>CM060920.1:250157159-255842159 GCA_030737875.1 Allium sativum
ACTTTGAAAATAGAATTTCAAATAGAACTCGAAATAGAATTAACTATGGGATTTGAATATGGAATTCAAATGGAATTGAAACTATGGATTTGAATATATTAAAATCAGAATGGAATTGAATTTCATTCAAACGAAGTTTAAAAGTTTATATATATAAATATAATTAAAACGAACTCGCCGCAGCGCTGCAGTTCGTAAATTGGCGACTCGAACTTCAATTGAGTATACAGAACTCAATTGGGGTCGGAATTCTTCGAAACAAGAAACGTCAGGACCGTTTGATAATAGTTTTCTAATGAAGGAGAAAAATCTGGATTTCGTCGTATAGATTTTGAGTTATGTCAAAATCAAATTTTCAGAAAAAACAGCGCAGAATCGTTTTAAAACCATAATGGTTTATTTAATATTATAAAAGGATTTTAAGCAATAAAATCCGAAGTTCTATTTAGAAAATTTCAGAGTGAGTTGCAAAATATATGCGAATTCAAGTTGTGTAAATAAATATGATTTTTGAAACAGAAACCAGATTTTGATTTATTGAATGGAATTAACTAAATTGAATAGAAATTAGTTAAGGAGCTTTTGAATGGATATGGGCCTTAAATAAGTGAATTCGATTTGAAAATTTATATTCGAAATAGAAAAGGGAAGACTAGAATTGAAATCGAAATTCGATTTGGTTATGAACGAGTTAAATATTTTGTTCGAACATGTTATGTTCAACAAAGAAGTGAAATAGGCAAAAAGGCTAATTAAAGAATAATTGAGCGAAACTGAATTCAAACGATTCAAATTTAATTAAAACGAATGGATTGAGTTGAATTGAATTGGAAACAGGTGAACAGTTGTTAAACAGATATGGGATGGAGTATATGAAGATTTTTATTTATGTGCCCGACAAAAAGGTACATGTTTAAATTCATATATGGGTTTTATGCGCCGTATCGGCTAGCCGCTTGGCTTCTTCTTTTTCTTTTTCAGATTAGAAGGACCGGGAAAGCTATTTGAAATTTCCCGATGCTCCCGATACAGGGGAGGTTATGGCGAATTTTTCCGGGAATTTAAGGAGTTAGAATATTTTAAGAAATTGACAATTAGAAATCTATATATCGATATATATAGAATTCGACAAGGAAACGAAATCAAAAATAGCGTAACAGGCCAATATGGTTATTGAAAATATTTGGGTAACAAATATTGATAAGAGAGTATAGAAGAGATTAATTAATGAAATATTAATTAAAGAGCCCAGTGATTTGTTTGATATGTTTGGATGAACACTTGTTTTATTCGATAGTTAAATCACAGACTATCGAAGTTTTGACCATCGTTGTCAATATGGAGAGACCGGTTGGATTATTATCCGAAGAACCACTCCGTATCGGCATAAGCGTTGCGAACCAAGTATGCTGAATATATTGAAGACGGAGTAAAGTGCAAGGGCTTTTCTATTTATAGAAATGGTGCCTTCGGTTTCGTTCAATCCCAGAACGAACGTAAATGGACGAATGTCTGACAGAGTATTTCCAATGATCAAATGGGTTGGTCTGTATGAATATATATGGTTGCAACGGATTTATCCCTTAGCATAATATCCAGAATATTTGTGCAAACTCAACTAGTGATTAACGGATCTGACAATGTGGCATTCAAAGTGATTGTGCCATCAATGAATGGTAAGTATTCGTAGCCTCAGGCCTCAACAACCGGGAAAGGACAAAAATCGGGCAGGCAGCATGGCTATGTGGGTCGCACCCATTAGGGTGTATAATCACCTATCTAGAGAAATTCCTTTTGTTTCTAAATCTATCGATTCTGCCCATTCGGGAAACGGTGGTTTGAGTCCAACCGTTGGTGATATACATTCGATACACTCAAGCGAAATGAGTGGTCGGTCATGTGTGGGCCGGGTTGCAAGACGTTCTTGTTGAACTGTAACACCCCGAAATTCTATAACTGTGAAATTAACAAATTAAAGTATAATTAATTTGAAATCAAAGAACCAAGGGAAACGGGATACGCCATTGCGTTCGTCTCGGAAAAATACGCGAAATAGAGTCCGAGTTTTTGAAAAACGGAGTCCGTATGAAGAAGATATGGCCTTCGGAAGTTTTTGAATTAAATTTAAAATTCAAACAGAATAAAATAATTAAAAATCGGGCCCAATGGGCCAGGGCGGATAAACACCCGCCTAGGCCACCCAGGTCGACTGGGCTGTCGACCTGGGCTACCCATGTCGACAGGGCTGTCGACAGGGGTGTCGACCTGGTCGAGCCCAGTCAACCTGGCTGGCCAGGTCTGTGTGTGGTCGATTTTCTGTGATCTGCTTTGTCACTAGGGCTAGGTGGCAAGTTTTAATTGGTCTCTCTATCGAATAAATGGCTACGATCAATCCAAGCAACATCAATGGTCCTAATCAGTTCCTAACCTCTGTATAAACAACCCTAGACTAAACCCTAATCTATTCATTCAAAATTAAGAACATAGCCGCCATGTTGCTGAGGAACGACTAAGAGTAGCCGCCAACTAGAGAGAGGATTAGGAGGAAAATTCTAAAGCTTAAAGAGACCTAAATCAAATCAATTCAACAAAGGAATTTGCGTCTTCAATCCCTAAACTAGAGAATTCGTCAAACCATTGTATGTAGAGTATTACTTTGGTATGAATAAATAACTGTGCTGATTTGTATGCTTGAATTGGGATAATAAAGTAATTCATATTTGTGCAAAATTTAGGTTATTCATTATAAAGAACTACATGCGGTAGTTCTATGCAAGTATGCGTTTGGAATATTTCGCAAATTATGTAATCTATGTTGAAGCTACATGTATGTAGTTGATTGAAATTCATGCAAGTTTGGGGCTTTGTTATTATGCCATCATGATGTATATTTTTGTGCATAAATCATTTTGCAAGTAATTGAAACAAGTTTGGTTGTTATAGTTCATATGAAACTATGTTGGAATTTTGACACCATAATCCATGTATTAAGTCATGCTTTTGCAAACTTATGAATATGGCTAGGCTATGAATGATATTTGGCATAATTGAAATCCATGATTAAGTCTATCTTGTTTACAAGAATTATATGATGACATATGTGAGACATGGCTAGGTTAGACTCAAAAATCCCTTTTTGCAAGTTTAAAGCAAACACCATGTTTAGGAATATTTATGCATAAGTATGTTTATACCATCATTATGTGATTAGACTTAAATCATGATTAAGTTGAACTATGCTTTTGTGTTAGTAACAAAGTATCCCCTTTGTAAACATGTAGAAACCTTATGAACATGACTTGTTTATGTTTGACATTATGCCTAAATGAGAACATAGGTCTATGTTGTAGTTAAGGCTATGTGACACCTAATTTAGATTCTTATCTTAAGTTTACATGGTTTGGTTCATGTCACCTATGCTTTATGACCAAAAAATATATATGCAAGTACACCAGTTTCTATTTTGTATTTCCAACGTCATATTGCAAGTTCCTGCGCTCACCTTCCCCTCTTTGTGTATGTAATCATGCTTTAAGCCTCCCCTTTTCGCATGGCTAAATTGGGCTTTAAAAGGCTAAGCCCAATATATATAAACGGACGTGTAAAACGGGGGAAAATAACGTTGGGTTAAAATTAATTAATGAATGAAAATATAAAATAGAAGGGCCCAAATTCAAGTATGGGTTGGGCCCGTGATTGGTGTAACCTTTACACCATTAACTTAATAATGGGACGCAAATATTTACATATAAGAAATAAAGAAGAATGACAAGATATGTAAATGTAGAAAATACGATGTGTTTAACCCGAGGTTGGATTGAGTTGTGATGTAAACCTGCCCGGAACCGCCCGGCTGTCCAGTAGTCACAACAATACCTATCCAATGTGGGAGGTTAAACATGGAGCCCAATAAGGACCCGAGGTTAGACTGAGTTGTGGCGTAAGACTGCCCGGAACCAACCGGCAACAGGCAGCCACAACAATACCTGTCTAATGTGAGAGGTCAGGGCCTTAATAGGACAATTAAGGCTGAGTCAGGATTGTTAGGATTAAGTGAACTAAAGACTTAATCAAAATGGAACATGCTAAATTAAACAGACTGGTGGGGTTAGGTTAGGAAACACTTAACCAACTTAGCATGTTGGCTAGAGATAGAAAACCTAGTAACGGGGGACCCTTTTCAGCAGTAACCCTAAAAGGTGTATCAGGATACCCTGAAACTAGGCAGGGTGGGGCACGATTACTGGGCTGATTGTAAGAGGTCAAATCGACGGCGGTGGTGTAGCAGTGTAGGTTCTAACGGAGTGCGGGCGTGCACACACTCCGGTGCAGAAAAATAAGGCACTGGACACCAGTAGCATACCTGTGCACTCTAAGGTTGTGTCGGGTTGCCACTATGGGACTTGATACACCCCATGGTGGGACCAGCATAGGTAACTACGACATCGGGGGCCGTAAGACACATGTAACTATGCGAGTAGGAGCCGATCATCATAGAATGGATCACATCACCCTGACTATGGGGTGCCAGTTGGAAACTAGTTTATATGGGTTCAGAGATTAACATGGGGTACGATAGTATATTCGACCTTAGACAACTTAACCAAGTTATAATGCATGCCCACTTCCTGTTTATACTTATCATACCCATTTCTTTATTCATAGACAAAATAGTACTAGACTTACTCAGCCTTTATGTCTGACTCTGCTTTCCTTTCGTCTTCTTTTCTTCCGTTCCCCCCCCCCCCCCAGGTCCACAGGGAGGGAACACAGCAGCTTGACCAACCTTAGCATCCAGCTTGAAGAAGAGAAATGTATTGCTTGGACTTTCCTGTTTTGAACTATGGCTTTGGACAATCCACTATGGGGCTTTTGCAGTTTATCTATGTTTTATTTATGCTTCTTTAAATCATGTACTCAAGACAGATTATGAAAATGTTATGCTATGTTTTTGGAAAGGATGTTGTTGTAACGCGTATTTGACTTTATGAAATAAAAGTTTGTTGTTCTTCCGCTGTTTACAAATATGTGTTCTTATATCTGTCTTGTATATCTGTTACTTGTACTTATAAACCTCCACCAAAATTAGGGCATTCCCTTTGAGAGTGACCCTAACGGAGGTGGGGTGTTTCACTTGGTATCAGAGCATAGGTTTATCAGATAAGATAAAAAAGTTTTGAAAAATTATTTTCAAAAAGGAAATTTAAAGAAGCATTTTTAAAAGAAAAATGTTATTTTATTTTAAAAAGGCAAAAGTCCACTACTCAAAGCCATAGGTACTATCTCTTATCCTTCGTTTTGAATCTATCCTTTTTGTTTCAGCATGTCCCAAGAACTTAACTTGCCGGAAGGGATACCAATACCTGGTTGGTTTAGACGGTTCTTAGAAGCAAGGGCCACTCAGCCAGGTCCTACCATTCCTCCTCCCCCAGCGGAAGGAAATCATCCAGCTGCAGCAGCACCTTTTCCTCCACCTCCTCCTCGGGGAAACACGTTTGCTAAGATATGTAAAGATTTTAAAGCTATGGGAGGAAGGGATTTCCATGGAACTGAGTCCTTAGTAGCAGCTAGAAATTGGCTGAAAGAAACTGAGGACCTATTCATCATCTTTGAAGTAAAAGATAGACAAAAAGTACAGTTGGCAGTGTGGCTATTGAAGGGCGAGGCTTCCTACTGGTGGGAAGTCACTAATGCTGAAAGACCAGTGGAGACATGGGAGGACTTTAGGGCAAGGTTTGAGACTAAGTTTCTCTCAGATGCGGAAAGAAGTTTGCAGTTGGAAAAATTCTTATTTCTTAAACAAGGGGACAAGACTGTCAGAGAATATGTGAATCAGTTCGATGAGCTGGCTAGGTTTGGGCTTGACCTAGTCAACACCCCGCACAAGAAGGCTCTCCGTTTCGTCAAAGGGTTAAATGAGCCATTACACAGTTTGGCCATGACCCATATACCCATGGGAGCCACGTATGAAAGATTGGTGCAAATGGCATTGCTGAATGAAGAGGATAAGGGCAAGAAGAAAGAGGGTTTGCAGCCCAAGAAGACAGACTTTAAGAAGGGCGGGAAAGGCAACAAAGAGAAGAGG
Organism: Allium sativum; assembly: GCA_030737875.1. Lineage (NCBI taxonomy): Eukaryota > Viridiplantae > Streptophyta > Magnoliopsida > Asparagales > Amaryllidaceae > Allium > Allium sativum. The sequence continues at coordinate 250,163,245 of CM060920.1, forward strand.
AAGTGCAATTTCTGTGGAAAAGTGGGGCACTTAGTAAAGGACTGCCGGAAAAAGAAGGCCAAGGAGAATGGTGGGTGCTTTTCTTGCGGTGAGACAGGCCATAGGGCTAAGGACTGCCCAAAGAAACGAGGACAGGGGCAGAGGGCTGGATCCACCCCAGGGGCACAGGTTCATGTGCTAGAAGCGCCACCTCTGCAACAACGAGGTATAAATACTTCTATAGAAAGTGTAGTTTATCTTTATGATCACCCCGTTCGCACTTTATTTGATTCTGGCGCATCACACTCCTTTATCTCGTCTGCTTTAGTAGAATCTCAGCACCTAAAAACTAGTTTGGTAGAGGACCCCTTAATTGTTTCAAACCCAATTGGGGGCCCAGCTCATTTGTCTATGATCTGTGTGGGATTGAAAATTTCTATTCTAAGTGTAGAATTTCAATGTAGTGCCTTTGTTTTGGGCTTTTCGGGTTATGGTTTGATTTTGGGTATGGATTGGCTATCCAGTAATGGGGCCATCCTTGATTGTGAGAAAAGGGTTGTTAGGCTCCTAACCCAGCTCGGTAATACTTTGGAAATTTCTTGTAATCCCTCTTATGCGGTTATGCTTAGTTATCTTGAATCGCTAGATGCCTCTGTTGAAAATTTGCAATCAGTTAGAGTGGTCCGGGAATATCCGGATGTCTTTGAAGAGGTGAAGGGCTTACCTCCGAAGCGGGAAATAGACTTCCGCATATATCTTGTAGATAATGCAAAGCCCGTTGCGTTGCCCGTTAGACATATGGCTCCACGAGAAAGGAAAGAGCTCAGTAAACAGATTAAAGAGCTTCTAGAAAAGGGGTTCATTAGGAGGAGCATTTCAGAATGGGGCGCTCCAGTGGTATTCGCTGCAAAGGCGGATGGTTCACTCCGTCTATGTGTTGACTATAGTGAGCTCAACAAGCTAACGAAAAAGAATAGGCACCCTCTCCCTAGAATTGACGATTTGTTTGACCAGCTTGTAGGAGCGTCTGTTTTCTCCCAACTCGATTTAGCAACCGGTTTTCATCAGCTAAGGGTGGCTGAAGATAGCATCGATAAAACGGCGTTTAGAACCCCAGACGGCTTCTTTGAATGGCTTGTCATGCCTTTCGGCTTGACAAATGCACCTGCTTACTTCGTGGACCTGATGAGTAGGGTATTTAGAGATTTCCTCAACAAATTCGTAGTGGTCTTCGTAGATGATATCCTTATCTTCTCAAAGAATGAAGAGGAACATGCTCAGCACTAAAGGGCAATCATGGAAACTTTGCGAGTCCATCAACTAAAAGCCAAATTCTCCAAATGCCACTTTTGGAGGGAAGAGGTGAGGTTCCTTGGGCACATAGTATCCAAACAAGGGTTAGCAGTGGACCCTGCTAAGGTAGTGGCGGTACAGGATTGGAAGACACCAAGGAATGCAACTGAGGTCCGAAGTTTTCTAGGACTAGCAGGTTTCTATCGAAAGTTTATAAGGGATTTTGCGAAAATCTCAGCTCCGCTCACGAAATTGACTAAGAAGAATCTAGTGTTCAATTGGGATTTGGATTGCGAGTTTGCTTTCCAACGACTAAAAAGGGCTCTCACAACAGCCCCAGTTTTGACGCTGCCAGATGGGAGCAAGATGTTCATTGTTTATACGGATGCATGTGGGACAGGGCTAGGCGCCGTCTTAATGCAAGAAGGAAGGGTAGTAGCTTATGGCGGGAGGCAGTTGAAGGTGCACGAAAAGAACTACCCAACCCACGATCTAGAGTTAGCCGCCATCGTCTTTGCACTCAAGTCTTGGCGACACTATCTCCTAGGTGAGAAGTTCGAACTTTACACTGACCATAAATCGTTGAAATATCTTTTCTCGCAGAAAGATCTTAACTTGAGGCAACAAAGATGGATGGAGTTTCTTGCCTCGTACGATTTCGAAATCTCCTACACTCCGGGCAAAGGCAACGTAGTGGCAGACGCGTTGAGCCGAAAGAAATTGACCCTAAGCCCGTTGTTTGTTGAAAGACAAAGCCTAGAGTTTATAGCCAGCTTCGACTTTAGGCCCTCCTCCGATTTCGTACCAGGCTTACTAGCATCTCTCGAAGTACACCCAACTTTAGTGGATTCAGTAGGGACAGCACAGCGCGAAGACCCTCAACTTGTGGAAATAATTGATAGGCTAATTAGGGGTGAGACTTCAAGTCACCTCAACAGATACTCCATCAACGATAAGGGTTTGCTAAGGCGAGACAGAAGACTATGCGTCCCACAGACGAAAGATTTAATAAAGAAGGTTCTCGAGGAAGCACATCACTCCAAGATGACGATACACCCAGGCGGAGATAAAATGTACAAAGACATAAAAAGGACTTTCTTCTGGAATGGCATGAAAAAGGACGTGGCAGAGTTCGTTTCTAAGTGTATGGTGTGCCAACAGGTTAAGGCGGAACAGAAAAAGCCTGGCGGACTGCTACATCCTCTGGAGGTCCCGCAGTGGAAGTGGGATAGCATCTCAATGGACTTCATCGATGGGCTGCCTAGGTCTAGGAGAGACAACACTAGCATTTGGGTAATAGTGGATAGGCTTACTAAAAGCGCCCACTTTTTACCTGTCAAAAGTATGAGAACTGCCTCATCCCTAGCATCACTTTACCTCAAGGAAATCGTTCGAATCCATGGAATACCATCTAGCATTGTTAGTGATCGAGACCCCATCTTCACCAGTGAGTTTTGGCGGAGTCTGCAAGAAGTAGTAGGAACGCAGTTATGCTTGAGCACAGCCTATCATCCCGAAACCGACGGCCAAACGGAGAGAGTGAACAGAGTTTTGGAAGACCTTTTAAGACTATGCGTCCTTGACTTCGGAGGGACATGGGAAGACCACCTTCCTTTGGTGGAATTTGCCTACAACAACAGCTATCAAGCAACCATCGGAATGCGCCCTTCGAAGCTTTATATGGAAGACCGTGCCGATCGCCCACTTGTTGGTGGGAGTCCACGGATAAGCTCATACTTGGACCAGATATGATCCGAGAGACCTCAGAGAAAGTAGACTTAATACGAAGAAGGATGAAGACGGCCCAAGACAGACAAAAGTCCTATGCCGACAAGAGGAGGACCGACCTTGAATTTGAAATTTGAGACAGAGTTTTTCTAAAGGTATCACCGCTAAGAAACGTTGTTCGTTTTGGAACCACAGGAAAACTAGCACCAAGGTTCGTAGGGCCATTCCCTATCATCGAGAAAATTGGGAAAATGGCCTATAGGTTAGAGCTACCCGAGAAGTTGGCTGGAGTCCACAACGTTTTTCACGTTTCACATCTCCGAAAATGTCTGCATGAGTCTGCTGAAGTGGTAGAGCCAAATATACTCGAAGAGGCCGAAGTGGAACGCGAAGCGATCATAAGAAAAGTTCCAACCCGCATCTTAGGAACAGAAGTGAGGAAGCTACGCAACCGCGAAGTCAAGCTCGTCAAAGTTCAGTGGAGCGACGCCGAGGGAGACGCGACTTGGGAAACTGAAGCTAGAATACGTACTGCCTACCCTTTTCTGTTCGAGGGTACATCCTTGATCTTTCCTTTTTCCTTAAGTTGCGCTTTTATCTATCTTTTTAGGTATATTTCCTCGGCCATATCCTTTAGGTAGAATCTTTTTGGATGAAAACATGTAGTTGAAACATGTTATGGATGATGGTTGCAAGTGGTTGCAAGTGATTGCTAGTGGTTGCTCGTGGTTGCATATACACACACAATCTAGGTTTTAGATCGGCTCAATCACTTCATATTGCATATGCATATATGTTTGCATTCGTATGTGGTTGAACTTTAATGTGTTGTCATGTGAATGTTGCATTTGTATTGAATGATTGTGCACTCATGTAGAATCATGAATAGGAAAATTTGCATACATAATGGATTCATGGCACTTACATAATTTGCATTAAGGAGGTCAACTGAATCAGTAGACCGCCTGATTTTGCATTAGATAAGTACATGTACACACACACTTCGCATATGATCATGAAGCATTAGAAGTCTTTTAAGGATAATGGATGCTCGTGTTTGATGGATGAGTAGATGGATGATTGGATGTTAGGATTTACATTCCTCCTAACTTGAAGATTTCGGGGACGAAATCCTTTTAAGTGGGGGAGAATGTAACACCCCGAAAATTCTATAACTGTGAAATTAACAAATTAAAGTATAATTAATTTGAAATCAAAGAACCAAGGGAAACGGGATAGGCCATTGCGTTCGTCTCGGAAAAATACGCGAAATAGATTCCGAGTTTTCGAAAAACGGAGTCCGTATGAAGAAGATATGGCCTTCGGAAGTTTTTGAATTAAATTTAAAATTCAAACAGAATAAAATAATTAAAAATCGGGCCCAATGGGCCAGGGCGGATAAACACCCGCCTAGGCCACCCAGGTCGACTGGGCTGTCGACCTGGGCTACCCATGTCGACAGGGCTGTCGACAGCCCTGTCGACTGGGGTGTCGACCTGGTCGAGCCCAGTCAACCTGGCTGGCCAGGTCTGTGTGTGGTCGATTTTCTGTGATCTGCTTTGTCACTAGGGCTAGGTGGCAAGTTTTAATTGGTCTCTCTATCGAATGAATGGCTACGATCAATCCAAGCAACATCAATGGTCCTAATCAGTTCCTAACCTCTATATAAACAACCCTAGACTAAACCCTAATCTATTCATTCAAAATTAAGAACATAGCCGCCATGTTGCTGAGGAACGACTAAGAGTAGCCGCCAACTAGAGAGAGGATTAGGAGGAAAATTCTAAAGCTTAAAGAGACCTAAATCAAATCAATTCAACAAAGGAATTTGCGTCTTCAATCCCTAAACTAGAGAATTCGTCAAACCATTGTAAGTAGAGTATTACTTTGGTATGAATAAATAACTGTGCTGATTTGTATGCTTGAATTGGGATAATAAAGTAATTCATATTTGTGCAAAATTTAGGTTATTCATTATAAAGAACTACATGCGGTAGTTCTATGCAAGTATGCGTTTGGAATATTTCGCAAATTATGTAATCTATGTTGAAGCTACATGTATGTAGTTGATTGAAATTCATGCAAGTTTGGGGCTTTGTTATTATGCCATCATGATGTATATTTTTGTGCATAAATCATTTTGCAAGTAATTGAAACAAGTTTGGTTGTTATAGTTCATATGAAACTATGTTGGAATTTTGACACCATAATCCATGTATTAAGTCATGCTTTTGCAAACTTATGAATATGGCTAGGCTATGAATGATATTTGGCATAATTGAAATCCATGATTAAGTCTATCTTGTTTACAAGAATTATATGATGACATATGTGAGACATGGCTAGGTTAGACTCAAAAATCCCTTTTTGCAAGTTTAAAGCAAACACCATGTTTAGGAATATTTATGCATAAGTATGTTTATACCATCATTATGTGATTAGACTTAAATCATGATTAAGTTGAACTATGCTTTTGTGTTAGTAACAAAGTATCCCCTTTGTAAACATGTAGAAACGTTATGAACATGACTTGTTTATGTTTGACATTATGCCTAAATGAGAACATAGGTCTATGTTGTAGTTAAGGCTATGTGACACCTAATTTAGATTCTTATCTTAAGTTTACATGGTTTGGTTCATGTCACCTATGCTTTATGACCAAAATATATATATGCAAGTACACCAGTTTCTATTTTGTATTTCCAACGTCATATTGCAAGTTCCTGCGCTCACCTTCCCCTCTTTGTGTATGTAATCACGCTTTAAGCCTCCCCTTTTCGCATGGCTAAATTGGGCTTTAAAAGGCTAAGCCCAATATATATAAACGGACGTGTAAAACGGGGGAAAATAACGTTGGGTTAAAATTAATTAATGAATGAAAATATAAAACAGAAGGGCCCAAATTCAAGTATGGGTTGGGCCCGTGATTGGTGTAACCTTTACACCATTAACTTAATAATGGGCCGCAAATATTTACATATAAGAAATAAAGAAGAATGACAAGATATGTAAATGTAGAAAATACGATGTGTTTAACCCGAGGTTGGATTGAGTTGTGATGTAAACCTACCCGGAACCGCCCGGCTGTCCAGTAGTCACAACAATACCTATCCAATGTGGGAGGTTAAACATGGAGCCCAATAAGGACCCGAGGTTAGACTGAGTTGTGGCGTAAGACTGCCCGGAACCAACCGGCAACAGGCAGCCACAACAATACCTGTCTAATGTGAGAGGTCAGGGCCTTAATAGGACAATTAAGGCTGAGTCAGGATTGTTAGGATTAAGTGAACTAAAGACTTAATCAAAATGGAACATGCTAAACTAAACGGACTGGTGGGGTTAGGTTAGGAAACACTTAACCAACTTAGCATGTTGGCTAGAGATAGAAAACCTAGTAACGGGGGACCCTTTTCAGCAGTAACCCTAAAAGGTGTATCAGGATACCCTGAAACTAGGCAGGGTGGGGCACGATTACTGGGCTGATTGTAAGAGGTCAAATCGACGGCGGTGGTGTAGCAGTGTAGGTTCTAACGGAGTGCGGGCGTGCACACACTCCGATGCAGAAAAATAAGGCACTGGACACCAGTAGCATACCTGTGCACTCTAAGGTTGTGTCGGGTTGCCACTATGGGACTTGATACACCCCATGGTGGGACCAGCATAGGTAACTACGACATCGGGGGCCGTAAGACACATGTAACTATGCGAGTAGGAGCCGATCATCATAGAATGGATCACATCACCCTGACTATGGGGTGCCAGTTGGAAACTAGTTTATATGGGTTCAGAGATTAACATGGGGTACGATAGTATATTCGACCTTAGACAACTTAACCAAGTTATAATGCATGCCCACTTCCTGTTTATACTTATCATACCCATTTCTTTATTCATAGACAAAATAGTACTAGACTTACTCAGGCTTTATGTCTGACTCTGCTTTCCTTTCGTCTTCTTTTCTTCCGTTCCCCCCCCCCAGGTCCACAGGGAGGGAACACAGCAGCTTGACCAACCTTAGCATCCAGCTTGAAGAAGAGAAATGTATTGCTTGGACTTTCCTGTTTTGAACTATGGCTTTGGACAATCCACTATGGGGCTTTTGCAGTTTATCTATGTTTTATTTATGCTTCTTTAAATCATGTACTCAAGACAGATTATGAAAATGTTATGCTATGTTTTTGGAAAGGATGTTGTTGTAACACGTATTTGACTTTATGAAATAAAAGTTTGATGTTCTTCCGCTGTTTACAAATATGTGTTCTTATATCTGTCTTGTATATCTGTGACTTGTACTTATAAACCTCCACCAAAATTAGGGCATTCCCTTTGAGAGTGACCCTAACGGAGGTGGGGTGTTTCACGAACCCAGGTGTATTCGCCTCTAGAGATACATCATCGGAAGGTGGTTCCATACCTTGTCATGTTGGAAATCCAATCTCCAATAAGCGCCATGCGGGTTTTGATTTTATAATATATGTGGAGCGTGAGATGCAAGCGTTCTGCTATTTGGTTATTTACTTGATGTAGACATTATTATAATATCATTGGATTTGATATCAAAGTGTTTTGGGTTATAGTAAGGTAAAAACCGTCCGTGTTTATGTGTGGGCTGGTCTTACTATTATCTTTTCTTTTGAAAGGATTTTTAAAGTTAAACAAGTGGTTGGAGTTTACTCACACCAGTCCCATGACTGACCCAGAGTTTGTTTTGTTTTGTTTTTCCTTAACTCTTGGGTGCCCAAATTTGTACGGGCAGTCAAGTGTTTCAGGTTTTTACAGATACACTTGGAGGAGCTTGAAGCAGGAGGCTTCAACATTAGTTGATTAGAGTTACTTCCGCTGAATCAAATGTTATGTGTACTCTGATGATGGTATGTATATATGTACAAAACAGATTTGTATTTCGAAGCTTATGTTATATAATATATTTTATTCGTTCCGCTGTGAGTTGTGATCTTCGTTTTTCTCCTATTCTAATATTTCTTTCTTTCTATTTCTCATCCTCTATCTTCTTTCTAATAATGATTCGTATTTCTATGCAATTTGGATTGGACGTGTGGTATTATTAGTCAATTCAGATAGCACGGATTTGCGGGCCTCTACAGTTGGTATCAGAGCTTAGGTTGAGCGAATATCTAGGCTTGTGTGGCATGTGCTCATTAGAGATAGGGTCAGTAGTACCCTAGAATGAGTTGAGTATATATATACGAGAGAGCGTATTTGTTAATTGATATAAAATTATTTTATATTGTGTTGGCTAGTCTGTTGGGTGGTTTATGAATTCTGATCGAATCGTGGGACGCCACGACGTCGATAGGAATTTCTAAATACTTGGACAGAAGATTGAACACGATATTGTTTTAAAGTGGGTAAATGAAATAATTTTACCCAAAATTTCTATTTTGATATAGAAAGAATAATTTTCTAGAATTATTATTATATGGATGTGTTGGATGTTGATTTTATAATCAAATGAGATTATAAATTTAGAATGGTTATTTATAACCAGAGTAGAATTTGTATATGAATGAAAAAATACAAAAGAGATGAATTAGAATTAAATTCAAACCAGAATTAAGAATTCAAAATCCTGGGAAGTTGAAAAATATTTTTCAAAATAATATAGATTTGTTTTAAAAGGATTTGAAAGAAAATCATTTTAGATGAATTTTGAAATAATAAGGCACTGAACTCACTTCAGTGGCTGGGAAATAATTCTGATAATGATTGCAACATCATCAGTGTTCATTTCCGAGTTTCTAAGTGATGGATTGCTACCTTAGAAAATTTTTGATGGGAATTTGTTTGGAAAATTCAAATATTTGAATTTGAAATGATTATAAATATATGTACATGGTTAAGTGATTTCAAAAAGATTTGAAATGAAAACCCTGGGATTTGGATTCTGGAATTGGAATTTAACTTAAGCTAGTTAAATGGATTGAGGTGAATCAATTAACTAGAATCAATTTGAATAGGATTAATGAAATATAGATTGAATATAAATGGATTGATCGTAGATCATTCGAATTGAATAAAGAAGACCAAAAGTTTAGGTAGAATTGAATTTGTTGAAATATGAGGAATTGAGTTTCAACATAAGTGAATTTTTGAAAAGTAATAGATTTGTACCATTTTTTCTACCTTAGCAATTTCGAGGACGAAATTATTTTAAGGGGGGAAGAATGTAACGACCCAGATTTTCTGGCCAATTTATTTTGAATATTTAATATCATTTTAAATATTGAGCTGATAATATAATCAATTTTTATATTGAACTATCGATATAACTTTGAATATACTGAAATATCTTGATACGCAAAAATGAAATGATTTAATGTTGAGTTAAACAGTTCAGTCAATATAAATTTTATATATTGAATTGGAACAATTATAATTATTCATTATCTATAAAATTTAATTAGTTGAGATCAATTTATATTTTTAATCTATTTAATACGTCAATTTTAATAATGTGATTCTATACATACGATTGAATTAAATTTTATAATCAGTTCCGTGGAGTTCAGAATAACGCAGTAATATGAGAGCGTCAGTCGTTACGGTTGAATAACAGTCTGTGATTTCGAATTAAGGGCAACGAGATATTTCGGTATAATATATTAATTAAAATCTAATCAATTAAATACCGCCGACCTATATCAATAAACAGTGCAGACCTACTTCCTTCCTCGAGCTGTTTAAAGTGTCTGCCTCCTTCGTTATCAAGGAAAACAAGATGTAATGGCTTTGGTACGGTGTGTTTTTCTCGCGCCTATATAAACTCAAGGCCATCGCCTGTTTCATTCATTCCTCAGAATAATCCAAATCGAAGCCACTTCCTCCTTCATTCAATTACTTAATTCGTTCGAAAAACAAAAGGGGAAAAATCGAAACCGAATTCGTGACTGAGGCTAGGATGGTGCGAGGTGGAATTGACGAGCACGGTTCCGATAGTCGCGATAGGCACTGAAGTGAATTTCGAAGCCGTTGTGGTGGTTCAGGGGGATGCGACTGCAAGTCGAAGAGGGATTTAGGTTGTAGTTCGGATCTGTATTTGTGGGGGTGGTGCGATTCAGCAGTTGAACGCGATGAGGAGGCAAATGGGTGGCGCAGGTCATTCAGGCGAGCACGACACACTTGTGGACAGTGCGATGGTGGGGTGTTGACTAAGTTGAGGAGTGCGGACCTGGGATTTCTTGATCTGGGAAGGTGCGGTATTGCTGAGGAACTGGTGATACAGTGGTATTGGAGAAGTTTGGGGTTGGATACTAGTGAGGCTGATGTTTGGAGCCGACAAAGACATTACAATGAAGGTTTGAGTGATGCAATATACGGTGATGGACTAGGGTGATTAATGGGAGTTCGGTAGTGAAAGTTAAGGGTATTTGCGGCATGGCGGTAACATGGTAGTTGTGATAAGGCGATGGTCCGATAATAATGGCGACTAATTAAATTAGAAATTCAATTTATTTCAATTGAAGTAGTCAATAACATTTAATTTATATCGATCTTATAACATTGTATAAATAAAAAAAACTCATACGATATCCGATATCGCAGAATTTCAATGGATTCGCATAAACAAAAGCTATGCTATGGAAATGATTGGGATTTTGCCTAATTTTAAAACAACCGTTAAGTTGGATAAAAACAGCGACAAATCATCGAAGAATAAGAAATCTCGGTGAGTAAATCTCACTCACCTTTTATCTATAATTATTTTTATTTCGTTAAAAATAATTGTTGCTGCTTGTTTGGAATTTTCTGCTGGCTTTATATATATTAGTTATTTAGGCTATTTATATATATATATATATTGGGTTGATTGATTGGTTGGATTCCCGCAGTCTCATTAGCGGATGCCCGCGGTACCATAGCGGATGATTACCCTATACGCCCCACGCTATGATTAGTGGATGACCTTCTATACCGCGATATTCTGCCACGAAGCAGAATGGGTATTATTTATGTGCTAACATCTGTGGATGCAGGAAAACAGGTTAGAGGAATCCAACTGGATTCCTCAAAAATATATTATCTGTTTGTTTATTTGATTGCATATATATTGTTATATATGATGTGTTAGAAAAATAAATAATTCGTTGCTTTGTGTGTTTAAATATCACTGGGCTTCAGTAATGATATTTAAAAATATCGTGAAAGGATATTTGAGATTTAAAAGGGGAAAATTCTATTTTTAAATAGAATTTGAATTTTTAATGGAAATAAAAATATAAACTTGTTTTTGAAAAAATAAAACAAGTAGTTCCTTTATAAACGAAGTTTATAAATAGTTCTTTTATAACGAGGTTATAAAATGAAGAGAAAAGAATGATCATTTGATAATTTAGAAATAAAAATACAAGTGTGACATTGGAATGAGAAATCTATCTTCAAAGGAAAAATAGAAATATCGATTTCAAAAGGAATTGAAGTCGAGACTTGTTTAAAGAAATTGGATATAAGAATTCAAATAGAAACAGACTTTGAAATATAGAATTTCAAATAAGAATTGAATAGAATTTGAAATATAGAATTTCAAAGAAGAATTGAAATATGAAATTTGAATAGAGATTTGAAATGGAATTCAAATATGAAATTTGAATAGAGATTTGAAATAGAAATTCAAGTATTGAATTTGAACATGAAATTGAATATAGGAATTCAAGTAGAAATTTGAATATGGAATTTCAAAATAGAATTTGAAATAAGCTTTGAAAGTAGGATTTCAAAGTAGGATTGAAATAGGATTTCAAAATAGGAAATCCAAATAGTTTTGAAATAGAATTTGAATTCAAGGGAATTGAAATAGAATTTGAATTCAAAGGAAATTCAAATGGGATTGAAATAAAGGAAATTCAAAAAAATGGAATTTCAAATAAAAGAAGAATGTAATTTGAAATTTTGGGAATTTCAAATAAGAGAAAATGGAATTTGAAACATTTAGAATTTCAAATAGAATTTAAATGGAGTTTGAATATTTGAATTTCAAATGGAGTTGGGATATTCGAGAATTCAAATAGACTTTGAATATAGGAATTTCAAACAAAATTTGAGAATGGAGTTTAAATCCAGAATTGGAATTCAAGAGATATAAATCTAGAATTTGAATCCAAGGGATATAAATCTAGGATTTGAATTCAAGAGAAATTTAAATATGGCATTTGAATTCAAAGTGAAGTTTAATATGAGATTTGAAATTCTAATAGAATGAAAATAGATTTAAGTATAGAAATTTAAATGGAGATTGGAAATGGGGTTTGAATAAGGAAATTCAAATGTAAAATTTCAAAGTAGAACTTGAATTAAAACTTTGAAAATAGAATTTCAAATAGAACTCGAAATAGAATTAACTATGGGATTTGAATATGGAATTCAAATGGAATTGAAACTATGGATTTGAATATATTAAAATCAGAATGGAATTGAATTTCATTCAAACGAAGTTTAAAAGTTTATATATATAAATATAATTAAAACGAACTCGCCGCAGCGCTGCAGTTCGTAAATTGGCGGCTCGAACTTCAATTGAGTATACAGAACTCAATTGGGGTCGGAATTCTTCGAAACAAGAAACGTCAGGACCGGTTTGATAATAGTTTTCTAATGAAGGAGAAAAATCTGGATTTCGTCGTATAGATTTTGAGTTATGTCAAAATCAAATTTTCAGAAAAAACAGCGCCAGAATCGTTTTAAAACCATAATGGTTTATTTAATATTATAAAAGGATTTTAAGCAAATAAAATCCGAAGTTCTATTTAGAAAATTTCAGAGTGAGTTGCAAAATATATGCGAATTCAAGTTGTGTAAATAAATATGATTTTTGAAACAGAAACCAGATTTTGATTTATTGAATGGAATTAACTAAATTGAATAGAAATTAGTTAAGGAGCTTTTGAATGGATATTGGGCCTTAAATAAGTGAATTCGATTTGAAAATTTATATTCGAAATAGAAAAGGGAAAACTAGAATTGAAATCGAAATTCGATTTGGTTATGAACGAGTTAAATATTTTGTTCGAACATGTTATGTTCAACAAAGAAGTGAAATAGGCAAAAAGGCTAATTAAAGAATAATTGAGCGAAACTGAATTCAAACGATTCAAAATTTAATTAAAACGAATGGATTGAGTTGAATTGAATTGGAAACAGGTGAACAGTTGTTAAACAGATATGGGATGGAGTATATGAAGATTTTTATTTATGTGCCCGACAAAAAGGTACATGTTTAAATTCATATATGGGTTTTATGCGCCGTATCGGCTAGCCGCTTGGCTTCTTCTTTTTCTTTTTCAGATTAGAAGGACCGGGAAAGCTATTTGAAATTTCCCGATTCTCCCGATACAGGGGAGGTTATGGCGAATTTTTCCGGGAATTTAAGGAGTTAGAATATTTTTAAGAAATTTGACAATTAGAAATCTATATATCGATATATATAGAATTCGACAAGGAAACGAAATCAAAAATAGCGTAACGGGCCAATATGGTTATTGAAAATATTTGGGTAACAAATATTGATAAGAGAGTATAGAAGAGATTTAATTAATGAAATATTAATTAAAGAGCCCAGTGATTTGTTTGATATGTTTGGATGAACACTTGTTTTATTCGATAGTTAAATAACAGACTATCGAAGTTTTGACCATCGTTGTCAATATGGAGAGACCGGTTGGATTATTATCCGAAGAACCACTCCGTATCGGCATAAGCGTTGCGAACCAAGTATGCTGAATATATTGAAGACGGAGTAAAGTGCAAGGGCTTTTCTATTTATAGAAATGGTGCCTTCGGTTTCGTTCAATCCCAGAACGAACGTAAATGGACGAATGTCTGACAGAGTATTTCCAATGATCAAATGGGTTGGTCTGTATGAATATATATGGTTGCAACGGATTTATCCCTTAGCATAATATCCAGAATATTTGTGCAAACTCAACTAGTGATTAACGGATCTGACAATGTGGCATTCAAAGTGATTGTGCCATCAATGAATGGTAAGTATTCGTAGCCTCAGGCCTCAACAACCGGGAAAGGACAAAAATCAGGCAGGCAGCATGGCTATGTGGGTCGCACCCATTAGGGTGTATAATCACCTATCTAGAGAAATTCCTTTTGTTTCTAAATCTATCGATTCTGCCCATTCGGGAAACGGTGGTTTGAGTCCAACTGTTGGTGATATACATTCGATACACTCAAGCGAAATGAGTGGTCGGTCATGTGTGGGCCGGGTTGCAAGACGTTCTTGTTGAACCCAGGTGTATTCGCCTCTAGAGATACATCATCGGAAGGTGGTTCCATACCTTGTCATGTTGGAAATCCAATCTCCAATAAGCGCCATGCGGGTTTTGATTTTATAATATATGTGGAGCGTGAGATGCAAGCGTTCTGCTATTTGGTTATTTACTTGATGTAGACATTATTATAATATCATTGGATTTGATATCAAAGTGTTTTGGGTTATAGTAAGGTAAAAACCGTCCGTGTTTATGTGTGGGCTGGTCTTACTATTATCTTTTCTTTTGAAAGGATTTTTAAAGTTAAACAAGTGGTTGGAGTTTACTCACACCAGTCCCATGACTGACCCAGAGTTTGTTTTGTTTTGTTTTTCCTTAACTCTTGGGTGCCCAAATTTGTACGGGCAGTCAAGTGTTTCAGGTTTTTACAGATACACTTGGAGGAGCTTGAAGCAGGAGGCTTCAACGTTAGTTGATTAGAGTTACTTCCGCTGAATCAAATGTTATGTGTACTCTGATGATGGTATGTATATATGTACAAAACAGATTTGTATTTCGAAGCTTATGTTATATAATATATTTTATTCGTTCCGCTGTGAGTTGTGATCTTCGTTTTTCTCCTATTCTAATATTTCTTTCTTTCTATTTCTCATCCTCTATCTTCTTTCTAATAATGATTCGTATTTCTGTGCAATTTGGATGGGACGTGTGATATTATTAGTCAATTCAGATAGCACGGATTTGCGGGCCTCTACAACAAGGAGGAGAAGAAAGGATGAGATGATTCCCAGGAGATCAACTGGATTCCTGAAGAAGGACCAGACAGCCCTAGCACATAAACTGGTAAAGAAGAGATGCTCAGAGGATTTGACCTAGGACAAAAAACAATATCTACAGCGAGAGACAATTGGAATATCAATCCACATCGGGTTCTCGTCTAATAGAAGTCCATTGTGAAGTGTCCTCTACATTAGGACATAAACATTGGGAGGGATGCGGGGATCCCAAATGTAATGGAAAGATGAAGAAGGTGGGCTACGGATTTTAGTAGAATCCCAAGCAGCCCTAAGGGTGAAAGGAGCATCATCCTACCCAAGACCACCTCCGTGCAAACCAGAGAAGGATTTCACGGATTGCATCCTTTTTCATGTCTCACTAGCGTAAGATGGGGAACCAATAAAGTCCAAAGGAAGAAGACTAGCGGTGTAAATTGGTCGGACCAGACCTGACGGACGTTTATGCAGTTTCTGTCCTAAAAAAAGTCAGAACGAACACGGACTAGACAAAAAAATTTATCAGACAATTCTTCTTGTCCTAATTCGTGTCCTAAATAAAATCGGTCGGACACGGACATACGTTTTTCGAACATGGACATACATTTTTGGGACACCGACACGAGCGGACCTAGTCGAACACAACTATTTATATCATATTTTATACTATTTATTAGGTTTTCTCTCAACGATATATCAAGTTACAAAGATATCGGACGAATTCGGACAAACACGGACCGGACATGATTTTTTCTTGTACAAATTTTGTTGTCCTAATTTGTGTACTAAATTAGAATCGAACGAACTCGGATGGACGTATTTCGATCACAGACACGAATGGACGTCAAACATTCGTACAAAATTTACAACCCTAAAGAAGACGACAATATTTGGCATGAAGGAAGGACATCTATAAGGAGTCATTCTCACGGAAACGAACCCAGAGTATATAAGCGTAAGTTGTGCACACATCTGCCGGTTCCGAAGACCAAGACCACCTTCTCTCTTGAGATGACAGATGACTTCCTAGGAAATCTAGTGGTGACAATTGATGGTACCCTTTCTACCCCAGAAAAAGGATGAGACCAAATATCAGAAAGAACGAAAGAAAGAAGCAGTTGGAGTCATGGCCGCAAAGACATGGGCTCCATTGATTCTAGTACCGACTTAATGAGCACTGGACGACCTGCCTAGGAAAGTAGGTTAGCGTTCCAGTGAAGAATCTTTCCCTCTGCTTTGTTAGTATGGGGATCAAAAATCACATTTAGCTTATGCCCTCTGAAGAGGAAACTCCAACGTAAGGCACAGGGAGGGAGACCACTGGGAAACCAGAGGTCGACGCAAATCAAGAAACCCTATCTGGTTCCATGGACTTGGAGGGAACGAAGCAAATTTTAGCCGAGTTGACTAGAAGGCCATAACACCTCTCGTACTAACCAATAAAGCTGAGGAGTCTACGCAAAGATTGCTTGTTACTGTTAGAAAAAATAACGATATCATTAGCAAACGATAAGGAAGAAATAAGCAGACATTTAGAAGGAATGCCTAATCGCTAGATTTGGCCCGTTAAAGTGAGCGAATGAATGCCACGAACGAAAGCTTCCACGGCAATGACGAAAAGGGAAGGCGAGAGGGGGTCTCCCTGCCATAGTCCCCTACCCGGTTTGAAAAATCTGGTAGCAGATCCATTGATGAGAACGGAGAACCAACAGTTAGAAATGAGCCTCCAGACAAGGTCAATAAGAGCTACGGGAAACCGAAAGCCCTTAGAGCTCTAATGAGGAAGAACCAAGAGAAACGGTCATAATCCTTAGCCTTGGCCATTTCCAACTTGATTACCAAGTTTGAGCCCTTGATCTTCTAGTCGATATGAGAGATAAGTTCTTGGGCAAGTAAGACATTGTCCGTAATCGGACGACCCCGTACGAACCCTGCTTGGAAAGAAGAAATGATACGATCCAGGTAGGGAGCTAGCCTAGAAGCGAAAACCTTAGAAATGACCTTATTGGAAAAGTTGCATAGACTATTAGGGCGAAAATGCGAACATGAAAAGGAGTTCGGATTTAGGGTTAAAAACAAGGTTGATTGAAGACCACCCCTAAGGGTGGTCTCCACCAAAGAAGAAATTTTGGATAAATAGGAAGAAATCCTGGTGAATGATCGACCAGGCGTTAAGGTAGAAAACACCGTTGAAACCGTACGGGCCACTCACACTGTGTTGCTCAAAGAGAAGACGCAGGCATGAATCTCCTCAATAGTGGGACAGATGACAAGGTTATCACTCTCACATGGGAGGACCATCCTAGGGATAAAGGACAACAAGACTGGACTGGGGGATGCCTCCGAGGGTGCACCCAGGAAACTCTGGAAATAAAAGAAGATGATCTCTTTGATTTCCACTGCATCGCTGACAATTGAAGAGTCTAAGCATCAAGTCTGCTGAATAGAAAGAAGCCTATTCTTCTTTCTGATGGAAGAATGGAAAAACTTCAAGTTTGAGTCATCGTCAATGATCCACTTGATCCTAGGTTTCTGGCGAAGGCAATTGTTCTCAATAAGAAGTTCTGAAGAGAAGGCCAATTAGGCCAAAGCCCATGCCTCTTTGTTAGAGGGAGAAGGGTCTTCGTCGAATGAAGACTCCGCTAAAATAAGAACCTCTTCGATCGCGCAGACAAGGTTGAAAATGTTCTTGAAGACGAGCAAATTTCATTCCTTGAGGCAAGCCTTTAGCCTCCTAAGATTGTATGTGAAAGCAGCACAAGGGGAACCAGAGGTAGGGGGTCCAACAGTCCGAAACTGTCTGACGAAAAGAATGGTGGGTCCTGCACATAGACTGGAACCAAGAATAGGTTGGACCCGAAGAAAATAGAGGCGAGCACCTAAGAACCATAGGCGCATATTCCAAGTTGCTGCAGTGAAGATGAGCGACCGTATAAGTAAAAGGAAGTGCAAACAACCTCTTCGATCCAAACACACGGTCGAGGCGCGAAAGAATACGACTCTGACCTTCTTGGTTGTTGCACCAAGTGAAGGCAGACCTGACGAAAGATACCTCCGACAAGTCGGAGTCAATGATGAAAGAGTTAAAATCCCCTACCGCGGCATGGTTAATGGAAGCTCCTCCATGCTTCTCCACCTGACATGAAACAACATTGAAATCCCCACCAATAATGGAGACTCCCAAACAGGATATCAGACCAAAGGGAATGCCTTTCATCCCTATTGCATCTAGCGTAGACGACCAAAAAGAGAAAAGAAGAAGAAAAGGGAGATAAAGAACAGGAAACATAAAGCATTTGGGTAGAGTCGAAAACAGGACGAACCGACAACTCTTTAGCCTATAAAATCCAGACCTTATTGAATTCATTGGCTAAACCGAGTGAGAACCGAATTAACTAACACATCCGGTCCCATTAGTGGCTTTAGAAGAGCCACAAGAGAGATCGAGTGTTTCCTAACCAGGCGTTTTAGCCTTGCTAACGGGGAATCATTATCGATCCGACGGATGTTCTAGAACAGGATACTCGCCATGAAGACAAGAAAGGAAAGAACGGATGAGAAGTAGACTATGCAGACACAAGCCAAATCATATAAGGTATAGGTTGTGCCGAGTAGATCGAATAATCTGCTTGGTTGCCACTATAGAGCGAGTTTGAATAGTATGAGGAGTGTGAATCACTGACCTGGAAATCCCACTCCGAGAGTGACGTGGGGACATAGCAAAGGAGAGGCGAGATCTCCCACGGGGGGAGGGAGGGGGGATGAGAAAGAGAACCAGAATAGAAGGAAATAGAATGTGTAGAAGAACTCGAAAGATGAGGATACGGTTTAGAGTTCTTAGTAAGGCGAGCTAAATGATCATTAATGATTGCAATCTCATCCTTACTAAGAAGCGCGACCAAGTGAGTAGATAAAGACCGGAGGGACACCGATGAAGAAGGAGAAGACATACGAGACGATGTAGTGTCGAAGCAGAACTATGATATAAGGTACCACTCAAAACTGCGTTGTCATTAGGTTGACGACACACTATAAAAGAGGATAACCTAAGAAGGGAGGGCTGATGAAAGCGAGCGCTAACGTATGAAAATACCGACGACAAACTAGCAACTATGACAATCGGCAAGAGGGTACATGTATTCCCCATATAGCTAGCAGCATCTGTGTTAGCTATATGTGCAGTACACATGTGATGATCGCCCACAACTCCTGCACTTAACTATTGGAGAATGGAGTTTTGATGACAACAATCTTATTTCAATGTTAATTGATTATAAAATATGTACTAACACCTTTATCTAGAATATATATATATATATATATATATATATATATATATATATATATACATGAATTAATACTAAAGTCTGTACAGTTTAAGAGCTTCTAGAGATTCGGAATTCAGAGATGATTCAAGACTCGTGAGTAATCAAGATTTCAAGAGTTCAAGATAAATATTGTAATAGAGTCTAGTTTATGTAAGCTCTGAATAACACTCCAGCTTCGAATTCAAATTCAAATTCTATTTTTCAATTTCTATTTTTCAAATTCCAAATTCTATTTTCAAATCCTATTTTAATTAAGTTTCTCTGTTTTACTTTTGATTTTAAACTCAAGTTTTAAAGCTTATAAGTTTATATATATTATATAGTTATATGCTTTATATTAATATAGTTTCTAACTTTATAATTTTATAAATATATTTGTATAAGTTATATTTATGATTTCATATGATTTTCTACTTTATAATACTTATTTATAACACTATGTTTTAATTCAAGAATTTACAGAATTATATATATATATATATATATATATATATATCAAAACACTTGAAAAATAGTCAAATTTTGAATTTGCACTAGGATATGTTGGCATACATAGTTCTCTATGTCGACATATAACTGTCATATTTTTGATTTTGGAAGGAAGTGTTTTTTCACTATTTGTAACGTTCCAGAAGCGTTGCAACCTTTCAAATCTTATAACTTGGGGTTGATTTCGAATTTTTTTCTCATTCTTCTTCTCCATCTTCATCCCCTTTCTTTACACCATTAACATTTCATATTTTTATGACTTCTGTACGTATACTCTGCCAAATTCAATTCTATTTATATAAAACTTCTTCTCTTCTCACTCTCTACTCATTACTCTCTGAATTGAAATGCTATTAAAGAGTTATAGGGCTGTTGTAATTGTTTGAGAAGTGTTTGGGAAAAGGCCTGTTCCATGTAGCCTTGAAATCAAGGAAAGGAATCATTGGTAACCTTGTGGCCGAGGAAATCAAGTGAAATATACTTGATCAAGTGTGTTTGGGATTTGAAATCGGTGGTAACCTTGTGGCCGTGAAATCAAGGAGTTTGTACTTGGATATTGATATTGTAATAAAACTCTGTGCAGTCCAGCGTTGCGTGGGAATGGACGTAGGAGTAATCCAAACCAGTATAAAATCCAGTGTGTTCTTTCCTTTTCTGCATTTTATTTCAGTTTATCTTTGTGTTTGTGTTTGATTTTGTGTCTGTGATTATCTTTATGGTTTGATATTCATATAGTAGATCATATAAGTTTTAGATTTTCTTAAATTTCTCAAAAACACTATTCACCCCTCCTCTAGTGTTAGTTTTGCCTTAATGATCCATTCCGCAATCCTTAACACTTGGTATCAGAGCAAGGTCTTTCAAAAAGTTCATAATCAGATTTTTGAACATGGCAAATTTTGAAATAATTGTTAACACTTGTTTCAATTCATGCATTGTACCAATGTTGAAATTGTATGCATATAATTGAGTTAAAAATTCAAGTGATCAACTAAAATATTGTTCAATACAGGAAAATATGTGTTATATGGCTTTTGAAAATTTAAAAGTCAAAAAGATGGGTAAAGTGGATATTGGTAATTCAAATTCCAAAATGGTGGCTATTGAAAATTCAAATTCTGAAAAGGTGTCTGTTGAGGATTCAAATTCTGAGCTAGTGTGTTACATGGCTATTGAGAATTCAAATTCTGGCAAGCAAATGGTGGAAATCAAAAAGGACAAATGGATAGTGGCTGTTCGAGACATATGGTAGGAAATCCTGAATTACAAAACAATCTGGTATTTGAAGACGGTGGAATGGTGAACTTCAGAGATAACTCTAAAGGATACATTATTGGTACCGATAATGTCGGTAATTCTAAAACTCCGACTATTTCTAATGTTCTATTAGTTAGGAATCTAAAACACAGCCTACTAAGTATATGTCAACTTTACGATAAGGGTTATAACATGAAATTTGAGAAAGATAAATGTTTTATAGAAGATAGGAATTCAAAAGTAATATTTGAAGGAGATAGAAAGAAAAATATCTATATATTGAGTATGAAAATCTCCAACGATAATCTATGTCTTATGGCCAATACAAGTGACCCGTGGATCTGGCATACGAGATTTGGTCATATCAATTTCAAGCACATCTCTAGGATTTCTAAATTTGATTCAGTTAGGGAATTACCCAAAATGAAATATAAAGTTAATAATTTATGCGATGCTTGTCAATTCGAAAAATAAAAATGAAGTTTATTCAAGTCAAAAGAGGAAATTACAACCTCGAAACCATTAGAAGTAATTCGCATGGATCTATTTGGTCCATCTCAAATTCAATCGATCAATCATAATAGATATGTTTACGTACTAGTCGACGATTTTTCTATATTTACTTGGACTTTGTTTCTTAAAAATAAAAGTGATGTTTTTTGATCAATTTAAAACTTTTTCTAAAAGAATTCAAAACTTATTATCCTTAAAAATAAAAATAATACGTAGTGACCATGGCAGAGAAATCAAAAACGAAAATTTTGAAAATTTTTGTAATAAAAAGGGAATAACCCTTTATTTTTCTATTCCTAGAACCCCTCAACAAAATGGAGTAGTTGAACGTAAAAATAGGACAATAAAAGAGTATGTGAGAACTATGTTATCTGATAGTAATTTACCAAGAACTTTTTGGGCTGAGGCAGTTGCAACAACTTGTTATATTTTAAATAGAATTTCAATCAGACCCTTAACTCATAAAACTCCATATGAACTTTTGTATAATAAGAAACCAAAAGTATCATATTTTAAAATATTTGGAAGTAAATGTTTTATACTTAATACTAAAGAAAATTTAGATAAATTTGACTCGAAAACCGATAAAGGAATATTTATTGGATATTCAGAGAGAAGTAAGGCATATAGAGTTTTCAATACTAGAACCGATACTATAGAATAAACCATAAACATATCATTTGATGAAAATTATAAACGTATAAAACAAAACAATGAAGATGAATGTGAAAATTAAATTAATGAAACAAATCATGAAGATAGTCAACCAAATAAACGAATTAGATTACTAAAAGGCCACCCTGTAGAAAATATCTTAGGAGATATTGAATCCATCGTTAGAAGTCGTAATCAATTAAATAATATGAGTAACTCTACATTTATTTCAACTATATATTGAACCTAAGAATCCAAAGGAAGCATCTTCCAATGATTCATGGATCCTTGCCATGCAAGAAGAACTGAATCAGTTTACAAGGAATGATGTATGAGAACTTGTTCCAAGACTAGAGGATAAAACTATAATAGGAACTAAATGGGTTTATAAAAATAAAATGAATGAACACGGTGAGGTCGTAAGAAATAAGGCACGACTAGTAGCACAAGGTTATACTCAAGAAGAAGGAATAGATTACGATGAAACTTTTGCCCCCGTAGTAAGATTAGAAGCAATTAGGATTTTACTAGCCTTTGCAAACCATAATAATTTCAAATTATATCAAATGGATGTTAAGAGTTTTTTACTAAATGGGTTTGTTAAAGAAGACGTATATGTAGAGCAACCACCTCTATTTGAAAACGAAAAATTACCAAATCACGTATATAAGTTAAAGAAAGCATTATATAGATTAAAACAGGCTCCTAGGGCTTTGGTATGATAAATTAAGAAATTATTTATTACAATCCAATTTTGAAATAGGAAAATTAGACAATACCTTATTTATTAAAAAGAATAATAAGGATATACAATTAATACAAATATATGTTGACGATATATTTTTCGGGTCAACAAATGATAAGATGAATAAAGAATTTTCAAATATTATGACCCAAGAATTCGAGATGAGTCATATGGGAGAACTAACATTCTTCTTAGGCTTACAAATTCGTCAATTAGAGAATGAAATATTTATTAATCAAGAAAAACATGCAAGAGATCTAATTAATAAATATAATCTAACAACATCTAATAAGAGACCAACACCGATGGCGACTAATATAACATTAAGTAAAGACGATACGCATAAAGATGTTGATCAAAAATTATATTGAGGAATGATAGGATCGCTATTATATATAACCGCTAGTAGACCAGATATTATGCACAGTGTATGTCTCTGTGCCAGATATCAATCGCAACCTAAGGAAACACATATAAAAGCCGTAAAACATATTCTAAGGTATGTAAAGCATACATCAAACTTTGAATTATTTTATCCTAAGGATGATTCATTCGACATAGTTTCTTATTGTGACCCTGATTATGAGGGATGTAAATCCGATCGTAAAAGTACTAGTGGAACATGTCATTTCTTAGGACATTCACTAGTCTCGTGGTTTAGTAAAATGCAAAATACTGTATCTTTGTCAAGAGATGAAGCAGAATATATCTTTGCTGCTTTGGCTTGTTCACAAGTAATATATATGCAACAAATTCTAAATGATTTTGGAGTAAATATAAATAAATCACCAATATACCACGATAATACGAGTGCTATAAATATATCTGAAAATCCAACTCATCATTCAAGATCGAAACATATCGATATATGATTCATTTTCTAAGAGATAACGTAAGCAAAGAAAAAATTTCACTCGAATTTATAGAAACATATAACAGATATATTAACAAAACCATTAAACGAAGCTATATTTTCTAAATTTAGAAGAGAATTAGGTATTTGTTCACTAAGTGAATTAAAATAAATTAATTATATTAACATATATAAGAATAACATTAAAAAATAAGAAAAATAAAATAAAAAAATGTAAGTATGTCGACATACATACTTGCATATGTTGACATATAACTACCAGAATTCAAAAATTAATTCTCACCAAAAGTTAGTTACAATGATCGTTTAAACTATCCGCTTTGAATTTCTGTCTTCATTCTCTCATTTCACTTCTGTAAAAATTCTAAACTAAAATAATTAATGGCCTCCACCAATTTTAACACTCAAATCAATCCTGAATCATCTGCTGGACCATCTGATGGTCCTTTTCAACGTTCTACCCTATCATGTGTCATCAAATTTGAAGAGAAAATGGAATATACTCTTCAAATGCTTGCTGAAATACAAGTGCTTCAAATTCAGATGAGCCAAGAATGAAATAGACAAGGAAAAATGATAAGGAGCCTTGTTAAGCTCGTAATGGATAATCAGACGAATCCAATTATCATCGAAGATGATAATCAAGCCGTCGAAGAAGATGAGGAACCAGAGGAGGAGGAGGAGGAGGAGGAGGAAGAAATAATAGAGGAAGAGGAACCTGAGGAGATTCAACAAGAAGTTATGAAAGAAGAAGATTAATTTGTATGTGTGGAAGAAGTATTGTTCACCCAAAATGGAAATGGGATTGAACAAAATGGGGATTTTTGTCTCCATTACCCAAATTGTCCAATCCATAAGTTTCCCATCGTCAAAAACAATTAGAATTTAGGTTTTTTCTTTTTCTTTATTTTTGTTCCTTTCTGTTCATTCGATGTATTGCGTTTATAGTAATCCGTGTAACATCGCTTGTAAAAACTAAGTTTAATATAATGCTTGTTTTGTCTATCATAAGTATTCTATTACTTTGGTATATAGGCAACTATATATGGGAAGTGCTTTACTTTAGTATGGAAATTATTCAAATAGACATAGGATTAAGAGGGAGTATATTTATTCCTTTTTGATAATGCCAAAGGAGGAGAAATTATAAAATATAGACTTAGTTTATAGGATTCATATTGATAGGGGGAGTATTTGAAGGATCATCATCAACTGGTATGTACATGTATGATATTTTATAAACTAAGGTTGTCATCATCAAAAAAGGGGAGATTGTTGGAGAATGGAGTTTTGACGACAACAACCTTATTTCAATACCTTATTTCAATATTAATTGATTATAAAATATATACTAACACCTTTACCTAGAACACACACACACACACACACATATATATAGGATTTATATACAGGAATTAATACGGAAGACTGTATGGTTTAAGAGCTTCTAGAGATTCAGAATTCAGAGATGATTCAAGACTCATGAGTAATCAAGATTTCAAGAGTTCAAGATAAATATAGTAATTGGGTCTAATTAATTTAAGACTCCAAAAAGCACTCCAGGTTCAAATTCAAATTCTGTTTTTCAATTTCTAATTTTCAAATTCCAAATTCTATTTTCAAATCCTATTCTAATTAAGTTTCTCTATTTTACTTTTGATTTTAAACTCAAGTTTTAAAGCTTATAAATATATATATAGTTATATACTTTATATTTATATAGTTTTAGACTTTATAATTTTATAAATATATTTATATAAGTTATATTTATGATTTCATATGATTTTCTACTTTATAATACTTATTTATAACATATGTTTTAATTCAAGAATTTCCAGAATTATATGATATCAAAACACTTGAAAAATACTGAAATTTCAAATTTGCACTAGGATATGTCGACATACATAGTTCTCTATGTCGACATATAACTGTCATATTTTTTATTTTGAAAGGAAGTGTCTTTTCACAATTTGTAACGTTCCAGAAACGTTGCAACCTTTCAAATCCTATAAATAGGGTCTGATTTCGAATTTTTCATCATTCTTCTCCTCCATCTTCATCCTGTTTCTTTACACCATTAATATTTCATATTTTTATGATTTCTACACTTATACTCTGCCAAATTCAGTTATATTTGTATACAACTTCTTCTCTTCTCACTCTCTACTCATTACTCTCTGAATCGAAGTGTTGTTAAAGAGTTATAAGGCTGTTGTAATTGTTTGGGAAGTGCTTGGGAAAAGGTGTGTTCCTCGTAGTCTAGAAATCAAGGAAAGGAATCGATGGTAACCTTGTAGCCGGGGAAATCAAGGGAAATATACTTGATCAAGGGTGTCTGGAGTTTGGAATCGGTGGTAACCTTGTAGCTGTGAAATCAAGGAGTTTGTACTTAGATATTAATATTATAAGAAACTCTGCGCAATCCAGCGTTGCGTGGGACTGGACATAGGAGTAATCCAAGCCAGTATAAAATTTGGTGTGTTCTTTCCTTTTCTGCATTTTATTTCTGTTTATTTTTGTGTTTGATTCTGTGTCTATGATTATCTTTGTGGTTTGATATTCATATAGTAGATTATATAAGTGGTAGATTTTCTTAAATTTCTCAAAAACACTATTCACCCCTCTCTAGTGTTAGTTTTTCCCTAACGATCCATTTTGCAATCCTTAACACTAATAGGGGAAATAATGCGCCAAAAGATGTGCTAGGCAGCTATAAACGATTACTAGGGTAGCATAACACAAGCGGAACCTGTTGTATAACTCGCAACGCAAGGATAACATAATAGAATATATACAACATGGAATAACAGTAAAGCAGAATTGAGCAGAATCATAAAATTTTCATATCACCATGAAATATCCATACAACCTTGGATTACACTATAAGAGTCCGTACAATGAGCCTCACTGCAGGTCACCCGGAGAATACATCAAACAGCGGAAAACAACAATAGTAGATAGTAGAAAATAATACACTAGCCACCTTCTCGTCATCGCTCAACAACATCGTCCTCATCAAGGTCTACTACCAGTCACCTGCTACTCAGTTTGCCCATCCACAACCGGATGAACAACCCAATGTAATAAGAGGAAACATAAAACTTTGAGTCAAACAACAGTCTTAATGAGCGATAAAGCAGCTATCTAACATCATCAATAAAGTTCATGAGAATTGGAAGATTAATCAACTAATCTACCATCACCAACAGAGAAGAACCCAAACCCATCTTCCCCACATCCGACAGTGATAGCCTTCACAAACAACCAAGTATAAATAATAGTACATTCACCGCAATCATTTATCAAGCGTAGATCATCCTAATCGATATCGACGTCTCCCAAGCACAAGCCCCAAAGGCCTAGACCAACATCAGACAAGCACCAAAGAGATATCTCATTCTACGTTGAATGATCTACACAAGACGATGCAAGAAAACAATCATCATCCATGACTCTGGCTATCACCGCCAATCCTGATTTGAAACCATCGTTAATCGTATGACTGGCTCAACAACGTTCCATCCATCAAGGGTTAATGGTAAACCCCGGTTCTAGCAAAACAAAATATGCCATCATGACTCGTATCTAGGCCCATCGTGCTGCCTAGGGTACTCGATCAACCACTTCTAGTCTCTTGGGGGTCCCCATTATACCCTTGCTTTGAGTCCGCTAGAACCTACGACAACAATAATTCCTCGGCCTTCGATATCTCTAGCCATCTAACCTGATGATTGTTCATAATCTCAAGCAACTTATCGAGCACCATTATCCACGAACTCACAACCTTGAGTTGTCTTTACATTCATTGCATAATGATGATCAACGAACACTTTATAACACCACGACATTCCACCTTGAACTCACGTCGAAGCCACGTCCAATATCGAACCAAAACAACATCAATATTTGGTCAACATAATTGGGTCGTTTTCTGCCCAACTGTTGGGTCGTCGAACGACCTAACTTTGGTCATAACCAACGACCTAACTCACCAGGTCGTTTCACAAACCAACGACCCGACCCATATTTCCTTCGGACGACCCAACTTCAACCGACCTGAAGCTAATGACCTGACTGCTTCAAAGCTCCAATGACCTGACCTATTGAAGCTCCAACGACCCGACATTGCATTGTACTTGTATTGTGCTTCCTACGATCCAAGTAAGCTCCAACGACTCGAGTCTCATGACCAAACATTGCCATCAATTAGTTTGGCTTCAGCAGACCAACCAAACTCCAATGACCTGATGCCCCACGACCTAAAGCCAACGACCTGACTTAACTTCGGACGATCCATGCACCAGTGACCCGAAAGTGCACCAACCAATTTTCATTTCTTGCACTTCAAGCCAAACGACCTGAGCCTGCCATGTTATCAACGACGCATACAAAAACGATCTGACTCCAGATTTGACCAATCTACCTCCAATCTCAACCAATCCATCACCAAATGACAATATCGATGTACGCAACTCATCCAAATCATCCAATTCAACCATAAACACTTATGAAAATCATCAACAATACTTAAACGACAATTATTCATTATACAACCACATAAAAGTCACCAAATCATGACAAATCGATGAATAAACAATACAGTGGATCTAAACTTGCATAAACATATGAATTAACATAAGAATTTACTGATTTAAGCTGCTAGATTAGATCCTATGGTGATTCATACCATGATGTAGATCTAGGTGAAAATAGCCTAAAATGATGAAAATAAGATCAAACAACCCATATACTTGATTGAATCCGTGTGAGAGATGCTTATCACTCACCAGTTCTTCAAATTAACTTGAAATCACTGAATTCCCAATCCGAACAGCGAAGAATGATCTTCAAACCTCTCAATTTTATGCGATCTCCCTTCACTTGATGTAGATCTTCAATCTTCTTGCGTAGATCTAGAATTTTAATGGAGAAAATGTGTATTTTATTTAGAAAGGAGGATCATTAGCTCAACCAAATGAGAGAATGAAGAAAAGTAACCCTCTCTCCATGCCTCGAGCCCCTATTTATAGCCTCTAACCAGCCCACTAATGGACCACACCAAAACAGCCCATTAAATGACTAGCCAAACCTGTACAGAAATTATGCAGCACTAAAATAGCGATTCCTTCCAAACCGCTGAGCCAAATCTTTAAGGTGACCACTCTACGGAACTGGAAACACCGTTTCCTTTCCAATGAAATTGATCTCAGTACCTGATCGATCCCAATCAAAAGTTATGCTTCTACAAAACTGACAGGGGTAAAATGGTCATAAATAAAATTGGCAAAAATTATGGATATGTCTCACATCCTCATAAATAACATATCAAAATATGAGAATGATTCAACTCTCAGGGAATCAAATAATTTTTTTTTGATCCTCCGATACGTAAAATGCAAGTTGTTACAATCCCCATAAGCAAACACAACCAACCAAAACAATTCTGCATGCCTATAGTCCATGAGCCACCAATTTACCATCCGAACTAGCATCTACCAAGCCATGCATCCATAGCCTTATCCTAGCATACATAATTCTAAAAAATGATAGTACAAGCTACAATGATGTAAGGAGACACGATATTAATGGGTCATATCGACAAAGAGTTCTAGATGGGTCGTCTTCATACTCTCTTCCGTCTCCAATGTACAATCGTCGTCATTCTCACTCCACTGCACGTTGACTAACTTAACCGTCTTCCTCCTAAGCTCTTTCGTGTTATTCCCCACAACGTGAAGTAGCTTTCAAGGTCTTGTAACTACGGTCTCGACTTCCAGGTCTTCGTACTATTCCGGAGATACCACTACATTCGAATCATGCACACACTTCCATATAAATGAAACATGGAAAATATTATGCACACTCGACATCTTCTGGCTAACTCCAACCTATACGTAAGCTTCCCAATCCACTCGACTATCGGAAACGGTCGAACGAATCTTGGAGCTAACTTTCTTTTACTTCCGAACCGAACAACATTCTTCTACGGTGAAATCTTTACGAAAACCATATCGCCAACGTCAAATTCTAAATCTTTTAGACGCTTATCCGCATAACTCTTCAAACGGTCTTGGATTGATTTCATTCATTGTCGAACGATCTCGATACAATTCGAGGTCTCTCTTATCATCTCTGGCCCAAGCATCAACTTATCTCCAGTTTCTAACCAACATGCCGGAGAATTACAAGGTCTGCCAAACAACACTTCATATGGTGCCATCCCAATGCTCGACTGGTAGCTGTTATTATACACAAACTCAACTAGTGTAGTTGGTTTTCCCATGATCCCCTGAATTCTAATACAAGCTCTAAGGAGATCTTCCAAAACTCGGTTAACCCTTTTGGTTTGACCATCAGTCTGGGGACGATAACCCATACTTAAACACAACTCGGTTCCCAAAGTTTCTTGCAAACTCTTCCAAAATCCACTTGTGAATAATGGATCTCGATCACTGAATATGCTCTTTGGGATACAATGGAATCGAACTATCCATTTTATATATAGCTCAGACAATTTCGATGCTGTCCTAGTCGATTTGAAAGGAATAAACCTTGCACTCTTGGTTAAACGATCCACTTTGACCCAAATGCCATCGTTTCCTGCCCTAGTTCTAGGTAGTCCATCGATAAAATCCATCAATATATGTTCCCACTTCCACGTAGGAACTTCCAATGGATGAAGCAATCCACTCGGCTTCTTCTGTTCATATTTCACCAACTGACAGTTCATACACTTGGAAATGAATTTTCCAACATCCCTTTTCATACCTTCCCAGTAGTAAGATCGCTTCATGTCCTCATACATCTTATTACCACCAGGATGAATCATCAACTTTGAGCGATGACATTCCCTCAAAACATCATTCATCAATCCATCGATATCAAGAAAAACCAGTCGTCCTTTCTTTCGAAGCCAACCCTCCCGATCGACTTTGAATTCCTTACCTCTAGTTCCAACTTCTGGATAATCTCAACAAGCTTTGAATCATGATTTTGGCTCTCGCCAATCCCGTCGATGAGAGTAGGCCTTATCAATTAGCTTGCCAACATTTCATGTTCCAACTCACACCATGGTCTGAAATCAAATCCTGCCAAGGCTACTGTGTTACCTATACCAAGAGTATAGGTTATACCAAAATCATACGATGTAAGAAACTCTAACCACCGTTGCTGCCGAAGATTCAAATCCTTTTGGGAGAAAAGATACTTTAATGACTTATGATCCGTAAACAACTCAAATCGAACTCCCAACAGGTATTGTCTCCACATCTTCAGAGCAAACACAATCGCTACCAACTCCAAAGCATGAGTCGGGTAATTCCTTTGTGTGGCTTCAGCTGCCGACTCACGTAGGCCACAACCTTATCCTTCTACATCAGTACTTCTCCAAGTCCAGTACCGCATGCATTGGTGTATACCACCATTTCTTCATTCTCACTTGGAATCATCAAAATAGGAGCACTTATCAGTCTCTCTTTCAGGATTCCAAAAGCTTGCTCACACTTTGCATTCCATATGGACACTTGATTCTTCTTCGTCAATCCTGTTAATGGTGCAACTTTCTTGGAGAAATCCTTTATAAAACAGTGATAATATCCTGCCAACTGAAGGAAAATCCGAACATCCGTCACATTCTTAGGTCTATCCCAATCCTGACTTATTGCCACCTTAGCGGGATCAACCACTATCCCATTTCCAGAAGCAACATGGCCTAAGAATCTTACTTCACTCTTCCAGAAGTGACAATTAAAACCTTAGCTCTCAGCTAATGCTTTCGCAAGATTTCCAAAACAACTCGCAAGTGCTTCTTATGTTCTTCCTCATTCTGGAAGTAAACTACAATACCGTCCACAAACATAAGCACGAACTTGTTCAACTTATCTCTGAAAACCCTATTCATAAGATCCACAAAATATGCAGGTGCATTATTCAACCCAAATTGGCATCACCAACCATTCAAAGAAACCGGATGGTGTCCTAAAAGTTGTCTTTGGCACACTATCATTTTCCACCCTTAACTGGTGGAATCCCATTGACAAATCCATCTGAGAAAACACCTTGGCCTCATGAAGCTGATCGAATAAGTCATCCATCCTCGGCAACGGATACTTGTTCTTCTTGGTCACCTTGTTCAGCTCATAGGAGTCCACACACAATCTCTAAGATCCATCTGCCTTGGTTGCGAACATAACTGGTGCTCCCCATTCGGACACACTTCTCTGAATGAATCCTTTTCGTAAAAGGTATGATACTTGCACCCAAACTCTCGTTGTTCCTTAGGCGCCATTCTCCTTAGAGGCATAACGATAGGTCTAGCACCCTTGACCAAATCGATTTTGAACTCAATCTCATGATGCAGCGACAACTCTTTGACCTTGTTAAAGACATCCAGTAGTAGAAAACTTGTCTTTTGTGTATCCTCATTTGCATCTGTTGTGTAAACATTAGATGCAAATAGTACAATTTGCATATGTTTCTAACCCTCAATGGATGCAGATAAGGAAAAACAAATATTACCTGCCCATTTGCATCTATTGTTGTTAATAAACTTACGTGGTAGGGTGCGAGCATAAATTAATTATTGATATGTGCGTCCGTTCATTAATTATTTAGACGCAAATAGGTGAGAAATATTTTCTCGCGTCTTCTTTATTAAAACCAAACGCAAAGTGAGTCGCAAATGAAATTCTGGAGGGAAATGAAATCACATGCGACTGTTTCTCACCGGTTTTTGGAGGCAAGAAATATCAAGTCGTGCGCTTTTCTGGAACAGTTGGGAAAAAAATTTAAACCTAAATTCAAATTCAGTTTCCATTTTGTGTTTACAGAATTCAGGTGATGTCGAACGACAAATTTACTCCCTTCAAGCAACCGACATGAGCTCCACCCTAAATTCAATTTTCGTTTCATTGATTTAATGGTTTGCCTTGAATTTCAGAGGATCAAGTCTACAGAAAATGGGTGATTCAGCGATACCATTTTAAATTTACACCATCTTATGACAAAGATCTCACATTCGTAATCGATAATTTAATTTAATGGATCTTAATTTGTTTCCTTCATTTAATTTACCATGGGTAAGATGTTTTTCTTAGTGTTAACGTATATAGTTTGGGTGATTAATTTGTTTGTTTCCTCTTTCTATTTTAATCACCCATCTTTCTAGGCTTTTTTGAATTTAATAGCGACTGGGTTCCATCGTAAAGATTATGTGCCATCTTGATTACCTGATTTACCTATCCAGTTTGGATTGATGGATGTAAATGATTCTACTTGTTTTAATTGGTGCTGGATTTAATTGAAATGAAGCTTCTACCGAAAATGCTTATGGAATGTAGCTTAATCGAATCTATTATCTTGGATATTTCTACTGTGAAGATTTTCTTTGGTTAAATAAAGTTTCTGGATGAGAAACCGTTCTCAATTAATATGTCGTTTATTTATTTATTTTTACCCAGTCTTTAGGAGTTTGATCCTTTAGTTTAGGTCTTGTTGTTAGGTGAATATTTCATCGCCTAAAATGTGGGCTGACAAATTCAAACAATTATAAACGTGAGCTAATATTCAGCTGGGTTGATTAACTGATCTCAGTGGAGGACCCAGTAAAACATCTTATTGGTATGGGCTTTGTAACGTGTAATACCCAATAGTGAACCTAATTAGAGTTGATGGGGTCATAATTAGGTGGCTATATAAAGAACACACATACTGTAGGGTTTTGGCCCCCAAGGCTTATCTGATTACCTCTCGTCTATTTCCATCTATAGAGTGAGAACTCAAAAGCAGTAAACAAAAGGGGATAAGCTTGTGGAAGACCATATACCCAACTGTCAATCTTTTATCATGTCTAGTATTGTGGAGCCTGGTATGTTACTTTAATAATTCTGTGCATTATCTTGATAATCTAACATAAGCATAAGACCTACTTATTATATATGTTCAAGTTTGAACCAAACAAGGATCTGACATGAGCAGTAGATCTGTGAATACATAAATATGAGTTATACTAACAATTGGTATCATAGCCTTGCTTATTGTTGGATTATTAGGGTTGTTAATATAGTTGTAATTGTTGGATTTTATATGTACTGATTCAAGTTGGCTTCACAGTCCATTAAGTTTTAGTGACCTGATTCTTATTATATGTATTTTTGATTCTAATACTATGGAACCTGTTCCCTGTCTGCTGTATGATTTATCATATGGTCCTTTTATATATGCATATATCTACCGATATATAATGCCAAGTCAACTCAGTACAACTTTATATTGTCTTTGAATTCATGAATTTCTGAACATGATATTATCATGATTAATGATGCAATTCATTAACTTCAGTATTCTTGTGCCCTTTATTTCGAAACAAATCTATCCAATAAAATGTTGCCAAAGCAACCTCTATAGAGTGGATTAATTTGTTTTGAGATAACAGGAAGTGTGTGTTTACTGTTAATGCAATCAGTGATCAGCCCAAAGGAAGGTTATTGATTGGTCGAACAATAAATGCACATGCGGAAATGAATGTGTGATAAATTATGAAGTTTCCATATGAACAACAGACCAGCCCAAAGGTAGGATGTTGTTTGATAGGATTTATTATCAACATTTGATTTCTGCATGGATAGTGCCACTTGCAGATTGATCTTTATGTCCAAAGACTGAACATCAATGATTGTACTAGGTATCTTGTTTAGATGGACCCACCACTACTGTTGTTGAAATTATGTCATTCATCATTGTTTAATTACAACATGTTATGATGTATATTTTTTTTGAGCTTATGTATTTATTTGTTTTGAACTTCTAGTCACAGCTTCTGCTGCTAATATTACTGCCAACATGAACTCAATTCCTGTGCTTAATGGCACAAACTTTAAAAGCTGGAAAGAGAACATTCTGTTGGTTCTCGGCTGCATGGATTTAGACTATGCATTGAGGAAAGAACAACCTGCTTCTCTTACAGACAAAAGTTCTGCTGACGAAAAATTGAACTTTGAGAAGTGGGAACGTTCTAATCGCTTAAGTCTAATGATGCTGAAACGCAGCGTTCCAGAAGCATTCAGGGGCGGTATGTCCGATGAGGTATCTGTAAAGGGTTTCCTTGAAGAGATTGAAAAAAGGTTTGCAAAAAATGCAAAGGCAGAGACAAGTAAGCTTTTGGCTGACCTTGTCCAGATGAGGTACAAAGGAAAAGGAAACATTAGAGAGTACATCATGGAGATGTCTAACATAGCTTCTAAACTTAAGGCACTAAAGCTTGATCTGTCTGATGACTTGCTTGTGCATTTGGTACTCATATCCCTTCCTGCACACTATGGTCAGTTTATAGTTAGCTATAACACTCAAAAGGACAAATGGACTCTTAATGAGCTCATTTCACATTGTGTGCAAGAAGAGGATAGATTGAAGCGTGAAAAGACTGAAAGTGCTCATGTTGCAATTACCTCAAAGAACAACAATCGAAAGAGGACTAAAAATAATGAAGCTGCAGTGGGAACTTCACAACCCAAGAAACAAAAATCTGATGAAGCACCTACTTGCTTCTTTTGCAAGAAACCTGGGCATATTAAAAAGGAATGCCCCAAATACGCCGCATGGCGTGTAAAGAAAGGTAAACTTTTCACCTTTGTTTGTTCTGAAATTAATTTGACTTCTGAGCCTAGTAATACTTGGTGGGTAGATTCCGGTGCTACTACTCACACAAGTATTTCTATGCAGGGTTGCCTTTGGAGCCGACCGCCAAGTGAAGCTGAAAAATTCATTTATGTCGGGGATGGCAAAGCAGTTCCAGTTGAAGCCATTGGCACGTTTAGATTATTTTTTGAAACTGGTCATTTTATTGAATTAAGAGAGACTTATGTAGTGCCGTCTTTTAGACGCAATTTAGTTTCTATTTCCATTCTGGACAAATTTGGTTACTCTTGTTCTTTTGGGAAAAATAAATTTAGTTTTTTTTTAATTCTACTTTGGTTGCGACTGGTTCTTTGATTGATAAACTGTATGTGCTGAATACAATTGCTTCATCTAATGAAACCTTGCAAACCACAACTAGAGGTAGAAAACGCAGATTGTCAAATGAGAATTCTGCCACCTTATGGCACAAACGTTTGGGACACATCTCCAAAGCAAGAATAGAGAGGCTTGTGTCAGACGGAATACTTGAATCTCTTGATTACACAGATCTGGATGTTTGTGTTGACTGTATAAAAGGGAAACAAACAAATATTAGGAGGTTAAGTGCTAGTAGGAGTTCTGGTGTCTTACAATTGATACATACTGATATATGTGGACCATTCCCTACAGCTTCTTGGAATGGCCAACAGTATTTTATCACTTTTATAGATGACTATTCTCGTTATGGGTACTTGTACTTAATACATGAAAAGTCACAATCGTTGGACGTTTTTAAGGCCTTCAAAACCGAAGTTGAAAACCAACTAGGTGAGAAGATTAAAGCCGTTAGATCTGATCGTGGTGGTGAATACTGTGGTCGATATGATGGATCCGGTGAACAACGTCCAGGACCTTTTGCCAAATTCCTAGAGGAATTCGGAATCGTTCCGCAATACACAATGCCGGGACAACCGCGCATGAATGGTGTTGCCGAAAGACGAAACCGAACACTTAAGGATATGGTAAGAAGTATGATTAGTCATTCTTCTTTACCAGAATCACTCTGGGGAGAGGCACTTAAGACTGCAGCTTATATACTGAATAGAGTACCTAGCAAAGCAGTGACTAAAACCCCTTATGAACTATGGACCGGAAGAAAGCCTAGTATTAAACATTTGCACATTTGGGGTTGTCCAGCTGAAGCAAGGCCGTATAGGCCGCATGAAAACAAACTGGACTCAAGAACAATTAGTTGCTATTTTGTTGGGTATGCAGAACGATCAAGGGGTTTTAAGTTTTATGATCCCTCGACTAGGTCCTTTTTTGAGACGGGAAATGCGAAATTTCTTGAAGATGTTGTATTTGGAAAGGGAGATGAACTCAGAAACTTTGTCTTTGAAGAGGAATTCATTTCTTTGCCTACTGTAGTTGTTGACAGTGATCAGCCTATTGATGCTGTTCAAGATAGAATTCAAGACTACAGTGAGGATATAACTATGGAATTCCCTACTCAAAGGCAAGATGTTACTCCAGAACAGCAAACTCAACATTCTCAAGAAGAAGAAGTGCCTATTAGGCGATCCACCAGAGACAAAAGAAGTGCAATTTCAAGTGATTACATTGTATTTCTTCATGAACATGAGTTTGACATAGGGATAATGGAAAATGATCCAATCAACTTCCAACAAGTCAAACAAAGTGCTAATTATGAAAAGTGGATTGAAGCTATGAACGATGAGATGAAATCAATGAAAGACAATGACGTATGGGATCTTGTCAAGTTGCCTGAAGGTGTGAAGCCCGTTGGTTGTAAATGGATATTTAAAACTAAAAGGGATTCTAAATGCAACATTGAGAGGTATAAAGCACGTCTAGTCGCCAAGGGTTTTACTCAAAAGGAAGGTATTGACTTTAAAGAAACTTTCTCTCCAGTGTCATCGAAAGATTCTTTTAGAACAATAATGGCGCTTGTAGCTCATTTTGACTTGGAACTACACCAGATGGATGTAAAGACAGCTTTTCTCAATGGCGACATTGAGGAAACCATATACATGATGCAACCGGAAAACTTTATTTCAGGTGATCCAAAGTCTATGGTTTGCAAACTCAAGAGATCCATCTACGGTCTCAAGCAAGCTTCCCGTCATTGGTATCGCAAGTTTCATCAAATCATTGTTTCATACGGTTTTGAAGTCAATGTTGTTGAGGACTGTGTTTACTGCAAATTCAGTGGGAGTAAATTCATCTTCTTAGTGCTTTATGTTGATGACATTCTATTAGCTAGTAACGATATAGGCATGTTGCACGAAACCAAGAGATTTCTAACGAAGCATTTTGACATGAAAGATCTTGGTGATGCCTCCTTTGTGTTAGGAATTAAGATACATCGAGATCGCTCTCGAGGTGTTCTTGGGCTGTCACAAAAGAGCTATATCGAGAAGGTACTTGCTAAGTTTGGCATGAAAGATTGTGCACTTGGAGACACTCCTGTTGCAAAAGGAGACAAATTTAGTCTCAATCAATGCCCCAAGAATGAAGTTGAAAGAAAGGAGATGCAAAAGATCCCTTATGCTTCGGCCGTTGGAAGTCTTATGTATGCGCAAGTTTGTACACGTCCGGATTTGGCATACATAGTGGGTATGTTAGGCAGATACTTGAATAATCCCGGAATGGATCATTGGAAAGCAGCCAAACGGGTCATGAGGTACTTACAAAGAACAAAGGACTACATGCTCACCTATCGAAAGTCAGAAAATTTGGAGATCATTGGGTATTCTGACTCCGATCTTGCTGGTTGCCATGATACTAAAAGATCTACTTCTGGCTATGTTTATATGTTGTCTGGAGGTGCTATATCTTGGAGAAGTGCTAAGCAAACACTCATAGCTCCTTCGACCATGGCAGCGGAATTCATAGCTTGTTATGAAGCAACAAATCATGCTATATGGCTGCGAAATTTTGTCATTGGACTGCGAGTTGTTGATGGAGTAGAAAGACCATTAAAGATTTACTGTGATAATCTATCAGCAGTCCTGTATTCAAATAACAACAGAAGCTCGTCAAAGTCTAAACACATAGACATTAAGTTTTTAGTTGTTAAAGAAAGAGTTCAGAGTAAGATAGTGTCCATTGAGCATTTAGGAACAAACTTAATGCTAGCGGACCCACTAACCAAAGGTTTGACACCAAAGGTCTTTCACATGTATACTGCAAACATGGGTGTTGTCTTATTTGACAATATGCAGTTTTAGTGGGAGTTTGTTTTTTTTGTATTTAGTTGCTCTGTTTGACACACTACTGTATTATTTCATAAACATTTAGTTTTCTGCAGAATAAAGATGATGTTTTATTAACTTTCCTGCTCTGAATATGTTATCTTTCAATTGTGGTTTGACATAAAGCTTGAAAGACTGAGGTTTGATCTCACTAAAGGATAAAGGGCCAATTGGAAATAGGCATGACTGAGATCATGTTGCATGCAATTTCCAATTACACATCCATACTTGATCTATGTCATTGAATGTATTTGATATGGTGATCATTGATGGGTCTAGCTACCATAAATGTAGCGCAGGTCGCTTTGGTCTCATATTTATACAGAAGATGGACCAGACTGATTAAAGGAGATGTTTGTATTTTTAATAATTAGCAAGTTTATGCGCACTAAAGTTTGTTAAATATAATTGTCCTTGAATGAATTTGCAGCCCAAGTGGGAGATTGTTAGGTGAATATTTCATCGCCTAAAATGTGGGCTGACAAATTCAAACAATTATAAACGTGAGCTAATATTCAGCTGGGTTGATTAACTGATCTCAGTGGAGGACCCAGTAAAACATCTTATTGGTATGGGCTTTGTAATGTGTAATACCCAATAGTGAACCTAATTAGAGTTGATGGGGTCATAATTAGGTGGCTATATAAAGAACACACATACTGTAGGGTTTTGGCCCCCAAGGCTTATCTGATTACCTCTCGTCTATTTCCATCTATAGAGTGAGAACTCAAAAGCAGTAAACAAAAGAGGATAAGCTTGTGGAAGATCATATACCCAGCTGTCAATCTTTTATCATGTCTAGTATTGTGGAGCCTGGTATGTTACTTTAATAATTCTGTGCATTATCTTGATAATCTAACATAAGCATAAGACCTACTTATTATATATGTTCAAGTTTGAACCAAACAAGGATCTGACATGAGCAGTAGATCTGTGAATACATGAATATGAGTTATACTAACACTTGTTTGTTATGTGACGTAGTTGCTTGTTTTTAGCTTTCACGTGTCTTGTATTACTTATATATTTTAGTTGTTGGTTGATTAAAATGATTATGCCTTTTGCTTTGAATCTATCAATAGTGAAATTATCATTGGAATTAGAACCAGTACAGTGGCAAAAGCAGTAGTAATTTATTATGGAAACAGACGGATACATTCAACCGGCTATCCTCGTTTTTGATGGTCATTATGACCATTGGATATGTTAATGGAGAACTTTCTATAATCAAAAGAATATTGGAGTCTGGTAGAAGATTAGAGAAGTGAACCTCAAATTTATGGAGAAACGTCTGATCATCAACATACCATTGACACCCCAATTGAAGAGCAACCTTCCAATGAAAAAGGTAGGCGTGAAAGAAGAAAACCAGGTTGGATGGACGACTATGTAAGTGGTGAGGAATTCTTAGATAATGATGCAACGTACTTTGCATTATTTTCAAGTTATGATCCCATCACATTTGCTATTGCAATAAAAGAAACTAAATGGAAGAGAGCCATGGATGTAGAAATCAATTCAATAGTAAAAAATGATACTTAGGAATTGGTTGAACTCCCTAAAGGACATAAATAAATTGGAGTAAACTGGGTATATAGAATTAAATTGAATGAGAATGGTGAAGTCGATAAATATAAGGCATGACTGGTTGTGAAAGGATATAAACAGGAGTATGGTATTGATTATAAAGAGGTGTTTGCTCCAGTAATAAGGCTTGAAACCATCAGATTAGTACATTCAGTGGCTGCTATGTATTCATGGCTAGTTTATCAGCTTGATGTAAAGTTGGCATTTCTATGTGGCAAGCTAGAGGAAAAGGTGTATGTGGATCAACCTGCTGTATACATAAAACAGGGTAATGAAAATCTGGTATATAAATTAAAGAAAACATTATATGGATTAAAACAAACCCCTATAGATGCTTATTTTCTTTTCTTAAATGCCTATACGAGCACACTTTATATGTTAAATTAGGAAAGGGTGGAACCATACTTATTGCGTGTTTATATGTTGATGACCTCTTATACACCGGTAACGATCATGACATGTTTCTTGAGTTTAAGAATTCTATGATGGAAGAATTTGATATCTCAGATCTTGGAATATTACATTTTTTCTGGGTATTGAAGTAGTCGAGTCACACCATTGTATATTCATTTCTCAAAGAAGTTACATTTTAGAAGTTCTGGATAGATTTAAGATGGTTGAGTGTAATTCAGTGCCTACTTCTGCTGATGTCGGTCTAAGACTAACTAAACATGGATACGGTAGAAAGGTTGATCTTACTATGTACAAGCAGATAGTCGGAAGTCTAATGTATTAAACATTAGTTAGGCCAGAGATTATGCATGTTGTAAGTCTAATTAGTCAATACATGGAAAGTCCGACAAAAGGTCATCTTTTAGAAGCAAAAAGAATACTTCGTTACTTGAAAGGAACTACAAATTATGGAATATTGTATAAAAAAGGGAAAAGAATTTGAGCTTGATTGGTTTTTCGGATTGTGATTATGCTGGAGATACTGATGAGCGAAAGAGAACATTAGGTTTTATCTTTAAAATGTATTCTGGAGGGATTTCTTGGTCTTCTGAAAAACAACAAATAGTCATGTTATCGACCACAGAAGCTGAATATGGTGCGGCTGCTTCCAGCGCTTGTCAAGCTGTCTGGCTACACGGGTTACTTAAATTTATGTATTGTAAGCATGATGGTACAGTTTTGATATTCTGTGATAATATCTCGACAATAAGAATTAAAAAAAATGCAATTTTGCATGGGAGTAGCAAACACATAGACGTGAGGTATCAATTCTTATGAAATTTGTGTCAAGATGGTGAAGTAAATCTCGTGTTTTGTAGGAGCGAAGAGCAAGCTGCAGACATTATGACCAAGCCGCTCAAACATGACACATTTTCAAAACTTCCTGACATGCTTGGAATGTGCTCAAGGAATATTATTTCTGAAGCCTGAAAGTAAACTGATGTTCTTTTGAATCATTCAGTTTAATGAGGAGTGTGAAGATTTTCTTTGGTTAAATAAAGTTTCTGGATGAGAAACCGTTCTTAGTTAATATGTTTTTTTTAATTTGTTTTTACCTAGTCTTAGGAATTTGATCCTATAGTTTAAGTCTTGTTTATTATGTGATGTAGTTGCTTGTTTTTAGCTTTCACGTATCTTGTATTACTTATATATTCTAGTTGTTGCTTTAATAAAACGGTTAAGCCTTTTTCTTTGAATCCATCAATTGTGAAATTATCATATGCAGAATTAGAAGGGATCAAAGGGATGTAGTCATTACGTTCTCCTTCCAGTGCTCTATATGATACTTTTTTTGGTTATGAGCCTTACTCACCAGACATGTACTTTCGCAGCGATAGTAAGTGTCTTAGAAGAACAAATATCGATGGATTTGAGGCATAATCAAAGACTTTATTCTGTTATAATTTCATTTGTGATCAGCTCATGCAGGTCTTCGTTTCAATGGTGATAAAAAGTAATTGTGAAAACTGCAGTGTGTTTGGATGGGAACCCCCAGCTTATCATTTCCACAAAGGCTTTAGCTCTGGCCTATATAACTGGATTTTGCAATTTGAGGCAAGTACAAACAATTTTTTATTATTTCTCCTTTTACTCTGATAAAAATAAGTAATATGCAAATATGTTCAAGAAAAAACTGTATAAACACCATCATAAATTAATACATAAATTGGTTTATTTCTTGACCAGCAAGTTTTGGTGACAAAGGCATGCAACACCATGTTTTCCATTTTAATACTTACATAAATCAATAAACTTAGATGCAGTTAAATGTCTTTAAACTGTCTAAGTTATGCATGTGATAATATACCTGAATAGTGAACTTAGATACAGTTAAATGTCTTTAAAATGTCTAAATCGTGTTGCCATACATCAGAACACCATATTTTATATTGAACTCGTCCTATGATGAATATTAGTTCCGTCACATATTTGTGCAACTGTACACTGATCCTTGAGGTCATTGAGCCATTGCAAGTTAAACCCGATAAATTGTACAGTGAATCAGACCAATATTCTTTATGGATACAAAATCCAGGTGTTGAGTGCATTGAAATCCTTTCATGATTCACCTAAATGGTGGAAAGTTTATAAACTCATGCTTTTCTCACTGTCAAAGTGAATTGCATGACACATGGTTTGCCTCTTATTCTCCAAAAATAAACAATAAGAGTATTGCAGAAGCCGTAGGAGATTGGTATTTCAAGAGAAGCATCACAGCCGAAGTAGACTGTCCTTATCCATGCGACCATACTTGTCAGGTATATGTTACAATCAATATTCAATATGTTTCTCAGGAGATGTTGCCTAGGGAAGTTATCCTACATTTATAACTTATCATGTTTCCCACATTCTTCATTTGGTGTGTAGAATTTGAAGTAACAGATTCAAGTCTTTTTTGCAACATTTAGAAGATTAGTACCCATATGCTTTAGATACAAAATATGGAAAAAGCATACAGATTGGTTAACTATTTATGATTTAGGTTGAGTCAAAACGCATCACAACAAAGATCTACATATATAAGATGAACCAGAATGAAATATTCTTCATTGTTGTCCATACGAATCGATGAGAATAAACTTATTTTTAGTTTCATTTTTTTTAATATTGATTATGAACAGTGTAAATGTATTACATTTGGCCATCTCAACATCCACGGCTATGTTGAAATTATATTGATGAATATTTATAAAAAAACATATAGTTTGTTTAATAAAAAAAGGAGGATATCACCAGGTGCATCAAATGTAATAATGATGACTAAATTATGTAAACATACCTAGTCCATACGAAACGAAGAGTAAAATAAAAACAAAGGAGGATAAACCGAGTCCGTTAAAATATACAGCAATTACACATGATGTTGTTTGACTTGAATGAAAATTGTTTTGCAGATTGTGCATGGCATCAATACGTGTTTTAGCAGGTGGACCAGGTGCATTAGAAATAGAAAAAAGCACAGTGAAGTAATTCCATATCATTTAGTGCATATTTACATGTCAGACTGTATTTCATGTTCGACATTTTTGACCAAAGATATTAACTTTCTTTGGTGAAAATGATTTATATGCAATGAAAATTTCTCTCAGATAACAGGCTAGCATATGTACAGTAATTACTAAACTAAATCTAGTCAATACTAGTAGTACCATTAGCGAATAGTTGAACTTGCAATCTCTAAGTCATACTTGCAAATTTTCATTTTCTCACTTATATTGTGAACACTTAAAATAATAATTCGATTTACAAACAATTGTAGCAGCAATAGTAGTTGGTGTAACACTCCATGCAGGAAACCATCTCAGCTGCGATTTTCCACGCCTAATATCAGCAGAAGCATCAATGTATGAAAATATGAAAGTACGACTTTGGAGAAGGGAAACCATCATATTCAAAATTAGTTCGAAGTCAAGAAGGAATAACAGGGGTTATAATGTTGATTCTCATGATAATCGCCTTTGAGTTGGCTATTCATTGGTTTAGGCGAAGTCTAATCAAGCTAAGGAAGCCATTCGATAGAATTATGGGATATAACGCATTCTGGTACTCCTATCATTTGCTTGTTACATGCTGCTTCTTGTCCGTGGACATTTCCATTATATGGTTCATTATTGGTATCGCAAAATCACTCTCTTTATGTTATCTTTTAACTCTGCCACTAGCTATTTATATAGTTAATATGCATCGCTGTTATAAAACTGCAGACATGGACGTATATATCGGTTCTTGTAGTTTTGTATGCCTGTGAAAGAGGATTGAGGGCTTTATATTCAGGCCATTACTCTGTCTAGCTACTGAAGGTATATAATAAATCATTTTTTTTTTCATAAAAAGTAACTAAGTATG
Source organism: Allium sativum (assembly GCA_030737875.1). Lineage (NCBI taxonomy): Eukaryota > Viridiplantae > Streptophyta > Magnoliopsida > Asparagales > Amaryllidaceae > Allium > Allium sativum. Next base: position 250,207,892 of record CM060920.1, read on the forward strand.
GCAAATATTAGGTGGCAATATACCCCCGGGAATGCACCTCTGTTGTCTTTATGGAAACCTTTCTTGCGTTAAGGTACAAATTACAAATCACATTCAGAATTCGTTTCCTCATTTTTTTGTAAGAAGAACAAGTTTACTATATATTTTTCATTTTTTCAGCAGTTACTGATATCTCTTGGAGCCAGCATAAACACTAAAGATGAAGATGGTGCGATTCCTCTTCATGATGCTTGTGCCGGAGGTGGGTCTTACTTAATTACTCCTATGCATCTGCACTTGTTTCATATATATAATTCACCGACTTGCTCTCCTTTTCTCTTTCCTTTTTCCTTTGCACCACTTGTAGGATATACTGTCATTGTTCAGTTTTTAATCAACGCTGTTAGGAACAATAAAGTTGTCAAGCAAATGCTGCAAACCACTGATTTTGAAGGCGATATGGTACTATATTGATAACCACAAAATTTCAGTATATCATCCTCCTCCTGTACCTAGCACTAAATAGTTTGTTTACCGACCATTATGCATATTCAGCCTCTCCATTATGTAGCTAGAGGCGAATACTTGGATTTAGTTAATTTTCTTCTATAAACGAAGCTTCGCCGACTACTAGAAATGCTTATGGAAAGGTAAGAATAACTGATTGATATATATTGTTGCATTAATGCTCTGTTTTAGTCGCCAGTTCTAATTTGAAGTTGGTAAAAATTGTAGACTCCTGCTAAACTGAATGACAGTATGCCCAATCATTTTTCTACATTAACGTGAACGTGATATACGCCTAGCCAACGTCTGTATGAGATGTCATAGTGTCCGTGGTTACGTGTGGGACCTGACTGCGTATTTTATCGGGTTGACTGGTTTTGTTGTAATAAATTGCTTGAAATGAAAACAAATTCATCACTTATGGGGTAAAACTGAACGGTAAAAATAATATATGATATGTTTTTGGATACTGACTTAACATTTGTTCAAAGTGCACAGTAATATATTTAATGAACCTTTATGTTCCAATATTTAAATTCTAGTTATGTTCTTTTAGACTGTTAGAACCGTATCTCCTTTTTTCTGCACATTAGATTGTCAATTTTTGCATATGATTTCCAGTTTTCCACTTTAATTATTCCACGTAATATTGATATTTTAATCATAACATAGCATTAGGCGTCAATTTGGATTCAGTATGCAGTAGTCATTAGCAGGAAGCGAGAAATTGGTTATCTACTTTAGAATATGAAACATAAAGGTAAAAATATGTTTCTATTTAGTATATCTATGTGGTACATACTCAATTAAACTAAACTAGCTTTATAGAGACACATAATCTGTTATATGTAAACATCAACATAAATGAAAACAAGTCTACATTGAAAACTAAGATTCTTCAATTATCACGAAAATATAATAAATTTGTGTGTAAATAATTCCATTCAAATGGGTCTTACAATATTTTCTTTTGTTAACAACATTGAGTAATTAAGTGATATCTGATAACAAATTTAAACCGTTGAATCATGATAAAGCAGCAAATATAATCTTTTGTTAAACATGAAATGTTATACAGATAGAGAAACATATGTGAGATAATTTAATTTTATCCGCCGCTTGGAAGGGAACAAAATTGATTAGTGCTTTTGACCAGAATAGGTTGGGTCAGTAACCAAAATTAGTGTAGAAATTGTTGACCAACTTTTTGGCGAAAGCTATTGCGGTTCAACGAATCGAAGCCCAATGTCCAAAAGCTCACTCTTCAGCATCGACCGATCGGTCGATGGTGCGACCTGTATTTCGGAAAGTCCAGAAAAGATTTGACTCGAATTAGTTTCCTTTGAGCAACGACATCTCATACCCTAATGTAATCGCTCTGTTACTTCCTTAAAGTTCGGATCGACTTGATATCTTTGGATCTGTGTGGAAATACCCAGCTGAGTCATTCAATACTTGGCCCGACTCTCAAGGCACTAAAGGCGGTCCACTTCCAGACGAAGCTCTACTTTTGATACATCTCATCTCGAGTGCCACGTAAGCCACAATTTTCAAGGATACTATTAATCAACAGTAGACTGGGTCCCACCGCCGCGACTACTTCCAATGATCGAGCTCCACGTGTCCGAGCTCCGCAAAAGAGGTAAGCCACGTGGCGGCCGCTCAGCCCACTTCTTCACCTATAAATACTTCCAAGCTCAAAATGGAAAAGGACCTCTTTGAATACCTTCTTTCGGATGCTCCATGCTCCATCTAAATCTTCTGATTCAAAGCTTTCCAAACTGCTAACTCTATGAAATAGCCGATTCTTCTTCTTTCTTCAAATAGAAAAAGCATTGTACTTTTAATCAAAAGCAAACCAATACATATAAAGTGGATGTAGGCACCATCTTAGCTGAACCACTATAAAAGGTCTTACATGTTCCCTGTTTTCTTTACTTTATTCTATTTTGTGATTGTTATCCATGTGCTTTCCACACGATTGGGGGTTGACTGTCATTAGTGATCAACTTTGGATGTCAACACTTTGGTGCGCCCGGGGGGGGGGGGGGGGGGGCATGCATCGACATACTCTACGATCTTCAGCAAGTTCCGACCCATGGCAAACAAGCGGAAGAAAAATGCAACGTCTTCTCTCCCTACAAACACTGATGCAGTTGAGACAAACACTGCAGAGTCAAGTCCGGGAGCCTCCTCTCATGAAGATGTGTCCTGATATCTCTCCCGGGATGACATGGATAAGATTATGGCCGAATTCAAAGGCCAAACGACATCTTAGGGTAAACTCCTCGAATGACAACAACAGTTGATGGGTTACCTTCTCGCATGGATGGAAAAGAGATTTAATGCTTCAACATCAATTCCTCCACCGGGCGAATCTGGGGCGGTAACCGATCTTCGGTCTGTACAAATGCAAGCTGCAGATCAGATCACATCTTTTCATCCTCCTGGCTCGGCTCCCACCTCCCGACTAGTCACAGCCAGGTGTATCGCTTCAAACGACCAGCGCAGCCGCAACTGCAGATTCACATGAGGCCCACGATCAACATCTAGGTCGTTCGAACATATTGCCTTCGCTCCAGGGAATAGCTCGACTCCCCGGATCAGCCGAGCAACAGCTGGGTCAATCAGGATCAATGTCATTCCCATTACAACCCAGCTTCTTACATCAAACTCATCTTATGCCGCCCCTCCTTCAACCAAGAGCTGGTGGAGCCTTCCCTTCGAACCAGGGAGACCACTCTACCATACCAGTTCTTAGACAGGCGGAGGAAAACGCTACCGTATACCCTTATAACATCACTTCGGGAAGGGGAATAGAAGAACCCTGGACATCACATGCTATGCTGGATCAGCCGGGACCATCACGGGTACGGCTCAAGCCACTTCTCATCAGGTTCAAGAGGTGCCAGTCTACCCAGGACCAATAGCTGCGATGGACCCTCGCCCTTACCTTCACTCAACTCTCGGAGGTCGTGCCTAGCCGACGGCTACCCTTTCGAGCATGCTTTCGTTGGACCCTAGTGTTGGAGCTCTCCCGAATGCAGAGCTGGATTCATGGTAGCGACTCCTTGGAGATGGAAGTCAGCTAGCAAGCATCATCCAACGCTTCACCCGAGGCACCTCTTCTTAGCAGGATATAGATAATATCCACTGCAGCCCCTTCACTAGGGAAATCAGAAACTCCCGCAATCCTCCGGACTTTAAGTTCCCAACCATTGATCCGTACAATGGTCGGACCAACCCGACCATACATCTCATGCGATACATGCGTCATATGCAAGTACTCACTACATCGACCAATGTTATTGCCAAGTGTTTCACACTCTTTCTCATAGATATAGCCGACATGTGGTTTCGAAAGCTAACAACGAAGTCGATCAGCAGCTGGAACACGCTGGTCACCCGCTTCATCGAGCAGTTTAGAGCTCACATATCCCGACCGAAAAGTGTCATGTTCCTGACCTCCATAATGCAACGTCCGGGAGAGACACTTCGATCTTACATCGAAAGATTCTATGCGATCGTAGTATCAGTCAATCGACCCAAGACATCGATGGTGCTTGAGGACACCATCGCAGGTGTTCAAAACCGATCAGAATTCTCGATCTCTTTGACCGGAGATCCTGCTAAGGACATTGAAGATTTCTATGTTGAGACCGAGCGGTTCCTCTGACAAGAAGATGCCAACATTGAGGTGGAGAGCCTCGAAGTACTTGCCACCAAAGGAGGATGTCCATCTAACACCAATGGCCAGAACAAAGGAAGAGGAAAGGCCTTGTAAAAGAATGAACGCATCGTACGACCTCGGAAAGAGAACATGTAACAACCCAAAAAATCAGAACCAATTAAAAAAAATTACTTTGGGTATTTTAATAGATTTTGAATATTTAAAATGAATTATTTTAAATAATAATGACTAGAAATTTATTTAAATCGAAGTTAGAATATAAATATTTATTTCAATTATAAAAGGAATTGAAAATGCCGCGGCAGCTTGAAAATTCGATTTCAAATTTCAATTGGATGTACAAGATTCAAAATAAATCAGATTTTGGTAAAACCAGAAATATTTGAATCTGTTTGAAAATATCTTTCCAAGGGATGTGAAAAATCCAGATTTCATAACGGGGATAAAAAGTTATGTCCAGTTGAAAATTCAGAATAATCACTATGGAATTTTATATAATATATAACCCTTAAAAATAGTGATTTTGCAAATGACCTCCGTTTTTAACGAGACCACTTTTATTGGATCTGGAATGTCAAATTATTGCTAGATTCCAATTTTCATAATTTATGGAGTTAATATGTGAGCATAGTAAATTTAAACATGTTTGGTCAATTCAGTTGGAATTTAATCGACTGGACCGGTTTTCAAACGGTCTCCAAATTCGATGAAATTAGTTTTGTTAGGATCGTATCATCAAAACATCGCCAGATTTATTTTTCTGGAATTTTTGGAGTCAGTATGTGGCCCCGGTAAATTAAAATGTATGTTCAAATTAAAAATATACACTAATTTATATTTTAATTTAAACAAAAACTAATCGAAATAGTCGAATTGGCTGACCGTACATATCCCATTATGTCCGAAATGGGGTTATTTAGCTTGGGGCGATAGCCGTTGGGTTCGATTTGGGGTTCGGATCGATTAGCAACTAACTAGAGAAATAAAATAAAATAATATAATATATAATCTCCTTCCAAAGTCAACAACCCTCATTATTTTCTTGTGTGGTCAAACCTTCAAACCTGCCTCCCCTTTGAAACCCACAACAGAACCTCTCCCAAATTCGTTCCCGTCGATCTCCCTATATACCCTGAATTATCCAATGATTTATAAACGAAAATTAATGAGCTCTCCTAGAGCTTCAAGCTCATATAAGTTTGGAAATTTATCGTTGCCTGAATCGATCGATTTTTGGGTGTGAAGGAAGCCAATTTGGAGCTAATTTCTAGCGCCTCCGTGACTTCGAACGGCATACCGCTATGGGCGGAGAGAGATGTAACGAAGGACGACAGTGTGGACCCCTCTGATGCGATTCCGGTCAGGCGTAGGCGCTGCAAGAGGAGGCCCTAGCTTTTGAGCGCGGTGGGTTTATTTTGAGTTCTAGAAAAGAAAAAAAACGACTGATGGAAGATGATAAGGGGTATGTTAATTAAGTTAATAATTTTGTTAATTATCTTGGCATAGTTTATTAATGTATTAAATTTTAAAACCATTGTTAAAAATCAGTTTTTATCATATAAAGCATTAAATAATAATACCCTTACTTTAAAAACAATAATACCCTTGTTTTAAAAATAATAATACCCTTGTTTTAAAAATAATAATACCCTCATTTTAAAAATAAAATACTATTGTTTTAAAAATACGATTGTTTTTAAAAATATAAATAACATTAGATTAAAAATATGATTTTTATAAAATTGCTTTGTAAATTAAAAATATGATTTTTATAAATTACTTTGATTTAAAAATGTGTAATTTTAAATGTATATAACACAATAAAAATGTGATTTTTTATATGAAATAACATTGTTTTAAAAATGTAATTTTTATACGAAATACCTTAGATAAAAATCTGACTTGTATATATATATATATACCATATATTAAAAATCAAATTTTAATATATATATATATATAGCATAGTATAAATATGATTTTCAAATATAAATAGCGTTATTTAAAAATTTGATTTTTAACATAAACTGTGTGAAATAGATTTTTGGGAACATGTTGAAGAACTCTACGTTCTGGAAACAAAGCGGAAATCCAAACCGCCCAATAAAGAATGGAGGAGTGGATCCCAAAGGTGAGAACTTCTCACTCAAATTTATTTTCTAGTTAAATATATACTAGGTTGCAGACGGGGCTTAGTAGCTCCTAACACCGTCGTCCACCGACCATGAACGACTTGTTTGAATGTATTGTGTGGTGGAAATTGATTGTGATTGTATTGTGAAATGGAAACTAAAATATTCATGTAATGAATAAAATATTTGGATAATATAAATATCATTTTTATTGTATAAATGAACTGAATAAAATATTCATATGTTGAAATAAATATTTTATCGATAAAAATATAATTTTTAACGAGTATAAGAATGAAAATAAAAATTCATAAACAAATCAGACAATTTGTTTATGTACACCCATTTATCTGATACTGATTGGGACAATATATTCTACACATCGCCCAACTGCACAAATAAAATCTGTGTTTGTTGATTGAAACCCTACACAGGTAGTGGGATGATATTTGACGTACAATAATCCCAATTGTTTAGTTGTATGTCAATCGATGGGTTGACAGACTGTTGTAAGTGTTAATTATTTATATTTAATGCTTATGCAGTTGTGAAGTGCACTCTGGCTGATGGTTGATTGTTTATCATTGTTGATATATACATGTTTTGTATGAAATCCATGTAACTGAAATTATATGGTAATTGATTGAGTCTGATTCCAATTCAGAAATAAGGAATATTTTAAAATAACTAATATTTTAAAATAATGAATATTTTAAAATGATATTCAGAAAAGAATCAAAATGTGATTTTGATGTCCGATTTTGGATGGACACGAAACTATTTAAATATATGAAGCCGTGTTGATTAGATTTGCGCCATTTTGACGCAGATGATATTTATATTGATTTTATTCATTTTTTTATAATGAATATCGGAATGGGAAGTGATTTCAAAATCTATTGTTTTGAAAATATTATCATTTAATATTATAATGATAAGGAATATTCAAATTTGATTTGAAATGGAATTGAAATCGTTTTAAAATGAATTTAAAACGAATTTATTAAGGAATATTCATATTTGATCTGAAATTGGTAATGGAATTGAAATCCTTTTAAAATGAAATTAAAAACAAATTTATTTTGCAATATTCAAATTTGATTTGAAATTTGAAATGAGGTTAGAAACATTTTAAAATGAATTTATAAACGATTTATAAATTACGTTTTTGTAACGACCCGGGGAAAATTCGACGCTCGAGTCTTCGACAACAATACATAAACCCATATTACTTGCCAAAAACTCAAGTATCGAACCCCTAGATTGCCATGAGAAAGAAATTAGAGGGTGAGAATAGAAAGAAAGAATATTAGAATAGAAGAAAGAAGAAGAACAAATCAGAATCTCACAGCGGAACAGATAAAATATAATATAACAAATCCTTTATACAAAAACTGTATATACATACCAATCATCAGAGTACAACATATATCAGACACAACGAAAAACACTTTATATAACTAGCGGTGAAGCCTCCTGCTTCCAGCTCCTGAAATTCCAAGTGAAACCTAACCTGGAACATACTCGGTCTGACCCGAGCACATTTGATTTAAAACAAAATACATCGGGTCAGTCTGGAATACTATCAGTGATAAATTCACATAACACACACCTTGTTTAACTTTGGAAAATCCTTTCTGAAATCAAAAGTAATAGTAAGACCAGTCCACACATAAACACGGACGGTTTTTACCTTACTATAACCCAAAATAGTTTTGAAATCATAGCTTGATCTGATATTATCATAATGTCTAAATACAAATAAATATCAATCTAGAGGAACGCTTGCATCTCACGCTCCCCATAAATAGTATACAAATCAAAACCGCGGGCGCTTATTGGATATTGGGTTCCAACTTGACAAGGTATGGGACCACCTTCCGCACGTGTATCTCTAGAGGCAAATACACTGGGTTCAACAAGAACATCTTGCAACCCGGCCCTTACATGACCGACCACTCATTTCGCTTGAGTGTATCGAATGTATATCACCGACGGTTGGGATCAGCAACCGCCTGCCCGAAAAGGGATAGCATCGAGTACAGATTAAGAAGCAATAGGAATTTCTCTAGATAGGTGATCATACATCCTAATGGGAGCGACCCACATAGCCATGCTGCCTGCCCGATTTTTGTCATTTCCCGGTTGATGAGGCTTGAGGCTAGAATTCATCTGGTCATCATTCACTTTGGATGCCACATCGTCAGATCCGCCAGATCACACCTGATTGACGTCCACCAACATACTCTAGATATCAGGCTAGAGAATAACTATTTCTCCGCCATCAACTATGGTACATTTGGAGAAATCAACGCGTGTAATTCCTTTTGGAAATACTCTGTCAGACATCCGTCCATACAAGTCATCCAGGAACAGGATGAACCGAAGGTACTCTCCTACTGCATCTCATATAGGAATCACCCCATGGATCAGTAGCGAGAAGTCCTTGCAACCCGTAGATTCCAACCACGACAGAACCACAGTATCTCATTGGCCTCCAGACCAGGGATCATTAGCAGTTCTTCCGCTTAGGAAGATCTACGGTCTTCCATGCTCCATCTCTATCATCTTCTGATATCTTCACGTATTTGTTGGTTGGAATGGTTTTTGAATAAGAATTTGATCCCGGTCTTTCCATACCAACAATCGTATTGGTCTGGTTTGATAGTCGGTGTTTTAACTATCAAATAACAAATGTGTGAATAACAATGGGTTTGGCTGATTCAGCACTTAACACAACTTGACCTCTTAAAATGTATTTAACCAAATTTCCTCTGATTAACTCTGACTGCTTTACTTTGATCGATTAACTCTAACTTGACTAATTTGACGTATTTAATTTGACTAACTTAACTTAATTACTCCTATCGATTAACTAATATTCGACTTAACTCCATTCGCTCGACTTTAGATTGCAACGATCACAATGGTTACGCCTGATTCCCTCAGGAAACATCCGACCGCCGTAGGCTATCCGCAGCCCTGCAAATTACGCTAGCAGTCGTACGCAATGGAAACTCTTACTGACTAACTACGGTTTGGCTAACTCTAACTTAAATACGATATCCGATCACTCTAATTGAATAACAAGAGTTCAATATAATTTTAAATCAATAATCTTATTTCTTTAAAACTAATATTTGCAATAATTATTTATTTCCCTAAAACGTTGCATCAGAGTTTACTATCCCTCGTATGGGGTAAAACCAATTTCGACATTTCACTCACTCCAAACTAATACTATTCCTCGATAATAGTGAAGCCAACCAAGTTGGGGTATTTTAGTTACCTCTCAGACCTTGATCGACCCATTCTTACCTCAGAATAATATCAGTTCGTCACTTAACCATGGATATTCAAATTCCATTTAAAATCCTGATTCAAATCTGGGTTGATAACCCTTTTCTTCCATTTGAAATCCCTTCGATAAATCTCATTATTTAATTTGACAATTTGGTAAAAACATTATTTAAATCTCCCCATTCACTTGCCAATTCTATTTGTACATCTCGCTTACAAATTCCTTTATGAACCCTTTTCCCTCGGAAGTCTTTATTCTATTCAAATCCATCTTACTTAATTGATAATTAAATAAGAATCCTTTTTAAATATTTACACTCACTTACCAATTTATTTACCAAGTTGGTTGAACACTCGGGTCATAAATCCGCTTATAATATCTTATTCCCCTTTTTATAAAACATTAATGTCAATTAACCGCTTGTTAATTGAATTCTCCTTTAATCAATCTTGTTTTGGAATTAGGGTTTATAAATCCCTTTTTATACAAATCTTAATTGAACTTTAAATTGAATCTATCATCACCTTATCACTTCTTAATTGGATTTTAAATAAAAACCATCGTCTTAATTGCTAGCTAAGAAATACTTAACTCTATCAAAATAATTAACTCTGCTATTAAATAAAATAATTACCATTCCAATTCTATTACCAATTCTAATTAAATACGGTTAATTCTGCCAACCGTACATCGCCGTTAACCATTAACTGAAATCCCGTTTGTCATTTCCCCTTTTAAATTAATTAATTAACTTAATTAATTTAAACCACTATTTAATTTTTTAAGAACAATAATTTAATTTAACCAATCCCATAGTTAAATACTTTGGGTTTTTCCTGCTTCCAAAACTGGTAAAATCCATTTAAATAACCCCTTGAAAACTCGATTAAAATATATATATTGATAAACTTTTTAACTTAATTACTTATATAAAATAATCGAAAACTTTAATTTAGTTATAAATAAATTTATAACTTTAAAAATACATCAATTCACCTGACAGTCGAACGACGGTTAAAACAATACTTTTTAGTCCATTCACTGTTAATTACCAAATCAACACTGTCGGTTGATTTTAAACACAATACCGGTGAATATATATTCAACCATCAACATTCAAACATGGTTTGGTGTCAGTCAGAGCAAACAATTCATATATATGCACCACAACCAAAATACAGTTTATTTGAGGAATCCGGTCGGATCCCTCCAACCTGTCCTTCTCTACATCACAGATGTCAGTTGAAATAATATACGAATAAAAATAATTGACGAAATATAAACAACTGCAACCATCAAATAACCACCAATTTGCATCCATCGCATCCAATCAACCATTTTAAACTGTTAACTGTAAAATATATTTTACTGTGAATGTACCACATCACAGGATTCCATAAGGTGTGAGAATTAACTCACCAGTTTGGTTTCTGACGATGTTGTGCCGCTTTACATAGTTTTAAACTGGGTGTTTAAAACTACATAAAATTCCACGGTCTCAGAATCACTCAATTCCGGTTCGTATACGTCGGCCTCGTCGATACGAACCCATCGGCTCTTGTTTCGTCCAATTCTGTAAACGAACGTGAAAGTTATACGTAGTGTTTAACTTTAATTTGATTTAATAAATAAATTAACCACCATCATTTATATTAATAAATTATAAATTTACGTTAATTATTACCTTTGTTAATTACCTTATTAATAGTAATCCACGTCATCATAGTGGACCAGGTCCACGCATTTGTCTCCCCTCACAAATGAAATGCGAAATCCATCTGCTCCTCTTTTTCTTATGAACCATACGTCGTTCTCCTCCTTTCATCAATCACTGCATCGTTCTGACGAACCACCGGCCACCACACCACCATACTCAAACTCACCTCCGCCCATTCTTCTACCAGAGGCCTTCGTCGTCCCCTACAATGCTCCACCGTTCCACCAACGTTCCCAAAATAACAAACTCAGATCTGAAAAACCACACAAACTTCCTTCATTCAACCCCCTCTAGCGTCGCCTCTGACAAACCCTAGCCCACCGGACCACCTCCGAGACATCCGCCACCCCTCCATCTTCCACTTCCCACCGACCTCACGTCCCCCGGTGTCCCACAGTTCTTCCACCATTTCAAAATCCGACCTTGACATCGAGTAAAACCCAACAACAGCTTCCCTCTTTCAAACCGCTCCACCACCGTCCTCAGATCATCGGACCCACCTATACCATCGCTGCAACTTCCATCGCCCTTCAGGCTTCCACCTCGATCAAACCCGGCTTCCTCCGGTGATGTACAGTTCCACCACGACCCATAAAACCCAACCGAACTTTCAGAAAATACCACTGTTCAAAGAAAAAGGAAGTCCCCAAAATACTTGATCGCACAACACAATGTTTCCACCAGATTGAAGCTTAACCCACCAGCAATTCAAGAATATAAGTTATTGAATTTATAGGGATTTTGCAGAATTGGTTTTGAATTTATAAGGAGGAGGATTTTCACTGGGAGAACTGATTTTGATGAAAAAAATGGACGGAAAGGAGAAGAGTAAATTTGGGTATGGAAGAAGTGTCACGGTGGATTAATTTATAGGAAGAAAATATATTTTTTATTTAATTATTTTAATATTTATATTATTTTATTATTAAATGAAACTTCGCCGTGAAGTAACACATCAAAACCACCATAAATGACTTCCGTCTACTGATAAAAAACCCAATCTCAACGTAAAAAGGTATTCCGGTCTCAATGGGACAAGTTTCGTCGAATTCCGACTTCATTTGGAAAAATTTCCTTTATAAAACCAGAAATAAACACGCATTTTAATTTTTCACGGTCACTAGATAAATCAAATAAATTTGAAGCTTTGAAATCCTACAATAATTTTTCAATACGAACCCAACGGCACTAGTCTCGTCGCATTCTGAGACTGTTTCCCAGGTAGGCTATTTTTAGGCGTACCGCAATGCCATTTTTAACGCCAAATTAACCGGTCTTCAAAAATAACAAACTATATACCTATCCTGACTCTAATCGATGATACGAACTCAACGGAACTGGTTTCGCGGCCTAATTTGATCGTCTGCTCAAATTACCCTCAAATCTCCTTTTATTAATTTAATTCGCATTATAGAAAAAGTACGAGCGTTTATGGCTACCGTGATGACATACGACATCGGTTTGCCATGCCATTCAACACCGTACAATAATTTAACGATACGGTCCCAATGAAACTGATTTCGTCGAAATCTGAGTCCGTTTGCAAAACGGCCATTTTAACGCGTATAATTTAAATAACGATTTTCATTGCGATTATTTCAAAATTTGATTTGGCAATAAATAACAAATTATAACATGAAACCTGATTTTTTCTCTTTCATCTGAAAATTATCATCAATACAGTCCTAACGTTTCTCGTTTCACAGAAATCCGACTTATATCAGATCTTGTACGACCAATTAAAGTTTAAAACGTCATATTACGAACTGTCGCGCCGCTGCAGCTCGTTATATAATTAAAATCAAAATTTAAACGTTCAAACAGCGTTTATAATTGAAATCGAACAACTTTGTAAATTCAGCCAAATTCGATCATTTCGAAATAATATATTATTTATATTATTATATTGATTAAACAAATAAATTATTTGAATTTATTAAATCTGAACCATTTAAATCCAAATCAATATTTAAACCAAATTTAAAAATTAAATTAAATGGTTAGAAAAACCTGGGTCGTTACATTCCTTCCCCCTTAAAATAATTTCGTTCTCAAAATTGCTAAGGTAAGAAGGGTGCTACAAACCCATTATATTTCAAAAATTCATTCTAGTTAAAATCACTACTTTCTAAATTTCTAATAAAAAATTTATCCAAATAATTCCAATCGAAAAAAACAAATTTATTCCGACAACAAAAATTTTCAAAAAGATTTAAAAAATTTCTAACACCTTAAATTTTGGAAAAAAATCGGCAGAGTCTCCCTTGCACGGAGGACCATCTGCAATATCGCAGGATCAAGAAATATGTATAGATCGACTCTCATGGTCGGAAAAATCCAAAATCAAATCCCAAAATCCAAACAAAACCAAAAATTTCATATTTGCGTAAGCGTACCTTTTGGCAAGCGTTATTATGCGACAAGCGATATAATTTATTCGAGCTTGCTCAACTATTGTGCAACTCTGTTCAACTGGATTTGATTAACTCTAGGATTTTCTCGCTTAAACTGATTTAAAGCTGAATTGGCTCTTCAGCACCTGTTCTTACTCAAACAAATCTCATCAGTATCCACAACAAATGTTAATTATGTTTAAGGCATCCGTACCATTTATATCAACACACAATCCACATGAGATCATAGTCTCTTCGTTTATTTTCTTTAATTATCCACTCGGATTTATTATCAAATTTGGATTATTTATCCAACTTATGTATTTCAGATTGGTTTTAACCCAGTCTATTCAGGTTCAGATTTATATCCAAGCAATCAACAACACAATCCAACATATCACTCAAATCAGCATCAACAAATCCAAATAATTGGCCTATACTATAATATCCTTTACTCTTTATTTTATTATAAAATAAATTGGGCAAAAATATCTTCAAAAATAATTTTATATCAAAATACAAATACGCGCTCTCACATATCTATATCCCAACTCAATCTAGGGTACTGCTGACCCCATCTCTATTGAGTCACACTACAGAGCCAAGGTTATCTCTAAACCAATAGCTCTGATACCACTGTAACGACCCGGGGAAAATTCGACGCTCGAGTCTTCGACAACAATACATAAACCCATATTACTTGCCAAAAACTCAATTATCGAACCCCTAGATTGCCATGAGAAAGAAATTAGAGGGTGAGAATAGAAAGAAAGAATATTAGAATAGAAGAAAGAAGAAGGACAAATCAGAATCTCACAGCGGAACAGATAAAATATAATGTAACAAATCCTTTATACAAAAACTGCATATATACATACCAATCATCAGAGTACAACATATATCAGACACAACGGAAAACACTTTATATAACCAGCGGTGAGGCCTCCTGCTTCCAGCTCCTGAAATTCCAAGCGAAACCTAACCTGGAACATACTCGGTCTGACCCGAGCACATTTGATTTAAAACAAAATACACCGGGTCAGTCTGGAATACTATCAGTGATAAATTCACATAACACACACCTTGTTTAACTTTGGAAAATCCTTTTTGAAATCAAAAGTAATAGTAAGACCAGTCCACACATAAACACGGACGGTTTTTACCTTACTATAACCCAAAATAGTTTTGAAATCATAGCTTGATCTGATATTATCATAATGTCTAAATACAAATAAATATCAATCTAGGGTAACGCTTGCATCTCACGCTCCCCATAAATAGTATACAAATCAAAACCGCGGGCGCTTATTGGATATTGGGTTCCAACTTGACAAGGTATGGGACCACCTTCCGCACGTGTATCTCTAGAGGCGAATACACTGGGTTCAACAAGAATGTCTTGCAACCCGGCCCTCACATGACCGACCACTCATTTCGCTTGAGTGTATCGAATGTAAATCACCGACCGTTGGGATCAGCAACCGCTTGCCCGAAAAGGGATAGCATCGAATACAGATTAAGAAGAAATAGGAATTTCTCTAGATAGGTGATCATACATCCTAATGGGAGCGACCCACATAGCCATGCTGCCTGCCCGATTTTTGTCATTTCCCGGTTGATGAGGCTTGAGGCTAGAATTCATCTGGTCATCATTCACTTTGGATGCCACATCGTCAGATCCGCCAGATCATACTTGATTGACGTCCACAAACATACTCTAGATATCAGGCTAGAGAATAACTATTTCTCCGCCATCAACTATGGTACGTTTGGAGAAATCAACGCGTGTAATTCCTTTTGGAAATACTCTGTCAGACATCCGTCCATACAAGTCATCCAGGAACAGGATGAACTGAAGGTACTCTCCTACTGCATCTCATATAGGAATCACCCCATGGATCAGTAGCGAGAAGTCCTTGCAACCCGTAGATTCCAACCACGACAGAACCACAGTATCTCATTGGCCTCCAGACCAGGGATCATTAGCAGTTCTTCCTCTTAGGAAGATCTACGGTCTTCCATGCTCCATCTCTATCATCTTCTGATATCTTCACGTATTTGTTGGTTGGAATGGTTTTCGAATAAGAATTCGATCTCGGTCTTTCCATACCAACAATCGTATTGGTCTGGTTTGATAGTCGGTGTTTTAACTATAAAATAAAAAATGTGTGAGTAACAATGGGTTTGGCTGATTCAGCACTTAACACAACTTGACCTCTTAAAATGTATTTAACCAAATTTCCTTCGATTAACTCTGACTGCTTTACTTTGATCGATTAACTCTAACTTGACTAATTTGACGTATTTAACTTGACTAACTTAACTTAATTACTCCTATCGATTAACTAATATTCGACTTAACTCCATTCGCTCGACTTTAGATCGCAACGATCACAATGGTTACGCCTGATTCCCTCAGGAAACATCCGACCGCCGTAGGCTATCCACAGCCCTGCGAATTACGCTAGGAGTCGTACGCAATGGAAACTCTTACCGACTAACTATGGTTTGGCTAACTCTAACTTAAATACGATATCCGATCACTCTAATTGAATAACAAGTGTTCAATATAATTTTAAATCAATAATCTTATTTCTTTAAAACTAATATTTGCAATAATTATTTATTTCCCCAAAACGTTGCATCAGAGTTTACTATCCCTCGTATGGGGTAAAACCAATTTCGACATTTCACTCACTCCAAACTAATACTATTCCTCGATAATAGTGAAGCCAACCAAGTTGGGGTATTTTAGTTACCTCTCAGACCTTGATCGACCCGTTCTTACCTCAGAATAATATCAGTTCGTCACTTAACCATGGATATTCAAATTCCATTTAAAATCCTGATTCAAATCTGGGTTGATAACCCTTTTCTTCCATTTGAAATCCCTTCGATAAATCTCATTATTTAATTTGACAATTTGGTAAAAACATTATTTAAATCTCCCAATTCACTTGCCAATTCTATTTGTACATCTCGCTTACAAATTCCTTTATGAACCCTTTTCCCTCGGAAGTCTTTATTCTATTCAAATCCATCTTACTTAATTGATAATTAAATAAGAATCCTATTTAAATCTTTACACTCACTTACCAATTTATTTATCAAGTTGGTTGAACACTCAGGTCATAAATCCGCTTATAATCTCTTATTCCCCTTTTTTATCAAACCTTAATGTCAATTAACCACTTGTTAATTGAATTCTTCTTTAATCAATCTTGTTTTGGAATTAGGGTTTATAAATCCCTTTTTATACAAATCTTAATTGAACTTTAAATTGAATTTATCATCACCTTATCACTTCTTAATTGGATTTTAAATAAAAAACCATCTTCTTAATTGCTAGCTAAGAAATACTTAACTTTACCAAAATAATTAACTCTGCTATTAAATAAAATAATTACCATTCTAATTCTATTACCAATTCTAATTAAACACGGTTAATTCTGCCAACCGTACATCGCCGTTAACCATTAACTGAAATCTCGTTTGTCATTCCCCTTTTAAATTAATTAATTAACTTAATTAATTTAAACCACTATTTAATTGTTTAAGAACAATAATTTAATTTAACCAATCCCATAGTTAAATACTTTGGGTTTTCCCTGCTTCCAAAACTGGTAAAATCCATTTAAATAACCCCTTGAAAACTCGACTAAAATATATATATTGATAAACTTTTTAGCTTAATTACTTATATAAAATAATCGAAAACTTTAATTTAGTTATAAATAAATTTATAACTTTAAAAATACATCAATTCACCTGACAGTCGAACGACGGTTAAAATGGTACTTTTTAGTCCATTCACTGTTAATTACCAAATCAACACTATCGGTTGATTTTAAACACAATACCGGTGAATATATATGTAACACCCCACCTCCGCCAGGGTGGCTCTTGCAAGCACCCTGACTTTGGAGGGGCGTTTGAATCAGGTAAACATGCATAATGATATATCAAGGCAGAACAAGAACATATGTATATATGTAAACAGAGTAAATAACATAGATAAAACAGCGGAAGATTTCAAACCATTTCAAAACAAGTCTGGTACAACATAATGTCAACTTTCCAAATACACAAGTCTAGATAAAACAACATTACTGAAAAACTGAAATACATAAGTACTATCCCCAAAATAAGTGATAACCATAGCTAGCTTCATGTCAAGACCGTACATGAGCTAAAATCCCATAAGCAAGCGATCAGAAATCTAAGCTAAGCTCCAATATTCCCACCCTGAGAACCTGGGGGGGGGGGGAACGGAAGAAAAGAGGCGAAAGAAAACAGGTCAGTCAAAAAGACTGAGTAAGCCCTACTACAATCAATGTAAACTGATAAAGTTAACTGGCATGAGAAGCAGGGATGATCATAAGGATAACTACATACTAGCATGATGATTAACTAACAAGGTAGATAAAGGTGTCATCGCATAATCAGGTTTAAGATTTTTGCACCACAGGTGTACTAGCAAACTAACATGACTTGAATAAACAAGTATTGATCCCTTGGCCCAAGCTTTGGCCCAATAACTTGAAGTGACCCTAATACGAGGTCCAATAACATGAAATGACCCTAATACGAGGTCCAACCAAACGGTCTAGTCGATCGGCTCCCTAAGCCTAACTTGTCACGTGTTGGTGTCAATGCGGCCCAAATATAATTGTAGTCAGACTGTGCCGGGTCTCCCGTCGGGTGTATCAAGCCCTAGGGTGTCAACCCTTGGACACCATAAACATAAGTGCACAGTCTCGATCTACTGGTACCCGTGCATGTTTTCCCCGGCTTCGGACTATGTGCACGACCATAGTCCGCCCGGAACTACACCGGTGTACCACTCTGCCGTCGCTTTTGGTCACTTACCTCAAGTCCAGTAATCGTGCTCCCTCCCTAGCCTAGTCCCTAGGGTCTTAATGATACAAACTTGGGATTACTGCTTGAGTGGACCCCCATTGCTAGGATTTTCTAGTGGGTTAAGTACGGTTTAACCCTCTTGCTAAACATGGATTAACTTGGTTAAGTGTAACGATGAGTTCACGACTTAACCCCGATTAATCTACCAAGCCCAAATTGGTTAAGTATTAAGTGGACCATGACATAACCCTAATCATGAGGCATTATTTAATTTAATGCGCCTTAACCTCTTACATTAGACTTTGTTGCGGTTACTAGTTAAGCCGGTCGATTCCGGGTAGCTTTACACCACAACTTGGTCTAACCTCGGGTTCAAGGTACAACATGACCAACTTCTCACATTGGGTTCTATTGTTTGTAGCAACTAGTTAAGCCGGTCGGTTCCAGGTAGGTTTACGCTACAAACTTAACCCAACCTCGAGTTGGTCACACTTATATTTTCTAAGTGTCATGTCCATCATGTTTCCAAAACATGTTACAAGTTTTCAAGCATTGACCTAACTTAATAGGTAAATTCCCAAAGGGTAGACCTAACTTAATAGGTAAATTCCCAAGCTTATGTTTTTATGTCTTTTAAGTTTACCCAACCCCAAACGCAATCCCATCGCTTACATATCGCAATAGCGCATAAAGGATAGAAAGAGGGAACTTGGCATAATCATGACATAAAGGTGTTGAAGCCACAAGTTTAACATGGTGGCATATGAAATGTACATATGTTCATATACTTGCATATTACATTTTTAGGCTTCAAAAGCATGCATAAAACCAAACTTAGCATATTGGTGATACATGGTGATAAATGACGTGTAGAAATGGCCATAAGTTCGCATTTAGCCTCACATGCAAGTTATCATAAGAGATATGATAACTTACATGTTGCCAAAATGCAACCTTTAGCATAAAGCTTGAAGCTTTAAGCTCATAAACCCAAGATAAGCTTGCATAACATGATAACATGAACAAAAGGATCAACCCAAACTTGCATAACATAACTTGCATATCATATGACAAACTTGCATATCAAACTTGCATAACATAACATGATAAACTTGCATATCATAACATGACAAACTTGCATACATAACATGATAGACTTGCATAACACATCATAGTAAGCTTGCATAACATGATGATCAAACACAGCTTGCATCATTCATTAACTTTAGAGTTTAAATATGAAAGTAGAAAAGGGCTTACAATGCTTATGAAGGCACAAAAAAAAATATGACAAAGCCCTTATGCAATCAAATAGACCCAAAATGCAAGCTCTAATAGAAAAACCCTTGAGCCAAAATGATCAAAACTCTTTCTTTATGATGCAAATATAGAAACTTGACCTGAATGCAAGCTAATGATGCTCATACAAGCTTGAAAACACTTGTATGCATGGAAAATCTCTCATAGAAATGACTTAGGAAATTTATGAAGAGAGTGGAGGCTATGAGAGGAATGATTTTGCCATAGTTTAGTTGTATGAATGAATAATGATGATTTAGGGTTAGGTTAGGGGCTTATTTATAGAGATTAGGATTAGTTCTAGCCTTAGGATTAAACCCTAGTTCCAATCTCAGCCCTCAAAACCGAATCTGGCCCCCAAACTCAACACAACTCCAAAATGGTGCACCAGGCAAAACTGCCCGGCTGAGCCAAGTCGACAGGGCTGTCGACTTGGGTCAACCAAGTCGACTCCCAAGTCGACAGGGCTGTCGACTTGGGTGCTCTGGCGGGAATTTTCCCGCCTGGCCCAATCTTACCCTAATTTCCAAATTCAAACTTGAATTTGAAATCTGTTTTTACTTTGAAATTTTCTGAAAACTTCGTTGGGCCTTAATCGGGTCATACGGACTCCGATTTTCGAAAACTCGGACTCTATTTCGCGTATTTTTCCGAGACGAATGCAATGGCATAGCCCGTTTCCCTTGATTCAGATTTATAAATTAAATTCTGCCTCGATTTATGTTATAACAGGTTATTGAAAATACGGGTTGTTACATTCTCCCCTCCTTAAAGGATTTCGTCCCCGAAATCTTCAAGTTAGAAAGAACGTATCCTACCATCCAACATCCATCTACTCAAAACATCATCCATGAGCAATCATTGTCCTTACAAGATTCTAAATGTTGTATGAACATATGCAAAGGTGTGTGTATATGTACTTATCTAATGCAAATATCATCAATGCAAATTATGTTAGTGAAATGAATCCATATGTATGCAATTCCTAACATAATGTATAACATCTATATGTGTGCACATAACATACATCCATATGCAACATCCATGTGATAACACAAAAATTTTCATCCATGAATAAGCATAAACACTCATGCATATGCAATATGAGGAGTGTGTGAGCCGATCTAGTGCCTAACGTGTATAATGCATCCACGAGTAACCACTTGCAAACACTTGCAACCACTTGCAAACATCAAGCATAACATGTTTCAAACACATGTTTCATCCAAAGGGTTTCTACCTAAGGTTCCCACGACAAGATTAACACGATAAACTAGATAAACATGGATAGCAAAGAGAAAGATATGCTAATCGAAGAAAAGAGATTGAGAGTGTACCCTCAAAAAGGAATGGATAAAGCCCACGCATCTTCTCCTCGGTTTCCCAAGTTGCGTCTTCTTCGGCTTCACCCTATTGAACCTTCACCAACTTGACCTCTCGATTCCTTAGCTTCTTGATCTCCGTCCCCAAGATACGGATCGGAGCCCTCCTCAAGGTAGCCTCTTTCTCCACTTCCACATCTTTCAGAACACTTGGCTCAACAACCTCTGCTGATTCATGTAAACACTTCCGGAGATGCGAAACATGAAAAACATTGTGTACTCCGGCAAGCTTCTCGGGCAACTCCACTCTATAAGCCATCCGCCCGATCCTCTCTATAATAGGGAATGGTCCAACAAACCTCGGTGCTAACTTCCCAAACGCTCCAAATCGGACCACATTCCGCAAAGGAGAAACCTTCACGAAAACCATATCCCCAACATCAAACTCCAAATCGGTTCTTCGCTTATCAGCATAGGATTTCTGTCGGTCTTGGGCCGCTTTCATCCGTCTCCGAATCAACTCGACCTTCTCGGATGTATCTCTGATCATATCAGGCCCAAGTATAAGCTCATCTATAGTCTCCCACCAACATGTAGGCGACTTGCACGGCCTCCCATATAAAGCTTCAAATGGTGCCATCCCTATGCTTGCCTGATAACTGTTATTATATGCAAACTCAACAAGAGGAAGATGATCTTCCCAAGTACCACCAAAATCCAGAATACAAAGCCTCAACAGATCCTCGAGTACCCTATTCACCCTTTCGGTTTGATCGTCCGTCTGTGGGTGATAAGCCGTACTTAGATTCAACCTCGTGCCCATAGCTTCTTGCAAGCTATTCCAGAATTGACTTGTAAAGATTGGGTCACGGTCACTGACTATACTAGAAGGGACTCCATGTAGTCTCACAATCTCACGAAGATATACAGACGCTAGCCAAGATGCGGTCCTCTTGCTCTTCACCGGAATGAAATGAGCACTCTTCGTAAGTCTATCCACAATAACCCAAATGCTCGTATTCCCTTTCCTTGACCTTGGTAGCCCATCGATAAAATCCATGGAAATACTCTCCCACTTCCAAAGTGGAACCTCTAGAGGATGCAATAGCCCATCGGGCTTCTTCGACTCGGCCTTAACTTGCTGGCAAATGATACATCTAGAGACAAACTCCGCCACATCTTTCTTCATCCCAGGCCAAAAGAAAATGCGCTTCATATCTTTATACATCTTATCTCCGCCCGGATGTATAGTCAACTTAGAGCGATGCGCTTCCTCAAGAACTTTTCTTACCAAATCTTCTACCCTTGGAACACATAACCTTCCGTCTCTCCTCAGCCAACCCTTGTCATCAATAGAATATCGAGCGAGATGACTAGACGCCTCTCCTTGAATCAGCTTATCCATAATCTCAACTATCTGAGGGTCTTCTCTCTGCGAAGCCGCAACTTGATCAAGAAGGGTAGGTCTGAGTTCCAGAGATGCTAAAGAACCGTTCATCGACTCAATCGCCAAAGAGAAATCAAAGGTTGCCACATACTGTAAATTCTTCATCTCAACGAATAGAGGACTCAGAGTCAACCTTTTTCTACTCAATGCATCTGCTACCACATTCCCCTTTCCAGGGGTATAAGCTATCTCAAAATCGTAGGACGCCAAGAATTCCATCCATCTTTGTTGCCTCAGATTCAGATCCTTCTGAGAAAAGAGATACTTCAATGACTTGTGATCGGTATAAAGCTCAAATCTTTCTCCCAGAAGATAATGGCGCCAAGCCTTGAGTGCATATACTATTGCTGCCAACTCTAAGTCATGAGTGGGATAATTCTTCTCATGCACTTTGAGTTGTCTACCGCCAAAGCATATCACTCTTCCTTCTTGCATCAGAACAGCTCCTAACCCCGTGCCACATGCATCGGTGTATACTGTAAATAACTTCCCTCCATCGGGCAAAGCTAGAACAGGTGCTGATGTGAGAGCTCTCTTGAGCTTCTGAAAAGCAAGCTTGCATTCTATGCTCCAAGCAAAAACTAAATTCTTCTTCGTCAATTTAGTGAGAGGAGCGGAAATCTTCGCGAAGTCCTTGATAAACTTCCGGTAAAAGCCTGCAAGACCTAGAAAACTTCTCACTTCGGTTGCATTCCTTGGAGTCTTCCAATCCTGAACTGCAACTACCATAGCGGGATCCACCGCTAAGCCTTGCTTAGATACTATGTGCCCAAGGAATCTAACTTCCCTTCTCCAAAAGTGATACTTGGAGAACTCGGCCCTCAACTGATGCGCTCTAAACGTATCCATCACCTCCACGAGATGCCTTGCGTGCTCTTCCTCATCCTTAGAGAAGATCAGAATATCATCTACGAAGACCACGACAAACTTGTTCAAGAACTCCTTGAACACCCTACTCATCAAGTCCAAGAAATATGCGGGTGCATTAGTCAAGCCGAACGGCATGACAAGCCATTCGAAGAATCCATCTGGAGTTCTGAACGCAGTCTTGTCTATACTATCTTCAGCTACCCTGAGCTGATGGAATCCAGTAGCAAGATCAAGCTGAGAGAAAACAGAAGCACTGACAAGCTGGTCAAAGAGATCATCAATCCTCGGTAACGGGTGTCTGTTCTTCTTAGTCAGCTTATTCAACTCTCGATAATCAACACAAAGTCGGAGAGAACCATCTGCCTTGGTAGCAAATACCACAGGCGCTCCCCATTCGGATATACTTCGTCTAATGAAGTTCTTCTCAAGCAACTCCTTCACTTGCTTACTTAGCTCCCGCCTTTCACGCGGAGCCATGTGCCGAACGGGCAAAGAAACCGGCTTCGCATTATCCACCAGATAAATGCGGAAATCAATCTCTCGCTTAGGGGGCAACCCCCTAACTTCATCGAAAACATCCGGATACTCTCGAACCACTCTCACAGACTGAAGAGTTTCCATTGACGAGTCGAGTGATTCAAGATAGCACAACATGACGGGACCTCTCGGATTACAAGAAATTTCTAGGGCGTTTCCGAGGCGAGTCACGAGCCTCACAACCCTATGCTCACAATCAAGGATGGCTCCATATCTGGACAACCAATCTATGCCCAATATCAATCCGTATCCCCTAAAACCAAGAACATAAGCACTACACAAGAACTCTACACTCAGTATAGAGATCCTCAAATCCCCACATATCATAGACAGATGGGCGGAACCCCCAATAGGATTTGAGACACAGACGGGATCATCTACCACGCTAGTACTAAGGTGCAAACTATCAACAAGATCAGATGAGATAAAGCTATGCGATGCACCAGAATCAAACAAGGTACGAACTGGAAAATCAGAAATATATACAAGGCTCTCAACAGAAATACTACCTCGATCGGGAACTGGAGCGGCATTGAGAGCATGAACTTGCCCTCCTGAAGGTCCAGCATGCTAAGTCTGACCCTGGCCTTGTCCTTACTTCTTCGGGCAATCCTTACTGAAATGTCCAGTCTCACCGCGGAAAAAGCATTCACCATTCTTCCTTTTCCTCTTTTTACAATCCTTAATAAGATGCCCAACTGAACCGCAATAATGGCACTTCCCCTTGTTGTTCTTGCCCTTGTTGTTGTTCCCCTTGTTGCCTTGACTCTTGTTCTTGTTCTGATTGCCTTGACTATTCTGACCACTTAGATTACCCTGATTTGCTTTCCACTGGGAATCAGTCTTCTTGGCTTGAGTATCATTCATCTTGATCTCTTTCTTGACGTCTCCCTGAAGTAACGCCATATCAACCAAGCTCTCAAACGTGGCTGCATGGGGAATATGTGACATAGCCAATCCCTGCAACGGCTCATTCAATCCTCTAGCAAAACGAAGAGCCTTCTTCTGAGGAGTATTCACCATATCCAAGCCAAAACGAGCTAACTGATTGAACTTGTTCACATATTCTTTGACAGACATATCTCCTTGTTTCAAAGTTATGAACCTTTCCATTTGCAGATTCTCCTCAGCAGAAGATAGAAACTTAAGCACGAACCTTGCCCTGAGATCGGCCCAAGTCTCAACAGGCCTAGTACCATTGGTGACTTCCCACCAATAAGCGGCTTCATCCTTCATAAGCAAAACTGCCAACAAGATCTTCCTATGATCGTCTAACCCAAAGATAGCAAATAAATCCTCGGTCTCTTTCAACCAATTTCTGGCCTCTACAAAAGTCTCAGTGCCTTGAAAGTTCTTGCCACCCATTGCTTTGAAATCTTTGCAAGTCTTTGCGAAGTCAGCTTGAGGATGCTGAGGGGGAGGAGGAAGAGGAACCTCAGCGACAGGAGGAGGAGGAACATTAACTACTGGAGGAGGAGGAGGAGGAGGGACATCTGCGGGGCCGGCTTCGGTCGCCCTAGCCTCCAAAAGTCTCCTATACCAAACAGGTACGTGTACTCCCTCCGGAATAGCAAAGTTATCGGCCATACTGAAAACGAAGAAAAAGACAGATTCAGAATGGAGAAAAACGAAGGAATTTTGCTAATGGCTTTTTGGGGAATAGCCTTTAAAATAAACTAGACTTTTCTTTGGAAAATACTTTATACTTGGTTTTGAAAATAGTTTTCCAAAAGTTTTAAAAACCTTTTTGTTCCTTCTCGTAAACCATATGCTCTGATACCAAATGTAACACCCCACCTCCGCCAGGGTGGCTCTTGCAAGCACCCTGACTTTGGAGGGGCGTTTGAATCAGGTAAACATGCATAATGATATATCAAGGCAGAACAAGAACATATGTATATATGTAAACAGAGTAAATAACATAGATAAAACAGCGGAAGATTTCAAACCATTTCAAAACAAGTCTGGTACAACATAATGTCAACTTTCCAAATACACAAGTCTAGATAAAACAACATTACTGAAAAACTGAAATACATAAGTACTATCCCCAAAATAAGTGATAACCATAGCTAGCTTCATGTCAAGACCGTACATGAGCTAAAATCCCATAAGCAAGCGATCAGAAATCCAAGCTAAGCTCCAATATTCCCACCCTGAGAACCTGGGGGGGGGGGGGACGGAAGAAAAGAGGCGAAAGAAAACAGGTCAGTCAAAAAGACTGAGTAAGCCCTACTACAATCAATGTAAACTGATAAAGTTAACTGGCATGAGAAGCATGGATGATCATAAGGATAACTACATCCTAGCATGATGATTAACTAACAAGGTAGATAAAGGTGTCATCGCATAATCAGGTTTAAGGTTTTTGCACCACAAGTGTACTAGCAAACTAACATGACTTGAATAAACAAGTATTGATCCCTTGGCCCAAGCTTTGGCCCAATAACTTGAAGTGACCCTAATACGAGGTCCAATAACATGAAATGACCCTAATACGAGGTCCAACCAAACGGTCTAGTCGATCGGCTCCCTAAGCCTAACTGGTCACGTGTTGGTGTCAATGCGGCCCAAACATAATTGTAATCAGACTGTGCCGGGTCTCCCGTCGGGTGTATCAAGCCCTAGGGTGTCAACCCCTGGACACCATAAACATAAGTGCACAGTCTCGATCTACTGGTACCCGTGCATGTTTTCCCCGGCTTCGGACTATGTGCACGACCATAGTCCGCCCGGAACTACACCGGCGTACCACTCTGCCGTCGCTTTTGGTCACTTACCTCAAGTCCAGTAATCGTGCTCCCTCCCTAGCCTAGTCCCTAGGGTCTTAATGATACAAACTTGGGATTACCGCTTGAGTGGACCCCCATTGTTAGTATTTTCTAGTGGGTTAATTACGGTTTAACCCTCTTGCTAAACATGGATTAACTTGGTTAAGTGTAACGATGAGTTCACGACTTAACCCCGATTAATCTACCAAGCCCAAATTGGTTAAGTATTAAGTGGACCATGACTTAACCTTAATCATGAGGCATTAATTAATTTAATGCGCCTTAACCTCTCACATTAGACTTTGTTGCGGTTACTAGTTAAGCCGGTCGGTTCCGGGTAGCTTTACAACACAACTTGGTCTAACCTCGGTTTCAAGGTACAACATGACCAACTTCTCACATTGGGTCCTATTGTTTGTATCAACTAGTTAAGCCGGTCGGTTCCGGGTAGGTTTACGCTACAAACTCAACCCAACCTCGAGTTGGTCACACTTATATTTTCTAAGTGTCATGTCCATCATGTTTCCAAAACATGTTACAAGTTTTCAAGCATTTGGGTAGACCTAACTTAATAGGTAAATTCCCAAAGGGTAGACCTAACTTAATAGGTAAATTTCCCAAGCTTATGTTTTTATGTCTTTTAAGTTTACCCAACCCCAAACGCAATCCCATCGCTTACATATCGCAATAGCTCATAAAGGATAGAAAGAGGGAACTTGGCATAATCATGACATAAAGGTGTTGAAGCCACAAGTTTAACATGGTGGCATATGAAATGTACATATGTTCATATACTTGCATATTACATTTTTAGGCCTCAAAAGCATGCAATAAACCAAACTTAGCATATTGGTGATACATGGTGATAAATGACGTGTAGAAATGGCCATAAGTTCGCATTTAGCCTCACATGCAAGTTATCATAAGAGATATGATAACTTACATGTTGCCAAAATGCAACCTTTAGTATAAAGCTTGAAGCCTTAAGCTCATAAACCCAAGATAAGCTTGCATAACATGATAACATGAACAAAAGGATCAACCCAAACTTGCATAACATAACTTGCATATCATATGACAAACTTGCATATCAAACTTGCATAACATAACATGATAAACTTGCATATCATAACATGGCAAACTTGCATACATAACATGATAGACTTGCAGAACACATCATAGTAAGCTTGCATAACATGATGATCAAACACAACTTGCATCATTCATTAACTTTAGAGTTTAAATATGAAAGTAGAAAAGGGCTTACAATGCTTATGAAGGCACAAAAAAATATATGACAAAGCCCTTATGCAATCAAATAGACCCAAAATGCAAGCTCTAATAGAAAAACCCTTGAGCCAAAATGATCAAAACTCTTTCTTTATGATGCAAATATAGAAACTTGACCTGAATGCAAGCTAATGATGCTCATACAAGCTTGAAAACACTTGTATGCATGGAAAATCTCTCATAGAAATGACTTAGGAAATTTATGAAGAGAGCGGAGGCCATAAGAGGAATGATTTTGCCATAGTTTAGTTGTATGAATGAATAATGATGATTTAGAGTTAGGTTAGGGGCTTATTTATAGAGATTAGGATTAGTTCTAGCCTTAGGATTAAACCCTAGTTCCAATCTCATCCCTCAAAACCGAATCTGGCCCCCAAACTCAACACAACTCCAAAATGGTGCACCAGGCAAAACTGCCCGGTTGAGCCAAGTCGACAGCCAAGTCGACAGGGCTGTCGACTTGGGTCAACCAAGTCGACTCCCAAGTCGAAAGGGCTGTCGACTTGGGTGCTCTGGCGGGAATTTTCCCGCCTGGCCCAATCTTACCCTAATTTCCAAATTCAACCTTGAATTTGAAATCTGTTTTTACTTTGAAATTTTCTGAAAACTTCGTTGGGCCTTAATCGGGTCATACGGACTCCGATTTTCGAAAACTCGGACTCTATTTTGCGTATTTTTCCGAGACGAACGCAATGGCATAGTCCGTTTCCCTTGATTCAGATTTATAAATTAAATTCTGCCTCGATTTATGTTATAACAGGTTATTGAAAATACGGGTTGTTACAATATATTCAACCATCAACATTCAAATAGGGTTTGGTGTCAGTCAGAGCAAACAATTCATATATATGCACCACAACCAAAAATACAGTTTATTTGAGGAATCCGGTCGGATCCCTCCAACCTGCCCTTCTCTACATCACAGATGTCAGTTGAAATAATATACGAATAAAAATAATTGACGAAATATAAACAACTGCAACCATCAAATAACCACCAATTTGCATCCATCGCATCCAATCAACCATTTTAAACTGTTAAATGTAAAATATATTTTACTGTGAATGTACCACATCACAGGATTCCAGAAGGTGTGAGAATTAACTCACCAGTTTGGTTTCTGACGATGTTGTGCCGCTTTACATAGTTTTAAACTGGGTGTTTAAAACTACATAAAATTCCACGGTCTCAGAATCACTCCATTCCGGTTCGTATACGTCGGCCCCGTCGATAAGAACCCATCGGCTCTTGTTTCGTCCAATTCTGTAAACGAACGTGAAAGTTATATGTATTATAGTGTTTAACTTTAATTTTATTTATTAAATAAATTAACCACCATCATTTATATTAATAAATTATAAATTTACGTTAATTATTACCTTTATTAATTACCTTATTAATAGTAATCCACGTCATCATAGTGGACCAGGTCCACGCATTTGTCTCCCCTCACAAATGAAATGCGAAATCCATCTGCTCCTCTTTTTCTTATGAACCATACGTCATTCTCCTCCTTTCATCAATCACTGCATCATTCTGACAAATCATCGGCCACCACAACACCATACTCCGACTCACCTCCGCCCATTCTTATACCAGAGGCCGTCGTCGTCCCCTACAATGCTCCACCGTTCCACCAACGTTCCCAAAATACCAAACCCAGATCTGAAAAACCACACAAACTTCCTTCGTTCAACCCCCTCTAGCGTCGCCTCTGACAAACCCTGGCCCACTGGACCACCTCCGAGACATCCGCCACCCCTCCATCTTCCACCTCCCACCGACCTCACGTCCCCCGGTGTCCCACAGTTCTTCCACCATTTCAAAATCCGACCCTGACATCGAGTAAAACCCAACAACAGCTTCCCTCTTTCAAACCGCTCCACCACCGTCCTCAGATCATCGGACCCACCTATACCATCGCTGCAACTTCCATCGCCCTTCAGGCTTCCACCTCGATCAATCCCGGCTTCCTCCGGTGATGTACAGTTCCACCACGACCCATAAAACCCAACCGAACTTTCAGAAAATACCACTGTTCAAAGAAAAAGGAAGTCCCCAAAATACTTGATCGCACAACACTATGTTTCCACCAGATTGAAGCTTAACCCACCATCAATTCAAGAATATAAGTTATTTAATTTATAGGGATTTTGCAGAATTGGTTTTGAATTTATAAGGAGGAGGATTTTCACTGGGAGAACTGAAAGAAAATGGACGGAAAGGAGAAGAGTAAATTTGGGTATGGAAGAAGTGTCACGGTGGATTAATTTATAGGAAGAAAATATATTTTTTTATTTAATTATTTTAATATTTTTATTATTTTATTATTAAACGAAACTTCGTCGTGAAGTAACACATCAAAACCACCATAAACAACTTCCGTCTACTGATAAAAAACCCAATCTCAACGTAAAAAGGTATTCCGGTCTCAATGGGACAAGTTTCGTCGAATTCTGACTTCGTTTGGAAAATTTTCCTTTATAAAACCAAAAATAAACACGCATTTTAATTTTTCACGGTCACTAGATAAATCAAATAAATTTGAAGCTTTGAAATCCTACAATAATTTTTCAATACGAACCCAACGGCACTAGTCTCGTCGCATTCTGAGACTGTTTCCCCAGTAGGCTATTTTTAGGTGTACCGCAATGTCATTTTTAACGCCAAATTAACCGATCTTCAAAAATAACAAACTATATACCTATCCTGACTCTAATCGACGATACGAACTCAACGGAACTAGTTTCGCGGCCTAATTTGATTGTCCGCTCAAATTACCCTCAAATCTCCCTTTATTAATTTAATTCGCATTATAGAAAATGAACGAGCGTTTATGGCTACAGTGATCACATACGACATCAGTTTGCCACGCCATTCAACACCGTACAATAATTTAACGATACTGTCCCAATGAAACTGATTTCGTCGAAATCTGAGTCCGTTTGCAAAACGTCCATTTTAACGCGTATAATTTAAATAACGATTATTTCAAATTTTGATTTGGCAATAAATAACAACTTATAACACGAAACCTGATTTTTTCTCTTTCATCTGAAAATTATCATCAATACGGTCCTAACGTTTCTCATTTCACAGAAATCCGACTTATATCAGATCTTGTACGACCAATTAAAGTTCAAAACGTCATATTACGAACTGCCGCGCCGCTGCAGCTCGTTATATAATTAAAATTAAAATTTAAACGTTCAAACAGCGTTTATAATCGAAATCAAACAACTTTGTAAATTCAGCCAAATTCGATCATTTAGAAATAATATATTATTTATATTATTATATTGATTAAACAAATAAATTATTTGAATTTATTAAATCTGAACCATTTAAATCCAAATCAATATTTAAACCAAATTTAAATATTAAATTAAATGGTTAGAAAAACCTGGGTCGTTACAGTTTTAAATGGAAATCAACGAAATATATATTATATATATATAATATAATGGCCTGAATAGAATGCGCCGCGCAACGACCATTCGCGAATTTCGACCATTGAATTCGAATTGACATTATGAGAGATCCGACCGTCGGATTCTCCTGAAAACAGAACCGTTAGGTTCGTATCGAAAAGAGCATTCTAATGAATACAAGAGATTTGAAATCTAACGGCTGGGTTTGAATTATGACCAAATCAAATCTGAAAAAGGTCGTTGTAAGTGCAGTTCGATGACCGTTTATGGAAATTGACTGTACGGGCCATGATAAAATTATTTAAAATATCAATAATTTGTGTAAAATCATAATAAAGGATTTGGAGAGAATTGAGACGAAAAATTCCATATTTGAAAAAATAAAAATATATTTTTATTGAAATGAACTAGTTATTAACTAGAATTATAATTCAATTATTTTTAAATAAATAAATAGGATTGAGAATGGGTTTTAATATAACCAGAATGTCCAATATATGAATTGGAGTGGATTTGAATGGAAATCATCTTCAGAATATTTCGATGTTGGATTTCGTGATTATACATATATTGTTATGGAAATTTGAAAGATATATTTATATCGTTATTTCTGATACGATATTTGTTGGTTTCAGAATTTGATATTGAATATAAGCCGATATATTTTCTATTCAGAGCCTTGTATTTAATATCAAATGGGATTTTGGGTTTGTCATGAACGGTGTCTTAAATAACACTGTTCTTAAACTAGTTGTGAAAAGAATAAATCTTTTAATTAAGATTTAGTGAAGTTTTCCAATTAATTAATATTTAATTGGAATTGAATAAAAGAATTGAATTTTGGATTTGTCGTGAATGGTGTTTTCAGTAACACTGTTCATAAGCCCCGCTTGAAAGAAATAAATCTTTTAATTAAGATTATTAGAATTTCCAGTTAATTAATGTTTAATTGGAATAAAATGGAATGTGAAGTGGGTTTATTGTGAACTGTGTTTTTAACGACATTTGTTCTTTAACCCGATTTACAGTGAAATGTGATTTGGAATATATAAATCTTGTTATTAAGATTTAATGGAAATTTTCCAAAGAAGAGTGTTCTAATTTAATATATTAAATTGGAATGGAATGGAATTCGATTTGATAATAACCGAAGTGAGCTTCTGTGGAGGAAGACTGTTACTATATATGGAATTTAAAAGGCTTTGCCGTTATTCCATTTATATTATTGATTGGATATGGAAGTTTATATTCATTATATATATTGATCTATTTTCTGTGAAGATTCCATAATTAATGGAATGGGATTTTGGGTTTATCGTGAACTGTGTTTTAATTGACATTAGTTCTTTAACCCAGTTAAAGATAAGATTAATCCCTTAGCTTTGAATAATCATTAAGTAATGATTTTTTAGATTAAAACTGAATTAGAGTTTTAATGAATCTTTAGTTAGATTGGAATGTGAATGGGATAATTGAATTTATCGAGTTCATGAAATGATCGAGGATGGAGTATCACCAGTTTGCTCCAAGCGATAGTTAAATCTTTAATTAGATTTGAACGAGAAATGGTAATTAATTTCACCGATAGCATCGTGGTGTTAGATATGAAGTATTACCAATTTTTCTTCATAGGATGAATAGGTTGGGATTGAGAAATATGATAAATGATTACTTCGGTAAGGTTCGCTAACCCCGACTAGTTTGGATAAACCTTAATTTGGTTTGAATTGATGACCAATGGAAGATTAAAGGATAAATTTGAAGAATTTATATTTGATAAAATTAATGGGAACCTTTCCCAAGGGATATGAATATTCAAATAAAAGAATATTCAAAATTGGAATGAGGCGCATGTTGTATTTTTATAACAATTGTTTATTATATACGCGAGTTATTCAGAAAGGTCGAGCTTATACCTATTCTGAATAACTGATTTGATGATAAGTCAACGATGAAGACGGTGGTTGAAGACCGTAGGTCTTCACATCATTTGGATGATTACTGATGTCTTGATTGGGTTGTACACCCAAGAAGATGTAGAAAGTGGTGATCGTCCAGACGTACTTGGAGATCGACCGGATATGCGAGGACCTCTCTCCTGTTTTGGACATATGGAACGAGGAAAAAGGTGCCTCCGGTTTCGTTCAGACCCAGAGCGAACTTGTAAATGGATGTGTGTCTGACATTGGATTTTGTTCCGTGTTGATTGATCTCTATTAAATATATATCTGTTTGGTGGCGGAGAATTTATTCTCTTGCTTAACACCCTTCTCTGAGACGTACGAGCTCAGAGGTTATATATCGATAGACATCGGTTGTGACGGCCCGCCTCGCACCAGCCGGCATTTCCAATGAAAGTGCGTTGTACTAATGTCCAACCAGCACAGGACGGTCACCAAAGAAAGGAAAGAAGGGAATTTTAACTAAAAAGGAACCTGTATTATATCTCACAGCGCATGGAATAAAATTTAATAATAACATAACCTAAATAAAACAGGCGAGACAGTGCATAAGCTGAAAACTAAACCATCATAGCAGCGGAAAATCCAAAATACAGCTTATGTTCCGCGTCATCATTATTACAACTTTTCAAACTGTCTCTAAAGCAAAATAAGAAAGGTACACTACTAATGCCTAAAGTAGTGACCAACAACGACACACGGAGAATATATATATATATCATATGTGGAAGCCTCCTGCTCGTCTCCAGCACAACTACTCGTGCATAGTCACCTGACCTGTCTCTAGTCTGCCCGTTTAAGAGCACTCAGAGTAATAAGAAGAGACAAACTCTGGGTCATACAAAAGTCTGGTATGAGCGATAAGCAGCAAAACAGAACAATAACATTTATACTAAACCATACCTGAACCTAGACCTGCAGCCAAAGAGTTAGCACAACAAGATGCACAATACTCTATGGTGACACTAACATATGGTGTAAACATACGGGGTGGGGGTGTGCATGTCATAGTGATGTCAAACAATCAAGCATAGCAACCATCCTCACATCTCTCACTCAGTGCGTAAAGCATACGATATCCACCGCTTTGATCACCCAAATCCTTGCTATGATCACTCTGCCCCATTGAGTCACAGTGACTCCACTGTACTAATCCATAGCCACTAATCCTTTGCTATGTCCACTCTGCCCCATGGAGTCATAACAACTCCACTGCACTGGCTCATAGCCTTGCTACGACCACTCTGCCCCCATGAAGCCATGATGACTTCACTGCACTGATCCGTATCCAATATCCGTCTCTCTATTGTGAATCAAAGCTACAGACGTCGATAACCCCTTTGCACACGTCCCGTAGAAAAGTCCAATCATGAAGTTTACTCATTGGTTCCCATCTGGATCCTGGGTTACAACTTCCCATTCGGACTACCTTTGCATCTTGGGTTTTGTCTTCTCCGGATCGGTCTTCATTTGGTTCATAGCTGATACCTCATGTCCAAACTCCTTGGTTTGGTTCGTAGTCACCATTCTGGTTCGGATCGGATTGCTCGGGTCGGGTCGGCTTCCCCATCCAGTTCGATTCGTGGGCTCCAATCCACTGCGGTTCTGTTCGTTCTCCTTCCACCAGATCGGGTCGTGGGCACCCATTGGGTTTGGGTCGGCCCCTTCATCGCTTCAGATCATGACTCCAGGTCGTGGCTCTGCTCGCAGCTCGTGGAGGTCAGCTCGTGGTGACATGCTTGGCTGGTGAGGCTATCTCATGAATGGAGGACTCGGGTCATGATGGCTCTCCACAGTCGGTTCGGTGCCATCATTCACGAGCGGGTCGGGGTCGAGTAGGGGCGATCCGATCCGGTCCGATTATGGGTCGTTTCTTGTAACTTTTCCAACGACTGTTTTTATGCCACACGATGCCATTTTCGACCATTCTAACTGTTTTAATCAATAACAAAGCATACCCTACAGTCATAACAACATGTAGAATTGATCACAAACACCAAAACCACAATTTGATATGTCAAAATGGATCAAATCTACCCAAAACCTATATTTTCCTCTTAAGCATGTTTAAGCAAATCTAATGATAGGATTAGCAAAACTTAACCAAACTAACCCAAACTTCTAATAAAGGCCTAAAACGGTGTTTAAGAATTTCTAAACATTTTTCTAGAATTTATTAATACATAAATTCGCTAATTAACACAAATTACCCCTAATTAACCATAATTAGTGTAAAAACAATGCTAATCACTCACCTTGGCCACAAACAAACTATAGATCTGAAATATTATATAATTTGGGTTGAATCTCTATGCAACACAGCAGCTCTATTCCCAATGCTAATTTGCCTTGTTTTGATGTAGCTTTGGCTTAATTAGCGATTAGAAGGTGATTTGGGGGTGCTTTACCAAGTGGAGGCCATTGCTAGGGTTCAAAGGTTGTAAGTGGCGGCTAAGAAATGAAATAAAAACTGATTTACTAACTCATCTCAGCCCTCCCATAACCCTAATCCTGAAATGGGTTATGGGTCCTCTTGCTAATCACCCTAATTAGGCCCGGTTAAGCTGTTTTTCACCTTCTAAACTTATTTCAGCCATATCTTCCAAAAGGTGAGTCCGTTTGAAAAATGTGACCACTATACGGAAAGGTAAACCGTCATCCGGATCCAATGGAAGTGGTTTCAGGTCAAAACTCCTTACCAATCAAAAGTTATGGCCAAAACAAGATCAACTAAGGGCAAAACGCTCATTTAAAAATCAACAAAAATCATGAACACGGGAAATGACCCCAATGGTCGTCTCCCAAAGTTACATGACAATATGACTTCATATGTGAAAGAAATTAATATTCTACGATCCTCAGATTCGTAGAATGCGGCTCGTTACATCCCTCCCCCCCTCCCCAAGAAATTCGCCCCCCAAAATTCCTTAACTGAAAAAACAAGCAAAGGATCCCGTATGCCTACCAACCATTCACAACAATTAAACATACAAAAACAAACAAACAAGTCTATCCTAGCATGCGGAAAACTAATTCGCAATTAAATTCTTACAGGCAAAGAGTTCTGGATACGTCTTCTTAATGCTCTCCTCTGTCTCCCAAGTACAATCATTCTCATCCTCGCCCCACTATACTTTAACTTGATTCACCGCTTTCCTTCAAAGTTGCTTCATATCGTGCTCAACAATACGAATCGGCTTGCGGTTCCCAACCGCCTCGGGTTCTACTTTGATATCAGCCAACTGGTCAGGTGAAATAGTCATATCGGGGTCGTGCACGAATTTCCTTAACTGGGAAACATGAAATACGTTATGAACTTCTGCCATCTTCTCTGGTAATTCATCTTTATATGCCAAATTCCCAACTTGCTCGAGAACTGGGAAAGGACCAACAAATCTTGGTGTTAACTTGCCTCTCCTACCAAATCGTATCACGCTCTTTAACGGAGAAATCTTGACAAACACCAAGTCACCAATGGAGAATTTTAAATCTCTTCTCCTCTTATCGGCATAACTCTTCTTCCTATCTTAAGCAGCCTTCATTCGTTGTCGGATGATCTTATTCTTGTCTGAGGTTTCTCTTATCACATCTGGACCAAGCACAAACTTCTCACCGGTTTCTAACTAACATGACGGTGAGTTGCACGGTCTTCCGTACAAAGCTTCAAATGGAGCCATACCAATACTGGATTAATAACTATTATTATATGCAAACTCTAATAGATGCAAATGGTCATCCCATGATCCACCAAAATCCAATATGCAAGCTCTCAAGAGATCCTCTAATACTCGAATCACCCTCTCTGTCTGGCCGTCGGTTTGAGGATGGTACGCGGTACTGAGATATAATTCTGACCCTAGAGCCTCTTGTAAGCTCTTCCAAAACCCACTAGTAAACAAAGACTCTCGGTCACTCACAATGCTTTTTGGTACTCCATGAAATCACACTACCCACTTTATTTACAGTTCTGCTAACTTAGTCGCTGTTCTATTCGACTTGATGGGTATAAACCTTGCACTCTTAGTCAATCGGTCCACAATCACCCAAATGCTATCATGGCTTGTTCTAGTGCTTGGTAACCCATCAATGAAATCCATTGGGACTTGTTCCCATTTCCATTCTGGGACTTCTAATGGTTGCAACAAACCACTAGGTTTCTTTTGCTCAGCTTTAACCAACTGGCAGTTCATGCATTTGGATATAAACTTCCCAACGACTCTTTTCATCCCTTCCCTGTACTAGGTCTGCTTCATGTCTCGATACATTTTGTTACCCCTGGGATGTATAGTTAGTTTTGAGTGATGACATTCTCTAACCACTTCATCTCTCAATCCATCGACATTGGGCATAACTAGTCTTCCATTCTTTCTAAGCCATCCATCTCGATCAAGCCCATACTTGTCCATCTTCCTATCAATACCCATCTCTGACATGGAGATGATTTCTAATAAGTTAGGATCTTCCCTTTGACTGGAACCAATCAGCTCAATCAAAGTGGGTCTGATCGTCAAACTTGCTAATACTTCTGGATCCAATTCGCACTTTGGTCTGAAATCATACCCAGCGATGTACTCCAGTTGCTTCCATTATAGAAACATAGCCCCAAAACCGGCATGTCTTCTACTCAATGCATCAGCTACCGCATTGCCCTTTCCTGGTGTATATGCGATATCGAAATCGTAGGAAGCCAATAATTCTAACCATCTTTGTTGTCGGAGACTTAGATCCTTCTGAGAGACAAGACACTTTAACGATTTATGATCGGTAAACAACTCGAATCTTTCTCCCAAGAGATAATGTCTCCACATCTTCAATGCGAACACGATCGCTGCCAATTCCAAATCATGGGTAGGATATCTTTTATCATGCGGTTTCAGTTGCCGACTAGCATAAGCTACAATCCTACCTCCTTGCATCAATACAACACCTAGCCCGGTTCCATAGGCATCTGCGTATACCGTCATCTCTTCATTCCCTTTAAGAATGACTAATACTGGTGCACATGTCAACTTTTCCTTTAGGCTCTTAAATGCATTCTCACACTTTTCGTCCCAGACGAAAGCTTGATTTTTCTTGGTCAACTGAGTCAACGGTGCCACTATCTTGGAGAAGTCTTGGATAAACTTACGATAATATCCAGCTAATCCTAAGAAACTTCTTATGTCTGTTGCATTCTGGGGCGTAGGCAAATCTTGTACCGTAGCCACCTTCGCAGCGTCCACGGCAATACCATTTTCTGAAACAACATGGCCCAAGAATCTCACTTCCCTCCTCCAGAAGTGACACATTGAAAACTTTGCTTTCAATCGGTGTTTTCTCAACACCACCATCACTATCCTCAAATGTTCCTTGTGTCCTTCCTCTGTCCTCGAATAAACCAAGATATCGTCCACGAACACTAGAACAAACTTATTCAATTGATCCCTGAATACCCCATTCATAAGATCCACAAAATATGCTGGTGCATTGGTCAACCCGAATGGCATCACCAACCACTCACAGAATCCAGACGGCGTCCGAAAGGCCGTTTTAGCTATACTCTCAACTTCCACCCTAAGCTGATGAAAACCTGTTGTGAGATCCAACTGGGAGAACACTCTCGCGCCACTCAACTGATCAAACAAATCATCTATCCGTGGTAGAGGATACTTATTCTTCCTTGTCACCTTATTCAACTCGCGGTAGTCCATACACAATCGAAGGGAACCATCTGCCTTGGTAGAAAACACAACTAGTGCTCCCCACTCAGAAACACTTCTTCTGATAAATCCCTTCTTCAATAGATCGCTTACTTGCACCCTGAGCTCTCACTGCTCCTTTGGTGCCATACGACGAAGTATCATCACTATAGGTCCGGCATCTTTCACTAAATCAATACGGAACTCAATCTCTCGGTGTGGTGGAAGTTCGGTCACTTCCTCGAAGACGTCCGGATACTGGCCAGCAACGGGCACATCTGACAACTCATCATGCGGAATGTCGAGGGAATTTAGAAAACTAGCCATTACCCCATCACTAGGTAAACCACCAAACACTACCCTCCGCCCATCATCCGCTCTAACTGTCCCCAAAATGCCCTCAGAGTCTACCACCACCCTGTACCTTCGGAGCCAACCGACCCCCAAAATAATGCCAAACCCAGTAAAGCCCAAAACAAAGCAATCACAAACAAACATGCATCCATGACTCGATAAGACCACATTACGACAAATCATGCTAAGGCTAGTCGAACCATCTACCGGGTTCGTCACCGCTAAAGGTCTATCGACTATCTCGGGTTCCAATCCCAACCTATCTACCAGGTCACTAGATATGAAGGAACGAGAAGCTCCGGTATCAAATAATACTCGAACAGGAACATCATAAACGGAAAGCGTACCTTGAATGACGACATTCTTTCCTTTCTCTGCCGCAGTTGGGGCATTCGACGAAGAAGGAACAACATTGATAGCATATGCTTTCACAATCTGCTTTTCTTTAGAGGGTTACGGACACTTATCCTTGTGATGTCCCACTTGGCCACAGTTGAAGCACTTCCTGTCCACTGGCCTTGCTCAACATTCTTTAGCATAATGGCCCTTTCTTGCCATAGCTAAAGCACTCAACATCTTTCTTGCTCTTTTTCTGACCCTCCTTAGCTTGGTTCTGACTCTTCTTCCTTTTATTCTGAGAATTATTCTTGCCTCCATCGCTTGCTTTCGGCTTTGGCCCCTCTGCAGATGCGACAACGACTTCAGTCTTGCATTTAGGATAAAGGCTCTCTGACCTCAATGCTTTCCCCACAATCGATTCAAACGTCTCATCGATGTGGTTAATAAGCCTTTCCCCTAAGTACCGATCTAAGCCAGTTATGAACTTCACATTCTTCTTCTCGGGAGTGTCAATAAGAGATAATCCATACTTCGATAAAGTATCGAACTCAGCAATATACTCCAAGACCGCTCTACCATTCTGCTCAAGTTCCAGGAACTTCCTAAACAATTCTGATTTCTGAGCAGTTGGGATATACTTATCGCTGAATCGGGCCTTAAACTGATCCCGTGTAACTTGATCCTCTGGAGTAGCTGCCTTGATAGCATTCCACCAATTCATCGCCCGTCCTTGCAGCTGACGGGATGCTAGCTTTCTCTTCGTCGCATCCTCGATACCTAAGTCTTCGAAGATACGCTCAAAGCTATCCAACCAATCCAGAACTTCTGTAGCCGATTCCGTTTCGTGGAACGACTTTCCACCAAGACTAGTGTAATCCTCACATAGCTTGGCGAAATCAGCACTAGGCGCCTGCACCGCTGCACCAACACCATTTGCAGCATTAGGAGCTGCCCTCTGAACATCCCTAAGCATCTCTCTCATGAGGTCAGTGAACATCGTCCTCATATCATGAGCATTCTCATTATTAGCTTCTCTACCGGTACTCCTACTATATCGGCTCATCGTTCAATCTGTAAGGAGAAAACGATTAACCATCTCTTCAGTGGTGCCAGTGCAATGCGACTTCATCCTTAAATATACTAATAGTATATATATAGCTTTTAAAAACTAAAATATCACAAATACGCGCTCTCAAATACGTACTATCTCTCCCTGGTGTCTTTCCTTAGGTTATCTACGCAACCTAGAGCTCTGATACCAAATGTGATGGCCCGCCCCGCACCAACCAACATTTCCAATGAAAGTGCGTTGTACCAATGTCCAACCAGCATGGGACGATCGACAAAGAAAGGAAAGAAGGGAATTTGAACTAACAAGGAACCTGTAGTATATATCACAGCGCATGGAATAAAATATAATAATAACATAACTTGACATAAAACAGGCGAGACAGTGCATAAGCTGAAAACTAAACCATTATAGCAGCGGAAAATCCAAAATACAGCTTATGTTCCACATCATCATTATTACAACTTTTCAAACTGTCTCTGAAGCAAAATAAGAAAGGTATACTACTAATGCCCAAAGTAGTGAACAACAACGACACAGGGAGAATATCTACATATATATATCATACGTAGAAGCCTCCTACTCCTCTCCGGCACAGCTACTCGTGCATAGTCACCTGACCTGTCTCTAGTCTGCCCGTTTAAGAGCACCCAGAGTAATAAGAAGAGACATAAAACTATGGGTCAAACAAAAGTCTGGTACGAGCGATAAGCAGCAAAACAGATCAATAACAGGTATACTAAACCATACCTGAACCTGCAGCCAAAGAGTTAGCACAACAATATGCAAAATACTCTAAGGTAACACTAACATATGGTGTAAATATATGGGGGTGGGGGTGTGCATGTCATAGTGATGTCAAACAATCAAGCATAACAACCATTCTCACATCTCTCATCTAGTGCGTAAAGCATACGATATCCTCCACTTTAATCACCCAAATCCTTGCTATGATCACTTTGCCCCAAGGAGTTACAGTGACTCCACCGCACTGATCTATAGCCACTAATCCTTTGCTATGTCCACTCTGCCCCATGGAGTCATAAAAACTCCACTGCACTGGCTCATAGCCTTGCTACGATCACTCTGCCCCATGAAGCCATGATGACTTCACTGCACTGATCCGTAGCCAATATCCGTCTCTCAGTGGTGAATCAAAGCAATAGACGTCGATAACCCCTTTGCACACATCCCGCAGCAAAGTCCAATTATGAAGTTCACTCATTGGTTCCCATTTGGATCCTGAGTTACA
Source organism: Allium sativum (assembly GCA_030737875.1). Lineage (NCBI taxonomy): Eukaryota > Viridiplantae > Streptophyta > Magnoliopsida > Asparagales > Amaryllidaceae > Allium > Allium sativum. The sequence continues at coordinate 250,250,092 of CM060920.1, forward strand.
ATTTCCCATTCGGACAACCTTTGCATCTTGGGTTTGGTCTTCTCCGGATCGGTCTTCATTTGGTTCATAGCTGATACCTCACGTCCAAACTCCTTGGTTTGGTTCGCAGTCACCATTCTGGTTCGGATCGGATTGCTCGGGTCGTGTCGGCTTACCCATCCAATTCGATTCGTGGGCTCCAGTCCACTGCGGTTCAGTTCGTTCTCCTTCCACCGGATCGGGTCGTTGGCACCCATTGGGTTCGGGTCGGCCCCTTCATCACTTCAGATCGTGACTCCAGGTCGTGGCTCTGCTCGCAGCTGGTGGAGGTCAGCTCGTGGTGACACACTTGGCTCGTGAGGCTATCTCATGAATGGAGGGCTCGGGTCGTAATGGCTCTCCACTGTTAGGTCGGGTCGGTTCGGTTCCATCATTCACGAGCGGGTCGGGGTCGTGTAGGGGCGATCCGATCCAGTCCAGTTTTGGGTCATTTCCTACAACTTTTCCAACGACTGTTTTTATGCCATACGACGGCGTTTTCGACCATTCTAACTGTTCTAATCAATCACAAAGCATACCATACAGTCATAACAACATGTAGTATTGACCACAAACACCAAAACCACAGTTTGATATGTCAAAATGGATGAAATCTACCCAAAACCCATATTTTCCCCTTAAGCATGTTTAAGAAAATCTAATGATAGGATTAGCAAAACTTAACCAAATTTACCCAAACTTCTAACAGTGGCCTAAAATGGTATTTAAGAATTTCTAAACATTTTTCCAGAATTTATTAATACATACATTCACTAATTAACACTAATTACCCCTAGTTAACCATAATTAGTGTAAAAACAATGATAATCACTCACCTTGGCCACAAACAAACTATAGATCTGAAATATTATCTGATTTGGGTTGAATCTCTATGCAACACTGCAGCTCTGTTCCTAATTTGATGCTAATTTGCCTTGTTTTGATGTAGCTTTGGCTTAATTAGCGATTAGAAGGTGATTTGGGGGTGCTTTAGCAAGTGGAGGCCATTGCTAGGGTTCAAAGGTTGCAAGTGGCGGCTAAGAAATGAAATAAAAAGTGATTTACTAACTCATCTCAGCCCTCCCATAACCCTAATCCCGAAATGGGTTATGGGCCCTCTTGGTAATCACCCTAATTAGGCCCGATTAAGCTGTTTTTCACCTTCTAAACCTTGTTTCAGCCATATCTCCCAAACGGTAAGTCCGTTTGGCTAATGTGACCACTCTACGGAAAGTTTAACCATCATCTGGATCTAGTGGAAGTAGTTTCAAGTCAAAACCCCTTACCAATCAAAAGTTATGGCCGAAACAAGATCAGCTAGGGGCAAAACGGTCATTTAAAAATTGGCAAAAATCAAGAACATGGGAAATGACCCCATTAGTTGTCTCCCAAAGTTACATGACCATACGACTTCGTATGTGCAAGAAATACATATTCTATGATCCCTAGATGCGTAAAATGCGGGTCGTTACATCAGTCGCATGGCGTGAATTGCCTGTGTGGCATGCTGAGATGCAAATGATCAAGGCTTATGTTGAAAAACAGAGTCTTGTGGTTGATGATCAAAGCATGGCTTTAATATAGCATAGCTCTGTGTAATTCGCGAGCCTCACACCCCGGTGTGAACCAGAAACGGGAGAGGATCTAACGGTAATGGACATATGCTGGTTTCTAGCTAGGAGTGGTGTCATGGTATGGAGCCCAGACATTTTACTCATGTGGATGTTGCTTATTATTACTTGATGGATTGAGAGGTGCCTCAGATATATCGGTCACTACAGGATCGATGGATGACATGGTCTAAATACTAACCAGACTTATGCCCCATAGGGTAGACTAGCATATAGTTTATGGTATTACTAACCCGCTAAGTGTGGGCTGACCCTGACGATCCAAGGCTTGCCTACGCGCTTGCCTGAGGCTCGGGCTAGAGAGTCTCGAAGCGGTAAGGACGATCTCTTGCCTTGGTTCACAGATGGAAATCTAACTTCCAATACATGACATTTCGGTTTTAATTGTAGAGCCTAGTGTGGCGACATAGTGAGAAGAGGCACTATGCCATCTATGATTGATACGTTTATATTTGAAGTTGATTTCTTCACTTTTAGTAATAATAAAAGATGAAATTTCACGTATCAAGCATTATTTGGCTATTATAAGGAAAAACTCTATCCTTCGGCTGGCGTTGCATTGTGTGATGGTACCTGGGTCTTATAATAGCTTCATTGTTCTTTATTTAGCATTGCGCTATTTGTTTTATGCACTGGTATTCTTGGGGGTAAAACCATTTGGTGTTATACGGCGTGGTCCCTTGATATACCTATCTTTAAAATCAAATTAATAACTGTTTTAGTTCTCACACCGGTCACATGACTAACCTGGAGTTTACCATTTTAACCTTAACTCTAGGTGCCCCTATTTTCCACACAGGCAGCTAGTAGTTTTTGTTTTGTAGATATTATATTCACAGGATCCTGGTTTACAGCTGGAGCTATATTCAGAACCCTCTGTATCCGTGTATTTCTTTCTGTTGTGTTTTGTATTATTTTCCGCTGCATTGTAATTTGTAAATCTCTGATATTTATCAAATGTATATTATTTGTTCATACTCTATATATTCTTGTACCCTGATGTAAATTACTGTAATAAGTAATGAAATGTTCTTCTACTTGTGTTCTGATTTGTCGTGTTCTCAATTCAATCTGGACTTTCCTGTAAGGGCGAGTTTGGGTCGTTTCAACTTGGTATTAGAGCTTTGGTTTACAAAGCTCGAGAATAAGACACATTAGAATCAAACGAGAGAATTCATTGGAGATTGGATTAGTAATATTCAATAGGAAAGACTCGTTAGAGATAGGATTAGTAGTATCCTAGAACGAGTGTAAAGGGTGTTATTTTTAAAAATAAAAAAGAAACAAATTTTGTTTTGAAAATTTAAATCTTATCATACGTATTTGAATATTTTATTTTAAATTGATTTGGACCATCGAGTATATAGAGATTTTAATGTACGTCTGATCCACGTGTATTTGAAGTCTCAAATATAGTGGATAGATATAGAATCACACTTTAGTCGCCCGGAGATGATTTTGATGATGGAGCTCCATCAACAATAATTATGTTCGAGCTTCGAAAGTGAGATAGCTATATATTTCGTATTGACCGGTGTGAGAACCAAAACTAGATTGGGTTTATTGTTGTGAATTGGCATCAACAACATGATTTTGAATATATATATATATATATATATATCAAAGTTATGAATTTGAAAATTTAACCAACTAATTGATTGCTGGTTGTGTAGTTTGATTAATTAAAATTTTGAACCATTAAGCCAAATTGAACCAAATATTAAACAGAACTGAAAATTATTTGAAATTGCATGCTTGTACATATATATGTGTGAACAGGTCATAGCAAGGAGGCTAGAGAAGAGGAAAATATGTACATGTTTGCTAATTTATTGGGTTTGGATGATTTTATGATCCGATTGGCTAACCACTTGGCTTTTTCTTTTTCTTTTGGACTGGTGAGAGCTCTGCGTGGCTAGTTGCGGTTTTAAATATCTCCCCGTACATAGGAGGTAATGGCGAAATTTTAGGGTGTTAGCCAAATTTAAAAAAAATATAGAAATTATTAGAAACTGAAAAGTTGAAGAATGAAAGCCAAAATGAAAGTTGAGCTGGTTAGGTAAACAACTTTCTACTCCGTTCCTTTTCGAGGACAAAAAGATTTTAAGTTGGGGAGATTGTAACAACCCGGAAAATCAGAAACAATTTAATTTTTTTTATTTTGGCTATTTCAATGTATTTTGAATATTTAAAATGAATTAATTTAAATAATAACGACTAGAAATTTATTTAAATTGAAGTTAGAATATAAATATTTATTTTAATTATAAAAGGAATTGAAAATGGCGTGGTAGTTTGAAAATTCGATTTCAAATTTCAATTGGATGTACAGGATTCAAAATAAATCGGATTTTAGTGAAACCAGATATATTTGAATCTGTTTAAAAATATCTTTCCAACGGATGTGAAATATCTAGATTTCATAACGGGAATAAAAAGTTATGTCCAGTTGAAAATTCATAATATTCGCTATGGAATTTTATATAATATATAGCCCTTAAAAATACCGTTTTTGTAAATGACCTCCGTTTTCGATGAGACCACTTTTATTGGATCCGGAATGTCAAATTATTTCTATATTCCAATTTTCATAATTTTTGGAATTAATATGTGCGCATGGTAAATTTAAACATGTTTGGTCAATTCAATTGGAATTTAATCAACTGGAAAATGACCGTTTTTCAAACAGTCTCCAAATTCGACGAATTAGTTTTGTTAGGACGCTATCGTCAAAACCTAACCAGATTTATTTTTTTGGAATTTTTGGAGTCAGTATGTGGCCTCGGTAAATTAAAATGTATGTTCAAATTAAAAATATACACTGATTTATATTTTTATTTAAACAAAAACTAATCGAAACAGTCAAATTGGCTGACCGAACATATCCAATTGTGTCTGAAATAGGGGTATTTAGCTAGGGTGACAATCGTTGGGTTTGATTTGGGGTTCAGATCGATTAACAACTAACTAGAGAAATAAAATAAAATAATATAATATATAATCTCCTTCCAAAGTCAACAACCCTCATTATTTTCTTGTGTGGTCAAACCTTCAAACCCGCCTCCCCTTTGAAACCCACGACAAAAACTCTCCCAAATTCATTCCCTTCGATCTCCCAATATAGCCCGAATTATCCAACGATCTATAAATGAAAATCAATGAGCTCTCCAAGATCTTCAAGCTCATATGAGTTTGGAAATTTATCGTTGCCTGAATCGATCAATTTTTGGGCATGAAGGCAGCCAATTTGGAGCTGATTTTTAGCGCCTCCGCAATTTCGAATGGTGCGCCGCTATGGGCGGAGGGAGATGGCACGAAGGGCGATAGTGTGGACCCCTCTGATGCGATTCCGGTCAGGCGTAGGCACTGCAAGAGGAGGCCCTAGTTTTGGAGAGCGGTGGGTTTATTTTGGGTTCCAGAAAAAAAAGACTGATGGAAGATGATTAAGGGCATGTTAATTAAGTTAATAATTTTGTTAATTATCTTGGCATAGGTTATTAATGTATTAAATTTTAAAACCACTTTTAAAAATCAGTTTTTATCATATAAGGCATTAAATATTAATACCCTTGCTTTAAAAATAATAATACCCTTGTTTTAAAAATAATAATACCCTTGTTTTAAAAATAATAATACCCTCATTTTAAAAATAAAAATACCATCGTTTTAAAAATACCATTGTTTTTAAAAATATAAATAACATTAGATTAAAAATATGATTTTTATAAAATAGCTTTGCAAACCAAAAATATGATTTTTATAAATTACTTTGATTTAAAAATGTGTATTTTTAAATGTATATAGCACAATAAAAATGTGATTTTTATATGAAATAACATTGTTTTAAAAATGCAATTTTTATACGAAATACCTTAGATAAAAATCTGACTTGCATATATATATATATATATATATATATACATATGTATATATATATATATATATATATACATATATATATATATATATATATATATATATGGCGAGCGTTCAATGGCACCCCAAATAGTGCATCACCCATAAATGCCCCTGATTTCCACCACACATTCCATTTCTCTCTCCCTCCACTACTTCTCTTTTCTTCCACTAGATTAATTTATAATAAATGAGAGGTGGAGAGAGAGGGGCAAATGGGGTGCTCACTATTTGGGGTGCCAGTGAACGCTCATATATATATATATATATATATATATACACACACACACACACACCCCATAGTTTAAAAATCAAATTTTAATATATATATATAGCATTGTAGAAATATGGTTTTTAAATATAAATATAATTATTTAAAAATCTGATTTTTAATATAAACCGTGTGAAACTGATTTTTGGGAACACGGTGAAGAACTCTATGTGCTGGAAACAAAGCGGAAATCCAAACTGCCCAATAAAGAATGGAGGAGTGGATCCCAAAGGTGATAACTTCTCACTCAAATTTATTTTCTAGTTAAATATATACTAGATTGCAGACGGGGCTTAGTAGCTCCTGACACCGTCGTCCACTGACCATTGACGACTTGTTTGATTGTATTGTATGGTGGAAATTGATTGTGATTGTATTGTGAAATAGAAAATAAAATATTCATGTGATGATTAAAATATGTGGATAATAAAAATATCATTTTTATTGTTTAATTGAACTGAATAAAATATTCATACATTGAAATAAATATTTTATCGTTAAAAATATAATTTTTAACAATTATATGAATGAAAATAAATATTCATAAACAATCAGATGGTTTGTTTATGTATACCCATTTATCTGATATTGATTGGGATAATATATTTTACACATCGCCCAACTGCACAAATAAAATTTGTGTTTGTTGATTGATAGTGGGATTATATTTGACTTACACTAATCCCAATTGTTTAGTTGTATGTCAATCGATGGGTTGACAGACTGTTGTAAGCATTAATTATTTATATTTAATGCTTATGAAGTTGTGTAGTGCACTCTGGTTGATGGTTGATTGTTTATCATTGTTGATATATACATGTGTTGTATGTAATCCATATAACTGAAATTATATGCTAATTGATTGGGTCTAATTTCAATTCAGAAATAAGGAATATTTTAAAATAACTAATATTTTAAAATAATGAATATTTTAAAATAATATTCAGAAAAGAATCAAAATGTGAATTTGATGTTCGGTTTTGGATGGACACAAAAATATTTAAATATATGAAGCTGTGTTGATTAGATTTGCGCCATTTTGGCGCATACGATATTTATATCTATTTTATTAATTTTTTTATAATGAATATCGGAAAGGGAAGTGGTTTCAAATCTAATGTTTTGAAAATATTATCATTTAATATTGTAATGATAAGGAATATTCAAATTTGATTTGAAATTTGAAATAGAATTCAAATCGTTTTAAAATGAATTTACTAAGGAATATTCAAATTTGATTTGAAATCTGAAATGGAATCGAAATCATTTTAAAATGAAATTAAAAACGAATTTATTAAGGAATGTTCAAATTTGATTTGAAATTTGAAATGAAGTTAGAATCGTTTTAAAATGAATTTATAAACGATTTGTAAAATACTTTTCAAATGGAAATCGATGAAATATATATTGTATATATTATATAATGGCCCGAATAGAACGCGCCGCGCAGCGACCGTTCACGAATTTCGACCATTAACTTCGAATTGACATTACGGGAGATCCGATCGTGGAATTCCCCTAAACCCGGAACCATTGGTGTAACGACCCGCATTCTATGCATCGAAGGATTGTTGAATATTTATTTCTTTCACATACGAAGTCGTATGGTCATGTAACTTTGGGATACGACTATTGGTGTCATTTCCCATGTTCATGATTTTTGTCGATTTTTAAATGACCGTTTTGCCCCTAGCTGATCTTGTTTTGGCCATAACTTTTGATTGGTAAGGAGTTTTGACCTGAAACCACTTCCATTAGATTCGGATGATGGCTTACCTTTCCGTAGATTGGTCACATGTGAAAACGGACTTACCGTTTGGGAGACATGGCTGAAATAAGGTTTAGAAGGTGAAAAACTGCTTAACCGGGCCAAATGAGGTGATTAGTGAATGGGCCCATAACCCATTTCGGGATTAGGGTTATGGGGAGGCTGAAAAGAGTTAGGTTTTTATTCTATTTCAGTTTTCTAGCCACCATTTACCTCTTAGAAACCCTAACAATGGCCTCCACCTTTTAATTTCATCCCAAATCACCTTCTAATCGCTAATTAAGCCAAATCTACATCAAATCAAAGCGGATTAGCACAAAAATCGAGGTAGAGCTACTGGAGTGTATTGGAATCTGTACCATTTTGTCCAAAAGTTTCAGATCTGAGTTTATTTGTGGCTAAGGTGAGTGATTAGCATTGTTTTTACACTAATTAAGGTTAATTAAGGGTAATTAGTGATAATTAGTGAATTTATACATGATTAAATTCTAGAAAAATATTTATAAATTTCGAAATATTGTTTGAGGCCTTTGTTACAAATTTGAGCTAATTTGGTTAAGTTTTGCTAACCCTATCATTAGTTATACTTAAACATGATTGAAGGGAAAACATGAGTTTTTGGGTATGTTTGATCTATATTATCCTAATTGTTTGTTGTTTTGGTGTTTGAGGATGACCGTACATGTTTCTATGACTGTTTGGAATGTTTTGTAATTGTTTAAAACAGTTAGAATGGTCGAAAACGCCGTCGCGTGGCATAAAAACAGTCGCTGGAAGTTGTAGGAAAAATATGCAGGAGCTAGACCGGATTAGATCGCCCCTACCCGAACCGACCCACTCGTGAGATGCCCCTTCTTCACGAACCGCTTATCCGAACCATGGAATACCATGCACCTCCGACCCGACCCGTTCTCCACTGAACGCCTGAGAAAGCAAGTCATGATCCAAAGCTGAAGAAGGAGACTGAACCGATAGGGGGATACCGACCTGAACCACTTCAGAAGCCCACGAGCTGATGGCCAAGGGAGATCACGAACCGGAGCACCACACCCGAACTGACCCGATGCTCTGGAGCCAGGATCATGAACCAAACCGGCTTGGAGAGGTACCCACGACCCGAACGAGATCGATGACCATGGATAGAACAAAGAGTAGAGGACCGATCTAAATAGAAGCTTGTTCCGAACCGATCCGGAGAAATCCAAAACCCAAGATGCAAAGGTAGTCCAAATGGGAAGTTTGTACTCCGGATCTAGTTAGGAACCAATGAGTTAACTTCATGGTTGGACTTTGCTGCGGGACGTGTGCTAAGGAGTTGTCGACGTCCATAGCTTTGATTCATCACCGAGAGACGATTGTTAGGCTACAGATTAGTGCAGTGGGGTAGTTATTACTCCGTGGGGAAAAGTGATCTTAGCATGGCTATGAGCCAGTGCAATGAAGTCGTTATGACTTCATGGGACAGAGTGGACACAACAAGGACTAGTGGCTATGGATCAGTGCAGTGAAGTCACCATGACTCCATGGGGGCAGAGTGATCATAGCTAGGATATGGGTGATCAAAGCGATGGATATCATATGCTTTACGCACTGAGTGAGAGATGTGAGGATGTTTGCTATGCTTGATTGTTTGCCATCATTATGACATGCACACCCCCACCCCCGTATCTTTATACTATATGTTAGTGTCGCCTTAGAGTATTGTACATCTTGTTGTGCTAACTCTTTGGTTGCAGGTCCAAGTTTAGTTAAGGTTTAGTATACCTGTTATTGTTCTGTTTTGCTGCTTATCGCTCATACCAGACTCTTGTCTGACCCAGAGTTTTATGTCTCTTCTTATTATGCTGGGTGCTCTTAAACAGACAGAGTAGAGACATGTCAGGTGATAATGCACGGGTAGCTGTGCCGGAGGCGAGCAGGAGGCTTACACGTACTATTCTATATATTCTCCCTGTGTCACTGCTGGTCACTACTTCGGGCATTAGTAGTGTACCTTTCCTTTCTTCTGCTTTAGAGACAGTTTTAAAGTTGTAATAATGATGATGTGGAACATAAGCTGTAATTTTGGATTTGCCGCTGCTATGATGTTTTAGTTTTCAGCTTATGCACTGTCTCGCCTGTTTTATGTCAAGTTATGTTATTATTATATTTTATTCCATGCACTGTGAGATATACTACAGGTTCCTTGTTTGCTCAAATTCCTTTCTTTTCCTTTCTTTGGCGACCGTCCCGTGCTGGTTGGACATCTGCACAGCGCATTTCTTGGAAATGTCGGCTGGTCCGGGGCGGGCCGTCACATTTGGTATCAGAGCTCTAGGTTGCGTAGTTAACCTAGGGAAGGCACCAGAGAGAGATAGTACGTATATATGGGCGCGTATTTGTGATATTTTGGTTTTCAAAAGTTATATATATACTATTAGTATATTTAAGGATGAAGTCGCACTGCACTGGCACCACTGAAGAGATGGTTAGTCGTTTTCTCCTTATAGATTGAACGATGAGCCGATATACTAGGGCAACTGGTAGAGGATCTAATAATGGGAATGCTCCTGATATGAGGACGATGTTCAGTGACTTCATGAGTGAGATGCTTAGAAATGTGCAAGGAGCAGTTCCCAATGCTGCAAATGATGGTGGTGCAGCGGGGCAGGCACCTAGGGCTAATTTCGCCAAGCTATGCAAGGATTACATTAGTCTTGGTGGAAAGTCGTTCCACGGAACGGAATCGGCTACAGAAGTTCAGGATTGGTTGGATAGCTGTGAGCGTATCTTCGAAGACTTGGGTATCGAGGATGCGACGAAGAGAAAGCTAGCATCCCGTCAGCTGCAAGGATGGGCGATGAATTGGTCGAATTCTAATAAGGTTGCTACTCCACAGGATCAAGTTACTTGAGATCAGTTTAAGGCCCAATTCAGTGATAAGTTTATCCCAGCTGCTCAGAAGTCAGAATTGTTTAGGAAGTTCTTGGAGCTTAAGCCGAATGGTAGGGCAGTCTCGGAGTATATTGCTGAGTTCGATACTTTATTGAAGTATGGATTATCCCTTATCGATACTCCCGAGAAGAAGAATGAGAAGTTCATAACAGGCTTAGATCAGTACTTGGGGGAAAGGCTTACAAACCATATCGATGAGACGTTTGAATCGATTGTCGGAAAAGCTTGGAGATCAGAGTGTCTATACCCTAAATCGAAGATTGAGGTTGCATCTACAGAGGAGCCAAAACCGCAAGCAAGCGGTGGAGGCAAGAATGGTTCTCAGAATAAGAGAAAGCAGAACAGACCAAGGATGGCCAGAATAAAAGGAATAAGAAAGATGTTGAGTGCTTTAGCTGTGACAAGAAGGGCCATTATGCTAAAGAATGTCGAGCAAAGCCAGCGGACAGGAAGTGCTTCAATTGTGGCCAATTGGGACATCACAAGGATAAATGTCCGCAACCCCCTAAAGAGAAGCAGATTGTGAAAGCATATGCTCTTAATGCTGTTCCTTCTTCGTCGAATGCCCCAACTGCGGTGAAGAAAGGAAAGAATGTCGTCATTTAAGGTATGCTTTTTGTTTATGATGTTCCTGTTCGAGTATTGTTTGATACCGGGGCTTCCCGTTCCTTCATATCTAGTGACCTGGTAGATAGGTTGGGATTGGAACCCAAGATAGTCGATAGACCTTTAGCGGCGACGAACCCGATTGGTGGTTCAACTAGCCTTAGCATGATTTGTCGTAATGTGGTCTTATCGAGTCATAGATGCTTTTTGATTGCTTTTTTTTGGGCTTTACTGGGTTTGGCATTATTTTGGGATTTGATTGGCTCCAAAGGTACTGGGTGGTGGTAGACTGTGAGGGCTTTTTGGTGACAGTTAGAGCGGATGATGGGCGGAGGGTAATGTTTGGTGGTTTACCTAGTGATGGGGTAATGGCTAGTTTTCTAAATTCCCTCGACATCCCGCACGATGAGTTGTCAGATGTGCCCGTGGCTGGCCATTATCCAGACGTCTTCGAGGAAGTGACCGAACTTCCACCACACCGAGAGATTGCATTTCGTATTGATTTAGTGAAAGATGCCAAGCCTATAGTGATGCCACTTCGTCGTATGGCACCAAGGGAGCAGCGAGAGCTTGGGGTGCAAGTAAGCGATCTGTTGAAGAAGAATTTACCAGAAGAAGTGTTTCTGAGTGGGGAGCACCAGTTGTGTTTGCTACCAAGTCAAATGGTTCCCTTCGATTGTTTATGGACTACCGCGAGTTGAATAAGGTGACGAGGAAGAATAAGTATCCTCTACCACGGATAGATGATTTGTTTGATCAGTTAAGTGGCGTGAGAGTGTTCTCCCAATTGGATCTCGCGACAGGTTTCCCTCAGCTTAGGGTGGGAGCCGAGAGTACAGCTAAAATGGCATTTCGGATGCCGTATGGATTCTATGAGTGGTTGGTCACGTCGTTCGGGCTGACCAATGCACCATCATATTTTGTGGATCTTATGAATAGAGTATTCCGAGATCAATTGAATAAGTTTGTTCTTGTGTTCGTGGATGACATACTTGTCTACTCGAGAACAGAGGAAGAACACAAGGAACATTTGAAGATAGTGATGGATGCCATCTGGATTCTATGAGTGGTTGATCATGCCATTCAGGCTGACCAATGCACCAGCATATTTTGTGGATCTTATGAATAGAGTATTCTGAGATCAATTGAATAAGTTTGTTCTTGTGTTCATGGACGGCATACTTGTCTACTCGAGAACAGAGGAAGAACACAAGGAACATTTGAAGATAGTGATGGAGGTGTTGAAAAAACACCAATTGAAAGCAAAGTTTTCTATGTGTCACTTCTGGAAGAGGGAAGTGAGATTCTTGGGCCATGTTGTTTCAGAGAATGGTATTGTCGTGGTCCTGCGAAGGTGGCGACGGTACAAGATTGGTCTAGGCCCAAGAATGCAACAGACATAAGAAGTTTCTTGGGGTTAGCTGGATATTATCGTAAGTTTATCCAAGACTTCTCCAAGATAACGACACCGTTGACTCAGTTGACCAAGAAGAATCAAGCTTTTGTTTGGGACGAAAAGCGCGAGAATACATTCAAGAGTCTAAAGGAAAAGTTGACATGTGCACCAGTGTTAGTCATTCCTAAGGGGAATGAAGAGATGACGGTATACACAGATGCTTGTGGTACCGAACTAGGTGATGTATTGATGCAAGGAGGTAGGGTTGTAGCTTATGCTAGTCGGAATTGAAACGGCATGAGAAGAGGTATCCTACCCATGATTTTGAATTGGCAACGATCGTGTTCGCGTTGAAGATGTGGCGACATTATCTTTTGGAAGAAAGATTCGAGTTTTTATCTGATCATAAATCGTTAAAGTATCTTTTCTCTCAGAAGGATCTAAATCTCCGACAGCAAAGATGGTTAGAATTCTTGGCTTACTACGATTTCGATATCGCATATACACCAGGAAAGGGCAATGCAGTAGCTGATGCATTGAGTAGGAGACACGTCAGTTTAGGGGCTATGTTTCTAGAATGGAAGCAACTTGAGTACATCGCTGGGTATGATTTTAGACCAAAGTACGAATTGGATCCAGAAGTATTAGCAAGTTTGACGATCAGACCTACTTTGATTGAGAGGATTGGTTCCAGTCAGAGGGACGATCCTAACCTATTGGAAATCGTCTCAAAGTTAGAGATGTGAATCGACGAAGAGATGAACAAGTATGGGCTTGATCAAGATGGATGGCTTAGAAAGAATGGTAGACTAGTTGTGCCCAATGTCGATGGATTGAGAGATGAAGTGCTTAGAGAATGTCATCACTCAAAACTGACTATACATCCCGGTGGTAACCAAATGTATCGAGACATGAAGCAGATCTACTACTGGGAAGGGATGAAAAGAGACGTTGGGAAGTTTATATCCAAATGCATGAACTGCCAGCTAGTTAAAGCCGAGCAAAAGAAACCTACTGGTTTGTTGCAACCATTAGAAATTACAGAATGGAAATGGGAACAAGTCTCAATGGATTTCATTGATGGGTTACCAAGAACTAGATCGGTCCATGATAGCATTTGGGTGATTGTGGACTGATTGACTAAGACTGCAAGGTTTATACCCGTCAAGTCGAATAGAACAACAACTAAGTTAGCAGAACTGCATATGAAGTGGGTAGTGAGATTTCATGGAGTACCTAAAAGCATTGTGAGTGACCGAGACCCGTTGTTTACTAGTGGGTTTTGGAAGAGCTTACAAGAGGCTCTAGGGTCAAAATTATATCTCAGTACCGCGTATCACACGCAAACTGATGGTCAAACAGAGAGGGTAAATCGTATGTTAGAAGATCTCTTAAGAGCACGCATATTAGATTTTGGTGGATCATGGGATGACCATTTGCATCTAGTAGAGTTTGCATATAATAATAGTTATCAGTCCAGTATTGATATGGCTCCATTTGAAGCTTTGTACGGAAGACAGTGCAACTCACCGTCATGCTAGTTAGAAACTGGTGAGAAATTTGTGCTTGGACTAGACGTGATAAGAGAAACTTCAAACAAGATTAAGATCATTCAACAGCGAATGAAGGCTGCCCAAAATAGGCAGAAGAGTTATGCTGATAAGAGGCGAAAGGATTTGAAATTCTCCGTTGGCGACTTAGTATTTGTCAAGATCTCTCCATTAAAGAATGTCATTTGATTTGGAAGGAGAGGAAAGCTAGTACCAAGATTTGTTGGCCCATTCTCGAGCAAGTTGGGAATTTGGCATATAAAGTTTAATTACCAGAGAAGATTGCAGGAGTTCATAACGTATTTCATGTTTCCCAATTAAGGAAATTCGTGCACGACCCCGATGTGACTATTTCACCTGATCAGTTGGATGATATCGAAGTAGAACCCGAGGCGGTTGGGAACCGCAAGCCGATTCGTATTGTCGAGCACGATACGAAGCAACTTCAAAGGAAAGCGGTGGATCTAGTCAAAGTTCAGTGGGGCAAAGATGGGAATGACTGTACTTGGGAGACAGAGGAGAGCATTAGGAAGACGTATCCAGAACTCTTTACCTGGTGGGATTTTATTTGCAACTTAGTTTTCTACATGCTAGGATAGACTTGTTTGTTTGTTTTTGTATGTTTGATTGTTGTGAATGGTTGGTAGGCATGCAGGATCCTTTGCTTGTTTTTTAGTTAAGGAATTTCGGGGGTGAGATTTCTTAAGGGGGGAGAATGTAACGACTTGCATTCTACGCATCGAAGGATCATAGAATATTAATTTCTTTCACTTACGAAGTCGTATGGTCATGTAACTTTGGGAGACGACTATTGGGGTCATTTCCCATGTTCATGATTTTTGCCTATTTTTAAATGACCATTTTGCCCCTAGCTGATCTTGTTTTGGCCATAACTTTTGATTGGTAAGGATTTTTGACCTGAAACCACTTCCATTAGATCTGAACGATGGTTTACCTTTCCGTAGAGTGGTCACATGTGAAAAACGGACTTACCGTTTGGGAGATATGGCTGAAATAAGGTTTAGAAGGTGAAAAACTGCTTAACCGGGAGAAATGAGGTGATTAGTGAATGGGCCCATAACCCATTTCGCGATTAGGGTTATGGGGAGGCTGAAATGAGTTAGGTTTTCATTCTGTTTCAGTTTTCTAGCCGCCATTTACCTCTTAAAAACTTTAACAATGGCCTCTACTTTCTAATTTCATCCCAAATCACCTTCTGGTCGCTAATTAAGCCAAATCTACATCAAATCAAAGCGGATTAGCACAAAAATCGAGGTAGAGCTGCTGGATTGTATTGGAATACGAACCATTTTGTCCAAAAGTTTCAGATCTGAGTTTATTTGTGGCTAAGGTGAGTGATTAACATTGTTTTTACACTAATTAGGGTTAATTAAGGGTAATTAGTGATAATTAGTGAATTTATACATGATTAAATTCTGGAAAAATATTTATAAATTTCGAAATATTGTTTTAGGCCTTTGTTAAAAATTTGGGTTAATTTGCTTAAGTTTTTCTAACCCTATCATTAGTTATACTTAAACATGATTGAAGGGAAGACATGGGTTTTAGGGTATGTTTGATCATATTACCATGATTGTTTGTTGTTTTGGTGTTTGTGGATGACTATACATGTTACTATGACTATTTGGAATGTTTTGTAATTGTTTAGAACAGTTTGAATGGTCGAAACTACTGTTATGTGGCGTAATAACAGTCGCTGGAAGTTGCAGGAAAAATATGCAGGACCCGGACCGGATCAGATCGCCACTACCCGAACCGACCCACTCGTGAGATGCCCCTTCTTCACGAACCGCTTACCCGAACCATGGAATACCATACAGCTCCGACCCGACCCATTCTCCAAGGACTGCCTGAGAAAGCAAGTCACGATGCAAAGCTGAAGAAGGAGACCAAACCGATAGGGGGATACCGACCCGAACCACTTCAGAAGCCCACGAGCTGATGGCCAACGGAGATCACGAATCGAAGCACCACACCCAAACCAACCCGATGCTCTGGAGCCAGGATCACGAACCGAACAGGCTTGAAGAGGTACCCACGACCCGAACGGGATCGATGACCATGGATAGAACAAAGAGAAGAGGACCGATCTGAATAGAAGCTTGTTCCGAACCGATCCGGAGAAGACCAAAACCCGAGATGAAAAGGTAGTCCAAATGGGAAGTTTGTACTCAGGATCCAGTAGGGAACCAATGAGTTAACTTCATGGTTGGACTTTGCTGTGGGACGTGTGCTAAGGAGCTGTCGACGTCCATAGCTTTGATTCACCATCGAGAGACGATTGTTAGGCTACGGATCAGTGCAGTGGGGTAGTTATTTCTCCATGGGGAAAAGTGATCGTAGCATGGCTATGAGCCAGTGCAATGGAGTCGTTACGACTTCATGGGGGCAGAGTGGGCATAACAAGGACTAGTGGCTATGGATCAGTGCAGTGGAGTCGCCATGACTCCGTGGGGGCAGAGTGATCATAGCAAGGATATGGGTGATCAAAGCGGTGGATATCATATGCTTTACGCACTGGGTGAGAGATGTGAGGATGGTTGCTATGCATGATTTTTTTCCATCATTATGACATGCACACCCCTACCTCCCTATCTTTACACCGTATGTTAGTGTCACCTTAGAGTATTGTACATCTTGTTGTGCTAACTCTTTGGTTGCAGGTCCATGTATGGTTTAATATACCTGTTATTGTTCTGTTTTGTTGCTTATCGCTCATACCAGACTTTTGTCCGACCCAGAGTTTTATGTCTCTTCTTATTACTCTGGGTGCTCTTAAACGGGCAGACTAGAGACAGGTTAGGTGATTATGCATGGGTAACTGTGCCGGAGGCGAGCAAGAGGCTTACACGTACTATTCTATATATTCTCCCTATGTCGCTGCTGGTCACTACTTTGGGCATTAGTAGTGTATCATTCCTTTCTTTTGCTTTAGAGACAGTTTTAAAGTTGTAATAATGATGATGTGGTACATAAGCTGTAATTTTGGATTTTCCGCTGTTATGATGGTTTAGTTTTCAGCTTATGCACTATCTCGCCTGTTTTTGGTCAAGTTATGTTATTATTATATTTTATACCATGCGCTGTGAGATATACCGCAATTTCCTTGTTAGTTCAAATTCCTTTCTTTTCCTTTCTTTGGCGACCGTCCCGTACTGGTTGGACATCTGCACAGCGCATTTCTTGGAAATGTCGGCTGGTCTGGGGCGGGCCGTCATAATTGGGTTCGTATCGAAAAGAGCTTTCCAAAGAATACAAGAGATTTGAAATCTAACGGTTAGGTTTGGAGTTACGTCTAAATCAAATTTGGAAAAGGTCGTTGTAAGTGCAATTCGATGTCCGTTTATGGAAATCGACTGTACGAGCCTTGATAAAATTATTAAAAATATCAATAATTTGTGTAAAATCATAATAAAGGATTTAAAAGAATTGGGATGAAAAAATCTATATCTGAAAAGATAAAATATATTTTATCGAAATGAACTAGTTATTAACTAGAATTATAATCCAATTATTTTTAAATAAATAAATTGGATTGAGAATGGGTTTTAATATAACAAGAATGTCTAATATATGAATTGGAATTGAAATCATCTTTGGAATATTTCGATGTTGGATTTCGTGATTATATAGATATTGTTATGGAAATTTGAAAGACATATTTATATCGTTATTTCCAATACGATTTTTGTTGGATTCAGAATTTGATATTGAATATAAGCCTATATATTTTCTATCAAAGCCTTGTATTTAACATCAAATGGGATTTTGGGTTTGTCGTGAACGGTGTCTTAAATAACACTTTTCTTAAACCCAGTTGAGAAAAGAATAAATCTTTTAATTAAGATTTAGTGAAGTTTTCCAATTAATTAATATTTAATTGGAATTGAGTAAAAGAATTGAATTTTGGGTTTGTTGTGAATGGTGTTTTCAGTAACACTGTTCTTAAACCCCGTTTGAAAAGAATAAATCTTTTAATTAAGATTATTAGAATTTCCAGTTAATTAACGTTTAATTGGAGTAAAATGGAATGTGAATTGGGTTTATTGTGAACTGTGTTTTTAACGACATTCGTTCTTTAACCTGATTTACAGTGAAATGTTATTTGGAATATATAAATCTTGTTATTAAGATTTAATGGAAATTTTCCTAGGAAGAGTTTTCCAATTTAATATGTTAAATTGGATTGAAATTCGATTTGATAATAATCGAAGTGAGCTTCTACGGAGAAAGACTATTACTATATATAGAATTTAAAGGCTTTATCGCTATTCCATTTATATTATTGGTTGGATACGGAAGTTTATATCGATTATATATATTGATTATTTTCTGTGAAGATTCTATAATTAATGGAATGGGATTTTGGGTTATCGTGAACTGTGTTTTAAATGACATTAGTTCTTTAACCCAGTTAAAGATAAGATCAATCTCTTAACTTTGAATAACCATTAAGTAATGATTTTTGAGATTAAAACTGAATTAGAGTTTTAATGAATCTTTAGTTAGATTGGAATGTGAATGGGATAATTGAATTTATCGAATTCATGAAATGATCGAGGATGGAGTATCACCAGTTTTGCTCCAAGCGATAGTTAAATCTTTAATTAGATTTGAATGAGAAATGGTAATTAATTTTACCGATAACACTGTGGTGTTTGATACGAAGTATCACCAGTTTTGCTTCATGGGATTAATAGGTTGGGATTGGGAAATATAATAAATGATTACTTCGGTAAGGTTCTCTAATCCCGACTAGTTTGGATAAACCTTAATTTTGTTTGAATTGATGTCCGATGGAAGATTAAAGAATAAATTTAAAGAATTTATCTTTGATAAAATTAATGGGAACCTTTCCCAAAGGATATGAATATTTTAATAAAAGAATATTCAGAATTAGAATGAGGCGTATGTTGTGTTTTTATAGCACTTGTTTATTATATACGCGAGTTATTCGTAAAGGCCGGGCTTATACCCATTCTGAATAACTGATTCGACGATAAGTCGATGATGAAGACGGTGGTTGAAGACTGGAGGTCTTCACATCGTTTGGATGATTACTGATGTCTTGATTGGGATGTACACCCAATACGAGGTAATAAGTGGTGATCATCCAGACGTACTTTGAGATCGACCGGATATGCGAGGACCTCTCTCATGTATTGGACATATGGGACGACGAATAAGGTGCCTTCGGTTTCATTCAGACCCAGAATGAATTTGTAAATAGATGTGTGTCTAACATTGGATTTCGTTCCGTGTTGATTGATCTCTATTAAATATATATCTGTTTGGTGGCGGAGAATTTATTCTCTTGCTTAACACCCTTCTCTGAGACGTACGAGCCCAGAGGTTATATATCGATAGACATCAGTCGCATGGCGTGAACTGCATGTGTGGCGTGTTGAGATGCAAATGATCAAGGCTTCTATTGAAAAGCAAAGTCTTGTGGTTGATGATCAGAGCACGACTTTAATATAACATAGCTTTGTGTATAACATTAATTCGCAAGCCTCACACCCCGGTGTGAACCAAAAACGGGAGAGGACCTCAGGGTAATGGACATATGCTGGTTTCTAGCTACGAGTGGTGTCATGGTATGGAGCCCAGACATTTTACTCATGTGGATGTTGCCTATTATTACTTAATGGATAGGGAGGCGCCTCAGATATATCAGTCACTATGGGATCGATGGACGACATGGTCGAGATACTGACCAGATTTATGCCTCATAGGACAGACTAGCATATAGTTTATGGTATTATTAACCCAATAATTGTGGGCCGACACTGACGATCCAAGGCTTGCCTGCGTGCTTGCCTGAGGCTCGGGCTGGAGAGTCTCGAAGTTGTAAGGACGATCCCTTGCCTTGGTTCACAGACGGAAATCCAAATTCCAATACGTTACATTTCAGAATTAATTGTAGAGCCTAGTATGGAGACATAGTGGTATGGGGAACTATGTCGTCTATGATTGATACATTTATATTTGAAGTTGATTTCTTCACTTATAGTAATAATAAAAGATGAAATTTCTCGTATCAAGCATTATTTGGCTATTATAAGGTAAAACTCTATCCTTTGGCTTGCGTTACATTGTGTGATGGGACCTGAGTCTTATAATAGCTTCATTATTCTTTATTTAGCATTGCGCTGTTTGTTTTCTGCACTGGTATTCTTAGGGCTAAAGCCGTTCCGTGTTATACGGCATGGTCTTTTGATATACCTAACTTTAAAACCAAATTAATAACTGTTTTAGTTCTCACACCAGTCACATGAATAACCTGGAGTTTATTGTTTTAACCTAAAATCTGGGTGCCCTTATTTTCCACAAGGACAGCTAGTAGTTTTGGTTTTGCAGATATTATAATCACAGGATCCTGGTTTACAGATGGAGCTGTATTCAAAGAGCTTTGTATCTGTGTATTTCGTTCAGTTGTGTTTTGTATTATTTTCCGCTGCATTGTAATTTGTAAATCTCTGATATTTATCAAATGTATATTATTTGTTCATACTTTGTATATTCTTTTACTCTAATGTAAATTGTTGTAATAAGTAATGAAATGTTTTTCTGTTTGTGTTCTGATTTGTCATGTTCTCAACTCAATCCAGACTTTCCCGTAAGGGCGAGTTTGGGTCGTTTCAGAACAAGTATGATCAATATACCGAGCTCAATTCTTCCTTGCTCGACATCTACCTTAACATACAAGGATCCCTACCTTTCCCAAAACCTTCTCGAAGAGAACCGAACTAGAAAGAACTCGACTCTGGAAAACACTACATGTTCCACAACCTTGCTGGTTACAGCACCAATAAATGTAGACACCTACGCGATCTCATCGAGGATAGGGTCAGACGAGGATAACTTCCCGAGTACGTCAATAAAAGAACAACGGCCATGCCGCCACAATCTTCTACCCAAGCTCCTAAGGCCGGTCCTCTCATCCCACTTCTTCACCTATAAATACCTCGAAGCTCAAAATGGAAAAGGACCTCTCTGGAGACCTTCTTTCGGACGCTCTATTCTCCATCTAAGTCTTCCGATTCTAAGCTTTCCACATGGCTAACTTTAAGAAATAGCCGATTCTTTTTCTTTCTTCAAATAGGAAAAGCATTGTACTTGTAATCAAAAGCAAATTAATATATATAAAGTGGACGTAGGCACCATCTTAGCCGAACCACTATAAAAAGTCTTGCGTGTTCCCTATTTTCTTTACTTTATTGCATTTTGTGATTGTTATTCGTGTGCTCTCCACACGATTGGTGGTTGACTGTCACTAGTGACCAACTATTGATGTCAACAGAAAGCAAGTGTTAAATTCATGTAAGTAGCAAATAGGTAGCAAGACTAACAAACAAAATTGATGTGTTTAGACTAGAAAGTTATCTTAATTCTCAAATGATAATGAAATTTAAATTAGTGTTCTGGAAAAAAGATATTCTTCCTTACTGTTTTGTTTGCATCAATATCATAATTTACCTTCATGAGATTTGTCCTATATTTTGTATAATAGAACACGTCTATCGGTTTCGTTTATTATAGGAATTTCAGAATTAGATCTCAAATTTTCCATTATTGAAGAATTTGGTATATTTGGCCCTAAATCAAAGTAAATTACCATATGCTCCTATAATCGACCCCCTTCCTCTACACACCATATGTTTTTTGCCAAAAATTCACCAACGAACTTAATTTTCTCAAAATTACGGTTATTTTTCTTTTCTCAATCCATACGCTAAAGGAAGTTTATCATTCTTCATGTCACTTTATTTCTTCATATTCCCAAAACTTGTTTTTTTTTCATTGCTACAATAACCAAAGATCCATTCTTGCTAGGAGATATTAAAGGTGAAATTATTTTGCGTACTACTAATGACTACTTCTTACTACAAGTTGTTAATGATCTTACAGAGGGGAAATGTCACGTAAATGTTAAGCATCCTCCTTCAATAGTAGAACTTGTCCATGGATTATTTTTACATATTACGGACTTTTATGTTTTCATTTTATGGGATCTACTAACTAGGCATTAAAGTTCAGTAAAAGGATTAAGGGTTTTATATTTGTCAAAGAATTCAATGGATGTGCTGAAATGGTGGAGTCTAACTAGTGCTTAATCAAATAGTTCATGGTTTCACAGTGAGTAAAGACGCAAATGGAATTAAGGTGGATCCAACATTTTACGTACAAATGATAAGCTACCTTATGTATTTAACAACTACTTGTCCAGATTGGATGTTTGTTATGAGCCTTGCAACTAAATATATGGAGCAGCCGATAGAGCTACATTTGAATATAATGAAGAGAGTTTTGAGCTATTGTACAGAAGGTATCTATATCATGATTTTGTAAGTAGTTAATTAATTTCTAAAAACTAATAATTAGTCTCATCCTTATATATGCTTTATTCTTATTTAGTAACTTCAACTATATAAAAGTTGGTCGAGGATAACAGTGATGAGGTTGGCTACATAATATTTTCTATGCAAAATGAGCATGGTCATCAATAGAAAGAATAAAGAATAAAGGCTGTCCTTTTCACCAGTTTTCATTTATGGATTGCCCCATAAATCCACTGTATGTTGTGTTTATATTTGTAATGTAATGCATTTCATCTTTTATAATTATATCTAATGTTTTGTATTTGAATGATCTTCCATTAGGTTAACATTTTATTTCGTGGTAATTTATGTTGGTTATATAACTAAATGTTCATGATATTTTTAAAATATAATTGCATTACATTATTTTAGTGTTTCTATTTTTTTTAATGTGACTAATAATGGAGAGTTTGTTAGCTTTTTATTATCAAGAATCCTAGGTGGTTGGTAAAGCGGTAGGGGCATCTGTTTTGGCAAGCCTAAAAGGGTCATTAAAAAAAAATTGCATCTGTTGTAGTAGTAAAACAGATGCAAATGCACTGAACAGTAAAACTACCATACATAGCAATTTGCTTCTGTTGTAATATTAAGGCAGACGCAAACGCATTGGTATTTGCGTCCAATGTACGGTATAACATACGCAAATATGTCAAATCTGTGTCTACTGTAATAGTAAGATAGATGCAAATGCATTGATATTTGCATCCAATGTACACTATAACAGATGCAAATATGTCAAATTTGCGTATGTCCAATAACATAAGCAAAAATATTTTAACATTTGCGTCTGTTGACATCAAAAGTTTGGTTACTAGTGACGATCAACCCCCAATCGCGTGATCAACACACGGATAAAGAATAAAAATGCAATAAAAAGTAAAAGAGCGGGGAGCGCACACAGAATTTTTATAGTGGTTCGGCAAAGACGATGCCCTACATCCAGTTTATATATTATTTCTCTTTTTTTTATTACAAGTACAATGCTTTTTCTATTTGAAGAAGAGAAAGAAAATGACTGTCTTTTCTTCTTCCTTTTGAGAGAGATTGGAATTATGGAGAAGCGTAAAGATGAAAAGCTTGGAGAAAGCCGTCTGGCCAAAAGTCCCTAAAAGTTTTTTCTTTTTTTCTCCCCTTTTTTCTTAGCTTAGGGGTAATTATATGTGGAGAATGCAGCTTGGGTTGTTGCGGTATGGTCCTGCCATTCGGGGAAGGCATGGACACGTGGATTTCATCTATTGGCTTGAATTGCAGCTGAAGGACCGATTCCACTATTTATAAATAGTATCCTCGGAAGTTGTGGCTGACGTGGCATCCACGGAGAGGTTTATTAAAAGTAGATCTTTGTCCGTATATAGTTTGACCGCCTTTATTGCCTTGAAAGTCGGGATATTAGGTGGACTAATTCTGCAGATATCTTCCTCGCTGGCCCGAGATAATCGGTCGACGAGTTCTTTTTGGAAGCGAGAAACTCGGTCGTCCTAGTGAGCGATTCTTCCGGTAATGCACAGTCAATCTGTCTGAGTTGGATTTGGGCCGATGTGCCATTGCTTTAAGTTGCAACCCTACTGGGCCTCCTGAAGCGCGACTTGTATCTGATTGTGCATTTGGGCTTGGGCCTTGTTCGTTGAGACTCTTGCCAAAAAGAGGCTTAACACTTTGCCCCTCAAAATGCATCTTCATTGACAGAGGGAGGTGTGTTCTAAAATCCGAACCGAAGCACAAACGCTCGAACTGCTGTGGTCGCGCCGGACCATATTGAGGCCAAAAAACCAACGATCCGATGTATTAAGGCTGGAAAACCGACGACCATGCCATGTTGTATTAAGGCCAGAAAACCTACAATCATTGGGAATCGTATTAAGGCCGAGATGATGATGGCCATTTGTACGAGAGTTGGGTCCTGCAAATACAAAACAAACCATCCTTGTTTTAGAGGAGGGTGACAGATCGAGCATTTTATTCCACTTGGGTTTAGAGGGTGGCGAGCATCAACCATACTCGGCTTTGTGGCGAGCATAAACCATGCTCGGCTTAGGGGCGAGCATAAACCATGCTCAGCTTAGTGGCGAACGCTAATCTGGCTCGGTTTAGAGAGGGCGAGTATTAACCATACTCGGCTTAGTGGCGAACATAAACCATGCTCGGCTTAGGGCAAGTGTTTCTTATGCTCGGCTCATGTTAGGTTAGCTAGTTTAGCGAGCTATGCGTGCTCGTGGTGTAAAGAAAAGAGAGTGTAATCCACACTCGTGTTTAGAAAATGAAACCTCACTCACCTGATGGAGTAGGTATTTGAAATGATGGTGGGCTTTCGCGCTGACCACACAGACCAGGGGGCGAGCATTATCCATGCTCGGTTTGGAGATTTCACAACATGATCTTCTTTTACAAAAAGTGAAATTCATAACTGCTAAGCAATTATTACAAACAAAATAAATTCTACGGGGACAACGATTGATTACAGAGCATTCTTAAGAGCTAAATCCTATGTGCATATCAAGGCATCCTTGTTATTAAAAAATTACATCGAACGAAAAGATAAAAAATCAAATTAATGATAATGCCGCGAGTGCTAGTCTCAGGGTCCTTTCCGTTTCTAGGAGCTCGCGGACCAGCCTGAGGAGCTTGAGCAGAAGGGCGCGGCGGCATGGCCGGGGCGCGATCTTTTACATATTCAGCGAGTTCCCCTTTTCTGACTCGTCCTTCGATGAGATCGCGTAGATGTCGGCAATCATTTGTATTATGTCCAGCTATGTTGTGGAATATACAATGCTTGCTAGAATCGAGTTCCATCTGGATCGGTTCTCATCGAGGTGGTCTTAGAGTGGGCAAGGACTCGTGTATATCGAGGTAGATATCGAGCAAAGAAGAATTGAGCTCGGTATATCGATCATACTTGTTTTCATTTCGAGGTCGCACATTGCGTTCACTCTTTTCCGAGGCCGTTCATCTTCCTTTATCTTGGCCATCGCCGTTGAGTGGACCTTGTTTCTTGGCCACTAGAACTTCATGGCTCTCCATTTCAAGGCTGGCGTCCTTCTGTCGGAGGAATCTCTCGGCCTTAGAGTAAAAATCATCTGTATCTTTGGGGGGATCTCTGGTTAAGGAGTTTGAGAAATCTGATCCCTTCTGAACTCCCGTGATGGCTGCCATCAGCACCATCGATGGCTCGGGCCGATCGACAGATGCTACAGCTACGTTGAATCTTTCGAGGAAGGATCTTAGCGTCTCTCCGGATTGCTGTTTGATGGTAGATAAAAACATGACACTTTTCGGTCGAGAGATATGCACTCGAAACTGTTCGACGAAACGGGTGACCAGAGCATTCCAGCTGCTGATCGACTTCGTTGTTAGCTGCCGAAACCACATACCGGCTATATCTGTGAGAAAGAGAGGAAAGCACTTAGCCATGAAGCTGGTCGATGCACTAAGTACTTCCATATGTCACATGAGGTGAATGGTCGGGTCAGTACGACCATTGTATGGCTCGATGGCTGGGAACCTGAAGTCCGGAGGATTTCGAAAATTTCTGATTTCTCTAGTGAAGGGATTGCGATTGACATTGTCTATGTCTTGCTGCGAAGAATTTCCCCGAGTGAAGCGTCGGACGATGCTTGCAAGCTGGCTCCCATCTCCGAGTAGTCGTTGCCATGAACTTAGCTCTTCCTCCTGAGAAGGTTCTAAGCGAGGATCCGACAAAAGCACGCTAGGTAGGGCGGCAATTCGACCTCCGAGAATTGAGTGAAGGTGTGAGGGAAGGTGAGATCTGGCAGATGATTCTGGGCAGAATGGCCCCTCTAGAACCTGATGAGTTGTGGGTTGAGCCATGCCCGTCGCAAAGAGTCTAGGCTGATCCAGCGTAGCATGTGATGTTCGGATTCCATGGTTGCCCCCGCTTGAAGCGAGGTTAGGAGGGTCTACGGTAGCGTCTTCTTCTGCTACGGTGAGGGCCGGTATTGCAGGGTGGCTTCCCTTGTTCGAAGGGAAGGCTACTCCAGCTCTTCGTTGAAGAGGAAGAGTGGTTAAGACTGGTCTGTGGTAAGATCCCGGGTTGTAATGGGAATGGCGTTGATTCAGAGTGACCCGGTGGTGGCTCGACCGATTCGATAGGTCGAGATGTTCCAAAGAGTGGAGGCATATTTGCCAGACAACCTAGACCTTGATCGTCCGTCTCCTGATGTTTTGTGGCCGCAACCGCGTTGGTCGCTGGAAGCGATACTCCTGGCTGGGCTTGATTGGTTGGTGGGGCCAAAACAGGATGAAATAAAGGTGTAGCCCGATCGGTGGCCTGATTTTGAGTAAACTGAGGGTCAGCTGTTGTCCCAATCTCGGCCTATAGAGGAATTGATGTTGAAGTGTTCAACCCTGTTTCCAATCGACCGAGAAGGTGATCCATCAACTACTGTTGTCGTTCGAGGACTTTACCCTGAGATGTCATATGGTCTCTGAGTTCGACCATGATTTTATCCATGTCATCCCGGGTAAGGAATCGAGACATGTCGTCATGAGAGGAAACTTCATGGCTTACTTCTGCAGCATCGGTGTCGGCTGCATCGGTGTTTGTGGGATGAGAGGATGTTGCATCTTTCTTTCGTTTATTTGCCATGACCTGAGATAAGCAGGAGTTCCATGACGATGTCGGTGTGTTTCCCCACCTAGCGCGCCAAAGTGTTGACGTCAAAAGTTTGGTTACTAGTGACGATCAACCCCCAATCGCGTGATCAACACACAGATCAGGATTAAAAATGCAATAAAAAGTAAAAGAGCGGGGAGCACACACAGAATTTTTATAGTGGTTCGGCAAAGACGATGCCCACATCCACTTTATATATTATTTCTTCTTTTTATTACAAGTACAATTCTTTTTCTGTTTGAAGAAGAGAAAGAAAATGACTATCTTTTATTCTTCCTTTTGAGAGAATTAGAATTATGGAGAAGCGTAAAGATGAAAAGCTTGGAGAAAGCCGTCTGACCAAAAGTCCCAAAAAGTCTTTTCTTTTCTTTCTCCCCTTTTTTCTTAGCTTAGGGGTATTTATAGGTGGAGAATGCAGCTTGAGTTGTTGCGGTATGGTCCGGCCATTCCGGGAAGGCCTGGATACGTGGAATTCATCTATTGGCTTGAATTGAGGCTGAAGGACTGATTCCAGTGTTTATAAATAGTATCCTCGAAACTTGTGGCTGACGTGGCATCCACGGAGAGGTTTATTAAAAGTAGAGCTTTGTCTGTATATAGTTTGACCGCCTTTATTGCCTTGAAAGTCGGGATATTAGGTGGACTAATTCTGCAGATATCTTCCTCGCTGGCCCGAGATAATCGGTCGACGAGTTCTTTTTGGAAGCGAGAAACTCGGTCGTCCTAGTGAGCAATTCTTCCGGTAATGCACAGTTAATCTGTCTGAGTTGGATTTGGGCCGATGTGCCATTGCTCTAAGTTGCACCCCTGCTGGGCCTCCTGAAGCGCGACTTGTATCTGATTGTGCGTTTGGGCTTGGGCCTTGTTCGTTGAGACTCTTGCCAAAAAGAGGGTTAACAACGTCCATTGCATTTGCATCCACATTGGAGCAGACGCAAATAATGCAAAATATTGGACGCAAATACCCCGTTTTGTACTAGTAATCCTTAAACTCATTTGCGATCGGCACCGATGACAAATCTTCCCATGGAATCACAAGCGAATACAAATAGCTCACAAAGACACCATCTTCGGGCTTACACTGAATCACAACCATTCGCCCTTCCACATTCTCAACCGTCACCTCTAGCTTCTCGCAATCTACTTTTGCCGCATACCTCTTAAGCCAGTCCATACCCATGATAATCCCAAACCCAGTGAAGTTCAGAACAAAGCAATCATATACAAAGGAGCATCCATGACTCGAAAACACTAGACCACGACAAATCATACACAAACTGGATGAACCCCCAACTGGATTAGTCACAACAGAAGGTCTATCACAAATCTTGGGTCCAAACCCAAGCGACACACAAGCCCATTATAAATAAATGAATGCGATGCTCCAGTGTCAAACAATACAAGAACTGAAACAACTTTAATGGAAGGAATACCTTGAATGACAACACGCTTCCCTTTCTCCTCCGCCGTAGGAGCCCATGAAGACGATGTCACAACTTCCAAAGCATACGCCTTCACAACTTGCTTACCCTTAGCTAGTTCTGGACAATCCTTTGTGTCATTTCCAGGCTTTCCACATTAAAGCACTTCCTTTCAGCTTTCGTATTCTTACAATCCTTGGAATAATGGCCCTTCTTCCAGCAGTTGTAGCAAGTCACTTCACCTTCTTTTTCTGACCATCCTTCCCTTTCTCCTGTTGCTGCTTCGTGTTTTTGTTATTACCACCTTGCTGTGGTTTCGGTTCTTCCTTAGCTGCAACAACAGTCTCTTCCTTGGGGAACAAACTCTCGTGTCTCAGAGCTTTTTCGATGATAAGAGTCATCTAGATGATCAATTAGTTGATTCCTAAGATACTTAACCAAGCCCATGTGAAACATCTCGTTCTTTTGATAAGGTGTCTTGACATATAAACGAGCATACTTCGACAAAGCTTCGAAGTCAGAAACATACTCCAGCACTACTCCACCGTTCTTCTTAAGCTCAACAAACCTCTTGAACAGAATAAAATTTTGAACTGTAGAAATAAACTTTGTCTTGAGCTTGACTTGGAATTGCTCCTGTGAAATCTCATATTTCGGAGTCTCTTGAGTAATAGAGTTCTAGCAATCCATAGCTCTGCCCTGTAGCTATCTCGATGCAAGCTTCCTCTTAGTCGCGTCGTCAATTCCAAAGTCTCCAAAGATCAGAATGCAATTATCAAGCCACCCTTGGATCTCTATAACCGGCTCCGTCCTTTAAACTGCTTGCCTCAAAGTGTGGTGAAGTCTTTGCATAGCTTTGCGAAGTCCACGACCCTATGAACCAACACTTGAAATCCTAAATCTACTGCAGCTATCTCTTGAGTGGGTACCCTCCTCATGATCACTGCCATCATGGCCTCAAACATAGCTAGGTATTCTTGTATACTGCCATTATCCCCTACAGGAACAGTCTCCTCCCTAGAAGCACGACTCGATAGTCGACGACTCATTTTAAATCTGTAAAACAAATTATTAGTCCATGTACGAGAAAAACTACAAATGAAGTTTAAACGCTATTATACTATACACAAATATATAGTATACATCCATCAAAAATCTACAAATACGTCTCTCATACACAATTACACTCTTGTATTTTGGCTAAAACCAATAACCAGAGCTCTGATACCAAATGTGACGACCACCCACAACTCCTGCACTTAATAAGGGAAATAATACGGTAAAAGGTGTGCTGCACTACACTAGAAATGCCAATTAGGCAGTGCTCATGGCCATATCTAAATCGATTTGGTTGTGCTCTGGGCCATATCAAAATATGGCATCTTTGTTTCTTAGGTACGGGCTTAACCCGTATCAAATTCATAAATTGATACGGCTTAAAACCGTATCAAATTCATGGTTTGATATGGCTCAAAGCCGTATCAAATTCATGAATTGATACGGCTTTGAGCCGTATCTAATTTTCAAATTGATATGACTCATGGCCATATCTAATTGATAAAGATACGACTCATGGCCGTATCTATTTGAAAATTATATACGGCCATGAGCCGTATCAAATAAAAAAAAATTAGCTGCTTCATTACAGCAAAGTAGAGAGTATGATAGACTGCAAATTCATACAATATATATTACATATGATTCTTGACCAATACATATAGATAATTAAAAGAATACTCAGCAATATAAAGCAAAATAGAGAGTATGGTAGACTGCAAATTCATACAATATATGTTGCATATGATTTTTGACTACATAGTGCTTGTTCGGGAATTCATAACTTCACAAATACTCAGCAATATAAAGCTAAAAAGGGAAGTCCTGAGGTTAGTACAATAGTAGACAACAATGACACGAACTTCCATGGTTTAGATTTCCCCAAAGCATAGACTGAAGACATGGGTCTCAAATTTACTATGGGTATGAGCACAATCCAATTTGATACAGCTTTAAGCTGTATCAAATCTCCTCATCCTGGTGTGTCAAATTTACTATTTTGGTGTAGTGCTAGGCAGCTATAGACGATCATCAAGGTAGGATTGATAGGTTTTCTAGATCTAATTGAAACCCTAATTGAACAGTTTAACAATTTAAACTTAAAGATCTATTGAAAAATAGTAAATTGAAATCAAATTTAATTCTAAATTCTGTACCTTTCGTGATGAAGAAATAGATAATCGCCGCCTCGTAGGCGTTTGGATCGATTGAATCGGAGGCTCGACGAAGCGTCGACCCTCTATTGTATCCACGCGGACATGATTTTCAATTATCATATAAATTGAAAGTATAGGAGTATTCAGCCATGCTAGCCTCCATTCCCAATTTTATTTTAGGGTTTTTCTAGAACGAATGAATAAATAAATGATAGATTATCCATATGTTTTATAAAAGAAGTGAAGTCCCTTTTTAATACGCATGTACCATAAATAAGGAACTACTCCTTATACCCATTCAAAAAAAATATCAACGATTGATATTTTAATTTACCCAAAAACCAAACCAGTCTTCCCCTTACAATGTCCTAAGCGTGTGACCCTATGGGCAATTACAACGTTGGCAATGATTTTAAATCGTACTTCAAATCATATACAGTGATTGGCAGCGACGTATTACAAGATTCCAATCACTGTTTATGATTTTCAATACGATTTAAAATCATTGCCAACATTGTGGTAACCTATAGGGTCATACATTTAGGACGTAATAAAGGGAAAAGGCATTCATTAGGTAAATCAAATATTAATCGTTGATATTTTATCTAGTGTTGAAATGGTATATTGATTGGTTCCGTAGTTTATGGTACATATGTTGATTTTAAAGGTGTAACTCATTCCTTTATAATACACGTGAGAACTATAAAAATAAGATAGATTAGATCGAAATAAAAATGGATAACCGATATCCCTTTCCAAAACCCTAAATTTGAATAGCGGCTAGTACCAAACTTTTTCCCTTCTCTTCGATTCGATTGAGGAGATAGCATCTCGTGGATACCTCTAGAGGCGGCGGCTTTGTCTCATTCTAGGATTTGATATGACTTCGATTTCAATTCATTTTCATGGAATCTCGCAAGCTCAAGAAAAGGTATGGTTTTAATCTTACTCGATTTACAAATTTAAAGCATAGATTATGTTAATTTTGGTTCTAATTTTAATTATATGATATGAAATCAAACCAAAATTACTATCACGAAAGGCCAACCATCAACCGCACAATGACTCAAAGCTATTAATAATGAACAGAACGAAAACAGAGCCGAAACAAGAGCAGCCTTCACAAGAAAGGCAATCAAATCGAGCCACACTGAAAGCCCCATCAAAAAATATAGCAACAACCCAACAAGGCGATATCAACAGATCAAGCCCTTCAACGCACACATGACCCATCACTAGTGTAACCGAGGTTGTAACCAAAGTGACAGGGAGCACATACGAAGGCGTGTCATGGCTCAAGTCAACATCACCAAAACCAACAACCAACCAAGCAGATAAATATGCATCCCAAGCCAATAAAACAAAGCAAGAAAAAGGGGAAAAAGGATGAACCTGATGGAGAACCAAGAAAACAACGCCAAAGGGTCCAAGCTAACCAATGACATAGGTACAACCGAGTCGCCGACTTCCACCATCACACTATTATTCAATATCTCGCAACCACAATCCAATGGCCTATGGGTGACTGTCCAGGTGTAATAAAGGAGGGAGTGCCCTCTACTTCACCTAGAAACAAACATCCTTGTAGTGGCTCGAAAGGGTTGGAGAAAACAAAATCAAGGGTAGTCAGCGAACCTGTAGAATACTCCACACTCGAACCGAGTGCCTTAGCATCGAGTGACAAAGAGAGGGGAGCTGGAGAAGCCTTCTTGGCTCTCTTCGAGTGTCGAGAAAAGCGTCGACACCGTCGAGGACTAGAAGACTTCCCGAAATCTCCTTCCGTCGGCAGTAAAATAGAAAATTATTTTCATTCATTTAGTATAAGAATTAATATGCTAAACGTCTAAAACATTAGTGTAATTTCCAATGCCCTACGGAATCCATTAATAGAGATTTCATTTTTATAATATAACACATTATCAACGCAATTGTAACGACCTGGATTTTCGAACAGTTTATTTAAAATATTTAATATGGTTTTAAATATTAAATGATAATATAAATGAATTTTTATATTAAGTTATCGATTTAATAATCTATTTCGATTTAATATCGAATATATTAAATTATCGTAATACGAAAAATAATTCAATTCAAGATTTAAAACTGAGTCAAAATAGTTCAGATAATAAACATAAATTCTATGTGAATATAATCGATAATAATAATAATATGTTATCGAGAAATTTATTTATTTATGAATTTAAATTATTTTATATCAATTTAAAATGATTATTCTATATACATTCAAATTAATTATAAAATATAGTCAATTCAGTTCATAATAGCGTTATAATATTGGAACGACGGTAGGTACGCTAAAATTGCGGTTCATATTTTTTAATTGTGAACCCGAATTTATTTGATTAGTGGATAGGATCAAAATCAAATCGATATCTATTTAAGAAGAAATAAAAATCTCTTTAAATCAAATCAAATCAATTTAAAATCAAATCATGTATGTACTTTGGCCAACCACTAGTTAATACTCATGTACGTTATGTTCCCTTTTCCTTCTATAAAACCACATTACTCTCTTTAATTCTTCCTGCTGAAAAACCAAAACCAAAAAAAAAAATTCAAGCAAATTTTAAAATGGCTGATGCTTCCTCATTGTCCACTCAAACAATTTCAAGCCCGAAAACATTCAATCAGAATTCCCCTTTTCATTTTTTCTCTAATCGAAATCTACTCCTCAGTATATAAAAAAATAAACATATAAGCATCGAACTCAAATTCGATTTCAAATTGCGTATATGGCAGTGAGCGATGCAACTAGGTTTGAAATCGAAGATCTGGTCATGGCTTTGTTTTGGGTTCGACCAGATTTCGTGACGCCTCAACTCGTGTATAGGGGTGAGCATTATTCGGTTAAACCAAATAAACCAACCAAATCAATCTATTTTGTTCGGTTTGGTTCGGTTTTGAAGTTAAATCGGTTTGTAATCGGCCCAGAAAATTATAAAGTTCGGTTATTGGTTTAACCAAATTAACCAAACTTTTACTATATTTTAAAATTATCGATATTATAATGAATATATTGAGGTTAGTTTGGTTATTTAAGTAAATTTTAATCATTACCTGTGTGTCAAAATTAATATTACAAAGCATAAAAATCATAAATAATAATACTCTAATCAAATAGTTATAATTTATTTCAAATTATAGTGAATATTCCAAACACAAAGTTTAAGTTCGGTTTAATCGGATAACCAACCAAACCAACCAAACTTAATCTGGTTGGTTTGGTTTGGTTTTCATTTTTATTGGTTTTAGTTTGACAAATTTGTTCATCGGATAAACCGAACCAACCAAACGCTCACCCCTACTTGTGTATAGCGTCGATCAGTTCTGCACGAGGTCAGGGAAGTTCGCATCTTTTGGTTGTGGAGAGAGGTCGGTCGAGTTTGACTTGGAGGATTGTGATGAGATGGAGCTCGATTTACTAACATGAATTGTAGCTCGATTTCGGTTGTACCTGATAGTGATGGAGGGGATCGATAGTGGATTTGGGAGGTGCCAGAGGTAGCGTCGATCTGCTGGAAGCAAGGGGGTTCGAATTCCACAAATGAGTGGATTGTTGTGACAAAAAAGTGATCAGACCCTGAGCCACAGGCTTAAGCCAAGGTCGCGATCTATTGTGGAAGGTCCGGGGTGGGATTTCGTAACAGGAAAGTCAAACTTCGGGCTCGATCTGGTGGCGCAACGGAGTGGGTGATGTATGGAGAATGATCATCGATGTCTGGGTGTTTGTTGGGTTGCGACAACTTCATGGACTAATCATCGATTTTGGGTACTCCCCTGGATTAGTACAGAGGGATTTGTTTAAGATTTGGTTATCGGTTTTGGCTACAAAAAGACTTGCAATTTGCCTATGTATATGTTTGTGAGCTTGGAGGATTATGGCCTAGACGATGCTGAGTGTTCTGGAGGACAACAACAGTAAAGTCCTAGTGAATTGGAATTATAGAAATGGGTTCGAAAGTATTTAACTGAGGACTTTTGAGGTGATTAAGTTCTAAAATCGTGAAAACAAGATAGAGTGGTCCGTGACTGCATCATTCGAGCTAGAGGTGGTGTTCAAGTTTTAAGGAAAAGCATGCTTAAGTTATATTTTCTTTACTTAAGCTAAGTAAATCAATTTTGATTATTAAAAATCAAACTTGTAGTTACATAATTTATTTCATATATTTGATTATGTATTTAATAAAGAGAATAAACAAATTACATGGTCAAATGGATCAAATCAAGTTCATGCGGGGTTTGGAGCTGCAAAAATCTCTGCTAAGGAATAGGAATTTGGAACGAATAACAGTTAAAAACCAATGTGAGAAATCTCACTCACCTTTTATTTAAAATTATTTTTATTAGTTAAAAATAATTGTTTGTTGCTTGTTTGGTTGCATTCAATATTTTTTGCATCTTAAATATATTAGTTATTTAGGCTTGGTGTGCTATTATATACATATTGGTGGTTGGATTTCCCGCAATATCATTACCGAATGCCCGCGGTACCATTAGCGGATGATTACCTTATACGCCCCACGCTATGATAGTGGATGATCTTTTATACCTCGATATCCTGCCTCGAAGCAGGATGGGTATTATTTCTGTTGACTAACGTCTGTGGATGTAGGAAAAACAGGTTGGAGGGATCCACCTGGATTCCTCAAAAATATATTATTTGTTTGTTTATTTTTTTGCACATATACTATCATATATGATGTGTTAGAAAACCTGAAATAAATAATTGGTTGTGTGATGTTTAAATATCACTGGGCTTAAATGTTGATATTTTAAAAATATCGGAAAAGGAAATTTCAGGAGTTAAAAGGGGAAATTCTTTTTTTCTAAAATATAATTTGAAATTTGAATAGAATAAAAATATTAACTTGTTTCAAAAGAATAAAAAAACAGTTCTTTTATAAACGAAGCTTATAAATGAAGTGAAAAGAATTATCATTGGATAATTTGGAAATAAAAATACAAGTGTGAAATTGAAAAGGGAAATATATTTTCCAAAAGTAGAAATATCGATTTAAAAAAAAATTGAAATCGAGACTTGTTGAAGAATGAATAAAGAAAATTCAAATAGAAATTTAATATAGAAATTCAAATGTAATTCAAATATAGAATTTGAATATAGAAAATATAAAGGAAATACAAATATAGAATTTGAATATAGAAATTCAAATGGAGTTTGAATATAGAGAATTTGAAATAGAATTGAAATAGAATTTCAATATAGAATTCAAATAGAGTTGAAATGGGAAATGGAATGTAGGAAATTCAAATAGAGTTGAAAGGGGAATTTGAATATAGAATTCAAATAAAGTTGAAACGGAAATTAAATATTGGAAATTTAAATAGAATTGAAATGGAATTTGAATATAGAAGATCGAAGTATAAATAAATATATTACCGAGTAAGGAAAAATCGACAATTATAAATAATCGAAAATATTAGGTTGGATTGGGAAACTGATTTGATATATATATTAAAAATATATTAGAATGGAGTGAGAATTTATATATAAACGAAGTTCAAACGTTTTTATATATAAATATAATTAAAACGAACTCGCCGCAGCGCAGTAGTTCGTAAATTGGCGTTTCGAACTTTAATTGAGTATACAGAACTCAATTGAAGTCGGAATTCTTTGAAACAAGAAACGTCAGGACCGATTTGATAATAGTTTTCTAATGGAGAAGAAAAATCTAGGTTTTGTCAAATAGATTTTGAGTTATGTCAAAATCAAATTTTCAGAAAAATAGTGCCAGAACCATTATAAAACCATAACGGTTTATTTAAATAAATAAAATGATTTTGAGCAAATAAATCCGAATTTCATGTAGGAAAAATCCGGATTTGAGTTATAAATAATATCTGAACTCGAGTGAAGTAATGAAATGGTTTTTGAAACTAAATCAAACCAGATGTTTAATTGTTGAGTAGAATTAACTAATGTAAGGAAGAATTAGTTAATGGAATTTTAAATCGAAATTGGACTTTGGATCAGAAAAAAAGGTTTGTAAATTCATATTTGAAATCGAATATGAAACTTGAATTAGAAATGGAATTCGATTGTTTTGAAAATAAATTAATTTATATTTGAACGTGATATGTTTGAATAACAAGTGAAATAAGCTGAATAGCTAATAAAAGAATAAATGGGCGAAACTGAATTCAAACGACTGGATTGAGTTGAATTAAATTTAAAACAGGTGAACATGTGTTAGGCAGGTATGAAATAAAGTGTACGAAGAGAATGAAGTTTGTAAATTTAGTGCCCGACAAAAAGGTACACGTTTAAATTCCATATGAGGTTTTATGCGCCGTATCGGCAAGCCGCTTGGCTTTTTCTTTTTCTTTTTGATTGGAGAGGCCTGTGTGGCGGTTTGGGGATTTTCCCGATGCTCCCGGTACAAAGGAGGTTATGGCGAAACTTTCCGGAAATATAAGGAGTTAGAATATTTTTAAGAAATTTTGATAACTGGAAATCAATGTATCGATATATATACAGAATTCGATAATGAAACGAAATTAAAATAGAATATTATAAACAAATATGGATAAGGAAATGGAGAAGTGTTTTAATTAATAAAATATTAATTTAAAGGCCCAGTGATGGTTTGATGTTATGGATGAATGGATGTTTGTTTTTCTTCGATAGTTAAATAACCGACTATCGAAGTGTTTACCAATATCGTTGTCAATATGGAGAGACCAGTTGGATTATTATCTGAGAACCACTCTGTATTGGCAGTAACATTGCGAATCAGATTAAATGAAGATAATCGAAGACGGAGTAAAGTGCAAGAGCTTTCTCTATTATTAGAAATTGTTCCTTCGGTTTCGTTCAATCCCAGAACGAACGTAAATGGACGAATGTCTAACAGAGTATTTCTAATGATCGCATATGTTGTTCTGTATAAATATACATGGTGGCAACGGATTTATTCCCTTGGCATAATATCCAGAATATATTTGTACAAATCAATTTAGTGATTAACGGATTTGACAATATGGCATTCAAAGTGATTGTGTTATCAATGAATAGAAAGTCATCGTAGCCTTAGGCCTCAACAACCGAGAAATGACAAAAATCGGGCAGGCAGCATGGCTATGTGGGTCGCTCCCATTAGGGTGTATAATCACCTATCTAGAGAAATTCCTTTTACTTCTTTAAACTGTCGATGTTGTCCCTTTTCGGGAAACGGTTGCTGATCCCAGCCGTTGGTGATATACAATCGATACACTCAAGTGAAATGAGTGGTCGGTCATGTGTGGGCCGGGTTGTAAGATGTTCTTGTTGAACCCAGTGTATTCCTCTCTAGAGATACACTATCGGAAGGTGGTTCCATACCTTGTCATAGTCGGAATCCAATCTCCAATAAGCGCCCTGCGGTTTTTGATTTTGTATTATATATGGAGCGTGAGATGCAAGCGTTCCGCTAGATTCTATTTATTTGATGTAGACATTATTATAATACCACTGGATTTGATATCAAAGATATTTTGGGTTATCGTAAGGTAAAAACCATCCGTGTTTATGTGTGGATCGGTCTTACGATCATCATCCCTTTCGAAAAGATTTTGAAAGTTAAACAATTGGTTGTAGTTTACTCCCACCGGTCCCATGACTGACCCAGAGTTTATTTTGTTTGTTTTCCCTAAACTCTTGGGTGCCCAAATTTGTACGGGCAGTCAAGTAGTCGGAATTTTTCAAATTCACTTGGAAGAGCTGGAAGCAAGAGGCTTCACCAGTTAGCTATAGACTATCATATTTCCGCTGTGTACTATGTGATATCTGGAAACATGTGTTTATAACTTTTCCAGGAATAACTGTTGTGCTCTAATAATGGTATATATATACAGTTACTGATGTGTATTTCAAAAATTTATGTTATATAATATATTTTATTCGTTCCGCTGTGAGATTTGTGTTCTTCGTTTTTCTTCTATTATAATATTTCTTTCTTTCTATTTCTCATTCTCTAACTTCTTTCTAATAATGATTCGTATTTCTGTGCAATTTGGGTTTGACGTGTGGTGTTATTAGTCAACTCAGATAGTACAGATTTGCGGGCCGTTACAGCAATTTTTGTAATTTAAATTTTATAAAAATTTAATTAGTTTTTATTCATTAAAGCATTAATTTTCCCTTTGTTTTCATATGATAAATCATTGAAGATATATACATTCTAGAATACATATTTACATTGTTTCTTCATATATATATATATATATATATATATATATATATATATATATATTGTCACAAAATTTGGTATTATATCTCAATGATAAGCATAATGGTATGCCACAGCATGAATGAAATTGATATGAAACTAATGTAGTTGCTTGTGTATGCTGAGCACCATAAAAAAGAGAATATAAGGACCCAACGTACCATAGCCGAATTTAAAAGTTTGAAAAGTTAAATCATAGAGAACATCATATGCTTATGCTATATAGAAAGGTACAATAGAACATATTATGATGCAACAGAGCACATGCACATATCACTTCTAGAATAGAAATTTTTATTTAAACATATAACAATGGCAATGCAGAAAGGTTTATTTCCAGAGCTTACAGCTGAAAGCACTAATATGATCAATTTTCCAACGGCAAGTATATTGCTAAATTTTAAAAGTAGACACAATGAAACAACTTTTGAATCCACATAATTCCAGCTGCAATGAAGCGATTACTCGGACATGTCACTCTAAATTATTGCAGGTTAGCATCAACAACATCTTATTCAACCTGGATAATACAACATGAGTTTTATGCAAAGGATAGAAACAACAAAACGCTTTTGACTTCAACCACATTGTCTCCTTTCTTTTATGCAAATTTATTATCTTCTATAACATGAAAAAACTAAATTATATATTGAGGAATGTTTTAGTATTATTGTGGCTGTGATCATTTTATCAATATAAGCATCTAAGCTTCCTATTGAGCTGAATGATATGCATATAGAAATTTCAATGTTGTTACAGCGATATGCATTTATTTAGTTTTTGTGAACTATTAGCAAGATGTCTACCCACGGTTGTAGTAAAATTATTATTTGGATATTGATCCCATTTATTCAGCTAATTTCCTTAATTTTCCATAATTTTTTATTTGTGCACAAAATTCTATTATATATTGCTAACCATGAATGCCCATACCAAAACTTGAAGTTTTCATCACGATTACCATCGACCTAAGATTAAGTTAACCGAAATGGTGTAAATTTAATTTAGGATAATAAAATATTCAAACAGAGTAAAACTTGGAATTCGATGTCACAAATTCATTCTAAAACCTACAGTAAGTTTGGTATCTAATGTAATGTCAACTTTTAGGAAAATATGAGTGTCAATGGACACGAGTCAATGCATTGAAAATGAAAAGCAATCTCCAAAGCAGAATACGTAGAACATACATTTTTCTACCATACAAATGGAGCATGTGTTGGATCAAGAATGTTAACATGGCTAACAGTAAATGGTAGAATGATTATATAATGCAGTGTAGATAAAAAACAAAAAGGAAAACAAAATATCTGTGGAAAACGCGAACCACGAATATAAATCCCATGATACAAAGGTTGCCGAAAGAAGGAAACAGTTGGTTATATCTCTGTATATAGAATGGATACGGATTCATGAACATACTTAATATTTATTCTTCAGTGAAAACTGGATGATGGAAGTAAATTGTGATCGTCTACTTGACAATATGTAGGAAGTTATGTTATATATATATATAATATTTGGGAATATAGTAATAAATTTTAAAGCAGATAATCGTTTAATAAACATCTTTTTGTATGAGATGTCTGCAAATGCCCAAACAATTTTTTTGCACGTATGAGAAATTGTGACATAAACTTACACATTGCATTGTCAGTAAATCGCTTGGTCATATGGACCAATTGCTTGTTAAGTCAAAAACAACTGGAACCATTGGAAACCCTTTTGAGATTAAATTTCAGACATAAGAGTTTATAAAATTGATTCACTAAAACTAATTTTATCCGCTTATTTTTTGTCCATGCCATTTTTCAATAAAATATTGTGTTATAGGTACAAAAATTCAAAATGTCATAATTAAAACTTTCGAAATATACTATTTTCTACTCTTTTCTGGTATTGATTATATTGAAACGTTGATTCTTTAAAGCACGTTATCAATATTTTAGCCTATTGATTATTGAGTGAATTAATTTTAAATCAAGTCGATATTTTTTTCTAAAATTAAGGAGGAAGGTAACTTTAATTCATTTAGTCATTTATTTGTAGAACTAAGGAAAACTTTGAACAATAAACAAACATTAGTGGTCCAAATCACCATTAATGGTGTTAATACAGTTAAAAAAAATTGGTATCTTTTAAACTTGGTATTAATCATATATACTTAAATTAATTTGTCGTATATTTAAAAGTAATTAGATCTTATTTGGCTTAAGTCTACAAATGTCAAAAAAAACTCAATGAACAACAATTTTTATTTTTTTTAATTTCAAAGTGCATAGCGATTAAAATCAACAAATGCTTATGATTTGTATGTCCTATCGTAGTATAAATGGTAGTTGGGAAGGCCAGTAGCATAAATGCAGAACTTAGATGTTCAAACTGGAAAGTGAGAAAAAAGAGAGGAAAAACATGGCCAGATCCAACAGAAAAAACTGAAAGCTAAAGGAAATATGGTTTCATCCTTGGGGTAGAAATAGAAACAAAGCCATATTTGAAATATTCAAGGTTCAACAAATTTGCTTACTACAAATGAGTACAACCTTATAGGAGCTCAAAGTGAATGACTGTACAGAAAGATGCAGAAAAGTATTACTATAGATGAGTACTAAGAGAATAATCTAATTTGTCAACATTTAATTACCAAGCACACAGTTCTCCCCCATAAGCGCCTAAAAATGGAATGCGCCATGAGTTAAACACTGTGGCATATCTTATTTTGTTTGTCCATCTTAGGACATGCAATTAGCAAAATATATCATATATAGAGGTGGATGGTTTGCCATACATTTACTCGTATACATGTAAAATAAATTAGGCATACATTTAGTTATCAGCTAATACTACAATATC
Organism: Allium sativum; assembly: GCA_030737875.1. NCBI lineage: Eukaryota > Viridiplantae > Streptophyta > Magnoliopsida > Asparagales > Amaryllidaceae > Allium > Allium sativum. Next base: position 250,291,952 of record CM060920.1, read on the forward strand.
AAGGACAGTAGTGACTATTAAATTATAAAACTATGTGCAGTGGTTTAGTAATCATCATGTAACAAAAAAATTGGACCTATAAATCATACAGACTTCAAACTGACAAATAATATAAATAAATCTCAACATGATGGGATAGAAATAGTAAAAATCTAATTATTTCGGAATTTTCATAGTACATACAAGAACAGAATAAAATCAGTAAGAAGACTGAATTTATAGGAAATAGTACAACGAAAAGGGAAGAGGCGAAGAGAAAATAGAGGAAGCCACCTACCTATAGTTTAAGTTTTACTAATTTAAGATCTAGTCAGCACATGCAGTTGTAATAATCAAAGGTCGACATGGTAAGATAATCATAAATATACAAGTAATGATAAAAAAAATCAAACAACTTTTTTTCATTAGTCATTATGAATTATTTTATTTCGGAGGACAATAATATAAGAAACAGTCAGTTCATAGCAATTTCTAAAATATTTAAGTTGTAAAATTTTAAAACAATAAAATTAAGAATATAATTGACATAATCAACAGGTTATAAAAAGCATAAAACATTTTTATAAAGAATTCAAGTCTTTCATAAATAATTTTATGTAACTTCTTAACTTTTTGAGACATTGGTAAATTTCAGAAGCAGTAGAAGCAAGTAGTGGAGAGGCAGTTATTTGAAAACAATATTATTAACTAAGTTAGAGAACGGTAGCCACCAGAATCGAGGCAGAAGTCTAGGTCCTGCAGACGGCTAAGTAGATCGAAACGGGGTAGGTCGATTGTTGCGGCGCAGGCAATGAGAAGGGGATGGGAGCGATTTTGGGTTCAATAAACCAGTGGGTAATATGATAATGGGATGGGAGCGATTTTTAGGTAAAAGAGATTTGTAGGTGGAAAGAGAAGAGACGGGGAGCGGTTGATGATGCATATGGTTACTGGAAACGGGTAAATGGAACAAGACGAACGATTGATGGAAACTCATGACAAAACAGAGGCCGAACAATTGTATACATAGGACAGATGGCACGATCATGATTTTCTGATAGAAATATTAAAATCTAGAAAAAATTGAAGCGATTTCTATGCCTTGCCTACCAAGAACTTCCATTTTTTATTAGAAATCTAATCCATGGAACTGAAAGGCCTTTGAGGAAAAAACATTGCCAGATCCAATAGATAAAACTGAAAGCTAAAGGAAATATGGTTTCATCCTTGGGGTAGAAATAGAAACAAAGTCATATTTGAAATATTCAAGGTTCAACAAATTTGCTTACTACATACGAGTACAGCCTTACAGGAGCTCAAAGTGAATGACTGTACAGAAAAATGAAAAAAGTATTACTGTAGATGAGTATCAAGAGAATAATCTAATTTGTCAACATTTAATTACCGAGCATACAGTTCTCCCCATAAGCGCCTAAAAATGGAATGCGCCATGAGTTAAATACACTGGCATATCTTATGTTATTTAGTCATCTTAAGACATGCAATTAGCAGAATATACCATATATAAAGGTGGATGGTTTGCCATACATATACTCGTATACAGCTAAGATAAATTAGGCACACATTTAGTTATCAGTTAATACTACAATATCAAGGATCACAATAATTATTAAGTTATAAAACTATGTGCAATAGTTTAATAATCATCATGTTACAAAAAATAGGATCTACAAATCGTACGGACTTCAAAATAAAAAATAAAAAAATCTCAACATGAAGTGATAGAAATACTAAATACATACAGGAACAGATTAAAATTAGTAAGAAGACTGAATTTATAGGAAATAATACGACGAAAATGGAAGAGGTGAAGAGAAAATAGTAAGTGTGCTCAAGGTAAGGTTACTGATATTGTTTTTTTTTACCTGTCATAAATTCCTTTTATATTATCATGGTTTCTTAAGTTTACGTATATGAGAAGAAGAAAAATGTTGATAGATTCAAATCAACGTAACGAAAATAAATAAATTCAAAGAACCTTTTTGTTGTACATTTATTGTTTTCTTTCTTTAGAAAACAACAAAGTGAAGGAGATAATAAGTGAAAAAGATGAAAATTGTTATAAAATAAAATAGAACATATGTTAAACAAGAAGCCATTAGAGAGAACATAAAAAGATAGGTGAGAGACTTTTATTTCTCTTGCTTCAAGTGTGTACAGTTTCTGTTACATTGGCTCCTTTATATATAAACTTTGTAGCTGATGTTAAACTTATCACCATGATGTGGTACTAAACAAAATATGACAAGAGCATATTCACTCATATATATTACAACACTCCCCCTTGAATATGCGTCTTCAAAATCTTGAATGCTCTGCTAACTTGAAGTTGTCCCTTTTAAAACATATATGATGATTACTCCCCCTTATAATTATCTTGCTTGCATATTTTCGTTCAGTTGATACAACCATTGTCTGTTGCCTTCAAAACTTTATCAGGAAAAACCTTGAACGAGAAAAAGAGTACAACATCTGACATTATAAATATCATGTCAAAATGATATTCCTTAAAAGAGTCTGATGCTTCAGGATCAAAACAATGCCTTATTAAAAACCTTACTAAAAAAACCCAGTGGGAAAAATATTAGTGAAGGAAAAGAATACATTATAGCATATTTTTATATGTCTCCCTTATTTATAACTCATTATTCAATTAGTCTATTGATGTAGTCGACACATGCCAATTTTGTTCATCATCTTCTGGAATGTTGATTTTGAAATTGCCTTTGAGAACAGATCTACCCGCTTTTCTTGAATTGAATTTGTTTCTCCTCATTCTTGTTATCCTTTCATTCATGTGTGACGATAAATTTAGAAGAAATTTGCTCCACCCTATCACCCTTGATATAATTCACTTGAATCTGAGCCATGCAAACTGCCTTGTCTTCTTCATAAATAATAGTTTACTGCATCAAAAGATGTTTGATACTTCTGGATCAAAATGTTGCCTCGTCAAAATCTTACTAAGAAAAAACCAATGGGAAAAATCTTAGTGAAGGAAACAGAGTACAATATACAATGTCATATTTACTACGTCAAACGTAATATGATACTTCTGGATTAATGTAATGCCTCGTTAAAACGTTAATAAGAAAAACCAACGGGAAAAATATTAAATAAGGAAAAAGAGTACATTATAACTTATTTTTTATGTTACTTTTGGGTTGATACATCTGGATCATGACCCATGCCTCATTAAAACCTTACTAAGAAAACCCAGTGGGGAAAAACGTAGTTAAGGAAAAAGAGTGCATTATATCATACTTATGGATGCTCCCCCTGATTTAATAATTTCCTCTGAATTCGTATTCTTCTTTCAATAACTCAAATTGCTTACAAATACTCCTTAATTAAGTTTTTCTTTTAAAACTTCATGTGCATTTCCATGCTTCAGGCATGTTTTCTTATTTAAAACGCCTTCCTTTTGTGATTTGTATATTACTAATATTCATTTATGAATAAACATCAGGTGCTTATAATTTTCTGTTTCAATCGGACTTCCATGCTGCAATACATATTTGATGAATAAGACAACTTTAGTTACTAAGCAGCAAGTAATCTAGTCATCTTGAAGTATATCAAGATTTTCGTTACAACAATACTTAGAAGAATGAAGTATATCAAGATTTTTATTACAACAACACTAAGCAGGAAGTAATCTACTCACCTTGAAGTATATAAAGGTTATCATTACAACAATACATAGATGAATGTTGTAATCTATCATCCATGTTCTTCGTATTCTTTATAAAAACAAATGTTATTTATGTTCTTCAGGAACTTATATATTATAATAATTTTGCATATCGCAACTACCACTTCAATGGATATTAAGAGTTTCATTACAACAATTCTTGAAAGCAGGAAGTGATCTACTTATCATGAATTATTTCAAGATTTTCATCACAACATTACTTAAAAGAATGTTGAAATCTACATTTCTTGCTCTTTATCACTACCAAAGTTATTTAAATTTTTCTGGAATTTGTATACTTTCATCATTTATACCTTCAGGGTATTGGAAGCGTTTTAAACACTTTCACCACTTTAATTAATTCAGTTATCTCTGAAAATACAATGCTCATGGCACTTAACATGTTGTTGACACTCTATGGTGCTTCAGTAACTTCCGTGTGCTTTTGTCATTATAAATATTTCTATTTTTACCTTATGAACTACATGTTCATATCTTATGGACTACCGGTCCATATATCTTATTTAGGAGAATTTCATGATGGCCAATCATGTTTCTCTCTAATATGGGATTTTTAATCCATTTATAAATATAAGCGCTTTATAATTAATTAGTTTATCATCGATGATTATTTCTTGTCAGTTCTATACATAATTTATTGAGATCTTAGTACTTATCATGCTTTACCACTTCTAGGGTTATTTTTACAATCATGTCATGGGTTTCTTTCAAAGCACCTTTATGTGTTTCTTCAGGAACACTCACCTCCTTTATTTTGAATTTTTATGACTTACTCCAAAGATATTTTGATCTAACTTTTATACCACATTTTCAGCTGTGATTTACACCTTTTGATCCTTCGGGGATTCAAATGTATATTGAAGAAAGTCTATTAGGGACAGAATTGATAATTTATGCAAGTTACTTAATATTTTGCATAATTCTATATGTTAGCAAATATTTAACATCGATGATTCCTTTATCCTCCCCCTCAATGTTGACAAACATTGTCACTTTAAATAATAAACCTACTTTGGATTCATTTTTGATCCATTATAGCATCATAGCTAGCAAATACATTAGATGTATTTCATTTGTAGGAGGATAATGCTCTTATTGGTTGATAAGATGCATTCATATTTTATTGCTTATTCCCTTTCAATGATCTAATGACTTGAGGAATTTTCTATCATTTGAATATGCACATGACTTCAGGTCATTCAATATTGATGTCAATCAACTTTCTGAAATATAAAATAATATATGCATAATTTATAATATGAGCTCAAGACAACTTCAGGTTGTTAATTAAATATTCGCATATATGTGTATATACGTGCGTCTACGTATTACATATGCAATTGATTTGCATATTCTCTTTCATTCAAGTTATTGATTTTAGAACAAATTGTTTATAATGTTCCAATTATTAATTTTTGTTTATCAAGCAATGTCAATGTGAATCTTAAAGATCGTTTCATAATATCCAAAATATCTGATTTGGAACATATTGAACTTCCTGTTCAAATGAAATATATTAACAACTTCGAGTTGTTAATCCATATTGAACTTTTGGTTCAAATAATATATAAACAATATCAAGTTTGTTAAACTGTATTGAACTTCTGGTTCAATTGTATTCAACTTCTGGTTCCACTGTATTGAACTTCTGGTTCAAATAAAATATAAAAACAACTTTAAGGTGTTAAAATTTATTCTTCAACATAATATGCAAATATAAATATATAAGCTAGATACAACTCATTTTGAAAATTGTGAAATCTTTGGATATCAATTTTATTAATGTTATTATTTCACACAGTTTCAATAAAGCTTCAGTCTTTTAAATTATGAAGTATTTCAAGTTCATTGATTAAGGAGCTTCAAGTTCCTATGCATATATATAAACACACATATTATATCCAGTTTATTAATTTATGAGAACTTCTGGTTCTCAATATTTTAACATACTTTTAATTTAGAAGATTTTACATTCTTGCTAATTGTCAAGATTTCAGACTGTAACTTCATTAAAAGTTTCTTTTTTCATAATCCAAGACTTTAGGTCTGAGATCTAAGTTATACAACTTTTTCCATTACATTAGATATTAGTTGCCAAATAAATTGACTAATAATACATATGTCTATTCTTATTTCAAAAACAAACATACATCATTTAACTTACAATATCCAATGCTTTTAGTACATTTATAATAATATGGTAATACAATATATATATTACCATAACGATACATTTAATGCATTTATTATAAAAATAACAAAAATAATCATCATACAGTCTAAATATATGAATAAAATAAATAAATTTCACTTAATTCAACATAATAAAATTTGGATCTAGCTACAGTATTGATCAACGACAAAACCGAAATAAACAACCTATAGTTGTACTGCATTCCAATAATCATATTTTCTAAAATACCATATATATGCATACTGTCTAATCAAGAATTGAGTAAAAATGCATAATTATAGAACCAATATTTTACATTCTTTAATATGAATATTCCATAAACTTGCAGATCTATACATGAAATTCACAACATAAAAATTACATGTTTTAGGTTCAAATTATACAATCCATAAAAAAATCTTTTAGATCTTTCTTTTTATATCAAAATTATCTCTTACCATTATAGAAACTGCAGGTTCTAAATTTTCCTTTTTTATATCAAAAATTAATTCTGCATACACTTCAGGTATTTAAGATCAATATTTAAATTTTAACTTATGATCTTTGAGATGCATATTTTCTTTAGTCATTAAATTTGCATCATCACCTTTCTCATTTGCATATGAACTTCAGGTTCTTCATTTGCATATAAACTTCAGGTTTCTCATTTGCATATGAACTTCAGGTTCCTCATTTTCATACGAACTTTAGGTTCTTCATTTGCATTTGAACTTCATGTTCCTTATTTGAAAAAAAAAATGTATATGAACTTCATGTCATATGAACTTTTTCTACAAAAATTTTATCATTTTTAATTGTAGAAATCTCTTCTGGAGATATTTTATTATTTTCAAATAAACAGATCTCTTCTAGAGATATTTTACCATTTCCAAATATACAAATATCCTCTAAAGATATTTTGTTATCACCGCTTCTGGGATGAACTTATCTCCTCCAGAGATAAATATATACAAACTATTGAAATGTCATATCAATATACAAAATACATATCAAACCTTAAATGCATTAACAAAATTAGGTGCATTAAATAAAAATAGGATTCAAGAGAGAAAAGAAATCACTACTTCTGGAGTGTATGATATTCCTTCAGGGAACATATCTTTTACTTATGTAATTGCAATGCAACAAAAAAATTCCAACATTTCTTCTAGGATGATCGATTTGATATATGAAATTAAATCTCTAAAACACCTTTTCAAGAGATTAATATGCATACTATATCTTCAGGAAATTCAGTTAATATAAACTGTACATGAAAGATGTCAGTTAGACGAAACCCATTTAGAGATTTTCTATTGAATCCAATGTTATTGTCACATATTATGATGTGTGTGTCTCTTTTAACTTCTTCTGGAAATATAATCTTTTCATGTCACAACATTTAACAAAGCTTCGGGCTTTAATTTTTTTTCTTCTTTAACATATGAACTTCAGGTTCATATTACTTCAGATTCCAAAGAATTAATATAATTTATGATTTTTCATTTGTTTATTTTTCATAATTCACTTTTGGTGATATATCAATATTAGATCTGAACTTAATACGATCTTCCAGATACGTATTATATTTATATTTGTTTCTCTAAGAAACGATACAACATTTTTTCCTGAAATATGAATTATGTAACAAAATCAAATTAAATTCAATGAATTTATTTGAATAGAGAAGAACAAAAATTTGTCGAATCCAAAAGGATAAATCACTACAATCAACCGCTCATTTTTAAATCATATAGGGATCTCAAATGTATATAAATTGAGTATAATTTTGAGATCAACAGTATGATTACATAAAAAAATCAGATCTATAATAGAGTGAGATCTGAAATATGATTAACGAAATAAGATTCAGATCTCAAAGTGTAGATCTATATGAGTTCTAAAATTATAAGACTAAACAAAAAATTGAGCACAATAGATTTAAATCTAGAATGAGATGAGATCTAACAAAAATAGAGATTTGAAAAATCAAATCAATCAGGTCAAAAAAATAACCTACCGTCTTGAGATCTATAATTATATCGGTTAGAGCTTCGTGCTGATAACATGTTATAAAATAAAAATAGAACATATGTTAAACAAGAAGCCATTAGTGAGAACAGAAAAAGATAGGGGAGAGACTTTTATTTCTCTTGCTTCAAGTGTGTATGATTTCTATTACATTGGCTCCTTTATGTATATGCTTTGGAGCCGATGTTAAACTCATCCCCATGATGTGGTACTAAATAAAATATGACAAGAGCATATTCACTCATATATATTACAACAAAACTAAATTACTTTCAAAATTTTAGGATTTGTGTATTGTTACTAAAAAGACCATTGCTATATACAATAATTGAGCAAAATGTAAAAATAGAAACTAATTCAGGAAATGGATATGGTACGATTTTAAATTTTAAAGGCAAAAGGGAAACTTTCTGATTTATTCTGTTAAATATAAAGCAAGTAGAAATGCAAAAATTTGAGAGAAAATAAGTAACAACAATACATAATTACTGTATAATCTGATGGATGAAATAAAATCCAAATTTTAATAAAGCAATTATCATCTCCAACAAATATGCAATCAAAAAATAAATTATTGTGTTTTTGTTATCAATTCAAAAATATGACCTCACCCTCATCTACTTATAAACTATCTCAATGATTTTTGGAATGTATTTTCTCAAAAATTCAAATAAGAAAGATCAAAATTTGGTGTCATAAAAAATGTTAGCTTTCTGCAACGTTTCCAGTATATAAGGGTTGCGGTTATCCAATACAAACAAATCTTTATACAATATGAGAAACTAATTCAGAAAGCATACATCTGAGCTTTTTGTAGAGCTTGTGTAGTGTCACGAATTTCCGGTACCATTTGAGCTGACCAAATAACACAAGTCCAACCCAAATTTGCACTGGAAACCAGGAAACTAATAGAAAGAAAACAGAGGGTGAGAATAGATAAGATAGAACTTATAATAGAAGAAGAAGAACATACATCATCATCAGAGTAACCCGAAATTCACAGCGGAACGAACAATATATAATAGATACATAACTTTGAAATAAAACTAGTATATGTATACAGTAACATTATCTGAGTACAACACTTACAACACAGCGGAAATAACTATAGTTATATAATCCTGAAGCATCCTGCTCCAAGCTTTCTAAGTATATCTGTAAACCTAACTACTTGACTGCCCGTACAAAATTGGGCACCCAAGAGTTTAGGGAAAACAAAACAAACTCTGGGTTAGTCATGGGACTGGTGTGAGTAAAACAATTTAAAAACAGTTGAGTAATTAAACGATATCTCATAAGACCACGCCGTATAACGGAACGGGTTTTTCCCTTATGAGAATCCAAATCAATTTGATTTAACTTTCAAATCATTTTGAAAGAAACAATGATCCTTTATATCAAAACTCTTTTGATATTATAATAGTGTCTATCAACCACAATATAATAATCATCTAGCAGAACGCTTTCATCTCACGTTCCACATATGTAGTATACAATCAGAACCGCGAGCACTTATTGGATAATGGAACACCAACTATGACAAGGTATGGAACCACCTTCCAATAGTGTACCTCTAGAGAGGAATACACTGGGTTCAACAAGAACATCTTTCAACCCGGCCACACATGACCGACCACTCATTTCGCTTGAGTGTATCGAATGTATATCACCAACGGTTGGGATCAGCAACCGTTTCCCGAATGGGACAACATCTAACAGATTAAAGAATGAAATGAATACCTCTAGATAGGTAATAATACACCCTAATTGGCAGCCAACCACTTAGTCATGTTGCATGCCCGATTTTTGTCATTTCCCTGTTGTGAGGCTAGAGGCCACTCTTATCTCTGACAGATCACACAATTATTCACTTTGAATGTCACATCGTCATACCCGCCAAATCACAAATTGATTTCCCCAAAAATACAATAGGTATACAACTAAGAGAAACGAATTCCTCCGCCACCAAACATACATACGTTTGAAGAGATCAACTTACGTGATCCATTAAATATACTCTGTCAGACATTCTTCCATACAGGTTATCCTGGGACTGGACAAACCAAATGCACTATTCTGTAAATAGGACAGCCCTTGCATAACTCCGTCTTAAATTATCTTCATCGTATTTGATTCGCAACGCTAATGCCCATATGGAATGGTTTTCAGATAATGAGTCTGATCCCGGTCTCTCCGTATTGACGACGGAAAAATGGTCAAAAACTTCATAGTCGATGAGTTAACTATCAAAGAAAAACACTTGTGCAACCAATGATATTATTTCCAGATGGAAATTCTAACGATCAATCATCAATCATCTTAAATTAATCTATCGTTAATTTATTCATTTACCCATTTCCTATTTCCATATATATACAGAAATTATTATTTTCTAAATTTAGAAAATATACCTTATTATTATTGGAAAACGTTTCCATTTTTATTCTCATCTCTTATTTTCTATATTAGAAAACATTTCTGATTCTTATTTGGATAACATTTCCAAAACTCCTTTATTGGATTTAAAAGATGTTTAAATAAAACATCGCTATGCCAACTCAAACCATTACCCTCATTAACTATATTCACTTTACCAAACTTTACTATCAAACCCTAACCATTCCTTAGTTAAAAACGAAGTCAATCAAGTTGGGGTATAACTACCTATCAAACCTTTATTGACCAACATTTCTAACTTCGAAATAAACAAAGTTCACCTTCTAAATCTTAAACAAACTTCCTTACATAACTCTCGGATCCTATTTACAAATCCATTCCTTTTACAAAAATCATTTTGATTATAACAATAGTGTTATAATCCCATGTTTTCGAATTATAATAACTTAAATATAACTTTTATTTATTAATTTGGATAAATAAACAAACAAATAATTTATTAATAATAAATAAATCTTGATTAAAAACGGAAAGTGAATAGTACTTTCTCGAAATCGATATATTCGAATTTCAACGTATAACTCTCATTCGAATATTTTCTATTCGATAACTCCTTTTCGAATAAACCATATTCGATTAACTCCTTTCGAATAAACTATATTCGATAATCTCTCTTTCGAATAAACTATATTCGATTACTTCTTTCGAATAAACTATAGTTGATAATCTCTCTTTCGAATAAACTATATTCGATTAACTCCCTTCGAATAAACTGTATTCGATAACTCCTTTTTTTTAATAAACTATATTCGATAATCGTTCTTCGAATAACTATATTCGATAATCTTTCTTCGAATAAACATTCGATAATCTCTCTTTCGAATAAACTATATTCGATAATCTTTCTTTCGAATAAACTGTATTGGATTACTTCTTTCGAATAAACTATATTCGATAATCTCTTTTTTGAATCAACTATATTCGATAATCTCTCTTTCGAATAAACTATATTCGATAATATCTATTTCGAATAAACTATATTCGACTAACTCTAACTTGATGAACTCTTATACGATTAACTACTATTCAATTAACTCTATTCGAATAAGTAATATTTGATTAACTCTAATTGATTAACTCTAACCGATTTACCCTAATCGATTAACTCTACTTGATTAACTCTAATCAATTAACTGTATTTGATTAACTCTAATACAATTAACTAATATTTAATTAGCTCTAACCGATTAACTCCAATTGATTAACTCTAACTCGATTAACTCCAATTGATTAACTCTAAAACGATTAACTCTAACTGATTAACTCTAACTCGATTAACTCTAACCAATTAACTCCGTTCCGATTAACTCTATTGGATTAACTCTTATCAATTAACCCTATTGGATTAACTCTATTCGATTAACTCTAACTCAATTAACTCTATTGGATTAACTCTATTCGATTAACTAATCGAATAACGCTAATTCCTTTTATAATCCTACTTACTTTCCAAATATTTCCTTTTATGATATCTTATTTATTTTCTAAATAAATATTCATTTTATCTTTCTATTTATCTTCCCAATATATATTCCTTTTATTTTTCTATTTATTTTCTAAATAAATATTCCTTTCATCTTTCTATTTATTTTCTATCTCCTTTTCTATTCTATTTGTTTCACAAATATTTCCTTTTTTATTTGTTTCACAAATATTTTCCTTTTATATTTGTTTCACAAATATTTTCCTTTTATAACCCTGTTTATTTTAAAAATGTTTCTTTTTATAAAACCTTTTGATTTTATAAATATTTCTTTTTAATATAACATTGAATATTTCCTTTTTAACATTCCAGTATTCCTCATGGTATTTAACGTACCATATGACAATGATCGGTATCATTCAAACATACAAATCAGCACAGATTTTATATCACATCATATATGAAAAACGGTAAAATGAATATTGAGGAATCCAGTTGGATTCCTCTGACCTGTTTCCCTATATCCACAGATGTTACACAATATAATTCACATCAATTTCATTTCAATATGAAATATTCTGATAAATAGAATCAATATTTGATTAACAATATATATAACTATATCGATATTTTTCAATCAATCAATTTATAGTTCAACCACACAGTCAACACACAACAATCAATCATCATTTATCAATTCTAAAAATACGTTATAAAAATATGAACTGGTAGAGTTGGTGAGTTTTACTCACATTGGACGATCATCATTAAATAACGATAATTGTCACTTGATTCAGACAGATAATTTATTTCGCTATAAATTGTAACGAGCTCTAATCCACTCCCCGTCAGTTCCATTGTGTAGCCACCGTCCATACGATCCCAACGGATATGACCGTCCGTTAATCTGACACCGTATGGCAAGGATATTATAAATACAAGTTAATACCTAATTTAGATTTAAATAAAAACTTAACTTTAAAATTCCAAGTGGGCTCACTACTTCAAATTAGGCCCATACCAAATTTAAATACCAAAACCGGCCTATGTTTCCTTCTTCTTCAAAACGTGAAATGCTGCTCCAGTAATCCCCTCCATTGCCAATCTTTCAAGCCTCCACCGATCCTTCCGTAATCCACCATTTTTCACGCAACTACCACTATCGTTCATCACTCAAACTCCTCTCCAACCTCAACCACAAATACCATAACTCGCACTTTGATTGAAGAACGCAACTTCTCCATCCCCGCGTCATTACTGAGAGGACAGCGACATCAACCTTCACCGCTTTAACCCAAAATCCACCGCGACTTCCTACCCAACATCAGAAACCTCAAAATGATTTCAAATTCAAGCCTTAGCTTCTTAAATCCACAAAACGTTGAAACCTAGTTTACAATTCCTATTCGAGCTCGACGAAAATTGGATCGCACCAAAATCTGAGGCCACTACTGCGAATCTCTCCCAATCTAGAATCCATTTATACATATATGATGATTTTAGAGATTTTATTCTATTTGTTTTGATTTTCTTTTTGATTTTTGAAACTCGTTTCCACATTTTGAGTAAAGACAGCGGCGAAAAAAAAACTTGTTGACCTCTCAATGAAAGAATTAGGGTTTGCAATAAGTTAGTGGTATTTATAAGAAGATTTAAATTTTTTAATATTCGATTATTTTATTTGTTTTTATTCCTACGCTGTTTGTATTTGTCCTTAAAAATCCGTGTGATCACACACGATATCCAAAAATCCTGAAAATGGGCATGCACCTACAGTTTGACATTACGGACCCAACGAAACTAGTTTCGTCGAATTCCGACTCCGTCTGCTCACACAGCGTATTTTTAATCGTCGAAATATCGACTATTTTTCACATTAAAATCCCGCACGACCACATATTGACTTCAAAAATCATGAAAATTGAAATCTAGCAATAATTTAATATTGCGGATCCAACAAAACTAGTTTCGTCGAAAACGAAGGTCGTTTGCAAAACTGGTTATTTTTAAAGCTCTAAATAACCCATTTAAATATATAAATATATTTAAAAATAATTACATTAAATATTAGCGTATATATTCACAATAGAACACCATACAGCTCCAGAATAATCCTATATGAATTTCTAATTCGATATTTCAAATCCCGATTAAATCGATATTCGATTTATAATGAAATTCCTTATATATATCGTTATAGATTATAAAGAATTCCATAGCAAATTTTCGAAAATTTGATTTGGGCATAAATTAAAATCTACACAATGAAATCCTGATTTTTCTCTTCCACTAGAAAAATATACTTCACCAGCTCCGAACGTTTCTTGTTTCACAGAAATCCGATTTAAAATGGATTCTGTATCAAATCACCAAATTACGAACTGCCACGTCATTACGGGCTTGATTATAATTAAATTATAATTAATACGTTCTAACGTTGACTAAATAATATATTTGCTTTTCTAATCCAATTCTAATCTATATTATACCTTATATATGATCCAATTCACACTGTATTTTGAATTTAGCTATTTTCAACTATTTCGGAATTATAATATATTATTATATTATAAATATTAATTAAATATTATTTAATTTTGACCATTTTAAATTACCAAACCATTATTTAAACAATTAAATAAATTATTTATAATACCGTAAAAATACGGGTCGTTACAGCTTGATGCTGTTGGTGGCTACTTTCTCACCACCAGGAATAGCAGGCTCTAACTACCACCTTTTTGTTAATGCTTTTCTTATATCTGCAGTTTTCCAAACAACATATTTCATCATTTGTTCATCTGTACAATAAAATGAGCTACTTATATTTTTCAGTAAAATAACATGTTTTTTTCATCGAAACAAAAGTCAAACTGGAAGAAAAATTCATAAAAGAATATTACTAACGTCAGGCTGAGGTTTAGTAGCTCAATTTCTCAAAGAAGATGCTTGCAGCATAGAATGTTAATTTCAACAATATACAAATAACTAAAAATATAATATAAATTGGTCAGGTACTGTTGTGTAGGTATGAAATCATGTATACCGTTGAAAAATTAAAGAACATATTATCCGCATTTATATTTTTTTAAGGATTCCATGAGAAATATTTTGCGCATGTTACATTGCATGGAGATGCAAATGTTTAGCAATAGATAATTATTATTTTTTATTTCACTATTAATTAAGTTTAGTAATATACCATTGGTTAGTGTATTAAAAGGCGTTATAAAAAAAATCCAAAACCATATATTTGATTTTTAATCCCAGTATCAATATAAAATTGATTATTAATAGTTAATTCTCTAATTAATTCACATTCCAGTTGTTGAAATTTCTGGGATGTTACAATTTCTCATGCTCTTTCACAAAGCAATTGATTTCAATCAATATTGCATTAATTAAGTATGTAAATATGTACATAATTCAAACAAAATGATTAAGCCATTGTTGTATTCAATACTGTTTTGTAGCTCAGCCAATTTCCAAATTCTCCATGATCATATCTCAGCCTCAAGTAGGTTGACATATTTTTAAAATAAATATGTATGTGGTTCTACATTTGACATTACTTTTCTTAAATGAAATACGCTATATCGATAAAACTTAGGAAACTACCAATGAAATATCTTTCCATTGAGAAATTTTCAGACCTGCAGAGGAAAGATTTATAATTTCAGACCCGTTCCTGCAGTAATCCTATACCATAAAGTTTCATTCATGTTAGATATTAAGTGGAGAAAGTGATAATTGTTCCAAGTTTAATTTTACATACACGGACGTTGTGATTTATAATAATAGCGACATCAAGTAGTTACAAATATCTTAGTAATCATAATATTTCAAGTGTGGTGTACAAAATTAAAATTATAAACATAGTTTGTCATATTGCTTTCTACCTCTGCCACTTAAGATTGAATACTTTATGAGAAAATATATCTTGCATTTGCACAATCAGCCTGCCACAAATAATTTTATGAAAATTGTTAAAAGATTAATTTATGATGTTATGATAAAGCATACAACAAATCTGAATTGGTCAGGGCCAAGCGAAGATTTGAAAATTTTCTCTGATTTGAGGGCTGGATTGCTGTTGTTATTTGAACTTCTCCATCCTTTTCTAGATCGGGGTGTTGGTGCTTGGGTGTTGTTCTTTTAGGTTCGGGGAGGGGGTAGGGGAGGGGGTTGGCAGTGAAATGGCTTTGGTTGTCTTCGGATTTTCTATAGATCTAAGTCATCACCTTGCCTTTTCTCCGTAGCTGCCAAACGACTGCTCGGTGGTTACTTCTGCAACAGATGTCTTAATTCACTTATCAAGTTCATCTAAAACAAGTATGTTCCTAGTATCAACAAAATTTACATTCATCTAATGTATTATCTACAAACTTTGTTAATATTTTGATATTGTTATTCTTAAATGCATGTGGTTTAGTAGTACCCTTCACTTAATCACCAATCCAGCAAGCATATAATTTCTTCTTTGTAAGAAACTTTGGTTTCATAACTGTTCCAGTAATCATTCTTACCCAAAACTACATAACTTCAAATTATTTTCTATTTATGGGAAAATATTCATAGCAAATCATACAAAAGGCAGGAAAGTTTTTTTCTTCTTTTTCAGTATACAACTAAGGTCAGACGATACTTTCAGTTGTGTATAGAAAGAGTGATAAGATTTTTATACATTACCAAGAAAATGTTACAAACTATCAGGAAATAATTCGTAACAGAAGAATTAAATCATTAGATGTGAAATCAAAGTACTTATAAGTTACCTCAAAATTTAAAGTCCACCACGCTACATCAAGATGTAATTCACATCCTCTACCCTATGCAGGACTTATGCTTCTTTAAGATCTAACATGTACTCTTGTCAAAATATAAAAAGGAATAAAATTAGGATTTCAGATCTATAAGAAAAAATACAAAAAAGAGAAGGAACTGTACTACTGAAATATGACAATTAAATTAGCTACTAAATAAAGAAATATCCACCGCAAAGAAGAAGTATACAAAACTGAGAAAAACATTAATAAGTGAATTAAAAAAATATAAGCAACATCAGGTAAATTGGGTGAAGAAGTATTTGTACCTATCGCAGGGTGGAGGAGGAGGGCAACCAAGTCAAAGGGTGAATGTGATCGGCGGCGCGGTCTGGAAAGCAGGCACCGGTTGAAGTTAGAGAACAGTAGCCACTAGAATCAAGGCAGTAGCCTGGGTCCCAAAGTAGGCTAGGTAGATCGAAATGGGGTGGGTAGGTAGCTG
Source organism: Allium sativum (assembly GCA_030737875.1). Lineage (NCBI taxonomy): Eukaryota > Viridiplantae > Streptophyta > Magnoliopsida > Asparagales > Amaryllidaceae > Allium > Allium sativum. Next base: position 250,309,016 of record CM060920.1, read on the forward strand.
CAATGTAGGCAATGAGAAGGGGAGGGGAGCGATTTTGGGTTCAACAGACCTGTGGGCAATATGAGAATGGGATGAGAGCGATTTTTGGGTAAAAGAGATCTGTAGGTGAAAAGAGAAGAGAAGGGGATCGGTTGATGCATACGGTAACTGGAAACGGGTAAATGAGAGAAGACGAACGATTGATGGAAACACGTCGCAAAATAGAGACGAAACGATTGTATATGAAACGACCCAAACTTCCCCTTGTGAGGAAGCGCAGATTGAGTTGAGAACACGACAAATCAGAACACAAACAATAGAACATTTCATTGCTATTATAACAATTACATCAGAGTACAAGAATATAACAGAGTATGAATAAATAATATACATCAGAAAAATATCAGAGATTTAAATTACAAAGAAGAGGAAAAATAATACATAACACAACTAAAAGAGATACACGGATACAAAGCTTTTCGAATATAGCTCCAGCTGTAAACCAGGATCCTGTAAAAAGAAATCTGCAAAACCAAAACTACAAGTTGCCCGTGTGGAAACTATGGGCACCCAGAGTTTAGGTAGAAACAATAAACTCCGAGTCAGTCATGAGACTGGTATGAGAACTAAAAACAGTTATTAAAACTTTACTTTAAAATATGGTAAATCACGGGACCACGCCATCACAGAACGGTTCACCCCCATGAATACCAGTGCATAAACAACAACAAATAATAGTCATATGGATGTACAATGCATCAAACAACATGCAATTCCTCAATCTACCCATTTAGGCTTAAATCCCAAATTTATATTTTTAGAAATCCAATTCACTTTACAGAAATTATTCCTTTGGACTTTATTTCTCGATTTCTTATTTCAAATATTTTGAAATACATATCTAGCTTTTACATCAAAGTAGATTTCACTTTGGGATCTCAAGCCAAAATCCTTGGAAATATGAATTCCAAAACATAACAATGCATACAAACAAGTATGCAACTAAATATCGAGCTCCCCTTAGACATGGAAAAGGGTACGCACTTCACCAACTCGATATATAAATGTGCACCTCCCACGATGGAGCAGGCTACACTAAGGATGCAAATCCCACGCCCTCGGGGACTACACAGCCATCTCACCCATGCTTTTAGTTGATCGGGTTACCCGATTCTTTAGTCACATACTAAATCATTTCATGTCCCGAAGCGAGGAAAATCATTTCACCACATAATAATCACAAGAACTTTCCAAAATATAGTACTTTACATTAGCAATTCACACATATGATCAGTCACTATTAATCACATAACCTTTGAGCTCGTACGTCTCAAAGAAGGGTGTTAAGCAAGAGAATAAATTCTCAGCGACCAAACAGGTATATCATCAATATCAACTAATTGGTAATGTGATGAACTACAATGTCAAACACATAATACATTTCGAAATCATCGGGTTTAGGCCTCAAAATCCTTTCTGATTTATAAAACATTCCCTGTCCAAAATTGGGAATACATTTCTTCACTTAAGAAAAATATCATTTCAAAAACATTCATTAAATTTGAAATGAACTCAACAACACCGCTAAACCTCTTATAGTCAAATCGTGAAGTGTTTCACAAGATGTTAGCATACACATATTTGAACCCAACCCAATGCTAAATGTAAAAGCATATCTTGCTCATAAATTTGTCGAGCACAATCCAAATAGTCAATCAATCACAATCAATATCAGCAACCAAGAATATTTTGTTTATATCACATCTCATGTTTTGGTTAATTTAATCACCATTCTTTCATTCAAATCTAATTAAAGATTTATTAGAACTCTTCTTAGTTCTAATCTTCGAAAATCATTACTTAATGATTATTAAATTTTCTAAAAATTAATCCTGCCTTTAATTGAGTTAAAGAAAACATGTTATTTAAAACACAGTTCACGACAAACCCAAAATCATCTTCCATTAAAATGGAATCTTCACGGAAATCATAATAGTTTATAATCGATATAAATTTCCGTATCAAACTAATACTATAAGTGGAATAGCAGCAAGGCCTTTTAAATTCCATAAATAGTAACGGTCTTCATTCACAGAAGCTCATCTCGATTATTACCAAATCGAATTCCATTCAATTCCAATTTAATTTATTAAATTGGAAAACTTTACTTTGGAAAATTACATTAATCTTCATAAAAAGATTTATAAATTCCAAATCATATCTTCACTGTTAATTGGGTTAAAGAAAGGCTATTATTAAAAAAATTGTTCACTATGAACCCCAAAATCCAATTGGATATTAAATACAAGGCTCTAAATAGAAATTATAACGTCTTATATTCAATATCAAATTCTGAAACCAACAAATATCGTATTGGAAAAAACGATATATCTTCCAAACTCTTCAACAATATGTGTATAATCACGGAATCCAATATCGAAATAAACCGAAGATTATTTCCATTCAAATCCATTCCAATTTATTCATTGGAAAATTCTGGTTATTTCAAAACCATTTCAAATCCAATTTAATTATTTAAAAACATTGGATTATTATTCTAGTTATTAACCAGTTCATTTTTGATAAAAATATATTTTTATCTTTTCAAACTTGGAATTTTCATCCAAAATCTTTCCAAATCATTTATTATGATTTTACACAATTTTTCCATAATTTTAATAATTTTATTAAGGTCCGTACAGTCGGTTTCCAATTACGGCCACCGAACTGCATTCATAACGATCTTTTCTGAAATTGATTTGGACACAATTCCAAATCTAACCGTTCAAATTTAAATCTCATATATTCGTTGGAAATATCTTCTTGATACGAACCTAACGGTTCCGGTTTAGGAAAATCCGACGGTCGGATCTCCCGTTACGTCAATTTTAAGTTAATGGTCGAAATTTGCGAACTGTCGTTGCACGACGCGTTCTATTCAAACAATTATATATATATATATATATATATATATATATATATATCGTCGATTTCCATTTAAAACGTATTTTATAAATTGTTTTAAATTCGTTTTAAGAACGATTCCAGCTTCTTTTCAATTTTAAATCAAAATTGAATATTCTATTATATGACAATTTCATACCGTGCATATATATGTTAAAAATTATATTTTAACAATCCAATAATTACTCCATTACATGCCAATTTTATATCTTATATATAAGCTAAAAATAATATTTTCAGCGAACGAATAATTATTCAATACATGCCAATTTTATTCATCGAATATATACGTTAAAAATTATATTTTTAACGAACAAATATTTATTCCATTTTATGACCATTTTATATATCGCATATATAAGCTAAAATAATATTTTTAGCGAACAAATATTTATTCCATAGCATGACGATTTTAAATATTGCATATATAATTTTATACAACGCATATGTTATTTTACTTCACAACGCATATATATAATTCCACAACGCATTTATATTTTAATACAATGCATATGTATATTTTATTTCACAACGCATATATATATATATAATTTCATAATGCATATATACATAATTTTCACAACGCATGTATATATTTTTTATACAACACACACACACACACACACAGATATATATATATATATATTTTTCACAACGCATTTATATATTTTATTCACATTGCATATATATATATATATATATTATTCACATCGCAGATATATATTTTAAACAACGCGTATATATATACATATATATTAAACAACGCATATATACGTTGTTTACTCCATTTCACATCACATCACAACACAGTACAATCAGTTAAATCGTCCATGTCCTGTGGATGAGGGAGGTGAGCTAACATGCCCCGTATACAATTTATAATGATTAAAGCTGATAAAAAAAGCTACACTAGCAATTCTATATATTTTTACACATGAATACAATTACATGATAAAATATAATTTAGTGAGAATGAGTTCTTACCTTGATTGGTTTTGAAATCATTATATAATGATTATTTTAATAAAATTAAACAAGTGTTTAATTTTATCAAAACCCATAACGAACTCCAAATTTGTTCCAATTTGTTCTGAAATGTAGTGTTCATCCTCATGATTCCAGTGAGTTTGAAATCGTCGAATTCTGATGTCAAACGAACAAGTTATAACATTTTACAATTTAATTACCTTTTTAAACAATAAAATATAATTAATTTTAATCAATTTCTTAATCCCCTCTAACCTCTAATTCCTCGTTCACTACTGTTCCTGAAACCCAAAAAAACGTCGTTCGATTTCTAGGGCATTTAATCGCCATCGCCACGCAAGGCCGGAGGATGATCGGCCTCCTCAACATGAACGACCTCCGGACCTACACCACGTGCCTCCAATTGGGTGCAGCTCGCACGTGTATTAGCTCCAGAATTCAAACCCAAAGTCGGCACCTTCCAGGCGCTACTGGGACCTAATCCGTCCATGTTAGACGATCATCACCGATCAATAGATCGATTCCACATCTCTCTTGAAGTTTGTACTTAGAAGTTCGTCAGATTAATTCATGGATGAAGAGAAATTAAAGGGCGAAAAGTTGAAGATCCCGGCCACTAATCGCATAGAGCGGCGGCTATGCAATTTGACCACGCAGAAAGACTATTAGGGTTTTTGACTCCTTTGACCTATATATTTTTATATACTATAATTTTATTTAATTCAAAAAATACATGTTTATCAATTCGAACTCCAAATCAAACTCAATGACTGTCGTCACAAGCTAATTACCCCCATTTCGAACGCAATGGGATATGCCCCGTAAGCCAGTTCGACTGTTTCGATCAGTTTTCATCAAAATTAAAATATAAATTAATATAACGTTCAAAATTGATTTTAACGTACATTTTAATTTACTGGGGCCATATATTGACACCAAATTCTTGAAAAATAAATCTAGCTATGTTTTGACGATACAGTCCTAATAAAACTAATTTCATCGAATTTGGAGACCGTTTGAAAAGTGGCCATTTTCCAGTCGATTAAATTCAAACTAAAATTACCAAACACGTTTAAATTCACCACGCTCACATATTAATTCCAAAAATGATGAAAAAACTAGCAATAATTTGACATTCTGGATCCAACAAAAGTGGTTTCATCGAAAACAGAGATCGTTTGCAAAATGTCTATTTTTAAGGGCTATATAAATTCCATAGCGACTATTTTAGATTTTAAACTCGACATAACTTTCAACTTATATTATGAAATCTTCATTTCTTACATTCGTTGGAAAGATATAGTTAAACATATATTTTAAACTTCAATAGTCGGTGAGTTAACTATCAAAGAAAAACACGTGTGCAAACAACGATATTATTTCCAAATGGAAATTATATCAATCAGTCATCATTGAACATTTATCTCTCTATTTAACTTATTCATTTTTCATCTCCTGTTTCCATATATTCAACATTTCTTATTTTCTAAATTTAGAAAATGTACGTTATTAACAACGGAAAACATTTCCATTTCTTGTTTTCTATATTAGAAAACATTTCTTATCCTTATTTGGAAAACATTTCCAAAGCTCCTTCATTTGGTTTAAACAGATGTTTAAATAAAACATCGCAACACCAACTCTAACCATTTACCAAATTCACTTAACCATCATTCACTATCAAACCTTACCATTCCTTAGTTAAGAAGGAAGTCAATCAAGTTAGTGTATTATTACCTCTCAGACCTTAACTGAACAACGTTTTAACTTCAGAATAGACAAAGTTTATCTTTTAAACCTTTAACAAACTTCCTTACGTCTCTCTCTTTCGAATAAATCTCTATTCGATAACTCCTCCCTTCGAATAACTATATTCGGAAATTCTCTCCTACGAATAACTAGATTCGAAAACCTTTCTTCGAATAAACTATATTCGATTAACTCTATTCAATTAACTCTTATCAATTAACTCTATTGGATTAACTCTATTTGATTTAACTCTAATCGATTAACTCTATTGGATTAACTCTATTTGATTTAACTCTAATCACTTAACTCCTTTCGAATAAACTATATTCGATAATTCCTTTAATTCTATTCGAATAAACTATTTTCGATTTACTCCTTTAATTCTAATCGAATAAACTATATTCGATAACTCCTTTAATTCTATTCGAATAAACTATATTCGATTAACTCCTTTAATTCTATTCGAATAAACTATATTCGATAACGCCTTTCGAATAACTAGATCGATAACTCCTTTTGTAACACCCAGCCTCCGCCAGTGTGGCTCTTGCAAGCACTCTGACTTTGGAGGGGCGTTTGAATCAGGTAAACATGCATAATGATATATCAAGGCAGAACAAGAACATATGTATATATGTAAACAGAGTAAATGTCATAGATAAAACAGCGGAAGATTTCAAACCATTTCAAAACAAGTCTGGTACAACATAATGTCAACTTTCCAAATACACAAGTCTAGATAAAAACAACATTACTGAAAAACTGAAATACATAAGTACTATCCCCGAAATAAGTGATAACCATAGCTAGCTTCATGTCAAGACCGTACATGAGCTAAAATCCTAAGAGCAAGCGATCAAAAATCCAAGCTAAGCTCCAATATTCCCTCCCTGAGAACCTGGGGGGGGGGGGGGGGGGGGAAACGGAAGAAAAGAGGCGAAAGAAAACAGGTCAGTCAAAAAGACTGAGTAAGCCCTACTACAATCAATGTAAACTGATAAAGTTAACTGGAATGATGAAAGATGAGATGAACATATGGATAACTACATACTAGCATGAAGATTAACTAACAAGGTAGATAAAGGTGTCATCACATAATCAGGATTAAGGTTTTGCACCACAGGTGTACTAGCAAACTAACATGACTTGAATAAGCAAGTATTGATCCCTTGGCCCAAGCTTTGGCCCAATAACATGAAGTGACCCTAACACGAGGTCCAATAGCATGAAATGACCCTACGAGGTCCAACCAAACGGTCTAGTCGATCGGCTCCCTAAGCCTAACTCGTCACGTGTTGGTGTCAATGCGGCCCAAACATAATTGTAGTCAGACTGTGCCGGGTTTCCCGTCGGGTGTATCAAGCCCTAGGGTGGCAACCCCTGGACACCATAAACATAAGTGCACAGTCTCGATCTACTGGTACCCGTGCATGCTTTCCCCGGCTTCGGACTATGTGCACGACCATGGTCCGCCCGGAACTACACCGGCGTACCACTCTGCCGTCGTTTTTGGTCACTTACCTCCAGTCCAGTAATCGTGCCCCCACCCTAGCCTAGTCCCTAGGGTCATGATGATACAAACTTGGGATTACTGCTGGAGTGGACCCCCATTGCTAGGATTTTTCTAGTGGGTTAAGTACCGTTTAACCCTCTTGCTAATCATGGATTAACTTGGTTAAGTGTAACGATGAGTTCACGACTTAACCCCGATTAATCTACCAAGCCCAAATTGGTTAAGTATTAAGTGGACCATGACTTAACCCTAATCATGAGGCATTAATTAATTTAATGCACCTTAACCTCTCACATTAGACTTTGTTGCGGTTACTAGTTAAGCCGGTCGGTTCCGGGTAGCTTTACACCACAACTTGGTCTAACCTCGGGTTCAAGGTACAACATGACCAACTTCTCACATTGGGTCCTATTGTTTGTAGCAACTAGTTAAGCCGGTCGGTTCCGGGTAGGTTTACGCTACAAACTCAACTCAACCTCGAGTTGGTCACACTTATCTTTTCTAAGTGTCATGTCCATCATGTTTCCAAAACATGTTACAAGTTTTCAAGCATTTGGGTAGACCTAACTTAATAGGTAAATTCCCAAAGGGTAGACCTAACTTAATAGGTAAATTCCCAAGCTTATGTTTTTATGTCTTTTAAGTTTACCCAAACCCAAACGCAATCCCATCGCTTACATATCGCAATAGCGCATAAAGGATAGAAAGAGGGAACTTGGCATAATCATGACATAAAGGTGTTGAAGCCACAAGTTTAACATGGTGGCATATGAAATGTACATATGTTCATATACTTGCATATTACATTTTAGGCCTCAAAAGCATGCATAAAACCAAACTTAGCATATTGGTGATACATGGTGATAAATGACATGTAGAAATGGCCATAAGTTCGCATTTAGCCTCACATGCAAGTTATCATAAGAGATATGATAACCTACATGTTGCCAAAATGCAACCTTTAGCATAAAGCTTGAAGCTTTAGGCTCATAAACCCAAGATAAGCTTGCATAACATGATAACATGAGTGAGATGATCAACCCAAACTTGCATACATAACATGGCAACTTGCATATCATAACATAGCAAACTTGCATACATAACATGATAGACTTGCATATTACATCATAGTAAACTTGCATAACATATTATGATAAACTTGCATATCATATCATAGCATACTTGCATAACATGATTAAACTTGCATATCATATCATAATGATCAAACACAACTTGCATCATTCATTAGCTTTAGAGTTTAAATATGAAAGTAGAAAAGGGCTTACTATGCTTATGAAGACACAAAAATATGACAAAGCCCTTATGCAACCAATTAAACCCCAAAATGCAAGCTTCAATAGAAAAACCCTTAAGCCAAAATGATCAAAACCCTTGCTTTATGATGCAAATATAGAAACTTGACTTGAATGCAAGCTAATGATGTTCATACAAGCTTGAAAACACTTGTATGCATGGAAAATCTCATAGAAATTTATTTAGGAATTTTATGAAGAGAGTGGAGGCCATGAGAGGATTGATTTTGCCATAGTTTAGTTGTATGAATGAATAATGATGATTTAGGGTTAGGTTAGGGCCTTATTTATAGGGACTAGGACTAGTTCTAGCCTTAGGATTAAACCCTAGTTCCAATCTCAGCTATTAAAACCGAACCTGGCCCCCAAACTCAACAAAAACCCAAAATGGTGCACCAGGAAAAACTGCCCGGCTGGACCAAGTCGACAGCCAAGTCGACAGGGCTGTCGACTTGGGTCCAACCAAGTCGACTCCCAAGTCGACAGGGCTGTCGACTTGGGTGCTCTGGCGGGAATTTTCCCGCCTGCCCCAATATGACCCAATTTCCCAAATTCAAACTTGAATTTGAAATCTGTTTTTACTTTGAAATTTTCTGAAAACTTCGTTGGGCCTTAATCGGATCATACGGGCTCCGATTTTCGAAAACTCGGACTCTATTTCGCGTATTTTTCCGAGACGAACGCAATGGCATAGCCTGTTTCCCTTGATTCAGATTTTAGAATTAAATTCTGCCTCAATTTGTGTTATAACAGGTTATTGAAAATACGGGTTGTTACATTCTCCCCTCCTTAAAGGATTTCGTCCCCGAAATCTTTAAGTTGGGAAGAACGTATCCTACCATCCAATCATCCATCTACTCAAAACATCATCCACGAGCAATCATTGTCCTTACAAGATTCTAAATGTTGTATGAACATATGCAAAGGTGTGTGTATATGTACTTATCTAATGCAAATATCATCAATGCAAATTATGTTAGTGAAATGAATCCATATGTATGCAATTCCTAACATAATGTATAACATCTATATGTGTGCACATAACATACATCCATATGCAACATCCATGTGATAACACAAAAAAATTCCATCCATGAATAAGCATAAACACTCATGCATATGCAATATGAGGAGTGTGTGAGCCGATCTAGTGCCTAATGTGTATAATGCATCCACGAGTAACCACTTGCAAACACTTGCAACCACTTGCAACCATCAAGCATAACATGTTTCAAACACATGTTTCATCCAAAGGGTTTCTACCTAAGGTTCTCATGACAAGATTAACACGATAAACTAGATAAACATGGATAGAAAAGAGAAAGATATGCTAACAAAGAAAAGAGATTGAGAGTGTACCCTCAAAAAGGAATGGATAAAGCCCACGCATCTTCTCCTCGGTTTCCCAAGTTGCGTCTTCTTCGGCTTCACCCCATTGAACCTTCACCAACTTGACCTCTCGATTCCTTAGCTTCTTGGTCTCCGTCCCCAAAATACGAATCGGTGCTCTCCTCAAAGTAGCCTCTTTCTCCACTTCTACATCTTTCAGAACACTTGGCTCAACAACCTCTGCTGATTCATGTAAACACTTCCGGAGATGCGAGACATGAAAAACATCGTGTACTCTGGCAAGCTTCTCGGGCAACTCCACTCTATAAGCCATCTGCCCGATCCTCTCTATAATAGGGAATGGTCCAACAAACCTCGGTGCTAACTTCCCAACGGCTCCAAATCGGACCACATTCCGCAAAGGAGAAACCTTCACGAAAACCATATCCCCAACATCAAACTCCAAATCAGTTCTTCGCTGATCAGCATAGGATTTCTGTCGGTCTTGGGCCGCTTTCATCCGTCTCCGAATCAACTCGACCTTCTCGGATGTATCTCTGATCATATCAGGCCCAATTATAAGCTCATCTGTAGTCTCCCACCAACATGTAGGCGACTTGCACGGCCTCCCATATAAAGCTTCAAATGGTGCCATCCCTATGCTTGCCTGATAACTGTTATTATATGCAAACTCAACAAGAGGAAGATGGTCTTCCCAAGTACCACCAAAATCCAGAATACAAAGCCTCAACAGATCCTCGAGTACCCTATTCACCCTTTCGGTTTGACCGTCCGTCTGTGGGTGATAAGCCGTACTTAGATTCAACCTCGTGCCCATAGCTTCTTGCAAGCTATTCCAGAACTGACTTGTAAAGATTGGGTCACGGTCACTGACTATACTAGAAGGGACTCCATGTAGTCTCACAATCTCACGAAGATATACAGACACTAGCCAAAATGCGGTCCTCTTGCTCTTCACTGGAATGAAATGAGCACGCTTCGTAAGTCTATCCACAATAACCCAGATGCTCGTATTCCCTTTCCTTGACCTTGGTAGCCCATCGATAAAGTCCATGGAAATACTCTCCCACTTCCAAAGTGGAACGTCTAGAGGATGCAATAGCCCACCGGGCTTCTTCGACTCGGCCTTAACTTGCTGGCAAATGATACATCTAGAGACAAACTCTGCCACATCCTTCTTCATCCCAGGCCAAAAGAAAATGCGCTTCATATCTTTATACATCTTATCTCCGCCTGGATGTATAGTCAACTTAGAGCGATGCGCTTCCTCAAGAACTTTTCTTACTAAATCTTCTACCATTGGAACACATAACCTTCCGTCTCTCCTCAGCCAACCCTTGTCATCAATAGAATATCGAGCGAGATGACTAGACGCCTCTCCTCGAATCAGCTTATCCATAATCTCAACTATCTGAGGGTCTTCTCTCTGCGAAGCCCCAACTTGATCAAGAAGGGTAGGTCTGAGTTTCAGAGATGCTAAAGAACCGGTCATCGACTCAATCGCCAAAGAGAAATCAAAGGTTGCCACATACTCTAAATTCTTCATCTCAACGAATAGAGGACTCAGAGTCAACCTTTTTCTACTCAATGCATCTGCTACCACATTCCCCTTGCCAGTGGTATAAGCTATCTCAAAATCGTAGGATGCCAAGAATTCCATCCATCTTTGTTGCCTCAGATTCAGATCCTTCTGAGAAAAGAGATACTTCAATGACTTGTGATCGGTATAAAGCTCAAATCTTTCTCCCAGAAGATAATGGCGCCAAGAGTTGAGTGCATATACTATTGCTGCCAACTCTAAGTCATGAGTGGGATAATTCTTCTCATGCACTTTGAGTTGTCTACCGCCAAAGCATATCACTCTTCCTTCTTGCATCAGAACAGCTCCTAACCCCGTGCCACATGCATCGGTGTATACTGTAAATAACTTTCCTCCATCGGGCAAAGCTAGAACAGGTGCTGATGTGAGAGCTCTCTTGAGCTTCTGAAAAGCAAGCTCGCATTCTATGCTCCAAGCAAAAACTAAATTCTTCTTCGTCAATTTAGTGAGAGGAGCGGAAATCTTCGCGAAGTCCTTGATGAACTTCCGGTAAAAGCCTGCAAGACCTAGAAAACTTCTCACTTCGGTTGTATTCCTTGGAGTCTTCCAATCCTGAACCGCAACTACCTTAGCGGGATCCACCGCTAAGCCTTGCTTAGATACTATATGCCCAAGGAATCTAACTTCCCTTCTCCAAAAGTGACACTTGGAGAACTTGGCCTTCAACTGATGCGCTCTAAGCGTATCCATCACCTCCGCGAGGTGCCTTGCGTGCTCTTCCTGATCCTTAGAGAAGATCAGTATATCATCTACGAAGACCACGACAAACTTGTTCAAGAACTCCCTGAACACCCTACTCATCAAGTCCATGAAATATGCGGGTGCATTAGTCAAGCCGAACGGCATGACAAGCCATTCGAAGAATCCATCTGGCGTTCTAAACGCAGTCTTGTCTATACTATCTTCAGCTACCCTGAGCTAATGGAATCCCGTAGCAAGATCAAGCTGAGAGAAAACAGAAGCACCGACAAGCTGGTCAAAGAGATCATCAATCCTCGGTAACGGGTGTCTGTTCTTCTTAGTCAGCTTATTCAACTCTCGATAGTCAACACAAAGTCGGAGAGAACCATCTGCCTTGGTAGAAAATACCACAGGCGCTCCCCATTCAGATATACTTCGTCTAATGAAGTTCTTCTCAAGCAACTCCTTCACTTGCTTACTTAGCTCCCGCCTTTCACGCGGAGCCATGTGCCGAACGGGCAAAGAAACCGGCTTTGCATTATCCACCAAATAAATGCGGAAATCAATCTCTCGCTTAGGGGGCAACCCCCTAACTTCATCGAAAACATCCGGATACTCTCGAACCACTCTCACAGACTGAAGAGTTTCCATTGACGAGTCGAGTGATTCAAGATAGCACAACATGACGGGACCTCTCGGATCACAAGAAATCTCTAGGGTGTTTCCGAGGCGAGTCACGAGCCTCACAACCCTATGCTCACAATCAAGAATGGCTCCATATCTGGACAGCCAATCCATGCCTAATATCAATCTGTATCCCCTAAAACCAAGAACATAAGCACTACACAAGAACTCTACACTCAGTATAGAGATCCTCAAATCCCTACATATCATAGACAGATGGGAGGAACCCCCAATAGGATTTGAGACATAGACGGGATCATCCACCAAGCTAGTACTAAGGTGCAAACTATCAACAAGATCAGATGAGATAAAGCTATGCGATGCACCAGAATCAAACAAGGTACGAACTGGAAAATCAGAAATATATACAAGGCTCTCAACAGAAATACTACCTCGATCGGGAGCGACATTGAGAGCATGAACTTGCCCTCCTGAAGGTCCAGCACGCTGAGTCTGACCCTGGCCTTGCCCTTGCTTCCTCGGGCAATCCTTACTGAAATGTCCAGTCTCACCGCAGAAAAAGCATTCACCATTCTTCCTTTTTCTCTTCTTACAATCCTTAATAAGATGCCCAACTGAACCGCAATAATGGCATTTCCCCTTGTTGTTCTTGCCCTTGTTGTTGTTCCCCTTGTTGCCATGACTCTTGTTCTTGTTCTGATTGCCTTGACTGTTCTGACCACTTGGATTACCCTGATTTCCTTTCCACTGGGAATCAGTCTTCTTGGCTTGAGTATCATTCACCTTGATCTCTTTCTTGACATCTCCCTGAAGTAACGCCATATCAACCAAGCTCTCAAACGTGGCCCCATGGGGAATATGTGACATAGCCAATCCCTGCAACGGCTCATTCAATCCTCTAGCAAAACGAAGAGCCTTCTTCTGAGGAGTATTAACCATATCCAAGCCAAAACGAGCTAACTGATTGAACTTGTTCACATATTCTTTGACAGACATATCTCCTTGTTTCAAAGTTATGAACCTCTCCATTTGCAGATTCTCCTCAGCAGAAGATAGAAACTTAAGCACGAACCTTGCCCTGAAATCGGCCCAAGTCTCAACAGGCCTAGTACCATTGGTGACTTCCCACCAATAAGCGGCTTCATCCTTCATAAGCCAAACTGCCAACAAGATCTTCCTCTGATCGTCTATCCCAAAGATAGCAAATAAATCCTCGGTCTCTTTCAACCAATTTCTGGCCTCTACAAAAGTCTCAGTGCCTTGAAAGTTCTTGCCACCCATTGCTTTGAAATCTTTGCAAGTCTTTGCGAAGTCAGCTTGAGGATGCTGAGGGGGAGGAGGAAGAGGAACCTCAGCGGTAGGAGGAGGAGGAACATTAACTACAGGAGGAGGAGGAGGAGGAGGGACATCTGTGGGGCCGGCTTCGGTCGCCCTAGCCTTCAAAAGTCTCCTATACCAAACAGGTACGTGTACTCCCTCCGGAATAGCAAAGTTATCGGCCATACTGAAAACGAAGAAAAAGATAGATTCAGAATGGAGAAAAAACGAAGGAATTTTGCTAATGGCTTTTTGGGGAATAGCCTTTAAAATAAACTAGACTTTTCTTTGGAAAATACTTTATACTTGGTTTTGAAAATAGTTTTCCAAAAGCTTTAAAAACCTTTTTGTTCCTTCTCGTAAACCATATGCTCTGATACCAAATGTAACACCCAGCCTCTGCCAGGGTGGCTCTTGCAAGCACTCTGACTTTGGAGGGGCGTTTGAATCAGGTAAACATGCATAATGATATATCAAGGCAGAACAATAACATATGTATATATGTAAACAGAGTAAATATCATAGATAAAACGGCGAAAGATTTCAAACCATTTCAAAACAAGTCTGGTACAACATAATGTCAACTTTCCAAATACACAAGTCTAGATAAAAACAACATTACTGAAAAACTGAAATACATAAGTACTATCCCCAAAATAAGTGATAACCATAGCTAGCTTCATGTCAAGACTGTACATGAGCTAAAATCCCACAAGCAAGCGATCAGAAATCCAAGCTAAGCTCCAATATTCCCTCCCTGAGAACCTGGGGGGGGGGGGGGGGGGAACGGAAGAAAAGAGGCGAAAGAAAACAGGTCAGTCAAAAAGACTGAGTAAGCCCTACTACAATCAATGTAAACTGATAAAGTTAACTGGCATGATGAAAGCTGAGATGAACATATGGATAACTACATACTAGCATGAAGATTAACTAACAAGGTAGATAAAGGTGTCATCGCATAATCAGGATTAAGGTTTTGCACCACAGGTGTACTAGCAAACTAACATGACTTGAATAAGCAAGTATTGATCCCTTGGCCCAAGCTTTGGCCCAATAACATGAAGTGACCCTAACACGAGGTCCAATAGCATGAAATGACCCTACGAGGTCCAACCAAACGGTCTAGTCGATCGGCTCCCTAAGCCTAACTCGTCACGTGTTGGTGTCAATGCGGCCCAAACATAATTGTAGTCAGACTGTGCCGGGTCTCCCGTCGGGTGTATCAAGCCCTAGGGTGGCAACCCCTGGACACCATAAACATAAGTGCACAGTCTCGATCTACTGGTACCCGTGCATGCTTTCCCCGGCTTCGGACTATGTGCACGACCATGGTCCGCCCGGAACTACACCGGCGTACCACTCTGCCGTCGTTTTTGGTCACTTACCTCCAGTCCAGTAATCGTGCCCCCACCCTAGCCTAGTCCCTAGGGTCATGATGATACAAACTTGGGATTACTGCTGGAGTGGACCCCCATTGCTAGGATTTTTCTAGTGGGTTAAGTACGGTTTAACCCTCTTGCTAATCATGGATTAACTTGGTTAAGTGTAACGATGAGTTCACGACTTAACCCCGATTAATCTACCAAGCCCAAATTGGTTAAGTATTAAGTGGACCATGACTTAACCCTAATCATGAGGCATTAATTAATTTAATGCACCTTAACCTCTCACATTAGACTTTGTTGCGGTTACTAGTTAAGCCGGTCGGTTCCGGGTAGCTTTACACCACAACTTGGTCTGACCTCGGGTTCAAGGTACAACATGACCAACTTCTCACATTGGGTCCTATTGTTTGTAGCAACTAGTTAAGTCGGTCGGTTCCGGGTAGGTTTACGCTACAAACTCAACCCAACCTCGAGTTGGTCACACTTATCTTTTCTAAGTGTCATGTCCATCATGTTTCCAAAACATGTTACAAGTTTTCAAGCATTTGGGTAGACCTAACTTAATAGGTAAATTCCCAAAGGGTAGACCTAACTTAATAGGTAAATTCCCAAGCTTATGTTTTTATGTCTTTTAAGTTTACCCAAACCCAAACGCAATCCCATCGCTTACATATCGCAATAGCGCATAAAGGATAGAAAGAGGGAACTTGGCATAATCATGACATAAAGGTGTTGAAGCCACAAGTTTAACATGGTGGCATATGAAATGTACATATGTTCATATACTTGCATATTACATTTTAGTCCTCAAAAGCATGCATAAAACCAAACTTAGCATATTGGTGATACATGGTGATAAATGACATGTAGAAATGGCCATAAGTTCGCATTTAGCCTCACATGCAAGTTATCATAAGAGATATGAAACCTACATGTTGCCAAAATGCAACCTTTAGCATAAAGCTTGAAGCTTTAGGCTCATAAACCCAAGATAAGCTTGCATAACATGATAACATGAGTGAGATGATCAACCCAAACTTGCATACATAACATGGCAACTTGCATATCATAACATAGCAAACTTGCATACATAACATGATAGACTTGCATATTACATCATAGTAAACTTGCATAACATATTATGATAAACTTGCATATCATATCATAGCATACTTGCATAACATGATTAAACTTGCATATCATATCATAATGATCAAACACAACTTGCATCATTCATTAGCTTTAGAGTTTAAATATGAAAGTAGAAAAGGGCTTACTATGCTTATGAAGACACAAAAATATGACAAAGCCCTTATGCAACCAATTAAACCCCAAAATGCAAGCTTCAATAGAAAAACCCTTAAGCCAAAATGATCAAAACCCTTGCTTTATGATGCAAATATAGAAACTTGACTTGAATGCAAGCTAATGATGTTCATACAAGCTTGAAAACACTTGTATGCATGGAAAATCTCATAGAAATTTATTTAGGAATTTTATGAAGAGAGTGGAGGCCATGAGAGGATTGATTTTGCCATAGTTTAGTTGTATGAATGAATAATGATGATTTAGGGTTAGGTTAGGGCCTTATTTATAGGGACTAGGACTAGTTCTAGCCTTAGGATTAAACCCTAGTTCCAATCTCAGCTATTAAAACCGAACCTGGCCCCCAAACTCAACAAAAACCCAAAATGGTGCACCAGGAAAAACTGCCCGGCTGGACCAAGTCGACAGCCAAGTCGACAGGGCTGTCGACTTGGGTCCAACCAAGTCGACTCCCAAGTCGACAGGGCTGTCGACTTGGGTGCTCTGGCGGGAATTTTCCCGCCTGCCCCAATATGACCCAATTTCCCAAATTCAAACTTGAATTTGAAATCTGTTTTTACTTTGAAATTTTCTGAAAACTTCGTTGGGCCTTAATCGGATCATACGGGCTCCGATTTTCGAAAACTCGGACTCTATTTCGCGTATTTTTCCGAGACGAACGCAATGGCATAGCCCGTTTCCCTTGATTCAGATTTTAGAATTAAATTCTGCCTCAATTTGTGTTATAACAGGTTATTGAAAATACGGGTTGTTACACCTTTCGAATAACTAATATTCGATAACTCCTTTCGAATAACTAATATTCGATTAACTCACTTCGAATAACCAATATTCGATTAACTCACTTCGAATAACCAATATTCGATTACTCTTCTCAAATAAACTATATTCGATTACTCTTCTCTCGAATAAACTATATTCGATTACTCTTCTCTCGAATAAACTATATTCGATTACTTTTCTCTCGAATAAGTGATATTCGATAACTCTACTTCGAATATGTGATATTTGATAACTCTACTCGATTTACTCCATTTAAATAACTCTAACTGGTTAACTCTAACTGATTAATTCTAACCGATTAACTCCGACTGGTTAACTCTAACTGATTAACCCTGACTGGTTAACTCGAACTGATTAATTCTAACTGATTAACTCCTTTGAATCATTTCCTTTTGAATTATTTCCTTTTCTATTATCTCCTTTGGATTATCTCCTTTTCTATTATCTCCTTTGGATTATCTCCTTTTCTATTTGTTTACTTAACAAATAACTATTCCCTTTTTAATTCTATTTATTTAACAAATAAATATTTCTTTTATCTTTTCTATTTATTTAACAAATAAATATTTCCATTTAATCTATCCTATTTATTTAACAAATAAATATCTCATTTATAACATTCTATTTATTTCCCATAAATAAATATTTCCATTGAATCTATTTGTAAATGTTTTACAAATATTTCTCTTTCTATTTGTTTTGCAAATATCTTCCTTTGTATTTGTTTTACAAATATATTCCCTTTATATTTGTTTTACAAATAATTTCCTTTATATTTGTTTTACAAATATATTTCCTTTACATTTGTTTTGACAAGTATATCTCCTTTTTAACTCTTTTGATTTTATAGTTATTTCCTTTATAAAATCCCTTTTTCTTTTATATATAAAATCCATTGATTTTAAATAAATAAATTATTTTCAAAATTTACTTTGAAAATCCCTTTTCTACATGCCAGTATTTCTTACGGTATTTAAAATACCAAATCACAATGATCGATATCATTTAAACACACATCATCATTAACAGATTTTATATTACATCATATATTACAATATATGAAAACAGTAAAATAAATGTTGAGGAATCCAGTTGGATTCCTCCAACCTGTTTCCCTGCATCACAGATGTTAATCAACATAATAACATCGATTTCATTTCGATATGAAATATTTCGATAAACAGAATCAATATTTGATTAACGATTTATATAAATATATCGTTATCTATGATTTCAACCAATACACAAGCAATTCAACCAAACAGTTAACACACAGCAATCAACAACATAATTATCAGTTCTAACAATATGTTGTAAAAATATAACTATTCAGAGTTGGTGAGTTTTACTCACATTGGACAATCATCGTTAATAACGATAACCATCGCTTGATTCAGACGGACAATTTATTTTGCTATAAATTGTAACGAGCTCGAATCCATCCCCAGTCAGTTCCAATGTGTAGCCACCGTCCATACGATCCCATCGGATCTTGTTTCGTCCAATTCTGATACCGTATGACCAAGTTATACAATTACAAAGTTAATACACTTTTAATTTGAATTAAAACATGATTTAATTTATAATTGGGCTTAACTTTTAACTCATCCCAATTGGACCAATACCAGACCTTCAACTTTAGAACTCGGACCCGTTTACATCTTCTTCCCCATAACAAAAAACAACGATCTCCAGTACACATCCAAGCCATTCCAAATCTTTCAACCACCTCGTTCTCTTCCTCCTTTCAGTGAAAACCCAAACTAATGTCACTGCAACAATCCGAATACCCCACACCACCACTCCCAGGCGCGAGCTTCTCCGACCAACTCGCGTTCCCAAGTTCGATGCCACCATCCCCATCGTCCACTCGACTTCCTGTACTGCTCTAGTTCTCCCTTGTTCCACGCTTCCTCCACTTCATCGCTACCAGTTGAAATCACAACTCCAAAACGCTGCTTTATTCGAACTCCATCCCCTCTGTTTGCGTCGAGCAATATTCTCCCACTTCAGCACTTCGATCGACAACAACTACACAGAAATCACCCAAAAAAACTATCAATGACTCCTCACTAACGCCTCTATTTCGAATCATATCAAGCCCTAGGCTCGCGGGATGACAACTGCGATTTCCAGAGATGAATCGAACCCAAACATTTTCATACTGGTTCGAAGAGAATATGCTTAGGAATTCAAAGACCATTGCTTTCTGATTTATATATTTTTGTATGCTTTTGTTTTGATTTTAGAAGTTGCGATTCGGTTTTGAAGAGAGAGGAAGACTGGCAGCTTGGGATTTTTTGAGCAGATAATTTAGAACTTAGGTTTAGAGAACGTTAGGGTATTATATACTTTAGTTGAAAATCCCTTTTGTGGATTTGTTAAAAACCACGATTCCTGCTTTTAGGCCAAGAGAAAAGGGGCGGCTTGAGAATGAAGTGCGTGGCTCTTTTCTAATCGGTGAAAGGAGTTTTTTAGGGTATTTTTGTTTTAATAAGTTTTTAGGGTACCCTGTTTCATAAAAACTCCACTCGTTTTCGGACCTCAACCGACGAAAATAAAAATACCGTTGTAATCAGCGATGTGCCAGGATTCCAAAAATATAATAATGCCGGTAGGTTAGCTTATTCTGTGAAATCCCAAAAATGTCGACTATAGGGTGCAAAATACTCCAAATAAAAAGTTGCTTTTTTAATTAATAAAAAATTACAGTAAAATTCTAAAAATTTAATTATCACTATTTCCCAAAAGAACCTTGTCTAAATTCAAAACCGATATTCAAATATATTTGAATAACCGTTATGGCCACGAACAAATATACCGCTGTTTTTCTGAATATTTGATTTGGACATAAATCGAAATCTACACGATGAAATCCCGATTTTTCTCTTCCCCTAGAAAAATATACTCCACCAGCTCTGAACGTTTCTTGTTTCACATAAATCCGATTTAAAACAAATCCTGTACATTCGGTTGAAGTTCAAATCGCCAAATAGCGAACTGTTGCGCCATTTCGAGCTCGATTATAGTTAAATTATAATTATACGTTCAAACTTCGTTTATATAATATATTCGTTATCGTAATTCAATTTTAAACTGAATTATATATTTCGAATTTCCCAGTTCACACCATATAGCCATTTCACCCCATTCTGTTTATTTCAGAATTAAATATATTATTTAATTATTAATTTAATTAAATATTCAAAGTTATTTAATTTAAATGACCATTAAATCCTCTTAATCACCTTTTAAATAATTAAAAAAATTAATTATTATATCGTTGAAAATGCGGGTCATTACAAGAGTACAAGAATATAACAGATTATGAATAAGTAATATACATCAGAAAAATATCATAAGACAACTGAAAGAGATACACAGATACAAAGCTTTCCGAATATAGCTTCAGCTGTAAACCAGGATCCTGTAAAAAGAAATCTGCAAAACCAAAACTACAAGCTGCCCGTGTGGAAAATATGGGCAATCAGATTTTAGGTAGAAATAATAAACTCCGAGTCAGTCTTGGGACTGGTGTGAGAACTAAAAACAGTTATTAAAACTTTACTTTAAAATATGGTAAATCACAGGACCACGCCGCATGTCACGGAACGGGTTCACCCCCATGAATACCAGTGAATAAACAACAACTAATAACAGTCATATGGATCTACAATGCATCAAACAACATGAAATTCCATAATCTACCCATTTAGGCTTAATCCCAAATTTAGATTTTTCGAAATCCAATTCACTTTATAGAAATTATTCCTTTGGACTTTATTTTCCGATTTTTCATTTCAAATCTTTTGAAATACATATCTAGCTTTTATATCAAAGTAGATTTCACTTCGGGATCTCAAACCAAAATCTTTGGAAACATGAATTCCAAAACATAACAATGCATACAAACAAGTATGCAACCAAATATAGGGCTTCCCTCAGACAAGGAAAAGCGTACGCACCTTACCAACTCGATATATAAATGTGCACCTCCCACGATGGAGCAGACTACACTGACGATGCACAATCCCACGCCCTCGGGGACTACACTGCCATCTCACTCATACTTTTAGTCGTCCGGGTTACCAGAATATTTAGTCACATACTAAATCACTTCATGTCCTGAAGTGAGGAAAATCATTTCACCACATAATAATCTCGAGTACTTTCCAAATATTGTAATTTACATTAGCAATTCACACATATGATCAGTCACTATTAATCACATAACCTTTGAGCTTGTACATCTCAAAGAAGGGTGTTAAGCAAGAGAATAAATTCTCCGCCACCAAACAGATATATCATCAATAGCAACTAATCGGTTATGTGATGAACTACAATGTCAAACACATAATACATTTCGAAATCATCGGGTTTAGGCCTCGAAATCCTTTTTGTTTTATAAAACATTCCCTGTCCAAAATAGGGAATACATTTCTTCACTTAAGAAAAATATCATCTCAAAATCATTCATTAAATTTGAAATAAACTCAACAACATCGCTAAACCTCTCATAGTCAAATCGTGAAGTGTTTCACAAGATGTTAGCATACACATATTTCCACCCAACCCAATGCTAAATGTAAAAGCATATCTCACTCATAAACTGGCTGAGCACAATCCAAACAGTCAATCAATCACAATCAATATGAACAACCAATAATATTTGGTTTATATCACATCTCATGATTTGGTAAATTTAATCACCATTCTTTCATTCAAATCTAATTAAAGATTTATTAGAACTCTTCTTAGTTCTAATCTTCGAAAATCATTACTTAAGATTATTAGATTTTTTGGAAATTAATCCTGCCTTTAATTGAATTAAAGAACAAATGTTATTTAAAACACAGTTCACGATAAACCCAAAATCATCTTCCATCAAAATGGATTCCTCACGGAAACCATAACAGTTTACAATCAATATAAATTTCCGTATCAAACTAATGCTGTAAGTGGAATAGCGGCAAAGCCTTTTAAATTCCATAAATAGTAACGGTCTTCATTCACAGAAGATCATCTCGATTATTGCCAAATCGAATTTTATTTAATTCCAATTTAGTTTATTAAATTGGAAAACTTTACTTTGGAAAATTCCATTAAGCTTCATAAAAAGATTTATAAATTCCAAATCATATCTTCACTGTTACTTGGATTAAAGAATGACTGTTATTTAAAACATTGTTCACTATGAACCCCAAAATCCAATTGGATATTAAATATAAGGCTCTAAATAGAAATTATATCGGCTTGTATTCAATATCAAATTCTGAAACCAATAAATATCATATTGGGAACAAAAAAATATATATCTTCCAAATTCCTCAACAATATCTGTATAATCACGGAATCCAATATCGAAATAAACCGAAGATTATTTCCATTCAAATCCATTCCAATTTATTCATTGGAAAATTCTGTTATTTCAAAACCATTTCAAATCCAATTTAATTATTTAAAAACATTGGATTATTATTCTAGTTATTAACTAGTTCATTTTTGATAAAAATATATTTTTATCTTTTCAAACTTCGAATTTTTCATCCAAAATCTTTAGAAATCATTTATTATGATTTTACACAAAAAATTTCCATAATTTTAATTATTTTATTAAGGTCCGTACTGTCGGTTTCCAATAACTGCCACCGAACTGCATTCATAGCGACCTTTTCTAAAATTGATCTTGACACAATTCCAAATCTAACCATTCAAATTTAAATCTCATATATTCGTTGGAAATCTCTTTTCGATACGAACCCAATGATTCCAATTTTGGGAGTATCCGATGGTCGGATCTCCCGTTACGTCCATTTTAAGTTATTGGTCGAAATTCGCGAACGGTCGTTGTGCGACGCGTTCTATTCAAACCATTATATATATAATATATATTATCGATTTAAATTTAAAAAGTATTTTATACGTCGTTTTAAATTCGTTATAAAAATGATTACAACCTCCTTTTCAATTTTAAATCAAAATTGAATATTCCATTATATGACAATTTCATACCGTGCATATATATGTTAAAAATTATATTTTAACAATCCAATAATTATTCCATTACATGCCAATTTTATATATCTCATATATAAGCTAAAAATAATATTTTCAGCGAACAAATAATTATTTCAATACATGCCAATTTTATTCATAGAATATATACATTAAAATTATATTTTTAACGAACAAATATTTATTCCATTTCATGACCATTTTATATATCGCATATATAAGCTAAAATAATATTTTTAACGAACAAATATTTATTCTACAACATGACGATTTTATATATTGCATATATAATTTTATACAACGCATATGTTATTTTACTTCACAACGCATATATATAATTTCCCAACGCATTTATATTTTAATACAACGCATATGTATATTTTATTTCACAACGCATATATATATATATATAATTTCGCAACGCATATATATATATATATATATATATATAATTTTCACAATGCATATATATATAATTTTCACAATGCATATATATATATATTTTATTATACAACACATATTTATATATATATATTTTACAATGCATATATATATTATTCATATCGCATATATATATTTTATTCACATCGCATATATATATATATATATATTAAAAACGCATATATATATATATATATATTTTAAACAGTGCATATATACGTTGTTTACTCCATTTCACAACACAATACAATCAATTAAATCATCCATGGTCTGTGGACGCGGGAAGTGAGCTAACATGCACCGTATACAATTTATAATGATTAAAGCTGATAAAAAAAACTACACTGGCAATTCTGTATATTTTTATACATGAATACAATAACATGATAAAATATAATTTAGTGAGAAGGAGTTCTTACCTTGTACTTAGAAGTTCATTGGATTGATTTATGGATGAAGAGAAATTAAAGGGCGAAAAGTTGAAGATCCCGGCCATTAATCGCACAGAGCGGCGGCTCTGCAATTTGACCACGCAGAAAGACTATTGGGGTTTTCGTCTCCTTTGACCTATATATTTATAGATACTACAATATTATTTAATTCGAAAAATACATGTTTATCAATTCGAACTCCAAATCAAACCCAATGACTATCGTCCCCAGCTAATTACCTATATTCCGAACGCAATGGGATATGTCCCATATGCCAATTCGACTATTTCGATCAGTTTTCATCAAAATTGAAATATAAATTAATGTAGCGTTCAAAATTGATTTCAACGTACATTTTAATTTACCGGGGCCATATACTGACTCCAAAAATTCTAGAAAAATAAATCTAGCTATGTTTTGACGATACGGTCCTAACAAAACTAATTTCATCGAATTTGGAGACCGTTTGAAAAATGACCATTTTCCAGTCGATTAAATTCAAACCGAAATTACCAAATACATTTAAATTCACCACGCTCACATATTAATTCCAAAAATTATGAAAATTGGAATCTAGCAATAATTTAACATTCTAGATCCAATAAAAGTGGTTTCGTTGAAAACGGAGGCCATTTGCAAAATGGCTATTTTTAAGGGCTATATATTATATTAAAAATATATATAAATTCTTTAGCGACTATTTTAGATTTAAACTGGACATAACTTTCAATTTATATAATGAAATCTCCATTTCTTACCATCGTTAGAAAGATATAATTAAACAGATTCTAACGTTTCTGGTTTTACCGAAATCAGATTTATTTTGAATCCTGTACATTCATTTAAAATTTTAAATCGAATTTTCAAACTATCGCGCCATTTCAGGCTCGTTTTATAATTAAAATAAATTTATACGTTCTAAATTCAATTTAAATAAAATTTTAGTCGTTATTATTTAAAATAAATCATTTGAAATATCTGAAATCCATTAAAATAGCTAAAATAAAAATTTTAAATTGGTTTTGGAAATCCAGGTTGTTACAGTATACGTGGAACAGATGGCACAATCATGATTTGTAAGTGCTTTCATATAATATATATATATATATGTATATATATACATATAACAGGCACACACACCCTCCAATACGAAGGTACGTCTATTGTGCACATGAAAAATGGTAATTCACTCTTGTTATGTTACAGTATTTGAATGAATGAAATGAGTTAACATGAGAAAAAAAATTAATTTATGTACATACAAAATTTAAAAGCACCAACGGAAGATGAAACTTCCAGTGGAAGGTCTAGAAATAAAATGTCAAACATAGACCAGTCATTATTTGTAACGATGAATGAAACAATATATAGGAATGAATGAATGTAGAAATAAAGTTTTGGAATAGCATATCTATAAAATTAAATCAATAGAGATGCATGAAAAGCCACAAACCTCTTTCGGCTATTGGAAATAGAGATGGAAATTTAATCTGCGGGGATGAGTACCCGCAAAGACCCACCTCTATTTGGACGGGATTCCCCGACTTAGCGGCTAATGAGACGGTGATGGAGGATGATTTCAGTACCCGAAACGGATATGGGCCAGGTACGGAGGTGATACCATTTGCCCCATATCTGACCCAGTACATATAGTTTTTTTTGCAAGGCATATATAATATATATAGTTTCTTTTTATATTTAAAATGTGTATATACATACTAAGAAAAAAATATTAATTGATGTGTTAAGTACTGATTCCATTGACCATTCATCTTCCTTTATTACGTTCGATTAGGAAATATAACTAATATTATTAATGTGTTGGGTATTGCTTTGCTGAATATTGATCATGAAACATAAATAATATTTGTTTGATTTAAATTTAAATTTGTTGTTTTACCTTTTATTTTTATTTATTATCATTTTTTTCTTCATCTTGCCTTAACGGGTACCCAATGGATTTCTCATAATCGATGGGTATTCCCCTACCCGAATCCGATGGGTATTAAAAGGGGATGGAACGGGAATGGAGGCCATTAATGGGTAGTAGGGTTGGAGGGGGAGGATGTGTTCCCTGGATATTACCCTCCCCATTCCCATACCTAATTGGAAATTTATATGGGAAACGTGACATAAAACTGAGCCATCTTTCTATAATGAAACCAACCCATATTGGAAGAAGTTATAGAATTATTCATTTATTACTCATCTAAAAATGACTAAATTACTGTTATGGTACCGAACACTAATTATATAAAAATTATATATCATAGGAAATATATCACACGAAATATTTCTATAAAAGATCTATCTACGAAATGAAAATGCTTTTCTAAATAACAGTCAGGCTAAATGTTAATACATGTTGAGCATATGATTTGATATTGTGTTATAGACACAACATGTTGGAAGTAAAATAATTTATGAAAATGTCATGCAAAAATAGTTCTGGTTTGTTCTAAATTTTCATTATTTCATTACTTGTTACGAGCTATATAATAATATTTGGTTTCTGTAATGACCTGGATTTGTTGTCAATTAATTTCAAATATTTAATATTTATTTTAATTGCTGAGTCGATTTTATAAATGGATATTTATATAGAGTTTAACAATTTAATAATCGCATACGATTTAATTTCGATAATATTGAATTACCATAATGTTGGAAAAAAAGTGTTAAGAGAATTCACAAATAATACTGGATCGAAATAATTCAGATAATCAATATGAATTCTGTTTGAATGTGGACGATAAAAATAATTTATTATCAAGGAATATATTGTTTTGAATTTAAATTATATCAATTTAATATGGTTATTTTATATACGTTCAAATTAAGTTGTACAATCTATTTCATTGAATTCAGAATAGCATTATAACATTGTAACGTCGGTCGGTACGTAAAAATAAAGGTTCGTAATTTCAATTAATGGACCCCGATATTCTTTTGAGTGGATAAGCATGAGATCAAATCAATATCTATTTAAAATAAAGTGAAAATCTTTTTATATCAAATCATAATAAATATAGGATCAAATCAAATAAATAAACATCGTTTCAGTGTACTTAAAGTAGACTTAGGCTTGTACTCGTGCAGCTAACTATTTCCTTCGAGCCAAAGGAACCCCTTCATCCATGTCTATAAGTTCATACCATCCCTCACTCCCCTTTTCTAGTCTCGTTCTCCAGCAAAGGAAAAGAAAAACAAATCAAAATCCTCAAAAGAAAAATTCATGTTGACTAAAATAGACCTAATTCTTCAAAACAAACAAAGAGAGGATCGAAATAGGAAATCGCGATGAGCGGTAAGCTTATGGAGGTTATATGCTAGTTCTCTGGTGTTAGAATGAGTGCAACGCTCGAGTTCAGAACCGTTAGGCTAGGGTTTCATGTTCGGTAATTGGAGAAATACTGGAGAGTTGCAGTTGATCAAGGGTGAACTGGAAGCTGCGATGGGTCTTGGATGGGAGGTTGCGACAGTGTCCATGAAGGAGAGGCGTGACTGTTGACGGAGTTTGGAGGGGTTGCGAACTCAGATTTGGGGTATGAGAGGGACTGCGATCTCAGGTAGATGTCGACTTTGCTATTGGGTTGATTTGGGGAAGGTGCGAATGGATGAAGAGGGTTGGTTTCGCTGGTATCTGGTCTATATAATATGGGGTTCAACATTGGTGAATTTTGGTGAAAGGTCAGTAACAGTTTTTCTTTTTTCCTGTGGCCAATAGAAGACGACGAGCTATAGATAATGGTGACAAAGGACTGGTTCGTATTAGGGAGATTTGGTTGGGTAATTTTCTGATTGAAAACTAAATGGGAAGCTTAGTTTGAGTGGATGTCGGTAGTGAGACATCAGCATTTCAGCAGTGAAACGTTGGAGAAGTTCATCTGGAACGATGAGGGCTAATTGTGTTTTGGCACTGCAGTAGCGATACTGGTTTTGAAGGTGTGGTACAGAGATGGAGCATACAGTTGCAGTGATGTAGGATCGTCCAGGTGGTGTAGCAACAGTGACCCAATAGTGGTTGAAGGTGATAGGAAAGGGAGATAGTAGTCAGGCGATAAGGTATCGTTTTTATTAAATTTAAAATACATAGGAATGTTTATTTATTTTTGTTAGAAGATAATTTATTTAATAATCGTTTAGTCGATACATTTAAATTAAATAATTCTATGTATAGATTTCATACAAGACAACTTGGAATGATTCCTAGCTGCGACGTTATAAGATTTAAATGAATATTCGTCAAACAAGGTGAGTAAATCTCACTCATTAATTTATTTTAGCATTTTCAAATAAATTGTTGGTTGTTTGTTGATCTTTGGATGCATTTAAATATTGTGTGGCTATTATATATTAGTTATTTAGGGTTGACTATTATATATATATATATTGGGTTGATGATTGGATTGTTCCCGCAGTCTTATTAGCGGATGCCTGTAGTTTCATAGCGGATGATTTCCCTATGCGCCCCAAAAATATATATTAGTGGATGACCTTCATACCGTGATGTCCTGCCTCGAAGCAGGATGGGTATTATTTATGTTGACTAATATATATTTGGATGCAGGAAAATAGGTTGGAGAGATCAACTGGATCCCTCAAAAAAAAATTTATCTGTTTGTTTATTTGTTTGCATATATACTGTCATATATGATATGTTAGAAAACCTAAAATAAGTAATTGGTTGTTTAAATATCACTGGGCCTAAATGTGGATATTTAAAAATATCATGAAAAGGAATTTTTCAGATTTAAAAAGGAAATTCTATTTTTCTAAAATAGAAATTTGAAATTCGAATAGAATAGGAATATTAACTTGTTTTAAAGAATAAAAACAAGTAGTTCATTTATAAACGAAGTTTATAAATATAGTGAAATGAATTATCATTGGATAGTTCAGAAAATAGAAATACAAGTGTGACTTTGGGAAGGGAAATATATTTTTCCAAAGAAGAAATATTTTATTTGAAAGCGAGTCTTGTTTAATAACAGTGTTTATAAATAAAGTGGAAAAATTATCATTTGGATAAATGGGAATATTTAAATTCAAATGTGAATTTAAAAATAGAAATGGGGAAATCGTTTTAAAGAAATAAACGATGGAATTTATTTTGATGTTCAGAATATAAATTGAACTAAAATAAATTCGTAAGGATTTATGATTTGAATTTGATTAATTTGAATTTATTTAAATAGAAGTTAAATTGAATATGAAAATAAATTGGGTGTTATACATATAAAAGTTATTTTAAATAGAAATTTCCAAAAGGAGACTTTGGTTTTAAATAGATTTCAAAATAGACTTGTTTAAATATAAAACAAGGAAAAATTTATAAAATGGTGTTTATAATGAATTAACGATCCAGAGATAATTTGAATATTTAAATTCAAATAGAATTGAAAATAGAATTTGAATGTAGAAAATTCAAATAGAATTTGAATATAGAAAATTGAAATAGAATTTGAAAATAGAAAGTTGAAATCATTTCGAAATGGGAACGACGAAATATATTTCAGAATGCGGATTTTCAAACAGAATAGAAATAAATCCAAAGGATTTATAATTTGTAAAAGGAATTGGAATTGAATATAGAAGATCGAAGTATAAATAAATTTATTTCTGAGTAAGGAAAAATCGACAATTTTAGATAATCGAAAATATTTTGTTGAATTGGAAAGATGGATTTGATATATATTAAAAATATATCAGAATGAAGTTGAATTTATGTTAAACGAAGTTTAAAAGTTTACATATATAAATATTATTAAAACGAACTCGCCGCAGCGCTGCATTTCGTAAATTGGCGATTCGAACTTCAATTGAGTATATAGAAGTTAAATTAAGTCGGAATTCTTTGAAACAAGAACCGTCAGGACCAGTTCGATAATAGTTTTCTAATAGAAGAGAAAAATCTGGATTTCATCGAATAGATTTTGAGATATGTCAAAATCAAATTTCTAAAAGTGCAGCGCTAAAATCGTTTAAAAACCATAAGGGTTTATTTAAATAAATATAAAGGATTTTAAGGAAATAAAATCCGAATGTCCATTAGAAAAATCTAGACTTGAGTTATAAAATAAATGGGGACTCAAGTGAAGTAAGTAAAATGATTTTTGAAACAATAATCATATTTTGATTATTGAATGGAATTAACTAAGTCGAAGAGAAATTAGTTAATCGAGTTTTGAATTGAAGTTGAACTTTGAAAGTTGAATTGGATTTGTAAATGTTTATTCGAAATCGAATATAGAACTTAAATTGAAATTTGAATTCAATTAGTTAATAAGCAAGTTAAAATATATTTGAACATGTCATGTTCAAATATAAAAATGAAATAGACTAAAGAGTTAATTAACAAATTAATTAACGAATTGAGATAAAACGGTTGGGTATAGTTGAAATAAATTGGACAGGTATAGATATACAGAAGACAGGCATGGGATAAAGTTAATGAAGGTATATAAATAGAGTGCTCGACAAAAAGGTATGTATTTAATTCGTATATGAGATTTTATGCGCCGTATCGGCTAGCCACTTGGCTTTTTCTTTTTGAGTGGAGAGGCCTATGTGGCGGTTTGGGGATTTTCCCGATGCTCCCGGTACAAAGGTGGTTATGGCGAAATTTTCCGAAAATTTAGGGAGTTAGAATATTTTTAAGAAATTTTGATAGTTAGATATCAATATATCAATATATATCGAATTCGATAAGGAAACGAATTTAAAATAGAATATTATAAACAAAAAGGAAACCAATAATCTTGTAATAGAAAGAGAAACATATATACGTTTAAAAATGAATAATGGGTTCGTACGTTGTTGACTTTTCGGGAATATTGGTTTTGTCTGTTTTGAAGTTAAGGATGTTTTCAGTCAAGGTCTGAGAGGTAGTTATACCCCAACTTGATTGATTTCATTTTTAATTGATAAATAGCAAGATCCATTTTCGAAGAGAAGTGTTTGAATATGAGTTAGTTGAATAAAATATTTTGAGTTGTTGTAACGATGTTTTATATAACATTCGTTTTAACCCAAATGGGTGGAAATTTAGAAATATGATGAAAAAATATTTCCTAAGTATATAAATGAATTGTCGGGAAGGAAATAAGTAATTGGAATGTTCTCCAATTATAAATAGAATATATTTTCTAAATATAGAAAATAAAAGAAGACGATATATGAAAATGTTTTCCAAATAGCGTAACAGGCCAAGATGATAATTAACAATATTTAGTTAATGAATATTGATAAAGGAAATGGAGAAGCGTTTGAATTAATGAAATATTAATAAAATAGCCCAGTGATTGATGTTTTGAATGGATGTTTGTTTTTCTTCGATAAGTTAAATAACCGACAACCGAAGTATTTGCCAATATCGTTGTCAACATAGAGAGACCGGTTGGATTATTATCTGTGACGATCGGGAATTTCGCTCGGTCCGAACCAGTCGCTAAACCGACCCAGAGCGTTCGAAACGCCTGATTGTTTTGAGAACAAGACAAAATAGAACGCATACAGAAGAACATTTCATTGTATATTACAACAATGCATCAGATTACAAGAATATACAGAGTATGAATAAATATTACATAGAAATATCAGAGATTTAAATTACATTTAAAGACATGGCATCGGAAAATAATACAATACACAACTAGAAGAGATATACGGATACAAAGCTTTCCAGATATCATTCCAGCTGTAAACCAGGATCCTGTGAATATAAATCTGCAAAACCAAAACTACTAGCTGCCCGTGTCAAAATAGGGGCACCCGGAGTTTAGGTTAAAACAATAAACTCCAGGTCAGTCATGTGACTGGTGTGAGAACTAAAACAGTTATTAATCTTTATTTTTAAAGTTAGATAAATCAAGGGACCACGCCGTATAACACGGAACGGGTTTCCTCCCAAGAACACCAGTGCATAAAACAACAGCGCAATGCTAAATAAAGAAAAATGAAGCTATTATAAGACCCAGTTCCCATAAGTCAAACCGATCAAACCGAGGCGCCCCGCAACAGCAACAACCACATAAGTCAAACTCGTCAGGGCGTGTAAAACCACTGACGCCACTTCTAACTAGAAAGAAACGCATGCCCTCCCTGAGGTCCGTCTCCCTTTTTGGTTCATACCGGGTGTGAAACTCGCGAAGTAAACGTTACACAAAGCTACGCCACAAAGGCCGTGCTTCGATCATCAACCACAAGACTTTGCTTTTCAACAGAAGCCTTGATCATTCGCCACTTAGGCATGCCACACCGGCAGTTCACTCTATGCGTTTGATATCCATCAGTATATAACCTCTGAGCTCGTACGTCTCAGAGAAGGGCGTTAAGCAAGAGAATAAATTCTCCGCCGCCAAACAGATATATATTTAATAGAAATCAATCACACAGACTAAAATCCAATGTCAGACACACAGTCCATTTACAAGTCCGTTCTGGGTCTGAATGAAACCGGAGGCACCTAGTACCCCGCATATCCATCAATCTCCAAGTACGTCTGGACGATCACTAACTGTTTCCATCTTCTTGGGTGTACATCCCAATCAAGATCATCAGTAATTATCCAAACGACGTGAAGACTTCCGGTCTTCGACCACCGTCTTCATCTTCGACTTATCGTCGTATCAGTTATTCAGAATGGGATAAACCCGGTCTTTCCGAATAATTTGCGTATATTTTAAATAAGTGTTACACAAACACAACATTCACCTCATTCCAATTCATCAGTCACTAACCGTACATTAATCAAGAGAATAATTCCCTAAATATTAATCCCGAAGGCCGAAACCAACATCAGATCAATATCCAGAAAACCATTCTGCTTAGCTAGTCGACAGTTAGTTTATAAATTTCACATTCATAGGGAAAGGTTCCCATTAATTTTATCCAAGATAAATTCCTTGAATTTATTCATTAATCTTCTTTTGAATTTTGATTCAACTAGTCGGGATTAATGAACCTTACTGAAGTAATCATTTGTTTTAATTTCCCATTCCCAACCTATTCATCCCATGAAGTAAAACTGGTAATACTTCATATCTAACACCACGGTGTTATCGGTAAATTTAATTACCATTACATGTTCAAATCTAATTAAAGATTTAACTATCGCCTAGAGAAAAACTGGTGATACTCCATTCTCGATCATTTCAATCTAATTAAAGATTCATTAAAACTCCACTTGGTTTTAATCTTTAATTGGGTTAAAGAATCAATGTCATTTAAAACACGGCCCACTATAAACCCAAAATCACATTCATTAATTATCAGGTTAAAGAACAAGTGTTATTTGAAACACTGTTCACGATAAACCCAAAAATCAATACCAATTCAATTCCAATTAAATATCATTTAATTGGTACCCTTCATTAAATCCAAATAAAAAGATTTAATACTTTCTCAACTGGGCTTAAGAACAGTGTTAATGAAGACACCATTCACGACAAACCCAAATCACATTTGATATTAAACACAAGGCTCTGAATAGAAAATATATCGGCTTATATTCAATATCAAATTTTACGACCAACAAATATCGTATTGGAAATAATGATATATATATATATATATATATATATATCTTTCAAATTTCCATAACAATATCTGTATAATCACGAAATCCAACATCGAAATATTCCGAAGACAATTTCGATTCAAACCCATTCCTATTCAATCATTGTAAATTCTGGTTATTTTCAAAACCATTTCAAATCGAATTTATTTATTTAAAAATAGGTAGAATTATAATTCTAGTTCAAAATTAGTTCATTTCGATAAAAATCCATTTTTATCTTTTCAAATATGGAGTTTTTCATCCCAATTTTTCCCCAAATCATTTCTTATGATTTTACACAAATTATTGATATTTTTAATAATTTTATCAAGGCCCGTACAGTCGATTTCCAACAACGGCCATCGAACTGCACTTATAGCGACCTTTTTCAAATTTGATTTGGACGTATCTCCAAATCCTACCATTAGATTTCAAATTTCTAATATACGTTAGAAAGCTCTTTTCGATACGAACCCAATGGTTCCGGTTTTAGGAGAATCCGACGGTCGGGTCTCCCGTAATATCCGTTTGAAATAAATGGTCGAAATTCACGAACTGCCGCTGCGCGTTCTATTCAGGCCATTATATTATATATATAATATATATAATATATATATTTCGTCGATTTCTATTTAAAACAAATTATATAGATAGTTTTGAATTCGTTTCAAAAACATTTTCAACTTCCATTTCAATTCAAATCTAAATTGAATTCTTCCTTATAAATTCGTTTTAAGATTCATTTCTATTCGATTCAAATTTCAATTCAATTTGAATTCATTTCAATTCGGTTTCACTTCAAATTGGTTTTCTATTTAATTCAAATTCATTTCGTTTTCTATTCGATTCAATTCAATTTTGGTTTTCTATTCAATTCGAATTCAATTCGTTTTCTATTCAATTTGAATTCAATTCGTTTTCTACTCGATTCAAATCAAATTTCATTTCAAAATATTCGATTTCAAAATCACCTCTCAATATTCATTTTAAAATGAATAAAATCGATATAAATATCGTTTACGTCAAAATGGCGTCAATCTAATCAACACGGCTTCATATATTGATATTTTCAAATATTCCATTTCGAATATTTCTATTTCAAATATTTCTATTTCAAATATTTCTTCAAATATTTTATTTCAAATATTTCCATTTCAAATATTTCTTTTTCAAATATTTTATTATAAAACTGGAATGAGGCCCAATCAATTACCATATAATGTTAATTATATGGATTTTTCTACAACACATGTATATATCAACAACGATGAATAATCAACCATCATCCAAAGTGCATTCTACACTGTATAAGCATCAAATATAAATATTCAACGCTCATAACAGTCTGTCAATCAATCGATGGACATACAACTAAACAATCGGGATTAGTGTGCGTCAAATATCATCCCAATACCCGTGTGGGGTTTCAAACAATCAAACACAGATTTTATTTGTGCAGTTGGGCGATGTGAAAATTTATCGTCCCAATCAATGTCCTTCAAATAGGTGTACATAAACAAACCGTCCGGTTTGTAAATGAATATTTATTAATTTACATTCACGTTAAAAATTATATTTTTAACGATAAAATATTTTATCTTAACATATGAATTTCTATTCAGTTCATTTATTAAATAAAATGCTATCATTATTTTTCTAACTTATTTTTAGAAAATTTCGGTGGCATAACGGCACGATACTAGAAACGGGACTAGGCCTAGCCTTATCCCCGGTCTAATAATGGCCCACGCCATTCACATATACATTTCCAATTCAACCAAACAAACCACATTCAACCAATTCATTTCACGTTACCAAACCAAATTCAAACACACATAACAATCAACACACACAAGCCGTCCATGGTCTGTAGACGACGGGGAAAAGTTTATATATGCGGTTATAATAAAAATAACTGAATAGAAAATTTGAGTGAGAAGTTCTCACCGAGGGATCCACTCCTCCAGTGTTATGAATTTCTGATCGATCTGGATTCCCTTTTGATTTCAATCCGTTCCATCTTCCTTTTATTCACGCTGTTCACATTAAAAATCATATTTTTAATATGATGTTATATATATATAAATCATATCTTTACATTGCTACTTCGTTATAAAAATTATATTTTTATATCGTTCTTCTGCTAATAAAGATTATATTCTTATTGCTTCATTATTATAAAGATCATATTTTTATTATCTATATTTTATAAAAATCATATTTTTAATATGTCACTAGTATAAAAATTATATTTTTAATCTTTCTATGTTATAAAAATTATATTTTGAACCTTTTTATAATATAAAAATATGAACTTTCCTTATATTTAAAATCAAATCTTCATGAAGTAAAAATCAAAATTTTCTCTTTGATTTCATATGATTAAAAATACGATCTTTCCTAGTATAACAATCCTGTCTTTTACGATATAAAAATCCTATTTGTTTCTAAATAAAAAATCATGTTTGCATACAATGAAAGATCATATATTTTTCTAATGAAAAGTCTTTATTTTCTCTAAAGAAAAATCTATATTTTCTCTAATCAAAATCATTATTTTCAGACTTTAGACTTAATTAAAAATCAGTTTTTTTTTCACTAATAAAAAAAATCAGTTATTGTACTAATTAAAAATCAGTTATTAACTCACCTTTTTCGTCGAATTGGAGTTAGAGGGCTGCGTTGGAGTGGCTGCAGCGACGGGGTCCCTTCAGGTGACGACGCTCCTCCGGTGGGTGGCTCGGTGACAGCTGGGTGGTCGGCTAGGGCTTCAGGGGGCGGCGGTTTTAGGTGAGGAGGGATTGGATCTGGAGAGAGGTGACGTTCTCGTCGATTGGGGGGGCTCGAGCTGGGCTACCGCATGCTAGGGGGGGTCGCGGACGAGGTCCAGCGATGGCGACCGCCTTGGGGGAGGCGCGACGGTGGACTTGAGGGTGTGGTTGAGCCATCGCGTTTTCCCCTTTTGCTTTTTTTTCGTGTTTTCGACTCTGAAGAATGAACGTGGGGGGGGGGGGGGGGCAGAGAGAAATATGGGGAGAGGAAGAGAGAGTGTTTTTTTTTTTTTTTTTTATGAAAAAGTTGACTTTTACATACGACCTCTAAACGAGTCCACCACCTGTCGTCTATAGCGTTTTACCCCCATTCCGAACACAATGGGATATGTATCGCAAGCTGATTTGATCGTTTCGATTAGTTTCCGTTGAATTTACATTTAAATCACTATATTGAATTTTAAACGTACATTTCAAATTACCGGGGTCGCATACGAACTTTAAAAATTCTAGAAAAATATTTTCTAGCTTCGTATTGATGATACGGTCCTAACAAAACTAGTTTCGTCGAAGTCTGGGACCATTGGAAAAATGGCCAATTTCCAGTCGATTAAAATCAACTGATACTGGTCAAACGCGTTTTCCTTTGTCACGCTCACATATTGATTTGAAAAATTATGAAATTTGAAACCTAGCAATAACTTTACATCACGGATCCAACAAAAGTGGTTTCGTCGAAATCCGAGGTCGCTTGCAAAATTTCCATTTTTAAGGGCCTGAATTCCATAGCGACTATTCAGAATTTTCAACTGGACATATCTTCTGATTCCCGCTATGAAATTTTGATTTGTTGGATTCGTTGGAAAGATATTCACAATTAGATCCTAATGTTTTTGGTTTCACTAAAATCCGGATTGTTTTGCACCCGGTACATTCCATTGAAGTTTGAAATCGAATTATCGAACTACCGCGCCATTTTCAATTCTATTTATAATTATATATAATTATTTATATTCAAACGACGACGTATATACTATATACGTTCGAAATATATTCAAAATAAATTTTCTTCGATATTATTTAAAATAATCTATTTTAAATATTCAACAATTCGCTAAAATTGCCAAATTAAAAATTTTAAACTGGGCCAGATTTTCCGGGTTATTACAATCTCCCCCACTTAAAACTTTTCGTCCCCGAAAAGGAACAAAGACGAAAGTGGTTTGATTAATAAGCTCTACATTCGATCTGGCTTCCCTTCTCCAACTTTTCAGTTTCTGAGAATTTTCAAAAATTTGGCTAACACCCTAAATTTTCGAAAAATTTCGCCATAACCTCCCCTGCACCGGGAGCCACGGGAAAATCCCGAAATTTCCATATAGGCCTTCTGATCTCAAAAAGAAAAAGAAAAAGCCAAGCGGCTAGCCAATAGGCTCATAAAATCATCTTCACCCAAACAAAACAGTAAATTATGGTAAACATGTACCTATTTGTCGGGCAAACAAATTTTATTCTTCGGCTCTAGCCTCCTTGTTATGACCTGTTCAATGTAAGTATATGTATATGCTAGCAAATGCGACTAATTTTCAATACAGTTAAATATTTGGTTCAATTAGGCATAATGGTTCAAAAATTATCAAACAAATAAACAAACAACACAAACATCAATCAATTAGTGAATTAGAGTTTCAAATTCATAAATTTTGATACATATACAAAAAATCATGTTTTTGATGCCAATTCACAACAATAAATCTATCTATATTAGTTTTGGTTCTCACACCAGTCTAATGGAAATATATATATATCACACCTTCGAAACACGAACATAAATACCGATGATGTGGCCACATCATCAGAATTATCCCCGGGTGTCTAGAATGTGACTCTATATCTATCCAGTATATTAAAACTTCGAATATACGTTCATGACGCGTATATGCAAAATCATTATATATTGGATTGTCCAAATTCAAAACAAATAAATATTCAAATACGTATAAAATGGTTTAAATTTCAAAACAAAATTGTTTTCATTTGAAATATATACTCTTCACACCCGTTCTAGGATACTACTGATCCTATCTCTAACGAGTCATTCTAATTGGATATTACTAATCCAATATCTGATGAATTCTTTCGTATGGTTCTAATGTGTCTTGTTCTCGAGCTCTGTAAACCAAAGCTCTGATACCACGTGTGACGATCGGGAATTTCGCTCGGTCCGAACCAGTCGCTAAACCGACCCAGACCGTTCGATACGCCTATTATTTCGAGAACAAGACAAAATAGAACGCATACAGAAGTACATTTCATTGTATATTACAACAATGCATCAGATTACAAGAATATACAGAGTATGAATAAATATTACACAGAAATATCAGAGATTTAAATTACATTTAAAGACATTGCAGCGGAAAATAATACAATACACAACTAGAAGAGATATACGGATACAAAGCTTTCCGGATATCATTCCAGCTGTAAACCAGGATCCTGTGAATATAAATCTGCAAAACCAAAACTACTAGCTGCCCGTGTCAAAATAGGGGCACCCAGAGTTTAGGTTAAAACAATAAACTCCAGGTCAGTCATGTGACTGGTGTGAGAACTAAAACAGTTATTAACCTTTATTTTCAAAGTTAGGTAAATCAAGGGACCACGCTGTATAACACGGAACGGGTTTCCTCCCAAGAACACCAGTGCATAAAACAACAGCGCAATGCTAAATAAAGAAAAATGAAGCTATTATAAGACCCAGTTCCCATCACACAATGCAACGCAAGCCGGAGGATAGGGTTTTTACCTTATAATAGCCAAGAATGCATGATACATTGAAAAACAAATCATTTGATATTATTACAAGTGCATAGTATATAAAACAACTTCAAATCATAAGTATCAATCCTAGGCGGCATAAGCGCCCCATCCCACTATGTCACCATACTAGGTTCTACAAATAAAACCGCAAATGTCATGTATTTGGAAGTTGGATTTCCATCTATGAACCGAGGCCAGGGATCGTCCTCACCGAATTCGTGACTCTCTAGCCCGAGCCACAGGTCAGAGCTCGAGTGACCTTGGAGCGACAGGGCCGGTCCACCGATGTGGATTAAACTTAAACCCTGAACATGCGTTCCCCCGCCCTATGGGGCGTAAATGATCCAACGAATGAATCCATAGGACCCGGATCGTCCGATCAAACCGAGGCGCCTCGCAACAGCAACAACCACATAAGACAAACTCGTCAGGGCGTGTAAAACCACTGACGCCACTTCTAACTAGAAAGAAACGCATGCCCTCCCTGAGGTCCGTCTCCCGTTTTTGGTTCATACCG
Source organism: Allium sativum (assembly GCA_030737875.1). NCBI lineage: Eukaryota > Viridiplantae > Streptophyta > Magnoliopsida > Asparagales > Amaryllidaceae > Allium > Allium sativum. The sequence continues at coordinate 250,349,165 of CM060920.1, forward strand.
GGTGTGAAACTCGCGAAGTAAACGTTACACAAAGCTACGCCACAAAGGCCGTGCTTCGATCATCAACCACAAGACTTTGCTTTTCAACAGAAGCCTTGATCATTCGCCACTTAGGCATGCCACACCGGCAGTTCACTCTATGCGTTTGATATCCATCAGTATATAACCTCTGAGCTCGTACGTCTCAGAGAAGGGCGTTAAGCAAGAGAATAAATTCTCCGCCGCCAAACAGATATATATTTAATAGAAATCAATCACACAGACTAAAATCCAATGTCAGACACACAGTCCATTTACAAGTCCGTTCTGGGTCTGAACGAAACCGGAGGCACCTAGTACCCCGCATATCCATCAATCTCCAAGTACGTCTGGACGATCACTAACTGTTTCCATCTTCTTGGGTGTACATCCCAATCAAGATCATCAGTAATTATCCAAACGACGTGAAGACTTCCGGTCTTCGACCACCGTCTTCATCTTCGACTTATCGTCGTATCAGTTATTCAGAATGGGATAAACCCGGTCTTTCCGAATAATTCGCGTATATTTTAAATAAGTGTTACACAAACACAACATTCACCTCATTCCAATTCATCAGTCACTAACCGTACATTAATCAAGAGAATAATTCCCTAAATATTAATCCCGAAGGCCGAAACCAACATCAAATCAATATCCAGAAAACCATTCTGCTTAGCTAGTCGACAGTTAGTTTATAAATTTCACATTCATAGGGAAAGGTTCCCATTAATTTTATCCAAGATAAATTCCTTGAATTTATTCATTAATCTTCTTTTGAATTTCGATTCAACTAGTCGGGATTAATGAACCTTACTGAAGTAATCATTTGTTTTAATTTCCCATTCCCAACCTATTCATCCCATGAAGTAAAACTGGTAATACTTCATATCTAACACCACGGTGTTATCGGTAAATTTAATTACCATTACATGTTCAAATCTAATTAAAGATTTAACTATCGCCTAGAGAAAAACTGGTGATACTCCATTCTCGATCATTTCAATCTAATTAAAGATTCATTAAAACTCCACTTGGTTTTAATCTTTAACTGGGTTAAAGAACCAATGTCATTTAAAACACGGCCCACAATAAACCCAAAATCACATTCATTAATTATCGGGTTAAAGAACAAGTGTTATTTGAAACACTGTTCATGATAAACCCAAAAATCAATATCAATTCAATTCCAATTAAATATCATTTAATTGGTACCCTTCATTAAATCCAAATAAAAAGATTTAATACTTTCTCAACTGGGCTTAAGAACAGTGTTAATGAAGACACCATTCACGACAAACCCAAATCACATTTGATATTTAACACAAGACTCTGAATAGAAAATATATCGGCTTATATTCAATATCAAATTTTACGACCAACAAATATCGTATTGGAAATAACGATATATATATATATCTTTCAAATTTCCATAACAATATCTGTATAATCACGAAATCCAACATCGAAATATTCCGAAGACAATTTCAATTCAAACCCATTCCAGTTCAATCATTGTAAATTCTGGTTATTTTCAAAACCATTTCAAATCGAATTTATTTATTTAAAAATAAATAGAATTATAATTCTAGTTCAAAATTAGTTCATTTCGATAAAAATCCATTTTTATCTTTTCAAATATGGAGTTTTTCATCCCAATTTTTCCCCAAATCATTTCTTATGATTTTACACAAATTATTGATATTTTTAATAATTTTATCAAGGCCCGTACAGTCGATTTCCAACAACGGCCATCGAACTGCACTTATAGCGACCTTTTTCAAATTTGATTTGGACGTATCTCCAAATCCAACCGTTAGATTTCAAATTTCTAATATTCGTTAGAAAGCTCTTTTCGATACGAACCCAACGGTTCCGGTTTTAGGAGAATCCGACGGTCGGGTCTCCCGTAATATCCGTTTGAAATAAATTGTCGAAATTTACGAACTGCCGCTGCGCGGCGCGTTCTATTCAGGCCATTATATTATATATATAATATATACAATAATATATATAATATATATATTTCGTCGATTTCTATTTAAAACAAATTATATAGATAGTTTTGAATTCGTTTCAAAAACATTTTCAACTTCCATTTCAATTCAAATCAAAATTGAATTCTTCCTTATAAATTCGTTTTAAGATTCATTTCTATTCAATTCAAATTTCAATTCAATTTGAATTCATTTCAATTCGGTTTCACTTCAGATTGGTTTTCTATTTAATTCAAATTCATTTCGTTTTCTATTCGATTCAATTCAATTTTGGTTTTCTATTCAATTCGAATTCAGTTCGTTTTCTATTCAATTTGAATTCAATTCGTTTTCTACTCGATTCAAATCAAATTTCATTTCAAAATATTCGATTTCGAAATAACCTCTCAATATTCATTTTAAAATGAATAAAATCGATATAAATATCGTTTACGTCAAAATGGCATCAATCTAATCAACACGGCTTCATATATTGATATTTTCAAATATTCCATTTCGAATATTTCTATTTCAAATATTTCTATTTCAAATATTTCTATTTCAAATATTTCTTTTCAAATATTTTATTTCAAATATTTCCATTTCAAATATTTCTTTTTCAAATATTTTATTATAAAACTGGAATGAGGCCCAATCAATCACCATATAATGTTAATTATATGGATTTTTCTACAACACATGTATATATCAACAACGATGAATAATCAACCATCATCCAAAGTGCATTCTACACTGTATAAGCATCAAATATAAATATTCAACGCTCATAACAGTCTGTCAATCAATCGATCGACATACAACTAAACAATCGGGATTAGTGTACGTCAAATATCATCCCAATACCCGTGTGGGGTTTCAAACAATCAAACACAGATTTTATTTGTGCAGTTGGGCGATGTGAAAATTTATCGTCCCAATCAATGTCCTTCAAATAGGTGTACATAAACAAACCGTCCGGTTTGTAAATGAATATTTATTTATTTACATTCACGTTAAAAATTATATTTTTAACGATATAATATTTTATCTTAACATATGAATTTCTATTCAGTTCATTTATTAAATAAAATGCTATCATTATTTTTCTAACTTATTTTTAGAAAATTTCGGCGGCATAACGGCACGATACTAGAAACGGGACTAGGCCTAGCCTTATCCCCGGTCTAATAATGGCCCACGCCATTCACATATCAATTTCCAATTCAACCAAACAAACCACATTCAACCAATTCATTTCACGTTATCAAACCAAATTCAAACACACATAACAATCAACACACACAAGCCGTCCATGGTCTGTGGACGACGGGGAAAAGTTTATATATGCAGTTATAATAAAAATAACTGAATAGAAAATTTGAGTGAGAAGTTCTCACCGAGGGATCCACTCCTCCAGTGTTATGAATTTCTGATCGATCTGGATTCCCTTTTGATTTCAATCCGTTCCATCTTCCTTTTATTCACGCTGTTCATATTAAAAATCATATTTTTAATATGATGTTTTATATATATAAATCATATCTTTACATCGCTACTTCGTTATAAAAATTATATTTTTATATCGTTCTTCTGCTAATAAAGATTATATTCTTATTGCTTCATTATTATAAAGATCATGTTTTTATTATCTACATTTTATAAAAATCATATTTTTAATATGTCACTAGTATAAAAATTATATTTTTAATCTTTCTATGTTATAAAAATTATATTTTGAACCTTTTTATAATATAAAAATATGAACTTTCCTTATATTTAAAATCAAATCTTCATGAAGTAAAAATCAAAATTTTCTCTTTGATTTCATATGATTAAAAATACGATCTTTCCTAGTATAACAATCCTGTCTTTTACGATATAAAAATCCTATTTGTTTCTAAATAAAAAATCATGTTTGCATACAATGAAAGATCATATATTTTTCTAATGAAAAGTCTTTATTTTCTCTAAAGAAAAATCTACATTTTCTCTAATCAAAATCATTATTTTCAGACTTTAGACTTAATTAAAAATCAGTTTTTTTCACTAATAAAAAAAATCAGTTATTGTACTAATTAAAAATCAGTTATTAACTCACCTTTTTCGTCGAATTGGAGTTAGAGGGCTGCGTTGGAGTGGCTACAGCGACGGGGTCCCTTCAGGTGACGGCGCTCCTCCGGTGGGTGGCTCGGTGACAGCTGGGTGGTCGGCTAGGGCTTCAGGGGGCAGCGGTTTTAGGTGAGGAGGGATTGGAGCTGGAGAGAGGCGATGTTCTCGTCGATTGGGGGGCTCGAGCTGGGCTACCGCACGCTAGAGGGGGGGTCGCGGACGAGGTCCAGCGATGGCGACCGCCTTGGGGGAGGCGCGACGGTGGACTTGAGGGTGAGGTTGAGCCATCGCGTTTTCCCCTTTTGCTTTTTTTTTTCATGTTTTCGATTCTGAAGAATGAACGTGGGGGGGGGGGGGGGGGCAGAGAGAAATAGGGGGAGAGGAAGAGAGAGTGTTTTAATTTTTTTTTTATTATTTATGAAAAAGTTGACTTTTACATACGACCTCTAAACGAGGTCCACCGCCTGTCGTCTATAGCGTTTTACCCCCATTCCGAACACAATGGGATACGTATCGCAAGCTGATTTGATCGTTTCGATTAGTTTCCATTGAATTTACATTTAAATCACTATTTTGAATTTTAAACGTACATTTCAAATTACCGGGGTCGCATACGAACTTTAAAAATTCTAGAAAAATATTTTCTAGCTTCGTATTGACGATACGGTCCTAACAAAACTAGTTTCGTCAAAGTCTGAGACCGTTGGAAAAATGGCCAATTTCCAGTCGATTAAAATCAACTAATACTGGTCAAACGCGTTTTCCTTTGTCACGCTCATATATTGATTCGAAAAATTATGAAATTTGAAACCTAGCAATAACTTTACATCATGGATCCAACAAAAGTGGTTTCGTCAAAATCCGAGGTCGCTTGAAAATTTCCATTTTTAAGGGCCTGAATTCCATAGCAACTATTCAGAATTTTCAACTGGACATATCTTTTGATTCCCGCTATGAAATTTTGATTTGTTGGATTCGTTGGAAAGATATTCACAATTAGATCCTAATGTTTTTGGTTTCACTAAAATCCGGATTGTTTTGCACCCGGTACATTCCATTGAAGTTTGAAATCGAATTATCGAACTACCGCGCCATTTTCAATTCTATTTATAATTATATATAATTATTTATATTCAAACGAAGACGTATATACTATATACGTTCGAAATATATTCAAAATAAATTTTCTTCGATATTATTTAAAATAATCTATTTTAAATATTCAAAAATTCGCTAAAATTGCCAAATTAAAATTTTTAAACTAGCCCGGATTTTCCGGGTTATTACATTATCCGAGAACCACTCTGTATTGGCAGTAGCGTTGCGAATCAGATTATATGAAGACAATCAAAGATGGAGTGAAATGCAAGGGTTTTTTCTATTAATAGAAATTGTGCCTTCGATTTCGTTCAGTCCCAGAACGAACGTATATGGACGAATGTCTGACAAAGTATTTCTAATGATCGAATGGGTTGGTCTGTATAAATATACATGGTGGCAACGGATTTATTCCATTAGCATAATATCCAAAATATATTTGTGCAAATCAATTATTGATTAACGGATCTGACAATGTGGCATTCAAAGTGATTGTGCTATCAATGAATGGAAAATAATAGTAGCCTCAGGCCTCAACAACCGGGAAATTACAAAAATCGGGCAGGCAGCATGGCTATGTGGGTTGCTCCCATTAGGGTGTATAATCACCTATCTAGAGATTCATTTAATTACTTATTCTATTCGATGTTGTCCCATTCGGGAAACGGTTGCTGATCCCAACTGTTAGTGATATACATTCGATACACTCAAGCGAAATGAGTGGTCGGTCATGTGTGGGCCGGGATGCAAGATGTTCTTATTGAACCCAGTGTATTCCTCTCTAGAGATACACCATCAGAAGGTGGTTCCATACCTTGTCATGTTGGAAATCCAAATCTCCAATAAGCGCCCCGCGATTTTTGATTTTATATTATATATGGAGCGTGAGATCCAAGCATTCCACTAGATTCTATTTATTTGATGTAGACATTATTATAATATCACTGGATTTTTGAATCAAAGTGTTTTGGATTATATCAAGGTAAAAACCGCCCATGTTTATGTGTGGGCTGGTCTTACTATTATCTTTTCTTTTGAAAGGATTTTTAAAGTTAAACAAATGTTTGGAGTTTACTCACACCAGTTCCATGACTGACCCAGAGTTTATTTTGTTTGTTTTTCCCTAAACTCTTGGGTGCCGAAATTTGTTCGGGCAGTCAAGTAGTTGGGATTTTACAGATTCACTTGGAAGAGCTGGAAGCAGGAGGCTTCACCAGTTAGCTATAGAATATCATATTTTTGTTGTGTACTATGTTGTATCTGGAAACAGGTGTTTATAACTGTTTCAGGAATAACTGTCGTGCTCTGATGATGGTATGTATATAAAGTTACTGATTTGTATTTCAAAAAGTTATGTTATATATATATTTTATTCGTTCCGCTGTGAGATCTGTTTTCTTTGTTTTCTTCTATTCTAACATTTCTTTCTTTCTATTTCTCATCCTCTAACTTCTTTCTAATAATGATTCGTATTTCTGTGCAATTTGGGTTGGACGTGTAGTGTTATTAGTCAACTCAGATAGTACGGATTTGCGGGTCGTTACAGTTTCCCTAAGTGATATCTTATGTCTTAAAATATGTTTCTTGGGTGTTGAGAACTTGTTCATGTAAATTTGGTGCCATAATTATCGGACAGTTACTGTGGTTCATACTCCTAACTGCTCAAATATCATGATCGACGGTACATTTATTATATGTATTATAGAACCAATTATCTACCATAAAATTGATCCACAACGCAGAATTTGTAAATTCGTTTCTTCAAGCATCCATGTTATTAATCTCCCATTGTATAGCTGGGCCTAACAATGTCTCGGCACATGATATAAATGTTGGGGAAACAACATTGAGACCACTCAATATAATCCCTAATGCAACGAAAAACAAGCTAGATTGCACTAGATAGTGCACAAACAACAAATCTATGATCAAAACAACCTCAACCGATTCAAATCCAATCACAACCTAAAACAAGCAATATAATAGATCAATAACAATAAAATAAATCACACTAAGATTTATAGTGGCATAGTGGCTCCACTAACAATTTGTAAGTGTACATCCACTTTGAGAGAGAGCATTTATTATCACCAAATGAGAAGAGTACAAAAGATTGATTACAATGATCCAATATTCAATAGAGAATATAAGTGTGGAGAGTAGAATTGAAGAAACCCTTAGGATTGCCAAACCCTAATTAATGGAGGACTAAACCCTTAATTTAATGAATTAATCATCCCACTCAAATCTATGAAAAAATATATTATATAGTTTTGTAGAAACCCCAAACGACTGACCATAGTGCCCCTTGTTAATCCACAAACCAACACCTTCTTTTGAGGTCTTAAAAACAACCCAGACTTGTTTCAAATGTTTGAAATTTATGTCACACGTCTAAGAAAACATTCAGGTTTCCACTCTGGCACGAATCAGACGTCTGGTCTCCATACCAAACGTCTAAATGGCTTCCCAGAAGTTTGAGATTCTTCCTCAAACGCTCTGAATTCACACCGTCACACCTGAACTTCACATGCAATAAAAATCGACATATAGCTACGTCTCAACGTTTTGGTCCGAATAAAATTAATTTCGTTGAAAACGAACTCCGTTTGCACAATGGCATTATTTTTATTCCGCTTTATTTACTAGTTCACCTTTAAATTGCATCCACAAATAATACAACTCTGATTGACTCCAAACTAGAAATCTAAGAATAATTAGTTATATATATTCCAGTAAAATTCGTTTCATCGAAAAAGGAGGCTGTTTGAAACGTAGCTATTTCTGAAGCCTATATAATATTGATAAAATATAATTAAATCCAAAACAATTAGATTTACATAATAATCATAAAGTATATTATTACTGTATTTCTCCAAATGAAATCTCATACAGCTTCAAGGTAAACCAATCTTTATTTTAAACTCAACGTTTAAAATTTCGGGTTAAATGATATTCAAATTATATAGAAATGCCTTATATTTATTTAATAAATTGTTATAATTTATAAACGATTTCCACAGCGACTATTTGAAAATTTGGATTGGACATAACTCACAATCTATAATATAAAATCTCCGTTTTTCGATTTCATTAGAAAAATATAATTTGATAGATTCAAACGCTTCTTGTTTCACAGAATTCCGACTTATACCGGATCCAGCATATTACGAGCTCGATTAAAATTAAATATAAATTTATCGTTCAAACTTCGTTATATAAACAAATTATATATTATAAATCCATATAAAATTCCAAATTAATATTTAAAATAATAAAATATACTAAATATTTGACTACCAAAAATACGGGACGTTACATTCCTTCCTCCTTAAAAGAATTCAATCCCCGAAATTACTAAGGTAGGAAAAATGCTACAAATCCCATTAACTTTCCAAAATTTCAATTTATTATAAATCGAAAACCAATTCATTCAACTCTTTTATTAAACCACTGACATATTATATTATTCATACCAATCTACTATATAATTAAATAAACAATGCACAACAATAATCAATACACAACTAAATTAACCAAACCAATCAATTTATATTTTATTCAATTTCAAAATCCCCAATCTATTTTATTTAATTTTATCTCAATATCCGTTCTTAATTTCCCTTAACCAAGTTAACTTCCAATTCTAGATTCAATTAACTAATTGATTCTCAAATTATTTTACTTCCATTTCAAAATCCAAATTTTGATTTTATTTAAAAAAATCATCCATTTTCTCTTTCTAATTCCATATGTGAAATATTCTGGTTATATTAAACCATTCCAATTCATAATCCAATTTAAATTTCATTCACATTAATCAAACACATCAACATCTCAATAATTTTGATAAAGGTATTTCTTTTCTAAACAAAAATATAATTTGGGCGAAATTATTTCATTTACCCTCTTTATAAGATAATATTGCATCAATTGCCAGTTCAAAATTGAACCAATCAAATAACATAATATAAAACATTTTTATAGGATGTACAAATACGCCCTCAAATATATACACTCAATATCAATCTAGGGTATTACTACCCCCATCTTTATCGAGTTACTCCACAGAGCCAAGGTTTTTACTAAACCTTATGATTTGGTACGACTGTAACGACCCAACGGATTTCGAACACGAATTTCAACAATAATACATAAACTCTTATTACTTGCCAAACCCAAGTATTGAAAACACCAGATAGTTAATAAAAAGAAATTATTTGGTAAGATAAGAAAGAAATATTAGATTAGAAGAAGAGAAGAACTAACACAACAAAATCAGAATCTCACATCACAGCAGAACAAAATATAATACAGAAATAAATCTTTATTGAGAGCTTGAAATAAAACTTACAAATCATTAGAGTACATCAATACGCCGAGACGTTTATAATAATTTGTCCTCATATACAGTACATAGCGGAATAAATACTAACACGTAACATACGTCTGAAATCCTCCAACATATTTCCAGACTTCACAATATTCAATAACTTAAACCTCTAACTCGGTCTGACCCGATCGTTGCAAATATCGGGATCAGTCTAGTGAAGCAGACTGAGAAAACTCACTAAGTTTATAGGTATCATCCAACTTGATTTTAAAGTCAAAACATTTAACACAGGCAATTTTTACATTATGATAACCCAAAGCATTTTGAAATCATATATTATTCTGATATTATAATAGTGTCTAAATCAAATAAATAGAAATCTTGCAGAATGCTTACATGTCACGCTCTATATACATAGTATACAATCAAAAACTGTGGGCGCTTATTAGAGATTTGATTTCGACTATAACAAGGTATGGGACCACCTTCCGATAGTATATCACTATAGAGGAGTATAATGGGTTTAACAAGAACTTCTTGCAACCCGAGCACACATGACCGATCACACATTTCGCTTAAATGTATCGAATGTATATCACCAATGGTTGGGATCAACAACTGTTTCCCGAAAGGGACAGCAGCATTGATAGAATAAAGAAGGAAATGGATTTTCTCTAGATAGGTGATAATACACCATAATTAGGAGTGACCCACTTAGCCATGCTGCTTGCCCGATTTTTGTCATTTCCTGGTTGAAGAGGCTTGAGGTTTAAATTACCTTTTTAAGATAACACACCACCATGTATTTTGAATGCCACATCGTCAGATCCTCCAGAAAACTACTAACTGATTTCCACAAAAATACTCTATGTGTTAAGCTAAGAAGTTTCCTTTTTTGCCACCAAACTGGTATGTTTGAAGAAATCAACGTAGGTGATCCCTTTGGAAATACTCCGTTAGACATCCATTCGTACAAGCTGGGACTGAAAAACCAAAGGCACCATCCTACTACATCCTTGAATTACCCTACAGAACAATATCGAGTAGTCCTTGCAATCCATAGATTCCAACCACGACCGAATTACCATCAAAAAGCTCAGGTTGCAAATTAGAGAAATTTGTCAAGTATCCCTTTTGTTTATGAAGATCCACAGTCTTCAATTGCTCCATCTTCAATCAACATCTTCGATGATTTTATATTTGTTGGTTCGGAATGGTTTTCGAATATACATTCAATCTTGGTCTTTCCATACCAACAATCGTATAGGTCAGATTTGATAGTCGGTTATTTAACTATCAAATAAACAACCATTCAACCATGAAAATAAAAATGAGTTCATTAATTCAGTATACAACATTACTTGGCCTTTTTAATTAAAAATAATTAATGAACGTTAATTAAACTTCCAAATCATTCAATATATTAAACACGGTATTTACTTCTTATTTTATTTTAAGAGTATTCGCCAAAACTATTCCATTTTAATACTTTAGAATTAAATCAAATATATATACATATAATACCCAGCTTTGGTTTCATGTAAAACAATGCCAGAAATCTCTTTTTTATTTCTTGAACAAAGAATTAACCCCTATTTAGAATAATATATCATAAAATTCAAATCTTTGCTTCCTTTTGAATTTGAAAATAACGTTACATTTTCAGCAAATCTCATTTTATTTCCTTTTACTTTGGAAACATCATTTTATATTCTCAAATCCTTTTATTAGTTGGAAACATTCCCATTTATTATCCATGCATTTCTATACTTCAACATTCATTAGTCCCTAATCGTCAACCCCAAAGACCGAAATCAACATCAGATGTTCCAATTCTTTAATTTCTTATCTTAACTCATTATCAATCCATATTATTCCACTTCTAATCCATTCAACCATTTTCTGCTTTGAAATTCTTGTTTCAATTCAATTAATTTCATTTAATTTCATTATTAAGTAACGTTAATTTAAAATCAACATATTAACTTCACACCTCTTCTATAACCCTTGTTTATAAATTCATGTTTAATATAAACCCCCTTTTTATCTTGACTTATTTTTATCTCAATTAAAATATTAAGCTAATATTTAATTTAAGCTATCGTATTTGCATAAAATCACTATAACTCTTTGGTTTTACGATAAAATTCGTTCATAACACCTTTCACAATTCAACTAGACTTCATTCCAAACTCGAATTACTTTCATAAATGAATTTCATTTAAATAGTAATCTCTTAAATTATTATTAATTAAAATAATAGTTTTCTTCATCATTAACTACCGTAGAAGTAGTTAATTTATATATTAACTAAATAAATAGTAAATTTATTTTTAAAATATTATTAGATTAAAACAAATATTTCTTAAATCATTTCATTAGATTAATTAATAACAACTAATATTGTAACGACCCGCATTCTACGCATCGAAGGATCGTAGAGTATTAATGTAACAACCCGTATTTTAATAACATATCGAAACCATAAATCAAGACAGAATTAAATTTTAAAATAAGAATCAAGGGAAGCGGGTTATGCCATTGCGTTTGTCTCGAAATTCTGCTTGGAAACGAGTCCGAGTTTTCGAAAAACGGATTCCGTATGAGGGAGATATGACCCTCCGAAGTTTCAGGAATTTTCAGAATAAAAAACAGCTCGAAATTCGAATTCGAAATTCGAATTCAAACCCCAGGGCAGACGGGGCGGGAATTTTCCTGCCCAGGACCAGCTCGACTTGGGGGTCGACACTGTGGTCGACCTCCCAGGGACCAGGTCGACCCTATGGTCGACCTGGTGCCAAAAACCTGATTTTCAGCCTGGGTTCATTCTGATGTTTTTGGACACGTTTTCAGTCCAGATTCATGACTCTAAACCTATATAAGCAGCCCCCTAGCCTCATTCTCTCTGCACCATTTCATTCTGTCCTTATGCTACCTCTGTGAAAATCAAAATGATAATATTAAAATTAAAAGAGACTACTTCTTCTTCATCAAGGCAACATCTAGGGATTGCAAATTGGGGGTTTTCAACTAGAACAAGACTAAACAAATAGAGATTCAACAACTGCAACGACCGTTTCTAGAATTAAATCTCTGCACTCTAATTCTCGATCCACGCTCTGTAAGTTCTAGTTACTTTGAGATTGAAACTTGTTAAATTTAAAATGGACATGGAATAAAATGAAATTTGACCTAAGCTTGATTATCCATTTGGATCTGTTCTTGTCTCTTCTTGAATCTAGGATTTTGGGTTATTTCTTATCGATTGAATCATGCCCATTCATGTTGTTGGACCTAGTTTATTATTCAAACGCTAGATTATAATATGAATTCTTGGACCTTGACTTGATGATAAGACTTTTTCACCCTATTCTCTCTTGAATCTTGAATTTGGATTAATGCAAGTCTACCTATGTTCCTAAACCTTGGTTTTCATATTGTTGTTCTAGATCCTATTCACATGCCTATGATGTGTTAAACTATTATACACCAATTATGTTGAACATATGATTTGGATTATAATCTCATGCCTATTCACATGCCCATCTTTGTCATGATTTTCTTGTTTATCCCTTTTTGAATTAATCTCGATACGCGCACTGTGGGAATACGATTTGGGGATATTAGACAAAACATGAAGACTCACTTAGACATGAATTGGTAATTGACATGAATTAGCTTGGACATGAATTGGCATAACTTGAACACGAAAGCGATTGTAAACTCGATAATTGACATGAACGTGAATTGTGAACTTGGAACGTAATTAGAGAAAATAGAATTTGGTAGTCAAACCATATTTTTAGGTAATTATGGAATGCAACAAATAACATGAAATTGATATGACGGGAATAACTTGAATACAAAATTGACTGTGACTTGATAGTTGATATTGGACATCTAGAAGGCACGTAAACATGCTTATGAACTTGAAACATGAATTGGTTATGAATATGAATCATTAACTTGATAATGGGCATAAGTGAAAACATGAAACTTGCCATGAAACTAGACACGAACTTGACATGAAAGTTGAACATGGACATGACATTTGAATGAACTTGAAAATGGCCAACTCGAGGTTGGGTTGAGTTTGCAGTGTAAATCTGCCCGGAACCGCCCGGCGAATCCAGTGACTGCAAACAATAGGATCCAATGTGGGTAGTTGGTCATATCGCGCTTAAGACCCGAGGTTAGACTAGGTTGTGGTGTAAATCTTCGCGGAACCGCCCGGCGAATCCAGTGACCACAACAACTAGTCTAATGTGAGAGGTTGGGGTGCATTAATGAATTAATGCCTCATGATAGGGTTAAGTCATGAACCTCTTGAATATACTTAACCAATTTGACATGATGACTTGATAGGGTTAAGTCATGAACCGCTTGAATATACTTAACCAATTTGACACGATGACTTGATAGGGTTAAGTCATGAACCGCTTGAATATACTTAACCAATTTGACACGATGACTTGATAGGGTTAAGTCATGAACCGCTTGAATATACTTAACCAATTTGACACGATGACTTGATAGGGTTAAGTCATGAACCGCTTGAATATACTTAACCAATTTGACCCGATGACTTGATAGGGTTAAGTCATGAACCGCTTGAATATACTTAACCAATTTGACATGATGACTTGATAGGGTTAAGTCATGAACCACTTGAATATACTTAACCAATTTGACATGATGACTCGATAGGGTTAAGTCATGAACCGCTTGAACATACTTAACCAACTTGACACATGATTCGTAGGGCTAAGTCATGAACTTGAGCGACAACACTTAGCCAATTTGACATGACACGTAGGCGGGTTAAGTCACGAACTTGAATGACAACACTTAACCAACTTGGCACGCTAGATTGATGGGGTTAAGTCTCGAATTTAAATGACAACACTTAACCTACTGGACGGAAACCCTAGTTACGCGGTCCTTTTCAGCAGTAACCCACTAGATGTATCACGGTACCCTGGAACTAGGCAGGGTGGGGCACGATTACTGGGTTGATTGTAAGCGACTAGAACGACGGCTGAGTTGGTGTGCCATTGTAGGTTCAGGCGGACTATGGTCGTGCACGTAGTCCGGAGTTGAAAAAGCAGGCATTGGACACCGGTAGGTTTACACTGTGCGTGCTTGATTCATGTCGGTGGTTGGCACCCTAGGGCTTGATACACCCTATGGTGGACCTAGCACAGGTGACTACATTTCGTGATTGGGCCGTATGACACAGACACATGAACGAGCTAGGACTTGTAGGGAGCCGATCGATTAATAGATCGTTACGTGGAAAAAGGGTGTTGTTCGTTAGGTAGCATAATCCCTAGTGGTCCTAGGTGGCATAAACCCTAAACGAATCTAGAAAACGTTCAATAGGTAGCATAATCCCTAGTGGTCCTAGGTAGCATAAATCCTAGTTGAACACGCGAAAGTTCATGATAAGGAAACCTAGCCAGAACAAGGGTGGCAGTCCAAACGATTTCAAGAATGGTGGCACTACGTTGAAGTAGTATAGAAATACGTGATGAAACCCATACGATATACGGCAAGGGACTGTACATATACATGGAAAGGATGATACGGGTTGGGGTACTAATACAGTTGGTGCAGAGAATGTTAAACATGCGATGCTATATGTAATTTATCTGGTTTGCATAGTTTACCTTGTTACCATAGTTTATCTGATTAGCATAGTTTATCTTGTTACCGTAGTTCATCTGGTTAGTATAGTTTATCTTGTCATCTTAGTTTAACTTGCCTACCTTGTCATCATCCTTATGTTTACTTTCAGTTTATGCATGTCATGTTATCTTTACTTGTTTCTATGCTGAAAGTCACTAGGACTTACCAGTCTGTATGACTGACCCATTTTTGTTTCGCCTCTTTTTCTTTCGTTTCTTCCCCCCAGGTTCTCAGGGAGGAAGCACTACTACTTAGTTTGGACTTCTTTCTGCTTCAAGATCATCATATATGGCTTGGACCTTTCTTGGCTATGGCTGCTTTACTGTTTTACTTGGGGATTGATTTATGACTATGGTTTTATGCTTCTTTACTATTGCAAGACAGATTTCGATGTAATGGATTTAATGGTATTTTGATGTAAAAGGCTTTAGACCTTACTAGATTTTAAAGAAATAAAGTTTGGTTTTCCTTCCTCTGTTTTATATGTTCTGTCTTGTAATATTTTTGTGTATGTTTACCTAGATAATGCTCCACCAAAGCTAGTGCATTCCCTTTGTGAGTGACCCTTGCGGAGGTGGGGTGTTACATTTGGTATCAGAGCAGAAGGTTACCAGACTGGGCAAAAGTTTTTAAAAACCTTCTGAAGTTATGTTCAAAACGTTTACAAAGAAGCATTTTTCTAAGAAAAGTTTTGTTTTACGAAAGGCATATTCCCCAAAGCCATATGCACTATCTTTTGATTTTCTCCTTGAGTCTCTTCTCTCTTTCTTTTTCACCATAGGCATACAACGCATGTAGGAGGGCAAAGAAGTGCCCAACCTCCATCAGTAGCCGCAGTAGTTCCATCTGCGACTAATCTTATTTCAAGCTTTATAGGGTTGTCGTGCGATGGAGGTAGATTTCGAGAAACTTGTCAACAAGCTATACAAGGATAAAAAACTTGTTGATATGGCTTAATCCACGAAGGAGGAAACGGTAAAAAGGAAGAGGCCAAAGTGAAAGAATAATAAAACCCATGACAAGAAAGAGTATCGTTAGTATGGTAAAAAGGGACATGTAGTTAAGTGTTATAGGACAAGGACAAGGGCAAAGAACAAGATCGTCGAGAGGGCAATTGTATGCTCTCATTACTAGCATACCTAAGAGAGGTGGTAATGTTTCTGTTGAAGGTTTAGTTTTTCTTTTCTATCATCCCGTTAGGACTTTGCTTTTGTACATCGCATCCTTTCTAATCCTGCTTCGATAGTTGAGTCTCTGCACCTTAGTACTAGTGTAGTAAAGGATCCCATTTTTTTTGTGTCTCAAATCCTATTGGGGAATCATCTCATTTATTCATGACTTGTTTGGATTTGAGAATGTCTATGCTAAGTGTATATTCATGACTTGTTTGTACTAGTTCCATGGTAGTTAGACTCTTGACTTGCCTTGGTAATGCCCTCGAAGTCTACTGTAACCCTTAGGATTCTGTCATGCTTAGTAACCTAGAATCTCTTGATACATTTGTTGATCCGCTCGAGTAGTGTTCGCCACTAAGGCGAATGGTTCATTTCGCTTATGCATGAGTTATAGGAAATCACCTTAGTAAGTAAATTTGGCAACATGGCTGACATCTGTTTATTTTCAAGAGATAGTTCCTCTGCATGGAATACCTTATAATGAGTAAACGAGATCCAAGATTCACTAGTGAATTTTTGGAGAGCTTGCATGAAACCATGAGTACGCAGATATGTTTGAGCCGAGTATACTAGAAGGGGAAATAAGTGAAAGTGGAACCAGAGGCAACAGTGAAATGAGTTCCAACTCATATTTTGGAAACAAGAATTAAGAAGCTATGAAATTGTGAAGTTAAAGACGGTCAAAGCACAATGGAGTTAAGCTCAAGGAAATGCGACTTAGAAGATTGAAGACTAGATACGCGTATCATATCTTTTTTTAAGAGTATATACTTGATCCCTCTTTTCCT
Source organism: Allium sativum (assembly GCA_030737875.1). NCBI lineage: Eukaryota > Viridiplantae > Streptophyta > Magnoliopsida > Asparagales > Amaryllidaceae > Allium > Allium sativum. The sequence goes on from CM060920.1 coordinate 250,366,350, forward strand.
GTAGAGTTTACTTGCATGCTATCTTTTATGTATATCCTCTCGGTTCTATTCTCAATCCTATTTCTATTGCAAACCCCATAGGGAGTATGACTCATTTGTTAGTAGTACATGTTGGGGCTTGAGGATGTTCATTGGGTTGGTTTTAGGAAGGGATTTCTTGTGACCTAAAAAGGAGTTTATCATGCTTGGTTTCCTAGAATCATATATATTGGTTGGGTTGAGTGATTCTCTGTGTGTCAGCTTGAAGTTGATTTCGGTCTTCGGGGCTGGAGTTTAGGGGGGTTATTCTCCTAATCAGTATATATGTGAGGAAGATTCCCAGTTTTGACATTGCCTAATGGGTACAAAGTTTTTCTTTACTTGCTTCTATCATTCGACTATACCTTTAGGTAGGAACTAATGGATGTAAACATGTGTTTGAGACATGTTATGGTTGATGTTTGCAAATGGTTGCAAGTGGTTGCTCGTGGTTGCATAACACACATTAGGCACTAGATCGGCTCAGTCACATTTTCATACTGCATATGCATGAGTGCTTATACTTGTACATGGATGGAAACTTGATATGCTATCATTTGGATGTTGCATATGAATGAATGTTTGTGCATTCATGTAGAGATTATAAAGTATGTTAGGAATTTGCATACATGTTGGACTCATTACACTAACATATTTTACATTAAGGAGATCTACTGAATCAATAACCGCCTGATCTTTTGCATTAGATAAGTACATATACACAGGCTTTCTGCATATATTCATACAGCATTAGAAATCTTTTAAGGACAATGGTTGCTTGTGAATGATGGTTGAGTAGATGAATGATTGGATGGTAGGGTACATTCCTCCTAACTTAGAGATTTCGGGGACGAAATCCTTTAAGGAGGGCAGAATGTAACAACCCGTATTTTAATAACATATTGAAACCATAAATCAAGGCAGAATTAAATTTTAAAATAAGAATCAAGGGAAATGGGTTGTGCCATTGCGTTCGTCTCGAAATTCTGCTTGGAAACGAGTCTGATTTTTGGAAAACGGATTCCGTATGAGGGAGATATGACCCTCTGAAGTTTCAGGCATTTTCAGAATCAAAAACAGCTCGAAATTCGAATTCAAACCCCAGGGAAGACTGGGCGGGAATTTTCCCGCCCAGGACCAGGTCGACCTGGGGGTCAACACTGTGGTTGACCTCCCAGGGACCAGGTCGACCCTATGGTCGACCTGGTGCCAAAACCTGGTTTTCAGCCTGGGTTCATTCTGATGTTTTTGGACACGTTTTCAGTCCAGATTCATGACTCTAAACCTATATAAGCAGCCCCCTAGCCTCATTCTCTCTACACCATTTCATTCTGTCCTTATGCTACCTCTGCGAAAATCAAAATGATAATATTAAAATTAAACGAGACTACTTCTTCTTCGTCAAGGCAACATCTAGGGATTGCAAATTGGGGGTTTTCAACTACAACAAGACTAAACAAATAGAGATTCAACAACTGCAACGACCGTTTCTAGAATAAATCTCTGCACTCTAATTCTCGATCCATGCTTTGTAAGTTCTAGTTACTTTGAGATTGAAACTTGTTAAATTTAATATGGACATGGAATAAAATGAAATTTGACCTAAGCTTGATTATCTATTTGGATCTGTTCTTGTCTCTTCTTGAATCTAGGATTTTGGGTTATTTCTTATCGATTGAATCATGCCCATTCATGTTGTTGGACCTAGTTTATTATTCAAACGCTAGATTATAATATGAATTCTTGGACCTTGAGTTTATGATAAGACTTTTTCACCCTATTCTCTCTTGAATCTTGAATTTGGATTAATGCAAGTCTACCTATGTTCCTAAACCTTGGTTTTCATATTGTTGTTCTAGATCCTATTCACATGCCTATGATGTGTTAAACTATTATACACCAATTCTGTTGAACATATGATTTGGATTATAATCTCATGCCTATTCACATGCCCATCTTTGTCATGATTTTCTTGTTTATCCCTTTTTGAATTAATCTCGATACGCGCACTATGGGAATACGATTTGGGGATATTGGACAAAACATGAAGACTCACTTAGACATGAATTGGTAATTGACATGAATTAGCTTGGACATGAATTGGCATAACTTGAACACGAAAGTGATTGTAAACTCGATAATTGACATGAACGTGAATTGTGAACTTGGAACGTAATTAGAGAAAATAGAATATGGTAGTCAAACCATGTTTTTAGGTAATTATGGAACGCGACAAATAACATAACAATTGCTTTAAATTAAATGAACATTTAATTTAATCAGTTCAGTCAATATAAATATATGCAGTAATCATCCAAAAATTATCAACCATAGCACACAAATATCAAACCCAACTTATATAAAATATTAGTGAGATAAAACTGAATGAGTTGTACTCATCTTGGTTTCCATTCGTCGTTAAAACAGTTTGTTTCAATTAAATTAAATCAGCATTTAATTTAACTAAAAATCTCAGTAGCTTTCAACTTCGTCCAAACCAGCTTCAAAAAGTTACACTCGTCGATACGGTTCCAACGAGTCAAGCGACGTGTCAAATTGTTCACGTACGAATGAGTTATTATATTTTAAAATTGTGTATATATAAATTAAAAACTGAACCATATTATTAAAAAAACTGAGCCATACCAATTTCTAACGAGCCCAAGCACAAAACTCAACCACCCGCCACATGTCAGCAGTACGTCTTCCTTCGTTCTTCATTGTCATCTTCCATTTGAATGCCACATTTCTATTTATATTTTTTCTCTCTTTATTTTTACTCTTAAGTTGTATATAGCGTTCTCTCCCCTTCCAAGTTCCATCTCGAAATGCACCACTTCTCCTTTCTTTCCAGTCTCACCCTTGCCTACTCCTCCTAGGCCGCACCCTCCTAACACTTGCTTCCCTGGCGATCTCATCTGAACTCCCTCTCCTCTCTCCAGTGACATTTTCTCCTTTATACACACACACACATACACACACATATATATATATATATATGTATATTTATATAAATATACATATACTGCTGCGTTATAACAGCTCCTCACATTTTAACACAAACTGTGCCACCACCTTGATTTCCTTCATTCCCCACGTAAGCATCCCACTGCACTTCGTTTCTTCGCGTTCACACTGCCTTGTCCACGTCCACACTGCCTTGTGCCTCTTCTACTCCACCAAAGCTTCATGCTCTTTCTCCCAGTGCACCGGACATTCACAAGTTGATGAGTTTGATGAAGGTTCGGTTTTATATATGTTGAAGTTTGGTTTTATTTAAATTTGCAGGAGGAAGGTTTCAGGTATTATTTGGAGTTGAGGATTTTCCTTTTACATGGAACGAAAGAAAAGAATGGCCCCGTCTTAAAAAAAGAAGGCTATGATGACATTTCTTTTCTGGAAAAATTGAATGAAGGCTAACACTCGTTTTTATAGAAGAAAAAAATGGGAGGATAAGAATCATGTCTGTTTCACCAAGTAAAAATAGGCTGGGCTGTTGTTAGCATAGCATGTCATTCTCCGGTATGGGTTGGCACTCGTTCAGGTTTAGGATGGGCAGAAAATAGGCGAGGCTATGCAATTTGAAAACACATGCAGCGCATATAGAGTAGTAAAAATATATGTTGACATATTAACTTGGGATCAGATACACTAGTGTTAGTATAGGGTACGTTTGGATGTTTTAGGGAATGCTAGGCAAGCAGGAAAAAGAAAGTAGTTGCTCGTCCTTCCTTTATTAGATTTGCTTCACAATTAAGTTTCTATAAAAAAAATTATATTATTATTTACGGTTAGTTTATATCCTACTGCTGATTTATGTTGAACGCTTAGATTTCGCACCATCACACCCGAACTACACATGCAATAAAATTGACATACTGCTACGTCTCAACATTCCGGTTCTAATGAAACTAAATTTCATTGAAAACCAACTCATTTGCACAACAGCTTGATTTTAATTCAAATTTATTTATCGATTCACCTTTAAATTGCATCCACAAATAAAATACTCCGATTTTCTCCAAACAGGAAATCTAGAAATAATTACTTATACGTATTCCAGTAAAATTCCTTTCATCGAAAACGGAGGCAGTTTGAAACAAAGATATTTCTAAGGCCTATATAATATCGACAAAATATAATTAAATCCAAAACAGTTCGATTTAAATAATAAAAACAAAAGTTATATTATTATCATATATCTCCAAATGAAATCTCATACAGCTTCAAGGTAAACCAATCTATATTTTAAACTCAACGTTTAAAATTCCAAGTTAAATGATATTCAGATTATATAGAAATGCCTTATATTTATTTAATAAATCGGTATGATTTCTAAACGATTTCCATAGCGACTATTTGAAATTTTGAATTGGACATAACTCACAATCTTTAATATAAAATTTCCATTTTTCTCTTCCGTTAGAAAAATATAAGGAGATAGATTCAAACGTTTCTTATTTCACAGAATTTCGACTTATATCGGATCCTGTATATTCAATTGAAGTTTAAAACACAAATTACGAACTACCACGATGTTATGAGCTCGATTATAATTAAATATAAATTTATCATTCAAACTTCGTTATATAACGAATTATATATTATAAACAATATAAAATTCCAAATCAATATTTAAAATAATAAAATATATTAAATATTTGACTATAAAAATACGGTACGTTACGTTCCTTCCCCTTAAAAGAATTTCGTCCCCGGAATTATTAAGGTAGGAAAAAATCCACAAATCCTGTTAACTTTCAAAAAATTCAATTTATTATAAATCGAAAACCAATTCATTCAACTCTTTTATTAAACCATTGATGAATTATATTCATACCAATCTGCCATCCAATTAAACAAAAAATGCACAACAATAATCAATACACAACCAACTTAACCAAACCAAACAACTTATATTTTATTCCATTCCCAAATCCCAAATCTATTTTTTTAATTTTATCTCAATATCCATTCTAAATTTCACTTAACCAAGATAAGTTCCAATTCCAGATTCAATTAACTAATTGATTCTTTAGTTAGTATACTTCTATATCAAAATCCAAATTCTGATTTTATTTAAAAAATCATCCATTTTCTCTTTCTAATTTCATATATGAAATATTCTGATTACATTAAACCATTCCAATTCATAATCCAATTTGAATTCAATTCAAATCAATCAAACACATTAACATGTCAATAATTTTGATAAAATTATTTCTTTTCTATCAGGGCCGTAAATTTTGTACGAATGTCTGATGTCTATTCGTGTCCTTAACCAAAATATATTCGTCCGAGACCATCCGATTCATTTAGGACACGAGTTTGGACAACAAAATTTGTACGAGAAAAATCATATTCAGTCCATGTTCGTTCGAATTCGTCCTAATTGGTCTGAATTCCACGTAATTCGATGTATAGTTTAAAAAAAATCTAGTACAAAGTACAAAATTTGATATAAATAGCCATGTCCGATCGGATCCGTTCGTGACTGAAAAATACATATCTGTGTCTGACTAATTTCATTTAGGACACGAGTTAGGACAATAAAATTTGTATGAGAAAAAATTTCATCTGGTGTCTGGTTCGATTTTATTTAAGGAAAAACCTAACACACCTCTGTCTGGTCCGACCGATTTACACCCCTATTTTCTATATAAAAATATAATTTGGGCAAAATTATTTCATTTACCTTCTTTACAAAATAATATTGCGTCAGTTGCCAGTTTGAAATTGAGCCAATCAAGTAACATAATATAAAACATTTTTATAAGATCTATAAATACGCTCTCAAATATATACACTCAAACTCAATCTAGGGTACTACTATCCCCATCTCTATCAAGTTACGCCACATAGCAAGGGTTTTTACGAAACATTATGCTCCGATACCACTGTAACGACCCAGCGGAATTCAAAGCCTGAATTTCAATAATAATACATAAACTCGTATTACTTGCCAAACCCAAGTATCGAAAGCACCAATTAGTTAATTCAAAGAAATTAGAGGGTGAGATAAGAAAGAAAGAAATATTAGAATAGAAGAAGAAGAACTGACACAACAAAATCAAAATCTCACATTGCAACAGAACAAAATATAATACATAAATCTTTATTGAGAGATTGAAATAAAACTTACAAATCATCAGAGTACATCAATATATCTGGACAGTTATAATAATCTGTCCTCATATAAAGCACACAACGGAATAAATACTAAAACGTATCATGCGTCTGAACCCTCTAGCATATTTCCGGACTTCATAGCATCCGGTAACCTGAACCTGTAAAATTCGGTCTGCCAAGAGCATTACAAATGCCAAGATCAGTCTGGTGAACCAGAGTGAGAAGGCTCACTAAGTTTATAGGTATCGTCTAACTTAACTTAAAATCAAAACATTTCATTCGAAAGAAAAGGACAATCGTAAGATCATTCCACATATAAACATAGACAGTTTTTTCCTTGCGATAACCCAAAGCATTTTGAAATCATACCTTATTCTGATATTATAATATTGTCAAAATCAAATAAATAGAAATCTAGTAGAACGCTACAACTCACACTCTACGTACATAGTATACAATCAAAAACCGCGGACGCTTATTGGAGATTGGATTCCGACTATGACAAGGTATGGAACTACCTTCCGATAAAGTATCTCTATAGATGTAATGACCCGCATTGGCAGAGGTACTATAATTAATTAATTTAATTATATAAATAATGATATAGTAAATTTAATGGTTGTGGAATTTAATAATGATGAATATTTGATTAAAATAATAAATTAAATAATATATTTAATTCTGAAATAATCAGAATTGGCTGAAATGACGATATGATGTGAACTGGATCATCTGTGATATTTAATTCAGCTTGGAATTTGATTTGAATAACGAATATATTATATAAATGATAGTTTGAACGTAGAATTATAATATAATTAAAATCGAGCTTGAAATGGCGCTGCAGTTCGTAAATTGGCGATTCAAACTTCAACTGAATGTACAGGATTCGTTTTAAGCCGGATTTCTGTGAAACAAGAAACGTGTGGAGCTGGTGGAGTATATCTTTCTAGTGGAAGAGAAAAATCGGGATTTCATCGTGTAGATTTTGAGATATGTCTAAATCAAATTTTAAAATAGTCGTTATAGAATCGTTTATCGACCGTAACGGTTTATTCGATATAACTAGATATCGGGTTTGAATTTAGACAAGGTTCCTTTGGGAAGTAATGATAATTTAATTTTTAGTATTTTATGGTAATTTTTAATTAATTAAATAAGCAACTTTTTAATTGAAGTATTTTGCACCCTGTAATCAACGTTTTGGGGTTTCACAATATGAGTCAACCTACCGATATTATTATATTTTTGGGATCGTGGGGAGTTGCTCGTCACATCGATATTTTTATTTCTGTCTGTAATGGTCTATATATGAGCAGGGTTTTATATATGACGGGTACTCAAAATTTCTAACTTTAAACCCAATATAAAGTGCTGACGTTCTTTCTATTTCAACCACATTCACTTTCCTACGGTCAAAAATCCTCCAACCGACACAAACAAAAAAGGGAACATGGAAAATCCTTCATCCTTACAAGAAAATTCTACAAATACCAAAGTTTTCTACCTAAACCTAATCTCCTCACAGTAAAAAAAAAAACCGATTCCGCCGCAGCTTTCTTTCTTCCAGGAAAATGGAAATCGATCCTTTAAAAATTCATGTAAATCCAAATCAAATCCTTAAATTGAAATACAAACATCATTTTGCTCGATTTGGAAAGCTCCTCTTTTTGGTGTATGAGACGTCGGGTGTGTTTCCTGTTGCAGCGGTGAAAGGGCTCGGGGTCGCGATTACTTAGAAGGAGAATCAGGTGAGGTTACGCGGTCTGTTGCGGAGAGGAGAGGAAGAGGAGTTGAGTGGTAACTATTGTTTTCGGATTCCATGGAGTAAGGTAGGAGTACGGTGCTTTCAAAGGAGACGGAAGGGTGTTAGAAATGGTTGGAGCTGACGTTTTGTTTCATGAGGAAGAGGAAGCTTTAACAGAGAAGAAGGAAAGGGATGGGGTCAGTAGTATGGGCATAGGATTGGTAGAAGGCTGCGGACGTGATTCGAGTTTGGTAAACAGTAAGGGATGGCGCGAGTTCTCCGTTGGGTACTGAAAGGGGAATGAGGAGGACGGTGTGCTGTTGGAAAAAGATCGGAGGATGAAGTTGTTTTTGGGATGAGGAGTAGAGGAGTAGTAGTGATCTCAGCAAGTCTTCGGTGATGGATTCAAATACAAACGTTAGTGGAAATTTTCGTTGCAAGAAGAAAGAGGTTGTTTGGATGATCGAATGCGGGTCTGGACAGTCGGGTCATGAGATGGGCCAACGAAAAGAATCGGGTGAGACCAATCACGTAGGAATCATAGCAACGAATCTACATCAGAGAACTAGTCTTGAATGATTTGGAGTTCGTCTCCAATTAGGACAGGAAAACGTCTGAATCAAGCGACCATAAATTGTTATTTAACGATTACGGACAATGTGAGTAAATCTCACTAACTCTGAACAGTTTATAATTTCATGTTGTATTTTTAGAACTGTTAAATATTGGCTGATTGACTGTGTGTTGACTGTTTGATTGAACTGCTAGTCAGTTAGTTGAATTTCTATATTGATTCTGTTTAACAGAATATATCATAGGGAACTGAAAGTGATGTGATCTATATTGTTTAACATCTGTGATGCAGGGAAACAGGTTGGAGGAATCCAACTGGATTCCTCAACATTTATTTTACTGTGATTCATATATTGTGATATATGATGTGATATATAATCTGTTGTTGATTATGTGTGTTTGGACGATATTATCGTTGTTATATGGTGTGTTAAGTACCATAGAAATACCAGAATATGGAAAAGGAATTTTCAAAGAATATTTTGAAATTAATTTATTTATATAAAATCAACGGATTTTATATTATAAAAGAAAAAGGAATTATATTTGTAAATCAAAAATAAGGGAATTATATTTGTAAATCAAATATAAGGGAAAGAATGTGTTAAACAGATAAAGAGGAAATATATTTGTACAACAAATATAAAGGAAAATATTTGTCAAACAAATAGAAGAGAAATATTTGTAAACCATTTACAAATAAAATAGAATTTTAAAGGAAATATTTGTAGAACATTTACAAATAGATTAAAAGGAATATTTATTTGAGAAAATAAATAGAATAAAGGAAATATTTATTTAAATAAATACGATATTTTAAAAGGAGTTAGAATTAATCAGTTAGAGTTAAAGGAGTTAATCGAACATAGTTTATTCGAATAGAGTTAAAAGAGATAATCGAATATAGTTTATTCGAATAGAGTTAAAGGAGTTAATCGAATATAGTTTATTTGAATAGAGTTAAAAGAGATAATCGAATTTAGTTTATTCGAATAGAGTTAAAAGAGATAATCGAATATAGTTTATTCGAATAGAGTTAAATAAGAACAGTTATCAATTAGTTTAATCGAAAGGAGTTATCGATTATTAGTTAATTGAAAGGAGTTATCGATTATTAGTTAATTGAAAGGAGTTATCGAATATTAGTTATTCGAATCGAGTTAAGAGGAGTTATCGAATATTGGTTATTCGAAAGGGGTTAAATCGAATATAGTTTATTCGAATAGAATTGAAGGGGTTAAATCGAATATAGTTTATTCGAATAGAATTGAAGGAGTTAATCGAATATAGTTTTTCGAATAAAGAAAAAGGAGTTAATTCAAATAGGGTTAATCAATTAGAGTTAATCCAAAAGAGTTAATCCAATAGAGTTAAAAGAATAAGAGTTAGATTAAAGTTATTATATTTCAGAAGCAGGAAATTATAACACTACTGTTATAATCAAATGATTCTGTAAAGGAGTTGGACTCGTAAATTATATCCGGAAGTTACATAAGGAAGTGTTAAAGAGTTAAAGGATGAACTTACCCTATTTCGAGATTTGAAATGTTGTTCAGATAAGGTCTGAGAGGTAGTTATACCCCAACTTGATTGACTTCGTTTTTAATTTAGAAATGGTTAAGATTCAAGAGCGAAAGTGGTTAAGTGAATTTAGTAGATAAGTATAGTAGTTTGAGTTGTCGTCGCGATGTTGATTTAAACATCTGTTTAAGTCCAAGTAAAGAAGATTTGGAAATGTTTTCCAAATAGAATCAGAAACGTAATCAAATACCGAAATAAGGAAATAGGAATATATATATATATATAGATATATATATATAGATATATATATATATGATTGATGATTGATTGATAGAATTTCCAACTGGAAATTATATTGTTGTTTGCACACCTGTTTTTCTTTGATAGTTAACTCACAGACTATTGGAGTTTTTGACCATTTTAATGTTGTTAATATGGAGAGACCGGTTGGATTATTATCCAAAGAACCACTCTGTATTGGCATAAGCGTTGCGAATCATATATGCAAAAGGAAATTGAAGACGAAGTAAAGTGCAAGGGCTACTGTATAAGTCTTAGATAACAGTGCCTAAGATGGATGTACTGAATAGTGCCTTCGGTTCATCCTGTTCCTGGATGACTTGTATGGACGGATGTCTGACAGAGTATTTCCAGACGATCACGTATATTGATTTCTCCAACCATACCAAGAGTGGAAGCGGAGAAGGAAACTTCTTTAGCTAACACATAATGTATTGTTGAGGACGTCAATCGGTGATTGGATGGATTTGATGATGTGGCATTCAAAGTGAATCTGGTGTGATGATAAAGTGTAGCTTCTAGCCTCATCATCCGGTAAATGACAGAAATTGGGCAGGCAGCATGGCTATGTAGGTCGCACCTATTAGGGTGTACAATCACCTGATCTAGAGTTTCATTTATTTCTAAAAATCTATTGTCGATACTGTCTCATTCGGGAAACGGTTGTTGATCCCAACCGTTGGTGATATACATTCGATACACTCAAGCGAAATGAGTGGTCGGTCATGTGTGGCCGGGTTGCAAGATGTTCTTGTTAAACCCAGTGTATTCCTTTCTAGAGGTACACTAGCGAAAGGTGGTTCCATACCTTGTCATAGTTGGAAATCCATTACCCAATACTTGCTTGCGGTTTTGATTGTATACTATATATGTAGAACGTGAGATGAAAGCATTTCTGCTAGATGATTATTATATTGTGGTTGATAGACATTATTATAGTATCAAAAGGTTTTTGATATAAAGATATTTTGGATTCTCATAAGGGAAAAACCCGTTTCGTTATACGGCGTGGTTTTATGAGATATCGTTTACTTGTTCAAACTGTTTAAAACTATTTTACTCATACCAGTCCCATGACTGACCCGGAGTTTATTTGTTTGTTTCCCTAAACTCTTGGGTGCCTAAATTTGTACGGGCAGTCAAGTAGTCGGGATTTTCAGATACACTTGAAGAGCTGGAGCAGGAGGCTTCAGGATCATATAGCTATTGTTATTTCCGCTGTGTTGTAAGTGTTGTACTTTGATAATGATGTATATTCAAGTACATATGTATATTTCAAAGTTATGTTACATATATTATATGTTATTCGTTCCGCAGTGAGATTCGTGTTACCCTGATGTTGTGTTCTTCTTCTATTCTAAGTTTCTATCTTATCTATTCTCACCCTCTGTTTTCTTTCTATTAATTTCCTGATTTTCAGTTTAATTTGGGGTTGGACTTGTGTTTTTGGTCAGCTCAAATTGGACCGGATTTTCGGGTCATTACAGTTGGTATCAGAGCTTAAGGTTAAGTGAATTACCTTGGCTCTGTGGCGTAGCTCAGTAGAGATGGGGTTAGTAATACCCTAGATTGAGTTTGAGTGTATATATACGAGTGAACGTATTTGTAATTTGATGTAAAGTGGTTTTATATTGTGGAGATTTATTGGTTGAGTTGTTTATGGGTTCTGGTCGATCACTTTGATCCACTGTATCGGTAGGAGTTACTAAACACTCGAATACGATGGGTCGGCACGATATGTTTTGAAAAGATGGTAAATTAAAATAAGTTTACCCAAGGTAAATCTTGACATAAAGAAGATATAAATATCAAAATTATAATATAGTGGATATATTGGTTGTTATTATAATCAAGTAAGGTTATAAATAAAATGGTTATGTAAATAACCAATCAGAATTCATATAAGTGAAATACGTGAAATCAGAAGAGTTAAATCTGAAATTTAAAACCAGAAATTGAATTAAAATCCTGAAAAATTGGATAAGTGTTTGTAAATGGATTTGGATTAAAAGTAAGGAAAATTTAAGATCCTGGGAGATTTTAAATTTTTTTTACAAGCAGTGTGAATTATATTTTTAAATGAATTTCAAAGTGGAAATGTTTAGAAATGGTTTTATAGTACTGAACTCACTTCGATCGCTGGAAAATAGATTCGGATGATGACAGCTGCATCATCAGTATTCATTTCCGAGTTGTAAGTGACGAATTACTACCAGAGATATTGTTTTGAAATTGTTTTGGGAAAGACAAGTTGGGTTGAATTTAAAATGGGATTTATAATATAGAATTTGAATAGAATTTGATATATAAAATTTGAATATAGAATTTCAAATGGGATTTATAGTATAGAAGTGAAATAGATAGAATGCTCGACGAAAAGGTATGTATTTAATTCATATATGAGATTTTATGCGTCGTATCGGCTAGCCGCTTAGCTTTTTCTTTTTCTTTTGGATTGGTGAGGGCCATGGGAGGCTATTTGAAATATCCTGATGCTCCCAGTACAAAGGAGGTGCTGGCGAAATTTTTCGAAAAGTTAAGGAGTTAGAAAATTTTCAGGATTTTTGAAAATTTTTGATAATAAGAATGAATGAATAATTTAATTAAAAATTAATTTGGTTCAGTGCAGCTGAAATTAAGAAGTGAACAAATATGTTCTAACTAGTCGATAGGATCGTTCTCTACCTTAGCAATTTCGAGGACAAAATTATTTTAAGTGGGGAAGATTGTAATGACCCGCATTGGCAGAGGTATTATAATTAATTTATTTAATTATATAAATAATGATATAGTAAATTTAATGGTCGTGGAATTTAATAATGACGAATATTTAATTAAAATAATAAATTAAATAATATATTTAATTCTAAAATAATCAGAATTGGCTGAAATGACGATATGATGTGAACTGGATCATCTGTGATATTTAATTCAGCTTGGAATTTGATTTGAATAACGAATATATTATATAAACGATAGTTTGAACGTAGAATTATAATATAATTAAAATCGAGCTTGAAATGGCGTTGCAATTCGTAAATTGGCGATTCAAACTTCAACTGAATGTACAGGATTCGTTTTAAGCCGGATTTCTATGAAACAACAAACGTGTGGAGCTGGTGGAGTATATCTTTCTAGTGGAAGAGAAAAATCGGGATTTCGTCATGTAGATTTTGAGATATGTCTAAATCAAATTTTAAAATAGTCGCTATAGAATCGTTTATCGACCGTAGCGGTTTATTCGATATAACTAGATATCGGGTTTGAATTTAGACAAGGTTCTTTTGGGAAGTAATGATAATTTAATTTTTAGTATTTTATGGTAATTTTTAATTAATTAAATAAGCAACTTTTTAATTGGAGTATTTTGCACCCTGTAATCAACGTTTTGGGGTTTCACAATATGAGTCAACCTACCGTTATTATTATATTTTTTGGATCGTGGGGAGTTGCTCGTCATATCGATATATGTATTTCTGTCTGTAATGGTCTATATATGAGCAGGGTTTTATATATGATGGGTACTCAAAATTTCTAACTTTAAACCCAATATAAAGTGCTGACGTTCTTTCTATTTCAACCACATTCACTTTCCTACGGTCAAAAATCCTCCAACCGACACAAACAAAGAAGGGAACGTGGAAAATCCTTCATCCACACAAGAAAATTCTATAAATACCAAAGTTTTCTACCTATACCTAATCTCCTCACAGTAAAAAAAAACCGATTCCGCAGCTTTCTTTCTTCTAGGAAAATGGAATTAGATCCTTTAAAAATTCATGTAAATCCAAATCAAATCGTTAAATCGAAATACAAACATCATTTTGCTAGATTTGGAAAGCTCCTCTTTTTGGTGTGTGAGACGTTGGGTGTGTTTCCTGTTGCAGCGGTGAAAGGGCTCGGGGTCGCGATTACTTAGGAGGGGAATCAGGTGAGGTTAAGGGGTCGATTGCGGAGAAGAGAGGAAGGGGAGTTGAGTGGTAACTATTGTTTTCGGATTCCATGGAGTAAGGTAGGAGTACGGTGCTTTCAAAGGAGACGAAAGGGTGTTAGAAATGGTTGGAGCTGACGTTTTGTTTCGTGAGGAAGAGGAAGCTTTAACAGAGAAGAAGGAAAGGGACGGGGTCAGTAGTATGGGCATAGGATTGGTAGAAGGGTGCGGGCGTGATTCGAGTTTGGTAAACAGTAAGGGATGGCGTGAGTTCTCCGTTGGGTACTGAAAGGGGAATGAGGAGGACGGTGTGCTGTTGGAAAAAGATCGGAGGATGAAGTTGTTTTTGGGATGAGGAGTAGAGGAGTAGTAGTGATCTCAGCAAGTCTTCGGTGATGGATTCAAATACAAACGTTAGTGGAAATTTTCCTTGCAAGAAGAAAGAGGCTGTTTGGATGATCGGATGCGGGTCTGGACAGTCGGGTCATGAGATGGGCCAACGAAAAGAATCAGGTGAGACCAATCACGTAGGAATCATAGCAACGAATCAACATCAGAGAACTAGTCTGGAATGATTTGGAGTTCGTCTCCAATTAGGACAGGAAAATGTCTGAATCAAGCGACCGTAAATTGTTATTTAACGATTACGGACAATGTGAGTAAATCTCACTAACTCTGAACAGTTTATAATTTCATGTTGTATTTTTAGAACTGTCAAATATTGGCTGATTGACTGTGTGTTGACTGTTTGATTGAACTGCTAGTCAGTTAGTTGAATTTCTATATTGATTCTGTTTAACAGAATATATCATAGGGAACTGAAAGTGATGTGATCTATATTGTTTAACATCTGTGATGCAGGGAAACAGGTTGGAGGAATCCAACTGGATTCCTCAACATTTATTTTACTATGATTCATATATTGTGATATATGATGTGATATATAATCTGTTGTTGATTATGTGTGTTTGGACGATATTATCGTTGTTATATGGTGTGTTAAGTACCATAGAAATACCAGAATGTGGAAAAGGAATTTTCAAAGTATATTTTGAAAATAATTTATTTATATAAAATCAATGGATTTTATATTATAAAAGAAAAAGGAATTATATTTGTAAATCAAAAATAAGGGAATTATATTTGTAAATCAAATATAAGGGAAAGAATGTGTTAAACAGATATAGAGGAAATATATTTGTACAACAAATATAAAGGAAAATATTTGTCAAACAAATAGAAGAGAAATATTTGTAAACCATTTACAAATAAAATAGAATTTTAAAGCAAATATTTGTAGAACAATTACAAATAGATTAGAAGGAATATTTATTTGAGAAAATAAATAGAATAAAGGAAATATTTATTTATTTAAATAAATACGATATTTTAAAAGGAGTTAGAATTAATCAGTTAGAGTTAAAGGAGTTAATCGAACATAGTTTATTCGAATAGAGTTAAAAGAGATAATCGAATATAGTTTATTCGAATAGAGTTAAAGGAGTTAATCGAATATAGTTTATTCAAATAGAGTTAAAAGAGATAATCGAATATAGTTTATTCGAACAGAGTTAAAAGAGATAATCGAATGTAGTTTATTCGAATAGAGTTAAATAAGAAGAGTTATCAATTAGTTTAATCGAAAGGAGTTATCGATTATTAGTTAGTCGAAAGGAGTTATCGATTATTAGTTAATTGAAAGGAGTTATCGATTATTAGTTAATTGAAAGGAGTTATCGAATATTAGTTATTCGAATCGAGTTAAGAGGAGTTATCGAATATTGGTTATTCGAAAGGGGTTAAATCGAATATAGTTTATTCGAATAGAATTGAAGGGGTTAAATCGAATATAGTTTATTCGAATAGAATTGAAGGAGTTAATCGAATATAGTTACTCGAATAGAGTAAAAGGAGTTAAGTCAAATAGGGTTCATCAATTAGAGTTAATCCAAAAGAGTTAATCCAATAGAGTTAAAAGAATAAGAGTTAGATTAAAGTTATTATATTTCAGAAGCAGGAAATTACAAAACTACTGTTATAATCAAATGATTCTGTAAAGGAGTTGGACTCGTAAATTATATCCGGAAGTTACGTAAGGAAGTGTTAAAGAGTTAAAGGATGAATTTACCCTATTTCGAGATTTGAAATGTTGTTCAGTTAAGGTCTGCGAGGTAGTTATACCCCAACTTGAATGACTTCGTTTTTAATTTAGAAATGGTTAAGATTCAAGAGCGAAAGTGGTTAAGTGAATTTAGTAAATAAGTATAATGGTTTGAGTTGTCGTCGCGATGTTGATTTAAACATCTGTTTAAATCCAAGTAAAGAAGATTTGGAGATGTTTTCCAAATTGAATCAGAAACGTAATCAAATACTGAAATAAGGAAATATGAATATGTATATATATAGATATATATATGATTGATGATTGATTGATAGAATTTCCATATGGAAATAATATCGTTGTTAGCACACCTGTTTTTCTTTGATAGTTAACTCACAGACTATCGGAGTTTTTAACCATTTTAACGTTGTTAATATGGAGAGACCGGTTGGATTATTATCCAAAGAACCACTCTGTATTGGCATAAGCGTTGCGAATCATATATGCAAAAGGAAATTGAAGACGGAGTAAAGTGCAAGGGCTATTGTATAAGTCTTAGATAACAGTGCCTAAGATGGATATACTGAATAGTGCCTTCGGTTCATCCTGTTCCTGGATGACTTGTATGGACAGATGTTTGACAGAGTATTTCCAAACGATCATGTATATTGATTTCTCCAATCGTACCAAGAGTGGAAGCGGAGAAGGAAACTTCTTTAGCTAACACATAATGTATTGTTGAGGACATCAATCGGTGATTGGATGGATTTGATGATGTGGCATTCAAATTGAATCTGGTGTGATGATAAAGCGTAGCTTCTAGCCTCATCATCCGGTAAATGACAGAAATCGAGCAGGCAGCATGGCTATGTAGGTCGCACCTATTAGGGTGTATAATCACCTGATCTAGAGTTTCATTTATTTCTAAAAATCTATTGTCGATACTGTCCCATTCGGGAAATGGTTGTTGAAACGACCCGAACTTCCCCGATCTCCGAAGAGAAGGGAAAGAGCGGATAGAACTGAGAACATGACAAATCAGAACGCAGACGGAAGGACATTTCAATGTATATTACAACAATGCATCAGATTACAAGAATATACAGAGTATAAATGAATAAATATTACACAGAAATATCAGAGATTTAAATTACATTTAAATACATCGCAGCGGAAAATAATACAATACACAACTAGAAGAGATATACGGATACAAAGCTTTCCGGATAGTGTTCCAGCTGTAAACCAGGATCCTGTGAATATAAATCTGCAAAACCAAAACTACTAGCTGCCCGTGTCAAAAAAAGGGGCACCCAGAGTTTAGGTCAAAACAATAAACTCCAGGTCAGTCATGGGACTGGTGTGAGAACTAAAACAGTTATTAATCTTTATTTTAAATCATTAGGTAAATCAAGGGACCACGCCGTTTAACACGGAACGAGTTTCCTCCCAAGAATACCAGTGCATAAAACAACAGCGCGATGCTAAATAAAGAAAAATGAAGCTATTATAAGACCCAGGTCCTATCACACAATGCAACGCAAGCCGGGGGATAGGGTTTTTACCTTATAATAGCCAAGAATGCTTGATACGTTTAAAAGAAATCATTTGATACTATTATAAGTGTATAGTGTATAAAACAACTTCAAATCATAAGTATCAATCATAGGCGGCATGAATGCCCCATACCACTATGTCACCATATATAGGTTATACAATCAAAATCGCAAAGTCACGTATTTGGAAATTGGGTTTCCATCTATGAACCGAGGCAAAAGATAGTCCTCAATCGATTCGAGACGCTCTAGCCCGTGTCTCAGGAACAGCCGCAACTGCCCCTTGGATCGTCAGGGCCGGTCCACCGATGTGGATTATTATGCCTGAACACTACGTCTCCCCACCCTATAGGGTGTCAATGAGCCAACGAATGACTCCATCGGACCCGGATCGTCCGATCAAACCGAGGCGCCTCGCAACAGCAACAACCACAAAGGTGAAAAGTATATAAATGTCAGGGCTGGTAGGTCACTGACACCACCCTAGCTAGAAGGAAACGCATGCCCTCCCTGAGGTCCTCTCCCGTTTTTGGTCCACAACCGGGGTGTGAGGCTCGCGAATTCACGTTACACAAAGCTATGCCACACAGGCGGTGCTTTGATCATCAACCACAAGACTTTGCTTTTCAACAGAAGCCTTGATCATTTGCATCTTAGCATGCCACACAGGAAAACCACTCCATGCAACTGATATCAGTCACACAGAATGAAATCCAATGTCAGACACACAGTCCATTTACAAGTCCGTTCTGGGTTTGAACGAAACCGGAGGCACTTTCCTCGCATATCCATCGATATCCAAGCACATCTGGACGACCACCGATTGATTCCCTCATCTTGGGTGTACAGCCCAGTCAAGATCATCAGTGATCACCTAAACGATGTGAAGACTTCCGGTCTTCAACCACCGTCTTCATCTTCGACTTATCGTCGTATCAGTTATTCAGAATGGGATAAACCCGGTCGTTCCGAATAACTCGCGTATATTTTAAATAAGTGTTACACAAACACAACATACGCCTCATTCCAATTCATCAGTCACTAACCGTAAATTAATCAAGAGAATAATTTCCCAAATATTAACCCCGAAGGCCGAAACCAATATCAGATCAATATCAGAAAACCATTCTACTTAGCTAACCGACAGTTAGTTTCTAAATTTCGAATTCATAGGGAAAGGTTCCCATTAATTTTATCAAAGATAAATCTTTCAAATTTATTCTTTAATCTATTTTTGAATATCAATTCAAACTAGTCGGGATTAATGAACTTTACCGAAGTAATCATTTGTTTTAATTTCCTAATCCCAACCTATTTATCCCATGAAGTAAAACTGGTAATACTTCATATCTAACACTACGGTGTTATCGGTAAATTCAATTACCATTTCACGCTCAAATCTAATTAAAGATTTAACTAACGCCTGGAGCAAAACTGGTGATACTCCATCCTCGATCATTTCAATCTATTTAAAGATTCATTAAAACTCCACTTAGTTTTAATCTTTAACTGGATTAAAGAATCAGTGTCATTTAAAACACAGTTCACGATAAACCCAAAATCACATTTCATTAATTATCGGGTTAAAGAACAAGTGTTATTTAAAACACTGTTCACGATAAACCCAAAAATCAATACTAATTCGATTCCAATTAAATATTATTTAATTGGTACACTTCATTAAATCTAAATAAAAAGATTTAATCTTTTCTCAATTGGGTTCAAGAACAATGTTAATAAAGACACCATTCACGACAAACCCAAATCACATTTGATTTTAAATACAAGGCTCTGAATAGAAAATATATCGGCTTATATTCAACATCAAATTCTACGACCAATAAATATCGTATCGGAAATAACGATATATATATATATATATATATATATCTTTCAAATTTCCATAACAACATCTGTATAATCACGAAATTTAACATCGAAATAATCCAAAGACAATTTCGATTCAAATCCATTCCAATGCAATCATTGGAAATTCTGGTTATTTTTAAAACCATTTCAAATTCAATTTATTTATTTAAAAATAAATAGAATTATAATTCTAGTTCAAAACTAGTTCATTTCGATAAAAATCTATTTTTATCTTTTCACATATGGAGTTTTTCATCCCAAATCTTCACAAATCATTTCTTATGATTTTACACAAATTATTACTATTTTTAATAATTTTATCAAGGCCCGTACAGTCGATTTCCATCAACGGCCATCAACTGCACTTACAGCGACCTTTTTCAAATTTGATTTGGACATAATTCCAAATCCAACCGTTAGATTTCTAATTTCTAATATTCGTTAGAAAGCTCTTTTCGATACGAACCCAATGGTTCCGGTTTTAGGAGAATCCGACGGTCGGATCTCCCGTAATATCCGTTCGAAGTCAATGGTCGAAATTCGCGAACTGCCGCGGCGCGGCGCGTTCTATTCAGGCCATTATATTATATATATATAATATATATAATATATACTTCGTCGATTTCAATTCAAAACATGCTTCATAAATCGTTTTAAATTCATTTTCAAAACGGTTTCAACTCCATATTCAATTTCAAATCCAAACTGAATATTTCAATTTAAATTCATTTTAAATTCATTTCAAATTGATTTCAATTCAAATTGATTTCTAATTCAATTTCAGTTCGTTTTCAATTCAATTAAATTTCAATTCGAATTCATTTCTATTCTATTTCAATTCGAATTCATTTATATTTAATTTCAATTCGAATTCATTTCTATTCAATTTCAATTCGAATTCGTTTATATTCAATTTCAATTCGAATTTGTTTCTATTCAATTTCAATTCGAATTCGTTAATATTCAATTTCAATTTGAATTTGTTTATATTCAATTTTAATTCGAATTTATTTATATTCAATTCTTTTCAAAATATCAGATTTTGAAATCACTTTCGATATTCATTATAAAATGAATAAAATCGATATAAATATCGTTCACGTCAAAATGGCGTCAATCTAATCAATACGGCTTCATATATTCCTATTTTCAAATATTCTATTTCAAATATTTCTTTTTCAAATATTTCTATTTTAAAACTGGAATGAGGCCCAATCAATTACCATATAATGTTAATTATATGGATTTTCTACAACACATGTATATATCAACAACGATGAATAATCAACCATCATCCAAAGTGCATTCTACACTGTATAAGCATCAAATATAAATATTCAACGCTTATAACAGTCTGTCAATCAATCGATCAACATACAACTAAACAATCGGGATTAGTGTACGTCAAATATCATCCCAATACCCGTGTGGGGTTTCAAGCAATCAAACACAGATTTTTATTTGTGCAGTTGGGCGATGTGTAAAATTTATCGTCCCAATCAATGTCCTTCAAATAGGTGTACATAAACAAACCGTCCGATTTGTAAAAAAATATTTATTTGTTCACATTCACGTTAAAAATTATATTTTTAACGATCAAACTATTTTATTCAACCTATGAATATTCTATTCGGTTCATTTATTAAATTAAATGTTATATTTATTTTTCTAACTTATTTTTAGAAAATTTTGGCGGCATAACGGCACAATACTAGAAACGAGACAAGGCCTAGCCTTATCCCCGGTCTAGTGAAGGCCCACGCCATTCACACATCAATCAAATCAATTTCATTTCACCAAACAATTCAAACCAAATAATCTAACCAACTATACAACCAAACAATTAAACAAACAAGCCATCCATGGTCTGTGGATGACGGGTGTCGGGTGCTACTAAACACCGTCTGCATCCTAGTATATATATATAACTAGAAAAAAGAAGTTTAGAGTGAGAAGTTCTCACCGATAGCTATCCCAACTTCACGACACTTCATTTATAGAAATCTTCGCCGTTCTCGCCTTTCGTCACTTTCGTTGCCCGTAGCCACTACATATGTAAAAAATCGAATTTTTACTTTGCTATTCAATATATAAAAATCGAATTTTTACTTCGTTGTTCAATATATAAAAATCAAATTTTTACTATGCTATTCAATATATAAAAATCGAATTTTTACTATGCTATTCAATATATAAAAATCGAATTTTTACTATGCTATTCAATATATAAAAATCGAATTTTTACTATGCTATTCAATATATAAAAATCAAATTTTTACTATGCTATTCAATATATAAAAATCGAATTTTTACTATGCTATTCAATATATAAAAATCGAATTTTTATGCTAAATTAAAAACCAGTTTTAATGTTAAACAAAAGTCAGTTTTAAATGAAAATAAAAAATCATAGAAACTCACAGTGATTTGCAGAGAGAGGGGGGGTTTCGCAGCGTTGCCGAGGTTAAGGGGGTTTGCGCGGAGAGGCAGCGAGGGGGGGTTTGCGTCGCGCGGCGCCTGGGGGGGGGGGGGGGGGGGGTTCGTCGATCGCGGAAGAGGATTGGAGGGGTCGCGGTGGATGTCGTCGGAGAGGAGAGAGTCGTGAAGGGGGGAGGCTTCGGTGGTGGGCGCGCCACCTGGAGGCGCGCGATGGCGATGGCGGTTTTCCGCCTCCATCCTCCCTTTTTTTTCGTTTCTGAAATGATACGTGGATGGGGGGCAGATAAAGAGGTAGGGAGAGAGTGGTAAGAGTTTTTATTTATTTAATTATTTAATTATGAAAAAGTTGACTTTTACATACGACCTCTAAACGAGGCCCACCGCCTGTCGTCCATAGCTAATTACCCCCATTCCGTACACAATGGGATATCTATCGTAGGCTGATTCGATCGTTTCGATCAGTTTCCGTTAAAATCAACATATAACTCTATATATTGAATTTGAACGCGTATTTCAATTTACCGCGGTCACATACTAACCAGAAAAATTCCAAAAAAATATTTTCTACCTTCGTATTGACGATACGGTCCTAACAAAACTAGTTTCGTCGAATTCCGAGACCGTTGGAAAAATGGCCATTTTCCAGTCGATTAAAATCAACTAAAACTGGTCAAACGCGTTTTCCTTTGCCACGCTCACATATTGATTCGAAAAATTATGAAATTTGGAATCTAGCAATAACTTTACATCACCGACCCAACAAAAGTGGTTTCGTCGAAATCCGAGGTCGTTTGCAAAATTTCCATTTTAAGGGCCTGAATTCCATAGCGACTATTCAAAAAATTCATTTGGACATATCTTTTGATTCCCGCTATGAAATTTCAATTTTTCGGATTCGTTGGAAAGATATCATCAATTAGATCCTGATATTTTTGGTTTCACTAAAATCCGGATTGTTTTGCCCCCAGTACATTCAATTGAAGTTTGAAATCGAATTATCGAACTACCGCGCCATTTTCAATTCTATTTATAATTATATATAATTATTTATATTCTAACGACGACGTATATAATATATACGTCGAATTCTATTCAAAATAAATTTCTGGTCGATATAATTTAAAATAATTCATTTTAAATAATCAAAATTCGCTAAAATTGCCAAAATAAAATTTTTAAACTGGCCCAGATTTCCGGGTTGTTACAATCTCCCCCACTTAAAACTTTTCGTCCCCTAAAAGGAACAAAGTCGAAAGTGGTTTGATTAATCAACTCTACGTTCGATCCGGCTTCCATTCTCCCACTTTTCAGTTTCTAAGAATTTTCAATTTTTTTAAAAATTTGGCTAACACCCGGAATTTTCGAAAAATTTCTCCATAACCTCCCCTGCACCGGGAGCCACGGGAAAATCTCGAAATTGCCATATAGGCCTTCTGATCTCAAAAAGAAAAAGAAAAAGCCAAGCGGCTAGCCAATCGGCTCATAAAATCATCATCACCCAAACAAAACAGTAAATTATATAGTAAACATGTACCTATTTGTCGGGCAAACAAATTTTATTCTCTGCTCTAGCCTCCTTGCTATGACCTGTTCAATGTAAGCACATGTATATGCAAGCAAATGCGACCAATTTTCAATATAATTCAATATGTGATTCAATTAGGCTAAATGGCTAAAAATTAGCAAACTAATAAACAAACAACACAAACATCAATCAATTAGTGAATTAGAGTTTCAAATTCATAATTTTGATACATATACAAAAATCATGTTTTTGATGCCAAATCACAACAATAGGCCCTATCTAATTTTTGGTTCTCACACCAGTCAATAGGAAATATATAGATATTACACGTTCGTCACTCGAATATAAATTCTGATAATGATATATCAATCATCAGAATCACCCCCAGGCGACTAGAGTGTAATTCTATATCTATCCAGTATATTAAAACTTCAAATACACGTTTGCAAGGCGTATATGCAAAATCTTTATATACTGGACTGTCCTAATCAATATAAAATAAATATGCAAATACGTATACAACGATTTAAATTTTCAAAACAAAAATTGTTTTCATTTTAAAAATATACTCTTCACACTCGTTCTAGGATACTACTGATCCCATCTCTAACGAGTCATTCTCATTGGATTTTACTAATCCAATATCTGATGAATTCATTCGTATGGTTCTAATGGGTCTCGTTCTCTGAGCTTTGCAAACCAAAGCTCTGATACCACGATGAAACGACCCGAACTTCCCCGATTTCCGAAGAGAAGGGAAAGAGCGGAGAGAATTGAGAACACGACAAATCAGAACGCAGACGGAAGGACATTTCAATGTATATTACAACAATGCATCAGATTACAAGAATATACAGAGTATAAATGAATAAATATTACACAGAAATATCAGAGATTTAAATTACATTTAAATACATCGTAGCGGAAAATAATACAATACACAACTAGAAGAGATATACGGATACAAAGCTTTCTGGATATCGTTCCAGCTGTAAACCAGGATCCTGTGAATATAAATCTGCAAAACCAAAACTACTAGCTGCCTGTGTCAAAAAAAGGGGCACCCAGAGTTTAGGTCAAAACAATAAACTCTAGGTCAGTCATGGGACTGGTGTGAGAACTAAAACAATTATTAATCTTTATTTTAAATCATTAGGTAAATCAAGGGACCACGCCGTATAACACGGAACGGGTTTCCTCCCAAGAATACCAGTGCATAAAACAACAGCGTGATGCTAAATAAAGAAAAATGAAGCTATTATAAGACCCAGGTCCTATCACACAATGCAACGCAAACCGGGGGATAGGGTTTTTACCTTATAATAGCCAAGAATGCTTGATACGTTTAAAAGAAATCATTTGATACTATTATAAGTGTATAGTGTATAAAACAACTTCAAATCATAAGTATCAGTCATGGGCGGCATGAATGCCTCATACCACTATGTCACCATATATAGGTTATACAATCAAAATCGCAAAGTCACGTATTTGGAAATTGGGTTTCCATCTATGAACCGAGGCAAAAGATAGTCCTCAACCGATTCGACACGCTCTAGCCCGTGTCTCAGGAACAGCCGCAACTGCCCCTTGGTTCGTCAGGGCCAGTCCACCGATGTGGATTATTATGCCTGAACACTACGTCTCCCCACCCTATGGGGTGTCAATGAGCCAACGAATGACTCCATCGGACCCGGATCGTCCGATCAAACTGAGGCGCCTCGCAACAGCAACAACCACAAAGGTGAAAAGTATATAAATGTCAGGGCTGGTAGGTCATTGACACCACCCTAGCTAGAAGGAAACGCATGCCCTCCCAGAGGTCCTCTCCCGTTTTTGGTCCACAACCGGGGTGTGATGTAACACCCCACAAATTCTATAACTGTGAAATTAACAAATTAAAGTATAATTAATTTGAAATCAAAGAACTAAGGGAAACGGGATAAGCCATTGCGTTCGTCTCGGAAAAATACGCGAAATAGAGTCCGAGTTTTCGAAAAACGGATATCGTATGAAGAAGTTATGGACGAACGAAGTTGGGCGAAAAACCGAAAAAGGGTCAGAATGCACTGGCGCACTTGGGAAGTGCGCCAGAACAAAAATGAACTGGCGCACCTGTGAAGTGCACCAGTACATTTTTGACCTGGCGCACCTGCCAAGTGCGCCCAGGTCAAAAATGACCTGCTGGCCAGGTCTGGTCTAGCCCTGGCTGGCCAGGTCTGTGGTTGGCCGATTTTCAGAAGCTTTCTTTGTCATTAGGGCTAGGTGGCAGGCTCTAATTGGTCTCTCTTGCGAATGAATGGCTACGATCAATCCAAGCAACATCAATGGTTCTAATCAGTTCATTTCCCCTATAAAAACAACCCTAGACTAACCCTAATCTATTCATTCAAAAATAAGAACAAAGCCGCCATGTTGCTGAGGAACGACTAAGAGTAGCCGCCAATTGGAGAGAGAGGATTAGGAGGAAAATTCTAAAGCCTAAAGCAATTCAAACAAAGCAAATCAACACCTACGTCATAAGGAGTCGCATCTCTAAATTCCTAAATTAGAGAATTCGCCGCAACGATTGTAAGTAGAGTATTACTTTGGTATGAACAAATAATTGTGTTGGTTTGTATGCTTGAATTGTGGCAATAAAGTAATTCATATTTGTGCGTTCTTATCAATTTGAAATATTATATACGTTTGGATATTCTTGAATTATGTTATTCAATTATAAAGAACTACATGCGGTAGTTCTATGCAAGTATACGTTTGGAATATTTCGCAAATTATGTAATCCATGTTGAAGCTACATGTATGTAGTTGATTTAAAATTCATGCAAGTTTGGGGCTTTGCTATTATGCCATCATAATGTGTATTTTTATACAAACGTCATTTTTATGAAGTAATAAGTTTGGGTTATCATAATCCATATGAAATTATGATGAAAATTTGGCATCATGTATTAAGCCATGCTTTTGTACTAGAAAACCTATTTGCAAACTTATGAATATGGCTAGGCTATGAATGATATTTGGCATAATTGAAATCCATGATTAAGTCTATCTTGTTTACAAGAATTTTATGATGACATATGTGGTACATAGCTGGGTTAGGTTCCAAAAATCCCTTTTTTTGCAAGTTTACATGACTAAAGTAAAAATCATGATTTCATGTTAGAAATATTTATGCCATGGTTATGTGAACAAATTTAACTATACCTATGCCATGCTTATGTTTGACATTATGCCACGCTTATGTTGGACATTATGCCTTGCTTATGTTAAAAATATTTATGCCATGCTTATGTTT
Source organism: Allium sativum (assembly GCA_030737875.1). Taxonomy (NCBI): domain Eukaryota; kingdom Viridiplantae; phylum Streptophyta; class Magnoliopsida; order Asparagales; family Amaryllidaceae; genus Allium; species Allium sativum. The sequence continues at coordinate 250,393,357 of CM060920.1, forward strand.
GACATTATGCCTGATATAAAAATATAGGTTCATGTTGTAGTTAGGCCTATGTGTCAATAGTGATATTCTTAACATAATTACAAGTTTACCTGCTTTGATTCATGTCACCTATGCTTTATGACCAAAGTATATGTCACTACTACGCAAGTACACCAGTTTCTATTTTGTATTTCCAACGTCATATTGCAAGTTCATGCGCTCACATTCCCCTCTTTGTGTATGTAATCACGCTTTAAGCCTCCCCTTTTCGCATGGCTAAGTTGGGCTTTAAAAGGCTAAGCCCAACATATATATATATAATAAACGGACGTGTAAAACGGGGGAAAATAACGTTGGGTTAAAATTACTAATGAATGGAAATATAAAATAGAAGGGCCCAAATTCAAGTATGGGTTGGGCCCATGATTGGTGTAACCTTTACACCATTAACTTAATAATTGGCCGCAAATATTTACATATAAGAAAATAAAGGAGAGAGACAAAATATGTAAGTGTAGAAAATACGATGTGTTTAACCCGAGGTTGGATTGAGTTGTGATGTAAACCTGCCCGGAACCGCCCGGCTGTCCAGTAGTCACAACAATACCTATCCAATGTGGGAGGTTAAACATGGAGCCCAATAAGGACCCGAGGTTAGACTGAGTTGTGGCGTAAGACTGCCCGGAACCAACCGGCAACAGGCAGCCACAACAATACCTGTCTAATGTGAGAGGTCAGGGCCTTAATAAGACAATTAAGGCTGAGTCAGGATTGTTAGGATTAAGTGAACTAAAGACTTAATCAAAATGGAACATGCTAAACTAAACGGGCTGGTGGGGGTTAGGTTAGCAAACACTTAACCAACTTAGCATGTTGGCTAGAGATAGAAAACCTAGTAACGGGGGACCCTTTTCAGCAGTAACCCTAGAAGGTGTATCAGGATACCATGAAACTAGGCAGGGTGGGGCACGATTACTGGGCTGATTGTAAGAGGTCAAATCGACGGCGGTGGTGTAGCAGTGTAGGTTCTAACGGGGTGCGGGCGTGCACACACTCCGGCGCAGAAAAATAAGGCACTGGACACCAGTAGCATACCTGTGCATTCTAAGGTTGTGTCGGGCCGCCACCATGGGACTTGATACACCCCATGGTGGGACCAGCATAGGTAACTACAACATCGGGGGCTGTAAGACACATGTAACTATGCGAGTAGGAGCCGATCATCGTAGAACGGATCACATCACCCTGATTATGGGGTGCCAGTTGGAAAACTAGTTTATATGGGTTCAGAGATTAACATGGGGTACGATAGTATATTCGACCCTAGACAACTTAACCAAGTTTATAGTGCTTGCCCACTTCTTGTTTATACTTATCATACCCAATTCTTTATTCATAGACAAAATAGTACTAGACTTACTCAGGCTTTATGTCTGACTCTACTTTTCTTTCGTCTTCTTTTCTTCCGTTTCCCCCCCAGGTCCACAGGGAGGGAACACAGCAGCTTGACCATCCTTAACATCCAGCTTGAAGAAGAGAAATGTATTGCTTGGACTTTCCTGTTTTGAACTATGGCTTTGGACAATCCACTATGGGGACTTTTGCAGTTTATCTATGTTTTATTTATGCTTCTTTAAATAATGTAATCAAGACAGATTATGAAAGTGTTATGTTATGGAAAAAGTGTAAGACTATTATGGTGTTGTTGTTGTAACACGTATTTGCTTTTATGAAATAAAAGTTTGTTGATTTTCCGCTGCTTACAAATATGTGTTCTTATATCTGTCTTATATATCTGTGACCTGTACTTATAAACCTCCACCAAAATTAGGGCATTCCCTTTGAGAGTGACCCTAACGGAGGTGGGGTGTTTCATGTGAGGCTCGCGAATTCACATTACACAAAGCTATGCCACACAGGCGGTGCTTTGATCATCAACCACAAGACTTTGCTTTTCAACAGAAGCCTTGATCATTTGCATCTTAGCATGCCACACAGGCAAACCACTCTATGCAACCGATATCAGTCACACAGAATGAAATCCAATATCAGACACACAGTCCATTTACAAGTCTGTTCTAGGTCTGAACGAAACCGGAGGCACTTTCCTCGCATATCCATCGATCTCCAAGCACATCTGGACGACCACCGATTGATTCCCTCATCTTGGGTGTACAACCCAATCAAGATCATCAGTGATCACCCAAATGATAAGAAGACTTCCGGTCTTCAACCACCGTCTTCATCTTCAACTTATCGTCGTATCAGTTATTCAGAATGGGATAAACCCGGTCGTTCCGAATAACTCGCGTATATTTTAAATAAGTGTTACACAAACACAACATACGCCTCATTCCAATTCATTGGTCACTAACCGTAAATTAATCAAGAGAATAATTTCCCAAATATTAACCCCGAAGGCCGAAACCAACATCAGATCAATATCAGAAAACCATTCTGCTTAGCTAACCGACAGTTAGTTTCTAAATTTCACATTCATAGGGAAAGGTTCCCATTAATTTTATCAAAGATAAATCTTTCAAATTTATTCTTTAATCTATTTTTGAATATCAATTCAAACTAGTCGGGATTAACGAACTTTACCGAAGTAATCATTTGTTTTAATTTCCTAATCCCAACCTATTTATCCCATGAAGTAAAACTGGTAATACTTCATATCTAACACTACAGTGTTATCGGTAAATTCAATTACCATTTCACGTTCAAATCTAATTAAAGATTTAACTAATGCCTGGAGCAAAACTGGTGATACTCCATCCTCGATCATTTCAATCTATTTAAAGATTCATTAAAACTCCACTTAGTTTTAATCTTTAACTGGGTTAAAGAATCAGTGTCATTTAAAACACAGTTCACGATAAACCCAAAATCACATTTCATTAATTATCGGGTTAAAGAACAAGTGTTATTTAAAACACTGTTCACGATAAACCCAAAAATCAATACTAATTCGATTCCAATTAAATATTATTTAATTGGTACACTTCATTAAATCTAAATAAAAAGATTTAATCTTTTCTCAATTGGGTTCAACAACAATGTTAATAAAGACACCATTCATGACAAACCCAAATCACATTTGATTTTAAATACAAGGCTCTGAATAGAAAATATATCGGCTTATATTCAACATTAAATTCTACGACCAATAAATATCGTATCGGAAATAACGATATATTTATATATATCTTTCAAATTTCCATAACAACATCTGTATAATCACGAAATCTAACATCGAAATAATCCAAAGACAATTTCGATTCAAATCCATTCCAATGCAATCATTGGAAATTTTGGTTATTTTTAAAACCATTTCAAATTCAATTTATTTATTTAAAAATAAATAGAATTATAATTCTAGTTCAAAACTAGTTCATTTCGATAAAAATCTATTTTTATCTTTTCACATATGGAGTTTTTCATCCCAAATCTTCCCAAATCATTTCTTATGATTTTACACAAATTATTACTATTTTTAATAATTTTATCAAGGCCCGTACAGTCGATTTCCATCAACGGCCATCGAACTGCACTTACAGCGACCTTTTTCAAATTTGATTTGGACATAATTCCAAATCCAACCGTTAGATTTCTAATTTCTAATATTCATTAGAAAGCTCTTTTCGATACGAACCCAACGGTTCCGGTTTTAGGAGAATCCGACGGTCGGATCTCCCGTAATATCTATTCGAAGTCAATGGTCGAAATTCGCGAACTGCCGCGGTGCGGCGCGTTCTATTCAGGCCATTATATTATATATATAATATATACTTCGTCGATTTTAATTCAAAACGTGCTTCATAAATCGTTTTAAATTCATTTTCAAAACGGTTTCAACTCCATATTCAATTTCAAATCAAAATTGAATATTTTAATTTAAATTCATTTTAAATTCATTTCAAATTGATTTCAATTCAAATTGATTTCTAATTCAATTTCAGTTCGTTTTCAATTCAACTCAATTTCAATTCGAATTCATTTCTATTCTATTTCAATTCGAATTCATTTATATTCAATTTCAATTCGGATTCATTTCTATTCAATTTCAATTCGAATTCGTTTATATTCAGTTTCAATTCGAATTTGTTTCTATTCAATTTCAATTCGAATTCGTTTATATTCAATTTCAATTCAAATTCGTTTATATTCAATTTCAATTCGAATTTATTTACATTCAATTCTTTTCAAAATATCAGATTTTGAAATCACTTTCGATATTCATTATAAAATGAATAAAATCGATATAAATATCGTTCACGTCAAAATGGCGTCAATCTAATCAATACGGCTTCATATATTCCTATTTTCAAATATTCTATTTCAAATATTTCTTTTTCAAATATTTCTATTTTAAAACTGGAATGAGGCCCAATCAATTACCATATAATGTTAATTATATGGATTTTCTACAACACATGTATATATCAACAACGATGAATAATCAACCATCATCCAAAGTGCATTCTACACTGTATAAGCATCAAATATAAATATTCAATGCTTATAACAGTCTGTTAATCAATCGATCGACATACAACTAAACAATCGGGATTAGTGTACGTCAAATATCATCCCAATACCCGTGTGGGATTTCAAGCAATCAAACACAGATTTTTATTTGTGCAGTTGGGTGATGTGTAAAATTTATCGTCCCAATCAATGTCCTTCAAATAGGTGTACATAAACAAACCGTCCAGTTTGTAAAAGAATATTTATTTATTCACATTCACGTTAAAAATTATATTTTTAACGATCAAACTATTTTATTCAACCTATGAATATTCTATTCGGTTCATTTATTAAATAAAATGTTATATTTATTTTTCTAACTTATTTTTAGAAAATTTCGGCGGCATAACGGCACGATACTAGAAACGGGACAAGGCCTAGCCTTATCCCCGGTCTAGTGAAGGCCCACGCCATTCACACATCAATCAAATCAATTTCATTTCACCAAACAATTCAATTCAAACCAAATAATCAAACCAACTACACAACCAAACAATTAAACAAACAAGCCATCCATGGTTTGTGGATGACGGGTGTCGGGTGCTACTAAACACCATCTGCATCCTAGTATATATATATAACTAGAAAAAAGAAGTTTAGAGTGAGAAGTTGTCACCGATAGCTATCCTAACTTCACGACACTTCATTTATAGAAATCTTCGCCGTTCTCGCCTTTCGTCACTTTCGTTGCCCGTAGCTACTACATATGTAAAAAATCAAATTTTTACTTTGCTATTCAATATATAAAAATCGAATTTTTACTTCGTTGTTCAATATATAAAAATCGAATTTTTACTATGCTATTCAATATATAAAAATCGAATTTTTACTATGCTATTCAATATATAAAAATCAAATTTTTACTATGCTATTCAATATATAAAAATCGAATTTTTACTATGCTATTCAATATATAAAAATCAAATTTTTACTATGCTATTCAATATATAAAATTCAAATTTTTATGCTAAATTAAAAATCAGTTTTAATGTTAAACAAAAATCAGTTTTAAATGAAAATAAAAAATCATAGAAACTCACAGTGATTTGCAGAGAGAGGGGGGGTTCGCAGCGTCGCCGAGGTTGAGGGGGGTTGCGCGGAGAGGCAGCAGGGGGGGTTTTGCGTCGCGCGACGCCTTGGGAGGGGGGTGTTTCTTCGATCGCGGAAGAGGATTGGGGGGGTCGCGGTGGATGTCGTCGGAGAGGAGAGAGTCGCGAGGGAGGAGGCTTCGGTGGTGGGCACGCCACCTGGAGGCGCGCGATGGCGATGGCGGTTTTCCGCCTCTGTCCTCCCTTTTTTTTTCGTTTCTGAAATGATACGGGGGGGGGGGGGGGCGATAAAGAGGTAGGGAGAGAGTGGTAAGAGTTTTTATTTATTTAATTATTTAATTATGAAAAAGTTGACTTTTACATACGACCTCTAAACGAGGCCCACCGCCTGTCGTCCATAGCTAATTACCCCCATTCCGTACACAATAGAATATGTATCGTAGGCTGACTCGATCGTTTCGATCAGTTTCCGTTAAAATCAACATATAACTCTATATATTGAATTTGAACGCGTATTTCAATTTATCGGGGTCACATACTAACTAAAAAAATTCCAGAAAAATATTTTCTAGCTTCGTATTGACGATACGGTCCTAACAAAACTAGTTTCGTCGAATTCCGAGACCATTGGAAAAATGGCTATTTTCCAGTCGATTAAAATCAACTGAAACTGGTCAAACGCGTTTTCCTTTGCCATGCTCACATATTGATTCGAAAAATTATGAAATTTGGAATCTAGCAATAACTTTACATCACGGACCCAACAAAAGCGGTTTCGTCGAAATCCGAGGTCGTTTGCAAAATTTCCATTTTTAAGGGCCTGAATTCCATAGCGACTATTCAGAAAATTCATTTGGACATATCTTTTGATTCCCGCTATGAAATTTTGATTTTTCGGATTCGTTGGAAAGATATCATCAATTAGATCCTGATGTTTTTGGTTTCACTAAAATCCGGATTGTTTTGCCCCCGGTACATTCAATTGAAGTTTGAAATCGAATTATCGAACTACCGCGCCATTTTCAATTCTATTTATAATTATATATAATTATTTATATTCTAACGATGACGTATATAATATATACGTCGAATTCTATTCAAAATAAATTTCTGGTCGATATTATTTAAAATAATTTATTTTAAATAATCAAAATTCGCTAAAATTGCCAAAATAAAAATTTTAAACTGGCCCAGATTTCCGGGTTGTTACAGTTGTTGATCCCAACCGTTGGTGATATACATTCGATACACTCAAGCGAAATAAGTGGTCGGTCATGTGTGGTCGGGTTGCAAGATGTTCTTGTTGAACCCAGTGTATTCCTTTCTAGAGGTACACTAGCGAAAGGTGGTTCCATACCTTGTCATAGTTGGAAATCTATTACCCAATACGTGCTTGCGGTTTTGATTGTATGCTATATATGTAGAACGTGAGATGAAAGCGTTTCTGGTAGATGATTATTATATTGTGGTTGATAGACATTATTATAGTATCAAAAGGTTTTTGATATAAAGATATTGTGGATTCTCATAAGGGAAAAGCCCGTTCCGTTATACGGCGTGGTCTTATGAGATATCGTATACTTGTTCAAACTGTTTTACTCATACCAGTCCCATGACTGACCCGGAGTTTATTTGTTTATTTCCCTAAACTCTTGGGTGCCTAAATTTGTATGGGCAGTCAAGTAGTCGGGATTTTCAGATACACTTGAAGAGCTGGAGCAGGAGGCTTCAGGATCATATAGCTATAGTTATTTCCGCTGTGTTGTAAGTGTTGTACTTTGATAATGATGTATATTTCAAAGTTATGTTACATATATTATATGTTATTCGTTCCGCTGTGAGATTCGTGTTACTCTGATGTTGTGTTCTTCTTCTTCTTCTATTCTAAGTTTCTATCTTATCTATTCTCACCCTCTGTTTTCTTTCTATTAATTTCCTGATTTTCAGTTTAATTTGGGGTTGGACTTGTGTTTTTGGTCAGCTCAAATTGGACCGGATTTTCGGGTCATTACAATAGAGGAGTACACTGGGTTCAACAATGACATCTTGCAACCCGACCACACATGACCGACCACTTTTTTCGCTTGACTGCATAGAATGTATATCACCCACGGTTGGGTTTACCAATCATTTCCCAAAAGGGACAACATCGATAGAATAAAGAAGGAAATGGAATTTCTGTAGATAGGTGATAATACACCCTAATTGGGAGCGACCCACATAGCCCTGCTGCCTGCTCGATTTTTATCATTTCCCGATTGAAGAAGCTTGAGGTTTAAATTACCTTTTAAGATAACACACCACCATGCACTTTGAATGCCACATCGTCAGACCCTTCATAAAATCACTAATTGATTTCCACAAAAATACTCTGGGTGTTAAGCTAAGAAGTTTCCTTCTTTACCACCAAACTGGTACCTTTGAAGAAATCAACGTACACGAACCCTTTGAAAATACTCTGTCAGACATTCGTCCACACAAGTTGTCCTTGGAATGAACAAACCGAAGGAACCCTCCTACTGCATTCTTGAATTACGCTATAGATCAATAGCAAGTAGTCCTTGCAATCTGTAGATTCCAACCATGACCTAAGTACCATCAAAAAGCTCTGATTGCAAATCAGAGTAAGTTATCAAGTAGCCTTCTGTTTATGAAGATCCACAGTCTTCAATTGCTCCATCTTCGATGATTTCGTATTTGTTGGTTTAGAATGGTTTTCGAATATACATTCAATCCTGGTCTTTTTGTACCAACAATCGTATAGGTCAGATTTGATAGTCGGTTATTTAACTATCAAATAAACAACCGTTCAACCATGAAAATAAAAATGAGTTCGTTGATTCAGTACTAACAATTACTTGGCCTTTTTAATTAAAAATAACTAACGAAGGTTAATTAAACTTCCAAATAATTCAATATTTTAAACACAGTATTTAATTCTTATTTTATTTAAAGAGTATTCGCCAAAACTATTCCATATTAATACTTTAGAATTAAATCAAATATATATACATATAATACCCAGCTTAGGTTTCACGTAAAACAACGCCACGAAATCTCTTTTGTTTTATTTCTTGAAAAGCAATAACAAAGCCTTGACCCCTTTTTAGAATAACCTATCATAAAACTCAACTCTTCGCTTCCTTTTTTATGTCAAAATATTGTTATATTTTCCGCAAATCTCATTTTATTTCCTTTTACTTTGGAAACATCATTTTATATTCTTAAATCCTTTTATTAGTTGGAAGCATTCCTATTTCTTATCGATGCATTTCTATACTTCAACATTCATTAGTCCCTAACCGTAAATTGGCAAGTGAATAACTCCCTAAGTATCAACCCGAAGACTGAAATCAACATCAGATTAACACTCAGAAAATCACTCAGCTCAACCAATCTTGTAACGACCCGTATTTCGCTGTTAATTTTAAAACATTTAAATTGATTTTAAAAGTTGTATTGGTAATATAAAATGATTTTTATAAGGAATTTTTATTTATTTATTTTCAAACGAAGTTTGAACATATAATTTATAATTAAATTAAATTTGGAGCTCTATAATTGAATATGATGTTCTAGTCAAATATGTTCTAATTTGAACGGACATTGTATGTGTTCATACACGATAATTTCGCATTAAATGATATTATAAAACAGGGATCATCCTTGCATCGTCGTTTTAAAATCTCTATATAGTTTTTATCAAATTCTAATTCTAATATGTCTAAAACAAATAACGATCCAACTTTTTACAATGGTTCAGTCTTGGCAAATCAAAATAATATCGCTGTCCTTCAAAATGTTCGAAATCTCGGCATATGCGTATGAAATCCTTTTTGACAAACTAAAACAAACAATGTTTTCAATTCCTTGACCATCCGTTCTACCCATTTGAGGAACAGAAGAAAAAAAAACAGCGTGCAGCCCACGCTTTTCAATCCGTGCTCCTCAAGTTTTCAAATTGTACAGGACAAGCCAACTGAACCGTGCCTCCCACGCCAGTTTGTTTCGTGCATTGCAAGCAAACTAGTATTTTAAATACATACCCAGCTCACCTCTATTTCCCGATTTTACTTCCGTTCCCATTCCCTACACCCTCACCCAATCTATTTTTTCCAGAAATCAGAAACCAGGAAATTCCCACTTCAAAATTTCACAATAATTCAAACCAAATTTTATAAATTCTAAAACTGAAATGGTGAGGCTCCTCTTAACAACAGCTCACGTCGGTACAAGTTTTGGCAAATCCAATCATTAAAGGTTGGCGCAACAATGATGAAAAGGGGCGGTACGGTTAAGTAGTGTGTGCGTGAGGAAGGAACTGGGGAGGGTTTCGTACCATGTGAAATTACGGATTTCTGTGAAACAAGAAACATTAGGAGCTGGTGAAGTATATTTTTCTAGTGGAAGAGAAAAATTGAGATTTCATCGTGTAGATTTTGATTTATGTCCAAATCAAATTTTAGAAAAGTCGCTGTGGAATTCCTTTATATTTTATTTATATTTATAAAGGGAATTTCATTATAAATCGAATATCGATTTATAGCGGGATTTGAAATATCGAGTTAAAACTTCATATAGGAATATTCTAGAGCTGTATTATATTCTGTGTGAATATATGCGATAATAATTATTTTTAAATATTTAATTTAACTGTTTTTAAATATATTTAATATTTAAAAGGGTTATTTAGGGCTTTAAAAATAGCCAATTTTGCAAACGACCTCAGAATTCAACGAAACCAATTTTGTTGGATTCGTAACGTCAAATTATTGTTAGATTTCAATTTCCGTGATTTTTGAAGTCAGTATGTGGTCGTATGACGATGTGACATTGGCGGGTATGACGATGTGACATTCAAAGTGAATAAACGTGTGATCTGTCAGAGATAAGCGTGGCCTCTAGCCTCACAACCGGGAAAGGAAAAATTGGGCAGGCGGCAAGGCTATGTAGGTCGCACCTATTAGGGTGTATAATCACCTGATCTAGAGTTTCATTTACTTCCAAAAATCTATTGTCAATGCTATCCCATTCGGGAAACGGTTGTTGATACCAACCGTTGGTGATATACATTCGATACACTCAAGCGAAATGAGTGGTCGGTCATGTATGGCCGGGTTGCAAGATGTTCTTGTTGAATCGAGTGTATTCCTCTCTAGAGGTACACTAGCGAAAGGTGGTTCCATACCTTGTCATAGTTGGAAATCCATTACCCAATACGTGCTTGCGGTTTTGATTGTATACTATATATGTAGAACATGAGATGAAAGCATTTCTGCTAGATGATTATTATATTGTGGTTGATAGACATTATTATAATATCAAAAGGTTTTTGATATAAAGATGTTTTGGATTCTCATAAGGGAAAAACCCGTTCCATTACACGGCGTGGTCTTATGAGATATAGTTTACTTGTTCAAGCTGTTTTTAAATGTTTTACTCATACCAGTCCCATGACTGACCCGGAGTTTATTTTGTTTTGTTTCCCTAAACTCTTGGGTACCCAATTTCATACGGGCAGTCAAGTAGTCGGGATTTACAGATACTTGAAGAGCTGGAGCAGGAGGCTTCAGAATTATATAGCTATGGTTATTTTCCGCTGTGTTGTAAGTGTTGTACTTTGGAAATGATATGTATATTCAAGTACAGATTTATATTTCAAAAGCTATGTTATATATTATATGTTATTCGTTCCGCTGTGAGGTTCTTGTTACTCTGATGTTGTGTTGTTGTTCTTCTTATATTCTAAGTTTCTATCTTATCTATTCTCACCCTCTAATTTCTTTCATTAACTACTGGTATTTTTCGATATTTGGTTAGTCGTCATTGAGTTTATGTCGATAACCAAAGTCGTTAAAAACGGGTCATTACGTAAGGGAATAAAAGCAAAATAAAGGGTTAAGAGGAGGCAATGATGATGTGTGGGTGGAGTTTATTTTGGGGAACCAGGGGGTAAGTCTATGAATAATTTTCTCGTGGAGATGTTGTATATTACGTGAAGACTTGGGAAAGGAAGGTCTTAGGAGAGCAAGGCGTCGGCATATCATTTGTTGACTCCGGTGAACCCTACTGATGGCAGCGGTTATTTTTTTAGGAATAGATCTCTGTTCAAACATGTAGCAGTAGAAGGAAGGGTAACTATATAAATGTGGTTAGCTGAAGGACTGTCTGATACTAATTACAATGATCAAGTATCGTGAAGAAGCTGTTATATGGGCTCGACGTAGTAAAGAAGAAACATTAGGAAAGGACTCTGGTTCTCATGATTTCGAACAAGAGAGAGAAGTGCATTTCAGCAAAGGGAAGGATTAGTGACCAGCGATCAATGATGGTAAATTAGTATAATATAAATTTATTTATTAATAAGATGATTTTGATGACACTGGTTATGAACATTATCAAGGTGGGAGGGTATAACAGCAGTAACAAGGCTTGTACAGAAGCAGGCTTCAACAATTATATTGGGAAAGAAGGAGTTTACGGCTAAAAACAAATAATATGGTAATTAGTTATATAAAGGTGATTAATAAAATATTTAATTATCATAAACCATGTAATATTAGTAACATATTCCTTCGTGAATAGAATTGGATCAAACTGGTCATGTTGAAATCGCAACGAAGAAATCTACGTTGTGGAATTATTTTGGTTGAAAACAAGGCTATTGGAATTTCGTGATAAAATCAAACGCCCGTTTGATTTTAAATGAGACGAAAGCAGAATGGTAAACTGCAAACCAATGTGAGTAAACTCACCAACTCTAGCTCGTTTTTAATTTTATATAAACGAGTTTTTAAATTAGGTGATGGTTGTTTGGACAAATGGTTGCTAAAATTGGTTGAATGATTGAAATACTTATACCGTTGATCAATTATTAATTCTATTTACTATGACATTTCATATTGATGTGAAATAACATTATTGATGTAGATTAACATCCTGGATGCATGGAAACAGGTTGGAGGGATCCAACTGAATTCCTCAACATTTATATCATTGTTTCATTGATTGTATTATTTGATGTGATATACAATTGATGATTGATCATGTTGTGTTTAAGTTATACACTCCCTAGTATTTGATATTTAAATACCATGAATATTTTAGAATATAGAAAAGGGAGTTGAGAATTTAAAAGGAAATTTATTTCCAAATTAGAAATTAAATTTCAAATGAATTGGAAATAAAACTTGTTTAAATGGGATTAAATAAGAAGTTGACTGTAACGATGTTTACAAATTTGATAAAATCATAGGATAAATAAAAATATAAATTCAGTTTGAATTTATATGAGTAAAATGGAAACCAGTGTTGACACCAATATTTGAAGTGAGATTTAAAAGCAGTAGTTATAAAAGATATTTAAATTAGGAAAAATAGGGTTAAATGGAAATTAACTGAGAAGAGAGATAAGAAATCGTTTTTAGAAGAAATGATGGGTTTTATTTCAAAATTTCAAATATGAAATAAATTGAGATAAAACCAAGTGATGTGCAGTTAGAATTCGACCATGTCAAATTTTAATGGTTTGTTTTCAAAAAGGATTTAAATTCTATTATTTAATTGAAACATGTTAAGAAACTAGTATTTCAATATTTATAGCCATGGAAATACAACTCGATGTTTTCAAATAATTTAATATTATTTATGTTTGAAATAATTTAATATTATTTATGTGGAATTATTAAACGAGAAAGGAATGATAGAAATCAAATACAATTGATTTCATGAGTTATGCTTGTGAATATGTTTTTAAAATGGGAAAAGAAAATTGTTTAATATAAATAGGAAGGTATTAGTAGCAGTTTTATAAACAAGATTTTATAAATATAATGTGGAATCATAAAATGACTCAATCTGAATCTGTAAGGATATCTGCATGTAAAATCAAGTTGATTTGATAAATCAAATATAGATTCCTATTTAAGGAATGTTATTCATATTGAAAGGAAACAACGATTTAAATTGGCTTGCAAATGGAAACGATTATAAGTGAAACTTGAGTTAATCTGAAAGGATATATTTATCACGAAGATTGGAATATTGATCGAATAAACATTATTCGAGAGAGAGTTATTTATTGGAATTCGATTATATCAAATTAGGGAAGTATTTATTTTTACTTTCCGTTTTGAATCAAATCTATTTATCTATTCATTTATTTATTGAATTTATAAGTTCAAGTTATATATTTTTTATATACCAATTATTTGGGAACAACGTTTATAATGCTACCGTTATAAATCTAAACAGCGATTAAAATGCTACTGTTATCATAAAAGTTTTATAAATCTAAACAGCGATTTTAGCACTGTCGTTATAATAAATGTTTTGTAAATCTAAACAGCGGTTTTAGCGCTGTTGTTATAATTAATGTTTTACAAATCTAAACAGCGATTATAACGCTGCTGTTATAGTAAATGTTTTATAAATTTAAATAGTGATTTTAACGTTGTAGTTATAATTAATGTTTGGAAACAGCGATTATAACGCTACCATTATAACCAATATTTTTCGTAAAGGAAGTGGATTCTTAGATTGAATTTGAGAGTTGCGTAAGCGATATTTTGTTTGAAGTTGTGAGCTTTGGCTATTTCAAAGTTGATAATGTTGTTCAGTTAAGGTCTGAGAGGTAATTATACCCCAACTTGATTGACTTCATGATTGATGGAGAATGGTTAAGGTTCGATAATGAAGATTGGTTAGCAATATGGTTAGTTAATAAATGATTTATGGTTTGTGTTATAATAACGATGTTTTATAACATCGCATTAAATTTAAAGGACTTTTGAAATGTTTTTCTCAAATAAAATGTAAGATATTTTCTATGCATAAAAAAATGAAAGGAATTGTTGAGTAAAGAATTATGAAATGAAATATGAAAATGTTTCTGATATTAATGAAGTATATTTTCAAAATATAGAAAATAAGGATTCGCAAATATTTAGAAATGTTTTATAACTGAAATAAGAGATATTTTCTCGAATAAAGGAAGTATGATATTGGAAATGCTTTCCAATAATCGATAAAGACAATTGAATTTTTGAAAGAATCTGGAAAAGGGAAAATGGGAAAATAGAATCGATAATATAATAAGGAATCAATATAAAGGGGCCAACATTGTGTGATACTTAATCGATAAAATTTCCAATTGGAAATAAGACCGTTGATTGTATGGATGTTTCTTTGATAGTTAAATCACCGGATATCAAAGTTTTGACTTATTTTATACCTCCGTTGTCAATATAGAGAGACCGGGATCAGATTTAATATCTGAAAAACCACTCCGTATAGGCATAAGCATTACGAATCAACTTATGTTGAAGAAATTATGAAGACGGAGTAAAATGCAAGGGCAGTTCTGTTAATCCTAGGTAGAAATTGTCTAAGATGGATTGATGGAATAGTGCCTTCGGTTTGTCCAGTCCTAGAACAACGTATATAGAAAGATCTAATGATGTGGCATTCAAAGTAAATGATGGAAAAATGTGTTGAAAGATAATCGTGGCCTCAAGCCTCATCGCCCGGGAAATGACAAAAATCGGGCAGGCAGCATGGCTATGTGGGTCGCTCCCATTAGGATGTATAATCACCTATCTAGAGAAATTCCATTTGCTTCTTTAATCTATCAATGTTGTCCTTTTCGGGAAACGGTTGCTGATCCCAACCGTTGGTGATATACATTCGATACACTCAAGCGAAATGAGTGGTCGGTCATGTGAGGGTCGGGTTGCAAGATGTTCTTGTTGAACCCCAGTGTATCCCCTCTAGAGTACACTGATCAGAAGGTGGTTCCATACTTTGTCATGTTGGAAATCCAATCTCCAATAAGTGCCCTGCGGTTTTTGATTTTATATTATATATGGAGCATGAGATGGGAGCGTTCCACTAAATTTCTATTTATTTGATTTAGATATTATTTTAATATTACCAGATTTTGATACCAAAATGTTTTGGGTTATCGTAAGGTAAAAACCATCCGTGTTTATGTGTGGATCGGTCTTACGATTATCTTTTCTTTTGAAAGGATTTTTGAAAGTTAAGCAAATGGATGTAGTTTACTCACACCAGTCCCATGACTGACCCAGAGTTTATTTTTTTGTTTTTCCTAAACTCTTAGGTGCCCAAATTTGTACGGGCAGTCAAGTAGTCGGGATTTTACAGATTCACTTGGAGGAGTTCGAAGCAGGAGGCTTCACCAGATAGCTATAGACTATCATATTTTCCGCTGTGTACTATGTTGTATTTGGAAACAGGTGTTTATGACTGTTCCAGGAATAACTGTTATGCTCTGATAATGGTATGTATACACAGTTATTGATTTTTATTTCAAAAGTTATGTTAAATAATATAGTTTATTCGTTCCGCTGTGAGTTTGTGATCTTCATTTTTTCTCCTATTCTAATATTTCTTTCTTTCTATTTCTCATCGTCTAACTTCTTCCTAATAATGATTCGTATTTCTGTGCAATTTGGATTGGACATGTGGTGTGATTAGTTGACTCAAAGGGTACGGAAATTCGGGCCATTACAAATCTCCAGTTAGGTTCCAATTCTTTAATTTCTTATCTTAACTCATTATCAACCCATATTATTCCATTTTTAATCCATTCAATCATTTTCTGCTTTGAAAATCTTGTTTCAATTCTATTCGTTTCACATAATTAAAATTAAGTAACACTAATTTAAAATCAACGTTTTAACTTCACACCTCTTCTATAACCCTCGTTTATAAATTCACGTTTAATATAAACCCCCTTTTTATCTCAATTCAGATATTAAGCAAACATTTAATATAAGCTATCGTATTCGCTTAAAATCACTTTTATAACTTAGTTTATAACTCTTGAGTTTTACGATAAAATCCATGCATAACTCCTTTCACAATTCAACTAGACTTCATTCCTGACTCGACTTACTTTCATAAATTAATTTCATTTAAATAGTAGTCTCTTAATATATTATTAATTAAAATAGTAATTTAATTCATCATCAACTATCATAGAAATAGTTAACTTTTGTATTAACTTAATAAATAGTAAATTTATTTTTAAAATCTTACTAAAATTAAAACAAATATTCTTTAAATCATTTCATTAGATTAATTAATAACAACTAATATAATAATCAATCCCAGTTAAAATGGTTGACTCAAAACATGGTTATTTCGTTAACCAATTTCGGTTAATTCTTCCTTTTAATTAATTAATAATATATTTAATTTAAATAACCCCATTTAATTGTTTCTTAGAAATAATTAATCCAACTCTTAATCATTAGTTTAATTTCTACTCATTTGCTTATAAATCTTATTAACATAAGCATTTTCTTTATAAAATCATTTAATAATACTTATTAACTTAAATAATAAATATTTATTTCCTTTTAACAAACTTTCATTCAGAATAACTAATTTAAAATTCTATCTTCAGTTATAAAATAAATTTTATAACTTCATTTCCGTCGATTCACTAACAGTAAATCAATATTTATAAAACGATTGATTTATAGGCCATATGCTGCTAATTACCCAATCAATACTGTCCATTGGTTTAAAACAAAACAAATGTTGAATTCCCAATCAACGATCAATAACCAAATCAATCATCCAATCAGAACAGTTCAAATAACGATAAGAGGAAAATAAATAACATTTAATATATTTGAGGAAGTGGAAAATAGGGAGAAGGTCAAACTTAGCAAAAAAGGTTGGTCAAAAGTATGCTAAGTTTGGAATTTGGCCAAAACACCAACTTTTAATGCAAAATGGAAAATGCACTGGACACCCCTGAAATCCACCTTTGCATTAAAAAGTGGACTTTTGGCCAAATAACAAACTTTGCATACTTTTGGTAACAAATATATGCAAAGTTTGTCCTTCTCCCTATAATCCTCTTTGAGGAATCTAGATGGATCCCTCCAACCTGTTTTTTCCCTACATCAAAATAGGTTACCTCAAATAAAATCATTTGATCCAATATACACATATAATTTCTAACAATCTACCAATAACAGTAATCTAAGCATCCAATTATTAATTTTATACGTTTATATTGTTATAAATGTGACTAAGAAGGCATGTTTCCTCAATTGGTTAAAATCGCTAAACTAACGATTGGTTTAAATTAAATGAACGTTTAATTTAATCAATTTAGTCAATACAAATATATGCAGTAATTGTAAAGAACCCGCAACTTCCCCGACAAGGAAAGCCCGGATACTTCGAGAACAACACACGAAAGAACGCATATAGAAGAACATTTCATTGCTTATTACAACAATTCCATCAGAATACAAGAATATACAGAGCATAAATGAATAAAATACATTCGATAAATATCAGAGATTACAATACATTACATAGCAGCGGAAAATAATACAAAACACAACTAAAGGAGATATACGGATACAAAGCTTTCCAGATATCGTTCCAGCTGTAAACCAGGATCATGTGAATATAAATCTGCAAAACCAAAACTACTAGCTGCCCGTGT
Source organism: Allium sativum (assembly GCA_030737875.1). NCBI lineage: Eukaryota > Viridiplantae > Streptophyta > Magnoliopsida > Asparagales > Amaryllidaceae > Allium > Allium sativum. Next base: position 250,411,408 of record CM060920.1, read on the forward strand.
CAAAATAAGGGCACCCAGAGTTTAGGTTAAAACAATAAACTCCAAGTCAGTCATGTGACTGGTGTGAGAACTAAAACAGTTATTAACCTTTATTTTTAAAGTTCGGTAAATCAAGGGACCACTCTGTATAACACGGAACGAGTTTCCTCCCAAGAATACCAGTGCATAAAACAAACAGCGCAATGCTAAGTAAAGAAGAATGAAGATGTTATAAGACCCAGGTCCCATCACACAATGCAACGCAAGTCGGAGGATAGGGTTTTACCTTATAACAGCCAAAGAATGCTTGATACGTTTTAAAACAAATCATTTGATACTATTATTATAGGTGTATAGTGTCAAAACATTTTCAATCATAAATATCAATCATAGACGGCATGGGTACCATATATCATGTCGCCATACTAGTTCTACAATTAAAACCGCAAAATCACATATTTGGAAGTTGGATTTCCATCTGTGAACCGAGGCAAAAGATAGTCCTCTACCGATTCGAGACTGTCTAGCCCGAGTCTCAGGAACATAACGCATTGTCCCTTGGATCGTCAGGGCCGGTCCACCAATGTGGATTAAAATGCCTGAACACTGCGTTTCCCCGCCCTTTGGGGTGTAAATGAACCAATAAATAACTCCATAGGCTTCACATAGTCACCGATATATCTGAGGCGCCTCGCAACAGCAACAACCACATAAGTCAAACTCGTCAGGGCGTGTAAAACCACTGACGCCACTTCTAGCTACAAGGAAACGCATGCCCTCCATGATGTCCTCTCCCGTTTCTGGTTCACAATCGGGGTGTGAGGCTCGCGAATAAATGCTACACAAAGCTACGCCACACAGTCCGTGCTTTGATCATCAACCACAAGACTTTGCTTTTCAATAGAAGCCTTGATCACTTGCATCTTAGCATACCACACAGGCAATTCACGCTATGCAACCGATATCAATCACGCAGAATGAAATCCGATGTCAGACACACATCCATTTACAAGTCCGTTCTGGGTCTGAACTAAACCGGAGGAACTTTATTCCTCGCATATCCATCGATCTCCAAGTACGTCTGGACGATCACCAACTGATTCCCTCCTCTTGGGTGTACGGCCCAATCAAAATCATCAGTAATCACCCAAACGACGTGAAGACCTCCGGTCTTCGACCATCGTCTTCATCTTCGACTTATCGTCGTATCAGTTATTCAGAATGGGATAAACCCGGTCTTTCCGAATAACTCGCGTATATAATAAATAAGTGTTACACAAACACAACATACGCCTCATTCCAATTCATCAGTCGCTAACCGTAAATTAGTAAGAGAACAATTCCCCAAATATTAACCCCGAAGGCCGAAACCAACATCAGATCAATACACAGGAAACCATTCTTCTTAACTAACATACAGATAGTTTCTAAATTTCACATTCTTAGTGAAAGGTTCCCATTAATTTTATCAAAGATAAATTCTTTAAATTTATTCTTTAATCTTCTTTTGAATATCAATTCAAACTAGTCGGGATTAGCGAACCACACCGAAGTAATTATTTATTTTATTTCCCAATCCCACCCTATTTATCCCATGAAGTAAAACTGGTCATACTTCATATCTAACACCACGGTGTTATCGGTAAATTCAATTATCATTTCACGTTCAAATCTAATTAAAGATTTAACTACCGTCTGGAGTAAAACTGGTGATACTCCATTCTCAATCTTTTCAATCTAATTAAAGATTCATTAAAACTCCACTTAGTTTTAATCTTTGACTGGGTTAAAGAATCAGTGTCATTTAAAACACGGCTCATGATAAACCCCAAAATCACATCACGTTTCAATCAGTCCCAAACCGTAAATTAGCAAGTGAGCAATTCCCTAAGTATTAACCCCATAGGCCAAAACCAACATCATATCAATACCCCAGAAACCATTCAACTTAACTAATCTCCAGTTAGTTTCTGATTTTCTTAACTCCTTTAGGTATAAGAACAGTATTATTGAAGATACCGTTCACGACAACCCAAAATCACATTCCATTAATTATCGGGTTAAAGAACAAGTGTTATTTAAAACACTGTTCATGATAAACCCAAAAATCAATGCCAATTCAATTTCAAATAAATATTATTTAATTGGTACACTTCATTAAATCTAAATAAAAAGATTTAATCTTTTTCTCAACTGGGCTTAAGAACAGTGTTAATGAAGACACCATTCACGACAAACCCAAATCACATTTGATATTAAATACAAGGCTCTGAATAGAAAATATATCGGCTTATATTCAATATCAAATTCTACGACTAACAAATATCGTATTGGAAATAACGATATATATATATATATATATATATATATATATATATCTTTCAAATTTCCATAACAATATCTGTATAATCACGAAATTCAACATCGAAATATTCCAAAGGAAATTTCGATTCAAATCCACTCCAATTCAATTATTGGAAATTATGGTTACTGTTAAAACCCTTTTCAAATTCAATTTATTTATTTAAAAATAAATAGAATTATAATTCTAGTTCAAAACTAGTTCATTTCGATAAAAATCTATTTTTATCTTTTCAAATATGGAGTTTTCCATCCCAGTTCTTCCCAAATCATTTCTTATGATTTTACACAAATTATTACTATTTTTAATAATTTTATCAAGGCCCGTACAGTCGATTTCCATCAACGGCCATCGAACTGCACTTACAGCGACCTTTTCCAAATTTGATTGGACATAATTCCAAATCCAACCGTTAGATTTCTAATTTCTAATATTTGTTAGAAAGCTCTTTTCGATACGAACCCAACGGTCCCGGTTTTAGGAGAATCCGACGGTCGGATCTCCCGCAATATCCATTCGAAGTCAATTGTCGAAATTCACGAACTGCAGCGGCGCGGCGCGTTCTATTCAGGCCATTATATATATATATATATATATATATAATATATATATATATATTATACATATTTCGTCGATTTCCTTTCAAAACGTATTTTATAAATCGTTTTAAATTCGTTTTCGAAATGATTTCAACTTCATTTCAAGTTCAAATCAAAATTGAATTTTTCCTTATAAATTCGTTTTAAATTCATTTCAAATTGATTTAAATTCAAATCGATTTTTAATTCAATTTCAGTTCGTTTTCAATTCAATTCTATTTCAATTCGAATTCATTTCTATTTGAATTTCAATTCGAATTCATTTCTATTCAATTCCCATTCGAATTCATTTCTATTCAATTTCAATTCGAATCCATTTCTATTTAATTTCCATTCGAATTTATTTCTATTTGAATTTAATTCGAATTTTGAAATCACTTTCAATATTCATTGCAAAATGAATAAAATCGATATAAATATCGTTCACGTCAAAATGGCGTCAATCTAATCAACACGGCTTCATATATTTCTATTTTCAAATATTCTATTTCAAATGTTTCTTTTTCAAAACTGGAATGAGGCCCAATCAATTACCATATAATGTTAATTATATGGATTTTCTACAACACATGTATAAAATAACAACGATAAATAATCAACCATCATCCAAAGTGTGTTCTACACTGTATAAGCATCGACTATAAATATTTAACGCTTATAACAGTCTGTCAATCAATCGATCGACATACAACTAATTATTGGGATTAGTGTATGTCATATATCATCCAAATACCCGTGTGGGGTTTCAAACAATCAAACACAGATTTTATTTGTGAAGTTGGGCGGTGTGTAAAATTTATCGTCCCAATCAATATCAGTCAAATCAGTGTATATAAACAAATCATCCGATTCGTAAATAAATATTTATTTTATATACACGTTAAAAATTATATTTTAAACTATAGAATATTTTCCACTATAAAATATTTTATTTCATTTCACATCACATTACACAATCAACTACACATCAAAATCAAACAAACAAGCATACAAGCTATCCATGGTCTGTGGACGACGGATGTCGGGTGCTACTAAACACCGTCTGCATCCTAGTACATATTTCAACTAGAAAAATTAAATTAAAGGTGAGAAGTTCTCACCGACTAGCTAAACCAAACGCCACGACTCTTCGTATGTAGGAAATCTTCATCGTTCTCGCTTTTTGTCACTTTCGTTGCCCGTAGTCTCTACATATATAAAAATCACATTTTTACTTCGCTATTCAATATATAAAAATCGAATTTTTACTTTGCTATTCAATATATAAAAATCGAATTTTTACTTTGCTATTCAATATATAAAAATCAAATTTTTACTTTGCTATTCAATATATAAAAATCGAATCTTTATATTCTCTACCTTATAAAAATTATATTTTTGATCTTCACATCTAATAAAAATCACATTTTTATTATCCTACTTATATAAAAATTATATTTTTTAACTTCTTACTTATATAAAAATTATATTTTTAACCTTTCTATAATATAAAAAATATGTTTTTAACCTTTCTATAATATAAAAATTATATTTTTATCCTCACTATACTGTAAAAATTATATTTTTAACCTCCCTATATTGTTACACATATGAAAATAAGATTTTTAAACTAATTAAAACAAATAAAAACTCACCTCTCACTTTAAAAATCCAAGTCAGTCGCCAGGGGGGGCGCGTCGAACAGCAGGAGGGAGTGGAGGCGCGGTTGGAGGGGGTTGATCGAAGTGGGGCGGTGGCGCGTGGGAAGGCTGTTTGGGGAGGTTCGAAGGGAGGGGGTGTGCGGTTTTAGGGGATTCGAAGGGGGGGTCGGTGCTGCTGGGGCGCGCTTCTCGGAGGAGCGGAGGACAGAGGGGGGGGTGAAGCGATGGTGGCGACGACGAAGGGGGGCTCGCGGCTGTGTTGAGGTTTTTTTTTTATTCGATTCGAGAAATGAGTGAACGGGGGGGCCGGAGTGAGAGAATATAGAGAAAGGAATTTTTTTAATTTAATTAAAAAAGGTACCTTATTATTTTGAACTCGAAACTGAACCCACCGACTGTCGTCCATAGCTAATTACCCCCATTCCGAACACAATGGGATATGTATTGTAAGCTGGTTCGATAAGTTTTCGCCAAAATCCAAATATAACTCTATATATTGAATTTGAACGCTCATTTCAATTTACTGGAGCCACATACTAACTAGAAAAATTCCTGAAAAATATTTTCTAGCTTCGTATTGACGATACGGTCCTAACAAAACTAATTTCATCGAATTCTGAGACCGTTTGAAAAATGGTCATTTTCCAGTCGATTAAAATCAACTAAAACAGGTCAAACGTGTTTTCCTTCGCCACGCTCACATATTGATTCGAAAAATCACCAAATTTGAAACCTAGCAATAACTTGACATCCCGGATCCAACAAAAGTGGTTTCGTCGAAAACCGAGGTCGTTTGCAAAATGGCTATTTTTAAGGGCCGAAATTCCATAGCGACCATTCTGAATTTTCAACTGGGCATAACTTTCTATCCCCGCTATGAAATTTCAATTTTTCGGATTCGTTGGAAAGATTTTCTCAATTAAATTCAAATATTTTTGGTTTCACTAAAATCTGGTTTATTTTGAATCCTATACATTCATTTGAATTTTGAAATCGAATTATCGAACTACCGCGCCATTTTCAACTCCTTTTATATATATAAATAAATTTTTATATTCTAACGACGATTCAAATAAATATATACGTTCTAACTTCATTCAAAATAAATTTCTCGTCGTTATTATTTAAAATAATTCATTTTAAATAATCAAAATTCGCTAAAATTGTCAAAATAAAATTTTTAAATTGGCTCGGATTTCCGGGTTATTACAATCTCCCCCACTTAAAACTTTTCGTCCCCGAAAAAGAACGAAGCCGAAAGTTGTTTTACAAATCAACTCAACTTTCATAATTTTCATTACGGCTTAAGTTCTTCAACTTTTCAGTTTTTAAGAACTTTTCAAATTTTTCAAAAATTTGGCTAACACCCTAAATTTTCGAAAAAATTCGCCCTAACCTCCCCTGCACCGGGGATTCGGGATATTTCATATAGCCTCCCATGGCCTTCTTCAATCCAAAAGAAAAATAAAAAGCCAATCGGCTCACAAAATCATCATCACCCAAACAAAACAGTAAATTATGATAAACATGTACCTATTTGTCGGGCAAACAAATTTTATTCTTCTGCTCTAGCCTCCTTGCTATGACCTGTTCAATGTAAGTACATGTATTCGCATGCATTTTCAAACAATTTTCAATACAGTTCAATATTTGGTTCAATTTGGCCTAAATGGTTAAAAATTATCAAACCAATAATCAAACAACACAACCATCAATCAATTAGTGATTAGCGTTTCAAATTCATAACTTTGATAAATAGTCAAAAATCAAATTTTTGATGCCAAATCACAACAATAGGTCCTATATAATTTTGGTTCTCACACCAGTCAATTGGAAATATATAGAAATCCCACTTTCGAAACACGAAAATAAATTCTAATGATGACGCGTCAATCATCAGAATCATGTCCGAGCGACTAGAGTGTGATTCTATATCTATCGAATATATTTGAGGCTTCAATACACGTGGATCAGACGTATACTAAAATCTCTATATATTTGATTGCCCAAATCAATATAAATAAATAGTCAAATACGTATAATTGATTTAAATTTTCAAAACAATTTTTTTTTTTCATTTTCAAAAATATACTCTTCACACTCGTTCTAGGATACTACTAATCCCATCTCTAACGAGTCATTCCCATTGGATATTACTAATCCAATGTTTGATGAATTCTTTCGTATGGTTCTAATGTGTCTTGTTCTCTGAGCTTTGTAAACCAAAGCTCTGATACCAAATGTAAAGAACCCGCAACTTCCCCGGTAAGTAAAGCCCGGATACTTCGAGAACAACACACGAAAGAACGCAGACGGAAGAACATTTCATTGCTTATTACAACAATTCCATCAGAATACAAGAATATACAGAGCATAAATGAATAAAATACATTCGATAAATATCAGAGATTACAATACATTACATAGTAGCGGAAAATAATACAAAACACAACTGAAGGAGATATACGGATACAAAGCTTTCCGGATATCGTTCCAGTTGTAAACCAAGATCCTGTGAATATAAATCTGCAAAACCAAAACTACTAGCTGCCCATGTCAAAATAAGGGCACCCAGAGTTTAGGTTAAAACAATAAACTCCAAGTCAGTCATGTGACTGGTGTGAGAACTAAAACAGTTATTAACCTTTATTTTTAAAGTTCGATAAATCAAGGGACCACGCCGTATAACACGGAACGGGTTTCCTCCCAAGAATACCAGTGCATAAAACAAACAGCGCAATGCTAAGTAAAGAAGAATGAAGCTGTTATAAGACCCAGGTCCCATCACACAATGCAACGCAAGTCGGAGGATAGGGTTTTACCTTATAACAGCCAAAGAATGCTTGATACGTTTTAAAACAAACCATTTGATACTATTGTTATAGGTGTATAGTGTCAAAACATTTTCAATCATAAATATCAATCATAGACGGCATGGGTACCATATATCATGTCGTCATACTAGTTCTACAATTAAAACCACAAAATCACATATTTGGAAGTTGGATTTCCATCTGTGAACCGAGGCAAAAGATAGTCCTCTACCGATTCGAGACTGTCTAGCCCGAGTCTCAGGAACAGAACGCATCATCCCTTGGATCGTCAGGGCCGGTCCACCGATGTGGATTAAAATTCCTGAAACTGCGTTTCCCCGCCCTTTGGGGCGTAAATGAGCCAATAAATGACTCCATCGGCTTCACATAGTCACCGATATATCCGAGGCACCTCGCAACAGCAACAACCACATAAGTCAAACTCGTCAGGGCGTGTAAAACCACTGACGCCACTTCTAGCTAGAAGGAAACGCATGCCCTCCCTGATGTCTTCTCCCGTTTCTGGTTCACAACCGGGGTGTGAGGCTCGCGAATAAATGCTACACAAAGCTACGCCACACAGGCCGTGCTTTGATAATCAACCACAATACTTTGCTTTTCAACAGAAGCCTTGATCATTTGCATCTTAGCATGCCACACAGGCAATTCACGATATGCAACTGATATCAATCACACAGAATGAAATCCGATGTCAGACACACATCCATTTACAAGTCCGTTCTGGGTCTTAATGAAACCAGAGGAACTTTATTCCTCGCATATCCATCGATCTCCAAGTACGTCTGGACGATCACCAACCGATTCCCTCATCTTGGGTGTACGACCCAATCAAGATCATCAGTAATCACCCAAACGACATGAAGACCTCCGGTCTTCGACCATCGTCTTCATCTTCGACTTATCGTCGTATCAGTTATTCAGAATGGGATAAACCCGGTCTTTCCGAATAACTCGCGTATATAATAAACAAGTGTTACACAAACACAACATACGCCTCATTCCAATTCATCAGTCGCTAACCGTCAATTAGTAAGAGAACAATTCCCCAAATATCAACCCCGAAGGCCGAAACCAACATCAGATCAATACACAGGAAATCATTCTTCTTAACTAACCTACAGTTAGTTTCTAAATTTCACATTCTTAGGGAAAGGTTCCCATTAATTTTATCAAAGATAAAATCTTTAAATTTATTCTTTAATCTTCTTTTGAATATCAATTCAAACTAGTCGGGATAAGCGAACCACACTGAAGTAATTATTTATTTTATTTCCCAATCCCACCCTATTTATCCCATGAAGTAAAACTGGTCATACTTCATATCTAACACCACGGTGTTATCAGTAAATTCAATTATCATTTCACGTTCAAATCTAATTAAAGATTTAACTACCGTCTGGAGTAAAACTGGTGATACTCCATTCTCGATCTTTTCAGTCTAATTAAAGATTCATTAAAACTCCACTTAGTTTTAATCTTTTACTGGGTTAAAGAATCGGTGTCATTTAAAACACGGCTCACGATAAGCCCCAAAATACATCACGTTTCAATCAGTCCCTAACCGTAAATTAGCAAGTGAACAATTCCCTAAGTATTAAACGCGAAGGCCGAAACTAACATCAGATCAATACCCCAGAAACCATTCAACTTAACTAATCTATAGTTAGTTTCTGATTTTCTTAACTCCTTTGGGTATAAGAACAGTATTATTGAAGATACCGTTCACGACAACCCAAAATCACATTCCATTAATTATTGGGTTAAAGAACAAGTGTTATTTAAAACACTGTTCACGATAAACCCAAAAATCAATACCAATTCAATTCCAATTAAATATTATTTAATTGGTACACTTCATTAAATCTAAATAAAAAGATTTAATCTTTTTCTCAACTGGGCTTAAGAAAAGTGTTAATGAAGACACCATTCACGACAAACCCAAATCACATTTGATATTAAATACAAGGCTCTGAATAGAAAATATATCGGCTTATATTCAATATCAAATTCAACGACTAACAAATATTGTATTGGAAATAACGATATATATATATATATCTCAAATATACATAACAATATCTGTATAATCATGAAATTCAACATCGAAATATTCCAAAGACAATTTCGATTCAAATCCACTCCAATTCAATTATTGGAAATTATGGTTACTTTTAAAACCCTTTTCAAATTCAATTTATTCATTTAAAAATAAATAGAATTATAATTCTAGTTCAAAACTAGTTCATTTCGATAAAAATCTATTTTTATCTTTTCAAATAAGGATTTTTTTCATCCCAATTCTTCCCAAATCATTTCTTATGATTTTACACAAATTATTACTATTTTTAATAATTTTATCAAGGCCCGTATAGTCGATTTCCATCAACGGCCATCGAACTGCACTTACAGCGGCCTTTTCCAAATTTGATTTGACATAATTCCAAATCAAACCGTTAAATTTCTAATTTCTAATATTCTTTAGAAAGCTCTTTTCGATACGAACCCAATGGTTCCGGTTTTAGGAGAATCCGACATTCGGATCTACCGCAATTTCCATTCGAAGTCAATGGTCGAAATTCACGAACTGCCGCGACGCGGCGCGTTCCATTCAGGTCATTATATAATATATATATATATATATATATATATATATATATATATATATATATATATATATATATATATATTATATTTCATCGATTCCCTTTCAAAACGTATTTTATAAATCGTTTTAAATTCGTTTTCGAAATGATTTCAACTTCATTTCAAATTCAAATCAAAATTGCAATTTTCCTTATAAATTCGTTTTAAATTCATTTCAATTCAAATCGATTTTTAATTCAATTTCAGTTCGTTTTCAATTCAATTCGAATTCATTTCTATTTGAATTTCAATTCGAATTCATTTCTATTCAATCTCCATTCGAATTCATTTCTATTCAATTTCAATTCGAAATCATTTCTATTCAATTTCCATTCGAATTTATTTCTATTTGAATTTAATTCGAATTTTGAAATCACTTTCAATATTCATTGCAAAATGAATAAAATCGATATAAATATCGTTCACGTCAAAATGGCGTCAATCTAATCAACACGGCTTCATATATTTCTATTTTCAAATATTCTATTTCAAATATTTCTTTTTCAAATATTTCTTTTTCAAATATTTCTTTTTCAAAACTGGAATGAGGCCCAATCAATTACCATATAATGTTAATTATATGGATTTTCTACAACACATGTATAAAATAACAACGATAAATAATCAACCATCATCCAAAGTGTGTTCTACACTGTATAAGCATCGACTATAAATATTTAACGCTTATAACAGTCTGTCAATCAATCGATCGACATACAACTAATTATTGGGATTAATGTATGTCATATATCATCCCAATACCCGTGTGGGGTTTCAAACAATCAAACACAGATTTTATTTGTGCAGTTGGGCGGTGTGTAAAATTTATCGTCCCAATCAATATCAGTCAAATCAGTGTATATAAACAAATCATCCGATTCGTTTATAAATATTTATTTTACATACACGTTAAAAATTATATTTTTAACTATAGAATATTTTCCACAATAAAATATTTTATTTCATTTCACATCACATTACACAATCAACTACACATCAAAATCAAACAAACAAGCATACAAGCCGTCCATGGTCTGTGGACGACGGGTGTCGGGTGCTACTAAACACCGTCTGCATCCTAGTATATATTTCAACTAGAAAAATTAAATTAAAGGTGAGAAGTTCTCACCGACTAGCTAAACCAAACGCCACGACTCTTCGTATGTAGGAAATCTTCATCGTTCTCTCCTTTTGTCACTTTCGTTGCCCGTAGTCTCTACATATATAAAAATCACATTTTTACTTCGCTATTCAATATATAAAAATCGAATTTTTACTTTGCTGTTCAATATATAAAAATCGAATTTTTACTTTGTTATTCAATATATAAAAATCGAATTTTTACTTTGCTATTCAATATATAAAAATCGAATCTTTCTATTCTCTACCTTATAAAAATTATAATTTTGATCTTCACATCTAATAAAAATCACATTTTTATTATCCTACTTATATAAAAATTATATTTTTTAACTTCTTGCTTATATAAAAATTATATTTTTAACCTTTCTATAATATAAAAATTATATTTTTAACCTCCCTATACTGTGAAAATTATATTTTTAACCTCCATATATTGTTACACATATAAAAATAAGATTTTTAAACTAATTATAACAAATAAAAACTCACCTCTCGCTTTAAAAATCCAAGTCAGTCGCTGGGGGGGCGGGGTGCGTCGAACAACAGGAGGGAGTGGAGGCGCGGTTGGAGGGGGTTGATCGGAGTGGGGCGGTAGCGCGTGGGAAGGCGGTTTGGGGAGATTCGAAGGGAGGGGGGTGTGCGGTTTTGGGGGATTCGAAGGGGGGGTCGGTGCTGCTGGGGCGCGCTTCTCGGAGGAGCGGAGGACGGAGGGGGGGTGAAGAGATGGTGGCGGCGACGAAGGGGGGGTCGCGGCTGTGTTGATTTTTTTTTTCTTTTTATTCGATTCGAGAAATGAGTGAACGGGGGGGCTGAGTGGGAGAATATAGAGAAAGGATTTTTTTTAATTTAATTTAATTCAAAAAGGTACCTTATTATTTTGAACTCGAAACTGAACCCACCGATTGTCGTCCATAGCTAATTACCCCCATTCCGAACACAATGGAATATGTATCGTAAGCTGATTCGATCGTTTCGATCAGTTTTCGTCTAAATCCAAATATAACTCTATATATTGAATTTGAACGCTCATTTCAATTTACCGGAGCCACATACTAACTAGAAAAAATCCTGAAAAATATTTTCTAGCTTCATATTGACGATACGGTCCTAACAAAACTAATTTCATCGAATTCTGAGAACGTTTGAAAAATGGCCATTTTCCAGTTGATTAAAATCAGCTAAAACTGGTCAAACGCGTTTTCCTTCGCCACGCTCACATATTGATTCGAAAAATCACCAAATTTGAAACCTAGCAATAACTTGACATCGCGGATCCAACAAAAGTGGTTTCGTCGAAAACCGAGATCGTTTGCAAAATGGCTATTTTTAAGGGCCGAAATTCCATAGCGACTATTCTGAATTTTCAACTGGGCATAACTTTTTATCCCCGCTATGAAATTTCAATTTTTCGGATTCGTTGGAAAGATATTCTCAATTAGATTCAAATATTTTTGGTTTCACTAAAATCCGGTTTATTTTGAATCCTGTACATTCATTTGAATTTTGAAATCGAATTATCGAACTACCGCGCCATTTTCAATTCCTTTTATATATATAAATAAATTTTTATATTCTAACGACAATTCAAATAAATATATACGTTCTAACTTCATTCAAAATAAATTTCTCGTCATTATTATTTAAAATAATTCATTTTAAATAATCAAAATTCGCTAAAATTGTCAAAATAAAAATTTTAAATTGGCTCGGATTTCCGGGTTATTACAGTAATCTTCCAAAAATAATCAACCATAGCACACAAATATTAAACCCAACTTATATAAAATATAAGTGGGATAAAACTGAGTGAGTTTTGCTCACCTTGGTTTCCATTTGTCATTAAAACGGTTTGTTTTAGTTAAATTAAATCATTGTTTAATTTAACTGAAAATCTCAGTTGTTTTCAACTCCGTCCAAACCACCTTCAAAAAATTACGCTCGTCGATACGGCTGCAACGAGTCCAGTGGCGCATCAAACTATTCACGTACGAATAAGTTATTATATTTTAAAGTTGTGTATATATAAATTAAAAACTAAGCTATATTATTAAATAAATTTGGGCCATACAAATTTCTAACGAGCCCATGCACAAAACTCGACTACCCTCCCCATCCCTATAGTACGTCTTCCTTCATATGGCACTGTCATCTTCCATTCGAACTCCCCATTTATATTTATTTTTTTTTCTCTTTCTTTTTACTGCTACGTTATATACATCATTCTCTCCACTTCCAAATTCCATCTCGAACTGCACCACTTCTCCTTTCTCTCCAATCAAACCCTTGCCAACTCCTCCAAGACCGTACCATCCTAACACCTGCTTCCTTGGAGACCTCATCTGAACCACCTCTCCTCTCTCCAATGACATTTTCTACTTTATACACACACATACATATATATATACACACACACATACATATACTGTTGTGTTTTATAACATATCCTCTCCTTTTAACACAAACTTGCCACCACAGTAATTTCCTTCGTTCCGTACGTAAGTGTCCCACAGCACAGTACTTTGTCCATGTTCACACTACCTTGTCCACGTTCACACTTCCCTGCGCCTCTTCTACTCTGCATGAGCTTCACAGTCTTTCTTCCAGTGCACACTACATTCACAAGTTAAGGAGTTTGATGAATGTTCGGTTGTATATGTGTTGAAGTTTGGTTTTATTTAAATCTGCAGAAGGAAGGTTTCGGGTATTATTTGGAGATATGAGGCTTTTCCTTTTGCATGGAATGAAAGAAAAGAATGGCCGCGTCTTAAAAAAAGAAGGATATGAAGACATTCGTTTTCTGGAAAAAGCGAATGAAGGCTAACACTCTAACAACAAAAGAAGAAAAAAAATGGAAGGATAAGAACCATGCCGGTTTCACTAGGTACAAATAGGCTAGACTGTTGCTAACATAGCATGTCCATTCTTCAGTATCGGTTGGCACTCGTTCGGGATTAGGAAATGCAGAAAATAGGCGAAGCTGTGCGATTTGAAAACACATGCAGCGTATATAGAGTAGTATAAATAGGTGTTAACATATTAACTTGGGGATTAGATGTACTAGGGTTAGTATAGAATACGTTTTGATGTTTTAGGGAATGCTAGGCATGCAGAAAAAAGAATGTAGTTGCACGTCTGTCCTTTATTAGATTTTCTTAACACTTAAGTTTCTATAAAAAATCTACTATTTTTATTTACAATTAGTTATATCCTACCGTTGATTTATGTTGAATGCTCTGAATTTGCACCATCACACTCGAACTTCACACGCAATGAAAACCGACATACTGCTATGTCTCAACATTTCGGTCCCAATGAAATTAATTTTGTTGGAAACCGACACTGTTTGCACAACGGTGTTATTTAATTCCAATTTATTTGGTAGTTCACCTTTAAATTGCATTCACAAATAAAACAATTCTGATTGGCCCCAAACTGGAAATCTAGGAATAATTAGATATACATATTCTAGTAAAATTCATTTCGTCGAAAATGGAGGTTGTTTGAAACATATTTTTTTCTAAGGTCTATATAATATCAATAAAATATTATTAAATCCAAAACAATTTGATTTAAATAATAATAATAAATTATATTATTACTGTATATCTCCAAATGAAATCTCATACAGCTTCAAGGTAAACTAATCTACATTTTAATCTCAACGTTTAAAATTCTGGGTTAAAGGATATTCAAATTATATAGAAATGCCTTATATTTATTTAATAAATCATTATAATTTATAAACAATTTCTATAGCGACTATTTGAAAATTTGATTTGGAGATAACTCACAATCTTTGATATAAAATCTCAATTTTTCTCTTCCATCAGAAAAATATAATCAAATAGATTCAAACATTTCTTCTTTCACAGAATTTCAACTTATATCGGATCATGTATATTCAATTGAAGTTTAAAACACAAATTATGAACTACCGCGACATTATAAGCTCTATTATAATCAACTATAAATTTATCGTTCAAACTTCGTTATATAAACAAATTATATATTATAAATCCATATAAAATTACAAATCAATATTTAAAATAATGAAATATATTAAATATTTGACTACCAGAAATTTAATATGTTAGATAAATATGGGTACAACTGTATAGGGTGCATATAATTTAACTTTCTAATACAAAATAATAACCGATAAATTAAGTAAAGCATCAATTAATAACCATTCTTATACACTTACATTTGTTTACAAATGTAGATAAATACAAAGTATTTGGGGCATTTGATATATGTTTAATCAACTATCCTCACCCAACATCAAATGATCTCTTCAACTGCTCTCAAGCGCAAGATCTTCATCCCTTTCTCCAATGCTCAAATTAGAATGGAATCATCTGAGCTATCAGCACAAGACATCTCAGTTAAGAATGACATTCGATAATGAATATTTTGGAATAATAATAATAAATTGTCATGAAAAAAATAACATATAGCGCGGGAAATAACTAGCTTATTCTCAATTTATCCCTCCCCATTCACTTTTAGTGTGTCATGGAATCCAAACTATCTTATGTGTCTTTTGAATATACAACAATAGTAATGTAATTGAATTAATCATGACTACATATATAAGAACCTTTGACTTGGTTATAATGCAATGGATACAAAATGTTTCAAGAGGCCTCCATGCCCGTAGAAACTATTGATAGAAATCCTAGAAAATGACATGCTTTTGTACTAAGCTAGCAATAGTTGTATGAGTTAGTTGCAATCTTGAGCAATGTCATGATACATACTTAAATGCTACATGAATAGAATGTATTTAAATCCAAATGCATAAAAACAATTAAAAAAACACTCCAAACTAATCTTTTTCATTTTTAAGTTAGAAGTGTACATAGATATGAATTGTTGGATATGTGCAGCTGTTATTCGTGTAATATATAGCATACTATAAAGATTTTTAGTGCCATTTGAATAAATAAATTTAACCATCAGCAGAGACTTTTAGTGTCATTTGCTCTACTTTGTTGGTCAAGTTCATTTGGATATTTCCAATCAAAAGCGGAGTTAGCATTATCAAAGATAACATGTCGAGTACCAATGATAAGCCCCGGTCATTTAACTAAAGATAATTGTCCTCATCGACTTCACATATATCCCACCTCTAAGTAAATCTACGCAACCCCCCACTGTCACTATTTTTATTCTTCAATTCAACTAAAGATGCGTTCACTCACCAAATAAACCGTTTAGCATATTATCTCAGCTCTACGAGTTAAAGTTGACTAATCTAGAATTCAGGTCTGAATACCTAGTTCATTCCTACTTAACGTGTCTTCATGGATTTCTGGTCCTCACAGAATACCATTAGAAATTCATCTGTGGTTGTAGCCTAGAAACCCAAAGGGCATCCTACAGTTAAAATGGGCCGTTAGCACACCGATCACCCATCTTCCATGCTTCCCTCACATTTTAACAATGATGCAATCAAATTTCACTGGTGCATCATTTCTTCATCGCTGCTGACAGTACATTTAGCTCTGTTGTTGTGAGTACAAGGTTATCGATTTATCATCGGCTATCAAAACCCTTACGGCAACCTCTCACCAAGCAGATTCAGATATTGCAAGAATAGAAGCAACTCACTCTAGAATGGTTAGTACAATGAATTCTTATACCGGGGCTTCTCATTGGTACCCGACACGTTATCTTAGATAATGTTAACTCCCTTTTGATCGGGAATATCCAAATGAATACCCAAATAATTTTGGCATGCTATAAAGACTTTTAGTGTTCTTAAAATCTGAGTGTTAAGAATCTCATATTTGTCCCTCCAATACAACAACATCAAAATATCCACATATTAGTTTTCTTTGATTTTTGTAGTATGGCCAAATAAATTCAAATCCTAATTCACAAATGACGGAGATGCTCTGTCGTACCATTGGTGAATGTGCTAACACAAACTATACACTTTATCCAACCCTATACACAAGTGAGTCGTGCATATAACATATTGTAAAACAACTATAAAAAGGCTGAACACAAAATATCCAAATGAACAACATGTAAATAGAACCTAATAAAAATTTGCCAAGTTACCTTTCAGTTGTCGAGTTGCATTTCTCCTCAAAATTTTGAACCTGCAATTCAAATCGCTACCCTTTTGCTTTTCCATCTTAGATATCAGAGTTGGAGGTTTGACTCTCGAAGTGATAGTTTTGTGTTGAAATGATTACAATACAAACAAACACTACTTAACTCAATCAAAAAGAATATAAACACAATATTATTTTGTTAGCAGCATACTGAATATACTTGAAATCAAATCCTCTTACCTGGCTCATTCTTGATAATAGTTTTTTTTGGCAAGGCCGACCGGTTTTTAAAGGGATCCATAACACTCTTTTATTTATTAAAAAATAAAATACATATAAGAACCAGTGATGTGCGGCATACATATCAACAAAATGGTCTCCCATGCACGGAAGAGAATATGAACCATATGACATACCCATATTACATATTCTATGTTACTAGAGAAACACATGAAACTTAACATGGAATTTGACTTTATCAACATGCAGTATTGGAGAGGCTAAAATTTTTAGGCTTTGTCGTCATTGATCTCTCTCAACAGCTCAAGC
This sequence comes from Allium sativum, assembly GCA_030737875.1. NCBI lineage: Eukaryota > Viridiplantae > Streptophyta > Magnoliopsida > Asparagales > Amaryllidaceae > Allium > Allium sativum. The sequence continues at coordinate 250,429,222 of CM060920.1, forward strand.
TTTTTGCTTCTGGTGATCGGGGCATTTCCAATCTTGCGACTAGAAGAGTTGGAAGTGGGCGAGTTGGGGAGACTGTCTGGTGGTGGAGCTTTGTTTCCCGGAGGCGGTTTTAAATGATCATAAGGACACGGTTTCTTCGGCATGTTTTCTTTGAGTGGAGACAGGTTTAACTAGCAACTCCAATTTCGAAACAGGTTTGTTTCCATGATTCAAGAAACCAGGTTTAAAAGTAGTGGAAGCAGAAGCTTTGCTCCCATCAGTATCTATCATACCCTCCCTTTCTCTCTCTTTTGCAAATGTATCCATTGAATTGTAATTTTTGGTCATTATCTCCAACAATTTAGTTTTCTCCTTTCATATTAAACTATCAAGCTTTCCACTTTCAATCTCAACGCGAAGGCTTTCAATGGTTTCACGTACACCTTTTTCCTAACTTCTGGAGACCACCTTCATTGTTTTTGGTTTATTAGCAGCATGTTTCATTGCGTCATCCATACAGTTGAAATTACCTAGTAGGAAAGAATCAAGAAAAGCGTCGTCAACTGCATCACAGTCTTGAGTCACATCCAATGAATTTACATTTCGAGCCACAGTTTCTTCAATTCTGGTGTTTTCAGTTTCTTTACTTTTCAAAACAGTGGAGCACTTATCCCCTACACTACTGTTGCATTTTGTTTCCATTCTCTTGTCATACTGCATACTATTTATTCCATCAAATTGACACACACTTTTCCCTCCACATGCATCTCAAAAATTTTCGAACTCACCATCTTGCTTAGAGAAGGCCTTGGATAACAAGTCACTGACCTGTTGGAACTCACCATCTTCATACTCTGTTTCATAGTCCTCTTCAGTTTAACCTTCATTCAAGTCTTCTAGAGCAGAGAAACGGTTCTTGCCTTTGCCATCATTTATTTCATTCACTTTAGTGTTTGTCAGTTTTGAAGTAGAAGGCGCATCAGATGCAACTTTCTTCTTTGCAGTTACTTCGCTCCACACTGTTGTATTCCTCTTTTGATGCTCAACCCCTTCTATAATATTATCAATTTTCCTGCCTCTTACTTTGAGTGTGTTAACAGATTCTTTATGCCTCACTTTACTTATTGTTCCCACGTCATTCTCATTAGAAAACTTGTCACATGTTGCTGTCATGTGTCCAAAAGTAGAACACTTCACACATATTTCAGGCATCCACAGGTAGGAAACAAAGACCTCTTGCTCTTTTCCGTATGGCAACAACACAGGGAAGCTCGATGGTAATTCAACATTAGGTGAAATATCTACCATACACTTAGCAAATTCAAGAAGTTCATGCTTCTCAGTCGAGAGATCCATACATAAGATTTTTCGACTCGCATTGCAAGCCAACCGATACCAATCTTCGACCATCCATACAACGGCAGAATTGTTAGTTTGATCCAAATAGGAACTGATTTAATACTCTTATTTAAGTCTCCTAAATTAACATCCCAAGGGCGAACTACATAAACCTCACTTTTGTACTATTATTGGATCCGCACGAACGGTCCATGTCCTCAATATTATCAATGAAGAAGAAGAAAACTTTCTCAGTAGAACGTACCTTAAAACCACCATAAGGGTGCCAAACATTAGTCAAGTGCTTGATGACTAGGGAGTATGACAGGGGCCTGTCAAGGAAGTGACCAACGAGATACCCATCCCACTATTCCTTACTTGCGTCCAGTATCAATGTCGATGGTTCATAGCCTTTCCAGAGAAAACAAGATCCATCGCCCGTGGCAAGAAAGCTCCCGCATTTCTTAGTTTCGAATCAAATAGCGAGGACCATTTTCATGGTTCAGAGGATGGACAGGCGGGGGAGGGGGGATAGGGTTGGTCGAGGCGCAGGCTGGCGGAGGGTTAGGGGTAAGAGGTGGATCTGGTGACAGAGGGATAGGAGGCGGAAGTCTGGCTTGAAGAGGAGGATCAAGATGAGAGATGATCTGAGTTGTGGAGAGACGCGATGAGAGGTTCGAGCGTGCTGAGAAATTTAGGGAAAATGGGGTCGCGATTATTGAAGAGGAAACGGTTTGATATAATGATTCTTGATAATAGTTCTCTACTCTTATATATACGTATTTTATTATTAGTTCAGTTTTAAAACAAAATATATAACAAACAGGAAGAAAAGAATGTTTGTTCAATGTACAAAAGAGAGAGATTCAGGATGCATGAGTTGAATGTTCAATCTTTTGGACAGCTGTGTTGGTCTGCACTCAACATCCTATATCTATAACCACCCCCTAATAACACGGAAAACATATTTCAACGTAATAAAAATACAACAGATGGATTTATAAGATTTTCTTTTTATTCACCTAAATCAACAACTTGTAAATAATATTTAGTAAAATAAGTTAATATAACTTTTAAAACCGGGACTCGTAAACATTCATAATTTAACTCAAAAAAATAGTTGGCTCAACTTAAAATTAGATTAGCTAGTAGATGTTTGACCAACTCCGTCTATGTTTAAATAAAAGGAAGAGAAAGTTCAGTAACTCAACAACAGAAGACCCAATTTCATTATTATTGTTTTCATCTAGAAAACATCCAATTTTCACAAATTCATTAATATAATTGATTAACATACTAATAAGATTCTAATCTATAATCAAAAGAACTTGCCTTTCTTCTTCACTGCTCATCAATTCAAGTTTGAATTGTCCAGAAAGATGCTGATGAAATTTGCACCCCAAGATAGACCAGTACTACAAACTATATTTGATGATGTAAGTTCACATTCCAAAAATAAAAATATGAGAAAGATGACATATTTACATACCTAACAACCCTTTACTAAGCTTGTTTGCAAATCCGGATCTAATTTTTGACCACTGCACTTGATTACATCAAATCATTGTTGGCCGCGTCGCCATTTATTTCACTGTTTCATGGTCGTTGTTCATACTGAGGTCAACATTTCGAAAACAAATGGTAAATTAGAATTGATACAAAGTATACCTTTCAGATCAGTGTTTTATGAAATAACAACAGAAATTCAATCCTCTTAGTGAGTCGAAAAAGGAGAGAAAGGCCGATTGGGTTTTACAACAACTTGAACAAAAGTAATGCAAATATATTGGGTAATGGCTGGGGAACAATTAAACTAATGAAGCTAAAGACCGACTAAAAAAATCAGTGATTGAAGGGTGAATTGGAGGATTCTAGGATGAAAAACCAACAGTAAAGTAGTCTAATGAGTAAAAAATAAACAATAGATAAAGTTCGATTCTTGAATATCGGAAGTAAACAACAAACAGATACTCCAAAACAAAAATCGAACTATATGTCAACTTTTTTACCGCTTATGTCATTGTAAAGGTGGAACACGGTTCTTCGACACACAGATCTTGAAAGGACTAGCAGATCTTAGGAAAAGCGATAATTGAAAGGGATGTTTAAGCAGAGATTGCAGGGTCATAGGAGTAAGAAGGATGTGTGTTTAACTGAGAAGCTGAAGGTAGGCAGAGGTGAAGATGGATGGAATTAAAGGTCGGATTTGATGGCAGGAGATCAAATTAGTTGACGGTTGAGAAAGGGGAAGAAAGGCGTTGGGAAAAAAGGGAAAAGCGAAGAATGAAGAACGGAAGGAAAGAGAAGGAAAGTGGGAGACGGGTTGAAAAACGGCTGAAGCAGTAGTGGGTTTCAGATAGTGGAACGACGAAAGATGTTTATGCCCTTCAACAATTTTTTCTGTGGTATTACATTCATAAGAGGACAATCGTTTTTTCTAGAAACTAAGGAAAGAGAAGAAAACTGGGAGACGGGTTGATAAACGGCTAAAGTAGTAGTGGGTTTCAGATAGTGGAATGACGAAAGACGCTTATGCCCTTCAATAAATTTTCTGTGGTATTACATGCATAAGAGGACAATGGGCTTTCTGAAACTTCAAAAAAGCTTCATCATACTAAAGTATTGTCTTTACGGTGTGTGTGTATATATATATATATATATATATACACACATACATACATATATACATATATACATATATATATATATATATATATATATATATATATATATACATACATACATAAATACACCCCCTCCAATTCGAAGGCATGTTCGTTGGACATGTACATGGAAAATGGTAATTCACTCTTGTTATGTTACAGTATTTGAATGAACAAACTGAATTTACATGAGAAAAAAATTAATTTATGTTTATATAAAATTTAATAGTATCAATGGAAGATGAAACTTCCAGTGAAGAAGGCCCAGGAATAAAATGTCAAACATAGACCATTCATTATTTGTAACGATGAAAGACACAATATATAGGAATGAATGTTGAAATAAAGTTTGGGAATAGCAGATCTATAAAATGCATTATCATTAGATATGCATGAAAAGCCACAAAACTCTTTCAACTGTTGGAAATGTATATGGGAAAGGTGAAATAAAACTGAACCATCTTTCTATAACGAAATCAACCCATATTGGAAGAAGTTGGAGTATAGATTTATTCATTTATTACTCATTGAAAAATGACTAAATTACTGTTGTGGCACTGAACGCTAATTATATAAAAATTATATGTCACACGGAATATTTCTACAAAATATTTGTCTATGAAGTGAAAATGCTTTTCAAAATGACAGCCAGGCTAAATGTTGGTACATGTGGAGCATATGATTTGATACTGTGTTATAGACACAACATGTTGGAAGTAAAAAAATTTATGGCAATGGCATGCAAAAATAGTTCTGGTATAATCTAAATTTTCATTATTTCATTACTTGTTACGAGCTATCTAATAATATTTAGTTTCCCTAAGTCATATCTTATGTCTTAAAACAACATGTTTCTTGAATGTTGAGATCTTGTTCATGTAAATTTGGTGCCATAACTGTTGGACAGTTACTTTAGTTCACACTCCCATCTGCTCGTATATCATGATCGATGGTACATTTGATATGTATTAGAGTATCAATTATCTACCATAAAATTGATCCATAGCGCAGAATTTGTAAATTCATTTCTTTGGGCATCCGTGCTATTAATCTCCCATTGTATAGCTGATCCTAAGAGCAACTCCAACAAAGTATTGGATTTCACATTTTCTGAAATGTACACCCAAAAAGCTTGCCAACAGAGTGTGCAAACACCCCAAAATGTGGATTTCAAGGGCATTCGTTTCAGAACCTGCAAACTCTTCAAGCTCTTCTTAAACAAACGCCTGAAATCAAGCGTTTGTTCAACAAACGCCTAATTAAAGCATTTATTTAACAGGCGCTTGGATTCAGGCATTTGTTGAATAATTGCCTAGATTCAAACAGAATATTTACTCCAGACGTTTGTTCAACAAAAACTTGAATTCCATGCCATTTTCCACCCCTAATAATTTTTCCGTATTACTTATTTAGTTCATGTTATTATTTCTTATTGAATTGTAGTATTTCTAAACAAAAATGAATACATAGTACGCACTTTGTTTACTTGGTGCTATCATTGAAAAACTATTAGCTGTATGTTATTATAAATCTAAGAAGTTATTGTTATTCGAATTGACAAAGCAATCGAGAAACAAATATCTAATAATAGAAAACATTAAAAATTACTGTACAAGATTAGAAACACTTAAACAATGAAAGTAACAAATACGAAGGAAACATAGTTTCATTGACTTCCAACAAAGTTTCAAAGATAGTCTATTAGATCATTTTGGAATCTTCGATGTATGTGAGCATTATGGTAGAACATTTGGCTTTCTACATGAAACTCAAGCTCTATTTTTCTTTCAATCATATTTTCGCGTCAAATAACAGGCGGTGATGTAGCTCTCTCGTAATTGAAATCATCTTCCATGTCTCTTTCATCCTCTATAATCATGTTATGTAAAATAACACGAATGTACATTATCCTATTCATTTTTATTGGAGACCAAAGTCTGCATGAATTACTGATTATGGAAAATCTGTATTGAAGAATGCCAAATGCTCTTTCGACATCCTTTCTTTTTCCATCTTGCATTGTTGCAAATCTTGCTTGTTTATTGTTTTGTGGGTTTGGAATTGTCTTGACAATGGTACTCCATTTCGGGTACATATCGTCGTCTAGATAGTATTCATGATCGTATGCATTACCATCTAAAGTAAAAGAAGGGAGCTGATATATCGTTTGCTAAATCATTAGACAGATGAACGTTCAAATACACTTAAATCATTGTTCGAACCCGACATTGCAAAAAAATGCATGTCATATCCATAAGCCGTACGACGCTACAACTTCAAGGATAATAGTTGACGCTCGGAACTTACCTTGATAAGCTCCGACATATGCTTATGGACAATTCCTCCACTCATAATGCATGCATTCTAAACTACCTAACATTGTAGACCATCCTCTACTACCATGCATATTCATTAACATTTCAATATCAACCTCGTTTGGTCTATGTAAGTAATGGTCGCCATAAATGCCTATGATAGCTTGGCAAAAATAGTCCAAGCACTCTAACATTGTGCTTTTAGCCACTTTTAAGTTTTCATCTTGAGTGTCGGCCGGACCTCCATATGCTAGCATACGTATTGTAGCTGTCATCTTTTGAATTTCAATGAGGCTCATCGTATGAGATGCATTGCGTTTGTAAGTAAAGTACGACTCATGTTATTGGATACACTGTTAGATTCGAAAAAACAAATGTCGTCTCATGCAGAATCTACTTCTAAAATTTCCATCTGTGTACGTTGGATTTGAAACAAAATAGTCTTCCATAAGTCTTTCGTTGTGCCACAAATGTGTCAGTTTTTATATCGATGGCATTTAATAGAACCTCCAGGTTTCTGGCTAGATTCTCCTTCAACATGAAGTGCAGCTATTAGCTCCTTTTATCGATGAAAATGATCATCTATCAGAATATCAAATTCTTCATCGTTATCATCAAACAACATATTCTCTTTAATGGATACATTAAAGTTTTGAAGTTTTGGAGGATAAGATACTGAATATAATGAAATAAGTTTGAGTAATGAACATTGTAAGTCATCTCACTATTTTATACAGTTTTAGTTGCAACAAAGGAGGCCATGTGGCTACAGTGTGGCTACAAAGGAGGCCAAATGGTTGTAGTGTAGTGTAAATATCAAGGCCACTATAGCCACGTTTCCCTATCTTTCTTGGATACCACACTCGCATGCCTACAAAGAAGGCCAAGTGGCTGCAGTGTAGTGTCAATATCAAGGCCACTGTAGCCACGTTTCCCTGTCTTTCTTGGATATCACACTCGCAAGCCTACAAATGAGGCCAAGTGGCTGCGGTGTAGTGTCAATATCAAGGCTACTATAGTCACATTGCCATGTCTTTCTTGGATAGCACACTCACATGTTTACAAAAGAGGCCAAGCGGGTGTAGTGTAGTGTCAGTATCAGTGACACTATAGCCACATTGTCCTGTCTTCTTGGATACCACACTCGCATGCTTCTTGGATAACACACTCGCATGTATACAATGAAACCACTCTGCACTGTCTATATATTACATACGCTTCCATTTACGATTGGATACACTAGATAGCTTATTCATTTTGTTTACCTAGGACAAAATAAGTGAATGAGAGATCGATGATGAAACTATGGGTAACATGATTGTTGAATACGAACTGTATGTGAAGGCGGAAATTGTTCTAGAGACCCAATTTCAAGTGGTGGATGAAGAAGTGGAGGTTGAACTTGTTAATTCTATGCAACCAAATGTCCCAATGGAGAATCCCAACCAATCCGGCAATCACTCCATGCTAGGCTGATAGGTGTACTTGCATGTCAAAACCTGGTAAGGAAAGCTCTGGTAAGATGGGACACGAAGTCCATTGATACTTTGGCGTCGACTGTAACGTTATTGTTTCTAAAATTCAGACGAATGATAGACGTTGCTTTTACGGTTATAAAGTGTATATTGATGTAGAGTCAAGCCACGATCGGCAAGGATGTTAATTTTTTTTTGTTGGATCGATTCTTCACGAACAGAAATGGGAGTCCTAAATGCACTTAAGATGCAAGATGAGGTAAACCGCTTGAACAGATTGAATAAAGCAATCAAGAATGAAATGCTTGTTGGGTGCTATTATTTACCGCGCAATTGAGTATTTGCTTTGTTGTATTAGTAGTTCTGTTGTATACTTTGTTATCTCCTTTTTCTTATTAAAGTAGGTCGTGTTGTCACCTTTATATGATTAAGTTAGGTGAAATGGTGTGTTTTATCGTCCATTTTATACTAGCTTGTGTTGTCACCTTTATATGATTAAGTTAGGTGACAGGTTATGCTTTATAAATGATTTGGGTCGTCCTCTATTTATTAAATGAAGTTTAAACATATAATTTATATTTAATTAAAAATGAGCTCGTAATGTCGAGGTAGTTCGCAATTTTATGTTTTGAACTTTGAATGAATGCACATGATCCAACATAAGTCGGAATCCTTTGAAACAAGAATCGTTTGGATCTTTTGGATTATAATTTTCTAATGGAAGAGAAAAAAAATCAAATTTTCATATTGTAGATTTAGAGTTATGTCCAAATCTATTTTTCATAAAATCGCTATGAAATTGTTTATAAACCATAACTTTTATTTATTTAAAACTAATACAAAGAGGATGACCCCTGTTAACTTATTTAAAATGAATCCTCAACTACTGTTAAAAACTTCAGTGATAGAGAATCTCCACTGTACAATGTACAATATAGCCACGTTCACAACAATAATGAGGGGACGACCCGGGTTATATAACTCCTTTAATACTTTATTCTTTATGTTTTTGAATTCTTCTTTAATTTGAATTACTCCAGATCAATGAATAATTATTAAAGCTTAATCAGTCTTCACCAATTACAATTAAAGCTTAATCCTTCTTTAGGATAAATATCATACAAAAGTAATTCGAATCCTGGTTTAACCAACATAAATGCATATTACAAAAACAATTAAAGCTTAATCAGATCCAAAGCGTGTTAGCTAGCTATAATGAACTTCATAACCTTCATGACCAATAAATTTTGTTCCATGTTCTAAAAGGTAACATGAATCAAAAGTGGAACAATTTGCTTTAAATACATCCTCATCTTCAACCAGCTCGATAATCTTGCGGTAACGAAGACAAGCCTGCCAAAAAGCGCTATGCATTTTATGAATGTCAGTAGTAGACCTTTTTGAGGGGTGTTTTGGATGGTTATTGTAAGCTTCTTGGATCAAGTTCCAAAACATTTTATGGATTAACCGTCCACCATTTTGTAGCATAATTTCGTTTCTTTTATCAAACTCGATATAAGCTTCCACAAGTATGAGTAACTCAGCTGAAGACCATTTACTGTTTGACATTTACTCTATGCATAAAACGATAAATTTTTAAATGTATAGACTAAAATAAATGACCGAGAGTGGCTTATATAAGTTTTAAGCCCAGACATTTGTTCAACAAACGTGCATCCTCATATAAACGTGGGCACCAGACATTTTTAACTTCTTCAGGCGTTTGTTGACCAAACGCCTATTCGTAAAACAGTTGGCAAATATCCAGTTCCAACAATTCGGGGTGCAGAAATTCAAAAATCAACACTTTAAACTATTGGAGATGCTATAACAATATCTCAACAGATGATGTAAAAGCACACACAATAATTCCGTTTAACATGCATTTGATGAGTTTAACTCATTATGTTAGCAACACTTATCAACCAAAAAAAAGGGAAGGTAAAGAGCTACTACAACCTTGCATCCTTTTGATTGCCAAATGTATGTACTATATGACAAAGTAAATCGGTAATTAGTTGATTGATGTATGTATGTATGTATGTATGTATACATATAGAACTTGATGAGTAAACGTGTACTAACTAATCATCTATATATACACGATTGGTAAATTCCAATCATACATTCATGCATACACAATCGATGGACGTGGACCTTGGCAGGGAAGTACTATCTACCAAAGGGGAAAAAAGACCAATTAGCAAAGTAAAAATCTAAGGGGGCGTTTGGCTAAAACTCTGTTATGTGTTTTGAGTTTCCAATATCATTTAAAAAATATACGAAGAACTGAGGAATGATGGATATAATGAAAAGAAGATGGAGGGGACGACGTAAAAGAACGAGTGTAACACCCCACCTCCACTAGGATCACTCCTTAGAATGTACTAGCTTTGGAGGGGCGTTATTGTGAAGGTAAACTTGCACAGAGATATCGCAAGACAGAATATATATAAATAAATATAAGTAAAGCAGCGGTAGCAGATAAAAACCCATCATCATCATTTCAGAAAACCAACATAGTCAAGTACATAATATCAAAATGTCATGATCCAAAATACAACATCAGTCTAGATACGTGATAACAAAACACATGGTAAAACATCAGTGCTAATCCCCAGAAAATAAAAGATAAGCCACAGCTAGCTCAGATCCATACATGAGCTATCCAACAAGCAAGTCAAAGATCCACTAAGCAGATGTAGCCCCTCCCTGAGAACCTGTGGGGGGGGGGGAACGGAAGAAAAGAAGCGAAAGAAAACAGGTCAGTCAAAAAGACTGGTAAGCCCTACTACGATCAATCTATAAACTAATAAAGTTAACAGTATGATGGAAACTGAGATGAACATACTGGCAATAGATAAAGGTGACATCACATAGATGAGATTAAACTATGCACCACAGTGTACTAGCAAACCCACAAAACAGATCTTGATCCCTTAGCCCAAACTTTGGCCCAATAACATGAAGTGACCTTAGTATAAGGTCCAGCCCAACGGTCTAGTCGATCGGCTCCCTATAAACCTAACACGTCAAGTGTTGGTGTCCATACGGCCCACATGGATGTAGTCAGACTGTGTTGGGTCCACCTTCGGGTGTATCAAGCCCTCGGGTGTCAACCCCAGACACCTAAGCAATAAGGCACAGTCTAAGTCTACTGGTACCCGTGCCTCGAGTTTGTCCAACATCGGACTACGTGCACGTCCGTAGCCCGCCGGACCCGCACCGCTGTACCACTCAGCCATCGCTTTGGTCGCTTACATCAGTCAAGTAATCGTGCCCCGCCCTAGCCTAGCCTCTAGGGTTGTGAATGATACCAAACTGGGATTACTGCTGGAACAGACCACGTTGCTAGGGTTTCTAAGAGGGTTAAGTGTGGTTTTAACCCCTCACTAATCCTGGATTAAATTAGTTAAGTGTAACCACTTAACCCCATCTAATCCTCGCATCCTCATTATTGGTTAAGTATTAGTGGGCCATGACTTAACCCTAATCATGAGGCATTAATTACTTAACGCACCCAACCTCTCACATTAGACATCCGTGGTTACCTGGGAAGATTTACACCACGTCTAAGTCTAACCTCGGGTCTTATGGTGCAACATGACCAACTACCCACATTAGACCCCACGTTGTGGTTACCTGGGAAGATTTACACCACAACTAGGTCTAACCTCGAGTTGGCCATATCATGTTATCTAATGTCATGTCCACTTCAAAACATATTTACAAGTTAACATATACTTGGGTAGACCTAACTTAATAGGTAAATTCCCAAGGGGTAGACCTAACTTAATAGGTAAATTCCCAATCTTTTAGTTTCATGTATTTTTTTTTTAAGTTCACCCAAACCCTCCCAACGTCATTATCTCGCTTACATATTCGTCATAACGCATAAGGGTATAAAAGGGTAACTTAGCATAACATACATGATGAACTTCACATATCATAATAAATATGCATACATGTTAAACTTGCAAATCATGTCATAGTAAACTCGCATAAACATGCATAGCTTATTAAATATGCATAACATGGTAAGGTGAACATGCATAATCCATTTAAACTTGCATAACATGGTAAGATGATCTTGCATAAGCATGCATAATTCATTAAACTTGCATAACATGGTAAGATGATCTTGCATAAGCATGCATAATTCATTAAACTTGCATAACATGGTAAGGTAATCTTGCATAAACATGCATAACCCATGAAACTTGCATAACATGGTAAGGTAATCTTGCATAAACATGCATAACCCATGAAACATGTAGAACATGACATAATAAGCTCGCATATGCATAACTTGTGAAACATGTAAAACATGGCATAGAAATTTCGCATAAGCATGCATAACTTATGAATCATATAAAACATGACATAGTGAGTTCGCATAAGCATGCATAATCAACTAAACTCACATAAAATCTCAACTTTCACCAAACATTAACTTTAGAGTTTGTAAAGTGAAGGTAAGAGGGCTTACAAATATAAACAAGTCACAAATCCACCAAATAAGATGAAGAAGCCCTTTTAAAAACTCAAAGCAAAGCCTCAAATAAGAAAACCCTTTTGCAAAATCCCAAAACACAAACTTTAGCAAATCAAACTTGCAACTTAATGAAGCATGCAAGTTATTAAGCATTCATACAACATAGAAAAGGTTGTATGATCATCATATCTTCATAGGATTTAACTTTGAGGAAGGTGGAGGCTAGGGATTTTAGATGGAGGCCATTTGAGGTTTCAAATTGGCATAGTTTAGTTGCTAGATTGATTAATGAGGCTTTAGGGTAGGATTAGGGGTATATTTATAGAAGATTAGAGTGTTTTTAGCCCTAGGATTAACCCTAGATTAGGTTTGGCCCGTCAGATTTCAGAATTCTCCAGAACCAAGCCATATGACTCAACCCAAATCAGAAATGGTGCACCAGGCTGAGCTGCCTGGGCACCTCCTGTCGACAGGGCTGTCGACTCCCTGGGTGCCCTGTCGACATGCCTGTCGACATGGGTCCCCCTGGCGGGAATTTTCCCGCCTAACCCAGATTAGCCCTAATCCCTATTTTTAATTCGAAATTTAAATCTGTTTTTAGCATAGAAATTTCTGAAAACTTTAATGGGCCTTAACCGGGTCATACGGACTCCGATTTTCGAAAACTCGGACTCTATTTCGCGTATTTTTCCGAGACGAACGCAATGGCATAGCCCGTTTCCCCTGATTCAGATTTTTGAATTAAATTCTGCCTCGATTTATGTTATAACAGTTTAATGAAAATACGGGTTGTTACATTCTCCCCTCCTTAAAGGATTTCGTCCCCGAAATCTTCAAGTTAGGAAGAACATATCCTACCATCCAACATCCATCTACTCAAAACATCATCCACGAGCAACCATTCTCCTTAAAGGATTCTAAATGCTGTATGAACATATGCAAAAGTGTGTGTATATGTCCCTATCTAATGCAATGATCAATGCAAAATATGTTAGTGAAATGTATCCATATGTATGCAAATCCCTATCATAATGCATAATATCTATATGCGTGCCCGACCATACACCCATATGCAACATCCATGTGATTGCATACAAAGTTCATCCAAGAATAAGCATAAACACTCATGCACATGCAATATGAGGAGTGTGTGAGCCGATCTAGTGCCTAATGTGTATCATGCATCCACGAGTAACCACTTGCAAACACTTGCAACCACTTGCAACCATCAAACATAACATGTCTCAAGCACATGTTTCATCCAAAAGGGTTTCTACCTAAGGTTCTCATGACAAGCTTAGCACGACAACTTAGATAAACATGGATAGCAAAGAGAAAGTTACGCTAAATAAAGGAAAGAGATTGAGAGTGTACCCTCAAAAAGAAATGGATAAAGCCCACGCATCTTCTCCTCGGTTTCCCAAGTTGCGTCTTCTTCGGCTTCACCCCATTGAACTTTCACCAATCTGACCTCACGATTCCTTAACTTCTTGGTCTCTGTCCCCAAGATACGAATCGGAGCTCTTCTTAAAGTTGCTTCTTTCTCTACTTCCACGTCTTCAAGCATGCTAGGTTCAACCACCTCAGCGGACTCATGCAGGCACTTTCGGAGATGCGAAACATGAAAGACATTATGTACTCCGGACAACTTCTCGGGCAATTGCACTTTATAAGCCATCTTCCCAATCCTCTCAATGATGGGGAAGGGTCCAACAAATCTCGGTGCTAGCTTCCCAACAGCTCCAAATCGGACCACATTCCGCAAAGGAGAAACCTTCACGAAAACCTTGTCCCCAACCTCAAACTCCAATTCGGACCTTCGCCTGTCAGCATAGGATTTCTGCCGGTCTTGGGCCGCTTTCATCCGCCTTCTAATCAACTCAACCTTCTCGGATGTATCCCTAATCATGTCGGGTCCAAGTATAAGCTTATCCGTGGATTCCCACCAACATGTAGGTGACTTGCACGGCCTCCCATATAAAGCCTCAAATGGTGCCATCCCTATGCTCGCCTGATAACTGTTATTATATGCAAACTCAACAAGAGGGAGATGGTCTTCCCAAGCACCACCAAAATCCAGGATGCAAAGCCTCAACAAGTCCTCAAGTACCCTATTCACCCTTTCTGTTTGGCCGTCTGTTTGTGGGTGATAGGCTGTACTCAGGTTCAATCTCGTGCCCATAGCCTCCTGCAAACTGTTCCAGAACTGACTAGTAAAGATGGGGTCTCGGTCACTGACTATGCTGGAAGGGACTCCATGTAGCCGCACTATCTCTCGAAGATATACTGATGCTAGTCCAGATGCGGTTCTTTTGCTCTTTACTGGGATAAAATGAGCACTCTTCGTGAGCCTATCCACAATGACCCATATGCTCGTGTTCCCCTTCCTGGACCTTGGAAGCCCATCAATAAAGTCCATAGAGATGCTCTCCCACTTCCATAGCGGGACCTCTAGCGGATGTAATAGCCCACCGGGCTTCTTTGACTCAGCTTTTACTCTCTGACAAATAACACATCTCGAGACAAACTCCGCTACATCCTTCTTCATCCCAGGCTAGAAGAAAACGCGCTTCATGTCCTTATACATCTTATCACCACCTGGATGTATGGTCATCTTGGAGCGATGTGCTTCCTCAAGAACTTTCCTTACCAAGTCTTCTACCATCGGAACACAAAGCCTTCCATCCCTCCTTAGCCAACCCTTATCGTCTATAGAATATCGAGCAAGGTGACTAGATGTCTCCCCTCGAACCAGCTTATCCATGATCTGCACTATCTGAGGGTCTTCCTTCTGTGAAGCCCCGACTTGATCTAGAAGGGTAGGCCTGAGTTCTAAAGATGCCAAGGAACCGGTCTCCGACTCCATTGCCAAAGAGAAATCAAAAGTCGCCAAGAACTCTAAATTCTTCATCTCAACAAATAGAGGACTTAGCGTCAACCTTTTCCTACTCAACGCATCCGCTACAACATTCCCCTTGCCAGGGGTATAGGATATCTCAAAATCATAGGAAGCCAAAAATTTCATCCATCTCTGCTGTCTTAAGTTCAGATCTTTCTGCGAAAAGAGATACTTCAAAGACTTATGATCAGTATATAGCTCAAATCTCTCTCCCAGAAGATAATGACGCCATGCTTTAAGCGCATATACAATCGCTGCCAGCTCTAAATCATGGGTGGGATAATTCCTCTCATGCACCTTAAGTTGCCTCCCACCAAAACATATAACTCTGCCCTCTTGCATCAGAACGGCACCCAATCCCGTGCCACAAGCATCAGTGTACACGGTAAATACCTTACCACCATCGGGTAAGGCTAGAACTGGTGCGGAGGTAAGGGCTCTCTTGAGCCTCTGAAAAGCAAGCTCACAATCCATATCCCAAGCAAAGACTAAGTTTTTCTTCGTCAACTTAGTAAGAGGAGCGGATATCTTCGCGAAGTCCTTGATGAACTTCCGATAAAAACCCGCAAGACCCAGAAAGCTTCTCACCTCGGTTGCATTCTTTGGAGTCTTCCAATCCTGAACTGCAACCACCTTAGCGGGATCCACTGCCAAGCCTTGCTTGGATACGATATGCCCAAGAAATCCGACTTCCCTTCTCCAAAAGTGGCACTTGGAGAACTTGGCTTTTAACTGGTGTGCTCTGAGTGTGTCCATCACCTCTACTAGGTGCCTCGCATGCTCTTCCTCATCCTTGGAGAAGACTAGAATATCATCAACAAAGACCACGACAAACTTATTCAAGAACTCCCGAAACACCCTACTCATCAAATCCACAAAATACGCGGGTGCATTCGTCAAACCGAACGGCATAACAAGCCATTCAAAGAATCCGTCTGGAGTTCTGAATGCAGTTTTGTCTATACTGTCTTCAGCCACTCTGAGCTGATGAAAACCCGTAGCAAGATCAAGCTGAGAGAAAACAGAAGCACCAACAAGTTGATCAAAGAGATCGTCGATCCTCGGTAACGGGTGTCGGTTCTTCTTAGTCAGCTTATTCAATTCTCTATAATCCACACAGAGTCGAAGAGAGCCATCTGCCTTAGTTGCAAACACCACAGGCGCTCCCCATTCGGATATACTCCTTCTGATGAAGCCCTTCTCAAGCAATTCTTTCACTTGCTTGCTCAGCTCCCGTCTCTCACGCGGAGCCATATGCCGAACGGGCAAAGAAACAGGTTTAGCATTATCTACCAGATAGATGCGAAAGTCAATCTCTCGTTTAGGGGGCAACCCCTTAACTTCTTCAAACACATCTGGATAATCCCGGACCACCCTTACAGACTGAAGGGCCTCCTCTGATGAGTCGAGAGATTCTAGATAGCATAACATGACGGGATTCTTCGGATTGCATGAAATCTCTAAGGTGTTGCCCAGGCGAGTCACAAGCCTTACAACCCTATGCTCACAATCCAGAATGGCTCCATATCTAGACAGCCAATCCATGCCCAAGATCAATCCGTATCCCCTGAAACCTAGAACATACGCACTACACAAGAATTCTATGCTGAGTATAGAGATCCTTAGATCCTCACATATCATAGATAGATGAGCAGAACCCCCGATGGGATTCGAAACACAAACGGGATCATCCACTAAGCTAGTACTGAGGTGCAAGCTATCAACAAGATTAGATGAAATAAAGCTATGTGATGCATCGGAGTCAAACAAGGTACGTACTGGAAGATCAAAGATATAAACAAGGTTCTCGACAGAAACACTACCTCGCTCGGGAACTGAAGCGGCATTGAGAGCATGAACTTGCCTTCCTGAAGATCCAGCCTGTCCTTTCTTCTTTGGGCATTCTTTGCTGAAGTGCCCAGTCTCTCCACAAGAAAAGCATCCACCACTAAGCTTCCTTTTCTTCTTCCTGCAATCCTTAGCAAAGTGCCCAGCTATGCCACAGTAATTGCACTTCCCCTTGCCTTTGTTGTTGCCCTTCTTGTTCTTATTCTGATTTCCTTGACTGCTTTGACCTTGGTTGCCTTTGCCTTGAGAATCAGCCTTCTTTGCTTGAGTATCGCCCGACTTGACTTCCTTCTTTCCCTCTCCCTGAAGCAGAGCCATATTGACCAAACTCTCGAAAGTGGCTCCATGCGGAATATGCGACATCGCCAAGCCCTGTAGCGGCTCATTCAATCCTCTGGCAAATCGAAGAGCCTTCTTCTCCGGGGTGTTCACTATATCCAAACCAAAGCGGGCCAGCTGATTAAACTTGTTCACATACTCCTTGATCGACATATCACCTTGCTTTAATGAAATGAACTTCTCCATTTGTAAATTCGCCTCGGCTGAAGATAGAAACTTGGTCACAAATCTAGCCCTCAAATCGGCCCAAGTCTCAACGGGCCTCGTCCCATTGGTGACCTCCCACCAATAGGCCGCTTCATCCTTCAAAAGCCATACGGTCAATAAGATTTTCCTCTCGTCATCAACTCCAAAAATAGCAAACAAGTCCTCCGTGTCCTTCAGCCAATTCCTAGCTTCAACGAAAGATTCTGTGCCTAGGAAATTCTTGCCTCCCATTGCCTTGAAGTCTTTACAAACCTTTGTAAACTCAATCTGAGGATGCTGAGGGGGGGGAGGAGGAAGAGGAGCCTCAGCAATGGGAGGAGGAGGAACATTAGCAACGGGAGGGGGAATATTAGCTGCTGGAGGAGGGGGAGCAGGAACCACCGGAGGAGGGATATTAGGGATAGGATTCTCAACTACGGGAGGATGAGTGGGAGTAGGGTTGGCGGGACCGGCTGCCGCCCTAGCTTCTTGGAGTCTCCTATACCAGAGTGGTACGTTCACTCCATCTGGGATGTCAAGATTCTCAGCCATACTGAAACAAAAGATATGATAAGATCAGGTCAAGGGAACGAATGATAATGCTGATGGCTTTTGGGGATTAGCCTTAAAATAATCTAGACTTTATTTTGGAAAATACTTAGTAGGTTTTTGAAAATAGTTTTTCAAAAGGGTTTTTTTTTCAAAAGTTTTGTTCAATCTTGTTAACCTCGTGCTCTGATACCAAATGTAACACCCCACCTCCACTAGGATCACTCCTTAGAATGTACTAGCTTTGGAGGGGCGTTATTGTGAAGGTAAACTTGCACAGAGATATCGCAAGACAGAATATATATAAATAAATATAAGTAAAGCAGCGGTAGCAGATAAAAACCCATCATCATCATTTCAGAAAACCAACATAGTCAAGTACATAATATCAAAATGTCATGATCCAAAATACAACATCAGTCTAGATACGTGATAACAAAACACATGGTAAAACATCAGTGCTAATCCCCAGAAAATAAAAGATAAGCCACAGCTAGCTCAGATCCATACATGAGCTATCCAACAAGCAAGTCAAAGATCCACTAAGCAGATGTAGCCCCTCCCTGAGAACCTGTGGGGGGGGGGGGGGGGGAAACGGAAGAAAAGAAGCGAAAGAAAACAGGTCAGTCAAAAAGACTGGTAAGCCCTACTACGATCAATCTATAAACTAATAAAGTTAACAGTATGATGGAAACTGAGATGAACATACTGGCAATAGATAAAGGTGACATCACATAGATGAGATTAAACTATGCACCACAGTGTACTAGCAAACCCACAAAACAGATCTTGATCCCTTAGCCCAAACTTTGGCCCAATAACATGAAGTGACCTTAGTATAAGGTCCAGCCCAACGGTCTAGTCGATCGACTCCCTATAAACCTAACACGTCAAGTGTTGGTGTCCATACGGCCCACATGGATGTAGTCAGACTGTGCTGGGTCCACCTTCGGGTGTATCAAGCCCTCGGGTGTCAACCCCAGACACCTAAGCAATAAGGCACAGTCTAAGTCTACTGGTACCCGTGCCTCGAGTTTGTCCAACATCGGACTACGTGCACGTCCGTAGCCCGCCGGACCCGCACCGCTGTACCACTCAGCCGTCGCTTTGGTCGCTTACATCAGTCAAGTAATCGTGCCCCGCCCTAGCCTAGCCTCTAGGGTTGTGAATGATACCAAACTGGGATTACTGCTGGAACAGACCACGTTGCTAGGGTTTCTAAGAGGGTTAAGTGTGGTTTTAACCCCTCACTAATCCTGGATTAAATTAGTTAAGTGTAACCACTTAACCCCATCTAATCCTCGCATCCCCATTATTGGTTAAGTATTAGTGGGCCATGACTTAACCCTAATCATGAGGCATTAATTACTTAACGCACCCAACCTCTCACATTAGACATCCGTGGTTACCTGGGAAGATTTACACCACGTCTAAGTCTAACCTCGGGTCTTATGGTGCAACATGACCAACTACCCACATTAGACCCCACGTTGTGGTTACCTGGGAAGATTTACACCACAACTAGGTCTAACCTCGAGTTGGCCATATCATGTTATCTAATGTCATGTCCACTTCAAAACATATTTACAAGTTAACATATACTTGGGTAGACCTAACTTAATAGGTAAATTCCCAAGGGGTAGACCTAACTTAATAGGTAAATTCCCAATCTTTTAGTTTCATGTATTTTTTTTTAAGTTCACCCAAACCCTCCCAACGTCATTATCTCGCTTACATATTCGTCATAACGCATAAGGGTATAAAAGGGTAACTTAGCATAACATACATGATGAACTTCACATATCATAATAAATATGCATACATGTTAAACTTGCAAATCATGTCATAGTAAACTCGCATAAACATGCATAGCTTATTAAATATGCATAACATGGTAAGGTGAACATGCATAATCCATTTAAACTTGCATAACATGGTAAGATGATCTTGCATAAGCATGCATAATTCATTAAACTTGCATAACATGGTAAGATGATCTTGCATAAGCATGCATAATTCATTAAACTTGCATAACATGGTAAGGTAATCTTGCATAAACATGCATAACCCATGAAACTTGCATAACATGGTAAGGTAATCTTGCATAAACATGCATAACCCATGAAACATGTAGAACATGACATAATAAGCTCGCATATGCATAACTTGTGAAACATGTAAAACATGGCATAGAAATTTCGCATAAGCATGCATAACTTATGAATCATATAAAACATGACATAGTGAGTTCGCATAAGCATGCATAATCAACTAAACTCACATAAAATCTCAACTTTCACCAAACATTAACTTTAGAGTTTGTAAAGTGAAGGTAAGAGGGCTTACAAATATAAACAAGTCACAAATCCACCAAATAAGATGAAGAAGCCCTTTTAAAAACTCAAAGCAAAGCCTCAAATAAGAAAACCCTTTTGCAAAATCCCAAAACACAAACTTTAGCAAATCAAACTTGCAACTTAATGAAGCATGCAAGTTATTAAGCATTCATACAACATAGAAAAGGTTGTATGATCATCATATCTTCATAGGATTTAACTTTGAGGAAGGTGGAGGCTAGGGATTTTAGGTGGAGGCCATTTGAGGTTTCAAATTGGCATAGTTTAGTTGCTAGATTGATTAATGAGGCTTTAGGGTAGGATTAGGGGTATATTTATAGAAGATTAGAGTGTTTTTAGCCCTAGGATTAACCCTAGATTAGGTTTGGCCCGTCAGATTTCAGAATTCTCCAGAACCAAGCCATATGACTCAACCCAAATCAGAAATGGTGCACCAGGCTGAGCTGCCTGGGCACCCCCTGTCGACAGGGCTGTCGACAGGGCTGTCGACAGGGCTGTCGACTCCCTGGGTGCCCTATCGACATGCCTGTCGACATGGGTCCCCCTGGCGGGAATTTTCCCGCCTAACCCAGATTAGCCCTAATCCCTATTTTTAATTCGAAATTTAAATCTGTTTTTAGCATAGAAATTTCTGAAAACTTCAATGGACCTTAACCGGGTCATACGGACTCCGATTTTCGAAAACTCGGACTCTATTTCGCGTATTTTTCCGAGACGAACGCAATGGCATAGCCCGTTTCCCCTGATTCAGATTTTTGAATTAAATTCTGCCTCGATTTATGTTATAACAGTTTAATGAAAATACGGGTTGTTACAACGAGGTAGACGAAAGAATAAATTATTGTCATTCTTCCATCACGTTCCAAAACAAGAAAAATAAAAATAAAAAAATTCTATTTTATGTGCTAATTTTGTTTTCTAAAACGATCGTTTTTCGAAATATACATGTGTTGTTCGCATTTTTTTATGAAAGAATATTGAAAACTCGAAAGTGTAAACCAAACACTGCCTAAACTCCTTATTCAAGGCAACCTTTAAAATCCAGCAACCTGTAACCGGGCATCCTTTAGTTTCCAATTTGATTTTGCACAACATAACATAGTTGTCAAGAAACAGAAATATACAACTATCATGCACCCATGATGTCATCTTTATCTAGTTATTTGATGTCATCTTTATCTTGTTATGACCAAGTGGGGACCGTGTGTGTGTATATATAGTTTTTTGAAATTTGTGTGTGTGTATATATATATAAGAAGGTTCGGCTCCTCCTCTTATTTTGCACGCGAGATTCCCCTTGAATCACAGTCGCGCATCCACCTTTCTTTCTCTCTCTTTCCACTACACAATTTAAAAACAAAAGGTGGATGTGCGGCTGTGATTCAGGGGGAATCTCACGTGCAAAATAAGAGGAGCAGCCGAACCTTCCTCTATATATATGTGTGTGTATATATATGTATATATATATATATATGTGTGTGTGTGTGTGTGTGTACACACACAGGCATATAACATGTTTTCATTAGCAAAATGGGGTTAAGGTAGTGTTTACTTTATACGTCTTAAATACTGAACTGTTTTTGTTACATTCCTTCGGTTTGTAACGTGGACAAATTGTTGTCAAGAAAACGTCCACTTGTCAAACATCCTAATTTGATGTCATTTTTATCTTCTTGTCCATCTCGTCTTTCACTAGTTAAGGCCATGGAGAGACCTCTCACACACATAAGTAGTCATATATGTATCATCTAAAATTATTATTTATTGGGTACAATTTTCATTTTCATTTTTTTTTTGGTGTTTTATAGATAAGAAAGTGAACGTGGAACGCAAAACCCTTTTGTTTATATATCATAAATACTGAACTCATTTTTCTCATGTGAAATTTTCGCAGATGTTAGAGCTCAAGCTTCACAAGGCAACGAAGAGTACGCTTGGTTGGAGGAGCGTGATCGGAGAACAAATGCGCTTCTTATAATAGGTGCAAAATACAAACGGCCTAGGATTGTGGATTGTCAACTAAAATGACATAGCTTTGAAGATGGAAAGGAACCTCTAAATGTTGCTGCAGTAGTGTTGACATAACAAATAATCTTAAGGAGAATGATGGAAGAAAACGTTCGTTTATATCTTTAGTAGTTGTTTATTTCTTTCTTGTTTTACAGTTCAATTAAAAGCATATGATAAAAGGAAAATCTGTAGTTTTTGTGTAGTTTTTTATTTCCCATTCTCCAAAATGGAATGGAAATTACATACAAACATGGTTAGCTATAGCCTTGTTTAGCGCTTTGAACATGTAAAGGCGGTGCAATGAAGGTGTTTAATTTATTTATAAATGTCAATTCGGAGTCTGGATGGACTAAAATGTGGATTACCCTCTGATTTATGATAGTTTCAATATTTGTTACCTACCAAGAATCAAACAGGAAATTGTAAAACATAAAATAGGAAGAAAAGGAAAAGTTGAATTGACACTGATATAGTATGTAAGCCTGAATTGAAGTCGCTTTAATTTCTGTAAAATTTAGCAAGAAATTCTTGTCTTTTAAAACTAAGTTTTCTAACTTGTATTGCATGCTTTTATATGTTCGATTTTGGTGTTTTTTAAGTATAAAAATATTTACTTAGTTGAATATACAAAAGCTTGTATTATGTGTATGTAAATTGTTGTAACAAGGATTTATTGGTAGGAAAAGAAGAACAAAATAGACGTTTTAAAGCAAATACGAATAGTTTTTGAATGTGCAACAGTCGAAAGAGATGCATACATCTATCAATAACACATCTAATTATCGTAAAGTAAATTAAAAAAAGGTTAGTATTTATATCTGAAATTTTCATTTTAAATTTCTCCCTATGTCTTTAAATAAATGTTAGTAATTCAAAATGATATTTATTCAAGGTGAAAATTATGAAACTAAAACATAGATTCTAAGAGCATTCCTAGCACTATGTGGGAATTCGAGTGATGGAATGCTCTTTGAAGCGGTAAATCCTCCCACCATTCCACCAATGGGAGGATGCTGAGCCATATTTTTTTTATTGATATACCTTAAACAGTTTTTGAAAACTGCAGAATAATGATTTTGGAATGGTAAGGAATCGTTGATACCTCAGAGTGTTCTTTTGACTCAAAGCAAGGGTACTGTGGAGGTATACCTGTATGGCCATTCGCGATAGTGTAGCCTAGACCGCGAAGGCCTATATTGGTGTGTAAACATGGAGTTCATCTGACGACCACTTCATACCACTTGCATGTAACATAGAAAATAGTGCACTATATGCATGCCAAGCTAATATTGGCTGGCTATCAAGAGTGATATTTAAAACCAAACATGTTTTATATCTCACAGCGCATGGAAGCATGATTAAAAATATGGACAGTAGTGTTGTGAGAAATGATATAACAACAAAGCAACGGAAAATAACATTACAATCATAGAGTCATGTACATGAAATCCAATAATATTTTAATACATGCCATCCTCACTACAACTCTCAGAGTATGCTCGTAATAGTGGAAAACAAATATACGCAAGAAAGTACACGTTATAGCTCCTCCAAGCTAGTGCTCAGCATCGTGTATAACCTGACATGCTATCTAGTCTACTCACCAACATCGTCAATGAGTGCCCAAGATAATAAGAGAATACATTAAACATGGGGTCAGACAATAGCCTAGTGTGATTGATACGATCTATCAAAAGCTGTACTACAAGATAAGTAAATAGACAAGTTAAGTCTCATGCTTGACCTGCCCCCTGCAACCAAAGAGTCAGCACATAATAACATGATAATATATGATACTCAAAGAAACAATGCTACATAAAGCAATAACAGAAGAAGTGGGCGAATTTTTAAGGTAAGAGAATATGTCTAGCCTCCCTGGCTCCAATTCCCCATCTTCTTTAACCCTATCGATGATATTGTACCCAAGAAGTAAAGGTGTAACTGGCAAAGCAACCATAGTAACCATCATCAAAATCATAACTACCACCTTCAAAAGCCGTGAATGCACTGATACTTGTTTGGCAACCCCAACCAAAGACTAATGGAAATCCTAGTTCTAGTAGAAACTCTATGCTTTGCCAACACATTTCGTTCTAGCGTAGGTTCGTCACCCAAGATGCACGATCCTACGAATCCTAATTGACGTCCCCACGATACATCTGCTTTGAGATTCACTACAGCACACTTATCTATCAACGATTCCTTGGCAAAACGCTTATAGAGTTACTCCTCTATGCCGATCTAAAGCTTGGGTCCCCCTCAACCATTCCATTATCTTGAAGCTTCGTTACACTGCAAATCACTTCAATCCTTGTTGCCTTGTTTAATGACCACGAGTTGTGTCAATAACCTCGTTTTCCATGAGTCAATCCCACATTATCATTCGCCGCGAACTACCTTACTATCATGCAGCTACGTCCCCCTACGTAATAACCATATTTCCCTTCAATCCACTCCCCATCCGAGTCTTCATCAAAGAGTTCATTACTTGATCATACCAAATCTCTCAAACCAAAGCAACAACTGCCAGACTAAGACTACTTGCATGATCCATAAGGCACCACCTTCCTTTACTATGGACCTCAAGTCCACACAAGTTAACATGATGGACCGGTACCGGTCCATAAGCAATGGATCGGTACCGGTCCATGTGCTTAGCCAATTCTTGGCTAAGTACTTCGGATCCTCGAAGTATTTCTTCCCTAGGTATCAACTTTCCTACTGGTTTATCCTCTAACAGTACATTATGGCACCCTTTCAGTCTATGACTTAGAAGATTTCTCCAGTCCACTTAGTAAACCAGATTCACCCAAACTTCATCGGTAGCCTTCTTATGCACCGAGGAGTAATGCTAAAAATCTCGTGACCAAATAATGCTTTCCCATGGACCGGTACTGATCCATAAACCATGGACCGATATTGGTCCATGTACTTAGTGTAATTTGGTCCTAAATTTTGGCTATGACCCACAAATGACACTAGGAGTCAACATAAAAATTTTGGAGTTGAAATAATGCTTCCCCATGGACTGGTACTAGTCCATAAGACATGGGTCGATACCGATCCATGTACTTAGAGAATTTAGACCCCAAATTTTCTAGGCGTCTTCTCGTTGCTTTCCAAAGCTCAATTTTCATGAGATTCCAATAAATTCTGATTTGGTTGCTCTTCAATCTTCATTCCAAGACTTAATTTCATCGATATAACACAAAATCAAGTATAGCATCCATACAATAATTTCAACATTCAAACAACAATCATATGCATCAACAATCATATTCAAACACCTAGATTCATATAAAACGTTGAATAATCATTCTGTGCATAGATTTAATGTATGTACATGTAAATGAATCTAAACTAATCGTTTTAATCCGTTTTCACTAATTATAATATACTCAAGGTTTTAAAACTGAAATGATTATAAATGATCATGGTTTGATATCATATAACATTTAAATGTGATAACAACACCTAATCTATCATATAATGTAAATAAATTAGTGAGAGATATAAATCACTCACCAAATCAATGAATCCAATGAAGATCAGGCTTAAAATAATTTGTGTAGCAAGGGAATGGATATGGATAGCCTATGAATGATGCAAAATGTGTAGATAAATGATGATCTAATCTCTTTTAGAAGTTTGGAGGAGATTAGAAGTGATTTAAAATGTGCTCTGAGGTTTTCAGAGGAAGAACTAGAGAATATTAGTTCTTGTAGCTGCTAGGAAGATGAAGAGGTTAGCCTAATGTCTTCATCCCCTATTTGTATTACCGCTATCATTAACTCTAATGAGCTAACTTAATCATCCCACTAGTTGTTAATTATATCTGCCCAGCAATCTTGAAAACTTGAAACTGTTGTATCTCCCTAACCCCTTAATCGAATCGTTAATGTAACCACTCTACAAAATGACCAACCATCAAATCTTTCCAATGGCCTAGGTTTGAGCATCTAATTTTGCACCAATCAAAAATACGGCCAGAACAATATACTCAAGGATAAAATGGTAACAAAACGATCTTGCAAACATTATAGGTGTGTAGATCCTAACTAATCATATATAAAAATACGAGAATAATACAACCTCGTTGATTAGAATACATTTATTTCATGATCTTTTGATATGTAAAATATAGGTCATTATAGTTTGATAAGAATTGGGATTTTCTATTAGTTCCAACTGAGTAAGGATTGCCATATTGGTTATCGATGTATTCGTGGCATTAAGATGTGATACATAGGGCTCGGTTGATGGATGTTATGATTGTTATGGTTTCTCTCATCTTTATTCTCTTAGTAGACTATCATCTTGAGAATTTTGGAGAGGATGATGAAAAGTAGGGCTGAAATATGCTATTCCTTCTATTTTGCAATAGTTTTATCTTTTGTTGTTCTGCACGGTATATACATCTTGTTATATGTGCTGACTCTTTAGACGCAGGAACACGGCATGTATGAAATTTATATTTATGCTCCTCATACTATTACGACTTTTATTGTATTTTGAGTTTTGTTTATCACTCATACCTGACAATTGTTTAAACCAAGGTTTTATGTTTCCTTTTATTATCATGGATGCTCATTGACGATGTTGATGAGTAGTCTAGATAACAGTAATTTGCACTGTTTGGAGCTACAAAGATGGATTTGCAGGAGGTGGAACATTTTCATATTACTCTTGTACTATTGTTGTTTGTTTCATTATAAAATAATGTAGAGCCTTGACAGTATTATTTATTAGTACTTGTGATATATTATTAGTAAGTTTATTTATCTCTTGTATGAACTTTATTGTTGTTCTGCATAACTGTATGAACATATACTCTGATTATGTGGTTTATAGTTACAACTATTTCTCATGTTATATCTATGTGGTTTATATTGTTCTATTTATTTTCTTCTCTTCTTTTTTCTTCCCTTCTCCTCAATTGTCCTTCCTTTTCTCTTATTTCTTTCCCTTAGAAATTGTATTGCACTGATGGTGTAAGGCAGTCGTTACAAAATTTTACCTTATCTTTCGGAATTTGGTTTATTATTTAATTTATTAGGATGGATATTCAAGCAAATTAATTTCCATATTTTATTTCTGAAAAGAAAGAAAAGCACAAAATTAGGTTAGTTACTATAATTTATACCATAATAACCCAAATCCCAATGGGTTTATCAGTTGAAATGACCAATATATAATAATAAGTAAATGCTTACCAAAGTACGTTACACTTTAAATAAGTGTCTCTACGCTGGATAATCTCTGTCTGCCATCTAACTTATGGATTGTTATGAGGAAGGGGTAAAGTTCTGGTGAGTGGACAAATAATACAATTTTAAGTTCAAAACTATATATACTATTCTGTTTCCATCTTTGGTTATGTTAGCTTATTTAGGTTTACAATAGTCTCTCCTTCATGCTAAGTCATACTCATCTACCCCGAGGTAGACCAAACTAATAATCCATGTACATGTAGCTATATACCCAAATTGACCATCATGGTCCTAGGTACTACCCATAATATATACCCTCTGATCCTCCTCGTGAGGACTCCGTCGCCTCCCCACAAAAGAAAACTATAACTATATCTATAAAGGACAGCTTCATGAGGCGTATAATACACATATTTCGTCGTCTGTTAGGAAAATGTGAAACTATGTCCACATCATCTCGATCCAATGCTTGCACATCCACAATGTACCACCCAGCGCACACATTGAGGACTTACATGTAATTGTACTGTCTACTACCTGAGTTCCGTCAGTAAGGCCTATCGTTGTACAAAACTCAGTCAGGGATTTCTAGATCCATAAAGTTCAACTTCGTTAGGCCTACAATACAGACATTCTATTTTGTTTGTCCCTTCCTCCGTGGCTATGGCTCCACGTAGGCCCCTCAAGTTAAGTGATCCATCAAGAGGTAACCGACCTTGCCCAACAGCAAACAATATAAACGTCCAATTGGCGTTGTCCCTCATTCAAAGTCTCGATAGTGCAAGATCATTGGTATTTTGGTTTAGCTCCGGTCTTTCCCATTCTCACTCAAACTGATGATGGTTGATATCTATATGAGACTACCCTTATGGGCCTTCGCACACTAAAAACTTGCTTGCCAGGCCAAGAGCTTGGATGTCTTATGAATACCCTCCTCCAACCATCGGTCTTCTGACTGCTAGTAAAGGACAACTTCATTATCCCTACAATATTAGTGCGGTCAAGGCATACTATTTTGATTAAGTCCCTATAGACATGTATCCATAGGTGCAACTTTGTTAGGCTTACCCCAAATAGCCATCCTAGAGTATCCTCATGTGTCGTATAAGTCTCGCACTTACCTCAAGCCTCGCTGAGCATCATGTTGGACATGCACTCATTATGCCAAAGCATTTGCGATGATCCGATTCGTAAGGCCCTTCATTTAGACTCCCTTCAGACTTTTCAAAATGCACCTCACTATTTTATTAGAGCCTATGTCTAATCTTTCTTTTTGCATTTAGATTACCTTTCTTTTCTTTTGTTACGCTCTTAATTTGCATTTCCTTCCTAATTCCGTCTAATTCTGGACCTTAACCACTTGCTTTTTAACTTAGCCTATGACTTAAGTTTTAATATACAAGCCTCTTTCAATTTCAATCCTCGTGTTATAATTTTACTTGATACATATGCATTTGCTTAATTCAATCTATTTCCTTTTTAATACAATTTTATAATTTGTACAAATGTTTATCATATATTTAGTGCTCTATTTTTAATTAATGTTTACACCGTTATACTTTTATTTTATTTTAGCAATACCAACCGGTTTTTATAGTGATCCATAGCACTTTTTTCTTTACAACAAATATTGAGTACAAAATAGTACAAGAGATAGGCAGACTGCTTATCTTCTGTAAACATTTTCCTAGCCTAAGAAATAATACACCACACAGGGTAAAAATCTAATTAGAAAGCAGTAAATACACCAATATCATTAGCTGTCGAGATGGTCACTACACCAGACACAATTCTAGCATATACAATTACAACACTACAAAGATAAATCACCTATAATACCTCTGCTAGTCACTACACACTATCAGTCCCATGTTGCACAATAAAGCAGCAAATTTCAAACCTAAGCATACAAGCAAGATAAACAAGTCGTAAAGACTACAATTTCACAATAAAATCACTAGAAAACAAAACCAAGCCTCAACTTCCTAACAGAAGCAATTACGTTCAGATACTCAATGCGACGATAATAGAGCAGTCACTGAGCAAAATGCACTACCCCCACACATAATCTCAGTCCCCATTGCACATCAATCGCTAAGACTGTCAAGGGTAGGTAAGATGCAAAGAAGCAATAACACGAAGAGAATACCTTGAAAATTGAAACACAAGCACACCAATGATGCAAATAACATCAAATTACAAGAAAACTAGCAAGTGCAGACGAACAAAGCTCCAGCATAGCACAACACTAAACGCCTAAGTCAAAATCACCAAAAACAATTCCATATCCAAAACTATAGCCAAGATGTTCAACTCAAATCTACACCAACCCACATTTAGCTGTCGAGAAACTCGTACCAATAGAACATCCAAAAAGGAAGTCATGCTAAGAGTTGGTGGCAGACTGAGGGGAATCACCAAGGCGAGGCATAGGGTTTCGGGTGAAGTGTTATAACATCCCACCTCGAGATCCACCCTAATAAAGAGCATTACTAAGCAATACCATCTACTAGAGCGAATAATAGGGCTGGTTAGGGGCGACTATCCATAATTTCTTATTAGATGAGTATTGTATATGTCGATTAGGTGTAAAATTTTCTTTTCTTTTCTCAAGTGGATCGAATATTCATTACTTCTAAATAGAAACTATGAAGGCTAAGGATCGTTTCAAAACAACATAGTCAACGGATCACAAAACAGTTATAGATAGATAAAATCACAGAAATATGACATATACATGTGCTACATCTCAATTAAAATACAACAATGAATATAACCATGTCCAAAGGAACAAATACACAACACCATGAATATATGAAGCAAAAAATGGAGAACGGCCCCAAAGGATAGTCCAACCTATATCAGCAAATCACGAATAAACAGCAGGTTGAATCTGAAATAACTCGGTTTGACGGAAGAATACACACATGGGTTAGTCTAGCTAAACTCATCAGTAAACTAAAGCACTTGATAAGGTTAAGTAAATGTAACATCCTGCATTTCACGTATCGGAGGATAGTAAAATATTTTTATTTTATTCCTTAAGGGTTAGATCATTCTCATATTTTAGTATGTGGTTTATGGGGATGTGAGACATGGCCATAATTTTTATTAATTTTGTTTGTGACCATTTTTCCCCTTTCAGTCTTGTACAAGGCAGAACTTTTGACTCAGGTCGAATTAGGCGTTGAGACCCATGCCATTGGAAAGGAAATGATGATCCTCTTTCCGTAGAGTGGTCACATTAAATATTTTGCTCAGCGGGTTGGGAGGAATCGCTGTTTTAAGGTTTAACAATTGGTTGTCAAGGTTTGGTAAGCCAAAATGGGATGATTTGGGGAGGCCCATTAGTGGGCTGGTAGAGGCTATAAATAGGAGGCAAGAGGCATGGAGAATAGTTTACTTTCTCCATTCTCTTAATTGGAAGAGCTACAGGTCCTCCATTCCTTCATTGCCTACACCTTTCCACCACTAAAGCTCAGAGAATCGAAGATCTACATCGTTTAAAGCAAGATCTATGCAAATGCAAGAGAGAGATCATCGAATTGAAGAGTTTGGATCAAATTCATTGCTGCCCGAGTTCATAATTCATTTTTTGAGTTGTTTTGGAGAATTGGTGAGTGATATGCATCTCTCACACGGATTCAATCACGTATATGAGTGTTTGATCTTGTTTTTCATCAAATTCAAGTCGTTTTCCTTAGATCTACATCATGGTAAGCCTATTGTCATATGAATCGCCATAGGATCTAATTTAGCAACTTAAAATAGGTAATTTCTATGTAGTTTCATATGTTTATGCAAGTTAGATCCATATGTTCATTTATCATGATTTTAGTGAATTTACATAATTTTGATGAAAATCGTCTTATTCTTGTTGTTAGTTATTTCGTAACATGTTAATGGTTGTAATTGATGAATTGGATGAATAGATTTCGTCGAGATAGTCGATTGGCGAAATTTTGGTCGAAATTGGGATTGGCTTGGACTTGTGTAGGCTTCTGGTTGTTCCTACAAGTCACGGGCCGAGCGTGTAGTACAAAAAGTAGCACAGTGTAGTACAAATGGATGGTCGGTCATGCGAGTGGGTGTTCGTGCGTACGAGTGGATGGTCGTGCATGCGAGTGGGCAATCGTGCGTGCGAGTGGTCGAGCAGAGTGATCGGTCGCACCATTTTGGGGTCGCACAAATTGGGTTGGTCAAGACAAGGAGCAAGTGGACCGGGTCGGTCGTGCATGGTCTTGTCGAGCAAGGTCTGGTCGAGCAGGGTTATAGTCAAGTAGCTTAGGATCAGGTCGGTCGGTCTGGGGAAAGAAGCACTGGGTCAGTCGAGCAGAAGGGGTCGAGCAAGCTTAGGTCGAGCAGCAGGTCGGTCGGTCTCTGCTGTGATGTTGTGGGGTCGGTCACTAGAGGGTTGGTCGCACAGGATTATTTCTGAAAAATTATATTTTTCGGGTATGACCCAGATTTGAACAAAAGAGCTTGATGTAATTTGGCTCAGTGATGTTGTGACTTCGAGGAGAATTCAAGTGGGAATATTCGAAGTGTTAAACGTGTTCATTGATCGGTGTAGAACAACGAATGAGGTGGTAACTCAAAGGTCGTGAGTTGGTGGATAATGGTTGCTTGAGAAGGTTGCTCGAGCTATGAAAAGTCGTCGGGTCAAATAACTAAAGATGCGAAGGCCGAGAGATTATCTTTGTCGTAAGTTCTAGCAGGCTCAAAGTAGGGGTACAATGGGGGCACCCAAAAGACCAGAAGTTGTTGGTCGAGTACCCTGGGTATCGTTAAAAGGCCTAGTTGTCAAGATTGGACAAACATACGTATCGTTGAAAGGCATATGGAGTTTATGCAAGAACTGAGGTTACCATTACCCTTGACATATGGCAAGGTTGGCCATCATATGATTAACGATGGTTTCAAAGCAGGATTGGCAGTGACAGCCAGAGTCTGTTATGAATGATCGAGTGATTTGTTTAAACTGTCTCATGTAGATTGTCCAACGTCGAAGGAGATGTTCCTTGGGTGCTTATCGGATATTGGTTTAGGCCTTTGGGGCTTGTGCTTGAGGGATGTTGAGTCCGATTAGGATTGTTTACATAAGATATATCATTTGGATGTCATAAGTGTTTTTCCATGATTGAATGGGTGTTCTGGTTTCCATGGATATATGGTTGAAATGTTGTTGTAAAGGCTATCACTGTCCGATGTGGGGAAGATAGGGTTGAGTTCATCTCTGGTGTTGTGGGTAGATTAGTATGTCTATCTATCCCTTCTCATATACTTTATTGTTGATGTATGTTATGTCTATCTATCCCTTCTCATATACTTTATTGTTGATGTATGTTAGTTATTTTATCGCTCACTAAAACTGTTGTCTAACTCAAGGTTTTATGTTTTCCTCTTATTACCTTGGGTTGTTCATCCAGTTTTTGAATGGGCAGACTAGGTTGCAGGTGACATGTAATAGCTTAATGAGGACGAAGTTGAAATTCGGAGGCGAGCAGGAGGTTGACGTACTATCTTTCTACTATATAGTATTTGGATTTCCGCTGTTTGTAATTCTCTGAGTGCTAAAGTGAGGCAATTTGTATAATCACTATTGTTGTAGTCCAAGTATATGGATATTACTTTCTAGTTGTTATGAAAGTCTAGTGTTTTGTGCTTCACTAATAATACCTGTTGTATATGTTCTATTATATTTTATCCTTGCGCTGTGAGTTCTACGACAGGTTCCGCATGTGTACCATACCTTGATGATCACCCATAGATGTCTGGCACGTCTTTCAATGCATTATTCCTCTTATTTAGTGCGGGGACTATGGGCAGTCATCACAGTAAATGAAAGATATCGTATCCTTTTACTCAAAGGATGCCATGCCATAACAGGGTTTCTACCTCCTAAGTAAGAATGGTATTTCTTCTTGATAAGTAAAAGAGATAATTAAGATAAGACACATATAGATATACCTCATCTCATCGGCATATCCTAAAACCTCAAAATACTATTTAATGCATCATAAAACTTATTTAAAAAATCTTCATGCTAATTTATACCTCATTTGATCGATATAAATATAAATATGTCTAAAATCAATCATTAAATCTCATCATAAAAGAATCTCCATAATCATTTATACCTCATCTCATCGGTATAAGTATAAATGCAAATACATCTCAAATCCATCTTGAACATAAAAATAATTACCCTAATTATACCTTATCTCATCGGTATAAATATAGAAACACCTCAAATCCACCATTAAACTCATCATAAAAGAACTACCATAATTTTATACCTCATCTCCTTGGTATAATTATAAATATATCTCAAATGCAACTTGATAGAATTCAGAAAGAGTTCAAAACATCATATTTGAAATCACAGTACAACCATGGGAGCACGCAACTTATCGATGAAACGATTTCCTTTGATTGTTCCACTAGGTGAATTTTTTGAGATGTTTTTAGGAGAGAGGTGCATGCATCAACTCACAGGATGGGCGACTATTCCTATGGATCATCCCTTGCACATGACCCGAAGGATGACATATTCAACTTATGCGGAGATGCAGCAAGCCCTCTACCAAGATGACTGTCAACAATATATATATCAAGAGCCAGGCATGGATTACAACACATATTGGCAGTCAGTTGGTAAAGATGTTGGTCCATTACTAGATGCTTCAGTGCAGATTGGTAATATGGTTTTTTGGGCCTTCTGCTTTGAAGGCAGGAATTGAAGCCCCCATCGTCACGTCTTCAGAGGTCAATTATGCATCTCAGTTTTATCAACAACCCCAACAAGGTGATTCGGCAGAGGATCCTGGATGGAACATGCAATGGATAGGGAGAGATCCATTACTCATTCCTCATTTGATGGATATACTGCCAGTTTCGTTCCACTACATCATCGATAGTTTATGGGAATTGAATATGGGTATGCGATAATTAGCTCTTCAATAGTCAAAGTATTATATGAAGAAGGTTTGAACAGGATTAACACAATAGCAGATTCATTTGTAAGTTATTAACTTACTTTTTTATACATATTTTATATTGATATTATTGGTATTTTATATTTAACTATTGTGTTTGTTCATGTAATTTGCACCGAACATGAAGATTATTAGGGAACCTATGTTGGGTATGGGGACTAAACCTGCTGGTCGATCAAAAGCCCCAAAAAAATAAAGACACTTATACATATGGAAGCCGAAGATGAAGAAGAAGATGAGGATGACGAAACCGAAGAAGACAAAGAAGAAGATGAGGGTAATGAGGAAGAGACTAAAGAGGAGGACAATGAAAATGATGACGACGAGGATCATGGAGGCGAATCAAGTGGTGTACATACTAATAAATATAGTGTCAAATTTAAAGGTCCAAGCACATCATCATCCACATCGGGTACCTCTTAATTTAGCCTTTTGATTTTAACTACCTACTTTAACTTCATATGCAATTGTAACTTATTAATTTCATATGTACTATATATACAATAAATTAATAATAAAGTATATACAATAAATTCATTGCAATTGTATAAACTTATATACTTTAATTTAACTTGTATATATACTATAAATTAATAACAAAGTATAATTTGACTTGTATAAAATTTAATTTCACACGAAGGTAAACTATAATTTAACTTGTATAAACTTGTAAAAAGTATAAATTTGATTACAAAGTAAAGTTTTGAAATTAAATTACAAAGTAACAAGGTAATCAAATATAAGTTTACAAGTTATAAGTTTTAAGATGATATGACTTGTATTATTAGTTTAAGAACCCATAAATCCAACTCTTTAACTTGGTAACAAAGCATTCACTTTGGAAGTTGGGTGGTTACATAATAATTTATGTATGTTTAGGTAAGAGCTTAAATAAAGGTAAGTAGAAGAGCAGTGGAATAGTAATCAAGGTGAAATCCATGTTTAAGGGAAAAAGAAAGAAGAAAAGCAATGGGATTACCATTCGAGGCCTGGAGGACTTTGACTGAAGTTTGAAGTGATCATTCAAGTTTGAAATCCATATATATATACACACACGTATATATATATCATGATGTTTGAAGTGCTATTGTACATTGTATTATTATGTTTAAAGGGCTAATATATTTTTTGGGATTGAACGAACTAGCTCGTTACTATGTTTGCTAACCCATATATGTATTATGAAGTTTGAGTTATTTTTGTTGATGCAATTGGATTTAAGTAGCGTACAATGTAGTATTCATTTCATATATGTTTGAACTATTCTGTTTCATAAATGGATGAACTATTTCAGTGTAGTTATTTCAATGTAGTATCCATTTCATTGAGTGCAAGGGGAAGAGATTTTCTATTTCAGAAATGAGGCAAAAGTTATAGCAGTTCGGGGTCTATGTGGTTTTTTGAAAACCGTTTAGATGTTAAACGATTTTCAAAAAACCATTTAGGGAAAATGGGCTTTCAGAAAACCGTTTTGCATCTTTCTTTGTATTTTATTTGTTCGACATGTACGTTACAAAATTATTGAAACTATAAACTGTAACTAAAATAATATAGACGCTGACTGAAGATTAAACTAAAATTAATATTTATATATAACAATAGTTGAAGAATATTAAAATATAATATATATGTATTGTTGTTCAGATATGGAAATATAATTAATATATATAGCCGTTAACGAATGTAAAAATACAATATAAATTTATATACGTATAGCCATTCACCGATATAAATATATAATATATTTAGCAGTTAACGGATATAAAAATTTATATTTATAGTCACTGGCGAATATAAAAAATATAATATTACTTATAATTGTTGTAACAGAAGTTTGAAGTAGCTATAAAAAATGATATAGTTTATACACTTAGATTCACCTTACAAAAATGTCTCATAATGTTTTTAACGACGTTGGAATTTATGAACTGAATGTGTCGATTGATGGTTCATATAACATGAGCCAAAACGGTTTTGATGAAAGCAACTCTGATTCTGATGAAGGCGATGAAGTGTTGATACGTACAGATTTTCTTCAGCTATCTTCCGACAGCACGACTGATAGCGATGAGTTAGAACTGGTGATGCAAGCTGTTACCATTGAACAAATAAAGATACAACAATTCCTAAATGAAGGATATTCTAGTGGTACTCGAGGTGATAGTGTTCGGCCGTGTAGATAAAAGGAAGATGCGGGATCATCAAGCAGGTACAACAAGATTACTTAAAGATTATTTCAATACCCCAGTACGTATGGTCATTGTTGGAGAATGGAGTTTTGATGACAACAACCTTATTTCAATATTAATTGATTATAAAATATATACTAACACTTTTATCTAGAATATATATATATATATATATACATATGCAGGATTTGTATACAGGAATAAATACTAAAGACTGTACAGTTTAAGTGCTTTTAGAGATTCAGAATTCAGTGTAGATTCAAGACTCATGAGTAATCAAGATTTTAAGAGTTCAAGATAAATATAGTAATAAAATCTAGTTTACGTAAGACTCCGAATAACACTCCAGGTTCAAACTCTGTTTTTCAAATTAACTCTTTTCAAATTCAAAACTATTTTCAAATTGATTTCATACTTCTCTCAAAATAATTTTTAATCTTTCAAGAATTTCAAACTTATGATTTCAAATATATTTCCTAATTTATAAGTATTCGTATTTTTATAATTTTATTAAATATGATTTACTAAGTTTATATTTGATTATAATATTATTTAAACTTTAAGTTTTTATGTAACCTTTTGTTCATATATAGTTTATAAATATTTCTTTCCTATATATATATATATATATATATGTTTGTAATTATATTATATATATGTTTATAATTATATCATATATAGTTTTCATATCACATATATATTAAGTATTTAATCATATGTTTAATTAATATTTTCTTATGTTTTTATACTTGAAAAATAATGTTTTAGCAACTAGTTTCGTTTCAGGAATTTCCAGAATTTAAATATTTATTTAAATACTTAAGAAATACTTTAAAAAACATAAAAAATTTAAGTGTGTTGACATACAAAAAAAGGCTATGTTGACATATAACTGTCAGAAATTTAAATTTGAAAGGAAGTGTCTTTTCACCATTTGTAACGCTCCAAAAAATTTGCAACATTTCACATACTATAAAAAGGCTTGAATTCGAATTTTTAATCATCTATTCTTCTCCACTTTCACTCTCTTTCATTATATAATTATTCTTTATCATTTTTATGATTTCTACACTTATACTCTGCAGAATTCAATTCCATATTGATCAAACTTCTTCTCTCTCTACACTCTCTTCTCATCTCTCTCTGAATCAAGTGATATTGAAGAGTTACAGGGCTGTTTGTAATTTCTTGGGTTGAGTGAAGTAGGAATCAGTGTGTTCCTTGTAGCCGAGAAATCAAGGAAGTAGGAATCGGTGTTTTCCTTATAGCCGTGAAATCAAGGAAGTAGGAATCGATGTTTTCCTTGTAGCCGTGAAATCAAGGAAGTACGAATCAGTGGTATCCCTTGTAGCCGTGAAATCAAGGAGGTTGTACTTGACTATTGATATAATAATAAAACTCTATGCAATCTAGCGTTGTGCGGGACTGGACGTAGAAGCAATCCGAACTAATATAAAATCCGGTGTGTTCTTTCCTTCTTTGCACTTTTATTTCTGTTTATTTGTCATCTGCGTTTGAATCTGTGTCTGTAATTGTGTTTGTAGTGTCTGTAATTGTGTTTGTAGTGTATTGTCCACTTTGAGGGAGAAACCTTTATTAATATCAATAGAAGAGTACAAGAGATTGATTACAGTGATCAAATTTACTAGAAAATTTGATTTTGTGGAGAAAGGAATTAAAGAAGATTCGGATTGCCTAAACTCTAATTAGAATAAACCTTGATTTAATCTGTTGATTTTGTTGTACCTCCTCCTTTTGGATCCGATGTAGCTTATATAGGCATAGGGAAGTATATGGAAATTCCCAAAATTTCCTCCAGATCTTAAATATTCTCCAGATCTAAAAATGTCCTCCAGATCCTAAATATTCGAAATATCCTCCAGATCCTAAAAATCCGAAATATCTTCCAAATCCGAAATTTCCTCCTTAATCTAACACATGGTATCGCATACTTCAACATATGCATTTAATTTTTGGCCTATGCTATTTTCCATTCTTTATATGGTCCGGATCAGGGCGAATTTCTGTGAACTTATTACCTGTGAATTTCATACTGAACTATTTTTAGCAAGGAAAAAACTAGTATAATTCCATAATGTTATTGCTCTGATTTGAGGTGTAAAATAATCTCTTCATATTGTACTTTATTACAAAAAAAAAAAAAAATCATGCCTTTTGGGGAATGCTCTGATACAGGCATATGTTTGAAAGCACTTTAGTTCATGCACTTAATGGATAACACATGCATCTCTTTAAGAAAATTTCTTTTGCTTTTTACTGGAACTATTTCACCCTCATTTATATAAAACATGCTTGACAGCCAATGTCGATAAAAATACCGCTACTTTGTTGCAATGAATTAGTTGTTAACTTAATCATCTTTGGGTAACATGTAGTTATACAGTTTTCCCTCCTAAAAATTTTGTCGTTGTATAAGGAGCATCTTTGAAATTCTATTACTTATGAAGTTCTTACAACCAAATCTGTTTCGAGAAACAGAAATAAAAGATCAATATATTTTGCATTTCAAAAAGTGATAATTGACCACATCCCTTTTGTACTACGTCAGAAATTGCTTGCGACAATAATCTTGATACTTCAGCTCCAATAATTACTGGATGACAGCAAGACAAAGAGGAATTATCATTGATGTATGATCCACTGATTGTCTCCATATTTTTTCATTTTATACAACTTTCATTCTATCACATAATTGCTCATTTTGGTGATAACTTCCCTCCCATCTTGACTTAGACTTTGAATAATCATCATTAAATCATGGTGTTATATTCCCTGGTGGTATATGATGTTGGTAAATTAACTCATACTTTTTGTGGCAAGACCGAATTATTTTTGAAATTTATAAAGATCTATGGAAAAAAAATTAAACTGCACATTTGTGGGGTGGCGTTTGTCATTGCTTTCATATTGTTTAACATTAATGGGGAGATTTCTTTCAAGTTTAGTTCAAAAGCCATTATGTTTTCAATATCTATAAAAGCATTTATTCTTTATATGTTTTGCAGGATCAAATCTTTGTTCTTGGATAGCCATTATTGCTGTGAGTGTTTGAAGGAGCTGCTTTTTGGATAGCTGTTATTGTTGTGAGTGTTTGAAGGAGCTGTTTTGTTATATTTCTTCCTTTTGTTTTCCTAAACATTTGTTATTATCATATTTAAATTTTTAAAACTTGGTTTCTATTATAGTTGGTTCTTCTTGTTGGTGCAAAGCTGCTGCATGTTACTGCAACTCTAGCATTGGAAAATATGAGAATACGTGGACATGATTTTTTTTCGTAACTATAATGATTGTTTTTGTAATGTTAGTGGATATTTGGTTATTAACTCCTGATTCATCAAGAATTATCAACTAGTATATTTCTGCTTCTCCTGGGTTAACTAATATGAGAATAGGCAGACAATTACCATTCCGGCATTTTTGGTAGAAGAGCAGAAAATAGTAAAAAAAAGTACTAAATCCAGAAGGCCAAGGAAAAGCTTTCTTCATAATGAGCTATGTAAGGACATCCTAAAAGCTTTTGAGCATGAGGTTTCATCAGGTGGAAATTTTTTAATTTTCAGTTCTGCATGTCTGCCTATTTTTAGATTCATTGCAAATGGAGAATGTTATCAATGTTATTTCTGTATTGTACTTGTAATTTATTTGTGCATTTTGCTCCAGTGACTTAAGCTATGAAAATTGTTACTTTTTGGTTCAAAAAAAATGTAAAAAAAAAACAATGGTTCTTTGAGAAGGCTCTGGATTTGCTTTGCAAGACTTGTATCTTCATGGGTTCTTCAGTGCTTCTATTAAGCTGCCTTCTGATTATGCTGCTAGTGTTGTTGCATTCTATGTACGTTTATCTTTTTTATGTCACAGGTTAATCTTTTAATCTTTATACAAACTTCAATCATTTAACAGGTTAGTCATGACGGGCAATTTAAGTGAATTCTTTTATTACTGTTCATGTGTTTGTTTGAAATTACCATGATTCTACCTACCTTTCAAATTCTTGCAGTTGAGTTACTCTTTTTAGTTGTCAGTTTTTGTGTTATAGTTTCTATCCTTTTGTCTATGTGCTCAGTAAAAGTCATATTCTTTGTTCATTTGATACGAATTGTACAGGTACCAACTGAATAATTTTTAGCACCAAAAGCTATCGTAGTAATTTGTTATGACCCCATTTAGCAGTAACTTATTTTGCATTTTCCAAAATAAAACAGTCTAAATAGTCGTAACTTTTAAGTAGTTTTGAATTACTCCTCCGAAGTTAAAATGTTTGGGTATAACTTTACTTTTAAGTTAAAATAATTTAAGTTGATGTTCGGCTGTTTTAGCCATTTGCTTGGTCAAATTGCTTATAAATTGTAAGCAACAATGATTTGCTTCTCCTTTTTTTTTTTTTTTGCAAGTTCCTTGAAAGTAGGATCCAAACACTACAATTACATTTTTTATTATTGCAAATTCCGACTTTAGTTTTATAGTCAGTATTTTTATTTCAACATTTTGGTTTTTCAAATAACAATGGTACTTACATGTGATTTATTTAAATAAATTAGTTCAATAATTTATGATTTATTTATTATATTTACCCTTTCTTTTTTTTATTTCAATTAAATATTCATTGGTATGATGATATATTTTGAGTTTGTATTTGTTTCATTTCTCCTTTTATTTTTTCAATCCACTAATGGTTTGGAGTTGCAAAATAGTTAATCATCAAGAGTACATTGATCCTACTTGATATATAATAAAAATGTACATATGTGCTTGTGACTGATTCAAATCAATACATTGACAACATGTTCTTAGTCTAATGTTGGTTTACATGTACAATGGTGCGTAATTGAATTTACATTTTTTCAATTACTTCTATGTTATCTTAAACTACACAAAATCTAATTTAAAATATGTTTTAACAAATAATTTTATATTTCATATTGAACATTTTAACGGTCGATTTTCCCACCGTTGTGCAGTAATACTAGTAGTTGATTTAGAAGCGCATACTTTTAATCTGCGAAGTTCTCACATTACCCTTCATATACAATTCTTCAAAAAATAAATCTTAAAAAATTACATCTAGATAAAAAATAATAAATGTTAACATCGCTTAAAATTAGGATATAGCGGATATTTTCTTTTTCAAATTCAAATCCGTCTTTCATATATATTACTAAACTCGATATCACTTAAAAATAGGATCTAATAAATAAACTTCATATACATATTCACAATTTATTATATAATAAATAAAACAAAATTGCACATGAATAAACAAATAGCTGCAATTTAAAAATAAAAATTTAAACCACGCACACATGATTATGATGCAAAATATCGACAAATATTCATGAAAAATCATTTCTTTTAAATATGTTAAACACGTATATTTTCAAAAAAAAAAAAACAATTTACCTACAAAGCATGTATCAACAGCATGCGCGGAGCACGTGCCGTAATGCTTGTAATAACTAGTATTACCGTACAACGGTGGGGAAACCGACCGTTAAATTAAGCAATATCAAAAAAATATATTACATTAACTATTTTATTAAACAAGAAATTAATGAAAAATTCACTGTATTATCTTAAAATATTGAAAATACTTGAAAACGTGTAAATTTATTTAATTAACATATTCCATATAGTCGACCTTTTTTGTAACTATAAATCATCGTTGAATTTATAAAATGAAAAAACAAATAAACAAAAATTAACTTAAAACACATTATTATATTTGTGAATATTTAATTAAAAAGGATCAAAAATAAGTATAATAAATAAATCACATATTAATGAAGAATGTTAGCTAGATAAATACTTTAAAGTATCATTGTTAGTTTAAAAAAAATAAGGTAGTGTTTGTTTTGCGTTTTGAGTTTTCGGTTTTAAGTTCTCTCGATCATTTGCCCTTTTTCATTTTGAAGGTATTCGTTTTTTCCTAAAATACGTTTGCACGTGCCTTTTCTAAAAATTTATATCCAAAATTAAAAATTGGAAAATTTATTTAGTTTGCAATATGATTTTCATATTTTGACTTGAATTTTCTGTTTAGTAAATCAAATAAATTTTACATTTAAGGCATAATAATGTAAAATATCTACTATTGATTTTTCATGTTCACTTCAACAAACTTAACATGTAAAAAATCAACCCAAGGGCAAAATGGAAAAAGTCAAATATAACGAAGTTTAATATAAACTACTACCAATATATCAAATTGGTAATTAAAAATCGATAATAGATAAAAGATAATATTAATTCTAAGCATAATAATTAAAAATTAAACATAGCAACATTTCAAACAAAATAAAGCCAAAATTGAACAAAAATAAAATTACAACAAACAAATTCGATTTTTTTTTGATATGTAACATTAGAGATACGCGAAACAAAGAAAACAAATGTTTCGATAGGCAACAAAGAAACCATACGATAAACATGTTTCAATCAGCTGAACTCAAATGTGCGAAATTCAAACAACGCAATTTGTATAAGAGAAATAATACTAGCAACTGCACTGGTAACTAAATCAAAGAAAATGCACTGGTAATTAAATCACAGAAAATGTGCAATACAAATTGTTAATCCTAAGAAATGGGTCGTACAAGCAATTTAGCACAAGCAAACAGGTTGGAATATGCATATCATCATATAGTTGCTGAACCAATCGTGCTTGCATAGCAAAATATTGACATAAAAGAAAAGGAACATTGCAACCAGAACAAGATGCAATAAGTTCTGAGCTTCTGCTTGCTGAATTAATCTACACTTAACTAGTTGAACCAAGCTACATCATAGTCTGATCTTAAATTGAGACAAGCATCATTGGAGAGTGACCTTAAGCAGAGAAAGATGAATAAATGGGTAATAGCAAGTAAATTAACAGTTTTTCTAGGTCTTTGACATACATATGTTGGTGGGCATCAAAAGACATAAAATTAAATTGTGTACATATTATATATTTTAATATATGCATTTCGATTGGAGTATTTTATTAAATCAAATGAAAGCAATTTGCAATTGCCAAACGACTGAACAAGATAGCCTGGAGGCTCAAACAATCAGCTAACATAGTTGAATAGACTGTAATTATTGAAGATGAGAAGAAAAAAAAAAAGCAAACAAAAGGCAGTTACACAGCCTACCTAATTATTCAAAATCGAGAAAAAGAAACCAACTTCTACAAGACACTAAAACAAACAAGAAGGATAGAAAAATAGATAGAAGGAGAACCAATAATACACTTGTTACCACGGAAAGGTTACAGGTAATGGAATCAAAATTATATGCCCACGGACAATTGCTAAACAAGAAAACAAGAATTCGCACCTATTCAAGATGGAAGAAAATTCGATCATGTTAATGTTGGTTGCTGGTGATGTAGTCGCTGCTTTGTTGCTCTTGCGATCTGAATTTCGAAATATGGACTCATACCATGTAAACTATCTTTTGAACCTGTAGCTATGTGAAGATATCCTTTCTTGGCTGCTGCGGATTACACACGTAACTTCCCTTGAGTGCCTTTCGAGGACTTGTCTGCAAACAACACTGTTTACCCATACCCTGTAAACTAAGAAGAATTCCATGCAAACAACAAATGCATGTCCTGAATTTCAAATACATTTTTAATGTAAACTTGGCCATGAGGTTTACCTTGCACATTTGTTATAGCATCCAATTAAAATGAACCTGTCGAAAGAAAAAGTGGTATAAAGTGGATAGATAAGGGTTGATCTATAGATAAAGCAAACTATTCATGTAACGACCCGGAAATCCGAGCCAATTTAAAATTTTTATTTTGGCAATTTTAATGAATTTTGAATATTTAAAATGAATTATTTTAAATAATAACGACGAAAAA
Source organism: Allium sativum (assembly GCA_030737875.1). NCBI lineage: Eukaryota > Viridiplantae > Streptophyta > Magnoliopsida > Asparagales > Amaryllidaceae > Allium > Allium sativum. The sequence goes on from CM060920.1 coordinate 250,473,939, forward strand.
TTTATTTTGAATAGAATTAGAACGTATATTTATATACGTCATAGTTAGAATATAAATATTTATTTTAAATTATAAAAGGAATTGAAAATGGCGTGGTAGTTCGATAATTCGATTTCAAAATTCAAATGAATGTACCGGGTGCAAAAAAACCGGATTTTAGTGAAACCAAAAATATTTGAATCTATTTGAGAATATCTTCCCAACGAATCCAAAAAATTGAAATTTCATAGCAGGAATCAAAAGTTATGTCCAGTTGAATTTTCAGAATAGTCGTTATGGAATTTGGGCCCTTAAAAATAGCCATTTTGCAAACAACCTCGGTTTTCGATGAAACCACTTTTGTTAGATCCGCAATGTCAAGTTATTGCTAAGTTTAAAAATTCGTAATTTTTCGAATCAATATGTGAGCGTAGCGAAGGAAAACGCGTTTGACTAGTTTTAGTTGATTTTAATCGACTGGAAAATGGCCACTTTTCAAACGGTCTCAGAATTCGATGAAACTAGTTTTGTTAGGACCGTATCGTTAATACAAAGCTAGAAAATATCTTTCGGGAATTTTCAGAGTCTGTATGTGGGCCTGGTAAATTGAAATGTGCATTCAAATTCAATATATAGAGTTATATTTTGATTTTGACGAAAACTGATCGTAACGATCGAATCAGCCTGCGATACATATCCCATTGTGTTCGGAATGGGGGTAATTAACTATAGACGACAGTCGGTGAGTTCGATTTCGAAGTCGAAATAAAAAGTTACTTTTTGAAAATTAAAATAATAAATTAAATAAAAAAAATCAACATCCCTTTCTCCTTTACCCCCCCCCCCCCGTTCTATTTTCAAAACAGAAAAATAAAAGAAAAAAAACCTAGGCGAATCGTTCGCGCCCCCCCCCCCCCCCCCCCATCAGCCGCCGACGACGAACTCCGCCCCCACCGCCTCCTCCTCCACCTCGAAAACGTCGAGTCCCTCCCCCTCTCTCCCTCCTCCTCGCGACAGCGAAACCCCCCTTCCTCTCCTCCTTTCCCCCATCGACCCGACGCAGGCGAGCCCGAAACCCCCTCTGGCGAACGACGGCGAACCGCCCCCTGCTCCTCCCTCCTGCCCCGTCCAACTCCTCTTTCCGCCACCAGCAGTGCCACAAAACCCTCTCCTCACCTCTGCGAACAAAACAAAGCAAAGTACGTTTCTTTATTTTGTTTATTTTAGTACAATATTTTTCATTTGCATAAAGAATTGTTTTTTTAAACTGAAAAGAATTGATTTTTTTTTAAACTGAAAAGGTATTGATTTTTAACTTTGAAAAAATCGTATTTTTATAATTAAAGCTATGATTTTTATATAGTTAATCGAATAGAAAAGATCGGATTTTTACATAGTTAATCGAATAGAAAAAAGTCGTATTTTTATATAGTTAATCGAATAGAAAAGGTTGGATTTGTAATGGTATAAAGTTTTGATTTTTAATATAGGAAAAAAATAATTTTTATGTACGAAGTAGAATAGTAAAAATTCGATTTTTATATATTGAATAGCGAAGTAAAAATTCGATTTTTATATACTGAATAGCGAAGTAAAAATTCGATTTTTATATATTGAATAGCAAAGTAAAATTTCGATTTTTATATATGTAGTGAATACGGGCAACAAAGTGACGAAGGGCAAGCACGATGAGGATTTCCTACATAAGAAGAGTCGTAGCGTTTGGATTAGCATATCGGTGAGAACTTCTCACTTTTTAATTTAATTTTCTAGTTAAAAATATATACTAGGATGCAGATGGTGTTTAGTAACACCCGACACCCGTCGTCCACAGACCATGGACGGCTTGTATGCTTGTTTGTTTAATTTTGATGTGTGGTTGATTGTGTGATGTGAAATGAAATATTTATATAGTTAAAAATATTTTATAGTTGAAAATAGAATTTTAACGTGTATTTAAAATGAAATAAATATAAACAGATCGGATGATTTGTTTATATACACACATTTGACTGATATTGATTGGGCCGATAAATTTTACACATCGCTCAACAACACAAATAAAATCTGTGTTTGATTGTTTGAAAACCCCACACGGGTATTGGGATGATATATGACATACACTAATCCCAATAATTAGTTGTATGTCGATCGATTGATTGATAGACTGTTATAAGCGTTAAATATTTATATTTGATGCTTATGCAGTGTAGAATGCACTTTGGATGATGGTTGATTATTTGTCATCGTTGATATATACATGCGTTGTATGGAAATCCATAGAAATAAAATCTATGGTAATTGATTGGGCCTCATTCCAGTTTTGAAATAGAAAATTTGAAAAAGAAATATTTGAAACAGAAGATTTGAAAATATAAATAGATGAAGCCGTGTTGATTAGATTTACGCCATTTTGACGTAATCGATATCTATATCGATTTTATTCATTTTATAATGAATATCGAAAGTGATTTCAAAATCTGATACTTTGAAGTGAATTAAAAATTCGAATTAAATTGAATAGAATTGAAATTCGAATTAAATTGAAATAGAATTGAAATTCGAATTAAATTGAAATGATTTGAAATTCGAATTGAATTGAAATGAATTGAAATTCGAAATAAATTGAAATGATTTGAAATTCGAATAGAATTGAAATTCGAATTAAATTGAAATAGAAATGAGATCGTTTTGAATTGAATTTAAACGAATTGAAATTGAATTGAAATCGATTTGAAATGAAATTAAAACGAATTTATATTGAAAAATTCAATCTTGATTTGAATTTGAAAAGGAAGTTGAAATCGTTTCAAAAACGAATTTAAAACGATTTAAAAAATACATTTTAAAAGGAAATCGACGAAGTATATATTATATATATATATAATATAATGGCCTGAATAGAACGCGCCGCGCCGCGACAGTTCGCCGATTTCGACCATTGACTTCGAACGGATATTACGGGAGATCCGACTGTCGGATTCTCCTAAAACTGGAACCGTTGGGTTCGTATCGAAAAGAGCTTTCTAACGAATATTAGAAATTTGAAATCTAACAGTTGTATTTGGAATTATGTCCAAATCAAATTTGAAAAAGGTCGCTGTAAGTGCAGTTCGATGGCCGTTGATGGAAATCGACTGTACGGGCCTTGATAAAATTATTAAATATAGAAATAATTTGTGTAAAATCATAAGAAATGATTTGGGAAAAATCGGGATGAAAAACTCCATATTTGAAAAGATAAAAATAGATTTTTATTGAAATGAACTAGTTTTGAACTAGAATAATAATTTATTTATTTTTAAAATAAATAAATTGGATTTGAAATGATTTTGAAATATAACCAGAATTTCCAATAATTAAATTGGAAGGGATTTGAATCGAAATTGTCTTCGGAATATTTCGATGTTGGATTTCGTGATGATACAGATATTGTTATGGGAATTTGAAAGATATATTAATATCGTTATTTCCAATACGATATTTGTTGGTCGTAGAATTTGATATTGAACATAAGCCGGTACATTTTCTATTCAGAGCCTTGTATTTAATATCAAATGTGATTTGGGTTTGTCGTGAATGGTGTCTTCATTAACACTGTTCTTAAGCCCAGTGGAGAAAAAGATTAAATCTTTTTATTTAGATTTAATGAAGTGTACCAATTAAATAATATTTAATTGGAATTGAATTGGTATTGATTTTTGGGTTTATCGTGAACAGTGTTTTAAATAACACTTGTTCTTTAACCCGATAATTAATGGAATGTGATTTTGGGTTTATCGTGAACCGTGTTTTTAAATGACACTGATTCTTTAACCCAGTTAAAGATTAAAACTAAGTGGAGTTTTAATGAATCTTTAATTAGATTGAAAAGATCGAGAAGGGAGTATCACCAGTTTTGCTCCATGCGATAGTTAAATCTTTAATTAGATTTGAACGTGAAATGATAATTGAATTTACCGATAACACCGTGGTGTTAGATATGAAGTATGACCAGTTTTACTTCATGGGATGAATAGGTTGGGATTGGGAAATAAAATAAATGATTACTTCGGTGTGGTTCGCTAATCCCGACTAGTTTGAATTGATATTCAAAGAAGAAAAAATTTAAAGAATTTATCTTTGATAAAATTAATGGGAACCTTTCCCAAAGTATAAGGATATTGGAATAAAAGAATATTCTGAATTGGAATGAGGCGTATGTTGTGCTTGTGTAACACTTGTTTATCATATACGCGAGTTATTCAGAAAGACCGGGTTTATCCCATTCTGAATAACTGATTCGATGTGGTGTCGAGGATGAAGACGGTGGTTGAAGACCGGAGGTCTTCACGTCGTTTGGGTAATTACTGATGATCTTGATTGGGCCGTACACCCAAGAGGAGGGAATCAGTTAATGATCGTCCAGACGTACTTGGAGATCGATGGATATGCGGGGTACTAGGTGCCTCCGGTTTCGTTCAGACCCAGAACGAACTTGTAAATGGACTGTGTGTCTGACATTGGATTTTAGTCTGTGTGATTAATTTCTATTAAATATTTATTTGTTTGGCGGCGGAGAATTTATTCTCTTGCTTAACGCCCTTCTCTGAGACGTACGAGCTCAGGGGTTATATATTGATGGATATCAAACGCATGAAGTGAATTGCTTGTGTGGCATGCCTAAGTGGCAAATGATCAAGGCTTCTGTTGAAAAGCAAAGTCTTGTGGTAGATGATCAAAGCACGACCTGTGTGGCATAGCTTTGTGTAACGTGAATTCGCGAGCCTCACACCCCGGTTGTGAACCAAAAACGGGAGAGGACCTCAGGGAGGACATGCGTTTCTTTCTAGCTAGAAGTGGCGTCAGCGGTTTTACACTCCCTGATGTAACGACCCGTATTCTACACATCATAGAATTGTAGAATATTTATTTCTTTCCCATATGCGTCGTATGGTCATGTAACTTTGGGAAACATCCATTAGAGTCATTTCCCATACTAATGATTTTTGTCGATTTTTAAATGACCATTTTGCCCCTAGTTGGTACTGTTTCGGCCATAACTTTTGATTGGAAAGGAATTTTGACCTGAAATCACTTCCATTGGATTCGTTTGATGGTTTACCTTTCCGTAAAGTGGTCATAATAGCTAAACGGACCTACCATTTGGGAGATATGGCTGAAACAAGGTTTGGAGGGTGAAAAACTGCTTAACCGGGCCAAATCGGGTGATTAGTGAGTAGGCCTATAACCCATTTCGGGATTAGGGTTATGGGAGGGCTGAAATGAGATGGAGAATCATTCCATTTCAGTTTTCTAGCCTCCACTTATCACCAAGGATCCCTAAAAACGGCTTCCAACCTCTAAATCAGCTCCAAATCACTTTTTTGTCAAGGATTTGGCTTAGCAACCCCTAATCAAGGAAGATCTTCACCAAATCAATATAGGAGCTGCTGTTTGGCACTGAGATTCACATCAAATCAGAGAATTATTTCAGATCTTAGTTTATTTGTGGCTAAGGTGAGTGATTTGCATAGTTTTGCACTAATTATGGCTAATTAGGGATGATTAGTGTTAATTAGCGAATTTAAACATGATAAAATTCTGGAAAAATGTTTAAAAAATTCGGAATGATGTTTTAGACCTCTGATATGAATTTGGGTTAATTTGGTTAAGTTTTGTTAATCCTATCATTAGTTTCACCTAAATATGCTTAAAGGGAAATATGGGATTTTGGGTATGTTTGATCCATTTCTACCTATCATATTGATGTTTTGATGTTTGTGGTTGATTATGCATGTTGCTATGACTGTATGAAATGCTTTGTGACAGCTTAGAATAGTTGGAATGGTCGAAAACGCCGTCGAAAGGCGTAAACAACTCGCTGGACAAGGTGCAGGGATTCGGATCGCATAGGGGACTGAGGGTCGATCGGATCGCCCTATGGGATCGTGGGTCATCACCACGAGCCGAGTCGTCTCCTCCGAACCGAACCATCTGCGCAAGGCCCACGAGCACCAACCGCGAACTGCTACCCGATCCGATCCACTGGTGCTTCGCGTCACGATCCGACTAAAGGAAAGCAGCATCCACGAACCGATGCATTACGAGACGCCGATTCGAACCAGGGGGAGCCACGAGCTGGAGGGGCGCGATCCGACCCGTGTGGGGTATCCCGATCCGAATCGAGGAGAAGAGCACGATCCGAAGCAGACAGAAAGAGGACCGCGATACGATCCGAACCGTGGCAATCTGGAGACCCGACTCGATCCGCCAGGGGTGACGGCGATGCGACCCGATCCAGTGAAGAAGGAGCATTCTGATCCGAACCGAACCGATGAAGACTGATAACCCGAGATGCAAAGGTAGTCCAAATGAAGGGTATTGACTCAGGATCCAGATAGGAACCAATGAGTGGACTTCATGAGTTGGATTTTGCTGCGAGACGTGTGCTAAGGAGTTGTTGACGTTCATAACTTCGATTCACCACTGGAAATGGATGATGGGCTACTTATCAGTGCAGCAGGGTCATTGTGACCTGAGGGGTAAGGTGATGGTAGCAAGACTACGTTATCAGTGCAGTAGGGTCATTATGACCTGAGGGGCAAGGTGATGCGTAGTAAGTCTATGAGCCAGCGCAGATGGGGTGAATAACTCCATGGGGCAAGTGGACATAGTAGGGATTAGTAAGGCTATGAGCCAGTGCAGTGGGGTTCTTGTGACTCCATGGGGCAAAGTGGACATAGCAAATGATTAGTGGCTACGTTATCAGTGCAGTGAAGCCATTTATGACTTCATGGGGCAGAGTGATCGTAGCAAGGTATGTTGGGTGATCGAAGTGGTGAATATCGTATGCTTTACGCACTGAGTGAGAGATGTGAGGATGGATGCTATGTTTGATTGTTTGCCATCATTATGACATGCACACCTCCCCCACCTCCGTATCTTTACACTGTTTGATATGGTACCTTAGAGTGTTGTACAATATGTAGTGCTAACTCTTTGGTTGCAGGTACAGGTTCAGGTATGTTTTAGTCTACCTGTTATTGTTCACTTTAGATGCTTATCGCTCATACCAGGCTTTATGTCTGACCCAGAGTTTTATGTCTCCTCTTATTACTCTGGGTGCTCACACGAGCAGACTAGAGACAGGTTAGCTGGTGATGCGCGAGTAGCTGATTCGGAGGCGGGCAGGAGGCTTCCACGTATGATATATATATATACACATTCTCCCTGTGTCGTTGTTGGTCGCTACTTGGGCATTAGTAGTGTACCTCCTTTATCTGTTTTATGTCAAGTATGTTATTATTATATTTTGTTCTATGCGCTGTGAGACATTCTACAGGTTCTTTGTATGTTCATTTCCTTCTTCCCTTTCCTTCTGACGACCCGTTCCGTGCTAACTGGACGTGTACAGCGCACTTTTGGAGTAAATGTCGGTTGGTGCGGGGCGGGCCGTCACACTTGGTATCAGAGCTCTAGGTTGCGTAGTTAACCTAGGGAAAGACACTAGGGAGAGATAGTACGTATATGAGAGCGTGTATTTGTGATTACCTTGGTTTTCAAAAGCTATGTATATATATACTATTAGTAGTATAAAGAATGAAGTCGCACTGCACTAGCACCACTATGGGGTCGTTAATCGTTTCCCTTTTTCTGATTGACGATGAGCCGAGACACGAGGGGTGCTGGTAGAGGGACCAACCAATGGAATGCCGCTGACATGAGGGCAATGTTTACTAACCTCATGAGGGACATGCTTAGAGAAGTGCAAGGGGCAGTTCCCAATCCCGGTGTTGGTGTTGGCCCAGTAGTGCAGGCGCCTAGGGTCGATTTTGCCAAGTTGTGCAAGGATTACACTAATCTTGGTGGAAAGCCGTTCCACGGAACGGAGTCGGCCACAGATGTTCAAGATTGGATGGATAGCTGTGACCGTATCTTTGATGACTTGGGTCTTGAGGATGCGATGAAGAGAAGGCTAGCGTCTCGTCAGCTGCAAGGGCGAGCGATGAATTGGTGGAATGCCATTAGAACACCTACTCCAGAGGACCAGGTTACTTGGGTTCAGTTCAAGGCTCGCTTTAGCGAGAAGTTCATTCCAGCTTCCCAGAAGTCAGTATTGTTCAAGAGGTTCTTGGAACTCAAGCAGCGTGGCAGGGCAGTTTCTGATTATATTGCTGAGTTCGACACTTTGTCGAAGTATGGACTGTCTCTCATTGATACTCCTGAAAAGAAGAATGAGAAGTTCATTACTGGTTTGGATGGATACTTGGGGGAAAGGCTTATCAACCACATCGATGAGACTTTTGAATCGATTGTGGGGAAAGCTTTGAGATCAGAGAGTCTTTACCCTAAGTCAAAGACCGAGGCTGCATCTGCAGAAGGGCCAAAGCCGCAAGCAGGCGGTGGAGGCAAGAATAACTCTCAGAATAAGAGGAAGCATGACCAATCTAAAGGTGGCCAGAAAAAGAGCAAGAAGGATGTTGAGTGCTTCAGCTGTGGAAAGAAGGGCCATTATGCTAAAGAATGTCGGGCCAAGCCAGCGGAAAGGAAGTGCTACAACTGTGGTCAAGTGGGACATCAGAAGGATAAGTGTCCGCAACCTCTTAGGGAGAAGCAGATTGTGAAAGCATATTCTCTTGATGCTGTTCCTTCTTCGTCGAATGCCCCAACTGCGGCGGAGAAAGGAAAGAATGTTGTTATTCAAGGTATGCTTTCTATTTATGATATACCAGTTCGAGTTTTGTTTGATACTGGGGCTTCCCTTTCCTTCATATCTAGTGACCTGGTAGATAGGTTGGGACTGGAACCCGAGATAGTCGATAGACCATTGGTTGTGACGAACCCGATTGGTGGTTCGACTGGCCTTAGTATGATTTGCAGGAATTTGGTCTTATCGAGTCATGGATGTATGTTTGTGATTGCTTTGTTTTGGGCTTTACTGGGTGTGGCATTATATTGGGAGTCGATTGGCTCCAAAGATACGGGGTGGTGGTAGACTGTGAGGGCTTTTTGGTGACAGTGAGGGCGGATGATGGGCGGAGGGTAGTGTTTGGTAGTCTACCTAGTGTGGGGTTATGGCTAGTTTTGTAAATTCCCTCGACATCCCGCAGGATGAGTGGTCAGATGTGCCCGTGGTTGGCCAGTATCCGGACGTCTTCGAGGAGGTGACCGGGCATCCACCACACCGAGAGATTGAGTTCCGTATTGATTTAGTGAAATATGTCAGACCTATAGTGATGCCACTTCGTCGTATGGCACCAAGGGAGCAGCGAGAGCTCGGGGTGCAAGTCAGCAATCTTTTGAAGAAGGGATTTATTAGAAGGAGTGTCTCCGAGTGGGGAGCACCAGTTGTGTTTGCCACTAAGGCAGATGGTTCCCTTCGTTTGTGTGTGGACTATCGCGAGTTGAATAAGGTGACGAGGAAGAATAAGTATCCTCTACCGCGGATAGATGATTTGTTTGATCAGCTGGAAGGAGCAAGAGTGTTCTCCCAGTTGGACCTCGCGACAGGATTTCATCAGCTTCGAGTAGCGGATGAGAGTGTTCCGAAAACGGCCTTTTGGACGTCGTCTGGATTTTATGAGTGGTTGGTCATGTCGTTTGGGTTGACCAATGCACCAGCCTACTTTGTGGATCTTATGAATCGAGTATTCAGAGATCAATTGAATAAGTTTGTTCTTGTGTTCGTGGATGATATCCTTGTTTATTCAAGGACAGAAGAGGAACACAAGGGACACTTGAGGACAGTGATGGAGGTGTTGAGGAAACACCAATTGAAAGCGAAATTCTCTAAGTGTCATTTTTGGAGAAGGGAAGTAAGATTCTTGGGTCATGTTGTTTCAGAGAATGGTATTGCCGTGGACCCTGCGAAGGTGGCTACGGTACAGGATTGGCCTACGCCCAAGAATGTAACAGATGTGAGAAGTTTCTTGGGATTAGCTGGATATTATCGTAAGTTTATCCAGGGCTTCTCCAGGATAGCAGCACCGTTGACTCAGTTGACTAAGAAGAATCAGTCCTTCGTCTGGGACGAAGTGTGTGAGGATGCCTTCAAGAGTCTAAAGGAGAAGTTGACGTGTGCGCCAGTGTTAGTCATTCCTAAAGGGAGTGAAGAGATGACGGTATACACGGATGCTTGTGGTACCGGACTGGGTGCAGTATTGATGCAAGGAGGTAGGGTTGTAGCTTATGCTAGTCGACAGCTAAAGCCGCATGAGAAGAAGTATCCTACCCATGATTTGGAACTAGCAGCGATTGTGTTTGCGCTGAAGATGTGGAGACACTATCTCTTGGGAGAACGATTTGAGTTGTTTACCGATCATAAATCGTTAAAGTATCTCTTCTCTTAGAAAGATCTGAATCTCCGTCAACAGAGATGGTTAGAGTTCTTGGCTTCGTATGATTTTGATATCGCATACACACCTGGGAAGGGTAATGCGGTAGTCGATGCCTTGAGTAGGAGACATGCCAGCTTAGGGGCAATGTTTCTTGAGTGGAAGCAACTGGAGTATACCGCGGGGTTTGATTTCAGACCAAAGTGCGAATTAGATCCAGTTATGCTAGCTAGTTTGACGATCAGACCCACTTTGATAGAGTGGATTGGTTCTAGTCAGAGGGACGATCATAATCTATTAGAAATCATCTCCAAGTTAGAGATGGGTATCGATGAGGAGATGAATGTGTATGGGCTTGATCGAGATGGATGGCTTCGGAAGAATGGAAGGCTAGTTGTGCCCAACGTGAATGGTTTGAGAGATGAAGTGCTTAGAGAATGTCATCATTCAAAACTGACTATACATCCCGGTGGTAATAAGATGTATCGAGACATGAGACAGACTTACTACTGGGAAGGGATGAAAAGAGACGTTGGGAAGTTTATATCCAAATGCATGAATTGCCAGCTAGTTAAAGCTGAGCAAAAGAAGCCTAGTGGGTTGTTGCAACCATTAGAAATTCCCGAATGGAAATGGGAGCAAGTCTCGATGGATTTCATCGATGGTTTACCAAGGACTAGATCGGGATATGATAGCATTTGGGTAATTGTGGATTGATTGACTAAGAGCGCAAGATTTATACCAGTCAAATCGACCAGAACAGCAGCCAAGTTGGCAGAATTGTATATGAAGTGGGTAGTGAGATTTCATAGAGTACCCAAAAGCATTGTGAGTGACCGAGACCCGTTGTTCACTAGTGGATTTTGGAAGAGCTTACAAGAGGCTCTAGGGTCAGGATTACATCTCAGTACCGCATATCATCCTCAGACCGACGGTCAGATGGAGAGGGTGAATCGTATATTGGAAGATTTCTTGAGAGCTTGTATATTGGATTTTGGTGGATCGTTGGATGACCATTTGCATCTAGTAGAGTTTGCATATAATAATAGCTACCAATCCAATATCGATATGGCTCCATATGAAGCTTTGTACGGAAGACCATGCAACTCACCATCATGTTGGATAGAAACTGGCGAGAAGTTTGTGCTTGGACTAGATGTGGTGAGAGAAACTTCGGATAAGATTAAGATCATTCAGCAACGAATGAAAGCTGCCCAAGATAGGCAGAAGAGTTATGCTGATAAGAGGAGAAGAGACTTGAAATTCTCCATTGGTGACTTGGTGTTTGTCAAGATCTCTCCGTTAAAGAGCGTGATACGATTTGGTAGGAGAGGCAAGTTGGCACCAAGATTTGTTGGCCCATTCCCTGTTCTTGAACTAGTCGGGAATTTGGCATATAGAGTTGGCTTACCAGAGAAAATGGTGGGAGTTCACAATGTGTTTCATGTTTCCCAACTAAGGAAGTTCGTTCACGACTCAGATATGACTATTTCACCTGATCAGTTAGAGGACTTCGAGGTAGAACCCGAGGCGGTTGGGAACCGCAAGCCGATTCGTATTGTGGGGCACGATACGAAACAACTTCGAAGGAAGGCGGTGAAGCTAGTCAAGGTTCAGTGGGGCGAGGACGAGAATGATTGTACTTGGCAGACAGAGGAGAGCATTAAGAAGGCATATCCAGAACTCTTTGCCTGGTAAGATTTACTTTGCAATTTAGTTTTCCGCATGCTAGGATAGACTTGTTTTGCAAGTTTGATGGTTGATAGGCATGCGGGACCTTTGTGTGTGTTTGGATTAGGGAATTTCGGGGGCGAAATTTCTTAAGGGGGGGAGAGTGTAACGACCCGTATTCTACACATCATAGAATTGTAGAATATTTATTTCTTTCGCATGTGAGTCGTATGGTCATGTAACTTTGGGAAACATCCATTAGAGTCATTTCCCATACTTATGATTTTTGTCGATTTTTAAATGACCATTTTGCCCCTAGTTGGTACTGTTTCGGCCATAATTTTTGATTGGAAAGGAATTTTGACCTGAAATCACTTCCATTGGATTCGTTTGATGGTTTACCTTTCCGTAGAGTGGTCATAATAGCTAAACGGACCTACCATTTGGGAGATATGGCTGAAACAAGGTTTGAAGGGTGAAAAACTGCTTAACCGGGCCAAATCGGGTGATTAGTGAGTAGGCCCATAACCCATTTCGGTATTAGGGCTATGGGAGGGCTGAAATGAGATGGAGAATCATTCCATTTCAGTTTTCTAGCCTCCACTTATCACCAAGGATCCCTAAAAACGGCTTCCAACCTCTAAATCAGCTCCAAATCACTTTTTTGTCAAGGATTTGGCTTAGCAACCCCTAATCAAGGAAGATCTTCACCAAATCAATATAGGAGCTGCTGTTTGGCACTGAGATTCACATCAAATCAGAGAATTATTTCAGATCTTAGTTTATTTGTGGCTAAGGTGAGTGATTTGCATAGTTTTGCACTAATTATGGCTAATTAGGGATGATTAGTGTTAATTAGCGAATTTAAACATGATAAAATTCTGGAAAAATGTTTAAAAAATTCGGAATGATGTTTTAGACCTCTGATACGAATTTGGGTTAATTTGGTTAAGTTTTGTTAATCCTATCATTAGTTTCACCTAAATATGCTTAAAGGGAAATATGGGATTTTGGGTATGTTTGATCCATTTCTACCTATCATGTTGATGTTTTGATGTTTGTGGTTGATTATGCATGTTGCTATGACTGTATGAAATGCTTTGTGACAGCTTAGAATAGTTGGAATGGTCGAAAACGCCGTCGAGAGGCGTAAACAACTCGCTGGACAAGGTGCAGGGATTCGGATCGCATAGGGGACTGAGGGTCGATCGGATCGCCCTATGGGATCGTGGGTCATCACCACGAGCCGAGTCGTCTCCTCCGAATCGAACCATCTGCGCAAGGCCCACGAGCACCAACCGCGAACTGCTACCCGATCCGATCCACTGGTGCTTCGCGTCACGATCCGACTAAAGGAAAGTAGCATCCACGAACCGATGCACTACGAGACGCCGATTCGAACCAGGGGGAACCACGAGCTGGAGGGGTGCGATCCGACCCGTGTGGGGTATCCCGATCCGAATCGAGGAGAAGAGCACGATCCAATGCAGAGAGAAAGAGGACCGCGATACGATCCGAACCGTGGCAATTTGGAGACCCGACCCGATCCGCCAGGGGTGACGGCGATGCGACCCGATCCAGTGAAGAAGGAGCATTCTGATCCGAACCGAACCGATGAAGACTGATAACCCGAGATGCAAAGGTAGTCCAAATGAAGGGTATTGACTCAGGATCCGGATAGGAACCAATGAGTGGACTTCATGAGTTGGATTTTGCTGTGAGACGTGTGCTAAGGAGTTGTCGACGTTCATAACTTCGATTCACCGCTGGAAATGGATGATGGGCTACTTATCAGTGCAACAGGGTCATTGTGTCCTGAGGGGCAAAGTGATGGTAGCAAGACCACGTTATCAGTGCAGTAGGGTCATTATGACCTGAGGGGCAAGGTGATGCGTAGTAAGACTATGAGCCAGCGCAGATGGGGTGAATAACTCCATGGGGCAAGTGGACATAGTAGGGATTAGTAAGGCTATGAGCAAGTGCAGTGGGGTTCTTGTGACTCCATGGGGCAAAGTGGACATAGAAAATGATTAGTGGCTACGTTATCAGTGCAGTGAAGCCATTTATGACTTCATGGGGGCATAGTGATCGTAGCAAGGTATGTTGGGTGATCGAAGTGGTGAATATCGTATGCTTTACGCACTGAGTGAGAGATGTGAGGATGGATGCTATGTTTGATTGTTTGCCATCATTATGACATGCACACCTCCCCCACCTCCGTATCTTTACACTGTTTGATATGGTACCTTAGAGTGTTGTACAGTATGTAGTGCTAACTCTTTGGTTGCAGGTCCAGGTTCAGGTATGTTTTAGTCTACCTGTTATTGTTCACTTTAGATGCTTATCGCTCATACCAGGCTTTATGTCTGACCCAGAGTTTTATGTCTCCTCTTATTACTCTGGGTGCTCACACGAGCAGACTAGAGACAGGTTAGCTGGTGATGCGCGAGTAGCTGATTCGGAGGCGGGCAGAAGGCTTCCACGTATGATATATATATACACATTCTCCCTGTGTCGTTGTTGGTCGCTACTTGGGCATTAGTAGTGTACCTCCTTTATCTTTCTTTTGCTTTGAGACAGTTTGAAAGTTGTAATAAGCTGTATTTTAGATTTCCGCTGCTATGATGTTTAGTTCTGATTTTCAGCTTATGCGCTGTCTCTCCTGTTTTATGTCAAGTATGTTATTATTATATTTTGTTCTATGCGTTGTGAGACATTCTACAGGTTCTTTGTATGTTCATTTCCTTCTTCCCTTTCCTTCTGACGACCCGTTCCGTGCTAACTGGACATGTGTACAGCGCACTTTTGGAGTAAATGTCGGTTGGTGCGGGGCGGGCCGTCACACCTGACGAGTTTGACTTATGTGGTTGTTGCTGTTGCGAGGCGCCTTGGATATACCGGTGACCATGTGAAGCCGATGGAGTCATTCGTTGGCTCATTTGCGCCCCATTGGGCGGGGAGACGTATTGTCCAGGGTTTAAGTTTAATCCACATCGAGTGGACCGGCCCTGACGATCCAAGGTGCACTCGAGCTCTGTATCCTGAGACATGGTAGACTAGATTGTCTCGAATTCGGTAGAAGACTATCTTTTGCCTCGGTTCACAGATGGAAATCCAACTTCCAATACGAGACTTTGAAGTTTTATTTGTAGAACCTAGTATGGCGACATAGTGGGATGGGGCGCTTATGCCGCTATGATTGATACTTATGATGTGAAGTTGTTTTATACACTATGCACTTATTATAGTATCAAATAATCTGTTTTAAACGTATCAAGCATTCTTTGGCTATTATAAGGTAAAAACTTTATCCTCCGGCTTGCGTTGCATTGTGTGATGGGACCTGGGTCTTATAATAGCTTCATTTTTTTATTTAGCATTGCGCTGTTGTTTTATGCACTGGTATTCTTGGGAGGAAATCCGTTCCGTGTTATACGGCGTGGTCCCTTGATTTACCGAGCTTTAAAATAAAGATTATTAACTGTTTTATTTCTCACACCAGTCACATGACTGACCTGGAGTTTATTGTTTTAACCTAAACTCTGGGTGCCCTTATTTTGACACGGGCAGCTAGTAGTTTTGATTTTGCATATTTATATTCACAGGATCCTGATGTACAGCTGGAATGATATCCGGAAAACTTTGTATCCGTATATCTTCTTCAGTTGTATTTTGTATTATTTCCCGCTGCTATGTAATTTATTGTAATCTCTGATATTTTGTAATGTATAATATTCATGTATACTCTGTATATTCTTGTATTCTGATGGAATTGTTGTAATTAACAATGAAATGTTCTTCCGTCTGCGTTCTATTTTGTCGTGTTCTCAAAACAATCAGGCGTTTCGAACGGTCTTGATCGGTTTAGCGACTGATTCGGATCGAGCGGAATTCCCGGTCGTTACAATTCAGTTAGAGAAAAAAGTAGTTAGTAGGAAAAAAAGTTGCTGGCTATTTTACTGTATCAAGGAAGTGATACTTGATGCAGAGTGTTTCCAAATATTCATGGTAAGTTTTGACATGTAGGTTAAACTGTTTAACATATAGTGTCAACTTGAAACTGTACAACATGGAGAAACCTACTGGATACAACTTACGTAATGAAAGGGAAACAGTAAAAAAATTGATAGTTTAAGAGGCCAGACGTCACTTGTGAAATTTATTTGGTATTGCAAATCTTACCAAGACTACATTAGAGCGCTAAGCTTATAAAAGAATCATCATGCCGAATTCTGAGTCCAATAATCAATTGAATACCTCAAGAAAAAGTGCCATATAAATGAGAAAAAACCAAAGCCTTGTACATATCAGCGAATTCTAAATTGTAGACATGAAGATATTCATTTTTATGACAACCAAAAGTGAAATTTCACCAACACAAAAGGACTCATATGAATCTAACATCAAACAAATCTTAAAATACCAATCTACCGTATATTGCAGTCAAAGTCTTTAGAGTTTTGTTCATTCCAAGAGAAATATATGATGCTAAACCAGGATGTGTAGAATTAGAATTTGAACCTGGGTGAAGATCTGGAAAATCATTGGCGCCACCAAAATCAAACAGGCTCACCTTTGGCGTCATGAATTTGGGTTTAAAGGGTTTATAAAACTCCGATTTGAGAGGACGATTTGAAAAGAGAAAGATTAGAGAAGAAAATTTCGCCACAGAGGAACGATTTGAAAGGAGAAAAAATCTACTGAAGTGAAAACTACGAGGAGCGATTTGAGGGGAGAAACAGTGGAATATTGAATCGTGTGAAGAAGAAACTGGATGAAAACACGGGCTGCATGTTTTAGGCTTCAGACTCTATTTCATTAGCTACCACAGTAGACAAACCTTCATAACGGTCGGTTTGATTATGCAATTTCTATCTGAAGGACGGGCCTCGAAGCAGTATTAGCTTCTCCTTCTGAGAGAAGATGTTGAAAAGATGCATTTGTACCCTCATCATGTCAACTTATATACTTGGATTTTGATGCTTAGTCCAAAATCAATGAGTAGCAAATGGAATTTTAGATTATTTATTTCTCAAATGTTGGCGTTCCTGTTAACAAGTACAATGTGAAGTTGGCTGCATCATGGCATTGACATATGTGTTGTTATAGCAAGATCATTGTTAACTGCTTCAGTGCAAAATTTAATTTTTGTTAGCTATTTTCAAATTACACTGACACCAAGCTGTAAGCAGGTGTGGTGGTACTCAGTGTTATCGCAAGGAGAGTGTTGCAAACTAAAGACTGATGCAGAGCTATAATACGTTTTGCGGAATAGATTCTTTATAGGTGATAAGAATGGTGCAACAGTTAGTGGAGGCAAAAAAGAAATTTAGACACATAGAGGATGAAGAAAGCAGAACAGATGAGGAAATTCTTTTCTGCATTTCATCAAGCTGGTGGTCATTGGGAGGCTACCACCTCACTATAATTTTGAGAAGCATAATTAATTCATGTTATGCAAGAAACAAATACAATTACTTGTTTATGTTAAGAGATGCGTATTATCTTGCTAAGGATGACTTGTTCCACCATTCCATTTTGCATCATGTATTCATGTTTTGGTCTAGAAATTGTTGCTGTTGTAGTCTTGTAGACCTTGTTTTGCTGTGGTAATTTGTAAACCTTGGTAGCATGAAATGAATGATTATTTGTGAAATGTCTTTAAGTTGCTAACAACGATAACTTTATTACTTATTCATTTAGCAAATTCTTACCAGTTCACCATGTCTCCATTGGCAATCTGTACATCTGTCGTCATTCTTTCTCCTTATAGGTCAATATAATGATTATAATCACTCCATGTATTGCAAATGCAGAAACAGACGCTCGGTCAATATAATCACTCCATGTATTGCAAATGCAGAAACCAAATATTATTCTCATATTCATATGTGGAGGTCCAAAAAGTGAAATGAAAAATAAGGTCTGAAAAAAGCTTCGAAATGAAGTATTCTAGAATTTTGACAACATTCTAAACATAATAAAATTGATAGAAGTTTCTGTTAACTAACATTTGTTATTACATTATTCATCTTTTTCTAATTGAGGATTCACAAATATAATGATGTGCTTTAAACTAACATTTGTTTGATTTGTTATTTTATTTTATAAATTCAGTAATGATTTAGAATATATTAATTAATTAGATTCACATGTTCGCATTCATTTTCATTTATTATTTAAATAACATAGTGAAATTTTCATTAATTTCTTGTTTAAGAAAATAGTTAATAGAATTTTCTATATACACACACACACAAATACATACATACACACATACATACATGCATACATATATATATATATATATATATATATATATATATATATATATACATATATATATATATACACACATATATATATATACATATATATATATATATATATATACATATATATATATATATATATACATATGAGGAGGGTTATACGGCACCCCATTTCTTTGGTCTTCCTTTTGCACCTCATTTGTGGTCAAGTATTTATAGTTAAATAAGTTAGTGGAGGGAGAGAGAATTAGTGGAAGGAGAGAGAAACGAGAATGTATGGTGGAAATCAGGAAGGCTAAAGGGGTGCCATTGAACGCTCCTCTCTCTCTCTCCATATATATATATATATATATATATATATATATATATATATATATATATATATATATATATATATATATATGCAAATGTTCGGTTGCACCAAAAAATGGAGCACCCCAAATGCTCCCTGATTTCCACCACCCGTTTATTTTAAAGAATGTGAGTGGGAAGTGAGAGAGTGAGTGGAAAGAGAAAGAAAGAGAAATACTTGGTGGAGATTGAGGGACATTTAGGGTGCTGCACTGTTTGGGGGTGCTCTCGAACCTGCCTCATATATATATATATATATATATATATATATATATATATATATATATATATATATATATAAACATAACTTAATGGTCGGTTTTTCTACGTATTCTGCATCGAAGCCGCACCAATTGTTCTGTCCCCATTTTCTGTGTCCTCCGTGTCCCACTCAATCACAACCTCCTGATTTCCACCTTTTGCACTTAAACCCCTGAATTGTTGGGGGATTTAAATGCAAAATAGTGAAAATCATTGAAAGGACACGAAGGACAGTGGAAA
Source organism: Allium sativum (assembly GCA_030737875.1). NCBI lineage: Eukaryota > Viridiplantae > Streptophyta > Magnoliopsida > Asparagales > Amaryllidaceae > Allium > Allium sativum. The sequence goes on from CM060920.1 coordinate 250,493,029, forward strand.
TGATGGGAATGAGGACAGAAGAATTGGTCTTCATGGAAGCTATTAAATGTTTTTATGTATGTTATATTAGCATACAAAAATTAGATAAATAAATCTGAACTAAAATGCGAAGGACTGTTCAGTCTCCATGGAAATGATGGTAAAAATAAAAATATGAGATGCATTCATCCAACTAAATACGAACATCAACATCATAGATGTACAGTCCCCGTCCACTGTTAATTAAATGTGCTTTTTATTCTTCTTTCTCTACATAAGACAAAAAGAAAAGGAAAAGATAAAAAATAGAATAAAAACAATGGGATCATTTTCTAGAACTACAAGTACACATCGAACAGTTCCTACTTGTAAGTCCAAAAATTTATATTAGTACTAATTTTTCAGAAATAACGGTTAATTATGTACAGACAGTGTTTTCATAACCCGACTCTGCCGCGGTCTGACCTCTAATAATTCTGAGCCTTTGTCAATCACGGCACGAAACTTAACCATACCTCATTCATGAATAAATCATCGTCGGATCTTTAAACCAGTGGTCCAACCTTCAATTTTACGTGATTAAACCACGATTTTTTGTTTTCTCTATTTTTTATTGTGTAATTCTCTTTGATCATTTCATCTTTTGTATTGTTTTGAAAATAATAACTGAAATATTTCAAAAAATCATAATTGTTGCAACATTTAAACCGTAAACTTTACCATTTCGTTCTAAAAAACATGTGTTTGTTTTTGTCTTTACTATTTAATTACATCATGCAATCTATTAATGTTAGTGAACAAATAGATAACTTTCAAACTTTATTATTCATTTATTTGAATACACATAAAACTTGATTATTCATATTTTCACTATTAAAAAGCATGTGTGGTTCTTAACGGTTCAACCGGTCAGACCTTCAAAACCTTGAACCCTAAGTTTTTGTGGTTTGACTCAAATCCCGTTATAAAAACATTGTATACAGGTAAGGTAAGGGAGCCGCCATAGATAATCAAGTGGTGAATTAATATAAACCAAGAGAATGAACTCAAAATCACCTATAATTTCCAAGTTTACAGAACGCAGTGTATTACTAGCTAGAATGCTAAATTTCATGAAATTTGAATCAAAATAACATATGAATGTACAGAATTTTAGTAGTTAGCACAAAACACAATGTATTCATACGTTGATTACTTTTTTTTTTTTAATATAATTCCTAGAATATTTTGTCAACACATAATCTGTTCTGATCCTGATATTACAATGCATCACAAGTTGCAATGGCTGCTTACTATTGTTCATAAAATATATAGCCTGTAAAGGGCGATGGCTCTCAAATGATTGCAGTATAGCTGTAGTCTTTTAGTTAGAAGCATTACTGTAACCATTTGGCAGCCATTGCATTGTATTGGTGAAGTATGATAATGGCTGTCATCCTTCTATTTTGGTAATACATTGTCAAAGTGCAACAACGTTGGTGAAGTGTAATAGGTAACATGAAGATGCCTAAATATATTAAATTGTAAAAAGTAGAAAACTGTTGTAATTTATTCTAGTATAAGAATGAACATGATAAATGTTTAAAATATTATTGTAATTCTCAATGCTCGAAGAATATATAAGTAGGGAGTTCATCGTATCTGTAATGAGATATGAATTGAAGCGCTTTCTAAGCCTCTCTGATGAATATATTTTTAGCAGGATTTTTGTAATTTAAATTCTGAATAAATTTGACTAGTTTTTTTTTTTTTTTTTCTTTTTTTTTTTTAAACATTAGTTTTATCTTTATTATCAACTAGTGTGTAACCCGTGCGTTGCACACGTTATTTTGTGAAATGTAACATTTGCACTACTAATGATAAAAAATTAAAGTTTATCATGCATTTTAAGTAAAATAATCGATTTTTGAAACAAAATTTTAAAATTATAATGTATAATTTTATGTTATATATCTTACACATTGGGCTTGAGAAAGAAAGTATCTTCGCTATTTTTACTTATTTAATCAAGTGATTTTTTCAAAATATGTTAAATCTTTACTTATGTTATCGGTTTACTTAGTTGACTCAAATGCAATATCATGGAATGACAAATCAAAATATATGAAAAAAAAGATATTGAATTTGTAACATATTTAAAATTAAAATTTATGAAAAAAGCTCGGTAGAAAATTAAAAATTATGAAAGATATTGAACTTGTAACATATTTAATTACAAAATTTAAATGACAAATCAAGCTTATTAACCATGTATGATTACAATGTATATGTTCAATTCAATGTAGCAACGACTATGAATTATTGTAAGACGACAAATATCATCAAAGTAGAAAAAAATGCATGAGAACTGTTGCAAGTTTTCGTTAACCATGTATAATTACAATGTATATTTTCCGGTCAGAGAGGAATTGAAAGTAGCACAACACAGCCGACGTTTAAATCGAGCCATGAGAATGACCGAGACAGAAGTGAGAAGTATGGGACGGGAAATCCTAAAGGCGACGATGGAATGTGAACATTGTTCTCCTCTTTGAATATGAACTTGAAGGAAATTTACAAAATGAAATTTAGGGTTAGTCGTAAAAAGGGAGAATGGGACAGCGACGAAGAAACTCAACACAAGGGAAAAAAAAAAGCGAGAAAGTTAATGTTACAGGGACAGTACCCCAAACATCTTTTGCGTGATTTTAGAAAAGAAAGCCAAATGAAAATTAGGGTTAGTCGTAAAAAGGAAGAAAGGGAGAGGGAGGAACAAATTTAACTCACTATTTATTATGCTGAGAGAATCAAGGCGAGCGCAGATTTATATTATTGTATTATTTTGATTTAATAAAAGTATCTTTACAGATTTAAGGAGAATTGAGAGATTTGAGAGAATTAAGGAGAATAAAGAGAATTGAGAGAATTAAGGAGAGAGCTTGAAATTCTTCTGCTTTACTATTATTTAATAGATAGATACGAAGATACATACGGTCTAGAACATACACTAACACAAGATCTGTCCTTTTATAGGAAAAAAGGATAACCCATTTAGCAAATTAATATATCAGCAATCGGACGTTATTACCATATATTTGTTGGCCATTAACTATTACCAAGCTTTTTCACTCCTTCGGCGAGGCTATTTCGCCAGTCGAAGATGATTGAAACCACGGCAAAACTTGGTTATTTTGACTAAGTGTCCGTTTGATTTGAACGGGAAGGGTTATTTTAAAAGAGAATATGAAAAGGATATTTGAAGGGGAATTATTACGAATGAGTAATGTGTTTTTTTTACGAAAAGGACAAATTGAAAGTGGCAAATTTATAATTTATAATTGTTTTTATTTATATTATTTTAATGTTTATGTTTATTTTTGTGTTTTTGTGTGTATATTGTCGAACAGGATGCAGAATACAAATTGCAGAATAAAAATACTGAATTCAAATACGCATTACAACACAACCACTACAACACATCCATTACAACACATCACAACAACACAACCACAAAAAAACATAACCACAAGACAACCACAAGATAACCCACAACTACAACACAACCACAAAATAAAACACAACTACAACACAGTCACAAAAGAAAACATCATATATGTCCAGCCCTCGGCTTCCTAACAAAATAAATAACACAACTCCTAAGCTGTGCGGGCTTGTCAAGCAGAGAATAAAAAAGGTTGTGGTCAATCTGTCATGCTCTGACAAAATAACTGCCGCCTCCTACTCCTGATAGTCATCATCCTTATGGCGTACTGACATGCATAGATCTATAAGCTCGTCTCGGTCTATGCGCGAAGGAGCTGAACGAGAAGGGCCAGCACCAGACTTGTAACACCCCACGCCCGCTATAGTCACTCACTAAGGGAATGCCATAGCATCGGTGGAGTATTTTAGTGAATATAGAACAGAAAAATTACACCAAGACAGATATAAATAATATTTGAAATTTAAAACATCATCTCATAACAGCGGAAATAAACATGTCTGGTTACATCATAAAACCATGATAAAAGTCAAGTACAATATCTGTCAAAATAAAGAAGTACATAATCCCACTCTCTCATACAATAGCCCAAAACAAAAGAAAAGATAACTGGATAACTGAAGCTTTACATCTACCCAAGCTCCTCAGGACTGGAACAGCAATCCGATCAAGCTCTACTACCGCTAGGATCCACCGTAGGACCTGAGGGTTGGGAAAAAGATAAAAACAACGGGGTCAGACATAAGTCTGAGTGAGTCCTATAACTTTAACAATACAATCATTAAAGTAACCAGAGAAGACATAAACTTGACATACGGTAATATCTGGGGATGAATGGCTACACTAAGCAGCTTGGTAGACTTAGGATAAACTAAGATAACCGTCAGGACGCATCTACCCACCCAAGGATAATTACTAACTGCACCACACCAGTCATTCCTACTTAAAGGTTGATCCCTTCCAAGGACTTAGAAAATTTCCCCAGTAGTTTCGTGTACTCCTAGCCCACTACATAGGTGTCGTCTGCCCCTATCTCCACTAGGTGTACTCAGTAATTCTTGCCCAGTAGTTTCGTGTACCCCTACATAGGTGCCGTCTGCCCCTATCTCCACTAGGTGTACCCACTACTCCCCAAGCGATCGGCTCCCTACCGTAGATACCCGTGCTGGTCCCACAGTGGGGTGTATCACTTCCCTAAAGTGGCTACCCAATACTAACGGTGCACGGCTTTATATTTACACGATGCAACAACGGCTTATCTACCAGCCCGGGCCCATACACGCATACGAAACCCGTTGGACTTGCGTTGCCACCGCTAACCCGTTTTGGCCTCTTATAATCAAGCCCAATATGCGTGTCCCGTCACTCGACATGGGTCGAGCCCACAAAGATACGTTTGGGATATTGGTTGAAATGGGCCCCCACAAGCTACCCACTTAAGCTTGTCAAATATCTAGTGTATCCCACTTAACCCTTTAATCATGTTTAATTACATGTTTCCACTTGGTTAAGTATTCTAATCGTATTTTCTATTGCCACCCAAGGCAACCCACTAGATTCCACATGCCACCCAAGGCAACCACAAAATTTCCTCATGCCACCCAAGGCACCCACTTAACCCCTCATGTCCCACTACATGCTAATATGGTTAAGTGTTTATTAATTAATTAAGACCGTGATCTCCCATAAAGACCTCCCACATTAGACTAGCTGTTATGACCGCCTGGTTAAGCCGGTAGAGTCCGGGCAGTCTTACGTCATAACAGAGTCTAAGCTCGTGTCTTTACCTTAAATCACGTATTTAATTCATGGCTAAGACCTCTCACATTGGGCTGACATTTGTAGCAACTGGTTAAGCCGGTCGGGTCCGGGCAGTTTTACACTACAAATGAGTCCAACCTCGTGTCTTAGTCGATTAATTACACCTAATTAATCACCCCCATATTAATTATCCCTAATTAATATCAAGTTTTCCATAACATGGGTAGACCTAACTCAATAGGTAAATTCCCATGGGGTAGACCTAACTCAATAGGTAAATTCCCACTTATGGTAATTTATTTTTATGGTATGCTTAATCATACCCAATCATTCATTTATTAACATATTTACCTACCCCATCGTTCCCCACGTAAATCGTTCTCATTTCATGACATAAATAAGGGGAAGATCATCACAAATATCATGGGTTTAGCATACAACTTTGTCATGGGTTAAGAGGATGTCAACTTGCATATATGAGCATATATTAACCCAACTACATATAACCCAAACTTGCATATTATCATACACATGATTTGCATAACATGTTGCATATGAGCTTGCATATTATCATACACATATCTTGCATAACATGTTGAACTTGCATATAGGCATTCTCATAACTTGCATAACATGTTAAACATGCATTTAAGCATACACATAACTTGCATAAGCATTCACATACTTGCATAAGCATCCATATACTTGCATAAGCATACATAACTTGCATAAACATGCTTAACTTGCATATCATGTCATTTAAGCATATACATATCTTGCATAAGCATTCATATACTCGCATATGCATGCATAACTTGCATATCACATAAATCTTGCATTTAAACATATACATGACTTGCATAAGCATCCATATTCTTGCATAAGCATGCATAACTTGCATATCACATTAAACTTGCATTTAAACATATACTTAACTTGCATAACTCACTTTGTTTAAACATGCATAATTCCACTCATTAAATATGCATAAATCCACTTGTTAAGCATGCATAAACCAACTTGTTAAACATGCATAAACCAACTTATTGAGCATGCATAAACCAACTTATCAAATATGCATAAACATAAAACAACATAGAGTAACATATCATTATAAATGATTCAAACTCACTAATCCGCATCTAAGACCATAAGCCTCATTACACCCAATCTACTTACTTTAACAATTGATGTTAAAGTGATAAAAACTCACCAAACTCAAGATTAGCAACCTTATGAAGTAGAATTAGTTGCTAACTATGAAGATAATGATAATTAAAGATTGATTAGAGAGTGATTAGCTTGCAACTTCTTTCATAAATTAGTGGAGGCTCCCCTTAGGATTTAATTTGGCGGCATGAGGCCATCATTTCTATTTTTGGTAAGGATTAAGGGGGTTTAGGGTGTATTTATAGATTAGGTGAGTGTTTTAGGCCCTTAGATTAACCCTAGATTAGATTAGGACCCTTAGATTTCGGAAATCTCTAGAACCAGCCCTCCTAGCCAGCCTGAAACCCAACCTGGTGCAACTTGGTGCACCCAGGTTCAATGGACGGCGCCCCCCTGTTGACAGGCAAGTCGACAGGCAAGTCGACACCCCTGTCGACAGGCCTGTCGACAGCCCTGTCGACATGGGTAGGGCGGGAATCTTCCCGCCTGACCCCGCCTGTTCCATCCCACGATCTGAAATTTTAAATTTTTAAATCTGTTTTAGTTTTGAATTTTCTGCAAACTTCATCGGGCCATAACTGGGCCATACGGACTTCGATTTTCGAAAACTCGAACTCTATTTTGCGTATTTTTCCGTGACGAACGCAATAACGCAACCCGTTTCCCCTAATTCCCACATCTGAGATTATTTATCCTGTAAATAGTGAATTTTAGTATTAACTAAAATTCGGGGTGTTACATTCTCCCCTCCTTAAAAGGATTTCGTCCCCGAAATCTCTAAGCTAAGGAGAATGCATATCCTACCATCCAAACAACCATCTACTCAAATCATCAACCACGGGCATCCATTGTCCTTAAACAGTTTCTAATGATGTATGAGCATATGCAAAAAGTGTGTGTATATGTCCCCTATCTAATGTATGAACATATGCAAACCATGATAGTGCCATGCATCCATTATGTATGCGAGAGAATCCTATCGACACATACAATATCTACATGAGTGCACAATCATTCACCAAAATGCATCATCCATGTGATAACACAACCATTATACATCCATAAATATATCTTCCTACACACAATTTTATGCAATATGCAATATGAAGTGACTGAGCCGATCTAGTGCCTAGAGTGTGTGTATATGCATCCACGAGCAACCACTAGCAAACACTTGCATCCACTTGTATCCATCAACCATAACATGTCTCAAACACATGTTTCAACCATAGGTTTACCCTATCTAAAGGTCAAAGGTACTAACGAGAGGACATACCAAAGATAAGATAAGTACTAGACAAGCGATAAAGGAGAAAGTAAAGGCATACCCTCAAAAAGAAATGGGTACAATGAACGCATCTTCGCTTCCGTCTCCCAAGTTGCGTTGCTCTCATCTTCTCCCCATTGTACCTTGACTAGTTGAACCTCTCTGTTTCTCAACTTCCTAGTCTCTGACCCAAGGATGCAAGTAGGAGCTCGTCGAATAGTCGCATCACGCTCTACCTCTACATCTCTAAGGAAGCTCGGCTCTACCACCTCTGCCGTCTCATGTAAGCACTTCCTCAGATGTGATACATGGAATACATCATGAACACCACTAAGTCTGTCGGGCAACTCCACCCTATATGCCATCCGTCCAATCCTTTCCTTGATAGGAAACGGCCCAACAAACCTCGGTGCTAACTTCCCAACGGATCCGAAGCGAACAACATTTATCAACGGAGATACCTTAACAAAAACCATATCCCCAACCTCAAACTCAAGATCCGTCCTTCTCTTGTCCGCATAAGATTTTTGCCTATCCTGCGCTGCTTTGATCCTTCTTCGAATCAAGTCAATCTTCTCAGAAGTCTCCCTAACCATATCGGGCCCAAGCAAGATCTTATCCGTAGATTCCCACCAACATGTAGGTGATCGACAAGGCCTTCCATAGAGAGCTTCGAAAGGAGCCATACCAATACTGGACTGAAAGCTGTTATTATATGCGAACTCCACCAATGGAAGATGCTCTTCCCATGTACCTCCAAAATCTAAGATACAAAGCCTCAAAAGGTCTTCTAGAACACGATTCACCCTCTCAGTCTGGCCGTCCGTCTGAGGATGATATGCGGTGCTCAGACACAATTTAGTCCCCACTGCTTCTTGCAAACTTCTCCAGAACTCGCTAGTGAAGATAGGATCTCGATCACTCACTATGCTAGAGGGTACCCCATGTAATCGAACTATCTCTCGAAGATATACTGAAGCTAGCCATGGAGCAGTCCTCTTACTCTTCACAGGTATGAAATGGGCGCTCTTAGTAAGTCTGTCTACCACCACCCAAATTCCTGTATTACCCTTCCTCGATCTGGGTAACCCATCAATAAAATCCATCGAGACGCTATCCCACTTCCATTGCGGAACCTCCCATGGGTGAAGTAACCCACCTGGTTTCTTTTGCTCCGCCTTCACTTGCTGGCACACCAAACATCGAGCGACATACTCGGCCACATCTTTCTTCATACCGGCCCAGAAGAAAACCCTCTTCATGTCTTGGTACATCTTATCCCCACCGGGATGAATGGTCATCCTAGAACGGTGTGCGTCATCAAGAATAGCCTTCCTCAAACCCTCGTCTTGCGGTACACAAAGTCTACCGTCTCTACGCAAGTACCCCCTATCGTCTAGGGTGTACCTACTCAAATGGCTGGACGACTCCCCCCTTATGAGCTTCTCTATCAACTCAACCAACTGTGGGTCGTCCCTCTGGGCTTCTCCAATCCGCCCCAAAAGAGTAGGTCTAACTTCCAAAGAAGCTAGCAAACCGGGTACATAGTTAACGGAAGGTCTGAAATCAAACATTGAGATAAATTCCAAGCTTTGTCGTTCCATGAACAATGGACTCAAGGACAACCTCTTCCTGCTCAAGGCGTCCGCCACCACGTTACCCTTGCCAGGGGTATACGCTATCTCGAAATCATAGGATGCTAAGAACTCCATCCACCTTTGCTGTCTTAAGTTTAAATCCTTCTGAGAGAACAAGTAATTCAATGATTTATGGTCAGTGAACAACTCGAATCTCTCACCAAGAAGATAATGGCGCCAAATCTTAAGCGCAAAAACAATAGCGGCCAACTCTAAATCATGGGTAGGGTAATTTTTCTCATGTGCCCTCAACTGCCTTCCACCATAGGCTATTACCCTTCCCTCTTGCATTAAGACTGCGCCAAGTCCTGTCCCACAGGCATCGGTATAGACAACAAATGGCTTGCTCCCATCTGGCAACACTAAAACTGGAGCGGTGGATAAAGCTCTCTTTAACCGTCGGAACGCATCATCACAATCTACGTCCCATGCAAAAACAAGATTCTTCTTTGTTAAGCGGGTTAATGGGGCTGATATCTTTGCGAAGTCTTTGATAAACTTCCTATAATAACCCGCCAACCCCAAGAAACTTCTTACTTCAGTAGCATTCTTCGGAACCTTCCAATCCTGAATTGATACTACCTTCGCGGGATCCACAGCTATCCCTTCCTTGGAGACCACGTGCCCCAAGAACTGTACTTCCTTCCTCCAGAAGTGACATTTAGAGAATTTAGCCTTAAGGCTATGCGCTCGAAGAGTCTTCAACACTTCCCCAAGATGTAGGGCATGCTCTTCTTCACTCTTAGAAAATACTAAGATATCATCCACAAAGACCACCACGAATTTATTAAGGAACTCCCTGAACACCCTACTCATCAAATCAACAAAGTATGCAGGGGCGTTCGTCAACCCAAATGGCATCACCAGCCACTCATAGAAACCATCCGGAGTTCTAAAGGTAGTCTTGTCTATGCTATCCTCAGCCACCCTCAACTGATGAAACCCCGTGGCTAAGTCCAACTGAGAAAATACTGAAGCGCCAACCAACTGATCAAAAAGATCATCTATTCTCGGCAGTGGGTGTCTATTCTTCTTTGTGAGCTTGTTGAGTTCTCTATAGTCTACACAAAGTCTGAGGGACCCATCCGCCTTCGTAGCAAATACCACTGGAGCACCCCACTCCGATATGCTCCGTCTTATGAACCCCTTCTCAAGCAACTCCCCTACTTGCTTATGGAGTTCCCTCCTCTCACGAGGAGCCATGTGGCGCACTGGTAAAGATACCGGTTTAGCATTATCCACCAGATATATTCGGAAGTCAATCTCCCGCTTCGGAGGTAAGCCCTTCACCTCCTCAAACACATCCGGATATTCCCGGACCACTCTAACAGATTGCAAACTCTCGACCGAAGCGTCAAGCGATTCAAGATAACTTAGCATAACAGAGTCCCTGGGATTACAAGAAATCTCGAGAGTGTTACCCAAGCGGGTCATGAGCCTAACAACTCTCCTTTCGCAATCAAGAACGGCACCATTACTGGATAGCCAGTCCATGCCCAAAATCAACCCATAGCCCGTGAAGCCCAAGACAAAAGCATCACATCTAAACTCAATGCTAAGTATAGAAATCTTCAAACCCAAACATATCATGGACAAATAAGTGGAGCCCCCAATTGGGTTTGAAACAACCAAGGGATCATCTACCAGACTGGTGTCTAAGTGCAGTAACTCAACTAATGATGATGAGATAAACGAATGCGATGCGCCTGAATCAAACAATGTACGGACAGGATGGTCAAATAGAAAAACCAGACTTTCAACGGAGATAGTTCTACCTCTCTCCTGAATCGGTGGAACCGCGAGAGCCTGTACTTGCCCCCTAGCCTGACTCGGTGCCATAAGAGCTTGCACCTGTCCTCCTGAGGTAGATCCCGTCCTTTGCCCTTTCTTAGGGCAATCCTTCACTAAATGCCCTGCTTCGCCACAGTTGAAGCAGCCAGTCTTCTTCTTCTTGCGACAATCCTTGCTTAGGTGGCCAGGTGTCCCACAATTGAAACACTTCTTCTTCTTGCTCTTGCCACCGTTGCCTTTCCCACCTTTGCTTTGTTGTTGTTGCTGAGGTCTCTTTTGATCTCCCTTCTTCTCGGGTGCCTTATTAGCATTAGGACCCTTCTCTTCCTCATACATGAGTGCCATGTCAACTAGCTTCTCAAAGGTGGCCCCCATAGGGATATGAGTCATAGCCAACCCATGCATCGGTTCATTCAAGCCTTTCACGAACCGCAAAGCCTTCTTCTCCGGTGTATTTACCATATCTAGGCCAAACCTTGCCAATTGATTAAACTTGTTAACATATTCCTTCACCGAAAGATTTCCTTGCTTTAGAGTCAAGAATCTTTCCATATACAAGTTTTCCTCCGCCCTTGAGAAAAACTTTGCCACAAATCTTTGCCTAAAATCCGCCCAAGAGTCAACGGGGCGTTCTCCATTAGTGACCTCCCACCAGAATGAGGCCTCTCCCTTCATTAACCAAGCAGCCAACTTGATTTTCTTCCCTTCTTCCATCTCAAAGATATCTATCAACTCTTCCACCTCCTTAAGCCAATCTCTAGCTTCCACAAAAGTTTCAGATCCTTGAAAAGGTTTCCCTCCCATAGCTTTAAATTCCTTGCAAGTCTTAGCAAAAGTATCCGTGCGAGGAGGAGGGGGAGGAGGAAGATCGGGTGCTACGGTTGGTGGAGGAACATTTGCTGGACCCGTAGTGGTGGCCCTAGCCTCCATCAATCTCCTATACCATACTGGTATCGTCACACCCTCTGGAAAGTTAAGATTCTCGGCCATGCTGAAACGAAAAAGGAAAGATTCAAAACGAAGGATTCGAAGGATATAGATATGGCTATTGGGGATTATGCTTTTTCTTTCAAAAACTTTTCTCTTAAAAGACATGTTTTTGAAAATATCTTTTCCAAAAATGTTTTAGAAAAATAGTTTTCTAAAAAATTTATCTGTTCCGGTAACCTTTGCTCTGATACCACGTGTAACACCCCACGCCCGCTATAGTCACTCACTAAGGGAATGCCATAGCATCGGTGGAGTATTTTAGTGAATATAGAACAGAAAAATTACACCAAGACAGATATAAATAATATTTGAAATTTAAAACATCATCTCATAACAGCGGAAATAAACATGTCTGGTTACATCATAAAACCATGATAAAAGTCAAGTACAATATCTGTCAAAATAAAGAAGTACATAATCCCACTCTCTCATACAATAGCCCAAAACAAAAGAAAAGATAACTGGATAACTGAAGCTTTACATCTACCCAAGCTCCTCGGGACTGGAACAGCAATCCGATCAAGCTCTACTACCGCTAGGATCCACCGTAGGACCTGAGGGTTGGGAAAAAGATAAAAACAACGGGGTCAGACATAAGTCTGAGTGAGTCCTATAACTTTAACAATACAATCATTAAAGTAACCAGAGAAGACATAAACTTGACATACGGTAATATCTGGGGATGAATGGCTACACTAAGCAGCTTGGTAGACTTAGGATAAACTAAGATAACCGTCAGGACGCATCTACCCACCCAAGGATAATTACTAACTGCACCACACCAGTCATTCCTACTTAAAGGTTGATCCCTTCCAAGGACTTAGAAAATTTCCCCAGTAGTTTCGTGTACTCCTAGCCCACTACATAGGTGTCGTCTGCCCCTATCTCCACTAGGTGTACTCAGTAATTCTTGCCCAGTAGTTTCGTGTACCCCTACATAGGTGCCGTCTGCCCCTATCTCCACTAGGTGTACCCACTACTCCCCAAGCGATCGGCTCCCTACCGTAGATACCCGTGCTGGTCCCACAGTGGGGTGTATCACTTCCCTAAAGTGGCTACCCAATACTAACGGTGCACGGCTTTATATTTACACGATGCAACAACGGCTTATCTACCAGCCCGGGCCCATACACGCATACGAAACCCGTTGGACTTGCGTTGCCACCGCTAACCCGTTTTGGCCTCTTATAATCAAGCCCAATATGCGTGTCCCGTCACTCGACATGGGTCGAGCCCACAAAGATACGTTTGGGATATTGGTTGAAATGGGCCCCCACAAGCTACCCACTTAAGCTTGTCAAATATCTAGTGTATCCCACTTAACCCTTTAATCATGTTTAATTACATGTTTCCACTTGGTTAAGTATTCTAATCGTATTTTCTATTGCCACCCAAGGCAACCCACTAGATTCCACATGCCACCCAAGGCAACCACAAAATTTCCTCATGCCACCCAAGGCACCCACTTAACCCCTCATGTCCCACTACATGCTAATATGGTTAAGTGTTTCTTAATTAATTAAGACCGTGATCTCCCATAAAGACCTCCCACATTAGACTAGCTGTTATGACCGCCTGGTTAAGCCGGTAGAGTCCGGGCAGTCTTACGTCATAACAGAGTCTAAGCTCGTGTCTTTACCTTAAATCACGTATTTAATTCATGGCTAAGACCTCTCACATTGGGCTGACATTTGTAGCAACTGGTTAAGCCGGTCGGGTCCGGGCAGTTTTACACTACAAATGAGTCCAACCTCGTGTCTTAGTCGATTAATTACACCTAATTAATCACCCCCATATTAATTATCCCTAATTAATATCAAGTTTTCCATAACATGGGTAGACCTAACTCAATAGGTAAATTCCCATGGGGTAGACCTAACTCAATAGGTAAATTCCCACTTATGGTAATTTATTTTTATGGTATGCTTAATCATACCCAATCATTCATTTATTAACATATTTACCTACCCCATCGTTCCCCACGTAAATCGTTCTCATTTCATGACATAAATAAGGGGAAGATCATCACAAATATCATGGGTTTAGCATACAACTTTGTCATGGGTTAAGAGGATGTCAACTTGCATATATGAGCATATATTAACCCAACTACATATAACCCAAACTTGCATATTATCATACACATGATTTGCATAACATGTTGCATATGAGCTTGCATATTATCATACACATATCTTGCATAACATGTTGAACTTGCATATAGGCATTCTCATAACTTGCATAACATGTTAAACATGCATTTAAGCATACACATAACTTGCATAAGCATTCACATACTTGCATAAGCATCCATATACTTGCATAAGCATACATAACTTGCATAAACATGCTTAACTTGCATATCATGTCATTTAAGCATATACATATCTTGCATAAGCATTCATATACTCGCATATGCATGCATAACTTGCATATCACATAAATCTTGCATTTAAACATATACATGACTTGCATAAGCATCCATATTCTTGCATAAGCATGCATAACTTGCATATCACATTAAACTTGCATTTAAACATATACTTAACTTGCATAACTCACTTTGTTTAAACATGCATAATTCCACTCATTAAATATGCATAAATCCACTTGTTAAGCATGCATAAACCAACTTGTTAAACATGCATAAACCAACTTATTGAGCATGCATAAACCAACTTATCAAATATGCATAAACATAAAACAACATAGAGTAACATATCATTATAAATGATTCAAACTCACTAATCCGCATCTAAGACCATAAGCCTCATTACACCCAATCTACTTACTTTAACAATTGATGTTAAAGTGATAAAAACTCACCAAACTCAAGATTAGCAACCTTATGAAGTAGAATTAGTTGCTAACTATGAAGATAATGATAATTAAAGATTGATTAGAGAGTGATTAGCTTGCAACTTCTTTCATAAATTAGTGGAGGCTCCCCTTAGGATTTAATTTGGCGGCATGAGGCCATCATTTCTATTTTTGGTAAGGATTAAGGGGGTTTAGGGTGTATTTATAGATTAGGTGAGTGTTTTAGGCCCTTAGATTAACCCTAGATTAGATTAGGACCCTTAGATTTCGGAAATCTCTAGAACCAGCCCTCCTAGCCAGCCTGAAACCCAACCTGGTGCAACCTGGTGCACCCAGGTTCAATGGACGGCGCCCCCCTGTTGACAGGCAAGTCGACAGGCAAGTCGACACCCCTGTCGACAGGCCTGTCGACAGCCCTGTCGACATGGGTAGGGCGGGAATCTTCCCGCCTGACCCCGCCTGTTCCATCCCACGATCTGAAATTTTAAATTTTTAAATCTGTTTTAGTTTTGAATTTTCTGCAAACTTCATCGGGCCATAACTGGGCCATACGGACTTCGATTTTCGAAAACTCGAACTCTATTTTGCGTATTTTTCCGTGACGAACGCAATAACGCAACCCGTTTCCCCTAATTCCCACATCTGAGATTATTTATCCTGTAAATAGTGAATTTTAGTATTAACTAAAATTCGGGGTGTTACATTCTCCCCTCCTTAAAAGGATTTCGTCCCCGAAATCTCTAAGCTAAGGAGAATGCATATCCTACCATCCAAACAACCATCTACTCAAATCATCAACCACGGGCATCCATTGTCCTTAAACAGTTTCTAATGATGTATGAGCATATGCAAAAAGTGTGTGTATATGTCCCCTATCTAATGTATGAACATATGCAAACCATGATAGTGCCATGCATCCATTATGTATGCGAGAGAATCCTATCGACACATACAATATCTACATGAGTGCACAATCATTCACCAAAATGCATCATCCATGTGATAACACAACCATTATACATCCATAAATATATCTTCCTACACACAATTTTATGCAATATGCAATATGAAGTGACTGAGCCGATCTAGTGCCTAGAGTGTGTGTATATGCATCCACGAGCAACCACTAGCAAACACTTGCATCCACTTGTATCCATCAACCATAACATGTCTCAAACACATGTTTCAACCATAGGTTTACCCTATCTAAAGGTCAAAGGTACTAACGAGAGGACATACCAAAGATAAGATAAGTACTAGACAAGCGATAAAGGAGAAAGTAAAGGCATACCCTCAAAAAGAAATGGGTACAATGAACGCATCTTCGCTTCCGTCTCCCAAGTTGCGTTGCTCTCATCTTCTCCCCATTGTACCTTGACTAGTTGAACCTCTCTGTTTCTCAACTTCCTAGTCTCTGACCCAAGGATGCAAGTAGGAGCTCGTCGAATAGTCGCATCACGCTCTACCTCTACATCTCTAAGGAAGCTCGGCTCTACCACCTCTGCCGTCTCATGTAAGCACTTCCTCAGATGTGATACATGGAATACATCATGAACACCACTAAGTCTGTCGGGCAACTCCACCCTATATGCCATCCGTCCAATCCTTTCCTTGATAGGAAACGGCCCAACAAACCTCGGTGCTAACTTCCCAACGGATCCGAAGCGAACAACATTTATCAACGGAGATACCTTAACAAAAACCATATCCCCAACCTCAAACTCAAGATCCGTCCTTCTCTTGTCCGCATAAGATTTTTGCCTATCCTGCGCTGCTTTGATCCTTCTTCGAATCAAGTCAATCTTCTCAGAAGTCTCCCTAACCATATCGGGCCCAAGCAAGATCTTATCCGTAGATTCCCACCAACATGTAGGTGATCGACAAGGCCTTCCATAGAGAGCTTCGAAAGGAGCCATACCAATACTGGACTGAAAGCTGTTATTATATGCGAACTCCACCAATGGAAGATGCTCTTCCCATGTACCTCCAAAATCTAAGATACAAAGCCTCAAAAGGTCTTCTAGAACACGATTCACCCTCTCAGTCTGGCCGTCCGTCTGAGGATGATATGCGGTGCTCAGACACAATTTAGTCCCCACTGCTTCTTGCAAACTTCTCCAGAACTCGCTAGTGAAGATAGGATCTCGATCACTCACTATGCTAGAGGGTACCCCATGTAATCGAACTATCTCTCGAAGATATACTGAAGCTAGCCATGGAGCAGTCCTCTTACTCTTCACAGGTATGAAATGGGCGCTCTTAGTAAGTCTGTCTACCACCACCCAAATTCCTGTATTACCCTTCCTCGATCTGGGTAACCCATCAATAAAATCCATCGAGACGCTATCCCACTTCCATTGCGGAACCTCCCATGGGTGAAGTAACCCACCTGGTTTCTTTTGCTCCGCCTTCACTTGCTGGCACACCAAACATCGAGCGACATACTCGGCCACATCTTTCTTCATACCGGCCCAGAAGAAAACCCTCTTCATGTCTTGGTACATCTTATCCCCACCGGGATGAATGGTCATCCTAGAACGGTGTGCGTCATCAAGAATAGCCTTCCTCAAACCCTCGTCTTGCGGTACACAAAGTCTACCGTCTCTACGCAAGTACCCCCTATCGTCTAGGGTGTACCTACTCAAATGGCTGGACGACTCCCCCCTTATGAGCTTCTCTATCAACTCAACCAACTGTGGGTCGTCCCTCTGGGCTTCTCCAATCCGCCCCAAAAGAGTAGGTCTAACTTCCAAAGAAGCTAGCAAACCGGGTACATAGTTAACGGAAGGTCTGAAATCAAACATTGAGATAAATTCCAAGCTTTGTCGTTCCATGAACAATGGACTCAAGGACAACCTCTTCCTGCTCAAGGCGTCCGCCACCACGTTACCCTTGCCAGGGGTATACGCTATCTCGAAATCATAGGATGCTAAGAACTCCATCCACCTTTGCTGTCTTAAGTTTAAATCCTTCTGAGAGAACAAGTAATTCAATGATTTATGGTCAGTGAACAACTCGAATCTCTCACCAAGAAGATAATGGCGCCAAATCTTAAGCGCAAAAACAATAGCGGCCAACTCTAAATCATGGGTAGGGTAATTTTTCTCATGTGCCCTCAACTGCCTTCCACCATAGGCTATTACCCTTCCCTCTTGCATTAAGACTGCGCCAAGTCCTGTCCCACAGGCATCGGTATAGACAACAAATGGCTTGCTCCCATCTGGCAACACTAAAACTGGAGCGGTGGATAAAGCTCTCTTTAACCGTCGGAACGCATCATCACAATCTACGTCCCATGCAAAAACAAGATTCTTCTTTGTTAAGCGGGTTAATGGGGCTGATATCTTTGCGAAGTCTTTGATAAACTTCCTATAATAACCCGCCAACCCCAAGAAACTTCTTACTTCAGTAGCATTCTTCGGAACCTTCCAATCCTGAATTGATACTACCTTCGCGGGATCCACAGCTATCCCTTCCTTGGAGACCACGTGCCCCAAGAACTGTACTTCCTTCCTCCAGAAGTGACATTTAGAGAATTTAGCCTTAAGGCTATGCGCTCGAAGAGTCTTCAACACTTCCCCAAGATGTAGGGCATGCTCTTCTTCACTCTTAGAAAATACTAAGATATCATCCACAAAGACCACCACGAATTTATTAAGGAACTCCCTGAACACCCTACTCATCAAATCAACAAAGTATGCAGGGGCGTTCGTCAACCCAAATGGCATCACCAGCCACTCATAGAAACCATCCGGAGTTCTAAAGGTAGTCTTGTCTATGCTATCCTCAGCCACCCTCAACTGATGAAACCCCGTGGCTAAGTCCAACTGAGAAAATACTGAAGCGCCAACCAACTGATCAAAAAGATCATCTATTCTCGGCAGTGGGTGTCTATTCTTCTTTGTGAGCTTGTTGAGTTCTCTATAGTCTACACAAAGTCTGAGGGACCCATCCGCCTTCGTAGCAAATACCACTGGAGCACCCCACTCCGATATGCTCCGTCTTATGAACCCCTTCTCAAGCAACTCCCCTACTTGCTTATGGAGTTCCCTCCTCTCACGAGGAGCCATGTGGCGCACTGGTAAAGATACCGGTTTAGCATTATCCACCAGATATATTCGGAAGTCAATCTCCCGCTTCGGAGGTAAGCCCTTCACCTCCTCAAACACATCCGGATATTCCCGGACCACTCTAACAGATTGCAAACTCTCGACCGAAGCGTCAAGCGATTCAAGATAACTTAGCATAACAGAGTCCCTGGGATTACAAGAAATCTCGAGAGTGTTACCCAAGCGGGTCATGAGCCTAACAACTCTCCTTTCGCAATCAAGAACGGCACCATTACTGGATAGCCAGTCCATGCCCAAAATCAACCCATAGCCCGTGAAGCCCAAGACAAAAGCATCACATCTAAACTCAATGCTAAGTATAGAAATCTTCAAACCCAAACATATCATGGACAAATAAGTGGAGCCCCCAATTGGGTTTGAAACAACCAAGGGATCATCTACCAGACTGGTGTCTAAGTGCAGTAACTCAACTAATGATGATGAGATAAACGAATGCGATGCGCCTGAATCAAACAATGTACGGACAGGATGGTCAAATAGAAAAACCAGACTTTCAACGGAGATAGTTCTACCTCTCTCCTGAATCGGTGGAACCGCGAGAGCCTGTACTTGCCCCCTAGCCTGACTCGGTGCCATAAGAGCTTGCACCTGTCCTCCTGAGGTAGATCCCGTCCTTTGCCCTTTCTTAGGGCAATCCTTCACTAAATGCCCTGCTTCGCCACAGTTGAAGCAGCCAGTCTTCTTCTTCTTGCGACAATCCTTGCTTAGGTGGCCAGGTGTCCCACAATTGAAACACTTCTTCTTCTTGCTCTTGCCACCGTTGCCTTTCCCACCTTTGCTTTGTTGTTGTTGCTGAGGTCTCTTTTGATCTCCCTTCTTCTCGGGTGCCTTATTAGCATTAGGACCCTTCTCTTCCTCATACATGAGTGCCATGTCAACTAGCTTCTCAAAGGTGGCCCCCATAGGGATATGAGTCATAGCCAACCCATGCATCGGTTCATTCAAGCCTTTCACGAACCGCAAAGCCTTCTTCTCCGGTGTATTTACCATATCTAGGCCAAACCTTGCCAATTGATTAAACTTGTTAACATATTCCTTCACCGAAAGATTTCCTTGCTTTAGAGTCAAGAATCTTTCCATATACAAGTTTTCCTCCGCCCTTGAGAAAAACTTTGCCACAAATCTTTGCCTAAAATCCGCCCAAGAGTCAACGGGGCGTTCTCCATTAGTGACCTCCCACCAGAATGAGGCCTCTCCCTTCATTAACCAAGCAGCCAACTTGATTTTCTTCCCTTCTTCCATCTCAAAGATATCTATCAACTCTTCCACCTCCTTAAGCCAATCTCTAGCTTCCACAAAAGTTTCAGATCCTTGAAAAGGTTTCCCTCCCATAGCTTTAAATTCCTTGCAAGTCTTAGCAAAAGTATCCGTGCGAGGAGGAGGGGGAGGAGGAAGATCGGGTGCTACGGTTGGTGGAGGAACATTTGCTGGACCCGTAGTGGTGGCCCTAGCCTCCATCAATCTCCTATACCATACTGGTATCGTCACACCCTCTGGAAAGTTAAGATTCTCGGCCATGCTGAAACGAAAAAGGAAAGATTCAAAACGAAGGATTCGAAGGATATAGATATGGCTATTGGGGATTATGCTTTTTCTTTCAAAAACTTTTCTCTTAAAAGACATGTTTTTGAAAATATCTTTTCCAAAAATGTTTTAGAAAAATAGTTTTCTAAAAAATTTATCTGTTCTGGTAACCTTTGCTCTGATACCACGTGTAACACCCCACGCCCGCTATAGTCACTCACTAAGGGAATGCCATAGCATCGGTGGAGTATTTTAGTGAATATAGAACAGAAAAATTACACCAAGACAGATATAAATAATATTTGAAATTTAAAACATCATCTCATAACAGCGGAAATAAACATGTCTGGTTACATCATAAAACCATGATAAAAGTCAAGTACAATATCTGTCAAAATAAAGAAGTACATAATCCCACTCTCTCATACAATAGCCCAAAACAAAAGAAAAGATAACTGGATAACTGAAGCTTTACATCTACCCAAGCTCCTCAGGACTGGAACAGCAATCCGATCAAGCTCTACTACCGCTAGGATCCACCGTAGGACCTGAGGGTTGGGAAAAAGATAAAAACAACGGGGTCAGACATAAGTCTGAGTGAGTCCTATAACTTTAACAATACAATCATTAAAGTAACCAGAGAAGACATAAACTTGACCTACGGTAATATCTGGGGATGAATGGCTACACTAAGCAGCTTGGTAGACTTAGGATAAACTAAGATAACCGTCAGGACGCATCTACCCACCCAAGGATAATTACTAACTGCACCACACCAGTCATTCCTACTTAAAGGTTGATCCCTTCCAAGGACTTAGAAAATTTCCCCAGTAGTTTCGTGTACTCCTAGCCCACTACATAGGTGTCGTCTGCCCCTATCTCCACTAGGTGTACTCAGTAATTCTTGCCCAGTAGTTTCGTGTACCCCTACATAGGTGCCGTCTGCCCCTATCTCCACTTGGTGTACCCACTACTCCCCAAGCGATCGGCTCCCTACCGTAGATACCCGTGCTGGTCCCACAGTGGGGTGTATCACTCCCCTAAAGTGGCTACCCAATACTAACGGTGCACGGCTTTATATCTACACGATGCAACAACGGCTTATCTACCAGCCCGGGCCCATACACGCATACGAAACCCGTTGGACTTGCGTTGCCACCGCTAACCCGTTTTGGCCTCTTATAATCAAGCCCAATATGCGTGTCCCGTCACTCGACATGGGTCGAGCCCACAAAGATACGTTTGGGATATTGGTTGAAATGGGCCCCCACAAGCTACCCACTTAAGCTTGTCAAATATCTAGTGTATCCCACTTAACCCTTTAATCATGTTTAATTACATGTTTCCACTTGGTTAAGTATTCTAATCGTATTTTCTATTGCCACCCAAGGCAACCCACTAGATTCCACATGCCACCCAAGGCAACCACAAAATTTCCTCATGCCACCCAAGGCACCCACTTAACCCCTCATGTCCCACTACATGCTAATATGGTTAAGTGTTTCTTAATTAATTAAGACCGTGATCTCCCATAAAGACCTCCCACATTAGACTAGCTGTTATGACCGCCTGGTTAAGCCGGTAGAGTCAGGGCAGTCTTACGTCATAACAGAGTCTAACCTCGTGTCTTTACCTTAAATCACGTATTTAATTCATGGCTAAGACCTCTCACATTGGGCTGACATTTGTAGCAACTGGTTAAGCCGGTCGGGTCCGGGCAGTTTTACACTACAAGTGAGTCCAACCTCGTGTCTTAGTCGATTAATTACACCTAATTAATCACCCCCATATTAATTATCCCTAATTAATATCAAGTTTTCCATAACATGGGTAGACCTAACTCAATAGGTAAATTCCCATGGGGTAGACCTAACTCAATAGGTAAATTCCCACTTATGGTAATTTATTTTTTTGGTATGCTTAATCATACCCAATCATTCATTTATTAACATATTTACCTACCCCATCGTTCCCCACGTAAATCGTTCTCATTTCATGACATAAATAAGGGGAAGATCATCACAAATATCATGGGTTTAGCATACAACTTTGTCATGGGT
Source organism: Allium sativum (assembly GCA_030737875.1). Taxonomy (NCBI): domain Eukaryota; kingdom Viridiplantae; phylum Streptophyta; class Magnoliopsida; order Asparagales; family Amaryllidaceae; genus Allium; species Allium sativum. Next base: position 250,515,639 of record CM060920.1, read on the forward strand.
TAAGAGGATGTCAACTTGCATATATGAGCATATATTAACCCAACTACATATAACCCAAACTTGCATATTATCATACACATGATTTGCATAACATGTTGCATATGAGCTTGCATATTATCATACACATATCTTGCATAACATGTTGAACTTGCATATAGGCATTCTCATAACTTGCATAACATGTTAAACATGCATTTAAGCATACACATAACTTGCATAAGCATTCACATACTTGCATAAGCATCCACATACTTGCATAAGCATACATAACTTGCATAAACATGCTTAACTTGCATATCATGTCATTTAAGCATATACATATCTTGCATAAGCATTCATATACTCGCATAAGCATGCATAACTTGCATATCACATAAATCTTGCATTTAAACATATACATGACTTGCATAAGCATCCATATTCTTGCATAAGCATGCATAACTTGCATATCACATTAAACTTGCATTTAAACATATACTTAACTTGCATAACTCACTTTGTTTAAACATGCATAATTCCACTCATTAAATATGCATAAATCCACTTGTTAAGCATGCATAAACCAACTTGTTAAACATGCATAAACCAACTTATTGAGCATGCATAAACCAACTTATCAAATATGCATAAACATAAAACAACATAGAGTAACATATCATTATAAATGATTCAAACTCACTAATCCGCATTTAAGACCATAAGCCTCATTACACCCAATCTACTTACTTTAACAATTGATGTTAAAGTGATAGAAACTCACCAAACTCAAGATTAGCAACCTTATGAAGTAGAATTAGTTGCTAACTATGAAGATAATGATAATTAAAGATTGATTAGAGAGTGATTAGCTTGCAACTTCTTTCATAAATTAGTGGAGGCTCCCCTTAGGATTTAATTTGGCGGCATGAGGCCATCATTTCTATTTTTGGTAAGGATTAAGGGGGTTTAGGGTGTATTTATAGATTAGGTGAGTGTTTTAGGCCCTTAGATTAACCCTAGATTAGATTAGGACCCTTAGATTTCGGAAATCTCTAGAACCAGCCCTCCTAGCCAGCCTGAAACCCAACCTGGTGCAACCTGGTGCACCCAGGTTCAATGGACGGCGCGCCCCTGTCGACAGGCAAGTCGACAGGCAAGTTGACACCCCTGTCGACAGCCCTGTCGACATGGGTAGGGCGGGAATCTTCCCGCCTGACCCCGCCTGTTCCATCCCACAATCTGAAATTTTAAATTTTTAAATCTGTTTTAGTTTTGAATTTTCTGCAAACTTCATCGGGCCATAACTGGGCCATACGGACTTCGATTTTCGAAAACTCGAACTCTATTTTGCGTATTTTTCCGTGACGAACGCAATAACGCAACCCGTTTCCCCTAATTCCCACATCTGAGATTATTTATCCTGTAAATAGTGAATTTTAGTATTAACTAAAATTCGGGGTGTTACAAGACCTGACCTGCCTATGAGTTGGATGACTCGAAATCTCTGCATTATCGCCACGAATGAAATCACGATAGAGCTGTGCCTCATGCAGATGAACTGGTGGAGTATCCGGAATTACGTACCGACATCTATCAGTACAAATGTAGCCTGCAAACATGGAGTCCAACTTCCTGAATCGTGTCGTGGAAACACTCTTGTACTTGCGTGCCGCTATTGGCACCGTCGCCCACCAATCGTCCGTTCTTGTGACGGTATCCAACTGCTCGTCCCACGCTCCTCCACCAAACTGTAGCAGTCTATTACACGGAGTCCAATCTCTTTTCATGTTGTCAAACTTGTTCTTCATCTGGCCAGCATTGTAGTCCAATATGGTGCGCTCATTGAACGCCGTTGCGATCAGCTGGTGCCATCCTCCAACATTATGTACACGAGAACTTAGATGTTGCATGCACACATCAATGAAAGCGTTGGTCATATCGTTGTTCCATTCGGCAATGAAACGGGTAGATGAAGATTGACTGTCTGCCATTCTGTAAAAAAAAAAACCCTAAAGATTATGAATAAAATATATATGGGAGTAAAGAAACTAAAAAATACAAAAATAAAAGCAAAAACCTGAAAAGATCGACGAGTAGACACTGATTGGAGCAAATATTTTCGGGTTTGTGGCTGTTTTGGTGATGGAAGAGGAATGAAGTGGCCAAATATATAGATGGAGGTGAAGGAATCGGCTGTTCTGGATCGTCGCATTCGATGCGTCGGACGCGAAAGCCACCTTTTCAACCGTTCATCTCGAAGGGGCAAACGTGTGGGCCCCACTGTGGATGCGTCCGACGCGTCGGACGAGTCAGATGCAGACGCGAACTTTAACTGCCCAGTTCATAAATCAAACGGTACCTAAACCGCTATGCTCTGTGGTACTGAACGGTCCTCTTCCGAGTTTCGACGCTGAAGTCATCCCCATATGTGTAGTAGATTTATCCTCCTTTATTATAGCAGCCTCAGGCCCCGTTCGCAGTCAAGTTCAAACGGATTTCCGTTGCGTTAGCGTCCGACGCGTCGAACGCCTGCAACGTTCCAAACATAATGATTTGTGAACGTTAGAAATCAAAGCATTGGCATTCGACGTGTCGAACGCCAACGGCTTGATTTCCAACGTTCTTCTTCCTTCTCTATAAATCAACAACCTCCTTCTAACTCTTCACTCTACACTACTCAATCCATCTCCTCTTCTATTCTTCATCCAACCAAATTCGAGCAGAAATCATGTTTTTTTTCATTTTGTTGTTTATGTTATATACCGTTACTCAACATAGTTTTTTTCCTTGTTTTTTTTAAATTTATTTCTGATAAATATTGCTTTTTCATTTTTTAGTATCGCCAACCGAAAATCTGCACATCATTGGTCGTTTACCGCAACTTAGATTATGTTGCAATGTCATGTTGAAACATATAGCGCTTGTGGCAGCAACAAAAAGGGTGTTCACAAAATCATTGCAGAAAAGTTCAACAATGCCATACAAAACTATCTAAACATCGAACCGATAGCAAGAGCAAGATCCGGAATAACTATCATAGTCTTCGACGAGAGTGGATGAAAAGGATGCACTGATGAACAAGACTGGTGCTGGTTGGGATACTTGTAAAAGAACGATTTCTTGAAGCGACGAATGGTGGGAAGATCGTGTTAAGGTTCGTAAACTTTAATTTTTACTGTTTATTTATAGATAAATTCTTATAATTTTGTTTTTTACTTTTAGGAATTTGGAGTGATTGTTTTAAAATATAAGAAACGTCCGCTAGAAAATTTGGAGATAATGCAACAATTATTTCGTGGGAATAATGATATTGGTCAATCGTCCTACACTTCTGCTGCTACTATACAACCAATGCAGACTAGTACGTCGCCTTCAACACAAAGCACATAGAACATGGGCTTTTGATGGGTTTTTTAATCCATTGGATGAAACGCAAAATGATCATATTCTAAATCTGATGTAACATCCCGCCTTTTTACCGATTTGTGTTTGCATATATAAATTAGTTTAATTATTGAATTCGTATGGTAAATGTAACGACCCGGGTTTTTCGATCATTTGAACTCGAATATTTAAATTGGTTTTAAACATTTCATTTGAAATATTAATGGGTTTATTATTGAATTTATTTATTTAAACGACAATTGAACGTCTATACTTATTTAAATCGGACTCAAAATATCGAGGTAGTTCTTAGATATACGTATGAGTGAGCAATAACAGTTGACAACATAAATTAATAACCGTTTAAAATATTCAAATTTATATAACGTTCTCTGGCTAATACCAAAGGTGCCCGTCCATTTCGTGTAGTATATAATTACAACTAACTAAAAATAAGAATTTATTTCCAAACAAATCCTTACATTTATTACTATACGGGATACTAAGAAAATAAACAACACGGTAACCAAGAAATTAGCACTGCTTTCCTATTACAAAACGAAGCAATATGGTATCCACCTAGACTAAATATGTAGCCTACTTTTCCCACGTCTGCCTTATCACAACAAAATGTACAAGTCACGTACATGTGAGCCGGGGCAACTCATACACTGCGCCATTTCTTTTCATACGTGCCTACCTTGAAAATTCCTACTCCCTAAACAAAATATATACAACCAAGTAGGGGCTACAGCTCTTACCGTTTGCAGACCTACCTAGCAACTTGAATTTTCACTTCAATAGGCTACTTCCTTCTTTTTGCTGCACCGTCATTTCTTGCTTTCACATGACCAAACAATGACATGCTAACTTATGAACTAATATCAGCAGCTACCCTATTTCATATGGACCTTCGCACATGTATTGCTGTCAATACAAGAAACACATGCTAGCTTAAAGCTCTGCCCACCCAAAAGGACATACACAGGCATTCTCGAATACCCATGCACATGCTAAATGTAAACACTGCATTCCTACCCCTGCCAACCTATATGTCTAGCTACTCTACAATTACTTGCGTCCCAAACCATCAAAACCGTAAGGGCCAAGTAATCCATTTCCGTGTGAACCAATCTTCTAGCCGTGCCACTCAAGTTTTGCTCCATTATAAATACCTGTTCGTTCCATTCTTTCCAGCAAAAAAAAAAAAAAAAAAAAAAAAAAAGCCATCTCTCTTATTCAAACAAAACACCTCTTCATCTATGTATTTTCGAAACAAATAACTAAAACGCAACACTTGCGTGAACTGGAAAGCAAGTAAACTGTAACTGTAAAGTGGCTCGAGATGGACTGCGTTGGCGGAAGACTAAGGTTTTTGGCGAGATGGCGTTGGTCCGGAGCTGACAATGGCGGAGCAGTGGAGTATTCGAACATGTGGAAATTTGCAGGATGGGTTCACTGTACTTTTGAGGGCGGTACTGTCATGATGGGGGTTATATGCGGGTTTTTGCTGGAGGTTGAGGCCAACGGTCGAGGGGTTTAGGCGCAGGCTGGTGACGCAGGGCGGAGCCCCGGCCGTTGGTATTGGCGCCGTACATCCTCTGGTGTTGGATATCTGAAAGGTGGAAGACATACCGAAGGGGGGGACGCGAGTTTACAGTGGGGGGAGGATTAGTGGTGTGTCGGAGGAGTATGGAGGGGAGTACATGCGATATGGGGAAGAACGTTTCAGGTGGTTGAGGAAGATCAAGCAGTTGGTTTTAGCATTCAAAAAAAAAAAAAAAAAAAAAAAACAAAGAGAGAGATAAAAAAAGAAAGAAGTACGAGGAGCTGAACAAGAACGCATGGGAAGACAAGGAACAAATGGGATAAAACAAAGAGGATTGGACTAAAGTTTTCAACACAGCAGATGGTACAAGATTTCGTTTTGGAAGTGGCAATATGGATCACAACGTGGGAAAGTAATAGTGGTATATTTCAACATGGAACAAGGAATGGTATGGGGCGCTGTCTTATTGAAATAAAGGTATACGATGGTAAATTTTAACCAATCCATGGTGATCAATGGTTTTGATAAACAATTTATTCAATTTATCAATTTAATTTAAAATCGTAATTTAAACCATTAATGACATTTTGCCAGGTTATTAGAATTAGACAAAGCAAGTTGTACGGTAATCGCGGTAACGGACGCAACACGATAGAACTGTTTGAAAGAGGAACGGACGGTGTGAACGCAGCGGGAAGCATGTCAAACAAATTGTTCTGACGACGAATGGGAATACAGGTGAGTTAAACTCACTCAGTTACCCATTTATAATTTTTATAAGTTGGGTTGATTGCTTGTGTGCTATGTATGCTAATTGATTTGGTTGATTTAATGATTGTTCGGTTATTAACTATACTGTTTGAATTAAACGGTTGTTTAATTTAAATGAAATGACATCGTTATTTTTAACGATGATTTTCCAAACAAGGTAACTTACCTTGATGGTTACGTTTATAACAATATAAACGTATTTAAATGAATTGGATGCTTGAATGCTTATTTCGACGAACCCCTATCAGTTGAACTGATTGTTTGTTTGCATATGATCCTTATATGAACTGTTTAACCGACATGATTGGGTTATTGACTTAGTGGTTGTTTGTTGAATCTAAATTCAAAAATTATTCGGTTATTAACCGATGTGCGATATTGGTTGAGGAATTTATAGCAGATGGCCAAAATGAAAACTGTTTATAAAGATTGATTTACCGTCAGGTGAGTCGAAAAAAAGAAAAAAAAAATGAAGTTATAAAATTTATTCTATAACTGAATATGGATTTTTAAATATATTATTTTTAATTAGCCTTTTAAAGGAAAATAAAAACAACCACTTATAGATCGATCACCAATTTGACATCAAAATCGACAGTGTGCGAAGCACGTACTTTATCTTTTATAAAGAAAAATTCTTATATTAAAAAGATTATTAAGCAACTGTGAAATGATTAACAACGACGATTAATTGTTTATGAAACAATTAAAGTAAGATTATTTTGAAATGGATTATTTAAATTAATAATATTATTTATTAGTTTAAATGAAAAAGACGAGTTAGAATTGATAAATAAATTAATCTTATGTTAAAGTCGACCAAGCCAACTATTATAACGACAGTTGATTATTTAGTTAAATAAATTTGTGCAGATTCATCTAATGAATGGTGTTTAACTCAACAAGAAAAGGAAATTGGATATTTATCCAAGTTAACGATAAAGTAAATTGTCTCTTAAATAAAGCTCATTTAAGTAATCGAAGTTATAAATGAATTATGATTGAATTTAAAGGAAGTTTGTGAACGGCTTTATAGTTTAAACCAGATTTGATAAAGTAAGTTATAAAACGGTTTTAAGCAAAGGCGATAAGCTTAAAATAAAGATTTCTTAATATTTGAATTAAAGGAAATCGAGATGAGAAAGAAGGGTTTTATAACCAGAAAAGTATAAACAAGTTTATAAATAAGGGATGGGGAGTTAAGGTGGTACTTAATGGTGATACAAATGGGATTTAAAGTAACATTTTCCAAAAAGAAGGATTAAAAAGTTTAGAAAAAGATTCTTGTAATTGAATTGAGAAAAGGATCGAGTAATGGGATTTGTAATGATTTAAAGAAGTTAAAGTTTAAATATGGATAGTTTATCTATCATTTACTAAATCAATATATTAGTGATATATTTAAAAGGAAGATTTCCAAGATGAGAAGATTTATAAAAACCATATGTTAAATGAAATAGTGAAACGGAAATTGCTGATATCAGAATGAATATGAGATTCTGAATTACAATTCATATTTATCTTAAGATAAGAGTGTTGTTGATCAAGGTCTGAGAGGTAATTAAAATACCCCAACTTGAACGACTTCAGGATTATCGAAGGATGGTATTAATTGTAATGAGGAAGACGTAAGAAGAAATTGTTTTTGAGAAAGTGGTAGTAACGAGGAATTATATATGCTTTTAAGATATTTTTCTAAGTGTCAAAATAAAATGATTTGGGAATATTATATTATTTTAATGGCCAAGTGATGTTGTGTACTCAACCAATGAATCTGTTTTTATGGTTGTTTATTTTGATAGTTAAATAACCGACTATCAAAACCTGACCAATACGACCGTTGGTACGGAAAGACCGGGATTGAATTTATATTCGAAAACCATTCCGGCCAGCAAATACGTGAAGACGTCGATTGAAGACGGAGCAAGTGAAGGCCGTGGATCTTCATAAGCGGAAGGATTACTTGACGCATAATCTCTGTGTTGCAACGCAGAGATATTCTGACGTGATTCGGTCGTGGTTGAGATTTTGTGGTTTGCAAGGACTACTCGCTACTGATCCTTGGGGTGATTCCTATATAAGGATGCGGTAGGGAGGTACCTTCGGTTCATCCTGTTCCTGGATGACTTGTATGGACAAGTGTCTGACAAAGTATTTCCAAAGGACCACGTACGTTGATTTCTTCAAACGTATCCTAGTTGGTTAGCTCCCAGCTAGAGTATTTTTGTGGACGTCAATTAGTGATATCCAATGGATCTGACGATGTGGCATTCAAAGTGAATGATGGACAGATATGCTAAAAGGAATTTAAACTTCAAGCCTCATCAACCGGGAAACGACAAAAATCGGGCAGGCAGCATGGCTATGTGGGTCGCTCCCATTAGGGTGTATAATCACCTATCTAGAGAAATTCCTTTTGTTCTTTAATCTATCGATGCTGTCCCTTTTCGGGAAACGGTGGTTTGAGTCCAACCGTTGGTGATATACATTCGATACACTCAAGCGAAATGAGTGGTCGGTCATGTGAGGGTCGGGTTGCAAGACGTTCTTGTTGAACCCAGTGTATTCGTCTCTAGAGATACACGAGCGGCAGGTGGTCCATACCTTGTCAAGGTCGGAATCCAATCTCCAATAAGTGCTCGCGGTTTTGATTGTATACTATATATGTGAAGCGTGAGATGCAAACGTTCCACTAGATTGTTATTTACTTGTATGTAGACATTATTATAATATCAGACAAGATATTGCTTTCAAAAATGTTTTGGGTTATCGTAAGGTAAAACCGTCCGTGTTTATGTGTGGATTTGGTCTTACGATTATCCTTTGTTCTCGAAAAGATTTTCGAACTCTAAAATCAAGTTGGATGCTCATGCTAAATACTGTGCGAGTTTTTCTCACTCTGGTTCACCAGACTGACCCGGTGTTTTGTAAATGCTCGGGTTAGACCGGGTGTACAGGTCCAGGTTATCGGATGCTGTGAAGTCCAAGGACGAGCTGAAGGAGTTCAGACGTATGATGTTCAACTGTTATTATTCCGCTGTGTGTTATATATATGAGGACAGACTATTATAACTGTCCAGATGAATTGATGTACTCTAATGTTGTAAGTATTATTTAAAGCTTTCAATAAAAATTATTTCTACATTATATTTTGTTCCGCTGCGATGTGAGTTTCCGTGTTGTGTTGGTTCTTCTCATTCTTCTATTCTAATATTCTTTCTTTCTTATCTCACCCTCTAACTTCTTTCTCCTAGCTTTCTGGGGCTCTCGGTACTTGAGTTTGGACACGGTTTGTATTAGTGTCGAGATTCGAGTGTCGAAATTCCCGGGTCGCTACAGTTGGTATCAGAGCAATGGTTTAGAAATAACCTTGGCTCTGTGGTATAACTCGATAGAGATGGGGTTAGTAATACCCTAGATCGAGATTGAGTGTATATATACGAGAGCGTATTTGTAAATTTTATATAAAAATGTTTGGATTGCGTTGTTTGATCGGTTCAAGTTGAACTGCTAATCAATGCAATATTGTTTTGTAATGTTGGTAGGCAAAATAATTTGGCCAAATTATATTTTCTTATATAAAAAGAAATGAGTTTTCTCAATTATTGAGATAATGGTTTGATGATTATTTATTTGAATGGAGATTCAAATAAAATTGTGAATTTAAATGGTTTAATATAACCAAAGAAATTGGTGAATAAGAATTTTAATATGAAATTAGGTAAAACAAATAAGTTAGAAACAAATAATTTGGTTGAAATGGTTGTGTATGTTGATTGATTGTTTGTTTGTGGAAAAATAGAGTGATTGAGCGTAAAATTCATCATCAGTAAAATGAATTGAAACCAAGGGAAATTATATTCAGGATAATGAATCCGAATAAAATCAAATATGGAATGAAAACTGAAACGATTGAACCATGTATCTGTTATTGGCATTGGATAGTGAGATAAGTACAGGTTGGAAGAGAAAGAGCTGTTAGTTGATTTGCCGCATGACTAGAATATGGGTTGCCCGACAACAAGGTAAACCTTAATATATTGATTGGTGATGGATTTTATGCCCCTGAGATGGATAGCCGCTTGGCATTATTTTCTTTTGATCGATGCGAGGCCTGGAGTGACAAGTTGTACTTGTTTGGATCAAACAGCACCGAGGAGGTGCTGACAAATTTTTCGTAAAGTTTTAAACTTAGAAATTGTTTTGATAATATTTTGAATTAATAAATAATTTGGTTTGAATCATTCTTCTTACTTAGCAATTTCGAGGACGAAATTATTTTTAAGGGGGGAAGAATGTAACGACCCGGGTTTTTCGATCATTTGAACTCGAATATTTAAATTGGTTTTAAACATTTCATTTGAAATATTAATGGGTTTATTATTGAATTTATTTATTTAAACGACAATTGAACGTCTATACTTATTTAAATCGGACTCAAAATATCGAGGTAGTTCTTAGATATACGTATGAGTGAGCAATAACAGTTGACAACATAAATTAATAACCGTTTAAAATATTCAAATTTATATAACGTTCTCTGGCTAATACCAAAGGCGCCCGTCCATTTCGTGTAGTATATAATTACAACTAACTAAAAATAAGAATTTATTTCCAAACAAATCCTTACATTTATTACTATACGGGATACTAAGAAAATAAACAACACGGTAACCAAGAAATTAGCACTGCTTTCCTATTACAAAACGAAGCAATATGGTATCCACCTAGACTAAATATGTAGCCTACTTTTCCCACGTCTGCCTTATCACAACAAAATGTACAAGTCACGTACATGTGAGCCGGGGCAACTCATACACTGCGCCATTTCTTTTCATACGTGCCTACCTTGAAAATTCCTACTCCCTAAACAAAATATATACAACCAAGTAGGGGCTACAGCTCTTACCGTTTGCAGACCTACCTAGCAACTTGAATTTTCACTTCAATAGGCTACTTCCTTCTTTTTGCCGCACCGTCATTTCTTGCTTTCACATGACCAAACAATGACATGCTAACTTATGAACTAATATCAGCAGCTACCCTATTTCATATGGACCTTCGCACATGTATTGCTGTCAATACAAGAAACACATGCTAGCTTAAAGCTCTGCCCACCCAAAAGGACATACACAGGCATTCTCGAATACCCATGCACATGCTAAATGTAAACACTGCATTCCTACCCCTGCCAACCTATATGTCTAGCTACTCTACAATTACTTGCGTCCCAAACCATCAAAACCGTAAGGGCCAAGTAATCCATTTCCGTGTGAACCAATCTTCTAGCCGTGCCACTCAAGTTTTGCTCCATTATAAATACCTGTTCGTTCCATCCTTTCCAGCAAAAAAAAAAAAAAAAAAAAAAAAAAAAAAGCCATCTCTCTTATTCAAACAAAACACCTCTTCATCTATGTATTTTCGAAACAAATAACTAAAACGCAACACTTGCGTGAACTGGAAAGCAAGTAAACTGTAACTGTAAAGTGGCTCGAGATGGACTGCGTTGGCGGAAGACTAAGGTTGCTGGCGAGATGGCGTTGGTCCGGAGCTGACAATGGCGGAGCAGTGGAGTATTCGAACATGTGGAAATTTGCAGGATGGGTTCACTGTACTTTTGAGGGCGGTACTGTCATGATGGGGGTTATATGCGGGTTTTTGCTGGAGGTTGAGGCCAACGGTCGAGGGGTTTAGGCGCAGGCTGGTGACGCAGGGCGGAGCCCCGGCCGTTGGTATTGGCGCCGTACATCCTCTGGTGTTGGATATCTGAAAGGTGGAAGACATACCGAAGGGGGGGACGCGAGTTTACAGTGGGGGGAGGATTAGTGGTGTGTCGGAGGAGTATGGAGGGGAGTACATGCGATATGGGGAAGAACGTTTCAGGTGGTTGAGGAAGATCAAGCAGTTGGTTTTAGCATTCAAAAAAAAAAAAAAAAAAAAAAAAAAGAGAGAGATAAAAAAAGAAAGAAGTACGAGGAGCTGAACAAGAACGCATGGGAAGACAAGGAACAAATGGGATAAAACAAAGAGGATTGGACTAAAGTTTTCAACACAGCAGATGGTACAAGATTTCGTTTTGGAAGTGGCAATATGGATCACAACGTGGGAAAGTAATAGTGGTATATTTCAACATGGAACAAGGAATGGTATGGGGCGCTGTCTTATTGAAATAAAGGTATACGATGGTAAATTTTAACCAATCCATGGTGATCAATGGTTTTGATAAACAATTTATTCAATTTATCAATTTAATTTAAAATCGTAATTTAAACCATTAATGACATTTTGCCAGGTTATTAGAATTAGACAAAGCAAGTTGTACGGTAATCGCGGTAACGGACGCAACACGATAGAACTGTTTGAAAGAGGAACGGACGGTGTGAACGCAGCGGGAAGCATGTCAAACAAATTGTTCTGACGACGAATGGGAATACAGGTGAGTTAAACTCACTCAGTTACCCATTTATAATTTTTATAAGTTGGGTTGATTGCTTGTGTGCTATGTATGCTAATTGATTTGGTTGATTTAATGATTGTTCGGTTATTAACTATACTGTTTGAATTAAACGGTTGTTTAATTTAAATGAAATGACATCGTTATTTTTAACGATGATTTTCCAAACAAGGTAACTTACCTTGATGGTTACGTTTATAACAATATAAACGTATTTAAATGAATTGGATGCTTGAATGCTTATTTCGACGAACCCCTATCAGTTGAACTGATTGTTTGTTTGCATATGATCCTTATATGAACTGTTTAACCGACATGATTGGGTTATTGACTTAGTGGTTGTTTGTTGAATCTAAATTCAAAAATTATTCGGTTATTAACCGATGTGCGATATTGGTTGAGGAATTTATAGCAGATGGCCAAAATGAAAACTGTTTATAAAGATTGATTTACCGTCAGGTGAGTCGAAAAAAAGAAAAAAAAAATGAAGTTATAAAATTTATTCTATAACTGAATATGGATTTTTAAATATATTATTTTTAATTAGCCTTTTAAAGGAAAATAAAAACAACCACTTATAGATCGATCACCAATTTGACATCAAAATCGACAGTGTGCGAAGCACGTACTTTATCTTTTATAAAGAAAAATTCTTGTATTAAAAAGATTATTAAGCAACTGTGAAATGATTAACAACGACGATTAATTGTTTATGAAACAATTAAAGTAAGATTATTTTGAAATGGATTATTTAAATTAATAATATTATTTATTAGTTTAAATGAAAAAGACGAGTTAGAATTGATAAATAAATTAATCTTATGTTAAAGTCGACCAAGCCAACTATTATAACGACAGTTGATTATTTAGTTAAATAAATTTGTGCAGATTCATCTAATGAATGGTGTTTAACTCAACAAGAAAAGGAAATTGGATATTTATCCAAGTTAACGATAAAGTAAATTGTCTCTTAAATAAAGCTCATTTAAGTAATCGAAGTTATAAATGAATTATGATTGAATTTAAAGGAAGTTTGTGAACGGCTTTATAGTTTAAACCAGATTTGATAAAGTAAGTTATAAAACGGTTTTAAGCAAAGGCGATAAGCTTAAAATAAAGATTTCTTAATATTTGAATTAAAGGAAATCGAGATGAGAAAGAAGGGTTTTATAACCAGAAAAGTATAAACAAGTTTATAAATAAGGGATGGGGAGTTAAGGTGGTACTTAATGGTGATACAAATGGGATTTAAAGTAACATTTTCCAAAAAGAAGGATTAAAAAGTTTAGAAAAAGATTCTTGTAATTGAATTGAGAAAAGGATCGAGTAATGGGATTTGTAATGATTTAAAGAAGTTAAAGTTTAAATATGGATAGTTTATCTATCATTTACTAAATCAATATATTAGTGATATATTTAAAAGGAAGATTTCCAAGATGAGAAGATTTATAAAAACCATATGTTAAATGAAATAGTGAAACGGAAATTGCTGATATCAGAATGAATATGAGATTCTGAATTACAATTCATATTTATCTTAAGATAAGAGTGTTGTTGATCAAGGTCTGAGAGGTAATTAAAATACCCCAACTTGAACGACTTCAGGATTATCGAAGGATGGTATTAATTGTAATGAGGAAGACGTAAGAAGAAATTGTTTTTGAGAAAGTGGTAGTAACGAGGAATTATATATGCTTTTAAGATATTTTTCTAAGTGTCAAAATAAAATGATTTGGGAATATTATATTATTTTAATGGCCAAGTGATGTTGTGTACTCAACCAATGAATCTGTTTTTATGGTTGTTTATTTTGATAGTTAAATAACCGACTATCAAAACCTGACCAATACGACCGTTGGTACGGAAAGACCGGGATTGAATTTATATTCGAAAACCATTCCGGCCAGCAAATACGTGAAGACGTCGATTGAAGACGGAGCAAGTGAAGGCCGTGGATCTTCATAAGCGGAAGGATTACTTGACGCATAATCTCTGTGTTGCAACGCAGAGATATTCTGACGTGATTCGGTCGTGGTTGAGATTTTGTGGTTTGCAAGGACTACTCGCTACTGATCCTTGGGGTGATTCCTATATAAGGATGCGGTAGGGAGGTACCTTCGGTTCATCCTGTTCCTGGATGACTTGTATGGACGAGTGTCTGACAAAGTATTTCCAAAGGACCACGTACGTTGATTTCTTCAAACGTATCCTAGTTGGTTAGCTCCCAGCTAGAGTATTTTTGTGGACGTCAATTAGTGATATCCAATGGATCTGACGATGTGGCATTCAAAGTGAATGATGGACAGATATGCTAAAAGGAATTTAAACTTCAAGCCTCATCAACCGGGAAACGACAAAAATCGGGCAGGCAGCATGGCTATGTGGGTCGCTCCCATTAGGGTGTATAATCACCTATCTAGAGAAATTCCTTTTGTTCTTTAATCTATCGATGCTGTCCCTTTTCGGGAAACGGTGGTTTGAGTCCAACCGTTGGTGATATACATTCGATACACTCAAGCGAAATGAGTGGTCGGTCATGTGAGGGTCGGGTTGCAAGACGTTCTTGTTGAACCCAGTGTATTCGTCTCTAGAGATACACGAGCGGCAGGTGGTCCCATACCTTGTCAAGGTCGGAATCCAATCTCCAATAAGTGCTCGCGGTTTTGATTGTATACTATATATGTGAAGCGTGAGATGCAAACGTTCCACTAGATTGTTATTTACTTGTATGTAGACATTATTATAATATCAGACAAGATATTGCTTTCAAAAATGTTTTGGGTTATCGTAAGGTAAAACCGTCCGTGTTTATGTGTGGATTTGGTCTTACGATTATCCTTTGTTCTCGAAAAGATTTTCGAACTCTAAAATCAAGTTGGATGCTCATCCTAAATACTGTGCGAGTTTTTCTCACTCTGGTTCACCAGACTGACCCGGTGTTTTGTAAATGCTCGGGTTAGACCGGGTGTACAGGTCCAGGTTATCGGATGCTGTGAAGTCCAAGGACGAGCTGAAGGAGTTCAGACGTATGATGTTCAACTGTTATTATTCCGCTGTGTGTTATATATATGAGGACAGACTATTATAACTGTCCAGATGAATTGATGTACTCTAATGTTGTAAGTATTATTTAAAGCTTTCAATAAAAATTATTTCTACATTATATTTTGTTCCGCTGCGATGTGAGTTTCCGTGTTGTGTTGGTTCTTCTCATTCTTCTATTCTAATATTCTTTCTTTCTTATCTCACCCTCTAACTTCTTTCTCCTAGCTTTCTGGGGCTCTCGGTACTTGAGTTTGGACACGGTTTGTATTAGTGTCGAGATTCGAGTGTCGAAATTCCCGGGTCGCTACAGTAAATGAAATTTATAACGAAGTTTGAAAACGTATAAATATATGTATTAATTAAAACGAGCTCGAAATGGCGCGGTAGTTCGTAATTTATGATTTGAACTTCAACTGAGTGTACAGAATCCGTTAAAAGTCGGAATTCGCTGAAACAAGAAATATTCAAATATGTTTAACTATAAATTTGCAATGAAGGAGAAAAATCATAATTCCGTATATTAGATTGAGAGTTATGGCCAAATCAAATTTTGAAATAGTCGCTGTGAAATCCTTTGTAAACAAAAATGATTTTATTTGATTAAATAAATCGATTTTAACTCAATTTAATATTGATTTAATTTATATCGTGTTTAAAAATTTAAGTTAGCTTATTCTGGAAATTTTATGAAATCAGTTTGTGTACGTTTATATGATAATAATATTTTATTTGTTTTATGTTAAATCGAGTTTAATATTAAATCGTTAATATAATTTAATATCTTTGGTATATGGTCGAATTAGACCATGGGAACTGTTCCAGTATGTTCAGAATAGGGGTAGAACCCTAGAAATGTCATTCGTTGCGTTCAGATAGGAGTTTGATAACAAGTGATATTTTAAATAGGGTGAAACCACACCAGTTCAACCAGAAATAAAAATAAATCAATCAAAGAAATAAAAATCTAAACAATAGGGGACGACCTAAAACTCTTAAGTACATGCTACTCTGAAAATTACAGTCGTATTCTCTTTTCGGATGTCTCATTCGAGTTTATTTCCTTCTTCGTTAAGCTTACGCTGCAAACCTACATCCCCTTATGTCAACGCCTAAATCTACTAGTCTGAGAAGCTACCATCGTCTTCTCATTTCAGTTTCACATCCGCGTTACCTTCCCAAAGCCTCGTACACTGAAAATCTATGGCTACTTCTAACCCCTACTGAATGAAACCATCCTTATCGTTCCCCCTTGGCATCTATAAAAAGGCCATCGCCTTCGTTACTTCCCATCCCAAATCAATACACTTCAATTCCTTTGATTCCTCTTTCTCTCTGTTTCTTTTACTTAGCAAAATCGTGAAATCCCTCTTTATAAAAAAAGGGGGGAAGATACCGGAAATCACAAAAAGGAAATCGAATTTCCAATTATCACGTTTCAAAAAAAAAACTCGGTTGTCCTGGAGCTCCTTAACACTTGCGAGGCATGCGCGATCCAGCAAGGGGGTGCCAGTGGTGCTTTCAATCTGATTTTGGGTCAAGGTGAAGAGGTGCGATGTACTGGAGTTTGATTTGGAGGGGTCCGACGTCTGATAATGGAACTGGGGTGTTGTCGGCATGTTGGTGGATGGTGCGATTGGGTGTAAGGGAGGGCGATGCAGCTTCAGGAAGTTGGCCGACTTCGGTATGGAGCTCGAAAAGAGGATCTGCTGTTAGGGAGTAAAGTTCGAACTGGAATATTTGGGTTTGACATTGTATTGTGATGTACGGTTGATGAAAGGGGTAGTGCAAAGTTATAGGGATGAACTGGGATGTTGAATTTAAGATGTCGGAGTTCAATTTTAAGGAGTGCGAGAGTCACTGTGGGTGCGGAAGTCCGATGTTGGTTTTTGGGCTAAATGGAGTGGTGTGATACTGGAGAGGATGACTGCGAGTTGTTCGTTGAAATGCCAAAGTGGGATGAGTAGAATTTCGCTGGGGGGGGGGGGGGGGGCTGGTTTTCAGTGGAAATGAACTGAGTGTTCTCAGTAACAAGGTATATTGTTTTGCGGATTTTAAATTACATTGAAAATCTATTTATTTGTTAGGTAGTTAATTTATAATAATTAAATAATTAATGGATCAATACTCATAGGAAAATTTATTTTAATGATTAGTTAAACGATTTATAAATTTTAAATTCAATCATAGGAAGATGAATCTTATCCAAGATAATGAAGTTGATCTGTAGACGCAACGATATGGAATTTTACAATCGGATATTCAGCACGACAAACCGAGGTGAGTTAAACTCACTCAGTTAATTATTTGAACTCTTTTAATAGTTCAAATTTTATTTATTGCTTGTTGGCTGATTACTTGATCGATATAAAGTGATAATATATTATAATAATAATATATAAAAATAATATTGGTGATTGGATAATTCCCGCAGTATCATTAGCGGATGCCCGCAGTATCATTAGCGGATGATTTCCCCATGCGTCCCACAATATATATAGTGGATGACCTTCTATACCGCGATATCCTACCTCAAAGCAGGATGGGTATTATTATTGTTGACTAACATCTGTGGATGTAGGAAAAACAGGTTGGAGGGATCCAACAGGATTCCTCAACATTTATTTATTTGTTTCCATATATATATATATATATATATATATATATATATATATATGTGCTGATCGATCACCTGTGATAGTGTATGACATGTGTGGGTGTGTGGTAACATTTAACCTTGATTTTTGATGATTCTTGAGTGTCAAATATATATGTATATATATATATATATGGGTTTTAAAATAGGATTTAAATAAATAAAAGTATAAAAAGGGAATTTTTATTTTCAAATAAAATATTTATTTGGAAACCGAATTTTAATAGGATTGAACAGTAAAGGTTTATTTTAAAAAATAAGACGAGCAGCGGATTTTTGTTAGCGACATGTATAAAGAAGTAAAAAAATTATTTTTATTCAGAAAATATAATCTGAATATGATGGATAGATGGAAACTGGGTTTGAAATAAGTATTGTTAATAAATTTGAAATTTTCAAGTTCAATAGAAATTTATAAATTGGACTATATGAAATTACTCTATAATTAGAAGTAAGAACGAGATTGAAACTTGAAATGTGATTTAAGATCAAGTCTAATGTAGATTTGTGTTGAATTATTATTCACGACTAAGGTGAATAAAGTGAATAAAGTAAGTGGTGTGGAAAATAGAATGTGAGATGTAAAATGAGCTTAAAAGAAAATATTTATCTTTAGATAGAAATGTTCATTTAAAATCTGAATTATAAGAATAATTCAAAAGTACATATTTGTTTAGAACAAATAAGATGGAAAAGGGATTATATTAGAAGTGGAATTATTATTATCAAGGAATTTGATGAAAGGTAAATTATGTGGAAAATTGGAAAAGAAATGGAAATCGTAAAATAAACTGTTGTTTTAAAATAAATTGAAAATTTTCCCATTTGCAAAGGAAATATAAAGAAGAATTATAGAAGTTATAAATAGATATGAAACTTGAAGTTGCAAGTATAAAATCATATCGACCAAATGAGTCAAGTATGAATTAAGGAATATTATTCACTATTGAGATGAATAAAGGAGTAAGGCAAATAGTTTGCAAATGGAAATCGTTAGAAGGAAGAGTTTTCTTAAGATTTAAAATTCTAATTGAACTCAAATTAAAACTAGTAAGGACAATATTGTTTTTATTAAAGAAATTATATAAGATTTTATATATTAAATATTCATACTAAAGAATTTACAAAGGATACTTATATACGTATATTTTAGATATAGAATGCAATTTATTTAATGAAGCTGAAGTAAGTTGAAATAAACTTATAAAGATGTTTATGAAGGTTATTGATACAAAACTTTGTTTTTATAAAGGTTAAACCAAAAATTGAGTTGATTAATGAAAGTGATATCATTATAAGAAAATCCTTGATCCAGTTAGAAATAAATAAATATTTAGCAAACGTTTTGCAAATCATATCATTAAAGGGAATATTAGTTACTAGTAGTAGTAAACGTTTTGAAATCATATGTGTAAATAAAATATTTAAAATGATGATAAGTTGAGATGAACATCTCGATTTAAGTGGTAATCGATAATTGGAATTTTTATTCGTTAGAAGATATGGAATAGAAAAATTAAGGAAATTATTCTCTTACTAGTTTACGGTTAGAGAATAATGACCGAGTTGAGAAAATACGTAGATGTTAAAATAAAAGGGGTTTTTGAATATGCTTATATATACAAATATAAGAAGAGAAATGAGTATTTCAATTTTTGGAAAAATGGAGAAGTTTTGAATAACGAATGGTAAATCAAAAGGAGGCTAAAGTGGAAATGGGTATTTAAATTAGTGAATTCAAATTTTCTTTTATGGATGAATGGATGTTTTTATTTGATAGTTAAATAACCGACTATCAAATCTGGCCTATACAATGGTTAGTGCGGGAAGACCGGGATCGAATTTATTCGGAAACCATTCCGAACTAACTAATACGTAAACGTAGAATATACGAATTGAAGATGGAGTAGTGAAGGCCATAGATCTTCATAAGTGAAAGGACTACTGGTCGAATTCTCTGGAGTCGCGCCCAGAGATATTTTGATGGTGATCCTGTCGTGGTTGAAATCGACAAATTGCAAGGACTTCTCGCTACTGATCCATAGGGTGATTCCTAGGATGCGGTAGGAGAGTGCCTTCGGTTTGTCTAGGCCCAGGACAACTTGTATGGACGAATGACTAACAGAGTATTTCCAAAGGATCACGTACATTGATTTCTTCAAACGTACCATAGTTGATGGCGGAGAAAAGGTTTTCTTTAGCCTGATAACTAGAGTATTTTTGTGGACGTCAATTAGTGATATCTGACGTATTTGACGATATGGCATTCGAAGTAAATGGTGGCCAGATGATCTAGAAATACGATTATAACCTTAAGCCTCACAACCGGGAAATGACAAAAATCGGGCAGGCAGCATGGCTAAGTGGGTCGGCCCATTAGGGTGTATTGTCACCATCTAGAGAATATTCATATTTGTTACTTCTTTTCGCTTCTGTATCTCCTGGGAACAATTATGTTGCTAGCAACTGTAGGTGACAATATATTTGATACACTCAAGAGAAATGAGTGGTCGGTCATGTGTGGGCCGGGTTGCAAGACGTTCTTGTTGAACCCAGTATATTCGTCTCTAGAGATACACTATCGGAAGGTGGTCCCATACCTTGTCTGTGTTGGAAATCCAATCTCCAATAAGCGCCAGCGGTTTTAATTGTATACTATGTATGTAGAGCGTGAGATGCAAGCGTTCTACTAGATTGATATTTATTTGTATTTAGACACTTTTATAATATCAGAAAAGATATGGATTTCAAAAATGTTTTGCGTTATCGTAAGGTAAAAACCGTCCGTGTTTATGTGTGGATTGGTCTTACGATTATCTTTTTCTTTTGAAATGATTTTTAACTTTAAAATCAAGATGGATGATACCAATAATTTCGTGGGTTTTTTCTCACGCTGGTTCACCAGACTGACCTGTGACATTTGTAATGCTCGGGTCATACCAGCTTGGGTTTGACCGAGTTTACAGGTTCAGGATAAGATGATACAGATTCCAGGAGACGAGCTGGAGGAAATCGTACGTATGATATATATATATATATATATATATATATAGTATTCCGCTGTGTGTTTTAAATGAGGATAGACTATTATAACTGTCCAGATGAATTGAATGTCCGCTGTACTCTGATAAATTGTAAGTATTGTTCTTAAAGTTTTCAATAAAGGTTTATTTCTGTATTATATTTTATTCCACTACGATGTGAGACTCTGATATTGTGGTTAGCTATTGTTCTTCTTTTCCTTCCATTCTAATCTATCTATCTTATCTTTTTCTCACCCTCTAACTTTTTTCCTTAACGTTCTGGATTTTTGGTACCCGAGTTTTGGACATGGGGTGTATTGTGTTGAAATTTGAGCGTCGAATTTTCTGGGTCGTTACATCTGAATTCGCAATCAAATCCTCCATTGCAACAAATGTTAATGAATGCACCAATTTATGAAGCTCTAATAATCCCTCTTTCAACCCAAAATCCAATGAATCCTCCTTCTCAACCAACTTCACGCCAAAGTTCTAGAAGACGACGTGGTGAAAATGAAGACAAGATGACTGCGCTCACTGACCTAATGCAAGAGAGACAGATGAAAAAATCTCGCATGATAGTATGAATACGGGTATTAGCGTGGAATCAACGGGAAGTTCTACAACTTTTGCAAATATGGTTACTCGCATTCAACATCTTGGAGGAGGTGAATTTGATGTTGCAGAAGCTTTATTATTTGTTACGGAACACGACAATAATGAGATGTTCACAGTTCTTCCCGATGATCTAGCGAAAAGCTGGTTGATATCAGGGCTTGCAAACAAACGCCACACAAAAAAATACATAAATCAAGGTAGTGCCAACAAGTAGGATGTTCATGTCATCATGTTATTGTATTTCTGTTTGTATTTCCTTTATGTAATGAAATGTAGTCATTTTGTTTTGTGCACTTAAGTATTTAATTAATTCATAACAATTAATTTAACAATTAAATACCCCGCTCAAATGCTACGCTCAAATACCCCGTTCGCAGCAAGAAAACACATTCTTCGTTCGCTACCGTAGCCCGCTCAAATTTCCCGCTCAAATGACACGCTCAAATACCCCATTACAGTTCGTTAAGAACGCACCCTCATACTAGCAGCGAAGTTCAAATTGCACACTGGTTTATTTTTCTGCTTTTGGTAGTTGTAAACCATATGAGATGTAGCTTAGACAATATATTTTCTCGCAATAAAAATGCATATACTTAATATCTAAATGTTTTCCATGACATTATTGGTTTATATTACTTTTAAGTTAAGTTGGACATTATCGAAAGATGCATTGGTCATTGCTCATTATAAAGCATTTCAAGTGTTTTAGTGATGCATGCTGGCTAATTACAAATGAACTATACAAATAAAGGATGTTCAAGTATTGAATTATTGCTTGAACAAATATATCATATAATTATCAAAAGGCACGAATTGTTCTGTCCCGAACCCCCATGTCCCCCTGTGTGCCAATCCATTCACAGCCCCCTAATTTCCATTTTTTGCAGTTTAATCTCTTAATTGTTGAATAACTTAATTGCAAATAGTGTAAATCAGGGAAATCAAAGTCGTTGGGCACATGGCGACAGGGGGTTCGGTTAAGAAGAATTGGCCTCTTATTAAAGTATCTTAAAGTTTACAGATTTATGTACAGTCATTGAATTATATTCTAATACAAGATCCAGTGTTGAAATCAATATATTAAATGACAATATCAAACACAAAATATTATTCCCTAATATTTCAATTCCGTTAAAACTGAGCTGAGCCATATATGCAGTGGTAACAATAGAGTCAAAAGTAAAATTTAAAGATAGCCAAGATTAATGCTTGAGGTTTTTATTGTTATACATATTGTTCCTAATTGTTATTATGTAGATGAATAGCCTCACATCGTCCAAAATAAGTCTTTGCTGCTTGGATACAATCTAAGGGATGCATGAGTACATTGATGCAATAATGTCAAGTTCTGTCGATACAACTATGTGAGGAGTGTTATCTTTGCTCATGGTCAATGCTGCCAAAGCTTGTAGAAGATACATCATCTCTGAGATTTTGTATCAATTTTTTCTTCTTCCCTTTTTTTTCTGATGGAGGACCAGATGGAGAGAAATAAAGTTGCTTGTTCTTCTAATGATTTGCTTAGTCTATCCTACACAAATTTTCCACTTGGTTTCTGGGTTTTTTCGTTGAAGAGAAATGCTAAGGAAAACCGAAACGGTTTTTTGATGAACTTCCGGTCCGTTATACACTGGAACCGGGCCAAAATGGCTGGAACTCAGGCTTACTGACCGGACTTTAACACCTTGCTTAATAGTAAAAATATACACGCGCTCCGCTCCCATTGCATAATAGCAACATATCTGTTATAGTTCTTTAAATAGAAAACCCAAGGCTACTAATTTTCTTCTTAAACTTTACTTTATTGGATCTTTATGCTTTTCATTAAAATCATCTAAAGATTGATATTATTTTCCTTTTATTTATGTCTGTTCAATCTGTAAGTAAGATAATGAATTCTCTTTATGATTAATTGACAAGAATAATCCGAAGTTTAATGTGTCCGCCTATATTAATCCCAAGTCTGCGTTATTTAAAAATAATCCTAAGTTTAGGGGATGCCTTCCCAAATTGGTCTCATTTCCCCGATGACCTATTATAGCAGGTTTCCATATCATGAACAGTTTGTTCTTCTTTCTTGCTCGTTACTGGCTTCAATACAATTCATTAGTTCCTTCTTCTTCAAAATTCACATATTTTCTCATCACAACAATTCCCTTTTCACATAATCTAATTTGAATTTCAGAAGAAGAAAACAAAAAAACAAGTTAACCGCCTTCACTTTCCAAATTAGTTGATTACTGCCGCTCAAACTGCTGTTGTTTCACCATTCTAACAATTTTCAACTCATTCACTATTCATTCTTCCATCAGACTACCTCCGCAAATAATCAAAACCCACTAACCATTCATCTCCAAACAAAAACCATCCCTCTGAATTCATTTATTCTCTTCATACCACCCAAATATTCCTACACAACTCCCCTCACACATAACATCTCCACCTGTCCATTCACACATCCTTAGCCTTCACCATTCAAGATTGCTTCTTCCCTTACAACCCTTCCTCGACTTTCCAAACACCACTCCTTGCCAAAACCAAATCAACTCACCGACCCCTCCATATTCTGCACAAAATTCACTGTTAACCTCATTCACAACATCAACAAAAGCAACTTCAACCACTTATCCTCTTCGCACATAGTTATATCCGACACTTCTCAACCTTTACCCACAGACGTCGAGCTTGCCTTAGTCGAACCAACAACAATTTAGCACTTCATGCTTCTAGGCCATTCTCCACAAAAATTGCAACACCAAAACCGCAACACCAAAATCACGGTACTTAGGCCTGAGTAGATTTGTATATGGATTTGTATACGGATCTTGTTTGGAACTAGTGTATTCACTCCAGCGTATATTGTTGCAAGATGAGGCATCTATCTGTAGTCAAATTGAACAACAAAGTTGATTGAATGTGCCCACGCAATTTTGAACAAGAAGAGCTATTTTGAAAGCGTGGAGATGTAAGCGAGGAGAACAACAGAATTTGAACGTGAGGTGAATAGCTGTATTTTTTGAAATGGCCGAGAGATGAAACCACTTGAATTGAGATTTGCAGGAAGTAAGAGATTTGTAGAAATAACCGAAGTGAAGGAAGAAAACGATTGAATAAAGAAGAAGAACGATTAATCCATGTTAGATTTGGTAAAGTAAAATAATTAAAACCGGTTGTAACAGGTAAGTGGTTCAGTGGGATCAATTTGGGAAGGCACCCCTTGAACTTGGAATTATTTTTAAATAACGCAAACTTGGGATTAATATAGGCAGACACGTTAAACTTTGGATTATTCGTGTCAATTAATCATTCTCTTTATTAGTGAGATATGTACGTAGCAGAACAATTTGTTAACAATAGTATTAGTACGTTAAGTATTTATTAGATCAGTTGATTCTCTGATGGTTATTTTTATAATAGCCGGATGCAATATATACTATTTTAATTCTTCGAAAGGCAGTAAAATCTTTATTAAGAAACAATTACAATGTAGATCTGTACAAATACCCAACAAGATAATATCCAAGATAGAGAAAAAAAACACTAACATATATAATATGAGCTCAGAAAAAAACTCTACAAAGGCTTCCATCAACTATATCCTCTAGCAAATGTCACTGCACATAAATGCTTGCCACCTTAAGAACTCAATCCGCTTGCAATCTTCTCAGAACTTCTCTATATATCACATTAAAAAGCTCTTTTGCATTCAAAGATGAATTGCCAAAGATTCTTCTATTCCTCTCCGTCCATATTTCAGATAAGAATAGTTTTAAAACCCTCAAAACTACTGCAGGGGATTCGCAGGGGCTGCCTTGAATATGGCTGTTATTATATGTAAATCTATTAATTGTGAATATTCTAAATATCAAAGACATTAATATAATCTTTATTAGATAGAAGGTCTTTAAAAGAGTTCATTCACATTGTATTCTACATTTTTAAGGGATAGATCTGTCTTTTATTTCTCCACTCTAATGTGCTCTTATCCCTTTCAGTTTACAACATGGTATTTGCACACGCACGGGGTTCTTTAAAAAACTATTTTAATTTTGTGTGGTTCTAAGGGCACCCTAATATATTCTTCCTAATACCACGACTAAAAAATACCATAAGAATTAGTATTGCACTCTTCTTAATACCACGCACTTAAAAAATAGGGGCTACCACACTGTTTTACTCTATTTCTATTTCGCTCAATATTCGTTCGTCCTTATTTTTAAAACCGGTCAACGATCTAAACCCTAGATCTATAAACGGTCAACAAATTCGATGCCGCAATGCCGAGGAATATACAATAGCCATGAACAAGGTTTGAATTAAGCAAACTAAAAGAGGAAGTGAGAGATTAGAGTTTTCAGATCACCAAACAACTGAGAGATTGTAGTACGAATTTGAATTTTCTCGCAAGAGATGCGAAAAAGACAACGATTACGAGAGATTAGAGTTTTTGGATTAGTTTAGCACGTGATTAGTTAGACAAATAATGATTGGGTAAGAGATTATAATGTAAAGGTAATGTGGTATTAGGAAGCATACAACATTTAATTGAGTTTTATTTTTTTAATTGCGGTATTAGGAAGAACATATTGGGGTGCCCTTAGCACCACACTTAATTTTTAACATCTAGGTTTGAAATCTTCTAGATCTACTTTTATGAATGTATTTTTTGGAATTAATTTTTATTAGAGAGTTCTTATTCATAAATCCCTGAATTTACTTTGTAATTAATTTTTATTTGAGAATTTTTGGTTCGTACTTGCAAATTTATTTTCTAATTTCTTCATCTTTGGTTTTGAGTTCCAATGGATCTACCTTTTCAAATTTATTTTTTTAACCTCCAAATATATTTTTAGATGTTTTTTATGAAATATTGAAAACCAGTTATCTCTTGGAAATATGTTCATTTTTCTTCTGATGTGCATATAAAAAAATTATGGTTATGAAATATACGCTGTAGTTTTTAATGTAATAGCAATATTGATTTATCATTAGAAGTGAACTTGAAAAAAAATTGAAATTCATGAAGTAAACAAATTCTTTGTAACCTAAAAGAATAGAAAATGAAGTTCATATGCACAAAGATAAAAAGTTAAATTTTCATAAGCTAAGATAAAACATTAAAAGCACAAATAAGTGCATTTAATATTTCCTGACAATATAGGACTTGACGCTTCGCTAAAAGGAAAGGGTTTGAAAGTTCAATGAAAGGAAAGACTTCAATGGAAAGCAAAAATATATAAAAACTTATGACTGGAATTGTATTCAAATCTTATGTTATAATGAAAATATATACTAGAGATATATTGAAATCTTATGCCACAAGTTGGAAATATTTTCTTGAAGAAAATTAGTTTTAGAATAGAATATTATATTTATAATAAATATGATTTCTCGGAGAAAAACAGTAAAATAACTCTTATACATGAATAAAAGCACTTTTCGGAGAATGCTTCAACATGAAATGTACAATAATTATATGTAAGTTATAACAAAACTTAAAGTCTTATTACCGAAATTTTAAAACATATGATTACAAGATCATTGTTTTTGTAAACTTTATGTTTTGGACAGCTTAACCTTTTTTCCATTCCCTTTTTTTTATCATAAATGCATTAAATATGGCGACGATGGTAATAAATTAGGCTACATTATTGTTACAAATGTATTACTTACAATAAATTAAATGATGTTGAATTATTTGTTTGGAACAAGAACAAACATATTGTGTAACAACCCGGATTTTCAGAACCAAGTTAAAAATTTTATTTTAGCTATTTTATTGGATTTTGAATATTTAAATTGATTTATTTTAAATAATAACGACTAAAAATTTATTTAAATTAGAGTTAGAACGTATAAATTTATTGTAATTATATAACGAGCCTGAAATGGCGCGGTAGTTTGAAAATTCGATTTCAAATTTCAAATGAATGTACAAGATTCAAAATAAATCGGATTTCAGTAAAACCAGAAATATTTGAATCTGTTTAATTATATCTTTCTAAGGAATGTAAGAAATTGAGATTTCATAATATAAATTGAAAGTTACATCCAGTTTAAAATTTAAAATAGCCGCTATGGAATTTATATATAGTTTAATATAATATATAGCCCTTAAAAATAGCCATTTTGCAAACGACCTCTGTTTTCGAGGAAACCACTTTTGTTGGATCCAGAATGTCAAATTATTGCTATATTCAAAATTTCATAATTTTTGGAATCAATATGTGAGAGTGGTAAATTTAAATGTGTTTTGACAATTTGAATTGGATCAACCAGAAAATGACCATTTTTCAAACGGTCTCCAAATTCGGCGAAATTAGTTTTGTTAGGACCGTACCATCAAAACATAGCTAGATTTGTTTTTCTGTAATTTTTGGAGTTAGTATGTGGCCCCGGTAAATTAAAATGTACGTTCGAATTCAATATATATTGATTTATATTTTAATTTTAATGAAACCTAATCGAAACAGTCAAATTGGCTTAAGAAACATATTCTATTGTGTCCATAATAGGGGTATTTGGCTAGGAGCGACCGCCATTGGGTTTGATTTGTGGTTCGGAGATTAAATGGGCTATTTTCGAACTAAAAGAAAATTAAATTAAATATAAATATCTATAAATACACCCCCAGATTGAATGGAAATAATCTTCAGAATATTTGGATATTGGATTCGGTGATTATACGGATATTGTTGTGGGAATTTGGAAGATATTGATATCGTTATTCCAATACAATATCTGTTGGTTTCAGAATTTGATATTGAATATAAGCCGATATAATTTCAATTCTGAGCCTTATATTTAATATCGAATTGGACTTTGGGTTTGTCGTGAATGGTGTCTTCATTTACACTGTTCTTAAACCAACTTGAGAATAGAATAAATCTTTAATTAGATTTGAATGAATGAAGGGTGATTAAATTTACCAAAACATGAGATGTGGTATAGACCAAATATACTTGGTCGTTAATATCGATCGTGATTGTTTGGATTGTGCTCGACCAGTTTATGACCAAATATGCTTTTACATTTAGCATTGGGTTGGATAGAAATATTTGTATGCTAACATCTTGTGGAACACTTCACGATTTGACTATGAGATGTGTAGCGATGTTGTTGAGTCCATTTCAAATTTAATGAATGATTTTGAAATGATATTTTTTTAAGTGAAAAGAAACGTTTTCCCGATTTTGGACAAGGAATGTTTTATAAAAATGTTTTATAAAACAGAAAGGATTTCGAGGCCTAAACCCGATGTTGTCGAAATGATTTCGAAATGTATTATGTGTTACATTGTAGCTCATCACATATTCGATTAGTTGCTATTGATGATATATCTTTTTGGTGGCGGAGAATTTATTCTCTTACTTAACACCCTTCTTTGAGACGTACGAGCTCAAAGGTTATATGATTAACAGTGACTGATCATATGTGTGAACTGCTGATGTGAAGTACTATAGTTTGAAAGTACTTGTGATTATTATGTTGTGAAATGATTTTCCCCACTTCGGGATGTAAAATGATCTAGCAAGTATGTGGCTAAAGGTTCGGGTAACCCGAGAGTGACTAAAAGTATGAGGGCGGTGTAGTTCCCCAGAGTGTGGAATGGAGCATCGTCAGTGTAGCCTTCTCCATAGTGGGAGTTGCACATATATATCGAGTTGGAAGGGCGCGTATAGCCTGGCCTGAGGGCCGTGCACGATATTTGGTTGCATACTTGTTTGTATGCATTGTTATGTTTTGGAATTCATATTTCCAAATATTTTGGTTTGAGATCCCAAAGTGAAATCTACTTTGATATAAAAGCTAGATATGTATTTCAAATGATTTGAAATAAGAATCGGGAAATAAAGTCCAAAGAAATAATTTCTGTAAAGTGAATTGGATTTAGAAAATCTAAATTTGGGGATTAAGCCTAAATGGGTAGATTGAGGAATCACATGTTGTATGATGCAATGTAGATCCACATTTCTATTATTGGTTGTTGTTTATGCACTGGTATTCATGGGAGTAAACCCGTTCCGTGACATGCGGCGTGGACCCGTGATTTACCCTATTTTAAAGTAAGTTTAATAACTATTTTGAGTTCTCATACCAGTCCCATGACTAACCTGTAATTTGTTTTTCTCTCGCAAACCCGGGTGCCCCTATTTTCCACTCGGGGCAGTCGAGTGGTTTGTTTTGTAGATATTTATTTATTGAGCAGGATTCTGGATTGAAGCTTAAAGCTGTGTCCAGAGCATTGACAGTCTTCCGCTGTATTAGTTTATTTGTTTCCGCTGCATTGTATTACATTTATTGTAAATAAATCTTTTGCTGTATTATTATTTTTTCAATGTACTCTGATATTTTGTACTCTGATGTAACATTATTATGATGTTTATAAAAGTCTTCTGTTATTTGTTCTGATGTGTTGTGCACCCAGAGTTAGCGTATCCGGGCTTCGAACGGTCTTGGTCGATTTAGCGATCGATTAGGTTCGGGTGAAATCCGTATCGTTATAGCTGGTATCAGAGCTTTGGTTAACTCAAATCTTTGGGGTGCAACTCGTTAGAACAGAATAAAAGACTTATCATAGATTGGATTAGTAACATTCTGTGACGGCCCGCTCCGCACCAGCCTACATTTCCTCCGGAAGTGCGCTGCACACATGTCCCGACTAGCACGGAACGGTCGCCAAAGAAAGGAAAGGAAAGGAAATGAACTAATCAAGGAACCTGTAGAATGTCTCACAGCGCATGGAATAAAATATAATAATAACATACTTGACATAAAACAGGCGAGACAGTGCATAAGCTGATAACTAATAATCAACATCCATCATCAGAGCAGCGGAAATTCAAATACAGCTTATTACAATTTTCCAAATTTACTGTCTCTAAACAAAAGAAAGCCAAAATAGAAGATACACCACCAATGCCCAAGCAGTGATCTTCAACAACATAGGGAGAATACTATATATATGTTACGTGGAAGCCTCCTGCTCGTCTCCGGATCATCTACCCGTGCATCACCAGCTAACCTGTCTCTAGTCTGCTCGTGTGAGCACCCAGAGTAATAAGAGGAGACATAAAACTCTGGGTCAGACATAAAGCCTGGTATGAGCGATAAGCATCTAAACAGAATAATAACAGGTATACTAAACCATACCTGAACCTGGACCTGCAACCAAAGAGTTAGTACCACATACCGTACAATACTCTAGGGTGCCATAATAAAGGGTGTAAGGATACGGGGTGGGGTGTGCATGTCACAATGATAGCAACCAAATCAACCATAGCAACCATCCTCACATCTCTCACTCAGTGCGTAAATCATACGATATCTACCACTTTGAAACACTAGACAAACTGAGGCAACGACGAATCCCGACTTGTAGAAACCCTGCTATGACCAAGCTAAACATATGGAGTCATGACCAAACATTTCAATGACCCACTTCATTGGTTGTAGCCCTTGGTTCTACCGATGCCACAATGGCCCTGAATCCGCCTTCGTACCTCCTACCATAGTGGTTCAAAGCTATAGACGTCGATAACTCCTTGGCACGCGTCCCGCAGCAAGGCCCAATCATGAAGCGAACTCGTTGATTCCCATCTGAATCTTAAGCTCTAACTTCTCATTTGGACTTCCTTTGCATCTCGGGTTTGATCGAATTGGAGTGGGTCTTCAGAAGAGTTGTCACGTATTAACAGTCCCAGAATTCGGTTCGGTTCGGTAGTCGTCACCTTCATCGGTTCGGGTCGGTAGTCATCACCTTCATCGGTTCGGGTCGGTAGTCCACTTCGGGTCGGGTCGGTGTCCTCCTCCGGGTCGGGTCGGGTGTCCTTCCTTCCAGTGCTCCGATCCGCTCCCTTATTTCTTCACGTATTCCGATCCGATTCCATCGTCCCCAAGTTGATCCGATCTGGCCTCCAATTATCCTTCCGATCCGATCCCCTTATGTAACGACCCGGAATTTTAGGGCCAAATTAAATTTTTTATTTTAATGAGTTTAAAGTATTTTTAATGATTTATTTATTTTAATCGAAGTTAAAACGAACAAATTTAATTTTAATTATAAAAAGAGCGAGAAATAGCGCGGTAATTTGAAAAGTCAAACTTGAACTTTGACTGACCATACAGGATGCAAAATTTAACGGAATTTAGTAAAACCAAAAATATTAGAATCTATTTAAATATATCTTTCCAGCGAATCCGAAAAATCAAAATTTCATAGCGGAAATCAAAAGTTATGGCCAATTCAATTTTTAGAAAGGACGGTGGGTAATTTGCATAGGACAAAAATGCTACTTTTTGCATACGAAGGAATTTGAACTCGAAACCACTTCCATTGGTTTCAGAATGACGTTTCTGCATTGAAAAATAGTAAACACTTATATGTTTCGAGTTTCAGAAAATATTTGTTTAAAATATATTTTTAATATTAAATATATTCGCCTTGAAAATAGCCATTTTTCAAAAAGTCTCAGAATCGAACAAAATAAATTTTGTTGGATTCGTATCATCAAAAAAAAGCTAAAATGATTTTTTTGGTAATTTTTAGAATTAATATATAATTATAATTGATTTATCAGTGTAAACGGACAATTTTTGACTTTAAAAATTCGTTAAAAATTCAAACGGGCCCAGAATTGAACGAAATTAATTTTCATAGGTCCACAGCATCAAAACATAGCTAAGTATATTTTTCGAGAATTTTTGAAGTTAGTTTGTGACCTCGGTGAATTTTCACGTACGGTACACATTAAAATATTAATAAAATAATGTATTTATTCCAAAACTCATAGCAGACCTCGGAATTGGACCCCGGCACATAGCCCATTGCGTTCAGAAGGTGTCAAAACCTTAAGAACGACAGTAAGCAGGCCTAAATCGGAGTTCGGACCAAAACGGGCCTTAACGGGCTAATTACATAATTAGTTAACCCTAATATAATATTATAATATCCGAAAATCACTGTTCATCCTCCATCTTCAGCCGACACCTCTTCATGTTGAACCCATCATGGCTGAAAACTTCAAACCCTCATAACTCTTTCATTTCTCAACGAAAATTTGCGTGTGAGTACACGTTTCGAAGCTCTCGCCGAGCTCTTCGATCTCCGACAAGTCCCGTCCCTTTCCGTCGCCTGAGCCGCCCGCCACAACCCCCCGAAGTCCGCGCGTTCTCAGCCCCGCCGCCCCCTGTAGGTCCCGCCGCACCTCGCCACCTTCTGGCCGTGCATAGATCTCTCGTAGCCGGTCCTTCTCCAACAAACGGCTCGTCGTTTCGTCAACTACAACTCCTGAAAATTGAATTTGAAGTTTTGAACAAATTCTGAAAATATGGTATGCTTCAGATTTCCCCACGCTTTTAAGTGTTACACAGCCAGTTGTTAAAAGCCTGAATTTGATTTTTCCTATGAATTTGCATTGGAATCATTCCAGATCTGAAATCAAATTGAATACGAACACCGGATCTGATTGAACCCGAGCCATCTTTTCAGACTAGACCACTGTGAGAATTTTATTTTTATTTAATTTAATTTATTTTATTATTATTTTTATGATTATTAGCAGTAGAACCGATACGACATGATATTTAAACATAGATCTAAACCGATCATAACATATGACGTGAAATCGGAATTGTCTATAATGCTATGTGATTAGACCTGAAATTCCAGGTTTAAATCTGAATTATAAATTAATTAAAAATTATTTATATGTTCTTTATTTAATTACACCGTGTTGATTTTGCTAATGCCCAGTTATAACATCACCTTGTAATCACCTGGATGCTAGTTATTGGATTTGGATTTGTGGTTATGTTTGGATGTGTGGTCATGCGATGTGATGAAAATTTACAATTTATTTGATGCAAATAAATTAAGAATGCTACTTGTGATGAATGCTACTTGTGATGAGATTTATATTCTCTTCTTATGTAAAATTGAAATAGGGAAAAATTGACATTTTTTGTCAAATGTTAATATAGAAAACTGTCACCGTATGAAATTTACATTTTTGTCAAATGTAAAAAAAGAAGAAAAAAAGAAAGAAAGAAAAAAAGAAAATGTATTGTATGAAGAATAGCATTTTTGTCATGTTAATTAAAAAGAAAAGTGCATGGTATGTAAAATAGAATTGTTGTTATGATAAAAATAGAAGATGTCATATTATGTAAAGTAACATTATGTTCAATGTAAATACAAGAATTTGACATAGTATGATTTAATATTTATTTTAATGTTAAAATGAGAGAATTTTCACCGTAGGATAAAGGTACATTTTTATTTGTCAAAATAAAATAGCATATTCACCGTAGGATAAAGGTACATTTTTATTTGTCAAAATAAAATAGCATATTCACTGTATGATAACATGTACATTTTTATTTGTCAAAATAAAATAGCATTTCAACTATATGATAAGATGTACTTTTATTTGTAAGAATAAAGTAGGATGATTCAACATTATTTTATAATGTAGTATGGTAGAAATCCACCGTATGTTCATTTAACATTGTTTCTAATGTTAATACTAGAGTAATTTTAACCGTATGTATATTTCACATTTTTATTTATGTGAATTAAAAGAAAATGCGTCGTATGTTAAATTATCATTATTTTCAATGTAATAAGAAGAGAATTTCCATCGTATGAAAAATTGAAATTTTGTTAATATAATAAAAAGAAAATACACCGTATGCTATTTTACGTTATTTTATAATGCAATATAATTGAAATACACCGCATGTTAAGTTAACATTATTTATAATGTTAATATAAAGAGAATTAACTGTAGGACTAATTTACATTATTTTGTAATGTAAATAAAAAGGAATTTAGCCGTAGGATTAAAGTATATTATTCTTAATGTAATAATGAAAAGAAATTCTCCGTATGTTATTTCACCTTATCTTATAATGAAACGTAAAAGAATTCCACTGCATGTAAATTTACATTAGTAGAATTGCACCGTATGTGAATTTACATTATATTATAATGTAATTATAAAAAGGATTTATACCGTAGAGAATTTACATCATTTTTAATGTAATTAAAGTAGGAATTTGTGTTAACATGTAATTTACATTGAATTAAAGTGATGAGAAATTAACATTTTGTTTAATGTTAAATATAAGGAATTTACATGGTATGAGAAAGTAACATTATTTTTAAATGTTAATAATAAGAAACTACACCGCATGAGCAATTAACATTATTTTTAATGTTCATTAAATAGTAATTTCACCGCATGTGTAAAGTAACATTTTTAAATGTTAAAGATAACACCGTATGATGTAATTAACATTTTTAATGTTAATATAATAAAACTTTAACCGTAGGATGTCATTAACATTTTTAATGTTAATATAAAAGTATTTACAACGTATGATAAATTAACATTTTTGTGTCAATGTTAATAATAAGTATTCACATCTAATGAAAATTAACAATTTTGTTAATGATACAAATAAGAATTTACGTTGTATGAGGAATTAATATTATTTTTGATATTAAAAATAAGTAATTTACAATGCATGGAAAACGGACATTTTTAATGTCAATTAAATAGAAATTTTACCGTAGGATGAAATGGACATTTTTAATGTAAATTAACTAGAAATTTCAACCGTAGGATTTAGATAACATTATTTATAATGTTAATATGAAGGAAATTTAACCGTATGATAAAATTAACTTTATTTTTGATGTTAATATTAAGAGAATTACTTCGTAGAATAAAATTAACATTATTTTATAATGTTAACATAAAAGAGAATTGACCGTAGGAATGTTACATTTTTTTTATGAAATTAAGAAGGAATAACACCATAGGGTGAGTTAACATTATTTTTAATGTTAATAATGGGGTAATTTAACCATAGGATAAGTCAACATTATCTTTAATGTTAAAATTAAGAAAATATGCATCGTAGGATGAGTTAACATTATTCTAAATGTTAATATAAAAAGTGTATATACCATAGGGAAAAATTTACATTATTTTAATGTTAAAATAAAGGAATTCCACCGTAGGATGAGTTTACATTTTATTCAATGTAAATAGGTAAGAATGCGACATGTAAATGCAAGTTTACATTTTATGCAATGTAAATAAGTAAGAATGTGACATGTAATTTCAAGTTTGCATTTTATTCAATGTAAAGAAAGCAAGAATGCGATATGTAATGAAAGTTTACATTTTAATTAATATAAATAAAAATATGATTTTGAGAATGCGTCGTTAAATAAGAAGTTTGACTATTTTAAATAATTAAAATAGAACGAATTGTTATAAAAATAATTATTAACAAACAAGAAGGATTTTCAAAAAATATATATATATATATATGTATATATATACGAGGATTGTTTGGGAAGTCCGAGATATTCTCATCCCAAATTAATCCAACGGCGTTAAAGATCGAAGTAAGAAGACGACGTATGAAGACTGTAAATCTTCCCTCGAATGGACAGCGATCGAGATCCTGAATCGACTTGCTACCAATTCATGGGTCAAGGTCATTGCCCAGACGTACGTGTTGGTTTCACGGATTTGTCTTTCGTTCAGACCCAGAGCATAAGTTTAAATGGATGGTGTGTCTGATATCGTACTTCGTTATATATCATATTGTTGATTTTCTGTTAATATATAAATATTGGTGGTGGAGAATTTATTCTCTACTTAACACCCATTTATGTATTGATGGAGAAGCAATGGTATGGTATGGAGTGACAGTGTGGCATACTAAGATGCAATGATCAAGGTTTATTGTTGAAAAGCAGAACCTTGTGGAGACGATCAAAGCATGGCATGTTTAGGCGTAGCTTTGTGTAACGGGACTTCGCCAGCCTCACACACCGGTTGAGTCAAAAACGGGCGAAGGGAACGCAGGGAAAGCAGCACGTTTCTTTCTAGCTAGAAGTAGTGTCAGGGACCTCCCAGCGCTGATACTTTACTTATGTGGATGATGGAATGTGGCGCGCCTCGGATAGGTCCTATAGGACCGGGAAACGTGTGCTTAGGAATTGCCAATCCTCTAAGCTGTATGTGAGGACCGGCCCTGCAGGATCCAAGGGTTAACTGCGGGTAATCCTGAGGCACTAGCTAGAGTGTCTCGAATCGGTAAGGAGCTCCGCTCTAGCCTTGACTCATGATGGAAACCAAAATCCAAATACGAACCGACGAATTTGATTGTATTACTAGTACGGAGGCATAGTATATGGTACCTATGCTTCCTAAGATTAATACATTTACTTTGAAATGCTTTCATATACACTAATAATAATATTAGATGCGTATTTGCCGTATTTAACATGTTTAATCACCATAAGGTAAAACCCTATCCTCTGGTGTGCGTTGCATTGTGTGATGGGACTTGGGTCTTATGGTGATTCCATTTTTTCCAAAAAAAGCATTGCGTTGTTTACGATGTATTTAATTATTTGTTATGACACGTTTATGCACGGCAATCCATTAGAGTAAACCCGTTCCGCATTAGCGGCGTGGTCTTTGGATTTGCCATAATAATAGTGATTTATTACTTAAGAATTCTCACACCAGTCCCACGACTGACCCATAGTTTGTTTCACCTTTTTGCAAACTTGGGTGCCCTCTTTTCCACACGGGCAGCCAAGTAGACAGGTTCATTCTTTGCTTGGAGTCTTTTCTTTGGAGCTGCTTATTCTCTCTCTTGGATTTGCTTTTGTGGAGAGGTGATGACGTGGAGCTTGAAGACATTTATCTTTTGTTTCTATGGCATCTTTTCTTTTCTTTTTAGACATCAAACTTATTTCTTTCCTGCAAAACTTGTTGTAATAGCTTAGTTTCTGCGACTGTGGATTTTCTGTGATTGATGACATTATATTTTTCCGCTGCTATAATGTTATTACTCTATGAATTTCCTTTGCTATATTGTATCTGTGTTCTGTTTTATTGTATTTATGTTGTATTCCAAAAATGATTACTCCTACTTTCACTCGTGGAAGTTTGGGGTCTTTACAGTTGGTATCAGAGCTTTGGTTTACAAAGCGGAATATAACATATTTATAATAATTCGTTTACGTAGAATCACTATATTCTGCGGCGAACAGTTCATGAGATACATAATAGCCAGTCACTTTATCGTCATCTTTTCATTCATCCTTCGATCTTTTCTATCTTCTAGAATCACCATATCAGTTGTTTTGACTCTTCCCTTGATCGTGCATTCGAAGAAGACTAAGTGAAGTGGCGATGCTCAATTGGCACATGTTTACGAAGGAACGAAAGGACCAACTTCTTTGGTGGGAAGCCTGATGTTATAGACGGTACCATCTCTGTTAAAAACATTCTCTGCGTTTATTTTTCCTCTTCTATTTTTCTTTTTCCTTTTCGGGGACGAAAAGTTCTTAAGGAGGGGAGATTGTAACGACCCGGAATTTTAGGGCCAAATTAATTTTTTTATTTTAATGAATTTAAAGTATTTTTAATGATTTATTTATTTTAATCGAAGTTAAAACGAACAAATTTAATTTTAATTATAAAAAGAGCGAGAAATAGCGCGGTAATTTGAAAAGTCAAACTTGAACTTTGACTGACCATACAGGAT
Organism: Allium sativum; assembly: GCA_030737875.1. NCBI lineage: Eukaryota > Viridiplantae > Streptophyta > Magnoliopsida > Asparagales > Amaryllidaceae > Allium > Allium sativum. The sequence goes on from CM060920.1 coordinate 250,553,696, forward strand.
GCAAAATTTAACGGAATTTAGTAAAACCAAAAATATTAGAATCTATTTAAATATATCTTTCCAGCGAATCCGAAAAATCAAAATTTCATAGCGGAAATCAAAAGTTATGGCCAATTCAATTTTTAGAAAGGACGGTGGGTAATTTGCATAGGACAAAAATGCTACTTTTTGCATACGAAGGAATTTGAACTCGAAACCACTTCCATTGGTTTCAGAATGACGTTTCTGCATTGAAAAACAGTAAACACTTATATGTTTCGAGTTTCAGAAAATATTTGTTTAAAATATATTTTTAATATTAAATATATTCGCCTTGAAAATAGCCATTTTTCAAAAAGTCTCAGAATCGAACAAAATAAATTTTGTTGGATTCGTATCATCAAAACAAAGCTAAAATGATTTTTTTGGTAATTTTTAGAATTAATATATAATTATAATTGATTTATCAGTGTAAACGGACAATTTTTGACTTTAAAAATTCGTTAAAAATTCAAACGGGCCCAGAATTGAACGAAATTAATTTTCATAGGTCCACAGCATCAAAACATAGCTAAGTATATTTTTCGAGAATTTTTGAAGTTAGTTTGTGACCTCGGTGAATTTTCACGTACGGTACACATTAAAATATTAATAAAATAATGTATTTATTCCAAAACTCATAGCAGACCTCGGAATTGGACCCCGGCACATAGCCCATTGCGTTCAGAAGGTGTCAAAACCTTAAGAACGACAGTAAGCAGGCCTAAATCGGAGTTCGGACCAAAACGGGCCTTAACGGGCTAATTACATAATTAGTTAACCCTAATATAATATTATAATATCCGAAAATCACTGTTCATCCTCCATCTTCAGCCGACACCTCTTCATGCTGAACCCATCATGGCTGAAAACTTCAAACCCTCATAACTCTTTCATTTCTCAACGAAAATTTGCGTGTGAGTACACGTTTTGAAGCTCTCGCCGAGCTCTTCGATCTCCGACAAGTCCCGTCCCTTTCCGTCGCCTGAGCCGCCCGCCACAACCCCCCGAAGTCCGCACGTTCTCAGCCCCGCCGCCCCCTGTAGGTCCCGCCGCACCTCGCCACCTTCTGGCCGTGCATAGATCTCTCGTAGCCGGTCCTTCTCCAACAAACGGCTCGTCGTTTCGTCAACTACAACTCCTGAAAATTGAATTTGAAGTTTTGAACAAATTCTGAAAATATGGTATGCTTCAGATTTCCCCACGCTTTTAAGTGTTACACAGCCAGTTGTTAAAAGCCTGAATTTGATTTTTCCTATGAATTTGCATTGGAATCATTCCAGATCTGAAATCAAATTGAATACGAACACCGGATCTGATTGAACCCGAGCCATCTTTTCAGACTAGACCACTGTGAGAATTTTATTTTTATTTAATTTAATTTATTTTATTATTATTTTTATGATTATTAGCAGTAGAACCGATACGACATGATATTTAAACATAGATCTAAACCGATCATAACATATGACGTGAAATCGGAATTGTCTATAATGCTATGTGATTAGACCTGAAATTTCAGGTTTAAAACTGAATTATAAATTAATTAAAAATTATTTATATGTTCTTTATTTAATTACACCGTGTTGATTTTGCTAATGCCCAGTTATAACATCACCTTGTAATCACCTGGATGTTAGTTATTGGATTTGGATTTGTGGTTATGTTTGGATGTGTGGTCATGCGATGTGATGAAAATTTACAATTTATTTGATGCAAATAAATTAAGAATGCTACTTGTGATGAATGCTACTTGTGATGAGATTTATATTCTCTTCTTATGTAAAATTGAAATAGGGAAAAATTGACATTTTTTGTCAAATGTTAATATAGAAAACTGTCACCGTATGAAATTTACATTTTTGTCAAATGTAAAAAAAGAAGAAAAAAAGAAAGAAAGAAAAAAAGAAAATGTATTGTATGAAGAATAACATTTTTGTCATGTTAATTAAAAAGAAAAGTGCATGGTATGTAAAATAGAATTGTTGTTATGATAAAAATAGAAGATGTCATATTATGTAAAGTAACATTATGTTCAATGTAAATACAAGAATTTGACATAGTATGATTTAATATTTATTTTAATGTTAAAATGAGAGAATTTTCACCGTAGGATAAAGGTACATTTTTATTTGTCAAAATAAAATAGCATATTCACCGTAGGATAAAGGTACATTTTTATTTGTCAAAATAAAATAGCATATTCACTGTATGATAACATGTACATTTTTATTTGTCAAAATAAAATAGCATTTCAACTATATGATAAGATGTACTTTTATTTGTAAGAATAAAGTAGGATGATTCAACATTATTTTATAATGTAGTATGGTAGAAATCCACCGTATGTTCATTTAACATTGTTTCTAATGTTAATACTAGAGTAATTTTAACCGTATGTATATTTCACATTTTTATTTATGTGAATTAAAAGAAAATGCGTCGTATGTTAAATTATCATTATTTTCAATGTAATAAGAAGAGAATTTCCATCGTATGAAAAATTGAAATTTTGTTAATATAATAAAAAGAAAATACACCGTATGCTATTTTACGTTATTTTATAATGCAATATAATTGAAATACACCGCATGTTAAGTTAACATTATTTATAATGTTAATATAAAGAGAATTAATTGTAGGACTAATTTACATTATTTTGTAATGTAAATAAAAAGGAATTTAACCGTAGGATTAAAGTATATTATTCTTAATGTAATAATGAAAAGAAATTCTCCGTATGTTATTTCACCTTATCTTATAATGAAACGTAAAAGAATTCCACTACATGTAAATTTACATTAGTAGAATTGCACCGTATGTGAATTTACATTATATTATAATGTAATTATAAAAAGGATTTATACCGTAGAGAATTTACATCATTTTTAATGTAATTAAAGTAGGAATTTGTGTTAACATGTAATTTACATTGAATTAAAGTGATGAGAAATTAACATTTTGTTTAATGTTAAATATAAGGAATTTACATGGTATGAGAAAGTAACATTATTTTTAAATGTTAATAATAAGAAACTACACCGCATGAGCAATTAACATTATTTTTAATGTTCATTAAATAGTAATTTCACCGCATGTGTAAAGTAACATTTTTAAATGTTAAAGATAACACCGTATGATGTAATTAACATTTTTAATGTTAATATAATAAAACTTTAACCGTAGGATGTCATTAACATTTTTAATATTAATATAAAAGTATTTACAACGTATGATAAATTAACATTTTTGTGTCAATGTTAATAATAAGTATTCACATCTAATGAAAATTAACAATTTTGTTAATGATACAAATAAGAATTTACGTTGTATGAGGAATTAATATTATTTTTGATTTTAAAAATAAGTAATTTACAATGCATGGAAAACGGACATTTTTAATGTCAATTAAATAGAAATTTTACCGTAGGATGAAATGGACATTTTTAATGTAAATTAACTAGAAATTTCAACCGTAGGATTTAGATAACATTATTTATAATGTTAATATGAAGGAAATTTAACCGTATGATAAAATTAACTTTATTTTTGATGTTAATATTAAGAGAATTACTTCGTAGAATAAAATTAACATTATTTTATAATGTTAACATAAAAGAGAATTGACCGTAGGAATGTTACATTTTTTTTATGAAATTAAGAAGGAATAACACCATAGGGTGAGTTAACACTATTTTTAATGTTAATAATGGGGTAATTTAACCATAGGATAAGTCAACATTATCTTTAATGTTAAAATTAAGAAAATATGCATCGTAGGATGAGTTAACATTATTCTAAATGTTAATATAAAAAGTGTATATATCATAGGGAAAAATTTACATTATTTTAATGTTAAAATAAAGGAATTCCACCGTAGGATGAGTTTACATTTTATTCAATGTAAATAGGTAAGAATGCGACATGTAAATGCAAGTTTACATTTTATGCAATGTAAATAAGTAAGAATGTGACATGTAATTTCAAGTTTGCATTTTATTCAATGTAAAGAAAGCAAGAATGCGATATGTAATGAAAGTTTACATTTTAATTAATATAAATAAAAATATGATTTTGAGAATGCGTCGTTAAATAAGAAGTTTGACTATTTTAAATAATTAAAATAGAACGAATTGTTATAAAAATAATTATTAACAAACAAGAAGGATTTTCAAAATATATATATATATATGTATGTATATATATACGAGGATTGTTTGGGAAGTCCGAGATATTCTCATCCCAAATTAATCCAACGGCGTTAAAGATCGAAGTAAGAAGACGACGTATGAAGACCGTAAATCTTCCCTCGAATGGACAGCGATCGAGATCCTGAATCGACTTGCTACCAATTCATGGGTCAAGGTCATTGCCCAGACGTACGTGTTGGTTTCACGGATTTGACTTTCGTTCAGACGCAGAGCATAAGTTTAAATGGATGGTGTGTCTGACATCGTACTTCGTTATATATCATATTGTTGATTTTCTGTTAATATATAAATATTGGTGGTGGAGAATTTATTCTCTACTTAACACCCATTTATGTATTGATGGAGAAGCAATGGTATGGTATGGAGTGACAGTGTGGCATACTAAGATGCAATGATCAAGGTTTATTGTTGAAAAGTAGAACCTTGTGGAGACGATCAAAGCATGGCCTGTTTAGGCGTAGCTTTGTGTAACGGGACTTCGCGAGCCTCACACACCGGTTGAGTCAAAAACGGGCGAAGGGAACGCAGGGAAAGCAGCACGTTTCTTTCTAGCTAGAAGTAGTGTCAGGGACCTCCCAGCGCTGATACTTTACTTATGTGGATGATGGAATGTGGCGCGCCTCGGATAGGTCCTATAGGACCGGGAAACGTATGCTTAGGAATTGCCAATCCTCTAAGCTGTATGTGAGGACCGGCCCTGCAGGATCCAAGGGTTAACTGCGGGTAATCCTGAGGCACTAGCTAGAGTGTCTCGAATCGGTAAGGAGCTCCGCTCTAGCCTTGACTCATGATGGAAACCAAAATCCAAATACGAACCGACGAATTTGATTGTATTACTAGTACGGAGGCATAGTATATGGTACCTATGCTTCCTAAGATTAATACATTTACTTTGAAATGCTTTCATATACACTAATAATAATATTAGATGCGTATTTGCCGTATTTAACATGTTTAATCACCATAAGGTAAAACCCTATCCTCTGGTGTGCGTTGCATTGTGTGATGGGACTTGGGTCTTATGGTGATTCCATTTTTTCCAAAAAAAGCATTGCGTTGTTTACGATGTATTTAATTATTTGTTATGACACGTTTATGCACGGCAATCCATTAGAGTAAACCCGTTCCGCATTAGCGGCGTGGTCTTTGGATTTGCCATATTAATAGTGATTTATTACTTAAGAATTCTCACACCAGTCCCACGACTGACCCATAGTTTGTTTCACCTTTTTGCAAACTTGGGTGCCCTCTTTTCCACACGGGCAGCCAAGTAGACAGGTTCATTCTTTGCTTGGAGTCTTTTCTTTGGAGCTGCTTATTCTCTCTCTTGGATTTGCTTTTGTGGAGAGGTGATGACGTGGAGCTTGAAGACATTTATCTTTTGTTTCTATGGCATCTTTTCTTTTCTTTTTAGACATCAAACTTATTTCTTTCCTGCAAAACTTGTTGTAATAGCTTAGTTTCTGCGACTGTGGATTTTCTGTGATTGATGACATTATATTTTTCCGCTGCTATAATGTTATTACTCTATGAATTTCCTTTGCTATATTGTATCTGTGTTCTGTTTTATTGTATTTATGTTGTATTCCAAAAATGATTACTCCTACTTTCACTCGTGGAAGTTTGGGGTCTTTACACCTTATCCACTCCAACTCTAAGCAAACGGTCTTCCTTCTTGCCAAGCCTTCTATGTGCCAAACTCCGGTTCGGGTCGGGTTTCTTGCCCAGTTCACATATCCGATCCGAGCCCCCATCCGATCCGATCCGAAGCCCTGCACAACTTTCTGCGACTTTTCCAGCAACTTGTTTACGCCGTTCGACGACGTTTTTGACAAATCTAACTATTCTAATCAATCGCAATTCATGTCAAATAGTCATAACAACATGTAAGAACAACCACAAACACCTAACAACAATTCAAATGAACCAAAATGGATCAAAAGTGGCTAAAACCTCACATTTTCCTATAATCCCTCTTAATCATGTTTAAGCATACGATTAGCAAAACACATCGAAATTAACCCAAATTTCTAACAGAGCCTTAAAACATTATTTTAGAATTTTAAGAATTTTTCCAGAATTTATTTACGTATAAATTCGCTAATCTTCACTAATTACCCTTAATCACCGTAATTAGTGCAAAAACTATGCAAATCACTCACCTTGGCCACAAATGAAACACCAAATCTGAAATACTCTCTGTTTGGGTCGAATTCCTATGTATAGCAGCAGCTCCAACCTTGCTTTGTTGCTATTTGGCCTTGCTTTGATGTGGTTTAGGCTTAATCTTCACTAAAAATGTGTTTTGGAGTGGTTTTAGAGGATGGAAGCCATTACTAAGGTCTCAAGGAGGTTTGTGGCGGCTCAAAACTGAAATGAAAGTGATAACCTAACCCTAATCAGTCCTCCTATACCTCTAAACCCGAAATTCCCCTCTGAGCCTAGCTGCTAATCACCCGGTTAGGCCCAATTAAGCTGTTTTTCACCATCTGAAACTTGTTTCAGCCATATCTCCCAAACGGTGAGTCCGTTTGGCTAATGTGACCACTCTACGGAAAGAGAAACCATCATCCGGAGCCAATGGAAGTGGTTTCAGGTCAAAATTCCTTTCCAGTTAAAAGTTATGGCCAAAACAGTGCCAACTAGGGGTAAAATGGTCATTTAAAAATCGGGAAATATCGTGAACATGGGAAATGACCCCAATAGTCGTCTCCCAAAGTTGCATGACCATACGACTTCGTATGTGACAGAAATAAATATTCTACGATCCTATGATGCGTAGAATGCGGGTCGTTACACTCTCTCCCCCTTAAGAAATTTCGTCCCCTAAATTCCTTAACCCAAAACATACAAAGGATCCCGCATGCCTAACAGCCACGTACAACAATCAAACATGCAAAACAAGCAAACAAGCCTATCCTAGAATGCGGAAAACTAAATCGAAGTCAAAATCTTACCAGGCAAAGAGTTCTGGGTGTGTCTTCCTAATGTCCTCCTCTGTCTCCCAAGTACAATCACTCTCGTCCTCGCTCCACTGAACTTTGACCAACTTCACCGCCTTCCTTCGAAGTTGCTTCATGTCGTGCTCGACAATACGGACCGGCTTGCGTTTCCCAACCGCCTCGGGTTCTACTTCGAAGTCCTCCAACTGATCAGGTGAAATAGTCATATCTGAGTCGTGAACGAACTTCCTTAGTTGGGAAACATGAAATACGTCGTGAACTCCCGCCATCTTCTCCGGTAAGTCAATTCTGTATGCCAAATTCCCGACTAGTTCAAGAACAGGGAATGGGCCAACAAATCTTGGTGCCAACTTGCCTCTCCTTCCAAATCGTATTACGCTCTTCAACGGAGAAATCTTGACAAACACCAAGTCGCCAACGGAGAATTTCAAGTCTCTTCTCCTCTTATCAGCATAGCTCTTCTGCCTATCTTGAGCAGCTTTCATTCGTTGCTGAATGATCTTAATCTTATTCGACGCTTCTCTCACCACATCTGGTCCAAGCATAAACTTCTCGCCAGTCTCTATCCAACATGATGGTGAGTTGCATGGTCTTCCGTACAAAGCTTCAAACGGAGCCATACCGATACTGGATTGGTAGCTATTATTATATGCAAACTCCACTAGATGCAAATGGTCATCCCATGATCCACCAAAATCCAATATACACGCTCTCAAGAGATCTTCCAAAATACGATTCACCCTCTCCGTCTGACCGTCGGTCTGAGGATGATATGCGGTACTGAGATGTAACTCTGACCCTAGAGCCTCTTGCAAGCTCTTCCAAAACCCACTAGTAAACAACGGGTCTCGGTCACTCAAAATGCTTTTAGGTACTCCATGGAATCTCACTACCCACTTCATATACAATTCTGCTAACTTAGCTGCCGTTCTGGTTGATTTGACTGGTATAAATCTTGCACTTTTAGTCAATCGGTCCACAATCACCCAAATGCTATCATGTCCCGATCTAGTCCTTGGTAAACCATCGATGAAATCCATCGAGACTTGCTCCCATTTCCATTCGGGAATTTCTAATGGCTGTAACAAACCACTAGGCTTCTTTTGCTCGGCTTTAACTAGCTGGCAATTCATGCATTTGGATATAAACTTCCCAACGTCTCTTTTCATCCCTTCCCAGTAGTAAGTCTGCTTCATATCTCGATACATCTTATTACCACCGGGGTGTATAGTTAGCTTTGAGTGATGACATTCTCTAAGCACTTCATCCCTCAATCCATTGACATTGGGTACAACAAGCTTTCCATTCTTTCTAAGCCATCCATCTCGATCAAGCCCATACTTGTTCACCTCCTCATCGATACCCATCTCTAACTTGGAGATGATTTCCAATAGGTTAGGATCGTCCCTCTGACTAGTGCTGATCCGCTCAATCAAAGTGGGTCTGATCGTCAAACTTGCTAACATTTCTGGATCCAATTCGCACTTTGGTCTGAAATCAAACCCCGCGATAAACTCCAGTTGCTTCCATTCAAGGAACATAGCCCCTAAGCTGGCATGTCTTCTACTCAATGCATCAGCCACCGCATTGCCCTTTCCTGGTGTATATGCGATGTCAAAATCATAGGAAGCTAAGAACTCTAACCATCTCTGCTGACGGAGATTCAGATCTTTCTGAGAGAAGAGATACTTTAACGACTTATGATCTGTAAACAACTCAAATCTTTCTCCCAAGAGATAGTGTCTCCACGTCTTTAACGCGAACACGATTGCTGCCAACTCTAAATCATGGGTAGGGTATCTTCTCTCGTGCAGTTTCAATTGCCGACTTGCGTAAGCTACAACCCTTCCGCCTTGCATCAATATAGCACCCAGTCCGGTACCACAGGCATCCGTGTATACCGTCATCTCTTCATCCCCCTTAGGAATGACTAACACTGGTGCGCTTGTCAACTTGTCCTTTAGACTTTTGAATGCATTCTCGCACCTTTCATCCCAGACAAAAGCTTGATTCTTCTTGGTCAAATGGGTCAACGGTGCTGCTATCTTGGAGAAACCTTGGATAAACTTACGATAATATCCAGCTAATCCCAAGAAACTTCTTACATCTGTTGCGTTCCTGGGCGTAGGCCAATCCTGTACCGTAGCCACCTTTGCCGGGTCCACGGCAATACCATTCTCTGATACAACATGGCCCAAGAACCTCACTTCCCTCTTCCAGAAGTGACACTTAGAAAACTTTGCTTTCAATTGGTGTTTTCTCAACACCTCCATCACTACTCTTAAATGTTCCTTGTGTTCTTCCTCTGTCCTCGAATAGACCAAAATATCATCAATGACCACAAGGACAAACTTATTCAACTGATCTCTGAATACCCTATTCATAAGATCCACAAAATATGCTGGGGCATTGGTCAGCCCGAATGGCATGACCAACCACTCATAAAATCCAGACGGCGTTCGAAATGCCGTTTTAGCTATACTTTCAGCTTCCACTCTAAGCTGATGAAAACCTGTCGCGAGATCCAACTGAGAAAATACTCTCGCGCCACTCAACTGATCGAACAAATCATCTATCCGCGGTAGAGGATACTTGTTCTTCCTCGTTACTTTATTCAACTCGCGGTAGTCTACACACAAACGAAGGGAACCATCCGCCTTGGTAGCAAACACAACTGGTGCTCCCCATTCAGAAACACTCCTTCTGATAAATCCCTTCTTCAAAAGATCGCTGACTTGCACCTCGAGCTCTCGCTGCTCCCTTGGTGCCATACGACGAAGTGGCATCACTATAGGCCTGGCATCTTTTACCAAATCAATACGAAACTCAATCTCTCGGTGTGGTGGAAGTCCGGTCACTTCTTCGAAAACATCCGGATACTGGCCAACCACGGGCAAACCTGACAACTCACTATGCGGAATGTCGAGGGAGTTTAGAAAACTAGCCAATACCCCTTTACTGGGTAGACCACCAAACACTATCCTCCGCCCATCATCCGCTCTAACTGTCACCAACAAGCCCTCACAGTCTACCCACCCCGTATCTTCGGAGCCAATCTACTCCCAAAATAATGCCAAACCCAGTAAAGCCCAAAACAAAGCAATCGCAAACAAACATGCATCCATGACTCGATAAGACCACATTACGACAAATCATGCTAAGGCTAGTAGAACCACCAATCGGGTTCGTCGCTACTAAAGCTCTATCGACAATCTCGGGCTCCAATCCCAACCTATCTACCAGGTCACTAGATATGAAAGAACTGGAAGCTCCGGTATCAAACAAAACTCTAGCAGGAACATCATAAACGGAAAGCATACCTTGAATGACGACATTCTTTCCCTTCTCCGCCGCAGTTGGGGCATTCGACGAAGAAGGAATAGCATTAAGAGCGTATGCTTTCACCATTTGCTTTTCTTTAGGGGGCTGTGGACACTTGTCCTTGTGATGTCCCATTTGGCCACAGTTGAAGCACTTCCTATCCGCTGGCTTGGCCCGACAATTACTAGCATAATGGCCCTTCTTACCACAGCTGAAGCACTCAACATCTTGCTTATTCTTTTTCTTCTGGCCATCCTTAGCTTGGTTCTGCTTTCTCTTATTCTGGGAACCACCCTTGCCTCCACCACTTGCTTGTGGCTTTGGCTCATCTGCAGGTGCAACCTCAGTCTTCGGCTTAGGGTAGAGACTCTCTGATCTTAATGCTTTTCCCACAATCGACTCAAACGTCTCATCGATGTGGTTAATAAGCCTTTCCCCTAAGTACTGATCTAACCCAGTTATGAATTTCTCATTCTTTTTCTCGGCAGTATCAATAAGAGATAACCCATACTTTGACAAGGTGTCGAATTCAGCAATGTACTCCGAGACAGCTCTGCCATTCTGCTTGAGCTCCAAAAATTTCTTAAATAACACTGACTTCTGAGCAGCTGGAATGAACTTCTCGCTAAAGCGAGCTTTAAACTGCTCCCAAGTAATCTGATCTTCGGGAGTGGCTGCCTTTATAGCATTCCACCAATTCATTGCCCGCCCTTGCAGCTGACGGGACGCTAGCTTTCTCTTCATCGCATCCTCGATACCCAAATCCTCGAAGATACGTTCGCAACTATCCAACCAATCTTGAACATCCGTAGCCGACTCCGTTCCGTGGAACGGCTTTCCACCAAGGCTAGTATAATCCTTATTCAACTTGGCGAAGTCGACTCTTGGCGCCTGCACTATCGGACCACCACCATTTCCACCATTGGGAGCTGCCCTCTGTACATCTCTAAGCATCTCTCTCATGAGGTCAGTAAACATCGTCCTCATATCAGCAGCATTCCCATTATTGGCTCCCCTACCAGCACCTCTAGTATATCGGCTCATCGTCAATCTGAAAAAGGAAACGATTAACGACTCCATAGTGGTGCTAGTGCAGTACGACTTCATTCTTATACTACAAATAATATATATATATATATAGCTTTTAAAAACCAAAGTAATCACAAATACGCTCTCTCGTATACGTATCTTATCTCTCCCTGATAACTTCCCTAGGTTAACTACGCAACCTAGAGCTCTGATACCAAGTGTGACGGCCCGCTCCGCACCAGCCTACATTTCCTCCGGAAGTGCGCTGTACACATGTCCCGACTAGCACGGAACGGTCGCCAAAGAAAGGAAAGGAAAGGAAATGAACTAATCAAGGAACCTGTAGAATGTCTCACAGCGCATGGAATAAAATATAATAATAACATACTTGACATAAAACAGGCGAGACAGTGCATAAGCTGATAACTAATAATCAACATCCATCATCAGAGCAGCGGAAATTCAAATACAGCTTATTACAATTTTCCAAATTTACTGTCTCTAAACAAAAGAAAGCCAAAATAGAAGATACACCACCAATGCCCAAGCAGTGATTTTCAACAACACAGGGAGAATACTATATATATGTTACGTGGAAGCCTCCTGCTCGTCTCCGGATCATCTACCCGTGCATCACCAGCTAACCTGTCTCTAGTCTACTCGTGTGAGCACCCAGAGTAATAAGAGGAGACATAAAACTCTGGGTCAGACATAAAGCCTGGTATGAGCGATAAGCATCTAAACAGAATAATAACAGGTATACTAAACCATACCTGAACCTGGACCTGCAACCAAAGAGTTAGTACCACATACCGTACAATACTCTAGGGTGCCATAATAAAGGGTGTAAGGATACGGGGTGGGGTGTGCATGTCACAATGATAGCAACCAAATCAACCATAGCAACCATCCTCACATCTCTCACTCAGTGCGTAAAGCATACGATATCTACCACTTTGAAACACTAGACAAACTGAGGCAACGACGAATCCCAACTTGTAGAAACCCTGCTATGACCAAGCTAAACATATGGAGTCATGACCAAACATTTCAATGACCCACTTCATTGGTTGTAGCCCTTGGTTCTACCGATGCCACAATGGCCCTGAATCCGCCTTCGTACCTCCTACCATAGTGGTTCAAAGCTATAGACGTCGATAACTCCTTGGCACGCGTCCCGCAGCAAGGCCCAATCATGAAGCGAACTCGTTGATTCCCATCTGAATCTTAAGCTCTAACTTCTCATTTGGACTTCCTTTGCATCTCGGGTTTGATCGAATTGGAGTGGGTCTTCAGAAGAGTTGTCACGTATTAACAGTCCTAGAATTCGGTTCGGTTCGGTAGTCGTCACCTTCATCGGTTCGGGTCGGTAGTCATCACCTTCATCGGTTCGGGTCTGTAGTCCACTTCGGGTCGGGTCGGTGTCCTCCTCCGGGTCGGGTCGGGTGTCCTTCCTTCCAGTGCTCCGATCCGCTCCCTTATTTCTTCACGTATTCCGATCCGATTCCTGCATCCCCAAGTCGATCCGATCTGGCCTCCAATTATCCTTCCGATCCGATCCCCTTATCCACTCCAACTCTAAGCAAACGGTCTTCCTTCTTGCCAAGCCTTCTATGTGCCAAACTCCGGTTCGGGTCGGGTTTCTTGCCCAGTTCACATATCCGATCCGAGCCCCCATCCGATCCGATCCGAAGCCCTGCACAACTTTCTGCGACTTTTCCAGCAACTTGTTTACGCCGTTCGACGACGTTTTTGACAAATCTAACTATTCTAATCAATCACAATTCATGTCAAATAGTCATAACAACATGTAAGAACAACCACAAACACCTAACAACAATTCAAATGAACCAAAATGGATCAAAAGTGGCTAAAACCTCACATTTTCCTATAATCCCTCTTAATCATGTTTAAGCATACGATTAGCAAAACACATCGAAATTAACCCAAATTTCTAACAGAGCCTTAAAACATTATTTTAGAATTTTAAGAATTTTTCCAGAATTTATTTACGTATAAATTCGCTAATCTTCACTAATTACCCTTAATCACCGTAATTAGTGCAAAAACTATGCAAATCACTCACCTTGGCCACAAATGAAACACCAAATCTGAAATACTCTCTGTTTGGGTCGAATTCCTATGTATAGCAGCAGCTCCAACCTTGCTTTGTTGCTATTTGGCCTTGCTTTGATGTGGTTTAGGCTTAATCTTCACTAAAAATGTGTTTTGGAGTGGTTTTAGAGGATGGAAGCCATTACTAAGGTCTCAAGGAGGTTTGTGGCGGCTCAAAACTGAAATGAAAGTGATAACCTAACCCTAATCAGTCCTCCTATACCTCTAAACCCGAAATTCCCCTCTGAGCCTAGCTGCTAATCACCCGGTTAGGCCCAATTAAGCTGTTTTTCACCATCTGAAACTTGTTTCAGCCATATCTCCCAAACGGTGAGTCCGTTTGGCTAATGTGACCACTCTACGGAAAGAGAAACCATCATCCGGAGCCAATGGAAGTGGTTTCAGGTCAAAATTCCTTTCCAGTCAAAAGTTATGACCAAAACAGTGCCAACTAGGGGTAAAATGGTCATTTAAAAATCGGGAAAAATCGTGAACATGGGAAATGACCCCAATAGTCGTCTCCCAAAGTTGCATGACCATACGTCTTCGTATGTGACAGAAATAAATATTCTACGATCCTATGATGCGTAGAATGCGGGTCGTTACACATTCTATTGAAGAATACTCATTAGAGATAGGATCAGTAGTATCCTAGAATGAGAAACTCATTAAAGATGGGGTTAGTAATGCCCTTGAATGAGTTGAGAGTGGCAAGTTTGTAATTAACGTATTTGTGATTATATATATAATCCGATCTTAGAAAATATGATTTTTGGCTATATAAAAGTTATATATTTGAAAATCTAATCAATTAATTGATTACTGATTGTGTTGTTTGATTATTGGTTTGATTAATTAAAAATTTTGAACCATTAAGCCAAGTAAAATTTAACGATTAAACTGAAAATTTATTAGAATTGCATATATGTACATGTATATATATATGAACAGGTCATAACATGGAAGTTAAGAAGAGGAATAAAATTGTATGCCCGACAAATAGGTACATGTTTACTGTATTTCTTGGGTTTTGATGATTTTATGAGTCGATTGGCTTTTTCTTTTTCTTTTGGATTGATGAGGGACCTATAAGGCAAGTTGCGGTTTTAAATACCAACCCATACAAAGGAGGTTATGGTGAAATTTTTCGAAAATTTAGGGTATCGGCCAAATTTTTGAAGAATTAGAAAATTCTTAGAAACTAAAAAGTTGAAGAATGAAAGCCAGAATGAAAGTTGAGTTGGTTAGTTAAACAACTTTCAGCTACGTTCCTTTTCAAGGATGAAAAGATTATAAGTGGGGGAGATTGTAACAACCCGGATTTTCAGAACGAATTTAAAATTTTTATTTTGTTATTTTATTGGATTTTGAATATTTAAATTTATTTATTTTAAATAATAACGATTAAAAATTTATTTTAATCAGAATTAGAATGCATAAATTTATTTTATTTATATAACGAGCCTGAAATGGCGCAGTAGTTTGAAAATTCGATTTCAAATTTCAAATTTCAAATGAATGTACATGATTCAAAATAAATCGGATTTCAATAAAACCAGAAATATTTGAATCTGTTCAATTATATCTTTCCAACGAATGTAAGAAACTGAGATTTCATAATATAAATTGAAAGTTACGTCCAGTTTAAAATTCAAAATAGTCGCTATGGAATTTATATATATTTTAATATAATATATAGCCCTTAAAAATAACTTTTTTTCAAACGACCTCCGTTTTTGACGAAACCACTTTTGTTCGATCTGGAATGTCAAATTATTGCTAGATTCAAAATTTCATAATTTTTGGAATTAATATGTGAGCGTGGTAAATTTAAATGCGTTTTGACAGTTTCAGTTTGAATTGGATCGACCAGAAAATGACCATTTTTAAAACGGTCTCCAAATTCGACGAAATTAGTTTTGTTAGGACTGTATCGTCAAAACATAGCTAGATTTATTTTTCTGTAATTTTTGGAGTTAGTATGTGTCCCCAGTAAATTAAAATGTACGTTTGAATTCAATGTATATTGATTTATATTTTAATTTTAATGAAAACTGATCGAAACAGTCAAATTGGCTTACGAAACATATTCCATTATGTCTAGAATAGGGGTATTTGGCTAGAAGTGATAGTCGTTGGGTTTGATTTAAGGTTCGAAGATTAAATGGGCTATTTTCGAACTAAAAGAAAATTAAATTAAATATAAATATCTATATATACACCCCCCTCAAGTCAAAACCCTCTTTATCTTCTCCACTGTCAAAACAATCAGAGCCGCCACTCTCAGTAGAAAACGTGAGCCATTTTATGTTTTAAAAATCAAGATCAAATCGCTGAAAATTCCTAAAATCATCAAACTAAGATAATTGTGATCCTCGTTTGTAGCTCCTCACTCTAGTGTGCTATTCACCGAATTCGAACCGATGCCATTCGTTGGTTTCACAGGACAGTGGACTTAGGGTTTAAAGATTCGCAAAAAGGAAGCACCGAATCACGAAATCAATGTCGAATTGGAGATCCTAGGATCGAACGGAGCTAGTGCGATTTTTTCAAGGTTTTAATAAAAAAATGACGTGGGCCACTGTGAAGTGCGTGACCATCTGCTGTTCGGCAGGATCTTCAAAGTGGTTGAGAGCGGAAGAAAATGGTAGTGGGAAGGTGGATATTTTTGTAAGGATTGTAATGGTGGTTCGTGTAATAACCCGGAAAATCCGAGCCAATTTAAAATTTTTATTTTGGCAATTTTAGCGAATTTTGGATATTTAAAATGATTTATTTTAAATAATAACGACGAGAAATTTATTTTGAATAGAATTAGAATGTTTATATTTATATAGATCGTCGTTAGAATATAAATATTTATTTTTAATTATAAAAGGAATTGAAAATGGAGCGGTAGTTTGAAAATTTGATTTCAAATTTCAAATGAATGTACATGATTCAAAATAAACTGGATTTTAGCGAAAAGAAAAATATCAGAATCTATTAGAGAATATCTTTCCAACGAATCAGAAAAATTGAAATTTCATAGCGGGGATAAAAAGTTACGCCCAGTTGAAAATTCAGAATAATCGCTATGGAATTTTGGCCCTTAAAAATAGCCATTTTGCAAACGACCTCCGTTTTCGACGAAACCACTTTTGTTGGATCCAGGATGTCGAATTATTTCTAGATTCCAAAATCCATAATTTTTTGAATCAATATGTGAGCGTGGTGCAGGAAAACGTGTTTTGACAGTTTTAGTCAATATTGATCGACCAGAAAATGGCCATTTTTCAAACGGTCTCCAAATTTGACGAAATTAGTTTTTTAGAACCGTATTGTCAATACAAAGCTAGAAAATATTTTTTGGGAATTTTTAAAGTCCGTATGTGGCCCCGATAAATTGAAATGTGCGTTCAAAATCAATATATAGATTTATATTTTGATTTTGATGGAAACTAATCGAAATAGCTGGCTTGCGATACATATCCCATTGTGTTCAGAATGGGGGTAATTAGCTATGGACGACAGTCGGTGGGCCTCGTTTGGAGATCAAAACAAAAAGTTACTTTTTGAGAATTAAAAATAATAAATTAAATAAAAAAGTCAACACCATTTCCCCCTTTTACTCTCTCCCTCGACTCCTTTTCTCTTCATTTCAGAAACAAAATACAGAGATAAAAAAATCGTCGATCTAGTTTACCGCCGCCCTGTCCATCGCGCCGACGGACCCCTTGCTTCCCCTCCCCGTCGCCTCTCTCTCTTCTCCCCTCCTCCCCTCACCAACTCGAGATTCCTAAAACCCTAGCATGCCCCCCTTTCTTTCAGCGAACGCCGCCGCCATAGGATCCTCCCTCCGGCTCAGAACCGCCCACCTCCTAAGCCTCCTTCTCCTCTTTTATTTCAAAGCCGCGTGAGAACCTTGAAGCCACTGGAAGCCGCCAAGCCTCACCTCCGACGCAGCGCACCGCAGCCCCCTCTCCCAATTAGAAATGTAAGTTTTTATTCATTTATATATTTTTATTTACTTATTTAAGGAAATCCATTTAAAAAAATTAGTTTTTTTTTTATGAAAAGCAATATAGGAAAAATCTGTTTTTTTATGGAGAGCAATGTAGAAAAAAATCAGTTTTTTTTTCATGAAAAGCAATATTGAAAAAAATCAGTTTTTTTAAGGAGTAGCAATATAAAAATATTATTTTTACATATGTAGAAGCATAATAAAATTTTGATTTTTATTTATATGGTAGCATATTAAAGTTAGGATTTTTACTCATAGGAAAAATATGATTTATATATATATGAAGTAGCGATAAAAATTCGATTTATATATATGTGAAGTAGCGATAAAAATTCGATTTTTATATATATGGAGTACCGAAAAAATTCGATTTTTATATACATGGAAGCGATATAAAAATATGATTTTTATATATGAAGTAGCAGTGTAAAAAATTTGGATTTTTATAATATGGCTTTAAAATAAAAATGCGATTTTTATACATGTAGTGATATAATAAAAATGTGATTTTTACAAATAAAGATTTGATTTTTATTTATATGTATAACATTAAAAGAAGTGATTTTTAATATATATATATAACGATATAAAAATATGATTTTTATAGTTTAGAAGGGTTGATTTTTATTCAGCAAACGTTGCTTTTTATAGGAAGAAAGGATTGATTTTTAGTTAGCAAACAAAGATTTTTTATAAGAAGAAAGGATTGATTTTTATCAAATAAAAAAGGTTAGATCTTTATGTATATGAAACACATATGAAAATGTGATTTTTATTGTATAAGGAAGTATGTAAAAATAGGATTTTTATATTCAGAAAAGATTTGATTTTGAAAAAGAGAAAAGATATGATTTTTAAATATATAACAACAATATAAAGAAGTGATTTTTACATACATAACAATGCAATAAAAATGTGATTTTTATAACGTTGAAATAAAAATGTGATTTTTATTATAAAGATCGTGTGAAACAGATAGCGATGGAATCGAGTGGAAGCAGAACGAAATCCAAACCATCTTCCGCTAAAGAATGGAGGAGTGGAAACCCAAAGGTGAGAACTTCTCACTAAAATTTTCTGTTCAGTAATTTATTTTATAACTACAAATATAAAATGCTCCCCGTCGTCCATAGACCATGGACGACTTGCTTGTTTGGTTGTGTGTTTGGATTGATTTGTTTGTGTGAATTTGGTTTGTGATGTGAAATGAAGTATATAAAAATATTCATGTTTGAAATAAATTCTTTGAACGATAAAAATAACATTTTTATTGTACGTACGAAGTATATGAAATATTCATGTGTTGAATAAATTCTTTGAACAATAAAAATAACATTTTTATCATGTATGTGAAGTAATAAAAATAGTCATGAGTCAAATATATTTTTGTTCGCCAAAAATAACATTTTTACCATGTATATGAAGTGTTAAAAATAGTCGTGAGTCGAAATATATTTTTGTTCGCCAAAAATATTATTTTTATCATGTATATGAAGTGTTAAAAATAGTCATAAGTGGAAATATATTTTTATTCGCCAAAAATATCATTTTTATCATGTATGTGAAGTAATAAAAATAATCATACGTTGAAATGAATTCTAGTTTGTTCAAAATAACATTTTTAACATGTATACGAGCTATTAACAATAGTCATACCTTGAAATAAATATAGTTCGCTAAATTTATCATTTTTAGCATATATATGGAATATATAAAATTGTCATACGATGGACATATTATTAGTTTGCTAGTAATATTATTTTTAGCTTATATATGTGTTGTGTGAAATTATATATGCGTTGTATGAATATATAAAAGCGTTGAATGAATATATATAGGCGTTGTATGAAAATATACATATAGAATATATCGAACAGGTCATAGCAAGGAGGCTAGAGAAGAGGAATAAAATTGTATACCCGACAAATAGGTACATATTTACCGTTTTGTTTGGATACGATGATTTTATGAGCCGACTGGCCAGCCGCTTGGCTGTTTCTTTTTCTTTTTGGGATGGAGAGGCCTGTATGGTGATTTCTGGATTTTCCCGGTGCTCCCGTACAGGGGAGGTTATGGCGAAATTTTTCAAAAATTTTGGGTGTTAGCCAAATTTTTGAAAAATTAGAAAGTTCTTAGAAACTGAAAAGTTGAAGAATTTGAGCCATAATAGAAATTGAAATCGTTTTCAAACGATTTATAAAATATGTTTTAAATGGAAATCGTCGAAATATATATATATATATATATATTTATATTTATTATATAATATATCGCCTGAATAGAACGCGCCGCGTAACGACCGTTCGAGAATTTCGATCATTGACTTCAAATTGACGTTACGGGAGATCCGACTGTCGGATTCTCCTAAAACTGGAACCGTTGGGTTCGTATCGAAAAGAGCTTTCTAACAAATATGAGAAATTCGAAATCTAACGGTTGGATTTGGAATTATGTCCAAATCAAAATAGGAAAAGGTCGTTGTAAGTGCAGTTCGATGACCGTTTATGGAATTCGACTGAAAGGGCCTTGATAAATTTATTAAAAATATCGATAATTTGTGTAAAATCAAGATGAAAAATTCCATATTTGGAGAGATAAAAATATATTTTTATCAAAATGAACTAGTTATTAGCTAGAATTATAATCCGATTATTTTTAAATAAATAATTTGGATTGAGAAATGGTTTTAATACAACCAGAAATTTCCAATGAATATATTGGAATGGTTTGGAATCGAAATAATATCCAGAATATTTCGATATTGGATTCCGTGATTATACGGATATTGTGATGGGAATTTAGAGGATATCGATATCGTTATTCCCGATATGATGTCTGTTGGTTTTAGAATTTGATGTTGAACATAAGTCGATACTAACTCTATTCAAACCCTTATATTTAATGTCAAATTGGATTGATTGTTTGGATTGTGCTCGACCAGTTTATGAGCAAAATATGCTTTTACATTTAGCATTGGGTTGGGTAAAAATATCTGTGTGATAACTCCCTGTGAAAAACTTCACGGTTTGACGATAAGGTGTTTAGCGATGTTGAGTTCATTTCAAATTTAATGAATCATTTTGAAATGGTGTTTTTCTTAAACGAAAAGAAATATATTCCCGATTTTGGACAGGGAATGTTTTATAAAACAGAAAGGATTTCGAGGCCTAAACCCGATGATTTCTAAAATGATTTAGAAATATATTATGTTTTACATTGTGGTTCAACACATAACCGATTAGTTGCTATTTATGATATATCTGTTTGGTGGTAGGGAATTTATTCTCTTGCTTAACACCCTTCTTTGAGACGTACGAGCTCAAAGGTTATGTGAATAGTAATGAATAATCATATGTGTGAACTGCTGATGTGAAGTATTATATTATGAAAGTACTTGTGATTATTATGTTGTGAAATGATTTTCCCTACTTCGGGATATGAAATGATTTGGTATGTGGCTAAAGATTTGGTAACCCGGTCTACTAAAAATATGGGTGGGATCCAGTGCCTTAGGCTGAGTTGTCAGTGTGTAGCCTGCTCCATGTGTGGGAGGTTCATATATATATATATATATATATATATATATATATATATATATATATATATCGAGTTGCTTAGGTACGTGCCCTTTGCCTTGTCTGAGGGGAGCCTGATATTTGGTTGCATACTTGTTTGTATGCATTGTTATGTTTTGGAATTCATATTTCCAAATTATTTGATTTGAGATCCCGAAGTGAATTCTACTTTGATATAAAAGCTAGAAATGTATTTCAAATGATTTGAAATAGAAATCGGGAAATAAAGTCCAAAGGAATAATTTCTGTAAATTGAATTGGATTTGGAAAATCTAATTGTAGTGATTAATCTAAATGGGTAGATTGGGATATTGCATGTTGATTGATGCATAGTAGATCCATATATCTATATTGATTGTTGTTTATATACTGGCATTCATGAGGGTAAACCCGTTCCGCGTTAGCGGTGTGGTCCCGTGATTTGTCTTATCATTTTATATAAGTTTATAACTGTTTTTGAGTCCTCATACCAGTCCCATGACCGACCTGTAGTTTGTTTTTCCCTTGCAAACTCGGGTGTCCCTATTTTCCACACGGGCAGTCGAGTAGTTTTATTTTGCAGATTTATAGAGCAGGATTCTGGATTGAAGCTTTAAGTTGTGTCCAGGCATTTATGGTCTTCCCCTGTGCACTGTATTACATTTATTTTAAATAAATCTTCCGATGTATTATATTTCGATATACTCTAATATATCTTGTACTCTGATGTAACATTATTATGATATTTATAAAAGTCTTCTGTTATTTGTTCTGATGTGTTGTATGCCTAGAGTTAGCGTATGCAGGATTCGAACAGTCTTAGTCGATTTAGCGATCGATTAGGTCCGAGCGAAATCCGTATCGTTACAGCTGGTATCGGAGCTTTGGTTAAACTCAAATCTTTGGGGTACAACTCGTTAGAATAGAATAAAAGACTCATCAGAGATTGGATAAAAAATATCCTATAAATATCCTCATTAGAGATAGAATCAATAGCATTCTAGAATGAGTGACTCATTAGAGATGGGGTTAGAAATGCCCAAGAACTTAAGCCATAATGAAAATAATGAAAGTTTAGTTGATTAGTTAAACAAATTTAAGCTTCGTTCCTTTCCGGGGATGAAAATTTTTAAGTGGGGGAGATTGTAATAACCCGGAAAATCCGAGCCAATTTAAAATTTTTATTTTGGCAATTTTCGCGAATTTTGGATATTTAAAATAATTTATTTTAAATAATAACAACGAGAATTTATTTTGAATAGAATTAGAATGTATATATTTATATAGATCGTCGTTAGAATATAAATATTTATTTTTAATTATAAAAGGAATTGAAAATGGCGCGGTAGTTTCAAAATTCGATTTCAAATTTCAAATGAACGTACATGATTCAAAATAAACTGGATTTTAGAGAAACCAAAAATATCAGAATCTATTTGAGAATATCTTTCCAACGAATCTGAAAAATTGAAATTTCATAGCGGCGATAAAAAGTTACGCCCAGTTGAAAATTCAGAATAATCGCTATGGAATTTTGGCCCTTAAAAATAATCATTTTGTAAACGAACTCCGTTTTCGACGAAACCACTTTTGTTGGATCCGGATTGTCGAATTATTGCTAGATTCCAAAATTCATAATTTTTGGAATCAATATATGAGCGTGACGCAGGAAAACGTGTTTTGACAGTTTCAGTCAATTTGGATCGACCAGAAAATGACCATTTTTCAAACGGTCTGCAAATTTGACGAAATTAGTTTTGTTAGAACCGTATCATCGATACGAAGCTAGAAAATATTTTTTGGGAATTTTTGAAGTCCGTATGTGGCCCCGATAAATTGAAATGTGCGTTCAAAATCAATATATAGATTTATATTTTGATTTTGACGGAAACTGATCGAAACAGTTGAATTGGCTTGCGATATATATATATCCCATTATGTTCAGAATGGGGGTAATTAGCTATGGACAACATTCGGTGGGTCTCGTTTGGAGATCAAAACAAAACGTTACTTTTTGAGAATTAAAAATAAAATATTAAATAAAAAAAGTCAATACCCTTTCCCCTTTTTACTCTCTCCCTCGACTCCTTTTCTCTTCATTTCAGAAATAGAATACAGAGATAAAAAAAACGTCGATCTAGTCTATCGCCCCCCTCTCCATCGCGCCGCCGAACCCCTTGCTTCCCCTCCCCATCGCCCCTCTCTCTTCTCCCCGCCTCCCCTCACCAACTCGAGATTCCTAAAACCCTAGCACACCCCCTTTCTTTCAGCGAACGCCGCCGCCATAGGATCCTCTCATCGCCTCAGAACTGCCCTCCTCCTAAGCCCCCTTCTCCTCTTTTATTTCAAAGCCGCGTGAGAACCCTGAAGCCACTGGAAGCCGCTAAGCCTCACCTCCGACGCAACGCACCACAGCCCCCTCTCCCAATTTGAAATTTAAGTTTTTATTCATTTATATATTTTTGTTTATTTATTTAAGAAACTCAGTTTTAAAAAAAAGAGAAAAAAATCAGTTTTTTTTATGAAAAGCAATATAGGAAAAATCAGTTTTTTTATGGAGAGCAATATAGAAAAAAAATTAGTTTTTTTCATGAAAAGCAATATTGAAATAAATCAGTTTTTTTTTTTGGAATAGCAATATAAAAATATTATTTTTACATATGTAGAAGCATAATAAAATTTTGATTTTTATTTATACGGTAGCATATTAAAGTTATGATTTTTATATATATGAAGTAGCGATAAAAATTCGATTTTTATATATAAGAAGTAGCGATAAAAATTCGATTTTTATATATATGAAGTAGCAATAAAAATTCGATTTTTATATACATGGAAGCGATATAAAAATACGATTTTTATATATGAAGTAGCGGTGTAAAAAATTGGATTTTTATAATATGGCTTTGAAATAAAAATGCGATTTTTATACATGTAGTGATATAATAAAAATGTGATTTTTACAAATAAAGATTTGATTTTTATTTATATGTATAACATAAAAAGAAGTGATTTTTAATATATATATATATATATAACGATATAAAAATATGATTTTTACAGTTTAGAAGTGTTGATTTTTATTTAGCAAACGTAGCTTTTTATAAGAAGAAAGGATTGATTTTTAGTTAGCAAACAAAGATTTTTATAAGAAGAAAGGATTGATTTTTATCAAATAAAAAAGGTTAGATCTTTATGTATATGAAACACATATAAAAATGTGATTTTTATTGTATAAGGAAGTATGTAAAAATAGGATTTTTAGCTTCAGAAAAGATTTGATTTTGAAAAAGAGAAAAGATACGATTTTTAAATATATAACAACAATATAAAGAAGTGATTTTTACATACATAACAATGCAATAAAAATGTGATTTTTATAACATTGAAATAAAAATGTGATTTTTAATATAAAGATCATGTGAAACAGATTGCGATGGAATCGAGTGTAAGCAGAACGAAATCCAAACCATCGTCCGCTAAAGAATGGAGGTGTGGAAACCCAAAGGTGAGAACTTCTCACTAAAATTTTCTGTTCAGTAATTTATTTTATAACTGCAAATATAAATTGCTCCCCATCGTCCACAGACCATGTACGACTTGTTTGTTTGGTTGTGTGTTTGGATCGATTTGTTTGTGTGAATTTGGTTTGTGATGTGAAATGAAGTATATAAAAATATTCATGTTTGAAATAAATTCTTTGAACGATAAAAATAACATTTTTATTGTACGTATAAAGTATATGAAATATTCATGTGTTGAATAAATTCTTTGAACGATAAAAATAACATTTTTATCATGTATGTGAAGTAATAAAAATAGTCATGAGTCGAAATATATTTTTGTTCGCTAAAAATAACATTTTTATCATGTATATGAAGTGTTAAAAATAGTCATGAGTCGAAATATATTTTAGTTCGCCAAAAATATTATTTTTATCATGTATATGAAGTGTTAAAAATAGTCATAAGTGGAAATATATTTTTGTTCACCAAAAATATCATTTTTATCATGTATATGAAGTAATAAAATAATCATATGTTGATATGAATTCTAGTTTGTTAAAAATAACATTTTTAACATGTATACGAGCTATTAACAATAGTTATACCTTGAAATAAATACTAGTTCGCTAAAATTATCATTTTTAGCATATATATGGAATATATAAAATTGTCATACGATAAACATATTATTAGTTCACTAATAATATTATTTTTAGCTTATATATGTGTTGTGTGAAATTATATATGCGTTGTATGAATATATAAAAGCGTTGAATGAAAATATATATATATATATATATATGCGTTGTATGAAAATATACATATACAATATATCGAACAGGTCATAGCAAGGATGCTAGAGTAGAAGAATAAAATTGTATACCCGACAAATAGGTACATATTTACTGTTTTGTTTGGGTATGATGATTTTATGGGCCGCTTGGCTGTTTCTTTTTCTTTTTGGGTTGGAGAGGCCTGTATGGCGATTTCGTGATTTTCCCGATGCTCCCATACAAGGGAGGTTATGGCGAGATTTTTCGAAAATTTTGGGTGTTAGCCAAATTTTTGAAAAATTAGAAAGTTCTTAGAAACTGAAAAGTTGAAGAACTTGAGCCAGAATAAAAATTGAAATAATTTTCAAACGAATTTAAAACGATTTATAAAATATGTTTTAAATGGAAATCGACGAAATATATAATATATGGCCTGAATAGAACGCGCCGCGCAGCGATCGTTCAAGAATTTCGACAATTGTCTTCAAATTGACGTTACGGGAGATCCGACCGTCGGATTCTCCTAAAAGCGGAACCGTTGGGTTCGTATCGAAAAGAGCTTTCTAACGAATATGAGAAATTCGAAATCTAACGGTTGGATTTGGAATTATGTCCAAATCAAAATAGGAAAAGGTCGTTGTAAGTGCAGTTCGATGACCGTTTATGGAAATCGACTGAAAGGGCCTTGATAAAATTATTAAAAATACCGATAATTTGTGTAAAATCATAATAAATGATTCGGAAAGAATTAGGATGAAAAATTCTATATTTGGAACGATAAAAATATATTTTTATCAAAATGAACTAGTTATTAGCTAGAATTATAATCCGATTATTTTTAAATAAATAATTTGGATTGAGAAATGGTTTTAATATAACCAGAAATTTCCAATGAATATATTGGAATGGAAATAATATCTAGAATATTTTGATATTGGATTCCGTGATTATACGGATATTGTGATGGGAATTTGGAGGATATCGATATCGTTATTCCCGATATGATGTCTGTTGGTTTCAGGATTTGATGTTGAATGTAAGTCGATACTAACTCTATTCAGAACCTTATATTTAATGTCAAATTGGATTGATTGATTGTTTGGATTGTGCTCGACCAATTTATGAGCAAAATATGCTTTTACATTTAGCATTGGGTTGGGTAAAAATATCTATGCGCTAACACCCTGTGAAACACTTCACGATTTGACAAAAAGGTGTTTAGCGATGTTGAGTTCATTTCAAATTTAATGAATGATTTTGAAATGGTGTTTTTCTTAAGTGAAAAGAAATATATTCCCAATTTTGGATAGGGAATGTTTTATAAAACAGAAAGGATTTCGAGGCCTAAACCCGATGATTTCTAAAATGATTTAGAAATGTATTATGTTTTACATTGTGGTTCAACACATAACTGATTAGTTGCTGTTGATGATATATTTGTTTGGTGGCAGGGAATTTATTCTCTTGCTTAACACCCTTCTTTGAGACGAACGAGCTCAAAGGTTAAGTGAATAATAGTGACTAATCATATGTGTGAACTGCTGATGTGAAGTACTATATTATGAAAGTACTTGTGATTATTATGTTGTGAAATGATTTTCCCTACTTCGGGATATGAAATGATTTGGTATGTGGCTAAACATTTGGTAATCCAGTCTACTAAAAGTATGGGTGGGATCCAGTGCCTTAGGGTGAGTGGTCAGTGTGTAGCCTGCTCCATGTGTGGGAGGTGCATATATATATATATATATATATATATATATGTATATATATATATATATATCGAGTTGCTTAGGTAGTACCGTTTGCTTTGTCTGAGGGGAGCCTGATATTTGGTTGCATACTTGTTTGTATGCATTGTTATGTTTTGTAATTCATATTTCCAAATGATTTGATTTGAGATCCCGAAGTGAATTCCACTTTGATATAAAAGCTAGAAATGTATTTCAAATGATTTGAAATAGAAATCGGGAAATAAAGTCCAAAGGAATAATTTCTGTAAATTGAATTGGATTTGAAAAATCTAATTGTGGTGATTAATCTAAATGGGTAGATTGGGATATTGCATGTTGATTGATGCATAGTAGATCCATATATCTATATTGATTGTTGTTTATACACTGGCATTCATGGGGGTAAACCCGTTCCGCGTTAACGGCGTGGTCCCGTGATTTGTCTTATCATTTTATATAAGTTTATAAATGTTTTTGAGTTCTCATACCAGTCTCATGATTGACCCGTAATTTGTTTTTCCCTTGCAAACTCGGGTGCCCCTATTTTCCACACGGGCAGTCGAGTAGTTTTATTTTGCAGATTTATAGAGCAGGATTCTGGATTGAAGCTTTAAGCTGTGTCCAGTCATTTATAGTCTTCCCCCGTGCATTGTATTACATTTATTGTAAATAAATCTTCCGCTGTATTATATTTCAATATACTCTGATATATTATGTACTCTGATGTAACATTATTATGATGTTTATAAAAGTCTTCTGTTATTGCTTTAGATGTGTTGTATGCCCAGAGTTAGCGTATGTGGGATTCGAACGGTCTTGGTCGATTTAGCGATCGATTAGGTCCGAGCGAAATCCGTATCGTTACAGCTGGTATCGGAGCTTTGGTTAAACTCAAATCTTTGGGGTACAACTCGTTAGAACAAAATAAAAGACTCATCAGAGATTGGATAAAAAATATACTATAAAAATCCTCATTAGAGATAGAATCAGTAGCATTCTAGAATTAGTTACTCATTAGAGATGGGGTTAGAAATGCCCAAGAACTTAAACCATTATGAAAATAATGAAAGTTGAGTTGATTAGTTAAACAACTTTCAGCTTCGTTCCTTTTCGGGGATGAAAAGTTTTAAGTGGGGGAGATTGTAATAACCCGAAAAATCCGAGCTAATTTAAAAATTTTATTTTGGAAATTTTATAGAATTTTGGATATTTAAATGATTTATTTTAAATAATAACGACGAGAAATTTATTTTGAATAGAATTAGAATGTATATATTTATATAGATCGTCATTAGAATATATATATTTATTTTTAATTATAAAAGGAATTGAAAATGGCGTGGTAGTTTGAAAATTCGATTTCAAATAAATGTACAGGATTCAAAATAAACCGGATTTTAGCGAAACCAAAAATATCAGAATCTTTTTGAGAATATCTTTCCAACGAATCTGAAAAATTGAAACTTCATAGCAGGGATAAAAAGTTACGCCCAGTTGAAAATTCAGAATAATCGCTATGGAATTTTGGCCCTTAAAAATAGTCATTTTGCAGACGACCTCCATTTTCGACGAAACCACTTTTGTTGGATCCGGGATGTCAATTATTGCTAGATTCCAAAATTCATAATTTTTGGAATCAATATGTGAGTGTGGCGCAGGAAAACGTGTTTTGACAATTTCAGTCAATTTGGATCGACCAGAAAATGGCCATTTTTCAAACGGTCTCCAAATTTGACGAAATTAGTTTTCTTAGAGCCGTATCGTCAATACGAAGCTAGAAAATATTTTTTGGGAATTTTTGAAATCCGTATGTGGCCCCGATAAATTGAAATGTGCGTTCAAAATCAATATATAGATTTATATTTTTATTTTGACGAAAACTGATCGAAACAGCTGAATTGGCTTGCGATACATATCCCATTGTGTTCAGAATGGGGGTAATTAGCTATGGACGACAGTCGGTGGGTCTCGTTTGGAGATCGAAACAAAAAGTTACCTTTTTAGAATAATAAATTAAATAAAAAAAGTCAACACCTTTCCCCCTTTTACTCTCTCCCTCAACTCCTTTTCCCTTCATTTCAAAAATAGAATACAGAGTTAAAAAAAACGTCGATCTAGTCTATCGGCCCCCGCTCCATCGCGCCGCCGGACCCCTTGCTTCCCCTCCCCGTCACCTCTCTCTCTTCTCCTCTCCTCCCCTCCTCCCCTCACCAACTCGAGATTCCTAAAACCGTTGCACGCCCCCTCTCTTTCAGCGAACGCTGCCGCCATAGGATCCTCCCTCCACCTCATAACCGCTCTCCTCCTAAGCTGTAACGGCGGAAAATTTCCGACTCCTCGAGAGTCGGAAATTCCGAGACGTTAGTGAAAGAATTTAGAAGGTGAGAAAGAAAAGATAGAACTAATAGAATAGAAGAAGAAGAACATCAGAATCATCAGAGTAACACGAATCTCACAGTGGAACGAATAAC
This sequence comes from Allium sativum, assembly GCA_030737875.1. Classification (NCBI taxonomy): domain Eukaryota; kingdom Viridiplantae; phylum Streptophyta; class Magnoliopsida; order Asparagales; family Amaryllidaceae; genus Allium; species Allium sativum. The sequence continues at coordinate 250,583,393 of CM060920.1, forward strand.
ATATAATATATAACATAACTTTGAAGTAAACAGTTATATATATACAATAGCACTTATCAGAGTACAACACTTACAACACAGCGGAAATAACTATAGCTATAAAATCTTGCAGCCTCCTGCTCCAAGCTCTCTCCAAGCATATCTGTAAATCCCAACTACTTGACTGCCCGTACAAATTTAGGCACCCAAGATTTTAGGGAAAACAACAAAGTAAACTCCGGGTCAGTCATGGGACTGGTATGAGTAAAATAGTTTAAAACAGGTATAGGATATCTCATAAGACCACGCCGTGAATACGGAACGGGTTTTTCCCTTATGAGTATCTGAACAACTTTGACAAGCAATATCATCGTGATATTATAATAATGTCTAAGTACAAATAGGTATCAATCTAGCAGAAACGCTTGCATCTCACGTTCTACATACATAGTATAAAATCATAAACCGCAGGGCGCTTATCGGAGAATGGATTCCAACAGACAAGGTATGGGAGCACCTTCTGAATAGTGTACTCTAGAGGTGATACACTCAGGGTTCAACAAGAACGTCTTGCAACCCGGCCACACATGACCGCTCACTCATTTAGCTTGAGTGTCGCGAATATATTGCCACCACGGTTATAGGCCATCAAACCATCATCCGAAGATACAGAATCAAAAAGAAGTATAAATATGAATATTCCCTAGATCGGTGACAATACACCCTGCTTGGAAATGACCCAACTAGCCATGCTGCCTAGCCCAACTTTTGTTACTTCCTGGTGTGAAACTATAACCTACGTCTATCTTCAGAACATCTGATCACCATTCACTTTGAATGCCACATCGTCATACCCGCCAAATCACAAATTGACTTATCCAAAAATAACACGGGTATATAGCTAAGAGAAACGAATTCCTCCGCCACCAAACGTGAATACGTTTGAACAGATCAACTTACGCGATCCATTGGATATACTCTGTCAGACCTTCTTCCATATACGTTGTCCTGGGACTGGACAAACCGAAGGCACTATTCAGTATATCCATCTTAGTCACTGTTATCTAAGACTTATACAACAGCCCTTGTACTTTACTCCGTCTTCAATTTATCTTTGGCATATATTGCTCGCAACGCTTATGCCAATACAGAGTGGTTCTTTGGATAATAATCCAACCGGTCTCTCCATATTAACAACGTTAAAATGGTAAAAACTTTGATAGTCTGTGATTCAACTATCAAATGAAAACATGTCGGTGTACAAACAACGATCTTATTTCCAAATGGAAATTCGATCGATCAATCATCATATGTTCATATTTCCTTATTTCATATATTTAGAAAATATATGTTATTAATCATTGGAAAACATTTCCATAGCTTATTTTCACATCACTATTATTTCGCAACTATCAGTCCCTAACTGTAACTAGTATGAGAACAATTCTCTAAGTATCAATCCGGAAGGTCGAAACCAACATCAGATCGTCACTTAGAAAACCGTTCAACTTACCCTCTCCAGTTAGTTTCTGAATTTGCTTAACTCTATTTCTTAAATTCTTATCAGGAAAACATTTCATTTTCTATGTTTAGAAAACATATCTGACTATATTTGGAAAATGTTTCCAAAACTCATTTACGGATTTCAAATGAACGTTGTATAAAACATCGTTTCGCTTAATCCATTAATCGCTTATTACTTAACTATATTTCACATCAACCTTTTCTATCGAACCACAACTCTCCCTTTGTCAATTCTGAAGTCAATCAAGTTGGGGTATAACTACCTCTCATACCTTAATTGAACAACGTCCTTTACTGTGAAATAGATGAAGCTCGTCACTCACTTTTTCCAATCATCTGTTTACGCAAATTCTCGGATTCAGGTTACGAATCCACTTCTTATATGACAGTGTCTGATTATAACTATAACGTTATAATTCCTACCCCTATATATTTTATTTCCTAACTCGAATAATTTAACAGACACCTAATTTCTAAATCAATAACTAAATCTTGATTTAAACCCTGGAAAGTAAATAGTACTCTCCCGAATTCGCTATAATCGAATTCGACGTATAACTCTCTTTCGAGTAATCTCTATTCGATTAACTCCCTTGTTAATAACTTATATTCGATAAACTCTATTTCGATTAACTTCTATCGAATAACTAATATTCGAATAACTCTTCTTGGTTGGCTCTAGTTCATTAACTCTTATCGAATAACAAATATTCGATTTTCTTAAATGTGTCAATTCTTATCGAATAACTAACATACGATTTAACTTAAATGGATTTACTCTTATCGAATAACTTATTCGATTAACTCAACTTGATTTTCTTAACTCGATTATCTCAACTCGATTTCTTAACTCGATTACTTAACTCGATAAATCTTAACTCGATAACTTAACTTAACCCAAATCGATTAACTCAACTCTAATCGATTAACTTAATTTGATTTACTCCTTCGAATAACTAATTCGAATAACTTAATTGATAAATTATATTCACTTCTATCCTATCGAATAAACTATATTCGATATCTCCTCCAACACTATTCGAATAAACTATATTCGATTAACTTCTCTAACTCTATTCGAATAAATTATATTCGATTAACTCTTTTAACTTTACTCGAATAAATTATATTCGATTAACACTTTCTTTCGAATAACTATATTCGATAAACTCTTCGACTAACTCCTTTGGATTAACTAATCTTCGAATAACTCCTTTGGATTAACTCTTCGAATAACTTCTTTGGATTAACTAACTTCGAATAACCAATATTCGATAACTACTCTTCGAATAAATAATATTCGGTAACTCTTCTCAAATGAATAACATTTGATTTCTCCACTCGAATAAACTATATTCGATTACTCTTCCCTCGAATATACCATATTCGATAACCCTACTTCGAATAAGTGATATTCGGCAACTCTACTCGATTAACTCCACTTGGATAACTCTAACTGGTCAACTCTAACTGGTCAACTTTAACTGTTTATCTTTAACTGGTAAACTTTAACTGGTTAACTCAAATGGTTTAACCTAACTTGATTTACTTGTCTCGATTAACTGAACTAATCCACTTAGTTTAACTTAGTTAATTCACTTTGATTAACTCTAACCGATTTACTTAGTTTAACTCAGCTAATTCACTTTGATTAACCCAACTAATTTACTTCGATTAACCAATTAGTTTAACTTGACTAATTCACTTAGTTTGACGCAACTAATCCACTTTGATTTACAAATTAGTTTAACTTAACTAAGTCACTTAGTTTGACGCAACTAATTCACTTTGATTTACCAATTAGTTTAACTTAACTAATTCACTTCGATTAACCGCTTAGTTTATCTTAACTAATTTACTTTGGTTAACTTAACCAATTACTTTGATTAACTCGACTAACTTGCTTTGGTTAACCTAACAAATTACTTTGTTTAACTCTATTCGAATAAGTAATTCGAATCACTCTAATGTGTTTAACTCTTATTCAAATATCTAATCCGAATAACTTATTTCGAATAACTCAATTCGATTAACTCCTTTTATTAACGTTTATTCATTTCAAAAGATTTCCTTTTTACAACGTTTATCCATTGATAAAGATTTACTTTTTACAACGTTTATCCATTTATAAAGATTTACCTTTAGTAACGGTTCTTCACTTTGTAAATGTCCTTTTAATAACGTTTCTACTTCTCTATATAAGTCCAGACTTATATATATTCCATTTATCAACGATAAATAATTTATTTAATTTATAAAACATTATTTATAAATTAATCTACTTCAATTTATCTGTTTAAAACAGATTTCCTATTTAATATCTCATTTAAATCCATATCGTGTTATACCGTGTGCGAAGCACGTGTTTAAATATATCCTTGTATAATTCTATTTATTTTCCGAACAAGCGTTCCTTTATTTATTCCCTAAATAAATATTCCTTTATTCCATTTATTTATAATCTAAATAAATGTTCCTTTATTTATTTCCTAAATAAATAAATGGTTTCATTTTATAAAATCCTATCGATTTTATAAATAAGATTTATTTTCAATATAAACATTGAAAATTCCCTTTTTACATTCTAGTATCACCTACGGTGTGTAACGTGTCGTATAACAATGATCGGTATCATTCAAACATATGAAATCAATAACAGATTTCATAACACATCATATATCACAATATATGAAAAACGGTAAAATAAATGTTGAGGAAATCCAGTCGGATTCCTCCAACCTGTTTCCCTGCATCCACAGATGTTACACAATAAAATATACATCAATTTCATTCCAACATGAAATATACTGATGAACTGAATCAATATTTGATTGTCGCTTATATATATAACTATATCTATGTTTTCAATCAAATCTATTTAACAGTCCAAACTATCAATACACAGCAATCAAATCATTTAACACAATTTATATAAAAATATAAACTGAGGAGAGTTAGTGAGTTTTACTCACATTGACGCGTTAACCGTTAAATAATCGGTTTGCGTTATTCGACTTAGTTGGACAATTTATTTCGCCATAAATCGTAACAAGCTCCGATGGACTTCCCGTTAGTTCCATCGTGTAGTGCTCGTCCATACGATCCCAACGCAACTTACGGTTCGTCAATCTGACATCGTATGATAAAGTTATTCAGTTACGAAGTTATACGAATATTTAAACTAAAATAAACTTAACTATTTTCTAATTGGGCTTACCCTCCATATATCGGCCCACTTAAACATAATTGGGCCCGTTTCCCCCTTATACTCTCTTCATGCCATTGTTTATAGTTTCAACCAGCTGTTTCCAATGATCCATTCACAGAAATCTTCAAACAAAATAGTATAATTAAATTTCTAACCAAACATACTTAACATTAGTCATACCGTTTAAATTCTTCTTAATTACTTCATTACCGCAAATAAGCCCTCCACGTTATCTCCCTGTTTCGAAGTCGCCTGTGGCATGGAAAACCACCGATCCCTACATCATCTTATTCCCCTTCCATCTTTGCTTGAATATCACATCCTTCATCACTTATTTAATCTGAAACCAACCCACCAGAATGTCCCTCCTGCATTTCCATTACATAGCCATTTCTGAGAATAACAAACCTCAAAACAATCGTTCTCCTCCCTTGCCTGATCTCATATCATCAGCATGTCCCTTCACGTTATAATATTTGTCATATATATACATGTTCCTCACTACTTTATTCACCATATTCACTTCATCAATACTTTTCTCCATTCCTACTTAACAGTTCTTTCCCAACTACAAAAAGAAACACCTCTCATTTGCTGCTCTGTCCCACACAACCAGATCGACATCCAACTTCACCGAACGAATCCCTTACTTCTCCTTTGCCGCCTCAGTTCCATCATACGTAACTCGAAGCTCGCCTGCTCCTCGTGGTGTACATGCCTACATCAACGACTTTCAGGGAGACTCGACATAAACTTTCGCGGTTTTGTCTGACTTCGCTCCCCCGGTTCTTTCGCTCATGTTTAAAAGAAGAAAGGTGCAGGCGCTACTTGTTGCCCTCAGAATGAAGATGGATTCTGGAAAATTAGGTTTAACGCTGATGCTAAGTGGATATTTATAAGCTATTTGCTTTTTGGATATTTCCTTTGATTTGTGCGGATTTTCTAATGCCACGTAACATGAGCGTCTAACCACAACTGTTTGCATTGATGGAAGGACGTGAGCCAAACAATACTTTATCGTGTAAACTTTTCCACGAAGCTTTCGCAGGGATGCTGTACACGTTAGGGTACAGTGGAATGAGTCCACAAGTTTCCATTTGTTTATTTTGGTTTTTCTTTTAAAGATTCCGATACTCGTTAGTTAAAGCCTTGTCAATGTACAAACTGTTATTGATATAATTCAAAATACCGTTGTGGTTAGCAATGTGCCACGATCCCAAAAATATAATAATACCGGTAGATTAACTCATATTTTGAAACTTCAAAATGTTGATTTCAGGGTGCGAAATACTTCAAATAAAAAGTTGCTTATTTAATTAACTAAAAATTACAGTAAAATTCTAAATATTATATTATCACTACTTCCCAAAAGAACCTTGTCTAAATTCAAACCCGATCTCTAGTTATTTCGAAATAACCGTTATGGCCGATAAACGATTCTATAGCGACTATTCTGAAATTTGATTTGGACATATCTCAAAATCTACCCGACGAAATCCCGATTTTTCTCTTCCACTAGAAAGATATACTCCACCAGCTCCACACGTTTCTTGTTTCACAGAAATCCGATTTAAAACGAACCCTGTACATCCACTTGAAGTCTAAATCGCCAAATAACGAACTGTCGCGTCGTTACGCGCTCTATTTTAATTATAATATAATTAATACGTTTTAACGTCGATTATTAAATCGATTCGTTATTCAAATTCAATTCTAAACTGAATTAAATATTTTAGCTGATCCAATTCACACAGTATTGTGAATTCGGTGATTTCTGATTATTTCGACATTATAATATATTATTATATATATTATTTTAATTAAATATTCAATATTATTTAATTCAAGTCATCGATATCGCCCAATCGATATTTAATAATTAAATAAATTAATTATTTGACAGCTAACAAAACACGCCATTACAGACTTCCCCCCTTAAAATAATTTCGTCCTCGAAATTGCTAAGTTAGAGGTTGACCCTATATATTGGAACTCCTAAGATTGGTTTACCCCTTATTTTTGATTTCAACTGAACCACTTAATATCGACTGAAATATTTATTCTTCCGACTAATTAAAATTTTCAAAAATTCTAAATATTTTCTAACACTTTAAATTTTCGGAAAATTTCGCCATAACCTCCTTTGTACAGCCCTATCGGTAAAACCACAACTCGCCTCTCTAGGCCATCTCCAACCCAAAAAGAAAATCAAACAGCCAAGCGGCTTGCCGATTCGGCTCATAAATCTCATGCTTATATCAAAAATAAACTTGTACCTTTTTGTCGGGCATATCAACTCTTATCACTTTCAAATGTATCAACCCAACATATACCAATGTCATCTCAATCCAACCTTCAACTCAAACACTTGGTGCTATCCAAGTCAAATTCTATTCAAACTCCAATATCAGATTTCAAACTCTTAACCCATCAACTTAATTCCAATCCAGATTATTCTCTAACCGAATCCCGATTTATTTAACTTGGTTCAAGTTAAATTTTAATTTACTCTTTGTTTTTACCATCTTGATTCATTCAACTTAACAAGTTAAATTTCAAATTTCAAGATTTAAATTCCTGGGATTTATTTCAAATCAAATTTCAAATCCTAACACCAATTCAAAACTTTTGAATTTCTAAACAACTTGTTTTCCTCAACACCATTTGAAAACAAACCCATTGGTGGTAATCCGCCACTTAGAAACTCGAAAATTACACCGACGATGTATCGATCCATCCTCGGAATTATTTTCTAGTCATCCAGGTGAGTTCAATACTATTTTTATTTCAAATTGAAAAACCTTTTCAAAATCTCCCAGGAACTTAAAATTTCCTTATTTTAATTCCAATTCTGATTTAATTTCAGATTTTAATTCGACTGATTCCACGTATTTTACTTATAGGAATTCTTATTGGTTATATATAACCATTTCACTATATAATCTTACTCGATTATAATAACAACCAATATATCTAATATATTATAATTTTGATATATATATATATATATATCAAAATATACTTTGGGTAAAGTTAAATTCACTTACCCTCTTTCAAAACATATCGTGACGACCCATCGTATTCAAGTGTTTATTAACTCCTACCGATACAGTGGATCAAACTGATCGACCAGAACTCATAAACAACTCAGCCAATGAATCTCCACAATATAAAACCATTTTATATCAAATACAAATACGTACTCGTATATATACACTCAAACTCAATCTAGGGTATTGCTAACCCTATCTCTACCGAGTTATGCCACAGAGCCAAGTAATTCTCAACTTAAGCTCTGATACCAACTGTAACGGCGGGAAATTTCCGACTCCTCGAGAGTCGGAAATTCCGAGACGTTAGTGAAAGGATTTAGAAGGTGAGAAAGAAAAGATAGAACTAATAGAATAGAAGAAGAAGAACATCAGAATCATCAGAGTAACACGAATCTCACAGCGGAACGAATAACATATAATATATAACATAACTTTGAAGTAAACAGTTATATATATACAATAGCACTTATCAGAGTACAACACTTACAACACAGCGGAAATAACTATAGCTATAAAATCTTGCAGCCTCCTGCTCCAAGCTCTCTCCAAGCATATCTGTAAATCCCGACTACTTGACTGCCCGTACAAATTTAGGCACCCAAGAGTTTAGGGAAAACAACAAAGTAAACTCCGGGTCAGTCATGGGACTGGTATGAGTAAAATAGTTTAAAACAGGTATAGAATATCTCATAAGACCACGCCGTGAATACGGAACGGGTTTTTCCCTTATGAGTATCTGAACAACTTTGACAAGCAATATCATCGTGATATTATAATAATGTCTAAGTACAAATAGGTATCAATCTAGCAGAAACGCTTGCATCTCACGTTCTACATACATAGTATAAAATCATAAACCGCAGGGTGCTTATCGGAGAATGGATTCCAACAGACAAGGTATGGGAGCACCTTCTGAATAGTGTACTCTAGGGGTGATACACTCAGGGTTCAACAAGAACGTCTTGCAACCCGGCCACACATGACCGCTCACTCATTTAGCTTGAGTGTCGCGAATATATTGCCACCACGGTTATAGGCCATCAAACCGTCATCCGAAGATACAGAATCAAAAAGAAGTATAAATATGAATATTCCCTAGATCGGTGACAATACACCCTGCTTGGGAATGACCCAACTAGCCATGCTGCCTAGCCCAACTTTTGTTACTTCCTGGTGTGAAGCTAGAAGCTACGTCTATCTTCAGAACATCTGATCACCATTCACTTTGAATGCCACATCGTCATACCCTCCAAATCACAAATTGACTTATCCAAAAATAACACGGGTATATAGCTAAGAGAAACGAATTCCTCCGCCACCAAACGTGAATACGTTTGAACAGATCAACTTACGCGATCCATTGGATATACTCTGTCAGACCTTCTTCCATATACGTTGTCCTGGGACTGGACAAACCGAAGGCACTATTCAGTATATCCATCTTAGTCACTGTTATCTAAGACTTATACAACAGCCCTTGTACTTTACTCCGTCTTCAATTTATCTTTGGCATATATTGCTCGCAACGCTTATGCCAATACAGAGTGGTTCTTTGGATAATAATCCAACCGGTCTCTCCATATTAACAACGTTAAAATGGTAAAAACTTTGATAGTCTGTGATTCAACTATCAAATGAAAACATGTCGGTGTACAAACAACGATCTTATTTCCAAATGGAAATTCGATCGATCAATCATCATATGTTCATATTTCCTTATTTCATATATTTAGAAAATATATGTTATTAATCATTGGAAAACATTTCCATAGCTTATTTTCGCATCACTATTATTTCGCAACTATCAATCCCTAACTGTAACTAGTATGAGAACAATTCTCTAAGTATCAATCCGGAAGGTCGAAACCAACATCAGATCGTCACTTAGAAAACCGTTCAACTTACCCTCTCCAGTTAGTTTCTGAATTTGCTTAACTCTATTTCTTAAATTCTTATCAGGAAAACATTTCATTTTCTATGTTTAGAAAACATATCTGACTATATTTGGAAAACGTTTCCAAAACTCATTTACGGATTTCAAATGAACGTTGTATAAAACATCGTTTCGCTTAATCCATTAATCGCTTATTACTTAACTATATTTCACATCAACCTTTTCTATCGAACCACAATTCTCCCTTTGTCAATTCTGAAGTCAATCAAGTTGGGGTATAACTACCTCTCAGACCTTAATTGAACAACGTCCTTTACTGTGAAATAGATGAAGCTCGTCGCTCACTTTTTCCAATCATCTGTTTACGCAAATTCTCGGATTTAGGTTACGAATCCACTTCTTATATGACAGTGTTTGATTATAACTATAACGTTATAATTCCTACCCCTATATATTTTATTTCTTAACTCGAATAATTTAACAGACACCTAATTTCTAAATCAATAACTAAATCTTGATTTAAACCCTGGAAAGTAAATAGTACTTTCCCGAATTCGCTATAATCGAATTCGACGTATAACTCTCTTTCGAGTAATCTCTATTCGATTAACTCCCTTGTTAATAACTTATATTCGATAAACTTTATTTCGATTAACTTCTATCGAATAACTAATATTCGAATAACTCTTCTTGGTTGGCTCTAGTTCATTAACTCTTATCGAATAACAAATATTCGATTTTCTTAAATGTGTCAATTCTTATCGAATAACTAACATCCGATTTAACTTAAATGGATTTACTCTTATCGAATAACTTATTCGATTAACTCAACTTGATTTTCTTAACTCGATTATCTCAACTCGATTTCTTAACTTGATTACTTAACTCGATAAATCTTAACTCGATAACTTAACTTAACCCAAATCGATTAACTCAACTCTAATCGATTAACTTAATTTGATTTACTCCTTCGAATAACTAATTCGAATAACTTAATTGATAAATTATATTCACTTCTATCCTATCGAATATACTATATTCGATATCTCCTCCAACACTATTCGAATAAACTATATTCGATTAACTTCTCTAACTCTATTCGAATAAATTATATTCGATTAGCTCTTTTAACTTTACTCGAATAAACTATATTCGATTAACACTTTCTTTCGAATAACTATATTCGATAAACTCTTCGACTAACTCCTTTGGATTAACTAATCTTCGAATAACTCCTTTGGATTAACTCTTCGAATAACTTCTTTGGATTAACTAACTTCGAATAACCAATATTCGATAACTACTCTTCGAATAAATAATATTCAGTAACTCTTCTCAAATGAATAACATTTGATTTCTCCACTCGAATAAACTATATTCGATTACTCTTCCCTCGAATATACCATATTCGATAACCCTACTTCGAATAAGTGATATTCGGCAACTCTACTCGATTAACTCCACTTGGATAACTCTAACTGGTCAACTCTAACTGGTCAACTTTAACTGTTTATCTTTAACTGGTAAACTTTAACTGGTTAACTCAAATGGTTTAACCTAACTTGATTTACTTGTCTCGATTAACTGAACTAATCCACTTAGTTTAACTTAGTTAATTCACTTTGATTAACTCTAACCGATTTACTTAGTTTAACTCAGCTAATTCACTTTGATTAACCCAACTAATTTACTTCGATTAACCAATTAGTTTAACTTGACTAATTCACTTAGTTTGACGCAACTAATCCACCTTGATTTACAAATTAGTTTAACTTAACTAAGTCACTTAGTTTGACGCAACTAATTCACTTTGATTTACCAATTAGTTTAACTTAACTAATTCACTTCGATTAACCGCTTAGTTTATCTTAACTAATTTACTTTGGTTAACTTAACCAATTACTTTGATTAACTCGACTAACTTGCTTTGGTTAACCTAACAAATTACTTTGTTTAACTCTATTCGAATAAGTAATTCGAATCACTCTAATGTGTTTAACTCTTATTCAAATATCTAATCCGAATAACTTATTTCGAATAACTCAATTCGATTAACTCCTTTTATTAACGTTTATTCATTTCAAAAGATTTCCTTTTTACAACGTTTATCCATTGATAAAGATTTACTTTTTACAACGTTTATCCATTTATAAAGATTTACCTTTAGTAACGGTTCTTCACTTTGTAAATGTCCTTTTAATAACGTTTCTACTTCTCTATATAAGTCCAGACTTATATATATTCCATTTATCAACGATAAATAATTTATTTAATTTATAAAACATTATTTATAAATTAATCTACTTCAATTTATCTGTTTAAAACAGATTTCCTATTTAATATCTCATTTAAATCCATATCGTGTTATACCGTGTGCGAAGCACGTGTTTAAATATATCCTTGTATAATTCTATTTATTTTCCGAACAAGCGTTCCTTTATTTATTCCCTAAATAAATATTCCTTTATTCCATTTATTTATAATCTAAATAAATGTTCCTTTATTTATTTCCTAAATAAATAAATGGTTTCATTTTATAAAATCCTATCGATTTTATAAATAAGATTTATTTTCAATATAAACATTGAAAATTCCCTTTTTACATTCTAGTATCACCTACGGTGTGTAACGTGTCGTATAACAATGATCGGTATCATTCAAACATATGAAATCAATAACAGATTTCATAACACATCATATATCACAATATATGAAAAACGGTAAAATAAATGTTGAGGAAATCCAGTCGGATTCCTCCAACCTGTTTCCCTGCATCCACAGATGTTACACAATAAAATATACATCAATTTCATTCCAACATGAAATATACTGATGAACTGAATCAATATTTGATTGTCGCTTATATATATATAACTATATCTATGTTTTCAATCAAATCTATTTAACAGTCCAAACTATCAATACACAACAATCAAATCATTTAACACAATTTATATAAAAATATAAACTGAGGAGAGTTAGTGAGTTTTACTCACATTGACGCGTTAACCGTTAAATAATCGGTTTGCGTTATTCGACTTAGTTGGACAATTTATTTCGCCATAAATCGTAACAAGATCCGATGGACTTCCCGTTAGTTCCATCGTGTAGTGCTCGTCCATACGATCCCAACGCAACTTACGGTTCGTCATTCTGACATCGTATGATAAAGTTATTCAGTTACGAAGTTATACGAATATTTAAACTAAAATAAACTTAACTATTTTCTAATTGGGCTTACCCTCCATATATCGGCCCACTTAAACATAATTGGGCCCGTTTCCCCCTTATACTCTCTTCATGCCATCGTTTATAGTTTCAACCAGCTGTTTCCAATGATCCATTCACAGAAATCTTCAAACAAAATAGTATAATTAAATTTCTAACCAAACATACTTAACATTAGTCATACCGTTTAAATTCTTCTTAATTACTTCATTACCGCAAATAAGCCCTCCACGTTATCTCCCTGTTTCGAAGTCGCCTGTGGCATGGAAAACCACCGATCCCTACATCATCTTATTCCCCTTCCATCTTTGCTTGAAGATCACATCCTTCATCACTTATTTAATCTGAAACCAACCCACCAGAATGTCCCTCCTGCATTTCCATTACACAGCCATTTCTGAGAATAACAAACCTCAAAACAATCGTTCTCCTCCCTTGCCTGATCTCATATCATCAGCATGTCCCTTCACGTTATAATATTTGTCATACATATACATGTGCCTCACTACTTTATTCACCATATTCACTTCATCAATACTTTTCTCCATTCCTACTTAACAGTTCTTTCCCAACTACAAAAAGAAACACCTCTCATTTGCTGCTCCGTCCCACACAACCAGATCGACATCGAACTTCACCGAACGAATCCCTTACTTCTCCTCTGCCGCCTCAGTTCCATCATACGTAACTCGAAGCTCGCCTGCTCCTCGTGGTGTACATGCCTGCATCAGCGACTTTCAGGGAGACTCGACATAAACTTTCGCGGTTTTGTCTGACTTCGCTCCCCCGGTTCTTTCACTCATGTTTAAAAGAAGAAAGGTGGAGGCGCTACTTGTTGCCCTCAGAATGAAGATGGATTCTGGAAAATTAGGTTTAACGCTGATGCTAAGTGGGTATTTATAAGCTATTTGCTTTTTGGATATTTCCTTTGATTTGTGCGGATTTTCTAATGCCACGTAACATGAGCGTCTAACCACAACTGTTTGCATTGATGGAAGGACGTGAGCCAAACAATACTTTATCGTGTAAACTTTTCCACGAAGCTTTCGCAGGGATGCTGTACACGTTACGGTACAGTGGAATGAGTCCACAAGTTTCCATTTGTTTATTTTGGTTTTTTTTAAAGATTTCGATACTCGTTAGTTAAAGCCTTGTCAATGTACAAACTGTTATTGATATAATTCAAAATACCGTTGTGGTTAGCAATGTGCCACGATCCCAAAAATATAATAATACCGGTAGATTAACTCATATTTTGAAACTTCAAAATGTTGATTTCAGGGTGCGAAATACTTCAAATAAAAAGTTGCTTATTTAATTAATTAAAAATTACAGTAAAATTCTAAAAATTATATTATCACTACTTCCCAAAAGAACCTTGTCTAAATTCAAACCCGATCTCTAGTTATTTCGAAATAACCGTTATGGCCGATAAACGATTCTATAGCGACTATTCTGAAATTTGATTTGGACATATCTCAAAATCTACCCGACGAAATCCCGATTTTTCTCTTCCACTAGAAAGATATACTCCACCAGCTCCACACGTTTCTTGTTTTCACAGAAATCCGATTTAAAACGAACCCTGTACATCCACTTGAAGTCTAAATCGCCAAATAACGAACTGTCGCGTCGTTACGCGCTCTATTTTAATTATAATATAATTAATACGTTTTAACGTCGATTATTAAATCGATTCGTTATTCAAATTCAATTCTAAACTGAATTAAATATTTTAGCTGATCCAATTCACACAGTATTGTGAATTCGGTGATTTCCGATTATTTCGACAATATAATATATTATTATATATATTATTTTAATTAAATATTCAATATTATTTAATTCAAGTCATCGATATCTCCCAATCGATATTTAATAATTAAATAAATTAATTATTTGACAGCTAACAAAACGCGCCATTACATAAGCCTCCTTCTCCTCTTTTATTTCAAAGCCGCGTGAGAACCCTGAAGCCACAGGAAGCCGCCAAGCCTCACCTCGGACGCAGCGCACCACAACCCCCTCTCCCAATTTGAAATGTAAGTTTTTATTAATTTATATATTTTTATTTATTTATTTTAGGAAATCAGTTTAAAAAAAAGAGAAAAAAATTGGTTTTTTTATAAAAAGCAATATAGGAAAAATCAGTTTTTTTATGGAGAGTAATATAGAAAAAATCAGTTTTTTCATGAAAAGCAATATTGAAAAAGATTAGTTTTTTTGGGAATTGCAATATAAAAATATTATTTTTACATATGTAGAAGCATAATAAAATTTTGATTTTTATTTATACGGTAGCATATTAAAGTTATGAATTTTATTCATAGGAAAAATATGATTTATATATATATGAAGTAGCGATAAAAATTCGATTTTTATATATATGAGGTAGCGATAAAAATTCGATTTTTATATATATGGAGTAGCGATAAAAATTCGATTTTTATATACATGGAAGCGATATAAAAATATGATTTTTATGTATAAAGTAGCTATGTAAAAAAATTGGATTTTTATAATATGGCTTTGAAATAAAAATGCGATTTTTATACATGTAGTGACATAATAAAAATGTGATTTTTACAAATAAAGATTTGATTTTTATTTATATGTATAACATATAAAGAAGTTATTTTTAATATATATATATATATATATATATATATATATAACAATATAAAAATATGATTTTTATAGTTTAGAAGGGTTGATATTTATTTAGCAAACGTAGCTTTTTATAAGAAGAAAGGATTGATTTTTAGTTTGCAAACAAAGATTTTTATAAGAAGAAAGGATTGATTTTTATCAAATAAAAAAGGTTAGATCTTTATGTATATGAAACACATATGAAAATGTGATTTTTATTGTATGAGGAAGTATGTAAAAATAGGATTTTTAGCTTCGGAAAAGATTTGATTTTGAAAAAGAGAAAAGATATGATTTTTAAATATATAACAACAATATAAAGAAGTGATTTTTACATACATAACAATGCAATAAAAATGTGATTTTCATAACGTTGAAATAAAAATGTGATTTTTAATATAAAGATCGTGTGAAACAGATTGCGATGGAATCGAGTGGAAGCAGAACGAAATCCAAACCATCGTCCGCTAAAGAATGAAGGAGTGGAAACCCAAAGGTGAGAACTTCTAAGCTAAAATTTTCTATTCAGTAATTTATTTTATAACTGCAAATATAAATTGCTCCCCATCGTCCACTGACCATGGACGACCTGTTTGTTTGGTTGTGTGTTTGGATTGATTTGTTAGTGTGAATTTGGTTTGTGATGTGAAATGAAGTATATAAAAATATTCATGTTTGAAATAAATTCTTTGAACGATAAAAATAACATTTTTATTGTACGTATGAAGTATATGAAATATTAATGTGTTGAATAAATTCTTTGAACGATAAAAATAATAATTTTATCATGTATGTGAAGTAATAAAAATAGTCATGAGTCGAAATATATTTTTGTTCGCCAAAAATAACATTTTTATCATGTATATGAAGTGTTAAAAATAGTCATGAGTCGAAATATATTTTTGTTCGCCAAAAATATTATTTTTATCATGTATATGAAGGGCTAAAAATGGTCATAAGTGGAAATATATTTTTGTTCGCCAAAAATATCATTTTTATCATTTATGTGAAGTAATAAAAATAATCATACGTTGAAATGAATTCTAGTTTGTTAAAAATAACATTTTTAACATGTATACGAGCTATTAACAATAGTCATACCTTGAAATAAATACTATTTCACTAAAATTATCATTTTTAGCATATATATGGAGTATATAAAATTGTCATACGATGGACATATTATTAGTTCGCTAATAATATTATTTTTAGCTTATATATGTGTTGTGTGAAATTATATATGCGTTGTATGAATATATAAAAGCGTTGAATGAATATATATATATATATATATATATATATATATATATATATATAGGCGTTGTATGAAAATATACTTATACAATATATCGAACAGGTCATAGCAAGAGGCTAGAGAAGAGGAATAAAATTGTATACCCGACAAATAGGTACATATTTACTGTTTTGTTTGGGTATGATGATTTTATGAGCTGATTGGCCAGCCGCTTGGCTGTTTCTTTTTCTTTTTGGGTTGGAGAGGCCTGTATGGCAATTTCGGGATTTTCCTGGTGCTCCCATATAGGGGAGGTTATGGCGAAATTTTTCTAAAATTTAGGGTGTTAGCCAAATTTTTGAAAAATTAGAAAGTTCTTAGAAACTGAAAAGTTGAAGAACTTGAGCCAAAATAGAAATTAAAATCGTTTTCAAACGAATTTAAAATGATTTATAAAATACGTTTTAAATGGAAATCGATGAAATATATATATATATATTATATATAATATATGGCCTGAATAGAACGCGTCGCGCAGCGACCGTTCGAGAATTTCGACCATTGACTTCGAATTGATGTTACGGGAGATCCGACTGTCGGATTCTCCTAAAACCGGAACTGTTGAGTTCGTATCGAAAAGAGAATTCTAACGAATATGAGAAATTCAAAATCTAGCAGTAGGATTTGGAATTATGTCCAAATCAAAATAGGAAAAGGTCGTTGTAAGTGTAGTTCGACGACCGTTTATGGAAATTGACTGAAAGGGCCTTGATAAAATTATTAAAAATATAGATAATTTGTGTAAAATCATAATAAATGATTTGGAAAGAATTAGGATGAAAAATTCCATATTTGGAAAGATATAAATATATTTTTATCGAAATGAACTAGTTATTAGCTAGAATTATAATCCGATTATTTTTAAAGAAATAATTTGGATTAAAAAATGGTTTTAATATAACCAGAAATTTCCATGAATATATTTGGATGGTTTGGAATGGAAATAATATCCAGAATATTTCGATATTGGATTCCGTGATTATACGGATATTGTGATGGGAATTTAGAGGATATCGATATCGTTATTCCCGATATGATGTCTGTTGGTTTCAGGATTTGATGTTAAATATAAGTCGATACTAACTCTATTCAAAACCTTATATTTAATATAAAATTGGATTGATTTATTGTTTGGATTGTGCTCGACCAGTTTATTAGCAAAATATGCTTTTACATTTAGCATTGGGTTGGGTAAAAATATCTGTGTGCTAACACCCTATGAAACACTTCATGATTTGACGATAAGGTGTTTAGCGATGTTGAGTTCATTTCAAATTTAATGAAAGATTTTGAAATGGTGTTTTTCTTAAGTGAAAAGAAATATATTCCCAATTTTGGACAGGGAATGTTTTATAAAACAGAAAGGATTTTGAGGCCTAAACCCGATGATTTCTAAAATGATTTAGAAATGTATTATGTTTTACATTGTGGTTCAACACATAACCAGTTGGTTGCTATTGATGATATATCTATTTGGTGGCGGGGAATTTATTCTCTTGCTTAACACCCTTCATTGAGACGTACGAGCTCAAAGGTTATGTGAATAATAGTGATTAATCATATGTGTGAATTGTTGATGTGAAGTACTATATTATGAAAGTACTTGTGATTATTATGTTGTGAAATGATTTTTCCTACTTCGGGATATGATGTAATAACCCAGAAATTCTGAACCAATTTAAAAATTTTATTTTGGCAATTTTAGTGAATTTTGAATTTTGAATATTTAAAATGGATTATTTTAAATAATAGCAACGAGAAATTTATTTTGAATAGAATTTGAACGTATATAGTTATATGAATCGTGGTTAGAATATAAATAATTATTTATAATTATAAAAGGAATTGAAAATGGCACGGTAGTTCAAAAATTCGATTTCCAACTTCAAATGGATGTACAGTATTCGAAATAAACCGGATTTTGGCGAAACCAAAAATATTAGAATCTATTTGAAAATTTCTTTCCAAAAAATCTGAAAAATCAAAATTTCATAGCGGGGATAAAAAGTTATGCCCAGTTGAAAATTCAGAATAGTCGCTGTGGAATTCTGGCCCATAAAAATGGAAATTTTGCAAACGACCTCGGTTTTCGACGAAACCACTTTTGTTGGATCCGGGATGTCAAGTTATTGCTTGATTCCAATTTTCATAATTTTTCAAGTCAATATGTGAGCGTGGAGAAGTAAAACGTGTTTTAATAGTTTTAGCCAATTTCGATCGACTAGAAAATGGCCATTTTTCAAACGGTCTCATAATTTGACGAAATTAGTTTTGTTAAGACCGTATCGTCAATACGAAGCTAGAAAATATTTTTTGGTAATTTTTAGAGTCCGTATGTGGCCCCGGTAAATTGAAACGTGCGTTCAAATTCAATATATAGATTTATATTTTGATTTTGACGGAAATTAATTGAAATAGACGAACTGGCTCATGATACATATCCCATTGTGTTCGGAATGGGGGTAATTAGCTAGGGACGGCCATCGATGGGTTCGATTTGGGGTTCGAAAGAAAAAGTTACTTTTTGAATTTAAAATAAAACAAATAGTTAATTATATTATATATGAGCCCTCCCCCCTTTTTACCCTTTCACAGTTAAACTCGAAGTAAAAAAAAAGAAAACCATAATTCCCGCCGTTGACCCCGTCGCCCCCCTCTCTTCTGGCCATCGGACCACCCCGCGTCACCTCCCACGCTCCGCCGTTTTCTCCCCTCCTCTCCCCTCTTCTCCGAACCCCCATAGTCCCAAGAACCCACCACTGCGCCCTAGCCCCTCAAATCGAACGGAGACCCCACAAGAGCTCGAGCCGCCACTGCCTGTGGCCCCTCCGACCTACGCCCCGCCAACGGCGCCGCCACGTCCTCCTGAGCCGACGATGACCCCGTCGCCCCCTCTCTTCCTTAAGCGCAGTGAGTCCCCTTTTTTTTATATTAATTCTTGTTTAATTATTTTCAGACTTTTAAAATGGTAAAGGCGAGATTTTTAAAATGGTAAAGGCGAGATTTTTAAAATGATAAAGGCGAGATTTTTAAAATGGTAAAGGCGAGATTTTTAAATTGGTAGAGATTATATTTTTATAGATAAGATATTATATTTTTATAAAATGAAAATTTTGATTTTTATAATGAAGTAGCGAATATAAAAATATATAGATAATAAAAATATGATTTTTATATCAGTAGAATATTAAAAATATAATTTTTATATATGTAGCGAAATAAAAATCTGATTTTTATTATATATATGTTGAAATAAAAATGTGATTTTTATTTATTGGAATGAAGCAATAAAATAATAATTTTTATTATGAACAGCGTGGTAAGGACTGCATTGGAATTTCAAACAAATCCAAACCGTTCAGAATTAAAGGATGACGGAGTGGATCCCAAAGGTGAGAACTCCTCACTTTTATTTTATTTTCTAGTTTGAAATATATACTAGGATGTAGACGGTGCTTAGCAGCACCCGACACCCGTCGTCCACATACCATGGATGACTTGTTTGTTTGATTGATGTGTTGTGAAAATTGATTGTGTGATATGTAATGAATAAATATTTTATAGTTAAAAATATAATTTTTAACGTGTATATAAAATAAATATTTATAAACAAATTGGACGATTTGTTTATGTACACACATTTGACTGATATTGATTGGGACGATAAATTTTACACATCGCCCAACTGCACAAATAAAACCTGTGTTTGATTGTTGGAAACCCCACATGGGTGTTGGGATGAAATTTGACATACATTAATCCCAATAATTAGCTATATGTCGATCGATTGATTGACAGACTGTCATAAGCGTTAAATATTTATATTTGATGCTTATGCAGTGTAGAATGCACTCTGGATGATGGATTGTTGTTTTCATTGTTATTATACACATTTGTTGTGTGAAATCCATATAATCAAATTATATGGTAATTAACTGTGCCTGATTCCAGTTCAGATAGAATGAATATTTTAAAATAACGACTATTTTAAAATAACGAATAATTTCAAACAATATTCAGAAAAGAATCAAAATGTGATTTTGATGTCCGATTTGGGATTGACACGAATATATTTAAATATATAAATTCGAGTTGATTAGAGTAACGCCATTTTGATGTGATCGATATTTAGATCGATTTTATTCATTTTTATAATGAATTTCGAAAAGGAATTGATTTCAAAATCTACTGTTTTGAAAATATTATCATTTATATATCGATGATATAGAATATTCAATTTGATTTGAAATTGAATATGAAGTTGAAATTGAATTTGAAATTCGAATTGAAATTGAAATAGAATTGAAATTCGAATAGAATTGAAATTTGAATTAAATTGATATAGAATTGAAATAGAATTGAAATCGATTTGAAATGAATTTAAAACGAATTTATATTGGAAAATTCAATTTTGATTTGAATTTGGGATGGAGGTTGAAATCGTTTTGAAAACGAATTTAAAACGATTTATAAAATACGTTTCAAAAGGAAATCGACGAAATATATATAAAATATATTGTATATATATGGCCTGAATAGAACGCACCGCGCTGCGGCAGTTCGCGAATTTCGACCATTGACTTCGAATGGACATTACGGGAGATCCGACCGTCGGATTCTCCTAAAACCGGAACTGTTGGGTTCGTATCGAAAAGGGCTTTCTAACAAATACAAGAAATTAGAAATCTAACGGTTGGATTTGGAATTATGTCCAAATCAAATTTGGAAAAAGTCGCTGTAAGTGCAGTTCGATGGCCGTTGATGAAAATTGATTGTACGGGCCTTGATAAAA
This sequence comes from Allium sativum, assembly GCA_030737875.1. Taxonomy (NCBI): domain Eukaryota; kingdom Viridiplantae; phylum Streptophyta; class Magnoliopsida; order Asparagales; family Amaryllidaceae; genus Allium; species Allium sativum. Next base: position 250,605,014 of record CM060920.1, read on the forward strand.
TTATTAAAAAAATTAATAATTTGTGTAAAATCATAAGAAATGATATGGAAAGAATTGGGATGAAAAATTCCATATTTTAAAAGATAAAAATAGATTTTTATCGAAATGAACTAGTTTTGAACTAGAATTATAATCCATTTACTTTTGAAATAAATAAATTGGATTTGAAAGGGTTTTAAAAATAACCAGAATTTCCAATATATAAAGTGGAAATGGATTTGAATCGAAATTGTCTTTGAAACATTTCGATGTTGGATTTCGTGATTATACAGATATTGTTATGGAAATTTGAAAGATATATTTATATCGTTATTTCTAATACGATATTTGTTGGTCGTAGAATTTGATATTGAATATAAGCCGATATATTTTCTATTCAGAGCCTTATATTTAATATCAAATGGGATTTGGGTTTGTCGTGAATGGTGTCTTCATCAACACTGTTCTTAAACCTAGTTGAGAAAAAGATAAAATCTTTTTATTTAGATTTAATGAAGTATACCAATTAAATTGTATTTAATTGGAACTGAATTTGAATTGATTTTTGGGTTTATCGTGAACGGTGTTTTAAATAACACTTGTTCTTTAACCCGATAATTAATGTGAACTGGGTTTATCGTGAACTGTGTTTTAACGACATTCATTCTTTAACCCGATTTAAAGTGAAATGTGATTTGGAATTTATAAATCTTTTGTTAAGATTTAAAGGAGATTTTCCAAAGTAAAGTTTTCCAATTTAATATAATAAATTGGAATGGAATGGAATTCGATTTGGTAATAATTGAAGTGAATTTCTGTGGAGGAAGACAACTAATAAATCTGGAATCTAAAAGGCTTTGCCGTTATTCCATTTATATTATTAGTCGGATATGGAAGTTTATATCGATTATATATATTGATTTGTTTTCCAGGAAGATTCCATTGTAAATGGAATGTGATGTTGGGTTGTCGTGAATGGTATCTTTAATAATACTTTTCTTAGAACCAATGGAGTTAAGAAAGCCAGAAACTAACTGGAGATTAGTTAAGTGGAATGGTTTCTTGGGTATTGATCTGATGTTGGTTTTGACCTTCGGGGTTAATACTTAGGGAATTGTTCACTTGCTAATTTACGGTTAAAGGCTGATGGAATGGAATGTGATTTTGGGTTTATAGTGAATTGTGTTTTAAATGACATTGGTTCTTTAACCCAGTTAAAGACAGAATATGATTTCCCAAGTTAAACAATCATTAATATTGATTTTTGGGAAGATTAAATCCAAGTGGAGTTTTAATGAATCTTTAATTAGATTGAAATGATCGAAAATGGAGTATCACCAGTTTTGCTCCAGGCGATAGTTAAATATTTAATTAGATTTGAACGTGAAATGGTAATTGAATTTACCAATAACATTGTGGTGTTAGATATGAAGTATGACCAGTTTTACTTCATGGGATGAATAGGTTGGATTGGGAAATTTAACAAGTGATTACTTCAGTGAAGTTCGCTAATCCCGACTAGTTTGGATAAACCATAATCTGGTTTGAATTGATAATCTAGTTTGGATAAACCATAATCTGGTCTTATAATAGCTTCATTTTTTTCAAAAAGCATTGCGCTACTTTGTTATATGCACTGGTATTCTTGGGAGGAAGCCCGTTCCGTGTTATACGGCGTGGTCCCTTGATTTAATTTATTTTAAAGTAAAGTTTTAAATAACTGTTTTAATTCTCACACCTGTCACATGACTGACCTGGAGTTTATTGTTTTAACCTAAACTCTGGGTGCCCTTATTTTCGACACGGGCAGCTAGTTGTTTTGGTTTTGCAAATTTATATTCACAGGATCCAGGTTTATAGCTGGAATGATATTCAGAAAGCTCTGTATCTGTATATTCTTTTCAGTTGTGTTTTGTATTATTTTTCCGCTGCAGTAATGTAATTTAAATCTCTGATATTTATTGAATGTATTTTATTCTTTCATACTCTGTAATATTCTTGTATTCTGATGGAATTGTTGTAATAAGCAATGAAATGTTCTTCTGTTTGTGTTCTGATTCGTCTTGTCCTCAAAGCAATCCGGGCTTTCCTTCATAGGGAAGTTCGGGTCATTTCAGCTGGTATCAGAGCTTTGGTTTACAGAGCTTGGAGAACAAGACACGTTAGAACCAAACGAAAGAGTTCGTCAGAGGTTGGATTAGTAATATCCAATGGGAAAGACTCGTTAGAGATTGGGTTAGTAGTATCCTAGAACGAGTGTAAAGAGTGTTGTTTTGAAAAATAAAAATGAAAACAATTTTTGTTTAAAAATTTAAACCTTATTCAATGTATTTGAATATTTATTTGTATTGAATTTGGACAGTCCAGTATATAAAGATTTTGCGTATACGTCTGGTCCGCGTGTATTTGAAGTTTTAATTTACTGGATAGATATAGAATCACACTGTAGTCGCCCGGGAATGATTCTGATGATGGGTACCCATCATCAGTGTTGTGTTCGAATTTCGAAAGTGGGATTTCTATATGATTCCAATTGACTGGTGTGAGAACCAAAATATAGTTAGAATATATTGTTGTGACTTGGCATCAAAAATATGATTTTTGGACTATGTATCAAAGTTATGAATTTGAAATGATAATCAACTAATTGATTGTTGATTGTGTTGTTTGATTATTGGTTGATTAATTAAAATTTGAACCATTTAGCCAAATTGTACCAAATGTTGAACTGTATTGAAAATTGTCTGAAATTGCATGCATATACATGTGTATCCATTGAACAGGTCATTCCAAAGAGGCTAGAGCAGAGGAATAAAATTGTTTGCCCGACAAATCGGTACATGTTTATTGTATTTCTTGGGGTTTTTGATGATTTTATGAGCCGATTGGCTAGTCGCTTGGCTCTTTCCTTTTCTTTTGGATTGGAGTGGCCTGTATGGCAATTTCGGGATTTTCCCGGTGCTCCCGTGCAGGGGAGGTTATGACGAAATTTTTCGAAAATTTAGGGTGTTAGCCAAATTTTTGAAGAATTTGAAAAGTTCTTAGAAACTGAAAATTTGAAGAACTTAAGCCATAATGAAAATAATGAAAGTTGAGTTGATGAGTAAAATAACTTTTAGCTTCGTTCCTTTTCGGGGAAGAAAAGTTTTAAATGGGGGAGATTGTAATAACCCGGAAATTCTGAACCAATTAAAAAAAATTATTTTGGCAATTTAAGTGAATTTTGAATATTTAAAATGGATTATTTTAAATAATAGCAACGAGAAATTGATTTTGAATACAATTTGAACGTATATAGTTATTTGAATCGTCGTTAGAATATAAATAATTATTTATAATTATAAAAGGAATTGAAAATGGCGCTGTAGTTCGACAATTCGGTTTCAAACTTCAAATGGATGTACAGGATTCGAAATAAACCGGATTTTGGCAAAACCAAAAATATTAGAATCTATTTGAAAATATATTTCCAACGAATCTAAAAAATCAAAATTTCATAGTGGGAATAAAAAGTTATGCCCAGTTAAAAATTTAGAATAGTCGCTGTGGAATTATGTCCCTTAAAAATGGAAATTTTGCAAACGTCCTCGGTTTTCGATGAAACCACTTTTTTTGGATCCGGGATGTCAAGTTACTACTAGATTCCAATTTTCATAATTTTTCAAATCAATATGTAAGCGTGGCGAAGTAAAACGTGTTTTAATAGTTTTAGTCAATTTCGATCACCTAGAAAATGGCCATTTTTCAAACGATCTTAGAATTTGACGAAATTAGTTTTGTTAGGACCGTATCGTCAATATGAAGCTAAAAAATATTTTTCGGGAATTTTTAGAGTCTGTACGTGGTCCCGGTAAATTGAAACATGCGTTCAAATTCAATATATAGATTTATATTTTGATTTTGATAGAAACTAATCGAAGCAGCCGAACTGGCTAACGATACATATCCCATTGTGTTCAGAATGGGGGTAATTAGCTAGGGACGACAGTCGGTGGGTTCGATTTGGGGTTCGAAAGAAAAAGTTACTTTTTGAATTTAAAATAAAATAAATAGTTAATTATATTATATATGAGCCCTCCCCCTTTTTACCCTTTCACAGTTAAACCCGAAGTAAAAAAAACCCCAATTCCCGCCGTTGACCCCGTCGCCCCCCTCTCTTCTGGCCGTCAGACCACCCCGCATCACCTCCCACGCTTCGCCGTTCTCTCCCCTCACCTCCTCTCTTCTCCGAACCGTCATAGTCCCAAGAACCCACCCCCGCGCCCTAGCCCCTTAAATCGAACGGAGACCCCACCAGAGCTCGCCCGCCAGCGCCTGTGGCCCCTCCGACCTGCGCCCCGCCAACGGCGCCGCCACCTCCTCCTGAGCCGACGATGACCCCGTTGCCCCCTCTCTTCCTTAAGCGCAGTGAGTCCCTTTTTTTATTAATTCTTGTTTAATTATTTTCAGATTTTTAAAATGGTAAAGGCGAGATTTTTAAATTGGAAGAGATTATATTTTTATAGATAAGAGATTATATTTTTATAAAATGAAAAATTTTGATTTTTATAATGAAGTAGCGAATATAAAAATATATAGATAATAAAAATATGATTTTTATATTAGTAGAATATTAAAAATATAATTTTTATATATGTAGCGAAATAAAATTCTGATTTTTATTATATATATGTTGAAATAAAAATGTGATTTTTATTTATTGGAATGAAGCAATAAAAATATAATTTTTATTATGAACAGCGTGGTAAGGACTGCATTGGAATTTCAAACAAATCCAAAACGTTCAGAATTAAAGGATGACGGAGTGGATCCCAAAGGTGAGAACTCCTCACTTTTATTTTATTTTCTAGTTTGAAATATATATACTAGGATGTAGACGGTGCTTAGCAGCACCCAACACCTGTCGTCCACAGACCATGGATGACTTGTTTGTTTGATTGATGTGTTGTGAAAATTGATTGTGTGATGTGGAATGAATAAATATTTTATAGTTAAAAATATAATTTTTAACGTGTATATAAAATAAATATTTATAAACAAATCGGACGATTTGTTTATGTACACACATTTGACTGATATTGATTGGGACGATAAATTTTACACATCGCCCAACTGCACAAATAAAACCTGTGTTTGATTGTTGGAAACCCCACACGGGTGTTGGGATGAAATTGGACATACATTAATCCCAATAATTAGCTGTATGTCGAACGATTGATTGACAGACTGCCATAAGCGTTAAATATTTATATTTGATGCTTATGCAGTGTGGAATGCACTCTGGATGATGGATTGATGTTTTCATTGTTGTTATACACATTTGTTGTGTGAAATCCATATAACCAAATTATATAGTAATTGACTGTGCCTGATTCCAGTTCAGATAGAATGAATATTTTAAAATAACGACTATTTTAAAATAACGAATAATTTCAAACAATATTCAGAAAAGAATCAAAATATGATTTTGATGTCCGATTTGGGATGGACACGAATATATTTAAATATATAAAGTTGAGTTGATTAGAGTAACGCCATTTTGACGTGATCGATATTTAGATCGATTTTATTCATTTTTATAATGAATTTCGAAAAGGAATTGATTTCAAAATCTACTGTATTGAAAATATTATCATTTATATATCGATGATATGGAATATTCAATTTTGATTTGAAATTGAATATGAAGTAGAAATTGAATTTGAAATTCAAATTGAAATTGAAATAGAATTAAAATTCGAATAGAATTGAAATTCGAATTAAATTGAAATAGAATTGAAATCGATTTGAAATGAATTTAAAACGAATTTATATTAGAAAATTCAATTTTGATTTGAATTTGAGATGGAAGTTGAAATCGTTTTGAAAACGAATTTAAAACAATTTATAAAATACGTTTCAAAAGGAAATCGACGAAATATATATAATATTATATATACATATAATGGCCTGAATAGAACGCGCCACGCTGCGGTAGTTCGCGAATTTCGACCATTGACTTCGAATGGACATTAAGGGAGATCCGACCGTCGGATTCTCCTAAAACCGGAACCTTTGTGTTCGTATCGAAAAGGGATTTCTAACGAATACAAGAAATTAGAAATCTAACGGTTGGATTTGGAATTATGTCCAAATCAAATTTGGAAAAGGTCGTTGTAAGTGCAGTTCGATGGCCGTTGATGGAAACCGACTGTACGGGCCTTGATAAAATTATTAAAAATATTAATAATTTGTGTAAAATCATAAGAAATGATTTGGAAAGAATTGGGATGAAAACTTCCATATTTTAAAAGATAAAAATAGATTTTTATCGAAATGAACTAGTTTTGAACTAGAATTATAATCCATTTATTTTTGAAATAAATAAATTGGATTTGAAAGGGTTTTAAAAATAACCAGAATTTATAAAATATAAAGTGGAAATGGATTTGAATCGAAATTGTCTTTGGAATATTTCGATGTTGGATTTCGTTATTATACAGATATTGTTATGGAAATTTGAAAGATATATTTATATCGTTATTTCCAATACGATATTTGTTGGTCGTAGAATCCGATATTGAATATAATCCGATTTATTTTCTATTCAGAGCCTTGTATTTAATATCAGATGGGATTTGGGTTTTTCGTGAATGGTGTCTTCATCAACACTGTTCTTAAACCCAGTTGAGAAAAAGATTAAATCTTTTTATTTAGATTTAATGAAGTATACCAATAAAATGGTATTTATTTGGAATTGAATTTGAATTAATTTTTGGGTTTATCTTGAATGGTGTTTTAAATAACACTTGTTCTTTAACCCGATAATTAATGTGAATTGGGTTTATCGTGAACTGTGTTTTAACGACATTCGTTCTTTAACCCGATTTATAGTGAAATGTGATTTGGAAATTATAAATCTTTTGTTAAGATTTAAAGGAGATTTTCCAAAGTAAAGTTTTCCAATTTAATAAAATAAATTGGAATGGAATGGAATTCGATTTGGTAATAATCAAAGTGAATTTCTGTGGAGGAAGACAACTAATATATCTGGAATTTAAAAGGCTTTGTCGTTATTCCATTTATATTATTAGTCGGATATGGAAGTTTATATCGATTATATATATTGATTTGTTTTCCATGAAGATTCCATTGTAAATGGAATGTGATTTTGGGTTGTCGTGAACGACATCTTTAATAATACTGTTCTTAGACCCAACGGAGTTGAGAAAATCAGAAACTAACTGGAGATTAGTTAAGTTGAATGGTTTCTTGGGTATTGATATGATGTTGGTTTCGGACTTCGGGGTTTATACTTAGGGAATTGTTCACTTGCTAATTTACGATTAAAGGCTGATGGAATGGAATGTGATTTTGGGTTTATAGTGAACCGTGTTTTAAATGCATTGGTTCTTGAACCCAGTTAAATACAGGATATGATTTCCCAAGTTAAACAATCGTTAATATTGATTTTTGGGAAGATTAAAACCAAGTGGAGTTTTAATGAATCTTTAATTAGATTGAAATGATCGAAAATGGAGTATCATCAGTTTTGCTCCAGGCGATAGTTTAATTAGATTTGAACGTGAAATGGTAATTGAATTTACCGATAACACTGTGGTGTTGGATATGAAGTATGACCAGTTTTACTTCATGGGATGAATAGGTTGGGTTTGGGAAATTTAACAAGTGATTATTTCGGTAAGGTTCTCTAATCCTGACTAGTTTGGATAAACCATAATCTGGTTTGAATTGATATTCAAAAGAAGATTAAAGGATAATTTTAAAGAATTTATCTTTGATAAAATTAATGGAAACCTTTCCCAAAGTGTAAGAATATTTGAATAAAAGAATATTCTGAATTGGAATGAGGCGTATGTTGTGTTTGTGTAACACTTGTTTATTATATACGCGAGTTATTCGGAAAGGCCGGGTTTATCCCATTCTGAATAACTGAATCGACGATGTGTCGAGGATGAAGACGGTGGTCGAAGACCGGAGGTCTTCACATCGTTGGATAATTACTAATGATCTTGATTGGGCTGTACACCCAAGAGGAGGGAATTAGTTGGTGAACGTCCAGACGTACTTGAAGATCGATGGATATGCGAGGAATAAGGTTCCTCCGATTTCATTCAGACCTAGAACGGAGTTGTAAATGGACTGTGTGTCTGACATTGGATTTCATTCTGTGTGATTGATAGCCATCAGTTGCATGGCGTGAATTGCCTGTGTGGCATGCTGAGATGCAAAGGATCAAGGCTTTTGTTGAAAAGCAAAGACTTGTGGTTGATGATCAAAGCACCGCCCGTGTAGCATAGCTTTGTGCATAACGTTAATTCGCGAGCTTCACACCCCGGTGTGAGCCAGAAACGGGAGAGGACTTCAGGGAGGGCATGCGTTTCCTTCTAGCTAGAGTGGTGTTAGTGACCTACCAGCCCTGACATTTATATTATTTTCACCTGTGTGGTTGTTGTATTGCGAGGCGCCTCAGATATATCGGTGACTATGTGGAGCCGATGGAGTCATAGGACTCATTTACGCCCCAAAGGGCGGGGAAACGCAGTGTTCAGGCGTTTTAATCCACATTGGTGGACCGTCCCTGATGATCCAAAGGTTTGACTGAGTACTTGCCTGAGACTTGGGCTAGAATGTCTCGAATTCGGTGAGGACGATCCCTTGCCACGGTTTACAGATGGAAATCCAACTTCCAATACGTGACATTTGCGGTTTTGATTATAAAGCCTAGTATCGGCGACATGATAAATGGTACCCATGCCGTATAGGATTGATACATTTATATTTGAAGTTGTTTTATACACTATGCACTTATAATAGTATCAAATGATTTGTTTTAACGTACTAAGCATGTTTGGCTATTATAAGGGAAAACCCTAGCCTTCGTCTTGCGTTGCATTGTGTGATGGGACCTGGGTCTTATAATAGCTTCATTTTTTTTCAAAAAGCATTGCGCTACTTTGTTATATGCACTGGTATTCTTGGGAGGAAGCCCGTTCCGTGTTATACGGCGTGGTCCCTTGATTTAATTTATTTTAAAGTAAAGTTTTAAATAACTGTTTTAATTCTCACACCTGTCACATGACTGACCTGGAGTTTATTGTTTTAACCTAAACTCTGGGTGCCCTTATTTTCGACACGGGCAGCTAGTAGTTTTGGTTTTGCAAATTTATATTCACAGGATCCAGGTTTATAGCTGGAATGATATTCAGAAAGCTCTGTATCTGTATATTCTTTTCAGTTGTGTTTTGTATTATTTTTCCGCTGCAGTAATGTAATTTAAATCTCTGATATTTATTGAATGTATTTTATTCTTTCATACTCTGTAATATTCTTGTATTCTGATGGAATAGTTGTAATAAGCAATGAAATGTTCTTCTGTTTGTGTTCTGATTCATCTTGTCCTCAAAGCATTCTGGGCTTTCCTTCATGGGGAAGTTCGGGTCGTTTCATATGAAATGATTTGGTATGTGGCTAAAGATTTGGTAACCCGGTCTACTAAAAGTATGGGTGGGATCCAGTGCCTTAGGGTGAGTGGTCAGTGTGTAGCCTGCTCCATGTGTGGGAGGTGCATATATATATCGAGTTGCTCAGGTACGTGCCCTTTGCCTTGTCTGAGGGGAGCCCGATATTTGGTTGCATACTTGTTTGTATGCATTGTTATGTTTTGGAATTCATATTTCCAAATGATTTGATTTGAGATCCCGAAGTGAAATCTACTTTGATATAAAAGCTAGAAATGTATTTCAAATGATTTGAAATAGAAATCGGGAAATAAATTCCAAAGGAATAATTTGTGTAAATTGAATTGGATTTGGAAAATCTGATTGTGGTGATTAATCTAAATGGGTAGATTGGGATATTGCATGTTGATTAATGCATAGTAAATTCATATATCTATATTGATTGTTGTTTATACACTGGCATTCATGGGGGTAAACCCGTTTCGCGTTAGCGGCGTGGTCCCGTGATTTGTCTTATCATTTTATATAAGTTTATAACTGTTTTTGAGTTCTCATACTAGCCCCATGACTGACCTGTAGTTTGTTTTTCACTTGCAAACTCGGGTGCTCCTATTTTCCACACAGGTAGTCGAGTAGTTTTATTTTGCAGATTTATAGAGCAGGATTCTGGATTGAAGCTTTAAGCTGTGTCCAGGCATTTATAGTCTTCCGCTGTGCATTGTATTACATTTATTGTAAATAAATCTTCCGCTGTATTATATTTCGATATACTCTGATATATTTTGTACTCTAATGTAACATTATTATGATGTTTATAAAAGTCTTCTGTTATTTGTTCTGATGTGTTGTATTCCCAGAGTTAGCGTATGCGGGATTCGAACGGTCTTGGTCGATTTAGCGATCAATTAGGTCTGAGCGAAATCTGTATCGTTATAGTTCGGGTGTGTGAAACAGTGAAGTGATGAAGATGAAAGGTGCATTCAAATTTTGGCCAAGGGTAATTTGTTCAAACAGTGCTGTAGAGGGAGAAGGGATGAGCAGTTGTTTAGAAGCTTGATGACTTGGGATTAAGGTTAATGATGATTATAGAATAGTTAATTAAAATTAATAATATTGTTAAGTTATTTAAAGTTTAAATCGTGATATCTTTGTCAAACGATTACATAAATTAGCAAACATGGGCTCATTGGAATTGTGGTGAAACATACTATTGAATGGAACAAGTTCGGACTGAAATAGAGCTAGCTGCAAATGCAGGAGTGCAACCTAATGTGAGATCTCTAAATTTAATTGAAATGGAAAATACAATATATCATAGGTTGCAGACGGGGCTTAGTAGCTCCTGACACTATTTTCTGTACAAACCATGGAAGATTTGTGTGATATGTGTGCTGTATATAATATATATATGTGATGTGAATAATATATACATGCGATGTGAATAAAATATATATGTGTGATGTGAATAATACATATATGAGAAGTGAATAATATATATATATATATATATATATATATATGTGTGTGTGTGTGTGTGTGTGTGATGTGAATAATATATATATATATATGCGATGTGAATAAAATATATACTGATGTGAATAATATATATATGCGAAGTGAATAAAATATATATATGTGATGCGAACAATATATATATATATATATATATATACGCGAAGTGAATAAAATATATATATGTGATGTGAATAATATATATATGTGAAGTGAATTTTATATATATATATATATATATTTATATATATATATATGATGTGAATAAAATATATATGCGATGTGTAAATTATATATATATATGCGATGTGAATAGAATATATATATATATGTGATGTGAATAAAATATATATGCGATGTGAAATATATATATTGTGTTGTGAAAAATATATATATATGCGATACGAAAATTGTATATGCGTTGTATAATATATATATATGTATATATATTATATATATATATATATATACGCGATGTATAGAAATTGGAATGCGATGAAATGGAATAAATATTTGTTGGTTAAAAATATGATTTTAACGTATACATGGAATATATAAAATTTCCATACTATAGAACAATTATCGAATGGTAAAAATATATTTTTAACTATATATGGAGTATTCAATTTTGATTTAAAATTGAAATGGAAAGAGTGAATCATTTTAAAATGAATTTATAAAATATGTTTTGAACGATATATATATATATATATATATATATATATATATTAATGGCTTGAATAGAACGCGCCGCGCTGCGACCATTCGCGAATTTCAACCAATAACTTCGAATTGACATTACGGGAGATCCGATCGTCGGATTCTCTTAAAACAAGAACCGTTGGGTTCGTGTCGAAAAGAGATTTCCAATGATAATAAGAGATTTGAAATCTAATGGTTAGATTTTATGATATGTCTAAATCAATTTCAGAAAAGGTCGGTATGGTTGCAGTTTGGAGGCCATTATTGGAAACCGACTGTACGGGCAATAATAAAATTATTAAAAATATGAAAAAATTGTGTGAATCATAATAAATGATTTGGAAAGACTTTGGATGGAAATATTCCACATTTGTAAAGATAAAAATTTATTTTTATCTAAATGAACTAGTTAATAACTAGAGTAATTATCCAGTGTTTTTAAATAAATAAATTGGACTTGAAAAAGGGGTTTTAAAATAACTATGATTTTCGAAGGTATGAATTAGAATGGATTTGAATGGAAATGATCTTCGGAATATTTTGATATTGGATTCCATGAGTATACGGATATTGTTGTGGGAATTTGGAAGATATTGATATCGTTATTCCAATACGATATCCGTTGGTTTCAGAATTTGATATTGAATATAAGCCGATACAATTTCAATTCTAAGCCTTATATTTAATATTTAATTGGATTTTTGGGTTTGTCGTGAATGGTGTCTTCATTTACACTGTTCTTAAACCTAGTTGAGAATAGAATAAATCTTTAATTAGATTTGAATGAATGAAGGGTGATTAAATTTACCAAAACATGAGATGTGGTATAAACCAAATATACTTGGTCGTTGATATCGATCGTGATTGTTTGATTGTTTGGATTGTGCTCGACCAGTTTATGATCAAATATGCTTTTACATTTAGCACTGGGTTGGGTAGAAATATTTGTATGCTAACATCTTGTGAAACACTTCATGATTTGACTATGAGATGTGTAGCGATGTTGTTGAGTTCATTTCAAATTTAATGAATGATTTTGAAATGATATTTTTCTTAAGTGAAAAGAAATGTTTTCCCGATTTTGGACAAGGAATGTTTTATAAAAATGTTCTATAAAGCAGAAAGGATTTCGAGGCTTAAACCCGATGTTGTCGAAATGATTTCGAAATGTATTATGTGTTGCATTGTAGTTCATCGCATATTCGATTAGTTGCTATTGATGATATATTTGTTTGGTGGCGGAGAATTTATTCTCTTACTTAACACCCTTCTTTGAGAGGTACGAGCTCAAAGGTTATGTGATTAACAGTGACTAATCATATATGTGAACTGCTGATGTGAAGTACTATAGTTTGAAAGTACTTGTGATTATTATGTTGTGAAATGATTTTCCCCACTTGGGATATAAAATGATTTAGCAAGTACGTGGCTAAAGATTCGATATCCCAAGAGTGACTAAGAGTATGAGGGCGGTGTACTTCAACAGAGTGTGGAATGGAGCATTGTCAGTGTAGCCTGCTCCCTAGTGGGAGGTGCACACATATATATGTCGAGTTGGAGGGGCGCGTGCAGCCTGGTCTGAGGGCCGTGCACGATATTTGGTTGCATACTTGTTTGTATGCATTGTTATGTTTTGGAATTGGTTTGAGATCCCGAAGTGAAATCTACTTTGATATAAAAGCTAGATATGTATTTCAAATGATTTGAAATAAGAATCAGGAAATAAAGTCAAAAGGAATACTTTCTGTAAAGTGAATTGGATTTAGAAAATCTAAATTTGGGGATTAAGCCTAAATGGGTAGATTGAGGAATCGCATGTTGTATGATGCATTGTAGATCCACATTTCTATTATTGGTTGTTGTTTGTGCACTGGTATTCATGGGAGTAAACCCGTTCCGTGACATGCGGCATGGTCCCGTGATTTACCCTATTTTAAAGTAAAAGTTTAATAACTGTTTTGAGTTCTCATACCAGTCCCATGACTGGCATGTAGTTTGTTTTTCCCTCGCAAACTCGGGTGCCCCTATTTTCCACATGGGTAGTCGAGTGGTTTGTTTTGCAGATATTTATTTATTGAGCCGGATTCTGGATTGAAGCTTAAAGCTGTGTCCAGAGCATTGATAGTCTTCCGCTGTGTTAGTTTATTTGTTTTTGCTGCATTGTATTACATTTATTGTAAATAAATCTTACGCTGTATTTTTTTTTTTTCGACGTACTCTGATATTCGGTACTCTGATGTAACATTATTATGATGTTTTTAAAAGTCTTCTGTTATTTGTTCTGATGTGTTGTACGCCCAGAGTTAGCGTATCCGGGCTTCGAACGGTCTTGGTCGATTTAGCGATCGATTTGGTCCGTGTGAAATCCATATTGTTAAATATTGTTTATTATTTGATGTATCTATTTTGGCAAACAATGTTTGACAAAATGGAAGAAATAAGTTTCAACAACAATATGAAGTTGTGCAAACAAATTTTTGAGTAAAATTTTATATTACTTCAAAAAATAAGAACTGAAATCTTTACTTGTCAAAAGATATATTGATAAAGTCTACAAACTTGAAATTGATTAATATTTTTCTTAATAAGTTAAATTTATATAACCTTCTAAAAATTTGCAAAAGGTTTGAGAACATGAATTCGTCGTATAATAAACCTGAAGTTTTATGTTAATAAAACTTGAAATTTTGTGGAAAGCCTGTGACATGATAAGATTGTACTTTAGAAAAAAGTTAGAAGAATTAAATGCATCATACTATAAGGTTATGATACTGAATTCAAGGGATTTCAAAAATATCCAAATGAGTTCCATCTTACTTACATTTTTTTCTTTATATATTATATTGACCAGGTATCCTAAAGATATAGCGTTGTATGATATTCAAATATCCCTGAATTGAAAATTAACTATCATTTTAACCCTAGAAAAGTTCTTTTATCGTCTGCAAAGTATGAATTCAAATGATGTTTCAGTTTATAATTCTCCTTTTTCCATTTTGTACGTTTTAGTATTTTAGTTAATTTGTATTATTTATTTAATTTCAATTATGGAGAAGTGCATATGGTCAACATATACTTTTTGTGTGCAATGCTAAGTCCATTTCATTTCAATGTGAATAACTCTAATTTTAATATTCTCTTTATTGCTTTCTTCATGCTATTATAACTCAAACATGAAGTTTGATTGAATCTTTGCAGTTAATGCCCTACTATCACCACTCGAGCATGCACTGTAAGTATCAAATTGTGAACTAGGTGAAGACATCAATAGCTACGCACTTGTATGTGCTTCAGCAATAAGTATTACATTAGCTACAATATATAATCTCTTATACACAAAAAATATATAAACATTTTCCAAAAAAAATGCATAAATTACAAATGCTTTTACAGTAGAATGCGTACATATGCAAAAAAAAAGAAATTTTTATGGCTTGCAATCATACACAATATAACATGTGTTAAGGTTGCTAATTTATAAATTTATTCATTTGGAAACACAATCTGTGAGCAATATAAGATAGGTTCAAATTATATGATAGTTTATAGTTGAGTTCAATTCCCTTTAATTTTTCAGTGCACAATCTCTTGTCCGGTCATTTTTTTTCTTTCCTAAACACAATGGTTTAAAGATATTTTAAAAGGTATTTTGTGAAAATAAATATTAGATGCATATAGTGCGATAAATTCAAATTATATTATTTGGATAAGGCCCCGATTTCTTATTTCTAAGAAAAAGAATCGATCCATGCCCACAAACTAAAAACCATTCATGCATTTTTATTTTGAATAAAATGAATTAACTCTTAAAAAAACTTGATTCAAGACAATAAAGGATGACAAGAGTAACATTAGTGATTACAAATATACATAGTCTGTAATGACCAGGAAAATTCAATGCCCGAAATTTTGATACTAATACCTCCACTGTATTTAAGTGTCCAACTCGAGTACCAAAAACCCAGAAAGCTAAAAGAAAGAAATTAGAGGATGAGAAAAGAAAGAAAGTTAAGAGTAGAAGAAAAGAAGAAGAACCAAATATACCATTAATACACAAAGTCTCACATCGCAGCAGAACAAAATATAATATAGAAATAAATCTTTATTGAGAGCTTGAAAAACACTTACAATTATTAGAATACAGTGGTCATTCAATACAGCCAGACAGTTATAACAGTCTTTCCTCATTTATAACATATAGTAGAAAAAACTATATACGAATCATACGTCTGAACTTGTTAGCCCGGTTAAAACACAGTTCAAAGTGTCGGGTCGGTCTGTTCGGAACAGACCGGTTCGGTCACAAATATGGATCGGCCTCACCATAGTGGGTCAGTCTGTTCTTTAAAGCATTGGATCGGTTCACTCAGAACGAACTGGGTCGGTCAGTTGCAAAGCACCGGATCGGTCGCTACATTGGGTCGGTCTATTCATGAAAATGGATCGGCACATTTAGATTTGCATGAACTGTGCATTTCATCATATGGGTCGATACGTTGGACTTACACCAGGTCGGCCTTAAAATGTTAGCACAAGGACTAGCTTTGGACAAAGCAAAAATATACAGACAAAAAGTTGCTTCTTAAATAACTGGATACCATAAATACACGCATGGATCAACAAAATGACGTGGAGTTGCATGGACCAGTTCATGTTCTAGTATACAAACAACAGATGGAGCTACTCATGAAGTATTAAGATGGATCAACAGTTTGCACGCATGAAGAGTAAACTTGCAAAACTGAATATATGATGAAGTATTCATCATATACATGCGACGTAACATATGTGGACCAGTTACAGTTGAGACAATATAATGTCATGCTTGGGAGTGAAGTGAAATGGACTGATATAACTCAATGACATAAACCAGACAAATTTGAATGACGATGAAACACGTGAATGCATTGGGTCGGTTCATAAATAGCAATGACAAAGTGCAATATGAATGAGCGATCGATATGTTACGTGTGGGCACCAATCATCCATGCAGCATGTTATTTCTTAGCATAAAAATTTGGATCGGTAGCAGGTAATATAATGAATTGATTCATACATACGTGGCAATGCAAGAGTGGATCAGTGCACTAAAGTAAGCGGCAACTTCCAATTTTCACATGGGTCGGTCCATTCCAGAAAGGTCACGTGGCGGCAAGATGTAGCGGGTCAGTTCATTTTTTTAAAACTGGATCGGTATATTATAATAAAGTGGAACAGTACAGCGCATTGAAATGGATCGGTGCATTTGCAACGAAATGGATCGGGACATTGGAGACAGTGGACTGGGCATGAAGCATAAACTGGATCGGTACATTATTCAAAGCGGTGGAAGAACTGTAATTAATGGACCATGATAGCTGTTTTACGCCCGATCCAAGTTTACGCCCGATCCAAACTCTTCACTCCATAATTACGAGACTGCCACTACCTCTAAACTACACCTATAAATAGCCCCTTGCTCCACAATTCAAGGGACCGATTCCACAACCCCGAAGGGCTGTCAAAATCATTCCTCAACCGTTCTAAAGCTTCTAAAGAATTCATTAATGGCCGCCAAACTTCTCTCCTTCTTCCTCCTACATGGAATGGATCTCATCTTCTCCAAGCACCATTAATTCACACTCCGAGTTATCTCCAACTGCCATAGCTCCTCCTCAGTGCACGGATCTAAAATCATTTTCATGATGAAAACAAGGAAAAGTATATAATTACACAATCCAATCTGTTCCTTCTCGAATCCAAGTGAGATCTAAAGCGGAGGGAGAGCATAACGTGGAGAATTGTCGTAAAAAGTGATCAAGTGTAACAAGCGAGATGTATGAGATGATAAAATATGTAATTCTCTCCATAACGATGAAGAATACTTGAAAAGTGGACGTAGATTCACATTGAATCGAACCATTATGAAAATCCTGTGTCCTTTACTTGGTTTTCTCCATTTATTTTGCGATTGTGGCCCTTTTAATTTCTAACCATAATTGGTGAAGTGTGATTTCACACCATTGGTGTTTGAATCATTTTTGATCCAAACATTTTGGCGCCCACTGTGGGGCCGCGTTCGCATCTCCTTCCTTCGTACTTTTCTCAAGTCTAAAAGCCTTGCATTAAAGCTCTGAACCACCTCCTTCTCCGAAAATTATGGTGAAATCTAAGAAGACCATAAGTAAAGATGTCAGAAATGCCGATAATGCCGCTAATGAGACTATGCCACTTACAAACCATCTCGATGTTAGTGAAAACTAGGTAAATGGAGCCGGTGTGACTAGAAATGAATTAAATGCTGCTATTGCCAATGTAAACAACCGAATGGATGCCTCTATTAAAGCAATGATGGAGAAACTCGACGCCATCCTTAATGCTCAACCAAATCAAGCCCCTCGGAAAGTCCATGTTAATCTCGAAAAGAATGATAAATCTCCCGCTTCCGATCATAACCACAATGACAACTTGGAAGATGATTATGATTGGGCAAGTGACAAGGACGAAGCTAATATCAAAGAATTGAAATCAAAAGCTAAGAACCAATCCGAAGTGAATGCTCGAAAGATCACTAATCCTGTCACGGGGGCACCTTCTCGTTGAGAAGGCAAAGGGCTAAAACTCTCTAATCGAGATCGTATGCCTAGATGTGACACCCCATGTCCATTAATGTCACTCACAAAGGGAATGCATTAACTTCTGTGGAGCGTTTTAAGTGTGTATAGAACAGAAACTTAACAACAAGACAGATATAAAACAGTACTTAAAAATTTAAAACTTCATTCATTGCAGCGGTAAACAAATAAGTTTGATTACATCATCAAAAACCAAAGACTAGAGTCAAGTACATAATATCCATCTTGACTAAATTAGAGTACATAAAATGAAAGACATAACCCCACATAAAATAGCCATAAGTAAGATAGGCTGAACTTTTACTTCAGCGATCCAAGCAACTTCGAAAGAAAGAGATGAAGCTGTCCAAATCAAGCTCCACTAGTACTAGTCCCACCCTGAGCACCTGTGGGGGGGGGGGGGGGGGAGGGGGGGAGGGGGGGAGAAAAGAGGTGGAAACAAAGGGGTCAGACATAAAGTCTAGCGAGTGCAATAACTTTAACAATATAATCATTAAGTAACTAGGACAAGGCATAAGCTAGAAAAAAAAGGAAATGACTGTGAACCAATGGGTATGACAGAGCAAACAAAGGAAATAAGATGAACAAAGATAACTTTAAAGGCGCACCTAATCACTATAAGATAATTACTACACTGCACCACACCAAACACCCTAAAAGTTGATCCCGCCTACAGAACTCAATAATGATAACGGTAGTTTCGTGTACCCCTAGCTGCCGTCATAGGTGACGTCTGCCCCTATCTCTACTAGGTGTACCCACTACCCCCATTCGATCGGCTCCCTAACTCGTAGATACCCGTGCTGGTCCCACAGTGGGGTGTATCACTCCCCAAAGTGGCAACCCGATACCACCAAAATGCACGGCTTATATCTACACGATGCAACAACGTCTTACCTACCAGCCCGGGCCCACACACGCATATGACCCCGTTGGACTTGTGTTGCCACCGCTAACTCGATTTGACCTCTTACAATCAAATCCAGTACGTGTGTCCCGTCCTCGACTTGGGTCAAGCCCACAAAGATACTTAATGGGTTACTGGTTTGAAAAGGGCCCCCATGCATGACACAAGCTTTCTACCTATGCTTGGTCCCCTCTAAGGTTTTTCCCTACTTAACCTCATTCTTATCCATGTCTTCTTACATGTTTCAATCTTGGTTAAGTGCGTCTAATCGTATTTCACATGCCACCCAAGGCACCCACTTAACCCCCTCATGTCCCACCACATGTTTATCTAGTTAAGTGTTTCATAATTCATTAACACCGTAGCCTTGTAAAGACCTCCCACATTAGACTGGCATGGCAGCTGGATTTGTCGGGCGGGTCCGGGCAGTCTTACACCACAAACGAGTCTAACCTCGTGTCTTTACAACTGTTATGCATTTAATTCATGCCTTCGACCTCTAACATTAGAATGACATTTGTGGCTACTGGATTTGCCGGGCGGGTCCGGGCAGTCTTACACCACAAACGAGTCTAACCTCGTGTCTTAGGCGGTTTATTATTGCACATCTATATTTAACCCCAAAGTGGATTAATATCCCTATTCAAAATTTGTAAATAAATTTCAAATATACTTATGTCCATAATTGTCTCAATTATGTCCATAAATGCCAATTTTTCCAATTAATGTCTTAATTTAATTATATGCCTTTTTCAAGGCCATTATGCCAATTCTCAATATGTGTATATTCAATATTACCCCCATCGTCCCCACGTTGTTCGTTCGTTTATCATGACATATATGTATATTAGACTAGCAATTAGTCTAACACATAAAAGGGAAGAAACATCGCAAATTTGCATAACACACAAAATGAATCTATTCTTGCAAATAAGGATTACAACATAACTTGCCTAAACTTGTTATTGTCATGAATCTAAACATAGGCCTAAAGGTGTGAACTTGCATATATATAATATAGTTTTCATCCAAAACTTGCATAGGCCATAATCACAAACTTGCATAAAACCATGTACATCATAGATCTAAATCTAAAGGTGTAAACTTGCATATATAGTTTTAGGCCATAGTCCTGAGCTTGCATAAAACTATGTACATCATAGATCTAAATCTAAAGGTGTAAACTTGCATATATGTGAATCCAATTTCTACCTAAACTTGCATATAGTCACTTTATTTGATTCACATGTAAGCTGATGTATAATTCATATAGAAACTAGCATATAATCTACACCCAAACTTGCATATAAAATGATGTCAAACGTGAATCAAGTTGAACATAGGTGATTTGGCATATTAAAAGGAATCCACAACAAGATTATCATTATGAACAACTAGCATATATTCGCAAAATATCACATTTTTCCAATGTCTCACGAACATAGCCATATAACCCAATTTATAACTCAACCCAATTATCTTATTAATTATCTTATTAAAGAAATTGAACTCACAACTCAAAGAAGGTCTTGAGTTCTGGAATCTGAGTTCTGAAATTGATTAAGCTCGCCTTTGAAGTAGAATTCGTTGTTGTTGTTGTTATAGATTTGAGTTGAATTGAGTTGATTAGCTTCACTTTCCCTCTAATTGGTGGCGGCTACTCTAGGTTGCAAGGTGATAGCTTGACGGCTATGGTTCTAATTTTTATTTGGTTTTAGGGTTTGAGTCTACATGTGTTTATATAGAATTTAGGATTAATTTAGACCATCCGATCAACCTAGATTCAATCACGACCATCCAGACAAGATCAGAACTATCCAGAAACCCTAGTGACTCAGCAACAAGTCATAAGTAGTCATCTTTCAGATCTGACCCGGGGGGGTTAGGTCGACCCCCAGGTCGACCTGTAGGGGGGAGGTCAACACTAGGGTTGACCCCCTAGTCGACCAGGGTCCTGGGCGGGAATTTTCCCGCCCAGCTCGCTTCTGACTTCTGATTTGAAATTTAAATCTGTTTCGAGCTGTTTGAATTTATTTGAATTTTCTGGAAACTTCTGACAGCCATAACTTCTTCATACGAAATCCAATTCATGCAAACTCGGACTCTATCTCAACCAGAATTCCGAGGCGAACACAATGGCGTAACCCATTTCCCTTGATTCTTACATTTAAAATTAAGTATTCTTTATTTTGTTATCTTTAATATTTAAATTTACAGGGTGTTACACTAGACGAACATTTGGTAAAGAGTTCAGCTTCACAGAGCGCCATAACACTGAAAAATATATCTCGGATATTATAGAATGAGTCATGAAAAGGAATCAAGCTAGCAAAGACGATGAAAGAGAACGGGATTTCTCTCTTGATAGGACTCCATTCACCGAAAGAATCCTTGAAGCAGAATGTCCAAAGAAGTTCAATCCTCCTACTTTGCCTCCGTACAACGGCCTCGTTGATCCTAACTACTTCTTATTCAAATACGAGTGGCCCATGAGTGCAGCCAAGGCGAATGATGAGATGAGGTGCACATATTTTCCTCTCTACTTAGAAGGTGCTGCATCATTATGGTTCACAAAGCTGCCACCCAAATCCATCGAACGGTTCTCTAACCTAACCAAAAAGTTCAAGGAGCAGTTCCGTTTATATGGTACCAAAGCCAAAGATGCTATTACGCTCTCAGCAATGAAGCAGAAACCAGGGGAAACTGTCAAAGCCTTACTCTGTCGATTCAATATTTCCTTATCTGAAGTAAGGAACTCGGAACCATGCATAGTCCTCATGGCTCTACTCGATGCTACAGACAAAATAAGCGAATTCGGAAGATAGATAAAGAAACCGACTACGCTTGACAAGTTCTATAAGAAAGCGGAAGAGTACATGAGAGTGGACGATAATCCTATACCTCTTCAGATCATTGGTGGTAACCAACTCCTTGAAGCTCCTAAAAGTGCAGCTATCTAATCCAATCAAAAGAATACACAAGGGCAGAAGCGAGCCAATAACGGAAACGACAACAAAGCTAATAAAAATTTCGTCCTCTTGTCTGGTCTAACACCTCTAAATGACACTCTTGAGAACTCTACCGTTCCACAAAGGATGCAGAAGATTATCCCAGAGCCTCGGTCAATAAGGATGAATGACCATCTGACCAAATCCGAGAAGTTTTTTTGGTTTCATAATCAGCCAGGCCACAACACCAATGAGTATAGGCATCTGAGATCATTGATTGAAGAGCTGATTAAGAAGAACCGTCTGCAACAGTATGTGAAGAATTCCCAAGATGCAAATCCTTCTGCAACCACCCAAGGGCAAGGAGCATCAAATGACCAATCCGCTCCAAGCAATGCAGCTTCTGCTCAAGCTATTCCAAGGCTGATAATCAGCTGATGACTGTTGATGATGATATAATATCTACGGCTCAGAATAAGCAATCGCTATCACGTTTATTTTACTTCCTGCTTTACTCCTTATTGTGCTCTACTTTCTTGTAAATAGTCTGTAATGATTTACATGCATTGTACTAAACAATAGCACTACGAATGAAGTGTTAACTGCATGTATAAATCTCTGACTTGCCAAATATACATTGAAAATTTGCTAACAGACGATTTTTCATTACAGATTATCCAATAAACGTCTCCTCTTTCAAGGCCCGACGAAGTGAGGCAATTCCGACAAACACCAGTTCAAACGTCAAGTGCTCAAACTATCGATATGCATAATGCAAAGACGGAAAGAACCACCTTAAAGAGTTAGCGGGTGGAGTTTCCAAGAGTCAAATGGTGGAGAGTTCAGCAAGCATATCCAAAAATCAATGCCATAAGTCGCGAGTTCCAAGGGGTCACAACCTCTCAGTCTGGCTGCGGTAGCTTACCATAGTTAAGCGTATCAAACATAAGGACTGATGTTCACCTTCTGGAACAACGCCAAAATAAAGTCCTCCCATAGAGAGGCAAAAATCAAGTCCTCCAATAGTAGAGGCAAAACAAAGTCCTTCCCTAAATAGGCAAAACAAAGTCCCTCCGTAGTAAGGGTAAAATAAAGTCCTCCCACAGAGAGGAAAAATAAAGTCCTCCCATAGAAAGGCAAAATATTGTCATCCCATAGAGAGGAAAAGTAAAGTCCCTCCATAGCAAGGCCAAAATAAAGTCCTCCCATAGAAGAGGCAAAGCAAAGTCCTCCCATAGAGAGGAAAAACAAAGTCCCTCCATAGCAAGGGTAAAATAAAGTCCTCCCATAGAGAGGCAAAATAAAGTCCTCTCATAGAGAGGCAAAATAAAGTCCTCCCATAGAGAGGCAAAAATCTAGTCCTTCCATAGTAGAGGCAAAACAAAGTCCTCCCATAGAGAGGCAAAATAAAGTCCTCCCATAGAGAGGAAAAATAAAGTCCCTCCATAGCAAGGACAAAATAAAGTCCTCCCATAGCAGAGGCAAAACAAAGTTGTAACGACCCGGAATTTTGGGCTGAATTTAAAAATTTTATTTTAAATATTTTAATGGGTTTTTAATATTTGAAATAATTTATTTTATATAATAACGACTATAAATTTATTTTAATCGAAGTTAAAACGAATAAATTTTATTTAAATTATAAAAGGAGTTAGAAATAGCGCGGCAGTTTTAAAATTTGAATTTTAACTTTGACTGACTGTACAGGATGCAAAATAAATCGGATTTTAGCGAAACCAAAAATATTAGAATCTATTTAAAAATATCTTTCCAACGATTTCAAAAAATTGAAATTTCATAACGGGAATCAAAAGTTATGTCCAATTCAAAATCTAAAAAAAACGCTATGGAATTTATATATATAATATATAGGACCCAAAACGCTACTTTTTACATACGAATGAATTGGGACTCGAAACCACTTCCATTGAGTTTAAAATGATGTTTATGCATTGAAAAAGTATAAACACTTATATATTTCGAGTTTCGGAAATTATTCATATTTATTTGTATTTTTAATATTAAATATATACGCCTTAAAAATGGGAATTTTGCAAACCACCTCCGAATTCGACGAAACCACTTTCTATGGATTCAGAATATTAAATTATTATTAGATTCTAAATTTCATAATTTTTGAAGCTAGTATGTGGACGTAATAAATTTTACAGTGAAAAACAGTCAATTTTCAGACTTTAAGAATTTGCTATTTATTCAAACGGACTCGGAATTCATCGAAACTAGTTTCTATGGATTCGTAATGTCAAGAAATAATTATGTTTCAATTTTCATAAAAAATGGAATTCGTAGGTGTTAACACGAATTATTAAACTAAGAAAACAGACAAAATTTGAAGAAGATAAAATACATAAGAGGTTAAAATAAGGGTAGTGGGCCTAATTTAATTATTAACCCATATAAAATATCATAAGTGCTGCCATTAGCTGAACCCTAAGACAAAACATAGTCACCTTCTTCTTCCTCTATTCCATGGCGGCCCTCTCTTCTAAAATTTATTTTGCAAATTAGCCCCTGAAAACAAAATAATTTATATCTCTCAATCAGAACAAAATCAGACCAAACTCTTTCTGGGTTTTGTTCATCTTCTTATCCTCTATCTACCACGAAAAAGTTATGACTTATCGTCGCACGGATTCGCCGGAATCTAGTTTTAAAGACAGAAAGCTGATTTCGGTTATTTGTTCGCTGCGGGCCCCACGAAGAGAGATAGGTCGAGTGACTTCAGGCAGTGGTAGAGGGGAAGCATACGGTTCTTTTGGCGGTAGTGGCATGGTCTCAGGTGGTCGGAGTTGGCCGGAATGTCAATTTTACTGGAGGGGTGCTGAAAACAGGACAGTCGCAAATATGAGCAATTTCCCGTCGATCCGTGCATTTTCAGGCGAATTGGCCCAAACAGAAGTTTTTCAGGAGGTCGAGATCTAGCTACTGACAAAAATTGGTGGCATTTGGAGTACCGAGGCGGCCGCAGCACTGAGATGAACGGAAACTGCACTATTCCGTGCAACTGCAGATCGTGGGCCCCACGTGGCGAACTGGAGGGGGGGACCACTAGGCCTGGAAAGAGGGGGAGAAGCCGGAGAGAATGGCGTTGGTTTCGTGCAATTCCGACTTACGGTTTGGCCGTGGCGAGCATTTTAAGTTCAGGGTGCTGTTTGAAAAAAAAAGGTTAAGGGCCTAAACGCGAAACATTTATTTAATTTTGTATTCAATGTTCGTAATGCAATATATTTTACATACGAGATCGAAATTTGACGATTTCAGGTGTGTTGCGATCGTGGTGACGAGAGCTTCGCGTGGACACAAAATTTGTCGAATTTGGAGGAAGTTGAAATTTTGGGTAATTTTTACAAATTTAAATATTATTTAAATCGATTTGTTAACTTCGCAAGTGCATAACTTTTTGTCACGTTATCGAAATTGCATGAAATTGAATCAGTTGAGATCGTTATGTCAGGAGCTTCGAGCGAGCAGTAATTTTGTCCAATTCTGGGCAAGTTGAAAATTAGAGTAATTTTCATAATTTAAATTAATTATTTAATTATTACAAATTTCGAAAATTCGTAACTTTATGATACAAACTCGAAATCGCGCGAAATAGGATTTGCTGCGATCAGCGAGTCGAGAGCTTCGCAACGACACTAACTACGCCCAATTTGGAGCATGTTGGATCTTGGGCCAAAATTGGGCCCGAACCGTCATTTAAAGCCGACAAAGGTGAGAACTCTTTTGCTCACTCAACTTTCGAATAGTTATTTATTTTTATAATTAAATGTAAATAAATTATTGGTGATGGAAGTAATTGTTTGTCGAACGGATTGTGGATTTGGATGTCATGTCATGTTATGTTTGAAATTGAAAATATTCAACAGGTTAAACTAATGATTTATTATTTATGATAATTTAAAATGATGTTACACTGCCATTGACAAGTTACCTGACATGTTGATGTTGATTGAGACGATTATTTTACACCTCGCCCAAGTGCACAAAATTATGTATTGGCTGAAACCCCACACGGGTCTTGGGTTGATATTTGACTACACATCACCCTTGTGTTTAGTGTAAATTGCACTTTGGCTATTATATGAATGGTTGACATTATTATGGAATAAGTGCAATGTTTGAAATCCGTGTAATTAAATTACATGGAAATTGTGTGAGTCTCATTCCAATTTTGAGTTAAAGAATATTATAATCCAATATTCAATTAAAAGAACCAAAAGATGGTTTCCATGTTTTCAAATGGGAAGGTATGTATTGTCAAAGTTACAATAAAAAGAGTGAATTGGAAAGATAACATTTTTTTATTAGTAAAAAGTTACAATAAAATATTAGAATTAAAAGATACGCTTTTTAATTGTCAACATGTTAAATTAAGAAGATTTGTTTCAAAACTGAACATCCTGAAAAGATTAATATTATTGTTATCAATTTTGAATTAATGAATATTTTAATTTATACTCAATTAATAGAATTAATTGGCGTTGATTTAAAAAGATTATATCTTTATTGTTTAAAAGTTATAATAAAGGAGATTCAATTAAAAAGATTATATATTTACTGTCCACATTTTAAGATAAGAAAGTTTGATTTCGAAATTTGAACGTTTTGGAAAGATTACATTTATTTGTCATTATGTGGCAATAAATAGATTTGATTTCAAAATAAGACATTTTGGGAAGATTATTATTAATTGTTATAACAATATGGAAAGTTCAAATATTTATAAAGATTTGAAAGGTAAGTGAAGATATTTGAAATCATGACATTTTAGAACTAAAGAATATTTAAAATTAAGACTCTATAATGGAAAGGATATTTCCAAAGAGTACGTTTTAGAAAAGTTAATTATAATTATAAAATTATAATTGTACCTGGACACGAGGTTAGGTCACATTTGTGGTGGAATTCTTCCCGGAACCGCCCGTCTTATCCAGCAGCCACAAATGTTGGGCATAGTGTGAGAGCTCCAAGTGCGCAAATACGAATTGGGCCATGACACGAGGTTAAGCCCAACTTGTGGGATAAGTCTGCCCGGAACCAACCGGCATATCCAGCATCCACAAGTCGTAGGCTTAATATGGGAGGTCTGGCCCAGTGTAAAATATAAATGAATAAGATAATGAATTGAGCTATTTAATTAATCTGTTTTAAATAGCAACACCATTTTAACCCGAACGTGTTTATCGATTTATTTTATACATTTTATAATGCATGTTTTAAAGAGCTAATTCCAAAATAAATATTTTGGAAATAATATTATTTTAATATGATAATAGATAGAATATTCAATTTGGATTTAAAATTGAAATAAAAGTTGGAATCGTTTTATAAACGAAATTATAAACATTTTAGAATAAAGTTTGAAATGAAAATATTACATTTTTCAATGTAATAAAGTTGAAATGAAAATATTATATTTTTCAATGTAATAAAGACTGAATTGAAAATAAAGTTGAAATGAAAATATTACATTTTTCAATGTAATAAAGACTGAATTGAAAATAAAGTTGAAATGAAAATATTATATTTTTCAATGTAATAAAGACTGAATTGAAAATAAAGTTTGAAATGAAAACATTACATTTTCCAATAAAGATTGAAATGAAAAAATTAAAATTTTCAATGTAATAAAGACTGAATTGAAAATAAAGTTTGAAATGAAAACATTACATTTTCCAATGTAATAAAGATTGAAATGAAAATATTACATTTTTCAATGTAATAAAGGTTGAATTAAGAAAATTACATTAAAAAGATTTCATTTTTATTTAAGATTGATTACATTAGAGAGAATACTTTTTTTTTTTAGTTAATTTGTTTCAAAAGAATGAAAAAGATTCATTTTAATGTAGATATACATTTCAATGTAAAAGAATGAATGATTTATTTATTTTAATAAATTAATTAAAATAAATAAGAGGATTAAAGTGGGTTTAAATAAAACCAAGATTTTCCAGTACATACATTGGAATGGATTTAAATGGAAATAATCTTCGGATTATTTCAGTATTGGATTTTGTGATTATACGGATATTATTGTGGGAATTTGGAAGATATTAATATCGTTATTCCCAATTTGATATACATTAATTTTCAGAATTTGATATTGAACATAAATCGATATAATTTCTATTCAAAGCATGATATTTAATGTCAGATTAAAATTTGGGTTTGTCGTGAATAGTTTCTTAAATAACACTTTTCTTAAACCCATTTGGGAAAGAATAAATCTTTTAATTAAGATTTAAATAAGAATTCCAATTATTAAACATAATTGAAATTAAGTGAAACTGATTTTTGGGTTGATTGCGAACAATGTTTTTAAATGAAATTAGTTCTTTAAACCCGATTGACAGTGAAATTTAGATTGGTAATTCATAAATCTTTTAACTAAGATTTAGTGAAATATTCTAAAGAGAAGTTTCAATTTAACATATTAAATTGAAATACGATTTTGGGTTTATTGTGAACGATGTTTTTAAGCAACATTTGTTCTTTAACCCAGTTAAAGGAAAGATTATTTCTTGAAAGTTAAATAATCATTAAATAATGATTCTTGAAGATTAAAACTAAATATAGTTTTAATGAATCTTTAATTGGATTGAATGAGGATAAAAGTAATTAAATTTACTTAATTCAAGAAATGAACGATAATGGAGTACCACTAATTTTACTCCAAGCGGTAGTTAAATATTTAATTAGATTTGATCGATAAAACGGTAATTAAGTTTACCGTAACACATGGGTTGTGTAGGTTGGGAATGGGATATTAATTAATGATTACTTCGGTAAGGCGTTAATCCCGACTAGTTGAATAAACCTTAATTTGGTTTAAATTAAAATCAAAGAATACTCTTGATTGGAATGAGGCGTTGGTTGTGTTTTAAAGCACATGATTTTAAATTACGCAAATTATTCAGAAAGACCGGGTCTAACCCATTCTGAATAATCCATACGACGATTGAAGATCGATGATGAAGACGGTTACTGAAGACTGGGAAATTTCCATATCGAATGGATGATTATTGATATCTTGATTGGACCGTACATCCAAAATGAGAAAAAATTGGTGATCATTCAGACGTATTTGGAGATCTACCGGATATGGTTTCGTTCAGACCCAGAACGGACTGATAAATGAATTGTGTGTCTGACATTGTATTCCTTTATATTGTATTCGTTGCTCTCTATTTAATATATAGCTGTTTGGTGGCGGAGAATTTATTCTCTTGCTTAACACCCTGTTATATATCGATAGATGAATCAATGATGTGGTATGGTCTGATAATGTGGCATGCCAAGATGCAAATGATCAAGGCTTTTGTTGAAAAGCAGGGCCTTGTGGGATGATCAAAGTATAGCCTATTACGGCATAACTTTGTGTATATCGTGACTTCGCGAGCCTCACACCCCGATATGAGTCAAAAACGGGATTAGGACTGCAGGGAGTGCACACGTTTCTTTCTAGCTAGGAGTAGTGTCAGTGCTTAAACTGGCTGACATTTTACTTATGTGGATGATGAATTTTGAGGCGCCTCGGATTTTTATAGGCCATTAGTGGTCATACTATAGGTCCAAAGGGACCGGGAAGCGTGTGTTCAGGCATAACCAATCCACTGCCGATAGGCGGTGACTGGCCATGAAGATCCGAGGGTTGCCCATAGGTGTGATCCTGAGGCATGTGCTAGAGTGTCTCGAATCTGAGAGGAGCTTGCCCCTAGTCTCGACTCATGATGGAAATCCAATTTCCAATACGACCTTGCGGTTTTGAATGTAGAACTAGTATGGCGACATGATATATGGTACCCATGCCGTCTATGATTGATATATTATGATTGAAATGGTTTTTTTAAAACATATACTCACTAATATCAAATCCGTTTTATCGTATCAAGCATCTCTTAACCATTATAAGGTAAAACCCTATCCTCCGGTTTGCGTTGCATTGTGTGATGGGACCTGGGTCTTATAATGGTTTCATTTTTCTAAAACGCATTGCGTTTTTAACGATTTACCTTATTTTATGCACTGGCAATCCAATGGAGTAAACCCGTTCCGCGTTAGCGGCGTGGCCCTGTGATTAGCCTTATTATTAGATAAGTTAAGTTAAGATTTCTCATACCAGTCCCATGACTGACCTGTAGTTTGTTTCACTGGCAAACTCGGGTGCCCATATTTTCCACACGGGCAGTCGAGTAGCTTATTTGCAGATAAATTTATAGGATCCTGATTTACAGCAGAAGCGGTATTCGGAAAGCTCTGTATCCGTGTATTCCTTTCAGTTGTATATTTGTATTATTTTTCCGCTGCTATTTTAATGTAATTTAATCTCTGATATTATTGTATTTCTATTATGTAATAAGTATTCATATTCTGTTATATTCTTGTATTCTGGTGTAATTGTTGTAATCAGCAATAAAAATGTTCTTCAGTTTGTATTCTGATGTGAGTTGTTCTCAAGGCAATCCAGGCTTTCCTTTACTAGGAAGTTTGGGTCGTCACATTTGGTATCAGAGCTTTGGTTTACAGAGCTCGAGAACAGGACACTTTAGAACCGAACGAAATAATTCATCAGAGATTGGATTAGTAATATCCAATAAGAATGACTCGTTAGAGATGGGATCAGTAGCATCCTAGAACGAGTGTGAAGAGTATTATTTTCTTTAAAATAAAATTGAAAACAAATTTAGTTTAGAAAATTTTATCTTAATATGCGTATTTGAGTATATTATTATATTTTAATTTGGACAATCGAGTATATAAAGATTTCGAATATAAGAGTAATTAACGGATATTCGAAGTTTTAATATACTGGGTAGATATAGAATCACACTCTAGTCGCCTGGGGATAATTCATATGATTGATGCATCATCATCAGAGTTTATGTTCGAGTTTCGAAAGTGGTATATCTATATATTTCCATTGACTGGTGTGAGAACCAAAACTAGATAGGGTCTATTGTTGTGATTTGCAGTAAAAACATGATTTTTGATTATATATAAAAATTACATATGTTTGAAAAGTTAATCACCTAATTGATTGCTGGTTGTGATGTTTGATTATTAGTTTAACTAATAAAATATTGGAATGATAATTAAGTTAACCACTATATAATAGAATGATAAATTTAGTTAAATCAAATTTAATATTGAACTGAATTGGAAATCGATTAGAATTGAAAGTTGAGTTGGTGAATTAAACGACTTTTAGCTTTGTTCCTTTTCGAGGACGAAAAGATTTTAAGTGGGGGAGATTGTAACGACCCAGAATTTTGGGCTGAATTTAAAATTTTTATTTTAATTATTTTAATGGGTTTTTAATATATGAAATAATTTATTTTATATAATAACGACTATAAATTTATTTTAATCGAAGTTAAAACGAATAAATTTTATTTAAATTATAAAAGGAGTTAGAAATAGCGCGGTAGTTTTAAAATTTGAATTTTAACTTTGACTGACTGTACAGGATGCAAAATAAATCGGATTTTAGCGAAACCAAAAATATTAGAATCTATTTAAAAATATCTTACAAACGAATCCGAAAAATTGAAATTTCATAGCGGGAATCAAAAGTTATGTCCAATTCAAAATCTCAAAAAAAAAAAAAAACACTATGGAATTTATATATATAATATATAGGACCCAAAATGCTACTTTTTACATACGAATGAATTGGGACTCGAAACCACTTCCATTGAGTTTAAAATGATGTTTCTGCATTGAAAAAGTATAAACACTTATATATTTCGAGTTTCAGAAATTATTCAAATTTATTTGTATTTTTAATATTAAATATATACGCCTTAAAAATGGGAATTTTGCAAACGACCTCCGAATTCGACGAAACCACTTTCTATGGATTCAGAATATTAAATTATTGTTAGATTCCAAATTTCATAATTTTTGAAGCTAGTATGTGGTCGTAATAAATTTTACAGTGAAAAACAGCCAATTTTCAGACTTTAAAAATTCGCTATTTATTCAAACGGACTCGGAATTCATCGAAACTAGTTTCTTTGGATTCGTAATGTCAAGAAATGATTATGTTTCAAGTTTCATAAAAAATGGAATTCGCAGGTGTTAACACGGATTTTTAAACTAAGAAAACAGACAAAATTTGAAGAAGATAAAATGCATAAGAGGTTAAAATAAGGGTAATGGGCCTAATTTAATTATTAACCCATATAAAATATCATAAGTGCTGTCATTAGCTGAACCCTAAGACAAAACATAGCCACCTTCTTCTTCTGCTATTCCATGGCGGCTCTCTCCTCTAAAATTTATTTTGCAAATTATCCCGTGAAAACAAAATAATTTATATCTCTCAATCAGAACAAAATCAGACCAAACTCTTTCTGGGTATTGTTCATCTTCTTATCCTCTATCTACCACGAAAAATTTAAGACCTATCGTCGTACGAATTCGCCGGAATCTAGTTTTAAAGACAGAAAACTGATTTCGGTTATTTGTTCGCTGCGGGCCCCACGAAGAGAGATAGGTCGAGCGACTTCAGGCAGTGGTAGAGGGGAAATACACAGTTCTTTTGGCAGTGGTGGCATGGTCTCAGGTGGCCGGAGTTGGCCGGAATGTCAATTTTACTGGAGGGGTGCTGAAAACAGGACAGTTGCAAAGATGAGCAATTTCCCGTCGATCCATGCATTTTTAGGCGAGTGCCCAAACAGAAATTGTTCAGGAGGTCGAGATCTAGCTACTGACAAAAATTGGTGGCATGTGGAGTACCGAGGCGGCCGCAGCACTGAAATGAACGGAAACTGCACTTTTCCGTTCAACTGCAGATCGTGGGCCCCACGTGGCGAACTGGAAAGGGGACTACTAGGCGTGGAAAGAGTGGGAGAAGCCGGAGAGAATGACGCTGGTTTCGTGCAATTCCGATTTACGGTTTGGCCGTGGCGAGCATTTTAAGTTCAGGGTGTTGTTTGAAAAAAAAAGGTTAAGGGCTTAAACGCGAAACATTTATTTAATTTTGTATTCAATGTTCGTAATGCAATAACTTTTACATACGAGATCGAAATTTGACGATTTCAGGTCTGCTGCGATCGTGGTGACGAGAGCTTCGCGTGGACACAAAATTTGTCCAATTTGGAGGAAGTTGAAATTTTGGGTAATTTTTACAAATTTAAATATTATTTAAATCGATTTGTTAAATTCGCAAGTGCATAACCTTTTGTCACGTTATCGAAATTGCATGAAACTGAATCCGTTGAGATCGTTATGTCAAGAGCTTCGAGCGAGCAGTAATTTTGTCCAATTCTGAGCAAGTTGAAAATTTGGGTAATTTTCATAATTTAAATTAGGGTCCGTTTGGCACAGGTCCCTATTAAGTTTCAAAATTAGGCTCACATCTGGTCTAACTTTTCATATAAATTATGTCCCTATTTTTCGTAAAATCATCAAAAAAAAAATCATGAAAAATCATTATTAAATAAAACAAGTGCACGCCCAAAAAATCATGCGTTAAAACAATAGAAAATCAGGTCAAAACCCAAAATAACACAAAATCAGCGAAATAGCAGGTTTTTGCATGAAAAGATGCAACTATTTGTAAATAGTTGCACACATTCATGCTTATATTTCAGTGTTGCGCCAAACTGCAGTATAAATGCATACATGAATGCAACTAAACAGCATTATACGCATCATTTCATGCATATATTCAAATTTAACCTGTTTTTCCATGCATTCGCCGTTTTCAGACATTGTTGCACACATTTATGCTCTTGTACAGAATAAATGCATGCATTCATGTGCATATTCACAAGCCGTTGTCCCTTTTAAATATGTTGCACACATGCATGCATATATACAAAATAGTTGCATTCATGTATGCAACTTTTCTTGACACATGAATCTCAGTTCAACTTTGTATGCATACATGTATGCAGTTATTTGCTAATAGTTGCATACTTGTATGCGTATATTGGTCCAGATTTTCAACAGAAATACACTATATAAATATATGCATGTATGTATGCAACTATAGGCAATAGATGCACAGAAGTATGCTATTTTTTTTTTTTTTTGGCAAATGCTTCTTGGAATATTTCCTATTTTTTGAAATTTTTTTTTTAGTGGCTGGCGCATTTTTTTCTGGTCAGAAATGGAAAAAGGCGGAAGTGGGCTGGCAGGAAGGCGGAAGGAGCAAAAACATTTGGGCGGCACCTCATTTTAGGGACCGGAAACGCAACAAAAGTTTGGGTGGATGTGGCGTATATTTTGAAACTTTTTAGGGATGTGAGCCTAATTTTCACTTTAAATTAATTATTTAATTATTACGAACTTCGAAAATTCATAACTTTGTGATACGAACTCGAAATCACGCGAAACAAGATTTGCTGCGATCAGCGAGTCGAGAGCTTCGCAACGACACTAACTACGCCCAATTTAGAGCATGTTGGATCGTGGGCCAAAATTGGGCCCGAACCGTCATTTAAAGCCGGCAAAGGTGAGAACTCTTTTGCTCACTCAATTTTCGAATAGTTATTTATTTTTATAATTAAATGTAAATAAATTATTGGTGATGGAAGTAATTGTTTGTTGAACGGATTGTGGATTTGGATGTCATGTCATGTTATGTTTGAAATTGAAAAATTCAACAGGTTAAACTAATGATTTATTATTTATGATAATTTAAAATGATGTTACACTGCCATTGACAAGTTACCTGACTTGTTGATGTTGATTGGGACGATTATTTTACACCTCGCCCAAGTGCACAAAATTATGTGTTGGCTGAAACCCCACACGGATCTTGGGTTGATATTTGACTACACATCACCCTTGTGTTTAGTGTAAATTGCACTTTGGCTGTTATGTGAATGGTTGACATTATTATGGAATAAGTGCAATGTTTGAAATCCGTGTAATTAAATTACATGGAAATTGTGTGAGTCTCATTCCAATTTTGAGTTAAAGAATATTATAATCCAATATTCAATTAAAAGAACCAAAGGATGGTTTCCATGTTTTCAAATGGGAAGGTATGTATTGTCAAAGTTACAATAAAAAGAGTGAATTGGAAAGATAACTTTTTTTTTATTAGTAAAAAGTTACAATAAAATATTAGAATTAAAAGATACCCTTTTTAATTGTCAACATGTTAAATTAAGAAGATTTGTTTCAAAACTGAACATCTTGAAAAGATTAATATTATTGTTATCAATTTTGAATTAATGAATATTTTAATTTATACACAATTAATAGAATTAATTGGCGTTGATTTAAAAAGATTATATTTTTATTGTTTAAAAGTTATAATAAAGATTCAATTAAAAAGATTATATATTTACTGTCCACATTTTAAGATAAGAAATTTTGATTTCGAAATTTGAACGTTTTGGAAAGATTACATTTATTTGTCATTATGTGGCAATAAATAGATTTGATTTCAAAATAAGACATTTTGGGAAGATTATTATTAATTGTTATAACAATATGGAAAGTTCAAATATTTATAAAGATTTGAAAGGTAAGTGAAGATATTTGGAATCACGACATTTTAGAACTAAAAATAAAGACTGAACTGAAAATAAAGTTGAAATGAAAATATTACATTTTTCAATGTAATAAAGACTGAATTGAAAATAAAGTTGAAATGAAAGTATTATATTTTTCAATGTAATAAAGACTGAATTGAAAATAAAGTTTGAAATGAAAACATTACATTTTCCAATGTAATAAAGATTGAAATGAAAATATTATATTTTTCAATGTAATAAAGACTGAATTGAAAATAAAGTTTGAAATGAAAACATTACATTTTCCAATGTAATAAAGATTGAAATGAAAATATTACATTTTAATGTAATAAAGGTTGAACTAAGAAAATTACATTAAAAAGATTTCATTTTTATTTAAGATTGATTACATTAGAGAGAATACTTTTTTTATTTTCTAGTTAATTTGTTTCAAAAGAATGAAAAAGATTCATTTTAATGTAGATATACATTTCAATGTAAAAGAATGAATGATTTATTTATTTTAATAAATTAATTAAAATAAATAAGAGGATTAAAGTGGTTTTAAATAAAACCAAGATTTTCCAGTACTTACATTGGAATGGATTTAAATGGAAATAATCTTCGGATTATTTCAGTATTGGATTTTGTGATTATACGGATATTATTGTCGGAATTTGGAAGATATTAATATCGTTATTCCCAATTTGATACGTTAATTTTCAGAATTTGATATTGAACATAAATCGATATAATTTCTATTCAAAGCATGATATTTAATGTCAGATTAAAATTTGGGTTAGTCGTGAATAGTGTCTTAAATAACACTGTTCTTAAACCCATTTGGGAAAGAATAAATCTTTTAGTTAAGATTTCCAATTATTAAGCATAATTGAAATTAAGTGAAACTGACTTTTGGGTTGATTGCGAACAATGTTTTTAAGAGCAACATTTGTTCTTTAACCCAGTTAAAGGAAAGATTATTTCTTGAAAGTTAAATAATTATTAAATAATGATTCTTGAAGATTAAAACTAAATATAGTTTTAATGAATCTTTAATTGGGTTGAATGAGGATAAAAGTAATTAAATTTACTTAATTCAAGAAATGAACGATAATGGAGTACCACTAGTTTTACTCCAAGCGGTAGTTAAATCTTTAATTAGATTTAAGCGATAAAACGGTAATTAAGTTTACTGTAACACATTGGGTGTTAGATATGGAGTACCACCAGTTTACTCCATGGGTTGTGTAGGTTGGGAATGGGATATTAATTAATGATTACTTCGGTAAGGTGTTAATCTCGACCAGTTGAATAAACCTTAATTTGGTTTAAATTAAAATCAAAGAATACTCTTGATTGGAATGAGGCTTTGGTTGTGTTTTAAAGCACATGATTTTAAATTACGCAAATTATTCAGAAAGACCAGGTCTAAGCCATTCTGAATAATCCATACGACGATTGAAGATCGATGATGAAGACGGTTATTGAAGACCGGGAAATTTCCATATCGAATGGATGATTATTGATATCTTGATTGGACCGTACACCCAAAATGAGGGAAAAATTGGTGATCATTCAGACGTATTTGGAGATCTACCCGATATGGTTTCGTTCAGACCCAGAACGAACTGATAAATGAATTGTGTGTCTGACATTGTATTCCTTTATATTGTATTCGTTGATCTCTATTTAATATATAGCTGTTTGGTGGCGGAGAATTTATTCTCTTGCTTAACACCCTGTTATATATCGATAGATGAATCAATGATATGGTATGGTCTGATAATGTGGCATGCCAAGATGCAAATGATCAAGGCTTTTGTTGAAAAGCAGGGCCATGTGGGATGATCAAAGTATAGCCTATTACGGCATAACTTTGTGTATATCGTGACTTCGCGAGCCTCACACCCCGGTATGAGTCAAAAACGGGATTAGGACTGCAGGGAGTGCACACGTTTCTTTCTAGCTAGGAGTAGTGTCAGTGCTTAAACTGGCTGACATTTTACTTATGTGGATGATGGATTTTGAGGTGCCTCGGATTTTTATAGGCCGTTAGTGGTCATACTATAGGTCCAAAGGGACCGGGAAGCGTGTGTTCAGGCATAACCAATCCACTGCCGATAGGCGGGGACCGGCCCTGAAGATCCAAGGGTTGCCCATAGATGTGATCCTAAGGCATTTGCTAGAGTGTCTTGAATCGGAGAGGAGCTTGCCCCTAGCCTCGACTCATGATGGAAATCCAATTTCCAATACGACCTTGCGGTTTTGAATGTAGAACTAGTATGGCGACATAATATATGGTACCCATGTCGTCTATGATTGATATATTATGATTGAAATTGTTTTTTAAAAACATATACTCACTAATATCAAATCCGTTTTATCGTATCAAGCATCTCTTAATAATTATAAGGTAAAACCCTATCCTATGGTTTGCGTTGCATTGTGTGATGGGACTTGGGTCTTATAATGGTTTCATTTTTCTAAAAAGCATTGTGTTTTTAACGATTTACCTTATTTTATGCATTGGCAATCCAATGGAGTAAACCCGTTCCATGTTAGCGGCGTGGCCCTATGATTAGCCTTATTATTAGATAAGTTAAGTTAAGATTTCTCATAACAGTCCCAATGACTGACCTATAGTTTGTTTCACTGGCAAACTCGGGTGCCCATATTTTCCACACGGGTAGTCGAGTAGCTTTTTTGCAGATATATTTACAGGATCCTGATTTACAGCTGAAGCGGTATTCGGAAAGCTCTGTATCCGTGTATTCCTTTCAGTTGTATATTTGTATTATTTTTCCGCTACTATTTTAATGTAATTTAATCTATGATATTATTGTATTCTATTATGTAATAAGTATTCATACTCTGTTATATTCTTGTACTCTGATGTAATTGTTGTAATCAGCAATACAAATGTTCTTCAGTTTGTATTCTGATGTGTGTTGTTCTCAAGGCAATTCAGGCTTTCCTTTACTGGGAAGTTTGGGTCGCCACAAAAGTCTTCCCATAGAGAGGCAAAAATCAAGTCCTCCCATAGAGAGGCAAAATAAAGTTCTCCCATAGAGAGGAAAAACAAAGTCCCGCCATAGCAAGGGCAAAATAAAGTCCTCCCTTAGAGAGGCAAAATAAGTCCCCCATAGCAAGGGCAAAATAAAGTCCTCCCATAGAGGGGCAAAACAAAGTCCCTCTATAGCAAGGGCAAAATAAAGTCCTCCCATAGAGAGGCAAAACAAAGTCCTCCCATAGAGAGGTAAAATAAAGTCCTCCCATAGAGAGTCAAAACAAAGTCCTCCCATAGAGAGGTAAAACAAAGTCCTCCCATAGAGAGGCAAAATAAAGTCCTCCCATAGAGAGGCAAAACATAGTCCTCCCATAGCGGAGGCAAAATAAAAATCTTGTCCTCCCACAGCAGAGGCAAGTCCCTCAATAGCAAGGGTAAAATAAAGTCCTCCCATAGCAGAGGCAAAATAAAAATCTTTCCTCCCATAGGAGAGGCAAGTCCCTAAAGGTTCGCTGGAATCTGTAAGCGCGAAACGAAGCGCGGGAGTTCACTATACGTGAAACGAAGTGTGGGAGTTCGTAAGCATGGCGATGCAACCCAATAAAGGTTCGCTGGAATTCATTGCGTGAAACGAAGCGCTGGAGTTTACTATAAGTGAAATGAAGCGTGGGAGTTCATAGCGCGAAGCGGTGCAACCCTCACCACAAAGATCATTGGAATTCGCACTGCAAAACGTTGCGACAATCAAAAATCATTTCTAAAGAGAAAGCAATTTCTCCATAGGACGAGCTCCATCATTTTGAATCAGTCGACAAGAGAAGACCAAACGTTGAATTAAAACAGCCCCATTAAAACACAGGGCATCCAACGGAATCTCCAATGTCAAAACTGATCAGCAAAATAAACAAAAATAGAGCTATAGAAATTTTTTTCCCACAGTGAAGAATAAAAATGGTCTCTTAAGCCAGGGAACCAAAAATGAGTTTTAAACCATCAAGTAAAATAATTCTGTGCAGACACCTTATTCAATTCAAAACCAAATTAGCTATAAGTCATTTTTAATGATTAACTAATCCACTATCGATATGGACAGTTGATGGTGAGCATGAGTCCAAAATTGTGCAAGTGTTTGTTTTTATTAAAGAATATGTGACATGAAGCATATGAATTCAAAGCAGGGTTCATCATATTAATACAGAAAGCTATAATTGGTTCTCAATGCATAATATATCAATAGCAAGGTTTATTTCGAAGCCCGCATTTCTCGCAAGCAAAAAATACAAGCTTCGAGGGGCAAATGTTAACCCTATTAAAACACAGTTCAAAGTGTCGGGTCGGTATATTCAGAGCAGACCGGGTCGGTCGCAAATATGGATCGGCATCACCATAGAGGGTCGGTCTGTTCTTTAAAGAATTGGATCGGTCCATTCAGAACGGACCGCGTCGGTCAGTTGCAAAGCACTGGATCGGTCACTACACTAAGTCGGTCTATTCATTAAAATGGATTGGCACATTTAGATTTGCATGAACTATGCATTTCATCATATGGGTTGGTACGGTGGACTTACACCAGGCCGACCTTAAGATGTTAACACATGGACTAGCTTTTGACAAAGCAAAAACATACAAACAAAAAGTGGCTTCTTACATAACTGGATACCACAAATACATGCATGGATCAACAACATAACGTGGAGTTGCATGGACCAGTTCATGTTCTAGTATACAAACAACAAATGGAGCTGGTCATGAAGTATTAAGATGGATCAACAGTTTGCACGCATGAAGAGTAAACTTGCAAAAGTGAATATATGATGAAGTATTCATCATATACATGAGATGTAACATATGTGGACTGGTTATAGTTGAGACAATATAATGCCATTTTTTGAATGAAACAATATAACTCAATGACATAAACCAGACAAATTTGAACGATGATGACACATGTGAATGCATTGGGTCAGTTCGTAAGTAGCAATGACAAAGTGCAATATGAATGAGCGGTCGGTATGTTACGTGTGGGCACCAATCATCCATGCAGCATGTTACTTCTTAGCATAACAATTTGGATCGGTAGCAAGTAATATAATGGATTGATTCATACATATGTGGCAATGCAAGAGTGGATCGGTGCACTAAAGTAAGCGGCAACTTCCAGTTTTCAAATGGGTCGGTCCATTCCTGAAAGGTCACGTGGAGGCAAGATGTAAAGGGTCAGTTCATTTGTTTAAAACTGGAACAGTATATTATAATAAAGTGGAATATTACAGCGTATTGAAATGGATCAGTGCATTTGCAACAAAACGGATTGGGACATTGGAGACAGTGGACTAGGAATGAAGCATAAACAGGATCGGTACATTATTTAAAGTGGTGGCAGAACTGTAATTAATGGACCATGACAGTTGTATACAACTATAAAGTGGACTGGTGGCATTTCTGTAAATAGTTTTTAGCCCGATCCGAACTCTTCACTCCATAATTACGAGACTGCCACAACCTCCAAACTACACCTATAAATAGCCCCTTGCTCCACAATTCAAGGGACCGATTCCATGGCCCCGAAGGGTTGTCAAAAATCATTTATCAACCGTTCTAAAGCTTCTAAAGACTTCATTAATAGCCACTAAACTTCTCTCCTTCTTCCTCCTAAATGGAATGGATCTCATCTTCTCCAAGCACCATTAATTCACACTCCGATCTACTCCGAGTGATCTCCAACCGCCATAGCTCCTCCTTAATGCACGAATCTAAAATCATTTTCATGATGGAACCAAGGAAAAGTATATAATTACAATCCAATAAGTTTCTTCTCGAATCCAAGTGAGATATAAAGCGGAAAGAGAGCATAAAGTGGAGAATTATCGTAAAATGCGATCAAGTGTAACAAACGAGATGTATGAGATGATAAAATATGTAATTCTCTCCATAATGATGAAGAATACTTGAAAAGTGGACGTAGATTCACACTGAATCGAACCACTATAAAAATCCTGTGTCCTTTACTTGTTTTTCTCCATTTATCTTGCGATTGTGGCCCTTTTAGTTTCTAACCATAATTGGTGAAGTGTGATTTCACACCATTGGTGTTTGAGTCATTTTTGATCCAAATAGAACTGCTCTAGCTCGTCTTCTGAAGTTCATAGCATCATATCCTGAACCTGTAAAACTCGGTTTAACACGAGGATTGCAAACGCCACGGATCAGTCTGGTGATGTGATCGTCGCTAATCTATAAAGTAGAAAAGCGCGACATCTGTAATAAATTCTGCAAGCATACAGGTGTGTAGCATACAGGTCGAACACAGGGAGGAAAGTTAAACTTTTATTATTTATATGTTTCGTGGGCGTGTTAGACAGAACTTTGGGGGTTGTTTTCAGTGTTGTTGAAATAATGTTATTGAAACTGCTACAAATCTGAATCTAATCAGACGTATATCAAATTCAACAACAGGAAAGAAAATAACAAGTACTAGCAAAAACAACAAAAGTAAATAATAACTGGAACAATAACAGAGAATTAAAAAAATAGAGTTGCTGCTGAAACTAATCAAACAGTCAACACTAGTATGCAGTAACAAAGACAATAACAATATGTGTTCTACCGAATCTAATCGTGTAGATACACAAATTGTTTTAAAAGAAAAGTAAATAACTAGAACAAGAAAATTTTATTAAACTAATGGCAGTACAGAATTATGAGATGCTTTTTACAATGGTTACAATCACATATTTATAGATGAGAAGGGGAAAACCCTAACTAGGTCTATGAATAAATGGCCCTCCTCATTCATGAATATTTCTTGCCTTCCTTGACTACCTGATTGGAGAAAATATGGGCATATCATGGTAAATATTTTCCATATCTTTCAATTTTCCCATGTGGCTTGATTGATAGAAGATTGCATCTAATTTAATTCTTCCAAACAAGGACGCTTATCAGACTCCAAAGGCAATATAAGATAAAATCTTCAAAATTGATTTTTCTCTTGGCAACAATTCAATCAGCAAATCTTCTAATTGAAATTGAATGATTCGAATTTAATTCCATGATAAGAATATGGCTATTGCTGAAATGTTAATTGGTGCACATCATAAATACATACACATGAATATGTGTATGTATATCATAACACTAATCCAGATATTTCTCAAAGCGAAGGGCCAGTGTGAACACGCTCCGTTTCTTTGGCAAAAAGTGAGCTTGACGGGGTTCGAACTTAGGTCTCTCAGCACCAATTCCTATGCCTTTACCAGTGAGCTACTACTTCTTTTGCAATTGAAATGAATTTGATGTGAGGAAGTAGCTCTTTCTCGTAGTTGGCCTTTGATTTGATTTGAAGGAGGCATCTCTTGACATCCTGTAAAAACATATAAAAGTAACCAAAGTATCATTTATTTATTTACAAAAGATAAAGCATAAGAGTAATAAAATAAACACTTTTCAGTGTCAATCAAGTACCCCCACACTTATCTTTTACTCGTCCTCGAGTAAAAAATAAATAAAAAAATAAATGAAAAACTAAACTAGATAGGTCACACTTTCGTAGGAAACACGATTGCATTGAGCGTATGCAACAAGCCGTTAAACCTCTAGGTGTCCCTAGTAGGACGAGTAGTGTCTCGTGAGGGTTTTCAGCGGATACTACCCACAAAATCCAAATGCTGTATGCTATGATTCTAATAAAGCTATATGAATGCAATGGACATATGCAAAAAATAAAAGTGAAAAATGACAACACGACTTATTTCAGGAAAGTGGTACAACAAGTTAAGTTAATAATTTCTAACCAGTTGATTTTATTTTAGATACCTCGACTTGTCACAAATTTTCAATATAAATCAAGTTTTCAAATGTTAAATTCCAGTTTGGCCAGTTAGTTCGGTCGATAACATAGTGCAGCCATGAAATAAATTCTTAGTTTGCTTGGCACAGTTTGTAAAGTGGTATTCTAATTTTCTCATGTATGGCTAGTCAAATCAATAAGGTCAAGAAGTGTTTGGGTATCATCGCTTATTCTTTATTCTATAAAATTTTAAGATTTATGATTAAGTACATACACCTAAAAAGACCAAGGTTTACCACCCATGCACTGCCTCGCGGACTAACGGAGAGTGGGTAAAGAGCTTGGCGGATTGTGCAGGCCGACTTTGACTTTGTCAACAACGTGTCGGTAATCCTTAGGTGTCCAATCCCATAAAATGAGACCAAGATATTCCAACTTTGACTTTGTCAACAACGTGTCGGATAGAGCTTGGCGGGTTTGCACACCAACGCTCGATATACAAGCAATGTTGGATACCCTTGGAATACTATTATTATTATTACCGAAAATATAAGCACAAAAGAGAGTTACGCGAACTCAACTTAACACAACTTAGTTTTAGAGATTTGAAAAGCCAATATAAGTATTTTAAGTCCTCCACTTATTTAAACAAAGTCTACAATATAGAATAGATTTCATGGCCATCACCTAAGAATCTCCCTATGTACCGGTTACACTATTATCCCTCAAAATTAAACTTTTCATTATATTTCCTATTCAATCTAAGTTGAGAGAGAAAAATACTTTCAACTGGCTAAAAATTGTAAACTTATTTTGTTGTATCAATTGAAAATGAGTCGTATTTTCAAAAAAAAAAAAAATTATGGTATGTTACTACAATCTAAAATGTATGATGGTCCTACTTAAATGGCTGAAAATAAAAAGAAATAAAAACAAAGAAAAAATGAAAATGGATGAAATGCAGACTCCCCCCCACACTTGATTGAGACAGTGTCCCAACTGTCTAAAGCAGAAAAAAAAATGAAAAATAAAAATAAAAGAAAAAGAACGTGTACCACCTGATTTCATGGTGGATGATCATGCAGATCGATGGAGTCATCTTCGTCATATTGCTCGAATTCGAAAAATGGTTTCAGTCGTTGACCGTTTACTTTGAAGACTTTTCCATCCCTAGGATTTTCAATTTCAACCGCTCCATGAGGGTATACTGTTTTCACGACATAAGGTCCAGTCCATCGAGATCTGAGTTTTCCTGGAAACAAGTGAAGTCTAGAGTCGTATAAAAGAACTTTTTGACCTACGTTGAATTCCTTACGAAGTATGTTTTTGTCGTGTTGGGCTTTGGTTCTTTCTTTGTAGATT
Organism: Allium sativum; assembly: GCA_030737875.1. Classification (NCBI taxonomy): domain Eukaryota; kingdom Viridiplantae; phylum Streptophyta; class Magnoliopsida; order Asparagales; family Amaryllidaceae; genus Allium; species Allium sativum. The sequence goes on from CM060920.1 coordinate 250,649,800, forward strand.
TTCGCATTTTCATACGCCTCATTTCTTAATTCCTCCAATTCAGAAATTTGTAACTTCCTATGTGAGCCGGCCTTTTCTAAGTCAAAGTTCAAAAATTTTATGGCCCAAAGAGCACGATGCTCTAATTCAAGAGGTAAGTGACAGGCCTTTCCAAAGACTAATCGATATGGTGACATCCCTAGATTGGTTTTATAAGCAGTGCGAAAAGCCCAAAGTGCATCAATCAGTTTTACGGACCAATCTTTTCTGTTGGAATTCACGGTTTTCTCAAGAATTTGTTTGATTTGTCTATTGGAAACTTCTACTTGCCCACTCGTTTGTGGATGGTAGGGGGTCGACAGCTTGTGTGTGATTGAGTATTTCTTGAGCAAGGACTCAAAAGCACGATTACAGAAGTGAGTGCCATTATCGCTAATGATAGCTCGAGGTGTACCAAAGCGTGAAAAGATGTTTTCTTTGAGGAATTTGACAACAACCTTGTTGTCGTTGGTTTTGGTCGGAATGGCTTCAACCCATTTTGAGACATAATCTACCGCAAGTAAGATGTAAAGATTCCCAAATGAATTAGGGAATGGTCCCATGAAATCGATGCCCCAAACATCGAATAACTCAATCACTAGAATGGGGTTGAGAGGCATCATGTTTCGCTTAGAGATTCGACCCGTTCTTTGACATCGCTCACATTTAGAGCAAAATTCGAAAGCATCACGGAAGAGTGTGGGCCAATAAAAACCACTTTGCAAAACCTTTGCAGCAGTTTTTCTTGCACCAAAATGACCGCCACAAGCATGGTCATGTGAGAAGGAGAGAATACTTTGGTGTTCATGATCGGGCACACACCTTCGAATGATTTGGTCTGGACAGTATTTGAAAAGATATGGGTCATCCCAATAGAAGTTTCGAACTTTTGAGAGAAATTTTTGTTTATCTTGTTTCGACCATTCAGCGGGCATTTGTTGTGTGACAAGATAATTCACGATGTCAGCATACCAAGGGGTGTTAGAGATTGAAAGGAGTTGTTCATCAGGAAAATAGTCATCGATTTGGGTGTCGTTATCATTTTCGTGCACAATTCGAGAGAGATGATCAGCTACTACATTTTCAGAACCCTTTTTATCTCGTATTTCTATGTCGAATTCTTGAAGAAGAAGGATCCAACGGATCAAGCGGGCCTTGGCATCCTTCTTAGAAAGCAAATATCGCAAGGCAGCATGGTCAGTGTAAACTATGACTTTGGATCCTATGAGATATGGTCTGAATTTCTCAAGAGCGAAGACAACTGCCAAAAATTCCTTTTCAGTAGTTGAGTAATTAAGTTGGGCCTCGTTTAAGGTTTTGCTGGCGTAATAAATGACTCGAGGGAGTTTATCAATACGCTGACCCAAGATGGCTCCAATTGCAAAGTCAGAAGCGTCGCACATAAGTTCAAAGGGTTGAGTCCAATCAGGAGGTTGAATGATGGGAGTTGTGGTCAAGAGTGATTTAAGAGTTTCAAAAGATGTTTGGCAATCAGTGGAAAATTCAAACTTTACGTCTTTGGCAAGTAAATTCGAGAGAGGTTTTGAAATCTTTGAGAAATCCTTAATGAATCTTCTATAGAATCCTGCATGGCCAAGAAATGAGCGAACATCTTTGACAGACTTGGGAGGAGGTAAATTAGCAATCAAATCGATTTTGGATTTATCGACTTCTAGGCCATCTTTGGAGATGACATGACCTAGAACTATCCCCCTTTTTACCATAAAGTGGCATTTCTCCCAATTAAGCACGAGTGATTTCTCCTTACAACGCTTGAGGACAAGTTCTAGATGAGTGAGACATTGGGAAAAAGATGATCCATATATCGAAAAATCGTCCATGAATATTTCCAAGAATTCTTCCACCATATCAGAGAAAATACTCATCATACACCTTTGGAAAGTCGCGGGGGCATTACAAAGACCAAAAGGCATGCGACGATAAGCAAAGGTTCCAAAGGGACAAGTAAAGGTGGTCTTATGTTGATCTTCTAAAGCAACAGGAATTTGGTTATAGCCAGAGTATCCATCGAGAAAACAGTAGTACTCATGTCTTGCTAAACGTTCGAGCATTTGGTCAATAAAAGGTAAGGGAAAATGGTCTTTTCGTGTGGCTGAGTTAAGCTTTCGATAGTCGATGCACACACGCCATTTGGTTTTGATTTTTGTTGGGACGAGTTCATTACTGTCGTTTTTGATCACTGTGACTCCCGACTTCTTTGGTACAACTTGTACCGGACTCACCCAAGTACTGTCAGAGATGGGATAGATGATGTTATTGTCTAGACATTTGATTATCTCCTCCTTGACCACTTCTCTCATGTTTGGGTTTAATCGCCTTTGAGCCTCACGGGTAGGTTTAGCCTCATCAACTAAATGTATGCGATGTTCCACAATTGATGGGCTAATTCCTTTTATATCGCTAATTTCCCACCCCAAGGCGTCCTTATTTTCCCGCAAGGTATCCTAAAGTCTTTCTTCTTGGTCCTCGGTAAGATCGGAAGCCAAGATTACGGGAAAAGTTTTTGAAGAGTCTAGGTAGGCATACTTAAGGTCTGGTGGCAAGGGTTTGAGGTCTAACTTAGGAAGTTCTTGTGTATCAACATTGGTCAACATTCCTTGGTTAGATTCAGGTGGCGAAGTGTCAGAGTCAAGAATTTGGTTTAGTTCAGAAATGTATTCGAGTTCGTCGAAATCAGGGTTGAAATGGTCAAGACACATTTTCAGGGCTTCAGAAGTGTCACTTGAGGTTTCATCAACTGTGGTTTGAATCATGTCAATTTCATCGATCTCAAAATCCCTAGGTTGTTTGTTGAGATTAAAGATGTTTAGCTCAATGGTTAGGTGCCCGAAGGAAAGTCGAAGTTGACCATTCCTACAATTAATGACAGCATTAGAGGTTGCTAAGAAAGGGCGTCCTAAGATCAATGGTATTTGAACATTGGGATTTGAGACAGGCTCTGTTTCTAGAACTATAAAATCGACAGGGAAGTAAAACTGTTCGATCTGTATCAAGACGTCTTCGATAATCCCCAATGGCTTTTTAACAGATCGATCAGCTAGTTGAAGTGTGATGTTTGTAGGTTTAATCTCCCCTAGTCCAAGTTGACGATAGACAGTATAAGGGAGAAGGTTGACACTGGCACCAAGGTCGAGTAGGGCACGAGAGATGTGAGTGTTTCCTATTTTACAATCAATCGTAGGGCAGCCAGGGTCTTTATACTTGACTGGGGCAAGATTCGAAAGAACAGAGCTTGTATTCGCAGTTAGAAAGGCGGTTTTTGGGACATTGGTCGCACGTTTTTGTGTACACAATTCCTTAAGACATTTAGCATATTGAGGGATTTGTTAAATGGTGTCTAAAAGAGGAATGTTTACACGGACTTGTTTGAAAATTTCCAAGATTTTATCGAAGTTTGCAGCTTTCTTCTTATTATTGAGTCTATGAGGAAAAGGAGCTACTGGTTTTTCGACTCTATGATCAGTTTCATCATTCGAGGAAAAAGGTGGTAGGGGTGTAGAAGATGAAATGTTGGGATTGCCAACATTAATTTTCGAAGGTGGGTCGGGTTTGCCGACGCTGGGAGAAGAACTGTTGGGATTGCCAACATTTAAGGGAACTTGAGGTTTAGAAGAATTGGCATTCGAAGCCAATGGGTGGTCATCAAGATTAGGGGTTGGGGTCGAGTTAGAAAGTTCGTCAGGGTCGTCCACGTTATTATCAATCCTCTTTCCAGATCGAAGGGTTGTGACAGCATTGACTGGATTATGGTTTTCGTCCTCACAAGAATTTACAGCACGAGAGTTATACTTTGGATTCACCTCAGGTTGACTAGGCAACTTTCCCTTCTCATTATTTTTCGCCATTTCCTTTATCATATGCATTAGTTGGTCGATTTTAGCGTCTTGATTATTTATTTGTTTTTCTAATCGAACAATATCTTGTGATGGTTGAGAAGATTGAGATGATTGGTTTGATGATTGAAAATTGGGGTGCCTATAAGGTTGTTTGGATTGAGGTGTAGTTTGAGAGGTTTGAGAATTGGGGGGTGGAGCTTGGTAATTCGGATTGGGAATAAAGGGTTGCATGTGAGATGGGTTTGCCGAATTATTGGGGTTTGACCAAGAAAAGTTTGGGTGGTTCCTCCAACCAGGATTGTACGTGGCTGAGTAAGGGTTATTTTGAGCTATAGCATTGGCTTGGTCCTGAGAGTAGTAGTGGGGTAACCCTTCTCCGGCTTGAGGAGTTTGATTTTCTACGGGAATTTGATTTGGGTCCACGACATGCACTCCTCTAGTAGAAGTACGATTGGGAACGCGAATTGATTCCCATTGCATGTCCTTTTCAGAATAATCTTCTAAGAACCGCCAAGCTTCATCGGCTGTTTTAGACATAAAATGTCCTCCACACATTGATTCTAGTTGAGTTTTAGACTGATAGTTAAGCCCTTCATATACAATTTGACACAAGTTGTCTTTTAGAATTCCATGATGAGGACAACTATACAGTAGTTGGTTGAATCTCTCAAAATATTTTGAAAAAGTTTCCCCCTCATTTTGACAAAATTGATTTATCTCAGTTCGGATTTTGAGAGTTTTATGGAAAGGGAAAAACTTTTTCAAGAATGCAGTGACAAATTCATCCCAACTTCTTATGGAATGTCGTGGAAGAGAATTTAGCCATCTTTTAGCGCTTTCAAGTAGTGCAAATGGAATTAGCCTTAGCTTGATCGATTCGTTAGATAGTTGTTGCATTTTTGTTGTGGAAGCATACAATTCAAATTCACTCAGAAATTCATAAGCATTTTCAGACCCAGTAAATTTTGGTACCCCTTGGATAAAAGAATGTTTTAGCTCAAAATTGTTCCCTTCAGCTGGTGGGAACACGATGACAGAGGGTTGAACGGTCCTAGTAGGATAACATCGATCACGAAAAGACAAGGGTCTATCCATTTGGATATTGAGGTTTTGAAAATTTTGATTTATTTGGTTTTGATCCCCGAAGTTTGGAAAATTTTGATTCACTCGATTTTGATCCAATTCGGGTGGAAAATTTTGGTTGATTCGAGAACCCCTAGGAGAATTTTGTTGGCTAACACTTTTTTCACTCATTGTTGTTAAATGCAAGCACAGAAATTAGCTACAATGAAGTTTTCTGTCCTTATTGGCTCCTAACCCAAAATTATAAAGTGACACGTTTGATTACTTAGATCAAAAGATTTCTCAGCCAGTTAACGGACAGGAGTTATCGGTGCACCAGGAATCACCCTAGCAATGCATCCGAAGGTTTAAGTACCTTCAGAGTAACAACCGATATAATATTTACGAATCACCGTAATATTTATAAACGGTTATTTCTCTGCCGTAGTCTAGACACCAAGAAATAATTTGTTCCAAATGAATCAACTGTCAAAATACAATTAAGCCCTAGATGAGCCCGTGACTCCCTTCAGTCCAACGTCTAACCGTTATTATTAGTCAGATTCTACGATGAAATGCAATTTGTGGGCTAAGGAAAGGGTGATGAAATCCCTCACCTTATGTGAATTGGGGTATTGCCCTTAACGGAATGAATAAAAATTGCAGAAATAACAACAATCACACAAATCAATTGCAGAAATTAAAAATTGTACATTCAAAGCCGCTGCCCCTGCAGAAAATTTTACAACAATTGTCGATATTTTTTTTTTTTTTTTTTTTTTGCAGCAGAGCACCTGTAGAGTTTAAAAAATTTCTCACCTTGATCGGCAGTCCTCCAGTGATATTTGGGAAGCGCTAGCGCGTTCACACCCCACTTGGTGTGCAACCGCTCCACCCCATCTGAATCGTCCGCTGCTTTCTGTTGTTATCCCCTTCTATTAATTGCTTGACTGTACCTGCTTGACTGTACCCTTTTTTCTTAATTTTCAGCTGTACCTGTTTTTGAAAAATTTTCCTTTTTTTTTTTTTTTTTTAATAACTGGAAAAGAGAAAATTTAAAACAAACATAAACAAAAACAAACCGACAAAACGGAAAATATAAATCAAAACTAAACTCACTCAAAGAAACTAACTTGGGAAAGGAAAATAAAAATATATATACTCAGAAAAGATAGGAAAACTAGACTTTTACTACACTAGTCTCGCATACAAACAGAAATGGCAACCAGACCTTGCAATTTTCACTCACACCAAAATACACTGCCACGCACTCAACAGGTCAATGACCACCCATTTCTTATATATGTATACTGCGCCCAAAAAGAAAACAATCCGACCCCAAAACTAAAACAGATCACGCTTCCCCCTAATTTCTCAAACACAGTCAAAACAATCAATCAATTCCGCCCTCAAATCTCGCGGTTAAGGAAGGAAATCGTGCAATCGAATCACGCAAATTTTCTTGGAAACCGATTTAGGGTTTCGGGTTTTCGTTCAGAATCGGATCCGATATGGTTTCGAGATCTGACAATCACGCTGGAGATGGGGGAGTTCGATCGCAGGCGGTTGGTGAGGAGTTCCGAGTTCTGGCACAACTGGTACCTGCGATCTTTCAAGCTTTTTGCTGGAGTATGGTTGTATGCGGTTGTTGATCGCTGTGTGGATGAAAGGGGTTGCGATTTGAGGTAGACCTGGCAGGGTGGTCTGCGATGAAGATGGAGGGGAAGATCGTGTTTATGGTTGGATGAAGGAGGGTCCGATTTTGGAACTTGTGAATATTTGGGATGATGGTAAGGGTGAAAGAATTGCTGGTTTTAGGGGAGCACGATTGTGTAGTGTTGATGAGAAGGATGGGTATGAATTCGGAGTTCAGCAGTGTTGAGGAGAAGGGGGCTAGGGTTGAAAGATGGTGCTTTTTTGTGCAGATGAGGGTAGTGTTCTGTGTTGCGGATTATGGGATGTACGGCTTTGGGGTTAATTGATGCAAAGCTGTTATGGGACGGTTTGTACAGGGATGACGTTGGGGATTTGTGAATTTGACGGGAAGGGAATGAGATGCCTTGGGTAAGAGTGAACGATGAGGATTGAAGAAATGTTGTGATGGATAGATATTGGAGTTCTGTAGGGGGTTAAGTGGGCAGATGATGTTGTTTGGTATAGGGTGATGATGGCTTTGTTGAGGATTTGCGAAGGGGTAGTACTGAATGGGTTTAGGATGGAACTGTGGGTGATTTTGTGGTTGCGAGTTGATTATGGGAGAGAGGGAGATCCGTTTTATGGATGCTGGAGTTTGCTGTTTGCGTGAGGATGCAAGGCTGAGATTTTGAACTTTGAACTGTGCGTTTGCTGAACGCTTTAGTGGTGGAGTACTTGCGGGTTTAAATGGCAATGGAAGGAGGGATTGGAGTATGTTGTGATGAAAGTGGCTTTGGGTGTTGAGGCAGAAGATGAAGTGGACGTGGTTGGCAATTGGGTTCTGGAAGTTGGTATGTTGACGTTTTGAAGACGGAGGGGGTGTACACAGATGAGGTTGAAGAAGAAGGCTGAAAAGAATAGCTCTTTTTATTTTCTTCTTTTTTTTTTTTTTTAATTTGTAAAAAAAAAAATCAGAAAAGGAAGATGTAGAGAAGGTGGAAAGAAATAAATGAAAAATGGCAAGAACTTTTTTTTTTTTTTTTAAACAAATTCAAACAAAAAAAAAAAACAAAAACTAACACGAATCAAAAATCAAATAAATAACAAAATTTAATCGTTACCTCCCCGGCAACGGCGCCAAAAACTTGATCGTCGCTAATCTATAAAGTAGAAAAGCGCGACATCTGTAATAAATTCTGCAAGCATACAGGTGTGTAGCATACAGGTCGAACACAGGGAGGAAAGTTAAACTTTTATTATTTATATGTTTCGTGGGCGTGTTAGACAGAACTTTGGTGGTTGTTTTCAGTGTTGTTGAAATAATGTTATTGAAACTGCTACAAATCTGAATCTAATCAGACGTATATCAAATTCAACAACAGGAAAGAAAATAACAAGTACTAGCAAAAACAACAAAAGTAAATAATAACTGGAACAATAACAGAGAATTAAAAAAATAGAGTTGCTGCTGAAACTAATCAAACAGTCAACACTAGTATGCAGTAACAAAGACAATAACAATATGTGTTCTACCGAATCTAATCGTGTAGATACACAAATTGTTTTAAAAGAAAAGTAAATAACTAGAACAAGAAAATTTTATTAAACTAATGGCAGTACAGAATTATGAGATGCTTTTTACAATGGTTACAATCACATATTTATAGATGAGAAGGGGAAAACCCTAACTGGGTCTATGAATAAATGGCCCTCCTCATTCATGAATATTTCTTGCCTTCCTTGACTACCTGATTGGAGAAAATCTGGGCATATCATGGTAAATATTTTCCATATCTTTCAATTTTCCCATGTGGCTTGATTGATAGAAGATTGCATCTAATTTAATTCTTCCAAACAAGGACGCTTATCAGACTCCAAAGGCAATATAAGATAAAATCTTCAAAATTGATTTTTCTCTTGGCAACAATTCAATCAGCAAATCTTCTAATTGAAATTGAATGATTCGAATTTAATTCCATGATAAGAATATGGCTATTGCTGAAATGTTAATTGGTGCACATCATAAATACATACACATGAATATGTGTATGTATATCATAACACTAATCCAGATATTTCTCAAAGCGAAGGGCCAGTGTGAACACGCTCCGTTTCTTTGGCAAAAAGTGAGCTTGACGGGGTTCGAACTTAGGTCTCTCAACACCAATTCCTATGCCTTTACCAGTGAGCTACTACTTCTTTTGCAATTGAAATGAATTTGATGTGAGGAAGTAGCTCTTTCTCGTAGTTGGCCTTTGATTTGATTTGAAGGAGGCATCTCTTGACATCCTGTAAAAACATATAAAAGTAACCAAAGTATCATTTATTTATTTACAAAAGATAAAGCATAAGAGTAATAAAATAAACACTTTTCAGTGTCAATCAAGTACCCCCACACTTATCTTTTACTCGTCCTCGAGTAAAAAATAAATAAAAAAATAAATGAAAAACTAAACTAGATAGGTCACACTTTCGTAGGAAACACGATTGCATTGAGCGTATGCAACAAGCCGTTAAACCTCTAGGTGTCCCTAGTAGGACGAGTAGTGTCTCGTGAGGGTTTTCAGCGGATACTACCCACAAAATCCAAATGCTGTATGCTATGATTCTAATAAAGCTATATGAATGCAATGGACATATGCAAAAAATAAAAGTGAAAAATGACAACACGACTTATTTCAGGAAAGTGGTACAACAAGTTAAGTTAATAATTTCTAACCAGTTGATTTTATTTTAGATACCTCGACTTGTCACAAATTTTCAATATAAATCAAGTTTTCAAATGTTAAATTCCAGTTTGGCCAGTTAGTTCGGTCGATAACATAGTGCAGCCATGAAATAAATTCTTAGTTTGCTTGGCACAGTTTGTAAAGTGGTATTCTAATTTTCTCATGTATGGCTAGTCAAATCAATAAGGTCAAGAAGTGTTTGGGTATCATCGCTTATTCTTTATTCTATAAAATTTTAAGATTTATGATTAAGTACATACACCTAAAAAGACCAAGGTTTACCACCCATGCACTGCCTCGCGGACTAACGGAGAGTGGGTAAAGAGCTTGGCGGATTGTGCAGGCCGACTTTGACTTTGTCAACAACGTGTCGGTAATCCTTAGGTGTCCAATCCCATAAAATGAGACCAAGATATTCCAACTTTGACTTTGTCAACAACGTGTCGGATAGAGCTTGGCGGGTTTGCACACCAACGCTCGATATACAAGCAATGTTGGATACCCTTGGAATACTATTATTATTATTACCGAAAATATAAGCACAAAAGAGAGTTACGCGAACTCAACTTAACACAACTTAACAGTTTCAACTCAACATTCCTTAGACAATGTTACGAATTCCATTTCCAAAATTACTAATCTTTCTGTATCATATACATTTATATTCAATTTGCTAACATAGTTAATCTCTTTTCCTTAACATGTTCTTAAACCACTTTATCGACCTTTAAACATCGGTAGATGACTTCTTTTACTAAAGGGGAACCACTTCACAACTTTTCAATAGGACTTATTTTATTAAAGGAAATCCGACCTAATATAATTCAACATATATACGTAGTTTGACGTCTTCTTTACTAATAATTTTCATTAGCTATAATCGTATATAAAATTGTTTTATAGAATCTATATTATTATTCAAGTCAGTTCATCTTATGTCCAGTTAAAATTTATAATTAAAAAACCCTTCCTAACTTTCCTTCTAATAAATTCCTATTTTCACACCATTTTTTTTATTCTCCTTATTCACCTTAATAGTGAATAATATTTCTCAATACAAATCAATACTTGACTTATTTAGTCAACTTTATTTCAAACTTGTAAATTTCAGGTTTCAATTCTATTTATAGAGTTATTTCATATAATCTCATTTAAAATTTTCTTTGTAATTATAAAATTCAAATTTATTAAAATATCGGTTTTAAACCTGATTTCCACCTTTTTTCCATATTCATACTCATTTTTTTTCAAATTTTCCAATAATAGTTTCACTTCTTTATAAACATCGCTTATAAAATCAACTTCTCCTTTCGTTTGTTAAAAACAAATCTTTAATTTTCAATTCTATTTATAATTTCTATTTCTAAATAAACATTTCTATTTAGAAAAAAAATCTTTTTAACACTTTTATAACTCAAATTCCGTTTTGAAATCCATTTATTATTTAGAATATTCAAAAATACTCAAAATCAAGGGCCAGTGTTACTTACACATTCAAACATCTCATAAATTATCATAGGTTATAAATCACATCATATATCAACATATATGTGAAAACAAATAATAAAAACGTTGAGAAATCCAGTTGGATCCCTCCAACCTGTTTTCCAGCATCCACAAATGTTAGACAACATAAATAATACCAATCCTGCTTTAAGGCGGGATATCACGGTATAGAAGGTCATCCATTATATATATTGTTGGGCGCATAGGGAATCATCCGCTAATATATATTGCAGGTATACATCTAGTCACCAATTATATATATATATATATTATAAATTCAATCACCAATTATATATATTATGTGTATAATATTATGTATATACTATCATCCACTTTATATCAATGAATCCATCATCAAACAAACAATAACTTAATTTGAACTATTTGAAAATTAGTTCCTAATATTTTAACTTTGTGAGTTTAACTCACCTCGATTTTTCCTTTGTTGGATATCCATTTAAAATTGAATATCGTCTCGGCTACGCATCTACTTATATTGTCTCAAATGAATCTATCACCTTGCTGCTTTGCAGCCTTGACCAATCCACGAAGCAAATAGAATAATCATCGATCAATTTTACTGCAAACATACCAAAATTTCTGCTCCATCCTACTTTGGCAATTTATCAACATCCTACAGACAACTCCATTCTCCTTTGTACCAATATTCTGCATCTCGATCATTACTACACTGCTTCACTCCATTGTCAAACCACTCAGCCATACATATCTAGATAATTTTCTCCACTCTGTAGCCCCTTTCCAGTCACGTTGAGCACCACCATCTAAAATATCATCGACCCGTTCTCCCAACATTCCAACTGTCGAACCTCAAAACCCATCAGCCACATTTTCCACACACATCTCCTACAAGTGACGACCATTACTGCATCCACCATCCCCACAGTTCACAGTCCGAGCTCCCAAACACCATTCTTCCAAACTCCAGTATCCAATCCATTGAACATCGCACCCTTCCAATTCAACCACATTCATCAGTATCGAACTCCACCCAGCTTGCAACAATACCAGCTCCGTCCTCCACATCGCAATGACTTACCCCAATCACACACCTGAGCAATACACACGTAGAATCCCCTTAGAATCACCTTGTCGTACCTCCTTCCCTTATCGCAAATGCTTCTACCAGTTTTCGAGCTTCAGGAGATTTTGAAATTTATCAATCGCGATATGCGATTTTTTTTATATAATCGGTGAATTCGATTTGGTTTTTCTCGTGACTGGTAAAAGAAATGGAACGAATGTAAATGGCTTGAGTTGATTTGAAAAAATGGGCAGAAAAATGATGTAGGTAAATGGGTTAATATATAGATGTAAAGGGAACCATTGTAAGAGGCCATTAAATTCGTGTTTAACTTGGTAGCGAAGGTGAAGAACAGAACGTAAGCGATTTGAAAAGGAAGGCAGCTAGCTAAAAATAGGTTTGTGTTGCTAAGGCTTATTGTGTACTTACTGGGTTAGCTTAAGGTGGAAGGATTAAATTGGTACAAGCATTTATATTATTTTTAGTTTGATTTGAACTAATGTAAATTTTCAATTTTAAATAGCTCATGATTCCGAACTCTTATTCGAGCATAGCAACCGGCACTCGTAGGGTTATACCACTATTCTGAACACACTGGAACAGGTTTCGAAGCCTCATTCGATCATTTGGAGAAGATATCAATTTCAATTGATGATTAAAAATTAAATTCGATTTAATTATTCCTAGGTGTCTTCTGGTCGTACGTTCAATAGATAAATCCAAATGCTAGAAATTCAAAATCCGATAATAATACGTTATTACGGATCTGATAGAATTGGTTTTTTCGAATTATGAGATTGTTTGAAACATCGCTACTTTCACATATTAATAATATCGATTTAATAATTAATTGATTTCAAACACTTGTGTTTATCGATAAAAATATTGTATTTCACAAATTAAATATATAAACTCTGTATCAATCTCTATTTTAAATTCAAATCCAAAATTTAAATGTCTTAAACGTTCATAGTTAAATGACCAAATATTCGAGACATTACATTCTTCCCTCTTAAAAAAATTTCATCCCCGAAATTACTAAGTAAGAAAAAGTGCTACACCTTATTTACTTCCCATAATCCACTCATGCAACTCGACACTCACTTTAACATCCTTTAGCTCTAACAACCCTCACTACTCAACCAACTTATTAGTTTCCAATTTCACTCAAAAATTGTTAACTTGATTTTCATTTGAACATTAATTTCTTTGTTTACAATTTTTTTCTAACTCCCTAAATTTTCGAAAAATTTCACTAGCGTCTCCTTTGTATGGCTTGATCAGTACAATTACATATTGTCCCTCTAGACCCTTTCCATTCAAAAAGAAAATCAAAAAGCTAAGCGGCTTGCCCAACAGGCTCATAATATCTTATAATGAATTAAATATGTACCTTTTTATCGGGCATCCAATATTTTTCTCACACTTGCTTCCATCCAATAAACCTGTTCAATCGTATACGCATCTATATCTAATTGATTATAATCAATTTAAATTCTTACTCCAAATTTACCAATTCATCCATTAATTTATTCCCTTGCTCAACTCAAGATAATTTAAACATCCATGTTAAAATATATTTTTTGGCTTATAAAAAAGTCAAGTTTCATTTATAAACCAAGTTCCAAGTTTAATTTTCAATACACAAGTTCATATAAATCTACACTTAAGTTCAAAGTTCAATTTCAATCAAACTTAATTTGAATAATATTCCAAGTCATATTCAATTTGAATTCAAGAGTTTACATTCCATATTGATTTCCAAGTTTTAATTTACCTATCCACTTTTTAACCAAGTTAGATTTTATTCATAACCAATTGATTTTATTTTCATTAGTTACCTTCATTTCATTATTCAAAATCCGATTTTTTTTATAATAAAAATCCATTTATTCAATTCACCTGAATTCATATTTATTTAATAACTCAATTCTAAATTTTATTATTGGAAATCCAAATTTTATTCTCACAAAATCCTTCCATTTGAATTAATATATCGTTTTAGTTTTTAAACGATTTCATAGCGACTTTTTGAAAATTTGATTTTGACATAATTCAAAATTTATAATACGAACGAGCAAAATGAAACGACCCAAACTCGCCCTTGCGGGAAAGCCCGGATTGAGTTGAGAACACGACAGATCAGAACACAAACAGTAGAACATTTCATTGCTATTACAACAATTACATCTGAGTATTAGAATATAACAGAGTATGAATAAATAATATACATAAGAAAAATATCAGAGATTAAAATACATTTCATAGCAGCAAAAAAATAATACATAACACAACTGAAAGAAATACATGGATACAGAGCTTTCTGAATATAGCTCCAGGTGTAAATCAGGATCATGTGAATATAATATCTGCAAAACTAAAACTACTAGCTGCCCGTATGGAAAATATGGGCGCCCAGAGTTTTGGTTAAAACAATAAACTTTACGTCAATCATGGGATGGTGTGAGAACTAAAACATTTATTTTAAACTTTACATTAAAAATAAAGTAAATCAAGGGACCACGCCGTATAACACGGAACGAGTTTTATCCCTGGAATACCAGTACATAAAACAGTTTATAAATAGCGCATTTGATTTTTTTTCTTAATTTTGTTGCTAAATTAGGCAAACTTATATTTATTTTTCTTAAACAATGGAACAAGTATATATTTGGTAGTGTTAGAATTAGGAAAGATAAGATAATGTGTGAAATGTTTGAATTAGATAAGGTCGGTGAGAATAAGTTATTTAGTCCTAATGAGCATGAAAAACTTTGCAGCCTTAAGAATGACCTTAATTTGATACTAGAGGAAGACAATAGCATGGGGAAGAAAAGAGCTCGTATACAATGGATTAAAGAAGGTGATAATAATACGAAGTTTTTTCATAGCGTGGCTAATAAGAGAAGACTTAACAATTTAATTCATTCTGTTTTTGTTGATGACATAGAATTGGTTGTGTAAAAAGACTTAAATAAAGCTTTTACTAACTATTATAGGCACATTTTTGGATCAAACATAAAGAGGAGGATTAATTTTAGATGGAATGACATTTATCCTTCTTACTCTAGGATTGATTTATTTGATTTAGACAAGCCATTTTTCGAACAAGACATTTGGTAGGCTAATAATGATATGCCTAGTGATAAAGCTCCTGGTCCGGATGGCTTTTCTATTCTTTTTTATAAACAATTTTGGGATGTTTTGAAATATGATATAATAAATTTATTTAATGATTTTTATGATGGGAATCTACAGATAGGTAGATTTAACTTTGCAAATGTTATTCTCATTCATAAGAAATTAGGAGCTAATAAATTTAAAAAAAATTAGACCAATTTCCTTAATAAACTGTTCTGTTAAGATTATTACTAAAGTTCTAGCGAATAGACTTAGTCTAACGAAGAATGATCTTATTGATTGTTCTCGGACTGCGTTTATAAAAGGTAGAAACATAGTTGATTGTGTATCCATTGTACAAGAAAATATTAATTATGTAACGACCTGAAAATCCGAACCAATTTGAAAATGTCATTTTGGCTAATTTAAAGAATTTCGAATATTTAAAGTGATTTATTTCAAATAATAACGACGAAAAAATTATTATAATCGAAGTAAAAACGAATAAATTTATTTTAATTATATAACGAGCCTGAAATGGCGCGGCAGTTTGAAAATTCGATTCTAAATTTCAACTGAATGTATAAAATTCGTTTTAAATCAGAATGGGGACGACCCGGGAAAATATAACTCTGTTTGACGATATCTTTCCAACGAATGTGAAAAATTGAAATTTCGCCGGATAAATTGCGAGTTATGAGTAAATCAAAATTTCAAAAGGTCGCTATGGAATTTATATAATTATTTATATGGCCCTGCAGTTCGAAAATTTAAATTCAAAGTTCAACTGACTGCACAGGATTCAAAATAAATCGGATTTTAGCGAAACAAGAAATATTTGAATCTGTTTGATAATATCTTTCCAACGAATCTGAAAAATCGAAATTCCGTAACAGAAATCAAAAGCTATGATCAAATGAAGATTCAGAATAGTCGCTATAGAATATATAAGGACCTGTAAAATAGCCATTTTTCAAACGACCTCTGTTTTCGACGAAACCACTTCTGTTGGATCCGGAATGTCGAATTATTGCTAGGTTTCAATTTTCAGAATTTTTCGAATTAATATGTGAGCGTGGTAAGAGAAAACGCGTTTTACCAGTTGATAGTTAAATTGGATCGACCCGAAAAAGGCCATTTTTCCAACGGTCTCGAAATTCAACGAAATCAGTTTTGTTGGGACCGTATCGTCAAAACAAAGACAGAAATAATTTTTCCAGATTTTTCGAAGTTAGTTTATGGCCCCGGTATTGTAAAATGTACGTTCGAATTGATATGCGATAACAGTGTGTGTGTTAACCAGTCTGGACCTGATATTTATATATATATAAACCCATTCAACACCACATCAGCCCATTAACACTATACATTCACCTCCCTCATCAAAACTCTATTTTCATGGCTGAAATATATTTTTAAAACCCTAGAAAATAAAATTCAAACTCCAAAAATAAAATCTCTCCAAACTATAGCAAATTATATATCAAATCGAAGCTCTCGATGAGTAGAGCACAGATCTGCAGTTCGTTTCGACATGCAGTGGACAGATTCGCCAGAAATCGCGGTCAAAGCTGAGAAAATTCATAACCCTAGGGTTTGAATTAGGGCTTTTCGATTTGCTTGTTAATCGGAGAAATGGCGATATGGGTTTGGAAGAGGATGACCTGGGGATCTCGTTGGTGGTGGTCGCATGTTGTAATTCGTAGGGAGGAGAGAGAATTTCCCGTTTTTGTTCGATTTGGGTCATCCGTGTTTGCTGCCCCAGCTCGCCGATGGGGTCACCGGAGGCCGCCGGACTTGGATGGTTGGAGGCGCCTCGGTCGTACGGTTCTGGCGCAGGTGGCCGGAGGTTATGATATGGACGGTGGACGGAGTTCTAGGTGGTCAAAGTTTGGAGGCCGATGGGTGTTTTCTGCGAGGTACTGTAGCTGGAGCAAGCGGGAAGAAGGTTGGGGCCGGCTGACGTGGCATTCTTCTAGTGGGTGAGAGAGTTTTTAATTTATTTATATATATATCGAATTCAAAGGATAAAACACTAATAACTTCTTCGTATTAACTCGGATTTACGAACGGTTTGTTGCGTTGGGATCGTGGCGGAGATGCGGACGTTTTGACACTAACCAGGCTGCATTCTGAGACTATCAAATTTTGGGCTATTGTCGGACGTTCAATTCAAATTGTAACGCAAAGGTGAGTGTTCATTCGCTCACGAAGACTGAATTTATCCCATATTTATCGAATTAATATATGAAATGATGTGGTTGTATGGTTGTGATTTGACTGATGAATTTGGTTCCGTGTATTTGACATATCCGTGTGCTGACATGCAATTTGACCGATAATTTGTATTTAATCAAAATTTGAATTCTCGAATTTGAAAATCCGAATCCCTGCTAAGCCTGGAACAGTAAATACTGTCAGTTGAGTAAGAATTGTAAGATGGATGTTCGGTTGGATTTATTTATTGAATTGATGTGGACACTGTTAATACTCCTTATTTCAGTGAATTGTAATGCATGTTGATTGTGACGAAAATCCCATTTTACCCTTGATGTTGCGGGCATCGAATAAACCCGGGATTTATCGATAAAATGAATTAAGAACACAGAGTGAAATGATAAACCTCTGTGACCCCGATTTGGATTGAAATGATAGATCCATCCCGAATATCGAGAAATTAAATTTAATCACTTGGCCATAGGATAGCAAATCTTATACGGACACCGGTCGGTTAAATGAAATTTTGAATTTTGAAATTTATTGTTTAACGACAATAAGCGATGTTTTATAATTTCTTTTCCGTTGAATTTGAAGTTTGAAATACGAATAAAAAGGGAAATGAAATTGTGTTGTAATTAGAGTTAAATATCAAGTGAAACTTATTTGAATTCGAAATTATTGAAATTGAATTGTTTTATCGGCTTCCGAGATGTGCGTCAAATCAATCTTGAATTGGATTAAATATGGATTTGTAAAAATCAGTATTCGTTATGAAGCTTTGAAAACAATGAAATTGAATTGTAAATTTAAATTATGTGATAAACTGAAGCTTTGAAATGGGAATATGGTTTGAAATTCAAATTTTTGTCTTTGGAATTGCATTGTTTTCATTGAAATAAATATGAAAGTGGAATTTGAAAAATTGAGATGATTGAATTTGAATTCGGGTTATTTGTTATGAAATCGAGATCTTTGAAATGGGAATGCCTATTGAATTCCATTTGAATTAAATTGGCCGATCTGGAATGAACGGAAAATTGAAATGAAGTCGATAGGGATAATGAATTTGAATTCGATTTACTTGAGGTTGAAATACAACTGCAAGTGTAAACGAAATCTGGTCGAAACGATTCTAATTCCAACCATAGTATTTCAAAACCGTTTTTCAAACTATTTTGATAGTAAATTTAATTTCTACATAACTATTTATTTTATAAATTATTCAATAAATTATTTATAATTGATTTTTCTTTATGAATTATCTTAATGTTTTAATTGTATATTTTTAATAAATTTGATAAATTCTAATTTTTGTTAAAAAAAAACTATTATTTCAAACTATTTTAATTATATTTTTAGCTATTTAATATATTGTTAACTATTTTGATATTCAAATTTTATTTAAGTTGGAATTAGTTCAAGATGTTATGCGTAAGTGGAAAATCCCAGTTGAATAATATTCTATTTAGAATATGAAAATGAATTTCAAAACATGATATTTTGATATGAAACACGAACTCCTTTGAAAGGTAAAAGCACTGACCGGTGGGAAAATGTAAACGTTTGGTTGGCAAGGAGACCGGAGTCGACATAAGGCATACTCTCTGTCAGTGTCGATACCACCTTGACAACTGTGTACGCGGTGGATGTTCCAGAACCGAAGTAGGATGGTATGGAGGCGATTACTGGATTTGAAGAAAGAGAACGATGATGGATTAGCCTTGACCTTCGGGTCATAATTGAAATGACTAAAACAGGAGCCATACCCAGGTTAATGAGATCGCATCTCTGATCGAACGCGCTCCTTCGAAACCATCTCTATTACTGCTGTGATCGATTTGGGTGCACCCCTTTGAATACGGGAATGTCGTTCGAGGTGGGCGGTAGTTGCGGCTATGCATTACCACTGGCCTGGGTCCGCGAATTCGGTAGAATCCTACCGGGGTATTCCTCAGTGCCTTGTCATATTATCCTGATCGAGCCCCTACGATTTTGATTTAACGTTGTCGTATCACGGCGCATCCCTATCCACCGACGTACTGGTGTGTTATATGCAAATTGTACGGCAACGGTATAAACGGCGTAAGGGTAACATGGTAAGCTGCTTACGCTATTTTCGATATTATACCTTACTGAATAAACACTATTGTAATAGCGTATTATACTATGTATGTATTAGTTTAACGGATCCTTGAGAGATGGAAAAATCCCGTAACATCTCTTGAGTTACTGCAACATGACACCGATATTATTCTGTATTTTAATTTGACTAATATGAGATGATTTAGTGCTGATCCGAGTGTTTGTTGTGTTTTCTTTTTATGCAATACGCTCGGGTCAGCAGATGTTGCAGTTAATGAAGATTGTTTGGCCTTGAAGATCGAAGACGGAGTTCGGTATATGTATCCACTACATTATATTTCCGCTGCATTACTGTATGTAAGTGTATAACTCTGATGATGTAAATGTTGTAACTCAAATGTATATGTTTAAATGCTTTTGAATATTTATTTGTCTATTATAGGTGATCCTTCCGCTGTGAGATTCTGTGATTGTTTTCCTTTCTGTCTTCTTTTTCTTCTCTTTTCCCAATAACTATCCGGATTAGTGATTTGTTTGGGTCGACATGTGTGGTTTATTGTCGATTTAAACGGTCAAAAATCTGGGTCGTTACAAATTATGCTGTAAGAACAACTTTTCTTGCGCTATTTTGAAAATAGATTTTGAAAAGGCATTTTGATTCAGTAGATTAAGATTTCATTTGTGAGTTATTATTAGCTAGGGGTTTTAATATAAGATGGATTAATTGAATCATTTTATTACTCAATTCTGGATGTTCTAATATAGTAGTTAATGAGGTTATAGGGAAGAAAATCCAGTCTAAGAGGGGGATCAGACAAGGTGACCCTTTATCGCCTCTTTTGTTTAATTTCATTATTGTTGTATTCACAAAAATTATTAAGAGAGCGAAGGGGAATGGAGTTCTAGGTTTGGTAGGTAATGGAGCTTTTAGTAATGAATTAACTATACTTCAGTTTGCTGACGATACTTTTTTATTTTCCTCGCATCTACCCAAAAATATTATAGCATTGAAATTTATTCTTTATTGTTTTGAAATGTTTTCTGGACTCAGAATTAATTTTGATAAAAGTTCAGTTATGGTTCTAAATAATTTCGACAATGTTGAGAATCAAGTTGCTAATATGTTGAACTGTTCTATATTGAATTTCCTTTTTAATTTTTTGGGCTTTAAAATTAAGCCTTCAAAACTCACGCATGACGACTGATTGATTATTATTGATAAAATTAATAATAGACTATCTAGTTGGAATAACAGATTTTTATCAAAAGTGGGTAGATTAATTCTTATTAACTTTGTATTATCTGTTATTCCTATATATTGGATAACTATACTCCGGTTTCCTAATTGGGTGATTGTTAAAATTGAAAGGATTAGTCGTAATTTTCTCTGGAGTGGAGAAAACATTTGTAGAGTGTACAAATGCTTGATTGATTGGGAAGTTTGTTATAGATACAAAAAGGATGGGGGGCTTGGGGTTATCAATTTATATAATTATAATTCCTCGTTATTAGCTAAATGGTTGTGTAAATTTAGAAATCCAGAAGTGTCGTCAGCTTGGAAGTAAATAGTTTCTAAATTTTATTATGATGAGTACAAAATTATATTTGATACCAATAATATTTGAACTAATAGAATATCTGTAGTAACCCAAAATCCCCCTTACGGGAAATCACGGATTGGGTTGAGAACACGACAAATTGGAACGCAAACAGAAGAACATTTCATTGCTTATTACAACAATTCATCAGAATACAAGAATACACAGAGTACGAATCAATATTACACATCATAAAATATCAGAGATTTAAATTACATTTAATTACATCGCATCGGAAAAACAGTAAAAGCACAACTGAAAACAGATACATGGATACAGGGCTTTCCGAATATCACTTCAGCTGTAAATCAGGATCCTGTGAATATAAATCTGCAAAACCAAAACTACTAGCTGCCCGTGTCAAAATAAGGGCACCCAGAGTTTAGGTTAAAACAATAAACTCCAGGTCAGTCATGTGACTGGTGTGAGAACTAAAACAGTTATTTAAAATTTTACTTTAAATCAGATATATCAAGGGACCACGCCGTATAACACGGAACAGGTTTCCTCCCAAGAATACCAGTGCATATAACAAAACAGCGCAATGCTTTTTGGAAAAATGAACCTATTATAAGACCCAGGTCCCATCACACAATGCAACACAAGCCGGAGGATAGGGTTTTCCCTTATAATAGCCAAACATGCTTGGTACATTAAAAACAAATCATTAGATACTATTATAAGTGTATAGTGTCAAAACAATTTCAATCATAAATAGCAATCATAGATGGCATGGGTACCATATATCATGTCACCATACTAAGCTCTACAATCAAAATCGCAAATGTCACGTATTGGAAGTTGGGTTTCCATCTGTGAACCAAGGCAAGGCGCAATCCTACCGTTTCGAGACTGTCTAGCCCGAGCCTCAGGACTCAGCCGCAACTGTACCTAGGCAACATGCAGGGCTAGTCCACCGATGTGGACTAAACTTAAACCCTGAACATGCGTTTCCCCGCCCTTTGGGGCGTAAATGAGCCAAATGACTCCATAGGATCCACACAGTCACTGATATATCCGAGGTGCCTCGTAATCCAACAACCACACAGGTGAAAATAATATAAATGTCAGGGCTGGTAGGTCACTGACACAACCCTAGATAGAAGGAAACGCATGCTCTCCCTGCTGTCCTCTCCCGTTTCTGGTTCACAACCGGTGTGTGAGGCTCGCGAATCAACGTTACACAAATCTATGCCACACAGGCGGTGCTTTGATCATCAACCACAAGACTTTTCTTTTCAACAGAAGCCTTGATCAATTGCCACTCAGGCACGCCACACAGGCAATTCACTCCATGCGATTGATATCCGTCAATATATAACCTCTGAGCTCGTACGTCTCAGAGAAGGGCATTAAGCAAGATAATAAATTCTCCGCTGCCAAACAGATATATATTTAATAGAAATCAATCACATAGAATAAAATCCAATGTCAGACACACAGTCCATTTACAAGTTCGTTCTGAGTCTGAACGAAACCTGAGGCACCTTGTACCTCGCATATCCATCGATCTCCAAGTACATCTGGACGATCACCAACTGATTCCCTCCTCTTGGGTGTACAGCCCAATCAAGATCATCAATAATCACCCAAATGATGTGAAGACCTCCGGTTTTCGACCACTGTCTTCATCTTCGACACATCGTCGAATCAGTTATTCAGAATGGGATAAACCCGGTCTTTCCGAATAACTCGCGTATATAATAAACGAGTGTTACACAAACACAACATACGCCTCATTCCAATTCAGAATATTCTTTTATTTAAATATTATTATACTTTGGGAAAGGTTCCCATTAATTTTATCAAAGATAAATTCTTTAAATTTATTCTTTAATCTTCCTTTGAATATCAATTCAAATTAGTCGGGATTAGCGAACCACACCGAAGTAATCATTTATTTTATTTCCCAATCCCAAACTATTCATCCCATGAAGTAAAACTGGTAATACTTCATATCTAACACCATGGTGTTATCGGTAAATTCAATTACCATTTCACGTTCAAATCTAATTAAAGATTTAGCTATCGCCTGGAGCAAAACTGGTGATACTCCATTCTCGATCATTTCAATCTAATTAAAGATTCATTAAAACTCCACTAAGTTTTAATCTTCCCAAAAATCAATGTCCTGTCTTTAACTGGGTTAAAGAACCAATGTCATCTAAAATATGGTTCATGATAAACCCAAAATCACATTCCATTAATTATCGGGTTAAAGAACAAATGTTATTTAAAACACCGTTCTCGATAAACCCAAATCACATTTGATATTAAATACAAGGCTCTGAATAGAAAATCTATCGGCTTATATTCAATATCAAATTCTACGACCAACAAATATCGTATTGGAAATAATGATATAAATATATCTTTCAAATTCCCATAACAATATCTATATCATCACGAAATCAAACATCGAAATATTCCAAAGACAATTTCGATTCAAACCCATTTCCACTTTATATATTGGAAATTCTGGTTATTTTCAAAACGATTTCAAATCCACTTTATTTATTTTAAAAATAAATGGGATTATAATTCTAGTTCAAAACTAGTTCATTTCGATAAAAATCTATTTTTATCCTTTCAAATTTGGCATCGCAATTCTTCACAAATCATTTCTTATGATTTTACACAAATTATTACTATTTTTAATAATTTAATCAAGGCCCGTACAGTTGATTTCCATCAATGGCCATTGAACTGCACTTACAACGACCTTTTCGAAATTTGATTTGGACATAATTCCTAATCCAATCGTTAGATTTCTAATTTCTAATATTCGTTAGAAAGATCTTTTTGATACAAATCCAACGGTTTCGGTTTTAGGAGTGTCCGATGGTCGGATCTCCCATAATATCCATTCGGAGTCAATGGTCGAAATTCGCGAACTGCCGCAGCACGGCGCGTTCTATTCAGGCCATTATATATATAATATATATATATATTATATATATTTCTTCGATTTCCTTTCAAAACGTATTTTATAAATCGTTTTAATTCGTTTTCAAAACGATTTCAACTTCATATTCAATTTCGAATCAAAACTGAATATTCCACATCATCGATATATAAATGATAGTATTTTCAAAACGCTATATTTTGAAATCACTTACTTTTTGATGTTCATTATAAAAATGAATAAAGTCGATATAAATATCGTTCACGTCAAAATGGCGGCAATCTAATCAACACGGCTTTTATTCAACACATGAATGTTTATTCTATTCAACACAAGAATATTTATTTTATTCAACATATGAATATTTTATTTTATTCAACACATGAATATTTATTCTATTCAACACATGAATTTTCTTCTATTCAACACATGAATATATATTTTATTCAACATATGTATTTCCTTTCTATTCAACACATGAATTTTTATTCTATTCAACACATGAATTTTTATTCTATTCAACACATGAATTTTTATTTTATTCAACACATGAATATTTATTTTATTCAACACAAGAATTTTTATTCTATTCAACACATGAATTTTCTTTCTATTCAACACATGAATTTTTATTATTTAATATATTTTATAAAATTGTGCTTTATATTATTTAATTCTTAATCAGACTCTAACCGTAAATTAGCAAGTGAACAGTTCCCTAAGTAATAACCCTGAAGGCCGAAACCAACATCAGATCAATACCCAAATAACCATTCAACTTAACTAATCTCCAGTTAGTTTCTGATTTTCTATATGATAAAGATGTAAAAATTTTTGTTAAAATATTTCATTCAACACATGATAAGTTTCAACACACGACTATTTTGTTTTAGCTTCGTCGAAAATAAATTTTTATCCGTTATTATTTAAAATAATTCATTTTAAATATTCAAAATTCATCAAAATTGCCAAAATAAAATTTTTAAATTGGCACAGAATTTCCGGGTTGTTACAATATCTTCTTTTTGGAATTCCATTTTGAAATATTTTGATTTTTTAACTTAGGTTTTAATTTGATTGTCCATTTGGGAAATATAACATTTTTTGGCATGACTCATGGATTACTCGAGTGCCCCTTAAAATTGAATTTAAAGAACTTTTTGAAAATTGCTGCTTTAAGAATGCGTTGATAAAGGATGCTTATAGAGAAAGTCTAGATCCTCCATGGAAATTTACATTTGAGAATATTTTAGATGGCTTGGTTTCCAGGAAATTTTCCTTGTTACGAGCTAAGCTGTCATTATATCATATGGATAATAATTGCGATAAGATTTAATGGGGACTTGATAGGAGTTTGAAGTACTCTTCTAGTTCTATGCACAAGTTCCTAAATTTACAGGTATTTCAATTTTAAAATTCAAGTTTATTTGGAAGGCTATTGCTCCTCCTAAGGCAAAATTTCATATATGGCTGATTATTCACAAGAAATATAACACTATAGAGCAATTAAGAAAGAAAAATATTACATTTGATTATAAATGTAGTTTTTGTAATCTTTTTGATGAAAATGTTGATCATTTTTTTTCTTGTTGTAAAACATTCTATATTTTAAATATGGTTTTAAGAATTTTATTTTTTCTCATAATTTGTTAAATTGTGATTTTTACTAGAATTTTATTAGATTTGATTTTGATTCTAAATATAGATATATACTAGATACTTTAGTAACTATTATATGTTGGTATATTTGGTTTGAGAGAAATCAAAGAATCTTTCGTTCTAATTCGGATTTTATAGATAAAATAATTGTTACGATTGTTTATTATTATTTGGCTTGGATGTCTAATTCTTTCTATAAGATGACTAGGGAGTCTATGTTTTCCAGATTTATAGTTAAGGCCAGAAATAATTTAAAATTGTTTATTAGAATTACAAATCATTTTGGTCATAATAGATTATGTATTTGTAACTGATATATGATGTTGTGATTAATATAGCTGTCTCTACCTTTATTATGTTGTTATTTTATCCACACACACACACACACATATATATATATATATATATATATACACACACATGTGTGTGTGTGTGTATGGGTGTGGATTGTTAGCTTACATTTTGTTTAGTCTTATTTCAGGTTACAGGTGGGTAGACTTTTGTTGAGGAGCATATTGGGGATCACTCCTGGAGAGTTATTTCATTTATTATGTATACTATTCATATGTATATTTGTATGAATATTGTATTATATAGGAATAGAAATACTCCAATATCGGGTGGTGAATTCCCCGGAACTCGATTTTGAAGTATGATGGGCGGTGGTCTATTCGGAGCTCCTCCATCTACATCCTATACTTATGGTCACAGTCTGAGTTGGATTGTGTAGTCTCGGTTACCTGCCTGTCATGTTGGTAGCCTTTGTCACTTGCTTTCATATATATATATGAATATATATATATATATGCATATATATATATATATATATTTGTGTGTGTGTGTGTGCGTGTGTGCGCGCGTGCTCTCTTCTTTTTAGAGAATCACACATTTTTTCTTTCAAAAATAGAAATTTGAAATTTCTTTTTCATTAAAAAATTGTAATCCAATAGATCCAGGAAATTTTTATTTCAAAGAATTCCGACTCATATTGAATCTTATATACTCAATTGAAGTTCAAATCATCAAATTACGAACAACCGCAACACGGCTAGTTCGTTTTAATTTAATATGGTTTCAGTCTCTATCCAAATCTATTTAACTTACCTTTAAATCAAGTTCTAATCCATTCAATTCATTATACTGAAATTTATTCTCTTAGCTTCTAATTTATATTTTCCAAGTTCTAATTTTTATTTCAAAAATCACACATTTATCTTCTGGTTATATTATTCCAATTTAATTCCGTAATCTCGTTCGAATTACATTCAAACTAATCAAACAATCAAATATCAACATAATTTAAGAAAAATATTCTTTTCTATACAAAAATACAATTTGGGCAAAATTATTTCATTTACCCTCTTTACAAAATCATATTGTGCTAGTTGTCAGTTCAATATGGTCTCCCAACATTTGAACCGATCAGTCAACACAATACAAAACAATTTTAGCAAAATATACAAATACGCTCTCTCGTATATACGTATATATATTCAAACTCTATCTAGGGTATTACAAACCTAGATTACTTAATAGAGATGGGGTTATTGAAATGTCCTGTATTTTTGGTAGTCGAATATTTAATTTATTATTTTAAATATTATATTTGGGATATTAATGGATTTTAATATTGAATTCGTTATTAAAACGACGTTTGAACGTTAAATTTATATTTAATATAAATCGAGCTCGAAATGGCGCGGTAGTTCGTAATATGGAGTTTTCAACTTTAATTAAATATACGTGATCCATTTTAAATCGGAATTCTGTATAACAAGAAACGTTTGGATCTTGTTGATGATAATTTTCATATTAAAGAGAAAAATCTAAATTTTGTGTTATAAATTGTTAGTTATGTCCAATCCAAATTTTAAAATAGTCGCTATGGAAATCGTTATTAAAATATAGCGTTTAAAATGGGTTTTAATATAATTTGGGTATCATTTTAACTCGAAAATGTTAATATCGTGTTGTATAATTTATATTTGATGTTGTATATATATTCTGTTTGGATATATATGATGAAAATAATTTATTATGATTTATTTGAATTATTTGGGAATTTATATAATATTTATTAGATATTATATAAGTGTTAAAAAAGTCAATTTTGCAAGTAGTCTCAGTTTTCGATAAAATTAGTTTCATTGGAACCATATCATTAAATTATTGTAAGAAAATCAAATTTCGTGGCGAACCGATATCGTATGTGACTTTGGTGGCAAAAAACAGCCTTGTTTTTATTTAATCTTTTATATAATTTAGACCGGGGTAACTTTTAACGAATAAACGATTAGCCAAACAAACTCCAAATTTAACGAAATAAATTTCATTGGATCCGTAAGGAAGAGGTCTAGTATAATTTTAAAGTTTCAATTTGATTGAATTTATTTTGTGACCGTGAGAAATTTAAGCGCGTGATTTTTAGCCTGTAATTTATAAAGGACTTTTCACAAATGACCTCGGAATTTGACGAAACCTGTCCCATCGGGTCCGGAATATTTTTCCATGCTAGGATTAGCATTTTTATCGAAAAACGAAAGTCGTTTGTGGTGGATTTAACGTTAACTCATCGTTAAATTTCCTATAGAATATTATATTATTAAATTCAACCCCACTCTCTATTCATACCAAACTGAAACCCTATTTTCTGCGTCAAACCATATTACGCGGTCAACAGATATAGCCGCCACCCTTATTCACCAACGACCACCGTTTTCTTCAATTTCTTCCACCTTAATCTCCATATTCGATCCTCAAACTCAAACACCGCCAACAGAAATTATCTTCAGCTCAAGGAGAACTTCTCTTTAACCGGTAGTGATGAACTGAGATGGGATGGATCATCTCGAAATGACCTCGTAGGGCCGCAGCATTCGTGAGTTCTTACTGGTGGTAGGAGGCATTGAATTGAACAGGGTTCCAGATGGAGATCGAGGGACCTGACACGCATCAATTGGTAGTCTCAGATGGTCGGCTAGGGGGGACCAACGTTGGTTCGGCGGTTGCAAACAATTGCATGAACTTCTGAAACGGGAACAACGATACACTGGCAAGGAGAAATAAAGTATTGGACCATGTTTTATAATGTGATGAGTTATATTTATAAAAGGATTAAGGAAAGTATAGTAGAAAAATTAAATCATGGCGTATTGTTTTAGAACAGTAGGGAAGGAAGGAGCATAGCAGTAAATATATGGAAGGGAGAAGGTTTTGAGTCGGCTGATTCTTCCTAAACACGTGTTGAAGGGTATATGAACAGTGGGATAGTTGAAACAATGGAAGCTGCTATTGCGTGAAAGGGTTGGGAAAGAAGTATACAGTAGCGTGGTTTCTAACGAAGCACCGGAAGTTCTGGGAAGGAAGATAATAGTTTGGCCGATAGTGATATTAAAAGTAAACATTTTTCTTAAGTTATAAATAAGAATATTTAACTTTAATCATATATATTTGTTACAGGGTTGGTTTTGAAACGCAAGGAGCAGTTGAGCCGGGAGATAAAGCTTAATGGACCCAACTAACATATGTAAAACGTTAATTAAAATTTAATTAGGGTTTAATTAAAGATTATTTATTATAATTAAACAAATGCTATTTAAAATATTGATAACTTGTCTATATTTTATCAGAATCAGACCAAACCAGTTGTGTTGGAAATGTATCGCAGAAATTTACATTCTGCAATTATTGTGGAACAAAAATGGACGGAATTGGAATCAACGGAGATTTTTAATCAAATTAAATACTCGTATAATTTAATTAAAACCAACTGTTAAACCACAAAATCAGATCAAGGTGAGTTAAACACACTCAGTTCTAGGGCCGTCAATTTCTAATACGACCCGAAACACGACTCGTAACCTGCACGATAAATACCCGACTCGACCCATTTATAAACGGGTCAATTTCAACCCGCTCTGACCCGTTTAATAAACGGGTTGACCCGACCCGACCCATGAACCCGTTTTTAACCCATCATGACCCGTTTAATATAAAACATATTTTTATTACTCTACAATCTACAAAACATAGGCCCAACCCAATCCACTACCCATTTGCCACTTTACCCTAATTTACCAATTACCAAGCTACCACTCATTCAGTCATTCTAATTTCTGCGATCCTACCACTTCACTGATTCATTCCTTCACATTTTCATGTTTATTCCCACATTAACTAACTTTTACATTTTTATTCTCATTTTAGCTTGCAACAAGTGAATGACGACAACACATTCTTTCATGTTTTCATCTTTTTATACAAATATTTTTCTTAATGGGTTACACGAATCAAACTCGAAACCCGCACGATCATAAACGGGTCAACCCGAAACCGACCCGTTTAATAAACGGGTTAAGCTGACATGACCGAAACACGACTTAACCCGACTCGAACCCGACCCAACCCGACCCAACCCGACCCATTAACAGCCCTACTCAGTTCTTCCCACTTATATTTTATATAAGTTGGGTTTTATAATTGTGTGCTATGATTGCTAATGATTGACTGTTTGATTGTTTGTTAATTATATATTCATATATTGACTGAACCAACGAAATTAAATGTTGTTTAATTTCAGTGGAAAAACCAAATCATTATTTTAACGATTGGACCCAATTAAGGTAACTTACCTTGTTAGTCACGTTTATAAAATAAATGTGTTTAATTGTTTGATTTGTTTTGTTATTCGGGTGATGTTAAATTATAGTTATTTACTATTATTGAAATTATCAGTTAAATTGAATTGAATAATATTATTTTGAAATAATCTATGTGAATGTAGGGAAGAACAGATTGGAGGGATCCGATCGGATTCCTGAAATATATTAGATATTAATTATTCTCATATTATCATCATATGAACTATTCTGATTGATTTGGTTGTTGACAATTGACGTTAAATTCGATATTTGTTTTGTTTAAATCAATGTGTAATATTGGTTGAGTAATTGGTAGTATATGGCCTGTAAATCAATCATTTTCAAAATATCGATTTACCGTTAGGTGAATTGATAGAACTGAAGTTATAAAGAAATAAATATTTATTATTTATTATTTAAATTTATAACTGATGATTAAATGATTATATAAAGAAAATGTTTATGATGATAAGATTTATAAGAGTATGAGTAGAATTTAATCTAACAGTTAAGAATTTGGTAATTGTTTTTAAGAAAACAATTAAATGGAATTATTTAAATTAATTATATTATTAATTAATTTAAAGGAAGACTATTTGGAATTGGTTAACGAGATAACCGTACTTTGGGTTGACTAAGTCAACCGTTTTAATTGGAACTGATTATTTAGTCAGTTTGTTTCAAATTTATCTAATATAAAATTTATCAAATATTTGTTTTAAATTTTAATAAGATTTTAAAAAAGGAATTTACTATTAAATTAAGAAGTTAACAAATTCTACTTTAGTTAATAATTAAAGTAAATTATTATTTTAATTAATAATAATTTAGGAGATTACTTTTTATTTGAAATTCATTTGAAAAGTAATCAAATTTGAAATGAAATCTAATTGAATTGTGAAAGGAGCTATGAACGGTTTTTATATTAAAAACCCGAGCTTTTTAACGATGTTATAAAAGGTATTTTAAGTAAATACGATAGCTTAAATAAATGTTTACTTAATACTTAAATTAATTAATGGTAATAAAGATAAAAGGGGTTTATATTAAACCCGAGTGTTGTAAACAAGTTTATAAAATGAAATGTAAAGTTAAAGCGTTAATTTTGAATTAACGTTATTAATAATGAAATTGAGAGAAATAAATGGAATCGAAATGTGATTTTTAACAAGGAATTGTTAAAAGAGATTTTTAAACATAAGGAATGGATTATAGAATCATGGTTTAAGTAAAATTATTGAATAAGACTGGGTTTTGATGTTAGAATAAATATCAGTTTTTGAATTACAATTCATATCTACCTTAAGATACGAACGTTGTTGATCAAGGTCTGAGAGCTAAATACATACCCCAACTTGAACGACTTCAGAATTATCTGAGGATATATTAGCGTGTAATGGGAAAGATTTTAAGAATAATTTATTGTTTCCATATGAGAAATAATAACACCACGTTAATAAAAAGAATTTGAGAATATATAATGAGATTTCCAAAGTAATGGAATGGAAGATTTAAGGATGCATATATGTAATGAATTTTCCGAAGTAAAAAGGAAATGAAAAGTGAAGTGTTGGAATGAGTTTATTCTAAAATAATAAGTTTTGGATTTTGTTTTCAAATAATGATACAAAAGAGATTTAACCAACCATACATATATGTATAGATTGTTTTAACCACCAATCACCATTTTTGTTCCAAAATCTACCGTAAGCGAAGCACGTGCGTCATCTTAATTTTTAAATGATTTATAAAACTAATTCTTATATTACTAAGATGGATAAGCAAGTGAGCAAGGATTAAGGTAACGATCAATAACTTAGACTAATTGTTTTTAAGAAGCAATTAAAATGGGATATTATTTTTATTCATTTAATAATAATAGTAGTATTTGAGATTATTTATATTATTAATTAATTTAAATAAAGAGATGAGTTAAAGTTGATCAACGAGTTAATATATATAGATAGACGGTGAGTAATGATATAGAGAATGTTTTGATAATGATAGTAGATTAGAAATTGGATTTGATTATAGGATATTTTTCTAAGTATTGCATTAAAATAGTTTTGAAAATAATCTTATGTTAAATAAGAAATGAAAAGCTATATTCATTATATTAAAAGATTTAAGATTTTTAAATTAACATTTGTTAATTGCTTTATTTAAAAGGGCCAAGTAATGCCAAGTACTGAATCATTGGGCTCATTTTATTTTCATGATTATTTATTTGATAGTTAAATCACCGACTATCAAATCTGACCCCATACGATTGTTGGTACGGAAAGACCGGGATCAAATTTATACTCGAAAACCATTCTGAACTAGCAAATACGTTAAGATACTGATTCAAGATGGAAAAATTGAAGACCTTGGATCTTCATAAGTGGAAGGATTACTTGTCGAATATTCTCTGGCCGTACAACCAGAGATATTCTAACGTGATTCGGTCATAGTTGAGAATTTACGGACTACAAGGGCAACTCGCTACTAATCGATAGGGTGATTCCTAGGATGTAGTAGGAGAGTGCCTTCGGTTCATCCTATTCCTGGGTGACTCGCATGGACGGATGTCTGACAAAGTATTTCCGAAGGGGTCGCATACGTTGATTTCTTCAAACATACCAAGTTGGTGGCATAGAAGGGAAACTTCTTTAGCTTAACAACTAGAGTATTTTTTTGGAAGTCAATTAGTGATTTATGGAGGATCTGACGATGTGGCATTCAAAGTGGATGGAGATATACTGTTCTGAAGGATAAGCTTAACCTCTAGCCTCATTAACCGGGAAATGGCACAAATCGGGTAGGTCACATGGCTATGTGGGTCGCACCAATAAAAAGGGTATGTCATTACCTGATCTGGTGAAATTAAATGCCTTCGATTGTCCCTTTATTTTATTTGTATGTTATCGGTTCGGTTGGCTGGCCCCCAATCGTGGTAATTATATATTCGGTGCCCTCAAGAGAAAGGGAAGTTCCGGTCATGTTTAGCCTGGGTTGCAAGATGTTCTTGTTGAACCCCAATGTATTCATCTCCAGAGGTACACTGTCGAGAAGGTGGTCCCATACCTTGCCAGGAAATCCATTCTCAAATAAGAGCCCGCGGTTTTGATTTTATACTATATATATATAGAGCATGAGATGCAAGCGTTCTGCTAGATTGATATTTAATTGTATTTAGACACTATGATAATATTAGAAAATATACTGATTTCGAAATGTTTTGTATTATCGTAAGGTAAAAACCGTCCGTATTTATGTGTGGATTTGGTCTTACGATTATCCTTTTATTTCAAAAGGATTTTGACTTTAAAATCAAGTTGTGCGATACCGTTAAACTTAGTGTGTTTTTCTCACTCTGGTTCACCAGACTGACCCGTTGTTTGTAATGCTCGGGTTAGACCGGGTTGTACAGGTTCAGGTTATCGGATACTATGAAGAGATGAGCTGGAGGTGTTCAAACGTATGATATTATATAGTATTATTCCGCTATGTGATTGTATATAAGGATAGATTATTATAACTGCCCAGATGTGTGATGTACTCTGATGATTGTAAGTATTTTTAAAGCTCTCAGTAAAGATTTAATTCCATATTATATTTTGTTCCACTGCGATGTGAAACTCCGTGGGTGTATTTCTTATCCTTCTTCTATTCTAATATTTCTTCCTTTCTTATCTCAACCTCTAACTTCTTTCTATTAATGTTCCTGTGTTTTGGATGCTTGGATAGTCAACATGGTGTTTGGAGTCGATTTCCGGGGTCGAAAATCTGTCAAGTCATTACAGTGGTATCAGAGCTATTGGTTTAGCAATTACCTTGGCTCTGTGGTATAACTCGATAGAGATAGGGTTAGTAATACCCTAGATCGAGATTGAGTGTATATATATGAGAGCGTATTTGTAAATTTTATATACAAATATTTTGTATTATGTTGTTTGATCGGTTCAAGTGTTGAGAAGCATTGAACTGTCAATGGATACAATATTGTTTTGTAAAGGGGGTAAATGAAATAATTTTACCCATATTATATTTTGAATAGAAAAGAAATAATTTTATTTAATTATTGAGATATTGTGTGTTGATGATTTGAATGGAATTCAAATTTGGATTAAAAATTTGAATTGGAACTTAACTGGGTTAAGCGAAATCAAATTAAGAAATGATATTGAAATTGAAATAGAACCAATTTGGAATTTGTAAATTAATGAACATAATATTAAATAAAGATCAATCAAATATTAACCGATTAATGTTCGAATATATTAAACCAAAGTAAAATATTAATATTGAATGTAAATTTAATTGATTTGGTTGATTTAGTGTGTATTGGTTGTTGAATGTGAATTGTTTGCTATTGGATGGTAGATTATTTGAATAGAAATAATCAACGATTTAATGGACCTAAATGAATTATAAACAAATAAATAAATTCTAGTATAATAAAAACTGGAATAAGACTGCATATGAATTGAAATAAAGGATTTAACCCTATGTTTGGAAATGAATTGATGCACCATGTTTGACTTTGGAATTGGTGTGGTTATACTTGTTGATTAATGAAATATTATTAAGGAGATTACATATATTTGTTACTTAAATGTTGAATTGAGTTAAGTACAGGTGCCAGAATGCTAGGCAGATTGATTTTGGTTGAGTAAATCGCATATACGTTGAGCAAGTATGCTCAATAGTGCTCATAAAAGGTACGCCTACGTGAAAATAAATTTTTTGGTTTTTGGTATTTGATTTCCGACCGTGTGGGTTGATGTATATATATTATTTGTTCCTGCGATATCGCAGAAGCCGCTCCACATAAGGGAGACTCTGCCGAATTTTTCCAGGAATTGTGTTAAATTTTTTTCATTTTTTTGGAAAAAATTATTTACGGTATTGAATTGGTTTTCAATTTATAATAAATTGGATTTTAAATTTAATGGGGTTGTAACGTTCTTTCCACCTTATTAATTTCGGGCACGAAATTCTTTTAAGGGGGGAAGAATGCAATGTCCCGTACTTTCGGTAGTCGAATATTTAATTTAATTTATTATTTTAAATATTATATTTGGGATATTAATGGATTTTAATATTGAATTCGTTATTAAAACGAAGTTTGAATGTTAAATTTATATTTAATATAAATCGAGCTCGAAATGGCACGGTAGTTCGTAATATGGAGTTTTGAACTTTAATTGAATATACAGGATCCGTTTTAAATCGGAATTCCGTAAAACAAGAAACGTTTGGATCTTGTTGATAATAATCTTCATATGAAAGAGAAAAAAACTAAATTTTGTGTTATAAATTGTTAGTTATATCCAAATCAAATTTTAAAATAGTTGCCATGTAAATCGTTATTAAAATATAACGTTTAAAATGGGTTTTAATATAATTAAGGTATCATTTTAACTTGAAAATGTTAATATCGAGTTGTATAATTTATATTTGATGTTGTATATATATTCTGTTTGGATATATATGATGAAAATAATTTATTATGATTTATTCGAATTATTTGGGAATTTATATAATATTTTATTCGATATTATATAAGCGTTAAAAATAGCCATTTTTGCAAACGATCTCAGTTTTCGATGAAATTAGTTTCATTGGAACCGTATCAATAAAATATTGTAAGAAAATCAAATTTCATGGCAAATCGATATCATATGTGACTTTGGTGGCAAAAAAGGGCCTTATTTTTATTCAATCGTTTATATAATTTAGACAAGAGTAACTTTTGATGAATAAATGACTAGCCAAACAAACTCCAAATTTTACAAAATAAATTTCATTGGATCCATAAGGAAGAGGTCTAGCATAATTTCAAAGTTTCAAGTTGATTGAATTTATTTTGTGACCGTGAGAAATTTAAACGCATGATTTTTAGCCTATAACTTATAATGGACTTTTCACAAACGACCTCGGAATTTGACGAAACCAGTCCCATCGGGTCTGAAATATTTTTCTATGCTAGGGTTAGCATTTTTATCGAAATACAAAAGTCGTTTGTGGTGGATTTAATGTTAATTCATCGTTAAGTTTCCTATAGAATATTATATTATTAAATTCAACCCAACTCTCTATTTATACCAAACTAAAACCCTATTTTCTACGTCAAACTTAATTACGCGGTCAACAGATTATAGCCGCCACCCTTATTCACCAACGAGCACCATTTTCTTCAGTTTCTTCCACCTTAATCTCCATTTTTGATCCTCAAACTCAAACACCTCCAACAACAATTATCTTCAGCTAATGGAGAACCTCACTTTAACTGGCAGTGATGAACTGAGAAGGGATGGATCATCTCGAAATGACCTCGAAGGGCCGCAACGTTCGTGAGTTCTTCCTAGTGGTAGAAGGCATCGAATTGAACGGGGTTCCAGATGGAGATCGAGGGGCCTGACACGCATCAATTGGTAGTCTCAGATGGTCGACCGGAGGGACCAACGTTGGTGCGGCGGTTGTAAACAGTTGCGTGAACTTCTGGAACGGGAATAATGATATACTGGTAAGGAGAAATAAAGTATTGGCCCATGTTTTATAATGTGATGAGTTATATTTATTATACTTATATAAGAATTAAGGAAAGTATAGTAGAAAAATTAAATCATGGCGTATTGTTTCAGAATAGCAGGGAAGGAAGGAGCATAGCAGTAAATATATGGAAGGGAGAAGGTTTTGAGTCGGCTGATTCTTCCTAAACACGTGCAGAAGGGTATACGAACAGTGGGATAGTTGAAACAATGAAAGTTGTTGTTGCGTGAAAGGGTTGGGAAGGAAGTATACAGTAGCGTGGTTTCTAACGAAGCACTGGAAGTTTTAGGAAGGAAGATAATAGTTTGGTCGACAGTGATATTAGAAGTAAACATTTTTCTTAAGTTATTAATAAAGAGGTTAAGAATATTTCACTTTAATCATCTATATTTGGTATAGGGTTGGTTTCGAAACGCAAGGAGCAATTGAGCCGGGAGATAAAGCTTAATGGACCCAACTAACAAATGTAACACGTTAACTAAAATTTAATTAGGGTTTAATTAAAGATTATTTATTATAATTAAAAAATTGTTATTTAAAATATTGATAACTTGTATATATTTTATCAGAATCAGACCAAACCAGTTGTGTTGGAAATGAATCGCAGAGATCTACATTCTGGAATTATTATGGAACAAAAATGGATGGAACTGGAATCAACGGAGATTTTTAATTAAATTAAACACTCGTTTATTTTAATTAAAACTAACTATTAAACCACAAAATCAGATCAAGGTGAGTTAAACTCACTCAGTTCATCCCACTTATATTTTATATAAGTTGGGTTTTATAGTTGTGTGCTATGATTGCTAATGATTAACTGTTTGTTTGTTTTAATTATATATTCATATATTGACTGAACCAACAAAATTAAATGTTGTTTAATTTCAGTGGAAAAACCAAATCGTGATTTTAACGATTGGACCCAATTAAGATAACTTACCTTGTTGGTTACATTTATAAAATAAACATGTTTAATCGTTTGATTTGTTTGATTTGTTTTGTTAATCGGCTGATGTTAAATAATCTTTATTTACTGTTATTGAAATTATCAGTTAAATGGAATTGAATAATATTATTTTGAAATAATCTATGTGAATGTAGGGAAGAACAGGTTGGAGTGATCCGACCGGATTCCTCAAATATGTTAGATATTAATTATTCTCATATTATCATCATATGGATTATTTTTATTGATTTGGTTGTAGACCATTGACCTGAAATTCAATATTTGTTATGTTTAAATCAATGTGTAATATTAGTTGAGTAATTGGCAGTATATGGCCTGTAAATACATCATTTTCTAAATATCGATTCACCGTCAGGTGAATTGATAGAACTGAAGTTATAAAGAAATAAATATTTATTATTTATTATTTAAATTTATAAGTGTTGATTAAATGATTGTATAAAGAAAATGTTTATGATGATAAGATTTATAAGCGTATGAGTAGAATTTAATCTAACAGTTAAGAATTTGGTAATTGTTTTTAAAAAACAATTAATTGTAATTATTTAAATTAATTATATTATTAGTTAATTTAAAGGAAGACTAATTGGAATTGGTTAATGAGATAACCGTATTTCGGGTTGACTAAGTCAACCGTTTTAATTGGAACTGATTATTTAGCCATTTTGTTTTGAATTTATCTAATATAATAATTTAACAAATATTTGTTTCAAATTTTAATAAGATTTTGAAAAAGGAATTTACTATTAAATTAAGAAGTTAACAAATGCTACTTTAGTTAATAATTGAAGTAAATCATTATTTTAATTAATAATAAGTTAGAAGATTATTTTTTGTTTGAAAGTCATTTAAAAAGTAATCGAAGTTGAAATGAAATCTAATTGAATTGTGAAAGAAGCTATGAACGGTTTTTATATTAAAAACTCGAGTTTTGTAGTGATGTTATAAAAGGGATTTTAAGCGAATACAGTAGCTTAAATAAATGTTTACTTAATATTTAAATTAAGTAATGGGAACAAAGATAAAAGGGGTTTATATTAAACCCGAGTGTTGTAAACAATGTTTATAAAATGAAATGTGAAATTAAAGCGTAAATTTTAAATTAACGTTATCAATAATGAAATTGAAAGAAATGAATGGAATCGAAATGAGATTTTTAACAAGGAATTGTTAAAAGAGATTTTTAAACATAAGGATTGGATTATAGAATCATGGTTTAAGTAAAATTATTGAATGAGATTGGGTTTTGATATTAGAATAAATATCAGTTTTTGAATTACAATTCATATCTACCTTAAGATATGAACGTTGTTGATCAAGGTCTGAGAGGTAAATACATATCCCAACTTGAATGACTTCAGAATTATCTAAGGATTATATTAGCATGTAATGGGAAAGAGTTTAAGAATAATTTATTATTTCCATATGAGAAATAATAACACCATGTTAATAAAAAGGATTTGAGAATATATATTGAGATTTCCAAAGTAACGGAATGGAAGATTTAAGGATGCATAATGAATTTTCCGAAGTAAAAAGGAAATGAAAAGTGAAGTGTTGGAATGAGTTTATTCTAAAACAATAAGTGTTGGGTTTTGTTTTCGAATAATGATACAAAAGAGATTTAACCAACCATATATATATATATATACACACATAACCACCAATCACCATTTTTGTACCAAAATCTGCCGTGTGCGAAGCACGTGGCTCATCTTCATTTGTAAATGATTTATAAAACTAATTCTTATATTACTAAGATTGATAAGCAATTGAGAAAGGATTAAGGTAACGATTAGTAACCAAGATTAATTGTTTTTAAGAAACAATTAAAATGGGATATTATTATTTATTTAATAATAATAGAAGTAAATGAGATTATTTGTATTATTAATTAATTTAAATAAAGAGACGAGTTAAAGTTGATCAACGAGTTAATATATATAGACTGACGGTGAGTAATGATATAGAAAATGTTTTGATAATGATAGTAGAATAGAAATTGGATATAATTATAGCATATTTTTCTAAGTATTAAATTAAAATAGTTTTGAAAATAATCTTATGTTAAATAAGAAATGAAAAGCTATATTTGTTATATAAAAAGATTTAAGATTTTTAAATTAACATTCGTTAATGCTTTATTTAAAAGGGCCAAGTAACGCCAAGTACTGAATCAGTGAGCTCATTTTATTTTCACGTAATTATATTATAGTTAAATAACCGACTATCAAATCTGACCCCATATGATTGTTGGTACGGAAAGGCCGGAATCAAATTTATATTCGAAAACCATTCCGAACTAGCAAATACGTGAAGATACTGATTCAAGATGGAGCAATTGAAGACCGTGGATCTTCATAAGTGGAAGGATTACTTGTCGAATATTCTCTGGCCGTACAACCAGAGATATTCTAACGTGATTCGGTCGTGGTTGAGAATTTACAGACTACAAGGACTACTCGCTACAAATCGATAGGGTGATTCCCAGGATGTAGTAGGAGAGTGCCTTCGGTTTATCCTGTTCCGGGGTAACTCGCATGGACGGATGTTTGACAGAGTATTTCCAAAGGGGTCGCGTACGTTGATTTCTTCAAACATACCAAGTTGGTGGTATAGAAGGGAAACTTCTTTAGCTTAGCAACTAGAGTATTTTTGTGGAAGTCAATTAGTGATTTCTGGAGGATTTGAAGATGTAGCATTCAAAGTGGATGGAGATATACTGTTCTAAAGGATAAGCTTAACCTCTAGCCTCATCAACTAGGGAATGACACAAATCGGGTATGTCGCATGGCTATGTGGGTCGCACCCATAAAAAGGGTATATCATTACCTGATCTGGTGAAATTAAATGCCTTCAGTTGTCCCTTTATTTTATTTGTTTGCTATCGGTTCGGTTGGCTGGCTCCCAACCATGGTAATGATATATTCGGTACTCTCAAGTGAAAGTGAGAGGCCGGTCATGTTTAGCCTGGGTTGCAAGATGTTCTTGTTGAAACCCCAATGTATTCATCTCCAGAGGTACATTGTCGGGAAGGTGGTCCCATACCTTGTTAGGAAATCTATTCTCCATTAAGAGCCCGCGGTTTTGATTGTATACTATATATGTAGAGCGTGAGATGCAAGCGTTCTGCTGTATTGATATTTAATTGTATTTAGACACTATGATACTATCAGAAAATATATTGATTTCAAAATGTTTTGGGCTATGTAAGGTAAAAACCGTCTATATTTATGTGTGGATTTGGTCTTACGATTATCCTTTTCTTTCAAAAAGATTTTGGCTTTAAAATCAAGTTGTGTAATACCGTTAAACTTAGTGTGTTTTCTCACTCTGGTTTACCA
The DNA here is from genome assembly GCA_030737875.1 of Allium sativum. Lineage (NCBI taxonomy): Eukaryota > Viridiplantae > Streptophyta > Magnoliopsida > Asparagales > Amaryllidaceae > Allium > Allium sativum. Next base: position 250,690,727 of record CM060920.1, read on the forward strand.
GATTGACCCATCGTTTGTAATGCTTGGTTTATACCGGGTTGTACAGGTTCAGGTTATCGGATACTTTGAAGAGACGAGCTGGAGGTGTCCAGACATAGGATATTATATAGTATTATTCTGCTATGTGATTGTATATGAGGACAAATTATTATAACTGTCCAGATGTGTGATGTACTCTGATGATTGTAAGTATTTTTAAAGCTCTCAGTAAAGATTTAATTCCATATTATATATTATTCCGTTGCGATGTGAGACTCTGTGGGTGTGTTTCTTCTCCTTCTTCTATTCTAATATTTCTTCCTTTCTTATCTCACCCTCTAACTTCTTTCTATAAACGTTCCAGTGTTATTGATGCTTGGACAGTCGATATGGTGTTTGGAGTCGATTTCCGAGGTCGAAAATCCTTCATGTCGTTACAGTTATCCAACATAGCTAAGGTAATTACTAAACCATTATCTTTGATACCAACTGTAGCGACCTAGAAAATTTGATACTCGAATTTTTGACACTAATATCTCCACTGTATTTATGTGCCCAACTCGAGTACCAAAAACCTAAAAAGCTAAATAAATAAATTAGAGGATGAGAAAAGAAAGAAAGTTAAGAATAGAAGAAAAGACGAAGAACCAAATCGATCAATAATACACAGAGCCTCACATCGCAGCAGAAAAAAATATAATATAGAAATAAATCTTTATTGAAAGCTTAAAAATTACTTACAATTATCAGAGTATATGTAAAGACCCGCAAATCCCCACCCTTTGAATCGACCATAAACCACACAAGTCTGACCCAAAATGTGAAAATCTACGAATACTTTAACTTTGGGCATACAACACATTACAACAGATAACAGAAGACTTTTATAACACTATAATAAATGTTACATCAGAGTACAGAATATACATATCAGAGTACATTGGAATATAATTACAGCGGAAGATAAATACAAAAAATGTAATATACTGCAACGAAAGAACACAGCAGAAGACTCTCTATCTCTGGACACAGCTTTAAGCTTCAACCCAGAATCCTGCTTAATATATCTGCAAAAATAGCTACTCGACTGCCCGTGTGGAAAATATGGGCACCTGAGTTTGCCAGTGGACAAACTACAGGTCAGTCATGAGACTGGTGTGAGAATTCTACTTAACCTATATAATATAATAAGGCTAATCACAGGACCACGCCACTTTCGCGGAACGGGTTTTCTCCTATAGATTGCCAGTGCATAAAGTAAAGTAAATCGTCAAAATAACGCAATGCGTTTTAGGAAAATGAAACCATTATAAGACCCAAGTCCCATCACACAATGCAACGCAAACCAGAGAATAGGGTTTTACCTTATAATGATCAAAAGATGCTTGATACGATAAACACGGTATTATATAATAATAGTGTGCAACCAATTTGAAATACATCAAAGTAAATGTATCAATCCTAGACGGCATGAGTGCCCCATCCCACTATGTCGCCATATATAGGTATACACTCAAAACCGCGTGATGTCGTATTGGAAATTTGGGTTTCCATCTGAGTCAAGGCTAGGGAGGAGATCCTTACCGATTCGAGACACTCTAGCAAATGCCCTAGGATTGGTACTCTGTCCAACCCTTGGATCCTGCAGGGCCGGTCCATACGTTAACGCTTAATGGATTGGCAATTCCTGAACACACGCTCCCCGATCCTTTTGGACCTATAATACGGCCAGTGGCGACCGCATAAACCGAGGCCTCGAAAAATCCAACAACCACAATGAATAAATGCCAGCGCTGGTAGGTCCCTGGCACCACTCTAGCTAGAGAGAAACGTGTGCACTCCCTGCGTTCCCTTCTCCCGTTTTAGACTCTACCGAACTGTGAGGCTCGCGAAGTCACGATATACACAAAGCTATGCCTAAATAGACTGTGCTTTGATCATCAACCACAAGGCCTGCTTTTCAACAAAGCCTTGATCGATTGCATCTTAGCATGCCACATTGTCAGACTCTACCATATCATTGATCATCTACCAATATATATATATATAACCTCTAAGCTCATACGTCTTAGAGATGGGGGTTAAGTGAAGAATAAATTCTCCACCACCAAACAGAAATATATATAATCAGTAGCGTTCAACAAATACAATAGAAAAGAATACAATGTCAGACACGCAATCCATTTACAAGTCCGCTCTGGGTCTGAGCGAAACAACGTGTCCGTCGATCTCCAAATACGTTTGGACGATCATTACCAAATACCTTGCCTTGGAATGTACTGTCCCAATTCAAGATACCAGTCATCATCATCCCAACGATGTGAAAACCTTCGGTCTTCTACCACCGTCTTCATCTTCGACTCTTGATCGTCGTGATGATTATTCAGAATGGGTTAAACCCGGTCTTTCTGAATAACTCGCGTATTTTGTGATTAAAAATCAAATATTGGAAAATCACACATTATGTCACATTCCGACCCCGAATATCCTTTTAATAAGATATTCATATTAAAAGATTTTCATAAATTTTATCAAAGATAAATTAATAAATTAAATCATAAATCTTCCTTAAAACATTTGTTAAGAATTCTGAATTTGATTTAATATCAAAAATCATTTTCACAGATCATTTATTTTAAAGAATAAATCTTCTTTTAAACGGGTTAAAGAACTCGTGTCATTTAAAACACAGTTCACGATAAACCCACAAATCAATTTCCTAAATATGGAATTCCACAGAAATCAATCAGCACATAATCGATATAAATTTCTGTATCGGACTAACAATATACATGGAATAATGGCAAAGCCTCTTAAATTCCATATATAATATCGGTCTTCTATTACTGAAGCCCATCTCGATTATTACCAATAGAATTTCCACTTAATTCCAATTTAATATATATTAAATTGGAAAACTAGATTTTTAGAAAATGCTTTTGTTAAATCTATGAATAGATTTATAAATTCCAAATAATAATTTCGATGTAAATTGGATTAAAGGACAAATGTCATTTAAAAACACCGTCCACGATAAATCCACTTCACATCTCAATGTATCTCATATCATGAAATATAATTGCAAATTCCCATAATCTTAATTAAAGGATTTCCCTTTAAATATTAATTCATTATAAAAAAATATATTTTAAAATAATCATTAAAATACTCTTTATACAAAAGATTCTAATTGGAAAGTATTCTTCATATTACATATTCTTATCTTTTACCCATATTCTTTATCTTAAAAATATATTTAACTAAAATATCCTTTATAAAAAGAATTTCTAGTGTAAGAATATTCTTATTTAAAAGATCATCTGAATCGAAATGCGACTCAATCATTTACCATATAATTTGGATTATATGGATTTCACACACATCATATATATGACAATAAAAATATAATCATTAAATCATCCATTTCATCCAAAGTGTAAATTCCACTGCGTAAGCGTTAAAATTAAATAATAACGCTTATCGCTGCCTGTCGATCTAACGATCAACATACAACTAAATATTGGGATTAGTGTATGTTAATTTTCATCCCAACACCCGTGTGGGGTTTCAACCAACAAACAAATAATAAATTATGTGTGCACTTGGGCGATGTGTGAAAATTATCGACCCAATCACATAAACAAGTCAGGTAACTTGCCTATGGCAGTGTAATACACAATATATAACACGATGATAAAAATATCTCTTTTATTCCTGTTCTTTTTATCGCATGTAAAATGTCAATAAAAATATAATCTTTATTTCTATTCTTTTACCGCATCAAAAATGATGATAAAAATATAATCTTTATTTCAATTCCTTTCATTGTAAATAAATGAAAAGAAAAATGTAATCTTTTAATTCCACTCGTAATAGGGGATATAAATAATAACACAAAATATAACTATTCATTTCATGCTTTATTTGCAATAGAGAATGCAAATAAAGATTCAACCTTTTTATTTGATGTTTATTTACATAGAGGAATGTAAATAAAAAAAAATTGTAACTTTTTCATTTCATAATTTATTTGCATTAAGGATTGCAAATGAAAATATTTCTTTTATTCTCCTGTTTTATTTGCGTTGAATAAAGCAAATAAAAGTGTAATATTAAATATCTAGTTTTATTTACATCAAGAAATGTAAATAAAAGAACATCTCTTTATTTTATGTTTATTTACATCAAGTGAAGTAAATAAATAATTAAAAATGTAACTTTTATTTTAATGCTTTGTTCACATTTAAAACATGCAACAAAAATGTATCTTTTGTTTTTAATAAATTTGTTTGCATCTAAATTTGCAACAAAACGTAATTTTTATTTCTTGTTTGTTTGCAACCAAAGTTGCAAACAAAAATGTAATTTTATCTCCTTTGTTTTATTTGCATGATAGAATGCAAATAAAAATGCATATTCTATTTTCTACATTTCGTTTGCATTGTAGAATGCAAACAAAAATGTAATTTTTTTTTTCTTGTATTGTTTACATTATGAAATGTTAACTAAAATGTAAATTTTTGATTTCATGAAATATTTGAATTGAAAATGCAAATAAAAAAAATAAAAATGTACTACTTTAAAATCATGTTATATTTGTGTTGGAGAACACAAAAAAATGTTCTTTTATTTTTAATGTTTTATTTGTGTTTAAGGACACGAATAAAAAGACCATTTTAATTTTCTATGTTATATTTGTGTTTGAGAACACAAACATAAAGGATCATTCATTTTCTATAATGTATTTGTGTTTGGTAACACAAATAAAAAGGTTCATTCATTTTTCAAAATGTATTTGCATAAGTGAATGCAAATAAAAGAATAAATTTTACTTTAATATATATATATTCGTATTCGTAAATACAAATAAGAGAACAAGTTTCATTTTTAAATATATATTTGCATTTTTAGATGCAAACAAAAGAACAAGTTTATTTTTAATGTATATTTACATTGGTAAATGCAAATAAAAGAATAATTTTATTTTCAATATACCTTTGCATTGGTGAATGCAAAATAAAGAACAACTTTTTATTTACAAAATATATTTACAAATATAATGCAACTTCTGAAAATAATTTCTTATTTACATATAAAAATGTAAACAAACATTGTGATTTCCAAAACATGTCTTTTTTTTATTTACATAAAAAGGTAAACAAAAGTTTTACTTCTAAAATGAATTTTAATTTACATATGATATGTAAACCAAAATGTGATTCTTAATCTTTGATTACATTAAAAATGTAATCCTTTTCTGTTCATTTTCATTACATATAAATGTAACCACTTTTTTTTTATCTCATTACACATATGGATGCGATCTTTTCTATTCATTACAATGAACAAAATTTCTATAAAAATACAATTTTAATTCATAAACTTTCCATTGCCAAAAATGAAAATAAAAATAAAAATAAAATCCATTTTATCTTCATCTTTACAATGAAATCTAAATCACATTAAAAATGTGATTTTTTTTTTAATGCAAAGTCTTTCTATTGAAAACAATGGACACATACATATATGATCTTTTTACGTTGCTTCTTTTAATTGAAAACACTTATTACATTAAAAATGAAATTTTAATGTTACTACATTTATTGAAAAAAATATAACATAAGAATGGGATTTATAATGTTGCAACTTTTATTGAACATCAAAGTGACAAATAAATTATGACTTTTGATTGAAAACCATTTTTTTATAAAAAAAAAATGAAATCCTTTGTTTTCATTCTTTTTAATGAAACAACCTCATATCAAAAAGAAAAACATTCTCTTTAATGTAAACCCGTAAAGATATATTTTATTCGTTGTGCCAATTTCTATTATAAAATCAACAAATAAAAAAAATTTATTGTCGACCAAATTCCATTGTTAAATCAACAAATAAAAATAAATATTTATTTGTCGATCAATTTCTATTGTTAAATTCAGAATAATAAAAATATTATTTTAATAACATAAAATAAACCTTTCCAACTAGATTTGAATAAATGTTTTTTTTTCTTTTGAATAAAATATGTTTTGATCTAATTTTAGATCCCATTTTCCAACCGCAGATAAAATATATACAATTCAAAGCGGATTTAGCATATCATGAACAACAAGCATTCAACAAGCAACAATTATCAATCCAAACCACACATGACATCCAGATCTGAATTTATATGACAATACAATTTTCTTTAATGCGAGAAAATAATTAATAATTAATTAAATGATTAAAATTAGAATTCTCACTTTGAAATTTGGCTGAAATTCGACTGTCTCCTTTTCAGCTGCGGTCTGCGCCATCGCGAAGCTCTCGAGAAGACGAGTCCAATGCAACTTACGGTTTGTGAAACGGACCTCGTATGAGAGAGTTATGGATTTTTAAAGATCGAACAAATTAAATAATAAAATAATTAAAAAAAAAAAGAAGACGCAACCTTTCTTCTTCCTCACGGCCGAACCCATCTTGCTTCTCCTTCCTTCTACACGCACGCCACCACAAGCATCCGGACCACGATCAGAAGCCACCACCTCGTCGACCACCTCGAGACACACCTGCGCCGAGACCCGGGCCCCACTCGCACCCCCCTAGGACCCACAAATAACCCATAAACGCAACACCTTCTCAGCCAAAATCCGCAAAATCCGTGCACCAAAACCCGATCTTAACCGTATAGATTTGTAGCTCTCTGAATTCTCTTCGATTTGGTAGGTCATACGACAATTTTCGTTGAACGGATTGAGAGATATTAGCATTTGAATTTGGGTGATTTCTGGCCTTCGGTTTGGACATGGTGGCTGGCCAAATTAGGGTTAGGGTTTTCGGATTTAATAATATTTTAATATTTAATTCCGAATTTCATGAAATAAAGTGGATTTTTGGACTTTCTTGGATTTGGGCCTGCTTACTGTCGATCTTAACGTTTTGAGGCCTTCTGAACGCGATGGGCTATGTCCCAAGGTCCAATTCCGAAATATACAACAGTTTTTTTTCGGTTTTACTTGAAAATACAATATTAAATTAATTATTTAATTCCTACCGTACATTTAAATATGCCGGGGTCACATACGACCTCAGAAAATTCTAAAAACAATATTTTTAGCTTTCTTATGACAATACGAATCCAACAAAATTATTTTCGTCGAATTCTGAGACTGTTTGAAAAATGGCTATTTTTAAGGCGTTCAAATTTAACTATAAATAGTCAAAACACATTTTATTTCGCCACGCTCACATATTAATTCAAAAAATTCTGAAAATTGAAACCTAGCAATAATTTGACATTCCGGTTCCAACAAAAGTGATTTCGTCGAAAACCGAGGTCGTTTGAAAAATGACTATTTTTAAGGCCAATATATTTAATATTAAAAATATATTTTTAAACAAATAAATCCTGAAACTCAAAATATATAAGTGTTTACTGTTTTTCAACGTAGAAACATCATTCTGAACTCAATGGAAGTGGTTTTGAGTTCAAATTCCTTCGTATGCAAAAAGTAGCATTTTGACCTTTATAAATTTCATAGCGACCTTTCTAAATATTGAATTGGCCATAAGTTTTGATTTCCGCTATGAAATTTCAATTTTTCGGATTCGTTGGAAAGATATTTTTAAATAGATTCTAATATTTTTGGTTTCACTAAAATCCGTTAAATTTTGCATCCTGTACGGTCAGTCAAAGTTCAAGTTTGACTTTTCAAACTACCGCGCTATTTCTAACTCTTTTGTTAATTAAAATTAAACTATTCATTCTAACTTCGATTTAAATCAAAATTGTGATCATTATTATTTAAATAAATTATTTTATATTATCAAAATTCATTAAAATTTTCTAAAATAAAAATTTTAAATTGGTTCTTATTTTTGCGGGTTGTTACAATCGCCCCCACTTAAAAACTTTTCGTCCTCGAAATGGAACGTAGCTAAAAATAGTAAAATTAACTATCTTAATTTTAAATTTTAATGGTTAATTATCTTTTCAAAATATACATAACTTTATATATATTAAAATCATATTTCAAAGAATAAATTATAAATATCAAAAATACGTTGATTATAAATTCGTAACTCTGAACTCGTTTTAGGGCATTACTAACCCCATCTCTAACGAGTTTACTCATTCTAGGATACTGTTGGTCCTATTTCTAATGAGTATTCTTATTGGACATTACTAATCCAATCTCTGATGAGTCTTTTGTTCAGTTCTAACAAGTTGTATCCCAAAGATTTGAGCTAACCAGAGCTCTGATACCAACTGTAAAGACCCGCAAATCCCCACCCTTTGAATCGACCATAAACCACACAGGTCTGACCCAAAAAGTGAAAATCTACGAATACTTTAACTTTGGGCATACAACACATTACAACAGATAACAGAAGACTTTTATAACACTATAATAAATGTTACATCAAAGTACAGAATATACATATCAGAGTACATTGGAATATAATTACAGCGGAAGATAAATACAAAAAATGTAATATACTGCAACGGAAGAACACAGCGGAAGACTCTCTATCTCTGGACACAGCTTAAGCTTCAACCCAGAATCCTGCTTAATATATCTGCAAAAATAGCTACTCGACTGCCCGTGTGGAAAATATGGGCACCCGAGTTTGCCAGTGGACAAACTACAGGTCAGTCATGGGACTGGTGTGAGAATTCTACTTAACCTATATAATATAATAAGGCTAATCACAGGACCATGCCACTTTCGCGGAACGGGTTTTCTCCTATAGATTGCCAGTGCATAAAGTAAAGTAAATCGTCAAAATAACGCAATGCGTTTTAGAAAAATGAAACCATTATAAGACCCAAGTCCCATCACACAATGCAACGCAAACCGGAGGATAGGGTTTTACCTTATAATGATCAAAAGATGCTTGATACGATAAACACGGTATTATATAATAATAGTGTGCAACCAATTTGAAATACATCAAAGTAAATGTATCAATCCTAGACGGCATGAGTGCCCCATCCCACTATGTCGCCATATATAGGTATACAATCAAAACCGCGTGATGTCGTATTGGAAATTTGGGTTTCCATCTGAGTCAAGGCTAGGGAGGAGATCCTTACCGATTCGAGACACTCTAGCAAATGCCCCAGGATTGGTACTCTGTCCAACCCTTGGATCCTGCAGGGCCGGTCCATACGTTAACGCTTAATGGATTGGCAATTCCTGAACACACGCTCCCCGGTCCTTTTGGACCTATAATACGGCCAGTGGCGACCGCATAAACCGAGGCCTCGAAAAATCCAACAACCACAATGAATAAATGCCAGCGCTGGTAGGTCCCTGGCACCACTTTAGCTAGAGAGAAACGTGTGCACACCCTGCGTTCCCTTCTCCCGTTTTAGACTCTACCGGGCTGTGAGGCTCGCGAAGTCACGATATACACAAAGCTATGCCTAAATAGACTGTGCTTTGATCATCAACCACAAGGCCTGCTTTTCAACAAAGCCTTGATCGATTGCATCTTAGCATGCCACATTGTCAGACTCTACCATATCATTGATCAACTACCAATATATATATATATATAACCTCTAAGCTCATACGTCTTAGAGAAGGGGGTTAAGTGAAGAATAAATTCTCCACCACCAAACAGAAATATATATAATCAGTAGCGTTCAACAAATACAATAGAAAAAAAAACAATGTCAGACACGCAATCCATTTACAAGTCCGCTCTGGGTCTAAGCGAAACAACGTGTCCGTCGATCTCCAAATACGTTTGGACGATCATTACCAAATACCTTGCCTTGGAATGTACTGTCCCAATTCAAGATACCAGTCATCATCATCCCAATGATGTGAAAACCTTCGGTCTTCTACCACCGTCTTCATCTTCGACTCTTGATCGTCGTGATGATTATTCAGAATGGGTTAAACCCGGTCTTTCTGAATAACTCGCGTATTTTGTGATTAAAAATCAAATATTGGAAAATCCCACATTATGTCACATTCCGACCCCGAATATCCTTTTAATAAGATATTCATATTAAAAGATTTTCATAAATTTTATCAAAGATAAATTAATAAATTAAATCATAAATCTTCCTTAAAAGATTTATTAAGAATTCTGAATTTGATTTAATATCAAAAATCATTTTCACAGATCATTTATTTTAAAGAATAAATCTTCTTTTAAATGGGTTAAAGAACTCGTGTCATTTAAAACACAGTTCACGATAAACCCACAAATCAATTTCCTAAATATGGAATTCCACAGAAATCAATCAGTACATAATCGATATAAATTTCTGTATCGGACTAACAATATACATGGAATAACGGCAAAGCCTCTTAAATTCCGTATATAATATCGGTCTTCTATTACAGAAGCCCATCTCGATTATTACCAATAGAATTTCCACTTAATTCCAATTTAATATATATTAAATTGGAAAACTAGATTTTTAGAAATTGCTTTTGTTAAATCTATGAATAGATTTATAAATTCCAAATAATAATTTCGATGTAAATTGGATTAAAGGACAAATGTCATTTAAAAACACCGTCCACGATAAATCCACTTCACATCTCAATGTATCTCATATCATGAAATATAATTGCAAATTCCCATAATCTTAATTAAAGGATTTCCCTTTAAATATTAATTCGTTATAAAAAAATATATTTTAAAATAATCATTAAAATACTCTTTATACAAAAGATTCTAATTGGAAAGTATTCTTCATATTACATATTCTTATCTTTTACCCATACTCTTTATCTTAAAAATATATTTAACTCAAATATCCTTTATAAAAAGAATTTCTAGTGTAAGAATATTCTTATTTAAAAGATCATCTGAATCGAAATGCGACTCAATCATTTACCATATAATTTGGACTATATGGATTTCACACACATCATATATATGACAATAACAATATAATCATCAAATCATCCATCTCATCCAAAGTGTAAATTCCACTGCGTAAGCGTTAAAATTAAATAATAACGCTCATCGCAACCTGTCGATCTAACGATCAACATACAACTAAATATTGGGATTAGTGTATGTTAATTTTCATCCCAACACCCGTGTGGGGTTTCAACCAACAAACAAATAATAAATTATGTGTTCACTTGGGCGATGTGTGAAAATTATCGACCCAATCACATAAACAAGTCAGGTAACTTGCCTATGGCAGTGTAATACACAATATATAACACGATGATAAAAATATCTCTTTTATTCCTGTTCTTTTTATCGCATGTAAAATGTCAATAAAAATGTAATCTTTATTTCTATTCTTTTACCGCATCAAAAATGATTATAAAAATATAATCTTTATTTCAATTCCTTTCATTGTAAATAAAAGAAAAGAAAAATGTAATCTTTTAATTCCACTCGTAATAGGGGATATAAATAATAACACAAAATATAACTATTCATTTCATGCTTTATTTGCAATAGAGAATGCAAATAAAGATTCAACCTTTTTATTTGATGTTTATTTACATAGAGGAATGTAAATAAAAAAATTGTAACTTTTTCATTTCATAATTTATTTGCATTAAGGATTGCAAATGAAAATATTTCTTTTATTCTCCTGTTTTATTTGCGTTGAATAAAGCAAATAAAAGTGTAATATTAAATATCTAGTTTTATTTACATCAAGAAATGTAAATAAAAGAAAAACTCTTTATTTTCTGTTTATTTACATCAAGTGAAGTAAATAAATAATTAAAAATGTAACTTTTATTTTAATGCTTTGTTCACATTTAAAACATGCAACAAAAATGTATCTTTTGTTTTTAATAAATTTGTTTGCATCAAAATTTGCAACAAAATGTAATTTTTATTTCTTGTTTGTTTGCAACCAAAGTTGCAAACAAAAATGTAATTTTTTCTCCTTTGTTTTATTTGCATGATAGAATGCAAATAAAAATGCATATTCTATTTTCTACATTTCGTTTGCATTGTAGAATGCAAACAAAAATGTAATTTTTTTTCTTGTATTGTTTACATTATGAAATGTTAACAAAAATGTAAATTTTTGATTTCATGAAATATTTGCATTGAAAATGCAAATAAAAAAATAAAAATGTACTACTTTAAAATCATGTTATATTTGTGTTGGAGAACACAAAAAAAAAATGTTCTTTTATTTTTAATGTTTTATTTGTGTTTAAGGACACGAATAAAAAGACCATTTTAATTTTCTATGTTATATTTGTGTTTGAGAACACAAACATAAAGGATCATTCATTTTCTATAATGTATTTGTGTTTGGTAACACAAATAAAAAGGTTCGTTCATTTTTCAAAATGTATTTGCATAAGTGAATGCAAGTAAAAGAATAAATTTTACTTTAATATATATATTCGTATTCGTAAATACAAATAAGAGAACAAGTTTCATTTTTAAATATATATTTGCATTTTTAGATGCAAACAAAAGAACAAGTTTATTTTTAATGTATATTTACATTGGTAAATGCAAATAAAAGAATAATTTTATTTTCAATATACCTTTGCATTGGTGAATGCAAAATAAAGAACAACTTTTTATTTACAAAATATATTTACAAATATAATGTAACTTCTGAAAATAATTTCTTATTTACATATAAAAATGTAAACAAACATTGTGATTTCCAAAACATGTCTTTTTTTTATTTACATAAAAAGGTAAACAAAAGTTTTATTTCTAAAATGAATTTTAATTTACATATGATATGTGAACCAAAATGTGATTCTTAATCTTTGATTACATTAAAAATGTAATCCTTTTCTGTTCATTTTCATTACATATAAATGTAACCTCTTTTTTTTCTCTCATTACACATATGGATGCGATCTTTTCTATTCATTACAATGAACAAAATTTCTATAAAAATGCAATTTTAATTTATAAACTTTCCATTGCCAAAAATGAAAATAAAAATAAAAATAAAATCCATTTTATCTTCATCTTTACAATGAAATCTAAATCACATTAAAAATGTGATTTTTTTATGCAAAGTCTTTCTATTGAAAACAATGGACACATACAAATATGATCTTTTTACGTTGCTTCTTTTAATTGAAAACACTTATTACATTAAAAATGAAATTTTAATGTTACTACATTTATTGAAAACAATATAACACAAGAATGAGATTTATAATGTTGCAACTTTTATTGAACATCAAAGTGACAAATAAATTATGACTTTTGATTGAAAACCATTTTTATAAAAAAAAAAAAATGAAATCCTTTGTTTTCATTCTTTTTAATGAAACAACCTCATATCAAAAAGAAAAACATTCTCTTTAATGTAAACCCGTAAAGATATATTTTATTCGTTGTGCCAATTTCTATTATAAAATCAACAAATAAAAAAAAAATATTGTCGACCAAATTCCATTGTTAAATCAACAAATAAAAATAAATATTTATTTGTCGATCAATTTCTATTGTTAAATTCAGAATAATAAAAATATTATTTTAATAACATAAAATAAACCTTTCCAACTAGATCTGAATAAATGTTTTTTTTCTTTTGAATAAAATATGTTTTGACCTAATTTTAGATCCCATTTTCCAACCGCAGATAAAATATATACAATTCAAAGCGGATTTCGCATATCATGAACAATAAGCATTCAACAAGCAACAATTATCAATCCAAACCACACATGACATCCAGATCTAAATTTATATGACAATACAATTTTCTTTAATGCGAGAAAATAATTAATAATTAATTAAATGATTAAAATTAGAATTCTCACTTTGAAATTTGGCTGAAATTCGACTGTCTCCTTTTCAGCTGCGGTTTGCGCCATCGCGAAGCTCTCGAGAAGACGGGTCCAATGCAACTTACGGTTTGTGAAACGGACCTCGTATGAGAGAGTTACGGATTTTTAAAGATCGAACAAATTAAATAATTAAATAATAATAATAATAAAAAAAAGACGCAACCTTTCTTCTTCCTCACGGCCGAACCCATCTTGCTTCTCCTTCCTTCTACACGCACGCCACCACAAGCACCCGGACCACGATCAAAAGCCACCACCTCGTCGGCCACCTCGAGACACACCTGCGCCGAGACCCGGGCCCCACTCGCACCCCTCTAGGACCCACAAATAACCCATAAACGCAGCACCTTCTCAGCCAAAATCCGCAAAATCCGTGCACCAAAACCCGATCTTAACCGTATAGATTTGTAGCTCTCTGAATTCTCTTTGATTTGGTAGGTCATACGACAATTTTCGTTGAACGGATTGAGAGATATTAGCATTTGAATTTGGGTGATTTCTGGCCTTCGGTTTGGACATGGCGGCTGGCCAAATTAGGGTTAGGGTTTTCGGATTTAATAATATTTTAATATTTAATTCCGAATTTCATGAAATAAAGTGGATTTTTGGACTTTCTCGGATTTGGGCCTGCTTACTGTCGATCTTAATGTTTGAGGCCTTCTGAACGCGATGGGCTACGTCCCAAGGTCCAATTCCGAAATATACAGCATTTTTTTTTCGGTTTTACTTGAAAATACAATATTAAATTAATTATTTAATTCCTACCGTACATTTAAATATGTCGGGGTTACATACGACCTCAGAAAATTCTAAAAAAAATATTTTTAGCTTTCTTATGACGATACGAATCCAACAAAATTATTTTCGTCGAATTCTGAGACTGTTTGAAAAATGACTATTTTTAAGGCGTTCAAATTTAACTGTAAATAGTCAAAACACATTTTATTTCGCCACGCTCACATATTAATTCGAAAAATTCTGAAAATTGAAACCTAGCAATAATTTGACATTCCGGTTCCAACAAAAGTGATTTCGTCGAAAACCGAGGTCGTTTGAAAAATGACTATTTTTAAGGCCAATATATTTAATATTAAAAATATATTTTTAAACAAATAAATCCCGAAACTCAAAATATATAAGTGTTTACTGTTTTTCAATGTAGAAACATCATTCTGAACTCAATGGAAGTGGTTTCGAGTTCAAATTCCTTCGTATGCAAAAAGTAGCATTTTGACCTTTATAAATTTCATAGCGACCTTTCTAAATATTGAATTGGCCATAACTTTTGATTTCCGCTATGAAATTTCAATTTTTCGGATTCGTTGGAAAGATATTTTTAAATAGATTCTAATATTTTTGGTTTCACTAAAATCCGTTAAATTTTGCATCCTGTACGGTCAGTCAAAGTTCAAGTTTGACTTTTCAAACTACCGCTCTATTTCTAACTCTTTTGTTAATTAAAAGTAATTTATTCATTCTAACTTCGATTTAAATCAAATTTGTGATCATTATTATTTAAATAAATTATTTTATATTGTCAAAATTCATTAAAATTTTCTAAAATAAAAATTTTAAATTGGTTCTGATTTTTGCGGGTTGTTACAGTATAGTGGTCATTCAATACAACTGGATAGTTATAACAGTTTGTCCTCATTTACAACACATAGCGGAAAAATAACTATATGCAAATCATATGTCTGAACTCCTTTATCTTGTCTTCTGAAGTTCGTAGCATCCTATCCTAAACCTATAAAACTCGGTCTGATCTGAGCATTGCAAACACCACAGATCGGTCTGCTGAACCAGCATGAGAAAAGCTAACTAAATTATTGGTATCATTCAGCTCGTTCAATTTAAAACATCCTTTTAAATGAAAAGGATAATTGTAAGACCAATCCACACATAAATGAGGATGGTTTTTACCTTACGGTAATCCAAAACATTTTTAAAATCATATCAATTTTGATATTATAATGGTGTCTAAATCAAATAAATAACCATCTAACAGAACGCTTGCATCTCACGCTCTACATACATAGTCTATAATTAAAAACTGTTGGCTCTTATTGAAGAATCAATTTTCAACTATGGCAAGGTATGGGACCACCTTCTGATAGTGTACCTCTAGAGAAAATACACTATGGGTTTAATAAGAACATCTTGCAACCCTGACTAAACATGACTGACCACTCATTTCACTTGAGTGTTCCGAATATATTGCCACCCTACGGATTGGGCCCACCATATTCCCGGGATATATATAAACGAAAGAAGAACAAATGAATTTTCTCTAGATGTTGACAATACACCCTAATAGGAGCGACCCACATAGCCATGCGACCTACCCGATTTTATCCCATTTCCCGGTTGACGAGGCTTGAAGTTATAATTGCCTTTTTGGAATAACACATCTTCATTTACTTTGAATGCCACATCGTTAGATCCGCCAAATCACTCATTGACCTCCACAAAAATACTCTAGGTGCTAAGCTAAGAGAAGGTGTCTTCTCCGCCACCAAACAGAAATACGTTTGTAAAATTCAACGTACGTGATCCTTTGGAAATAATCTGTCAGACATTCGTTCATACAAGTCATCCAGGAATAGGATGAACCGAAGATACCCCCCTATCGCATCCTAGTGATCACCCTATAGATTTGTAGCGAATAGTCCTTGCAATCCAGAGATTCCAACCATGATAGAATCACAGTTTATCTTCGGGAGCTAACAAATGATTATAAGTAATTCTTCCGTTTATGAAGATCTACGATCTTTGAATACTCCTTCTCGACAGCGTCTAATATCTTCAAAGTTTACGTATTTACTGGTTGGAATGGTTTCGAATATAAATTCGATCTTGATCTTTCATTACCAACAATCTTATAGGCCAGATTTGATAGTCGGTTATTTAACTATCAAATAAACAAACATTCAACCATAAAAGAAAATTGGATTTACTGATTCAATAGTTAGCCTCTTAAATTAATCATTCGTTAATTAAAACTTCCCAATTTTACCAACATTTGGAATACTCAATTCTCTTCTTATATCAATATAAGAGTATTCAAAACTAGTTCATTTTAAAAATACTTCAAGAACACATTTCTCGTCTTGGTCATCAGACCCAAACCATAAATAAGTAAGAGAATAACTCCCTAAGTATCAATCCCGAAGGTAGAAACCAAATCAGATCAACACTCGGAAAGTCATTCAACTCAACTAATCTCAAGTCAATTTCTAATTTCCTTAACTCCATCTCTTAACTTCTAAACAAATAGAAATTCCAAATATCAATTATCACTATAAATGAGATATTTATCTCAAACTTATAACCATTTCAAATATTTTATTTATAATTAACATTTACAAAAGGTTTGCTATAGGCATTATCGAATATTCTATTAACATATACTATTTGCAAAAACATGTGCTATAACCATATCAAATATTCCTTTTAGAAATACCATTTGCAAATTATTTGCTAATCCATTATTCAAATGATTTAACATTCGTAAGACAATGTTACAAATTTCATTTCCAAAATTACTAACCTTTCTGTATTATATACTTTTATATTCAATTTGCCAACATAGTTGGTCTCTTTTCCTTAACATTTTCTTAAACCACTTTATCGACCTTTAAACTTCAGTTGATGACTTCTTTTATTAAAGGGGAGCCACTTCACAACTTTTCAATATGACTTCTTTTATTAAAGGAAATCCAACCTTATACAGTTCAACTTATATATGTAATTTGACATCTTCTTTACTATTAATATTCATTAGCTATAATCGTATATAAAATTCATTCATAGAATATGTATTATTATTTAAGTTAGTTCATATTATGTCCAGTTGGAATTTATAATTTAAAACCCTTCCTAACTTTCCTTCAAATAAATTCCTACTTTTCACACAATTTGCTTTATTCTCTTTATTCACCTTAGTCGTGAATAATATCTCTCAATACAAATTTATACTTGACTTATTTAGTCAAGTTGATTTCAAACTTGTAAATTTCAGGTTTCAATTCTATTTATATCTTCTATTTATAGATTTATTTTGTATAATATCATTTAAAATTTTCTTTGTAATTGTAAAATTCAAATTTATTAAAATATTGGTTTTAAACCAGATTTCCACCTTTCTTCCAAATTCGTACTCAATTTTTTTTTCTATTTCTCCAATAGTAGTTTCACTTCTTTATAAAGGTCGCTTATAAAATCAACTGCTCGTTTCATTTGTTAAAAACTAATCTTTAATTTTTAATTCTATTTATAATTTATGTTTCTAAACAAACATTTCTACTTAAAAATAAAATTTCCTTTTAACACTTTTATACTTCAAATTTCATTTTGAAATCCCTATATTATTTTGGGTATTCAAAAATACCCAAAATCAAGGGCCAGTGTTACTTACACATTCAAACATCTCATAAATTATCACAGGTTATAAATCACATCATATATCAGCATATATGTGAAAACAAATAATAAAAATGGGGAGGAATCCAACTGGATCTCTCCAACCTGTTTTCTTGCATCCATAGATGTTAGACAGCATAAATAATACCAATCCGGCTTCAAGGCATCATATCGCGGTATAGAAGGTCATCCACTATATATTGTAGGGCACATAAGGAATCATCCGCTAATATATATTGTGGGAATATATCCAATCAGCAATTATATATATATATATATATATATATATATATATTCAATCACCAATTATATATACTATGTATACAATATTATATATATATACATACATATACTATCATCCACTTTATATCAAGAAATTATCATCAAACGAACAATAATTCAATTTGAACTGTTTTGAAAAATAGTTCCCAATAATTTGATTGAATGGGTTTAACTCACCTCGATTTTTCCTTTGTTGAATATCCATTTAAAATTCAATATCGTCTCAGCGACACATTTACTTGAATCGTTTCAAATGAATCTATCACCAATACATGAAGCAAATACAACAATCATCGATCATTTTTACTGCAAACAACCTAAATTTTTTGCTTCATCCTACTTCGGCAATTTATCAACATCCTATAGACAACTCCATTCTCCTTTGAACCAATATTCTGCAACACGCCGCTTCACTCCAATGTCTCAAACCCCTCAGCCATACATGTCCAGACAATTTTCTCCACTCTGCAGCCCCTTTCCAGTCACGCTGAGCACCACCATCCAAAATATCACCAACATGTACTCCCAACTTTCTTACTATCGAACCTTAAAACCCATCAGCCCCATTTTCCACACACATCTCCTACAAGTGATGACCATTACTGCATCCACCATCCCCACAGTTCACAGTCTGAACTCCCAAACATAATATTGCCAAACTCCAGTATCCAATCCTTTGAACATCGCACCCTTCCAACTCAACCACGTTCATCAGTATCTAACTCCATCCGGCTGGCAACAATATCAACTCCATCCTCCACATCGCAACGACTTACCCCAATCGCATACCTGAGCAATCCCCACATAGAATCCCCTTCGAATCACCTTGTTGCACCCTCTTCCCTAATCACGAACACTTCTACCGGTTGTTGATCAGCTTTAGGAGCTTTCGAAATTTATCAATCGCGATGCACAATTTTGATTTTTTTTATAATCGGTGAATTCGATTTGGTTTTTCTCGCAACTGGTAAAAGAAAATGGAACAAAAATAAATGGCTTGAGTTGATTTGAGAAAATGGGCAAAAAAAATATGAAACAGACGTGAAGGGAACCATTGTACGAGGCCATTAAATTCGTGTTTAACTTGGTAGCGAAGGTAAAGAACAGAAAGCACGTGATTTGAAAAGGAAGGCATCTAGCTAAAAATAGGTCTGTGTTGCTAAGGCCTGCTGTGTACTTCGTGGGTCAGCTTAGGGTGGAAGGAATAAATTGGTACAAACATTTATATAATTTTTAGTTTGATTTAAACTGATGTTAATTTATTTAATTTAAAATAGCTCGTGATTTCAAACTCTTATTTCAGCGTAGCAACCGGATTCCTAAGGTTATACCACTATTCTGAACACACTTGAACAGGTTTCGAAGCCTCATTCAATAGTATAGAGAAGATATCAATTTCAACTGACGATTAAAAATTAAATTCGATTTAATTATTCCTAGACGTCTTCCGATCGTACATTCAATCGATAAATCCAAACGCTATGAAATTCAAAATATGATAATAATACATTATTATGGATCCGATGGAATTGGTTTAATCGAATTCTGAGATTGTTCAAAACATCGCTGTTTTAACGTATTAATTATATCGATTGAATTATTAGTCGATTTCAAACACTAATGTTTATCGATAAAAAATTTTGTTTCACAAATTAAATAGATAAACTATGTATCGACCTCCATTTTAAATTCAAATCCAATATTTAAATGTTTTAAACATTCACAGTTAAATGAAAAAAATACGAGGCATTATACAGTCTAACAAGACATACTACTTATGGCGGAGATGTAAATACATTATTCACAAGCGTCGGTAATATTCAATGATCAAACTAGAAAAAGTACTGAAACATAAATCAAGGAAATAAATCCAGCCTTTCTAAAATGGGGAAGAGCTCCTACACACTAGCCTGGTGTTGTAGTGCATAATAGTATGTTGAATAAAAATTTGCGGTAAATCACACCCACCCTTCATAACTGCAAGTTACATGTGTATGAAATACATGTAGTAGTCATGACAAAATGCACATTTGGTGTGGCACACTCAAAATGATAGACTAACAATTGAGCATGATATATGACCAAATATCCACCTAAAAAGGTGAGACTGTCCTTTGAACAAGTTTAAACAATAATGAAATACCTGATATACCTATTTGGCTACAATAAAGTGTTGGCTAATCTTGCAGTTTGTATGAATAAAATAGGAGCTTTCAGTTCCTTCAATAGTTCGTTATTGGAACATAAGACTTGTTGAACATTGAGATTTGTATGGATCTGAAGAGATTATTTTTCATTGGCTAAATTGTTCTAAAGAAGAAAAATATGAAGAGGATGAGAACGAGTAACAAAATGATGGCTTGGCAGGTTCCACATTGTGAGGTTGAATGTCCAGGAACAAGCCATTTAATTCACATTTTCATCTTTAACATTTTGTTAACAGTCGCATTGGAAATAACACATTTAATTTTTGTGAAATTGCTGACTTGGCATTCACATTTTAGTAAACTTTCATATAGGTTGGAGATTCTCTTAGCATGCAATACCGCGATACGAAAGACTAGTTTTCTCAAACACATCATTAAGTTTCAAAATACACTTTCCCTTCGTATTTCAAAATAACATTATATTTTATCAAAATACCGTTGCAATTATGTTCATGGAAATTGTAACACCTCGTAATTTTATAAAATATTAAGATAATAAGCTTAAGAATACTTAATTAAATATTGGTAATTAACTAATATGGACTATGCCATTGCGTTCGCCTTGAAATTCTACTTAAGATAGACTCCGAGTTTGCATAAAATGGACATCGTACGAAGAAGATATTAAGGTTTGAAGTTTGTGTACGCATAAGAGAATTATATAAATACAAACCAAGTCAGAACCGTTCAAAATAATAAGAAATCGAAGGTGGGACAACGCGGGAATTAGACCTGTTGGGGGTCGACCCCAACCCTAGGGGTGTCGACCTATGGGTCGGCACCATAAGAGGGTGTCTCACTTTCTCAGTATCATATAAATACAAAACAAAGTCGACCTCTTCTCCTATACGCAGACCTATCATGTTCTCGAGCAGAAAATAATGTCTCACTTTCTCAGTATCAAGGAGACCGTAATTTAATGGCCATGCACCATCTGCCTCTCTTTCACTCCTTTATAAACACAGTAGCCTTCGTGATTTTTAATTTGTGAAAGCTGAAACCCAATTTCTAGTTTTCCTCTTCGTTCTCTTTTCTTTCAATTAAAATCGATTCCTCCTATCCAAAAAAAGGGAAATAAACAAAATCGCAAGGCTCTTGAATCGATTTCAGAAGTAGCAATAGTCACGTTTTATTCGGAGGAGGTCTGGTGAAGCTCGATCCTTGTTTGAGGGGTTGGGCGTTTCGATGGCAGAGGGTAGAAGCTGAAGTCGCGGTGGTTGCTGGAGAGGTGGTGCATCAGGTGCGACATCAAGGAGAGACTCTGGAGTTCAAAGGTGAAAGGCGACATAGGAAGGAAGGAGCTTTATCAGGATGCCGATATGGTTTTAGGTTTGTCATTTAAGTAATTCGAATGTAGGATGAACGGGATGAAATTAATGAGTACGACAGCAAGATAAAAGGAGGGGAGTAGCGGGGTTGAGTTTTGAGGGGGTTTGACAGTAGTGTTTGGTGGGTTTCCATTTCTGTTGTATGGGAAGTTTGATCTTTTTCTTTTGGTCTGTGAAGGGAGTGTGACATTAGGAGAAGGAAGAAATCTGCCTGGACAATTGTGAAACAGTGTAGTTTTAGTTCATTGCAGTGGGATAAACTGAGGATCGGATGTGTTAAATTTTGGGGGTTTTAGATCCATTTCTGTAAATGGGCGAGAAGTTATACCTGGTTTGGACGTGAACTTGAGTGTGAACTGCAGAGAGTTTAGGAAGCTAGACATTAGAATGGGAGAAGGGATGATGTACATATGACTGAAACTGTTGTCAGGAGTTGGAAAAGAAGTAGGCATTTGGCGCAGTCGGTACTGAATTCATCAAAGCTGGAAGGGAAACTGTTACAGGAACAAGGAAAGCTCGACATGATTTGTGCTTTGAGATTAGAACAGACAAGAGCAGTAAGGTATAAGTTTAATTTAATTTTAAGTATACTATAATAAGTCATTTATTTATTTTAATGGATAGTTCAACAAAAAAATTGTTAATCGTTTAATTAAAATAAATAATCATAGGTAAGGATCTCATTTGAATTTCATTCGGGAGGATATGTAGCCGAGACGATTGGAAATAAACGGAATATTCGGCAAATGAAAACCAGGTGAGTAAATCTCACTCACAGTTTTATTTTAAAAATAAATTGTTGGTTGTTTGGATGTATGCATGAATTATTGAATTATTGTGGTTGCATATATATTAGTTATTTAGGTAATGGTTGAGTATATATAGTATTGGTGATTGGATAGTTCCCGCAATACCATTAGCGGATGCCCATAGTATCATTAGCGGATGATTTCCCTATGCGCCCCACAATATATATACTGGATGACCTTCATACCGCGATATCCTGCCTTGAAGCAGGATTGGTATTATTATTGTTGTTGACTAAAATCTGTGGATGCAGGGTAACAGGTTGGAGGGATCCATCTGGATTCCTCAAATTTATTTATTATTGTATACATATTCATATATGTGTGATGTGTTGAATTGAATTGATGTTTGTGCGTTTGGATGATTGAATATTACTGGCCCTATATATTTATATTTAAAAATATCAAAAGGGATTTTTGACATTAAAAAGGAAATTTTATTTTCTTAAATAAAAGTGAAATTTGAATGAACTATGAAATATTTACTTGTTTTAATAATAAAAACAAGTAGCCGAATTATTAACAAGGCTATAAGTGGAAAAGAAAATTATTGTTTGATAATATTAGGTTTCTAAATTCAAGTCTGAATTTAAAAAGGAAATTTATTTTCCAGAATGGGGATTGAAGTTCAAATAAGATTTGAAACAAGAACTTATTTTAAATATTCAAAACAAGAAAAAAAATGAAATTTATAAATGATGGTTATAATGGAATAGAAAATTTATCATTGAACAATTTAGAAATGGAAACTCAAGTGCTAATTTTAAAAAGGGAAACTATTTTTCGAAAGCAGGAAAGGAATTTGAAATAGAAACATGTTTCAATATTTGAAACAAGTAGTTGAAATTATAAACGACATTTATAAATGGAAGTGAATAATGATCCTAGAATAATTGGATTATTTAAATTCAAATATGAATTAAAAAAAGGGAATTGGGAATCGTTTCAAAGGAAATAATGAAATCATTTTTGATATTCGGAATAAATAAAAGAAATAACTATTATTGGATAATTAGAATTTAGATTCAAGTATGGATTAAAAAGGAGAATTGAAAATCATGTAATTCATTTTGATGTTTGAAAGGTAAATTGAATTGAAATAAATCCATAAGGGTTTATAAATAGAATTTGACTATGTCGAATTTATAAAAATATTTAATCTCCGAAAGGATATTGGATTTATATTAAATAGGAACTGTAATTGAAATTTGATGTGAAAATAGATTATGTATTTATATTATATATATATAAGTTATATAAAATAAACTATTCCGAAACTGGAATTGAGTTTCAAATCGATTGTTTAAATGGAAGTTTTGTTTTAACAAGGAAGCTAATTTATAAACTACGTTTATAAATGTGATAAAATAATTGTCATCGAGTAATTTTGAAAATAGATTCCAAATGTAAGAAATGGAATAAAAGGTGAGGTTTAAATCGAATTGTTGTATTACAAACTTTTATCTGTCTCTAGATAACAACGTTGTCGATCAAGGTCTGAGAGGTAATTAAAATACCCCAACTTGAACGACTTCACTATTATCGAGGGATGATATTAGTTTGTAATGGCAAGAGATGTTAAATTAATTAATTATTTGTATGAAGAAGATTTATAATTAGAATTGATGATATCGATGTTCCATAAATAAACTAATTCCAAGTGAATTAAACTTGAATATAGGAATCGGGGTTTTGAACTTAGTTATGAATATGGAACATAATCATCGATGAGTTTAAATAATTTGAATTGTTAAGGAAGTTTGGATAACGAGTTCGATTTACTGGAAATGTAGTTGGAATTTGATTATAAATGAAGTTTTAAAAGTTTATATTTAATTTAATTAAAACGAACTCGCCCCAGCGCGGTAGTTCGTAATTTGACGACTCACACTTCAATTGAGCATATAGAACTCAATATAAGTCGGAATTCGATGAAATAAGAAACGGCCGGACCTATTGAATGATAGTTTTCTAACGGAAGAGAAAAACCTGAATTTCGTCTTATAGATTTTGAGTTATATCAAAATCAAAATTTCAGAAAAAACAGCGCCAAAATCTTTTTAAACTCGTAAGGGTTTATTTAATTAAACAAAAGGATTTTAATGAATAAAAAACTGAATTTCAATTAGTAAAATTCGGACTTGGGTTATAAAATAAATATGTACCCAAGTAAAGCAAGTGAATTGGATTTTGAAACAAAACCAGATTTTAAATTATTAAATTGAATCGACTAATTAGAAATGGTTAATTAATGAAACTTTGAGGTTGAACTTAACTTTAGTTAAGCAAATCGAGTTTGTAAATTTAAATTCAAAAATGAATATGAAACTCGAACTAAAATGGGAATTTAACGGATTCATAAGAGTGTTAAAAGTAAATTTGAACGTGATAGGTTAAAACTTAAAATGGTCCAAGTAAAGAAGCTAATTAACTAATTAGCGAATGGAAAGTGATTAAAGTGAAAAGTGTGGAATTGTTTCGAAACGAATTGGGAATGAACTTATATATGTTAAACACTTTGATTCAAACTATAAATGAATTGATTCAAACTATAAGTGAATGGAGCGTCTGAATTACTTAGAGAATTAATTAGTGAGAATGAATGTGGTGAAATCAAAATAGCGGTATGGTTTTGGAATAAATGGGAGTGCAGGTGTACGTATATTGGACAGGTACAGGATGAAGAATATGAAGAGAGTATGAAGGTTTTAATTTAAGCGCACGACAAAAAGGTACATGTTTAAATTTCCATATAAGGTTTTATGTGCCGAATCAGCAAGCCGCTTGGCTTTTTGATTTTCTTTTTGAATGGAAAGGCCCTAGAGAAGCGAGTTGGGGATTGAACTATTGACCGGTACAAAGGATGTGCTGGCGAAATTTTCCGAAAAATTTAAGGAGCTAGAATATTTTAAGAAATTTGATAATTAGAAATCAATATATATAATTTTGATATGAAGTTTGGAAAATAGATAATGAATGAATAAATATTAGAAAGGGCCAGTGATTGTGAAATTGTTTGGTGGATGTTATTTTTTTCTTTGATAGTTAAATCACCGACTATCAAAGATTTTTGACCATCGTTGTCAATACAGAGAGACCGGTTGGATTTAATATCTGAAAACCACTACGTATAGGCATAGGCGTGGCGAATTAGATTATGCTGAAAATAATCGAAGAAGGAGTGAAATTCAAGAGCTGTTATGTTTGTCCAGTCCCAAGACAACTTGTATGGACGAATGTTTGACAGAGTATTCCTAACGGTCACACAAGACGATCTTTTCAAGATATTACGTCTGGTGGCGGAGAAATTCGTTTCTCTTAGCTTTTATACCCGTAATATTTTTGGGAAGATCAACTAGTGATTTGACGGGTTTGACGATGTGGCATTCAAATTGTATGGTAGCCAGATGTTCTAAAAGATAGACGTAGCCTCAAGCTTCACAACCGAGAAATGACAAAAATCGGGCAGGCAGCATGGCTATGTGGCTCGCTCCCATTAGGATGTATAATCACCTATCTAGAGAAATTCCTTTTACTTCTTTAATCTATTTCGATGTAGTCCATTTTCGTGAAACGGTGGTTTGAGCCCAACCGTTTGTGATATACATTCGATACACTCAAGCGAAATGAGTGGTCGGACATGTGTGGGTCGGGTTGCAAGACGTTCTTGTTGAACCCAGTGTGTTCCCCTATAGAGATACACTATCGGAAGATGGTCCCACACCTTGTCATAGTTGGAATCCAATCTCCAATAAGCGCCCTGCGGTTTTTGATTTTATACTACATATGTAGAGCGTGAGATGCAAGCGCTCTACTATTTGGTTATTTATTTGATTAGACATTATTATAATATCACTGGATTTTGATATCAAAAATGTTTTGGGTTATAGTATGGTAAAAACCGTCCGTGTTTATGTGTGCGCTGGTCTTACTATTATTCTTTTCTTTCAAAAGTTTTTTTTTCAAGTTAAACACTATGGTTGGAGTTTACTCACACCAGTCCCATGACTGACCCAGAGTTTATTTTGTTTGTTTTTTCTAAACTCTTGGGTGCCCAAACTTGTATGGGCAGTTAAGTATTTTAGGCTTTACAGATACACTTGGAGGAGCTTGAAACAGGAGGCTTCAATGTTAGTTATTTAGAGTTATTTCCGCTGTACCAAATGTTGTATTGTACTCTGATGATGGTATATACATACAATAAAAATTTTGTATTTCAAAGCTTATGTTATATAATATGTTTTATTCATTCCACTATGAGGTTCTGTATTGTTATTTCTGTTTATCTTCTATCTTTTCAATTTTCTTTAACCCTAATGACTCATATTTCTGTATTATTTGAGTTGGATGTGTGTTGTATTAGTCAGCTCAGATAGTATGGATTTGTGGGCCATTACAGTTGGTATCAGAGCTTAGGTTGAGCGAACACCTAGGCTTTGGTGGGGGTTTACTCATTAGGGATAGGGTCAGTAGTGCCCTAGAATGAGTTGACTGTATGTATGAGTGAGCGTATTTGTAAATTGATATAAAAATTTGTTTTATATAGTGTTGGCTTATCTGTTGAGAGGTTTATGAATTCTAGTCGAATCGTGGGACGTCACGACGTCGATATGAGTTTCTAAACACTTGAACAAAGGAAATCGACATGATACTGTTTTAAAGTGGGTAAATAAAATAATTTATCCAAAATTATATTTTGAGATAAAAAGAAATAATTTTTCTAAATTTATTTATATATGGATGTGTTGGTTGTTATTATAATCAAACAAGATTATAAAATTGAAATGCTTATATATTATCAAATGGAATTTATATAAGAATGAAATATACAAATAAGATGAAATTGAATTGAATTCAAACCAGAATTGGAATTTTAAACCCGGAAGGTTGGAAAATATTATCCCAAAGTATATTAAAGTAATACAGCATTGTCTTGGAAGGATTTTTGAATAAAAATTGTTTTGTATGAATTTTGAAAGTAATAAAGCATTGAATTCACTTTGGCCACTGGAAAATAATTCCGATGGTGATCGCGACATCAACGGTGTTCATTTTCGAGTTTATGAGTGATGGATTGCTACCATAGTGAGATTTCAAAAGAAATTATTTAAGAAAAACAAGTTGTTTGGAAAATTCAAATATTTTGAATATGAAATGGAAATAAATATATGTATATGTGTTTATATGATTTCAAAGGGAGTTTGAAATAAAGACTGGGAATTTGAATTCTGGAATCTAAATTAAATTAGGCTAAGTTAAATATATTGAAATGAATAAATGCAAAGTGGATTTTGAAAAGTTAACGGGTCTATAGCATTCCTTTTGCCTTAGTAATTTCGGGACGAAATTCTTTTAAGGGGGAAGGAATGTAACATCCTCGATTTTTAGTCTATTTATTTTGAATATTTAAATTTATTTTTAATGATGAGCTAGAAATATAAATCAATTCTTATACGGAATTTATAGATTTAAATAATCGGTATATGATTTAATTTCAAACATATTGAATTATCGTAATACGAAAACGATAATAATTAAATTCAGAATATGATAGTGAATCCAAACTATTCAATTTGAAAATATAAATTCTATATTAGGACGATAATAATGATTTATTATCGATTTATATTTTTATCGATTGGATTTAATTTAAAATCGTCAATTTTAAAATGTTATCTTTGCCATAAATTGAATTAAATTTCAGAACTCATTCCGTTGAGTTCAGAGTTGCTAATAACGTTAGAGAAGTCGGTCGTTACAGTTAAACAGTAGTTCCGGATTTCGAGTTAAGTGACTGCGAATATTTTAGTTATTTAAAATCAAATAAAAAAAATATACATCCATAAATCTAATTAGCCGACCTAAGATGATTAAACAAAGCCGACCTCTTCTCCTATACGCAGACCTATCATGTTCTCGAGCAGAAAATAATGTCTCACTTTCTCAGTATCAAGGAGACCATAGTTTAATGGCCTTGCACCATCTGCCTCTCGTTCACTCCCTTATAAACACAGTAGCCTTCGTGATTTTTAATTTGTGAAAGCTGAAACCCAATTTCTAGTTTTCCTCTTCGTTCTCTTTTCTTTCAATTAAAACCGATTCCTCCTATCCAAAAAAAAAAGGAAAAAAAATCAAAATCGCGAGGCTCTTGAATCGATTTCAGAAGTAGCAATAGTCACGTTTTATTCGGGGGAGGTCTGGTGAAGCTCGATCCTTGTTTAAGGGGTTGTGCATTTCGATGGCAGAGGGTAGAAGCAGATGTCGCGGTGGTTGCTGGAGAGGTGGCGCATCACGTGCGACATCAAGGGAAGACTTTGGAGTTCAAAGGTGAAAGGCGATATGGGAAGGAAGGAGCTTTATCAGGATGCCGATATGGTTTTAGGTTTGTAATTTAGGTAATGCGAATGTAGGATGAACGGGGTGAAATTAATGAGTACGACAGCAAGATAAAAGGAGGGGAGTAGCGGGGTTGAGTTTTGAGGGGGTTTGACAGTAGTGTTTGGTGGGTTTCCATTTCTGTTGTATGGGAAGTTTGATCTTTTTCTTTTGGTCTGTGAAGGGAGTGTGACATTAGGAGAAGGAAGAAGTCTGCCTGGACAGTTGTGAAACAATGTAGTTTTGGTTCATTGCAGTAGGATAAACTGAGGATCGGATGTGTTAATATTTGGGGGTTTTAGATCCATTTCTGTAAATGGGAGGGAAGTTATACCTGGTTTGGACGTGAACTTGAGTGTGAACTGCAGAGAGTTTAGGAAGCTCGACATTAGAATGGGAGAAGGGATGATGTACATATGACTGAAATTGTTGTCAGGAGTTGGAAAAGAAGTAGGCATTTGGCGCAGTCGGTATTGAATTCATCAAAGCTGGAAGGGAAACTGTTACAGGATCGAGGAAAGCTCGACATGAGTTGTGCTTTGAAATTAGAACAGATAAGTGCAGTAAGGTATAAGTTTAATTTAATTTTAAGTATACTATAATAAGTCGTTTATTTATTTTAATGGATAGTTCAACAAAAAAATTGTTAATCGTTAAATTAAAATAAATAATCATAGGTAAGGATCTCATTTGAATTTCATTCGGGAGGATATGTAGCCGAGACGATTGGAAATAAACGGAATATTCGGCAAATGAAAACTAGGTGAGTAAATCTCACTCACAGTTTTATTTTAAAAATAAATTGTTGGTTGTTTGGATGTATGCATGAATTATTGAATTATTGTGGTTGCATATATATTAGTTATTTAGGTAATGGTTAAATATATATAGTATTGGTGATTGGATAGTTCCCGCAATACCATTAGCGGGTGCTCGTAGTATCATTAGCGAATGATTTCCCTATGCACCCTGTAACAACCCGTATTTTCAATAACCTGTAATAACATAAATCGAGGCAGAATTTAATTCTAAAATGGGAATCAAGGGAAACGGGCTATGCCATTGTGTTCGTCTCGGAAAAATACGCGAAATAGAGTCCGAGTTTTCGAAAATCGGAGTCCGTATGACCAAGATATGGCCTCGCGAAGTTTCACGAAAATTCCCAAATTAAAGTATACTTAATTAAGTGAAATGGGTTGTGTAGATATATATATATATATATATATATATATATATTGATATATATATATATATAATTGAAAATTTAATAAATAAATATGCAAAAATGCTCAAAACAGCGAATTGGGAGAGGGGAATAACCGAACCGGCCGATTTTTGAAGTCGACCCGAGCCCGCTGGGTCGACTAGGGGTTAATCCAGGGTGTTTGGCTGTCAACCCGTGGGCCGATTCGCTCAAGTGCAGATTTTGCATTTGAATGGTTCTCATGGTCCATCTTTAATCTAAAGGCCCTAGATGGTTCCTACACTTGACTTCTTCCCCAAGACATGCTTTGATGGCTTGGATTGAATCTAGGGTTAATCCTATGGCCTAAAACACTTGCCTAATCTATATATAAGACCCTAACCTACCCTAATTCATTCATAATTAAACCTAGTGGCTAAACTATGGCAAAATGCTAGCTCTCATGGCCTCCACTAATTTTATGAAGAGGGTTGCATACTAATCACTCTCTAATCAACTTCTAATCCCTTCTTAGCATATTAATCTTCTTCATTTGGTGTTCAAAGTTGCTAGTTGTGAGTTTCTATCACTTTGATGATCTTTTGGTAAACTAATTAGAGGAGATGTGATGAGATTTATGGTTTTGTATGTGGGTTAATGAGCTTTGAATCATATGATATGATGTTAGCATTAATCTTATGTTTATGCATGTTGAGTATGTAAGCTTATGCAAGTTTAATATGATGTATGTTATGTTTGCATGATGCTAAATATGCAAGTTGTGGGCTATGTAATCATATGCATGTTATGCAAGTTCATGGTAATATGCTATGCAAGTTACATGTTTGTTAATATGCAAGTTACATGTTTGTTAATATGCAAGTTACATGTATGTAAATATGCAAGTTACATGTTTGTTAATATGCAAGTTACATGTTTGTTAATATGCAAGTTACATGTATGTAAATATGCAAGTTACATGTTTCTTTATATGCAAGTTACATGTTTGTTAATATGCGAGTTACATGTATGTAAATATGCAAGTTACATGTTTATTAATATGCAAGTTCATGATGACACATTATGCAAGTCTATAAGCTAATATGCAAGTTTGTTATGCAAAATGAATATGTAAGTTATGTGACATATTATATGCAAGTTATGTGACATGTTATGCAAGTTCATATGCAAGTTATGTGTTTGTTAATATGCAAGATGGCACCTTTGAAACATGTTCATTCATATGCAAGTTGACACCTTTTATATGTGTTATATCATGAACGAAATTACGTGGGAACGATGGGGTAATTAAATGCATAAGTTAATAAGATTGTGTGAAATTAATATAATTATGCATAACACAAAATAAATAAACATAGTATGGGAATTTGCCTATTTGGTTAGGTGTACCCATACTATGTGTTGGGAATTTACCTATTGAGTTAGGTCTACCCCATGGGAATTTACCTATTAAGTTAGGTCTACCCATGTTATGAAAAGCTTGACATTAATTAGGGATAATTAATATGGGGGTGATTAATTAGGTGTAATTAATCGACTAAGACACGAGGTTGGACTCATTTGTAGTGTAAAACTGCCCGGACCCAACCGGCTTAACCAGTTGCTACAAATGTTAGCCCAATGTGAGAGGTCTTAGGCACAAACTAAATACGTAATTAATGTAAAGACACGAGGTTAGACTCTGTTATGACATAAGGCTGCCCGGACCCAACCGGCTTAACCAGCGGTCATAAAAGACAGTCTAATGTGAGAGGTCTTTACAAAGGTTACGTTCTTAATTAATTAATTAAGAAACACTTAACCATATTAGCATGTAGAGGGACATGAGGGGTTAAGTGGGTGCCTCGGGTGGCATGAGAAAATCTAGTGGTTGCCTTGGGTGGCAATAGAAAATACGATTAGAATACTTAACCAAAATAGAACATGTAATTAAAACATGATTAAAGGGTTAAGTGGGATATACTAGAAAAAGGGACAAGCTTAGGTGGGTAGCTTGTGGAGGCCCATTTCAACCAGTAACCCATACGTATCTTTGTGGGCTCGACCCATGTCGAGGACGGGACACGCATACTGGGCTTGACTGTAAGAGGCAAACGGGTTAGCGGTGGCAACGCAAGTCCAACGGGCTTCATATGCGTGAGTGGGCCCGGGCTGGTAGGTAAGCCGTTGTTGCATCGAGTAGATATAAGCCGTGCACCTTTAGTTCCATCAGGTTGCCACATTGGGGAATGATACATCCCACGGTGGGGCCAGCACGGGTATCTACGTTAGGGAGCCGATCGAATGGGAAGTAGTGTGTACACCTAGTGGATTGTAGGGCCCCGTGGCGCCTACTTGGTCACCTAGGGGTACGCAGGTACTAATTAGTAAATTTTATAAGTCCTTGGGTGGGATCAACCTTTAAGTTAGAAACGACTGGTGTGGTGCAGTTTAGTAATTTACCTTAGGGAGGGTAGATGCGTCTTTATCCTTTATCTTCGTTTAGTTGACTGCTTAGGGTAGCCATTCATCCCTATATGTTACCGTATATCAGTTTATGTCTTCTCTGGTTACTTTAACGATTGTATTGTTAAAGTTATAGGACTCGCTCAGACTTATGTCTGACCCTGTTGTTTTTATCTTTTTCCCAACCCTCAGGTCCTACGGTGGATCCTAGCAGTAGTGGAGCTTGATCGGATTGCTGTTCCAGTCTTTAGGAGCTTGGATAGATGTAAAGCTCCAGTTATCCAGTTATCTTTTCTTTTGTTTGGCTATTGTATGAGAGTGGGATTATGTACTTCTTTATTTTGATGGATATTGTACTTGACCTTTATTGTGGTTTTATGATGTAACCAGACATGTTTTACTTCCGCTGTTATGAGATGATGTTTTAAAATTTCAAGTACTATTTATATCTGTCTTGTTGTAATTTTTCTGTTCTATATTCACTAAAATACTCCACCGATGCTATGGCATTCCCTTAGTGAGTGATCATAGCGGGAGTGGGGTGTTACACGTGGTATCAGAGCTTAAGGTTACCAGAACAGATAAAATTTTTGAGAAAAACTACTTTCTAAGAGTATTTTCGAAGAAAGGATTTTTAAAAGCATGTCTTCTAAGAGAAAAAGTTTTTGAAAAAGAAAAGCATAATCCCCAATAGCCATATCTTTATCTTTCGGAATCTCCTTTTTGAATCTTTCCTCTTTCGTTTCAGCATGGCTGAAGATCTTAACATCCCGGAGGGTTTAGTTATACCACTATGGTATAGGAGGTTGCAAGAGGCTAGGGCCGCGGCTGCGGGTCCAGCCAATGCTACTACACCAGAGACAACCGCTCCTCCTCCTCAGCCTAGAGTGGATAATTTTGCTAAGGTTTGCAAGGAGTTCAAGGCGATAGGAGGAAAACCTTTTCTAGGTTCAGAGACCTTCGTAGAGGCTAGAGATTGGCTTAAGGAAGTGGAAGAGTTGCTAGATATCTTTGAAGTGGAAGAGGGAAAGAAAGTCAAGTTGGCGGCTTGGTTAATGAAGGGAGAGGCCTCATTCTGGTGGGAGGTCACTAATGGAGAACGCCCTGTTGACTCTTGGGCAGATTTTAAGCAAAGGTTTGGGGCTAAGTTTCTCTCAAGGGCGGAAGAGAATCTGTTTATGGAGAAGTTCTTGAATTTGAAGCAAGGGAATCTCACGGTGAAAGAATATGTCAACAAATTCAATCAATTAGCAAGGTTTGGCATAGAGTTGGTGAATACACCGGAGAAGAAGGCTTTGAGGTTCGTTAGAGGCTTGAACGAACCATTGCAAGGAATAGCTATGACTCACATTCCTATGGGGGCCACTTTTGAGAAGCTTGTCTACATGGCACTTATGCATGAGGATGATAAGAATTCTAAGGCACCAGAGAAAAAGGGGGATCAGAAGAAACCGCAACAGCAACAACAAGGCAAGGGCGGAAAAGGCAATGGTGACAAAAAGAAGACGAAGAAGAAGTGCTTCAATTGTGGAACACCAGGACACCTTAGTAAGGATTGTCGCAAAAAGAAGAAGACCGGTTGCTTTCATTGTGGTGAAGCAGGGCATCTTGTGAAAAACTGCCCAAAGAAGGGGCAGAAGACGGGGTCTACCTCAGGAGGCCAGGTGCAAGCTCTTATAGCACCACCTCAGTCAGGGGGGCAAGTTCAGGTTCTCTCAGTTCCACCGATTCAGCAGAGAGGTAGAACTATTTCCGTTGAAAGTCTGGTTTTTCTGTTTGATCATCCAGTTCGTACTTTGTTTGACTCTGGCGCATCGCATTCTTTTATCTCATCATCGTTAGTTGAGTCACTGCACTTAGACACCAGTCTAGTTGATGATCCCTTGGTTGTCTCAAACCCAATTGGGGGCTCCATATATCTGTCTATGATATGTTTGGGTTTGAAGATTTCTATACTTAGCGTTGAGTTTAGATGTGATGCTTTTGTATTGGGCTTCACGGGCTATGGGTTGATCTTGGGCATGGACTGGTTATCCAGTAATGGTGCCGTTCTTGATTGCGAAAGGAGAGTTGTCAGGCTCATGACCCGCTTGGGTAACACTCTCGAGATCTCTTGCAATCCCATGGAATCTGTTTTGCTAAGTTATCTTGAATCGCTCGATGCTTCGGTCGAGAGTTTGTGTTCTGTCAGAGTAGTCCGGGAATATCCGGATGTGTTTGAAGAAGTAAAGGGTTTGCCTCCGAAGCGGGAGATAGATTTCCGAATTTATTTGGTGGATAATGCCAAACCAGTGTCTTTGCCAGTACGCCACATGGCTCCTCGTGAGAGAAGAGAACTTCATAAGCAAGTAGGGGAGTTGCTTGAGAAGGGGTTCATAAGGCGAAGTATATCGGAGTGGGGAGCTCCAGTAGTGTTTGCCACGAAGGCGGATGGGTCCCTCAGACTTTGTGTGGATTATAGAGAACTTAATAAGCTCACGAAGAAGAATAGACACCCATTACCGAGGATAGATGATCTCTTTGATCAGTTGGTTGGCGCGTCAGTATTTTCGCAGATGGACTTAGCTACAGGGTTTCATCAGTTAAGAGTGGCGGAGGACAGTATAGAGAAGACTGCTTTCCGGACTCCGGATGGTTTTTATGAGTGGCTAGTGATGCCATTTGGGTTGACAAACGCCCCCGCATACTTTGTTGATCTCATGAGTAGAGTGTTCAGAGAGTATCTGAATAAGTTTGTAGTAGTTTTTGTGGATGACATCTTGGTCTTTTCCAAGAATGAAGAAGAGCATGCCTTACATCTCAAGGAAGTGTTGGAGACTCTTCGAGCGCATAGTCTTAAAGCTAAATTCTCTAAATGCCATTTTTGGAGAAGAGAAGTGCGATTCTTAGGGCATGTGGTCTCTAAGGAAGGGATAGCTGTGGATCCCGCAAAGATAGTATCTATCCAGGATTGGAAAGTTCCTAGAAATGCTACCGAGGTAAGAAGTTTCTTGGGGTTGGCAGGATATTATAGGAAGTTCATCAAAGACTTCGCGAAGATATCAGCCCCATTAACCCGCTTGACGAAAAAGAATCTGGTTTTCTCATGGGATGTAGATTGTGATGATGCTTTCCGACGGTTAAAGAGAGCTTTGACCACCGCTCCAGTTTTAGTGCTTCCAGATGGGAGTAAGCCGTTTGTTGTTTATACCGATGCTTGTGGAACAGGATTAGGCGCAGTCTTGATGCAGGAGGGAAGGGTAATAGCCTATGGAGGGAGACAATTGAGAGTGCATGAGAAGAATTACCCTACCCATGATCTAGAGTTGGCCGCGATTGTTTTCGCACTTAAGTCTTGGCGCCATTATCTTCTTGGTGAGAGATTCGAGTTGTTCACCGACCATAAATCATTGAAGTACTTATTCTCTCAGAAGGATTTAAACTTAAGACAGCAAAGGTGGATGGAGTTCTTAGCATCCTATGATTTCGAGATAGCGTATACCCCTGGTAAGGGTAACGTGGTGGCAGACGCCTTAAGTAGAAAAAGGCTATCTTTGAGTCCATTGTTCGTGGAACGACGAAGCTTGGAGTTTCTTTCTTTGTTTGACTTCAGACCTTCTGTTGATTTTGTACCTGGTTTGTTGGCATCCTTGGAGGTTAGACCTACTCTTTTGAGACGGATTGGCGAGGCTCAGCGAGACGACCCACAGTTGGTTGTGTTGGTAGAGAAGCTTATAAGAGGGGAGTCGTCCAGCCATTTGGGTAGATACACCATAGATGATAAGGGATGGTTGCATAGAGACGGTAGACTTTGTGTACCGCAAGATGAGGGTTTGAAGAAGGCTATTTTGGATGATGCACATCGTTCAAGAATGACTATTCATCCCGGTGGAGACAAAATGTACCAAGACATGAAGAGAGTTTTCTTCTGGGCCGGTATGAAGAAAGATGTGGCCGAGTATGTGGCTAGATGCTTAGTGTGCCAACAAGTTAAAGTGGAGCAAAGGAAACCCGGTGGGTTGCTACACCCATTGGAAGTTCCACAGTGGAAGTGGGATAGTGTCTCGATGGATTTCATCGACGGGTTACCGAGATCGAGGAAGGGCAATACGGGAATTTGGGTTGTGGTAGACAGACTTACCAAGAGTGCCCATTTTATACCCGTAAAGAGTAAGAGGACCGCTCCATGGCTTGCTTCAGTCTATGTTAGAGAGATTGTTAGATTGCATGGCGTACCATCCAGCATTGTGAGTGATCGAGATCCTATTTTCACTAGTGAGTTTTGGAGAAGTTTGCAAGAGGCGGTAGGGACTCAGTTGTGTTTGAGCACCGCATATCATCCTCAGACGGACGGTCAGACCGAGAGGGTGAACCGTATCTTAGAAGATCTTTTGAGGCTTTGTATCTTGGATTTTGGAGGTACATGGGAAGAACATCTTCCTTTGGTGGAGTTCGCATATAATAACAGCTTTCAGTCCAGTATTGGTATGGCTCCTTTCGAAGCTCTTTATGGAAGGCCTTGTCGATCTCCTACATGTTGGTGGGAATCTACGGATAAGATCTTGCTTGGGCCGGATATGGTTAGAGAGACTTCAGAGAAGATTGATTTAATTCGAAAAAGGATGAAAGCAGCGCAAGATAGACAGAAATCTTATGCGGATCGGAGAAGGACGGATCTTGAGTTTGAGGTTGGGGACATGGTTTTTGTCAAAGTATCTCCATTGAGAAATGTTGTTCGCTTTGGGTCCGTAGGGAAGTTAGCACCGAGATTTGTTGGGCCGTTTCCTATTAAGGAAAGGATTGGACGGATGGCATATAGGGTGGAGTTGCCCGACAGACTTAGTGGTGTTCATGATGTATTCCATGTATCACATTTGAGGAAGTGCTTACATGAGACCGCGGAGGTGGTAGAGCCGAGCTTGCTTAGAGATGTAGAGGTAGAGCGTGATGCGACGATTCGACGAGCTCCTACTCGCATCCTTGGGTCAGAAACTAGGAAGTTGAGGAACAGAGAAGTTCAGCTAGTTAAAGTGCAATGGGGAGATGACGAAAGCAATGCTACTTGGGAGACGGAAGCAAAGATGCGTTCTTTGTATCCATTTCTTTTTGAGAGTATGTCTTTTAACTTCTCCTTTATTGCTTGTCTAGTACTTATCTTATCTTTAGTATATCCTCTCGCTAATACCTATGACCTTTAGATAGGGTAAAACCTATGGTTGAGACATGTGTTTGAAACATGTTATGGTTGATGGATGCATATGGATGCAATTGTTTGCTAGTGGTTGCTCGTGGATGCATATACACACACATTAGGCACTAGATCGGCTCAGTCACTTCATGTTGCATATTGCATAAATGGATGTGGTAGTTAGATTGATGGATGTATCATGGCTGTGTTATCATATGGATGATGCATTTTTGTGTATGGTTGTGCACGCATGTAGAAATTTGTATGTGTCAATAGGGTTTCGCATACATATTGGATGCATGGCACTATCATGGTTTGCATTAAGGAGGTTTACTGTATCAGTAACCGCCTGATTTTTGCATTAGGTAAGTACATATACACACACTTTTGCATATATCCATCCAGCATTTAGAATCTTGTAAGGACAATGATTGCTCGTGGATGATGCTTTGAGTAGATGGATGATTGGATGGTAGGATACGTTCTTCCTAACTTGAAGATTTCGGGGACGAAATCCTTTAAGGAGGGGAGAATGTAACAACCCGTATTTTCAATAACCTGTAATAACATAAATCGAGGCAGAATTTAATTCTAAAATGGGAATCAAGGGAAACGGGCTATGCCATTGTGTTCGTCTCGGAAAAATACGCGAAATAGAGTCCGAGTTTTCGAAAATCGGAGTCCGTATGACCAAGATATGGCCTCGCGAAGTTTCACGAAAATTCCCAAATTAAAGTATACTTAATTAAGTGAAATGGGTTGTGTAGATATATATATATATATATATATATATATATTGATATATATATATATATATAATTGAAAATTTAATAAATAAATATGCAAAAATGCTCAAAACAGCGAATTGGGAGAGGGGAATAACCGAACCGGCCGATTTTTGAAGTCGACCCGAGCTCGCTGGGTCGACTAGGGGTTAATCCAGGGTGTTTGGCTGTCAACCCGTGGGCCGATTCGCTCAAGTGCAGATTTTGCATTTGAATGGTTCTCATGGTCCATCTTTAATCTAAAGGCCCTAGATGGTTCCTACACTTGACTTCTTCCCCAAGACATGCTTTGATGGCTTGGATTGAATCTAGGGTTAATCCTATGGCCTAAAACACTTGCCTAATCTATAAATAAGACCCTAACCTACCCTAATTCATTCATAATTAAACCTAGTGGCTAAACTATGGCAAAATGCTAGCTCTCATGGCCTCCACTAATTTTATGAAGAGGGTTGCATACTAATCACTCTCTAATCAACTTCTAATCCCTTCTTAGCATCTTAATCTTCTTCATTTGGTGTTCAAAGTTGCTAGTTGTGAGTTTCTATCACTTTGATGATCTTTTGGTAAACTAATTAGAGGAGATGTGATGAGATTTATGGTTTTGTATGTGGGTTAATGAGCTTTGAATCATATGATATGATGTTAGCATTAATCTTATGTTTATGCATGTTGAGTATGTAAGCTTATGCAAGTTTAATATGATGTATGTTATGTTTGCATGATGCTAAATATGCAAGTTGTGGGCTATGTAATCATATGCATGTTATGCAAGTTCATGGTAATATGCTATGCAAGTTACATGTTTGTTAATATGCAAGTTACATGTTTGTTAATATGCAAGTTACATGTATGTAAATATGCAAGTTACATGTTTGTTAATATGCAAGTTACATGTTTGTTAATATGCAAGTTACATGTATGTAAATATGCAAGTTACATGTTTCTTTATATGCAAGTTACATGTTTGTTAATATGCGAGTTACATGTATGTAAATATGCAAGTTACATGTTTATTAATATGCAAGTTCATGATGACACATTATGCAAGTCTATAAGCTAATATGCAAGTTTGTTATGCAAAATGAATATGTAAGTTATGTGACATATTATATGCAAGTTATGTGACATGTTATGCAAGTTCATATGCAAGTTATGTGTTTGTTAATATGCAAGATGGCACCTTTGAAACATGTTCATTCATATGCAAGTTGACACCTTTTATATGTGTTATATCATGAACGAAATTACGTGGGAACGATGGGGTAATTAAATGCATAAGTTAATAAGATTGTGTGAAATTAATATAATTATGCATAACACAAAATAAATAAACATAGTATGGGAATTTGCCTATTTGGTTAGGTGTACCCATACTATGTGTTGGGAATTTACCTATTGAGTTAGGTCTACCCCATGGGAATTTACCTATTAAGTTAGGTCTACCCATGTTATGAAAAGCTTGACATTAATTAGGGATAATTAATATGGGGGTGATTAATTAGGTGTAATTAATCGACTAAGACACGAGGTTGGACTCATTTGTAGTGTAAAACTGCCCGGACCCAACCGGCTTAACCAGTTGCTACAAATGTTAGCCCAATGTGAGAGGTCTTAGGCACAAACTAAATACGTAATTAATGTAAAGACACGAGGTTAGACTCTGTTATGACATAAGGCTGCCCGGACCCAACCGGCTTAACCAGCGGTCATAAAAGACAGTCTAATGTGAGAGGTCTTTACAAAGGTTACGTTCTTAATTAATTAATTAAGAAACACTTAACCATATTAGCATGTAGAGGGACATGAGGGGTTAAGTGGGTGCCTCGGGTGGCATGAGAAAATCTAGTGGTTGCCTTGGGTGGCAATAGAAAATACGATTAGAATACTTAACCAAAATAGAACATGTAATTAAAACATGATTAAAGGGTTAAGTGGGATATACTAGAAAAAGGGACAAGCTTAGGTGGGTAGCTTGTGGAGGCCCATTTCAACCAGTAACCCATACGTATCTTTGTGGGCTCGACCCATGTCGAGGACGGGACACGCATACTGGGCTTGACTGTAAGAGGCAAACGGGTTAGCGGTGGCAACGCAAGTCCAACGGGCTTCATATGCGTGAGTAGGCCCGGGCTGGTAGGTAAGCCGTTGTTGCATCGAGTAGATATAAGCCGTGCACCTTTAGTTCCATCAGGTTGCCACATTGGGGAATGATACATCCCACGGTGGGGCCAGCACGGGTATCTACGTTAGGGAGCCGATCGAATGGGAAGTAGTGTGTACACCTAGTGGATTGTAGGGCCCCGTGGCGCCTACTTGGTCACCTAGGGGTACGCAGGTACTAATTAGTAAATTTTATAAGTCCTTGGGTGGGATCAACCTTTAAGTTAGAAACGACTGGTGTGGTGCAGTTTAGTAATTTACCTTAGGGAGGGTAGATGCGTCTTTATCCTTTATCTTCGTTTAGTTGACTGCTTAG
This sequence comes from Allium sativum, assembly GCA_030737875.1. Lineage (NCBI taxonomy): Eukaryota > Viridiplantae > Streptophyta > Magnoliopsida > Asparagales > Amaryllidaceae > Allium > Allium sativum. The sequence goes on from CM060920.1 coordinate 250,731,966, forward strand.
GGTAGCCATTCATCCCTATATGTTACCGTATATCAGTTTATGTCTTCTCTGGTTACTTTAACGATTGTATTGTTAAAGTTATAGGACTCGCTCAGACTTATGTCTGACCCTGTTGTTTTTATCTTTTTCCCAACCCTCAGGTCCTACGGTGGATCCTAGCAGTAGTGGAGCTTGATCGGATTGCTGTTCCAGTCTTTAGGAGCTTGGATAGATGTAAAGCTCCAGTTATCCAGTTATCTTTTCTTTTGTTTGGCTATTGTATGAGAGTGGGATTATGTACTTCTTTATTTTGATGGATATTGTACTTGACCTTTATTGTGGTTTTATGATGTAACCAGACATGTTTTACTTCCGCTGTTATGAGATGATGTTTTAAAATTTCAAGTACTATTTATATCTGTCTTGTTGTAATTTTTCTGTTCTATATTCACTAAAATACTCCACCGATGCTATGGCATTCCCTTAGTGAGTGATCATAGCGGGAGTGGGGTGTTACACACCCCACAATATATATATAGTGGATGACCTTCATACCGCGATATCCTGCCTTGAAGCAGGAGTGGTATTATTATTGTTGTTGACTAACATCTGTGGATGCAGGGTAACAGGTTGGAGGGATCCATCTGGATTCCTCAAATTTATTTATTATTGTATACATATTCATATATGTGTTATGTGTTGAATTGAATTGATGTTTGTGTGTTTGGATGATTGAATATTACTGGCCCTATATATTTATATTTAAAAATATCAAAAGGGATTTTTGACATTAAAAAGGAAAATTTATTTTCTTAAATAAAAGTGAAATTTGAATGAACTATGAAATATTTACTTGTTTTAATAATAAAAACAAGTAACCGAATTATTAACAAGGCTATAAGTGGAAAGGAAAATTATTGTTTGATAATATTAGGTTTTTAAATTCAAGTCTGAATTTAAAAAGGAAATTTATTTTCCAGAATGGGGATTGAAGTTCAAATAAGATTTGAAACAAGAACTTGTTTTAAATATTCAAAACAATAAAAAAATGAAATTTATAAACGATTGTTATAATGGAATAGAAAATTTATCATTGAACAATTTAGAAATGGAAACTCGAGTGCTAATTTTAAAAAGGGAAACTATTTTTCGAAAGCAGGAAAGGAATTTTAAATAGAAACATGTTTCAATATTTGAAACAAGTAGTTGAAATTATAAACGACATTTATAAATGGAAGTGAATAATGATCCTAGAATAATTGGATTATTTAAATTCAAATATGAAATAAAAAAAGGGAATTGGGAATCGTTTCAAAGGAAATAATGAAATCATTTTTGATATTCGGAATAAATAAAAGAAATAACTATTATTGGATAATTAGAATTTAGATTCAAGTATGGATTAAAAAGGAGAATCGAAAATCATGTAATTCATTTTGATGTTTGGAAGGTAAATTGAATTGAAATAAATCCGTAAGGGTTTATAAATAGAATTCGACTATGTCGAATTTATAAAAATATTTAATCTCCGAAAGGATATTGGATTTATATTAAATAGGAACTGTAATTGAAATTTGATGTGAAAATAGATTATGTATTTTTATTATATATATATATAAGTTATATAAAATAAACTATTCCGAAACTGGAATTGAGTTTCAAATCGATTGTTTAAATGGAAGTTTTGTTTTAACAAGGAAGCTAATTTATAAATTACGTTTATAAATGTGATAAAATAATTGTCATCGAGTAATTTTGAAAATAGATTCCAAATGTAAGAAATGGAATAAAAGGTGAGGTTTAAATCGAGTTGTTGTATTACAAACTTTTATCTGTCTCTATATAAGAACGTTGTCAATCAAGGTCTGAGAGGTAATTAAAATACCCCAACTTGAATGACTTCACTATTATCGAGGGATGATATTAGTTTGTAATGGCAAATGATGTTAAATTAATTAATTATTTTTATGAAGGAAATTTATAATTAGAATTTGATGATATCGATATTCCATAAATAAACTAATTCCAAGTGAATTAAACTTGAATATAGGAATCGGGGTTTTGAACTTAGTTATGAATATGGAACATAATCATCGATGAGTTTAAATAATTTGAATTGTTAAGGAAGTTTGGATAACGAGTTCGATTTACTGGAAATGTAGTTGGAATTTGATTATAAATGAAGTTTTAAAAGTTTATATTTAATTTAATTAAAACGAACTCGCCGCAGCGCGGTAGTTCGTAATTTGACGACTCAGACTTCAATTGAGCATATAGAACTCAATATAAGTCGGAATTCGATGAAACAAGAAATGCCTGGACCTATTGAATGATAGTTTTCTAATGGAAGAGAAAAACCTGAATTTCATCTTATAGATTTTGAGTTATATCAAAATCAAAATTTCAGAAAAAACAGCACCAAAATCATTTTAAACTCGTGAGGGTTTATTTAATTAAACAAAAGGATTTTAATGAATAAAAATCTGAATTTCAATTAGTAAAATTCGGACTTGGGTTATAAAATAAATATGTACCCAAGTAGAGCAAGTGAATTGGATTTTGAAACAAAACCAGATTTTAAATTATTAAATGGAATCGACTAATTAGAAATGGTTAATTAATGAAACTTTGAGGTTGAACTTAACTTTAGTTAAGCAAATCGAGTTTGTAAATTTAAATTCTAAAATGAATATGAAACTCGAACTAAAATGGGAATTTAACGGATTCATAAGAGTGTTAAAAGTAAATTTGAACGTGATAGGTTAAAACTTAAAATGGTCCAAGTAAAGAAGCTAATTAACTAATTAGCGAATGGAAAGTGATTAAAGTGAAAAGTGTGGAATTGTTTCGAAACGAATTGGGAATGATCTTATATATGTTAAACACTGTTGATTCAAACTATAAATGAATTGATTCAAACTATAAGTGAATGGAGCGGCTGAATTACTTAGAGAATTAATTAGTGAGATTGAATGTGGTGAAATCAAAATAGCCGTATGGTTTTGGAATAAATGAGAGTGCAGGTGTACGTATATTAGACAGGTATGGGATGAAGAATATGAAGAGAGTATGAAGGTTATAATTTAAGTGCCCGACAAAAAGGTACATGTTTAAATTTCCATATAAGGTTTTATGCGCCGAATCGGCAAGCCGCTTGGCCTTTTGATTTTCTTTTTGAATGAAAAGGCCCTAGAGAGGCGAGTTGGGGTTTGAACTATTGACCGGTACAAAGGATGTGCTGGCGAAATTTTCCGAAAATTTAAGGAGCTAGAATATTTTTAAGAAATTTGATAATTAGAAATCAATATATATAATTTTGATATGAAGTTTGGAAAATAGATAATGAATGAATAAATATTTGAAAGGGCCAGTGATTGTGAAATTGTTTGGTGGATTTTATTTTTTTCTTTGATAGTTAAATTACCGACTATCAAAGATTTTTGACCATTGTTGTCAATACAGAGAGACCGGTTGGATTTAATATCCGAAAAACACTCCGTATAGGCATAGGCATTGCGAATTAGATTATGCTGAAAATAATCGAAGACGGAGTGAAATTCAAGAGCTGTTATGTTTGTCCAGTCCCAGGACAACTTGTATGGACGAATGTCTGACAGAGTATTCCTAACGGTCACATAAGACGATCTTTTCAAGGTATTACGTCTGGTGGCGGAGGAATTCGTTTCTTTTTTGCTTTTATACCCGTAATATTTTTGAGAAAATCAACTAGTGATTTGACGAGTTTGACGATGTGACATTCAAAGTGTATGGTGGCCAGATGTTCTAAAAGATAGACGTAGCCTCAAGCATCACCACCGGGAAATGACAAAAATCGGGCAGGCAGCATGGCTATGTGGGTCGCTTCCATTAGGGTGTATAATCACCTATCTATAGAAATTCCTTTTACTTCTTTAATCTATTTTGATGCTGTCCATTTTCGAGAAACGGTGGTTTGAGCCCAACCGTTTGTGATATACATTCGATACACTCAAGCGAAATGAGTGGTCGGTCATGTGTGGGCCGGGTTGCAAGACGTTCTTATTGAACCCAGTGTGTTCCCCTATACAGATACACTATCGGAAGGTGGTCCCATACCTTGTAATAGTTAGAATCCAATCCCCAATAAGCGCCCTGCGGTTTTTGATTTTATACTATATATGTAGAGCGTGAGATGCAAGCGCTCTACTATTTGGTTATTTATTTGATTATACATTATTATAATATCACCGGATTTTGATATCAAAATTGCTTTGGGTTACAGTAAGGTAAAAATCGTCCGTGTTTATGTGTGGGTTGGTCTTACTATTATTCTTTTCTTTCAAAAGGTTTTTTTCCCAGAGTTTATTTTGTATGGGCAGTCAAGTGTTTCAGGCTTTACAGATACACTTAGAGGAGCTTGAAGCAGGAGGCTTCAACGTTAGTTATTTAGAGTTATTTCCGCTGTACCAAATGTTGTATTGTACTCTGATGATGGTATGTATATACATTAAAAAAAATTATTTCAAAGCTTATGTTATATAATATATTTTATTTGTTCCGCTGTGAGGTTTTGTATTGTTATTTATGTTCATCTTATATCTTTTCTATTTTCTTTAACCCTAATGACTCGTATTTCTGTATTACCTGAGTTGGACATGTGTTGTATTAGTCAGCTCAGAAAGTATGGATTTGTGGGCCGTTACAAAGGAAGAATCCCAAAAAGGATAGTGTGTATAGGAATAATCTTATGGCATTCATCGAACTGATAGAGAAATTAAAGAAAGATGATCTTTATACGTATGAGCATTCTGTATTTCTTGAAAGTATAATGTTGTGAACTTTTACGTGCTGTTATAAATTTAGTTCAATTTTTTAATATTAATTCTGTATTTTTTACAGTTAAAGTTTTTGAAAAATACTGTGTATGCAATCATTCTATATAGTTGGATAGAAGTATGCAAATATTATGTACAGTTGCATAGATGTATGCAATTATACTGAATATTTGTGTCAACTTTGCTAGTATATTGCATAGATGAATAAATGTATGAAAAAAATTCATAGAAGCTACATACAGATACGAAATTATTCTTGTAAATGGATAATGAACACAAGTATTATTCATTGTTGCATTGAGGTATGCAACTATTCTCTTTATTTGCATGCAAGTATTCAAAATTTATCGGGTATGCTTACTCTATTTTAACTTTATCTACTTTTTTCCCCTTTTAATCCTGAATATTTTAATTTAATCAGCTGATTCTATAGTTTTAATTTCGTTATTTATTCCTATAATTTTATGAAGTTTAGTTCTTACATGTCAGTATTTAATAAAAAAAATAAAACGTCTTCTGGAGTAATGCTGCAAATATATGCAGTTACATCAGGAATTATATTGAAAACATGCATACAAGTATGGAAACTGTTACGAATAACTGTACACATGACAGTATCAATTCATAATTTCATCTAAAATTAAAAGAACTTAATTCAGTTCACAAAATAAAAAGGTAATTCAGTTTACACACTACATAATCATGCGCACGTAGTTCAAAAAACAAAATAGCAGTCAACATTTTCTAACAAATATAAACACCCCTTTCTTCCATATTATTTTCTTCATCTCTAATGATTTCTTTGTCCTCACTTATCTGCTTCATTATGTTAATAACAAACATGCACCAATATTTGTAGGACCACTGTTAAAAAAAACATTAATCAGCCTTATCTGCATGTAATCAAATAAAATTACAAAAACATAGACATAATTATAACTAGATGCATACATGTACGCAAATAACAGTAATATCTGCATATTTATATGAAAATATTCAGAATATTTGCACATATTTTATTAAAAAAATAGATCTAGAACACTTGTAATATGCATATATTAAGAATATATTCATATATGTATACAACTAATCATCAGACACGCAAACAAACAGAAAATCAAAGGAGCTGAATATTTGTATGCATATATACAGAAAATATGCATACTTCTACGCAACTTTTCTGAATACATCCAAACACATATTATACCAATAGTCGCATTTTTATATGCTCGTATTCACAATATATGCATATATTTGTGAATATATGCAGAACATATGAAAATATATGTTGACAAATTAAATTGTACGGCTGAACAATCAGCAACAAAAATAAAACTTTATAAAATAACTAAACTATTCATCAATAAAAAAAAGCCAATTAAACCAATACAGAATAATGAATCGGCTGTAAAATCAACAACAAAAAATATACATCCATAATATAGGACATTTAAAATAATTCAGAATAATGAATCAACAAAAAACGATTGCAAAATGAAATCTGTATACCAAAAACAATAGTAGAACAATTTGCCGATCACCTGCAAGAAGAAAAAAATTAGAACGATTTCAAATTGTAATCCATATACCAAAAAACGATTTCAAAATGAAATCAGGTAAAAAGTATAAATCACCTGGAAGAAGAAACATCCATTTTTTAAATGAAGAATCGATCAAATTAACTCTCTGAAGAAATTGCTGAGAAACCCTAATTTTAGATGGATAGAATTTTGATACCATTAGAACAATGACGGCGCAGCCATTAACACAGAAATACACAACGATTAAAAAATTAGATCGCTAAAATGTATAATAGATCACGTTAATTACGCCGTAATTTGGGTAAATGGGAAATTCAGGAAAAGAAAATGCGGATATTTAAAAAATAGGGATGAAATTTACATGTATTATAGGGGAGGATGTGAGCCTAATTAAGTTTACTTTTAAGGATGTAAGTCTAATTTTCACTAAACCAAACTGTGATTAAAGTCTTAAATTGGGGCATATAGTACATGATGAATATGACTTGGAAAAGGGCCTTGAAAAACTATAATGAAATAGGAATAATTGTTAAATATTGAAAATGCCTAGATTTACATTAATTAGAAACTGTAACTGCGCTTAGACACGAAGTTAGATTACACTTGTGGTAGAAGCCTTCCCAGACCCAACCGGCATATCCAGCGTCCACAAGGGGTAAATCTAATATGTGGGGTCTAAGTGCATAAACACGTGACGGTGCTAAGACGCAAGAAGAAGTCTGCCGGACCCGACCGACATATCCAGCATCCACAAGTGGAGGACTTAATGTGGGAGGTCTAGCGCATTATAACCATAAATGAATGAATGGTAATGAACTTGTAATACTTAACCTGTTTGAATCCATAGGGATTACATGAACATGTTAACTTGAGTAGGGGTTAAGAAAACTTGCTTGAATCAGTAGGAGGGTTAAGTAAATCTTAGGGCGGTGGGTAATATTTATATATATATAGGCCCACAAACTTAACCTGTAGGGTTATGCACTCTTGTTACACTGGTAGGCATAACCTGTTGAAATCCTAGTAGTGAGGATGCAAGTTTAGGGGGAAGCTTGTATCATCTGGTGTGTGCGGGATCTGTTTCAGTCAGTAACCCATATAGGTATCAAACGAGTACTCTGAACTAGGTCGGAGTCAGGACACACTAACTGAGCTGGTTATAAGAGGTCACATGGGAAAAGTTGTTTGACGGCGCATTCCATCGGGCTCATGTGGGTGCATGGGTCCGCCTGCTCGGGAAAATAAGACGTTGTGACATCAGTAGATATGGTTGTGCACATCCTGAAAACGAAGGGTTGCCACTTTATGGAGTGATATATCCAATTGTGGGGCCAGCAAAGGGTATCTACGGAGTTAGGGAGTCGATTGATTGGGGTAGTAATTAGGGTACGTCTAGTCTCGCTTGTTTAGGAGCCCGTTATTATCCTCAGAGGTAACACCGGTAAGTTTAGTTGGGCTACCTGTTGTTGTATGGGGTAAAACCTCTCAATAGAAGTACGCCTAAGTTTAGAGAGAGAAAAAGAAAAGTATTGGAGAAGCGCAAGGCCTGTTATGTTCAATTTATCCTGTTTACCTTGTCATACCTGCCTTATATGTTGTTATCTCTCTCCAACTTATATGCCTGTCATGATGCCTTTACTTATTTATATGCTAAAAGTAACTGGACTTGCCAGACTTATGTCTAACCAATTTTGTTTCCTCTTCTTTCTCTTATGTTTCCCCCTTAGGTTCTCAAGGTGGGAATACTCAAGCTTGATCAGGATTCTTCTTTTCTTCTGCTTGGAGCTGCTTAGATGTACCGCTTGATTTCATATCTTCTCTACTATGGTCATATTTTGGGGATTATGCTTCTTTATTTATTGTACTCTGATGATTTTAGTACAAGACAGAAGTTTTAAGTTGATGTACTTGGTTTTATATATTTCAGATTCATGATGTAACTATGTTTTGAATCACTATGTTTTCTGCTCGATTAGATTTTAAATTCCGCTGTAATTTTATATCTGTCTTGTAATATTTCTGTTTCTGCTTACTATAACGCTTCATGAAACTTAATGTATTCTCTTAAAGAGTGACATTAACGGACGTGGGGTGTCACACATGGTATCAGAGTTGAAGGTTACTAGATCGGATAAAATATTTTGAAAATTGTTTTCAAAAAGGTTTTAAATGAAAGCATTTTCAAAAGAAAAGTTTGTTTTGAAAAACATATTCTCCAAAGCCATATGTAATATCTTTCGATTCTCTATTTGAATCCCGTTTTCCTTTTCTTTTCAGCATGTCTGGGGAACCTAATATTCCTGAGGACGTTACGATATCTGGTTGGTTTCATAGGTATCTTGAGGCCATGTCGCCTGCCGGTGGTCAAGCAGACGTTCCTCCCATAACTGCACTTGTTGTTCCTCCTCCTTCGTCTGTTGATAATTTCTCTAAGATATGTAAAGGTTTCTGTGCTATAGGCGGAAATCCATTCCGAGAAACTGAGATTTTTATAGAAGCAAGGAATTGGCTTAAAGAGACGGAGGATTTGTTTGGAATTTTTGAAGTTGACGATCGTAGGAAGATTCAGTTGGTCGTTTGACAGTTGAAAGATGAGGCTTCATTCTGGTAGGAAGTGACGCAAGCAGGGCATCCAGTGGAAACTTAGGATGATTTCCAACAGAGGTTTGAAATGAAGTTTCTTTATCAAGCCAAGCAAAGCATGCAAATGGAAAGGTTTTTGGCGCTTAAGCAAGGAAGCATGTGTGTTATGTTAACAAATTTAATCAATTGGCGAGGTTTGATTTGGAGCTAGTGAATAGCCCGCACAAGAAAGCTTTGAGGTTTGCTAGAGGATTGAATGAGTCCCTCCATGGGTTAGCTATGTCTTATATTCTGATGGGAGCAATTTTTGAGTAGCTCGTTGATATGGCATTGATGCATGAAGAGGATAAAGGTGAAAAGAAAGAAGCTAAGGCTGAGGAAACACAGAATAAGAAAGTGTGGCCTAAGAAAGGACAACAACAAAAAATGAAGGGCGGAAAGAATGGTAAGGTTAGAGATAAGAGGAAGTGTCATAATTGCAGACGTGAGGGTCATTTGATCAAGGACTGTAAAAGAAAGAAAAATGCTTGTTTCAATTATGGAGAGGTCGGACACTTTTCTATGGAGTGCCCGAAGAAGCAAGGATAAGGCCAAAGGGCAAGATCTTCGGGAGGAAAGGTGCGTTCTCTCGTAGCTACTACACCAGACAAAGGTAAGAAAGTTTCCGTTGAAGGTTTGTTTTCTCTTTCCAATCATCCTATTAAAACTCTTTTTTATTCGGGCGCTTCACGTTCTTTTATATTTGATTCTGTGATTGAGTCTCTACTCCTTAGTACTTGTATGGTTTTGGATTCCGTTGTTGTCTCAAACCTCATTGGGGGTACGACTCATTTGTTTATGATTTGTCGGGGTTTAAGAATATTTGTGTTGGGCGTCGAGTTTGAGTGCGACGCATATGTGCTTGGTTTCATGGGCTATGGTTTGATTCTAGGGATGGATTGGCTAGCCATGTATCGTGCCATTCTAGATTGTGAAAGGAGGGTCGTTAGACTTTTGACTTGCCATGGGAGGACCCTTGAGATTTCTTGTGACCCTAAAGGGTCTGTCACGCTTAGTTTCCTAGAGTCACTTGATGCATCTATCGATGATCTGCGATCTGTAACAGTAGTCTGTGAGTATCTAGATGTTTTTGAGGCGGTTCGGGGCATATCTCCAAAGCACGAGATTGATTTCCGTATATACTTGGTGGATAATTCATAGCCAGTTGCATTGCCTGTGCACCATATGGTTCCAAGAGAAAGGAGGGACACAACAACAAGAAAACATACATATGGTTACAGTCATCGGTTGCGTTTGATATGTAGATGCAACCAATGTGATTTTTAATTTTGTATTTAGGGGTTTTAGTTACATTTATTTAACAATTTTTGAAAATATTGACATTTAGCGCTTCCCTCCGTTACGTTCTGCTTTCCCCCCTCTATTTCAGTTTTTCCACCTAAAATTTTCTTCCCTCTTTGTCTTCCCCATATTACCCCAAATTACTTAGCCGTAGATTCCGTTCGATCCTTTTCCCTCTACCCTAGCGTCGGCCTCTATTTCCTTCCAGCAAGACGGGAGATGCAAGGCCTTTCAACTTTGCGATTAGGTTCCGATGTTGGTATGTGTTTCGTTCTTTTCTGCCTCCACCGATTTTATGCTTCTCATTTTCCTAAGGGAAACATCAACTGTTAGATTATGTTTATTATTTACTCCTCCTTTAAACTGAGATCTGCTTTTGTTACTTCCCTGTTTTCTTTAAACTACCACGATTTTTAGATGGCAAATTCTATTGCAACCCACGTTCTTAGGTAGTAGCCCCCCAAAACAAGACAAAAACAATATACCCCTAAAATTAGTAAGTAGCCCCCCCTATTTTCCAAAGTTGCCCCTCCCTTCACTTCTCTTCTCTCTCGTTTTCACGCATCTCCCCAAAAAATAAAAACCACCGCGATAACAGGCATCAAAGCTCGTCGCGACTCCTTTTCCATCGCAATTTCTTTCCTTTTTCTGGTCGGAAGCAGCTCGAATTCAGCAAGTAGGAGGTACGCTACATGTAAAGTTTAATAATTTAGGGTTTTGTAGTTAGGGTTTTGAGTTTATAGTTGTGGAGTAAGTGATTGGATTGAAGATTGACTCGTTTTTGTTGTTTTTTATGGTATTTGTGAATGGAAATCGATGATTTTGTTGATATTTGTGGTGCCTTTGAATCTACAGAATTGGGATTTTTTTTTAATTGTTCCAGGAAACCACGCACTGTAAAAACGTGGAAATAGGGTAAACCACGTATAACACATACGAGGATTACACTTTTTCCACGCAAAGAAAAGTCGAGGAATGGTTTCAAACCATGTAGTGGCTGAACGTGGTTTGTGTACGTACCACGTATGACTATGGCGTGGGGACTTGTAATTTTGAAAAAAAATTAGACGATGACTTTAACTAACCCAATCTGTTTGTAAATTTATAGATGCCTCCTCGTAAACCAATGACTGCTTCAGAAAGAAGAAGAAGAGTGGGCAAGGCAGCCGAAGGCAAAAGTGGAGACATGAATGTGGGGACGGATGAAGAGCGACACAGTGAAGCTGAGGATCAGTTCAGAATTGTAGTAAGGGGAAGTGGCATCCAACGGCCAGAAGCAGAAGAACAACACGATGAAGAAGAGGATGAAGAACAACAAGATGAAGAAGAGGGTGCTGAAGAAGAAGGTGATGAAGAAGCTTTAAATGAGAAAGGAGGGCCAAGAAATAATGATGTGATTAGAGAGTTTGATACTCATGTAGCTTCTATGATATGGCTCGATCAGGTACGTGGCTATTATTTATATTATAGTGAATTATAATTATTTCAGTTTTATAACTTTCCAATAAATTTGTGTAGGACCGAGGACCACTAACATGTGTAAATCATGCTCAAAAGGTATCGGAGTGGAAGATACCGGATGATGCTACTAGATTTAAAGTCGTCGTTGAGATGTCAGGTTTATATCCCATTGTGAGCACTTGCTACAAGAGCGTCAACAACAACTTGATATCGGCTTTCGTAGAGCGATGGTATCCAGAGACTAACACTTTCCATTTGCCATTCGGTGAGATGACAATTACTTTTGATGATGTCGCGTCTCTATTACACATTCCAATTGAAGGCAAACCGATACAGAGCATGACATATGACAAGGAACAGGCGGTTAGCCTTGTTCACAAGTATCTTGGAATTTCAAAACAAGTAGCTAGGATGGAAATGAATGACCGGGTTGATTATAAGCTAAGTTTGTCTGCGTTGCATGGTGTATTTGAAGATGTAAGCGATGAGTGGACCGATCGAGCTATTAGACGTGCCGCTCGGGCGTATTTGTTGTTTTTACGTGGCAACACGTTGTTTGCGGATAAAAGCAAGACTCATGTGCACGTCCGCCTTCTAGAACCACTTAAACATTTGGATTCTGTTAGCACATACTCTTGGGGTTCGGCAGCACTTGTTTTTTTGTACAGACAGCTTGGATTAGCAACTCGTATGGGCGTGAAACAAATTGCCAGATTTCTTTGTTTACTTGAGTCGTGGATTTTTGATCATTTTCCTTGCTTTCATCCGTCAACAAATCTTTACTATGAGAATTTACCACGTGCTGCTCGGTGGAATCCGTCTATAGATTGTGGCGCTTCACTAGTTGAACTTCGTATATTCCTTGATAACCTTCAAGAAGATTAGGTAAATTACTTCATTTCACAAATAACTAATAATTATTTATTACATGTAGTAGTAATAATTTTCTATATCTTTGAATAGGTTATCTATGATCCTTATATTTATGCACGACACTATCATCCGTTCCATCCTATATCTTGGTATAGTGGTTGCATTCTCTGTATGAATGTTGTAGAACCATATCATCCCGACAGAGTACTCAGGCAGTTTGGCAGAGTTCAGAACATTCCCGCGGCACCTATTCCTCATGTAGCAACAAATGCACGCCGTGGTACTACGTCTACGACATACACCCGAGTACGATATCAATTCTTGGAAAGTATATGGGAGAATTGGTACAATCATGTGATAGCAGAAGGGCGTAGATCAATACCACTACATCAATCCTCCTTGAGTTACACAGATGAATATATGGAGTGGTATAGAGAACACGGTGTCTTGCGTGTTCACAATCCGCTACACCTACCGGATGATGTTGTGCTTGGAGCCCCACATTTTCAGCCTACCTACAATCAGTATACTCAGTATGTTTCAATTATTTATTTACTTTAGATTTGTTTTTCCAGGATAATATCCTTGTTTAATTTTTATTTTCTAGCTCCACACTATGTTTTAATTTTAGTTTGATTTATTTTCTACAGACCATTCAAGACGTGCATGGGATGTTAAATGAACCAAACCCTCAAATTGATAATGCTCGGATTGCCGTTGGACGCTACTATAGGCCTCATGTTTAAGTGTTGTTTAGTTTAAGTTTGATGAACTTTTATTTTGGACGTGATATGTAATGTAACTTTTATTTAAGTGTTGTTTAAATTTGGATGGACATGTTTGATCATGTGATGTATTTTGAAAATAGAATGCTAATGTAATGCCTTTTGGATTGTTTAATTTGATCTGGTGTTTTAATTGTGGTCGATTTTCATATTAATGTTTTCTAGTTGTTCAGTACACTGTTATGTAATTTTTCATGTTTGACAGTTTTTATTTTTTTTTATTTCTGTTACAGCCACGCTCTGTAAAAACGTGGTCGGGAAGAAAACCCCGTGGAGACTATACGTGGTCAGAAGGTAATCCATGTTCTACCACTACGTGGTTGGTTGGATTACCACGTAGGACTAAATCGCGGTTTTCTAACCAACCGCGCAGAAAGGGTGGACACAATTTTTTTAAAGAGTTTCTGGAAGTCCTCTCGCTCTGTAAAAACGTGGTTTCAGCACTAACCACATATTTCCTACACGTGGTTCATTGTTTTACCCCGTATGTTGATAACGCGGTTATTCTTCTAACCACGTAGGTCCTCAACGTGGATGGCTTGCATACCACGTTTTGTCAGTCCGTGTGTGCCCAGAATTTCAAAAAAAAAATATGTCAACCAAACTGTATCAACAAATAACACATATTATATACACAGAACGAAAAATAATAATTAACAACACACTTTCCAATTGCCAAATAGTGGTTTAATACAATATCCAAAGAATAACCAATTTCCTAATACATTCTCATTTAATTAGACGAACAAAAGTACAACCAATCAAACGTATGCCAACCAAACTATTTCCACTCTGCATACGAATTTCTTTCCTCCCAAGCTTGTCTCTTATTGTTGTAAACATGCTCCCAGTCGCTAGCATCCCGGTCTCGAGCCTTGAACCATTTTCTGTAAATAGGTGGCACAGGATGTTTGTCCTCAAGTTTAACCTGCAAGCCATGAACCGTGAGGCTTGAAAATATTAGTCATATTTTATAATCTATGAATATAAACGTTACATACTTGAACAAAATGATCTTGGTTGACAAAAGCTATCGCAATTTCTTTGCGTAGTACTGGTGGAGGTATGTTTCCTCTCAATGGTGGTATTGTCATCGTAAGCCTTTCACTAATGCTGAATAGCACAACATTGTATCTAGTTGCAATAATATATCCAACATCAGGCATTGACATCCATTTTTCCATTGGTGCAAAATCTTCATCTTCGTGTAAAAGGCTTTTGAGAATAACTGAACTTCTACCATGTTCTACAAAAACTTTATCGTACATACTCTGGTGCTCATATAGCTCGTCGTGCAATTGTGTTCTAATTTCGCTCCATCTAGATTCTCCCAATCCAAGCAAAGCAGCCACGCATCAGTATCCACAATTACCGTCCGATCGAACGTCCACAATATCTGTGACAAAAGCCCTCATCTCTAATGGAATTTTATGCAGATACATTCTCATGTCTTCAGTTTGTTCGTCCAGCTGCAAATTTAATAAAGTAGGTTATTATACAACTCATGTGTATTCAAATAAAATGATTATTACCTTTTTTGGTTTACGAATAGGAAGCTTATCCGTTCGAGCTTTTTTTGAAGTATAAGAACTTTGGGAATAAACACTTTCAACAAGTTCAAATGACGAAGCCATCCGTTTAGTCGAAGTATTAGAACTTTTTTTGCTTTCTCTTCCACGTGTCTTTATTTTGCTTTTCGGAGATGCAAGAGACGTCGTTCGCGGTTCTACAACCTCCAACATTTTTTTTATAAATTTGCATTTGATACGGAGCATCCAATTTTTTCACATCGTTTATTAATTTTTCTATTTTCTCCGCTATCCCCGCATCTTTCTTTCCACTTATTTCAACAAGGTGAAGTCTCGTCCAATGAACATCAATCATATCAAGCGATATTGCCGTACCAGGTCCAAGTTGAGCTAACTCATGCACACAAAGCAATCCATGTGTTCTACGAAGAGCACATCCACATAACCTTTCTTCATCACCAACATCTTTTACTCTTTGAAGTTTGGAATGCAACAAATCAAGTGCCTTAATAGAAACAAAGCCTCGTAAATTTCTGAACTCTCGTATATGAAATATGTGCTTTACTTTGGTTAGACTTTGCTCAAATGATGCTTTAAGTTCGGTGAACGAGAGTTCCAATAATGAATGCATCTTCGTCCAGGCTTGTTCAAAATTGCATAAACTACTAGCTAAATGTTTCTTCAATTTTGAATGAGAAGACTCAACTCTGCATTGACACATGTACATAAGTTAGAACTAATCACAACAATTACTTTTTCAGTAATTGTTACAACAATTAGTAAACAAAATTACCAATTGGACGTGTAATTTCCAAAATGCTTGTAGTCGTCAGTCCATACTTGCACAAATCTATCTTTGTAAGTATCCAACCATATCTCGTGAATATACTTCAGAAGTGAAGTATGGCTTGCATACTTTTCGTGCAACACTTGTAAATTCTCATTATGGGCAACGATATTTTTTGAACACACTAATTCATTCCAATCAAATAAGAAAGACTTCTTCTCTTCAAGCTCCATATCTTTTACTTTTTTTGCATATACGTGAGAACATTATTTTTAATATGCCACGTGCATAACATATGAGTAGACTCAGGAAACACAAATCCAATAGCATTAATTAGTGTCGTTTCTCTATCAGAAATAAAGACTGATGGCATTTCCACTTCAGAATCAACCAACACTGATTTCAACCTCTCTAATGCCCACATATAATTTTCCTCTTTTTCGGCAACTAAATAAGCAATGGCTATACAAAACGTAAGATCCGTGCTAGTAACTCCAACAATCTCAAGTAACGACATTTTGTATCTATTGGTTTTATACGTACAATCTAATATGATAACCCTAGGAAATGTACGTAAAAAATCCAAACTAACAGGATGTGCCCAAAAGATATCTTTAATAATATCAGTACCATCTAATGTCTTACGATGCCATTCAAAGTAATCAAACTCTTTCAACTTACTAAGCAAGTATTGAACTTGTGATCGCCCTGCCCGTTCAATAGCATTCTGTGCTTTTATCACATTGTAGATTGTTTTGATTGTGGTAGATTTTGAAGTATCATTTCGTTTAAGGGTGGCTGAAATTTCTTTTGGCTTTACCAAATTCTTATGCATCTCTATAACTAACCTGATCTCAGCTTCGGTTAGTCGACCTATATACGAGTGGCCTTTTGTATTTTTCAATTCGGAATGATTGTGAACACCATTGACAATATGCAATCGCCAATCATCTAAAGTTCCAAGTTTCTCGCCTTTCAGTCTAAATGGGCAATTGCATTTTTTGGTACCCGTAAGTCGGAGATTTTTCGGTTGAAAATCTTTTCGCTTCTTGTAAACGCCACTTCGTTCACAAGCAAACGTGATTCTTGGTTTCTTGACTGAAGCACCGGTATCCGATTTCAAAATTATAACAACAAAACCAAGACGCTTTCCAATATCACGAACCCAATCAACTAATTTTTTCCGTGAAGGATATATCTGCATTTAAAATGTTATATAAAATGTAAGTATTCACGATTTATTTCAGCATTAATCAAAGAAAGTGTACATCATAAGTCGTGAACTCATTTGAATAATCCAATACTATCTCATCATCCTTTTCTTCATCACTAGAGAATGCTACAATCTGCACAAAACATATACAACAAACTTTAAGCTCAAACCAGAAAAATATAACTTACCCAATTTTGTGTGGTATATAATAAAACCACGTATAATGAATACGAGGAATATCTGGAAACCTCGTATTGGTCAAACGTGGTATTATTTCTTTCCACGTTGTATGACTACGTGGTTTATGAACATCCACTCATTCTTTATACTAGGTTCATATACTTTCCTAGTAGGTTCCCTACGCGGTTTATTACTAATTCACTCATATCGCACTGCATCGGTTGTACTTGAAAAATAAAAAAATAAAAAACTCAAATTTTAGTTTTTTCTTCAATTACCTGATGCGATTGGGATGAGGAATCATCTTTTCCTTCAAAATCCATTGTATTCTTGTTTGCAAATCAAATTTTTCTTGAGTGATTTGAAATCTAGGGTTTTTTGGAGCTTAGGTGTTTTTACTGACAGTAAAATTACGATGTTCTGAGTTTACAAGAGAAGATAAATCTTAAGGGCAATTTAGTCATTAAAATTTTAATTTTTTAAGGGGGGTTACTAACTAAAATAAGGATTGAAATAGAATCTGCCTTTTTAGATTGGTAATTTCATAATTTTCATCCTCTTTTACTTTGCCTACAACACCCGATTTTTTGACCGTTAATTCCATTGTTTCTTTGTTTTTCTTCTTCTTTTTGGAGAAGAAGAAGGGGAAGAAGTAATTTCTTTTGTTTAGGTGTACGATGTATCATGTATACGATGGTTAACATGTATTATATTGTGATGTAAAAGATACATGGTTCGTAGTCACCTGGTGACAAGTATTCTTGGTGGAATGTATCTATTTTAAATATTGGGAAATGAAATTGTGGATTATGTTCATCTTGAAAAATGCTGAGAATGAACGAATCTGAACGTGTTCCAAGTCTTATATTTCCATCAAGCCAGCGATTATTATGTTAACAATGAATGGTTCATCAAAAATTGATTTGACTTTTTTCTTCCACTTTTCCTGTTTCAGATGAATAGGTAGGTGGGCCTCTCATGATTTGTAATCATTGTTAACAATCAATGTTATTGTCTGTTATCAAGTAATTGAACCAAGCCTAATTGCCTTCCTTTCCTTCTCATATTTACACTCAATTTTGCTTTGCCGACGACTCTTAATATCAGCAGTGAAGGTAATGTCCTGCTCATGTCTTGATATCATTACTATTTTTCCAACTCTGTCTGTATAATTCACCGGTCGGGTATCATTATTTCTGTATCTTGTATGAAACTTGATGCTGCACTTGCACTATTTGTTTTTATCACCCATTCTATATGAGGCACACACCTTTGTTTAACAGGCATTTTGGTCTAAGTTCTTAGCCATAGGACTTGTCAGATCTAAAGACTTATTATTATTTATATTGTATGTATACATTTTATAATGTTCGATGCGTAGAAAATAAACAAACATATGTCATCTTGATGAACTTCATTATTGGGTCTCATATTAGTAGTTATGGAAATCAATTAATATCGCTGTAGTGCTTTTTAAGTACTTATGCCATTTACCTAAGCATCAAACTCAATGCATAAATCTATTAAGTGCATAGTGCACAAGCATTCAAGTAGTTTTTCAGTAATAAATCTGGAAAACAACAAAAGGACCATGCTAAGTTTAGACAAGTAAATTAGATAATAAAGATTATTTAATACATTGGTAATAAAGGACCATGCTAAGATTTTTGTGGTTATTTTGGATGCAGCGATGATGCCGGAACAAATTTACCGACGCTCTGGTTCACAAAAGGTGATGATGTAAAAGAGTATGTTGTTCATTTTTGCCTTTCTCATTATTGTACCAGTAGATGTAGAAGCCAATTCCATCTGTTTATTCACATGTAGATAGAAGGTGATGCGGTTTATGCTAAGAGGAGCCTAATTCAATTATGTTTGTGTGTTAATTTTGTTGGAAAGTGAATAAGTGGATGTGGCAAAATCACTAAGTCCCACATCGGGAAATATTGTGCCTTAATCCACTACATATACAAAAGCTTGATATGTTATATCAAAAGAAAGAGGAAGAGAGAGAGTCAATAGAATAGCATGAACAAAGCATGCATATATTTAATATTAAATTAAAAAGGTCAAAGATTAGGGCCTTGGGGCTCTTAGGGTCTCGTGATCGTGTAGGGCCTCTGGATGGCCCAGGCCTGCTTGCGCTGTTCAAACGGGCGGATAAAGTTGATCCGTTTTATCTTGGGAATCGATTTGCATCAACAGCCTTTAAGTGCTACAAAGGGGCGCAAATACGATTTAAGGAAACAGTCATTTCGGACTGCACTCGGATTATTATTTACTGCCTGATCAACTGCAACGGTACGTTCTCTTTTCTGTAGCCACGTCTCCAGATTACTATAGGTTTTCTGCAGATAAAGTTTCAATACAGTATTCTCTGTACCAACACAGTTCTCACTGTCGTTGGGATAACAAATTTATGATAATTTATCCACACTTCGTTTCATCATTTATAACTCTGGGTTGGGTTCTAGACACCAGTTTATTCATAACAACGTTTGTCATTCTTTAAGTAAACAGATTAGGTTTCATCATCTTTAGTATAACTAGCAAATTCTTGCCACAATTTGCAAATAAATCATCACTTGCAGCCTAAGTGTCACAGAAAAACTGATTGACCCATCATGAATTAGAATTTTTAGACATAGATTAACAAATAATGTTACTACTAAATTTAAAAGTTTCTTTGTCAAAGAATGCTACACACAGTGATTACAAATATAAAGTATTTACCAATGGTTTGGTTTGAAGCTATGGTTAATCACTGCAAATGCTTTAGTTTTGCTTCTCATAACTGCCTTCCTCGGATTCAAGGGTGCGAAACAAGAAGTAAATTCCAAGAAACCAAAAGCCTAATTTGTTGCTGAATGGATATAATTTGGTTATATAAATTGGAAGAGCAATGGTTAATATATATGGTAAGATGGTAGAAGGAATAAAGATGAAGGGTTCGTCCAACGTGAAGGTAAAATAATTCATTTTGGGGAATACATTATAAGACTTGTAGAAAAATTGGAATTGTGTTAGAGCAGGCGGTGACTGGGAGAGTAACGAAAATATTGCATGTATTAAAGGTGAAGCATAATTGTAAAAGAATTTGCATTATTTTGAAATACTGAGAAGCATCAAGGACAGGTCTGCAATGCTTTATTCTTTCTTTCTCACTTAAGTAATAGACTATGGATGAATAACATGTGCTCCTCAAAAGAGTTCTACTGGCAATAAATGAATTTTGCTACATGCTTTATTTTGTTGTCATCTTCTTTCACTATATTTTCTTTTACATATGTTTTAGTTCTACTGGTTAATATCTCGGTGACTGTAGGCGATGGTACACTACTGCTTTTGCTATTTGCAGCAAACTATAGGCATCGTTCAAGTCCATGTTGTAACCCATATCTCATGCAGTTTGGCTTGTTATGGCATTGGGATCATTGGTGGATGGATGTCTGTGTAACTGAATTTCCAGAACAATTTACTAAATTAAAAGGTCGAACAATTATAAAAAACAATGGACATACATTAAACTGTAACATAATCAGATCATAAAGGTGTCTTAATGAAATGGATGAATGTTATGTTGTTAGAGGCGTACCGGAGCGCTAGGTGCTAAGAATGTCTTTAGAGTTCAAGCAGAGTCTAAGCGGAGCCTGAACGAAAATAAATGCCCTTATATAATTTTGTACTAGTTCATTTTAATCGAGTGCTATAAAAACAGTAACCACATCTATTAAATAATAGTAAAGCAGAAGAATTTCTAGCTCTCTCCTTGATTCTCTCAATTTTCTTAATTCTCCTTAATTCTCTCAATCCTCTCAATTCTCCTTAAAACACTACAGATACTTTTATTAAATCGAATTAGTACAACAATATTATCTCTATTTAGCTTAAAACTCTCAATATATTTAAAATTTAACTCTATATCTATCTATTAAATAATACTAAAGCAGAAAAATTTTAAGTTCTAACCTTGATTCTCTCAATTGCCCTTAATTATCTCAGTTCTTTCAATTCTCCTTGAAATCCAAAGATCATTTTAACAAATCTATTTCCGCCTCCCACGTATCCGACCTAAAATAAACTGCGTCTATTTAGTTCGATAGTTCTTCGCGTCTACTGAGTTCAATAGTTCTTTGTCCAGGCACTTCGACATCCACTGCAAATATGTGATTTCGCAAATTTTGTAAATTAGATTCATTCATTTTCATTTTTTGTTTTGGTTTATGTATATTAATTTTTATGCTGTTTCACTTATAATAGATTCAAACATTTGAGTTTCTGTTTGGTTTTGCTCAGCATGTAATTTATCAATAATTCAGGAAATGAACAAGAAGGAATGCGACCTATTGGTAATTTATTACTCTAATTTGTTAATGAATAGAAGATGTATAACTTTCTAAATTTTGTTTTTCCTTGATGTATTATTGGTTCCATCTTTTGGTTTGTAATCTCTAAAGAAAGCATTTTTTCATTTGGAAGAGATCGATTGGGCTTTTAAATTCTATTTTGTACTGATTATTTTTCAACCTCTATCAAACATACATAGATATTCACACACGTGAACAAGTTCAACCAGACGGTAATATATTTGTTGAAATCATTTTCCTACAAATATTTGAGTAAACGTAGCAACCATTTTTTATCACAGTTATTTTAGTAATGTGTATTCCAAAAAAAAAATTGTTCATGATCTTAGTAGGGAACTTAAAGAAACAGAAGTAACATATACAAAAAGATGAAAAGACTATTGATCTTTATTTAAATCACATTTGTATGTTGTCTTCCCTAAATAATTTTTCTTCAGACCGCAATAGTACATAATTATCCTGAAAAGATATCTGTATCAAAACATTTCATCAGAATTTAGTGCCCATATCAATGAATGCATCGTACTCTCTATCATCATATAATGACATTATGAAATAACCATCCAGCCTAGAAAATCCTTCAAGAAAAGTAATATTAGTCAAATAATATAAGGCTTGAGTTATTCACATATGTCTTATGACTTATTTCGTTACACTCTCTATAGGTATCCTACTTCCAATTAAGTACTATATGGGGAAAAAAATTAAGACTTGGTTGCGGTCCATGAAATGGAATATAGACATGCACTGTTGAAGTACTGGGCAAAGGCGATGCAGTTATCAGGGCTCCTCGAATATGTGGAATCGGTTAGCCGCAACCTTTAAATAAATTTCTTAAACAGTAATATATTTTAGTTCTGCTAAAATACTAATCAAGAAAAACGCTTACATAGATAAGATATCAAGATCACTTGGGCATGAGAAGTTGGATTTCAAGCAGTCTGTTACTACTGAATCAAGCCTACATCAAGTAGAAGGCTTGGATTGTTGGAAGGAGCGTGCACACAATGCATATGCATATTATGACAGGAATGGAAGTAGTATATAGGTACGTATATACAAATTCTAAAACATGCATGTTTTGTTTTCCATGTTGTAGTTTCGTAAAATTGTCGACATTTATCAAACATTTGGTTTTGGTGATTTGGGAATGTTGGGTGTAAATGACCTACAAAGTTGGTTTTTTGACATGTGTTAAACGTTGGTCTAACGTTATGGTCTTATTATAAGATTGGAGTTACGCAACAGTCTGAAACTAACTATTTTTTATATGAAAAACTATGAAATTTACAAATTTGTCGTTGTAGCACGTTCTGAGTTTTTGTCAGCTCAAAGAAGCTGACTTTGCTGATGTTTCTTATCTTGACAAGCAAAAATCAAGGGAACTAATTATTTCTACAAATATAATTTTGTAGACAAGCTAAAACCAAGGAAACTAATTATTTCTACAAATATAATTTTATATGTATACAGACAAGATTTTGGAGGAACAAATAATTAGTTGAAAACTAAGAAAAGATAAGTTATTTGGACAAAGAAGAACGAGTAAACACTTTGAGGATATATGATCATTGTTGATACTCCTAAAAGTTTGATTATATATGATTTTCACATTATATATAAAAATTGATAGCCCTATAATATTACTTTTTCCAACTCCACCTCTAATAGAGAAAATGGGTTTTAATGGTAATTATAATGATAATTGACAATAGGTACCATGTTATTGTGCAAACTGCTATTGAACTTTTGTTGTCCTATACTTCTGTAGCTTTTTTTTAGCATAACTCCAGACCTTGTATTGTGTATAAAAGTTCATTTGGACTTTATGGATATTTATAAATGAATGGTTTAATGGGTAGGCATGAAGGCATACTTCAACATCTTTGAGTGTTAAAGTAGTTTAGTTAGCTAATTGTTTAGGATTGTACAACTATGCAGCTTCATTATTTATTTTTAATTATCTACCCATATTACTATAGTTATGATATTACCCTTTTCTACCACCTAGAATTATAAGTCTTTGCTCTTTGCAAAGTCATAAATCTTGCGGAGAGATGTTTTCTGAATTTTTTGTTATTAATTTTCAAAGTATATAGAAAACAATGACTAGGAGAAATTTAGTAAATTTTCTTGCATTGCATGTCTACCCATATAATAAGAGTAGATATTTATGGGACTATCACCTTCAGATACTTTAAAAACCTGTCTACCAATGTTTTGATCTTTATAGCGTGACTCTTTTGAAAATAAAGCGTCTCAAGTTTTCATATGCTTGGGTAAATTTCTGCTATTTGCCAATTATATTACTACATCTACACAACTAAATTATCACCTTCATTAGTTAAAGCAAATTACAATATCGCTACTTTGAATGTTTTAATAAAAGTAAAGACAACAGAGGTAGTCTTAATTATCATGAACTAAATTTGAGTGTTAGAGGTTTACCAAAGAATTTGCAATGCAAAAGAAAGCATTTCCAAAGAATACGCCTTCTGGATTGTAAAACCTTCAATTTCAAACTCAGTCCACTAAAATGAGGTCTTAATTTGTCCGAGACAAATGACCTTTGTTTTAATCATTTAGCAATTTGTTTATCCACTGTATACATTAATTTTATGACAGGCTTGCTGCCAAGTTTGTAATGCTCATTCTGACTACGATCTTATAGAGCAGCTATCACAAGTTTTTGTCTTCTTTCAATTTGTTATTTTGCAGTTATTCGATTTAATCAAGTGATAGGCTATATATTATCAACTACTACTAAAACGAAGGATGTGGTAGCTTATTTAATAGTTGTACACTAGCTATCAAAGATCGTATCTAATAAAAGGGAAGGTACTAAGCCTTAATCCAAAATTAAGTGATAAATATAACTACAATACCACTATGACAATTTTTTTATTCATTTTTTTTTGGTGATTTATAGATTAACGTGGAATTATCTTATAGTTCCACCGTAAACACCAATACAAACATAATGTTTATGAGAAAAGTAAAAATTGTGCACGCGCATCTAATTATCAATAAGGGACTGGCTTTCTTAATTCTTATGTTATATAAAAAATTACAGCTTGGGTTGTAACCAATAAAAAAAAATCTTATGTTATATATATAATGTTTGATTCAAGTGCTACCTTTAAACGTTTACAAGTTGGTCCCCAGTAACCAAAATGAGGCACCACAGATTAATCGTTCAAGGAATATGCATACATGTGAAAGTGAATTAATCTCAGACATATGAAGATCAACTTACACATATTGGCATTCAGAGACCAAGATATCATAATCATGGAGTTACCTTGACAATTTAGTGTCATTGACAATCAGTGGAAAGATCGTGCATGAAAGATACTCATTACTTTCATTTCTTTGGCTGTTGAACAGCAGACATTATTAGAACTTCATTCACAATGAAAGAACGCTTTCTACAGAAGATTTCTGCAGAATCTAGATGGTACTTGGAGAGAATTATTCTATCGAGGGAATCTCAGCTTGCCCACAATGGAACAAACTTATGTCTACGCCTGGCCTCCTCTTCTTCGTCTTCATCATCAGAATTAGTGTATGGTGACAGTTCATATGACTCTTCTCGAATTTCACGATTGTCTGATGTCATTATCTGGATAACTTCCTGTAAGCCTTTTGGCATGCTAAGTACCTTTTCAAAATCAGCTGGCTTCTGATTTATGTTATCAACTGTCAGAACACTTACCATACTATGTTGCATTACTGATTTTTTTGGAAGCCTCCCTTTTATGTCTTCAGCCATTGATTCTTTTTTTGCAATTTTAGGTTGAGACATTTTATCTATCTCTTCTTTCTGTCTCGATGTTCTTCCAAAGCAACGATGTTTTTGTTCTCTCCTTTTTTCCTCTTCCCTCTGTCTTTTCTTTGTAGCAACTTTTGCATATTTTCTCTTCTTTTCATCCTCTTTTTGCTTCTGTTTGAGCTCTAATAGTCAGTTGTTTTCCTGTTGTAAATTCTCTCTCTGCAGCTTTGCTGCTGCTTTTCGCGCTTCTCGCTCATTTTGTCTCTTTTCCTCGAGACGCTTAGAAAATTCGGCAGCCTCCAGCCCCTTTACTTTGATGTCCTTCCTACCTTTCACTGGTGCATCAGCTGGCTGAGGTTTACAAACAAATGGACTGAAAGAGGATATTCTTGAAACTATTTTACTGAGCATATACATTTTATCAATGTTATACGGGAACATAATATGTTGCTTTGACAGGGAGTCCATTTTAATGTTAAAGCACATGTAGATTTTGTGCTGAAGTAAATAGACAAAAGAACATGTACATAATATACATGTACATATATGTATACAGACTTCTACAATCCTCCTACGCACATGTTCATGCCCACGATCTCATGCTATAACAGGTTAACATAGAGAGACAGAGAGAGAATGAGAGAGACTCCTCCAATCCTCCTAAATTTTGTTATTGGATTTTTCTTCTTCTTGGATTGCTATAAAATAAAATATAATTATAGTTTACCATTAACATGAGCACGTAAGCAAGTGTAATTTTACAACAGCTTCGAATATGTTAAAAATGGGGTAAAGTGTGAATTAGTCCTTCCAGGATGAATGTAGTAGTATGATCGTTGTAGACAAATTCAAAACAAACTATACAAGTAAAAAAAGTGAAATTTATACAATGGCTCACTTGCATCATAGAACAAAGTATTATTTACTGACTGAACAATATGAACTAAGTTTCTACTTCATCTCTGCTTTGTTAGCCATATTTGTTTGTTTCAACTGAACAATATGACTTTTGGATGCAATGTTTTCCAATTCATTGACTTAATGACTAATTCTCCAAAATATATTCATATTCCCTTTTTTTATCATTCAAAGATACTAGAAGTCGTTAACGGCAATATTAGAATTATTTAACATGAATTTCAATAGCTTCATTCAATTTCCAATTTCGTTGTTCGTATGGTTGTTAGAATACGATACTTGAACTAAGCTATTAGAATGAGAGTAACTGCATTTATTCAAACATTCAGTTTTGTCAAGATGTAAGAACATAATAAAAAATACATAAGCTTTGGCTAAAAATAGTGAATATCGAATAATAAATGATATTATATCATATTTTACTATGGATGTATCGTTAGGGACTAAACCTTTCGAGATTAATGAAGATAATGCAATATATTGTGTAAATAAGAACAAAAATAAAATGATTTTGTATAGATTGTCGAAGTAATTTCTTCTTCTTTTAGTACCTCTCTACACCGAGATCAAGAGGCCACATCACTACTCATTGGTGAAATTTCAATCCTGGCAAAGAAAATAATTAGCGGAAGTCGTGAGGTTAACTCAGACTGCAAGATATGAAAGCTGAAGGAGAGTGCTGAACTTTTGATCAGCTGGCACTTTGTACTCAACTTGAGCAAAAAATTGTTCTGTTGTAGGCGCCAAAGAATGTTAGGGAACCACTAAGGTATTTGGTCCAAGCATGATGCTCCTCACATTTACAGTAAGCCTTTATGAGAAACTAGAGGAACTGCACATCTTCAAAATCTCATCATCCTTTTTTTTTTTTTTTTTTTTTTGTGAATATGGTACCATTTATTTATCTTTGTTGTATATTATGCTATTTCTTTGAATATGCTTTATTATCACTGGAAATTTAATTTGGCTGAATAGTAACTTTTTCTTTTTTTGTTGCATTTTTACCTTTCTTCCGTGCTACTCTAATTTAAATACAAACCATTAGCTAAGGTAAACTTTTACTATTTATTTAGGCAATGGTAAATTTCATTCCAAATCTAAGGAAGTTTTCTTAACTGATTTCTTTCCAAATGTAAATGTTGCATTTAAAACATGCTCCATAGATGAGCGTATTGTGTAGGGAACACGTAAGTAATATTTGTTTCCATCTCTCTTTCATGTCTAATTATGTAGATGAAATGCCGATCATTAAGTGGAAGTTGATCACTTAGTTGCTGTACGAACTGACTGTTAGTTGCAGTACGAACTAAAAGTGCAAGTTATTTTCCTTAAATATATTTAGACCTTAGCTTTTAAACATTTCAACTCAAGCTACTAAATATTTCGGTAATTGTTCCATGGTAATGTTTGTCATAGTATAACTTTCAGGTATTAGTAAATGAGACATTATTTCCATATAAACTTAGCTCTTCACAGATATTTTAATTTATATTAAAAAAAACCGTAGTATTGAATGATGAGATGCAAGTCCAACATCAGTTATTAGCACCCTACTTTCATATTTTACTTAAATAACATAATTTATAGAGCAGCAATTTCGCATAAAAGAATTAATAAATGCAACAGTCCAACAGATAACTAAGTCAAACTCCGTCCTAATGACTACAATTAATACGTTTGATTCACCATTTTTAGTTTTCCGTTTTCGCCATAACAAAATTACAAACGACATATATAAATTATGGAAAATGATCGTTTTAAAAAATAAATTCAACATCTAAAACGGAATTTTCTTCATGTTTTGAGAAATAATAGATGGATGTAACACAATTCAACATTCTATCATTCCTCCAACCTTCCTGTCGTTCCCTCCATCTTCTTTTCATTCATTTCGTCGTCCATTTACTTTATCCATTTTTTGTAACTAACGTTGAAAAATCAAGATACAAAACAAAAAATAAATCAAACACCACTTAAAATATTCATTTATCTAAAATAATTAAAATATATCAGTTTAACATGAATATTTTCTCATAGTAATATAAGATCAATAAAATTTTGCTTAAGTTCAAAGAAAGATTAAGTACATAATACATACCATATATAAACAACAACAACAACGATAATTTATAATATATTTATTATGTCGGATTTATGTATGTTACGTTATAAAATTCCAATTTTGACATAAAAAATTTAAATACTATATTTTATAATGTTATCGTGTGCAACGCACGGGTTACACACTAGTATAATGAGAAGCTCAACTAGTAACGATTAGATCATCACTACGTATTACTATAATATTGATGATATATATAGGGACAATTAATGTTTAGTGTCAACAAATTCAAGAAAAATCACAAAATCCTATTACAGTTTATAGTAGCAATAAACTTGTATATAATATGGGTTATACATAATGAAATATAGTTAAAGAGCACTCGAAAGGACACCAGACATTAGTTCAATGGTTGAATTTTGTTCCCTTTGCAGCTGCTCCTTGTCACCCATAATCACAGAATTCTTCCCATTCTGACTTTTCGTAGATGCATCATAAGAGAACCTATACCCAGCAATCAGACAGGTATTCCATTGAAATTCTGTACTTCATTTTGTCATGATGAGTTGAATGCAACTATATTTTAAACTTTAATTAAAGCTGGTCTACTAATTGGATTATATTGGGTTAACTTCATCTAAAGTATAAAGTTATATAATTAGACCAGCTTTAACAAGTATGTCTAGGTCTATTGGCATGTTATAAGTACAGAAAATAAAGCATATGTTGTTGGTTGCGCAAAAACAACTATTGTTTTGTGATATTGGTGAGTATTATTATATAGAGATTATTTGAGAAACTTATACTAGTCTGATATAATTGTAGGTATTAGTGTTTCAGTAGATTATTTGAGAAACTTATACTAGTCTGATATAATTGTACGTATTAGTGTTTCAGTTACATCGCTCGAATACATTATTCCACATGTATATAATATTCTATCTGCATAAATATTTGTAGTAAACCTTTCCCCTATTCAAATCTTTATACAGTCATACATTAATTAAATAAAACACCAAATTGTATTGCACATTTATTTTTCATATTAAACAAATTTACATGCACCTAGTGTTGTGAAAATTGAGCATATGCGGAAGCGCAATAAATAGGATCTAGATTTGCCAATTGAACATCAATCTAATTTAATAGCAATTATTCTATTACATCAACAAAATAGTAAATAACTATAACAGAGAAACAAAGAGACTATACTGGTTCCGCTATCCTCGAGATAGTGTACGTCCAGTCCAACAGAGAGAGATTTTATTCCACATGAGAGAATTACAAGAGATTACAAAATAAGAGTTTACATATCCAAACCTCAATCAGGTTTAACAAGAAGAGACACCATTGGGGATCACTGGCTCCAGGCCAGGATAGGTTTACACTAAAGTCTACCCCTCAATATATAGCCAGTGCAAATCTATGTGAGTCATCAATTAAATTACCAACATATGATAATAATATAATGGAGGCAAATTACCATAACAACAAATGTGCAAACATAGAAAGTAAATCAATCCGTTTCTTTAGCATAGATGGAAGAAATTAATCCCTTCATTTATTTCTCTACCACCTCATCAAATGCAATCAATGCATTCCCATTATAAAAATATTTACTTTCCATTCTTTGCAAATTTGTTCCAATCAATTTGTGATTTTGTATCACCAAATTTAACACTCCACCTTGATGCAATATCACATATCTCCAGCACCCCACCTTGAGTCAAATTCTCTTCTCATCATAAAACTCTTCAGCAGAACTCCACCTTCAATCAAAATCTCACAACGAGATACACAAAAAATGAATATTTACCAAATAGGTTCCAACAAAGCCACCCCCCATCACACAATTGTTAACGAGCTCAGACTACGTCCCCGCCCACCAACAAAATGTTGTAAATATCCAAAATAAAAATAAAAAAGGTAGATTCCAAAGTAATCTCAACACCACCAAGATCAAAAAATTATTCTCTCAATTAAAATCAACATCGATTTCAGGGCAACGGGATACACCCAGTCGATTTGAAAGGACTACGACCACACCTCAATTACAAACACAACCCACCGCTTGCAAAAGATGCATCTACCACCTGAGCTGCACCGTGCATCAACCAAAGGTCTAAAAAATGCTTGCAATACCCCAAGATCTCCATCATCTTTGTGGATTTCAAAATTCGACATCCGTCTTCCGTTTGACATGATCTCTTCATCTCTGAGATCCCTCGAGCATCATCAACATCTAGACCCTTGTCGATACCATGATCCTCCACCTTAGGACCATAAGTAGTGACCATATTATCCTGTCCACCTTGCTGTGGACTAGGTTCTTCAACCGTCACTCGCCTTCTTCTTCGTCTTCTTCCATCTTCCCTCATCCATATCAGAGGGCTTCTTCACAATAAACTCCATATCACGTCAAAGTTCCCAGATTGGAATGCTCTTCACTCTCGACATAATCTCCTCCACCAAAGTCTCCTTTTCTCCAAAATAGTAATAGTATAATCACCACTGAATCTACCAACATTTGTAGAAATAATTGATGCACAATTTAAAACAAATCCCCACGCTCCGATACCAATCTGTTGTGAAAATTGGGCATATGCGAAAGCGCAATAAATATGATCTAGATTTGCCAATTGAACACCAATCTAATCTGATAGCAATTATTCTATTACATCAACAAAATAGTAAATAAGTATAGCAGAGAAACAAAGAGACATAATATTTATACTGGTTCCACTATCCTCGAGATAGTGTATGTCCAGTCCAACAGAGAGAGATTTTATTCCACATGAGAGAATTACAAGAGATTACAAAATAAGAGTTTACATATCCAAACCTCAATCAGGTTTAACAAGAAGAGACACCATTGGGGATCACTGGCTCCAGGCCAGGATAGGTTTACACTAAAGTCTACCCCTCAATATATAGCGAGTGCAAATCTATGTGAGTCATCAATTAAATTACCAATATATGATAATAATATAATGGAGGCAAATTACCATAACAACAAATGTGCAAACATAGGAAGTAAATCAATCCGTTTCTTTAGCATAGATGGAAGAAATTAATCTCTTCATTTATTTCTCTACCACCTCATCAAATGCAATCAATGCATTCCCATTATAAAAATATTTACTTTCCATTCTTTGCAAATTTGTTCCAATCAATTTGTGATTTTGTATCACCAAATTTAACACTCCACCTTGATGCAAAATCACATATCTCCAGCACACCACCTTGAGTCAAATTCTCTTCTCATCATAAAACTCTTCAGCAGAACTCCACCTTCAATCAAAATCTCACAACAAGATACACAAAAAATGAATATTTACCAAATAGGTTCCAACAAAGCCACCCCCCATCACACAATTGTTAGCGAGCTCAGACTACGTCCCCGTCCGCCAACAAAATGTTGTAAATATCCAAAATAAAAATAAAAAGGCAGATTCCAAAGTAATCTCAACACCACCAAGATCAAAAAATTATTCTCTCAATTAAAACCAACCTCGATTTCAGGGCAACGGGATACACCCAGTCGATTTGAAAGGACTACGACCACACCTCAATTACAAACACAACCCACCGCTTGCAAAAGATGCATCTACCACCTGAGCTGCACCGTGCATCAACCAAAGGTATAAAAAATGCTTGCAATACCACAAGATCTCCATCGTCTTTGTGGATTTCAAAACTCGACATCTGTCTTCCATTTGACATGATCTCTTCATCTCCGAGATCCCTCGAGCATCATCAACATCTAGACCCTTGTCGATACCATGATCCTCCACCTAAGGACCATAAGTAGTGACCATATTATCCTCTCCACCTTGCTGTGGACTAGGTTCTTCAACCGTCACCCGCCTTCTTCTTCGTCTTCTTCCATCTTCCCTCATCCATATCAGAGGGCTTCTTCACAATAAACTCCATATCACGTCAAAGTTCTCAGATTGGAATGCTCTTCACTCTCGACATAATCTCCTCCACCAAAGTCTCCTTTTCTCCAAAATAGTAATAGTATAATCACCACTGAATCTACCAACATTTGTAGAAATAATTGATGCACAATTTAAAACAAATCCCCACGCTCCGATACCAATCTGTTGTGAAAATTGGGCATATGTGGAAGCGCAATAAATATGATCTAGATTTGCCAATTGAACACCAATCTAATCTGATAGCAATTATTCTATTACATCAACAAAATAGTAAATAAGTATAGCAGAGAAACAAAGAGACATAATATTTATACTGGTTCCACTATCCTCGAGATAGTGTATGTCCAGTCCAACAGAGAGAGATTTTATTCCACATGAGAGAATTACAAGAGATTACAAAATAAGAGTTTACATATCCAAACCTCAATCAGGTTTAACAAGAAGAGACACCATTGGGGATCACTGGCTCCAGGCCAGGATAGGTTTACACTAAAGTCTACCCCTCAATATATAGCGAGTGCAAATCTATGTGAGTCATCAATTAAATTACCAATATATGATAATAATATAATGGAGGCAAATTACCATAACAACAAATGTGCAAACATAGGAAGTAAATCAATCCGTTTCTTTAGCATAGATGGAAGAAATTAATCTCTTCATTTATTTCTCTACCACCTCATCAAATGCAATCAATGCATTCCCATTATAAAAATATTTACTTTCCATTCTTTGCAAATTTGTTCCAATCAATTTGTGATTTTGTATCACCAAATTTAACACTCCACCTTGATGCAAAATCACATATCTCCAGCACACCACCTTGAGTCAAATTCTCTTCTCATCATAAAACTCTTCAGCAGAACTCCACCTTCAATCAAAATCTCACAACAAGATACACAAAAAATGAATATTTACCAAATAGGTTCCAACAAAGCCACCCCCCATCACACAATTGTTAGCGAGCTCAGACTACGTCCCCGTTCGCCAACAAAATGTTGTAAATATCCAAAATAAAAATAAAAAGGCAGATTCCAAAGTAATCTCAACACCACCAAGATCAAAAAATTATTCTCTCAATTAAAACCAACCTCGATTTCAGGGCAACGGGATACACCCAGTCGATTTGAAAGGACTACGACCACACCTCAATTACAAACACAACCCACCGCTTGCAAAAGATGCATCTACCACCTGAGCTGCACCGTGCATCAACCAAAGGTATAAAAAATGCTTGCAATACCACAAGATCTCCATCGTCTTTGTGGATTTCAAAACTCGACATCTGTCTTCCATTTGACATGATCTCTTCATCTCCGAGATCCCTCGAGCATCATCAACATCTAGACCCTTGTCGATA
Organism: Allium sativum; assembly: GCA_030737875.1. NCBI lineage: Eukaryota > Viridiplantae > Streptophyta > Magnoliopsida > Asparagales > Amaryllidaceae > Allium > Allium sativum. The sequence goes on from CM060920.1 coordinate 250,765,472, forward strand.
CCATGATCCTCCACCTTAGGACCATAAGTAGTGACCATATTATCCTCTCCACCTTGCTGTGGACTAGGTTCTTCAACCGTCACCCGCCTTCTTCTTCGTCTTCTTCCATCTTCCCTCATCCATATCAGAGGGCTTCTTCACAATAAACTCCATATCACGTCAAAGTTCCCAGATTGGAATGCTCTTCACTCTCGACATAATCTCCTCCACCAAAGTCTCCTTTTCTCCAAAATAGTAATAGTATAATCACCACTGAATCTACCAACCTTTGTAGAAATAATTGATGCACAATTTAAAATAAATCGCCATGCTCCGATACCAATCTGTTGTGAAAATTGAGCATATGCGGAAGCGCAATAAATATGATCTAGATTTGCCAATTGAACACCAATCTAATCTGGTAGCAATTATTCTATTACATCAACAAAATAGTAAATAACTATAGCAGAGAAACAAAGAGACACAATATTTATACTGGTTCCACTATCCTCGAGATAGTGTACGTCCAGTCCAACAGAGAGAGATTTTATTCCACATAAGAGAATTACAAGAGATTACAAAATAAGAGTTTACATATCCAAACCTCAATCAGGTTTAACAAGAAGAGACACCCCTGGGGATCACTGGCTCCAGGCCAGGATAAGTTTACACTAAAGTCTACCCCTCAATATATAGCCAGTGCAAATCTATGTGAGTCATCAATTAAATTACCAATATATGGTAATAATATAATGGAGGCAAATTACCATAACAACAAATGTGCAAACATAGTAAGTAAATCAATCCATTTCTTTAGCATAGATGGGAGAAATTAATCCCTTTATTTATTTCTCTACCACCTCATCAAATGCAATCAATGCATTCCCATTATAAAAATATTTACTTTCCATTTTTTGCAAATTTGTTCCAATCAATTTGTAATTTTGTATCACCAAATTTAACACCCAGTGTGATGTTGTTGGTCGAGTTGCAGATATAATTCATATTCCGGCTTTCATAGATAGACAGGTGTCTTTTAGAATTCTTCCATTCCCTCCACTTCTGATCTCTTAGTTGCAGCAGCTATGATAGGAAGGATAGTTAATATAAAAAAGGGCCAGTCTTGTGCCCCTTCTATAAGTGATTGCAATATATTCAATTGTTAGATTCTTTTTTGTTTCACATGAAGTCTCTGAGGACGAATTATATACCTGCCATTTAAATATACTTTGTTCATGAAATCAACAATCTATGTACTTTATCTTGAATATGATTTTTTCTAAACATTGGTTGTTTTTTCCTCTCAAATGCAGGTAAGTTAAAATTAGTATTTTATATTGGTTGTGAGGATCATGTAAGAGATCAAGAAGTGTAAGACCAGTGAAGTTCTTTGGATTTCTTAAGCACCATTGCTCAAGGTAAAGGTAAAAATGTCTACACATTCGTCCAAATGTCTTAGTTTAGCAATGTTATTATTAATGAGACAAGGCAATAAACATGTTAGATATCAATGATTGAGTTTAGAATCTATATCCAAATTGGAAATTGAAACTGCAGTTGGTTAATCAAATATATGATGATTAGATCATGATTCATATTTGAACCATGCTAATGTATGTGTTTTTATCACGTAGTTGAATACAGTATGTTTTCTTCAGTTTCCCTTCTTATCATATATATGTCACACTATATTTTATACATTATTTGATAACTCAAAATTTTGATTAATATGCATTGTTGTGCCTATAAAATACGTAAACATGCGGTTTGTTAAGATACTCTAGGTATGACATAACGTTATTATGGAGGACCCCAATTCTTTAATCAAAGCGATGACATTTTCATGTATTGTGGCTTACTGAAAGCTGAACTAAGTAACAAGATTATATAAATAGCAGCAAACAAATCTCACTAGTGTTTGATATAACTAAACTAAATATATGTTTTTGTATACTTTATTTACCAACTATGATAAAACACTTTAGACCATCATGCCATATATTATTGAAATTATGTCTAAAAGTTTAAGAACTTAAATTACATGAGTTTGCAGTGCAATTAATCACCAAATATCACCATTCATAGTCAAAATATGTTGTGGCTACAATCTTCAGGTAGCATGCAACCTCCAATAAAAGGCAAGCATCTATCTTATCACTTCATTTGACATAAACTATTGTTTGAATGTTACTCGATAATTCGTGTCAAATTCTTATTATTGATATCAACCTTTAGGTAATTAGCTTTTCTAGAGTGAAGACCATCAGCAACAATGGACATGACTTTAATTGTTATGTGTATTATGATATTTGTTAGTACTTATTGTGTAAACTTGTTTCTGAATGTTTATGGTATGTGAATTTACTGATTTTGTCAAATAACTATTATCTAAATAGTTATGGAAAATACTTATGTGACTAATGTGTTCTTAATTATTTGCGTATGATGATTATATGATTGATTGATGGTTGATTTAAATCAGACTTTTATACAATTGTTGCTAATTTTAATATGACTATTATATAATTGGTTGCTGGTAATAATATAAGTCATTAACAGTATACAGAAAGAAGTATTTAAAATATGCTATGAAATAATCAACATGTTTTAGTAGCGTTTAAGAAACGCTACAGAAACAAATGTAACACACCACTTGAATTTTTAGTAGCATAAAAAAAATGCAACGAAAAATTTTTAGTTGCACAAAATAAACGCTATAGAAAAACAAAATATGATCCCCATACAAACCTTCAGTAGCATTTGGAAATAGCAACTGTACATAAGATTTGGTAATGTTTATCAAAACACAACCAAAAAAACAAGACTTTTAGTTGCGTGACCTGTAGTAGCCTTCTTTAATGCGATACTAAAAGGTTTTAGTAGCATTTTTCAAACGCTACTAAAGGTTTTTTCTGGTGTAGTGGGAGCTTAGCAGCAAGTGTGGGAGCTACTTGAGAAAGGGTTTATTAAGCGAAGCATGTCTTAATGGGGTGCTCCAGTAGTATTAACGACGAAGGCGGATGGTTCGCTTCACTTATGTGTGGATTATAGAGAGTTGAATAAACTCACTAAAAAGAACAGGCACCCATTTCCGAGGATAAATGATCTGTTTGACCAGCTTGTTGGTGCATTTGTTTTCTCTCAGTTAGACTTGGCTACAGGGTTTCATCAGTTGAGGGTGGTCGAGGACAGTATTGACAAGACCACTTTTACAACTCCAGATGGTTTCTTCGAGTGGCTCATTATGCCTTTTTGGGTTGACAAATGCACCCGCCTATTTTGTTGATTAGATGAGTAGGGTGTTTCGAGAGTTTCTAAATAAGTTCGTTATGGTCTTTGTTGATGACATCTTGATTTTCTCGAAAAGCGAGGAAGAGCATGCCCAACATTTAAGGTAGGTTTTGAAAACTCTCCGAGCGCACTAGCTTAAGGCGAAGTTCTCCAAATGTCATTTTTGGAGAAAAGAAGTGAGATTTCTAGGGCATGTGATCTCTAAAGATGGGATAGTAATAGATCCTACGAAGGTAGTTGCAGTTCAAGATTGGCAGATCCCGAAGAATGAAATGGAGATGAGAAATTTTCTTGGATTAGCTGGCTATTATAGGAAGTTCATTAAGGACTTCGCAAAGATATCATCCCCACTCACCAGGCTGACTAAGAAGAATCTGACATTTTCTTGGGATATAGATTGTGACGATGCTTTTCAGCGATTGAAGTGGGCTCTGACAATAGCCCCAGTCTTGACATTTCCCGATGGGAACAAAGTGTTCACAGTGTACACTGATGCATGTGGTACAGGTCTTGGTGCGATTTTAATGCAAGAGACAAGGGTTGTATATTATGGGGGTAGACAACTAAGGGTTCATGAGAAGAACTACCCTACCCATGACTTAGAGTTAGCTGTTATAGTATTTGCGCTTAAAACTTGGTGCCATAATCTACTTGGAGAGAAGTTCGAGTTGTACACTAATCATAAATCTCTCAAGTACTTGTTCTCGCAGAAGGATCTTAATTTAAGGCAACAAAGATGGATGGAGTTCCTAGCGTCATATGACTTTGAAATTGCTTATACCCCTGGCAAGGCTAATGTGGTAGCAGACGCATTGAGTAGGCAAAGGATGACCTTGAGTCCTTTGTTTGTGGAGAGGAAAAGTTTGGAGTTTATATCGACTTTTAATTTTAGACCCTCCACTGAGTTTATACCTGGTTTATTGGCATCATTAGAGGTGCGACCTACACTTTTGGATTTGATAGGAACTTCACAGCGAGAGGATACACAGCTAGCAGATATCTTGGATAGGCTCTGTAGAGGGGAGGCTTCTAGTCACCTCAGTAGATATTCCAAGGATGATAGAGGGTGGTTGTGATGAGATGGAAGGCTCTGTGTTCCCCGAGTTGGGATTCTGTTGAAGACAGTCCTTGAGGAAGCCCATTATTCAAAGATGACTATACATCCAAGTGTTGATAAGATGTATAGAGATATGAAGAGGGTTTTCTTTTGGGCTGGGATGAAGAGAGATGTAGCAGAGTTCGTTTCCCGATGTTTGATTTGCCAGCAAGTAAAAGCTAAGCAAAAGAAGCCCGGTGGTTTACTTCATCCTTTGGTGGTCCCACAGTGGAAGTGGGAGAGCGTCTCGATGGATTTCATTGATGGTTTTCATAGATCGAGGAAAGGCAACACCAGTATTTGGGTTATAGGGGACAAACTAACTAAGAGCGCTCATTTCATTCCTATTAAGAGTAAGAGAACGACAGCAAGGTTGGCAGCAGTTTACGTTCGTGAGATAGTCCGTCTTCATGGAGTACCTTCCAGTATCGTAAGTGATCGTGACCCCATTTTCACCTGTGAATTTTGGAGGAGCTTGCAAGAAGCATTAGGTACACAGTTGTGTTTAGAGTTCTTGAGGATCTTTTAAGATTGTGTATCCTAGACTTCGGAGGGACTTGGAAAGAGAATATTCCTTTAGTAGAATTCACCTACAACAACAATTATCAAGCTAGTATTGGCATGGCACCCTTCGAAGCATTGTACAGACGTCCCTGTAGATCCCCGACTTGTTGGTGGGAATCTACAGAAAGACCTCTACATGGACCAGATATGGTTAAAGAAACTTCAAAAAATATTGATCTTATTCATAGACGCATGAAGACAGCTCAGGACAGGAAGAAATCCTACGCAGATAAGAGAAGGACTGACATTGAGTTTGAGGTGGGAGACATGGTTTTCATTAAGGTATCACCTTTGAGGAATGTGGTTCATTTTGGATCAGTAGGGAAATTGACACCAAGATTTGTAGGGCCATTTCCCATAACCGAAAGGATTAGCCAAATAGCCTATAGAGTAAAGCTACCAGAGAAACAATCCGGTATTCATGATGTTTTCCACGTTTCTCAATTACGTAAGTGCTTGCATGATACCGCAGAAATAGTTGAGTCGAGTATGCTTGACGAAGTAGAGGTGGAACGGGAGGCGACGGTTAGACAAGTTCCTACCCGTATTCTTGGATCAGAGGTTAAGAAGCTACGCAATCGAGAAGTCAAGTTGATGAAAGTTCAGTGGGGAGATAATCAAGAGGATGCAACTTGGGAGACCAAAGACAAGATTCGCGCTTCGCACCCTTTCTTTTCAAGGGTATGTTCTTAACTTCCTTTCCAAAGCTTTTATTCATGCTTGTTTATATCGTATAAGTATATCCTATCGATCGAATCTTTGACTTTTAGATAGGAGTCCCATGGGCATAAACATGTGTTTGAGACATGTTATGTTTGATGGATGCAAGTGTTTGCTAGTGGCTGCTCATGGATGCACATACACACACATTAGGTACTAGATCGGCTCAATCGCTCTCATACTGCATATGGATGCATGTGCATTTTTTTCCTTTTTATGGATGAAAGTGGGTGTATCATCATATAGATGTTGCATTTGGATGAATGACTGCGCAAGCTTATGGAACTTACATGTTATAATAGGATTATTTGCATACATGTTGGATTCATAGCACTAACATACATTGCATTACGGAGGTCGACTGAATCAGTAGACCGCCTGATCTTCCGCATTAGTATAAGGACATACACACACACCTTTGCATATATTCATATAAGCATTAGAAATCTTTTAAGGACAATGGATGCCAGTGACTGGTGGATGAGTAGATGGATGATGGATGTTAGGATATAAATTCTTCTTAACTTAAAGATTTCGGGGACGAAATTCTTTAAGTAGGGGAGAATGTCACACCCTGTAATTTAATAAAACATTATGATAATAAACTTAAAAATACTTAATTAAATATTGGAAATTAACTAAAATGGGCGGCGCCATTACGTTCGTCTTGGAATTATGCTTAAGATAGACTCTGAGTTTGCGTAAAACGGACATCGTATGAAGAAGATGTTAAGGTTAGAAGTTTGTATATGCACAAGAGAATTAAATATACACATAACCAAGTCAAAACCGTTCAAAATAATCAGAAATCGAAGGCGGGACAATGCGGGAATCAGACCCGTTGGGGGTCGACCCCAGCCCTAGGGATGTCGACCCATGGGTCGACACCATAAGGGGGGTGTCGACACCTAGGTCGATACCCCCAGATCCGAGCCAGATTAATTCCTGCGTACGTGGAATGAATTCTTGGCTTGATTCGTTGACCCTATGCTATAAATAAGACACTATACCCATTGTTTTATTCATGAAATTCAATGGCGACAACGAGGTGCTGCTCCAACATAGTTTGATCTAGCTTACTTCTTGATCAAACAAGTTATACGTATTCAAGGATCTGCGATTCAACATCTGCAATTATTCTTCTGTTTCTTAGATCCGATCACAGCGAGTCTATGTTATTTTTAGATATAAATATTTAAATGTTAATCTTGACATGTTTATGAGTTGGATCTAAGCCTATACCTATTTATCATATCAAATCTGTCATGATTTGTATATCTAATTCACTGTTTAGATCTCGTCATGCTTGTTTATGATGTCCCTATTATGCTAGTTTGCCTAATCATGTCATTATTCCTAATTAGTAATATTATCACATGTTCATCAGATCTGTTCTTATATGCCTATCTTGTTATTATGCCCAATTCTGTCACTATATGCTTATTCTGTTGCTATGCCTATTTCTGCCATCATATGTCTATCATGTTATTATGCTTATTTCTGTTCACTTCCTGTAACACCCCGCCTCCGCTAGGGTCACTCGCAAAGGAATGCACTAGCTTTAGAGGGGCATTATTGGTAAACATGCACAGAAATATCACAAGACAGAACATATAAAATAGCGGAAGTAAAAATCGAACTTTCATAAACATTAATAATTAAGGTCTAAAGCCTTTTACATCAGAGTACATCAAAACCTGTCTTGCAATAGTAAAGAAGCATAAAGACTTTTTCATAAATTATTCCCCAAGTAAAAACAGTAAAGTAGCCATAGCCAAGAAAAGTCCAAGCCATCCATGATGACCTTCAAGCAGAAGAAGTCCGAACTAAACAACAGTATTTCCTCCCTGTAACCTTGGGGGGGGGGGGGGGGAAACGGAAGAAAAGAGGCGAAACAAAACGGGTCAGTCAAAAAGACTGAGTAAGCCCTATCTACTATCAGCATAAAAACTAGTAAAGTTAACTGACATGAGAAACTGAGATGAACATAAGCATGATGACAAGATAGATAAGCTAAATCAAAAAAACAGGATGAACTACTGAACTCAGATAAATTAAGGTGTCATGATAAAATACGGTGTCAAGATAAAACAAGGTATCACATCGTCAGGTTTCTATCATGTATAATATCCCCAAGATATCTATCACGTATAACGTCCCATGGTATCTATCCTGTACATCTGCTCTGCACCTACCGTACTAGTATCCCAACCGTATCATGTGTTATCCATGAATGACCCTTACTCAAAAGTCGTATAATGGTCCATGTCAATCTAATATGCCGCATATATAGGTTACTCAACTACCATGTTCCTTTCCGTGTATAAGTTTAGTCCCTTGCCGTAGACCATACGGGCTATCCCATGAGATTCTATATTACTTTAACATAGTTCCATGATCCTTAAGATCGGTTTGGACTGTTACCCTAAACCTAGCTAGGGTCTTCCAACATGAATTATCGTTTGTACAACTAGGACTTATGCTACCTAGGGCTACTAGGGATTATGCTTACCTATTGCACGTTTTCGTATTTCGGTTTGGGTTCAGCCACCTAGGGCCACTAGGAATTACACTAACCGTCAACCGCGCCCTTTTTCCCACGCATTCATCGTGAATCGTTATTCCATGACTGTATGCACATGTATCACATCGTGCCATCCGAGTCCTGTCATAGGGCAAATCAAGAAGTACAGGACTCGGTCGGGAGCTTTCGATTTATCTGCCGATGCAGATGCTAAGGTCTGTTTTTCTTATACGTGGCTATGGTCCCACGTGACCACTCCCTCAACTAGTGAAAGACAAGACAGGATAAATCCTGTATGAGAACACAACACTGGCCAACCCACATCCAAGCCTTACCGCAACCATAATTAGATAGCAATTATGGTCTATTGGGTGTTCTCTGTCTTTCCGTACGTACACGCTTGACCAAAGATGGTAGGTAGCCTGACGAAATGCTATCTAGGGTACGACCGTGTATCGTCGACTATCCCCTATCCATCCCCGTCTTTAGGTCGCTCGTATAGCAACCAAGGCATACTCTTGGTTCTTCTAACGCAGACCTTAACCTCTCATGAGCCTAGTATGATCACCTGGCAGCTCACAGAGGGATACCAAGAATATCCTCACGTTCCCCGAAGCCGCTGCTTCGTTACCCAGTTCGCTGGAGCCTTTATCTAGATCAAATGCTTGCTCCTACCCGTATACTTAAACGATGACCTACCGTATCAGGTTACTCATCTATCTATGAACTGGTCTAAATTTCCTTGACTAAGAATCATTACTTAGTTATTCTTCAACTAAGGTTTACCACTTAGCCTTATTCCCGTTATCCTTGTTAATTACGGTTATCCACCTAATCCTCCGAACTAGGGTTTACATAATGGATTAAGTGTCACTTAAGTTCATGACTTAACCCGTCTACAAATCATGTCAAAATTGGCTAAGTATCCAAGTCCAAGACTTAACCCTACAAACCATGTGTCAAGTTGGTTAAGTATATTAAGCAATTCGCGACTTAACCTCGTCCAATTATCATTCTAGATTGGTTAAGTATATATCAGCTTGACCCTATCAATTTACTTAGTCAAATCGGTCAAGTGTCTTCGAGCGATTCGTGACTTAGCCTTATCATGTTTTCACGTTATATTGGTTAAGTATTGGTTATCTTAACCACATCAAGTTAACGAGTTAGATTGGTTAAGTATAGGTCACTTAACCACATCAAATCATCGTGTTAGATTAGTTAAGTGTTTTACTTAACCCCATTAAACTGCCAAGTGGGATTAATTAAGTCTAGGCTAACTTAACCCCATCCGATTATCATGTTTAGACTAGTTGAGTCTAATCTTAACCCCATCCATTAACTGTATCTTTCGGTTAAGCGCCATTAAGAAAACTTACTTAACCTTACCAAGTTATCTGGTTGGATTGATTAAGTGTTGGTTAACTTAACCCCGTCCACTAGTCGTATAAAAATGGTTAAGTGTCATTAGGCAAATCAAATTACTTAACCTACCCAACCTTGTCATGTTTTGTTAAGTATCATTAGCCTAATAAAATTACTTAACCCATTTGTCCATGTCATATTTGGTTAAGAGTCATTAATCAAATTAACTTAACCCTATCGTGTGGCATTAATTACTTAATGCACCTCAACCTCTCACATTAGACTTTGTTGTGGTTACTAGTTAAGCCGGTCGGTTCCGGGTAGCTTTACACCACAACTTGGTCTAACCTCGGGTTCAAGCACAACATGACCAACTTCTCACATTGGGTCCTATTGTTTGCAACTACTAGTTAGGCCGGTCGGTTCCGGGTAGTTTTACGTTGCAAACTCAACCCAACCTCGAGTTGGCCACACTTATATTATCTAAGTGTCATGTCCATCATGTTTTCAAAACATGTTACAAGTTTTCAAGCATTTGGGTAGACCTAACTTAATAGGTAAATTCCCAAAGGGTAGACCTAACTTAATAGGTAAATTCCCAAGCTTATGTTTTTATGTCATTAGAAATTTCCCCCTAACATAACCCAACGCTTTTAAACTCGCATATACGTTCGCAACAACGTAATGGATTAAAAGAATAGACTTGGCAAAGGCATGGCAATAATGGATATCAAGCCACAAGTTAATCATGGTGGCAAATGAGGCACAAATGTGTTCATTAGCTTGCATGTTACATTCTTAAGCCTCACAAAAACATGCATAAACCCAAACTTGGCACATAAGTGAATCATGGTGACAAAAGACATGGAATGATGACTAGAAACTCGCATATATCATCATATAAGGGTTATGACCTCATATGCAAGTTGACATAAGGATTATGAAGGTTCTCATGTTGCATAATGCAACGTTTCAACATAAAGGTTGTAGCTTTTAGCCCACAAGATCGAGATAATGATTTCATAAACTTGCATGACATGATAGTATGTATCATACTCAATGATCAAACCCAAACTTGCAACATGAACATTTAACTTCATAGTTAATATCTAAGAGTAGGAAAAGGGCTTACATTGCTATGAAGGCACAAATCGATTAAATGAAAGATTGAGACTAAGCCTATGCATGTCATCATCCCAAAAACCCAAAGATGAAAGCTCCAAATCAATCAAAACCCCATCTTTATGAACAAAGATCAAAGCTTTAGCCTTGGAATCAACTTGAGAGGCTCTCATACTATCATAGAAACTCTCTTACACTCTCATGATCATGAAACCTCTCATAGGAATTTACTTAGGAATTTTAGAATGAGGTTGGAGGCCATGAGAGTAAAATTTTTGCCATAGTTTAGTTGCATGAATGAATAATGAGGATTTAGGAGAGGGTTAGGGGCTTATTTATAGAGATTAGGATTAGTTAGGACCCTTAGATTAACCCTAGGACCAACCTGAACCGTCATATTTCAAACCAGGCCCAAAAACCTAGCCAAGATAGAAAATAGGTGCACCAGGCAAAACTGCCCGGCCACCATAGGTCGACCCCCAAGTCGACAGGGCTGTCGACTTGGGTCAAGCATGTCGACGCCCAAGTCGACAGGGCTGTCGACTTGGGGCACCTGGCGGGAATTTTTCCCGCCTAGCCTTCCAACCCTAATTTTCGAAATTAGAACTCGTTTTTAAACTTTGAATTTTCTAAAAACTTCGTCGGACCATAACTTGGTCATACGGACTCCGATTCTCGAAAACTCGGACTCTATTTCGCGTATTTTTCCGAGACGAACGCAATGGCATAGCTCGTTTTACTTGATTCAGAATTTAAAATTAAATTCTGCCTTGATCCTCGTCTTAACACGTTATCGAAAAATACGGGTTGTTACATTCTCCCCACCTTTTAGGATTTCGTCCCCGAAATCTCCAAGTTAGGAAGAACATATCCTACCATCCATCATTCATCTACTCAAAACATCATCCACAAGCGACCATTGTCCTTAGATGATTTCTAATGCTGTATGAATATATGCAAAACGTGTGTGTACATGTTCCTTAGCTAATGCTAATGATCAGGCCTGAATAATCTTTCTAATGCAATAATATGTATAGTGCCATGAATCCAACATGTATGCAAATAGTCCTAGTCATATAGATACTATATGCGTGCACAATCATTCATTCATATGCAACAACCGCATGATGATACATTCGATTTCATCCATAAACAAGTATAAATACCCGTGCATATGTAATATGAAATGTGACCGAGTCGAGCTAGTATCTAATGTGTATTCGCGCATCCACGAGCAACCACTTGCAACCACTTGCAACCATATCAATCATAATATGTTTCAAATACATGTTTACATCCATAGGGTTCTACCTAGGATTCCCTGAAACAGGGTCGAGAAGATAAATAAGACAAACTCCTTACGGGGTTTATAACAGAAAATAGGACCGAGAGGACGTCCACAAGAGATAGCCTACAAGTAAGCTCTACAGAAAATAGGGATCGAAGATATACTCCCAAAAAGAGATATCATGCGCGTATCTAGTCTTTGACCATCAAAGTCGTATTTCCGTGGGCTTAATTCCATTGTGCTTTAACCATCCTTTAACTTCATGGTTTCGTAGCTCCTTATTTTTCCTGTTTCCATAACATGAGCTAGAACTCATTTCTTCGTCGCCTCTCGTTCCACTTGCACTTATCCTTTTTCTAGAATACTTGGCGCAAACATGACTGCGTACTCATGATCTCATGCAAGCTTTCCAAAATTCACTAGTGAATCTCAGACCTCGTACCACAAGGTATTCCACGTAGAAGAACTTCCTCTTGAAAGTAAACAGATGCCAACCAGGTTATCAAGCGCACTTACTAGGGTGATCTCTATAACCCATGCATAAGTGAAATGAACCATCCGTCTTATCGGCGAACACCACTCGATCGGGCTTCAAATTTCCAACAAAGGCATCAAGGGATTCTAAGTAACTAGTCATGACAGAACCTCAAAAGGTTACACGATACTTCGAGGGTATTACCAAGGCTAGTCAAAAGTCTAACTACCCTCCTATCAAAACCGAGAGTGGCACCCCTTACTGGATAACCACTTTATCCCTAGAATCCATCCATAGCTTATAAACATAAGCATTATTTCCAAACTCAATACTTGGGCATAGACATTCCCAAGTCCAAACAAGCCATGAATAAATGGACCGATTCTCCAATAGGACTTTGAGACAAAAATGGGATCCTCTATTACACTAGTACTAAGGTGCAGAGACTCAACTACCGAAGCGGACTTAAATGATGCGATGATCAAAACTAAGTCTTGGCGGGATGATAGAAAAGAAAGGCTAAACCTTTAACAAGATCGTTACCCTCCTTCCGAGGTACCCTAGAAATGAGAGCATACTATTGCCCTCCCGATGATCTTGTCCTTGTCCCATAATACTTAACTATCCTCCCCGTTTTAACATGCCAAAGGTACTCTCTCGTCATGGGTTTCATTGTTCATCTTTCTCCCTCCTTTGAGGACTAAGCCATACCAACAAGTTGCTCATCCTTAAGCTCGTATCCTTTATCCTCTTTCTCACTATCCTTTCTTATAACGTGGCCACCGGTCTCTCGAGAACCACCTCCATCGTATGGAAAGCACTTTCGTAGATAGAAAAGACTAGTCGCAGTTAAAACCACTGTGACTACAGATGGAGGAAAGAAAGGAAAAGAGATTCAATTAAGGAAACAAGGATAGTGCTAATGGCCTTTGGGGAATAGCCTTTTTCTTTTAAAAGAAAATTTTCTTGAAAAATGCTTCTTTGTAAACGATTTTCAAATAGTTTTCAGAAGGTCTTTAAAAACTTTTGCCCAGTCTGGTAACCTTCTGCTCTGATACCAAATGTAACACCCCGCCTCCGCTAGGGTCACTCGCAAAGGAATGCACTAGCTTTAGAGGGGCATTATTGGTAAACATGCACAGAAATATCACAAGACAGAACATATAAAATAGCGGAAGTAAAAATCGAACTTTCATAAACATTAATAATTAAGGTCTAAAGCCTTTTACATCAGAGTACATCAAAACCTGTCTTGCAATAGTAAAGAAGCATAAAGACTTTTTCATAAATTATTCCCCAAGTAAAAACAGTAAAGTAGCCATAGCCAAGAAAAGTCCAAGCCATCCATGATGACCTTCAAGCAGAAGAAGTCCGAACTAAACAACAGTATTTCCTCCCTGTAACCTGGGGGGAAACGGAAGAAAAGAGGCGAAACAAAACGGGTCAGTCAAAAAGACTGAGTAAGCCCTATCTACTATCAGCATAAAAACTAGTAAAGTTAACTGACATGAGAAACTGAGATGAACATAAGCATGATGACAAGATAGATAAGCTAAATCAAAATAACAGGATGAACTACTGAACTCAGATAAACTAAGGTGTCATGATAAATTACGGTGTCAAGATAAAACAAGGTATCACATCGTCAGGTTTCTATCATGTATAATATCCCCAAGATATCTATCACGTATAACGTCCCATGGTATCTATCCTGTACATCTGCTCTGCACCTACCGTACTAGTATCCCAACCGTATCATGTGTTATCCATGAATGACCCTTACTCAAAAGTCGTATAATGGTCCATGTCAACCTAATATGCCGCATATATAGGTTACTCAACTACCATGTTCCTTTCCGTGTATAAGTTTAGTCCCTTGCCGTAGACCATACGGGCTTTCCCATGAGATTCTATATTACTTTAACATAGTTCCATGATCCTTAAGATCGGTTTGGACTGTTACCCTAAACCTAGCTAGGGTCTTCCAACATGAATTATCGTTTGTACAACTAGGACTTATGCTACCTAGGGCTACTAGGGATTATGCTTACCTATTGCACGTTTTCGTATTTCGGTTTGGGTTCAGCCACCTAGGGCCACTAGGAATTACACTAACCGTCAACCGCGCCCTTTTTCCCACGCATTCATCGTGAATCATTATTCCATGACTGTATGCACATGTATCACATCGTGCCATCCGAGTCCTGTCACAGGGCAAATCAAGAAGTACAGGACTCGGTCGGGAGCTTTCGATTTATCTGCCGATGCAGATGCTAAGGTCTGTTTTTCTTATACGTGGCTATGGTCCCACGTGACCACTCCCTCAACTAGTGAAAGACAAGACAGGATAAATCCTGTATGAGAACACAACACTGGCCAACCCACATCCAAGCCTTACCGCAACCATAATTAGATAGCAATTATGGTCTATTGGGTGTTCTCTGCCTTTCCGTACGTACACGCTTGACCAAAGATGGTAGGTAGCCTGACGAAATGCTATCTAGGGTACGACCGTGTATCGTCGACTATCCCCTATCCATCCCCGTCTTTAGGTCGCTCGTATAGCAACCAAGGCATACTCTTGGTTCTTCTAACGCAGACCTTAACCTCTCATGAGCCTAGTATGATCACCTGGCAGCTCACAGAGGGATACCAAGAATATCCTCACGTTCCCCGAAGCCGCTGCTTCGTTACCCAGTTCGCTGGAGCCTTTATCTAGATCAGATGCTTGCTCCTACCCGTATACTTAAACGATGACCTACCGTATCAGGTTACTCATCTATCTATGAACTGGTCTAAATTTCCTTGACTAAGAATCATTACTTAGTTATTCTTCAACTAAGGTTTACCACTTAGCCTTATTCCCGTTATCCTTGTTAATTACGGTTATCCACCTAATCCTCCGAACTAGGGTTTACATAATGGATTAAGTGTCACTTAAGTTCATGACTTAACCCGTCTACAAATCATGTCAAAATTGGCTAAGTATCCAAGTCCAAGACTTAACCCTACAAACCATGTGTCAAGTTGGTTAAGTATATTAAGCAATTCGCGACTTAACCTCGTCCAATTATCATTCTAGATTGGTTAAGTATATATCAGCTTGACCCTATCAATTTACTTAGTCAAATCGGTCAAGTGTCTTCGAGCGATTTGTGACTTAGCCTTATCATGTTTTCACGTTATATTGGTTAAGTATTGGTTATCTTAACCACATCAAGTTAACGGGTTAGATTGGTTAAGTATAGGTCACTTAACCACATCAAATCATCGTGTTAGATTAGTTAAGTGTTTAACTTAACCCCATTAAACTGCCAAGTGGGATTAATTAAGTCTAGGCTAACTTAACCCCATCCGATTATCATGTCTAGACTAGTTGAGTCTAATCTTAACCCCATCCATTAACTGTATCTTTCGGTTAAGCGCCATTAAGAAAACTTACTTAACCTTACCAAGTTATCGGGTTGGATTGATTAAGTGTTGGTTAACTTAACCCTGTCCACTAGTCGTATAAAAATGGTTAAGTGTCATTAGGCAAATCAAATTACTTAACCTACCCAACCTTGTCATGTTTTGTTAAGTATCATTAGCCTAATAAAATTACTTAACCCATTTTTCCATGTCATATTTGGTTAAGAGTCATTAATCAAATTAACTTAACCCTATCATGTGGCATTAATTACTTAATGCACCTCAACCTCTCACATTAGACTTTGTTGTGGTTACTAGTTAAGCCGGTCGGTTCCGGGTAGCTTTACACCACAACTTGGTCTAACCTCGGGTTCAAGCACAACATGACCAACTTCTCACATTGGGTCCTTTTGTTTGCAACTACTAGTTAGGCCGGTCGGTTCCGGGTAGTTTTACGTTGCAAACTCAACCCAACCTCGAGTTGGCCACACTTATATTATCTAAGTGTCATGTCCATCATGTTTTCAAAACATGTTACAAGTTTTCAAGCATTTGGGTAGACCTAACTTAATAGGTAAATTCCCAAAGGGTAGACCTAACTTAATAGGTAAATTCCCAAGCTTATGTTTTTATGTCATTAGAAATTTCCCCCTAACATAACCCAACGCTTTTAAACTCGCATATACGTTCGCAACAACGTAATGGATTAAAAGAATAGACTTGGCAAAGGCATGGCAATAATGGATATCAAGCCACAAGTTAATCATGGTGGCAAATGAGGCACAAATGTGTTCATTAGCTTGCATGTTACATTCTTAAGCCTCACAAAAACATGCATAAACCCAAACTTGGCACATAAGTGAATCATGGTGACAAAAGACATGGAATGATGACTAGAAACTCGCATATATCATCATATAAGGGTTATGACCTCATATGCAAGTTGACATAAGGATTATGAAGGTTCTCATGTTGCATAATGCAACGTTTCAACATAAAGGTTGTAGCTTTTAGCCCACAAGATCAAGATAATGACTTCATAAACTTGCATGACATGATAGTATGTATCATACTCAATGATCAAACCCAAACTTGCAACATGAACATTTAACTTCATAGTTAATATCTAAGAGTAGGAAAAGGGCTTACATTGCTATGAAGGCACAAATCGATTAAATGAAAGATTGAGACTAAGCCTATGCATGTCATCATCCCAAAAACCCAAAGATGAAAGCTCCAAATCAATCAAAACCCCATCTTTATGAACAAAGATCAAAGCTTTAGCCTTGGAATCAACTTGAGAGGCTCTCATACTATCATAGAAACTCTCTAACACTCTCATGATCATGAAACCTCTCACAGGAATTTACTTAGGAATTTTAGAATGAGGTTGGAGGCCATGAGAGTGAAAATTTTGCCATAGTTTAGTTGCATGAATGAATAATGAGGATTTAGGAGAGGGTTAGGGGCTTATTTATAGAGATTAGGATTAGTTAGGACCCTTAGATTAACCCTAGGACCAACCTGAACCGTCAGATTTCAAACCAGGCCCAAAAACCTAGCAAAGATAGAAAATAGGTGCACCAGGCAAAACTGCCCGGCCACCATAGGTCGACCCCCAAGTCGACAGGGCTGTCGACTTGGGTCAAGCATGTCGACTCCCAAGTCGACAGGGCTGTCGACTTGGGGCGCCTGGCGGGAATTTTTCCCGCCTAGCCTTCCAGCCCTAATTTTCGAAATTAGAACTCATTTTTAAACTTTGAATTTTCTGAAAACTTCGTCGGACCATAACTTGGTCATACGGACTCCGATTCTCGAAAACTCGGACTCTTTTTCGCGTATTTTTCCGAGGCGAACGCAATGGCATAGCCCGTTTTACTTGATTCAGAATTTAAAATTAAATTCTGCCTTGATCCTCGTCTTAACACGTTATCGAAAAATACGGGTTGTTACACTTCCCTTCTTCTTTTCCCTTTTTATTTTATAGTCAGGCTACCTTCGAGCCTAGATATACTGTTGAAATATGTGAACGCGTGAAATTGGGAACGAAAGGAAACATTAAAATTGGGGCATTACATGAATTGAAAGCATGAATATGGATTTGGGGCATAAACCAAATTGTGATTAAAGATCTTAAACTGGGGCATATGGTACATGATGAATATGACTTGGAAAATGGGCAAGAAAACATATAACAAAATTTGAATAATTATTAAAGAATGAAAATGCCTAGATTTACAGTAATTAGAAATGGTAACCATGCTTAGACACGAGGTTAGATTACACTTATGGTAGAAGCCTGTCGGACCCAACCGGCATATCCAGCGTCCATAAAGGGTAAATCCAATGTGGGGGGTCTAAGTGCATAAACACGTGACGATGCTATGACACGATTTTAAGTCCGACTTGTGGAAGAAGTCTGCCCGGACCCGACCGGCATATCCAGCTTCCACAAGTGGTAGACTTAATGTGGGAGATCTAGCGCATTATAACCATAATTGAATAAATAGTAATGAACTTGTAATACTTAACATGTTTGAATCCATGGGGATTACATGAACATGTTAACTTGAGTAGGGGTTAAGTAAACGTACTTGAATCAGTGGGAGGGTTAAGTAAATCTTGGGGTTGTGGGTAATATTTATATATATATAGGCCCACAAACCTAACCCGTGGGGTTATGCAATCTTGTTACATTAGTAGGCATAACCTATTGAAATCCTAGTAGTGGAGATGCAAGTCTAGGAGGAAGCTTGTATCATTTGGTGTGTGTGGGATCCGTTTCAGTCAGTAACCCATATAAGTATCAAACGAGTACTCCAAATTAGGTCGAAGTCGGGGCATGCTTACTGAGCTAATTATAAGAGGTCACATGGGAAAAGGTGTCTGACGGTGCGTTCCATCGGGCTCATATGCGTGCATGGGTCCGCCTGCTCGAGAAAATAAGACGTTATGACATCAGTAGATATGGTTGTGCACATTCTGAAAATGAAGGGTTGCCACTTTAGGGAGTGATACATCCTACTGTGGGGCCAGCACAGGGTATCTATGGAGTTAGAAAGCCGATCGATTGGGATAGTAATTAGGGTACATCTAGTTTCGCTTGTTTAGGAGCCCGTTATTATCCGCAGGGGTAACACCAGTAAGTTCAGTTGGGCTACCTGTTACTGTATGGGGTAAAACCTCTGACTAGAAGTACGCCTAAATCTACCATCTTGTTAGGGATCATCTTGTTCATGTGATACTAGTATTGGTGCAGAGAGAGAGAGAGAGAGAGAGAGAGAGAGAGGTATTAGAGAAGCGCAAGGCCTGTTCTGTTCAGTTTATCATGTTTACCTTGTCATACCTGCCTTATATGTCGTTATCTCTCTCCAACTTATATGTCTGTCATGATGTCTTTACTTATTTATATGTTAAAAGTAACTGGGCTCGTCAGATTTATGTCTGACCTATTTTGTTTCCTCTTCTTTCTCTTCCGTCCCCCCCTTAGGTTCTTAGAGTGGGAATACTCAAACTTGATCAAGATTCTTCTTTCCTTCTGTTTGGAGCTGCTTAGATGTACCGTTTGATTTATATCTTCTCTACTATGGCTATATTTTGAGGATTATGCTTCTTTATTTATTGTACTCTGATGATTTTAGTACAAGACAGAAGTTTTAAGTTGATGTACTGAGTTTTATATATTTCAGACTCATATATGTAACTATGTTTTGAATCACGATGTTTTCTGCTCAATAAAATTTTAAATTCCGCTGTTATTTTATATCTGTCTTGTAATATTTCTGTTTCTGTTTACTATAACGCTTCACAAAACTTAATGCATTCTCTTAAAAAGTCACATTAACGGACGTGGAGTGTCATAGAAATTATCCACAATTTTCAAAATTCCATTTTCGACCTTATTCATAGATGATTGTGGTTTAAACTGCAAATAATTTCAGTTTAAAAAGAATTGTTTTTATAATTTTGAATAATTAACTATTCGTTGTGAACGTTCTTTCCCCACCCAGAATAGGCATATTATGGGTATTAAGGGAGGTGGATCGTTATAGAATATTTGCAATTTTATCCGCAATTATTTGTTATTTTACACGTAAAATTTATATTCCAAGGTGGAACCAACTGCAATTCATATTGCAAATAGTCGTATTTTTTTACTATAAAACTATTGGTCATGAAAAATAATAAACAATAATTTTACTCAAATTAACTTCAGATAAAATGCATATTTATCTTTTGAAAAGAAAATTAAAAATACTAAAAATGATCCTAGTAGGGGTTAACGTCAATATTTATAAGGAACAAACGATCATGTGGTAAGTCTGAATATGGGAACTTCCATTATGCTAATCACACTTCCACATTTTTTCAAGTCAGAAATTGCTATGTACCTACAATCTTTGTTGTCGACTTCATAACATAGTACAACTCCGGGGTAAATACACATTCATGTCACGACAATAGTCTACTAATCATTTTTTCAAAGGCTTATGTCATATCTTATATAATTGATTTGAAAGCGTAATTTTCAAATAAACCTTCAAATAAATATTCTTTAACATAAATAAAATCAAAACTTCAAACAATATTTAAGAAAAATTAAAATATATCTTCAAATAAATATTCTCGAACATAAACAAAATTACAACTTCAAACGATATTTTCAACAAAAAATTACAATTTTTTTATGTTTTCGGTTATTTTTATTGCACTACAAAGAAATAACAAATTTAATAAATTAATAAAATACTTTATATGCATGTGCCAGAAAAAATCTCAATATAATGTAAAAGTTATGTAAACAAATTTGAACTAAAATGCGCAGGACTATTCATATTTGATGGTACCCCTTGAGGAAGAAACAAGTATGTCGTCCATTTTAACACTTGAAATTGAGTGGTTCAGCACCATCCAACCAGATTAATCAACTTAGCTAGCAAATTGAGATTTTTATACAATTATAAAGTTAGCAACTTTTGCAAATGAATTCAATTTAAAATGTTTTTTTTCTTGGGATGCGTTCGTATCAATATGCTCTATGTCATGGGGTTAATTTGAACTGAATTTAAGAAAAAATCAATTTATGTGTTTATTCTCATTTTTTAAAAGAATATTAACACATATTATTTATAAATAACAAATAATTAAATAATAAGTTATAAAACAATTAAATTACAAATTAATTATTCACTTAACACCATGCGCAAATAACCCATTCGTAGGCGTAATAAGTCGATCACATTAGCTGTAGACGCACTTGATGTTTATTTACACAGTACGCTGTTGGAGTAATTGGAGAGTCCAAGAAAACCTTGGGCTCATTTTCTAGAACAGTACCAAATGCTACTTTTGTTTGTTGGACAGTGTATTCTACAATGCTTAATTTTTTTTATAAATCATAGGCTAGCCCTTTAATCCGACCTTATTTCATAGAGGATTGAATAATTCAAATAACACATGAAAGTTCATAATGACAAGTTTACAGAACACGATTTATACATACACTGATTACAAAAGGAGGAGGAACTGAAAACTTTTCGGAATGTTTTGTCAAGAATAACTTAATTGTTTTGATCCATGTTTCAAAAACACACACAACTTATTTATACATATACATGCAATTGAACTGAAATAAATTAGGAACATGCATGCCATTGCCATTACACCCCATACTTAAATTCCAAATGCTGCAGGATCATTTTGCTCAGTGTTGGCTTTTAACAGTATTGATAGTTAGGATCACATCTTCTCTCACGACCAAAGTAACTTCTCCGCAGTTTTCTTGGCTTCTCCCTGTAGTATTTGTCACCATAGACGGCATCTGCAAGTATTAGTTAAAGTATTAATGTAACTCCCAAGTATCAGTATGATGAATTATACATCTCAAATTGTATATGAAATATTCCTTGCAAGGTCGTTGTATTCTATAAAAACAAGTTAATTATGAATAGCCTGTTTTCGTATCACAGTTTTTTTCTTTTTTCCTTTTCAAGAATTATATACTTTTCAGTTAATCGACAATGCTTACTGTTGTGGACGAGGTGTTGAAGATCTGCACTTCCACTTCCAGTCACTGCACTTGGGATGACAGAGCATGAAAACTTTATAGCATCCTGCAAACTTACGAGGAATAATGTTGATGAAGTGAGGTAGATACCATGAACATGCCTAAAACTATAAAATATGTAGAATCTAAAAAAAAATAGGAAATAAAATTTGAAGATGCTTTCGTAAATGCATATGCTATTAATGATGTTCCCACTACAAGAAGCGGCTGAAACTGCAACGGGGGAGGGCGACGGCTTGCGACGGCTAAAAAAGCGGCCGTCGCAAGCCGTTGCACGGGACGAGATAATTAACTGCTACTCCTTCTTCTCCAAATCACTTCTGCAACGAAAAAAAAAAAAAAAAACCCCTCTCTCCGCCGTCGTTCCCCCTTGCTCCGATTTCAGCCCCTCCAATCCTCTCAAATCGTGCCGGTATGTCTTCTAAACTCTATTTCATGTTTAATTAGGGTTATTTACATTTATTTAGGGTTAATTTGTATGTTTAAATTGGGTTGTAAATTCAGTGTCTATGGACATGAAATTGGTTGTCTTGTGAGATGCATATGATGTTGCTTTTGTTATACATTGATTTGGGAATAAGTGGAATTGATTAGGAGATTGAAATCATTGATTATCACATATGTACTTTGATTTAGGAGCATGAAAACGACGATTATCATGTATGTAAACGTGATTGGTTTGCTGTAGTAACTTGATTATGATTATCACATATTTATAACGTAACACCTTAAATTTGAATTGAAATTAAATAATTAACTTGAAAGCTTAGTTTGTATTTCAAAAATTGAAACTAATTTATTAAAATTAACTTCATAATTTATACGTTAAACTAAAATTAACTAAAACTAATTTATACTTCATAATTTTCACTGTCATGTTATTTTACAAATTGAAATTAGGTAAAAATATTATATAAACGCTATGTAGTTAACGCGCGAGTGTAGACGGAAAAAGGCGCAAGGCGCAACTAAGGGGCTTTTTTGAAGTTTAAGGCGCACCTATTAACAAAGCGCAAAAAGGCCCAAAGCACATAAAGCACGCTTTTTTCATTTGAATTGTTTTTTTGATTTAAACTTAGGTTAAATGTTTTTTTGACTATTTATATGAACCCCTTAGATAAATTTGGCCCCGTCCGACATTTGTTGTATATGATCGTTATATGGGTATTCGTTTTTATACAAAACGGAAATCTATATTCATCGGATACAATATTGTTGGATTTGTCCTAGTATTTCGGACAAGTTACAAATATAATAACGTAAGCATATTTTATAAATCATTCCAGGTTAAACGGTTAACAAAATTTCGATGGTACTTCCTTTTTGTTCCCTGTGTACACGCATTTGTGTACGATACAGGGACCAAAGGGAAGTGCTGCCGAAATTTTGTAGAACCGTTTAACCTGAAATGATTTATAAAATATACTTGCGTTATTATATTTGTAATGGGAAGTAGGTAGACTGACCGTCAAAGCAAAAAGGTAATAAACGAAAACATGTAGTAGTTATAAATGAAATTTTACAAGATTTCAATTAATATAGTATTCGATCGAATTTTCTAACATATTTGTTGAAAATCAGGAAAATGTCCGATTATTTTCGTGATCGTAGTTGGATGTATCAACCCCGAACCGGTAAGAAAGGGTCGATAAAGAAACATTTTTGTAATGGGGTCCAAGAATTTATTAGATTCGCTATATCTAACAATCGGGGCAACGTAGACGTTCGTTGTCCGTGTAGTAAGTGCAAACATCTGAAGCATTGGAAGCCAGATGTAGTAGAAGTACATCTGTATAAATTCGGTTTTGTATCGAATTATTACTTTTGGGATCGTCATGGAGAACTTGTTCAACCTACGTCAGACCCTGTAGTGGTAGAGGACGATAGTAAAATGATGAACGATAATACAATGATGAATCCGATAGAAAATATGGTGCAAGATGCAGCACGATCAAAGTTTCCTAACATTGTTCCGCAAGGCGACGATGAGAATGAAAATGTTGAAGAACCAACGGCGGAAGCGAATTTTTTTTATGATTTATTGAATTCTGCTAAGAGGCCATTGTGGGAAGGATGTACAAGCGGAACTGAATTGTCTGTAACCGCCGAATTTATCACTATGAAATCAAAATTCAATCTTACAGAAGTTGCATTTACAGCAGTTGTATAAACTGCAAAAAAACATATGTCGCCCAATAATTTGATGTGCGATAGTCATTATAAGTGAAAAGACTTATGTCTGCTTTTGGACTACCGTATCATAAGATAGATACATGTGTTAAAGGTTGCATGTTGTATTGGAAAGAAGACGCTCAACGTAAAAGATGCAAATATTGCAACGAAGAAAGATATAAACCAAGGAAAAAGAAAGGAAAAGAAGTTCCGTATAAAAAAATGCATTAACTACCCATAACTCCTAGACTTCAACGGCTATATGCATCTTCTGCTACAGCGTGTCATATGCGATGACATAGCGTGAGAACAGCAGAAGAAGGAACTATGATACATCCGTCTGATGGTGAAGCATGGAAACACTTTGATAGGACTTATCCTGAATTTGCTGCAGAGAGCCGTAATGTTAGGCTCGGTTTATGCACGGATGGGTTTTCACCATTTTCTCAGTTTGGTAGTAAATATTCATCATGGCCTATCATTGTTACTCCTTATAACTTACCTCCATGGATGTGTATGAAAAATCCATATATGTTTCTAGCGGTTGTCGTCCCCGGTCCCGATGATCCGACACAAGGAATTGATGTTTATCTACAACCGTTGATTGAAGAGTTGAAAATACTGTGGCATGAAGGAGTCGAAACGTACGACGTTTCGAGAAAAAGAAATTTTCGTATATTTGCATCTATATTATGGACTATTAGCGATTTTCCCGCGTATGGCATGCTTTCTGGTTGGAGCACTGCTGGACGTCTAGCTTGTCCTCATTGTATGGAGGAGACACGAGCATTTTCATTAAAGTATGGAAAAAAAATTTCTTGGTTTGACTGTCATCGATGCTTTCTACATATTAATCATAAATTTAGAACGGATAAAAAAACTTTAAAGCTAACAGAATAGAGACTATGCTATCGCCTAAAGTTTGGACAAGTGAAGAGGTATATGATATTGTTAGTGAGTACCCAAAGATACATGATGTTGGAAAGCAGGTTGAAATTCCAGGTAAATCGGACATTCATAATTGGTGCAAACAAAGTATATTTTGGGAGTTACCTTACTGGAAAAATCTAAAACTTCGACATAATATTGACGTGATGCACAATGAAAAAAACGTTTTTGATAACGTTTTTAATACAGTGTTGAATGTAAAGGGGAAAACCAAGGACGATGCGAATTCGAGACGTGATATATTACACTTTTGTAAACGGCCGGAACTGCACTTGTATGACGAGAATAAAAAACCTAAAGCATGTTATGAGCTAGACAACAGGAAAGTACAACTCGTGCTAAAGTGGGTGGAAGGATTACGATGTCCTGATGGGATTTCTTCTAACCTCCGTAGATGTGTAGACTTTAAAAACAATAAATTGAGTGGAATGAAAAGCCATGATTGCCATATCATGATGGAATACTTTTTACCTGTGATTTTCAAGGAATTGTTGCCTACAAAAATCTGGAGTGTAATAACAGAGTTAAGTTTGTTTTATAAACAACTATGTTCAACGACGTTAAAGGTTGATCGTCTACGTAAGCTTGAGTTAGAAATCCCTGTACTGATCTGCAAACTCGAAAAAATATTTTCACCTGGTTTTTTTAATGTAATGGAGCATTTACCTATTCATCTTCCGTCCGAAGCACTCCTTAGAGGTCCAATCCAATATGGATGGATGTATCCATTTGAGAGGTAATTTTGTATATAATTTTAATAATCGTGATAGATTACACCTTAGATTATTGTACCAACATAATAAATTATTTAATCTTATTATAGATACTTGAATCATTTGAAGAAAAAAATTAGGCAAAAAGCTCGAGTAGAAGGTTCGATTTGCAAATCGTACCTTGAAGAAGAAGCTTCATTTTTTTTCTCTCATTATTTTAGTGAAGATGTGAACTTGTCTTTTGTAACTGTTCCCCGTAATGAAGTCGCTGTTGAACAGGAGTCTTCTCAAACAATGTTATCTATTTTTAGACAACATGGAAGACCTGCAGGAAAATGTGTGGAAATATGGCTAAGCGATAAAGATTACAAAGTGGCACACACATATGTTTTGTTAAATTGTGCGGAAGTTGCACCATTTGTCAGGTGATACTAAATTCATATACATTTCAATTATATATTTATTTGTCTCTATTAATAAAAAAGGAACATAACACATATTTGCAGTATCTACGAATCACAATATCCATCTGGTGATCTCAGTAAAGACTTTGCTGGATGGTTCTCAGACTATGTTCATGATCCCAAAAACTCTGTTGTTAACGAAGGATTACGACATCTTGCTATCAGACCAAAAAGAAATGTCAAAACTTATCCAATATACTTTGTCAATGGTTTTAAATTCAATACCGATGACTACGGAGCTGAAAAATTAACGTATAACAGCGGTGTATTTGTCAAGGGTAGTGATGATCCAGAGGAGCATATAAAGGATTTTTACGGCATCTTAACGCAAGTTGTAGAGTTGACATATTATGTTCAGCCCGTAGAGAAAATTTATCTATTCAAATGCAACTGGTTTAGCACTGTTCCTGGTTCTGGAATTAACGTGCACAAAGATTATAAGCTAATCGAAATAAGGCATATGTCGCATTACTATAAATATGATCCTTTTGTGTTAGCTTAGCAAGCATTACAAGTCTATTTTGCTCCGTATCCGTCCTTAAAAAAAGATAAAGCAGATTGGTGAGTTGTTTTTAAAACAAAGGCAAGATTTACATTTGATGGAAATAATATTCCAGACGAACTGGCGTATCAAGAGGATCTAGATCCAAATACCGAAATAATAATAGCTGATGACATTGATGTAGGGCCGTTGAATGATGAAGCGAATGTATTAGTAGATGCATTTGTAAGTACCGAAGAAAATGATATAGAGTATGAGACTGAGTCTGAATCCGAACAAGATGAAGACTGATGTTATATGTACTTATGTTATGTATTATTATGAGCTATGTATTATGTTATGTACTATTCTGAGCTATGTAATTAATAATGATGTTGATTGTTCTTAGCTAGGAATTTACTTACGTTATTTACTATTCTGATTTATGTAATGATAATGTTGACTATGTATGTTATGCAATATTGTTCTTCTCGTTTACGAATTACGTAATGATAGCGATGACTGATGTTAATAATTCAAGTTATTTTGTATGCACATTATATGATTGCAACAGATATGTCGGATGATAGACAGCGACGACGATCGAGGAGTACATCTCAGCCTACTCCTTCACCATCTCCGCATACTCCTTCACCATCTCATCATACTCCTTCGCCAGGAGCAGGTCCGAGCAGCTTTGTTCCAGATCAGCGTACTCCTGTGCAGATTGTTCCCAAAAGTGCCGGGTAAATGTCAATTTAATTTTATTTCAATTTGGATTATTCAAAATATATGATCAAATTTT
Source organism: Allium sativum (assembly GCA_030737875.1). Classification (NCBI taxonomy): domain Eukaryota; kingdom Viridiplantae; phylum Streptophyta; class Magnoliopsida; order Asparagales; family Amaryllidaceae; genus Allium; species Allium sativum. The sequence continues at coordinate 250,792,957 of CM060920.1, forward strand.
TATATCAACATCTACGCAGAGGATTACAGTTTCAGCCAACACGGTTCGTATTAGATATATCGAGGAATTCTTACATAAGGAGGATGTCGGGGGCTTGGCCGCATTGGGATTCTATTCCACCCCATATTAAGAATGCCATTCTGGCTGATGTACTTGTAAGTAATTTTTTAAACGAGTGTTGAAAATTGATATACTGTAAATAATTGAAAATAAATCTAATATGCAGGCCGTTGTCCATGTTGAGGAGCATGACATGAACACTTTTTTGGATATTTGGAATACGAAGATGCGTAAAAATTATCGGGAGACAATTTCAAGGGCGAAGACAGGTGGAAAAAAGCCCTCGTGGATGAGTGATGATGTTTGGGCAGCATTTCAACAGTACTGGCAGACGGAAAAAGCTAAAGTAAGATATAATGAAAATATTTACATTTGTATTGATTGTAGTATTTTACATAATCGTGTATCAAATGTAATAGGAAGTAGCATCCAGAAATAAAGCGAACAGAGAAAAGAATCCTGGTCTACACCGTGGTGGCTCTAAATCATTTCAAGATCATAGGAGAGAATTGGTATAAATTTTAAATATTTGTAGCTTATGTTCACGTTAAAATTTAGTGTATATCATTTATTCATATTTTCAATAATTTTATTACTGTATGTTTACTCAGCATGTAAAGATCGGAAGAGAGCCTTCGATGGCAGAGGTATTCAGACGTACACATGCGGTGGAGCATACCGACGAGGAAGGAAATGTTACGTATGAATGGGCGGATTCGAAGAGTGCGGGTGTAATGGTAAATATGCTTATCCGTATGAATTAAAATGTTTCATATTCGTTCATATCACAATATATAAGTAAATTTTACAACATTGGTGTTAAAATTATATTGGTATGTAGGTGAGATACTACACAGAGTCTACTAGAGTGTTGCAGGCTAGTGGACAAGAGGAGCTTACAGTCGCGCAGACTGATCGTATATGGGACTCTATCATAAAGCCACCTTCTCGTAACAGGCGATATGGATACGGTAATCAGGAGGTAAGACTTAAATTACAAACTTAATAATTTACAACGATGTGATGCCATAAATATATAAATTGTGGGTATTAATTAGTGCATTTTATATTAATGTTTTGAATTGGAAACATAACGCGTTTTATTTTACAATCAGGAGCTAATAAATTTAATGTGAACTTAATTATTTCGCAGGCTACTCAGAGTGCTTTTAGGAGGTCGATGGAGGAGGAGACTATTGCTCGGATGCAGGAGCAGATGAACGAAATGATGGACTGGCGAAAAACCCAGATGCAACATGACGTAGATGAGCGCATTGCAGCTTACCTTCAGGAGTATGGGTTTATGCCTGGGCAGGGAGGAGATGCTACAAGTGAAGGAGGCGAAGACGACGACGACGACGAGGTGGCGGAAGATTAGTTTGGATGACATATACTTTGGTTTATGCTTAGGTATGTACATATACTTTGCTTTCATGACGATATGGTATGTTTGACGATGTTATGGTGTGTTTTGGTGACATTATGGTGTGTTTTCATGACGATATGGTATGTTTTGATGTGTATGACGACGATATATGACAATGGATATAGTGTTTTGGATGTTATGTGATGATATTTTATGATGGTGGTTTTAATTTTGGTTTCTTTTTCATTTGGTTTGAGTTGGTGACGAATTAATGGGATAATAGTGGTCTGATAGTGGCCAATGTGATGGTATTGGATTGGTTTGTGGTTGTGTGGCTTGAAGGAATGGAATTGCTGTTTGCAGTGCAAATTTTTTTTCCAGAATTGCGACGGCTTGCGACGCCAATTTGGTTGGTATATTGCGACGGCCACATTGTAATGCTTAACAACGGTTTGCGACGGCTTGGCGGTAAAATCAACTACTCGCCACGTAAGCAATTTACCGTTGCCAACCGTCGCTAAAATGGCAACGGAGCCGTCGCTCAAGCCGTTGCAATTTTGACATCGCGACGACTAAAATTGCGACGGCATTTTGCGACGGCTTACGACGGCCGCCAACGCCTATCAGCCGTCGCAATTCCCTGTGCATTTTGTAGTGTCCATTTTAGTACTATTGTCTATTAATTAGACGTCAAGCAATTTTTATTTTTTTTAATCATCTATTCCACTTTGCTATCACCATGTATGTTCTATACTTGCAAGTAACCTAACATTTGACATATCATATATCATGGGTCTGAGACATGTCACATTCTGTTTGCAACCTAGCTACCTTAGGTATATTTCATATTTGTTAGTCTATTCATCAAAATTAAGTGAAATGGAAGTACCAGGGTAGCATCAATTGTTGGCATACAGAAAACTAGTGTCCTTGTTTTAACTCACATTAAGGCGTGACTTGTTTAGTCACTAAATAAGGCAAAGGGAGCCACCATTAGACCTCAAAAAACTGTTAGTATTGTCTCGTATGTTGTTAAAGTAGAAATGATGTCGTAAATAAATAGTTCCACATCACGGAATTGACTAAAAGAATCTTTTTGTTGCAAGAATGTGTGTACCAGCTCATATGTGTGTGTTCTATGCTGAAAGGAAGACGGCTTTGTTCCGACCGTCGTTGCATAACAGTGATATCGGGGTCGAAGGTTATGGACTGGACGATGCAGGTAAGGTGGTGCGAATCAAAGGGGAGACTGTTAGGATTGTCATGCACGTTGTTAAAGTAGGAATGATGTGGTGTGAATAAGTAGTACCACATCACGGAATAAATTAAAGAAGTGAAGTACAAATATGAATTGGTAGGCACCTAATAAATAGGGATTCCTATTGTTACAAGGATGTGTGTGTCAACCAATATGCGTGCGCTCTATGTGGAAGGAGGGACTTGTTCCAACCGCCATTACATAATAAGAACCAAGTTGATGAACCATATAATAACTTACTTCATGCCTTTTCGGGGCTTCTACATCGCCCGAGAAACCAAAATAAGGAAAGTGATGCCGGGCCTAAATGTAGGAATAAAAAGGAGTTCATATTTTTTTGTATGGTGGTCGAGTGAAGCAACTCATTTACCTTAGAGTAACCTATCACTAGTTAGAATTGAAGCATTAAAACAAACTAGTTTTGACTTCCAAAAAGCAAAAGAAATGGAATAAAAACAATTTATATAAGTCAGTCTAAACAAACTCTTGCAAATTTTGATTGCGTTAATCGAAGCATTAAAACAAGGATTTTCTTTTTTATTTGGGCCAATTTTCAAAACTTAAAACAAAAATAGACCACTTAAAATTAATTACAAAAATAGGTCTGTTTTGACCGGAGCAATAGCTGGCGACATCCCAGATGCCGCTAGTTTTTTTTTTTTGTAAAGGCGACATCCGAGATGCCACCGATTTTTTTTTCCCACCGGCGGTAACCATGATAGCGCCAGTTCGCGCTATCTCGGATGTCGCACAGATCTGTTTACTAAAATCAACCCGCTCTTTATTTCCCCTTATCACATTTTCTTAACCCAAATACAAGTCAAACCGAAAGCAGTCCCCCTCACCCCCTCAACTTCAAATTTAGTCCGAAAATAAAAAAAATTCCTTAAATTAACTTGAATGACCTCCTGATCTTATTAGGTGCCTCATTGGTAACTAGTTTTAACTTTTTGATTAAAGTTGTGATTTTTCTAATTTTTGGGTTTTTCATGTTTACGGATTTCAACTATAATGCTTTTTTGGTCGAATAGATTTGTTTTTTAATTCCTATAATGTACAATTTGTCGTTTACATCAAAAAATTCTTGATTTTGGATTTAGGTTGTATAACTTTGTATGAGAATTTTTCCTACAAATTATGATAAAAGTAAATATATTGAATGTATGTATATATTTAGTATGTGATGGAGGAGAATGTGACATAAAGTATGTTGAAAACACGAAAATATGATGTCTTTGTATTATATAGTATGATTAAGTTATATTTGTGCATTGAAAACTTGTAATTTTGGGTAAAACTAATACGTATGTAATTGTTGTTTGGATGAGAAAATTTTGCAAAGTAGATAATGAGAAAGAGTTAGGACACTTGATAAATATAGAAATACGTAGAATGTTGACAACTTTTGAATAGCTTTTCATAAATTGGTTGTGTATTTGTTGATTGATTAATGGACTAATGTGTGCATCTTGATTGTTGATAGAATATGAAGAGATGGAACATGAATCGGTTGATTTAAGCGTCCTATACTTGCAGGAACAACATCGGACTAATAATCTGGATTTGATGGCGGTAATATTATTTGATTAATTTATCAAAAAAGTTGTTCATATTGAAGTTCATCAATTTACTTATACAAGATTATATTCATGTTAGATGGAGGTTTGTGATCCGGAGGGGACTATCGACCATACATTTACACTTAAGCAAATTACGTCGAAGCATCAAGAGGTATTGACACTACTAGATAGAGCAGGATTTGGCTTGGTGCATAAGGTAAAGTATGCACAACTTGATCGCAACTTGACCAGACCTTGCTAGATGGGTGGAGTCCCGATATATCCACATTTCACCATCGAGTAGGTAGATGACGATTACTTTGAAGGATGTGGCAGTATTATTCGGTTCGTCAACAGAAAACAATCTGATTATAGATATGATATTTCACATGTTTATATGGAATTGCTTGAGGATTTGGTTGGTATGACTCCTCCGAAAGAGGCTAATTGGAGGTAATGAGATGGTTGTGACTACTTGGTACCGATTTCAATTTGTTTATAATATTCTGTTAAATGCATCTACACTACAAATTCAACAACGAGCTCATGCTATCGTATTTTACATTATTACTCAACGTATCTTTAGTAAAATGTCGAAATCTAGACTGGCTCTTCATTGACTCCCTCTAATAGCCAACTTGGATTCATGTAGAAGATATGCATGGGGTGCGGTGGTTCTAGCTACCACATACACATAGCTCACCAGGGCAGCTTTGGTGCCGCAAAGGTCCATTAGTGGTTGTTTGAGCTTCGTTTAGGTACAGTTTAAGTATTAATGTAAATGATTATGTTTTCTTAATATGAGACAAAATGAAAGTACAACACATACGACTTTTGCAGCTTTAGTCTTCGACTTACCTTTCGGTTGGTCGTGTTTTAATGAAGAGAGGTAGTGAACAACCCAAAACTGTATGAAGCTAGGTATAATTTAATTACTATTTTGGGTTGATAAACATTTACTTACATAGTAATTTGTAAAAACATTTGTATGTGTAGGTGGGTTGGATTGAAAAATACAAAAATGGCTCGGAGACGCAATTTGTTGTTTTACAGGAATGAATTCGATGTTCTTTTTTTACGATGCAGTGTCATGGAACCCGTGTAGTGAAGAAGACCTACATGAGCTACCCCCACTATGCACTGAGTCTAGACGGATATGGAGAGCCAGATAGCTTTTGTTTTCTCTAACAATTATGAATTTTATCCTCCTAACAGAGTGATGAGGCAGTTTGAGTTACGTCAGCATCTTCCTCTTCCTGCTCCCCATTATCAAGTTATAACCAACGAAGATTTGTACAAGGAAATAACAACTTTGTGGAATAATCGTTTTTCGTGTGAGGAACCAGAACATGAGGTCACTTAACCGAGCAACAATACATGGAATTGTACTGGGACATAACGCGTCGGTGCGTGTTGCCAAGACCACCACCAACCCCTGCTGCATTTCCTTCTTCTTACACACCTAGAGCTTCCCTTGAAAGAAACGTGTGTGGTATGTTTTTCAATTTTTGTGGTGTATAAGACCTCGAAATGATGTAATATCTTAGATTTGTTTATAGACGGTTGGGGTTTACCGGGAACTTCAACAAGTGGATGAGATCAAGAAAAAATTCCTGAAAAAGAAAGGGAAAGTACTTGTCGATCAAACATATTTTGCGTTCTTGTTTTTCGAAATAGATAGACCACGACATTATGCTACTTTTCTGCCTCCTCCACCTCATGCTACTCAATTAGATGTTGCGCAACTACCTCTAGCTCCCAAGCCACTAAAGAAGTACGAAAGTCATAGGAAAGGTAAGGGTCAAGCGTCTTGTGAGTTGCCTTCACAGCATACGGTAACGGGGAAGTTCCCAACTTCCTGCAAAACATGTGGGAGAGGAAGAGGAAGAGTCGACACCAGAAGAGTACAATTATATGGTAGTTAGAATGTAGTTGGTTTGTTATTGTGTTGTGTATGGTACTTGTTGTATATAACAATAATATGATTTTTGTTTGATGATAACAAATATATATATATATATTATTATAAATGTGTTTGTAATTGTATTGTTCTACTTCCTCACAGACAGAATTAAATATTTATATTTAAATAAAATACTGCTGCACAAGAATTTAAATATTTAAACGTTATTTTATTGGAGTATAATATTTTACTTCAACATTTCAATAGTACAATCTTACAACTCCACTGTTTGTACATCTCACTGTAGTGCAATACATTCAATTTCAATTTCATTTGTTACATCAGTTCCTTACTACAACACTCAGTTGTACAAATTCATATACATTCGGATTCACTCAGCTCACTCATATACAGATTCACTCACTGACATTCAGTCTTGTTTTAAGTCTGTCTTCACAGTCAATCTAGTCACCTGCTTATCTGTCATAGAAACACTCACAGTAAACTGTAACAAAATAATTTTTAAATTCTAGCATATATAATTTTAGTTCAAAATTTATTTACCTCTGAATTTTGGTGTGTTTCTCATCATGTTTCGTGACTTGGTCTGATATGCATACTCATCCATCTGTGTCTAACTACTTGTGATATTTGTAACACCCCACCTCCGCTAGGGTCACTCACAAGGGAACGCACTAGGTTTGGTGAAGCATTATCGAGGTAAACATGCACAGAAATATTACAAGACAGAACATATATATATAAAACAGCGGAAGTAAAACAAATTTCATTACCTTATAAAATGAGGTCTAAAGCCTTTTACATCAGAATACATCAAAACCTGTCTTGCAATAGTAAAGAAGCATAAACCATTTCATAAATTATTCCCCCAAGTAAAACAGTAAAGTAGCCCTAGCCAAGAAAAGTCCAAGCCATGCGTGATGACCTTCAAGTAGAAGAAGTCCGAACTAGATAACAGTGTTTCCTCCCTGAAAACCTGGGGGGGGGGGGAAACGGAAGACAAGAGGCGAAAGAAAACAGGGTCAGTCATTAAAACTGGTAAGTCCTATCTACTTCCAGTATAAAAACAGGTAATGGTAACATGACATGCATAAACTGAAAGTAAACATAAGGATGACTACAAGATAGATAAACTAAAACAGGCTGAACTACTGTATCAAGGTAAACTAAGATTTCATGATAAACTACGGTGTCATGATAAGTCGAGGTATCACATCGTCCGGTTTCTATCAAGTATAATATCCCAAGGTATCTATCCTGTATAACGTCCCACGGTATCTATCATGTATATTTCTCATGGTCCTAACATGTATATTTGCTCTGCACCTCTCGTACTAGTATCCCAACCCGCGTCATGTGTTAACTATGAATGTCCCTTGCCCAATGTCATGTAATGGTCCATGTCAACCTAATATATAGCATATGTAGGTTTTCCCCACTCGTATGTTTTTTTCCATGTATAAGTTCAGTCCTTTGCCGTAGGCCATACGGGCTTTCCCATGTAAACGTTTTATCCTTGAGGTTATTTTGGACTGCTACTCTTGATCTAGTTATGTTTCCTTACCATGGACTATCACGCGTTCACTTAGGATTTATGCCACCTAGGACCACTAGGGATTATGCTACCTAATGAACGTTTCTGTGTCTCGATTTGGGTTCAGCCACCTAGGGCCACTAGGGATTATGCCACCCGTCAACCGCGCCCTTTATCCCGCGTATGTATCGTGAATCGTTTTCCATGTCTAGACGCACATGTTCCTCAATGTGCCATCCGAGTTCCATGCCAGGGCAAATCAAGAAATACGGAACTCGGTCGGGAGCTTAAAGTCGTCTACTGATGCAGATATCAAGGTCTTTTTTTGTACCCGTGGCTATGGTCCCACGTGACCCCTCCCTCAACTACTGAAAGGCAATCCAAGAAAAATCATTTATGAGAACTACACTAAGGCCCATCGATGCCCACTTCCAGATAGCCAACCTCACCCATAACTCGATAGCTAGTATATGGTCTTTTGGGAGTTCCCTGCCTTTTCATACGTACACGATTGACTAAAGATGGTAGGTAGTCAGCGACATGCTATCCCGGGGCAAAATCAAGTATCGTCGACTCCACGCTAATCCATCCCAGTCTTTAGCTCACTCGCATAGCAACCAAGGCATACTCTTGGCTCTTCTACCGCAGACCTTAACCTCTGTGAGGCCGGGTTTCATGGACCACTTGCCACCTCACAGAGGGATACCAAGAGTACCCTCACGTTCCCCGAAGCTTCCGCTTCGTCACCCAGTTCGCTGGAGCTTTTATCCAAGTCAGATAACTTGCTCCCCCTCGTATACTAAGCGATGACCTACCGTACCAGGTTACTCATCTCTTTATGAACTAGTCCCATGTCCTTAGCTAAGAATTATTACTTAGTTACCCTTAACTAAGGTTTACCACTTAGCCCCTCTTTCCGCTATCCTTGTTAACTACGATTTGCCACCTAGTCCCCTGAGCTAGGGTTTTGTCAAATGGGTTTAGTGTTGTTACCCAAGTTCATGACGTAACCCGCCTACGAATCATGTCAAGATTGGCTAAGTACTCAAGTTCAAGGCTTAGCCCTACAAGTTGGTTAAGTGTACCGAGAAGCTCATGACTTAAACCTATCAAGTCAAATTGGTTAAGTATTTATCTGTCTTAACCCTATCAGATTATCATGTTAGATTGATTAAGCATAGATTATCTTAATCCCATCAGATTATCGAGTCGGATTGGTTAAGCATGGGTTAGCTCAACCCCATCCACTAATCGTATTACAATGGTTAAGCCTAATTTTAAAAGGTCTTGTGACTTAACCCTATCAGGTCCACCTATTAGATTGGTTAAGTGTAGGTTACTTAACCTCATCAAATCATCACGTATAATTGGTTAAGTATAAGTTACTTAACCTCATTAAATTACCGTGTTAAATTGGTTAAGTATTGGTTACTTAACCTCATTGGATTACCGCATTTAGATTGGTTAAGTGTTTAACTTAACCCCATCGAGTTACCGTGTTTAGATTAGTTAAGTGAAGGTTACTTAACCCCATCTAATTACCGTGTTTAGATTAGTTAAGTCTAAGTTACTTAACCCCATCTAATTACCGTGTTTAGATTAGTTAAGTGTGGATTACTTAACCCCATCTAATTGCCAAGTCGGATTAGTTAAGCGTAAATTACTTAACCCCATCCCCTAATTGTCTTGTATGGTTAAGTGTCATTAAGAAATCAAGCCCGGTCCCACTTAACCTACCCATTCGTGTCATATCGGTTAAGTGTCATTAGTCAAATTTACTTAACCTTATCATGTGGCATTAATTTAATGAATGCACTCTCAACCTCTCACATTAGACCTTGTTGTGGTTACTAGTTAAGCCGGGCGGGTCCGGGTAGTTTTACACCACAACCTAGTCTAACCTCGGGTCTTAAGCGCGACATGACCAACTTCTCACATTGGATTCTATTGTTTGTAGCCACTAGTTAAGCCGGGCGGGTCCGGGTAGATTTATGCTACAAACTCAACCCAACCTCGAGTTGGCCGCTTTCATGTTTGGTCTAGTGTCTTTTTACACTTACAACCCACCCATGTCTAGTTCAAGTTCCATGTTTTCCCACTTGTCATGATCATATTTAAATGTATCATGAATGTCATGTTCTCATTTTGGTTCAACTTACATGTCGTGTTCACATGCAACCTTAAATCAAGTTTTTCGCGTCATTCTCATGTTTGTCTATCCTACCCCAAATCGTGTTTTCACTTAAGTAAAAGCGAGTCAACATAATAGGTATACCATGGCTACATGTAGACCCAAAACATGCATGATGCCACAAAAGGGGTTGGCTCCAAACATGCATAACATAAAGGGTATTGGCCACAAGCATGCATAATGTCATAAAGGATTTAGCCACAACCTTGCATATTATCATAGGAAATTTGGCCACAAACTTGCATATTATCTTAACGGGATTTGACCTTACATAAACATGATATCATAAGTTGGTTTCATTTACATGCATAAGCCCCAAAGTCCAATTTATGTGTAACACCCCACCTCCACTAGGATCACTCCTTAGAATGTACTAGCTTTGGAGGGGCGTTATTGTGAAGGTAAACTTGCACAGAGATATCACAAGACAGAATATATAAAAATAACTATAAGTAAAGCAGCGGTAGCAGATAAAAACCCATCATCATCATCTCAGAAAAACCAACATAGTCAAGTACATACTATCAAAATGTCATAATCCAAAATACAACATAAGTCTAGATACGTGATAACAAAATACATGGTAAAACATCAGTACTAATCCCCAGAAATAAAAGATAAGCCATAGCTAGCTCAGATCCATGCATGAGCTATCCAACAAGCAAGTCAAAGATCCACTAAGCAGAAGTAGTCCCTCCCTGAGAACCTGTGGGGGGGGGGGGGGAACGGAAGAAAAGAAGCGAAAGAAAAACAGGTCAGTCAAAAAGACTGGTAAGCCCTACTACGATCAATCTATAAACTAATAAAGTTAACAGTATGATGGAAACTGAGATGAACATACTGGCAATAGGTAAAGGTGACATCACATAGACGAGGTTAAACTTTGCACCACAGTGTACTAGCAAACCCACAAAACAGATCTTGATCCCTTAGCCCAACCTTTGGCCCAATAACATGAAGTGACCTTAGTATAAGGCCCAGCCCAACGGTCTAGTCGATCGGCTCCCTATAAACCTAACACGTCAAGTGTTGGTGCCCATACGGCCCACATGGATGTAGTCGGACTGTGCTGGGTCCACCTTCGGGTGTATCAAGCCCTAAGATGTCAACCCCAGACACCTAAGCAATAATACACAGTCTAAGCCTACTGGTACCCGTGCCTCGAGTTTGTCCAACATCGGACTACGTGCACGTCCGTAGCCCGCCGGACCCGCACCGCTGTACCACTCAGCCGTCGCTTTGGTCGCTTACATCAGTCCAGTAATCGTGCCCCGCCCTAGCCTAGCCTCTAGGGTTGTGAATGATACCAAACTGGGATTACTGCTGGAACAGACCACGTTGCTAGGGTTTCTAAGAGGGTTAAGTGTGGTTTTAACCCCTCACTAAACCCGGATTAAATTAGCTAAGTGTAACCACTTAACCCCATCTAATCCTCGCATCCCCATTATTGGTTAAGTATTAGTGGGCCATGACTTAACCCTAATCATGAGGCATTAATTACTTAATGCACCCAACCTCTCACATTAGACATCCGTGGTTACCTGGGAAGATTTACACCACGTCTAGGTCTAACCTCGGGTCTTATGGTGCAACATGACCAACTACCCACATTAGACCCCACGTTGTGGTTACCTGGGAAGATTTACACCACAACTAGGTCTAACCTCGAGTTGGCCATATCATGTTATCTAATGTCATGTCCACTTTAGAACATATTTACAAGTTAACATATACTTGGGTAGACCTAACTTAATAGGTAAATTCCCAAGGGGTAGACCTAACTTAATAGGTAAATTCCCAATCTTTTAGTTTCATGTATTTTTAAGTTTACCCAAACCCTCCCAACGTCATTATCTCGCTTATATATTCGTCATAACGCATAAGGGTAAAAAGGTAACTTGGCAAAACATACATGATGAACTTCACACATCATAATAAGGATGCATACATGTTAAACTTGCAAATCATGTCATGGTGAACTCGCATAAACATGCATAGCTTATTAAATATGCATAACATGGTAAAGTGAACTTGCATAGTCATGCATAACCTACTAAACTTGCATAACATGGTAAGGTGAACTTGCATAACCCATGAAACTTGCATAACATGGTAAGGTAAACTTGCATAACCCATAAAACATGTATAGCATGGTATAATAAACTCGCATAAGCATGCATAACTTGTGAAACATGTAAAACATGGCATAGTAATCTCGCATATGTATGCATAACTTGTGAAACATGTAAAACATGGTATAATGAGTTCGCATAAGCATGCATAACTTGTGAATCATATAAAACATGACATAGTGAGTTCGCATAAGCATGCATAATCAACTAAACTCACATAAATCTCAACTTTCACCAAACATTAACTTTAAAGTTTGTAAAGTGAAGGTAAGAGGGCTTACAAATATAAACAAGCCACAAATCCACCAAATAAGATGAAGAAGCCCTTTTAAAAACTCAAAACAAAGCCTCAAATAAGAAAACCCTTTTTTGCAAGATCCCAAAAACACAAACTTAGCAAATCAAACTTGCTACTTAATGAAGTATGCAAGTTATTAAGCATTCATACAACATAGAAAAGGTTGTATGATCATCATATCTTCATAGGATTAAACTTTGAGGAAGGTGGAGGCTAGGTTTTAGGTGGAGGCCATTTGAGGATTCAAATTGACATAGTTTAGTTGCTAGATTGATTAATGAGGCTTTAGGGTAGGATTAGGGGTATATTTATAGAGGATTAGAGTGTTTTTAGCCCTAGGATTAACCCTAGATTAGGTTTGGCCCGTCAGATCTCGGATTTCTCTAGAACCAAGCCACATGACCCAACCCAAATCAGAAATGGTGCACCAGGCTGAGCTGCCTGGGCACCCCCTGTCGACAGGGCTGTCGACTCCCTGGGTGCCCTGTCGACATGCCTGTCGACATGGGCCCCCTGGCGGGAATTTTCCCGCCTAACCCAGATTAGCCCTAATCCCTGTTTTTAATTTGAAATTTAAATCTGTCTTTAGCATAGAAGTTTCTGAAAACTTCAATGGGCCTTAACTGGGTCATACGGACTCCGATTTTCGAAAACTCGGACTCTATTTCGCGTATTTTTCCGAGACGATCGCAATGGCATAGCCCGTTTCCCCTGATTCTGATTTTTGAATTAAATTCTGCCTCGATTTATGTTATAACGGTTTATTGAAAATACGGGTTGTTATATTCTCCCCTCCTTAAAGGATTTCGTCCCCGAAATCTTCAAGTTAGGAAGAACGTATCCTACCATCCAACATCCATCTACTCAAAACATCATCCACGAGCAACCATTGTCCTTAAAGGATTCTAAATGCTGTATGAACATATGCAAAGGTGTGTGTATATGTACCTATCTAATGCAATGATCAATGCGAAATATGTTAGTGGAATGTATCCATATGTATGCAAACCCCTATCATAATGTATAATATCTATATGCGTGCTCAACCATACACCCATATGCAACATCCATGTGATTGCATACAAAGCTCGTCCAAGAATAAGCATAAACACTCATGCATGTGCAATATGAGGAGTGTGTGAGTCGATCTAGTGCCTAATGTGTATCATGCATCCACGAGTAACCACTTGCAAACACTTGCAACCACTTGCAACCATCAAACATAACATGTCTCAAGCACATGTTTCATCCAAAAGGGTTTCTACTTAAGGTTCTCATGACAAGTTTAGCACGATAACTAGATAAATATGGATAGCAAAGAGAAAGATATACTAACAAAAGAGATTGAGAGTGTACCCTCAAAAAGAAATGGATAAAGCCCACGCATCTTCCCCTTGGTTTCCCAAGTTGCGTCTTCTTCGGCTTCACCCCATTGAACTTTCACCAATCTGACCTCACGATTCCTTAGCTTCTTGGTCTCTGTCCCCAAGATACGAATCGGAGCTTTCCTTAAAGTTGCTTCTTTCTCTACCTCCACGTCTTCAAGCATGCTAGGCTCAACCACCTCAGCGGACTCATGCAGGCACTTTCGGAGATGCGAGACATGAAAGACATTATGCACTCCGGACAACTTCTCGGGCAATTGCACTCTATAAGCCATCTTCCCAATTCTCTCAATGATGGGGAAGGGTCCAACAAATCTCGGTGCTAGCTTCCCCACAGCTCCAAATCGGACCACATTCCGCAAAGGAGAAACCTTCACGAAAACCTTGTCCCCAACCTCAAACTCCAATTCGGACCTTCGCTTGTCAGCATAGGATTTCTGCCGGTCTTGGGCCGCTTTCATCCGTCTTCTAATCAACTCAACCTTCTCGGATGTATCCCTAATCATGTCGGGTCCAAGTATAAGCTTATCCGTGGATTCCCACCAACATGTAGGTGACTTGCACGGCCTCCCATATAAAGCCTCAAACGGCGCCATCCCTATGCTCGCCTGATAACTGTTGTTATACGCAAACTCGACAAGAGGAAGATGGTCTTCCCAAGCACCACCAAAATCCAGGATGCAAAGCCTCAACAAGTCCTCAAGTACCCTATTCACTCTTTCTGTTTGGCCGTCTGTTTGTGGGTGATAGGCCGTACTCAGGTTCAATTTCGTGCCCATAGCCTCCTGCAAGCTGTTCCAGAACTGACTAGTAAAGATGGGGTCGCGGTCACTAACTATGCTGGAAGGGACTCCATGTAGTCGCACTATCTCACGAAGATATACTGATGCTAGTCCAGATGCTGTCCTTTTGCTCTTTACTGGGATAAAATGAGCACTCTTCGTGAGTCTATCCACAATGACCCATATGCTCGTATTCCCCTTCCTGGACCTTGGAAGCCCATCAATAAAGTCCATAGAAATGCTCTCCCACTTCCATAGCGGGACCTCTAGCGGATGTAATAGTCCACCAGGCTTCTTCGACTCAGCTTTTACTCTTTGACAAATAACACATCTCGAGACAAACTCCGCCACATCCTTTTTCATTCCCGGCCAGAAGAAAACGCGCTTCATGTCCTTATACATCTTATCACCCCCTGGATGTATGGTCATCTTGGAGCGATGTGCTTCCTCGAGAACTTTCCTCACCAAGTCTTCTACCATCGGGACACAAAGCCTTCCATCTCTCCTCAGCCAACCCTTATCGTCTATAGAATATCGAGCAAGGTGACTAGATGTCTCCCCTCGAACCAGCTTATCCAAGATCTCAATTATCTGAGGGTCTTCCTTTTGCGAAGCCCCAACTTGATCTAGGAGGGTAGGCCTGAGCTCTAAAGATGCCAGAGAACCGGTCACCGACCCCATTGCCAAAGAGAAATCAAAGGTCGCTAAGAACTCTAAATTCTTCATCTCAACAAATAGAGGACTTAGTGTCAACCTTTTCCTACTCAACGCATCCGCTACAACATTCCCCTTGCCAGGGGTATAGGATATCTCAAAATCATAGGAAGCCAAAAATTCCATCCATCTCTGCTGTCTTAAGTTCAGGTCTTTCTGCGAAAAGAGATACTTCAAGGACTTATGATCAGTATATAACTCAAATCTCCCTCCCAGAAGATAATGACGCCATGCTTTGAGCGCATATACAATCGCTGCCAGCTCTAGATCATGAGTTGCCTCCCACCAAAACATATAACTCTGCCCTCTTGCATTAGAACGGCACCCAATCCCGTGCCACAAGCATCAGTGTACACGGTAAATATCTTACCACCATCGGGTAAGGCTAGAACTGGTGCGGAGGTAAGGGCTCTCTTGAGCTTCTGAAAAGCAAGCTCACAATCCATATCCCAAGCAAAGACTAAGTTCTTCTTCGTCAACTTAGTAAGAGGAGCGGATATCTTCGCGAAGTCCTTGATGAACTTCCGATAGAAACCCGCAAGACTCAGAAAGCTTCTCACCTCGGTTGCATTCTTTGGAGTCTTCCAATCCTGAACGGCAACCACCTTAGCGGGATCCACCGCTAAGCCTTGCTTGGATACGATATGCCCAAGAAATCTGACTTCCCTTCTCCAAAAGTGGCATTTGGAGAACTTGGCTTTTAACTGGTGTGCTCTGAGTGTATCCATCACCTCTACTAGGTGCCTCGTATGCTCTTCCTTATCCTTGGAGAAGACTAGAATATCATCAACAAAGACCACGACAAACTTATTCAAGAACTCCCGAAACACCCTACTCATCAAATCCACAAAATACGCGGGTGCATTCGTCAAACCGAACGGCATAACAAGCCATTCAAAGAATCCGTCTGGAGTTCTGAATGCAGTCTTGTCTATACTGTCTTCAGCCACTCTGAGCTGATGAAAACCCGTAGCAAGATCAAGCTGAGAGAAAACAGAAGCACCAACAAGTTGATCAAAGAGATCGTCGATCCTCGGTAACGGGTGTCTGTTCTTCTTAGTCAGCTTATTCAATTCTCTATAATCCACACAGAGTCGAAGAGAGCCATCTGCCTTAGTTGCAAACACCACAGGCGCTCCCCATTCGGATATACTCCTTCTGATGAAGCCCTTCTCAAGCAATTCTTTCACTTGCTTGCTCAGCTCCCATCTCTCACGCGGAGCCATATGCCGAACGGGCAAAGAAACAAGTTTAGCATTATCTACCAGATAGATGCGAAAGTCAATCACTCGTTTAGGGGGCAACCCCTTAACTTCTTCAAACACATCTGGATAATCCCGGACCACCCTTACAGAATGAAGGGCCTCCTCTGATGAGTCGAGAGATTCTAGATAGCATAACATGACGGGATTCTTCGGATTGCATGAAATCTCTAAGGTGTTGCCCAGGCGAGTCACAAGCCTTACAACCCTATGCTCACAATCCAGGATGGCTCCATATCTAGACAGCCAATCCATGCCCAAGATCAATCCGTATCCCCTGAAACCTAGAACATACGCACTACACAAGAATTCAACGCTGAGTATAGAGATCTTCAGATCCTCGCATATCATAGATAGATGAGCAGAACCCCCAATGGGATTCGAGACACAAACGGGATCCTCCACTAAGCTAGTACTGAGGTGCAAGCTATCAACAAGATTAGATGAAATAAAGCTATGTGATGCACCGGAGTCAAACAAGGTACGTACTGGAAGATCAGAGATATAAACAAGGTTCTCAACAGAAACACTACCTCGCTCGGGAACTGAAGCGGCATTGAGAGCATGAACTTGCCCTCCTGAGGATCCAGCCTGTCCTTTCTTCTTTGGGAATTCTTTGCTGAAGTGCCCAGCCTCTCCACAAGAAAAGCATCCACCACTGAGCTTCCTTTTCTTCTTCCTGCAATCCTTAGCAAAATGCCCAGCTATGCCACAGTAATTGCACTTCCCCTTGCCTTTGTTGTTGCCCTTCTTGTTCTTATTCTGATTTCCTTGACTGCTTTGACCTTGGTTGCCTTTGCCTTGAGAACCAGCCTTCTTTGCTTGAGTATCGCCTGACTTGACTTCCTTCTTTCCCTCCCCCTGAAGCAGAGCCATATTAACCAAACTCTCGAAAGTGGCTCCATGCGGAATATGTGACATCGCCAAGCCCTGTAGCGGCTCATTCAATCCTCTGGCAAATCGAAGAGCCTTCTTCTCCGGGGTGTTCACTATATCCAAACCAAAGCGGGCCAGCTGATTAAACTTGTTCACATACTCCTTGACCGACATATCCCCTTGCTTTAATGCAATGAACTTCTCCATTTGCAAATTCGCCTCAGCTGAAGATAGAAACTTGGTCACAAATCTAGCCCTCAAGTCGGCCCAAGTCTCAACGGGCCTCGTCCCGTTGGTGACCTCCCACCAATAGGCCGCCTCATCCTTCAAAAGCCATACGGTCAATAAGATTTTCCTCTCGTCATCAATCCCAAAGATAGCAAACAAGTCCTCCGTGTCCTTCAGCCAATTCCTAGCTTCAACGAAAGATTCCGTGCCTAGGAAATTCTTGCCTCCCATTGCCTTGAAGTCTTTACAAACTTTTGTAAACTCAATCTGAGGATGCTGAGGGGGAGGAGGAGGAAGAGGAGCCTCAGCAACGGGAGGGGGAGGAACATTAGCAACGGGAGGGGGAATATTAGCTGCTGGAGGAGGGGGAGCAGGAACCACCGGAGGAGGGATATTAGGGATAGGATTCTCAACTACGGGAGGAGGAGTGGGAGTAGGGTTGGCGGGACCGGCTGCCGCCCTAGCTTCTTGGAGTCTCCTATACCAGAGTGGTACGTTCACTCCATCTGGGATGTCAAGATTCTCAGCCATACTGAAACAAAAGATAAGATAAGATCAGGTCAAGGGAACGAACGATAATGCTGATGGCTTTTGGGGATTAGCCTTAAAATAATCTAGACTTTATTTTGGAAAATACTTAGTAGGTTTTTTGAAAATAGTTTTTCAAAGGGGTTTTTTTTTTTCAAAAGTTTTGTTCAATCTTGTTAACCTCGGGCTCTGATACCAAATGTAACACCCCACCTCCACTAGGATCACTCCTTAGAATGTACTAGCTTTGGAGGGGCGTTATTGTGAAGGTAAACTTGCACAGAGATATCACAAGACAGAATATATAAAAATAACTATAAGTAAAGCAGCGGTAGCAGATAAAAACCCATCATCATCATCTCAGAAAAACCAACATAGTCAAGTACATACTATCAAAATGTCATAATCCAAAATACAACATAAGTCTAGATACGTGATAACAAAATACATGGTAAAACATCAGTACTAATCCCCAGAAATAAAAGATAAGCCATAGCTAGCTCAGATCCATACATGAGCTATCCAACAAGCAAGTCAAAGATCCACTAAGCAGAAGTAGTCCCTCCCTGAGAACCTGTGGTGGGGGGGTGGGGGGGAACGGAAGAAAAGAAGCGAAAGAAAAACAGGTCAGTCAAAAAGACCGGTAAGCCCTACTACGATCAATCTATAAACTAATAAAGTTAACAGTATGATGGAAACTGAGATGAACATACTGGCAATAGGTAAAGGTGACATCACATAGACGAGGTTAAACTTTGCACCACAGTGTACTAGCAAACCCACAAAACAGATCTTGATCCCTTTGCCCAACCTTTGGCCCAATAACATGAAGTGACCTTAGTATAAGGCCCAGCCCAACGGTCTAGTCGATCGGCTCCCTATAAACCTAACACGTCAAGTGTTGGTGCCCATACGGCCCACATGGATGTAGTCGGACTGTGCTGGGTCCACCTTCGGGTGTATCAAGCCCTAAGATGTCAACCCCAGACACCTAAGCAATAATGCACAGTCTAAGCCTACTGGTACCCGTGCCTCGAGTTTGTCCAACATCGGACTACGTGCACGTCCGTAGCCCGCCGGACCCGCACCGCTGTACCACTCAGCCGTCGCTTTGGTCGCTTACATCAGTCCAGTAATCGTGCCCCGCCCTAGCCTAGCCTCTAGGGTTGTGAATGATACCAAACTGGGATTACTGCTGGAACAGACCACGTTGCTAGGGTTTCTAAGAGGGTTAAGTGTGGTTTTAACCCCTCACTAAACCCGGATTAAATTAGCTAAGTGTAACCACTTAACCCCATCTAATCCTCGCATCCCCATTATTGGTTAAGTATTAGTGGGCCATGACTTAACCCTAATCATGAGGCATTAATTACTTAATGCACCCAACCTCTCACATTAGACATCCGTGGTTACCTGGGAAGATTTACACCACGTCTAGGTCTAACCTCGGGTCTTATGGTGCAACATGACCAACTACCCACATTAGACCCCACGTTGTGGTTACCTGGGAAGATTTACACCACAACTAGGTCTAACCTCGAGTTGGCCATATCATGTTATCTAATGTCATGTCCACTTTAGAACATATTTACAAGTTAACATATACTTGGGTAGACCTAACTTAATAGGTAAATTCCCAAGGGGTAGACCTAACTTAATAGGTAAATTCCCAATCTTTTAGTTTCATGTATTTTTAAGTTTACCCAAACCCTCCCAACGTCATTATCTCGCTTATATATTCGTCATAACGCATAAGGGTAAAAAGGTAACTTGGCAAAACATACATGATGAACTTCACACATCATAATAAGGATGCATACATGTTAAACTTGCAAATCATGTCATGGTGAACTCGCATAAATATGCATAGCTTATTAAATATGCATAACATGGTAAAGTGAACTTGCATAGTCATGCATAACCTACTAAACTTGCATAACATGGTAAGGTGAACTTGCATAACCCATGAAACTTGCATAACATGGTAAGGTAAACTTGCATAACCCATAAAACATGTATAGCATGGTATAATAAACTCGCATAAGCATGCATAACTTGTGAAACATGTAAAACATGGCATAGTAATCTCGCATATGCATGCATAACTTGTGAAACATGTAAAACATGGTATAATGAGTTCGCATAAGCATGCATAACTTGTGAATCATATAAAACATGACATAGTGAGTTCGCATAAGCATGCATAATCAACTAAACTCACATAAATCTCAACTTTCACCAAACATTAACTTTAAAGTTTGTAAAGTGAAGGTAAGAGGGCTTACAAATATAAACAAGCCACAAATCCACCAAATAAGATGAAGAAGCCCTTTTAAAAACTCAAAACAAAGCCTCAAATAAGAAAACCCTTTTTTGCAAGATCCCAAAAACACAAACTTAGCAAATCAAACTTGCTACTTAATGAAGTATGCAAGTTATT
This sequence comes from Allium sativum, assembly GCA_030737875.1. Classification (NCBI taxonomy): domain Eukaryota; kingdom Viridiplantae; phylum Streptophyta; class Magnoliopsida; order Asparagales; family Amaryllidaceae; genus Allium; species Allium sativum. The sequence goes on from CM060920.1 coordinate 250,813,494, forward strand.
AAGCATTCATACAACATAGAAAAGGTTGTATGATCATCATATCTTCATAGGATTAAACTTTGAGGAAGGTGGAGGCTAGGTTTTAGGTGGAGGCCATTTGAGGATTCAAATTGACATAGTTTAGTTGCTAGATTGATTAATGAGGCTTTAGGGTAGGATTAGGGGTATATTTATAGAGGATTAGAGTGTTTTTAGCCCTAGGATTAACCCTAGATTAGGTTTGGCCCGTCAGATCTCGGATTTCTCTAGAACCAAGCCACATGACCCAACCCAAATCAGAAATGGTGCACCAGGCTGAGCTGCCTGGGCACCCCCTGTCGACAGGGCTGTCGACTCCCTGGGTGCCCTGTCGACATGCCTGTCGACATGGGCCCCCTGGCGGGAATTTTCCCGCCTAACCCAGATTAGCCCTAATCCCTGTTTTTAATTTGAAATTTAAATCTGTCTTTAGCATAGAAGTTTCTGAAAACTTCAATGGGCCTTAACTGGGTCATACGGACTCCGATTTTCGAAAACTCGGACTCTATTTCGCGTATTTTTCCGAGACGATCGCAATGGCATAGCCCGTTTCCCCTGATTCTGATTTTTGAATTAAATTCTGCCTCGATTTATGTTATAACAGTTTATTGAAAATACGGGTTGTTATATTATGCAACTATTTCACAAGTCAAAGTGGCTCTAAGTGTTCATGCTATCATACTACAAGTAAAGGTCCAATCTTGCATGGCAAACTAAGTCCAATGCAACATGAATAACATGGTTTAGTCGCTAAAACATAACCCAAAGTCATATGTTCATGATAAAGGAGCAAACTAGGCTCGCACAGGTTATAGCATTCATGTTTAACCACATTTTATTCCATGCCATGATTAAACTACCGTTAACATCTCGAAGTAGCTAGAACTTACATAGCGAGGCTTAGGAAAGGATTATGCATCATTTGACGAAGAATCCATGTTGAGATGATGATCAAAACCCTTGATTTGGTGTAGAAAGCTTGCACCTTCATCTTGGATCTAGTTTGCAAGCATAAGCTCTTGAATTTGGGGATGGAGGCCATGATCAATGTAGATTTGGGCTGCACTTCATTGCAAGAGGGATTTATGAGGGGTTTAGGGTAGGCTTAGGGTCTTTTTATAGAGATTAGGAGTAGTTTAGGCCGTTAGATTAACCCTAGGATAGATCCAAGCCCTCAAAAATCGTCACAAGCCTCCAAAACAGGACCCAGGAGCCAAACAGGTGCACCAGGCCGACCTGGCCGACCAGGCAGGTCGACCCCCAGGTCGACCCCCAGGTCGACTCCCCAGTCGACCTGGCCCCACCCAGGTCGACTCCCAGGTCGACCTGGTTCTGGCGGGATTTTTCCCGCCTAGCCTGATTTCTGAAAATTTGAAATCTGTTTTGAATTCTGATTTTTCGTGAAACTTTCGAAGGCCCTATCTCGGTCATACGGACTCCGATTTTCGAAATTTCGGACTCTATTTCGCGTATTTTTCCGAGACGAACGCAATGGCACAGCCCATTTCTCCTGATTTAGACTTTAACATTTAATTCTGCCTTGATTCTTGTCTTAACACGTTGTTTAAAAATTCGGGTTGTTACAATATTCATAGTGATTCACTGTAAATTCCATAAGGTAGACAACATCTCTAGTGCTCACATATTAATCTTCATATACACGATACATGTATACACATACATGTGTATGTATATACACATATATTTTGTGCAGGGGCAATTTGGTCAAACATTAAAATAGCCAGGGACAAACATATCAAGAATGATATGTTGAGGTGAAGCTTGAACACATACATGCTATAAGTATCCATGAACACACAAGTGCAACAAAACAGGAATGACAATATATAAAATACACACACACACACACACACACATATATATATATATATATATATATATATATATAGAGAGAGAGAGAGAGAGAGACATCTGTGTATATATACATATGTATGTATATGGGAGTATGCACATGGCAATACGAATCATCCAAGCATGGATACACACATACACACACGAGTATATATGCACGTCCAGGTAGAACTACATTTGATTGTCGAGCCATATTTTATAGAATAGCTACTTAAAAATATGATAATAAAATCGGTGAAATGATCGCTTATCATATCAACACATTCAGATATAGCCAACGAACTTGAATTACCTCATTAACTGGTTCAACGTACACGAACAGTCAAATCCAACTTATAACAAACAATAATGTTTAGTGTACCAATTTTAGTCTAAACCAATTATTTTGTCAACTACTTTGTTCATGAGCTTATATCAAGTTATTTTATCGATGCTAATAATAACAAAGTCTTACAGTTGCAAATTGACTGGAAGACTCCATATAGTGCCAATATCTATATTCAAAAGCAATATTAGGTTTTAATTGTAAAAATAACAAAGTCTACTTATAACAAAAGGTTAAACAAAGTGACACAAACTCCACATATGAATACTTTTTCGTTCATGGAGCTAACATTTTCTATCACTACACCAAAACAGGGGATTCCCAACAAGTATGGGTGTTACAAATAATTTCTGTAACACTTTTAAGTGTCACCAACGGCCTATGAGGAATTTCTTGTAACAGTTATAAGTGTTACAAACAGAGTTACTGCTAACACTTGTAAATGTTACAAACATATTCATTGCTAACACTTATAAGTGTTACAAACATATTCATTGCTAACACTTATAAATGTTGAAACCAGAAGATATGGTAACACTTATAAGTGTAACAAACATATTCATTGCTAACACTTATAAATGTTGGAACCATAAGATATGGTAACACTTATAAGAGTTACAAACATATTCATTGCTAACACTTATAAATGTTGGAACCAGAAGATATGGTAACACTTATAAATGTCAATATCATAATCCTACTAACACTTATATGTGTTTCTAAGCAAAACTATATTTTTGCCTATTCTATTCACAATGTTTATTAAAATTCTCAAAACAAATGAATATAACATATATTTATGTTTTCCAAATCGCATATATAATTCATCATACAAATCCAATGCAAATTTAAAATGCCTCGCAGAAAACCAATAGTTTATCATAAACAATTATTAAATATAACTCAAATACCATAATGTCATGTATTCATGTATTGCAAAAACATAAGTTACAAAAAAATTCCATTTAAAACACACTTAAGGTATTTAAAGTCAACAGTCATTTGAATTGTCCAATCAAAACTCTAGCGGTTTTGCATATTTTTCAAAGTCTTGTACGAGAATTCAAAGCGTCCATTTACAAGTTCGTGCATTAATATAAACACTCAATAAAAATACAAACTTCAAAATGCATAATAAGATAAATAAAGGGGAAACACAAGTGCAAGATAGTCTTTACAAGTCATAATTTCACACAAAAATAATCTCTTCAATTTTAGCTTTTTGGTCGTGCTTGCATGCTACCCTTTCTACTCCATGTACAGACACAAACCATATGTAGCTCATTTGAAAAATCAATCTAGTGTGGATTCAAGCATTGGATTACGCACGTGCTGAAAAGCGTGTGCACAAGCTTGAATCTACACTTGAAGTAAGCTTATAGTGCTTGTTGTTGCAAGCTTTGCACTTCCATTAGCGAATGCACAAGCTTGCAACAACAAGCACTACAAGCCTTTGCACTTGTATTTCTCTAAAGGGTAAAAATGCAATATTAATTAACTTAAAAGAAAAAAATGCTTCATTCATTTCCCTTAACTTTAATCTTCTGTATTAGTAGTTAATACATAATTTCAAGCAATGTAGTAGAGATATAATAAAATTCCTATAGCACATGATAAAATAAATTAATACAATTTATACCCTCACATAACATATGTATTCATAAGTGTGGCACTGAACATCATTAAACAATGAAAGTGAATAAGCTACCTGAAAGAAAGGATTAAAAATGCTTTCCAGAAAATCATAAGTCAAATTAATGGAAGAATCAATGCGGATCGATTCTTAAATATAGATGAATGATTTGTACACAAAACTAGGATGTATGAAAATATTACAAGGAAGATCTGAAAATAAATTTTACCTTTCATCTCTCTTTTTCCGCTTCAGCATTATTGATAAACATAAAACAGGTGATTCCAAGTTGAGTTAACCAAGAACACCAGGCAACTATCACATATACCAGCGAGCAGAATACGATGGTGCAAATATGAGACATACAATCAATATTGACTGAATTTGTAATTAGCATCACATGCATAATCAATTGAATAATGTGATGCAATAGGAGTTGTAGCAAAAAAATGCGGTGTAATTGTATATTATAAAGTATTTTGTTCCAACTTCCGATGAACACGACGTAATCAACCGAGTTGCACAGTCAACAGATCCTCTTTTTAGTAGATAGGCTACATCTTCTCTGTTTTGAAGGTTTTTTCCATTCAAAGATTGCTCCTGTTTTTTCTTTTTTCTTCTTTGCTAATTTTTAACCGATTTATTTGATTGTGCTTATTATATACAAATACAATTTATTTTTCCTTTGCCCTATTTATTTCATACCGTTTCCACCTTCTACGTTGATTACATACATAATTTTTTCTTCAGTTCGGAAGATATTGCCAAAATTTATAAGGATGTCCGAAGAAGGATGAAATTATTTATTTGCTTATACTTACAGTTAATTTTACATAAATTGATAAAAACTTTTCAATAAATTTCAATTTACTAAGCTATTGCCTACCATGCTTTGTGTAGGTACTAACTTGAAAAAAACTGCACTGGAGTTAAAAATTGGGACTTCTCACCATTTTGAACACATGGTAAGCCATTATTTTAGACAAACTTTTCAGTTGGATTATTTTTCATTATACAATTATTGAACCTTTTTTTAGATCTTTACCTCTTAGCATTTGAAAAATAAAGTACATTGGAGTTAAACTGAAGTAATTAACATCAAAGAGAACCCCTTCCATGATTACTATAACATAAACAATGTGATTTTGAAGGATTACACCCATATATCCTTTCTAAATGTAGTGACCTAAACATTATCTCCGTGAGGTGGAAAAACTGAAACGTACACGGAGAAAATTACAAGATTCATATGGTTTTACGAATTTGTTACTTTACCGCAATGGAATTCTTCTCATGATTGATTCTGAAAGTTATTTTGTGTTTTATTTAACTATTATCATGTGTTCTTGATTGGATACCATAATTAATGCAAAATCACCTTAGCTCTATGATGAAAACGCAATTCAGTGCTTTCACCCATTTCAACTGGCCAGTTATTAAGGCCTATGTATATAAACAAATTAATTTGAGCGAGTCATCTTCTTTTTTTATTTCAATAATGCAACTACCCATCCATCTATCAGTGTGAGTTCCTCCAGAAACATTTCTTTGGCAATGGCGTGCTTTATGATTCACACATGTGAGTTCAATAATAGAATTAATGTCAATAAATTTAACAAAATAATTCAGTAAGAATAAAGATGACCTAGAAATCATTTGATTCTCTGGAATCGCTGCTGAATGAAGCTCTCATGGCATCAAAGACTAGCTGTATATCTATCCCATCAGGAATAAATCCCAGTGAGAGAAAGTAGTTTGCTAAACCAGATGAGTCACGGTTAACATAGTGCACAAGCTGTAATAAGCAAACTTTAAGTTGAGTCAACATTAAAGGTTGCAGCGTCAATCTCAGTACTATTGCTCTCTTGACTTCATTTGTGCCTTACAATAATCAACTTTCAGTTAAATTATTTTGATGTTAGTACAGAACCTAGTACAAATGTTTCATAATCCATGATTATGGTAAACTAGAAATATCACATAATATAGGAAAAATTTATTACATCTGATTATTATCATTATCAACTGCTAAATAGAAAAAAGAAACACAATTACCCAAGCGAAATGTGAATATACAATAAAAATTTGTAAGGGTAGGATAAACTGAAGAAGCCAAATTTTGTAGTCAATAGGATATATCTCTTTAGGAACCATAAAAATTAGACAAAGAATCACGATAGCTCATAACTTCATCAACTTCCAAATTAGTATTTCTACAAATTTTGTGGATCAGCTGTAATTATTGATAGCTGTTCAGTTTCACATACAAACGAATCGATAGTTAGTTTTAAAAGAAAAAAGAGGAAAAGAAAATGAATAGATTCATTTTTGTCTATTTTTCTATAATTAAACAACATTGGTTAAAATTTGGAGGCAGCTGCTATGTGTCATTGGTAAATAAAAACTGAAGAATCAATAAATTGTTATTTGATTTGATTGATGTACTGAATCACACGTCCATTTTCCTTCAAATTGCTTTGTATGAAATAAAACGAAGGATATGGTCCAAGTAACAGAACAATCAATAAAAGCTGGTTTTGTCGATCAAGTTTCTTTTTTGCTTCTAACACCGATATTATTTCTGCTTGGATCCTGATTATGTTGATGGTTAACACTCAACTGACAACTTCACAGAAGTGTTAGTTGATCAAAAAGAGCAACTTTGAGATTACTAATATTTCATGATGTGGTGCTTCACATGCTCACAGACACATACATAAAAGCATTATCTAAAAATGTGAGTTGTAGAGTCAAATGCATGATCCAATGTAAGTGTGGTACAGGTGGATGTACTGCACTAGATGCAAGGCAATACAATTAAAAGTAAAAGAAGGGACAATTTCAAGTGAAGGTGAACAATATCTATATGAGACAGGATGAAAGAATATCAATAATGATGGTTTTGTCATATTCATGGAAGTTCAATCCATATTATAAAAATGTCAAAGCAGAAAGTAAGAAAGAGAAAAGGAGACAAGGTAGACAATAAAGGTGAAATAGAAAAGAACTGCTAGAGCTAGCTAGAAAAGATCGTTGTAGATTGCAAAGTGTGTAAAAACTAGTAGACACAACATAATTGTGCAGTCATACCCATTCAGCCACCACTACATAATTTTCATTAGGCGACGAACGAGATAGTAATCTACTAAAGATAATAACTGCAAATTTAACATACAACTACACAGAAGCTACCACAAAAGTAAGAATATAGCAGGCACTCAAGTTCAATCCATATCAAATTTATATTAAAATATGCCAAAACAAATCAAAACTATCGAAGTTTTGCTGCAATGCGAAGACAAAAGGGACAAATTTATTAGAAATAATAACATACTCAATATTTCAGTATTAGCTTTAAAAAACATCAACAAAAATCATTAAGCCAGGAAATGATTCATTATTCTTTGTGATACATTACTAGTATATCACCAATCAAATTTTAAGCGATAGTATTTAAATGGCAGCTTATTTAACTGTTTTAACTTAAGGTATCCAGAAACAAAACTCGAGAATTTACATAATTGTTTCAAGTTGATCATCCACTATATAATATTCATTACTTACCTTAATTAAGATTAACCATGCACCTTAATTTTGAAAACAACTTGAGAATAAAACCATAAATGTTAAATAAACATAAGATGGCGTACATAATGCAACAAATATTAGAAGGAGAAAATAAATCCTATCCAAACTTAAGATCATTCTTAACAGTATGTTAAAAAACTTGGGAATCAAAAGCTGATGTAAACTTTGCCTCTCATATTTCCATAACCACCAAAGATAATAAACATCTCATTGTTTCCATATACTCCAGACCCTAATTCACCGAGTAAATCAATTAAATACTCATTGCTGAAGTTCGAATTCAAGAAAAGCAAGAATAGTTCTTGGTATGATGCCCTTTACTCCACCATCGTCTATACTCAAGACGGTTATGTCTTTCGTTCTCTCTTCAAAAACAAAACAAGGGAGGAAAACCTAAAAATAAACATCAAACCCAACGAAATTGAAATCGATTTTTTCACCTATTATTGTGATTCCTAGAAGCCCCAATTCGAATTCGAGGATTGAGAAACGAGTTCAGAAGCCCCAATTCCTAGAATTCATGATTCCTAGATGCCCCGATTTGAGAATACCAAAATCGTTGGTATCGCTGATGTTGATATCGATTAGTGAGAGCTGATATCAATTCTTCGAAGTCCAATTTTATTTTTATTTGTTAAAGACGTGGCCTTCAGAGGAATAAGTGTTGGGGAAAAAAATTTGAGGCATCGATTAGGTTATGGTTGACAACTTAATGTTTTGCCCTCAGAACATAAGGGTTGACCGGGTATAACAACACATAGAATTGTTGGCACATTTTTGGTGACATATTTTTGCTACCGCAACATATATTAGTGTCACTAGTCTACAACACATATAAATGTTGGCAGTTGAAAAAAATAAGAGTTGCCAAATGGCCATTATGGTGTAGTGTGTCATTGTAATTTTTTGAAGTAAATTAATTGTGTCGCTAATAAATGTAGTATATACATACTTTTTTATATTCTAAAACCACATACCATATCACTCTTTTAGCGGCAAACTGTATCTTTAAAGACCATAAAGGAGTTATACTGATATAAATATAATAACAATGGTGTACGTATATAGGTTCTAAAGGAGTAACTGCAATGTACATTTCTTCGGACTAATTCGAAATGATCATCTATATCAAGGAATAATGTAACCAAACTACAGCCAACTTTCCTGGTAACTTAACAACCCTAGCCAAGATCATAAAATGAATAAAACATGCAAACCTAGTAATGACTACCTGATGTTTTTTCACTCAAACCTACAGTAAAAACATGAAATATCATTCGATTTGCTTTCTCCAACACATATAAAAGATTGCTCGAAATTTCTTGTGCGTGCTTGAAATTAAACTCACTAAATTTTGATAAACCAGACATTTTGAATTGTTCTAAAATTTGTTAAGTGTAGTAGAAGTCTTTTACTGATGAATTCAATAACCAACTTCTAATAATAAGGCAAAAATGAGAGAAACCATATATATAATATTAGTTTCTGTTTACAAAAAAAACAACCGTAGCTACTTTAATAAAATAACTAAAATTCATTGAAATAGAGGACTAAAATTATATTTTGGCGAAAAAAATTGTTAAAGCGCAAGAATTTATCTTTAAAGCAATAAGGTTCATAAGACCTCAAATTTGAAAACATAAGGATGATGATATTTTACCACGATGAAAACTGCATGGGCTCTAACACCATTCCAATCCCCCCTATATTAGTAAAAATAGTAAGTTTGATTTAGGTCTCCATGTTTGTTGATACACTGCAACAGCATACAAAACCTGAAAGACAAAATTAGTTTATACAAATGGTCAAGTAAACCGGAAACAACTCAACCAAAATTACAACTAAAAAGGAATGTATTTTATCATCTAAATCAAAACAAATTCCAGTAAACAAAGGGAAAACATATGCTTACCACATCATATAAACTTGTAGACAAATTCCATCCACATACTGCATGAAAACGTAGATCCTCTCTTCTTTAAAATTTTGCATCCTTTACCAACAACTGAAAAATGGATTCCAGTTAAGATATTGATCACAAAGTCTGAATAAACAAAGATATACGTAAGGGGGTCTGAATAAACAAAGAAAATTCTCAAGAATATGATACCAAAAATGTTTGCAGTGCATTTGTATTATGGGTCTTGTATTATTTTTGGAACCAAGCTGTTTGGAAATACAGAAAAAAATAACCATTTCTTTATTCGCACAAAATAACAATCAAGCAATTAGATTAGGATGAAATCAGTTAAACAATTTGAAACATAGTATCACAGACATGTCGAATGAAATTTAAAACCAATCTAAAATAGCACCAAATTTGGATAACAGAAAAACCAAATTGAAAATAACAGAGCTTTGTGGATAAGACATTACCTTTCGTGTGGTGGAAGAGTTGCTTGTCGGCAAAAGACGAAGAAATGGGTTTAGAGGTAGATCTGGAAAAAAATGATGGCCATGAAACCTAAAATTTTAAAAATCAAAATAGAGAATTAAAGTTAGTAATCAACACTTGAAATCGAAGCTTGAATCAAACCATAAAATCTACATCTGCATCGAAGTCCGATAATACAAACTCGATATTAAGACGGGTTGGAATCTCGCGTCGAGGTGGATGAAATGCAAGGAAAAGAATTGCAGCGTGGAGAAACTTAAGAGGAAGATAACGACATTGATTAGCCATTATTTTGTGAGGAAGAATATTTTTACTTATGGAGTGAATAAATGGAAGAATTGCAGCGTGAAGATTTTTACTTACGGGTTGGAGTCTCGAATCTTCTTTCTGAATTAATAAACAAATTAATTAACGGCATCAGATAATGTGTGAGATGTACACGCAGAAGTCTGCCCACCTGCCTTGGAAATCTACCTTAGTAAATTAAAGTAGGTAAACTATTGTCACTGCCTTGGAAATCAACCCAGTAATAATTACACATTGGAAACTAAACCCGATATAATTAATTTAATATATTTATTTATAGTATAACTGGTATATAGATGGTTGTATACACACAAAGAAAAGTTTTGGCGGGAAAATGTAGAAACTGACGGACGTGTTGCTGCTACGTAGGCTTAGTAGCTTCTGCTTTAGTATATATTAAGATTGGTTAGAGGTGAGCACGTCAGACTTTTGTATTGCACGATTTGAGAAGCTGAATGAATGCTATCATGGTAGGTGAATGGTAATCATGTATTGGATCTGCATTTAGCCTAGAAGCTTTATCCCAACTGCTTTATTGGAAAGTAACCATGGCTTTGTAATTAGTCCTCCCTTTAGTATTGTGTCGTCTGAGAACTTTATGCCTTTAGACATATGTGTAAATATTAACTTCATATTATTTAATGCACTGACTTTTTGATCAAAATATCATAATTGTTTTAGTAGCCAGCATGGGGGTTCTTTCTTATTAATAAGCTAGGTATGAAACCACTTTAAAAGATAACATGTTCAACAAGAATCACGATTGTTTAATTTGAAATGTGGTGGAAAATAAGAGGATACATAGATGCTGCAAAATATAATATAAAATGTCAGTAAACACTCTAAACATATGCACATACATATACATATAGTTTTGTATATATATATATATGTGTGTGTGTATATATATGTCTATATATATGTGCATATATATATATATGTGTGTGTGTATGTGTGTGTGTGTTGTGAACAGGTGCTAGCTCATAGTATACGAACTGTTATATGGACATTAACAAAACCAGAAATATATGACAGTCCATAAATTATTGAATGGATGCTTATACTTATAGCTTATAATTGTAGTAAATTTATTAGAGGGGAAGATATGAAGAAGTTTTGGAGAAGAGATTTTTTTTTTTTTTTTTTTGGCTTTTCTTTTGCTCACTTGCTTGATTGCTTACATTGACAAATACATATCCTTATTTATACATGCTTATCTTTACCCAAAGGATAATTCTAGATAAGATCACAATAATACAATACCATATATAACCAAATAAGCAAATTAGGAAATATATATTGCAATTAACACATGCAATATTTAATGCAAGTTTAATTTATTTCCAACAATGTCTCCGCTAAATTAAACTTGCTTTTTTTTCCAAACCTTCCGGGTGTCTTCTCTCTCTCTCATTCTTCTTCTTCTTTTTTGTTGTTTTTTTTCAAGACTTATGCGTTAATGTCTTTGTCAAAATATCATCCATTTAATCCCTTGCTTTTAGAACATCTCGATTTTAATTTGTTTATACCTCACGTGCTTTGGTAAGAAAAAGAATGATATTATCCAGACTTTCTTAATTTTGTTCTTCTTCCGTGCCTTCACATTACTTGGTTCAGACCTTTGCTGTTGCAAGATTTTAGCAATATTAGACTTTTGAATCAAAGCTCTCAATTCTTTACTCACGTGCTCAATACTTGCATCATGGGTAGAACTCTTCAACTGACTATCATCGAAACTCTCTATTCCTGGATCAACCGGATCAGAAATTACAAGCCTCCGTTCACATTCCTTCTTTGCTGAGTCAATTGCCAACTCCTTGGCATTCTGATCGTCCAAAATTGAATTGATCTTGATAGCAATAGTCAGATTAACTCTATGAACCAAAGGAGAAGAGTCCTTATATTTTCCGCAAGCTTCTTTCATCAGCCTAAGAGCTTTGGTTTGGTTTTCATGCCTTAAAGCAATCATGGCTTTCTAACACTCTGATTTGATGGCGCTGTTCACAGATTCTGCTTCTGCCTTTTCATTCTTTATATTTTCACTTTCACTGTCTTCATTCTCAATTTTTCACTCCCGATATCTTCATTTTCATCTCCTTTGTTTTCGTCCCCTTCTTCGACCTCCCCTTGTTCTACATCATTTTCTGTTTCTTTCAACATGTTGTCTTTGTTTTCTTCCTCATATGCAGCATCTTTCATATCATCTTGATTCGGTTTCTCTAGGATCTGGTGGGAGTCTTGAAATTCCTCCCCTTCATCCATGTTGAATTCAACGGACATGCCTATGGTGTCCAGTGTCTCATTATCTTCATCGACAACAACTGCTGACCCACTAGCCCTATCACCACCTCGAAAATCAGTAGTCATATGACTAATATAATCAATCCGATCACACTGATTTGTTACAACATTCGGTAGCTGCTCAATCTCTGCTTTGAGATTCTCCAGTATTTCTACGCCTTCAACATCTATTGGCTTGGAAGATTTTACTAGTTCGAATTTTTCGATATTCACTTCATTCGCCATAACTTCTTGTGTTACGATTGTTGCTGCTACCTTTGAGGCTTCTGGATCTCTTATTTTGATAATTTCTGCAACTTTTTCTTCAGTCTCCTTTTCAATCAATTTTTCTTCTACAATGTTCTCTATCGCATTCTTACCATAAACCATCTTCAATAAAGCCCATGAATCTTTTGCGGATTTTTCTCCAATAATATGATCGAAAGCTTCTTCATCGACGTTCTCACACATCACAACACGAGCACTATGGTCTTTCCATCTCAAGCTCATAAACCCTTTACTTTCTTTCTCCGTCATGTTTTTAACATCTTTTGGCCATTCGTAGCTGTTCTCAACAATCTCCCATAACCCTTTGGAGATTAATTCTTTTTTTTTGTTACTCCACTCTTCAAAGTTTTCTTTTGTGAGAACCAACGATGAAAGAAATAAAATTGCCATAGTTTTAACCAGGCTCTGATACCAATTTGTAGAAAATTTATTGGAGAGGAAGATATGAAGAAGTTTTGGAGAAGACAAAATTTTTTTTTTGCTTTTCTTTTGCTCACTTGCTTACATTGACAAATACATATCCTTATTTATACATGCTTATCTTTACCCAAAGGATAATTCTAGATAATATCACAATAATACAATACCATATATAACCAAATAAGCAAATCAGGAAATATATATTGCAATTAACACATGCAATATTTAATGCAAGTTTAATTTATTTCCAATAATAATATGGCATAAAATGATAAAATAATATAATATAAAACAATTCTAAATAGACTTTAGGGATGTCAGCTTGAATAGTAAAATTTATCACTAGCGCATGATCATCAAAATATATAATTATTTAAACAAATTATGAAATTCAGATGTGGCCATGACCTCAGAGCCCTTACTTGGTAAAGCTCAGTCGAGACTTCTACGACAACTCAGGTAATCAAACTCTGAATGGTGAAATGTAATAACATTCAAGCCTAATATTTTCATAATGCTTAATATATATAAACTCCGATCTATGCAACGAATGGACAGACATCATTCAAGCCTAATACTTAATTTCTTATTACGGTAAATATTTTAATTTCTATGTTTAAATTAGCAAAATCTATTGTCACCTGTTTAGCTTTAAATTTTACATCCTTTTCATATAATCATATTAAATTAAATTTTATAATAGAAGTTTAGGCACAGATGCAACACTGACAAATGAAAAAGAGGAATGTGACGGCCCGCCCCGCACCAGCCTGCGTTTCCTCCGAAGGTGCGCTGTACATATGCCTGACTAGCACGGAACGGTTGCCAAAGAAAGGAATGAACTAATAAGGAACCTACAGAATGTCTCACAGCACATGGAACAAAATATAATAATAACATAATCTTGACATAAAACAGGCGAGACAGTGCATAAGCTGAAAACTAAACCAACATAGCAGCGGAAATCCAAATACAGCTTATTACAACTTTCCAAATTACTGTCTCTAAAACAAAGAAAGCTAAAGTAGAGGATGCACTACTAATGCCCAAGCAGTGATCTTCAACAACATAGGGAGAATACTATATATATCATACGTGGAAGCCTCATGCTCATCTCCGGATCAGCTACTCGTGCATACCCAGCTAACCTGTCTCTAGTCTGCTTGTGAGAGCACCCAGAGTAATAAGAAGAGACATAAAACTCTGGGTCAAACAAAAAGTATGGTATGAGCGATAAGCAGCTAAACAGAACAATAACAGGTATACTAAACCATAACTGAATCTGGACCTACAACCAAAGAGTTAGCACTACATACCGTACAATACTCTAAGGTGCCACTGAACAGATGGTGTAAAGATAATGGGGGTGGGGGTGTGTATGTCATAATGAAGGCAACAAATCAACCATAACAACCATCCTCACATCTCTCACTCGGTGCGTAAAGCATACGATGTCCACCACTGTCAATCACTAGACCCATCGAAGTAGTGATGGAGTTCGACTTGTACAACTACTGCTACTACCAAGCTTACCACATGGAGTCATGACCAAATCTTTACAAATGACCACACTTCATTGGTCCATTAGCTCTTTAGTCATACCTAGGCCACTGTGGCCCTGAATCTGTTTACGTACTCGCTACACATAGTGATTCAAAGTTACAGACATAGACAACTCCTTAGCACACGTCCCGTAGCAAAGCCCAATCATGAAGCTCACTCATTGGTTCCCAACTGGATCCTGAGTCAAAGCTCCTCATTTGGACTTCCTTTGCATCTCGGGTTTTGGTCGAATTGGAGTTGGTCTTCAAAAGAGTCGTCGCGTGATAGTAGAAACATTTGGTCATTCGGTTCGGTGCTCCCCTCCTAGCTCAGTTCGGTTCGGTGTACCCTTGCTCCATCGGTTCGATTCGGTGCTCCCCTCCTAGCTCGGTTCGGTTCGGTGTACCCTTGCTCCATCGGTTCGGTTCGGGTTCCTGGTCATGGTCCGATCCACTTCCTCATTCGCTTCCGCTCCGATCCCCTTTGGTCTCTCCGATCCGATCCCCCCTTTGGTCTCTCAGATCTGATCCCCCTTTGGTCTCTCCGATCCGATCCCCTGCCCAACTCCAACTCTAAACAAATGGCTTTCCTTCTTGCCAAGCCCCTTATGCTAAGTTTCAATCCGAATCAGGTCCCCTTGCCCAGTTCTCCTATCCGATCCGAGCCCAATGATCCGATCCGATCCGGTTTGAAACCTTGCATATTTCCTGCAACTTTCCAGCGACTGTTTTACTCCATACGACGGCGTTTTCGACCAATCTAACAGTTCTAATCAATCAAAAAACATATCATATAGTCATAGCAACATGTATAATCATTCATAAACACCAAAACAATAATCATAACATGTAAAATGGATCAAACATACCCAAAACCCTATATTTTCCCTTATGCATGTTTAGGAAAAACTAATGATATGATTAGTAAAACTTAGCCAAATCAAACTAAATTTCTAACAGAGGTCTAAAATATTATTTCCGAATTTATAAATATTTTTCCAGAATTTATTAGTGTATAAATTCGCTAATCATCACTAATCACACTAATTAACTGTAATTAGTGTCAAAACAATACTAATCACTCACCTTGGCCACAAATAAAATTTTCAGAACTGAAACCTCGCTGATTTGGGCGAATACTGATGTCTAACAGTAGCTCTAATACTTATTTGGTGAAGATCTTCTTTGATTTGATGTAGATTAAGCCAAACTTGATTAGAAAGTGATTAGAAGTTGATTTGGGTGTTAGAGGCCATTACTAGGGTTCCAAGAATGAAAGTGGCGGTTGAAAGAAATGTTTTCTAACCCTAATCATCCCCTATACATCTCTAATCCCGAAATGGGCCATGGGCCCTCTTACTAATCACCCTAATTAGGTCCGGTTAAGCTGTTTTTCACCTTCTAAACCTTGTTTCAGCCATATCTCCCAAACGGTGGGTCCGTTTGGCTAATGTGACCACTCCACGGAAAGGTAAACCATCATCCGGAGCCAATGGAAGTGGTTTAATGTCAAAATTCCTTTCCAAACAAAAGTTATGGCCAAAACAGTACCAGCTAGGGGCAAAATGGTCATTTAAAAATCGGCAAAAATCATGAACATGGGAAATGACCCCAATGGTCGTTTCCCAAAGCCACATGACGATACGACTTCATATAAGAAAGAAAGAAATATTCTACGATCCTCCGATGCGTAGAATGCGAGTTGTTACATTCTCCCCCCTTAAGAAATTTCGTCCCCGAAATTCCTTAACCCAAAACATACAAAGGACCCCGCATGCCTACCAACCACATACAACAATCAAACATACAAAAAAAAAAAAAAAACAAGCCTATCCTAACATGCAGAAAGACCAAATCGAAGTTAAAATCTTACCAGGCGAAGAGTTCTGGATACGTCTTCCTAATGCTCTCCTTTGTCTCCCAAGCACAGCCATTCTCATTCTCGCCCCACTGGACTTTGACCAATTTCACCACTTTCCTTCGAATTTGCTTTGTATCGTTCCCAACAATACGCATAGGCTCGCGATTCCCAATAGCCTCGGGTTCAACTACGATATCATCCAACTGATCAGGTGAAATAGTCACATCTGGGTCATGCACGAACTTTCTTAACTGGGAAACATGAAATACATTGTGAACTCCTGCCATCTTCTCTAGTAATTCAACTTTATATGCTAAATTCCCAATTTGTTCAAGAACTGGGAATGGACCAACAAATCTTGGTGCTAACTTGCCTCTCCTGCCAAATTGTATTACGCTCTTTAATGGAGAAATCTTGACAAACACCACGTCGCCAATGGAGAACTTCAACTCTCTTCTCCTCTTATCAACATAACTTTTTTGCCTATCTTGGGCAGCCTTCATTCGCTGTTGGATAATCTTAATCTTAGCCGAAGTTTCTCTTATCACATCGGGTCCAAGCACAAACTTCTCGCCAGTTTCTACCCAACATGACGGTGAGTTGCACGGTCTTCCGTACAAAGCTTCAAACGAAGCCATACCGATACTGGATTGATTACTATTATTATATGCAAACTCTACTAGATGCAAATGGTCATCTCATGATCCACCAAAATCCAATACACAAGCTCTCAAGAGGTCTTCTAATAAACGATTCACCGTTTCTGTTTGACCATCAGTTTGAGGATGATACGCGGTACTGAGATGTAATTCTGATCCTAACGCCTCTTGTAAGCTCTTCCAAAATCCACTAGTGAACAACGGATCTCGTTCACTCACAATGCCTTTGGGTATTCCATGAAATCTCACTACCCACTTTACATATAGTTCAGCTAACTTAGCTGTCGTCCTATTCGACTTGACGGGTATAAATCTCGCACTTTTGGTCAATCGGTCCACAATCACCCAAATGCTATCATGGCCCAATCTAGTCCTTGGTAACCCATCAATGAAATCCATTGACACTTGTTCTCATTTCCATTCTGGAACTTCTAATGGTTGTAACAAACCACTAGGCTTCTTTTGCTCAGCTTTAACTAGCTGGCAGTTCATGCATTTGGATATAAACTTCCCAACGTCTCTTTTCATCCCTTCCCAGTAGTAAGTCCGCTTCATGTCTCAGTACATTTTATTACCACCGGGGTGTAAAGTCAGTTTTGAGTGATGACATTCTCTAAGCACTCCATCTCTCAATCCATTGACGTTGGGTACAACAAGTCTTCCATTCTTTCTAAGCCATCCATCTTGATTAAGCCCATACTTTTTCATCTCTTCGTCGATTCCCATCTCTAACTTTGAGATGATTTCCAATAGGTTAGGATCGTCCCTATGACTGGAACCAATCCGCTCAATCAAAGTGGGTCTGATCATCAAGCTTGCTAACATTTCTGGATCCAACTCACACTTTGGTCTGAAATCATACCCAGCGATGTACTCCAGTTGCTTCCATTCAAGAAACATAGCCCCTAAACTGGCATGTCTTCTACTCAATGCATCAGCTACCGCATTTCCCTTTCCTGGTGTGTGTGCGATATCGAAATCATAGGAAGCCAAGAATTCTAACCATCTTTGCTGTCAGAGATTTACATCCTTTTAGAAGAAAAGATACTTTAACGATTTATGATCGATAAACAACTCAAATCTTTCTCCCAAGAGATAATGTCTCCACATCTTCAATGCGAACACGATCGCTGCCAATTCCAGATCATGGGTAGGGTATCTCTTCTCATGCGGTTTCAGTTGCCGACTTGCATAAGCTACAAGCCTACCTCCTTGCATCAATACAGCACCAAGTCCGGTACCACATGCGTCTGTGTATACCGTCATCTCTTCATCCCCCTTAGGAATGACTAACACTGGTGCACATGTCAACTTGTCCTTTAGACTCTTGAATGCGTTCTCGCACCTTTCGTCCCAGACAAAAGCTTGATTCTTGTTGGTCAACTGAGTCAACGGTGTCGCTATCTTGGAGAAGTCTTGGATAAAATTACGATAATATCCAGCTAACCCCAAGAAACTTCTTATGTCCGTTGCATTCTTGGGCGTAGACCAATCTTGTACCGTAGCCACCTTCGCGGGATCCACGGCAATACCATTCTTTGAAACAACATGGCCCAAGAATCTCACTTCCCTCCTCCAGAAGTGACACTTAGAAAACTTTGCTTTCAATTGGTGTTTTCTCAACACCTCCATCACTATCCTCAAATGTTCCTTGTGTTCTTCCTCTGCCCTCGAGTAGACCAAGATATCATCCACGAACACAAGGACAAACTTATTCAACTGATCTCTGAATACCCTATTCATAAGATCCACAAAATATGTTGGGGAATTCGTCATCCCGAATAGCATGACCAACCACTCATAAAATCCAGATGGCGTCCGGAATGCCGTTTTAGCTATACTCTCAGCTTCCACTCTAAGCTGATGAAAACCTGTCGCGAGATCCAACTGAGAAAATACTCTCGTGCCACTCAACTGATCAAACAAATCATCTATCCGCTGTAGAGGATACTTGTTCTTCCTTGTCACTTTATTCAACTTGCTGTAGTCTACACACAAACGAAGGGAACCATCCGCCTTGGTAGCAAACAAAACTGGTGCTCCCCATTCAGAAACACTCCTTCTGATAAATCCCTACTTCAAAAGATCGCTGACTTGCACCCCGAGCTCTCGCTGTTCCCTTGGTTCCATACAACGAAGTGGCATCACTATAGGTCTGACATCTTTCACCAAATCAATACGGAACTCAATCTCTCGGTGTGGTGGAAGCCCGGTCACTTCCTCGAAGACATCCGGATACTGGCCAACCACGGGCAACCCTGACAACTCACTATGCGGGATGTCGATGGAATTTAGAAAACTAGCCATTACCTCATCACCGGGTAGACCACCAAACACTACCCTCTGCCCATCATCCGCTCTAGCTGTCACCAAAAAGCCCTCACAGTTTACCACCACCCCGTATCTTTGGAGCCAATCGACTCCCAAAATAATGCCAAACCCAGTAAAGCCCAAAACAAAGCAATCACAAACAACATGCATCCATGACTCGATAAGACCACATTACAACAAATCATGCTAAGGTTAGTCGAACCACCAATCGGGTTCATCACTACTAAAGGTCTATCGACAATCTCGGGCTCCAATCCCAACCTATCTACCAGGTCACTAGATATGAAAGAACTGGAAGCTCCGGTATCAAACAAAACTCTAACAGGAACATCATAAACAGAAAGCATACCTTGAATAACGACATTCTTTCCCTTCTTCACCGCAGTTGGGGCATTCGACGAAGAAGGAATAGCATTAAGGGCATATGCTTTCACCATCTGCTTTTCTTTAGGGGGTTGCAGACACTTGTCCTTGTGATGTCCCACTTGGCCACAGTTGAAGCACTTCATATCCGCTGGCTTGGCCCGAAAATTACTAGCATAATGGCCCTTCTTACCACAGCTGAAGCACTCAACGTCTTTCTTATTCTTTTTCTGGCCATCCTTAGTCTGATTCTGCTTTCTCTTATTCTGCGAACCACTCTTGCCTCCACCGCTTGCTTGCGGCTTTGGCTCCTCTGCAGATGCAACCTCAGTCTTCGACTTAGGGTAAAGACTTTCTGACCTCAATGCTTTCCCCACAATCGATTCAAACGTCTCATCGATGTGGTTAATAAGCTTTTCCCCCAAGTACTGATCCAAACCTGTTATAAACTTCTCGTTCTTCTTCTTGGCAGTATCTATTAGGGATAACCCATACTTCGACAAAGTGTCGAACTCAGCAATATAGTCCGAGACTGCCCTACCATTCTGCTTGAGCTCTAAGAATTTCTTAAACGGCACTGACTTCTGAGCAGCTGGAATGAACTTCTAGCTAAAGCGAACCTTAAACTGATCCCAAGTAATATGATCTTCGGGAGTAGCTGCCTTTATAGCATTCCACCAATTCATTGCCCGTCCTTGCAGCTGACCGGATGCTAGCCTTCTCTTCATCGCATCCTCGATACCCAAATCCTCGAAGATACGTTCACAACTATCCAACCAATCCTGAACATCCGTAGCTGACTCCGTTCTGTGGAACGGCTTCCCACCAAGACTAGTATAATCCTTATTCAGCTTGGCGAAATCGGCCCTAGGCACCTGCACTATTGGACCACCACCATTGGGAGCTGCCCTCTGCACATCCCTTAGCATCTCCCTCATGAGGTCAGTAAACATCGTCCTCATGTCAGCAGCATTCCCATTATTGGCTCCCCTGTCGGCACCTCTTGCGTATCGGCTCATCGTTCAATCTGTAAAGAGAACACGATTAACCATCTCCATAGTGGTGCTAGTGCAGTGCGACTTCATCCTTAGCTATACTAATAGTATATATATATACATATACAGCTTTTGAAAACCAAAATAATCACAAATACGCGCTCTCATATACGTATACTGTCTCTCCCTGATAACTTCCCTAGGTTAACTATGCAACCTAGAGCTCTGATACCAAATGTGACGGCCCGCCCCGCACCAGCCTGCGTTTCCTCCGAAGGTGCGCTGTACACATGCCCGACTAGCACGGAACGGTTGCCAGAGAAAGGAATGAACTAATAAGGAACCTGTAGAATGTCTCACAGCGCATGGAACAAAATATAATAATAACAAAATCTTGACATAAAACAGATGAGACAGTGCATAAGCTGAAAACTAAACCAACATAGCAGCGGAAATCCAAATACAGCTTATTACAACTTTCCAAATTACTGTCTCTAAAACAAAGAAAGCTAAAGTAGAGGATGCACTACTAATGCCCAAGCAGTGATCTTCAACAACACAGGGAGAATACTATATATATCATACGTGGAAGCCTCCTGCTCGTCTCCGAATCAGCTACTCGTGCATACCCAGCTAACCTGTCTCTAGTCTGCTCGTGAGAGCACCTAGAGTAATAAGAAGAGACATAAAACTCTGGGTCAGACAAAAAGTCTGGTATGAGCGATAAGCAGCTAAACAGAACAATAACATGTATACTAAACCATACCTGAGCCTAGACCTGCAACCAAAGTGTTAGCACTACATACCGTACAATACTCTAAGGTGCCACTGAACAGATGGTGTAAAGATAACGGGGGTGGGGGTGCGTATGTCATAATGAAGGCAACAAATCAACCACAACAACCATCCTAACATCTCTCACTCAGTGCGTAAAGCATACGATGTCCACCACTGTCAATCACTAGACCCATCGAAGTAGTGACGGAGTTCGACTTGTACAACTACTGCTACTACCAAGCTTACCACATGGAGTCATGACCAAATCTTTACAAATGACCCCACTTCATTGGTCCATTAGCTCTTTAGTCGTACCTAGGCCACTGTAGCCTTGAATCCGTTCACGTACTCCCTACACATAGTGATTCAAAGTTACAGACATCGACAACCCCTTAGCACACGCGCCGCAGCAAAGCCCAATCATGAAGCTCACTCATTGGTTCCCAACTGGATCCTGAGTCAAAGCTCCTCATTTGGACTTCCTTTGTATCTCGGGTTTTGGTCGAATTAGAGTTGGTCTTCAAAAGTGTCGTCGCGTGATAGTAGAAACATTTGGTCATTCGGTTCGGTGCTCCCCTCCTAGCTCGGTTCGGTTCGGTGTACCGTTGCTCCATCGGTTCGGTTCGGTGCTCCCCTCCTAGCTGGGTTTGGTGTACCCTTGCTCCATCGGTTCGGTTCGGGTTCCTGGTCATGGTCCGATCCACTTCCTCAATCTCTTCCGCTCCGATCCCCTTTGGTCTCTTCGATCCGATCCCCCCTTTGGCCTCTCCGATCCGATCCCCCTTTGGTCTCTCCGATCCGATCCCCTGCCCAACTCCAACTCTAAGCAAATGGCCTTCCTTCTCGCCAAGCCCCTTATGCTAAGTTCCAATCCGAATCAGGTCCCCTTGCCCAGTTCTCCTGTCCGATCCGAGCCCAATGATCTGATCTGATCCGGTTTGAAACCTTGCATATTTCCTGCAACTTTCCAGCGACTGTTTTACGCCATACGACGGCGTTTCCGACCAATCTGACAGTTCTAATAAATCACAAAACATATCATATAGTCATAGCAACATGTATAATCATTCATAAACACCAAAACAATAATCATAGCATGTAAAATGGATCAAACATACCCAAAACCCCATATTTTCCCTTATGCATGTTTAGGAAAAACTAATGATATGATTAATAAAACTTAACCAAATCAAACTAAATTTCTAACAAAGGTCTAAAATATCATTTCTGAATTTATAAATATTTTTCCAGAATTTATTAGTGTATAAATTCGCTAATCATCACTAATCACCCTAATTAACTGTAATTAGTGTCAAAACAATGCTAATCACTCGCATTGGCCACAAATAAAATTTTTAGAACTGAAACCTCGCTGATTTCGGCGAATACTGATGTATAACAGCAGCACTAATACTGATTTGGTGAAGATCTTCTTTAATTTGATGTAGATTAAGCCAAAACTTGATTAGAAAGTGATTAGAAGTGTATTTGAGTGTTGGAGGCCATTGCTAGGGTTCCAAGAATGAAAGTGGCGGCTGAAAGAAATGTTTTTTAACCCTAATCAGCCCCTATACGTCTCTAATCCCGAAATGGGTCATGGGCCCCCTTACTAATCACCCTAATTAGGCCCGGTTAAGCTGTTTTTCACCTTCTAAACCTTGTTTCAGCCACATCTCCAAAACGGTGGGTCCGTTTGGCTAATGTGACCACTCTACTGAAAGGTAAACCATCATCCGGAGCCAATGGAAGTGGTTTCAGGTCAAAATTTCTTTCCAATCAAAAGTTATGGCCAAAACAGTACCAACTAGGGGCAAAATGGTCATTTAAAAATCGGCAAAAATCATGAACATGGGAAATGACCCCAATGGTCGTTTCCCAAAGCCACATGACCATACGACTTCATATAAGAAAGAAAGAAATATTCTACGATCCTCTGATGCGTAGAATGCAGGTTGTTACAAGGAAGACCCAACATGTAAGGAGGGGAAGTATAAAAATTTACCAAAGTGCTTAATAGCTACTTTTACGTCGTTTATCTCTACAATTGTTGCATAATATAGATAAAAAATTAAGTATAATATTTTTACAGTCTCATTCTGTTTATCATATCATTCATAGCCTATTCGATAGTAAGATGTTAAGTTTGGTTAAATGCCAGCATAAGGTGGCCTCAGCAGCGACGAAGCAACTGAAACCTCTCTATCAAGCAGTGAAGGATTGCCTTTCTACAACAAGAGCCTTAAAGAGGCCGCACTGACACATTTGGATGGTTAACTACAACATCATGATCTTTTAATGCATAGGGGAAGAAGGTTGGGATGATATAAAATGGTGATAAAGAGGGATTTCAGGGATTTCTGCACTATATCAATACATATTCGAAGGATGCATGTACATACGCACATGCAGAGAAAGGGAGATGACCATATCACAAGAACTGCAGCTGTGCATTGCATCAGTCACCTGGAACTTCATCAACATGTAATATGGTTTACGGTAATCAGATTTCATATCCAATATCTCAGCAGCATGGCAACCGTCTACCTATCCGCGCAACAACGAATGTGGGTTTGGACTCAATTTGTTATATCATAAGCTCTATCTATATCAGAATACTGGGATCATGTCATGCCTGAAAAATATTCTCTATGTCATGTTTGTTTCTTTTTAAACTTGGTGAAATTATTTGCTAATGTCATTATCAGTTACATTCAATGATAAAATCTACTCCTTCAAATTAACATTGGTGGATCTATGAATCCTTAGCTGTTAATTCTTTAGTCCAAGGCAAATTGATATTTCCGGTCAAATTAACAATGCGTTTAGTTTTGAGTTGATCTCTTCCTGTCGTTCACATGCACAAAACGTTAAGTTATGAATTGGTAGTACTTAATTAATTAAAAATAAACTTACGTAACTGTATCAAAAAGAAAATGTTACGGGCGAAGTGGAGAAATAATCACTGCATTTGTTATCTAATAGATTGAGGTTCTTCCACAAGTTAGGTTTATGGTATGAGAATAACAATCACTATCATGATAGGATGAAAATTAGAATCATGTAAACTATCGAGTTTTTGAATGTAAGTTGCGTACGAGACCATTAAGTGAAGTGCACATCTATTTGAGCGTCATGTATCACGTAAAAATAAAAGAATAATGATAGCATGAAAATTTCATTCATTGTATAGGAAAATTGATCAGAAGTAACAACAGTTAAAATTGGTGAAATCTGCTTCATTTGATGTATCAACATTTGTATTGTTATTTTAATACATCAGATATTGACATGTTCTTATTTTTATTTTAAATTTTAAATTTTAAATTCCACTAAAGAATAAGAATTGAAAAGCTAATTTACCCCATATTTTATAGCATAAGTGATGTCAAACACCATAAACCATTGCCCCTCCCTCCTCTTTTCTTTTTTGTTTAAAAAAGGTTGCGACCTGTTGAGAAGCTTTTAACTGATTCTGCATTCCATTATATATTCACTAAAACACAATTGATCATTACAATAATAATAATTTCAATTTTCAGACATATACATGGTTCTCTTACATTTGTGTGCATACATGACGATTTAACGACCGCTTTATCTTGGCATTGCGAATGTGAACACACGATGCATAAGGTCTTGCAAATATTAGGAGATGATGAAGCCTCAATATTCAAAGCATTGGCCATAAGCTGAATATAGGGTGATATTAACCATACATGCTGAGAGTAAAAAAAAATCACTCTTTCTATGAATGATGTATTTAGTATAAATCCTGTATGATAGTGAACGAAGCAAAATAACGTGAAAAGGGCGCCGAACATCAAATTTAATTCACAATCGTGCAATATGAATTTAATGCTAAAATATATAGTTGTGCTTCTCTTATTGAATGGTTTTTTGACCAATTTTGGAAGCCGATTTATTCACTTTATATTACTGCTGCTATGCTGAAGTATGTGATATTTTATTTTTCTTCAATTAGGCAAGATGTTAACAATTATATTTGTGTAAACATATTTAAACATCTAGCCAATATGATCAAGTATACATTAACGATTGTCTTGATTGTCTTTATTTACATTTTCCAATTTCTCTATTTGTATGTGGATATGCACAAGCAGTGCTCCGCCATTTTGGACACTAATACGTTCATAATTTTAAGTCTCACTTAAATTTTAAACAACAAAAGATTTTGTTGCAATATTATGTTCTTTCTAATCTTTAGCGATATTTCATCTTGATTGTGATACCATAAACCCAGGCTAACTATTATATCATTTCTTATAAATATGATTAATTTGTACATGTATAATCGTTATGCCTGATCCATACACTACACCATAATGGCCATTTGGCAACTCTTATTTTTTTCAACTGCCAACATTTATATGTGTTGTAGACTAGTGACACTAATATATGTTGCGGTAGCAAAAATGTGTCATCAAAAATGTGCCAACACTTCTATGTGTTGTTATACCCGGTCAACCCTTATGTTCTGAGGGCAAAACGGTAAGTTGTCAACCATAACCTAATCGATGCCTCAAATTTTTTCCGCCAACGCTTATTCCTCTGAAGGCCGCGTCTTTAGCAAATAAAAAGAAAAATGGACTTCGAAGAATTGATACCAGCTCTCACTAATCGATATCAACATCAGCGATACCAACGATTTTGGTATTCTCAAATTGGGGCATATAGGAATCACGGCTTCTAGGAATTGGGGCTTCTCAACTCGTTTCTCAATCCTCGACTTCGAATTGGGGCTTCTAGGAATCACGATAATAGGTGAAAAAATCGATTTCAATTTCATTGGGTTTGTTGTATATTTATAGGTTTTCCTCCCTTGTTTTGTTTTTGAAGAGAGAACGAAAGACATAACCGTCTTGAGTATAGACGATGGTGGAGTAAAGGGCATCATACCAAGAACTATTCTTGCTTTTCTTGAATTTGAACTTCAGCAATGAGTATTTAATTGATTTACTCAGTGAATTAGGGTCTGGAGTATATGGAAACAATGAGACGTTTATTATCTTTGGTGGTTATGGAAATATGATAGGCAAAGTTTACATCAGCTTTTGATTCCTAAGTTTTTTAACATACTGTTAAGAATGATCTTAAGTTTGGATAGGATTTCTTTTCTCCTTCTAATATTTGTTGCAATATGTACGCCATCCTAAGTTTATTTAATATCTATTGTTTTATTCTCAAGTTGTTTTCAAAATTAAGGTGCATGGTTAATCTTAATTGAGGTAAGTAATGAATATTATATAGTGGATGATCAACTTGAAACAGTTATGTAAATTCTAGAGTTTTGTTTCTGGATACCTTAAGTTAAAAAATTAAATAAGCTACCATTTAAATACTATCGCTTAAAATTTGATTGGTGATATACTAGTAATGTATCACAAAGAATAATGAATCATTTCCTGGATTAATGATTTTTGTTGATGTTTTTTAAAGCTGATACTGAAATATTGAGTATGTTATTATTTCTAATAAATTTGTCCCTTTTGTCTTCACATTGCATCAAAATTCGATAGTTTTGATTTGTTTTGGCATATTTTAATATAAATTTGATATGGATTGAACTTGAGTGCCTGCTATATTCTTACTTTTATGGTAGCTTTTGTGTAGTTGTATGTTAAATTAGCAGTTATTATCTTTAGTAGATTACTATCTTGTTCATCGCCTAATGAAAATTATGTAGTGGTGGCTGAATGGGCATGACTACACAATTATATTGTGTCTACAAGTTTTTACACACTTTGCAATCTACAACGATCTTTTCTAGCTCTAGCAGTTCTTTTCTATTTCACCTTTATTGTCTACCTTGTCTCCTTTCTCTTTCTTACTTTCTGCTTTGACATTTTTATTATATGGATTGAACTTCCATGGATATGACAAAACCATCATTATTGGTATTCTTTCATCCTGTCTCATATAGATATTGTTCACCTTCACTTGAAATTGGTCCTTCTTTTACTTTTAATTATATTGCCTTGCATCTAGTGCAATACATCCACCTGTACCACACTTACATTGGATCATGCATTTGACTCTACAACTCACATTTTCAGATAACGCTTTTATTTATGTGTCTGTGAGCATGTGAAGCACCACATCATGAAATATTAGTAATCTCAATGTTGCTCTTTTTGATCAACTAACACTTCTATGAAGTTGTCAGTTGAGTGTTAACCATCAACATAATCAGGATCCAAGCAAAAAATAATATCGGTGCTAGAAGCAAAAAAAGAAACTTGATCGACCAAACCAGCTTTTATTGATTGTTCTGTTACTTGGACCATATCCTTCGGTTTGTTTCATACAAAGCAATTTGAAGGAAAATGGACATGTGATTCAGTACATCAATCAAATCAAATAACAAGTTATTGATTCTTCAGTTTTTATTTACCAGTGACACATAGCAGCTGCCTCCAAATTTTAACCAATGTTGTTTAATTATAGAAAAGTAGACAAAAATGATTCTATTCTTTTTCTTTTTCTCTTTTCTCTTTTTTCTTTTAAAACTAACCATCGATCCGTTTGTATGTGAAACTAAACAACTATCAATGATTACAGCTGATCCACAGAATTAGTAGAAATACTAATTTGGAACTTGATGAAGTTATGAGCTATCATGGTTCTTTGTCTAATGTTTATGGTTCCAAAAGAGACATAACCTATTGACTACAAAATTTGGCTTCTTCAGTTTATCCTACCCATACAAATTTTTGTTGTATATTCACATTTCTCTTGGGTAATTGTGTTTCTTTTTTCTATTTAGCAGTTGATAATGATAATAATCAGATGTAATGAATTTTTCCTATATTATGTGATATTGCTAGTTTACCATAATCATGGATTATGAAACATTTGTCTTAGGTTCTGTACTAACATCAAAATAATTTAACTGAAAGTTGATTACTATAAGGCACAAATGAAGTCAAGAGAGCAATAGTACTGAGATAGACGCTGCAACCTTTAATGTTGACTCAACTTAAAGTTTTCTTATTACAGCTTGTGCACTATGTCAACCATGACTCATCTGGTTTAGCAAACGACTTTCTCTCACTGGGATTTATTCCTGATGGAACAGATATACAGCTAGTCTCTAATGCCCTGAGAGCTTCATTCAGCAGCAATTCCAGAGAATCAAATGATTTCCAGGTCATCTTTATTTTTACTGAACTATTCTGTTAAATTATTGACATTAATTCTATTATTGAACTCACATGTGTGAATCATAAAGCATGCCATTGCCAAAGAAATGTTTCTGGAGGAACTCACACTGATAGATGGATGGGTAGGCGCATCAAAATGAGCAAACCATGTATTGGTTGAAGGCTCATTGTTGTGCAATAGTGATTTTCTACCCTCTACAAACCTTTACAGATGATATTTTAAAGCAATTTAGCTATTTAATAGCATGTTGCTGAAGTTATTCTAGGTAACCTTAGTTAAACGAAAATGATTGAGTCGTTATACAATGGACCAAATGCATTTAGCTATTTAATAGCATGTTGCTGAAGTTATTCTAGGTAACCTTAGTTAAACGAAAATGATTGAGTCGTTGTACAATGGACCAAATGCATTTAATGACCATATAATTCATAAAACTATCAAACGCATGAAAAAATATACAGCCACAGTTTCATCAATTTTATAAGATGGGAAAATGAACTAAAGTTGTGCCCACCTATCCAGAATTAAAAGAACTAAAGGCTGTATCCTCTTGTCCAGAATTTGAAAAGACTGAATAGATCTCTCCCAAGGCTAAGAACCTAAAGCCGTGAGATTTTTGAAATAAAAAAGAAATATGACTCGCTCAAATTGATTTGTTTATATACATAGGCCTTAATAACTGGCCAGTTGAAATGGGTGAAAGCACTAAAATGTGTTTTCATCGTAGAGCTAAGGTGGTTTGTGACGTCCCCAAACCCCGTTCCATGGTGGCAAGGGTAATCTTTGGAAGATAACACATAAACAGATAACAGCAGAACAGAATAAATAAATACACCAGATAATGTACAATAGAATACACTGGATAAACATAATCATCAGAGTTACACAGTATACAGGATCATACTTAGTACAAAATACAGTTCAACTATACATAAATGTCTACGACTGTCGCCCCTAGCTAAATACCCCCATTCCGAACACAATGGGATATGTTTCTAGGCCCATTCGACTGTTTCAGTCACTTTCTCTTCAAATTAAAATATAAAACATTCAATATTTGATTTGAACGTACATTTCAATTTGCCGGGGCCATATATTGATCCCAAAAATTCCCGAAAAATAAATCTAGCTATGTTTTAATGATACGGTCCCAACAAAACTAGTTTCGTCGAATTCTGAGACCGTTTGAAAAATGGCCATTTTCTGGTCGATCCAATTTAACAGAAATTGACCAAACACATTTTCCTTCGCCACGCTCACATAGTAACTTCAAAAATTATGGCATTTTGAAACCTAGCAATAATTTGACATCCCGGATCCAACAAAAGTGGTTTCGTCGAATTCTGAGGTCGTTTGCAAAATGTCTATTTTCAAGGGCTATATATTCTCTATAGCGACCTTTCTGAAAATTCATTTGGCCATAACTTTTGATTCCCGCTATGAAACTTCGATTTTCCAGATTCATTAGAAAGATATTCATTAACAGATTTAAATATTTTTGGTTTCATTAAAATTTGCTTTATTTTGCACCCGGTACAGTCTGTCAAAGTTTGAATTCCAATTTTGAAACTGCCGCGCCATTTCAGGCCTTGTTTATAATTAAAAATAAGTATATTTATTTTCAAACATACCTTTCATAGTTATTATTTAAAATAATTTATTTTAAATATCTAAAATCTACTAAAATAGCCAAATTAAAAATTTT
The DNA here is from genome assembly GCA_030737875.1 of Allium sativum. Taxonomy (NCBI): domain Eukaryota; kingdom Viridiplantae; phylum Streptophyta; class Magnoliopsida; order Asparagales; family Amaryllidaceae; genus Allium; species Allium sativum. The sequence goes on from CM060920.1 coordinate 250,844,033, forward strand.
AAACTGGCTCTTTTTTCGGGTTGTTATATGATTTTGCGTTAAGTATGGTATCCAATCAAGAACACATGATAATAGTTAAATAAAACACAAAATAACTTTCAGAATCAATCATGAGAAGAATTCCATTGCTGTAAAGTAACAAATTAGTAAAACCATATGAATCTTGTAATTTTCTTCGTGTACGTTTCAGTTTTTCCACCTCACGGAGATAATATTTGGGTCGCTGCATTTAGAAAGGATATATGGGTGTAATCCTTCAAACTCACATTGTTTATGTTATAGTAATCATGGAACGGGTTTTCTTTGATGTTAATTACTTCGGTTTAACTCCAATGTACTTTATTTTTCAAATGCTAAGAGGTAAAGATCTAAAAAAAGGTTCAATAATTGTATAATGACAAATAATCCAACTGAAAAGTTTGTCTAAAATAACGGCTTACCATGTGTTCAAAATAGTGAGAAGTCCCAATTTTTAACTCCAGTGCAGTTTTTTTCAAGTTAGTACCTACACAAAGCATGGTAGGCAGTAGCTTAGTAAATTGAAATTTATTGAAAAGTTTTTATCAATTTATGTAAAATTAACTGTAAGTATAAGCAAATAAATAATTTCATCCTTCTTCGGACATCCTTATAAATTTTGGCACTATATTCCGAACTGAAGAAAAAATTATGTATGTAATCAACGTAGAAGGTGGAAATGGTATGAAATAAATATGGAAAAGGAAAAATAAATTGTATTTGTATATAATAAGCACAATCAAATAAATCGGTTAAAAATTAGCAAAGAAGAAAAAAGAAAAAACAAGAGCAATTTTTGAATGGAAAAAACCTTCAAAACAGAGAAGATGTAGCCTATATACTTAAAAGAGGATCTGTTGACTGTGCAGGTTGATTACGTCGTGCTGATCGAAAGTTGGAACAAAATACTTTATAATATACAATTACACTGCATTTTTTGTTACAACTCCTATGGCATCACATTATTCAACTGATTATGCATGTGATGCTAATTACAAATTCAGTCGATATTGATTGTATGTCTAATATTTGCACCATCGTATTATGATCGCTGGTATATGTGATGGTTGCCTGGTGTTCTTGGTTAACTCAACTTGGAATCACCTGTTTTATGTTTGTCAATAATGCTGAAGCGGAAAAAACGAGATGAAAGGTAAAATTTATTTTCAGATCTTCCTTGTAATATTTTCATACATCCTAGTTTTGTTTACAAATCATTCATTTATATTTAAGAATCGATCCGCATTGATTCTTCCATTAATTTGACTTATGATCTTATGGAAAGCAATTTTAATCCTTTCTTTCAGGTAGCTTATTCACTTTCATTGTTTAATGATGTTCAGTGCCACACTTATGAATACATATGTTATGTGAGGGTATAAATTGTATTAATTTATTTTATCATGTGCTATAGGAATTTTATTATATCTCTACTACATTGCTTGAAATTATGTACTAACTACTAATACAGAAGATTAAAGTTAAGGGAAACGAATGAAGCATTTTTTTTCTTTTAAGTTAATTAATATTGCATTTTTACCCTTTAGAGAAATACAAGTGCAGAGGCTTGTAGTGCTTGTTGTTGCAAGCTTGTGCATTCGCTAATGGAAGTGCAAAGCTTGCAACAACAAGCACTCTAAGCTTACTGCAAGTGTAGATTCAAGCTTGTGCACACGCTCTTTAACATGTGCGTAATCCAATGCTTGAATCCACACTGGGTTGATTTTTCAAATGAGCTACATATGGTTTGTGTTTATACATGGAGTAAAAGAGGCAGCATGCAAGCACGACCAAAAAGCTAAAATTGAAGAGATTATTTTTGTGTGAACTTATGACTCGTAAAGACTATCTTGCACTTGTGTTTTCCACTTATTTATCTTATTATGCATTTTGAAGTTTGTAGTTTTTTATTGAATGTTTATATTAATGCAGGAACTTGTAGATGAACGCTTCGAATTCTCGTATAAGACTTTGAAAAATATGCAAAACCGCTAAAGTTTGGATTGGACAATTCAGATGGCTGTTGACCTTAAATACCTTAAGTATGTTTTAAATTGAATTTTTTGTAACTTATGTTTTTGCAATACATGAATACATGACATTATGGTATTTGAGTTATATTTAATAATTGTTTATGATAAACTATTGGTTTTCTACGAGGCATTTTAAATTTGCGTTGGATTTGTATGATGAATTATATATGAGGTTTGGAAAACATAAATATATGTTATATTCATTTGTTTTGAGAATTTTAATACACATTGTGAATAAAATATGCAAAAATATAGTTTTGCTTAGTAACACATATAAGTGTTAGTAGGATTATGATATTGACATTTATAAGTGTTACCATATCTTCTGGTTCCAACATTTATAAGTGTTAGCAATGAATATATTTGTAACTCTTATAAGTGTTACCATATCTTATGGTTCCAACATTTATAAGTGTTAGCAATGAATATGTTTGTAACACTTATAAGTGTTACCATATCTTCTGGTTTCAACATTTATAAGTTTTAGCAATGAATATGTTTGTAACACTTATAAGTGTTAGCAGTTACTCTGTTTTAAACACTTATAAGTGTTACAGGAAATTCCTCACAGACCGTTGGTGACACTTAAAAGTGTTACAGAAATTATTTGTAACATCTATACTTGTTGGGAATCCCCATGTTTTGGTGTAGTGACAGACCAATAATAATGCGTACTTTTGGTGATCAAAGCAATTAAGGTTTTAAATAAATGCATTTAGCATTATCATGAGAAGCTGGATCATGGCAAACAGAAACCAAAGTACATAAGGAAGTAGAACTAAATATCATTATACATTGAACATTGTTCAGTTAGTAATCTAATATTGATCAACATATTATAATGCTACATTCTTAGGGTTACCAATCCTGGACAACGACGAATGAAAATGGACAATTTTGGATCCGTAATGTTAGAACCAGGGAGTATAATCTTTATGCATATGTTCTAGGATTCATTAGAGACTACATAATGGATAAAACAATCACTATTAATGCAGGTTAAGTCTAAATTGCTTGTGATTAATGTTTATATACACCTTCAAATGAAAATATTAAAAAATGCATGCAAGGTAATGTTTTGTTCATAAATTTGCAACAGGTTCTTCAATTGATTTGGGGTGAGCTTGTGTATGAACCTCCAGAAATGGTCATACGTCTTGGGAGATAGGAATTCCTGACCATTCTGCTGCATAATTCTTTGTTCCAGATCCAAACCCACCATATATTGACAGACTATATGTCTATCATTCAGATAAGTAATTAGTTTCTATTTTTAACAGTTCTACATTTCAAGTTAAAGTGGTCATGATTTCGCTGTTAAACCATAGAGTTTACCTTTAATGATTGGTTCTTAATATCAGTATGGCTGATGTATTTTTAATACTAGCAGACTCTGTCGTTCTTTATTTTGCTTCAGTTTCAAATTTAACATAAATTCCTTTTGCGTTTTAAATTGGAAGTTATTATTACCTTTTATCCTATTTCCAAAATCCCCCATTGTTTTGCAAATTTATTTTCGTACGAATGAAATAATCAACGTATTCTTTAAAATGGAAAAGTCTTTTGACTGCACTTCAAAAAAAGCAAAAATGGTATGTTGCTATTTCCATCTGTTATTTGTTTGAAATGATACCTTCCTTTTACGCTTATTAGAAGCAATTTATATTTATATTACTATAAGATTCTACGTAGAGGTAACCTTTTTAATATTAGTATTATTGAAAATAAAAGTGTGATTTCTTTACTAAATATTTTTGTGATATGGATCCACTACAATAGACTGACCATATTACAACGGTGGAACACCGTTGTAATATATCTTTTACAACGGTGATGCAACCGTCATGTATTAAGAAGTTATAATAGATAAATATCTTTTACAACTTTTTTGCACCATTGCAGCACCGTTGTAGTTTCGTATATTTTACAACTGTTATTCACTGTTGTAATGAACTTTATTACAACTTTTATGAACCGTTGTCGTAATACCTACTACAACTTTTATGCATTGTTGTAGTAATACCTAGTACAACTTTTATACAACGTTGTGATTCATTATTATTACATCTATTTCTATTGATCTGTAATACACTTTATTATAACTTTAATTGAATAAATTTTGCAAATGCAACAAAAGCTGAATAAACAAAAAACAAATCGATATAAATTCAAAGCAACGGATCCATTCATATAAAAAACGTTACAACTTTATATTCAAAATACAAAAAATGAATCATACATCATCACAGTAATATATCAATTCTTCATTACAAATAATGATTACAAATCGGTACCATCCAAAAACTCTGCTTCAACTATCAGCCTGCTTCATCTTTGCACTTCCTCGACATCCCCACCACCACAAGACACACCACTTGCACAATCACAAAACGTGCATATACATAAACATAAAATTTGTTGCTTGAAGCTATTACACGTCTTTATTATTTGCCTTTGTAAAATTCTTGTGCATTTTTTGAAGTTGTCTATATGGAAACCATGCAAAAACAACACAAACTGATATGTTGATACATTGTTACCATTGCAGAAGAAATCACACAAAGTGATAAGTGGTGTATCATGTGCCTTGTATGGTCATTTTGAGATGACCCACAGTGAAACAACCCGGAAAATCTGAACCAGTTAATTTTTTTAAAATTGGCTAAAATAGTGAATTTTAAGTATTTAAAATAAATATTTTAAATAATAATGACGAAAAGTATGTTTGAATCGAAGTTTGAAAATAAATATAATTATTTCGAATTATAAACATGGCCTGAAATGGCATGGTAGTTTCGAAATTTCAATTCAAACTTTGACTTACTGTACCGGGTACAAAATAAAACGGATTTTAGTGAAACCAAAAATATTTAAATCTATTAGTGAATATCTTTCTAACGAATCTGAAAAATCGAAGTTTTATAGCGGAAGTCAAAAGTTATGGCCAAATGAATTTTCAGAAAGGTCGCTATAGAATTTATATAGCACGTGAAAATAGACATTTTGCAAACGACCTCGGAATTCAATGAAACCACTTTTGTTGGATCTGGGATGTCAAATTACTGCTAGGTTTCAAATTTCATAATTTTTGAAGTTGATATGTGAGCGTGGCAAAGGAAAATGTGTTTGGTGAATTTCTGTTAATTTGGATCGACCAGAGAATAACCATTTTTCAAACGGTCTCAGAATTCGATGAAACTAGTTTTGTTGGGACCGTATCGTCAAAACATAGCTAGAATTATTTTTCGGGAATTTTTAGGATCAGTATGTGGCCCCGGCAAATTGAAATGTACGTTCAAATTAAATATTGAATGTTTTATATTTTAATTTGAAAAGAAGCTGACTGAAACAGTCGAATGGGCCTTCAAAACATATCCCATTGTGTTTAGAAGGGGGTATTTAGCTAGGGACGACAGTCGTTGGGTTTGGATTGGAGTTCGTAGGAGATAAGGGGTATTTTAGAAATTTAAAAATATATAAATAAATAGAAAAATCTGATTGGCCCTCATTCATCGTTTCTCTCTCCCCGACACCTGAAACGCACGACGGAAAGCTTCAAAACCTTCTCTCTTCAAAAACTCCACATCCACGCAATGAAATCGAATGGCCCTATTGGCAATTTTGTAGAGATTTGTGCAAGCTTTAAATCTATATAGGATTTGCATTTTTTCGAAGTGTATTAGGGGAGAACCGACCTCCTGAAGTGGACGACTTCGGCGCTGCCGTGCTCCATCCTCCAGCATGCGAGTTCAACGTCGTCCCCCTAGTCAGGCGCGCCTCTCGAGGCACTCCACTATGGTGAAGTCCGATTGTTCGATCGTTGTACTGATTTGGCAAAAAGTGGAAACCTAGTTTCGAACCCCACTGAAAGGTAACGGCTTTGAAGTTTTTGAACTGTTTTATAACACTTTCAAATGCTACGGTTTTTGATTTCACAATAAAAATCATATCTTTTCCGTTTGTGGTCAAAATTCAGTGAAACAAGAGACAGTGGACTCGTGTGGACGTCTTCTACATTCTAGAAGAGACCGCATATTTTTCTGAGTCTTCTGCTATTTTTGGTGGAGTGGAACCCAATGTGAGATTTCTAATTTATATACGATATGGAAAACAACGATGTATAAATTATATAGTTGATGTATGAGTTATATAAGCGTTGTACACCTCATGTATAAGCGTTTTATAAGTTGTATGTTCGATGTATAAGTTATATATGCATTGTAAAAATAATATATGCATTGAAATAAATTGAAATGAAGTGAAATGAAATTGAAATATATATATATATATATATATATACACACTCCCCTCGTCCACAGACCATGGACGATATATATTGGTTGTGATATTGTTTGGATTATTGGGTGATGTGAAATTTGGTGAATATCGTGAATGGTTGATTTGAAATGATTGATTGTGATTGAAATCCCGATAGGATTAGTATATGGGAAATTTCGCCTGCGTGCGAACTAGATATTGAAAATCCCCATTGTCAAAAAACCGCGAGGTTTTAAGGTAGAGCGAGGAGCCGTACTAGGGACGGTCCCGGTTTTAACTACCCTGTCGTTATGCTGCCGAAATTTTCAATAATATTCATGTGTTAGAATTATTTTCATGTGTTGAAACTATATTCATGTGTTGAATAGAAATTCATGTGTTGAACGACATTCATGTTTTGAAATAAATTGTTTTATAATAAAAATCACATTTTTATCATTTATATGAACTATATAAAATAGTTGTGTTTTGAAATAAATTGTTTTATAATAAAAATCATATTTTTATCATCTATATGAACTATATAAAATAGTCGTGTTTTGAAATAAATTGTTTTATAATAAAAATAACATTTTTATCATCTATATGAACTATATAAAATAGTCGTGTTTTGAAATAAATTGTTTTATAATAAAAATCATATTTTTATCATATATATGAACTATATAAAATAGTCTTGTTTTGAAATAAATTGTTTTATAATATAAATCATATTTTTATCATCTATATGAACTATATAAAATAGTCGTGTTTTGAAATAAATTGTTTTACAATAAAAATCACATTTTTATTATATACATGAATTGTTAAAAATAGTGAAGTGTTGAAATAAATGTCTGTTGGATAAAAATATCATTTTTATCAAATGTATGAAATGAATATGGTTTTGAAATCGAAGAATAGATTATATTTATATATATATATATAAATATAATTAAAATAAATCGAATAACGAAGCTGCAGTTCGTGTTTTGAAACCGTGATTTAAAATGATTAGTGCGGGAGATCCGACCATCGGATTTTCCCGAAACCGAAACCGTTGGGTTCGCTTTGGAAATATCTTTCCAACGACACCAACTTTGTAAAGATCCAACGGTTGGATTGTCTGGAATTTTTAATTCAAATCTGAAGAAAAACAGCGCCAGGATCGATTATATATATATAATTAAATTAAATCGAATAATGACGCTGCAGTTCGTATTTTGAAATCGTAACTTCAAACGATTAGTGCGGGAGATCCGACCGTCGGATTTTCCCGAAACCGAAACGGTTGGATTCGTTTTGAAAAGATCTTTCTAATGATATAAAATTTGTGAGGATCCAACGGTTAGATTTTCAGATATGTGTAAATCAAACCTGGAGAAAAACAGCGCCACGGCCGCGTTATCGCTTGAAGCGTCGTTTGAATGAATTGGCTATTTTTAAATAAATAAAAATAGCGATAAATCGTTATAAAATATTATAAACGATATGGAGTGGAAATAAACTGAAATTACTCGGTTTATTGGATATTTGATGGTTGAATGTGTTTGGCGTGAAAACTACATTAAAGAATAGAATTATTGATGTTGAATAATTAACCATTGAAATGAATTGATTTGAAATTCTAAATATACGTGAATTATTTGAAAAGGCCGAGTTAATTCTCATTTCAAATAATTGATCGACGATTGAAAGTCGAAGATATGAAGACGATGCAAGACCGATGATCTTCACGTCGAATGGAAGGGTGCTACTGATGCTCATGATGGGAGTAGCTACCTTGAGGGGGCTGAGGTAGTAGCCATCCGGACATACAGGTTGATTGTACGGATGTGCGAGGAGTAAAGATCCTCCAGTTTCGTTCAGACCCAGAACGAACTTGTATATGGACTGTGTGTCTGACATTGGATTTCATTCTGTGTGATTGATAGCCATCAATCGCATGGCGTGAATTGCCTGTATGGCATGCTGAGATGCAGTGATCAAAGCTTTTGTTGAAAAGCAGAGCTTTGTGGTTGATGATCAAAGCACCGCCTGTGTGGCATAGCTTTGTGTATAACGTGAATTCGCGAGCCTCACACCCCGGTATGGACCAGAAACTGGAGATGACTTCAGGGAGGACATGCGTTTCCTTCTAGCTAGGGTGGTGTCAGTGACCTACCAGCCCTGACATTTATATTACTTTCACCTGTGTGGTTGTTGCTGTTGCGAGGCGCCTCGGATATATCAGTGACTATGTGAAGCCGATGGAGTCGTAGGACTCATTTACGCCCCAAAGGGCGGGGAAACGTAGTGTTCAGGGTTTAAGTTTAATCCACATCGAGTGGACCGGCCCTGACGATCCAAGGGTCGATGCGTTCTGATCCTGAGACTCGAGACAGACAGTCTCGAAGCGGTGAGGACGATCCCTGGCTTCGGTTCATGACGGAAATCCAATTTCCAAATACGACATCGTGCGGTTGTGTAATGACCCGTATTCTACACATCATAGGATTGTATAATATTTCTTTCCCGTATGAAGTCGTATGGTCATGTAACTTTGGGAAACATCTATTAGAGTCATTTTCCATGCTTATGATTTTTGTCGATTGCTAAATGACCATTTTGCCCCTAGTTGGTACTGTTTTGGCCATAACTTTTGATTGGAAAGGAATTTTGACCTGAACCCACTTCCATTTGATTCGTTTGATGGTTTACCTTTCCGTAAAGTGGTCATAATAGCCAAACGGACTTACCGTTTGGGAGATATGGCTGAAACAAGGTTTGGAGGGTGAAAAACTGCTTAACCGGGCCAAATCGGGTGATTAGTGAGTAGACCCATAACCCATTTCGGGATTAGGGTTATGGGAGGGCTGAAATGAAATGGAGAATCATTCCATTTCAGTTTTCTAGCCTCCACTTATCACCAAGGATCCCTAAAAATGGCCTCTAACCTCTAAATCACCTCCAAATCATCTTTTGGTCAAGAATTAAGCTTAGCAACCCCTAATCAAGGAAGATCTTCACCAAATCAACATAGGAGCTGCTGTTGGCATTGAGATTCACATCAAATCAGAGAATTATTTCAGATCTTAGTTTATTTTGTGGCTAAGGTGAGTGATTTGCATAGTTTTACACTAATTATGGCTAGTTAAGGGTAATTAGTGTTAATTAGCGAATTTATACACCAATAAATTCGGGAAAAATATTCATAAATCCCTAAATGATGTTTTAGACCTCTGATATGAATTTGGGTTAATTTGGTTAAGTTTTGCTAATCCTATCATTAGTTTTACCTAAACATGCTTAAGGGGAAATATGGGATTTTGGGTATGTTTGATCCATTTTAACCTATCATATTGATGTTTTGATGTTTGTGGTTGAGCATGTATGTTTCTATGGGTGTATGAAATGCTTTGTGATTGATTCCAATAGTTAGAATGGTTGAAAACGTCGTCGAATGGCGTAAACACTTGCTGGAACAGTTGCAGAAACAGTGCAGGGTTCGGATCGGATCGGATAAGGGGGCTCGGATCGGATATGTTGAAATGAGCAAAGGACCCGATCGGATCGGAACCCAACACTTGGGAAAAGTGGCAAAAAGGAAGGTCACGCTAGCTGAACTGGGATCGGATCGGATAAAGGAAGACGGATCGGATCGAGGAGGACGGATCGGAGTGGAAGCACGAAGACGAATCAGAGCGGGAGCACGAAAGCGGATCGGATAGGAGCACATAAAGGGAGCATGAAGACAGATCGAAAGCACGAACCAAGAAGGGACATCGACCCGACCCGAAGAGAAGCATCTGACTCGAACCCAAAGGAATGCCCGACCCGAACCGCACCAGAAGGAGATCCGACCCGAACAGATGAAGGACACCGACCCGAACCGATGGCTTGAGGAGGAACCCGACCCGACCCAGTATTGACCAATAACCCGAGATGCAAAGGTAGTCCAATAAGGGAAGTTAGAGCTCAGGATCCCGGAACCAGTTGGGAACCAATGAGTTCACTTCATGGTTGGACTTTGCTGCGGGACGTGTGCTAAGGAGTTGTCGACGTTCATAACTTCGATTCACCACTAAAAAGGAATGATGGGATACTTATCAGTGCAGTAGGGTCATTATGACCTGAGGGGCAAATTGATGGTAGCAAGACTACGTTATCAGTGCAGTAGGGTCATTATGACCCGAGGGGCAAGGTGATGCGTAGTAAGACTATGAGCCAGTGCAGTGGGGTTCTTGTGACTCCATGGGGCAGAGTGGACATAGTAAAGATTGGTAAGGCTATGAGCCAGTGCAGTGGGGTTCTTGTGACTCCATGGGGCAAAGTGGACATAGCAAAGGATTAGTGGCTACGTTATCAGTGCAGTGAAGCCATTTATGACTTCATGGGGCAGAGTGATCGTAGCAAGGAATGTTGGGTGATCGAAGTGGTGAATATCGTATGCTTTACGCACTAAGTGAGAGATGTGAGGATGGATGCTATGTTTGATTGTTTGCCATCCCTATGACATGCACACCTCCCCCACCTCCGTATCTTTACACCGTTTGATATGGTACCTTGGAGTGTTGTACAGTATGTAGTGCTAACTCTTTGGTTGCAGGTCCAAGTTCAGGTATGTTTTAGTCTACCTGTTATTGTTCACTTTAGATGCTTATCGCTCATACCAGGCTTTATGTCTGACCCAGAGTTTTATGTCTCCTCTTATTACTCTGGGTGCTCACACGAGCAGACTAGAGACAGGTTAGCTGGTGATGCGCGAGTAGCTGATTCGGAGGCGGGCAGGAGGCTTCCACGTATGATATATATATATATATATATATATATATATATATATATATATGCACATTCTCCCTGTGTCGTTGGTGGTCGCTACTTGGGCATTAGTAGTGTACCTCATTTATCTTACTTTTGCTTTGAACAGTTTGAAAGTTGTAATAAGCTGTATTCTGAATTTCCACTGCTATGATGTTTAGTTCTGATTTTCAGCTTATACACTGTCTCTCCTGTTTTATGTCAAGTATGTTATTATTATATTTTGTTCTATGCACTGTGAGACATTCTACAGGTTCTTTGTATGTTCATTTCCTTCTTCCTTTTCCTTCTGACGACCCGTTCCGTGCTAACTGGACATGTTTATAGCGCACTTTTGGAGTAAATGTCGGTTGGTGCGGGGCGGGCCGTCACACTTGGTATTAGAGCCAGGTTGCATAGTTAACCTAGGGAAAGACACTAGGGAGAGATAGTACGTATATGAGAGCGCGTATTTGTGATTACTTTGGTTTTCAAAAACTATGTATGTATATACTATTAGTAGTATAAAGATGAAGTCGCACTGCACTAGCACCACTATGGGGCCGTTAATCGTTTCCTTTTTTCAGATTGACGATGAGCCGAGACACGAGGGGTGCTGGTAGAGGGACCAACCAAGGGAATGCCGCTGACATGAGGGCTATGTTTACTAATCTCATGAGAGACATGCTTAGAGAAGTGCAAGGGGCAATTCCCAATCCCGGAGTTGGTGTTGGCCCAGTAGTGCAGGCGCCTAGGGTCGATTTCGCCAAGTTGTGCAAAGATTACACTAATCTTGGTGGAAAGCCGTTCCACGGAACGGAGTCGGCCACGGATGTTCAGGACTGGATGGATAGCTGTGACCGTATCTTTGATGACTTGGGTCTTGAGGATGCGATGAAAAGGAGGCTAGCGTCTCGTCAGCTGCAAGGGCGAGCGATGAATTGGTGGAATGCCATTAGAACAGCAACTCCAGAGGATCAGGTTACTTGGGATCAGTTCAAGGCTCGCTTTAGCGAGAAGTTTATTCCAGCTGCCCAGAAGTCAGTGTTGTTTAAGAGGTTCTTGGAACTCAAGCAGAACGGAAGGGCAGTTTCTGATTATATTGCTGAATTCGACACTTTGTCGAAGTATGGACTATCTCTTATCGATACTCCTGAGAAGAAGAATGAGAAGTTCATTACTGGTTTGGATGGGTACTTGGGGGAAAGGCTTATCAACCACATCGATGAGACTTTTGAATCGATTGTGGGGAAAGCTTTGAGATCAGAGAGCCTTTACCCTAAGTCAAAGACTGAGGCTGCATCTGCAGAAGGGCCAAAGCCGCAAGCAGGCGGTGGAGGCAAGAATAATTCTCAGAATAAGAGGAAGCAGGACCAATCAAAAGGTGGCCAGAAAAAGAGCAAGAAGGATGTTGAGTGCTTCAGCTGTGGTAAGAAGGGCCATTATGCTAAGGAATGTCGGGCCAAGCCAGCGGAAAGGAAGTGCTACAACTGTGGTCAAGTGGGACATCAGAAAGATAAGTGTCCGCAACCTCTTAAGGAGAAGCAGATTGTGAAAGCATATGCTATTGATGCTGTTCCTTCTTCGTCGAATGCCCCAACTGCGGCGGAGAAAGGAAAGAATGTTGTTATTCAAGGTATGCTTTCCATTTATGATATACCAGTTCGAGTTTTGTTTGATACTGGGGCTTCCTGTTCCTTCATATCTAGTGACCTGGTAGATAGGTTGGGACTGGAACCCAAGATAGTCGATAGACCATTGGTTGTGACGAACCCGATTGGTGGTTCGACTAGCCTTAGTATGATTTGCAGGAATTTGGTCTTATCGAGTCATGGATGTATGTTTGTATGTGATTGCTTTGTTTTGGGCTTTACTGGGTATGGCATTATATTGGGAGTCGATTGGCTCCAAAGATACGGGGTGGTGGTAGACTGTGAGGGCTTTTTGGTGACAGTGAGGGCGGATGATGGGCGGAGGGTAGTGTTTGGTAGCCTACCTAGTGATGGGTTTATGGCTACTTTTGTAAATTCCCTCGACATCGCGCAGGATGAGTTGTCAGATGTGCCCGTGGTTGGCCAGTATCCGGACGTCTTCGAGGAGGTGACCGGGTTTCCACCACACCGAGAGATTGAGTTCTGTATTGATTTAGTGAAAGATGCCAGACGTATAGTGATGCCACTTCGTCGTATGGCACCAAGGGAGCAGCAAGAGCTCGGGGTGCAAGTCAGCAATCTTTTGAAGAAGGGATTTATTAGAAGGAGTGTCTCCGAGTGGGGAGCACCAGTTGTGTTTGCCACTAAGGCAGATGGTTCCCTTCGTTTGTGTGTGGATTATCGCGAGTTGAATAAGGTGACGAGGAAGAATAAGTATCCTCTACCACGGATAGATGATTTGTTTGATCAACTGGAAGGAGCTAGAGTGTTCTCCCAGTTGGACCTAGCGACAGGATTTCATCAGCTTCGAGTAGCGGACGAGAGTGTTCCGAAAACGGCATTTAGGACGCCGTCTGGATTTTATGAGTGATTGGTCATGCCGTTTGGGTTGACAAATGCACCAGCCTATTTTGTGGATCTTATGAATCGAGTATTCAGAGATCAGTTGAATAAGTTTGTTCTTGTGTTCGTGGATGACATCCTTGTTTACTCAAGGACAGAGGAGGAACACAAGGGACACTTGAGGATAGTGATGGAGGTGTTGAGGAAACACCAACTGAAAGCGAAATTCTCTAAGTGTCATTTTTGGAGAAGGGAAGTGAGATTCTTGGGTCATGTTGTTTCAGAGAGTGGTATTGTCGTGGACCCTGCGAAGGTGGCTACGGTACAGGATTGGCCTACGCCCAAGAATGCAACAGATATAAGAAGTTTCTTGGGATTAGCTGGATATTATCGTAAGTTTATCCAAGACTTCTCCAAGATAGCAGCACCGTTGACTCAGTTGACTAAAAAGAATCAGTCCTTCGTCTGGGACGAAGTGTGTGAGGATGCCTTCAAGAGTCTAAAAGAGAGGTTGACACGTGCGCCAGTGTTAGTCATTCCTAAAGGGAATGAAGAGATGACGGTATACACGGATGCTTGTGGTACCGGACTGGGTGCTGTATTGATGCAAGGAGGTAGGGTTGTAGCTTATGCTAGTCGACAGCTAAAGCCGCATGAGAAGAAGTATCCTACCCATGATTTGGAATTAGCAGCGATTGTATTTGCGCTGAAGATGTGGAGACATTATCTCTTGGGAGAAAGATTTGAGTTGTTTACTGATCATAAATCGTTAAAGTATCTCTTCTCCCAGAAAGATCTGAATCTCCGTCAGTAGAGATGGTTGGAGTTCTTGGCTTCGTATGATTTTGATATCGCATACACACCTGGGAAAGGTAATGCGGTAGCCGATGCCTTGAGTAGAAGACATGCTAGCTTAGGGGCAATGTTTCTTGAATGGGAGCAACTGGAGTATATCGTGGGGTTTGATTTCAGACCAAGGTGCGAATTGGATCCAGTTATGCTAGCTAGTTTGACGATCAGACCCACTTTGATAGAGCGGATTGGTTCCAGCCAGAGGGACGATCCTAATCTATTAGAAATCATCTCCAAGTTAGAGATGGGTATCGATGAGGAAATGAATGTGTATCGGCTTGATCGAGATGGATGGCTTCGAAAGAATGGAAGACTAGTTGTGCCCAACGTGAATGGTTTGAGAGATGAAGTGCTTAGAGAATGTCATCACTCAAAACTGACTATACATCCCGGTGGTAATAAGATGTATCGAGACATGAGACAGACTTACTACTGGGAAGGGATGAAAAGAGACGTTGGGAAGTTTATATCCAAGTGCATGAATTGCCAGCTAGTTAAAGCCGAGCAAAAGAAGCCTAATGGTTTGTTACAACCATTAGAAATTCCCGAATGGAAATGGGAGCAAGTTTCGATGGATTTCATCGATGGCTTACCAAGGACTAGATCGGGATATGATAGCATTTGGGTAATTGTGGAACGATTGACTAAAAGTGCAAGATTTATACTAGTCACATCGACCAGGACGGCAGCCAAGTTGGCAGAATTGTATATGAAGTGGGTAGTGAAATTTCACGGAGTACCCAAAAGCATTGTGAGTGACCGAGAGTCGTTGTTCACTAGTGGGTTTTGGAAGAGCTTACAAGAGGCTCTAGGGTCAGGATTACATCTCAGTACTGCATATCATCCTCAGACCGACGGTCAGACGGAGAGGGTGAATCGTATATTGGAAGATCTCTTGAGAGCTTGTATATTGGATTTTGGTGGATCATGGGATGACCATTTGCATCTAGTAGAGTTTGCATATAATAATAGCTACCAATCCAGTATCGGTATGGCTCCATATGAAGCTTTGTACAGAAGACCGTGTAACTCACCATCATGTTGGATAGAGACTGGCGAGAAGTTTGTGCTTGGACCAGATGTGGTGAGGGAAACTTCCGATAAGATTAAGATCATTCAGCAACGAATGAAAGCTGCTCAAGATAGGCAGAAAAGCTATGCTGATAAGAGGAGAAGAGACTTGAAATTGTCCATTGGTGACTTGGTGTTTGTCAAGATTTCTCCATCGAAAAGCGTGATACGATTTGGCAGGAGAGGCAAATTGGCACCAAGATTTGTTGGCCCATTCCCTGTTCTTGAACTAGTCGCTAATTTGGCATATAGAGTTGGCTTACCAGAGAAAATGGCGGGAGTTCACAATGTATTTCATGTTTTCCAACTAAGGAAGTTCGTTCACGACTCAAATGTGACTATTTCACCTGATCAGTTAGAGGACTTCGAGGTAGAACCCGAGGCGGATGGGAACCGCAAGCCGATTCGTATTGTGGGGCACGATACGAAGCAACTTCGAAGGAAGGCGGTGAAGCTAGTCAAGGTTCAGTGGGGCGAATGATTGTACTTGGGAAACAGAGGAAAGCATTAGGGAGGCATATCCAGAACTCTTTGCCTTGTAAGACTTACTTTGTAATTTAGTTATTCCGCATGCTAGGATAGACTTATTTTACTTGTTTTGCATGTTTGATGGTTGTTTTATGGTTGATAGGCATGCGGGAACCTTTGTGTGTGTTTTGATTAGGGAATTTCGGAGGCGAAATTTCTTAAGGGGGGGAGAGTGTAATGACCTGTATTCTACACATCATAGGATTGTAGAATATTTATTTCTTTCCCGTATGAAGTCGTATGGTCATGTAACTTTGGGAAACATCTATTAGAGTCATTTTCCATGCTTATGATTTTTGTCGATTGCTAAATGACCATTTTGCCCCTAGTTGGTACTGTTTTGGCCATAACTTTTGATTGGAAAGGAATTTTGACCTGAAACCACTTCCATTTGATTCGTTTGATGGTTTACCTTTCCGTAGAGTGGTCATAATAGCCAAACGGACTTACCGTTTGGGAGATATGGCTGAAACAAGGTTTGGAGGGTGAAAAACTGCTTAACCGGGCCAAATCGGGTGATTAGTGAGTAGGCCCATAACCCATTTCGGAATTAGGGTTATGGGAGGGATGAAATGAAATGGAGAATCATTCCATTTCAGTTTTCTAGCCTCCACTTATCACCAAGGATCCCTAAAAATGGCCTCTAACTTCTAAATCACCTCCAAATCATCTTTTGGTCAAGAATTAAGCTTAGCAAACCCTAATCAAGGAAGATCTTCACCAAATCAACATAGGAGCTGCTGTTGGCATTGAGATTCACATCAAATCAGAGAATCATTTCAGATCTTAGTTTATTTTGTGGCTAAGGTGAGTGATTTGCATAGTTTTACACTAATTATGGCTAGTTAAGGGTAATTAGTGTTAATTAGCGAATTTATACACCAATAAATTCGGGAAAATGTTCATAAATCCCTAAATGATGTTTTAGATCTCTGATATGAATTTGGGTTAATTTGGTTAAGTTTTGCTAATCCTATCATTAGTTTCACCTAAACATGCTTAAGGGGAAATATGAGATTTTGGGTATGTTTGATCCATTTTAACCTATCATATTGATGTTTTGATGTTTGTGGTTGATCATGTATGTTGCTATGGCTGTATGAAATGCTTTGTGATTGATTCCAATAGTTAGAATGGTCGAAAACGTCGTCGAATGGCGTAAACACTTGCTGGAACAGTTGCAGAAACAGTGCAGGGTTCGGATCGGATCGGATAAGGGGGCTCGGATCGGATATGTTGAACTGAGCAAAGGACCCGATCGGATCGGAACCCAACACTTGGGAAAAGTGGCAAAAAGGAAGGCCACGCTAGATGAACTGGGATCGGATCGGATAAAGGAAGACGGATCGGATCGAGGAGGACGGATCGGAGTGGAAGCACGAAGACGAATCAGAGCGGGAGCACGAAAGCGGATCAGATAGGAGCACATAAAGGGAGCATGAAGACAGATCGAAAGCACGAACCAAGAAGGGACACCCGACCCGAAGAGAAGCATCTGACTCGAACCCAAAGGAATGCCCGACCCGAACCGCACCAGAAGGAGACCCGACCCGAATAGATGAAGGACACCGACCCGAACCGATGGCTTGAGGAGGAACCCGACCCGACCCAGTATTGACCAATAACCAGAGATGCAAAGGTAGTCCAATAAGGGAAGTTAGAGCTCAGGATCCCGGAACCAGTTGGGAACCAATGAGTTCACTTCATGGTTGGACTTTGTTGCGGGACATGTGCTAAGGAGTTGTCGACGTTCATAACTGCGATTCACCACTAAAAAGGAATGATGGGCTACTTATCAGTGCAGTAGGGTCATTATGACCTGAGGGGCAAAGTGATGGTAGCAAGACTACGTTATCAGTGCTTGTAGGGTCATTATGACCCGAGGGGCAAGGTGATGCGTAGTAAGACTATGAGCCAGTGCAGTGGGGTTCTTGTGACTCCATGGGGCAGAGTGGACATAGTAAAGATTGGTAATGCTATGAGCCAGTGCAGTGGGGTTCTTGTGACTCCATGGGGCAAAGTGGACATAGCAAAGGATTAGTGGCTACGTTATCAGTGCAGTGAAGTCATTTATGACTTCATGGGGCAGAGTGATCGTAGCAAGGAATGTTGGGTGATCGAAGTGGTGAATATCGTATGCTTTACGCACTGAGTGAGAGATGTGAGGATGGATGCTATGTTTGATTGTTTTCCATCCCTATGACATGCACACCTCCCCCACCTCCGTATCTTTACACCGTTTGATATGGTACCTTGGAGTGTTGTACAGTATGTAGTGCTAACTCTTTGGTTGCAGGTCCAGGTTCAGGTATGTTTTAGTCTACCTGTTATTGTTCACTTTAGATGCTTATCGCTCATACCAGGCTTTATGTCTGACCCAGAGTTTTATGTCTTCTCTTATTACTCTGGGTGCTCACACGAGCAGACTAGAGACAGGTTAGCTGGTGATGCGCGAGTAGCTGATTCGGAGGCGGGCAGGAGGCTTCCACGTATGATATATATATATATATATATATATATATATATATATATATGCACATTCTCCCTGTGTCGTTGGTGGTCGCTACTTGGGCATTAGTAGTGTACCTCATTTATCTTACTTTTGCTTTGAGACAGTTTGAAAGTTGTAATAAGCTGTATTCTGAATTTCCGCTGCTATGATGTTTAGTTCTGATTTTCAGCTTATACACTGACTCTCCTGTTTTATGTCAAGTATGTTATTATTATATTTTGTTCTATGCGCTGTGAGACATTCTACAGGTTCTTTGTATGTTCATTTCCTTCTTCCTTTTCCTTCTGACGACCTGTTCCGTGCTAACTGGACATGTGTACAGCGCACTTTTGGAGTAAATGTCGGTTGGTGCGGGGCGGGCCGTCACAGGTTTTGATTGTATACCTATATATGGAGACATAGTGGTATGGGGCATTAATGTCGTCTATGATTGATACTTATGATTTGAAATTGTTTTTGAAACATATAAACACTGGCAATAATATCAAATGATTTGTTTTATTCGTATCAAACATATTTTGGCCATTATAAGGTAAAACTCTATCCTCCGGTTTGTGTTGCATTGTCTGATGGGAACTGAGTCTTATAATGGCTTCAATTTTATAAAAAGCATTGCGATGTTTAAAAGATTTATTTATTTTAAAGCACTGGCAATCCAATGGAGTAAACCCGTTCCGCGAAAGTGGCGTGGTCCTGTGATTAGCCATATTTGAAAATGTGTTAAGTAGATTTCTCATACCATTCCCATGACTGACTCGTAGTTTGTTTCACTTGCAAACTCGGGTGCCCCTTTTTCTACACGGGCAGCCTTGTATTCAGGTTTTAGCAGGCTCTTTCTGGATAGCTGGAGCTGAGGATGGATTCTATCATTTATCTCTTTTTATGCTGTTCAACTCCTGTTGTACATATTATGTTTTCTTTTCCGCTGTAGACATTTATGTATAGCTGAACTGTATTTGTACTAAGTATGATCCTATATACTGTGTAAATCTGATGTTTATATTTATCCAATATATTCTGTTGTACATTATCTGGTGTATTTATTTATTTCTGTTCTGCTGTTACCTGTTTATGTGTTATATTCCAAAGATTACCCTTGCCTTCGTGTTACGAGGTTTGGGTCGTCACACACAGAATTTAATACATATCAGAATAATGAGTTTCTATAATTTTTAAAGGACCGGTTCAGAATCCCTAAGAAATTCCACGATAACAGTGTAGAATCCAATAAGATTTCTAACTATGTATATTATTATTATTAAGCAAGTTACCATTGTAACCCATTTCAAGTTACTATTTCGAATACTTAAGTGAAGATAGCAATAAACAAATGTAAAATTCAAAACACATGCTTTTATATAAAAATCAATTAGATTTCAAATTTATTCAAGTTTTAATTGTAATCTTAGAGCAAATCAGAAGACATCACATTGTAATTCATCTTATAGACTCGCAGTATCATAATTTGATCATGATGGAGGTGAAAATGAAAGCAAGGAATTACTGGTTGACATATTTTATATCTATCATGCAGAAACAAAAAAAGTAAATAAAAGAGAAGCAAGTATAAAAAAAAGAAATGGTAACATAATGAATGCATTAACAAAATTTAGGTTTTTACCTCTAATAGGCAGATGAATAATAGCAGCATATCACCGTTCGCCTCCTTCCAAACCCATGACCTTGTCTACGACACACCAACACTGAAAAACGGAACTGAAATTATAAAAATGTCGAATGATACGAATGGAGCCGAAAAACGAAAGTTAAAACCTCGCTTTGAACTCTTTCTTTAAACCAAACCAATACACCATAGGACAAACATGTACATGTTGGAGGCCTAGAGCAGTGCACTATGAACATATTGCCTATAATATAAGGTAACAAAAATCACCTACATATAAATTATACTATTTGAAACATTAGTGAGGTTGTAGAATGCACAAGGTGGTAAATGGTGATTCTATTTGCATGTGTTTTGGAAAAGACTTGAGTTTGGAAAAAAATGCACATCCCAGGTATTTCAGTAATGGCTGGTAGAAATGAGTTATCAAGATAGCTGGCTAGCCGTTTTAGTTCTATAGCATTAACAAAACACATCATTTTTAGTTGGCATTAACCATATACCGATTGTCACAGATGTATATAATTTAGGATGATAAAGGAGTAACCACATGGATAACATAGGGATAGCTTTCTCCTCCACTAATTTTATGCATCAAATATCGATGTATGACATGAAGGTTCAATTAGTGTGTTGTGATTGGTAATCATGGACCTTTTATTCTAAGTGAAATACTCATTTAAATGTGAGCACATAGAGATTAGAGATGACCAAATAAGCATAATTGTTATATGTAGCCAAATAAAACCTATAGTTGACATATTATTCTTAAAATCCAACACTCAACCGTTTATCCAGAGCATGTCAGTCGCCTAACTGCACTTAACCGTTAGGCTAATGCTGCGAACATTATGTAAATTTATTAGCTAATATAGAATACTCATATTACTTCTACACTAGGTAAGTCCTTTGCATCCAATATATAATTTGAAATGCAAATGCCATTGGTTTTTTATGTATATGAAGTGCTTGGTGAATCACATACAAAATGTTGGTCAATATTTCACCATGGACATGGAATTGGGAGCTTCAACATGAAGTGAAGAATCATTATCTTCATGATAATAAATTTGACAATGAACTGAGTAATATTTTTTTCATTCTAAAGTGCAATTAACTGTCAATATCTTCTATCAGACAAAAGGACACTCAGGACTCAAAGTGATACTATGATGACAAATACATGAGAAAAAGCCTAGTTTTGCGCTTTTGCTTCACTAACGCTGACAGTTCAAGTGCATGATGCATTAAACGATGGTAGTATATTTGCAGCCATTTATACACATCACGCATTGTTAGACACAAAAGACAGTACGAAATCTGCAGGATCGAGACAACACAACATGATGACACCTAGAGTCAACCAAAGGTTCAGACATCGACTGCATTGATGCAATTTTACTTAAATACAGGTAAATTGACGTAGCGACATAATGATGACTATTCAAAATAAAAATAGTCAGCATTGTCTTTTGAAATGAACCTTCAACGTATTTTTTGGGATCTACAGATTGTCCGAATGGTGGTGTGGGATAAAAAGCATCTTGTTGAGACTTATTGCATCGTGTCGTAAATTAGTTTTTCTACTGCTGTAACTACTACTATTACGAAGTCATTATTCTCAAACAAGTTGGATCGGATGAAAATGGAAACCAAAATCAAATGACAAAACTAATTTAGAAGTAGTAATAGCACTAATATAGATCTAAAACCTAATCTCACTAAATTAGCATCCCTAGATCTCCAGCGCACTATAAATTCCAGCACTGAGTTGTATTCGTTGATCTCTTTCATATTGCAATAAGAAAGCTTTCATTATGCAATGCAATTTTTTTTTATTCCATAACAAACAATTAAATGTGTTGAAAGATATAATTGTTAATTGTGTTGAAAGATATAATTGTTAAATGTGTTGAAAGATATAATTCTTAAACAGTAATGCTACCGGAATACACCGCATCCGTCACCAACCCAAGACAAAAAGTCCTAAAACAATTCCACAGTCACATCCAAAAGAAACAAACCCAAAAATGTGAATAACACTTAAATGTTGAGTAATCTCATACAATCGGACCAAAGGTCACGCTGAAGCAGATGGCAGATCAATTTGAGCCTTTAAGTCAGATCCGATTTGTAGGGACAGAAGTAGTAAATCAACATCATGTCATGACAAGAATCTGAACTCCAAGTCGGATCCGAAGAGACTGGCAGATTCCAAGCTCTAAATTGAACAAAGAAAATAACGGGTCAGTTCTAAAATTTAGATCTAAGATGAGGAATACGTGGTTAAAAAAAGACAGGGAAGAGGGTCTAACAGTGATTTTAAAAGCTTGATATTAGAGAGAAGAGACGAACTAAAGTGGAGAGGTATGAGTGATTAGAAAAAATGAGAGATCAACGAGGAGGCTGGAAGAATGGGTAAGAATGCGTTGAGATGTGTTAGATCTGGAGGTGGAATAAGAATTGTTTAGGAGGTATTTGATTTTTTTGGGGAAGATGAATCGTATTTTCGTGGGAAGTGAAAATTAAAAACCGGGCGCGTGGATTGAAATAATGGAGAGAAATTTTTTAGAATTGCGAAAAACATTTTTTAATCAAACTTTCATTGTTTCTAGCCATAACATATTTTATAAGACAGATACAAAGGCAACCCTTTAGGCACGTACGAAAGCGATAAATTTGCAGTATAATGCTTGCTTCTTTTTTTTGAAATTTGGAGCATTTTAGAATTCTATGAAATTTTGAAAATAATTATTAAATATTAAAAATTAGTCTTAATTATTGATTATTACTTCTTAATTATGCAGTAGTAATTTTCAAATATTATATAATAATTAATGATTGTTTAAACGTTAATTATCAATTATTATAGCAATTTTTTAATAATAAATACAAATTATTAATTATTAAATAGTAATTATTTGTTAATTAGTATATTGATTATTAGTTATTTAATAGTAATTATTTCGTATTTTAGATTAACCAATAATTTTTAGTTATTATTATTTAACAATAACTGAAATTGGAGTTGAAGTCGGTGAAGCTACCGTTGCCGCCGTTGGAGATGTAGATGTCAAAATGAGTTGCGACGGCACTGATGTCGATGGAATTGGACTTGGATTTGGTGTTGGAGTAGGTGGAGAGTTCGGTGAGCTTGAAATCGAATGAAAAATCGAAAATTAGGGTTCAAAAACTTGAAACGACGAGTGAAATTTGGATATGAAATTGTGGTGGCCTTGAAATTATTAGTTGTTAATTGCTAAGTATTAAATATTACATATTGATTATTAATTATTACTTCCTAATTGATTATTGATAGTAATCATTAGTTATTAATTATAAATAATCAATATAAATATATTAAATATTAATTATTAGTTATTAATTATATTAAAATATAGTCATATATTACAACGGTCAAAAATAAAAGTTGTGATAGGCTTTTATTACAACTGTTAAAATAACACAGTTGTTAAAAATAATTTTATTACAACTTTTCTAGAAAAAAGTTGTAAAAAAACATTTATTACAACAGTGCTTTTACCACCGTTGTAAAATTAAATTTGCAATATGGTGTTTTTGTTGTAGTGATCTAACCGTTGATGAAGATCAATGAAATTTGAATAAGAAAAGGACCTAAATTGCTTGGTTTAATATTGTATATGAATGTATCCTAATATTAATTGCATGTAATAATTAGTGGTATGGGTATTTCACGCATTAGAAAAAAAGCATAACAATATCATGTTGTTTTACATAGGTTATAAATGATTATTCAATTATTTTAGTATACACTAACATTTACATGCATTTTATATTCATAGGCGAATGTGTATATATGGCTTATACATTAAATGTTAAGTATTTTATTTATAATCAGCGACAACTAGCCACATATTTGAGTGCTAAAGTGAGCAACCAAAAAACAACAATGTTTCTACTTTTATTGTAAATTTGATGAATATAGTTGTGTATAATTAGAGACTTGATGACATTTGGGAATTAAATTTACGCTTTCCTGTAGCAGTTGGATCATTGTTAACTATAATTATAATGTTTCTGAAGAATGACTATGCTAATAATTTTTATTCCTATCTCCAATTAAGTTATGGTTGTCAAATCGACAAGGATTGAATATTAGTAGTCTACAATCCCAGAACATGTTTATTTGTATACAAGTGTTATTTTCTTGAAATGAAATCGTCCAAGGCTACAGCTAGCACGGTCAAATTTAAAAGAAGCTAAAGAAAACTTAAAGATTAGGTACTGAAAACAGTTGCCTGGAGAAGGTTATGTAGTTTTTGCTCTATTGTAGAAACCATGTTAAGAAGATTTGCAAGGTGGTTGGTTAAATAAATATTTCTATATTAGATGCAAAAATGTAAATTAATTTCATTCTCTTCTCTTGGAGGCCCTGGATCTGACATAGGAGAAAAAAGTTGGGTCGTTCATTTGTTTCAAACGTGAGTTTTACATAATTGAATATGAATATTGATAAATAATTGATGGTTAAGATTGATGTTGTATTGCTAACGTTTGATCCGGAGTAACATTTCATCTTGACAGTAGTATAAATAAATTGAAAATATAGAGCAACGATATTATCCAAATAATATAATAAATGTAGGATATGATGCATTAAAAGTGGAAAAAAAATATAAACTTACATTTCTTAGTGGGTGAAAAGAATGACAATAGGATGAATGTTTTTTTTTGAAATGATTCTGACGCTTATCACCAAACAAATGTATGTACGAAGTGTTCACCTGGCATGTGCACAAACTATTACATGTTGCATATTCACTCAATCGAAAAATGAAATCAAACAAAAAATCAAAAGGCCCAAAGATAGCCAACCTTACGTCTTCGACTACTTAAGGAATGCAACACTAATCAAACTAGAAATGAGACTATAGTCTGTCTGCCCATTCCTAATTTACATCTCAGTACAAGAAAATTCAAAAAGGCGACACCAAACTAATAAATATAGCAAAATGAAAAATCATAGATGCCACAACAGGTGAAACTCGCCCTTTATCTTCTCCACCGCAAGCAAAACCATCACCAGCTTCAACTAGCCTCTCACAGAACCCAGTTCTAAGACGGATATAGCTACTGGTCAACAGGGTCAGAATCAGACACAAGAATGGAGCTCCGAACATCCGAAATCATAATCACTTGAATTATGGCTACTTGTGAGAATAAAATGACGAAGAGTGCTTTTTTAAAATAAAATAAACAAATGATAACATTTGATGTAGTGAATTTTATATTGTGATGATTATTCTTTACAAATCAAAGCATTTCATGTGTATATCCTAATCATTGGTGATTTTGGTTTTCAATATACTGCCATGTCCATATGATGCACCCAACCGTACTAAAGTGTAATTCCACCACAAATAAGATTTGCATAACTGTTCTAAACGTAATTCTAAATTCTATTTTACTAGCGAAAGAATAGTGAAAATAAGATGGTAATGATTCAACTAGAATAATGAATTTCACTTTTGGGTTTATGCAATGTTATTGTTTATTAGGTTAAAATGTAATGTGCAATGTGCAAGTTATTTGGTACGGTACAGCAAGGATGTTCGATTGAAAGCAACTGTGCAATGTGTCAATTATTTGACATGGTACTACAAGGATGTTCGATTGAAGGCAAACGTATATTAACTTTAATATTCATGAGATAATTATTTGGCATGGTATTACATAGATGTTTGGTTGAAGGCAGCCGTGCAACTGCACGGGACTGATCTAGTTAACTCTATTTAAAGAAATGTAATCAGAATACAACTTACAAAGGTTTACGATAATATTTCCAGCATATCTCCCATTTAGTCTCATATATACAGTTTTGTCAAAGATTTTTAGCAATTAGAAAAACATTCATGAAGCACTACGTAAATGCAGATCAATTGAATTTAAAGAAACAACTTTAAGGCACTATTTTGACATTCATTATTACAGTGCCTAAATTTCAATTATGAAATTCAACTCATTTTCTAATGTATTTTTACTCCTCGCCTAAGCCTTAATTTTAAATGTGATTAAACATAAAGTATTTAGTGCGTATGAAAGTAATTCATGATAAGAAGTAAAAATACAGTACCCTGACGCATTTTGAGAAAATGAGTCGAATCCTTTTGCAGCTCCTTGATAGTTTCCATAACAGTTTAGTCAACGATAAAGAAAACCCAACATAACTACAATTAATTATCTAAAACAATTTACAAATTTAGCGAGTGAAATTAAAATCGGTGGAAGTAGTTAACTGAATATTAACATGTAAGAAAAATAGAGAAAGTGGTTCGGCCAGTTTGGTATCCTTGAACCTTAGTGATATTTGCTTTCACTATTTACCTAAACTTTGCAGAATGATAGAATCAACATCCTTTCAATTACTTTAGATCATTTATCAATCATCTTGGCCTTGAATCTGTAACGTCCACGTGTTAGTCAGGATTAGTAAACTAACGGTGTGTCGATGAATGTTGACGAGCGAAATTATCGCACGCCAACATCCAATGTTTATGTGTGAACAATTATCCAAATAAGCAGTAAATAGTGTAAATGTGGGGATACACAACCTTTATAGTGGTTCGGCAATAACGCCTACGTCCACTTTATAATTTTCATTTATCATATCTTTGACGATTACAATTGACGTGACAATATTTGTATACAAAGTTGTGAGTATCATAAACTTTGGCTAAATTATTCTTCTTCTTCTTCCTTGAGATGAGTTGACTTGGTCAATTATGAGCAAAACAAGCTTTAATGTCCAAGAGGTCTAGAGACGGTGTAACTATGTTCGCTAGTGTCCAACAAGTTATGGAATATGTATGCTCTACCTATCAACTATTCATGCCATGTTCAATGGCCATGGAGAAGATGTTGCAAGCCATCAATGAGTGTTTAGAACTCTTAAGATCCAAAATTCCAAGCGAAAAAAAATCCCAATGAAAGCCAAGGGTTGGGGTATTTATAGGAGTAAGGTTAGGCGGAGTAGGTAGGAAATGGGACCAACAACCCTTTGTTTCAAGCACCCAAAAACAACCTCTTTTCAGAAAATTCGTAACCCCTGGTGAGGGGTACGAAATTCGCACCCCACCAAGGGGTGTGAAATTTCGTACCCTCGGTTTCGCACCTCCTGGTGGGGTGCAAATTTCATACCCCTCCAAGGGGTGCGAAATTTTGTACCCTCTGTAGGGGTTGCGAATCCCGCACCCCACCTGGGGGTGCGAAATTTCGTATCCCCTGAAGGGGTACGAAATTTCATATTCCACTAGCGGGTGTGAAATTCCGTACCTCCGGGACGGGTACGAAATTCTTACCCCTTAGGGGATAAGAAATTCGTATCCCCTTGGGGGATACAAATTTCGTACCCTTTAAAGAGGTACGAAATTGATAGAGGAGGGGACCGAAATCGTGTTGCCGAGGGAGTTGAAGTTCCTGAATGCGAAGTGAGGAAATTCGTGGTTTTGCTGGTTCGAAGTGAAGGGATCTGAGCTTCAAGCTTGGAGAAAATCGGATGGACCCGCTGGTCCTAAGTGTGGGAATCCGCGGACCCGCTTGATGGTTCACCTTCGGCTCAGAGCACGGCTTGCCTTCGGCTCGGACGACGGTTTGCGTAAAAGTTCATTGAGCCCAAAAGAGGTCATCTGATAGAGGTTTCAGGTCTTTTTGTGTTTGCGACGCGACTTCACCTTAGCTGCTTTGTGTTTTTTGACGCTCGAGCGCGTCGCTCACCAAGTACTTGACTTGTGACAGCTTCAACAAAAAAGCGTGTCAACAATGAAGCTGAAGAACGATAAACGAAAAGAGTCAAATTTAAACAAATATTAGGTATTTACCATACTGTTAGTCTAGCAATAGGGTTGTTGATGAAGCCAACGTCCAGAAATATCAATGACAGTGCAATATAATCTGCAGATGCATTCAATCGAAAATTAGTCTAGCTTTATCTCCAGAAGAGCTGAACTTCATGAAGACTTACTTGGATCTTGTTTCTGATGCTCTTCACTCATATTTATTTACCTTTGTGTTAAAAATGCTGTCCACTTGCATAACAGTATCATCATTATTTGAGCTAGCATTCTGCACTTTAGGTAGCCATACTTCAACTGAACTACACTGCCTATCTGAATAACTGCAGCATTGACATATTTTGACAGTGCATGATACTACCGAATACCTCCAACTCATTCAACGGCTCCCATGCATACTGCAGCCTCGCCAACATTCACCACTTCACAATCCATCTCCTCCCCTTGCACCACTTCTCCCCTTGTGCCAAGTTCATACGTACATCCATCAGCTGGCACCCTACTTCGCATCACTATACCCTTCAGCATCGATTACAATTAGCTCCTCAACCATTCACATTAACCATCACCCACGACCACCTCCTTCTGCCAGCATCACTCCTCACCAAACAAATCCTACCATCCCTAATTAACTTCAACTGCAACCTCACCTTCAATTTCAATTCAACCTCAACTTTCACAAATCTTCAACTTCAATTGCAACAGGAATTCCCCATCGTCGAAAACCTCAGATCACGACTGAGCTGCAGCACGTCTTCATCATCAACGAACTGATCCACCACAAACACCCGACTTCTTTAATCCCAAAAAAATAGCATTAAAGTCATTATTTAGCACAAAACTGAAAAAAATCAACATTTTATTCTCATTTGAATTGTATAATATCATTTACTGTATTTGGCTTTCTAATAACTAATCAGAGGCTGACGTGAATTTATAACCACTTGCTGCCGCCTAAGACTGTCAAATATAAAAGGCAAAAAAGGCCGCCTTTATTGGTTTTGAAACACTAAAAGCCAATGTAAATGTACCCCTTCTATCAATTTTGAAATATTAGAGGCCAACATTAATGTCAACTTTTAATATAGGTGGGTCTACAATTTAAGAAATCTCCAGGGCTTATACATCGGGCCCCAGATGATGAAAACACAATCCACCAAAACCATGTTTACAGAAGTGTTGTCCAGCAAGAAAAATATAGTATGGCAAACATTATAAAAAAAATACAACAACAATCATTGTCAAAACACTACAGCAAGCGTTACCAAGATTCACAACAACATGGTATAGTTCGCATAAATGCAAAATAAGAACCTATATTAACTTAACAGAATATAACATTAAGTACATAGTTCCCAAGTCAAAAGTAACTAAACTTCCACACTTCATATCAATTTTTGTTCGTTATATAATAGCAAATGCATACTTTATATCTTTTAGGGAGGAATATGTAAAAACAAATGGATCATTTTTTGTTGCTCCATTTATGGTACTAAAAAAGTTTGTTACTCCAATATTACAAAACATGGGCAATGATTTCTGTATGGAGCATAAGGCTTTAATAGGATGAATTAATAAAGTAAGACCACGTGAACTTATTCCTTTACATATAACATGTCAGAGGTTATGATGTTGTCCTAATTATTTGGTATGAAATTAAAACAGCTGCAGGTCAGGAAAACAAATCAACGTATGAAGGAAAAAAGAAAACATGTGCTCTCCTAACATTACATCAATCGGTAATGTTGCCGAAAGACAACCATGCATATGTGTAAAGATAAAAAAATAGTACTTAAAGCTATTTATTCCATCATTTTACAACAAATTATGTACCTACATCATAAGGTATCCTCAATTATAGTACTAATTCTGCAGAATGGAACAGTTGTGAAGGGAAAAATAATCTTGAATGGATTCAGAACTTATGTGGATCAAGGATACTTTAAAAGACCGATTCAAACAATGTTGATCTCTCAAACAATATTAAGAAGAATTTTTTTTAATTATGGTTACAGATGATAACAACCAAATTCTCAAAAAATACCAATTGTAATGACATTGCACTATGCATATGCAAAAAAAAATTAAAAAATTATTAACATACCATTGGACCAATCGTCCGGTTTAAAGCAACCACTCCATATGCAAAAACTGGTTTCTTTTCTAGCAAAAAACTATTTTAAGGAAAATGACAATAATATGAAGATGATTTTCAAGAAAAATGACAATAATATGAAGATGATTTTCAAAATGTTATCGAGATCGTTAGTGGCGTAGATTATGGAGTTGTTAGTATCATACATTCAAATAATTGGCAAAGTTCATTTATAGCAAAAAAAATCAGAAGAAAACTTATAAGAGATCATGTTCTACTATTTTTCATTTCACATATTTCAAACACATTTCATCAAACTTATATTGTGCAATTTAACATGTAATACAAAAGAAATCTGAATGTAATCTAGGAAACCAACCTCGGAACAGTAGATGATAAACCGAAGAGCAAACAATCTTTTATCAATTACTGAGTGCACATTTGAAGAAGAATGCATCACTTTTATCAACCTATGATATACTGAGCAGAAGAACATAAACTAATCAGTGCAAACAATCAATTACCTAAACATCAACCAATTTCAAATAATCCAAGCAATCAACAGACTGAATTCGTAACATGTAACTATATTTCAAGATAGATATGAGTGCAGAAACTTACTCTTTTTTTGTGTGTGTGTGTTGATCTGCGGGTTAGCGGAAAGCACGAAACCAGATTCTAATTTGGGGAGAGAGAAGATGAAAATAGAATATATTTAGGTCTTGGACGCAATCAATCTTAGATAATTATCGAACATAATAATACACACAATACTTGATGTGTGTTATGGACTTTTTTCATGAGGTGGTTTTGTCAGTTGATAAGGCCATGAATCGAGGGGAGGAAGAAAAGGTGATGGCAAACTGAAATGGGGAAAAAAACGTACTAAAATTGACTGCGAACGTGATGAGGACCCGTGAATTAAGGGTTAAGCACGATTTGGATATTTTTCAAAAACAAACATTGAAATTAGTTCGCGTGTGTGTGTGTATATATATATATGGGGCGTTTATTTTGACACAATTTGGTGACACAAAAGATCTGCATCATTGGATCTTTTTGTTTTTACATGGAATGTGGAATTCGGGGGGCAATCCAATGGTGAGAATTATGTGTCACCAAATTGTATCAAAATAGACTTTCTTATATATATATATATATATATATATATATATATATATATATATATATATATATATATATATATACACACACACACACACACACATATACATATACATATATATATGTATATTTATTCAGGATAGAAACCGACCAGAGTCGTAAAACCCTCCCTATTGCACGTAGTCCGGTCCGCGAGCACCACATAAGTGGCTGATTTTAGCGTATGGAACAACATGAAACTGGTTTAACCCTTGTGCAACAAGGAAAATCAAGCCAAGTAATACAAGAGTTAAATGTGCAGCAAGAATCAAGGTCAGGAGCAATCAAGGCTTTTTATAACTCAAGAAAGAAACATGAGAGGAGCAACAAACAGTCAACGGTTTTTAAATATGGTGCAGCAGAGTGTTAAAAGATTGCAGGACTAGACAAAATTTTATGGCAAGTGACACAAGCCGGCATGTACACATATTCGTGCACACAACGCCATGTCTCAAGAAAACAAGCCACAAAGTAACATCACCTTCCGCAAGAACATCAATGAGACTGACTTAAACATGGTGCAGGAAGAACATGTACAAATGCAAGCACACAACTCAAGTCAAAGTCATGGATGGACAAAGCAACAACTCAGACCCAAGCATGCACAAGTTCGAACAAATCACTAGAGACAAGCAAATATTTTTACAAGCAACTAAATGACAAATTGCAACTGTCCAGTCATGGTGAAAGAAAATTGTAACGACCCAGAAAATCTGAACCAATTTAAATTTTTTAAATTGGCTAAAATAATGGATTTTAAATATTTAAAATAAATATTTTAAATAATGTCGATGAAAACTGAGTTTGAATCGACAATTGAAAACGAATACAATTAATTATAATTATAAACAAGGCCTGAAATGGCGCTGTAGTTTCAAAAATCGAATTCAAACTTTGTCGGACTATACCGGGTGCAAAACAAAACGAATTTTAGTGAAACCAAAAATATTTAAATCTGTTAGTGAATACCTTTCCAACGAATCTGACAAATCGAAATTTGATAGCGGGAATCAAAAGATATGTCCAGTTGAAAATTCTGAATAGTCGCTATGGAATTCAGGCCCTTAAAAATGGACATTTTGCAAACGACCTCGGATTTCGACGAAACCACTGTTGTTAGATCCGCAGTGTCAAGTTATTGCTAGGTTTCAAATTTCATAATTTTTCGAATCAATATGTGAGCGTGGCAAAAGAAAACGCGTTTGACCAGTTTCAGTTGATTTTAATCGACTGGAAATTGGCCATTTTTCCAACGGTCTCAGAATTCGACGAAACTAGTTTTGATAGGACCGTATCGTCAATACGAAGCTAGAAAATATTTTTCAGGAATTTTCAAGTTAGTATGTGACCCCGGTAATTTGAAATGTACGTTTAAAATTTAATATGGTGATTTAAATGTAAATCAAACGGAAACTGATTGTAACTATCGAATCAGCTTATAATATATATCCCATTGTGTTCGGAATGAGGGTGAAATGCTATGGACGACAGGCGGTGGGCCTCATTTCGAGGTCGTGGGTAAAAGTCAACTATATGCAATTAAATTAATTAATAAAAAAAATTATCTCCCTCCCTTTTTTCTTTCTGCCCCCCCCCCCCCCCCGATTTCATTAAACAGAAGAAGAAAAAAGAAAAAGAAAGGAGGAGCAGCAGCCGCCGCCTCCACCAAGTTCCAGCTGCCCTCTCCAGCTCGACCTCCGCTCCACCCTCCGATCCCGCTCCTCTCCACCTCAACGCACCCGAACCCCCTCCCTGACCTATTCCGCCACCAGGCCACCTCGCGACGCCCCAATTCGCAAGCCCCCCCCTCAGTTCGAGACCATTGAAGCCACCAGGCGGACCCAGCAAGCACCGTGAGCTCGAGCGTCCCTGACCCCGCACCTCCACCCTCGTCTCTGACTGCTTGCGCAGCCTTCAACCTCTCCGGCAGCGAACGAGAAGCCCTAGTGGCTCGGGAAGGGTTTGAACACCAGAGCGGAGGAAGAAAAATAAGGGTAATTCCCTTAGCTCAGTAAAATACGGTACTTCCTTTTCATTTTATCGTATTAATTGTTTAAAAAAAATGTGAATATGATGGTTTAGAAAAAGATTTGATTTTTAAATCAGTAAAGATTTGATTTTTTCAAATCAGTAAAGATTTGATTTTTAAATCAGTAAAGATTTGATTTTTTTAAATCAGTAAAGATTTGATTTTTAAAAATAGAAAAGACTTGATTTTTAAAAATAGAAAAGATTAGATTTTTAAAGAAAGAAAGACGATATTTTTAAATGGAGAAAGGCGTGATTTTTACTTAGGTAGTGGATTAAAAATATGGTTTTTATATATTGAATAGCGAAGTAAAAATTCGATTTTTATATATTGAATAGCGAAGTAAAAATTCAATTTTTATATATTGAATAGCGAAGTAAAAATTCGATTTTTATATATTGAATAGCGAAGTAAAAATTTGATTTTTATATATTGAATAGCGAAGTAAAATTCGATTTTTATATATTGAATAGCGAAGTAAAATTGTGATTTTTCCATATGAAGAGAATACGGGCAACGATACTGACGAAAGGCGAGAGCGGTGAAGATTTATGCAAAGAAGAGTCGTGGGATTGAATTAGCTATTCGGTGAGAATTTCTCACTCTTCAATTTCTTTTTCTAGCTATATATATATATATATATATGTTAAAATAAAAGTGAATTGCTATATATAAATATATAAATATATATATATATATATATATATATACGCCCCTCGTCCACAAACCATGGACGATATTTATTGATTGAAGTTGTTGTGAAAATTGATTGGTAGCGAATGATTGTTTGGGATTGTTTGTGGTTGATATTGATTGATTGAGGTTGAAAAATACCCGTTTGTGGTTGAGAAATATTTGGTTGAAACCACATAGGATTAGTTTGTGGAAATGAAATAAATATATACATGCCGCCTGCGTGCGAACTAGATGCATGATCCCCATTGTCAAAAACCGCGAGGTTTTAAGGTAGAGCGAGGAGCCGTACTAGGGACGGTCCCGGTTTTAACTACCCTGCCGTTATGCTGCCGAAATTTTGAATAACATTCATGTGTTTGAATTATTTTCATTTGCTAAAACTATATTTATTCATTGAATAGAAAACCTTCATGTGTTGAATCGATATTCATTCGTTGATTAGAAATTCATGTGTTGAATGGTATTCGCGTTTAAAAATAAATAAAAATAAATCACATTTCTATCTATATATCGAAATTATAGAAAACCTTCATGTGTTGAATTGATATTCATTCGTTGATTAGAAATTCATGTGTTGAATGGTATTCATATTTTAAAATAAATCGTTTGATAATAAAAATCACCTTTTATCGACTATATGAACTGTGTAAAATAGTCTCATTTTGAAAGAAATTGTTTTATAAGAAAAATCCTATTTTTATCACCAATATGAAATATATCAAAATAATAGTGTTTTGAAATGAGTTGTTTTACAATAAAAATCACATTTTTATTGTATGCATGAATCGTTGAAATGTTAAGTGTTAAAAATAGCCACTTGTTCAAATAAACATATATGAGTTGAAATATTCATTTATTAGCTAATGAAATGATTTGTACCTATGTATGTAACCTTAGAGTGAATGGTGTTTTTAAACCAAATAGAAATCAAATATGAAGTTGAATAGAAAAGGTTAAATGATAAGAACTATATATATGTATATGCATATTCATTGAACAGGTTATAGCAAAGGGGCTAGAGAAGAGGAATAAAATTTTGTGCCCGACAAATAGGTACACATTTATTGTTTTGTTTGGGTGATGATTTTATGAGCCTGTTGGCTAGCCGCTTGGCTTTTTCTTTTTCTTTTTGAGATTAGAAGGACCGGGAAAGCTATTTGCGATTTCCCGATGCTCCCGGTGCAGGGGAGGTTATGGCGAAATTTTCCAAAATTTTAAGGCGTTAGCGAAATATTTGTAGTGAAAACGATATTGAAATTGTTGAATGAACTATATTTATATAATTATATAAATATAAATAAAATTAAAACGAAACGTAGCCGTGCAGTTCGTGTTTTGAAACCGTGTTTTCAAACAACTAGTATGGGGAATCCGACCATTGCATTTTCCCGAAACCGCAACCGTCGGGTTCGCCTTGGAAATATCTTTCCAACGGCACCAACCTTGTAAAAATCCAACGGTTGGATTGTCTGGAATGTTTAATTCAAATCTGATGAAAAACAGCGCCAGAAGCGAATATATATATATATATATATATATATATATATATATATATATATATATATATAATTATATATTTAATCGAATAACGACGCTGCAGTTCGTATTTTGAAATCGAAACTTCAAACGATTGTACCGGGAGATCCGACCGTCGTATTTTCCCAAAACTGGAACCGTTGGATTCGTTTTGAAAAGACCTTTCTAATGATGTAAATTTTGTGAAGATCCAACGGTTAGATTTTCCGATATGCGTAAATCAATTCTGAAGAAAAACAGCGCCACGGCCGCTTTATGGCCCGAAGCGTCGTTTTGAATAAATTAGCTATTTTAAAATAAATAAAAATAGCGATAAATCGTTATAAAATATCATAAACAATATGGAATGGAAATAAACTGAATTTGCTCGATTTATGTTGTATTTGATGGTTGAATGTGTTTGGTGTGAAAATTACATTAAACAACAAAATTAGTGTTGCCGAATGATTTAACCATTGGAATAAATTGATTTGAAATTCTAAATATACGTGAATTATTTGAAAAGGCCGAGTTAATTCTCATTTCAAATAATTGACCGACGATTGAAATTCGAAGATGAAGACGACGGTCGAAGACCGGAGATCTTCACCTCGTTTGGATGGTAACCGAGGTCCTGATTGGGAGGCATCCCGAAATATGGATAATGAGTGGTGATCGTCCAGACGTACGTGGTGATCGAAGGGTTTGCGAGGTATTTAGTGCCTCCGGTTTCGTTCAGACCCAGAACGGACTCGTAAATGGACTGTGTGTCTGACATTGGATTTTATTCTGTGTCGATTGATCTCTGTTAAATATACATCTGTTTGGCGGCGGAAAATTTATTCTTTTGCTTAACGCCCTTCTCTGAGACGCACGAGCCCAGAGGTTGTATATCGATGGACATCAGTTGCATGGCATGAATTGCCTGTGTGGCATGCTAAGATGCAGAGATCAGGGCTTCTGTTGAAAAGAAAAGTCTTGTGGTAATGATCAGAGCACCGCCTGTGTGGCGTAGCTTTGTGTATAACGTGAATTCGCAAGCCTCACACCCCGGTATGAACCTAAAACGGGAGAAGGACCTCAGGGAGGGCATGCGTTTCTTTCTAGCTAGGGTGGTGTCAGTGACCTACCAGCCCTGACATTTATATAGTTTTCACCTATGTGGTTGTTGCTGTTGCGAGGCACCTCGGTTTGATCGGACGATCCGGGTCTGATGGAGTCATTCGTTGGCTCATTTACGCCCCAAAGGGCGGGAAAACGTATTGTTCAGGCATTTTAATCCACATCGGTGGACCGACCCTGACGATCCAAGGGCCCACCTGAGTCTGGGTCCTAAGGCTCGGGCTAGACAGTCTCGAATTCGGTAAGGACTATCTTTTGCCTTGGTTCAGGACAGAAATCCAATTTCCAAATACGTGACGATGCGGTTTCGATTGTATATATATTTGGCGACATACTGTCATGGGACGCTCATGTCGTCTATGATTGATAGTTATGATTTGAAATTTTTTTCAAAACATATAAACACTAGCAATAATATCAAATGCCTTTGTTTATTCGTATCAAGCGTATTTTGGCCGTTATAAGGTAAAAACTCTATCCTCCGGTTTGCGTTGCATTGTGTGATGGGAACTGAGTCTTATAACGACTTCATTTTTATAAAAAGCATAGCGATGTTTAAAAGAAAGATTTGTTTTAAAGCACTGGCAATCCAATGGAGTAAACCCGTTCGACGAAAGTGGCGTGGTCCTGTGATTAGCCAAATTATATATGTGTTGAGTAGATTTCTCATACCAGTCCCATGACTGACTCGTAGTTTGTTTCACTCTCAAACTCGGGTGCCCCTTTTTCTACACGGGCAGCCTTGTATTCAGGTTTAGCTGGTTCTTTCTGGATAGCTGGAGCTGAAGATGGATTCTATCATTTATCTCTTTTTATGCTGTTCAGCTCCTATTGTACATATTTTGTTTGTTTTCCGCTGTAAACATTTATGTATAGCTGAACTGTATTTGTACTAAGTAAGATCTTGTATACTGTGTAACTCTGATGATTACTTTTATCCAGTATATTTTATTGTTCATTATCTGGTGTATTTATTTAATTTTGTTCTGCTATTATCTGTTTCTGTGTTATATTCCAAAGATAACCCTTGTTTCCGTCTGATCGGGATTTCGGGTCGTCTCAACGTGGTATCAGAGCTTTGATTAAGCTTAGTTCTGGAATATAACATTTGAACGAACTCGTCAGAAATAGAACCAGTGGTGTTCTAGGACGGGTAACTCTATACAGATAGGATCAACAATATCCTAGTATGAGTAAAGCAGAATGAAATTGCACCTCGATAAACACATTTACATTCAGTATGTGTTTCTATGTTTTAAAATATCTTTTCTGTGACCTGACACTTGATCTGCTAATTGCAGAAGTACTAGAAAAATGAGTGCCAGAAATAGAAGGAATACTGAACCCGATCTAGAGGCTCTATTAAAGAAATATCGAAATCTGAACGGAGCACAGTTCTCGGGCAATGAATCTGTAATTCAAACTCAAGCTTGGATGAGTTCTGTCGAAAGAATATTTGAGCGTATCCAGCTGAGGGATGACCAGAAAAGGCTAGTAGCATCTTGGGCGCTCAAAGAAGAAGCTTTAATCTGGTGGGAAACAATCATCAAAGATAATCCAGAAGGTGATATCACCTGGGACAGATTCAAAGTGATTTTCCTAGAAAGATTTACTCCTCCCGAAGCAACGGAGCGATTATGTGATGAATTTTCTTATCTGATACAAGGTGACATGACCATTCCCGAATATCATAAGAAATTCAATGAACTTGCTCACTTTGCTCCTCATCTGGTTCAAAATCCAAAGAGGAAAAATCTGAGATTTATTCATGGCCTGCAAAGGAGATATCAGAATAGTGTAATGAGGAATGTGAAGCTTCCTTTTTCTGAAGTGATTTATATGGCTTATCAGTATGAAGTTCTCCATAAGAAAGGAATGTTACGCGACGAAGAAGAAGTCTGTTCTAGTGACAAAGAAAAGTCGGAAAGTGATATTCCTGAAGCCAGTAAGAAGCCCAGTGCCAAGAGAAAAAAGGCTAGATCTGAAAAGGAACCTTCCACGACTGCCATATGCAAGAAATGCAATCAGAAGGGGCATTTGTCCAGAAAATGTAAATCTGTAAACAAACGAGGGAAGAGTGGATTTGGACCCAGAAAGAAGGTTCTTGAGGGCCGAGGATGCCATAAGTGCCATCAGGCTGGGCATATTGCGAAAAACTGCCTGCTATCAAAGAAATCTGAAACTGTATGTATAAATGAAGTAGCAGAAACTTTCGAGCCCTCAGCTAGTCAAGAAAGGGCTGATGTTTTAGAAGGCACGCTAACTGTCAAAAACATTCCAGTCAAAGTACTGTTTGACACAGGCGCGTCAAGAAGCTTCATTGCCAAAGATGCAGCTAAGAAACTGGATTTGAATTTGAAAAATCTCAAGGAACCAATGACTGTCCAGAATCCGGTTGGGGGTTCCATTGATCTCAGTTGGGTTTGCGGAGTGCCGGTTTCCTTTTCTCGTTATCGGTTTCCTACCATCGCAGTCGTCATGAATTTTAAAGAGTTTGATCTTATCTTAGGGTTAGACTGGTTGACCAAATATGAAGCTGAAGTTAAATGCGCCGACAGAGTCGTAAAGGCGAAGATTAAATCAGGTGATTATATAACCATTCCCTGTGAAGGTCAGAATGCTAATAGAAAAGACTTCTGGGCAGCTTTGAATGTTTCTCTAGCCCAAATTGAAAATATTCCTGAAGTCACAGAGAATATTCCTGACCTCATCAAAGATATTCCTGTCGTCAAGAACTATGCGGATGTGTTCGAGGAAGTTGTTCGCTTACCTCTGCAGAGAGAGATAGATTTCAAAATTGCTTTAATTCCGAATGCAAGGCCAGTAGTTCACGCTATTCGAAGAATGTCCTTGAAAGAGAAGGAGGAATTAGACAATCAAACACGACAGCTAGTATGGAAAGGTCTGATCAGGCCTAGTTTCTCTGATTGGGGGGGCAGCAGTGGTATTTGTCCCAAAATCAGACGGTACTCTACGGCTATGCGTGGACTATCGTGATCTGAACAAGCAGACAATAAAGAACAAATATCCATTGCCGCGAATAGATGATTTGTTGGATCGATTAAATGGCGCACAAGTATTTTCACGAATGGACCTAGCTACGGGCTTCCATCAACTTCGAAT
Source organism: Allium sativum (assembly GCA_030737875.1). Taxonomy (NCBI): domain Eukaryota; kingdom Viridiplantae; phylum Streptophyta; class Magnoliopsida; order Asparagales; family Amaryllidaceae; genus Allium; species Allium sativum. Next base: position 250,883,778 of record CM060920.1, read on the forward strand.
TGCCGAAGAGTGTGTTCCAATATATGACAACGTTCAGAGGCCCCGACTTATTCTACGAGTGGTTAGTAATGCCGTTCGGCTTATGTAACGCTCCTGCCTACTTCGTCGATCTGATGAACAGAGTATTCAGAGGAGTTTTGAATAAATTTGTTCTGGTTTTCATTGACGATATTCTAATCTTCTCTAAATCAAAGGCCGAGCATGAAAAGCATCTGGAACAAGTTCTAGAAATCCTGAGAAGGAATGTATTGAAAGCAAAGTTTTCCAAATGTATCTTCTGGCAAGATGAAGTAAAATTTCTGGGCCACGTAGTATCGAAAGAAGGAATCGCTGTAGATCCAAGCAAAATCACAGCCATTCAGAATTGGAAACAGCCCAGTACCCCCACTGAAGTCCGCAGTTTTCTCGGATTGGCTAGCTATTACCGGAAGTTCGTTAAAAACTTTTCGAAGATATCTGGTCACTTAACGAAGCTTACAAAGAAGCATTCTAAATTCAAATGGACTCCAGAAAGTGAGGAGGCCTTTGAAGAGCTAAAGTTAAGACTAACGACGGCTCCAGTATTAACCATCATCGACGGCAACCAAGATTTAAAAGTCTGGACTGATGCTTCTAGAGAAGGCCTTGGCGCAATGTTAATGCAAAGAGGCCAAGTAATTGCTTATGCTAGCCGTCAACTGAAGCCACACGAGAAGAACTATGTAACTCACGATCTTGAGTTATTGGCTATAGTATTCGCTTTGAAAATCTGGAGACACTATCTTCTGGGTGAGAGATTTGAATTGTTTACAGATCACCAATCGTTAAAGTATATGTTCACTCAGAAAGATTTGAATTTGAGGCAGCAACGTTGGCTGGAGTTTCTTGCAGCATATGATTTTGAAATTCTATACACTCCAGGGAAAGCCAATGTCGTGGCCGATGCGTTAAGCCGAAAGAATGAGATGATCGCCAGTTTTATCATTGCGACTTCGTTGATTGATAAGATATCGGCTCTCCAGGAAGACGATCAATTTATCAAAGGAATGAGTCAGCGAATTCGTGAAGGCAATACTTCGGATTTCCAGATAGACAGCGAAGGGATTCTGAGGTTAGAAGGGCGAATTTGCGTTCCAGAAATTCCTGAACTCAGAAGAGATGTGCTTGATGAATGCCACAAATCTAAGCTCAGTATCCATCCAGGTGTGAATAAAATGTATAACGATATCAAACGCACATTCTGGTGGAAGTCGTTAAAAAGAGACATCTCGATATATGTTAGTCGATGCCCTACTTGCCAGCTAGTTAAAAGCGACCAACAGAAATTGGCTGGATTGTTACAACCACTAGAAGTTCCAGGCTGGAAGTGGGAACATATTTCTATGGATTTCATTGATGGTCTGCCCAGAACCAGAAAAGGGAATGACAGTATTTGGGTGATCGTAGATCGCTTCACGAAGACCGCCCATTTTATACCTGTCAAATCAAATAGAACCGCTCAGAGTATGGCGCAGATATACTTCAGGGAAATAGTTAGACTACATGGAGTGCCGCTCAGTATAGTAAGTGATAGAGATACAATATTCACTAGCAAATTCTGGGAGGCATTTCAAGTCGAGCTGGGAACGAAGTTAAACTTGAGCACCGCTTATCATCCTCAGACAGACGGTCAGACTGAGAGGGTGAATCGCATTTTAGAAGATCTATTGCGGGCTTGTGTTTTAGATTTCGGTGGATCATGGGAAGACCATCTGCATTTGGCTGAATTCTCTTATAACAACAGCTACCAGGTGAGTCTGACAATGTCGCCATTCGAAGCATTGTACGGTAGACCATGCCGATCTCCTGCTTGTTGGGTCGAACCTGGAAAAAGACTTGTGTTAGGGCCTGATATGATTCGCGAAGCTGCCGACAAAGTCGATTTTATTTAAGAAGCGGTTACTCGCCGCTCAAAGCCGACAAAAGAGCTATGCTGATAGAAGAAGAAGAGATATATCCTTTGAAGTTGGCGACTATGTATATTTGAAAGTATCGCCGATGAGAGGAGTTATCCGGTTCGGTAAAACTGGAAAGTTAGCGCCCAAATTCATAGGTCAGTTTCCTATTCTGGAACGGATCGGTACTCTCGCTTATAGGGTCAAACTGCCTAATTGGTTGCCTGAAATTCATGATGTATTTCACATATCTCAACTTCGAAAGCACGTTCATCATCCAAACTTGATCGTGGAAGAAGCAGCACAACATGACATTGAAATAACCCCAGAATTAGCTGTGAGAAGAGAGCCGCTAAAGATAATAGGCAAAGAAACCAAAGAGCTGAGGAACAAGAAGGTTCGCTTAGTCAAAGTGCAATGGAGTGGAGATCCGCAAGATTGTACTTGGGAAACGGAGGAGAGCATTCAGAAAGCTTATCCAAGATGCCGAGTAGATATCTCTGATTGACTCCGGTGCAAGGTACATTTACCCTACTTTGCACTACCATTCAATTCTCTACTCTATTGTTATTTTCTTTTCATAGATGTGCACTTTTAATTATATAGTCTGAATGATTTTTAAAGGGTAGGATTTGATTAGTATATTTTTGAAGGTTAAAAACAATTGGATTGGTTGTTGCGTTGTGTGATTGTAGATTTATCAAACCACTTTCGACTTTGTTCCTTTTCGGGGACGAAAAGTTTTAAGTGGGGGAGATTGTAACGACCCAGAAAATCTGAACCAATTTAAAATTTTTAAATTGGCTAAAATAATGGATTTTAAATATTTAAAATAAATATTTTAAATAATGGCGATGAAAACTGAGTTTGAATCGACAATTGAAAACGAATATAATTAATTATAATTATAAACAAGGCCTGAAATGGCGCTGTAGTTTCAAAAATCGAATTCAAACTTTGTTGGACTATACCGGGTGCAAAACAAAACGAATTTTAGTGAAACCAAAAATATTTAAATCTGTTAGTGAATACCTTTCCAACGAATCTGACAAATCGAAATTTGATAGCGGGAATCAAAATATATGTCCAGTTGAAAATTCTGAATAGTCGCTATGGAATTCAGGCCCTTAAAAATGGACATTTTGCAAACGACCTCGGATTTCGACGAAACCACTGTTGTTAGATCCGCAGTGTCAAGTTATTGCTAGGTTTCAAATTTCATAATTTTTCGAATCAATATGTGAGCGTGGCAAAAGAAAACGCGTTTGACCAGTTTCAGTTGATTTTAATCGACTGGAAATTGGCCATTTTTCCAACGGTCTCAGAATTCGACGAAACTAGTTTTGATAGGACCGTATCTTCAATATGAAGCTAGAAAATATTTTTCAGGAATTTTCAAGTTAGTATGTGACCCCGGTAATTTGAAATGTACGTTTAAAATTCAATATAGTGATTTAAATGTAAATCAAACGGAAACTGATTGTAACTATCGAATCAGCTTATAATATATATCCCATTGTGTTTGGAATGAGGGTGAAACGCTTTGGACGACAGGCGGTGGGCCTCGTTTCGAGGTCGTGGGTAAAAGTCAACTATATGCAATTAAATTAATTAATAAAAAAAAATATCTCCCTCCCTTTTTTCTTTCTGCCCCCCCCCCCGATTTCATTAAACAGAAAAAAAAAAAAAAAGGAGGAGCAGCAGCCGCCGCCTCCACCAAGTTCCAGCCGCCCTCTCCAGCTCGACCTCCGCTCCACCCTCTGATCCCGCTCCTCTCCACCTCGACGCACTCGAACCCCCTCCCTGACATATTCCACCACCAGGCCACCTCGCGACGCCCCAATTCGCGAGCCCCCGCTCAGTTCGAGACCATTGAAGCCACCAAGCGGACCCAGCAAGCACCGTGAGCTCGAGCGTCCCTGACCCCGCGCCTCCACCCTCGTCTCTGACCGCTTGCGCAGCCTTCAACCTCTCCGGCAGCGAACGAGAAGCCCTAGTGGCTCGGGAAGGGTTTGAACACCAGAGCGGTGGAAGAAAAATAAGGGTAATTCCCTTAGCTCAATAAAATACGGTACTTCCTTTTCATTTTATCGTATTAATTGTTTTAAAAAAAATGTGATTATGATGGTTTAGAAAAAGATTTGATTTTTAAATCAGCAAAGATTTGATTTTTTTAAATCAGTAAAGATTTGATTTTTAAATCAGTAAAGATTTGATTTTTTTAAATCAGTAAAGATTTGATTTTTAAAAATAGAAAAGACTTGATTTTTAAAAATAGAAAAGATTAAATTTTTAAAGAAAGAAAGACGATATTTTTAAATGGAGAAAGGCGTGATTTTTACTTAGGTAGTGGATTAAAAATACGGTTTTTATATATTGAATAGCGAAGTAAAAATTCGATTTTTATATATTGAATAGCGAAGTAAAAATTCGATTTTTATATATTGAATAGCGAAGTAAAAATTCGATTTTTATATATTGAATAGCGAAGTAAAATTGTGATTTTTCCATATGTAGAGAATACGGGCAACGAAAGTGACGAAAGGCGAGAGCGGTGAAGATTTATGCAAAGAAGAGTCGTGGGATTGAATTAGCTATTCGGTGAGAATTTCTCACTCTTCAATTTCTTTTTCTAGCTATATATATATGTGTTAAAATAAAATTGAATTGCTATATATATATAAATATATATATATATAAATATATATATATATACGCCCCTCGTCCACAAACCATGGACGATATTTATTGATTGAAGTTGTTGTGAAAATTGATTGGTAGCGAATGATTGTTTGGGATTGTTTGTGGTTGATATTGATTGATTGAGGTTGAAAAATACCCGTTTGTGGTTGAGAAATATTTGGTTGAAACCACATAGGATTAGTTTGTGAAAATGAAATAAATATATACATGCCGCCTGTGTGCGAACTAGATGCATGATCCCCATTGTCAAAAACCGCGAGGTTTTAAGGTAGAGCGAGGAGCCGTACTAGGGACGGTCCCGGTTTTAACTACCCTGCCGTTATGCTGCCGAAATTTTGAATAACATTCATGTGTTTGAATTATTTTCATTTGCTAAAACTATATTTATTCATTGAATAGAAAACCTTCATGTGTTGAATCGATATTCATTCGTTGATTAGAAATTCATGTGTTGAATGGTATTCGCGTTTAAAAAAAAATATATAAAAGTCACATTTCTATCTATATATCGAAATTATAGAAAACCTTCATGTGTTGAATTGATATTCATTCGTTGATTAGAAATTCATGTGTTGAATGGTATTCATATTTTAAAATAAATCGTTTGATAATAAAAATCACCTTTTATCGACTATATGAACTGTGTAAAATAGTCTCATTTTGAAAGAAATTGTTTTATAAGAAAAATCCTATTTTTATCACCAATATGAAATATATCAAAATAATAGTGTTTTGAAATGAGTTGTTTTACAATAAAAATCACATTTTTGTTGTATGCATGAATCGTTGAAATGTGAAGTGTTAAAAATAGCCACTTGTTCAAATAAACATATATGAGTTGAAATATTCATTAATTAGCTAATGAAATGATTTGTACCTATGTATGTAACCTTAGAGTGAATGGTGTTTTTAAACCAAATAGAAATCAAATATGAAGTTGAATAGAAAAGGATAAATGATAAGAACTATATATATGTATATGCATATTCATTGAACAGGTTATAGCAAAGGGGCTAGAGAAGAGGAATAAAATTTTGTGCCCGACAAATAGGTACACATTTACTGTTTTGTTTGGGTGATGATTTTATGAGCCTGTTGACTAGCCGCTTGGCTTTTTCTTTTTCTTTTTGAGATTAGAAGGACCGGGAAAGCTATTTGCGATTTCCCGATGCTCCCGGTGCAGGGGAGGTTATGGCGAAATTTTCCAAAATTTTAAGGCGTTAGTGAAATATTTGAAGTGAAAACGATAATGAAATTGTTGAATGAACTATATTTATATAATTATATAAATATAAATAAAATTAAAACGAAACGTAGCCATGCAGTTCGTGTTTTGAAACCGTGTTTTCAAATAACTAGTACGGGGAATCCGACCATTGGATTTTCTCGAAACCGCAGCCGTCGGGTTCGCCTTGGAAATATCTTTCCAACGGCACCAACCTTGTAAAAATCCAACGGTTGGATTGTCTGGAATGTTTAATTCAAATCTGATGAAAAACAGCGCCAGAAGCGATTATATTTATATATACATATAAATATAATTATATATTTAATCGAATAACGACGCTGCAGTTCGTATTTTGAAATCGAAACTTCAAACGATTGTACTGGGAGATCCGACCGTCGGATTTTCCCGAAACTGGAACCGTTGGATTCGTTTTGAAAAGACCTTTCTAATGATGTAAATTTTATGAAGATCCAACGATTAGATTTTCAGATATGCGTAAATCAATTCTGAAGAAAAACAACGCCACGGCCGCTTTATGGCCCGAAGCGCCGTTTTGAATAAATTAGCTATTTTAAAATAAATAAAAATAGCGATAAATCGTTATAAAATATCATAAACAATATGGAATGGAAATAAACTGAATTTTCTCGATTTATGTTGTTTTTGATGGTTGAATGTGTTTGGTGTGAAAATTACATTAAACAACAAAATTAGTGTTGTCGAATGATTTAACCATTGGAATAAATTGATTTGAAATTCTAAATATACGTGAATTATTTGAAAAGGCCGAGTTAATTCTCATTTCAAATAATTGACCGATGATTGAAATTTGAAGATGAAGACGACGGTCGAAGACCGGAGATCTTCGCCTCGTTTGGATGGTAACCGAGGTCCTAATTGGGAGGCATCCCGAAATATGGATAATGAGTGGTGATCGTCCAGACGTACGTGGTGATCGAAGGGTTTGCGAGGTATTTAGTGCCTCCGGTTTCGTTCAGACCCAGAACGGACTCGTAAATGGACTGTGTGTCTGACATTGGATTTTATTCTGTGTCGATTGATCTCTGTTAAATATACATCTGTTTGGCGGCGGAGAATTTATTCTTTTGCTTAACGCCCTTCTCTGAGACGCACGAGCCCAGAGGTTGTATATCGATGGACATCAGTCGCATGGCATGAATTGCCTGTGTGGCATGCTAAGATGCAGAGATCAGGGCTTCTGTTGAAAAGCAAAGTCTTGTGGTAATGATCAAAGCACCGCCTGTGTGGCGTAGCTTTGTGTATAACGTGAATTCGCGAGCCTCACACCCCGGTATGAACCTAAAACGGGAGAAGGACCTCAGGGAGGGCATGCGTTTCTTTCTAGCTAGGGTGGTGTCAGTGACCTACCAGCCCTGACATTTATATACTTTTCACCTATGTGGTTGTTGCTATTGCGAGGCGCCTCGGTTTGATCGGACGATCCAGGTCCGATGGAGTCATTCGTTGGCTCATTTACGCCCCAAAGGGCGGGGAAACGTATTGTTCAGGCATTTTAATCCACATCGGTGGACCGGCCCTGACGATCCAAGGGCCCACCTGAGTCTGGGTCCTGAGGCTCGGGCTAGACAGTCTCGAATTCGGTATCTTTTGCCTTGGTTCAGGACAGAAATCCAATTTCCAAATACGTGACGATGCGGTTTCGATTGTATATATATTTGGCGACATAGTGGCATGGGACGCTCATGTCGTCTATGATTGATAGTTATGATTTGAAATTGTTTTCAAAACATATAAACACTAGCAATAATATCAAATGCCTTTGTTTATTCGTATCAAGCATATTTTGGTCGTTATAAGGTAAAAACTCTATCCTCCGGTTTGCGTTGCATTGTGTGATGGGAACTGAGTCTTATAACGACTTCATTTTTATAAAAAGCATAGCGATGTTTAAAAGAAAGATTTGTTTTAAAGCACTGGCAATCCAATGGAGTAAACCCGTTCCACGAAAGTGGCGTGGTCCTATGATTAGCCAAATTATATATGTGTTGAGTAGATTTCTCATACCAGTCCCATGACTGACTCGTAGTTTGTTTCACTCTCAAACTCGGGTGCCCCTTTTTCTACACGGGCAGCCTTGTATTCAGGTTTAGCTGGTTCTTTCTGGATAGCTGGAGCTGAAGATGGATTCTATCATTTATCTCTTTTTATGCTGTTCAGCTCCTATTGTACATATTTTGTTTGTTTTCCGCTGTAGACATTTATGTATAGCTGAACTGTATTTGTACTAAGTAAGATCCTGTATACTGTGTAACTCTGATGATTACTTTTATCCAGTATATTTTATTGTTCATTATCTGGTGTATTTATTTAATTTTGTTCTGCTATTATCTGTTTCTGTGTTATATTCCAAAGATAACCCTTGTCTCCGTCTGATCGGGATTTCGGGTCGTCTCAAAAATACAAGCACAAGTGACAATTCAAAAGCACACATGTGCTAATGGATGTTCAAGGCAGAAGCAAAATCTCAAGTGATCAAGTATGCACAAGCAAATCTTAAGCATACAAGTTCATGTAGCAATGATCAGGGCTATACAGTAATGGAAAGAACATGTTTGCACAAGGGTTTAAGTGCAGCTAACAACAATGTGGACAGACACACATATACATTAGCATAAATATGTATATATATATTTGTGTGTGTGTGCACTAAGTACAAGTGTACAATAGTGAAGAGCAGTATATATGTAACAAGCTAGAAAACTTGGGTACACAATGGAGACAGAGGCAACAAAATCAATAGAGCAGCATTTGTACAAGTGGGAGTGACAAGGCACTCAGATAGGATGTGAATAAAGAACATGGCAAGAAGTAATGATACAAAATGATTCACATATATACACACAACTGTGTGTGTATACATATATACTTTGTATATATAAACATATACATACGTACATACATACATACACACACACACACACATATATATATATATATATATGTTGTCATGGATGTGTCAAGCCAAGAATTTATATTTATATGGATATGGATTGACAAGCCCGAGAATTTAAGTGCCAAAATCAATACAACAGGCAAACGTTTATGCATAGAATTGAAGAGGCAATTTCTTTTGGCAAGAATATTTTATAAGTTCAGAAATCATCAAGTTGTTATATCCAAAAAGATATATATATATATATATATATATATATATATATATATATATATATATATATATACACACACACATGGTGTAATGACCCAAAAATCCCCGCCCTTTGAATCGACCATAAACCACACAGGTTTGATCCAAAAGTTGGAAATCCTCGAATGCACTAACTTTGGGCATACAACACATCTGAACAAATAACAGAAGATTTTTAAAAACATAATAATAATGTTACATCAGATTACAGAATATATCAGAGTACATCGAAAATAATACAACGGAAGATAAATTTATAATAGATTTAATATAGTGCAGCAGAACAAATAAACTGATCACATCGGAAGACTATCAATGCTCTGGACACAGCTTTAAGCTTCAATTCAGAATCCTGCTCAATAAATAATATCTGCAAAACAAGCTACTCGACTGCCCATGTGGAAAAGAGGGCACCCGAGTTTGCAAGTGAAACAAACTACGAGTCAGTCGTGGGACTGGTATGAGAAATCTTTCCTAACTTATCTAACAATATGGCTAATCATAGGACTACGCCGCTAATGCGGAACGGGTTTACTCCATTGGATTGCCAGTTCATAAATTAAGTAGATTTTTTAGTCCAAAACAACGCAATGTTTTTTAGAAAAATGAAATCATTATAAGACTCAAGTCCCATCACACAATGCAACGCAAACCGGAGGATAGAGTTTTACCTTATAATGATCAAACATTCTTGATACGTAGAAAATAATATTTAATATTATCAGTAGTGTCTAATCAGTTTTAAAATACTTCAAGGTAAATGTATCAATCCTAGACGGCATAGTAACCCATCCTACTATGTCGCCATATATAGGTTTACAATCAAAACCGTAATGTCGTATTGGAAGTTGGGTTTCCATCATGAGTCGAGGCTAGGGATGGCTCCTCACCGATTCGAGACACTATAGCAATATCTCAGGATTCGGACGCTGGCGAACCCTTGGATGCGGTAGGGCCGGTCCACAAATACTTTAGTGGATTGGCAATTCCTGAACACATGCTTCCCAGTCCTATTGAACCTATAATTTGGTCACTATCGACCAATAAATCCGAGGTACCTCATAATCCATCATCCACATAAGTAAAAATGTCAGGGCTTGTAAACACTGACACCCCTTCTAGGTAGAAAGAAACTTGTGCACTCCCTACGGTCCTTATCCCGTTTTTGACTCATACTGGGTGTAAGGTTCGCGAAGTCGCGCTATACACAAAGCTACGCCTAAACAGGCCGTGCTTTCATCATCAACCACAAGGCCCTGCTTTTTCAACAAAAGTCTCGATCATTTGCATCTTGGCATGCCACATTGACAATCCACGCCATGCGATCAATAACTACCAATATATAATCTCTGAGCTCGTACGTCTTAGAGAAGGGTGTTAAGCAAGAGAATAAATTCTCCGCCACCATATATATATATATATATATATATATATTAAATAGAAATCAATTCACATAGAATGAAATTCAACGTCAGACACACATCCATTTACAAGTCCGTTCTGGGACTGAACGAACTCGGAGACACCTTATTCCTCATCCCGTATGTCCAATACGGAAGAGAGGTTCTCCCATATCCGGACGATCAACAAGTACGTCCGGACAACAACCACTTTAACCCTTTCCTGGGAGCAAATCAGTCCAGGGAATCAGTGGTCATCCATTCGATGTGAAGATCGCCGGTCTCAATCACCGTCTTCAATATCTTCGATTTTTAATTGTCGTAGTAATTATTCAGAATGGGTTAAACCCGGTCTTTCCGAATAACTCACGTATCTTATAATAAAAATTCAAGTGCTATAAAACACATCATACGCCACATTCCAATTCAAAATATTCTTTTAATGAAATATTCATATTATTAGGGAAATGTTCTCATTAATTTTATCAACGATAAATTCTTTTAAATTTATTCTTTAATCTTCTTCTTTTTTTAAAAAAAAATTCATTAAAACTCCAATTTGGTTTTAATATCAAAAATCATTACATTATGATTATTTAACTTTAAGAAATTAATCTTGTCTTTAACTGGATTAAAGAACCAATGTCATTTAAAACACAATTCACGATAAACCCAAAATCATCTTCCATTAAATATGGAATTTTCACAGAAATCAAATCAATATATAATCGATATAGATTTCCGTATCAGACTAATAATATAAATGGAATAACAGCAAAGCCTTTTAAATTCCATATATAGCAACGGTTTTCTTTTACAGAAGCTTATCTCGATTATTATTAAATCGAATTCCAATCAATTCCAAAATAATATATTAAATTAGAAAACTTTATTTTAGAAAATTTCCATTTAAATCTTAATAAAAGATTTATAACTTCTAAATTCTGTTTTCACTGCTAATTGGGTTAAAGAACAAATGTCGTTTAAAACACAGCTCGCAATAAACCCAATTCACATTTCACTTTATTCCAATTACTAAATATAATTGGAAACTCTAATAATCTTAATTAAAAGATTTATTCTTTTCATACGGATTTTAAGAACAGTGTTATTTAAGACACCATTCATGACAAACCCAAAAATCCAATTTATTTTATTTAATTCCAATTAAATATTAATTTATTAGAAAACTTCATTAAATCTTAATTTAAAGATTTATTCTAGTTAATAACTAGTTCATTTCGATAAAAACATATTTTTGTCTTTACAAAATTGGAATTTTTCATCCCAAAATCTTTCCAAATCATTTAATATGATATTACATAATTTTTCCATATTTTTAATAATTTTATTAAGGCCATTAAATATATATAAAATATATATTTCATCGATTTTGTATTTTAAATCGTATTTTATAAATCATTTATAAATTTGTTTTAAAATGATTTTAACTTCATTTTCAATTTTAAATCAAAATTGAGTATTCTATATTTTTATCATATTATAATATTAATATTTTCAAAATATTAAATTTTGAGATTACTTCTTTTCAATATTTATTATAAAATGAATAAAATCGATCGATAAACCCGTTCGGGTTGAAAATGGCGTTTCTATACTTAATCCGGCTTCATATTTTTATATTTTTGTGTCCATCCAAAAATGGACATTGAAATCATAATTTTATTCTTCACAGGATATTATTCTAAAATATTCGTTATTTTAAAATATTCTTTATTTCAAAAGATTTTTTATTTTTGAATATTCTTCAATTAAGAAATATTCTGAATCGGAATGCGACTCAATCAATTACCACATAATTTGTGTTATATGGATTTCATACATCGTATGTATACAACAATAATGATAAATAATCATTAAACAATCCATTCACATCCAAAGTGAAATTTATAACTGTGTGAGCATTAAAATAAATATCGCTCATCACAGACTGTCAATCCATCGATTGACCTATAACTAAATATTGGGACTAGTGTATGTCCAATATCATCCCAATACCCGTGTGGGGTTTTCAAACAACAACAGTTTATATAATAAATCATTGGTTAATAATTTTAACCAATTATAATTCGGTTTGAATTATTTTCTGTTTAACAAATTTTCATTGTTTAAATTATAAATAATTTATTATTTAATTTCACGAAACATATATTTTAACAAGTAATCATTTTTACTCTTGTCTAGCATGGTAAAGGTGACATTTTTATCTAAAGAGACATATGTTTTAACTAAGTAACATTTTTATTTCATAAAACATGATTCTACATAAATGACATTTTATATCATAAACATGATTCTACATAATTGACATTTTTATATTATAAACATGATTCTACATAATTGACATTTTTATATCATAAACATGATTCTACATAATTGACTTTTTTATATCATAAAACACGATTCTACATAATTGACTTTTTAATATCATAAAACACGATTCTATATAATTGACATTTTTATATCATAAAACATGATTCTACATAATTGATGTTTTTATATCATAAAACACGATCCTACATAATTGACATTTTTATATCATAAAACACGATCCTACATAATTGACATTTTTATATCATAAACATGATTCTACATAATTGACATTTTTATATCATAAACATGATTCTACATAATTGACATTTTTATATCATAAAACATGATTTTACATAATTGACATTTTTATACCATAACATGAATTCCTAAAATAAAATGACATTTTTATTAACATGATATTTCTAGAATAAGATGACATTTTTATATTAACATGACATTCCTAAAATAAAATGACATTTATATTAACATGGCATTTCTAGAATAAAATGACATTTTTATATTAACATGACATTTCTAGAAAAATGACATTTTTATACTGACATGACATTATTATAAATAAATGACAATTTTACCTAATATGACATTTTCTAACAAAAATGATATTTTTATCTAACAAAAATGATATTTTTAATCTAACATAATGTTACTTTTATTTTGGCATAACACTATCTAACAAAATGTTATTTTTATATTTTATCATAACATTATCTAACAAAATAAAATGATATTTTTATCTAACATAAAATTTTCTAACAAAAATGATATTTTTAATCTAACATAATGTTACTTTTATTTTGGCATAACACTATCTAACAAAATGTTATTTTTATATTTTATCATAAAATTATCTAACAAAATGTTATTTTTATATTTTGGCATAACATTATCTAACAAAATGTTATTTTTATATTTTGGCATAACATTTCAAAATGTTATTTTTATATTTTGGCATAACATTATATCATAACATTATCTAACAAAATGTTATTTTTATATTTTATCATAACATTATCTAACAAAATGTTATTTTTATTTTAACATGAATATTTTCTAACAAAATGACTTTTTTTATTTAACATGAATGTTTTCTAACAAAATGACTTTTTTTTATTTAATATGAATGTTTTCCTAATTCACATGTACAATAAAAATAGGATTTTTACCGTGTAAACAAAATTTAACACACATGAACAATTTATTTTCATATGTACAATGAAAATAGAATTTTTATTGTCTACCCAAATCTTATTGATTCATATTTAAAATACAAATGAGATTTTATTTGTCCAAACATGTTCTTATTAAACATGTACATTTTTCTGGTATACACAATTCAATCCAGTCGTTAATCGAAAGCACATACAATCAATCCAAATTTTAGCCAACACAAATGAAGTTCATATCGCAATCAATATAAACAAATTTTATTTTAAAATTCAGAAATCTCACATTGGGGGTTTTGAATTCTTCAAAATTTTAGAATGCTTCGTTTCAGCTCTGGTCTGTTTCATATTGTAGATCTCTTTGTCATGATTCCCACCCACTTCGTTTTTCTGAATTCTGACATCATTTGAATAAGTTACAATAATTTAAATATTAACAAATTTTGAAATAATTAACTAATTTCTTAACCACTCCTTAATTAAGGTTTTACCCCTTAATCCTTCTTCCTAGAACATCATTTACAAACCGAACCCACCATCGCTTCCTGTCCTTCCCTGCGCACACCACGTCGGAGCACTGGATCCAGATCTGGAGTCGCCACCCTCTCGCCCTTCAAAGGAGCCACCAGTGCTGGAAGTATAGACCAGTTCGGTGGTCCCATCACCACGAAAATCAGCCTCCAACGTTGCGCCTTTGGGTTCAAAAATCGAGGAATCCATGCCACCATTGACCATCTTAACCGTTAATTGTAAAGAGCTCGTTGTCCTCTTCGTTTTTCTCCTTATGAGTTTGTAAAATTAGTGTTTGGATTTGGGGAATTTGAGGAAGAAAGATGGAGCGTGCGCGGCCATTGGTTAGGGAAAGCGGTGGCTGTACAATTAGAATTAGGGTTTAGTATATTAAGGTATGTATATATTAATACTGTTTTATTCTTTTGTTCCAAAAGGCCCATTTATCCATATTTGTATGTTATAAAGAAAATTGGCTGAGGTGACATATTTCTCATTTCTAATTCCTTAATTCCCCTTTGATTACATGCTATAATGACACATTTATCAACAATAACTGACGAGCATCTATTATGGCATTTACTAATAAGTCACTGATTTGCAATTGGTAATTAATTCATTTACATTCATTCCCATAAATCCTTTTGTCCTTATTCATTAAAAATTTCAAATTCAATTCTACCTTCTAATTACACACATTATTTGCATTAAAAATGTAACTTTTCATGTAAACACATTTTTGTTAAACTATGAATCTTTTTAATCATTCTATCTTACATAAAAAAGGTAATCTTTTTAATCTTTCTTTTGGTACATAAAAATGTAATCTTTTAAATCTCTCTTTTATTACATAAACATGTAATCTTTTTGTTAAACAATTTTTCTATTCATACTATGATCATTTTATATGTACAATAAAAATATATTTTTATTGTTAAAAAAAACTTCTATACCAGATAATGATCATTATTAATTTACGATAAAAATATGAATCTTTTATGTTGACATGTGTTTTTCTATTCACATTTATGTATTCTTAATTACATAATTTATTATAGTAGAATTTCATATCTAATTTGCTGAAGATGTCTTTCTTTGGAAGATTTTCTAATTGATTTTCATAAATTAAATGTAAACAAGAATATATATATATATATGTATGTATATGGGAATAAAATATATATGTGAGGATTGTTTGATTTTGGAAGAATAAATAATAATGGGGAAACAGAAGGGGAAAGGAAATAAGGGGATAAAAAGATAAGGAATGAGAACATGTCAATGAAATAAGACGCATGAATGTAGAAGGAAGGAAATAAATTAATAAATAAAGGAAAACAAATTTAATATAATTAAGAAAAGACATGAATGCTGCATTAAGAAAATAACGATGAGGGGAAGGTATTGAAAATGAATGCAACTATTCATAATTAAAAATTTATTAATTGATGAACGTTACACTTTGAATAGGCAAGGAAAGTATTAAAGCGCACCTATCAATATATTCTTAATGAATCAACTTATCAACATATTATTTATAAATCTCATTAACAACATCTTAATTTTATTTAAAAACTTTTTTTATTTCATTCAATATTTTATTTTAATAATAGAATTTTTAAATTCTGACGTATTTTCTAATAAAACTTCCTGAAATATTTTTTTTTAATTGGTTCTGATTTTCCGGGTTGTTACATATGGTTTCTTTTTTTTAATCAATATTTTCATGAAGGGACAAAAATCAAAGTCAAGGAATTCATAATGCAATTAATACCAGGAAGAAAAACAATACCTGAAGAAAACATTCGCGTGTGTCAAATATTTCTAGAATATCATGTCGCCAGCATTTAAGGAATTTAATTTTGGTAAGTTTGAAATTCACGTGTTAGAAATCTTTCAAGAAAGACATCAAAGATTTCTGGAAAATCACAATCACAATTTTAGGCAAGAAAGCAATTTTGTAATTCAAATGGTTTCCAGAAATACGCAAGGACAATGTATTTCATTCGAAATTTTTCAGAAAAACTAATCGTGTGGTTTCCAGAAATCAAACCAAGGCAACAATCAAGCAAAAATCAGACCAAGCCATTCAAGGAAATCATAGAATACATTAAAGGATTCAAAATCCTATTTATATCACATCATCATCAGCAATTCAGTGCCTTGAAACCAAACAACAAAAATTCAAGAGCAAACAATTTTAAATTAGAAGTACTCATGCTGATTTAGATTGCCAGTGCCAAATAAGATCAAC
The DNA here is from genome assembly GCA_030737875.1 of Allium sativum. NCBI lineage: Eukaryota > Viridiplantae > Streptophyta > Magnoliopsida > Asparagales > Amaryllidaceae > Allium > Allium sativum. Next base: position 250,900,491 of record CM060920.1, read on the forward strand.
AAGTAAAGCAACAAGGATTCGAAGCTTCAGAAAAAAAATCCCAGGACAACTGAAATCACGATTTGATTTGAAGGTAGCAAAAAGCTCTAATTCCTTTCGGTCACCATTGAAGCCAAAGAGAAGCCAACCTTTTATTTTTTCAAGTGGCATGGAATAAAGATGCGATCATTTCATTTTTTTATAAAAAGGGGTTTTTGATTTTTATTTTATTGTGTTGTTTTTTATTTAATTTGTAAACCAATCCATTTGTTTTTTCTAGTTTGTCTATAAAACAAGGGTTTACTAGGTATAGGATTTATAGCTAGGGTTTATGAGTTATGGGTTTGTAATTCGGGGAAAATCCGATCTTGGGGATAAAGATCAGTGCAGGGTTTTAAGCGTAGGATTAGAATAGCAGCAGGGTTTACGAGTTTACAGGGTTTTGTAAGTGGGAGCCTGTATTAATACCTAGTTGAACTCTTGGGGAATGTAGCAGTAGGCAGGATTTGCTGAAGCTAGGTAAAATCTGTGTCATTTACATTCCGCATTTATTTACTCTACTATTATCTATGCTGTGATATTTTTAATATCTTGTAAAACTGCCATAAACCCTATTCACCCCCCTCTAGGGTTAATCTAGATCAAATAGTAGTTGGAATGGTATTATGAACAGTTGGTTTTTTATTGCGTTGTGTAATTGGAATGTTATAGTTTAGATGGTGATGGTTAAAAATTTGGATTACTATGTTGTTCGTTATGTATTTGGATTTTTTAGATATGTTGATTGTAATGTGACTGGGTTTTTAAGTTGTGTTGATTATTTGTGATTGAAGAGTATATGCTACATGGTATCGGTTTGCGTTGATGGTAAAGGTTAAATGTTTGGAATATATTTCTGTATTTAAACTTGAACATGTAAAAGTGCATATCAGATATCTGAGATGTCACATTTTTAGGCCGAGATGCCTCCACAGTTTTTCCTCATGGCCTCAATTTGAGGCAGAGAGGAATTATCAAGGTGACATCTCAGATGCCATTAGTTAGTTCCATCAGAGATGTCGCCCTTTTTTTCCTCTCTGCCTCGAATTAAGGCAGAGAGGAATTACCAGAGAGGCATCTCGGATGTTGCTCTATTATTTCCTCTCTGCCTTAAACCGAGGCGGAGAGAAATGGCGGCATCTAGGATGCTGCTTTTTTCCTATTAGGAATTATCAGTTACACGTTCGCTTCACTACGGACAACCTCCTCGTGTATTGGCGTCGAATGTGATATGGTCGATTGTAGAAATGACAGGAATGCACAATGTCATTTCTACCACTGTGAATTTTATGAGGATCATAAAATGAGGCCTAACCCGAATATCATATTGCAATTTTTTTAAGTGGTTGAATCCAGAAATGTGCCCTAGAGGGGTTGAATATTGTGACACCTCACATCCCTTAATGTCATCCATATGGAGATGCATTAAGTTCTGTGAAGCGTAATAATAACACAAAGACTAATTGTAACAAGATAGAATTAAAATGTGATGGAAAAACTTCAAACTTTTATTACAAACCGAATTCAACATTACATTTTTCAAATGAACAATCAATGTCATAAAGTCATAAACATCTATCTCATAAATCATTAGAGTACAAAACCATAAAATAATATTCTCGCACATGTCGTAACAATAAACATAAACGAAACTGAAGTAATATGTGGAAAGAGAAGTAATCCAAATCCAAGTTGAATAGAATCACAATCACACCTATTGTCCACCACCACTCTGAGAACCTGAGTGTGACAGTCCACGTTCGTTAATGTCACTCTTTAACAGAATGCATTAAGTTCAGTGAAGCGTTATAGGTAAACAGAAACAGAACATCATGGGACAGATATATAAAATAGCAAAGGAAATTTAAAACTTTAATTTTCAGCAGAAAACATCATGGTCTCAAAATCCAGTTACGACATCAAACTAAAATACTGGAATAAAATACATCAAATAAAAACATCTGTCTTGCACTAAAAACCGTCAGAGTACAGAAGTAAAAAGCCATAGTCCTCATAAGTAGCCATAAACAAGTAGAAAAATAGTTAAAGCGGTACATCGAAGCAAATCCAAATGCAAGCAGAAACAGAAGAGAGAGTCCTAGTCAAGCTTGAGCGTTTCCACCATGAGAACCTTGAAGAGGGGGGGGGGGGGGGGAGGGAAGGAGGAGAGAGAAGAGGAAACAAAAAGGGTCAGACAAAAGTTTAGCGAGTCCAGTTACTTTTAGCATATAAATAAGTAAAAGTATCATGTCAGGCATATAAACTGGATGAGAGATAATAGTATCATATTACAGTTATGAACAGAATGGACAGGATAAATAGAATAAACAGAATAAACTATGCTTCTCAAATACTTTTCTCTGCACCGATACAAGTGTACCACATTAAGTGTTTTCCAATTACTTAACAAGAAAAGAATGATCCCAATATAAACATAATGGTAGACTTAGGTGTACTTCTAGTAACGCGTTTTAACCTAAACAGGAATAACAGGTACCTAAACAGAAATAACTGGGGTTACCACCAACTAGAAATAACAAGTACCTAAATAGGACTAGATGTACCCTAATTACTACCCCCAACGATCAACTCCCTGCCACGTAAATACCCTGTGTCGGCCCCACAGTAGGGTGTATTACTTCCCAAAGTAGCAACCACCAGTAGGACACAGACCAATTTACAGGTGTTATAGGGGCTTATTTTCCCAAAAAAGCCGAACCCACGCATGCACATATCTCCGTTGGAACGCGCCATTAGAACACCTCTCCCTAAATGAACCTCTTATAATTAGCTCAGTAAGTGTGCATTGACCCGTACCTAGTGCGGGGTCCCCTTTTAATACAAGAATGGGTTACTGACTAATATGGGTCCCACACCATAGATGACACAAGCCACCCCTTAGGCTTGTATCCCTAACCCACTAGGATTTCCATAGGTTAAGTTTAATGGGTTCGTATAACCCCCCACATATTAAACAGATTTGCTTAACCCCACATATTTGACATGTTTACTTAACCCTACCCATAGATTAAACAAGCCACAGATAAACAGGTTTATACGTATATAACCCCCATAGATTTAACAGGTTAAGTATTACAGATTAACAAGTATGCATTACCCCCAATATGTTTCACAGGTTACTTGCAGTTTAATTTACGTTCCGCTTAATCTTAAATTAAGCATACAGGTTTATATGCCCAAACCACAAGTCATAATTCACAGTCTAAGATATACCCCAAATTTTAGTTATATTTCACAATATGGTTTTATGACCCCAAATTCCAGTCATGATTCATAGTACAAATTATGCACCCAAATCACCATTCCCAATCATTCCTAATTTAACCCAATTTCGTTTGTACGCATATTTCAGCGATATCAGTCTTGGCTCGAAGGTAGCATGGCTATAAAAATAAAAAGGGAATGAGAGGGGAAGAAGAACAGAAATAGGCATATCAGAAATAGGCATATAAGAACTGAATAGTAGATCAGGCATACATGAAATAGAAGGACTGATTAGGTATGAATCGGATTCTTAATAGGTATAGGTTTAGATCCAATTTATAAACATGTCAGTATTACTTGTTAAATGTTTATATCTAAAATAACATGAACTCACAGAGACTAGATCTAAAGAACAGAGAATAATTAGTCTGAAGCTGTAGAAGAAATTTTTGTATGCATATAAGCTGTTCTTGAAGAAAATAGGCTAATTCAATCCAAGCTGGGACATCATCTCGTTTTCTCCATTGTTTTTTATGTGTAAAAACAATAGAAATGAGGTCCAATATATAGCCTATAGCCAACGAACCTGGTCAACAATTCAATCGCGATTCAAAGAAATGCACTGTGCTAGATCCACGTTAGGTCAACCCACCCTCACCTGGGTCGACCCATAGGTCGACCGACGTGGCCTTGGGTCGACCAACCCAGGTGTGGGTTAGACCCAACGGGTCACTTTCCCACCTAGTTCTCCCGCCCAATTTATTTGATTTTGTTTGAATTTTCTAAGTTGATTTATATATAATTCTCTTATACGTATACAAACTTCTAAGCTTACTAACTTTCTCAAACGATGTCTTCTTTATGCAGAGTCAGAGTCTATCTTAAGTAGAATTCTGAGGTGAACCCAATGGCACAGCCCGTTTTACTTAATTCTCAATATTTAATTAAGTATCTTTTAGTTTATCATGATAATGTCCTTTAAAATTACGGGGTGTTACATTCTCCCATACTTAAAAGATTTCATCCCCGAAATCTCTAAGTTAAGAAGAATGTTTATCCTAACATCCATCAACCATCTACTCATCGATCAATCATAGGCATCCATTGTCCTTAAAAGGATTCTAATGCTTGTATGAACATATGCAAAGGTGTGTGTCTATTTACCTATGATAATGCGAAAAATCAGGTGGTCTATCGATTCAGTTGACCTCCTTAATACAATGTATGTTAGTGTCATGAATCCAATATGTAGGAAAATAGTCCTAGTATGTCATAAAAACGATATAAGTGTGCACCATCATCCATCCAAATGCAACATCCATATGATGATACAATCATTTCCATCCATAAAAATTTAAAATTCACACATATCCATATGCAGTATGTAAGTGATTGAGCCAATCTAGTGCCTAGCGTGTGTGTATATGCATCCACGAGCAACCACTAGCGAACACTATCGTCCACTTGCATCCAACAAACATAACATGTTTCAAACACATGTTTACATCCATTGGTTTTTTCTACCTGAAGGCAGGAGATTTGATCGATAGGATATACTCTAATGATAGGAGCAAGTATGAATAATAGTTTGGAAAAAAAAGTTAAGAACATACCCTTGAAAAGAAAAGGGTATGAAGCGTGAATCTTGTCTTCAGTCTCCTAAATTGCATCTTCGTGGTTTTCTCCCCATTGAACTTTCATCAATCCGACTTCTCAGTTGCGAAGCTTCTTAACCTCTAATACAAGTATACAGGTAGGAACTTGTCTAACTGTCACCTCTAGTTCTACCTCTACTTCCTCAAGCATGCTCGGCTCAACTACCTCTGCTGTATCATGTAGACACTTCCACAAATGGGAAACATGGAAAACATCATGAACACCCGCCAATCTCTCTGGTAGCTTTATTCTATAGGCCATTTGACATATCCTCTCCACTATGGGAAATGGCCCTACGAACCTTTGCACCAACTTCCCTATAGGTCCCAAGCGAACCACATTCCTTAAAGGTGATACTTTGATGAAAATCATGTCTCCCACCTCAAACTCAATATCAGTCCTTCTCTTATCTGCGTAGGAATTTTTCCTGTACTGAGCTATCTTCATCCGTCCGTGGATAACATCAACCTTTTCTGATGTTTCTCTAATCATCTCAGGTCCAAGTAGAAGCCCGTCTGTAGACTCCCACCAACAAGTCGGTGATCTGTAAGTAGTCCATACAATGCCTCGAAGGGTGTCATGCCTATACTAGCCTGATAACTATTGTTGTAGGCAAATTGAACCAACAAAAGATACTCTTCCGAAGTCCCTCCGAAGTCTAGGATACACAGCCTCAAAAGATCCTTAAGAATTTTATTCACCCTCTTAGTCTACCCATCGACCTGATGGTAATACGCGGTGCTCAAACATAACTGTTTACCTAATGCCTCTTGCAGGCTCTTCCAGAACTCATTACAAAAGATGGGGTCACGATCACTCACAATGCTAGAGGGTACTCCATGTAGACGGACTATCTCATAAAGATAAACTGATGCTAACCATGTTGTCGTTCTCTTACTCTTAACAGAAATGAAATGAGCGCTCTTAGTAAGCTTGTCTACTATAACCCAAATAATGGTGTTGCCTTTCCTCGATCTAGGAAAACCATCGATAAAATCAATAGAGACGCTCTCCCACTTCCAATGTGGGACATCCAAAGGATGAAGCAAACCACCGGGGTTTTTCTATTCAGCTTTATCTTACTGGAAAACTAAACATCGAGAGATAAACTCCGCTACATCTTTCTTCATCCCAGCCTAAAAGAAAACCCTCTTCATATCTCTATACATCTTATCACCGCCCGGATGAATAGTCGTCCAAGAATGATGGGCTTCCTCAAGGTCTGTCTTCAACAGACTCCCAACTCGGGGAACACAAAACCTTCCATCCCATTGCAACCACCCTCTATCATCAATGGAATATCTACTAAGGTGACTAGAAGTCTCCCTTCTACTGAGCCTCTCCAAGATGTCTGCCGTCTATGGGTCCTCTCGCTGTGAATATCTTATATAAACCATAAGAGTGGGTCACACCTCTAAGAATGCCAACAAACCAGGTGTAAGATCCGTAGATGGCTTAAAATCGAAGCTCAATATATACTCCAAGCTCCGCCTCTCCACGAATAGTGGACTCAAGGTCATCCTCTGTCTACTCAACGCGTCCGCCACAACATTACCCTTGCCAAGGGTATAAGCAATCTCAACATCATAGGACGCTAGGAACTCTATCCATCTCTGCTGTCTTAAGTTGAGATCCCTCTGCAAGAACAGATACTTGAGAGATTTATGATCCGTGTACAAATCGTATCTCTCTCTAAGTAGATAATGTCACCAAGTCTTAAGCGCAAATACTATAATAGCCAACTCCAAATCATGGGTAGGGTAGTTCTTCTCATGAACTCTCAATTGTCTACTACCATAGCACACTACCCTTCCCTCTTGCATCAAGACGACACCAAGGCATGTACCACATGCATCAGTGTACACTGTGAACACTTTATTCCCGTCAGGTAAGGTCAAGATTGGGGCTGTTGTCATAGCCCTCTTTAACAACTGAAAAGCATCCTCATAGTGAATGCTCCAAGAAAAGGTCAGATTCTTCTTCGTTAGTCTAGTGAGTGGGGTTGATATCTTTGCGAAGTCCTTGATAAACTTCCTATAATTGCCCGCTAAATCAGGAAAACTCCTCACCTCTGTTGCATTCTTTGGAACCTTCCAATCTTGAACTGCAACTACTTTCGTGGGATCCACCGCTATCCCATCCTTGGAGACCACATACACCCTAGAAATCTTACTTCCTTTCTCCAAAAGTTTGAGAATTTCACCTTAAGATGGATTGCCTGGAGAGTCCTCAAAACTTCCCCTAAGTGTAGGGCATGCTCTTCCTTGCTCTTCGAGAAGATAAAAATGTCATCCACAAAGACCACAATGAACTTATTCAGAAACTCCCTGAACAACCTACTCATCAAATCCACAAAATACGCGGGTGCATTCGTTGAACCAAAAGGCATGACTAACCACTCAAAGAAACCATTCGAAGTTCTGAAAGTAGTCTTGTCTATACTGTCCTCGGCCACCCTCAATTGGTGAAACCCTGTGGCCAAGTCCAACTAAGAGAAAACAGATGCACCAACAAGCTGGTCAAATAAATCATCAATCCTCGGAAGCGGGTGCCTATTCTTCTTAGTGAGCTTATTCGACTCCCTATAATCCACACATAAGCAAAGCGAGCCATCCGCCTTAGTTGCAAAGACGACTAGAGCACCCCATTTTGATATGCTTAGCCTAATAAACCCCTTCTCAATTAGCTCCCCTACTTGCTTGCTAAGCTCTCCTCCTTTCTTTAGGATCCATGTGACGCACCAGCAATGTTACTGGCCTCGTATTATCCACCAAGTATATCCGGAAATCAATCTCGCGTCTTGGAGGCAAGCCCCTAACCTCCTAAAAAACATACGGATACACATAGACAATAAGTACAGATCGCAAATCCTTGACAAAATCATGAAGTGATTCTAGGAAACTAAGCATAACAGACCCTTTTGGGTCACATGAAATCTCGAGAGTCCTCCCTCGACAAGTCAAAAGTCTAACGACCCTCCTTTCATAGTCCAGAATGGCACCATACATAGCTAACCAATCCATCCTTAGAATCAGACCATATCCCATAAAACCAAGCACATATGCGTCGCACTCAAACTCGACGCCCAACATAGATATCCTCAAACCCCGAAAATTCACATACCGATGGGTCGTGCACCCAATGGGGTTAGAGACAATAACAGGATCCGAAACAATACTAGTACTAAGGTGCAGAGACTTAACCACAGAATCAGATATAAAAAAGTGAGAAGCGCCAGAATCGAAAAGTGTCCTAATAGGATGATAGGAAAGACAAATTAAACCTTCAATAGAAACATTGCTACCTCTGTGGGGTACACTGACCTCAAGAGCATGCACCTACCTTCCAGAAGATCCTTCCCTTTGGCTCTGTCCTTGCTTCTTCGAGCACTCCCTAGTATAGTATCCGACCTCACCACATTGGAAGCAAGCATTCTTCCTTTTTCTACAATCTTTAACCAAATGACCTAAGCTCACACAACCACGACATTTCTTCTTGCCTTGAGCTTTGTCGTTCATTCCGCCCTTCTTTTGTTTTTCTTTCTTAGGCCACATTTTCATGTTTTGTGTCTCATTAGTCTTATCCTCCTTTTTCTCCTCTTCTCCATCTTCGTGCATCAATGCCATATCAACCAGTCTCTCAAAAGTATCCCCCATCAGAATGTGAGATAACACCAATGCTTGAAGGGGCTGATTCAATCCTCTTGCAAATGTTAAAGCTTTCTTGTGTGGAATATTCACCATCTCTAGACGTAACCTTGCCAATTGATTGAACTTGTTGACATACTCTTTGACAGACATGATTTCTTGCTTAAGTTCTAGAAACCTTTCCATCTTCATACTCTCTTCTTCCTGAGAAAGAAACTTCATCTCGAATCTCTATCGAAAATCATTCCAAGTTTCCACTGGACGCCCTACTTGCGTCACTTCCCACCAGAATGAAGCCTCGTCCTTCAGCTGCCATGTGGCCAACTGAATCTTTCTACGGTCGTTAACCTCAAAAATACTAAACAAATCCTCCGTCTCTTTAAGCTAATTCCGTGCTTCCACAAAACTTTCAGTTCCACGGAATGGTTTTCCTCCCATAGCACAGAAGTCCTTACATTTCTTAGAGAAATTATCCGCTCGTGGAGGAGGAACAGTGGCTGCAAATAGAGGAAAAGGGGTTCAAATAGAGGATCGAAGATATTTTACATGGCTTTGGGGAATATGTTTTCCAAACTGATTTTTCTTTTGAAAATACTTTCTTTTTGAAACCTTTTGAAAATAATTTTCCAAACCCTTTAATCCGATCTTGTTACCTTCAGCTCTGATACCAAATATGACACCCCACGTCCATTAATGTCACCCTTTAACAAAATGCATTAAGTTCAGTAAAGCGTTATAGGTAAACAAAAATAGAACATCACAAGACAGATATATAAAATAGCAGTGGAAATTTGAAACTTTATTTTTCAGCAGAAAACATCATGGTCTCAAAATCCAGATACAACATCAAACTGAAATACTGGAATAAAAGACATTAAATAAAAACATCTGTCTTGTGCTAAAAACCATCAGAGTACAGAAGTAAAAAGCCATAGTCCCCATAAGTAGCCATAAAAAGGTAAAAAAATAGTCAAAGAGGTACATCGAAGCAAATCCAAATCCAAGCAGAAACAGAAGAGAGAGTCCTTGTCAAGCCCGAGCGTTCCCACCCTGAGAACCTAGGGAAGGGCAGGGGAAAGGAGGAGAGAGAATTGGTAACAAAACACATAAAGTCCTGCGAGTCAAATTACTTTTAGCATATAAATAAGTAAATATATCATGTCAGACATATAAACTGGATGAGAATAACAATATCATATAATAGTTATGAACAAAATGGACAAGATAATTGAATAAACAGAATAGACTATGCTTCTTAAATACTTTTCTCTTCATCGATACTAGTATACCACATTAAGTGTTTTCCAATTACTTAACAAGAACATAATGATGCTAACATAAATATAATGGTAGACTTAGGTGTACTTCTACTAACGGGTTTTACCCCAAACAGGAAGAACTGGTACCTAAACAGAAATAACGGGTGTTACCCCAACCAGATATAAAATGTATCTAAGCAAGACTAGATGTACCCTAATTACTACCCCCAACGATCAGCCCTCTACCACGTGAATACACTGTGTCGGCTCCATGGTAGGGTGCATTACTTCCTAAAGTGGCAACCACTAGAAGGACACAGACCTATTTACAGGTGCTATAGCGGCTTATTTTCCAAAGCAAGCCAGACCCATGCACGCACATGACTCCGTTAGAACGCGCCATCAAAATACCTATCCCTAAATGAACCTCCTATAATTAGCTCAGTAACCGTGCCCTGACCCCTACCTAGTGCGGGGTCCCCTTTTAATACCAGAATAGGTTACCGACTAATATGGCTCCCACACCACAGATGACACAAGCCACCCCTTAGGCTTGTATCCCCAACCAACTAGGATTTCCACAAGTTAAGTTTAACGGGTTCGTATAATCCCCTACATATTAAACAGATTTACTTAACCCCACAGATTCAACATGTTTACTTAACCCCACCCATAAATTAAACAAGCCACTGATAAATAGGTTTATATGTATATAACCCTCATAAATTTAACAGGTTAAGTTTTACAGGTTAACAAGTATGCATAACCCCCAACATGTTTTATAGGTTACTAACAGTTTCATTTACATGTTCTGCTTAATCATGAATTAAGCCTACAGGTTTATATGCCCAAACCACAAGTCATAATTCACAGTCTAAGATATGCCCCAAATTTTAGTCATATTTCACAGTATGATTTTATGCCCCCAAATCCCAGTCACGATTCATAGTACAAATTATGCCCCTAAATCACCATTCCCAATTTTGTTCATACGCATATTTCAGCGATATCAACCTAGGCTCGAAGGTAGCCTTGCTATAAAAATAAAAAGAGAATGAGAGGGGAAGAAGAACAGAAATAGTCATAGTAACAGAATAGGCATATGATAATAGAAATAGGCATATCAGAAATTGGCATATCAAAACTGAATAGAAGATCAAATATACATGAAATAGCAGGACTAATTAGGTATGAACTAGATTCTTAATAGGTATAGGTATAGGTTTAGATCCAGATTTATAAACATGTCAGGATTACTTGTTAAATGTTTATATCTAAAATTAACATGAACTCACAGAGACTGGATCTAAAGAGAAGAGAATAATTAGGCTGAAGCTGTAGAAGAAATTCTCGTATGCATATAAGCTGTTCTTAAAGAAAATTGGCTAATTCAATCCAAGCTGGGGCAACATCTCGTTGTTTCCATTGTTTTTTATGTGTAAAAACAATAGAAACGAGGTCCTATATATAGCCTAAAGCCAACGAACCTGGTCAACAATTCAGTCCCGATTCAAGGAAATGGATTGCGGAAGATCCACGTTGGGTCGACCCACCCTCACCGGGGTCGACCCACGTGGCCTTGGGTCGACCTATTGGTCGATCCAGCCCAGGTGTGGATCAGACCCAACGGGTCACTTTCCCGCTTGGTTCTCCCTCCTAATTTATTTGATTTTGTTGTAATTTTCTGAGTTGATATATATATACATATATAATTCTCTTATATGTATACAAACTTCTAAGCTTAATAACTTTCTCATATAACGTCCATTTTATGCAAACTCGGAATCTATCTTAAGCAGAATTCCAAGACGAATGCAATGGTACAGTCTGTTTTACTTATTCCCAATATTTAATTAAGTATATTTTTGTTTATCGTTATAATGTCCTTTAAAATTACGGGGTGTTAAACTGAGGGGGGGGGGGAAAGGAGAAGAGAGAAGCAAAAGCAAAATAAGTCAGACATAAATTCTGGCAAGTTCCAGTGATTTTCAGCATAAGCGTAAGATAAGAAGGATCAAGACAGACAAATGGTATTGGAGATGAAAATACTGTAAAGTATACAAGTACGAAGTAAAAGAGATAACAAGGCAAGATAAAGATCAAGTAAGTTTCTCATTCATATCCCAAGAATAAGTTTTTGCACCTACTACTAGAATAACAGGATTATGTTTTACCCTAATTACAACCCATGCAATCGGCTCCCTATAAACACAAATAGCATATGCTAGCCACGACAGTAGGTGATATCAGTCCCTAACCCGTCCACTTATAAGACACAACCCTGTTCGCTGGTGTTACGGTGTCTTATTTTCCCTAATCGGAGCTATGCATGTTCATCACTCCACCGAAACGCGCCCGTACCCACCTCCAACCTTTGAACTTCTTACAACCCAGATCAGAAAAGCATGCCCTGGCCCTTACCTAGTGCGAGGCCCCTCTATGATACCAATAGGGATACTGACTGATACGGGTTTCACACAGCAAGATTGGCACAAGCCACCCCTTAGGCTTGTTCCCCCAAATAACTAGGATTTTAAGAGTCCCAAGACCGGATATAAAAAGCAAGACATGAGACCTCTTATCTTAGTAATTAACAGGTTTAACTTAGCAGGTTTAAGTTCATTAATAAGCATGGTTGTAAATGAAATTCTCTATAAATGTTATTTTTGTGTACAACCCTCCCCCAAAATAGACAAATGCCTGCTCAGATTTGTGTGTGCGTGTGTGTGTATATATATATTACAGTAATCAGTTTTATTTAATTTACATCTGATCCATATATTTTCCATAACATGTTATACTTAACATTTAATTAAATCCGACCTATTTAGATTAACATGTTTTGCATGTCCTTCCCTTTTGTAATTACCCCAAATTTATAGTCAAAGGCTCTCAAATTAGAATATGCCCAATTATCGTTATTGTCATTACAAGTTTATTCCAATTTATCTCAATTATATGCAATTCAATTGGGAATGGCCTAGGCTTTCGATAGCCAAGGCTCAACGTAAAATAAAAAGGAAATGGAGCAAAAAGATCCAAACTCAAAATGAATAAATAGGCATAGAAAAGACTATGAATAAATAAAAGACAAAAAATGAGATAATGAAGAAAGGTGTATATATGAACATATAATAACTGTAAACTGAATAAATAATTGACAATAAAACAATAACATATACATATATAAACATTGTTACTTTTTTGATCCAAACTGTTTACTGTCAAATACTGTTTAAATAACGGATCTAAAAATAATTAGAACTCACAGTGATTTGATTAAGGTCTAGAAAATGTCTCTTTAAATTATTGTTGTAGAAAAATTAGAATTATCCCCCTTAATCTACGTTTTGGAAGCACCTCGGCATCTTCTTATTTTTATTTAGAAATAGCTTGGAGGAAGAAGAATGAAGAACGTTTATGTGTAAGAAAATGGTGGGGGCTAGCCTATTTATATATTAACAGGATAATTCTGAACCATTAGATATTAGGTATATAAATCCAACTGTGCACCTCAAGTTGAGTCAGCTTACGTATCTAGCAAATAAAAGAGTCTAGATCCAATTGTAGGAATCTGTCCTGCATGCAGGTGGGTCGACCCACCTGCTACCGGGGTCGGCACGTTTGTCGACTTACCTTAGACCTGGGTCAACCTATACGTCGACCCTGATAAGGGGTTAGGTCGCCCAGTTCCGTTGCTTTTCTAAGTTGTTTTATTCTAAATTATTATATATTATATACTATTTGGTCTAATCTTTTTTAGTTCATAACTTCTTTATATTTAATCTGCTTTACGAAAATCAAAAGTCTATCTGAACCAAAAATTTCGTAATGAACGCAACGATAAAGTCTATTTTATCTAATTCTGAATAGTTAATTAATTAATATTCATTTTATTATCCTATTTATATATTTATGGTGTATTAAAATATGGGGTGTTGCATTCTTCCCTGCTTAAAGTATTTCGTCCCCGAAATCTCTAAGTTAAGAAGAATGTTATTATTTAACAACTACCTACACTCATCTACTCATCCATCAGCCACTGACATCCATTGTATTTAAAAAATTTAATGCTTTGTATGAACATATGCAAAGGTGTTGTGGGTATATGTCCCTACACTAATACGAAAATCAGGCGGTCGACTTATTCAGTTGACCTCCTTATTGCAATAAATGTTTGTGCCATGTATCCAATATGAAATGCAAAATAATCCTAATGATACATATAAATTCTATATGTATGCTCAACCATTCACCAAAATGCAACATCCATCTGATGATTCAACCATTTTCATCCATTGAAAATTAAAACGCATACACATCCATATGCAATATGTAAGTGTTTGAGCCGATCTAGTGCCTAATGTATGTATATGCGTCTAATGGAAACCACTGGAAAATCTTTGCATCCACTTGCAACCATCAAACATGACATATCTCAAACACATGTTTCCAACCATAGGCTTCTACCTAAGGATCAAGATCCAAACGATAGGATAAACATACTTGAATGATAAAAATAACAGATTCAAATCAAAAGCTTAGAAAGAAAATTAAGAACGTACTCTCAAAGAGAAAAGGGTAAGAAGCGTGAATCTTGTCTTCAGGTTCCCATGTCGCATCGTCTCGATCTTATCCCCATTGCACCTTTGATAATTTGATCTTTTTATTGCATAATCTCTTAATTTCTAATCCAAGAATATGGGTAGGAACTTTCCTAATTGATGCCTCCTTCTCAACTTCAACATCCTTAAGTGAACTTGGCTCTACCTCTGTTGAATCATGTGGACGTTTCCTTAAGTGGGAAACATGGAACACGTCATGAACTCCCATCAACCTCTCTAGATGTCTAACTCTATAGGCCATCTGACTGTCCTCTCAACTATAGGGAATGGCACTACAAACCTTGGTGCCAACTTCCCTATTGAACCAAAGAGAACAACGTTTCTTAGAGGCGATACCTTGACATAAACCATATCTCCTACCTCAAATTCCAAGTCAGTCCTCCTTTTATAGGCATATGAATTCTTCATGTCCTAAGTTGCTTTCATCCATCTGCGAATAAGTTCTATCTTCTAAGAAGTCTCTCTAATCATCTCCGTCCCAAGTAGAAGTCTGTCTGTAGACTCCCGCCAACATGTCGGTGATTTGCATGGTCGTCCATAAAGTGCCTTGAAGGTCGCTATCCCTATGTTGACCGATAACTATTATCGTAGGAAAATTCAACCAATGGGAAATGCTCCTCCTAAGACCCTCCAAAGTCTAGGATACATAGTCTCGGTAAATCCTCAAGAACCCTATTGACCCTCTCCGTCTCTCCGTGGGTATGAGGGTGATAAGCTGTGCTAAGTCATAGTTGCGTAACTAGTGCCTCTTGCAAGCTCTTCCAAAACTCACTCATGAAGATGCGGTCACCGCCACTTTCTATATATTGGAAGGCACCCCACGAAGTCAGACTATCTCTATAAGGTATACCGATGCTAGCCAAGCTGCTATCCTCTAGCTCATGTCTGGAACAAAGTGAGCGCTTTTCCTTCATCTACCTATTATGACCTATATACTCGTGTTGCCCTTCCATGAACTGGGAAATCCATCAATAAAGTCCATTGAGGCGCTCTCCCATTTCCACTATGGGATATCCAAAGGCTGAAGCAATCCACTGTGTTTCCTTTGTTTAGCCTTAACTTGCTAGCAAATCAAACATCGGGCCACGAATTCCGCAACGTCCTTCTTCATGCCAGTCCAATGAAAAACCCATTTCATGTCTCGGTACATCTTTTCACCGCCAGGACGGATACTCATCCGAGAGTGATGAGCCTCCTCAAGAACTGATCTTAGCAAATCCCGAACTCTGGGAACACACAATCTCCCAACTTATCTTAGCCACCCTTTCTCATCCAAAGAATATTTAGCTAGGTGACTAGAGGTATCTCCTCTACCGAGTCTATCTAAGATTTCCACTAAGTGCTGGTCCTCTCGCTGCATGGATCCAATGCGCTCCATAAGAGCAGGTCTCACCTCTAATGATGCCAATACACCAAGTGTAAAATTGGTAGATGACCTAAAATCAAATGTCGAGATAAACTCCAAGTTCTGCCTCTCTAGACTCAAGGTCATCCTTTGTGCACTCAACCCATCTGCAACCACATTACCCTTGCCTAGGGTATAAGATATCTTAAAATCGTAGGATGCAAGCAACTCCATTCATCGTTGTTTCCTTAAATTGATATCCTTCTGGGAGAACAAATATTTGAGCGACTTGTGATCTATGTATAGCTCAAACCTCTCTCCATGTAGATAGTGTTTCCAAGACTTAAGTGCAAACACTAATGCAGCCAACTCCAAGTCGTGGGTGGGGTAGCTCTTCTTGTGAACTCTCAATTGCCTACTTCCATAACAGACTTCCGTACCTTATTGCATCAACACAACACCAATCCCATGCCATAAGCATCCGTGTAGACCGTAAACACCTTACTACATCAGGAAGAGTCAGAACAAGGGCTGATGTCAGAGCCCTATTTAACCTCTGGGATGCATCTTCATAATCAATGCTCCAAGCAAAAGTAAAATTCTTCTTCGTTAGACAGGTGAGCGGAGCTGATATCCGAGCAAAGTCCTTAAAGAACTTCCTGTAATAATCGACAATCCCAAGATACTCCTAATCTCTTTTGCATTCTTAGGGGCTTTCCAATTTTGAACTGTGACAACTTTAGCAGGGTCCACTGCTATTCCGTCCTTAAAGACTACATGCCCTAGGAACCTTACTTCATTTCTCCAGAAATGACAATTAGAAAACTTAGCCTTAAGTTGATACGATCTGAGAGTGCTGAGAACCTCCTCTAAGTGTTTGGCATGCTCTTTCTCGCTCCTCGAGAAAACCAGAATATCGCCCACAAAACCACAAAAAATTTATTCAGGTACTTCCTAAACACCCAACTCATTAAATCCATGAAGTGCGGGTGCATTCGTCAGCCCAAAAGGCATGACCAACCACTCAAAGAAACCGTCCGGAGTCCTAAAAGCCATCTTGTCAACATTATCATGTGCTACCCTAAGATGATGGACTCCAGTGGCAAGATCCAAAGAACCTACTAGTTGGTTAAACAAGTTAACAATGCTCCGAAGTGGGTGCCTATTCTTTTTGGTGAGTTTATTCAACTCTCTATAGTCCACGCATAGCTGGAGAGAGCCATCTACCTTGGTCGTAAAGACGACTGGAGCTCTCCACTCAGAAATGTGCCGTCTAATGAATCCTTTCTCAAATAACTCACCTACTTGTTTCTGAGCTCCCTCCTCTCTCTAGGAGCCATATGGCACGTTGGTAAAGCAACTGGCTTCACATTATCCACCAATTTAATCTTGAAATCTATTTCTCGTCTAGAAGGTAATCCCCTAACCTCATCAAGCACGTCAGGAAAATCTCTGACTGTGGGTATTGATCGAAGGTCATCAACGGAAGTAGCAAGAGAATCTAGGGAAATGAGCATAACTGACCCCCGTGGGTCACAAGAAATCTCGGAGTTCTACCATGTCACATTAGAAATCTAACAACTCTCCTTTCACAATCTTGAATGGCACCATACATGGCTAGACATCCATTCCTAGAATAAGTCTGTAACCCATAAAGCCAAGAACATATGCGTCACATTCAAATTCGACGCCCATAACATAAATTCTCAAACCCCTACATATCATAGACAAACGATTCGTTCCTCCTATAGGGTTTGAGACTACAACAGGATCAGAAACAATACTAGTGCCTATGTGCAAATTGTCTATCATAGAATTGAATATGAATGAATGAGAAGCATCGGAATTAAAGAGAGTCATAATAGGAGAGTCAAACAGAGAAATCAAACCATCAATTGTGACTTTCCTACCACGATTTGGTCCATCAGCCTCAAGAGCATGAATTTGTCCTCCAGACGATCATGCTTTCTAACCTTGCTTATTGGGGGCATTGCCTAGCGAAACGTCCAACTTGACTAACACTGAAACAAGTATTCTTCGTTTTCTTACAGTCTCTCACAAAGTGCTCTAAATTTCCACAGTCATGGCACTTAAACTCTGTCTGGATCTGGGCCTTATTAGGTTTTCCTCCTTTTTTCCGCTCGCTTCTTGGGCTACCATTTATTTTTCTCAACCTTGGGTTTTTCCTCCGCAGTCTTATCTTCTGTCTTCCCCTCTTTACCGTCCTCATGCATCAAATCCATGTTAACTGGTCTCTCAAAAGTTGCTCCCATCGGTATATGCGTTAATGCTAGTCCTTGCAATAGTTGGTTCAATACTTTCGCGAACCTCAATTCCTTCTTGTGAGGAGTGTTTACCAAATCCAAACCAAATCTTGCCAGCTGTTGACATATTCCTTTACCGTTATGCCACCTTATTTCAAATTCAAAAACTTCTCCATTTGCATTCTTTCCTCAGCCTGCGATAAGAATTTCATCTCAAATCTGCATCTAAATTCATCTCAAGTGCCTACCGCCTGCCCCACTTGAGTCACCTCCCACTAGTATGAAGCTTCCTCTTTCAGTTCCAAGCGACCAACTGAATCTTCCTCCCATCATCGAGCTCTAATAGATCAAACACATTCTCCATTTCTCTAATCTAATTGCGCGCCCCCAAAAAACTCTAGTACCAAAAAAAGGCTTGCCTCCCATTGCGCAGAAATCCTTACAAAGCTTATAAAAGTTGACTATAGCATTGGGTGGAGCTACTGTGGCTGCAGCTGTGGGTGGGGCATTGCCTTGCAGTTTAGCAGGTGTCATAGCCTCTATGTATTTACGGAACCATGTCGGAATGGGAATGACCACGGGGAAATTAGGAGCCCCAAACATGTTGAAAAGGAGACGAAACAAAGATTCAGAAAGAGATCGAATGAATATTGTAAATGACTTGAGAGAATATATTTTTCAAAAAAATTGGTTTTATTTGAAAATCTTTACTTTTGAAAAATACCTTTTCAAAAAAAATTCTCTGATCTTGTAACCTTAGGCTCTGATACCAAATGGGACAACCCACGTCCGTTAATGTCAACCATATGAGAATGTATTAAGTTCTATAAAGCGCAATAATAATACAGAGACTAATTGTAACAAGGCAGAGTAAAAACGCAGCGGAAAAACTTCAAACTTTTATTTCAAACCAAATTCAACATTACATTTTTCAAATGAACCATCAGTGTCACTACACCATAATGCCAGTTTTGTCACACCAAAAGCGGAGCATTTGCCATGGCTTTGGGCCATGGCAATTTTGGAATATGTTTTGGCTGTGGTAAGTTGATTTAGCATGGCTATTGGACATGATAGTTTTGGAATGGCCTTTTCCCTTTCTAATGCTATTGAAAAAAAAATCATACTTACATACCCCGTTACCTTTTGTCCTACTTATCTCACTTCCCCAAAACAGCCTAACCCCCAAAAATACAGCGTCTTCTCCATTAGATCTAGGCTTCTTGCGATGCGACGATCTAGAAATTTATAGTCGATTAAATTTTAAATCAAAACCATGTCTCGTTTGAAGTTCCAATGCAACTTATTTTCAGGTCATTCGATTAATTTTCGCGGCTATTCAATTAAGGACGATTATGTGAAAGTTTTTTTTTTTTTTTTGCTGCAATTTTGAGGGGAACTGTCATATTGTTTTAGCTAAGCAGTGAGCAAAATACAAACAATAGTAATATACAAGGCGACTAAACACTTAATTTACTTCTTTCAAATCTATTTCAAAGTGGTATGCGTATTGAATTCAAATATGTGCTCGTTGATTTCTATTGAGTTTATAACATCATATATAACTGTTATTATTTAGTTGATTGATATTTAGGGTTATACATATAGACAATGCAACATTGATTTGTCAGAAATAAGTTGAATGATGTTATGGACTCCGACAAGGTACTGCTAATATTGTGTAGTTCAATTCCATAAACAGTAGTGATACTAAATGCATTATTGCCTAGTTATAAACAATTGAGGTTAGTGTATGTATAAACTGTGAGGAAGGAGCTACAGAAGGAAGTAGCATGTAATGTGGATTTATTTCATTACAGATGGTAGGATAATGATTTTGACTATTTATCTATAACTGTGTAAGTATGTTTAAAAAAATAAAAACCAGGTATAAGATTAAACATATGTTAATATGTTTCAGCTTAAACTACTCAGGTTCAAAGAAAAGCCAGGTACAAGATCCAACTTCTTTTCATGTAATTCGATTAGTGTTCACAACTATTCAATTAAGGACGATTATGTGAACGGTTGTTATTTGTTTTTTGCAGTTTTGAGGGGAATTGTCGTATTGTTTTAGCTAAGCAGTGAGCAAAATATAAACAACAGTAATATGCAAGGTGAGTAAACACTTAATTTACTTCTTTCAAATCTAATTTAAAGTGGTATGCGTATTGAAATCAAATATGTGCTCATCAATTTCTGTTGAGTACATAACATCATATATAACTGTTATTATTTAAAAAAAATAAAAACTAGGTATAAGATTAAACCAGGTATAAGATTAACATATGTTAATATGTTTTGAAAAATAAAAACCAGGTATTCAATTAGGGTTGATTATTGTTTGCGGCTATCCAATTAAGGACGATTATGTGAGCGGTTTTTTTTTTTTTTTTGTGCAGTTTTATTTTTTTGGTAGATTTACCTAAGGAAGTGTAGAAAGATATGACTCAGACACAACTATTTCTGCAAGTATGCTGTCATTGATTGCCATAGCTGATTTATGGACCTGATTTGCACATTCTTTCTTTCTTTTCAATTCCTTTCTTGATATTTCGTTAAGTCCTAAATCGGGTAAACCACCATTTCTCATCATTGCGATGTATCACTCTTTTGAATGAACTTGATATCTTTGGGCTTGGGGAATCGCTACCTTCGTCCACATATCAGAATTCGGTTTTCTCAAAGCTATCCAATATACCCTATGAAGGATTTATTAAGCATAAATATGAGTTTTTATTTTCCACTTTGTGTTTTGAAAATATTCAAACTCGGTATCTTACAATTAGAATATTGTCAAGTTTTTCAAGTGCTGGAAGATTGATATAAATGTCTGATCTTGGACTGCTTTCCATAACCTACAGAAAGAAAATGGATCTTTATTATACGGTCTTCAACAAATTGTGTTAGAAATGTATACCCTTCTTTCCTATCTTATAATACACATTGTACCAGTGTTATGTTTTAATTAGTATGATTGGTTACTTTAAGATAGTTAAGGCTCACCTCAATAGCAGTATCATCAGGCAAAGTTTGGACAGAAGGGCTAAATTCAACTATATAATCGCACACCGATAAAAGACAATCCATTTCACTTCACATCTCTTTCTTTTTTAGGGATAAAGGCTCTAACCTCCAACATTGACCAAATACCGTAGCTACATAAAAAATAAAATATTTTTGAATATGGCGATTGATGAGTAAATATATCATATGAATGCATATATTCAAGTACACGAATATGTATCGCAAGTACCATAAAGACTAGTAATAACATTCGAAATTGGAACTGCAATGCAAACATCCTTGCCATTTCCTGACATATCCTCTCCGAGAAAAAGCTTGGAAAATCTCTTTCATCATCTCCATATCTAATCATTTATACACATATAGATCGAACTTATCAGTTCAAATTTTGCATATCGATTGTAGCATTTGAAATGGTTAAAAGGTAATTAACTAACCTAAATTTGGAAAATCATGCACATATCTGGAATGCTGCTTCATTGCTAGTTTTGTAAGAACGGGTGACCTTTTTTTTTGCTAATTTTGAGCTGTGCCAACTTAAATTAAGTAACGGATCATCTGAGCTACTTGGTTCTGAAAATGATGACATTTCCAAAATGTAAACACAATATAAGATGCTTAAAAGGAATATGCTTGATTGTAGTAGAGAGCTTTTCTCTTCTTCTTCTTCTTTTTTCAATTTCCACAGCTCCATTTAGAGGTTCTTATACAATTGAGATACCGACACCAGTGACATCGATCGACACAATTTTCGCCTCTGAATGCATGACCAATCCAACAACGAATCTGTAAAATACATCCGAAACTTGTCTATTTCTATTTTTTCAGTATACTATGTTTGAATTTGCTGTCTTTTAGATTTTGCGATAAGAAAGTTATGGATTGTTTTACAAATACGAATTCATGTAAAAGTGCGAGCATAAAGTTTTAAAAGTGCAGTATAAATACCTAATTCTTGTCAATGGAAATGGAGTATTTATTTTGTACAATTACATGCAAAATCAAAAACGGCTTTATCATTAGAAAAGAAAAGCAAACGATTAGGATCATGCGTACACACATATAAGGTGCATCACTTCTTGTTTATAAATGATTAGTTTTGACCAATAATTTGATGCATCTCTGCTAAACTGGAAAAAAAGGTTCGAATTTATTATCCCCTGACAAAATTTATTTTATTATTTTGTTTTTCTTGTTTGTTTTGAAAAAGAACCAATCTCATTCAATTTCAAAAAAACGATGTTCCGACAATTTTGTTCTAGATTCTGTATACTTCAAAAACAATGCATATTCAAAATTTTATACATTTCAAACAATATAGACATATCCAAAATAATTGATAGAAAATTGAGAAACAAAACTTTGTAGTTTTAAAAATAAAAATAAGATTACAATGTACATTTGTTTTAATGAAAGTTCGTCAAATAATCACTTAATTTCAGCCCATTTTATTGTTTTTAATTTTTGTCTACTCATGCAATGATATGATAACTTTTATCTATCCTTTTTCACACCAAGAGAAAAAAAAACTTTTTTCATAATTACAGTAAGACTAGAAATTGTGAAACTAGTATTGAGAAATATGCGAATATGCATTAAGTTATAAAAAAAGTGCAGTGCTTGGATATTAGAGGAAAAAAATGTGCTTGCGAATGCTTCCTTTCGATAAAAAAAGTTTAACTAATTAATATATTTCTCAAATGGTAGTTACACCTTGGTCAGTTTGAGATCCCAGGTGGACTAGAAGACCTTCACCATTGTAGTTGTATAAACTAAAAGAGTCAGTGTGAATGAATAAAAAGCAAATATTAATTTTTAATGGTGTATGACACTTTGTTGTTGCTACTTTTCGAGTTGGACATTTAGTATAACACTGAATATTAATTGGGTGTTAAATGACATTGTCATCTTCTTGAGTTTAGAAAAGTTAAATGGGCTGATGGCATGATTGTTGTCTTCCTTAAATATAAGTAGTGGATATAAATAATATATATTTGTATTGGTATGAACATTTAATTTTGGGTGCGTTTTTTGCAGGTCCCTATTAAGTTTCAAAATAAATAAAAAAACCGCTGATAAAAAGAATATAGAATACATTCCTATTTTTGAAATGCTGCAATTAAAATTACGCATCTGTGCTTTAAACCCTAAAAACACACCGTTCATCGCTTAATTAGCGCAGTCGTTCAAGGAAGAAAATTAAAATACCACAGGCGATTATCAAATTTTTAATCTCGATCAAACCAAAACAACCAAAGTCGTCGCCGATTCGACCAGATTTTCAAAGAAATGGCGAGAACGAAGGTAAGCTGTTGATCCACTTATTTTATTTTCAATAACTGATAATCTGCGCGTAATATATATTAAAATATGTTTAAATATGGATTTGATGATTGGTTATAAGATTTTATGCAAATATTAATGCATTTGTTGGTGAAAAAAGTTGAATTTTACAAAAAAAAATCCATCGTATTATCCTAAACAAAGTTGTAACATTGTTGAATAATGGTTTAAGTATGTAAATATATTTTGAATTATAACATGCTTGTATTCATATATTTAAACTTGTGTGTTGCATGTGTGACTGCATGCATCGATTTCTGCATGCTTGTCTGCAAATATTAGTCGTTATTGCATGATAATATGCATAAAATAACAGTAATTGATTTAAAAAAAAAACATGTTGGATAAAAATACTAGCACGATAGTATGCAAAATTTTTGAATTACAGCATACAAGAGTGCAAATATCCACTGAATATTCTGTAATTGTATGCATTTAGTCATGGTTACGTAAAAAGTATTCTACCATTTTTGTGCAGGGACCAAATGTTGAAGAAGATGTTGAAGATGACAGTGTGTAGGAGAAAGCTCTCTAGTTACCACTGAACAACCATAGACTTCTTCACGTGATTAAAAAAAAAATATTGCAAAGTTTGGTTTATTTGGATTTTTTGTAAATATATGTAGTGGTTTATTTGTTTAGTAGCTACGGCTGCTTGGTGACCACTTTGGAAAACAAATTTATGCTGGAAAATTTTATACTGAATGTAGTTAATTTGATTTTACATGATATTGTGAAATGTTGATTACTTTGGTACATTTATTTCAAATATTAGCAGAGTTATATGCATATATTATGAAAAATTGCAAATAGTAGGAATATTTGCACACTTATATGCAACAATGATCAAATAGTTGAATGTTAATATGCATATTTATAGAATAATTGTATACAAGTATGCAGGTAATTTGAATTATTGTATACAAGTATTATGAATAATTAAAAAAAAGTTATACAGCTGATGTATAAAACTATTCAGAATTGTTGCATAAATTTAGTCAACTATTTACGAATAGTTTCATACATATAAGATGAAAAGCTTCCATGTAGATATCACACAAAGGTACTATAAAATATGAACAGAGTGTATAGAATTACAGAGATGACTTTATTAAACTGATTACATACAGTCACAAAAAAATCTGAATATGCAAATATTAAGAATATAAGCATATTTATTTGCAATAAATCATCATGCACACAAACAGACAGATATTCAAAAAGAGTTGTATATTTACATGCATATATAAATAATATATGCATAACAGTACGCAATTTTTCTGATTACATACAATCACATAAATATTTACAACAAATAGTAGAAACATGTTATCATTCCCGAACTTCAACAACACCAATACATCACTATCTGCAGGAAAACTGCAACACAAAGAAGAGAATCAAGATTAATAAACCTAATCTTCCATAATCAAATAAAATGACATAAACATGTTTAGATAATTATAAATAAATACATCCATGTACGCATATAACAGTACTACATGCATACTTGTATGCACATTTTCATAGTCTACATCTTCACCATACACAATAGCAATTGCTATAGGAAAAAACTTATGAAATAAATAAATAAATAAATAATATTAACAAAAGAATAAAATAAACTACATCAACAAAATATTACAAAATAGAAGTAAAACATGCACAAATAATTAACACACTACAGCGTAGATTTACAATAAAACCACATTTATACATACAAGTCTGTTTTATTTTTCCATGTTTTAATCAAATTTGCCCACATGCATTCAGTTTCTAAAAATATTTGCATACATGAATGCACATAACTATAACAGTTGAAAACAATCTGTAGTCATAATAATTGCATTCAAGTATGCATATATCCAGATTAAATGCATACCTTCATGCAAGTAATTCAATATTCCGAACAATTGTACGCATTTGTTTACAATTTCTGCATTATTACATGCTAGTATTAACCAAATAAAGCATAATTGTATACACCTGTTCAGAATATAAGAACAAATGTATTGCCAGACTTAACAAAAAAAAAAACTGTACGATCTATAATAACATTAAAACTATATACAATAATTAAATTGTCCATCGACAAGTCTATACAATTAAAGAAGATCAGATTAATCAATTAACAAAGATCGAGCAAAAAATGATAACCGTAGAAAATAAAAATTAATAAAAAGTATAAATTACCTTGAAGAAGAAACATTCATTATACAAATCAAGGATGGATGTGATTAAATCAATGAAAGAATTCTGAGCACAACATATTTTAGATCGACGGAATGCAAAAATTGAGAACGATGACGGCGCCGCCATGAGAGAGAATTATATGATTCTGGAAAAAATAAAACTCTAATACGTGTTTTGTTGTATATTAATCACACCGTTAATTAACGGAAAAGGGCAGTTTTGAAAAAAAAGTGCGGCTATTTGAAAATAAGGATGAAATTTATATGTTTCAAATGGGGAGGATGTGAGCTTAATTAAGTTTACTTTTAAGGATGTAAGCCTAATTTTCACTTTAATTTTAATGCAAGGCAAACCTCTAGATAAATCTTTTTTTGCAACACTGCATTTTCGGTAAACAAATAAAGCAAAAACTGAAAACCATACTTTTAGTTTGAGTTTCTGGTTCGATGTGTAGATTGTTTGGGTACTTCCCATAAATATTATTTTGATTCACGGATTTCATATTATGTACTAAAATACTAGTCTTGTTATTTGGTGCATTATGATTTACAAAATCAGTTGACAGCATGTACCATTGATGGTCTGCTTTCGCTGTTCACTTGTATATCAATTGACAGATTATTACACTTTAAACGGTTAAACTGAATATAAACACATTATTAGGAACTTAGTTGTTCATAACATCTAATTTTAATTTATTTTATTAGATA
The DNA here is from genome assembly GCA_030737875.1 of Allium sativum. NCBI lineage: Eukaryota > Viridiplantae > Streptophyta > Magnoliopsida > Asparagales > Amaryllidaceae > Allium > Allium sativum. Next base: position 250,926,803 of record CM060920.1, read on the forward strand.
CTGGATTTTGACAACTTCTGACATCTGCTGTTTGGAAAATTTCTTAAATAGTTTCAGAATATCGTGCAAAGGAAATAACGCAAGTTCAACTAGGAAGATTTTCAACAAGCTACTGCATTTACTATACTTTAAAAAAAAAAAAAAAAAATATCCCAGCATTTTTTTTTTTTTTTTTTTTTTTTTTGCATTTACTATACTTTAGTTTAGTCATTTCTAATGTTTTTAGTCTTCTGTTTGACTTCTAATCCTACTACACTGTGTCAACATATAGTAGTATAAACACTAGCTGGTTTAATAATGGCAAACAATCATCATTAAATTACAGTAGTATATAATTGGACAGCATTTAATATTTCATTACTGTCTCCATGTTGTGCACTTGAAATCTTCAATTAATTGACCAGCTTATTCTTTCTTCAAATACTTTGAACGACAAACATCCACATGATATATGGATTTTTCAAATACCCTGTTTGTACATGTAGTAACACCACTGTTCCCGCATGCATCATATAACTGGATTAATGAATATAAAATTGAAGGTAGCTGTTATTAAGGTTTTTGCTGATGTAGTCTCACATTAACAGATCGCTAAGATTGGGTCGGCATAGGTTTTTTTACCTAGACAAGTAAACCAGCAAAGAATTTGCTGTTATGAGAACCATACTCTCACTCTGTCAAATAACATGCAAAAGCTAATTCCTTTTTCTTAACATGTCCTAGCATGTACAATTTTAACATTCACGGCCATAATCTTCTAACCTTTTCTCCGCTATAAACTGCAACTACTTTTTTCGTTAGTATTTAACTATTTTAGATTTATATACCACTGTGTGAACTTCTGTTTCCAACACAGTACCTTTGTTTTCATAAATCCAACACAGTACCTTTGTTTGTCAAAGGTTGGTGCCGTTCTTCTTGTTTTTGTTGAAGTGTGCTTAAGAGCATCTCCAACCCTTCTAAGAATTTAATGTAAAGTCTTTTACACGTCATCAATTGTTTATTACATTAAAAAACCAATCTCCAATGGTAATATTATATTAAGTGTGAAGATGACATGACACAAATTTCACTAAGTTGAATTTTATGAAATTATTGAAAAAGAAATTTTATTACAATCAGAATGTTGTAATAATGAGTTGAATACTTGTTACATAGCTTGGGATATGATATATATACAAAACAGATATTTGGGCTTGGCCCATAACGACAGAAGAAAGCAAAAAGAGAAAAAAAGGCTAAGGCCTTATATCAGAAGCGGGGAGCTATTTCATGTAATACTCGTATTGAGTATTTCATTTACTTTAACTCCCCCCTGAAACCTAACCCTAATTAGGTTTCTCAAAAGAAAATGACGGCGCCTCTTCGATCGGTGACGAAATCTTCTAGTCAGGCCTCCACGACAGATGGATTTGATGTCGCTTGACCTCTTGAGCTTGAATGACTTCGAATTCATTGAGAGAGGTTAAATTGAAGGTTTAAAACAGAATCAATTAAGATCTGTTATGAAACCCTAGCTGAAATTTACAGATCCAACGCCGACTGAAGTGACCTTGAAGATTAATCTGGAATATAAATGATCCTGCTTGACCTTGACTTTGGATCTGAAGAATCAACGTTGAACTCTTCTTTTAATCTACTGAAGTTTGGTCCTGAGAGGGGTTTTGTAAGTATGTCTGCCTTTTGATGAAACGATGGTATATACCCCACTCTCAATTTTCCTTGTATAACCTGCTCTCTGATAAAATACATGTCGAGCTCTATGTGTTTTGATTTAGAATGAAGAACATGATTCGAAGTTAGTGAGATTGCACTAACGTTATCACACCATATCACTGGTTTCTTGCTTAATTTGATTTTAAGTTCTTCCGGTATGGATTTGATCCATAAAACTTAAGCTGCAGCACTAGCAACACATCTGAATTCTGCTTCTGTCCTAGACCTAGAAACTGTACTTTGTTTTCTTGCACTCCATGATACTGGATTTTTTCCTAGGTATATACAATAACATGATGTTGATTTTCTATCATCCAAATCTATTCCCCAGTCAGCATCAGCATATGCATTGATATTTAGAGAATTGCTAGCTTTAAATATAAGTCCATGATCAATTGTTCCTTTTAGATACCTTAAAATTCTTTTAACAGCCTTCCAATGTGTATCTAAAGGATTCTGCATATATTGACTTGCTTTGTTCACACTATAAGATATGTCTGGCCTTGTTATAGTAACATACTGCAGTGCACCAATAATACTTCTGTAAAACCTTGCATCTTGAATTGCCTCACCCTTATGTTTTGAAAGCTGATTACTTGTGATCATTGGAGTTGAGAGTGAATTGGCTTTGTCCATTTTAGCTTTCTGAAGTATTTCAGAAATATACTTCCTCTGGCTAAGATGAATTTCTGACTGACTTGTTTTCTTAACTTCAATGCCAAGAAAATAATTTAAATTTCCTAAATCTTTGATTGAGAATTCTGCATTTAATCATTCTATAATGAACTCAATTTCTGAACTGCTACTACCTGTAACAATAAGGTCATCAACATAGATAAGAATATATTTCCTCAAAAAAAACATAGATAAGAATATAAGTAGTATCATTGTCAGTAAATTTTGTAAATATTGAGTTATCAGATTTTGTAGGCTTGTAGTTATAGTTGACAAGTGTTGATTTTAACTTGTCAAACCAAACTCTAGGTGCCTGTTTCAGCCCATAAATTGCTTTGTTGAGTTTGCACACCAATTTTGTGTTACTCTTATCATAGAACCCTTCAGGTTGTTGCATGAACACTTCTTCCTGCAAATCACCATTAAGAAATGCATTATTAACATCCAATTGTTTGATGTTCCAATTTCTACTCAAGGCAATGGTTAAAATTATTCTAATAGATGAAGGTTTCACAACAGGTGAAAATGTCTCAGAAAAATCAAATCCATACTGTTGTGAATATCCTTTTGCAACTAACCTTGCCTTGTACTTAGAAATTGAACCATCAGAATTTCTTTTTAATTTGTAAATCCATTTACACCCAATTATATTTTTGTTATCTGGTTTTTCAACCAATGACCAGGTTCCTTTCTTAATTAAAGCATCATATTCTTCTTGCATAGCTTGTTTCCAATTTTCAGATTGAGATGCTTCATAGAAAGTAACTGGTTCATCCTGCATAACAACAGTATTAATATTTTTGGGTTTAAAAATACCACATTTAGCTCTTGTCAACATAGGATGCTTGTTTGCATTATCACCAAAAGTTGTGCCTTGATTTACATTTTCTGATGAATCTGCAACAGGTGTTTGATCACCTCTTGTATCACTAGTAGCTTGACCTGAATGACTCTGAATATCAACACTGTCATCAACACTTTGCTCTTGACCTGGCCTTCTAATAGGCACTGTGAGTTGAGGGATAGTGATGGAGTCTTTCATGATTTGTTGAGGTGGCACCACCACTTGTATTTCTTCAGGAATATCAGGTATAACAATTATTGGATTTACTACCTTTTCAGTAGTTTTTATTTTTTCAGTACTGAAAGGAAATACCTTTTCATTGAATTTTACATGCCTGGATATATATATTCTGTCAGTACTGTCTAAGCATCTATACCCCTTTTGATTATTACAATATCCAAGAAAAGTACATGGAGTTGACCTGAAGCTCAACTTGTGAGTATCATTAGCATCATCTGTTGAGATTGAATCTGTGTTTGATATTTCTGGTTGACTTTTGCCTCCATCTTTTTGCACATTGACCAGATTTACACTGCTGCTGTTGCCTTGTTGAGAGGGGTTGTAATTAGAATTATATCTGAAATAGCATTTATCAGCAGTGTGACCAAATTTTCCACAAATTTGACATTTAACTCTGTTTGTGTTATTGCCACTTCTACCACCTCTTCTGCCTCCTCTATTTGTAGATCCACCCCTTTGATTATTATTAAATTGACCTCTTGAACCTTGACTTCTTTCTTGCCGTTTCCCTTTGTTATAAGAATAGTTCACAGCCATGTCAGGATTTAAAATTTTGTTGTGTTCTATCCTTCCTTCATGTGAAAGAAGAGTAGAATACACAAACTGTAAAGAGGGAGTAGGATCCATAGTTGATATGATTGCAACAACAGCTTCATATTCATGATCTAGTCCACTGATTATATACAACACATGTTCTGAATCTGAGACTTTATGACCTGCAGAAGCCAACTGATCACACAGATTCTTGACTTTAAGTAAGTACTCATTCATACTCATTTCATTCTTTCTGATAGTTTGCAACTGTCTTCTATAATGCATTATTCTAGGAGAAGATTGAGAGGTAAAATTTCTCTCAATTGTTGACCATACTTCTTGGGCTGTTTTACATCCAATTAATTGAGGTAGAATTTTAGAACTTATGGATGACATTATCCAAGCACATACAAGACAATCTTGTCTTTGATGAACTGTATATTCTGGATTTGGTACAAGTTGATTATCTTCATCTCGAATAAACTTTTGTGGAATCATCTTTGTACCAAGTATGTAATCTTCTAATCCATAACCTCTAAATGCAGTCTCTATTTGCAGTTTCCAAAGCAAGAAGTTCGTTTCATCAAGCTGAACAGAAACAATCTGACTTTGTGGTTTAATAATGGTCTTCATAAGATCATTAATTGGATCATTGGATGAGGGACCCGTTGAACTTCTGGTAACAGATCCAACTGGTGTTAAATCTCCTTCACCTGTCATGCTGATCAAAATACAGAGACCCTAATATTTGAAGAGAGAATTTTAAGACAGAAACCCTTGAATTGAGACTTAGAGAAAATTTCAGGAGAAAAAATGATGTTATCAAGAAACTCAGATGATGAATTCCTAACATAATAGAGGTAAAAGAATCTGATGAATTCCTGACAGTATAGAGGTAAAGGAATCTGATGAGTTTCTCTTGACTGCACTATTCTTCAACTGCTGTTTTCTTGAATTTCTTGATCGGTTTTCTGATTTGATTTTGAATTTTCTCTTCAATACAAGTTGTTTTCTTGTAAACTGCTACAACCAGAGTGATGTTCTAGGCATGGCACAGTTTATCTGTAATAACCCGGAAAATCTGGGCCAGTTTAAAAATTTTATTTTGGCAATTTTAGCGAATTTTGAATATTTAAAATAGGTTATTTTAAATAATATCGATGAGAAATTTATTTTTAAATAGAATCCGAACGTATATATTATATACACCGTCGTTAGAATATAATTAATTATATATAATTGTAAATAGAATTGAAAATGGCGCGGTAGTTCGATAATTCGATTTCAAACTTCAATTGAATGTACCGGGTGCAAAACAATCCGGATTTTAGTGAAACCAAAAATAATAGGATCTAATTGATGATATCTTTCCAACGAATCTGAAAAATCAAAATTTCACAGCGGGGATAAAAAGATATGTCCAGTTGAAAATTCTAAATAGTCGCTATGGAATTCAAGCCCTTAAAAAATGGGAATTTTGCAAACGACCTCGGGTTTCGACGAAACCACTTTTGTTGGGTCCGTGATGTCAAATTATTGCTAGATTCCAATTTTCATAATTTTTCGAATCAATATGTGAGCGTGGCAAAGGAAAACGCGTTTGACCAGTTTTAGTTGATTTTAATCGACTGGAAATTGGCCATTTTTCAAACGGTCTCAGAATTCGATGAAATTAGTTTTGTTAGGACCGTATCGTCAATACGAAGATAGAAAATATTTTTCGGGAATTTTTAGAGTCCGTATGTGACCCCGGTAATTTGAAATGTGCGTTAAAATTAAATATACAATGTTTTATAATTTGATTTTGATAAAAAACCTATCGTAACAGCCGAATTGGCTTACGATACATATCCCATTGTGTTCGAAATGGGGGTAATATGCTAGGGACGACAGTCGCTGGGTTCGATTTAAAGTTCGTGAGGATTTTGACTTTAAACGAATTAAAATAAATAAAATATTAATATGTATTTACACTTAAACCCCTACCCTTCCTTTTATTCTCCTTCTCCCCGCCTCCTTCAGAAAAATCGAACGAAAAAAAAAAGAGAAAAACTCCTCCGGTCGATCTCCAGGCGGAGCGCCGCCACCACCGTCGATGCGACCAACCTCCCCTCGTCGCAGCCACCTTCGCGCGCAGTCGCTCTTCCCCCCTCGATTTCCACAAACCCCCAAATCAATCGACGCGCTTCAGCCTAGCCCCACCTCCACCAGGCGTCGCCGCAGCTCTTTCCCCCTCCTCTGGCGATTGGCGCTGCCACCCAGGCCTCGACGCTCTCGCCCCGCTTCCCCCTTTGAAACGTAGACCCTCGTAAGCCACAAACCCTACCCCAAATCCGCCAAAACACATCACCTTCGACCGCCACCTGACCACTGTGCCTTCCCCCGACGTCCTAGACCTCTGGCGCCCCCTCCTCTGCCACGTCAGCGCAATGATGGCCCTCCTCCTTTGAAGATCCGATTTTATACCTAAAAGAAAGGTGATTTTCTTATATAATTAAATTCAGTTTTAATTTCTATAATTCAGTTTTAATTATAGTTTTTATTTAAAATGTATATGAGAAAAATATATATTTTTAACATGAAAAGTTTGATTTTTATAAGTAGGAAGGTTTATTTATATATATATGAATGGCTATAAAAAGATTAGAATTTTAAAGCAAGGAAAGATTTGATCTTTACCCTTGTAAAGATTTGATTTTTCGAATAGAAAAGATTAGATTTTTGAAATTGAAAAGGCGAAATCTTTATAGATGAAAAGGCGAGACCTTTATATAGAGAATAGCGATATAAAAATATAATTTTATTATATGAATACCGATGCAAAAATAGAATTTTTATCTATATAGTAGCGGTGTAAAAATAGAATTTTTATCCATATAGCATAGTAAAAATTCAATTTTTATATATTGAATAGCGAAGTAAAAACTCGATTTTTATATATTGAATAGCATAGTAAAAATTAGATTTTTATATATTGAATAGCATAGTAAAAATTCGATTTTTACATATGTAGTGGCTACGGGCAACGAAGATGACAAAAAGGCGAGAACGACGAAGATTTCTATAAATGAAGTGTCGTGAAGTTGGATAGCTATCGGTGAGAATTTCTCACTCTAAATTTCATTCTCTAGTTATATATATATATATATATATATATATATATATATATATATATATACTAGGATGCAGACGGTGTTTAGTTGCACCCGACACAATCGTCCACAGACCATGGACTTGTTTGTTTGGTTGCATAAATTAGTTAGATGATTTGGACTGAATTAAATTGTTTGGTGAATTGAAATTGATTTGATTGATGTGTGAATGGCGTGGGCCTTCACTAGACTGGGGATAAGGCTAGGCCTTGTCCCGTTTCTAGTATCGTGCTGTTATGCCGCCGAAATTTACTAAAATATGTTAGAAAAATAAAAATATCATTTTTATTGTGTAAATGAACTGAATAGAAATTCATATGTTAAAATAAAATGTTTTCTCGTTAAAAATATAATTTTTAATGTGAATATGACTATAGTGAATGTGAATAAATAAATATTCATTTACAAACCGGACGGTTTGTTTATGTACACCGATTTGACTGACATTGATTGGGACGATAAATTTTACACATCGCCCAACTGCACAACTAAAATCTGTGTTTGATTGTTTGAAACCCCACACGGGTGTTGGGATGAAATTTGAAGTTCACTCATCCTGATTGATTAAATATGTCGGTCGATGGATCGACAGGCTGTTATAAGCGTTAGATATCTATATTTGATGCCTATACAGTGTAGTGCACTTTGGATGATGGTTGATTATTTATCGTTGCTATTATATACATGTGTTGTATGGAATCCATATAGTTAACGCTATATGGTGATCGATTGGGCCTCATTCCAATTTAGAAAATAAAGAATATTATAAAATAAAGGTTCATGTGTTGACTGTACTCATCCGTTGAGATTAGTCATGTGTTGAACGAAATATTTTAATAATAAAATTTACATCTTTATCAATATAAAATAAAGGTTCCTGTGTTGACTGTACTCATCCGTTGAGATTAGTCATGTGTTGAACGAAATATTTTAATAATAAAATTTACATCTTTATCAATATAAAATAAAGGTTCATGTGTTGACCGTACTCATCCGTTGAGATTAGTCATGTGTTGAACGAAATATTTGAATAGAAATATTTGAAATAGAAATATTTGAATAGGAAATATTTGAAAAAGAAATATTTGAAATAGAATATTTGAAAATAGAAATATATGAAGCCGTGTTGATTAGATTGACGCCATTTTGACGTGAACGATATTTATATCGATTTTATTCATTTTGAATAGAAAACCAATTTGAATTGAATCAAATAGAAAACCAATTTGAATCGAATCGAATAGAAAACCAATTTGAATCGAATCGAATAGAAAACCAATTTGAATTGAATCGAATAGAAAACCAATTTGAATTGAATCGAATAGAAAACCAATTTGAATTGAATCGAATAGAAAACGAAAATGAATTGAATCGAATAGAAAACGAATTTGAATTGAATCGAATAGAAAACCAATTTGAATTGAATCGAATAGAAAACCAATTTGAATTGAATCGAATAGAAAACCAATTTGAATTGAATTGAATAGAAAACCAATTTGAATTGAATCAAATAGAAAACCAATTTGAATCGAATTGAATATAGAACCAAATATTGAATTGTATTGAAAATTGGTCGCATTTGCTTGCATATACAGGATTTTTATCGAAATGAACTCGTTTTGAACTAAATTTAAGACCCGTTTATTTTTAAATAAATAAATTAGATTTGAAATGGGTTTAAATAGAATTGATTCATGGGTTTATCGTGAACTGTGTTTTAAATAGCACCAGTTCTTTAACCCGATAGTCAATAGAATGTGATTTGGGTTTGTCGTGAACTGTGTTTTAAACGACATTAGTTCTTTAACCCAGTAAAAGGAGTTTTAATGAATCTGCAATTAGATTGAAATGTGAATTGATAATTTAAATTTTCAAATTTGGAAAATGAGCGAGAATGGAGTATCGCCAGTTGTGCTCCAAAGCGATAGTTAAATCTTTAATTAGATTTGAACGTGAAATGGTAATTAATTTTACCGATAACACCGTGTTGTTAGATATGGAGTATTACCAGTTTTGCTTCATGGGACGAATAGGTTGGGATTGGGAAATAAAATAAATAATTACTTCGTTACGGTTCGCTAATCTCGACTAGTTAGAAAACCATAATTTGGTTTGAAACGACATCCAAAGGAAGATTAAAGGATAAATTTTAAAGAATTTATCTTGGATAAAATTAATGGGAACCTTTCCCTAAGAATGTGATTTCGTGAATAAAAGGATATTCTGCATTGGAATGAGGCGTATGTTGTGTTTGTGTAACATTTGTTTTAATATACGCGGGTTGTTCGGAAAGTCCGGGTTTATACCCATTCTGAATAACCGATTCGACGATATGTCGAAGATGAAGACGGTGGTCGAAGACCGGAAGTCTTCACATCGTTTGGGTGATTACTGATGATCCTGATTGGGCTGTACACCCAAGAGGATGGAAATAGTTGGTGGTCGTCCAGACGTACTTGGAGATGGATGGATATGCGAGGAAAGTGCCTCCGTTTTCGTTCAGACCCAGAACGGACTTGTGAATGGATTGTGTGTCTGACATTGGATTTTATTCTGTGTTGATTGATTTCTGTTAAATATTTATCTGTTTGGCGGCGGAGAATTTATTCTCTTGCTTAACGCCCTTCTCTGAGACGTACGAGCTTAGAGGTTATATATCGATAGATATCAATCGCATAGCATGAATTGCCTGTGTGGCATGCTGAGTTGCATCGATCAAGGCTTCTGTTGAAAAGCAAAGTCTTGTGGTTGATGATCAAAGCACGGCCTTTGTGGCGTAGCTTTGTGTATAACGTGGATTCGCGAGCCTCACACCTCGGTATGAGTCAAAAAACGGGATACGGACTGCAGGGAGAGCACGACGTTTCTTTCTAGCTTTGGTGGTGTCAGTGACTTACCAGCCCTGACATTTATATACTTTTCACCTATGTGGTTGTTGGAATGCAAGGCGCCTCGATTGTAGGTCTGTAAGGACAGGGAAACGTGTGTTCAGGCATAACTAATCCTCTAACGTAAGTGAGGACCGACCCTGAAGATCCAGGGGTTGCCCAGAGTGCGTAACCCTGGGACATTTGCTAGAGTGTCTCGAACGCGGAGAGGAGCTTGCCCCTTGCCTCGACTCATGACGGAACCCAATTTCCAATACGTGATATTGCGGCTTTAATTGTAGAACTAGTATGGCGACATAGTAGATGGTAGCTATGCCGCCTATGATTGATATTTATGATTGAAATTGTTTTGACACTATACACTTATAATAGTATCAAATGATTTGTTTTAAACGTACCAAGCATGTTTGGCTATTATAAGGGAAAACCCTATCCTCCGGCTTGCGTTGCATTGTGTGATGGGACCTGGGTCTTATAATAGCTTCATTTTTCGAAAAAGCATTGCGTTGTTTATTCTATGCACTGGTATTCTTGGGAGGAAATCTGTTCCGTGTTATACGACGTGGTCCCTTGAATTACTCTCTTTTAAAGTAAAGTTTAAATAACTGTTTTAGTTCTCACACCAGTCACATGACTGATCTGGAGTTTATTGTTTTAACCTAAACTCTGGGTGCCCCTATTTTCCGCACGGGCAGCTAGTAATTTTGGTTTTGCAGATTTATATTCACAGGATCCTGGTTTACAGCTGGAATGATATCCGGAAAGCTCTGTATCCGTATATCACCTTCAGTTGTGCTTTGTATTATTTTCCGCTGCTATGTAATTTATTGTAATCTCTGATATTTATCGAATGTAATTTATTCATTTATACTCTGTATATTCTTGTATCTGATGGAATTGTTGTAATAGCAATGAAATGTTCTTCAGTCTGCGTTCTGATTTGTCCTGTTCTCAAACGATCAGGGGTTTCGAACGGTCTAGATCGGTTTAACGACTGATTCAGATCGAGTGAAATTCATGGCCGTCACATTTGGTATCAGAGCTTTGGTTTACATAGCTCGAGAACAAGACACATTAGAACCATACGAAAGAATTCATCAGATATTGGATTAGTAATATCCAATTAGAATGACTCGTTAGAGATAGGATCAGTAGTATCCTAGAACGAGTGTGAAGAGTATATTTTTCAAATGAAAACAATTTTGTTTTGAAAGTTAAATTCAAGTATACGTCTTTGAATATTTATTTTATAGAATTTGGACAATCTAGTATATAAAGTTTTGCATATACGCGTCATGAACGTATATTCGAAGTTTTAATATATTAGATAGATATAGAGTCACACTAGTCGCCCGGAGATGATTCTACTGATGACTATATAGCATCAGTAGTGTGTGTTCGAGTTTTGAAGGTGTGATTTTCTATATATTTCCATCAGACTGGTGTGAGAACCAAAACTTATATAGTTAGAACACATTGTTGTGAATTGGCATCAAAAACATGATTTTCTGTATATATGTATCAAAATTTATGAATTTGAAACGTTAAATTCTCAAATTGATTGATGTTTGTGTTGTTTGTCTATTTGTTTGCTAATTTTGAACCATTAACCTAATTGCATCAAATATTGAACTGTATTGAAAATTAGTCGCATTTGCTTGCATATACATATACTTACATTGAACATGTCATAGCAAGGAGGCTAGAGCCGAAGAATAAAAAATTTTTGCCCGACAAATAGGTACATGTTTACTACATAATTTACTGTTTTGTTTGGGTGATGATGATTTTATGAGCCTATTGGCTAGCCGCTTGGCTTTTTCTTTTTCTTTTTGAGATCAGAAGGCCTATATGGCAATTTCGGGATTTTCCCGTGGCTCCCGGCGCAGGGGAGGTTATGGAGAAATTTTTCGAAAATTTAGGGTGTTAGCCAAATTTTTGAAAATTTGAAAATTCTCAGAAGCTGAAAAGTTGGAGAATGCAAGTCAGATCGAACGTAGAGCTGATTAATCAAACCACTTTTGACTCTGTTCCTTTTCGGGGACGAAAAGTTTTAAGTGGTGGAGATTGTAATAACCCGGAAAATCTGGGCCAGTTTAAAAATTTTATTTTGGCAATTTTAGCGAATTTTGAATGTTTAAAATAGGTTATTTTAAATAATATCGATGAGAAATTTATTTTTAAATAGAATCCGAACGTATATATTATATACACCGTCGTTAGAATATAATTAGTTATATATAATTATAAATAGAATTGAAAATGGCGCGGTAGTTCGATAATTCGATTTCAAACTTCAATTGAATGTACCGGGTGCAAAACAATCCGGATTTTAGTGAAACCAAAAATAATAGGATCTAATTGATGATATCTTTCCAACGAATCCGAAAAATCAAAATTTCATAGCGGGGATAAAAAGATATGTCCAGTTGAAAATTCTAAATAGTCGCTATGGAATTCAGGCCCTTAAAAATGGGAATTTTGCAAACGACCTCGGGTTTCGACGAAACCACTTTTGTTGGGTCCGTGATGTCAAATTATTGCTAGATTCCAATTTTCATAATTTTTCGAATCAATATGTGAGCGTGGCAAAGGAAAACGCGTTTGACCAGTTTTAGTTGATTTTAATCGACTGGAAATTGGCCATTTTTCAAACGGTCTCAGAATTCGACGAAATTAGTTTTGTTAGGACCGTATCATCAATACGAAGCTAGAAAATATTTTTCGGGAATTTTTAGAGTCCGTATGTGACCCCAGTAATTTGAAATGTGCGTTAAAATTAAATATACAATGTTTTATAATTTGATTTTGATAAAAAACCTATCGTAACAGCCGAATTGGCTTACGATACATATCCCATCGTGTTCGAAATGGGGGTAATATGCTAGGGACGACAGTCGCTAGGTTCGATTTAGAGTTCGTGAAGATTTTGACTTTAAACGAATTAAAATAAATAAAATATTAATATGTATTTACACTTAAACCCCTACCCTTCCTTTTATTCTCCTTCTCCCCGCCTCCTTCAGAAAAATCGAACGAAAAAAAAGGAGAAAAACTCCTCCGGTCGATCTCCAGGCGGAGCGCCGCCACCACCGTCGATGCGACCAACCTCCCCTCGTCGCAGCCACCTTTGCGCGCAGTCGCCCTTCCCCCCTCGATTTCCACAAACCCCCAAATCGATCGACGCGCTTCAGCCCAGCCCCACCTCCTCCAGGCGTCGCCGCAGCTCTTTCCCCCTCCTCTGGCGATTGGCGCTGCCACCCAGGCCTCGACGCTCTCGCCCCGCTTCCCCCTTTGAAACGTAGACCCTCGTAAGCCACAAACCCTACCCCAAATCCGCCAAAACACATCACCTCCGACCGCCACCTGACCACTGTGCCTTCCCCCGACGTCCTAGAGCTCCGGCGCCCCCTCCTCTGCCACGTCAGCGCAATGATGGCCCTCCTCCTTTGAAAATCCGATTTTATACCTAAAAGAAAGGTGATTTTCTTATATAATTAAATTCAGTTTTAATTTCTATAATTCAGTTTTAATTATAGTTTTTATTTAAAATGTATATGAGAAAAATATATATTTTTAACATGAAAAGTTTGATTTTTATAAGTAGGAAGGTTTATTTTTATATATATGAATGGCTATAAAAAGATTAGAATTTTAAAGCAAGGAAAGATTTGATCTTTACCCTTGTAAAGATTTGATTTTTCGAATAGAAAAGATTAGATTTTTGAAATTGAAAAGGCGAAATCTTTATAGATGAAAAGGCAAGACCTTTATATAAAGAATAGCGATATAAAAATATAATTTTATTATATGAATACCGATGTAAAAATAGAATTTTTATCTATATAGTAGCGGTGTAAAAATAGAATTTTTATCCATATAGCATAGTAAAAATTCGATTTTTATATATTGAATAGCGAAGTAAAAACTCGATTTTTATATATTGAATAGCATAGTAAAAATTCGATTTTTATATATTGAATAGCATAGTAAAAATTCGATTTTTACATATGTAGTGCCTACGGGCAACGAAGATGACAAAAAGGCGAGAACGACGAAGATTTCTATAAATGAAGTGTCGTGAAGTTGGATAGCTATCTGTGAGAATTTCTGTGAGAACCCGTAACTTCCCCGTGAAGGAAAGAGCGGATACTTTGAGAACAACACACAAATGAACGCAGACGGAAGAACATTTCATTGTTATTACGACAATTCCATCAGATACAAGAATATACAGAGTACAAATGAATAAATTACATTCGAAAAATATCAGAGATTACAATAAATTACATAGCAACGGAAAATAATACAAAGCACAACTGAAGGTGATATACGGATACAGAGCTTTCCGGATATCATTCCAGCTGTAAACCAGGATCCCGTGAATATAAATCTGCAAAACCAAAACTACTAGCTGCCTGTGTCGAAAATAGGGGCACCCAGAGTTTAGGTTAAAACAATAAACTCCAGGTCAGTCATGTGACTGGTGTGAGAACTAAAACAGTTATTTAAAACTTTATTTTAAAAGAGAGTAATTCAAGGGACCACGCCGTATAACACGGAACGGGTTTCCTCCCAAGAATACTAGTGCATAGAATAAACAACGCAATGCTTTTTCGAAAAATGAAGCTATTATAAGACCCAGGTCCCATCACACAATGCAACGCAAGCCGGAGGATAGGGTTTTACCTTATAACAGCCAAACATGCTTGGTACGTTTAAAACAAATCATTTGATACTATAATAAGTGTATAGTGTCACAACAATTTCAATCATAAATATAAATCATAGACGGCATAGCATCCCATGCTACTATGTCGCCATACTAGGCTCTACAAATAAAGCCGCAATACACGTATTGGAAATTGGATTTCCGTCATGAGTCGAGGCAAGGGGCAAGCTCCTCTCCGCGTTCGAGACACTCTAGCAAATGTCCCAGGGCTACGCACTCTGGGCAACCCTTGGATGCTTCAGGGTCGGTCCTCACTTACGTTAGAGGATTGGCAATTCCTGAACACACGTTTCCCGGTCCTTACAGACCTATAATCGAGGCGCCTCATCCAACAACCACAAAGGTGAAAAGTATATAAATGTCAGGGCTGGTAAGTCACTGACACCACCAAAGCTAGAAAGAAACGTCGTGCTCTCCCTGCAGTCCGTATCCCGTTTTTGACTCATACCGGGGTGTGAGGCTCGCGAATTCACGTTTGTACAAAGCTGCCACGTAGGCGTGCTTTGATCATCAACCACAAGACTTTGCTTTTCAACAGAAGCCTTGATCATTGCATCTTAGCATGCCACACAGGCAATTCATGCCATGCGACTGATGTCCATCGATATACAACCTCTGAGCTCGTATGTCTCAGAGAAGGGCGTTAAGCAAAAGAATAAATTCTCCGCCGCCAAACAGATGTATATTTAACAGAAATCAATCAACACAGAATAAAATCCAATGTCAGACACACAATCCATTTTCAAGTCCGTTCTGGGTCTGAACGAAACCGGAGGCACTTTCCTCGCATATCCATCCATCTCCAAGTACGTCTGGACAACTACCAACTATTTCCATCCTCTTGGGTGTACAGCCCAATCAGGATCGTCAGTAATCATCCAAACGATGTGAAGACTTCCGGTCTTCAACCACCGTCTTCATCTTCGACTTATCGTCGAATCGGTTTTTCAGAATGGGTATTAACCCGGCCTTTCCGAACAACCCGCGTATATTAAAACAAATGTTACATAAACACAACATACGCCTCATTCCAATTCAGAATATTCTTTTATTCACAAAATCACATTTTTAGGGAAAGGTTCCCATTAATTTTATCCAAGATAAATTCTTTAAAATTTATCCTTTAATCTTCCTTTGGATGTCATTTCAAACCAAATTATGGTTTTCTAAACTAGTCGAGATTAGCGAACCACAACGAAGTAATTATTTATTTTATTTCCCAATCCCAACCTATTCATCCCATGAAGCAAAACTGGTAATACTCCATATCTAATACTATGGTGTTATCGGTAAAATTAATTACCATTTCACGCTCAAATCTAATTAAAGAATTAACTATCGCTTTGGAGCAAAACTGGTAATACTCCATCCTCGCTCAATTTCTAAATTTGATAATTTAGATTATAGATTCACATTTCAATCTAATTGCAGATTCGTTAAAACTCCTTTTACTGGGTTAAAGAACTAGGTGTTATTTAAAACACAGTTCACGACAAACCCAAATCACATTATATTTATTATCGGGTTACAGAACTAGTGTTATTTAAAACACCGTTCACGATGAACCCATAAATCAATTCTAGTTCAATTTAAATCAAATATATTAGGAATTCAGATTATTTAAAACCCCTTTTTAAATCTAATTTATTTATTTAAAAACAAATCGGGTTTTAAATTTAGTTCAAACTAGTTCATTTTGATAAAATCTATTTTTATCTTTTCAAATATGGAGTTTTTCATCCCAAATTTTCCCAAATCATTTCTTATGATTTTACACAAATTATTACTATTTTTAATAATTTTATTAAGGCCCGTACAATCGATTTCCAACAATGGCCATCGAACTGCACTTACAGCAACCTTTTTCAAATTTGATTTGGACGTATCTCCAAATCCAACCGTTAGATTTCAAATTTCTAATATTCGTTAGAAAGCTCTTTTCGATACGAACCCAACGGTTCCGGTTTTAGGAGAATCCGACGGTCGGATCTCCCGTAATGTCTGTTTGAAATAGATGGTCGAAATTTACGAACTGCCGCGGCGCGGCGCGTTCTATTCAGGCCATTATATATATATAATATATATATATATATATATATTATATATATATATTTCGTCGATTTTTATTTAAAACAAAGTTTTAAAAATAGTTTTGAATTCGTTTCGAAAATAATTTCAACTTCCATATCAATTCAAATCAAAATTGAATTTTCCTTATAAATTCGTTTTAAAATTCATTTCTATTCAATTCAAATTTCAATTCAATTTGAATTCATTTCAATTCGCTATCAATTCAATTTGAATTCGTTTCAATTCAATTTGAATTCGTTTTCAATTCAATTCGGTTTCAAAGTCGTTTTCTATTCGATTCAATTCAAATTGGTTTTCTATTCGATTCAATTCAAATTGGTTTTCTATTTGATTCAATTCAAATTGGTTTTCTATTCGATTCAATTCAAATTGGTTTTCTATTCGATTCAATTCAAATTGGTTTTCTATTCGATTTCAAAATCACTTTTCAATATTCATTTCGAAATCACTTTTCAATATTCATTTTAAAATGAATAAATCGATATAAATATCGTTCGCGTCAAAATGGCGTCAATCTAATCAACACGGCTTCATATATTTCTATTTTCAAATATTCTATTTCAAATATTTCTATTTCAAATATTTCTATTTTCAACAAATGAGTATTTATTTTTGTCAACACACGACTAATCTCAACGAATGAGTACTGTCCACGTGTGACTATTTTTGTTAAATTATTTCGTTCAACACATGACTAATCTTAACGAATGAGTACAGTCAACACATGAACCTTTATTTTATAGTGATAAAGATATAAAATTTATGGTTAAAATATTACGTTCGACACATGACTAATCTCAACGGATGAGTACAGTCAACACATGAACCTTTATTTTAAAATATTCTTTATTTTCTAAATTGGAATGAGGCCCAATCAATCACCATATAAAATTAATTATATGGATTTTCATACAACACATGTATATAACAGCATTGAAAAATAATCAACCATCAACCAAAGTGCACTACACTGTATAAGCCTCAAATATAGACATCTAACGCTTATAACAGCCTGTCAATCAATCGATCGACATATTTAACCAATCAGGATGAGTGAACTTCAAATTTCATCCTAACACCCGTGTGGGGTTTCAAATCAACAAACACAGATTTTATTTATGTAGTTGGGCGATGTGTAAAATTTATCGTCCCAATCAATGTCAGTCAAATCAGTGTACATAAACAAACCGTCCAGTTTGTAAATGAATATTTATTTATTCACATTCACTATATTCATATTCACGTTAAAAATTATATTTTTAACGATAAAACATTTTATTTTAACATATGAATTTCTATTCAGTTCATTCTTTAAATAAAATGATATTCTTATTTTTCTAACATATTTTAGAAAATTTCGGCGGCATAACGGCAAGATACTAGAAATAGGACAAGGCCTAGCCTTATCCCCGGTCTAGTGAAGGCCCATGCCATTCACACATCAATTAAATTCATTCCATTTCACCAAACAGTCCAATTCAAACCAAATAATCTAATCAACTACACAACCAAACAAACTAGTCCATGGTCTGTGGACGATTGTGTCGGGTGTTACTAAGCACCGTCTGCATCCTAGTATATATATATATAACTAGGAAAAGAAATTGAAGAGTGAGAAATTCTCACAGATAGCTATCCCAACTTCACGGCACTTCCTATGTAGAACATCTTCACCGTGCTCGCCTTTCATCACTTTCGTCGCCCGTAGCCACTACATATGTAAAAATCGAATTTTTACTCCGCTATTCATTATATAAAAATTGAATTTTTACTTTGCTTCTATGTAGATAAAAATTATATTTTTACCTCGCTATTCTCTATATAAAAATTTCGCCTTTTCAAATATAAAGATTTCGCCTTTTCAAATATATCATTATAATAATCACATTTTTATTTTTCTACACATATAAAGATGATATTTTTAATTTTCCTATCATGTAAAAATTATATTTTTAATTCTCTACATAAACAAATCATATTTTTACATCATATATATAGTAAAGACTATATTTTTAATACTTTAAAAATATAAAAATCATATTTTTACATCATATATATAGTAAAGACTATATTTTTAATACTTTAAAAATATAAAAATCATATTTTTATCTTCATAATGTATATATAAAAACAGCATTTTTATTTTGCTAAAGTATAAATAGAAAAAAACTGATTTTCATATAACAACAAACAAATAAATTACTTACAGTAATTTGCGAAGGGGGGGGGGGGGTCGATTTCAGGCGACGGATGGACGGAGGGGGGTTTTGGGCGATGCGTCGATCAGAAACAAGGGGGGGCGAGGCTGCGGTGCTCGATTTGGTTGCAGAGGGGGGGTGCTGCTCGCCGGCGCTCAGGCGAAGGGGGCATTGGCCGGTGGATGGGGGGGTCTCGCGTCGGTTTCGAGGAAGAGTAAAGGGGGAGGAGGAAGAAGAAAGGAGGGGGAAGAAGAGGAGGGGGCGACAGGTGGTTGGGGGGGGGGGGAGTCTACTCGCGTCAGCGCGATTAGGGGGGTTCGATGTCGCGTCGAGGGGGAGAGGAGGAAGATGAGGAGGGGAGGCGTGCGGTGGTCTCGGGGAGGGCGGCGGCTCCCTGGGCGCGGCGGCGGCTGCTGCTCCTCCTTTTTTTTTTCTCTCTGTTAAAAATCGATTTTGAAAGAAAAGAGGGGGGGGGGGGGGGGGTAGAGATAAAGGAAGAGGGGTTTTTTTATTTTTTATTTTGCAAAAAGTTGACTTTACGACCTCGAAACGAGGTCCACCGCCTGTCGTCTATAACGTTTTATCCCCATTCCGAACACAATGGGATATGTACCGTAGGCTGATTCGGCTGTTACAATCAGTTTCCGTTAAATTTACATTTAAATCACTATATTGAATTTTAAACGTACATTTCAAATTACCGGGGTCACATACTAACTAGAAAAATTCCCCAAAAAATATTTTCTAGCTTCGTATTGACGATACGGTCCTAACAAAACTAGTTTCGTCGAATTCTGAGACCGTTAGAAAAATGGTCATTTTCCAGTCGATTAAATTCAACTAAAACTGGTCAAACACGTTTTCCTATGCCACTCTCACATATTGATTCGAAAAATTATGAAATTTGGAATCTAGCAATAATTTGACATCACGGATCCAACAAAAGTGGTTTCGTCGAAATCCGAGGTCGTTTGCAAAATTCCCATTTTTAAGGGCCTGAATTCCATAGCGACTATTTAGAATTTTCAACTGGACATATCTTTTGATTCCCGCTATGAAATTTTGATTTTTCGGATTCGTTGGAAAGATATTATCAAATAGATCCTATTATTTTTGGTTTCACTAAAATCCGGATTGTTTTGCACCCGGTACGTTCAATTGAAGTTTGAAATCGAATTATCGAACTACCGCGCCATTTTCAATTCTATTTTAATTATATATAAATATTTATATTCTAACGACGACGCGTATAATATATACGTTCGATTTATATTAAAAATAAATTTTCTCGTCGATTTTATTTAAAATAATTCATTTTAAATATTCAAAATTCGTTAAAATTGCCAAAATAAAAATTTTAAACTGGCCCAGAATTTCCGGGTTATTACAATCTCCCCCACTTAAAACTTTTCGTCCCCGAAAAGGAACAAAGTCGAAAGTGGTTTGATCAATCAACTCTTCGTTCTTTCTGGCTTCCATTCTCCAACTTTTCAGTTTCTGAGAATTTTCAAATTTTCAAAAATTTGGCTAACACCCTAAATTTTCGAAAAATTTCGCTATAACCTCCCCTGCACCGGGAGCCACGGGAAAATCACGAAATTTCCATATAGGCCATCTGATCTCAAAAAGAAAAAGCCAAGCGGCTAGCCAATAGGCTCATAAAATCATCATCACCCAAACGAAATAGGAAATTATAGTAAATATGTACCTATTTGTCGGGCAAACAAATTTTATTCTCTGCTCTAGCCTCCTTGCTATGACCTGTTCAATGTAAGTATATGTATATGCAAGCAAATGCGACCAATTTTCAATACAATTCAATATTTGATGCAATTAGGCATAATGATTCAAAATTATCAAATAAATAAACAAACAACACAAACATCAATCAATTAGTGAATTAGAGTTTCAAATCCATAATTTGATACGTATACAAAAATCATGTTTTGATGCCAATTCACAACAATGTGTTCTAACTATATATAAGTTTTGGTTCTCACACCAGTCTAATGGAAATATATAGTTATCACACCTTCGAAGCACGAACATAAATTTTGGTGGTGGAGCTCCATCATCAAAATCATGTCCGAGCGACTAGAGTGTAATCCTATATCTATCCAGTATATTAAAACTTCGAATATACGTTCATGACGCGTATATGCAAAACCTTTTATATATTGGATTGTCCAAATTCAAAATAAATAAATAATCAAATACATTTAAAACGATTTAAATTTTCAAAACAAAATTGTTTTCATTTGAAAAATATACTCTTCACACTCGTTCTAGGATACTACTGATCCTATCTCTAACGAGTCATTCTAATTGGATATTACTAATCCAATATCTGATGAATTCTTCGTATGGTTCTAATGTGTCTTGTTCTCGAGCTCTGTAAACCAAAGCTCTGATACCAACTGTGAGAACCCGTAATTTCCCCGTGAAGGAAAGAGCGCATACTTTGAGAACAACACACAAATGAACGCAGACGGAAGAACATTTCATTGTTATTACAACAATTCCATCAGATACAAGAATATACAGAGTACAAATGAATAAATTACATTCGAAAAATATCAGAGATTACAATAAATTACATAGCAGCGGAAAATAATACAAAGCACAACTGAAGGTGATATACGGATACAAAGCTTTCCGGATATCATTCCAGCTGTAAACTAGGATCCTGTGAATATAAATCTGCAAAACCAAAACTACTAGCTGCCCGTGTCGAAAATAGGGGCACCCAGAGTTTAGGTTAAAACAATAAACTCCAGGTTAGTCATGTGACTGTTATGAGAACTAAAACAGTTATTTAAAACTTTATTTTGAAAGAGAGTAATTCAAAGGACCACGCCGTATAACACGGAACGACTTTCCTCCCAAGAATACTAGTGCATAGAATAAACAACGCAATGCTTTTTCGAAAAATGAAGCTATTATAAGACCCAGGTCATCACACAATGCAACGCAAGCCGGAGGATAGGGTTTTAACTTATAACAGCCAAACATGCTTGGTACGTTTAAAACAAATCATTTGATACTATAATAAGTGTATAGTGTCACAACAATTTCAATCATAAATATAAATCATAGACGGCATAGCATCCCCTGCTACTATGTCGCCATACTAGGCTCTACAAATAAAGCCGCAATACACGTATTGGAAATTGGATTTCCGTCATGAGTCGAGGCAAGGGGCAAGCTCCTCTCCGCGTTCGAGACACTCTAGCAAATGTCCCAGGGCTACGCACTCTGGGCAACCCTTGGATGCTTCAGGGCCGGTCCTCACTTACGTTAGAGGATTGGCAATTTCTGAACACACGTTTCCCGGTCCTTACAGACCTATAATCGAGGCGCCTCATCCAACAACCACAAAGGTGAAAAGTATATAAATGTCAGGGCTGGTAAGTCACTGACACCACCAAAGCTAGAAAGAAACGTCGTGCTCTCCCTACAGTCCGTATCCCGTTTTTGACTCATACCGAGGTGTGAGGCTCGCGAATTCATGTTATACACAAAGCTGCCACGTAGGCGTGCTTTGATCATCAACCACAAGACTTTGCTTTTCAACAGAAGCCTTGATCATTGCATCTTAGCGTGCCACACAGGCAATTCATGCCATGCGACTGATGTCCATCGATATACAACCTCTGAGCTCGTATGTCTCAGAGAAGGGCTTTAAGCAAAAGAATAAATTCTCCGCCGCCAAACAGATGTATATTTAACAGAAATCAATCAACACAGAATAAAATCCAATGTCAGACACACAATCCATTTTCAAGTCCGTTCTGGGTCTGAACGAAACCGGAGGCACTTTCCTTGCATATCCATCCATCTCCAAGTACGTCTGGACAACTACCAACTATTTCCATCCTCTTGGGTGTACAGCCCAATCAGGATCGTCAGTAATCATCCAAACGATGTGAAGACTTCCGGTCTTCAACCACCGTCTTCATCTTCGACTTATCGTCGAATCGGTTATTCAGAATGGGTATAAACCCGGCCTTTCCGAACAACCCGCGTATATTAAAACAAATGTTACATAAACACAGCATACGCCTCATTCTAATTCAGAATATTCTTTTATTCACAAAATCACATTTTTAGGGAAAGGTTCCCATTAATTTTATCCAAGATAAATTCTTTAAAATTTATCCTTTAATCTTCCTTTGGATGTCATTTCAAACCAAATTATGGTTTTCTAAACTAGTCGAGATTAGCGAACCACAACGAAGTAATTATTTATTTTATTTCCCAATCCCAACCTATTCATCCCAAGAAGCAAAACTGGTAATACTCCATATCTAATACTATGGTGTTATCGGTAAAATTAATTACCATTTCACGCTCAAATCTAATTAAAGATTTAACTATCGCTTTGGAGCAAAACTGGTAATACTCCATCCTCGCTCAATTTCTAAATTTGATAATTTAGATTATAGATTCACATTTCAATCCAATTGCAGATTCGTTAAAACTCCTTTTACTGGGTTAAAGAACTAGGTGTTATTTAAAACACAGTTCACGACAAACCCAAATCACATTATACTTATTATCGGGTTACAGAACTAGTGTTATTTAAAACACCGTTCACGATGAACCCATAAATCAATTCTAGTTCAATTTAAATCAAATATATTAGGAATTCCGATTATTTAAAACCACTTTTTAAATCTAATTTATTTATTTAAAAACAAATCGGGTTTTAAATTTAGTTCAAACTAGTTCATTTTGATAAAATCTATTTTTATCTTTTCAAATATGGAGTTTTTCATCCCAAATTTTCCCAAATCATTTCTTATGATTTTACACAAATTATTACTATTTTTAATAATTTTATTAAGGCCCGTACAATCGATTTCCAACAATGGCCATCGAACTGCACTTACAGCGACCTTTTTCAAATTTGATTTGGACGTTTCTCCAAATCCAACCGTTAGATTTCAAATTTCTAATATTCTTTAGAAAGCTCTTTTCGATACGAACCCAACGGTTCCGGTTTTAGGAGAATCCGACGGTCGGATCTCCCATAATGTTTGTTTGAAATAGATGGTCGAAATTTACGAACTGCCGCGGCGCGGCGCGTTCTATTCAGGCCATTGTATATATATAATATATATATATATATATATATTATATATATATTTCATCGATTTTTATTTAAAACAAAGTTTTAAAAATAGTTTTGAATTCGTTTCGAAAATAATTTCAACTTCCATATCAATTCAAATCAAAATTGAATTTTCCTTATAAATTCGTTTTAAAATTCATTTCTATTCAATTCAAATTTCAATTCAATTTGAATTCATTTCAATTCGCTATCAATTCAATTTGAATTCGTTTCAATTCCATTTGAATTCGTTTTCAATTCAATTCAGGTTTCAAAGTCGTTTTCTATTCGATTCAATTCAAATTGGTTTTCTATTCGATTCAATTCAAATTGGTTTTCTATTCGATTCAATTCAAATTGGTTTTCTATTCGATTCAATTCAAATTGGTTTTCTATTCGATTCAATTCAAATTGGTTTTCTATTCGATTCAATTCAAATTGGTTTTCTATTCGATTTCAAAATCACTTTTCAATATTCATTTCGAAATCACTTTTCAATATTCATTTTAAAATGAATAAATCGATATAAATATCGTTCGCGTCAAAATGGCGTCAATCTAATCAACACGGCTTCATATATATCTATTTTCAAATATTCTATTTCAAATATTTCTATTTCAAATATTTCTATTTTCAACAAATGAGTATTTATTTTTGTCAACACACGACTAATCTCAACGAATGAGTACTGTCCACGTGTGACTTTTTTTGTTAAATTATTTCGTTCAACACATGACTAATCTTAACGGATGAGTACAGTCAACACATGAACCTTTATTTTATAGTGATAAAGATATAAAATTTATGGTTAAAATATTACGTTCGACACATGACTAATCTCAACGGATGAGTACAGTCAACACATGAACCTTTATTTTAAAATATTCTTTATTTTCTAAATTGGAATGAGGCCCAATCAATCACCATATAAAATTAATTATATGGATTTTCATACAACACATGTATATAACAGCATTGAAAAATAATCAACCATCAACCAAAGTGCACTACACTGTATAAGCCTCAAATATAGACATCTAACGCTTATAACAGCCTGTCAATCAATCGATCGACATATTTAATCAATCAGGATGAGTGAACTTCAAATTTCATCCCAACACCCGTGTGGGGTTTCAAATCAACAAACACAGATTTTATTTGTGCATTTGGGCGATGTGTAAAATTTATCGTCCCAATCAATGTCAGTCAAATCAGTGTACATAAACAAACCGTCCGATTTGTAAATGAATATTTATTTATTCACATTCACTATATTCATATTCACGTTAAAAATTATATTTTTAACGATAAAACATTTTATTTTAACATATGAATTTCTATTCAGTTCATTCTTTAAATAAAATGATATTCTTATTTTTCTAACATATTTTAGAAAATTTCGGCGGCATAATGGCACGATACTAGAAACGGGACAAGGCCTAGCCTTATCCCCGGTCTAGTGAAGGCCCACGCCATTCACACATCAATTAAATTCATTCCATTTCACTAAACAGTTCAATTCAAACCAAATAATCTAATCAACTACACAACCAAACAAACAAGTCCATGGTCTGTGGACGATTGTGTCGGGTGCTACTAAGCACCGTCTGCATCCTAGTATATATATATAACTAGGAAAAGAAATTGAAGAGTGAGAAATTCTCACAGATAGCTATCCCAACTTCACGGCACTTCCTATGTAGAACATCTTCACCGTGCTCGCCTTTCATCACTTTCGTCGCCCGTAGCCACTACATATGTAAAAATCGAATTTTTACTCCGCTATTCAATATATAAAAATCGAATTTTTTACTTTGCTTCTATATAGATAAAAATTATATTTTTACCTCGCTATTCTCTATATAAAAATTTCGCCTTTTCAAATATAAAGATTTCGCCTTTTCAAATATATCATTATAAAAATCACATTTTTATTTTTCTACACATATAAAGATGATATTTTTAATTTTCCTATCATGTAAAAATTATATTTTTAATTCTCTACATAAACAAAAATCATATTTTTACATCATATATATAGTAAAGACTATATTTTTAATACTTTAAAAATATAAAAATCATATTTTTACATCATATATATAGTAAAGACTATATTTTTAATACTTTAAAAATATAAAAATCATATTTTTATCTTCATAATGTATATATAAAAACAGCATTTTTATTTTGCTAAAGTATAAACAGAAAAAAAACTGATTTTCATATAGCAATAAACAAATAAATTACTTACAGTAATTTGCGAAGGGGGGGGGGGTGGTCGATTTCAGGCGACGGATAGACGGAGGGGGGTTTTGGGCGGCGCGTCGATTAGAAACAAGGGGGGGCAGGCTGCGGTGCTCGATTTGGTTGCAGAGGGGGGGGGGGTGCTGCTCGCCGGCGCTCAGGCGAAGGGGGCACTGGCCGGTGGATGGGGGGAGGGGGGTCTCGCGTCGGTGTCGAGGAAGAGTAAAGGGGGAGGAGGAAGAAGAAGGGAGGGTGAAGAAGAGGAGGGGGGCGGCAGGTGGTTGGGGGGGGGGGGGGGTCTGCTCGCGTCAACGCCATTAGGGGGGGGTTCGATGTCGCGTCGAGGGGGAAGAGGAGGAAGATGAGGAGGGGAGGCGTGCGGTGGTCTCGGGGAGGGCGGCGGCTCCCTGGGCGCGGCGGCGGCTGCTGCTCCTCCTTTCTTCTTCTTTTTTTTTCTCTGTTAAAAATGGATTTTGAAAGAAAAGAGGGGGGGGGGGCAGAGATAAAGGAAGAGGGGTTTTTTTATTTTTTATTTTGCAAAAAGTTAACTTTCACATACGACCTCGAAACGAGGCCCACCGCCTGTCGTCTATAACGTTTTACCCCCATTCCGAACACAATGGGATATGTACCGTAGGCTGATTCGGCTGTTACAATCTGTTTCCGTTAAATTTACATTTAAATCACTATATTGAATTTTAAACGTACGTTTCAAATTACCGGGGTCACATACTAACTAGAAAAATTCCCGAAAAAATATATTCTAGCTTCGTATTGACGATACGGTCCTAACAAAACTAGTTTCGTCGAATTCTGAGACCGTTAGAAAAATGGCCATTTTCCAGTCGATTAAATTCAACTGAAACTGGTCAAACACGTTTTCCTATGCCACTCTCACATATTGATTCAAAAAATTATGAAATTTGGAATCTAGCAATAATTTGACATCTCGGATCCAACAAAAGTGGTTTCGTCGAAATCCGAGGTCGTTTGCAAAATTCCCATTTTTAAGGGCCTGAATTCCATAGCGACTATTTAGAATTTTCAACTGGACATATCTTTTGATTCCCGCTATGAAATTTTGATTTTTCAGATTCGTTGGAAAGATATTATCAAATAGATCCTATTATTTTTGGTTTCACTAAAATCCGGATTGTTTTGCACCCGGTACGTTCAATTGAAGTTTGAAATCGAATTATCGAACTACCGCCCCATTTTCAATTCTATTTTAATTATATATAAACATTTATATTCTAACGACGACGCATATAATATATACGTTCGATTTATATTAAAAATAAATTTTCTCGTCGATTTTATTTAAACTAATTCATTTTAAATATTCAAAATTCGTTAAAATTGCCAAAATAAAAATTTTAAACTGGCCCAGAATTTCCGGGTTATTACAATTTCTCACTCTAAATTTCATTCTCTAGTTATATATATATACTAGGATGCAGACGGTGTTTAGTAGCACCCGACACAATCGTCCACAGACCATGGACTTGTTTGTTTGGTTGCATAAATTAGTTAGATGATTTGGACTGAATTGAATTATTTGGTGAATTGAAATTGATTTGATTGATGTGTGAATGGCGTGGGCCTTCACTAGACTGGGGATAAGGCTAGGCCTTGTCCCGTTTCTAGTATCGTGCTGTTATGCCGCCGAAATTTTCTAAAATATGTTAGAAAAATAAAAATATCATTTTTATTGTGTAAATGAACTGAATAGAAATTCATATGTTAAAATAAAATGTTTTCTCGTTAAAAATATAATTTTTAACGTGAATATGAATATAGTGAATGTGAATAAATAATTATTCATTTACAAACCGGACGGTTTGTTTATGTACACCGATTTGACTGACATTGATTGGGACGATAAATTTTACACATCGCCCAACTGCACAACTAAAATCTGTGTTTGATTGTTTGAAACCCCACACGGGTGTTGGGATGAAATTTGAAGTTCACTCATCCTGATTGATTAAATATGTCGGTCGATGGATCGACAGGCTGTTATAAGCGTTAGATATCTATATTTGATGCATATACAGTGTAGTGCACTTTGGATGATGGTTGATTATTTATCGTTGCTATTATATACATGTGTTGTATGGAATCCATATAGTTAACGCTATATGGTGATTGATTGGGCCTCATTCCAATTTAGAAAATAAAGAATATTATAAAATAAAGGTTCATGTGTTGACTGTACTCATCCATTGAGATTAGTCATGTGTTGAACGAAATATTTTAATAATAAAATTTACATCTTTATCAATATAAAATAAAGGTTCATGTGTTGACTGTACTCATCCGTTGAGATTAGTCATGTGTTGAACGAAATATTTTAATAATAAAATTTACATCTTTATCAATATAAAATAAAGGTTCATGTGTTGACCGTACTCATCCGTTGAGATTAGTCATGTGTTGAACGAAATATTTGAATAGAAATATTTGAAATAGAAATATTTGAATAGGAAATATTTGAAAAAGAAATATTTGAAATAGAATATTTGAAAATAGAAATATATGAAGCCGTGTTTATTAGATTGACGCCATTTTGACGTGAACGATATTTATATCGATTTTATTCATTTTGAATAGAAAACCAATTTGAATTGAATCAAATAGAAAACCAATTTGAATCGAATCGAATAGAAAACCAATTTGAATTGAATCGAATAGAAAACCAATTTAAATTGAATCGAATAGAAAACCAATTTGAATTGAATCAGATAGAAAAACAATTTGAATTGAATCGAATAGAAAATGAAAATGAATTGAATCGAATAGAAAACCAATTTGAATTGAATCGAATAGAAAACCAATTTGAATTGAATCGAATAGAAAACCAATTGGAATTGAATCGAATAGAAAACCAATTTGAATTGAATCGAATAGAAAACCAATTTGAATTGAATCGAATAGAAAACTAATTTGAATTGAATCAAATAGAAAACCAATTTGAATCAAATTGAATATAGAACCAAATATTGAATTGTATTGAAAATTGGTCGCATTTGCTTGCATATACAGGATTTTTATCGAAATGAACTCGTTTTGAACTAAATTTAAGACCCGTTTATTTTTAAATAAATAAATTAGATTTGAAA
The DNA here is from genome assembly GCA_030737875.1 of Allium sativum. Lineage (NCBI taxonomy): Eukaryota > Viridiplantae > Streptophyta > Magnoliopsida > Asparagales > Amaryllidaceae > Allium > Allium sativum. The sequence continues at coordinate 250,956,352 of CM060920.1, forward strand.
TGGGTTTAAATAGAATTGATTCATGGGTTTATCGTGAACAGTGTTTTAAATAGCACCAGTTCTTTAACCCGATAGTCAATAGAATGTGATTTGGGTTTGTCGTGAATTGTGTTTTAAACGACATTAGTTCTTTAACCCAGTAAAAGGAGTTTTAATGAATCTGCAATTAGATTGAAATGTGAATTGATAATTTAAATTTTCAAATTTGGAAAATGAGCGAGAATGGAGTATCGTCAGTTTTGCTCCAAAGCGATAGTTAAATCTTTAATTAGATTTGAACGTGAAATGGTAATTAATTTTACCGATAACACCGTGGTGTTAGATATGGAGTATTACCAGTTTTGCTTCATGGGATGAATAGGTTGGGATTGGGAAATAAAATAAATAATTACTTCGTTACGGTTCGCTAATCTCGACTAGTTAGAAAACCATAATTTGGTTTGAAACGACATCCAAAGGAAGATTAAAGGATAAATTTTAAAGAATTTATCTTGGATAAAATTAATGGGAACCTTTCCCTAAGAATGTGATTTCATGAATAAAAGGATATTCTGCATTGGAATGAGGCGTATGTTGTCTTTGTGTAACATTTGTTTTAATTTACGCGGGTTGTTCGGAAAGTCCGGGTTTATACCCATTTTGAATAATCGATCCGACGATATGTCGAAGATGAAGACGGTGGTCGAAGACCGGAAGTCTTCACATCGTTTGGGTGATTACTGATGATCCTGATTGGGCTGTACACCCAAGAGGATGGAAATAGTTGGTGGTCGTCCAGACGTACTTGGAGATGGATGGATATGCGAGGAAAGTGCCTCCGGTTTCGTTCAGACCCAGAACGGACTTGTGAATGGATTGTGTGTCTGACATTGGATTTTATTCTGTGTTGATTGATTTCTGTTAAATATATATCTGTTTGGCGGCGGAGAATTTATTCTCTTGCTTAACGCCCTTCTCTGAGACGTACGAGCTTAGAGGTTATATATCGATAGATATCAATCGCATAGCATGAATTTCCTGTGTGGCATGCTGAGTTGCATCGATCAAGGCTTCTGTTGAAAAGCAAAGTCTTGTGGTTGATGATCAAAGCACGGCCTTTGTGGCGTAGCTTTGTGTATAACGTGGATTCGCGAGCCTCACACCTCGGTATGAGTCAAAAACGGGATACGGACTGCAGGGAGAGCACGACGTTTCTTTCTAGCTTTGGTGGTGTCAGTGACTTACCAGCCCTGACATTTATATACTTTTCACCTATGTGGTTGTTGGAATGCGAGGCGCGTCGATTATAGGTCTGTAAAGACCGGGAAACGTGTGTTCAGGCATAACTAATCCTCTAACGTAAGTGAGTACCGGCCCTGAAGATCCAGGGGTTGCCCAGAGTGCGTAACCCTGGGACATTTGCTAGAGTGTCTCGAACGCGGAGAGGAGCTTGCCCCTTGCCTCGACTCATGACGGAACCCAATTTCCAATACGTGATATTGCGGCTTTAATTGTAGAACTAGTATGGCGACATAGTAGACGGTAGCTATGCCGCCTATGATTGATATTTATGATTGAAATTGTTTTGACACTATACACTTATAATAGTATCAAATGATTTGTTTTAAACGTACCAAGCATGTTTGGCTATTATAAGGGAAAACCCTATCCTCCGGCTTGCGTTGCATTGTGTGATGGGACCTGGGTCTTATAATAGCTTCATTTTTCGAAAAAGCATTGCGTTGTTTATTCTATGCACTGGTATTCTTGGGAGGAAACCCGTTCCGTGTTATACGGCGTGGTCCCTTGAATTACTCTCTTTTAAAGTAAAGTTTAAATAACTGTTTTAGTTCTCACACCAGTCACATGACTGATCTGGAGTTTATTGTTTTAACCTAAACTCTGGGTGCCCCTATTTTCCGCACGGGCAGCTAGTAATTTTGGTTTTGCAGACTTATATTCACAGGATCCTGGTTTACAGCTGGAATGATATCCGGAAAGCTCTGTATCCGTATATCACCTTCAGTTGTGCTTTGTATTATTTTCCGCTGCTATGTAATTTATTGTAATCTCTGATATTTATCGAATGTAATTTATTCATTTATACTCTGTATATTCTTGTATCTGATGGAATTGTTGTAATAGCAATGAAATGTTCTTCAGACTGCGTTCTGATTTGTCCTGTTCTCAAACGATCAGGGGTTTCGAACGGTCTAGATCGGTTTAACGACTGATTCAGATCGAGCGAAATTCACGGCCGTCACATTATCAGAGACGAAAGCAACTTTCAGATGAAAAGATCTTCGATCTTGGATGAAAGGAGTCCAAGTGATGAAGCTTTTCTTATGGACAACTCAATCTGATCAATCTTGAAACAGTTTGATCAGTGTTTTCAGGATCAAATGCTGTTAAGCAAATCTTGGCTCCGATACCAAGTTGAATTTTATGAAATTATTGAAAAAGAAATTTTATTACAATCAGAATGTTGTAATAATTAGTTGAATACTTGTTACATAGCTTGGGATATGATATATATACAAAACATATATTTGGGCTTGACCCATAACGACAGAAGAAAGCAAAAAGAGAAAAAAGGCTAAGGCCTTATATCAGAAGCGGGGAGCTATTTCATCTAATACCTGTATTGAGTATTTCATTTACTTTAACTCACTAGACATTGTCAAGTGCAATGTCTAGTTCTAGACATTGTACTTTACAATGTGAAGTAACTAAATACATTTGTTATTAATTATTTTAATATAATACTTCTATTTATAATTTGATTGGGACACATAAGCTAATTATTTTTTATGGACACATTAGCATTGGAATTGGTTTTTCACTTTTATTGTAATTTTCAAATATTTTATATAACATTGATTTCACATTGTGAACACATAGGATTAATTAGACATTACATTTTATGTGCATTGAAGATGCTCTAAGTGTTGTTCATTTAAAATGATGTTAAACAATCCCAGTATTAGCTGTGTGATTATTCGTAAGTGCACCTAATTTCTTTTTTTTCTGACTTAGTGATGTTAAACGATCCCAGTTACCTGTTTACTAAAAAATAAAAATAATTATTGTTGAAGTGGATAACCGTACCATTATAACTGTGTGATTATTTTCGACTGCAATCTAAGTAAAAAAAAATTGATTAGCAGAATTTTAAATCTGTGTTGAACAAGTACCACCAAAGCAACTTGAAGAATATTTTAGTTTAGATTTCACTTGATAAGTGGAGTAATGTTTGTATTATGTAGAACTATATATATGGACTTGAACTATGTCTTTCTGTGCGATCATTGTGACTAAACATTCAAATAATATGTGTCTTACCATTCAAATAATACCAAGTGATATATATGGAGCTTAGTTTCCCACAATTTATAGCCATGATCTATGTATTACCATTCAAATAATTTGTGCATATTTTAGAGTGAAATAAAATGAGAAGTATACTAATTGTTGAATGTGTTGCAGGGTGAACATGCAATGCAATGATGGAATTTTCAGTTGTTTGAAGTTGATGCTTTTAGTGGAGCTTTGGACGACTTTATCACGTAAAGTAAGGGTCCGTAATTTGAACTTTGAAGTAAGAGTCTGTAATTTGAACTTTGAAGTAAGGGTTTGTAATTTGAAAATAGACATAATTGAGCTTTGAAGTTAGTCTGTAATTCGAATTGAAGTTGAACTATGTAGTTTTTAGTTTGGATATGATGTATTCCTGCTAATTAAGTATGAGCTTTGAAAATTACAATTTTTGTTGGGGATATAATCTGCTCATATTTTATATAAATTAGAGTTTTATGTTTCAGGCAGAAGGATCTGAATAAAATACAGTCTTTTCACTTGAATTCAGCTACGCTCGAAAACTGTGGATAAATTAGGTAACAACCCGGAAATCCGAACCAATTAATTTTTTTTTATTTTGGCAATTTTAATGAATTTTGAATATTTAAAATGAATTATTTTAAATAATGACGACGAGAAATTTATTTTGAATAGAATTAGAACGTATATATTTATTTGAATCGTCGTTAGAATATAAATATTTTATTTTAATTATAAAAGGAATTGGAAATGGCGCGGTAGTTTGAAAATTCGATTTCGAATTTCAAATGAATGTACAGGATTCAAGATAAACCAGATTTTAGCGAAACCAAAAATATTAGAATCTATTTGAAAATATTTTTCCAACGAGTCTGAAAAATCCAAATTTCATAGCGGAAATAAAAAGTTATGTCCAGTTGAAAATTCAGAATAGTCACTATGGAATTCTAGCCCTTAAAAATGGAAATTTTGCAAACGACCTCCATTTTCGACGAAACCACTTTTGTTGGATCCGGGATGTCAATTTATTGCTAGATTCCAATTTTCATAATTTTTGAAATCAATATGTGAGCGTGGCGAAGTAAAACGTATTTTGATAGTTTTAGTCAATTTGGATCTACCAGAAATTGGTCATTTTTCAAACGGTCTTCAAATTTGACGAAATTAGTTTTGTTAGGACCGTATCGTCAATACGAAGCTAGAAATAATTTTTCGGGAATTTTTAGAGTTCGTATGTGGCCCGGTAAATTGAATTATGCGTTCAAATCCAATATATAGATCTATATTTTGATTTTGGCGGAAACCGATCGAAACAGCCGAACTGGCTTACGATACATATCCAATTGTGTTCGGAATGAGGGTAATTAGTTATGGACGACCGTCGGTGGGTCTTGTTTGGAGGTCGAAATAAAAAGTTACATTTTGAAATTAAAAATAATAATATATATATAATAATATCCTCACCCCTCTCTATCCTCTCTTCTGTTAATCGAAAAAAAAGAAAAAAAAATGCTCGAGGAAGGAAACCACAGCCGTGCTCCACCCTCCGCTGCCGCCACCTGCGCTCAACCCCAAGCCCCCTCAAACGCCGGCGCCGACCTCCCAACGACCCTCCTCTTCCCCGTCACCTCTTCCTCTCCTCTCTCCCCCTCTGATTTGAACCCCGCACCCAAACCCTAGCCCTAAATCACCCACCACCGGTCATAGCCGCCGTCGCCGCCTACTTCTCCGCCTCTTCTTCCTCCTGCCCTCACCTACAGGTGAAACCGCGACCGTTTCCCCCTTGCTTCCTCGACCAGTGCGACGTCGGCACCCGCAAGCTCCAAAGCGCACCACCCAACCGTGTTGGGCTTTGCCTGGAACTGCTGCGAAGCCCGTCTTCCATCCCCGCTTCAAGTCTGAAGGTGAGATTCTCTGATTTACTCCCTTGAATATATTTTTTGGAATGGAGAAAATAAAATGCTAGGATTTTTCAATGTAAAAAGCTAGGATTTTTCAATGTAAAAAGCTAGGATTTTTCAATGTAAAAAGCTAGGATTTTTCATTATGTAAAAATCGGATTTTTAATTATATATGCTATTAGAATAAAAATGAGATTTTTGTACGAACGATATATGGATAAAAATGAGATTTTTATACCAATGGTGTTAAAATAAAAATATGATTTATATATATATATATATATATATATATTAGCATCATAAAAAAATCGATTTTTATATATAAATAAGCATGGTAAAAATTTGATTTTTTTATCTACATAGGATTGAAATAAAATAAAGATTCGATTTTTTTTAATGCTAAAGATTAGATTTTTATAAAGATAAAGTTATGATTTTTAATAGAGGAAAGATTTGATTTTTCATGAAGTAAAAATAGAATTTTTAGTGAAGTAAAAAAAGAATTTTTAGCTATTTAAAAATATGATTTTTAAACAAATAAGCATTATGTTAAAAATGTGATTTTCTTTACCCTGAACAGCATGAAAAGGACTACATTAGAAATTCAGGCAAATCCAAACGGTCCAGAAATTCAGAAATAAAACTGGCGAAGTGGAAACCAAAGGTGAGAACTTCTCACTTATATTTTATTTTCTAGTTAAAATATATACTAGGATGCAGACGGTGCTTAGCAACACCAGACACCCGTCGTCCACAGACCATGGACGACTTGTTCGTTTGATTGTATGTTGTTGTGAAAATTGATTGTGTGATGTGAAATGGAATAAAATATTTTATAGTTAAAAATATAATTTTAACTTGTATACAAATTAAATAATTATTTATAAACAAATCGGAGATTTGTTTATTTACACACCTTTGACTGATATTGATTAGGACGATAAATTTTACACGTCGCCCAACTGCACAAATAAAATTCATTATTTGTTGATTGAAACCCCACATGGGTATTGGGATGATATATGGCATACACTAGTCCCAATAATTAGTTGTATGTCGATCGATTGATTGACAGGTTGTATGAGCGTTGAATATTTATATTTAATGCTTATACAGTGTAGAATGCACTTTGGATGATGGTTAATTGTTTATCGTTGTTGTTGTGTACATGTGTGTATGAAATCCATATAAATCAAATTATATGGTGATTGACTGAGTCTGATTCCAGTTCAGAATTATCGAATATTTTAAAATAATATCCAGTGAATATTGAAATGCGAAGCCATGTTAAGTAGTTAAACGCCATTTAACACGAACAGGAATTTGGTCGATTTTATTCATTTTATAATGAATATCGAAAAGTGATTTCAAAATATGATGTTTTGAAAATATTGAAATGATATAAAATATTCAATTTTTGATTGAAATTGAAATCGATTTAAAGTGAATTCAAAATGAATTGAAATTGAATTGAAATCGATTTAAAGTGAATAGAAAATGAATTGAAATCGATTTAAAGTGAATTCAAAACGAATTGAAATTGAATTGAAATCGATTTAAAGTGAATTCAAAACGAATTGAAATTGAATTGAAATCGATTTAAAGTGAATTAGAAATGAATTGAAATTGAAATTGAAATTGAATTGAAATCGATTTAGAATGAATTGGAATTGAAATCGAAATCGATTTAAAGTGAATTCAAACCGAATTGAATTGAATTGAGATTAAAATCGAATAGAAATCAATTTGAAATGAATTTAAAACGAATTTATAATGGAAAATTCAATTTTGATTTGGAATTGAATATGAATTTGAAACTGTTTTGAAAACAAATTTAAAACGATTTATAAAATATGTTTTAAATGGAAATCGACGTAATATATATTATATATATTATATATATAATATAATGGCCTGAATAGAACGCGTCGCGCTGCCGCAGTTCATAAATTTCGACCATTGACTTTGAACGGACATTACGGAAGATCCGTCCGTCGGATTCTCCTAAAACTGGAACCGTTGGGTTCGTACCGAAAAGAGATTTCTAACGAATATAAGGATTTTGAAATCTAACAGATGGATTTGGAATTGTGTCCAAATCAAATTTGGAAAAGGTCACTGTGAGTGCAGTTCGACGACCGTTTATGGAAATCAACTGTATGGGCCTTGATAAAATTGTTAAAAATATCAATAATTTGTGTAAATTCAAAATAAATGATTTGGAAAGAACTGGGATGAAAAATTCCATATTTGAAAAGATAAAAATATATTTTTATCGAAATGAACTAGTTTTGAAATAGAATAATAAATCCAATATTTTTAAAATAAATAAATTGGATTTGAAATGGTTTTAAAAATAACCATAATTTCCAATATATGAATTGGAATGGATTTGAATCGAAATCATTTTCAGAATATTTCCATATTGGATTTCGTGATTATACGAATATTGTGGAGGAATTTGGAAGATATATATATCGTTATTCCAATACAATATTTGTTGGTTTCAGAATTTGATATTGAATATAAGCCGATATATTTTCAATTCAGAGCCTTGTATTTAATATCAAATTGGATTTTGGGTTTGTCGTGAATGGTATCTTTAATAATACTGTTCTTGAACCTAATGTAGTTAAGAAAATTAGAAATTGAATGAAGGTTAGTTAAGTTGAATGGTTTCCTAGGTATTGATCTGATGTTGGTTTCGGCCTTCGGGGTTAATACTTAGGGAATTGTTCTCTTACTAATTTACGGTTAGAGACTGATTGGATTTTGGGTTTGTTGTGAACTGTGTTTTCAACGACATTCGTTCTTTAACCCGATTTACAGCGAAATAAGATTTGGAATTTATAAATATTTTTATTTAGATGTAACGGGGATTTTCCAAAGTAAAGTTTTTTAATTTAATATATTTAATTGGAATTGCATTGAAATCGGTCTTTGGGTTTATCGTGAACGGTGTTTTAAATAACACTGGTTCTTTAACCCGATTAGCAGTGGAGTTAAGAAAATCAGAAACTAACTGGATATTAGTTAAGTTAAATGGTTTCTTGGGTATTGATCTGATGTTGGTTTCAGCCTTCGGGGTTAATACTTAGGGGATTGTTCATTTGCTAATTTACGGTTAGAGGCTGATGGAATGGAATGTGATTTTGGGTTTATCGTGAACCGTGTTTTAAATGACATTGGTTCTTTAACCCAGTTAAAGATAGAATACGGTTTCCAAAGGAAGATTAAAGAATAAATTTTAAAGAATTTATCTTTGATAAAATTAATGGGAACCTTTCCCAAAGTATATGAATATTTGAATAAAAGAATATTCAGAATTGGAATGAGACGTATGTTGTGTTTTTATAGAATTTATTTATTATATACGCGAGTTATTCGGAAAGGCCGGGTTTATACCCATTCTGAATAACTAATTCGACGATAGGTCGATGATGAAGACGGTTGTAACGTCCCGGATTTTTAGCGATTTAATAATTAATTAATTTAATTATTTTAATATGTCGGTTTGATAATTTAAATGGTTTGAATTCAAATAGTTTGAATATTTAAATAATAATATATTTATTTCTAAATAATCAGAAATAGCTGAATTAGCAATACCGTGTAAATTGGATAATTCAGTAGATTTAATTCAGTTTAGAAGTGAAGTATATTAACGAATATATTTATATAACGATAATTGAACTTAATAATTATAATATAATTATAAACGAGCCCGTAACGTCGCGACAGTTTGTAATATCGAGTTTTGAACTTCAACTGAGTGTATAGGATTCGTTATTGGTCGGATGTGACGATCCCAAAACCCCGTTACATGGTGTTAAGGATAATCATTGGAATATAACACATTAATCATCATTAGCAGATCACAGATAATAGCATAAACAGAAATAGAATAATTTACACACATATGACAGCAGAATCATATAGATATCATCACATCAGAGAAGCACAGTACAGGATACTACCTAGTGCATAATGATACAGAATCAGTCACCATCGCCTGAGGCGAAATCATACATAAAGAGTACACAAAATAAATATCAGTCTACATCGCCAATGGCGGAATCATAATATAGATACAATAATGGCGGAGAAAATCCAAGTCAGCACGGTGTAGTCAAGCCTCGCCATGAGCCAAAAGTGCGTCAGAAACCTGTAACTAGGCTGCCCGTGTGAAAATGAGGGCACCTGAGTTTGCAAGGTGAAACAAACTACGAGTCAGTCTTGGGACTGGTATGAGAAATCTACTTAACTTATTAACAACAATAATAAGGCAAATCAAAGGACCACGCCACTTTCGCGGAACGGGTTTACTCCAATGAGTGCTAGTGCATGAAATAAAGTAAATGATTAAATCATCGCAATGCTTTTTATAAAATGAAGCCATTATAAGACTCAGGTCCCATCACACAATGCAACGCAAGCCGGAGGATAGAGTTTTTACCTTATAATGGCCAAAAATGCTTCATACGAATAAAACAAAAGTGTTTGATATTATTACTAGTGCATATATGTTTCAAAAGCAAATTCAATCATAAATATCAATCCTAGGCGGCATAGCTACCATCTACCATGTCGCCATACTAGTAATACAATCACGTCCGCATATTTCGTATTGGGAATTGGATTCCGTCATGAGTCGAGGCAAGGGGCAAGCTCCTCTCCGATTCGAGACACTCTAACAAATGTCCCAGGACCCCACTATGATCCTTGGATCTTCAGGGCCGGTCCTCTCTTACTTTTGAGGATTAATTATTCCTGAACACACGTTTCCCGGTCCTTACAGACCTATATCAAGGCGCCTCGCATTCCAACAACCACACAGCTGAAAAGTATATATAATGTCAGGGCTGGTAGGTCACTAACACCACCTTAGCTAGAAAGAAACGTCGTGCTCTCCCTGTAGTCACTCTCCCGTTTTTGACTCATACCGAGGTGTGAGGCTCGCGAATTCACGTTATACACAAAGCTACGTCACACAGACCATGCTTCGATCATCAACCACAAGACTTTGCTTTGCAACAGAAGCCTTGATCATATGCCACTTAGGCGTGCCACACAGGAAATCCACTCCATGCGACTGATTTCTATCAATACATAACCTCTGAGCTCGTACGTCTCAGAGAAGGGCGTTAAGCAAGAGAATAAATTCTCCACCGCCAAACAGATATATATTTAACAGAGATCAATCAGCACAGAACAAAATCCAATGTCAGACACACAGTCCATTTACAAGTCCGTTCTGGGTCTGAACGAAACCGGAGGCACCAATTCCTCGCATATCCGTACAATCAACAGTATGTTTGGACGGCTACTACTTCAGTTCCTTCATGGTAGCTACTCCAATCACGAGCATCAGTAGCGCCCATCCATCCAATGTGAAGATCGTCGGTCTTCAACCGTCTTCGACTCTTCGACTCTTCGACTTCTCAACGCCAATCGATTATTTGAAATGAGATAAACTCGGTCTTTTCAAATAACCCACGTATATTTAGATTTTCAAATCAATTATTCACATGGTTGGACTATTCAACATTCACATTTCAGTTCTTTAGTTATAATTTTCATGTTAAATACATACAACCATCACATCTCAAGCAATCACCACAAAATTGGTTTATTTTCACTCTATATCGTCTATAGTATTTTATAACGATATATCGCCATTTTTATTTAATTTAAAAACGGCCAAATTTAATTAAACGACGTTTCAGGTCGTATCGATGCACTGGCGCTGCTTTTCACTAATTTTGTTTTACACATATCTGAAAATCTAACCGTTGGATCTTCACAAATTTTATATCATTAGGAAGGTCATTTCAAAACGAATCCAACGGTTCCAGTTTTGGGAAAATCCGACGGTCGGATCTTCCACACTAGCCATTTGAAGTTACGATTTCAATTTACGAACTGCAGCGTCGTTATTCGGTTTAATTTAATTATATTTATATATATATATATATATATATATATAATCGTTTCTGGCGCTGTTTTTCTTCAGATTTGAATTAAACATTCTAGACAATCCAACCGTCGGATCTTCACAAAGTTGGTGTCGTTCGAAAGATATTTCCAAGGCGAACCCAACAGTTGCGGTTTCGGTAAAATCCAATAGTCGGATTTCCCGCACTAGTCGTTTGAAATCACGGTTTCAAAACACGAACTGCACGGCCACGTTTCGTTTTAATTTTATTTATATTTATATATTTATATAAATATAGTTCATTCAAAAATTCCTATATCGTTTCCACTTCAATTATTTCACTAACGCCTTTAAATTTCGGAAAATTTCGCCATAACCTTCTTTTGTACGGGAGGGGCTGGGAAAATTCCCAAATAGCCACACGGGCGTCTCATGTCAAAAATAAAAATAAAAAGCCAAGCGGCTAGCCAACAGGCTCATAAAATCATCACCCAAACAAAACAGTAAATGTGTACCTATTTGTCGAGCACAAAATTTTATTCCTCTTCTCTAGCCCCTTTGCTATAACCTGTTCAATAGATATGCATGTACATATATACAATTTCTATCACTTATCATTTTCCATTCAACTTCATATTTGATTTACTTTGGTTTAAAAACACCATTCATTCTAATGTTGCATGCATAGTCTAAAATCATATCATTAGTTAATTAATGTATATTTCAACTCATGCACATTTATTTGAACAAGTGACTATTTTTAACACTTCACATTTCAAAGATGATAATTTTGGCGAACTAAAATAGATTTCAACACATGACTATTTTATTTAGTTCCTATGCATGTTAAAAATAATATTTCTTCACCAATATTTATTTCAACGTCCGCATATCTCTAGCATATCACACATGTGATAAAAATGATATTTTTATCATTTAAAATATTTATTCGATAAATGGATGTTTTCAACACTTCATAGTTTCAATAAAAATGTAGTTTTTATTGTTCGATCTTTTTATTCAACACATGAACTTTTCCACTACACACACTTCTCAACACGTGAGCATTTCCACACATGGATATTTTATTTATGTTGTTCATATAAGAAAGATATGATTTTTATTGTTAAAACTATTTATATATATGGCGAATATTTTTCATACTTCATATATATTATAAAAATGTGATTTTTATTGTTTAAATACTTCATTCATTCACAAATGAATTTAATTTTCAATGCATGAAGATAATTTCAACATATGAAAATAATTCTAACACACAAAGATTATTCAAAATTTCGGCAGCATAACGGCAGGGTAGTTAAAACCGGCACCGTCCCTAGTACGGCTCCTCGCTCTACCTTAAAACCTCGCGGTTTTTGACAATGGGGATTCATGCATCTAACTCGCACGCAGGCGGCATGTTTATTTTTATTTCCACTAATATTTCCAATTCATTTCAATTACCAATGGGTATTTTTCAACCACAACCAAACAATATCAACCACAAACAAGTATTCAACCATTCGTATTTTTCATCCAATATTTCGCACCAATTCACAACAATAAATATCGTCCATGGTTTGTGGACGAGGGGAGTATATATATATATATATATATATATATATATATATATAATTGCTATATTTCACTTGCATTTCAACACATATATCAATTATTCTATGCATGTATAATTCATACTTCGCTCATATAGCTTACACCACGCATGTACATGAGGTATACAACACGTGTGTAATTTATATTTCGCTAATATAATTTATACATGACATTTTCCATTCAAATTTATTTGATTTAGATTTCTCACATTGGTTTTCGGAGTGCTAAAAATCGTAGATGACTCAGATAAATCCGCAGCTTCTTCTATTAGGTAGAGAGCTTCCTTGCGGTCCCGATGTTTCCTGTTTCATCGAATTTCGTCAACAGACCAAAAAGATATGATTTTTCAAAGTGCAAACATCAAAAGAACTCACCTTTCACGAAGGTTCAAAACTAGGTTTGCAGTTTTCGCGAGAACCGGGGCACGAGGCGATGATCGACGAGTTGGACGTGGAAGAGCTTCGAGAGTGCTACAGGCGCGTGGCGGTTTGGTGGCGTTCGGTGGGGCCCAGAGCTCGCGGCGGCGGTTTAAAGGTCGGAACTTTGGAGGGAGATATCTCGACGTAGAAGCAACGATAGGGGAGCTCCTTATATGGATTTGAAGAGGGGAAGGAGAACTACAAAAAGTTGAACTGGGGGAGGGGCTGATTTGGGCTGTGGCGATCGAAAATCGCCAGGGAAGGGGGGAAGCTTTTCCGTCGTCGATGTCGGGGGGGGGGGGGTCGGGGGGGTTTTCTGATGTTTTTTTTTTATGAATGGAGAAATATGATTGGTCGATAGTTTTATTAAAATTTTAAATAGTATTTTCTCAAACGAACTCCTTTTCAAACCCAACGACTGTCGCCCGTAGCTAAATACCCCCATCCCGGACACAATGGGATATGTTTCGTAGGCCAATTCGACTGTTACAGTTTGTTATTTTTCAAATTAAAGTATAAAACATTTAATTTTTAACTTTGAACATACATTTCAATTTGCCAGGGCCACAAACTGATTCGAAAAATTCCAGAAAAATAAATCTAGCTATGTTTTGACGCTACGGTCCCAACAAAACTAGTTTCGTCGAATTCTGAGGTCGTTTGAAAAATGGCCATTTTCTGGTCGATCCAATTTAACAGAAACTGACCAAACACATTTTCTTTTGCCACGCTCACATACTAGCTTCAAAAATTATGAAATTTGAAACCTAGCAATAATTTGACATCCCGGACCCAACAAAAGTGGTTTCGTCGAATTCCGAGGTCGTATGAAAAATATCAATTTTCCAGGGCTATATATTCTATATAGCGACCATTCTAAAAATTCATTCGACCATAACTTTTGATTCCCGTTATGAAACTTCGATTTTTCAGATTCGTTAGAAAGGTATTGACTAACAGATTTAAATATTTTTGGTTTCGCTAAAATCCGTTATATTTTCCACCTTGCACAGTCAGTCAAAGTTTGAATTCAAATTTTCAAACTGACTCACCATTTCTAATTCACTATTTTATTGAAATATTCTATTTCAATTGTTTAAATTCCCTTGAAATGACCAATTTAAAAATTTTAAATTGGCTCGTATTTTCCGGGTTATTACATCGGATTTATTCGAAAATAGAAGCGTTTGAATCTGTTGAGCTACATTTTTCTAATGGAAGAGAAAATTGGTAATTTCGCTTTATAGATTGTAAGTTGTGTTCAAATAAAATTTTGAAATAGTCGTTGTGGAAACGTTTATAAGCCATAACGAGTATTTAGTTATAATAAAATATGGGTTTTATATTTGGATAAGATTTTTGAGACATAGTTATAATTTAATTTATATTGAATTTTTCGGTAATTTTTATTTTTGAATAATAAGCACTTTTTATTTTGGAGTATTTTGCACCCTATACCAATATTTTGGGGTTTCACAATATAAGTCAACTCGTCTATATTATTCTAGATTAGAGATCGTGACACATTGCTCAATGCAACGACATTTTTATTTCAGTCTATAGCGCTGGTATATGAATATAATTGTACGTAACGAGGTATGTATTTTTTAAACTTAAAAGTGTTGTATATAACGGTGTTGTGTACACAATTATATGATTTTTGTTTGATGATAACAACCAAATAAATATTTTTTTAATGTGTTTGATATTGTACTGTTATTGTAAATCACGGACTGGAATATAATATTTATATTTAAATAAAATACGACTGTACAGAAATTCAAACATTCACAGTGTTTTATTTAAATATAATATTTTATTTCAATATTCAAACAGTACAAATTTTTTTTAACTCCACTATTTGTACATCACTGTATTACATATCAAATAAAATTCCATATACAGTGTTCTCCACTACAACACTCTATCTTTCAGTCACAGTTTCACTCATTCATTCTTTTATACAGACTCGTATACATATACACTTTTTCACACTGTTCTTGTCTTCAGTCTTCTGTCTTCACAGCATCTTCACTGTCAGTCCAGTCACCGTTTGCTTACCTGTCACATGAAACAGAAAACACACAGTACACTGCAATAGAAATAAAACTGAACACATGCAAATATAATTTTTTTTAAAATTCTATTTGCCTCAGTTTTCTGGTGTGTTTCTCATCATTTTTCATGACTTGATCTGATTCATCTGTGTCTAGCAGACAGTTTGTATATGTACAGGGACAGGAAATTTTCTGAATGACTGCATATACACACGTGTATAGATATACACGTGTGCACTGCCACGCCAATTCAGGGTGCAACTGAGGAGTAGCCACATGGACTTTCTCGACTCAGTGCACATGTCAACATAGTCAACACATATCAAAGTAGTCGAGCAAACATGAATGAAAACAATATACTTTATCAAAGCAGCGTGGGAAAATCAAACTTTCAAGTGATAAGTGCATGTCATCGAGCAAAAGCAAATGTATGGTCGAGATATGGTCAAAGAACAACTCAGCATCATGATCAAATGGCAAACCAGCAAGGAAATTGTCGAGACAGATCAACATGGAGCACAAATGGAGCAATCAAGCATGAAACATCATCAAAACATGCATGACGCATGGATCAAGACAGGGCTTAAGTGAAATTGCTATGCCAAAACTAGCAAGTGCAGTGCAAATGCAAATAGCAGAGAAGAATGGCACAAGCCAACATGAAATTACATGGTGCAATAGAGTAACAGTGACAAAGCAGTGATGATCAAGTTCAGAGGGGTCACAAGCAATGTGGTGACATTTTTTTAAAGTAATTCAGATCAATATGTACAAGTTCAGTTCAGCATTGTGTACATGCAAACAAGGCATCAGTTTCAATGTCACAAGCTGTTCAGAAAGCAAGAAGTATAAATGAATGGTGCAACTACATGCAAGCAGCTGAGTGTGTCAAGACATGTTTTTTTAAGTGCTCAAAGTATTCAACAGTGTAGACAAGCAAAAAGCTCAGTTTTTTCAAACATGGTGAAGCATGACAAATGGTCAATATACATGGAGTATTTTTCAAGTGGACCTATACATATTACTGATCAATATAGCAAGACAGTGGTACATGAAGTCTTGACAAATGCTCACAAAATCATGCAAGACATGTTTAATGGCATGAAATGTTTTTCCTGCAATACATATATAGGCAGCCCAATAGCATGGTGTGCTACAGCATGAACAAATGGTCACAATAATAGCAAGCAAGTAAAATGCAAGTCAATGATGACAAAAAATTGTTTAACCTTTCCAGAAATGATCACACAAGAGAAATTTCAAAATGACAGGTTGAATCGAAGAACAGTTGGATTTACTCTGGCAATGCAGACTCAACACTAGGTAATACAGTGGACTTATTTATGTCAATGGTGATAGCACAAATATGGTGCATATGTGAAAACAGTCAAGCACAAGGCAAGTCAAGTATCAAGCAGAAAATGGTGTGAACTCAAATCAAGGCATGAACAAGCCTCTATAAATCAGTGATCTACATTTGACAAGTTTTATTTTGTCTCTCCTGAAAATCTGTTTGGCAAGTTTTTAAACAGATTCCAGATATTGCAACAATTACTCAATGTCAAGAAATTCAAGGAAAGCCAAAATCACAGCAGTCAAAAAGAGGAAATCTTTCTAATCGGATTCCAATCATGATGGTGTAAGGCAGAACATAATCACGCAAGGGAGTTTCCAATTTTACTCATGGTTAATGCTATTTGAAATCAATGCACATAGCAAAGTTAGCAAGCTTTTAATCGGTTTGATATTGGTAAAACCAAATTTGGCAAGAGTACTTTTCAGAAAATCTTTTATCAGGAATTTTATTCAAGGGCACAAATCAGAAAAATCTGTATTTATATTTACGGCAAGAATATATTTTTCCAGCAAAGCCACAATGTTTTTGGAATAAAGTATTCAGAATTCATAGCCAATATTCACGCAAGAGAAAATCGTCACAAAAGGCCACAAACAAGTCAGAATTCATAGCCAATATTCACGCAAGCATTCAAGACGATTTAGCAAAAGGGGCAACACAAAATCAGGCTAATACATCAATCGAAATCAGAGGAATAATAGGATTTTCTAATCCTATTTAGTCACCACATCATCACAGGCAATTTGATGATCGAAACCCACCAAAAAAAAAAAAAAAATCAATTCAACCATTTTCAAAGCACGAATTTTTCAGAAAGACTTACAGTTTCGATCGCCAGAGAATAATCCCAAGTCAGTGAAAGACGAAGTGAAGAATCACATAGCCTCAAAGCCTCGAAGCATCAATTTCATAAATTTCAGAAGCCAACAATTCGATTTGGGATTAAAATCAGAAAACCCTAGCCGCCATTTTTATTTCCCAGAGAAATAGAAGAGAACGGGGCTAAAGAGAAGGGTCCAACACAAACAAATGGGCCGGCCATGTTTAAATGGATAAGGGATGATCCTTTTTAACCTAAATCCTAGGGTTTCTCTTTGTTTATATACTTGTATTGTTTTTAATTCTGTTCTGTAAAAACGAATCAAACAGTTTATAGATTCTGTAAAAATCTAGAGGTGAATCAGTCAGGATTTTGACTGTCAGTTTCAGAATCTGTAAAATCTGAGTTATTGATTACGGGGTTGTAATCAAGGGAAAATCTGATCGAGTGGACATCGGTCAGTCTTGGGATTTGAGCGCAGGGTTAGTACAGGAGCAGGGAGTGCGAGTTTACAGAGTCTGTAAGCGGGATCTGTTATTAACACCTAGTAGAAACCTTAGTGAATGCAGCAGTAGGCAGAGTCTGCCGAAGCTGGGTATATCTGTGTGTGATTTATTTTCTGCATTTTTGTTTTTGCTATATTCTATGATTTGTGCATTATTACATATCCCGTTAGATTTTTAATTTAGTTATAAACTATGATAAACCCTATTCACCCCCCCTCTAGGGTTAATCTAGATCCAACAAGTGGTATCAGAGCTGGTTTAAGGTAACAGCATGATAGGGGGTTCTCGCTGTATGATCATGTGGCGAAGTACTGACTCTTGCCCCTACATGCCCGTGGGTGGTTGTCCGTGTCGAGAGGCAGGACGTGAAACCAGTGTCTGAGGTATCTTTGGTGGCCACCGGGGTGCTTAAAATTCCTCGTAAATAGAGACATCAATTGGTATCAGAGCAGGTATTTTTTAACTCTAGAGAAATGGTGAATTCTAGTTGTCAGTCCTCTGAGAATCAGTCCAGTCGTACTCCATTTATTTTCGATGATACAAAATTTTCAAATTGGAAATTAGAAATGGAATTATATTTAAAATCTATTGATATTAAATGTTGGGATACTGTTATTAATGGTTATGATATGGTCAATAGGAACGATATTGGATTTAATTCTCGTGCTATTCACACTTTGTATTCTTATATTGATGATGTCCAATATAACCTCATTTCTCATTGCTTGACTGCGCAGGAAATATGGGATTTTCTCAATAGAAAGTATGGAAAGATCGACAACAGCAGCTCAAAACCCAAAGTGGTCAACTCAGATTCAGATCTATGCTCAGGAGAAGAAACAAATGAAAAATTCAAGTAGATCAGACGATGGAGACTCAATAGACAATGAGACTGAAAGCTTCTCATATGAAGAGTTGGTTTATATGTGTACTGATTTAACAAAAATCGTTGATAAACTCCATCGTAAAAACAAATACTTGAAATCTAAAAATCACGAGTTAAATAGCAAAATTAACTGTTTGGAATCAAAATCTACAAATGTCATGAAATTAGAAAATTCTGACTGTGAAAGTTGTTTGAATTTGAAAACTGACCTCGTTCATCTCAATAAAAATATTCAAAGGCTTAAAGAGGAAATTCTGATTTTAAAAGATAACGAGGTTGAGCTAAAAGATTCAAACAATTCTTTGCAAAAAGAATTTAATAACTTTAAGGCCATCAAAAGTTCCAAACATGAAATTGCTGAGAAAGAAAGCTTGTTGAAAAGTGATTTAATTTTAAACGAGCTTGAAAAAGAGATTGAGAATTTCAAGAAACTTGAATTTGAAAAACAAGTTAAATTTGAATCTGAAATCTTTGAGTCCAAGACCAAAATCAAACTTCTTGAAAACGAAAATTTGTCTTTGAAACAAAATGATACTGAAAGGAGAAAGATCAACATTAATCGTTGTTCAAATCTGATAAAAGAAAACTCTGATCTTAAATCCAAAATTCAACGATTAGAATCAACTTTTGATAAATTTTCGAATGGAGAAAAATCGTTGAATATGCTGTTACAAAACCAATTTTCGGTTGGTCATAAACAAGGTCTTGGTTTTGGAAAAACAAGTGTTTTTGAAAAATTGAATTTTTGTGATTTTAAAAATCCTTTAAATTGCTTTAAAAAGGGTCTTTCTGAAAATTTGAATTTTGACAATTCCAAAAGGTTTTTAAATCACAAACGAGACAAGAATTGGTTTGATAACAATCCAGTTGAACAGATGTGGACCCCAAAAGGAAATAAAATGTTTTTTGGAAAAACTAAACAAGTTTGGGTTCCTAAAGGCACAAAGATAGATTCGAATGGGATGTTATACAAACAGGTTTGGGTACCAAAAGTGGTAAACAAATTTCAGAGTGGTTTTACAAATTTTGTTAGACCACTTGATCCACTTAACTGCTAGGTACCAGTGAAGGTTGAGGAACTGCTATGCTGAAAAGAGATTGATTTCAAGCTGTTCTATATTTCTGTATTCTTTACAGTTCCTTGGCCAAGATTTACTGAGTTAGAGATTCTGGTTTACACTGATTTCAGGTATGATCTCTGAACTTGCCTTTGTAAATATTTTTTTTGTTTATTTCTTCTTCTACCCCTTTCCTTTTTATTTTTATTTTTTTCTTTTTGTTTGTCCTGAGTTGATTTGACATTGCCATATTCTTCTTATTCTGCGCTTCATTAACTTCCGATTGCAGTACTTATGATTTTCTGGAAATTCGTTTAATCTGTATAAAACTGTCATGTTTCAATTCTTCCAAAATCTGAATTTAAACTTGTATATATCTGCAATTGTTTTGGAGTTTATTTTTTTTGAAATTCTAACAGTGCTGAAGCATTCATATCATATCTTGAACACTGTTAGTATAAATTCAAAAATTTTGAAGATCTGGAAATTTAATAAAATTTCACACACCTCTGCTGTTTTTGAGTCTCTTCTAATCTATTTTAGAAAAGCTCAATATATTATACTCATTACAGCACTTTATTATTCATCAGTTGTGATAATTTCAGAAATATTCAGATTGGCTTGAATTTTTTTTTTTAAAAAAAAATGTCTAGAATCTCAGTGATACATCTTAAAAATCATTGTTATTCATGATCATTATGGTTAGAATTTGTTTGTTTGAAATCATCTGAAACTATTAATATCTTGAATAATCACACACCTCCTAAATTTGAAATTATCAACCTTGTGTGACTGATTCATTATATTTCAAAACTTGACATTGATTCAAGTGATTTCAAATAAATTATTTTGGATCATGAATATCTATCAAATCTGATGTAAATGATCTGATTTTCTTTGGGCTTATCTGAAATTCTTGTGAAAAATTCTTTGAAAAATTGGTGTTAAATCTCTCTACTATTTCATGGTTATTTGATTTGAATGATTGTTTGTTTAAAATCATTTGAAATTATTGATTTATTGAATCACACACATATTCTGAATGTGAAAATAATAATTTGGTGTGATCGATTCATTGAATCTAGAGATTTTTCATATTCCTCAAATGATTTCAAATAAACGGTAGTTCTAATCTTGGATCATGAAAGTTCTTATGTGACCATCCCCAGACAAGTCTGATGTGATATTGTGTTCTGCACTGCTCTGATACTGTTCTTAGATAATTGCTTATCGTTTGATTTGTCTGCTTGGGCTTCAAATTTCTGTTGTCTGTGATATCATAGTTTGTCTCCATTGTCTTGGTAAAATCCTCGGGAAAGCGAGAACAAGTGGTATCAGAAGTGCTTATATTTGTTTCACCCATCTGTACTGAGATTCAAATTTTCACCTTGTATAGATCCATACATTTTTTTTCCCTTATACAAATAAATGTGCTAAATTTGTATGGCTGGGTTTGTGTCTAAATTTCTTTGGTCTGAGATGTTCATGATGGTCCATCAGGGTGTAATTAAAATCCTCGAGAGGGAGACTACAATTGATATCAGATGTGCTGAATTTTTTTTTTATATATTTTAATCACTCTTGTCCTGTATAGCTCTTTATATTCCTCTTGTAATTAATTTTCAATTTTAAGATTATTTATTTTTTATTCATTCAGAAATTGAAATCAATATCCAAATTGTTCTGTATTTATAATTCATCCAAATATATCAGAATCTGAAATTGTGATGAATTATGACTGCAATGTATTTCACAACAAGAGGAGATTTTATTTGGATTTTCATGATGGTTGAATATTAATTATAATATCTTTGAACTGGCAAATATTTCACAACCATCTCCTTTATCTATCACCCGTCTGCCATCGATCATGATTTTATATTAATGTGGAGAGTTTTTTAAAAAGAAAATTCATCTTGTTTTAAAATAGTGAAAATTATTTGTGATAGAAATGGGACTATATTATTTTTCAGAATTAGTGATAATTGAAATTTTCAATAATCCCGGTACAGTCGAGTTTATTTCATAATATAATTAATTTAGAAATTTATTTTCACAGTCCATCTCTGTACCTACCCCATTTTCTATCATTCATATATTGGTTTTACATACTGAGGAGTTTTTTCCTTTAAATGCTGAAAATAATAAATATAATTAATATATAAGTGTGTCTCTAACCTCATTTAAAAATCCAAGCTCTGGTTTTTGCATGGTTAAGTGACAACTTATAATTTAAGCTGCGACTGACCTCATTTAAAAATCCAAGCTCTGGTTATGCGTGGTCAGTGTGCTCTTAAATAAAAATAAAAGAAAAAAAATAATGTGCTATAAATTGAAATAAACTTGAAATTCTCCTTTGTGTATAAAAGCCAGCCTACCAATCCATTTTCTAATCTGTGAAATGTGTTAATATTTTACGACGTATTATGATTTGCTGATTGATGGGTATTGGGATTTGAGGTTATTCGATCTTGTCACTTAAATTGAATTTTTAATTATAGTCCAAATTCCATCTCTGTTTTTGAACCTCATTTTTTTAAAAAATAATTGGAATACATTTTTTTACTCTCCCCATTTTATATAAAATTCATCGTAAATCCGTCATTCTCTACAATGTGAGATATGCCACCAGTTCTTAGTTTATTATGATTTTTGTTTGACTGATTGAGATTTATGATGACTGTTCTTCCTCTTAAGCTGATATAGTATTTGTTAGTCATTTTTCATCTATATTTTAAATTCTGTATCCTTTTGATGATAACAAAAGGGGGAGAATGGATAGAGATTTTGATTTATGAGTGAATATTTTATAAAAAAAAAAATTAATTTTGAAAACTTATTATTATTCATACATTTCACTCATGCACAGTTATAGGGGGAGTTGTCTGTTGTAGGGGGAGCAAATAAATAGGGGGAGTTCAATATTCACTATCAATATTCACCGTCAAACACATCTATTGTATACAAAATCTTTTATTTGTTTGTCATCATCAAAAGGGGGAGATTGTTGTATATAACGGTGTTGTGTACACAATTATATGATTTTTGTTTGATGATAACAACCAAATAAATATTTTTTTAATGTGTTTGATATTGTACTGTTATTGTAAATCACGGACTGAAATATAATATTTATATTTAAATAAAATACGACTGTACAGAAATTCAAACATTCACAGTGTTTTATTTAAATATAATATTTTATTTCAATATTCAAACAGTACAAATTTTTTTTAACTCCACTATTTGTACATCACTGTATTACATATCAAATAAAATTCCATATACAGTGTTCTCCACTACAACACTCTATCTTTCAGTCACAGTTTCACTCATTCATTCTTTTATACAGACTCGTATACATATACACTTTTTCACACTGTTCTTGTCTTCAGTCTTCTGTCTTCACAGCATCTTCACTGTCAGTCCAGTCACCGTTTGCTTACCTGTCACATGAAACAGAAAACACACAGTACACTGCAATAGAAATAAAACTGAACACATGCAAATATAATTTTTTTTTAAAATTCTATTTGCCTCAGTTTTCTGGTGTGTTTCTCATCATTTTTCATGACTTGATCTGATTCATCTGTGTCTGGCAGACAGTTTGTATATGTACAGGGACAGGAAATTTTCTGAATGACTGCATATACACACGTGTATAGATATACACGTGTGCACTGCCACGCCAATTCAGGGTGCAACTGAGGAGTAGCCACATGGACTTTCTCGACTCAGTGCACATGTCAACATAGTCAACACATATCAAAGTAGTCGAGCAAACATGAATGAAAACAATATACTTTATCAAAGCAGCGTGGGAAAATCAAACTTTCAAGTGATAAGTGCATGTCATCGAGCAAAAGCAAATGTATGGTCGAGATATGGTCAAAGAACAACTCAGCATCATGATCAAATGGCAAACCAGCAAGGAAATTGTCGAGACAGATCAACATGGAGCACAAATGGAGCAATCAAGCATGAAACATCATCAAAACATGCATGACGCATGGATCAAGACAGGGCTTAAGTGAAATTGCTATGCCAAAACTAGCAAGTGCAGTGCAAATGCAAATAGCAGAGAAGAATGGCACAAGCGAACATGAAATTACATGGTGCAATAGAGTAACAGTGACAAAGCAGTGACGATCAAGTTCAGAGGAGTCACAAGCAATGTGGTGACATTTTTTTAAAGTAATTCAGATCAATATGTACAAGTTCAGTTTAGCATTGTGTACATGCAAACAAGGCATCAGTTTCAATGTCACAAGCTGTTCAGAAAGCAAGAAGTATAAATGAATGGTGCAACTACATGCAAGCAGCTGAGTGTGTCAAGACATGTTTTTTTAAGTGCTCAAAGTATTCAACAGTGTAGACAAGCAAAAAGCTCAGTTTTTTCAAACATGGTGAAGCATGACAAATGGTCAATATACATGGAGTATTTTTCAAGTGGACCTATACATATTACTGATCAATATAGCAAGACAGTGGTACATGAAGTCTAGACAAATGCTCACAAAATCATGCAAGACATGTTTAATGGCATGAAATGTTTTTCCTGCAATACATATATAGGCAGCCCAATAGCATGGTGTGCTACAGCATGAATAAATGGTCACAATAATAGCAAGCAAGTAAAATGCAAGTCAATGATGACAAAAAATTGTTCAACCTTTCCAGAAATGATCACACAAGAGAAATTTCAAAATGACAGGTTGAATCGAAGAACAGTTGGATTTACTCTGGCAATGCAGACTCAACACTAGGTAATACAGTGGACTTATTTATGTCAATGGTGATAGCACAAATATGGTGCATATGTGAAAACAGTCAAGCACAAGGCAAGTCAAGTATCAAGCAGAAAATGGTGTGAACTCAAATCAAGGCATGAACAAGCCTCTATAAATCAGTGATCTACATTTGACAAGTTTTATTTTGTCTCTCCTGAAAATCTGTTTGGCAAGTTTTTAAATAGATTCCAGATATTGCAACAATTACTCAATGTCAAGAAATTCAAGGAAAGCCAAAATCACAGCAGTCAAAAAGAGGAAATCTTTCTAATCGGATTCCAATCATGATGGTGCAAGGCAGAACATAATCACGCAAGGGAGTTTCCAATTTTACTCATGGTTAATGCTATTTGAAATCAATGCACACAGCAAAGTTAGCAAGCTTTTAATCGGTTTGATATTGGTAAAACCAAATTTGGCAAGAGTACTTTTCAGAAAATCTTTTATCAGGAATTTTATTCAAGGGCACAAATCAGAAAAATCTGTATTTATATTTACGGCAAGAATATATTTTTCCAGCAAAGCCACAATGTTTTTGGAATAAAGTATTCAGAATTCATAGCCAATATTCATAGCCAATATTCACGCAAGAGAAAATCGTCACAAAAGGCCACAAACAAGTCAGAATTCATAGCCAATATTCACGCAAGCATTCAAGCCGATTTAGCAAAAGGGGCAACACAAAATCAGGCCAAGACATCAATCGAAATCAGAGGAATAATAGGATTTTCTAATCCTATTTAGTCACCACATCATCACAGGCAATTTGATGATCGAAACCCACAAAAAAAAAAATCAATTCAACCATTTTCAAAGCACGAATTTTTCAGAAAGACTTACAGTTTCGATCGCCAGAGAATAATCCCAAGTCAGTGAAAGACGAAGTGAAGAATCACATAGCCTCAAAGCCTCGAAGCATCAATTTCATAAATTTCAGAAGCCAACAATTCGATTTGGGATTAAAATCAGAAAACCCTAGCCGCCATTTTTATTTCCCAGAGAAATAGAAGAGAACGGGGCTAAAGAGAAGGGTCCAACACAAACAAATGGGCCGGCCATGTTTAAATGGATAAGGGATGATCCTTTTTAACCTAAATCCTAGGGTTTCTCTTTGTTTATATACTTGTATTGTTTTTAATTCTGTTCTGTAAAAACGAATCGAACAGTTTATAGATTCTGTAAAAATCTAGAGGTGAATCAGTCAGGATTTTGACTGTCAGTTTCAGAATCTGTAAAATCTGAGTTATTGATTACGGGGTTGTAATCAAGGGAAAATCTGATCGAGTGGACATCGGTCAGTCTAGGGATTTGAGCGTAGGGTTAGTACAGGAGCAGGGAGTGCGAGTTTACAGAGTCTGTAAGCGGGATCTGTTATTAACACCTAGTAGAAACCTTAGTGAATGCAGCAGTAGGCAGAGTCTGCCGAAGCTGGGTATATCTGTGTGTGATTTATTTTCTGCATTTTTGTTTTTGCTATATTCTATGATTTGTGCATTATTACATATCCCGTTAGATTTTTAATTTAGTTATAAACTGTGATAAACCCTATTCACCCCCCCTCTAGGGTTAATCTAGATCCAACAAAAAGTAAGATAGAATGAAAACTAAATTTGACAAAAAAAATGTATACACCGCATTTTCAAACGATTCCAAGGTTCTGAGAATTTAAACGTAAAGATAAACAATTAATCTCTTTGAACGTCTAAAAAAAGAGACAAACAAGTGAACGCAATGAACAGTTGATACCGCAAAGTGGGAAATGTGTAACATCTTTTTAAAACATGGCTAGCATGCATGTTACATGTTATTCTAGACAAGCAACATACACTAGAACCATATCATGCCATTACATCATCATATCATGGCCACAAATCTACCAGTTCCTTCGAAATAAAGTAAAGCCAATCTATGAATTTAATGTTGCCGTCACCTGTGAAGCTAGAAGCTATGTTTAGACAAATCAAGTCTTCAAAATCATCTGCGCCATGTACATGCTGATGTTAGTATGTGCAGTGTAAAATCTTTTTTTCCTCGGTGCAGCGTAAATCTTTTCTTTCATAGTCTGTATTTCGTAAACCTACCCTAATTGAAATATCACTGCAAGCCTAGCAGCTACCCTAAATTTAGCAAGCAAGAAAAATGTATTGCATCTTTCCATAGCCTGTTTCTTCTTGAAAACATAACCTACTCTATTTTAAGGCAAACTATTGCATTGAGCAGGGCTAGATTATGTGAAGGCTCGTCCCTGCGCCAAGCAAAAATATGAAAAGAAGGACCTACTCTACCTCTAGCAGCCAAGCTATCTTGTATTGTTTTCCTTGGCCATCAAGGCTTCAACCATATAAATACACCATCCCTGTTTTTGTTTTCTTATTGCAACAACTTATTAAGCTAGCTTCAGCAATTTGCCGAACATTTCAATGGCAAACTAATATTGCCAAGGAATTAAATAAATAAAAATACAAAGTGAAGATGAAATTGTTCCCCCACAACAAATTGTTTACAGCGGAGACTTAAATGGCTTCGAAACAAAGATCGAAACAAATATGATACCTCATATAAATTTTATCCAAACCGATATTGTTCGTCTGAAGCTCAAAAATGATTCAGCAAGGAAGGGATGAGGCTCACGACAACTGCAGGCGATCCAAGAGGGGGAACGCTAGTTGGCGTGGGGTTCAGAAAGGCGATGCAAGGTCGTCGACATACTTTGGTGACGTTTGTGAGGATATAATTCGCATTTTCTACTGGAGCAGGCGGAAGACGTCGGTCTGTGGTGGGTGTTGCGGGACTGTGGTGGTTGGATATGAGGGGAATTTAGTGATGAAAGTTTTTGTGAAATACGGGAAGAAACAAGCAATCGGGGGGATTAAAAATGATTGGTTGTAGAATAAAAGTATAGAGCAGGTGGTTTGTTCTCTTCGTTAGAGAAGAAGTTAAAGCAGGTGCGCTTGCTTCTGATTTGGGCTTGGGACATACTAAATGAAAATAAAAAATAAAAAATATGAAACGGATGAAGAAAATAAGAATGTGGAGGGACTCAGGGGGAACAACGTTTTGGTGGGAAGAAAAAGGTACGAGGCAGCGTGGATTTTATTAGGGTAGTGGACCGATAATGAAGGTGAGGCCCAAATCAAATATAAATTTAGTTTTATTTATTTAATCAAAATTCATATATAGACTTATGAATGTCATATCTTAATCATGCATGATCAGAGTTCGACGAAACCAGTTACGTTAGGATCATATGGTCGTAGATTACACTATGAAGCTGGTCTGGGGTGATTTGCATCTCGTTCGGATTTTATGCATAATAAAACGTCGGATTTAAACAATCAACGTCCATCGTAATTTAACGGCTAACGACCAAGGTGAGTAAACTCACTAACTCTGTCCAATTTTATAATTTTATAAACGTTATTTAATTTTGATAAAAGTGATAGAATGCTGTGTGTGATGGTTGTTTGGATGATTTACAATTAATTAGGTTGATAGTTATATATATGAAGTCGTTGATTAAATAATGATTTAATGATTTCATATTGATATGAAATTGTGTTATTTATGTTGATTAACCTGTGGATGCAGGGAAACAGGTCGGAGGGATCCAACTGGATTCCTAAATAATTATATTATTGTTTTTTTACATATATTGCATTATATGATGTGACAAATAATCGGTGATTGATTATTGTGAATTTTTGGATGTTTGAACAACATTGACCCGAAATAATCGGTATTTAAATACCGTAAAACAAATTCAAATATAATAGAAAAAAATTGGGGTTTAAAAAGGGGATTTCTATTTTAAAAATAGAAATCGAATTTCAAATAGGCTAGAGTATAATAACTTGTTTTAATAATATTAATACAAGTAGTTGGGTCTATAAACGATATTTATAAATGAAAGAAAATTTATTATTCGGGATTGTGAATTCAGGAATGAATAAAGAGGGGAAATGGAATTCGTTTTCAAAAGAAAACGATGAAAATATTTCAAGATTCGAAATGAAACGGAAATGGAAATAAGTCCATAAGGATTTATGATTAGAATTCAACTTTGTCGAATATTTTAAAGATAAATTATTTTTAGAAATTATATATTGTATAATTTAGTATTTGAAAAGATGGTTTAATATTTGATTTGAAATCAATAAATTAAAATTGAGTAGGCAGTCAAGATTAAGTACATACTTGATATAAAATTAACATGAAGTTTACTTGTGAAAGGAGACTATGAAGTGAAATATGGTTATGAATTTATAAAATAACCGATAAACGGATTTGAACCTGTATTGGAAAAAAATTAAATAAAAATCAAGATTTGATATATCGAGCCTAGATTTCTGTAAAAAATAATAATGTTAATGTTCTAAAGTGAAAATGATTTAAAAAAAACAAATGTTTGTATATTAAATGGTAAACAGGGAAATTGATTATTTGAAGTGATAAATTCAAAGATGAATTTCGAAATGAAGTTAATCTGAAACGGTATACTATTTCAAAGATTAGAATGACGATTGATTAGAGATTATTCAGAAGAGAGTTATACATTGGAATTTGATTCTATCGAATTCAGGAAAGTACCATTTACTTTCCGGTTATAATCAAGATTTATTTATTTATCTAGTTAACTAATTACTTGTTTGTTTATTTAAATAAAAGCCATATTTTGAAATTTAATATTTCAAAAGCAGATATTACAACGGTATCGTTATAATCAATATTTTCCAAAAAGGAAGGGGATTCTTAAAATTGAATCTGAGAGTCGTGTAAGCAATGTTTTGTTTAAATCTTGAGCTTTGATTATTTCGAAGTTGAACATGTTGTTCAGTTAAGGTCTGAGAGATAATTATACCACGACTTGATTGGCATCATGATTAACTGAGGAAGGGTTAAGTTTCAGTAGCGAGATTGGTTAGTGATACGATAAATGAATGATTAAGGAATTGAATATAGTAACGATGATTTTATAACATCAGTTTAATCCAATAAAAAGGTTTGGAAACTTTTTTCCAAATAAAATCAAAGATATTTTCTGAGTATAGAGATGGAATTATTTGATTAATTAGAAGTTTAGAAATGTCGAGTGAAAATGTCTACCAATGTTAGTAAGTTATATTTCCTAAATATAGATTATAAGAAGTGTGAAGAGATGTAATTATTTCCGTCATTGATCGTATATTTTCTGGAATATAGAAATGAAACTGTTTATAATAAATGGAAACATTTTCCAAAGATCGTGAAAGGCTAAACCGGGTTTTTAGAGATATTTGGTAAAATATGAGAAATATAGGGAATTGGGAAAAAGAAACAATATAAAAGGGGTCAGGGTTGATTAATGGTTGATCAATATAATTGGAGATAAGATCGTTTTTTGTATGTATGTTTTTTTGCTCTGATAGTTAAATCGCCAACTATCAAAGAATTTTGACCATTTTTCTGTTGTCAATACGGAGAGACCGGGATCAGATTTATTATCTGGAAACTTCTCCGTATTGGCATTAACTTTACGAATCAAATTATTGAAGATAATTGAAGACGAAGTTATGCAAGGGCTGTTCTGTTTAAGGATAGTGCCTTCGGTTTGTCTAGTCCCAGGACAACGTGTATGGACGAATGCCTGACAAAGTATATCTAATGCATCACGTAAGTTGATCGCTTCAAACGTATCCACGTTTGGTGGCGGAGGAATTCGTTTCTCTTAGCTTTATACCCGTGGTATTTTTTGTGGAAATCAATTTGTGATTTGGCGGGTATGACGATGTGGCATTCAAAGTAATTGAATGTATGATCTGTCAAAAGATACGTTATGACCTCAAGCCTCATCAACCGGGAAATGACAAAAATAGGGCAGGCGGCATGGCTAAGTGGGTCGCCCCCATTTGGGTGTATTGTCACCATCTAGAGAATATTCATATTTTTTACTTCTTTTCGCTTCTGTATCTCCCGGGAACGGTTATGTTGCTGGCAACCGTAAGTGACAATATATTCGATACACTCAAGAGAAATGAGTGGTCGGTCATGTGTGGGCCGGATTGCAAGACTTTCTTGTTGAACCCAGTGTATCCCTCTAGAGATACACTATCGGTAGGTGGTTCCATATCTTGTCATAGTCGGAATTCAATCTCCAATAAGCGCCTGCGGTTTTGTTTGTATACTATATATATGCGGAGCGTGAGATGCAAGCGTTCTACTAGATTGTTGATTTTTTGTGATTAGACGTTATTATAATATCAGAAAATATTGATTTTGAAAATGTTTTGGGTTATCGTAAGGTAAAAACCATCCGTGTTTGTGTGTGGATTGGTCTTATGATTATCATTTCTTTTGAAAAATGATTTTTGAAAAGTTAAACCAAATGGTTGGAGTTTACTCACACCAGTCCCATAACTGACCCAAAGTTTATTTGTTTGTGTTTTCCCTAAACTCTTGGGTGCCCAAATTTGTACGGGCAGTCAAGTGTTTCAGGATTTTACAGATACACTAGATGGAGCTTGGAGCAGGAGGCTTCATCAGCATTTTATAGCTATTGTTTATTTCCACTGTGATGTAAGTGTTGTACTCTAATATACAAATACATATTTGTGTTTTCATTGTAATTTTGTATACTATATTTTATTCGTTCCGCTGTGAGATTCGTGTTACTCTGATGTTGTTATGTTCTTCTTCTTCTATTCTAATAGTTCTACCTTATCTATTCTCACCCTTTAACTTCTTTCTATTAACTATCCGGTATTTCCGATGTCTGAATAGTCGACACTGGTATTTGTGTCGATTTTCGGGGTCGAAAATCTCGTTGGTCGTTACAGTGATATCAGAGCTGAAGGTTAAGTGACTACCTTGGCTCTGTGGCGTAACTCAATAAAAATGGGATTAGAAATATCCTAGATTGAGTTTTAGTGTATATATATGAGTGAATGTATTTGTAGATTATATAAAATGATTTATATTGTGGAGATTTATTGGTTGAGTGGCTTATGAATTCTGGTCGACGGTGGGGCACCACAACATCGAAGGGGGTTTCTAAACGCTCGAATACGATGAACTGACATGATATGTTTTGAAAAAGGGTAAATGAAATAATTTTACTGGAATTATATTTTGATATAAAGAAGTATATATCTTGAGATTATTATAGTATAATATTGAATGTGTTGGTTGTAATTATAATCGAATCAAATTATAATCGGGATAGTTATAAATAACCAATCGGAATTCGTATAATGAAATCAGATGAACTAAATCTAGATTTAAACTAAATTTGGAATTAAACTCTGGAAACTAGAAAAGATGTTGCAAATGAATGTTGGATTAAATATAAGGAAATTTTCAAATCCTGGGAAAATTTATAAATGTTTTTAAGCAGTGTGAAATATGTTTTGAAGTAATTTCAAAATGAAAGTGTTTATAAATGATTTCAAAAACTGATATAGTACTGAACTCACTTCGATAACTGGAAATTAATTCTGATGATGACGGCCGCATCATCAGTGTTCATTTTCGAGTTCCAAGTGATGGATTGCTACCAAAGATTTTGTTTTTGAATTGTTTTAAGAAAACAAGTTGTTTTGAAATTCCAGAAAAGGATATTTGATTTCTGGAAAAGGTAAGCTATTTGAAACTCCTAGGTAAAGATTATTTGAATTAAAAACAAATTAAGTGGGAATTTATAAAAGCAAATTATAATTGAATTGAAGTCACTTAAAGCGGAAATTGAAATTGAAATAGGGTGATATTGAGTGAAATTGGGTTTTGAGGTATAATTGGATTCAAGTAAGTAAATGGATGGATTTTGGAAGTAAAAATCAGATTTTTATTTTGAATTGAAGGAAATGGATTAGAGAAATTAATGGAACTTAACTTATTAAGTGATTGGTTTTGTAAGATTGGATTTTGGAATGGAATTTGACTGTTTGGCAAGAATTTGGAATTGAGAATGAAATTGGAGTTGAAATGGAATTCGACTTAGGGAATAAAAGAATGATTGGATTTGAGTATAAGCGGATGATTGGAGAATTAATTGGGAATACATTGGTATATGCTGAAGTGATACCAAATGGAAGAGATAAAGTTGAATGCCTGACAAAAGGTACGAGTTTATATTTTATTTGGATATGAGATTTATGAGCCTATTTAGCAAGCCGCTTGGCTGTTTGATTTTCTTTTGGATTGGAGAAGGCCTAGAGAGGCGAGTTATAGTTATACCGATTGAGCCGTGCAAAGGAGACTCTGGCGAAATTTTTTCGGAATTTAAGGTGTTAGGAAATTTTTAGAATTTTTGAAATTTTTCGTTAGTAGGAATAAATTAATATTTAATTGAAATTAATTTGTTCATTTGAAATTGAAATTAAAATGTAAAACAAATGATTTTTACCTGGGTTGTAACATTTCTCCTAGCTTAGTAATTTCGGGGACGAAATTCTTTTAAATGGGAAGGAATGTAACATCCCAGATTTTTAGCGATTTAATAATTAATTAATTTAATTATTTTAATATGCCGGTTTGATAATTTAAATGGTTTGAATTCAAATATTTTGAATATTTAAATAATAATATATTTATTTCTAAATAATCAGAAATAGCTGAATTAGCAATACTGTGTAAATTGGATAATTCAGTAGATTTAATTCAGTTTAAAAGTGAAGTATATTAACGAATATATTTATATAACGATAATTGAACGTAAGAATTATAATATAATTATAAACGAGTCCGTAATGTCGCGGCAGTTCGTAATATTGAGTTTTGAACTTCAGTTGAGTGTACAGGATTCGTTATTTGTCGGATTTATTCGAAACAAGAAGCGTTTGAATTTGTTGAGCTACATTTCTCTACTGGAAGAGGAAAATGGGGATTTCGCTTTATAGATTGTAAGTTGTGTTCAAATCAAATTTTGAAATAGTCGTTGTGGAATCGTTTATAAGCCATAACGAGTATTTAATTATAATAAAATATTGGTTTTATATTTAGACAAGATTTTTGAGACATAGTTATAATTTAATTAATAGAATTTTTCTGTAATTTTTATTTTTGAATAATTGCACTTTTTATTTTGGAGTATTTTACACCCTGTACCAGTATTTTGGGGTTTCACAATATAAGCCAACTTGTCTATATTATTCTAGATTTGAGATCATGACACATTGCTTAATGAAACGGCATTTTTATTTCAGTCCGTAGCGCTGGTATATGAATATAATTGTACGTAACGGGGTATGTAGTTTATAAAACTTAAAAGTAAGATAGAATGAAAACTAAATTTGACAAAACAAATGTATACACCGCATTTTCAAACGATTCCAAGGTTCTGAGAATTTAACCGTAAAGATAAACAATTAATCTCTTTGAGCATCTAAAAAAAAGAGACAAACAAGTGAACGCAATGAACAGTTGATACCGCAAAGTGGGAAATGTGTAACGTCTTTTAAAAACAAGGCTAGCATGCATGTTATATGTTATTCTAGATAAGAAACATACACTGCAACCATATCATGCCATTACATCATCATATCATGGCCACAAATCTACCGGTTCCTTCGAAATAAAGTAAAGCCAATCTATGAATTTAATGTTGTCGTCACCTGTGAAGCTAGATGCTATGTTTAGACAAATCAAGTCTTCAAAATCATATGCGCCATGTACATGCTGATGTTAGTATGTGCAGTGTAAAATCTTTTCTTCCTCGGTGCAGTGTAAATCTTTTCTTCCTCAGTGCAGTGTAAATCTTTTCTTCCATAGTCTGTATTTCGTAAACCTACCCTGATCGAAATATCACTACAAGCCTAGTAGCTACCCTAAATTTAGCAAGCAAGAAAAATGTACTACATCTTTCCATAGCTTGTTTCTTCTTGAAAACATAACCTACTCTATTTTAAGGCAAACTGTTGCATTGAGCAGGGCTAGATGACGTGAAGGCTCGTCCCTGCGCCAAGCAAAAATATGAAAAGAAGGACCTACTCTACCTCTAGCAGCCAAGCTATCTTGTACTGTTTTCCTTGGCCATCAAGGCTTCAACCATATAAATACACCATCCCTGTTATTGTTTTCTTACTGCATCAACTTATTAAGCTAGCTTCGGCAATTTGCCGAACATTTCAATGGCAAATTAATATTGCCAGGGAATTAAATAAATAAAAATACAAAGTGAAGATGAAATTGTTCCCCCACAACAAATTGTTTACGGTCGAGACTTAAATGGATTCGAAACAAAGATCAAAATAAATATGATAACTCATATAAATTTTATCCAAACTGATACCGTTCGTCTGAAGCTCAAAAATGATTCAGCAAGGAAGGGATGAGGCTCATGCAACTGCAGGCGATCCGAGAGGGGGAACGTTGGTCGGCGCGGTGTTCAGAAAGGCGAAGCAAGGTCATCGATGTTGGAAATATTGTGAATTATTTAAAACATGAAATAAGTGTATGATGGCTCCTATTTGTGAATAGTCCCACATCATGGGATTATATGGAAGAGGCAAGCTTATATACTTGTTTCTAAGAAGCTTTGATGGGGCCTTGGGCTCCCAATGCATGCTTTGTTGTGAGGAGGGAGCCCATGCATCATGACCACCACACACGCGCGCGCCCGACCGACCGACCCGGCTCGGCTCGGTTCGGTTCGGGCTCGGGCTTTGGGCTTTGGGCCCTGGCTATGTGGTGTAGACACTTATATTTTTGGTCCAGAAAACACTGCTATTTTCGAACCAGTTTTTAAATCAGGAAAATAATTTCTGAACCGATTTTTATATGACGCGGTAAAACTTTGACCAAGTATTTTCGTAGATCCGATTTTTCTCCACTGACCAGATTTTTCGAATACCCTGATCCCCGTCTATATATTATCATTAGATTAGACGAGATCAAAAACAGAAAAAATTCTGCATTCTCTTTCTCCACCATTAAAATACTCTTAAGAAATTTTCGAGCAGTAAAATCAGAAAGTGCAAATCTGCACTGATTTGTTTGTGCAAAGCAGATCAGTTATTAATCAGAGAGAGGCTGTTTTATCCTAGAGGCGGCGGCGAAAGTACGAACTGGTTTTGCACCACCGGCCAGATCGCCGAATCGTCTTCAAGAAAGCGACGAAGTACGTGACTCAGCCATTGTTTTCAACAATTTGAAGACGAACAGAAACAATGGCTTCGACAACAACTGTAGATGATGCTGCTGCTCCTGCTTCTGCATTCCAGATCCCATTGGTGACTGCTGCTCCATTTCGTTTCGAAGGTCTGCACTTCAAACGCTGGCGTCAAAAGATGGAGTTCTATCTGACGATGAGGAAGGTGGCTGCTGCTCTTACCACCGAGAAACCGCAGTTGCCAGACAAGCCTGACGGAACTGACGCAGCGCAGATGACATCCTGGAACGAACAATCGAAACAGTTGCAAAGCTGGACAGAACAGGATTATTTATGCAAAAATTTTATTCTGAACGGATTGAGTGATGATCTGTATGATTACTACAATTCAGAAGACAAGACAGCGAAGCAGATCTGGGAAGCACTGCAGAAGAAATACGATACAGAGGAGGCAGGGGCGAAGAAGTATGCTGTGAGCCGCTATCTGAAGTATCAGATGACAGACGATAGATCAGTAGAGATGCAGTCTCATGAGCTGCAGAAAATAGCTCATGAGATCATCTCCGAAGGTATGGTTTTAGATGAACAGTTTCAAGTTGCTGTTATTATTGACAAACTTCCCCCAGGTTGGAAAGATTTTAAGAATTTCTTGCGCCATAAGACTAAGGAATTCTCCTTAGAGAGTCTGATTACTCGCCTTCGCATTGAGGAGGCAGCACGCAAACAGGACCAGAAAGAGGAAGTGTTGTTTGTTTCAAACAACAACACTAAAAAGACCAAGCCCGCAGTTCTGAAACCAAATCAGAAATCTTTTAAGAATCAGAACAGACGCAACAATGGGAATCCGCAGGGAAACCCAAAAGGACAGCAAAAACCAGCCCAAAAGAATGACTCTGGACAGTTGTTTCTATGTTACAACTGTGGCAAACCAGGTCATATGGCACGAAAGTGTCAGAACAAGCCTAGCTCTGTACCACAGGCTAACTTGACTGAGGATGAGCCACTTATGGCTATGATTTCTGAGATTCACCTTGTTGGTGGATCAGATGGCTGGTGGATAGACACTGGTGCTTCGCGCCATGTCTGTTATGATCGTGCTATGTTCTCCACATACACGGCTGCTGATGATCAGAAAGTGTTGCTGGGAGATTCCCACACCACTAAAGTTGCTGGGGTTGGAAACGTGGAGATCAAGTTTACCTCTGGAAAGACTGTAATCCTCAAAGATGTTATGCATACTCCAGAGATGAGGAAGAATCTGGTTTCTGGCTATCTTCTCAATAAGGCAGGGTTCACTCAATTTATTGGTGCTGACTTGTATACTATAGTGTATAAGGGAAACTTTGTAGGAAAGGGTTATGCTTGTGAGGGAATGTTCAAATTAAATGTTGAATTGAATAAAGTGAATAATTCTGCTTATATGTTGTGTGATTTTAATATTTGGCATTCTAGATTATGTCATGTTAATAAACGAATAATTAATAACATGAGCACTCTAGATATGATACCTAAGATAGCAGAATCTGAATCTGATAAATGTGAATTCTGTACACAAGCAAAAATCACTAAGAAACCTCACAAGTCTGTTAATAGAGAATCTGAACCCTTAGACTTGATTCATTCTGACATATGTGAACTTGATAGTACTTTGACTAGACATGGACATCGTTATTTTATCACTTTTATCGATGATTGTTCTGATTTCACATATGTATATCTTATGAAACATAAAAGTGATGCCTTTGAAATGTTTAAAACATTCAAAACTGAAATTGAGAATCAAGTAAATAGAAAGATTAAGAGACTTCGTAGTGATAGAGGAACAGAATATGAATCTAATTCAATTCTGGACTTCTATAAATTACATGGTATTGTACATGAGAGAACTGCACCCTATTCACCTGAAATGAACGGTAAAGCTGAAAGAAAAAATAGGACTTTTACCGAATTAGTAGTGGCCATCCTACTAAATTCTGGTGCAGCAAAACATTGGTGGGGGGATATTTTATTGACTGTATGCTATGTTCTGAACAGAATCCCTAAATCTAAGAATAAAATTTCACCTTATGAAATTTTAAAGAATCATAAGCCCAATGTCTCATACTTTAGAACTTGGGGTTGTTTAGCATATGTTCGCATTCCAGACCCTAAGAGAATAAAATTGGCAAGTAGAGCATATGAATGTGCATTTATAGGCTATGCTATTAATAGCAAAGCATACAGATTTTATGACTTAAATGCACATAATATAATTGAATCAAATGATGCCGATTTTTATGAAACTAAATTTCCTTTTAAATTAAGGAATAGTGGGGGCACATCAAGTACGCCTATAAGAACAGAACTTGATAAAAGTTCTGAAGCTGAACCTAGAAGAAGTAAAAGAGCAAGAACCGAGAAAAACTTTGGCTCGGATTTTTGTGCTTTTACTATAGAGGAGGATCCATTAAACCTCCAAGAGGCCTTATCTTCTTTAGATGCCGATTTTTGGCGAGAGGCTATAAATGATGAGATGGATTCTCTGGAATCCAATAAGACTTGGCATTTGGCAGATTTACCCCCTGGTTGTAAATCTATAGGCTGTAAATGGGTGCTTAAAAAGAAACTAAAACCTGATGGTACTATAGATAAATACAAAGCACGACTAGTAGCTAAAGGTTTTAGACAAAAAGAAAATATAGATTTCTTTGACACTTTTTCACCTGTAACTAGAATAACATCCATTCGGGTATTGATCTCACTTGCTTCCATTCATAACTTACTAATACACCAAATGGATGTTAAAACTGCCTTTTTGAACGGTGAATTAGACGAAGAAATTTATATGGACCAGCCTGAAGGATTTGTAGTACATGGTCAAGAACATAAAGTATGCAAGTTAGATAAATCATTATATGGTTTAAAACAAGCACCTAAACAATGGCATGAAAAATTTGATAACTTAATCATTTCAAATGATTTTAAAGTTAATGAAAGTGACAAATGCATTTATTACAAATATGAGAATGACATTTGCACTATTATATGCCTTTATGTAGATGACCTACTCATCTTTGGGTCAAACATTCATGCCATAAATTCAGTCAAATCCTTATTATGTGCCAATTTTGATATGAAAGATCTAGGTGAAGCGAGTGTAATCCTCGGTATTAAAATTACTAGGTCAGAAAAGGGAATTTCTTTGGATCAGTCTCATTACATTGAGAAGATACTAAAGAAATATAATTACTTTGACTGTAAACCCGCATGTACACCATACGATCCAAGTGTAAAGTTATTTAAGAACACTGGTGAAGGTGTAAGACAGTCTGATTATGCGAGCATCATTGGCAGCCTTCGGTATGCCACTGATTGTACTAGACCCGACATTGCCTATGTTGTGGGATTATTGTGCAGGTTTACCAGTAGACCTAGTATAGAGCACTGGCATGCTATTGAAAGGGTCATGAGATACCTTAAACGAACAATTAACCTTGGATTACATTATGAAAAGTTTCCAGCTGTACTTGAAGGATATTCAGATGCAGACTGGAATACTTTATCTGATGATTCTAAAGCGACCAGTGGCTATATATTTAGCATCGCTGGAGGAGCTGTTTCTTGGAAATCCAAGAAACAGACTATTTTGGCTCAGTCCACTATGGAGTCTGAGATGATAGCACTAGCCACAGCTAGTGAAGAAGCAGAATATTTGAGAAATCTGCTAGCTGAGATTCCCTTATGGGAAAAACCGATACCGGCTGTGTTGATACATTGTGATAGTACCGCGGCTATTGCAAAAGTTCAGAACCGTTATTATAACGGTAAGAGACGACAAATACGTCGTAAGCACAGCACGGTTAGAGAGCTACTTTCTACAGGTACCGTTAGAGTAGATTACGTACGTAGTGAAGAAAATTTGGCAGATCCTTTGACGAAAGGACTGTCAAGAGAGAAAGTCCATAATTCTTCTAAAAGAATGGGACTATTGCCCTTAGATTGTTGACTCACGCACAATGGTAACCCGACCTAAATGACTGGAGATCCCAAGAAATAGGTTCAATGGGTAA
The DNA here is from genome assembly GCA_030737875.1 of Allium sativum. Lineage (NCBI taxonomy): Eukaryota > Viridiplantae > Streptophyta > Magnoliopsida > Asparagales > Amaryllidaceae > Allium > Allium sativum. The sequence continues at coordinate 250,996,142 of CM060920.1, forward strand.
TAACAAGTTGTGTAGTGATAGAAGTTGAACATGCTATATAATAAACTAAGAAGCATGTATTCCTGAAGTGATAGAGGATGAGTTAATAAAAACTCTTAATGAGATCTATACTCTATTTGGAGTGGAGTACCTACCTTTAGGAGTACTCTTGATAGACTCACCTATGTGAATGTGGAAATGAGGCCGTTTCCTATGGAGTTTTGGGCAGAACTTCTAGAGCGTTCACTAAACTGGGATAGACGTGTATGGCCATAAATGCACGGGCTTATTTGATTGCACTATGGAAAAGATTGTGTGTGGTTTGATGTCAGGAATAGAGTTCAAGACTACGTGTCACTCTAGTAAAAACTGAATCTTATTCACTACGCAAAGGTTCAAGTCAGATGACACCTTTGTTTATGCACAGTTTTATGTGTTTAGAAACTGCTCGATAATATTTTAAAAAATTCAAGTGGGGGATTGTTGGAAATATTGTGAATTATTTAAAACATGAAATAAGTGTATGATGGCTCCTATTTGTGAATAGTCCCACATCATGGGAATATATGGAAGAGGCAAGCTTATATACTTGTTTCTAAGAAGCTTTGATGGGGCCTTGGGCTCCCAATGCATGCTTTGTTGTGAGGAGGGAGCCCATGCATCATGACCACCACACACGCGCGCGCCCGACCGACCGACCCGACTCGGCCCGGCCCGGCCCGGCCCGGCTCGGCTCGGTTCGGTTCGGGCTCGGGCTCGGGCTTTGGGCTTTGGGCCCTGGCTATGTGGTGTAGACACTTATATTTTTGGTCCAGAAAACACTGCTATTTTCGAACCAGTTTTTAAATCAGGAAAATAATTTCTGAACCAATTTTTATATGACGCGGTAAAACTTTGACCAAGTATTTTCGTAGATCCGATTTTTCTCCACTGACCAGATTTTTCGAATACCCTGATCCCCGTCTATATATTATCATTAGATTAGACGAGATCAAAAACAGAAAAAATTCTGCATTCTCTTTCTCCGCCATTAAAATACTCTTAAGAAATTTTCGAGCAGTAAAATCAGAAAGTGCAAATCTGCACTGATTTGTTTGTGCAAAGCAGATCAGTTATTAATCAGAGAGAGGCCGTTTTATCTTAGAGGCGGCGGCGAAAGTACGAACTGGTTTTGCACCACCGGCCAGATCGCCGAATCGTCTTCAAGAAAGCGACGAAGTACGTGACTCAGCCATTGTTTTCAACAATCGACATACTTTGGTGACATTGGTGAGGATATAATTCGCATTTTCTACTGGAGCAGGCGGAAGACGTCGGTCTGTGGTGGGTGTCGCGGGACTGTGGTGGTTGGATATGAGGGGAATTTAGTGATGAAAGTTTTGGTGAAATACGGGAAGAAATGAGCATGGGAGGGGATTAAAAGATGATCGGTTATAGAATAAAAGTACAGAGCAGGTGGTTTATTCTCTTCGTTGGAGAAGAAGCTAAAGCAGGCGGGCTTGCTTCTGATTTGGGCTTGGGCCATACTAAAAGAAAAGAATATATGAAACGGATGAAGAAAATAAGAACGTGGAGGGACTCAGGGGGAACAACATTTTGGTGGGAAGAAAAAGGTACGTGGCAGCATGGATTTTAATAGGGTAGTGGACCGATAATGAAGGTGAGGCCCAGATCAAATATATATTTAGTTTAATTTATTTAATCAAAATTCATATATAAACTTATGAATGTCATATCTTAATCATGCGTGATCAGAATTCGACGAAACCTGTTACATTAGGATCGTATGGTCGTAGATTACACTATGAAGCTGGTCTTGGGTGATTTGCAGCTCTTTCGGATTTTATGCAGAATAAAATGTCGGATTTAAACAATCAATGTCCATCGTAATTTAACGACCAACGACCAAGGTGAGTAAACTCACTAACTCTGTCCAATTTTATAATTTTATAAACATTATTTATTTTTGATAAAAATGATTGAATGCTGTGTGTGATGGTTTTTTGGATGATTTACAATTAATTTGGTTTATAGTTATATATATGAAGTCGTTGATTAAATACTGATTTAATGATTTCATATTGATATGAAATTGTGTTATTAATGTTGATTAACATCTGTGGATGCAGGGAAACAGGTCGGAGGGATCCAACTGGATTCCTCAACAATTATATTGTTTTTTTTTTCATATATTGCATTATATGATGTGACAAATAATCGGTGATTGATTATTGTGTGTTTTGGGATGTTTGAACAATATTGACCCGAAATAATCGGTATTTAAATACCGTAAAACATATTCAAATATAATAGAAAAGAAATTGGGGTTTTAAAAAGGGGATTTCTATTTTAAAAATAGAAATCGGATTTCAAATGGGCTAGAGTATAATAACCTGTTTTAATGATATTAAAACAAGTAGTTGGGTCTATAAACGATATTTATAAATGAAAGAAAAATTTATTATTTGGGATTGTGAATTCAGGAATGAATATAGAGGGGAAATGGAATTCGTTTTCAAATGAAAACGATGAAAATATTTCAAGATTCGAAATGAAACGGAAATGGAAATAAGTCCATAAGGATTTATGATTAGAATTCAACTTTGTCGAATATTTTAAAGATAAATTATTTTTAGAAATTATATATTGTATAATTTAGTATTCGAAAAGATGGTATAATATTTGATTTGAAATTAATAAATTAAAATCTAGTAGGCAATCAAGATTAAGTACATACTTGATATAAAATTAACAAGAAGTTTACTTGTGAATGGAGACTATGAAGTGAAATATGGTTATGAATTTATAAAATAACCGATAAACGGATTTGAACCTGTAATGGAAAAAAATTAAATAAAAATCAAGATTTGATATATCGAGCCTGGATTTCTGTAAAAAAAAATGTTCATGTTCTAAAGTGAAAATGATTTAAAAAAACAAACGTTTTGTATATTAAATGGTAAAAAGGGAAATTGATTATTTGAAGTGATAAATTCAAAGATGAATTTAGAAATGAAGTTAACCTGAAACGGTATACTATTTCAAAGATTAGAACGACAATTGATTAGAGATTATTCAGAACAGTGTTATACATTGGAATTTGATTCTATCGAATTCAGGAAAGTACTATTTACTTTCCGATTATAATCAATATTTATTTATTTATCTAATTAACTAATTATTTGTTTGTTTATTTAAATAAAAGCCATATTTTGAAATTTAATATTTCAAAAGCAGAGATTACAACGCTATCGTTATAATCAATATTTTCCAAAAAGGAAGGGGATTCTTAAAATTGAATCTGAGAGTCGCGTAAGCAATGTTCTGTTTAAATCCCGAGCTTTGACTATTTCGAAGTTGAAAATGTTGTTTAGTTAAGGTCTGAGAGATAATTATACCCCAACCTGATTGGTATCATGATTAACTGAGGAAGGGTTAAGGTTCGGTAGCGAGATTGGTTAGTGATACGATAAATGAATGATTAAGGAATCAAATAAAGTAACGGTGATTTTATAACACTAGTTTAATCCAATAAAAAGGTTTGGAAACATTTTTCCAAATAAAATCAAAGATATTATCTGAGTATAGAAGATGGAATTGTTTGATTAATTAGAAGTTTAGAAATGTAGAGTGGAAATGTCTGCCAATGTTAGTAACTTATATTTCCTAAATATAGATTATAAGAAGTGTGAAGAGATGTTATTATTTCTGACGTTGATCGTATATTTTCTGGAATATAGACATGAAACTGTTTATAATAAATGGAAACATTTTCCAAAGATCGTGTAAGGCTAAACCGGGTTTTAAGAGATATTTGGGAAAATACGAGAAATAGGGAATTGAGAAAAAGAAACAATATAAAAGGGGTTAGGGTTGATTAATGGTTGATCAATATAATTGGAGATAAGATCGTTGTTTGTATGTATGTTTTCCTTTGATAGTTAAATCACCAACTATCAAAGAATTTTGACCATTTTTCCGTTGTCAATACGGAGAGACCGGGATTAGATTTATTATCCGGAAACTACTCCGTATTGGCGTTAACATTACGAATCAAATTGTTGAAGATAATTGAAGACGGAGTTATGCAAGGGCTATTTTGTTTACAGGATAGTGCCTTTGGTTTGTCCAGTCCCAGGGCAACGTGTATGGACGAATGCCTGACAAAGTATATCTAATGTATCACGTAAGTTGATTGCTTCAAACGTATCCATGTTTGGTGGAGGAGGAATTCGTTTCTCTTAGCTTTATACCAGTGGTATTTTTGTGGAAATCAATTTGTGATTTGGCGGGTATGGCGATGTGGCATTCAAAGTAAATGAATGTATGATCGGTCAAAAGATACGTTATAACCTCAAGCCTCATCAATTGGGAAATGACAAAAATCGGGTTGGCAGCATGGCTAAGTGGATCACCCCCATTAGGGTGTATTGTCACCATCTAGAGAATATTCATATTTGTTACTTCTTTTCGCTTCTGTATCTCCCGGGAACAGTTATGTTGCTAGCAACCATAAGTGACAATATATTCGATACACTCAAGAGAAATGAGTGGTCGATCATGTGTGGGCCGGGTTGCAAGACATTCTTGTTGAACCCAGTGTATCCCTCTCTAGAGATACACTATCAGTAGGTAGTTCCATATCTTGTCATAGTCGGAATTCAATCTCCAATAAGCGCCTGCGGTTTTGTTTGTATACTATATATATATGGAGCGTGAGATGCAAGCATTCTACTAGTTTGTTGATTATTTGTGATTAGACATTATTATAATATCAGTAAAATAATGATTTTGAAAATGTTTTGGTATATCGTAAGGTAAAAACCATCCGTGTTTATGTGTGTATGGGTCTTATGATTATCATTTCTTTTGAAAAATGATTTTTGAAAAAGTTAAACCAAATGGTTGGAGTTTACTCACACCAGTCCCATGACTGACCTAGAGTTTATTTGTTTGTGTTTTCCCTAAAATCTTGGGTGCCCAAATTTGTACGGGCAGTCAAGTGTTTCAGGATTTTACAGATACACTAGATGGAGCATGGAGCAGGAGGCTTCATCAGCATTTTATAGCTATTGTTTTTTTCCCACTGTAATGTAAGTGTTTTACTCTAATATACAAATACATATTTGTGTTTTCAATGTAATTTTGTATACTATATTTTATTCGTTCCGCTGTGAGATTTGTGTTACCCTGATGTTGTTATCCTCTTCTTCTTCTATTCTAATATTTCTACCTTATCTATTCTCACCCTCTAACTTCTTTCTATTAACTATCCGGTATTTTCGATGTCTGAATATTCGACACTGGTATTTGTGTCGATTATCATGGTCGAAAATCTCGCTGGTCGTTACAACTGTAATGGCCCGGATTTCCGTACCCTTTGAGTCGACTAATAACACCACACATCCAACTCAAAAGACATAGAAATACGAATCATTTGTAGAAAGAAGTTAGAGGATGAGAAATAGAAAGGAAGAAATGCTAGAGTAGAAGGAAAAGAAGAAGGAGAACACATCAGACTCTCACAGCGGAACGAATAAATATAATACATCAAATCTCTTTATAAAAGAAAACTATATATACATACCAATCATCAGAGTACATCATATATCAGACACAGTGGAAAATAAATTTGAATAACTAACGGTGAAGCCTCCTGCTTCTAGCTCCTGGAAAAAACTCCAAGCAAAACCTAACCTGTAAATATACTCGGTGTGACCCGAGCACATTTGAAGCAAAGCAAAATTCACCGGGTCTGTCTGGAATACTTTCAGTGATAAAATCACATCACAAACAACTTGTTTAACTTTGGAAATCCTTTTGAAATAAAAGGATAATAGTAACACCAGTCCACACATAAAAATGGACGGTTTTTACCTTACTATAACCCAAAACATCTTTGAAATCAATATCTTATTTGATATTATAGTAGTGTCTATCAAACCACAATTAAATAACAGTCTAGCAGAACGCTTGCATCTCATGCTCTACATATATAGTATACAATTAAAAACCGCGGGCACTTATTGGAAATTGGATTCCGACTATGACAAGGTATGGGACCACCTGCCGATTGTGTATCTCTAGAGGCGAATACACTGGGTTCAACAAGAATGTCTTGCAACCCGGCCCACACATGACAGACCACTCATTTCGCTTGAGTGTATCGAATGTATATCACCAACAGTTGGGCTCAAACCACCGTTTCCCGATAGGGACAAAATCGATAGATTAAAGAAGCAAAAGGAATTTCTCTAGATAGGTGATTATACACCCTAAGCGACCCACATAGCCATGCCGCCTGCCCGATTTTTGTCATCCCCCAGTTAATGAGGCTTGAGGCTGCGTTTTATCTTCACATAAGATTTACTTCGAATGCCACATTGTCAGATCCATCGAAATCACCGATTGATGTCTACAGCAATACATTATGTGTTAACTAAAGAAGTTTCCTTCTCCGCTTCCACTCTTGGTATGGTTGAAGAAATCAATATCCATGACCGTCTGGAAATTCTATGTCAGACACTCGTCCATACAAGTCATCCAGGAACAGGATGAACCGAAGGTACTCTCCTACTGCATCCAATATAGGAATCATCCCAAGGATCAGCAGCAAGAAGTCCTTGCAACCCGTAGATTTCAACCATGACAGAACCCGAGTATATCTCTGCATCGACTCAGAGATTGTTAGTGGTTCTTCCATTTATGAAGATCTATGGTCTTCAATGCTCCATCTTCATCGCTTGCACGTTAGTCGCAATCGCACAGTTGATTTGAAGTGGTTTTGGGTCTAGTTCCCATCCCGATCTCTTCGAAACAACACGTCAAAAAGTAGATAGAATATTTCATTTGATAGTCGGTTGTTTAACTATCAAATCTTAACAGTGACGTTAAGTACATTGGCAGCTCAGGTCATTTATATTAAAATACTTCATTAAACCACTTATTGATTTTTATAGTCGATTTTATAAATCTTATCTCGACAAAACTTTTGTGGGTTATTTCTTTGAAAATATTTATCAATACTCATCTTAGAATAACATATTTATTAAACTCGGTTTTATTTCGTTTGTTCGGAAATATTCTTATATATTTTAATAGAAACATCCTTATTTCTCCTTATCTTGAAACATCTTTTTAAATTTTCGAACCCTTTTCTATATTTCTTATCTTTGCAAATATCGCTATAGTTTTAAAACCAATTTCCATTTCCCTTACATATCATGGTTTGATAAACCATTTCCTTTAATTCGAAAACCCACTTTACATGTAAATTCTCTTTTCTTGATTAAGTAAACTGCCTCGACAAAATCTTATTCAACATTGGATTCAAATATGCTTTTATAACCCTTCCTTATATTGTTAACCTCCTTAGAATCACTTTACTTAACTCTTAAGTAAATATTTACTGAACCTCTTTAATTCTTATTTTAACCATACTCAGTTTATTTACTTAAATAAACCTTATTGAGATCCTCGCTTTAGCTTACACCTCCCCTTTACACTCTTGTTTGTAATCATGGAATATAAATCCCCTTTTAAAGCTCTTATTAGATCGAAATAACACTTGTTTTCATTCGTTCACTTCTTAAATTTACCATTAGAAATAATCGCTTTGATTATCATTATTAAAAGTGAGAATCTACTTCAACATTAACCACTTTAAAAGTGGTTAATCCCATTATTAATTTGACTTAGAGTAATTAATTTTTTTAAAGGATTATTTATAATAATTAACTTCATTAACAACAATTAACTTGATAATCCTTTTTAAAATATAGTTAAGCAAAGATCAATTAACTTCTAACAATATTCATTAAGTTTAACGAATATTCGAAACTATCAATTTGATTAATTTAAAGCAAATCAATCAAATCTTCACTTTAGCTAAAACTGTCTCTTTTGTCGACCGTCAACATCAGTTAATTATTAACTGGTGTTCATGCACCATTTCCCTTTTTAATTTAATTAATAACTCAATTAATTTCAAAATATCGTCATTTAATTGTTTTGTAAAACACTTATTCAATTTGACTCATCAATATATTAGTTTCTACTTTTCTGATCATTAACGACATTATAATTCATTATATAAAACTTTTAAACAAATTCTTTGATAAAACATGATTATAAATATAAATACATTTATAAATTTCTATTTTAATTAACTTGTATAATCAACTTCAAATTTCATTTTAGTTATAACAATAAATTTATAACTATAATTCTCGTTAGTTCGCCTAGCGGCAAAACGACGCCATAACCGATGGATTTTACACCATCACTGCCAATTACTTAATCAATACTGTCAATTAATTAAAAATCACAACATGATCAACAACCATTCAATCTGATCAGGTTTGATATCATTTTGGGGTAAACAATTCATATATGTGAATAATGTGATCAATAAATAACATACAATAAATTTGAGGAATCTGGTTTGATTCCTCCAACCTGTTCTTCTCTACATAACAGATTATTATAACATTTCATGATATAATATAAATTCGAAATAAATTAACGACGATAATATAATTATCAGCAACCATTAAATCAACCATAAGCAACCAATGCAACCAATCAACACATATATATGACATTTTAAATTATATGGATTTATCACATCATAGCAGTCCAGAAAAGTGTGAGAATTTTAACTCACCAAATTATTCGGTTGGTGGTGGACGCGTTTGTTCCTTTTTATTTCGAACGAACGTTCAAAATTAACTGAAATTTCAACGGTGTCAGATCAGTGTCTAGTCAGCGCCATCGTCTAGAGCTCGTCTTTGCAATCCCAACGGATCCAGTTTCGTCAGATTTCGTTATCGTATGAAGAAATTATCGCGGTTTAAAGTTTATAAAATTTAACGATATATTAATTAACTAATTAAAATTATAATTACCTTACTTACCTTAAACAGCCACGTCGGCCTTCACTTAAGTTTCATGCGTTTTACTTTCTTCCCTGAACAAACCCCGACATCGCGTTCAAACCCACCATAAAAAAAAACTCGATCACCACACTAACCCACTGTCACCGTTCTGGTCGACCTAGGACCAACCCCGACCATCCGCCTGAACCGCCATTAGCTCATCCCCCTCCGCCGGTGACCACGACCACCCAATCGAACTCAGGCCGCCGAAAAAAGGAAATGCCCCAATTCCGTTCATGCCCCGATAGCCGCCGCCCTGTCCACGATATGACACCGCACCACCCTGGTTCTAACCGTCGACCTCCCCTCTTTGATCAACCCTCAGACCCCGCCACCGACGATCCACCTCGACGCCGGAATTGACCCAAATCCGACCGCTGCTTCAATGAAAACACCCAAATTGTTCAACTCCGTTCAACTCTCAACCACGGCCACCACAAATCGTTTGAACACCTCCGACCAAAGCCAAAAACCACCACCTCTTTGTCCTCTTCAACATCATCTTTGACTCCACCATCAATTGTCCACCCAAACACCACCAAATGCCCCAAAAACGAAGATGGATTTCCACCGTTCCTCGCGATTTCCGACCACCACAGGCCACAAAAACTCCCCAACTTTTGTACGTAGGTATCCCTTTTTCCGATCTACGACTTTCCTTCAGGTTCCCTTAGCAGATTCTTCACGGATTGGAAGATATAAATTATTTTGTGATTAAGGACTTTTTTGCAAAATGTGGACGGATTTTATGTTTTGGGCTGGAAATTTCTGATGTGGAGGGTATATATAAGTGGGTTTATTTTTAATTTAACTTGACGTGACGACCGACAACGACCGACGATTTTTATTTCGTGTCTATCGCTATTTCAGAATGCTGTTATTGGTTACTGCGATTACATACAAACCCCGTTCACGGCAGAAATGGACGGCATAATATAATTTGACGATACGGTATCAAAGAATCTTGTTTCGTCGAATTCCGAGTCTGTTTGCTCAAACGACGCTTATTCACGTCCAAATGGTCGTTTTTATTTGCATTTTATTTTTCCACGCTTACAAAATAACCCCGATTGATGCACAACTTGAAATCTAACAAAAAATTGTTGTTGCGGTCTCAATAAAATTTGTTTCGTCGAAAACAGAGGTCGTTTGAATAAAGTCCCTTTTAAATGGTCCAATTTGAATCAAAATAAATTAATTTAAAAATACTTCAATATAATTAAAATAAAATATTGCAACTGGCCATATACGACCAGAATTGTATACACTACCAAAATAAAATATCCCGGGTTGGATCCCAAGCCAAATCGATATTCAAAATATTTAAAAACCCCTTTATTTAATATAAATAACGATAAAATTTATAAAGGAATTCCATAGCGACCTTATCAAAATTTGATTTGGACATAAAATAAAATCTACAACACGAAAACTCGATTTTCCTCTTCCGTTAGAAAGATATTGTCCAATCGGTCCTGACGTTTCTTGTTTCGAGTAAATCTGACTTATTTTGAATCCTGTATAGCAGATTGAAGTTCAAAACTCCCATTTACGAATTACCGCGCCGCTGCAGCTCGTTATATAATTAAATTATAAATTATACGTTCAACGGTCATTAACTAAACGAAATCGTCAATAAATTTTTAATATAGACAATATTAAGCCCCTATATTCTGCCGATACACGTTATACAACAAATTCAAAAATTTCCAAATATTATGGAATTAAAAATATTATATTATTTATTTATATTAATTAATCAAAATATTCAAATTTATTAATATTCAAGTTATTTAAATTCAAATCAACATTTAAAACGATAAAATAAATTTAAATAATTGGCCAGAAAAACATGGGACGTTACATTCCTTCCGCCTTAAAATAATTTCGTCCCCGAAATTGCTAAGGTAGAAAGAACGCTACAACCCCATTATCTTCACAAAAATATTTAATTAAAACACGGTTTTATTTCAAAACTAATCTTATTGGTTTTATAACCAATTTATTTATGATAATAAAATTTTCACAAAAATCTTCAAAAATTTCTAACACCTTAAATTTTGGAAAAATTTTGGCAGGGTCTCCCCTGCACGGAGGGACATCTGCAATATTGCAGGTTCAAGAAATATATATCCGTCGATTCTCATGGTCGGAAAATTCAAAACCAAATCCCAAAAAAAAAATCCAAAAATTTATACTTGGCGTAGGCGTACCTTTTTGCGAGCATTATCAAGCAAAAATTTTAGTTTATAGCAATCTATGCAATCCAATTCAATTCAAAACCATCTCATACCTGTACTTAATTGCATTTACCAGGTAAGTAACAATATATGAAATAATATTTCAATGATTTACCTATGATCACACAAATTTCCAAAATCAAAGACTTGGCATCATTATTGGGTTAAATCTCTTGGTTTCCAATCACCCTTATCATACTGAATTTTACTTACTTAACTTTCCAATTTATTCAATTTTTTTCCAATTTATCCATTGGTGAATTATATACAAACCATCCAACAACCAAACAAACAAGCAAACAAGGCATAATAATCCAACCAAATCATTTTGATTCAACATTAACATTTTCTTGTTTGTTTTCACTATGGTTTAACATATTCCAATATCAATTGGTTCATATCAAATTGATTTCTTATTCAATTATCAGTTCGATTACCAAATTCCAAGTGTATTTTATTTGGTTCCAACACTATGTCAAATTTTGATTTAACTCGACTTATCCAAGGTAAGTCATATTTCCATATTTGATTTTAACTCCATTCAAATCAATCCAACAATCAGATACCTCAATATTTCGATAAATTAATTTCCTTTTTATATATAACTATAATTGGGCAAAATTATTTCATTTACCCTTTTTGCAAAATATTTAAAATATTTTTTTCTTATATTCAATTACAAGTACGCGCTCTCAATATACATACACTCAACTCAATCTAGGGTATTACTAACCCCATCTCTATTGAATTACACCACAGATCCAAGATTATCACTAAACCAATAGCTCTTATACCAACTGTAATGGCCCGGATTTCCGTACCCTTTGAGTCGACTAATAACACCACACATCCAACTCAAAAGACACAAAAATACGAATCATTTGTAGAAAGAAGTTAGAGGATGAGAAATAGAAAGGAAGAAATGTTAGAGTAGAAGGAAAAGAAGAAGAAGAACACATCAGACTCTCACAGCGGAACGAATAAATATAATACATCAAATCTCTTTATAAAAGAAAACTGTATATATACATACCAATCATCAGAGTACATCATATATCAGACACAGCGGAAAATAACTTTGAATAACTAATGGTGAAGCCTCCTGCTTCTAGCTCCTGGAAAAAACACCAAGCGAAACCTAACCTGTAAATATACTCGGTCTGACCCGAGCACATTTGAAGCAAAGCAAAATTCACCGAGTCAGTCTGGAATACTTTCAGTGATAAATTCACAACACAAACAACTTGTTTAACTTTGGAAATCCTTTTGAAATAAAAGGATAATATTAAGACCAATCCACACATAAACACGGACGGTTTTTACCTTACTATAACCCAAAACATCTTTGAAATCAATATCTTATCTGATATTATAGTAGTGTCTATCAAACCACAAATAAATAACAATGTAGCAGAACGCTTGCATCTCACGCTCTACATATATAGTATATAATCAAAAACTGCGGGCGCTTATTGCAAATTGGATTCCAACTATGACAAGGTATGGGACCACCTGCCGATTGTGTATCTCTAGAGGCGAATACACTGGGTTCAACAAGAACGTCTTGCAACCCGGCCCACACATGACCGACCACTCATTTCGGTTGAGTGTATCGAATGTATATCACCAACGGTTGGGCTCAAACCATTGTTTCCCGATAGGGACAAAATCGATAGATTAAAGAAGCAAAAGGAATTTCTCTAGATATGTGATTATACACCCTAATGGGAGCGGCCCACACAGCCATGCTGCCTGCCCGATTTTTGTCATCTCCCAGTTGATGAGGCTTGAGGCTGCGTTTTATCTTCACATCAGATTCACTTTGAATGCCACATTGTCAGATCCATCGAAATCACTGATTGACGTCTACAACAATACATTATGTGTTAGCTAAAGAAGTTTCCTTCTCCGCTTCCACTCTTGGTACGGTTGAAGAAACCAATATCCATGACCGTTTGGAAATACTATGTCAGACACTCGTCCATACAAGTCATCCAGGAACAGGATGAACCGAAGGTACTCTCCTACTGCGTCCAATATAGGAATCACCCCAAGGATCAGCAACGAGAAGTCCTTGCAACCCGTAGATTTCAACCATGACAGAATCCCAGTATATCTCTGCGTCGACTCAGAGATTGTTAGTGGTTCTTCCATTTATGAAGATCTATGGTCTTCAATGCTCCATCTTCGTCGTTTGCACGTTAGTCGCAATCGCACAGTTGATTCGAAGTGGTTTTGGGTCTAGTTCCCATCCTGGTCTCTTCGAAACAACACGTCAAAAAGTAGATAGAATATTTCATTTGATAGTCGGTTGTTTAAGTATCAAATCTTAACAGAGTCGTTAAGTACATTGGCAGCTCAGGTCATTTATATTAAAATACTTCATTAAACCACTTATTGATTTTTACAATCGATTTTATAAATCTTATCTTGACAAAACTCTTGTGGTTTATTTCTTTGAAAATATTTATCAATACTCATCTTCTAATAACATATTTATCAAACTCGATTTTTTTTTCATTTGTTCGGAAATATTCTTATATATTTTAATAGAAACATCCTTATTTCTCCTTATCTTGAAACAACTTTTTAAATTTTCGAACCCTTTTCTATATTTCTTATCTTTGCAAATATCGCTATAGTTTTAAAACCATTTTCCATTTCCCTTACATATCATGGTTTGATAAACCATTTCCTTTAATTCGAAAACCCACTTTACATGTAAATTCTCTTTTCTTGATTAAGTAAACTGCCTCGACAAAATCTTATTCGACATTGGATTCAAATATGGTTTTATAGCCCTTCCTTATATTGTTAACCTCCTTAGAATCACTTAACTCTTAAGTAAATATTTACCGAACCTCTTTAATTCTTATTTTAACCATACTCGATTTATTTAATTAAATAAACCTTATTAAGATCCTCGCTTTAGGTTACACCTCCCCTTTACACTCTTGTTTGTAATCATGGAATATAAATCCCCTTTTTAAGCTCTTATTAGATCGAAATCACACTTGTTTTCATTCTTTCACTTCTTAAATTTACCATTAGAAATAATCGCTTTGATTATCATTATTAAAAGTGATAATCTACTTCAACATTAACCACTTTAAAAGTGGTTAATCCCATTATTAATTTGACTTAGAGTAATTAATCTTTTTAAAGGATTATTAATAATAATTAACTTCATTAACAACAATTAACTTGATAATCATTTTTAAAATATAGTTAAGCAAAGATTAATTAACTTCTAACAATATTCATTAAGTTTAACGAATATTTGAAACTATCGATTTGATTAATTCAAAGCAAATCAACCAAATCTTCACTTTAGCTAAAACGGTCTCTTTTGTCGACCGTCAACATCAGTTAATTATTAACTGGTGTTCATGCACCATTTCCCTTTTTAATTTAATTAATAGCTCAATTAATTTAAAAATATTATTTAATTGTTTTGTAAAACACCTATTCAATTTTACTCATCAATATATTAGTTTCTACTTTTCTGATCATTAACGACATTATAATTCATTATATAAAACTTTTAAACAAATTCATGGATAAAACATGATTATAAATATAAATACATTTATAAATTTCTATTTTAATTAACTTGTATAATCAAATTCAAATTTCATTTTAGTTATAATAATAAATTTATAACTATAATCCTCGTTAGTTCGCCTAGCGGCAAAACGACGCCATAACCGATGGATTTTACACCATCACTGCCAATTACTTAATCAATACTATCGATTGATTAAAAATCACAACATGATCAACAACCATTCAATCTGAACAGGTTTGATATCATTTTGGGGTAAACAATTCATACATGTGAATAGTGTGATCAATAAATAACATACAATAAATTTAAGGAATCTGGTTTGATTCCTCCAACCTGTTCTTCTCTACATAACAGATTATTATAACATTTCATGATATAATATAAATTTGAAATAAATTAACGACAATAATATAATTATCAGCAACCATTAAATCAACCATAAGCAATCAATGCAACCAATCAACCAATATACATGACATTTTAAATTATATGGATTTATCACATCATAGCAGTCCAGAAAAGTGTGAGAATTAACTCACCAAATTATTCGGTTGGCGGTGGACGCATTTGTTCATTTTTATTTTGAACGAACGTTCAAAATTAACTGAAATTTCAGCTGTGTCATATCAGTGCCTAGTCAGCGCCATCGTCTAGAGCTCGTCCCTGCGATCCCAACGGATCCAGTTTCGTCAGATTTCGTTATCGTATGAAGAAATTATCATGGTTTAAAGTTTATAAAATTTAACATTATATTAATTAACTAATTAAAATTATAATTACCTTACTTACCTTAAACAACCACGTCCGCCTTCACTTAAGTTTCACGCATTTTACTTTCTTCCCTGAACAAACACCGACATCGCGTTCAAACCCACCATAAAAAAAAACTCGATCACCACACTAACCTACCTTCGCCGTTCTGGTCGACCTGGGACCTACCCCGACCATCCACCTGAACCGCCATTAGCACATCCCCCTCCGCCGGTGACCACGACCACCCAATCGAACTCAGGCCACCGGAAAAAGGAAATGCCCCAATTCCGTTCATGCCCCGATAGCCGCCGCCCTGGTCCACGATAGGACACCGCACCATCCTGGTTCTGACGGTCGACCTCCTTTATTTGATCAACCCTCAGACCCCGCCACCAACGATCCACCTCGACGCCGGAATTGACCCAAATCCGACCGCTACTTCAATGAAAACACCCAAATCGTTCAACTCTGTTCAACTCTCAACCACGACCACCACAACCCGTTTTAACACCTCCGACCAAAGCCAAAAACCACCACCTCTTTGTCCTCTTCAACATTGTCTTTGACTCCACCATCAATTGTCCACCCAAACACCACCAAAAGCCTCAAAAACGAAGATGGATTTCCACCGTTCCTCACGATTTCCGGCCACCACAGGCCACGAAACCACCCCAACTTTTGTATGTAGGTAGCCCTTGCCCCGATCTACGACTTTCCTTCAGGTTCCTGTAGCAGGTTCTTCACGGATTGGAAGGTATAAATTATTTTGTGATTAAAGAGTTTTTTGCAAAATGTGGACGGATTTTTTGTTTTGGGCTGGAAATTTCTGATGTGGAGGGTATATATAAGTGGGTTTATTATTAATTTAACTTGACGTGACGACCGACAACGACCGACAATTTTTATTTCGTGTCTATCGCTATTTCTGAATGCTATTATTGGTTACTGCGGTTACATACAAACCCCGTTCATGGAAGAAATGGACAGCATAATATAATTTGACGATACGGTCCTAACGAATCTTGTTTCGTCGAATTCCGAGTCTGTTTGCTCAAACGACGCTCGTTCACGTCCAAATGGTCGTTTTTATTTGCATTTTATTTTGCCACGCTCACAAAATAACCCTGATTGATGCGCAACTTGAAATCTAACAAAAATTTGTTGTTGCGGTCTCAATAAAATTTGTTTCATCGAGAATAGAGGTCGTTTGAATAAAGTCCCTTTTGAACGGTCCAATTTGAATTAAAATAAATTAATTTAAAAATACTTCAATATAATTAAAATAAAATATTGCAATTGGCCATACCAAAATTGTATACACTACCAAAATAAAATATCCCGGGTTGGATCCTAAGCCGAATTGATATTCAAAATATTTAAAAACCCCTTTATTTAATATAAATAGCGATAAAATTTATAAAGGAATTCCACAGCGACCTTTTCAAAATTTTATTTGGATATAAAATAAAATCTACAACATGAAAACTCGATTTTCCTCTTCCATTAGAAAGATATTGTCCAATTGGTCCTAACGTTTCTTATTTCGAGTAAATCCGACTTATTTTGAACCCTGTACAGCCGATTGAAGTTCAAAACTACCATTTACGAACTACCGTGCCATTGCAGCTCGTTATATAATTAAATTATAAATTATACGTTCAACGGTCGTTAACTAAACTAAATCGTCAATAAAATTTTAATATAGACAATATTAAGCCCCTATATTCAACCGATACACGTTATACAACAAATTCAAAAATTTCCAAATATTATGGAATTCAAAATATTATATTATTTATTTATATTAATTAATCAAAATATTCAACTTTATTAATATTCAAGTTATTTAAATTCAAATCAACATTTAAAATGATAAAATAAATTTAAATAATTGGCCAGAAAAATACGGGACGTTACAACAACGGTGGTTGAAGACCAGAGGTCTTCACATCGTTTGGATGATTACTGATGTCTTGATTGGGCTGTACACCCAAGCCGAGGTAATAAGTGGTGATCGTCCAGACGTACTTGGAGATCGACGGATATGTGAGGACCTCTCCCCTGTATTGGACATGTGGGGGAAGAATAAGGTGCCTCCGGTTTCGTTCAGACCCAGAACGAACTTATAAATGGATTGTGTGTGTCTGACATTGGATTTTATTCTTTGCTGATCGATTTCTATTAATATATATTTGTTTAGTGGCGGAGAATTTATTCTCTTGCTTAACGCCCTTCTCTGAGACGTACGAGCTCAGAGGTTATATATCGATAGATATCAATCGCATGGCATGAATTGCATGTGTGGCATGCCGAGATGCAGTGATCAAGGCTTTTGTTGAAAAGCAGAGTATTGTGGTTGATGATCAAAGCACGGCTTTAATACAGCGTAGCTTTGTATATAGCGTTGATTCGCAAGCCTCACACCCCGGTATGAGTTAAATACGGGATAAGGACCGCTGGGAGAACACGACGTTTCTTTCTAGTTATGGGTGGTGTCAGCATTTTACTAGCCCTGACATCGTTGATTATTATACATTTGTGGATGTTGGAATGCGAGGTGCCTCGGATATAGGTCCGATAGGACCGGGAAACGTGTGTTCAGGAATAACAAATCCTCAAACGTAACGGAGGACCGGCCCAGCCGATTCCAAGGGCTACCCAGAGTGTGTAGTCCTGGGGCAATTGCTAGAGTGTCCCGAAGCAGTGAGGAGCTTGCCCCTTGCCTCGACTCATGACAGAAATCCAATTTCCAATACCTTATATTTCGGTTTTAATTGTAGAGCCTAGTATGGCGACATAGTGGGATGGGGCACTATTGATACATTTATATTTGAAGTTGTTTTCATACACTTTACATTATAATAGTATCAAAATGATTTGTTTTAAACATACCAAGCATGATTGGCTATTATAAGGTTAAACTCTATTCTCCGGCTTGCGTTGCATTGTGTGATGGGACCTGAGTCTTATAATAGCTTCATTTTTCCAAAAAGCATTGCGTTGTTTATTTTATGCACTAGTATTCTTGGGAGGAAACCCGTTCCGTGTCATTCGGCGTGGTCCATTGAATTACTCTCTTTTAAAGTAAAGTTTTAAATAACTGTTTAGTTCGCACACCAGTCACAAGACTGACCTGGAGTTTATTGTTTTAACCTAAACTCTGGGTGCCCCTATTTTCCACACAGGCAGCTAGCAGTTTTGGTTTTGCAGATTTATATTCACCGGATCCTGGTTAACAACTGGAATGATATTCGGAAACCTCTGTATCCGCGTATCTCCTTCAGTTGTGTATTGTATTATTTTTCCGCTGCTATGTTATGCATTGTAATCTCTGATATTTTTCTGATGTATACTATTTATTCATACTCTGTATATTCTTGTATTCTGATGGAATTGTTGTAATAAGCAATGAAATGTTCTTCTATTTGTGTTCTGATTCGTCTTATCCTCAAGGCAATCCGTTCTTTCTCTTCTCTTCGGAGACTGGGGTTCTGGGTCCTTACAAATTGTTTAAAAAAAATACAACTAAAATTTTCCACGGCTCAGAACCATGGCAATAGCATTTATTGCCACAGTTTAAAGTCATGGAAAAACTGAAACCAGACTAATGCATGCTTATGACTACATCGGAATGCGACCGTACCCACCTTCCAACCTTTGAACATCTTACAATCTAGATCAGTAAAGTGTGCCTTGGCCACTACCTAGTGTGAGACCCCTTTATGATACCAACAGTGATACTGATTGATATGGGTTTCACACACTAAGATTGATACATCCCACCCTTAGGCCTGTGCCTCCAAATAACTAGGATTTTAAGAGTCCCAAAACCGGATATAAACAGCAAGACATGTGACCTCTTAACTTATTAATTAGCAGGTTTAACTTAGCATGTTTAATTTCATTAATAAGCATGGTTGTAAATGACATTTCCTATAAATTTATTATGTGTACAAACCCTCCCCCAAAACAGATAAACACCTTCTTAGATATGTGTGTGTGTGTGTGTGTGTATTACAGTAATCGATTTTATTTAATTTACATCTGATCCTCGTATTTTCCATAACGTGTTCTACTTAATATTTAGTCAAGTCCAACCTATTCAGATTAACATGTTTTGCATATCCTTCCCTTTTGTAATTACCCAAATTTAAAGTCAAGAGTTCTTTAATTACAATATGTCCAGTTATCCTTATTGTCATTACAAGTTTGTTCCAATTTATCTCAATCATACCATAATTAAAATGGAAATGGCCTAGGCTCTCGATTTCCTATGCTTAGCGTAAAATAAAAAGAAAAAGGAGAAAACAGTTCTAAACTCAAACTGAATAAATAGGCATAGAAAAGACTGTAAATAAATAAAAGATAGAAAATGGGATAAGGAAGAAAGGTGTATATATGAAAATATAATAACTGTAAACCGAATAGATAATTGATAGTAAAACAATACCATATACACATGTAAAGATTATTACTTTTCGGATCCAAATCATTTACTGTCAAAATAATATTTAAATAACGGATCTAAAATTAACTATAAGTCACAATGATTTGATTAAGATCTAGAAAATGTCTACTTAAATTGTTGTTGCATAAAAACTAGAATTATCCCCTTTAATCTACGTTTTGGCAGCACCTCGACATCTTCTTAATTTTATTTAAAAATAGCTTCGAGGAAGAAGAATGAAGAATATTTGTGTGTAAGAAAATGGTGAGGCCGCTAGCCTGTTTATAGATAGTTAGGATAATTTTGAACCATTAGATATTAGGTTTATAAATCCAACCGTACACCTCATGCTGAGTCAGCGTATGTATTTAGCAAATTTAGGAAAAAAAAATATAAGGACAAATTAATTAAAAAATTTATCCAAAAGGACAAGCCACTAGTAATTTATCCATAAGAACAGTAAATAGGGCAGCCCAACATAACCCCCCTTTTATTACGTTCTTTTTATCGTTTCCATCTTTTCACTGAAAACCCTAGTCGCTGACCGCCTCTTCCATCAAACTCTAGTCGCGTCCGACGATCAACTTCCACCACGTCACTGGCCGCCTCTTCCATCAAACCCTGATCGCCTCCAACAAACAACTTCCGCCTCTTCCATCAAATTTCTCGATCTCGTCACTGATTTCCAACGCGATTTCTTCCTCAACAATCCAACTCGCACAAAGTTCTCGATCACCTCACTTATTTCATCATTTTTATTTCGTGAATTCGTCATAGAAAATCGAACGAGAGAGATGAACGAGAAAAAAATCGCCGGAAAATACTTTTTTTATGGACAATTTAGCAGCAGTTTTTAGGTATCAGTTTGCTATCTTTTTAGGTATAAGTTTTCGTGTTTTAACAGTGTTATGCTTTTGTGTTTATAATTTTGGTGCTATATTAGTTTTCTACATGTACTGTTGCATTAGCTTTGCAACTCATTCGAAATTATGTCATTTTAATCAATCAAAGTGGGATGTAAACATTTTTTTATTAGTTTTCCTTTAAAATATCAAAGTAGTTTTTAGGTATCAGTTCTATATTTTTTTAGGTATCAGTTTTATGTTTTCTAGTTGAATTTAAATCATATCAGTTTTTAGGTATTAGTTTTAAAAAAAATTTAGGTATTAGTTTTATATTTTCTAGTTGAATTTACATCATAGCAGTTTCTAGGTATCAGTTCTATATTTTTTTGGGTATCAGTTTTATATATTCTAGTTGAGTTTACATCATAGCAGTTTTTAGGGATCAGTTTTTTTTTTTTTAGGTATCAGTTTTAAAATATATAATGGGGAACAGTCGAACTTATTTCATTATAATCAACCAAACTGTGATGTCACATTTTTTTTGCATTAGTTTTAGTTTTAAAATAGTGCAACATTAAATTTAGTAGAAAATGATACCTAAGTTGGTATAAAAATGATACTCACTTATTGTACAAAGTAAAAATTGTTACTTTACACTATTAAAAAACTAATATGTGCATGTGAAATGATCATTTATGATGCATAACATTTACATCTGATACTCATAAATTGTATCATTCAGTTCTATAATGTTTTTTTATTATTAACCAGGATGATGATTTAGTTAATCCGCGAGGAAGAGACATTAAGTTGACTACATCTTCTCTTTTGTTATCTATGCATGAATGTAGTATCATTTTTAACTAATTATTGATATCACTTTCTTATCTGTTGTTACTTTTCAGCAATAATGTATAAATTATAGTTGAAACGTGGTATTAGTTTCTTACTTCTAACCACCAATAAGGAATAAATTTTATACTATTATTTCTAACCATCAATATTTCTCATACATACAGAGAAGATTGTAGAATATTTGTGATGATATTTATGGCATCACACAAAAAATCAGAAGTTACGCTGAAGGTGACAGAAGAAAACATGGATAAAACAAGAGCAATGATTATGTGCGAAATACTATCAAATCATGCTAGCTGCTGGAATTTGGTTCGATTCATCACTGGATTGAGCAAAAAACTACAATAAAATGAATGAATTAATGTCTAGAATAGTGTTGTATGTAACTAGATTGTGTTTGAAAACATTGTTTTTTATTTTAGTTTTATATGTAAACAGTTTAAAATGTTTTGCAAATTAGTAATGACTATTGTGTACATGTTGATGTATTGAACACTAATCTTGCTTATGTACATGTTGATAGATGGAATGATTGTTATGTTGGTGAGTTAGATGGCAAATTAATGATATCAATTTTTTTTCAGTATTGATACTCTGAAAGTCATGCAGAAATGAATTTTTTAACAACTGATGCCTAAACGGAAATAATACTGATACTTATAAACTGTAGAAAGTAGAAAAAAGAAAACTGATACCTACATAATCATAAAAATGATACCTAAATACTGAGAGAAGAAAAATAGAAAAAAACTAATACCTACTGCAGTATAAAAATGATAATTAAAAACTAATACCCGTAAACTGAGAACATTAATAAAACTAAAACTGATACCAATCAATATATGAAACTGCTACCTAAAAACTGCAAGCATGAAAATAACACAAAACTGATACCTACAGAGGCATATAATTGATATCCAGTAGCTGAAACAAAACAAATAACATATTAAAGTGATACATAAAAGAGGTTAAAACTGATACTGTAACAACCCGAATTCCGACAGACCGATTTTTTTTTCAAAAAGCCAATCCATCGAAAACCGAGTTAGTTTGCTCTGGTATCCTGCAGAAAAGACAGAGACATAAAACATGTCAGAGTTTGGAAAATATCTCACAGCGGAAGGAATAAAATAAAATGTAGTTGAAACATAGCTTTACCTTAATAATAACACTGCGAAACCAGTATCCAAAGCTATACAGTCTTTGTCATGAACCTAACCTGTGAATGTTATGAGGAGGGGATCAGAACATAAGTTCTATGTGAATGAATTTAAACAACACTTCTTGGATAATCCTACATATACCGTTCAATTATATTTTCTTATTTATTAGGTTATTTGTGTTATTAGCACTCAAGGCTTACACACACATCGTACCCATCTACTCTCTAGTAGATTAACCTAATATTGCGTATATGTAGCTACCCCCAATTAAGGTATACTCTACTCGCATGGTCTCCACCGTATGTACGCAGTATCTTATCCAATGTCGCATGTCGTATGTATATCAATGCTACGTTTGCATGAAACTATCATCACTGTGTTACGTAAGCGTTTGGACTGCCATTCTAGATCCTACTAGATTATGTCATCGAATAATGCCCTCTAGTCTATGGTACACCACCCAGAGCAACATGAGTGTACCTAGACTTTCCCAACGTACGTATCGTCAATCGTACTCGATGTCTATTTGCACATGTTCTCTACATGTGCGCCCGAGTCCCGTGGCAGGGCTAATCAATAAACACGGAACTCAGTCGGGAGCTTTCCGATATCTGCCGATTTCAGATGCTAAGGTCTGCTTTTACAGTGGCTATGGTCCCACTAGACCCCTTCCTCAACTAACAAATAAAAGGCACCCAAGAAAATCAAGAATGAGAACTGTAACCCCGGCCCCTATACCCTTCAATCCTATTGACCAACCTCACCCATAACTAGATAGCAAAGTATATGGTCTTTTGGAGTTCTCCGCCTTTTCGCTTCACGTATTGACTGAAGATGGTAGGTAGACGACGAGTTGCTATCATAGTGCACTAACTGGACTCGCTGAATCACGTTGGTCCATCTTAGTCTTTTGATTGCCCCTGATTATTGCAATCAAGGCATACTCATTGGTTCACCCACGCAGACCTAACCTCTATGAGCATAGGCGGATCATCTGCCACTCACAGAGGAATACCAAGAGTACCCTACGTCCTCGAAAGCCGCGTGCTTCTTAACCCAGTCCGTTGGAGCCTACAAGAATATCTAGATGGTCTTGCGCTCCTCTTTGTGTCTTTTGACATCCCGATGATCTACCCCTCATGGTTATTCATCCTTTAACGTATGGACTGGTCCAAGCGCCTCAGTTTTATATGTCATTAGACCCTATGTCTAACCATTAATTACGCGCTTGCGCCACCTCGTGAGTTTCGACATTTAACTTGGTTATTCTCCTTCTCATTGATTTCCTTTTCAAGTTTACCAAGTTACCCTCGCTTATTAATGTTTCATATATGACTCATTGCTTGTAAGTTTCATTAATAAGCTTTGTACCCCATTATCCATCCTAACTTATTTCTTATATAAGTTTTTCCTCATATCTATCTTCTTATTCGGTTATACTTCCATCTATTGATGTCGCCACAATCCATTGTTGTTTGCTTAGTTTTCTTAACTAAGGCTTATTACTTAGTTTTCTTAACTAAGGCTTATTACTTATTTCTCTTAACTAAGGTTTATTACTTAGTTCTCTTAACTAAGGTTTACTGCTTAGTTATCTTTATTGTTATTTACTTAGTTCTCTTAACTAAGGTTTTCTAATCATAACTCATGTTATGTTTATCAGGAGATTACTCATTATCGCTTTGTAGTTTGTATTCAACTTATTTTATAATATAAGTTGTCCCATTCTTTAGTCTTATTATCATCTTCCCTTGTCCCTAGGACAAGTCTACCTATTATATGACTTTCATATTTCCCCTATATGTTCATAATATATTGCTATCATTCCCCATTATGGCATTAATTAAGACTAACTTAACCTTTCCCATTTCTTTAACACGTTTACTTAACCCCTACCCAATTCAACTGGTTCGTAACACCACTACAAATTTAATTGGGTTAAGTATTCTAATTCATTACCATGTCCAATTATGATTATAATGGGCTAGACCTCCCATATTAGGCCTACAACGTGTGGATGCTGGATATGCCGGTCGGGTCCGGGCAGTCTTATTCCACAGTTGGGTCTAACCTCGTGTCTTAGCCTAATTCGTATTTACGTACTCAGACCTCCCACATTAGGTTCAAAGTTAGTGGCTGTTGGATATGCCGGTCGGGTCTGGGCAGACTTCCACCACTAATGTAACCTAACCTCGTGTCATAAGTACAATTACAATTCCTAATTGTAATTACTAAACATTCCATTATTAATTAATTAATTAATCAATTAAACCTTTCCCCATTTGAATTGTGCCTAATTCACTATTCAAATTATAGACTTTTATGCCTCTTTTTAATTCACTTTTAATTATGCCCATATCATAAATTAAGGCATATATATATGCATGTGTATATATATATATATATATATATATATATATATATATATAGCACCTACCCAAACCCACATATATTTTCCAATTTATGCCTAAAATTCGTATTCACATACGTTCTAATTTATATCCCGAATCACTATTTAGACATGTCCCATTTCATACCCAAATTATCAAATTTTAGATCTTTAAACATAATTTGGTCAATATAGTCATGCACTTACTCAAGCCATTCCTTGTACATAAGTATGACAGTTTTTCATGTGAACTGTATAATACTCCGACTAATCTAATTACATGTTCAATGTTATTCTATCATGTAAACGTTCAACTGGTTAAATTAACAAATTATTGAAGTCATTACATGCTAACCATTCCCATAATTTACTATATTCAAGACATGAGTTCGCATATCTATTCATTTTTCGTTTCAACTTGTTATAATCGCAATTTATAGTTAAACTTGCAATTTCACAATTTACATATATATATATATATATATATATATATGGGAATGCTAAACGATAGCTATAACATTATCAAAAAAGCCATAGTTTAATTCCACTCACAATGATTTGCTTTCCGAATTCTGGGTCTGGTTTAACATGCCATTATTCTCTTCAAATTGGATTTAGAATCTTGCTTTGATTGGATCTAAGAGAAGAGTAGTTGCAGATGTTGAATTATATATCTTTAATCTCCTTTTATTTTATTGAAGAAGAAGAGGAGGAAGAAGAATAAGAATAGGTTGGAGTAGCTTCATGGGATCGCCATAGTTTTAGGTGAAGAAATGAATGAGAATAGGGTCTTATTCATAGATGTAGTAGAAGGATCTGAACCATCAGATTTAATTAAATCAAATCCAAACGGCACACATCAATAAAGAAACATCACACGCACACGCACTGAACCATGCTAGGTCCAAGCGCAGTGCGTTGATTGTTTTGCTAATGTTTACTGATTAAAGGTTTATTACTTGCATGTTATACCTCCTTTAATTAATTGTGTGTGTTATACATCTAAATCAGGTTTGAATTGCATGCTCATATATGCATGCCTTTTAATGCAATTAATTCATTTATTATGAATTTCAATTTTTCATATGTATAAATACATACACTTCTTATTATTTGAATTGCATTGTTTCTATGTTTTTTTTCTTGCATGCATATTTGATTTGAATGTTATTTAATAGCATTAACCTTCCTCCAATTGTGGCTTGCTGATTTATACTCTTACTTTTTGAATTGCATGTATATATATACATACATGCCTTATATTGGCTATTAATTCATTGCTGCATTTTAATGTTTATAACATTTTTTTCTTAATGCATCGCACACATGCACTATCTTTAATGCAATACTATCTTTCTCTTTAATGCATTACTTTTAGCGCGCTTATTATTCACATATTTTCTTTTGGTTGCACTAATTGCTCACTTTTCTAATGCATACATTTTTAATGTTCTCTTTTTAAATGCATTAATGTTTTCTCTACCATATGTGTCCACCTTATTTAAATTATGTATCACCATTACCTTATATATATATATATATATATATATATATATATATATATATATATGGTCTACTTTATTCCTTTAACTATTTCATCGTAGCAGTCCTTTAATTGCTTTGCTTTGATTGCTCATAATCAATCAATTTACTTTTAATGCATTTATTAATTTATTTACATGCATTTTTGTAATAATTGCATGCATTTTCTCAGCACATTAATCTCTCTTTGTCTTACATGCTTTTATTATCTTCATTGCACGATGCTCTCTATTTAAACGCTATTGCATGCATTAATTTATTCTTGCATATGTCTATATGTACATAATTAATTACATGTGCCAATTCACTTCTTTCTCTTTTCATGCATTTTCAATGGCGTTTCTTTATTATTTGCTTTGACACATATGCCATAAACTACATTAATGCTTTTTATTGCAATTTACTATGTTTGCATTCTACCTTCTTTCTAATATATATATATATATATATATATATATATATATATATATATATATAACATGCAATTCATTTTCCTTCATTTCAATGCACTTATATATTATTATTATTATAGTCTTCCTTTAAATATATCTATGTACATAATATAGTTACATATTTGCATACTTTTAATTGTCTTAAAAATGCGGGGTGTTACATTCTCCCACTCTTAAGGAATTTCGTGCTCGAAATTCGATGAGGGTAAAATAAATAATCCCTCGCATAATATACATCCATCGTGTGTGCATCCAATTTTTGCAAACATTGTGCACATGTGCAAAGTGAAATACATCATAGTAATACATGTATGACTAATTTAATACCACCTATGTGTATGCAAATTTCTCAAAAACATTTCCAAATCATGATTCTCACATCCTTAATATACATGCAGTTCTATATGAATGCAATATTTTTGAAAATCAAAACACTTTTCACCCAAATTTTCCCACACTCTTATTGAATAAGAGCGCAGTTCATCCAATTGTTACATCCAAAATCCTACCAACCATCATTAAATTTCGAAATTTAGAAAAATCTAATTTTCTAAACTTGATTTTTTATGTTACAAAAAGGTATAAAACGAAAAAGTTTTCGTCTTCCGCTTTTCTTTTATGTACCTTTTCTAGTTGTACTTGGATTTTATGTAATTATTCTATAAAAAGTTTCCTATTTTCATATCCAAGAGCAACTTTGAGACGACCCCAAACCCCGTACGGACGGTGGCAAGGGTAATCCTTGGAATATAACACAGAAACAGATAAAAGCAGAACAGAATTAAATAAATACACCAGATAATGTACAATAGAATACACTGGATAAACGTAATCATCAAAGTTACACAGTATACAGGATCATACTTAGTACAAATACAGTTCAGCTATACATAAATGTCTACAGCGGAAACAAACAAAATATGTACAATAGGAGATGAACAGCATAAAAAGAGATAAATAATAGAATCCATCTTCAGCTCCAGCTATCCAGAAAGAACCAGCTAAACCTGAATACAAGGCTGCCCGTGTAGAAGAAGGGGCACCCGAGTTTGAAAGTGAAACAAACTACGAGTCAGTCGTGGGACTGGTATGAGAAATCCACTCAACACATTTAATATATGGCTAATCACAGGACCACGCCACTTTCGTGGAACGGGTTTACTCCATTGGATTGCCAGTACTTTAAAACAAATCTTTCTTTTAAACAACGCAATGCTTTTTATAAAAATGAAGCCATTATAAGACTCAGTTCCCATCACACAATGCAACGCAAACCAGAGGATAGAGTTTTACCTTATATTGGCCAAAATATGGTTGATACGAATAAAACAAAAGCATTTGAAATTACTACTAGTGTTTATATGTTTCGAAAACAATTTCAAATCATAACTATCAATCATAGACGACATGAGCGTCCCATGCCACTATGTCGCCAAATATATATACAATCGAAACCGCATGATCACGTATTTGGAAATTGGATTTCCGTCATGAACCAAGGCAAAAGATAGTCCTTACCGAATTCGAGACAATCTAGCCTACCATGTCTCAGGATCAGAACGCATCGACCCTTGGAGCGACAGGGCCGGTCCATCGATGTGGATTAAAATGCCTGAGCAATACGTCTCCCCGCCCTATGGGGCGCAAATGAGCCAACGAATGACTCTATCGGACCCGGATCGTCCGATCTAACCGAGGCGCCTCGCAACAGTAACAACCACATAAGTAAAATGTCAGGCCGTGTAAAAACACTGACACAACTCCTAGCTAGAAAGAAACGCATGCCCTCCCTGCGGTCGTTCTCCCGTTTCTGGTTCATATCGGGGTGTGAGGCTCGCGAATTTACTTTATACACAAAGCTACGCCACACAGGCGGTGCATTGATCATCGCCACAAGACTTTGCTTTTCAACAGAAGCCCTGATCATTTGCCACTTAGGCATGCCACACTAGCAATTCATGCCATGCGACTGATGTCCATCGATATACAACCTCTGAACTCGTGCGTTTCAGAGAAGGGCGTTAAGAAAAGAATAAATTCTCCGCCGCCAAACAGATGTATATTTAATAGAGATCAATCAACACAGAATAAAATCCAATGTCAGACACACTATCCATTTACAAGTCCGTTCTGGGTCTGAACGAAACCGGAGGCACTATATACCTCGCAAACCCATCGATCACCACGTACATCTGGACGATCACCACTCATTATCCATATTTCGGGATGCCTCCCAATCAGGACCTCGGTTGCCATCCAAACGAGGTGAAGATCTCCGGTCTTCGACCACTGTCTTCATCTTCGATTTCTTATCGTCGATTCAGTTATTCAGAATGGGATAAACCCGGTCTTTCTGAGCAACTCGCATATATATAATAAACAAGTGCAACACTAACATACACACGCATCATTCCAATTCATTAGTCACTAACCGTAAATCAGTAAGAGAATGATTTCCCAAATATTAACCCCGAAGGCCGAAACCAACATCAGATCAACACCCAGGAAACCATTCGACTTAGCCAACCATCAGTTAATTTCTAAATCACATCCATATCGTTTATAATATTTTATAACGATTTATCGCTATTTTTATTTATTTTAAAATAGCTAATTTATTCAAAACGACGCTTCGGGCCATAACGCGACCGTGGCGCTGTTTTTCTTTAGATTTGATTTACACATATCTGAAAATCTAACCATTGGATCTTCACAAAATTTACATCATTAGAAAGATCTTTTCAAAACGAATCCAACGGTTCCAGTTTCGGGAAATTCCGACGGTCGGATCTCCCGGTATAATCGTTTGAAATTTCGATTTGAAAATACGAACTACAGCGTCGTTATTCGATTAAATATAATTATATTTTTATATATATAAATATAATCGTTTCTGGCCCTGTTTTTCTTCAGATTTGAATTAAACATTCCAAACAATCCAACCGTTGGATTTTTACAAAGTTGGTGCCGTTGGAAAGATATTTCCAAAGCGAACCCAACGGTTGCGATTTCAGGAAAATCCGATGGTCGGATCTCCCGGTATAATCGTTTGAATTCACGGTTTCAAAATACGAACTGCAGCGTCGTTATTCGATATATATTTAATTCTATTTGTATATATATATCGATTCTTCAATTTCAAAACTGTATTCTTTTCATACATTTGATAAAAATGATATTGTTATCTAACTATCTTCTATTTCAACCATTCACTATTTTTAACAATTCATGTATATAATAAAAATGTGATTCTTATTGTAAAACAATTCATTTCAAAACTCTATTATTTTATATAGTTCATATAGATGATAAAAATGTGATTTTTATTATAAAACAATTTATTTCAAAATATGAATACCATTCAACACATGAATTTCAATTCAACGAATGAATATCGATTCAACACATGAAGGTTTTCTATAGTTTATATAAATAGATAAAAGGGTGATTTTTATATTTAAAACACGAATACCATTCAACACATGAATTTCAATTCAACGAATGAATATCGATTCAACACATGAAGGTTTTCTATAGTTTATATATATAGATAAAAATGTGATTTTTATATTTAAAACACGAATACTATTCAACACATGAATTTTAATTCAACGAATGAATATCGATTCAACACATGAAGGTTTTCTATAGTTTATATATATAAAAATGTGATTTTTATATTTAAAACACGAATACCATTCAACACATGAATTTCTAATCAACGGATGAATATCGATTCAACACATGAAGATTTTCTATTCAACGAATAAATATAGTTTCAGCAAATGAAAATAATTCAAACACATGAATATTATTCAAAATTTCGGCAGCATAACGGCAGGGTAGTTAAAACCGGGACCGTCCCTAGTACGACTCCTCGCTCTACCTTAAAACCTCGTGGTTTTTGACAATGGGGTTCATGCATCTAGTTCGCATGCAGGCGGCATGTATATATTTATTTCATTTCCACAAACTAATCCTATGTGGTTTCAACCAAATATTTCTCAACCACAAATGGGTATTTTTCAACCACAATCAATCAATATCAACCACAAACAATCCCAATCAACCATTCGCTATCAATCAATTTTCACACCAATCACAACCAATAAATATCGTCCATGGTTTGTGGACGAGGGGCGTATATATATATATATATATGTATATATATATATATATAGCAATTCACTTCTATTTCAACACATATATAATTTTTACAACACATATATAACTTATACATCGAACGTACAACTTATACAACGCTTATACATAAGGTGTACAATGCTGATATAACCCATACATCGACTATATACTTTATACATCGTCGTTTTCCATATCGTTTATAAATTAGAAGTCTCACATTGGGTTCCACTACACCAAAAATAGCAGAAGGCTCAGAAAAATATGCGGTCTCTTCTAAAATGTAGAAGACGTCCACACGGTCACGATGTTTCCTATTTCATCGAATTTCGTCAAGAAATGAAAAAGATATGATTTTTCAAACTTCAGATGTAATAAAGGACCCACCTTTCACGATGGTTCAAAACTAGGTTTTGATCTTTCGATCAAACTGTTGCGCGATAGGAGAATCAGCTCACACAGCGTCGAAGAGCTTCGAACCACCTTCCCGGCGCCGGTGGTTTCGCTCCGTTCGGTGGTG
Source organism: Allium sativum (assembly GCA_030737875.1). Lineage (NCBI taxonomy): Eukaryota > Viridiplantae > Streptophyta > Magnoliopsida > Asparagales > Amaryllidaceae > Allium > Allium sativum. The sequence goes on from CM060920.1 coordinate 251,027,974, forward strand.
CCCTGAAGGCTCGGCGGCACTCCAAAGTCGCTGACTTTGAGGACTCGTATCTCCCTCCTCACTTGATGATAACTAGCAAACCTTAGATGGATTTAAAGAGGAGACGAAGAGCTTTGAAATGAAACAAGAATCACTCGATTTCATTGTGAAACGTGGGAGAACTCGAAGAGAGAAGGTGGCGACATCATTTTCGTCGTGCGCAGTTCTAATCAGGGAGAGAGAAGAAAAGATACTGGCCAATGATTTTTTTATTTATTTATATATTTTCAAAACTCTAAAATACCCCTTTCACGCACGAACCCCAATCCAAACCCAACGACTGTCTTCCCTAGCGTTTCACCCCCATTCCGAACATAATGGGATATGTTTCGTAGGCCCATTCGACTGTTTCAGTCAGTTTCCATTCAATTTAAAATATATAACATTCAATATTTGATTTGAACGTACATTTCAATTTGCCTGGGCCACAAACTGATTCGAAAAATTCCAGAAAAATAAATCTGGCTATGTTTTGACGATACGGTCCCAACAAAACTTGTTTCGTCGAATTCTGAGACCGTTTGCAAAAAGGCCCATTTCTGGTCGATCCAATTTAACTATAATTGACCAAAACACGTTTTCCTTTGCCACGCTCACATACTAGCTTCAAAAATTATGAAATTTGAAACCTAGCAATAACTTCACATCCCGGATCCAACAAAAGTGGTTTCGTCGAATTCGGAGGTCGTATGCAAAATGGCCAATTTCACGGGCTATATAAATTCCATAGCGACCTTTCTGAAAATTCATTTGGCCATAAATTTTGCTTTCCGCTATGAAAATTCGATTTTTCAGATTCGTTAGAAAGGTATTCACTAACAGATTTAAATATTTTTGGTTTCACTCAAATCCATTTTGTTTTGCACCCGGTACAGTTCGACAAAGTTTGAATTCAATTTTTGAAACTGCAGTGCCTTTTCAGGCCTTGTTTATAATTAGAATTAATTATATTCATTTTCAAACGTCGATTCAAACTCACTTTTCATTGCTATTATTTAAAATATTTATTTTAAATATTTAAAATCCATTATTTTAGCCAATTTAAAAATTTTAAATTGGTTCAGATTTTCTGGGTCGTTACAAACTTCATAAGAAAATTTTCTTTTTTTTCAACTTACCTTGGAAATTTTTCATTTTTATTCATCTTTTCTTAAAATTTCCATTTTCTTTTCCCATCATGTTTGTTGCTTTACTAAATTTGTTGTTTTCGTCTTAGTTAGGTTATTCTCTTTCTTAGCTTATCTTTTCATTAAGCCTTTCCATCTTTCACCATCCTACACAGCTACTACCAAGGGCCAAGAACCATAAGACTATTTTACTAAAGAAAAATCGAAACACAACTCTCAACACTTACTTGCCCTTCCATTATCTAGTAGTCACTACTATTCCTTGCTGTGTATTACTAGCCTACATTTTTTTTTCAAGCAACAACTCTAGGTCTCACAATGATTATGCATTCTACGGGAATTTTCCATTATTCCAAGATGGTCCTTGCTATTTACTTAAAGCCTCAAACTTCTTCTCGTTCTTTCTAGGCACTAATCCTTACCTACTCCATTCTTTTTTTTTAAACATGGTTTGGCTTTTTTTTTCTCTTTTTTTCATTACATTTTTCTTCCAAAAAATTAAAAATGCTAAAACTTTTACTTTCTTCGCCAAAACTTACTTTTGCCAAACCATAAAAACATGTTACAACATTAAAAAAAATGCAAAACATTTTTTCTTTTCAAATCACACAACTGGAGTAGACCAGGGCAACTATTTTCTTAATTGGGTTTCCAAATTACCTAGGCCTTCCTAGATACATCCACGAAATCGTTTCTCCCAACTATATATATTCCTAATCCATTTTCCATAATTGAACCTTTTTCAAAATTTTAAGGTTTCCCTACTAAACCCACTAATCTCAGTTACTATCGTATGGGATACATCTTTTTCTAATACCAATCATTTTGTACACTTTCCACCCAACATAAATAAGGGTCTCAACTTTCCACGTTCATTCTTTTAGTGCACAAAATAGATATCCCATTTCATTCCACATTCTACTCTTTACCTAGTGGGTTCCCTTATGGATCTAGGTTTATATACATAATATATTTATATTTTTAAAAATACAAATACGCTCTCTCATTATCTTTATAGGAATCCTAAACTGAAGCTCTGATACCAGATGTAACAACCCGAATTCCGACGAAACGATTTTTTTTTCAAAAACCCAATCCATCGAAACCCGAGTTGGTTTGCTCTGGTATCCTGCAGAAAAGACAGAGACATAAAACATGTCAGAGTTTGGAAAACATCTCACAGCAGAAGGAATAAAATAAAATGTAGTTGAAACATAGCTTTACCTTAATAATAACACTGCTAAACCAGTATCCAAAGCTATACAGTCTCTGTCATGAACCTAACCTGCGAATGTTATGAGGAGGGGGTCAGAACATAAGTTCTGTGTGAATGAATTTAAACTACACTTCTTGGATAATCCTACATATACCGTTCAATTATATTTTCTTATTTATTAGGTTATTTGTGTTATTAGCACTCAAGGCTTACACACACATCGCACCCATCTACTCTCTAGTAGATTAACCTAATATAATGTATATGTAGCTACCCCAAATTAAGGTATACTCTACTCGCATGGTCTCCACCGTATGTACGCAGTCCCTTATCCAATGTCGCATGTCGTATGTATATCAACACTACGTTTGCATGAAACTATCATCACTGTGTTACGTATGCGTTTGGACTGCCATTCTAGATCCTACTAGATTATGTCATCGAATAATGCCCTCTAGTATATGGTACACCACCCAGAGCGACATGAGTGTACCTAAACTTTCTCCACGTACGTGTCGTCAATAGTACTCGATGTCTATTTGCACATGTTATCTATATGTGCGCCCGAGTCCCGTGGCAGGGCTAATCAAGAAACACGGAACTCGGTCGGGAGCTTTTTGATATCTGCCGATTTCAGATGCTAATGTCTGCTTTTACAGTGGCTATGGTCCTACTAGACCCCTTCCTCAACTAACAAATGAAAGGCACCCAAGAAAATCAAGAGTGAGAACTGTAACCCCGGCCCCCTATGCCCTTCAATCCTATTGACCAACCTCACCCATAACTAGATAGCAAAGTATATGGTCTTTTGGAGTTCTCCGCCTTTCCGCTTCACGTACTGACTGAAGATGTTAGGTAGACGATGAGTTGCTATCACAGGGCACTAACAGGACTCACCGAATCACGCTAGCCCATCTTAGTCTTTTGATTGCCCCTTATTATTGCAATCAAGACATACTCATTGGTTCAACCACGCAGACCTAACCTCTGTGAGCACAGGCGGATCATCTGCCACTCACAGAGGAATACCAAGAGTACCCTACGTCCTCGGAAGCCGCGTGCTTCTTAACCCAGTCCGTTGGAGCCTACAAGAATATCTAGATGGTCATGCGCTCCTCTTTGTGTCTTTTGACATCCCGATGATCTACCCCTCATGGTTATTCATCCTTTAACGTATGGACTGGTCCAAGTGCCTCAGTTTTATATGTCATTAGACCCTATGTCTAACCATTAATTACGCGCTTGCGCCACCTCGTATGTTTTCACATTTAACTTGGTTATTCTCTTTCTCATTGATTTCCTTTTCAAGTTTACCAAGTTACCCTCGCTTATTAATGTTTCATATATGACTCATTGCTTGTAAGTTTCATTAATAAGCTTTGTACCCCATTATCCATCCTAACTTATTTCTTATATAAGTTTTTCCTCATATCTATCTTCTTATTCAGTTATACTTCCATCTATTGATGTCGCCACAATCCATCGTTGTTTGCTTAGTTTTCTTAACTAAGGCTTATTACTTAGTTTTATTAACTAAGGCTTATTACTTATTTCTCTTAACTAAGGCTTATTACTTAGTTCTCTTAACTAAGGTTTACTACTTAGTTATCTTTATCGTTATTTACTTAGTTCTCTTAACTAAGGTTTTCTAATCATAACTCATGTTATGTTTATCAGCAGATTACTTATTATCGCTTTGTAGTTTGTATTCAACTTATTTTATAATATAAGTTGTCCCATTCTTTAGTCTTATTATCATCTTCCGTTGTCCCTAGGACAAGTATACCTATTATATGACTTTCATATTTCCCTTATATGTTCATAATAGGTTGCAATCATTCCCCATTATGGCATTAATTAAGATTAACTTCACCTTTCCCATTTCTTTAACACGTTTACTTAACCCCTAACCAATTCAACTGGTTCGTAACACCACTACAGACTTAATTGGGTTAAGTATTCTAATTCATTACCATGTCCAATTATGGTTATAATGGGCTAGACCTCCCACATTAAGCCTACAACGTGTGGATGCTGGATATGTCAGTCGGGTCCGGGCAGTCTTATTCCATAGTTGGGTCTAACCTCATGTCTTAGCCCGATTCGTATTTATGTACTCAGACCTCCCACATTAGGTTCAACGTTAGTGGCTGCTGGATATGCCGGTCGGGCCCGGGCAGACTTCCACCACTAATGTAACCTAACCTCGTGTCATAAGTACAATTACAATTCCTAATTGTAATTACTAAACATTCCATTATTAATTAATTAATCAATTAAACCTTTCCCCATTTGAATTGTGCCTAATTCACTATTCAAATTATAGACATTTATGCCTCTTTTTAATTCACTTTTAATTATGCCCATATCATAAATTAAGCATATATATGTATAAATATATATATTGCACCAACCCAAACCCACATATATTTTCCAATTTATGCCTAAAATTTATATTCACATACGTTCTAATTTATATCCCAAATCACTATTTAGACATGTCCCATTTCAAACCCAAATTATCAAATTTCAGATCTTTAAACATAATTTGGTCAATATAGTCATACACTTACTCAAGTTATTCCTTGTACATAAATATGACAGTTTTTCATGTGAACTGTATAATACTCTGACTAATCCGATTACACGTTCAATGTTATTCTATCATGTAAACATTCAACTAGTTAAATAAACAAATTATTGATGTCGTGACAAGCTAACCATTCCCATAATTTACTATATTCAAGACATGAATTCGCATATCTATTAATTTTTATGTTTCAACTTGTTATAATCGCAATTTATAGTTAAACTTGCAATTTCACAATATATATATATATATATATATATATATATATATATATATATGCTAAACGATAGCTATAACATTATTAAAAAAAGTCATAGTTTAATTCCACTCACAATGATTTGCTTTCTGAATTCTGGGTCTGGTTTAACATGTCATTATTCTCTTCTAATTGGATTTAGAATCTCGCTTTGATTGGATCTAAGAGAAGAGTAGTTGCAGATCTTGAATTATAGATCTTTAATCTCCTCTTATTTTAGTTGATGAAGAAGAGGAAGAAGAAGAATAGATTGGAGTAGCTTCATGGCATGGCCATAGTTTTAGGTGAAGAATTGAACGTGAATAAGGTCTTATTTATAGATGTAGTAGAAGGGTCTGAACCATCGGATTAAATTAAATCAAATCCAAACGGCACACATCAATAAAGAAACGTCACACGCACATGCACTGAACCATGCTAGGTCCAAGCACACATTTTTAACTGCGTTGATTGTTTTGCTAATGTTTACTAATTTACTATTTATTACTTGCATATTATACCTCCTTTAATTAATTGTGTGTGTTATACATCTAAATCAGGTTTGAATTGCATGCTCATATATGTATGCCTTTTAATGCAATTAATTCATTTATTATGAATTTCAATTTTTCATATGTATAAGTACATACACTTCTGATTATTTGAATTGCATTGTTTCTATGCTTTTTTTCTTGCATGCATATTTGATTTGAATGTTATTTAATAGCATTAACCTTCCTCCAATTGTGGCTTGCTGATTTATACTCTTACTTTTTGAATTGCATGTATATATATACATACATGCCTTATATTGGCTATTAATTCATTGCTGCATTTTAATGTCTATAACATTTTTTTCTTAATGCATCGCAACATGCACTATCTTTAATGCAATATTATCTTTCTCTTTAATGCACTATTTTTAGCGCGCTTATTATTCACATATTTTCTTTTGGTTGCACTAATTGCTCACTTCTCTAATGCATACATTTTTAATGTTCTCTTTTTAAATGCATTAATGTTTTCTCTACCACATGTGTCCACTTTATTTAAATTATGTACCACCATTACCTTATATATATATATATAGTACGGCCTACTTTATTCCTTTAACTATTTCATCGTAGCAATCCTTTAATTGCTTTGCTTTGATTGCACGTAATCAATCAATTTACTTTTAATGCATTTATTAATTTATTTACATGCATTTTTGTATTAATTGCATGCATTTTCTTAGCACGTTAATCTCTCTTTGTCTTACATGCTTTTATTATCTTCATTGCACGATGCTCCCTATTTAAACGCTACTGCATGCATTAATTTATTAATTTATTCTTGCATATGTTTATATGTACATAATTAATTACATGTGCCAATTCACTTCTTTCTCTTTTCATGCATTTTTCATGGCGTTTCTTTATTAATTGCCTTGCCACATATGCCATAAACTACATTAATGCTTTTTATTGCAATTTACTACATTTGCATTCTACCTTCTTTCTAATTTATATATATATATATATTGCATGCAATTCATTTTCCTTCATTTCAATGCACTTATATATTATTATTATTTTAGTCTTCCTTTAAATATATCTATGTACATAATATATATACATATTTGCATACTTTTAATTGTCTTAAAAATGCGAGGTGTTACAGATACTCAACATGCAAGTCTCATACAATTGTTCATAACAACATGATATCATCATCATACCAACAACACATCAATTTAAAAATAAAATATAAACACAATAAGTTATAAAGAATTTTAGAAGCGACCCGAACTTCCCCGGTGAGGAAAGCCCGGATTATTCGAGAACAACACACAAAAGGACGCATACAGAAGAACATTTCATTGCATATTACAACAATTCCATCAGAATACAAGAATAAACAGAGTATAAATGAATAAATATTACATAGAAAATATCAGATATTTCAATGATTTACAATGCAGCGGAAAATAATACAAAACACAACTGAAGGAGATATACGGATACAAAGCTTTCCGGATATCGTTCCAGCTGTAAACCAGGATCCTGTGAATATAAATCTGCAAAACCAAAACTACTAGCTGCCCGTGTCAAAATAAGGGCACCCAGAGTTTAGGTTAAAACAATAAACTCCAGGTCAGTCATGGGACTGGTGTGAGAACTAAAATAGTTATTTAAAACTTTCCTTTAAATCAGGTATATCAAGGGACCACGCCATATAACACGGAACGGGTTTCCTCCCAAGAATACAGTGCATATAACAAAACAGCGCAATGCTTTTTGGAAAAATGAAGCTATTACAAGACCCAGGTCCTATGACACAATGCAACGCAAGCCGGGGGATAGGGTTTTCCCTTATAATAGCCAAACATGCTTGGTACGTTTAAAACAAATCATTTGATACTATTATAAGTGTATAGTGTCAAAACAATTTCAATCATAAATATCAATCATAGACGGCATGGGTACCATATATCATGTCGCCATACTAGGCTCTACAATCAAAACCGCACTGTCACGTATTTGGAAATTGGGTTTCCATCTGTGAACCAAGGCAAAGGATAGTCCTTACCGATTCGAGACGCTCTAGCCTGTGTCTCAGGAACAGCCGCAACTGCCCCTTGGATCGTCAGGGCCGGTCCACAGATGTGGATTATTATGCCTGAACACTACGCTTCCCCGCCCTTTGGGGCGTCAATGAGTCAACGAATGACTCCATCGGCTTCACATAGTCACCGATATATCCGAGGCGCCTCGCAACAGAAACAACCACATAAGTCAAACTCATCAGGGCGTGTAAAACTACTGACGCCACTTTTATCTAGAAGGAAACGCATGCCCTCCCTGAGGTCCTCTCCCGCTTCTGGTTCACAACCGGGGTGTGAGGCTCGCGAATCAACGTTACACAAAGCTATGCCACACAGGTCGTGCTTTGATCATCAACCACAAGACTTTGCCTTTCAACAGAAGCCTTGATCAATTGCCACTTAGGCATGCCACACAGGCAATTCACTCCATGCGTTTGATATCCATCAATATATAACCCCTGAGCTCGTACGTCTCAGAGAAGGACGTTAAGCAAGAGAATAAATTCTCCGCCGCCAAACAGATATGTATTTAATAGAAATCAATCACACAGAATAAAATCCAATGTCAGACACAGTCCATTTACAAGTTCGTTCTGGGTCTGAACGAAACAGGAGGGACCTAGTACCCCGCATATCCATCGATCTCCAAGTACGTCTGGACGATCACCAACTGATTCCCTCCTCTTGGGTGTACGGCCCAATCAAGATCAACAGTAATTATCCAAACGACGTGAAGACCTCCGGTCTTCAACCACCGTCTTCATCTCCGACTAATCGCCGAAGCAGTTATTCAGAATGGGATAAACCCGGTCTTTCTGAATAACTCACGTATATAATAAATAAGTGTTACACAAACACAACATACGCCTCATTCCAATTCATCAGTCACTAACCATAAATTAACAAGAGAATAATTCCCCAAATATTAACCCCGAAGGCCGAAACCAACATCAGATCAATACCCAAAAAACCATTCCGCTTAGCTAACCGACAGTTAGTTTCTAAATTTCACATTCTTAGGGAAAGGTTCCCATTAATTTTATAAAAGATAAATCCTTTAAATTTATTCTTTAATCTTCCTTTGAATATCACTTCAAACTAGTCGGGATTAACGAACCGTGCCGAAGTAATCATTTGTTTTAATTTCCCAATCGCAACCTATTCATCCCATGAAGTAAAACTGGTAATACTTCATATCTAACACTACGGTGTTATCGGTAAATTCAATTACCATTTCACATTTAAATCTGATTGGAGATTTAACTATCGCCTGGAGCAAAACTGGTGATACTCCATTCTCGATCTTTTCAATCTAATTAAAGATTCATTAAAACTCCACTTAGTTTTAATCTTTGACAGGGTGAAAGAATCAGTGTCATTTAAAACACGGTTCACGATAAACCCCAAAATCACATCACATTTCAATCAGTCCCTAACCGTAAATTAGCAGGTGAGCAGTTCCCTAAGTATTAACCCCGAAGGCCGAAACCAACATCAGATCAATACCCCAGAAACCATTCAACTTAACTAATCTCCAGTTAGTTTCTGATTTTCTTAACTTCTTTGGGTCTAAGAACAGTATTATTGAAGATACCGTTCACGACAACCCAAAATCACATTTCATTAATTATCGGGTTCAAGAACAAGTGTTATTTAAAACACTGTTCACGATAAACCCAAAAATCAATACCAATTCAATTCCAATTAAATATTATTTAATCGGTACACTTCATTAAATCTAACTAAAAAGATTTAATCTTTTTCTCAACTGGGCTTAAGAACAGTGTTGATGAAGACACCATTCACGACAAACCCAAATCACATTTGATATTAAATACAAGGCTCTGAATAGAAAATATATCGGCTTATATTCAATATCAAATTCTACGACCAACAAATATCGTATTGGAAATAATGATATATATATATATATATCTTTCAAATTTCCATAACAATATCGGTATAATCACGAAATCCAACATCGAACTATTCCGAAGATGATTTCAATTCAAATCCATTCCAATTCAATTATTGGAAATTCTGGTTATTTTTAAAACCATTTCAAATCCAATCTATTTATTTTAAAAATAAATAAATTAGTATTCTAGTTCAAAACTAGTTCATTTCGATAAAAATCTATTTTTATCTTTTCAAATATGGAGTTTTTCATCCTAATTCTTCAATAATCATTTCTTATGATTTTACACAAATTATTACTATTTTTAATAATTTTATCAAGGCCCATACAGTCGATTTCCATCAACGGCCGTCGAACTGCACTTACAGCGACCTTTTCCAAATTTGATTTGGACATAATTCCAAATCCAACCATTAGATTTCAAATCTCTAATATTCATTAGAAAGCCCTTTTCGATACGAACCCAACGGTTCCGGTTTTAGGAGAATCCGACGGTCAGATCTCCCGTAATATCCGTTCGAAATCAATGGTCGAAGTTCACGAACTGCTGCAGCGCGGCGCGTTCTATTCATGCCATTATATTATATATATATATATATAATATATAATATATACTTCGTCTATTTCCTTTTAAAACGTATTTTATAAATCATTTTAAATTCGTTTTCGAAACGATTTCAACTTCCTTTTCAAATTCAAATCAAGATTGAAATTTTCAATATAAATTCGTTTTAATTTCATTTCAAATCGATTTCAATTTGAATCGATTTCAATTCGTTTAAATTCAATTCAAAACAATTTCATTTCTATTTCAATTTAATTCGAATTTCAATTCTATTCGAATTTAAAATCATTTCAATTTATTTTGAATTTCAATTCATTTCAATTCAATTCGAATTTCAAATCATTTCAATTTAATTCGAATTTCAAATCTATTTCAATATAATTCGAATTTCAAATCTATTTCAATATAATTCGAATTTCAAATCTATTCAATTCCAAATCTATTTCAATATAATTCGAATTTCAAATTTATTCAATTCCAAATCTATTCAATTTAATTCGAATCTCAAATCTATTTCAATATTCATCGAAAAACGAATAACATCGATATAAATATCGTTCACGTCGAAATGGCGTCAATCTAATCAACACGGCTTCATATATTTCTATTTTCAAATATTCTATTTCAAATATTTCTTTTTCAAAACTGGAATGAGGCCCAATCAATTATCATATAATGTTAATTATACGGATTTTCTACAATACATGTACAAAATAACAACGATAAATAATCAACCATCATCCAGAGTGCATTCTACACTGTATAAGCATCAAATATAAATATTTAACGCTTATGACAGTCTGTCAATCAATCGATCGACATACAACTAATTATTGGGATTAGTGTATGTCATATATCATCCCAATACCCATGTGGGGTTTCAAACAATCAAACACAGATTTTATTTGTGCAGTTGGGCGATGTGTAAAATTTATCGTCCCAATCAATATCAGTCAAATATGTTTATATAAACAAATCGTTCGATTTGTTTATATTAATCTATTTCATTTCATATACACGTTAAAAATTCTATTTTTAACTATAAAATATTTTTAACTATATAAATATTTTATTTCATTTCACATCACATCACACAATCAACTACACATCAAAATCCAACAAACAAGCATACAAGCCGTCCATGGTCTGTGGACGACGGGTGTCGGGTGCTACTAAACACCGTCTGCATCCTAGTATATATTTTAACTAGAAAATTAAATTAAAAGTGAGAAGTTCTCACCGATTAGCTAAACCAAACGCCACGACTCTTCGTATGTAGGAAATATTCATCGTTCTCGCCGTTTGTCACTTTCGTTGCCCGTAGTCTCTACATATATAAAAATCACATTTTTACTTCGCTATTCAATATATAAAAATCGAATTTTTACTTTGCTATTCAATATATAAAAATCAAATTTTTACTTTGCTATTCAATATATAAAAATCGAATTTTTACTTTGCTATTCAATATATAAAAATCGAATTTTTACTTTGCTATTCAATATATAAAAATCGAATTTTTACTTTGCTATTCAATATATAAAAATCGAATTTTTATATTCTCTACCTTATAGAAATTATATTTTTGATCTTCACATCTAATAAAAATCACATTTTTAGTATCCTACTTATATAAAAATTATATTTTTAACTTCTTGCTTATATAAAAATTATATTTTTAACTTCTTGCTTATATAAAAATTATATTTTTAACCTTTCTGTAATATAAAAATTATATTTTTAACCTCCCTATACTGTAAATATTTTATTTTTAACCTCCCTATATTGTTACACATATAAAAATAAGATTTTTAAACTAATTAAAACAAATAAAAACTCACCTCTCTCTTTAAAAATCCAAGTCAGTCGCTGGGGGAGGGGGGTGCGTCGAACAGCAGGAGGGAGTGGAGGCGCGGTTGGAGGGGGTTGATCGGAGTGGGGCGGTGGCGCGTGGGAAGGCGGTTTGGGGAGGTTCGAAGGGAGGGGGGTGTGCGGTTTTGGGGGATTCGAAGGGGGGGGGGGTGTCAGTGCTACTGGGGCGCGCTTCTCGGAGGAGCGGAGGACGGAGGGGGGGTGAAGCGATGGTGGCGGCGATGAAGGGGGGGTCGCGGCTGTGTTGAGGTTTTTCTTCTTCTTTTTATTCGATTCGAGAAATGAGTGAACGGTGGGGGGGGGGGGCTGAGTGAGAGAATATAGAGAAAGGATTTTTTTATTTATTTAATTTAATTCAAAAAGGTACCTTATTATTTTAAACTCAAAACTGAACCCAACGACTGTCGTCCATAGCTAATTACCCCCATTCCGAACACAATGGGATATGTATCGTAAGTTGATTCGATCGTTTCGATCAGTTTTCGTCAAAATCCAAATATAACTCTATATATTGAATTTGAACGCTCATTTCAATTTATCGGAGCCACATACTAACTAGAAAAATTCCCGAAAAATATTTTCTAGGCTTCGTATTGACGATACGGTCCAAATAAAACTAATTTCATCGAATTCTGAGACCGTTTGAAAAATTGCCATTTTCCAGTCGATTAAAATCAACTAAAACTGATCAAACGCGTTTTCCTTCGCCACGCTCACATATTGATTCGAAAAATCACCAAATTTGAAACCTAGCAATAAATTGACATCGCGGATCCAACAAAAGTGGTTTCGTCGAAAACCGAGGTCGTTTACAAAATGGCTATTTTTAAGGGCCGAAATTCCATAGCGACTATTCTGAATTTTCAACTGGGCATAACTTTTTATCCCCGCTATGAAATTTCAATTTTTCAGATTCGTTGGAAAGAAATTTTCAATTAGATTCCAATATTTTTGGTTTCACTAAAATCCGGTTTATTTTGAATCCTGTACATTCATTTGAATTTTGAAATCGAATTATCGAACTACCTCGCCATTTTCAATTCCTTTTATATATATAAATAAATATTTATATTCTAACGGCGATTCGAATAAATATATACGTTCGAATTCTATTCAAAATAAATTTCTCGTCGATATTATTTAAAATAATTCATTTTAAATAATCAAAATTCGCTAAAATTGCCAAAATAAAAATTTTAAATTGGCTCGGATTTCCGGGTTATTACAATCTCCTCCACTTAAAACTTTTCGTCCCCGAAAAGGAACGAAGCTGAAAGTTGTTTAACAAATCAACTCAACTTCCATTATTTTCATTACGGCTTAAGTTCTTCAACTTTTCAGTTTGTAAGAACTTTTCAAATTTTTCAAAAATTTGGCTAACACACTAAATTTTCGAAAAATTTCGCCATAACCTCCCCTGCACCGGGGACTTCGAGATATTTCATATAGCCTCCCATGGCCTTCTTCAATCCAAAAGAAAAAGAAAAAGCCAAGCGGCTAGCCAATCGGCTCATAAAATCATCATCACCCAAACAAAACAGTAAATTATGGTAAACATGTACCTATTTGTCGGGCAAACAATTTTATTCTTCTGCTCTAGCCTCCTTGCAATGACCTGTTCAACGTAAGTATTTTATATGCAAGCAAATGCGACTAATTTTAAATACAATTCACTATTTGATACAAATTGGCTATATGGTTCAAATTTATGAATCAAACAATAATCAAACAACACAATCAGCAATCAATTAGTTGATTAGCTTTTCAAATTCATAACTTTGTTACATAGTCTAAAAATCAGATTTTTGGTGCCAAATCACAACAATAAGCCCTATCTAATTTTGGTTCTCACACCAGTCAATTGGAAATATATAGAAACCTCACTTTTCGTCACTCGAATATAAACACTGATGATGGCGCGCCATTATCAGAATCAGACCCGGGCGACTAGAGTGTCACTCTATATCCATCCTGTATATTAAAATTTCAACTACACGTGGATCAGACGTATATTAAAATCTCTATATACCTGATAGTCCAAATCAATATAAAATAAATAATCAAATACGAATAAGTGATTTAAATTTCAAAACTAAACTTGTTTTCATTTTAAAAATATACTCTTCACACTCGTTCTAGGATACTACTGATCCCATCTCTAATGAGTCATTCTTATTGGATATTACTAATCCAATTTCTGATGAATTCTTTCGTTTGGTTCTAATGTGTCTTGTTCTCTGAGCTTTGTAAACCAAAGCTCTGATACCAACTGAAGCGACCCGAACTTCCCCGGTGAGGAAAGCCCGGATTATTCGAGAACAACACACAAAAGGACTCAAACAGAAGAACATTTCATTGCATATTACAACAATTCCATCAGAAAACAAGAATAAACAGAGTATAAATGAATAAACATTACACAGAAAATATCAGAGATTTCAATAATTTACAAAGAAACGGAAAATAATACAAAACACAACTGAAGGAGATATACGGATTGAAAGCTTTCCGGATATCGTTCCAACTGTAAACCAGGATCCTGTGAATATAAATCTGCAAAACCAAAACTACTAGCTGCCCGTGTCAAAATAAGGGCACCCAGAGTTTAGGTTAAAACAATAAACTCCAGGTCAGTCATGGGACTGGTGTGAGAAATAAAACAGTTATTTAAAACTTTCCTTTAAATCAGGTATATCAAGGGACCACGCCGTATAACACGGAACGGGTTTCCTCCCAAGAATACAGTGCATATAACAAAACAGCGCAATGCTTTTTGGAAAAATGAAGCTATTATAGGACCCAGATCCTATCACACAATGCAACGCAAGCCGGGGGATAGGGTTTTCCCTTATAATAGCCAAACATGCTTGGTACGTTTAAAACAAATCATTTGATACTATTATAAGTATATAGTGTCAAAACAATTTCAATCATAAATATCAATCATAGACGGCATGGGTACCATATATCATGTCGCCATACTAGGCTCTACAATCAAAACCGCACTGTCACGTATTTGGAAATTGGGTTTCCATCTATGAACCAAGGCAAAAGATAGTCCTTACCTATTCGAGACGCTCTAGCCCGTGTCTCAGGAACAGCCGCAACTGCCCCTTGGATCGTCAGGGCCGGTCCACCGATGTGGATTATTATGCCTGAACACTACGCTTCCCCGCCCTTTGGGGCGTCAATGAGTCAACGAATGACTCCATCGGCTTCACATAGTCACCGATATATCCGAGGCGCCTCGCAATAGTAACAACCACATAAGTCAAACTCGTCAGGGCATGTAAAACCACTGACGCCACTTTTAGCTAGAAGGAAACGCATGCCTTCCCTGAGGTCCTCTCCCGTTTCTGGTTCACAACCAGGGTGTGAGGCTCGCGAATCAACGTTACACAAAGCTATGCCACACAGGCCATGCTTTGATCATCAACCACAAGACTCTGCTTTTCAACAGAAGCCTTGATCAATTGCCACTTAGGCATGCCACACAGGCAATTCACTCCATGCGTTTGATATCCATCAATATATAACCCCTGAGCTCGTACGTCTCAGAGAAGGGCGTTAAGCAAGAGAATAAATTTTCCGCCGCCAAACAGATATATATTTAATAGAAATCAATCACACAGAATAAAATCCAATGTCAGACATACAGTCCATTTACATGTTCGTTCTGGGTCTGAACGAAACCGGAGGCACCTAGTACCCCACATATCCATCGATCTCCAAGTACGTCTGGACGATCACCAACTGATTCCCTCCTCTTGGGTGTTCGGCCCAATCAAGATCATCAGTAATTATCCAAACGACGTGAAGACCTCCGGTCTTCAACCACCGTCTTCATCTTCGACTAATCGCCGAATCAGTTATTCAGAATGGGATAAACCCGGTCTTTCCGAATAACTCGCGTATATAATAAATAAGTGTTACACAAACACAACATACGCTTCATTCCAATTCATCAGTCACTAACCATAAATTAACAGGAGAATAATTCCCCAAATATTAACCCCGAAGGCCGAAACCAACATCACATCAATATCCAAAAAACCATTCCGCTTAGCTAACCGACAGTTAGTTTCTAAATTTCACATTCTTAGGGAAAGGTTCCCATTAATTTTATCAAAGATAAATCCTTTAAATTTATTCTTTAATCTTCCTTTGAATATCATTTCAAATTAGTTGGGATTAACGAACCTTACCGAAGTAATCATTTGTTTTAATTTCCCAATCCCAACCTATTCATCCCATGAAGTAAAACTGGTAATACTTCATATCTAACACCACGGTGTTATCGGTAAATTCAATTACCATTTCATGTTTAAATCTGATTAAAGATTTAACTATCGCCTGGAGCAAAACTGGTGATACTCCATTCTCGATCTTTTCAATCTAATTAAAGATTCATTAAAACTCCACTTAGTTTTAATCTTTGACAGGGTTAAAGAATCAGTGTCATTTAAAACACGGTTCATGATAAACCCCAAAATCACATCACATTTCAATCAGTCCCTAACCGTAAATTAGAAAGTGAGCAATTCCCTAAGTATTAACCCCGAAGGCCGAAACCAACATCAGATCAATACCCCAGAAACCATTCAACTTAACTAATCTCCAGTTAGTTTCTGATTTTCTTAACTTCTTTGTGTCTAAGAACAGTATTATTGAAGATACCGTTCACGTAAAACCCAAATCACATTTGATATTAAATACAAGGCTCTGAATATAAAATATATCGGCTTATATTCAATATTAAATTCTACGACCAACAAATATCGTATTATAAATAATGATATATATATATATCTTTCAAATTTCCATAACAATATCGGTATAATCACGAAATCCAACATCGAACTATTCCGAAGATGATTTCGATTCAAATCCATTCCAATTCACTTATTGGAAATTCTGGTTATTTTTAAAACCATTTCAAATCCAATCTATTTATTTTAAAAATAAATAAATTAGTATTCTAGTTCAAAACTAGTTCATTTCGATAAAAAACTATTTTTATCTTTTCAAATATGGAGTTTTTCATCCCAATTCT
Organism: Allium sativum; assembly: GCA_030737875.1. Taxonomy (NCBI): domain Eukaryota; kingdom Viridiplantae; phylum Streptophyta; class Magnoliopsida; order Asparagales; family Amaryllidaceae; genus Allium; species Allium sativum. The sequence goes on from CM060920.1 coordinate 251,045,176, forward strand.
TCAACAATCATTTCTTATGATTTTACACAAATTATTACTATTTTTAATAATTTTATCAAGGCCCGTAAAGTCGATTTCCATTAACGGCCATTGAACTGCACTTACAGCGACCTTTTCCAAATTTGATTTGGACATAATTCCAAATCCAACTGTTAGATTTCAAATCTCTAATATTCATTAGAAAGCCCTTTTCGATACGAACCCAACGGTTCCGGTTTTAGGAGAATCCGACGGTCGGATCTCCCGTAATATCCGTTCGAAGTGAATGGTCGAAGTTCACGAACTGCCGCAGCGCGGCGCGTTCTATTCAGGCCATTATATTATATATATAATATATACTTCGTCTATTTCCTTTTAAAACGTATTTTATAAATCGTTTTAAATTCTATTTCGAAACGATTTCAACTTCCTTTTCAAATTCAAATCAAGATTGAAATTTTCAATATAAATTCGTTTTAATTTCATTTCAAATCGATTTCAATTTGAATCGGTTTCAATTCAATTTCAATTCGTTTAAATTCAATTCAAAACGATTACATTTCTATTTCAATTTAATTCGAATTTCAATTCTATTCGAATTTCAAATCATTTTAATTTATTTCGAATTTCAATTCATTTCAATTCAATTCGAATTTCAAATCATTTCAAGTTAATTCGAATTTCAAATCTATTTCAATATAATTTGAATTTCAAATCTATTTCAATATAATTCGAATTTCAAATCTATTCAATTTAATTCGAATTTCAAATCTATTTCAATATAATTCGAATTTCAAATCTATTCAATTTCAAATCTATTCAATTTAATTTGAATCTCAAATCTATTTCAATATTCATCGAAAAACGAATAACATCGATATAAATATCGTTCACGTCGAAATGGCGTCAATCTAATCAACACGGCTTCATATATTTCTATTTTCAAATATTCTATTTCAAATATTTCTTTTTCAAAACTGGAATGAGGCCCAATCAATTACCATATAATGTTAATTATATGGATTTTCTACAACACATGTACAAAATAACAACGATAAATAATCAACCATCATCCAGAGTGCATTCTACACTGTATAAGCATCAAATATAAATATTTAACGCTGATGACAGTCTGTCAATCAATCGATCGAATACAACTAATTATTGGGATTAGTGTATGTCATATATCATCCCAATACCCATGTGGGGTTTCAAACAATCAAACACATATTTTATTTGTGCTGTTGGGCGATGTGTAAAATTTATCGTCCCAATCAATATCAGTCAAATGTGTGTATATAAACAAATCGTTCGATTTGTTTATATTAATTTATTTCATTTCATATACACGTTAAAAATTCTATTTTTAACTATAAAATATTTTTAACTATATAAATATTTTATTTCATTTCACATCACATCACACAATCAACTACACATCAAAATCCAACAAACAAGCATACAAGTCGTCCATGGTCTGTGGACGACGGGTGTCGGGTGCTACTAAACACCGTCTGCATCCTAGTATATATTTTAACTAGAAAATTAAATTAAAAGTGAGAAGTTCTCACCGACTAGCTAAACCAAACGCCACGACTCTTCGTATGTAGGAAATCTTCATCGTTCTCGCCTTTTGTCACTTTCGTTGCCCGTAGTCTCTACATATATAAAAATCACATTTTTACTTCGCTATTCAGTATATAAAAATCGAATTTTTACTTTGCTATTCAATATATAAAAATCGAATTTTTACTTTGCTATTCAATATTTAAAAATCGAATTTTTACTTTGCTATTCAATATATAAAAATCAAATTTTTATATTCTCTACCTTATAAAAATTATATTTTTGATCTTTACATCTAATAAAAATCACATTTTTATTATCCTACTTATATAAAAATTATATTTTTAACTTCTTGCTTATATAAAAATTATATTTTTAACCTTTCTATAATATAAAAATTACATTTTAAACCTCCCTATACTATAAAAATTGTATTTTTAACCTCCCTATATTGTTACACACATAAAAATAAGATTTTTAAACTAATTAAAACAAATAAAAACCCACCTCTCTCTTTAAAAATCCAAGTCAGTCGCTGGGGGGGGGGTGCGTCGAACAGTAGGAGGGAGTGGAGGCGCGGATAGAGGGGGTTGATCGGAGTGGGGAGGTGGCGCGTGGGAAGGCGGTTTGGGGAGGTACGAAGGGAGGGGGATGTGCGGTTTTGGGGGATTTGAAGGGGGGGTGTCGGTGCTGCTGAGGCGCGCTTCTCGGAGGAGCGGAGGACGGAGGGGGGGTGAACCGATGGTGGCGGCGACGAAGGGGGGGTCGCGGCTGTGTTGAGGTTTTTTTTTCTTCGATTCGAGAAATGAGTGAACGAGGGGGGGGCCTGAGTGAGAGAATATAGAGAAAAGAATTATTTATTTATTTATTTATTTTAATTCAAAAAGGTACCTTATTATTTTGAACTCGAAACTGAACCCAACGACTGTCGTCCATATCTAATTACACCCATTCCGAACACAATGGGATATGTATCGTAAGCTGATTCGATCGTTTCGATTAGTTTTCGTCAAAATCCAAATATAACTCTATATATTGAATTTGAACACTCATTTCAATTTACCGGAGCCACATATTAACTAGAAAAATTCCCAAAAAATATTTTCTAGGCTTCGTATTGACGATACGGTCCTAACAAAATTAATTTCATCGAATTCTGAGACCGTTTGAAAAATGGCCATTTTCTAGTCGATTAAAATCAACTAAAACTGGTCAAACGCGTTTTCCTTCGCCACGCTCACATATTGATTCGAAAAATCACCAAATTTGAAACCTAGCAATAACTTGACATCGCGGATCCCACAAAAGTGGTTTCGTCGAAAACCGAGGTCGTTTGCAAAATTGCTATTTTTAAGGGCCGAAATTCCATAGCGACTATTCTGAATTTTCAACTGGGCATAACTTTTTATCTCCGCTATGAAATTTCAATTTTTTGGATTCGTTGGAAAGAAATTTTCAATTAGATTCCAATATTTTTGGTTTCACTAAAATCCGATTTATTTTGAATCCTGTACATTCATTTGAATTTTGAAATCGAATTATCGAACTACTGCGCCATTTTCAATTCCTTTTATATATATAAATAAATATTTATATTCTAACGATGATTCGAATAAATATATACGTTCGAATTCTATTCAAAATAAATTTCTCATCGATATTCATTTTAAATAATCAAAATTCGCTAAAATTGCCAAAATAAAATTTTTAAATTGGCTCGGATTTCCGGGTTATTACAATTTTTATTAAAAATATACAATATTGTGCACACTTCCAATGTATCAAACACCAATTTGCTAATGTATACAAGTTTATATGAAAAATATATCTAGAAATACATGTATTCCCTAAAACAAATACAATTAAAATCAGTTTTTGTTATTGCAAGCTTGACAATTGCGCTTGTTATGGCCATAATCATTGCACACTCCGCATCTATTTTGCTTGTTATTTTTTTCCCCATATGCAAATCCTCCTTTTTTTTCTTTTTTATGATGGTCTCTTGGCTGCACGTCTTTCCTTCAAATGAGTTAAAAACTAACTCCAATTGTCCACATTCTGTATTGAAACTATAGCCATAGCTAGAGGGAAGAAACCTGCGGAACAAATATTTACATAACATTATTATTGATTAAAGCACTAATAGTTTAGGTTAATTACAGAGGTAATCCAGCAGTACAAGTATATAGAAATACTTTTTAAATAAAGACGAACATGAACATAACACATCTATTATACTAAAACTGATATCTAAAAAATTTACAAAAATGATACCTAAAAACTGCTATTTTTTTAAATAACTAACACAAAAGCTATGTAAATCACAGATTAAATAATTTAAGCAATAAAAGTTGTAATCTAATACATTGATGATGAAACAATACAAGTACAAAATAAATTCAACATGAAAAAGAACATCAAACGAATATAAACCTTGTTAATTAATCAAAATTGATACCTGAAAAAATTCAAAACAATTCAAAAAAGGAACATTAAATCTGATACCTGCTTGAATAAGCAATAAAATCCATGAATCAATGATTGCGGGAAAAAAATACCTAATCGAAATATTTATGGTTAGAATAAAGCAATTATGATAAGAAAACAATTCAGTCGATGCAACAAAAAATAACCTAATTGAAATCTGAAACCGATATGCCCGAGGAACAATTTCAGAATCCAATATGCGCGAGTAACTCTGAAATCGATAAGCACAAGGAACAAGTTCTGGAAACAAGATGCACGAGGAATAATTTCTGGAACCTTTATGCATAACATTTTCAGTGATCAAGAAAAAACCATTTCTACAAAAAAAAATAGAGGTAATGTAACATTACAACTTCACAATAAATACAACATCAACAAAAGACATACATAAACATTACACAGCAATTAAAGTAAAACTGATACCTAAAAAAATACAAAAATGACACCTTAAAACTGCGGTACTGTTTTTCAAAAAAAAAAATAGTAATACAAAATCTATGTACATCAGCAATACAATCAAAACAAACATAATCGAAATATTTTTTAATAAATTTTAGTCGATTCAAACAGAATCATCGTTAATCTCGTGAAGGAAATCCCAAATCAATACGCTCGAGAGTGATTTTGCAATCTGAAACTCAGATCGAGAGATCAGATATCGAGATCAGATCTGATCGAGAGATCAATACGCTCGAGAGTGATTTTGCAATATGAATTAGAAGGAAAAAAATGCACTGGAGAAGAAAAAAACGCGCTGGAGAAGAGAATTCGAGATCGAGAGAAGCGCGATGTCCGAATAAGGAAGAAAAAGAAATAAGCGCACGTGAAATAATAAAGAATCATTATATCGTCCTTGTGAATAAAATTTTAGTGGGCTGTCCTCATGGATAAAAAAGCCCTAAAATTTGTCCATCTGATCATTTTCCTAAATAAAAGAGTCCATATTCAACTGTATGAATATGTCATGCATGCAGGTGGGTCGACACATGTGTCGGCCTGCCTTAGACCTGGTTTGACCTCTGTGTCGACCCAGATAAGGGCTGGATCGCCCACCTACCGTTTCTTTTCTACGCTATTCTATTTTGAATTATTATATACTATTTGGTCTATCTTGAACTAAGAAACATGCTGATCAATTGAGGGTACAACTTAAATTGAGTATCTTCGAAGTAGATCGGTTGCTGGATCATTCGATGGGAAGTGAGCGTTGTATCTTTATTAAGTATGAACTATTTATAATATTAAGAAAATTTATGTAACGTTTAGTAAAATTTAGTTGAATCTAGTTGAATCATGTCATATTATCTAGTACAATCCAAATGTCGTGATAAATGTACATAAACTTGAAGATAAATTCAACTACAATGAAATTAACTAGCTGAACTACACCAGTTTTTCTTATAACCAACAAAACCCCATTTGCTACACTTATTTCCTTTTGGAGTTTGTCTCTCGTCCATTGTATTTTTAAATCTAGTAGACTTAGGCCGTCCAGGTTGTCTTTTTCATCGTAGGAGGTAGTATCAGTTGGTTATCCATTAACGTCCAATATCGCTTATCCCTAATGGGGTGAAATTCCAAGGTGTATGCAGCTTGGTATTTCTCGACTGTATAGTAAGATGAAGCAAAATCATGATGAGCTCTCTTAGCTCCTATTGAAACTGACGAACAAACGGCCATTACATGAGTACATGTTGTAACATTGGTATAGTGCACGTACATGAGTAAACGTCATTGTTGATTAGCACTTTTAATTCATTCCCAAAATAATGAATCATTGGCTATTCTACTAGGTTAAATAGAACAATCCTTCTACGCCTAGCTTCATTGGCTCGTTCGACAATCTTTGTAAGCTTAGATTCATAGGCTTGTTAAGCAATCCTTGTACATGAACAATGCGACTATATATATCTAATGGTTTTGCTCACAATTCTTCACTCAAACAAGTTTTTTTTGTTCGCCACAACTTAGCATACCAAAAGCTATGCCTTCATGGCCCTCATATGTTTATTCTGACTAGGGGCCTGCTCAAGCTCCTTTAGATAGTCCAAGAACTGATGTTGATTGTCTTATTGAATACCAAGAGTAGCATTATGAGGATGTGCCTCATGAGTATCCAAAGTTGAGCCAACTTAAACTTCAGGAACATACTGAACCTCGTTTCGAAAAAGAAGGTCATTCTTTTTTAGCTGCTCAACCTCCAAATGAAGAAGCGATTGAACAATTTTCAGTTTTTCAACCTCTATATAAACAATAGGTATGATCAGTTGTAGTTACTCAACCTCCTTACGAGCAAGAGGTTGACTCATATCCCGTTTGTTTCCACTGCGGGTACACGGTGAAGGTAGTTGTAAGGGTGAATGGAGAAAATATTTGTTGTGGGATCTAGTCATGCCCATTATGGCCAAACAGCTATAGGTACTCCAAATGGATTGACGGCCATTTATGTACAAGGGGTATTTCTTACGCCAATGAGTTAGAACAAGAGATACAGCGTCTTAGAAATGCTTTAGAATCCCTTCAGATTGAATGTAACATGTAGTTTTCTTGCTTAAGTATTTTCCTAGTTAACATCCATTGTATCTTAAGTGGTAGTACCTATTTCCTATGTATGCCTTAACAAAATGCAATTTGACATTAAGAATCATTAAGAATTATCGACTTGAGAAGTTTAGTTCGATGACATACATGAGCAAGAATAGAAAAGAAATGTAATTCAAACTAACATAACATTCACAAAATTAATATAGCATGATCACCAACGAAAAATAGTATAACTATATTAGTACTAACATATCGAACAACACATGACATAAACAATATTGACATATAGAACAACACATAAACAATAATAATATCATTACATGTACCATAATATACAATATACAACATGCCAAACATAATCATAATATACACAACATGACGTAGCATATACAGAAAGATATAAAACATAAACATTGCTCAATGTGATGAGATCCTCTACCAGACGCAGCGGAACCGTCATCATCGACGTCATCAAAATCATCAGGGGAAGGTGAATCGAGATCATGACCCTACCGTTGGATTTGAGCATGTAACTCAGTTATCTGCGCCTTGTAATGAGTCCGCTGCTCGGCCAAACCTGTATGGCAACTTTGGTACATCAGCTCTGTGTACTCAAGCGTCATACGCTCAAATGAAGTCAGCTGCCATCTATCATGGTCCATATACAACGAATACTGATTTTTGCAACAAGAAATATACGAAGGAAAATAGTAGAAGAACAACTTATATAAATGATTTTTTTTTGAGGAAGTATATAAATGAATTTTAAAATGTTTGCATACCTGATATGGATGATACAATCTGGCTGATGGTACACCGGGAGGTCAACTGATGGATACTGCAATGGATACTCTACTAATTGACCATGTACATCATCGCCCTAAAAGCGTGAGGTAGGGGGTCCAACTCACCAAGATTTGTGTAGTAAGACGATACAAGCTCAAATGTGGCAGAAGGCATCAGAAATCTCGCAGAAACTGTAGACGGGCCAATTTGGTCGGAGTTCAAACCCTAAATAAAGTATGGTAAAGCACGTGCTTATAGGGCAACTCGAACCCAATATAAATGAAAGTCTCTGGCAACTGTAAAGGGCTCGCTATCCACCCATCCTACGGCCCTCATAATCTGAATATATGCCAGTCCTACCCGTATATCGTCAAACATATCATCCCATAGGAGCGGGTCAGAAGGAATACGAACTATACTATATAACTGTAACCAACAACACTCCCCTAAATACCATATGAATGGGCAAGTGGGCACCTGAAAGCAAACCCTACGTCTCGAACTATACTGAAAGGTGAGGGGATGGTCAGGCCAGACACTAAAAACCATATGTATTGCTTCTATGGACGTGCAACACAAGGGACGTGCATAGCCGTACCCCAATGATGCAGTCTAGCAAAGTATATATAAGGTGTACTGATTGCCTCAGGGATAAGTCTAGCGTGCATGTTAGTGGTGTACTCATAATACCAAAATGGAATAATGTACCAGAAACCACAAGGTTGTTTGGAGTATTGTACCGCATAAGTATCCAATGCTACATACAAGTAAACAAAAATAGTTGTGTCGTAATCATATATATGAAATTGATCAACGTCTTCCAGGCCAGCCAAAAACCAAATCTAACAGTCCCCTTATTGCTGCTAAAAAATGTGGATCTGAAAAGATATAATAAAAGGCCTTGATCACCAAATTATGCATCTCCTTAGTGGCATGATGATCTATTATATATTTTTGCAGAGTAGGGAGGATAACATCACCTCCTCTAACCGAATCCGGGGTTAAAGCAAGTAAATGATTAGGGAAAATCTCAACCTCATCATATGTTACATCAAAGGAAACAGAGGCACGGTTGGGACTACCAACCTCTACCCCAGTGAGCATGTAAAAATCTAAAGGAGTCAGCCCTAACCCAAAATCAGGAAAATGAAAGGTGTGTGTACTAGGCCACCATCGACCACTAAGAGCCTCTACATGGCATTGGTCTACATGGGCAAACTTAGGTAAATCTAAGAAGTCTCTAAATGGTGTCGCACGAAGCCTAACTAAAATCAACTCAGGTAAATGATCATAATATTGTGTAATACACCGTAATGAACTACCTTGCATGACAACATGTCGAGTCTAAACATATGATTACATATTGTAAACATGAACTAATAATTAACATTTACGTACGACAAAACGGTTGTCTATCTACATAATAATAAATTAAACGTATACCTAAGGCATTGTAATAGCCAAAGTCACTCGATGCGAAATAATCGGAGGAAAGTCCTGCAAGATCCGTAGGCAGTTTGCAGTAATAATAAAATCTGACGTGACATGAGCTGATTCAATATTGACATCTATCGAATATTGAACGATGCGTCTACCGGTTTTTACCGGATGTACTGGCGGCATATCGACGTAATAGTAAATAAAAAAATTAAAACTAAAATTTTATAATGTATAAACTAAAATAAACGACCAAATGCGCCTGATATAGGCGTAAAGCCCAGATGTTTATTGAACAAACGCCCGGTATTTTTAAATTTTTGGGTGTTTGTTCAACAAATGTCTAATATCCAGACGTTTGTTGAACAAACGCGTGTTTCTAAACTATTGGGAAGTCTCCCATTCCAACAATTCAGAGTGCGGAAAATCGAAAATCTACACCCTGAATTGTTGGAGATGCTCTTAGGAAAAAGAACTTAATAATCCCTAGTAAAATGACATCCCCACTTATTAAAGCTTCAACAGGACTACTTTTATATCCCATATCATTTTTTCTTAGCATTCATTACTATTTTTTTGGATTTTTATTTCTGGGGTCGTATTGATAAGATCCTCAAGGTTTGCCACATTATTTTATATGCAAGGCACGTGTATGCCTACAATCATACACAACTTCAGGAACTCAATATCAAAATGGTTATGCAAAAATTGACTTAATGAATGTAAGGCAGAGAAGCAAAAAAGGTTATTAATTCCACATGGCAATAAATGCTCGGCGATGCACTATAAATGTACTAATAAAAAGGAGAGAACTGATGGAAGTATAAAGGAATGGAATTGGTTAAAGATTTTTTAACATCATGCAACCACCAAATGTAATCCCTATCAGCATCCTAACTTTCTAGTACTATGTTAAATGTATACGTGAGCTGGAGCTATTACCATGGATAGATATTGAAACTGAAAGGGATACATGCAGGAGCTATTCTCAAGAATAGATATAGGAACTGACGTGAGCTGGAGCTATTCTCATGGATAGATATTAGAACTGAAAGGGATACCTACATGAGCTATTTTCAAGAATAGATAAAGGATCTGGGAGCTATTCTCATGGATAGATATTGGAATTGGTTTTGTCATCCGTGTATATACTGTAACTGTATAAATACTCATGCATAGAGCATAAAAAATAATGTAATTCAATTCTATTTTCCTGTTTCACATGGTATCAAAGCACCATTAAATAAAATTACACTCTTGTCTTTCTCAATCTCTTATCATGGCTAATGAAAACAATCCTTCTACTATTTCTATCTGAGCTGATCCTTATGTTATCCATCACTCTGATAGTCCCTCAACTGTTCTTGTCACACCTCTCTTAACTGGTGATAATTATGGGTCTTGGAGTCATGCCATTACAATGGCGTTACGAGCCAAGTGCAAATTTGGTTTCGTCGACGGTTCCTTACCGATCCCAACGGTGGAAACCGACATTGCCAATTGGCGCAGCTGCAACGACCTTGTTGGCAGCTGGATACTCAATTCCGTATCTTCGGAAATCAGGACAAGTATTCTCTATGCCGACAGCGATGCCCAGATATGGATGGATATCAAAGAGCGCTTCTCTCAGTCAAATGCGCCGAAGATATATCAGTTAAAACTCTTTATCTCCTCTCTCAAATAAGAAGGTATGAGTGTTTCATTGTACTTCACTCAACTAAAATCTTTATGGGATGAACTGAGTAGAATTATTTCTATTGTTCCATGTACGTGCGGAAATGGAAAGTGTATTATTGAATAGCAAAATCAGGATCGAGCCATGGAGTTCTTTCAAGCAATACATGATAGTTTCTCTGCTGTGCGTAGTCAGATTCTCCTTATGGAGCCATTTCCGTCCATTCAGCGAATTTACAATCTTGTCCGTCAAGAAGAGAAGCAACAAGAGTTGAATGTTCGATCAACCTAGCTGTTGAGTCTGCTGCCTTCCAAGCTTCAAAGCCACCATACCGTGGGTTGTCAAAGAGGCAACGCCCATTATGTGATCACTGCAACCGACATGGCCATATTCAAGATAAATGCTATCAACTCCATCGCTTCCCAAGCAAACAAGAAAAGCGCGTAGCTGAACATGGATCAACATCTCATGCTATGCCAAACAATCATCTGACAACTCCACAGCACAACGAATTGCTTGCTCTCTTTGCCAAAGACGAAGTTGGTGAACTCTCGGCTAACTTAGCAGGTACAATTCTGTCTTGTATGTCTTCTTGTTCGGTTATACATTCAGGTGCATCAAATCATATATGCACATCACTATCTCTTTTCACCAAAACTTGGTTCAAACACCAATGGAAAATCGTACTTCACCAAATAAGGTTAGAATATAAATGGAGCCGCACTCAACAACAATTGAAAGTAAAATTGCAAAGGGAACAAAATGAAGACGAAATTTTAGAGTGGTTCAGCCTTGAGCTAGGCCTACATCCACTGTGAAGGTGATTTGCATTATCATGATGACATTTACAAGATACATCAACTCTCGTTTTTTATTCATCTCATTGTTCTCTCAATATATTCTCACTTTTACATACAAATCTTTCTTAGATTCACGAGATTCGATGAAAGAATGGCCGAATCTATGAAGGAAAATGATGGATAGGCAATGGAGGAGGAGGATGTTTCAATCTTTTTCACTTATAGGATTTTAACGGATGCCATGGCTAAGTGGATGAAAGACCTGGGAATGGAGACCATGATCATGGTTGAAATGGCTGAGGACGGAATTTAGCAGCACTTTGTGGTGGCCAGAAGTTCCCCCCTTTACAGTTGCATTCATTGCCTATATATTGGTCACACAGAAGTTTGAACTGGGATTCTCATGAGTCGCTCGTCCCATAATTACTTAAATGCCACTGTCTTGTTGTAGCCAGTTGTCAGCAACCATTTCTGATCGTCCGACATAAGTGACTTTACAAGAGCGATCGCTCTTGTGAAGGTGAGCGACTGCTTCAAGTCTGGACAGTTTAGGCGAGTGTCTTCAGGAATGCGAGCGACTGGTTGGATCAGACGTGCTTGCTTGTGGACAAATGGAGGACCAACACCACAATTAGAGGAAAGCACCTGGTTGAAATAGTAATGATAGATTGAAGAGCGAACGACTAGGGCTGTAATTTGTCAGCTGACATAGAGCGTGTGTGCAATCCCTGGTGTCTTTGGATTCTCGGCTAACTATTCGGGAGTGGTACGTGCGACTGAACTCTTGAATATGGGGGTGAGCGGGGCGACCCTTTCCTAGATATACGAGTCTTGCTGTTACTGTATCCCGTGCTATTTTTAAGGGATAAACATTTTCCCCTCGAAGTTTTTAATTTTCAGCTTGCGAAGATTACATGCTTTGAAATAATAACATGTAATGTCAATTGATGGATTAAGTCCAATTACCCCATGCAGTGGTTTTGTTTCCATAAGGTCCATATGTATAGGTATATCTGGCTGGGGTTTACGGTCGCTTACGTGCTGATATAATTAGCTGACCTTAAAGTCGTTCGCTTGCATACCCTAGTTGAGTGAGCGAGTTGATGTGTTGTTTTGGTTTGTTGGTTCCTTTTTCCTTCCTTTTACCTTATATACTGTCTACTTTCTTTATCGTTTCTCATTTCTTTTCTTCCAAAGAAACCCTTGACGGTGGTATTATTCTAGACGCTTGCTCCTTGTCTTGTTTTCCTTCAAAGCTGTCGATTAATTTGGTCCTTTTAACATTTCGTCTTGTTGTCGTGCCTAGTCCCTCCATCAGAATTCAACAGCTTCAAGATTGATTTAGGCAGTCTGCTGCTCAGATTCGAGATTTATCCGCTCTCTTGTAAGTAAACTTTTCTCCTTAATCTTATTTTAGTTTAACCTGAAGCATGAATTTGATAGTCCCGGGTGCAGTTTTGAAAGACCCGAATATTATCCCAAGTAGTTCCTCGCGGACTCCCCAAATATTCTTGTGATTCCAACTAGGTCATTGCAGGATTGTCCAAGAAAATATTTTGCTTGTTGAAAATTCGAAACCTTTTTTCGCTCTTTTAGAATTCTTTTGTTGTAAACTCGTGCGATTTTGTTGATCATCCCCTGAATTATCAACAGTTTTTTTCTTCGTGTCATAGAGTTGAATGGTTTATAAGAATTTGTTTGTTATCTGTATCCGTTTTGACCTTGCATTTGGTTTAGGAAATTTACTTTTTTCCTGTCGTGTATACTTGTGCTTGAGCTTTGTGTTCGCCCAACTTCAATTTTGACATGGATCGTCCTTGCTCAGCCTCTATATGATGTCGCGAACGACTCATTTTGTCTGAATTTGTGCAACCACCTTGTCTTGAACTCAAGTAGTTGACATGATACGGCTATTCGTGTTTTGTCAAAATCGGTGTGAGTTCAGATCTGGAATCTGGTTATCCACATGCCAGTGATCGAAACTCGTTGCGAATGGCCAGACAAATGTTGTGTGAATGGTAAACTTTTTGAATTGCGTTATGCTTTGCTAAGTTAAATTTGGCTGGATTATTTCTGTTTGCCTTGAAAGGGTTGGTTGTGCACGACCCTATTTTGGTTTTGACTTACTAAGTTGTCGTCCTTCTGATAACACTAATTCTTTAGTGTTATAATATTTATATAAGAATGCTAACTCACTATCAATCACCCAAGAATCCTAGAGCCAAAACATGTCTGGCTAAGCTAGAAGTTCGGACCAAGTTGCTGTAATAAAACAACATACCGCCCCTGGAGTAGATCCTGCTCAATGCTTCCCAAAGCCCCATGCTCTCTCTACTATACCTTGTGAAAGGCATGCGACGGAGCTTTCTATTAGTTCGTTCCAACAATTGTGCAACCAATTTGGAATTTCGGAAAAAGAAGAAGCCAATTTTCCTGGTGAGAAAGAGTTTGCGGATATTCCTCCAACTGGGTATGTTGCTGTTACTCGTGGTATGCTGGTGAGCAGGGCCATTACTCCTTTTTAATTCTTATTTAGAATTGATTCTCCGGAGCTTGGCTATTGCCAGTTACACCCGAATGGTTATGCGATTTTAACAAGCCTCTATATCCTTTTTATGAGAGAAAAGCAATGTGCTCCTTCATTTGAAGATATATGCTCCTTATATTCTTTTAAAAAGAGGAATCAGCGTTTCTCCATCATTTTTGTAGAAAGCTGGGGTCCTAGAATTATTACTAGCCTGGTGGACAGTGTTTGAGGATTTCCTAATTAATATTTCTTTGTCCGATACCCTAACAGTTTCTATGGCTTATGGATCGAAGGCGGTGAGTATATTTACTTCTCAGACCTCCTCTTTCTTTTATCTTGTTACTCAAGTCCTTGGTTTTGCTACAGAGATTCCTGATCAGAGTGTCGCCTTTAATCAAGATCTCTGTAATTTTTTACTAGCTGTTGGGGAAGGTGAGAGGAATAGGAAGTTTTTGATTACCAAAGATTTCCTACATCTTTACAACTTGCTTTCTCCTCTGCGCACCTTCACGGTGGATGCTTCTGATAAAAGGGGTGTTGTTAGGAAATCTCCGGTCAAGAGGACCTCGAAGAAGAAGTGCCCCAGCCCCACAAAAAGTAGTAAAGCAAATCTTAAACCCAAACCGATTTCTGCCAAAAAGGTAGTATCTAAGCGTCGTAAGGGTAAAGATCTTATGATTTCATCGGACTAGCCTGAGAAGGAGGGTCTTTCTCTTGAGGTAACTGACCAGGAAAATGTAAGCATGACCTCCTCAAAAACTGCTTCAGATCTAGTGAAAGAGAATGAGCGGCTTGACGACATTGGGGCGACTTCTAAGGAAGCTTTGAATGTTGATGAAAGTTCTCCCATTCGGGATAACCAGGAAGAAGGTGGTTCAATGACTTTTAAAGATTTTGATGTTTCAGATTTGGCTAAAGGCTTTATCCAAGGTAATACTATTGTTCAAATATTTTAACCTCCAAATCTTGAATACAGGAATTACCAAATCCCTTGTTTCTAGGTTAGGAAAGTGTTTTGCAACGTCAGGGACTGATTCAATTTCTCCTTTTTCATCTTGCCCCAGTACTTTATATTTGTGTTAAAGTTTTCTTTTGCTCTTTTTTCAGATTCAGGAATAGGACCGTCTTTATCAGACAGCTTTTCTCAACAAGCTGGTCTTGTTAATCCACAGAAACTCCTACAGTCCTGTCTTTCTAGCTACTCAAAGCGTCCTCGATTACCTTCAGATTCCTCAATCGATCATGCTCCTGAATCATCACTGGAAAAGTCAACGGAAGAAGAGGAAGCATGATCATTTACAAATATTTGAAAAAGAAGCTACGGGCGATGAGGATGCTAAGGAAGAGGGGGGGCAACGATGAACAGGGTGAGGATGAGTCTAGGAAACCTCATAAATCGACTAAGCTCTTGGGCCCTAGTTTTTTGGTCCCTCCGGGAAAATCCTCTACAACCTCTCAATCTCTTGTTTCTACTTGTTGTCAGATCCAAATGATCCTCGATAGGCCTCCTTATGAAATTGCCTCGGGTAATTTAAAGATGAAGGATCGATTCGAAGGTTGGGACTTAAGGGGAATCGATTTTGACTTAACTTGTTCCCATACAATGACCAGAATGCCATTGGAGAGCTGAGTGCTATAAAACATTACATGACCACCCAGCTGGACATTGTTAAGAACCAACTTGAAGTACAACTAGATGAAGCTGGGGATACTAGCAGGGACCGATTTGAATCGTGGAACAAGCTTTGCTTTGAATTCCAGAGGTTGAACACTCGACACCTCGAGCGTATTGAGGTTCTTGAGAATGATAAGACCGAGCTGATCTGCATGATTAAAGTCCAGGAATTTGAGATTGCATCTTTGAAGGGCAACGATAATAGGGCAAGCAGCTTAGAAGCCGAAAATGAGAAGCTTCAAGGGGAGATTAAGGCTATCATAAGGCAAGTTCATGAGGTTCAATTTGGCAGAGAATCTGTTGAATCTCAATTGGCAGAACAACAAACTGTAGCTTCTTTTCAATGGGAGAGGATAGCTCTCGAAGAGAAGATTACCTTCCAAAATACAGCTCTCCAAACTCTAGAAGAGGAAAAAATGAAGCTAACCAATGACCTTGAGCGAGTCAAAATTAAAACTGATGAAACCCTATTTCGATTTTACGTTCTCAGTGTTATCAATCGTGGAAGCTTGAGTTTTCTGAACAAGGATTTCCCTCGAACATCAGCTCTTGTTTGGGAACAAGTACTTAAATATTCCAAGGATAAAGAAGACAGTGCTCTCCAAGAGACCCTCCTAGAGGAAATAGACCGTGATGCTTTAGAAAAGGTAGAAAAATACTAGCAGGTGAACGAGCTCAGTCTCTAGAGAAAGCGGCTTTGAACATTGTCTCCGCTTACACTTCTCGTCTTGCTGATGATGA
The DNA here is from genome assembly GCA_030737875.1 of Allium sativum. Classification (NCBI taxonomy): domain Eukaryota; kingdom Viridiplantae; phylum Streptophyta; class Magnoliopsida; order Asparagales; family Amaryllidaceae; genus Allium; species Allium sativum. Next base: position 251,061,393 of record CM060920.1, read on the forward strand.
AGCTTCAAACTCTCATATTCCTTTTGCAAATGCTTCCATTATAAACGAAAATGCTTCTGAGTCCCACTTCACTGACGATCATGCTATTCGGGATGATACCTCCAAGCAATGCACTGGGGTGGTGAAGAAGAGTGATGCTCTTCAGATTGGTTGTATATGCGAGTGCCAGTCCTCTCCCGCTACTTTATATTTGTGTTGCCCACTTTATGACCCTGCATCTGATCTGTGATTCTGCGATGAATTTATGTTTTACTTTGTCATCTTTTTCACTGGCACATTGCATATTACGCTCTTATCGCGGTTTATTCATACCAGATTATGCTTTATTGGTCGTATGATTGTTACGATCTCACGGTGTGTAACACTAGTATTGTGGGTTTGTTTTAATCATCATGGTTATACCCCCGTATTGAAATTAACCCCAATCTTAGAGTCTCAGTTTCCTTCTTTGCTCCCCCTTAAGGGGTTTTATTTTATTACGCACTTATTCGTATTTCTCGATACGTTGGTAATTCAAACCCTTTGAAGTTTTTATTCTAATATATGCCCTCCTCTGGAAAAGGTGCATGTACCCTACAATGCGTATAATCATGTTTCTTACTGACCTGGCATCCCAAGCCTTTCGTAGACTCGATTAAACGCATATTCGCATATATACATATTATTATTTTTTAATGTGTACTCAATCCCATATCTCACTGACCCAGTGCCCCAAGCCCTTTAGAGACTGGTTTTGAGTACGAGCCCCTAGGGAAAGACTTGGTTTTTTAGTTTTCGACCCAATCTTGGCCTTGTTTGATCCAGTTTATTATTCTCAAACAGAGACTTGGATTGGATACTCCCGTTCGGCTAGGATTTCTGAATTATTTTGTTACCCCCTTTCGGCTAGGATTTCTGTTACCCCTTTCGGCTAGGATTTCTGTTACCCCCTTTCGGCTAGGATTTCTGAATTGTTTTGTTACCCCCTTTCGGCTAGTATTTTTGAATTAGGTGTTTGCTAAGAATTGCGTGTCTTTGTGGCGGAGAGCACGACTTTCTGGCTTGGTGTGTTTCCATCATTTGACTCAGACTGGTTTTTTTTTCTTTTGAGATTTGCAAGGTGGTAGGTTTGATTATCTTGCTTCGTTCGAATGGTGCTTTTGGCAATTGATGCCTAAATTATTCCAACCAGGATGTGCTTGGGGAGTTCTCAGTTATGGTTGAGCTAGGAATGAGTAGTCACCCACCTTTCTTGTCCTATATTCGAGAGATCGATTTTAGTATGAGTCAGCAAACATGTGATCTATGCACGTAAATAACTTTCAGCTTGTAAAGCTCTCGCTTGGTACAGTACATGTAAATCACAAATTGTTTGTAGAAACACATCAAGAAGTAAAGCAAAGTAAAGTAATTGCAAAATAAAGGCGATGGGGGTCGCGCATTTTTAGCTTTGGATATTGAATTGTAGCTGATGGTTGTTACTCGATGACCGGCCATAGGTCCACGGGTGCTTGGGCTTTCTCATGTGACCCGGGTTGACTGGTAGTGTTACTTTGTCCCTGGGCAGTTGGAGCGTTTTGAGGATCCTTGACATACTACTGAAGTTGGTTCTTTCGGATGAGCTCTTCAATTAAGCTTCTCAGGTATTGACATTTATTTGTGTTGTGCCCTGGCTGATTATGAAACCGACAGAATTTTCCGGAGTTGGCTTGCTGCTCCGTAATCCTCTGTGGTTTTACTTGAGGAAAAACTTCCGAGTCTTTTGTAGCGGCATAGATCTTCTCTAGGGTCTCGTTCAAAGGAGTCATCTCTTTTTGCTTTAAAAATCATGACTTCTTATGTGATTTATTATCCTTCTCGTTAGATCCTCTCTTTTGCCTAAGATCATTCTTCTGCCCTATTTGAAACTCATTAATTTTCCTTTCTTTGGCCGTACTACTCTCTATGTCCTTTTGGATATTTGAGGCATAATCTTCTACACTCATGTACTCTTCGGCTTTCTTATAGAATTTCTTTAGGGTCTTGGGTTTCTTCATTTTAACCCATTTCCCGAAGTCCGATTTCTCATTGATAGCACCTTTCAAAGCTGCCAATAAGTACCAAGGCTCTGGTTCTATGACTTCTGCCACTGCGACATGAAATTGGGTAAGGAAAGCTTTGATGGTTTCCCCAGACATTTGCTTCATCTCGCTGAGCGACATAATGTCTCTTGCTTTGGTAGTTTGCAGATAGAACTGGTCTTGGAATCTTTTTGCTAAATCGGCAAATTGATCAACGCACTTAGGTGGAAGTCTAGTGAACCATAGTGAAGCCACACCTTCTAGCCATATGGGAAAATACAAGCATTTTATTTCGTCGGTTGCCCTGGCCCCGTTCATGTTTTGATCATATTTGAATAGAAAGAAGTTTGGATCTCCAATTCCATCATAAGGTGCGATAGTTGGAGGTATGGATTTCTTAGAAAACTTCGTTTGTCGGATCCTTTCTGTAAATGGGTTTTTACTGGGTGAAAACTCTCATTCCTTCTCATCGTCTTTTTGGACCGCCCTTTCTTTCATTATTTGTTGAATCATGTATGTAATACGCTTTTCGTTGTTTGCTCGTTCCGTAAGACTGGTGTTGATGCTTTTACCAGAGCGATCACGGTTTGAACTACGGTGCTTTGCGCTTCTTTCGGGGAATGTCCCTTTAGTAGGGCTTGTGGCACTTTGAGTTGTATGCTTTACCTTGTGCTGTATGACTTTGGCCTTAGAATCTTTAACACCGGCCTCACCCTTGTCTTCCACCGAAAAGTGGGACCGATTAAGGCCTGATGCAGAAGAGTTCGCTTTTTCATTGGCAACGTTTACGGCATTCGGTGGTAGAGGATTGATTTGAGTGCTAATTAGGGCATTAAGCCTCTCCATCATAATTTTTGTCGTGGCATCCATTTTCTAGTTCGAACCGGTCAAAGCCACATTTAACTGATCTCGTGTAATAGATGGCTTGGGCGATTCTTCCACTTCTCGATTCAAAACTTGTGGTGTAGCTTCATCACCTTGAACATCCTCCGCAATCATGGTAACTCTGTTGGACTTGTTATTTTTCTTTGAACCAGCCATGGCTTGGGGGAAAAAGACAGTTTGAGAGCTCGACAGTGGACAGTTTGAGACTAGAAGGAGATGTGAAGGAAGGAAATGTTAGTCAGCCCCATGGTGGACGCCAAAATGTTTTCACCAAAACTTGGTTCAAACACCAATGATACGAAAATCGTACTTCACCAAACAAGGTTAGAATATAAATGTAGTCGCACTCAACAACAATTGAAAGAAAATTGCGAAGGGAACAAAATGAAGACGAGCTCTGCTATGAACCTTTCTTGGGATGTTATATATGAGTGATCATGGATACTTGTGGTATGATGGTCATGCAAATTTTTTGTTGATGCTGTGATATACTACAGTCTGGAAATTGGTTGTGGCAAGTAGGGCTTTTAGACAATAGTAGTTTTGAGTTTTTTTTGGTACTTCAGTTGTAAATATGTATAGGTTTTTTTTTTCTCATTACTACATTTTATAGTTTTATAGGAACTGTCCAGTGTTAGAATAGCTGGATATGTAATCTTATTCTCTTTGTAATTGACTCATGCATGAATAAATAATAATAATTGCCTTTCAAAATGAAGACGAGATTTTAGAGTGGTTCAGCCTTGAGCTAGGCCTACATCCACTGTAAAGGTGATTTGCATTATCATGATGACATTTACAAAATACATCAACTCTCGTTTTTTATACATCTCATTGTTCTCTCAATATATTCTCACTTTTACATACAAATCTTGCTTAGATTCGCGAGATTCGATGAAAGAAAAGCGGAATCTACGAAAGAAAAGGACGGATAGGCAACAAAGGAGGAGGATGTCTTCAATCTTCTTCACTTATAGGATTTTAACGGACGCCATGGCCAAGTGGATGAAAGACCTTGGAATGGAGACCATGATCATGGTTGAAATGGCTGAGGACGGAACTTAGCAGCACTTTGTGGTGGCCAGAAGTTTCCCCCTTTTCAGTGGCACTCATGGCCTATTATGGGTCTTCCCTCACAGAAGTTTGAACTAGGATTCTCATGGGTCGCTTATCCCATAATTACTTAAATGGCACTGCCTTGTTGTAGCCAGCTGTCAACAACCGTTTCTGACCGTCCGACATAAGTGACTTTACAAGAGCGATCACCCTTGTGAAGGCGAGCGACTGCTTCAAGTCTGGATAGTTTAGGCGAGTGTCTTCAGGAACGCGAGCGACTGGTTGGATCGGACGTGCTTACTTGTGGACAGATGGGCCACCAACACCATACTTATAGGAAAGCGCCTGGTTGAAATAGTAATGATAGATTGAGGAGCAAACGACTAGGGTTGTAATTTGTCGGCTGACATAGAGCGTGTGTGCAATCCCTGGTTTCTTTGGATTCTCGGCTAACTAGTCGAGAGCGGTACGTGCGACCGAACTCTTGAATATGGGGGTGAGCGGGGCGACCCTTTCCTGGATGTACGAGTCTTGTTGTTACTGTATCCTGTGTGGTTTTTAAGGGATAAACACTATCAATTTTTTCTTTGTATGTTCCATTGCAAAAACATGAGTCTGTTCAATTACTTGATCACACTTTTGCATCAGTGACTCACATTGGGATTGTTAAACATTCAAAATCTCTTATTCTCAAAGATGTATTTTTTTATCCTATCATTCAAATTCAATTTATTATCTATCTCACAATTAACAAAGCAACTTAATTGTGAAGTAATATTTTCTAGATTTCAACGTCATTTTAAGGACCTGTTGACGAACAGGACGATTGGTCGGGGTAGAGTTCATTGTGGCCTTTACTACTTGGAGGATGTTTCCTATTTGAATTCAGTTTTTTCATTTCAGCATTCAGATAATTTTGATCTTTGGCACTCTCGCCTTGGTCATCCTAGTAGTTCCCGTTTTAAATTTCTTATTAATAATTTTCGGATATATCCGCGAATAATAAATTTATTTGTGATGTTTGTCCACAAGCTAAGTAATCTTGTTGTTCGTTTCCGCAAAGTGTATCTCATTCTTCTGTATGTTTTGAATTATTACACGTTGATGTTTGGGGACCATTTAATGTTCTATCTAAAAATGATTCACATTTTTTACTTACCATTGTTGATGATTATTCAAGATGCACTTGGGGACCATTTAATGTTCTATCTAAAAATGATTCACATTTTTTACTTACCATTGTTGATGATTATTCAAGATGCACTTGGGTTTATTTAATGAAATTCAAGTCTCAAAATTTTTATATGATAAACATTTTCTTTAATCAAGTTAATAAACAATTTGGGCAGTCAATCTTCACTATACAATCTAGAGATGGTAATATTTTATTCCACAACTTCAAGCTCTTCGATCTAACAATGGAACCGAATTTCTTTCATTAGAGTTTCAAAATTGGTTTCATTCTCATGGTATATTCCATCAACGAAGTTGTGTAGCCACTCCCCAAAAAATGAGACTGTGGAACATAAACATCGACAATTGCTTGATGTTGCTCGCTCATTACAATTCCAAGCTAATCTTCCCCTTTCTTTTTGGGGCGAATGTGTTCTCACCGCTGCATTTCTCATAAATAAATTACCCACACGTACTCTTAATTTCAAATCTCCTCATGAAATTTTATTTGGAAAGGTTCCATCTTATTCATCTTTAAGTTTGTTTGGATGTCTGTGTTTTGCAAAAAATATAGACATTAAAAATAAATTTGATGCACGGGTGTAACAATCCGAATTTTATAACATGTTAAAACAAGAAATCAGGGCAGAATTAAATTATAAATTAAGAATCAAGCAAAACGGGTTGCGCCATTGCGTTCATCTCGGAATTCTGGTTGGAAACGAGTCCGAAATTTCGTAAATCGGAGTCCGTATGACCGAGATATGGCCTCTAGAAGTTTCACGAAAAATCAGAAAACAAAAACAGATCAAATTCGAATTCGAAATTCAAAATCAGCTCAAAACAGATTGGGCAGGAAAATTTCCCGCCCTACCCCAGGTCGACTGGGGGTCGACTGGGGAGTCGACCTGCCCCCCCAGGTCGATTGGGGTGTCGACCTGGGTGTCGACCTGGGGGTCGACCTCCCTGGTCGGCCATCTTAGCCTGGTGCACCTGCTTGCTTGTGTGGTCTGGTTGGTTGGCCTATGACGATTTTCAGTGGCTCAGATCTATCCTAGGGTTGATCCTATGGCCTAAACTAATCCTAACCTCTATAAAAACACCCTAAGACCCAACCTAAATCACTAAAAATCATTCTAGCAACAAAGTGCTGCCAAAATGCTCCTAAATCATGGCCTCCATCTTCATCATTGAGAGCTTGAGAGTTCTAAACTAAATCTAAGGAAAAGGAGCAATCTTTCTCCATCAAATCAAAGGAGCTACTTGTTTCTCAAGGCCTCTAGTGTTTCTACATCATTCCTAGAGCTTCTACAACAAATCAAGAGGGTAGATCAACGTCGCTACAACGATTCTATGACGATTATTGTTCCTAATTCACTAGCCATGCTTTGTAAGTTCTAGATGCTTTTAGATTGAAACGATAACGTGAATATGACATGTGATAAAGTTGAAATTTGATCTATGCATGATAATCGATCCATGCTCATTCTTATTCATTTTTTATCTTGACCTTTGGAGATGTTGCTATGACATTTATTTGAACCTATGCATGTTGCAAATCACTCTTTCATGTCCTTAGCATGCATGTAATGATGTTTTTCTCTCGGATCTTGTTTTATGCAAAGTTTCTACCTTCCCCTATTTATTTTCTTTTGATAAACCTTGGTCGATTTCGGACCTAGGCCTAAACTACGATTTACATGCGATTTGTATACGGGGAAATTTGGGGTACTGCCAATGTAATTTGCAAGTTTGGGCGTACATGAATTGGCATATGAATTAAATCACGCGTTTTGAGACTATGCAAGTTAAATCAAGGGATAGGGCTTATGTAAATTAGGCATAAGTGAAACTGGGAACATGAACCATGATGTGGGTTATTTGGGCATGAATGCGACAAAAATGTAATTTTGGCTAGAACTTGGTTTGGGCAAATTGGCATAAACTTGACATACATGCAAATAGGCGAGAATTGGACATATGTAAAGTGGCTAGAATTGGGTACATATTTTCATGGGCAGGTAAGGTGGAACTTGGGCATATGTATAGTAATATGTAAAGTGGGGATTTTGACTTAGATGACACATATGTAATTAACAATCTAACGGATGTCTTCGACACGAGGTTAGACTTGAGTTGTGGTGTAATTCTGCCCGGAACCGCCCGGCATATCCAGTGACCACAACAATAATAGTCTAATGTGAGAGGTCATAGGCAAAGATTAGATGGTGGTAATGCATGAACCCGAGGTTGGAATGGATTTGCGGTGTAATTCTGCCCGGAACCGCCCGGCATATCCAGTGACCGCAAATAAGTCCAATGTGAGAGGTTGATGCATTAGTAAATAATAAAAAGAATATGACATGGACGGGTGGGTTAAGTAACTTGATTAGACTAATAACACTTAACCAATATGACATGGACGGGTGGGTTAAGTAACTTGACTAGACTAATGACACTTAACCAATATAACGTGGATGGGTGGGTTAAGTAAAACCGGACTTCATTTCTAGATGACACTTAACCATATAACACTATTAGAGGATGGGTTAGTTTAACCTGAATGAGTTGATAACACCCGACTAGTATAACGCGAGGCATGGTAAGGTTAAGTAAACTAAAAAGGGAAACACTTAACCGTTATAATTTGATAGGGGATGGGGTTAAGTCATGAATTGCTTGAATATACTTAACCAATCCAACATGATAACTTGATGAGGTTAAGTCATGAATCGCTTGAATATACTTAACCAATCCAACATGATAACTTGATGAGGTTAAGCTATGAATCGTTTGAATATACTTAACCAATCCAACATGATAATTTGATGGGGTTAAGTCATGAATCGCTTGAATATACTTAACCAATCCAACATGATAACTTGATGGGGTTAAGTCATGAATCGCTTGAATATACTTAACCAATCCAACATGATAACTTGATGAGGTTAAGTCATGAATCGCTTGAATATACTTAACCAATCCAACATGATAACTTGATGAGGTTAAGTCACGAATCGCTTGAATATACTTAACCAATCTAACATGATAACTTGATGAGGTTAAGTCATGAGTCACTTGAATATACTTAACCAATCTAACACGTTAATTTGATGGGGTTAAGCTTGAATAGAATTAACCAATCTAACACGGTAATTTGATGGGGTTAAGCCTAAATATACTTAACCAATTTGACACGATGATTTGGATAGGGTTAAGTCATGAACCGCTGGAATACGCTTAACCAACTTGACATGTGATTCATAGGGCTTAGTCATGAACTTGAATCACAACACTTAGCCAACTTGACATGACATGTAGACGGGTTAAGTCACGAACTGGAATGACCACACTTAACCAACTTTACATGCTAGACTGATAGGGGTTGAGTCTTGAATTTAGATGACAACACTTAACCTGCTAGACGGAAACCATAGATACGCGGTCCTTTTCAGCAGTAACCCTCTTGGATGTATCACGATACCCTAGGGACTAGGCTAGGGTGGGGCACGATTACTAGGCTGATTGTACGCGACCAAAACGACGGCTGAGTTTGGTGCGCCGTCGTAGGTTCAGGCGGGCTATGGTCGTGCACATAGTCCGGAGTTGAAAAAGCAGGCGTGGGCACCAGTAGTTGTACACTGTGCGTTCTTGGAATGGTGTCAGTGGTTGACACCCTAGGGCTTGATACACCCTAGGGTGGACCTAGCACAGAGTAGCTACATTCGTGATTGGGCCGTATGACACCCGACACACACGAGCTAGGACTTGTAGGGAGCCGATCGATTAGATCATTACGTGGAAAGAAAAGGGCGTTGTTTGATAGGTAGCATAATCCCTAGTGGCCCTAGGTGGCGTAAATCCTAGTCGAACACGCGATAGTTCATGAAGGGGGAATCTGGCTAGAACAAGGAGGGCAGTCCGAGCGACTTCAAGGATGGTGACACTACGTTGTAGTAGTATAGAATAACGTGATGGAACCCGTACGATGGAAGACAAGGGACTATGCATGTACATGGAAGGGATGATACGAGTCAGGATGCTAGTACGGTTGGTGCAGAGGACGTTAGACATGCGATGCTATTACGGGTTTACCTTGGTTATCCTGATACCTTGGTTATCTTGTTACTTGGGTTTATCATGTTATCTTAGTTTGATCTGTTTACCTTGTCATCATGCCTATATTTACTTTCGGTTTATACATGTCATGTTACTCTTACCTGTTTTTAGGCTGAAAGCCACTAGGACTTACTCAGTCTTTATTACTGACCCTGTTTTGTTTCGCCTCTTTTTCTTCCGTTTACCCCCCCCCCCCAGGTTTACAGGGAGGAGAAGTTGCTACTTAGTGCGGATCTTTCTGCTTCAAGGTTATCATCTATGGCTTGGACTTTTCTTGGCTATGGCTATTTTACTGCTTTACTTGGGGAATAATTTATGACTATGGTTTTATGCTTCTTTATTATTGCAAGACAGGTTTCGATGTAAGTAATTTAATGGCACTTTGATGTAAAAGGTTTTAGGAAAATGAAATCATGTTTTCTTCCGCTGTTTTTATATGTTCTGTCTTGTAATATTTCTGTGCATGTTTACCTAGATAATACGCCACCAAAGCTAGTGCATTCCCTTTGTGAGTGACCCTAGCGGAGGTGGGGTGTTACATTTGGTATCAGAGCGGAAGGTTACCAGACTGGGCAAAAGTTTTAAAACCTTCTGGAAACTATTTGAAAACCGTTTATAAAGAAGCATTTTTTTTCAAGAAAAGTTTTAAAGAAAAAGGCTATTCCCCAAAAAGCCATTAGCATTATCCTTCGTTCCCTTGATTAAATCTCTCTTCCTTTCTTTCCTCCACCTGTAGTCACAGTAGTTTTAACTGTGACTAATCCTTTTCTAGCTACGTAAATGTTTTCCGTGTGATGGAGGAAGTTCTCAAGAGACCTGTTACCGCGTTATACAAGAAAGGATAGGAGTGGTTAAGGCGAATAAGGCTCAGCACAAGAAGGTAGTTAGGTACTATAGGACAAGGACATGGGCAAAGAACAAGATCGTCGAGAGGGAAATTGTATTCTCTCACTACTAGCATGCCTAAGAGGGGTGGTAACGTTTCTGGTAAAAGTTTAGCTTTTCCTTTCTATCATCCCGTTAGGACTTTGTTTTGTACATCGCATCCTTTTTAAATCTTGCTTCGATAGTTGAGTCTCTGCACCTTAGTACTAGCACAACAGAGGGTCCCGTTTTGTCTCAAATCTTGTTGGGAGATCGTCCCATTTACTCATGACTTGTTTGGATTTGAGGACATCTATGACTTTTGGAAATAATGCTTATGTTTTTGAGTTATGGGTTGATTCTAGGAATAAAGTGGTCATCCCGTAAGGGTTCCATTCTCAGCTCGGAAAGGAGGATAGTTAGACTCTTGACTTGCCTCGGTAATACCCTCGAAGTCTCTTGTAACCTTTAGGAATCTATCATGATTGGTTACCTAGAATCTCTTGATGCATTTGTTGGTAATCCGTTCGAGTAGAGTTCGCTACAAAGGCGGATGGTTCATTTCGCTTGTGCATGAGATATGGAAATCACTCTAGTAAGTACACTTGGTAACATGGTTGGCATCTGTTTGTTTTCAAGAGATAGTTCTTCTGCGTGAAATGCTGTATATTGAGTAAACGAGATCCAGAGTTCACTAGTGAATTTTGGAGAGCTTGCATGAAAACCGTGAGTACACGAATATGGTTGAGCCAAGTATACTAGAGGGAGAATAAGAAAAAGTGGAACGAGAGGCGACAATGAAGTGAGTTCCAGCTCATATTTAGAAATATGAGTTAAGAGGCCACGAAATCATGAACTTAAAGATGGTCAAAACACAATGGAGTTAAGCTCAAGGAAATGTGACTTAGAAGATTGAAGACAAGATACACGCATCATATCTCTTTTTAAGAGTATATTATTGATCCCTGTTTTTCTGTAGATCTAACTCGCATGCTGTCTTTTATACATATCCCCTCGGTCCTATTTTCGATCTTATTTCTGTTGCAAACTCCATAGGGGTTATGACTCATCGGTTAATAATACCTGTCAGGGTCTGAAGGTGTCCGTTAGGTTGACTAAATCTTTTGGGCTTTATAGGATATCGGTTGGGTTTAGAAAGGGATTTCTTGTAATCCGAAAAGGAGTTTATCTTGCTTATCTTCTCGATCCTATCTTGAGAACCTTAGGTAGAAACCCTTTGGATGAAACATGTATTTGAAACATGTTATGCTTGATGGTTGCAAATGGTTGCAAGTGTTTGCAAGTGGTTGCTCGTGGATGCATGAATACACATTAGGCACTAGATCGGCTCAGACACATTTTCATGTTGCATATGCATGAGTGTTTATACTTGTTTATGGATGAAATTTAACGTGTTAGCATGTGGATATTGCATATGGATGAATGTTTGTGCACACATGTAGTGTTTATGTGACTAGGACTATTTGCATACATGTGGATTCATGGCACTAAACATATTTTGCATTTAGAAGATCAATCAGGCCCGATCATTTGCATTAGATAAGGAACATATACACACACTTTCTGCATATGTTCATATGGCATTAGAAATCTTTTAAGGACAATGGTTGCTTGTGGATGATGCTTTGAGTAGATGGATGATTGGATGGTAGGATACATCCTCCCTAACTTAGAGATTTCGGGGACGATATCCTTTAAGGTGGGGAGAATGTAACAATCCGAATTTTATAACATGTTAAAACAAGAAATCAGGGCAGAATTAAATTATAAATTAAGAATCAAGCAAAACGGGTTGCGCCGTTGCGTTCGTCTCGGAATTCTGGTTGGAAACGAGTCCGAAATTTCGTAAATCGGAGTCCGTATGACCGAGATATGGCCTCTAGAAGTATCACGAAAAATCAGAAAATGAAAACAGTTCAAATTCGAATTCGAAATTCAAAATCAGCTCAAAACAGATTGGGCGGGAAAATTTCCCGCCCTACCCCAGATTGACTAGGGGGTCGACTGGGGAGTCGACCTGCCCCCCCTCCCCCCCAGGTCGACTGGGGTGTCGACCTGGGGGTCGACCTCCCTGGTCGGCCATCTTAGCCTGGTGCACCTGCTTGCTTGTGTGGTCTGGTTGGTTGGCCTATGACAATTTTCAGTGGCTCAGATATATCCTAGGGTTGATCCTATGGCCTAAACTAGTCCTAACCTCTATAAAAACACCCTATGACCTAACCTAAATCACTAAAAATCATTCTAGCAACAAAGTGCTACCAAAATGCTCCTAAATCATGGCCTCCATCTTCATCATTGAGAGCTTGAGAGTTCTAAACTAAATCTAAGGAAAAGGAGCAATCTTTCTCCATCAAATCAAAGAAGCTACTTGTTTCTCAAGGCCTCTAGTGTTGCTACATCATTCCTAGAGCTTCTACAACAAATCAAGAGGGTAGATCAACGTCGCTACAACGATTCTATGACGATTATTGCTCCTAATTCACTAGCCATGCTTTGTAAGTTCTAGATGCTTTTAGATTGAAATGATAACGTGAATATGACATGTGATAAAGTTGAAATTTGATCTATGCATGATAATCGATCCATGCTCATTCTTATTCATTTTTGATCTTGACCTTTGGGGATGTTGCTATGACATTTATTTGAACCTATGCATGTTGCAAATCACTCTTTCATGTCCTTAGCATGCATGTAATGATGTTTTTCTCTCGGATCTTGTTTTATGCAAAGTTTCTACCTTCCCCTATTTATTTTCTTTTGATGAACCTTGGTCGATTTCGGACCTAGGCCTAAACTACGATTTACATGCGATTTGTATACGGGGAAATTTGGGGTATTGCCAATGTAATTTGCAAGTTTGGGCATACATGAATTGGCATATGAATTAAATCACGCGTTTTGAGACTATGCAAGTTAAATCAAGGGATAGGGCTTATGTAAATTAGGCATAAGTGAAATTGGGAACATTAACCATGATGTGGGTTATTTGGGCATGAAAGCGACAAAAATGTAATTTTGGCTAGAACTTGGTTTGGGCAAATTGGCATAAACTTGACATACATGCAAATAGGCGAGAATTGGACATATGTAAAGTGGCTAGAATTGGGTACATATTTTCATGGGCAGGTAAGGTGGAACTTGGGCATATGTATAGTAATATGTAAAGTGGGGATTTTGACTTAGATGACACATATGTAATTAACAATCTAACGGATGTCTTCGACACGAGGTTAGACTTGAGTTGTGGTGTAATTCTGCCCGGAACCGCCCGGCATATTCAGTGACCACAACAATAATAGTCTAATGTGAGAGGTCATAGGCAAAGATTAGATGGTGGTAATGCATGAACCCGAGGTTGGAATGGATTTGCGGTGTAATTCTGCCCGGAACCGCCCGGCATATCCAGTGACCGCAAATAAGTCCAATGTGAGAGGTTGATGCATTAGTAAATAATAAAAAGAATATGACATGGACGGGTGGGTTAAGTAACTTGATTAGACTAATAACACTTAACCAATATGACATGGACGGGTGGGTTAAGTAACTTCACTAGACTAATGAAACTTAACCAATATAACGTGGATGGGTGGGTTAAGTAAAACCGATTTGATTTCTAGATGACACTTAACCATATAACACGATTAGAGGATGGGTAAGTTTAACCTGAATGAGTCGATAACACCCAACTAGTATAACGCGAGGCATGGTAAGGTTAATTAAACTAAAAAGGGAAACACTTAACCGTTATAATTTGATAGGGGATGGGGTTAAGTCATGAATCGCTTGAATATACTTAACCAATCCAACATGATAACTTGATGAGGTTAAGTCATGAATCGCTTGAATATACTTAACCAATCCAACATGATAACTTGATGAGGTTAAGTCATGAATCGCTTGAATATACTTAACCAATCCAACATGATAACTTGATGGGGTTAAGTCATGAATCGCTTGAATATATTTAACTAATCCAACATGATAACTTGATGGGGTTAAGTCATGAATCGCTTGAATATACTTAACCAATACAACATGATAACTTGATGAGGTTAAGTCATGAATCGCTTGAATATACTTAACCAATCCAACATGATAACTTGATGAGGTTAAGTCATGAATCGCTTGAATATACTTAACCAATCTAACATGATAACTTGATGAGGTTAAGTCATGAGTCAATTGAATATACTTAACCAATCTAACACTGTAATTTGATGGGGTTAAGCTTGTATAGACTTAACCAATCTAACACGGTAATTTGATGGGGTTAAGCCTAAATATACTTAACAATTTGACACGATGATTTGGATAGGGTTAAGTCATGAACCGCTGGAATACGCTTAACCAACTTGACATGTGATTCGTAGGGCTAAGTCATGAACTTGAATGACAACACTTAGCCAACTTGACATGACATGTAGACGGGTTAAGTCACGAACTGGAATGACCACACTTAACCAACTTGACATGCTAGACTGATAGGGGTTGAGTCTTGAATTTAGATGACAACACTTAACCTGCTAGACGGAAACCCTAGTTACGCGGTCCTTTTCAGCAGTAACCCTCTTGGATGTATCACGATACCCTAGGGACTAGGCTAGGGTGGGGCACGATTACTGGGCTGATTGTAAGCGACCAAAACGACGGCTGAGTTTGGTGCGCCGTCGTAGGTTGAGGCGGGCTATGGTCGTGCACGTAGTCCGGAGTTGAAAGAGCAGGCGTGGGCACCAGTAGTTGTACACTGTGCGTGCTTGGAATGGTGTCAGTGGTTGACACCCTAGGGCTTGATACACCCTAGGGTGGACCTAGCACAGAGTAGCTACATTCGTGATTGGGCCGTATGACACCCGACACACACAAGCTAGGACTTGTAGGGAGCCGATCGATTAGATCGTTACGTGGAAAGAAAAGGTCGTTGTTCGATAGGTAGCATAATCCCTAGTGGCCCTAGGTGGCGTAAATCCTAGTCGAACACGCGATAGTTCATGAAGGGGGAATCTGGCCAGAACAAGGAGGGCAGACCGAGCTACTTCAAGGATGGTGACACTACGTTGTAGTAGTATAGAATAACGTGATGGAACCCGTACGATGGACGGCAAGGGACTATGCATATACATGGAAGGGATGATACGAGTCAGGATGCTAGTACGGTTGGTGCAGAGGACGTTAGACATGCGATGCTATTCCGGGTTTACCTTGGTTATCCTGTTACCTTGGTTATCTTGTTACTTGGGTTTATCCTGTTATCTTGGTTTGATCTGTTTACCTTGTCATCATGCCTATATTTACTTTCGGTTTATACATGTCATGTTACCCTTACCTGTTTTTAGGCTGAAAGCCACTAGGACTTACTCAGTCTTTATGACCGACCCTGTTTTGTTTCGACTCTATTTCTTCCGTTCCCCCCCCCCCCAAAGTTTACAGGGAGGAGATGTTGCTACTTAGTGCGGATCTTTCTGCTTCAAGGTTATCATCTATGGCTTGGACTTTTCTTGGCTATGGCTATTTTACTGCTTTACTTGGGGAATAATTTATGACTATGGTTTTATGCTTCTTTATTATTGCAAGACAGGTTTCGATGTAAGTAATTTAATGGCACTTTGATGTAAAAGGTTTTAGGAAAATTAAATCATGTTTTCTTCCGCTGTTTTTATATGTTCTGTCTTGTAATATTTCTGTGCATGTTTACCTAGATAATACTCCACCAAAGCTAGTGCATTCCCTTTGTGAGTGACCCTAGCAGACGTGGGGTGTTACATTTGGTATCAGAGCGGATGGTTACCAGACTGGGCAAAAGTTTTAAAACCTTCTGGAAACTATTTGAAAACCGTTTATAAAGAAGCATTTTTTTTCAAGAAAAGTTTTAAAGAAAAAGGCTATTCCCCAAAAAGCCATTAGCATTATCCTTCGTTCCCTTGATTGAATCTCTCTTCCTTTCTTTCCTCCACCTGTAGTCACAGTAGTTTTAACTGTGACTAATCCTTTTCTAGCTACGTAAATGTTTTCCGTGTGATGGAGGAAGTTCTCAAGAGACCTGTTACCGCGTTATACAAGAAAGGATAGGAGTGGTTAAGGCGAATAAGGCTCAGCACAAGAAGGTAGTTAGGTACTATAGGACAAGGACATGGGCAAAGAACAAGATCGTCGAGAGGGCAATTGTATGCTCTCACTACTAGCGTGCCTAAGAGGGGTGGTAACGTTTCTGGTAAATGTTAGGTTTTCCTTTCTATCATCCCGTTAGGACTTTGTTTTGTACATTGCATCCTTTTTAAATCTTGCTTCGATAGTTGAGTCTCTGCACCTTAGTACTAGCACAACATAGGGTCCCGTTTTGTATCAAATCCTGTTGGGAGATCGTCCCATTTACTCATGACTTGTTTGGATTTGAGGACATCTATGACTTTTGGAAATAATGCTTATGTTTTTGAGTTATGGGTTGATTCTAGGAATAAAGTGGTCATCCCGTAAGGGTGCCGTTCTTGGGTCGAAAAGGAGGATAGTTAGACTCTTGACTTGCCTCGGTAATACCCTCGAAGTCTCTTGTAACCTTTAGGATTCTGTCATGATTGGTTACCTAGAATCTCTTGATGCATTTGTTGGTAATCCGTTCGAGTAGAGTTCGCCACTAAGGCGGATGGTTCATTTCGCTTGTGCATGAGATATGGAAATCACTCTAGTAAGTACACTTGGTAACATGGTTGGCATCCGTTTGTTTTCAAGAGATAGTTCTTCTGCGTGAAATGTTGTATAGTGAGTAAACGAGATCCAGAGTTCACTAGTGAATTTTGGAGAGATTGCATGAAAACCGTGAGTACACGGATATGGTTGAGCTAAGTATACTAGAGGGAGAATAAGAAAAAGTGGAACGAGAGGCGATAATGAAGTGAGTTCCAGTTCATATTTGGAAATAGGAGTTAAGAGGCCACGAAATCATGAAGTTAAAGATGTCAAAGCACAATGGAGTTAAGCTCAAGGAAATGCGACTTAGAAGATTGAAGACAAGATACGCGAATCATATCTCTTTTTAAGAGTATATTATTGATCCCTGTTTTTCTGTAGAGCTTACTCGCATGCTATCTTTTATACATATCCCCTCGGTCCTAGTTTCGATCTTATTTCTGTTGCAAACTCCATAGGGGGTATGACTCATCGGTTAATAATACCTGTCAGGGTTTGAAGGTGTTCGTTAGGTTGACTAAACCTTTTGGGCTTTATAGGATATCGGTTGGGTTTAGAAAGGGATTTCTTGTAATCCGAAAAGGAGTTTATCTTGCTTATCTTCTCGATCCTATCTTGAGAACCTTAGGTAGAAACCCTTTGGATGAAACATGTATTTGAAACATGTTATGCTTGATGGTTGCAAATGGTTGCAAGTGTTTGCTAGTGGTTGCTCGTGGATGCATGAATACACATTAGGCACTAGATCGGCTCAGACACATTTTCATGTTGCATATGCATGAGTGTTTATACTTATTTATGGATGAAATTTAACGTGTTAGCATGTGGATATTGCATATGGATGAATGTTTGTGCACACATATAGTGTTTATGTGACTAGGACTATTTGCATACATGTGGATTCATGGCACTAAACATATTTTGCATTTAGAAGATCAATCAGGCCCGATCATTTGCATTAGATAAGGAACATATACACACACTTTCTGCATATGTTCATATGGCATTAGAAATCTTTTAAGGACAATGGTTGCTTGTGGATGATGCTTTGAGTAGATGGATGATTGGATGGTAGGATACATCCTCCCTAACTTAGAGATTTCGGAGACGAAATCCTTTAAGGTGGGGAGAATGTAACAACCCGAATTTTATAACATGTTAAAACAAGAAATCAGGGCAGAATTAAATTATAAATTAAGAATCAAGCAAAACGGGTTGCGCCGTTGCGTTCGTCTCGGAATTCTGGTTGGAAACGAGTCTGAAATTTCGTAAATCGGAGTCCGTATGACCGAGATATGGCCTCTAGAAGTTTCACGAAAAATCAGAAAATGAAAACAGTTCAAATTCGAATTCGAAATTCAAAATCAGCTCAAAACATATTGGGCGGGAAAATTTCCCGCCCTACCCCAGGTCGACTAGGGGGTCGACTGGGGAGTCGACCTGCCCCCCCTCCCCCCAGGTCGACTGGGGGGTCGACCTGGGTGTCGACTTGGGGGTCGACCTCCCTGGTCGGCCATCTTAGCCTGGTGCACCTGCTTGCTTGTGTGGTCTAGTTGGTTGGCCTATGACGATTTTCAGTCGCTCAAATCTATCCTAGGGTTGATCCTATGGCCTAAACTAGTCCTAGCCTCTATAAAAACACCCTAAGACCTAACCTAAATCACTAAAAATCATTCTAGCAACAAAGTGCTGCCAAAATGCTCCTAAATCATGGCCTCCATCTTCATCATTGAGAGCTTGAGAGTTCTAATCTAAATCTAAGGAAAAGGAGCAATCTTTCTCCATCAAATCAAAGGAGCTACTTGTTTCTCAAGGCCTCTAGTGTTGCTACATCATTCCTAGAGCTTCTACAACAAATCAAGAGGGTAGATCAACGTCGCTACAACGATTCTATGACGATTATTGCTCCTAATTCACTAGCCACGCTTTGTAAGTTCTAGATGCTTTTAGATTGAAAAGATAACGTGAATATGACACGTGATAAAGTTGAAATTTGATCTATGCATGATAATCGATCCATGCTCATTCTTATTCATTTTTGATCTTGACCTTTGGGGATGTTGCTATGACATTTATTTGAACCTATGCATGTTGCAAATCACTCTTTCATGTCCTTAGCATGCATGTAATGATGTTTTTCTCTCGGATCTTGTTTTATGCAAAGTTTCTACCTTCCCCTATTTATTTTCTTTTGATAAACCTTGGTCGATTTCGGACCTAGGCCTAAACTACGATTTACATGCGATTTGTATACGGGGAAATTTG
This sequence comes from Allium sativum, assembly GCA_030737875.1. Lineage (NCBI taxonomy): Eukaryota > Viridiplantae > Streptophyta > Magnoliopsida > Asparagales > Amaryllidaceae > Allium > Allium sativum. The sequence continues at coordinate 251,080,496 of CM060920.1, forward strand.
GGGTACTGCCAATGTAATTTGCAAGTTTGGGCGTACATGAATTGGCATATGAATTAAATCACGCGTTTTGAGACTATGCAAGTTAAATCAAGGGATAGGGCTTATGTAAATTAGGCATAAGTGAAACTGGGAACATGAACCATGATGTGGGTTATTTGGGCATGAATGCGACAAAAATGTAATTTTGGCTAGAACTTGGTTTGGGCAAATTGGCATAAACTTGACATACATGCAAATAGGCGAGAATTGGACATATGTAAAGTGGCTAGAATTGGGTACATATTTTCATGGGCAGGTAAGGTGGAACTTGGGCATATGTATAGTAATATGTAAAGTGGTGATTTTGACTTAGATGACACATATGTAATTAACAATCTAACGGATGTCTTCGACACGAGGTTAGACTTGAGTTGTGGTGTAATTCTGCACGGAACCGCCCGGCATATCCAGTGACCACAACAATAATAGTCTAATGTGAGAGGTCGTAGGCAAAGATTAGATTATGGTAATGCATGAACCCGAGGTTGGAATGGATTTGCGGTGTAATTCTGCCCGGAACCGCCCGGCATATCCAGTGACCGCAAATAAGTCCAATGTGAGAGGTTGATGCATTAGTAAATAATAAAAAGAATATGACATGGACGGATGGGTTAAGTAACTTGATTAGACTAATAACACTTAACCAATATGACATGGACGGGTGGGTTAAGTAACTTGACTAGACTAATGACACTTAACCAATATAACATGGATGGGTGGGTTAAGTAAAACCGGACTTGATTTCTAGATGGCACTTAACCATATAACACGATTAGAGGATGGGTTAGTTTAACCTGAATGAGTCGATAACACCCGACTAGTATAACGCGAGGCATGGTAAGGTTAAGTAAACTAAAAAGGGAAACACTTAACCGTTATAATTTGATAGGGGATGGGGTTAAGTCATGAATCGCTTGAATATACTTGACGAATCCAACATGATAACTTGATGAGGTTAAGTCATGAATCGCTTGAATATACTTAACCAATCCAACATGATAACTTGATGAGGTTAAGTCATGAATCGCTTGAATATACTTAACCAATCCAACATGATAACTTGATGGGGTTAAGTCATGAATCACTTAATATACTTAACCAATCCAACATGATAACTTGATGGGGTTAAGTCATGAATCGCTTGAATATACTTAACCAATCCAACATGATAACTTGATGAGGTTAAGTCATGAATCGCTTGAATATACTTAACCAATCCAACATGATAACTTGATGAGGTTAAGTCATGAATCGCTTGAATATACTTAACCAATCTAACATGATAACTTGATGAGGTTAAGTCATGAGTCACTTGAATAGACTTAACCATTCTAACACGGTAATTTGATGGGGTTAAGCTTGAATAGACTTAACCAATCTAACACGGTAATTTGATGGGGTTAAGCCTAAATATACTTAACCAATTTGACACGATGATTTGGATAGGGTTAAGTCATGAACCGCTGGAATACGCTTAACCAACTTGACACGTGATTTGTAGGGCTAAGTCATGAACTTGAATGACAACACTTAGCCAGCTTGACATGACATGTAGACGGGTTAAGTCACGAACTGGAATGACCAACTTAACCAACTTGACATGCTAGACTGATAGGGGTTGAGTCTTGAATTTAGATGACAACACTTAACCTGCTAGACGGAAACCCTAGTTACGCGGTCCTTTTCAGCAGTAACCCTCTTGGATGTATCACGATACCCTAGGGACTAGGCTAGGGTGGGGCACGATTACTGGGCTGATTGTAAGCGACCAAAACGACGGCTGAGTTTGGTGCGCCATCGTAGGTTCAGGCGGGCTATGGTCGTGCACGTAGTCCGGAGTTGAAAAAGCAGGCGTGGGCGCCAGTAGTTGTACACTGTGCGTGCTTGGAATGGTGTCAGTGGTTGACACCCTAGGGCTTGATACACCCTAGGGTGGACCTAGCACAGAGTAGCTACATTCGTGATTGGGCCGTATGACACCCGACACACACGAGCTAGGACTTTTAGGAAGCCGATCGATTAGATCGTTACGTGGAAAGAAAAGGGCGTTGTTCGATAGGTAGCATAATCCCTAGTGGCCCTAGGTGGCGTAAATTCTAGTCGAACACGCGATAGTTCATGAAGGGGGAATCTGGCCAGAACAAGGAGGGCAGTCCGAGCGACTTCAAGGATGGTGACACTACGTTGTAGTAGTATAGAATAACGTGATGGAACCCGTACGATGGACGGCAAGGGACTATGCATATACATGGAAGGGATGATACGAATCAGGATGCTAGTACGGTTGGTGCAGAGGACGTTAGACATGCGATGCTATTCCGGGTTTACCTTGGTTATCCTGTTACTTTGGTTATCTTGTTACTTGGGTTTATCCTGTTATCTTGGTTTGATCTGTTTACTTTGTCATCATGCCTATATTTACTTTCGGTTTATACATGTCATGTTACTCTTACCTGTTTTTAGGCTGAAAGCCATTAGGACTTACTCAGTCTTTATGACTGACCCTGTTTTGTTTCGCCTCTTTTTCTTCCGTCCCCCCCCCCCCCCCCCCCAGGTTTACAGGGAGGAGATGTTGCTACTTAGTGCGGATCTTTCTGCTTCAAGGTTATCATCTATGGCTTGGACTTTTCTTGGCTATGGCTACTTTACTGCTTTACTTGGGGAATAATTTATGACTATGGTTTTATGCTTCTTTATTATTGCAAGACAGGTTTCGATGTAAGTAATTTAATGGCACTTTGATGTAAAAGGTTTTAGGAAAATGAAATCATGTTTTCTTCCGCTGTTTTTATATGTTCTGTCTTGTAATATTTCTGTGCATGTTTACCTAGATAATACTCCACCAAAGCTAGTGCATTCCCTTTGTGAGTGACCCTAGCGGAGGTGGGGTGTTACAACGAGGTAAGCCATACATTTTTGTTGGTTACCCTTGTGGACAAAAAGGATATCGACTTTATGATCCTTATTCTCATCGCATAATATTCTCACGTGACGTTATTTTTCATGAGTCAGTCTTTCCATACAAAAGCATTTCAGATCATAGTTTTAGCGACATTTCCATCCCTCCACTAAATGATGATCCACCCACAAATTTCACACCATGTCAAAATGGTTCAACTGAAAATGGTGAAAATCTGCTTCAAAATCATTCTCCAAATTTGATTCCAACAGAAATCGCTTATTCAAATCAGTCTCAGCAAATTAATAATAATTCTTCAACTTTAATTCCCGTGAATACTGCTGATTTAAATCGTCCTAAGCGAATTCGACGAAGGCCATTACATCTCAATGATTATGCATGCAACGTCTCTCCTTCATCTACTTCTTTTCCTTTATCCAAATATTTCTCTTTGGAAAAGTTTAATCCTTCTCATTATGTTTTTTTATCAAAAATTATTAATCATGATGAACCTCAAACTTATTCTCAAGCTGTTCAATCCCCTGCTTGGCGTGATGCAATGTCTGTTGAAATTCATGCTCCTGAAGCAAACAAAACATGGTCAATTTGCTCATTACCACCAAATAAAACACCAATTGGTTGCAAATGGGTACACAAAATTAAATATTGTTCTGATGGTTCTATTGAACGATATAAAGCCCGTTTAGTAGCCAAAGGTTACACCTAAGTTAGAGGAACTGATTACCATGATACCTTTGCTCCGGTAGCGAAATTGGTCACTGTTCGTCTACTTCTTTCTATCGCTACGATTAAAAATTGGTCTATTCACCAATAAGACATCAATAATGCCTTCCTCCAAGGTGATCTAAATGAGGAAGTCTATATGAAACGTCCTCCTGGTTTTCCTCGTCATAGTGATAATTAAGTTTGTAAGCTCCATAAATCTATGTATGGACTTAAACAAGCCTCGCATCAATGGTTCTCTAAGTTCTCTTCTACTTTAATTCGACGTGGTTTTCATCAATATAAATCCGATTACAGTCTCTTTACGTATATTCGTAATCATATTTCTGTATTTGTTCTTGTTTACGTAAATGATATTATCAATATGGGAAACAATGAATCTTTTATTTCCACAACAAAACAATTTATCACTAAATCTTTCTCCATTAAATATCATAGGCATCTAAGTTATTTTCTTGGTATTGAAGTTTCTCGTTCCAAAAAGGGATTATTTTTGTGTCAACGTAAATACACACTTGACATATTAAAGGATTCAGGTGTGCTTGGTTCTTGTACAACTCCAATTCCTATGGAACAGCATTATCGACTTCTTCCAGATGACGGCAATCCCTTGCCTGACCCGTCCCTTTATCGACGACTCCTCGGTGGTCTCTTATATCTTACAGTCAATCGTCCTAACATTCAATATGCTGTCAACAAACTTAGCCAATTTATGCAAAGCCCTGTTGTATATAACGTAGTTGTATACACAATTATATGATTTTTGTTTGATGATAACAAACAAGTATATTTTATTTTAAATGTGTTTGTTACTGTACTGTTATATCACATCTCAAACAGGAATATAATATTTCTGTTTAAATAGAATACAACTATACACGAATTCAAATATTAAACAATATTTTATTTAAATAGAATATTTTATTTCAATATTTAAACAGTACAAAAATATAAACTCCACTATTTGTACATTTCACTGATATTCATTATTGTACAATCATTTTCAATATACACAAAGCTCCTTTCTACAGACACTCGTTTATCCAATCATACACTCAGACACTCATTTACAGTTTCATTGTTGCACACACTAATATACTTTCACTGTCATCTTCTGTCTCTGTCTTCTGTCAGTCCAGTCATTGTCAGTCCAGTCGTCATCTACTTACCTGTCACATGAAACACACACAGTACACTGCAATAGAAATAAATCTGAATACACGCGAATATAAATTTTGTTTTTAAAATTTTATTTGCCTTAGAATTTCGGTGTGTTTCTCATCATTTTTCATGACTTGATCTGATATGTGAATATAGCACACGCACGATATATGTATACACACATGTGTATGGATATACACATATTATAGTGCAGGGACAGGAAAATCTATTCTGGATGGCTACATATGCACACGTGCATATATACACACGTGTGCACTGCCTCGCCAATCCAGTGTGCAACTGAGGAGTAGCCACGTGGACCATCTCAACTCAGTGCACAATGCAAATCAGTGTGCAAATGTTCAGCTAGCAAGTGGTCGAGCACAATGTCAATACAGTGTCGAGCTCAAACTAGAAAAAATTCATACGATCACAAAGGGTCGAGACAAAGTTCATGGCAGAACCAACATGTTTCAGCAAAGTCAGGTCCAACCAAATTCACACAAGGCAAGCAACATGGTCTACAAGTGTGTTGAGCATGGTGTGTGCATAATACATGTGTGCAGCAGCAGTAATTACATGATGGCTGCAGTATGGAACAACATTTCAAGTTGACAAGCAAATCAGTATAGCCAAGACAGACCAGACATGAGCCAATCAATACAAGTGGAAACATGAACAAGTTACAGCAGCTTTGGTGTCGAGGAGCAATGAAAATGGACACAACAGCATGGAACATGTTTTCCAGGTTCAATGAAAACCAATATACATGTATATGGAAACAAGCAAAACTGCATTTCTAGTGTGAACAAGATGAGCACAAGATTATGGAGCATATACACAAGCATTAACACAATGCAGCAGGGATTGTACAAGATGGTTGCGACAGAACAGATTGTACATGAGTGGTACAACAAGTGTCACAGCTACAACATGGTGTGCATAGCTTGTGTGCATGGTGATAGAGGACAAATTAAGGGCTGTGTACACCCATCAGTAATAACCAACAACAAATCATGCAAAAGCTATTCAATCATTTCTAGAATTGACCAAAATTATTTTCCAGTTTCCAAATGAAAATAACTTACATGCAGATGAAAAACTTCTCCAGTTTTGAAGATATATTTGGAAACCAATCATCAATATGACAAGGCTTTTAATGCATCCAGAGTTCAGTTATCAAAGTCAGGAAAGTATCAAGTATTGGTGATTCGGCAAACAATTTTTATAGAAAGGCAACAACTCAATAATCATGGCTACAAACAAATGCAAAATTGGGAAGCCATTTCAATGAACTTATCAACATTTTCAGAGACCAGTGTTTGGCTAACTATTCGATTGTTTCCAGAATTTCAGTATGGTTTCCAGAAATGAGGAACCAGAATATGACAAGAAAATCGAATTCATGAAATCTCAATGAATTATTTTTGGCTAGCAATATTTATGGAAATGGCTTAATCACTCATTAGTATTTCTGGCATGAATTTATAAGTGACAAACAGGTTTCGTATCATTCCAAATCAGTGCAAGGAAATCACAGTGGTATATATGGAAAATTATTTTTAGAAATCAATTCACAGAATTAGCCGAGAATTTTTATTTTCAAAGAGGGAAAATTATTTTTCCGAATTCATCTTTGGCAAGGTTTTAAAACACTCCAAATTTAAGCAAGTAATTTTTCAACAAGGATTAAATTTGCCAAGGAAAATTTTCTGCAAATCAGTCTATAGTAAAGCACAAACATGGCAAGAATCATTCTTGAATTGCAAATTGAATCCTCAAAATATATTCGGCAGTTTATCAATCAAATTAATTCATGCAAGGGACATTCAAATTCAAGTCCAGGTTCAAACTCAATCAAAGCCGTGGACATCATCTCACAAAAGGCAACATTTTTCATGTAGGAAATCAAAAGAGGAAACCATAGAATCAGATCAATCACTTGTTGAAATCAGAGAAGGGTCTAATAGATTTCCAATCCTATATTAACATCGTTTACATCACTAGCAAAGGCTATCGAAACCAAGAAAATTAACTGAGTAACCAAAGAACTAAAATAATAAATCTTACCGAGTTTCAATCACCAGAAAACCCGATATCAGTCGTGAGGCTAGCCATCGAAGAATTGAAGTTCATCAGAGAACTAGATTACATCAATCTGAAGTTATTGCAATTCGATTTGGGGCAAACATTAAAACCCTAGCCGCCATTTATTTTTCCCAAAGACAAATGAGATCGGGCAGAACTAAAGTGGATTCAAAAGAAATGGGCCGGCTATGTTTCAAAGGGATAACCCTTCTTTTAACACCTAGCGTTTTAATTGTTTTTATTTTTTGTGTTGTTTCAATTTGTTCTGTAAACCGTCAAAACAGTTTTCTAGATTCTGTAAAATTCTAGCTGATTCAGTTAGTGGTTAACTGATAGTTTACTAGTGTCTGTAAAACTAGGGGAAAATTTGGTCTAGTGGATATAGACTAGTCTAGGGTTTTGAGTGTAAGATTAGAATAGGAGCAAGGGGTTCGCGAGTGTACATGGTCTTGTATGCGGGATCTGTTCTTTTACCTAGTAGAAACCTTAGGAATGCAGCAATAGATAGGGTTTTGTCGAAGCTGGGTATATCTTGTGTCATTTATTTTCTGCATTTCTATTTCTGCTATATTCTGTGATCTGTGATTATTTTTAATATCCCGTTAACTTTAACAACTCAGCGATAAAGTGTAATAAACCCTATTCACCCCCCTCTAGGGTTAATCTAAATCCAACAAGTGGTATCAGAGCTGGTATAAGGTAACAACATGATAGGGGTTCTCGCTGTATGATCATGTGGCGAAGTATTGACTCTTGCCCCTACATGCCTATGGGTGGTTGTCCGTGTCGAGAGGCAGGATGTGAAACCAGTGTCTGAGGTGTCTTTGGTGGCCACCGGGGTGCTTAAAATTCCTCGTAAATAGAGACAATAAGTGGTATCAGAGCAGGTATTTTATTAACTCTAGTGTCATGGGTGATCCTAGTTGTCAATCTTCTGAGAATCAGTCCAGTGATGCTCCAATTATTTTCAATGGAACGGATTTTTCAATTTGGAAATCAAAATTGGAATTATATTTTAAATCTGTTAATTTTGAATATTGGAATATTATTGAAAATATGGGAGATATGTTAGATAAGAAAAATAAAGTTGTCAATGCTCGTGTTATGCATATTCTCTATTCTTATCTCAGTAATAATCAGATTAATCTTATCTCTCATTGCACAACTGCGTAAGATATCTGGAGAACTCTCAACGTGCGGTATGGAAATTCTGACAACTACTCAAAACCCTCAACAGCCAACTCATATACAGATTTGTGCTTAACTGGAGTTATTCATGACGATTCAGATGATGGGGACTCTTCATATGAAGAATTGGTTTCTCGTTGTATTGATTTAACTAAAACTGTAAATCGTCTCCAACGGAAAAATAAAATTATAAAATCTGAAAATGCTGAGTTGCAATGTAAAAATAATGATTTGAAACTGAAACTTGAAAAATCCGACTGCAAAAGTTGTATGATTTTGAAAACTGATGTATCTCATCTTAATGTAAATCTTAGAAAGTTTGAAAATGAAATTTTAATTTTAAAAAATGATAGGGATGAGTTAATTCATAAAAATAATGTTTTGCAAGAGGAGTTGGCTAATATTAATTCCAAACATGTTTTGCTGAAAAACCAAATTTTTCTAAAAACTGAATCCATTTTGAAACAGCTTGAAAATGAAATTGCAAAATTCAAAGATTTTGAAAAACTAGATCTTGAAAAGCAAAAACATTTTGATTTTGAAATATCTGAGTCCCAAACCAAAATTCAACTTTGTGATGAAAATTTGGTTTTGAAACAGCATGATGCTGAAAAAAAGAATTCTAATAATCATTGTTCAGATTTAATCATAGAAAATGACGATCTTAAAGCTAAAATCCAATGACTTGAATCAACTCTGGATAAATTTCTAATGGAGAAAAATCATTGAATATGTTATTGAAAAATCATTCTTCTTTTGGAAATAGACATGGAATCGGTTTTGGGAAAATCAATGTTTTGGAAAAACGAAATTCAAATGATCATAAAAATCGTTTTAATCGCTTTGGAAATGTTTGTTTTGAAAATTTGAACTCTAACAATTTCAAAGGATTTTTAAATCAAAAGCGAGAAGTGAATTTGTTTGATAATAATCTGTTTAAACATTCTAGGACCCCGAAAGAAAATAAAACGGTTTTTACTAAATTCAAACAGTTTTGGGTTCCTAAGGGTACAAAGGTAAATTCCGATGGATTGTTATACAAACAAGTTTGGGTACCGAAAGTTCGACACATTGCTGTAAGTGGAAAAACAATCTTTGTTAGACCACTCGAAACTTTAAATGCTTAGGTACCAGATTCTGGCTACGGAACGACATTCTAGAAGAATCAAATATCGTTCCATATCTTGAAGCTATCCAGCATATGTTTCTTATCCAATCTTGGTGAGTCGGAGATTATGGTTTACATCATTTTCAGGTATAATTTCTAACCTCATATTTGTAAATATTTTTTTGTATTCCTTCTTTCACCCCCTTCTGTTTATTTTTGTTTGTTTGTTCTGATCTGATTTGTCAATGCCATATTCTTCTTATTCTGTGCTTCATTAACTTCCAATTGCAAAATTCGCATTTCTTCTAGAAATTCACTTCATTTGAATAACAGTCTTACGTTTCAATCATTTCCAGATCCTGAACTTAAACGTGTACATACCTGTAATTGTTTTGAAGTTTATTTTTATTTTTTATTTTTGAATTCTTAATAGTGATGAAGCATTCATATTATATCTTGAATACTGTTAACCTGAATTCTAAATTATTTTGATGATCTGAAAGTTTAATGGAATTTCACACATCTCTACTATTTTGAGTTTGTTCTAATTCATTTTAGAAAAGCTTGAAATATTATACTCATTACAGCACTCTGCTATTTATCAGTTGTGATAATTTTATTAATTTTCGGATTGGCTTTGATATTTTGAAATGTCTTGAATTACAGTGATACGTCAAGAAATTCATCTTATATTCATGATCATTTTATGGTTGAAATCTGTTTGTTTGAAATCATCTGAAATACTTGATATTCTGAATCTCACATACCTCTTAAATTTGAAATTATCAATCTTGTGTGACTGATTCATTATATCTCAAAACTTGACATTGATTCAAGTGATTTCAAATAAATTATTTTTTAATTTTCTGGATCATGAATATCTCTTAAGTTTGATGTAAATGATCTGAAATTACTCATGTGCTTATCAGAAAAATTTTAAAAATTCTATGAAAAATTTGGTTCTTGAAATTTGTTGGTATTTCATGGTTATTTGATTTGAATATCTGTTTGTTTTTAAATCATTTGAAATTATTGATTTATTGAATCTCACACATATCTTGAATCAAAAATTAATAATCTGGTGTGATCAATTCATTGAATCCTGATATCTTCATATTCCATTAAATGATTTAAAATAAACAGTATTTTTAATCTTGGATCATGAATCATCTTATGTGACCGTCATCCTAACAAGTTTGCTTTGAAATTGTTTGTGTTGCCCTGATATTGAATTGAAAATAGTTTGGAAATTGCTTGTTTATGATCTATTTGCTGCTCTGATACTGTTTTTCAAATAACTGCTTGTTCTTGTCTGCAGCTCTAATTAATGTGCCAATTTTTTTAATTTTTTCTGGTTGGGCTTTGTGATTAACATTTGTTAATAAGGACACCAATTGGTATCAGATTAGGAAGTGCTGAATTTTTTATTGATCTTATTCTTAATCTGTATATATATATATATATATATATATATATATATATATTGTCTTGTATATATCTCTCTAAATTCCTCTTGTAATTGTTTTTCAATTTTAAAATTATTTATTTATTATTCATTCATAAATTGAAATCAATATCCAAATTTAACTGTATTTATAATTCATCAAAATTATTATTAGATTTTGAAATTGTGATGAATTGTGACTGCAGTATATTTCACAATAAGAGGAGATTTTTGTTTAGATTTTTTCATGATGGTTGAACATTTATTATAATATCTTTGAATTGGCAATTATTTCACGACCATCTTCTTTATCTACCATCATTCTGCCATCCATCATGTTTTTTATATTAATGTAGAGAGTTTAATATATTTTTTTTTAAAAAAAACTTTTTGAACAAATAGTGAAAATATTTGTGATAAAATTTGTACTATGTTATTATTCAGAATTAGTGATAACTGAAAATTTTCAATGATCCCAGTATAGTCGAGCATATTTCATAATATAATTAATTTAGAAATTTATTTCACAAACCATTTATGTACCTACCATATTTCTATCATCCATTTTTGGTTTTATATACTGAGGAGTTTTTCATTTTTGAAACAGAAAATATAATATTCATAAGTGTTTCTCTAACCTCATTTAAAATTCCAAGCTCTGGTCATGCATGGTTATGAGATTACTTATATTTAAGCTGCAACAGATCGCATTTAAAAATCCAAGATCTGGTTATGCGTGGTCAGTGTGCTCTTAAATTAAAAGAAAAAAAAAATTTGAATAAATAAAAATTTATATGTAATTCTCCTTGGTGTGTAAAAACCAGCCTATCAATCCATGTTCTATTTTGTGAAATGTGTTAATATTTTATGACGTATTATGATTTGTTGATTGATAGCCATTGGGATTTGAGATTATATGATTGCGTCACTTAAATTGAATTATTAATCAAAGTCTAAATCCATTACTGTTTTTTTGCTTAATTTTATAAAATTCCTTTGAAAATAATTGGAAATCATGTTTTTGAACTCTCTCCACTTTTATAAATTTCATCGTAAATTCGCCATTCTCTACAATGTGTAATATGGTATTAATTCTTAGAATATTATCGCTACAAGAAAACACTGATTTTGCTGCGGAAATATCTGTCGCTAATACCTTGCTAAAGGCCTCTTAGCGACGGATTTGCAGCGAAATACTGCTGTCGTTAAAAAACACGTCGGTATTTTAGGCACAATTTTGCGATGGAAATTAACGTCAATTCTCCGTCACTTTACCGACGTTTACAAATATTTCATGCTAAAATCATTAAATAATATCATTTTATTTAAAAATATTTCATCTACGGATATATATAACATAATAAAATCATTAAATATTTTTCCGTCGCTAAATTCACGCTATTTAGCGAGGGATTACCGACGAAAATATATAACAAATATTTTACCATCTAGTTATCCGTCGGTAAATCCTAGCTATATAGCGACGGATTTATCTATTAACATGTATACATCCTTTTTGTTATCCGTCGGTAAACCGTCGCTATCTTTAAAATATCAGTTTCTTCTTAGCGACGTTTTAGTGTCGATTTTGATGAAAATTCCATCGGTGTTCCCTTTCTATTCTGTTTATATGTCGTTTTTTTTTTTCAGCCATCGCCGTTACCAATCGATAGTTATATATATATATATATATATGCATACGCAGCGATATTAACAAAAAAGGAAATGCAATTGTAAGTTTTTTATCATAACAATTTTTTTATTAGAGCTAATATTTCATACATAAAACAATACTGTCCATAATCATTCATCAATTAATACATACACTAGACTGAATTATAACTAACAAAACTATTCAGCTAGTGCTAGTGGTATTCCATAAAAAACATCATCCTTACTCATAATACTCATACAAAAAAACACAAAAGAAGCATTGACAACAAAATATATCCAACTACCATACCTGAGTAACTCATGAAGATGACGATGGCGAAGGATCTTCATAATCAAATCCATCATTTCTCTGAAGCATTGCCATCACTTGTTTCATTTGTACTTGAAAGTTTTCTCTATCTGCTTTTTGTTGTTGTGCAACCCTTGTCTGCTCTTCCTCAAGTCTTTGGCAATTAGCTTGCTCACGCTCTCTTTCTGCCTCAATCCTAATCCGTTCAACTCTCTCATTCTCGAGCTCTAAGCGCATTTCCTCAATGGTTTTTTGTGGCCCATGAACATCATCTTCATTATAAAAACAATGACGCTTTGAACGTTGAGAAGAGGGAAGCTGTAAAGAGATTACACAAAAATAGTGTAGAAACATCAGTATAAATAGTACAAATGTTTCTGTTCTGCCACAACTTTTCAGATGGAGAGAATTATAAAATTAAATCGCATATATATACACCTACAAAACTTCACAAGCATGCAGGGCCGGTTCTACCGTAGGGGTTGCCCTAGGCGAACCAAAAGTTTATTCCCTTTTACATTGGAAAAAAATTGAAAATAATGTTGTAAAAACGTGACTTTTTTTTTATTAACTTCACATAAGGCGTGGAAGTTGCCCAAGCACGCGCTAGAGGCTGGGAAGAATCAACAAAGCAGAAAATAAAAGGCTGCTACAGAATTGAATTAGAGACCTTACAGCGGCTGAATACAAGTCTAAACAACTGAAACACACACAAAGTCAGTGAAGAGCAATCTTATATGTTCATATCTTAACCGTTGTCACTACCACACATGGAGCCAGGTCTGATCTGATGTTTCATGATTAATGAATTCTAGTTAGTTTTGTACACTTAAAACAAATTGAGATGCTATGGATTATGGATTGAAGTTAATGAATGATGTTGATAGGATTTTGAAGCTTCCTGTATGGTTATTTTGAAGAATGCCATTCCAGGAATAATTAATAGTAGCAGTGTGTTCCTATTCACATTTGGCTACTTTCATTAAAATTATGTAAAATTTCAAAATTCTGTAATGCAATTAAAATAACACATGATATTGCAAAGACTAAAAGGGTAAAAATGATCATCTACATAATGCGACAAGTTACATGTTTCTGTATTTTTGATGAAAATGTATGCCATCAATAAAGAACAGTGTACAAAATTCAGAAAAAAATACAAAAGGAAACTGGTGAAATCTTGAAAAGCTAATTAAAATAACACATGATATTGCACAGACCAAAAGGGAAAAAATGATCATCTACATAATGCATGTTTCTGTATTTTTGATGAAAATGTGCGCCACCAATAAAGAACAGTGTACAAAATTCAGGAAAAAATACAAAGGAAACCGATTAAATCTTGAAAATAAGTTCAAGACAGCAACAAATGATCATCTACATAATGCGACAAGTTACATGTTTCTGTATTTTTGATGAAAATGTATGCCATCAATGAAGAACAGTGTGCAAAATTCAGAAAAAATACAAAGGAAACTGGTGAAATCTTGAAAAACCAATTAAAATAACACATGATGGAAAAAATGATCATCTACATAATGTATGTTTCTGTATTTTTGATGAAAATGTGCGCCACCAATAAAGAACAGTGTACAAAATTCAGGAAAAAATACAAAGGAAACCGATGAAATCTTGAAAATAAGTTCAAGACAGCAACAAAGCTCAAATAGCTGACCTGCTACATGCAAGACACATGACCAACCACTGAGATAACCCTGAAACGGTTTTTCTATGGTAACATTTATGTAAAAAAAAAATCCTATTACTGCTTACCCCTCTGGCTGTTGCCCCACCGCAGGGGGTTGGCCCAGGCGGCCGCCTGCTCCGCCTAGCACCAGAGCCGGCTCTGGCTAAGTTCATGCCAAGAACTAGGAAAATTCACTATAAAATGCGATATATTTCTCCTATTTCACATATTCATCTTTTATGCTAGAGTGTTACGGTTTTCTCGCATGTTGCAAAGAAGGAACAAAGATTTGGATCTAAAAAGTCTTACTATATCCACGTTAATGCTGAAAATATAGAATCATAAGTAGTTTTACTTGTGGTTGCAAAGAAGGAACATCAGTATATTCTTCTTGCCAATACTATCCGGCCTAATTCAACCACTATATCCACGTTAATGCCGAAAAGGTTCTTGTTGGCTTTGTGCCTTATTATCTTAGGACTTAAGTTCTCTAACGACCGAGTAATAGTTGTACGCGTGTGAGATTTAAACTTCTAAGTTCTAGCCACTCAAATTGAAAATCAATAAACCAACGTAATTTGCCTTTTTTACCTAAAAATCATAGTTCAATATAGTACTGAATGGTAGAGTTACTTTAACTCTGTACAAAAGCACAAGTTAAAGTTTTAGCTGGAACTATAAAATAGACAGAAATTTCACATCAATGACAGGTATTCATGTATAAATATTAATAAAAGTGAGAACAAAGTGAGATGTAGGGCATGAGAAATTCAATGTATAAATGGAAAAAAAAATCTTTGATGTACCTCTAGATTCCCAATGGGATAAAAACGGTTTTTTTTTTTTTGCATTTGGCACCACAAGTGATTCAAATATGTCATCAGCTGTCTCTGGTGGCAGCTCCAATGTGTCGTCACCGGTTGTCTCTTGAAGTGATGTTAGTTTCTCCATGCAAGCTCTCGTGAAATTTTCCTATTAGAAAATACTTTTTTTTTAGCGGTGCTCAAACATGTTTTCCTTAAAACAAATTATTACTTACATAAAATGTTGCCGCTTTAGGATCTATCCAAGTAGGTGGAGTGGAGTCATCCTTATTACGCGCTGCAGCTTTGATGGGAGTACGCTTTAGAAATTTTGGTGCAGCACAAAACAAGTTAAGTATTCAAACTAAACATAGCACGGATTTGAATCTCGATGATTAGATAAAAAGATCAAGTTGGCCTTTCCTATTAATATGGTAAGAAACAAAAAAAAATGATTTCCTTAAAAAAAAGTTCAGTTAATTTACCATATTTTGAGGGAGCTTAGAAATCTATACTCTATGAAATTAAAGATATATTAATAGGAAAACCGTATTGCAAACAATAACCCCATACAAAACTTAAAGGAGTTACTAGTACAAAATCAAGTAGTGCAATTCCGAAATGTCACAATGGCTATTTATGAAATAATAAGTAGTCAAATAATAACCATGTTGTAACATCCCACGTCCATTAATGTCACTCACAAAGGGAATGCATTAACTTCCATGGAGGTTTTAAGTGAATATAGAACAGAAAAATTACAACAAGACAGATAATAAGTAGTACTTGGAAATCTAAAACTTTATTTCATTGCAGCGGAAATTAAACATGTTTGTTACATCATAAAATCATAAATTAGAGTCAAGTACAATATCCATCTTGATAAAACAAAATACATAATCCCATTACATAAATAGCCATTAAAGAAGAAAACAAGATGGACTTTACTTCAACGGTCCAAGCTTTTCAAAAGAGAGATAAAGTAATCCAATCAAGCTTCACTAGAGCTGGGCCCACCCTGAGGACCTGGAGGGGGAAAAAGATAGAAATAGAGGGGGTCAGACATAAAGTCTAGCGAGTATGATAATTCTAACAATACTATTATCAAAATAACTAGACTAAGGCATAAGCTGGAAAACAAGGAAATGTCTATGAACTATTGGGTATGGAAGAGCAGATAAAGATAACGTTAAAGGCACACCTAATACTAACGAATAATTACTACACTGCACCACACCAATCACCCTAAAGGTTGATCCCACTTGCTTCACTTAGAAATTTTATAAATAACTTCGTGTACCCCTAGCTGACTACATAAGTGTCGTCTGCCCCTATCTCCGCTAGGTGTACCCCACTACCCACTTTCGATCGGCTCCCTACTCGTAGATACCCGTGCTGGTCCCACAGTGGGGTGTATCACTCCCCTAAAGTGGCAACCCGATACAGCCTAAGGATGCACGGCTTATACCTACACGATGCAACAACGTCTTACCTACCAGCCCGGGTCCACACACGCATATGAAACCCGTTGGACTTGCGTTGCCACCGCTAACCCGTTTGGCCTCTTATAGTCAAGCCCAGTATGCGTGTCCCGTCCCCGACTTGGGTCGAGCCCATAAAGATACGTTTGGGTTACCGGTTGAAATGGGCCACCACAAGCTATCCACCTAAGCTTGTCACCACTAGTATATCCCACTTAACCCTCTTCTTAGTCATGTTCATTTACATGTGTGTTTGGTTAAGTCTTACTAATTGTATTTCAAATGCCACTAAAGGCACCCACTAGATTCCTCATGCCACCCAAGGCACCTACTTAACCCCCATGTCCCACCTCACATGTTTATCTGGTTAAGTATTTCTTAATTCATTAAGGCCATAACCTTATAAAGACCTCTCACATTAGACTGACATTTATGGCAGCTGGATTCGCCGGGCGGGTCTGGGAAGTCTTATACCATAAAAGAGTCTAACCTCGTGTCTTTACAACTGTTATGCTTTAGTTTGGGCCTAGTACCTCTCACATTGGGCTGACATTTGTGACTACTGGATTTGTCGGGCGGGTCCGGGCAGTTTTATGTCACAAACGAGTCCAACCTCGTGTTCTAAGCATTGATTAACACTTATAATCTTTTACCCCAGTTTTAAATATATCCCTATTCAAATCATTAATTAATTCCAATTTTAATGATGTCCATAATTGACTCAATTATGGCCATCCACTTACGGTATGCAAAATCATATCAATTGCACCTCAATTTCTTAATATTAAATCCTTAATATTACCCCTACCCCACGTTATACGTTCGCTTATTCAACGCAAAATATACGTTAGACTCGAATAGTCTAACTCATAGCACAAAGATAAATTATCACAACATATAGACAAATAAAATAGATCTAATCATAATAGGGGTGAAACTTGCATAAAACTACACATGTCATGGATCTAAAGGTGTCAACTTGTTTTGTTAAATGTCACAACTTACATAATATGATCATAACCCAAGTTCATATATAAACTTGCATATGTGGTTTATGCAACATAATGATGGTGTGAACTAGCATCTAACACATAGAACTCACACATGTCATAGCATAATTCTATATCTAAATAGATGTCATAATTCTAGATCTAAATAGATGTCATACAATATGTGAGATTATACAAACTAATAAATCTAAACTTGCATAGGTACATGTGATTTATCATGTGAATCATCATAGCCCAAATATATATAATCAACATCATGATTCATTAGCTAACTACAACATAATAACATCATGGCTTTGTAACATCGCAACTTAGCATAGAAACTTGCAACATATATAATATCATCATAGCATGATTTACAACATATAGGATATCATCATCACATAACATAGGATTTACAACATACATGATAACATAAGGTTTACAACAACATTTATGACAATTCACATCATTTTCTTATGATCCATATCACATCTTAATCTAATTAGTTTGCTAATAATCTTATTAAGATCATCATACTCACAATTAGAAAAGAAAGAGAGTCTTGATTTGCTTTAGAGTTGAGTAGAATTGGAGTTTTGATTAGCTTTCTTCCTTCTTAGTTGGCGGCGGCTACACTGAGTTCTATGGCGATGGCATGACGGCGGCTATTCTATTTTTCATGTGATTTTAGAGTGAGAGACAACCTAGGTATATATAGAGTTTAGGATTTATTTAGACCGTCAGATCAACTCAGAACTAACCTGAACCGTTAAATTAGCCAACTCAGCCCTAAAGACACATCAGCAGCTCAAGATTGGGCTCTGCCAAAACCTGACCGACTTGACCAGGTCGACACCCAAGTCGACTGCGCAGTCGACCTGGTCCTGGGGGTGTCGACTCCCCAGTCGACCTGGGGTGCTGGGCGGGAAATTTCCCGCCTGACCTGTTTGACTTCGAATTTTGAATTTTATGAAACTTCCGATGGCCATATCTCCTTCATACGAAGTCCAAATCACGTAAACTCGGACTCTATTTCAACCAGAATTCCGAGACGAACACAATGGCGCAACCCGTTTCCCACAATTCTCACGTCTGAGATTAGTTATTCTTTAATTTGTGAATATTTATATTAATAGAATTACGGGGTGTTACATTCTCCCCTCCTTAAAGGATTTCGACCCCGAAATCTTCAAGTCAAGAAGAATGTATATCCTAACATCCAATCGTCCATATACTCAACCATCAAACACAGACATCCTTTGTCCTTATAGACTTCTAATGCTTTCATGTTTAAATGCACAGTGTGTGTATATGTCCATATCTAATGCAAAATCAGGCGGTCCACTGATTCAGTTGACCTCCTTAATGTAAATCATGATAGTGTCATGCGTCCATTATGTATGCAAAAATTCCTTAATGCTACATATTATCTCTATATGCGTGCACAATCATCATCTAAATGCAGCATCCATATGATAAAAAAAATCCTCATACATCCATTCTACTAAATACATCCATATATATGCAATATGCAATATGAAGTGACTGAGCCGATCTAGTGCCTAATAGTGTGTGTATATGCGTCCACGAGCAACCACTAGCAAACACTTGCATCCACTTTGCATCCATCATACATAACATGTCTCAAACACATGTTTCAACCATAGGATTATCTTAACTAAAGGTCAAAGATACTAGCGAGAGGACATACTAAAGATAAGATAAGTACAAGCTAAGCGATAAAGGAGAAATTAAAAGACATACCCTCAAAAAGAAAAGGGTAAAATGAACGCATCTTCTCTTCTGTCTCCCAAGTAGCGTTGCTCTCATCATCTTCCCATTGCACTTTGACTAGTCTGACCTCTCGATTCCTCAACTTCTTGATCTCCGACCCAAGAATGCGCGTAGGAGCTCCTCGAATTGTCGCATCACGCTCTATCTCCACCTCTCTAAGCAAGCTCGGCTCTACCACTTCCGCGGTCTCGTGCAAGCACTTCCTCAAATGTGACACATGGAATACGTCGTGTACACCACTAAGTCTCTCAGGCAACTCCACTCTATATGCCATCTGTCCAATCTTCTCCTTAATAGGAAACGGCCCTACAAACCTTGGTGCTAATTTCCCAAAGGACCCAAAGCGAACAACATTCCGTAATGGGGACACTTTGATAAAGACCATGTCCCCAACATCAAACTCAAGATCTGTCCTCCTTTTGTCTGCATAAGATTTCTACCTATCTTGCGCCGTCTTCATCCTCCTTCGAATCAAGTCGATCTTTTCCGAAGTCTCTCTAATGATATCGGGCCCAAGTAAGATCTAATCGGTAGATTCCCACCAACATGTAGGTGAACGACAAGGTCGTCCATAAAGAGCTTAGAAAGGTGCCATGCCAATGCTGGACTGAAAGCTATTATTATATGCGAACTCCACCAATGGAAGATGCTCTTCCCATGTACCCCCAAAGTCTAGGATACATAGCCTCAAAAGGTCCTCTAGAATACGATTCACCCTCTCGGTTTGGCCGTCCGTCTGAGGATGATATGCGGTGCTCAAACATAACTGAGTCCCTACCGCTCCTTGTAAGCTCCTCCAAAATTCGCTAGTGAAGATAGTATCACGGTCGCTTACTATGCTAGAAGGAACATCATGCAAACGAACTATCTCTCGGACGTATACAGAAGCTAACCATGGAGCAGTCCTCTTACTCTTCACGGGAATGAAATGGGCGCTCTTAGTAAGTCTGTCTACTATAACCCAAATCCCCGTATTACCCTTCCTTGATCTTAGTAATCCATCCACAAAGTCCATCGAGACACTTTCCCACTTCCATAGTGGAACCTCCAATGGGTGAAGCAACCCACCGGGTTTCTTTTGCTCCGCTTTTACTTGTTGGCACACCAAGCATCTAGCAACATACTCGGCCACATCCCTCTTCATACCGGCCCAAAAGAAAACTCGCTTCATGTCTTTGTACATCTTGTCCCCGCCGGGATGAATGGTCATCTTCGAATGATGTGCTTCGTCAAGAATAGCCTTCCTCAAACCTTCGTCTCGAGGTACACAAAGTCTACTATCCCTACGTAACCATCCCTTATCATCCAGGGTATACCTACGGAGATGGCTTGATGACTCCCCTCTTTTGAGTTTTTCTACTAACTCAACCAACTGTGGGTCATCTCGCTGTGCCTCACCAATCCGTCACAAAAGCGTAGGTCTGACCTCCAAGGATGCTAGCAAACTGGGTACAAAGTCAACGGAAGGTCTAAAGTCAAACCTAGAGATGAATTCTAAGTTTCGCCGCTCAACAAACAGTAGGCTCAAGGACAACCTTTTCCTACTTAAGGCGTCTGCCACCACGTTACCCTTGCCAGGGTTATATGTTATTTCGAAATCGCAGGACGCTAAGAACTCCATCCACCTTTGCTGCCTTAAGTTCAAGTCCTTCTGAGAGAATAAGTATTTTAAAGATTTGTGGTCAATGAACAATTCGAATTTCTCGCCAAGAAGATAATGGCGCCAAGACTTAAGCGCAAAAACAATTGCGGCCAACTCTAGGTCATGCGCAGGGTAATTTTTCTCATGCACCCTTAACTGCCTTCCACTATAGGCTATTACCCTTCCCTCTTGCATTAAGACTGCGCCAAGTCTTGTCCCACAAGCATCGGTATAAACAGTAAACGGCTTACTCCCGTCTGGCAGCACTAAGACTGGGGATGAAGTCAAAGCTCTCTTCAAACGTTGGAACGCATCATCACAATCTACGTCCCATGTGAAAACTAGGTTCTTCTTCGTCAAACGTGTTAATGGAGCTGATATCTTTGCGAAGTCTTTGATAAACTTCCTATAGTAGCCAGCCAACCCCAAGAAACTTCTCACTTCGGTAGCATTTTTAGGGACCTTCCAATCTTGGATGGACACTACCTTCGCGGGATCCACAGCTATCCCTTCTTTGGAAACCACGTGCCCTAAGAACCGTACTTCCTTCCTCCAGAAGTGACACTTAGAAAATTTAGCTTTAAGGTTATGTGCTCGAAGGGTCTCCAACACTTCCCTAAGATGTAGGGTATGCTCTTCTTCATCCTTAGAAAAGATCAAGATGTCATCTACAAAGACCACCACGAATTTATTAAGGTACTCCCTAAACACCCTACTCAGCAAATCAACAAAGTATGCGGGGGCGTTTGTCAAATTGAAGGGCATCACTAGCCATTCATAGAAACCGTCCGGAGTCCTAAAGGCAGTCTTGTCAATGCTATCCTCAGCCACTCTCAACTGATGGAAACCAGTGGCTAAGTCCAACTGCGAAAACACTGAGGCGCCAACTAACTGATCGAAGAGATCGTCAATCCTCGGCAGTGGGTGCCTGTTCTTCTTAGTAAGCTTATTAAATTCTCTATAGTCCACACAAAGTCTAAGGGACTCATCCGCCTTCGTGGCAAATACTACTGGAGCACCCCACTCCGATATACTTTGTCTTATGAACCCCTTCTCAAGCAACTACTTCACTTGCTTATTGAGTTCCCTCCTTTCACGAGGAGCCATGTGGCGTACTGGCAAAGATACTGGTTTTGCATTATCCACAAGATATATTCGAAAATCTATCTCCCGCTTCGGAGGCAAGCCCTTCACCTCCTCAAACACATCCGAGTATTCTTGGACTACTTTAACAGATCATAGATTTTCCACCGACGCGTCAAGCGATTCTAGATAACTTAGCATAACGGAATTTATGGGATTACAAAAGATTTCGAGAGTGTTGCCAAGGCGAGTCATGAGCCTAACTACTCTCCTTTCACAATCAAGAATGGCCCCATTTCTGGATAACCAATCCATTCCTAAAATTAGCCCATAGCCCGTGAAGCCTAAAACATAAGCATCACATCTAAACCCAACGCTAAGTATAGAAATTTTCAAATCCAAACATATCATGGACAAATAAGATGAGCCCCCAATTGGATTCGAAACAACTAAGGGATCCTCTATTAAACTGGTGTTTAAGTGCGGTGATTCAACTAATGTTGTAGAGATAAACGAATGCGATGCGCCC
This sequence comes from Allium sativum, assembly GCA_030737875.1. Taxonomy (NCBI): domain Eukaryota; kingdom Viridiplantae; phylum Streptophyta; class Magnoliopsida; order Asparagales; family Amaryllidaceae; genus Allium; species Allium sativum. The sequence goes on from CM060920.1 coordinate 251,103,141, forward strand.
GAATCGAATAAGGTACGGACAGGATGATCAAACAGAAAAACTAAGCTTTCAACAGAAATGGTTCTACCTCGTTCTTGCAGCGGTGGGACCGCGAGAGCCTGAACTTGTCCCCTTGCCTGCTCTGGTGCCATAAGAACCTGCACCTGTCCTCCCGAGGTAGACCCTGCCCCTTCTTCTGCCCCTTCTTTGGGCAGTCCTTCACTAGATGTCCCGCTTCACCACAGTGAAAACAGCCAGTCTTCTTTTTCTTTCTGCAATCCTTACTGAGATGGCCTGGTGTCCCATAGTTAAAGCATCTTTTCTTTCCCTTGCCATTATTGTCTTTACCACCCTTCTTGTTTTGCTGTTGTGGTTTCTTCTGATCCCCTTTCTTCTCGAGCGCCTTTTTAGCATTAGCGCCTTTCTCCTCGTGCATGAGTGCCATGTCTACTAGCTTCTCAAAGGTGGCCCCCATAGGGATGTGGGTCATAGCCAACCCCTGCAATGGCTCATTCAAGCCATTAACGAACCTCGGAGCCTTCTTCTCCTGCGTGTTCACCAAATCTAAGCCAAACCTTGCCAATTGGTTAAATTTGTTGACGTACTCTTTCACTGATAAAATTCCCTGCTTCAATGTCAAGAACCTTTCCATGTATAGATTCTCTTCTGCCCTTCAGAGAAACTTTGCCTCAAACCTACGTCTGAAATCCGCCCAAGAATCAACAGGACGCTCCCCATTAGTGACCTCCCACTAAAACGAGGCCTCTCCCTTCATTAACCAAGCTACTAATTTGACTTTCCTCCCTTCTTCTACTTCAAAGATTTCTAGCAATTCTTCCACCTCCTTAAGCCAATCTCTAGCATCCACAAACGTTTCTGACCCTTGAAAAGGTTTTCCACCCATAGCCTTAAATTCCTTGCATGTCTTTGCAAAAGTATCAGCACGAGGAGGGGGAGGAGGAGGATGAGGAGCGGGTGCAACTGGTGGTGGAGGAACATTGGCTGGACCTGCAGCAGCCCTAGCCTCTAATAACCTCTTATACCATCCTGGTATCGTTACACCCTCCGGAAGGTTAAGACCTTCAGCCATGCTGAAACAAAAAAGGAAAGATTCAAAATGGAGAATTCGAAACATAAAGATATATGGCTATTGGGGATTATGTTTTTCATAAAAACTTTTCTCTTTAAATTACTCATCAATACATGTTTTTGAAAACACTTCTTCCAAAAATACTTCAGAATAATAGTTTTTCTAAAAAAAATATCTGTTCTGGTAAACTTAAGCTCTGATACCACGTGTAACACCCCACGTCCGTTAATGTCACTCACAAAGGGAATGCATTAACTTCCATGGAGGTTTTAAGTGAATATAGAACAGAAAAATTACAACAAGACAGATAATAAGTAGTACTTGGAAATCTAAAACTTTATTTCATTGCAGCAGAAATTAAACATGTTTGTTACATCATTAAACCATAAATCAAAGTCAAGTACAATATCCATCTTGATAAAACAAAATACATAATCCCATTACATAAATAGCCATTAAAGAAGATAAGAAGCTGGACTTTACTTCAACGGTCCAAGCTTTCCAAAAGAGAGATAAAGTAATCCAATCAAGCTCCACTAGAGCTGGGCCCACCCTGAGGACCTGTAGGGGGGAAAAGATAGAAATAGAGGGGGTCAGACATAAAGTCTGACGAGTATGATAATTCTAACAATACTATTATCAAAATAACTAGACTAAGACATAAGCTGGAAAACAAGGAAATGTCTATGAACTATTGGGTATGGAAGAGCAGATAAAGATAACGTTAAAGAAACACCTCATACTAACGAATAATTACTACACTGCACTACACCAGTCACCTAAAGGTTGATCCCACTTGCTTCACTTAGAAATTTTATAAATAACTTCGTGTACCCCTAGCTGACTACATAGGTGCCCCCTGCCCCTATCTCCGCTAGGTGTACCCCACTACCCACTTTCGATCGGCTCCCTACTCGTAGATACTCGTGCTGGTCCCACAGTGGGGTGTATCACTTCCCTAAAGTGGCAACCCGATACAGCCTAAGGATGCACGGCTTATACCTACATGATGCAACAACGTCTTACCTACCAGCCCGGGTCAACACACGCATATGAAACCCGTTGGACTTGCGTTGCCACCGCTAACCCGTTTGGCCTCTTATAGTCAAGCCCAGTATGCGTGTCCCGTCCCCGACTTGGGTCGAGCCCATAAAGATACGTTTGGGTTACCGGTTGAAATGGGCCACCACAAGCTATCCACCTAAGCTTGTCCCCACTAGTATATCTCACTTAACCCTATTCTTAGTCATGTTCATTTACATGTGTGTTTGGTTAAGTCTTACTAATCGTATTTCAAATGCCACTAAAGGCGCCCACTAGATTCCTCATGCCACACAAGGCACCTACTTAACCCCCATGTCTCACCTCACATGTTTATCTGGTTAAGTATTTCTTAATTAATTAAGGCCATAACCTTATAAAGACCTCTCACATTAGACTGACATTTATGACAGCTGGATTCGCCGGGCGGGTCCGGACAGTCTTATACCATAAAAGAGTCTAACCTCGTGTCTTTACAACTGTTATGCTTTAGTTTGGGCCTAGGACCTCTCACATTGGACTGACATTTGTGACTACTGGATTTGTCGGGCAGGTTCGGGCAGTTTTATGTCACAAACGAGTCCAACCTCGTGTCCTAAGCATTGATTAACACGTATAATCTTTTACCCCAGTTTTAAATATATCCCTATTCAAATCATTAATTAATTCCAATTTTAATGATGTCCATAATTGACTCAATTATGGCCATCCACTTACGGTATGCAAAATCATATCAATTGCACCCCAATTTCTTAATATTAAATCCTTAATATTACCCCTACCCCACGTTATACGTTCGCTTATTCAACGCAAAATATACGTTAGACTCGAATAGTCTAACTCATAGCATAAAGATAAATTATCACAACATATAGACAAATAAAATAGATCTAATCATAATAGGGGTGAAACTTTCATAAAACTACACATGTCATGGATCTAAAGGTGTCAATTTGTTTGGTTAAATGTCACAACTTACATAATATGATCATAACCCAAGTTCATGTATAAACTTGCATATGTGGTTTATGCAACATAATGATGATGTGAACTAGCATCTAACACATAGAACTCACACATGTCATAGCATAATTCTAGATCTAAATAGATGTCATAATTCTAGATCTAAATAGATGTCATACAATATGTGAGATTATACATACTAATAAATCTAAACTTGCATAGGTACATGTGATTTATCATGTGAATCATCATAGCCCAAATATATATAATCAACATCATGATTCATAAGCTAACTACAACATAATAACATCATGGCTTTGTAACATCGCAACTTAGCATAGAAACTTGCAACATATATAATATCATCATAGCATGATTTACAACATATAGGATATCATCATCACATAACATAGGATTTACAATATACATGATAGCATAAGGTTTACAACAACATATATGACAATTCACATCATTTTCTTATGATCCATATCACATCTTAATCTAATTAGTTTGCTAATAATCTTATTAAGATCATCATACTCACAATTAGAAAAGAAAGAGAGTCTTGATTTGCTTTAGAGTTGAGTAGAATTAGAGTTTTGATTAGCTTTCCTCCTTCTTAGTTGGCGGTGGCTACACTGAGTTCCATGGCGATGGCATGACGACGAATATTCTATTTTTCATGTGATTTTAGAGTGAGAGACTACCTAGGTATATATAGAGTTTAGGATTTATTTAGACCGTCAGATCAACTCAGAACTAACCTGAACCGTTAAATTAGCCAACTCAGCCCTAAAGACACATCAGCAGCTCAAGATTGGGCTCTGCCAAAACATGGCCGACTTGACCAGGTCGACACCCAAGTCGACTGCGCAGTCGACCTGGTCCTGGGGGTGTCGACTGCCCAGTCGACCTGGGGTGCTGGGCGGGGAATTTCCCGCCTGGCCTGTTTGACTTCGAATTTTGAATTTTGAATTTACTGAAACTTCCGATGGCCATATCTCCTTCATACGAAGTCCAAATCACGCAAACTCGGACTCTATTTCAACCAGAATTCCGAGACGAACATAATGGCGCAACCCGTTTCCCACAATTCTCACGTCTGAGATTAGTTATTCTTTAATTTGTGAATATTTATATTAACAGAATTACGGGGTGTTACACATGTTTAACAGGCTAAACATTTAATTTTAACAGGCTAAACATTTAATTTTAATAGGCTAAACATTAAACATTTTACAGACCAAGACCTGATGTATTTAAACTCATTATTAGGGGTCAATGACCCACCTACAACAAACGGTGAACAAGCATAACTAAATTAGGTATATGATATAACTACAGACAGTGATTATTTTCATTCTAATGCATATATTATGATATAAATGCAACAAAATATCATAATTGAAACTTACCAAAAAATCTTCGAAAAGTAGCTCCTTATAATCGGTCGGTATCTTTCTAAAAGTGAACCAAAAATCAACCAAACGTTTATGAAATGAAGCAGTGATTCTCTTTGAAAGTTCACTAGAAGGATGCATCGAAAAAGTTTTGTATATAATATTTTTGTTATCATAATGTCAGTCAAAAAATATAAATAAATATACATATTACAGGGCAAAACACATAATTATCTTTTGTTTCTACTAGTCGAAGTTCAACGCGACCTGATGTATTAATCGACTTTGCCGTTGGAATCGTCGCACTTCCATGTATATTTGGATAGTTGTGCTCGTTCACAGTGTTATGTGAGGAACGCAAAGGAGGAAGGGAAGGAGAAACACCGTGCCTTGGTTGAGGAGTTGGTTGACGTCTAGATTGGGGTGTATCTTCGCTTTGATGTGAAACGCCATTGGAAGTTTGTCGTGGAGGAGCTAACGGCAGGTTTGGGCTGTGGAGAAGCTGACGGCATAGGATTGGGCTGTGGAGGAGTTGACTGCATAGGATCAGGCTGTGGAGGAGCTGACGACATAGGATTGGGCTGTGGGGGAGCTAACTGCATAGGATTGGACTGCGGAGAAGCAGACTGTCGATTAGGCTGTGGGGGGATTGGTTGGGAAGGAGTTGGTTGTGGAGAAATATGCTAGGAAGTAGTATTAGATGATGCCTCGTCTATTGTAGGCTAAAATGGAAGAGTTCGTGTAGTCGAATGATGATGCAATGATGTTGCATGATTATTTTTGAATTTACTCTGAGGGTATGGTTTGATAGTATAACTAGTTGGTAAAGTAGACTGAATAAGTGTAGGGTCATTGTGTCCCCGTCCCCAAATTTTTGTTTTTTCTTGTCCCAGTTCTAGGGAAGCATAGTGGTGTCCACACGTGTGGTGTCCACACGTGTAGCGCCAACCATATATGTAAATCATGCATGATACTTCAATAGTTAGACTGTCATAACACATCATGCTAAGTGTTTGAATATTAAATATTTATTGTTCCAGTTAGTAGAAACAATCTTTTCATGATCAATTAAACAATCAACAAAACGTATTCGGTTCAGCAAGGAGTCCCAAATCACACTCTACTGGAGGTGCCCCCAGCAATTTGTTTAGAAGATGAACATCTATTTAGAAGTGCGTGCATGGCTTAATGTTTTTATGGTTTATGAAGTGGATTTAGTTCGAAATGGTACTGGAGAACTTTTGCAGCACAGTAGTGCTATGTTTTGCCGGCAGTGCAGCTATGTGGGTGTGAGAGTTAATTGTGAGAGAACCTTATGCATGGATAGTTGGAGCTGTGCATAAAATGCAAATTCATCCCATTATATTTTGTTCTAAGGCAAGAAACCGAGTAATGGGTGTGCATGTAGAGCAACACGTTATTGGATTAAGACGCATCTCACATAATAATCAAGACAACTGCACACAAGATAAGTACTAGTGCAATTCAAAGCTGATGAAGAACATTAATTAAATATATAAATAAGTATTAGTGATGGATAGTTCAACTTTTAAATACCCTACTGATGAGAAATTAGTAGACCATTTGTGTTGGATGCATCTCTTGATTTATCTAATTACACATTTGACTCTCTTCCACTTGATCTACTAATTTTGTAGCAACTGCACAGGAGAACTTTAAATGAAAATCATCTTCAACATTCTGTAAATCTTTCTTAAACTTTTTCTATAGGAATACCCCCTTAAATTGTTTCTTTACCTTTTTCAATAAGAATAGCTCCTTGTAAGCTATAACTTGTCCATTGCTGAATTTTGAACTGAAAGACAAAACATGTGCATGTCATAGTCATGAGCATGTTGCCATTATCAAATTATAAGAAGTATAACAGCAAATAAGCTATTTTTCAAAATTATATTAACCGGTCAGTCAGTCAAGTATGTGACACGATTAATCTTGGTGTAGGGGGAGGCCATTAAGAAGCAGTAAAATAGAACGCAAGATTTGACACAATAAATCTTGTTCGTTGGATTTTTTTGTCTTTGCATAAAAGGTGGAAATCAGGATGAGTTCTAACAATCAAGATTATGTTATATCTTTTGTCTAAATAAAATTTCCCATATATATTGGTGCATCATGATCCTGTCACCGCATAATTTAGTCAAACAACACAGTTCTAATAAGCGCTTTGGAAACATAAGTAGTCTAAGTATCATGTAAAGAAATCCATTTCTGGTTAGACTAAATTACGCAGAAACATAAGTAGTCTAAGTAGGAAGGTGTATGGATTGATGGCAGGAAGGTGTATGGATTGATGAAGGCGAGGTGCCTGAGACTGTTGTGAAGGGTTGGCAAGTTGGTCGGTGTGTGGCTTTTGCTGTTGCAATGAACTGATGGTGAGGTTGTAATTGTTTGAATGGTGAAGGATATGACAGAAGAGAAGCTGGTCGAGGTGGTATGTTGTTGAGATGTAAGAAAGACTTGTGAATTGAGATGCAATGAGAAATTCTCCTTTTTAAAGAAAAACTGTAAACAAAATGAGAAATTTATCTGTTTCAAGAAGGGAATCCAAGAAAGCTAAGTATGAGAAATTTTGTGATCACTGCAAAATGAGAGGTCATATTAAGGAGCAGTGCTTCAAGATTGTTGGTTATCCAGAATGGTGGAAAGGAAGAACATCTCAGATTCAAGGTTCTCAAAAACTGGTGGCAAATGTTAAAGAGAATTCAAATGCTAATTCAAGTGGGATTTTGGGTACTGCACCTTATTCTGCAGCAAACGATTCTGTTTCAAGTACAACTACTTCTTCAATTGATCCTAAAATGGTATCTGCTTTCTATAAAGAATTTGTGAAGATAGTTCAAGCTAATAACCAGGGTTCTTCATCTTCTGAATCATACAATGCTGCAGTGAATTTCTCAGGTATTGTTTCTGCATTCAATGTGTTTCATTCAATTCAGCATCAAAACATATGGATAGTTGATACAGGTGCTAGTGATCATATGGCATTCGATTTAAATCTTTTTGATAAGACTCACACTCTCAAAAATCCTTTTCAAATTGCCTTACCTGATGGTAGTCATAAAACAGTTTCTATCATAGGCATTATCAATATCAATCCACACATTACTCTCAAAAATGTCTTTTATGTACCAAGTTTCAAACACAATCTTCTATCTGTTGGACGATTATTAGATCATAATAATCTTCTTGCTAAATTTGAACAAAACACTTTCTTTTTCCAGGACCTTTCGACTGATGAAGTGAAGGGAATTGGTATAAGGCAAGGTGGCTTGTATAAACTTCTTACAGACAATTCTAGTAATGTTTCCTTCACAAATACTAATTTGTCTGTTCCATCTTTTTCTGCTTTATTTTCTTCTTCCAAAAATTCTCTTGAATTGTTACATGCTAGACTTGGGCATGCTTCCATGGAAAAACTTAAGAATGTACCCTCCTTTTCTTCAATAAAACATGATAGTCATTTCCATTGTGAGTCTTGTATTTCTGCCAAGCATCATAGATTAGTATTTCCTGTATCACATTCAATTGCAAGTGCATGTTTTGAATTGATTCATATTGATTTGTGGGGGCCATATAAAATACCTTCTATAACTGGTGCTAGATATTTTTTGACAATTCTAGATGATCACTCTAGAACAACTTGGATATATCTGCTCCATCATAAAGATCAAGTAGCTAAAATCATTTCTAATTTTTTGGCATATGTTGAAAATCAATTTCAAAAATCTGTAAAGACCATTAGATCTGATAATGGTACAGAAATTGTTCAACAAGATTGTACAGATTTATTTGCCTCAAAAGGAATAATTCATCAACGAAGTGTTGTAGGAACCCCACAGCAAAATGGTAGAGTAGAACGCAAACACAAGCACTTGGCTGAAACTGCTAGAGCAATAAAGTTTCATGCAAATTTGCCTGATAAATTTTGGGGTGAGTGTTTTCTTAATGCCACATATCTTATAAATCGAATGCCTAGTTCTGTGCTTGGTTGGAGAACACCATATGAAATTTTAATGAACAAGTTGCCAGATTACTCTCATTTGAAGGTTATAGGATGTTTATGCTATCCTGCTATTAAAACCAAGGATAAAATGGCTTCTAGGACATTGAGATGTGTATTTATTGGCTACCCATATGCACAGAAAGGATACAAGCTTTATGACTTGGAAAATCAAAGAATTTTGATTAACAGGGATGTGATATTCAAGGAAGATAATTTTCCTTATCATTCTAACAATTTTGATGTTCAAAATTCCTCTGAAAATTCATCTTTTCCTCTTGTAAATCCTGCATTATCATCTGATGATTCATTGTTATCTCCAGTACAAAATAATTTTTTTTTGCCACAAAGTAGCTCTGAGGATTCACTACAACCATCATCCACTTCAATTAATTCACAAAATAATTCAGTACCTATTCATTCTCCACAACAATTACCTCCTCAAAATCCTCAAAATTCTGCTAATCCAATCAGGAAATCCTCCAGGCATGTTCAATTACCTAAAAAATTTGATAATTTTGTTTTAGATAAACACCAAAGACCTCCTACAAATGTTTCTTTTGTTCAACAAGTATTGTCCAATCCTTCTTTGGCACATTTGGATTCACAATATATTGCTTCCTTAGCAAATGTATTTTCAGTTTATGAACCAAATTCTTATCATCAAGCTAAAAATTATCCTGAATGGAGAGATGCTATGGAAAAGGAATTGCAGGCTCTTGAGAAAAATGAAACCTGGGATATAATTTCTTTACCTTCAAATAAGACTGCAATTGGAAGCAAGTGGGTATACAAGGCAAAGTTCAATCCAGATGGTACTTTAAACAAATGTAAAGCAAGAGTAGTGGCAAGAGGTGACAAGCAAATAAAGGGAAAAGATTTTAAATACACTTTCAGCCCTGTTGCAAAGTTCACTACAGTTCGAGTTCTAATTGCTTTAGCTGCAGCAAAAGGATGGGATTTATTTCAGCTTGATATCAATAATGCTTTTCTACATGGTTATGTTGATGAAGAAATCTATATGCATCCTCCACCTGGATACAATAAAGCAAAACCAGGAGAAGTGTGTAAGCTAAAGAAATCTTTGTATGGTTTAAGGCAAGCTGCAAGGCAGTGGAATGCTGAACTCACTACTCAATTGCTAAAGCTTGGATATAAACAGTCAAGGCAGGATTATTCCTTATTCATCAAGTCTACTCAAGGTACCTTTACTGTGATTCTTGCTTATGTAGATGATCTTCTGATTTCTGGAAATTCTGCTGCTGAAATTTCTTATGTAAAAGAAGTTCTTCATTCTGCTTTTACAATAAAAGATTTAGGTCCTTTGACATATTTTTTAGGCATTGAGGTTTCTAGAACAACACAAGGAATATTATTGAATCAGAGGAAATATATTTTAGACCTTTTGAAGGATACAAGTATGGAACAATGTAAATCAGTGTCCTTTCCTATGCAAAAAAATTTGAAATTAAGTGTACATGACACACCTTTACTTGAGGATCCTGAAACATACAGAAGACTAATTGGAAAGCTTCTTTATTTAAATATGACTCGACCAGACATCTCCTATGCTGTTCAACAGTTAAGTCAGTTCTTAAGTAACCCTGCTCAGTCTCATTTTGATGCTGCTATGCATGTTTTAAGATATCTTAAAGGCACCATTGATATTGGATTATTTTATGCTGCATCATCTGATTTGGTTCTTTCAGCATATTGTGATGCTGATTGGGGGAAGTTGCCCCTTTTCTGCAAAGAGTTTATCTGGTTATGTAGTGTTTTTGGGAACTTCTTTGATTGCATGGAAGACTAAGAAACAGAAAACTACATCAAAGAGTACATGTGAAGCTGAGTATAGAAGCTTAAGTTACACCACCAGTGAATTAATATGGTTGCAAGGTTTGTTTGAAGATTTACAGGTTTCAGTGCCTCTTCACATAAATCTTTATTGTGATAATATTGCAGCCAAATACATTGCTGAAAATAAGGTGTTTCAGGAAAGAACCAAACACTTACGGGTAGATTGTCATTTTGTTCGAGATTATGTAGATGCAAATTTTATTAACATTTTTCATGTTAAATCTGCTCTACAGTTAGCAGATTTGTTGACGAAGCCATTAAGTGCAGATCAACATGCTTTTCTTTCTTCCAAGCTTGGACTTCTCCTTATTCCACCCAGTCCAGCTTGAGGGAGGGATGTAGAAGCATGCAGATTGTGTTCAAGAGTCAGAGGTTCCTTTGTTTCATTTGTATACTTTTGTGTTTAGTTTTAATGTTGTTTTGAGTACTGATTTACTGTGTTTGTATTTGTTTGTTTCGTGTATGGTGTTTGGTGTACGCTGTGTTGTACTGAAGTATAAATACTTTTGGTATTGTAATTTTTTAGCCAAGAGACAATAAAATTCATTTTCTCTTCGTCTTCAAATGGTAACAGATGGGAAATTGAAATGTAAATCCAACAATGTTGTGTTTTTTTTTCTCCATATATAGTCTGAAATCAAAGACAGTGAGTGAAAACAGTGTGGAAACTGCAGCACAATGAAATGCAAATGAGAGCAAAATGCAGCAACCTTTTTTTTTCTTTAATGCTAAGAACGGTAGTGACAACAAATGGAAACCAGCACAAAACTTAAGAGTGGAACTAGAACCAGGAGAACTAAAACAAACTTTTTTTTTTAACAAAGAAAACAAAACTGAAACTGAAATGAAAGGCAAAGAATACAGCAAACCAAAAAAAGAAAAAACACAAGATGAAAAGGAGCAACACACGCACAACAATGAAAAGAATGACAGAAACCAGAAATGATATGCACACAACAAATAAATGAAACTAAGCAAGCACAAACAAAACACAATGCCATTTTTTTTAAAATAAAAAGAAAAGAAGAACTAACACAATATATATGGTACTTAGACTACTTATGTTTCTACATAATTTAGTCTAACTATTATTAGAACACTTATGTCACCACATAATTTAGTCAAACAACACAGTTCTAACCATCTGTTTAGACTACTTATGTCACCACATAATTTAGTCTAACTGTTACATTTTTAAATGTAATTAAATGTATGACACAAGGAATGCTAGTTGTATATTTCTACTCGGTAGCCCTTTTTCTTTTATAAAAGCTACCTTTTTATGGGGGTAATTTTGAATTGTATCTCTGGGGTTGTGCTTCATGTACAAAAGCTTCCTATCATAGATAATTTTCACTAAATTATAAAATTGCAGAAAACCATTAATTACAAAATGGAGATGTTTGCAGAAACAAAAATTAAATATCAGCCATAAAACTTGCAGATATTCCAAAGGAAAATTCAAATTCAGCCGCTCGCTAACTTTAGAGCTTTTGACAGAAAATAATTTTAGCAGAGGTTTTTGTTGATATAAAGCTTCTGGGTTAAGTTTGATTTCAGGAATTTCCAGTTTGATGGTATATGAGCTCTGCGTAATTTGAAATATTTCAATTCGTATACGCTTATATCAAAGATTTGTCCCTCTGTATTAACTATGTCTTCACATGGTTTTAATGAGATTTGTTTTCTGTGGTCAAGGACAATCTTGAGGACATGATGTATTGCTATTCTTTTAATTGTCATACAAATTTAGACACAACTAAATGATGTTCACCACTCTCAAAAGCGCTTCAAGAACACAATAAGATCCAATGATATATATTTATTCTATCATTATTTGTGTCCAAATATAATTCTTCTCCTTTGTTTATTGGTTTTTGGGTGATCAATTAAGATATACTGTTTTTCATCAGCTTTGAATTATTAAATGAAGTTTAGTTTATATACTGCTTCTTTACTAGGGTAGAAAAGCCCAAAATCTCTTTTCGGTTTTTATTAACATCTAAGAAACTCAATCAATCCATCACGTAAAAAGCTTTGTAATTTGCGGACGCCATTCCTTAATTCCTTCATAGGATGTTCTTTTATACGTGGTATCCCTCATCGGCAATGACCACCGTCCGATGCAACATAAATACATCTCTTCCGATCATTAACATACATGCTTGCGACTTTCTCAAGTTTTTAGCAAACAGCTTTGGTTGCCCATTCTTTCCAATTCCGTAATATATGTTACTCACGTATATATGTTAGTGAGTATATTTTGTTTTCTTAATTTGTCTAAACCTTTAAGCTAACTGTTTTTTTTTTAGAAAGTAAACCCTTATGTTTTAACCATACTTTAGCGTTTTAAACAATAAAGTGGCTTTTGTTTAAATGTGATCAGGCATGGTAATATGGTTAGTCACATTATGCATACATGATCAATTATCAAAAGAAGACCTCTCTCCCTTACCTGATGTTCTCCCCCACGTCATTTATTCATTCCAGCAACGCCACTTTCCTGGCAACTTTAATTCTTCTTTTTTTTTTTTAGTGAATATTGATTATTTTATGTAAACTAATGATACGAGGAATATGCTGTTTGAACTTTTGATTATTCATAGTTTGAATTTGTTCAATTTTACGTATTTTGGAGCATATTTTCCTGACATTTCAAATTAAATATTTCACATATAGTATTACTCAGTTTTCAAGAACAAGGTATGATTACAAGGGCATTTTTTTCTATTGAGAGAGTAGGGAAAAGAATTCAGCAGAAAATTTGTAAATATCGCTATTTCCAAAAGACTACTCAGCGTCACACTAGTAAACTTAATTTAGTATATTAATTATTTTAGTTGATTAAAAGATTATGACTTGAGTATATTAATAGAAAATCTGCAGGTATGGAGCAGTTTTTGCAACAGTGAGAAGAAATACAAGATATTACATGGGGATCGAGCTGTTATGAAAAATAAATTATTAACTATTATCAAACTTCAAACCGTATGACTTGATTATAAGTTATGCATGCGGTAGCATCCAAACTATTCCTATCTGGGTATAGTTTCTCAAAATACCCTTATGTGGCAGAAACAGCAAAGTAAAGTGGATGTTAAGGGTGGAACTAACATTGCTAGTAAAGAAACATGCAACAACATTAGTGATGTTGGACTCAGTATTATGAAGGATGGATGCACCGATATGCATGAAGCATACCTGATTGGTTTATTAGACCAGTTTTGCCAGCATCTGTTTGCCAGTGTCTAAAAGGTATTTGTAAATTAATCAATTTTTTTGATAAACTAAACCTACCAAACTTTTTTTTTAAACAGGCATAAAATTTGGAAAACATACTGAGAAACTGATACTTGAATCCAAATAAATTAACAATAGGCGCAATATGATGTTTAGTAGATATACCTGCTTAGATTATCTATTTGTTGCTGAAAGAAGGAAAGCTACAATGCTGAACTTCACTGAACATATGGAAAAATGCAAAATTTAATGATACTGAGAAATATATGGGGAAAATTGCATTTAATGATACTGAGAAATATATGGGGAAAATTAGTATTTTAAATCAAAACGAACATTGCATTGATGGGGTTATTGATAAATACAATGTACAGATGTGGCTTGTAGCTTGTACATTTATACATGGAAATGCAACGGGCAAAAGCAAATAATAGCCCACAGACAGCCAACACACATGTATAACACGTGACAAGAATGAGTAGACATATACTCAAAAATACAGACAAACTTATGCCTACACTTTGGACCCATCTACTATTTAACAATTAATTAAAATAGCTTAATGATACTGTCCTGACCAATCACATGGCAAGTATCACTTGCACTTGCTTTTGAGCGACTGTTGGTAGCATTCCTCTATTTATAAATCCAGTGCTATTCAACGTGGATGAATCCAATGCAAGAATCCATTAAAGATTTCATGGCCTATTCACTATTTGTAACTAAAAAACCCGGTAAACATTTTAAATTGCTCATACCGAAGTGAGTAATAAATGCTTAATTAAAGCACAGCACACACAAGACATAATTCATTGTATTAGTGTATTATAGGTTTATTTACTGTACACATATACAAACATATCTGAAACTGAATGAGCTAAAACTTATAATGATCAGATAAACAACAGCTCTAGGATATCATGTAGCATTGAGGATGTAATAATTGACATAATAACCCCCATCAACAACTAGAATGACAAAATGAATACAAATGTCTTTCTAATATTGCATAATTTTGACATAAATCAAAACGAACATTGCATTTAATGATACAGAGAAACATATGGGGAAAATTAGTATTTTAAAAAGCTGAAATAGAATATGGCATGACTTCTTTTAGTAAGTGAACTTATTTTCATGGAAATAGCCGACTGATTATGAAAAATATATGGCCAACAATTAGTATTAATAGCTTCATGTTGTAATATATATGAGTGAATATGCTCTTGTTATATTCTATTTAGTCCCACATCATGGGAATAAGGCTAACATCAGCTCCAAAGCATATATATAAAGGAGCCAATGTAATAGAAATTGTACACATTTGAAGTGATAGAAATAAAAGTCTATTCCCTATCTTTTCTGTTCTTTCTAATGTCTTCTTGTTTGACATATGTTCTGTTTTATTTTATAACACGTTATCAGCACGAAACTCTATTAGAGCTATTGTTTGAAATATTCTAGATCTATATTTATAGATCTATCATGTAAGTTGATTTTTTTTTAATGTTTTGAAATCACATAGATCTACATATATGAACTTGTTGTATCTTCTGCTTAGATGTGATCCATACTTCTAGATCACTTTTCTTTTTAGTTTTTGTAGATCTAGATTTTATTTTAGTGGATCTAACTTTTTAGATCTAATTATCTATTCTGGTCCTAAATATGTGTAGATATTTTCTTTCAATTCTTTGCAGATCTAATTTTGAGTTTTTCAAATGCAAATGGAGATTTGATTATATATGTATTGTTTACATTATTGATGATGTAGAGGTAGATCTAGTTTTATCCTTTCCGATCTACAATTATTTTTCATATGTATTTTTTTTTAGATAGACTAAAGACAGGATATTTCTTGAAAAAAAAAATGATTTTTTTTATGTATACCCAATAAAGACAGAATATGTCTTTAAAAAAAATGATTTTTTTATGTATATCCAACAGAGTTATGGGTATAGAATATAATGATATAGCATTTAAATTCAATAGCAATATTTATTTATCACTGGAAATGAGATTGAAAACTCATGATGTAAACCAATTAGGAACCTGAAGTTCATATGTAAATGACCTGAAGTTCATATACAATTTTTTTTTTTTTTTAAATAAGAAACCTGAAGTTCATATGCAAGTAAGGAACCTGAAGTTCATATGCAAATGAGGAACCTGAAGTTCATATGCAAATAAAGAACCTGAAGTTCATATGCAAATGAGAAAGATGAAACAAAAGCCCGAAGCTTTCTTAAAAGTTGTGACATAAAAAGATTGTACTTCCAGAAGAAGTTAAAAGAGACACACACATTATAATATGTGACAAAAACATTAAATTCAATAGAAAATCTCTAAACATGTTTCATTTAACTGACATTACAGTCTATATTAATTGAATATCCTGAAGATATAGTATACATATTAATCTCTTGAAGAGATGTTTTAGAGATTTAATTTTATATAGCAAATCCAACATCCTAGAAGAGATGTTAGAATATATTTTTTGTTGCATTGCAATTACATAAGTAAAAGATATGTTTCCTGAAGGAATATCATACACTCCAGAAGTAGTGATTTCTTTTCTCATCTTATTTTTATTTAATGCACCTAATTTTGTTAATGCATTTAAGGTTTGAATGTATTTTTGTATATTGATATGACATTTCAATAGTTTTATATATTTATCTCTGGAAGAGATAAGTTCATCCCAGAAGTGGTGATAACAAAATATCTTTAGAGGATATTTGTATATTTGGAAATGGTAAAATATCTCCAGAAGAGATCTGTTTATTTGAAAATAATAAAATATCTCCAGAAGAGATTTCTACAATTAAAGGCGATAAATATTTGTAAAAAAAAAAATGTATTAAAACTCCATAAATGGTGTTTATGGAATATCCCAGAAGCGAAATTATATTCTGATATGTCTATAAAAGAATTTGCATTGAAATATTTTCAAATACCAAAGATGATGATGCAAATTTAATGACTAAAGAAAATATGCATCTTTAAGATCATATTAAGTTAAGATCTAAATATTGATCTTAATTTTGCATACCAGAAGTGAATGCAAAAGTATTTTTTGTTATAAAAATGGAAAACTTAGAACTTGCAGTTTCTATGATGGTAAGAAGTAATTTTGATATAAAAAGAAAGATCTATATATTGATAGTATAATTTGAAACATGTAATTTTTGTTGTTGTTGTGAATTTTATGTATAGATTTGCAAGTTTTTCGAATCATTCATATTAAAGAATGTAAAACTCATTTCTATAATTATGCATTTCTACTCAATTCTGGATCGAGCATTATGCATGTATATGGTATTTTAGAAAATATGATTATTGGAAATGCAGTACAACTATATGTTGTTTCTTTCAGTTTTGTCGTTGATCAGTACGATAGCTTGATCCAAATTTTATTATGTTGATTTAAGTAAAATTTATTTATTTGATTCATATATTTAGACCATATAATGGTTATTTCTGTTATTTTTATAATAAATGCACTATATGTATCGTTATGGTAATATATATTGTATTACCATATTATTATAAATGTATTAAACGCATTGGCTATTGTAAGTTAAATGATGTATGATTTTGTTTGGAATAAGAATAGAAATATGTATCATTAGTCAATGTATTTGGCAACTAATATCTAATGTAATGGAAAAGGTTGTATAACTCAGTTCTGAGACCTGAAGTCTTGAATTATGAAAAAAAGAAATTTTTTTGATGAAGTTTATAGTCTAAAAACTTGACAGTTAGCAAAATGTAAAAGTTTCTAAATTAGAAGTATGTTAAAAGGTTGAGAACCAGAAGTTCGTCATAAATTAATAAACTAGATATAATATGTATGTTTATTTATATGCATAGGAACTTAAAGTTCCTTAATCAATGAACTTGAAATACTTCATAATTTAAAGCTTGAAGTTTTATTGAACTGTGTGAAATAATAACATTAATAAAATTGATATCCAAAGATTTCACAATTTTCAAAATGAGCTGTATCTTGCTTATATATTTATATTTACATATTGTACTGAAGAATAAATTTTAACAACATGAAGTTGTTATATATTTTATTTGAACCGGAAGTTCAATACAGTTGAACCAGAAGTTCAATACAATTTAACAAACTTGAAATTGTTTATATATTATTTGAACCAGAAGTTTAATATGGATTAACAACTCGAAGTTGTTCATAGATTTCTTTTGAACCAGAAGTTCAATACAGTTCCAAATCAGATATTTTGGATATTATGAAACGATCTTTAAGATTCACGTTGACATTGCTTGAGAAGAAAAAAATTAATGATCGGAACATTATAAACAATTTATTCTAAAATAAATAACTTGAATGAGAAAGAATATGCAAATCAATTACATATGTAATACGTGGACGCACATATATACACATATATGCGATATTTAATTAACAACCTGAAGTTGTTATGAACTCATATTATAATTTATGCAGTCGATTGAAATCAATATCGAATGACCTGAAGTCATGTGCATATTCAAATGATAGAAATTCCTCCAAGTCATTAGATCATTGAAATGGAATAAGCAATACAATATGAATGGATCTTATCAATTAATAAGAGCATTATCCTCCTACAATTGAAATATATCTAATGTATTTGCTAGCTATGATGCTATAATGGATCAAAAATGAATCCAAAGTTGGTTTATTATTTAAAGTGACAATGTTTGTCAACATTGAGGGGGAGGATAAAGGAATCATCAATGTTAAATATTTGCTAACATATAGAATTATGCAAAGTATTAAGTAACTTGCATAAATTATCAATTATGTCCCTAATAGACTTTCTCCAATATACATTTGAATCCCCGAAGGTTCAAAAGGTGTAAATCACAGCTGAAAATGTGGTATAAAAGTCAATTCAAAATATCTTTGGTGTAAGTCATAAATATGCAAAATAAAGGAGGTGAGTGTTCCTGAAAAACACTTAAGGGTACTTTGAAAGAAACCCATGACATGATTGTCAAAATTAACCCCAGAAGTGGTTTTGGTACCTAAAGCATGATAAGTTTTGAGATCTCAATAAATTATGTATAGAACTGACAAGAAATAATCATCGATGATAAATTGATAAATAATAAAGCCCTTATATTTATAAATGGATTAAAAATCCCATATTAGAGAGAAACATGATTGGCCATCATGAAATTCTCCTAAATAAGATATATGGACCTGTAGTCCATAAGATATAAACCTGTAGTTCATAAGATAAAAATAGAAATATATATAATGACAAAAGCACATGGAAGTTACTGAAGCACCATAGAGTGTCAACAACATGTTAAGTGCCACAAGCATTGTATTTTCAGAAATAATTGAATTAATTAAAGTGGTGAAAGTGTTTAAAACGCTTACAATACCCTGAAGGTATAAACGATGAAAGTATACAAATTCCAGAAGAATTTAAATAACTTTGGCAGTGGTAAAGAGCAAGAAATATAGATTACGACATTCTTTTAAGTATTGTTGTGATGAAAATCTTGAAATAATTCATGATGAGTAGATCACTTCCTGCTTTCAAGAATTGTTGTAATAAAACTCTTAATATCCATTGAAGTGGTAGTTGCGATATGCAAAGATTATTATAATATATAAGTTTCTGAAGAACATAAATAACATTTGTTATTATAAAGAATACCAAGAACATGGATGATAGATTACAACATTCTTCTAAGTATTGTTGTAATGAAAACCTTGATATACTTCAAGGTGAGTAGATTACTTCCTGCTTAGTGTTGTTGTAATAAAAATCTTGAGATACTTCATTCTTCTGAGTATTGTTGTAATAAAAATCTTGATATACTTCAAGAGGAGTAGATTACTTCCTGCTTAGTAATTAAAGTTGTCTTATTCATCAAATATGTATTACAACATGCAAGTCCGATTGAAACAGAAAATATTAAGCACCTGAAGTGTATTCATAAATGAATATTAGTAACATACAAATCACAAAAGGAAGGCGTTTTAAATAAGAAAACATGCCTGAAGCATGGAAATGCACATGAAGTTTTAAAAGAAAAACTTCATTAAGAAGTATTTGTAAGCAATTTGAGTTATTGAAAGAAGAATATGAATTCAGAGGAAATTATTAAATCAGGGGGAGCATCCATAAGTATTATATAATGCACTCTTTTTCCTTAACTAAGTTTTTCCCCACTGGGTTTTCTTAGTAAGGTTTTAATGAGGTATGGGTCATGATCCAGAAGTATCAATCCAAAAGTAACATACAAAAATAAGTTATAATGTACTCTTTTTCCTTATTTAAGTTTTTTCCCACTGGGTTTTTCTTATTAAGGTTTAACGAGGCATTACATTGATCCAGAAGTATCACACTGCTTTTGACGTAGTAAATATGATATTCTACTTTTTTCCCTTCACTAAGATTTTTCCCATCGGGTTTTTCTTAGTAAGGTTTTGACGAGGCAACATTTTGATCCATAAGTATCAAACATCTTTTGATGCAGTAGTCTATTATTTATGAAGAAGACAAGGCAGTTTGCATGGCTCAGATTCAAGTGAATTATATCAAGGGTGATAGGATGGAGCACATTTCTTCTAAATTTCACTTCACACATGAATGAAAGGATAACAAGAAAGAGGAGAAACAAATTCAGTTCAAGAAAAGCGGGTAGATCTATTCTCAAAGGAAATTTCCAAATCAACATTCCATAAGATGATGTACAAAATTGGCGTGCGTCGAATACATCAATAGACTAATTGAATAATGAGTTATAAATAAGGGGGAGTATATAAAAATATGCTATAATGTACTCTTTTCCTTCACTAATATTTTTCCCACTGGGTTTTTGTTAGTAAGGTTTTTAATGAGGCATTATCTTGATCCTGAAGTATCAACCCTTACGGCAACATTGTAAAACATGTTACCTAAAGATGAAATAAATTTGCACTCTTTTCCTTATTTATGATTTTTTCCATAGGGTTTTTCATAAAAAGGTTTTTAATGAGGCATTGTTTTGATCCTGAAGCGTCAAACTATTTTAAGGAATATCACTTTTATATGATATTCATAATGTCAAACGTTGTACTCTTTTTCTCGTTCAAGGTTTTTCCCATTAGGTTTTCCAGATAGAGTCTTGAAGGCAACAGACAATAGTTGTATCGATTGAATGGATATATGCAAGCAAGATAATTATAAGGGGGAGCAATCATCATATATGTTTTAAAAGGGACAACTTCAAGTTAGTAGAGCATTCAAGATTTTGAAGACGCATATTCAAGGGGGAGTGTTGTAATATATATGAGTGAATATGCTCTTGTTATATTCTATTTAGTCCCACATCATGGGAATAAGGCTAACATCAGCTCCAAAGCATATATATAAAGGAGCCAATGTAATAGAAATTGTACACATTTGAAGTGATAGAAATAAAAGTCTATTCCCTATCTTTTCTGTTCTTTCTAATGTCTTCTTGTTTGACATATGTTCTGTTTTATTTTATAACACTTCATTCATTTTATCTAGCTAAAAAAGAAAATAAAAACAAATTCCATTTATTTATCCATGATCTTTTCCTTATGCATATGACACAAATGAATAAAAAAGACAAAGAACATTTGAATTCATTAAACAAGTCCTTTGCAAATCCACATAAATGACCATGGATACATATATGAATAAAATGTAAATATGAAAAAAAAAAATGATATATTAACGTATGAAATGTAACTTCCATGATAACATAAATTACCAGGATAAATGCATGAAACGAAACGTACGTTGATAAAAAAGAAGTAAAATCTATGAATAATGTAACAACCAAAAAAATTTATGGAGTGTGTAATTTTGGAAACATAATTATGTGATGCTGAAATCTCAAATGGAAGTATACAACATATAATTTTGGAAGTATACATTTGTGAAAATATGGAAATAAAAAAGTTAATACTCCTGCTTCATTTTCTAACTAATTTTCGCATCTCATTTCTGCTTTCTATTATTTGAACCATTGTATGCATTACCTTTTTTTTTGAATAAAAAGGGTACTTAATTACAGAACAAAGAGTTACAGGAAGATTGAGTTGGCCAAAAATTTACAACCCACACGGAACAAATACTTTACAAACTAAAAAGGAAGCCAACTCAAACCTAATTACATTACCTAGAACGACACTACATCCAGCACAAAAACAGAAACTCACGCTGGCAAAGACACACAAAAACACACACTAAAGACAAATCTCCAAAGAACACAACTGCTACCACAAGCAAAACTCCATAGAACACAAGCATATGAAGACCATCACCTTATTCTAAGATACATTTTAGAAAATAGAAATATGTTGAATCAAGTTGAAAAAACTAGATCTGCAGCTAGAAACGAAATCGCATAACCAAAAATAAAACCGCAAAATAAATTGGAGATGGAAGTGGATTACCAAGCCCTCACCTAGAAATGGAGTTTTGAATTCGCTGCCTTAATCAGAATCGGAAGTGGAAACACTGAACCCTCACCTCCAACAATGAACTGATAGCTGACGAATTTTGATTTAGGGTTTAGAAAGTTAGTGGAGAGCGAGAATTGAGAGACGGCAGAAATGAAATACGCTGAAAATTATCGTGAAAAAATTGAGAGAGGGACAAGCAGCGATTGAAAATTAGGAGGGAAAATAAAAAACTTGGAGGGAAGGCTAAAATCTTACCGTGTTTTGTCCGTGTTTACAAAATACGCTGAGGAATTTGAAGAATACGTAAATTTTACAAAATAAGCAAACATATATGTTTACAAACTTACCATTTTCAATGTATTAATACAAAAGCATCTTTAAATTAAAAAAAAAATTAATAGGCAAAAAAACTTAACATATTGATAATTACAAAAAAATAACACTAAAGCATCCTATCTTTTGCGAATAAATTGGGAAATTTTGTTCTAAAATACACTCGACACAAATCCGTCGGTATTCCACCTCCATTTGCAACGGAAAATAGTGATGGATATTTTCTGTCGGTAAATTGACGCAAATTGCAGCGGATTAGCAAGGTATAGGATAAAACAATGGTGATTAATAAAAAGAAAAGAAAATTGAAAATACAAGAAATTATCCCTCGTAGATCTCACAGAAATCCGTCGCAAATCAGCGACGGAAATTTCCGCTTCTAAAATTTGAAGCTAATTCAGTATTTTCTTGTAGTGTATGATTTTTGTTTGACTGATTGAGATTTATGATGATCGTTCTTCCTCTTAAGCTGAAATTATATTTTTAGTCATTTTTCACCTGTATTTTAAATTTTGTATCCTTTTGATGATAACAAAAGGGGGAGAATGGGTAGAGATTTTGATTTATGAATAAATATTCTATAAATATTTTAATTTTGAAAATTCCAATTCATTTTCACTCATGCACAGTTATAGGGGAGTCTTTGTTGTAGGAGGAGCATTCAAATAGGGGGAGTTCCACAATTCATTGTCAAACACATTTAACATATTCAAAATCTTGTATTTGTTTGTCATCATCAGAAGGGGAGATTGTTGTATATAACGTAGTTGTATACACAATTATATGATTTTTGTTTGATGATAACAAACAAGTATATTTTATTTTAAATGTGTTAGTTACTGTACTGTTACATCACATCTCAAACAGGAATATAATATTTCTGTTTAAATAGAATACGAATATACATGTATTCAAATATTCAAAAGTATTTTATTTAAATAGAATATTTTATTTCAATATTTAAACAATACAAAAATATAAACTCACTATTTGTACATTTCACTGATATTTATTATTGTACAATCAATTTCAGTATACACAAAGCTCCTTTCTACAGACACTCGATTATCCAATCATACACTCAGACACTCATTTACAGTTTCACTGTTACACACACTAATATACTTTCACTGTCATCTTCTGTCTCTGTCCTCTGTCCCCAGTCATTGTCAGTCCAGTCATCATCTGCTTACCTGTCACATGAAACACACACAGAGTACACTACAATAGAAATAAATCTGAATACACACGAATATAAAATTTGTTTTTAAAATTTAATTTTCCTCAGAATTTCGGTGTTTTGCTCATCATTTTTCATGACTTGACCTGATATGTGAATATAGCACACGCACGATATATGTATACACACATGTGTATGTATATACACATATTATAGTGCAGGGACAGGAAAATCTATTCTGGATGGCTGCATATATACACATGTGTGCACTGCCTCGTCAATCCAGTGTGCAACTAAGGAATAGCCACGTGGACCATCTCAACTCAGTGCACAATGCAAATCAGTGTGCAAATGTTCAGCTACCAAGTGGTCGAGCACAATGTCTATACAGTGTCGAGCTCAAACCAGAAAAAATTCATATGATCACAAAGGGTCGAGACAAAGTTCATGGCGGAACCAACATGTTTCAGCAAAGTCAGGTCCAACCAAATTCACACAAGGCAAGCAACATGGTCTACAAGTGTGTTGAGCATGGTGTGTGCACAATACATGTGTGCAACAGTAGTAATTACATGAAGGCAGCAGTATGGAACAACATTTCAAGTTGACAAGCAAATTAATATAGCCAAGATAGACCAGACATGAGCCAATCAATACAAGTGCAAACATGAACAAGTTACAGCAGCTTTGGTGTCGAGGAGCAATGAAAATGGACACAACAGCATGGAACATGTTTTTCATGTTCAATGAACACCAATATACATGTATATGGAAACAAGCAAAACTGCATTTCTACTGTGAACAAGATGAGCACAAGATTATGGAGCATATACACAA
This sequence comes from Allium sativum, assembly GCA_030737875.1. Taxonomy (NCBI): domain Eukaryota; kingdom Viridiplantae; phylum Streptophyta; class Magnoliopsida; order Asparagales; family Amaryllidaceae; genus Allium; species Allium sativum. The sequence continues at coordinate 251,127,534 of CM060920.1, forward strand.
GCATTAACACAATGCAGCAGGGATTGTACAGGATGGTTGCGACAGAACAAATCGTACATGAGTGGTCCAACAAGTGTCACAGCTACAACATGGTGTGCACAGCTTGTGCGCATGGTGATAAAGGACAAATTTAAGGGCTGTGTACATCCATCAGTAATAACCAGTTAGGAACAACAAATCATGCAAGAGCTATTCAATCATTTCTAGAATTGACCAAAATTATTTTCCATTTTCCAAATGAAAATAGTTTACATGAGATGAAAAACTTCTCCAGTTTTGAAGATATATTTGGAAACCAATCATCAATATGACAAGGCTTTTAATGCATCCAGAGTTTAGTTATCAAATTCAGGCAAGTATCAAGTATTGGTGATTCGACAAACAATTTTGTGGAAAGGCAACAACTCAATAATCATGGCAAGAAACAAATGTAAAATTGGCAAGCCATTTCAATGAACTTATGAACATTTTCAAAGAACAATGTTTGGCTAACTAATCGATTGTTTCCAGAATTTCAGTATGGTTTCCTGAAATGAGGAACCAGAATAAGGCAAGAAAGTCGAATTCATGAAATCTCAATGAATTACAGCAATATTTCTGGAAATGGCTTAATCACTCAATAGTATTTGTAGCATGAATTTATGAGTGACAAACAAATTTTATATCATTCCAAATCAGTGCAAGGAAATCATAGTGGTATATATGGAAAATTATTTTTAGAAATCAATTCACAGAGTTAGCCGAGAGTTTTTATTTTCAAAGAGGGAGAAATATTTTTCCAAATTCATCTTTAGCAAGGTTTTAAAACACTCCAAATTTAAGCAAGTAATTTTTCAACAGAGATTAAATTTGGCAAGGAAAATTTTCTGCAAATCAATCTACAGTAAAGCACAAACATGGCAAGAATCATTCTTGAATTGCAAATTGAATTCTCAAAATATATTCGGCAGTTTATCAATCAAATTAATTCACGCAAGGGACATTTAAATTCAAGTCCAGGTTCAAACTCAATCAAAGCCATTGACATCATCTCACAAAAGGCAACATTTTTCATGCAGGAAATCAAAAGAGGAAACCGTAGAAATCAGATCAATCACTTGTTGAAATCAGAGAAGGGTCTAAGGGATTTTCAATCCTATATTAACACCGTTTACATCACTGGCAAAGGCTATCGAAACCAAGAAAATTAACCGAGCAACCAAAGAATTAAAATCAGAAATCTTATCGAGTTTCGATCACCAGAAAACCCGATATCAGTCGTGAGGCCAGCCATCGAAGAATTGAAGTTCATCAGAGAACCAGATTACATCAATCTGAAGTTATTGCAATTTGATTTGGGGCAAACATTAAAACCCTAGCCGCCATTTATTTTTCCTAGAGACAAAAGAGATCAGGCAGAACTAAAGTGGATTCAAAAGAAATGGGCCGGCCAAGTTTCAAAGGGGATAACCCTTCTTTTAACACCTAGGGTTTTAATTGTTTTTATTTTTTGTGTTGTTTCAATTTGTTATGTAAACCGTCAAAACAGTTTTCTAGATTCTGTAAAATTCTAGCTGATTCAGTTAGGGGTTAACTGACAGTTTACTAGTGTCTGTAAAACTAGGGGAAAATCTGGTCTAGTGGATATAGACCAGTCTAGGGTTTTAAACATAGGATTAGAATAGGAGCGAGGTGTTCGCGAGTGTACATGGTCTTGTATGCGGGATCTGTTCTTTTACCTAGTAGAAACCTTAGGAATGCAGCAGTAGGCAGACTTTTGCCGAAGCTGGGTATATCTTGTATCATTTATTTTCTGCATTTTTATTTCTGCTATATTCTGTGATTTGTGATTATTTTTAATATCCCATTAACTTTAACAACTCAGCGATAAAGTGTAATAAACCCTATTCACCCCCTCTAGGGTTAATCTAGATCCAACAAGCCCTCGTTCCACTCATCTTGATGCTGCAAATAAAGTCATTCGATATCTCAAAGGTTCTATTGTAAAGGTTTATTCCTATCGGCGAAAAGTTCTCTTTCTCTGGTCGGTTTTGCTGATGCTGACTGGGCAGGGTGCCCCATCACTCGTTGTTCTACTACCGATTATATTACAATGCTTGGTTCAAGTCCCGTCTCCTGGAAATCAAATAAACAACCAATTGTTTCTCGATCATCTGCTGAAGCTGAGTATCGGTCTCTTGTTGCTATTATCGCTGAAGTCCAATGGTTACATTCAATCTTATCCAAACTTGGTTTTCCACAATCCGCTCCTATATCAATACATTGTGATAGCCAAGCTGCTATACATATTGCGGAAAATTTCGTCTTCCATGAACGAACTAAGCACATCGGTCATTTCGTTCGTGAAAAGATTCTCTCCGGTCTTATTACTCCTTTCTATATTCGCTCTTGCGACCAACTAGCAGATATTTTCACAGAACCACTAGGTGTTGATATTTTTAAACGATTACTTAGCAAGCGTGTTCGACATTTCTCTCCCGGCTCCAACTTGACAGGGGTTGTTAAACGTATTCATGAGCTGGAGCTATTATCATGGATAGATATTGAAACTCAAAGGGATGAGCTATTCCCCAAAATAGATATAGGAACTAACATGAGCTGGAGCTATTCTCATGGATAGATATTATAACTAGAAGGGATGCATGCGTGAGCTATTTTCACGAATAGATAAAGGATCTGGGAGCTATTCTCATGGATAGATATTGAAATTGGTTTTGTCAGACGTGTATATACTATAACTGTATAAATACTCATGTATAGAGTACAAAAAATAATGCAATTCAATTCTATTTTCCTGTTTCACATACTACCAGAACTTACTGATGGGTAAAAGGATTAATTTTGCTAACACTATAAATAGTCCTTCCAAGATAAAACTTCCAAAATTGCAACACATCGTATTTTAAATTAATAATTAACTAATAATTTAACTACAAAACTCAATTATATGTGAAGTAAAATGTAATGATAATGATAATACAAATATTTAAGAGACTTCATTTTATTTGTTGTCAACTCCTTCAAACTATAAGTGATAATTTGGAATTTAATTTTAGAATTTGATTTATATTTATAGAATATTTGTGTGAAAACCGGAAATATGACCAGAACACATGTTTTTGATTTTTAGGTTTTATTCAAATAGAAAATTGATTTTTAACTTTTATAACGAATTATAATTTAGATAACACTTCTAAGATATATACATATATTATTTGATAAGAAATAGTGATATTATTAATGTTTAAAAATAAAATCAAAATATTTTATTTAAATGGATTTACAAAAGAAACAAGAGAATTGTGTTAGTATGTATATGTACATGTACATGTTTTAAAACCATCTTAGGTTTGTTTTCTTAGTATGGTTTAAAATGTACATTATGCTAAGTAAATTCTGAAAAATATACTTTATAAGAGAAATGATTTTAAGAAAGGAAAGATGTGGTGTAAATGTCAGTTTTTTAAATAAATAAAAGAAACTTAAGTGTGTTCAGTGAGACATTGCAGTGATTGAGTGCAATTTTTCTGTACTCAACTCCAGTGTTCCTGTGTGCCCAACAAATTACAACCACACATCAACCACACATATTATTAATAATCTAATGAATGGGTCCTATAATACACTCAAAACCATTAGATTTTGTGCAAATCAGTGGCTAAGATTGATTATATGCATGGGAACACTCAATTTGGGTATAGAGCAATTCATCCCCGCACTGATTATAATATCTCAAAGACATGTGTTTTACAAGCTAAAAGCCATTTTTTCATAAGTTCGAAATTCCTACTCAATTCCACTAACAAGCTAGCTTACCAAGCATGGTAATATAACCGAAAAAAAAATGTGGTCTCAGTATTCTAACAATATTGAAAATAAAGAAGTAACTTTTAACAAACAGATAACCGTAAACAAATTTACAGTAAAAGAAGGGACCATATTTGATATGAAAAGCTAGTTTGTTAAAAATTTGAGCACTGTAACAGGTGTACTCATACAAATCCACTTCTAAATCTGATACTAATATTTCATATAGAAGGAATATGTTAGCTGACAATCCATTAGATTATAACTAGAGCCTTGTATACAAGTAATACAGGATACTATCACAATCAAAATCCCAATAATTTTTAGCATTTTAAAAAAAAAAAATGGTAAAGACAACAGTTGCGGTCATATTCAATTGTTTTTTCCATTTCAAATATCATTCTTGTACCACTTATTTTTTAGATTAAATAAAAGAAGAATTGTAGTTGCCAAAGGATACACAAGCAAAATTTGAACATTATTGGATCACTAGATAACACAATCAGATATGACATGAAAGGAATTTTATCTTTATACAGTCATATAATAACCTACCACACATAGAATAGAATTGGTTGGGCCAAGCATGGCTATATGCATGGGACTCACAAAGAGTACTCTGCGCTGGTACTCCACCATAGAATAGACCTCAATCCATACGCTTGCATGGATATACTGATCGAACAGTAAATCTACATGATGAGCCTAAAATAGTAGCAAGTAAAAATATTTCATACAACATATACTGATAGAAGGAGAAATTTGATGGTTTACTAAACTATGTTTAAAGTGAATAACTAAATTATATCTTCACAATCCATTTTTCCGGATTCTACTGTCCTTTCAATCAATGTCATATATGGCTTTATGGTATTCTCACTAATTACATTCTCGAAATTTAATATGATTAAAATACTAGATGATAATCAACAATTAAAACATTCAACTCGATCCATCATAAAGCAAGAAGCAATGACAAAAAGAAAAGAAAAGAAATCGAACAAAATAACATAACATACTCCACGGATGCAGATGTCATGCCTAAAAGAAAAGGATAGGGTCATACAATGAAAGAACCTATCTTGATTGTTTATCAATCTTTCCAAAAAACAAAAACAAAACAAAACAAAACAAAAAACAAAAAAAAAAAAACAAAAAAAAAAAAAAAAAAACAATTTAGTCAATAACTCTTTCCCAAGCACCATTTTTCATTTTAAATGTCATGTTCCCAAACTTATATTCCAAGGTCTCATCCTCTGCTAGGGAGTTTTTCTCTTCTAATTTCTTCAGTTCTTCATCTTCAAGTGATTTCTTGTTAATTTCTTCATCTTGTAATTCCATGGTGTTTTCTGCGTCTGGTGATCTCATCTGGGTCTCCTCTTCTTGTAATTTTTTCAGTACTTCTCCTCCTTCTAATTTCTTTAATGGCGTTTCGTCTTCTTGGGATTTTCTCTGCCGGTCCTCTTCTTGTAATTTCCTCATCGATTCTTCCTCCTGTAATTTCTTCAGTGTTTCTTCCTCCCGTAATTTCTTCAATGCGTCCTCTTCTTGTAATTTCTTCTGGGCCTCCAACTCTTGTAATTTCTTCTGTTCTGTCTCCGCCTTAAGTAATTTATTTTTTAGCACCAGGTTTTGAAGTTTCTTTTGGAACTCCGCTTCATGTATTTTCATTAGGGTTTCGATTTCTTCCAATTTCTTGAGGCTTTTTGCTTCTTGTAACTCTTTATCTGTACCATCTTCTTGTATTATCTTCAACACATCATCGTCCTCTTGAAATTTTCTCAAGGCTTCTTGTTCAGCTTGTGGACTCCTGAGTTTTGCTTCTTCTACTAATTTGTTATGCCCTTTCACTTTTTCAACAATTCTGTCTAGACGTGCGCATGTTATGTCCCTATAAACGGTTTCACAATGCTGAACAATCCCCTCAGCCCTATATTTATAATTTTCATCACCTTGTAACTCTATTGACTTCAGAATATTATAAGAACTAACCAGGACAAAAATCACTGCATTGTATATTCCATATAGCGCAAATGCATCAAACCAGGTATGATAATCCCTCAAGAACGTATCCTTGATTAGAAACTCGATCTTCTCTAGGTTTTTATCACATTGGTTCTTCCACTTCTGAACCTTCTGCGAACCACCTCCTCTGTTCTTGCCTAGAGAGCTAGTCGAAATGGCATTAGAAAACATCTTTCTGATTTCTTTGGTGATGTCGCAAGCTTTCTTGAAATAGTATTCATAAGCAAAAGGTTCAAGTGATAATACATCAGTTTCCTCCACAACTGGGAACAAGTTCTGGGTTTTGAGTTTATTGACTATGACATTGATCGCCTCAAGTGCAGTGAATATTACTTTTGAGTAGAAAATGAGGATGTTCACGTTTTTGACAGATTCCACTTGTTCCCTCAACTTCTTAATGTCTCCATTTAATAAAAACTCTACCTGTTCAGCCATAGTCTTATATGCAATCTTCTTGAATGGAGACGATGATGATGGTGGACTGGAGCTGGTGGCTTCGGTGTTGTGACTCATTGGGTAAACAATTAGGGTGGAGCTGGATTTTTTTTTTTTTTCCCTGGTGTAGAAGTTTAGGACGATATAAATGATGGTTAAGAAGGAGAATAAAAAGATCCATAGGGGCCTGTTCCTTTATATAAGAATCACTACTACTTAAATTTTTTTCAGGAAAAAAAGGGTTGTATTAACCGATAAGCCTTCTTTACGGTACCCTTGTCGGTCTATCCAAAACTGCAGGTTATCGCACCTTAAAAAACATAGTACACAGTAGAAGACCAAAGAAAACAAATCTCAGAAGGAAACGTGTATACCACCATACTCCCATATTCTGACTACACCATGCAGAAGCCAGTAACTTCGATCGGTCAACACATGGAAATTAAGTGAATAATGGGTCCGGTGCATTGTATCTAAAGCATAAAATATCATTTGATTATAAATCAGTAAAGAAACAAACGTACTAAAACCGCATAAAATTGGAAATGGGAAGTAGAATACCTCACTTTGTAGGAAGTATGATCTGTCAAACGACTAGAAGCCATTGCTCCAAAATTGAAGAACAGAGATTTTATTCTATAGCCAGGGGTTGTAATTATTGTGATACAATAACAATAGTAACGGCTAAAACTATGTTGTATATATAGCCGAAGAAATGAAAACTTACTGAAAATAGAAACGGCCCCAACACTTACAAGGCCCGATGTAAATAGAAAATACAAAAGCCTGTATAAGGCGAACGCGGGTATGAATGTAAAGATATGCGAATGATGCGTTCACAGCCTCCCTCAAATCAAGCTAGGTTTTCACTACTTCTCCCAATATTCCGCCGCCATCGTTAACTTTGAGTTCTCTCTTAGTCTGATAAAATTCTTACTCGAGAGAACTTTAGTGAGCATGCGTGCTCTCTAATAGTAGGCGGGGATGTGGCAAACCATCAGGTTACCTGCTTGTGTTCTTTCTCGAACGAAATAAAGGTCGATTTTCAAATGTTTCATTCGAGAATGTCGAATCGGGTTAAGAGAGAGAGAAAGAGAGAGATAGAGAAACTGTACTTTGGTTGTCACAGCAGACAACTGGTTTTATCTTAGAGGCAAACCCTAATTCTTCCATTAATGATTCAATCCAAGAGATTTCAGCAGCTGTACTTGCAAGAGCACGATACTCTGCTTCGGTGTTGCGTCTCGAAGTGGTTGATTGTTTCTTCGTGCACCATGAGATGATGTTGGTTCCTAGAAAACACAGTAATCGGACACAGATCTTTCGTCGTCTATGTCATTCGCCCAATTTGCATCATTGAATCTGTAACACCCCGTAAAATTCGTATGTATTAATAATAAATAATTAAAAATAACCAATTATATAATAAGGCTGGAAAATGAGATTTTGCAGTTTTATATTGGCAAAAAAATCTTTTATTTGGATTCGTGGTGAAATTCTGAACCGTTTTCATATATAATATGCTGAAATCGGTTAATGTATGAAGAAGTTATGAACAAATGAATTTGGATAGTAAACGCGATATATATATATATATATATATATATATATATATATATATATATATATATGTATATATTTAAATGGGTAATATATATGTGTGTTAAAAATAAATTCAAAATAAAGAGAGAGAATCTGAAATTTGAATGAAGATAAGATAATGTGGGTCAAAGGATATTGTATACAAGGAATAATATTAAGAAATTAAGCAACGTATTAATTTGATTAACACCTCAGCGCCACAGCGGTTATTGAGCGTTACAACCCCAAGGGGTCGACAGAGGGGTGTTGACCGTCGGTCGACCGCCTGACGGTTGGTCAGCCCAGTAAATCTACGTGGTTAGGGTTTTTTAAAAGGGATATATATAAATAAACAGCCTGGATCAAATCTGGGTGATCCAACGGCCTATGCTCACACGGGCAACTATATATAGCTCCTCATATCACATATAAGAACCCTAACTATTCTCTATCCCTGCCTCCATGATGCCTCTCTGTCATTACTAATTAAATTCCAGAAAATAAACGTTAAGGATTTCTTCTATTTCTCTAACCTTTATTCTTATTCCTATTCTAATTCATATAGGTTTAGTATTCTGGAATATGGTATAAATATATGTATATAAGACTATAATACATATTTCTTCTATATATATATTAGGAGAATTTTTGGAGCACGTTTGCCGTAAAGATTAAGCACAAATCTAGATCTACTACAGACTCCTCTTTGTTCTTCCCTAGATCTGTGAGTGGAATCATTCCAACAAGCCTAGGATGCAAGTTGAAATTTGTATGCATGCATATTTTTCATTCACTACTATCTGTTATTCTGTTATTATGTCATCATGCCTAAATTATAGCGGTAAAGATATGGAATAATTAACTAGTATACCTTGATTTGGACAAATTGACAATTGCCACCTCGTTAGAACGTTTCCTCGCTCCTACGAATATTTAACGTTGTTGTGCGTTATTACTATATTAATATAGCATAATCAACGTAATAATATAGCATAATCAACGTAATTAACGTAATTAATGCGATTAGGGTAACATTCGAATTTGAAATGTCTCTATATATAAATATATATTGATTGCTTGTGTGTGTATATAGAATGGCTTTATATATTAATAGTGACATATAGACACGAGGTTGGTTGTCATTTGTGGTAGAAGCCTGCCCTGAGCCGATCGGCAAATCCAGCAACCACAAGTAGGCCCAACTAATGTGAGATGTCTAGGTGTCATGGGTCATTCAAAAACTTAGTACACTATACACAAGGTTAAACCAACTTGTAGTAGAGGCCTACCCGAAATCGATTGGCATATCCAACATCCACATGTATACGGTTTAATGTGAGAAGTCTAGTGTGCATGTGAGTGTGTGCGCGTGTGCGTGTGTGTGTGTTTATGTATAACTATATATATAAGTCTATTGTGCATGAAAATAGGCATGTTTACTACACCTTGAGAAGGTCTTAAGTGACTGACTCTCTTTTTATCTAATTTGGGTCTTAAGTGGTTAGGACTAGTATCTCTTCGAAGGTTTATTTCTTAGAGAGGAACCAAAGTCATGGGACCCACCCTTATTAGATTTGAAGTAGGTCTTTGGGTCTTCCTCTAAAAGTGGTTAGGCATAAACGGTAACGGAGTAGGGTAGTTCACATGGATGTCCACTTCCTTTAGAAGCTTGTAAGGGCTCAACTAGGGACATGATTGGCATATGAAAGATATGTGGCCATTGCATGCTCACCAGCTGTCTTAGGGGAGTCTTAAGAGACATTGGTGCCCTACAGTAATATCTGTTAACTAGAAACTTTCGTAATACTACTTCTCATATTACAATTGAGAGTATATACTTAAGAACGTTAACGTATTAGGACAGGGTCTTAAGAGGCTAGGGTCCACCTCAGAGATAAGAGATCATAAGAATCCTCCTTTGATAGGTTCATAGGTGATCGAGAATGCCCACCTCGTTGGGTCTTTACCCTAAAAACACCAATGGGCGATTAACTTGGAAAATCACCTCATTGGTTAGATACTTAATGTTTGTGTGAACCTTGTGTGCTGCGTAGACATGCCTTGACATATGTAACCTGCTAAAAATATAGGGTATGAACATTAAGTAACATCATCATACAAAACTTTATGTTCTGATCCCTCTCCTTAACATATCCAACCGGTCAGTAGATGGGGTACGTAAAAGTCATGGACGAAGTCATGTTGGGAGCTGAAGAAGAAGACAACGAAGTTATTAAATTATAATTAGTAGTTATTGCTTTACTTCTTTTGGAAACATGTGAAAATGAATTATTTGATGTACTCGGTGGACAAATTTAACTGTGATTTTTGCGTTGCAAACTCTGTGGTTTTAAATAAAGTGGTACATCTTATTTTCAGTATTATGTTTTCTCTTTTGGGTGTGTGAGACTTCCATTCGAAGTATATGTGTATATATATTCTATGCAAATGTAATCCTTACAGGAACCAATGACCCGTTTGGAATGGTTCAAAGTTTCAATGAGCCTTTTCTGAATCGAAATTTAGGCCCATTCCGGAAGAGTTGTTACATTTGGTATCAGAGCATAGTTTACCTAATTATAAGGGAATTATACATATGTGAGGTTATTTATAATATTAAGTATGAACTATTTATAATATTAAGAAAACTTATGTAATGTTTAGTAGAATTCAGTTGAATCATGTCATATTAACTAGTACAATCCAAACGTTGTGATAAATGTACATAAACTTGAAGATAAATTCAACTACAATGAAATTAACTAGCAGAACTACACCAGTTTTTCGTATACAATACCACATTTGCTACACCTATTTCCTTTTGGAGTTTGTCTCACGTCCATTGTATTTTTAAATCTAGTTGACTTAGGTCGTCCAGGTTCACTGTAGGAGGTAGTATCAGTTGGTTATCCATTGACGTCCAATATCGCTTATCCCTAATGGGGTGAAATTCCGAGGTGTACGCAGATTGGTATTTCTCGGTTGTATAGTAAGATGAAGCAAAATCATGATGAACTCTCTTAGCTCCTGTTGAAACTGACGAACAAGCGGCCATTACATGAGGACATGTTGTAGCATTGGTATAATGCACGTACATGAGTAAACGTCGTCATTGATTAGCACTTTTAATTCATTCCCAAAATAATGAATCATTGGCTATTCTACTAGGATAAATAGAACAATCCTTGTACGCCTAGCTTCATTGGCTCGTTCGACAATCTTTGTAAGCTTAGCTTCATAGGCTTGTTCAACAATCCTTGTACATGAACAATGCAACTATATATATCTAAGGGTTTTTCTCACAATTCTTCACTGAAACAAGTTTGTTTGTTCTCCACAACTTAGCATACCAAAAGCTATGCCTTCTTGGCCCTCATATGTTTATTCTGACTAGTGGCCTGCTCAAACTCCTTCAGATAGTCCAAGAACCGATGTTGATTGTCTTATTGAATACCAAGAGTAGCACTATGAGGATGTGCCTCGTGAGTACCCAACTTAGACTTCAGGAACCTATTGAACCTCCTTTCGAAAAAGAAGGTCATTCAATTTTAGCTGCTCAACCTCCAAATGAAGAAGCGACAAAACAATTTTCAGTTGTTTAACCTCTATATGAACAATAGGTACAATCATTTGCAGTTACTCAACCTCCTTATGAGAAAGAGGTTGACTCATATCCTGTTTGTTGCCACTGTGGGTACACGGTGAAGGTAGTGGTAAGGGCGGATGGAGAAAATATTGGTCGTGGGATCCATTTATGCCCATTATGGCCAAACAGCTATAGGTACTCTGAATGGATTGACAACCATTTATGTCCCAGGGGTATTTCTTACGGCAGTGAGTTAGAACAAGAGATACAGCGTCTTAGAAATGCTTTAGAATCCCTTCAGATTGAATGTAACATGTAGTTTTCTTGCTTAAGTATTTACCTAGTTAACATCCATTGTATCTTAAGTGGTAGTACCTATTTCCTATGTATGCCTTAACAAAATGCAATTCGACATTAAGAATCATTAAGAATTATTGACTTGAGAAGTTTAGTTCAATGACATACATGAGCAAGAATAGAAAAGAAATGTAATTCAAACTGACATAACATTCACAAAATTAATATAACATGATCACCAACGAAAAATAGTATAACTATATTAGTACTGACATATTGAACAACACATGACATAAACAATACTAATATCACTACACATACCATAAAATACAATATACAACATGCCAAACATAATCATAATATTCACAACATGACACACCATATACAGAAAGACATATAACATAAACATTGCTCAATGTGATGAGATCCGCTACCAGACGCAGCGGAACCGTCATCATCGACGTCATCAAAATCATTGGGGGAAGGTGAATCGAGATCATGAACCTACCGTTGGATTTGAGCATGTAACTCAGTTATCTGCGCCTTGTAATGAGCCCGCTGCTCGGCCAAAGCTGTATGGCAACTTTGGTACATCAGCTGCGTGTACTCAAGCGTCATACGCTCAAATGAAGTCAGCTGCCATCTATCATGTTCCATATATAACGAATACTGATTTTTGACAACAAGAATTATACGAAGGAAAATAATAGAGGAACAACTTATATAAATAAATTTTTTTTGAGGAAGTATATAAATGAATTTTAAAATGCTTACATACCTGATATGGATGATACAATCTGGCTGATGGTACACCGGGAGGTCAACTGATGGATACTGCAATGGATACTCTACTAACTGACCATGTACATCGTACACCCTAAAAGTGTGAGGCGAGGGTTCCAACTCACCAAGCTTTGTGTACTAAGACGATACAAGCTCAAATGTGGCAGGAGGCATCAGAACTCTTGCAGAAACTGTAGATGGGCCAATTTGGTCGGAGTTCAAACCCTGATATGGTAAAGCATGTGCTTATAGGGCAACTCGAACCCAATATGAATTAAAGTCTCTAGCAACTGTAAAGGGCTCACTGTCCACCCATCCTGCGGCCCTCATAATCTGAATATATGCCCGTGCTACCCATATATCGTCAAACATATCGTCCCATAAGAGCGGATCAGAAGGAATATGAACTGCACTATATAACTGTAACCAACAACACTCCCCCAAATACCATAAGAATGGGAAAGTGGGCACCTAAAAACAAACCCTACGTCTCGAACTATACTGAAAGGTGAGGGGATGGTCAGGCCAGGCGCTAAAAAACCTATGTACTGCTTCTATGGACGAGCAACACAAGGGGCATGCATAGTCGTACCCCCAATGATACAGTCTAGCAAAGTATATATAAGGTGTACTGATTGCCTCAGGGATAAGTCTAGCGTGCATGTTAGCGGTGTACACATAATACCAAAATGGAATAATGTACCAGAAACCATAAGGTTGTTTGGAGTGTTGTACCGCGTACGTATCCAATGCTACGTACAAATAACCCAAAATAGTTGTGTTGTAATCATATATATGAAATTGATCAACGTCTTCCAGGCCAGCCAAAAACCAAATCTAACAGTCCCCTTATTGCTGCTAAAAAATGTGGATTCAAAAAGATATAATAAAAGGCCCTGATCACCGAAGTATGCATCTTCTCAGTGGCATGATGATCTACTATATATTTCTGCAGAGTAGGGAGGATAACATCACCTCCTCTAACTGAATCCAAGGTTAATCCAAGTAAATGATCAGGGAAAAATCTCAACCTCATCATATGTTGCATCAAAGAGAACAGAGGCACGGTTGGGACAACCAACCTCTATCATAGTGAGCATGTAAAAATCTAAAGGAGTCAGCCCTAACCCAAAATCAGGAAAATGAAAGGTATGTGTACTAGGCCACCATCGACCACTAAGAGCCTCTACAAGGTATTGGTCTATATGGGAAAACTTAGGTAAATCTAAGAAGTCTCTGAATGGTGTCGCATGAAGCCTAACTAAAATCAGCTCTGGTAAATGATCATAATATTGTGTAATACAACGTAATCAACTACCTCGCATGACAACGTGTCGAATCTAAACATATGATTACTTATTGTAAACATGAACTAATAATTAACATTTATGTACGATAAAACGGTTGTCTCTACGTATTAATAAATTAAACGTATACCTGAGGCGTCGTAATAGCCAAAGTCACTCGATGCGAAATAGTCGGAGGAAAGTCGTGCAAGATCTGTAGGCAGTTTGCAGTAACAATAGAATTTGACATGACATGAGCTGATTCGATATTGACGTCTGTCGAATATCGAATGATGCGTCTACCGGTTTTTACCGGACGTACTAGCAGCGTATCGACGTAATCGTTAATAAAAAAAAATTAAAACTAAAATTTTATAACGTATAAACTAAAATAAACGACTGAATGCGCCTGATATAGGCGTAAAGCCCAGACGTATATTGAACAAATGCCCGGTATTTTTAAAAAATTGGGCGTTTGTTCAACTAACGTCTGATGGCCAGACGTTTGTTGAACAAACGTCTGTTTCTAAAACTATTGGGAAATCTCCGATTCCAACAATTCAGGGTGCAGAAAATCGAAAATCTACATCCCGAATTGTTGGAGATGCTATTTGGAAAAAAAAACTTGATAATCCTTAAAAAAATGACATCCCCACTTATTAAAGCTTCAACAGGACTGCTTTTATATCCCATATCATTTTTTCTTAGTATTCATTTCTATTTCCGGATTTTAATTTCTGGGGTCGTATTGATAAGATCCTCAAGGTTTGCCACATTATTTTATATATGCAAGGTACGTGTATGCCTACAATCATACAAAACTCAAAATCAAAATGGTTATGCAAACATTGACCTAATGAATGTAAGGTAGAGAAGCAATAAAAAAAGGTTATTAATTCCACATGGCATTACAAAATAAATGCTCGGCGATGCATTATAAATGTACTAATAAAAAGGAGAAAACTGGTGGAAGTATAAAGGAATGGCATTGGTTAAAGATTTTTTAACATCATGCAACCACCAAACGTAATCCCTATCAGCGTCCATACTTGCTAGTACTACCAGAACTTACTGATGGGTAAAAGGATTTATTTTGCTAACGCTATAAATAGTCCTCCCAAGATAAAACTTCCAAAATTGTAACACATCATATTTGAAATTAATAATTAACTAATAATTTAACTACAAAATTCAATTATATGTGAAGTAAAATATAATGATAATACAAATATTTAAGAGACTTCATTTTCTTTGTTGTCAACTCGTTAAAACTATAAGTGATAATTTGGAATTTAATCTTAGAATTTGGTTTATATTTATAGAATATTTGTGTGAAAACCGAAAATATGACCAGAACACATTTTTTTCGATTTTTAGGTTTTATTCAAATAGGAAACTGATTTTTAACTTTGATAACGAATTATAATTTAGATAACACTTCTAAGACATGTACATATATTATTTGATAAGAAATAGTGATATTTTTAATGTTTAAAAATAAAATCAAAATATTTTATTTAAATGGATTTACGAAAGAAACATGAGAATTGTGTTAGTATGTACAAGTACATATACATGTTTCAAAACCATCTTAGGTTTGTTTTCTTAGCATAGTTTAAGATGTACATTATACTAAGTAAATTTTGAAAAATATACTTTATAAGAGAAATGATTTTAAGAAAGGAAAGATGTGATGTAAGTGTCAGTTTTTTAAATAAATTAAAGAAACTTCAGTGTGTTTAGTGAAACATTGTATTGATTATAATATCTCAAAGACATGTTTTTTACAAGCTAAAAGCCATTTTTTCATAAGTTCGAAATTCATACTCAATTCCACTAATAAGCTAGCTTACCAAGCATGGTAAAACTTTTAACAAACAGATAACTGCAAACAAATTTACAGTAAAAGAAGGGACCAAATTTGAGATGAAAAGCTAGTTTGTTAGAAATTTGAGCACTGTAACACGTGTACTCATACAACAAATCCTCTTCTAAATCTGATGCTATTATTTCATATAGAAGGAGATATGTTAGCTGACAATTTATTAGATTATAACTGGAGCCTTGAATACAAGTAATACAAGATACTATCACAATCAAAATCCCAATATTTTTTAGCATAAAAAAAAGAAAAAGAAAAAAAAGGTAAAGACAACAGTTGCGGTCATATTCAATTGTTTTTTCCATTTCAAATACCATTCTTGCACCACTTAAGTGTAGTGGCCAGAGTATACACAAGCAAAATTTGAACATTATTGGATTACTAGTTAATATAATCAGATTTGACATGGTTGGGCCAAGCATGGCTATATGCATGGGACTCTTATTAGGCAAAGAGTACTCTGCTCTGGTACTCCACCATAGAGTAGACCTCAATCCATAGGCTTGCATGGATATACTGGTCGATCAGTTAATCTACATGATGAGACTAAAATAGAAGCAAGTAAAAATATTTCATACAACATATACTGATAAAAGGAGAAATTTGATGGTTTACTAAACTAAGTTTAAAGTGAATAACTAAATTATTAATTATACCTTCACAATCTATTTTTTCCAGGTTCTACTGTCCTTTCAATCAATGTCATATATGCTAGGTTTCAGATGCATGATGGAGTGGTGAAAGAAGGGGCTGGTGTGAGGCACATACCCACTTGTTCGCATAACCTCATATCTCTCGGTCAGCTAGATCCCCGCAGTTGCACTTATGAGACTCGAGGTGGAGTTTTGAGAGTGAAGAAGGGTGGTCGTGTGATGATGCGAGGAGTTTTGGAGGAGGGAAACCTATATAGTTTGGTCGGTTCGGTGGTCAATAGTGGTAGGCGGGTGATGGTTGAAGAACCTAGTCCACAACAAGGTAGAGAGGTTAATATGGTCACCGCTGATAGTCCTAAGGTGGAGGATCATGGTATCAACTAGGGTCTAGATGTTATGATGCTCGAGGGATCCCGGAGATGAAGAGATCATGTCGAGCAGAAGATGGATGTCGAGTTGTGAAATCCACAAAGATGAGATGGAGGTCTTTGTGGTATTACAAACGCTTTTGAAGATCGCTATTGGCGTGATGCACGGATGAAAGAGGTGCATCATTAGTGGGCGATGGTGGAGGTTTGTAATGATGTTAATTGAGAAAAAAGGTTGAAAGTGAGAGCTAAGTTGGCTGGTTTTGAGGAGATGTGATTTGGTATCAAGGTGGAATGTTGAAATTGGTGATATGCAAATCACAATTTTGGGCAACAAATAATCTTATATATTTTATGGAGAGATTTGTTGCTAGATTTTATGGAGAGATATTGGTTGCTATATTTGTGGGATAATTAAGGCAAGGATTATTTGGTGCTTATCCAAATAAATTTATGACATATATGAAGATAACTTGGATGCTAAATTTACTTGGATATGAAGCAATTCACTCTATAAAAAGCCTAGCTAACATCTTCATTAGGTGTGGAAAATTTGTCATTATTCTTCATTGTCTTTCTCCTCAATTTTTTAGTCATTAGATATTCTCTACCTACTTCTCAATAAGGTTATTGGTTCAAATTGTAATTGTTTGTAACGATAGTTGAGATCAATTGTAAACAATTTTTTATTGGTGAATCAATAAAGAGGGTGGTTGGGTGGAATATCGTGTGCTCATATTTGCGATATTTTAGTGGTGTTGTTATTTTTTATTCAATCACATTCATCTTCAAGTGATTGGGTGATAAAGATCCTATTTTTCTTGGCGTTTTGTCAAACTTCCGCTGCACACAAAATCCCAACAGTTTGGTATCAGAGCAATTTTTGCACAACAGTTTGGTATCAGAGCCCAGGTAATCGCATAGCTTGGAGTGTTTGTTGGATTGAAAATAGGAGATGTCGGAGATGATGATGTTTTCGAAGATGGCTATTTTAAATGGGAAGAATTGGGGTATATGGAAGCCGAAGATGGAGGACATTCTATATCTCAATGATTTGCATGATCCCATTGATGGAGATGGGGTGAAGCCCTTGAATATGGATGAGGGAAAGTGGAAGAAAATGGACAAAAAGGCAATTGCGTTGATTCGCCAATATTTGGATGATTTTGTATTCCATCATGTGGCTAGTTGTGAACCCGTGAATGCGTTGTGGGACAAATTAGTGTCTTTATATGAGTCGAGGAGTGCTACATGTAATGACCCGGATTCTTATGGGTTAATTTTGAATATTTAATATTTAAATTAAATATTGATTTGATCATATAAGTGAATCTTTATACTAAGTTATTAATTTAATAATCAATTTTCGATTTAATATCGAATATATTAAACCATCGTAATACGAAAAATAATTCAGTTCGAGATTTACAACTGAATTAAATACAGTTCAGACTTCTGTTTGAATTCAAATAATAATATTAATTTATTTTCACAGAATAAATTGTGTTGAATTTAATTTATATTGATTTAAATATATATCATCTCCAGATGATCGAATAGGGGTTTGAAACATGTCCTAGTGGTTTCAGAATGGTGGTTTAACCCTAGGAAGGACTATTGTTGGGTTCAGTAAGGAGCTCAAGATCAAGGGTTATCTAAATTTTAAGGATTCAGTTTTTAATTAAATAAAATTAAAATAAAATATCAGTGTTGTGTGGACCAAAACAATCAACGGTGACTCCTCCATCTCCACAAAACCAAAAAACTTTGGCTTCATTAGCTCCTCAGAAATTTATGGTGTATGTCATGTTTCCTCTCCCGTCTATAAATAAACAACAATGCCCTCTTATAAGCCTCTAATTCCCTTCCTCTTCTTTTCAATTCTTCTGAACGAAAATCCGAACCATCCATTTTCTTAATTCTTTATAGATTTCTATTAAATCAAATACTCGATTAAATTAAGCCACTTCAAATTCTTTGAATTCCTTTACTCTTGAGCTTTTACGTGATATCCAGATCCTTCAGCTCGGTCTAAATTACTAGAGTGCGATTTTGGGAAGGGCGTCGATTAGGGGTTCGAGTGTCAGCACAATGATGCGCTTGTTACCAGAAATTGAGGGAATCCAGTGTTTAAGTGTTCGAAGTCGCGTTCGAACTAGGGTGCGGTGATTTGTTATCGGTGGGGTTTGGCTTCAGAACAGGAATCACGATTTCGCAAGTGGATGCCGAGCCTCCTGAAGCTTGACCTCGAGACTGAAGCACCTGCGTTGGGGGAAAGATGTGACTTTTCGGTATGAATGTGAGTTCAAACGAATTGCAGGAGTTCGATTTATTATGGTGTACTGGAGTATATGGAGTTGGGTATTCAAAATCACTAAGGAAGAGGTTAAAGGTGGTCTGAATGTTGCGTGGAGGAAGGTCAAAAAAACTAGAATGGTGTCGATGTTTTTGTACAGTAGCAAAACAAAAAGGGAAGATGCACACTATTGGGTGGTGTGAGTGTACTGACATGATGTTTTTGTACAGTAGCATAAGCGTTGCGAATAATATATGCCAAAGAAAATCGAAGACGGAGTAAAGCGCAAGGGCTATTGTATAAGTCTTAGATAACAGTGCCTAAGATGGATGTACTGAATAGTGCCTTCGGTTCATCCTGTTCCTAGATGACTTGTATAGACGGATGTCTGACAGAGTATTTCCAGACGATCACGTATATTGATTTCTCCAACCGTACCAAGAGTGGAAGCGGAGAAGGAAACTTCTTTTAGCTAACACGTAATGTACTATTGAGAACGTCAATCGGTGATTTGATGGATTTGACGATGTGGCATTCGAAGTGAATCGGGTGTGATGATAAAGCGTAGCTTCTAGCCTCATCAACCGGTAAGTGACAGAAATCGGGCAGGCAACATGGCTAAGTCGGTCGCTCCGAAGTAGGGTGTATAATCACCTGATCTAGAGTTTCATTTATTTCTAAAAATCTATTGTCGATACTATCCCATTCGGGAAACGGTTGTTGATCCCAACCGTTGGTGATATACATTCAATACACTCAAGCGAAATGAGTGGTCGGTCATGTGTGGCCGGGTTGCAAGATGTTCTTGTTGTATCCAGTGTATTCCTCTCTAGAGGTACACTAGCGAAAGGTGGTTCCATACCTTGTCATAGTTGGAAATCCATTACCCAATACGTGCTTGCGGTTTTGATTGTATACTATATATGTAGAACGTGAAATGAAAGCGTTTCTGCTAGATGATTATTATATTGTGGTTGATAGACATTATTATAATATCAAAAGGTTTTTGATATAAGATATTTTGGATTCTCATAAGGGAAAAGCCCGTTCCGTTATACAGCGTGGTCTTATGAGATATCGTTTACTTGTTCGAACTGTTATAACTATTTTACTCATACCAGTCCCATGACTGACCCAGAGTTTATTTTGTTTTGTTTTCCCTAAACTCTTGGGTGCCCAATTTTGTACGGGAAGTCAAGTAGTCAGGAATTTACAGATATTTGAAGAGCTGGAGCAGGAGGCTTCAGGATCATACAGCTATAGTTTATTTCCGCTGTGTTGTAAGTGTTGTACTTTGATAATGATGTATATTCAAATACATATGTATATTTCAAGTTATGTTATATATATTATATGTTATCCGTTCCGATGTGAGGTTCGTGTTACTCTGATGTTGTGTTCTTCTTCTTCTGTTCTAAGTTTCTATCTTATCTTTCCTCACCCTCTATCTTCTTTCTATTAATTTCCTGATTTCCAGTGCAATTTGGGGTTGGACTTGTGTTATTTAGTCAGCTCAAATTGGACTGGATTTTTGGGTCATTACACTACAAGTAAGGCTTTTCTGGTTTGGAAGTTGGTGCAACTTCGATTGGATGTGGAGAAGTCTGTTGCAGAACATTTAAATGAATTTCAAGATGTGATCAATCAATTGGAAAACATGAAGGTCAATTTTGATAATGAGTTGCAGGCTCTTTTGTTGATGAGTTCTCTTTCGGAAAGTTGGGAGACTTTGGTTGTTTCATTGAGTAATTCCAATGCTAATGGAACTATTTCTTTGGAAACGGTTCGAAGCAGTCTTTTGAATGAGGAGCTAAGGAGAAAAGGGTCGGAGTTGAAATCGGTTCAAACTGAGGCAATGGTAGCAAGGGACTTGGGGAAAGAAACAAGAAGGAAGAAGAAAGGTGTTAATGATAAAGGTGCTATCATTTGTCATTATTATGGTAAGAAAAGCCACAAACGCAATGATTGTTATTTATATATACGAGATATGAAGAAGAAGAAAGCGCAAGGTGATAATAATAATGATTTGGCACAAGCAGGTTTTACTGAAGGTACCGAAAGCGATTCTTCATATGATGTCCTATTTAGTGTTGTGGAGCCTTGGAAGATGGATTCAGGAGACAGTTTTCACATATGCCGTGATGTGAAAAGTTTTTCTTCATATGAGAAGAGTGTTGGCATGATAAAGACGGCCAATGGAGTAGAGCTACCAATTTGTGGGTTCGCATTGGAATGGAGTGGGTGCGTGGATTGAACTGGCCAATTGTCCCACATTGCAAGAAATTAAGAAAGATCGTGGTATATATATGGTATTGGTGGCACGTAACATTGGGAATTCCTTTTGGTACAACAAGTGCTTGCCAATACCAAATTATATGCTCAATGGGAGGCGATGAGGGATGTTCAATCGGGACGCCGGCATAGGAGACTTCAACCGTTGACTTTGGATAGACACAGTGAAGCGCGTGCGATGAGCATGGGAATGTTGAAACTCAACATGGTATCAGAGCTCCATGGTTCGAGGGGACTGGTATGTGCAAGCATGACCGAAGCATGGCTCCAATGGGGCTTGAGCATGGGATGCTCGTCAAGGTGGAGATACGGTTATAACAGTCTGCCTCCACCACTGCTTATGAGAACTCGGGGTAGCAGCCTGACCAACTATGAAGAGGACTCAAGGGGTAACTGCAAAGGTGACTTGAGCAATGCTCACTAAGGTGGAGATTGTTAGGTGTAATTCGCGTTGGAATGGAGTGGGTGCGTGGATTGAACGGGCCAATTGTCCCACATCGCAAGAAATTAAGAAAGATCGTGGTATATATATGGTATTGGTGGCACGTAAAATTGGGGATTCCTTTTGTTACAATAAGTGCTTGCCAATGCCAAATTATATGCTCGATGGGAGGCAATGACATTCTTGAAATTTAATATGAGATAAAAATACTAGATGATAATCAAAAATTAAAACATTCAACTCGATCCACCATAAAGCAAGAGGCAATGACAAAAAGAAAAGAAAAAAAAGTTGAACAAAATAACATAACATACTCCACGGATGCAGATGTCATGCTTAGACAAAAGGAAAGAGTCATACATGAAAGAATCTATCTTGACTGTTTATCAATCTTTCCAAAAAAAGAAAACAATTTAGTCAAAAACTTTTTCAACAATTCTGTCTAGACGTGCGCATGTTATGTCCCTATAAACAGTTTCACAATGCTCAACAATCCCCTCAGCCCTATATTTATAATTTTCATCACCTTGTAACTCTATTAACTTCAGAATATTATAAGAACTAACCAGGACAAAAATCACTGCATTGTATAATCCATATAGCGCAAATACATCAAACCAGGTATGATAATCCCTCAAGAACGTATCCTTGATTATAAACTCGATCTTCTCTAGGTTTTTATCACATTGGTTCTGTAACGACCCGGCTTTTTGCTTGGTTTTCGCTGGTAATTAAACCAACTTAAACCGTTCATAAAGACGGATTGTGAGGGGCACTTACACATTTGCACAAAATAAAAACAACTTTTCCATTATCATTAAAATAATATTACATCAGAGTTACAAGAGGTACATCAGAGTACATCGGTTACACAGTGGAAAAGATACTAAACTCACCGGAAGAATGCGAATGCTCCAAACATAATAGCTCCAGTTAAACCAGAATCCTGCTCCAACTAACTCCAAGGCTAAATATGCGAACCAAACTACTAGGCTGCCCATGTAAAAATTATGGGCACCCAGAGTTTAGATGTGGGAACAATAAACTCCAAGTCAGTCATGGGACTGGTGTGAGAACTCAAAATAGTTGTCTTTAGGGTTTATTTTAAAGTTAGGTAATTCACCGGACCACGCCGCCAATGCGGAATGGGTTTACTCCATGTGAATACCAGTGCATAAAAATCCGCAATGAAGTTTTGAAAAATGAAGCTATCATAAGCTCGTCCCACATCACATAATGCAAGCGCACACCAAATGGGCGAGTTTTGCCTTATGATAACCAAAAATGCCTTCATATGCGAAAATCCTCTTTTACTACTATATATAGTGTGAAAAACCTTTTCGCAAATAAATGTATTAATCCTGGCCAGCATAATGCCCCATCCCATTATACAGACAATCCTGCCGGTAACCAGCAGACTATACAATCAAAACCCTACGGGCTCGTAGTGGAGATTGGGTTTCGAACATGATGGTTCCTGGTACGAAAGATCATTCGTGGGCTCCCAAACTTTCTTGCGGCATCATCCCAGTACTCGCGGATAACGTCCAGGCTCGGACTCCGTTATACTAACCCACCATACATGAATCAGAGTACCCAACAAATAGCGTCCAGACTGGGGACTTCGCAGTACCCTTTCATCATCACATCCCGGTGCACCGAACATACGAAACGAACATAAAAATATGACCACCAGTTTACCATCAATCCGGGTGTGAGGTTCGTCGAGGTCACGATATACACAAAGCTACGCTTAAATAAGCCATGCTTTGATCATCCATAGCTCATCACATAACTTAAGTATGCCACATTGTCCATTCACTACGCATCACTCATTTCTATCAATATATAACCTCTAAGCTCATACGTCTTAGAGAAGGGTGTTAAGCAAGAGAATAAATTCTCTGCCACCAAGCAGATATATATTAATAAAGATCAGTGCTACGCAGTCAATTACAATGTCAGACACACAATCCATACATGTCCGTTCTAGGTTTGAACGAAACAACAATCCGGAATTCCTACATACGTTCGGGCTTCTTGCCACTTAGCTGATATATAAAATCCATCTGCGAATGGGAGCCAGCCATTCGAGACATTCAGCAAGTCGCCCTTACGACACGAAGGGTCTCGATCTTCAATGCGGCCTCCAATGTCTTCAATTGCTCCACAATGTCGTATTATTACTTGGAATGGTTTTCAGACATAATTCCGATCTCGGTCTTTCCAAATAATAAGCACGACTAAAAACACGATCATGGAACACAAAGGCTTTCTACCAAATCTCCTTCCATTTTGGATTTCATTAAATTAAACTTCCTTAAATCTATTCTCAAATTATCTTTAACAAAATCCATATTTAACCCTTCTTCTTTAAAACACATCCCTTAAATCCAAGATAATCTAGCCCCAAAGCCTTAATTAATTTTCCGTTTGATAACTCGTTATCAAAAATCCAGTTTTCTTTGAAAACCCTTACCCCACATTTCAACCCTAGTTTCCAATTAAATTGATTTTCCAACATTACATTCTTTAATCTTAACTAAAAGATTATACTTTCTTTCCAATTCCTCACTTTTAATTTCCTCAAATCAAATATCTGATTAAATCCTCAAATTACGATATGAATTTCCATAACTCAATCTCATTGGGTTTCAAGAATGATATTATTGAAGATATGATTCACGACAAAACCCAAATCAATTGATATTGAACATAAGTTACACAGAAATTGTATATACTTATATTCGATATCAATTCTCATAATCAACGAATACTATAAGTGGAATAACGATATAATAATATCTTCCAAATTCCTCAAATAGTATACATTTACACCATAGAATTTCATATCAAATATCTGAAGATTATTTCTATCCAACTTATCCCAGTCAACTTAGGAAACTCGTATCTTAATTAAAAGATTTATTCAACTCTTTGACATTAGATCTGGATAGAAATACCATCAACTTATACTTAATATTAATCTCGATATCCAACTCACACTATAAGTAGAATAATGGTGAACTACCTTTTAAATTCCTCAAATAGTAAGAATCATCATCTACCGGATTAATATCAAACATCCGAAGATTTATCTCCAACCATATCCAATTATTTAAAATTTAAAACCCATATTAATATCAATTTAAATTCCATATAAATATTTCCAATACTTTTGAAACTTTAAAGACATTCCACAAATCATTTAAAAATGATTACTTGTAGTTCGGAAAATAGTTTGCGGGTTAAAAACTTCAAAATATATTGTTTTTGAAGAAAGCGTTACAATAGTGTTTTCAAAAGCGTTACAAAACAGTTATCTTAATTACTTCGATTAAAACATCGCTTTTCTTAGTCAAAACTTAAACTTTACAATTCAAAACATTTTTTACATAATTTATAATGATTTTACCATTTTTCCATATTTTTAGAAACATTAAAAACTGGCTGTTTATGGTTATGGTCGATAGCTTCTCTTATAACGACCTTTTCCAAAATGGTTTTAAACATAACTTGAAAATTATAACTCGAATTTAAAATTTGCTTTCACTCATTCGAAAGTTCTTGTTAATGGAAATCAAACGTTTTTCATTTTATGGAAATCCGATTTAGATTGCAAAAGTTATAATCGTTTAAAGTTTGCATCTAAAATACGTAAATTGTCGTTATGCGACAAGCTCTATTTTGACCATAATAACCATTATTCTATGATACTTCAAAATATCTTAGAAAACCATTATATCCTTATTTAACCATTTTAAAATCATTTAAATTTACTTTCCAAATTATTTTGGATCTAAAATTATACTTTCATAAATTCCAATTCATTTCTAAAGTCAAATAACTTCAAATTAACCTTCTCATTCATCGGATCAGTTAGGGATAGCCAGGGAGAGCAGGAAACTTTATTTCCAAACCCAAGCCTAAACCCTATCCTCTTTGTCATCGTAGAATGTTTCGGTATTTATTTATTCATTTAAAGGACTTTAACAATATATATGAATTCATACATATGGTCTTTTCCAATTATTAACCTTTAATTTCAATAATGATATTGCTTTTAATTATGAAGAAGATTTGCCGATCACTAATGTGATACCATAATTATTGTGTCATAGTGTGTTCAAAACAACATCAACAACCATTTAAACATTCGTAGCAACCATCATCAACATGATTCAATAAATCATAATTGTGCACAAGCGTTATAACACTAACGCTTAATAGTGTGTGTTCTAAACTTCGCATCCATCATCCATCACAACACATATCAATCATCATTAACCAATCATAATTCATCACTATATTTAAATTAGTCTAGCTACTAATTAAATATATAAACCGTTGTTAAAGAGTTCTCACCTAACAGCTTTCCAAATCTTCACGGTAGGCGAGCCTGGCTAAGCGAACCGTCGAACGGTATTTCAGCGCAACGTCTTCTTCACCAAAATATATATAATATAATATAATATACAATAATCTCTCTTTATATTATAAGAGGAGGAGAAGAATAACTAACTTTGGCACGGTGGTGGTGGAAAAGAGGAAGACTTATGCCATGGAAACCATGGCCATAAGCTTTAAGAAGAAGGTGGAAATGAGGAAATGGAAATGAAATGGTAAAAAATGGAGAAAGAGCCTCCTTATATAGGAAAGGAGGAGTAAGGAGGTAAAGACACATAAGGGGGCAAGTGGCAATTATGCATGAAAGGGAGCATGCATAAAGACATGTGTCTTAACACTTGTCTTAAGAAGAAAAAAGAACTTTTGGTAGCGCTTTCTTTTAAATGTTATGAAAACTAAAGGCAACACTTAATTCTAACGCTACTAATTCGTGTTATGGTTTGACAAATCCGATCGAACGACAAATAGTATCAATAAATCCAAACTCATTAATAATCATTCTCATTTATAATTAAAGTAAAATCTATCATATAACTTATCAAAATTATTAAATACTCTTAACCATATATATTTATATCAAATTCAAATTAAGTAATAAAAATTCCAATTTTAAATTGGTTAAAAATTCTGGATCGTTACAGGTTCTTCCATTTAAAAAATTTCGTCCTCGAAAAGGAAAGGGGATCGTAACTACTAATTCGACAAATTCAAGATTAAAATTCTTTATACCAAAGCTCCATGTTCTCATATGTATTAACGGATAACCATATCTACATGTCCTCCTACGTTAACCTCCAGTTACCTAGTATATTCGATTCATCGTTTACTGGGCCAATTACTTGTACTCAACCATTTACTGCTTTCAAAAAAATTCAGAACTTATAAATTATGCTCTTAGATCTTATCTTACAATTGCAAATGTTATGAAACTTATTCCTTTTCAGTTTCCAAAATTTACTATTATTCGTTACACGAAAAACTTGATCATCTCCGAACTCAGCTTGTCTAAACGTTTCAGTTTAGGTAATTTCTTCTTACTATTCCCGCTTGGCAAAATCCTTTAACCAAATTGTGAAACTTAATTCACAAGGTATTTGTGCTTACTTAAACAGTTCCTTTTGTTGCCACAATATACTTTAGAACTTATCGACTTGTCCAAAATCGTCGATAATTCCAATCTTCTTATCTATAACCTTAATTAAATTCAACAACTTTTTCATTAGAATAGGATATATTTGGATATATGATAGAATATACTAAAAAGATCTATAAAAGAAGTTTTTTATTTATTTAACATCATATACATCCATTTATCCAACTTTTCAGAGATAATTCCCTAGGGGACAAAGAGCTTGCTTTGATTACATAATTCTTGCGTTCCTTCTTCTTCACTTATGACTGGGGGTGGTGTTGCTTTAGCTGGTCTTTCTCCCTTCTTTAACTGACAATCCTGGACTACATGCCCTTCTTTTCTACATCGATAACACTTCTTTTCTTTTTTTGGGTTCATGGGTTTCTTCTTTGTTTTAGGACACTTACGTATAAAATGTCCTTTCTTCCGACATTTGAAACAAATTATGTCTTCTCGAGTGGTTTTCTTTTGTATTCTTTCTGGGCATAAAACTACAAAATGTCCTTCTTGACTACATCTATAGCAATCGATACCTTTGAATTTCCCCAATCTAAGGCTTTCTTCCTTTTCGTTTCGATTATGAGCTTTCCTTTCTTGTTTTAGGGCCATCCACCATTCGGTACCTGATAAACCAAACTCCACCTTTGTTCCTATAAGGAAATTTTGTTGAAAAATCCAGCTTACTCTCCACTTAATTTACTGGCTTATCCCTTACTAACAAGTTTACCTAGTATAATTCTTACAACCCAATCAAATTTTCACTTTTCTATTTAAGTTCATATCAATTTACCAAACAATTTCAAACACTTATCTAAATGGATTTAAGTATATATTGATATTTTAATCGGAATCATATAGTCATCCCACTTTCGAAACTCGAAAATACATACTGATGATGCTGCAGTCATCAACAGAATCATCTTCAAGTGACTTGAGTGTGATTCTATATCAATCTAGTATACTAAAGACTTCGTATATACGTTAGCTAGGCGTATATTCAAAATCTTCTAATACCCGATAGTCCAACCTCAACATCGAATACAATACTCAAATTCTAATTTTTAATTTCTAACCATATTAGTTAGTCACCTTAACAATTTTGACCCAAGTTTATCGATATTTCGAAATGTTACCCAATAAATTAAATCCAAAAGGCATTTGTACTCGGATCATTTTCCTGATCAGTGCAAGGGGCTTAATTACCATGCCATAAGAAGTATTTTATGTGTAATTATAATCACAAAATGTAAACTTAACCTTAATCGTAAGATTAAGTATCCAGGTTATAATTAACCATATATTTCCAAAATATGTTTGTTTCTTAAATTAAAACTTTTCAAAACTCATTTCATATTTTCAAATACGCTCTCTCAAATATAATACTCCAAAATCTCATTCTAGGGCATTACTAACCCTATCTCTAATGAGATATATAACTCTGATGAGTCTTTCCATTTGTTCAAATGTGTCGTACCCCATTGCTTTGTATAAAACAAAGCTCTGATACCACTATGTAACGACCCGGCTTTTTGCTCGGTTTTCGCCGGTAATTAAACCAACTTAAACCGTTCATAAAGACGGATTGTTAGGGGCACTTACACATTTGCACAATATAAAATCAACTTTTCCATTATCATTAAAATAATATTACATCAGAGTTACAAGAGGTACATCAGAGTACATCGGTTACACAGCAGAAAAGATACTAAACTCAACAGAAGAATGTCAATGCTCCAAACATAATAGCTCTAGTTAAACCAGAATCCTGCTCCAACTAACTCCAAGGCTAAATCTGCGAACCAAACTACTAGGCAGCCCATGTAAAAATTATGGGCACCCAGAGCGTAGGTGTGCGAACAATAAACTCCAGGTCAGTAATGGGACTGGTGTGAGAACTCAAAATAGTTGTCTTTAGGGTTATTTTAAAGTTAGGTAATTCATCGGACCACGCCGCCAATGCGGAACGGGTTTACTCCATGTGAATACCAGTGCATAGAAATCCGCAATGACTTTTTGAAAAATGAAGCTATCATAAGCTCGTCCCACATCACACAATGCAAGCGCACACCAAATGGGCGAGTTTTGCCTTATGATAACCAAAAATGCCTTCATATGTGAAAATCCTCTTTTACTACTATATATAGTGTGAAAAACCTTTTTGCAAATAAATGTATTAATCCTAGCCAGCATAATGCCCCATCCCATTATACTGATGGTTCCTGGTACGAAAAATCATTCGTGGGCTCCCAAACTTTCTTGCGTGCATCATCCCAGTACTCGCGGATAATGTCCAGACTCGGACTCCGTTATACTAACCCACCATTCATGAATCAGAGTACCCAAAAAATAGCGTCCCAAACTGGGGACTTCGCAGTACCCTTTCATCATCACATCCCGGTGCACCGAACATACGAAACGAACAAAAAAATCTGACCACCAGTTTACCATCAATCCGGGTGTGAGGTTCGTCGAGGTCATGATATACACAAAGCTACGCTTAAATAAGCCATGCTTTGATCATCCATAGCTCATCACATAACTTAAGTATGCCACATTGTCCATTCACTACGCATCACTGATTTCTATCAATATATAACCTCTAAGCTCATACGTCTTAGAGAAAGGTGTTAAGCAAGAGAATTATAACGTCCCGCATTTTTATCGGTTTGTATTTGAATATTTAAATCAGTTTAAATATTGAATTCGTAATATAAGTGAATTTATATATTAATTAAAATGAAGTTGAACGTATAAAAATATATATTAAATATAATCGAGCCAGTAATATCACGGTAGTTCGTAATTTAACGTTCTGAACTTCAACTGAGTATACAGGACCCGTTATTAGTCGGATTTTTTCGAAATAAGAAACGTTGGAATCCGTTAAACTGTATTTTTCCGACGGAAGTGAAAAATCGAATTATCGGATTTATATATTGCAAGATATATCCAAATCAAATATTCAAATAGTCGTTGTAGAATCGTTTATCGACCGTAACAGTTTATTTGATATAACTTGATATCGGTTGCAAATCTAGACAAGGTTCTTTTGAGACATTGTGATAATTTAATTTTTAGGATTTTATTATAATTTTTAATTAATTAAATACGCAACTTTTTATTTGGAGTATTTTGCACCATAAATCAATATTTTGGGGTTTCAAAATATGAGTCAACCTACCGATATTATTATATTTTTGGGATCGTGACGCATTGCTCGTCATAATGAGATTTTTATTTTTGTCCATAGCAGTTCGTATGTGAATAGAATTATTCGTAATGACTGCATTTAACTTCCTTCGTCGTGACGTTGCCTTCTATTTAGCTACCTTCATACGCACACCGTAGATTTTGTCTTTTAAACATCAAAGCACAGTTTAAAGCATGTACCAAAAACCGCAAATACTATAATTCCCATCAAAAAGATTTTTGTGAATAGTAGAAAGTTTCTGTAACATGGCAAAAGATTTGATCCTTCTGTCTGAAACAAAAGAATTAGAATAGAGTATCGAACGAAGAGAAACTATACACTTTAAATGAATTATACTAAAATCTAACATAAACTTCCTCCTTAAGAAAATCATACCTACCCTACTGCTAGTGATACATACGGATATCCAAGCAATATTTGCAAATCTATGTTTTAAATGACTTACGCAGACCCATACCCTGTACCTTTTCTCTTTATAAAATTAAAATCCTACTCCTTCCTTTCTAAGCAAACCCACTGCAGACCTAAGATCTAACATATGTAGGGACGTTTGGTTTCAAATCAGCAAGAAAACTGCATGCCTAAGTTAGCTAACCACCATACCCTATGTACCCTAATTCCTTGCATGCCAAGGAGTTCATCACTTTAAATATACGCTCTCCTTTTTCTGTTTTCTCCACAAAGGAAAAATCGACCCCTTCTTATATATAGATAATTAATTAAACAAATATGGGGATAAGCTTCATTTCTAACGAGGTTTTTGGGTTCGACGCAAGCTTCTGACACGGTCACAAGCTGTAAAGGCAGCGTGTAATTGAATGGAAGATGGAGTTCATGTTGCGCGTTACTGTGAAGGAGTGTACATGGGGATGGAGACGTGGACTATTGAGAAAAGGAAGGAAGTTGTGGATGGCCTTTGGAGTGAAGTATAAAGCAGCGGTAGTGCTGCTGTTCAAAGTCTAGGTTGCCGCATGTAGTGGCGTGATGTTCTTGTAGGTTACTGGAAGCATGAGTTGCTGAATACGGTAGGGAAGAAGAGAAATGTACAGGCATTGCATGAAGTAATGTATGGGCATATGAAAATGGTGGCAGCGCCGGAAGGTTCCCAGGGGAAATGGGAGAATTGCTGTGATGGTGTTGGAATTGAAAATGTAAAGGGGTAGTAGTTGGTGCGGGTTTGAGAAGATGTTTATTGTGTTACGGTTTTGAACGAAGTGGCATAGTGTTGAGCGAAAGTAGGAATAGGTTCTGTTATTCATTACAAAAGATGGAGGGAGTCTTTGAAACAGGGAAGTCACGTTTTGGGTTTAAGGAGCTAGTAGCAATTTCGTTACTAGGAATGGGGGAGATCAGTTTAAACATGGTGTAATTGGTGAAGTAATACAACAGTAGTTATCATTAAGGATACGGTTACCGGTCCCTGAATATGCGAACGGTAAAGTGGAAGTATAAAATGGCCGACGGTGGAGATGAAATACTTGAGCACGGTTTTTGTTTAGCGAAGTAATGGATATGAAATAAGAGACGGAACGGATGGCAAATAGCTTTTCGTACAGGAACAGGAATCATGTATATCGGAGAGCTAGCAAAGAACGGTGGATGATGGCACGGCCATAGGATGTTTGTTTGGACGGTCTCGAACTATGAACTGAAAAGAAGAGTGTGATGAGAAAACAGAAATATATACTATAGTGGTGAAAGAAAAATGAATCATGATGGAAGGGCGAACGACCTTGTGGATTATGAAATGCAGTCGAAAGTAGGACGAAGTGAATAATAAAGAATTGCAAACGGACAGATCCGTTGGGATCATGGGATCGTAGGCTGCGTACTGGAATTGGCTTCAAGCGATTTGGAGCAATTTGAAGCACGTTTGAATTTATGGTAGAATTAAATGCCAGATCGGATCGACTGACGCAAATCATTATTTAACGGTTAACGCGCAAGGTGAGTAAATTCACCAACTCTGATCTATTTTAAATCATTTTAATTATATTTTAATATTGGTTGAATGTTGTGTGATGGTCATTTAGGTAGATTACCATTAAATTGATTGAATAATATATATCGTTGCATATGTACACATCAATGGTTGGATACTGATTCCATCGATTATAATATTCCCTAGTATGGAATTCGTGTTAATTGTGTTGACTAACATCTGTGGATGTAGGAAACCAGTTGGAGGAATCCAACCGGATTCCTCAATATTTATATGTACTGTTGTTTTATATTATTTTTAGATACACTGTGTAAACCCAAATGACATTTAAACCATGTATGGATATTGATGTGGAATGGAAATTCAACGTTATTTTGATTTAATCAATAGACAATATCGATTAAGAAATGGCGGCAGTCAACCACAAATCCATCTTTGGTTAAGAAATTGACTGGCCGTCAGGAAAATCAACGAAGTTCATTATAAAAGTTATATTTTCATAATTAAAGCGAAGTTTTAAACTGTAATAGAAGTTCTATTAAAAACTGGTATTTCATAGTTCGTTTTTATAAAGTAAATATAATCGATTATTTGATAAGTTATGAAGCTGTAATTATCCTGCGAGTAAATATTGGATAATTATTTTAAAGATAATCAGTTACAGAATATTATTGGATTAATTATATTAATCAAATGAAGAGAAGTAATTAAAATCAGTTAACAAATTAACTGATATTTTGAAGTTGATTAAATCAACTGTTTATTGGAAATGGGTTTTTTGATTAAATTGGTCTTCAATTAATCTAATGAAAATAATTTAGAAATAAATTAATTAAAATTATAAGATTTAATTACCTTTTTAATTAATGAAGTTTAAATAATTATTGAACTAGTATGAAGAGAAATTTTTAATAAGGGATTTGTCTAAGGAAGACGAAGCAAAGAGAAATGTTAAGAATGGATTTGTATAAGGAAGATAAAGCGAAGAGTAAATGACTAATGTAAACAAACGAGTTTCAAAATAAAGATATGGCGTCATAAAACCATATTTTAAAATAAAGCAAGAAATACGGTTTAATTAATATTATTAGTAATAATAAGTTTAGAGTTACGGACTTATATCTATTCTAAGATAAGAACGTTGTCGATCAAGGTCTGAAAGTTAAATAAAATACCCCAACTTGAACGATTTCACTATTATCGAGGGATGGTATTAGTTTGTAACGGAAAGAGATGTCGAGATTAGTTATAAAGGGGGATATTACAGCGTATTGCAAGTTTTTACTATAACGATAATTTAACGCTGTTAACCAAGCTTAAGCGTGATTATTATATATAGCACTATTCCCTAGAAAGGTTGGGAATTCACTTATCCCAAGTAATAAGAAAATAATTATGTTTTTTCCCGAAGAAATGTAAATGAATTATACGAAGTTGGAAGTAGAAGTAAATAATTGAGATCTGATATATATATTACCCGTACTAAAGTGAACTCTTAAAAATATAGGAAGATAAAATTATAAAATAACTCGGTAAATAAGATTGAGCCTGTAAGGATAATTATTACTTAAATGAATATTTATTTGATAAAGGTGTTCAAATTTCTATAAATGGATGGTATTCACATTTTAAAGTGAATAGTGTTTAAAAAGCTAATGTTGCAAATTAAATAGTTATAATGAAACTGGAAATATTTTCTAAGAAGTATAAGGGCTAAACGGGTTTCGGGGATATATCTTGGAAGATATAGGAAACTGGATAATTAATGTTAAAATAAAATGGGCCAGTGATTGTGTGATGCTTAGTTATACATTAGAATGGATGTTTGATTTTACTTCGATAGTTAAATAACCGACTATCGAAGTGTTTTGACCATCGTTGTCAATACGGAGAGACTGTTTGGATATATTATCCGAAAACCACTCCGTATAGGCATAAGCACTGTGTATTGTATTATATTGAAGAAAATTGTAGACGGAGTGAAATGCAAGGGTCGTTCTGTTCCAGAATGGTGTTTTCTGTTTGTCCAGTACCAGGACAACTTGTATGGACGAGTGTATGACAGAGTATACCTAACAAATCACGTACAATTGATCTCCTAAAGGTATTACGTCTGGTGGCGGAGGAATTCGTTCCTCTTAGCTTCTTATACCCGTGATATTTTTGGAAATCGATTAGTGAATTGACGGGTTTGACGATGTGTAATTCAAAGTGAATGGTGATCAAATGCTCTGGAGCGATTATAACCTCAAGCCTAACAACTGGGAAATGACAAAAATCGGGCAGGCAGCATGGCCATGTGGGTCATTCCCATTAGGGTGTATTGTCACCATCTAGAGAAAATTCGTATTTTTTCTTCTCTCGTTTCTGTATCTTCGGATAACGGTAATGTGGGCCCAACCGTAGGTGGCAATATATTCGATACACTCAAGAGAAATGAGTGGTCGGTCATGTGTGGGCCGGGTTGCAAGATGTTCTTGTTGAACCCCAGTGTATCCCCTCTAGAGTACACT
Organism: Allium sativum; assembly: GCA_030737875.1. NCBI lineage: Eukaryota > Viridiplantae > Streptophyta > Magnoliopsida > Asparagales > Amaryllidaceae > Allium > Allium sativum. The sequence continues at coordinate 251,162,472 of CM060920.1, forward strand.
GATCGGGAGGTGGTCCCATACCTTGTCATAGTTGGAATCCAATCTCCAATAAGCACCATGCGGTTTTTGATTTTATACTATTTATGTGGAGCGTGAGATGCAAGCGTTCTGCTATTTGGTTATTTATTTGATTAGACATTATTATAATATCACTGGATTTTGATATCAAGATGTTTTTGGTTATAGTAAGGTTAAAACTATCCATGTTTATGTGTGGGTTGGTCTTACTGTTACCCTTTCTTTCAAAAGGATTTTTAAAGTTAAACGATATGGTTGGAGTTTACTCACACTAGTCCCATGACTGACCCAGAGTTTATTTTGTTTGTTTTCCCTAAATTCTTGGGTGCCCAAATTTGTACGGGCAGTCAAGTGTTCAGGCTTTGCAGATTCACTTGGAGGAGCTCGAAGTAGGAGACTTCACCATTAGATATTTAGAGATTATTTCCGCTGTGATGTATATGAGTTATACTCTGATATGGTATGTATATAAAAATTCATATTTGTATTTCAAAGTGTTATATAAGATATTTTATTCGTTCCGCCGTGAGATTCGTGTTTACTCTGATACTGTTTAGATTCTGATGTTCTTCTTCTTCTTCTATTCTATTAGTTCTATATTATCTTTCTCATCCTCTTATTTCTTTCTAATTAAATATATGTATTTTCGTGCACTTTGAGTTGAATGTGTAGGAAATTAGTCAGCTCAAATTGGTATAGATTTACGGGCCTTTACAGTTGGTATCAGAGCTGAAGTTTAAGTGATTACCTTGGCTCTGTAGCGTGACTCAATAGAGATGGGGTTAGTAACACCCTAGATTGAGCTTGAGTGAATATATATATATGAGTGTGTATTTGTAAATTGATTAAAAATGGTTTTATATTGTGTTGATTGGTTAGTCGAGTGGTTTATGAATTCTGGTCGAAACAATAATGCAAACTGTCTCGATAGGTGTTTCTAAACTCTTGAACAGTGTAGTTCGACACAGTATGTTTTGAAAAGAGGGTAAATGAAATAATTTTACCCAAATTATATTTTGATATAAAGAAAACATATATATTGGAATTATCTAATATATATTGAATGTGTTGGTTGAAATTATGATCGAATAAGATTTATAAGGAAGTTGGTTATATAAATAACCAATCGAAATATTGTATAAGTATAATATGCAAAATCAGATAAACTGAATCTGAATTTTAAACCAGAATTGAAATAAAACTCTAGAAACTTGGAAAAGAGTTGGAAATAATATTTGGATTAAATATATGAGAATTTTAAAATCTTGGGAGATTTGAAATTGTTTTTCAAGTGCTGTGAAAGATATTTTGATGTAATTTTCAAATATAAGTGTTTGAAAAATAAGTTTTGAAAGAGATATAGTATTGAACTCACTTCTACCATTGGAAAATAATTCTGATGATGCTAGCCACATCATCAGTGTCATTTTCGAGTTTTGGAGTGATGGATTACTACCAGAAGATTTTGTTTTTGAATTATTTTGAGAAAACGAGTTGTTAAAAATTCAAATGTTTGAATTTCTATTATTATATGTAAATTATATTATTTCAAATTGATTTGAATTAGAACCCAGGAATTTGAATTCCGAAATTTAAATTTAACTAGTGAAGTTAAATGAATTGAAATGATAAAAGTAAATAAATGGATTAGAGTTTCACTTAAACTAAGTTAAATAAAAATTGGAATTAAATTGAAGTCTATTAAGTGGAAATCGTAATGGAATAGGATTTAATTTGGCAAAGTAGTTGAATTTGTGAATTAAGATTTGGAATGGAACCGAACTAAGTTGTGAAATTTGATTATTGAGTAAGAGTTTGGAATTGAAATTGAAAGGGAATTTGGCTTAAGAATAAGCGAATGATTGGATTGAAGAATAAGTTGATTGAAGATCAAATGGAAATACATCTGTATATGATGATAGGGCAGCAAATGGAATAGAAAAGAGTTGAATGCCCAATAAAAAGGTATAAATTTACCTTATATTTGGGTATGAGATTTTTGAGCTACTTTGAAAAGCCGCTTGACTGTTTTATTTTCTTTTGGATTGGAAAATTACCAGAGAGGCAAATTGTAGTAGTACCGAATGAGCCGTGCAGAGGAGATGCTGACGAAATTTTCCGAAAATTTAAGCTGTTAGGAAATTTTCAGAATTTCTGAAATTATTCGTTAATAAGAAGAAAATTGATATTTTAATTAAAGTTAATCGATTCATTTGAACTGAAGGAAAGAAGTAAAACGTACGATTTTTAACCAAATTAATTTGCATTGTAGCATTTTCCCTACCTTAGTAATTTCGGGGACGAAATTCTTTTAAGGGGGAAGGAATGTAACGTCCCGCATTTTTATCGGTTTGTATTTGAATATTTAAATCAGTTTAAATATTGAATTCATAATATAAGTGAATTTATATATTAATTAAAATGAATTTGAACGTATAAAAATATATATTAAATATAATCGAGCCCGTAATACCACGCCAGTTCGTAATTTAATGTTCTGAACTTCAACTGAGTATACAGGACCCGTTATTAGTCGGATTTCTTCGAAACAAGAAACACTGGAATTCGTTAAACTGTATTTTTCCAATGGAAGTGAAAAATCTAATTCTCGGATTTATATATTGCAAGATATATCCAAATCAAATATTCAAATAGTTGCTGTAGAATCGTTTATCAACCGTAACCGTTTATTTGATATAACTAGATACCGGTTGCAAATCTAGACAAGGTTCTTTTGAGACATTGTGATAATTTAATTTTTAGAATTTTATTATAATTTTTAATTAATTAAATACGCAACTTTTTGTTTGGAGTATTTTGCACCCTAAATCAATATTTTGGGGTTTCAAAATATGAGTCAACCTACCGATATTATTATATTTTTGGGATCGTGACACATTGCTCGTCACAATGAGATTTTTATTTTTGTCCATAGCAGTTCGTATGTGAATAGAATTATTCGTAATGACTGCATTTAACTTCCTTCGTCGTGACGTTGCCTTCTATTCAGCTACCTTCATACGCATACCGTAGATTTTGTCTTTTAAACATCAAAGCACAGTTTAAAGCATGTACCAAAAACCGCAAATACTATAATTCCCATCAAAAAGATTTTTGTGAATAGTAGAAAGTTTTTGTAATATGGCAAAAGATTTTATCCTTCTGTCTGAAACAAAAGAATTAGAATAGAGTATCGAACGAAGAGAAACTATACACTTTAAATGAATTATACTAAAATCTAACATCAACTTCCTCCTCAAGAAAATCGTACCTACCCTACTGCTAGTGATACATACGGATATCCAAGCAATATTTGCAAATCTATGTTTTAAATGACTTACGCAGACCCATTCCCTGTACCTTTTCTCTTTATAAAATTAAAATCTTACTCCTTCCTTTCTAAGCAAACCCACTGCAGACCTAAGAGCTAACATATGTAGGGACGTGTGGTTTCAAATCAGCAAGAAAACTGCATGCCTAAGGTAGCTAACCACCATACCCTATGTACCCTAATTCCTTGCATGCCAAGGAGTTCATCACTTTAAATATACGCTCTCCTTTTTCTGTTTTATCAACAAAGGAAAAATCGACCCATTCTTATACATAAATTATTAATTAAACAAATATGGGGATAAGCTTCATTTCTACCGGGGTTTTTGGGTTCGACGCAAGCTTCTGACACGGTCACAAGAAGCAAAAGCAGCGTGTAATTGAATGGAAGATGGAGTTCATGTTGCACGTTACTGTGAAGGAGTGTGCATGGGGATGGAGATGTGGACTTTTGAGAAAAGGAAGGAAGTTGTGGATGGCCTTTGGAGCGAAGTATAAAGCAGCGGTAGTGTTGCTGTTCAAAGTCTGGGTTGCCGCATGTAGTGACGTGATGTTCTTGTGGGTTACTGGAAGCATGAGTTGCTGAATACGGTAGGGAAGAAAAGAAATGTACATGCGTTACACGAAGTAATGTATGGGCGTATGAAAATGGTGGCAGTGCCGGAAGGTTCCCAGGGGAAATGGGAGAATTGCTGTGATGGTATTGGAGCTGAAAATGTAAAGGGGTAGTAGTTGGTGCAGGTTTGAGAAGATGGTTATTGTGTTACGGTTTTGAACGAAGTGGCATAGTGTTGAGCGAAAGTAGATGTAACAACAAGGAATTTCGCTCGATCCGAATCGATCGTCAAACCGACCAAGACCGTTCGAAACCCTTGATCGTAATGAGAACATGACAAATCAGAACGCAAACAGAAGAACATTTCATTGTTTATTACAACAATTCCATCAGAATACAAGAATATTACAGAGTATGAATAAATATTATGCAACAGAGAATATCAGAGATTTAAATACAATACTACAGCGGAAAAATAATACAAAACATAACTGAAAGAAATACACGGATACAGAGCTTTCCGAATATCACTTCAGCTATAAACCAAGATCCTGTGAATATAAATCTGCAAAACCCAACTACTAGCTGCCTGTGCGGAATATAAGGGCACCCAGAGTTTAGGTCAAAACAATAAACTCCAGGTCAGTCATGTGACTGGTGTGAGAACTAAAACAGTTATAAATTCTTATTTTAAAGCACGGTAAATCAAGGGACCACGCCGTATAACACGGAACGGGTTTTTACCCCAAGAATACCAGTGCATAAACAAACAGCGCAATGCTAAATAAAGAACAATGAAGCTTTTGTAAGACTCATGTCCCATCACACAATGCAACGCAAGCCGGAGGATAGGGTTTTACCTTATAACAGCCAAAAATGCTTGATACGCGAAATTTCATCTTTTATTATTACTATAAGTGAAGAAAACAACTTCAATCATAATATATAAATCATAGGCAGCATAGCTACCATCTACTATGTCACCATACTAATCTCTACAAATAAAACCAAAATATCACGTATTGGAAATTGGATTCCATCATGAGTCGATGCAAGGGGCAAGCTCCTCTCCGATTCGAGACACTCTAGCAAATGTCTCAGGACCCCACTATGATCCTATGGAACCTCCAAGGCCGGTCCTCCGTTACGTTTGAGGATTAGTATTCCTGAACACACGTTTCCCGGTCCTATCGGACCTATATATATAATGGTCTGTACGTCGGCTCACAAAGTGCCAGTTATCACCATATATATTCGAGGCGCCTCATTCCAACAACCACACAGGTGAAAGTATATAAATGTCAGTCAGTTTAAGCACTGACACCACCCATAGCTAGAAAGAAACGTCGTGCTCTCCTTGGGTCCTTATCCCGTTTTTGACTCATACCGAGGTGTGAGGCTCGCGAATTCACGCTATACACAAAGCTAAGCCATGTAGGCCGTGCTTTGATCATCAACCACAAGACTTTGCTTTTCAACAGAAGCCTTGATCAATTGCCACTTAGGCATGCCACACAGGCAATTCACGCCATGCGATTGATATCTATCGATATATAACCTCTAAGCTCGTGTGTCTCAGAGAAGGGCGTTAAGCAAGAGAATAAATTCTCCGCCGCCAAACAGATATATATTTAATAGAAATCGATCGCACAAAATAAAATCCAATGTCAGACACACAGTCCATTTACAAGTTCATTCTGGGTCTGAACGAAACCGGAGGCACTTTCCTCGCATATCACCGTCTCTATCTTCGACTTATCGTCGAATCGGTTATTCAGAATGGGTATAAACCCGGTCTTTCCAAATAACCCGCGTATATAATAAACTAATGTTACACAAACACAACATACGAATCATTCCAATTCATTAGTCTCTTACCGTAAATTAGTAAGAGAACAATTCCCCAAATATTAACCCCGAAGGCCGAAACCAACATCAGATCAATACCCAGGAAACCATTCATCTCAACTAATCTTCAGTTAGCTGATAAATTTCACATTCTTAGGGAAAGGTTCCCATTAATTTTATCAAAGATAAATTCTTGGAAATTTATTCTTTAATCTTCCTTTGAATATCATTTCAAACTAGTCGGGATTAGCGAACCACACCGAAGTAATTATTTATTTTATTTCCCAATCCCAACCTATTTATCCCATGGAGCAAAACTGGTAATACCCCATATCTAACACCACGGTGTTATCGGTAAAACTAATTACCATTTCACGTTCAAATCTAACTAAAGATTTAACTACCGCTTGGAGCAAAACTGGTGATACTCCATTCTCGATCATTTCAATCTAATTGAAGATTCATTAAAACTCCACTTAGTTTTAATCTTTAACTAGGTTAAAGAACCAATGTCATTTAAAACACGGTTCACGACAAACCCAAAATCCCATTTGATATTAAATACAAGGCTCTGAATAGAAAATATATCGGCTTATGTTCAATATCAAATTCTGAATATTTTCAAAACCACTTCAAATCCAATTCATTTATTTAAAAATATTGGATTTTAATTCTAGTTCATAACTAGTTCATTTCGATAAAATATATTTTTATCCTTTCAAATAGGGAATTTTTCATCCCAGTTCTTTCCAATTCATATATTTTGATTTTACACAAATTATAGCTATTTTTAATAATTTTATCAAGGCCCGTACAGTCGATTTCCAATAACGGTCGTCGAACTGCACTTACAGCGACCTTTTCTAAATTTGATTTGGACGTATCTTCAAATCCAACCGTTAGATTTCAAATTTCTAATATTCACTGAAAAGATCCTTTCGATACCAACCCAACGGTCCTGGTTTCAGGAAAATCCGACGGTCGGATCTCACGTAACATAAGTTCGAAGTCAGTGGTCGAAATTCACGAACTACCGCGGCGCGGCGCGTTCTATTCGGGCCATTTAATATATATAATATATATATATATATATTATATATATCGTCGATTTCAATTCTAAACATAATTTATAAATCGTTTTAAATTTGTTTTAAAAACGATTTAAACTTCATATTCAATTTTAAATCAAAATTGAATATTCCATAACATCGATGATAATATTTTCAAAACGTTATATTTTGAAATCACTTCTTTTTCGATATTCGAATAAAATCGATATAAATATCGTTCGCGTCAAAATGGCGCAAATCTAATCAACACGGCTTTATAAATTTCAATAACTTCATTACTTTATTCAACAAATGAATATTTTCTTCAACACATGAATATATATATTCCTTTCAACACATGAATATATATTTTATTTCAACACATGAATAGATATTTCTTTATATTCTTTATTTTCTAAATTGGAATGAGACCCAACCAATTAACATATAATGTTAATTATATGGATTCCATACAACACATGTATATAACAGCAACGATAAATAATCAACCATCATCCAAAGTGCACAACACGACTGTCTGTCTACCTATCGATCGACAAACAACTATACAATTGGGACTAGTGTACGTTAAATATCATCCCAAAGCCCGTGTGGGGTTTCACATCAACAAACACAGATTTTATTTGTGCAGTTGGGCGATGTGTAAAATTTATCATCCCAATCAATATCAGTCAAATCAGGGTACATAAACAAACCATCTGGTTTATAAATGAATATTATTTTATTCACACATACGTTAAAAATTATATTTTTATTTTTCTAACTTATTTTAGAAAATTTCGGCGGCATAACGGCACGATACTAGAAACGGGACAAGGTCTAGCCTTATCCCCGGCCTAATAATGGCCCACGCCATACACTTATCAACCAAATCAATTTCATTTTTCACACCACAAAATTCCAACAAATATTCTAATCAATCACCAAACAACCAAATAAACAAGTCCATGGTCTGTGGACGATGGTGTTGGGTGCTACTAAACACCGTCTGCATCCTAGTATATATTTATAACAAGGAAAGAAAATTTAAAGTGAGAAGTTCTCACCGAGGGATCCACTCTGCCATTCTATATTTCTGAAATTCAGAACAGTATGGATTTGCCCGCAATGCCAACGCAGTCTTCTCTACGATGTTCGTATATAAAAATCATATTTTATTTCACCGCTATAAAAATCACATTTTTATTTCACTATATACGTAATAAAAATCAGATCTTTATTTCGTTATATATAAAAAAATTATATTTTTATATTCTCTATTATATAAAAATTCTATTTTTAATCCGCTACTCATATAAAAATCGAATTTTTATTTCGCTACATCATATATAAAAATCGTATTTTTATATTCTCCATCTTATAAAAATCATATTTTTACCCTCTTCACTATATAAAAATTATATTTTTATTCTCTTCACTATAAAAAAATTATATTTTTAATATCATACATATATAAAAATCATATTTTTATAACGCTTCTATAATATAAAAATCATATTTTTATTACTTCTACAATATAAAAATCATATTTTGAACAATGCTATATATAAATATAAATCACTTCTTTTATGCTAGGCTAGTATTTATAAAAATCATTTCTTTTACCTCATTAAAATATAATCTTTTTATAAATAAAAATTATATAAACTTTACTTTATAAATAAAAATCATTTTTTTTCTACACTACTTATATAAATAAAAATCATATTTTTCTATGCTACTTATATAAATTACTTTTCTTTAAAAACAAAGTATATAATTTAAAAACAATGTTTTCCTTATAAAATTTGATTTTTAAAACAAATTTGATTTTTTTAATGTAATGTTCATACTTCATTTTCTGTTTTTTTTAAAGCAATGAATATAGAAAAAAAAACTACCTTTTTATAATGTTTGCATTGCGTTGTCTCCCTGCTTCATTACCCTACTGGACGAAAACTGCTTCGATTGGAAATCCACCGCTGCACCATGCCTGAGGACGCCGGAGTTCAATCTGACATCACCACAGCGGGCGCTGGACCTTCCCCCTTCCACGTTGACCAGTTGGGCCAACTCGACAGGCCCTGGCGGTGCGAAAGCAGCCTCGAACGGCTCAAGTTGGAGCCCGTCTTCATCTCGTTATACACCACCAATTCGAACGAGTTGGGTATGGATTTGAAGGGTAGAATAAGTACTTTGATTTTTACTTTAGGGGTGGGTTGAATTAGTGACGGGATGGATCAAATTTGGGGGAGGAAGTTCTGGAAGAATATCCCCGTCGGTTTTCTTTTTTTGAGAGGGTTGGAGGCGCGTTTGGGAAGTTGACCACAGGTTTTGAAGTTTGACTAGGGTTGGGTCAAAAGGGATATATATATATATATATTATTTTAAATATTATTTAATTCAAAAGAATAGTGTTCTTGCATACGAACTCCAAACGAGACCCAACGACTGTCGCCCATAGCTAATTACCCCCATTCCGAACACAATGGGATATGTATCGCAGGCCAATTTGACCGTTTGAATCAGTTTCCATTAAAATTAAAATATAAATCAGTATATATTCAATTTGAACGCACCTTCTAATTTACCGGGGTCACAAACGAACTTTAAAAACTCCTGAAAAATTATTTCTAGATTCGTATTGACGATACGGTCCTAACAAAACTAATTTCGTCAAATTCTGAGATCGTTTGAAAAATGGTCATTTTCTGGTCGACCCGAATTGACTGAAACTGTTCAAAACACGTTTAGCTTCGCCACGCTCACATACTGGTTCAGAAAATTATGAATTTTGAAACCTAGCAATAATTTGACATCCCGAATCCAACAAAAGTGGTTTCGTCGAAAACCGAGGTCGTTTGTAAAACGGCTATTTTCAAGGCCTTTATATATATTAAAATATATATAAATTCCACAGCGGCTTTTCTGAATTTTAAACTGGACATATCTTTCCACTTCTAAAGTGAAATCTCAGTTTCTCACATCCATTGGAAAGATATGATCAAACAGATTCGAATATTTTTGGTTTCGTCCAATTCCGACTTCAAACGAATTTTGTATATCCATTTGAAATTTGAAATCGAATTTTCAAACTACCGCGCCATTTCAGGCTCGTTATATAATTAAAATTAAATTATTCGTTTTAACTTCGTCGAAAATAAATTTTCCGTCGTTATTATTTAAAATAATTCATTTTAAATATTCAAATTCCGTAAAATTTGCCAAAAATAAAAATTTTAAACTGGCTCAGAATTTCCAGGTTGTTACATTCTCCCCCACTTAAAATCTTTTCGTCCTCGAAAAGGAACGAAGCTGAAAGTTGTTTTATAACCAACTCAACTTCCATTATTTTCGTTACGGCTTAAGTTCTTCGACTTTTCAGTTTCTAAGAACTTTCAAATTTTTCAAAAATTTGGCTAACACCCTAAATTTTCGAAAAATTTCGCCATAACCTCCCCTGCACCGGGAGCATCGGGAAAATCCCCAAACTGCCATACAGGCCCTCTCATCTCAAAAAGAAAAAGAAAAAGCAAAGCGGCTAGCCAATCAGCTCATAAAATCATCATCACCCAAACAAATCAGTAAATGTGTACCTATTTGTCGGGCAAACAATTTTTATTCCTCTTCTCTAGCCTCCGTGCTATGACCTGTTCAATGTATATACATGTATAGGCATACAATTGCAATCGATTTTCAAGTCAGTTCAACATTTGGTTCAATTTGGGTATAATTACCATTCATTCACATAAAGGTTTTATTGGTTAACAAATAATCATACAATACAACCATCAATCAATTAGTGAATTAACGTTTCAAACACATAACTTTAATACATAGTCAAAAATCATGTTTTTATGTCAAATCACAACAATAAATCCAATCTAGTTTTGGTTCTCACACCAGTCTAATGGAAATATATAGATATCTCACTTTCGAAACTCGAACACAAACCCTGATGATGGTGCACCGATCATCAGAATCGTCTCCGGGTGACTAGAGTGTGATTCTATATCTATCCAGTATATTAAAACTTCGAATACACGTTTGCAAGGCCTATATGCAAAATGTTTATATATTGGATTGTCCAAATTCAACATAAAATAAATATTCAAATACGTATAAAATGTTTTCAATTTTCTAAACAAAATTTGTTTTCACTTTAAAAATATACTCTTCACACTCGTTCGAGGATACTACTGATCCCATCTCTAACGAGTAATCCTTATTGGATATTACTAATCCAATCTCTGATGAATTCTTTAATTTGGTTCTAATGTGCCTTGTTCTCGAACTCTCTAAACTAGAGCTATGATACCAAATGAAACAACAAGGAATTTCGCTCGATCCGAATCGATCGTCAAACCGACCAAGACCGTTCGAAACCCCTGACCGTAATGAGAACACGACAAATCAGAACGCAAAAAGAAGAACATTTCATTGTTTATTACAACAATTCCATCAGAATACAAGAATATTACAGAGTATGAATAAATATTATACAACAGAGAATATCAGATATCTAAATACAATACTACAGCGGAAAAATAATACAAAACATAACTGAAAGAAATACACAAATACAGAGCTTTCTGAATATCACTTCAGCTATAAACCAAGATCATGTGAATATAAATCTGCAAAACCCAACTACTAGCTGCCCGTGCGGAAAATAAAGGCACCCAGAGTTTAGGTCAAAACAATAAACTCCAGGTCAGTCATGTGACTGGTGTGAGAACTAAAACAGTTATAAATTCTTATTTTAAAGCTCGGTAAATCAAGGGACCACGCCGTATAACACAGAACGGGTTTTTACCCCAAGAATACCAGTGCATAAACAAACAGCGCAATGCTAAATAAAGAACAATGAAGCTTTTATAAGACCCAGGTCCCATCACATAATGCGACGCAAGACGGAGGATAGGGTTTTACCTTATAACAGCCAAAAATGCTTGATACGCGAAATTTCATCTTTTATTATTACTATAAGTGAAGAAAACAACTTCAATCATAATATATAAATCATAGGCGGCATAACTACCATCTACTATATCGCCATACTAGGCTCTACAAATAAAACCGAAATATCACGTATTGGAAATTGGATTCCATTATGAGTCGAGGCAAGGGGCAAGCTCCTCTCCGATTCGAGACACTCTAGAAAATGTCTCAGGACCCCACTATGATCCTATGGAACCTCCAAGGCCGATCCTCCGTTACGTTTGAGGATTAGTATTCCTGAACACACGTTTCCCGATCCTATCGGACCTATATATATATATAATGGTCTGTACGTCGGCTCACAAAGTGCCAGTTATCGCCATATATATTCAAGGCGCCTCATTCCAACAACCACATAGGTGAAAAGTATATAAATGTCAGCCAGTTTAAGCACTGACACCACCCATAGCTAGAAAGAAACGTCGTGCTCTCCTTGGGTCCTTATCCTGTTTTTGACTCATACCGAGGTGTGAGGCTCGCGAATTCACGCTATACACAAAGCTAAGCCACGTAGGTCGTGCTTTGATCATCAACCACAAGACTTTGCTTTTCAACAGAAGCCTTGATCAATTGCCACTTAGGCATGCCACACAGGCAATTCACGCCATGCGATTGATATCTATCGATATATAACCTCTAAGCTCGTGTGTCTCAGAGAAGGGCGTTAAGCAAGAGAATAAATTCTCCGCCGCCAAACAGATATATATTTAATAGAAATCGATCACACAAAATAAAATCCAATGTCAGACACACAGTCCATTTACAAGTTCGTTCTGGGTCTGAACGAAACCGGAGGCACTTTCCTCGCATATCACCGTCTCCATCTTCGACTTATCGTCGAATCGGTTATTCAGAATGGGTATAAACCTGGTCTTTCCAAATAACCCGCGTATATAATAAACAAATGTTACACAAACACAACATACGACTCATTCCAATTCATCAGTCACTAACCGTAAATTAGTAAGAGAACAATTCCCTAAATATTAACCCCGAAGGTCGAAACCAACATCAGATCATTACCCAGGAAACCATTCATCTCAACTAATCTTCAGTTAGCTGCTAAATTTCACATTCTTAGGGAAAGGTTCCCATTAATTTTATCAAAGATAAATTCTTTGAAATTTATTCTTTAATCTTCCTTTGAATATCATTTCAAACTAGTCGGGATTAGCGAACCACACCGAAGTAATTATTTATTTTATTTCCCAATCCCAACCTATTTATCCCATGGAGCAAAACTGGTAATACCCCATATCTAACACCACGGTGTTATCGGTAAAACTAATTACCATTTCACGTTCAAATCTAATTAAATATTTAACTAACGCTTGGAGAAAAACTGGTGATACTCCATTCTCGATCATTTCAATCTAATTAAAGATTCATTAAAACTCCACTTAGTTTTAATCTTTAACTGGGTTAAAGAACCAACGTCATTTAAAACACGGTTTATGACAAACCCAAAATCCCATTTGATATTAAATACAAGGCTTTGAATAGAAAATATATCGGCTTATATTCAATATCAAATTCTGAATTTTTTTAAAACCACTTCAAATTCAATTCATTTATTTAAAAATATTGGATTTTAATTCTAGTTCATAACAAGTTCATTTCGATAAAAATATATTTTTATCCTTTCAAATAAGGAATTTTTCATCCTAGTTCTTTCCAATTCATATATTTTGATTTTACACAAATTATAGATATTTTTAATAATTTTATCAAGGCCCGTACAGTCGATTTCCAATAACGGTCGTCGAACTGCACTTACAGCGACCTTTTCTAAATTTGATTTGGACGTATCTCCAAATCCAACCGTTAGATTTCAAATTTCTAATATTCATTGAAAAGCACTTTTCGATACGAACCCAACGGTCCTGGTTTCAGGAAAATCCGACGGTCGGATCTCCCGTAACGTCAATTCGAAGTCAATGATCGAAATTCACGAACTGCCGCGGCGCGGCGCGTTCTATTCAAGCCATTTAATATATATAATATATATATATATTATATATATCGTCGATTTCAATTCTAAACGTAATTTATAAATCGTTTTAAAAACGATTTCAATTTCATATTCAATTTTAAATCAAAATTGAATATTCCATATCATCGATGATAATATTTTCAAAACGTTATATTTTGAAATCACTTCTTTTTCGATATTCGAATAAAATCGATATAAATATTGTTCAGGTCAAAATGGCGCAAATCTAATCAACACGGCTTTATAAATTTCAATAACTTCGTTATTTTATTCGACAAATGAATATTTTCTTCAACACATGAATATATATATATTCCTTTCAACACATGAATATATATTTCTATTCAACACATGAATATATATTTTATTTCAGCACATGAATATATATTTTATTTCAACACATGAATATATATTTCTTTATATTCTTTATTTGCTAAATCGGAATGAGACCCAACCAATTACCATATAATGTTAATTATATGGATTCCATACAACACATGTATATAACGGCAACGATAAATAATCAACCATCATTCAAAGTGCACACCACGACTGTCTGTCCACCTATCGATCGACAAACAACTATACAATTGGGACTAGTGTACATTAAATATCATCCCAATACCCGTGTGGGGTTTCACATCAACAAACACAGATTTTATTTGTGCAGTTGGGTGATGTGTAAAATTTATCATCCCAATCAATATCAGTCAAATCAGTGTACATAAACAAACCATTTGGTTTGTAAATGAATATTATTTTATTCACACACACTTTAAAAATTATATTTTTATTTTTCTAACTTATTTTAGAAAATTTCGGCGGCATAACGGCACGATACTAGAAACGGGATAAGGCCTAGCCTTATCCCCGGTCTAATAATGGCCCACGCCATACACATATCAACCAAATCAATTTCATTTTTCATACCACAAAATTCCAACAAATATTCTAATCAATCACCAAACAACCAAACAAACAAGTCCATGGTCTGTGGACGATGGTGTCGGGTGCTACTAAACACCGTCTGCATCCTAGTATATATTTATAACTAGGAAAGAAAATTTAAAGTGAGAAGTTCTCACCGAGGGATCCACTCCGCCATTCTATATTTCTGAAATTCAGAACAGTATGGATTTTCCCGCAATGCCAACGCAGTCTTCTCTACGCTGTTCATATATAAAAATCACATTTTATTTCACCGCTATAAAAATCACATTTTTATTTCACTATATAATTAATAAAAATCAGATCTTTATTTCGTTATATATATAAAAATTATATTTTTATATACTCTATTATATAAAAAAAATATTTTTAATCCGCTACTCATATAAAAATCGAATTTTTATTTCGCTACATCATATATAAAAATCGTATTTTTATATTCTCCATCTTATAAAAATCATATTTTTACCCACTTCACTATATAAAAATTATATTTTTATTCTCTTCACTATATAAATTTTTTATTTTTAATATCATACATATATAAAAATCATATTTTTATAATGCTTCTATAATATAAAAATCATATTTTTATTACTTCTATAATATAAAAATCATATTTTTATTACTTCTATAATATAAAAATCATATTTTGAACAACGCTATATATAAATATAAATCACTTCTTTTATGCTAAGCTAGTATTTATAAAAATAATTTCTTTTACCTCATTAAAATATAATCTTTTTATAAATAAAAATTATATAAACTTTACTTTATAAATAAAAATCATTTTTTTTCTACACTACTTATATAAATAAAAATCATATTTTTCTATGCTACTTATATAAATAAATTACTTGTCTTTAAAAACAAAGTATATAATTTAAAAACAATGTTTTCCTTATAAAATTTGATTTTTAAAACAAAGAATTTTAAAACAAAACTGATTTTTTTAATGTAATGTTCATACTTCATTTTCTGCTTTTTTTTAAAGCAATGAATATAGAGAAAAAAAACTACCTTTTTATAACGTTTGCATTGCGTTGTCTCCTTGCTTCATTACCCTTCTCGACGAAAACTGCTCCGATTGGAAATCCACCGCTGCACCATGCCTGAGGCCGCCGGAGTTCAATCTGACATCACCAGAGCGAGCGCTGGACCTTCCCCCTTCAATATTGACCAGTTGGGCCAACTCGACAAGCCCTGGCGGCGCGAAAGCAGCCTCGAACGGCTCGAGTTGGAGCCCGTCTTCATCTCATTATACACCACCAATTCGAACGAGTTGGGTATGGATTTGAAGGGTAGAATAAGTACTTTGATTTTTGCTTTAGGTGTGGGTTGAATTAGTGACGGGATGGATCGAATTTGGGGGAGGAAGTTCTGGAAGAATATCCCCGTCGGTTTTCTTTTTTTGAGAGGGTTGGAGGCGCGTTTGGGAAGTTGACCACAGGTTTTGAAGTTTGACTAGGGTTGGGTCAAAAGGGAATTATATATTATATTTTAAATATTATTTAATTCAAAAGAAAAGTGTTCTTGCATACGAACTCCAAACGAGACCCAACGACTGTCGCCCATAGCTAATTACCCCCATTCCAAACACAATGGGATATGTATCGCAGGCCAATTCGACCGTTTGAATCAGTTTCCGTTAAAGTTAAAATATAAATCAGTATATATTCAATTTGAACGCACATTCTAATTTACTGGGGTCACATACGAACTCTAAAAATTCCAAAAAAATTATTTCTAGCTTTGTATTGACGATACGGTCCTAACAAAACTAATTATGTCAAATTATGAGATCGTTTGAAAAATGGTCATTATCTGGTCGACCCGAATTGACTGAAACTGTTCAAAACATGTTTAGCTTCGCCACGCTCACATACTGGTTCAGAAAATTATGAATTTTGAAACCTAGCAATAATTTGACATTCCGGATCCAACAAAAGTGGTTTCGTCGAAAATCGAGGTCGTTTGCAAAATGGCTATTTTCAAGGCCTTTATATATATTAAAATATATATAAATTCCACAGTGACTTTTCTGAATTTTAAACTGGACATATCTTTCCACTTATAAAGTAAAATCTCAGTTTCTCACATCCGTTGGAAAGATATAATCAAACAGATTCGAATATTTTTGGTTTCGTCTAATTCCGACTTAAAACGAATTCTGTATATCCATTTGAAATTTGAAATCGAATTTTCAAACTACCGCACCATTTCAGGCTCGTTATATAATTAAAATAAATTTATTCGTTTTAACTTCGTCGAAAATAAATTTTCCGTCGTTATTATTTAAAATAATTCATTTTATATATTCAAATTACGTAAAATTTGCCAAAAATAAAAATTTTAAACTAGCTCAGAATTTCCGGGTTTTTACAGTAGGAATAGGTTCTGTTATTCATTACAAAAGCTAGAGGGAGTCTTTGAAACAGGGAAGTCGCGTTTTGGGTTTAAAGATCTAGTAGCAATTTTGTTACTAGGAATGAGGGAGATCAGTTTAAACATGGTGTACTTGGTGAAGTAATACAACAGTAGGTATCATTAAGGATACGGTTACCGGTCCCTGAATATGCGAACAGTAAAGTGGAAGTATAAAATGACCGACAGTGGAGATGAAATACTTGAGCACAGTTTTTGTTTAGCGAAGTAATGGATATGAAATAAGAGACGGAACTGATGGCAAATAGCTTTTAGTACAGGAACAGAAATCATGTATATCGGAGAGCTAGCAAAGAACGGTGGATGATGGCACGGCCATAGGATGTTTGTTTGGACGGTCTCGAACTATGAACTGAAAAGAAGAGCGTGATGAGAAAACAGAAATATATACTATAGTGGTGAAAGAAAAATGAATCATGATGGAAGGGCGAACGACCTTGTGGATTATGAAATGCAGTCGAAAGTAGGACGAAGTGAATAATAAAGAATTGCAAACTGACAGATCCGTTGGGACCATGGGATTGTAGGCTGCGTACTGGAATTGGCTTCAAGCGATTTGGAGCAATTTGAAGCACGTTTGAATTTATGGTAGAATTAAACGCCAGATCGGATCGACTGACGCAAATCATTATTTAACGGTTAACGCGCAAGGTGAGTAAATTCACCAACTCCGATCTATTTTAAATCATTTTAATTATATTTTAATATTGGTTGAATGTTGTGTGATGGTCATTTAGGTAGATTACCATTAAATTGATTGAATAATATATATCGTTGCATATGTACACATCAATGGTTGGATACTGATTCCATCGATTATAATATTCCCTAGTATGGAATTCGTGTTAATTGTGTTGACTAACATCTGTGGATGTAGGAAACCAGTTGGAGGAATCCAACTGGATTCCTCAATATTTATATGTACTGTTGTTTTATATTATTTTTAGATACACTGTGTAAACCCAAATGACATTTAAACCATGTATGGATATTGATGTGGAATGGAAATTCAACATTATTTTGATTTAATCAATAGACGATATCGATTAAGAAATGGCGACAGTCGACCACAAATCCATCTTTGGTTAAGAAATTGACTGGCCGTCAGGAAAATCAACGAAGTTCATTATAAAAATTATATTTTCATAATTAAAGCGAAGTTTTAAACTATAATAGAAGTTCTATTAAAAACTGGTATTTCATAGTTCGTTTTTATAAAGTAAATAAAAACGATTATTTGATAAGTTATGAAGCTTTAATTATCCTGCGAGTAAATATTGGATAATTATTTTAAAGATAATCGGTTACAGAATATTATTGGATTAATTATATTAATCAAATGAAGAGAATTAATTAAAACCAGTTAACAAATTAACTGATATTTTGAAGTTGATAAAATCAACTGTTTATTGGAAATGGATTTTTAGATTAAATTGGTCTTCAATTAATCTAATGAAAATAATTTAGAAATAAATTAATCAAAATTTATAAGATTTAATTACCTTTTTAATTAATGAAGTTTAAATAATTATTGAACTAGTATGAAGAGAAATGTTTAATAAGGGATTTGTCTAAGGAAGACGAAGCAAAGAGAAATGTTAAGAATGGATTTGTATAAGGAAGATAAAGCGAAGAGTAAATGACTAATGTAAACAAACGAGTTTCAAAATAAAGATATGGCGTCATAAAACCATATTTAAAAATAAAGCAAGAAATACGGTTTAATTAATTGTAACAACCCGGAAAATCTGGGCCAGTTTAAAATTTTTATTTCGGCAATTTTAGCGAATTTTAATTATTTAAAATGAATTATTTTAAATAATATCGAAGAGAAATTTGTTTTGAATATAATTAGAACGTATATATTTATACGCGTCATCGTTAGAATATAAATAATTATATATATAATTATAAAAGGAATTGAAAATGGCGCGGTAGTTCGAAAATTCGATTTCTAATTTCAAATGAATATACAGAATTCAATATAAGTCAGAATTGAACGAAACAAGAAATATTTGAATCTGTATAACTATATCTTTGTAACGAAGTTAACAAACTGGGATTTCATCTTAGAAATGAAAAGATATGTCCAGTTGAAAATTCTGAATAGTCGCTATGGAATTCAGGCCCTTAAAAATGGACATTTTGCAAACGACCTCGGATTTCGACGAAACCAGTTTTGTTGGGTCCGTGATGTTAAGTTATTGCTAGATTCCAAATTTCATAATTTTTCGAATCAATATGTGTGCGTGGCAAAAGAAAACGCGTTTGACCAGTTTCAGTTGATTTTAATCGACTGAAAAATGGCCATTTTTCCAACGGCCTCAGAATTCGACGAAACTAGTTTTGTTAGGACCGTATCGTCAATACGAAGTTAGAAAATATTTTTCAGGAATTTTTCTAGTTCGTATGTAGCCCCGGTAATTTGAAATGTACGTTTAAAATTCAATATAGTGATTTAAATGTAAATTCAAAGGAGACTGATCGAAACGGTAGAAACAGCTTACGATACATATCCCATTGTGTTCGGAATGGGGGTAAAACGCTATGGATGACAGGCGGTGGACCTCGTTACGAGGTCGTATGTAAAAGTCAACATTTTTACAAATTAAATAATAATAATAAAAAAATATATATATTATTTTAATTTTCGTTTCCCCCCTTTTTCTCTTCTGCTTGCCCCCCCCCCCCCGATTCCTTAAGCATTGACCAGATAAAAAAAAAAGAAGAAGAAAAAAACCTAAAAACCTAATCGAGCCGCCCCCTTCAAAACATCGCCGCCGACCATCGAACACCCCCTCCCCCCAGTCGCATCGAATCGAAGACGCCTCCTCCGTCACATCTCGAAGTCGCCGACGAAGCACCACCAGTCGAAGCCTGGAACCCTCGCGACACCTGCCGCGAACCTCCGAACGCCACCTCAGAGACGCCTCTTCTTCCCTCCTCCCCTTCGCACACCACGGTGAGCTTTTAAGTTATTTTATTTTGATTTTTATTTTTGATTTATAAAACCGATTTAAAAACAAATTTCTGATTTGTTTAAGAATTTTAAACTGATTTGTTTTAGGTTATAGAAAACTGTTTTTTTATGATGCATGAACAGAATTTTTTTTAAAAAGAAAATAAAAACAGAATTTTTTTAAAGAAAATAAAAACTGCATTTTTTATAAAGATAAAAACTGCATTTTTAAAAAGATAAAAACTGCATTTTTATAAAAGAGTAAAAACTGGATTTTTAAAAAAAGGATAAAAACAGATTTTATAAAAGGTAAAAACTGATTTGTTAAAGCTTTAAAAACTGATTTGAAAAGAAATAAATAAAACTGATTTTATTTTAAAGGTTTAATCTTTTAATAAAAAAAGATTTGAACTTGCAAAAATAAAGATCATATTTTTAAAAAGAGAAAAGATGGGATTTTTATTAGTTAGAAGGAGCAAGACATGATTTTTGTATTTTTAAAATAATTAAAATATAATGGTTACATCATAAGAATAATAAAAATATAATCTTTATATTTAATAGCGAAGTCAAAATGCAACCTTTATATATTGAATAACATAGTAAAAATTCGATTTTTACCTATGTAGAGACTACGGGCAACGAAGATGACGAAGATGCGATAGCAATGAAGATTTCTACCAATGAAGTGCCGTGGAGCTAGGATAGCTATATGTGAGAATTTCTCACCTTTCAATTTAATTTTTCTAGTTATATATATATACTAGGATGCAGACGGTGCTTAGTAGCACCCGACACAATCGTCCACAGACCATGGACTTGTTTGTTTGGTTGCATAGATTAGTTGAATTATTTGTTTGAATTGAATTGTTTGGTGAGATGAGATTGATTTGATTGATGTGTGAATGGCGTGGGCCTTCACTAGACCGGGGATAAGGCTAGGCCTTGTCCCGTTTCTAGTATCGTGCCGTTATGCCGCCGAAATTTTCTAAAATATGTTAGAAAATAAAAATATCATTTTATTTGTGTAAATGAATAATAGAAATTCATATGTTGGAATAAAATGTTTTATCGTTAAAAATAAAAATTTTAACGTGAATATGAATATAGTGAAAGTGAATAAAATAAATATTCATTTACAAACCAGACGGTTTGTTTATGTACACCTATTTGAATGACGTTGATTGGGTCGATAAATTTTACACATCGCCCAACTGCACAAATAAAATATGTGTTTGATTGTTTGAAACCCCACACGGGTGTTAGGATGAAATTTGAAGTTTACTCATCCTGATTGATTAAATATGTCGATCGGTTGATTGACAAGCTGTTTTAAGCGTTAGATATCTATATTTGATGCTTATACAGTGTAGTGCACTTTGGTTGATGACTGATTATTTTTCAATGCTATGATATACATGTGTTGTGTGAAAATCCATATAATTAACTTTATATGGTAATTGATTGGGCCTCATTCCAATTTAGAAAATAAAGAATATTATAAAATAAAAGTTCATGTGTTGACAGTACTCATCCATTGAGATTGGTCATGTGTTGAACGAAATATTTTAGTAATAAAATTTACATCTTTATCAATATAAAATAAAAGTTCATGTGTTGACAGTACTCATCCGTTGAGATTGGTCATGTGTTGAACGAAATATTTTAGTATTGACAACTATTTTGAAAAAGAAATATTTGAAATAAAATATTTGAAAATAGAAATTTATGAAGCCGTGTTGATTAGATTGACGCCATTTTGACGTGAACGATATTTATATCGATTTTATTCATTTTAAAATGAATATTGAAAAGTGATTTCGAAATCGAATATTTCGAAATGAATTGAATTGAAAACGATTTCGAAATGAATTGAATTGAAAACGATTTCGAAATGAATTGAATTGAAAACGATTTCGAAATGAATTGAATCGAAATCGAATATTTCGAAATGAATTGAATTGAAAACGATTTCGAAATGAATTGAATTGAAAACGATTTCGAAATGAATTGAATTGAAAACGAATTCAAATTGAATTGAAAGCGAAGTGAAATGAATTCAAATTGAATTGAAATTTGAATTGAATAGAAATGGATTTTAAAACGAATTTATAAAGAGGAATTCAATTTTGATTTGAATTGAAATGGAAGTTGAAAATGTTTTTGAAACGAATTCAAAACTATTTATATAATTCGTTTTAAATAGAAATCGGCGATATATATATTATATATATTATATATATAATATAATGGCCTGAATAGAACGCGCCGCGCCGCGGCAGTTCGCGAATTTCGACCATTTATTTCAAACGGGCATTACGGGAGATCCGACCGTCGGATTCTCCTAAAACCGGAACCGTTGGGTTCGTATCGAAAAGAGCTTTCTAATGAATGTTAGAAATTTGAAATCTAACGGTTGGATTTGGAGATACGTCCAAATCAAATTCGAAAAAGGTCGCTGTAAGTGCAGTTCGATGACCGTTGATGGAAATCGACTGTACAGGCCTTGATAAAATTATTAAAAATAGTAATAATTTATGTAAAATCATAAGAAATGATTTAGAAAGAATTGGGATGAAAAACTCCATATTTGAAAAGATAAAAATAGATTTTTATCGAAATGAACTGGTTTTGAACTAGAATTATAATTCTATTTATTTTTAAATAAATAAATTGAATTTAAAAAGGGTTTTAAAAATAACCAGAATATCCAATGATTGCATTGGAGTGGATTTGAATCGAAATTGTCTTCGGAATATTTCGATGTTGGAATTCGTGATTATACAGATGTTGTTATGGAAATTTGAAAGATATATATTTATATCGTTATTTCCAATACGACATTTGTTAGTCGTAGAATTCGATATTGAATATAAGCCGATATATTTTCTATTCAGAGCCTTGTATCGAATATCGAATGTGATTTGGGTTTGTCGTGAATGGTGTCTTCACTAACACTGTTCTTGAACCCAGTTGAGAAAAGATTAAATCTTTTTATTTAGATTTAATGAAGTGTACCAATTAAATAATATTTAATTGGAATTGAATTGATATTGATTTTTGGGTTTATCGTGAACAGTGTTTTAAACAACACTTGTTCTTTAACCCGATAATTAATGAATGTGACTTTGGGTTTATCGTGAACCGTGTTTTAAATGACACTGATTCTTTAACCCAGTCGAAGATTAAAACTAAGTGGAGTTTTAATGAATCTTTAATTAGATTTGAACGTGAAATGGTAATTGAATTTACCGATAACACCGTGGTGTTAGATATGAAGTATTACCAGTTTTACTTCATGGGATGAATAGGTTGGGATTGGGAAATTAAAACAAATGATTACTTCGGTAAGGTTCGTTAATCCCGACTAGTTTTGAATTGATATTCAAAATAGAATAAAGAATAAATTCAAGAAATTTATCTTGGATAAAATTAATGGGAACCTTTCCCTATGAATGTGAAATCAGAAACTAACTGGCGGTTAGCTAAGCAGAATGGTTTTCTGGATATTGATCTGATGTTGGTTTCGGCCTTCGGGGTTAATATTTGGGGAATTATTCTCTTGATTAATTTACGGTTAGTGACTGATGAATTGGAATGAGGCGTATGTTGTGTTTGTGTAACACTTATTTAAAGTATACGCGAGTTATTCGGAAAGACCGGGTTTATCCCATTCTGAATAACTGATACGACGATAAGTCGAAGATGAAGACGATGGTCGAAGACCGGAAGTCTTCACGTCGTTTGGGTGATAACTGATGATCTTGATTGGGCTGTACACCCAAGAAGATGGAAACAGTTGGTGATCGTCCAGACGTACTTGGAGATCGATGGATATGCGGGGTACTAGGTGCCTCCGGTTTCGTTCAGCCCCAGAACGGACTTGTAAATGGACTGTGTGTCTGACATTGGATTTTAGTCTGTGTGATTGATCTCTATTAAATATATATCTGTTTGGCGGCGGAGAATTTATTCTCTTGCTT
Organism: Allium sativum; assembly: GCA_030737875.1. Classification (NCBI taxonomy): domain Eukaryota; kingdom Viridiplantae; phylum Streptophyta; class Magnoliopsida; order Asparagales; family Amaryllidaceae; genus Allium; species Allium sativum. The sequence continues at coordinate 251,186,605 of CM060920.1, forward strand.
AACGCCCTTCTCTGAGACGTACGAGCTCAGGGGTTATATATTGATGGATATCAAACGCATGGAGTGAATTGCCTGTGTGGCATGCCTAAGTGGCAATTGATCGAGGCTTCTGTTGAAAAGCAAAGTCTTGTGGTGATGATCGAAGCACGGCCTTCGTGGCATAGCTTTGTGTAACGTTTGCTTCGCGAGTTTCGCACCCCGGTTGTGAACCAAAAACGGGAGGGGACATCAGGGAGGACTTGCGTTTCTTTCTAGCTAGAAGTGGCGTCAGTGGTTTTACACGCCCTGACGAGTTTGACTTATGTGGTTGTTGTTGTTGCGAGGCGCCTCGGATTGATCGGTCGTTCTCGAACCGATGGAGTCATTTAGTTGGCTCGTTTACGCCCCATAGGGCGGAGAGACGTATTGTTCAGGCATAATAATCCACATCGGTGGACCGGCCCTGACGATCTAAAGGGTTGATGCGTTCTGATCCTGAGACATGGGCTAGATTGTCTCGAATCGGTTGAGGACTATCTTTTGCCTCGGTTCATAGACGGAAATCCAATTTCCAAATACGTGACATTTGCGGTTTTATTTGTAAACCTATATATGGCGACATGATATATGGTACCCATGCCGCCTATGATTGATACTTATGATTTGAAGTTGTTTTATACACTATGCACTTATAATAGTATCAAATAATTTGTTTTAACCGTATCAAGCATGTTTGGCTGTTATAAGGGAAAACCCTATCCTCGGCTGCGTTGCATTGTGTGATGGGACCTGGGTCTTATAACAGCTTCATTTTTCTTTATTTAGCATTGCGCTGTTTGTTTTATGCACTGGTATTCTTGGGAGGAAACCCGTTCCGTGTTATACGGCGTGGTCCCTTGATTTACCTAATGATTTAAAATAAAGATTAACTGTTTTAGTTCTCACACCAGTCCCATGACTGACCTGGAGTTTATTGTTTTAACCTAAACTCTGGGTGCCCTTATTTTGACACGGGCAGCTAGTAGTTTTGGTTTTGCAGATTTATATTCACAGGATCCTGGTTTACAGCTGGAACGATATCCGGAAAGCTTTGTATCCGTATATCTCTTCTAGTTGTGTATTGTATTATTTTCCGCTGCTATGTTTTTAAATGTAATTTAAATCTCTGATATTTCTGTGTAATATTTATTCATTTTTACTCTGTATATTCTTGTAATCTGATGCACTGTTGTAATATACAATGAAATGTTCTTCTGTATGCGTTCTGTTGTGGCTTGTTCTCGAACTATCCGACGCTTTCCTTTACGGGGAAGTTACGGGTCTTCACAGTTGGTATCAGAGCTTTGGTTTACAAAGCAGAGAACAAGACACATTAGAACCATACGAAAGAATTCATCGGAAATTGGATTAGTAATATCCAACGAGAATGACTCGTTAGAGATGGGATCAGTAGTATCCTAGAACGAGTGTGAAGAGTAAATTTTTAAAGTGAAAACAAATTTTTGTTTTGAAAATTTAAATCAATTATTCGTAGTTGATTATTTATTTATATTGATGTGGACAATCCAGTATATATAGATTTTGCGTATACGTCTGATCCGCGTGTATTCGAAGTTTTAATATACTGGATAGATATGGAATCATACTCTAGTGGCCCGAAGATGATTCTGATGACTGACTAGTCGTCATTAGTATTCATGTTCGAGTAACGAAGGTGTGATATCTATATATTTCCAGTAGACTGGTGTGAGAACCAAAACTTATATATATAGCTAGAACACATTGTTGTGATTTGGTATCAAAAACCTGATTTTTGTATATGTATCAAAATTATGAATTTGAAACTCTAATTCACTAATTGATTGATGTTTGTGTTGCTTGTTTAATTGTTTGATAATTTTGAACCAATTAGCCTAATTGAATCAAATATTGAACTATATTGAAAATTGGTCGCATTTGCTTGCATATACATATATATCTTTGAACAGGTCATAGCAAGGAGGCTAGAGCAGAGAATAAAATTTGTTTGCCCGACAAATAGGTACATGTTTACTACAGAATTTACTGTTTTGTTTGGGTGATGATGATTTTGTGAGCCTATTGGCTAGCCGCTTGGCTTTTTCTTTTTCTTTTTGAGATCTGTAGGACCGGGGAAGCTATTTAAAATTCCCCGATGCTCCCGGTGCAGGGGAGGTTATGGCGAAATTTTTCGAAAATTTAGGGTGTTAGCCAAATTTTTGAAATTTTGAAAATTCTCAGAAACTAAAGAGTTGGAGAATGGAAGCCTGATCGATCGTAGAGCTGATTAATCAAACCACTTTCGACTTTGTTCCTTTTCGGGGACGAAAAGTTTTAAGTGGGGGAGATTGTAACAACCCGGAAAATCTGGGCCAGTTTAAAATTTTTATTTCGGCAATTTTAGCGAATTTTAATTATTTAAAATGAATTATTTTAAATAATATCGAAGAGAAATTTGTTTTGAATATAATTAGAACGTATATATTTATACGCGTCGTCGTTAGAATATAAATAATTATATATATAATTATAAAAGGAATTGAAAATGGCACGGTAGTTCGAAAATTCGATTTCTAATTTCAAATGAATATACAGAATTCAATATAAGTCAGAATTGAACGAAACAAGAAATATTTGAATCTGTATAACTATATCTTTGTAACGAAGTTAACAAACTGGGATTTCATCTTAGAAATGAAAAGATATGTCCAGTTGAAAATTCTGAATAGTCGCTATGGAATTCAGGCCCTTAAAAATGGACATTTTGCAAACGACCTCGGATTTCGACGAAACCAGTTTTGTTGGGTCCGTGATGTTAAGTTATTGCTAGATTCCAAATTTCATAATTTTTCGAATAAATATGTGTGCGTGGCAAAAGAAAACGCGTTTGACCAGTTTCAGTTGATTTTAATCGACTGAAAAATGGCCATTTTTCCAACGGCCTCAGAATTCGACGAAACTAGTTTTGTTAGGACCGTATCGTCAATACGAAGTTAGAAAATATTTTTCAGGAATTTTTCTAGTTCGTATGTAGCCCCGGTAATTTGAAATGTACGTTTAAAATTCAATATAGTGATTTAAATGTAAATTCAAAGGAGACTGATCGAAACGGTAGAAACAGCTTACGATACATATCCCATTGTGTTCGGAATGGGGGTAAAACGCTATGGATGACAGGCGGTGGACCTCGTTTCGAGGTCGTATGTAAAAGTCAACATTTTTACAAATTAAATAATAATAAATAAAAAAATATATATTATTTTAATTTTCGTTTCCCCCCTTTTTCTCTTCTGCTTGCCCCCCCCCCCCGATTCCTTAAGCATTGACCAGATAAAAAAAAAGAAGAAAAAAACCTAAAAACCTAATCGAGCCGCCCCCTTCAAAACATCGCCGCCGACCATCGAACACCCCCCCCCAGTCGCATCGAATCGAAAACGCCTCCTCCGTCACATCTCGAAGTCGCCGACGAAGCACCACCAGTCGAAGCCTGGAACCCTCGCGACACCTGCCGCGAACCTCCGAACGCCACCTCAGAGACGCCTCTTCTTCCCTCCTCCCCTTCGCACACCACGGTGAGCTTTTAAGTTATTTTATTTTGATTTTTATTTTTGATTTATAAAACCGATTTAAAAACAAATTTCTGATTTGTTTAAGAATTTTAAACTGATTTGTTTTAGGTTATAGAAAACTGTTTTTTTATGATGCATGAACAGAATTTTTTTTAAAAAGAAAATAAAAACAGAATTTTTTTAAAGAAAATAAAAACTGCATTTTTTATAAAGATAAAAACTGCATTTTTAAAAAGATAAAAACTGCATTTTTATAAAAGAGTAAAAACTGGATTTTTAAAAAAAGGATAAAAACAGATTTTATAAAAGGTAAAAACTGATTTGTTAAAGCTTTAAAAACTGATTTGAAAAGAAATAAATAAAACTGATTTTATTTTAAAGGTTTAATCTTTTAATAAAAAAAGATTTGAACTTGCAAAAATAAAGATCATATTTTTAAAAAGAGAAAAGATGGGATTTTTATTAGTTAGAAGGAGCAAGACATGATTTTTGTATTTTTAAAATAATTAAAATATAATGGTTACATCATAAGAATAATAAAAATATAATCTTTATATTTAATAGCGAAGTCAAAATGCAACCTTTATATATTGAATAACATAGTAAAAATTCGATTTTTACCTATGTAGAGACTACGGGCAACGAAGATGACGAAGATGCGATAGCAATGAAGATTTCTACCAATGAAGTGCCGTGGAGCTAGGATAGCTATATGTGAGAATTTCTCACCTTTCAATTTAATTTTTCTAGTTATATATATATACTAGGATGCAGACGGTGCTTAGTAGCACCCGACACAATCGTCCACAGACCATGGACTTGTTTGTTTGGTTGCATAGATTAGTTGAATTATTTGTTTGAATTGAATTGTTTGGTGAGATGAGATTGATTTGATTGATGTGTGAATGGCGTGGGCCTTCACTAGACCGGGGATAAGGCTAGGCCTTGTCCCGTTTCTAGTATCGTGCCGTTATGCCGCCGAAATTTTCTAAAATATGTTAGAAAATAAAAATATCATTTTATTTGTGTAAATGAATAATAGAAATTCATATGTTGGAATAAAATGTTTTATCGTTAAAAATAAAAATTTTAACGTGAATATGAATATAGTGAAAGTGAATAAAATAAATATTCATTTACAAACCAGACGGTTTGTTTATGTACACCTATTTGAATGACGTTGATTGGGTCGATAAATTTTACACATCGCCCAACTGCACAAATAAAATATGTGTTTGATTGTTTGAAACCCCACACGGGTGTTAGGATGAAATTTGAAGTTTACTCATCCTGATTGATTAAATATGTCGATCGGTTGATTGACAAGCTGTTTTAAGCGTTAGATATCTATATTTGATGCTTATACAGTGTAGTGCACTTTGGTTGATGACTGATTATTTTTCAATGCTATGATATACATGTGTTGTGTGAAAATCCATATAATTAACTTTATATGGTAATTGATTGGGCCTCATTCCAATTTAGAAAATAAAGAATATTATAAAATAAAAGTTCATGTGTTGACAGTACTCATCCATTGAGATTGGTCATGTGTTGAACGAAATATTTTAGTAATAAAATTTACATCTTTATCAATATAAAATAAAAGTTCATGTGTTGACAGTACTCATCCGTTGAGATTGGTCATGTGTTGAACAAAATATTTTAGTATTGACAACTATTTTGAAAAAGAAATATTTGAAATAAAATATTTGAAAATAGAAATTTATGAAGCCGTGTTGATTAGATTGACGCCATTTTGACGTGAACGATATTTATATCGATTTTATTCATTTTAAAATGAATATTGAAAAGTGATTTCGAAATCGAATATTTCGAAATGAATTGAATTGAAAACGATTTCGAAATGAATTGAATTGAAAACGATTTCGAAATGAATTGAATCGAAATCGAATATTTCGAAATGAATTGAATTGAAAACGATTTCGAAATGAATTGAATTGAAAACGATTTCGAAATGAATTGAATTGAAAACGATTTCGAAATGAATTGAATTGAAAACGAATTCAAATTGAATTGAAAGCGAAGTGAAATGAATTCAAATTGAATTGAAATTTGAATTGAATAGAAATGGATTTTAAAACGAATTTATAAAGAGGAATTCAATTTTGATTTGAATTGAAATGGAAGTTGAAAATGTTTTTGAAACGAATTCAAAACTATTTATATAATTCGTTTTAAATAGAAATCGGCGATATATATATTATATATATTATATATATAATATAATGGCCTGAATAGAACGCGCCGCGCCGCGGCAGTTCGCGAATTTCGACCATTTATTTCAAACGGGCATTACGGGAGATCCGACCGTCGGATTCTCCTAAAACCGGAACCGTTGGGTTCGTATCGAAAAGAGCTTTCTAATGAATGTTAGAAATTTGAAATCTAACGGTTAGATTTGGAGATACGTCCAAATCAAATTCGAAAAAGGTCGCTGTAAGTGCAGTTCGATGACCGTTGATGGAAATCGACTGTACAGGCCTTGATAAAATTATTAAAAATAGTAATAATTTATGTAAAATCATAAGAAATGATTTAGAAAGAATTGGGATGAAAAAATCCATATTTGAAAAGATAAAAATAGATTTTTATCGAAATGAACAGGTTTTGAACTAGAATTATAATTCTATTTATTTTTAAATAAATAAATTGAATTTAAAAAGAGTTTTAAAAATAACCAGAATATCCAATGATTGCATTGGAGTGGATTTGAATCGAAATTGTCTTCGAAATATTTCGATGTTGGAATTCGTGATTATACAGATGTTGTTATGGAAATTTGAAAGATATATATTTATATCGTTATTTCCAATACGACATTTGTTAGTCGTAGAATTCGATATTGAATATAAGCCGATATATTTTCTATTCAGAGCCTTGTATCGAATATCGAATGTGATTTGGGTTTGTCGTGAATGGTGTCTTCACTAACACTGTTCTTGAACCCAGTTGAGAAAAGATTAAATCTTTTTATTTAGATTTAATGAAGTGTACCAATTAAATAATATTTAATTGGAATTGAATTGATATTGATTTTTGGGTTTATCGTGAACAGTGTTTTAAACAACACTTGTTCTTTAACCCGATAATTAATGAATGTGACTTTGGGTTTATCGTGAACCGTGTTTTAAATGACACTGATTCTTTAACCCAGTCGAAGATTAAAACTAAGTGGAGTTTTAATGAATCTTTAATTAGATTTGAACGTGAAATGGTAATTGAATTTACCGATAACACCGTGGTGTTAGATATGAAGTATTACCAGTTTTACTTCATGGGATGAATAGGTTGGGATTGGGAAATTAAAACAAATGATTACTTCGGTAAGGTTCGTTAATCCCGACTAGTTTTGAATTGATATTCAAAATAGAATAAAGAATAAATTCAAGAAATTTATCTTGGATAAAATTAATGGGAACCTTTCCCTATGAATGTGAAATCAGAAACTAACTGGCGGTTAGCTAAGCAGAATGGTTTTCTGGATATTGATCTGATGTTGGTTTCGGCCTTCGGGGTTAATATTTGGGGAATTATTCTCTTGATTAATTTACGGTTAGTGACTGATGAATTGGAATGAGGCGTATGTTGTGTTTGTGTAACACTTATTTAAAGTATACGCGAGTTATTCGGAAAGACCGGGTTTATCCCATTCTGAATAACTGATACGACGATAAGTCGAAGATGAAGACGATGGTCGAAGACCGGAAGTCTTCACGTCGTTTGGGTGATAACTGATGATCTTGATTGGGCTGTACACCCAAGAAGATGGAAACAGTTGGTGATCGTCCAGACGTACTTGGAGATCGATGGATATGCGGGGTACTAGGTGCCTCCGGTTTCGTTCAGCCCCAGAACGGACTTGTAAATGGACTGTGTGTCTGACATTGGATTTTAGTCCGTGTGATTGATCTCTATTAAATATATATCTGTTTGGCGGCGGAGAATTTATTCTCTTGCTTAACGCCCTTCTCTGAGACGTACGAGCTCAGGGGTTATATATTGATGGATATCAAACGCATGGAGTGAATTGCCTGTGTGGCATGCCTAAGTGGTAATTGATCGAGGCTTCTGTTGAAAAGCAAAGTCTTGTGGTGATGATCGAAGCACGGCCTTCGTGGCGTAGCTTTGTGTAACGTTTGCTTCGCGAGTTTCGCACCCCGGTTGTGAACCTAAAACGGGAGGGGACATCAGGGAGGACTTGCGTTTCTTTCTAGCTAGAAGTGGCGTCAGTGGTTTTACACGCCCTGACGAGTTTGACTTATGTGGTTGTTGCTGTTGCGAGGCGCCTCGGATTGATCAGTCGTTCTCGAACCGATGGAGTCATTTAGTTGGCTCGTTTACGCCCCATAGGGCGGAGAGACGTATTGTTCAGGCATAATAATCCAGATCGGTGGACCGGCCCTGACGATCTAAAGGGTTGATGCGTTCTGATCCTGAGACATGGGCTAGATTGTCTCGAATCGGTTGAGGACTATCTTTTGCCTCGGTTCATAGACGGAAATCCAATTTCCAAATACGTGACATTTGCGGTTTTATTTGTAAACCTATATATGGCGACATGATATATGGTACCCATGCCGCCTATGATTGATACTTATGATTTGAAGTTGTTTTATACACTATGCACTTATAATAGTATCAAATAATTTGTTTTAACCGTATCAAGCATGTTTGGCTGTTATAAGGGAAAACCCTATCCTCGGCTGCGTTGCATTGTGTGATGGGACCTGGGTCTTATAACAGCTTCATTTTTCTTTATTTAGCATTGCGCTGTTTGTTTTATGCACTGGTATTCTTGGGAGGAAACCCGTTCCGTGTTATACGGCGTGGTCCCTTGATTTACCTAATGATTTAAAATAAAGATTAACTGTTTTAGTTCTCACACCAGTCCCATGACTGACCTGGAGTTTATTGTTTTAACCTAAACTCTGGGTGCCCTTATTTTGACACGGGCAGCTAGTAGTTTTGGTTTTGCAGATTTATATTCACAGGATCCTGGTTTACAGCTGGAACGATATCCGGAAAGCTTTGTATCCGTATATCTCTTCTAGTTGTGTATTGTATTATTTTCCGCTGCTATGTTTTTAAATGTAATTTAAATCTCTGATATTTCTGTGTAATATTTATTCATTTTTACTCTGTATATTCTTGTAATCTGATGCACTGTTGTAATATACAATGAAATGTTCTTCTGTATGCGTTCTGTTGTGGCTTGTTCTCGAACTATCCGACGCTTTCCTTTACGGGGAAGTTACGGGTCTTCACATTAATATTATTAGTTATAAGAAGTTTAGAGTTACGGACTTATATCTATTCTAAGATAAGAACGTTGTCGATCAAGGTCTGAAAGTTAAATAAATACCCCAACTTGAACGATTTCACTATTATCGAGGGATGGTATTAGTTTGTAACAGAAAGAGATGTCGAGATTAGTTATAAAGGGGGATATTACAGCGTATTGCAAGCTTTTACTATAACGATAAATTAACGCTGTTAACCAAGCTTAAGCGTGATTATTATACATAGCACTATTCCCTAGAAAGTTTGGAAATTCACTTATCCCAAGTAATAAAAAAATAATTATGTTTTTCCCGAAGAAATGTAAATGAATTATACGAAGTTGGAAGTAGAAGTAAATAATTGAGATCTGATATATATATATATATATATATATATATATATATATTACCCGTACTGAAGAGAACTCTTAAAAATATAGGAAGATAAAATTATAAAATAACTCGATAAATAAGATTGAGCCCGTAAGGATAATTATTACTTAAATGAAGATTTATTTGATAAAGGTGTTCATATTTCTATAAATGGATGGTATTCACATTTTAAAGTGAATAGTGTTTAAAAAGCGAATGGTGCAAATTAAATTGTTATAATGAAACTGGAAATGTTTTCTAAGAAGTATAAGGGCTAAACGGGTTTTGGGGAAATATCTAGGAAGATATAGGAAACTGGAAAATTAATGTTAAAATAAAACGGGCCAGTGATTGTGTGATGCTTAGTTATCCATTAGAATGGATGTGTGATTTTACTTCGATAGTTAAATAACCGACTATCGAAGTGTTTTGACCATCGTTGTCAATACAGAGAGACCGGTTGGATATATTATCCGAAAACCACTCCGTATAGGCATAAGCACTGCGTATTATATTATGTTGAAGAAAATTGAAGACGGAGTGAAATGCAAGGGTCGTTCTGTTCCAGAATGGTGTTTTCTGTTTGTCCAGTCCCAGAACAACTTGTATGGACGAGTGTCTGACAGAGTATACCTAACAAATCACGTACAATTGATCTCTTAAAGGTATTACATCTGGTGGCGGAGGAATTCGTTCCTCTTAGCTTCTTATACCCGTGATATTTTTTGAAATCGATTAGTGAATTGACGGGTTTGACGATGTGACATTCAAAGTGAATGGTGATCAAATGCTCTGGAGCGATTATAACCTCAAGCCTCACAACTGGGAAATGACAAAAATCGGGCAGGCAGCATGGCTATGTGGGTCATTCCCATTAGGGTGTATTGTCACCATCTAGAGAAAATTCGTATTTGTTCTTCTCTCGTTTCTGTATCTTCGGATAACGGTTATGTGGGCCCAACCGTAGGTGGCAATATATTCGATACACTCAAGAGAAATGAGTGGTCGGTCATGTGTGGGCCAAGTTGCAAGATGTTCTTGTTGAACCCCAGTGTATCCCCTCTAAAGTACACTGATCGGGAGGTGGTCCCATACCTTGTCATAGTTGGAATCCAATCTCCAATAAGCGCCATGCGGTTTTTGATTATATACTATGTATGTAGAGCGTGAGATGCAAGCGTTCTGCTATTTGGTTATTTATTTGATTAGACATTATTATAATATCACTGGATTTTGATATCAAGATGTTTTTGGTTATAGTAAGGTAAAATCCATCCATGTTTATGTGTGGGTTGGTCTTACTGTTACCCTTTCTTTCAAAAGGATTTTTAAAGTTAAACAATATGGTTGGAGTTTACTCACACCAGTCCCATGACTGACCCAGAGTTTATTTTGTTTGTTTTCCCTAAACTCTTGGGTGCCCAAATTTGTACGGGCAGTCAAGTGTTCAGGCTTTGCAGATTCACTTGGAGGAGCTCGAAGCAGGAGACTTCACCATTAGATATTTAGCGATTATTTCCGCTGTGATGTATATGAGTTATACTCTGATATTGTATGTATATACAAATTCATATTTGTATTTCAAAGTGTTGTATAATATATTTTATTCGTTCCGCTGTGAGATTCGTGTTTACTCTGATACTGTTTAGATTCTGATGTTCTTCTTCTTCTATTCTATTAGTTCTAATTTATCTTTCTCATCCTCTTATTTCTTTCTAATTAAAGATCTGTATTTTCGTGCACTTTGAGTTGAATGTGTAGGAAATTAGTCAGCTCAAATTGGTACGGATTTACAGGCCTTTACAAGAATAAATTCTCCGCCACCAAGCAGATATATATTAATAAAGATCAGTGCTACGCAGTCACTTACAATGTCAGACACACAATCCATACATGTCCGTTCTAGGTCAGAACGAAACAACAATCCGGAATTTCAACATATGTTCAGGCTTCTTGCCACTTAGCTGATATATAAAATCCATCTGTGAATAGGAGCCAGCCATTCGAGACATTCAGCAAGTCGCCCTTACGACACGAAGGGTCCCGGTCTTCAATGCCGCCTCCAATGTCTTCAATTGCTCCACAATGTCGTATTATTACTTGGAATGGTTTTCAGACATAATTCCGATCCTGGTGTTTCCAAATAATAAGCGCAATTAAAAACACAATCACGGAACACACAGGCTTTCTACCAAATCTCCTTCCATTTTGGATTTCGTTAAATTAAACTTCTTTAAATCTATTCTCAAATTATCTTTAACAAAATCCATATTTAACCCTTCTTCTTTAAAACGCATCCCTTAAATCCAAGATAATCTAGCCCAAAAGCCTTAATTAATTTTCCGTTTGATAACTCGTTATCAAAAATCCAGTTTCCTTTGAAAACCCTTACCCCACATTTCAACCCTAGTTTCCAATTAAATTGATTTTCAAACATTCCATTCTTTAATCTTAACTAAAAGATTATACTTTATTTCCAATTCCTCACTTTTAATTTCCTCAAATCAAAGATCTGATTAAATCCTCAAATTACGATATGAATTTCCATAACTCAGTCTCATTGGGTTTCAAGAATGATATTATTTAAGATATGATTCACGACAAAACCCAAATCAATTGATATTGAACATAAGTTACACAGAAATTGTATCTACTTATATTCGATATCAATTCTCATAATCAACGAATGCTATAAGTGGAATAACGATATAATAATATCTTCCAAATTCCTCAAATAGTGTACATTTACACCATAGAATTTCATACCAAATATCTGAAGATTATTTCTATCCAACTTATCCCAGTCAACTTAGGAAACTCGTATCTTAATTAAAAGATTTATTCAACTCTTTGACATTAGATCTGGATAGAAATACCACCAACTTATACTTAATATTAATCTCGATATCCAACTCACACTATAAGCAGAATAATGGTGAACTACCTTTTAAATTCCTCAAATAGTAAGAATCATCATCTACCAGATTAATATCAAACATCCGAAGGTTTATTTCCAACCATATCCAATTAAGTAAAATTTAAAACCCATATTAATATCAATTTAAATTCCATATAAATATTTCCAATACTTTTGAACCTTTGAAGACATTCCACAAATCATTTAAAAATGATTACTTGTAGTTCGGAAAATAGTTTGCGGGTTAAAAACTTCAAAATAGATTATTTTCGAGGAAAGCATTACAATAGTGCTTTCAAAAGCATTACAAAAGCGCTACAAAACAGTTATCCTAATTACTTCGATCAAAACATTGCTTTTCTTAGTCAAAACTTAAACTTTACAATTAAAAACATTTTTTACATAATTTATAATGATTTTACCATTTTTCCATATTTTTAGAAACATTAAAAAATGGCTGTTTATGGTTATGGTTGATAACTTCTCTTATTGCGACCTTTTCCAAAATGATTTTAAACATAACTTGAAAATTATAACTTGAATTTAAAGTCTGCTTTCACTCATTTGAAAGTTCTTGTTAATGGAAATCAAACATTTTTCATTTTATGGAAATCCGATTTAGATTGCAAAAGTTATAAGCGTTTAAAGTTTGCATATAAAATACGTAAATTGCCGTTATGCGACAAGCTCTATTTTGACCATAATAACCATTATTCTATGATACTTCAAAATATCTTAGAAAACCATTATATCCTTATATAACCCTTTTAAAATCATTTAAATTTACTTTCCAAATTATTTTGGATCTAAAATTCAACTTTCATAAATTTCAATTCATTTCTAAATTCAAATAACTTCAAATTAACCTTCCCATTCGTCGGATCAGTTAGAGATAGCCAGGGAGAGCAGGAAACTTTATTTCCAAACCCAAGCCTAGACACTATCCTCTTTGTCATCCTAGAATGTTCCGGTATTTATTTATTCATTTAAAGGAATTTAACAATATATATGAATTCGTACATATGGTCTTTTCCAATTATTAACCTTTAATTTCAATAATGATATTGCTTTTAATTATGAAGGAGATTTGTCGATCACCATTGTGATACCATAATTGTTGTGTCATAGTGTGTGCAAAACAACATCAACAACCATTTAAACATCCGTAGCAACCATCATCAACATGATTCAATAAATCATAATTGTGCGCAAGCGTTATAACACTAACGCTTAATAGTTTGTGTTCTAAACTTCGCATCCATCATCCATCACAACAAATATCAATCATCATTAACCAATAATAATTCATCACTATATTTAAATTAGTCTAGCTACTAATTAAATATATAAACCGTGGTTAAAGAGTTCTCATCTAACAGCTTTCCAAATCTTCACGGTAGGCGAGCCTAGCTAAGCGAACCGTCGGACAGTATTTCAGTGCAACGTCTTCTTCACCAAAATATATATAATATAATATACAATAATAACTCTTTATATTATAAGAGGAGGAGAAGAATAACAAACTTTGGCAAGGTGGTGGTGGAAAAGAGGAAGACTTATGCCATGGAAACCATGGTCGTAAGCTTTAAGAAGAAGGTGGAAAGGAGGAAATGGAATGGTAAAAAATGGAGAAAACGCCTCCTTATATAGGAAAGCAGGAGTAAGGAGGTAAAGACACATAAGGGGGAAAGTGGCAATCATGCATGAAAGGGAGCATGCATAAAGACATGTGTCTTAACACTTGTCTTAAGAAGAAAAAAGAACTTTTGGTAGCACTTTCTTTTAAATGTTATAAAAACTAAAGGCAACACTTAATTCTAACGCTACTAATTCGTGTTATGGTTTGACAAATCCGATCGAACGACAAATAGTATCAATAAATCCAAACTCATTAATAATCATTCTCATTTATAACTCAAGTAAAATCTATCATATAACTTATCCAAATTATTAAATACTCTTAACCATATATATTTATATCAAATTCAAATTTAAATTCAAATTAAGTAATAAAAATTCCAATTTTAAATTGGTTAAAATTCTGGATCGTTGCAGGTTCTTCCACTTCTGAACCTTTTGTGAACCACCTCCTCTGTTCTTGCCTAGAGAGCTAGTCGAAATGGCATTAGAAAACATCTTTCTGATTTATTTGGTGATGTCGCAAGCTTTCTTGAAATAATATTCATAAGCAAAAGGTTCAAGTGATAATACATCAGTTTCCTCCACAACTGGAAACAAGTTCTGGGTTTTGAGTTTATTGACTATGACATTGATCGACTCAAGTGCAGTGAATATTACTTTTGAGTAGAAAATGAGGATGTTCACGTTTTTGATAGATTCCACTTGTTCCCTCAACTTCTTAACGTCTCCATTTAATAAAAAATCTACCTGTTCATCCATAGTCTTATATACAATCTTCTTGAATGAAGACGATGATGGTGGACTGGAGCTGGTGGCTTCGGTGTTGTGACTCATTGGGTAAACAATTAGGGTGGAGCTGGAATTTTTATTTTATTTTCCCTTGGTGTAGAGAAGTTTAATACGATATAAATGATGGTTAAGAAGGAGAATAAAAAGATCCATAGGGGCCTGTTCCTTTATATAAGAATCACTACTACTTAATTATCTTCAGAAAAAATGGGTGGTATTAACCGATAAACCTTCTTTACGGTACCCTAGTCGATCTATCCAAAACTGCAGGTTATCGCACCTTAAAAAACATAGTCCACAGTCGAAGACCAAAGAAAACAAATCCCAGAAGGAAACATGTATACCACCATACTTTCATATTCTGCATAAACCATGCAGAAGCTAGTAACTTTTGTCAACACATGGAAATTAAGTGAATAATGGGTCCGGTGCATTGTATCTAAAGCATAAAATATCATTTGATTATAAATCAGTAAAGAAACAAACGTACTAAAACTGCATAAAATTGGAAATGGGAAGTAGAATACAGCACCAATTGTTCTGTTCCCGGACTTAAATGCAAAAAAGCGGAAATGGGGAGATTTGATTGGAGGGGTATGGGGAAATATGGGAAATGGGAACAGAAGAATTGGTCTTGTAGAATACCTCACTTTGTAGGAAGTATGATCTGTCAAACGACTAGAAGTCATTGCTCCAAAATTGAAGAAGAGAGATTTTATTCTATAGCCAAGAGTTGTAATTATTTTGATACAAGAGTAACGACTAAAACTATGTTGTATATATAGCCTAAACTATGTTGTATATATAGCCGAAGAAATGAAAACATACTGAAAATAGAAACGGCCCCAATACGTTACAAGGCCCAATGTAAATAGAAAATACAAAAGCCTATATAAGGCGAACGCGGGTATGAATGTAAAGATATGAAAATGATGCGTTAACAGCCTACCTCAAACCAAGCTAGGTTTTCACTACTCCCAATATTCTGTTGCCATCATTAACTTTGAGTTCTTCTCCTAGTCTGATAAAATTCTTACTCGAGAGAACTTTTGTGAGCATGCGTGCTCTCTAATAGTAGGTGGGGATGTGGAAAACCATCAGCTTACTTGCTTATGTTCTTTCTCGAACGAAATGAAGGTCGATTTTCAGATGTTTCGTTCGAGAATGTCGAACCGGGTTAAGAGAGAGAGAGAGAAACCGTACTCTGGTTGTCACACCAGACAGCTGGTTTTATCTTAGAAGCAAACCCTAATTCTTCCATTAATGTTTCGATCAAAGAGATTTCAGCAGCTGTACTTGCCAGAGCACGATACTCTGCTTCGGTGCTGGATCTCGAAGTGGTTGATTGTTTCTTCTTGCACTATGAGATAATGTTGGTTCGTAGAAAAACACAATAACCGGACACACATCTTCTGTCGTCTATATCATTCGTCCAATTTGCATCACTGAATCTATAACATCCCGTAAAATTCATATGTATTAATAATAAATAATTAAAAATAAGCAATTAAATAATAAGGCTGGAAAATGAGATTCTGAATCGTGGTGAAATTCTGAATCGTTTTCATATATAATATGCTGAAAACGGTTAATGTATTAAGAAGTTATGAATAAATGAATTTGGATAGTGAACGCAGAATATATATATAATTAAATGGATAATATATATATGTCCAAAATAAATTCAAAATAAAGAGAGAGAATTTAAAATTTGAATGAAGACAAGATAATGGGGTTCAAAGGGTTGTATACAAGGAATAAGATTAAGAAATTAAGCATATTATAGGGTAGTGGCACTCAAATAGAAGTGCTAGTTACTTAGCTCTTCTGATAAGGAAGTAGTGCAAGTTTCTTTTTTGTGTGAACCGTTGAATTATACATAGATATCTTGAAAGGCACAGCAAAGGTAGATTGTAAATAGATCAATTAATATGGAGAACAAGCAACATAAACAAAGAAACACATGATGAAATATTAAAAAATTTAACTGAATATATATATGCTCTTAATCAAGATTTGTACATTGACTACTTGATGGGTTCTTTCTTCTCAGCATCATCTACTTTGTTAATCATTTACATTTTCTATTAAAATACTCTAATTATTTTTAAATAAAATCTAATCTGAAATATGTTTTAACAAATAATTTTTTTCATATTGAACACCTTAACGGTCGGTTTCTCCACCGCTATGCTGTAATACTAGTAATTCCACGTTTTCTGTGTCTGGTGATATCATCTGGGTCTCCTCTTCTTGTAATTTTTTCAATGCTTCTCCTCCTCCTAATTTTTTAATGGTGTTTCATCTTCTTGGGATTTTCTCTGCCAATCCTCTTCTTGTAATTTCCTCGGTGATTCTTCCTTCTGTGATTTCTTCAGTGTTTCTTCTTCCTGTAATTTCTTCAATGCGTCCTCTTCTGGTAATTTCTTCTGTTCTGTCTCCGCCTTAAGTAATTTATTCTTTAACACCAGGTTTTGAAGTTTCTTTTGGAAGTCCATTTCATGTATTTTCATTAGGGTTTCCATTTCTTCCAATTTCTTGAGGCTTTTTTCTTCTTGTAACTCTTCAGTTGTACCTTCTCCTTGTACTATCTTTATAATATCGTCGTCCTCTTGAAATTTTCTTAAGGCTTCTTGTTCAGCTTGCGGACTCCTTAGTTTTGCTTCTTCTACTAATTTGCTATGCTCTTTTACTTTTTCAACAAGTTTGTCTAGACGTGCGCATGTTGTGTTGTTATGAAAACTGCGCCTTTGCGGAAGCGACCAGGATCTCCTTCACCCAATCACTTGAAGATGAATGTGATTGAAAAAATAAACACCAACACAAAAAAATTATCGGAAATATGAGCACACAATATTCCACCCAACCACCCTCTTTATTGATTCACCAATAAAAAAATTATTTACAATCAATCTCAACTATCATTATAAACAATTATAACTTGAACCAATAACCTTATTGATAAATAAGTAGAGAATATCTAATGGCTAAACAATTTGAGGAGAAAGATAATGAAGAACAATGACAAATTTTTCCACCATATAATGAAGATATCAAATAGGCCTTTTATAGAGTGAATTGCTTCATACCCAAGTTTTCTTGGCTCCAAAGTAAACTTGCCACCTAAGTAAACTTGCCACCTAAGTAAACTTGCCACCCAAGTAAACTTCATATATGTCAAATATCTATTTGGATAAGCGCCAAATAATCCTTGCCTTCACTTTCAAATATCCCACAAAAGTAGCAACAATCTCTCCACCAAAAATGGAACTACATAGAAAATTTGTTGCCCACAATTGTAGTTTGCGTATCACAATTCTCAACACTCCACCTCGATACCAAATCAAAACATCTCCTCAAAACCAGCCAACTTAGCTCTCATTGTCAACCTTCTTTTCTCAATTAACATCATTACAAACCTCCACCATCGCCTACTAATGGTGCACCTTTTTCTTGGCTCCAAAGTAAACTTGCCACCTAAGTAAACTTGCCACCCAAGTAAACTTCATATATGTCAAATATCTATTTGGATAAGCTCCAAATAATCCTTGCCTTCACTTTCAAATATCCCACAAAAGTAGCAACAATCTCTCCACCAAAAATGGATCTACATAGAAAATTTGTTGCCCATAATTGTAATTTGCGTATCACAATTCTCAACACTCCACCTCGATACCAAATCAAAACATCTCCTCAAAACCAGCCAACTTAGCTCTCATTGTCAACCTTCTTTTCTCAATTAACATCATTACAAACCTCCACCATCGCCTACTAATGGTGCACCTCTATCATCCGTGCACCACGCCAACAGCGATCTTCAAAAGCGTTTGTAATACCACAAAGACCTCCATCTCGTCTTTGTGGATTTCACAACTCGACATCCGTCTTGCGCTTGACATGATCTCTTCATCTCTGGGATCCCTTGAGCACCATCAACATTTAGACCCTTGTTGATACCATGATCCTCCATCTTAGGACCATCAGCAGTGACCATATTAACCTCTCCACCTTGCTGTGGACTAGGTTCATCTACCGTCACCCGCCTTCCACTGTTGACCATCGAACCGACCAAACAATATAGGTTTCCCTCCTCCAAAACTCCTCGCATCATCACATGACCACCCTTCTTAACTCTCAAAACTCCACCTCGACACTACGCCATAGATGGCCCATCGCAACGAAAATCCATGTTGTTGCTAGCTACAATGTTGCCATTGCTATGCTGTTTTTTGTCTATTGCAACGCACGTTTCAATGTGTTAGCACAGATATAAAATTATGTTGCAGTAGCTACAGATATATTCAAATTAAAAAAAATAAAAAGTAAATGACACCTCAGCGATCCACACCTTTAGTGAACACGAAATCTCAACCATTCGATCAACACCCTTATCCGCACCTCACTCATTTCTAATTCCCGTCGTTATTTTCCTTTACCCTCTTATTTTCATTTCGATAATTCCCAAATTATTTTTCAACTAATTTTACAATCAGAAATCGAATTAAAACCAGATCTTGCAATCGATAAACTTATCGCTGAGTTTGTGCTCGATTTTGGGTTTTTCAATCAATTTCTATTCTTGATGGACGGAAGAGAGCAGATCGCTTCAAGATTGGTACAAATGGGGGTTCAGTGCAATTGCTTATCAGTTTTCACAATTTCTTTGGCAGATCGCTTCAGGAAGAAGACGGTTTTTGCGCAACCGTACTCAATTTATCACATCCAAAAGCTGAATCTATTCTCAAATCGATCCAAATAAAATTCGGATCTACAATCGACCTCACACTTTAATTACCGATGGGTAAGAATTTTGTACCTGGTTTACAATTATATGATTTGAGGATTTCTTTGTTGGATGGCTTATATATGTTTAAGTATCTATCTTTTGGGTTTTGTTTACTTCAACAACAACCACTGTTTTTCGCGACAAATCATTTGCTGTTAGATTGAAGTTTCA
The DNA here is from genome assembly GCA_030737875.1 of Allium sativum. Taxonomy (NCBI): domain Eukaryota; kingdom Viridiplantae; phylum Streptophyta; class Magnoliopsida; order Asparagales; family Amaryllidaceae; genus Allium; species Allium sativum. The sequence goes on from CM060920.1 coordinate 251,206,150, forward strand.
AATGGGAAAGTTTTCGTTAAACCTTCTATGATGGTTTCCAAGGAATAGTGAACAGTATTAGCAAGGATACCTTATGGATCTCCTTATAATTGCGATTATGTGTAAATAAAAATTACTATACTAAAATTATGGTTTTGAGTAGCAGTTTTGTATCCTTGCTAAGGCTGAGTGCTATATTATAGTAAAAATGAGGGGGTATCACTATGATATTACAGAGTTAAGGTTGGGTGATTTTCTGGATGCATTTAGCAGTTTGGGTGTTCGCTTCATAAACTATGTATGTATTTACTACAGCAACAAAACATGAACTTTAACATATAGATATTCGTCATTGTATGATATACATCGAAGCTATCGTTCAAAGATTCTCATAGAGTAGGATTGCCTTGAAAGTTATATTATTGTGTTCAGAAATACTAAACTGCATGTACTTGCATTTAGTAGTCAGAAATACTTGCTTCTTATTTAGCATCTAGAGTCCATCATTCCTACCCTAAAGAAAACTTAAGAGTCGGTTAAGAAAGAACAGTACTCTAGGGCCTTTATGAGAATGGTAGAATTTTGGGTACTAGTTGTATCTTGCCGAAGAAGTGACCAAGTAAGTTTTATACATTCATTTGCATCATTAACCCAAATCATTTACCGAACAAGAGCAAATGTGGATAAACGTGGAAAAAGATAATGTGTATATACATGAATGTCACACATTCTTTTAATCAGTTGTATAATCTGAACCATATAATCCTGGGTGTTATAATCTGAACCATATAATCCTAGATGTTACGTTGAATGCAGCGGAGTTGGACTTCTTGTTTGGAATAACTGGGTAGCGGATATATGTCTTGAAACGCTTTCTAAATTCTGCTCAAAAACACTTACAACTCTTGATGTGAATGGATGTATGGGCATTAAGAGAAGGAGCCGAGAAGACTTGCTTAAATTATTTCCTAACCTGACTTGTTTCAAAGTGCTCATCTAAATTTGGCTCCTGATATCAGCACAGGTATTATCATGCATTCCCAGATCATAGATGGTGTGGTAGGAGCAGTTGGGCTCAGCGACGATTTAAGGTGAGATTCCTCACGATTCATCGTTTTTCAAGTTTATTAATATCGATATAAACTGTAAGACATAGTAGTGAGTGTTGTTGGTGAAAACTGTGTGATGCCATGATCTTACTGTCCTATACTCAATCACCTGCACCATTACATCTTACTGCACTTGTTTGAATGACTTATACTTGGGACTTTATCATCCTACATAGCCTGGTACTTACTGTCGTTCACTGTAATGCCATCTGTAGCAGTTGAGTTTTATTTTATTTGATGTTGATTGTGCACTACCACTTGCTAAGTCCTGCTTAATGTTCTAATCGTTCTTGTGCACCGAGCTGTGCGTTCTATGGTTGCTGTGAGTCGGTTCCATGTGTAGCCATGACATTTACAGCTTACCAGTTATAATTTTTGACGTAGAGGTACAAAATAATAATTTTTGACAACTAATGACAAAACACTGAGCTGCAAATACATGCATGTTTGACCCTTTAAACATATGCTGCATGGGTTTAGGAATTTAGTTATTTTGCTGAGTTAAATTCATTAATTTTGTCCTGTTTTTGTTGGGCATCAAATGTTATTGGGTCTCGTTTATGCCTATGGATTTTGAACATATTCATTAATTTTTTTGCGAAGGAAGCACCGATTGGATTAACTGTAACGATGCAAATCTCGTTTATGCCTATGGATTGCAGCCGTATGTTAAAAGTTACTGCAGATATGCTATTGGGTCTTCTAACTGCTGAGGTACAAAGCAGTTTCACATATTAAAGGTCATCGTGTTCTTAATAGCTTCAGATGAAATATATAATGTTTGTTCGCCATCTGGATTCGTGATTCTGGAAATTAGGGACTGGCTGTATCTTGGCTTTTGTTTTTGCCGGTTATTTTATCATGAAATTAGAATTAAATCTTCCAGCAAACATAGTTTCAATTCTTCCAGCAAACATATGTTGCATTAGTACATTTGCATCTCCTTTTTTTTCTGTGTAATTTTTTCTTTTATATCATGGCAGCTAGTACATTGCTTAAAGATGTTCACACTGATATCCCTTGTAGCGGTGGTGAGTATTCTGGTATATTCCTAAATATCTTTTATATATATGATCCGAGGAATGAATTATATGGATTATCTTTCACAGTATCCGAGGAATGACTGTAGACAGGTGTTTAATATGCATGTATTATCAATGCAGACCAAAGTACTGAGCATATCTTGGTTCCATCTAGCGCAGAAACTCTAATGCAAATCCAAAATTTGACTCAAAAGGTATATATTTAAGGTTTGTGTTACTGTATTCTTGTTTCTTTAATATAAGTCGAGCATCTCTTCATACTCTGTCTTGTACATGCGATGTCCATCCAGTTCAAGTGAAAAGGAGTCCACATCTGTTTTTCTTTGGCCTAACTATACTGTAGTTAAATTGGGAAAATTTACGCTTGCTGAGATATGGCTTATGAAATATGTTGGACAATGGTATTATATTAATTCCTTCCCTTAAATAACAAATGATGATGGGTATTTACTGGTTTGTTGTAGGCTGCTGAGATGAAAATATCCATGGATGAAGTAACGTCGATGTATCAGAGGCCATTCATGATTGAACTAGAGTTGTGGTTGCGAGCAAATCATCAGAAGGGAAAAAATAAAGGTAGTAGTTTATATAATCATTTTCGTGTATTTTTTCTTGCTTATGGTTGTATGTGTGAGTCTGTATATGAGTGAATCGAGTGACAATGTAGTGAGGAATGTATGTAAATATGAATGATTGTGTAATATACGAGTGAATGTACAATAGTGGAGTCAAAAGATTTGTACCATTCAAAGTGTTGAAATAAAATATTTATTCGAATAAAATATTACATTATAATAATATTTATTATAATATTATGAAATCTTTGATTAATAGAAGTTGAGGTGTAATTACTTTTAGCCGTTGTAAAACAAATTTTAACAACTGCTAGAAACAGTTGTAAAAAAGGTTTACTTTATTACAATTGCCAGCTGTCCCAGACATATTACAACTGTTTTTGGCAGTTGCGAAAGGGTATTTTTTTTGTTGTATTGGTACCTACGGCAACACCTGTATCGATATTGCCATAGAGTCACAAAGATGTTGCCTTTGACTCTAAGGCAACGCGGCAAAAGGCAACCCCAAAAAAGTGTTGCCACAGATCATTTTTTGCCTATAGCAACACTTTTTGGCACCTACTGTGCAACTTCTCTGGGGTTGTCGTAGGCCATCTATGGCGTAGTGTGAGTCTCATAAGTGCAACCGCGGCGATCTAACTGACCGAGAGATATGAGGTTATGCGAACAAGTGGGTATGTGCCTCACACCTGCCACTTCTCTCACCACTCCATCAAACATCCGAAACCTAACAGCTCTAACTCCACAAATTGGTAGCTCTACTCCATTGGCCGTCTTTATCATGCCAACACTCTTCTCATATGGAGAAAAACTTTTCACATCACGGCATATGTGAAAACTGGCTCCTGAATCCATCTTTCAAGGCTCCACACCACTAAATAGGACATCACATGAAGAATCGCTTTCGGTACCTTCAACAAAACCTTCTTGTGCCAAATCATTATTATTATCACCTTGCGCCTTCTTATTATCCCTCTGATAAGCATAACAATCATTGTGCTTGTGGCCTTTCTTACCACAATAATGACAAATGATAGCACCTTTATCATTAGCACCTTTCTTCTTCCTTCTTGTATCTTTCCCCGAGTCCCTTGCTACCATCGCCTTAGTTTGAACTGATTTCAACACCGACCCTTTTCACCTTAGCTCCTCATTCAAAAGACTGCTTCGAACCGTTTCCAAAGAAATAGTTCCATTAGCATTGGAATTACTCAATGAAACAACCAAAGTCTCCCAATTTTCCGAAAGAGAACTCATCAACAAAAAAGCCTGCAACTTATCATCAAAATTGACCTTCATGTTTGTCAATTGATTGATCACATCTGGAAATTCGTTCAAATGCTCTGCAAAAGGCTACTCCTCATACAATCGAAGTTGCACCAACTTTCGAACCAGAAAAGCCTTACATGTAGCACTCCTCGACTCATACAAAGATACTAATTTGTCCCACAACGCCTTCGTGGATTCACAACTAGCCACATGGTGGAATGTAGAATCATCAAAATATTGGCGAATCAATGCAATCGCCTTTTTGTCCATTTTCTTCCATTTTCCCTCATCCATATTCGAGGGCTTCACCCCATTTCCATCAACGGGATCATGCAAATCATTGAGATATAGAATGTCCTCCATCTTCGGCTTCCATGTACTCCAATTCTTCCCATTCAAAATAGCCATCTTCGAAAACGTCATCATCTCCGACATTAAAAAAAATCAATTTTTTTAAACAAAAATCATTTTTTTTCTTTTTCAATCCAACAAACACTCCAAGCTATGCGATGATCTGAGCTCCGATACCAAATTGTTGGGGTTTTGTGTGCAACGAAAGTTTGACAAAACCCCAAGAAAAATAGGATCTTTATCACCCAATCACTTGAAGATGAATGTGATTGAAAAAATAAACACCAACACAAAAAAATATCTGAAATATGAGCACACGATATTCCACCCAACCACCCTCTTTATTGATTCACCAATAAAAAATTATTTACAATCAATCCTAACTATCGTTATAAACAATTACAACTTGAACCAATAACCTTATTGAGAAATAGGTAGAGAATATCTAATGGCTAAACAATTTGAGGAGAAAGATAATAAAGAACAATGACAAATTTTTCCACCATATAATGAAGATATCAACTAGGCCTTTTATAGAGTGAATTGCTTCATACCCAAGTTTTCTTGGCTCCAAAGTAAACTTGCTACCTAAGTAAACTTGTCACCCAAGTAAACTTGCCACCCAAATTATCTTCATATATATCAAATATCTATTTGGATAAGCACCAAATAATCCTTGCCTTTACTTTCAAATATCCCACAAAAGTAGCAACAATCTCTCCACCAAAAATGGATCTACATAGAAATTTTGTTGCCCATAATTGTGATTTGCATATCACAATTCTCAACATGTGTCGCTATAAACAGTTTCACAATTTTCAAAAATCCCCTCAGCTCTATACTTGTAATTTTCATCATCTTCTAACTCTCTTGACTTCAGAATTTTATATGAACTAACCAGGACTAAAACCACTGCATTGTATATTCCATATAGCGCAAATACATCAAACCAGGTATGATAATCCCTCAAGAACGTATCCATGACTAGAAACTCAATCTTCTCTAGTTTTTTATCACATTGGTTCTTCCACCTCTGAACCTTCTGTGAACCACCTCCTCTGTTCTTGGCTAGAGAGCTAGTCAAAATGGCATTAGAAAACATCTTTCTGATTTCTTTGGTGATCTCGCAAGCTTTCTTGAAAAAATATTCATATGAAAAAGGTTCAAGTGATAGTACATCAGCGTCCTCCACAACTGGAAACAAGTTTTGGGTTTTGAGTTTATTGACTATGGCGTTGATCGCCTCAAGTGCAGTGAATATTATTTTGAGTAGAAAATGAGGATGTTCACGTTTTTGACAAATTCCACTTGTTCCCTCAACTTCTTAAAGTCTTTATTTAATAAAAACTCTACCTGTTTAGCCATGGTCTTATATGCAATCTTCTTGAATGGAGACCATGATGGTGGACTAGAGCTGGTGGCTTCGGTGTTGTGACTCATTGGGTAAACAATTAAGGTGGAGCCAAAAAATTTTTTTCCCTTGGTGTAGAGAAGTTTAGGGCGATATAAATGATGGTTAAGAAGGAGAATAAAAAGATCCATAGGGGCATGTTCCTTTATATAAGAATCACTACTACTTAATTATTTATAGGAAAAATGGGTTGTATTAATCGATAAGCCTTCTTTACGGTACCATAGAAACTAATTTTTTTTGTGTTATTTGAAGAGGGAGGAGTCCCAGCATATTTAAAAGAGTATCGAAGAATGCTAGAATGTAACAACCCAGATTTTCAGAACCAGTTTTTTTTTTTTTTAGCTATTTTAATGAATTTTGGATATTTAATATAATTTATTTTAAATAATAACGACTAAAAATTTATTTAAATCGAAGTTAGAATGAATAAATTTATTTTAATTATATAACGAGCCTAAAAGGGCGCGATAGTTTGAAAATTCGATTTTAAATTTCAATTGAATGTACATGATTCAAAATAAATCGGATTTCAGTAAAACCAGAAATATTTGAATCTGTTTAAAAATATCTTTCTAACAAGTGCGAAAAATGCAGATTTCATAACGAGCAAAAAAATTATGTCCAGTTGAAAATTCAAAATAGTCGCTATGGAATTTATATATATTTTAATATATATAAGCCCTTAAAATTAGCCACTTTGCAAACGACCTCCGTTTTCAACGAAACCACTTTTGTTGGATCCAGAATGTCAGATTATTGCTAGATTCTAATTTTCAGAATTTTGGGAATTAATATGTGAGCGTGGTGAAGTTAAACGTGTTTGGTCAATTTAGTTTAAATTTAATCAACTGGAAAATGACCGTTTTTCAATCGGTCTTCAAATTCGACGAAATTAGTTTGGTAGGACCATTTCATCGAAATATAGCTAGATTTATTTTTCTATAATTTTTGGAGTCAGTATGTGGCCCCGGTAAATTAAAATGTACGTTAAAATCAATTTTGAACGTTATATTAATTTATATTTTAATTTTGATGAAAATTGATTGTAACAGTCGAATTGGCTTATGGGACATATCCCATTGTGTCCGAAATGAGGGTATTTAGCTAGAGGCGACAGTCGTTGGGTCTCATTTAGGGTTCGAATGAAAAACACATTTTCTTTTGAGAATTAAATAAATAAAAATAAAATATATTTATTTTACACTAAACCCCCCATTTTCCCTCTTTCTCCCTCCCATCAGTTTCAAGAAGAAAGAAAAAAACTCGTCGATGGCGGCCCTCCCTCCACCCTCCCCCGTCGCAGCCGCCACCGCACCCCACCCAAGCGCCGCCGCTGGCGACTCCTCCGCCTCCGCCTCTCCTCTCTCCTCCTCCAGATGAAAACCCGCCCAAAAACCCCAAACCCTTCACCAGTCTGCCGCCTCGGGCCAATGAGGCCACCGCTGCCGCTGCTGCCACCTCCCCCGAACGGCCGCGGCGTGACGCGTTCCATTCATGTCATTATATTATATATATAATATATATTTCATCGATTTCCATTTAAAACGTATTTTATAAATCGTTTATAAATTCGTTTTAAAATGATTCTAACTTCATTTTCAATTTTAAATCAAAATTGAATACTCCTTATCATTTTATTATTTAAATTCCGGCCACCATCCCGCTCCCGCCACCTCCTGCCACCACCAGCAGGTCCCGCCGCCTCTGACCACCTAGCTCCGGCCGTGGAGGCCCCATCACCCAAAAATTCATTTTCAACAAAAATCCCGTTTTTGCAAATAACCCCCTATCACTATTTTGCCAATAACTCTCAAACCATGCGTTTCTAGACAAAACTCCACAGCACCAAAGTTGAAGATCTCATTTTTCTATTGGATTTGAGTATATGAAAGTCTTATTTTGGATTGCGGAGCTGTCCGAAAAACGCGTCCGAAGATCGTGGATCTGCTGTTGTTTTTCGCGATTTCTGGCGAATTGGTGCAGTTTTGGAAGAAAGTCCACTAGGAAAAAGTTGTCCGGAATGGCGCGCTTAGGCTAGTGACAAAGTTTGGTGAAGATTGGAGGCCATATGCAAATTCTAGAGCCAAAGAGGCAAATTCAAGTGCGTGGAACGACAAAAGCGAGCGCAACGACAAGAATTTTCTACATTAGAAGAATCGCGACGAATTGGTTTAGCTTCTGGGTGAGAACTCCTTCTTACTCTAATTAATTTACAGTTAAATATATTTTAAGATGAAGACGGGGCTTAGAAGACCCCGACACTATTTTATTGTACAAACCATGATTGTTTGGTTGTATGGATTGAATTGTTGTTGTAAATTGGATTGCGTTGAGAAATGATTGTATTGTGGTCACTACAAGAAAAGCTGTATATAGCGACAGATTTTTAACAGCGGAAAATTCCATCGCAAATTAGCGACGATTTTCGTGGACTTTGTAAAAGATAATATTTTGGATTTTATATGCAAACTTATTTAAACTATTACCGTCGAATCATATTTTATGTCGCTAAATCATTGGAAATTACATCACTTTACCGTCATCTTAAATTTAACGCTAAATTCCATTGCAAATAGTGGCTGTTTACCATCATCATAATTTTGAAGCTATTTTTGCAGCAGTTTTTCAAGAGATTTGAAAGGACTTTTATATTTATTATTTATAAAATGTTTTACATTTGTGTTTTTTCTTAGTAATTAATAGGTAAATATAAATGTTAAATAATTAATGTTAATAATATATTAATAATAAACAATAAATAATTACTATTAAAAGTAAATAATATTCAATAGTTAGTATTGATTAATTATTAATTACTATAAAATATAAATAAGTGGTAATAATAATTAATAAAATAGATTAATATTCGATGTTTAATTAAATTTATTTTGATAATCAATGATTAATAAGTAATCTTTAATACGACTCAAGAAATTACTATCAAGAAATTATTAATAAATATTTACTTTTAAAAATATGATTAGTATGTATCAATTAATAAATAATTACTAATTAAGAAAAAAAAATTCAAAGTTTAAAAATAAGAAATTGAATAAATATTAAAGAATTTCGAAAGTCAAAAAATTCAAACATTACCATATAAGTAATTTAATAATCAATAATTACTATTAAATAATAAATATTTGATAATTAATAATTAAAATTAATAGTTGACATATTTAATATTTAATGGTTTGTAGTTATTTTTACTAATTAGTAATACGATATAGTTAATTAATTAACGGTTTATAACATATTTTTAGCAATTTTATTTCCATGACAGTTGCAACAAACATATTATTTGCAACTGCGCTTATAAACTTGTTGTATAAAAATATCTTTAGAAACTTTTTTCGCCACTTGCGATAACTGTTTTTTTTTTACAAGTGGTAAACCCAGTTGCGAAAAACATACTTTTAAAAATTATTTTTCCCCCACCTTCGGTAAACATAATTGCTATCAAATAGGGGCGGAGCTATGTGGAGCTGAGTACCTATCTGAATTTTTGAAATTTAGTTAGAAAAAGGTGAATATTAACTTTTGCCCTACCTCGTAATCATTGTTCTATCCTATGTCAACTCATATGTTAGACTCAGTCAGCCCGTTAGACCAACTAAGTACTACTTTTACCTTTTTAGCACTATTGTAAACTGTATATTGTACTTTTTTCCTGCTGAAATGAAAAAAATATAATATAATTTGAAGTTGCATGCATTGGAAATTTTCTGTCTCCCATTCTTGGCCCTACCTAATATTAAATGTTGGCTCCGCCACTGCTATCAAATATAAAGGTACGAAGTAATATGTAATATTTAGTTATAATATAATAAATATTAAATAAAAATAATTAATTAATATGAATTAACACTTTAATAATTAATAAATACTTTAATAATTTATCATGGTTGGTTATTGATAGTGTGTAAATTATATTTAACAATCATTAATTACATTTAATAATTTTCCTATAATTTGCAAAAAGCAATCTTTTATCAAAACAAGCAACTTTGAAAATAGTTTTAAAATATTGATATTTCATGAAATTAAAAAAATGATGGTAATTTTTTTAATAAAATAGTCAAAATTCAAAAAAAAAGGTTAAAGATGTTAAAAATATTCAAAATCCATGAATAAAAACATTACATTTCAAACCTCAGTACTCATTAAGGGTTTTTTTGCTGGATAATATCATAATATTCAAAAAAAAATATTAGTGAAAAATATTCACTTTTTCCATGTAATTCTAATCAAATTAAAATTAGCCACGTAATATTAGCTAAAATAAAAAATGTTAGGAAGATGGTGGACCACAAATATTGGGATGGCGGGCTCACGAATTTTTCAGATGGCTTCTTTTTATTTACTTCCCTTTAAATCAAGTCATTAATACCCTAAATCACACTTTACCAAATATCAAGCTCCGTTCCTCCGTATTAATCAAAAGGAAAATTAAAGATCGAGATTCAAATAGTCTATCTGTGCCTTCGCAGTTTTATGTTTAGTCTCTTTTTCTTCTTCAGTACATATCGTTCTCTCCCCTTGGTTTCGCTGATGTTGTTGCTGCTTCAGATGAGAATTAAAAATAGGTTATTCATTTGTTCGGATTTTGTTTTAATTTAGTATAAAAAGCGAATCTTTTCAACTCATTTTAGGTATTATAAAAAATACAGTCTTGCAAGCTAATTTCAACTTATGAATTTGGGAACTGGTGTAAATATTTATTCACTGGGAGTGGATTCAATGTGTTGTAGAGCATACAAAGTTCTTGGAGGGATCTATCGAGCTGCTTGTCAAGTTGATTACGGTTAGTATTTATACCAGTAATTTTTTTTTGATAAATGCGAACTATATGTTAATATTGTCAAACAAAGGCGAGAGCTTTTAACCATTTCACTGCCTAGAAGTTAGTGTTGTTGCTAGTACAAGAAACAAATTATTTGAGGTTACTATCAAAGATGAAACAAATCTGGAAAAATAAGGTGAACCCAGCGTTTTGCTGAGTTCACCCATGTATTTTTTTTTAAAGTCGTTTTTATCCTCCCTCGTAGGGCCTCTACGAGATTCTTTAGTCTACCCTGTAGAGCCCTACGAGATTCTTTACTTTACCTCGTAAAGGCCCTACGAGGTAAACTAAAGAATCTCGTAGGGGCTCTATGAGGTAGACTACAAAATCTCGTAGGGGCTCTACGAGGTATGCTGAAAATTGAAGAAAAAAATTGCAAAGCAGGGGCTTTTTTGTCATAGTTTTTTCTGGGTATACTCAGCAAATTCCTGAGTCTAAATAGAATTTGCCATTATGCTATTACAGTGAAGTTAATTATATGTATGGATCCGGTGAAGAAGGTGTGAATGTTTCTGAAAACCGTACAAGTGATTTTGGTGATACGGAATTGATATTTATTGATAATAATTAAATATTTAATCCTTTTGAAACTGAATTGATCATGGATGATGGTAGTTAGTATCCCAATTGAATCCTAACTGACTAACCGTGGTTTTGGAATCTTGTTGCATCATCGATAACTTGATCTATATATCCCAAGTTTTAAGAAAATTTTATCTCTGCAACCAATTTTGTTTCTGGTGGTTATTTTGCATGTATGGCAGTATACCTAGCCGCGTAGATTTGCTCCTTCTATAAACTTTAAATCAGTTAACACTCAAGTGGAATTTGTTCCTCCATTACATGCAGATGCACCATCCTTAGTTGCAATGTTAGCTTGAGTATGTGTATAACTTTGTTGTATTTGCAAAGTTCGCATAACTTTCATTTGTTTGCACAATCCATACAGTTGGAGTATTATTGGTCTAAGCTTTCGTTTGATGGACTATTACTGGTCTGTCTATGTTGCAACGTCTTTTGCATTCAAATTTCAGTATAATCTTATTGTGACATTACGATTAAATTTTAATACATGTAAATGTGTCCAATTCTCTGGCAACAACTACAATAGTGCACAACAGTATTTATTTACTGTTGCAACTGTTGTAATATGTATTTATTTCTTATTCAAGGTTAATTTATGTTTGATGATATTTTTGGGATTATATATACTGGTCCGGTGATGTCTACGACTTTTGGATGTAATATGCTATTGCATTGCTGCCATTATTGTTCTATTATTGTTTTTGCAATCTACAAAACAATCATTCCCTTGCTTAAATGGTTGTGCACCATGAAAAAATCATCTATGTTTTTCCTTATATCATTGTACTTTATATTATTAATGGCTTATATTTTTTTTTACTATATATAGATATGGAACCTAAACCGTGCAAGGAGAAGGCTTATACTAAGAGGAAGAAGGTTTGTAAAAATCATAGAATGATCTTGTGATACTTGTTATGCTCTCTGCTCTTTTATTCTGTTATGCATAACAGTATTCACGTGCAAAAGATGAAAACGCTTGGTTTTCGTGGTCTATTTCATCTTTCAATTCATATTCCTGCAAATTCTTGGTGTTTAATTCTGTAGGCTTCTTGTTTCTTCTTCTTTTTATATTTGTACTTTCCATATGTATCCAAAGAAAACATGAAGAGATGTGAAACAAGGTACAGAGAGAGCTTTTCACACTCATCATGTACATGTTACTGACCATTATAATGTAACCTCAAACATATTATTTTTGTGTCTATTTGTCTATTTTCCTGACTGTACTATTCCTGTTGGTGCAATTGGGTAAGATAGACTGCTACTTGTTGTAGCTAAGATTTCCCATTGGTGTTGGTTATTTGTTATCACTCTATTAGTTATTCCATATGCTTATTTATCTATCCCTTTTCGATGAATGGCATTTTGTTTTGGGTTTGTAATGTTATTGTTTTGTACAATGTATATTCAGGCTGCAATAAAAAAATGCATTGATTTGGGAATTATGCACAGGAAGTTACACTTCATTTCCAGAGTTACATGAACAAAATAAAGATTGTTTTAGCAGTGGACGAGCTTTCAGTTCCTGATCCTTATCAGCTATTGGATGATTTGGAACAATCTCTTAAAGAAATGACAGATGCTAATTTACGATGAGTGAAGTATATCCTTAAAAAAAGTGAAGAATATCTATGGATGGTCGAAAAGAAATGGTAGGAATTGTAAGCAGTAGATTTGTTCTGATGAATTGATATTGATTTTGTTGTTATAACATATGTAAATTAACGAGAGTAGAATAATATTAGAAAATACGCTATTTGAAAAAAATGTAATGTTGAATGTTGATTTTAAGATGAGCGATTAATATAATACAATGATTATGAGATGTGTGTGCTGATATTAATTGTGTTGTATTTACACTAGGAATGTGTATTGAATGTAACACAAATTATGTGTGTGATGAGTATGTATGTATGTATATGTGTGTGCGTGTATACACACACACACACACACACACACACATATATATATATATATATATATATATATATATATATATTGGAAGATCAGAATGGGAATAGCAACGGATTACAAACAAAAAAGGAGGTTTAAGTTTATATTAATTTTAATATTCGTCGCTAATCCCTTGGCAATTAGTAAGGATTACCAACACCTTTTATTAATAATAATTTATTATAAATTAATTATCCGTCGGTAAATAGTCGGTATATAAATTTAAATTAAATTAATAAATAAAATTTTATTTTTATTATATAATTAGTAAAATGACGGAAAACTGTCGGAAAACTAATGCTAAATTCCGTCACAAAAATTGGACACAGATACCATCATGGTTTTTACCGACCATAGCATTATGTAAGAAATCCGTCGCTAAGGCCTATTTAGCGACGGATTAGAAGCGGATGTTGCCGCTGCTATATGCTGTTTTTCTTGTAGTGGGTTTAGTTGATTATTGTATATGGCGCAAGCCAGTATCAGGAGCGGGGTAATGCTAGACATTACTCCGATTTTAATATCGCGCCGTTATAATGCCAAAATTTTCTAAAATATGTTAGAACAATAAAAATATCATTTTATGTATAAATGAACTAAATAAGATATTCACGTATTGAAATAAATATTTTATAATTAAAAATATAATTTTTAATGTGTATATGAATGAGAATAAATATTCATTTACAAATCGGACGATTTGTTTATGTACACTCATTTGACTGATATTATTTGGGACGATATATTTTACACATCGCCCAACTGCACAAATAAATTTTGTGTGTGTGTTGATTGAAACCCCACACGGGTATTGGGATGATATTCGACATACACTAATCCCAATTGTTTAGTTGTATGTCAATCGATTGGTTGACAGACTGTTGTAAGTGTTAATTATTCATAATTAATGCTTATGCAGTTGTGTAGTGCACTCTGGATGATGGTTGATTGTTTATCATTGTTGTTATAAACATGTGTTGTATGAAATCCATACAACTAACATTATGTGGTAATTGACTGTGCCTGATTCCAATTCAGAAGGAACGAATATTTTAAAATAACGAATATTTTAAAATAATATTCTGTAAAGGATTAAAAGGTGATTTTGATGTCCGATTTGGGATGGACACGAAAATATTTAAATATATAAAGCCTGTTGATTAGATTAACGCCATTTTGACGTGAACGATATTTATATCGATTTTATTCATTTTTATAATGAATATCGAAAAAGAAATGATTTCAAAATCTGATTGTAACAACCCGTATTTTCAATAACCTGTTATAACATAAATGGAGGCAGAATTAAACTGTAAAATCTGAATCAAGGGAAACGGGGTATGCCATTGCGTTCGTCTCGGAAAAATACGCGAAATAGAGTCCGAGTTTTCGAAAATCGGAGTCCGTATGACCAAGATATGGCCTCGCGAAGTTTCACGAAAAATTCCCAAATTAAAGTATACTTAATTAAGTGAAATGGGTTGCGCAGAGAAATATATATATATATATATATATTGATATATATATATATATATAATTGAAAATTAAATAAATAAATATGCAAAAATGTTCAAAACAGCGAATTGGGAGAGGGGAATAACCGAACCGGCCGATTTTTGAGGTCGACCCGAGCTCGCTGGGTCGACTAGGGGTTAATCCAGGGTGTTTGGCTGTCAACCCGTGGGCCGATTCGCTCAAATGCAGATTTTGCATTTGGATGGTTCTCATGGTTCATCTTTAATCTAAAGGCCCTAGATGGTTCCTACACTTGACTTCTTCCCCAAGACATGCTTTGATGGCTTGGATTGAATCTAGGTTTAATCCTATGGCCTAAAACACTTGCCTAATCTATAAATAAGACCCTAACCTATCCTAAATCCTCATTATTCATTCATGCAACTAAACTATGGCAAAATTTTACCTCTCATGGCCTCCACTCTCTTCATAAAATTTCTAAATGGTTTCTATGAGAGATTTTCCATGCATACAAGTGTTTTCAAGCTTGTATGAGTGTCATTAGCTTGCATTCAAGTCAAGTTTCTATCTTTGCATCATAAAGCAAGGGTTTTGATCATTTTGGCTCAAGGGTTTTTATGTTAGAGCTTGCATTTTGGGTCTATTTGATTGCATAAGGGCTTTGTCATATCTTTTGTGCCTTCATAGCAATGTAAGCCCTTTCCCTACTCTTAGATATTAACTATGAAGTTAAATGTTCACGTTGCAAGTTTGGGTTTGATCATTGAGTATGATACATGCTATCATGTCATGCAAGTTTATGAAGTCATTATCTTGATCTTGTGAGCTAAAAGCTACAACCTTTATGTTGAAATGTTGCATTAGGCAACATGAGAACCCTCATAACCTTTATGTCAACTTGCATATGAAGTCATAACCCTTATATGATGATATATGCGAGTTACTAGTCATCATTCCATATCTTTTTTCACCATGATTCGCTTATGTGCCAAGTTTGGGTTTATGCATGTTTTGAGGCTTAAGAATGTAACATGCAAGTTAATGAACACATTTGTGCCTCATTTGCCACCATGATTAACTTGTGGCTTAATATCCATTTTTGTCATGCCTTTGCCAAGTCTCTTCTTTTAATCCATTACGTTGTCGCGAACGTATATGCGAGTTTAAAAGCGTTGGGTTATGTTATGGGTAATTTCTAATGACATGAAAATACAACTTGAAAACATGACTTGAAATATAACATGGAAGTTGACATGTAAGTATGCATAAAAACATAAGTTCGCGAGTTTAAAAGCGTTGGGTTATGTTATGGGTAATTTCTAATGACATGAAAATACAACTTGAAAACATGACTTGAAATATAACATGGAAGTTGACATGTAAGTATGCATAAAAACATAAGCTTGGGAATTTACCTATTAAGTTAGGTCTACCCTTTGGGAATTTACCTATTAAGTTAGGTCTACCCAAATGCTTGAAAACTTGTAACATGTTTTGGGAAACATGATGGACATGACACTTAGATAATATAAGTGTGGCCAACTCGAGGTTGGGTTGAGTTTGCAACGTAAAACTACCCGGAACCGACCGGCCTAACTAGTAGTTGCAAACAATAGGACCCAATGTGAGAAGTTGGTCATGTTGTGCTTGAACCCGAGGTTAGACCAAGTTGTGGTGTAAAGCTACCCGGAACCGACCGGCTTAACTAGTAACCACAACAAAGTCTAATGTGAGAGGTGAAGGTGCATTAAGTAATTAATGCCACATGATAGGGTTAAGTTAATTTGATTAATGACTCTTAACCAAATATGACATGGACAAATGGGTTAAGTAATTTGATTAGGCTAATGATACTTAACAAAACATGACAAGGTTGGGTAGGTTAAGTAACTTGATTTGCCTAATGACACTTAACCATTATTATATGACTAGTGGATGGGGTTAAGTTAACCAACACTTAATCAATCCAACGCGATAACTTGGTAAGGTTAAGTAAGTTTTCTTAATGACGCTTAACCGAAAAATACGGTTAACGAATGGGGTTAAGATTAGACTCAACTAGTCTAAACATGGAAATCGGATGGGGTTAAGTTAGCCTAGACTTAATTAATCCCACTTGGTAGTTTAATGGGGTTAAGTTAAACACTTAACTAATCTAAACATGATGAATTGATGTGGTTAAGTGACCTATACTTATCCAATCTAACTCGTTAATTTATTGTGGTTAAGTTAACCAATACTTAACCAATATAACGTGAAAACATGATAAGGCTAAGTCACGAATCGCTTGAATACACTTGACCGATTTGACTAAGTAAATTGATAGGGTCAAGTTAATATATACTTAACTAATCTAGAATGATAATTGGACGAGGTTAAGTCGTGAATTGCTTAATATACTTAACCAACTTGAGCATGGTTTGTAGGGTTAAGCCTTGAACTTGGATACTTAGCCAATTTTGATAGGATTTGTAGACGGGTTAAGTCATGAACTTAAGTGACACTTAATCCATTATGTAAACCCTAGTTCTGAGGATTAGGTGGATAACCGTAGTTAACAAGGATAACGGGAACAATGCTAAGTGGTAAACCTTAGTTGAAGAATAACTAAGTAATGATTCTTAGTCAAGGAAATTTAGACCAGTTCATAGATAGATGAGTAACCTGATACGGTAGGTCATCGTTTAAGTATACGAGTAGGGGCAAGTATCTGATTTAGATAAAGGCTCCAGCGAACTGGGTAACGAAGCAGCGGCTTCGGGGAACGTGAGGATATTCTTGGTATCCCTCTATGAGCTGCCAGGTGATTATACTAGGCTCATGAGAGGTTAAGGTCTGCGTTAGAAGAACCAAGAGTATGCCTTGGTTGCTATACGAGCGACCTAAAGACGGGGATGGATAGGGGATAGTCGACGATACACGGTCGTACCCTAGATAGCATTTCGTCAGGCTACCTACCATCTTTGGTCAAGCGTGTACATACGGAAAGGCAGAGAACACCCAAAAGACCATAATTGCTATCTAATTATGGTTGCGGTAAGGCTTGGATGTGGGTTGGCCAGTGTTGTGTTCTCATACAGGATTTATCCTGTCTTGTCTTTCACTAGTTGAGGGAGTGGTCTCGTGGGACCATAGCCACGTATAAGAAAAACAGACCTTAGCATCTGCATCGGCAGATAAATCGAAAGCTCCCGACCGAGTCCTGTATTTCTTGATTTGCCCTGTGACAGGACTCGGATGGCCCGATGTGATACATGTGCATACAGTCATGGAAAAGCGATTCACGATGAATGCGTGGGAAAAAGGGCGCGGTTGGCGGTTAGCGTAATCCCTAGTGGCCCTAGGTGGTTGAACCCAAACCGAGATACGAAAACGTGCAATAGGTAAGCATAATCCCTAGCAGCCCTAGGTAGCATAAGTCCTAGTTGTACAAACAATAATTCATGTTGGAAGACCCTAGCTAGGTTTAGGGTAACAGTCCAAACCGATCTTAAGGATCATGGAACTATGTTAAAGTAATATAGAATCTCATGGGAAAGCCCGTATGGTCTACGGCAAGGGACTGAACATTTACATGGAATAAAACATACAAGTTGAGTAACCTATATATGTGATATATTAGGTTGACATGGACCATTACACGACTTTTGAGTGAGGGTCATTCTTTGTTAACTCATGACACGGTGGGGATACTAGTACGGTAGGTGCAGAGCTAAAATACAGGATAGATATCACGGGGCGTTATACGTGACAGATATCTTGGGGATATTATACTTGATAGAAACCTGACGATGTGATACCTTGTTTTATCTTGACATCGTAATTTATCATGACACCTTAGTTTATCTGAGTTCAGTAGTTCATCCTGTTATTTTGATTTAGCTTATCTATCTTGTTATCATGCTTATGTTCATCTCAGTTTCTCATGTCAGTTAACTTTACTAGTTTTTATGCTAATAGTAGATAGGGCTTACTCAGTCTTTTTGACTGACCCGTTTTGTTTCGCCTCTTTTCTTCCGTTTCCCCCCCAGGTTACAGGGAGGAAATACTGTTGTTTAGTTCGGACTTCTTCTGCTTGAAGGTCATCATGGATGGCTTGGACTTTTCTGGGCTAATGGCTACTTTACTGTTTTTACTTGGGGAATAATTTATGAAAATGTCTTTATGCTTCTTTACTATTACAAGACAGGTTTTGATGTACTCTGATGTAAAAGGCTTTAGACCTTATTTATTCATGTTATGAAAGTTTGATTTTACTTCTGCTATTTTATATGTTCTGTCTTGTGATATTTCTGTGCATGTTTACCAATAATGCCCCTCTAAAGCTAGTGCATTCCTTTGCGAGTGACCCTAGCAGAGGCGGGGTGTTACACTGATATTTTGAAAATATTATCATTTATATATTATAATGATAAGGAAAATTCAATTTTGATTTAAAATTGAAAATGAAGTTGGAATTGTTTTAAAACGAATTTATAAATGATTTATAAAATACGTTTTAAATGGAAATCGACAAAATATATATAATATATATGTTATATATATTTAATGGCCTGAATAGAACGCGCCGCGCCGCGACCATTCACGAATTTCAACCATTGACTTCAAATTGACATTACGGGAGATCCGATCGTCGGATTCTCCTAAAACTAGAACCGTTGGGTTCATATCGAAAAGAGCTTCCCAAAGAATATAAGAGATTTGAAATCTAATGGTTGGATTTGGAATTATGTCCAAATCAAATTTGGAAAAGGTCGCTGTAAGTGCAGTTCGATGACCATTTATGGAAATCGACTGAAAGGGCCTTAATAAAATTATTAAAAATATTAATAATTTGTGTAAAATCATAATAAATGATTTGGAAAGAATTGGGATGAAAAATTCCACGTTTGTAAAGATAAAAATATATTTTTATCAAAATGAACTAGTTATTAACTAGATTTGAAATCCAATAATTTTTAAATAAATAAATTGGATTTGTGAATGATTTTAATATAACCAGAAATTTCCAATATAACAATTGGAATGGATATTAATGGAAATCATTTTCGGAATATTTCGATATTGGATTTCGCGATTATACGGATATTGTTATGGGAATTTGGAAGATATATATATATATATATCGTTATTCCCAAGACGATATTTGTTGGTTTCAGAATTTGATATTGAATATAAGCCGATATAATTTCTATTCAGAGCCTTGTATTTGATATTGAATTGGATTTTGGGTTTATCGTGAACGGTTTCTTAAATAACACTGTTCTTAAACCCAGTTGAGAAAAATAATAAATCTTTGAATGAAGATTTAGTGAAGTTTTCCAATTAATTAATATTTAATTGGAATTGAATAAAAGAATTGGATTTTGGGTTTGTCGTCAATGGTGTCTTAAATAAAACTGTTCTTAAACCCCGTGTGAAAAGGATAAGTCTCTTAATTAAGATTATTAGAGTTTCCAGTTAATTAACATTTAATTGGAATAAAATGGAATGTGAATTGGGTTTATCGTGAACTGTGTTTTAACGACATTCGTTCTTTAACTCGATTTACAGTGAAATGTGATTTGGAATTTATAAATCTTTTTAGTAAGATTTAATGGAAACTTTCCAAAGTAAAGTTTTCCAATTTAATAAAATAAATTGGAATTGAATGGAATTCGATTTGGTAATAATCGAAGTGAGCTTCTGTGGAGGAAGACTGTTAATATATATGGAATTTAAAAGGTTTTGTCGTTATTCCATTTATATTATCAATTGGATACGGAAATTGTTATCGATTATATATTGATCTGTTTTCCATGAAGATTCCATAATTAATGGAATGTGATTTTGGGTTTATTGTGAACCGTGTTTTAAATGACATTGGTTCTTTAACCCAGATAAAGACAGGATTTCATGTCTAACATTGTATTTTGAACTGTATTGTTGATCTCTACCAAATATATATCTATTTGGTGGCGGAGAATTTATTCTCTTGCTTAACACGCTTCTCTAAGACGTACGAGCTCAGAGATTATATATCGGCAGAAACCAATGGTACAGTGTAGATTGTCAATGTGGCGTGTTTGATTTCCCAAAGTTAAATAATCATTAATATTGATTTTTGGGAAGATTAAAACTATTTGGAGTTTTATTGAATCTTTAGTTAGATTGAAATGTGAATGTGATAATTTAAATTATCAAATTTGGGAAATGATCGAGAATGGAGTACCACCAGTTTTACTCCAGGTGGTAGTTAAATCTTTAATTAGATTTAAACGTGAAATGGTAATTAAATTTACCGATAACACTGTGGTGTTAGATATGGAGTATTACCAGTTTTGCTCCATGGGATGAATAGATTGGGATTGGGAAATTAAGCAAATGATTACTTCCCTAAGGTGCGTTAATCCCGACTAGTTTGAATAAACCGTAATTTGGTTTGAATTGATATCCAAAGGAAGATTAAAGAATAAATTTAAAGAATTTATCTTTGATAAAATTAATGGGAACCTTTCCCAAAGGATATGAATATTTAAATAAAAGAATATTAAGAATTAGAATGAGGCGTATGTTGTGTTTTATAGCACTTGATTATAAAATACGTGAATTATTCAGAAAGGCCGGGTTTATACCCATTCTGAATAATTGATTTGACGATAATCGACGATGAAGACGGTGGTTGAAGATCGGAGGTCTTCACATCGTTTGGATGATTACTGATGTCTTGATTGGGCTGTACACCCAAGACAAGGTAATAAGTGGTGATCGTCCAGACCTACTTGGAGATCGACCGGATATGCGTGGACCTCTCTCCTGTATTGGACATATGGGACGAGGAATAAGGTGCCTCCGGTTTCGTTCAGAACCAGAACGTACTATTAAATGGATATGTGTCTGACATTGGATTTTATTCTGTGTTGATTGATCTCTATTAAATATATCTCTGTTTGGTGGCGGAGAATTTATTCTCTTTCTTAACACCATTCTTTGAGACGTACGAGCTCAGAGGTTATATATCGGTAGATATCAGTTGCATAGCGTGAATTTCCTGTGTGGCATGCTGAGATGCAAATGATCAAGGCTTCTGTTGAAAAGAAAAGTCTTGTGGTTGATGATCAAAGCACGACCTTAAAGGGCATAGCTTTGTGTATAGCGTTAATTCGCGAGCCTCACACCTTGGTATGAGTTAAAAAGGGGATCGGACTATTGGGAGAACATGACGTTTCTTTTTAGCTATGGGTGGTGTCATGGTATGGAGCCCAGACATTTATATTTTTTACCTATGTGGATGTTGGATAGCGAGGCGCCTCGGATATATCGGTTACTACGGAGCCGATGGATAGGTCCTATAGGACCGGGAAACGTGTGTTCAGGAATAACTAATCCTCAAACGTAAGAGAGGGCCGGCCCAACCGATCCAAGGGTTGCCCAGAGTGTGTAGTCCTGAGACATTTGCTAGAGTGTCTTGAAGCGGTAAGGAGCCATCCCTGGCCTCGACTCATAGATGGAATCCAATTTCCAATATGTGACATTTCGGTTTTCATTGTAAACCTATATGGCGACATAGTAGCATGGGATACTATGTCGTCTATGATTGATACATTTATATTTGAAGTTGTTTGATACACTATGCACTTATAGTAATATCAAATGATTTGTTTTAAAACGTACCAAGCATGTTTGGCTATTATAAGGGAAAACTCTATCCTCCGGCTTTCATTGCATTGTGTGATGGGACCTAAGTCTTATAATAGTTTCATTTTTCAATAAGCGTTGCGTTGTTTACAAACTGTTTATGCACTGGTATTCTTGGGGGTAAACCAGTTCCATGTTATACTACGTAGTGCCTTGATATATCTGATTTTAATGTCAAGTTTATAACTGCTTTAGTTCTCACACCAGTCACATGACTGGCCTGGAGTTTATTGTTTTAACCTAAACTCTGGGTGCCCCTATTTTCCACACGAGCAGCTAGTAGTTTTGGTTTAGCAGATTTCTAGTTTACAGGATATTGGTTTACAGCTGGAGCTATATTCGGAACGCTCTGTATCCGTGTATTTCTTACAGTTTTGTTATGCATTATTTTTCTTCCGCTATGTAATGTATTTTAATCTCTGATATTTTCCAATGTGTAATATTTATTCATACTCTGTATACTCTTGTACTCTGAAGTAAATTGTTGTTATAAGCAATGAAATGTTCTTCTGTTTGTGTTCTGATTTGTCGTGTTCTTAACTTAATCTGGGCTTTCCCTTACGGGCGAGTTTGGGTCGTTTCATAGAATTACTAGGCGAATGGCTGTAACTAAAATAAATCTATATAGTTGGAGAATCAAGAAAGATATACTTACCAGTAACTGGGAAGCCATATGCAATGCATCGTTAATTGCAGATCTGAAGTACGTGTCAGGAGAAATTCTTGGAAGAAGCAGAATAAATTCCGAGCTGCCATAGCTGAGTTTCGCTTGCTGTAGGAGATGAAGGAGTTCGAGTTTTGTCAGGATGTAATTGGTAATTTTTCAGTGGAGTTGGTGGTTAACATGTTGCATCCAATATAAAATATAAAAATACTTCGTACATGATTTAATATTTCAGAACACGTGAATTATTTAGGCAATTGAGTTGACAATTTTTGACAACTAGTTTGATATTGTTCATTTGTCAAATAGGTTCCACAAGTGCCTACTAATATTTGAGGGGTGCAATGTGCGTTATGAACTTATGATCATGTAAACAATTAACAACTAGTATACGAATGTGGTGCTCGTATAGAAGAAGCAGAAAGTGTTGTAACTCTAATGTAATGTTTAATACTATAACAATACCTGTTTATCATGAAGCTTAAACTTAAAAACTATCTGCATTCCTAGTTGGCCGTTACAAGTGACAACAGACAAATTTAGCAAAATCAGATAATTGTTTCATTTAAAATGTGATATTTGAACTGAAGCAAACTGAATAAAATTTCCTGACCTCATAATAATACTCCGAGCTTGGTCCATCGTAAGCATATCTTGAACTGAAAGACGATTGATTTGACTTTGATAGGCACTTGACTTCACTAATCATTGTTTTCACTAATTTCAAGTACAAGCCCCATAACAGTATCCACAAACGCATAAAAGGAAGTCTCAGAACGAATAAAAATATTGCCATTTGTGAATGCAAAGAACAATTAGCTATATATTGTGAAAAACATCATTCAAATTGCAGAAGCCCTGTTACACCTCGAAATGCAACGATTTGTGATATTCCTTTATTTATAGCTTACTGTAATTAACGTCGCCCTCGTCTACGGTCTCCGTGGAAGCAGCGTCTCATGTAGTATTGCTTGGCCGTTCAAGCAATGTGCACATCTCATTGTGAGCAGACAAGAGCTCTTCATACTTCAGCTGCAAATCAACCTTCTCTACTTGAAGCTTTTCATAATCAGATATCGAAGGACCTCCTGGCTTCCGTGAGCAAGCAAAAACTCTTTGTACTTCTACTGCAAATCAGCATGAATGAAACAGATAAGATAATCACATCATTGGATGGTCCAAATCAGTTGGGGTCGACGGCTTCTTTCTTTTTAACAAACATAACATTGCTGCAAATACATTAAGTAAACTATTTCCATGTACAAGTTTAAATACTACATTCAAGCTACGAAATGGAACTTCAGTGGTACAGTTTAGAGCATTCCCAGCAGCTCTACCCATTTGGAGCGTGGATTGCATTGTTTGGACGTTGATTCCCCCCACCCGTCCAGCAGTCGGTGGGGGGACGCTGGGTTCTTTTTTATTTATTTTCAAATATAACCGTAAACGGTTTTCTGAAAACCGTTTATGGGTTAAACGGTTTTCAGAAAACCGTTTAACCCACAAAGGGTTTTCAGAAAACCGTTTGCAATTTTTTTTTAATTTCTATGATCTGGTCGAACGGCCAAAACGTAGTTAACGGATATAAAATTGAATATGTAGTAAATTAAAATTAAAATATAATATATATATATATATATACAGCCGTTTTCGAAAAATTTAGAATACAATATGGCTAAATAAAGTTTGTGTCGAATATTAAAATATAGTTTAAATAAATAACCGTTGGTCCACAGTAAAATACATTTCAAATTTAGAGTCGTTGCAGGATATTATAATTCTGTTTGAATTTATAGCCGTTATCGAATATACTTTAATACATTATTCTTTATATAGCCGTTGCAATTACGGGTTGAAGAAGCTATAAAACCACTTCAGTTGTGCACATTTAAGCTTCACAACACCAAAAATGTCTCATAATGTCCACAACGACGATTCTGTTTACGAATCAGATGCGCAAATCGAAGAATCAATAAACTCTAGCGACACTGATCTGGATGATACTGATTCTGATTCCGATGAAGGCGATGAAATGTGGAAGCATACAAAATTTCTGCAGTTTTCTTCAGATAGCTCGACTGATGGCGATAATTTACTGGTTATGATGCAAGCTGTTGCCGTGCAACAATTAAAGATTAACCAACATTTCTTAGTTGAAAGTTCATCTCGGGGTAATCGAGGAGGCAACACGTACGGCCGTGTAGACAAACGGAAGATGCGGGATCATAAAGGAGGTACTACAAGATTACATAGAGATTATTTCAACACCCCTTGTACGTATGGTCCTGAAGACTTCAGACGCCGTTTTCGTATGAGCAAGAATATGTTTATGCGCATTTTCAATGGAGTTGTTGAACACGATAATTATTTTGTTCAAAAATGTAATAGTGCGGGTACCTTAGGATGTTCGCTGTACCAAAAAATTATAGGCGCATTACGTGTAATAGCTCCAGATGCGTTTGATGAGGTTGTCCGAATGGGTGAAAGTACTATTACCTTAAGCCTTGAAAGGTTCTGTGTAGCCATAATTGAAATGTACGGTGAGGAGTATCTACGTGCTCCGACGCAAAGCGATGTCAACAAATTGAAAAGGCTAGGAGCCAAAAGAGGATTTCCCGGCATGTTAGGCAGTCTAGACTGCATGCATTGGGAATGGAAAAACTGTCCTACAGCATGGCACGACCAGTTTATTGGACATTACCCTAAAGCAACAATGATACTCGAAGCAGTTGCTTCACATGATCTGTGGTTTTGGCATGCATTTTTCGGATGTCCTGGCTCAATGAACGATATTAATGTGCTTCACCAATCACATTTGTTTAAGAGCCTTGCACATGGAAAAGCACCTGCATGTGATTTTAATATTGCAGGAAATACATACGACATGGGGTATTATTTAGCAGATGGCATCTATCCTTCTTGGGGTACGCTTGTCAAAACAATCTCAGCTCCTGAAACAGAGAAAGAAAAATACTATGCTAAAAGGCAAGAGGCAGCGAGAAAAGACGTAGAACGTGCATTCGGGGTTCTCCAAGCAAGGTTTGCGATTGTAAAAAATCCTGTTAAATTATTTAAGCCACAGGTTTTGAGCAACATTATGCGTGCTTGTATTATAATGCATAACATGATCACCGAAGAAGAAAGAGGGAAATTTCCGTCTTATTTGGGATATGATCCTGATAACACCGCAACTGTTGTTGCTGATCGAAACCCAGCGACTCTTGAGGTATTTCTACGGCGACTGCGTAAAATTAGGTCTAGGGAGGTCCATAGTAAACTGCAGGACGACCTGGTTGAGCATTTATGGCATACGAAAGGTACTGCTTAGATATAGTCTAAGAGGTTGTTGAACTATTGTAACGTTGTAGTACTCAATTATTGTATTGTTTTATGTACTTTAAATATATTGCCTTTCTATTTAATAGTGTGGCTAATATGCAAAATGCACGTTTGATTTAATATAACTCTTTATTTTCACACTTCAGAAGTGGACGACCCAAACTGTATATAACTCCTTGACTCCTTAAATGCATTAACTCTTTATTTTCACACTTCAGAAGTTTGAACGGTACTTGAAAAGATAGAGTGAGTCGTACGTCGACCGTCGAAGTGTGTGGTTAAACTACAATTCAAACGTTTAATATAGGTAGAGCAAAGTAAAAGAAAAGTAAAGTAAAGTAAAGTAAAGTAAAGTTTGTTTGGTTATACAACTTGGCCGGGTCAGAGCAATTAAACTTACCCTGTTTTCTATAGTTGATTGGAAAACACATTGCAGAACAGTGAATGGCTTATTATAATTATCATGCCTACTTGCATCCTTTTTCTTTATAAATACGGGGTATGGGTGTTTTCCTTATACTCACAAACAAACCCACTTCTAAGCAAACAACAATGGATGATCCCAACAACAACAATTTCTCTGGGTATACCGATGATAACATTGGTAATTTTACTAATTTATTATCTCAAGCCGACAACCCCTCAATGATTCCATCCCCGTTCCTAACTCCAGAACAAAGTCAATATCTCCACCAAATGAACCTCACCCAGCAGTACGGTACCATGTATGGCCAACTTCATAATCAAAACGTACACCAACAGATGGTTGCTCCGACCCAGGTACCTGAGAAAGCCAAGGCCTAACGGTCTTACACCAAGCGAAAAACAAAAGAAACTCCCGTTCAAAGTAGCATGGAAAAAACTGTAGCTACCGGTAAAATATGGAAAGCAGCTGACTATAAAGTGCTAGCTAATGCATGGGTAAACGCGTCTGTTGTTGCTGAAGGCCGTTCTGGTGGTAAGTTTTTCTACCAGGGGGTTAACGATTTATACAACGGAGATCCTGAATGCGTGACACGAAGATCAATTGAGAGCACGAAGACTGCATGGTATAATTTGAATACTATATGTACCAAGTACAAAGGGATAAAAGCATTAAAGGGGGATTCGCTTAGAAGCGGTCAAACATTCAGAGATTTAAAGGACGATTACGATACCATATATCGTGACACCTGTAAAACTGAATTCATTGCTCATGCAGCATTGGAAATTCTTTCTTTTTGTCCACGTTGGGCCAATCTATGCGACATGGATGATGTATATCTTGTGGACACAGAAGAATCTAACTTAAGAAATGTAGCTTCTAGACTTTCGATGGATTCATCCCCGGGAAATACAAGTGAACCTCCTTTAGCTACAGACGATGATGGGAATAACAGTACACCTGTGACTCCAAATTCGGGAGTGATGTATGGTGGGGTTGAAACAAGGCCAGAAGGAATAAAATCAAGCAAAAGAGCACTGCTGAGAAATAAGGAAACAAAGGATTTGGCATCGTCTAGTGATAAACTAACTTCGTTGTTAAGTGATATATCTCTCGCATCCGTCTCCACCAACGAAGACCGTGAAAAGCGTAAAGATAAGAAGCTGCAGATCATGGAGATGCAACTGCAGCAAGATGCCGCTAGGACTACAGCTCTCATAGAAAGAACTGCTTACAAAGAAAAACTTGAAAGACGTTTGAAGGAAAAGGAAGATGATGCGTTTCTATTAAGGGATATATATCTCATTTGACCGGACAGACTCTTCAGTATGCTATAGCAAAAAAAGACCGTATATTGAGGGCTCAACAGAAACGATATCAGGGAGAAGAAGGAAGTACCGAGATGTAGACACAGTCTATGTTGCAAAAATCGAGTGTGTTGTATCCTAGCTTTAGTTTTCTAAGTTGGCTTTAATTCTGTTATTTCTATGTTGCTATTTCTAGCTTATTGTATCCTAGTTTTAGTTTTCTATGTTGGGTGTATTGTTTTGTGGGTTATAAAAGAAAATTTACTAGTTTTAAGTAATTTATATTGAAATCCATGTTCTAAATTAAATTGAAAACTTATATTTACATAAATTTACAAATTAATTCACACGTATTAAATTAACACGTCGAAAATCGTATTATCTTCAAAAAAAATTCCCCGATTTTTACGGTTCTATGTTTAAAACAGAAAGAGTTTCATGAAAACCGAAAATAGCCCCTAAACGGTTTTCATAAAACCGTTTATAGCTTAAACGGTTTTATGAAAACCGTATAGGGCTTATTCGGTTTTCATGAAACCGTTTAGGTCTCGACGTTCAACTTTGTGAAATGGCGACCCTCGCCATTTCGAATGTCTCCCCACATCCGTATCCACTCTGCTGGAGAGCATCGACAACATTCCCCCCCCCCCCCCCTCCCCCCCCATTTCAAGCCCCCTCCCCACTGTTGGGAATGCTCTTATAAGCTACGAAATGGAACTGTTGTGTTCATTAAATAATTGTCAAAAGAGAAATGCATTGACTAAAAACATGCATGGGGTCTACATTGGCCTGGCAATCAATATAATAATCCAACTAAAACTATGAATATGCCCTAATTTTACTGTTCTCTACCTGATTTTTCGATCTTCCCAGCACAATTTCTCTACCTAATTCCAATTTTTAATTTAAAGAAGACTGGTTAAATGCACCCCCGTGGTGTACTGCCTAAGTGACGGTGAAGTAGCTCTGTGTTCCATATTTGGCTTGGTTCAATATCTGTCTAATCTTGGTCTTCCATTTCCTCCTCCGTGTCCATCTGCACCTCTTACACAACCGAACATGGACATCCCTATTTTGAATCTGGTCTTCCCGTTTAACACGTTTAAAGATTCTCCATTTTTAATTATATTTTCATATGGCAGCTGGGTAATTTAAATACTGTAACGTGGTGTGTGTGTCTCACTCTCTCATATATATATATATATATATATATATATATATACAATATCACTACTTCTCTCAAATAATAATAAATTAAATAATAAAGATGATAGAGTGTTTTCAAATGCAAGAGGACAGAAAGCAGAGCAGCCAGGACCTCTAGTAAGCCATAGTGTCAAAGGGTCAACTTATGGATTTCTTTCAGAATGTATGAAGTAGTAGAAGAATTGCACATCATTCACCTCGTCCACGTTTACATACCTGCAATAAATTTTCAACAGTTATTATGTTATCAAACTGTAAAATACATAATATTATGTTAACGCTTGCATGTTTTCATTCCAATATAACCTAAGAAAATTAAACTGAATTCTTTCCATTTATTCAAGAGTGAAACTCTGGAAGCAAAGTATACAGACACGGACATGAAGCAAAGTCCACAGGTCATCTTTTGGGAGAAACATGGGTAAGGAGGACATGAATGTTTTCATTGGATCATGGCTACAGACTCTTGACATGAAACTCCACTTTTAATAGACGAAATATCATATATCAATTTTATCTCAACTTCTTGAGAAAAACAATAAATACTATGAGACTCAAAATAAAAAATGTTATATTTCAAACAGCTGGAAGCCGTCAAATAGCTTAGGAAAGCGACTTAGTGATACCTCAAAAAAATATGAAATTTATACTGAAACAGAATACTGAATCATAATCAGTTAAATAAAACTGAAGTAAAAGACACGGTAGTAACTTTTGATGGTCCAAAGGAAGAAAGATGGAAACTGAATCCTATTTCACATGAAGAAAAGAAAGTAAAATTAAGGTATCAGGTTTGAAGATGAAAAGAAAGAGGACCAGCATAGCCAGGGAGATGTGTGACGATACTGGATAGAGTCGAGGATGAGGATGAAAGAGCGATGATAACAACAAGCATACAAGGAAGAAGAAACAGAGAAGCCATGACTCTTTTCTTCTGTTTTCCCCTCTCTTCAGTGATTTATTCTTGCTGTTTGCATATTATATATATTGTTGTTTTAACGTATGGACAAAAAGAACAGATTTGAAACAAAGTATTGGGTTATTGTAAGGACTAACAAAATGGGCTGGAGGAACTTGTCTCTTATTTTTTTTAGTGGTACATTTTGCAATGTAGACCCCATGCACGTTTTTAGTTGGATGTAGAAGAAGTTCTATAAGCCACGGGCAAACACCGGCTTCAATAACAGCTTGAATCTTATCATTTGTACCATCAGACAAGTATGAAAGTGCCCAGCATGCATCAGTGAGGACTTCTTCGTTGGCTGAATCAATAAGATGCTCAAGAGCAGAAAGAGATGGTTTTGTCTGCTCAAAACTCAAAAGATGGTTGAGGCTTTCCTCTACAGAAGTTTGGTAATGTCCAGATGGCATTCCTCAGCATGGATAGCTCAGCATGTTCATTTAATTGAGCTAACAAAGGCATCAAAGCACCATTAGAAAGAACAACGTCTCTGCATCTCGGAGAATCACCCGCTACATTTCCAAGAGTCCACACAGCCTGTTCCCTGACATCGTCACTTGGGGAACCAAGAAGTTTAATAAAGATTGGAACAACATCATGTTCGAGCACAACTTTTGTATTCTCTGATGTCCCATAAGCAATATTCAGAAGTGCCCAAGCAGCTTCAAACTGAAGTTGAGGATAATTCGTCCACATAAGAAACTCCACAAATTCAGATACAACACCTGACTGGATAACTTCTTCGATAGGAGGATTTCTTTCTATAGACAGCAATTTTCTGAACTGAGTAGTAGATTCAAGCTGCAAAGTTCTATCTTCTGAATACATCCCTTGCAACACTGCAAGCACACTCTCCAATCTTTTCTCGACAGTAGTTCCAAGTGTGGCATTAGGAAAATCTTGGGCTTGATTCTGTATGCCTTTTCTTCCCTTCTTCAACAAATTTTCTTCCCTTTTCTTCTTACGGATCTCAAACATGTCCTCTCGACGTCGGCGTCCCTCGTCGGCATCGACGCCGACCTTGTACTTGTTCCTGCGACATGCCTACTGCTGATGTCAGGGGAAGATAATGGATACAATTAAGTGAGAAACTACTAAGAAGGAGTAATTAGAGTTTGGGATAGGCTAAGGTGTAAATAAAGAAGTCTGAAAATGAGATCCAACAGACCAGGAAGGACTTGAAAATTGATTATACACTGTGTTTTGTACAAGACACAACCAAAATTCTATTCATCCAGCCTAAACAAAGAACACCATCCCTCTCTTCAAGCCGGAACTTATCCGAGTAGTTTGCAAGCAGTGAACTTATAGGGGTGTTCACTGAAAGACTTAGAGGAACAGGTGTAAATCCAGCCATCATAAACCTAGACTTCCATTTCTCGAAAAGCTCGTACCTTTCAACTTTTTGACCATATCCCTTGCCAAACAATGCTGCTCCACGTTGATTCTTTCCCTGTTCTCTATTGGGAGAGGCGCACGACTCACATCTATCAATTTGAAAATAGCAGCGTAGTAGCTTAAGGTTCCAACAAATCTCAAATAAAAGGGTGCAGTGCTTGTATTAGAATCTTGCTCTGCCTAATTGACAAACTTTGGAGCCAAACTCTTCACGAGCGATGATTCATTATTGTACTCACACTCTCATCTGATATGTGATGAAGTTGAAAAGCAAAATTCACAACTAATGCATCTCCAGGTTGAACATTGAGATAAGGAGGAACGATTATAGATCCCGATATGATTGCGGGATGAAACTCTAAAGTAACTCCACATGATTTTGCAAACTGAGTTAATCTCTAACCCACGATACTCAAGCCACCTCCCTAGCATAAGCGGAGAGAGAATTGTCTATGCTGGTAATTCTAACATATGGAGGCCCACAGGCATTTTAGTGAGAGCCCCGACGAGAGTCACCCATTGAGTGTTTTGAGCAATCATGAAGTCGATGATGTGAACTCTATCCTCTGCTTTAAAAGCTTCTACTATAGCGCCATTGGCTGAAAGCTACCCAAACATAATATATGGGAATACCGTAACATCTCGAGATTTTTGCGATAACTTAAAATATTAAATTTAATGTGATTTTGAATAAAATTGGTTTAAATATTAAAATTAATGATTTATGTCGTCTATTGATAAGTTATGAACAAAAATTGACTTGTTAAACAATGAATTGCAATAGCTATGTATGCTAATGATAGTGTTTGATAATCTATTTATAATGGAATTTGAAAATTTATATTGAATTAACAATATAAAATGGATTAACTAATTTTGAGATTTATTTTATGTTGATAATTCTAATTTATGGATATGAATAATAAAAATCGTTTGATTATGTAATGAATTTTTACTAGTTATAAAATGTAATAATTTGCATTTATTGTAAATATAACTACGATTTGATATATACGGTTAAATATGGAGATTTGGGCTTTAATATTGAATTTTATGAATTAAATTGAGTCAATAAATTTATAATTTAACTTTAATGTTTTGGATATGAATATTTGTGTTGTGGGAACTTAAAATTTAAAAAACTTCTGAATATTATGAATCTAAGGGAGTTATAATTAGAATAAACATCTTAAGAATTTGATATAATAAATTTAAATGAATTATAACCATTGAACTTGTGTAATAATCAATTCTTTTCTATAGCATAAATAACTTCCCCAAATATAAGAAGGTAAAAATGTTATTGGATTAAGTAAGTGCATAAGATATAAGTGTAGGAATGAATCATGAAAGATAAGAACTTAAGGGCAAATTTATTTCATTAATGACCATTGATGTATAAATAGAAATCAAGCTATATAAGTGCAATGAAATGAAAATTGATATAATGTGGAAATAAACTCAAATGATTGAGTAGGTAATACTGAATCAAAAAAAAAAAAAAAAAAAAAAAGAATTTATAGAGAGAATGATTGAAACATATCAAACGTTAAGGGAATAAAATGTAAATATATTATACAAACCAATGAAATTTGAGTAATGTTTATTTATCTTCATTCAAATTGAGCTAGAGTGAAATATTAATAAAACAAAAGCAACTTAAATGATAAATAAGAGAAACAATGACATATGAGTTTACTGGAGAAATGTAAATAGAAATTGTGTAATATATTAAATTTTGTATGAATTTGGAACACAATCATCTCAAACTTAAGTAATGAAGGTTAATGAGAATAAACATTTGAATGTAAATAGATTTGGTTATATGAATGTAAACAAATTAAATGGTAAATTGACATATTTATGTGATTTGGACTTTTAAAAAAAATGAGATGACCCCAAACTCCCATGCCACAGAAGCAAGGATAATCAATTGAATATAATATATAAACAATAACAACAGAACAGAAATACGGAATTACACCAGATAATGTACATCAAATTACACTAGAACAAATATAATCATCAGAGTTACACAACATAACAGGATCATACTTAGTACGAATTACATTTTCAGCTTTATATAAAATGTCTACAGCGAAATCAAAACATAATATACATAATACAGTCTGGAACAGTATAATAGAAATGATAGAATTCATCTTCAGCTCCACAGCTATCTAGAATGAACTAGCTAAAACCCGAATATAAGGCTTCCCGTGTAGAAATAAGGGGC
This sequence comes from Allium sativum, assembly GCA_030737875.1. Classification (NCBI taxonomy): domain Eukaryota; kingdom Viridiplantae; phylum Streptophyta; class Magnoliopsida; order Asparagales; family Amaryllidaceae; genus Allium; species Allium sativum. The sequence goes on from CM060920.1 coordinate 251,239,962, forward strand.
ACCTGAGTTTGCAAAGTGAAACAAACTACGAGTCAGTCATGAGACTGGTATGAGAAATCTTACTTAACTGATTTAATAATAGGGTCAATCACAGGACCACGCCACTAACGCGAAACGGATGTACTCCATTAGATTGCCAGTGCATAAAACAAGTAAATCTTTAAACATCGCAATGCTTTTTACAAAAATGAAGTCATTACAAGACTCAGGTCCCATCACACAATGCAACGCAAGCCGGAGGATAGAGATTTACCTTATAATGGCCAAAATATGCTTGATACGTATAAATCGAAATCATTTGATATTATTACTAGTGCATATATGTTTCAAAAACAATTTCAATCATAATGTATCAATCATAGACGGCATGGGAACCATATATCATGTCGCCATATATAGGTTTACAATCAAAACCGCACATGTCGTATTAGAAGTTGGATTTCCATCGTGAACCAAGGAAAGGGATCGTCCTTACCGAATTCTAGGCACTCTAGCTCGTCCCTCAGGATACAGCCGCAACTGCACCTAGGAAAATGCAGGGCTGGTCCACCTAAGTTGATTAATAATCCCTGAACAATTCGTTTCTCCGCCCAATGGGGCGTAATGGTCAGTATGTCGACCATATCATCCATCGGCCCCGTAGTGACCGATATATCCGAGGTACCTCGCTTTCCAACAACCACATAAGTAAAAATGTCTGGGCTCCATACCATGACACCACTCCTAGCTCGAAAGAAACACATGTCCTCCCTGCCGTCCTTCATCCTGTTTCTGGTTCATACAAGGGTGTGAAGCTCGTGAATTAACGCTATACATAAAGCTATGCTATATTAAAGCCGTGCTTGGATCATCAACCACAAGGCCTTGCTTTTCAAAAAAAACTTTGATCATTTGCATCTCAGCATGCCATATTGACATTCCACGCCATGCGACTGATGTCTATCGATATATAACCTCTAAGCTCGTAGGTCTTAGAGAAGGGTGTTAAGCAAGAGAATAATTCTCCGCCACCAAACAGATATATATTTAATAGAAATCAATTAGCACAGAATAAAATACAACGTCAAACACACATCCATTTACTAGTTCGTTCTAGGTCTGAACGAAACTGAAGGCACCTTATTCCTCGTCCCATATGTCCAATACAGGAGAGAGGCCCTCGCACATCCGAACAATCAACAAATACGTCTGGACCACTACCACTGTAACCCCCCCGGGATCTAACCGATCCATGGCATCAGTAATAATCCATTCGATGTGAAGATCACCGGTCTTGCACTGTCTTCATATCTTCGACTTTTAAACGTCGATCAATTATTTGAAATGAGGATTAACTCGACCTTTTCAAATAATTCACGTATACATAGAATTCAAATCAATTCTTTTCCATGGTTAAATTATTCGACGTTCACGTTTCAAATCAATATAATAATTTCATGTCAAATACATCTAACCATCAGAATATCCAATAACCCAAGTAAAATCGGTTTATTTCCATTCCATATTGTTTGTAATATTTTATAACGATTTTTCACTATTTATATATATATATATAAATAAATAGTTCATTTTCATCGAACGACGTTTCAGGTCATTCGATGGCACTGGCGCTGCTCTCGTCCAAATTTGGATTAAATATTTCACAAAATCTAACCATTGGATCTTAACGAATTTTATATCATTGGAAAGATCTTTCCAAAGCGAACCCAACGGTTCCGGTTTCGGGAAAATCCGACGGTCGGATCTCCCGTAATAATCGTTTAAAATTACGATTTTGAAACGCGAACAACAACGTCGTTATTCATTTTATTTTAACTTATATTTATATTTATATATAAATATAATTTATTCGACGATTTCTAAACCGTTTTCACTTCAAAAATTTGGCTAACACCTTTAAATTTCGAAAAATTTCTCCTTACCTCCTTTGTACGAGGAGGGGTTTGGAAATTTATTGGGCCGTATTAGGTACCCTATAAATCCAGTATAAGCACACACAATTTTTAGTGACCTATCTATGACCAAGGGAGAGTGTATAATAACTCTAGAGATAAATCTCGTCATCTTGTCCAGTGTTGGAAAATAAATAATCCATGTGCCATATCTAATAACTAGAGAGACGTGATTATTGTCAACTCCAGACCCATGTGAGGTTTTTATTAAATCTGGCAATTTACCATTATATTTTATTTAGTCCATATCAGTCCTCAGTTCAACCTACAATTCAATCGTCGCCATACGAGCGTCTTGCCCGTATGGTAATCTCAACCTCGTCATACAAGCTCCAAATGCTTATACGGAATATGATATGCTGAGAAATCAAAAGTTCGTCTTCGGTTCAACCTGAAATGCAGTCATCTCCATACAAGCGTCTTGCTTGTATGGTAACTCCAACCTCGTCACATAAGCTGCAAATGCTTACGTGGTATATGATAGAGTAAGCTATCTTCACGAAGTATGTCGTGCAGTGTAGTTCAAAATTAATTGTTGCTATTCTATGGTGTTGTTTATAACCTCACACATAACAACCAGCACACCGCATCCAATGGCATTCACATGAGTTTATATGATAAATAAATTTGCGCAGCCAACTCATTAAGGCTTACCTATTTGTAGGGCACGCAAATAAATTCTTTACTCAACAGCTAATCCATTTTCCTGTTCAGCAAATCTATATATATGCATATCTACGCTAAAAATAATACTTTTAGCGAACAAATAATTATATCCATATATGGTTATTTTTAACACCTCATATACATGTTAAAAATAATATTTCTAATGAACAAAAATTTATTACAACCCGTGGTTATTTTTAACACTTCATACACGTGATTAAAATAATATTTTTAACTAATAAGAATACATTTCAACACACAGTTATTTTTAACACTTCATACACGTGATAAAAATAATGTTTTCAATCAAATATTTATTTCAACCTATGGTTTATTTTAACACTTCATACATGTGATAAAAATAATATTTTCAATCAACAAATATTTATTTCAACCTATGGTTATTTTTAACACTTATATATACAATAAAAATGTGATTTTTATTGTTCAAACCATTTATTCAACATACGAATATTTTTAACACTTCGTATATACAATAAAATTGTGATTTTTATTGTTCAAACTATTTATTCAACATACAAATATTTTTAACACTTCGTATATACAATAAAAATGTGATTTTTATTTAAACCATTTATTCAACATACGAATATTTTTAACACTTCCTATATACAATAAAAAATGTGATTTTTTTTGTCCAAACCATTTATTCAACATACGAATACTTTAACACTTCGTATATACAATAAAAATGTGACTTTTATTGTTCAAACCATTTATTTAACATACGAATATTTTTAACACTTCGTATGTACAGTAAAAATGTGATTTTTATTGTTCAAACAATTTATTTCATCACAACAACTATTTCATATAGTCATTTCAGAAATTTTTTGCATTACAACGGCAGGGTAGGTAGCACCGACACCGTGTTTAACACAACTCCTCTGCTATCCTAGGCCTTGCAGCATTACAATACTTTCATTTCCGCTATACAACTCATTTTCACAATATAATGAATTTTCCACAAACACAATCGACTTTGTTGCAACCACAATCAATCATTCACAACCACAATCAATTTCTACAACACAATTCTATCAAACAAATCATCCATGGTCTGTAGACGATGGTGTCAGGAGCTACTTAGCTCCGTCTGCAACCTATATATTTTTATTCATTTATTTTTGAATTTAGATTGCTCACTTTGGGTTCAACTCTTTCTAAAGTTGTAGATAGCTCCAAAAAAAAATCTGGTCACTTCTAGAATGTAGTGTACGATGTCACGGTACCAGTGTCTCTTGTTTCACTAGATTTCGACAACATACGAAAAAGATATGATTTTTATTCGATAAAATGAATTAGCAACGGTTTAAAGTGTCGAAAACGGTTTAAAATTTATCAGCCGTTACCTCCAGTAAATGTTCAAAACTAGGTTTGAATTTTTCGCGCAAACGGTGAAGCTTGGCGACGATCAGACGTTACCACGTCGTAGAGCCTGGAATTCCACGCTTGGGGGGGGTGGTGCGGTCGACTTCGACGGCGGCACGGCGGAGGTAGGAGCTGCGAACGTGGCGACTTCCCGGGCTACAATCGATCGAAATACTCAATGATAATTAGCAAACCAGGTATGGATTTGAAGAGGACGAGAAGATCTACAAAATCCTCAACTGGAGCAAGTGATTTTATAGTGTGGATTGGCCGGAATCGAGGAGAGAAGGGGGAAAGCTTTTCCGTCATTCGAACTAGAGGCGGCGGTTTTTTTTTTATTTTTTGGAAAATAAAATTAATGAATGGAATTATTTAATTGGCCGATATATATATTTATTCCAAAATTCTCGTTTCTCCATCCGAACTCCAATTTGAACCCAACGACTGTCGCCCCTAGCTAAATACCTCCATTTCGGACATAACGGAATATGTTTTGTAAGCCCATTTGACTGTTTCAGTCAGTTATTCTTCAAATTAAAATATACTAACAAAATTAATTTCTTTGAATTTGGAGGTCGTTCGAAAAATGGCCATTTTTTGGTCGATCCAATTCAAATTGAAATTACTGAACGCGTTTTAATTTACCATGCTCACATATTAATTCCAAAAATTATGTAATTTGAAAAATAGTCATAAATTGACATTCCGGATCCAACCAAAGTGGTTTCGTCGAAGAGGTCGCTTGCAAAATTTCTATTATTAAGGGCTATATATTATATTAAACGCCATAACAACTATTTTGAATATTTAGCTGGCCAAAATTTTTTATTTTCGCTATGAAATTTCAATTTTTCAGATCCGATAGAAAGATATAATTAAGCAAATTTAAACATTTTTTGTTTTACTGAAATCCGATTTATTTTGAATCCTGTACATTCAGTTAAAGTTCAAAATCAAATATTCAAACTACCGCGCCATTTTAGGTTCGTTATATAATTAAAATAAATTTATTTGTTCTAACTTCATTTAAAATAAATTTAAAATCAGTATTATTTAAAATAAATCATTTTAATTATTCAAAATTCATTAACATTGCTAAAATAAAAAATTTAAATTGGTTCTGATTTTTCGGGTTGTTACAATCTCCCCACTTAAAACTTTTCGTCCCCGAAAAGGAAACAATAGTAAAGTAGGAAACAAAATGGATATGCAAAATATTGTAAATGTACCTTGCACCAAACTTAACCAGAGATGTCCACTCTTCACTTGGGATAAGCCTGCTTAATGCTGTCTTCTGTCTCCCATGTGCAGTCTCTAGGATCACCGCTCCACTGCACTTTGACTAAATGAACCTTCTTGTCCCTTAGCACTTTAGTTTCTTTGCTAATAATCTTTATCGGCTCTCTTCTCACAGCTAATTTCGGAGTAATATCCAAATCTTGTTGTGATGCTTCTTCAACAACCAAGTCTGGATCATGCACATGTTTACGAAGTTGAGACACGTGAAATACATCATGCACTCTGGGCAACCAGTCAGGTAACTGAACCCTGTAAGCAAGAGTTCCAATCCTTTTAAGTATAGGAAATGGACAAAAAAATCTCGGCGCCAACTTCTCTGTCTTTCCGAATCTGACTACTCCTCTCATCGGAGAAACTCTCAGATATACATAGTCACTAACAACGAATGCTAAATTTCTTCTTCTAGAATCTGCATAACTCTTCTGTTGGCTTTGAGTTGTTTGCAGTCGCTTCTTAATGAAATCGACTTTATCCGAAGTTTCACGAATCATGTCGGGACCCAATACTAGTCGATTGCTTGATTCTACCCAACATGCGGGAGATCTACATGGTCGACCATACAATGCTTCGAATGGTGACATTCCCAAGCTCGCTTGGTAGCTATTATTATATGAGAACTCAGCCAAATGCAAGTGATCTTCCCGCGATCCGCCAAAATCAATAATAAATGCCCGCAATAAATCTTCTAGTATACGATTCACCCTCTCAGTTTGTCCATCTGTTTGAGGATGATATGCGGTGCTAAGGTTTAAGTTTGTTCCCCGCTCTACCTGGAATGCTTCCCAGAATTTACTAGCGAATATCGGATCACGATCACTAACAATACTACTGGGAACTCCATTTAGTTTAACAATTTCTTTAAAATAAATCTATGCCAGGTTCTGAGCTGTTCTATTTGATCTGGCAGGTATAAAATGGGCAGTCTTCGTGAAACGATCTACGATCACCTAAATACTGTCATTTCCTTTCTTGGTTCTGGGCAACCCATCTATGAAGTCCATGGAAATTTGCTCCCACTTCCAATTTGGAACCTCCAACGGTTGTAACAATCCAGCGAGTTTCTGTTGATCGCTCTTGACTTGTTGACAAATGGAACACCGACTAACATATATTGAAATGTCCCTTTTCATAGATCTCCACCAGAAAGTGCACTTGATATCATTATACATTTTACTCACACCAGGATGGATACTGAGCTTAGATTTGGCAACTCGAGGCCTTGATTTTCTGAATTCTTTAACCGATCCTCTGAATGAAGTGGTCATCTTTCTGAAGAACAGATATCTTATCAATCAATGAAGGCGTAATAATAAGATTAGCATGATCGCATTCTTTCTGCTAAGCGCATCAGCTACAACATTAGCATCCCCTGGAGTATACAAAATATTGAGATCGTACGCTGCAAGAAATTCTAGCCAGCACTGTTGTCTCAAATTTAAATCTTTCTAGGTAAACTGATACTTTGACGACTTGTGATCAGTGTATAATTCGATTTTCTCACCCAATAAATAGTGCCTCGAGATTTTCAAAGCAAACACGATGGCTAACAATTCAAGATCATGAGTAGCATATCTCTTCTCATGCGGTTTCAACTGACGGCTAGCATAAGCAACTACTTGGCCCCTTTGCATTAATACCGCACCAACACCTTCAAGAGAAGCATCTGTATAGACTATCAAATCTTGATTGCCATCAATAATAGTCAACACTGGAGCAGTTGTCAACCTTAACTTCAGCTCCTGGAAAGCTGCCTCACATTCAAGAGTCCAATTAAATCATGTGTGCTTCTTAGTAAGCTATGTCATTGGGCTAGATAGCTTCGAAAAATCCTTAATGAATTTCCGGTAATAACTAGCCAATCCTAGAAAACTCTGAACTTTTGTGGGTGTCCTAGGCTGCTTCCAATCTAGAATAGCAGTAATTTTGCTGGGATCTACTGAAATTCCTTCCTTTGATATGACGTGACCAAGGAACTTCACTTCTTCTTCCCAGAATATAAACTTACAAAATTTGGCTTTCAATACGTTCTTTCTCAGAATCTCCAACACTTGTTCTAAATGTTTACCGTGCTCGCTAGTGGACTTAGAGAAGATTAATATATCATCAATGAAAACCAGCACAAATTTATTCAAGACTTCTCTGAATACTCTATTCATTAAATCAACAAAATAAGCTGGAGCGTTACATAAGCCGAACGACATTACTAACCACTCATAGAATAAGTCTGGACCTCTGAATGCTGTCAAAGGAACACATTCTTCGGCAATACGAAGTTGATGAAAACCTGTAGCTAGGTCCATTCTTGAAAATACTTTCGCTCCATTCAAATGATCCAATAAATCATCAATGCGGGGCAACGAATATTTATTCTTCAATGTTTGCTTGTTCATGTCACGATAATCAACACATAATCTGAGAGTACCGTCTGACTTTGGAACAAACACCACTGATGCTCGCCAATTCGAAAAACTAGGCCTGATCAGACCTTTCCATAATAATTGTCGAGTTTGGTCGCCCAATTCTGCTTTTTCCTTCAAGGTCATCCTCTGAATTGCGTGCACTACTGGCCTTGCATTCGGCATTAAATTAATCTTGAAGTCAATTTCTCTTCGCGGTGGTAAGCTATCAACTTCTTCGAACACATCCGCATAATTTTTGACGACATGAATACTTTCTATAGAAGTAGGAGAAACATCAAGAGCAGACCAAAATTCTTTCCTATCCGAATTTGGACCTTCACATGGTATTGTTATGCACCTTTCGAATTTAGTCTTAGATTTAATGATCCTCTCAGCGCACTTAACTCCGGCTTCGTATTAGGTTAACCAATCCAATCCTAAAATAAGATCAAATTGGGTAAAATTCATGATGTTTGAAATGGAAGGGAACCGATAACTGGAATAAGAGACAAGCATCCCACAAATCCAACTAAGATCAAGGGAACCCCCAATCGGATTATGGACACTAATGGGTACTTTGAGCTTTCTTAATTTTAAGTCCAATTTCTTAACCACATTACTCGAAATAAAACTTCTTGACGCGCCTGTATCAAACAGTACTTTAACTAGAATATTTTTGACAGTAAGCATGCCTTCTAAAACATCTGGCCTTCCCTGAATAGCTGAGAGTGTTGCAACATCTGTCGTGTTATTGACTTGAGCCACCTTGGCGATCTTCAAAAGCCGGCAATCTTGCTTTACATAACCAGCCTGATGGCAAAGATTGCATTCTCTATTCTCTTGAAACTTCTTACTGGATTTAGATCCACCCTTCCTTTGTTTCTTTAAAGATTTGCAATGTATTGTCAAATGTCCTTGCCTGTTGCAGCTAGAGCATACAACTGTCCTTACTCTCTTCTTTTTATTTATCTCAGATCTTTTACCTGACTCGGGTTCCTTACTGTCCTCTGGCTTTGTACTTGCCTCAGTACTATCATTTTCAAACTCCCTTTTGTTGCTAGAACCGCCTTCCTCTTCATCGCCCAAAACACCTTGCTTATCAAGATTCTAATAGCGATAATCCATTTCTGTCATCTTAGAAAAAGGAAGCTTCACATGTGCAGTTACTCTACTTTCATATTTTCTTTGAAGTCCGTTGATAAATCTCAGATTCTTCCTCAAAGGATCTTAAATTAGCTGCGGGCCAAAATGAGAAATTTCAGTGAATTTATTCCGATACTCTCGGATGGTCATATCTCCTTGTTTCAGATGGTAGAATTCACCATATAGCTGCTCAGTCGCTTCTGGTGGAATAAATCTTTGTTTGAAAAGTTCTTTAAATCTATCCCAGGTAATATTACCTTCTGGATCATCCATAGTAACAGTTTCCCACCAGGTTAAAGCTTCTCCTTTGAGTGCCCAAGATGCCAGTAATCTTTTCTGATCATCTCTCAGCTTTAAGCCTTGAAACATTCTCTCATAAGAACGCATCCATGATTGTGTTTCAATAACGGATTCTTTTTCCAAGAATGGTACTCCACCCAGATTTCGATACTTCTTTACTAGAACTTCTAGATCTGGTTCTGGCTGTGGGAGCACGATTGGCTCATTAGATTGCTGAACCATAGAATTACTTCTTCGGTTTCTGCCACTCATTTTCTACTATGTCTGCAAATAGCAGACAAAGTGTCAGGCCAACAGAAAAGATATTATAAAGCATAGAGACATATATTTAAATGTTAATGAATCTATTGGGGTGTATTTTACTCTGATATACTCATTCTAGGACACTACTGATCCTATCTATAATGAGTTATTCATCTTAGAATTCTATTGATTCTATTTCTGATGAGTTCGTTAATATGTTATATTCCAGAGAAAAGGTTAACCAAAGCTTTGATACCAACTGAGATGACCCCAAACTACCGTGCCACGGAAGCAAGGATAATCATTGGAATATAATATATAAACAATAACAGCAGAACATAAATATGGAATTACACCAGATAAGGTACATCAAATTACACTGGAACAAATATAATCATTAGAGTTACACAGCATAACAGGATCATACTTAGTTCAAAATACAGTTTCAGCTATATATAAAATGTCTACCGCGGAATCAAAACATAATATACATAATATAGTCTGGAACAATATAATAGAAATGAAAGAATCCATCTTCAGCTCCATAGATATCCAGAATGAACCAGCTAAAACCTGAATACAAGGTTGCCCGTGTAGAAATAAGGGGCACCCGAGTTTGCAAAGTGAATCAAACTACAAGTCAATCATGGGACTGGTATGAGAAATCTTACTTCACTGATTTAATAATAAGGTCAATCACAGGATCACGCCACTAACGCGGAATGGGTTTACTCCATTGGATTTCCAGTGCATAAAACAAGTAAATCATTTAAACATCGCAATGCTTTTACAAAAATGAAGCCATTATAAGACTCATGTCCCATCACACAATGCAACGCAAGCCGGAGGATAGTTTTTTACCTTATAATGGCCAAAATATGCTTGATACATATAAATCAAAATCATTTGATATTATTACTAGTTCATATATGTTTCAAAAACAATTTCAATCAAAATATGTCAATCATAGACGACATGGGTACCATATATCATGTCGCCATATATAGGTTTACAATCAAAACCGTACATGTCGTATTGGAAGTTGGATTTCCATCATGAACCAAGGCAAGGGATCGTCCTTACCGTTCGAGGCACTCTAGCCCGTCACTCAGAATACATCCGCAACTGCACCTAGGAAAATGCAGGGCCGATCCACCTAAGTGGATTAATAATCCCTGAACAATACGTTTCTCCGCCTTATGGGGCGTAATGGTCAGTATGTCGACCATATCATCCATCGGCCCCGTAGTGACCGATATATCCGAGGTACCTCGCTTTCCAACAACCACATAAGTAAAAATGTCTAGTCTCCATACCATGACACCACTCCTAGCTAGAAAGAAACGCATGTCCTCCCTGTCGTCCTTCATCCCGTTTCTGGTTCATACCGGGGTGTGAAGCTCGCGAATTAATGCTATACACAAAACTATGCTATATTAAAGTTGTGCTTTTATCATCAACTACAAGGCCCTGCTTTTCAACAAAAGCCTTGATCATTTGCGCTCAGCATGCTACATTGGCATTCCACGCTATGCAACTGATGTCTATCGATATATAACCTCTAAGGTCGTACATCTTAGAGAAGGGTGTTAAGCAAGAGAATAAATTCTCCGCCACCTAACGGATATATATTTAATATAAATTAGTCAACACAGAATAAAATACAACGTCAGATACACATCCATTTACTAGTTCGTTCTGGGTCTGAACAAAACCAGAGGCACCTTATTCCTCGTCCCATAAGTCCAATATAGGAGAGAGGCCCTCGCACATTGGAACAATCAACAAATATGTCCGGGCCACTACCACTGTAACCCCTCCTAGGAGCTAACCGATCCAGGGCATCAGTAGTAATCCATTCGATGTGAAGATCACCGGTCTTGCACCGTCTTCATATTTTCGACTTTAAAACGTCAATCAATTATTTGAAACGAGGATTAACTCGGCCTTTCAAACAATTCATGTATACATAGAATTCAAATCAATTCTTTTCCATGGTTAAATTATTCGACATTCACGTTTCAAATCAATATAATAATTTCATGTCAAATACATCTAACCATCATAATATCCAATAAACAAAGTAAAATCGGTTTCTTTCCATTCCATATCATTTATAATATTTTATAATGATTTTTCACTATTTTTATATATATAAAAATAGTCCATTTTCATCGAACGATGTTTCAGGACATTCGATGGCACTGGCGCTACTCTCGTCCAAATTTGGATTAAATATTTCGCAAAATCTAACCATTGGATTTTAACGAATTTTATATCGTTGGAAAGATCTTTCCAGAGCGAACCCAACGGTTCCGGTTTTGAGAAAATTCGACGGTTGGATCTCCCGTAGTAATTATTTAAAATTACGATTTCAAAACGCGAACTGCAGCGTCGTTATTCATTTTATTTTATTTTATATTTATATTTATATATAAATATAATTTATTCGACGATTTCTAAAACGTTTTTACTTCAAAAATTTAGCTAATGCCTTTAAATTTTGAAAAATTTCGCCATAACCTCCTTTGTGCGGAGAAGGGTTTGGAAATTTATTGGGCCGTATTAGGTACCCAATAAATCCAGTATAAGCACACACAATTTTTAGTGACCTATCTATGCCCAAGGGAGTGTGTATAATAACACCACAGATAAATCTCGTCACCTTGTCCAGTGTTGGAAAATAAATAATCCATGTGCCGTATCTAATAATTAGAGATACGTGATTATTCTCAACTCCTGACCCGTGTGGGGTTTTTATTAAATCCGACAATTTACCATTATATTTTATTTAGCCCATATCAGTCCTTAGTTCAATCTACAGTTCAATCATCGCCATACGAGCGTCTTCCCCGTATGGTAATCTCAACCTCGTCGTACAGGCTTCAAATCCTTATATGGAATATGATATGCTATGAAATCAAAAGTTCGTCTTCGGTTCAACCTGAAATGCAGTCATCTCCATACAAGCATCTCGCTTGTATGGTAACTCCAACCTCGTCACATAAGCTCTAAATGCTTATGTGGTATATGATAGAGTAGGCTATCTTAACGAAGTATGCCATGCAGTGTAGTTCAAAATTAATTGTTACTATTCTATGGTTTTGTTTATAATCTCACACAGAACAACCAGCACACCGCATCCAATGGCATCCACAGGAGTTTATATAATAAATAGAATTGCGCATCCAACTCATTAAGGCTTACCTATTTGTCGGGCACGCAAATAAATTCTTTACTCAACAACTAATCCATTTTCCTGTTCAACATATCTATATATATATTCATATCTATGCTAAAAATAATATTTTTAGCGAACAAATATTTATTTCCATATATGGTTATTTTTAACACCTCATATACATGTTAAAAATAATATCTCTAATGAACAAACATTTATTTCAACCCGTGGTTATTTTTAACACTTCATATATGTGATAAAAATAATATTTCAACTAATAAAAATATATTTCAACACACGATTATTTTTAACACTTCATATACATGATAAAAATAATATTTTCAATCAACAAATATTTATTTCAACATATCGTTATTTTTAACACATCATACATGTGATAAAAATAATATTTTCAATCAACATTTATTTATTTCAACCTATGGTTATTTTTAACACTTATATATACAATAAAAATGTGATTTTTATTGTTCAAACCATATATTCAACACACGAATATTTTTAACACTTCGTATATAAAATAAAAATGTTTTTTTTTATTGTTCAAACTATTTATTCAACATACGAATATTTTTAACACTTTGTATATACAATAAAAATGTGATTTTTATTGTTCAAACCATTTATTCAACATACTAAAAATTTTAACACTTCGCATATACAATAAAAATGTGATTTTTATTGTTCAAACCATTTATTCAACATACGAATATTTTTAACACTTCGTATATACAATAAAAATGTGATTTTTATTGTTTAAACCATTTTTTCAACATACGAATATTTTTAACACTTCGTATATACAATAAAAATGTGATTTTTATTGTTCAAACAATTTATTTCAACACAACAACTATTTCATATAGTCATTTCAGAAAATTTCGGCATTACAACGGCAGAGTGGGTAGCACCGGCACCATGTCCAGCATGGCTCCTCTGCAATCCTAGGCCTTGCAGCATTAAAATACTTTCATTTCCACTATACAATTCATTTTCATTATATAATGAATTTTCCACAAACACAATCAATTTTGCTGCAACCACAATCAATCATTCCAACCATAATCAATTTCTACAACACAATTCTATCAAACAAATCGTCCATGGTCTATGGACGATGGTGTCAGGAGCTACTAAGCTCCGTCTGCAATCTATATATTTTTATTCATTTATTTTTGAGTTTAGATTGCTCACCTTGGGTTCCACTCCTAAAATTGTAGATAGCTCCAAAAAAAATCCGGTCACTTCTAGAATGTAGTGTACGATGTCACGGTCCCAATATCTCTTGTTTGACTAGATTTCGACAACAATATGATATGATTTTTATTCAATAAAATGAATTAGCAATAGTTTAAAGTGTCGAAAACAATTTAAAATTTATCAACCGTTACCTCCAGTAAATGTTCAAAACTAGGTTTGAATTTATCGCGCAAACGGTGAAGCTTGGAAACGATCAGACGTTACCACGTCGTAGAGCCTGGAATTCCGCGCTCGGGGGTGGTGGTGTGGCCGACTTCGACGGCGGCACGACGGAGGTAGGGGACTACGAACGTGGCGACTTCCCGGGCTTTAATCGATCGAAATACTCAATGATAATTAGCAAACCAGGTATGGATTTGAAGAGGACGAGAAGATCTACAAAATCCTCAACTGGAGAAAGTAATTTTATAGCGTGGGTTGGCCGGAATTGAGGAGAAAAGGGGGGAAAGCTTTTTCGTTGTTCGAACTGGAGGTTACGGGTTTTTTTTATTTTTTGGAAATTAAAATTAATGAATGGAATTATTTAATTGGCCGATATATATATTTATTCCAAAATTCTCGTTTCTCCATCCGAACTCCAAATTGAACCCAACGACTGTCGCCCCTAGCTAAATACCCTCATTTCAGACACAATGGAATATGTTTCATAAGCCCATTTGACTGTTTCAGTCGGTTATTCTTCAAATTAAAATATAAAACATTCAATATTATATTTGAACGTACATTTTAATTTGTCGGGGCCACATACTGATTCCAAAAATTCCCGAAAAATAAATCTTGCTATGTTTGGACGATACAGTCCTAACACAATTAATTTCGTCAAATTTGGAGGTCGTTTGAAAAATGGCCATTTTCTGGTCGATCCAATTCAAACTGAAATTACTGAACGCATTTTAATTTACCACACTCGCATATTAATTCGAAAAATTATGGAATTTTAAACCTAGCCATAAATTGACCGGATCCAACCAAAGTCGTTTCATCGAAAACGGAGGTCGTTTGCAAAATGTCTATTTTTAAGGGCTATATAGTATATTAAATTCCATAGCGACTATTCTGAATATTTAACTGGCCATAACTTTTTATTCCCGCTATGAAATTTCAATTTTTTAGATCTGTTAGAAAGACATAATTAAACAGATTTAAATATTTTTGGTTTTACAGAAATATGATTTAGTTTGAATCCTGTACATTTAGTCAAAGTTCAAATTTTCAAACTGCCACGCCATTTCAGGCTCGTTATATAATTAAAATAAATTTATCCGTTCTAACTTCATTTAAAATAAATTTTAAATCGTTATTATTTAAAATAAACCATTTTAAATATTCAAAATTCATTAAAATTGCTAAAATAAAAATTATAAATTAGTTCTGATTTTCCGGGTTGTTACAAAAAACTTAACTAATTCGAGTGCAATGTTGGATTAGGATGAAGTTGGTTACGTTTGAAATTGAATTAAAGATTGATTAATGGAAATAAATTGACTACATTAAAATTTTGATTGATTCCTATAATTAATATCGTCACGTTAAAACTAATTAATGAAACCAAGCAAATTTATAGCGTATGTGATTGATTCGTATAATTAATATAAGCCTTGTTTTAGGGGATTATTATTTCGAATTGAATTAAGATGGAAAAATGAAAATTTACATACTTTTTTTATTTAACCATTCAAATTCTTTGATGTGAATAAATAAATAAACCATTTTCCTATATAATATCTCCACCCTAACCTAGCTACTTTCTCTTGCCTGTAACAAAAAAAAAAGAATAGCCACTTTGTTCTCTTTTCAGAAACCTTCAATGGCCATTAGCTTTTCATCTTTAAAAGAAAAATCCATATCAAACAAATTACTCAATGAAAAATCCTGAATTTTGATTCGATAGGATCGTAACGAGAAGACCTAAATCCTCCTGCCATTTTTATTGTGTTCGATCTTCACCAAGAAATTCACATTATAGAGTAGCGAGATAGGGTTGCGGTTTTGTCAAAATATATGGTATATTTTACTATTTTTGAAACGACCTGAAATCCCCCTTACGGGGAATCACGGATTGAGTTGAGAACAAACCACATCAGGACGCAAAAATAAGAACATTTCAATGTTAATTACAACAGTTCCATCAGAATACAAGAATATACAGAGTATTAATAAATATTACACATTCGATAAATATCAGAGATTTCAATAAATTACATAGCAGCGGAAAATAATACAAAACACAACTGAAGGAGATATACAGATACAAAGCTTTCCGGACATCATTCCAGCTGTAAACCAGGTTCCTATGAATATAAATCTGCAAAACCAAAACTACTAGCTGCCTGTGCCGAAAATAAGGGCACCCAGAGTTTAGGTTAAAACAATAAACACCAGGTCAGTCATGTGACTGGTGTGAGAACTAAAACAGTTATTATTCTTTATTTTAAAGTTAAGTAAATCAAGGGACCACGCCGTATAACACGGAACGGGTTTCCTCCCAAGAATACCAGTGCATAAAACAACATCGCATTGCTAAATAAAGAACAATGAAGCTATTATAAGACCCAGGTCCCATCACACAATGCAACACAAGCCGGAGGATAGGGTTTTACCTTATAATAGTCAAAGAACGCTTGATACGCTAAATTTCATCTTTTATTATTACTATAAGTGTATAGTGTCAAAACAATTTCAATCATAAGTATCAATCATAGGCGGCATAAGTGCCCCATACCACTATGTTGCCATATATAGGTTCTACAATCAAAACCGCAAAGTCACGTATTTGGAAGTTGGATTTCCATCTGTGAATCGAGGCAAGGGATCGTCCTCACCGCTTCGAGACTTTCTAGCCCGAGTCTCATGAACAGCCGCAACTGCCCCTTGGATCGTCAGGGCCGGTCCACTTGATGTGGATTAAACTTAAATCCTGAACAATGCATTTCCCCGCCCTTTGGGGCGTAAATGAGCCAACGAATGACTCCATCGGACCCGGATCGTCCGATCTAACCGAGGCGCCTCGCAACAGCAACAACCACACAGGTGAAAAGTATATAAATGTCAGCCAGTTTAAGCACTGACACCAACCTAGCTAGAAGGAAACGCATGCCCTCCCTGAGGTCCTCTCCCGTTTCTGGTTCACAACCGGGGTGTGAGGCTCACAAATCAACGTTACACAAAGCTATGCCACACAGGCGGTGCTTTGATAATCAACCACAAGACTTTTCTTTTCAACAGAAGCCTTGATCATTTGCATCTTAGCATGCCACACAGGCAAACCACTCTATGCAACCGATATCCATCAATCACACAGAATGATATCTAATGTTAGACACGCAGTCCATTTAAACGTCCGTTCTGGGTCTGAACGAAACCGGAGGCACCTTGTACCTCGCATATCCATCGATCTCCAAGTACGTCTGACGATCACCGACTGATTCCCTACTCTTGGGTGTACAACCCAATAAAGATCATCAGTAATTATCCAAACGATGTGAAGACCTCCGGTCTTCGACCACCGTCTTCATCCTCGACAACACGTCAAATCAGTTATTCAGAATGGGATAAACCCGGTCTTTCTGAATAACTCGCGTATATAATAAACAAGTGTTACACAAACACAACATATGCCTCATTCCAATTCATCAGTCACTAACCGTAAATTAGTAAGAGAACAATTCCCCAAATATTAACCTCGAAGGCCGAAACCAACATCAGATCAATACCCAGGAAACCATTCATCTTAACTAATCTTCAGTTAGTTGCTAAATTTCACATTCTTAGGGAAAGGTTCCCATTAATTTTATCAAAGATAAATTATTTAAATTTATTCTTTAATCTTCTTTTGAATATCAATTCAAACAAGTCGGGATTAGCGAACCACACCGAAGTAATCATTTATTCTATTTCCCAATCCCAACCTATTCATTCCATGAAGTAAAACTGGTCATACTTCATATCTAACACCACGGTATTATCGGTAAATTCAATTACCATTTCACGTTCAAATCTAATTAAAGATTTAACTATCGCCTGGAGCAAAACTGGTGATACTCCATTCTCGATCACTTCAATCTAATTAAAGATTCATTAAAACTCCACTTAGTTTTAATCTTCCCAAAAATCAATATCTTGTCTTTAACTGGGTTAAAGAACCAATGTCATTTAAAACACGGTTCACTATAAACCCAAAATCACGTTCCATTCCATCAGCCTTTAACCATAAATTAGCAAGTAAACAATTCCCTAAGTATTAACCCCGAAGGCCGAAACCAACATCAGATCAATACCCAAGAAACCATTCAACTTGACTAATCTCCAGTTAGTTTCTAATTTTCTTAACTCCGTTGGGTCTAAGAACAGTATTATTAAAGATACCATTCACGACAAACCCAAATCCCATTTGATATTAAATACAAGGCTCTGAATAGAAAATATATCGGCTTATATTCAATATCAAATTTACGACCAACCAATATCGTATTGGAAATAACGATATAAATATCTTTCAAATATCCATAACAATATCTGTATAATCATGAAATCCAACATCGAAATATTCCAAAGACAATTTCGATTCAAATCCACTCCAATTTAATTGTTGGAAATTCTGGTTACTTTTAAAACCCTTTCAAATCCAATTTATTTATTTCAAAAATAAATGAATTATAATTCTAGTTCAAAACTAGTTCTTTTCGATAAAAAACTATTTTTATCCTTTCAAATATGGAATTTTTCATCTTAATTCTTCACAAATCATTTCTTATGATTTTACACAAATTATTACTTTTTTTAATAATTTTATCAAGGCCCGTACAGTCGATTTCCATCAACGGCCATCGAACTGCACTTACACCGACCTTTTCCAAATTTGATTTGGACATAATTTTAAATCCAACCATTAGATTTCTAATTTCTAATATTCGTTAGAAAGCTCTTTTCGATACGATCCAATGGTTCCGGTTTTAGGAGAATCCGACGGTCGGATCTCCCGTAATGTCCGTTCGAAGTCAATGGTCGAAATTCGTGAACTACCGCTGCGCGGTACGTTCTATTTGGGCTATTATATTATATATATAATATATATAATATATACTTCATCGATTTCCTTTTAAAACGTATTTTATAATTCGTTTTAAATTCGTTTTCAAAACGATTTCAACTTCATATTCAATTTCAAATCAAAATTGAATATTCCATATCATCGATATATATATATATATATATATATATATATATGATAATATTTTCAAAACGTTATATTTTGAAATCACTTCCTTTTCTATAATCATTATAAAAACGAATATAATCGATATAAATATCGTTCGCGTCAAAATGGCGCATATCTAACCAACACGACTTATATATTTCAATAACTTCGTTATTCTATTCAACAAATGAATATTTCCTTCAACACGTTAATTTTCTTTTATTCAACACATGAATATATATTTTATTCAACACATGAATTTTCTTTCTATTCAACACATGAATTTTCTTTCTATTCAACACATGAAATTTCTTTCTATTCAACACGTGAGTTTTCTTTCTATTCGACACATGAATTTTCTTTCTATTCAACACATGAATTTTCTTTCTATTCAACACATGAATTTTCTTTTATAATATTCCTTATTTTCCAAATTGGAATGAGGCCCAATCAATTACCATATAATGTTAATTATATGGTTTCCATACAACACATGTATATAATAGCAACGATAATTAATCAACCATCATCCAGAGTGCATTCTACACTGTATAAGCATCAAATATCAATATTCAACACTTGTAACAGCCTGTCAATCAATCGATCGACATACAACTAATTATTGGGATTAGTGTATGCCCAATTTCATCCCAACACCCGTGTGGGGTTTCAAACAATCAAACACAGATTTTATTTGTGCAGTTGGGCGATGTGCAAAATTTATCGTCCTAATCAATATCAGTCAAATTGGTGTACATAAACAAATCATTTGATTTGTAAATGAATATATATTTTATTTCAACATATGAAATTATTTTATTTCAACACATGAAATTATTTTATTTCAACACATGAAAATATTTTATTTCAACACATGAAATTATACTTTTCACATCACAATCCACAGTCAATTTCTCAACACAAACAATCACACAAGTCGTCCATGGTCTGTGGACAACAGGTGTCAGGTGCTGCTAAGCACCGTCTGCATCCTAGTATATATTTCTAACTAGAAAACAAGAATTAAAAGTGAGGATTCTCACCGAGGGTTCCACTCCGCCGTGCTTTACTTTTGAACTACTGAACCGTCTGGATCTGTTTGAAATTCTAATGCAGCCCTTGCCCCGCTGTTCATAATAAAAATTATATTTTTATTGCTTCATTCCAATAAATAAAAATTATATTTTTATTTCTTCTTCATATATAAAGATCGAATTTTTATATCATCGCTATAAAAATTACATTTTTATTTCAACATATATATAATAAAAATCAGATTTTTATTTCGCTACATATATAAAGATCAAATTTTTACTATCTATATAATATAAAAATCGTATTTTTATTCTTTCTACAATATAAAAATCATATTTTTACCCTTTCTATAATATAAAAATCACATTTTTAATATTTCTATTATATAAAAATCACATTTTTCATTAAACAAAAATCAAATCTTTATCATAGAGAAAAATCAAAACTTTATTAAAATTAAAAATCACAGCTTTCCTAATATAAAGATCATATTTTTAAACCGTAAAAATCAAATCTTTAAAGTGTTAAAAATCTTAAATTTATGTTATACAATGTCATATAAAACGTAATGGCCACTTAGTTATTAAAGTTAACTAATTACATGAAGTAAAAGATAACAAAACTCACGTTTTTCGAAGGTGGAGGTTGGCCTTTCGCTGTTCGAAGGGGGAGGAGGCTTTTTGGTCAGAGTTGAACGACTGTGGAGGCGTAGGGGAGGGGGTTTGGTTCGCTGGAGGCGGAGGAGGGTGGCAGGGTGGTCCAGCGGTCCAGGGGGGCGCGCTAGGGCTTCAGAAAGGGGGCGACGACGTCGTTTTGTGGGGGGTTGGGGCTTCTCTAACGGGTGTAGGTGAGGAGAGAGGGCGGCGGATCCGAGAAGGGGGGAGGGCGGCGCTGGCCTCGAGCGGCGGTGTGCTTCGTGGATGGCGGCGCGGCGACGATCGAGGGGGGGCGCTAAAGCATCGGCGGTTTTATATTATTTTTTCTGATTTGAGAGAATAAGGAAAAGGGGGGTATAGGTTTATATATTTTTATTTTATTTTATTTTATTCCAATAAAAAGTTGACTTTTAATTCGAACTCAAAATTGATCCCACCGACTGTCGTCCATAATAATTATACGCATTCCGAACACAATGGGATATGAATCGTAAGTTGATTCGACTGTTTCGATCAGTTTCCGTCAAAATACAAATCTATATATTGAATTTGAACGCACATTTCAATTTACCGGGACCACATATGAACACTAAAAATTCCAGAAAAATTATTTCTAGCTTCGTATTGACGATACGGTCCTAACAAAACTGATTTCTTCGAATTCTGAGACCGTTTGAAAAATGGCCATTTTCCAGTCGATTAAAATCAACTAAAACTGGTCAAACGCATTTTCCTTTGCCACGCTCACATATTAATTCAAAAAATTATGAATTTTGAAACCCAGCAATAACTTTACATCACGGATTCAACGAAAGTGGTATCATCGAAAACCGAGGTTGTTTGCAAAATTTCCATTTTTAAGGGCCAGAATTCCATAGCGACTATTCTGAATTTTCTACTGGGCATAACTTTTGATTCCCGCTATGAAATTTCAAATTTTCGGATTCATTGGAAAGATATTCTCAAATAGAATATTTTTTGTTTCGCTAAAATCCGGTTTATTTTGAATCCTGTACATTCATTTGAACTTTGAAATCGAATTTTCAAACTACCGCGCCATTTTCAATTCCTTTTATAATTAAAATAAAATATTTATATTCTAACGACGATTCAAATAAATATATACGTTCTAATTCTAATGAAAATTAATTTCTCGTCGTAATTATTTAAAATAATTCATTTTAAATAATCAAAATTCACTAAAATTTCCAACTTAGAAATTTTAAATTGGCTCAGAATTTCCGGGTTATTACAATCTCCCCCACTTAAAACTTTTCGTCCCCGAAAAGGAACGAAGCCGAAAGTTATTTTACAAATCAACTCTACTTTCATTATTTTCATTACGACTTAAGTTCTTCAACTTTTCAGTTTCTAAGAACCTTTCAAATTTTTCAAAAATTTGGCTAACACCCTGAATTTTTGAAAAATTTCGCCATAACCTCCCCTGCACCGGTGATTTCGGGATTTTCATATAGCCTCCCATGGCCTTCTTCAATCCAAAAGAAAAAGAAAAAGCCAATCGGCTCATAAAATCATCCAAAACCCAAGAAATACAATAAACATGTATGTAATGACCCGGATTCTTATGGGTTAATTTTAAAATATTTAATACGGATTAAAAATATTGGGTGGATAATATAAATGGAATTTTATATTAAGTTATCAATTTAATAATCAATTTCGATTTAATATCGAATATATTAAAATAACAGAATACGAAAATAGATTTAGATGAATTCAAAATTTAATTTGAATTAAATACGGTTCAAATAATTAATGGGAAATTTTATTTGAATTTATAACGATGATAATATTAATTTATTTTCGAAGAAATTAATTGGTTTGAAATTAAATTTATATCAATTTAAATTAATATCTGTTCCGGATGATCGAACTGGACTTCGATACTTATCCCAGTGTTTTCAGAATAGCGGTTTTACCCTAGGAATGGCAGTGGTTGGGTTCAAAAAGGAGTTCGGAGTCAAGGGGTACTTTATTTTAAAGGATACCGAAATAAAATATCTTCTTGGGTGGATGGAAATAAAACACCAAGGCAAGAAATATCGACCACTTAAATTCCAAACCAAAACCCAAATGAAATCCCCTTTATAAATTAAAATGGCCGCTCCACTACTTTTCAAAAATCAAATAGAAATCGTTCTCTTCTCTTAAAATCAAAATAATGGAATTCGTGACCATCGCGACAAGGGGGGGACAAAAATCACGATCTGAAAATGGAAACCGCGGTCTTTTTCCTGAGCTCGTGGACCTCGTGTACGAAGACTGGAAGTCTGCGACCTCGATTTGTGGTTCGGCGAGTTTCAATGTGAGTTTAGGGTTCGAATGGGGTCATCGCGATGCAGTATAGAAGGGGGATTCACGATTTGGGGTTCCAGAGTTCAACTCGATGGGGCGTTTGGGAATTCGCGATGCTGTTTTGGGGCCTGGGCGTTTAGGGTTAGGTTCGAAGTCGCGATGTCAGACTGGAGTTTTTGGGTACGACAGTTAACATTTGGGAAGCTTCGAACTAGGATTGAAGCTGCCGAGTTTGGAGGAAAGTTGAACAAAGGGTCATGATTTGTTGTGGATGGTGGAAAGGAACGACAAATGGCAATGAGCAAACTTGGGCGTGATGCTTGATTAGGGAAGAAAGTGGTTACAGTAAAGTGAGGTTAGAATTTAGCTATGAAACTGTTTTAATTTGACTTAATTAATTTGTTTAAACCTTTATAATTCGCTAGTAAAATGATATAATTTGTAAGCCAACCATTTAGTATGAGATTAAGGAAAGTTAGACTTTTAATTTTATCATTTAAAAATCATGGATTAAGTGTGTTAAGCAATAAGGCCGTTAATGGATTGATTAATAAATTAGTTCATTCAATAACTTATAAAAAAATCATAAATTTATTTTTTATTAGATTTGAGCAAGACGAAGTACGTTGGGACCAGAACGACGGATACTTTGAAATAAACTTGGTTTGGAATTTATTGGATACTCGGCAAACGGAAAAACGGTGAGTAAATCTCACCTTTTATTTAGAAATTATTTTTATATAGTTAAAAATAATTGTCTGTGCTTGTTTGAATGTTGTCTGATTGTTTTAAATTATATATAGTTATTTAGGATTGGTTGACTATTATATATATATATATATATATATATATATATATATATATATTGGGTTGATGATTGGTTAGATTCCCGCAGTCTCATTAGCGGATGCCCGCAGTTTCATAGCGGATGATTACCCTATGCTCCCCACGCTATGATAGTGGATGACCTTCATACCGCGATATCCTGCCTCGAAGCAGGATGGGTATTATTTTGTTGACTAACGTCTGTGGATGCAGGAAAACAGGTTGGAGGAATCCAACAGGATTCCTCAAAAATATATTATCTGTTTGTTTATTTATTTGCATATATACTGTCATATATGATGTGTTAGGAAAATAAATAACTGGTTGCTTTGTGTGTTTAAATATTTCTGGGGCCTAAGTGTTGATATTTAAAAATATCATGAAAAAGGGTATTTGAGATTTAGAAAGAAAATTCTATTTTTCTAAAAATAGAATTTGAAATTTGGAATAGAATAAAAATATTAACTTGTTTTGAATATATATAAAACAAGTATGGAATTTATAAACTCTGTTTATAAACAAAAAGGTGGGATTTGAATTGAATTTGTAAACTTTGCTTATAAATGAAAATATGGGATTTGAATTGAATTTATAAACTCTGTTTATAAACAAAAAGGTAGGATTTGAATTGAATTTATAAAGTCTGTTTATAAACGAAAAGGTGGGATTTGAATTGAATTTATAAAGTCTGTTTATAAACGAAAAGGTGGGATTTGAATTGAATTTATAAACTTTGTGTATAAATATATATAATGGGGAATTTTAAGTGAAGTTATAAACGTTGTTTATAAATAATGCAGAGAATTCAAATAGAATTTGAATATAGAATTCAAATGGACTTTAAACTATAGAATTTGAAAATAGAATTTCAAATGGAGTTTAACTATAGAGTTTAAAAATAGAATTTCAAATAGAGTTTAAATATAGGGATTCTAATAGAATTTAAATGAAGTTTAAATAAAGAGAATTCAAATAGAATTAAATTGGAATTTGAATAGAGAAGTCGATAAGGAAACGAGAGTATGAGTATAATTAGGATTTGTTAATATGCAAGTTAAATTATATTTAAACATGTCATGTTCAAATATGAAGGTGAAGTAGACTGAAGAGTTAATTAACAAATTAATTAACGAATTTAGTAAAACGATCGGGTATAGTTGGAAATAGATTGGACATGTATAAATATACAGGAGACAGGTTTGGAATAAAGTGTTAGAAGGTATATAAATAGAATGCCCGACAAAAAGGTATGTATTTAATTCATATATGAGATTTTATGCGCCGTATCGGCTAGCCGCTTGGCTTTTCTTTTTTCTTTTTGATTGGAGAAGGCCTGTGTGGCAGTTTGGGGATTTTCCCGATGCTTCCGGTACAAAGGAGGTTATGGTGAATTTTTCCTGGAATTTAAGGAGTTCGAATATTTTTAAGATAATTTGATAGTTAGAAATCAACGTATCGATATATATAGAAGTCGATAAGGAAACGAACATTAGAAATAGAATAGTATAATCAAAAAGGTAGTCTAAGAATAAAATCTAGAAAGAATAGAAAGAGAAAGTGTATATGTGTTTAAAAGTGAAGAAGTAGTTGTATGGCATTGATTATTCGAGTAGTCATATCTGTTTTGACGTTATAAATGTTATTCAGTCAAGGTCTGATAGGTAGTCATACCCCAACTTGATTGATTTCATTATTAACAAATAAATAGTAAGATTCCAGGCTCGAAGATCAATGTTGAATAAGAGTTAGTTGAATATAGCATTTGGGTTGTCGTAACGATGTTTTACACAACATCCGTTTTAACCCAAATAAATGTAAGCGTGGAAATAGAATAATAATTATTTCCTAAGTATAGAAAATAAAGAAAGGTCAATATGGTTATTGAAAATATTTGGTTAACAAATATTGATAAAGAAATAGAGAAGTGATTTAATTAATGGAATATTAATTAAGGGCTCAGTGATTGTTTGATGTTTGGATGAACACTTGTTTTCTTCGATAGTTAAATCATCGACTATCGAAACACTTGTTTTTATTCGATAGTTAAATCACAGACTATCGGATTTTTGACCATCGTTGTCAATATGGAGAGACCGGTTGGATTATTATCCGAAGAACCACTCCGTATTGGCAGTAGCGTGCGAATCAGATTATATAAAGATAATCGAAGACGGAGTAGAGTGCAAGGACTTTTTCTATTAATAGAAATAGTGCCTTCAGTTCATCCTGTTCCTGGGTGACTTGTATGGATGGATGTCTGACAGAGTATTTCCAGAAAGCTCACGTATATTGATTTCTTCAACCGTACCAAGAGTGGAAGCGGAGAAGGAAACTTCTTTTAGCTAACACGTAATGTACTGTTGTAGACATCAATTAGTGATTTTCGATGGATCTGACGATGTGACATTCGAAGTGAATCTGGTGTGATGATAAAGCGTAGCTTCTAGCCTCATCAACCGGTAAATGACAGAAATCGGGCAGGCAGCATGTCTATGTAGGTCGCACCTATTAGGGTGTATAATCGCCTGATCTAGAGTT
Organism: Allium sativum; assembly: GCA_030737875.1. Lineage (NCBI taxonomy): Eukaryota > Viridiplantae > Streptophyta > Magnoliopsida > Asparagales > Amaryllidaceae > Allium > Allium sativum. Next base: position 251,266,382 of record CM060920.1, read on the forward strand.
TCATTTACTTCTAAAAATCTATTGTCGATGCTGTCCCATTCGGGAAACAGTTGCTGATCCCAACCGTTGGTGATATACATTCGATACACTCAAGCCAAATGAGTGGTCGGTCATATGTGGCTGAGTTGCAAGATGTTCTTGTTGAACTCGGTGTATTCTCCTCTAGAGATATACCAGCGGAAGGTGGTTCCATACCTTGTCATAGTTGGAAATCCATTACCCAATACGTGCTTGCAGTTTTGATTGTATAACATATATGTGGAACGTTAGATGCAAACGTTCCACTGGATTGTATTTACCTGATTTAGACACTATTATAATATCAAAGGAGTTTTTATATAAGCTATCGTTCCTTTCAAAGGGATTTTGAAAGTTAAATCAAGTGTTTGGATTTTCATAAGGGAAAAACCCGTTCCGTGTTATACGGCGTGGTCTTATGAGATATCATTTAGTTTCTGAAACTGTTTTAAACTGTTTACTCATACCAGTCCATGACTGACCCGGAGTTTATTTGTTTTGTTCTACCTAAACTCTTGGGTGCCTAAATTTGTACGGGCAGTCAAGTAGTTTAGGATTTTTCAGATATATCTAAAGGAGCTTGGAGCAGGAGGCTTCAGCGTTATCTAGTTATAGTGTTGTTCCGTTGTGTTGTACTCTGATAAGTATATGTTATACAGTTGAGCTTTTATATTTCAAAGATATGATATATTATATTTTGTTCCGCTGCAATGTGAGATTCTGTGTTGTTGTTTCTGTTCTTTATCTACCTTTTTCTTCTAAAAAAAAATGTTTCGTATTTTCATGATATTTGGGTTGGACGTATGATGTATATAGTCAACTCCGATGTTACGGAAATCTGGGTCATTACAATGTACCTATTTGTCGGGCAAACAATTTTATTCCTCTTCTCTAGCCTCTTTGCAATGACCTGTTCACATATATATATATATATATATATACATGCATGCATTTGCAAATGATTTTCAATACAGTTCAATATTTGATTCAGTTTGGCCTAAATGGTTAAAAATAGCAAACCAATAATCAAACAACACAACCATCAATCCATTAGTTGATTATCGTTTCAAATTCATAATTTTGATATATATACAGAAAATCTTCTTTTTGATACCAAATCACAACAATAGCCCTATCTAGTTTTGGTTCTCACACCAGTCTATGGAAATATATAGATATCCCACTTTCGGCACTCGAACATAAATACTGATGATGCGGCCGCATTACCAGAATTATCCCCGGGTGACTAGAGTGTGATTCTATATCTATCTAGCATATTAAAACTTTGAATACCCGTGGATCAGACGTGTATGCAAAATCTTTATATACTGGATTGTCCAAATTCAATATAATAAAATATTCAAATACGTTGAATATGGTTTAAATTTTCAAAACAAAATTCGTTTTCATTTTAAAAATATACTCTTCACACTCGTTCTAAACTTCTGATCCCATCTCTAACGAGTCATTCTCATTGGATATTACTAATCCAATTTCTGATGAATTCTTTCGTTCGGTTCTAATGTGTCTTGTTCTCGAGCTTTGTAAACCAAAGCTCTGATACCACGATGAAACCACCCGAAATCCCCCTTATGGGGAATCACGGATTGAGTTGAGAACAAGCCACATCAGGACGCAAACAGAAGAACATTTCATTGTTAATTACAACAATTCCATCAGAATACAAGAATATACAGAGTATCAATAAATATTACACATTCGATAAATATCAGAGATTTCAATAAATTACATAGCAGCGGAAAATAATACAAAACACAACTGAAGGAGATATATAGATACAAAGCTTTCCGGACATCATTCCAGCTGTAAACCAGGTTCCTGTGAATATAAATCTGCAAAACCAAAACTACTAGCTGCCCGTGCCGAAAATAAGGGCACCCAGAGTTTAGGTTAAAACAATAAACTCCAGGTCAGTCATGTGACTGGTGTGAGAACTAAAACAGTAATTATTATTTATTTTAAAGTTAGGTAAATCAAGGGACCACGCCATATAACACGGAACGGGTTTCGTCCCAAGAATACCAGTGCATAAAACAACAGCGCAATGCTAAATAAAGAACAATGAAGCTATTATAAGACCCAGGTCCCATCACACAATGCAACACAAGCCGAAGGATAGGGTTTTACCTTATAATAGCCGAAGAATGCTTGATACGCTAAATTTCATCTTTTATTATTACTATAAGTGTATAGTGTCAAAACAATTTCAGTCATAAGTATCAATCATAGGCGGCATAAGTGCCCCATACCACTATGTCGCCATATATAGGTTCTACAATCAAAACCGCAAAGTCACGTATTTGGAAGTTGGATTACCATCTGTGAACCGAGGCAAGGGATCGTCCTCACCGCTTCGAGACTGTTTATCCCAAGTCCAGGAACAGCCACAACTACCCCTTGGATCGTCAGGGCCGGTCCACTCGATGTGGATTAAACTTAAATCCTGAACACTGCGTTTCCCCGCCCTTTGGGGCGTAAATGAGCCAACGAATGACTCCATCGGACCCGGATCGTCCGATCTAACCGAGGCGCCTCGCAACAACAACAACCACACAAGTGAAAAGTATATAAATGTCAGCCAGTTTAAGCACTGACACCACCCTAGCTAGAAGGAAACACATGCCCTTCCTGAGGTCCTCTCCCGTTTCTGGTTCACAACCGGGGTGTGAGGCTCGCGAATCAACGTTACGCAAAGTTATGCCACACAGGCGGTGCCTTGATCATCAACCACAAGACATTGCTTTTCAACAGAAGCCTTGATCATTTGCATCTTAGCATGCCACACAGGCAAACCACTCCATGCAACCGATATCCATCAATCACACAGAATGATATCTAATGTCAGACACGCAGTCCATTTACACGTCCGTTCTGGGTCTGAACGAAACCGGAGGCACCTTGTACCTCGCATATCCATCGATCTCCAAGTACGTCTGGACGATCACCAACTGATTCCCTCCTCTTGGGTGTACAGCCCAATCACGATCATCAGTAATTATCCAAACGATGTGAAGACCTCCGGTCGTCGACCACCGTCTTCATCCTCGACACCACGTCGAATCAGTTATTCAGAATGGGATAAACCAAGTCTTTCTGAATAACTCGCGTATATAATAAACAAGTGTTACACAAACACAACATACGCCTTATTCCAATTCATCAGCCACTAACCGTAAATTAGTAAGAGAACAATTCCCCAAATATTAACCCCGAAGGCCGAAACCAACATCAGATCAATACCCAGGAAACCATTCATCTTAACTAATCTTCAGTTAGTTGCTAAATTTCACATTCTTAGGGAAAGGTTCCCATTAATTTTATCAAAGATAAATTATTTAAATTTATTCTTTAATCTTCTTTTGAATATCAATTCAAATTAGTCGGGATTAGCGAAACACACCGAAGTAATCATTTATTCTATTTCCCAATCCCAACCTATTCATCCCATGAAGTAAAACTGGTCATACTTCATATCTAACACCACGGTGTTATCGGTAAATTCAATTACCATTTCACGTTCAAATCTAATAAAAGATTTAACTATCGCCTGAAGCAAAACTGGTGATACTCCATTCTCGATCACTTCAATCTAATTAAAGATTCATTAAAACTCCACTTAGTTTTAATCTTCCCAAAAATCAATATCTTGTCTTTAACTGGGTTAAAGAACCAATTTCTTTTAAAACACGATTCACTATAAACCCAAAATCACGTTTCATTCCATCAGCCTTTAACCGTAAATTAGAAAGTGAACAATTCCTTAAGTATTAACCCCGAAGGCCGAAACCAACATCAGATCAATACCCAAGAAACCATTCAACTTGACTAATCTCCAGTTAGTTTCTGATTTTCTTAACTCCGTTGGGTCTAAGAACAACATTATTAAAGATACCATTCACGACAAACCCAAATCCCATTTGATATTAAATACAAGGCTCTGAATAGAAAATATATCGGCTTATATTCAATATCAAATTCTACGACCAACCAATATCGTATTGGAAATAACGATATAAATATCTTTCAAATTTCCATAACAATATCTGTATAATCAAGAAATCCAACATCGAAATATTCCAAAGACAATTTCGATTCAAATCCATTCCAATTTAATTGTTGGAAATTCTGGTTACTTTTAAAACCCTTTCAAATCCAATTTATTTATTTCAAAAATAAATGAATTATAATTCTAGTTCAAAACTAGTTTATTTCGATAAAAATCTATTTTTATCCTTTCAAATATGGAATTTTTCATCTCAATTCTTCACAAATCATTTCTTATGATTTTACACAAATTATTACTATTTTTTATAATTTTATCCAGGCCCGCACAGTCGATTTCCATCAACGGCCATCGAACTACATTACAATGACCTTTTCCAAATTTGATTTGGACATAATTCTAAATCCAACCGTTAGATTTCTAATTTCTAATATTCGTTAGAAAGCTCTTTTCGATACGAACCCAACGGTTCCGGTTTTAGGAGAATCCGACGGTCGGATCTCCCGTAATGTTCGTTCGAAGTCAATGGTCGAAATTCGCGAACTACCGCTGCGCGGTGCGTTCTATTCAGGCCATTATATTATATATAATATATATAATATATACTTCGTCGATTTCCTTTTAAAACGTATTCTATAATTCGTTTTCAAAACGATTTCAACTTCATATTCAATTTCAAATCAAAATTGAATATTCCATATCATCGATATATATATATATATATATATATATATATATATATATATATAATATTTTCAAAACGTTATATTTTGAAATCACTTCCTTATCTATATTCATTATAAAAACGAATATAATCGATATAAATATCGTTCGCGTCAAAATGGCGCGTATCTAACCAACACGGCTTTATATATTTCAATAACTTCGTTATTCTATTCAACAAATGAATATTTCCTTCAACACATGAATTTTCTTTTATTCAACACATGAATATATATTTTATTCAACACATGAATTTTCTTTCTATTCAACACATGAATTTTCTTTCTATTCAACACTTGAATTTTCTTTCTATTCAACACGTGAGTTTTCTTTCTATTCAACACATGAATTTTCTTTCTATTCAACACATGAATTTTCTTTCTATTCAGCACATGAATTTTCTTTTATAATATTCCTTATTTTCCAAATTGGAATGAGGCCCAATCAATTATCATATAATGTTAATTATATGGTTTCCATACAACACATGTATATAATAGCAACGATAATTAATCAACCATCATCCAGAGTGCATTCTACACTGTATAAGCATCAAATATCAATATTCAACACTTATAACAGTCTGTCAATCAATCGATCGACATACAGCTAATTATTGGGATTAGTGTATACCCAATTTCATCCCAACACCCTTGTGGGGTTTCAAACAATCAAACACAGATTTTATTTGTGCAGTTGGTCGATGTGCAAAATTTATCGTCCCAATCAATATCAGACAAATCGGTGTACATAAACAAATCGTTCGATTTGTAAATGAATATATATTTTATTTCAAGATATGAAATTATTTTATTTCAACACATGAAATTATTTTATTTCAACACATGAAATTATACTTTTCACATCACAATCCACAGTCAATTTCACAACAGAAACAATCACACAAGTCGTCCATGGTCTGTGGACAACAGGTGTCGGGTGCTGCTAAGCACCGTCAACATCCTAGTATATATTTCTAACTGGAAAACAAGAATTAAAAGTGAGGAGTTTTCACCAAGGGTTCCACTCTGTCGTGCTTTACTTTTGAACTGCTGAACCGTCTGGATCTGTTTGAAATTGTAATGCAGCCCTTGCCTTACTGTTCATAATAAAAATTATATTTTTATTACTTCATTCCAATAAATAAAAATCATATTTTTATTTCTTCTTCACATATAAAGATCGAATTTTTATATCATCGCTATAAAAATTACATTTTTATTTCAACATATATATAATAAAAATCAGATTTTTATTTCGCTACATATATAAAGATCAAATTTTTACTATCTATATAATATAAAAATCGTATTTTTATTCTTTCTACTATATAAAAATCATATTTTTACCCTTTCTATAATATAAAAATCGCATTTTTAATATTTCTACTATATAAAAATCACATTTTTCATTAAACAAAAAATAAATCTTTATCATAGAGAAAAATCAAAACTTTATTAAAATTAAAAATCATAGCTTTCCTAATATAAAGATCATATTTTTAAACCGTAAAAATCAAATCTTTAAAGTGTTAAAAATCTTAAATTTATGTTATACAATGTCATATAAAACGTAATGGCCACTTAGTTAGTAAAGTTAACTAATTACATGAAGTAAAAGATTACAAAACTCACGTTTTTCGAAGGTGGAGGGTGGCCTTTCGCTGTTCGAAGGGGGAGGAGGCATTTTGGTCGGAGTTGAAGGGCTGTGGAGGCCTAGGGGAGGGGGTTTGGTTTGCCGGAGGCGGAGGAGGGTGGCAGGGGTGTACGGCGGTCAAAGGGGGCGCGCTAGGGCTTCAGAAAGGGGGCGACGACGTCGTTTTGTGGGGGGTTGGGGCTTCTCGAATGGGTGTAGGTGAGGAGAGAGGGAGGCAGATCCGAGAAGGGGGGAGGGCGGCGCTGGCCTCGAGCGGCGGTGGGCTTCGTGGATGGCGGCGCGGCGACGATAGAGGGGGGGGGGGGGTGCTGAAGCATTAACGGTTTTTTTTTCTGATTTGAGAGAATAAGGAAAAAGGGGGGTATAGGTTTATATATTTTTATTTTATTTTATTCTAATAAAAAGTTCACTTTTAATTCGAACTCAAATTTGATCCCAACGACTATCGTCCATAACTAATTACCCCCATTCCGAACACAATGGGATATGAATCGTAAGTTGATTCGACTGTTTCGATCAGTTTCCATCAAAATCAAAATATAAATCTATATATTGAATTTGAACGCACATTTCAATTTACCGGGACCACATGTGAACTCTAAAAATTTCAGAAAAATTATTTCTAGCTTCGTATTGACGATACGGTCCTAACAAAACTGATTTCGTCGAATTCTGAGACCGTTTGAAAAATGGCCATTTTCCAGTCAATTAAAATCAACTGAAACTGTTCAAACGCGTTTTCCTTTGCCACACTCACATATTGATTCAAAAAATTATGAATTTTGAAACCTAGCAATAACTTGACATCACGGATCCAACAAAAGTGGATTCGTCGAAAACCGAGGTCGTTTGCAAAATTTCCATTTTTAAGGGCCAGAATTCCATAGCGACTATTCTGAATTTTCAACTGGGCATAACTTTTGATTCCCGCTATGAAATTTCAATTTTTCGGATTCATTGGAAAGATATTCTCAAATAGATTCCAATATTTTTTGTTTCGCTAAAATCCAGTTTATTTTGAATCCTGTACATTCATTTGAACTTTGATATCAAATTTTCAAACTACCGCGCCCATTTTTTTTTTTTAAAACAAAAATGTGTGATCTTCTGAAAAGAGGAGAGCACACACACACACACACACACTCACACACACACATATATATAATATAAAAACAAAGGTACAGAGTCCGAGTATAGAACATAAGGATACAAGAAAAACCTAAGAACGCTTTAGGGATGTAAGGATCGTAGATAGATGAGCTCCGGATAAACCACCGCCCATCTACTCCAATATCGAATTCCGGCAAGGCCACCACCCGATATTGAAGTATATCTACTCCAATACAAAAACCCATACTCTATGTGTAATATAAAAAATAATGAGATACAACACTAAAAAAACTCTCTAACAATAAGCCCAAATGAAATACGAAACATCAATCCAAGCAGCAATCCTCAAAGATACATAACTGCTACCAATCCCTCCAGCTATCCACTAATTACCGCGCCATTTTCAATTCCTTTTATAATTAAAATAAAATATTTATATTCTAACGACGATTCAAATAAATATATACATTCTAATTCTAATCAAAATAAATTTCTCATCGTAATTATTTAAAATAATTCATTTTAAATAATCAAAATTCACTAAAATTGCCAAATTAAAAATTTTAAATTGGCTCAGAATTTCCGGGTTATTACAATTTTATTTATTTAGTATATGTGTATTTCAATTGTTCTAAATCGTTTATAACTTTCTGCTATGAGGTCGGTTTTGGACGAAGTAAATTACATTGGAATCATATCGACGAGCTCTTCGAGATGGCACTGATTGGGAATGATTCTGAGATGGTTGATTTTTGGGCTAAAATTTGAATTACAATCTCGTTTGAAATCAAGGTGCGTGAATTTCTCGTTCACAATTAACTGAATTATTCCCTTATTTATTAAATTAAATTATGAAATGAATTTGATTGTCTGGTTGTGATTGATTGTTGATGTTTGCTTAAATTTGACATGCAAGTTAATTACAGTGTTAATTTAGAGTTGACATTTAATTTTTTTTTCGAAATTTAATTACTAGTCTGAACACCGACATTTGTTAACTAGTGAAACGGTATAATATTGGTTGTTTAGGTGAAATGGTTATGATGGATGTTTGAATTGAAATTGGTTACTGCATTTATATTCATTGAATTTGTTAAAATAATTATTCAATAATATATTGTGAATTTGGAAATGGGACAGAGAAACAATTACGTTTTAAAATTAGTTAATTATATATATACCTAGAGTTTCTGAAATAAATTATGTTATATTATTTATTATTAAAAAGAAAAATATTTTGGTAAAACATTTAAATATATGTACATACAGTAATTTAAATTATTTTATCGTACTCTAATTATTTTAATATAAATATTTTCATAAAAGGTTTATTCATAATTATCTATTTTTTAGGTTATTCAAATATTTGTAAATTCTTCCCAAATTGGAATTGTCCTCGATTTAAACCGTTGATTCAAGTTGAAATTTGAAATAAAATATATTCCCTCTTGAATAAAAAAAATTGATGTTTAAATAATCTTGATATTGTTATGAAAATTTGACGCATGACTATTATTTTAAAAATGCGCTTATTATTTGGAAAGACCGGGATCGAATATATGTTCGAAAACCATTCCAAATAATAATACAACGTTATAAAGCAAATTGGTGACGTCGAAATGACGAATGAAAACCGAGAATCTTTGGATTTATTTGGATTGATTGCTGATGCCTCAATTGGGCTGATCACTCAATATGAGGTTATAAGTGGCATGAGGTCTGAATATATTTGAGGATTTTAGGATTTTGTTCCGTTCAGACCCAGGATGGACTTGTATGGATTGTGTGTCTGACATTGTAATTGACTTCGTAGCACTGATTTTTGTTAGTATATATCGTATTATGGTAAATAAAATCATTCCCGTCTCTAAATTTTACGTGCTTAGAGGTTATGTATTGATGGAAATCAGTGACATGTTGTAAATTGACAATGTGGCATGCTCAAGTTATGAAATGAGCTAGTAATGATAGCATTGTGTATATCGTGACTTCGACGAACCTCACACCCCGGATGGATGGAAAACTAGAGGTTAGGTTGTATACATTTTATTAAAACTTGAAAGCTGCGGCGGTAGATCTACTTTAAAACTTGTGCAAAAAAAGGTATGTTCGGTGTCCGTGTCTGGATGTTAACCGGTGATTTACCTGGTGTTTGGTGTCCGAGCCTAGATGAAAACCATGAACCGTGAGGTTGCACCTAGTTCAGGATTGATCTTTCATGTCAGGAACCATCATATTGGAATCCAACAACCAATACGAGCCTTTCGTTTTGTTTGTGAACTATGTATGTGGGCATAGTCACTATGCTTGCTAAGATTAATATTTGCGAAATGGTTTTCAACAATATGCACTAATAATAGTATTAAACGAAGATTTTCATGTATGAAAGCATGTTTGGTTATCATAAGACAAAACTCGCCCATTTTGTGTGCGCTTGCATTGTGTGATGTGGGACGAGCTTATGATAGCTTCATTTTTTTCAAAATCATTTGCGAATTTTCCATAATACTTCTTTAGATTTCTGCATCCAAAACACTCATGTTATTTCGTATTTTAATTTGACTGATATGTGAATGATTTAGTTCTGATCCGAGTGTTTTTTGTGTTTTCTTTTTATGCAATACGCTCGGGTCAGCTTGAGTTTCTGTTATCAAAGACGCCGTTTTGAAGATGAGATGGAGCTTGCCAGAAGTATTATTATTTATTTCTACTGCAAATGTTGGTACGATTATTATAGTTAACTCTGATAATTGTTGTAAAGTATAATCAAACATATGTTTTAACAGCTTCATGAACTATTATTTATTTATTATATTTTGTCCTTCCACTGTGAGTATCTGTGATTGTTTTCTTCTTTCTTCTTTTTATTTTTTTTAATCCCACTAACTATCTGTATTTTTTATTTTTTTAAGTCGACTTTGAGGATCATTGTCGATTTGAATGGTCAAAAATCTTGGATGTTACATTTGGTATCAAAGCTTTGGTTTAGCGAAAGCCTTGGCTCTATTTGGGATTAACTCATTATAGATAGGGTAGTAATACCCTAGAATGAGTTTGAGTGTATATGAGAGAGCGTACTTGTAATTTCGATATAAAATGATTTTGTATTATGTTGGTTTGTTCTGTTGAGTATTTATGGATTCTGGTCGGTACTTGGTTCGCCAAGGCATCGATAGGGCTTTCTAAACACTCGAATAGAGCACATTGACATAATTTTTTTTGAATTATATTATATATATATTGTATTATTTGAAATTATGGTTGATTTGTTATTTAGAAATGACTATAATTGATTATCTTCATTTATTGTTTGAATGGTTAATATCCTTTGCTTTGACCATTAAGAAAAAAAGAAAAAAAGAAAAGATTCAATATATGAATACAAGATGAAATTAAATAAATTGAATCGAATTTAACAATCTAACTCCGATTCCTTTGAAGATTTTATTTTTAAAGGTTTTGAAATTTTATAAGTGCTATAAAATGGTATTTTGTATAAAGTTATTCAGGATATAGCATAAATGTTATTAAGTACTCCTCAATTTGTGGTTGGTAAATAATGTTGGTAATGGGTGCACACATTATAAATATTTGTTTTCAAGTTCTGAGTGGGGGGAAACACTGTGTAGCTGTGCTATTAATTTTCTTTAAAAAACTAAGTTTGTTAAAGCTTTAGAAACATGATTTGATGTTTAGGTATGTAAAAGAATAATTATAATTATTTTCAACAATATGAAAATGGTCCGGTGTTGAAATTCTTAACTTCGGTTAATTAATAATATGAGAGCAACCTTAAATGAATGGAATATTGAGTTTATTAAAGACAACTAAAAACTGAAATTAAAGTATATACATTGTATATTAGTGTATAGGTTAAAATGATTTTAAACATACATAATTATTATATATGGGAAGCAATACTTAATTAATGAAATATTAAATTTATATAATTTATGTGGTTTGGATGAAATAAATGGAGAAAAAAAACTTATGTAATATAAGGTTCTATTCTAAACACGAACATAACTTACCTAAATTATATAAAAGTTAAGGTGTTTGGGATAAGAGACAAGATATTGCATAACATAATTAATTTGAAAGTTAATATTGCTCATTAGTTATAAAATAATAATAATAATAGACAAATTAAATGAGTAGGAAAATAAATATATGAATATATGGAATAATATAAATTTGACTACTTTAGTGTCAATTGTTAATAACCATAATTGTTGAAAATATAGATAAATCACATAAAATAAATGTGCAGAAACTGTTAATTGCAAATATGTAAAGTTTAGGTAGTGGAAATAAATAAATAAATAAATAAATATATGTGCTTAATAAATATTAGGGAATCATATTTAATTAAGTAAGATTAACTAAAATATAGTATTTATTGGAATCAATGGATTAATTTGAATTGGGTGCTTTGGAATCAATGTATGAAACCAATGGTGAACTTAACTTGAAATTTATGTTTTATTCCAAATGAATGTGTTGGTTTAGATGTTCTATTATTTCTTTGCTACAATTATTATGTCATGTAGGGTTGTTGCATATACAGTGGATTATTCCCTTATATATATTGTGTTACTTTTTGTTGTTGAGTTTGGTAGCAGGTACTGTTGGAATCCACTAGCTTAGAGGACTCTTGCGTTTCATGCTTCGCTTTGACTTGCTTAAAATAAAGGTAAGATGCTAAAAAAACCTAATGAAAAGTATGTATAACAGTTTTTATATAATGTTTGGATATTATATATTATTCCCCATGTTTAGGGATGCCTCATCACTGAGATGGGATGTATACTTGTGATATTGTATACGCTGTTATTTTCAGGACCCCTTCGTACAAAGGAGACTCTACCGAATTTTTTCGTGAATTCTAAACTTAGAAAATTTTGTGAAACATGTTTTCTATATATTTAAGTAAATGTTTTCTAAGTTTAGTAGAAATTTGATATTATTTTAATTTTATTTTGCCACTTCATTACTATGTTCCTTTTCGGGGACGAAAAGTTTTGAGTGGGGGAGAGTGTAACATCCCGAGATTTTTGCGATAACTTAAAATATTAAATTTAATGTGATTTTGAACAAAATTGGTTTAAATATTAAAATTAATAATTTATGTCATCTATTAAAGTTATGAACAAAAATTGACTTGTTAAACAATGAATTTCAATAGCTATGTATGATAATGATAGTGTTTGATAACCTATTTATAATGGAATTTGAAAATTTATATTGAATTAACAATATAAAATGGATTAACTAATTTTGAGATTTATTTTATGTTGATAATTCTAATTTATGGATATGAATAATAAAAATCGTTTGATGATGTAATGAATTTTTACTAGTTATAAAATGTAATAATTTGCATTAATTGTAAATATAACTACGATTTGATATATACGGTTAAATATGGGGATTTGGGCTTTAATATTAAATTTTATGAATTAAATTGAGTCAATAAATTTATAATTTAACTTCAATGTTTTAGATATGAATATTTGTGTTGTGGGAACTTAAATTTTAAAAAACTTTATTATGAATCTAACGGAGTTATAATTAAAATAAGGCTAATTCTATTTCAACCCGAGTTTTTAGTTAGTAGCCCCCCTTAATAACTTCAAAATTTTAAAGACAAAATTACCCTTGAAAAGTTTTCTTCTCATCTGTTATGAATATTACGTAGTATTCCATGATTCCCTAAAACATCAAACTTCCAAAACCCTAATATTTAAATCATTGAAAAATAATAATTTGTAAACAAGTATATGATGAATTCTGAAGAAGAAGATGATTTCTTATCTCAATCACAACAAATAATCAATTTTTTTTGTACTATTTTAAATTTGAGAACAACAACGTGGAAGGCATCACCCTATTTTACACGCACAAAATAAAAAAAAAGCCCTAAACTGGATTCGAAGAAGATGCCGTGCGTATTAATGATGAAGATGATGCTCCTATTTGAGAAGACGAGCGCGCTTGATTTTCAAATGCAGTTTATATTTTAGAACATGATTGATTGTTGGAAGAGAAGAAGCCAATTTATTTTTGAAGGTGAAGGGCAATTGTGGAAAGCATGGGGGGCTACTAACTAAATTTCTGGGTACGCAAGAATTTTTGTATTTAGGGGGGCTACTATTCAATTTTGTGGGTTGAAATAGAATTAGCCTTAAAATAAACCTCTTAAGAATTTGATATAATAAATTGAAACGAATTGTAACCATTGAACTTGTGTAATAATCAATTCTTTTCTGTAGCATAAATACCTTTCCAAAATATAAGAAGGTAAAAATGTTATTGGATTAAGTAAGTGCATAAGATATAAGTGTAGGAATGAATCATGAAAGGTAAGAACTTAAGGGAAAAATTATTTCATAAATGACCATCAATGTATAAATAGAAATCAAGCTGTATAAGTGCAATGAAATGAAAATTGATATAATTTGGAAATAAACTCAAATGGTTGGGTAGGTAATACTGAATCAAAAAAATGAATTTGTAGAGAGCATGATTGAAATGTATCAAACGTTAAGAGAGTAGAGTGTAAATATATTATACAAACCAATGAAATTTAAGTAATGTTTATTTATATTCATTCAAATTGAGCTAGAGTGAAATGTTAATAAAACAAAAGCTACTTAAATGATAAATAAGAGAAACGATGACATATGAGTTTACTGGAGAAATGTAAATTGAAATTGTGTAAAATATTAAATTTTGTATGAATTTGGAACACAATCATCTCAAACTTAAGTAATGAAGGTTAATGAGAATAAACATTTGAATGTAAATAAATTTAGTTATATGAATGTAAACAAATCAAATGGTAATTGAAATATTTATGTGATTTGGACTTTAAGAAAAAACTTAACTAATTCGAGTGCAATGTTGGATTAGGATGAAGTTGGTAACGTTTGAAATTGAATTAAAGATTGATTAATGGAAATAAATTGACTACATTAAAATTTTGATTGATTCCTATAATTAATATCGTCACGATAAAACTAATTAATAAAACCAAGCAAATTTATAACGTATGTAATTGATTCCTATAATTAATATAAGCCTTGTTTTAGGGGATTATTATTTGGAAATGAATTAAAGATGGACAAATAAAAATTTGCATACTTTGTTTATTTAACCGTTCAAATTCTTTGATGTAAATAAATAAATAAACCATTTTCCTATATAATATCTCCATCCTAACCTAGCTACTTTCTCTTTCCTGTAACAAAAAAAAACGAATAGCCGCTTTGTTCTCTTTTCAGAAATCTTCAATGGCCATTAGCTTTTCATCTTCAAAAGAGAAATCCAAATCAAACAAATTACTGAATGAAAAATCCTGAATTTTGATTCGATAGGATCGTAACGAGAGGATCTAAATCCTCACGCCATTTTTATTGTATTCGATCTTCACCAATAAATTCATGTTGGAGAGTAGCGAGATAGGGTTGCGGTTTTGTCAAAATATAAGGTATATTTTACTATTTTATTTATTTAGTATATGTGTATATCAATTGTTCTAAATCATTTATAACTTTCTGCTACAAGGTCGGTTTTGGACGAAATAAATTGCGTTGGAATCATATCGACGAGCTCTTCGCGATGGCACTGATTGGGACTGATTCTGAGATGGTTGATTTTTGGGCTAAAATTTTAATTACAATCTCGTTTGAAATCAAGGTGAGTGAATTTCTCGGTCACAATTAACTGAATTATTTCCATATTTATTAAATTAAATTATGTAATGAATTTGATTGACTAGTTGTGATTGATTGTTGATATTTGCTTAAATTTGACATGCAAGTTAATTACAGTGTTAATTTAGAATTGACATTTAATTTTTTTATTCGAAATTTAATTGCTAGTCTAAAACACTGACATTTTTTAACTAGTAAAACGATATAATATTCGTTGTTTAGACGAAATGGTTGTGAAGGATGTTTGAATTGAAATTGGTTAGTGCATTGATATCGACACCAAAATGTTCATTGAATTTGTTAAAACAATTATTCCATAATATATTGTGAATTTGGAAATGGGACAGAGAAACAATTACGTTTTAAAATTAGTTAATTATATATATACCTAGAGTTTCTAAAATAAATTATGTTATATTATTTATCATTAAAAAGAATAATATTTTGGTAAAACATTTAAATAAATGTATATATAGTAATTTAAATTATTTTATCGTACTCTAATTATTTTAATATTTATATTCTCATAAAAGGTTTATTCATAATTATCTATTTTTCAGGTTTTTCAAATATTTGTAAATTCTTCCCAAATTGGAATTGTCCTCAATTTAAACCGTTGATTCAAGTTGAAATTTGAAATAAAATATATTCCCTCTTGAATAAAAAAGAATAAATGTTTAAATAATCTTGATATTGTTATGAAAATTTGAGGCATGACTATTGTTTTAAAAATGCGCTTATTATTTGGTAAGACCGCGATCGAATATATGTTCGAAAACCATTCCAAGAAATAATACGACGTTATAAAGCAAATTGGAGACATCGAAATGACGAATGAAGACCAGGAATCTTTGGATTTATTTGGATTGACTGCTGATGTCTCGATTGGGTTGATCACTCAATACAAGGTTATAAGTGGCATGAGGTCTAAATATATTTGAGGATTTTCGGATTTTGTTCCGTTCAGACCCAGGATGGACTTGTATGGATTGTGTGTCTGACATTGTAATTGACTGCTTAGCACTGATTTCTGTTAATATATATCGGATTGTGACAAATAAAATTATTCCCGACTCTAAGTTTTACGTGCTTAGAGGTTATGTATTGATGGAAATCATTGACATGTTGTAAATTGACAATGTGGCGTACTCAAGTTATGAAATGAGCTAGTGATGATAGCATTGTGTATATCGTGACTTCAACGAACCTCACACCCCGAATTGATGGTAAACTGGCGGTTAGGTTGTATACATTTTATTGAAACTTGAAAGCTTCGGCGGTAGATCTACTTTGAAACATGCAGAAAAAAAGGGTATGTTTGGTGTCCGTGTCTGGATGTTAACCGGTGATTTACCATGTGTTTGGTGTCCGAGCCTGGATGCAAAACCATGAACCGTGAGGTTGCACCTAGTTCAGGATTGATCTTTCGTGTCAGGAACCATCATATTGGAACCCAACAACCAATACGAGCCTTTCGTTTTGTTTGTAAACTATGTATGTAGGCATAGTCACTATGCCCTCTAAGATTAATATATTTATTTGCGAAATGATTTTCAACACTATGCACTAATAATAGTATTAAAAGAAGATTTTCGTGTACGAAAACATGTTTTGTTATCATAAGACAAAACTCGCCCATTTAGTGTGCGCTTGCATTGTGTGATGTGAGACGAGCTTATGATAGCTTCATTTTTTTCAAAACCATTAGCGAATTTTCCATAATACTTCTTTAGATTTCTGCATCCATAATATTCATGTATTTTCTTATTTTAATTTGACTAATATGTGAATGATTTAGTTCTGATTCGAATGTTTTTTGTGTTTTCTTTTTATGCAATACGATCGGGTCAGCTTGAGTTTCTGTTATCGAAGTCGCCGTTTTAAAGATGAAGATGGAGCTTGCCAGAAGTATTATTATTTATTTCCGCTGAAAATATTGGTATGATTATTATAGTTAACTCTGATAATTGTTGTAAAGTATAATCAAATATATGTTTTAACAACTTCATGAACTATTATTTATTTATTATATGTTGTCCTTCCGCTGTGAGATTCTGTGATTGTTTTTCTTCTATCTTCTTTTTCTTTTTTTATTCCCAATAACTGTCTGTATTTTTGAATTTTTTTAAGTCGACATTGAGTATCATTATCGATTTGAACGGTCAAAAATCTCGGATGTTACAAATACCTTATAGAGCAAATGCATGAAAGTGACAAGGTCGGAACCACTAGGCTCTTCGCCCTTCAAAATTTTATATATAGAACTTCCTGAAAAAGCTAGTCTAATCATTAGTGCTTCCAGCATATAAGCCCCAACTCTCTGAATTGGTTCCCCAGAAGCAGAAACCATAGGCTTCAACTGTGCTATCAACCACTCTGCTAATGCAATCTCATTTTCGTCGACGGCATGAGAACAAGCTAAGAGCGCTTGTTTCAAATCACCTTGAGTAATTCCTTGCATTAGCATTCAACCTTCTTGCTCTAGCGATTGATTATTCATAGTATCGGCTTAGCAGTTTAGTTCAATACCCAACGCTGCAGTCTCAAGCTCTCTTCATTTATGTTGTAGGTCATTAGGGTCTTCAGTTATGCATGATGCCCTAACTGGTGAATCGTACGATACAGGACTTTGGCTAGTTGGAGAAACACTTATTGTTGTTGATGGACAATTGTAGTCAAGGGCTTCTATCATAGAATATGATCTAAGTCCAAAATAATACAAACTTGTGAAGCAACCCAAAAATAAAACTCTCAATATGATGTTCCCACACATATGTTGAACTATCCATAATGAAATGTAATAGCTTACAAAATCTGGGTATAGTAACAAAAAAAAACCAATAACTAATATGGAACAAAAACGTTACTCATAAGTTGCAGTACATTTGTATTTGGAAGAAGTCACAGGTAAACTAGTAGGAAGCATATAATATATTTTATCTCAATATTAACATTCATAAACCCCTAACCCAAACGGGGTTAGGAACAATGTACAGAGAATGTGATCAACACAAATATATTTATAACAGCTGAACACGTTGGCTAATCATGAGAAAATTCATGTGCTCTTGTTTTTCATTTTACTTTTTTTATTAAATGATTTTTCTCTCCAAAATTCATCTTTCATTATATAAAAAGGATTGAACTGGTTCCCAAAACCAGCGCTTTATAAAGCAAATGAAGATGGAAACTAGAGTCTTAATCCCTTCTAAATCTTATTCTGTTTTTCTTTCTTTTGTTCCCCCTTGAAAAGAAAAAACTATGACAGTCCCAGCCGCTCCTACTTTAGCTTCATGAAAGCTAAGAACCCTCCTGTAGAAGATGGAGCCAAAGGAGCCTAGATATTTTCTGTTCTCCTTTTGAGTTTCACTATGTATACTTGGTCATAAATGAATATTTTAGTTGGTTCTTTTTCATTCATTCCCTTTTATTTTCTCAGTTTCTGTAGCAGCAAAAGATTTCACATCAGTGGCTTTCTGATGATAAGAACTACTTCAAGCCTGTTAACATTTTTTTTTGGTTTTCCGATGATGCCGTGTTTGAGTTGGTTAAATGATATTAAAAGAATTAATTTCATGCGATTTCGACAAATTGACATGTTTCCTTCCCATTTTCACTGATTATTTCGAATGCAAAAGCATATCTAGTTCACAAACAAGATCAACATCGATGGAATTCTTGTGTATAATGTAATTGCTTAAATTTTCAAGATGTAAGTTTCTTCGTAATCCCCTTGGGAAAATTACCTCACTGATTTTTATTTTTAAGTTATTTTTCTTCCCTGCAGTAAAGGTGTACGACTAAATGGATGTAGTGTGCAACACTGATCATTTTTCTTTATCTATTGTCCTTAAAAATAGCATTCCCATCAAAATAACATATTCTAGAAGATTAGGTTTCATGTGAATGTACAACCTCACTATATATATATATATATATATATATATATATATATCATATGTCTCATCATTGGTAAATTCTTTGTAATTACCGAATTGAATTAAATCTACAGTGCACTGTGGTATATGAACAACTATTTGGATAAATTAAGCACTACGAATGAAGTCCTCCTAAATCTAGTTACGTTATGCTCAGGTGATTACCTCATATATTAAACATTTTTTTACTTGAATTAAAGAGGAGTTTAGTGCATGAGTAGGTCTAGTGATAGTACAAGAAACAACTACCAAATGCGAAGGAAAAACAATAATGCATGGTAACTGTAAAAAGAGGGGAAAAGAGAGAGGAAAAAACATATACATACGGAAGCACATGCAAAGATCGGCTCTTTACGAAACATGTTTGATTATAATTCCAAATCCTATTCCTCAACCAACGTGCAAATTTCACTTTAAGCATCCAATGTCAGTATTCTTGAATCGAGAATTGCAGTTCATATTTTCCGTATTCAAACCAAGTAAATTTCTTTTACAACTTTGCTCCAATTTTCTGCACGAATGAATAATATTTGAAGCTAGTAAATACAATGTAAAATAATATTAATTCTTATACAACAATTTCATCAAAATTTTAACAAAGCATTCAGCTGAGCAGGTAAGTTTTAAAGTACAATCAAGAAAATAAAATTCATTTGCTACAACATAAGATCAAAACACCATTTTGATTCGCAACTAGCATAACACAGCAAAAGGATATCAAGATAAAGCATAAGCTTGTAGCAGTCATGGTTTCCTGATTTTATCAAACGATTATACCAAAAATAGCTAGCAATTAAAATAAATAAAAGTGAAAATTAGACATGCCTGCAATGCTTCCAACCATCCCAACAAGAGGGGTGAATCAAACATCTAGAACTTGAGGCGGTTGTGGAAGGAGGGTGCGATAGGGATGGCAGATGTAATGGAAACATCGAAGGAGATAGGGTTTCCTGATTTGGGGTAAAATAATGAGAATTAGTATAGATGCGGTTGGAAATAACGGTTTTAGGGCAGGATTCAATCGCGATTTAAGGTTTTAGGGAAGTACAAAAATGGATTTTGGATTTTTAGAGACGAGAGATAAATAGAGAAAAGTGTTACAAAGGGAAATGGAAATGAACCTAAGGTTACGCGGGAGAAGAGGTAAAAAAGTAGAGATGGAGGTAAATGAAAATGGATCGAAATAAATTTGAGTTTTCTTTGGTTGAGCGCAAGTGAGAAGTTTATCAGTTGCGTTTTAACGGAATAAACAGTAAAAATAAAAGACGAAACTTCTTCGGATGCACTTAGTTTACAAACGCTGCTAAAATAAGTAACTAAAAGTATTTTTTTCTTGTAGTGTGCTCACACGGGCAACTATATATAGCCCCTCATATCATACATTAGAACCCTAACCATTCTCTATCCCTGCCTCCATGCTGCCTCTCTGCCATTACTAAATTCCAGAAAATAAAGGTTAATGAATTCTTCTATTTCTCCAACCTTTATTCTTATTTCCTTTCTATTCTAATTCATATAGGTTTAGTATTCTGGAATTTGGTATAAATATATGTATATAAGATTCTAATACATGTTTCTAATACACACACACACACACACACACACACACACACACACACATATATATATATATATATATATATATATATATATATATATATATATTAGGAGAATTGTTGGAGCACGTTTGCCGTAAAGATTAAGCACGGATCTACTATAGATTCCTCTTTTTTCTTCCCTAGATCTGCGAGTGGAATATCGTTTACTTAAGCATATTCATATTTATATTAGATTATCATGTTGATAGATATGCCTAAGAGGATTTTGAAATCGATAACATCAATGCCAAAATCCCCAAATCCCCTATTTTATATTTGCGTATGAATTATCATGATTATTTGGGTTTTGTTGATTGTTGGTTTTAATACTGGGTTAAAGATTAAATAGGGTGTTGATGCTATTGTTTCTACTTTGTGTAATGCACCTATATTAAACATTTGATTGTAACCTAAAAGGACTTAAATTTGGGTATTTCATGATTTGATCAGGTTTGGGTTCTATTTTGAATCCAAACGTATTCATACTTGAAATATGCCAAATGTAAACGTTTTTATGTGCTTAACACCAAAAATCGGTGAATTAGATAAAGTGGAAAATATAAACATACATGTATAAATGTATGTAATACTCTATTTTTAATCCAGTATTGAAATCATTCCAACAAGCCTAGGATGCAAGTTGAAATTTGTATGCATGTATATTTTTCATTCACTACTATCTATTATTTTGTTTTTATGTCATCATGCCTATATTGTAGCGGTAAAGGTATGAAAAAATTAACTTGTATACCTGATTTGGACAAATTGACAATTGCCACCACGTTAGAACATCTCCTCGTTCTACGAATATTTAACGTTGTTATGTGTTATTATTATATCAAAACAGCATAATCAACGTAATTAACGTAATTAATGTGATTAGGATAAGATTAGAATTTGAAATGTCCCCATATATATATATATTAATTGCTTGTGCGTGCGTATATAGAATAACTTTATATATTAATAGTGACACATAGACATGAGGTTAGTTCCTTATTGTGGTAGAAGCCTGCTTGGAACCGACCGACAAATCCAGAAACCACTAGTAGGCCCAGCTAGTGTGAAATGTCTAGGTGCCATAGGCCATTCAAAACCTTAGTGCACTAGACATGAGGTTAAACCAACTTGTAGTAGAAGCCTGCTCGGAACCGACCGGCATATCAAGCATCTACAGGTATACGGTTTAATGTGAGAGGTCTAGTGTGTGTGTGTGTGTATATATATATGACTATATATATATAAGTTTATTGTGCGTGAAAATAGGCAGGTTTATTACACCTTGAGAAGGTCTTAAGTGATTGACTCT
This sequence comes from Allium sativum, assembly GCA_030737875.1. Classification (NCBI taxonomy): domain Eukaryota; kingdom Viridiplantae; phylum Streptophyta; class Magnoliopsida; order Asparagales; family Amaryllidaceae; genus Allium; species Allium sativum. Next base: position 251,288,473 of record CM060920.1, read on the forward strand.
CTTTTTATCTAATTTTGGTCTTAAGTGGTTAGGACGAGGATCCCTCCAAAGGTTTATTCCTTTGAGAGGAATCAAATTCATGGGGCCCACCATTATTAGATTTGAAATAAGGTTTTGGGTCCTCCTTCTTTAAAAGTGGTTAGGCATAAACGGTAATGGAGTAGGGTAGTTCACGGGGAAGTCTAGTTCCTCTAGAAGCATGTAAGGGCTCAACTAGGGACATGATTGGTATATGAAAGATATGTGGTCATTGCATGCTCACCAACTGTCTAAGGGAAGTCTTAAGCGACATAGGTGTCCTACCTTAATATCCGTTAAGTAGTAACGTTCACAATACTACTTCTCATATTACAATTGAGACAGACTTAACAACGTTGACGTATTAGGATGGGGTCTTAAGAGGCTAAGGTCTGCCTCAGGGTTATAAGAGATCATAAGAATCCACATTTAATAGGCCCATAAGTGACCAAGAATGCCCACATCGTTGGGTCTTTACCCTAAAAACACTAATTGGAAATTAACTTGGAAATCCACCCCATTGGTTCGATATTTAATGCTTATGTGAACCTTGTGTGCTGCGTAGACATACCTTGACATACGTAACCTGGTAAAATATAGGGTATGGACATTAAGTAACAACGTATTTCAGTCACATAGAACTTAATGTTCTGACCCTCTCTTTAACATATCCAACAGGTTAGTAGATGGGGTAAAAGATATGGACAAAGTCATGTTAGGAGCTGAAGAAGAAGAAGACGAAGTTATTAAGTTATTATTAGTAGTTATTGCTTTACTTATTTTGGAAACATTTGAGAATGAATTATTTGATGTGCCTGTTGAACAGATGTAGCTATGACTATTGTGTTGGAAACTCTGTGGTTTTAAATAAAGTGGTACATCTTATTTTCAATATTATATTTTCTCTTTTAGCTGTGTGATATTTCCATTCGAAGTATCTATATGTATATATTCTGTGCCAATGTAATCCTTACAAGAACCATCGACCCATTTGGCATGGTTCTAAGTTTCGGTGGGCCTTTTCTAGGTTGAAATTTAGGCCCATTCCGGGCGGGTTGTTACAGAATCCTTGTAAGTTTAACTCCTTGCATGCTTTTATGCTGATTCCATAGTGTTTCATTCCTTGTAAATATCTTAGTACCGATTTAAATACCGTCGAATATTCAGACTAGGGGTTTTGCATATACTGACTAAGTTTGTTAACACCATAACATATGTCTGGATGTGTAATAGTAGCGTATTGCAGTGCTCCAATTATGCTCATGTATTTCTTTGCATTATCAATGGCTTCTCCTTTGAATTTAGATAGCTGTAAATTGCTGACCATCGGTGTTGATAAATGTTTGGCTTGATGCATGTTAGCTCTTCGCAATATTTCTAAAATGTAGCTTTGTTGGGGTAAAAATAATTATGTGGCATTTCCCTTGTTAATCTGTATACCCAGAAAGTAACTTAACTCCCCCAAATCTTTAATAGAAAAACTTGGATCGGGCATGTGTATAACCTTGCAACCTTTTGGATGTTACTGCCAGTTATTAACATGTCATCCACATATACTAGGATGAAGATGATTCCCGGATTGTCTTTTCTCATGTAAAGTGAATTATCAGACTTTGTTTGTGTGAAACCAATATTAGATAGAGGTAGCTTGAGTTTTACATACCATGCACTTGAAGCCTGTTTAAACCATATATTTCCTTGTGTAGTTTACATACCTATCTGTGATTGTTATTAGATTCATAGTCTTTAAGTTGATACATGTATACTTCTTCACTTAATTCTCCATTTAAAAAGGTATTGTCGACATCTAGTTGCTTTATGTTCCAACCTTTATATAGAGCAATTGTTAAGATAATACTAATAGTTGTCGGCTTTACCACTGGTGAGAAAGTTTCGTTAAAATGAAAATCAAACTGTTGTGCATACCCCTTGCCAATAGGTCTGGCTTTATAGTTGGCTACAGAACCATCTGCTTTTCTTTTTGTTTTATAGGTCCATCTGCAACCTATGACATTCTTATGAGTAGGAGATGTAACAAGACTCCAAGTTCCATTTTTCATAAGAGCCTCATACTCAAAGTCCATAGCCTTTTCCATTTGTCTGATTTGATTGCTTGGGTAAAATTGACTGGTTCAGTTTCATTTACCGTGACATTATATAATTTGGTTTTAAAAATGCCACTTTTACATCTGGTAGTCATGTGGTGTCTAGTCTGAAGCTATGGGGTTTAATGTTGAAAAGCAGCATTGTTGTCTAATGAGTCTGTATTGATGTTGCCTTCCGCATTTCTGCTTTCATGTTTGTCTTGATTGGATTGATTTGTATGCCTGTTTTATGAACGGTTGCCTAATTCACTTGTAGAAGTAGTGTCCTGTTCATTTGAATAGATTTGCACATTTGAATTATTTTGGCCTTGTTGTTCTTCACTTGCATTCTCTATTGATTGTTCAGTGACCAGTGGCATGATTAATTCATTTATCACTGAACTTTGCATGTTATTTTCCTTGACTGCTTGCTTTCCTGCTAGAGGAAAAATATTTTCATCAAATACATGTATTGAGATAAACACTCTACCATTTTTGTCTAAACATTTATATACCTTCTGATTTTGGGCATAGACAACAAAAGTACATAGACATGATCTCATGCTTAGTTTGTGTTTATTATAAGCTCTCAAGCATGGAAAACATAGACATTCATGAACTCTAAAAAATTTGTAATCTGGTCTTTCATTGAAAAGCATATCGTGTGGGGTTTTGTCATTCAACACTTTTGTAGGTAACTTATTAATAAGAAACATAGAAGTGTAAAATGCCTCATTCCTATATTTCGTTGGTAATGACTCATGAGATAACAATGTTGGTCCGGTTTCCACTATATATCTATGTTTTCTCTCAACCAATCCATTCTTCTCAGATGTGTGGGGACAAGTTAACCTATGTTGTATGCATCTTTTGACAAAATAATTAGTTAGTGGTTTAAACTCAGTCCCACCATCTGTTTGCATAATTTTGGCATTACAATTGGTCTGTTATTCAATGTAAGTTATGAACTAAACAACTACATTACTTGTTTCTGATTTGGCTTTGAGCATGTATATCCAAGTGTATCTATAATAGGCATAGACAAATGGAAGATAGTCCTTGTGTCCCTGGTATGAGTTCAGTGGTGCTGGGCCCCATAAGTCAACTGCTACAAGCTCTAGTGGCTTGTGATATGTGGTTTATGAACTACTAAATGGAAGTTTATGACTTTTGTCAAGCGGACAGTGTGTGCAAGTGTGTTTAACAAGTATGTTATTAAAAGAAATGCCATTAAAATTTAAAACAGCTTTTACAGTCTCAAAGTTAGGGTGACCCAACTTTAAGTGCTAAGATTCAATTACATTTTTATCCTTATTACTACTGTCATCTACATTATTACAGCAAATATCTCTACTCATTGAATTTCCTGTCTTCATGTTGCCAAATTTGTAAAGTCCATCATGTAGATTACCCTGCAGTAATATTTTCCTAACTTAGTAAATCCTTAACTAAACAAAAATAAGGGTGAAACTCAAAATACACATTATTGTCATTTGCAAACTTTGAGACACTTAATAGGTTTTTGTTAATAGTGGGAACTCTAAGTAAGTTACTTAGTTTAAGTTGTCTCTTCCTAGATATAATGCCCTTACCAATGTGAGTGATACTTGCAGTTTCACTATTTCCCATATGTAAAGATTTCATACCTGTGTAGCTTATGCTTCCAACATTTAAATTATGAAGGTTATTAGTGATATGAGGAGTTGCACCTGAATCTGGGTACCATTCTTCAAAGTTGATGTCATCTGACCTACTTGCATCATCGCTGCTAGTATTCTGATTTTTCTTACTATCATTGTTGCTCTTGCTTTGACTGCTAACTGTAGCTACGTTTGCATGTAGCCCTTTTTGTCCTGAGTAGTTTTTATTGAACCGTGGACCACTAAATTCTGTGTTGTATCTGAAGTAACACTTACTCACCATATGATCAAACTTATCACATATTTGTCATTTCACCGTATTGTTGTTACTTTACCTGCCTCTTCCTCGACCTCTTTGAGGTTAATACCCTCTTTGATTTTGATTGTCCATTCTATTTCGTTTGTTATTGTTCTTTTGTGGTGGTTTATTCTTTGCTGCAGCAATATTTGCAGAATACTCCCCTTTTGTTGCCTTTCACTGTTCAATTCTTCCTTCGTGGGTAAGAATAGCAGATCGAACAAATTGCAATTCATGTAATGCTTGTCGCGTGGCAATAACAGTGACTAATGATTTGTATTCCTCATCTAAGCCATTGGTATTGAATAAGATTTGTTCACTGTCGCTGATTTTGTGTCCTACTTTTCAATTTGTCACAAAGGCTTTTTATTTAACTCAGATATTCTTTCATGCTCATGTCATCTTTTCTGGAAATTTTAAGATTATCGTGCAGCAAATTGAGAACTAAAAATTTGCTCAACAGTTGACCATATTTCATGATATGTGTTGCATCAAACTATTTGTGACAAAAAGTTTGAACTAAAGGAAGATAGTAGCCAAAATGATAAGAGGCTATCTTGTTTCTGGAACCTGACCTGGTCGGGGTTTGGCACTGTGTTGCCATCTTGATCAAATGATCATGATAGGAGGAATCGTTACAGTTTCTATAATGAACTCTTGCAGTCCATACCCTCTTAAAGCGATTTAAATTTGATATTTCCATAATATGTAATTGTCCTCATCCAATGAAGTGGTTATAACTTGGCATTTTGGTTTGATAAGGTTGGAAACGTTGGCGGAAGCTCCAATGTTAGTGCTCCCTGACAAGGAAGATGTCGCTTCATTGACTTGAGCAATGAGTGGTCAAGAAGGGTATAAAAGGCAGAAATAAGATCAGAAACGATTCAATAATACGGTTCTTGAAAGGATAGCGCATGACAGCACTTAAAGATGGCAGCCTATTCAGAATTCAATAAGGGATCCGATAAGAAAACAAGATAAGTGGTGGATGGTAATGCAGGCAAGGCAAATACTGATATTGTAGCCGCAGATGGTGCTAGGCACGACAATATCATGGTTGTAGCCGCTATCAAATCCACCTCTGATCAAGGTGAGATTACAGATAATGCAGCCAGCCAGAGATTCCTTGCCAGGCACGACATGAATCTAACGATGATCCAAATTGATCAATGGCCAGATGTCCAACAAGATGAACTCTCCGATGATGAAAAGATAACCGAGGAGAAATAAACAAAAAAAACTTCTTGGGGTAATGGCGTAGTTGGATCTTGAAGATGCCTTTCTCGTTCCTTTACCTCAAACTCATAAAAATCGACTCTTTGCTCCCAAGTTCCATTTTCTTTTAGTGAGTAAAATTCGAAAGATTCTCACTAAATTCAAAACTCATAGACAAGTCGAGTCCATTTAGATCCACATCGTACTCCTCCCTCCTTTTACTTTATTGTTGTTATTGTTCTTCAAGGTTATTATTGTTCATCAAGAAATAATAATGTTGATTTATGAATAAAATAAAAAATTTATGTAATTAAATCTCCTAATGTCTGATATATAAGTTATGATTACTTATGCTAAATAGCTTGTGTAATGATACCTCAAATTTTGTTTTGGTGACTAATATAATTATTTGTTTCAGTTTACTAAGGAATTATAGACTGAGATGTCATAAAGATTGAAAATACTTTATTGATATTCTAGGTGATATAAAGTTTGTAGTTTTATTTAGAAAACCCACACTAGGAAAAAAACTTTAAAGTGGGAAATGCAATAGATTTTTTGAGGATGTCGTGTTTAGGAGAGAAATAAAGTATGATCATTGTCTTTAAAGAAAATCATTATTTTTGATTCAACTACGGTTGCTTCTTCGGCTAAAGAAGAAGTAAATTAAGAACCAAAATAAGATGATGTTAAAGAAAATTTTCCTTTAAGCTAAGGTTACTGTGTCAGGAAGACAAACTCAACAACCTCAAAGTGTCTGGTTACTAAGGAGATCCACTTGTAGAGGAGAATATTAATGGATTGGTGATTATGATTCTATGTACTTACATTAATCCATATAAGGTATTAATTTAAAAGGTGGATTTAAGATATGGAAATATAGTGTGCATTTGTATAGACAACAAAGTTTGCAATTTCCCTCTAACTTAAGTAACAAGATTATTGATTGTGAATAACTATTCAAAGGTAAATGGAACTAAGTGGGTGATACGGAATTGTATAAGGCATTTTTTTATTGAAAAGATCATTTTTAAAGAATTTTGCTTTCATTAAGAACATTCTATTTGAATTTATTGAACGACCTTTTAGAACCACTTTGGAGCTTTCGGCATGTTGTACTTTTGAGCATAATCTGATGGAGATTAAAGTTATGTTTCTCAATGGAGACATTAATGAAACTACTTAAGAAACCCATTTATGGATTAGTCTTTTGTAATTAGTATTCAAATACACTATTATTGTTCATGAAATGATATTTGGAATATTATTACAAAAGAATTAGGAAGATAAGTGCTTAAAAGGTTTGGTATGTAAAGTTACCAAAACAGATAAATATTTCCATCCTTGAAACTAAATAAGCGCAAAAGATTTCTCATGCATTTGCAGTTTGAATTCTAATGCATACTAAAGTATATACACATATGGATATGCGTGTATTATTTAGTAGATACCTTACCGATTAAAAGTGGATCACTGATTGGTAACAAAAGAGGTTATGAGATATCTTTAAGGAACAAAGTAAAAGATTATATGCTCACAGATAAAAGATCGGATCGGTTGGAGATCATAAAAAATTACGATCCAGATATCTTGGATATCAGTACTACAAAAGATCCACTTCAAATAATGATTATATATTTTATAGGGGAAACTATATAAGGAAAAGTGTTAAAACACTTATAGATTCCACCACTTTGGAAATATTATTTATGGTTAATTATTAGACATCCAACTACGGAAAATAATAATGAAATTGTGTCACAAGACTCCAGTTATTGATAAAGAATTGAAAGACCAAATAATATTGATAGTGAAGAACGTATTATTTTCCAATAAGGGAAGAGTGCAAAATATATTAATTCATAGAGCATACTTTGACAAACTCCATGAAACACCCCACCTCCGTTAAGGTCACTCACAAAGGGAATGCCTTAACTTTGGTGGAGGGTTATAGGTACAAGACACAGAAAAATTTACAAGACAGATAAATATAAGCAGCTGAAATCAAACATTTATTGCATACGTGTTTCAATACAAAAGCATTACATCAAATTGTCTCAAAATAACTTCCAAAACATTACATCATAATTTCTGTCTTAATTATTTAATAAAGAAGCATAAACCATAAATAAAACTGCATAAATCCCCAAGTGTAGTGTCCAAAAGCCATAGCCAAGGTAAGAGAGTCCCAATCATACATCTACTTTTTTGAAGCTTGCGAAGAGTCTGACTAAGTTGGAGTATTCCCTCCCTGTGGAGCTGGGGGGGGGGGGGGACGAAAGAAAACGGGTCAGACAATAAGTCTGGTAAGTTCAGTGATTACTAGTATTTAAACAAGGAAAGGGATCATGACAGTAATAACAGAACATACGACAATACCCTAATATAAGATAAGATGAACATGTGATCGCACCCATTACCATAGTCTTTGCACCTACTAACCATTGGTTCAACCAGCCCCATGTGTTCATAATAAATGATCCCCTTAATGATCGGCTCCTACCCGCACGCATTCACATCATGTGTCATTCGGCCCTGCTTGACTGTAGATACTTGTGCTAGTCCCACCATGGGGTGTATCAATCCCTCTGGTGGCAACCCGACAAGATTCAAGATGCACAGTGTATACTACTGATGCCTAGTGCTTGCTTTTTCCACTCCGGAGTATGTGCATGCCCGTACTTTGTCGGAACCTACACTAATGCACCAACCGCCGACGTTTTGACCGCTTATAATCAGCCCAGTAATCGTGCCCCACCCTGCCTAGTTCAGGGTACCATGATACACCTATGTGGGTTACTGCTGAAATGGGTCCCCATTACTAGGGTTTTCTAATCAACATGTTTATTTGGTTAAGTGTCCAAGTTTACATAACCACACCCTTCAGTTTAATTAACATGTTGAATCGGTTAAGTGTTTCCTTAATTGACTTAACCCTACCAATCTTGACTTAGCTTTAATTTATTCATTAAAGCACCAACCACTCACATTAGACAGGTCTTGTTGTGGTCACTGGATGTGCCGGTCGGTTCCGAGCATTTTTACACCACAACTCAGTCTAACCTCGGGTCCTTTTTGGGCTTGATGCACTAACCACCCACATTAGACAGGTCTTGTTGTGGCCGCTGGATGTGCCGGTCGGTTCCGGGCAGTTTTACACCACAACTCAGTCTAACCTCGGGTTATGCATATTCGTCTTTTCTAAATTCACATATTTTAACCCACAGGTCCCAGGATCGAAACCTGGCTCTGATACCAAGTGTAACACCCCACTTCCGTTAAGGTCACTCTCAAAGGGAATGCCTTAACTTCGGTGGAATGTTATAAGTAAGCAGAACAGAAATTTACAAGACAGATAAAGTAGTACTTGAAAACTTTATAACTTTATTTCAACAGAAACAGAAATGAGTTTTGTTACATCTTTCAAAGTCACAATATCGTAATTCAAGTACAAAAATATCGGTTTTCTACAAAAGCCTTCAGAATGCATAGTTTTTAAAGCCATAATCCCCAACTTAAACTGCCATGGAAAGATAGAGTCAAAGCCAAGCAATACTTCAAACGCTTCAAGAAGAGAGAATCTGAATCAAGCTCCTATGTTTCCACCCTGAGCACCTGGGGGTAAACGGAAAGAAAAGAGGCGAAACAAACTAGGTCAGACATAGGTCTGGTGAGTCCAGTGACTTTCAGCATATAAACAGATAATAGTATCATGACATGTAAGTAAAACTGGATGAGAGATAACCGTAACAGGAATAACAGGTTAACAGAAGAAACGGAATAGTATAGGCTAAGCTAAGCTTCTTACTTAATTTTCACTTCTCTGCACTAATACTAGTACAACATGATTAGGTGTTACCCTATTGTCTAAACTGAAACAGAAACGGAAACAAAATAATCTATACAGAAACAGAATGCTAGTAATGGGCCTTTACCACCCGAATAGACAGAAGATACAGAAGAAGAATACTAATAATGGGCCTTTATCACCCCAACAGACAGAAGGTACGGAAATAAAATACTAATAATGGGCCTTTACCACCAAACTAATGGGCCTTTACCACCCGAACAGACAGAAGGTACAGAAACAAAATCGGAAACGGAATCAGAGACGGAAACTGAATAATCCCTACGGAAACAGAATGTTAGAATTAGGTGTACACTAGTAATGGGCCTTTACCATCCCAACAGACGGTACCATGCAGAAACAGACAGGTGTTACCACCCAACAGAAACAGACGGTACCAACAGAAACAGACAGAACTAAGTGTACCTTAAACCCTACCCCAAGCGATCGGCTCCCTAATACATAAATACCCTATGTCAGCCCCATAGTAGGGTGTATCACTCCCTAAAGTGGCAACCTATTGGCATAGACCTATTTACAGATATCACGGTGTCTTACATCCTCAGAGCAGACCGGATCCATGCACACACATGACCCGGTTGGAACGCGCCATCAACACCCGTCGCCATTATCATAATGAACCGCTTATAATTAGTTCAGTAAGCATGCCCGGACCCCTACATAGTGTGGGGTCAAAGTTTTGATACCAGAAAGGGTTAATGACTAATATGGGTCCCAAACAACAGATGACACAAGTATTTCCCCTCCTAACCTTGTGTCCCCAGACTAACAGATTTCAGATTAACTTGTTTACAAGTTTCAGACATACAGAGTTCAGATTTACTAGTTCACAGACCAGACAATCAGGTTAACAGGTTTTCAGACTAACGGATCAGATGTACGGATTTAACAGACTTACAGATTGTTTAACTTTGTATTGGGCCTACAGATTCACGAAACCGGTTTATTAGATTCATCAGTCCAGTTGGTTTAACCCTATCCACCCAACACGTTTTTAGACACCACATTTCTCTTAATTTTGCATTAATTAAATATTAATGCATAGACCTTAAATTAAGCCTAAACTTACATGCCTAAATCATGGTCATGATTCATAATACAACATATGCCCAAATTTTTAGTTAAACTTTGCACAATACAGAATATTCTCTAAAAGCCCAAAATCATAATATACCATATGAATTATGCCAAATTATAGCCTTTAATGCCAAATGTCCAAAAATCCACTTTTAGGCGTATTCACATTGACAGTTATCCTATTATAATATAGGTCTCTACGCCTAAGTCACATATTCCTTTTTCAAGTCATGAATCCAAAAATCTAGATCTTTAAATTATATCCTCTCAAAATCAGATCTTAACTTTTATATGCATTATGTCCCCAAGTTTCAAGTCATATGTTATCATTCAATGATTCCACTTCTTCCAAATTACAGAGTATGCACAGATCTAGATCTAATTTATAACATATGTCCCTTTTCTCAAATCAGTCAAAGATCAGTTATGTCAATTATGCATTATCCATTATTTGTCCCAAAATTTAGCGTTCGTGCGTTAATCACTTATGAGATTTGGCGCAGGCTCGTGGTAGCCTGGCTATAAACAAAAAGGAAGAAAAGAGGGAATAGATACAGAACAGTCAAAATAATATTAACAACATAGATCCATAGAAAAGTATGCATAACCTCAGATCCAGATTCACAAAAATGTCAAGATAATTATTAAATTTCATATCTAAAAATAACTGTACTCACGATTAAAAAGGTAAATCTTGATTTCTGGGATCTATATTCTGACACTGAATAGCGCTCCTTTGATGTAGACTAATTGTTCTTTTAATCCTATTCAGGTTGGAAGAAGATGCACTAGTTTTATCCTAGGTTCGGTAGAGTAGCGACGCCATTGTTTTATTCTTAGAGAAGGAGAGAGCTATGGAGGCTAGAGAATAGTGTAGGAGATTTAGGTTTTGGCTTAGGGATGATTTATAGGAGAATAGAAGTGTCCAGGGCCTCAAAAATTAACCTAGAACCAATTCAGACCATCAGAACAGCCAAAACCATGTCACAAGCCAAAGAAAATCGAATCTGGGCCAAAACAGGTCGACCTGTAGGGGCGGAGGTCGACACTAAGGTCGCTCTGATACCAAGTGTAACACCCCACTTCCGTTAAGGTCACTCGCAAAGGGAACGCCTTAACTTCGGTGGAATGTTCTAAGTAAATAAAACAGAAATTTACAAGACAGATAAAGTAGTACTTGAAAAGTTTATAACTTTATTACAACAGAAACAAAAATAAGTTTGGTTACATTTTTCAAAATCACAATATCGGAATTCAAGTACATAAATATCGGTCTTGTACAAAAGCCTTCAGAATGCATAGTTTTTAAAGCTATAATCCCCAACATAAACTGCCATGGAAAGATAGAGTCAAAGCCAAGCAATACTTCAAACACTTCAAGCAGAAAGAATCGGAATCAAGCTCCTGTGTTTCCACCCTGAGCACCTTGGGGAGGGGGGGGGGGACGGAAAGAAAAGAGGCGAAACAAACTAGGTCAGACATAAGTCTGGTGAGTCCAGTGACTTTCAGCATATAAACAAATAATAGTATCATGACATGTAAATAAAACTGGATGAGAGATAACCGTAACAGGAATAGCAGGTTAACAAAAGAAACGGAATTCTATAGGTTAAGCTAAGCTTCTTACTTAGTTTTCACTTCTCTGCACTAATACTAGTATAACAGGGTTAGGTGTTACCCTAATGTCTAAACTGAAACAGAATCGAAACAGAATAATCTATACATAAACAAAATGCTAGTAATGGGCCTTCACCACCCCCAACAGACAGAAGGTATAGAAGCAGAATACTAATAATCGGCCTTTACCACCCCAACAGACAGAAGGTACGGAAACTATATACTAATAATGGGCCTTTACCACCCAACTAATGGGCCTTTACCACCCCAACAGACAGAAGGTACAGAAACAGAATGCCAGAAATAGAATGTAGGAACGGAATCAGAGACGGAAACAAAATAACCCCTACGGAAACAGAATGTTAGAATTAGGTGTACACTAGTAATGCGCCTTTACCACCCCAACAGACGGTACCCAGCAGATACAGACAGGTGTTACCACCCAACAGAAACAGATGGTACCAACAGAAACAGACAGAACTAAGTGTACCCGAAACCCTACCCCAAGCGATCGACTCCCTAATACATAAATACCCTGTGTCGGCCCACCGGCAGGGTGTATCACTCCCTAAAGTGGCAACCTATTGGCATAGACCTATTTATAGATGTCACAGTATCTTACGTCCTCAGAGCAGACCGGATCCATGCACGCACATGACCCGGTTGGAATGCGCCATCAACACCCCTCGCCATTATCAGAATGAACCGCTTATAATTGGTTCAGTAAGCGTGCCCGGACCCCTACATAGCGTGGGGTCGAAGTTTTGATACCAGAAAGGGTTACTGACTAATATGGGTTCCACACAACAGATGACACAAGTAATTCCCCTCCTAACCTTGTGTCCCCAGACTAACAGATTTCAGATTAACTTGTTTACAGATTCCAGACAGAGTTCAGATTACTAGTTCACAGATCAGACAATCAAGTTAACAGGTTTTCAGATTAACAGATCAGATGTACGGATTTAACAGACTTACAGATTATCTAACTTTTTATTGGGCCTACAGCTTCACGAAACGGGTTTATTAGATTCATCAGTCCAATTGGTTTAACCCTATCCACCCTACACGTTTTAGGCATCATATTTATCTTAGATTTGCATTAATTAAATATTAATGCACATACCTCTCACATTAGGTCGGTAGCTTGTGGCCGCTGGATATGCCGGGCGGTTCCGGGCAGACTTCTGCCACAAGCCAGACCTTACCTCGTGTCTAAGCATATTTTAGTTATGCCTACGACCTCTCATATTAGACTGATAGTTTGCGGTCGTTGGTTAAGCCGGTTGGTTCCGAGCAGGCTTCCACCGCGAACAGAGTCTAACCACGTGTCATAGCCAATTTATTCCAATACAGATTATACAGATATCAGACTAATTATGTCTATTTAACAGATTAAACTTCTTTACAGGTTACAGCAAATTAATCAAATTTCCATGTTTTACTCAATCTTAGATCGAGCCTATGGATTTTCATACCCAAATTACAATTATTTAGCTTTCAACGGATTAGGCAATTCAACAGATAACAGATCTAGCAGATTAGGCGATTCAACAGATTTAGCAGATAACAAATTTAGCAGATTAGGCAATTCAACATATTAAACATTTCTAAAATTCTATTTACATATCTTGCCTAATCATAAATTAAGCCTAAACTTACATGCCTAAATCATAATAATACAACATATGCCCAAATTTTTAGTTAAACTTTGCACAGTACAGAATATTCTCTAAAAGCCCCAATTCATGATATACCATATGAATTATGCCAAATTATAGCTTTTAATGCCAAATATCCAAAAATCTACTTTTAGGCGTATTCACATTGATTGTTATCCTATTATAATATAGGTCTCTACGCCTAAGTCACATATTCTTTTTTCAAGTCATGAATTGTTACATAAAGTTTACCCAAAAATCTAGATCTTTAAATTATAACATCTCAAAATCAGATCTTAATTTTAATATGCATTATTTCCCCAAGTTTCAAGTCACATGTTATCATTCAATGATTCCTCTTCTTCCAAATTACAGAGTATGCATAGATCTAGATCTAGTTTACAACATATGTCCATTTCTCAAATCAGTCAAAGATCAGTCATGTCCAATTATGCATTATCCATTATTTGTCCCAAAATTTAGCGTTCGTGCGTTAATCTCTTATGAGATTTGGCGGATGCTCGTGGTTTCCTGGCAATAAACAAAAAGGAAGAAAAGAGGGAACAGATACAAAACAGTCACAATAATATTAACAAGATAGATCCACAGAAAAGTATGCATAACCTCAGATCCAGATTCACAAAAATGTCAAGATAATTATTAAATTTCATATATGAAAATAACTGTACTCACAATCAAAAAGGAAAATCTTGATTTTAGGGATCTGTATTCTAACACTGAATAGCGCTCCTTTGATGTAGACTAATTATTCTTTTAATCCTATTCAGATTGGAAGAAGATGCACTAGTTTTATCCTAGGTTTCAGCAGAGTAGCGACGCCATTGTTTTATTCTTAGAATAGGAGAGAGCTATGGAGGCTAGAGAAAAGTGTAGGAGATTTAGGTTTTGGCTTAGGGATGTATTTATAGGAGAATAGAAGTGTCCAGGGCCTTAGATATTAACCTAGAACCAATCCAGACCATTAGAACAACCAAAACCACGTCATAAGCCAAAGAAAATCGGATCTGGGCCAAAACAGGTCGACCTGTAGGGGGGAGTTCGACACTAAGGTCGACCCCTAGGTCGACCCTATGGTCGACCTGCCTACCCAGGTCGACCCCCAGGTTGACCCTAGTGTCGACCTGGGTCCTGGGCGGGAAATTTCCCGCCCAGCCCGCTTCTGTGTTCTGATTTTTAATTTCGAAATCTGAATTTTTGAATTTCGGGCTGGTTTTTATTGAAACTTCTGAAGGCCATATCTTCTTCATACGGAGTCCGATTTACGCAAACTTGGACTCTATTCCAAGCAGAATTTCGAGACGAACGCAATGGCGTAACCCGTTTCCCTTAATTATTCTGTTACAATTTAATTATTCTACGGTTTGTCATTCTTATGTTCACGGAAAATACGGGGTGTTACACTCCATTACGACGGACTCGCTTACCAAAAGATTAACACCTAAGGTCTTTCATGAGAATGTAGCTCAATTGGTGTAACTTTTATGTAAGGATATTTGTTTTCAGGAGGAGTTTGGATTTGGTATTGTCGTATGACTCGTTGCTCTATAATTCAGTTATATATATATATATATATATCAAATACTTTTTTCTAATCAGAAATAAAGTAGTAAATTTTTAATTGCACTCAAGTTGTTCGAATATTAGATATTTTGATCTCAATATAGAAGGACTAGTTGGAAATAGACATGTATAGATCACATTTCATGTAATTTCCATGATATGCATCCATGATTGATCTATGTCATTTAATTTGTATTGGTTTATGTGAACATTGATGGGTTTAGGTACAATACATGTTATGAATGTTGCTTGGATCCTTTGTTAACACAGTTAGTGGACGAGTTTGTTTCAGATACACCATATGTTAAAATATAGCAATTTTTTTTGAGGAAGATGGATGAGTAGGGGTGGAATCGGTTCGGTACCGGAACTTTGTACTCAAAACCGTTACCATACCGACTTTATATGGTAATTGAAAAATCATACCATTACCAGCCAAAAAAATTGGTTACCAATAGTTCGGTTTATGGTTGGTAATGGTTGGTAGTGGTCGGTAATTAGTTTTTACCGTTCACTTGTATGAGATCCTTTTATTTACAACATTTCACGTTAAAATATTAAATATTAATTTTTTGTTATTATATTATATTTATATATCTTGTTTTACGTAGTCAAACATGCATGAAAACTTTATGGATGAACAAAAATACCATTTAAATTATACCGTTTCTAAGGTATATAATAAAAATTGCATTCAATCTTGTATCGTAATAGTGTTTTTCTCGGTACTTTATTAAATCATTACATATTAAAAATTCTTCGTTATGTAATAAACATATATGTGGCAGGTATGGTAATTACCATTTTCAATGCTCTATTACCATTACCGTACCGCATATTTTCATGTGGTTTGGCATACCATACCAATCAAATTGGTTACCGATTGTTCGGTACCACTTTCGTTGGTAGCGGTTGGTAATGGCTGGTAAGTGGTAACATGGTAAAAAATTCCAGCCCTATGGATGAGTAGCGTGGAGCTACCCAGCCGATTAATATATTATATGTATGTAGTAGATAAGCCAGATGACAAGCCCAACTGGTGGCAAATCAAACTGAACGAGCAATGTTCAAGGCATTACAACCCCACAAAAACCTACACACCATACATATGCATAATACAATGTATATAGATAAACTGCGCTTCACCACTAAATCTTTCAAGCTGCACTTGTGTATTCATTCAGTGTAAATTCAGACTGGAGCTTCCCTGGTTAGGTCCAACAGACTCAGTGGAGCTATCTGGAAGAGGCACAACTAGTCTGAATTGTGCCGGAGCTGCCGAACCTGTCTAGTTATAATAGAGATGAATATGAGTCTGCAAATTCCATCAAAGTGTTTATGAGGTTTATCAAATGCTAAAGCATTCCTTTCTTTCTATATTGTAACGACCCAGAAAATTCAATGCTCGAATTTTCGACACAACGACATCCCGTGTCCAAACTCGGGTACCGAAAATCCAGAATGTTAAAGAAAGAAGTTAGAGGGTGAGAAAAAGATAAGAAAGAAAGATTAGAATAGAAGAAAAAGAAGAAGAACAACTCACATCGCAGCGGAATAAAATATAATACAGAAATAACTCTTTATTGAAAATTTGAAATAATACTTACAATTCATCAGAGTACAACGGCCATTTAATTCATCTGGACAGTTATAACAGTCTGTCCTCATTTATAACACACAGCGGAATACTATATATATATATATATCATACGTCTGATCTCCTCCAGCTCGTTTCCTGAAGTCTGTATCATCTTGCCTTGAACCTGTACAACTCGGTTTGACCCAACAGGGCCTGACCCGAGCATTACAAACGCCACAGGTCAGTCTGGTGAACCAGCGTGAGAAAAACCCACTAAATTATTGGTATCATCCATCTTGATTTTAAAGTTAAAAATCATTTTGAAAGAAAGGATAATCGTTAGACCAATCCACACATAAACACAGATGGTTTTTACCTTACGATAACCCAAACCATTTTTGAAATCAATATCTTGTTGTGATATTATAATAGTGTATAAATACAAATAAATATAATCTAGCAAAACGCTTGCATCTCACGCTCTACATATGTAGTATACAATCAAAACCGTGGGCACTTATTGGAGATTGGGTTTCCAACTATGACAAGGTATGGAACCACCTTCCGATAGTGTATCTCTAGAGGGGAATACACTGGGTTCAATAAGAACGTCTTGCAACCCGGCCCATACATAACCGACCACTCATTTCTCTTGAGTGTATCGAATATATTGTCACCTACGGTTGGTACCAACATAACCATTCCCGGGAGATACAGAAGCGAAAAGAAGTAACAAATATGAATATTCTCTAGATGGTGACAATACACCCTAATGGGTGCGACCCACATAGCCATGCTGCCTGCCCGATTTTTGTCATTTTTCGGTTGTGAGTCTTGAGGTTATAATCGTATTTCTATATCATCTGACCACCATTCACTTTGAATACCACATCGGAAAATCCATCAGAAAATCACTAATTGATTTCCCCAAAAATACTCCGATTGTTAGGCTAAAGAAGTTTCCCTTCTTTGCCACCAACTTCATATGTTTGGAGAAGTCAACGTACGTAATCCCTTTGGAAATACTCTATCAGACATTCATCCATACAAGTTGTCATGGGACTGGACAAACCGAAGGCACTCTCCTACCGCATCCTAGGAATCACCCTATAGATCGGTAGCGAGTAGTCCTTGCAGTCCGTCGATTTCAACCACGACAGGATCACCATCAAAATATCTCTGGGCGCGACTCCAGTGAATTCGACCAGTAGTCCTTTCGCTTATGAAGATCTACGGTCTTCGTTGCTCCATCTTCAATCCGTATATTCCACGTTTTCGTATTAGTTAGTTCAGAATGGTTTTCGAATAAATTCGATCCCGGTCTTTCCGTACTAACCATCGTATTAGGCCAGATTTGATAGTCGGTTATTTAACTATCAAATAAAACATCCATTCATCCATAAAAGAAAATTTAATTCGCTGATTTAATCTTTATCATCACCTTAGCCTCTTTTGATTAATCTTTCGTCATTTTAAAACTTCTCTTTGGAATACTCATTTTTCTTCTTATATTTCATATATATAAGAATATTCAAAATCCCCTTTCATTTTAAAATCCCTTTATGCATGTACTTCTCATCTCAGTCACTAGTCTCTAACCGTAACTAATAAGAGAATAATTCCCTAAATATCAACCCCGAAGGCTGAAACCAACATCAGATCGACACTCAGAAAACTGTTCAACTCACTAATCTCTAGTTAGTTTCTAATATCCTTAACTTCATTCCTTAACTTCTAAACGAATAAAATTTCTAATTATTCATTATCACTTTAAGCGAAATATTTATTTCAGCTTTATCATCATTCCAGAGGTTTACTTAAAAAATATGATTTACAAAACCATCATCGAATATCCCATAAATGTTCTTTATAAACACCTTTTGTAAATTCTTACTATTAATACCTATTATCTATAATTGTATATAAAATTCTTTAATACAATCTATATTATTATTCGACTTAAATTCCATTAGCATTCATAAATTAAAACCCTTTTTAATTTATCTCTAACGATACCCATTTCCAAGAATATTGCTTTTTACCTTTTATTCATCTCAACCATGGATAATATTCCTTAAGACAAGTTCATTCTTGACTTAATTGGTTGCCCTGAATTCACACTTGCAATTTCAAGTTAAACTCTATTTATACTTCTAGTTGCATATTTATTTCGTATAATCTCTTCTATAATTTCTCTTGCAATTGGAAAGTTTTCAAATCGATTTAAAATATTATTTAATTTTCATTTCTTATTTCAAATTCACACTCAATTTAAATTTTTCCTTAAATTCCTCGTTAAAAATAATTTCACTTACAATGTCGCTTATAAAATCACATCTTCACGATATTTGTTTAAACGAATAGTTAATATTAAATCCTATTAAATTTGGATTCTAAATAATCATTTCTATTTGGAAACAAATATCTTTAAACCCTTTTTATATTTCAATTTCTGTCTTGAAATCCAAATATTATTTAGGATATTTGAAATATCCAAAATCCACAACCAGTGTCACTAACACATCCAAGTATACTATAAACTGTCATAGGTTCTAGAACACATCATATATAAGCATATATATGAAAACAAATAATTTAAATTTAAGGAATCCAGTTGGATCCCTCCAACCTGTTTTTCCTGCATCCACAGATGTTAGTCAACAATAATAACACACATCCTGCTTCGAGGCAGGACATCGCGGTATATAGGTCATCCACTATATATATTGTGGGGCGTATAGGGGAAATCATCCGCTAATGGTACTGCGGGCATCCGCTAATGGTACTGCGGGAAAAACCAATCACCAATATTATTATATAATATTATTATTATATAATATTATCACTTTATATCAATCAATTTAGAAGCCATCAAGCAATAAAATAAATTTTGAACTATTAAAAATAGTTCAAATAACTACTGAGTGAGTTTAACTCACCTCGATTTTCTTTGATGAATATCCGTTTAAAATTCTGTATCGTCTCAGCACCGCATCTACTTGCATGTTCTCGTATAAATTTCCCACCAACGTTTATTAAATTTTATTTATCGACTAATATTTATTTATATTTACTACTTAAATAATTAAACTATCATATGTAATTTAAATTACGAAATAATGATACCTTATTTGCCTCGACCCATTTCGACATTTTACTGAACGGTTCATAGACCATCCTACATCACCTTATACCCACGGTCTTACTGTCGGCAACTTGCCGCAACATCCACCTTTGTTTTCAACCATTACTGCAAATCTTTACGCCATCACCGTTCAGACATTCTCTTCCCAAATACTACCATTCAGTGCATGCCTAAGCACTTCGTTTCCAAACCACAGACCAAATTTTCTAGTAAATGCTTTCATTTAAAATCACCTGAGTATTATATTGCTTGAGTTTACTGACCAACCTTCCCCTTCCAATTGCCGAATACCAGTATCCACAACACTTCGGTAAATTGAACCCCCCATTCGACAGTCCTTCACCAACTCCATCCTTTCCCAAAACAACTCGCACTTCCCAAAATTCAACACCCTTCCACCATCTGTTGACTCCCCAAAAACATATAATGCACTCCTCAACATCCTCACCGTTGATCCAAGTATCAGTCCTCCATTTCACCCATTAATTTGCACGTACTCTTCATATTCACGGACCCTAAATGCCTCCTTTACTCAACAGACTTCATTCCAGCCATCGAACTCCTCCCCATACCCAACTGTCGAACCACCAAACATTATCAGTGACCACAACGCACTTCAGTATCAACATCGGCTTCACATTTTCAACTGCTGAATCCTTAAAAACTCAATCCCGTCCATCCACAACTCCTTCGACCTCCACAGTATCGCACAACTCCAGCTTTCCTGTACCAACATTAGTTCCTTTTTATAGACCTTCCTCCAATCATATACCTCCTCTGCAACCCTACTCATCCCAGACATCGACATCCAATCGTCTCCCCTAATTGCGAGTCTCCATATGTAGTCGAGCTTCGAGAACCCTAGGGGTTTAAATCGCGATTTCGATCCCTATACCTTTTTTTATCGTCAGATTGTTTTTTTCTTCTCTTTATCGAAGGATTTGGTATTTTGAATGATTGGAAGAGGAAACAAACGAAAGGCTTTAAAATCTGTTTTGCCTGTTTTAGAATTAAGAAAAGTGGTGAAGTCGATGGTTTTAATTTTGCCTTCGAATTTGATATTTGACTAGAAAGAGGTAATTTGGAATCAAACAGAATGGCTTTGAATTGTTTTGTGAATTTAGGATTGGAGAAAATACTGAAGCGCGCTGCTTCTTATATACGCGAGGGTGAAGCGATAAGAGCAACATCTTTCAAAGGAGCGGTAGGTTAGGCGTTGACATTAGGAATTAGGCTTGTAGTGTTTTTTTGATGTATGATGGAAGAGAAAGAACGGAGCAGCTATAATAGAATAGGTATGCAGAGTTTCTTCGTTTGAAAGGAATAGGTAGGATTTTTTTATATTTTGATTAATTTTAATTATTTATTATTTTTAACTGATGTGCCTTTAATTAAAGTATATTATGGTTCTGAACCGTTATTTGAGCACAACGAACGATATTCCTAGCGTTCTACTACTATTCTGAACACACCGGAACAGTTTCCACGGTCCAATTCGACCATATACAAAAGATATTAAATGACGGTTTAACATTTAATTCGATTAATATATATATTTATACGTTTCAAACTCTGTTTTAATTAATATAAAAATTCATTTACATTAACATTTCAATATTTAAACTAAATTAAATATTCAAAACTGAAGCGATCAAA
The DNA here is from genome assembly GCA_030737875.1 of Allium sativum. NCBI lineage: Eukaryota > Viridiplantae > Streptophyta > Magnoliopsida > Asparagales > Amaryllidaceae > Allium > Allium sativum. Next base: position 251,309,912 of record CM060920.1, read on the forward strand.
ATACGGGACGTTACATATATGCACCAACAATAAATGGCTAAAAAGAATCCAGAGAGGGATCGATCGGATTATACTGCCAATAGTCAAAAACTGATGAAATAGCAGGGATGCAACCAGGTAAATGTGCACTAGTTGCAGCAAAGATGGGGTATGATACATCACAGTCGAAGAATAAGTGATACAAAGTTTCTTCCTGATTGCAACATAAGGCACAATTACGGTCTGATATTGAATTATGCTTATAGAGTTTAGCTCTAATGTTTTTTCTTTCATGGATGTGGCACCACTGAAATAAGATAACTCTTGGGGGCAGTTTACACTTCCAAACTCTTGAATAGTTAAAAGGTATCCCTGCATAGTTGAGGAAATTGTATAGAGATGCAATAGTAAAGCCTTTAGAAGGGGATAAAGCCCAAAAATAACAAAAGGGAGAATCAGATAAGTGAATCTGGTGAAACAAATTGGCTATAGCGAAAAGGTTAAGGAAAATAGGAGTGCCAATGATAGAAGAGGGGGTAAGGAAAAAAGGGCCAGAAGATGAGACTGAAGCAGTAGAGCTAAACAAATGATTGGCAGTGGAAAAGAGAGATGGGAAATAAACAGATAGAGGAAGTTCATCATGCCAAATGTCGAACTAGAATAGACACAAAGAACCATTGCCCAATTTGACATGAAACAAATTTTTGATTCTAGATAAGGATGAGATAACACCTGATCAAAAAGGAGAATAGCAAATTTTGGAGCTCAAAAAGTTACACATTTTTTAAAAAGTTATTTCATATGTGGCCCAAGATAGATTGTTGGAATATTTTGAAAATCGTGTCACATATGTAAAATAAAAATGTGTTAGGCTATTTTGGTGCAAAGCCTAATAAAAGTGGTTTAGTTTTAAATTAGAATTAAAAGGCTTAAATCTTATATTATCATGGGCCTAATGCGTAGATACCAAGGCATTTTAATTTATTGAAGGGCCAAATTACAAAAAATCAGACTTATAAATAAGGGGATATGGTCCCCAAATTACACAAGCCTTAGAAAGTCTCTAGCCATCTTCTACACAGAGTTAATTTCAGATTTAGGGTTTGTGTCAATTTGGACGACCAAACCAAATTCATCCTCTTCTTAGCAAATAACTATAGATTCATGTATGCTTCCACTACTTATAATTTATGTTTGTTCTCTATTAAATTCAATATAGGTTTTAATATTTAGATCTCGGGTTTCATATTTGATTGTTGATAATGTTTATTGAAATCCTAACATTAGAAACTCAATCTTCTCTAGGTTTTTATCACATTGGTTCTTCCACTTTTGAACTTTCTGTGAACCACCTCCTCTGTTCTTAGCTAGAGAGCTAGTCAAAATGGCATTAGAAAACATCTTTTTGATTTCTTTGGTGATGTCGCAAGCTTTCTTGAAATAATATTCATAGGCAAAAGGTTCAAGTGATAGTACATCAGCGTCCTCCACAACCGGAAACAAATTTTGGGTTTTGAATTTATTGACTATGGCATTAATCGCCTCAAGTGCAGTGAATATTACTCTTGAGTAGAAAATGAGGATGTTCATGTTTTTGACAGATTCCACCTATTCCCTCAACTTCTTAAAGTCTCCATTTAATAAAAACTCTACCTGTTCAGCCATAGTCTTATATGAGATCTTCTTGAATGGAGATGATGGTGGACTGGAGCTGGATGCTTTAGTGCTAAAACTCATTGGGTAAACAATTAGGGTGGATCTGGATTTGCTTTTTTCTTTTTCTTTTTCTCTTTTCCTTTTTCTCGGTGTAGAAGTTAAGGACGATAGAAATGATTGTTAAGGAGAATAAAAGGATCCATAAGGGTTTCTATAAAGAATCATGGGGACCTAATTATTTACCTTACCCTAGTTGGTTTATTCGAAAACTTTGGTTATCACACCTTAAAAAACATATTTCATAGTCAAAGTTCAAACAAAAAAAATACTGGAAGGAAACTTGCATACTAGCGTACTTCATAATCTGCATAAACCATGCAGAAGCCAGTAACCTCGATCAACACAATCCAAGAAAACTCCATCTCTTAAAAAGACTTACTGAATCAAATTTCTACAAGGAAATTAAGTGAACATCGATGCCTCTTCTCAGCATTTGACATTGTTTGCGTCTACAATAACCAAACACCATATCAAAATGATAATTGGTATATTAATTAGCCCGTAAAAAAATCTGTATGCAATGCATTGTATGTAAAGCACAAAATATCATTTGGTTATAAGTCAATAAAGAAGCAAATGCATAGAAACTGCGTAAAATTGGAAGTAGGAAGTAAAATACCTCACTTTGTAGGAAGTATAATCAATGAAACGATTAGAAGCTATTACATCATTTCCCGAATTCGACCTAAGCATGTCTTTAGAAGAAAATTGACGCAGTGTTCTGTTATGTAATGTTGATTTTGGACTGCTTTAGAAGAAAACCCAAAATTTAAGTAATTTAAATAAATTTAATTAACTAACATTTCATATAAATGCTAAAATGACAAAGTTGTGTTTTTGGCTCCAAATTCCTACATTTCAAATTTCCTATCATCATTTAAGTCTCTCTCAGTTTTTGTAACGTTTTACATTTAGTACAATCTTTGACAATTAATTACATAATATTTAAACTATTTAAATAACTTTAGCAAACCATTACACATTGGTTTGTCTAATAAATCACATTAAGATTAATCAAATTCATAATTGCAAAAAAAAAAAAAACACAAACAAACAAACAGAATTTCCAGATCTAAGTTTATCGGGTCAGGATATGACAAATAAGATTAATTCTATTCAATTAAAAACATGGATTTATGTAATTTCAAAGGAAAAATATCATCATAAGTCATTTAAGCTTAAGTTTTCGAACCATCAGTCAAGGATAATGTTAAGATAGCTGTTATAGATGAAAATCTTACAAATTTAGCTAGAGAGAAATGGGTATCCATCGTGTTCTATGTATTTGGCAGCAGACCTTACTATAATTTTTAAAAGATTACGTAGATAAAAATTGGAAACCCAAAGGAAATTATCAGCTATATACTAGAGATAATGGTTTCTTCGTACTTAAATGTGAAAATGAGGACGAATGTGATAGGATCTTAGCTTCTGGTCCATATTTTTACAATAGGAGACTGATTATCATGAAGAAATGGTACCCTAGTATGAAAATTACTAGAGAATTTCTACACACTTTACCAATCTGGATACATTTACCTAATCTGGACTTGGATTTCTGGTCAATCGAGGCTTTAAGTAGAATTTCTTTCATCTTAGGCAACCCTATAAAGTTAGATCAGTTTATGGAAGAATTTATGAGAGTGTCATATACAAGTATTTTGGTTGAAGTCAGGATAGATTTTAATTTTCCAAATGCCATAGCTATTCAATGTCATGATGGTAATATAGTTTGGCAAAGTTTTGAGTATGAATGGATGACCTCATTTTGTTCCATTTGCCAGATATTTGGTCATAATAAATCTGAATGTAAAACCACAAAAATCTGGTTGCCTAAGGAGTATTCCAATTTTCCAACTGGATGGATATTGATGAGCTTTGGCAAAATCAGAGTAATAGTGAAAAAGTTTCACCTGTCAATAATTTTTTGAACAATGATAAAAGTTCTTCATTGCTTATTTATAAGGAGAAGGATGATGATTTATGAACCATTAAGAATAAAGAAAGGAATTGTTTGCATAATGATGTTCATGGCTTATCTCATGGGGAAATAGTTAATACAAACAACCCATTTAAAATGCTTGAAGAAAGTAATATATGTATTCAGAAGAATATGTAAGAAGATTTGAACTATCATAATGTTGAGGTAGAGGATAAATTTCCTGATCTGACCTCTGGTTATAGCCATATGTATTTAAAAGAGATTTCTAAGTCATCAACTTGTACAGATAATGTAATGACCCGCATTTTTACTGTTGAATAATTAATTAAATTATTAAATATCGATTTAGCAATATCGATAACCAAAATTAAATAATATTGAATATTTAATTAAAATAAATAATATAATAATATATTTAATTTCTGAAATAGTCAGAAATAGTAGAATTCACAAAATGGTGTGAATTGAATCATTTGTGATATTTAATTCAGCTTAGAATTTAATTATAATAACGAATATATTATTTGAACGACAGTTGAACGTATAATTATATTATAATTATAATTCGAGCTTGAAATGGCGCTGCAGTTCGCTATTTGGCGATTCGAACTTCAACTGAATGTACAGAGTCCGTTTTAGATCGGATTTCTGTGAAACAAGAAACGTTAGGAGCTGGTGAAGTTTATTTTTCTAGTGGAAGAGAAAAATCGGGATTTCATTGTGTAGATTTTGATTTATGTCCAAATCAAATTGTAGAAAAGTCGCTATGGAATTTCCTTTATAATTTATAACGATATATAAAAGGAATTTCAATATAAATTTGAATATCGATTCAACCGGGATTTGAATATCGAGTTGTAAATCCCAGTGGAGCTGTACGATATTCTGTTGTGAATATATACGATAATATAAATTTATTTATATGTAATTTAATTATATTTATATATATTTATATATTTAAATGGGTTATTCAGAGCTTTAAAAATAGCCAGTTTTGCAAACGACCTCAGAATTCGACGAAACTAATTTTGTTGGATCCGTAATATTAAATTATTGCTAGATTTCAATTTCCGTGATTTTTGAAGTCAGTATGTGGCCGTACGGGATTTTAATATGAAATACAGTCGATAAATTGACCTTTAAAAATACGCTGTGTGAGCAAACGGAGTCAGAATTCGACGAAACCAGTTCCGTTGGGTCCGTAGTGTCAAACTCTAGCAGTATGTCCAGTTTGGTGATTTTTGGGTACTTTATTTAATTACAGGAATTTTTAAGGACGAGTACCAGCAGCGTAATAATATAATAATAATATATAAAAATATGAAATTCGATATGAGTTCGTCGATGTCTACTTTTTAGCGTGAGAACTAGGGTTCTTCGATTCTTTGAAAAGGAGGCAGAAATTCAGGGATTTGATAGTAGTTATGGATTCGCGAGTTCGAGTGGATCTCGCGTACATGATTTAGGGTGATTTGGTGATGAAAGAGTTCGGATGTTTTCACTGGGTTCAGATATTTTGGGTCTCGACGGAATTGACAAAGTGAAGTCGAGTTGCGGTTTAGTGGTGCGGGGAGATAGAGAAGCTGAACGAGAGTGGAATGGTGTGGAAAGTTTGTAGATTTGTGAGGGAACGATGGTGTTTAGGACCTTGGAAGCCGTGGCAATGTCTGAGTAAAAGGAGAAAGTCGCGTATGTTTATTCTGGAGGAAGAAGGAGTGCGTGGGTCGGGTGGAAGGTTTTTAAATGGGCCAGCGTTATTTAAAAGGGGGTAAGGCCCATTGTTAACTAAAGGTTTAGTCTATTTAAATTCAAATAAGTGTATTAAATTGTAATTGCGATATCTCAGTCATACGTTAACGAAATTCAGCAAAACAGGATCCGACAGGATCATATGGACGGACACTACACAATGGAACCAACAAGGAGCAAATCGAAGCTCGTTACAATTTATTTCAAAATAAATTGTCCGTCTGAATCAAGCGATGATTATCGTTATTAACGATGATCGTCCAATGTGAGTAAACCTCACCAACTCTGAACAGTTATATTTTTATAACGTATTCTTAGAACTGATAATTATCTGCTGATTGCTGTGTGTTGACTGTTTGATTGAACTGCTAGTCAGTTGGTTGAAATATATATATATATAAATCGTTAAATATATGTTGATTCTGTTTAGCAGAATATTTCATATTGAAATGAAATTGATGTTAATTATATTGTTTAACATCTGTGATGCAGGGAAACAAGTTGGAGGGACCCAACTGGGTTCCTCAATATTTATAACACTGTTTTGTTCATATATTGTTATATGATGTGATGTATAATCTGAGATTGATTATAGTGACAATGGTCTTGTTATTTAGTACTGTTAAATACCAGAAGAAATATTGAAATAAAATATTATATAAAATCGAAAGATTTTATATAGAAGGAAGATTTCAAACTGTGCATTTAAATAAATATAAAAGGGAATTTTCAATGTTATATTGAAAAAGGAATATTTATAAAATCAAAGGATTTTATAAAAAGAAATATTTATTTAGAAAATAAATAGAAAGAGTTAAAGAATTATTTATTTGTTAAATAAATAGAATTGAAAGGGAATATTTATTTGTTAAATAAATAGAATTGAAAGGGAATAGTTATTTGTTAAGTAAACAAATAGAAAAGGAATTATTTGTATAAACAAATAGAAAAGGAATTATTTGTATAAATAAACAGAAAAGGAATTAATCAAAGGAGTTAATTCAAAAGGAATAAATCAAAAGAGTTAATCCAATGAGTTAATCGAATATAGTTATTCGAATAAAGTTAAATCGAATATCAGTTATTCGAATAGAGTAATTGATTTGAGTTAATCAATTAGAGTTAATCGATTAGGGTTAAATCGAGTTAGAGTTAATCAATTAGAGTTAATTGATTAGGGTTAAATCGAGTTAGAGTTAATCAATTAGAGTTAATCGATTAGGGTTAAATCGAGTTAGAGTTAATCAATTAAAATTAATCGATTAGGGTTAAATCGAGTTAGAGTTAATCAAATAGAGTTAATAGATTAGAGTTAACCAGTTAGAGTTAACCGGGTAAAGTTAATCAGTTAGGGTTGACCAGTCAGAGTTAATCAGTTAGAGTTAACCAGTCAAAGTTAATCAGTCAGAGTTAATCAGTTAGGGTTGACTAGTCAGAGTTAATCAGTCAGAGTTAATCAGTTAGGGTTGACCAGTCGAGTAAATCAGTTAGGGTTGATCAGTTAGAGTTAACCAGTTAGAGTTAACCAGTTAGAGTTATTCAAATGGAGTTAATCGAGAAGAGTAATCGAATACTTAGTTATTCGAAAGGAGTTAATCGAATATTTAGTTATTCGAAAGGAGTTAAATCGAATTTAGTTATTCGAAAGGAGTTATCGATTAGTTTAAATCGAAAGGAGTTAAATCGAATTTAGTTATTCGAAAGGAGTTATCGATTAGTTTAATCGAAAGGAGTAATCGAATAGTATTCGAAAAGAGAGATTATCGAATATCGTTTATTCGAAAGAAAGAGTAATCGAATATTAGTTATTCGAAGTGAGTTAATCGAATATTAGTTATTCGAAGAGAGTTAATCGTCGAATTCGATTATATCGAATTCGGGAAAGTACTTATAAGTTCCGGTGTTTAAATCAAGATTTATTTATTTATAAATTAGGTGTTTATTTATTTATTCACATTAAGGAATACAAGTTATAATTGAAGTTGGGTATTTCGAAAGTAGGGATTATAACGTTATCGTTATAACCAGATGTTTTAATAAAGAAGTGGATTCGTAAATAGAATCCGAGAGTTTTGTAAGAAAGTTTGTTAAAGATTTAAAAGATAAACTTTGACTATTTCGAAGTTAAAACGTTGTTCAGTTAAGGTCTGAGAGGTAATTATACCCCAACTTGATTGACTTCCTTCTTAACTAAGGAATGGTAAGGTTTGATAGTGAAGGAGCTTTGGAAATGTTTTCCAAATACGAATCAGAAATGTTTTCTGATAATAGAAATAAGAATTTAGAACATTTGGAAACAGGAGATAAGTAAATTAATGAACTAATGAGATAAATGTTAAATGATGATTGATCGATATAATTTCCATTTGGAAATAATTTCGTTGTTTGCACATGTATTTTCCTTTGATAGTTAACTCACCGACTATCGAAGTTTTTGACCATTTTAACGTTGTTAATATGGAGAGACCGGTTGGATTATTATCCGAAGAACCACTCCGTATTAGCATAAGCATTGCGAATTATATATGCCAAAGATAATTGAAGACGAAGTAAAGTGCAAGGGCCGTTGTATAAATCTTAGATAACAATTGCCTAAGATGGATATACTGAATAGTGCCTTCGGTTTGTCCAGTCCCAGGACGACCTGTATAGAAGAATGTCTGATAGAGTATATTTAACAGATCGCGTAAGTTGATCTCTTCAAACGTATTCACATTTGGTGGCAGACGAATTTGTATCTCTTAGCTATATACCCGTTGTATTTTTGGGAAATCAATTTGTGATTTGGCAGGTATGACGATGAGACATTCAAAGTGAATAAAAGTGTGATCTGTCAGAGATAAGCGTGGCCTCTAGCCTCACAACCGGGAAATGACAAAAATCGGGCAGGCATCATGGCTATGTAGGTCGCACCTATTAGGGTGTATAATCACCTGATCTAGAGTTTCATTTACTTCTAAAAATCTATTGTCGATGCTATCCCATTCGGGAAACGGTTGCTGATCCCAACCGTTGGTGATATACATTCGATACACTCAAGCGAAATGAGTGGTCGGTCATGTGTGGCAGGGTTGCAAGATGTTCTTGTTGAACCCAGTGTATTCCTCTCTAGAGGTACACTAGCGAAAGGTGGTTCCATACCTTGTCATAGTTGGAAATCCATTACCCAATACGTGCTTGCGGTTTTGATTGTATGCTATATATGTAGAACGTGAGATGAAAGCGTTTCTGCTAGATGATTATTATATTGTGTTTGATAGACATTATTATAATATCAAAAGGTTTTTGATATAAAGATATTTGGATTCTCATAAGGGAAAAACCCGTTCCGTTATACGGCGTGGTCTTATGAGATATCGTTTACTTGTTCAAAATATTTTGAACTATTTTACTCATACCAGTCCCATGACTGACCCGGAGTTTATTTTGTTTTGTTTTCCCTAAACTCTTGGGTGCCCAATTTTGTACGGATAGTCAAGTAGTCAGGATTTTATAGATATACTGGAAGAGCTTGGAGCAGGAGGCTTCAGGATTATATAGCTATAGTTATTTCTGCTGTGTTGTAAGTGTTGTACTATGATAATGTTACTGTATACATATACTGATTTTATTTTAAGGATATGTTATCTATTATATGTTGTTCGTTCTGCTGTGAGATTCGTGTTACTCTGATGTTGTATCTTCTTCTTTTTCTTCTTCTTCTTCTATTCTAAGTTTCTACCTTATCTATTCTCACCCTCTAACTTCTTTCTATTAAATTTCTGGTATTTTTTGATGTTTGGTTAGTCATCATTGAGTTTATGGCGATAACCAAAGTCGACAAAAACTGGGTCATTACAGATAATTTGAGGGAAGATAAAAAGCTATTGAAGGAAGGTTTTGACAATGGAAAGTCTGATTTTAATAAAGAAGTTGTTGGGATGATTGATGGTGAATCTTACAGAACTTCACAGATTAATGATGATATAAGAAGTGAAGATTTTTCCATAGATGAATCTGATAGTTTTGTAAGTAGTTTTAATAATAGGAAGAAAAATTGAAGAAAGCTAAGTTAAAGAAGGTAAGCACAATTATAAGCGAAGAACCTTTAGTAGAAACTAATCACGAGTGGGTGAAGTTAGTATCACAATATCAAACTAGATCAAAATCGAAGAAGGGTAAAGAGGATGGACATTCTCCTGGAGGAATTTTAAAGGGAGGAATTTCTAAAAAGTAATTAGTGTTTTCTGGTTCCTTTCATATTTCAGTAGTGGTGATTTTCGAAGAGATGTTTTAGTTGTGTATATCTTGTTTGGGCTAGTTTTGACTCGTTTCTGCTTTTATGGTTTTGGATATCATGATGTTGATTATCCTCTGGGCTTCTTTTGTTGGCTAGTGTGGTTTCGAAGTGTACTTGTTTCTTCTGTGTTGGATAGAGTATTCTCTAGGAGTCTTTGTGTAACATACTAACATTCCTATACCCTTTGAGTTGACAACTTACAACTCAAGTCCAACCCAAATTGCACAGGAAAGCGGTTAGTTATTAGAAAGAAGTTAGAGTGTGAGATAAGTAAGAAAGAAATATTAGAATAGAAGAATAAGAAGAAGAACCAACATCATACAGAGTCTTACATCGCAACAGAATATAATATAATATAGAAATAAATCTTTATTGAAAACTTGAAGAGTACTTACAATCATCAGAGTACATTAATACATCTGGACAGTTATAACAACCCGTCCTCAAATACATCACATAGTGGAATAAATAATAATTATAATACATCTGAACTCCTCCAGTTCATCTCTGAAATCCATAGCATCTTAACCTGAACCTGTAAAACCCGGGCTAACCCGAGCATTACAAACGCCGGATCAGTCTGGTGAACTAGAGTGAGAAAAAACTCGCTAAGTTTAAACAACACCCATACTGTTTTTAAAGTCCAAAAATCCTTTCAAAAGAAAAGGATAACAGTAAGACTAGTCCACACTTAAACACGGATGGTTTTTACCATACTATAACCCATACCATTTTGAAATCATATCTTATCCGATTCTATAATAATGTCTAAATAAAAATAAATAACATTCTAGCGGAACGCTTGCATTTCACGCTCCACATATATAGTTTACAAATCCTCTTATTGGAGATTGCATTCCGACTATGACAAGGTATGGAACCACCTTCCAATAGTATATCTCTAGAGGGGAATACACTGGGTTCAACAAGAACATCTTGCAACTTGGCCACACATGACCGACCATTCATTTCACTTGAGTGTATCGAATGTATATCACCAACGGTTGGGCTCAAACCACCTTTTCCCGAAATGGACAACATCGAAATAGATTAAAGAATGAAATAGTTTTCTCTATATAGGTGATAATACACCCTAATAGGAGCGACCCACATAGCCATGCAGCCTACCCGATTTTTGTCATTTCCCAATTGCAAGGCTTGAGGTTAGAATTCACCTTTAGAACATCTGGCCACCATTTACTTTGAATGCCACATTATCAGATCCATCAAAACACTAATTGACGTCCACAAATATACTCTGGATTTAAAAGAAGGGCCATTCTTTGCCATCAACTTGTTATATTTGTAAAAATCAACGTACATGGTTTTTAGGAAATACTCCGACAGACACTCGTCCATACAAGTCATCTAAGAACAGGATGAACCGAAGGTACCCTCCTACCTCATCTAAATGATCAGTAGCGAGTAATCCTTGCAATCCGCAAAATCTCAACCACGACCGAATCACATCAGAAAACCTCCGGTTGCAAGTCAGAGAAATTCGACAACAATCCTTTCGCTTATGAAGATCCAAAGCCTTCAATTGCTCCATCTCGATTAGCTTCTGAACATTTTCAATGTTTACGTATTTTCTGGTCGGAATTGTTTTCGAATATAAATTCGATCTCGATCTTTCCGTACCAACAATCGATTTGGCCAGATTTTGATAGTCGGTGATTTAACTAACAAAATAAACAACCATCATCCGTAGAAAATAAAATAGATTCATTGGTTCAGTATACAGTGTCCCTTGGCCTCTTTAGATAAACAATTGTTAATTCAAATTTCTAAATCTTCAAACATCTGGAATACCTCTCTTTCTCACTTCTTATTTCCAAAACAATTTGTTCAACTTAAAACACTTCGAGTTATAGTTTATAATATCCATAACGAAAACATTAATTTTAATACCTTTCACTGCTCTTGTTTCTAAACTAATATCGTCCTTGGATACTCATGAAGTCATTCAAGTTGGGGTATTTAATTTACCTCTTAGACCTTGAGTCGACAACATTCTTATCTTCGGAATAGATAGAAGTTTATCAACTAAATCTCACTCCAATAAATATCCCAATACTTATACTTACCATACGATTTTACATGATTTTAACACCATTCATTTTCTTTTGAAAAACTCTTTTAAAAATCACGCTTCCTCAATTTAAAACATTTCCATTTCTCCGTATTCAGGCTTTCAAACTCCCTTTAACTTTCTTCCGATTAAAAATCCCATTTGAACTTGTTTTGATTCTTAAAATCCTTTATAACATTAATCCACTTATAACTTGATTTTATAATTTCCCTATTTGGATTTTATAAAAATTCAACCAATAGAATTCTTAATAGGAGTTTATATTAAATATAAATTCACTTACCATTTCACTTAACTTCACATAAGGCTCTATAACTTCATACACTTCCATTCAAGGGAACTAAATTTCAAGATTTATCACTTTGACTATTATTAAATAATAATCAATTCCAACATTTTAGAAATCTATTTTGTTTATATTTAACTTCCCTTTCATATAATTAAAATAGTAATTGGTCTTAAAACCATTTAATGATTCAATAATTTATTTAATAGTTTATCTTAGTTTAAACGGTTGACTTAGTCAACTCAAAACAGGTTAATCCGTTAACCAATTCCATTAGTCCTTTCTTTAAATCCCTTTAAATAATTTCCTTTAATTTAATTAAACTAATTATATTAAATAATCGTAAATCAATTGTTATTTGAAATAATTACTTAAATCCTTAACAATTTGTTTAATATCCGTTCTTTGCTTATAAAACTCATTAACAAAAGAATTCGCTTTATATGCTCGGTTTATAGTTACTGGATAAAAATAATTATTTATTTCTTTTAGTAAGCCTTTATTCAAATAATCTATATAAAATAGATTTCAAAATCCGTTTGGTTTGTAAATTAAATCCTTATAAGTTTATTTCTATCAATTTACCTGACTGTAAATCAATGCTCATAAAATGATTCATTTTTTTAGGCCAACCGTTGCCAATTACTCAACCAATATCATCCATTGGTAAATAAAAAACAATCATTGAATTTTAATTCAATGATCAACAATAAATCCATCATTCAATCATACTGGTTAAATAGTTCATATAATATAATATGAATATAAACAACAAAGTGAGGAATCTGGTTGGATCCCTCCAACCTGTCCTTCGCTGCATCACAATGGATTACCTCAAATTCAACACGTCAATATAATTTCCATGGTAAACAGAAATAAATAGTTTAACTAATAACCGTCAAGAATCAATTTATAATATCCATTCAAACATCCAATTATTTATTCAATATGTTTATATTATTATAAACGTAACCAACAAGGTAAGTTACCTCGTTTGGAATTTAATTGTTAAATTAATGATTTAATTTGATTAAATTAAACAAACGTTTAATTTAATTCATGAATATTAAAAATATTCAATATATATGCAACCGGTCATCAAATCTTCAACCATCAGCAAACATTGCACACAAAATAAAAACCCAACTTATAAAAATATAAGCTGGATAAACTGAATGAGTTGAACTAATCTTGAATTCCGTTCGTTGAGACATCGACTGGTTTCAATTAAATTAAACACGCTTTTAATTTAATTGAAAATTACCAGCTACATCTAGTTCGTTCAAATCTGTTCCATAATGAATGCCTGTCACGATGATTTCAACGTCCTCGGCTTTATCCAGATTTGTTAACATACGGCGTGTTATACTAATTATTAGGTACAACTTTATTAAATTAATTAAATATCTTAATTAAATAATATTTAAACTGCTGACTATGTTGTTATATATTTATGGCCATGTAAATTCCTGATTAGGCATGCTAAATAGAAAATTGGCACAAATATAGGTCCAGAGCATTGATTGTACATAAATGTCTCATGTTTATAGTTAGGGTTCATAGTTAAATTATATATACACTCTTCTGTTTTCCTGCTTGAGCTTTTAATGCGGTACCCACATCCTCATGCCTTTTTAAAGCAATCAGCCCATTTTTTCGTTAATAAACTCTACCGGGTTAAGCAAACAAAACGGGTGCGTAGTACACCCAAAACATTTGTTAATGCATGATTTAAACAATAAGGCCCAAATTTAACTATTGGTTAAGCCCATTAATAAAGATTAGGTATCTTTAACTTAGATTAGGCATATATGAAGGATTAGGCATGATAAATTTTTGTTCCTGCTATAATACTTAAGAAGCATGTTATAATCATCATTAAAATAGTTTGCCTATTTTAAACACGATTAGCCACTTTAGTATAATTAGAGAATTAGGAAATTTAATTACTTTACTGTTCATTCACCTTCTTCTGTTATAACTCAAGCCACATCCTCCCTTATGCTTCTTCACGCCACTTCCATCTGAAACCCTCGCACACCATTTCCTGCCTACAGTACCATGTAAGCTTCATCCATGCACACGGTACACACCGCTATATATGCTCACGTTCACACTCCAAGTAGCAGCCATGCTTTCGACTGTAAACAATCCTTCCCCTATTCACTTTCGTTTCCCCACTTGCCTGCTACTCTATTTGCACAGGTTGCTTCCCAGTATACTCACGTTTTCATTTTGTGCGAACCCCTCCCATGCACTGGCCTCCTCCCATTCTTCTCGTGCATGCTCCTTCTACCCAAATAGACCACTACCACTTCCGCCTTAAGGCCTAAAAGCCCATGGCCCCAAAGCAACTCCGGTATAATGTTCTCCACACCAAAGACCTCCCACTTACTCACGAAAAACCTCTCACCTTCATTGTTTCAGTTAACTCAAAATCCTTATGCCACGTCATACTGCACCATGTCCCCACACAATATGGTTTCTTCTTCCATACTGCTGTTCCCATCACAAGAACATGCACAGTCCCCCTAAGCTTCCCCACCCGTTTACTTCGCAAACGTTTCCCACCTTTTTTTCCCACTCATTGATAAGTTGTGATTCCCTTTACTTTGTTTGCGCAAAAAGAAGTGATGAAGCTTGATAAAACATTGAAAAGTGAAGAGAACGAAGAAATTTTGTTCCCGAAAATATGACGAAGCACTCGATATTTATAGATGAAATTGAAGAGGAGATAAGAATAAAGTCATTTCATATAGTATAACGTAGGTGTGTGTGGCTGAAATAAAAAGAGAAATAGGTTATGCTTTGTCGGCTGAAATGTTTTTCCCTTTCTGCGTCATCTGAGAGAACTCGATAGGTGGCAGCCAACAGTTTCATAGAGTAGCCTGCACCTTAGAAATTAGAGAAAAGTATTTGTACAAATGTCAAGTGTCCAGTATCCTAATTACATGCATTTGAAATGAAAGTAGTTGGCCAATATTAATTTAATTTAGCCAGTGTTACAAATATGGTTTGATATTAATTCTACCGCTTTATTACCGTTATTTACCGATACCCGTAAATTTCGTACCTTCAAACACGAATTACCAACATAATAAAAATGAATACACCGCTATGTCTCAGCATTTCGATCCCAACAAAATTAATTTCATTGAAAACAGGCTCCGTTTGCAAAGTGGCATTATTTTAATTTCAAATTATTTATCGGTTCACCTTTAAATTTCGCGCACTGGCAAAACAACTCTGATTGGCTCCAAACTGGAAACCTATCAATAACTAACCACACGTATTCTAATAAAACTTGTTTCATCGAAAATGGAGATCATTTGAAAAGAAAGATCATTTGAAAAGAAAGTTATTTCTAAGGCCTATATACTTTTGATAAAATATAAATAAAAGTACAAAATAATTTGGTTAATAAAAATAAACCAATATTATTGTATATACCCAAATATAATATTATATAACTTTAAAATAAACACATTCGGTTTTAAAGCTTACCAGTAAAAATATTTCGTCGTTATATCGATATTCAATTATATAGAAATCCATATGTATTTATTGAATAAATGTTATCGTTTATTAACGAATTCCATAGCGACTATTCGAAAATTTGAATTGGACATAACTTGAAATCTATAACATGAAATCTCCATTTCTCTCTTTTGTTAGAAAAATATAATCAAATTGATTCATATGTTTCTTGTTTCACAGAAATTCGACTTATATCAGATCCTGTATATTCAATTAAAGTTCAAATCGAAAATTACGAACTACCACGACATTTCGAGCTCGTTTTAATTAATTTATAATTATATATATTCGAACTCCATTTTAAATAAATAAATTTGATATAAAATCCATTTATATTATCAAATTAATATTTAAAACGAATTTAAATATTCGTAATTAACGTTCAAGAATCTGGGACGTTACACTTTGGATTGATCTTCTGATGTCTTTTTTGTTCAACGGATATTTTGTTGTGTGTGCAGCTTTTCTTGGTTATGCAGTTGATGTATAAATGGGCTTTGCTAGGCTTCGTAGTTTCTTATGTGTTGAAATATTTTGGGGCTTTGTTGTTGTGAGTCTTTATGTAGTGTTTGTTTGTCTGTTTTAGTGTTTTTCTAGGTCTGTTTGTAGTTCGTTTTTGAGCTGGTTGTATTTTGTTGTAAAGTTTTTGTTTCAAGTTGTAGCATTTGTATGAGCTCAAAACTTTTGTACTTTGCTTTTTCTGTAATATAATACCCATTTTTGTTTCAAATTAAACAAACAAACATATAAACACGTCAATCATGTAACAAAAACTATACACTTAAATAAATATCATAGGTTCAAAGTTAAACCCATTTATGTCAATGTATTTACCGTGTATTGCATTGTAATATTAATATCAAACACCTAAATTTTAAAATTTATTTAGTTATTTACAAAATATTGTACAATATCATTGAACATTATACATTAAAGTCGATATGTTTAAATTAATCAAGTGAATTTGAATCTAAAAAATGAATTCAATCAATACATTATTGTTAATTCGTCTAAATAACACAAAATGTGGTGTTTTGAAATGTATACCTTGTCACGCCATGAAAACGAAAAAATTAGCTTTTCTTCTAAATATAAAGTTAAATAAGTCACACATTTCACATATATAATATATGTAAACAATAATTTTTTTTAATATATTATATATTTATCACAATAAATTTATCATAAATTAAAAAGAAAAAATCCCGCTCTAAATACCTACATTTTAACTTTCAACAATTATTTGCTAAACTTCTTCAATTCTTTTGTGATATTTTATATTTCAATCCATATGTTCAAAACTACTGATGAAATCTTAAATTAAATTATTAAAATATCTTATAGAGTATTTATTTCATTTTTTTAATAGCTCTTAAAAATATTCGTCAATTTTATTATGCATATTCATATTGAAAATGGTATTTTTTATGTAACTATAAAATTGTATAAATCACTTAACATGAACTATGTATAATAACAATAACGACAAAGTTATTAGTTATGAGTCATTTATATCAAGAATTTAACATATATTTTATAATAAAATTCTTTCTGAACATCAATAATTCAACATCAAAAGTATACTTTTTTTGTAAATTTCTTTTCAACTATTCCTACTATGTTATATAATTAAATTAACTTCGTAATTTTGCATTTAATTTATTTAAATGAATTCTATTGAATAATATTTGCTAATTCATCGAATAAATTACTAACATACATTAATTTCAACATTTATATCTATATTAAAAATAATAATTAAAAAATATTCTCAAATACATGCACATACATGTTGTTTGTGTAAGTTATAGAACATAAATTACACATAAACAATAATGATAATTATAATTATCATTAGCACTTTATATATTTCATATAAAACTTTATCATATATTACATAACAAAATTTACATTTTAAATTATAATAATGAATAGTATTTTTAATATATTATCGTATGCAATGTATGGGTTACACATTAGTCTTAGAGTGTTCCACACGCAGAATTGCTATAAAGCTGGAAGAAAGAGAGGCTCGAAAGATGCAGGAACCATGTAACACGCACAGTTCACTTTCCCTTATAGGATAATTTTTGCATACCACATATTGGAGTGTAAATCGGTCGGACCGGACGAAGATGTGTTCAGTTTCTATTCTAAATAAATCGGATTGGACACGGATCGAATGAATTTTTTTCTCGAACAGATTTTGTTGTCCTAACTTGTGTCCTGAATAAAATCGGTCAGACATGAACATATGTTTTTCGGACACGGACATGGACAGACCCGGTCGAACATGGCTATTACTATTAATTTTATATATTTTATTAGATTTTCTCCAACTGTATACCGAGTTAAAAGGAATTCGAATGAACACGGACCGGACGTGATTTTTTCTCGTATAAAATTTGTTGTTCCAACTCATGTTCTAAATTAAAATCGGACGGACTCGAACAAACGCATTTCAGTCACAAACACGAACAGACATCAGACATTCATACAAATTTTACAACCCTAACTACATGCATAGGATAACATTTTATAGGTTACAACATTTGCTCGGCCAACAAGCACTAAAATTTAATCAACAAAACGATCGATTACCACCAAATTATGCAAATAGCGATATGACATCGAATTAACTATGAATTTTGAAAATTCAACTGTTGATTTAACTACATATTTCTGAACTTTAACGCAAACTACTTCAACCAAAAAACATTCAAAAATAAAAGAAATTTTCAATACTCGTATATACATAGAAATCTTACCTTTTCGACCTCTTCTCGATGGTTTTTGGATCCGCTCTTTGGGATCAAGCAAATTATTGTTTTGTTCAAACCATTGGTACGATTGAATCTTAGGTTGAGAAGAGAACGAGTGCGTGAATAGTAGGGTTTCAGGTAAAAAGGATAGTTTTTTACCGTGTTTTGTGTATTTGAAAGAAATGTAACACCCCACTTCCGTTAAGGTCACTCGCAAAGGGAATGCCTTAACTTCGGTGGAACATTATAAGTAAACAGAACAGAAATTTACAAGACAGATAAAATAGCACTAGAAAAATTTATAATTTTATTACAGTAGAAACAGAAATAAGTTTGGTTACATCTTTCAAAACCACAATATCGGAATTCAAGTACATAAATATCGGTCTTGTACAAAAGCCTTCAGAATGCATAGTTTTTATAAAGCCATAATCCCCAACATAAACTGCCATGCAAAGATAGAGTCAAAGCCAAGCAATACTTCAAACACTTC
The DNA here is from genome assembly GCA_030737875.1 of Allium sativum. Classification (NCBI taxonomy): domain Eukaryota; kingdom Viridiplantae; phylum Streptophyta; class Magnoliopsida; order Asparagales; family Amaryllidaceae; genus Allium; species Allium sativum. Next base: position 251,328,747 of record CM060920.1, read on the forward strand.
AAGCAGAGAGAATCTGAATCAAGCTCCTACGTTTCCACCCTGAGCACCTGGGGGGGAACGGAAAGAAAAGAGGCGAAACAAACTAGGTCAGACATAAGTCTAGTGAGTCCAGTGACTTTCAATATATAAACAGATAATAGTATCATGACATGTAAATAAACTGGATGAGAGATAACTGCGTTAACAGAAGAAACAGAATGATATAGGGTAAGCTAAGCTTATTACTTAGTTTTCACTTCTCTGCACTAATACTAGTATAACAGAATTAGGTGTTGTCTTATTGTCTAAACAGAAAACAGAATGATCTCTTCAGAAACACGATGCTAGTAATGGGCCTTTACCACCCGAACAGAGATAGACGGTACAGAAACAGAATATTAGAAACCCGAACAGAGACAGAAGGTACAGAAATAGAATGCTAATAATGGGCCTTTTCCACCCCAGCTAATGGGCCTTTACCACCCCAACAGAGATAGACGTACAGAAACAGAAGCAGGAACGGAAACAGAATATTAACATTAGGTGTACACTAGTAATGGGCCTTTACCACCCCAACAGATGGTACCACACAGAAGCAGACAGGTGTTACAACCCCAACAAAGACAGACGGTACCCCAACAGAAACAGACAGAACTAAGTGTACCCTAAATTCTACCCCAAGCGATCGGCTCCCTAATACATAAATACCCTGTGCCGGCCCCACAGAAGGGTGTATCACTCCCTAAAGTGGCAACCTATAGACACAGACCTATTTACAGATGTCACTATGTCTTACATCCTCAGAGCAGACTGGATCCACGCACGCACATGACCCGGTTGGAATGCGCCATCAACACCCCTCGCCATTATCAGAGTGAACCTCTTACAATTAGTTCAGTAAGTGTGCCCGGACCCCTCTTAGTGTTGGGTCATAGTTTTGATACCAGAAAGGGTTACTGACTAATATGGGTCCCAAACAACAGATGACACAAGTAATTACCTCTCCTAACCTTGTGTCCCCAGACTAACAGATTTCAGATTAACTTGTTTATAGATTTCAGATGTACAAAGTTCATATTAACTAGTTTTCAGATCAGACATACAAGTTAACAGATTTTCAGACTAACGGATCAGATGTACAGATTTACAAGTTCTCAGACTAATGGATCAGATATACAGATTAACAGACTTACAGATTGTTTTACCTAACTTTGTATTGGGCCTACAGATTTTTAAATGGGTTTATTAGATTCATCAGTCCAGTTGTTATAACCCTATCCACCCAACACGTTTTAGGTATCACATTTATCTTAGATTTGCATTAATTAAATATTAATGCATAGACCTCTCACATTAGGTCGGTAGCTTGTGGTCGCTGGATGTGCCGGGCGGTTCCGGGCAGACTTCTGCCACAAGCCAGACCTAACCTCATGTCTAAGCATCTTTATGCCTACGACCTCTCATATTAGACTGACAGTTTGCGGTTGCTGGTTAAGCCGGTTGGGTCCGGGCAGGCTTCTACCGCAAACAGAGTCTAACCTCGTGTCTCAGCATTCTTATTTTTAACTAAAGTATTCATTCATAGATTATGCCAATATCAGACTAATTATGTAAATTCAACAAATTAACTTCTTTACAAGTCACAGCAGATTATTCAAAGTTCTATTAACATGTTTTTCTCAATTTTAGATCGAGCCTACAGATTACATACCCAAATTACCGTATTCAGTTTTCAACAGATTTAGCAGATTAGGCAACTTAACAGATTTAATCATCCCTTAAAATTCCATTGACATACCTCACACAATTATAAAATTATGCCTAATTTTACATGCCCAAATTACGGTCATAATTCAAAATATAACATATGCCCAAACTTTGTTAAACTTACACAGTGCAGAATATTCTCCAAACCCCAAATTCGCAACAATAACAATTATGTCCAAAACTTGATTTATATGCCAATTTCATATTTTATCGTTCATGCCAATTCTAGGTTCAATATGTCAAATTACATATTCCATATGTCAAATTACCCCAAATTGCATCCTAACAGTCATGCCATACTACATGTTCCAAATTATAGTCTTTGATTTCAGCGTATACCAAATACCCAAAAATCCCCGTTTAGGCATATTCACATTTAATAGTTATCCTATTATAATATAGATCTTTACGCCTAAGTCATATACAAATAATTGTCCTTTTTTTTCAAGTCACAGATCATGATATAAGATATGCCCAAACCTAGATCTTAAATTATAACATGCATTTTGTCCCCAAAATCAGATCTTGAATTATAATATATGTTGTGTTCTCAAATCAGTCATAAATCAGCTATGTCCAATTATGCATCATTCAATATTTTCCCAAATTTAGCGTTCGTGCGTTCTTCTCTTATGAGAATTTGGCTCAGGCTCGTGGTAGCCTGGCTATAAACAAAAAGGAAGAAAAGAGGGAACAGATACATAACAGTCACAATAATATTAACAAGATAGATCCACAGAAAAGCAGATCTGATAAATCAAAGTATGCATAACCTCAGATCCAGATTCACAAAAATGTCAAGATAATAATTAAATTTCATATCTGAAAATAACTGTACTCACAAATTGGGGTTTAAGAAAGAGAAGAACGGTTCCGAGATCTGATTTTCTAGAGTTGATTTAGCTTTCCTTTGATGTAGGCGTTGATTTGTTATCTTTATCTTCTCTTTTGAATTGATTGATTTGGGTGGAGTCTAGGTCACTTTAGGTTTTAGGAGCATGGAGGCACCATTCCTCTTTGTTAATGAATTAGGGTTTAAGTTTAGCTATGTATATATAGATGTCTATGATCGATTAGAGCTCTTAGATTAACCCAGAAACCATCAGGACCACTCAGATGCCACATCAGCCCTTAGGGCGAATCGGGCCACGGGTTGACAGTCAAACACCCTGGATCGACTCCTAGTTGACCCAGCGAGGCTCGGGTCGACTCCAAAAATGGTGTGGTTCGGCTATTCCCCCTCCCGATTCACTATTTTAAACCTTTTTCAATATTTATTTATTTAATTATATATATATATATATATATATATTTCTCTCATATGCATACAAACTTCAAGGCTTAATAACATCTTCATAAGGTATCCGTTTTGTGCAAACCAAATGTCTATCTTGACCCAAAATTTTGAAACGAACATAATAGCGCAACCCATTTCACTTGATTCTTCTTCTAAAAATTAAGTATACTTTAATTTGTGAATTTTAATGTTATAAAATTACGGGGTGTTACAAGAAAGGTAAGATTGAGTTTATTAATTTATTTTTCCACTTTGTTTGGCCCTCCTTAACATTTTCCCCCTTTATCCATTTTTGAAGTGGCATTAACAATACTCTTAAGAATGATGAAGGTGAAGATTTATAACAATAAAAGCTAAAAAAGTTGTTATGAATCCCTTATTTTTCAGGGTTGGTGTTGCCCAAATTGAGTACATGAACGAAAGCAAAAGGTCACCGTTATATCGCAATCAACTATCATTTATTCGACCTAATCAAGCTTCTTATTGAAAGAAATATCAACAACGATGGAGTCCAACAATTTTTTTTATCTCCGGTGTTATTATTTCAACAGTTTCAGTTTTTCAAATAACAATGGAACTTTTAGATGATTTATTCAAATAAAGTAGTTCAATAATTTATGATTTATTTATTACATCAACTCTTGCATTTTTTTAATTACAATTAAATATTCATTGATATGATGATATATTTTGTGTTTATATCAGTCCCTTCTTTCCTTAACGGTTGATTTTTACTATCATTATACAGTTATACTAGTTTAAATGGTTACTGTACCACAACCAGTTAATGAGAGGCATGTGTAGGGTTATCAAAAAATACCCAGCCCATTTAGCCAAAAGTAAATGTTGAGTAAACAATATGATTTTTGTTTGATGATAACAAACATATATACAATTATATAAATGTGTTTGTAACTATATTATTCTATGATACATCTCATATAGAAATAAATATTTATATTGAATAGAATGCTATTGCACAAAATTTGATATTCAAACGGTTATTTTATTCAGTTAAATATTTTATTTCAATATTTGAAATAGTACAACTTTCGGACACCATTATTGTACAATTTACATATACATACATTCCTCACTACATCACTCAATTCACTCAGTTACATATACTATTTCATATACACACACCGAGTCTTCAATTGTCACAAGATCCAGTCTAGTCACCTGCATACTTGTCAAAGCAACACACATAGTAAAATGGAATAAGAATTGATTTAAATGCTAGCAAATATAAATTTATTTTTAAGTTTTATTTGCCTCAGATTTTTGTGTGTGTTTCTCATCACTTTTCTAGACTTAGTCATATATATATTTATTTATTTGAGTCCAGATTAGTGATTTCACAGCTTTGTAGTTAAAGCGCTTAGCGGATCCAATGCGGCGGAGCCGCAAAAAATTGTAGCGGGGATAAAGCGAGGAAACAAAGGGATATAGTGGATTAGTCTAAAATAGCATATAAAACTCATATTTAATGCTTTTACAAATATATGCATGATAAATAAATGGAAAATTAACATTCCACTTAATTATAAATAGTACATTTTTAATTTTAAATAAAAGTTAATATATGTAAATAAACACAATGCCAAACAAGCCATTTTATCACACTTTTTCTTCTATAATGTGATTTTGTTATTACAGAGATATATTTATAACAAAAATAACCATTAAGATAACGAATCACATTTAAAACCGTTAGGTGATTTGGTTTGTAAATATTTGGAACCACGAGGCTGGGTGCTGTAATTTGAGATTTGTGATAGGCAAATCACAATTATGGGCAATAAATTATCTATGTAAATCCATTTTTTGGTGGAGAGATTTGTCACTATATTTTTGGTATATTTGAAAGTAAAGGCAAGGATTATTTGATGCTTATCCAATAGATTTTTGACATATATGAAGATAACTTGGGTGTCAGGAAAAATTGGGCATGAAGCAATTCATTTTATAAAAGGCCAAGTAAACATCTTCATTAGATGTGGAAAATTTGACGGTTATTAAATAGAATCATTAGGGTTGGTTCCGTTGTTCTTCACTGTCTTTCTACTCAAATTGTTTAGCAATTAGATATCCTCTACCTATTTCTCAATAAGGTTATTGATTCAAGTTGTGCTTGTTTGTAATGATAGTTGAGATCGGTTGAAAGCAATATTCTGGTGAATCAATAAAGAGGGTGTTTGGGTGGAATATCGTGTGTTCATATTTCCGATATTGTTTGTGTTATTGTTTTTTTTCAATCACATTCATCTCCAACTGATTGAGTGAAAAAGTTTCGTTTTATTTTTAGGTGTTTTGTCAAACTTCCACTGCGCATAAATCCCCAACACTGTAATTACCTTTTTTCCTTTATTCACTACCTATTTTCTCCAGATGCAACTCATTCAGTTATCATCCAAATAATTCATTTTATCACGGTCTAGGTTTAAATACTCGTATTCTCTATTTCTGGTACTCAAAATTTCTGTCATAGTTCACATTCAACATATGGGATTAGGTTCCAGTTGGGTTGATTGTTGTAACACCCTATTTTTAAAGAATAATTAATTTAATATTAAGAATTAAGGGAAACGGTCTTTGCGTCCGTCTCGAAATTCTGGTCAAGATAGACACCTAGTTTGCGTAAAACGAATAACGTATGAAGAAGTTATGAACGATAGAAGTTTGACTATCAAAACAGGGATAACTAGCGCACTTGACAAGCGCGCCAAAGCAATTTTACATCGGCGCACCTGCCAAGTGTGCCCATAGTGTTTTTTGGGTATCCGGGCCTTTTTCAAGTGGGTGGCGACCCGTGAGCTGATTCACTCTAGGGCTGAGGTGGCATTCAAATTATGGACATTGGCAGCTATAAATATACCTCAATTCTCTTGTTTTCTTCACAAAGAATCAATGGCGGCCAAACTCTGCCAGTGTCTGAATTTAACTGGATCCCTTATCTTCTACTATCAACTAAGGCAAATCAATTGGATATTCAAGATCCAATCTCTTATAGATCTATCTTCTAATCCAAACTTAGTGAGTATAGTTACTTTTAGAATTAAATAATTAAAAGTAAACTTGATAGGATTATAGTTTGGATTTGTTCATATATTATATTGGATACATTGTAAATTATGAACATATAACATTTTGGATTGATTATAACTTGGATCTATATTTCTATGATGTAGATCTTAATCCCTATTTGTGTTAGATCTACTTTTACCCCTTTAGATCTGAATTATGTGGACATTCTATGATGTAGATCTTAATCCTTGTTTGTGTTAGATCTACTTTTACCCCTTAGATCTGAATTATGTGGACATTCTATGATGTAGATCTTAATCCTTATTTGTGTTAGATCTACTTTTACCCCTTTAGATCTGAAGTGTATGGACACTCTATGATGTAGATCTCAATCCTTATTTGTGTTAGATCTACTTTTACCGATTAGATCTTAATTATGTGGACACCTAAATTATTAATTAGATCAAGTTTATTATTTGGATCCCCTTGCGCTTATCATATTAGATATGAACCGATTGGACATCTAAATTAATATTTAGATCTTGTCATGTTTATCTTACCACCTTTGCTATGTTACAACTAGTTAACTGCCACAAGTTCATCTGATCTATGCTTATATGTTCACCATGCTAGTATATGTTTATGCCAGTTATGTTAGAACATTCACCTTTGTCACATTCCCATCACCTTTCCCTTTTTATCGTTTATGACTAGGCTATTATTTAGCCTATACATGCCGTGAATTATGCGAATACGTTGGTTAGGGAATGGGGGAAAAATGTTAGAATTAGCATAATTTAAATAATGTTTATATGAATTGAACATATAATTCAAAAGGGGGAAGTGGGGACATAATCACCTATAAAGACATGGGTAAGAATTTGATAAAAATGGAATGTTTAATAATTACAAATAGAAATTATAATTGCACTTATGACACGAGGTTAGGTTGCAATGGTGGTGGAAGTCTGCCCGGACCCGACCGGCATATCCAACAGTTACTAATGTTGAACCTAATGTGATAGGTCTAAGTGTGCGAATACGAATTGGGCTGAGACACGAGGTTATGTCCAACTTATGGAATAAGACTGCCCAGACCCGACCGACATATCCAGTATCCACAAGTTGTAGGCCTAATGTGGGAGGTCTGGCCCATTATAAACCATAAATGGACATGGTAATAAATTGGACTACTTAACCTAATCTAATCCATAAGGGATTGTATGAATATGAACTAAAGTTAGGGTTAAGTAAATTTGATTGGACAGTGGATGGGTTAAGCAATTTTGGAGGGGGTGGGTAATATTTACATATAGGCCCACAAACTTAACCCGATAAGGTTATGCAATTAAAGACACATAGTGGTATACATAACCGGGGGGAATAATAAAGTTATGTAATTAAAGACACCTTTTAGGGTAAGCATAACTGATAGAAATGAATAGGGCTATGTAACTAAAGACACCTAGTGGTATACATAGTCAGTGAAAACCTAGTGGGGGATACAAGACAAAGAGAAGAGCTTGTATCATATTGTGTGGGACCCATTTCAGTCATAAACCCGGAATAGGAATCAAACAAAGTACTCCGTACTAGGCGGAGAAGGGGCACGCTTACTGACTGATTGTAAGAGATCCAAATGTAGAGGACGGTGTAGGCGGCGCAAACCGACCCGGCCATGTGCGTGCATGAGCAGGGCAGAGGGGGATAAGACGACCATGACACCTGTAGATATGGGGTTGTGCATATCAGTGAGGGGTTGCCACTTTAGGACGTGATACATCCTACTGCGGGGTCGACACAGAGTATCTACGGAGTAGGGAACCAATCGATTAGGGTAGTGGTTAACATTTGGACGTATGCCTAAGTCTACCACCTTGAAGTGTAAGGGATCATCTCATTCTTTTTATACTAGTAATAGTGCAGAGTAATCATTAGAAGCATATACACCTTATCCTATCTACCTTGTCACACCTTCCATTTATGTAGTGATCTCTCTTATCCATTTTATATGCCTGTCGTCCTACTTTTATTTATTTACTTGCTAAAAGTCACTAGACTCGCCAGACTTTATGTCTGAACGTTTTTGTTTCTCCTTCTTTCTTCTGTTCCCCCCAGGTTCTCAGGAAGGAAACACTCAGGCTTTACTAAGATTCTGCTAGAGCTGCTGATATGTATGGCTCAAGCTCCTATCCTTGTTGCTATTGCTATATTTTGTTCTTGGGGAATTTTACTTCTTTTACATACTCTGATATTTTTGAAGTACAAGACAGTAGCTTTTATGTTGTAATGGGCTTTTATGTTTCAGACATGTGATGTTTTTGGACCACGGTATCTTATGATAAATTAAGTTTCTATTCCGTTGTTATTCTATATATCTGTCTTGTAATATTCTGTGTCTGTTTACCTATAACGCTTCACGAAACTTAATGCAATCCCTTTGTGAGTGAAATTAACGGACGTGGGGTGTCACATTTAGTATCAGAGCTGAAGGTTACCAGATTGGATAAAGTTTTGAAAACTATTTTCAGAAAGGTTTTAGAAGAAAGCATTTTCAAAAGAAAAGTATGTTTTGAAAAACATATTCCCCAAATCAATAGGAAATATCTCTCGATTCTCCGCTTGATTCCTTTTTCTTTTTGTTTGGGAACCAATCCTTCCCAAAAGGTGTCCCCATTGCGGCATGGTTTCGTAGGCATGTTAAGAGTACGGCACATGTCGAAGGGCAATGAAGTGCCTAACCTCCATCTGTAGCTGTCGTAGTATCACCTACGGCTAATTTTCTCGAGCTTCGTAAGGATTCCCATATGATGGAGGCAACTTTCGAGAGACTTGTTAGCTTGTTACACAAGGATGGTAAAAAGGAGAACAAGGGAGTTAGCGCTAAGGAGCACAACCCAAGGATGAGAAAAATGATGGCCTAGGAAGGGAACACATATAAAGTTCAAATAGATCTGAAAAGGAAGAAGTTACGGTTGAGGAAACACAAAATAAAAAGGTATAGCCCAAGAAAGTACAACAACAACAGAAGAAGAAGGGCTGAAAGAATGACAAGGCTAAGAGTAAGAGGAAGTGCCATAGTTGCGGGCGAGAGGGTCACTTGGCCCAGGACTGCAGGAAAAGGAAGAATGCTTGCTTCGTTTGTGCAGAGGTTGGATACTATTCTAGGGAGTGCCCAAGGAAGCAAGGGCAAGGTCAAAGGACAGGAACCTCTGCAGGGCAAGAGAATGCTCTCGTGGCTAGTGCACCAGATAGAGGTAGGAAAGTTTCCATGGAAGGTTTGATTTCTCTTTCCAATCTTCCTATAAGAACTCTTTTTTATTCTAGCGCTTTGCATTCATTTATATATAGCTCTATAGTTGAATCTTTGCACTTAAATACTAGTATGGTAGTGGATCCGGCTATTGTCTCAAACCCCATTAGTGGTTTGGCTCATTTATCTAGGATTTGTCGGGGTTTGAAAATATCTGTGTTAGGCGTCGAATTAGAGTGCGACGCACATCTTGTTTCATGGGCTATGGTTTGATTCTAGGGATATGTTGGCTAGCCATGTATGGTGTCATTCTAGATTGTAAGAGGAGGGTCGTTAGACTTTTGACTTGCCATGGGAGGACCCTCGAGATTTCTTGTGACCCGCAAGGGTCTATCATGCTTAGTGTCCTAGAGTCTCTTGATGCATCTATCGATGATCTGTGATCGGTACCAGTAGTCCGTGAGTAACCTGATGTCTTTGACGAGGTTCAGGGTTTACCCCCAAGGCACGAGATCAATTTACGCATATATTTGGTGGACAATGCAAAGCTAGTTGCATTGCCCGTGCGCCATACGTCTCCAAGAGAAAGAAGTGAGCTCAGCAAACAAGTAGGGGAGCTACTTGAGAAGGGGTTTTCTTTTAGGATAGGATGAAGAAAGATGTAGAAGAGTTTGTTTCTCAATGTCTGATTTGCCAGCAAGTCAAATCTGAGCAAAGGAGGCCTGGTGGTTTACTTCATCCTTTAGAGGTTCCGCAGTGGAAGTGGGAGAGCGTCTCCATTGATTTCATAGATGGTTTTCCTAGATCAACGAAGGGCAACACTAGCATTTGTGTGGTAGTAGATGGACTCACTAAGAGCACTCACTTTATTCCAGTTAGGAGTAAGAGGACGACACCATGGTTGGCATCAATTTATGTCCAAGAGATAGTTCGTCTTCATGGAGTACCTTCCAGCATCGTGAGTGATCGTGATCCCATCTTTTGTAATGACCCGGGATTTTGGCGATCTTGGTTATCCGATATACAACACATATCGAACATCCAAGGATCGAAAATACCGGTCATAATTGAAAGAAATTAGAGGGTGAGGAAAGATAAGATAGAAACTTAGAATAGAAGAAGAAGAAGAACACAATATCAGAGTAACACGAACCTCACAGCAGAACGAATAACATATAATATGTATAACATAACTTTGAAATATAAATCTGTATATATATACAACAACATTATCAGAGTACAACACTTACAACACAGCGGAAATAACTATAGCTATATAATCCTGAAGCCTCCTGCTCCAAGCTCTTCCAGTATATCTGTAAATCCCGACTACTTGACTGCCCGTACAAATTTAGGCACCCAAGAGTTTAGGGAAACAAAACAAATAAACTCCGTGTCAGTCATGGGACTGGTATGAGTAAAACAGTTTTAAAACAGGTTGGACAAGTAATCGATATCTCATAAGACCACGCCGTATAACGGAACGGGTTTTTCCCTTATGAGAATCCAAATTATCTTTATATCAAAAACCCTTTTGATATTATAATAATGTCTATCAACCACAACTATAATAACCATCTAGCAGAAACGCTTTCATCTCACGTTCTACATATATAATATATAATCAAAACCGCAAGCACTTATTGGGTAATGTATTTCCAACTATGACAATGTATGGAACCACCTTTCGCTAGTGTACCTCTAGAGAGGAATACACTGAGTTCAACAAGAACATCTTGCAACCCGGCCACACATGACCGACCACTCATTTCGCTTGAGTGTATCGAATGTATATCACCAACGGTTGGGATCAGCAACCGTTTCCCGAATGGGACAGTATCGACAATAGATTTTTAGAAATAAATGAAACTCTAGATCAGGTGATTATACACCCTACTTCGGAGCGACCGACTTAGCGATGCTGCCTGCCCGATTTCTGTCATTCACCGGTTGATGAGGCTAGAAGCTACACTTTATCATCATACAAGATTCACTTCGAATGCCACATTGTCAAATCCATCAGATCACCGATTGACGCCCTCAACAGTACATTATGTGTTAGCTAAAAGAAGTTTCCTTCTCCTCTTCCACTCTTGGTACGGTTGAAGAAATCAATATACGTGATCGTCTGGAAAAACTCTGTCAGACATCCGTCCATACAAGTCATCCAGGAACAGGATGAACCGAAGATACTATTCAGTATATCCATCTTAGGCACTGTTATCTAAGACTTATACAATAGCCCTTGCACTTTACTCCATCTTCAATTATCTTTGGCTTATATGATTCACAACGCTTATGCCAATACAGAGTGGTTCTTTGGATAAAAATCCAACCGGTCTCTCCATATTAACAACGTAAATTGGTCAAAACTTCGATAGTCTGTGATTTAACTATCGAAGGAAAATACGTGTGCAAACAACGATATCATTTCTAGATGGAAATTCTATCAATCAATCATCATTTAACATATATATATATATATATATATTCACATTCCCGTATTGTCTATGTTTAGAAAATATATGTTATTAACACTGGAAAACATTTCCATCGTTATTTACATATCACTATCATTTCACAACTATCAGTCCCTAACTATAAACTAGTAGGAGAACAATTCTCTAAGTATAAACCCCGAAGGCCGAAACCAACATCAGATCGACACTTAGAAAACTATTAAATTTACTAATCTCTAGTCAGTTTCAAATCTTGTTTAACTCTATATATTTTATAACTCTATTTGATTAAACTATATTCGAATAACTCCCTTTTAACTCTATTTATTTAATAAATAAATATCTCCTTTTAATTCTACTTATTTATACAAATACATATCTCCTTATCTCATCCTATTTATTCAACAAATAAATATCTCCTTTATTTTATTCTATTTATTCTAACAAATAAATATTTCCTTTATTTTATTCTATTTATTTTAATAAATAAATATTTCCTTTTTAAAATATCCTATTTATTTCCTAAATCAATAACCTTTATAATCCTATTTATTTCCTCTAAATAAATATCTCCTTTATTAAAATCCTTTGATTATATAAATTCCTTCTTTTATAAAATCCTTCGATTTTATAAATCTATTTCCTTTATAAAACCCTTTTCCTTTTCTATATGAAATCCATCAATTTTATAAAAAAAATTCATTTTCAAAATACACTTTGAAAATCCCCTTTCCCACATCCAGTATTTCTTATGGTATTTAACATACCATATAACAATGATAAATATCGTCCAAACACACATAATCAACAACAGATTATATATCACATCATATACCACAGTATATGAATCACAGTAAAATAAATGTTGAGGAATCCAGTTGGATTCCCCCAACCTGTTTCCCTGCATCACATATGTTAAACAATATAGATAACATCACTTTCAGTTCCATATGATATATTCTGTTAAACAGAATCAAATATAGAAATTCAACTAACTGACTAGCAGTTCAATCAAATAGTCAACACATAGTCAATCAGCCAATATTTAACAGTTCTAAAAATACAACATGAAATTATAAACTGTTCAGAGTTAGTGAGATTTACTCACATTTGCAGTTCATCATTAAAGAACGATAAACTATTGTTTGGTTTGAATAAAACAGTTTATCTCGCCATAAATTCAAACGAACCCCAATCTACTCCCTGTCAGTTCCATGGTGTAGCTCCCGTCCATACGATCCCGTCGGATCTGACGGTTCGGAATTCTGACCTGTGAGCGAGATATTCAAGTTACAAGTTAGTATACTAATTTAATTAAATAGCTTAAGTTTATTTATCTCATTCGGGCTTTACCATTCCCAACCCGGCCCAATGTCCATACCCGCTCCCTGTTAATACTCCATCTCCCACAAATCTAAATCACGAAATCAACTAGTAAACCACCCCCCCTTGACCGTGCGTTGACCTCTTCCCGCCACCACTCTGGTCACCGAACTCCATCGCAACCACCCTCGTTCCTCTTCACTTCGAACACTCAACCTCATCGTCCCCTCCTCCTTCAACTCGCGCCCATCAATTGATTTCCGTCCTGGCCACTTATCCCGTCGAACGGTAAAGTGCAGCAACAAATTTTGGTATCGAATCCCATAATACTTAGCAATTTGGTGCTACTCCACTCGCTAAACCCAAATCCAACCTCAAAAACCCACTTTGATGCTCACACTTCGCAAAACCTCGAGCCCTAGGTTCACTGTACAAAACCACCAATGAATGAAACGAGATCAAACCCAATAAAACCCGTATGAGATTGAAGCTCTCCCTTCAACGATTCTGAATATATACCTCACTTGATTTATATAATTGTGTTTGATTTTCTTTTGATTTTTCTTTTGAATTGTTTTGCTGCGTTTGGAGGTTACGGTATATATATACTTGTGTTTGGGTAGGTACCATTTGTGGCTGTGAAGACATGAGGCGTGGCCTTCATGTGGTCCATAGAAAATGTTAGATATTTTTATTTATTGATTTTCTATTTTATTTTGATGCTTTTATATTCGTTCTTGGTCCTTAAAAATCACTGTGACCGCATACGATACCCAAAAAATCACCAAACTGGACATGTAGCTAGAGTTCGACATTACGGTCCCAATGAAACTGGTTTCGTCGAATTCCGACTTCGTTTGCTCACACAACGTATTTTTAACTGTCAAAATACTGACTGTTTTTCACTCTAAAAATCCGTACGGCCACACAGTGACTCTAAAAATTACGAAACTAGAAATCTAACAACTATTTGACATTGCGGATCCAACAAAATTAGTTTCGTCGAATTCCGACTTCGTTTGCAAAACTGGCTATTTTTAAAGCTCTGGATGACCCTTTTAAATATATAAATATAATTAAATTAAATATAAATAAATTTATATTATCGTATATATATTCACAGTGGAATACCATACAGCTCTACAATATTCCTATATGAATTTCTAACTTGATATTTCAATCTGGGTCAACCCGATATTCGATTTATATTGAAATTCCTTTTTAAAATATAAATAATTCCTTTATAAATTATAAAGAATTCCACAGCGACTTTTCTAAAATTTGATTTGGACGTACATCAAAATCTACACGACGAAATCCCGATTTTTCTCTTCCACTAGAAAGATATATTCCACCAGCTCCTAACGTTTCTTGTTTCACAGAAATCCGGCTTAAAACGAATCCTGTACATTCAGTTGAAGTTCGAATCGCCAATTTACGAACTGCAGCGCCATTTCAAGCTCGTTTTAATTATAATATAATTCCACGTTCAAACTGTCGTCGTTTAAATATATTCTCTATTCTAATTCAATTTTGAACTGAATTAAATATCACAGATGATCCAGTTCACACCATATCGCCATTTCAGCCAATTCTGATTATTTCAGAATTAAATATATTACTTAATTTATTATTTTAATTAAATATTCACTATTATTTAATTCCACGACCATTAAATTCACTATATCACTATTTATATAATTAAATTAATTAATTATAATACCTCTGTCAATGCGGGTCATTACATCTTTACCAGTGAATTTTTGAGGAGCTTGCAAGAAGCATTAGGTAAACAGTTGTGTTTGAGCACCGCTTATCATCCTCAGACCGATGGACAGACGGAGAGGGTGAACAAAATTCTTGAAGATGTTTTAAGGTTGTGTATCCTAGCCTTCGGATGGACTTGGGAAGAGCATCTTCCTTTAGTAGAGTTTGCCTATAACAACAGTTATCAAGCTAGCATTGGCATGGAACCCTTCGAAGCATTATATGGATGACCCTGTAGACCACCGACTCGTTGGTGAGGATCTACAAAAAGACTTTTACTTGGATCGGAGATTTAGAAGCTACAAAAATGAGAAGTCAAGTTGGTGAAGTTTCAGTGGGGAGACAACCAAGAGGATTCAACTTGGGGAGACCGAAGACAAGATTTTTGCACTTCGTACCCTTTTCTTTTCAAGGGAATGTTCTTAACTTCTCTTTCAAAAGCTTTTATTCGCATTTGCTTCTATCATCTGAGTATATCCTATCGATCGAATCTTCGACCTTTAGGTAGGAAATCCTATGATTGTAAACATGTGCTTGAGACATGTTATGTTTTATGGATGCAAGTGGATGCAAGTGTTTGCTAGTGGTTGCCTGTGGATGCATATACACACACATTAGGTACTAGATCAGCTCAATCACTCTTATACTGCATATGGATGTGTGTGCATTTTCTTTTCTTTCATGGATGGAAATGGATGTATTAGCATATGGACATAGCATTTGGACGAATGAATGTGCACACATATAGAACTCACATGTTATAATAGGATTATTTGCATACATATTGGATACATAGCACTAACATACATTGCATTAAGGAGGTCAACTGAGTTAGTAGACCGCATGATTTTCTCATTAGTATTGGGACATATACACACAACTTTGCATATGTTCATATAAGCATTAGAAAATTTTAAGGACAATTGATGCCTGTGATTAGTGGATGAGTAGATGGATGATAAATGGTAGGATACATTCTTCTTAACCTGGAGATTTCGGGGACGAAATCCTTTGAGTATGGGAGAATGTAACACCCCTTTTTTTAACTACGCTAAAGAGGATAAATTAAAGAATAATTAATTTAATATTAAGTATTACGGGAAATGGACTACGTCTTTGCGTCCGTCTCGAAATTCTGGTCAAGATAGACACCTAGTTTGCGTAATACAGATAACGTATGAAGAAGTTATGAACGGTAGAAGTTTGACGATCAAAACAGGGATAACCGGCGCACTTGACAAGTGCGCCAAGGCAGTTTTACACTGGCGTACCTTCCAAGTGCACCCATAGTGTTTTTTTGGTATCCGGGCCTTTTTCAAGTGGGTGGCGACCCGTGACCTGATTCATTCTAGGGATGAGGTGGCATTCGAATTCTGGACATTGGCAGCTATAAATATACCTCAATTCTCTTGTTTTCTTCATAATGAATCAATGGCAGCCAAACTTTGTCGGTGTCTGAATTGAACTGGATCCCTTATCTTCTACTATCAACTAAGGCAAATAAATAGGAGATTCAAGATCCAATCTCTTCTAGATCTATCTTCTAATCCAAACTTAGTGAGTATAGTTACTTTTAGAATTAAATATTTACAAGAAAACTTGATAGGATTATAGTTTGGATTTGTTCATATATTATATTGGATTCATTGTAATAACATTTTGGATTGATTATAACTTGGATCTAAATTTCTATGATGTAGATCTTAATCCCTACTTGTGTTGGATCTACTTTTACCCCTTTAGATCTGAATTATGTGGACATTCTATGATGTAGATCTTAATCCTTATTTGTGTTAGATCTACTTTTACCCCTTTAGATCTGAATTATGTGGACATTCTATGATGTAGATATTAATCCTTATTTGTGTTAGATCTACTTTTACCCTTTAGATCTGAACTGTGTGGACACTCTATGATGTAGATCTTAATCCTTATTTGTGTTAGATCTACTTTTACCCATTAGATCTGAATTATATGGACAACTAAATTATTAATCAGATCTAGTTTATTATTTGGATCCTCTTGTGCTTATCATATTAGATCTGAACCTATTGGACATCTAAATTAATATTTAGATCTTGTCATGTTTATCTTATCACCTTTGCTATGTTACGACTAGTTAACTGCCACAAGTTCACCTGATCTATGCTTATATGTTCACCATGCTAGTATATGTTTATGCCAGTTATGTTAGAACATTCACCTTTGTCACATTCCCATCACCTTTCCCTTTTTATCGTTTATGACTAGGCTATTATTTAGCCTATACATGCCGCGAATTATGCGTACGTTAGTTAGGGAACCGAAAAAAATGTTAGAATTGGCATAATTTAAATAATGTTTATATAAATTGAACATATAATTCAAAAGGGGAAGTGGGGACATAATCACCTATAAAGACATAAGTAAGAATTTGATAAAAATGGAATGTTTAATAATTACAATTGAAAATTGTAAGTGCACTTATGACACGAGGTTAGGTTGCATTAGTGGTGGAAGTCTTCCCGGACCCGACCAACATATCCAGCAGCCACTAATGTTGAACCTAATGTGAGAAGTCTAAGTGCGCGAATAAGAATTGGGCTAAGACACGAGGTTAGGCCTAACTTGTGGAATAAGACTGCCCGGACCCGACTGGCATATCCAACATCCACAAGTTGTAGGCCTAATATGGGAGGTCTGGCCCGTTATAAACCATAAATGGACATGGTAATAAATTGGACTACTTAACCTAATCTAATCCATAAGGGATTGTATGAATATGAACTAAAGTTAGGGTGAAGTAAAATTGATTGGACAATGGATGGGTTAAGCAAATCTGGATGGGGTGGGTAATATTTACATATAGACCCGCAAACTTAACCCGATAAGGTTTTGTAATTAAAGACACCTAGTGGTATACATAACCGGAGGGAATGATAAAGTTATGTAATCAAAGACACCTTTTAGGGTAAGCATAATGATAGAAATGAATAAGGCTATGTAATTAAAGACACCTAGTTGTATATATAGTTAGTGAAAACCTAGTGGAGGATACAAGACAATGGGGAGAGCTTGTATCATATTGTGTGGGACCCATTTCAGTCAATAACCCGGAGTAGGTATCAAACAAAGTACTCCATACTAGGCGGAGAAGGGGCACACTTACTGACTGATTGTAAGAGATCCAAACGTGGAGGACGGTGTGGGCGGCGCAAACCGACCGGGATATGTGCATACATGAGCCGGGAAGAGTGGGATAAGACGACTGTGACACCTATAGATATGGGGTTGTGCATATCAGTGAGGGATTGCCACTTTAGGACGTGATACATCCTACTGTGGGGCCGACACAGAGTATCTACGGAGTAGGGAGCCGATCGATTAGGGTAGTGGTTAGGGTACATTTGGACGTATGCCTAAGTCTGCCACCTTGAAGTGTAAAGGATCATCTCATTCTGGTTATACTAGTTATAGTGCAGAGTAATAATTAGAAGCATATACACCTTATCAGGTCTACCTTGTCACACCTGCCATTTATGTAGTGATCTCTCTTATCCACTTTATATGCCTGTCATGTTACTTTTATTTATTTACTTGCTAAAAGTCAGTAGACTCGCCAGACTTTATGTCTGACCCTTTTTGTTTCTCCTTCTTTCTTTCGTTCCCCCCCAGGTTCTCAGGGAGGAGTCACTTAGGCTCAACCGTGATTCTGCTAGAGCTGCTGATATGTATGGCTCAAGCTCATATCCTTGTTGCTATGTCTATATTTTGTTCTTGGGGAATTTTACTTCTTTTATGTACTCTGATATTTTTAAAGTACAAGACAATAACTTTTATGTTGTAATGGACTTTTATGTTTCAGACATGTGATGTTTTTAGACCATGGTATCCTATGATAAATAAAGTTTTTATTCCGCTGTTATTCTATATATCTGTGTTGTAATATTCTGTGTCTGTTTACCTATAACGCTTCACGAAACTTAGTACATTCTCTTTGTAAGTGACATTAACGGACGTGGGGTGTCACAATTGTTCACATCGAGATCTGAGGTATGAGTCGATATCTACTATTGGCATCTACATCTATGTATATTTAAATCTTATTGCTATTTAAACAACTTTGATTTGAATTACTTTCAGTTTATTCAAATTTTGGTAAGATTTTAAGTTATCATCCAAAAGTTATTAATGTCTGTTTTTTCGATTTTTATCAGATAGTCGTGTCGCATAGTAGTAATTATCGAGATTAGGAAACTTGAACTCTGTTTATTATTACTGTGAGATAATTTTGTTACAGTGAAATAATTTTGTTTAGGGAATTATAACTACATTAATTATTATGGTTTTTTGGAGTAAATATGTGACAACCGCCCACAACCCTACACTAAACAAGAGGAATAATGCACTGAAAGGTGTGCCAGGCAGCTATGGACGATCATCAAGTATAACAACCCAAGCGGGACCTATCGTAAAACTCACAGCACAAAGTTAAAATATAATAGAACATATACAACATGTAGAAATAGTGGAGCATCATATAACAAACTTTTGAAAACTTTCACAACATCCTGAAAGGTTATCCATACATCATAGGAATATCAAAGTTTCTACATGAAGCCTCACTACAACACTCAGAGAGCAATTCAAATAGCAGAAATAGAAATACTATATAGTAAGTAAGATAGTACGCCAGCCTCCTGCTCGCCTCCGAATTACAACATCGTCCTTAGTAAGATATCATTTGTCACCTGCCACCTAGTCTGTCCATCCACAACCGGATGAACAGGCCAAGGTAATAAGAGGGAAATATAAAACCTTGAGTCAGACAACAGCCATAGTGAGCGACAAAACAACTAACAAACATCAATAATAAAGTATATGAGAATGGATAGATAAACATAATAATCTACCCATAACACCAGAGAAGAACTTAACCCTATCTTCCCCACATCGGACAGTGATAGCCTTTACATCAAACGCTTCATTTATGGAAACCAGAAAAACCATTCATTCATGGAAATAATAAGAAAACACCACTAGCACTCATAACATCCAGATTATATGTATCCCACATGAACTATCCTAATCGAATTTAACACCCCTTAAGCACAAGCCCTAGAGGCCTAAACCAATATCAGACAAGCAAGCAAGGAACATCTCCTTCGATGTTGGACATTCTACATGTCACGGTTCAAACAAAACAACTAACCAACCATGATAGACTCTGGCTATCACCGCCAATCCTGCTTTGAAACCATTGTTAATCGTATGACGACCAACCTTGCCATATGTCAAGAGCTAATGGTAACCCCAGTTTTATCATAAACTCAACACGCCTTTCAACGATACGTATGATTGTCCAACCTTGACAATTAGGCCTTTCAACAATACCCAAGGTACTCGACCAACAACCTTCTAGTCTTTTGGGTGCCCCCATTGTACCCCTGCTTTGAGCCTGCTAGAACTTATGACAACGATAACTTCTCGGCCTTGGCATATCTACTCATCTCACCCGACGACTTTTCATAGCTCAAGCAGCCTTATCAAGCAACCATTATCCACCAACTCACGACCTTTGAGTTATTATCTCATTCGTTGTTCCACACCAATCAACGAACACATTCAACACTTCGAATATTCCCACTTGAATTCCCCTCGAAGTCACAATTTTACTGAGTCGAATTACATCACTCCGATGCGGCTAGGGTTCGGGGGGATGCCCCCGAATTTTTTTTCCAGGCCTTTTTATTTAAATCTGGGTCATACCTGAAAATATAAATTTTTCAGAAATGACCAACCCATTAAGTTACCCTACCCCGCCGACTCACTTGAAGCCGACCCAACCCTTCACCACTTCAAACTTTATGACCGATCAACCCAGATCTTCCACCAAGACCGACCAACCCAAAGAGCCATGACCGACCAGCTCCCAACCCGCTTCTTAACCGACCCGATCAAAAGACCGACCCTGGCCTTCCTACGCGACCAACCCAACACCCTGGGGCACTGACCGACCAACTACATTATGATTGACCGACCCACTTCGATCGATCGACCCAAAGACCCGTACTCCTCCCTTGTACTGCATTCATACCACACTTGTACTTCATGACCGACCCATCTTGTACCGACCGACCCAAGGCCTGTACAGGTCCAATCCACCTCCAGATTCAACCAAAACTTCGCCAATCAACTATCTCGACGAAATCTATTCATCCAATTCGTCAATTACATCCATAAACACGTTATGAAATCACTAACAACATGAATATGACTATTTCCATCAAAACTATGCAAACTTCACCAAAATCATTATGAATGAACATATGAACGTAATTATGGATCTAACTTGCATAAACATATGAAATAGCATAGAAATTACCGGTTTTAAATTGCTAAATTAGATCCTATGGCGATTCATATGAAAATAAGCTTACCATGATGTAGATATAAGGAAAACGACTTGAATTTGATGAAATTAAGATCATACAACTAATATACTTGATTGAATCCGCGTCAGAGATGCATAACACTCACCAATTCTCCAAATCAGAGCAAAAATGGTGAAATTAGATTCCAAACGGTGAAAAACTTGATTCAAATCCTTCCGTTCGATGAAATCTCACTTCAAATGATGTAGATCTAGCTTCAAATGGTGTAGATCTTGGATTCCCTTCCTTAGATCTTGATTTTAATAGTGGAAAGGTGTTAGAGGAAGGAGGAACACAAGGCCACCAAATGAGAGAATGGAGAAAGTAAACTATTGTCCATACCTCTCACCCCCTATTTATAGCTTTCCACTAGCCCACTAATGGGCCTCTACACCCATTAAGGCTCCCAAAACCTGAACAACCAACTGTGAAACCTTAAAACAACGATTCCTCCCAAACAGCTGAGCTAAATCTTTAATGTGACCACCCTACGAAAAGGGAATCATCATTTCCTCGCAACACCTTATTCGATCTCAGTCAAAAGTTATTCCCTATACAAGACTAACAAGGGCAAAATGGTTACAAACAAAATTGGTAAAGACATGTCTCACATCCCCGTAAGCAACATATTAAAATATGAGAATGATCCAACCCTCAGGAAATAAAATAAAAATATTTTACGATCTTTCGATATGAAAAATGCGGGCTGTTACAAAATACTAGCTAGATAGTTAACTCTTTCACTTAACCCTGATATAAAGAGAAAAATGTGTCAAAGAACATACGCATTGTAGTAAAAACAATAAATACGATAGTTAGAAAGAGTAGTAGCAACGAATTATAAGGGTAAATATTGAAAAGGATACAATATTGACATCAGATGTGAGCATTGCATCTGCATACCATCATGTGGTACATTTGAGTTATTTCATTAACATTTCCACTTCAACCACATTACATCATATATTTTTTGACCAAGCATGTAATTTGCAAGAACCTTTATTAAATGCAGCTTCACCTGGATAACAACTGATCTATTATAAGATTAGAATGAATGTTTAGGTTCAGTGGATATTGGAACATTTCTTGCTTAAGCATTGATAGTTGTTGTAGAGGTAATCTAAATTATTTTAGTTTCCTACCAGATTATATTAGAAAGACTTGTGTTTGTGGTTAGGGAAGATTTTTGTTGTATGTTTTTTGTGTCTGCTCATTCACTAGCTGTGCACTTTAGTGCTTAGCATATGAACCTAGAGAATATGATTTCTATAAAAACTTTCAAAAAATGCTTTGGTGTAGCTGAAGTTCCCATCTTCAAGGAGTAGCTCAATCTCATACGCACGCACATAAGTGCTCACATACCCAACAAAAAATATACCACTGCTAAAACCAAAATTTAATTTCAACACCAAAGGTGTTATGTAAACACTTCACCAAATGATTAGATCCGAATTAAAGAGAATTAGAGAGGATTAGAGATCGCTTGAATTGTATTGGAGAGATTTCTAATGTAGCTTGAATTAGATTTGATCCATATGATGTTGGAGATAAGTTGGTTGATCGTTGTAAGCCATTATTAAAGTTGGAGAAGAGCTTCATATTTGATAGCACTTCGTGGTAGGAATGAAAATTCGGTCCCTCCCATGTGTGAATTATGGGGGTATTTATAGTTGGTCTTTGGACCGAGTGGCGGAGTCGTAAATATAAGGCCGATCTAAAATCAGACAACGGATCAAAATATGGTGGTGTTCCAAATATATGCACCTGTTGACAGTCGTGTTTCACGATCTAAAATCTTCCCACGACCTAAAATGATATTTCCTGGCACGAACTAATCAAACATTACTGAAATGGCCCAAAAATAAGTATGCGGAACGACCTAAAAAGAAATAAATGGCTTCATGGCCCTTCACGTGATGATAGCTTGTATCCTTCCTTTTACAGCTGGCACCCCATTATATGTTACACGACCTAAGCAATCATTGGAATGGGCTAAAGGAACATGCGGACTAAAGAATGAGGCGAGTTGTACTTCATGCTTTACAGCTTGGCAATTTTCTTGCACCATACTGCCATGTTTCAGTAACGGCCTAAAACACCTCTCCATGGTCTAAGAAAATGACGACCCAAGAATAATATATGCAGAAATCTTTTGCTTGCCACACGGTCTTTGAGCCATGAACGTCCTGAATACAATGGCTTGAATGACCTAATTGCTTCCGACGAGCTAAAAACACGGAACGACCTAAGGATGGCAAGCACGACCTTTCTCTAACGATCTAAAGAGTTTCCCTTCATGCTGGCAACCTAATCTGGTTCGGTGAGTTAGCATAGATGAGATGAACGATCTAAAACATGATGGAGCATTGAGCTAATAAGAGTAACGACCTAATGATAGGACAACGGCCTGGAAAACGTGGGTAGCCCAGCTGTCTTATACACAACCTTATAGCCGAATAGGCTTTACGATCTGAATGGTATGCTTCTAGGGGTTGGTCCATTTGAATGAATATATAATTCTTGTTATACTTCATGCTATGCAAACTGATACCGTCACCCTAAGTGCTCAATAATGCATGTGTGAAAGCTTCATATTTCGTGCCATGCAGCCTTGCATCGCTTAACATTACAACCTACCTTATGATGTATTAACGGCCTACTATGCTTGGGTTTAACGACCCAAAAATAGGAGTATCAACGGGGTCAATAACATAAACGAACTAAGTACATAAAGAACAATCCACATGTTGCTACGATCAGACTATGCAAGGCTACCATGAACTAACCACTCTGCAGAAGCCGACCTTTTATTGAGCACAGCTGGCATGTTGTAATAATGTCCTGGGATGTTGCACATGATCTAAAGTATGCTCGGACGCCACCATACTGCTGTCATGCTCAATGAAATTTGTGACTGGAACAATATTTTCAACTTCGCCCTTGTATTTTGCTTTTGTGCTTTATAAATAAGTATGCAGATGTGGCACTCTATGTTGCCATATTGTCCTATACATTTTATTATAGAATGGCCACTATGTAAACATTATAATGAGCCCTTGGCATGTTCATACGTCTTAAAATGGTCTTGGCGACCTAAGAGTTTAATTGTCCGGTGATCGATCTAATGAATATCCAACGCATGAACGACATACGGTCATGCTTAGATCATTCCCCAGAACCTATTCTGTGCGCTTGCAAAAGCTGTCACAAATTTATTTCTGTAGATGTTTGTCAATGTTCGTTAATCATTCATAATTATGAACTGCGTTTTAACAACGGGGTTAACATTTACCCCCTCGAAGCTTGTATTTTTCACTTGCGAGAAATGTAGGCTTCGAAATGAACACACTTTGCGTTGAGATTTAGTCATAGCCTTTTGTTAGCAATGGTAGATCATACGTTGAATTCATATGCTTCATGTTACCTGTTCTGTAATTAAAACGAGCACTTGCACTATTTTGGACTTATACTTTGTTATTGATCGTCCATATCGGTAACAGATTAGTTTAATCATTAAAAATGACCTATAGCGAATTTATTTTGAATTAAATAATGTGTTTGCATAGGACTTGTTTTATTCAACGGTTTATAACTCGTCGAATATTATTTGTATAAACACGATATTCTAATTCAAATTCGTGTTTAATGCTTAAAATCAACTAATCGACTAAAGCCGACTGTGGCTTTCAAACGCTATTGTTTTAATGACCCATATGGTGGTGTACGATATTTCAAATTTGGGAAATACGTATCTGTAATTTGTCTTTTGCTTCCTATTTGAGAAGCTTTGATATTCATGCCCCTTTCTAGGGTGCCGTTATTAGCTTCTACATGGGAAGTACTTTGGACTTCATGCTCCTGCTTGGGCTAAAGTTTAACATTTGTCATATCTGAAATTTTCAGATACTACGCAAGTTAGATTGATTAATGTCCAACACCCATCGCATCTGGGATGACTAGACATTACGCAAGTGATTTGTTGAATCCAAACTCCGTCTACAACCCAGCTTGGTTAATTCAGGCATTGGAGACTTTTGTCACCCAACTATACTGATTACTCCAAGTGTCAATAAGTTTTAAAAGGAGTGCCCCCAGGGAGACTTTGGTTAGAACGCCAATGTCTGTCCTTATCAGATCAGGTGCTTCCTGATATTGACGATCAATCGGGTGCCCCAGGAGAGGACTTTGGTTAGAACCCCAAAGTTTGTCGTTATCAGATCAGGTACTTCCTAATACTGACGATCAATTGGGTGTCCCCGGAGAGGTCTTTGGTTAGAACCCCAATGTTTGTCGTTATCGGATCAGGTACTTCCTGATACTGAGGATCAATTGGGTTCCCCCAAAGAGGTCTTTGGTTAGAACCCCAATATTTGTCATTATCGGATCAGGTACTTCCTGATACTGATGATCAATTGGGTTCCCCCAGAGAGGTCTTTGGTTAGAACCCGAATATTTGTCGTTATCTAATTAGGTACTTCTTGATACTGACGATTAATTGGGTGCCCCCGGAGAGGACTTTGGTTAGAACCCCATGTTTTTCGTTAACGGATCAGGTTCTTCCTGATACCAACGATCAATTGGGTGCGCCCAGAGAGGACTTTGGTTATTGCTGGTCCTTCCAGCTTGTTTGCTGGTCCTTCCGGCTTGATGTCGGTACTTCCAATCACAAGATTTTTCGGTCCTTTCGACATGGTGATGGTCCTTCCAGCGTGTTTGCCGGTCCTTCCGGCCTGATGTCGGTACTTCCGATCACCAGGTTTGTCGGTCCTTCTGACATGGTGCTGGTCCTTCCAGCTTAGGGTTGGCATCAATTAATTTTTCGGATGCTCGACTGGGCGGGCTATCTCAGATTAGGAACTGAAGCTTGAAAACTCTCACTTAGGGGAGTGCCCCTTCGATGAGAGTTTCAACACTTTTGTTTTTTTTTGTCGTGGCGCTTGTTCATTATTTGAATCTTTGCTACTCCTCCCATTCACTTCTCTGGGCGATGCCCTTCTATTATAATTTTTTAATTTTTTTCATTTGGACATGTTGATATCTACAGCCTTTGGCACTTGAGTTAGTGTTGTTTGGGTCACTATGTATTGTAAGATTCTGAAGGAACAAGCGCTCGACAGATAGACTGCAATATGAAATCATTTGTTAAGCAAGTTTTGATTGGACACATAATTTCGCAAGATAGAAATTCATTCAAACACATATGCTCTTAGTCGTAGAGCTAATGTTCAGTGCATCACTTACAGATTATTACAAACTGTTTACAAGAAGTTTTGAATACAACTGAAAGTAAAACACAAAGTATATCATGAACTAAAGCAGGAAATAGATCATAAAGTAAAGCGGTGGCGATGTTGATCGCTTATTCTGAGCCATTGAAATTGAGGCACAATCAACGGTCATTAGTTGATGATAAGCCTTGACATAGTTTGAATAAGATCTTCGTTGCTTGTTGCCTCCTGACCTTGGGGAATCAGAACAGCGTTTGAGGATTGTGGGTTTTTCACATATTGTTGCAGACGATTCTTCCTAATCAGCTCTCCGATTAGTGATTTCGGATGCCTACACTCACTGGTGTTGTGGCCCGACTGATTATGAAACCAGCAAAACTTTCCAGAGTTTGCTTGATGGTCACTTATTTTCTGAGGTTTAGGTATTGGATAATCTTCAGTGTCTTTAGTTGCAGTAAAAATGTTTTCTGGAGTGTCATTTAAAGGTGTTAGCTCTGATGGGTTGGAAAAGCGAGGCTTCTTGCTGTCACGATTGTCTTTCCTATCGCTTCCCCTTTTCTGACCTCTTGAATTTTTCTGGTTGTACTGGGTAGGAGCGTTTTTGGGAGCTTCAAGAGGTTGGTTAGGATCAACGATCCAAAGAGGCATAGGATTATTATCCAATATCATGTATTCCTCGTCCATTTTATAGAATTTCTCAAGCGTACTTGGCTCTTTCATTTTAATCTATTTACCAAATTTGCTATTCTTGTCGATGGCGCCAATTAGAGACATTAAGATCATGCGGGGCTCGGGATTTCCCACTTCGGATACAGCATCATTAAACCTTTTGAGGAAAGCTTTGATATATTCTCTTGGATTCTTCTTCATTGATGTAAGAGAAATAACATCCTTAGCCTTTGTAGCTTGCAACTTGAACTGCTCTTTGATTTTCAGAGTCAGATCACCAAATCGGTCGATGGATTGGATGGCAGTCTTGTGAACCATAACGATGCGACACTTACTAGATAGAGAGGGAACAACAAGCATTTGATCTCATCCGTTGCCTTGGCTGCATTCATGTTCCACTTGTATTTTTATAGGAAGTGATTTGGATTAGAAGTCCCGTCGTATGAAGGTGGAGTAGGATGAGTAAACTTCCTAGGGAACTCAGCTTTGCAGATCCTCTTTGTGAATGGATTTTTGCTAAGGGAGAAGTCCCATTCCCTTTCAATATCTTTGTGAGGCATGTTATCTTTCATGATTTGCTTTACCATATCTGCGATATATTCCTTCGAGTTGTGTTATTCCGGAGAGAGGACTTCAATCACTTTTCCGGATGCTCGTCGTGGCGAGCGATCACGTTTAGAAGATCTAGGTCTTTTACTTCCATTATGGGAAGCCGTCCTTGCATCGAGACTCGCAACTCGTCGGGTATTTCGATCGAAATGGTTTTTAGCTTTCAGTTTTGAGTCTTCGATATTAGCATTTCTTTTGTCAACAAATCCTTCCATATTATCATTATGATGATGATCGGAGGCCAATGAGTTTGTAATCTCTTCATGGTTGTCATGGATATTCAGAGGAGCGGGATTCGATTGAGCATTTAGGAGAGCACTCATTTTATCCATTAAAGCTTGATTAATATCCAGAAAAGTTTTATTAGCTTCCACTAAAGCTTTGTTGGAAGCGTCCATGCATTGACCCAAGTTAGCAACGACGACATCTAATTTGTCTTTAGTCACTCCGGCCCCGGATATTGAATTTTCTCCTACTTCGAAGCAGTTGGTGAGTGGAGTGGTTTCATTGTTAGCAACATTGTCATTTCTTTCGATAGCTTTACTAGTGGTCTTCTTTGATTTGGCCATGATTTCGGACAAGGCTTTGAATTTGGAAGAGAGTTCGTCGATTGGCCTAGATCTTAGACTTGTAAAACTTATGGTAGAAGTAGGCTTAGAACTTCAATGGTAGGCTCTTAGGCTTGAGACAAGTGTGAAGGAAGGGGATGCGAATGCGGCCCCACGGTGGGCACCAAATGTTAAAACTGAAATTTGATTTCAACACTAAAGGTGTTATGTAAACACTTCACCAAATGGTTAGATTAGAATATGGAACCGCGTAATCACAAAATAAAGAGCATAGAATGAAGACAAAGGAATTTTTATAGTGGTTCGATCTATAATAGATCTACGTCCACTTTTCAATCACTTCTCAATACGATATTTCATTTTACATCATACATGAATTCTCTCTTTACATTCATTTCTTGCTTTTCTCTCTTTCTAGGATCTAAATTACACTTGAATCGGCAATGGAATTGGAGAGATCTCTAGCTTTGTAATAGTGGTGGTATGAATCTTCAGTCACTTAGGTTATTTGATGATCTTCCATGATTTGATAGGAATTTTGTGTTAGATCCGAATTTAGAGAGAATTAGAGAGGATTAGAGATTGCTTGAATTGTATTGGAGAGATTTCTAATGTAGCTTGAATTAGATTTGATCCATATGATGTTGGAGATAAGTTGTTTGATCCTTATAAGCCATTAATAAAGTTGAAGAAGAGCTTCAAATTTGGTGGAACTTAGTGGTAGGAATGAAAATTCGGTCCCTCCCATGTGTGAATTATGGGGGTATTTATATTTGGTCTTTGGACCGAGTGGCGGAGTCGTAAATATAAGGCGCGATCTAAAATCAGACAGCGGATCAAAATATGGTGGTGTTCCAAATATATGCACCTGTTGATAGTCGTGTTTCACGATCTAAAATCTTCCCACGACCTAAAATGATATTTCCTGGCACGAACTAATCAAACATTACTGAAATGGCCTAAAAATAAGTATGCGGAACGACCTAAAAAGAAATAAATGGCTTCATGGCCCTTCACGTGATGATAGCTTGTATCCTTCCTTTTACAGCTGGCACCCCATTATATGTTACACGACCTAAGCAATCATTGGAATGGGCTAAAGGAACATGCGATATAAAGAATTAGGTGAGCTGTACTTCACGCTTTACAGCTTGGCAATTTTCTTGCACCATACTCCCATGTTTCAGTAACGACCTAAAACACCTCTCCATGGTCTAAGAAAATGACGACCCAAGAACAATATATGCAGAAATCTTTTACTTGCCACACGGTCTTTGAGCCATGAACGTCCTGAATACAATGGCTTGAACGACCTAATTGCTTCCGACGAGCTAAAAACACGGAACGACCTAAGGATGGAAAGCACGACCTTTCTCTAACGATCTAAAGAGGTTCCCTTCATGCTGGCAACCTAATCTGGTTTGGTGAGTTAGCATAGATGAGATGAACGATCTAAAATGTGATGGAGCATTGAGCTAATGAGAGTAACGACCTAATGATAGGACAACGGCCTGGAAAACGTGGGTAGCCCAGCTGTCTTATACACGACCTTATAGCCAAATAGGCTTTACGATCTGAATGGTATGCTTCTAGGGGTTGGTCCATTTGAATGAATATATAATTCTTGTTATACTTCATGCTATGCAAACTGATACCATTGCCATAAGTGCTCAATGATGCATGTGTGAAAGATTCATATTTCGTGCCATGCGGCCTTGCATCGCTTAGCATTGCAACCTACCTTATGATGTATTAACGACCTGTTGTGCATGGGTTTAACGACCCAAAAATAGGAGTATCAACGGGGTCAATAACATAAACAAGCTAAGTACATAAAGAACAATCCACATGTTGCTATGATCTGACTACGCAAGGCTACCACGAACTAACCACTCTGTAGAAGCCGACCTTTTACTGAGCATAGCTGGCATGTTGAAATAATGTCCTGGGATGTTGCACACGATCTAAAGTATGCTGGGAAGCCACCATATTGCTGTCGTGCTCAATGTAATTTGTGACTGGAACAATATTTACAACTTTGCCCTTGTATTTTGCTTTTGTGCTTTATAAATAAGTATGCAGACGTGGCACTCTATGTTGCCATATTGTCCCATACGTTTTATTATAGAATGGCCACTGTGTAAGCATTATAATGAGCCCTTGGCATGTTCATACGACTTAAAATGGTCTTGGCGACCTAAGAGTCTAATTGTTCAGTGATCGATCTAACGAATCTCCAATGCGTGAATGACCTACGGTTTTACTTAGATCATTCCCCAAAACCTATTCTGTGCGCTTGCAAAAGCTTTCACATATTTATTTCTGCAGCTGCTTGTCAATGTTCGTTAATCATTCATAATTCTGAACCGTGTTTTAACAACGGGGTTAACAACCACTCCACTAAAACAATATTTTTGAGGGATCTAATTGTTGGAGTAATATTTTTTGTGTAACTCCATTATTTGGTTTGAAGTCTAATAAAGGAAAGAAAGAATAATGGGAAAGTTTTCGTATATGGTATTATATCCATATCCAGTTGTACATTTTCGTATATGGTATTATATTCATATCCGGCTGTACACTTCCACATATAACAAAGCAACGGTCACATGCTCATTATTCAAGTAACGGTCACATGCCCTTTATTCAAGAAGCGGTCGCATGCCCATTATTCAAGCCATTTACATTTATTTCTTGTATTATAAATAGAGGACTCCTCCAATTTGTATCATCTTGTATTACTATTCTTCAATAATAAACTGCTGTTTTATCTCAATTCTGCTTTTCTATCATGGTACCAAAGCATCATTAAGGCTTAACAGCCATCGATCCATATTCATCGTTTGGTCATCATGACCAATGATAATTCTTCATTAGCTTCTGACAATGCTACTGTAACGATTGAAAGCCTCATTGCTGTTGACAAACTCACCAAAACTGTAATTAGTCCTCAATCACCACTAATTATAGTGCAATTGGAAGAAAGCAATTACTTGCTCTGGAAACTTCAAATCGAGACTGCAATCCAAAGTTATGGCCTTGAAGGCTTCATCATGGGGACTTTATCAGTATGACAAAAATTCATTACTGATCAAGAGAATAAAATAGTTAGTAATGAAGAATACATGAAATACCATAGGAAAGATCGTTTAATCAGTTCATGTCTACTATCCTCTATCAATCAAAGCTTATTACCACAAGTGATTAGATGCAAAAGTGCTAACGAGATATGGACTACAGTAGAAAAATTCTTCAACAACCACTCAACTGCTAAAGTCAGGTTTTATAAAATACAATTGCAAAAAATAAAGAAGGACAACATTACCACGAGCGAGTACTTGAGAAAAATTAAATATCTTTGTGACATGTTAGAAGCTACTGGCCATAAAGTGCAAGATTCTGAACAAATCTTGACTATTATCAATGGCTTAAGTGAAGAATATGAGGCCGTAGAAGCCATAATATCCTCACAAAAGGAATTCTCATCTCTTGATAATGTTCACTCTATTTTATTAGCACATGAAGCAAATCTTGAAGGCAAGAAAGTTCAAGAAATTGACTTCTCTATTAACTATGTTGTTAATAAAAGTAATGACAATAACATAAATCAGATAAGTAATAATTACAGGAATGAGCAAACCTTTCAGAGTGGCAACCCCACAACCAGAGGCATAGGTCGTAGAGGAAGAGGACGCTGGAATAACAACAACAACAATCAACCAAAGTGTCAAATATGTGAGAAGACTAGCCATACTGCTATCAAGTGTTATTTCAGATTCAATTCAAACTACTCAGCAGGCCAAACCATCAATAACAGTCAAAGAAACACCAGTTTCACTGCCAATTTAGCACAAGGATAGCTAAATGCAACTAATCATACGGACAACACAAGGAATCACAATGAACAAGCCAAAGCTGATCATATTCGAGATGAATCATAGTACCCAGACTCAGGAGCTAGCCATCATATCACTAACAATCTAAACAGCTTGAATCTTGGGAACAAAGATTACAAAGGTAATCAAACAATAAGCATGGGCAATGGTAAGTGTGTTAAAATCTATCATACTGACATTGGTGGTATCATTTTCATAATAGGCAGTTATTTTTGCATAATTTACTAAGAGTACCCACTATTAAGAAAAAACTAATTATTGTGTCTCAATTTGCTAAAGATAACAATGCATACTTTGAATTTTTCCTTAAATATTGTGTAGTTAGAGACATAATAACTAGGAAAATTCTTTTACACAGTAATGATATGAAGGGACCCTATGAATTCAATCTCAGCAACCACAATACTACTATCAATGATCACCCATATTGTAATCTGACTGATATAACTGATGAAGTTCAAACTAGAAGTACCTTTGACTTATGGCATTATAAGTTAGGACATCCTAGTGCTAGCATTGTAACAAAATTTCTTAATGATAATAAGATTAAATTTATTTCTGCAAAATTACCTTATGTATGTATTTATTGGCAGATGGGAAAAAGCCACAAATTACCATTCTCTGATTCATTAACTGTGTATTCCAAACCTGATCAATTAATTACCACTGATATTTGGGGTCCATCTCCTATATATATATATATCTGATTATGGATATAAATACTACATATAATTTGTTGATGCTTACACTTGATATACTTCTTAAAAGCTAAATCTGATACTAAAAGTGTTGTCATCAGTTTTATCAGTATGTTTGAAAACCAAAAAAACTGTCAAATTAAAGTCATGCAATCTGATGGAGGATTAGCATACAAACCCCTGACAGATTATCTTAAAAAGTAAGGGTATTATACATAGGTAACATGCCTCTATACTTTTGAACAAAATGGTATAGTTGAGAGGAAACATAGACACATAGTTGAATCAGGTTTAACTTTGTTAGCTCAAGCATCTTTGCCACTTAAACTTTGGCCTGATGCTTTCAGTACTGCTATGCATCTAATAAATAGAATGCACACTAAAGTACTGAAAGACATAACACCTCTAGAAAAGCTATTTAATGTCAAACCTGATTACAACAGTCTAAAACATTTGGTTGCCTGTGTTTCCCTTACTTAAGACCCTATAATAATCATAAACTTGACTATAGATCTAAACTCTGCACTTTCATAGGTTATTGCAATAATAAAAAAGTGTTTAGATATATAGACGAGCCTGGTAGAATATTTACAAGCAGACAATTTATTTTTGAAGAAAATATTTTCCCTTATAGCAGATCAGATATACAAACCACAGTCAAAATATATAATCCAAAGGTTAGTATACCTGATCTGCACAACATTGCTGACACATGGCATCAAGAGAATAGTGACAAGGCTGCTAGTAACTCTAAAGGCCACCACAGTGATAATGAAACTAATGATGATCTTCCAGAGCAAACTAGCACGCCATTCAATCACCTACAGAATCAAGTTGCAGACAATCAGAAGAAATAAGAGAAGAAATCAACAATGGTAGCAATCAAAACTCTAGAAGCAGACAAAATGACTCACCAACTCAACCATCACAGCATCAAACTGGACATCCAATAATAACCAGATAAAAAAGAGGCATATTCAAACCAAAGACTTATACTGTAGTCATTAATGAAGAAGAGCCAAATAGTTATCAACAAGCAGTCAAACACAAAGAATGGAAAAGGAAATAGATGAAGAATATCAAGAACTGGTGAACAATTTTACATGGGAACAAGTGAGTCCACCAAACAACAAGAATATAATTGGATGAAGTGGGTATACAGACTGGAAAAGATTCCAGATGGTTCCATTAATAGATATAAAGCAAGACTTGTTGCAACAGGATTCACACAAGAATTTGGTTTTGATTATAATGAAACTGTCTCACCAGTCGTAAAACTCTCAACTATTAGAATTATATTGACTATAACATTAAGCGATAACTGGAAGATCAAGCAGTTAGATGTCAATAATGCATTCTTAAATGGGAATCTACATGAAGAAATATTCATGCAACAACCACAATGCTATACACAAGACCCAACATTGGTATGTAAACTGAATAAAGCAATCTATGGTCTGAAGCAAGCTCCCAGAGTATGGTTTGAAAGACTTAAAGCAACTTTAACAACACTAGGCTATTCACATACCAGATCTGACACACCCCTATTCACAAAAATTGGTGAATCATCTACAAATTATATATTAATATATGTGAATGATTTAATTATCACAAACAGCGATGAAATTGAAATCAGAAAATTGGCAGATTATTTGAACAATCAGTTCGCAATAAAAGATTTGGGTGAATTATCTTATTTCCTTAGAATAGAAGTTACAATAAAATCAGATAAAGATATTCATCTTCGCCAAAGAAAGTATATTACAGAGCCTCTAAACAAGACAAACATGATTGAAGCAAATGGCCAACCAACTCCTATGATATCAAACCAACACTAGTCAAAAAATAGGGTGGATGCTATCTCAAATATCAAACAATACAGGAGTGTTGTAGGAGCATTACAATATGCTACTATAACATGACCTGGTATTTCTTTCAGTGTTAATAAAGTATCTCAATTTTTGCAGGAATCCAGAAGTAAGCATTGGACAGCAGTGAAAAGAATACTCATATAGTTGAAAGCAACAATCAACTTTGGCATATCATTAAAAGGCAACAAAGACTTAAACATTACAACTTATTTAGATGTAGACTGGGCTACCGACATAGATGATAGAAAATCAATTTCTAGTTATTGCATTTATATAAGAGAAAGTCTTATTTCGTGGTGCTCTAAAAAGCAAACAACCATCTCGAGATCAAGCACAGAAGCGAAATATAGGAATGTTGCTAGTACTACAACTGAAATTTTATGACTACAATCATTGTTAAAGGAGCTAAAACTATCATCTAACTAAAACCCTATAATTTGATGTGAAAATTTAAGCACAATCTATATGACAACAGATCCTATTCAACATAATCGAACCAAACACGTAGAAATCAATATCTATTTTGTTCGAGAGCAAGTTCAAAATAAAAATTTACAAGTGAATCATATTCCAGCTTACTATCAAAGGGCTGACACGCTTGCAAAATCACTCTCAGCCAAAAATTTCCACTGATTCAGAGATGCACTTGGATTCAAAGAGTTACAAATAATTACTAAGTAAAAGATGGAACTTTCATATATGGATCTTACCTGTATCTTCACCAGTATGACGAAGGATTGAAATTGCTTACTCTTTACCAACGTCTATCCATGAAATGGTAAATTAGGGTTGCAAACCCTAACCCTAATTTGAGGGGCAGTAATAAAGGAAAGTTAGAATAATAGAAAAGTTTTCGTATATGGTATTATATCCATATCCAGTTGTACATTTTCGTATATGGTATTATATCCATATCTAGCTGTACACTTCCACATATAACAAAGCAACGGTCCCTATTATTCAAGCCATTTGCATTTATTTCTTGTATTATAAATGGAGGACTCCTCTATACAATTTGTATCATCTTGTATTACCATACTTTAAAAATAAACTGCTATTTCATCTCAATTCTGCTTTTCTATCAAAGTCATTGAACTCTATTTATAGGCTTTAAATTTCAATAGTTTGTTTTGCACATGTTAATCATTATAGAATGTAACCAATTCTTTATTTTAGTTTCAATTATCTTAATATAATAATTTGTAATTTCTTAATAGAGCTCCAGTTCTCTAGTTATCACCATTGTTAAGTGAATACAAATTTAGTCTTATGAACCATCAGTGTGATTCCTCATTTATTAAGTAGTAAAATAATTTGGATATAAAGCCAAACTTTCTCCTTTTATGCAATTAGTTTTTAGTTGATTCATCTAATCAACAAATCTAGGGATACTTATTAAAACTCTAGTCTTTTTGAAATGTCCACATCAGCCCACTTTGGATGGCTATGAAAATTGAACACAACTATAAGTTATTATATCTATAACAATCTATGTTTCTTTTAGATATAACTCTTGACAACCTAGAATATTTTTACTAGCAATTAACAAACAATTTGATAGAATGGTTGTAATGACTTGATTACCAAAATAACCTATTTATTGCCTTCCATTTTCACTGCATAACCAATCAAAAGTAAAAAAAGTTGATTTTTTAAGGTAACCCTACATAATGAGTGGATTAGAGCAAATAACTCCAATAAATTAGTACAAATATATATGGAATTAAAGATGTTGTTACCATATATCCCGTACTTATGTTTTTATATTAATTCAATTTTACATCCATGTAAACTTTAACTATTGAATATAAGCTAACAGACTTGTGTTAATATTGATACATGCATGTCCAAACTACATGAACGTTATGCTTATATGATATTGTGCCATTGGATGGCCTATGTGTAAGTGCTCTTAGTAAAGTTGTTGCTCTCCTGCACACACGGGGACATTACGGCGGCACATGCTAATGAATGGAACTTCCATGCTATCTCCATCTGCTTGTGATGGAAATGCTTTAATTGTTATCAGAACGAAAGTTGATATAACGTGCTTATGGATATTTTCTGTCAATATATGATCCATGATATTGCACAAAACCATGAAATTATAATTTGCTAGAGGATTTTAGTTCTCAAACAATAATCATTATAGTATTTCTCATTAGTCAAATTCATATTTATAGGATTTCAAATCTTACCTGCTCCAGTCCACCTCTGAATTAATTTCCTACTTTTTAAACATAGGTTGGTCCTTATATATATATATCTAAAATAGTGTGCAGTGGAACCAATTTCCACTATCTGAGTGTGAATGCAAAATTATTGCTCTTTTAAACAGTGCATTAAGCTATTTTTGTGTAATGATGATCATGGAATAGAATAATACAAACATTTTAAATTAAATCTCTAATATATATGTGCTATTAATTTTTATTATATGTATAATAATAATTTTAGGTTAAAGAATTCTTGTAAGTCCCTATACTATACAGAAGGCATTGGAGATCACAATAAAGCTTGTTGGTGATAAGACTAAAGATAAGTTAACTGTAAGAATAACGTTATTGCAAGTTGACAGGTTAGATATTGTATGTACTAATTTGAATTTTTTTGGTTTCATCTTGTTATTTGCTCCAAAACATTTGTTGCCTAAGCTATTAAATAGTTCTCTACCCTTTTCAATGCACACTGCATAGCATGGGATTTAAGTATGTTAGATACCAAAAGTTTTGTTAGTTGTTTTTAGTGTAGAACCAACAACTGTTATAAAATTGTTCATTCATGTCACACAATCACAATAGTGATACTTAATCATGCTTTTTTTGCTTTCCTACATGGACTGTTCAAGTTTATCCTGGATTCCACAAGGGTGGAAGTAACTTAGAATGACTAGTTCCATTTGAAGAATGCATACAACTGATTTCAATTGAAAACCCGGCTTCTCTTCCTCTAGTTACCTTTAGCTAACCATAACCGATGGAATTTCAAGTTAGTATGCTTTTCATTATACCTTTGTAATTTTACCATATTAACATTCATTAAAATAATATCACATAATTATAATTAGACAACAGCTTTCGCATGTATGTTATAGATTGCAGGTAACTTGTTACAAGTTATGCTTCTTTTTGGACCAGATATGTTTTCTGATGTTACAGGCTTATTAAGTAGGTAAGCATAATAGTTAACCATATGAGAATTATTTGGTCCGAATTTGGGATTGAGGAAGTTTTGATTTCATATTGGATTTGGATTTGAAAGTATCGATTCCAATGGCCAAGTTGGTTTCAAGCTTTAGATGTTTCTGATACTTTCACAATTTATTCTAGATAAAATCTTGCTGACTAAATATGATAAGAATGCCTACTAGATCAATAATTTGAATAGTTCAGAAAACTATTTTACCTCTAGCATTATTTGCAGGCCCGGCCCTAGGCATGGCCCAACTAGGCGGCCGCCTAGAGCCTCAGGCTGGTGGTGGCTGGTGGTTGGTGATGGAAGGGCCTCAGCATATTAGATTTAGTCTTTATAATAAACGATGGTAACAGCTCTCTAAAGTAATGCATGGTCAGGTGGTAGGTTTGCAAGATTTTCTTGCCTTTGTGTTGTGTTCGATTCTTACTTGCTACAATTTTGGGGCCTCCGTTCCTTTTCCTGTTTTTTTAGTTTTCCATTTCGCCTTGGGCCTCGTGAAGCCCAGGGCCGGCCCAGATGATTTGTTGCTTTTCCCACCCCGATCTTTTTCTGAAGATTTATTTTCTTTATACTCTTTATTTTTATTATGACGGTGCATGAACATGTTTGAACCTTAATAGTTAGCCATGACTTTTTCGTTAGTTAACTATGTCCACAACACATGGTACATGTCTTCTTTATGAATTACAATTTGATTTCCTTTTGCTATTGTCTTTTCCTACGCTTCCTGAGTATATGTCAGCAATATTTTGTACAAGTGGTTTTAGAAATCTTGTCAAAAACTGTTTTGAAAGCTCATTTACTTGTTTTTCATCCGTTATTTGATACAAACAAAGTATACCTATAGAAAATATATCAACATTAATATTAGTTCATACTTCCATATCATACTTAATTAGTGCTCCATTACTGCCACATTAATCACATAGTGTTTAGTGATAACAATTACCGAGAAACAATGAACACTATGGCTGCAAAAACAAAGAATATTAGGCAATCAGCTTTTCAATTTGACTATTTTAATATTAACACTGACCTATTATTTTAGCTTTTCCTTTTTTTTCTTTCCTCTTTTAGCCTTAATTTTTTTGCTTATGGCTTATACAAATTATATTCCCTGCTATTTTTAAAATAGACAACACTTGTTCATAAAGAGCATTTACTCGTTCCCTAGCGCTACTATTTGGTAAATAATATATTTATTATTACATAAAGTGCATTTACTCGTTTATAAAGAGCATGGATTTGGGTTGTTTTGATGTTGAACTTGGAAGGTGTAAATGGTACAGGGGAAACCTTTTATGCATGGAAAGCGAAAAGAGATGCATAAACAACAACAACAAAATTGCAAAAGCAAGCCAAAAACACACACATACCTAAAATAATTGGACAATACAAGTGAAACTCTCCATAAAATCACAGAACCAAAAGACTACTGGAACTGCACACATAAAACTGCACTCAATCTATCCTGTGTCAGTTTACTAGCTAATTTATGCAGTTTACTAGTTAAATTTCAATAGTAAATAATATTTTCACTTACCCTATCTTATGTTAAAGGTTTACTTACAATGACGATTCATTAACGATGAAAGGGACATTAGAGAATTTAGAAAATATATTTGAAGTTTGTTTTTCAATTTGTTATGTATTAATGATGGTATATAACTTGCAATATCTTGTATAAGGCATACGTAGATTTGCTACTCTAAATATTGTGTATTATTTACTATTTGTAGCTACATAAAAATAATATTTACCGCTATGAAATATATTATTGTAGATGAACTGGTATTATTACTGCGTATGATATATATATATATATATATATATATATATATATATATATATGTGTGTGTGTGTGTGTGTGTGTGTGTGTGTATGTATGTATGTATATGTATATGCATATGTGTATGA
Source organism: Allium sativum (assembly GCA_030737875.1). Classification (NCBI taxonomy): domain Eukaryota; kingdom Viridiplantae; phylum Streptophyta; class Magnoliopsida; order Asparagales; family Amaryllidaceae; genus Allium; species Allium sativum. The sequence continues at coordinate 251,368,684 of CM060920.1, forward strand.
CTGATTGGTCACGGTTATAAGGGCGATAAAAATGGGAAATAACCATTAGAACTTCCAATTAGCTCACGTTTATAACCGTTAGCGAATAATCTATTAGTAATGGTTAAAACCGTGAGTACTTCGATTTAACCAACTCTTATAATCGTTAGTACTGACTCTTCACTCACGCGTATAACCGTGAGTAAATAACATATTAATAGCTGTTATAACCGTGATAATACACGTTATAAAATTTACCCAAGCAAGTTGGCTTAATGGTTATAACTGTTAGGATTCTAATCAGTTACGGTTATAAGCATGACAATCGAGCCTTTATGGTGTTGTGAAATGTGAAATTTTACTTATCTTGATTAAATTTAATTGAATATTATAGTATTTTATATTCTGAAAGATATATATTAAAAAAATATACTAAAACGGTAATTTTATAATTTTTATAATGTATAAATGTAATTTTTAAATTCATTTAGTTTATAGAGGATATACCGGATATATCTGAAATAAAAGGATATATTAGGAATAATGGAATATAGCGGGAACTAAAGCGGAAAAGCTATTTCAGAGGCTATTTGGAAATAACGTAGCGGTAGAAAACTTGTAATGACCCGGATTTTCAACGACTTTGGTTATCGACATAAACACGATGTCGATAACCAAAACACAGAAAAATCCTGGTAATTAGTGAAAGAAATTAGAGGGTGAGGAAAGATAAGATAGAAACTTAGAATAGAAGAAGAAGAAGAGCACAACATCAGAGTGACACGAACCTCACAGCGGAACGAATAACATATAATATATGTAACATAACTTTGAAATATACATCTGTATTTGAATATACATCATTATCAAAGTACAGCACTTACAACACAGCGGAATAATAATAGCTATATGATCCTGAAGCCTCCTGCTCCAGCTCTTCCAGTGTATCTGAAAAATCCTGACTACTTGACTGCCCATACAAATTTAGGCACCCAAGAGTTTAGGGAAAACAACAAAATAAACTCCGGGTCAGTCATGGGACTGGTGTGAGTAAAACAGTTGAACAAGTAAACGATATCTCATAAGACCACGCCGCATAACGGAACGGGTTTTTCCCTTATGAGAATCCAAAATATCTTTATATCAAAAACCTTTTGATATTATAATAATGTCTATCAACCACAGTATATATAATCATCTAGCAGAAACGCTTTCATCTCACGTTCTACATATATAGTATACAACTCAAAACCGCAAGCACGTATTGGGTAATGGATTTCCAACTATGACAAGGTATGGAACCACCTTTCGCTCGTGTACCTCTAGAGAGGAATACACTGGGTTCAACAAGAACATCTTGCAACCCGGCCACACATGACCGACCACTTATTTCGCTTGAGTGTATCGAATGTATATCACCAACAGTTGGGATCAGCAACCGTTTCCCGAATGGGACAGCATCAACAATAGATTTTTAGAAGTAAATGAAACTCTAGATCAGGTGATTATACACCCTACTTCGGTGCGACCGACTTAGCCATGTTGCTTGCCCGATTTTTGTCATTTACCGGATGTGAGGCTAGAAGTTACGCTTTATCATCACACCAGATTCACTTTGAATGCCACATCATCAAATCCATCAAATCACCGATTGATGTCCTCAACCATACATTAGTTGTTAGCTAAAAGAAGTTTCCTTCTCCGCTTCTACTCTTGGTACGGTTGGAGAAGTCAATATACGTGATCGTCTGGAAATACTCTGTTAGACATCCGTCCATACAAGTCACCCAGGAACAGGATGAACCGAAGGCACTATTCTGTAAACAGGATAGCCCTTGCATAACTCCGTCTTCAATTTCCTTTGGCATATATGATTCGCAACGCTTATGCCAATACAGAGTGGTTCTTTGGATAATAATCCAACCGGTCTCTCCATATTAACAACGTTAAAATGGTCAAAACTTCGATAGTCTATGATTTAACTATCGAAGAAAAACAGTGTGCAAACAACGATATTATTTCCAGATGGAAATTTATATCGATCAAACATCATTTAACATTTATATCCTTAGTTCATTTTTCATCTCCTGTTTCCCTATATTCAACATTTTGCTATTTTCTATATTTGGAAAATATACGTTATTAACAATGGAAAACATTTCCATTTCTTGTCTTCTTTATTAGAAAACATTTCTGGTTTTCATATTTGGAAAACATTTCCAAAGCTTCTTCATTGGACTTAGACAGATGTTTAAACAAACCATCGCGATGCCAACTCAAACCATTTCCTTTACTGCCAAGCCTTAACTATTCCTTAGTAAAAATGAAGCCAATCAAGTTGGGGTAGAACTACCTCTCAGACCTTAACTGAACAATATTTCTAACTTTGAAATAGGCAAAGTTAACTTTATATTCCTTTTACTGACTTCCTTACTTAACCCTCCTTCGAATAGCTATATTCGATTCACTCTTTTCACTTAACTCTATTCGATTAACCCTTATCAATTAACTCTATTGGACTAACACTATTGATTTACTCATTTCACTTAACTCCTTTCGAATAAACTATATTCGATAACTCCTTTTACTTTCTTCGAATAAACTATATTCGATTAATTCATTTGCTTCTATTCAAATAAACTATATTCGATTAACTCCTTTTAACTTTAACTCTAATCGATTAACTAACATCGATTGACTCCTTTGCTTTAACTCTAATCGATTAAACTAACATCGATTAACTCCTTTTAACTTTATCTCTAATCGATTAACTAACATCGATTAACTCTTTTTTTGCTTTAACTCTAATCGATTAAACTAACATCGATTAACTCCTTTTAACTTTATTCTCTAATCGATTAACTAACATCGATTAACTCCCTTTTTAACTTTATTCTCTAATCGATTAACTAACATCGATTAACTCCCTTTTTAACTTTATTCTCTAATCGATTAACTAACATCGATTAACTCCTTTGCTTTAACTCTAATCGATTAAACTAACATCGATTAACTCCTTTTAACTTTATTCTCTAATCGATTAACTAGCATCGATTAACTCCCTTTTTAACTTTATTCTCTAATCGATTAACTAACATCGATTAACTCCTTTATTCTATTCGAATAAACTATTCATTTATAAAGATTTACTTTTAGTAACAGTTCTCCACTTTACAAATGATTTCCCTTTTATAAAACTCTATTCGTTTTAAAAACATTTTCCCTTTTATTTATTTTCGAAATATTTCCTTTTATAAAATCTGTTGATTTTATAAAATCCCTTTATTTCAATATACATTGAAATAATTCTTTTTACATCCCAGGGTCTTTATGATATTTAAAATATCGAATAAAAATGATCAATATCATTTCAACACCCATAATCCATAACAGATTATATAACACACCATATATCACAATATATGAAAAACAGTAAAATAAATGTTGAGGAATCCAGTTGGATTCCTCCAACATGTTTCCCTGCATCACAGATGTTAAACAATATAGATAACATCACTTTTCAGTTCCATATGATATATTCTGTTAAACAGAATCAATATAGAAATTCAACTAACTGACTAGCAGTTCAATCATACGGTCAGCACACAGTCAATCAGCCAATATCTAACAGTTCTAAAAATACAACATGAAATTATAAACTGTTCAGAGTTGGTGAGATTTACTCACATTGGACTATCATCGTTAAATAATGATAATTGTCATTGATTTAGATCAGACAATTTATTTCACTATAAATTGTAACGAGCTTGGATGGACTTCCAGTCAGTTTCATGTTGTAGTTGACGTCCGTACGATCCCGACGCAATTTATGGTTCGTCAAACTGATAACGTATGAGAGAGATATGAATTTTTAAACTAAATACATTAATTTAAATTTAAAATAACTTAAGATATTAACATTTGGGCTTTAACCTTAGTGTCGGCCCATCATCCGTTCATAAAAGAAATCACACCCGACTCCTTCCTCAAAACAAATCGCTCCCTCAGTATCCTATTTCCCCTTTTGACCGCCCGTTGACCACCCCATGCTCCTCCTCCGGTCATCTAACTCCACCGCCGCTCATACCAGAGGATTCGGCGTCCAAAACTCCATCACCCCCTCCTCCATTTATACAGCTCGACGTACAGATGGGAACCTCGTCGCTACAATGCTCCGACGGAAAAAAAAACCCACCGGAAGCCACTAAATGTTGCCAACCGATGTTATTCCACCTCGCCATTCCCAAAATCGACATAAAAACTCAGATAAATGTCTCTGTAAAACCGAATCGAAGAACCCTAATTTACTGTGTGTTTCGAGCATCCAAAAACAAGGCGCCGCACCCTTCGAAACCGCCACCAGGTTGAAGCTGATGATGGCGTGAATCCATATACATATATTGTGTGATTTTAGGAATTTGTTTTGGTTTTATTTTGATTTTCTTTTCTTTGAAAACTTCTTGCTGTGATGGTTTATACGCCTTATATAGGCTTGAATGGGTTAGGTAAGGTTTGTGGTGGAGATCGAAGGCCATGTGATCTGTGCGGAACCTCAGAAAATGGGAGGGATATTTTCAATTTGATTTTTGTATTTTATTTTATTCGATTTCTCCTTGTATCTGCCTTTTAAAAATCCCAGCGATTTCATACGATACCTAAAAATCACCAAACTGGACATGTAGCTAGAGTTTGACATTATGGTCCCAACGAAACTGGTTTCGTCGAATTCCGACTCCGTATGCTCACACAGCGTATTTTTTTCTGTCGAAATATTGACTATTTTACACTCTAAAAATCCGTACGGCCACACAGTGACTCTAAAAATCACAAAACTGGAAATCTAACAACTATTTGATATTGCGGATCCAACAAAACTGGTTTCGTCGAATTCCAACTTCGTTTGCAAAAGTGGCTATTTTTAACGCTCTAAATAGCCTATTTAAATATATAAATATAATTAAATTAAATATTTAAAATTAAATATTATCGTCTATATTCACAGTGGCATACCACACAGCTCTAGAATATTCCTGTATGTATTTCCAACTCGATATTCACTTCTGGGTCAACCCGATATTTGATTTATATTGAAATCCCTTTTAAAAATATAAATAATTCCTTTATAAATTATAAAGGAATTCCACAGCGACTTTTCTAAAATTTGATTTGGACATATCTCAAAATCTACACGACGAAATCCTGATTTTTCTCTTCCACTAGAAAGATATACTCCACCAGCTCCACACGTTTCTTGTTTCACAGAAATCCGGCTTAGAACGAATCCTGTACATTCAGTTGAAGTTCGAATCGCCAAATAGCGAACTGCCACGCCATTTCAAGCTCTATTTTAATTATATTATAATTATACGTTCGAACTGACGTCGATTGAATATATTCGTCAATATAATTCAACTCCTAACTGATATATATATATATATATTTTAGACAAACCAAATTACACCATACTGTGAATTTCACTATTTTTGATTATTACTGAATTATATGTATTATTTAATTTATTATTTTAATTAAATATTTACCATTATTGAATTCCACGACTAATAAATTCTTTTAATTACCTTTTAAATAATTAAATAAATTAATTCTAATACCTCTTCCAATGCAGGTCATTACAAAACTGCTACACGATATTACAGGGATATGGGGGAATAATAGTGGGCATTAACTGCACAGATTCACAGTGATTCACTATAACTACCACACGGTAGAATGAATACTAATGCTCGTAGATCAGCCTCAACATGGTTATAGTGGTTTGCTGATCAAGACCAACCTCGACTCACATATGAGGTCTGCTGATCTTGACCAGCCTCGACACAACATATAGTTGGTCTGCTGATTAAAAATATAATATATATATATATATGTGTGTGTGTGTGTGTATGTGTACATGTATACAGTTATCTTTTTAGGTGAACAGTTGGTTAAGGCCAAAGAAATACATCATAGCAGTCCAACAATTATAATGCACAGCAGCCAGACATGTACAGGTTCAAGTCATATGAAAATGCAAAGAAACAAGCACTTGTATGTACAAGAGCACCAACAAATGATCAAACTAGCATAGTCAATGGCCAAGTAAAGGACAAGAGCGGCATCAATGATCAAGTGTTAAATGCAATACCAAATATCATAGGCAAAGAAAGCAAGAAGATGGAAAGCAACCCACCATGGCCAAGTGCAAAAGTGGGACAATGGCCAAGTATGTACCTGACAACAGTATTGGCATAGTGCATCCATCAAATAGTTAACAACCAGCAAATCAGGTTTAGGCTCAAGCAAGAAATACATGAATATGTGCAGTGGAAAATGCCAAGAAAACCAAAGTTCAACAAGACAAGCAGGCCAGTAAACATTATAATGGTGTCCAACATGGCTCAACAAGTGCAAATGAGTGCACAAGATAAAGAGTACAGCAACCTAGCGGCAATACACATAACTCAGCAGCAAACAAGATACATAAACAAGGCCAACAAAGAAATGATGAGCATATGCAGCAAGTAACAAAGACCACTATTGTGACAGCCCGCCCCGCAACAGCCTGCATTTCCTCCGAAAGTGCGCTGTACACATGCCCGACTAGCACGGGATGGTCGTCAGGAGAAAGGAAAGAAGGGAATGAACTAATCAAGGAACCTGTAGAATGTCCCACAGCGCATGAAATAAAATATAATAATAATAACATACTTGACATAAAACAGGTGAGACAGTGCATAAGCTGATAACTAAAATCAACATCAGAGCAGCGGAAATCCAAATACAGCTTATTACAACTTTCCAAATTTACTGTCTCTAAACAAAAGAAAGCTAAAGTAGAAGATGCACCACTAATGCCCAAGCAGTGATCTTCAACAACTCAGGGGGAATACTAGATATACATTACGTGGAAGCCTCCTGCTTGTCTCCGGATCATCTACCCGTGCATCACCAGCTAACCTGTCTCTAGTCTGCTCGTGTGAGCACCCAGAGTAATAAGAGGAGACATAAAACTCTGGGTCAGACATAAAGCCTGGTATGAGCGATAAGCATCTAAACAAAACAATAACAGGTATACTAAACCATATCTGAACCTGGACCTGCAACCAAAGAGTTAGTACCACATACCGTACAATACTCTAAGGTGCCATAATAAATAGTGTAAAGAATACGGGGGTGGGGTGTGCATGTCATAATGATAGCAAACAAATCAACCATAGCAACCATCCTCACATCTCTCACTCAGTGCGTAAAGCATACGATGTCCACCACTGTCAATCACTAGACCCATCGAAGTAGTGACGGAGTTCGACTTGTACAACTACTGCTACTACCAAGCTTACCACATGGAGTCATGACCAAATCTTTACAAATGACCCCACTTCATTGGTCTATAGCCCTTTAGTCGTACCTAGGCCACTTTGGCCCTGAATCCGTTCACATACTTCCCATACATAGTGATCCAAAGTCATAAACATCGATAGCCCCTTGGCACACGTCCCGCAGCAAAGCCCAATCATGAAGTGAACTCATCGGTTCCCAACTGGATCCTGAGCTCTAACTTCCCATATTGGACTACCTTTGCATCTCGGGTTATTGGTCAATTCTGGGTCGGGTCGGGTTCCTTTCAAGCCATCGGTTCGGGTCGGGTCCACTGCGTTGCGTTGATGCATGATCTTCCTCTGATAGCGGTTCGGTTCAGGTCCACTCCATCGCGTCGGTTCGGGTCGGGTGTCCTCCTCCGGGTTGGGTCGGGTGCCATCTCCCTTCCAGCTCGTACTTCCGCTCCGATCCGCTCCCTCGTTCTTCACGTGCTCCGATCCGATCCCTCTTTCTTCGTCCGATCCGATCCCTCTTTCTTCGTCCGATCCGATCCCAGTTAGCGTGACCTTTCTTCTTGCCAGTTCTCCCCAGCGTCAAGTTCCGATCCGAGCCCTTCGTCCTTAAGTTGATCCGATCCCCAGCTTAACCAACATGGCCTTCATTTTTGCCAAGTCTCTTTTGTGCCAGACTCCAGTTCGGGTCGGGTTTCTTGCCCAGTTCACATATCCGATCCGAGCCCACATCCGATCCGATCCGAAACCCTGCACAACTTTCTGCAACTTTTTCCAGCAACTTGTTTACGCCATTCGACGACGTTTTCGACAAATCTAACTATACTAATCAATCAGAAATCATCCCAAATAGTCATAGCATCATAGCAAACTAACCACAAACACCAAAACAATGAATTTACATATCAAAATGGATCAAGTGTACTCAAAATCCCATTTTTCCCTTAAGCATGATTAAATAAAACTAATCATAGGATTAACGAAACTTAATCAAATCGAACCAAATTTCTAACAGAGGCATAAAATATTATTTAAGAATTTCTAAACATTTTTCCAGAATTTATTAGTGTATAAATTCGCTAATCTTCACTAATTACCCTTAATTAACTGTAATTAGTGCCAAAACGATGCTAATCACTCACCTTTGCCATAAAATAAAGCTCCAATATGAAATACTCTCTGTTTGGGTCGAATTCCTATGTATAGCAGCAGCTCCAATCTTGCTCTTATGCTATTTGGCCTTGTTTTGATGTAGTTTAGGCTTAATCTTTACTAAAAATGTGTTTTGGAGTGGTTTTAGAGGATGGAAGCCATTACTAAGGTCTCAAGAAGGTTTGTGGCGGCTCAAAACTGAAATGAAAGTGATTTCCTAACCCTAATCAGCCGTCCTATGCCTTAAACCCGAAATTCCCCTCTGGCCTAGCTGCTAATCACCCGGTTAAGCCCAATTAAGCTGTTTTTCACCATCTGAAACTTGTTTCAGCCATATCTCCCAAACGGTGAGTCCGTTTGGCTAATGTGACCACTATACGGAATTGTAAACCATCATCCGGAGCCAATGGAAGTGGTTTCAGGTCAAAATTCCTTTCCAGTCAAAAGTTATGGCCAAAACAGTACCAACTAGGGGTAAAATGGTCATTTAAAAATCGGGAAAAATCATGAACATGGGAAATGACCCCAATAGTCGTCTCCCAAAGTTACATGACCATACGACTTCATATGTGAAAGAAATAAATATTCTACGATCTTATGATGCGTAGAATACGGGTCGTTACACTCTCCCCCCCCCCCCCCCCCCTTAAGAAATTTCGTCCCCGAAATTCCTTAACCCAAAACATACAAAGGATCCCGCATGCCTAACAGCCACATATAACAATCTAACATGCAAAACAAGCAAACAAGCCTACCCTAGCATGCGGAAAACTAAATCGAAGTCAAAATCTTACCAGGCAAAGAGTTCTGGATATGTCTTCCTAATGTTCTCCTCTGTCTCCCAAGTACAATCATTCTCGTCCTCGCTCCACTGAACCTTGACTAGCTTCACCGCCTTCCTTCGAAGTTGCTTCATGTCGTGCTCGACAATACGGGCCGGCTTGCGGTTCTCAACCGCCTCGGGTTCTACTTCGAAGTCCTCTAACTGATCAGGTGAAATAGTCATATTTGGGTCGTGAACGAACTTCCTTAGTTGGGAAACATGAAATACGTTGTGAACTCCCGCCATCTTTTCTGGTAAGTCAACTCTATATGCCAAATTCCCGACTGGTTCAAGAACAGGGAATGGGCCGACAAATCTTGGTGCCAACTTGCCTCTCCTGCCAAATCGTATCACGCTCTTCAACGGAGAAATCTTGACAAACACCAAGTCACCAACGGAGAATTTTAAGTCTCTTCTCCTCTTATCAGCATAACTCTTCTGCCTATCTTGGGCAGCCCTCATTCGTTGTTGAATGATCTTAATCTTATCTGAAGTTTCCCTCACCACATCTGGTCCAAGCATAAACTTCTCGCCAGTCTCTATCCAACATGATGGTGAGTTGCATGGCTTTCCGTATAAAGCTTCAAACGGAGCCATACCGATACTGGATTGGTAGCTATTATTATATGCAAACTCTACTAAATGCAAATGGTCATCCCTTGATCCACCAAAATCCAATATACATGCTCTCAAGAGATCTTCCAAAATACGATTCACCCTCTCCGTCTGACCGTCGGTCTGAGGATGATATGCGGTACTGAGATGTAACTCTGACCCTAGAGCCTCTTGTAAGCTCTTCCAAAACCCACTAGTGAACAACGGGTCTCGGTCGCTCACAATGCTTTTAGGTACTCCATGAAATCTCACTACCCACTTCATATACAATTCTGCTAACTTAGCTGCCGTTCTGGTCGATTTGACTGGTATAAATCTTGCACTCTTAGTCAACCGATCCACAATTACCCAAATGCTATCATGTCCCGATCTAGTCCTTTGTAAACCATCGATGAAATCCATCGAGACTTGCTCCCATTTCCATTCGGGAATTTCTAAGGGCTGTAACAACCCACTAGGCTTCTTTTGCTCGGCTTTAACTAGCTGGCAATTCATGCACTTAGATATAAACTTCCCAACGTCTCTTTTCATCCCTTCCCAGTAGTAAGTCTGCTTCATATCTCGATACATCTTATTACCACCGGGGTGTATAGTCAGTTTTGAGTGATGACATTCTCTAAGCACTTCATCTCTCAATCCATTGACATTGGGTACAACAAGCTTTCCATTCTTTCTAAGCCATCCATCTCGATCAAGCCCATACTTGTTCATCTCTTCATCGATATCCATCTTTAACTTGGAGATGATTTCCAATAGGTTAGGATCGTCCCTCTGACTAGAGCCGATCCGCTCAATTAAAGTGGGTCTGATCGTCAAACTTGCTAACATTTCTGGATCCAATTCGCACTTTGGTCTGAAATCAAACCCAGCGATGTACTCCAGTTGCTTCCATTCAAGGAGCATAGCCCCTAAGCTGGCATGTCTTCTACTCAATGCATCAGCCACCGCATTACCTTTCCCAGGTGTGTATGCGATATCAAAATCATACGAAGCCAAGAACTCTAACCACCTTTGTTGCCGGAGATTTAGATCCTTCTAGGAGAAGAGATACTTTAACGACTTATGATCTGTAAACAGCTCAAATCTTTCTCCCCAGAGATAGTGTCTCCACATCTTTAATGCAAACACGATCGCTGCCAATTCTAAATCATGGGTAGGGTATCTTTTCTCGTGCGGTTTCAATTGCCGACTTGCATAGGCTACAACCCTACCGCCTTGCATCAATACAGCACCCAGTCCGGTACCACATGAATCCGTGTATACCGTCATCTCTTCATTCCCCTTAGGAATGACTAACACTGGTGCTCTTGTCAACTTGTCCTTTAGACTCTTGAATGCATTCTCGCACCTTTCATCCCAGACAGAAGCTTGATTCTTCTTGGTCAACTGGGTCAATGGTGCTGCTATCTTGGAGAAACCTTGGATAAACTTACGATAATATCCAGCTAACCCCAAGAAACTTCTTACATCTGTTACATTCTTGGGCGTAGGCCAATCCTGCACCGTAGCCACCTTCGCCGGGTCCACGGCAATACCATTCTCTGAAACAACATGGCCCAAGAACCTCACCTCCCTCTTCCAGAAGTGACACTTAGAAAACTTTGCTTTCAATTGGTGTTTTCTCAACACCTCCATCACTATTCTTAAATGTTCATTGTGTTCTTCCTCTGTCCTTGAATAGACCAAAATATCATCAACGAACACAAGAACAAACTTATTCAACTGATCTCTGAATACCCTATTCATAAGGTCCACAAAATATGCCGGGGCATTGGTCAGCCCGAATGGCATGACCAACCACTCATAAAATCCAGACGGCGTTCGAAATGCCGTTTTAGCTATACTCTCAGCTTCCACTCTAAGCTGATGAAAACCTGTCGCGAGATCCAACAGAGAAAATACTCTCGCACCACTCAACTGATCGAACAAATCATCTATCCGCGGTAGAGGATACTTATTCTTCCTCGTCACTTTATTCAACTCGCGGTAGTCTACACACAAACAAAGGGAACCATCCGCCTTGGTAGCAAACACAACTGGTGCTCCCCATTCAGAAACACTCCTTTTGATAAATCCCTTCTTCAAAAGATCGCTGACTTGCACCTCGAGCTCTCGCTGCTCCCTTGATGCCATACGACGAAGTGGCATCACTATAGGTCTGGCATATTTCACCAAATCAATACGGAACTCAATCTCTCGATGTGGTGGAAGCCCGGTTACTTCTTCGAAAACATCCGGATACTGGCCAACCACGGGCAAACCTAACAACTCACTGTGCGGAATGTCGAGGGAGTTTAGGAAACTAGCCAATACCCCCTCACTGGGTAGACCACCAAACACTATCCTCCGCCCATCATCCGCTCTAGCTGTCACCAAAAAGCCCTCACAGTCTACCACCACCCCGTATCTTCGGAGCCAATCTACTCCCAAAATAATGCCAAATCCAGTAAAGCCCAAAACAAAGCAATCACAAACAAACATGCATCCATGACTCGATTAGACCACATTACGACAAATCATGCTAAGGCTAGTCGAACCACCAATCGGGTTCGTCACTACTAAAGGTCTATCGACAATCTCGGGCTCCAATCCCAACCTATCTACCAGGTCACTAGATATGAAGGAACTGGAAGCTCCGGTATCAAACAAAACTCTAACAGGAACATCATAAACAGAAAGCATACCTTGAATGACGACATTCTTTCCCTTCTCCGCCGCAGTTGGGGCATTCGACGAAGAAGGAATAGCATTAAGGGCATATGCTTTCACCATTTGCTTTTCTTTGGGGGGTTGCGGACACTTGTCCTTGTGATGTCCCATTTGGCCACAGTTGAAGCACTTCCTATCCGCTGGCTTGGCCCGACAATTACTAGCATAATGGCCCTTCTTACCACAACTGAAGCACTCAACATCTTGTTTATTCTTTTTCTTCTGGCCATCCTTAGTCTGACTCTGCTTTCTCTTATTCTGGGAACCACCCTTGCCTCCACCACTTGCTTGTGGCTTTGGCTCGTCTGCGGATGCAACCTCAGTCTTCGGCTTAGGGTAGAGACTTTCTGATCTTAATGCTTTCCCCATAATCGACTCAAACGTCTCATCGATGTGGTTAATAAGTCTTTCCCCCAAGTACTGATCCAAACCAGTTATGAATTTCTCATTCTTTTTCTCGGCAGTATCAATAAGAGATAACCTATATTTTGACAAAGTGTCAAATTCATCAATATACTCCGAGACAGCTCTACCATTCTGCTTGAGCTCCAAGAATTTCTTAAACAACACTGACTTCTGAGCAGCTGGAATGAACTTCTCGCTAAAGCGAGCCTTAAACTGCTCCCAAGTAATCTGATCTTCGGGAGTAGCTACCTTTATAGCATTCCACCAATTCATTGCCCGCCCTTGCAGCTGACGGGACGCTAGCTTTCTCTTCATCGCATCCTCGATACCCAAATCCTCGAAGATACGTTCGCAACTATCCAACCAATCCTGAACATCCGTGGCCGACTCCGTTCCGTGGAAAGGCTTCCCACCAAGGCTAGTATAATCCTTATTCAGCTTGGCGAAGTCGACTCTTGGCGCCTGCACTATTGGACCACCACCATTTCCACCATTGGGAGCTGCCCTCTGTACATCTCTAAGCATCTCTCTCATGAGGTCAGTAAACATCGTCCTCATGTCAGCAGCATTCCCATTATTGGCTCCCCTACCACCACCTCTAGTATATCGGCTCATCGTCAATCTGAAAAAGGAAACGATTAACGACTCCATAGTGGTGCTAGTGCAGTACGACTTCATCCTTATACTAGTAATAGTATATATATATATATATATATAGCTTTTAAAAACCAAAGTAATCACAAATACGCTCTCTCGTATACGTATATTACCTCTCCCTGATAACTTCCCTAGGTTAACTACGCAACCTAGAGCTCCGATACCAAGTGTGACGGCCCGCCCCGCACCAGCCTGCATTTCCTCCGAAAGTGCGCTGTACACATGCCCGACTAGCACGGGACGGTCGTCAGGAGAAAGGAAAGAAGGGAATGAACTAATCAAGGAACCTGTAGAATGTCCCACAGCGCATGAAATAAAATATAATAATAATAACATACTTGACATAAAACAGGTGAGATAGTGCATAAGCTGATAACTAAAATAAACATCAACATCAGAGCAGCGGAAATCCAAATACAGCTTATTACAACTTTCCAAATTTACTGCCTCTAAACAAAAGAAAGCTAAAGTAGAAGATGCACCACTAATGCCCAAGCAGTGATCTTCAACAACTCAGGGGGAATACTAGATATACATTACGTGGAAGCCTCCTGCTCGTCTCCGGATCATCTACCCGTGCATCATCAGCTAACCTGTCTCTAGTCTGCTCGTGTGAGCACCCAGAGTAATAAGAGGAGACATAAAACTCTGGGTCATACATAAAGCTTGGTATGAGCGATAAGCATCTAAACAAAACAATAACAGGTATACTAAACCATACCTGAACCTGGACCTGCAACCAAAGAGTTAGTACCACATACCGTACAGTACTCTAAGGTGCCATAATAAATAGTGTAAAGAATACGGGGGTGGGGTGTGCATGTCATAATGATAGCAAACAAATCAACCATAGCAACCATCCTCACATCTCTCACTCAGTGCGTAAAGCATACGATGTCCACCACTGTCAATCACTAGACCCATCGAAGTAGTGACGGAGTTCGACTTGTACAACTACTGCTACTACCAAGCTTACCACATGGAGTCATGACCAAATCTTTACAAATGACCCCACTTCATTGGTCTATAGCCCTTTAGTCGTACCTAGGCCACTTTGGCCCTGAATCCGTTCACATACTTCCCATACATAGTGATCCAAAGTCATAAACATCGATAGCCCCTTGGCATACGTCCCGCAGCAAAGCCCAATCATGAAGTGAACTCATCGGTTCCCAACTGGATCCTGAGCTCTAACTTTCCATATTGGACTACCTTTGCATCTCGGGTTATTGGTCAATACTGGGTCGGGTCGGGTTCCTTTCAAGCCATCGGTTCGGGTCGGGTCCACTTCGTTGCGTTGATGCATGATCTTCCTCTAATAGCGGTTCGGTTCGGGTCCACTCCATCGCGTCGGTTCGGGTCGGGTGTCCTCCTCCGGGTCGGGTCGGGTGCCATCTCCCTTCCAGCTCGTACTTCCGCTCCGATCCGCTCCCTCGTTCTTCACGTTCTCCGATCCGATCCCTCTTTCTTCGTCCGATCCGATCCCAGTTAGCGTGACCTTTCTTCTTGCCAGTTCTCCCCAACGTCAAGTTCCGATCCGAGCCCTTCGTCCTTAAGTCGATCCGATCCCCAGCTTAACCAACATGGCCTTCCTTTTTGCCAAGTCTCTTTTGTGCCAGACTCCAGTTCGAGTCGGGTTTCTTTCCCAGTTCACATATCTGATCCGAGCCCACATCCGATCCAATCCGAAACCCTGCACAACTTTCTGTAACTTTTTCCAGCAACTTGTTTACGCCATTCGACGACGTTTTCGACAAATCTAACTATACTAATCAATCACAAATCATCCCAAACAGTCATAGCATCATAGCAAACTAACCACAAACACCAAAACAATGAATTTACATATCAAAGTGGATCAAGTGTACTCAAAATCCCATTTTTCCCTTAAGCATGATTAAATAAAACTAATCATAGGGTTAACGAAACTTAATCAAATCGAACCAAATTTCTAACAGAGGCATAAAATATTATTTAAGAATTTCTAAACATTTTTCCAGAATTTATTAGTGTATAAATTCGCTAATCTTCACTAATTACCCTTAATTAACTGTAATTAGTGCCAAAACGATGCTAATCACTCACCTTTGCCATAAAATAAAGCTCCAATATGAAATACTCTCTGTTTGGGTCGAATTCCTATGTATAGCAGCAGCTCCAACCTTGCTCTTATGCTATTTGGCCTTGTTTTGATGTAGTTTAGGCTTAATCTTTACTAAAAATGTGTTTTGGAGTGGTTTTAGAGGATGGAAGCCATTACTAAGGTCTCAAGAAGGTTTGTGGCGGCTCAAAACTGAAATGAAAGTGATTTCCTAACCCTAATCAGCCCTCCTATGCCTCTAAACCCGAAATTCCCCTCTGGCCTAGCTGCTAATCACCCGGTTAAGCCCAATTAAGCTGTTTTTCACCATCTGAAACTTGTTTCAGCCATATCTCCCAAACGGTGAGTCCGTTTGGCTAATGTGACCACTCTACGGAATTGTAAACCATCATCCGGAGCCAATGGAAGTGGTTTCAGGTCAAAATTCCTTTCCAGTCAAAAGTTATGGCCAAAACAGTACCAACTAGGGGTAAAATGGTCATTTAAAAATCGGGAAAAATCATGAACATGGGAAATGACCCCAATAGTCGTCTCCCAAAGTTACATGACCATACGACTTCATATGTGAAAGAAATAAATATTCTACGATCTTATGATGCGTAGAATACGGGTCGTTACAACTATATATGTGTGCATGTCAGGGAATGAGGCACAAAGGCCAAGCTCAAACAAGAACGAATATATTATCTTTTTTTATAGTCAATGAAGTAAAGCATGAACAAGGAGAATGTGCTCAAATCCAAAGTGAATAATGATCACTAAACAACGGTGAAACATTCTTTTAACAAAGGCTAAGTGTAGCAAGTGATAGGCAAATCATTTAGTATATGTTCTTATTAGTCAGCAAGCATGCAAGTGCAACATGGCAGTGATACTAACTCAATGTCAAGCATTAATAAGATGTGTAAAAGCATTTCAAGCCAGCAAGTTTCAAGACTATCAACTGAACGTAGATGTGTTTAAGACACAATAACTCAATATGTAAATGGAAGACATTCAAACACAAGCATATAGAAGTATATATCCACAAACTCAAGTGCCCAAACATGACAAGGAAGAGGAACACAAATTGTACGTAAATGCAAAAAAATCAACAAAGTGAATCAGGTTTCAAGTGATCTTCCCTTATCAGTAAAAGGAAATTGACGTGAATTTTTATTCAAGCAATATTCAAGAAGTACATAAAAATCAGTAGAGATTTTTTTTTATTCCAATGAATATTAACAGGAAAGCAGAAGAATGGTCAGAGTTCAAATTTTCCAAAATTATATTAACCAGATATGTGATCCATCATTTTCAAAAAGAAGAATCAACAAATTCCAAAAAATAGAAATATTCACAGGTATTTATTTTTAGCAAGTTGAACAAATCAACTTTCCAAAAATCAGCAAATTTACGTAATCTGTATTTTGAGAAAGATGATCGATTCAAGGTTTCAGAAATTAGAGAAAATAGAGGGTCTGAAACCCTATAGTTACACCCAATAATCATTACATACATCTGTGGAATCGAATCAAACAAGTTGAGCAGTGATAATAGTAAAAGGGCATAAATCATCCACAAATTTAAGAGACCTCGACAAAGGCCGCCGCTACTGAGAGTTCATCAAAGAATATTCTAAAAATCCAAATCGTTCGACCAGGGAACAATAGTAATCGAAGCATCATTGAATCACTCCATCAAAGCAACCAAATGTCATGATTTGGAGTGAAGTCGGAACCCTAGTTTCTCAATCAATGCGCAGACATTAAAGAAGAGGAAGCCAACTTTATTTTCAACTGATCGAATACAAACCAAAAGGGGCCGACTATATTTTGTGTCGTGTTTATTATAAAACTAGGGTTCAAGTTGTTTTAATTTGTTTTTGTTTATTTGCTTTTCTATTCTAATTTAAATAAACGTTTGGTTTTGAGTTACAAACTATAGAGATTGTAGTTTGGGGATCTACAAACTGCAGGATTTGTACTTTGGAGAAATCTCAACTTAGGGGATTAAGTTGTGCCAAAGTTTTGAGCATAGGGTTAGAGCAGTTGGGAGCGAGTATCGTGAGTTTACAGAGATCGTAAGCGTATATATTGTTTTAATTCCTAGTAGAAGCCTTGGATGTAGCAATAGGCAGGGTTTTGCCGAAGCTGGGTATTTCTGTGTGTTATTTATTTTTCCGCATTTATTCTGATTTATTATTAATTCTTATTCTGTGAAAAATTGCAATAAATCCTATTTATTCCCCTCTAAGATTAATTTAGATCGTACCGTAAATAGGTTGGGTGAAACCCATTAAAACAAATGGGTTTTCTTGGGTAAACCCATTTAAACCATTAATTAATTGGTTTAGATGGGTAGTGCGCATTTCTTTACATTCACCACTTACCTAAGTAAAAAAGTAAACAAATATAATTGGAAAACTTTTAACTTACAAGTCAAAATAATAAAAAGGTTTAAAATTCAAATTGAAATTTCCAAAATTGAAATTGTAAAAATTCAAATTCAAATATTTGAAATTTTAAAATTTGAAATTTCAAAAATTAGATATTATCAAATTTTAAATTTTGAACTTTGGAAAAAATTTAAATTTTGAAAAATGAAATATGAACTCGAGGACTTAAAATTTTGAAAATTGAAATCTAAAATTTTAAAATTGAAAATTTGACATTTGAAATTTGAAATGTTGAAAATTTGATTTTTTTTTTTAAATTGTAGTTATGAATTTTGATATTTGAAATTTGAAAATTTTAATTTTGAAAATTTAAAAATTTTGATATTTGAAATTTGAGAAGTTAAAATTTCAAATTAGTATAAATTATTTTGGATGAACTTTGGAAGTTCAGAAATCAAATCGCACGGAGCAAACTTGGATGAGCTTTTAAGTTCTGAAGAAGCGGTCCACCATATTTTCTCCAAGTTTATCGAATGCGCTTTTGTTAATATCTTTTTTAAACTGATAACTGAGTCGATTGATGCTCTTCTTCATTTGCAATATTGAAATGACCCTGCTTTTAATAGATTTTCTAGTCTATTTTTTTAAACTGTTGCACATAAAAAGGTTCTCTAATTAAGAGCCAGAGTCACTCTATCCAAATTAAAATATCAGGACCCCAAAGTTTTACCAATATAGAAATATCAGTACATACAAAAAATATTTTGATATATATATATATGAAGATATATATACCCCTCTTGCTTTGAATCAAAGTAGAGAGAAAACAAGAGATTAACTGACCTCATTATAGATCAATGTTAAACACAGACTTTTGAAACTGATATCCTTATGCATACAAAAGTGGTCCTGTTGTATCCTAAGGATAAAACTGATACTCAAGGGTATGCAAAAATGATGTTTATATGCCTACAGAAATAATGCTTTCTAAAACTGATACTTCAGTGCATGTAAAAATGATACTGTTGTTCCTACAGAAAATGATGCTTTCAGTAATGACCCCTAGCTGTATGAAGAAATGATACTTGATAAAAAATGGTTCTTTTAAAAGTGATACTCTGTGCATACAGAAATGATCCTTTCAAAATGGTGCTTATCAAAATGATACTTTTATGCCTTTATAAATGATACTTTCAAAATGAGTTTACCAAAAATGATACTCTTATGTATACAGAAGTGATACCTTTAAAATGATATTATCAAAACTGGTAACCTTATGCATGAAATCTTTCTAAAAAAACTCCAGATTATCTAATACAAGTGATACAACATACTTATACTCAAACTCTAGTTTTCATAGAAGAACTCAGAGGTAATACAATTTAAGTAAGCTTTGAATTTAACTCAAAAAAATTTCATAACCATAAAATCATATAACTTCTTGAACAAACATACATATAACGTTTTATTACATAATTTTAACAATGAGACACATCTTGAAATTCATGCAGATTAAACATTTTGGAAATCCTTTCTTATGCTAAGTTATGCTTGCTAATTTATTTTTCCCAAAGCCATGTCTTTAATCTGTTACTTAGTGTCTTCATTTCCTGAAAAAGCAAAGGAGGCTGCCTCATTATAAATGAGACACCCCATATGTCATGAGCAAAATAGGGTCAGACATGCTTGTCTGGTACGAGTATTCATGAAAACACAGTTTAAATGATAAAACATGAATAAAAGTCCTAAAATCTTGTTTAGAATTGTATTTGAACAAATGTGCATGCCTTGTGTCAATGTGCAGGTGCACATACCTTTTATATAAAATCAGTGAGTATTTTAAACAGAAATCATAAAAGGAATACAATCATCACATTAGTCATTAGTCAAAACATGTTACAACTAAAATCATAATGCCATTTAACTTGTATACTTATTATCATATTTCATCCATTCCATAATATCTAGGAAAACCCATGTTCCTTATTCATCCATGGATTAACAATGTATAACTTATTGTGCACACCCCATTTCTTAAATCAATGAATATTTCAAAGAAGAGGTGAACATGGATTATAACAACAATTCATCAATCTTGAGAAACCAATATAATTAATCCATGTGAATAATACACTTGCTACCCTGGTTTCTCATAAAATCCAGGAAAACTCAAGTTCCTGCATATCTCTTGTTATTAATTTTTCATTCTTGATTAAGAATTTAGTTCCTGGTCTCACCTGCATTAGGGATCACTGGGCCACATTGTAGTAATCTACTTCACACTACTACACAAAGAACTCAGGACCAAAATTAGGCCGTGTACCAAACTTGCAACTCAAGTACAAGCCATCCCGTAGTGTCTTGACCAAATTAAGTTGGGTTATTAAGTGTCTAATTTCATTTCTTGTTATTCAAGCAAATGAATAAAACCTACACTTAAACAACCATTAATCACACAGTAGTCCATTGGACTTGCAAACATTCACTCAAAGAGGAATCAATCCTTTATTCAACCAATAAATCATCAAATTGCATCTGTGATATAGTTTTTCAATCATAGATCATCACATAACACTTCATATGGTTAGCAA
This sequence comes from Allium sativum, assembly GCA_030737875.1. NCBI lineage: Eukaryota > Viridiplantae > Streptophyta > Magnoliopsida > Asparagales > Amaryllidaceae > Allium > Allium sativum. The sequence continues at coordinate 251,389,424 of CM060920.1, forward strand.
TCAGTATTCATAAAAACAAAACATCCATCCAGACAAGGATGTAAGCCACCCAATATTAAACATTCTAGTAAATCATTTATCTTGGGGTTTTAATAAGGTAAAATCCTTATCTAAAATATAGCTACTCATATATCTGTATATGCTTGTCTAGATACAGATCTGATATTAATCTATGGCTTTATGAATATTTTTAAGAGGTTTTGCCACTATGCCTAAATTAGTTTCAAATGAATTTCAAAACCTAGCTGAGACATAATGTTTGCAATCTTCATTAGAGATCAGCACATAGAAAATCTATTGCTCTCTAAATCAATCATTTATAGAGCCTCAACACCTATACACTGGTATATCGCAACTCATATAAATGTTTCATGTAAGGTTGCCATAGATTCTTATCATTTATATATCCAGATTTTTTATAGAGTTTTCAAAGGTATCAGTAAAGAGGTTCTCAAGGGATCATAAAACTGAACATATTTAAACATTGACTTTAAATTCATAGTGCTAAACTCAATACTGATTTTAAGTAAAACCAGTAAAATATTTCCAGTCACTCATAAACAGGTGAAATAATCAGGAAATCAAATTCAACTAAAATGAACATATAAAACTATAGGCTGCCTATTGAAATCAGGACTTAATGCCATATGTTTATAAGTGAGAATACTCACCTAGATCCTACTGCCATTATTTCTTCTTTGATCCCTTAATACTGATCTGATATAGTCCATGCTACCTCCTAAAAGCTACTGCCATCACCCCATTTATTTTAGTTGTGTTGAGGAGCAAAATAGCCTATCAGCCCAAATCATTAGCTGCCATTCCTACTGCCATGATTTAATTCTATAGTTTGCTTTGTAAGTGAGAAAGTAACTAGCCCATTTTCTTCTATACTTTGGTTTATTTATAGACGGTATTCTAAGGTTTTTGGATGATGGATATACCCATTTTACCCTAGCAAAAACTGCATTCCCTCTCCCCTTATCCTGTTTAAAACATGACCATTTATGTAGCTATGGCCGGCTCATTTCTTTTGAAAAGGGAAAAAGGTTTCCTATGGCTTTGTTTGTTTTCCATTCTTGCCCCTGATCATGCTTATGGCATGTTTCAGGAAAACAAAACATTTGTCATTTTCACCCTATTTTACTTTGAATGCTCGGGTAGAAAATGTTTAGGTAAGGTCTGGTTGCTTTTTCTGAAATAAAGCAACTATCTTTATTTTAAAAGAAAATATTTTCCCTCCTATTTCATGTCCTGACAAAAAAATGAGGACTCAGCCCTTTCTAAATTTGCTTATTCATAATATGTTGTCTTGTATAACATGCCTTACTATATATGTAAAAGTATTATCTCTAGTCTACTTTATATTGTAAACTAAATCAGGCTATATGTTTTTAATTTAATGGCCACTGGAATACATGTATACTTACATACATAAATCACATTATTTATCCTGGAATTGTGGTGTTGCCTTGTGCATATCCCCTGTTGTACACATGTGCGCGCACACACACTCATCAACACATTCCGAAACCCCACTAATTCCAAATAAAAATTCAGTAAATATTTTTATCCATGTTAAAATATATTTTCTAGAAATTTTGGGTCATTACAAATATATCTTCCAATTTAGTTTATTTATAACTACCTTAAACTGTCTTCAAAACATGTTATGGTTGTAATAGTTATGTTTGTATTTAAAATTGTTTGATTTGCATGTTTTAGTTACGATTTGAAGAATTATTGTGTAATATTGGTTCATTACATTGAGTTGGGTTATCTGTTAAGTTAGCGGTTAGGTTGGATTTTGCCCATTTAATGAATATGTTTATTGGATTGGGTTAATTTTTTTCATTAAATGGGTTGGGCTAATTTTCAACCAACTCATTTATACTCAACTCGTTTGACATCCCTAGGCATTGCAGTTATTGCTCCAAGTCTCATAAACTAAGATTGATGAGAGGCATGCGGCTTGTGACCAAAGCAGACACAACTTAACTCGCCTAGGTAGTTTACCAGTCCGCCTGATTAATCTGTATTTCAGATAAATAATTAATAAAACACAACACAATTACGATATCAATTTGTTCTCATGTGTGTTATTGTTTGCGGGAATAATGTGAAGTAGCAGGCCACCAGCAGTCACATACCAAAACCAGCTATTTGTTAGGATGTATGAATAGTCAAATACCCACTAAAATTAGAAGATTGGAAAGACTATCTTTAGCATTCCACATTAATAAAAATGAAATACCAAAACAAGGCTGTTGTGATTTATGACATGAAATCACATATGTTAATGAAGATTGATTTGATTTGATTGGTTGATTGATTGATTGATTGTATCATAGAAGGAAAGAAATTAATAAATTTATTCTGGATATATTACTGAGGGGAAAATTGGATATTTGCCTAGGCCTTCTATTCTCCTATATTAGCAGCATCTAGGATTGTATTAAGAGCATGGGATTGAGACCGAAATAGTTAATCCAAAGGCTGCCGCTGTTCTTCATTGTTCTCCTTCTCCAACAAAAGTTGCAGTAATCTAGAATTCTTTCCCTATCTCAATAAGGTTATTGATTCTTGCAATTTTTTTTTATTTTTTGGTTGTAGATCCATTGTATTTAAACAAAATTTGTATTGTTGAATCAATAAAGAGGGTGGTTGGGTGGAATATCTTGTTTGCGCGTGTGATTTCATATCTGTGTTGTTTTTCATAGAAATCATGTTTAAGTATTTGGGTGAATAAGATCCTGGTCGCTTCCGCAAAGGCGCAGTTTCCCTAGCAATTGGTATCGGAGCGAGATCATCGCAAAGCTTAGAGTGATTTTAGATTGAAAAGAAAATCATTTTATTTTATGTCAGATATGATGGCATTTCTGAAGATGACTATTTTTACGGAAGAAATTGGGGGATCTGGAATCCTAAGATGGAGGATGTGCTTTACCTCAACGATCTTCATGATTCGATAGATGGAGATGTGGATAAGCCCTCGGGTGTGGATAAGGGAACGTGGAAGAAGATGGATAAGAAGGCTATTGCCTTCATTCGACAATACCTTGATGATTCGGTATTCCATCATGTGACTAGTTGTGAATCCGCGAAGGATTTGTGGGACAAGTTGGTATCTTTGTATGAGTTGAGCAGTGCAACAATTAAGGCTTTTCTGGTTCGAAAGCTTGTTCAGTTAAGACTGGATGAGGAGAAGTCTGTTGCAGGGCACCTGAATGAATTTCAAGATGTGATCAATCAATTGGCAAATCAGATGGTCAATTTTGAGGATGAGTTGCAGGCTCTTTTGCTGATGAGTTCGCTTTTAGAAAGTTAGGAAACTTTGGTTGTTTCATTGAGTAACTCCAATGCTAGTAGAGCTACATCTTTGGAAACGGTACGAAGCAGCCTTTTGAATGAAGAACTAAGTAGAAAAGGGTCGGGTTTGAAATCAGTTCGAGGTGAGGCTATGGTAGCAAAGGACTCGGGGAAAGATACAAGGAGGAAGAAGAAAGGGGCTAACGGTAAAGGTGCCATCACTTGTTACTATTGTAATAGCAAGGTCACGTACACAAAGATTGCCATGCTTACTAGAGGGATAAGAAGAAGGTTGCAGATGGTGATAGTAGTAGTGATGAGGCACAGGTAGGTCTTGCTGCAAGTTCCTTTAGTGATGTTTCTTGTGATGTCCTGTTTAGCGAAGTTAATCCTTGGAAGATGGATTCGGGAGCCAGTTTTCACATTTGTAAGGATGTAAAGTATTTTTCTTCTTACAAGAAGAATTTTGACGTGATTAGAACAACCAATGGGGGTAGAGCTACCAGTTTGTAGTATCGGATCTATCCGGTTTCGTATGCATGATGGCATGGTGAGAGAAGTCTCTGGAGTTAGACATGTACCCGCGAGTTCGCATAACCTCATTTCCCTCCGTCAGTTGGATCGTCGTGGTTGCACTTATGTACTCAAGGTGGAGTTTTGAGAGTGAAGAAGGGTGGTCCAGTTGTGATGAGAGGTGTCTTGGAGGAGGGAAACCTGTATAGATTGGTTGGTTCTGTGGTCAACTGTGGAAGGTGAGTGACGGTTAAAGAACCTAGTCCACAGCAAGGTGGAGAGGTTAATTGGGTCATTGCTGATGGTATAGACAGGGGACTTCATGTTGATAATTCCCGAGGGATCCAGAGTGATTAAGGAAGGGGCTCAGATCAAGTGGTAGACGGGTGTCGATGTGGAAAATCCATAAGGTGGAGATCCTTGTGGTATTACAAGCATTTTCAAACTGTTAGTACTGCGTGGAGCATCTCGAGGAGAAGATGCATTTTTTTGGCAGGTGGTGGGTTGTGTTTGTAATGGTTTAATTGAGAGTAGCCATCGTTGAAAGAGCTAGATGACTAGTGTGTTGGAAGTTCGTTTGTTGTGATGTAATTTCATATCAAGGTGGAGTGTTATGATTTGTGACATGAAATCACATATGTTAATGAAGATTGATTTGATTAATTGATTGATTGATCGATTTGATTGATTGATTAATTAATTGACTAATTGATTTGATTGATTGGTTAATTGATTGATTGATTGTATCATATAAGGAAAGAAATGAATAATTTTATTCAGGATATATTTCTGAGGGGCAAATTGGATATTTGCCTAGGCCCTCTATTCTCTTATATTAGCAGCATCTAAGATTGGATTAAGAGCATGGGATTGAGACCGAAATAGTTAATTCAAAGGTTGCCGTTGTTCTTTATTGTTCTTCTCGAACAAAAGTTGTAGTCATCTAGAATTCTTTCTCTATCTCTATCTCAATAAGGTTACTAATTCTTGTAATTTTGTTTATTTTTTGGTTGTAGATCCATTGTAAGTAAACAAAATTTGTATTGTTAAATCAATAAAGAGGGTGGTTGGGTGGAATATCTTGTTTGCGCGTGTGATTTCATGTTTGTGTTGTTTTTCATAGAAATCATGTTTAAGTATTTGGGTGAATAAGATCTTGGTCGCTTCCGCAAAGGCATAGTTTACCATAACAAAGGCAATTTCAATTATGTAATAAAATCTGCATGTTGGTGCTAAAGGTAAAATTTTTATCAAATGGAAGTCATCCAGCAAAACACACAAAAGAACTATTGGGAAAATAGCCCTAAAATTTTTTAGAATAGATAAAATCTTCATTTTAATAGAACTCGAGAAATTAGATGGAATTCATCGAAACAAAAATAATAAAATCATTTTAGAAACAAATATTAACCCGATATTTTGTATATTTTGTAGGCCTTATGTATTTGCAAGAAGCAAATATCAACAAAAAAACTGTAACCATCTGCAAAATTTCGACAACTATTTGCAATTATTTATGCTAATATAAGCAGCAAAAAACTCCAAAATTTTGTAGAATAATATTTGAATCTTTTCTTGAAATAATTTACAAAAATTTTTACTAATTTAGAAAGAAAGAAAAAACTCTGGTCTTCTCCTTTCTTATTTATTGGTTAAAAATCACAACAAATTAGTGCATGTTTCAGCCTGTAAAAAAGAAGATAGATTTTTCTCCTAGAAATAATTACGGAGGAAGTTCGAAATGTTTGATTGAGAAGGACTTAAGTTTCGAAGTAAGAGTGTCTTGCTTATTGGCCACTAAAACATATGTTATCGATTCAGTGAACTGATTAAACAACTTCAAAACATGATTCATATGATCCACAACTAAAGTTTTCAAACATGAAATTATTGAAAGAGACAACTACTTTTAACTAAATTTCATCAAGAATTTCATACTTAACATGTATAAAATAATTATATGAAATGTTGTCCACTTGTTTTTTTTTTTTTGAATACTACCTGCAGTACATGATCCAGTAGATGCCTCGCTCGGTACACTTAAGGAGACGATATCTAGAAGTGAGTTCAGTGAGACATTGTAGTGACTATAATATTTCAAACGCATGGCTGATCATTCAAGGCTTATGGTTTTCACAAACTAGTTGGCATTTTTTCACAAGCTAGAAATTCGAATTTTCTTTACTCCACTTATAAGCTAGCTAGCAAAGCATGGTAATGTAACTGAATAAAATTGCGGACTTAATATTGTAGAAATATTAACAAAATAAAGAAGTAACTATGTAACACCCCACCTCCGCCAGGGTGGCTCTTGCAAGCAACTCTGACTTTGGTGGGGCGTTTTAAAACAAGGTAAACATGCATAATGAGATAACAAGGCAGGACATGACATATATATATGTAAATAAACAGAGTAAGTAGATAAAACAGCGGAAGATTTTTAAACCATTTCAAAACACAAGTCTGGTACATCAAAATGTCAATTTCCCAAAATTACAAGTCTAGATAAAAACATCATCTGATAAACTGAAATACATAAGTACTATCCCCAAATAAGAGTGATAAACCATAGCGGGCTCAATATCCAAACGTACATGAGCTAATCCAGCAAGCAAGCTAAGTGATCCAAGCTAAGCACCAATGTTCCCACCCTGAGAACCTGAGGGGGGGGGAACGGAAGAAAAGAAGCGAAAAGAAAACGGGTCAGTCATAAAGACTGGTAAGCCCTGCTACGATCAGTCTATAAACTAATAAAGTTAACAGCATGATGGAAACTGAGATGATCATATATAACAACATACTGGCATGATAAATTAACTACAAGATAGATAGAGGTGTCATCGCATAAACAAGGTTAAGTTTTGCACCACGGTGTACTAGCAAACCAACATAACAGGTATTGATCCCTTGGCCCAAGCTTTGACCCAATAACATGAAGTGATCTTAATATAAGGTCCAACCAAACGGTCTAGTCGATTGGCTCCCTATAAGCCTAACACGTCAAGTGTTGGTGTCCATACGGCCCACATATGGATGTAGTCAGACCGTGCTGGGTCCACCTTCGGGTGTATCAAGCCCTCGGGTGTCAACCCCAGACACTGAAGCAATAATGCACAGTCTAAACCTACTGGTACCCGTGCCTCGAGTTTGTCCAATACCGGACTACGTGCACGTCCGTAGCCCGCCTGGACCCGCACCGCTGTACCACTCAGCCATCGCTTTGGTCGCTTACATCAGTCCAGTAATCGTGCCCCGCCCAAGCCTAGCCTCTAGGGTTGTGATGATACCAAACTGGGATTACTGCTGGAACAGACCACGTTGCTAGGGTTTCCTAAGAGGGTTAAGTGCGATTTAACCCTTCACTAATCATGGATTAAATTGGTTAAGTGTAACCGACAGTTCACAACTTAACCCCATTTCAATCCCTCGAACCCCCAAATGGATTAAATTGGTTAAGTGTAACCGACAGTTCACAACTTAACCCCATTTCAATCCCTCGAATCCCCAAATTGGTTAAGTATTAGTGGACCCTGACTTAACCCTAATCATGAGGCATTAATTAATTTAATGCACCTTAACCTCTCACATTAGACTTTGTTGTGGTTACCTAGTTAAGCCGGTGGGTTCCGGGTAGATTTACACCACAACTTGGTCTAACCTCGGGTCTTGGCACAACATGACCAACTTCTCACATTGGGTCCTATTGTTTGTAGCCACTAGTTAAGCCGGTAGGTTCCGGGTAGAATTACGCTACAAACTCAACCCAACCTCGAGTTGGCCACACTTATGTTTTCTAAGTGTCATGTCCACTTTATTTCAAAACATAATTACAAGTCAACAAATACTTGGGTAGACCTAACTTAATAGGTAAATTCCCAAGGGGTAGACCTAACTTAATAGGTAAATTCCCAATCTTATATTTTCATGTATTTTAAGTTTACCCAAACCCCCCAACGTCATTCTATCGCTTACATATTCGTAATAACGCATAAAGGATAGGAAGAGGGAACTTGGCATAACATACATGATGAACTTGCATATCACAACAAACATGCATAACATGTTAGACTTGCATAACTTAGCATAGTGAACTTGCATATTACCATAAACATGCATAACATGTTAAACTTGCCTAGCATGGCATATGGAACTTGCATAAACATGCATAACTTGTCAAACATGCATAACATGTCATTGTGAACTTGCATAAGCATGCATAACTTATTAAACATGCATAACATGGCATAGTGAACTTGCATAAGCATGCATAACTTATTAAACATGCATAACATGGCATAGTGAACTTGCATAAGCATGCATAACTTATTAAACATGCATAACATGGCATAGTGAACTTGCATAAACATGCATAACCCAATAAACTTGCAAATCATGGCATAGTGAACTTGCATAAACATGCATAACTCAATAAACTTGCAAATCATGGCATAGTGAACTTGCATAAACATGCATAACTCAATAAACTTGCAAATCATGGCTTAGTGAACTTGCATAAACATGCATAACTCAATAAAGTTGCAAATCATGGCTTAGTGAACTTGCATAAACATGCATAACTCAATAAACTTGCAAATCATGGCTTAGTGAACTTGCATAAACATGCATAACTCAATAAACTTGCAAATCATGGCTTAGTGAACTTGCATAAACATACATAACTCAATAAACTTGCATAAATCCCAACTTGCATCACATATTAACTTTAGAGTTTCTAAAATGAAGGTAAGAGGGCTTACAAATATTATGAAGACACAAATCTACTAATAAAGATTGAGAAGCCCTTTATGCAAGCATATAAAAACCCAAAACAAAGCTCCAATAAGAAAACTCTTAACAAAAATTCCAAAAACTCTAGCTTAGCCAATAAAGCTTGCAACTTGATGATGTATGCAAGCTAATGATCATTCATACAACTTAGAAATGCTTGTATGAACATCAAAATCTTCATAGGAATGATTTTTGAAGAGGGTGCAGGCTAGGGTTTTTAAGTGGAGGCCATTTGAGAAATCAATTTGCCATAGTTTAGCTACTAGAATGAATAAATGAGGTTTTAGGGTAGGATTAGGGTCTTATTTATAGAAGATTAAAGTGTTTTTAGCCCTAGCATTAACCCTAGGTTAGTTTAGGTCCATCAGATTTCGGAAGTCTCCAGAACTAAGCCACACAACCAAGCCTAGATCAAAAATGGTGCGCCAGGCAAAACTGCCCGGCCACCCCGTGTCGACAGGGCTGTCGACAGGGCAGTCGACACCCTCAGACCCCTGTCGGCATGCCTGTCGACATGGGGGTCTTGGCGGGAGTTTTCCCCGCCTGACGCCAGTTTGCCCTAATTTCTGTTTTTGAACTTAAAATTCAAATCTGTTTTTAACATGGAAATTTCTGAAAACTTCAATGGGCCTTAACTGGGTCATACGGACTCCGATTTTCGAAAACTCGGACTCTATTTCGCGTATTTTTCCGAGACGAACGCAATGGCATAGCCCGTTTCCCTTGATTCACATTTTATAATTAAATTCTGCCTCGATTTATATTATAACAGGTTATTAAAAAAATACAGGTTGTTACATTCTCCCCTCCTTAAAGGATTTCGTCCCCGAAATCTTCAAGTCGGGAAGAATATATCCTACCATCCAACATCCATCTACTCAAAACATCATCCACGAGCAATCATTGTCCTTAAAGGATTCTAAATGTGGTATGAACATATGCAAAAGTGTGTGTATATGTACTTACCTAATGCAAAAATCAGGCGGTTACTGATACAGTAAACCTCCTTAATGCATATGTATGTCAGTGAAATGAATCCATATGTATGCAAATTCCTAACATAATTCATAGTATCTATATGAGTGCACATAACATTCATCCATATGCAACATCCATGTGGTGGCACAACAAGTTCCAATCATGAATAAGTATAAACACTCATGCATATGCAACATGAAGAGTGTGTGAGCCGATCTAGTGCCTAATGTGTATAATGCATCCACGAGTAACCACTTGCAAACACTTGCAACCACTTGCAAACATCAAGCATAACATGTTTCAAATACATGTTTCATCCAAAGGGTTTCTACCTAAGGTTCTCATGACAAGATAAACACGATAAACTAGATAAACTAGATAAACATGGACAGAGAGATATGCTAAAAAGAGATCTTAGAAGATAAGCAAGATAAACTCATTTTTGGATTACAAGAAATCCATTCAAACTCTGACATATAGTTCTAACCGATGAGTCATAACCCCCTTATGGAGTTTACAACAGAAATAAGATCGAGAATGGGACCGAGAGGATATATACAAAAGATAACTTGCAAGCAAGCTCCACAGGAAAACAAGGATCAAGGGTGCACTCTTAAAAAGAGATATGATGCGCGTATCTAGTCTTCACTCTTCTTAGTCACGTTTCCTTGAGCTCAACTCCACTGTGCTTTGACCGTCTTTTACTTCATGATTTCTTGGCTTCCTAACTCCTATTTCCCAATTTCGAGTTGGAACTCATTTCATTATCGCCTCTCGTCTTCCTTTTCCACTTATTCTTCTTTCTGTATACTTGGCTTAAACATAACTGTAACCTCATGATTTCATGCAAGCTCTCCAAAATTCACTAGTGAATGCTGGATCTCGTCTACTTACTATAAAGTATTCCACGCAGCAGAACTTTTCTTGAAAATACCAATCCATGTTGCCAATTGCCCTTATAAACGTGATTTTCTATAACTCATGCTTAATCGAAATGAACCATCCGCCTATGAGTGATAGGCCATACCTAGATTCAGTTGCCTACCCATGGCTTCCTGTAGGCTATTTCAAAACTGGCCAACTTCTTGAGGGTAAATCGTTGCTAACCATGATGCAGTCCTCTCGCTCTTCACCGGACTGAAATGAGCACTCTTCGTGAGTCTACCTATTATGACCCACATACCCGTATTCCCTTTCTTTGATCTAGGTAGTCCATCCACATAATCTATCGAGATGTTTTCACACTTCCCTTGCGGAACCTCCAATGGATGTAATGGCCCGCCGGGCTTCTATGACTTGGCCTTAACCTGGTGGCACAACATGCACCCTGAGACCAACTCGGCCACCTCCTCGAGTGATGCGCATCTTCAAGAACCTTCTTTACCAAGTCTTCCACTCGAGGAACACATAATCTCTCATCGCGCCTTAGTCATCCCTTGTCATCTATAATATATCTAGCGAGGTGACTTAACATCTCGCCTCGAATCAACTGGTCCATGTTCTTGACTAACTGTGGGTCTTCTTCCTGTGAAACCCCCTTCTTGATCCAGAAGAGTAAGTCTAAGCTCAGGGAATGCTAACTAACTAGCCAAACGGAGAAAGCTTCTTACTTCAATTGCCCTCCTCAGAGTTTTCCGGTCTTAAACCGCAACCACTTTAGCGGAATCCACCGCTAAGCCTTACTTAGGAACTATGTGCCCAAGAAATCCAACTTCTTTCCTCCAAAGTAACATTTGGAGAACTTGACCTTCAACTGGTGGCTCTAAGCGTATCCATCACCTCCTTGAGATGTCTAGCATGCTCTTCCTCGTTCTTTTAAGGAGATCAAAATATCGTCTACGACGACCACGACAAACTTGTTCAGGGACTCCCTAAACACCCTACCCATCAAGTTCACGTGATATGCGGGTGCATTAGTCAAACCAAATAGCATGACTAGCCATTCTAAAAATCTATCTAGAGTCCTAAACGCAGTCTTGTCAATTCCATCCTCAGCCATCCTAAGCTGATGGAATCCGGTAGCTAGATCAAAAGAAAACAGATGCTCCTACAAGCTGATCAAACAAATCATCGATTCTTGGTAACGGTTGTCTATTCTTCTCACGATAATCAACACATAAGCGAGGCAAACTGTCCACATTAGTAACGAATACTACTAGAGCACCCTACTCGAAAATGCTTCGTCTCAGGAAGTTCTTCTCAAGCAACTCCTTGACTTGCTTTCTTAACTCTCATCTCGTGAGGTCATGTGCCTAACCGGCCATGAAACTGGCTTGGTATTACCAACCAGATAATGCGGAAATCTATCCCACGTCTAGGGGTAACCCCTTTACTTCCCCCAAGATATCAGGATATTCTCGGACCACCCTCACAGATTGCAAACTATCGATAGACGAGTTGAGGGATTCAAGATAACATAACATGACGGGACCCATAGGGTTGCTAGAAATTTCTAGGGTATTACCGAGGCGAGTCATGAGCCTCACAACCCTATATACAAAAACCAAGAATGGCTCCAAAACAGGACAACCATTCCATGCCCAAAACCAACCCATATCCCCTGAAACCGAGAATATAAACATCCCACGAGAATTCTATACTCAAGATAGAAATTTTCAAATCCACTCAGACCACAGACAAACGGGCAGAACCCCCAATTGGATTTGAAACACATACGGGATCATCAACTAGACTAGTACTTAGGTGCAAATTTTCAACTAGATCAGATGAAATAAAACTATGCGATGTGCCAGAATCAAACAAAGTACGAACAGGGAAAATCAGAAAATGTAAACAAGACTTTCAACAGAAACACTACCTCTATCATGAGCTGGAAGAACGGTGTTGAGGGGATGAACTCGCCCTCCAGATAGTCCTGCACACTGAGTCTGACCTTGCCCTTGTTTCCTCGGGCAATCCTTGCTGAGATGTCCAAACTCACCACAATGAAAGCATTCGCCCCGCTTTCTCCTCTTCTTCCTACATTCCCTGGATATATGTCCAACTTTACCACAGAAGTTGCATTTCCTATTCTCTCTTGGCTTGTCCTTGCGGTTGTTGTTATTCTTGCCTCGTTTCCCGGAATTTACCCTCTTGCCTTGAGACTCATTCTCCTTGACCTCTTTCTTGTCATTGTTATCTTCTTCTTGAAGTAGGGCCATATTCACCAAATTCTCAAAAGTCGCCCCCAAGGGTATATGAGACATGGCCAAACCATGTAATGGCTTGTTTAATCCTAGAGCAAAGTGTAGGGCCTTCTTCTGAGCTGTATTAACCAAGTCTAAATCGACCCGAGCCAGTTGATTAAACTTATCTATGTATTCCCTAATAGTCATGTCCCCTTGCTTCAGTGATAAGAACCTCAGTCCAAACCTTCCTCTAAAGTCATCCCAAGTCTCAATTGGCCTAGTAGCGGTGGTGACTACCCACCAACATGCAGCTTCTTCCTTTAGCAACCATACTGCTAATAAAACCTTCCTGCGGTCACCTATATCAAAGGTGGGTAAAAGATCTTCGGTCTCTTTCAACCAATTCCTTGCCTCTACAAAAGTCTTTGTTCCACTAAAATTCTTGCCACCCATCATCTTAAAGTTCTTACAAGTTTCCGAAAAATCCGCTTGTGGAGGCTGAGGGAGAAGAGGAACATCAGCTACGGAAGGAGGAGGAGGAACAGCGGCCTTGACTGGAAAGACAACATTAGAGACACCCGGGACCGGTGCCGTGACTTCCAAGCACCGACGAAACCAATCGGGTATTGTTACTCCTTCGGGCAAGATGAGATTATCAGACATGCTGGAAACGAAAAGAAAAGAGTTCAAACGAGGGGTCAAAGGATAGTGCTAATGGCTTTTGGGGAATAGCCTTTAAAAATAACTAGACTTTTCTTTGGAAAATACTTTATACTTGGTTTTGAAAATAGTTTTTCAAAAGTTTTAAAAACCTTTTTATCCCTTCTCGTAAACCATATGCTCTGATACCAAATGTAACACCCCACCTCCGCCAGGGTGGCTCTTGCAAGCAACTCTGACTTTGGTGGGGCGTTTTGAAACAAGGTAAACATGCATAATGATATAACAAGGCAGGACATGACATATATATATGTAAATAAACAGAGTAAGTAGATAAAACAGCGGAAGATTTTTAAACCATTTCAAAACACAAGTCTGGTACATCAAAATGTCAATTTCCCAAAATTACAAGTCTAGATAAAAACATCATCTGATAAACTGAAATACATAGGTACTATCCGCAAATAAGAGTGATAAACCATAGCGGGCTCAATATCCAAACGTACATGAGCTAATCCAGCAAGCAAGCTAAGCGATCCAAGCTAAGCACCAATGTTCCCACCCTGAGAACCTGGGGGGGGGGAACGGAAGAAAAGAAGCGAAAAGAAAACGGGTCAGTCATAAAGACTGGTAAGCCCTGCTACGATCAGTCTATAAACTAATAAAGTTAACAGCATGATGGAAACTGAGATGATCATAGATAACAACATACTGGCATGATAAATTAACTACAAGATAGATAGAGGTGTCATCGCATAAACAAGGTTAAGTTTTGCACCACGGTGTACTAGCAAACCAACATAACAGGTATTGATCCCTTGGCCCAAGATTTGACCCAATAACATGAAGTGACCTTAATATAAGGTCCAACCAAACGGTCTAGTCGATCGGCTCCCTATAAGCCTAACACGTCAAGTGTTGGTGTCCATACGGCCCACATATGTATGTAGTCAGACTGTGCTGGGTCCACCTTTGGGTGTATCAAGCCCTCGGGTGTCAACCCCAGACACTGAAGCAATAATGCACAGTCTAAACCTACTGGTACCCGTGCCTCGAGTTTGTCCAATACCGGACTACGTGCACGTCCGTAGCCCGCCTGGACCCGCACCGCTGTACCACTCAGCCATCGCTTTGGTCGCTTACATCAGTCCAGTAATCGTGCCCCGCCCAAGCCTAGCCTCTAGGGTTGTGATGATACCAAACTGGGATTACTGCTGGAACAGACCACGTTGCTAGGGTTTCCTAAGAGGGTTAAGTGCGATTTAACCCTTCACTAATCATGGATTAAATTGGTTAAGTGTAACCGACAGTTCACAACTTAACCCCATTTCGATCCCTCGAACCCCCAAATGGATTAAATTGGTTAAGTGTAACCGACAGTTCACAACTTAACCCCATTTCAATCCCTCGAATCCCCAAATTGGTTAAGTATTAGTGGACCTTGACTTAACCCTAATCATGAGGCATTAATTAATTTAATGCACCTTAACCTCTCACATTAGACTTTGTTGTGGTTACCTAGTTAAGCCGGTGGGTTCCGGGTAGATTTACACCACAACTTGGTCTAACCTCGGGTCTTGGCACCACATGACCAACTTCTCACATTGGGTCCTATTGTTTGTAGCCACTAGTTAAGCCGGTAGGTTCCGGGTAGAATTACGCTACAAACTCAACCCAACCTCGAGTTGGCCACACTTATGTTTTCTAAGTGTCATGTCCACTTTATTTCAAAACATAATTACAAGTCAACAAATACTTGGGTAGACCTAACTTAATAGGTAAATTCCCAAGGGGTAGACCTAACTTAATAGGTAAATTCCCAATCTTATATTTTCATGTATTTTAAGTTTACCCAAACCCCCCAACGTCATTCTATCGCTTACATATTCGTAATAACGCATAAAGGATAGGAAGAGGGAACTTGGCATAACATACATGATGAACTTGCATATCACAACAAACATGCATAACATGTTAGACTTGCATAACTTAGCATAGTGAACTTGCATATTACCATAAACATGCATAACATGTTAAACTTGCCTAACATGGCATATGGAACTTGCATAACTTGTCAAACATGCATAACATGTCATTGTGAACTTGCATAAGCATGCATAACTTATTAAACATGCATAACATGGCATAGTGAACTTGCATAAGCATGCATAACTTATTAAACATGCATAACATGGCATAGTGAACTTGCATAAGCATGCATAACTTATTAAACATGCATAACATGGCATAGTGAACTTGCATAAACATGCATAACCCAATAAACTTGCAAATCATGGCATAGTGAACTTGCATAAACATGCATAACCCAATAAACTTGCAAATCATGGCATAGTGAACTTGCATAAACATGCATAACTCAATAAACTTGCAAATCATGGCTTAGTGAACTTGCATAAACATGCATAACTCAATAAACTTGCAAATCATGGCTTAGTGAACTTGCATAAACATGCATAACTCAATAAACTTGCAAATCATGGCTTAGTGAACTTTCATAAACATGCATAACTCAATAAACTTGCAAATCATGGCTTAGTGAACTTGCATAAACATGCATAACTCAATAAACTTGCAAATCATGGCTTAGTGAACTTGCATAAACATGCATAACTCAATAAACTTGCATAAATCCCAACTTGCATCACATATTAACTTTAGAGTTTCTAAAATGAAGGTAAGAGGGCTTACAAATATTATGAAGACACAAATCTACTAATAAAGATTGAGAAGCCCTTTATGCAAGCATATAAAAACCCAAAACAAAGCTCCAATAAGAAAACTCTTAACAAAAATTCCAAAAACTCTAGCTTAGCCAATAAAGCTTGCAACTTGATGATGTATGCAAGCTAATGATCATTCATACAACTTAGAAATGCTTGTATGAACATCAAAATCTTCATAGGAATGATTTTTGAAGAGGGTGCAGGCTAGGGTTTTTAAGTGGAGGCCATTTGAGAAATCAATTTGCCATATTTTAGCTACTAGAATGAATAAATGAGGTTTTAGGGTAGGATTAGGGTCTTATTTATAGAAGATTAAAGTGTTTTTAGCCCTAGGATTAACCCTAGGTTAGTTTAGGTCCATCAGATTTCGGAAGTCTCCAGAACTAAGCCACACAACCAAGCCTAGATCAAAAATGGTGCGCCAGGCAAAATTGCCCGGCCACCCCGTGTCGACAGAGCTGTCGACAGGGCAATCGACACCCTCAGACCCCTGTCGATATGCCTGTCGACATGGGGGTCTTGGCGGGAGTTTTCCCCGCCTGACGCCAGTTTGCCCTAATTTCTGTTTTTGAACTTAAAATTCAAATCTGTTTTTAACATGGAAATTTCTGAAAACTTCAATGGGCCTTAACTGGGTCATATGGACTCCGATTTTCGAAAACTCGGACTCTATTTCGCGTATTTTTCCGAGACGAACGCAATGGCATAGCCCGTTTCCCTTGATTCACATTTTATAATTAAATTCTGCCTCGATTTATATTATAACAGGTTATTAAAAAAATACAGGTTGTTACAAACTATTAACAAACAGATAACTATAGACAAACTAACAACAAAAGAAGGGACCAAATCTGAGATGAAAAGCTAGTTTGTTAGAAATTCGAGTACCGTAATAGGTGTACTCATAGCTGTGAAAGACGCATCTAGACACACATTATGGCATATAGCACGACATGGCATTTTCACCATTTTTGCTTGCGGCGCGACGCATACGAAAAGGCACGTCAAATGGTGTGCGGCGCAAAAATTACACACATTTTCTTTATTTTATCGTTCTTTGTTTTTTTTCAAACTGCAATAACTACTACTACTACAAATATTGTTATCATCACTACAATTAGGGTCGTCAATTTCTAACATGACTCGTAACCCGCACGAAAAAAACCCGACCCAACCCATTTATAAACGGATCACTTTCGGGTTAACTCATTCTGACCCGTTTAATAAACGGGTTGACCCGACCCGACCCGTGAACTCGTTTCTGACCTGTCATGACCCGTTTAATATAAAACATATTTTTATTACTCCACAATTTATAAAACATAGGCCAGCCCAATCCACTACCCATTTGCCGCTTTATCCTAATTTACCAATTACCAAGCCGCCACTCATTCAGTCATTCTAATTTCTACGGTTCTACCTCTTCACTGATTCACTCATTCACGTTTTCATGTTTATTCCCACATTAACAACTTTTTACATTTTTACTCTCATCTTAACTTGCAACAAGTGAATGACGACAACATCCTTCTTTCATGTTTTCATCTTTTTATACAAATATTTTTCTTAACGGGTTACACGAATCAAACCAGAAACCCGCACGATTATAAATGGGTCAACCCGAAACCACCTCATTTTATAAATGGTTTGAGCTGACACGACCCGAACTCAACCCGAACACGACTTGACCCGACCCGAACCCGACCCAACTCGACCCATTGACAGGCCTAAGTACAATCACCATCACTATTACTATTATTATCATAATGACGTGAATAAGTTTGTTAATATTTGTTTTCAGTTATATAAAAATATAATTACATTATTATTATTTCTTATGATTATCATCAGCGAGTTACAATTATGTAATTAGTTATCTGACCGTAGCATGTCAGCATTTAGAATTGGCGTATATTTTATTATCCAACATGGTTTAGATTCATTTTATTATTATCATAAGTATATAATGTAGTGTATAAAATATAATAAAATATTGACTAGCATAAATGCAAAAATAAGTGAATGGGATTAAGAAACTCTGAACGATATACCAAGAGAAGTAGCTTTAGAGAAAGAGAAAACATTCTCAAAAAATAAACATTCAATTTAAGTAGCTCAGAAACATACCCATTGGATATAAAAAAAAATTCATGTGTGTTAATATGTCCAATATATTTGTATACATTTTATGATTTGTTGGTATTTGTTAATATAATCGAGCATTTAAAAGAAATTATAACAACCGTGACACCATTAATCCAATATCTTTGAATGATGTTGATTATTGTAATGAGTTATTAACGGGAAATATGAATGATGCATTTGATGCTGAAAATGAGCTTGTATTTGACGATGAGTATAACTTAACTTGGGGTGTTGCTGCTAGAGAAGCAGGAGTGAAAGGAAGCTGGATATCCATATAGAAGAACTTAGATATCGAGAGTTTTTCAGCACCTGATTTAGCTCTTTTACATATTCTCAAAGAAAAAAATAAATCTAAATGACACGGATGAGGACGATGCTGAAACTTATGTAACAACCTGAATTTTAAAATAAGTTTGAAATTAATAATTTGATTGAATTTTTATTTTAATATTTAAAAACTCCATTTTATTTGTAATTAACTGAAATAAATGAATTTACTTTGTAGATGAATAATAATATGTTACGTTGAACAATTATCAAATATAAATGTAACTGTTTAACTGATTCAAAATTGTGTAAATTAAACTTATGTAAGTTTATAAAAAATTCAACTTTAAATATTATATTTGAATTAATGAATATATTGACATTCCAAATCTATTGAAATATTAAATTTTCCGAAAAAGTTAGTTTTGTGTCAAATTTTGTTAAATTTGAATTTAGTAAAATGTCAAAATTTGAATTCATCTTTTTTTATGAATATATACTGAATTCTGAGCATTCAACATTTTTCAATTTGTCAAATTTAATTTTGTTTGTCCGAAATTTACGTTTGTAAGTGTAAAAAAAGAAGAAAAAGGACGATGTTTGTTATGTATACTTTTCTGAAAGTAATTTATATCTTCCTTGATGTTATACCTTTGAATTTGAATAAGCGAAATTAATTTGTGGGGACATTTATTAATTGGCAGTAAATATTTGGTAACTGTCATTCTCGTGCGAATAAAAAAAAGAATCACGTATATCTTTTTTCATTTCTCATTCTCTCTATCAGAAACCTCTCATTCTCCTTCTTCCTTTCTAAATCTGGATCTACATCTAAAAAATTCATAGAGAATTTCTTCAACCCAAAATTTTGCAAATGGAATGAAACCGAAATTCAAGACCAACAAATTCTGTCTTCCTCTATCTCTTCTCATCTCCTCTATAAAATCCAAATCCTTAAAATCTAAAACCTCTTCTTCTTTTACCTCAGCACCACCGACTTTCTCTAGCACCCAGCAATAGCCAGAATTTTTGCCACTCCGAGAAAATCTCCTGCATCCTTCCTCGTCTCTGCGCTTGTGTTTAAAGTGTGAGTTTTACCTCATGATTAACTTAAATTCAAGTGTGTAACATTATAAATCGAATATAATAATGATTGTCTTTACTGCTGTATGCTTTAATCCTCTATTGCTTGCACCTGAATTGTTGCTACTAGTCTCAAACTTGATGTTTTATTGGTGGATTAACCTTATTCATTTTTCTTGGTCATGCTTGTCGTGTTGACCATTTTTATATGCCTATATTATTGTGTTTTGCCGTGCACTGGCTTTGTAATTTATAGCAAGAGTCTTGTTCATAAACTTGTATTCCATTGGCCATTGTCACTTTGCTATTGACCACGTTACTTGTGCTTGGTTGAACCTATGACCTTTGTTGGGTACATTCCTTACTTGTGAAAATAGAACATTCTATGTTGATATCCTATATTCACATGTTAGATCTTGAAGATAGCCATACTACATGCCATGACAATAACAAAGCAGGATAGGTTTAGCAAATAAATAAAAATGACATATACTGATTCAGACCCAATGTCTTATTGAAAAACTGTAGCTCTGTTTTGGCTTTGTTTAAACTTGGACGACTGTGTATGCATATGCATTCCAAAAACTGATGTTAAGCTATTGTTGATATGGTAAAATGTTGGCCTTATGTGCTGCCTTGAACTTGCATATCTTATTTTTGTGGTACATATCCTTATGTTTTGGACTTGAACTTGAATTCTTGTCCTCCACAACTTGGTTCACATGCATTTTTCCTGTTGTAAGATGAAGCATATATTTATTTTAACCTGCTGCCTTGAAAATAAACACATATAATTTGAAATGAAGGATTTAATATACTTTGAACATGTACGTTCATAACACATGTGTTTTACTTGTTTTGCTTTTCTGTTCCTTTTGTTTACCTGTTGAACTTGAAGCTTTGCCTTGCCTCACATCCTGAAACATTTGGTGTTATACTTAAGACGTGCATTTTGTGTTCAACAATAAGTTCGACCCTGCACTCACCCTATAACATGAAAAATTCCAATATAGAGTTTGCATACACTTCCTGGGCACATATGCCTTGCTGAGTTGTAACCATGCTGCCTTGTTTGTTTTTTCATGCCATGCGTGCTTTAGATATATAAATTGAAATATATTTGGAACCTGGTTGAATGTCTTAGATAAAGCTCACTTCAGCTCCTATGTATGCCAGTCTTGTTTAAATCTTAGAATGCCATTGTTTTGATGCATTAATCGTATATAATGGGGTATTTGACATATGACCTGAAAATGTAGTATTACTATTTGGGTGTAGATTAACTATTATGCTTAAGTATTTATTATTGAAGTTGATTTATTTAGGTGTAAATTAACTATTATGCTTAAGTATTTATTATTGAAGTTGATTTACTTGAATAAAGTTAATCCTAACTCGAGTTTTTGGTGTTTTGCATGAAACGCTCGGGTCAGACCGAGTGTTGTAGCATGAAGATTTCAATTGACGAAGATAGAGACACGTGAAGGTGTGCGCGCTCTAATTCAATAATTTCTGTAAATTTTATTCAAATTAGAATATGTATTTCTACTATGTAAAAATATTGTATAACTCTGATATTTTTGTAAAAAGTATTCCGCTGCATGTTACTGTGTTCTATGATTTTGTATTTGATTATATTAAACCATGTAAGCTAAATAACTACCTGTCGTTTTGAATGTTTCTAGTTGGTTTAATTACCAACTTGAAGCGGTCAAAAGGCAGGTCGTTAAAGGTGGTATCATAGATTCAGTTATACATAGCTTAACTTATGGGGGTTCAACAAGAATTATCACCAGAATCTCTAGGAAAATGTATTTTGAAAATTTAAGTATTTTTTAGTGTAAATTAATTTGAAAAATATTTTGGAATTGAAATTATAAAGTACTTTTGAAGTGTATATTAATTTGAAAATATAATGTATTTAGAAATATAAATTGATTTGAAAATAAAGTAATTTGGGAAATAGATCAATAAAGTAATTTGAAAATAAAGCGTCTTGAAGACAGAATTTGATTTAAAGTATAAAGTATTTTAGGAATATAAATTAATTTGAAACAAAGTATGTTTAAAGTATAAAGTACTTGGAAGTATTTGGAAATAAAGTGTGTACAGAAGTATAAATTGACATGAAACATAAAACATTTTGGAATATAAGTTAATTTGAAATATGAAGTATTTTGAAAATTTGAAAACTTATGGTGAGAAATAATTTGAAATAAATTTGAGTATATAAAAAATGAAACAAAATAAACTTTTGGAAGTAAATGAATTTGTATATCGAATAAAATATCATTTGAATTGAATGGAAATCTAAATAAGCCTTCATAAGTAAGGTTATGTTTTGTAAATTATTTGGAAATATAAGTATAATGTATTAACTAATTTGATTGAACAAAGTTATGTTTTGTAAATTGTTTAGTAATATAGTATGAGTATGATTAACAAACTTAATATTTAATTAAGTATTTTGAAATCACTTAATGGTTTTAAAAAATGTTTTTTTTTGAATTCCAATAAATGAGTTTTATTATATAAATATTGTACATAAAACACCGGTTTTAAATATAATGAAAGTTACGAATTTTCAAAGAAATCGATGCTTGTCTTTACTGTAATATATTAAAGGTATACTAATGGGTAATAACTAATATTCAGATTAACAAATTACAAATGTTAAACCATTGATGAAATACTAAATGTATATCGTGAAATAAAATGACATATTGATTTAGTTAAAACTAAAGAGATTGTTTGAATAGAATTTGAGAGATTGATTATGGATATTTTTTGAAATTGATTTCAAGTGTTTGAAATGGAAACGATTTAGGTTATTCAAATATACTAGTAAATTATACGAGTAATTTTGAATTTTTTTTCAAATGATTATCCAAATTGTTTTCGAAGGGAAAATCTGAATGGAGAACCCACTTTGTCAGTAGAAAATAATTTCAATGATATATTAATTTTTTGTCGTTGGGATTCATTATCGAGTTTCAAAGTGAGGGAGACCAGTATAGGTAGCTTTGCTTCTTATTTGTTTGATAAAGCAAATTTGATTGCCGAAATATTTTTGAATATACAAATATGAATATATTTTGAATGATTGAAATAAAATCCAGAATTGAATCACGAGTTTGGGTTGAGCGATATAATCCTATATGTTAGGACAGTCTAATCTGTACATCTCGAACAAAATATATCTCGAATAAACAACTGAGTTTGAATTCCCAAAGATTTATTAAATATTTGATTTTCCAACTAGTTGAAAAAAATAGATCATTTCAAATGGAATTTAAATTTTTGAGTTATATCCTTATAGCTCAAAAGAATTTGAATGTAAATAGAAATTGAGAACAATTAGTTCAACTTGGAATGTAATCGAAATTGAGTTTTAAATTTCAAATCAAATTGAAATTGAAGATTTAAATGGGAAACTTGAGATGTGATCTAATTTGAACCTTCTATTCAATTTGAAATGTAATTGAATTGGGTTTGAATCTAAATTGAGTTTAACTTCGAAATGAAACCGACATTAACTAAATTTTGAACTTTGGATATTTGATTCGGATTGGGTTATTTTTGGAAATTAATACTATATATTATACAATTATTTTATTCAAATCAGTATTATCTTTATCTATCTTATTTAACCATTTGCTTATAATTATCTTTGATTACAATTTTTTCTTTTCAAAATCTATTTAGTTTATTCAAATTTAATTTTCCGAATCTATCTAATTTATTTACCAAACCTATCTATTTTTTTTCAAATTCATTTTATCAAGCTAATCATTTTACAAAACCTATATATTTATGTCAAACCCATTTTCAAACATATCTAATTATTCAAACTTATTTTCCAAAAATCTATATATTTATTCAAACATGTTTTATATCAAGCTATTATTTTTCCGAAACTATTTTTTATATAACTTAATTATTTTGATAAAAGTATATATATTCAATTTGAATAATTTATGATCCAGAATGATTGAATATAAAGATTCGATTGAAAAACGATAATCAAGATGTGAAACCCAATTTGATTATAAATATTCGATAATGAACCGATTTGTAAATCTGAATTTAAAATTTTGAAATGACATCAAATACTCAAATCGATTTAAAATTTATTTAAATTGATATTGAAGTGAAAATTTTGAAGATTTATCGACTTATGAATATTGTGATTTGAAATGTTTGGAACTTACACAACTTATATAAGTACAAGATTAATTCGAAAACCACATATTTGAAAGATAATTGATTGAAATAATATTCTTATATAATAGAATTTATATGAGAATGATATGTTTGAAAAATGTGATTTGATTTTTTTTATGTAAATTGATATTTATATAAGTGCAATATATGCAAAAATGAGACGAACTACTATGTATATTGTATATATGTTTTCGAAATGAAGATATGGGAAGCACCTTCCACTTAAAATGGCAATTCCTAATGAGCGGAGTTGCGTTGGCGCTCAATGAAAGTGTCCACTGAAAATTGGAAATCGTAGTTACCTTGATGCTCCGCTAATTGAAGTATCCATTGATATTGGAATCCCAATCAGTGGGATCGCATTAATAATTATTGCTTATCAGTTATAGCGTTAATCGAGGGGAGTAAAACCTATAGTTACGTGCGAATCCACTGGGATAGTGGTGTAACCGTCGTGTAATTGCGATCTAGACGCCATAGCGAAATTCGAGGGGCGCAATGCCTACAGTACAAGCGATTCCACTGGGATAGTGGCATAACCGCCGTGTAAATATGATCTATGATAACAACCATGGTGAAATTAGAGGGGTGCGATACCTGTGGTTATAAGCGATTCTACTAGGATAGTAGTGTAACCGGCAAGTAACTGCGATCCATGTGGGAACATATTTCTCCATATCTATTTTAAATGTCTTTTAAGTATTTTCACTGGAGGTTGAAACAAGTATATTTAATACTTGAAGATTTTAGTCGTACGCCTGACCGGCGTTTGCTTAATGTCTGTACGAATGACAGTAAACTTGTTAAACTTCGAGTTATTAAGTATTTTCAAACATTAAATAACAAATCAATAATCTGCAATTAAATTTATATAACTTCAACATAATAAACTAAAAATGAAAGTTTAAAATGTCTTGAGAAATACAACTGCTTTGGATTTTTAATATAATACTTATTTCTGATTTCAAAAATTATTTTCAAACACAAGAATCATATTTTCAAACTTTAAGTTTTGTTATAAATAATTTAAGTTGTGACTATAAGAAAACTCAAACTTCAGTAAAAGTGTTTGAAATAAAGATTGTGAATTTATTAAATAGATTTATAACAAATGAATTTAATCAATAATATAAGGATGAATTTTCGAATTTAAAATCCAATAATTTATTTTTTTTCAAACTTGGTAAAATTTTGTATAAGTAAGAATATTATTTTTATATACATAAGTATGATTTTGACAACCTCTCCTTTTCGAGGACGAAAAGATTTGAGTGGGAGAGATTGTAGCAACCGGAATTTTAAAATAAGTTTGAAATTAATAATTTGATTGAATTTTAAATTTTCATATTTAAAAATTCTATTTTTTTTTGGAATTGAATGAAATAAATTAATTAATTTTGTAGATGAATAATAATAATATGTAACGCTGAGCAATTAAATTCAACAATTGTAATATATAAATGTATCTATTAAACTGATTCAAAATTGTACAAATTAAATTTATGTAAGTTTATAAAAAAAATTAAACTTAAATATTACATTTGAACTAATGAATATATTGACATTCAAATCTATTGAAATATTAAACTTTCCAAACAAAAAACTAGTTTTGTGTCAAATTTAATTAAATTTGAATTTTCATAAGATGTCAAAATTTGAATTCATCCTTTTTTATGAATCTATACTGAATTCTGAGCATTCAACATTTTTCAGTTTGTTGAAATTTAATTTCGTTTGTCCGGAATTTACGTTTGTAAGTGTTAAAAAGAAAGAAAAAGGACGATGTTAATTATATGTATACTTGTCTGAAAGTGATTATATCTTCTTTGATGTTGTCCCTTTGAATTTGAATAGGTGAAATTAATTTGTGGGGTCAGTTATTAATTAGCACTAAATATTTGGTAATTGAAACGACCCTAAATCCCACTTACGGGAAAGCCCGGATTGCTTTGAGAACACGACGTATCAGAACATAAACAATAAAACATTTCAGTTTGGTATCAGAGCTTTGGTTTACAGAGCTCAAGAACAAGGCACATTAGAACTAAATGAAAGAATTCATCGGAGATAGGAATAATCAAGGTTTTAAATCTTGGATTTTGGCCAATATCTCGGAAAAATATCTTGGTTATCTCGAGTGATATTTGAAACACTTATAACTAAACTAGCTACCAAATCTCGGATTATGGCTAATATCTCGGATTTTCCATCTCGGCGATTTCGGGGAGATTTAAAAGCCTAGGATTAGTAATACCCTATGAGAGTAACTCGTTAGAGATAGGGTTAGTAATACCCTAGAATGAGTTTGAAGAGTTCTATTTCTGAAAATGAATTTAATTTTGAAAATCATATCTTACTATATGTATTTGAATATTTTATTTTAAATTGATTTTGGACTATTGGGTATAATGAGATTTTAATATACGTCTGATCCAGGTGTATTCGAAGTCTCAAATATACAGGGTAGATATAGAATCACACTCTAGTCGCCCAGGGATAATTCTGGTGATGGTGCACCATCATCAGTATTTATGTTCGAATTTCGAAAGTGGGATATCTATGTATTTCCAATTGACTGGTCTAAAAACCAAAACTTAGTTAGAATTTATTGCTTGTGATCTGACACTGAAAATATGATTTTTGAGAATGTATTAAAGTTATATGATTGAAATTTAATCGACAAATTGATTACTGGTTGTGATGTTTGATTATTAGTTTGACTAGTTAAATTATTGAAATGATAAAACCAATAAGAAAATGATAGGTAAATTTAGCCAAATCAAGTCAAATTTGAACTGAATTGAAAATTGGTTGGAACTGCATACGTATTCATGTATACATATTGAACAGGTCATAGCATGGAAGCTAAGAAGAGGAATAAAATTGTATGCCCATCAAATAGGTACATATTTACTGTATTTATTGGGGTTTTAATGATTTTATAAGCCGATTGGCTAGCCGCTTGACTTTTTCTTTTTGATTGATGAGGGCCTGTGAGGCAAGTTGTGGTTTTACCGATCAGCCCGTACAAAGGAGGTTATGTCGAAATTTTTCGAAAATTTAGGGTGTTAGCCAAATTTTTGAGAAAATAGAAAATTCTTAGAAACTAAAAAGTTGAAGAATGAAAGCCAAAATGAAAGTTGAGTTGGTTAGTTAAGCAACTTTCAGCTCCGTTCCTTTTTTAGGATGAAAAGATTTTAAGTGGGGGAGATTGTAACAACCCAGAATTTCTAAACCAATTTAAAAAAACTATTTTAGCTATTTTAATGGGTTTTGAATATTTAAAATGATTTATTTTAAATAATAACAACTAAAAATTTATTTAAATGGAAGTTAGGAAATATATATTTAATTTAATTATAAAAGGAGTTTGAAATGGCGCGGTAGTTTGAAATTTTGATTTTAAATTTCAAATGAATGTACAGAATTCAAAATAAATCGGATTTCAGCGAAACAAGAAACATTTGAATCTGTTTAAATATATATTTCTAACGAATGTGAAAAGTTGAGATTTCATAATATTAATTAGAAGTTATGTCCAGTTTAAAATTTGAAATAGTCGCTATGGAATTTATATATATTTTAATATAATATATAGCCCTTAAAAATAGCCATTTTGCAAACGACCTCTGTTTTCGACGAAACCACTTTCATTGGATCCAAAATGTCAGATTATTGTTAGGTTTCAAATTTCATAATTTTTGCATGTGAGTGCAGTAAATTTAAACGCGTTTGGTCAATTCAATTTAAATTTAATCGACCTAAAAAAGCCCATTTTTCAAACGGTCTCCAAATTAGACGAAATTAGTTTTTTAGGACCCTATCGTCAAAACATAGCTAGATTTATTTTTCTGTAATTTTTGGAGTTAGTATGTGGCGTCGGTAAATTCAAATGTATGTTTAAATCCAATATAGATTGATTTATATTTTAATTTTGAGAAAATCTAATCGAAATAGTCGAATTGGCTTACTAAACATATCTCATTGTGTCTGGAATGAGGGTATTTAGCTAGAAATGACAGTCGTTGGGTTTGATTTGGAGTTGTGACATTTAACTGGTAATATACGAATTAATTATTAAAATATTATAATAAATAAAGGGTATAAAGGGGTCAAAACCCTAGGCTCATCGTTCACAATTTCTGGCCGCCACCTGATGGAAATAATGGTTGCGATCTTCAATTCTTATTCCCTCTCAATCTTTAAATCCACGCAATAATCAACAAAATTTTATTCTGCAATATTTATCCACTCAATAAGATCTCCAATACCAACGGTTGTGATGGATTATCATCGATTGTGGTGGACAAATGTCAGTTTAAAGGGTAGGCCGTCGAGCTCGATTTATGGGCTAAGGGGGCGATCGAGTTTGCCATTACTGTAGGCGTGGGGGGAGGTTGCGAAGCCCGAGGTCGGGGCATCATCTGATCGTCGGCCGACAGCTCGTATGGTGTGCAAATCAAAGCCCTAGGGCTGAAGCTTTTGCGTGAAAACCAGGTGCTGAAGCATGAAGAAAGAATTGTGGATGGCAATTTTTTATAAAACGTTATTAAGGGGGTATTTAATTTAATTAATTCAATTAATTATCGTATTAATTATCCAAATATTTATAATATCGTATTTTTTCCATACGAGGTCCAAATCCGACGATTTCAGTCACGTTGGAATCGTGGCGATGAACTTTAGGAATTGAAACTGACTGGGACAGAAATGGAGCACGTTAGAATTTCAAGCAAATTCAAATCTAAACAGAACTGGAATAATCAAATAAAGACTGCCGGAGTGGAAACCAATGTGAGAACTCTTTCTCACTCAACTATTTTTGTTATGTAATTATATCATAGGTTGCAGACGGAGCTTAGTAGCTCCTGACACTATTTTTTTTGTTAAACCATGGATGATTGGTGTGATATGATTTTTTGTGGTAAAATTGTTGGATTGAAATCGACGATGTATGAAATTATATATGCGTTGTATAAAACTTATATACGCTCTATATAATATAGTCATGATATGGAAATATTATTTGTTCAATTAAAATATATTTTTTATCAAATATATGCTATATATAAAATAGTCATGATATAGAAATATTATTAGTTCGATAAAAATATAATTTTTATCGTATATATTTAGTGTATAAAATTGTCATTCTATGGAATAATTAATTATTGGGTAAAAATATTATTTTTAACAAATATATATGATATATAAGATTATCATGAAATGGAATTGGAATAAATATTCATTTACAAGTCGGATGGCTGTAATAACCCGAAAATCCGAGCCAATTTAAAATTTTTATTTTGGCAGTTTTAGCGAATTTTGATTATTTAAAATGAATTATTTTAAATAATAACGATGAGAAATTTATTTTGAATCGAATTCGAATGTATATATTAGTTTGAGTCGACGATAGAATATAATTATTTATTTAGATTTATAAAAGGAATTGAAAATGGCGCGGTAGTTCGATAATTCGATTTCAAATTTCAAATGAATATACCGGGTGCAAAATAAACCGGATTTTAGTGAAACCAAAAATATTAGAATCCATTTGTGAATATATTTCCAACGAATCCGAAAGATTGGAATTTCATAGCGGGAATAAAAAGTTATGTCCAGTTGAAATTTCAGAATAGTCGCTATGGAATTTCGGCCCTTAAAAATGGCCATTTTGCAAACGATCTCGGAATTCGACGAAACCACTTTTGTTGGATCCGTGATGTCAAGTTATTGCTAGATTCCAAAATTCGTAATTTCTCAAATCAATATGTGAGCGTGGAAAAGGAAAATACGTTTGACCAATTTTAGTTGATTTTAATCGACTGGAAAATGGCCATTTTTCAAACGGTCTCAGAATTCGATGAAATTAGTTTTGTTAGGACCGTATCGTCTATACGAAGCTAGAAATAATTTTTCGGGAATTTTTCTAGTTAGTATGTGGCCCCAGTGAATTGAAATGCGCGTTCAAATTCGATATATAGAGTTATATGTTGACTTTGACGGAAACTGATCGAAAGAGTCGAATCAGCTTACAATATATATCCCATTGTGTTCGGAATGGGGGTAATTAGCTATGGACGACAGGCGGTGGGCGTCGTTTCGAGGTCGAAATAAAAAGTCAACTTTTTTTGAAATAAAATAATATAAAAATCTCCCTCTCCCCTATTACCTCTCAGCCCCCCCCCCCCCCCCACGTTCATTTCTAATCGAATAAAAAAAACCCGTCGCGCTCAGAACTCTAGCCGCCGCCAGGCGCGACCGCGCCCCTCCATCCGCCGCTCCCTCTTCATCCCCCTCCTCCAGCCTCGCCCCCCTCCTCCACTTCCTCCTCCCCTTCTTCTTTTCTGGGCGAGATCCCCAAAACCCCCATCCACCGCATCCCAGCCAACGCCACCGCACCCCCTCTGCTCCACCAGACCGCGCAGCCGCCTTGACCTCACCTCAGATCCCCCGGCACGACACCTTCAACCCTCCTCAGTCCCTCAGAAAACCGAAAACCCTGTAAGTTTTTATTTTACTTCATTTTGAAAAATTAGTTTAATCTAACGTAAAAAGCGTTGTTTTCTTTTCGGTTTTATTATGCATTGAATTATAAATCAGTTTTGATTATAGAAAAAGTTAGGATTTTTATAGTTAGAAAGTTTAGATTTTTAGGTAAACAAAATTAGATTTTTATAAAAGTGAAAACGATATTTTTATTTAGTGAAAGATCAAATTTTTGTATAGAAGAAAGCGTTTTAAAAATATAATCTTTATTGGATAAAGAGCGATATAAAAATATAATTTTTATATGGAGAATAGCGTGATAAAAATATGATCTTTTATCTAAGAAGTGAAATAAGAAGTGACTTTTGAAATGAAAGAGAAGCGGTTTTTGAAATGAAGAAGATGCGATTTTGATATAATCAAAGGCGTGATTTTTCTTTATAGAAAGGCTATTTTTAATTTATAAAAAAAATGATTTTTATATTTTAGAAAGAATAAAAATTCGATTTTTAATGTATAGAAGGTATAAAGATATGATTTTTATACAATGTAGATAATAAAAATATAATTTTTATATGATGTGAAAATTAAAAATATATTTTTTATATGTTGAGAAGATTAAAAATATGTGAAGTGAAATAAAAATCTGAACTTTATTTTTATCGTGAAGTAGAGAGAATATAAAAATGTGATTTTTATATATGTAGTGAACACGGACGGCGAAAGTGACAAAAGGCGAGCACGGCGAGATATTCTACATATGAAGAGTCGTTGCGTTTGGTTTAGCTTGGGTGAGAACTTCTCACCTTTAATTTAATTTTCTAGTTAAAATATATACTAGGATGCAGACGGTGTTTAGTAGCACCCGACACCCGTCGTCCACAGACCATGGACGGCTTGTATGCTTGTTTGTTTGATTTTGATGTGTAGTTGATTGTGTGATGTGATGTGAAATGAAATAAAATATTTTATAGTGGAAAATATTTTATAGTTAAAAATAGAATTTTTAACGTGTATTTAAAATAAATGTTTATAAACAAATCGGAGATTTGTTTATATACACTGATTTGATTGATATTGATTGGGACGATAAATTTTACACATTGCCCAACTGCACAAATAAAATATATGTTTGATTGTTTGAAACCCCACACGGGTATTGGGATGATATATGACATACACTAATCCCAATAATTAGTTGTATGTCGATCGATTGATTGACAGACTGTTATGAGCGTTAAATATTTATATTTGATGCTTATACAGTGTAGAACGCACTCTGGATGATGGTTGATTATTTATTGTTGTTATTTTATACATGTGTTGTAGAAAATCCGTATAATTAAAATTATATGGTAATTGATTGGGCCACATTCCAGTTTTGAATAGAAATATTTGAAAAGAAATATTTGAAATAGAATATTTGAAAATAGAAATATATGAAGCCGTGTTGATTAGATTGACGCCATTTTGACGCGAACGATATTTATATCGATTTTATTCATTTAATATCGAAAGTGATTTCAAAATCTGATAAATTGAATAGAAATGAATTCGAATTGAAATTGAATAAAAATGAATTCGAATTAAATTGAAATGAATTGAAATTCAAATTAAATTGAAATTGAATTGAAATCGTTTTGAAATGAAATTAAAACGAATTTATATTAGAATATTCAATTTTGATTAGAAATTGAATATGAAGTTAAAATCGTTTCGAAAACGAATTTAAAACGATTTATAAAATTTGTTTCGAAAGAAAATCAACGAAGTATATATTATATATATAATATAATGGCCTGAATAGAACGCGCCGCGCCGCGGTAGTTCGCGAATTTCGACCATTGACTTCGAATGGATATTGCGGGAGATCCGACCGTCAGATTCTCCTAAAACTGGAACCGTTGGGTTCGTATCGAAAAGAGCTTTCTAACGAATATTAGAAATTTGAAATCTAACGGTGGGATTTGGAATTATGTCCAAATCAAATTGGAAAAAGGTCGTTGTAAGTGCAGTTCGATGGCCGTTGATGGAAATCGATTGTACGGGCCTTGATAAAATTATTAAAAATAGTAATAATTTTTGTAAAATCATAAGAAATGATTTGTGAAGAATTGGGATGAAAAACTCCATATTTGAAAAGATAAAAATAGATTTTTATCGAAATGAACTAGTTTTGAACTAGGATTATAATTCTATTTATTTTTAAAATAAATAAATTGGATTTGAAATGGTTTTGATAATAACCAGAATTTCCAATAATTGAATTGGAGTGGATTTGAATCGAAATTGTCTTTGGAATATTTCGATGTTGGATTTCGTGATTGTACAGATGTTGTTATGGAAATTTGAAAGATATGTAAATATATCATTATTTCCAATACGATATTTGTTAGTCGTAGAATTTGATATTGAATATAAGCCGATATATTTTCTATTCAGGGCCTTGTATTTAATATCAAATGTGATTTGGGTTTGTCATGAATGGTGTCTTCATTAACACTGTTCTTAAGCCCAGCTGAGAAAAAGATTAAATATTTTTATTTAGATTTAATGAAGTGTACCAATTAAATAATATTTAATTGGAATTGAATTGGTATTGATTTTTGGGTTTATCGTTAACAGTGTTTTAAATAACACTTGTTCTTTAACCCGATAATTAATGGAATGTGATTTTAGGTTTATCGTGAACCGTGTTTTAAAATGACACTGATTCTTTAACCCAGTTAAAGATTAAAACTAAGTGGAGTTTTAATGAATCTTTAATTAGATTGAAAAGATCGAGAATGGAGTATCACCATTTTTGCTCCAGGTGATAGTTAAATCTTTAATTAGATTTGAACGTGAAATGGTAATTGAATTTACCGATAACACCGTGGTGTTAGATGTGAAGTATTACCAGTTTTACTTCATGGGATGAATAGGTTGGGATTGGGAAATAAAATAAATGATTACTTCGGTGTGGTTCGCTAATCCCGACTAGTTTGAATTGATATTCAAAGGAAGATTAAGGAATAAATTTAAAGAATTTATCTTTGATAAAATTAATGGGAACCTTTCCCAAAGTAGAAGAATATTTGAGTAAACGAATATTCTAAATTGGAATGAGGCGTATGTTGTGTTTGTGTAACACTTGTTTATTATATACGCGAGTTATTCAGAAAGACCGGGTTTATCCTATTATGAATAACTGATTCGATGCGGTGTCGAAGATGAAGACGGTGGTTGAAGACCGGAGGTCTTCACGTCGTTTGGGTGATTGCTGATGATCTTGATTGGGCCATGCACCAAAGAGGAGGGAATCAGTTGGTGATCGTCCAGACGTACTTGGAGATCGATGGATATGCGGGGTACTAGGTGCCTCCGGTTTCGTTCAGACCCAGAACGAACTTGTAAATGGACTGTGTGTCTGACATTGGATTTTAATCTGTGTGATTGATTTCTATTAAATATATATCTGTTTGGCGGCGGAGAATTTATTCTCTTGCTTAACGCCCTTCTCTGAGACGTACGAGCTCAGAGGTTATATATTGATGGATATCAAACACATGGAGTGAATTGCCTGTGTGGCATGCCTAAGTGGCAATATGATCAAGGCTTCCATTGAAAAGCAAAGTCTTGTGGGTGATGATCAAAGCACAGCCTGTGTGGGACAACTTTGTGTAACGTGAATTCGCGAGCCTCACACCCTAGTTGTGAACCAGAAACGGGAGAGGACATCAAGGAGGGCATGCGTTTCCTTCTAGCTAGAAGTGGCGTCAGTGGTTTTACACGCCCTGAGGAGTTTGACTTATGTGGTTGTTGCTGTTGCGAGGCGCCTCGGATATATCGGTCGATCTGGGTCCGATGGAGTCATTCGTTGGCTCAATTACGCCCTATAGGGCGGGGAGACTTATTGTTCAGGCACTATAATCCACATCGGTGGACCGGCCCTGACGATCCAAGGGGCAGTTGCGGCTGTTCCGGAGACATGGGCTAGATTGTCTCGAATTCGGTAGAGGACGATCCCTAGCCTCGGTTCACAGATGGGAATCCAACTTCCAATACGTGACGTTTCGATTTTAGTTGTAATCCTATATATGGCGACATAGTGGGATGGGGCGCTTATGCCACCTATTATTGATACTTATGATGTGAAGTTGTTTTATACACTATACACTTATAGTAATATCAAATAATGTGTTTTTGACGTATCAAGCATGCTTTGGCTATTATAAGGTAAAAACTCTATCCTCTGTCTTGCGTTGCATTGTGTGATGGGACCTGGGTCTTATAATAGCTTCATTGTTCTTTATTTAGCATTGTGCTGTTTGTTTTATGCACTGGTGTTCTTAGGAGGAAACCCGTTCCATGTTATACGGCGTGGTCCCTTGATTTACCTAACTTTAAAATAAAGATTAATAACTGTTTTATTTCTCACACCAGTCCCATGACTGACCTGGAGTTTATTGTTTTAACCTAAACTCTGGGTGGCCTTATTTCGACACGGGCAGCTAGTAGTTTTGGTTTTGCAGATTTATATTCACAGGATCCTGATTTACAGCTGGAACGATACTCGGAAAGCTTTGTATCCGCGTATTACTTCTAGTTGTGTATAGTATTATTTTCCGCTACTATGTAATGTATTGTAATCTCTGATATTTATCGAATGTATTTTATTCATTTATACTCTGTATATTCTTGTATCTGATGAATTGTTGTAATAAGCAATGAAATGTTCTTCCGTCTGCGTTCTGTTGTGGATTTTTCTCGAACTATCCACGCTTTCCTAACCGGGGAAGTTACGGGTTTTCACAATGGCTTGCTTATGTACACCTATTTAACCGATATTGATTGGGACAATAATTCTTACACATCGCCCAACTGCACAAATAATAATCAGTATTTGTTGTTTGAAAACCACACACGGGTATTGGGATGGTATATGACATACACTAATCCCAATATTTAGTGGTATGTCAATTGATGGATTAACAAGCTGTGATGAGCATTATTTATTTATTTTAATTCTTATACAGTTGTAAAATACAATCTGGATGACGTTTGAATGTTGAATGATTATTTGTCATTATTGTTGAATACATGTGATGTATGATAACCATATAACTGAAATTATATGGTATTTGATTGAGTCACATTCCGGTTCAGAAATAAAGAATATTTTAAAATAACGAATATTTTAAATTAACGAATATTTTAAAATAATATTCAATGAATAAATAAAATTATGATTTTGATGTCTGATTTTGGATGGACACAATAATATTGGAATATGAAGCCGAGTTATGTAGTTAAACGCTATTTTAACCCAAACAGGTTTATCAATCGATTTTATTCATTTTATAAAGAATACGAAGGGAAATGGATTTCAAAATCAGATATTTTGAAAATATTATCATTCTAAATTTTATAATGATATAGAATATTCAATTTTGATTTAAAATTGAAAACGTAGTTAAAATCATTTTAAAACGAATTTATAAATATTTTATAAAATACGTTTTAAATGGAAATCAGCA
The DNA here is from genome assembly GCA_030737875.1 of Allium sativum. Classification (NCBI taxonomy): domain Eukaryota; kingdom Viridiplantae; phylum Streptophyta; class Magnoliopsida; order Asparagales; family Amaryllidaceae; genus Allium; species Allium sativum. Next base: position 251,425,274 of record CM060920.1, read on the forward strand.
ATATATATTATATTATATTATATTATATATAAATGGCCTGAATAGAACGCGCCGCGCAGCGACCATTCGTGAATTTCGACCACCGATTTCAAATGGACGTAACGGGAGATCCGCCGTCGGATTCTCCTAAAATCGGAACCGTTGTGTTCGTATCGAAAAGAGCTTTCCAGTGAATATAAGAGATTTGAACTCTAATGGTTGGATTTTAAAATATGTCCAAATCAATTTCCGAAAAGGTAACTATGGTTGCAGTTCAGTGGCCGTTATTGAAAACCGACTGTACGGACCTTAATAAAATTATTATAAATATGGAAAAATTGTGTAAAATCATAATAAATGAGTTGGAAAGATTTTGGGTGAAAAATTCCAGTTTTGAAAAGATAAAAAATTATTTTTATCAAAATGAACTAGTTAATAACTAGAATAAAAACCCAATTATTTTTAGAAATAATAAATTGCACTTGAAAACGGGTTTTAAAATAACTAGAATTTTCCAATGTATGAATTGGAATGGTTTTGAATGGAAATAATCTTCGGAATATTTCAGTATTGGATTCCATGATTATACGGAAATTGTTGAGAAATTTGGAAGATATATACATATATGTATCATTATTCCCAATACGATATTTGTTGGTTTCAAAATTTGATATTGAATATAGGCTGATATAATTTCTATTTAGATCCTTGTATTAAATATCAAATTGGATTTTGGGTTTGTCGTGAATGGTGTCTTTATTAACACTGTTCTTAAACTCCGATGAGAAAAGAATAAATCTTTTAATTAAGATTAACGAAGTTTACCGAGTAATTAATATTTAATTGGAATTTAATTGAAATTGGATTTTGGGGTTTATCATGAATGATGTTTTAAATAACACTTGTTCTTTAACCCAATTAACAGTGAAGAGATGATTTGGAATTTATAAATCTTTTTATTAAGATTTAATGGAAATTTTCCAAAGTAAAGTTTTCCAATTTAATATATTTGTTAATCGGTAAGCTTCATTAATCTCAATTAAAAGATTTATTCTTTTCTCATTGGAGTTTAAGAACAGTGTTAATAAAGACACCGTTAACAACAGACCCAAAATCCATTTTGATATTAAATTCAAGGCTCTAAATAGAAATTATATCGGCTTATATTCAATATCAAATTCTAAAACCAACAAATATCGTATTGGCAATAACGATATATATATATATATGTATATATATATATCTTCCAAATTCCTCAACAATATCCGTATAATCACGGAATCTGATACCGACATATTCCGAAGATTATTTCCATTCAAAACCATTCCAATTCTGGAAAATTCTGGTTATTTTCAAACCCATTTTCAAGTCCAATTTATTATTTCTAAAAATAATTGGGTTTTTATTCTAGTTATTAACTAGTTCATTTTGATAAAAATATATTTTTATCTTTTCAAAATTGGAAATTTTCACCCAAAATCTTTCCAAATCATTTATTATGATTTTACATAATTTTTCCATATTTTTAATAATTTTATTAAGGCCCGTACAGTCGGTTTTCAATAACGGTCACCGAACTGCATCCATAGTGACCTTTTCGTAAATTGATTTGGACATATTTTAACAATCGTTAGATCTCAAATCTCTTATGTTCATCGGAAAGCACTTTTCGATACGAACCCAACGGTTCTGATTTTAGGAGAATCCGACGATCAGATCTCTCGTTACGTCCATTTGAAGTCAATGGTCGAAATTCACGAATGGTCGCTGCGCGGCGTGTTTTATTCAGGCCATATATACATATATATATATATCATCGATTTCCATTTAAAACGTATTTTATACAATATTTATAAATTCGTTTTAAAACGATTTTAACTTCGTTTTCAATTTTAAATCAAAATTGAATATTCTATATCATTATAAAATTTAAAATGAAAATATTTTCAAAATATCTGCTTTTGAAATCGATTTCCCTTTCGTATTCCTTATAAAATGAATAAAATCGATCGATAAACCTGTTCAGGTTAAAATAGCGTTTAACTACATAACTCGGCTTCATATTTCAATATTATTGTGTCCATCCAAAATCGGACATCAAAATCATAATTTTATTTATTCACTGAATATTATTTTAAAATATTCGTTTTTTTAAATTATTCTTTATTTCTGAACTGGAATGCAACTCAATCAATTATCATATGATTTCAGTTATATGGTTTTCATACATCACATGTATTCAACAATAATGACAAATAATCATTCAACATTCAAACATCATCCAGAGTGTATTTTACAACTGTATAAGCATTAAAATAAATAAATAATGCCCATCACAACCTGTCAACCCATCGATTGACATACAACTAAATATTGGGATTAGTGTATGTCAAATACCATCCCAATACCCGTGTTGGATTTTCAAACAATGTAACGACCCAGGGATTTTCGGCCCTGAAAATCGACATAAATACCCTTTACCGTACTCATGCCGACCTTCCAGACACCGAAAACACTGGAACGTTTATAGAAAGAAATTAGAGGGTGAGATAAGAAAGAAAGTTAGAATAGAAGAAGAAAAATCAACACAGAGTCTCACATCGCAACGGAACAAAATATAATACAAAATAAATCTTTACTGAAAGTTTTAAAATACTTACAATATCATAGTACAACACACATCTGGACAGTTTTAATAATCTGTCCTCATATACCCAACGGAATAAATACTAGATTTCATATATCTGAACATCTCTAGCTCGTTTCTGGACTTCACAGTACCTATTAACCTGAACCTGTACACCCCGGGCTAACCCGAGCATTTACAAAACACCGGGTCAGTCTGGTGGACCAGAGTGAGGAAAACTTGCACAACATTAAGGTATCACACAACTTGATTTTAAAGTTAAAATCCTTTCGAAAGAATAGGATAATTGTAAGACCAAATCCACACATAAATACGGACGGTTTTTACCTTACGATAACCCAAAACAGTTTTCGAAATCAATATCTTTTCTGATATTATAATAATGTCTAAATACAAGTAAATATCAATCTAGTGGAACGCTTGCATCTCACACTCTACATAAATAGTATACAATCAAAACCGCGGGTGCTTATTGGAGATTGGATTCCGACCTTGACAAGGTATGGGACCACCTGGCGATAGAGTATCTCTAGAGGCGAATACACTGGGTTCAACAAGAACGTCTTGCAACCCGGCCCTCACCTGACCGACCACTCATTTCGCTTGAGTGTATCGAATGTATATCACGAACGGTTGGACTCAAACCACCGTTCCCGAATGGGCAGAATCGATAAAGTAAGAAACAAAAGGAATTTCTCTAGATAGGTGATTATACACCCTAATGGGAGCGACCCACATAGCCATGCTGCCTGCCCGATTTTTTTCATTTCCTGCTTGATGAGGCTTGAGGTCAAAACACATCTGATCATCGTACACTTTGAATGCCACATCGTCAGATCTGCCAAATCACTAATTGACGTCCACAAAAATATTCTGGTCGTTAAGCTAGAGAGGTGCCCCTCTCCGCCACTAACAAAGATATGTTTGTAAAAATCAACGTACGTGACCCTTAAGAACTACTCTTTTAGACATCCGTCCATACAAGTCATCCAGGAACAGGATGAACCGAAGGTACTCTCCTACTGCATCCAATATAGGAATCACCCCATGGATCAGTAGCGATAGTCCTTGCAATCCACATATTCCAGCCATGACAGAACCCCAATATATCTCCGGGGCGAATCAAATATTGTAAGTGGTTCTTCCGCTTTATGAAGATCTATGGTCTTCACATGCTCCATCTCGATCGTCGCTTGATCTTTCTAGATATTCGTATTTGTTGGTCGGAATGGTTTCCGAATATATATTCGATCCCGGTCTTTCCATACCAACAATCGTAAAGGTCAGACGTGATAGTCGGTTATTTAACTATCAAGTAAACATCCATGAAATCATATTTACTGGTCTAGTACTTAGCATCACTTGGCTTTTAAAACTAATCGCCCAATTTCCCTTTAATTCCGTTACTAGGGAAATATCCTCTAATCTCATTCCCGTTACTTTGGAAATCTTATCACACACTCTTGCCATTACCAACTAGTATCATCTTTGGATAGTACCAAAGTCGTTCAAGTTGGGGTATTTTAATTACCTCTCAGACCTTGATCAACAACGTTCTTATCTTCAGATAAATACGAGTTGTAATTCAAAAACCCTATATTATTATTTCAATTCCTATTTCAATCTCGTTTACCAATCTCGCATTTAAATCCCTTTTTACCAATTTTCTTTTCTTTCAGGAATCCCCTTTTTAAACCCATTGATTCAACTTAATATCATTATTAAGTATTTCTAATTTAAAAACAACACTTTAATTCACATTCCATTTATAAACCTTGCTTATAAATTTAATATAAAGCCTTCCACCTCCCTTAACTCAAATGTTAAGTAAAACTTTTCACTTGAGTTATATATTCGTTTAAACCTCTTATTTGCTTTATTATAAAACTCGAGCTGTAATAATAAAACTCATCACTAGCCTCTTTTCAACATTCGATTTCATTTCTTTTCTAACTTGGTCACTTAAATGTACCACATTTAAGAACAGATTATCTACCTCCACATTAATCATTGCAAATTAATTAACTACTTTATGTACTAGAAAAATAGATCTCCTTTTTAAACTTTTACTAAGCTTAACCACTTACTCATTAAGTTATTTTTCTAATTTAAGGTCAAACTTAGTTTAAGTGGTCGACACAAACATGGTTACTCTTTTAACCAACTCTATTTAATTCCTCTTTAAATTAATTAAAATATAATGAATTTAAATAACCTTATTTAATTGTTCACGATCAAAATACCTAACTGCTAGGTTATCTCATTTGTTTATAATTCTTATCAATATAAGAATTTAGTTTATAAATCATTTCATGATTTCTTATAAACTTTACTAAATAAATATTTAATATTTATTCCCCTTTTTTAAAATAACTTTCAAAACCTATTTTTGTTAAAAAAATCTATTTATAACTTTAATACGGTTGATTTACAGTCAATAAAAGCCGTACTAAAAAATCGATTGATTTCTAGGCCAGGTGATGCCAATTACCAATCCATACCATCCATTTGTTAATGTCAGAATAAATGCTGAAATATAGTTCAACAATCAACAATAATCAATCATTTCTTGACTGATAATTTCTAGAACAACCATCAATCAATCAACAGCCAATTCAAACAATTCACACAACTTCAAATACGTTTATAAACGTGAACAGTCAAGGAAAATTTCTTTATTTGAGTCAAATCAACATGATTGGCGTTCTGCTGAAATTAAAAGACCGTTTAATTTCAGAGATTAAATCAACGATAAATATATCACTAGCAAACAATCAATCATTACCAACCAGAACACGCAAAATAAAAACCCAATTTATATAAAATATAAACAGGAAGAGCTCAGTGAGTTTAACTCACCTTGATTTGAATCTTACGATAAACAGTCTGGTTTAATCAAATTAAACTAACGTTTAATTTGAATAAAAATTCCATTTACTTTAGATCCGAACTAGGCCTGCTCCATCTCAAAGTACTCGTCTCCACGGTCCCAACGCAACTGACCGTGCGTAAATCTGACAACGTATGTACGAGATATCATACAAACAATTTTGACGAACTAATTAAATTTTAAAATGAATTTGGCCCTTACCTTAACCCTTCGGCCCAAAGCCCATCACCCGGTTACCCCTTTTAAACCCTAACCCACCGTTCCTTTTCCATTTCATTAGAGCCGCCTCCAAACTTATCTGCCACGAACGAAAATTGAAAACCCTAAAGCCCCGTTTTAGTTCATCAAAATCGGAGGGTTATGGTGTCGCAACCTCCCCCTTACGCGCCTCCCTTCGATCACTCCTTGTTCTCCTCCTTCTCTGATTTGTTCTGCTCCATCCGAACGATCCACAACCCTTACGTCATCACTGGTCAAACCTCCTGACCCAGAGCGAAGCGGCTTCAACTTGAACAGGCTCTCTGCACCCTAGGGCTTCGATTTCCGAATCATTTCATCAGAAATCAGTACACGCGCTCGAATTACAAATAAGTCCTTTAACTCATATTTTTGTTTTGTTTTTTCTTTTAGTGGTTAGCATGAATATCTCTGTTGGTGTTGATTCGTTTGGTTCAGGAATTCGTGAAACATTATGCGTGTATATATAGTGGTGGATGGATAACATCAATGTCAAAATCGAATTGTTATTTCATTCAAGATTTGGATCTGTACGTTAGATTACATTTTAAAATGTATAAATACAGTGATAAGATTTCCTGTGTATGTCCATGTGAATTAGCAGTTCGATCTATATGTGTATGTATACTGTTTTTATGGATTGAAAACTGCTAATGTGTACTGTATTTTCGAATAGCCATGTGCCTTAGATATAGATGACACTTCCCTTGATCTCAGCTATGACCGAACTGTTCATGTATATAGATTAGGTTATTTAGTCTATGAATGTATATTCAAATCAGAGACCCATACAGTGGATTTTGTTCAGATTTCTAATTGTACGAAAACAGGGTTACTGAAATGAAATATCACTGTATGTATTAGCTGTTAGATCTGAATTTCTTAGCTGTTTTGATAGGAATGTATACTATTCTAATCTTATCTTTTCTTTTTCCTTTCTCATTTTCAGATCAACTGCTCGAGATGACGGATCACTGGTTTCTTGAAAGAATAAAAAGAGCTGCTGAAAATGAATCCTTTTAGTATTGTATTGGCTTGTCATGGGTTTTGAAAATCTGAAATTAGCTGTTCTTGCACTTGTTCTTATGTTGTTTTAGTTTGTCGTACAGTTTTCCTTCTGTAGATAATCTTTTGAAGAGATTTGGTGTATTTGAGAGGACATGGCATACCGTCCTTGAGATTTCGAATGGATTCCTTTGCGTTTTGATAGTTTTGCATATATATATATATATTGTTTTTTTCTTATGTTGATCACTTTTTTATTTTACCGTTCTCTTTCTGTCCTCATGAATTTAATGGTGTATATTTATTTTCTTTCTTAGTTGCTTAGCTGTGTATTTTATATTCTTAGTTGTTTCTTGTACTGAATGGATTTGATGTGCCTATATACATTTGGTTGTTGACTTCTTTGAGGTCCTTTCCTTTTCTTCTCTGTTTGCCTTTCAACACCTAGGGAAATGATCAAAGTATGACAAACATGTGCTCATTCCTAGAAGCTAAATAAAAGTTTTAATCTAGAATATTCAACTAGCCTGATTTGTATGCAACAATAAACATATCACATAATACTGAAATATTTTAAGTTTCAAAAACTCGATACACAATAACTTAAATTCATTAACTCGATTAACAAAATAACTTAATATCATTGTATTTATTTAAACCAACATCTCAAATTATAGAATTCAAACTCGACATATACAATCCGGGTTTTAAATAATATATATATTCGAACCCTATTTAAATAAATATATATATTCGAACCCTATTTAAATAAATTTGATTAAAAATCCATTATATTTCAAAACTGATTTAAATATTCGATTTTAAAAGGCCAAAAAATTCGGGACGTTACATTCTTTCCCCCTTAGAATAATTTCATCCTCGAAATTGCAAAGTAAGAAGAATATTTCGAAACATATTATTTTAAAATCATTACACTTGTATTAAATCCAAAGTAAATTCAACTTTAAAATTTTTTCTAAAATTTTGCCAGTATCTTTTCTGCATGGCTCGATCGATACAATTATAACTGCCACTCTGGGCCTCAACTAACTTCGGAAAAATCTTTGAAATCCAAATGGCAACCCACTATATTTGAATCCCAATTTATTTATCCATTAAATTTTTAAATCCCAATTTATTTTAATTCATTTTCAAATTGATTTTACTTAACCAGGTTCAGTTTCGCTTCCATACCTGATTCACTTGACGAATTGATTTTCTAATCAGTTCAACTTTATTTCAAAATTCAAATTTGATTTCAAATCAAGTCGACCAGAACAACCAAACAATCTATATTAGAAAATAATTTCCTTTTTCTATAAAATATATCTTGGGTAAAATTATTTCATTTACCCTCTTTATAAAACAATATTGTATCCACTCACTAGTTCAGTGCTTCTCAACACTTGAACCAGTCGATTAACACAATACAAAACATTTTTATATAAAATTTTACAAATATGCTCTCATACATATACACTCAAACTCAATCTAGGGTGTTACTAACCCTATCTCTATTGAGTTACGCCACAGAGCCAAGGTTACTACTCAACCAATAACTCTGATACCACTATAACGACCCAGGGATTTTCGGCCCTGAAAATCGACATAAATACCCTCTATCGTACTCATGTCGACCTTCCAGACACCGAAAACACTAGAACGTTAATAGAAAGAAATTAGAGGGTGAGATAAGAAAGAAAGAAAGTTAGAAAAGAAGAAGAAAAATCAAAACAGAGTCTCACATCGCAACGGAACAAAATATAATACAAAATAAATCTTTACTGAAAGTTTTAAAATACTTACAATATCAGAGTACAACACACATCTGGACAGTTTTGATAATCTGTCCTCATATTCCCAGTGGAATAAATACTAGATTTCATATGTCTGAACATCTCCAGCTTGTTTCTGGACTTCACAGTACCTGTTAATCTGAACCTGTACACCCCGGGCTAACCCGAGCATTTACAAAACACCGGGTCGGTCTGGTGGACCAGAGTGAGAAAACTCACACATCATTAAGGTATCACACAACTTGATTTTAAAGTTAAAATCCTTTCGAAAGAAAAGGATAATCGTAAGACTAAATCCGCACATAAATACAGACGGTTTTTACCTTACGATAACCCCTGACAGTTTTCGAAATCAATATCTTTTCTGATATTATAATAATGTCTAAATACAAGTAAATATCAATCTAGTGGAACGCTTGCATCTCACGCTCCACATAAATAGTATACAATCAAAACCGCGGGTGCTTATTGGAGATCGGATTCCGACCTTGACAAGGTATGGGACCACATGCCGATAGTGTATCTCTAGAGGCGAATGCACTGGGTTCAACAAGAACGTCTTGCAACCCGGCCCTCACATGACCGACCACTCATTTCGCTTGAGTGTATTGAATGTATATCACCAACGGTTGGACTCAAACCACCGTTCCCGAATGGGCAGAATCGATAAAGTAAGAAACAAAAGGAATTTCTCTAGATAGGTGATTATACACCCTAATGGGAGCGACCCACATAGCCATGCTGCCTGCCCGATTTTTGTCATTTCCTGGTTGATGAGGCTTGAGGTCAGAACACATCTGATCATCGTACACTTTGAATGCCACATCGTTAGATCCACCAAATCACTAATTGACGTCCACAAAAATATTCTGGTCGTTAAGCTAGAGAGGTGGAGGGAGGAGAGGGGAGTCGGCGAAGGGTGGTTTGAGGTGGTTCGGTGGTCTCTGGCGATCGGGGCGGCGATGGGAAGTGTCGAGGTTTTGGTCGACAATTCTGGCGATGGAGGTGGTGATAGGGGTCGAGCTTGGGTCGGACTGGAAGAGGGGAGGGAGGCGCTTCGAGGTAGGGGGTGGCGAAGGCTGGAATTGCCTGTGGCGGCGGCAATTTGGCTGGGAAGTGGCGAACGACGTGAATCGTCGGTCGAGAGAGAGGCGGCTAGGTTTTCTGCGTTTTTTTATTTTTAAAAATAATGAAAGAAAAATTCTGATTGGCCAATGGTTTTAATAAATTTTTAAATAGTATTTCTCCACACGGACACCAATTCAAACCCAACGACTGTCGTCCCTAGCTAATTACCCCAATCCCGGACACAATGGGATATGTTTTGTTGGCCAATTCGACTGTTACAATCAGTTATTCTTCAAATTAAAATATAAAACATTTAATTTTAACTTTGAACGTACATTTCAATTTGCCAAGGCCACAAACTGATTCAAAAAATTCCAGAAAAATAAATCTAGCTATGTTTTGATGCTACGGTCCCAACAAAACTAGTTTCGTCGAATTCTGAGATCGTTTCAAAAATGGCCATTTTCTGGTCGATCCAATTTAACAGAAATTGACCAAACACGTTTCCTTTGCCACGCTCACATACTAGCTCCAAAAATTATGAAATTTGAAACCTAGCAATAGTTTGACATCCCGAACCCAACAAAAGTGGTTTCGTCTAATTCCGAGGTCGTTTGCAAAATATCAATTTTCCAGGGCTATATATTTTATATAGTGACCTTTCTGAAAATTCACCTGGCCATAACTTTTGATTCCCGCTATGAAACTTCGATTTTTCAGATTCGTTAGAAAGGTATTGATAAACAGATTCAAATATTTTTGGTTTCACTAAAATTCGTTATATTTTCTACCCTGCACAGTCAGTCAAAGTTTGAATTCAAATTTTCAAACTGACTCACTATTTCTAATTCCCTATTTTATTGAAATATTCTATTTCAATTGTTCAAATTCCTTTAAAATAACCGATTTAAAATTTTTAAATTGGCTCGTATTTTCCGGGTTGTTACAATCTCCCCCACTTAAAACTTTTCGTCCTCGAAAAGGAAACAACAGTAAAGTAGGAAACGAAATGTAAATGCAAAGTACTGTAAAGGTACCTTGCACCGGAGTTAGTCAGAGATGTCCACTCTGCATTTGGGGTAAGCTTGCTTAATGCTTTCCTCAGTCTCCCAAGTACAGTCTCTAGGATCACTACTCTACTGCACTTTAACTAAATGAACTTTTTTGCTTCTTAGTTCTCTAGTTTCTTTGCCAACAATCTTTAATGGCTCTCTTCTGACTGCTAATTCTGGAGTTATGTCTATATCCTGTTGCGCTGCTTCTTCTACAACAAGATCCGGATCATGCACATGTCTTCTAAGTAGAGATACAAAATACATCATGCACTCTAGGCAACCAATCTGGTAATTGAACCCTATAAGCAAGAGTTCCAATTCGTTCGAGTATAGGAAAGGGACCAATAAATCTCGGTGCCAACTTCCCAGTTTTTCCAAATTTGATTACTCCTCTCATCGGAGAAACTTTCAAATAAACATGGTCACCAACAGCAAATGTCAAATCTCTTCTTCTAGAATCTGCATAACTTTTCTGTCGGCTTTGTGCGGTTCTCAATCGCTTTTTGATGAAGTCGACTTTATCAGATGCTTCTCTAATCATATCGGGTCCTAACACAAGTCTATTGCCAGGTTCTACCCAACATGCTGGAGATCTGCACGGTCTGCCATATAATGCTTCAAATGGAGACATTCCCAAACTTGCTTGATAGCTATTGTTATATGAGAATTCTGCCAATTGCAAGTGATCTTCCCATGACCCACCAAAATCAATTACACAAGCCCGCAATAAATCTTCTAGAATTCTATTCACCCGCTCAGTTTGGCCATCTGTTTGAGGGTGATAAGTGGTGCTCATATTCAGTTTCGTTCCCAATTCTGTCTGGAAAGCCTCCCAGAATTTGCTAGCAAATATTGGGTCTCTATCACTGACTATGCTGATGGGAATTCCATCCAGCTTAACGATTTCTTTGAAATATATCTGTGTTAGACTTTGAGCAGTTCTATTGGATCTGACAGGTATGAAATGGGCAGTCTTCGTGAAGCGATCTAGGATTACCCAAATGCTGTCATTACCCTTCCTGGTTCGTGGCAAACCATCTATGAAATCCATGGAAATCTGTTCCCATTTCCAACCTGGGACTTCCAACGGTTGCAGCAATCCAGCTAGCTTCTGTTGGTCGCTCTTGACCAATTGACAAGTAGGGCATCTGCTAACATACAAAGAAATATCCCTCTTCATTGCCTTCCACCAGAAAGTGCGTTTGATATCGTTGTACATTTTACTCACACCGGGATGGATGCAAAGTTTAGATTTATGGCATTCATCCAGCACTTCTCTTCGAAGGCCTGGAATATTTGGAATGCAAATCCTATCATTTAACCTGAGAACCCCCTTATCGTCAATACGGAAATTTGTGGTTTCACCTTCCTTGACCCTCTGACTGATTCTCTGGATGAATTCATCGTCTTTTTGAAGGGCTGAAATCTTATTAGTCAATCTAGGCGTAATTATAAGATTGGCAATGATTGTGGTTTTTCTACTTAGCGCATCCGCTACAACGTTAGCCTTTCCCGGCGTATACAGGATATCAAGATCATACGCTGCAAGAAATTCTAGCCAACGCTGCTGTCTCAAATTCAGATATTTCTGGGTGTATAAATACTTCAATGATTGATGATCTGTGTACAGCACAAATTTCTCGCCCAATAAATAACGCCTCCAGATTTTCAACGCAAAAACGATAGCCAGCAACTCAAGATCATGAGTTACATAATTCTTCTCATGCGGTTTCAGTTGGCGGCTTGCATAAGCGACTACTTGGTCTCTTTGCATTAACACTGCACCAAGACCTCTAATAGAAGCATCTGTCCAAACCGTCAAATCCTGATTGCCATCAATAATGGTTAACACTGGAGCAGTTGTCAATTTCGATTTCAATTCCTGGAAAGCTTCTTCACAGTTGGAAGTCCACTTAAATTTCTCATGCTTCTTCGTGAGCTTCGTCAACGGACCGGATATATTCGAAAAATCCTTAACGAACTTTCGATAATAACTAGCCAACCCCATAAAACTTCTAACCTCTGTGGGTGTAGTGGGTTGTTTCCAGTCTTGAATCGCTGTTATTTTGCTCGGATCTACAGAAATCCCTTTCTTTGACACGACATGGCCAAGAAACTTCACTTCTTCTTGCCAGAAGACACATTTAGAGAATTTGGCTTTGAAGACGTTCTTTCTTAGAATCTCCAATACTTGTTCTAAGTGTTTTTCATGCTCGGGTTTTGATTTGGAGTAGATTAAAATATCATCGATGAATACGAGGACAAATTTATTCAGAACTCCCCTGAACACTCTATTCATTAGATCGACAAAGTATGCTGGAGCGTTGCACAGGCCGAACGACATTACTAACCATTCATAAAATATGTCTGGACCTCTGAAAGCTGTCAAAGGAACACACTCCTCTGCTATTCTCAATTGATGAAAACCTGTAGCTAGGTCCATTCAGGAAAATACTCTCGCCCCATTTAATTGGTCTAGCAGATCATCGATGCGGGGTAATGGGTATTTGTTTTTGAGCGTCTGTTTGTTGAGGTCTCGGTAATCAACACACAATCGAAGAGAACCGTCTGACTTTGGGACAAACACAACAGCTGCACCCCAATTAGAAAAGCTAGGTCTGATTAGACCCTTCCACAACAGTTGATGAGTTTGATCGCCTAATTCTTCCTTTTCCTTTGGAGTCATTCTGCGAATTGGATGCACCACTGGTTTGGCATTGGGAATTAGATCGATTCTGAAATCTATTTCTCTTTGCGGAGGTAAGTTTTCAACTTCTTCCAACACATCCGCATAGTTTCTAATAATCGGAATCTTTTCTATGGAAGTGGGGATAACTTCTAATGCAGACCAAAATTCTTCTCTATTTGGATTCGAACCATGACAGGGTATAAATATTTGTCCAAGCTTCATTCGAATTTTAACGATTCGGTCTGCACACTTTACCTCAGCTTTGTATTTCGTTAACCAATCCAGCCCGAGAATGATATCGAATTCGGGAAAGTCCATAACGACTAGATTGAAAGGAAACTTGTAGAAAGAATAAGAGATTGGCACTCTACAACATGCACTGAGAATGAGAGATCCTCCTATCGGGTTATGTACCTCAACCGATTCTTTCAGCTTTCTTTGTTTTAACTTTAATTTATGCACTGTGTTACTAGCAATAAAACCACGTGATGCACCCATGTCAAATAATACAGAAATAGGAATATTTTTAATTGTAAGGGTACCTCCCAAAACATCGGGTTTACCTGCTCCTTCGGAAGCAGCTGGCGGGTTCGACCCGTCATACACGTGAGCTACTGCGGCCTTCTTCAGCAAAGGACAGTCTTTGACAAGATGATCCGTCTTGCGGCAATTAAAGCAGGAGCGAGGGTTCTGAGAGCCCTGGCTTGAACCTTGTGAATTTGTATTCTGCCTCTTCGGGGCTGTGCAAACATTAGAGAAGTGCCCCATCTTGCCACAATTATAGCAGCTTCCTCTTGGCGGCCTGCTAGTCTGTGGTTTCGAGGATGCTGCTTGGCTTGAATCAGCTTGATTCACAGCAGGCTTGCGTTTGTTTCCGGCTTGGCTTTTAGCGCGATCCTGCTCCAGGTGCCTTTGGTCAAGGTCTTCGTAGTTGCACGTCATTTCCACCAATTCATTAAATCCCAGCTTGATGTGGGACATGGCTCTATCATGATACTGTCGCCTCAGCCCGAGGATGAACCTCTTATTCTTGGACTTTGCAGTGGCGACAAGCTCCGGAGCATAGGGGGACAACTGTGTAAATTTATTCAGATAATCCTGCACTGAAAGATCCCCCTGCTGGAGGTTGGCGAAGTCATCGTGCATGCGTTCTAGGGCTTGTTCTGGGACATATTTCTCTTTGAAGAGTTCTTTGAGTCCATCCCAGGTTCTACCAGCTTCTCTATTCCTGGCGGTGAGAGTTTCCCACCATAGTTCAGCTTCTTCCTGCATAAGCCAGGCACCCATAATAGCTTTATCTTGATCTCCAAGACTTAGGCCTTCTAGTATTTTCTCGCATGTTTTGAGCCATGCAAGGGCCTCTATTACAGTGCCAGTTCCCGAGAAGTTCTTGCCTCCTAGGTTTTTGTATCTCTTAGTTACGCGGTCCAGCTCGAAGTATTGAACGACCGGGGGTTGTATCAAGGGTCCTTCTTCAACTGGGACTTCTCCTCGTCCTCTGCCACAGCCAGCATGGCCTCCTCTAGCGGCGGCTGCTCGGGTAGCCATTGTTCAAATTCTGTATAAGCAAGAAAAGAGTCAGCTTACAGAAACGATAATTTATTGCATGGTTAAGCAGAAAATTTAAGGAAAGATAACGATGGACTTATCATATTGTTTTTGCTATTCTGCTTGGCTCATTCTAGGACTTTACTAGTCCTATCTCTAATGAGCTACTCGCCTTAGAATACTACTGATTCTATTTTGACGAAGTGTTTAATGTGTTAGACTCCAAAACTAAGGTTAACCAAAGCTCTGATACCAGCTGTGACGATCCCAAAACCCCGTGACACGGTGTTAAGGATAATCATTGGAATATAACACATCAATCATCATTAGCAGATCACAGATAATAGCATAAACATAAAATAGAATAATTTACACACATATGACAGCGAAATCATATAGATATCACCACATTAGAGAGCACAGTGCAGGATACAACTTAGTGCATAATAATACATAATCAGTCACCATCGCCAGAGGCGGAATCATACATAAAGAGTACACAAAATAAATATCAGTCTACATCGCCAATGGCGGAATCATAATACATATACTATAATGGCGGAGAGAGTCAAAGTCAGCACGGTGTAGTCAAGCCTCGCCATGAGCCAAAAGTGCACCAAATACCTGTAACTAGGCTGCCCGTGTGAAAATGAGGGCACCCGAGTTTGCAAGGTGAAACAAACTACGAGTCAGTCATGGGACTGGTATGAGAAATCTACTTAACTTATTAACAACAATAATAAGGCAAATCAAAGGACCATGCCACTTTCGCGGAACGGGTTTACTCCAATGAGTGCTAGTGCATGAAATAAAGTAAATGATTAAATCATCGCAATGCTTTTTATAAAATGAAGCCATTATAAGACTCAGGTCCCATCACACAATGCAACGCAAGCCGGATGATAGAGTTTTACCTTATAATGGCCAAAAATGCTTCATACGTATAAAACAAAAGTGTTTGATATTATTACTAGCGCATATATGTTTTCGAAAGCAAATTCAATCATAAATATCAATCCTAGGCGGCATAGCTACCATCTACTATGTCGCCATACTAGTAATACAATCACATCCGCATATTTCGTATTGGAAATTGGATTCCTTCATGAGTCGAGGCAACGGGCAAGCTCCTCTCCGTTCGAGACACTCTAGCAAATGCCTCGGGACCGCACACAGCAATCCCTGGATCCTCCAAGGCCGGCCCTCTCTTACTTTTGAGGATTAGTTATTCCTGAACACACGTTTCCCGGTCCTTACAGACCTATAATCGAGGCGCCTTGTATTCCAACAACCACACAGGTGAAAAGTAGATATAAATTTCAGGGCTGGGAGGTCACTGACACCACCATAGCTAGAAAGAAACGTCGTGCACTCCTTGGGTCCTTCTCCCGTTTTTGACTCATACCGGGGTGTGAGGCTCGCGAATTCACGTTATACACAAAGCTACGTCACACAGACCATGCTTTGATCATCAACCACAAGACTTCGCTTTGCAACAGAAGCCTTGATCATATGCCACTTAGGCGTGCCACACAGGCAATCCACTCCATGCGACTGATTTCTATCAATACATAACCTCTGAGCTCGTACGTCTCAGAGAAGGGCGTTAAGTAAGAGAATAAATTCTCCGCTGCCAAACAGATATATATTTAACAGAGGTCAATCAGCACAGAACAAAATCCAATGTCAGACACACAGTCCATTTACAAGTCCGTTCTGGGTTTGAATGAAACCAGAGGCACCAATTCCTCGCATATCCGTACAATCAATAGTATGTCTGGACGGCTACTACTTCAGCTCCTTCACGGTAGCTACTCCAATCACGCGCATCAGTAGCGCCCATCCATCCAATGTGAAGATCGTCGGTCTTCAACCGTCTTTGACTCTTTGACTTCTCAACGTCGATCGATTATTTGAAATGAGATGAACTCGGCCTTTTCAAATAACCCACGTATATTTAGATTTTCAAATCAATTTATCACATGGTTAGACTATTCAACATTCACATTTCAGTTCTTTAGTTATAATTTTCATGTTAAATACATTCAACCATCACATATCAAGCAAACACAACAAAATTGGTTTATTTCCACTCTATATCATTTATAGTATTTTATAACGATATATCGCCATTTTTATTTATTTAAAACGGCCATATTTAATTAAACGACGTTTCAGGTCGTGCCGATGCACTGGCGCTGTTTTTCACTAAATTTGTTTTACACATGTATGAAAATCTAACCGTTGGATCTTCAAAAATTTTATGTCATTAGAAAGATCATTTCAAAACGAATCCAACGCTTTCAGTTTCGGGAAAATCCGACGGTCGGATCTTCCACACTAGTCATTTGAAGTTACGATTTCAAATTACGAACTGCAGCGTCGTTATTCAATTTAACTTAATTATATTTATATATATATATATATAATCGTTTCTAGCGCTGTTTTTCTTCAGATTTGAATTAAACATTCCAGACAATCCAACCGTCGGATCTTCACAAAGTTGGTGCCATTGGAAAGATATTTCCAAGGCGAACTCAACGGTTGCGGTTTCGGGAAAATCCAACGGTCGGATTTTCCGCACTAGTCGTTTGAAATCACGGTTTCAAAACACGAACTGCACGGCCACGTTTCGTTTTAATTTTATTTATATTTATATATTTATATAAATATAGTTCATGCAAAAATTCCTATATCGTTTTCACTTCAAATATTTCACTAACGCCTTTAACTTTTGGAAAATTTCGCCATAACCTCCTTTGTACGGGAGGGGCTGGGAAAATTCCCAAATAGCCACACGGGCGTCTCATCTCAAAAAGAAAAAGAAAAAGCCAAGCGGCTAGCCAATAGGCTCATAAAATCATCACCCAAACAAAACAGTAAACGTGTACCTATTTGTCGGGCACAAAATTTTATTCCTCTTCTCTAGCCTCTTTGCTATAACCTGTTCAATAAATATGCATGTACATATATACAATTCTTATCACTTCTCATTTTCCATTCAACTTCATATTTAATTCACTTTGGTTTAAAAACACCATTCATTCTAATGTTGCATGCATTGGCAAAAATCATATCATTAGCTAATTAATGAATATTTCAACTCATGCATATTTATTTGAACAAGTGGTCATTTTTAACTCTTCACATTTCAAAGATGATAATTTTGGCGAACTAAAATATATTTCAACACATGACTATTTTATTTAGTTCCTATGCATGTTAAAAATAATATTTCTTTCACAAATATTTATTTCAACGCTCGCATATCTTTAGCATATCACATATATGATAAAAATGATATTTTTATCATTTAAAATATTTATTCAACAAATGAATGTTTTAACACTTTATAATTTCAATAAAAATGTAATTTTTTATCGTTCGATCTTTTTATTCAACACATGAACTTATCCAATACACACACTTCTCAACACATGAGCACCTCCACACATGGATATTTTATATATGTTGTTCATATAAGAAAGATGAAATTTTTATTGTTGAAACTATTTATATATAAAGTGAATATTTTACATACTTCATATATATTATAAAAATGTGATTTTTATTGTTTAAACACTTCATTCATTCAGACATGAATTTAATTTTCACACATCACTTCTCAACACATGAGCATTTCCACACATGGATATAGTTTCAACACATGACTTTAATTTCAACGCATGAAGATAATTCAAAATGAAAATAATTCTAACACATGAATATTATTCAAAATTTAGGCAGCACAACGGCAGGGTAGTTAAAACCGGCACCGTCTCTAGTACGCCTCCTCGCTCTACCTTAAAACCTCGCGGTTTTTGACAATGGGGCTTCATGCATCTAATTCGCACGCAGGCGGCATGTTTTACTTTTATTTCCACAATTATTTCCAATTCATTTCAATCAGCAATGGGTATTTTTCAACCACAACCAATCAATATCAACCACAAACAATTATTCAACCATTCGCATTTTTCATCCAATATTTCACACCAATACACAACAATAAATATCGTCCATGGTTTGTGGACGAGGGGAGTATATATATATATATATAATTGCTATATTTCACTTGCATTTCAACACATATATCAATTATTCTATGCATGTATAATTCATACTTCGCTTATATAGCTTACACAACGCATGTACATGAGGTATAGAACATGTGTGTAATTTATATTTTGCTTATATAATTTATACATGACATTTTCCATTCAAATTCATTTTTATTTAGATTTCTCACATTGGTTTTCGGAGTGCTAAAAATCGTAGATGACTCAGAAAAATCTGTGGTCTCTTCTATGTGGTAGAGAGCCTCCTTGCGGTCCCGATGTTTCCTGTTTCATCGAATTTCGTCAACACACTGAAAAGATATGATTTTTCAAAGTTCAAACATAAAAAAGGACTCACCTTTCACGATGGTTCAAAACTAGGGTTGCAGTTTTCGTGAGAACCGAGGCATGATAGGATAATCAGAGGTGATGACGTGGAAGAGGGAGGAGAGGGGAGTCGGCGCAGGGTGGTTTGAGGTGGTTCGGTGGTCTCTGGCGATCGGGGCGGCGATGGGAAGTGTCGGGGTTTGGGTCGACGATTCTGGCGATAGGGGTCGAGCTTGGGTCGGATTGGAAGAGGGGAGGGAGGCGCTTCGAGGTAGGGGGTGGCGAAGGCTGGAATCGCCTGTGGCGACGGCGATTTAGCTGGGAAGTGGCGAACGACGTGAATCGTCGGTCGAGAGAGAGGCGGCTAGGTTTTCTGCGTTTTTTTATTTTTAAAAATAATGAAAGAAAATTTCTGATTGGCCAATGGTTTTAATAAAATTTTAAATAGTGTTTCTCCACACGGACACCAATTCGAACCCAACGACTGTCATCCCTAGCTAATTACCCCCATCCCGGACACAATGGGATATGTTTCGTTGGCCAATTCGACTGTATCAGTTAGTTATTCTTCAAATTAAAATATAAAATATTTAATTTTAACTTTGAACGTACATTTCAATTTGCCAGGGCCACAAACTAATTCGAAAAATTCCAGAAAAATAAATCTAGCTATGTTTTGACGCTACGGTCCCAACAAAACTAGTTTCGTCGAATTCTGAGATTGTTTGAAAAATGGCCATTTTCTGGTCGATCCAATTTAACAGAAATTGACCAAACACATTTTCTTTTTCCACGCTCACATACTAGCTCCAAAAATTATGAAATTTGAAACCTAGCAATAGTTTGACATCCCGGACCCAACAAAAGTGGTTTCGTCGAATTCCGAGGTCGTTTGCAAAATATCAATTTTCCAGGGCTATATATTCTATATAGCGACCTTTCTGAAAATTCATTCGGCCATAACTTTTGATTCCCGCTATGAAACTTCGATTTTTCAGATTCGTTAGAAAGGTACTGATAAACAGATTCAAATATTTTTGGTTTCACTAAAATCTGTTATATTTTCTACCCTGCATAGTCAGTCAAAGTTTGAATTCAAAATTTCAAACTGACTCACTATTTCTAATTCACTATTTTATTGATATATTCTATTTCAATTGTTCAAATTCCTTTAAAATATCCAATTTAAAAATTTTAAATTGGCTCGTATTTTCCGGGTTGTTACAGGTGCCCCTTTCCGCCACTAACAGAGATACGTTTGTAAAAATCAATGTACGTGACCCTTAAGAACTACTCTGTCAGACATCCGTCCATACAAGTCATCTAGGAACAGGATGAACCGAAAGTACTCTCCTACTACATCCAATATAGGAATCACCCCATGGATCAGTAGCGATAGTCCTTGCAATCCACAGATTCCAGCCACGACAGAACCCCAGTATATCTCCGGGGGGAATCAGAGATTGTAAGTGGTTCTTCTGCTTTATAAAGATCTATTGTCTTCACATGCTCCATCTCGATCATCGCTTGATCTTTCTAGATATTCGTATTTGTTGGTCGGAATGGTTTCCGAATATATATTCGATCCCGGTCTTTCCATACCAACAGTCGTAAAGGTTAGACTTGACAGTCGGTTATTTAACTATCAAGTAAACATCCATGAAATCATAAAAATAGATTTACTGGTCTAGTACTTAGCATGACTTGGCTTTTAAAACTAATCACCCAATTTCCCTTTAATTCCGTTACTAGGGAAATATCCTCTCATCTCATTCCCGTTACTTTGGAAATCTTATCACACACTCTTGCCATTACCAACTAGTATCATCCTTGGATAGTCCCGAAGTCGTTCAAGTTGGGGTATTTTAATTACCTCTCAGACCTTGATCAACAACGTTCTTATCTTCAGATAAATACGAGTTGTAATTCAAAAACCCTATATTATTATTTCAATTCCTATTTCCAATCTCCTTTACCAATCTCGCATTTAAATCCCTTTTTACCAATTTTCTTTTCTTTCGGGAATCCCCTTTTTAAACCCATTGATTCAACTTAATATCATTATTAAGTATTTCCAATTTAAAAACAACACTTTAATTCACATTCCAGTTATAAACCTTGTTTATAAATTTAATATAAACCCTTCCACCTCCCTCAACTCAAATGTTAAGTAAAACTTTTCACTTAAGTTATATATTCGTTTAAACCTCTTATTTGCTTTATTATAAAACTCGAGCTCAAATAATAAAACTTATCACTAGCCTCTTTTCAACATTTGATTTCATTTCTTTTCAAACTTGGTCACTTAAATGTATCACATTTAAGAACATATTATCTACCTCCACATTAATCATTGCAAATTAATTAACTCCTTTATGTACTAGAAAAATAAATCTCCATTTTAAACTCTTACTAAGCTTAACCACTTATTCATTAAGTTATTTTACTAATTTAAGGTCTAACTTAGTTTAAGTGGTGGACACAAACATGGTTACTCTTTTAACCAACTCTATTTAATTCCTCTTTAAATTAATTAAAATATAATTAATTTAAATAACCTTATTTAATCGTTTACGATCAAAATACCTAACTACTAGGTTATCTCATTTGTTTATAATTCTTATCAATATAAAAATTTAGTTTATAAATCATTTCATAATTTCTTATAAACTTTACTAAATAAAAAATTAATATTTATTCCCCTTTTTTAAAATAACTTTCAAAACCTAATTTTGTTAAAAAAATATATTTATAACTTTAATACGGTTGATTTACAATCGATAAAAGACGTATTCAAAAATCGATTGATTTCTAGGCCAGGTGATGCCAATTACCAATCCATACCATCCATTTGTTAATGTCAGAATAAATGTTGAAATATAGTTCAACAATCAACAATAATCAATCATTTCTTGACTGATAATTTCTAGAACAATCATCAATCAATCAACAACCAATTCAAACAATTCACACAATTTCAAATACGTTTATAAACATGACCAATCAAGGAAAATTTCTTTATTTGAGTCGAATCAACATGATTGGCGTTCTACTGAAATTAAACGACCGTTTAATTTCAGAGATTAAATCAACATTAAATATATCACTAGAAAACAGTCAATCATTATCAACTAGAACACGCAAAATAAAAACCCAATTTATATAAAATATAAACGGGAAGAGCCGACTGAGTTTAACTCACCTTGATTTGAATCTGACGATAAACAGTCTGGTTTAATCAAATTAAACTGATGTTTAATTTGAATAAAAATTCCAATTACTTTAGATCCGGACTAGGCCTGCTCCATCTCGAAGTACTCGTCTCCACGGTCCCAATGCAACTGACCGTGCGGAAATCTGACATCGTATGTACGAGATATCATACAAACAATTTTGATGAACTAATTAAATTTTAAAAAGAATTTGGCCCTTACCTTAACCCTTCGGCCCAAAGCCCATCACCCGGTTACCCCTTTTAAACCCTAACCCACCATTCCTTTTCCATTTCATTAGAGCCGCCTCCAAACTTATCTGACACGAACGAAAATTGAAAACCCAAAAGCCCCGTTTTAGTTCATCAAAATCGGAGGGTTATGGTGTCGCAACCTCCCCCTTACGCGCCTCCCTTCGATCACTCCTTGTTCTCCTCCTTCTCCGATTTGTTCTGCTCCACCCGAACGATCCACAACCCTTACGTCATCGCTGGTCAAACCTCCTGAACCAGAGCGAAGCGACTTCAACTCGAACAGGCTCTCGGCACCCTAGGGCTTCGATTTCCGAATCATTTCATCAGAAATCAGTACACGCGCTCGAATTACAGATAAGTCCTTTTACTCATATTTTTGTTTTGATTTTTCTTTTAGTGGTTAGCATGAATATCTCTGTTGGTGTTGATTCGTTTGTTTCAGGAATTCATGAAACAATATGCGTGTATACATAGTGGTGGATGGATAACATCAATGTCAAAATCGAATTGTTATTTCATTCAAAATTTGGATCTGTACGTTAGATTACATTTTAAAATGTATAAATACAGTGATGAGATTTCCTGTGTATGTCCATGTGAATTAGCAATTCGATCTAGCAGTGTATGTAAACTGTTTTGATGGATTGAAAACTGCTAATGTGTACTGTATTTTCGAATAGCCATGTGCCTTAGATATAGATGACACTTCCCTTGATCTCATCTATGACCGAACTGTTCATGTGTATAGATTAGGTTATTTAGTCTATGAATGTATATTCAAATCAGAGACCCATACTGTGGATTTTGTTCAGATTTCTAATTGTACGAAAACAGGGTAACTGAAGTGAAATATCACTGTATGTATTAGCTGTTAGATCTGAATTTCTTAGCTGTTTTGATAGGAATGTATACTATTCTAATCATATCTTTTCTTTTTCCTTTCTCATTTTCAGATCAACTGCTTGAGATGACGGATCACTGGTTTCTTGAAAGAATAAAAAGAGCAGCTGAAAATGAATCCTTTTAGTATTGTATTGGCTTGTCATGGGTTTTGAAAATATGAAATTAGTTGTTCTTGCACTTGTTCTTACGTTGTTTTAGTTTGTTGTACAGTTTTCCTTCTATAGATAATCTTTTGAAGAGATTTGGTGTATTTGAGAGGACATGGCATACCGTCCTTGAGATTTCGAATGGATTCCTTTGCGTTTTGATAATTTTGCATATATATATATATATATTGTATTTTTCTTATGTTGATCACTTTTTGATTTTACTGTTCTCTTTCTGTCCTCATGTATTTAATGGTGTATATTTATTTTCTTTCTTAGCTGTTTAGCTGTATATTTTATATTCTTAGCTGTTTCTTGTACTGAATGGATTTGATGTGCCTATATACATTTGGTTGTTGACTTCTTTGAGGTCCTTTCCTTTTCTTCTCTGTTTGCCTTTCAACTCCTAGGTAAATGATCAAAGTATGGCAAACATGTGCTCATTCCTAGAAGCTAAATAAAAGCTTTAATCTAGAATATTCAACTAGCCTGATTTGTATGCAACAATAAACATATCACACAATACTGAAATATTTTAAGTTTCAAAAACTCGATACACAATAACTTAAATTCATTAACTCGATTAACAAAATAACTTAATATCATTGTATTTATTTAAACCGACATCTCAAATTATAGAATTCAAACTCGACATATACAATCCGGGTTTTAAATAATATATATATAAATATATATATTCGAACTCTATTTAAATAAATTCGATTAATAATCCATTATATTTCAAAACTGATTTAAATATTTGATTTTAAATGGCCTAAAAATTCGGGACGTTACATTCTTTCTCCCTTAGAATAATTTCGTCCTTGAAATTGCAAAGTAAGAAGAATATTTCGGAACATATTATTTTAAAATCATTACACTAGTATTAAATCCAAAGTAAATTCAACTTTAAAAAATTTTCGAAAATTTTGCCAGTATCTTTTCTGCATGGCTCGTTCGATACAACTATAACTACCATTCTGGGCCTCAACTCACTTCGGAAAAAACTTCGAAATCCAAATGGCAACCAACTTTATTTGAATCCCAATTTATTTATCCATTAAATTTTTAAATCCTAATTTATTTTAATTCATTTTCAAATTGATTTTACTTAACCAGGTTCAGTTTCGCTTCCATACCTGATTCACTTGACGAATTAATTTTCTAATCGGTTCAACTTTATTTCAAAATTCAAATTTGATTTCAAATCAAGTCGACCAGAACAACCAAACAATCCATATTAGAAAATAATTTCCTTTTTCTATAAAATATATCTTGGGTAAAATTATTTCATTTACCCTCTTTATAAAACAATATTGTATCCACTCGCTAGTTCAATGCTTCTCAACACTTGAACCAGTCGAATAACACAATACAAAACATTTTTATATAAAATTTTACAAATACGCTCTCATACATATACACTCAAACTCAATCTAGGGTGTTACTAACCCCATCTCTATTGAGTTACGCCACAGAGCCAAGGTTACTACTCAACCAATAGCTCTGATACCAATGTAACGACCCAGGGATTTTCGGCCCTGAAAATCGACAAAAAATCCCTTTACCATACTCATGCCGACCTTCCAGACACCGAAAACACTGGAACGTTTATAGAAAATTCCCTTTACCATACTCATGCCCTCACATGACCGACCACTCATTTCGCTTGAGTGTATCGAATGTATATCACCAACGGTTGGACTCAAACCACCATTCCCGAATGGGCAGAATCGATAAAGTAAGAAACAAAAGGAATTTCTCTAGATAGGTGATTATACACCCTAATCGGAGCGACCCACATAGCTATGCTGCCTGCCCGATTTTTGTCATTTCCTGGTTGATGAGGCTTGAGGTCAGAACACATCTGATCATCGTACACTTTGAATGCCACATCGTCAGATCTGCCAAATCTCTAATTGACGTCCAAAAAAATATTCTGGTCGTTAAGCTAGAGAGGTGCCCCTCTCCGCCACTAACAGAGATACGTTTGTAAAAATCAACGTACATGACCCTTAAGAACTACTCTGTCAGACATCCATCCATACAAGTCATCCAGGAACAGGATGAACCGAAGGTAATCTCCTACTGCATCCAATATAGGAATCACCCCATGGATCAGTAGCGATAGTCCTTGCAATCCACAGATTCCAGCCATGACAGAACCCCAGTATATCTCCGGGACGAATCAGAGATTGTAAGTGGTTCTTCCGCTTTATGAAGATCTATGGTCTTCACATGCTCCATCTCGATCGTCGCTTGATCTTTCTAGATATTCGTATTTATTGGTCGGAATGGTTTCCGAATATATATTCGATCCCGGTCTTTCCATACCAACAATCGTAAAGGTCAGACTTGATAAGCGGTTATTTAACTATCAAGTAAACATCCATGAAATCATAAAAATAGATTTACTGGTCTAGTACTTAGCATCACTTGGCTTTTAAAACTAATCGCCCAATTTCCCTTTAATTTCGTTACTAGGGAAATATCCTCTCATCTTGTAACAACCCTGAATTTTGGGGCCAATTTAAAATTTTTATTTTTATTTTTTTAATGGATTTAGAATATTTAGAAATAAAATCTTAGATGTGTTAGCAGGAAAATATCATTTTTGTTTGATCATGTTGTATAACATGAAATGTCACCTTGCTTGATCATGTGGTATTAATATAAAAAAATGCCATTATCTTATGAAATGTCATATTAGTGTAAATGCCATTATAGTTAGAAAGGTATGTTAGTATAAAAATGCCATTTTAATTAGATAATGTTATATCAAAATAAAAATAACATAAATAGGAAATTGTTTATAAATTTCATTTATGTGGCATTAACATTCATAGGAAATTTATTACAAATAAATAGCCATTTATTTGTCATTTGAATTTGGTTAGGGTGATTTGCTGAATGATATCGTTGTATGATAGAAATAAAGGGTGTAATTTAATATTGGAAATAAACTACAATAGATTGCAATTAAAGTCCATTAAAGTGAATTAATAAGGTAACGGTAGAAGATTGATTACAATAGAATAATTGATTTACTTATGCAACCATTTGCTTTTGTCCATATACATTAAACATATAACCATATTTGGATTGCTATTTTTTTATTTTTTTTAAATCATGTAACTCATTGAAATAATTAAGTCAAACCAAATTTAGTGGAATAATATATATATATATATATATATATATACTTAATGAAATTTAATTATAATTGAAACCAAACACTATAAATCGGTGTAATAACTAACTTGAATTTTGGTATGTGAATTTGTTTTAAAAATATCGTAAATTATTTAAGCAATCAAAATGATATATATATATATATATAGAATGTAGCATTTTGAAATAAACTTATATGGTTAAGATGATAACTGCGAATTATTAATGTAACATGTGTAAATAAATACTAATTAGTCGTATGGTAATTATGATGTTATATATTTTGAAATTTTAAATTCACAAACTTTGTCACAATTAGCATTAAACTAGCATTAATTCTTTTCATTTTATCCTCTATCTCTTTCATTGTTATCAATTTTTGAAATTCGAAAAATGTGTCATTATAGCGTGTCATAAAAGGGGATGTCAGGAAACATAAATGGGAAGTAAATAAGCCAGCCTTAGTCAGCAATTCAATTTTCTATGTCACATATAACATACAAAATGTGAATGGTCCTTGAGGAATAAAAGAACAAATAGCAATGATATATATATACCTTATAAATTTACAAAGAAAAAATCCTAATAGTAATATGACCAGCCGCCACCAATTCTTTGAACGGCCATTATATTCTCTCCTTCCTCCCTCACTCTAATTCGATTCTTTCATCAATTCTAAGAATTTCCAAATGGAAAAAATCTTTAGCTAAGAGAGTTCTACAGTTTCAACGGTCACGATCTCCTCGGGCTCATGTTGATGGCGTAAGTGGAGGAGGTTGGCAGCGACTTGGTGGTGCATTCAATTCTGGCGTCGGTCGATTCTGGTGATGTGCGTTTTGAAGAAGGAGCGGTTTACAGAAAGGATTAAGGGTAACGATTTAATTAGGATAATATAATTCAAATATGTAATTAAAGCATTGAATGATTAAAAGGCCATATCTTATCCAAATCAGGACGGAATTGAGCGATTTTCAAAGCGTTGAAATTGTGAAGAAAAGATCTACGAGATGGAGTTGAATAGATCTAAAACAGAGCATTTTGGAAATTCAGGAAATTTCAAATCTGAATTATTCGGTGAGAAATTCTATTCTTTCATTTTATAATTAAAATTTGTTAATGATAATTGTAGTATTCTTCATATGCCGTAATACTCTGTTGTTTTCTATACATGATTTGATCTGTGTATTATTAGAATGTTGAAATTAACGTTTATGTTAATTAGATAATTGAATCAAACAAAATTATCATTGTGTTATTAGAATGTTGAAATTAACGTTTATGTTAATTAGATAATTGAATCAAACAAAATTATCATTGTGTTATTATAATGTTGAAATTAACGTTTATGTTAATTAGATAATTGAATCAAACAAAATTATCATTGTGTTATTAGAATGTTGAAATTAACGTTTATGTTAATTAGATAACTGAATCAAACAAAATTATCATTTTTTTATTAGAATGTCGAAATGAATGTTTATGATAATTAGAGAATTGAGTTGCGACAAAATTATCATCTTTGTCAAATATAAGAGTTGCGAAGAAAAAATTATCATCTTTGTCAAATATAAGAGTTGCGACAAAATTATCATCTTTGTCAAATGTAAGAGTTGCGAAAAATAGAATGAGAAGTTTGACATGAGACTTGTCACCCAATTATACATTGTTATCCTATGTATTGACATGAAAAACTTACACCAAAACAACATGATTACATGTATTATTATGAGGAATGGACATCATAATTGACATCAAAATATTAGTTGTAGCCATATATAGGAATTGTTATGGAAACATTGACACCAAAATATTAGTTGATATCATATGTAGAAATATGAAGGTGATATGAAATTGACATAAAATAAACATATTTTTAGTATCATTAAGTTTTATATAAAATAAACATATTTTTAGCGTCGTTAAGATTCGTGAAAATGAGCATAATTTTAATGTCATTAAGTTTCACCAAAAATGAAACATTATTTTTAGTGTCAAGTTGTGTCATTAAAAATGAAACATAAATTTAGTGTTCTGTAGAATCATTAAAAATGAATACTTTTAGTGTCATATTGAAACATTGAAAAAGAATATATTTTTAGTGTCGTGTCGATTCAACTAAAAATAATATATTCTTAGCGTCCTTTAGTTGCAATTTGAAATAACATATTTTTGTTGTCATTTATATTACAATAAAAAGATTTCATGTTTAATGTAATATGGTTCATTAGAAGGATTGAACAAAAAGAAAAAAAGTTTAATTAGAATAGACATGCTATTTTTATTAGGAACATGTTATGTAAGATAAATTTGTCATTTATGTAAAAATTAAATTTGTTATTTATGTAAAAATTGAATTTGTCATTTATGTAAAAGTTAATTTGTCAGTTATGTGAAATTTAATTTGTCATTTATGTGAAAATTGGAACTGGCATTTATGTTAAGATAAATTTGCGTTTAAATATTATAATGTCATTTATTGAAAATGTCATTAAAATTTGAATGTCATTGAAACTAGAATATCACTAGATTAAAATGTCATTAAATTATAAAGTCATTAAAACTAGAAGGTCATTAGATGAAAAAAGGTCATTAGAATTCATAGAAAATATGTTTCCATATAAAATATCCTCTTTATATGACATTAGAATTCATCACTTTTATTTAAGAATGGCACGTGAATTAAAAACATCAATTTTGTTAAGAAGTGCCATGTAAAATAATATTTTTAGTAGAACAATTATAATGATTAATTAAAATTGTACTTGGACACGAGGTTAGGTCACATTTGTGGTGGAAGTCTGCCCGGACCCGACCGACATATCCAGCAGCCACAAATGTTGGGCCTAATGCGAGAGGTCCAAGTGCACAAATACAAATTGGGGCAAGACACGAGGTTAAGCCCGACTTGTGGGATAAGGCTGCCCGGAACCAACCGCCATATCCAACATTCACAAGTTGCAGGCCTAATGTGAGAGGTCAGGCCCATATTAAAATATAAATGGTTAAATAGAAAATGGACATTATTTATGTAACGACCCGGAATTTTGGAGCCAATTTAAAATTTTTAATTTAGAAATTTTAATGGATTTTTAATATTTAAAATAAATTATATTGAATAATAACGACTAAAAATTTATTTTAAAATGAATAAATTCAATTCAATTATAAAAGGAGATTAAAATAGCGCTGCAGTTTGAAATTTTGAATTTGAACTTTGACTGACTGTACATGATTCATTTTTAATCAGAATTGAGCGAAACAAGAAATATTTAAATCTGTTTAATCATATCTTTCTAACGAGTCTGAAAAATTGAAATTTCACTATATAATTAGAAACTTATGTCCAGTTTAAAATTTAGAAAAGTCGCTGTAGAATTTATATATATTTTAATTAAATATATTGGCCTTAAAAATAGTCATTTTTCAAACGACCTCGGTTTTCGACGAAACCACTTTTGTTGGAACCGGAATGTCAAATTATTGCTAGGTTTCAATTTTCATAATTTTTCGAATTAATATGTGAGCGTGGCAAAGGAAAATGTGTTTTGTCAGTTTCGGTCAGATTTAATCGACCTGAAAATGGCCATTTTTCAAACAGTCTCAGAATTAGACGAAATTAGTTTTGTTAGTACCGTATCGTCAAAACATAACTAGAAATAGTTTTTCTGGAATTTTTAGAGGTCGTATGTGGCCCCGGTGAATTTAAATGTAAGATTGAATTAAATAAATAAATGAATTATATATTAAATTAAAGAAAACAAGCTGGAGGTAATCAAACGGGCTGATGAGGCCTAGCCCATTGCGTCCGTAACGTGGGTATTTGCCTAGGGACAATTCTTGTTGGGCGGGATTTGGAGTCTGTACGGATTAACGGGCTATTTTTTTATTAATTAAATAGTATAATATACTCTATATATACTCTTGGCAAATACGCATAACCCTAGTCCATCTCTTTACAGCCGCCAGGTATAGAATTGAACGATAGAAAAGCCGCGATCTTCCTTCTCCTTTTTCTTTTAATCCACAAACCCATTCTCGAAATCACAAAATGGAAATTACAGAGCTCGACGAGCTCTTCATTATCAACGGTTATGATCGGGATTAGTGTTTCGTTCTGGCCAGACCACGGTCGGGAAGTGGCGCCGCTTAGACAGGAATTGGGAGGCCATGGGGGGTGCGAGCGTGCCAAGCTTTCGGATGGAGTTGGCTCTTGCGAAGGGGGTTCAAATGGTGGTGGCCGATCAACATCGGGGTGAGCGTGGATGGATCGACGATGATCAGAAGATGGCGAAGTTGGGTTTTCCCAAATTGACGGGTTTCAAGAAATAGAGAACGGTGAAGAAAGGATAACCCAAAATAGTTGATGTAATTCATTTGTTAATTAATTAATTATCTTAATAAATTATCCAACGCGTTATTTACCATAACTTCTTCATACAGAAACGAAATCGAACGATTTCAGAAGCGTTGGATTCACAATGAAAAATGCTACAGCACAGAACTGACTAGGACTGAAACAGAGCAAACCAAAATTTGAGGAAATTTCAGATCTGAATTAAAAGCAATGTGAGATTTTTTTTTAATAATTAAAATTTAAGTATCTTTCGTTATTTAAATTCCATGTGCGTATTTTAATTTAATTCAGATCTGTGCTGAATGATGTTGTATTTGTTGCTTGTTGATTTTTGCTGATTTTGAGTGATGCTATTTGGTATGATCTGATTTGGTTTGATGATATTGTCATATTGATTTATCGATTAAATTAATCATTTTGTTTAAAGTAGAATCAACAATATAAATTGTCATATTAGATTAAAAATACTTTTTATATAAATTTTCATGTTAGAATAAAAATACTTTTTATATAAATGGTCATATTAGAATAAAAATATCTTTTATGTTAGAATAGTCATATTGGAAATAAAATAACATTTCCTTATAAAATGTTTCATCGGAAAAGAGTAGACAATAAGGAAATTACATTTTTATTGTAATATGAAACATTAGAAAAGAGTAGACAAAAAAAAATTATATTTTTTTTATTGTAATATGAAATATTAGAAAAGGGCAGACAATGAGGATTGCATTTTTATTGTAATGAGAATCATTTTTGTTGAAACTGGAATGGTCAACAAAAATGAATGAATCATTTGTATTCATTTTCTTAAAATTGAATTGTTAATAATATGAATTGTCACTTCTATTTATATTGCTTAAAATAAGAATTGTTAACAATAAAGAACTATCATTTTTAATAATTTTGTTGAAATAGAATTTTCAACAAAAATGAATAATCGCTTTTTAGTCCTTTTGATGAACTAGAATTTTCAACAAAAATGAGATACACATTTTTAGGCATTTTGTTGTGTTAGAATTTTCAACAAAATGAAATATCAATTTCTATCATCCTGTTGAATTAGTATATAAATAAGGAAAATGTTCATGTTTTAACCTAACATGAATTCATTAAAATGTACATTTTTAATGAAACGCTTAATAAGATTAAAAGAACATTTTGTTAAGAAATGTTTAATATGATTAAAAGAACATTTTTATTAGGAATGGTTCTTAGGATTAAAAATACCATTTTTGTTACAGATGAGAAGTTAGAATAAAAATAACATTTTTAGCATAAATTGTTGCATTGAAATTAAGATACATTTTTATTATAAAGTGTAGCATGAGAATAAAATTGTCATTTTAAATAGGAATGTTTTATTTGAATAACATTTTGATTAGTTCGTGTTATGTCAAAATGTTTACTTAGATTAAAAACATCGTTTTGCTAGGGAATGTCATTTAGAATAAAAACACCAATTTTATTAGAAACGACATTTTTGTTAGAAATGTTAATTTAGATTAAAAAAACCATTTTTGTTTGAAATGTTTATTTAGATTAAAAAGACCATTTATGTTAGAAATGTTTATTTAGAATAAAAAGGACAAATTTATGATGATACCTTTATTTACATTTGTTTTTTGTAAATAAGACATGTAAAAGAAAAGAATACTTTATTTACATTTGTTTTTGTAAATAAGACATGTAAAAGAAAAGAATATTTTATTTACATTTTTGTATGTAAAAGAGACATGTATTAGAACGGAACATTTTTTTTTTACATTCTACATATAAATAAGATACATGAATTAGGAAAGTATATTTTATTCACATTTTAGACGTGAATAAAAACTTAGAATTAAAAGTGCCTTTTTATTCACATTTTAGATGTAAATAAAAACATTGGAATAAAAGAGACATTTTTGTCACTTTAAAAAGAATTGAATTTAAAGACTAGATTTTACTGTAACATTGTTTACAATAAAAGAATTGAATTTAAAGACTAGATTTTTATTGTCAATTGTTCACAATAAAGAAAGAACTGAAATATATGTCAGTGATGTTGAAGTGTTTGATGTGTTGAATATGTAGTTAGTTTATTTAAATTGAATATTACACTTCCATTTACGAGTCATCCGACTTGTTTTTGTGATTGGGTTGATAATTTTTACACATCGCCCAAGTGCACAAATAATTTTTATTTGATTGTTGGATGAAACCCCACACGGGTGTTGGGATGATATTTGGTCTACACTAATCCCAATGTTTAGTGTAGAATCCACTTTGGCTGTTATTTGGATGTTTGATAATTATTCATCTTGATTGTTGATTTCATGCAGTATATGGTTGTTGATTGAGTCACATTCCAATAAAGAATATTCTAGAAAAAGTATATTTTAGAAAATATCTTAGAAAAAGAATATATTTTAGGAAAATATATCTTTATTGAAATGAACTAGTTATTAACTAGAATAAATCATTAAATTTAGATTTAATGAAGTTTTCCAATTTGTCAATATTTAATTGAAATTAAATAAATTGGATTTTGGGTTGTCGTGAATAGTGTCTTTAATAACACTGTCCTTAAACCCCGTATGAAAAGAATAATATTTTAATTTAAGATTTTAAAAAAAATTCAATTATATCTAGTAATTGGAATAAAGTAAAACATGAGTTGGATTTATTGTGAACCGTGTTTTTAAGTGACATGTGTTCTTTAACTCAACTGACAGTGAAAATATGTTTTAGAATTTTATAAATCTTTTATTAAGATTTAAAATGGGAATTCTCCAAAGTCCAAGTTTTCCAATTTGATATATTAAATTGGAGTTGAATGAAATTCGAATTAATAATAACCGAGATCAATTTCTGTAAAAGAAGACTGATACTACATATGGAATTTAAGAGGCTTTGCCGTTATTCCATTTATATTATTGGTCAGATACAGAAATTTGTAACGATCATATATTGATTTGATTTCTTTGAAGATTCCATCTTTTATGGAAGATGATTTTGGGTTTACTGTGAACTATGTTTTAAAATGACATTATTCTTTAACCCAGTTAAAGATAAGATTAATTTCTTAAATTTAAATTATCATTGAATAATGATTTTTGATATTTAAAACCAAATTTGAGTTTTAATAAATCTTTAAAAGAAAGATTTAAGAATAAATTTGAAGAATTTATCTTTGATAAGATAATGCGAATAATTCATTAGAAGAATAATTCTGAATTGGAATGTGGTGTTGGATGTACTTTTATAGTACTCGACTTTTTATTATAAAAGTACGAGAGTTATTCGGAAAGACCGGGTTTAACCCATTCTGAATAATTACTACGACAATGAAGAGTCGAAGATGAAGACGGTGTTTGAAGACCGACGATCTTCACATCGAATGGATGTATTGCTACTGAGAACCATGATGGGAGTAGCTACCTTGAAGGGGCTTCAGTGGTAGTTGTCCGGACTATTGTTGATTGTTCGGATTTGGTTTTCGCTCAGACCCAGAGCATAAGCTAGTAAATGGATGCGTGTCTGACATTGGATTTCATTCCATGTGAATTAAATCGATTTCTATTAATGTATGTCTATTTGGTGGTGGAGAATTTATTCTCTACTTAACACCCGGGTATATATTAACAGTGATTGATCGCATGGCGTGAGTTGTCAATGTGGCACGCCAAGATACAAATGATCAAGGCTTTTTTTGAAAAGCAGGGCCTTGTGGGATGATCAAAGCATAGCCTATTACGGCATAGCTTTGTGTATATCGTGACTTCGTGAGCCTCACACCCCGATATGAGTCAAAACGGGATATGGACCGTAGGGAGTGCACACGTTTCTTTCTAGCTAGTGGTAGTGTCAGTGCTTAAACTGGCTGACATTTTACTTATGTGGATGATGGATTTTGAGGCGCCTCGGATTTTTATAGGCCGATAGTGGTCATATTATAGGTTCAAAGGAACCAGGAAACGTGTGTTCAGGCATAACCAATCCAATGCCAATAGGCGGGGACTGGCCCTACTGCTCCAAGGGTTCACTGCGGGGGATCCTAAGGCATTTGCTAGAGTGTCTCGAATCGGAGAGGAGCTTGCCCCTAGCCTCGACTCATGATGGAAAACCAACTTCCAATACGACCTTGTGGTTTTGATTGTAGAACTAGTATGGCGACATGATATATGGTACCCATGCCGTCTTGGATTGATACATTATGATTGAAATGTTTTTATATAACATATACACACTAATATTAAATCCGTTTTATCGTATCAAGCATCTTTTGACCATTATAAGGTAAAACCCTATCCTCCGGTTTGCGTTGCATTGTGTGATGGGACTTGTGTCTTATAATGGTTTCATTTTTCTAAAAAGCATTGCGTTGTTTAACATATTACTTTATTTTATGCACTGGCAATCGAATGGAATAAACCCGTTAGCCTTATTATTAGATAAGTTTAGTTAAGATTTCTCATACCAGTCCCATGACTGACCTATAGTTTGTTTTCACTAGCAAACTCGGGTGCCAATATTTTCCACACGGGCAGTCGAGTAGCTTTTTGCAGATATATTTACAGGATCATGGTATATAGCTGAAGCAATATTCGGAAAGCTCTGTATCCGCGTATTCCTTTCGGTTGTGTATTTGTAATATTTTCTGCTGCTATTTAAATGTATTTTAAATCCCTGATATTATTGAATTTTTATTGTGTAATTAAGTATTCATACTCTGTTACATTCTTGTACTCTGATGTAATTGTTGTAATCAGCAATAAAATGTTCTTCAGTTTGTGTTCTGATGTGTGTTGTTCTCAAAGCAATCCATGCTTTCCTTGACTGGGAAGTTTGGGTCGTCACATGTGGTATCAGAGCTTTGGTTTACGGAGCTCGAGAACACAACACATTAGAACCGAACGAAAGAATTCATCAGAGATTGGATTAGTAATATCCAATGAGAATAACTCATTAGAGATGGGATCAGTAGTATCCTAGAACGAATGTGAAGAGTATTATTTTCTTTAAAAATAAAAGTAAAAACAAACTTAGTTTTGAAAATTTTATCTAAAAATACGTATTTGAGTATATTATATTTTAATGTGGACAATCGAGTATATAAAGATTTCGAATATACGAGTAATTAACGGATATTCGAAGTTTTAATATACTCGATAGATATAGAATCACACTCTAGTCGCCCGGAGATGATTCTGATGGTTGATGCATCATCATCAGAGTTTATGTTCGAGTCTCGAAAGTGGGATTTCTATATATTTCCATTGACTGGTATGAGAAACAACACTTAGTTAGTACACATTGCTATGATTTACACTAAAAATATGATTTTTGACTATATATAAAAGTTATACATATTTGAAAAGTTAATTACCTAATTGATTGATGGTTCCGATGTTTGATTATTAGTTTAGCTAACCAAAAAAAATTATTGGAATGATAATTACTTTAACTAATAAAATTTTTGCAAACAACAAATAGAAATTTAATAAAGTTAGTTGATTAACAACTTTTAGCTATGTTCCTTTTCGAGGACGAAAAGATTTTAAGTGGGGACGATTGTAACGACCCGGAATTTTGGGGCCAATTTAAAAATTTTAATTTAGAAATTTTAAAGGATTTTTAATATTTTAAATAAATTATATTAAATAATAACAACTAAAAATTAATTTTAAAACGAATAAATTTAATTCAATTATAAAAGGAGTTTAAAACAGCGCTGTAGTTTGAAAAATTGAATTTGAACTTTGACTGACTGTACAGGATTCATTTTAAATCAGAATTGAGCAAAACAAGAAATATTTAAATCTATTTAATCATATCTTTCTAACGAGTCTGAAAAATTGAAATTTCACTATATAATTAGAAAGTTATGTCTAGTTTAAAATTTAGAAAAGTCGCTGTAGAATTTATATATATTTTAATTAAATATATTGGCCTAAAAAATAGTCATTTTTTAAATGACCTCGGTTTTCGATGAAACCACTTTTGTTGGAACTGAAATGTTAAATTATTGCTAGGTTTCAATTTTCATAATTTTTTGAATTAATATGTGAGCGTGGCAAAGGAAAATGTGTTTTGTCAGTTTTGGTTAGATTTAATCGACCTGAAAATGGCCATTTTTCAAACAGTCTCAGAATTAGAAGAAATTAGTTTTGTTAGGACCGTATCGTCAAAACATAACTAGAAATAATTTTTCTGGAATTTTTAGAGGTCGTATGTGGCCCCGGTGAATTTAAATGTAAGATTGAATTAAATAAATAAATGAATTATATATTAAATTAAAGAAAACAAACTGGAGGTGATCAAACGGGCTGACGAGGCCTAGCCCATTGCGTTCGTAACGTGGGTATTTGCCTAAGGACAATTCTTGTTGGGCTGGATTTGGAGTCTGTACGGATTAACGGGCTATTTTTTTATTAATTAATTAAATAGTATAATATACTCTATATATACTCTTGGCAAATACGCATAACCCTAGTCCATCTCTTTACAGCCGCCAGGAATAGAATTGAACGGCAGAAAAGCCGCGATCTTCCTTCTCCTTTTTCTTTTAATCCACAAACCCATTCTCGAAATCACAAAATGGAAATTAAAGAGCTCAACGAGCTCTTCATTATCAACGGTTATGATCGGGTTTAGTGTTTCGTTCTGGCCAGACCACGGTCGGGAAGTGGCGCCGCTTAAACAGGAATTGGGAGGCCATGGTGGGTGCGAGCGTGCCAAGCTTTCAGGTGGAGGTGGCTCTTGCGAAGGGGGTTCAAATGGTGGTGGCCGATCAGCATCGGGGTGAGCGTGGATGGATCGACGATGACCAGAAGATGGCGAAGTTGGGTTTTCCCAAATTGAAGGGTTTCAGGAAATAGAGAACGGTGAAGAAAGGATTAACCCAAAATAGTTGATGTAATTCATTTGTTAATTAATTAATTATCTTAATAAAT
Organism: Allium sativum; assembly: GCA_030737875.1. Taxonomy (NCBI): domain Eukaryota; kingdom Viridiplantae; phylum Streptophyta; class Magnoliopsida; order Asparagales; family Amaryllidaceae; genus Allium; species Allium sativum. The sequence goes on from CM060920.1 coordinate 251,463,551, forward strand.
TATCCAACGCGTTATTTATCATAACTTCTACATACAGAAACGAAATCGAACGATTTCAGAAGCATTGGATTCGCAATGAAAAATGCTACAGCACAGAACTGACTAGGACTGAAACAGAGCAAACCAAAATTTGAGGAAATTTCAGATCTGAATTAAAAGCAATGTGAGATTTCTTTTTTTTTAAATAATTAAAATTTAAGTATCTTTCGTTATTTAAATTCCATGTGTGTATTTTAATTTAATTCAGATCTGTGATGTATGATGTTGTATTTGTTGCTTGTTGATTTTTGCTGATTTTGAGTGATGCTATTTGGTATGATCTGATTTGGTTTGATGATATTGTCATATTGATTTATCGATTAAATTAATCATTTTGTTTAAAGTAGAATCAACAATATAAATTTTCATATTAGAATAAAAATACTTTTCATATAAATTGTCATGTTAGAATAAAAATACATTTTTATATAAATGGTCATATTAGAATAAAAATATCTTTTATGTTAGAATAGTCATATTGGAAATAAAATAACATTTCCTTATAAAATGTTTCATCAGAAAAGAGTAGACAATAAGGAAATTACATTTTTATTGTAATATGAAACATTAGAAAAGAGTAGATAAAAAAAATTATATTTTTTTATGTAATATGAAATATTAGAAAAGGGCAGACAATGAGGATTGCATTTTTATTGTAATGAGAATCATTTTTGTTGAAACTGGAATGGTCAACAAAAATGAATGAATCATTTGTATTCATTTTCTTAAAATTGAATTGTTAATAATATGAATTGTCACTTCTATTTATATTGGTTAAAATAAGAATTGTTAACAATAAAGAACTATCATTTTTAATAATTTTGTGGAAATAGAATTTTCAACAAAAATGAATAATCACTTTTTAGTCCTTTTGTTGAACTAGAATTTTCAACAAAAATGAGATACACATTTTTAGGCATTTTGTTGAGTTAGAATTTTCAACAAAATGAAATATCAATTTCTATCATCCTGTTGAATTAGTATATAAATAAGGAAAATGTTCATGTTTTAACCTAACATGAATTCATTAAAATATACATTTTTAATGAAACGCTTAATATGATTAAAAGAACATTTTGTTAAGAAATGTTTAATATGATTAACAGAATATTTTTATTAGGAATGGTTCTTAGGATTAAAAATACCATTTTTGTAACAGATGAGAAGTTAGAATAAAAATAACATTTTTAGCATAAATTGTTGCATTGAAATTAAGATACATTTTTATTATAAAGTGTAGCATGAGAATAAAATTGTCATCTTAAGTAGGAATGTTTTATTTGAATAACATTTTGATTAGTTCGTGTTATGTCTAAATGTTTACTTAGATTAAAAACATTGTTTTGCTAGGGAATTTCATTTAGAATAAAAACACCATTTTTATTAGAAACGACATTTTTGTTAGAAATGTTAATTTAGATTAAAAAGACCATTTTTTTTGAAATGTTTAATTAGATTAAAAAGACCATTTATGTTAGAAATGTTTATTTATAATAAAAAGGACAAATTTATGATGATACCTTTATTTACATTTGTTTTTTGTAAATAAGACATGTAAAAGAAAAGAATACTTTATTTACATTTGTTTTTGTAAATAAGACATGTAAAAGAAAAGAATATTTTATTTACATTTTTGTATGTAAAAGAGACATGTATTAGAACAGAACATTTTTTTTTTTACATTCTACATATAAATAAGATACATGAATTAGGAAAGTATATTTTATTCACATTTTAGACGTGAATAAAAACTTAGAATTAAAAGTGCCTTTTTATTCACATTTTAGATGTAAATAAAAACATTGGAATAAAAGAGACATTTTTGTCACTTTAAAAAGAATTGAATTTAAAGACTTGATTTTACTGTAACATTGTTTACAATAAAAGAATTGAATTTAAAGACTAGATTTTTATTGTCAATTGTTCACAATAAAGAAAGAACTGAAATATATGTCTGTGATGTTGAAGTGTTTGATGTGTTGAGTATGTAGTTAGTTTATTTAAATTGAATATTACACTTCCATTTACGAGTCATCCGCCTTGTTTATGTGATTGGGTTGATAATTTTTACACATCGCCCAAGTGCACAAATAATTTTTATTTGATTGTTGGATGAAACCCCACACGGGTTTTGGGATGATATTTGGTCTACACTAATCCCAATGTTTAGTGTAGAATCCACTTTGGCTGTTATTTGGATGTTTGATAATTATTCATCTTGATTGTTGATTTCATGCAGTATATGGTTGTTGATTGAGTCACATTCCAATAAAGAAAATTCTAGAAAAAGTATATTTTAGAAAATATCTTAGAAAAAGAATATATTTTTGGAAAATATATCTTTATTGAAATGAACTAGTTAGTAACTAGAATAAATCATTAAATTTAGATTTAATGAAGTTTTCCAATTTGTCAATATTTAATTGAAATTAAGTAAATTGGATTTTGGGTTGTCATGAATAGTGTCTTTAATAACACTGTCCTTAAACCCCGTATGAAAAGAATAATCTTTTAATTTAAGATTATTAAAAAATTTCAATTATATCTAGTAATTGGAATAAAGTAAAACATGAGTTGGATTTATAGTGAAGCGTGTTTTTAAGTGACATGTGTTCTTTAACTCAACTGACAGTGAAAATATGGTTTGGAATTTTATAAATCTTTTATTAAGATTTAAAATGGGAATTCTCCAAAGTCCAAGTTTTCCAATTTAATATATTAAACTGGAGTTGAATGAAATTCGAATTAATAATAACCGAGATCAGTTTCTGTAAAAGAAGTGTAACGACCCGCAAATCCGAGCTATCTGAGTTGACTAAATACACCACACGTCCAACCCAAATAACACAGAAATACGAACCATTAATAGAAAGAAGTTAGAAGGTGAGAATAGATGAGATAGAAACTTAGAATAGATGAAGAAGAAGAACATAAACACATCACAGAACCTCACATCGCAGCGGAATAAAATATAATATAGATAACAACTTTTTGAATACAAAATTTTTGACTGTATATACATACATCATTATCAGAGTACACACTTACAATACAGCGGAAATAACACTAGATAACTAACGCTGAAGCCTCCTGCTCCAAGCTCCTCCAAGTGAATCTGTAAAATTCCGACTACTTGACTGCCCGTACAAATTTGGGCACCCAAGAGTTTAGGGAAAACAAAACAAAATAAACTCTGGGTCAGTCATGGGACTGGTGTGAGTAAACTCCAACCACTTGTTTAACTTAAAAAAAAATCCTTTCAAAGGAAAAGATAATAGTAAGACCAGCCCACACATAAACACGGACGGTTTTTACCTTACTATAACCCAAAACACTTTGATACGAAAATCCAGTGATATTATAATAATGTCTATATCAAGTAAATAACCAAATAGCAGAACGCTTGCATCTCACGCTCCACATATATATTATAAAATCAAAAACCGCATGGCGCTTATTGGAGATTGGATTTCCAACATGACAAGGTATGGAACCACCTTCCGCTAGTGTATCTCTAGAGAGGAATACACTGGGTTCAACAAGAACATCTTGTAACCCGGCCCACACATGACCGACCACTCATTTCGCTTGAGTGTATCGAATGTATATCACCAACGGTTGGGATCAGCAACCGTCTCCCGACTGGGACAGCATCGAATAGAATAAGAAATTAAATGAACCTCTAGATAGGTGATTATACATCCTAATGGGTGCGACCCACATAGCCATGCTGCCTGCCCGATTTTTGTCCTTTCCCGGTTGTTGAGGCCTGAGGCTACGAATACTTACCATTCATTGATAGCACAATCACTTTGAATGCCACATTGTCAGATCCGTTAATCACTAGTTGAGTTTGCACAAATATTCTGGATGTTATGCTAAGGGAATAAATCCGTTGCAACCATATATATTTATACAGACCAACCCATTTGATCATTGGAAATACTCTGTCAGACATTCGTCCATATACGTTCGTTCTGGGATTGAACGAAACCGAAGGCACTATTTCTATTACTAGAAAAAGCCCTTGCACTTTACTCCGTCTTCAATATATTCAGCATACTTGGTTCGCAACGCTTATGCCAATACGGAGTGGTTCTTAGGATAATAATCCAACCGGTCTCTCCATACTGACAACGATGGTCAAAACTTCGATAGTCTGTGATTTAACTATCGAATAAAACAAGTGTTCAATCAACATATCAAACAAAACACTGGGCTCTTTAATTAATATTTCATTAATTAAATCACTTTTCCATTTCCTTAACAATATTTGTTTACCAAATATTTCAATAATCAATCTTGGCCCTTTACGCTATTTTTGATTTCGTTTCCTTATCGAATTCTATATATATCGATATATAGATTTCTAATTGTCAAATTTCTTAAAAATATTCTAACTCCTTAAATTTCCGGAAAATTTCGCCATAACCTCCCCTGCATCGGGAGCATCGGGAAATTTCAAATAGCTTCCCGGTATCTTCTCCAATCGAAAAGAAAAAGGAAAAGCCAAGCGGCTTGCCGATACGGCGCATAAAATCTCATATATGAATTAAACATGTACCTTTTTGTCGGGCACATAAATAAAAATCTTCATATACTCCATCCCATATCTGTTTAACACCTGTTCACCTGTTTCCAATTCCATTCAACTAAATCCATTCGTTTGAATTAAATTTTGAATCGTTTGAATTCAGTTTCGCTCAATTATTCTTTAATTAGCCCTTTTTGCATATTTCACTTCTTTGTTGAACATAACATGTTCAAACAAAATATTTAACTTGCTCATAACCAAATTGAATTTCAATTTCAATCCTAGTTTCCTGTTTGATTTCGAATATAATTTTCAAATCGAATTCGCTTATTCAAACCCCAATATCCATTTGAAAACTCATTAACTAATTTTTATTCACTTTAGTTAATTCTATTCAATAAATCAAAAATCTGGTTTCTGTTTCAAAAATCATATTCATTTACACAACTTGAATTCGCATATATTTTACAACTCAACTCTGAAATTTTCTAAATAGAAAATTCGGATTTTATCGCTTAAAATCCTTTTATAATATTAAATAAACCATTATGGTTTTAAACGATTCTGGCGCTGCTTTTCTGAAAATTTGATTTTGACATAACTCAAAATCTATACGACGAAATTCAGATTTTTCTCCTTCATTAGAAAACTATTATCAAATCGGTCCTGACGTTTCTTGTTTCAAAGAATTTCGGCTTCAACCGAGTTCTATATATTCAATTGAAGTTCGAATTGCCAATTTACGAACTGCAGCGCTACGGCGAGTTCGTTTTAATTATATTTATATATATATAAACTTTTTAAACTTCTTAAAAATGAATTCAACTTCGTTTTAACCTTATTTGAATTCCTTGATTTAAATTCAAATCTCACTTTGAATTCCATATTCAAATTTCAATCCCTTTCCTATTTGATATTCAAATTCAATACTTAAATTTCTATTTGAATTCCCTATATGCAAATTCAAGACTTGAATTCATTTGAATTCTTTTATTCAAACTCTATTTTTAAATTCCATTTGAACTTCTATATTCCAATTTCTATATTTAAATTCTATTGGAATTCAAATATTCAAACTTCTTTTTAAATTCTTTATTCAAAATTCCATAGTTTTAACCCCATTTGAATTTCATATTCAAATCCCATAGATTAAATCCTATTTGAATTCAATTTGAACTTCTTATATTCAAATTCCATTTTTCATTTGAATTCTAATATTCAAATTCGTTTCCAGCCCCATTTGAATTTCTAATATTCAAATTCATTAACCCCATTTGAATTTCTAATATTCAAATTCATTAACACCATTTGAATTTCTAATATTCAAATTCATTAACACCATTTGAATTTCTAATATTCAAATTCATTTGAATTCCCTTGAATTCAAATCCCATTTCAAAACCCTTTGGATTTCCTATTTGAAATCCTATTTGAAATTCCATTTCCCATTCTACTTTGAAATTCTATTTTCAAAGTTTATTTCAAATTCTATTTTGAAATCTCATATTCAAATTTCTACTTGAATTTCTGTATTCAATTCCATGATCAAATTCAACACTTGAATTTCTATTTCAAATCTCTATTTAAATTTCATATTTAAATTCCATTCAAATCTCTATTCAGATTTCACATTTGAATTCTTCCCTGAAATACTATATTTCAAATTCTATTCAAATCCTTCTTTGAAATTCTATATTTCAAATTCTATTTGAACTTCTATATTCAAATCTCTATTTGAATTTCTTTATTCGAATTCCTTTGAATTCAAATTTTATTTTAATTCTTTGGATTCAAATTCTATTTTTCATTCAAATTTCGTCTATTCAAATCCTATTTGAACTTCTATTTGAATTTCTAATATTCAATATCCTTTTAAAATTCAAACATTCAAACTCCTTTTAAAATTCAAATGTTATACTCACTTTTCATTCGAGTTCTATATTTAAAAATTCCATTTCACATCCTATTTTTGAAATTTCATTTCAAATCCCAATTTCACGCTTGTATTTCTATTTTTGAATTATCAAATGATAATTCTTCCCACTTCATCTATAATTTTGTTATAAAAGAACTATTTCTTAACTTCGTTTAAAAAGAAACTACTTGTTTTATTTTTAAAACAAGTTTATATTTTTATTTCCATTTAAAATTCAAATTCTATAGAATTTTCCCTTTTTAAATCTCAATATCCTTTTTACGATAATTTAAAATATCATTACTTAAGCCCAGTGATATTTAAACACACAAAGCAACAAATTATTTATTTTTTCTAACACATCATATATAACAATATATATGCAAACAAATAAACAAACAGATAATATATTTTTGAGGAATCCAGTTGGATTCCTCCAACCTGTTTTTCCTGCATCCACAGATGTTAGCACATAAATAATACCCATTCTGCTTCGTGGCAGAATATCGCGGTATAGAAGGTCATCCACTAATCATAGCGTGGGGCGTATAGGGTAATCATCCGCTATGAAACTGCGGGCATCCGCTAATGAGACTGCGGGAATCCAACCAATCAATCAACCCAATATATATATATATAGTAGCCATATAACTAATATATATAAAACAAGCAGAAACATTCACACAAGCAACAGACAATTATTTTTAATGAAATAAAAATAATTCTAAAGGTGAGTGAGATTTACTCACTTAGTTTTTTTTTCCTTATCCGCCGAACACCCGATTAGATGTGCATCGTCACGGCTATTAATCAATCCCAATCATCTCAAATGAAGTAATTTGCACCTAAGATTGTTCGATTTTATTTAACTATTAAATGATATTGATTTAAAAATTAACTACTATGAACTATTCAATGTATTTTTAAATTTCATAAAATGTATACCTTGTTGTTTTCCAAATCACGAAGTTAACTCTGTCAATCATCGAACGACTTAGCTGAAAACATCCCTAGATTACTGATTTTCTTCTCTTTGGCATTTCGTCGAACGTCATGCATCGAACCCAATACCCCAACACGCACCAATTTTCCTGAAATCGTTGTCTCCCCTTTCAGTTGCCAATAATCCAGTTCCATACTCCCCTTCAATACACCAGACCGCACTTTAATTACTACACCAAAATCGAACAACCTCCTCTCCACCAGTAAATCAACCGAGTCCTTCCACACTGCATCGCTGCGTCGACCCTCTGACTGAATGTGACCTCATCAGGAAACGCGAACTCCAGAACCCCAAGTCGACAGTTTGAGTTCGGATACTAAAAGCTTTCGTTGCTCCCAAAACTATTTAATCCCCTCCACAAAATCCCAAATCGCGAACGGTGACGAACCCTACATCCACTACGGTACCCTATCGAGCTCCCTCCTTAGTAGCGAGCGCTCCAGGATTCGAATCGAGCTTAGCTCGAGGACCAGAAATTCACGATTCCAGATGGCGACATTGATTTCGATTTCAAGTCGCGATTTTTTTTTCTTTTCGGTGGAGTGATTTCTGATATGGAGGAAAGGAATCGAAGAATAAAACATGAGATGAGTTTTCGGGTTTAAGAATGAAAGCAACGAGGCCGATGGTGATCTATATATACACGCGGATGGGAAACAAATGGTACAAGGCCATTAAATCTTTGCCTTCTTGATATCGTAAGTGGAAGACAGTATTGTTGGCTCGAGGAGAAAATAGCCTGCGCGATTTTCAGTTTTTAGGTCGGCTGATTTGATTTTGTTTGATTTTATTATATAAAATATTTCGAAATATCTCGTGGTTCCTAAATAGCAAATCCCGAACCGCTATCCAACAGTAAGGGCCAATGTATGCCAGTTATATCATCATTCTGAACTTAATGAATCTGGTTCTGAGATTTTAATTTGAACGTATATTTAAAATAGCCATATTAAATCATTTTAAAATCAAAACAAATAATTTCTTCAACGATGAATTTCTATTATCATCGTTCATATAGTATATATATTATTCATCTAAACTGTTTCGATTCAGTTCTACCTTAGAAATTGAATTATCTCAAACTTCTCGTATTTCGATAATTATCAAAATAAATCGTATTTCGATTATTTAATCGATAACCCAATAAAATACCATTTATATTTTAAATTCAATATTTAAAAACCATACTAAATATTTAAAATAAACCGTTCAAAAATCTGGGTCGTTACATTCTTCCCCCCTTAAAATAATTTCGTCCTCGAAATTGCTAAGGTAGAAAAATGGTACAAATCTATTACTTTTCAAACTCCTTTATGTTGAAACTCGCCTCCTTATATTTCAACATATTTAATTCTACCAAAACTTTTGGTCTTCCTTCATTTATTCGAATGATCTATGATCAATCCATTTATATCCAATCTATATTCCAATAAACCTATTCAAATTGATTCTAATCAATTCATTCACTTCGACCCATTTAACTTGCTTAAGTTAAATTTAAATTCCAGAATTCAAATCCCTGGGTTTTCTTTTCAAATCCTTTGAAATACATAAATGTATACTTAGACTTATTTTCATCTCAATTCAAAACATTTGAATTTTCAATCTACTTGTTTTTTTTTTTTTCAAAACAAATTTTCATCAAAAACTTTCTAAGGTAGCAATTCATCACTTAGAAACTCGGAAATGAACACTGATGATGTTGCAATCATCATCAGAATAATTTCCCAGCCACTGAAGTGAGTTCAGTGCTTTATTATTTCAAAATCCATGATTTTCTTTCAAATCCTTTAAAATACATATCTATATTATTTTAATATACTTTGAAAAATATTTTTCAACTTCCCAAGATTTCCGAATTCTTAACTCTGGTTTGAATTTAGTTCTAATTCATCTCATTTGTATATTTAATCCCTGTACAAATTCTATTTGGTTATAAATAACCATTCTAATTTTATAATCTTATTTGATTATAAAATCAACATCCAACACATCTATATAATAATAATTCTAGAAAATTATTCTTTCTATATCAAAATAGAAATTTTGGGTAAAATTATTTCATTTACCCACTTAAAACAATATCGTGTTCAATCCTCTGTTCAAGTATTTAGAAACTCCTATCGACGTCGTGGCGTCCCACGATTCGACCAGAATTCATAAATTACCCAACAGACTAGCCAACACAATATAAAACAATTTTTATATCAATTAACAAATACGCTCTCTCGTATATATATACACTCAACTCATTTTAGGGTACTACTGACCCTATCTCTAATGAGCGCATGCCACACAAGCCTAGGTATTCACTCAACCTAAGCTCGGATACCAACTGTAACGACCCGCAAATCCGAGCTATCTGAGTTGACTAAATACACCACACGTCCAACCCAAATAACACAGAAATACGAACCATTAATAGAAAGAAGTTAGAAGGTGAGAATAGATGAGATAGAAACTTAGAATAGAAGAAGAAGAAGAACATAAACACATCACAGAACCTCACATCGCAGCGGAATAAAATATAATATAGATAACAACTTTTTGAATACAAAATTTTTGACTGTATATACATACATCATTATCAGAGTACACACTTACAATACAGCGGAAATAACACTAGATAACTAACGCTGAAGCCTCCTGCTCCAAGCTCCTCCAAGTGAATCTGTAAAATTCCGACTACTTGACTGCCCGTACAAATTTGGGCACCCAAGAGTTTAGGGAAAACAAAACAAAATAAACTCTGGGTCAGTCATGGGACTGGTGTGAGTAAACTCCAACCACTTGTTTAACTTAAAAAAATCCTTTCAAAGGAAAAGATAATAGTAAGACCAGCCCACACATAAACACGGACGGTTTTTACCTTACTATAACCCAAAACACTTTGATACGAAAATCCAGTGATATTATAATAATGTCTATATCAAGTAAATAACCAAATAGCAGAACGCTTGCATCTCACGCTCCACATATATATTATAAAATCAAAAACCGCATGGCGCTTATTGGAGATTGGATTTCCAACATGACAAGGTATGGAACCACCTTCCGCTAGTGTATCTCTAGAGAGGAATACACTGGGTTCAACAAGAACATCTTGTAACCCGGCCCACACATGACCGACCACTCATTTCGCTTGAGTGTATCGAATGTATATCACCAACGGTTGGGATCAGCAACCGTCTCCCGACTGGGACAGCATCGAATAGAATAAGAAATTAAATGAACCTCTAGATAGGTGATTATACATCCTAATGGGTGCGACCCACATAGCCATGCTGCCTGCCCGATTTTTGTCCTTTCCCGGTTGTTGAGGCCTGAGGCTACGAATACTTACCATTCATTGATAGCACAATCACTTTGAATGCCACATTGTCAGATCCGTTAATCACTAGTTGAGTTTGCACAAATATTCTGGATGTTATGCTAAGGGAATAAATCCGTTGCAACCATATATATTTATACAGACCAACCCATTTGATCATTGGAAATACTCTGTCAGACATTCGTCCATATACGTTCGTTCTGGGATTGAACGAAACCGAAGGCACTATTTCTATTACTAGAAAAAGCCCTTGCACTTTACTCCGTCTTCAATATATTCAGCATACTTGGTTCGCAACGCTTATGCCAATACGGAGTGGTTCTTAGGATAATAATCCAACCGGTCTCTCCATACTGACAACGATGGTCAAAACTTCGATAGTCTGTGATTTAACTATCGAATAAAACAAGTGTTCAATCAACATATCAAACAAAACACTGGGCTCTTTAATTAATATTTCATTAATTAAATCACTTTTCCATTTCCTTAACAATATTTGTTTACCAAATATTTCAATAATCAATCTTGGCCCTTTACGCTATTTTTGATTTCGTTTCCTTATCGAATTCTATATATATCGATATATAGATTTCTAATTGTCAAATTTCTTAAAAATATTCTAACTCCTTAAATTTCCGGAAAATTTCGCCATAACCTCCCCTGCATCGGGAGCATCGGGAAATTTCAAATAGCTTCCCGGTATCTTCTCCAATCGAAAAGAAAAAGGAAAAGCCAAGCGGCTTGCCGATACGGCGCATAAAATCTCATATATGAATTAAACATGTACCTTTTTGTCGGGCACATAAATAAAAATCTTCATATACTCCATCCCATATCTGTTTAACACCTGTTCACCTGTTTCCAATTCCATTCAACTAAATCCATTCGTTTGAATTAAATTTTGAATCGTTTGAATTCAGTTTCGCTCAATTATTCTTTAATTAGCCCTTTTTGCATATTTCACTTCTTTGTTGAACATAACATGTTCAAACAAAATATTTAACTTGCTCATAACCAAATTGAATTTCAATTTCAATCCTAGTTTCCTGTTTGATTTCGAATATAATTTTCAAATCGAATTCGCTTATTCAAACCCCAATATCCATTTGAAAACTCATTAACTAATTTTTATTCACTTTAGTTAATTCTATTCAATAAATCAAAAATCTGGTTTCTGTTTCAAAAATCATATTCATTTACACAACTTGAATTCGCATATATTTTACAACTCAACTCTGAAATTTTCTAAATAGAAAATTCGGATTTTATCGCTTAAAATCCTTTTATAATATTAAATAAACCATTATGGTTTTAAAAGATTCTGGCGCTGCTTTTCTGAAAATTTGATTTTGACATAACTCAAAATCTATACGACGAAATTCAGATTTTTCTCCTTCATTAGAAAACTATTATCAAATCGGTCCTGACGTTTCTTGTTTCAAAGAATTTCGGCTTCAACCGAGTTCTATATATTCAATTGAAGTTCGAATTGCCAATTTACGAACTGCAGCGCTACGGCGAGTTCGTTTTAATTATATTTATATATATGTAAACTTTTTAAACTTCTTAAAAATGAATTCAACTTCGTTTTAACCTTATTTGAATTCCTTGATTTAAATTCAAATCTCACTTTGAATTCCATATTCAAATTTCAATCCCTTTCCTATTTGATATTCAAATTCAATACTTAAATTTCTATTTGAATTCCCTATATGCAAATTCAATACTTGAATTCATTTGAATTCTTTTATTCAAACTCTATTTTTAAATTCCATTTGAACTTCTATATTCCAATTTCTATATTTAAATTCTATTGGAATTCAAATATTCAAACTTCTTTTTAAATTCTTTATTCAAAATTCCATAGTTTTAACCCCATTTGAATTTCATATTCAAATCCCATAGATTAAATCCTATTTGAATTCAATTTGAACTTCTTATATTCAAATTCCATTTTTCATTTGAATTCTAATATTCAAATTCGTTTCCAGCCCCATTTGAATTTCTAATATTCAAATTCATTAATACCATTTGAATTTCTAATATTCAAATTCATTAACACCATTTGAATTTCTAATATTCAAATTCATTAACACCATTTGAATTTCTAATATTCAAATTCATTTGAATTCCCTTGAATTCAAATCCCATTTCAAAACCCTTTGGATTTCCTATTTGAAATCCTATTTGAAATTCCATTTCCCATTCTACTTTGAAATTCTATTTTCAAAGTTTATTTCAAATTCTATTTTGAAATCTCATATTCAAATTTCTACTTGAATTTCTGTATTCAATTCCATGTTCAAATTCAACACTTGAATTTCTATTTCAAATCTCTATTTAAATTTCATATTTAAATTCCATTCAAATCTCTATTCAGATTTCACATTTGAATTCTTCCCTGAAATACTATATTTCAAATTCTATTCAAATCCTTCTTTGAAATTCTATATTTCAAATTCTATTTGAACTTCTATATTCAAATCTCTATTTGAATTTCTTTATTCGAATTCCTTTGAATTCAAATTTTATTTTAATTCTTTGGATTCAAATTCTATTTTTCATTCAAATTTCTTCTATTCAAATCCTATTTGAACTTCTATTTGAATTTCTAATATTCAATATCCTTTTAAAATTCAAACATTCAAACTCCTTTTAAAATTCAAATGTTATACTCACTTTTCATTCGAGTTCTATATTTAAAAATTCCATTTCACATCCTATTTTTGAAATTTCATTTCAAATCCCAATTTCACGCTTGTATTTCTATTTTTGAATTATCAAATGATAATTCTTCCCACTTCATCTATAATTTTGTTATAAAAGAACTATTTCTTAACTTCGTTTAAAAAGAAACTACTTGTTTTATTTTTAAAACAAGTTTATATTTTTATTTCCATTTAAAATTCAAATTCTATAGAATTTTCCCTTTTTAAATCTCAATATCCTTTTTACGATAATTTAAAATATCATTACTTAAGCCCAGTGATATTTAAACACACAAAGCAACAAATTATTTATTTTTTCTAACACATCATATATAACAATATATATGCAAACAAATAAACAAACAGATAATATATTTTTGAGGAATCCAGTTGGATTCCTCCAACCTGTTTTTCCTGCATCCACAGATGTTAGCACATAAATAATACCCATTCTGCTTCGTGGCAGAATATCGCGGTATAGAAGGTCATCCACTAATCATAGCGTGGGGCGTATAGGGTAATCATCCGCTATGAAACTGTGGGCATCCGCTAATGAGACTGCGGGAATCCAACCAATCAATCAACCCAATATATATATATATATATATATAGTAGCCTAGATAACTAATATATATAAAACAAGCAGAAACATTCACACAAGCAACAGACAATTATTTTTAATGAAATAAAAATAATTCTAAAGGTGAGTGAGATTTACTCACTTAGTTTTTTTTTCCTTATCCGCCGAACACCCGATTAGATGTGCATCGTCACGGCTATTAATCAATCCCAATCATCTCAAATGAAGTAATTTGCACCTAAGATTGTTTGATTTTATTTAACTATTAAATGATATTGATTTAAAAATTAACTACTATGAACTATTCAATGTATTTTTAAATTTCATAAAATGTATACCTTGTTGTTTTCCAAATCACGAAGTTAACTCTGTCAATCATCGAACGACTTAGCTGAAAACATCCCTAGATTACTGATTTTCTTCTCTTTGGCATTTCGTCGAACGTCATGCATCGAACCCAATACCCCAACACGCACCAATTTTCCTGAAATCGTTGTCTTCCCTTTCAGTTGCCAATAATCCAGTTCCATACTCCCCTTCAATACACCATACCGCACTTTAATTACTACACCAAAATCGAACAACCTCCTCTCCACCAGTAAATCAACCGAGTCCTTCCACACTGCATCGCTGCGTCGACCCTCTGACTGAATGTGACCTCATCAGGAAACGCGAACTCCAGAACCCCAAGTCGACAGTTTGAGTTCGGATACTAAAAGCTTTCGTTGCTCCCAAAACTATTTAATCCCCTCCACAAAATCCCAAATCGTGAACGGTGACGAACCCTACATCCACTACGGTACCCTATCGAGCTCCCTCCTTAGTAGCGAGCGCTCCAGGATTCGAATCGAGCTTAGCTCGAGGACCAGAAATTCACGATTCCAGATGGCGACATTGATTTCGATTTCAAGTCGCGATTTTTTTTTTCTTTTCGGTGGAGTGATTTCTGATATGGAGGAAAGGAATCGAAGAATAAAACATGAGATGAGTTTTCGGGTTTAAGAATGAAAGTAACGAGGCCGATGGTGATCTATATATACACGCGGATGGGAAACAAATGGTACAAGGCCATTAAATCTTTGCCTTCTTGATATCGTAAGTGGAAGACAGTATTGTTGGCTCGAGGAGAAAATAGCCTGCGCGATTTTCAGTTTTTAGGTCGGCTGATTTGATTTTGTTTGATTTTATTATATAAAATATTTCGAAATATCTCGTGGTTCCTAAATAGCAAATCCCGAACCGCTATCCAACATTAAGGGCCAATGTATGCCAGTTATATCATCATTCTGAACTTAATGAATCTGGTTCTGAGATTTTAATTTGAACGTATATTTAAAATAGCCATATTAAATCATTTTAAAATCAAAACAAATAATTTCTTCAACGATGAATTTCTATTATCATCGTTCATATAGTATATATATTATTCATCTAAACTGTTTCGATTCAGTTCTACCTTAGAAATTGAATTATCTCAAACTTCTCGTATTTCGATAATTATCAAAATAAATCGTATTTCGATTATTTAATCGATAACCCAATGAAATACCATTTATATTTCAAATTCAATATTTAAAAACCATACTAAATATTTAAAATAAACCATTCAAAAATCTGGGTCGTTACAAGAAGACCGATACTACATATGGAATTTAAGAGGCTTTGCCGTTATTCCATTTATATTATTGGTCAGATACAGAAATTTATAACGATCATATATTGATTTGATTTCTTTGAAGATTCCATCTTTTATGGAAGATGATTTTGGGTTTACCGTGAACTATGTTTTAAAATGACATTATTTCTTTAACCCAGTTAAAGATAAGATTAATTTCTTAAATTTAAATAA
Organism: Allium sativum; assembly: GCA_030737875.1. Lineage (NCBI taxonomy): Eukaryota > Viridiplantae > Streptophyta > Magnoliopsida > Asparagales > Amaryllidaceae > Allium > Allium sativum. The sequence goes on from CM060920.1 coordinate 251,479,510, forward strand.
TCATTGAATAATGATTTTTTATATTTAAAACCAAATTTGAGTTTTAATAAATCTTTAAAAGAAAGATTTAAGAATAAATTTGAAGAATTTATCTTTGATAAGATAATGCGAATAATTCATTAGAAGAATAATTCTGAATTGGAATGTGGTGTTGGATGTGTTTTTATAGCACTCGACTTTTTATTATAAAAATACGAGAGTTATTCGGAAAGACCGGGTTTAACCCATTCCGAATAATTACTACGACGATGAAGAGTCGAAGATGAAGACGGTGTTTGAAGACCGACGATCTTCACGTCGAATGGATGTGTTGCTACTGAGACCCATGATGGGAGTAGCTACCTTGAAAAGGCTTCAGTGGTAGCCGTTCGGACTATTGTTGATTGTTCGGATTTGGTTTTCGCTCAGACCCAGAGCATGAGCTAGTAAATGGATGCGTGTCTGACATTGGATTTCATTCCACATGAATTAAATCGATTTCTATTAATGTATGTCTGTTTGGTGGTGGGGAATTTATTCTCTACTTAACACCCGGGTATATATTAACAGTGATTGATCGCATGGCGTGAGTTGTCAATGTGGCACGCCAAGATACAAACGATCAAGGCTTTTGTTGAAAAGCAGGGCCTTGTGGGATGATCAAATCGTAGCCTATTACGGCATAGCTTTGTGTATATCGTGACTTCGCGAGCCTCACACCCCGATATGAGGTAAAAACGGGATATGGACCGTAGGGAGTGCACACGTTTCTTTCTAGTTAGTGGTAGTGTCAGTGCTTAAACTGGCTGACATTTTACTTATGTGGATGATGGATTTTGAGGCGCCTCGGATTTTTATAGGCCGATAGTGGTCATATTATAGGTTCAAAGGAACCGGGAAACGTGTGTTCAGGCATAACCAATCCAATGCCAATAGGCGGGGACCGGCCTACCGCTTCAAGGGTTCACTACGGGGGATCCTGAGACATTTGCTAGAGTGTCTCGAATCGGAGAGGAGCTTGCCCCTAGCCTCGACTCATGATGGAAAACCTACTTCCAATACGACCTTGCGGTTTTGATTGTAGAACTAGTATGGCGACATGATATATGGTACCCATGCCATCTAGGATTGATACGTTATGATTGAAATGTTTTTATATAACATATACACACTAATATTAAATCCGTTTTATCGTATTAAGCATCTTTTGACCATTATAAGGTAAAACCCTATCCTCCGGTTTGCGTTGCATTGTGTGATGGGACTTGGGTCTTATAATGGTTTCATTTTTCTAAAAAGCATTGCGTTGTTTAACGTATTACTTTATTTTATGCATTGGCAATCCAATGGAATAAACCCGTTCCGCATTAGCGGCGTGGTCCTGTGATTAGCCTTATTATTAGATAAGTTTAGTTAAGATTTCTCATACCAGTCCCATGACTGACCTGTAGTTTGTTTTCACTGGCAAACTCGGGTGCCCATATTTTCCACACGGGCAGTCGAGTAGCTTTTTGCAGATATATTTACAGGATCCTGGTTTACAGCTGAAGCAGTATTCGGAAAGCTCTGTATCCGCATATTCCTTTCGGTTGTGTATTTGTAATATTTTCCGCTGCTATTTAAATGTATTTTAAATCCCTGATATTATTGAATTTTTATCGTGTAATTAAGTATTCATACTCTGTTACATTCTTGTACTCTGATGTAATTGTTGTAATCAACAATAAAATGTTCTTCAGTTTGTGTTCTGATGTGTGTTGTTCTCAAAGCAATCCATTCTTTCCTTGACTGGGAAGTTTGGGTCGTCACAATTTACACCGTCAGGAGTTAAATTAGAAAGTTACATTATTTTCACCGTCATGTTTAAAGAAAAGAAATTTACATTTTTATGAAATTAAGATTAAAGGTAAAAGTTACATTTTTAATGTAAATTAGATTAAAAGGGAAAAATTACATTTTTCATGCATGTAGATTAAAAGTGAAAAATTACATTTTTATGTAATTGGATTTTAATTAAAAAGAATAAGGATATGAAATTACATTTTTATGTAATTGGATTTTCATAAAAATAAAAATAAGGATATGAAATTTATATTTTAATGAATTAGGTTTTCATTAAATAGATTAATGATATGAAAATTATATTTTCACGTAAATAGATTAACAAACAAAATTATCGTTTTGTTTGTAATATAAAATTATTATTTTTGTTTTGCATTGAAAAGATAATAAAATTATAAATTTTGTTACATTGAAATAAACAAACAAAAATACTCATTCTTGTAGAAGTAAAGGTGAATGAACAAAAAAAATATTCGTTTGTTGAAATTGAAATGAAACACAAAAATGCTCATTTTTGTTGGAATTGGTATGATAAACAAAATATACATTTTGTGTAATTCAAAAGATGAAACAAGAAAATGTACATTTTTGTGTATAAGATGTGTATGTGTATGAAAATAAATGGTGTGTACATTGTACGTTAATATTGTATATACGAATAGGAATATTTTTCGTTAGCAAAACGTAATGAAATAAAATACATTTCATTACAAATTATAAACATTTCGATAGGTTGTGAAACAAAACATTCACTACTTGTTATATAATTACGTTAATGAAATGGAATTTAATTATTTTTATATATATAAAAATAAAGATAAATCGTTATAAATTACTAATAACGATATGAAATGATTTCCAACTTATATATATATGAGAATTATTTGGAAAGTCCGAGTCTATCTCATTCCAAATAATTTGAGCGACGTTTAAAATTCAAGTTTTGAAGACAACGATAGAAGACCGACGATCTTCATATCGAATGGACAACGACTGATTATGCCCGTGATTGGAGTAGCTATCTTGAAGGGGCTACAGTGGAGGCCGTCCGGACGTAGTGTTGATTTGTACGGATCTGGCTTTCGCTCAGACCCAGAGCATAAGTTTATAAATGGATGTGTGTCTGACGTTAAATTTTGTTCTATGTAAATTGATTTCTATTAATATACGACCGTTGGTGGCGGAGAATTTATTCTCTTGCTTAACACCCTTAGAGGTTGTGTATTAATAGTTATCAACCGCATGGCGTGAATTGTCAATGTGGCACGCTAAGACGAAGATGACCAAGGCTTTGTTGAAAAGCAGGCTTTGTGATTATAACGTTACTTCGCGAACCTCACAACCCGGTTGGGTCTAAAACGGGAGAAGGGAACGCAGGGAGAGCAGCACGTTTCTTTCTAGCTAGAAGTGGTGTTGGTGCTTAAACTGGCTGATATTTACTTATGTGGATGATGGAATGTGGCGCGCCTCGGATGATAGGTCCTATAGGATCGGGAAACGTGTGTTCAGGAATAACTAATCCACAAAGCTGTATGTGTGGACCGGCCCTGCAGCTTTCCAAGGGTTCACTGCGGGGGATCCTGAGACATTTGCTAGAGTGTCTCGAATCGGTAAGGAGCTCCTCCCTAGCCTTGACTCATGATGGAAACCCAATTTCCAATACGACACCATGCGGTTTTGATTGTAGAGCTAGTATGGCGACATAGTAGGATGGGGGTACTATGCCATCTATGATTGATACATTATGATTGAAATGTTTTTTTGAAACATATATACACTAAAAGTAATATCAAATCCATTTTTATCGTATCAAACATTTTTGACCATTATAAGGTAAAACTCTATCCTCCGGTTTGCGTTGCATTGTGTGATGGGACTTGAGTCTTATAATGGTTTCATTTTTCTAAAAAGCATTGCGTTGTTTTACGATTCACCTTTAATTATGCACGACAATCCATTGGAGTAAACCCGTTCCACATTAGCGGCGTGGTCCTTGGATTTGCCTTATTACTATTAGTTATATTAGTTAAGAATTTTCACACCAGTCTCATGACCGACTCGTTGTTTGTTTCCACCTTTACAAACTCGGGTGCCCTCTTCTCCACATGGGCAGTCGAGTAGTTTTTCTACAGGTTCTTATCTCAAGCATGATTCTGGATTGAAGCCTAAAGCTGTGTCCAGAGCATCGAAGTCTTCCGCTGTGTATTGTATTTAAAATATTATAAAATATATCTTCCGCTGTAATTTCATTTCGATGTACTCTGATATACTGTACTCTGATGTAACATTATTGTAATGTTTATAAAAGTCTGTTGTTATTGTTCTGATGTTGTTGTATTCCCAAAGTTAAAGTGTTCGGGTTTTGAACGGTCCTGGTCGATTTTGCGATCGATTAAGGTCGGGAAAAATGCGTGTCGTTACAGTTGGTATCAGAGCTTTGGTTAGCTCAAATCTTTGGGGTACAACTCATTAGAACGGAACAAAAGACTCATCAGAGATTGGATTAGTATTATCCAATAAGAATACACATTAGAGATAGGATCAGCAGTATCCTAGAATGAGAAAACTCATTAGAGATAGGGTTAGTAATTCCCTAGATTGAGTTGAGAGTAGCAAGCCTATAATATACGTATTTGTAATTATAATCTATTTTTGGAAAATGTGATTTTTGAATATATAAAAGTTATATATTTTAAAAAGCTAATCAACCAATTGATTGATGATTGTGTAGTGTAATTATTAGTTCAACTATAAAATTATTTAAACCAATGAATGAATAATGAAGAATAAGAAAAATTGAGTAGGATAATTAAACACTTTTAGCTTCATTCCTTTTCGAGGACGAAAAGATTTTAAGTGGGGGAGACTGTAACAACCCTGAATTTTGGGGTCAATTTAAAAATTTTATTTTAGAAATTTTAATGGATTTAGAATATTTAGAAATAAAATCTTAGATGTGTTAGCAGGAAAATATCATTTTTGTTTGATCATGTTGTATTAACATGAAATGTCACCTTGCTTGATCATGTGGTATTAATATAAAAAAAATGTCATTATCATATGAAATGTCATATTAGTGTAAATGTCATTATAGTTAGAAAGGTATGTTAGTATAAAAATGCCATTTTAATTAGATAATGTTATATCAAAATAAAAATAACATAAATAGGAAATTGTTTATAAATTTCATTTATGTGGCATTAACATTCATAGGAAATTTATTACAAATAAATAGCCATTTATTTGTCATTTGAATTTGGATAGGGTGATTTGCTGAATGATATCGTTGTATGATAGAAATAAAGGGTGTAATTTATAATTGGAAATAAACTACAATAGATTGCAATTAAAGTCCATTAAAGTGAATCAACAAGGTAACGGTAGAAGATTGATTACAATAGAATAATTGATTTACTTATGCAACCATTTGCTTTTGTCCATATACATTAAACATATAACCATATTTGGATTGCTATTTTTTTAGTTTATTTTTAAATCGTGTAACTCATTGAAATAATTAAGTCAAACCAAATTTAGTGCAATAATATATATATATATATATATATATATATATATACTTAATGAAATTTAATTATAATTGAAACCAAACACTATAAATCGGTGTAATAACTAACTTGAATTTTGGTATGTGAATTTGTTTTAAAAATATCGTAAATGATTTAAGCAATCAAAACGATATATATATAGAATGTAGCATTTTGAAATAAACTTATATGGTTAAGATGATAAATGCGAATTATGAATGTAACATGTGTAAATAAATACTAATTGGTCATACGGTAATTATGATGTTATATATTTTGAAATTTTAAATTCACAAACTTTGTCACAATTAGCATTAAACTAGCATTAATTCTTTTCATTTTATCCTCTCTCTCTTTCGTTGTTATCTATTTTTGAAATTTGAAAAATGTATCATTAAAGCATGTCATAAAAGAGGATGTCAGGAAACATAAATGGGAAGTAAATAAGCCAGCCTTAGTCAGCAATTCATTTTCTTTGTCACATATAACATACAAAATGTGAATGGTCCTTGAGGAATAAAAGAACAAATAGCAATGATATATATATACCTTATAAATTTACAAAGACAAAATCCTAATAGTAATATGACCAGCCGCCACCAATTCTTTGAACGGCCATTATATTCTCTCCTTCCTCCCTCACTCTAATTTGATTCTTTCATCAATTCTAAGAATTTCCAAATGGAAAAAATCTTTAGCTAAGAGAGTTCTACAGTTTCAACGGTCACGATCTCCTCGGGCTCATGTTGATGGCGTAAGTGGAGGAGGTTGGCAGCGACTTGGTGGTGCATTCAATTCTGGCGTCGGTCGATTTTGGTGATGTGCGTTTTGAAGAAGGAGCGGTTTACAGAAAGGATTAAGGGTAACGATTTAATTAGGATAATATAATTCAAATATGTAATTAAAGCATTGAATGATTAAAAGGCCATATCTTATCCAAATCAGGACGGAATTGAGCGATTTTCAAAGCGTTGAAATTGTGAAGAAAAGATCTACGAGATGGAGTTGAATAGATCTAAAACAGAGTATTTTGGAAATTCAGGAAATTTCAAATCTGAATTATTCGGTGAGAAATTCTATTCTTTCATTTTATAATTAAAATTTGTTAATGATAATTGTAGTATTCTTCATATGCCGTAATACTCTGTTGTTTTCTATACGTGATTTGATCTGTGTATTATTAGAATGTTGAAATTAACGTTTATGTTAATTAGATAATTGAATCAAACAAAATTATCATTGTGTTATTAGAATGTTGAAATTAACGTTTATGTTAATTAGATAATTGAATCAAACAAAATTATCATTGTGTTATTAGAATGTTGAAATTAACGTTTATGTTAATTAGATAATTGAATCAAACAAAATTATCATTGTGTTATTAGAATGTTGAAATTAACGTTTATGTTAATTAGATAATTGAATCAAACAAAATTATCATTTTTTTATTAGAATGTCGAAATGAATGTTTATGATAATTAGAGAATTGAGTTGCGACAAAATTATCATCTTTGTCAAATATAAGAGTTGCGAAGAAAAAATTATCATCTTTGTCAAATATAAGAGTTGCGACAAAATTATCATCTTTGTCAAATGTAAGAGTTGCGAAAAATATAATGAGAAGTTTGACACGAGACTTGACACCCAATTATACATTGTAATCCTATGTATTGACATGAAAAACTTACACCAAAACAACATGATTACATGTATTATTATGAGGAATGGACATCATAATTGACACCAAAATATTAGTTGTTGCCATATATAGGAATTGTTATGGAAACATTGACACCAAAATATTAGTTGATATCATATGTAGAAATATGAAGGTGACATGAAATTGACATAAAATAAATATATTTTTAGTGTCGTTAAGTTTTATATAAAATAAACATATTTTTAGCGTCGTTAAGATTCGTGAAAATGAGCATAATTTTAATGTCATTAAGTTTCACCAAAAATGAAACATTATTTTTAGTGTCAAGTTGTGTCATTAAAAATGAAACATAAATTTAGTGTTCTGTAGAATCATTAAAAATGAATACTTTTAGTGTCATATTGAAACATTGAAAACGAATATATTTTTAGTGTCGTGTTGATTCAACTAAAAATAATATATTCTTAGCGTCATTTAGTTGCAATTTGAAATAATATATTTTTTTTGTCATTTATATTACAATAAAAAGATTTCATGTTTAATGTAATATGGTTCATTAGAAGGATTAAACAAAAAGAAAAAAATGTTTAATTAGAATAGACATGCTATTTTTATTAGGAACATGTTATGTAAGATAAATTTGTCATTTATGTAAAAATTTAATTTGTTATTTATGTAAAAATTGAATTTGTCATTTATGTAAAAATTAATTTGTCAGTTATGTGAAATTTAATTTGTCATTTATGTGAAAATTGGAATTGGCATTTATGTTAAGATAAATTTGCCCTTCATGTTTAAATATTATAATGTCATTTATTGAAAATGTAATTAAAATTTGAATGTCATTGAAACTAGAATATCACTAGATTAAAATATCGTTAAATTATAAAGTCATTAAAACTAGAAGGTCATTAGATGAAAAAAGGTCATTAGAATTCATAGAAAATATGTTTCCATATAAAATATCCTCTTTATATGACATTAGAATTCATCACTTTTATTTAAGAATGGCACGTGAATTAAAAACATCAATTTTGTTAAGAAGTGCCATGTAAAATAATATTTTTAGTAGAACAATTATAATGATTAATTAAAATTGTACTTGGACACGAGGTTAGGTCACATTTGTGGTGGAAGTCTGCCCGGACCCGACCGGCATATCCAACAGCCACAAATGTTGGGCTTAATGTGAGAGGTCCAAGTGCGCAAATACAAATTGGGGCAAGACACGAGGTTAAGCCCGACTTGTGGGATAAGGCTGCCCGGAACCAACCGGCATATCCAGCATTCACAAGTTGCAGGCCTAATGTGAGAGGTCTGGCCCATATTAAAATATAAATGGTTAAATAGAAAATGGACATTATTTACACCGTCAGGAGTTAAATTAGAAAGTTACATTATTTTCACCGTCATGTTTAAAGAAAAGAAATTTACATTTTTATGAAATTAAGATTAAAGGTAAAAGTAACATTTTTTATGTAAATTAGATTAAAAGGAAAAAATTACATTTTTCATGCATGTAGATTAAAAGTGAAAAATTACATTTTTGTGTAATTGGATTTTAATTAAACAGAATAAGGATATGAAATTACATTTTTGTGTAATTGGATTTTCATAAAAATAAAAATAAGAATATGAAATTTATATTTTAATGAATTAGGTTTTCATTAAAAAGATTAAAGATATGAAAATTATATATTCACGTAAACAGATTAACACACAAAATTATCGTTTTGTTTGTAATATAAAATTAGTATTTTTGTTTTGCATTGAAAAGATAATAAAATTATAAATTTTGTTACATTGAAATAAACAAACAAAAATACTCATTCTTGTAGAAGTAAAGGTGAATGAACAAAAAATATTCATTTGTTGAAATTGAAATGAAACACAAAAATGCTCATTTTTGTTGGAATTGGTATGATAAACAAAATATACATTTTTTGTAATTCAAAAGATGAAACAAGAAAATGTACATTGTTGTGTATAAGATGTGTATGTGTATGAAAATAAATGGTGTGTACATTGTACGTTAATATTGTATATACGAATAGGAATATTTTTCATTAGCAAAATGTAATAAAATAAAATACATTTCATTACACATTATAAACATTTCGATAGGTTGTGAAACAAAACATTCACTACTTGTTATATAATTACGTTAATGAAATGGAATTTAATTATTTTTATATATATAAAAATAAAGATAAATCGTTATAAATTACTAATAACGATATGAAATGATTTCCAACTTATATATATACGAGAATTATTTGGAAAGTCCAAGTCTATCTCATTCCAAACAATTTAAGCGACGTTTAAAATTCAAGTTTTGAAGACAACGATAGAAGACCGACGATCTTCATATCGAATGGACGACGACTGTTGATGCCCGTGATTGAAGTAGCTACCTTGAAGGGGCTACAGTGGAGGCCGTCCGGACGTAGTGTTGATTTGTACGGATTTGGCTTTCGCACAACCCAGAGCATAAGTTTATAAATGGATGTGTGTCTGACGTTGAATTTTGTTCTATGTAAATTGATTTCTATTAATATACGACCGTTGGTGGCGGAGAATTTATTCTCTTGCTTAACACCCTTAGAGGTTGTGTATTAATAGTTATCAATCGCATGGCGTGAATTGTCAACGTGGCACGCTAAGATGAAGATGACCAAGGCTTTGTTGAAAAGCAGGCCTTGTGGTTATAATGTTACCTCGCGAACCTCACAACCCGGTTGGGTCTAAAACGGGAGAAGGGAACGCAGGGAGAGAAACATGTTTCTTTCTAGCTAGAAGTGGTGTTGGTGCTTAAACTGGCTGATATTTACTTATGTGGATGATGGAATGTGGCGCGCCTCGGATGATAGGTCCTATAGGATCGGGAAACGTGTGTTCAGGAATAACTAATCCACGAAGCTGTATGTGTGGACCAGCCCTGCAGCTTTCCAAGGGTTCACTGCGGGGGATCCTGTAACACCCCGCGAATTCTATAACTATGAAATTCACAGATTAAAGTATAATTAATTTCAAATCAAAGAACTAAGGGAAACGGGATACACCATTGCGTTCGTCTCGGAAAAATACGCAAAATAGAGTCCGAGTTTTCGAAAAACGGAGTCCGTATGAAGAAGATATGGCCTTCGGAAGTTTCTGAATTAAATTTAAAATCCGAACAGCTTAGGAAAAAAGTTTAAAATTCCAAAATCGGGCCCAATTGGCCAGGGCGGGAAAATTCCCGCCTAAGACACCCAGGTCGACTGGGCTGTCGACCTGGTCTAGCCAGGTCGACAGGGCTGTCGACCTGGTCCAGAGCCAGGTCGAACCCAGCCCAACCTGGCTGGCCTATTCTATATTGGTCGATTTTCTGTAGTCTGCTTTGTCATTAGGGCTAGGTGGCAGGCTCTAATTGGTCCCTCTTTCGAATGAATGGCTACGATCAATCCAAGCAACATCAATGGTCCTAATCAGTTCATAAACCCTATAAAAATGACCCTAGACTCAACCCTAATCTATTCATTCAAAAATAAGAACAAAGCCGTCATGTTGCTGAGGAACGCCTAAGAGTAGCCACCAATTGGAGAGAGGATTAGGAGGCAAATTCTAAAGCATAAAGCAACTTAATCAAATCAAATAGCATCTCCAAATCCCTAAATTGGAGAATTCACCACACAATTGTAAGTAGAGTATTATTTTGGTATGAACAAATAATTGTGTTGGTTTGTATACTTGAATTGTGGCGATCAAGTAATTCATATTTGTGCGTTACTATGATTATTATCGATTTGGGATATTGTATACGTTTGGATATTCTCGAATTATGTTATTCATTATAAAAACTACATGCGGTAGTTTTATGCAAGTATACGTTTGGAATATTCACAAATTATGTAATCCATGTTGAAGCTACATGTATGTAGTTGATTAATTGAAAGTCATGCAAGTTTGGGGTTTTGCTACTATGCCATCATAATGTGTATTTTCATACAAACATCATTTTTGTGAAGTAATTGGAATAAGTTTGGGTTATCATAATCCATATGAAATTATGTTGAAAATTTGGCATCATGATCTATGTATTAAGCCATGCTTTTGTACTAGAAAACCTATTTGCAAACTTATGAATATGACTAGGCTATGATTGATATTTTGCATAATTGAAATCCATATTGTTAACAAGAATTATATGATGACATATGTGGTACATAGCTAGGTTAGATTCAAAAATCCCTTTTGCAAGTTTGCATGACTAAAGTAAAAATCATGATTTCATGTTAGAAATATTTATGCCATGGTTATGAGAGTAAATTTAAAATCATGATTAAGTTGAACTATACTTTTGTGTTAGTAACAAAAGTAAGCACCTTTGTAAATATGTAGTAATCTTATGAACATGATTTGCTTATGTTTGATATTATGCCTAAATAAAATATAGGTTTATGTTGTAGTTAAGCCTATGTGTCAATAGTGATATTCTTAACTTAACTGCAAGTTTACATGGTTTGATTCATATCACCTATGCTTTATGACCAAAGTATATGTTACCACTATGCAAGTACACCAGTTTCTATTTTGTAGTTCCAACATTATGTTGCAAGTTCATGCGCTCACATTCCCCTTTTTGTGTATGTAATCACGCTTTAAGCCTCCCCTTTTTCTCATGGCTAAGTTGGGCTTAAAAACCTAAGCCCAACATATATTATGATAAACGAACGTATTAAACGGGGGAAAATAACGTTGGGTTAAATATATTAATAAATGAAAATATAAAGTAGAAGGGCCCAAATTCAAGTATGGGTTGGGCCCATGATTGGTGTAACCTTTACACCATTAACTTAATAATGGTCCGCAAATATTTACATATAAGAAAATAAAGAAGAAAGACAAAATATGTAAATGTAGAACATACGATGTGTTTAACCCGAGGTTGGATTGAGTTGTGATATAAACCTGCCCGGAACCGCCCGGCTGTCCAGTAGTCACAACAATACCTATCCAATGTGGGAGGTTAAACATGGAGCCCAATAAGGACCCGAGGTTAGACTGAGTTGTGGCGTAAGACTGCCCAGAACCAACCGGCAACAGGCAGCCACAACAATACCTGTCTAATGTGAGAGGTCAAGGCTTTAATAAGACAATTAAGGCTGAGTCAGTATTTGCTAGGATTAAGTGAACTAAAGACTTAATCAAATTGGAACATGCTAACTAAACGGACTGGTGGGGGTTAGGTTAGAAAACACTTAACCAACTTAGCATGTTGGCTAGAGATAGAAAACCTAGTAACGGGGGACCCTTTTCAGCAGTAACCCTAGAAGGTGTATCAGGATACCCTGAAACTAGGCAGGGTGAGGCACGATTACTGGGCTGATTGTAAGAGGTCAAATCGACGGCGGTGGTGTAGCAGTGTAGGTTCTAACGGGGTGCGGGCGTGCACACACTCCGGCGCAGAAAAATAAGGCACTGGGCACCAGTAGCATACCTGTGCATTCTAGGATTGTGTCGGGCCGCCACCATGGGACTTGATACACCCCATGGTGGGACCAGCATAGGTAACTACCACATCGGGGGCCGTAAGACACATGTAACTATGCGAGTAGGAGCCGATCATCATAGAATGGATCACTTCACCCTGATTATGGGGTGCCAGTTGGAAACTAGTTCATATGGGTTCAGAGATTAACATGGGGTACGATAGTATATTCGACCCTAGACAACTTAACCAAGTTATAGTGCTTTCCCACTTCTTGTTTATACTTATCATACCCAGTTCTTTATTCATAGACAGAATAGTACTAGACTTACTCAGGCTTTATGTCTGACTCTACTTTTCTTTCGTCTTCTTTCTTCCGTTCCCCCCCCCAGGTCCACAGGGAGGGAACACTGCAGTTTGACCAGCCTCAACATCCAGCTTGAAGAAGAGAAATGTATTGCTTGGACCTTTTCGTTTTGAACTATGGCTTTGGACAATCACTATGGGGCTTTTGCAGTTTATCTATGTTTTATTTATGCTTCTTTAAATAATGTAATCAAGACAGATTATGAAAGTGTTATGTTATGTTTTTGGAAAGGATGTAAAACAATTATGGTGATGTTGTTGTAGCACGTATTTGCTTTTATGAAATAAAAGTTGTTGATTTTCCGCTGTTTACAAATATGTGTTCTTATATCTGTCTTGTATATCTGTGACTTATACTTATAAACCTCCACCAAAATTAGGGCATTCCCTTTGAGAGTGACCCTAACGGAGGTGGGGTGTTTCAGATCCTGAGACATTTGCTAGAGTGTCTCGAATCGGTAAAGAGCTCCTCCCTAGCCTTGACTCATGATGGAAACCCAATTTCCAATACGACACCATGCGGTTTTGATTGTAGAACTAGTATGGCGACATAGTAGGATGGGGTACTATGCCGTCTATGATTGATACATTATGATTGAAATGTTTTTTTGAAACATATATACACTAAAAGTAATATCAAATCCATTTTTATCGTATCAAGCATTTTTGACCATTATAAGGTAAAACTCTATCCTCCGGTTTGCGTTGCATTGTGTGATGGGACTTGAGTCTTATAATGGTTTCATTTTTCTAAAAAGCATTGCGTTGTTTTACGATTTACCTTTAATTATGCACGGCAATCCATTGGAGTAAACCCGTTCCGCGTTAGCGGCGTGGCCCTTGGATTTGCCTTATTACTATTAGTTATATTAGTTAAGAATTCTCACACCATTCCCATGACCGACTCGTTGTTTGTTTCCACCTTTACAAACTCGGGTGCCCTCTTCTCCACACGGGCAGTCGAGTAGTTTGTCTACAGGTTCTTATCTCAAGCAGGATTCTGGATTGAAGCCTAAAGCTGTGTCCAGAACATCGAAGTCTTCCGCTGTGTATTGTATTTAAAATATTGTAAAATATATCTTCCGCTGTAATTTCATTTCGATGTACTCTGATATTCTGTACTCTGATATAACATTACTGTAATGTTTATAAAAGTCTGCTGTTATTGTTCTGATGTTGTTGTATTCCCAAAGTTAACGAACTCGGGTTTTGAACGGTCCTGGTCGATTTAGCGATCGATTAAGGTCGGGAAAAATGCGTGTCGTTACACATCTCATTCCCGTAACTTTGGAAATCTTATCACACACTCTTGCCATTACCAACTAGTATCATCCTTGGATAGTCCCGAAGTCGTTCAAGTTGGGGTATTTTAATTAACTCTCAGACCTTGATCAACAACGTTCTTATCTTCAGATAAATACGAGTTGGAATTCAAAAACCCTATATTATTATTTCAATTCCTATTTCCAATCTCGTTTACCAATCTCGCATTTAAATCCCTTTTTACCAATTTTCTTTTCTTCCGGGAATCCCCTTTTTAAACCCATTGATTCAACTTAATATCATTATTAAGTATTTCCAATTTAAAAACAACACTTTAATTCACATTCCATTTATAAACCTTGTTTTTAAATTTGATATAAACCCTTCCACCTCCCTTAAATCAAATTTTAAGTAAAACTTTTCACTTAAGTTATATATTCGTTTAAACCTCTTATTTGCTTTATTATAAAACTCGAGCTCAAATAATAAAACTCATCACTAGCCTCTTTTCAACATTCGATTTCATTTCTTTTCAAACTTGGTCACTTAAATGTATCACATTTAAGAACAGATTATCTACCTCCACATTAATCATTGCAAATTAATTAATTCCTTTATGTACTAGAAAAATAAATCTCCTTTTTAAACTTTTACTAAGCTTAACCACTTATTCATTAAGTTATTTTACTAATTTAAGGTCTAACTTAGTTTAAGTGGTCGACACAAACATGGTTACTCTTTTAACCAACTCTATTTATTTCCTCTTTAAATTAATTAAAATATAATTAATTTAAATAACCTTATTTAATCGTTCACGATCAAAATACTTAACTGCTAGGTTATCTCATTTGTTTATAATTCTTATCAATATAAGAATTTAGTTTATAAATCATTTCATAATTTCTTATAAACTTTACTAAATAAATAATTAATATTTATTCCCCTTTTTTAAAATAACTTTCAAAACCTAATTTTGTTAAAAAAAGTATATTAATAACTTTAATACGGTTGATTTACAATCGATAAAAGACGTATTCAAAAATCGATTGACTTCTAGGCCAGGTGATGCCAATCACCAATCCATACCATCCATTTGTTAATGTCAGAATAAATGTTGAAATATAGTTCAACAATCAACAATAATCAATCATTTCTTGACTGATAATTTCTAGAACAATCATCAATCAATCAACAGCCAATTCAAACAATTCACACAATTTCAAATATGTTTATAAACGTGACCAATCAAGGAAAATTTCTTTATTTGAGTCAAATCAACATGATTGGCGTTCTACTGAAATTAAACAACCATTTAATTTTAGAGATTAAATCAACGATAAATATATCACTAGCAAACAGTCAATCATTATCAACCAGAACACGCAAAATAAAAACCCAATTTATATAAAATATAAACGGGAAGAGCTGGGTGAGTTTAACTCACCTTGATTTGAATCTGACGATAAACAGTCTGGTTTAATCAAAATTAAACTAACGTTTAATTTGAATAAAAATTCCAGTTACTTTAGATCCAGACTAGGCCTGCTCCATCTCGAAGTACTCGTCTCCACGGTCCCAACGCAACTGACCGTGCGTAAATCAGACATCGTATGTACGAGATATCATACAAACAATTTTGACAAACAAATTAAATTTTAAAAATAATTTGGCCCTTACCTTAACCCTTCGGCCCAAAGCCCATCACCCAGTTACCCGTTTTAAACCCTAACCCACCGTTCCTTTTCCATTTCATTAAAGCCGCCTCCAAACTTATCTGCCACGAACGAAAATTGAAAACCCTAAAGCCCCCTTTTAGTTCATCAAAATCGGAGGGTTATGGTGTCGCAACCTCCCCCTTACGCGCCTCCCTTCGATCACTCCTTGTTCTCCTCCTTTTTCGATTTGTTCTGCTCTACCCGAACGATCCACAACCCTTACGTCATCGCTGGTCAAACCTCCTGACCCAAAGCGAAGCGGCTTCAACTCGAACAGGCTCTCGGCACCCTAGGGCTTCGATTTCCGAATCATTTCATCAGAAATCAGTACACGCGCTCGAATTACAGATAAGTCCTTCAACTCATATTTTTGTTTTGATTTTTCTTTTAGTGGTTAGCATGAATATCTCTGTTGGTGTTGATTCGTTTGGTTCAGGAATTCGTGAAACATTATGCGTGTATATATAGTGGTGGATGGATAACATCAATGTCAAAATCGAATTGTTATTTCATTCAAGATTTGGATCTGTACGTTAGATTACATTTTAAAATGTATAAATACAATGATGAGATTTCCTGTGTATGTCCATGTGAATTAGCAGTTCGATCTGGCTGTGTATGTATACTGTTTTGATGGATTGAAAACTGCTAATGTGTACTGTATTTTCGAATAGCCATGTGCCTTAGATATAGATGACACTTCCCTTGATCTCAGCTATGACCGAACTGTTCATGTGTATAGATTAGGTGATTTAGTCTATGAATGTATATTCAAATCAGAGACCCATACTGTGGATTTGTGGATTTTGTTCAGATTTCTAATTGTACGAAAATAGGGTAACTGAAACGAAATATCAATGTATGTATTAGCTGTTAGATCTGAATTTCTTAGCTGTTTTGATAGGAATGTATACTATTCTAATCATATCTTTTCTTTTTCCTTTCTCATTTTCAGATCAACTGCTTGAGATGACGGATCACTGGTTTCTTGAAAGAATAAAAAGAGCTGCTGAAAATGAATCCTTTTAGTATTGTATTGGCTTGTCATGGGTTTTGAAAATCTGAAATTAGCTGTTCTTGCACTTGTTCTTATGTTGTTTTAGTTTGTTGTACAGTTTTCCTTCTGTAGATAATCTTTTGAAGAGATATGGTGTATTTGAGAGAACATGGCATACCATCCTTGAGATTTCGAATGGATTCCTTTGCGTTTTGATAGTTTTGCATATATATATATATTGTATTTTTCTTATGTTGATCACTTTTTGATTTTACTGTTCTCTTTCTGTCCTCATGAATTTAATGGTGTATATTTATTTTCTTTCTTAGCTGTTTAGCTATATATTTTATATTCTTAGCTGTTTCTTGTACTGAATGGATTTGATGTGCCTATATACATTTGGTTGTTGACTTCTTTGAGGTCCTTTCCTTTTCTTCTCTGTTTGCCTTTCAACTCCTAGGTAAATGATCAAAGTATGCCAAACATGTGCTCATTCCTAGAAGCTAAATAAAAGCTTTAATCTAGAATATTCAACTAGCCTGATTTATATGCAACAATAAACATATCACATAATACTGAAATATTTTAAGTTTCAAAAACTCGATACACAATAACTTATATTCATTAACTCGATTAACAAAATAACTTAATATCATTGTATTTATTTAAACCAACATCTCAAATTATAGAATTCAAACTCGACATATACAATCCGGGTTTTAAATAATATATATATAAATATATATATTCGAACTCTATTTAAATAAATTCGATTAAAAATCCAATATATTTCAAAACTAATTTAAATATTCGGTTTTAAATGGCCGAAAAATTCGGGACGTTACAAACAACAAATACTGATTATTAGTCGTGCAGTTGGGCGATGTGTAAAAATTATTGTCCCAATCAATATCAGTTAAATAGGTGTACATAAACAAGCCATCTGATTTGTAAATGAATTTTTATTCCAATTTCATTTCATGATAATTTTATATATCGTATATATTTGTTAAAAACAATATTTTTACCCAATAATTAATTATTCCATAGATTGACAATTTTATATACTGAATATATACAATAAAATTACATTTTTATTGAACTAATAATATTTTTATATCATGACTATTTTATATATAGCATATATATGATAAAAAATATATTTTTATCGAATAAGTAATATTTCCATATCATGACTATTTTATATATAGCTTATATAAGTTTTATACAACGCATATATAATTTCATACATCGTTGATTTCAATCCAACAATTTTACCACAATACAATCATATCACACCAATCATCCATATTTTAACAAAAAATTTAATGTTAGGAGTTACTAAGCCCCATCTGCAACCTATAATATAATTACATAGCAAAAATAGCTGAGTGAGAAAGAAATCTCACATTGGTTTCCACTCCGCTAGTCTTTATTTGATTATTTCAGTTCTATTTAGATTTGAATTTGCTTGAAATTCTAACCTGCTCCATTTTTGTCCCAGTCAGTTTCATTGCGTAGAGTTCGTCGCCACGATTCCAGCGTGACTGAAATCGTCGGATTTGGACCTCGTATAGAAAAGATACGATATTATAAATATTTGGATAACTAGTACGATAATTAATTGAATTAATTAGATTAAATACCCCTTTAATAAGGTTTTATAAAACGTTGTCGTCCTCAATCCTTTCTTCACGCTTCAGCACCTGGTTTTCACGCAAAAGCTTCAACCGTAGGGCTTCGATTTGCACACCATACGAGGTGTCGGCCGACGATCAGATGATTCCCCGACCTCGGGCTTCGCAACCTCCCCCCACGCCTGCAGTAATGGCGAACTCAATAGCCCCCTAGCCCAAAAATCGAGCTCGACGGCCTACCCTTTAAACCGACGATTTGTCCACTACAATCGATGATAATCCATCACAACCGTTGATTGGAGATCTCATTGAGTAGATCAATATTGCAGAATAAAATTTTGTTGATTATTGCGTGGATTTAAAGATTGGGAGGGAATAAGAATTGAAGATCGCAACCGTTATTTCCATCAGGTGGCAGCCAGAAATTGTGAATGATGAGCCTAGGGTTTTGACCCCTTTATACCCTTTATTTATTATAATATTTTAATAATTAATTCGTATATTACCAGTTAAATGTCACGAACTCTAAATTAAACCTAACGACTAACGTTTCCAGCTAAATACCCCATTCCGGACACAACGAGATATGTTTCGTAAGCCAATTCGACTATTTCGATCAGTTTTTTCTCAAAATTAAAATATAAATCAATCTATATTGAATTTAAACGTACATTTTAATTTACCGACGCCACATACTAACTCCAAAAATTACAGAAAAATAAATCTAGCTATGTTTTGACAATACGGTCCTAACAAAACTAATTTCGTTGAATTTGGAGACTGTTTGAAAAATGGGATTTTTCAGGTCAATTAAATTTAAATTGAATTGACCAAACGTGTTTAAATTTACTATGCTCACATATTAATTCCAAAAATTATGAAATTTGAAACCTAATAATAATCTAACATTCCGGATCCAATGAAAGTGGTTTCGTCGAAAACGGAGGTCGTTTGCGAAATGGCTATTTATAAGGGCTATATATTATATTAAAATATATATAAATTCCACAATGACTGTTTCAAATTTTAAACTGCACATAACTTTCAGTTAATATTATGAAATCTCAACTTTTCACATTCGTTAGAAATATATATTTAAATAGATTCAAATGTTTCTTGTTTCACTGAAATTCGATTTATTTTGAATTATGTACATTCATTTGAAATTTAAAATCGAATTTTCAAACTACCGCGCCATTTCAAACTCCTTTTATAATTAAATAAAATATATATTTTCTAACTTCGATTTAAATAAATTTTTAGTCGTTATTATTTAAAATAAATCATTTTAAATATTCAAAACCCATTAAAATAGATAAAATAAATTTTTTAAATTGGTTCAGAAATTCCGGGTTGTTACAGTAATCGTGTAAACAAAAAAAGAATCACGTATATCTCTTTTCATTTCTCATTTTCTCTATCAGAAACCTCTCATTCTCCTTCTTTCTATCTGAATCTAGATTTACATCTAAAAAAATCATGGAGAATTTCTTAAACCTAAAAATTTTCAAATGGAAAATTCAAGACAACAAATCCTATCTCCCCCCCTCTCTCTCTTCTCATCTCCTCTCCAAAATACAAATCCTTGAAATCGTAAAACGTCTTCTTCTTTTCCCTCAGCACCACCGACTTTCTCCATCACCTAGCAGTAGCCATAATTTCTTGAACCTAAAATTTTGCAAATGGAATGAAACAAAAATTCAAGACAAAAAATCATATCTTCCTCTCTCTCTCTCTCTCTTCTCATCTCCTCTCCAAAATCCAAATCCTTGAAATCCTACAACCTCTTCTTCTTTTTCCTCAGCACCACCGACTTTCTCCAGTGCCCAGCAGTAGCCAAAATTTCTGCTACTCCGAGCAATGTAGTAACAACCCGGAACTTCTGAACCAATTTAAAAATTTTATTTTAGCTATTTTAATGGTTATTGAATATTTAAAATGATTTATTTTAAATAATAAGGATTAAAAATTTATTTAAATCGAAGTTAGTATGTATAAATTTATTTTAATTATAAAACGAGCCTGAAATGGTGCGGTAGTTTGAAAATTCGATTTTTAACTTCAAATGAATATACAGAATTCAATATAAGTCAGAATTGGACGAAACAAGAAATGTTAGAATCAATTTAACTATATCTTTCTAACGAATGTAAGAAACTGAGATTTCACTTTGTAAATTGTAAATAATTTCCAGTTTAAAATTGGAAATAGTCGCTATGGAATTTATATATATATATATTAATATTATATATAGCCCTTAAAAATAGTCATTTTGCAAATGTCCTCCATTTTCAACGAAACCGCTTTTGTTGGATCCGGAATGTCAAATTATTGTGAAGTTTAAAATTTCATAATTTTTGGAATTAATATGTGAGCATAGTAAATTTAAATGTGTTTTCAATTTCAGTTTGAATTTAATAAGCTAATAAAAAGACCATTTTTCAAACGGTCTCCAAATTTGATGAAGTAAATTTTGTTACGACCGTATCGTCAAAACACAGCTAGATTTCAATATTCGTAATTTTTGGAATCAGTATGTGGCCTCGGTAAATTAAAATGTACGTCGAAATTCAATATTGAACATTATATTAATTTATATTTTAATTTGGATAAAAACTGATCGAGGCAATTGAATTGGCTTACGAAACATATCCCATTGTGTTCGGAATGGGGGTATTTTGCTAGGAACGATAGTCGTTGGGCTTGATTTGGAGTTCGGATGTAAAACCCTACTTTTACAAATTAAATAATAATAAAATATAATCTAAAAATCTATAAAACCCTAATCCTCCCACTCAGAAAACGTAGCCGCCGCTATTCACATTTCAACGTACCAAATCGCTCCACTCTTCCTCGCTGATAATCCCCCAAATTATGCATATTAAATCATGGAATCAAAACGAAAGTTCAAGAGAATGGTGAGGGCCTTGTGTCTATATGGGTTTGATCAAGAATGGTGGAGTGGTTCTCTTGATTTTTGGGCCTAAAGCCATCGATGTCGGGGAAGGATTTCGAGGCGCATAACCCACCGGAGGTGGCGCCATCATAGGCGAAGAAAGGGGGTTCCAGCGCGTCGTTCGCCGATCATGGATCCACTTCCGGTCGTCGCTGGTGGCGTGCGGCGGCGATTTCCTCAATTCGACGATGGGTTCCTGAATGTGTTTAAAGGAGACGACGGGGTAAAAAGGGGATTAGGAATTTAATTATTATTTAATCAATTAATTAATGTAATTAATGTAAAAGTTATCGTAACTTTTTCATATGAGGTCCAAATCCGACGATTTCAGTCGCGTTGGAATCGTTGCGACGAACACTACAACATGAAACTGACCAGAACGGAAATAGAAGAAGTTGGATTTTTAGCTAAATTAAATTCTTGTTTAATTTAGTTTAAAAATAAAATTTTCAAATAAAGACTGATGGAGTGGAAACCAAAAGTGAGAACTCTCGTACTCAAGTATTTTTGGTGAAGATATTATTGTACTCATATTTATAAAAATGTATAAGTTGTCATTGTTGATTTTTATCTGTTGTATATGACATTGCTTGAGTTCAACACATGAACTATTCACGACTCATTTGCACAAGAAGCGTTGTTTGAATATACGATACTCGTATTTCAAACAATGTGGATAGACACTTTGTGGTTGTTGAAATGATATGTAAATATCTATTTATAATTTAAACAGTGAAAATTGGTTAAGTAGAAAAATAATTCAAACCGAATTAGAATTTGTTAAATTTATTAACCAATAATTTATTTAAATCAACTGTTGTTGTTTGAAAACCCCACACGGGTATTGGGATGATATTTGACATACACTAATCCTAATATTTAGTTGTATGTAAATCAATTGATTGACAGACTGTTGTGAGCGTTATTTATTCATTTTAATGCTTATACAGTAATAGAATGCACTTTGGATGATGTTTGAATGTTTAATGATTATTTATCGTTATTGTTGAATACATGCGATGTATAAAATCCATACAACTGAAATTATATGGTAATTGATTGAGCCTGATTCCAATTCAGAAATAACGAATATTTTAAAATAATATTCAGTGAAGATTCAAAATACTGAAATATTCATAACTGAAATGAATATGAAGCCGAGTTAAGTAGATATTCGCCATTTTAACTCGAACGAAATTTCCTGTCGATTTTATTTATTTTATAATCATATCGAAAAGAATTGATTTCAAAATCTGATGTTTTGAAAATGTTATCATTTTAGTATTATAATAATATAGAATATTCAACTTTGATTTAAAATTGAAAATGAAGTTGAAATCGTTTTAAAATGAATTTATAAACGACTTATAAAATATGTTTTAAATGGAAATCGATGAGATATATATTATATACATTTAAATGGCTTGAATATAACGCGCCGCGCAGCGACCGTTCGCGAATTTCAACCATTAACTTCAAATTGGCATAACGGGAGATCTGACCGTCGGATTCTCCTAAAGCCGGAACCTTGGGTTCGTAACGAAAAGAGCTTTCGATTGATGATAAGTGATTTGAAATCTAACAGTTAGATTTTAAGATATGTCCAAATCAGTTTTGAAAAAGGTCGCTACAGATGAAGTTCAGTGGCCGATATTGGAAACCAACTGTAAGGGCCTTATTAAAATTATTAAAAATCTGAATAAATGATGTAAAGTCATAATAAATGATTTGGAAAGAATTTGATGAAATATTCCACATCTGTAAAGATAAAATATATATTTATCTGAATAAATTGTTTATCAACTAGAATAAAGAACTGGAAGAGAATTGAAATGGTTTTAATATAACCAGAATTTTCCAATGTATGAATTGGAAAGGATTTAAATGGAAATAATCTTCGGAATATTTCGATATTGGATTCCGTGATTATTCGGATATTATTGAGGAATTTGGAAGATACAGATATTGTTATTACCAATAAGATATCCGTTAGTTTAAGAATTTGATATTGAATATAAGCCGA
This sequence comes from Allium sativum, assembly GCA_030737875.1. Lineage (NCBI taxonomy): Eukaryota > Viridiplantae > Streptophyta > Magnoliopsida > Asparagales > Amaryllidaceae > Allium > Allium sativum. The sequence goes on from CM060920.1 coordinate 251,502,963, forward strand.
TATTATTTTTATTCAGAGCCTTGTATTTAATATCAAATTGGATTTTGGGTTTGTCGTGAATGGTGTCTCAAATAACACTGTTCATAAAACCCGTTGAAAAAGGAATATATCTTTTAATTTAGATTAATGAAGTTTTCCAATTTATAATTATAAATTGGAACTAAATAGAAGATGATTTTGGGTTCATTGTGAACGATGTTTTAAATAACATTTTTTTTTAAAACCCAATTAATAGTGAAGATATGTTTTGGAATTTATAATCTTTTAATTAAGATTAATGGAATTTTCCAAAGTAAAGTTTTCCAATTTTAAAATTGTAAGGAATTCGATTTGGTGATAATCGACATGAGCTTCTGTGAATGAAGTCCATTACTATTTATGGATTTTAGAAGGCCTTCCCGCTATTCTATTTATAGTATTGATTTGATATAACAATTTATATCGATTATATACTGTTATGATTTTCGTCAAGTGTAACAACCGAGAATTTCAGGACCAATTTAAATTTATTATTTTAGCTATTTTAATGGGTTTTGAATATTTAAAATGATTTATTTTAAATAATAACGACTAAAAATTTATTTAAATCGAAGTTAGAATGTATAAATTAAAATTTTAATTAAAACGAACTCAAAATGGCGCGGTAGTTTGAAAATTCGATTTCTAATTTCAATTGAATGTACATAATTCATTATAAATCAGAATTTGATGAAACAAGAAACGTTAGAATCAATTTAACTATATCTTTCTAATGAATGTAAGAAACTGAGATTTTACTTTATAAATTGTAAGTTATGTCCATTTTAAAATTGGAAATATTCGTTGTAGAACTTATATATTTTAATATTATATATGGCCCTTAAAATAGCCATTTTGCAAACGACCTCTGTTTCCGAAGAAACCACTTTTGTTGGATCCGAAATGGAAAATTATTGTTAGGTTTTAAATTTCATAATTTTTGGAATTAATATATGAGCGTGGTGAATTTAAATGCCTATTTAGTTTTAATTGTAAATTTAATCGACTGGAAAAAAGCCAGTTTTCAAATGGCCTTCAAATTTGATGGAATTAGTTTTGTTAGGACTGTATCCTCAAAACATAGCTAGATATAAATTTTCTGTAATTTTTGGAGTCGGTATGTGGACCTGGTAAATTAAAATGTACGTTGAAATTCAATATTGACCGTTATATTAATTTATATTTTAATTTTGATAAAAAATGAGCGAAACAGTCGAATTGGCTTATGAAACATATTCCATTGTTTCCAAAATGAGGGTATTTAGCTGGGAACGATGGTCGTTGGGTTTGATTTGGAGTTCGATTGAAAAACCTTACATTTTTGAATTAAATCCGTGCTGACCCTAGAATGAATGGCGATTTCGGTTCAAAACTTCTTCCTCCTCTAATTTCTAATCCATTCAGAAATTTTCGAAACTTATAAAAGAAAAGTTAAAGAGCTACGTGAGATCTAGAAGTTGAATGGCTGAGATTTGATTTGGTGAAGGATGTTGCGAGATTTTTGGCCACAAAGTGGCGGTTTTCAAAGCAGTTTTCATGGGTATACGGGGTTGCGAGTTCGCCTGGGTTGAGGGTGGTGGTGGCGCGCCGTCAGCCGTCCGACGTGAGGCAACTTGATCGAGTTCCGATCCATCCTGGCGCGAGCAATTGGAAGACCTAAGGGCCGTGTTTCTTTGATGTACAGGAAGAAAAGGGGCGATGGGAATTTTTTTGCTGAAGAAGATGTAATTAATTAATTTAATTATTATTTAATTATCCATTTTTGTAATTAAGGTATAAATTACCATATCTTCTTCATACGAGGTCGAAATTCGATGATTCAAGTTGCGTTGGGATCGCGGGAACGAGAGCTTCGCTGTGACACTGACTAGAACGAAAACGGAGCAAATTAGAATTTGAGGCGAATTTAAATCCGAATAATACTAAAATCATCACTTTAACACGGACGGAGTGGAAACCAAAGTGAGAACTCCTTCTCACTCATTTTATTTATCATGTAGTTATTTTTGGAGTTCAACACGCGAACTCCCACAAATCATTTAAATTTGAAAGTGATGTATGGATATTAGCGGCACTCGCATTTCATACTCCGCGGATGGCCACTTATGGTGTCGTAAATGGCATTGGGTAGTTGAGTATTTATTTATATGGATGATTTGGTGATTTGTGGATTGTGATTGTGATGATTAACATATTAAAATAATGTTAATATTATTGTAGTAGTTGAAATTAAAATTATAAATATCCATTTATAATGTAAACAGTAAAATTGGAATAAATATCCATTTACAAGTTGGACGACTTGTTTATGTACACCTATTTAAGTGATATTGATAGGAACGATAATTTTTACACATCGTTCAAATGCACAAATAATAATCAATATTTGTTGGATGAAAACCCCGCACGGGTATTGGGATGATATTTGACATACACTAATCCCAATTGTTTAGTTGTATGTCAGTCGGTTGACAGGCTGTGGTAGGTGTTATTTATTTATTTAATGCTTATACAATTGTAGTGTAACAACCCGGATTTTCAGAACCAATTTAAAATTTTTATTTTAGCTATTTTAATGGATTTTGGGTATTTAAAATGATTTATTTTAAATAATAACAACTAAAAATTTACTTAAATCGAAGTTAAAACGAATAAATTTATTTTAATTATAAAACGAGCCTAAAATGGCATTGTAGTTTGAAAATTCGATTTTAAATTTCAATTAAATGTACATAATTCAAAATAAATCGGATTTCAGTAAAACAAGAATTTGAATCTGGTTAACTATATCTTTCTAACGAATGTGAAAAATTCAGATATCATAATATAAATTGAAAGTTATGTCCGGTTCAAAATTCAGAATAGTCGCTATGAAATATATATATATATATATATTCTAATATTATATATAGCCCAAAAGTCACATTTTGCATACGGATGAATATGGACTCGAAACCACTTCCATTGAGTTCAAAATGTCGTTTGCAAATTCGAAAAGTATAAACTTCGATATATTCCGAGATCCGGAATAATGGCAATTGGATGGGGGTTTCGATTAGCAACATATAGCCCATAAAAAGTTAAATTTCGCGTATGAGAACAGAATTCGATGAGATAAATTTTTCTGGATTCATAATGACAAATCATTGTTGAGTTCCAAAATGAGCGTCGAATGGAGTTAGTATGTGGTCGTGCAAGCTAAAACAATTCAGGGTAAAACGGGCAATCATTTTACAAAGGAACATTATTGTGACGATCTCAGAATTCAATCCCCTTTTTTTGGATTCGTATCGTCAAATAATGGTTAAATCCAAAAGGCCATGATTTTTGGAGTTAGCGTGTGGACGTGCAAGAAGAAAAGGTACGCTAAAATCGCATTTTTGAACAATAGTTGAGCATCTTTGAGAATTTAATCGGATGGTCAAACGAACTCGGAATTCGATGAAACTTGTTTCGTTGGACTCGTCTTCACGTCTACTATATCGGGTCCAAAATCTGTGGCAAATGGGGATCGTTTGTATTCGGGCGATAGGAGACAAACGGGCATATAAACCACTTCTCTTCCTTTACACTTCATTATTTTCCTCCTTCCTCTTTCTTCCACTTTCTCCAAAAATGGGGAACTCCCTCCCAAAACCGCTGCTGCCCCTCCTCCACCAGCCAGCGCCGCCTCCACCAGCGCCGCCACCCACCTCCGGCCGGCCCCCCTCCTCCTTTCTCTCTCTCCTCTTCTCTTTCTCTCCATTTGTGAACCCAAGCCCCTAAATCCTACCACCACCACCGTGGGCCCCTCCACCATCTCCGCCACCCACTAGCACCACCCTATGTCAGACAGGCCCCACACCGCCCCCCTCCAGCCACCGGTACAGCCGTGGGCCCCCCATCACCAAAAACCTATTTTTCACAAATTTCCCGTTTTGCAAATAACACCCTGTCACTATTTTGCCAATAACTCCCAAACCATGGATTTCTAGCCAAAACTCCATAGCGCCAAAGTTGTAGAGCACGATTTTCTTTTCGATTTGGATATATGGAAGTCAAATTTTGGAGTTCGGAGCTTTCCAGAAAAAGCGTGTAAAGTCCGCGGATCTGCTGCCGTTTTTCGTGATTTCCGGCGAATTGGTGCATTTTTGGAAGAAAGTCCCCTAGGCAAAAGTTGTCCGGAATGGCGCGTTTGTGCTAAAAAATGAGTTTACTGAAGTTTGGAGGTCGTATGAAGAAGTTAGAATTAGAGCGACAAATTCGGACTGTGAAAGCGATAAAAGGTGCGCGCGACGAGCAAATCATCAACAAAAGAATGACGGAGTGGAAACCAATGCTGAGAACTCTTTCTGACTGGAACTATTTTACAGTTAAAAATATACTAGGTTGCAGACAGGGCTTAGTAGCTCCCGACACTATTTATTGTACAAGCCATGGATGTTTGGATTGAATTTTGAGAAAATTGATTGTATTGTGATTTGGTTGAATTGATTGATATGTGTGTGTATGCCGCAAGTCAGTATCAGGAGAGGGGTAATGTTAGACATTATTCCGGTCCTAATATCGTGTCGTTATAATGCCGATTTTTTTGAAATAAAATGTATTCAATAAAAATATCATTTTTATTTTATGAATGAACTATTAAAAATAGTTATATGTTGAGATAAATATTTAATCATTAAAAATATAATTTTTAACGTATATATGAACGACATGAAATTCTCCTGAAATGAAATAAATATTCATTTACAAATCGTATGATTTGTTTATGTATACACATTTAACTGACATTAACTGAGACGATAAATTTTACACATCGCCCAATTGTACAAAAAAAAAATCTATGTTTGTTGATTGAAACCACACACGGGTATTGGGATGATATTGGATGTAAATTAATCCCAATTGTTTAGTTGTATGTCAATCGATTGGTTGACAGACTGTTGTGAGCGTTAATTATATATTTAATGCTTATGCAGTTGTGTAATGCACTCTGGATGATAGTTGATTGTGTATCATTGTTGTTGTGTACCTGTGATGTATGAAATCCATATAAATAACATTATATAGTAATTGATTGGGTCGGATTCCAATTCAGGAATAACGAATATTTTAAAAAAATGAATATTTTAAAATAATATTCAGTAAAGGATTAAAATGTGAATTTGATGTCCGATTTTGGATGGACACGAAAATATTGAAATGTATGAAGCCGTATTGACTAGTTTTGCACCATTTAGATGCGAACGATTTTTATATCGATTTTATTCATTTTTAAAATGAATATCGAAAAAGAAATGATTTCAAAATCTGATATTTTGAAAATATTATCATTTAAATATTATAATGATAAGGAGTATTCAATTTTGATTTAAAATTGAAATGAAAGTGGAAATCATTTTTAGAACGAATTTATAAAATACGTTTTGAGTGAAATATATATATATATATATATATTAATGGCCTGAATAGAACGCGCCACGCTGCGACTGTTCGCGAATTTCAACCATTGATTTCGAATTGACATTACGGGAGATCCGACCGTCGGATTCTCCTAAAACCAGAACCCTTAGGTTCATACCGAAAAGAGCTTTCCAACTAATATAAGAGATTTGAAACCTAACGGTTGGATTTGGAATTATGTCCAAATCAAATTTGGAAAAGGTCGTTGTAAATGCAGTTCGATGACCGTTTATGGAAATCGACTGAAAGGGGTTTAATAAAATTATTAAAAATATTAATAATTTGTGTAAAATCATAATAAATGATTTGGAAAGAATTTGGATGAAAAATTCCAATTTTGTAAAGATAAAAATATATTTTTATCAAAATGAACTAGTTATTAACTAGATTTATAAGGGATTTTAATATAACCAGAAGTTTCCAATATATATATAAATTGGAATGGATTTTAATAGATATAATCTCCAGAATATTTCGATATTGGATTCTGTGACTATACGGATATTGTGGAGGAACTTGGAAGATAAAAATATATCGTTATTCCCCATACAATATGTGATGGTTACAGAATTTGATATTGAATGTAAGCCGATATAATTTCTGTTTAGAGGCTTATATTTAATATCAAATTGGATTTTGGGTTTGTCGTGAATGGTGTCTTAAATAACACTGTTCTTAAACCCCGTGTGAAAAGAATATATCTTTTAATTAAGATTATTAGAGTTTCCAATTATATTTAGTAATTTGAATAAAATGGAATGTGAATTGGGTTTATTGTGAACTGTGTTTTTATTGACATTCGTTCTTTAAACCGATTAACCCTGAAATGTGGTTTGGAATTTATAAATCATTTTATTAAGATTTAATGGAATTTTTCCAAAGTAAAGTTTTCCAATTTAATACATTAAATTGTAATTGAATGGAATTCGATTTGGTAGTAATCGAAGTGAGCTTCTATGGAGGAAGACAATTAATATATATGGAATTTAAAGGGCTTTGTCGTTATTCCAATTGTTTTATTATTCGGATATGGAAATTGATATCGATTATATATTGATTTGTTTTCCGTGAAGATTCCATAATTAATGGAATGTGATTTTGAGTTTATCGTAAACTGTGTTTTTAACTAACATTAGTTCTTTAACCCAGTTAAAGACAGGAATGTTAGCGTAGAATGTTATGGTGTAGAATGTTAGTGTGGCATGTTTGATTTCCCAAAGTTAAATAAACATTGAGTAATGATTTATGAGATTAAAGCTAAGTGGAGTTTTAATGAATCTTTAATTAGATTGAAACGTGAATGTGATAATTTAAATTATCAAATGTGGGAAATGATCGTGAATGGAGTATCACCAGTTTTGCTCCAAATGATAGTTAAATCTTTAATTAGATTTGAACGTGAAATGGTAATTAGTTTTACCAATAACACCGTGGTGTTAGATATGGAGTATTGTCAGTTTTACTCTATGGGATGAATAGGTTGTGATTGGAAAATTAAACAAATGATTACTTCGGTAAAGTCGATAATCCCGACTAGTTGATAAATCTTAATTTGGTTTAGAATTGATACCCAAAGGAAGATTAAAGAATAAATTTAAAAGAGTTTATCTTTGATAAAAGGATTAATTGTCAAGAATAATCTGAAGTTTAACGTCTCTTCCCATAATAATCCCAAGTTTGGATTATTTCTGAATAATCTGAAGTTTGGGGGTGACTTCCCATATTAATCCCATTTACTTGGTTCTTCCCATATTAATCCAAAGTTTGGGGGTGTCTTCCCATATTGATCCCAAAATAACACGTCAAAAAGTCATAGGGATCATTATGGGAAGACACCCCCCAAACTTCGGATTATTCAGAAATAATCTGAACTTGGGATTATTATGGGAAGACACGTTAAACTTCGGATTATTCTTGACAATTAATCCTTGTTAAAATTAATGGGAACCTTTCCCAAAGTATAAGAATATTTGAATAAAAGAATATTCTAGATTGGAATGAGGCGTATGTTATGTTTTTATAGCACTTGATTATAAGATACGTGAATTATTCGGAAAGGCCGGGTTTATACCCATTCTGAATAATTGATTCGACGATAAGTCGACGATGAAGATGGTGGTTGAAGACCGGAGTTCTTCACATCGTTTGGATGATTACTGATGTCTTGATTCGGCTATATACCCAAGACAAGGTAATAAGTGGTGATCGTCCAGACGTACTTGGAGATCGACTGGATATGCGAGGACCTCTCTCCTGCATTGGAAATATGGGACGAGGAATAAGGTGCCCCCGGTTTCGTTCAGAGCCAGAACGAACTAGTAAATGGATGCGTGTCTGAAATTGGATTTTATTCTCTGTTGATTGATTTCTATTAAATATATATCTGTTTGGTGGCAGAGAATTTATTTTCTTGCTTAACACCCTTCTCTGAGACGTACGAACTTAGAGGTTATATCGATAGACATCAGTCGCATGGCGTGAATTGTCAGTGTGGCATGCCGAGATGCAAATGATCAAGGCTCCGTTTGAAAAGCAAAGTCTTGTGGTTGATGATCAAAGCACGGTTTTAAATAGCATAGCTTTGTGTATAGCGTTAATTCACGAGTCTCACAACTCTATATGAGTCAAAAATGGGATAAGAGACTCAAGGAGTGCATGACGTTTCCTTCTTGCTATGGGTGGTGTGATGGTATGGAGCCCATACATTTATTTATTTCTACCTATGTGGATGATGGATTGCGAGGCGCCTCGGATATATCGATTACTACAGAGCCGATGGACAGGTCCTATAGGACCGGGAAACGTGTGTTCAGGAATTGCCAATTCACTAACGTAAGTGTGGACTGGCCTTGGAGGATCCAAGGGTTCACTACGGGGAACCCTGAGGCATTTGCTAGAGTGTCTTGAAGCCGGCGAGGAGTACCTCCCTCGCCTCGACTCATGACAGAAATCCAATTTTCAATACATGACATTTCAGTTTTAATTGTAGAGCCTAGTATGGCAACATAGTAGCATGGGATACTATGCCGTCTATGATTGATACATTTATATTTGAAGTGATTTTGACACTATATACATATATTAATATCAAAATGATTTGTTTTAAATGTACCAAACATGTTTGGATATTATAAGGAAAAACTCTATCATCCGGCTTGCATTGCATTGTGTGATGGGACCTGAGTCTTATAATAGCTTCATTTTTTCAAAAAGCATTGCATTGTTTGTTTTATGCACTGGTATTCTTGGGAGGAATACGAAATGGTCCCTTGATTTATCAAATTTTAAAGTGAAGTTTTAAATAACTGTTTTTAGTTCTCACACCAGTCTCATGACTGACCTGGAGTTTATTGTTTTAACCTAATCTCTGGGTGCCCATATTTTCTACATGGGCAGCTGGTAGTTTTGGTTTTACAGATTATTTCTTTTGCGAGGATCCTGGATTTACAGCTGGAGCTATATTCGGAAAGCTTTGTATCCATGTATTTCTTTCAGTTGTATTATGTATTATTTTTCCGCTACTATATATTTAAATGAAATTTAAATATCTGATGTTTTCTGCTGTATATTATTTATTCATGCTCCGTTATATTCTTGTACTCTGATGTAAATTGTTGTAATAACAACGAAATGTTCTCCTGTTTGCGTTCTGATTTGTCGTGTTCTCAACCCAATCCGGCCTTTTCCATCTCTTCAAAGATGGGAGATTTCAGATCGTTGTAGTTTGGTATCAGAGCTTTGGTTTACATAGCTCGAGAACAAGACACATTAGAATCAAACGAAAGAATTCATCAGAGATTGGATTAGTAATATCCAATAAGAATGACTCGTTAGAGATGGGATCAATAGTATCCTAGAATGAGTGTAAAGAGTGTTGTTTTTAAAATAAAAATGAAAACAAATTTCGTTTTGAAAATCATAACTTATAATACATATGTGAGTATTTCATTTTAAATTAATTTTGACTATCGAGTATATGGAGATTTTAATATACGTCTGATCCACGTGTATTTGAAGTCTCAAATCACTGGATGGATATAGAATCACACTCTAGTCGCCTAGAGATGATTCTGATGATGAGGCCTCATCATCAGTATCTATGTTCGAGTTTTGAAAGTGGGATATCTATATATTTCCAATTGACTGGTGTGAGAACCAAAGCATAGTTAGAATTTATTGTTGTGATTTGGCACTAAAAATATGATTTTTGACTATGTATCAAAGATATATGTTTGAAAAGATAATCAACAAATTGATTGTTGGTTGCTATGTGTGATTATTAGTTCAACTAATTGAAATTATTGGAATAACAAAACAAATAAGAGAATGATTGAACATTTAGCCAAATTGAGTCCAATTTTGAACTAAATTGGAAATTGGTTGAAATTGCCTATATGTACATGTGTATTTGTTGAACAGGTCATAGCAAGGAAGCTAAAAAAAGGAATAAAATTGTATGCCCGATAAATAGGTACATGTTTACTGTATTTCTTGGGTTTTGATGATTTTACGAGCCTATTGGCATTTTTTTTTGGATTGATGTGGGCCCTAGGGGCAAGTTGCGGTTTTTAAGGTCTCCCCGTACAAAGGAGATTATGGCGAAATTTTTCAAAAATTTAGGGTGTTAGCCAAATTTTTGAGAAATTAGAAAATTATTAGAAACTGAAAGGTTGAAGAATGAACGCCAGAATGAAAGTTGAGTTGGTTAGTTAAACAACTTTCAGCTCCATTCCTTTTCGAGGACGAAAAGATTTTAAGTGGGGGAGATTGTAACAAACCGGAATTTCAGAACCAAATTAAAATTTTTATTTTAGCTATTTTAATGGATTTTGGATATTCAAAATGATTTATTTAAAATAATAACGACTAAAATTTTATTTAAATCGAAGTTAGAATGAATAAATTTATTTTAATTATAAAATGAGCCTGAAATGGAACATTAGTTTGAAAATTCGATTTTAAATTTCAATTAAATGTACATAATTCAAAATAAATCGGATTTCAGTAGAACAAAAAATATTTGAATCTGGTTAATTATATCTTTCTAACGAATGTAAAAATTAAGATTTCATAATATAAATTGAAAGTTATGTCCAGTTTAAAATTCAGAATAGTCGCTATGAAATATATATATATATATATATTCTAATATTATATATAGCCCAAAAAGTCACATTTTGCATACAGATGAATTTGGACTCGAAATCACTTCCATTGAGTACAAAATGCCGTTTGCGAATTCGAAAAGTACAAACTTCGATATATTCCGAGATCCAGAAAAGTGGCAATTGGATGGGGTTTTCGGTTAGCAATACATAGCCCTTAAAAAGGTGAAATTTCGCGTATGAGCTCAGAATTTGACGAAATAAATTTTTCTGGATTCATAATGACAAATCATTGTTGAGTTCCAAAATGCGCGTCGAATGGAGTTAGTATGTGGCCGTGCGAGCTAAAATAGTTCAGGGTAAAACGGGCAGTCATTTTACAAAGGAACAATATTGTGACGATCTCAGAATTCGGTTCCCTTTTTTTTGGATTCGTATCATCAAATAATGGTTAAATCCAAAAGGCCACGATTTTTGGAGTTAGCGTGTGGATGTGCAAGAAGAAAAGGTATGCTAAAATCACATTTTTGAACAATAGTTGAGCATCTTTGAGAATTTAATCGGATAGTCAAACGAACTCAGAATTCGATGAAACTTTTGGACTCGCCTTCACATCCACTATCTCGGGTCCCAAATCCATGGAAAACGGGGATCATTTGCATTCGGGCGATAGGAGAGAAACATACATATAAACCACTTCTCTACCTTTACACTTCATTATTTTCCTCCTTCCTCTTTCTTTCACTTTCTCCAAAAATGGGGAGCTCCCTCCCAAAACCGCTGCTGCCCCTCCTCCACCAACCACTGCCGCCACCCACCTTCGGCAACTCCCTCCTCCTTTCTCTCTCTCTCTCTCTCTCCTCTTCTCTCTCCATTTGTGAACCCTAGCCCCTAAATCCCACCACCACCGCCACCGTGGGCCCCTCGACCAGCGCCGCTACCCACCAGCTTCACCCCCACGTCAGTCAAGCCCCACGCCGCCCCCCTCCAGCCACCAGTCCGGCCGTAGGACCTCCTATCACCAAAAAACCATTTTTCACAAATTTCCCGTTTTGCAAATAACACCCTATTACTATTTCGCCAGTAACTCCCAAACCATGCATTTGTAGCCAAATCTCCACAGTGCCAAAGTTGTAGAGCATGATTTTATCTTCGATTTGAATATATGGAAGTCAAAATTTGGAGTTCGGAGCTGTCCCGAAAATGCGTCCAAAGTCCGTGGATCTGCTGCTGTTTTTCGCGATTTCCGGCAAATTGGTGCATTTTTGGAAGAACGCCCCCTAGGTAAAAGTTGTCCGGAATGGCGCGTTTGTGCTAGTGGAAGAGTTTGGTGAAGTTTGGAGGTCGTATGAAGAAGTTAGAATCAGAACGGCAAATCGGACTGTGAAAGCGACAAAAGGCGCGCACGAGGAGCAAATCATCAACAAAAGAATGACGGAGTGGAAACCAATGGTCAGAACTCTTTCTCACTCAAACTATTTTACAGTTAAAAATATACTAGGTTGCAGACGGAGCTTAGTAGCTTCCGACATTATTTATTGTACAAGCCATGGATGTTTGTTTGGATTGAATTTGGGGAAAATTGATTGTATTGCGATTTGGGTGAATTGATTGATATGTGTGTATGGCGTGAGCCAGTATTAGGAGAGGGGTAATGCTAGACATTACTCCGGTTCTAATATCGCGTCCTTATAATGCCGAAATTTTCTGAAATAAAATGTATTCAATAAAAATATCATTTTTATTGTATGAATGAACTATTAAAAATAGTTATATGTTGAAATAAATATTTAATAGTTAAAAATATAATTTTTAACGTATAAATGAATGCATGAAATACTCCTGAAATGAAATAAATATTCATTTACAAATCGGACGATTTGTTTATGTACACACATTTAACTGACATTAATTGGGACAGTAAATTTTACACATCGCCCAAGTGCACAAATAAAATTCAGTGTTGTTGATTGAAACACCACACAGGTATTGAGATGATATTGGACGTACACTAATCCCAATTGTTTAGTTGTATTTCAATCGATTGGTTGACAGATTGTTGTAAGCGTTAATTATTTATATTTAATGCTTATGCAGTTGTGTAATGCACTCTGGATGATGGTTGATTGTGTAACATTGTTGTTGTTTACCTGTGATGTACAAAATACACATATATAACATTATATGGTAATTGATTGTGTCGGATTCTAATTCAGGAATAATGAATATTTTAAAATACCAAATATTTTAAAATAACGAATATTTTAAAATAATATTCAGTAAAGGATTAAAATGTGAATTTTATGTCCGATTTTGGATGGACACAAAAATATTGAAATGTGTGAAGCCATGTTGATTAGTTATGCGCCATTTAGACACGAACGATTTTTTTAGCGATTTTATTCATTTTAAAAATGAATATCGAAAAAGAAATGATTTCAAAATCTGATATTTTGAAAATATTACCATTTAAATATTATAATGATAAGGAGTATTCAATTTTGATTTAAAATTGAAATGAAAGTGGAAATCGTTTTTAAAACAAATTTATAAAATATGTTTTGAGCGAAATATGTATTATATATATATATATATATATTAATGGCCTGAATAGATCGCGCCGCGCTGCGATCGTTCGTGAATTTCGACCATTGACTTCGAATTGACATAAAAGGTGATCCGACCGTCGGATTCTCCTAAAACCAGAACTGTTGGTTTTGTATCGAAAAGAGCTTTCCAACGAATATAAGAGATTTGAAATGTAATAGTTCGAATTGGATTTATGTCCAAATCAAATTCGGAAAAGGTCGCTGTAAAAGCAGTTCGATGACTGTTTATGGAAATCGACTGAATGGGGCTTAATAAAATTATCAAAAATATTAATAATTTGTGTAAAATCATAATAAATGATTTGGAAAGAATTTGGATGAAAAATTCCAATTTTGTAGAGATAAAAATATATTTTTATTAAAATGAACTAGTTATTAACTAGATTTATAAGGGGTTTTAATATAACAAAAAGTTTCCAATATATATAAATTGGAATGGATTTAAATAGAAATAATCTCCGGAATATTTCGATATTAGATTCTGTGACTTTACGGATATTGTGGAGGAATTTGGAAGATATTCCTCATACGATATGTGTTGGTTGCAGAATTTGATATTGAATGTAAGCCGATATAATTTCTGTTTAGAGCCTTATATTTAATATCAAATTGGATTTTGGGTTTGTCGTGAATGGTGTCTTAAATAACACTGTTCTTAAACCCTATGTGAAAAGAATAAATCTTTTAATTAAGATTATTAGAGTTTCCAATTATATTTAGTAATTGGAATAAAATGGAATGTGAATTGGGTTTATTGTGAATTGTGTTTTTAATGACATTCGTTCTTTAACCCGATTAACAGTGAAATGTGATTTGGAATTTATAAATCTTTTTATTAAGATTTAATGGAAATTTTCCAAAGTAAAGTTTTACAATTTAATATATTAAATTGGAATTGAATGGAACTCGATTTGGTAATAATCAAAGTGAGCTTCTGTAGAGGAAGATTGTTAATATATATGGAATTTAAAGGGCTTTGTCGTTATTGCATTTATATTATAGTCGGATACGGAAATTGATATGATTATATATTGATCTGTTTTCCGTGAAGATTCCATAATTAATGGAATGTGATTTTGGGTTTATCGTGAACTGTGTTTTTAATTGACATTAGTTCTTTAACCTAGTTAAAGACAGGATTACATGTCTAACATTATATTTCAGACTGTATTTGTTGATCTCTGCTAAATATACATCTGTTGGGTGGCGGAGAATTTATTCTCTTGCTTAGCACCCTTCTTTGAGACGTACGAGCTTAGAGGTTATATATCGGCAGAAATCATTGGTACAGTGTAGATTGTCAGTGTGACATGTTTGATTTGCCAAAGTTAAATAATCAATTGAGTAATGATTTATGAGATTAAAGCTACGTGGAGTTTTAATGAATCTTTAATTAGATTGTAACATGAATGTGATAATTTAAATTATCAAATGTTGGAAATGATCGTGAATGGAGTATCACCAGTTTTGCTCCAAACGATAGTTAAATCTTTAATTAGATTTGAACATGAAATGGTAATTAATTTTACCAATAACACCATGGTGTTAGATATGGAGTTTTACCAGTTTTGCTCTATGGGATGAATATGTTAGGATTGGAAATAAAATAAATGATTACTTCGGTAAGGTCGATAATCCCGACTAGTTGATAAATGTTAATTTGGTTTAGAATTGATAACCAAAGGAAGATTAAAGAAAAAATTTAAAAGAGTTTATCTTTAATAAAATTAATGGGAACCTTTCCCAAAGTATAAAAATATTTGAATAAAAGAATATTCTAGAATGGAATGAGGCATATGTTGTGTTTTCATAACACTTGATTATAAGATACATGAATTATTTGGAAAGGCCGGGTTTATACCCATGCTGAATAATTGATTCGACGATAAGTCGACGATGAAGACGATGGTTGAAGACCGGAGTTCTTCATATCATTTGGATGATTACTGATGTCTTGATTGGGCTGTACATCTAAGACAAGGTAATAAGTGGTGATCGTCCAGACGTACTTGGAGATCGACCGGATATGCGAGGACCTCTCTCCTGTATTGGACATATGGGACGAGGAATAAGTTGTCTTCGGTTTTGTTCAGACCCAGAACAAACTAGTAAATGGACGTGTGTCTGGCATTGGATTTTATTCTGTGTTGATTGATTTCTATTAAATATATATCCATTTGGTGGCGGAGAATTTGTTCTCTTGCTTAACACCCTTCTCTGAGACGTACAAGCTTAGAGGTTATATATCGATAGACACCAGTCGCATGGTGTGAATTGTCAGTGTGGCATGCTGAGATGCAAATGATCAAGGCTTCTGTTGAAAAGCAAAGTCTTGTGGTTGATGATCAAAGCACGGCTTTAAATAGCATAGCTTTGTGTATAACGTTAATTCGTGAGCCTCACACCTCAGTATGAGTCAAAAACGGGATAAGGGACCCAAGGAGTGCATGACGTTTCCTTCTAGCTATGGGTGGTGTCATGGTATGGAGCCCAGACATTTATTTATTTTTACCTATGTGGATGATGGATTGCGAGGCGCCTCGGATATATTGGTTACTACGGAGCCGATGGATAGGTCCTATAGGACCGGGAAACGTGTGTTCTGGAATTTCCAATCCACTAACGTAAGTGTGGACCGAGCTTGGAGGATCCAAGGGTTCACTACGGGGAACCCTGAGGCATTTGCTAGAGTGTCTCGAAGCCGGCGAGGAGTACATCCCTTGCCTCAACTAATGACGAAAATTCAATTTCCAATACGTGACATTACGGTTTTGATTGTAGAGCCTAGTATGGCGACAGAGTAGCATGGGATTTTGCCGTCTATGATTGATACATTTATATTTGAAGTGATTTTGACACTACATACGTATAGTAATATCAAAATGATTTGTTTTAAACGTACCAAGCATGTTTGGCTATTATAAGTAAAAACTTTATCCTCCGGATTGCATTGCATTGTGTGATAGGACCTGAGTCTTATAATAGCTTCATTTTTCCAAAAAGCATTGCGTTGTTTGCTGGTATTCTTGGGAGGAAACCCGTTCCGTGTTATACGGCGTGGTCCCTTGATTTATCAAATTTTAAAGTAAAGTTTTAAATAACTGTTTTTAGTTCTCACACCAGTCCCATGACTGACCTGGAGTTTATTGTTTTAACCTGAACTCTGGGTGCCCATATTTTCTACACGGGCAGCTAGTAGTTTCGGTTTTGTAGATTTTTTCTTTTCCCAGGATCCTGGATTTACAGCTGGAGCTATATTCGGAAAGCTCTGTATCCGTGTATTTCTTTCAGCTGTGTAATGTATTATTTTTGCGCTGCTATGTATTTGAATGCAATTTAAATCTCTGATGTTTTCTGCTGCATATTATTTATTCATACTCTGTTATATTCTTGTACTCTGATATAAATTGTTGTAATAACAATGAAATGTTCTTCTGTTTGCGTTCTGATTTGTCGTGTTCTCAACTCAATCCGGCCTTTTTCGTCTCTTCGAAGATGGGGGATTTCGGATTGTTATATTTAGAATGCACTTTGGATGTTGCTTGAATGTTTAATGATTGTTTATCATTATTGCTGAATACATGCGATGTATGAAATCCATATAATTTAAATTATATGGTAATTGGTTGAGTCACATTCCAATGTGGAAATAACGAATATTTTAAAATAATTTTCAGTGAAGAATAAAATTATGATTTTGATGTCTGATTTTGGACGGACACAAAAATATTGAATTGTGAAGTCGGGTTAAGTAGTTAAATGCCATTTTAACTCGAACGGGTTTATCTATCAATTTTATTCATTTTATAAGGAATATGAAAGGGAAATAGATTTCAAAATCAGATATTTTGAAAATATTATCATTTTAATATTATAATGATATAGAATATTCAATTTTGATTTAAATTGAAAAAGAAGTTGAAATCGTTTTGAAACGAAATTATAAATGATTTAAAAAAATATGTTTTAAATGGAAATCGATGATATATATATTATATATACATAATGGCCTGAACAGAATGCGCCGCACAACGACTGTTCGCGTATTTCGACCATTAACTTCAAATTGGCATAACGGGAGATCCGAAAGTCGGATTTTCATAAAACTAGAACCGTTGGGTTCGTATCGAAAAGAGATTTCCAATGATTATAAGAGATTTGAAATCTAACAGTATGATTTGTAATTATGTCCAAATTGATTTCAGAAAAGGTCGTTATGAATGCAGTTCGGTGGTCGATATTGGAAACCGCCTGTAACTGCCTTAATAAACTTATTAAAAATATGGAAAAATTGTGTAAAATCATAATAAATGATTTGGAAAGAGGTTTGGTGAAAAATTCCATATTTGAAAAGATAAAAGATATTTTCATCAAAATGAACTAGTTATTCACTAGAATAAAAATCCAATGTTTTTAATTAAATAAATAAAATGGATTTGTAAATGGGTTTGGATATAACCAGAATTTTCCAATGAATGAATTGGAATGGATTGGAGTGGAAATAATCTTTAGAATATTTCGTTATTGGATTCCGTGATTATACATATATTATTGAGGAATTTGGAAGATACAGATACCGTTATTCCCAATACGATATCTGTTAGTTTCTGTAACACCCCGTAATTTTAACAACACTAAAGAGGATAAATTAAATAATAATTAATTTAATATTCAGAAATAATGGAAACGGACTACGCCATTGCGTCCGTCTCGAAATTCTGGTCAAGATAGACATTTGGTTTGCATAAAACGGACACCGTATGAAGAAGTTATGAAGGTTTGAAGTTTGTATATGCACAAGATAATTATATATATTTATATAATTTCAGAAATCAGAAAATAGTTTGAAACCCGAATATAAAGAGGCGGCAAATTTCCCGCTCCAGGGGAGTCGACCCCTTAAGGGGGGTGTCGACCCATGGGTCAACCCCCTAACGGGGGGGGGGGGGGTCGACCCCCCTAAGGCTGAGGTGGCAGTCGAATTCTGGGGGATGATAGCTATAAATACAGGTTCATTTCTCTTGTTTTCTTCACTAAAAAACATTGGAGGCCTAAGTGCTGCCGGTGCCTGGACTGATTAAAACATCTTTCTTCTTCTGCAATCAAAGTTTAGAGATTCAAGTGTAAATCTGTAATTCGTCAACTACTTTTATCCTTTTATTGTTCCAGATCCGAACACTGTGAGTTCAAGTTATTTTTAGATTTAAATAACTAAAAGTAAAACATGATATGACTGTAATTTGGATTTTTCCCTATGACTGAATCATATCAGATCTATGTAATTTGTGAATCTATAACCGTAACTTGGATCTCAACCTTTATCATGTCAGATCTACTTTTGATTCTGGATCTAATTTGCTCATCATGTGCCTATCATGTTGTGGTTAATTTAGATCTGTCATTAGTTGGACATCTAAATCCTTATTTAGATCTAATCATGCCTGTTATGACATCCCTACTATGTTAGAACCTGTTTTATTATCACAAGTTCACCGATCTGTTCTTATATGTTCATCTTAACATTATGCCATCATATGCTTATGTCAGTTTTGTTAGAATAATCATCTCTGTCATCTTCCCTTCGCCTTTCCCTTTTATTTTATATAGCCAGGCTATTCTCAAGCCTAGGCATGCCGCTTAATTATGCGAATGCGTTAGTTTGGGAACGTGGGGAAAAACATTGAAATTGGGCATAACTTGAAAATGGGGGAAATGACATAACTTGAATAATGCTTATGTATATAAGTTTGGACATATAATTCACTATGAACATAATTGGGGAAAAAGTGGCATGAAACCTATAACCTATAATGACATAGGTAAAATTGGCTAATAATGGAATGCCTAGGATTACAGTAATTAGAAACTGTAACTGCGTCTGCGACATGAGGTTAGATTACACTTGCGGTGGAAATCCGCCCGGATCCGCCCGGCATATCCAGCGACCACAAGTGGTGAATTTAATGTGAGAGGTCTAGGTGCACAAATATGAGACGTGCTAAGACACGAAGTTAATCCCGATTTGTGGAATAAGTCTGCCCAGACCCGCCCGGCATGTCCAACATCCATAAATGGTAGGCTTAATGTGGGAGGTCTAGCGTACTGTAACCATAAATGAAAATGTGGTAATAAACCTTGAATACTTAACCTAGTTGAATCCATAGGGATTGTATGAACATGAACTTAAATTGGGGTTAAGTAAGTTTGGTTGAACAGAGGGTGGGTTATGTAAATCTGAGGGGGTGGGTAATATTTACATATAGGCCCACGAACTTAACCAGATAGGGTTACGTAATTAAAGACACCTAGTGGTAAGCATAACCTATGAAAATGTTAAAGTTATGTAATTAAAGACACCTTTTTAGGGTAAGCATAACTGGTAGAAATGATAGGGTTATGTAATTAAAGACACCTAGTGGTATACATAACCGATGAAAATCCTAGTAAGGATACATGACACGGGGGAGCTTATATCATATTGTGTGGGACCCATTTCAGTCGGTAACCCATAATAGGTACCAAATGAGTACTCTGAACTAGGTCGGAGTTAGGGCACGCTTACTGGGATGGTTGTAAGAGATCAAACGAGGAGGACAGTGTGGACGGCGCAAACCGACCAGGGACATGTGCATGCATGGGCCGGGTATAGGGGGCTAAGATGACCGTGACACTAGTAGATATGGTTGTGCACATCACGAAGGGTTGCCACTTTAGGAAAGTGATACCTCCTACTGTGGGGCCGGCGCAGGGTATCTACGAAGTACGGAGTTGATCGATTAGGGTAGTAGTTAAGGTACATCTGGACGTATGCCTAAGTCTACCATCTGATAGTTGCTGGGATCGTATCATTTCTGGTTATACTAGTGTCAGTGCAGAGAACCAGAGTAATCATTAGAGAAGCGTATACACTCCATCATGTTTACCTTGTCATACCTGTCGTATATAGTGTTATCTTTCTTATCCACTTTATATGCATGTCATGCTACTTTTACTTATTTACTTGTTAAAAGTAACTGGACTCACCAGACTTTATGTCTGACCCTTTTTGTTTCCTCTTCTTTCTTTCGTCCCCCCCCCCCCCTCCCCAGGTTCTCAGGGTGGGAATACTCAGGCTTAATCAGGACTCGGTTATCATCTTGCTAGGAGCTGCTTTTGAAGTATTGCTCAAGTTCTCTTCTTTACTACTATGGCTTTGTCTCTTCTTGGGGAATATTGCTTTTTATGTATTTTTGTACTCTGATGGTATAAGACGGATGTTTTATGTTATTGTATTGGTTTTTACGTAGTTACAGACTTGTGATATTTTGGACCACGATGTTATGAATTGTGTTTTAAATAAAATTTTAAATTCTGCTACCATCTTTTATATATGTCTTGTATTCTATGTCTGTTTACCTATAACGCTTCACAAAACTTAATGTATTCTCTTAACGAGTGACATTAACAGACGTGGGGTGTCACACTCGGTATCAGAGCTGAAGGTTACCGAATTAGATAAAAGTCTTTGAAAACTATTTTCAAAAAGGTTTTAAGAAAGCATTTTTCAAAAAGAAAAGTCTGTTTTGAAAAACATATTCCCCAAAGCCATATGTAATATCCTTCTATCCTTTGTCTAAATCTCTTTTCTTTCTGTTTCAGCATGTTTGGGGAACCTAATATTCCAGAGGGTGTTACGATACCAGGCTGATTCCGTAGGTATCTAGAGGCCACGGCGGCTGACGTTCCTCCCCCAGCTGCACCTGTCGTTCCTCCTCCTCCTCCTCCTCTAAGAGCAGATAATTTCGCTAAGATCTGCAAAGATTTTTGTGTCATGGGAAGGAAGCCATTCCGTGGAACTAAAACATTCGTAGAGGCAAGGAAATGGCTCAAGGAGATCGAGGACTTGTTTGTAATCTTTGAAGCAGAAGATCGAAGGAAGATTCAGTTAGCTGCCTGGCTACTGAAAGATGAAGCTTCATTCTGGTGGGAAGTTACCCAAGCTGGACATCCGGTGGAAACATGGGATGATTTTAGGTAGAGGTTTGAAATGAAGTTTCTTTCCCAAGCTGAGAAAAGCATGCAGATGGAGAGTTTCTTGGCGCTCAAACAAGGAAACATGACTGTAAAGGAATATGTGAACCAAATTCAATCAGCTGACAAGGTTTGGATTGGAATTGGTTGTACTCCGCATAAGAGATCTTTGCGGTTTGCTAAAGGGATGAATGAACCCCTTCATGGGTTAGCTATGTCCCATATTCCAATGGGTGCTACTTTTGAAAGGCTTGTTGGTATGGCCTTGATGCATAAGGAAGACAAAGGAGGGAAGAAGTAAGTTAAAGTTGAGGAAATAATGTAGAATAAGAGGGTATGGCCCAAGAAAGGGCAACAACAGCAACGACAAAGCAAAGGCGGAAAGAATGACATGGCTAAGGATAATAGGATGTGTCACAGTTGTGGATGGGAGGGTCACTTGGTCGTAGACTGTAAAAGAAGGACGAATACCTACTTCAATTGTGGAGAGGTCGGACACTTTGCTAGGGAGTGTCCAAAGAAACATGGACAAGGTCAAAGGGAAATAGCTTCTGGAGGGCAGGTGAATGCTCTCACAACCAGTGCTCCGGATAGAGGTAGGAAAATTTCTGTGGAAGGTTTGATTTCTCTTTCCAGTCATCCTATTAGAACTCTTTTTTATTCTGGCGCTTCACATTCATTTATATCTAGTTCTGTGGTTGAATCTCTGCACTTAAATACTAGTATGGTAGTGGATCCTATTGTTGTCTCAAACCACATTGGTGGTTCGGCTCATTTATCCATGATTTGTCGGGGTTCGATAATATCTATTTTAGGCGTCGAGTTTGAATGTGATGCGTATGTGCTCGGGTTTATGGGCTATGGGTTGATTCTAGGGATGGATTGGCTAAACATGTATGGTGCCATTCTAGATTGCGAGAGAAGGGTCGTTAGACTTTTGACTTGCCATGGGAGGACCCTCGAGATTTCTTGTGACCCACAAGGGTCTGTTATGCTTAGTTTCCTAGAGTCTCTTGATGCATCTATCGATGATTTGTAATCTGTTCCAGCAGTCCGAGACTATTCTAATGTATTTGATGAGGTACGGGGATTACCTCCGAGGCATGAGATCGATTTTCGTATATATTTGGTGGACAATGCAAAGCCAGTGGCATTACCTGTGCGCCATATGGCTCCAAGGGAAAGGAGGGAGCTTAGCAATCAAGTAGGGGAGCTACTTGAAAAAGGGATTATCAGGCGAAGCATATCTGATTGGGGTGCTCCAGTTGTATTCGCGAATAAGGAGGATGGTTCGCTTCATTTGTGTGTGGACAATAGAGAGTTGAACAAATTCACTAAGAATAACAGGCATCCACTTCCGAGGATAGATGACTTGTTTGACCGGCTTGTTAGTGCCTTGGTATTCTCTCAGTTAGACTTGGCCACGGGGTTTCATCAGTTGAGGGTGGCTGAAGACAGTATAGATAAGACTGCTTTTAGGACTCTAGATGGTTTCTTTGAATGGCTTGTAATGCCTTTTGGGTTGATGAACGCACCCTCCTATTTTGTCGATCTGATGAGTAGGGTGTTTCAAGAGTTTCTAAATAAATTTTTCGTGGTCTATGTTGATGATATCTTGATCTTATAAAAGAGCGTAGAAGAGCATGCCAACATTTGAGAGAAGTTTTGAAAACTCTCCGTGAACATCAGCTTAAGGCAAAATTCTCCAAATGTCATTTTTGGAGAAAGAGGTGAGATTTCTAAGGCAAGTGGTTTCCAAAGAAGGGATAGCAGTAGATCCCGCAAAGGTAGTTGCAGTTCAAGATTGGCAAGTTCCAAAGAATGCAACGGAAGTGAGAAGCTTTCTTAGATTGGTAGGCTATTATAGGAAGTTCATTAAGGACTTTGCAAAGATATCAGCCCCACTTACCAAGCTGGCAAAGTAGAATTTGGCGTTTTCATGGGATATAGATTGTGATGTTGCTTTCCAACGACTGAAGAGGGCTCTTACAACAACCCCAGTCTTGACCTTGCTTGATGGAAATAAAGTGTTTACAATTTACACTGATGCATGTGGTAAAGGGCTTGGTGCGGTCCTGATGCAAGAAGGGAAGGTAGTGTGTTATGGGGGTAGACAATTGAGAGTTCATGAGAAGAACTACCCTACCCATGATTTAGAGCTAGCTGCCATAGTATTCGCACTTAAGATGTGGCGTCATTATTCTCTTGGAGAGAGGTTCGAGTTGTGCACTAATCACAAATCTCTCAAGTATTTTTTCTCGTAGAAGTATCTTAATTCAAGGCAACAAAGGTGGATGGAGTTCATAGCTTCTTATTATTTTGAGATTGCTTATACCCCTGGCAAGGGTAATGTACTGGCAGATGCACTAAGTAGGCAGAGGATGACCTTAAGTCCTCTGTTTGTAGAAAGGAAAAGCTTGGAGTTCATATCGACTTTTGATTTTAGACCCTCCACCGAGTTATTGCCTAGTTTGTTTGCATCGTTAGAGATACGACCTACTCTTATGGATCAGACAGGGGCTTCGCAGCGAGATGATCCACAGATTCTAGACATCTTGGAAAAGATCAGTAAACGGGAGACACTACACCAAAAACAGTAGATTTGGCACACCAGGATGCGGAGATTTGATACGGTTTAAATCCGTATCAAATTTGATACGGCTCATAGCCGTATCAAATTTCCTTTGCTACAGCTCCACTGATCCGCACCTTCCATAACATTATCATCTAACCATAGATCTTGGCAGCTTCAAATTACTTCATTTCATACACGTTTGAGCTATATCAAAATGGCATGAAATTTTCTAAATGCCTTCTCTTTTTTATTTCTCGCTTCTCCTTCTTCACTTTTTTGTTTCGGCCGACATAAAACAATTAGGGTTCTCCCCCAAAATCTTCATTAAGGGGGCGAATTGATTTCGTCCTCCTTTCCCATGCGGCGACCAGATTCACCGCGATCCAGTCACCTCCCATGGTGCTCCCACTCTACCTCTGTTCTGCCAACCCAAACAATAAACCCGCTTTCCAGTTCTCCCGCTGTCATCACCATCGCGCGGACGAGAATCATACTTCCAACACCAGGATGAGCCTATACGACGATCTGCTCACCAACGGGTAAATTTATCATGTTTGGGTTTTAGTTTAGTCCTTTGTTGGATCTTATTGTGATGTTTTGACTTTGGGTTGGTAGGTATTATACGACTAAACCTTGGATCGGGACATCGCCGCAGGAGTTCACTTTGATTGTGGATTCGGGGAGTACGGTTACTTATGTGCCTTGTGAATCTTGCGAGCAGTGCGAAAATCATCTGGTAAACTATTAGTCGATGATTTGATTGGGGACACAGATTTAACAATTCGTTGTTTGGTTGCTTCATGAAATAAGATCGAAAATCTTGATATGCTAGAATTTTGTTCACTATCAACTCATTTTGCTAACTGCTAGTTTAGGTATTACTTGATATAGCACTATGTTCGATTATGTTCATTTTATTTTTTATATAATTTGATAAGCAGAGACAGTAGATTACCTTAAGTTATCAGACTAATTGACTTTCAAATTTCTATTCCATATAAATTATAGGTGTATGTTTAGATTAATAAAATCTACATCATTGATGACATGCTATTTTATTTTGGTGTGAGGAATTATTTATCCATTTGAGAAGAATAATTGTTTAAATTATCAGCTTTAATATAAATAATGTGCTGCTAAAAGCACCCTGAAATGTGCTTTCTAACACCATGCTTAATTTAATCACTCTTAATTAATTTAATGTACTTCCTAACAGCAGTTTTATTCCTCCACTTAATCTCTAATCACCGAACGTATTCCATCTCCCTCCATTTCCATCTCCCGTAATTAGTTCAAACGTAAACCCTATTTCTTTTTATCACCTTATCTCGATCGATCAAATATAAACGTCGACCTGATTTGCTTTCTAACATGATGCGCCATCTACTTCTTCTCCAATTGATTCCTTTTAAACCCCAATTCTCAATTTCATTGTAATTCGAGGAAAACTTATTTTAGTAATCATTACTGTTGGATTTCTTAGCAATGAAAGGCGAGAACTTATACACGAACGAAGGTCTCGCGAATAACCGATGCTCTAATGAAGAAGATGGGGTTATTTATCTTAAATTATTTTTGTATGGTTGGGTGCCTATTTTTTATTTCGTGGTGGTCAGAGGCATATGTGTATAGGAAGGATGGTGGTGTTTAGATATGGTGCTAGGAAGCACATTTCAGGGTGCTTTTAGTAGCACACTATAAATATAACTGGTTTGTAAAATATTGTATGCATAGCGTTACTATGTCTCCCCCCCCCCCCACCCCCCGATGTTTGCATTACTTGAAAAATAGATTTAGTAACAAATGTGTTGAGTACTTTTTGCTGGTCTAAATGCATAATTTCCCTTTTACACATCCGCATAAACTGGTACATGCATTTTTGAATCTCTGTTAGTTAAATCTGTACGTTACAGTTTTTGGCCTGAAATGATTTTTTTTCTAATTTTTTTTTCATAGGCCAGATTATTTTAATTCTTTCTAGCATATTTTATTTGTGGATTCTTAGTTTTGTGATGGCTTGAAGGTAACTTTTAACTTTTTTTTGGTGATAATATTCCATCAGTTTTGTGTTTAATGCTGAACTTTTTTAAACTGCTTCAATCGTTATTCTACTTTTCTTATATTCTTCTACTGTCAATTTATTGATGTTAACAATAGGTTAATGACCATGGTCCATACCTTTTAATTTTAGGTATTGAAAAAAATCAATATTCTTTGTAATATTTTCCACTATTTAAGTTAAAGGGTCTTAGAACATCTTAAACTAAATTGACTGTAATTTTACTCAATCCTATAATAACTCATTGGATTGGCTTAACTACTACTAATCTCTATCAGCGATTCAGAACTTATTTAGACTACAATTTCTAGCTCAAAACTGATGCTATCAATTTTGTCAGCATTAACTACAAATTTTTTATTCACTTTTTGACTTATGATAAAAAATATTATCTAGTTTTTTCCCTTAAGATAATTAGTATTTTAAAATAAGGTAAAATATAAGTTATACCCATCACTGTCGTTAAGCATACAACTAAACCTCACTGGAGTTATCTCTTATGTCCACTCTGTTAATTTATGGCTGGACAATTCAAGACAAACCTTTTTTGCATTGGATGCCATAGAATGGCTTCGAATACATTAAACATGTTGCATTTACCTCTTATATCTTTGATAATTCCATGTAAAGTTTTCAACAGATTTAAATATGCTAAACAGGTATCTTGTGAATTTGGATATACTGGACTCCACCACGTCGACTACTATCACAGCTTTTGGCAGCAAAGCTGAATCCCTCGTTGGTCATAGGATTGATGACTTGTTAACCGTCTACAAATCGGTAAAATAATGTTACTTTATTTTTCCTTCTGCCTTATTTATTCAGCTTAACAGTGAACATTATTTGTTAGATTCTGATTAACTTACTTAACACCATCTGAACTCAGTAATATACACATATTTTATGTCAACTGCCTCAACGTTTCTTCCAGCTCTGCTGTTATGGGGGTTTGTAAACTCTATTTATCATTATGTGTTAAATTTGACCCCCAATGACAAATTTCCACTCTACTTTGTGTTCTTTTATTGTTTTTTTTCGAACTTTTATGATTATTTTTACAAAAATAAAATGTTTTCTGTATAAGCCAATGGTACAGACAAAATTGAAAGGATTTTTGATCCTTTGTCGTATTTTGAGATGAATATGTGCAATATGAAAATACTATCGATTAGTTAAACTGCGATTACTTAATTGTTATTATACAAATGATATGTACTCATTTTAAACAACTTAAAACTCATCTAAGATATTTCGTTTATTTTATTTTTGTTCCATTTTAGTTTTAAATTCTAATGATTTATACACACGTAACCAGTTACATGGTGTACAAATTATTTTAGGCTACTATTAAAAAAATTCCATGATAAATGATTCATGTATTGTGAAAGGTGTTCTTGCTATTCATTTCATGAAATATTTTAACACTGAATTGAGATTGTATACACCGATTGTGCAAATGATGGATCCATTAATTTAGTTTACTCATAGATGGATGTATTCATATTTAGTTTTACCTTTCCAAAATTTACCTATAATGTCTAAAATTTTAGAAGATAGGAGATATTAATATTGATAGAAAAATATATATAATACCTGAACTTTTTGTTAAATGAGACACAATAGCAATGGACCAAAATAGAAACCAATGGAGCAATATTGTCATATTTGTTAAATGAGTTAATGCATACCTTGTAACTATTTTCTAATGACAACACTGAAAATGATAATAACATATCGTACAATAGAAGTCTATGATTCTTGTCATATTTGTCATGGAAAGCAAGGTCGTCATATTTCCTTGCATCAAGCATGTCCCTAATTTGTGATAGATGAAACTATTAATCAGACCAACCAGAGGAACACGCCTACTAAATAAACTTGTAAGCTTAACCAAATATGATTCAATAAAACTTATAGTAAGATTTACAAATAAATGAAGTTTCACAATATTAAATAAATTCAGATCAAAACAGATAAAATATGTGTTGAAATAATTAAACGTGACTGTTTAGTTGAATAGTCATTTTTTGAAAATATAAAAAAAAAAAATGAATGGACCTGCTGATTAGGTGAATGGTTAGGAGAAAACCGAAGTGACATGAAAGCATTTATTATTCATGTTTGTTCAGGAAAGGCTATATATATCTTTCATGTATGTTATTTTGTAATGCAGTAAAAAATATAAAAGTAGCCTCTTCCATATTATTTCGGACAATTTTTTTTCAGTTCATATTTATTTGTCCTACCAACAGAGTGGTATCAGAGCCAAGTGCAGTGCAAAGATGAATACATTTCCTTTTGTTGTTCCCAAACTTATAAAGGAGAATTATGCGCATTTGTGTCTTCGTATGAAAGCATTGCTAGGATCCCAGGAAGCATGGGAGGTTGTAGAAAATGGTTATGAAGAACATGAAAATGTACAAGCACTACAAGAAAAACCGAGATTACCGACAGATTTTAAGCAGCGGAAAATTCCGTCGCTAATTAGCGGCGGATTTCCGTGGGCTTTGTAAGAGAAAATATTTTGGATTTTATATTCCATCTTATTATAAATTATTACCGCCGAATACTAATTCTGTCGCTAAATCAATGGAAATTGCAGCTCTTTACTGTCATATAATATTTAACGCTAAATTCCGTTGCTAATAGAGTCGGATTACCGTCGACATAATTTTGAAGCTATTTTCCTACAGTTTTCCAAGAGATTTGAAACGAAGTTTTATATTTATTATTTGTAAAATGTTTTAAATTTGTGTTATTACTTAGTAATTAATTAGTAAATTTAAATTTTAAATAATTAATTTTAATAATACATTAGTAATTAATAATAAATAATAACTATTAGAAGTAAATAAAATTCAATAGTTAATGCTGATTTTTTTTATAAAATTAATGTTGATTAATTATTAATTACTATATAATAGAAATAAGAGGAAGTAGTAATTAATAAAATACATTGTTGTTCGATGTTTATTAAATTTGTTTTGATAATCAATGATTATTTAATAGTCTTTAATACGATTAATTAAATTAATATCAAGAAATTATTAATACATATTTGCTTTTAAGAAATTGATTAGTACGTATTATTTGATAGATAATTAGTAATTAAGAAAAACAAAATGGTCTAAGTTTAAAAATAAGAAGTTAAATAAATATTAAAGAATTTCGAAATTCAAACATTACCATACAAGTTATTATTTTCATGCATATTAATGTACTATTAAATAATTAATAATTGATATGTGATAGTTAATATAAGTATATAATAGTTATTATATATTAATATCTACTATTAATAATTAGTTATTGGTAATCTATAATTAATAATTGATATGGTACATTATCGTTTATAGACATTATTGATAAACTTTAATCTATTAATTTATTGTTGCTACAATAAAATCACATTTTTACAATGTTTTTTTCACAATGACTGATAATAAAACTTTGTAAAAGATGTAATTTTACAACGATTTTGACAAAAAGGTTTAAATTTCTTATGTTTTCATAACATTTTGATTAGAAACATTGTAAAATATAAACTTTTACAACGTTTTCATATGACACTGTAAAGCAAGAAGTTTTGACAACATTTACTTCTAATGATTATCTATTTACCTTTTAACAACTGTTTAAAAGGTTATAAAAAACATTGATTCCAACCAGATAATAAGTTACTACAAATTATTTAGAAGTAATTTTACTTTATACATAGGTTTGTGGTAGAAAATTTAAATAGATTTATTATTGCTTAAAATACCATAGTAACAAATAATTTACAGTTAATAATAAATATTAAGTTTAAAGTTAAATAATTTATAAATGGTAATTAATAATTAATAAATTGTAGTTGAAAACTTAGAAGGGTTAATTATCCATAATTTATAATAAAATGATTACAAGTAAATAATTTATAATTCATAGATATCGTTTATAATTAGTAGCTAAATTTAAATTTAATGTTTTATTATGATTAATTATGAATGGTTAGTAAATCACACATGATAATTTATTTTTTATTTGTTATTTACTGCAGGTTGAAACTCTTGGCTCCAAAGTTGAGACTCTTGGCTCCAAGCAACGAAATTTTGGCTCCAAATTTGAAGCTCTTGGCTCCAACCGGCAATATGTATAGTATGAAAATTAAATCACAATTAGGTTGTTATAAGTTATAGCTAATCGATCAAAATTAAGAAGTAATAATTAATTGTAAATAAGTATTAGCTAGTGGTTATTTTTCCTTGTTCATTTGAATTTATTATTTATTGTTTAGATTTCAGAAAACTTGTAAATGTTAAAAATTCGAATATTATAAAAGTTATTTTTTAGTTATTATTTCTATATGCATTATTTTGAGGTTTTCTTTAGTAATGATTTTTACTTAGTGTATACAAGTATTCTTTTGTTTTAAGTAGCAGAAATTTTGTCTTTAACTTATCGTTTTCCCTCCAAATTGATTTTCTTTTTGTACCTTGGCTCCAATTCAAATTTCCCTCCAAACGAAAATTATACCGCGTCTTATTTCCCTCCAAACGAAAATTATACCGCGTCTTTTCTATAGTTTTTGGCTATTAACCCCGTATTTCCCCATCCACTAATATTTTTTTATTCCTTTTTATCACTGGCTCGTTCCCACTTCCCTAAGCTCCTCGATTAAAAACAAATCCTCAGTTTCTTTTTCCCCTTTATTACCTTCAGATCTGGAATAGGATACTACCTCCCAATCGAAGCAAATTCTCCTTAAATTAATCTTCATCGTGTTGAAAAATAAAATCACTCGAAATAATCGCCTTAGCTTTGTTTGATATGGATTTGTGAATCGCTATGTGCTTAATTGGATCTGGACTGTCTTGTTCGTCTCTTCCTCCGACCGTAGATTGCGAAGGGATGGCGGTAGTTACTGAAACTTCTTTACTTTCTTTAAATGCTTGCGACTCGACACCTATTTGGAATAATGGTTGAGTAGGTTTAAATTTGTTTGTGTTTCGATTTTGCAGTATTTTGTCTTGATTTTTAGCCTAATGTTAAGTGTGCGATGTTGAGCCTTAATCTGTTCACCATATGCCTCAAAAGTGAAAATGGCAGCAATAGTAAGGACCGGGTTAGCGCTCTCAGGTATAAATCGTGTTGCAGGTATTCTGGACGAAAACTTACTGAAGAAATGGAACTTCTGAATGACGACAAGAAAATTTGATCAGAGAAGCATGGTTGGAAGATTTGGTTCGGTTGATGCCTTTACCGGAGGATTTGCAAGCCGCAGCTTTAGAGCTTGAAGATCGGCTTGATTTGTATGAATATGAGCAAACTGAAAAAGGGGGTAAACTCTTCTTCTGAATCTATACCTGAAGAATATGTTCTTCCCACACATTTAACGAATGGTGTAAAGACAATGATTATGGTTGATGGACGAGTGGAAAATAAGAAGGGCACAGCACAGCTAGAAGCTAATAATATTACTCCAACCATCCCAACATTTTTATCACTGTTTTCTATAAAAGAGAACGAACATGATAGCTTCATTGATTTCTTAGTAGGATTTACATATTTTGCCCCCCAAACACATGGCTATTATGTTGGACTAATTTAGTGAGGTATGAAATCTTGTGGTGTTGGTTTCTGATATAAGATAATATGTGTCAGTGCCATGTTAATGATGATGCACTACCTACAGCTAAATAATTGGCGATGGACAAAGGGATAGTGATCTTGAGATGTTGACCGTAACTTGATTGAAAGGAGCGTAGTAGAGCTTAGTTTTCATAGTGAAACTCTTTGAGTCGTTATATAGTAGCAATGTTGTTTAGATTGACCTTTTTGCAGCTCAGACATGTAATTTCTAGAGTGCAATTGTTTGTTATAAAAGTTCTTATAGTGTAATTCTTGATTCATTTATACTGCATTGTTAATCCTATTACATTGTTTATTCTTATCTATTTTGCAGAATGTGTCTAGAATTCCTTTTATTTTGCATTTTTTGAACCTTGACCAAAAATAACTGTAGAATATAGCTCAACAAATGCAAAAATTATAAAGAAATTTATTGCCATATCAGAAAGGGAATAGTGATGGATTAGTTGCAAAAAAGGAAAGCTAAATAAAAACGTTGATAAGGTTCCGTTGCTAATCCCTTGGCAATTAGTAACGGTTTACCAACATTTTTTATAAATAATAATTTATTATAAATTACTTATCCGTCGGTAAACAGTTGGTAAATAAATTAAAATTAAATTAATAAATAAAAGTATATTTTAATTATATAAATAATATAATGTCGGAAAACTCACGCTAAATTTCGTCGCTAAATTTGACACAATTACCGTCATGGTTTTTACCGACAACAATGTTATACAGGAAATCCGTCGCTAAAACCAAAATAGCGACGGATTGGAAGCGGATTTTGCCGCTGCAAAATCAGTTTTTTCTTGTAGTGAAGCTTTGAATCAAAATCAGAAAAATGCCTTGGCAAGAGCTCATAAGCAAGATCAGCATGCTCTCTCTATTATACACATGGGCTTGGACGATGCCATGTTTGAGAAAGTCGCTAATGTAACAAAAGCGAAGGAGGCATGGGATATTCTTGAGAATAATTTCAGGGGAATTGAAAAACTAAAAAAAGGTTCGTCTTCAAACTTTGCGTAGTGAATTTGAATCACTGCATATGAATGAAACTGAATCAATCCTAGATTATTTTACTCGAGTTTCTTCTATTGTCAATCAAATGAAGTAATATGGAGAGAAGATTGATGATGTTCATGTCAATGAGAAAATACTTAGATCATTAAACTCAAAGTTACAGCTTGTTGGAATCTCTATTGTGGAGTCTAATTTACAGCTTGTTCATGTCAATGAGAAAATCCTAGATTATAAGCGTGATAAATCGATTTTGTAATGATTATAACCGTTATTACAGACTGCGTTGCAATTTTTTATTACGGATATTGTAACGGTTATAACTGTTACAGAAGACGTAAATTGTCACGGTTATAACCGTGGTATACAAAACTTCCCTAACAATTATAACCGTTACGATAAAATATATTATCACGTTTATTACAGTTGGCAATGATACAGGTTTATTGTTTATAATTCACGTTTACAACAGTAATAACTGTTACTAATTTCCTAAAGCATGATTTTATCACTAAGATCTTGAAGCATGATTTTATCACTAAGATCCTGAAGCATAATAAATCACTAATATCACGTTTCATTCTCAACCCATATAACATCAGAAGACAAAGTGGTATATACTAATTTTCTAGTGCATATACAATAATATATCACAATTCATTTCCTGGAGCATATAACAGTTTTATTTACCAAAACATATTGCATTTCAACTAACATCAAAATATAACAATTCAATATACAACCATTCTCCTCACATTGCAAAAATCAAAGAATCATGATGTAACATGTAATTTCTCCTTACATAATAGACGTTAAAAACCAAATAACTTCAAAGTATCACAATCCAAAAACAAGTCATGAAGCTTACAAATTAAAACTCCAGTATCACGACCAAGGCTAGCTTCCGATCTTGGTCTTGCTTCCATGCTTCTATTGAAACCTGCACTCTGTTTATCAAATATGATAATATGAATCAAGTGATGAGAGAGAATTTGTTTAATATACCCATCTTTTTTGTGTCAAAATTATCTCATCCAAAATACAAGAAACAATTTATTAACATATTAAACTATTTGACTAGTTGGTTCAAGTAGCGTATGTTCCTACTAATCCAAAGTATGAAAGAATTTGATTATTAACTCAATTTGCTAAACATGTTACATGCTCAATTACTACTGTAATGAGAAGGCAAATATGATAGCCTCAATGTACTAATCTTGACCTTTTTTTAAAACAATAATATTGTTGTATAATGAGCCTAAACTTCTTTATACTTATTATTGTTTTAAAAATTAAATTAAAAGAATAATAATAAATTTGTTAGAATAATCACAAGTATATACTATATAAATGGCAGTGACTTAAATGTTTCAATATTTTCATCAACTAATCAACTCGGGTGCAATAATTGTTGAATAACCTAGTTGCACACTATAATTGAATGCACAACTCAATTGAGATTGCAATGACTCGGTTGCTTCTATTTTGTATTTTAATCATGAAAATGTATGACTTACATGAACAGCTTGAATTTTTCTTCCTAATTTAGCAATGTATTGAAATTTCTGAACATGGAATCACTTCGCAAGCTGCCTGAAATAATTAGAAAAAAAAAATACTGAGAAAAAATTTAAAACAAACAATTTTAAGAGCCAGATTGCTGGAATGTGGAATCATGTAGAATTTAACGTTGATTGAATATACACTATATTTGGCTTCATCGGTCTGTACACCCTCCAATATATAACCTGTATGAAACAAAACAAAACAAAACAAAGGTGGTGAATGCATTGTGTAGTAACCAATAACCTAAAATGATGAAGAAATATGATTTTTTGTATATTGCACAACAAATTAGTTATGAAGCCAATTATTGGTAGAACACGAGATCCTAATAATTGTGTTGTTTTTACAAGCATCACCACATGCAATTCGCATGTGATCACAGCACGCGCTTCGCATGTGGATTATTATTTTTGAAATATTGTGTATTCTTCATATGCAAGAGAAAACGATTTGTTCAAATGTTTCATAATTTATCAATTATTGTTCCTTATTTAACTATAGGTCCTACTGCTATTAGCAATTGAAAATACACACACACACACACTATACACACACACACACACACACACACACACCCCTTGGCTAATACACACACACATGAGCATGTATAGTATATGCGATCCTTTGTATAGTTAAAACTGCAAATACACATATGTATGTATATATTGGTTATAAACAATCTAAACTGCAATAAGAACGTTTAAATGAGTTGCAGCAACTTCTATAAAACAAACTTTCGTACAACTAAATAGAAAGCGTACCTAAAGCGGAAGTTAGGAAGTAGTAGTGACAATGAGACTAGTATTGGTTGAGTAATAGAAAAAGTTGAGATGAAAGACTGATGAATGTAAATGAACAAATTGTGTGGCATTAATAGGACCAGTGGATTTTTCTAGAATACATGTATCTAGGATAAGAAATTTGAAATATTTATAGCTGAAATTGCTTAATTTTTGAACAGGTCTGGTGTGAATTGGCAACATAGATATTGTAATTAAAGATCAATCATAGCTCTTAGGATATTCGAATATTTCTAGGTTGAAATTTCATGATCAAATGTCTTTAACATAGTATAAACTTCACGTGGCTTCCATGATGGAATACAAACGGTAAGATAATGGAAAGAACAGCTTACCAAAAAAATCCATTCATCCCTTCGTCATCTTCATAATCACCCAAAAAAAACCCTGGAACTCCCACCCACATCCACCAATGTCTCCACTCCGTCCAGCCCCTTCTGCTTCCTGTAATATACATCCAGATACTTGTCAATAAACGCAGTCAACATTCCCTACATCGCCTTCCTCATCAGCTCATTCGTTTCAAAAAACTAATCATATTGATATAATAATCCTTTACTTTCGATCTTATTGAATCATGATCTCCATTGATCATGGTTGGTTTGAACCTGAAAAAGGTTGACCAATAAGTTATCTACAAGCAAAATGTTCTTCTAGTTCTTTTTTAAAAAAAATTACTGAAAAAATAATGATCTGTTAGTCTTTATCTTTATCTTTTTTTTTTTTACCATACTATAAAAACCAAGTGTTGTCTACAATAGGCTTGCAAATGGAAAAAGAGGATATGTTTTACTCAAGAAAGCTTAACGGGAAGGTGGCTGTAAAAAGCCATATTTGACATACTTGATATGAGAAGATCTAAACTTCCAGTTTAATCTATATTATAAACTCGTGTTACTCTAAGATTTGGATAATATAGCTTTTATGCAAGTTTTTTGCGGTACATAGCATATAATAAACTGCTTATAATATTGATATGGATGGATAAGTTACACAAAATAAGATGTATAGTGTTCTTGTCTCATATGTAAGTTGCAATTTCGTATTAACGCTTAATATATAACTATGTTATTATCATGAAATAATAGTAAGCAATGCTTCACGATATCAAATACATTGCACAAAGGCAACGATGGTTGTGCTGGTTAATAGTTTGATTGCTTAGCATTGGATATTAAAATAGTAGTTTCTTTTTTATTTTATTTTTTTCTGAATGTACTTGTTTCTACTGGATTAAACAATCATGACAGAACTAATTCTCCTAGCCTATAAGGGAGAGCTAAAAACAGTCGCTACCTTAATTTAAACGGATACAATCATTTACATAATCAAAAAGTCGAGCTGTATTTTGGTATAAAAAACATGATTAATTTTTTTAAGAAATAGAATTTTTTTGTTTTGTCTTTTGGAGATATATGTAAAATATAAAAAGCTTGAAAGATATTCAGCTGAATTCTAGGGGAACAAAATAATTGAAAGTATAAACTATGACGCAGAAAAGAAAAATTAGTAAGATACAAATATCAAAACCAAGCAACTACGTCAAAAAATTGAAATTGAAATTTTGTCGAAGGGAATTATTGCAAAACATTACATTTAACTATCAGAAGCTGCCATGCATTCACTAACGAAAAAAGTTACCTTTTTCCTAACTTCAATTGGATCTTGCTCAGGGACAAACTCCGGCATATCATCATATACCCTATTTGCACCGCCATCAGCACAAATAATACTCATCAGCTCAAATAAAGCTGTCATACATTCATCAGCTCATTCGTGAACCACAACTGCTTTGCATAATAATACTCATTTGGCCATGTTGGATCCACAACCGCTACGTGAACCAACGCAATCGACACCAATGTTTGTTAGGCTGTAATTGGGTTTGGCTTGAAATGACTGCTAAATCTGTGGTGTTTAACATATTCTATGAATGGATTGCTAACTCCATTTTAGCAAACGGATGCTACAACTTCTTTACTAGAAGGTTAAGAGAAATTTAATTTAATTAATTTATCAGCAAAAAGTAAATTAAAGGAGATTGATGGTTTCATAATTCCCATGTAATTTCAGAGTTGTTGATACACAGTAAATTATAAGCTAAAGGAAATTGATGGTTTCATGATTCCCAGTATTATACTTCCATACATGTCACATGTTGTGCACACCAGTGTCATGGTTTGGTATGTTGCTGGATATGATATTGTGCTTGATATAAGGAAAAGGTAATGGTAATGACATTGTGCTATATTTAAGGAAAATGTAATGGTAACGTATGAGTTTCACTAATCAGTGGAAAGTATTTAGCTTTCAATGATGGTAATCTTTTTCTTTAACATTTAATGTTAACAAATAAAATGAGTAACTGAAATATATAATTGAATGCTAGATGTAACCGAAATTATGTAGCCTGTAGGATAATAAATGAAGAAAAAAAACTGTAAGGAAATGAACAATCGGTAAATGGTAATGGTGAGTTACTAAGTTAGTATTAAATGAAAGAATTTTTATACCTAAATGTGTAATTAAATTGCAATTTTTAATGTTTGCCCATTTTTTAATGCATACATTCCATAGTATGACAGCAACAGATGTGAACATTCGAAAATGCTGATTACTGAAATGAGGCTGAAAATGTAAAGGTGACAGGAACAAAATACGAGATAAATTATTTTTCTCATATTATTTTTTAAATATTTTGTATATCTAAAACCTATATTAGATTTCTATAGTTAACTTTTAAGTATCACTTTTATTGCAACATAAATAGACCATTTTCTCTTTGTTTTAATAGCATATATATGTGTAGCCAAATATGCACTCACTTGATCATAAACTTGCACAATGTCATTAAATGAGATGCCACGTTGTAAGAAGGTTCAGGTGATTACACTGAGTTATATGTGCACATGACATAATGCGACATCATAGAGCAATTAAGACAGTACATGATCGATTGCAGGTATGGTTACTAGCAGGTGAAAAGCACTGGCTTGAATTGCACCGTGGATTGTTTAGGCCATAGAAGATTATGTAGGTTCAAGCTGTGGAGGGACAGCAAGTGGCAATTAACGGACCTTACATGAATTGGGATTGCTATCATGGGCTGACGTTAATTGAAGTGCGAGATGCAATAGCTTTAAATGAGAATTGATATATTAAGTTGCATTAATCGATATGTAGTTTGACTATTGCTGGTATATGGTCGCTACCTTGAGAACTGAAAAAAGATTAAAATGTGGAGTTGTGATAGTGTAGCAGAGTGGACTGATGTGAATAGTTACGATGGTCTGACGCTAATTGAAATGCTAATTGAAGCGAGAGTTGTTGAAGCAATTAAAGTGTGAGAACTAACTTATATTGCTGAATTGCCAACCTGGGCATACTAGAATTGAATTCTGAGTTGCATGGTACTATAACTAAGTTGCTGAAGCTTTTAGCGCGATCTATGTAGACATATGCTGATGTTGAAGCAACCAGTTCTGGCAATGGGCATGCATGAAAATGGTTAACACAAGGTTGCAATTGCAGAATGAAACTTTCAAGTAAAATGGTTTGATGTTGCAAATGTGCGAGGATGAACCCATGTATAAGTTGATTACGTATAACACAGCCACATATATTTAACAGAAAATTGGTCTAAAAATCATTGAATGGGTTTCCCTTTATTTTCGGAATTTGTTTTGCATTGTTTTGTTTTCTTCTCAGTGTACTCATTATCAACAAATTTCTCCCATTGGACTTTATCAATACAACTTGGACGGTTATCGATCGCGATACGTCTAGGCAATAACTGTTTATCTTTCTTCAAAAAAGTGTTCCAAAGCTTTGATTTTTTAGTCCTGAAATACTTCGAAAAACCCTTTTCCAAAATAGGTCGAGCAATGGCTGGGTCTATATTCATCTCAAACTCCTTCTACACAAAAAAAAAAAAAAAGAAGAAAAGAAAAGAAAGAAAGATGAAGAATCGATTGCTAATTAGAAAAAGCCAAAGTCAAACCATCATTCACAGTAACTGCTGAAGTAATTGCATTTCAGTAACCTAAATAATATCATCAACCTATTGGATACATACGAGTATAATCAAATCCTTCTTCGTTCGTACTTAACACAACATAAATTAGAGACAAAAGACACAAAAATATACAAATGCCGAATTGTTTGTATACAGCAAAACAAAAAGGGAAAGGCCATACTCGTAAAGGAGAAAATGGGGATAAATGCTTATTACCTTGAAATGATGACAGTGAAAATATATGGTTAAGCAATACCTTCCTTCGAGAAAAACTACTTCACAGTCAAGTCAATATTTGCAAGGATGCACACACAAATATATTAATTTTTGTTTCAAATTAAAAAATCCTGCATGAATTAAAAATTCTTGAAACCACAGCAAGAAATTGCGACGTTTCAGCTAGAAGTAAACTGAGTATGCTGTTTATAACTGACATGCACTGATGAAAAATATCACTTGAAAACAATAGGACCGTCGGCTGGATAGCTTTTATACAACAGAGTTTGTTTAAAATATTTTGTTTTTTGGTCCTTGTCTGTTTAGCCCGTTACCAAGAATACAAACGATATCATTGTAATCATCAATTAAATGAGATTTCATTTGCAAAACTGATTCTATACAAGGTTCTCTGTTCAATCTGTTCAAGCATTTAGGGGTTGAAGTTTACATTTTGTATTTTGAGCCAATCTTTCGTTATATCAAAAAAATAGTTTCCAAATTGCACAAAATTAAAATGGGAAATCAAGTTGGCATATAAATTCACCGACTGATGCACTTCCAATGCAGGTGCATATAAAAAAATGTAAACGAAACGGTATTATTACTATTTCAGGCTACATATATCGCTGCTTCATAAAATTGTAGGAATGCACTATAAAAACCAGAATTATTTTATGATTCAATATCATATTTTAAAATATCGCCCACAAAAATATCTTTGCAGTAAAGAAAAACATAGCATTACCATTGAAATTTTGATTCAAGCCCAGTAGGCTCAATTGACAGATGTGGTCATGAGCAGGCCCAATTGACAGATCAGCGGAGAAGGCTAACCATGAGCAGCTGCCATTTACTGAAATAACAAATGTTGTCTATTCAACATGAGTCTTGCTCAATATTCAACATGAATCATGAAAAAAAAGGGAGAAAAATAAAATAAGACAATCAAAATTATTGTCAGTGTCTGGTTAATGGTGCTTTGAAAATGATATTTAATTTATGTGTGCAGATAAAAAGGATCTGGTTGTCAACTTGATAGACAAGTTCAGTCTGAAAGGAGATAGCTTTGCTCAAGGAATCCGGGACAATGGTAAGTGTATGGAATAATATATAAATAACAGTAATAGTCAAAAATGCAAGAGCTTACAGATATATCCTACTTCTGCAGTTACATTAGACTCAATAATATATCAAACAGTAAAAGGAAAACTGAGCTTAGGGCCAAAAAAATTACAAGCAGGAGAGATAGAGAAACTATTCAAAAGATACTTCTGCGTGAGAAAAACTGAAAAACTATTGAAATCTTTTCAATGCTATTTATGGACTACCTCAGGGCCAATAGCTGGACTTATGTTCATATCAAATGAAAACATAGGGTTCAGAAGCGATCGTTCTCTAACTTATACTTTGCCTAAAGGAGAGAAAGCAAGAATTCCATACAAGGTTGTGATTCCATTGATCAGGATACAAAAAGCTGCAACATGTGAGAACGCAAACAAACTAAAGCAGAAGTATATTCAGATTGTTACAGTGGATGATTTCGAATTCTGGTTTATGGGGTTTGTTAGTTACCATAGATCTTTGAAGTATTTACAGGGAGTCATGTCAGAACTTGTCTATCAAGTTGACAACCGGATCCTTTGAAACAGTATATAATGTAATTGCATGTGCATATATATACATATACATATACATACATATATATATTAATGTATTTATTTAAACATACAAAGATTTTATTTTTTAATGGAATGCTCATGGAAAAATCGTCACTGTAAATGGTAAATCTCATTAATAAAAAATTAATTGGTAAGAAAACTGATTAAGTTTTTAATAATGTTGCTAGCTAAACCATAATGGATATTGTTGAATAACTGATATGGTTGAGTATAAACGTAAATTAAATAGATCTACAAATTGAGAGCACTACTGCTCATAACAGAGAGATTGGATCTTAAAGTACCGAGTGAAGTTTAAATAACAACATAAAGTAGAATAACTAACTTTCTAATGCACATCATAACCCAATCCCAATTAAATTTTCACACTAACAATCTCATGAAGAATTAAGCTGCAACACTATAAACATGGTTTCATTTTTTTTTTTTTTGTCAATCAAAACTATAAAT
Organism: Allium sativum; assembly: GCA_030737875.1. NCBI lineage: Eukaryota > Viridiplantae > Streptophyta > Magnoliopsida > Asparagales > Amaryllidaceae > Allium > Allium sativum. The sequence continues at coordinate 251,544,146 of CM060920.1, forward strand.
CCATAATAATTAACTCCATGTTGATTTATAGTGAATAATGAGCATTACTATGCAATAAGAATTTTTATTTCTGATAGTATAACTATTAATTTTTATTTCTGATTTGTGGAAAGAATGAACTTTTTTTTTTTTGAAATTTCTGATTTTTGAACTTCTCCATCTATAATTGGCTGAGTCAGGCAATCATTTTATATACCTTCAAATAATAATCAAAGATCAGTATTAAAACACTATTTTTAATACTATGAAACCACGTAAATATTCTTATGCTTATATATAACCAGAAAACAATTACTTTAAACGTATATGGATTAGCCCTAGGAATACAAAAACACTCTTTTCATATTGTGCGCAGTTTGGTCCTATAGAAATTGCTTTGTCAATGATAGAAGGCTGAACAGTTATAAGGTATTGGATTCAAAATAGTGTTAACAACAAAGTACACACATGTAAATATTACCAAAAGGACACGTACCAATAATTCAGAAATGTTTTATTTGAGCACAATACAACGACATACATAAAAAAAAATTAGGATTCACTGCAGGCTTGAAAAAGGATATAATGTTCAACTACTTCTGGATTATGTCTATTAGACTCCTACTTGTAAGCTCGATTCCTTTTATACAAGTTGAGCACTGTTATACATAAACTGGAGTTTTAAAATTTGCATTTTACAAAAATTGCATTTCATAAACTATGTAAAATATGTTTTTAAAAGATTGCATCTTTTCAAAACTGATTTAAAAAAAACTGCATTTCATACACTGCATATTAAATTTTACATTCAATTTTATAAATAGCATACAGATTGAGACAATAATTTTTAATAAATGTTGGTGAATGGTTAAAAATAAATATATTATGTGTAATTTGGAATATGTGTTTTTCATATTATTATATTTCTTATTAACATTTGCACCAAAAGCATAAAAAAGATATATTATAATGAAATAATCAATATTCTAGTTTAAATTTCCGTCCCAATATTTCATATTACCAGGATATTCAATAAAAATGGTAGTTGAGTGAAATATCTTGTGTTTCTGTTTTGATCCGTCTTGTTTTTCCATCGAAGTTATTTCTTTGTGATTTGGGTGAAGAAGATCTTGGTATATGCTTTCATAAAACGTTACCACACCCATCTTGGGCACAATAATAAGAATGATAGAAAAGGTGAGAGAAGAGTCAAGAAAAATGTAAACTTCATATTCATTACGGAGTACATGTACATGTTATAAGGCATATAAGAACTACATAGGATGTAGTCAATGATCTCGTACAAATGTGGAATCGTACCTAAGATTAAAATCAGATGAAACTTTGAAATGGTACGTTGTAATTTTTTATGTGTAACTAATACTTTATAATGAAGATAATAGAGTCGTTACAATAGAACCGTTAGAGTGTGAACACGTTTTTATCACATTTAGCATGCTTTGCCATTATCTACTAGCCGTTAGGCTCATGCATACTTGTTATATTTAATACTAGCCGTTAGGCTCATACATATTTGGTATATTTTGTACTACCCGTTGGGCTCATAGCACTATATATATGTGCTCTTTGAATCATGTTTTGCATCAATAAAAATTGCAACTGTTCCTCTCTTATAACTCTCCTCCTCATCCCTTAATATGGTATCGGAGCCAAAGTGCCGAAAGGCTTAATCATCAAGCAGAAAGTTGTTTTTGTTTTATGGCCAACAACAATGAAGTAACCTCCGCTGTTTCAGGAAGTATGGGGTACAGCGCTCCACCTAACCATCATGACCTGATTAAACCAAAAAGCCAAATTATCACCACATCTCTAGACGAAGACAATTACATTCTATGGAAATATCAAGTAGAGATCGCTTTAAGAGGGTATGATTTACTGCAGTACATTAATGGGACAATAATAGTCCTACCAGTGACGATAACCAATTCGGAAGGAGAAATTGTTCCTAATACAGACTACACAAAGCTTCAAAAACAAGACAGCCTCCTCTCCTCATGGCTCCTATCGTCAGTAAGTTCGAATTTATTATCACAAATAGTTGGATATAGCACGTCTTATGAAATATGGAAAACAATTGAACAAATTTTCAGTTCACAATCAGCTGCTAGAATCATGCAATATAGAAGGGAATTACGAAATTCTAGAAAAAAGGAGGCAAGCATGAAAGAATACTTAGGAAAAATTAAAAATCTGTGTGACAAACTAAATGTTGTTGGCCATAAGATCAGCGACAATGAGCAAATCCTATTTATTATTGGTGGATTAGATGAAGAATACGAATCTCTAGTAACTGTGCTAACCACCTGATTTACAGTTCGTTCGATCAGCACTCCTTGCTCATGAAGGCAGAATCGACCAAAGAAAAACAACACAAAATAAGTTCTCTGCCAATTATACCATAGTCAGAAATAAGCAGATACAAGGAAATAACAACAACTATCGTGTGAAATGTCAAATATGCCAAAAGTTTGGTCACATGGCGAACAAATGTTACTTCAGGTATAATTCAGACAAAGGTAGACAACAGGCAAGTCAAAATTACTCTTCACAAAGGAGAGCACAAGCAAATATGGCAACAACAGGGAATTCAACTCAAAATAATAATAATGCAAACCGAAGACATAATGTTGCAGATGATGGTGAAGTAAAAAATGAAGACAATGGCTTCGAAGAATGGTACCCTGACTCAGGAGCAACTCACCACATAACTAGAAATCTTCAAAATTTAAACATTAGGAGCAGAAATTACTCAGATATGAGAAATTTGCATATGGGTAATGGTAGTACTGCTAGTATCACACACATAGGCAAATGGACTATTTTTGGGAAAAGACAACTCAAATTAAACAATCTTCTTAGGGTACCTAAGATTAATAAAAATTTGTTAAGTGTATCAAAATTTGCCAACGACAATAATGTTTACTTTGAATTTCATCCTAAGTTTTGTTTAGTTAAAGATTCCCTAAATCATGAAATATTACTTCGAGGTAACCTATACGATGGTTTATACAAATTCAAGACTGCAAACTCAAGTGGAGAATTCTGGTACAATAATATAGATGCTAGTAGTGACAATGACTGTATTAGGAATAGTTGCAATAACGTTGATTATGACAATAATAGCAGTGAATGTAACGTGATTAATTCTTGGCATGTAAAATTAGGACATCCTAATCTGGAAACTGTTAAGACTGTTCTGCGTAATAATAATATTCATAATAAAAATGTACCTATCAAACACACATGCATGCACTGCCAACTCGGCAAGAGCCACAAACTCCCTTTTAGTGATTCTGAAACCAGCTATAATGAGCCACTGGAATTTATAGCCGCTGACTTATGGGGACCCGCGCCTCTAAATTCATATCAGGGACACAGGTATTATCTTTCTTTTGTGGATGCTTATTCTAGATATACTTGGATATACATGCTGAAAACTAAATCAGAAGTTTGCAATACAGTTATGCAATTTATAACTCATGTCGAAAAACAAATGAACAATATTGTTAAGGTTGTTCAGATAGATGGGGGAGCTGAGTTTAAACCTCTAACTAATTACTTTCTCAAAAGAGGGATCAAAAATAGATTAACTTGCCCGCATACGTCCGAACAAAACGGTTTAATCGAAAGAAAACATCGACACATAGTAGAGACTGGTCTAACTTTGTTATCACAAAGCTCATTACCCATGAAATATTGGAATGAAGCTTTCTACACATCTGTATTCCTCATTAACAAGTTGCCAACCAAAGTCTTAAACAATAAAAGCCCTCATCAAATGATATACAGTGTTAGACCAGAATATGGTTTTCTGAAAGCATATGGGTGTCTATGTTTTCCATGTTTGAGAGACTATAACAATCATAAACTAAGTATGAGATCAAGCTCATGCACATTCATCGGGTATGCACAAAACCAAAAAGGTTATAAGTGCATGGACAAAAATGGAAAAATATATGTTTCTAGACATGTTATATTTGATGAAAACAAGTTTCCTTATGCAGAAAAGCAAATCGGCAAAAAGGACGGGGAACAAAGCATAAACAATAACATACGGTTCGAGCCCTTCATTACTGAACCACCTTCAATTGATAGAAATGAAGAGCAACAACGTACAAGCAATTTAAACACCCAGGAAGAAACTAAGGATCGAACAAATGAGCAAACCAATGAGACACACAATGACTCAGAAGATACAAACATACATCAAAACATGCAGTATAATGAAGATACAGAAAACAACAACCATGTTGACACTACCAGCAACAATGATACACAGCAGCAAACACCACCACAATTAACTGGACATCACATGATCACCAGGTCAAAGAGAAGAATCTTCAAACCCAAAGTATATAATATTTCTGCCAGTGAGATCGAACCATTGAATTTCACTCAGGCTATAAGATCAAACAAATGGAAGGAGGCAATGGACACTGAATATAAAGCTCTCATAAAAAACAACACTTGGAGCTTAGTGACTCAACCAAAACACAAAAATGTGATTGGTTGTAGGTGGACATACAAAATAAAAAGAAAAGAAGATGGATCTATTGACAAATACAAGGCCAGACTGGTTGCAAAAGGTTACGCGCAACAATTTGGTTTTGATTTCAATGAAACTTTTTCCCCAGTCATAAAACCCACAACCATCAGAATTATACTAACCATTGCTCTAAACAAAGGATGGAATGTGAGGCAACTGGATGCCAATAATGCTTTTTTGAATGGGGAATTGACTGAAGAGGTATACTTGCAACAGCCTGAAGGATATGGTACTGGTGATAAAGTATGCAAACTACACAAAGCAATATATGGCTTAAAACAAGCTTCGAGAGCTTGGTATGAAAAGCTAAAGTAAACTTTGTCTAACATGGGTTTCTTACAAGTTAAATCGGACAATTCTCTATATATGAAGAAGGGCATACATGGAACTGTGTTCATTCTAGTATACGTTGACGACATGCTAATAACAGGAGACAACAGCGAAGAAATAAACAGAATCGTACACAAGCTTGATCAAAATTTCGCCATTAAAGACTTGGGGGAACTAAAAAAATTTCTTGGAATACAAGTGATTAGGAAAAACAATGGTGAATTAATATTATCCCAACAAAATTATATCACTGAAATACTGCAAAGGACAAATATGCACAAGGCAAACCCATTACCTACGCCTATGATTAGTAACCTAAGACTATCTAAGCATAAAGGAGAAGCTATCGACAATGCCAAACAATATAGAAGCATAATAAGAGCGTTACAATACGCAACGATTACTTGACCAGACATATGCTTCAGCGTCAATAAACTCAGTCAATACATGCAGAACCCTTTATCAGAACATTGGATGTCATTAAAGAGAGTGTTACTATACTTACAAGGCACAAAACATTACGGCATACGCCTAAATTCAGAAAAGGAACTTAACTTACTGTACTTTAGCGATGCCGATTGGGCCAACGATATTGACAATCGAAAGTCTGTCTCAGGATACTGCGTTTACCTCGGTTCCAATATCATTTCCTGGTGTACGAAGAAACAACAGACCACATCAAGATCTAGCACAGAGGCTGAGTACCGTGCACTGGCAAGCGCTACAGCCGAAATCATGTGGATAGAATCACTGATGGAGGAGCTTGGTTTCACTCCAAGACGAAAGCCGGTCATTTGGTGCAATAATAAGAGCAAGGTATCTTTATCTCTAAACCCTATTCAACATTCAAGGACGAAACATCTTGAAATTGATCTCCACTTTGTGAGAGAAAGAACGCAATCAGGAAGACATGAAATATGTCATGTGCCCGCATACTATCAGAGAGCAGATGCTCTCACAAAGGCCCTTTCGACCAAAAAATTTATCAGAATGAGAGAGGAACTTCGCGTTATCAGTGCAGGCGGAAGCCAGAATGAGCAAGGAAACCCTAGTTCGAACTGAGGGGGCATAATGAAGATAATAGAGCCGTTACAATAGAGCCGTTAGAGTGTGAACACGTTTTTATCATATTTAGCATGCATTGTCATTATCTACTAGCCGTTAGGCTCATGCATACTTGTTATATTTAATACTAGCCGTTAGGCTCATACATATTTGGCATATTTTGTACTAGTCGTTGGGCTCATAGCACTATATATATGTGCTCTTTGAATCATGTTTTGCATCAATAAAAATTGCAATTGTTCCTCCCTAATAACTCTCCTCCTCATCCCTTAATACTTTATGCAAATGATTCAAATAATTTTATATATAACCGAATTATCATTGTAAATTCGAGACTACTGTTTTCATAGAAAAATTGGATTCATCATGATGCAGGATATTACTATGCAATAAGAATGTTTATTTCTGATAGTATAACTATTAATTTTTATTTCTGATTTGTGGAAAGAATGAACTTTTTTTTTTGAAATTTCTGACTTTTGAACTTCTCCATCTATAATTGACTGAGTCAACCAATCATTTTATATACCTTCAAATAATAATCAAAGATCAGTATAAAAACACTATTTTTAATACTATGAAACCACGTAAATATTCTTATGCTTATATATAACCAGAAAATAATTGCTTTAAACATATATGGATTAGACCTAGGAATACAAAAACACTCTTTTCATGTTGTGCGCAGTTTGGTCCTATAGAAATTGCTTCATAAATGATAGAAGGCTGAAAAGTTATAAGGTATTGGATTCAAAATAGTGTTAACAGCAAAGTACACACATGTAAATATTACTAAAAGGATACGTACCAATAATTCAGAAATGTTTTATTTGAGCACAATACAACGACATACATAAAAAAAAATTGGGATTCACTACAGGCTTGAAAAAGGATATAATGTTCAACTATTTCTGGATTATGTCTATTAGACTCCTACTTGTAAGCTCAATTCCTTTTATACAAGTTGAGCACTGTTATACATAAACTGGAGTTTTAAAAAGTGCATTTTACAAAAATTGCATTTCATAAACTATATAAAATATGTTTTAAAAAAACCGCATATTATGCACTGTTTTAAAAAAAAAACCGCACCTTCAAAGCTGTTTTAAAAAAAAACTGCAACTTCAAAACTGTTTATAAAAAAATTGCATCTTTTCAAAACTGATTTAAAAAAAACTGCATTTCATACAATGCATATTAAATTTTACATTCAATTTTATAAACTGCATTTCATAATTCATACCCAAAAAACTGCATTTCGTTTTCAAACACTGCATTTTAGGGGAAAAAATGCATATTAAATTTTACATTCAAATTCTATAGTTCTTATTCAATTTGTAACTTACACAATTAGCATAAGCTAAAATTTGCAAACTGCATATGTCAAAAACTGCATATTAAAATTTTGCATTTAAAAAAAAAATATTTGGAAAAATATATAATGTCTGCATTGATATTAGTGAATATAATCCCATTACTCCAAGTAGTGCATGGTAAATTAAGAAGATAAGAGAGTTGTGAGCACATGTATGAGCATAAATTGTTGGTTATTTCCTGTATAAACAACGCCAGTAGTACTTCGTACCATTAACTTAATACAGATTTACTACTACTACTAAAAAAACAAAAACATAACATGGACTACACGAATCGAATTCAAAATCGAATTCAAGATTCGAATTAACAGCAGACAATAACTTATTAAAAAGAAATATAAATCGAATTCAATAACAAAATAATCGACGCAGGATATTATTAACAGCACAATAACTTAAAATCGAATTCAAGAATCTTGGTAGAATTAGAGAGGTTGGTGAAGCGAACCTTGTCTGGAACGAGGCAGAAGTGGAGGGGTTGATGAAGGCGGCTCAAGACAGTTTGACGAGGGCGGCTCCAGACAGATTTTGCTGAGGGCGGCTCCAGAAATATTGACGAGGAAGGCTCCAGAAGTGGAAAACCTAATTTGATTCACGAGAGTAGAATGACAAAAATGAACCGTGAGAAGTAAAGATTAAAACAAAATGACCATTCTATCCTTCGGGGGTTTGGGTACTTCACGAAAATCTGAGGCGGCCTCACCGAAATAACCGTGATAATGTAAAATAACCGTGATAATTTCTAACGGTTATAACTGTTAGCAATTGGAGCGCGAAAACTGTTACAATATGGCCTGTTTGGTGTTGTGTAAACTATGACGGTTGATGAGCTCATGGGATCATTGCAAGCATATGGAGAAAGATTATTAAAGAAAGAAGTAGCAGATTCTTATGCTCTTCAAACTAATGTTTCTTCGGGAGAAAATGAGAAACAATGAGTGTTTTCAAGGAAGAGGACAAAATCATGGAAGAGACAGGAGTTTTGGTCGTTGTCGTGGTCGATCCGATGATAGTCAGAACTTCAACAACGAAAGGACAGTCAACAATACAAGAGGGCGTGGGAATCACGGCGCCACAAGAGGTGGAAGTAGAAAGCATGACAAATCAAAAATTCAATGTTATAATTGTCATAAATATGATCATTATTCCAATGAATGCAGAAGTTCCAGCAACAAACCCGATGAGCGAGCCAATTATGTGGAAGTAAAGGAGGATGAAGAGTTGTTATTTGCAGCTAAGGAAGACAAAAACAGAAAAGTGTGGTATCTTGATACTGGTGCAGCAATCACATGAGTGGAAACAAAGAATTGTTCTCCACATTTACTGAAAAGATGACAGGAAATATTATCTTCGGAGACGACACCAAAGTCCCAATCAAAGGAAAAGGTGATGTACTTATTCATTCTAAAATTGGAAATCATATTTTGATTTCTCAAGTTTATTATGTGCCAAATTTGAAGACAAATATACTAAGTCTGGGACAAATTTTGGAGATGGGCTATGACATTCACATGAGGGATAAACATCTCACTTTGAGAGATAATTCAAATATGCTGATTGCGAAAGTACCCATGGAGAAAAATAGAATGTTTCTGCTTAATATTGAAGTTGATCATCCAAAATGCTTGAAAACTTGTGTTGAAGACACTTCTTGGCTTTGGCATTTGAGACTGGGCCATCTTAATTTTGGAAGTTTGAAGTTGTTGTCACATGAAGATATGGTACGTGGACTGCCAAAGATCGATCATTCCAACCAACTATGTGAAGGATGTCTTTACGGCAAACAAGCTAGAAGAAGTTTTCCATAAAAGGCGAGTTTTAGAGCAACCAAGCCACTGGAACATGTTCATGCTGATGTGAGCGGACCAATCAGACCATCCTTATATGGTAAAGCTAATTATTTCTTGCTTTTTATTGATGATTTTTCTCGCAAAACTTGGGTTTATTTTCTTAAAGGGAAGGATGAAGTTTTTGGAGCTTTCAAAATTTTTAAAGCTCTAGTTGAGAAGGAGAGTGGCTGCTATATTAAAACTTTAAGAACTGATCGAGGCGGAGAATTCACTTCGAATGAATTCAATCAGTTTTGCAAAGAAAATGGGATTCGTCGCTTTCTTACTGTTCCAGGGACTCCTCAGCAGAATGGGGTCGTGGAACGGATAAACATAACCATTCTAGACATGGTTCGCAGCATGCTTAAAAGCAAAAAACATGCCAAAAGAATTCTGGGATGAGGCAGTGGCATGCGCAGTATATCTATCAATTCTCTCTGCATTAAGAATTGTTCAGGGTGTCACGCCTCAAGAAGCATGGAGTGGTAGAAAGCCAAGTGTTTCGCACTTGCGGGTGTTTGGGAGCATTGCTTACATTCATGTTCCAGATGAAAAAAGATCAAAACTAGAAGATAAAAGTGAAAAGTTTATTTTCGTTGGCTATGACTATTGTTAAAAAGGTTATAAGTTCTATAATCCTACTAATGGGAAAATCATTATAAGTAGAGATGCTGAATTTGATGAAAAAAGTTCTTGGGATTGGAATGTATCTCAAAATGAAGAATATACTATTTTTCCTCGGCATGAAGAGTCAGATAGAAGAGAAGTTGCAAACACACCAGCTCTCTCACCTGAAAGTTCTCAGTCATCCGATGATGATTCTCCTGCAGGGCCACTTCGTACAAAAAGAATTTCAGATCTTTATTAGGAAACGAATGTTGTTAATGATCCAAATTTCTATGTCGATAACAATCCAAGCTATTTTTTTTATTTGCAGACACCGAGCCATTAAACTTTGAAAGTGCAATATTAAATAAAGAATGGAAGCATGCAATGGACGAGGAAATTGAAGCAATCAGAAGAAATGATACATGGGAGCTTGCAAAACTTCCCAAAGGACACAAAGCGATTGGTGTAAAGTGAGTGTATAAAGTGAAGAGAAATGCGGAAGGAAAGGTAGAGAGATACAAAGCGAGGCTTGTCGTGAAAGGATATAGCCGGAAGCATGGTGTTGACTATGACGAGGTATTTGCCCCTATTGCTCGTTTAGAAACTATAATACTAATTATTTCTTTGACAGCCCAAAACAGGTGGAATATTTTTCAAATGGATGTCAAATCCGCTTTCTTGAATGGCTATTTGGAAGAAGAAATTTATATACAGCAGCCTCTAGGATATGTTGAACATGAAGATAAAGTCTTGAAGTTGAAGAAGGCGTTGTATGGCTTGAAACAGGCGCCTAGAGCATGGTATAGTAGAATTGATAAATATTTTCAAGATCATGACTTCACCAAATGTCCATATGAACAAGCTTTATATGTAAAGAAAGACAAAGATAGAGGTTTCATGCTTGTGTGCTTATATGTGGACGATTTGATTTTCACGGGAAATAATTCGCAGATGTTTGAAGAATTCAAGAAAGCAATGAATGCAGAATTTGAAATGACTGATCTTGGTCTCATGTCCTACTACTTAGGAATGGAAGTAAAACAAAGTGAGAGGCATATTTTTATTTCTCAAAAAAGTTATGCAGAGAAGATCCTTAAAAGCTTCAAAATGGAAAATTGCAAGCCTACAAATACTCCAATTACTTGTGGAACAAAATTGTCAAGATTTGATGAAGATAGCAAAATTAATCCGTCACTTTATAGAAATCTTATTGGAAGTTTGAGATATCTAACATGCACATGACCAGATATTCTCTTTGGTGTTGGTCTTGTTAGTAGGTATATGGAAGCACCTACTGTAACACACATGAAAATGAAAAAAAGAATCCTTCGTTACATCAAAGGTACTCTTGATTATGGTCTCACTTATTTTCCATCTAAAAGTTTTAAACTTCATGGTTATAGTAATAGCGATTAAGGAGGAGATATTGACGATCGAAAAAGCACCACTGGATTCATATTTTTCATGGGAGACACGGCTTTTACTTGGTGTTCAAAGAAACAGCCAATTGTAACTCTTTCAACTTGTGAAGCTGAGTATGTTTCCGCTGCATCATCTGTTTGTCACACAACATGGCTAAGGAGACTATTGAAGAAAATTCACTTTCCTCAGGAAAAAGCAACAGCCATATATGTTGACAACAAGTCTGCTAATGCATTGGCTAAAAATCCTGTGTTTCATGATCGTAGTAAACATATAGATACCAGGTATCACTATATAAGAGAGTTCATTAAAAGAAAAGAAGTTGAACTGGTTTATGTCAACACTACAAATCAGATTGCTGAAATTTTTACCAAGGCGTTGAAGTTTGAGGATTTTGCAAAATTGCGTGCTTAGATTGGAGTGAAGAAAGAAGATCAAGTTTAAGTAGGGGTGTTGAAATAATTAAACTTGACAATTTAGTTGAATAGTCATGTTTTGAAATTATATAAAAAAAATGAATGGACATGCTGATTAGGTGAATGGTTAGGAGAAAACTGAAGTGACATGAAAGCATTTATTATTCATGTTTGTTCAGCTAAGGCTATATATAGCTTTCATGTATGTTATTTTGTAATGCAGTAAAAAATATAAAAGAAGCCTCTTCCATATTATTTCTGGACTGTTTTTTTTTCAGTTCATATTTATTTGTCCTACCAACAATATGTATCAAGAAAATATATTAAGATACACTGCCAACAATTTCAGCAGCGTAGACGGTATATTCATAAATGGCATTATGCATAGTTATCATCGTTATTTTTTCATGTGTGACAAGGCCTTAGCCCTTTCCACGAGACATTGAATTCTATCTAATAGCAACAAATACATGCCCTGTCCACTAAGTAAATTTTCTATCTCGTTCACAAGCCTAACATGGATCGTATTGAAGCCCTTCCTTAGCTATACGAAACATGAATAATAATTGCAATTTTGCATCTTGCCACATCTATTTGAACTGTAGAGTTGATTATAAGATCCACTGGCAGTGAAGTACAGAAAGCTAATAGTTATCAGCAACTGTTACAATCTTTATTTAACATGACAGTGAAGTATACCAAGTTGATAGTTCAGCAGTAACCATATATAGTTAATAAAATATCTAGTTAAGAGTAGTAAAAGTTTATGAAATAAAATAAAAAAACTATCCGTAAGGTAGAATTCACATAAATCTTTAACCTGAATGATCATATTAAAAACTTTAATTTGATGTCTGGATTATCTATCACAAATAGCAGTTGATAAAATCCAATAATCAAATGTAATCAAAGCATAATTAAAACAATGAAGTGGGAGTAAAAACATCAAATTACTTTCGCATAAACAACAATTTGTTTATCCGTTCTATAAACTGCAGTGATTATGAACTTTTAGTCCTATGCATCATTGTCTGCCTTATGGCATAACATGAACTGAAATTATGAACACTTTAAGAAAATTTAATCATGTCCTTTTTTTAACACACAATGGTATTATGTAAAAAAACAGTTAGTTTAAATTATCAAACTAAATCTACCCAAAAGTTAAAATTTGATACTTTGGCACCTGTTTTTTTAAAGATATGTGTCAGTAGTTTTAAGTTTGTGGACGTAGAACTCAGCCATTGTAGAAAGCTTTAGGTAGCAAAGATATTAAAGAATCCAACCATAGAAAAGATCCAAAGCTATTGATAAATTTTAAAAAATGATGATATTACACATCAATAGAGATTCGTTTGTTATTGATGGATTTAAAAAAACTGCATAAAAATTAGTTATTTTAGATTCGAAGAAAATGTTTAATATTATAACGTAAATTTAGCATGTCATTGTACATTTCACTACAATGGCCGGTTACCAATTTCTGTAATATCACAGATAGTGAACCGATGAGTTAAGTGTGATCTGTAATGCAAATAAATTATCAGATTTTGATATTGTTGTAGCAAAGTGAATACATAATAAAATAAAATTTAAGGGAAACAATGATATATCAGTCAACGATGGGTACACAGTTGATTATATCGGCTATATCAGACCAAGAATGAACTGCCTTTGTGTATTAAACAGAGATCAGAAAATGATTAGTAAATAACCGTTGTACTGCAATAGTAATAAACTAAGCCTCATCTATATAGGAAGTTTTACTCTTTAATTTTCGACAACAGGTAGATATTTGACGTCTATGAACTGCTAAAGGTAAGTGTTGGGATCCCTCCTTAATTGGAGAGTTTCTCGAAAATTCTAGACGTTTCTAGAGAAATCTAGAATTTTCTAGAATGTTCCGGAAAACTCTAGAGAAGTGTAGAACCCTCTAGAAGCTTGTGGAAGAGTGTAGAACCCTCTAGAAGCTTGTGGAAAAGTGTGGAACCCTCTGGAATATTCTGGAGACGTGTGGAACCTTCTGGAACCTTACGGAAGATTATGGAAGAATAAAGAAGGGAATGGAAGAGTGTAGAGATTCCTAGAGAGTGTGGAGCATTCTAGAGAATCAAACTCTACCGTCGGATGCAAGTAATCACCACCATTCATTATGGAGGTTGAGTAGTATAAATAGGAGAAGAAGCCCTATTACTAACCATCCAAGAATCCAAGAAAGAAATCCACTTCTTAGAGTGAGAAAAATACTTGAGAGTTAGTAAGCTTCTTTGAGAGAAAAGAGAGATAGCTTAAGAAGTATCTATCCTTAAGCTTGAGTCAAGTGTGAGTTATTTTGTAATCAAATTCTTGTAATCCTACTATTCTTTTGTATAGTGGAAGAATCTCCATATTGGAGAATTATAAACTCTTGTGCTGCCGTTGCTACTTTTAATTTTAATTGCCTATCTTAACTTCACGAAGCGGGAAAGACCGAGATTTCCCCAACAGTGGTATCAGAGCCAGGTTCATCTGTAGCCGTAATCAAGCTCGTGTAAGTTCAAGATGGAGGATAATGTCGCTCATGATGGAGACATGTTCAAGCTCACAGCCAACAACTACTCCTATTGGAAGCCAATGATGGAGGACCACTTGTATTGTAAGGATTTGCATGAGCCCATCATCTACAAAGATAAAGTGGCAGGGAAGAGTGATGCTCAATGGGAACTGTTGAACCGGAAGGCTGTTGCTATGATCCGCAAGTATATTGACAAAACTCTCTTCGAGCATGTTTCTACTTATACAAATGCCTATGAATTATGGACAAAGCTTGAGTCCATGATTCAGAAGAAAACGCCTCGCAACAAGGCCAATTTAGTTCGACGGTTGGTGAAATTGGAGTATAAGGATGGTCATAGCATGATTGAGCACTTGAATAACTTCAAGGGGCTCGTAAATCAACTAACAAAAATTGATATGAAGATTGATGATGAGTTACAAGCTCTTCTACTCCTCAGTTCCTTACCAGAAAGTTGGGACACACTTGTTGTTACACTTAGTAACTCAGCTCCGGAAGGAAAGTTAACTATGGATACCGTCAGTGACAGCTTTCTTGGTGAAGAAGCAAGGAGAATGGAACGAGACGAGTCTATTCATCCCGAAGCTAATGTTGTTGACAATCCGGGTAGGAATGAAACTCGTGGACGTAGTAAGAGCCGAAATCCACATCAATCTCGAGGAAGATCCAAGTCACGCTCGAAGATTACATGCTATTACTGTGGAAAGATAGGTCACAAGAAAATGGAATGTCGAAGCCTCAAAAGAGACCAAAAGGCCGGTAATGTTAAGCCTGACCAAATAAGCCTAACGAAGAAGCAAGAAGAAAAGAGTACTACTGCCATAGTATTGAAGGAAGATCTGCTATATCTCGTTGGTGAAAGTAACATTCTAAACATTGCTTGCGATGAGAGTTCTTGGATTATTGATTCTGGTGCTTCCTTCCATGTTACTCCACATGAAAACTTCTTCTCATCCTACCAAAGAGGTGACTTTGGCACGGTGCAAATGGGAAATCAAGATAGAAGCAAGATTGTTGGAATAGGAGACATCACTCTGACGACAAGCACTGGGTGCAAGCTTATTTTGAAAGATGTGAGGCATGTCCCAACCATGCGCCTCAGTCTTATCTCCGCTGGAAAGCTAGATGATGATGGTCTGATGAATTACTTTGGTGAGGGGAAGTGGAAGCTCACCAAAGGAAGTTTGACGATGGCTCGAGGAAAGAAGGTAGGCTCATTGTATGTAATGCAAGCTAAGCTATGCAAAGAAGAAGTAAATGTCTCTACTGATGATATGGACATATGGCATCAACGACTTGGGCACATTAGTGAGAAAGGTCTTCACATACTCATTCAGAAACAGCTCCTCCCTAACGTGAAAGGTAAACCACTTCATCCTTGTGCTCATTGTTTAGCTGGAAAACAACACAGGGTTGCTTTCCAAAGATCTTCTCCGCCCACAAGGAGAAAGAACATTCTAGACCTCGTGCACACTGACGTATGCTCGATGTCTGAGAGATCCATTGGTGGTGCTCTATATTTTGTCACCTTCATTGATGATCATTCAAGAAAAGTATGGTTGCACCTGTTAAAATCAAAGGATCAAGTGCTTGATGCCTTCAAAGAATTCCATGCTCTAGTGGAGCGTGAGACTGGACGAAAGATCAAGTGTGTACGATCAGATAACGGAGGTGAGTATAAAGGCCCTTTTGAAGTCTATTGCAAGAAATATGGCATTAGGCTAGAGAAGACTCCACCCAAGACACCACAATTGAATGGGCTAGCTGAGAGAATGAATCGAACCATTGAAGAAAGAGTTCGTTGTGTGCTCTCTCATGCTAAGTTACCCAAATCATTTTGGGGAGAAGCTATAATGGCTGTGATCGACATTGTCAACCTCACACCATCAGTTCCTTTGGATGGGGCCATTCCTGAGGAAGTTTGGACGGGCAAGAGGGCTTCATATAATCATCTCAAGGTGTTCGGGTGCAGGGCATTTGTTCACATCCCAAAAGATGAGAGAGCTAAGCTTGATGCAAAGACAAAGGAGTGTATCTATCTTCGTTCACCTAAGGATGAATTTGGGTACCGGTTATGGGATCCAATTAACAAGAAGGTTATTCGCAGTAGAGATGTTGTATTCTTCGAAGACCAAACAATTGAGGACATCAAGAATTCAGAGAGGCCAAGATTGAGAAGCTATAAGAATACTGAACCTACTCTGGTTCGACATGAAGATAATAACACCCAAGAAAGTAGTGATGCTGAAGATCATGAAACCCATCATGAACCGGTCCAGGAAGAACCTCAATCTAGCACTCCAATCGCACCAGAGCCAAGACGATCCTCAAGGGACAGAAGACCATCCAGTCGATACAACACTGAGGAGTACGTTACGCTCACTTTTGCAGGGGGAGCTATTTCATGGCAATCAAAGCTACAAAAGTGTATTGCATTATCCACTACAGAGGCAGAGTATATTGCAGCTACTGAAGCTTGCAAGGAGATGTTGTGGGTGAAGAACTTGCTGCATGAATTGGGAGTGGATCAAGAAAAGTATGTCTTGAAGTGTGACAATCAAAGTGCAATTTACTTGGCAAAGAATTCAACATTTCATTCCCGCACAAAGCACATTGATACAAGATATCACTGGATCCGAGGAGTTCTCGAGGAAAAGCAAATACACCTTGATAAAGTTCACACGGATGAGAACTGGTCTGATATGATGACCAAGGTAGTACCAACAAAGAAGTTTGAAGATTGCTGTCAAGGTGCCGGCGTACTACTACCCCCCAATTAAGTCGGGAGGGGGAGATTTGTTGGGATCCCTTCTTAATTGGAGAGTTTCTAGAAAATTCTAGACGTTTCTAGAGAAATCTAGAATTTTCTAGAATGTTCCGGAAAACTCTAGAGAAGTGTAGAACCCTCTAGAAGCTTGTGGAAGAGTGTAGAACCCTCTAGAAGCTTGTGGAAAAGTGTGGAACCCTCTGGAATATTCTGGAGACGTGTGGAACCTTCTGGAACCTTACGGAAGATTATGGAAGAATAAAGAAGGGAATGGAAGAGTGTAGAGATTCCTAGAGAGTGTGGAGCATTCTAGAGAATCAAACTCTACCGTCGGATGCAAGTAATCACCACCATTCATTATGGAGGTTGAGTAGTATAAATAGGAGAAGAAGCCCTATTACTAACCATCCAAGAATCCAAGAAAGAAATCCACTTCTTAGAGTGAGAAAAATACTTGAGAGTTAGTAAGCCTCTTTGAGAGAAAAGAGAGATAGCTTAAGAAGTATCTATCCTTAAGCCTGAGTCAAGTGTGAGTTATTTTGTAATCAAATTCTTGTAATCCTACTATTCTTTTGTATAGTGGAAGAATCTCCATATTGGAGAATTATAAACTCTTGTGCTGCTGTTGCTACTTTTAATTTTAATTGCCTATCTTAACTTCACGAAGCGGGAAAGACCGAGATTTCCCCAACAGTAAGATAATAAAAAAGCATCAAAGTCAGATCAACTACCATGAAAATATTTCAATTTAAACGTCAAATTGGGACAGATCAAAAAGAAATTTAGTTCAGAATTGCGAGTTAAATTCAGTAATCAGAAGGAAAAAGAAGAAGATAAAAGAAGATGCAACAATAACATACCTAAACAGAACTATTTGTTCATTTGTATTCTCTGATTCTTTTTCCTCCTTCAGTCTGTGATATATAAGGTGCAACTCTAACTTGGAACGTGAAAAAATGATTGATGGGCGACACAACAGTATTGTCGGTGGTAAATAAGATGAAAATTTTAATTGCTTTCTTCTTTTCATTTCCTGTTCACAAATCTGTCAATGTATATGTTTGCTTCTTTTCAATTTACATTGTCTATATTGCATCAATGCATTGTTCCATTAACTTATATTTTATGCACCTTTTAATCTGTTACATTCCTTTGACATTTGGTTATCCAATTGAAAAAAAAAAAAAAACTTCCTCAATTTGGTCTTCGCCACCATATGACCTTATGTGCACATGGAGTATTTATATTCTTATACTTACTATTCCCATTCTTTGGCATGTATGCTGCCGAGTAAATTGCTGTTGACAAATATTTATGTTGCATGAATGCCTAGGTCAATGTCGATTTCCTCCCCTCTTTAGACCTACAACTTTGCAAGGTGTCTGCTACTATGCATGGTTATAGTTAGTGAATTTATTTACCCATTAATAATGGTCTTATCTATCTACAGTCACCAGCTGATTTTATTTAATCCGTTTTCCTGTATTTTGGTTCATTTTAACATAGGTCGGTTTGACTATTGCACTATATTGAAGTCTTGATACAACATTGATCAGTCCAATTTGGTGCAGTATCTTGATATTATTAAATATCGACAAAATAATTCAGAACATGATAATAAGTTAATCATTTCTTAAATATAGATTTGCATTTAGCAATAAGGTTACTACCAAAGCTATATAGAAGCACAAACTACATTTTTCTGTAACATGACTTTTCGACATACTCTACCTAATCAGCGATGGTCCTTTAGTTTAACCATAATCTCTATCGTTTTTGGTAAAGGATGTATAATAATTAAAGGTTCTATATCTAGATTTCTGTTAATGTATAAAATATTCAATCATTAATTTGTTGTTGTCTTAACTGGTTTTTATCAGTAAATGATAAACGTTGAAAATGAAAATGTTAGGGTTTGTATCAGTAAATGACCAACTTGTGGCTGTTTACAGTCGTCTTAATCCTGCAGCTCACCACAAAAAAAAGATGTTTGATTGATCTATTATGTAATTGCGGATGATGATGGAAGCATAGACAGTAGCCATGAACTGCATCTCAGTTTTGGAGCAACAAGTGTAGCGGATTTGATATATAAATTGGTAGAGGCAACAAAGATAACTGAGGGCATAACTGTCTTCTCAAAAACCCCATTGAATCGGGCTCTTTATCCATCATATGATTTTGATTTAGCATGCTACTAAAAGGTATGTTTTTATGCATTTAAATCCGTACGCTATTATGAAGTATCTTTTATTATAGGACTTTTTACGTATTTGGACCTGTTTTTGAAAAGTATCACAGATTTAGCCATCTTCCAAAAGAAATAACAGATATAGGCCTGTTTTAGGTTACAGGTACACTGAAGACGAGTTTTGGAAACTCGCCTTCAGAAAACTACGAAGGCGAGTTTCCAAAACTCGCCTTCAGTGTACCTGTAACCTGCACAGACCTGCACATATTTGGAAAACATGCCTTACAACATGCCATAGTTGCACATAGACCATAACATAGCAAATTCATACACAAAGTCTGCTATCAAATTAAATAGACAAACATAACTAGTTAAACCAATCAAACATGCACTAATAGTTAGACCAATCAAACATGCACTAGTCTCGTCTCGGCCGCCTGAGTATCGGTGTGGAAGTTGAAGACGAACCACTGCCGCTGTTGCTCCTAGTGCGTCGTGCACTACTGGTACGTGGTAATGTAGGTGCAGGTTGAGATGGGCCATGCACAATTTCTTCGTGCGCTGCTGGAGGAGGAGAAGGAGGACCTGCAGGAGGAGGTGGAGGAGATGGCGGTTTCGACCGATCTAGGTTGTTCCTGCATAGAATCACGTTTAAAATCTTCTGTATGTTCGTGCACATCGCCCTTCCCTCGTCGTCAGTTTGCCTCTCTTTTAGCTTTTCTGCCTCCTCCCACGCATAGCTAATACCATCAACCTGCAAATTTTAAAGAATATTAGATAGAGTGGACTTATATAAAACTGATTGTATTTAATAGTACACACATCAATTTACCACGTTCCTCTCTAGTGGTGCTCTAGGAACATACGGTGCTAACGCAGTATCTACTCTGGCATTAAGGACGTAGCGTCGTGTAATGTTCCAGTACCACCTCATGTACTTCGCCGTGGATATGGGGGGCTCCTTCTCGAACTGAATATACTCATCGCGGGCATTCCACATAGCATGATGCATGTGAAAGTCCTGCGCACAGTAGCCCTCACTGTAAGGCGGTGCATCATCCGGTATATGTTGCCTCATGCCGAACTGCCTCATAACCCTATCGGGAAGGTGCCAAGCGGTGAAGGTGTAGGCTATCATAGGTACTCTCGCCGTCCAAATGTACATATGAGCTCTGCAAGTGACTGGTAGTGGGGCTAGCCCTTACGTGATTGGCTGGTGGATCCAGCCCTAGTAGGTCGTGACATAGCTGCAAATAATCATGTTGCGCACCATCAAATGCAACAGCATTGCCGCCAATAGGCAATCTTAGTAAAACCGCAACATCTGTTAATGTGATAGTTATCTCACCGACTGGTAGGTGAAACGTGTATGTCTCAGGCCTCCACCTATCCACTAAAGCAGCAACAAGGCTATGATCTAGCTGGATGTAATCTAAGCGAAAAATATGCAGGAATCCAGCCCTCTCTATCTCTAAAAGTACGCGAGCATCCTCGGACGTCACTTTCGAAAGTGACGACGAGTGGTCTATGACATAATCAGCATTGACACTCTGCAAATTTAACAGATAACAAAAATTGGGGTTTGACGTCTAAAAAACTGAAGATCAAAATATGAAAATATTAACAAATTGCTACCTGCGTCCGAGTAGCATTCGATGTCCTGTGTCGCGGCTGCAAATATAACACGCTCGGATCTACTGGTCCGGGCTCCATCTCCACATACTCTGCACAAATGCAGGATTAAATATTACAAAAGCTTAATGAAACCAATTCATGATTTCAAGATCAGCTATTTTAGCTTCATCAACACTTATTAAAATCAGCAATTCCCAACATTTCAACATTGTCTGTGTCATACAACACCAACTAGATCGATACACACTTGGTGCCTAACACCTATCCTAACTCATTATTATGGCATTAGTCATATTTTTAATTCATGATTTACCAACAATTGGTGCCTAACATCATATTTTCATCATGTTATATGCCACATTTTCCTTCCACACATACTCAATATACACATACAATCAGTACATTCACTTTTATCAGTAATTTCTATCCAATTGGCTTACGAATTAAACCTAAATTCATGAATTTTCACACAAGTATGCCCTAATTTGAAAATTGAGAATTAGGGTTTAGAATCATACTGATTTCGTGTTGAACACCGGATGTGCTAGCCATTGTTGTCTTCTACGAATGAATTGGATGAAAAAATGGACGAAAATGAGTTTAATTTGAGTCGTTTTTTTCGCACAGGAGCAAAAAGAGGAAAGGGAAACTGAAGTGGATAGGGGGAAGAAGGGTCTCGGGTTGGGGTGTTTTGTGTGCAGGGATTTAACGAAGGCGAGTATCGGAAACTCGCCTTCGTATTTTACTGAAGGCGAGTTTCCAAAACTCGCCTTCAGTAAACCGTCAGACCAAAACAGGTCTATTTGTGTAATATTATCTGTAACCGGTCTGTTTGCGTGATACATTGCAAAAAGAGGCTCACACACGTAAAAAGTCCTTTATTATACGTGATATAAATCCAGTCTTATTTTGATCGTGAAAAAGTGTATGAAAATTAACAATATTCAATACAAACTATGTTAGTTTTATAAAAATCATGGTTTCTATTTTGAAATCTTCATTATATTTTTTTACAAAAATTGACTAAGTTTGATAAAAACTATCTAATTTTTATAAAAGGTAACTAAGTTAGCTAGGTTTCATATTTTTTTTAACACACCAAACACAATGACATTACCACGTCCAAAGCAATATTCACTTAAGCCTAAATGGGAATTGAAGCATTGCCAGTATTTAACCCCCATATGAACCACAATACAAGAATTCATTGAATTTTTATAGAGCTCCTAGTCATTCTCTTCAGTGGCGTTGTAGTTGGTTCAAGTACATGGTTTTCATGTTTATGAACATATGCACTTGAAAGTGACCATACTAGCTATGTCTATATTTTTGTTTGCTTTGGTAATTTCTCAATTTTAAATGAACTCATGATAAGAAAAAAACATTGTCTGCGGCATAAAATTCGTCTGAACTAGAACCATCACTGTTCACGTCTTCAACTAAGACCCGGTCTTGTTCTTGAATATATGTAGGCATCATTGGCGAAACCTGATCTTAAACATCTTGCTTTACAAGCTCAGTTTTAGAGCCAAGCCCAGCTCAGCTCTAAAATTGTGCATCGCTCATTTCTAAAATTGAGCTTCATTTAAGTTGTTTAAGTTAACTTCTATTACTATTTTCTGCCTACTTATTATTTTATTTAACTTTTGTGCAGTTTTGCAATATTGATGCAAGTTTAATTTATGTGCATCTCTATAATAGGGATCTCTATCTTTAAGGCTACAACTCAAATTATGATGAGAAACAACGAGGATGTTCTTCCTTTACCCAGGTATGGAGTCATTTTTTATTTGTTGAGCATTTCTCACTTGGATGTAACTTATTGTGATATTACAAATGTAGTTCAAGATTTCTATAACTAGAGAATGTTATTACTGAAGTATCTCATAGTCAACAAATTATCATTTCATTGCCACTGTCAAAGATGATACAATGGTAGTTTTGTTAATGAGAGTTTATGACATTGTTAGATTTCTATTATAGTTTGTTATATGTTCTAAACTACTACTTAGGGATATTTAAAAAAATGTGTTCATATTGCAGGGACCTGAACCAGAAGCTGGTTAGCGAATTTAAAACAGAAGCTTAGTTCAATGGTGTTGACTGCATTTTTTAAACCAGAAGCTTAGTTCACCTGGCCATCACATGGTGCAAATGATCCAAAGCTTGAACTTGAATACCAGTACCTACTTGAATGGGCATGGAGATTATATGAAAGCGGTGAGTTAGTAAAGTTACATTGGTTTGCTGTAATTTCCATTTTGATAATGTTGTGCTATTGGTTTACGTATACATGTAGTTGTGTAACTACAATTTGCAGATTTGGTGATTGATGTTATGTTACATTAATAAAATGGTTTATAGATTTATTTCTTGGACTAGTTTATGTTTGTGTTGATGATGAGTTTTGAAATCCATAAATGTTTGTGTAGATTTTTCTTTCTGTGTAAATTCAAATAGTAGTTAATTGTATTTTTTTTTTAAAATTCTAAAATAGATACGGCTCAAGACCGTATCTAATGATCAATTAGATACGGCCATTAGTCGTATCAGTATAGGAATTTGATATGGTTTTAAGCCGTATCAATATAGGAATTTGATACGGTTTTAAGCCGTATCAAATTTCTATATTGATACGGCTCAAAACCGTATTAAACTATGAATTTGATATGGTTTTAACCCGTATCAAATTTGTAAATTGATACGGCTTAAGATCGTATCAAAGTAACAAAGACGCCATTTTTTGATATAACCCCTGAGCACTGCCAAATTGCATTTGATACGGTCAAAAGCACAACTTAATTTGCAGTTATGGTGTAGTGAGACTTCTAATCACCTCAATATAAATTCCATAGATGATAAAGGGTGGTTGCGACGAGATGGAAGGCTTTCTGTTCCCCCAAACTGGAAGTTTGTAAAAGGCAGTCCTAGAGGAAGTCCATCATTCTAAGATGACTATTCACCCAGGTAGCGATAAGATGTATAGGGAAATGAAGAGGGTTTTCTTTTGGGCAGGGATGAAGAAAGATGTGGCAGAATTTGTTTCTCAATGTTTAATATGTCAGCAAGTCAAAGCTGAGCAAAAGAAACCTGGTGGTTTACTTCATCCTTTAGAGGTTCCACAGTGGTAGTGGGAAAGCGTCTCTATGGATTTCATAGATGGTTTTCCTAGATAAAAGAAAGGCAACACCAATATTTGGGTGATAGTAGATAGACTTACTAAGAGCGCTCATTTTATTCTAGTTAAGAGTAAGAGGAGGGCAACATGGTTGGCAGCAATTTATGTTTGTGAGATTTTCCTTCTTCATGGAGTACCTTCCAGCATCGTAAACGATCGTGACCCATCTTCACTAGTGAATTTTGGAGGAGTTTGCAAGAAGTATTAGGTACACAGTTATGTTTAAGCATCGCTTATCATCCTCAGACCGATGGACAGACGGAGAGGGTGAACAGAATTCTTGAGGATCTTTTGAGGCTGCGTATCCTAGATTTCGGAGGGGCTTAGGAAGAGCATCTTCCTTTAGTAGAGTTCGCCTACGACAACAGCTACCAAGCTAGCATTGGCATGACACTTCTTGAAGCATTATACGGATGACCCTGTAGATCACCGACTTGTTGGTGGGAATCTACAGAAAGACTATTACTTGGACCAAACATGGTTAAAGAAACGTCCGAGAAGATTGATCTTATTAGACGACGAATGAAGACCGCTCAAGATAGGCAGAAATCCTACGCTGACAAGAGAAGGATTGACATTGAATTTGAAGTAGGAGATATGGTTTTCATTAAAGTGTCACCCCTGAGGTACGTGGTTCGCTTCGGATCTGTAGGGAAACTGGCTCCAAATTTGTAGGGCCATTTCCTATAACAGAAAGGATTGACCAAATGGCCTATAGAGTAAAACTGCCAGAGAGATTATCCAGCGTTCATGATGTTTTCCACGTTTGTCACTTGCGGAAGTGTTAACATAATACCATGGAAGTAGTTGAGCCGAGTGTATTGGAAGAAGTAGAGGTGGAACAGGAGGCGACAGTCAGACGAGTTCCTTCCTGTATCCTTAGATAAGAAGTTAAGAAGCTACGCAATAGAGAAGTCAAGTTGGTGAAAGTTCAGTGGGGAGATAACCCAGAGGATGCAACTTGGGAGACCGAAGACAAGATTCGTGCTTCGTACCCTTTCTTTTCGATGGTATGCTCTTAACTCCTTTTTCCAAAGTTTTATCTGTGTTTGTTTCTATCATTTAAGTATATTCTATCGATTAAATTTTCTACCTTTAAATAGGAATCCCATGGATGTAAACATGTGTTTGAGACATGTTATGTTTGATGGATGCAAGTGAATGCAAGTGTTTGCTAGTGGTTGCTCGTGGATGCATATACACACACATTAGGCACTAGATCGGCTCAATCATTCTCATACTACATATGGATGTGTGTGCATTTTTCTTATTTTTATGGATGAAACTGAATGTATCGTCATATGGATGTTGCATTTGGACGGATGATTGTGCACCCATGTAGAAATTACATGTTATAATAGGATTATTGCATACATGTTGGACTCATGGCACTAACATACATTGCATTAAGGAGGTCGACAGAATCAGTAGACCGCATGATCTTCGCATTAGTATTGGGACATTTACACACACCTTTGCATATGTTCATATGAGCACTAGAAGTCTTTAAGGACAATGGATGCCTGTGATTGGTGGATGAGTTGATGAGTGATGGATGGTAGGATATACATTCTTCTTGACTTGGAGATTTCGGGGACGAAATCCTTTGAGTAGGGGAGAATGTAGCACCTCGTAATTTTAACAACACTAAAGAAGATAAATTAAGTAATAATTAATTTAATATTCAGAATTAAGGGAAACGGACTATGTCATTGCGTCCGTCTCGAAATTCTGGTCAAGATAGACATTTGGTTTGCATAAAACGGACATCGTATGAAGAAGTTATGAAGGTTTGAAGTTTGTACACGCGCAGGAAAATTATATATATATATATATATATATATATATATATATAATTACAGAAATCG
This sequence comes from Allium sativum, assembly GCA_030737875.1. NCBI lineage: Eukaryota > Viridiplantae > Streptophyta > Magnoliopsida > Asparagales > Amaryllidaceae > Allium > Allium sativum. The sequence continues at coordinate 251,569,932 of CM060920.1, forward strand.
GAAAATAGTTTGAAACCCAAAAATAAAGAGGTTGCAAATTTCCCGCTCTAGGAGAGTCGAACCCTTAAGGGGGTGTCGACCCTAGGTCGACCCATCAAGTGGTGTCGACCCCCCTAGGGCTGAGTTGGCAGTCGAATTCTGGAGGCTGGCAGCTATAAATACAGGCTCATTTCTCTTGTATTCTTCACTAAAAATAAATGGAGGCTTAAGTGCTGCCAGTGCCTGGACTGAATCAAATCTCTTTCTTCTTCTGCAATTAAAGTTTAGAGATTCAAGTGTAGATCTGTGATTCGTCAACTGCTTTTCTCCTTCTATTGTTCTAGATCCGAACACTGTGAGTTCAAGTTAATTTTAGATTTAAATAACTAAAAGTAAAACATGATATGATTGTAATTTGGATCTATCCCTGTGACTGAATCATATCAGATCTATTGTAATTTGTGAATCTATAACTGTAACTTGGATCTCAACCTTTACCATGTCATATCTACTTTTGATTATGGATCTAATTTTCTCATTTTGTGCCTATCATGTTGTGGTTAATTTAGATCTGTCATTACTTGGACATCTAAATCCTTATTTAGATCTAATCATGCCTCTCATGACATCCCTACTATGTTAGAATTTGTTTTATTATCACAAGTTCACTGATCTGTTCTTATATGTTCATCTTAACATTATGCCATCATATGATGTCAGTTTTGTTAGAATAATCATCTCTGTCATCTTCCCTTCGGCTTTCCCTTTTATTTTACAGGCAATTCTCAAGCCTAGGCATGCCGCCAAATTATGCGAATGCTTTAGTTTGGGAACATGAGGAAAAACATTGAAATTGGGCATAACTTGAAAAGGGAAAAAATGACATAACTTGAATAATGCTTATGTATATAAATTTGGACATATAATTCACTATGAACATAATTGGGGAAAAAGGGGCATGAAACCTATAACCTATAATGACATAGGTAAAATTGTCTAATAATGGAATGCCTAGGATTACAGTAATTAGAAACTGTAACTGCGCCTACGACACGGGGTTAGATTACATTGTGGTGGAAGTCTGCCCGGAACCTCCCGGCATATCCAGCGACAACAAGTGGTGAATCTAATGTGAGAGGTCTAGGTGCATAAATACGAGATGTGTTAAGACATGAGGTTAAGCCCGATTTATGGAATAAGTCTGCAAAGACCCCCCCCCCCCCTCGGCGGCATGTCCAGCATCCACAAATGGCAGGCTTAATGTGGTAGGTCTAGCATACTATAACCATAAATGAAAAAATGGTAATAAACCTTGAATACATAACCTAGTTGAATCCATAATGATTGTATGGACATGAACTTAAATTGGGGTTAAGTAAGTTTGGTTGAACAGAGGGTGGGTTAAGTAAATCTTAGGGGGTGGGTAATATTTACATATAGGCCCACGAACTTAACCAGACAAGGTTATGTAATTAAAGACACCTAGTGGTAAGCATAACCTGTGAAAATGTTGAAGTTATGCAATTAAAGACACCTTTTTAGGGTAAGCATAACTGGTAGAAATGATAGGATAATGTAATTAAAGACACCTAGTGGTATACATAACAGATGGAAATCCTAGTGGGGATACAAGACAAGGGGGAGCTTGTATCATATTGTGTGGAACCCATTTCTGTCAGTAACCCTTAATAGGTATCAAACGAGTACTCCGAACTAGGTCTTAGTTGGGGCATGCTTACTGGGCTGATTGTAAGAGATCCAAACGAAGAGGACGGTGTGGGCGGCGCAAACCGACCGGGGACATATGTGTTTATGGGCCGGATAGAGGCGGCTAAGGCGACCACGTCACCAGTAGATATGGTTGTGCACATCACGAAGGGTTGCCACTTTAGGAAAGTGATACCTGCTACTATGAGGCCGACACAGGGTATCTACGGAGTAGGGAGCCGATTGATTAGGGTAGTAGTTAGGGTACATCTGGACGCATGCCTAAGTCTACCATCTAATATTTGTTGGGATCATATCATTTCTGGTTATACTAGTGTCAGTGCAGTGAACCAGAGTAATCATTAGAGGAGCGTATACACTCCATCATGTTTACCGTGTCATACTTGCCTTATATAGTGTTATCTTTCTTATCCAATTTATATTCCTATCATGCTACTTTTACTTATTTACTTGCTAAAAGTAATTGGACTCGCCAGACTTTATGTCTAACCCTTTTTGTTTCCTCTTCTTTCATCCGTCCTTCCCCCCTCCCCCCGGTTCTCAGGGTGGGAATACTCAGGCTTAATCAGGACTCGGTTATCATCTTGCTAGGAGCTGCTTTTGAAGTATTGCTTAAGTTCTCTTCTTTACTACTATGGCTTTGTCTCTTCTTGGGGAATATTGCTTTTTATGTATTTCTGTACTCTGATGGTACAAGACAGATGTTTTATGTTATTGTAATGGTTTTTATGTAGTTCCAGACTTGTAATATTTTGGACCACGATGTTATGAATTATGTTTTAAATAAAATTTTGAATTCCGTTGTTATCTTTTATATCTATCTTGTAATATTCTGTGTCTGTTTACCTATAACGCTTCACGAAACTTAATGCATTCTCTTAATGAGTGACATTAACGGACGTGGGTGTCATAGTTTCATAATTTGATATTGAATATAAGCCGATATAATTTCTATTTAGAGCCTTGTATTTAATATCAAATTGAATTGTGGGTTGTTCGTCAATGGTGTCTTTAATAACACTGTTCTTAAACCAAGTTGAGAAAAGAATAAATCTTTTAATTAAGATTAATGAGTTTACCAACTAATTAATTTAATTGGAATTGAATGGAAATTGGATTTTGGGTTTATCGTGAACGGTGTTTTAAATAACATTTGTTCTTTAACCCAATTAACAGTGAAGATATGATTTGGAATTTATAAGACTTTTTATTAAGATTTAATGGAAATTTTCCAAAGTAAATCTTTCCAATTTAATAGATTAAATTGGAATTGAATGGAATTCGATTTGGTAATAATCGAGATAAGCTTCTGTGAATGAAGACAGTTACCATATATGGAATTTAAAAGGCTTTGCCGCTATTCCATTTATATTATTAGTCTGATACGGGTATTTATATCGATTATACACTGTTATGATTTCCGTGTAGATTCCATTTTAGTGGAAGATGAATTTGGGGTTTATAGTAAACTGTGTTTTAAGTGACATTAGTTCTTTTACCCAGTTAAAGACAGGATAATTTTCCAAAAGTTGAATAATCATAAAGAAATGATTTTTGATATTAAAACCAAGTTGGGGTTTTAATGAATCTTTAATTAGATTGAAAAGTTAATTGGTAATTAAATTTGCCAAATTTGAGAAATGAACGAGAATGGAGTACCACCAGTTTCACTCCATGCGATAGTTAAATCTTTAATTAGATTTGAACGTGAAATGGTAATTAAATTTACCGATAACACTGTGGGTATTAGATATGGAGTATTACCAGTTTTTCTCCATGAGATGAATAGGTTGGTATTGGAATAATAAAAATAAATGATTACTTCGGTAAGGTTCGCTAATTCTGACTAGTTAATAAACCTTAATTTGGTTTAAGTGATGAAAAGATAAAGTAAAATCTTTTGAAAATGATATCAAAAGTAAGATTAAAGAATAAGTTTGAAAGGATTTATCTTTGATAAAATTGATGGGAAACTTTTCCCAAAGATATGTATATTTATATAAAATAATATTCTGGATTAGAATGAGGCATATGATGTGTTTTTAAAGCACTTGATTATAAGATAAGCGAGTTATTTGGAAAGACCGGGTTTATCACATTCTGAATAACTGATACGGCGACTAAATGTCGAAGATATGAAGACGGTGGTTGAAGATCGGAGATCTTCACATCGTTTGGATGATTACTGATGTCTTTATTAGGATGTACACCAAACACAAGGTAATAAGTAGTGATCGTCCAGACGTACTTGGAGATCAACCAAATATGCCAGGGCCTCTATCCTGTATTTGACATATGGGACGAGGAATAAGGTGCCCCCTGTTTCGTTCAGACCCAGAACGGACTTGCAAATGGATGGTATGTCAGACATTGTATTCCTTTATACTGTATTCGTTGATCTCTGCTGAATATATATCTGTTTGGTGGCGGAGAATTTATTCTCTTACTTAACACCCTTCTCTGAGACGTACGAGCTTAGAGGTTATATATTGGTTGAAATCAGTGGTACGGTATGGATTGACAGTGTGGCATGCTGAGATGCAAATGATCAAGACTTTTGTTGAAAAGCAGAGTTTTGTGGTTGATGATCAAAGCACAGCTTTAATTAGCATAACCTTGTGTAGCGTTAATTCGCGAGCTTCACTCCCTGGTATGAACCTAAAACGGGATAAGGAAGCGTAGGGAAATGGACCTACGTTAGTTTTTAGCTACGAGTAACGTCATGGTATGGAGCCCAGACTGTTTACTTATGTGGATATTGGAAAACTTTATTGATGGAAAATGAGTTACCTCGGATTTGAAACTAGAACTGACTAAAAGTTTCTAGATGGTCGACTGGACTGACCATTTTGGATGTTCGATAGAACAGGCTAACATATAGTTTATGGTATTGCCAATCATCGACCGATGACCGGCTCTGCAGGATCCAAGGGTTTCCCGTAGGTGTGATCCTAAGGCATTACTCGTGTGTCTCAAATCGGTAAGGAGACCATCCCTTGCCTTGGTTCATAGATGGAAATCCAATTTCCAATATGCGATTTTACGGTTTTAGTTGTAAACCTATATGGCGACGTAATATAATGGTACCTACGCCGTCTATGATTGATACATTTACATTTGAAGTTGATTTCTTCACTTATAGTAATAATAAAAGAAGAAATTTCCCGTAGCAAGCATTTTTGGCTATTATAAAGTAAAACTCTATCCTCGACTGCATTCATTGTGTGATGGGACCTGAGTCTTATAATAGCTTCATTTTTCTCTTTAGCATTGCGCTGTTTATTTTTATGCACTGGTATCCATGGGGGATAAACCCGTTTCGTGTTATACAACGTGGTCCCGTGATTTACCTAACTTTAAAATAAAAGCTAATAACTTTTTTAGTTCTCACACCAGTCCCATGACTGACTCGGAGTTTATTGTTTTAACCCAAACTTTGGGTTCCCATATTTTCTACGCGGGCAGTCTGTAGTTTTGGTTTTGCAGATTTCTATTTAACAGGATCCTGAATTCACAGCTGGAGCTATATTCAAAAAGTTTTGTATCCATATATTTCTTTCAGTTGTGCTAGTATGATGTATTCCGCTGCACATTTTATTCATGTATTATATTTTCCGCTGCTTTGTAATTTATTAAGCCTCTAATATTATTTTTCCGCTGTAATTTATTATCTGATATTCTTATACTCTAATGTAAATTGTTGTGTTAGCAATGAAATGTTCTAGTGTTGTGTTTTAATGGGTCGTATTCTCAAGCAATCCAGGCTCCTCCGTTTCTCCATGGATCATGGAAGTCTAGGTCATTTCATGAAGATTCCATTTCGGTGGAAGTTGATTTGGTTTTATTGTGAATTGTGTTTTAAATAGCATTGGTTCTTTAACCCAGTCAAAGATAAGATTAATTTCTTAAAGTTGAATAATCATAAAGTAATGATTTTTTAGATTAAAACCAAGTTAAAGTTTTAATGAATCTTTGATTAGATTGAAATGAGAATGGGATAATTAAATTTATCGAATTCATGAAATGATCGAGAATGGTGTACCACCAGTTTTACTCTATGCGATAGTTAAATCTTTAATTAGATTCGAAACATGAAATGGTAATTAATTTTACAGATAACACAGTGGGTGTTAGATATGGAGTACTACCAGTTTTGCTCTATGGCATGAATAGGTTGCGATTGAAAACAATAAAATAATAAATGATTACTTCGGTAAGGCTTGATAATCCCGACTAGTTTTATAAACCTTAATTTGGTTTAAGAGGAGAAAACATAATAAAATCTTTTGGAAATGATATCCAATGGAAGATTAAACTATATGTTTAAAAGAATATATCTTTGATAAAATTAATGGGAACCTTTCCCTAAGATGTGAATATTTGAATAAAAAAATATTCTTAATTGGAATGAGGCGTACGGTGTTTTTTATAGCACTTGATTATTGATTATAAAATACGCGAATTATCCGGAAAGACCGGGTTTAACTCATTCTAAATAACTGATACGGCGACTAAAAGTCGACGATGAAGACGGTGGTTGAAGACTGGAGATCTTCACATCGTTTGGATGACTACTGATGTCTTGATTGGGCTGTACACCCAAGACAAGGTAATAAGTGGTGATCGTCCAGAAGTACTTGGAGATCGACCGGATATGCGAGGGCCTCTCTCCTGTATTGGATATATGGGATGAGGAAAAAGGTGCCTCCGGTTTTGTTCAGACCCAGAACGGACTTGAAAATGGATGGTATGTCTGACATTGTATTCCTTTATACTGTATACGTTGATCTTTGCTAAATATATATCTGTTTTGTGGTGGAGAATTTATTCTTTTGCTTAACGTCCTTCTATAAGACGTACGAGCTTAGAGGTTATATATTGGTGGAAATCAGTGGTACGGTATGGATTGACAATGTGGCATGCTAAGATGCAAATGATCAAGGCTTTTGTTGAAAAGCAAAGTCTTGTAGTTGATGATCAAAGAACAGCTTTAAGTAGCATAGCTTTGTGTAAAGCGTTAATTCGCGAGCCATGCACCTTGATATGAGTTAAAAACGGGATAAGGGACGCAGTGAGTGCATGACGTTTCTTTCTAGCTAGAAGTGGTGTCATAGTATGGAGCCTAGACATTTTTACTTATGTGGATGATAGATTATGAGGTGCCTAGGATAAATTGGTCGCTACTGGCCAAATGAGAGGTCCCACAGGACCGGGAAACGTGTGTTCAGGAATAACCAATCCGCTAAAGTAAGTGTGGACCAGGACTTCAGGATCCAAGGGCTCGCCAGCGTCCGGGTCTTGGGTTATCTTGCTAGGGGTGATCCGAATCGGTAAGGAGACCATCCCTTGCCTTGACTCATGGTGGAAATCCAATTTCCAATACGACATTTTTCGGTTTTAGTTATAAACCTATGTATGGCGGCATAATATATGGTACATATGTCATCTATGATTGATACATTTATATTTGAAGTTGATTTTGACACTATGCACTTATAGTAATATCTAAATGATTTGTTTTAAATATACCAAGCATGTTTGGATATTATAAGGGAAAAATCTATCCTCCGGCTTGCGTTGCATTATGTGATGGGACCTGAGTCTTATAATAGCTACATTTTTCGAATAGCATTGCGATGTTTATAAATTGTTTTATTTCAGAGTATTCATGGGAGTGAACCCGTTCCGTGACATACGGCGTGGTCCCTTAATTTACCCAACTTTAAAATAAAGTTAATAACTGTTTTAGTTCTCACACCAGTCCCATAACTGACTCGGAGTTTATTGTTTCTACCTAAACTCTGGATGCCTATATTTTCCACATGGGTAGCTAGTAGTTTTGGTTTTCGCAGATATTTCTTTTCACAGGATCTTGGATTACAGCTGGAGTTATATTCGGAGAGCTTTGTATCCGTCTATGTCTTTCAGTTGATGCATTTTCGCTATGCATTGTATTTATACATTTTATTTCTGCTGCTATGTGTTTTAAATCTCTGATATTTTTCGTTGTATAATATTTATTTTTTCTCTGATTTATCCTTATACTCTGGTGCAAATTGTTGTAATAGCAATGAAATGTTCTCGTTTTTGTGTTCTGATGCGTCGTGTTCTCAAAACAATCCGGGCTCCTACGTCTCTTCAGGGATCAGGGAAGTCTAGGTCGTTTCAAACTAGTACAACAAAATTTTGTTATAGTGACACAACTATTGTGACGGAAAAATTTATAGCAAAATTGTGTCGGATTTGATATTGATCTGAGTTGTTTTTATAAGTTTTTTCTCAAATATATTTTTCTGTTGACCAACATATTTTTTGTGATGTAACATGAACCTCTAACAAATCCATGGTAAATTAGAATTGTCACGGATATGGAAATCATAGCTAAATTTTTCCTATAAAAAATGGAAAAGTGATTCAAATGCTATTTGTCACTAATCATGAAAAATCCATCGCAAATCAATTATGGAGTTGTCATTGATGGTTGAAAATTCATTAAATTTTATGTTAAAATTAAGTAATAAATTGTTGCCACAAGAAGTCATAATGCATTAGTAATTTCTATGTAGATTTATTATGGATTTGTGATGTAATATCCAACTAACTTTTCTTTTTAGTAAAAATAGATAAATTAAAAGAAATCCATCACAAATTTATCACAAGTTTATCATAGTTTTGTAATTTTGTTTCTCTAAAGAAAAAATAAGAGATGTATTAGTTATTACGAATCTGTGACAAATTTGCTATTATGTACTTTTCTGAACAATCCATAATAATTATATTTTAAAAATTATTGGAAACATCTATCATAAATCGATGTGTCACATTTTTGTGATGGATGTATATACAAAAAAAGAATTATATAAAAAAAATCATAGCATATATGTCAAAATATTATAGGAATCATTGACAATGGATATCACTTATTGTACACACCGGTCCTGTAACATCCCATATATTTTGATCATTTAAGTTATTAAATTAAATTAAATCATTGAATTTAAAATGGATTTTAAATAAAATTTATGATGTTATTAATGAACAATTTAAAAATTTATTGTGATAAATAACAACTTATAATTTGTTAAATTGTGATTGATAATAATGGAAATTATTAAATTGTTTATACATTTGGACTAACTAACTATGAACTATTGTTGATAAATAAATTAGCAGTTGAATCCTTGATTTTATTTTAAAGGTTCAATATAGGCATTAAATGCGATAATTACAAAATAAAATTATTAATGTTTCCAATTTAATTTTATATAGGAAGAACTGTAAGCCACTGAGTGTTAAAGGTATATGATGGGAGTGGATCATCTGGTCCCATTATTCCCTGGTCCCCTGGCCCCAACCTATGAGAGCCCCCTGATTTCAACCTTTTGCAATTAAACCCTTGAAACATACCCGGGTTTAATTGCAAAAGGTTGAAATCAGGGGGTTCTCATTGGTTGGGTCCAGGGGACCAGAGAATTTTCGGACCTGGCGATTTCATCCCGTATATGATGTATGTTTTAACTATAGCAATTTATGTTAACATTTATAATAAAAAAAAAAAGATAAAACATATTTATTATTTCCCCTTCTTTTTCTACTTTCCCCAAATTCACTGCCTCATCTCTCTCCACTTTATTTTTTTTTATTAATAATGCATTCATTTCTTTCATCCAATTAATTAATTTCTTTCCATACATTCTATTTTCATGCATAAGCACTAATTTCAAATGTCTCGTTATTCTAGCCACCTTTTCTTCTATACATATCAACACGTTCATTCATTTCTAAATTTGCATATTTTGTTTCTGTTACAAAGAAAAATAAATATGTGTTGTACATATGCATGATGCAAATTAATGCTCACATTTAATTTGAATTAATGAGCAAATTACTTTCGTTTACAAGGAGAAAGCAAAGTGATTTTTCATTTGTTTAATGGGAAGCACAGAGACATATACCATTTATTGTATCATTTATAATGCATGTATGCATGCGGTCCATGTCCAAATCCAATGCAAGTCGCGTTTCTATATAATAATAAAAATGTTGCATGCACATTAATTATTCCCACTCACTTTATTATTATTTTTGCATGCATTAGCTAAAACGTTGCATACACCTTAAATGCATGGTGTTAATTTCCTTTTCCTTTGTCAATCTGACGTACCGTTTAAAAAAAATATCAAATAGGAAGAATTCAAACTTTGAAATATTGCCATGCATGATTCAACATTTAGATCCACAATCCACAACCTTATCTCTCTTCCCCTTTTTCGTTCTTTTCTCAAAGCAGTTTAATTTCTTTCCATACATTCTATTTTCATGTGCACTAATTTCAATCAAGTTCCCACTCACATTATTATTATTATTATTTTTGCATGCATAAGCTAAAACGTTGCATACACCTTAAATGCATGGCGTTAATTTCCTTTCCCTTTTTCAATCTGACTTACCTTTTAAATAAAATATAGGAAGAATTCAAACTTTTGAAATATTTCCATACATGATTCAACGTTTAGATCCATAGTTCACGACCTTATCTCTCTTCCCCTCTTTTCGTTCTTTTCTCTGAAGCCTTCCAACCCCTATTTTTCACAAACATGCTATATATACTGCTTCCTCATCATTGTATTCTCACGCCTCCTAAAAATCACCAAAACCTCCCAGTCTCGATCTGCAACCCCTGCACCGAACTCCGACCCTGACCGGTTCACCATCGCCCAAATCGAATCGCTACAAGTCGTGGATCGCCTTTGTTCTTCACCAAAGATCCGTTTTGCTGTCACTGCCACCTGCTTCCATTTTCTTCGCTGATTTAAATGTGAGTTATGCTCACGATTAGTTGTTAATTCAAGTAAATTAATCTAAATTGGAACTAGGATATAATAGATGATTACGTTATTGATTTGCCTGTTTTAATGCATGCTGCGCCATTCACTGATTTGTAGAAAACAGAAATATATGTAGAGCATTTATGATTTTTGGAATAAACTTAAGACACATACATGGTTTCCAAACCTGAAATACAATTAGCACTTGTGTTATGTTTGTAGCACTTCCGCCTTATGTATATGACTTTACCTTGTTGTATATTCTGGAACCAAGTCCCTACATGTATCTATGCATATGAAACAATTTGATGTCCCTAGTTTTGGTTAAATTTACTCTATTCATATATATACGTGCTGCCTTATTTAACTGTCATGTTCTTGTCACATTTGTAATCTAGGTATATGTATGGGTACATATACTTGTACTAAGTTAAAGAAAAGAGATCCCCTGCCGTGCCACACACATGCAACTTTTGTATTACCCTATTTGTCTAGTTTTGGTTTTATGGAATATTTTATCATCATGCACCTTGTTATTCAAAACATATATCCCTGTAGCTTTGAGAACAATGAAAAATGCTCCTCTTCTTGCATGATGCCATAAAATGAAATTGTGTCCATTTATTTATACCTCATGTGTGTGCGCTATTTTTTTATTTTATTTTATTTGAAAATACATGCCTTGCTTGGTTATTTTGGAACCTGAAATCACTTGTTATGTGATTTTGTCCCTTATATGTTTAGTGTTATTGCCTGACTTATCGAAAGTAATATGTATGCCTAGTTTGTCACATTTTGTCTTTATAAAAAGGTTTGGTAAATCTGAGTTATGTTAGTATACAACCTTGCTTGTTCTAAATCCAGTATGCAGTAACATTAAGAGTTAAACTGGTATCAGTATAACTTGTTTCATGAAAATGAAAATATTAATTGCACACTTATATAAATATGGGCTGGTTAGACTTGAATAATTATATGCATATCACACTGACTTGTTGACAACTTGAACACGGGTTTGTTTAGAAACTGAACTACTTAGTTGTGATATCAGTAGATTTCAGCTCGGAAGCTGAAGAGGAACTTGAAGATGCGTATGCGCGCGCAAGGCTCAATTGAAATGTAAAACTTTTATTTATTTTTAAATTTATGTATTTATTTATGAATCTTCCACTGTACGAAAATTATGTAGAACTCTGATATGTATAAAAACTTATTCCGCTGCTATTTTCTATCTGTGATTCTGTGTTTACTCGGTTTAAACTTGATAAGATAAATAACAATCTGTCATTTTGAACGTTCCGAGTTGGTTTAATTACTGGGACGGTTAAAAAGACAGGCCGTTATAGTTGGTATCTGAGCCAGGTTTATACAAAGCTTAGCTTATGGAGTTTAATAAGAATCATTCACTAGAAATTACACTAGAGAGAGCGTAATTTGAAATATAAATGGTTTCGAAACTAATATTTTGAAAGAGTAGCGCAGTGGAAGCGTTTTGAAATTAATAAATTTTTATTAAAATAATTAGTCTAAATATTTCTCGACGTTTCAATTGGAATCGTATAGTCACATTATTCTAGTCATTCAATTAATGTGCATGCAACATTTTTTTATTATTACGTAGAAATGTGGCTTGCATTGGTTTTGGACATGGACTGCATGCATGCATTATAAATGATACAATAAATGGTATATGTCTATGTGCTTTTCATTAAACAAATGAAAAGATCATTTTTCTTTCTCTTTGTTAACGTAAGTAATTTACTCATTAATTCAAATTAAATGTGAGCATTAATTTGCATCATGCATATATACAACACGTTTTTCTTTTCTTTGTAGCAGTCACAAAATATGTAAATTTAGAAATGAATGAACGTGTTGATATGTATAGAAGAAACGGTGGCTAGAATAATGAGGCATTTGAAATTAGTGCATACGCATGAAAATAGAATGTATGGAAAGAAATTGAATCGAATTCCATTCAATTCCAATTTGAAATTAAAATAATAATATGTCATACAAATGTAAATTGAATTTATATGAGAGTGATATGTTGGAAAAACGTTATTTGAAACGATAATCTTATGTAAACTGATACTTATGTAAGTGCGGTATATGCAAAACGTGAAATGAAGTACTATATATATTTAGTAGGTATGTTTTCCAAATGAAGATATGGAAAGTGCCTTCCATTGAAAATTGAAAATTGAAAATCGTAGCTATGTTGGTGCTCCGTTAATTGGAGTATCCATCGATAACGGAATCCCACTCGGTGGGATCATATTGATTTTTATTACATATCTGTTCTAGCATAATTCGAGGGGCGTAAAGCCTACAGTTACCAGCGATTCCACTGAGATAGTGGTGGTAACCGCCGTGTATCTTCGATCTTGACGCTATAGCGAAATTCGAGGGGTGCGATGCCTACAGTACGAGTGGTTCCACTGAGATAGTGGTCGTAACCGTCGTGTAACTGCGATCTATGGAAACAACCATGGAGAAATTAGAGGGTGTGATACCTATGGTTACAAGCGATTCTACTGGGATAGTAGCGTAACCGCCGAGTAACCGCAATCCATGAGGGAACGTATTTTCCATATATATTTTAAAATGTTTTAAGTATTTTCACTGGGAGTTGAATCAAGTATATTTAGTACTTAGCGATTTTAGTCGTGTGCCTGGCTAACGTATGCCTAATGTCTGTAAGAACGACAGTGAACTTGTTAAATTTCGAGTTATCAAGTATTTTCAAACGTTAAATAACAAATCAATAACCTGCAATTAAATTTATATAACTTCAACATAATAAACTAAGAAAGAAAAGTTTAAAATGTCTTAAGAAATATAACAACTTTGAATTTTTAATAAAATACTTATTTCTAATTTCAAAAGTTATATTCAAACACGAGAATCATATTTTCAAAATTTAAGTTTTGTTATAAATAGTTTAAGTTGTGACTATAAGAAAACTGGAACTTTAATAAAAGGTGTTTGAAATAAAGATTTTGAATTTAATAAATAGATTTATAACAAATGAATTTAATTAATAATGTAAGGACGAATTTACGAATTTAAAATCCTATAATTTATTTTGTTCCAAACTTTGTAAAATTCATATAATTATGAATATTTTGTTATATGCATAAGCATATTTTTTTTACAACTTCACCTTTTCGAGGACGAAAAGTTTAAAGTAGGGGAGATTGTAACATCCCATATATTTTGATCATTTAAGTTATTAAATTAAATTAAATCATTGAATTTTAAATGGATTTTAAATAAAATTTATGATGTTATTAATGAACGATTTAAAATTTTATTTGTGTAAACAATAATTTATAATTTGTTAAACTGTGATTGATAATAATGGAAATTATTAAATTATTTATACGTTTGGACTAATTAACTTTGAATTATTGCTGATAAAAAAATCAGTAGTTGAATCCTTAATTTTATTTTAATGGTTTTAATATAGGCATTAAATGCGATAATTGAAAATAAATTTATGAATGTTTCCAAGTTAGTTAAAGGTATACGATGTATGTTTTAACTATCGCAGTTAATTAAAATTTTAAAAAAATACATAAAACATATTTATTGTTTCCCCTTCTTTTTCTACTTTCTCCAATTTCACTGCCTGTCTCTCTCCACTTTATTTCTTCATTAATAATGCATTTGTTTCTTTCCTCCAATTTATTAATTTCTTTCCATACATTCTATTTCCATGCATGTGCACTAATTTCAAATGCCTCATTATTCTAGCCACCTTTTCTGCTATACATATCAACACGTTTATTCATTTCTAAATTTGTATATTTTGTGTTTGTTACAAAGAAAAGAAAAACGTGTTGTATATATGCATGATGCAAATTAATGCTCACATTTAATTTGAATTACTGAGCAAATTATTTACATTTACAAAGAGAAAGCAAAGTGATTTTTCATTTGTTTAATGGGAAGCACATAGACATATACCATTTATTGTATCATTTATAATGCATGCAGGCATGTGGTTCATGTCCAAAACCAATGCAAGCCACGCTTCTATATAATAATAAAAATGTTGAATGCACATTAATTGTTCCCACTCACGTTATTATTATTTTTTGCATTCATTAGCTAAAGCGTTGCATACATCTTAAATGCATAGCACTAATTTCTTTTCCCTTTTTCAATATGATGTACCTTTTTAAAAAAATATCACATAGGAAGAATTCAAACGTTTGGAATATTTCTATGCATGATTCAACGTCAGATCCACAACTCACAACCTTATCTCTCTTCCCTTTTTTTCGTTCTTTTCTATAAAGCCTTCCAACCCCTATTTTTCACACACATGCTATATATACTGCTTCCTCTTCATTATATTCTCACGCCTCCAAAAAGAATCACTGAATCCTCCCAGTCTCGATCTGCAACGCCTGCACCAAACTTCAACCCTGACTGGTTCGCCATCGTCCAAATCGAATCGCTGCAAGTCGCAGACCGCCTTTGTTCTTCACTAAAGATTCGTTTTGCTGCCACCGCCACTTGCTTTCAATTTCTTTGCTGATTTATATGTGAGTTATGCTCACGATTAATTGTTAATTCAATTAAATTAACCTAAATTGGAACTAGGATATAATAGATGATTTCGTTATTGATTTGCTTGTTTTAATGCATGTTGCGCCATTCACTGGTTTGTAGAAAACTGAAATATATGTAGTGCATCTATGATTTTTGGAATAAACTTAAGACACATACATGGTTTCAAAACCTGAAATACAATTAGCATTTGTGCTATATTTGTTGCACTTCTGCCTTATGTATATGACTTTACTTTGTTGTATGCTATGGAACCAAGTCCTTACATGTATCTATGCGTATGAAACAATTTGATGTGCCTAGTTTTGGTTAAATTTACTCTGTTTATATATATACGTGCTACCTTATTTAACTGTCATGTCCTTGTCACATTTGTAATCTAGGTATATATGCATGGGTACATATACTTGTACTAAGTTAAAGAAAAGAGAGGTCCTGTTATGCCATACACATGTAACTTTGGTATTACTATATTTGTCTAGTTTTGGTTTTAGGGGAGATTTTATCCTCATGCACCTTGTTGTTCAGAACATATATCCATGTAGCTTTGAGAACAATGAAAAATGCTCCTCTTCTTGCATGATTCCATAAAATGAAATTGTGTCCATTTATTTATACTCCACGTGTGTGTGCTGTTTTTTATTTTATTTTTAAAATATATGCCCTGCTTGGTTATTTTGGAACCTGATGTAACGTCCCGCCTTTTTGACCGCTTCAAATTGGTGATTAAACCAACTTAAAATGTAAAAATCGATGGATCATTATTTAACTTACAGAATTTAAAATAAAATCAACACAGAATACATAAATAACACGGTATTGAACAACAAAAATAAATTTTTATATATGATTAGAATTTTGATACAATATTTTTTAGTACAGCGGAATGTAGAAATACAGTTTGAAAACAACAGAAATGTTTACTGGTTTAAAAACTTCAGAGTGCACATCTTATAATTTCCCCAGCTTCGCTAATCTTCGAATCCTAAGCTGTAATCTTTAAATCTGTAATGCTCGAATATGATCTGAGCGTTCCATGCAAAAACATAAAACACTCGAGTCAGGATTAATCATTTGTTCAAGTAAATTAACTTCAATATGGACTGAAATATATTGGTTATTCCTAACACTTCAATATGAACTGAAATATATTGGTTATTCCTAACACATTATTAAATTTTGGGTACATCAAACCCATGAAAGAGCTGAAAAAGTCATATGTAGTTATATATGCACAAAGAACAAACATAACAAAGCCAATATTCACGTTCACATAGAGGGGCAGCATGCGATAATACATAGGTAGAGCCCAATTGTAACACCCCACCTCCGCTAGGGTCACTCACAAAGGGAATGCACTAGGTTTAGTGAAGCATTATCGAGGTAAACATGCACAGAAATATTACAAGACAGAACATATATATAAAACAGCGGAAGTAAAACAAATTTCATTACCTTATAAAATATGGTCTAAAGCCTTTTACATCAGAATACATCAAAACCTGTCTTGCAATAATAAAGAAGCATAAAACCATTTCATAAATTATTCCCCAAGTAAAACAGTAAAGTAGCCATAGCCAAGAAAAGTCCAAGCTATGCGTGATGACCTTCAGGCAGAAGAAATCCGAACTAGATAACATTATTTCCTCCATGAAACCTGGGGGGGAAACGGAAGACAAAGAGGCGAAACAAAACGGGGTCAGTCATAAAGACTGGTAAGTCCTATTTACTTCCAGTATAAAAACAGGGTAAAGGTAACATGACATGCATAAACTGAAAATAAACATAAGGATGACGACAAGATAGATAAACTAAACCAGGGTAACAGGCTGAACTACTGTAGCAAGGTAAACTAAGATATCATGATAAACTACGGTGTCATGATAAATCAAGGTATCGCATCGTCAGGTTTCGATCAAGTATAATATCCCAAGGTATCTATCCTGTATAACATCCCACGGTATCTATCATGTATATTTCTCATGGTTCTAACATGTATATTTGCTCTGCACCTCTCGTACAAGTATCCCAACCCGCGTCATGTGTTAACTATGAATGTCCCTTGCCCAATGTCATGTAATGGTCCATGTCAACTTAATATATAGCATATGTAGGTTTTTCCCAACTCGTATGTTTCTTTCCATGTATAAGTTCAGTCCTTTGCCGTAGGCCATACGGGTTTTCCCATGTAAACGTTTTATCCTTGAGGTTATTTTGGACTGCTACCCTTGATCTAGTTATGTTTCCTTACCATGAACTATCGCGCGTTCACTTAGGATTTATGCCACCTAGGACCACTAGGGATTATGCTACCTAATGAACGTTTCTGTGTCTCGGTTTGGGTTCAGCCACCTAGGGCCACTAGGGATTATGCCACCCGTCAACCGCGCCCTTTATCCCGCGTATGTATCGTGAATCGTTTTCCATGTCTAGACGCACATGTTCCTCAATGTGCCATCCGAGTTCCATGCCAGGGCGAATCAAGAAATACGGAACTCGGTCGGGAGCTTTAAGTCGTCTGCTGATGCAGATATCAAGGTCTATTTTGTACCCGTGGCTATGGTCCCACGTGACCCCTCCCTCAACTACTGAAAGGCAATCCAAGAAAAATCATGTATGAGAACTACACTAAGGCCCATCGATGCCCACTTCCAGATAGCCAACCTCACCCATAACTCGATAGCTAGTATATGGTCTTTTGGGAGTTCCCTGCCTTTCCGTACGTACACGATTGACTAAAGATGGTAGGTAGTCGGCGACATGCTATCCCGGGGCAAAATCAAGTATCGTCGACTCCACGCTAATCCATCCCAGTCTTTAGGTCGCTCGCATAGCAACCAAGGCAAACTCTTGGCTCTTCTACCGCAGACCTTAACCCCTGTGAGGCCGGGTTTCATGGACCCCTTGCCACCTCACAGAGGGATACCAAGAGTACCCTCACGTTCCCCGAAGCTTCCGCTTCGTCACCCAGTTCGCTGGAGCTTTTATCCAAGTCAGATAACTTGCTCCTCCTCGTATACTAAGCGATGACCTACCGTACCAGGTTACTCATCTCTTTATGAACTAGTCCCATGACCTTAGCTAAGAATTATTACTTAGTTACCCTTAACTAAGGTTTACCACTTAGCCCCCTTTCCGCTATCCTTGTTAACTACGATTTCCAACCTACTCCCCTGAGCTAGGGTTTTGCCAAATGAGTTAAGTGTTGTTATCCAAGTTCATGACTTAACCCGCCTACGAATCATGTCATGATTGGCTAAGTACTCAAGTTCAAGGCTTAGCCCTACAGGTTGGTCAAGTGTACCAAGAAGCTCATGACTTAACCCTATCAAGTCAAATTGGTTAAGTATTTATTTGTCTTAACCCTATCAGACTATCATGTTAGATTGATTAAGCTTAGATTATTTTAATCCCATCAGATTATCGAGTCGGATTGGTTAAGTATGGGTTAGCTTAACCCCATCCACTAATCATAATACAATGGTTAAGCCTACTTTTAAAAGGTCTTGTGACTTAACCCTATCGGGTCTACCTATTAGATTGGTTAAGTATAGGTTACTTAACCTCATCAAATCATCACGTATAATTGGTTAAGTATAAGTTACTTAACCCCATTAAATTATCATGTTAAATTGGTTAAGTATTGGTTACTTAACCCCATTGAATTACGAAGTTTAACTTAACCCCATCGAATTCCCGTGTTTAGATTAGTTAAGTATAGGTTACTTAACCCCATCTAATTACCGTGTTTAGATTAATTAAGTCTTAATTACTTAACCCCATCTAATTACCGAGTCGGATTAGTTAAGCGTAAATTACTTAACCCCATCCCCTAATTGTCTTGTATGGTTAAGTGTCATTAAGAAATCAAGCCCGGTCCCACTTAACCTACCCATTCGTGTCATATCGGTTAAGTGTCATTAGTCAAATTTACTTAACCTTATCATGTGGCATTAATTTAATTAATGCACTCTCAACCTCTCACATTAGACCTTGTTGTGGTTACTAGTTAAGTCGGGTGGGTCCGGGTAGTTTTACACCACAAGCTAGTCTAACCTCGGGTCTTAAGCGCGACATGACCAACTTCTCACATTGGATCCTATTGTTTGTAGCCACTAGTTAAGCCGGGCGGGTCCGGGTAGATTTATGCTACAAACTCAACCCAACCTCGAGTTGGCCACTTTCATGTTTGGTCTAGTGTCTTTTCACACTTACAACCCACCCATGTCTAGTTCAAGTTCCATGTTTTCCCACGTGTCATGATCATATTTAAATGTATCATGAATGTCATGTTCTCATGTAAGCCCCATGTCAATTTTTTCATGTCATACCCACGTTTTTCCTAAGCTACCCAAACGTATTTCCAACCCAAGTGGAAGCGAGTCACATAGTAGGTGTTCTGCCAACATATTGGCCACAAACATGCATAGTGTCATAAGGGAATATTGGTCACAAACATGCATAGTATCATAAGGGAGTTTGGCCACAAGCATGCATAGTATCATAAGGGAATTTGGCCACAAGCATGCATAACATAAAAAGGTGATTGTCCACAAACTTGCATATTATCATAAGGGGTTTCAGGTTCATATACTTGCATAAGCCCCAAGTTAAGTTCATGCACATATTTTACAAGCCCAAAGTGGTTCTAAGGTCTTATGCCCACATTCACAAGTTAAAGGTTCAATCTTTCATGATAGACTAGGCTAAACATAACATGAGTGACATGATATAGTCGCTAAAACATAGTTCCAAGTCATATATTAGAGGTAAGAGGCAAAACTAGGTTCACATAGGTTATAGCACTTATGTTTAACCGCATTTTATTCCATGCCATCATTAAACTACCGTTAAAATCTCGAAGTAGCTAGAACTTACATAGCGAGGCTTAGGAAAAGGATCATGCATCATCTTGACGAAGAAAGGTGGCTCCTTTGTCGAAGAACCGTCATGAAACTCGCATAGCAACGTTGATTTGGCCTCGATTTGGTGTAGCAAGCTTGCACCTTTCGATTCGGATTCGATTTGGATGCATAGTCTCTTGGAGTTGGAGATGGAGGCCATGATCACTCGGTATTTGGGCAGCACTTCGTGGCATGAGTGAATTATGAGGGGTTTAGGGTAGGTTTAGCGTCTTTTTATAGAGATTAGGATTAGTTTAGGCCGTTAGATTAACCCTAGGATAGATCCAAGCCCTCAAAAATCGTCACAAGCCTCCAAAACAAGACCCAGGAGCCAAAACAGGTGCACCTGGCCGACCTGGCCGACCAGGCAGGTCGACCTCCAGGTCGACCCTGGGGTCGACTCCCCAGTCGACCTGGTCCCACCCAGGTCGACTCCCAGGTCGACCCCCAGGTCGACCTGGTTCTGGCGGGATTTTTCCCGCCTAGCTTGATTTCTGAAATTTTGAATCTGTTTTCGTTTTTTGAATTTTTCGTGAAACTTCGCGAGGTCATATCTTGGTCATTCGGACTCCGATTTACGAAATTTCGGACTCTATTTCGCGTATTTTTCCGAGAAGAACGCAATGGCATAGCCCGTTTTATCTGATTCAGATTTTATAATCTAATTCTGCCTTGATTCTTGATTTATCATGTTGTTAAATTTCGGGTTGTTACATTCTCCCCTCCTTTAAGGATTTCGTCCCCGAAATCTCCAAGTTAGGAAGAACGTATCCTACCATCCATCACTCATCTACTCAAAACATCATCCACAGGCAACCATTGTCCTTAGACGATTTCTAATGCCATATGAACATATGCAGAACGTGTGTGTATATGCTCCTTAGCTAATGCTAATGATCAGGCCTGAATGATCTTTCTAATGCAAAATATGTTTAGTGCCATGAGTCCAACATGTATGCGAATAGTCCTAGTCATATAAGTACTATATGCGTGCACAAACATTCATTCATATGCAACATCCGCATGATAACACATTCAATTTCATCCATAAACAAGTATAAATACTCGTGCATATGCAACATGAAACGTGACCGCGTCAATCTAGTATCCAATGTGTATTCGCGTATCCACGAGCAACCATTTGCAACCATATCAATCATAACATGTTTCAAATACATGTTTACATCCATAGAGTTCTATCTAAGGTTCCCAAGATAAGATCGAGGAGATAAACAAGACAAACTCCTTACGGGGTTTGTAATAGAAACAGGACCGAGAGGATATCCACTAAGCGATAGCATGTAAGTAAGCTCTACAGGAGAACCAGGGATCAACGATATACTCTTACAAAGAGACACGATGCGCGCGTCTAAGCCGCATTTCCTTGAGCTTAATTCCAGTGTGCCTTGACTGCCTTTGACTTCATGATTTCATAGTTTCCTTGATTCCTATTTCCAAGGTATGAGTTGGAACTCATTTCATCGTCGCCTCTTGTAACACCCCATGTCCATTAATGTCACTCACAAAGGGAATGCATTAACTTCCATGGAGGTTTTAAGTGAATATAGAACAGTAAAATTACAACAAGACAGATATAAAATAATACTTGGAAATTCAAAAACTTTATTTCATTGTAGCAGAAGTCAAAACATGTTTGATTACATCATAACACCACATTCAATGTCAAGTACAATATCTATCTTGATAAAACAAGTACATAATCCCATTACATGAATAGCCATTAAAAAGAAAGATAACAAGCTGGACTTTACTTCAGCAGTCCAAGCTTTCCAGAAGATAAGCGATCCAACTAGACTCCACTAGAACTTGGCCCAACCTGCGGACCTGAAGGGAGAAAAAGGATGGAAAAGAGGGGGTCAGACATAAAGTCTGGTGAATATGATAATTCTACAATACTATTACCAAAATAACTGGACTAAGGCATAAGCTGGAAAACAAGAAAATGTCTATGAAGAGAAGATTAAGGACATAGAAAATCGCTAAAGGCAACGTTATAGGCGCTCCTAAATACTAAAGGATAAACACTATACTGCACCACACCAGTCACCCTAAAGATTCATCCCACTTAGCTTCACTTAGAAACTTTCCCAATGGCTTTACGTACCCCTAGCTGACTACATAGGTGCCGCCTGCCCCTATCTCCACTAGGTGTACCCTACTTCCCATTATTCGATCGGCTCCCTAACTCGTAGATACCCGTGCTGGCCCGACAGTGGGGTGTATCACTCCCCTAAAGTGGCAACCTGATACAACGGACATTCACGGCTTATACCTACACGATGCAACAACGTCTTACCTACCAGCCCGGGTCCACACACGCATATGAAACCCGTTGAACTTGCGTTGCCACCGCTCCCTGTTTTAGCCTCTTATAGTCAAACCCAGTATGCGTGTCCCGTCCTCGACTTGGGTCGAGCCCACAAAGATACGTTTTGGGATACTGGTTGAAATGGGCCCCCACTATTTACCACAAGCATTCCACCTAAGCTTGTCCCCATTAGTCCATCCCACTTAACCCACTTAGTCATGTTCATTTACATGTGTGTTTGGTTAAGTCTAATCGTATTTCAAATGCCTCTAAAGGCAACCACCAGATTCCTCATGCCACCCAAGGCACCTACTTAACCCCCATGTCCCACCTTACATGATTATCTGGTTAAGTATTTCTTAGTTCATTAAGGCCATAACCTCATAAAGACCTCTCACATTAGACTGGCATTTATGGAAGCTGGATTTGCCGGGCGGGTCCGGGCAGTCTTACACCATAAAAGAGTCTAACCTCGTGTCTTTACAACTGTTATGCTTTAGTTTGGGCCTAGGACCTCTCACATTGGGCCGACATTTGTGACTACTGGATTTGCCGGGCGGGTCCGGGCAGGTTTACATCACAAACGGGTCCAACCTCGTGTCCTAAGCATTGATTATTAATAATAATCCACTTTCCCCCAATTTTAATAATTCCCTACTTGAATTATTAATTACTTCCAATTTTTAACAATGTCCATAATTGACTCAATTATGGACATCCATTCATGGTATGCAAAATCTTACAAAATTGCACCCAATTTATTAATTCCTAATATTACCCCTACCCCACGTTTGAACGTTTATTCGCAAAATATATGTTAGACTCGAATAGCCTAACTCATAGCATAAAAGAGATTATCATAATAACAACATGTATATGTGACCAAATGAATCATAATAAGGGGTGAAACTTGTATATGTCCAACTTGCATAGATTATACATGTCATGGACCTAAAGGTGTCAACTTGTTCAAAATTCACCTAATATAATCTCAATCAATTTTCATAAACTTACATATGAACATGTGTGAATCAACATCATCTAATTTTTTAACAACATGGTTTTATATGGGTACACCTAACTCAATAGGCAAATTCCCATAATCAAGTTTTATTTAATTATAGTTTCAAGTTTATGGGTACACCTAACCTAATAGGCAAATTCCCATAAACAAGATCCATTTAAATTAAGAAAAAAAACATAACTTTAAGCATGATCCAACAACATGATTTTTCAACATAATATAGCATGATTTATAACATGGCGTAGTATGATAGTATAACATAGCTTGACATGATTCTCAACATAGCACGACATAGCATAAGAGAATTTACAACATAGCATGACATAGCATATATAATTTACATCATACGACAACATAATAACATAATAAGAGATCCACAATATATAGAATTTACAATTACAAATCACATCACTTTCTTGTGATCCATTCATAACTGAGTCAAATTAGTTTGTAATAGTCTTGTGAGAATCATCATACTCACCAACAAAAGAAAAGAATTGGAGAAAGAGAGATCTTTTGATTTGATTTGTGTAGATTTAGTTGTAGATGATTAGGCTTCCTCTTCTTAGTTTGTGACGGCTATGCTGAACTCCATGGCAGCAGCATGACGGTAGCTTCTCTAATTTTACAAGTGATTTAGGTCTAGGGTCTACCCACTTATTTCTAGATTTTAGAATTCATTTAGGCCATTAGATTTAACCTAGAAATAACCGCAGCCATTCAGACAAGATGGGGTTTATCTTGTTGACTCAGCAATGAGTCAGAAGTGACTCAGCAAACACTCAGCATATTAATAGACTTCTATTCATGTCATAAATATATATATATTTTCTACAATGTACATATTAGATACACCCCCCTTTACTTATTATTGTTTTTATATACATATTAGATACATCCCCTCTCTTACACACTTATTAATATTTTTATATTCATATTAGATACATCCCCTCTCTTACACACTTATTAATATTTTTATATTCATATTAGATACATCCCCTCTCTTACACACTTATTAATATTTTAGCAACTTTAGTGTTAATAGAAAATTCGGGGTGTTACATTCTCCCCTCCTTTTAGGATTTCGTCCCCGAAATCTTCAAGTCTGGAAGAATGTATATCCTACCATCCAAACGTCCATCTACTCATCCATCATACACAGGCATCCATTGTCCTTAAAAGACTTCTAATGCTTTATGATCATATGCAAGTGTGTGTACATGTCCTTACCTAATGCGAAATCAGGCGGTCTACTGATTCAGTTGACCTCCTTAATGCAAATTATGTAAGTGTCATGAATCCATTATGTATGCAAAAGATCCTAATTGCTTAAATACTACTTCTATATGCGTGCACACCCATTCAACCGAATGCAGCATCCATATGATGGTACAACCATTATACATCCATTATACTAAATACATCCATATATATGCAATATGCAATATGAAGTGACTGAGCCGATCTAGTGCCTAAAGTGTGTGTATATATGCATCCACGAGCAACCACTAGCAAACACTTGCATCCATTTTGCATCCATCATACATAACATGTCTCAAACACATGTTTCAACCATAGGATTATCCTAACTAAAGGTCAAAGATACTAATGAGAGGACATACTAAAGATAAGATAAGATAAGCTAAGCGATAAAGGAGAAATTAAAAGACATACCCTCAAAAAGAAAAGGGTACAACGAACGCATCTTCTCTTCTGTCTCCCAAGTTGCGTTGCTCTCATCATTTCCCCGTTGCACTTTAACCAGTCTGAGCTCTCGATTCCTCAACTTTTTGATCTCCGACCCAAGAATGCATGTAGGAGCTCGTCTAATTGTTGCATCACGCTCTATTTCCACCTCTTTAAGCAAGCTCGGCTCTACCACCTCCGCGGTCTTGTGCAAACACTTCCTCAAATGTGATACATGGAATACGTCGTGTATTCCACTAAGTTTCTTAGGCAACTCCACCCTATATGCCATCTTCCCAATCCTGTTTTTTACAGGAAACGGCCCTACAAACCTTGGTGCTAATTTCCCCATGGACCTAAAGCGAACAACATTCTGTAACGGAGATACTTTGATAAAAACCATGTCCCCAATGTCAAACTCAAGATCTGTCCTCCTCTTATCAGCATAGGATTTTTGCCTATCTTGTGCTGCTTTCATCCTCCTTCGAATCAACTCAATCTTCTCCGAGGTTTCCCTAACCATATCGGGCCCAAGTAGGATTTTATCGGTAGATTCCCACCAACATGTAGGCGAACGGCAAGGCCTTTCATAAAGAGCTTCGAAAGGTGCCATGCCAATACTAGACTGAAAGCTATTATTATATGCGAATTCTACTAACGGAAGGTGCTCTTCCCATGTACCCCCAAAGTCTAGGATACAAAGCCTTAAAGGATCCTCTAGAATGCTATTCACCCTCTCGGTCTGGCCGTCTGTCTGAGGATGATATGCGGTGCTCAAACATAGCTGAGTCCCTACCACCTCTTGTAAACTCTTCCAAAATTCGCTAGTAAAGATGGGGTCACGGTCGCTTACTATACTAGAAGGAATACCGTGCAAACGAACTATCTCCTTAATGTATACAGAAGCCAACCACGGAGCAGTCCTCTTACTTTTCACGGGAATAAAATGGGCGCTTTTAGTAAGTCTATCTACTATAACCCAAATCCCCGTGTTACCCTTCCTTGATCTTGGTAATCCATCCACAAAATCCATTGAGATGCTTTCCCATTTCCATAGTGGAACTTCTAATGGGTGAAGCAACCCACCGGGTTTCTTTTGTTCTGCTTTAACTCATTGGCACACCAAGCATCTAGCGACGTACTCAGCCACATCCTTTTTCATACCGGCCCAAAAGAAAACCCGCTTCATATCTTTGTACATCTTATCCCCGCTGGGATGAATGGTCATTTTTGAGCGATGAGCATCATCAAGAATGGCCTTCCTTAAGTCTTCGTCTTGTGGTACACAAAGTCTATTATCCCTTCGTAACCAACCCTTATCGTCTAGGGTATACCTATGAAGATGGCTTGACGACTCCCCCCCTATGAGCTTTTCTACTATCTCAACCAACTGTGGGTCGTCTCGCTGTGCCTCACCAACCCGTCCTAGAAGTGTAGGTCTAACCTCCAAGGATGCTAACAGACCGGGTACTAAGTCAACGGAGGGTCTAAAGTCAAACATAGAGATTAATTCTAAGCTTTGTCGTTCAACAAACAACGGACTCAAGGACAACCTTTTCCTACTTAAGGCGTCTGCCACCACGTTACCCTTGCCCGGGGTATATGCTATTTCAAAATCGTAGGAGGCTAAGAATTCCATCCACCGTTGCTGCCTTAAATTCAAATCCTTCTGAGAGAATAAGTATTTTAATGATTTGTGGTCAGTGAACAGTTCGAATTTCTCACCAAGAAGATAGTGACG
Organism: Allium sativum; assembly: GCA_030737875.1. NCBI lineage: Eukaryota > Viridiplantae > Streptophyta > Magnoliopsida > Asparagales > Amaryllidaceae > Allium > Allium sativum. Next base: position 251,596,732 of record CM060920.1, read on the forward strand.
CCAAGACTTAAGCGCGAAAACAATTGCGGCTAGCTCTAAGTCATGCGTGGGGTAATTCTTTTCATGAGCCCTCAACTGCCTTCCACCATAGGCTATTACTCTTCCCTCTTGCATGAGGACCGCGCCAAGTCCCGTCCCACAAGCATCAGTATAGATGGTAAACGGTTTATTCCCGTCTGGCAGCACTAAGACTGGGGCTGAAGTTAAGGCTCTCTTTAAACGTTGGAACGCATCATCGCAATCTTTGTCCCACGTAAAAACCAGGTTCTTCTTCGTTAACCGTGTTAATGGAGCTGATATTTTTGCGAAGTCTTTGATAAACTTCCTATAATAGCCAGCCAACCCCAAGAAACTTCTTACTTCGGTTGCATTTTTAGGGACCTTCCAATCTTGGATGGCCACCACCTTTGCGGGATCCACTTCTATCCCTTCTTTGGAAACCACGTGCCCTAAGAACCGTACTTCCTTCCTCCAGAAGTGACACTTAGAAAATTTTGCCTTAAGGTTATGCGCTCGAAGGGTTTCCAACACTTCCCTAAGATGTAGGGAGTGCTCTTCTTTATTCTTAGAAAAGACTAAGATGTCATCCACAAAGACTACCACGAATTTGTTAAGGTATTCCCTAAACACCCTACTCATCAAATCAACAAAATATGCAGGGGCGTTTGTCAAACCAAAGGGCATCACTAGCCATTCATAGAATCCGTCAGGAGTCCTAAAAGCAGTCTTATCTATACTATCCTCAGCCACTCTCAGTTGATGAAAGCCAGTGGCTAAGTCCAACTGCGAAAACACTGAGGCGCCAACTAACTGATCAAAGAGATCGTCAATCCTCGGCAGTGGGTGTCGGTTCTTTTTAGTAAGCTTGTTTAGTTCTCTATAGTCCATACAAAGTCTAAGAGACCCATCCGCCTTTGTGGCAAAAACTACTGGAGCACCCCACTCCGATATACTACGTCTTATGAACCCCTTCTCAAGCAACTCCTTTACTTGCTTATTGAGTTCCCTCCTTTCACGAGGAGCCATGTGGCGCACTGGCAAAGATACGGGTTTAGCATTATCCACAAGATAAATTCGAAAGTCTATCTCCCGCTTTGGAGGTAAGCCCTTCACCTCCTCAAACACATCCGGATATTCCCGGACCACTTCTACCGATCGCAGGTTCTCTACAGACGCGTCAAGCGATTCAAGATAACTTAGCATAACGGAATTTATGGGATTACAAAAGATGTCGAGAGCATTACCAAGGCGAGTCACAAGCCTAGCTACTCTCCTTTCACAATCAAGAATGGCCCTATTTCTAGACAACCAATCCATTCCTAAAATTAGCCCATAGCCCGTGAAGCCCAATACATAAGCATCACATCTAAATTCAACGCTAAGTATAGAGATTTTCAAATCCAAACATATCATGGTCAAATGAGCCGAACCCCCAATTGGATTTGAAACGACCAAGGGATCCTCTACTAAACTGGTGTTCAAGTGCAGTGATTCAACTAATGATGCAGAGATAAACGAATGAGATGCGCCAGAATCGAATAAGGTACGGACAGGATGATCAAACAGAAAAACTAAGCTTTCAACAGAAATTGTTCTACCTCTTTCTTGCAGCGGTGGGGCCGCAATAGCCTGAACTTGCCCCCTTGCCTGCCCTGGTGCCATAAGAGCCTGCACCTGTCCTCCCGAGGTAGACCCTGCCCTCTGCCCCTTCTTTGGACAGTCCTTCACTAAATGTCCCGCATCTCCACAATGAAAACAACCAGTCTTCTTTTTCTTTCTACAATCTTTGCTGAGATGGCCAGGCGTCCCACAATTGAAGCATTTCTTCTTCCCTTTGCCATTATTGTTTTTACCACCCTTCTTATTTTGCTGTTGGGGTTTCTTCTGATCCCCTTTCTTTTCAACTGCCTTATCCTCATGCATAAGTGCCATTTCTACTAGCTTTTCAAAGGTGGCTCCCATAGGGATGTGGGTCATAGCCAACCCTTGCAACGGTTCATTCAAGCCTCTAACGAACCTCAAAGCTTTCTTCTCTGGCGTGTTCACCAACTCCAAGCCAAACCTTGCTAACTGATTAAATTTATTGACATATTCCTTTACTGATGAGCTCCCTTGCTTTAGTGCCAGGAATTTTTCCATATTTAAGTTCTCCTCTGCCCTTGAAAGAAACTTTGCCTCAGACCTTCGTCTGAAATCCGCCCATGAATCAACTGGATGTTCCCCGTTAGTGACCTCCCACCAAAACGAGGCCTCTCCCTTCATTAACCAAGCAGCTAAACGGACTTTCCTCCCATCTTCCACTTCAAAGATATCCAACAATTCCTCAGTCTCCTTAAGCCAATCTCTGGCCTCCACAAACGTCTCAGTCCCTTGAAAAGTTTTTCCTCCCATAGCCTTGAATTCCTTGCACGTCTTTGCAAAAGTGTCAACACGAGGAGGAGGAGGAGGAATGGGTGCAACTAGGGGTGGAGGAGTATCCGCTGGGCCTGCAGTGGTGGCCCTAGCCTCCAAGTATCTCCTAAACCACCCTGGAATCGTCACACCTTCTGGGAGATTAAGATCTTCAGCCATGCTGAAACGAAAAAGGAAAGATTCAAAATGGAGAATTCGAAAGATAAAGATAAGGATGTGGCTATTTGGGATTATGTTTTTTCATAAAAACTCTCTTTAAATAACATGTTTTTTTTAAAGCACTTCTTCCAAAAATACTTTAGAAAAAAAAAATATTTTTCTAAAAAAAAAAATTTATCTGTTCTGGTAACCTTATGCTCTGATACCACGTGTAACACCCCACGTCCATTAATGTCACTCACAAAGGGAATGCATTAACTTCCATGGAGGTTTTAAGTGAATACAGAACAGTAAAATTACAACAAGACAGATATAAAATAGTACTTGGAAATTCAAAAACTTTATTTCATTGTAGCAGAAGTCAAAACATGTTTGATTACATCATAACACCACATTCAATGTTAAGTACAATATCTATCTTGATAAAACAAGTACATAATCCCATTACATGAATAGCCATTAAAAAGAAAGATAACAAGCTGGACTTTACTTCAGCAGTCCAAGCTTTCCAGAAGATAAGCGATCCAACTAGACTCCACTAGAACTTGGCCCAACCTGCGGACCTGAAGGGAGAAAAAGGATGGAAAAGAGGGGGTCAGACATAAAGTCTGGTGAATATGATAATTCTACAATACTATTACCAAAATAACTGGACTAAGGCACAAGCTGGAAAACAAGAAAATGTCTATGAAGAGCAGATTAAGGACATAGACAATCGCTAAAGGCAACGTTATAGGCGCTCCTAAATACTAAAGGATAAACACTATACTGCACCACACCAGTCACCCTAAAGATTCATCCCACTTAGCTTCACTTAGAAACTTTCCCAATGGCTTTACGTACCCCTAGCTGACTACATAGGTGCCGCCTGCCCCTATCTCCACTAGGTGTACCCTACTTCCCATTATTCGATCGGCTCCCTAACTCGTAGATACCCGTGCTGGCCCCACAGTGGGGTGTATCACTCCCCTAAAGTGGCAACCTGATACAACGGACATGCACGGCTTATACCTACACGATGCAACAACGTCTTACCTACCAGCCCGGGTCCACACACGCATATGAAACCCGTTGGACTTGCGTTGCCACCGCTCCCTGTTTTGGCCTCTTATAGTCAAACCCAGTATGCGTGTCCCGTCCTCAACTTGGGTCGAGCCCACAAAGATACGTTTTGGGATACTGGTTGAAATGGGCCCCCACTATTTACCACAAGCATTCCACCTAAGCTTGTCCCCATTAGTCCATCCCACTTAACCCACTTAGTCATGTTCATTTACATGTGTGTTTGGTTAAGTCTAATCGTATTTCAAATGCCTCTAAAGGCAACCACCAGATTCCTCATGCCACCCAAGGCACCTACTTAACCCCCATGTCCCACCTTACATGATTATCTGGTTAAGTATTTCTTAGTTCATTAAGGCCATAACCTCATAAAGACCTCTCACATTAGACTGGCATTTATGGCAGCTGGATTTGCCGGGCGGGTCCGGGCAGTCTTACACCATAAAAGAGTCTAACCTCGTGTCTTTACAACTGTTATGCTTTAGTTTGGGCCTAGGACCTCTCACATTGGGCCGACATTTGTGACTACTGGATTTGCCGGGCGGGTCCGGGCAGGTTTACATCACAAACGGGTCCAACCTCGTGTCCTAAGCATTGATTATTAATAATAATCCACTTTCCCCCAATTTTAATAATTCCCTACTTGAATTATTAATTACTTCCAATTTTTAACAATGTCCATAATTGACTCAATTATGGACATCCATTCGTGGTATGCAAAATCTTACAAAATTGCACCCAATTTATTAATTCCTAATATTACCCCTACCCCACATTTGAACGTTTATTTGCAAAATATATGTTAGACTCGAATAGCCTAACTCATAGCATAAAAGAGATTATCATAATAACAACATGTATATGTGACCAAATGAATCATAATAAGGGGTGAAACTTGCATATGTCCAACTTGCATAGATTATACATGTCATGGACCTAAAGGTGTCAACTTGTTCAAAATTCACCTAATATAATCTCAATCAATTTTCATAAACTTACATATGAACATGTGTGAATCAACATCATCTAATTTTTAACAACATGGTTTTATATGGGTACACCTAACTCAATAGGCAAATTCCCATAATCAAGTTTTATTTAATTATAGTTTCAAGTTTATGGGTACACCTAACCTAATAGGCAAATTCCCATAAACAAGATCCATTTAAATTAAGAAAAAAACATAACTTTAAGCATGATCCAACAACATGATTTTTCAACATAATATAGCATGATTTATAACATGGCATAGTATGATAGTATAACATAGCTTGACATGATTCTCAACATAGCACGACATAGCATAAGAGAATTTACAACATAGCATGACATAGCATATATAATTTACATCATACGACAACATAATAAGAGATCCACAATATATAGAATTTACAATTACAAATCACATCACTTTCTTGTGATCCATTCATAACTGAGTCAAATTAGTTTGTAATAGTCTTGTGAGAATCATCATACTCACCAACAAAAGAAAAGAATTGGAGAAAGAGAGATCTTTTGATTTGATTTGTGTAGATTTAGTTGTAGATGATTAGGCTTCCTCTTCTTAGTTTGTGACGGCTATGCTGAACTCCATGGCAGCAGCATGACGGTAGCTTCTCTAATTTTACAAGTGATTTAGGTCTAGGGTCTACCCACTTATTTCTAGATTTTAGAATTCATTTAGGCCATTAGATTTAACCTAGAAATAACCGCAGCCGTTCAGACAAGATGGGGTTTATCTTGTTGACTCAGCAATGAGTCAGAAGTGACTCAGCAAACACTCAGCATATTAATAAACTTCTATTCATGTCATAAATATATATATATTTTTTCTACAATGTACATATTAGATACATCCCCCTTTACTTATTATTGTTTTTATATACATATTAGATACATCCCCTCTCTTACACACTTATTAATATTTTTATATTCATATTAGATACATCCCCTCTCTTACACACTTATTAATATTTTTATATTCATATTAGATACATCCCCTCTCTTACACACTTATTAATATTTTAGCAACTTTAGTGTTAATAGAAAATTCGGGGTGTTACACCTCTCGTTCCACTTACACTTATCCTTTCCCTAGTATACTTGGCTCAACCATATCTGCGTACTCATGCAAGCTCCCCAAAATTCACTAGTGAATTCTGGATCTCGTTTACCGATGTCAATCCATGTTAACACGTGCACTTACTAGGGTGATTCCTATAACCCAAGCTCAAGTGGAATAAACCATCCGTCTTATTGGCGGACGTTACTCGATTGGATCAGAGATTTCCGATAAATGCATCAAAAGATTCTAGGTAACCAACCATGACAGAACCCAAAAGGTTACACGGGACTCCGAAGGTATTACCAAAGCAAGCCAAGAGTCTGACTACCCTCTTTCCAAAACTGAGAATGGTATCCCTTACTGGATAACCCCTTTACCCCTAGAATCCATCCATGGCTCAACAATAGAAGTATTGCTTCTAATCTCAACACTTGGCATAGACGTTCTCAAATCCAACGAGTCATGAATAAATGGACCGACTCTCCAACCAGATTTTGGGACAAAACTGGGATCCTTTACCATGCTAGTACTAAGGTGCAGAGACTCAACTATCCAAGCAGACTTAAATGATACAATGATCAAGACAAAGTCTGGACGGGATGATAGGAAAGAACGACTAAACCTTTACCAGAAACGGTACCATCTCTTTTAGGTACCCTAGAAATGGGAGCGTACAATTGCCCTCTCCGATGATCTTGTCCTTGTCCTCTTTGATGGACTAAGCCATACCAACAAGTTGCTTATCCTTAAGCCCGCGTCCTTACTCTTATTATCCTTCCTTGTACCACGGCAACAGGTCTCTCGAGAACCACCTCCATCGTACGGGAAACACCTACGTGGCTAGACAAAGATTAGTCACAGTTAGAACTACTAGGACCACAGATGGAGGAAATAAAGGAAAGGAGATTCAGTCAAGGAATCAAAGGATAATGCTAATGGCCTTTGGGGAATAGCCTTTTAAAAACTTTTCTTGAAAATTGCTTCTTTGTAAACGGTTTTTCAAATAGTTTTCAGAAGGTTTTAAAAACTTTTGCCCAGTCTGGTAACCTTCTGCTCTGATACCAAATGTAACACCCCACCTCCGCTAGGGTCACTCACAAAGGGAATGCACTAGGTTTGGTGAAGCATTATCGAGGTAAACATGCACAGAAATATTACAAGACAGAACATATATATAAAACAGCGGAAGTAAAACAAATTTCATTACCTTATAAAATAAGGTCTAAAGCCTTTTACATCAGAATACATCAAAACCTGTCTTGCAATAATAAAGAAGCATAAAACCATTTCATAAATTATTCCACAAGTAAAACAGTAAAGTAGCCATAGCCAAGAAAAGTCCAAGCCATGCGTGATGACCTTCAGGCAGAAGAAATCCGAACTAGATAACATTATTTCCTCCCTGAAACCTGGGGGGGAAACGGAAGACAAAGAGGCAAAACAAAACGGGGTCAGTCATAAAGACTGGTAAGTCCTATCTACTTCCAGTATAAAAACAGGTAAAGGTAACATGACATGCATAAACTGAAACTAAACATAAGGATGACGACAAGATAGATAAACTAAACCAGGGTAACAGGCTGAACTACTGTAGCAAGGTAAACTAAGATATCATGATAAACTATGGTGTCATGATAAATCAAGGTATCGCATCGTCAGGTTTCGATCAAGTATAATATCCCAAGGTATCTATCATGTATAACATCCCACGGTATCTATCATGTATATTTTTCATGGTTCTAACATGTATATTTGCTCTGCACCTCTCGTACTAGTATCCCAACCCGCGTCATGTGATAACTATGAATGTCCCTTGCCCAATGTCATGTAATGGTCCATGTCAACTTAATATATAGCATATGTAGGTTTTTCCCAACTCGTATGTTTCTTTCCATGTATAAGTTCAGTCCTTTGTCGTAGGCCATACGGGCTTTCCCATGTAAACGTTTTATCCTTGAGGTTATTTTGGACTGCTACCCTTGATCTAGTTATGTTTCCTTACCATGAACTATCGCGCGTTCACTTAGGATTTATGTCACCTAGGACCACTAGGGATAATGCTACCTAATAAACGTTTCCGTGTCTCGGTTTGGGTTCAGCCACCTAGGGCCACTAGGGATTATGCCACCCGTCCACCGCGCCCTTTATCCCGCGTATGCATCGTGAATCGTTTTCCATGTCTAGACGCACATGTTCCTCAATGTGCCATCCGAGTTCCGTGCCAGGGTGAATCAAGAAATACGGAACTCGGTCGGGAGCTTTAAGTCGTCTGTTGATGCAGATATCAAGGTCTGTTTTTGTACCCGTGGCTATGGTCCCACATGACCCCTCCCTCAACTACTGAAAGGCAATCCAAGAAAAATCATGTATGAGAACTACACTAAGGCCCATCGATGCCCACTTCTAGATAGCCAACCTCACCCATAACTCGATAGCTAGTATATGGTCTTTTGGGAGTTCCCTGCCTTTCCGTACGTACACGATTGACTAAAGATGGTAGGTAGTCGGCGACATGCTATCCCGGGGCAAAATCAATTATCGTCGACTCCACGCTAATCCATCCCAGTCTTTAGGTCGCTCGCATAGCAACCAAGGCATACTCTTGGCTCTTCTACCGCAGACCTTAACCTCTGTGAGGCCGGGTTTCATGGACCCCTTGCCACCTCAAAGAGGGATACCAAGAGTACCCTCACGTTCCCCGAAGCTTCCGCTTCGTCACCCAGTTCGCTGGAGCTTTTATCCAAGTCAGATAACTTGCTCCTCCTCGTATACTAAGCGATGACCTACCGTACTAGGTTACTCATCTCTTTATGAACTAGTCCCATGACCTTAGCTAAGAATTATTACTTAGTTACCCTTAACTAAGGTTTACCACTTAGCCCCCTTTCCGCTATCCTTGTTAACTACGATTTCCAACCTACCACCCTGAGCTAGGGTTTTGTCAAATGGGTTAAGTGTTGTTATCCAAGTTCATGACTTAACCTGCCTACGAATCATGTCATGATTGGCTAAGTACTCAAGTTCAAGGCTTAGCCCTACAGGTTGGTCAAGTGTACCAAGAAGCTCATGACTTAACCCTATAAAGTCAAATTGGTTAAGTATTTATTTGTCTTAACCCTATCAGATTATCATGTTAGATTGATTAAGCATAGATTATCGAGTCGGATTGGTTAAGTATGGGTTAGCTTAACCCCATCCACTAATCATAATACAATGGTTAAGCCTACTTTTAAAAGGTCTTGTGACTTAACCCTATCAGGTCTACCTATTAGATTGGTTAAGTATAGGTTACTTAACCTCATCAAATCATCACGTATAATTGGTTAAGTATAAGTTACTTAACCCCATTAAATTATCATGTTAAATTGGTTAAGTATTGGTTACTTAACCCCATTGAATTACCAAGTTTAACTTAACCCCATCGAATTCCCGTGTTTAGATTAGTTAAGTATAGGTTACTTAACCCCATCTAATTACCGTGTTTAGATTAGTTAAGTCTTAATTACTTAACCCCATCTAATTACCGAGTCAGATTAGTTAAGCGTAAATTACTTAACCCCATCCCCTAATTGTCTTGTATGGTTAAGTGACATTAAGAAATCAAGCCCGGTCCCACTTAACCTACCCGTTCGTGTCATATCGGTTTAAGTGTCATTAGTCAAATTTACTTAACCTTATCATGTGGCATTAATTTAATTAATGCACTCTCAACCTCTCACATTAGACCTTGTTGTGGTTACTAGTTAAGCCGGGCGGGTCCGGGTAGTTTTACACCACAACCTAGTCTAACCTCGGGTCTTAAGCGCGACATGACCAACTTCTCACATTGGATCCTATTGTTTGTAGCCACTAGTTAAGCCGGGCGGGTCCGGGTAGATTTATGCTACAAACTCAACCCAACCTCGAGTTGGCCACTTTCATGTTTGGTCTAGTGTCTTTTCACACTTACAACCCACCCATGTCTAGTTCAAGTTCCATGTTTTCCAACGTGTCATGATCATATTTAAATGTATCATGAATGTCATGTTCTCATGTAAGCCCCATGTCAAGTTTTTCACGTCATACCCACGTTTTTCCTAAGCTACCCAAACGTATTTCCAACCCAAGTGGAAGCGAGTCACATAGTAGGTGTTCTGCCAACATATTGGCCACAAACATGCATAGTGTCATAAGGGAATATTGGCCACAAACATGCATAGTATCATAAGGGAGTTTGGCCACAAGCATGCATAGTATCATAAGGGAATTTGGCCACAAGCATGCATAACATAAAAAGGTGATTGTCCCCAAACTTGCATATTATCATAAGGGGTTTCGGGTTCATATACTTGCATAAGCCCCAAGTTAAGTTCATGCACATATTTCACAATCCCAAAGTGGTTCTAAGGTCTTATGCCCACATTCACAAGTTAAAGGTTCAATCTTTCATGATAGACTAGGCTAAACATAACATGAGTGACATGATATAGTCGCTAAAACATAGTTCCAAGTCATATATTAGAGGTAAGAGGCAAAACTAGGTTCGCATAGGTTATAGCACTTATGTTTAACTGCATTTTATTCCATGCCATCATTAAACTACCATTAACATCTCGAAGTAGCTAGAACTTACATAGCGAGGCTTAGGAAAAGGATCATGCATCATCTTGACGAAGAAAGGTGGCTCCTTTGTCGAAGAACCGTCATGAAACTCGCATAGCAACGTTGATTTGGCCTCGATTTGGTGTAGCAATCTTGCACCTTTCGATTCGGATCCGATTTGGATGCATAGTCTCTTGGAGTTGGAGATGGAGGCCATGATCACTCGGTATTTGGGTAGCACTTCGTGGCATGAGTGAATTATGAGGGGTTTAGGGTCTTTTTATAGAGATTAGGAGTAGTTTAGGCCGTTAGATTAACCCTAGGATAGATCCAAGCCCTCAAAAATCGTCACAAGCCTCCAAAACAAGACCCAGGAGCCAAAACAGGTGCACCTGGCCGACCTGGCCGACCAGGCAGGTCGACCCCCAGGTCGACCCTGGGGTCGACTCCCCAGTCGACCTGGTCCCACCCAGGTCGACTCCCAGGTCGACCCCCAGGTCGACCTGGTTCTGGCGGGATTTTTCCCGGCTAGCTTGATTTCTGAAATTTTGAATCTGTTTTCGTTTTTTGGAATTTTTTGTGAAACTTCGCGAGGTCATATCTTGGTCATACGGACTCCGATTTACGAAATTTCGAACTCTATTTCGCGTATTTTTCCGAGACGAACGCAATGGAAAAGCCCGATTTATCTGATTCAGATTTTATAATCTAATTCTGCCTTGATTCTTGATTTATTATGTTGTTAAATTTCGGGTTGTTACACCAATTTCCCATTTGACAGCAAGAAATAACTAAATGCAGGCACCTAGTTTAAGAAGATGTATTGGATACTTCATGGTGTTCCAACCATATTTATTAGTGCGCTAACACAGATATATATATATAAATATACATATATATATATATATATATATGTATATGTATATATGTGCATACATTTGCTGTTATGGCACCCACTTATATATATACATAAAGGTGAGACATATGTACAGAAGATCCAGTGCAAACTAATGATCACAGTAAGGAGTTCAATATGGTTTTAGAGTTGGCACATACATGCAAATATCCATAGAGAAAAGTATATGCATGGTCAAGGAAATAAAGATAGCGAGTTCATTTAGTAAAAATAAAGATGTAATATGCACTACTGAATTGGAATATGTGTCCAACTCCAATTATCATGACAATTTACGTAGGATCCGAGCAATGCCAGTAAGAGAGAACTGAATCATAGTTCAGGTCTCAGCAAGACAGAGCAAGTGTCAAGGTTTAAAGAAATGTTCAAGTTATGCAACAGGGTATTTCAACTGACTATAGGTGTTTAGATGCCGAAGTTACCATTGACAATTTAACCTTTGCATGTCATTACAGGGTGTTGCATATGTATATAAATCAACCCAATTTCCAACCAGTATGTATTACAGCATGTATTTGAAATTTTCAGGTTCAGAACAACGACAGTATCTCATATTTGCAAAGCAGGTTCAACAAGTAATTTTTTTTTTCGGAAATGAACAAGTAATATATATATATACATATGTAGCAATGTATACATATATATTCTAATTTACTAAGAATACCAGTAACCACATGTCTTAATCTCAATGAATCCTGTGTGTGTTCCATGGTTCACAACAACGCCGATTACATGTTCACTATTGTGACTTATTGCTCTCTGTACCCAAACCAAACAGGTATCAAAATTACCATGTTAAAATCTAAGATGTATAAAATGTTAGCTCACTTCATGACATATGATGTTCAAGTCATGGAATGAATAAAATGCCAATTTATATATGGTCAAAGCACCAACTGAGGCCCTACCATGATTAACAAAACTAGCACATAACCATTTAGGTGAACTTGGGGTAATTAGCTAGTCCAAAATGTAGGTAAATTCCAAATTTTAGTTCTAATAGCATAAATATGGGTGAAGCAAAATTTAGCAAGCTTCGATCGAAAAACAGTTCAACACGACATATCAAACATAAACTCAATCCAACTATTTACAGAGACTAATTGCCGAAGTTAATAACTTGAATCAAAGATTAATCTTAAGTGAATACTCACCTTTTCAGCGGGAGAAGGTGTAGGCGATGGCGACGATTACCAAGGCGGTGTGTGCGTAGCTGACAGAGGAAAAAGAGTGCACGGACGTGGTTGTGCTGGCGAAGTTGCGGCTTTAACTTTTGAACGAAGCGATGAAGGAAAGAACTGGTTTTCGGTTAGGCTCTTGGTTAGCAGAGGTGACACACTCGAGGGGTGAGGAGGTGACGCGTCTTCGAAGTGGTGGTGGCGAGTTCAAGGAAGAGGTGGCAGACGGCAAACGGTGGAACAAAATTAAAGAGGGAGGCGACAGGCCCTCTTTTCTTGTTTGATTTAGGGATTTCTCTCTTGCTGAAAGGAATGAAAATAAGGGGCTCGATTTATTAAAGGAAAAAAAGGGATAAGAACGGGGTAAAATCATAGACTGTAGGGAGGCTGCGCACAACAGTGGATAGGTCGGCATGGTTATGATTTGGGGTAGGTTATATTTGTTTTAAATTAATATTTAAATCTTAGCGTGTGTTACCACGCACGCTCTAATTCGTACCGTAATCACAGTCTCCAAATAACACAAAAAATTATATATACCCTTTCGTTTCAATATTCTGAATTTGATAAAATTAGTTTAATGTTAATTTGACACCGTTTATACGACATTATTTTTATTTTAAAATTATTTTTCGTTTTACTGATTTTATTCTGTTTATTTATCGACAACTCCGTTTCCTTCCAGATTTGAACCATTACATTTCAATTTTCTTTATATACACAAGTACACATCTCTAGACCAATTTCCATAAGATTTTAACAAATAAAAGTCTTTAATTCGTTTTAACGTTTATTTTATATTTAACTATTTATATTTTCCAGTCGATTTTCAGAATCCAATTAAATCATCCGATCAATTTGAATCAAATATATTCCATAATAAATATTCGAATCTCAACCAACCATTCCGAAAAATATCAAATTCAATTCACACTCGAAATAATATGTTTAATTTTTAAATTCCTAACCAAATATCAATATAAAATTGATTATTAATAGTTAATTATTTAATTAACTTCGTATTCCCATAAATTTCTGGGACGTTACAATCTTCCCTCCTTTAAAACTTTTCGTCCACGAAAAGGAGAGATTATTAGAGTTATATCAACGTGTACCTCAAATTTTCTTATTTGTATGTAATTTTTTTCATAACTTATTCAAATATCGGTATTTTAAATCAACAATCCTCTTTTTTTCGTCCATCATCAATTTTTCGAAAAATCACATTTCCTATTAGAATTAATTTCAAATTCTGCAAATTATTCCAAAACCAATCCGTCAATGTTTATTTATCCATCAATACGTTATTTCTTACACTCCAAGTTTAACTTAATCTCCTTACAATTCATTTAACCTTACCCAACACTCATTGAAGGGCGTAAATACCATTTCCTCTTCAAGTCACAATTTATCGACTTGAAAATTTCCAAAATCCGGAATCATTTATAACACTTTTATACTTAACACAAAAATATTTTTATTATTATTCTGAAATTCTTTTCTTAACTTATTTAATTAAGTACATTTTAATTTTCAAATTATTGATTTGAAAATATTTGATAACTCGAAGTTTGACAAGTCTATTGTCGTTCTCACAGATATTAGGCATACGCTGGCTAGACGTACGACTAAAATCTCCAAGTATTAAATATCCTTGCTTTAACTCCCAGTAAAAATATTTCAAAAATTCTCTTTTAAAAACGAGTATGGAAAGTACCAATGTGATATTGATATGTTGATTGTTCATGAATCGCATATACACAACGGTTTCGTCTGGATCCCCCAGAAAACATCCGTATCCATAGGAAATCACTTTTCAGCGAATTTCATCATGGACAGATCAACGAAAGATATTTATGAATCAAAAGAAAATATGAAAATAGATTAGGACACGAGGATCAACCAAGTCACAAAGACAGATCAATTCACAACGACAAATCATGTCACGAAGACACAGTGCTGCATCAAACAGGTGGCTCTACATCACTAACACATTTCACACATTGCATTGATCCGTTCTACCTTTAGTAACTCTATTGGTTACATCTCTTTCACGTGTAGATATGCCATGTGGACCGCAGGTATACAATGGTTACGCCTGGGTCCCCCAAGAAACATCCATACCCATAAGCTTTCACAGCTCTGCGGATTACGCCATCATCGTCACGACTGTAGATCGCAGCAGACACAATGGTTACGCTTGGTTCCCCCAAGAAACATCCATACGCCATAGGCTATCTACAGCCCTGCGAATTACGCTACACGGACCTGTTCTTTAAGGAACAATGACACCTCGAGTTTTATGTCCAGACAACCTACTACCACCAGCAGCACATCTCAACTAAGCTCGAAATTCAAAGGAGGAGGAAGGTACTTTCCTTATTTTGCTTTGAAAACATATAATACTATAGATAGTACTTCATTTCATGCTCCTCATAAATCATAGTAATGATTTTCTTTCCAAATCCAATTTTCAAACATCTCATTTTTAGATAATTTCTACTATACAAGATTTTTATCTCAATCTGTTACCTTACAAATCAATAGTCTCCGAATTCACTATATTGTTATGCACTTTTCATATAAGTTTCGAAAACTTCTACATTAAATATTTAAAATCAGATATCCTCAAGTTTTTATTCAACTTCCAAAAATTTAATTTTGATCTCCTTACACTACAACAAAAAACACTTTTCGCAACATGCAATATCTGTTGCAGTAGACCTATTGCAACAGGCCCGCTCCTGTTGGTATAGTCGAAGTTGCAAAAGGTCCGCAACATTTTCCGCCTGCTGCAATAAGATGTTGCAGTATACTTTTTTGCAACAGGCCTTTGCTGTTGCAACTTATTCTTTTGCAACTACAAATGACAGTTGCAAAACAGTCTACTATTATAAGATGTTTTATGATTTCAACTATTATAAAATCATGATTTCATAAATTAAAATACATACAATTTAAATATCGGCTCTTAGATAATACTACTCTGAAATATTTCATTAAATATTCACAAAAGTTCAAATTTTCTTACAATATCTTTAAATTCAAGCAAAAATAATACATTGACAAAGATGGATACAAATATATATATATATATATATCAACATTTCTCGTCTAGATTACAAATTATTTTCAATATAAATTGATCAAAAACTTAGCAACACAAGCATTAACCATATAATCATTATTCTCCCACATCCAAATTCAATGACACATTCTATATCTCTACCACCGTGCATTTCAATCTAATACATCGTGTCTTTCATCCACTCAATGCACCCGCTTTAGCTCTTTCAAACACATCAAAGCAATGGCCCCCTGATTAAAAAAAACTATAAGAACTGGAACAATAGAAAAAAAGAGTGATGAGTCATACCTGCAAATTTAGCTCTCATATAATGCCTTTTTTTAGCTCAACAAAGGGAAAATGCCTAATGTCTATACTTACTAACATTATATAGATCTATGTACCTTTTCATCATATATACGCAACATTTTAATTCATATGACAAACCCTTTTTTTTTAACTCAAATAAGCTGCAGCTAAAATGTATGATATCTCAGTAGCGAAAAACATGATTAACAAAACCATAATTATTGTTACTGTAATAACTTTTTTGCAACAAAGATACAAACCTCATAACAATGCGGAAACTAGGCATAGAGAAGCACAAAGCAATTTCTCAATAATCTAAAACCACATGAGCTGTCATTCAACATAATTAGCATCTTTTCACAAACAAGTACTTACGAAGATTTAATAATATGTGTTGATTATCTCAATGAATAATGAAAAGTGAACATAAATATAATCGTCTGCTTATAAAACAAAACAACTAAGTATTGGTACCAGTATTAAGTATTATAAAACAGATAATATAAGTGCAGATTATCTCAATAATATGTAATTTACCGGTTCCAGTATTAAGTATCGGTACCAATAATAATCATCCTACTATGGCTACGGCCATTCAATTTGAAAACAGATAGGAGCAGAAAGTTGTCTCACTGATCGTTAAAGAAAAACAACTAACATTCTGACCAAAGTAATTTGACATTATCAAAGACAAAGATAGCAATCCTTCGATCTGAAAACCCTCGTGTAAAATCATACAAAATTAGGGTCAATTAAATCTAGAAATTTTGATCTAGAAATAAGATCAGAATGCGAATAAGCTTACTGGATTAACTAAATCCCATATCAAAGACAATTTTGATCTGAAAACAATTTTAACTAAATCGCGAATAAGACTAAAACGCGAATAAGTATAAAA
Source organism: Allium sativum (assembly GCA_030737875.1). Taxonomy (NCBI): domain Eukaryota; kingdom Viridiplantae; phylum Streptophyta; class Magnoliopsida; order Asparagales; family Amaryllidaceae; genus Allium; species Allium sativum. The sequence goes on from CM060920.1 coordinate 251,613,379, forward strand.
GGAAACAATTTTGACTTGAAAACCATAATTTGAATGAGGATAACCTAAAACTAAGCAGTTTATTATTAATACCAACGATTGGCAAAAACTTATATCATACCAAATCTACATAGAAACTGAGAACTAAGTTGGAATCTGAACAAAATCACGTTATCTATAATTTTGTTACCTTCGAATTAACCAAGAGCGATACGCCAATTATTTAGAGAAGCAACAAAAACTAAATCACGACTGTGGTGGTCATTCATTTACATACTCATTCACAGTGAAAGCAACGAAAACTAAATCAGAAAAGGAAAAAAACAAAAAGGAAAAAATGAGAATAGAAATTAACTCAAGCAAAAATGGAAGATAAGCTAAAACTCAAGCCGCCATCGAGAGCAGCAGCACTGGTGATTCATATTGTGACGGCACGCCCCGCACCAGCCGGCATTTCCTCCGAAAGTGCGATGTACACATACCCGACTAGCACGGAACGGTCGCCAAAGAAAGGTAAGAAGAGAATGAACTAATTAAGAACCTGTAGAATGTCTCACAGCGCATGGAATAAAATATAATAACAACATACTTGATATAAAATAGGCGAGACAGTGCATAAGCTGAAAACTAAAACTAAACATCATATCAGTGGAAATCCAAATACAGCTTATGTTCCACATCATCATTATTACAACTGTTCAACTGTCTCTAAAGCAAAGGAAAGGAAAAGGTACACTACTAATGCCCAAAGTAGTGACCTGCAGCGACACAGAGAGAATATCTATGTATATCATAAGTGGAAGTCTCCTGCTCGTCTCCGGTATAGCTACTCATGCATCACCAGCTAACCTGTCTCTAGTCTGCTCGTGAGAGCACCCAGAGTAATAAGAAGAGACATAAAACTCTGGGTCAGACAAAAGTCTGGTATGAGCGATAAGCAGCAAAACAGAACAATAACAGGTATACTAAACCATACCTAAATCTGGACCTACAACCAAAGAGTTAGCACTACATACTGTACAATACTCTAAGGTGCTACTAACATATGGTGTAAAGAATACGGGGGTGGGGGTGTGCATGTCATAGTGATGGCAATCAAATCAAGCATAGTAATCATCCTCACATCTCTCACTTAGTGCGTAAAGCATACGATATCCATTTCCCTGGCCACCAAATCTTTGGGGTCATGACGGCAACTCCGTACAACTATTGCTACGACCCACTTTTCTCTTTTGGGGGCTATGACGGCAACTCCGTACAAGTATTACACTGTCCCCACTGCACTGGTCCATAGTCAATAACCCAAATGGGCCAACCAACCTAGCTCTGGTTCGTCTACATGCCCCCTTTTCTTTAGCGGTGAACCAAAGTTATGGATATCAATAACCCCTTTGCACACGTCCCGCAGCAAAGCCCAATCATGAAGTTCACTTGTTGGTTCCCATCTGGATCCTTAGTATAAACTTCCTACTTGGACTACCTTTGCATCTCGGGTTTTTGGTCTTCACCGGATCGGTTCGGTTCTTCACTTCTCTTTTCTTCAGATCGTGCTGCCGGTTCGGTTCGTGGTCTTCATCTTGTGGCGGTTCGGATCGGTCGTGGTCACCCCTGGCGGTTCGGTTCGATCTCCTTCCCAAGCACTCCCGGTCGGGTCTTGGCCCTCCAGTCCGCTCGTGTACATCGGTTCGAGTCGAAGAACTTCCAGCGGATCGGGTCGGTGAACCTCCAGCAGATCGGGTCGGAGAACTTCCAGCGGATCGGGTCGGAGATAGGTTCCTGGATCACCAGCTTGTCGAGGCACTTCAGTTCGGGTCATGCAACCATGTCAGGTCAGGTCGTACTCCCTCCATTGGGTCGGGTCGAGCTTCCCCCATCTGATCCAGTCCTACACAGTTTCCTGCACTTTGTCCAGCAAGCTGTTTACGTCATTCGACGGCGTTTTCGACCAATCTAACACTTCTAGACAATCACAAATCATACCATACAGTCATAGCAACATGTACAATCAATCATAAACACCAAAACAACAACCATGGCATGTAAAATGGATCAAACATAGCCAAAATCTTATATTTTCCCTTAAGCATGTTTAAGCAAAACTAATGATAGGATTAGTAAAACTTAACCAAATTAACCCAAATTTCTAACAGAGGTCTAAAACATCATTTCAAATTTTATAAATATTTTTCCAGAATTTATTAATGTAAAAATTCGCTAATCAACACTAATTACCCTTAGTTAACCATAATTAGTGTCAAAACAATGCTAATCACTCACCATGGAAACAAATAAAATACCAAATCTGAAATGATTCTCTGTTTGGCGTTGTTCCCAATGCAACACAGCAGCTCTAACCTTGCTTTGGTGCTATTCCTCCTTAATTTGATGTTGATTAGGCTAATCTTAAATTAGAAAGTGGTTTAGAGGTGTTTTGAAGAGATTTAGAGAGTGGAGGCCATGGCTAGGTTAAGAGGAAAGAATAGTGACGGTTGAAAAATGAGAAAAAGGTATTCTCCAAACCCTAACAGCCCTTTTAAACTCCTAATCCCGAAATTCCCCTTTGGGCCTAGCTGTTAATCACCCGGTTAAGCCCAATTAAGCTGTTTTTCACCATCTGAAACTTGTTTCAGCCATATCTCCCAAACGGTGAGCCCGTTTGGCTATTGTGACCACTCTACGGAACTGTAAATCATCATCCAAATCCAATGAAAGTGGTTTCAAGTCAAAATTCCTTTCCAGTCAAAAGTTATGGCCGAAACAAGATCAGCTAGGGGCAAAACGGTTATTTAAAAATCGGGAAAAATCATGAACATGGGAAATGACCCCAGTAGTCGTCTCCCAAAGTTACATGACCATACGACTTCGTATGTGAAAGAAAGAAATATTCTACGATCCTTCGATGCGCAGAATGCGGGTCGTTACATTCCCCCCCCCCCCATCCCCCAAGAAATTTTGTCTCCGAAATTCCTTAACCCAAACATACAAAGGATCCCGCATGCCTACCAGCCATATACAACAATCAAACATGTAAAACAAACAAAACAAACCTATCCTAGCATGCAGAAAGACTAAATCGAAACTGAAATCTTACCAGGCAAAGAGTTCTGGAAACTTCTTCCTAATGCTCTCCTCTGTCTCCCAAGTACAGTCATTCTCATTCTCGCCCCACTGAACTTTGACTAATTTCACCGCCTTCCTTCGAAGCTGCTTCGTATCGTTCCCAACAATACGCATAGGCCTGCGGTTCCCAACCGCCTCGGGTTCAACTTCGATATCATCCAACTGATCAGGTGAAATAGTCACATCTGGGTCGTGTACGAACTTTCTTAACTGGGAAACATGAAACACGTTGTGAACTCCTGCCATCTTGTCTGCTAATTCAACTTTATATGCCAAATTCCCAATTTGCTCAAGAACTGGGAATGGACCAACAAATCTTGGTGCTAACTTGTCTCTCCTGCCAAATCGTATTACGCTCCTCATCGGAGAAATCTTGACAAACACCAAGTCGCCAATGGAGAACTTTAATTCTCTTCTCCTCTTATCGGCATAACTCTTCTGCCTATCTTGGGCAGCCATCATTCGTTGTTGGATAACCTTAATCTTAGCTGAAGTTTCTCTTATCACATCTGGTCCAAGCACAAACTTCTCACTAGTTTCTAACCAACATGATGGTGAGTTGCACGGTCTTCCGTACAAAGCTTCAAATGGAGCCATACCAATACTAGATTGATAACTTTTATTATATGCAAACTCTACTAGATGCAAATGGTCATCCCATGATCCACCAAAATTCAATATGCAAGCTCTCAAAAGATCTTCTAACACTCGATTCACCCTCTCTGTCTGTCCGTCGGTTTGAGGATGATACGCGGTACTGAGATGTAACTCTGATCCTAACGCCTCTTGTAAGCTCTTCCAAAATCCACTAGTAAACAACGGATCTCGGTCGCTCACAATGCTTTTGGGTATTCCATGAAATCTCACTACCCACTTCACATACAGTTCAGCTAACTTAGCTGTCGTTCCATTCGACTTGATGGGTATAAACCTTGCGCTCTTGGTCAATCGGTCCACAATTACCCAAATACTGTCATGGCCCGATCTAGTCCTTGATAAACCATCGATGAAGTCCATTGAAACTTGTTCTCATTCCCATTCTGGGATTTCTAACGGTTGTAACAAACCACTAGGCTTCTTTTGCTCAATTTTTAACTAACTGGCAATTCATGTACTTGGATATGAACTTTCCAACGTCTCTCTTCATTCCTTCCCAGTAGTAGATCTGGTTCATGTCTCGATACATCTTGTTACCACCGGGGTGTATAGTCAGTTTTGAGTGATGACATTCTCTAAGCACTTCATCTCTCAATCCATTGACATTGGGTACAACTAGTCTTCCATTCTTTCTAAGCCATCCATCTCGATCAAGCCCATACTTGTTCATCTCTCCGTCGATTCCCAACTCTAACTTTGAGATGATTTCTAATAGGTTAGCATCGTCCCTCTGACTGGAACCAATCCGCTCAATCAAAGTGGGTCTGATCGTCAAACTTGCTAAAATTTCTGGATCCAATTCTCACTTTGGTCTGAAATCATACCCAGCGATGTACTCCAGTTGCTTCCATTCTAGAAACATAGCCCCTAAACTGGCACGTCTTCTACTCAATGCATCAGCTACCGCATTGCCCCTTCTTGGTGTATATGCGATGTCGAAATCATAGGAAGCCAAGAATTCTAACCATCTTTGTTGTCGGAGATTTAGATCCTTTTGAGAGAAAAGATACTTTAATGACTTATGATCAGTAAACAACTCGAATTTTTCTCCCAAGAGATAATGTCTCCACATCTTTAATGCGAATACGATCGCTGCTAATTCCAAATCATGGGTAGGGTATCTTCTCTTGTGTGGTTTCAATTGCCGACTTGCATAAGCTACAACCCTACCTCCTTGCATCAATACAGCACCTAGTCCGGTACCACATGCATCTGTGTATATCGTCATCTCTTCATTCCCCTTAGGAATGACTAACACTGGTGCACACGTCAACTTTTCCTTTAGACTCTTGAATGCATTCTTGCACTTTTCGTTCCAGACGAAAGCTTGATTCTTCTTGGTCAACTGAGTCAACGGTGCTGCTATCTTGGAGAAGTCTTGGATAAACTTACGATAATATCCAGCTAACCCCAAGAAACTTCTTATGTCTGTTGCATTCTTGAGCATAGACCAATCTTGTACCGTAGCCACCTTCGCAGGATCCACGGCAATACCATTCTCTGAAACGACATGGCCCAAGAATCTCACTTCCCTTCTCCAGAAGTGACCTTAGAAAACTTTGCTTTTAATTGGTGTTTTCTCAACACCTCCATCACTATCCTCAAATGTTCCTTGTGTTCTTCCTCTGTCCTCGAATAAACAAGTATATCGTCCACGAACACAGGAACAAACTTATTCAACTGATCTCTGAATACCCTATTCATAAGATCCACAAAATATGCTGGCGCATTGGTCAACCCAAATGGCATGACCAACCACTCATAAAATCCAGACGGCGTCCGAAATGCCGTTTTAGCTATACTCTCAGCTTCCACTCTAAGCTGATGAAAACCTATCGCGAGATCCAACTGGGAGAATACTCTCGCGCCACTCAACTGATCAAACAAATCATCTATCTACGGTAGATGATACTTATTCTTCCTCGTCACCTTATTCAGTTCGCGGTAGTCCACACACAATCGAAGGGAACCATCAGCCTTGGTAGCAAACACAACTGGTGCTCCCCACTCAGAAACACTTCTTCGGATAAATCCCTTCTTCAAAAGATCGCTTACTTGCACCCCGAGCTCTCGCTGCTCCCTTGGTGCCATACGACGAAGTGGCATCACTATAGGTATGGCATCTTTCACTAAATCAATACGAAACTCAATCTCTCGTTGTGGTGGAAGCCCGGTCACTTCCTCGAAGACGTCCGGATACTGGCCAACCACGGGCAAACCTTACAACTCATCATGCGGGATGTCGAGGGAATTTAGAAAACTAGCCATTACCCCATCACTAGGTAGACCACCAAACACTACCCTCCACCCATCATTCACTCTAGCTGTCACCAAAAAGCCCTCACAGTCTACCACCACCCCGTATCTTTGGAGCCAATCGACTCTCAGAATAATGCCAAACCCAGTAAAGCCCACAACAAAGCAATCACAAACAAACATGCATCCATGACTCGATAGGACCACATTACGACAAATCATGATGAGGCTAGTCGAACCACCAATCGGGTTCGTCACTACTAAGGGTCTATCGACAATCTCGGGCTCCAATCCCAACCTTTCTACCAGGTCACTAGATATGAAAGAACTGGAAACAGAGAATAAATAACACGATATTGAACAGCAAAAATAAGCTTTTATATATGATTAGAATTTCGATACAATAATTTTTAGTACAGCGAATGTAGAATTACAGTTTGAAAACAATAGAAATGTTAACTGATTTAAAAACTTCAGAGTGCGCATCTTCGGAGTTTCCCCAGCTTCGCCGATCTTCGAATCCTAAGTTGTAATCTTTAAATCTGTAATGCTCGAATCTGACCCGAGCGTTCCATGCAAAAGCATAAAACACTCGAGTCAAGATTAATCATTAGTTCAAGTAAATTAACTTCAATATGAACTGAAATATATTGGTTACTCCTAACACATTATTAAATTTTGGGTACATCAAATCTATGAAAGAGCTAAAAAAGTCATATGCAGTTATATATGCACAAAGAACAAACATAACAAAGCCAATATTCAGTCACATAGAGGGGCAGCATGCGATAATACATAGGCAGAGCCCAATTTCCCATTTGACAGCAAGAAATAACTAAATGCAGGCAACTAGTTTAAGAAGATATATTGGATACTTCATGGTGTTCCAACCATATTTATTAGTGTGCTAACACACACACATACACACACATATATGTATATATATATACATATATATATGTATATATATACATACATACATATATATGTGTGTGTATATACATATATATATATATACATATATATATACATATATATGCATACATTTGCTGTTATGGCACCCACTTATATATATATATAAGTACAGGTGAGACATATGTACAGAAGATCCATTGAAACTAATGATCACCGTAAGGAGTTCAATATGGTTTTAGAATAGGCGCATACATGCAAATATCCAAAGAGCAAAGTATAAGCATGGTCAAGGAAATAAAGATCGCGAGTTCATTTAGTAAAAATAAAGGTGTAATATGCACAAGTGAACTGGAATATGTGTCCAACTCCAGTTATCATGACAATTTACATAGGATCCAAGCAATGCCAGTAACATAAAACCGAATCATAGTTCAGGTCTCAACAAGACAGAGCAAGTGTCAAGGTTTAAAGAAATGTTCAAGTTATGCAATAGGGTATTTCAACTGACCATAGGTGTTTAGATGTCGAAGTTACCGCTGACAATTTAACCTTTGCATGTCATTACAGGGTGCTGCATATGTATATAAATCAACCCAATTTCCAACCAGTATGCATTACAGCATGTATTTGAAATTTTCAGGTTCAGAACAACGACAGTATCTCAGATTTGCAAAGCAGGTTCAACAAGTAATTTTTTTTTTGGGGAAATGAACAAGTAATATATATATATATATATCGCAATGTATACATATATATTCTAATTTACTAAGAATACCAGTAACCACATGTCTTAATCTCAATGAATCCTGTGTGTGTTTCATGGTTCACAACAACGCCGATTACATGTTCACTATTGTGATTTATTGCTCTCTGTACCCAAACCAAACAGGTATCAAATTTACCATGTTAAAATCTAAGATGTATAAAATGTTAGCTCACTTCATGACATATGATGTTCAAGTCATGGAATGAATAAAATGCCAATTTATATATGGTCAAAGCACCAACTGAGGCCCTACCATGATTAACAAAACTGGCACATAACCATTTAGGTGAACTTGGGGTAATTAGCTAGTCTAAAATGTAGGTAAATTCCAAATTTTAGTTCTAATAGCATAAATATGGGTGAAGTAAAATTTAGCAAGCTTCGATCGACAAACAGTTCAACACGACATATCAAACATAAACTCAATCCAACTATTTACAGAGACTAATTGCCGAAGTTAATAACTTGAATCAAAGATTAATCTTAAGTGAATACTCACCTTTTCAGCGGGAGAAGGTGTAGGCGATGGCGACGATTACCAAGGCGGTGTGTGCGTAGCTGACAGAGGAAAAAGAGTGCACGGACGTGGCTGTGCTGGCGAAGTTGCGGCTTTAACTTTCGAACGAAGCGATGAAGGAAAGAACTGGTTTTCGGTTAGGCTCTTGGTTAGCAGAGGTGACACACTCGAGGGGTGAGGAGGTGACGCGTCTTTGAAGTGGTGGCAGCGAGTTCAAGGAAGAGGTGGCAGACGGCAAACGGTGGAACAAAATTAAAGAGGAAGGCGACAGGCCCTCTTTTCTTGTTTGATTTAGGGATTTCTCTCTTGCTGAAAGGAATGAAAATAAGGGGCTCGATTTATAAAAGGAGAAAAAGGGATAAGAACAGGGTAAAATCATAGACTGTAGGGAGGCTGCGCACAACAGTGGATAGGTCGGCATGGTTATCATTTGGGTAGGTTATATTTGTTTTAAATTAATATTTAAATCTTAGCGTGTGTTACCACGCACGCTCTAATTCGTACCGTAATCACAGTCTTCAAATAACACAAAAAATTATATATACCCTTTCCTTTCAATGTTCTGAATTTGATAAAATTAGTTTAATGTTAATTTGACACCGTTTATACGACATTATTTTTATTTTAAAATTATTTGTCGTTTTACTGATTTTATTCTGTTTATTTATCGACAACTCCGTTTCCTTCTAGATTTGAACCATTACATTTCAATTTTCTTTATATACACAAGTACACATCTCTAGACCAATTTCCATAAGATTTTAACAAATAAAAGTCTTCAATTCGTTTTAACGTTTATTTTATATTTAACTATTTATATTTTCCAATCGATTTTCAGAATCCAATTAAATCATCCGATCAGTTTGAATCAAATATATTCCATAATAAATATTCGAATCTCAACCAACCATTCCGAAAAATATCAAATTCAATTCACACTAAAAATAATATGTTTGATTTTTAAATTCCTAACCAAATATCAATATAAAATTGATTATTAATAGTTAATTATTTAATTAACTTCGTATTCCCGTAAATTTCTGGGACGTTACAATCTTTCCTCCTTTAAAACTTTTCGTCCACGAAAAGGAGAGATTGTTAGAGTTATATCAACTTGTACCTCAAATTTTCTTATTTGTATGTACTTTTTTTCATAACTAATCGGTATTTTAAATCAACAATCCTCTTTTTTTTCGTCCATCATCAATTTTTCGAAAAATCACATTTCCTATTAGAATTAATTTCTTCTTAATTTCAAATTCTGCAAATTATTCCAAAACCAATCCGTCAATGTTTATTTATCCATCAATACGTTATTTCTTACACTCCAAGTTTAACTTAATCTCCTTACAATTCATTTAACCTTACCCAACACTCATCGAAGGGCGTAAATATCATTTCCTCTTCAAGTCACAATTTATCGACTTGAAAATTTCCAAAATCCGGAATCATTTATAACACTTTTATACTTAACACAAAAATATTTTTATTATTATTCCGAAATTCTTTTATTAACTTATATAATTAAGTACAGTTTAATTTTCAAATTATTGATTTGAAAATATTTGATAACTCGAAGTTTGACAAGTCTATTGTCGTTCTCACAGATATTAGGCATACGCTGGCCAGGCGTACGACTAAAATCTCCAAGTACTAAATATCCTTGCTTTAACTCCCAGTAAAAATATTTCAAAAATTCTCTTTTAAAAACGAGTACGGAAAGTACCAATGTGATATTGATATGTTGATTGTTCATGAATCGCAGATACACAACGGTTTCGTCTGGATCCCCCAGAAAACATCCGTATCCATAGGAAATCGCTTTTCAGCGAATTTCATCATGGACAGATCAACGAAAGATATTTATGAATCAAAAGAAAATATGAAAATAGATCAGGACACGAGGATCAACCAAGTCACAAAGACAGATCAATTCACAACGACAAATCATGTCACGAAGACAGTGCTGCATCAAACAGGTGGCTCTACATCACTAACACATCTCACACATTGCATGGCTCCGTTCTACCTTTAGTAACTCTATTGGTTACATCTCTTTCACGTGTAGATATGTCATGTGGACCGCAGGTATACAATGGTTACGCCTGGGTCCCCCAGGAAACATCCATACCCGTAAGCTTTCACAGCTCTGCGGATTACGCCATCGTCGTCACGACTGTAGATCGCAGCAGACACAATGGTTACGCTTGGTTCCCCCAAGAAACATCCATCCGCCATAGGCTATCTACAGCCCTGCGAATTACGCTACACGGTCCTGTTCTTCAAGGAACAATGACAGCTCGAGTTTTATGTCCAGACAACCTACTACCACCAGCAGCACATCTCAACTAAGCTCGAAATTCAAAGGAGGAGGAAGGTACTTTCCTTATTTTGCTTTGAAAACATATAATACTATAGATAGTACTTCATTTCATGCTCCTCATAAATCATACTAATGATTTTCTTTCCAAATCCAATTTTCAAACATCTCATTTTTATATAATTTCTACTATACAAAATTTTTATCTCAATCTGTTACCTTACAAATCAGTAGTCTCTGAATTCACTATATTGTTATGCACTTTTCATATAAGTTTCGAAAACTTCTACATTAAATATTTAAAATCAGATATCCTCAAGTTTCTATTCAACTTCCAAAAATTTAATTTTGATCTCCTTAAACTACAACAAAAAACATTTTTCGCAACATGCAATATCTGTTGCAGTAGACCTATTGCAACAGGCCCGCTCCTGTTGGTATAGCCGAAGTTGCAAAAGGTCCGCAACATTTTCCGCCTGTTGCAATAAGATGTTGCAGTATACTTTTTTGCAACAGGCCTGTGCTGTTGCAACTTATTCTTTTGCAACTACAAATGACAGTTGCAAAACAGTCTATTATTATAAGATGTTTTATGATTTCAACTATTATAAAATCATGATTTCATAAATTAAAATACATACAATTTAAATATCGGCTCTTAGATAATACTACTCTGAAATATTTCATTAAATATTCACAAAAGTTCAAATTTTCTTACAATATCTTTAAATTCAAGCAAAAATAATACATTGACAAAGATGGATACAATTATATACATACATATATATATATATATATATATATATATATATATATATATATATATATATCAACATTTCTCGTCTAGATTACAAATTATTTTCAATATAAATTGATCAAAAACTTAGCAACATAAGCATTAACCATATAATCATTACTCTCCCACATCCAAATTCAATGACACATTCTATATCTCTACCACCGTGCATTTCAATCTAATACATCGTGTCTTTCATCCACTCAATGCACCCGCTTCAACTCTTTCAAACACATCAAAGCAATGGCCCCCTGATTAAAAAAAACTATAAGAACTGGAACAATAGAAAAAAAGAGTGATGAGTCATACCTGCAAATTTAGCTCTCATATAATGCCTTTTTTTAGCTCAACAAAGGGAAAATGCCTATACTTACTAACATTATATAGATCTATGTACCTTTTCATCATATAAACGCAACATTTTAATTCATATGACAAACCCGTTTTTTTTTTTTTTGTTTTTTGTTTTTTTTTTTTTTTTTTTTTTTGAACTCAAATAAGCTGCAGCTAAAATGTATGATATCTCAATAGCGAAAAACATGATTAACAAAACCATAATTATTGTTACTGTAATAACTTTTTTGCAACAAAGATACAAACCTCATAACAATGCGGAAACTAGGCATAGAGAAGCACAAAGCAATTTCTCAACAATCTAAAACCACATGACCTGTCATTCAACATAATTAGCATCTTTTCACAAACAAGTACTTACGAAGATTTAATAATATGTGCTGATTATCTCAATGAATAATGAAAAGTGAACATAAATATAATCGTCTGCTTATAAAACAAAACAACTAAGTATTGGTACCAATATTAAGTATTATAAAACAGATAATATAAGTGCAGATTATCTCAATAATATGTAATTTACCGGTTCCAGTATTAAGTATCGGTACCAATAATAATCATCCTACTATGGCTACGGCCATTCAATTTGAAAACAGATAGGAGCAGAAAGTTGTCTCACTGATCGTTAAAGAAAAACAACTAACATTCTGACCAAAGTAATTTGACATTATCAAAGACAAAGATAGCAATCCTTCGATCTGAAAACCCTCGTGTAAAATCATACAAAATTAGGGTCAATTAAATCTAGAAATTTTGATCTAGAAATAAGATTAGAATGCGAATAAGCTTACTGGATTAACTAAATCCCATATCAAAGACAATTTTGATCTGAAAACAATTTTAACTAAATCGCGAATAAGACTAGAACGCGAATAAGTATAAAGGAAACAATTTTGATCTGAAAACCATAATTTGAATGAGGATAACCTAAAACTAAGCAGTTTTTTTATTAATACCAACGATAGGCAAAAACTTATATCATACCAAATCTACATAGAAACCGAGAACGAAGTTGGAATCTGAACAAAATCACGTTATCTATAATTTTGTTACCTTCGAATTAACCAAGAGCGATACGCCAATTATTTAGAGAAGCAAGAAAAACTAAATCACGACTGTGGTGGTCATTCATTTACATACTCATTCACGGTGAAAGCAACGAAAACTAAATCAGAAAAGGAAAAAAATAAAAAGGAAAAAATGAGAATAGAAATTAACTCAAGCAAAAATGGAAGATAATCTAAAACTCAAGCCGCCATCGAGAGCAGCAGCACTGGTGATTCATATTGTGATGGCCCGCCCCGCACCAGCCGGCATTTCCTCCGAAAGTGCGTTGTACACATGCCCGACTAGCACGGAACGGTCGCCAAAGAAAGGAAAGAAGAGAATGAACTAATTAAGAACATGTAGAATGTCTCACAGCGCATGGAATAAAATATAATAACAACATACTTGATATAAAATAGGCGAGACAGTGCATAAGCTGAAAACTAAAACCAAACATCATATCAGTGGAAATCCAAATACAGCTTATGTTCCACATCATCATTATTACAACTGTTCAACTGTCTCTAAAGCAAAGCAAAGGAAAAGGTACACTACTAATGCCCAAAGTAGTGACCTGCAGCGACACAGAGAGAATATCTATGTATATCATACGTGGAAGCCTCCTGCTCGTCTCCGGTATAGCTACTCGTGCATCACCAGCTAACCTGTCTCTAGTCTGCTCGTGCCCAAATTCGCTTCTCCTTTTCAAACCGAAATCACTTCACCTATTTTACCTAGACTGGCAGTGAATCAAATCAATGAACACACCGTATTTGTAGATCGAAGGCAGCACGAATGGTTCCAACGAGGTCAAAGTCGACGACGAGATGTGTAAGTTTTGGGTTTCGGGTATTTTGCTGTCAAGTTTTGTCTAATTGGGTTTGGCTTTGATTTAGTGTAGTTCGATGATGTGAATCCTTTATGAGTGTTCATGAAAACGTCTGGTTTGGATGTAGGTATCAGAAATGTCTATTCTGGTTACCAATTATTGCTCATCTAGGCGATTAATCATTTGTTCATGCTTTCTGCCTAGCGTCTGTCCTCCTTACGACCTTGGTTTTGATTGTCTTCACATTCCTCTAATGCCAGCCTTCTTCTGCTACTCTTTTTTGCAGCATATTTTATGTTTAGATGCTTTTTACATTGAAATTAACACTCCAATTGTTGTTATGTACAATCTGTTGACACTATGTTGCAGATTGAGGTCAATCATCAGTTATGGCCAATCTTCTTTAGAGGGATGTTTTATAGGGGGTGAGGGGTGGTTCTGTCAGACCTGTCGGAGATTTGTTGATTATTACGTGCATTGATATTCAGTAGGTAATCGAAAGCATCCTTCTAACATACAAGCTAAAAGTGTCAATTAATGTTTAGTGGGGAAATAAATTTTGTAGTTTAGAATAAGCACCTTTGCATGTTGGCAGTCTGTGAATTCAATGATTCTCTGTGCCTTTGGATATCGTTAGCGCCTTAGGGTATGATGAATCATTTGTACATTTGGAACATATTTGGAAGTTCAATAGTGTAAGCATCGGCACCATCATTAGTAGTATATCTACCTCCATAATCTACAGACTAAATGGATGATTAAACAATTTTAGGTGTAATTTTTTTTCCTTCGAGTACTAAATGCTCTGCATAACTGGTGGAAGTTAGACCTCGGGAAATGACTTTCTGTTTGTTTGAAGAGATTTCAAGTTTGTTATTCATTGTTTTTTACATGAGGGTAAGATCTTTCAATCAAATTGTGGCTAAGCTGCCGAATGGAAGTATAACCTTGTCTTTCATTTTAATTCATTATTATATTGGTCTCTCTTGTTGGCTTTTATTCACTGTTTTATTATTTAACTGTAGGATCGCTCCTATAAATACTTGGAGGAAGAACACATATGACCTTGTTATTATTAAGGTAAGCACAATTTGAGATCCAAGGATGTTCCAAACAATCGTTGTATAAACTTGTCTTTACTAGTAATATAGTACCATTAAAGTTTTGTCAAATTATAAAGGAAGCTGCAGGTATCATGCAGACTTTGCTGATGTTAATGTTTGATGCATTGTGTCTTAGATCTGAGTAAGCATGGTATATTTTAGCATTTCTTTCATCAAATTTTGATGCATTTTTTTATATATATTTTAGCAAGGATGGAACATTCTCTTATCTTCTTACTGCTACCATTTTCCAAAATGTTGCCATTGTTAAGAACTTTTGTTGATTCTTCTATAGTTTTCCCTTTTTTGGCTTTGATTCTTGTTGAATAAAAATACCAAGATATTTATTTGTATGTATAATTCATCTTTGTAGGTTTCATAGGTTTCAAAGGAAAATGAGCTTTGTAGATTTTAGAGGCAATTTTTGATGCGAATAGAAGATATGAGGATAGCATTAGGTGGAGGCCAAATACATTTCAGAGGCAAATGAGCTTTGTAATTGGGTTAAAGATTTTCAGAGGCAAATGAGGAAGACAGTTGTAATTTTATATATTTTGGTGTGGTGTATGATTTATAGTTTGTACTCTGGATATAAAGTTGGGATTTTTATCAATGAATGGATTATGATGCTTTTAAACTTACATCTATTTCTTATGTTATTTATCTATTTATTGTTGCACATATAAATTATATATAAATTCTTATGTATATAATTTGTGGATATATTACAACTGTAAAATAAAAGTTGTAATAAAATATATCACAACGGTTATAAATAGTTGTAAAAATTACAACAACAACGGTGCATAAATGTTGTAATAAATTTTATTACAACGGTGGGAAAAAGTTGTAAAATATACATATTACAACGGTGTTGCAACGGTGCAGAAAAGTTGTAATAGATTTCAGTCTATTACAACTTCTTAACACATGACGGTTAGCCCACCATTGTAAAATGTTTATTACAACGGTGTTCCACCGTTGTAATATGGTCGTTTTGTTGTAGTGTTATTTTTTTTACTATTTATGTAATATTTAAACATGTTCATATTTCAAATTAATTATTAATTATTATCCATTAGTTTTTAATTATTAATTTATTATTATTTAATACTTATTTATCTGTCTTGTTATTTTTAAATGTTAATTATTATTATTTAATTATCAGATATAAATATCACTTTAAAATACTTTAATTTTATTATTAATTAATAATTATTAAATATTAATCTTAATTATTATATAATTACTAGTAGTTAATCATTTAATGGTAACTATTTAAAATTAATCATTAAAAGTTAATCAATAAAACCTTATACTTATTTTTAGTATGTTTTTCGCAACTGACTTTACCGGTTGTAAAAAAATGCAGTTATTGCAACTAGCGAAAAAAGTTGCTAAAGATATTTATTTGCAACTGGCTAGGAAGTGCAGTTGCAAATAATATGTTAGTTGCAACTGATATGAAAGCACAGTTGCTAAAAGTATGTTTTTGCAACAGGAAGGGGGACGCAGTTGCTAAAAAAATGTTTTTCGCAACAGAAAGAAAAGGCATGTTGTTAAATCTTAGCTATTGCAACTGTTATAATAGGTCTGTTGCTAAATATCACTTACTGCAACTGTCATTTATCGCCTGTTGCAAATAGCTAGTTGCAATAGGGTGTTTTTCTTGTAGTGTTAATATCTTTTCAAGCTCAGATTTATGAAGCCATTGGTTATAAACCAAACTTCCTCCATTAAATTCATCACTTCATGCACATCTTTATACTCGCACAATTTCAAAAAAATTCCCATTCTTATTCATTCTTAAATTCATGCATTATTGCTCTTCTATATACATCTCCTTCGACCGTAAATTAGCAAGCGAACAACTCTCTAAGTATCAACCCAGAAGGCTGAAACCAACATCAGATTAACACTCAGAAAGTTATTCAACTTGACTAATCTCCAGTTAGTTTTTATTTTTTTTAACACTATTTCTTAATTTCTTATCAAATTATTTCTTATGAAATTCTCGGATTCAATTTACAAATCCACTTCTTTTACGTTCTACCGCCCTTCATTTTTGACATGGGGCTCTTTATCCATCAGTTCTTGCCATTCTGATTTATGTTAGCCTCTCACAATCTTTTGAAAACATTTCCAATTATTATATTCATCAACTATTATCATGGGGAAATATTTTCATGTATTCCCAAATCTTTATTTTCTACAGAAAACATACATTATTTTCATGGAAACATTTCTAAATTCGTTATTTCGATTAAAACAGATGTTAAATAAAACATTGCTATTCCCAGTTAACAACTGGCACTTATTTGCTTACTGTTGATCCTTATTGTACTTAGAATTTTTAATGCAATTAAATTTTGATATTTTGAATCAAAAATGATTCTCTGATATGTGCTCAAGTCATGTGCCTCATGTTTTATTTGTTTCTTCGCTTTAATAAAATTTATATAATACTATACACAATTTATTGTACTCTACTTTTATATACATTTCCCATTTCTATGTAAGTAAGCCCTGCCTATGGTACAACTAATATTTGTGCTATGATTAAATTTGCACCTCCACCGTGTTTGCTAATTTTCAGTCTAATCTAAGAGGTCACGTTGTATGCATATCGTCAATACCGTTAGGCAGACATTCTATTTACTTGCAGCTTTTTTTTTGAAATAAGATAAAACAAAGTTTGGCCTAAGGCCCAGATTAACAAAACAAAACCCATATACAGACGTTAGGGTTATGAAACCCTAGCCGACAAACTAAAATAAAGACTAAACTCTCAAAATCTCGATAATGGCGGCTCTTCTATGGAAGAAGAATCCGCTGTCTTCAAGGCGGTTTCCACACCATCTCCATCTCTACGCTGGTTTCCTTGCTTTGATGGCTCGAATCCGGCCTATGTTTGATTTCATATTCTCTCAGAAGCGATATATGCTTTCTCGAAGGCGGTTCTAGAAGCTCAATGAGTGTTGTTGAGTTTATATCTTTCGGATCTGAACTCTCCATGCTCTCTTGACTTCTCTTCGGTTCAAATAGATCTCTGTTGTTGTTCCCCGATCTGTTAGTGCTGCTTTCTCCTTCTGTCCAAGCAGATAAGTGATAGATCTGGTTGTTCAACATGCTCTTGTAATGAGTATTCCCAATTCTGTTTAAAGTACTGAACTTTTCGTCTAATTTCGTCTTTCCTGGATGCTTTGCGAGATCTGGATCACTACTGGTGGAACCACGCTCTACCAAAGGTAAAATCATGTGATTACTACTTGTATTTCTCTCAAAATTACGCACTTTATTATCAGAATTATGTCCACTTCCCTTTCTAACATTCAAGTTGAATGCAGAGTTAGTGGAAGCCCAAGTGAGGACGTCAGATCTGATCAGAGCATCTGTGCTGAAGTGGAAATTTTCTTTTTTCCCTGCCAAAGGTAAAATCATAGAATTACTGTTCCTATTATAAAGATTGGGAGGATGATTATCAATAGAAATGTGATTCTTCCCTTTGTTGAGCTGATGACTGTTGCCATAACAATGCCTATCTTCACCAATGATAGGATTATAGGTTTTATTATTAGCAAACTGCTTGCCGTTTAGTAAAAAATCTTCAACTTGATAGTCATCATCTGTGTTATCAGTATGAGACAAAATTGTATGCTTTTTCTCATTGCCCAATCTGCTGCCTTTCCTCATAACAATTTCACTATCATGAAAAATAGTTTTCTAGACTTGAATGCAATTAGTTTCCTTACCTGTGTGCAGCCTCTGATTTCTTTCTCTCCATATATAATAAACAGAAGCAGTGAGTATGACACAAGCTCTCTTAAAATTGTAGGATTTGAGCTTAATTATTTTTTAAAATAACCTCCATACAATCCCTAATGCTCATTGTGTCAGTGAAATGACTGAGACCCATAGTACATTTGGCATTAATCCAGATGTACTGGGAAAAAATACAGTCAAAAAATAAGTGATTGGAGCTTCCAACCTCTTTTTTACATAAAAGACAGGTATTTTCAGAATTTTTAAACCATTTACTACATCTGTCTCTGGTTGGGAGTTTGTCTAAAATAGCAAAATAGGTACAGTGAGCCATTTTGGGACTATTAGCTATGCACCAAATAATTTTGTGCCAATTCACCTCAACTTCATCACCCTGTAAAAACTCCCAAACTTTTTTAAAAGAGAATTTATCTTTAGAACTTAAAATCCAGGACCAATGATCTCTATAACAGTTCTGGTCAATATGAATATTCAAAATAGAATTTTTAAAAATACTAGCAGCAGGGTTGTTATGAAAGCTCCAACAATTATTTATAATGATGTTCTGCACTCTATCATTTACACCCCCCCCCCCCCAAAGAATGTATAGGTTATTCCAACCTAGAAGGTTGATTAGTGAATTACCACTAATCCATGGGTCAAACCATAAGCTGGTTTGACTTCCATCCTTTAACTTTCTGAGCAGAAATTTTCTACCTATATCTCTACAATCCAAAATGTTTTTCCAAACATATGAGTGATGCATCTCTTTTCTAACAATCCAGAAATTCTTATTGTTTTTTAAATATTTTGCCCTCATCCATCTGGACCAAAGAGATGTACCCTCAAGAAATTTCCAAAAAAGTTTAAATTTACAAACATCAGCCATATCTTTAATATTTCTAAGCCCCAACCCTCCAAATTTTTTAGGCTTGCACACAATGTCCCATGCAACTTTATGATACTTACCTCTCCAGATAAAATTGGAGCACATTTTCTCAATTTTAGCAATGACACTATTTGGGATGTTGTGAGATTGGACCCAGTAGATGACCATAGCATTGATGACTGTGTGTGTTAATTCCATTCTGCCAGCTAATGATAGTAACTTACCAGCCCACCCCTCAAGTTTACTCTGAATCATGTCTAATAATCTAAGGCAATCCCTATCATTAACCTGATTAATACTTAAAGGCAACCCTAAGTATTTAACAGGAAGATTGCCCTCTTTAAAATTTAAGAGATTCAGAATCTCATCTTCTATAAGAACATCTTTGCTGAAATACACCTTGCTTTTATTTAAATTAACAGCTAGGCCAGCATATTTTTCCATATTGTTTAAAACTTTGTGAACAGCAATAGCACTGTTTTTATCAGCTTTTAAAAAAAGGAGCATGTCATCAGCGTAAAGAAGGTGTGTAATGTGTGGCTTTACTCTATTAATTGGTTTGATGTTACCCTTAAGAACTTCTAATTCCATTTGCATGGAGAAATATTCCATGATAATAGAGAATAAGTAAGGTGACAAAGGGTCTCCTTGCCTTATTCCTCTATTGCTATTAATAAATCCTTTAGGGGAACCATTTATCATTATAGAGTAAGTCACATTACATATACACTCATTGATCAAATCACAAAATCTTTCATTAAAGCCCATTTTCAGCATGACATAAATGATGAATTTTCTATTTATTTTTTCAAAAGCTTTATGAAGATCAATCTTTATACACACGAGATTTCTATTTTTCATATTAAAATTTCTAATTAGCTCATGGGCTAATAGAGAATTTTCAGAAATTAATCTTCCTGGAATCAAGGCACTCTGGTTATCAGAAATGATAAACTTTAAAAAACATTTTAGCCTATTACACAAGAGGGAAGAGATAATTTTATATATAAAGTTGCAACAGGCTATAGGCCTGTACTCATCAAGCCCAGTAGGATTTTCCACTTTTGGGATTAAAGTGATATATGTGTGATTAGTGTTCTTCAGAATTTTTCCTGAATTAAAAATTCTTTAATAGAATCACTAAGAGTGTTTTGTATCTCATCCCAATGTGTTTTGTAAAATTTGGCTCCAAATCCATCAGGGCCTGGACTCTTATCAATATTGGCATTAAATATAATGTTTTTAATCTCCTCCTGTCTAATAGAAGCAAGCAGAATATCAGTGCTATTGTTATTAGCTAAGTATTTAAACTCAATATCAGGAAAATTATTGGTGAGATTATCAGAGTTGTAAAGAGAGGAGAAATAGTTAATGGCTTCCTTCTCAATGGTGGAAGCTTCATTAACTATCTTTCCCTTACTGTCTATAATCTTACCAATATTATTCCTATTTTTTCTGCTGGACATTCTAGAATAAAAGAATTTGTTGGCTTCATCCCCAACAGTAAGCCAATCAACTTTAGCTTTTTGCTTAAGATTAACTGAACTAATATGAAGAGCATTAATTAACTTGGTTTGAGCTTTGTAAAACTCCTCAGCCTTGCTCAGGTCTGAGCTATTGTTATCTAACTCATTTTGTAACTTCTCACACTCATCCCTAATAGAATTTATGTCATTTCTATTTCTAGAAAGATTCCATTTTTTTCAGGTTAGTCTTAACCAGCTGTAAGGTTTTATTGAACTTAAACCGAGCAGTCCCATAGTAATTGTTACTTAAGCTATTGGAAACAATACCTTTATAATCCTTCTCATACACCCATCCATTGACAAATCTGAAAGGAGAGAGACCAACTTTATCTTTGTTAGTGCTGAGAGTGACCAGTATGGGTGTATGATCACTAGTATTTTGTGGTAGAGTACTACAACGTATGTTAGGGAAAAGATCCAAAAATTGTTGATTGAATAAAACCCTGTCTAGCTTGCAATGAATGTTTCTGTACTCTCCAGACTTCCAGGTGAATTTATTACCAGCAATTTAGGGTTCTATCAAACCAGTTTTCAACATAAAGCAAGCAACCTTATTTAGTTTAGCAAAAGGAATAGGATTGCCACCTTTTTTCTCACAATTGTGAAAAACAGTGTTGAAGTCTCCTATAAGCATCCAAGGACTTTTAATAACATTGCTAAACTGTTCAATATTTTTCCAAAGCATTAGTCTATCATTTTCAAAATTTGAAGCATAAATAAAGGTAATTTTTATAGATAAACCACCCTTATTACTGAAATTGCAATGAATGTATTGCATATCAATAAAGTAACTAATGAGTGACCAAAGGTTAGGGTTGTAGAGAACCATAATCCTACCATTTCCACCCATCGAGTTATTATTAATTATACTCCAATTTGAAAAGATTCTAACCTGCAATTCATTGATCTTTTGATCATTTAGTTTATGTTCAATCAAACCTATGATGCTGGGCTTGTACTTACCTAAAAAATTAACTAAATCAAGCTGTCTTTCAGGGGAATTAAGACCCCTTAAATTCCAGGCTATGATATCCATAAAATAAACTGATTAAGTATGGAAAAGAAAAAGAAAACAGGGTACCTACGGGGGTCCGCTGTTCCTTTTGCTCTCCACCTTAACTCCCACTTGTTTACCACTTTTTTTGTAGTTGTTCTTGCCCTTAAGCTTGAGCTGTTTATCCCATTTATCATTTCTGCTAATGTATTTGTTTCTGAAGTCATGATCTTTTTCATCTTCAGTGTCTTCAATTAGAGCAATGTCAGATAGGCTTTTGGTTCTGCCTTTTTTCTTTTTACTTGCAGGAGGAGCAGGCTTTGAAGGCTTGGCTGAGCAATGGTTTGATTTACAGCCTCTTGGATGTTCTCGATGGTAATGTTGAATTTGGATGGAGCCAGGTCATCAGCCAACAACGAGACATTGGTGTAGATAGGGTCTGCCTCCAGAAGTTCACTGCAATTTTTCATTTGCTCTTTTACTATTGTTATATTTGATGAATATGTAATAATGTTAGAGTCCTTTGCGGGGGAAAGGGACTCTAAGGCCTTTGTAGCGTGGGATCCCCCTGTTGCTTTTTCTATTGTGTTTTCTGAACTTGTTTTCTCCATTGTGTTTGTGGGGATTTCAGTGTTAGTTCCCATTGCATGAACCGATACATGAGGATCCTGCAATTTTCCATTGAAGATTGCAGATTCTGTAAGTGTTTCAGCCATATTAAACTGGCTGCTCTGTACTTGATTCAACTCCAGCGATGGAGCATCTATATTCATCTCATCTGGCTTACTTGCCTTAAGAGCAATGTCCGGTTCTGGATGTCTGGTTTGTGATGTTGTACTGATTCCGATAATGCTTCTCTCCAAGTTAAAGAAATCTGAAATGTGTTCAGTTTCTTTACCATTTGAATTGTGAATATTGTCCTCTATTGTCTGATTTTGCTGATCATTGAAGATCAAACATTGATCAGTAGAATGTCCGAAACATTTGCAGTATTTACATCTATCTGGTATTGTCTCGTACGTGATTGATTGAGAGATGACCTCTCCATCATGTGTGTAGATAGAAAACTCATTAGGTAACTCAGCGTCTGCATTAATCTCTACAAGTAATCTCGCATAACTCAACCTAGTCTCTTTAGCTGTTTGGTCGTCCATCGTTAATGGAGTTCCAACTAGGCTTCCTATCACACTGAAAATTTCTTTATCCCATAAACGCAAGTTCAACTCTGGAATTCGAATCCATATTGGCATTGTATTTAGTAAGTCTCTGTCAAGAACTACTTTCTTGGACCATTTCTTTAATATTATCAACTTTCCATTAATAAAATAGGGTCCTCCGCTAAGGAGCTTTTCACTATCTTCTGCATTGGTAAATCTAAGAATGAAGAACCCATTTTCTCTAGTAAAGATTTCAAATGAACCACTCGGATTCCATGTTCTTGCCACAAAATTCCTGAAATAGTGATATGCATGTCTCTTTCCGAAAACGTATGCTACGATTGAGAGATCCCATTTACTTTCAGTGCGGCTGCACACTTCCTCAGAAGCAACAACTATTCTTCCATCCCCTATTGTTTCTATTGGCTCAATAAAACTCAGATCAAAGCTCGTTTCTTGATTATTTTTCTTGACGAGATCCGCCCATGAAGTTGCTTTTAATTCTTTGACTGAGTACGCTTTTAATCCCTGAACTGGTTCTTGAACCGGCCCTGTCAGATTTCTTGGCTGAAATCTCGCTCCATTAGAGGACGGGTAAGGCTTTTGCCTAGGTTTAGAAGGGACTTCATTTGAGAATCCCACAGCTTTTCTCGAATGTTCAGGATTTTTAGGAAAGGAAGGAGGTCTTGGACCTTTCTTACGATTAACGACTTTAGTAAAGCCTTCCTCATCCACTAAGAAGTCAGGAGAACGATGAGGAAGTTTAGAAGAGAGTTTAGGGAGATTTATGGAGGAAGAAGGACCCTCATTAGAGGATGGATTGTCCTCGAAAAGTGGGTTCTTGAATGAACCAGTGGCAGCCATTGCTGTAGTTATTTCTTGAAGGAGAGCTCAGGTTTTTTAGTCTGTTGTATATTTACTTGCAGCTTTATCTACTACAAAAATGATGATTCGATATAGGCTCCAGAATGAGTTAATGAAATTCTTGCAATGAACTGTTATTTCAGCTTTTTATCCACTTTTCTCCTTATAGTACCTTATTTTGCAATACTATCAATTACTGTTTCTTAGAATTTCTATCAAACTTGCTATATCTACTTGAACTGAACTTTAATTAATAAAAACTTTCAACTGCAATGTAACAAAAACTTAATTTTAGCATCAACTTGCAAAATATTTACACTGTAGTACGAGAACTTTGTTTCTTCCACCTAGAACACGAGAAAAAAAAAGTCATATAATCAATAATTAAAAGCAATGTTGCTCTGCTCAATGCTGGTCATATGATATATATAGGCATCTAATCCTTTCAAATTCTACTGGCTAGATTACATGTAATATGTGTTAAATGAAATATGAACACCTGAAACACCAAGGCTCATTAATTTGAATGTATCATAACAAACTTGCATTATGCCTGCATATAATGCTCCACGAATGAAGTACATCACTATATCCTCCTGTCAAAGAAGAGAAGCTTGCTAGATGATTATATCTTTATAATTTAGCTCCATTTTCTTCGTTTTTTCTATCTTTGGGTCTAAATATGGGTTTCTGTTTTAATTTTTCAACAATATTAACTGACTATCTTAACTGTTATCTTTCATGTATATCGAGTAATCATGAATAGATATAAACATACAAACGAAGACCATGAGGTCAATGTCGTATTGATTATATCTGAAGCTATAATAATAGATTTGACGGAAATTCCTACATTGGCTTTCTGATCTGAGCTAAATTTTCCACGTAGGCAATTTATCAAGCATGACCACAATCACTATAAATTTGTGACACAACTTCCATAATTAGTAGATAAGAAATTCCAAGTACTTTTCTGCATGCAGTCATGTTTTTTTATGGTAATTATCTATATTATTTAGAAGCAATAATGCATGTTCTTTAGCATTCTCCAAAGTTGTTAGCTTTCTTTTCTGGTAATAGCACATGCTTAAAGACCATTTGGAAAGTTGAGCACTTCTTACCATAAAAGAACAACTGAAATCAACTTTCCTCTTTTTATAAAATTCGTGAAGGCTGTGTTTTGATTCAACTCCTCATCAATAGTAATGTTTAAAGCTCATTTGCCAAGGTAGGTCCTTTCATTCTTCAACCAGTGTTCTCTATACCAGTTTTCACATATGTCTTAACTAATACCCGTGTAGTATATTTGAATACCTAAATGTATTTATTCTGTAGGGAGTTCTTCCGCGCAAGGCTGCTTTGTATAATTGTAAAGTAATTGGAAAATCTTCAGTTGTTGAATTTGTATCACTGTTGTAATTTCTTGTATTTTTATTCCATTGCTTTACTCATTTGATTTAAACTCTGATTCTTTATGCTATGTTGTACTTGTGATTCGTAGTCTTATTTGATTATTTTGTGCATCGACTCTTATGCTTTATGAACAACTTGTAGCCATGCAGCTCTTCTGTTATTCAACCACATGGTGCTTATGTACCCTTTTTTGCCATTCTTTAAATCCAGTTCAGTTATAGTGCTCAGTTTTAGCACTTCTTTACGGAAACATTACCTTACAAATCAATACATATTTTTAACATATACCCTTATGATGTTTTACCGACTATTCTACTGCTGAAATGTACTACGTGAAATTTGTTAACAAAATAAGATATTTAATGAGTACATCTTCAACCTTACTACAAAAAAACAACTAGCAACTAGCTCCTCATATTATAATTTCACTATTTGCTCGTGTGCGAAGTGCAAACCTCATACTAGTTATTTCCATTAATTTATATTCCGAGTATCGAATTAGGATTCATCATTTTATTTTGAAGCGATTTCAAATTTTCCCTTTCTCATTCAAATTTAAACCTGAATTCTTACTTCCAATAATTCCAGTTATCTTTCATTGCTAAAATACACGATTAGAGAAATTTATTCGTTGATTCTCCACTTATACTTATCTTTCTTATATACCATCATTCGATGATGGATTCGAGATTCAAACTAAAGGGATCCTTATCGAAGAATAACTCCCTAGATTCGAAGACTGGGGATTCCGAACAAATTTTTAATCTCAAAACAAATTTTTATTCCTGTTGAATCAGTTCCAAAATACTAATTTCCAAAATATATAATATTTCCAAAATAAATTCCTTTTCAAAATTTTCTTTAAAATTATTTTCATTTTCAAAATTTATATTTCGAAACCTTTTTTTTCAAAATTCGCTTTTCTAGTGTCGATCCTACTCAATTTAAACCCGATAAGCTACGCTTTGAATAAACCAAAGCTCTGATACAACTTATAACGTCCCGCCTTTTTTACTGCTTCGAATTGGTGATTAAACCAACTTAAAACGTACAAATCGACAGATCATTATTTAGCTTACAGAGTTTAAAATAAAATTTAACACAGAAAACAGAGAATAAATAACACGATATTGAACAACAAAAATAAGCTTTTATATATGATTAGAATTTTGATACAATATTTTTTAGTACAGCGAATGTAGAATTACAATTTGAAAACAATAGAAATGTTAACTGATTTAAAAACTTCAGAGTGCGCATCTTCGGAGTTTCCCCAGCTTCGCCAATTTTCGAATCCTAAGTTGTAATCTTTAAATCTGTAATGCTCGAATCTGACCCGAGCGTTCCATGCAAAAGCATAAAACACTCGAGTCAAGATTAATCATTAGTTCAAGCAAATTAACTTCAATATGAACTGAAATATATTGGTTACTCCTAACACATTATTAAATTTTGGGTACATCAAACCCATGAAAGAGCTAAAAAAGTCATATGCAGTTATATATGCACAAAGAACAAACATAACGAAGCCAATATTCAGTCACATAGAGGGGCAGCATGCGATAATACATAGGCAGAGCCCAATTTCCCATTTGACAGTAAGAAATAACTAAATGCAGGCAACTAGTTTAAGAAGATATATTGGATACTTCATGGTGTTCCAACCATATTTATTAGTGTGCTAACACACACACACACATACACACACACACACACACACACACACACACACACATATATATATATATATATATATATATACATATGCATATATATATACATATATATATATATGCATACATTTGCTGTTATGGCACCCACTTATATATATATAAGTACAGGTGAGACATACGTACAGAAGATCCATTGAAACTAATGATCACCGTAAGGAGTTCAATATGGTTTTAGAATAGGCGCATACATGCAAATATCCAAAGAGCAAAGTATATGCATGGTCAAGGAAATAAAGATAGCGAGTTCATTTAGTAAAAATAAAGGTGTAATATGCACAAGTGAACCGGAATATGTGTCCAACTCCAGTTATCATGACAATTTTCATAGGATCCAAGCAATGCCAGTAACATAAAACCGAATCATAGTTCAGGTCTCAACAAGACAGAGCAAGTGTCAAGGTTTAAAGAAATGTTCAAGTTATGCAATAGGGTATTTCAACTGACCATAGGTGTTTAGATGTCAAAGTTACCACTGACAATTTAACCTTTGCATGTCATTACAGGGTGCTGCATATGTATATAAATCAACCCAATTTCCAACAAGTATGTATTACACCATGTATTTGAAATTTTCAGGTTCAAAACAACGGTAGTATCTCAGATTTGCAAATCAAGTTCAACAAGTATATATATATATATATATATATATATATATATATATATATATATATATATATATATATATATATATATATATATATATATATATATATATATATATATTCTAATTTACTAAGCATATCGATAACCACATGTCTTAATCTCAATGAATCTTGTGTGTGTTTCATGATTCACAACAACACCAATTACATGTTCACTATTGTGATTTCTTGCTCTCTATATCCAAACCAAACAGGTATAAAATTTACCATGTTACAATCTAAGATGTATAAAATTTTAGCTCACTTTGTGACATATGATATTCAAGTCATGGCATGAATAAAATGCCAATGTATATATGGTCAAAGCACCAACTGAGGCCCTACCAGGCTTAACAAAACTGGCACATAATCATTTAGGTGAACTTGGGGTATTTAGCTAGTCCAAAATGTAGGTAAATTCCAAATTTTAGCTCTAACAGCATAAATACGGGTGAAGTAAAATTTAGCAAGCTTCGATCCACAAACAGTTCAACACGACATAGCAAACATAAACTCAATCCAACTATTTACAGAGACTAATCGCCGAAGTTAACAACTTGAATCAAAGATTAATCGTGAGTGAATACTCACCTTTTCAGCGGGAGAAGGCGTAGGCGATGGCGACGATTACCAAGGCGGTGCGTGCGTAACTGACAGTGGATAAAGAGTGCATGGACGTGGCTGTGCTGGCGAAGTTGCGGCTTTAACTTTCGAACGAAGTGATGAAGGAAAGAACTGGTTTTCGGTTAGGCTCGGTTGTTAGCAGAGGTAACACACTCGAGGGGTGAGGAGGTGGCGCGTCTTCGAAGTGGTGGCGGTGGGTTCAAGGAAGAGGCGGCCGACGAAAAACGGTGGAACAAAATCAAAGAGGAAGGCGACAGCCCCTTCTTTTCTTGTTTGATTTAGGGACTTCTCTCTTGCTGAAAGGAATGAAAATAAGGGGCTCGATTTATAAAAGGAGAAAAAGGGATAAGAACGGGGTAAAATCATAGAATATAGGGATGCTGCGCACAACAGTGGATAGGTCGGCGTTTGTTTCAAATTAATATTCAAATCTTAGGGTGTGTTACCATGCACGCTCTAATTCGTACCGTAATCACAGTCTCCAAATACCACAAAAAAAATTATACGTACTCTTTTGTTTCAACGTTCTGAATTTGATAAAATTAGTTTAATTGTAATCTGACACTATTTATATGATATTATTTTCATTTTAAAATTATTTGTCGTTTTACTGATTTTATTCTGTTTATTTATCGATGACTCTGTTTCCTTCCAGATTTGAACCATTACATTTCAATTTTCTTTATATACACAAATGCACATCTCTAGACCAATTTCCATAAGATTTTAACGAATAAAAATCTTTATTTCGTTTTAACATTTATTTTATATTTAACTATTTATATTTTCTTGTCGATTTTCAAAATCCAATCAAATCATCCAATCAATTTGAATTCAAATATATTCCATAATAAATATTCGAATCTCAACCAACCATTCCGAAAAATATCAAATTCAATTCACACTCAATATAATATATTTGATTTTTAAATTCCTAACCTAAATACCAAGATAAAATTGATTATTAATAGTTAATTATTTAATTAACTTCATATTCCCGTTGTCGAAATTTTTGGGACGTTACATATAAAATCACTTGTTATGTGATTTTGTCCCTTATATGTTTAGTGTTGTTGCCTGACTTATCCAAAGTAATATGTATGCCTAGTTTGTCACATTTTGTCTTTATAAAACGGTTTGGTAAATCTGAGTTATGTTAGTATACACCCATGCTTGTTCTAAATACAGTATGCAGTAACTTTAAGTTAAATTGGTATTAGTATAACTTGCTTCATGAAACTGAAAATATGCATTGCACACTTTTATAAATATGGGTTGGTTAGACTTGAATAATTATATGCATCTCACACTGACTTTTTGACAACTAACACGGGTTTGTTTTGAAATTGAACTACTTAGTTGTGATATCAGTATGAATTTAGTAGCTGACATAGAATCTGAAATACTATGAACAACATTTAAATGTTAGGATTGACTATGATATATTCAGTTTTATTGAAGTTAATTTACTTGAACTATGATTAATCCTGACTCGAGTGTTTTATATTTTTGTATGGAACGCTCGAGTCAGATCTTAAGTGTTCCAGATTTAAAGATTTCAGCTCGCAAACTGAAGAGGAACATGAAGATGCGTATGCGCATGCAAGGCTGGATTGAAATGTAAAACTTTTGTTTATTTTAAAATTTATGTATTTATTTATGAATTTTACGCTGTACAAAAATTCTGTAAAACTCTGATATGTATAAAAATTTATTCCGTTGCTATTTTCTGTCTGTGATTTTGTGTTTATTCTATTTAGACTTGATAACCTAAATAACAATTTGTCGTTTTGAACATTCCGAGTTGGCTTAATTACCGACTTGGGACGGTCAAAAAGATAGGTCGTTACAGGTCCCATTTACAACGTAACAGCAGATAAACAATATCACACGGCGGCAAAAATAGGTGGCAGTAAAAACAGATAATATTAGCGCGCTTCCTAAAATTAAATAATATTCGCGTGCTTCCTACCCTCAGCTCTTCAAAACTTTTTCTTCTAGAACCTAATTTTCAAGCCGCCATTCCCAAATTTTCAATGCTACAGCCACCAAAATATCAGCCACGAAATTTCGATTTAGAAATTCTCACCTTGGCTATAAAGTCTAATCAGAATAGGTACTCGTATTATCACTGAAATTCCATTATTATGTTTAATTGCCTGTCGTGGTTTTGGAAATTTGCGATTTGAATCCCTATAACTATGGCCATTGAATCCACCGAGCAATCGCTTTTCTTAGGTTTTGCTTTTATTCAGCCTTCTCGGGTCCAATCAGTGAAAATCTGTTCAGTTGTTTTCTAGTGCTTTTTGCAATCTGAATAATTGTTTCCAACTAATACCCAAGACGTTTTAAGTAACTTTGTAAAGTATGTTGCTCTTTCACTTTCATTGTTATCATCTACTGTATAGTCTAACATTGAATCATGTAATATTTAATTTACTATTATTTAATATGCCAGCGGCGGATGCAGTGACTTTTGTTTTACATGCATTTATCAAACTAAATATTATTATTTAATAAGCTATGTTTATTTTGTTTATCTAGTATAATAGTTGGCAACGGCTACTGTTTATTTGCTTTAGATATGCAATAACCTGACATTTCACTTTATATGATTTTAATAATAGGCAGTGTCTTTCACTTTATATGCTGTAAATATTTCATTTATCCACTGTATTTCATTGAACTTTTGTAATTTTAAAGGATACTGGCTACAACAGTCTAATACACAAGACAGATGTGCATAGTGTACAGTTTAGCTTTTGCATTTTATTTTTGTTAGGTTGTTAATTTTTTAGGAGTAAATTGGAGATTAGTAGACTGCATATTTATGTTTGAATATATTTTCAGTAAATATTATAGTGTCTAAAATTTTCATTATGGTAGCAGCAAGTGATATGATGTTTTTTGATTTTCGTGTTTCTATATGAAAAGATATTCAAATTATTCCCTTATAAAATCTAATTCAAATTGTTGGGAATTTGCATATTGGTAGGTTTAACTTTGCAAATGTTATCCTTATTCATAAAGAAATTAGGAGCTAATAAATTAAAAGATTTTAGACCTATATCCTTAATCAACTGTTCTGTTAAGATTATAACTAAAATTTTACCGAATAGACTTAGTTATAAGATGAATGATCTGATTGATCGTTCCCAAACTGCATTTATTAAAGGTAGGAACATAGTTGATGCGGTGGCCGCTGTTCATGAATATATTAACTTATGTTGTAAGAATAAATTTTATTATGTTATTATGAAAATAGATTTTTAAAAGGCTTTTGACTCAGTTGATTGGGATTTTATTTGTGATCTTTTACTAGCTAAGGGTTTTAGTATAAGACGGATCAATTGGATTATGCTCTTACTCAAACGGGTTGTTCTAATATTATAGTTAATGGGGTTGTAGGTAAGAAAATTCAATCTAAAAGGGGTCTTAGACAAGGTGATCCTTTATCGCCTCTTTTGTTTAATCTCGTAGTTAATGTCTTCACCAAAATTATCAAGAAAGTGGAGGGAAAAGGTGTTTTAGGGTTTGTTGGTAATGAGGTTTTTAATAATCAAATTTCTATTCTTCAATTTGCAAATGATACAGTTTTATTTTCTTCTCGCCTTCCTAAGCATATTGTAGCTTTAAAATTTATTCTCTATTGTTTTGAGATGCTTTCCGGTCTCAGAATTAGTTTTGATAAAAGTTCAGTTATGATTTTAAACGATTTTGTCAATGTGGAGAATTAAGTCGCTAATACTTTAAACCGCTCTACTCTGGAATTCCCTTTTAATTATTTGGGTTTCAAGATTAGGCCAACTAAACCCAAGCACGAGGACTGGTTGATTATTATTGATAAAATAAATAATGGGCTTTATACTTGGAATAACAAATTTCTATCAAGAGCGGGTAGATTAGTACTTATCATCTCTATGTTATCTACTATTCCAACATATTAAATGTCAATTCATCGTTTTCCTCAATGGGTGATTGAAAAAATTGATAGAATTAGACGTAATTTTCTCTGGAGTGAAGATAAATTTAGCGGAGGTTATAAATGTTTAGTTAATTGGGATATTTGTTGTAGATTGAAGAAGGAGGGGGTCCTTGGGGTTATCAATCTTTATACGTTTAACTCCTCGTTATTAGCTAAATGGCTATGGAAGTTTAGAAATCCTGATGTGTCACTTTTTGGAAACAAATAGTTTCTAAATTTTATTATGATACAGATAAAATTATTTTTGATTATAATTACATTTGGAATAATAGATTATCATCATTTTGAAATGCTTTGATTGTTTTAATTTAGGGTGTAAGTTGATCGTTCATTCAGGGGATATTACATTTTTTTTAGCATGATTCTTGGATTACTCGTTTACCCCTGAAAATAGAATTTAAAAAACATTTTGAGATTAGCAGTTTTAAGGATGTTTATAAGGAAAGTTTAGTTGCCCCGTGGGAATTTACTATGGAGAATATTTTAGATGGCACAGTTTTTAGGTAATTTTCCTTTCTTCAAGCTAAGCTATCTATGTATCATTTTGATAATAATGGACATAATATCTATTGGGGCCTTGATAAAAGTTTAATATACACTTCAAAATCTATGTATAAGTTTCTTAATTTTTTAGGGATTTCAATTTTAAATTTTAATTATATTTGGAAAACTAATGCTCCGCCTAAAGAAAAATTTCTTATGTGGCTGATTATGCATAAGAAATTAAATACGGTAGAGCATTTAAGGAAGAAAACTATTATTTTTTATTCTAAGTGTTGTTTTTATAATATATTGGATGAAAATATTGATCATTTATTTTTCTCTTGTACTAAAACCCTCTTTATGTAAAAAATGGTTTTAAGAATTTTTATTTTTACTTGTTCCAATATATTTACGGATTGCGAATATTATTGGAATTGTTTTAGATTTGATTTTAATTATAAATGCAGATATGTTTTAGATACTTTAGTAACTCTTATTAGTTGGTTTATTTGGTCTAATAGAAATCAGAGGATGTTTAATTCTAGGTCGGATTCCATAGACAAATTAATTATAAAGATAGTAACTTTTAGTCAAGAATGGATGTCTAATCCGTAGTTTAAGATAAATAGGGACCCTTTATTTGATAGATTTTTAGTTAAAGTTAGAAGTAATTTAAGTTTGTTTATTAGGATTAATAAGTATTTTAAATCCAACAGAATTCACATTTGTTATTGATTTCTGAGTTATATGTTTTTTAGAGTTGTTTTCTTGTTACCATTTAATTTTTATTATACACATATATATTGATATATATATATGTATGTATATGTATATATTTCATATACACACACACACACACATATATATATATATATATATATATATATATATATATATGTGTGTGTGTGTGTGTGTGTGTGTGTGTGTGTGTGTGTGTGTGTGTGTGTTGTTTGGTTATTTTTTGTTTAGTCTGTTTCAGATTATAGGTAGTTGATATACGCTGGAGTTTTTATTGGAGAACAGATTTGGAGTGTTTGTTTCCTACCATTGTGTTATTAAGTCCTTTGTATTTTATGTTGATGTTTTTATTTGAGGGTCTTATGTAGTGTGTAGGAGTCGATATGCTTCACTATCGGGTGGTGGCCTTACTAGAACTCGATTATTGAAGTATGATGGGTGGTGGTTTATCCAGAGCTCATCTATTTATCTTCCTATACATATAGTCATAGACCGAGATTCTTCTGTATTTTAGTTTACTTGTCAGATATGTAGGCAGATATTGTGGACTTTGTATTTTCTTATATATATATATATATATATATATATATATATATATATTTGTGTGTGTGCGTATGTGCTCTCTTCTCTTTAAAGATCACACATTTTTGGTTTCAAAAAAAAAAAATTGTACCCTTGTATAATCTATGTAAATAATATGATCATCATAATTCATGTATCATCAATGTTTGCTATATAATTATTAAACCAATTATTGTAGGAATGGATTATAATACAGATCGTACCTGGATGTATACACGAAAAAATAATAGGAGTGGAACATTGAAAACTAATCATGATGGAATTGATGCATTTATAAGGACTGTTACGGGAAGTACGGCGAATGATCCGATTCACTGTCCTTGTCTAAAATGTAACAACTTGAAAATTTTGAATGGTGATGATGTTAAGATGCATTTGTAGGAACAAGGATTTGCTTCTAATTACTATGTTTGGAAGAATCATGGAGAAGTTATTTCACCAGTGATCCTACATAGAACTCCTAATGGTATTGTGGCTTCAGACCATTCTTTAAGACTGGGTAATTCTATGGATTCTTATATTCCAGAAAATGGAATGGAGGAGATGATTTATGATGGCAGACATCATTTACAAGAAATTGTAGGGTCCGTAATGGAAGAAACTCCTAAAGAAGAGGCTAAAAAGTTCTTTGACATGCTAAAATCTATGAATATACCATTATGGGAAGGCTGCACAACTCACACACAGTTATCTGCCACTGCTCGGTTTATTTCTATTAAATCCAAGCACAATAATTCAGAAAATTGTTTAGATGATTATCTACAGGCATGCAAAGAAATGTTACCCCAGATAATTTTTTGGTTGAAAGTTTTACTATAAGATTAAAAAACTAGTATCTCCTTTTGGTTTACAATATGAGCAAATTGACACTTGTAGAAATGGGTGTATGTTATATTGGAAAGATGACAAAGAATTGACTCATTGTAAAATATGCTCTGCTACAAGATACCAATCAAGGAGAAATACAGGAAAAAATGTTTCATTTACTAAGCTTCATTATCTTCCACTCATCCCTAGATTACAAAGGTTGTATGCATCGAAAGCAACTACGGCTCACATGATATGGCATGCTCTTCAAAATCCAGAAGATGGTTTTTTATCTCATCCATCAAATGGAGAAGCTTGGAAGCACCTTGATCGAACTTATGCTGATTTTTCTAAAGAGACACGTAATGTTATACTTTGCACGGATGGTTTTGCACCGTTTAAGCATTTTGGATAGAATTACTCTTACTGGCCAATTATTTTAATGCCATATAATTTACTGCCATGGATGTATATGAAGACACCTTATATGTTCCTTACTTTAATCATTCCAAGTCCTAGGGATCCCAAGCAGGGAATTGATGTGTATTTACAATCGCTGATTGATGAATTAATCTTTTTATGGGATACTAGGGTGGTTACGTATGATGTATCAACAAAAAAAAACTTAAAAATGTTTGCTTCTTTACTGTGGACCATTAATAATTTTCCTACATATGGGATGCTTTCCGGTTGGAATACAGCTGGTCGTTTATCATGCCCCTTGTGTATGGAAATGATGGCTTTATTTTATTTGAAAAATGACAGTAAACATACATGGTTTGGTTTTCATCATTGCTTTTTAAGTAGAAACCACACATATAGAAAAGATAGAAAGCGCTTAAGAAAAAACATACAAGTATCCGTCGGATCCCCATCGATATTGCCGAGTGTTGATATATTCATGCATGTTCAAGATTTTCCAAAGATATATGATAATGAGATGGGATTGCATTTCTCAATTCCAGACAAGGGTATAACTCATAATTGGTTAAAGCGGAGTATTTTCTGGGAATTGCCTTATTGGAAGAATTTACTACTTTGACATAATATTGATGTGATGCACAATGAAAAGAATGTGTTTGAAAATGTATTCAACACGGTTTTGAATGTTAAAGGAAACACTAAAGATGATCTACATTCAAGGAAAGACATTAAACTTCATTGTAATCGCCCTGAACTCGAAGTCCTTGACAACAACGAAAATAAGAAACCAAAAGCACTATATGAGTTAAATCGGTCTCGTTGTAAGCTTTTATTGCAGTGGGTGGAGAAGTTAAAATTGCCTGACGGTATATGTTCTAATTTACATAGATGTGTCGATCTATGCAGGATGAAAATGAGTGGAATGAAAAGCCACGATTGTCATATTTTCTTGGAGAATCTTTTGCCAATAGCTTTAAAATAATTGTTACCGCAGGTAATATGGCAACCGAAAACGGAACTTTGCTTGTTGTACAAAGAGTTGTGCTCAACTAAGTTGAAAGAAGAATGGATTCAGCACCTTGAGAGTAATATTCCAGAGTTACTTTGTAAGTTGGAAGGAATATTTCCACCTGGATTTTTTAATTGTATGGAACATCTTCCCATACATCTTCCAGGAGAAGCTATGCTACGAGGACCTATTCAATATGGATGGATGTATCCATTTGAAAGGTATGACAGTTTAAATTTTATATAATATCATTTCCTAGTATATGAAGTTCATATCGTTTTTAACTTCAACTTAGGTACTTATTTCATCTTAAAAAGGAAAGTTTCAAATAAAGATCGAGTGGAAGCTTCAATCTGTAATGCGTATATTTTGGAAGAAGCCGCTATACTCTTTTCACACTATTTCGAAGATCATGTCAAAACAGTCCATAATCAAGTTCCTCATAATGATGAAGGTATTGGGAATGACTTCGATGATTCTTATTTTTCGGTGTTTAAAAAATAAGGTCGACCATCTGGAAAAAGTAAAAGTGAATACATGACAGATAATGAATATATTGCTCGTAGAAATTACATCGTTCTAAATTGCATTGAATTAAAGGCGTATTTCAGGTAACTTTTGTTATGTACCATTGTTTTATATGTGTAAATATAATATATGCAGAATCTTTAGAGAACAATTCCCGTCAGCTGAGCTAATTAGTCACTTTGCAGATTGGTTTCGCAATTATGTAAGATACTGATATTCATTTATACACAAAAGATGATAATACATATTACTGATTACAAATTATTTAACACATAGGTACATGATCCTAAAAATAATGTATGGGATCAACGAATAAAGTTTCTTTCACTTAGACCCCAAAGGAAGTTTAAGAAATACCAAATGTTTTTTGCCAATGGGTGCAAATTCTTGCCTGATGAGTATGGTGCAAACAAGTCAGCTTACAATAGCGGTGTATGTGTAAAAGGCACTGATGATCCTGAAGAACATATGATAGACTTTCATGGAATTTTAAAAGAGATATATCAAGTGACTTGTTCACTTGAACCACCACAAAAAACATATTTGTTTAAATGTCACTGGTTGACAATAAAGAAAATACTGGCAGTGCACCCTTCTTATAATCTTGTAGAAGTAAAACATACATCTAAGTATGGATGTTATGATCCATTTATCTTGGCTAAACAAGCTATACAAGTCTATTATGTAGCATATCCATCTGACAATAGAAATAAGAAGGATTGGTGAGCGGTGGTTAAAACAAAAGCAAGAAATACTTTTGACACTTATGTCCCAAATGATGAAGCATATCAAGTGGATTTTAAATCTACTAATGAGTTCAACGTAGCAGAATATGATGATCTTGGGCCACTTAGCGATGAAAATTTGCAAGTGGAAGCTTTCAACTGTGTAGAAGATGAAGGACTGGATGTAGAAGATGAAGTAAAGAATGAAGAAGAAGATGATGTAGCGGAGAATGTAGAAGATAAAGACGAAGAATGACGTTCTTATTCCTATAATGATAAACAATCATTGGTTTTGGTCTGCTTGTACTGTGGCTAAAGCGGGCAACAATGTGGCTATTTGTTTAAATAGTATTGACTAGAACAATGTAATGCCTGGGGATGTTTTATGCTACCCTGATTTCCATGTCTTTTTGGCTTAGTATATTGTCATATGGTTTAACATATATGTCAAATTGTCATGTTTGTTTTTTGTGTGTAGGAAAATAATGCTCTAATTGCTTTTGCAGACTACTACATTTTTCTCTATATGTTTTCTATTAATGCTTATCACAGATACGGGACGTCAAGGATTCCAACTTCCAGGTAATTCTTCCACACTTACACCCGCGCTTCCACCAAGAGGATGGGGATGGGGACGAGGATGAGGAGACTCCAATACCAACACTCACAACAAGAAAATCAACATCTGATAGTTTTCACGTAAAACGTTCCCGCTTTTCCTCATTCCAAATCGATGCGGGAAAAAATTTCAACGATATATAGCAAATAAAAAGGTGGGAAATAATTATTTTTTCCGGGAAATGATATTTCACTCTTTTAGCAACTTGCACTCCTTCCTTATTCGCATTAACTAGGTTAGCCCCGTGTAGTTCCACGGCTGGAAAAAATATATAATTTGAGAACTTCAACGATCAAAATGTAGCTCAGTATCAACATAACTCTATGCAAACGTTACCTTATTTATAATTCTGCATCTATTCAATATTTAAGTCATAATTTGAGAACTTCAACGATCAAAATGTAGCCCAGTATCAAGAAAAAGCATACCATCCTAATTGGCTTCATCCGTCCCATTTGACGCCCAAGCAAAGCAAATAAGGGAGCCAAGCGCTAATAAATCTTGTTTGAGTACATCAGCATGTTGAAAGCTAAAAACTTCGGCATGTGGACCACATCAGGAAATAATTACAACTTATGAAGCATACATGTGAAATAAATGAGAAAAACCATCTAACAACGATCTTACTCTTAAATTTACAACTTTTCAGTCCTAAATTTTTTAGTTGAACGGATGTAACAGTAAATAAGTTGTTGCAATTTTAAACCCACATGAAGTGAAAATTATTGCTTGTACAAGGAACATTTTTCCTCCTGTATCACTGGTGCAGGTATTTTGCCTTGTCATCGAAGATCATGGATAATTTTTTGTCATCGAAGATCATGAATAAATTTCTACAACAATAAGTGATTAGATGGTAATTATATAGTACTATTATATGCTTTCTCCTTTAAAATTAATCGGTTGAACAGAAAATGATAGATTTTTTAATAGTATATGAGGAATTGTAGATAAGATATAATTTTGTAATATTATTCATGGATCCCTTTGATTTACATTACAGTGCTTTATATAGATGGAGTACATGCGGTTAAAACAAGCAATAACAATTTTCCTTTAATAAGATATAAATGAAAAATAATATAAGAGGAAAGCATTAAATGTATGAGTCAGCATGATCCATATCCTATGAATGTATGAGTCAGCAT
Source organism: Allium sativum (assembly GCA_030737875.1). Lineage (NCBI taxonomy): Eukaryota > Viridiplantae > Streptophyta > Magnoliopsida > Asparagales > Amaryllidaceae > Allium > Allium sativum. The sequence goes on from CM060920.1 coordinate 251,652,688, forward strand.
GATCCATATCCTGTGTATGTATGAGTCAGCTTTATCCTTATCCTGCCTATGACGCAGATATTTACATAAATATACTTAACACTCCCACTCAAGTTGGAGCATGTAAATCACAAATGCCCAATTTGCGCAATAAAAATGTAAATTGCTGACATCCAAGAGCTTTTGTCAATATATCTGCCAATTGATGACCCGTCGGGATATATGTTGTAGAAATATTGCCAGATTGTAATTCATCACGAATAAAATGGCAGTCAGCTTCAATATGCTTCGTTCTCTCGTGAAACACTGGATTCTTTGCAATATGAAGAGCAGACTGACTATCACAGAACAGTCGCATTGGCCTAGAGTGTAGTACACCGAGAGAACGCAACAACGATTTTAACCACTTAAGTTCACAAGTAGCAACTGCCATAGCATGATATTCTGCCTCTGCAGATGAACGTGCCACTGTAGGATGTTTCTTTGTCTTCTAAGAAATAGGAGACCTACCAAGAAGAATATAATAACCTGACAATGATCGGCGAGTTCTGGGACACGCCGTCCAATTACTGTCACAAAACGCATTCTGTTGCATATCACCAGGTTGTAACAAAATACCTTCACCAGGACTTCCTTTAATATAACGCAATGCACGAATAGCAGCATCCCAATGAGCAACCTGTGGATTGCTAAGAAACTGAGCCAGAGTATGAACCGAGTAACTCAACTCTAGATGAGTGACAGATAAGTATACCAAATAGCCAACCAAACGCCTATATTGATCTGGATGTTGATATGGCTCTCCTTCGGCATTAGCAAGACGATGATTTTGCTCCATTGGAGTATCAATAGGCTTACAACCCAACATTCCTGCTTCTATTAGTATATCTAATGCATACTTTCTTTGGGAAAGAAATATCCCTTCATCACTATGAGCAACTTCAATGCCCAAGAAATATTTTAGCACACCAAGATCTTTCATATGAAAACAAGAGCTCAAATATTGTTTGAATTGCAAAACCGCATTTTGAGAGGAACCTGCAATAATAAGATCATCCACATAGACAAGAACATACAAGGAAACATTACCCTGTTGATAAGTGAATAGGGAGTAATCTGCATATGATTGGGCAAAACCAAAACTTCTCAAAGCATCAAATAATTTAGCAAACCATTGTCGAGGAGCTTACCGTAAACCATACAAAGACTTGTGTAACTTGCATACCTTCCCTGGAATAGGACTATGGTACCCAGGAGGTAGTTGCATATATACTTCTTCTTCCAAATCACCATGAAGAAACGCATTACAAACATCCATCTAATGTAGCTCCCAATTTCGTGCGACAACAAAAGATAAAAAAAACACGAACCGTTCCCATTTTGTCAACTAGGGAAAACGTCTCATTATAATCTACACCCTCGACTTGTCGATTTCCAAACACCACAAGACGTCCTTTGAAACGTTCAATATCGCCATTAGCTCGATATTTGATTTTGTAGACCCATCTACTACCAATAACCTTCTTTCCGGAAGGTAAGTCTTCCAAAGTCCATGTACCACTACGTTCAAGTGCATCAATCTCCTCTTTCATAGCTTGTCCCCAACTTGGATCTTTGACCGCCGCTTTGAATGAAGTCGGCTCCTTACCTTTAGTATGCCAAAAAAACTTTGTGTCTCACAAAAAAAAATATTATAATCAACATAACAAGCTAGATTAAAGGTTTTACCTAAGATACTTGATTGAGCAGGCCTTGCAGAAGTAGCGGAGGCCTTGCAGAAATAGCGGAGTCTATCTTATGAACAGTATAAGTCACAAAATCCTTTAATCTCGAAGACGGTTGGCGAACTCGAAAACCTTTGCCGAGTTGTTCGCTCTCCCTTACTAAAGAATTCTCTCCTAAACGTAGAGGATTAGTGGTGTCATAAGGAACAATACCATAAAGTTCATCACTGCTTGGGGACATTGGTTGCACAACACCATCATCATCCATCAGATTTATAGCCCTACCATCCTCTTCTGTATCTTTGTCACTATTGACCACTCGAGTATCCTCTTCCAAAGGAGGCTGGTGCAGATAGGCCTCCCTTTGTGCATTATCATTATCACCCACAGTATCCGCAAATGGAAAAATATTCTCACAAAATTTTACATCTCGGCTAACAAAAAATTCATGAGTTTTCAAATCATAAACTCGCCACCCTTTTTGACAAAAAAGGTACCCTACAAACATGCATTTTCTACTACGAGATCCAAATTTGTCCTTTACACGAGGACGATTTGCAACATAACTTAAGCACCCAAATACATGTATATCAGATAGGGGTGGTGGTTGCTTAAACAAAACGTCATATGGTGTTTTTTCGTCTAAAACTGGGGTAGGGGTCTTATTAATTAGATGAGCAACAGCTAATACGCATTCCCCCCAACACTCCATTGATAAATTAGCCTTAAATTTTAAAGCACGTGCAACATTCAAAATATGCTGATGTTTGCATTCCACCCTACCATTTTGCCGAGGTGTATCGACATAAGAAGTTTGATGTATCATACCATTCTTTGCATAAAAAGATTTCAAAACAAACTCTTGTCCATTATCACTTCTCAAAATTTTCACCTTTTTATTAAATTGAGTATTAATCATGACACAAAATTTTTGAATCAAATGACCAACCTCATACTTTCCAGCCATTAATTATACCCACACAGCACGAGAACAATCATCTACGATGGTCAAAAAATAATGTGCACCACAACTTGAAGCAGTATTATAAGGACCCCAAATGTCACAGTGAATAATATCAAATAAATAATTGGCTTTACTCATACTATTTGGAAAAGAAGTGCGAGGTTGTTTTGCAAGATAACATACTTCACAATTGTCAAAACAGTTCTTACTATCACCATCTATTCCAAGTAAAGGAAGCAAAACTTTTGATGAAGAGTGCCCCAAGCGTTGATGCCATAACGCTGTCAAATCTGCTGCTGACACTTTATTTGCTTGAAAACTATGAATTGGCTAATAAAGATAGACTCCATTACTCTGCACGCCTGCTCCAATCAGGTTCCTGAAAGTGTGGTCCTGTATAATACATAGCTTGTTAGTGAATAAAATAATGAACTTTTGCTTTTTCAAAAGTTGAGACACAGACAACAAATTACAAGTAAGAGCAGGGACAAATAATACATTTTCTAGGATCAATTTTTCATTTAGTTTTATTTGGCCTTCTTTAGTAGCATTTGTAACTTTTCCATTTGGTAAACCAACAGGAGAGGAAAGTATATCATGCAAGTGGGTGAACAATTCGATATTACCAGACATGTGATTTGACGCCCAAGTGTCGATGATCCATTGATCATCGTACAATTTCTTACCATGCAATTTTGAAGTAGAGGATGAGAATTTGTGTTGATTGAGAGTAGTCATCAAGATATTGAATTGTGCATCACTCAATGTAGGAACATATGCTCGATCACCATCGACAACCTCTTGTGCTACACCTTGGTTATTGCTACTCACATTTGCGGTGAAATTACCACTACAACCACAACCTCTACCAAACTTGATTTTTTCCATAGCTTCAGCTTTCTATTAACAACAGTAGACGCTAAAAAAATAGCAATTATTAGCAATCCCTAATTTAGGGAAGCTCTGATACCATGATAGATTTTTAATAGTATGAGGAATTGTAGATAAGATATAATTTTATAATATTATTCATGAATCCATTTGATTTACATTACAGTGCTTTATATAGATGAAGTACATGCGGTTAAAACAAGCAATAACAATTTCCCTTTAATAAGATATAAAGCAAAAATAATATAAGAGGAAAACATTAAATGTATGAGTCAGCATGATCCATATCCTGTGAATGTATGAGTCAGCATGATCCATATCCTGTGAATGTATGAATTAGCTTTATCCTTATCCTGCCTATGACGCAGATATTTACATAAATATACTTAACAGTAAACAATATATCTTCTCAAAACATGCATGGTTGACCATTTTCATGTACTGGAAAAGGCACAAGAAATGTATTGGAAAAAGACATGATAAATGTACATTAAAACGTAGCCTTGCTTGGGTTGCGAATTCTTGGTAGCACCTTGCTGTTCAGCAGCAAAAACATAGCTACAACACGATATTGATTTGGTTGCTTTTAATATGGATTTTTTTACATATGCTGATTTCTTTAGGGTGCTTATGGTGTGTTTTAGGTTTAGTAAAAGTAATATATTGCATCATAATATAATGGGATCAGCCCTTCTATTCTTTTCATTCCTTAATCTTGCCACATACACCCTAATATTTCTAAAAAGGCTAGAACTAAAATTTGATAACATTTGCCTTTAGACTGCGGCACTCATTCACAATTAAGGACTGATTCAAAATTGTATGGAACATGATCCTTTTGCAAATATAACTAAAAGCTTCATGAGGATATACACGGTGATGATTGCAACCATACAAAACTACATTTGTAAAGATGGCATTTTGCGACTTTCTGTTAGTTATAGGGAATGCCGCGCTTTAAATAAAGAATTATAAGGACTAACAAAAAAAAAACAGCATGGTTGGGAGTTTTTTTTCTGACCGGAAAAAATAGTAATCAACTCACATTCAATGGCAGCCATGGTAACAAAGGGTTGCTTACTCATCAGAATATCATACATAAATAGCCGACTTTCTAACTCATTATTTTCAAATGAAAGTAAATAAGTAGTTCAGTTGCAGAATTACATTTTATTATCTGCTCCACCGAGGAAAATTTTGGAACAGCAAGAAATTAAACAGTTAATTAAAAAATAACATAGAAAGGGTTAAAGAAGATCGCTTGAACATCAAAGTTCTCCATAAATCCACTTCTCTGCATTTCTTGTGAAAGAAATCAACTCACTTGGTTGGACCATTGTGCAATCTCTTCTTTTGCTGTCTCAGGTCCATCACTTCCATGAATAACATTTCCCACAACAACTGTTGAAGTTTTTGTCTTGGCTGATCCAGTTTTGTGTCGCTCTGCTTATGAATTTGATGGTTTGAATAATTAAGCAAGGAACCACAAGTTGGGATTCACACATGGCTATACACTGCAATATATTGTTTAACATTTGACGATCAATAATAATAGGGACGGATACTAATTATTGATCACAATTTTTTTTTTTTAACTCTTATCGAAGATGGAGTTTAGTTAGTCTGGAGGTTAATATACAACAATCAACGTAAAAGGGATGAAAAATAAATGCAAATATATTTTATAATTTAGGGATAATCATCTTGTTACTATGTAGCTCACATGATGTGGTTTTATCAGCATAACACTCAAACCGAGAATATATTTCCCAACCTGTTTAGCTCCTATCTTAGACACGATATCCCACCGTATTTCGTATTCGATCATACTGCATGGAGTCACGGTAGGAGTTTGTTCACCTTACTTTTGAGGAGGTGTTTTGTACACATTGTTGAAAACGATCTGTACAAACTCGCACTCGTGGATTCATACCAGTTTCATTTCTCGAAGTTTGTTGCCTATCATTGATGTCATCTTGTTATATGTTAAAGCAAGTGGAATGATCTTCAATTCTTCTTTAAAGAAATGTGATCGTCAACACAGATTGTCTCTAACAACTATTGCCCGTCAAAATTAAATATCAGGCATGAATCTTCCTTTAAGTTAAACTTCCTAAATAACTATCAAAATTCTAATTAACATGGTCATTAAAACTATTAAGAAATAATAATGTATATCTCAAATCCAGTCCATGATAAACCATTAGATAAACAGATATGGTTCCCACCATAATTTACTACAACACGAAATAAACAAATGCGTCGACTGTTTGTTGATTACCGGCATCCATCACCAGCCCAAGAAATTATGGGTGCAAGGATAATGATGCAATATGATGTTATATTACTTCATTGATAGCAAAACTTATCGATATTACTGGCAAACTTATATGTTGAATTTTGAACTCACCTCATCGCTTGTGAATAACAATGCTACTATTCAGTAAAACGATACCTGGTTGTGTAATGTTCTTTTATCATTACATTGCTTTTTAGTACACCATGTTTTTTAATTGTTTCCTTGCATTCACTATTTCATTCTAAACTTAAAATATTTCACTCTAAATTTCAAATTTTATCAATTTAATATATAGTTATTATCTCCTATTTTAGTAAATAAATATACCTACAAAGATGAAATCATGACTAAACAATAAAAGATTTTAGCCGTTTCCTTACATGCCCTATTCCATTCAAAACTTAGAATTTCAATAGTTCAGTCTAAATCATTAGTGCAAAAGGCAAGACGCTAGATTCAAGAGCCTATAGGTTCGTTCACATTTTAAAAATGATAGTGACATATTTATTATCTCCTATTTTTGTAAACATACACATTTGCATAGCTAAAATAATGGATAAACAACTAACAGATTTCTTGTAGATTAATTAGATGCATTACTTCATCAGAAGCTTTAAATTTTGACCGTTTAAACTAAAAACATTAATGCAAAATGCCAAAGGTAAAATCGAAGAATATGTAAATTTAGAAATGCATTGATATTTTAAACACTACACCGATATAATTATTATCTCCTATTTCATTACACAATTTTACTTGCAAAGCTAATATCATGGCTAAACAAATAATAAATTTCTAGCACGTTCCTTACATGCATTATTTTATTAGAGACTTTAACTTTTGACTGTTTATGCAAAATCATTAATTCAAAATGCAAAAAGATAGATTCAAAAATTTGTATGTTCAAAATAAATTGACATATTAAACAGAGACTACAAAATAATGGTTTAACAAATAACATATGTTTATTACATGTATTCAAGATCTGAAATGCAATTTATGTATTTAAATTTCTTTTTTTCCAAAACATAAATGTATGAATAGGGCCAAAGCATATTACTTAATTATGAACTCTATTTTTATATTACACGATATACTATATGCATAGTTCAGTCGATCATTCAATGATGTCAACACAAGAACAGTTCATCACCTATATAAATAAATAATTTTTATGTGGTGGTATAAAATGATACATCTCCAAAGGACTCCTTAAATATTATAAGTTTCGATTATCCGGCCCAAATATTTGTGCTTACTTTAATAATCCCCAACTTTTATTCTCTCTGCATCTTAATTTTCAAACTACCCTAACTTACTTATATATCAATTAATTTCCTACTTACAGGTTTTAACAAATGGGCCACGTTACTTATACTAGGCATATGTAAACTTAATTAGGAATATGTAAACTCAATTAGGCATATTTAAAACATCTCTCATCACTTGCTTATTCAAACCCATGAAATACAAATCATATATATTAAATATAATCAGCATATTAAATAGTGATTAGGCACATTTGATTAAATAATTTGGCGTGTTAACTCCCTCCCCTCACCTTCTATGTTTGAATGCTTCCTCCAACATGCTTCTTTCTTCAACGCGTTAACACCCAGTATATGTAAAGTTCGGTTGATCATTCAATGAAACCCCGGTATATGTCTTTTGTGTATATTGCCTTTTAAGTATCTGAGTATTCGTTTTACAACCTTCCAGATCTTAAAATCTAAGTATCCCCCAAGAATACACAGTACACTTTTCATGCTAAGCATTAGAAAAATGCATGCTATGACATTCTCTTATACAAGCTAGTATCCATATCTTAAGCTGTTGCCTAAATGTCCCAATGATATGATGATACTCTTCATAACAAATTTGCATGTGTTGGAAAGTCTAATATTTTTGATTACATGATATACCACAATACTTAAAGATCGACTTGTTGGTAATTTCACAAAGAATAAATTGCTTTTGTTTCTTGAATGTCATCGATAATTTTTATGAAATTTTGTTTCCAACTGAAATTAAAGGTCAGACCCAGGCAATCCTATAATCTTTTGAATTGACACTGTATTATAGTCGCTTTGAAAATTTTGCAAGGTAAGAAAATTTGCTAAAGTGAGAATGAAACTTCAACACCGTGAATATTTTAGGAAACTTGTTATTATATGAGAAATAGTTTTACTAAATTTCTCAGTATCAACAGCCATGCAAATGGATTCAATATTCGTCTACGAATCATAATCATGAAATTTCTAGTAGACAACGATGGCAGCTGCATATAACCATGCAAAGACTGAAAGCTCCATATTAATATAATTTCGAAAAGCTGGTAAATGTTCAAATGTAATCACTGCTGAGTTATGTGAGTCAAGGCTCTTTTTTTTGCAGTTAAAATGGGTAAAAGTATGCAAATAAATTATAACAATATTTATACTGGTAATTCGTACCAGTATGCACACAACTATTGTTGAATGACAGTGAACATATAACACTTAATTCAAACTATTTCTAAAAAAATACGACAATGTTTATTTATAGTGTAAATTATCTTAGATTGTCATGTAACCCTAAGAGCGCAAATTATACTCAAATGAGTGAGAAGATATAAATTAGTCAGACATTTATGGAAAATAACATTGTATTAACACTGAGGTCTCCTTGATCTATCGACTTGCATATCTGTTCCCATGAAATCAGACAACTCAACTTCTTAGTTTCCTTTTCACCAGTCCAGAAAAAGTTTCTGCATATTGTATTAATTTTGTCTATCACCCCCCCAGGACACTTGTAGTACGACAGCCAGTATAAGGGAGTCGAAGATAGAACCGTGTTGACCAGCACAAGTCTTTCCGCCCTTGATAAAGAATTTCCCTTCCATCTCGCCAATCTAATGTCAACTTTTTCAATCAGGTGTTACCAATCCTTCTTGATGAGTTTCTTTGGTCGGATGCACATCCCCCAGTAATTAAGTGGAAAATTATCAGCCTTGCAATTGAGCAACTCCGCACATTTTCTGGTCAAATCTGTATTACACCCTAAATTGTAAACACTGCTTTTGTGAAAGTTGATTTTTAATCCAGACAAACTTTCAAAAGCGTACAATAAAAATTTAAGTGCAGTTATGTATTTACATTCAGGACTACTAAATATGATAGTAACGTTAGCATAGTGTAAATATTTATACCCCCCATAACATGCTCACTACCAAAGCTTTTGATGATGCCACTAGCACAGCTGACTTTAAGTATTTGCGAAAACACATCCGCCGCAAGGTCAAAAAGAATAGGAGATAGTGGATCCCCTTGGCGCAATCCTCTTTTAGAGATAATGGTAGAGTCTGCAACTCCGTTAACACAAATGTTTGATCTGCTAGAAGTTTAAATCATTGAAATCCAATCCACCTATCTACTGGGGAATCCCCTTGCGTTCAAAACTTCAATCATGAATCTCCAGTCTACAGTGTCAAATGCCTTAGTGAAGTCCAATTTGAGGATTGCACATGGTACATCAAAACAGTCGCAATGGTATTCTTGTTTTGAAAATTTAACAAGAAAGTTAATGTTTTCTTGTTTTGAAAATAGGTTTTAATAAAATTATACTTAGGTGTTTAAAATATCATGCTTTTTTACCCATCTCCTACGTTATATTCTACTGCTTCATGGTATTCTGTAATGCTATAGTTGCAAATAACGACAGTAGACATGTAGATACATTTAAACTTTGACTAATATTAAGCAGGCAAAAATACATGACATGCCAATGCTTTTCTTTGTAATAAATAAGAAAAACGATTCAGTTGTAAAAAATGTGAAAATTTTGTGTGTTTCATTTTTGCCTCTTTAGTCTCCCACATTATTAGTTTCTTGTTATATTTGATTTAATTCTTTCTGGGTAACTCCTTCAGTCTCCCATATAAAGGGTAATAATAATATTAGGCAGTCCTAATAATTTTGATCTATTGACAGGCCGAAATGATCAATATTTCACTTTTATCATGTACAGGCTTTTGTTTTCTTCTTCATATCAAATTAATATAACATTAGAAACTGCTGAGCACTATAATATGATATCGTTTTTGGGTTATATATATCTGAAATAATGATGTCTGCTTTGTATTGTTTATACGTTTTTTTTTTGTTTTTTTGGAAGAAAAATAGAATGATTTTGATTTCAAATGGTTTCTTTTTATTTTTTGAGGCAAGGGTCTATTGTTCGGATCCAAAGGATGTCACCCTTGCAATGATGAGGGAAGATTGGTCCTGAAAAGCCATGCAACAGTACATAAGTATCGTGCATAGGATGAAGGAAAGAGAGAAACATAAAAAGGAACGACCACCATTCATATTGGAGCCACAGTGGAAACGTTGGACGGAACACTGGAAGCATCCTGAAACTATATTAAAGTCCCAAAAAGCATTGATTAGTTGGAATAGCAGCCCATGCCTACATACTGGTGGTTCAATATCCATGGAGGAGACTGGAGAAAAAATTACCTAAAATGAATTATGATTAGTCTTTTCAAATTATATCCATGCATTGTTTTATGATATCATTTTTATAATGTCACCAGGCATCATATTGACATGAATCTTCATTGTCATATTTTTAGTTAATATGACAAATATTGTAGTATCAATTTTTACAAGTATATTTGTTTTTTTTAAATACTGCAATATTTGACCACTTCAGAAAATAATTAGATTATCCTGACGATGTGTCTTAATAAGTTTACTGGTTTGAGGAATTGATGGATTATCCTGATCACTAAAATCTACTTTATATTTTAAAAAATAATTTCCTGCGTTTTCTTTAACGCAATAAAAGAGACAATTAATATTCTACAAGGTAATTTTGGAATTTCAAATAGAAAAGGTGGAAGTATTATTGATTGAATTTACATTATTGATTGAATTCACATTATTAATTTGAAAGAAGGGAACAATAGCTTTCGGTAGATATTTGATTTTAAATTAGTATATATTTAACTTAACTTGATGGCATACTGATATTGAATTCAATGAGCATGTTAAAGCATTTAGTTTAAACATTTGTTGACCAAATTATAAACTTCCTGCGACAATGTTAGCAATCTTTTATCTTATAGTACGAAAAGTTGGCCAATGCTTCTAACTTTGTATAAACATTAGCATTACATATAATGATGTTTATACAAAATATTAATAAGCAGTACACATCAAACAGTTAATAAAAACAGAACTTAAATAGCAGAATGTAAGACAGATAACAAAAAACAATATATAAAAAATAGAATTATAAAAACATAATATAAAGCATAATATACAACCTGGATATAAAACAGATAATACAAGCTAGTTATATTTTTTTGAAGCAAAATACATATTCAACTAACTTTTGAACTCCCTTCAGAAATTTATTATTCCCGCTTCATCATTTTCTATCCTGTTTCATATTCAAGAAAAAAGTTAGTCTTTTAAATCATCTTTTAAATTTGTCATGAAGCACTTCAAGAATCAAATCAAAATTTAACAAGAAACTTACTATTTTCTTGTTGAATAAAATAGGTTTTAATAAAACTACACATACCTATTTAAAAATGTCATTCCCTTTTACTCATCTACTGCGTCGTATTCTGCAACCGCGTCATATTCTGTGACTACGTCACATTCTTTGATGATGATGATGCAAATGATAAAGAAGGTTCTGCATATAGTTTTAGAAGTTTTTTTTGAAAGTTATGGTCATTTGTGTAGAAGGAACTAGGAAGTGATGTAATTAGAAAACAAAATGTATAGAAATATATGACAGTTGTATAGAAACAGAAGTTAAATGCAACAGTTTTTGTAATAGTGTGAACGTAAATGTACATGTGGAAAATATTGCATTGTACGCTGAATTCATACTATTTCAGGTGCTCTACCCTGAGTTTCCATTGATTGGCTTTAATTGTAATTTTAATGTTCGATAGTTGCTTACTCGTTATCCTGTTTCATCTTCTGGAGTGGTGCTAGAAAGCCCGAAAAACTAAGGTCAGAAAAGTGCGGCTTCCCCAGCAATTCACGGGCGTACGTTTGTTTTATATTTTTATTCAATCTGAACAACCTATTCCAAAATCTGACAATTTCCCGCTCCAGTTTCGGGGCCTTCTAGCATTAATGCATCTTCTATGTGGTGATATTGGTATGTTTGTTTAATCGTATCAACTAAGATATTTTGGCGCGTTGATACTAACATTATTTAGTTTGATTATTTTCCTCGTAAGTACGATTTTGGTCATTTTCCATGTTTTGACCAAGTAGAATGTTATAATGAAAATAAAAAAAATATTTAAAATCATAGGAACCTAATATTTAACAAAGTAGTTTGGTTTTCATGTCAAAGCATTGAATTCCTTAGACATGGAAAAGAACCAACTGGTTTCTTTAAAGGCTGCAAAGACTTGACATTTTATAATGGATCTATGAACGGTGAAAGGGCAATGTACACCGACTAATTATCCACCTGAAATAAGTTACATTTTCTTTTAATTTGTTTAGGAGGGAAACCGACCGAAGTCGTAAAACTCTCCCTAGTGCACCTAACCCAGTCCAAAATAAGTTACATTCTGAAGAATCTAAATCCTAACCCTGAGTCCTGACAATCAAAGCACTCATAGAACAGGAATTTATGTCGTGAGAATATGAATTCGCTATACTATAACATTGATGCTTTGGCTAACTCAATATTTTAAGTATAGATCTGCTAATGTACAGATTATTACATGCACAAATGAATAATCTAAAACAAAATTTAATCATAGTCATACAAAGTTACAGCAGACTTCAAACTACATGAATAAGAATTTGCCTATCTCTAAATCGATACGCAAGCGGATCCTGTATTAAAATTCTCTACATACTTTTCATTTATGCGCTGTTGAAAATGAGAGGAAAGGTCAAAGCAGGTAGCTAGTTAATTAGTATTGAGTTTCATATAAAAACTATGGCTTACAGATTCTGCTGCCCTCTTACGAATTACCTTGTAGGTTACAACAACAAAAATGTAACAGCAACCAGCAGCTCGGTTCAAAATGACATCCAATTTAATAAATCTTCTCCTTCACTCAGCTACTATAGCAAACATTCTACTTTATTATTAACGCAAATAGGTTTAATATCAATATTTAATGGGATACGCTTGAACACAAATGGGATAGCAAAAGAATGCTTACTGAGTTGTGACCTAGTTATTCACGCAGAACCTCTTATGAAGTTGATTTTTTTTACTTTTTTATTTTGTTTTATTTTAAAATGTAGTTGTATAATATTAAGGTTGTTGGTTGTGTGTTTCATACATAAATATAATTATCAATAGTTCAGTTCCAAACAAGATAACTCTTTTTCGAAATATTCTGCTTTGTTAGAATTGAAAGTATAAAGAAAAGTAATGGAGATAAGGAGGAGAGATGCAGTAGAAATATATATTATTAATTGTAACTTTTCTCATACAAGAAAGAAATACAAAGCAAGAGAATATATAATAGATTGCCCAACGTTTGGATGCTAAATTTAAGGAGCAACGGTCATGCTATAATTAAGGGACTTTCCTGTAAAGACCCAATGTTCACATGCTAAATAAAAAGCTTAAATTAAGAAGCAACAGTCATGCTATAATTAAGGAGTGATGTGTGGTTAAGTGTGAAACCAACATTAGCTCCCCTCAAACAAAACTAGGTTTTTTCTGTCTTCTTCATTCCGCCCCCGTCGCTCACTTTTAATTCCTCCTTTAGTCTTATAAAATTCTTTGTCGATAGCGGCTTTGTAAGCACATCAGCTCTCTGATAATATGCTGGGATGTGGCATACCATTAACTTTCCATTTTGGGTTCGTTCTCGTACGAAATGTAGGTCTATCACGAGGTGTTTTGATCTTGGGTGTTGAGTTGGATTGAGAGACAATGATACTGTCTCTCTATTGTCGCACCAGATGACTGATTTTCTTTTAGGAGTGCAACCTAATTCGTGTAATAGTGACTCAATCCACGAGATTTCAGCGGTGGCGCTAACAAGAGCACGGTACTCCGCTTCAGTGCTTGACCTCGATGTGGTTGTCTGCTTCTTGGTGCACCATGAGACAAGATTTGTGCCAAGAAACACGCAGTATCCCGATACGGACCTTCTGTCATCAATGTCATTAGCCCAGTCTGCGTCACTGAATCCTTGTAAGCTCATTTCTTTATCGGCAGTTATTGTTATTTCATGGTGTCTAGTTCCTTGTAGGTATCTCAACAACCTCTTGATGGCTATCCAATGTTCAGATAACGGATTTTGCATGTATTGGCTTAGTTTGTTAACGCTATAGCATATGTCTGGTCGTGTAATTGTTGCATATTGTAATGCTCCAATTATACTTCTGTATTGAGTGGCATTATTAATGGCTTCACCTTTAAATTTAGATAGGCGTGAACTGCTGGTCATTGGTGTTGGTAGAGATTTAGCTTGATGCATGTTGGCCCTTTGTAAAATTTCAGCAATATAACTATGTTGAGATAGGAACATTTCATTTTCATTTCTTTTGATTTGAATCCCTAAGAAATAATTTAATTAGCCAAGATCTTTGATGGCAAAGCTTTGGCCGAGAACTTTTATGATCCTGTTGATTTCCTGTGTGTCATTCCCTGTTATTAGCATGTCATCCACGTATACAAGGATGTATACGACATTTTCATTATCCTTTTTCATGTATAGAGAGTTATCGGATTTTATTTGTGAGAAACCAATTCCAAATAGGGTTAGCTTTAACTTTTCATACCATGCCCTCGATGCTTGTTTGAGGCCGTATATAGCTTTGTGCAGCTTGCATACTAAATGTTTATCGCCATTGTTAACCTCATATCCCTCTGGTTGTTGCATATAGACTTCTTCAGTTAACTCGCCGTTTAGGAAAGCATTATTCATGTCTAATTGCTTGATATTCCATTTTTTACACAAAGCTATAGTCATAATGATTCTAATTGTTGTGGGTTTTATGACTGGTGAAAAAGTCTCGTTAAAATCGAATCCAAACTGTTGAGCGTATCCTTTAGCGACGAGTCTGGCCTTATATTTGTCTGTGGTCCCATCTGCCTTCCTTTTTATTTTGTATGTCCATCTGCATCCTATGACGTTCTTGTGAGTGGGTGGTGCAACCAAACTCCATGTTTTATTTTTCATTAATGCCTCGTATTCGTCATTCATAGCTTGTTTCCACTTTTCAGATTTGGCTGCTTCACTATAATTTCCTGGTTCAACCTCATTCAATGATAGATTATATACCTTGGGTTTGAAAATCCTATGTTTTGATCTAGTCACCATATGATGTCCGGTTTGTGTTTCTTGTGCTTGAGGTTGATGGTCTGCGTTGATTCTGTCACTGTTGCTTTCCTCGCTTTCATGTTCTTGTTGATTACTGTAAGTTTCTTCATTGTTACCATCATCTGCATTTGTTTGAGTATTGCTTGTATGTGTGTGTATGTTGCATGTGTCATGTCCCTCTTTGTTGTTGTTACTGTTTGTCTCTTGCTCCATCAGTGGTGGCATATTGATAACTTTGATTCCATGATCTTGTCTGCACTCTTCCTTTGTAGCTTGTTTATCTGCATATGGAAAGACATTTTCATCAAATATGACATGCCTTGATATATAAATTTTTCCATTTTTGGCCAAGCATTTATAGCCCTTTTTATTTTGTGGGTAACCAATAAAAATGCATGGGCATGATCTCATGCTAAGTTTGTGCGTGTTGTAGTCCCTTAGGCATGGAAAGCATAGGCACCCAAAGTTCTTCAATATTTTATAGTCTAGTTTTTCATTGAATATCATTTCATGCGGGGTTCTATTTTTCAACACTTTTGTAGGTAATTTATTTATGAGATACACAGAAGTGTTGAATGCTTCATTCCAATATTTCATTGGTAATGCCCCTTGTGATAGCAATGTTAAACCAGTTTCAACTATGTGTCTGTGCTTTCTTTCGACCAAACCATTTTGTTCAGATGTGTGGGGGCAGGTTAACCTATGTCTTATCCCCTTTTGGATGAAGAATTTTGTGAGGGGTTTGAACTCACCCCCACCATCTGTTTGTATAGCTTTTACATTGCAGTTGGTCTGTTTTTCAATAAAAGTTATAAACTGAATTATTGTATTGCATGTTTCTGATTTGTTTTTTAGCATGTATATCCACGTGTATCTTGAATAAGCATCAACGAGAGATAAATAGTACCTGTGTCCTTGGTATGAGTTTAGTGGTGCTGGTCCCCATAGATCAGCTGCGACAAGCTCCAGGGGTTTGTTGTACATGGTTTCAGACTTACTAAAAGGAAGTTTGTGACTTTTGCCAAGTTGGCAGTGTGTGCAAGTGTGTTTACAGGTACATTTTCAAAATAAATGCCATTATTATTTAAAACATTTCTAACAGTTTCCAAACTGGGATGACCAAGTTTCATATGTCATGAATCAACTACATTATTGTTATCATCATTACATCCATTATTCCTATTATTAATGTAATCATAATTGCTACTGATGTCTACGTTGTTGCACCGTATTTCTTTATTCAAAGCGTTCCCAGTCTTCAAGTTGCCAAATTTGTATAGGCCATCATGAAGGTCACCCTGTAGTAATATTTCTCGACTTAGAAGGTCTTTGACTAGGCAAAACTTGGGGTGAAAATCAAAGAAAACATTATTATCTTTAGTAAACTTAGAAACACTTAATAAATTTTTGTTAATAGTGGGAACTCTAAGTAAATTGTTTAGCATAAGTTGCCTTTTTCCCTGCATGGTACCTTTAACTATGTGTGTGATGTTGGCAGTGTTGCCGTTACCCATGTGTAGTGATTTCATACCTCTATAGCTTTTGCTTCCAGTGTTTAAGTTCTGAAGCCTATTTGTGACATGGTTTGTGGCTCCAGAGTCTGGGTACCACTCGTCCAGTTCCTCCTCATCAATCATGTCTTCATTGCTGGTCTGACCTTTGCCTTTGTCCACAATAGCGCTTTTGTTATGATTGTCCATGGCAGCCATGTTTGCTCTTGGTGCTTGGCTGTTTTGGTATGTTTGCGGCCCACTGTGGTCGCTATTATATCTGAAATAGCAGTGGTTCGCCATGTGTCCAAATTTTTGACAAATTTGGCACTTTACCCTGTTGCTGTTGTTCCATCTGCCTCGTCCATGACCTCTCTGTGGTTGATATGCCCTCTGGGGTTGGTATCCCCTCTGATACGGGCCTTCTTGTTTATTTGAATTACTGTTCCTATGAATTTGCTTGTTTTTAGCCGCAACATAATTTGCAGAGAAATCGCCTTGTATAGCTTTCCTTTGGTCTATTCTCCCTTCATGGGCGAGGAGTGCGGATCTGACGAATTGTAAGTCAGGTAATGTTTGTTGAGTCGCAATAACCGTAACTAATGACTCGTACTCTTCGTCTAATCCGCCGGTAATGAACAAAATTTGTTCATTGTCACTTATTTTGTGTCCTACTGCATTCAGTCTGTCACATAATTTTTTTATCTTGCTTAAGTATTCTTTCATGCTCAAGTCCTCTTTCCTTAAGTTTTGTAATTCTCTTCTGTATTGCATCACACGTGCGGCTGACTGTGAGCTGAAAATCTGCTCTATAGTGGTCCATATTTCATATGATGAATTGCACCCCATGATTTGTGACAGTAGATTCGGACTAATAGATGGTAGGAGCCATGACGATAGCAAACTGTCTTATTTTTGAAAACTGGTATAGTCGGGGTTTGGTTTGGTGTTTCCCCCTTGATCAGTCATCATAATTGGTGGAATAGATAGCGTACCTTTTATGTAATCTTGTAAACCGTATCCTTTGAGTGCGATTTCAATTTGATATTTCCACAATATGTAATTATTGTAACACCCCGTGTATTCTATAACTGTGAAATTCACAAATTAAAGTATAATTAATTTGAAATCAAAGAACTAAGGGAAACGGGATACGCCATTGCGTTCGTCTCGGAAAAATACGCGAAATAGAGTCCGAGTTTTCGAAAAACGGAGTCCGTATGAAGAAGATATAGCCTCCGGAAGTTTCTGAATTAAGTTTAAAATTCGAACAGCTCAGAAAAACTAGTTTAAAATTAAAAATCGGGCCCAATTGGCCAGGGCGGGAAAACTCCCGCCTAATGCACCCAGGTCGACTGGGTTGTCGACCTGGTCTAGCCAGGTCGACAGGGCTGTCGACAGGGCTGTCGACCTGGTCCAGACCCAGGTCGAACCCAGTCCACCCTGGCTGGCCTAGTCTATGTTGGTCGATTTTCAGAAGCATGCTTTGTCATTAGGGCTAGGTGGCAGGCTCTAATTGGTCTCTCTTTTGAATGAATGGCTACGATCTATCCAAGCAACATCGATGGTCCTAATCGTTTCATAAACTCTATAAAAATGACCCTAGACTCAACCTAATCTATTCATTCAAAAATAAGAACGAGGCCATCATGCTGCGGAGGAACGACTAGGAGTAGCCACCAATTTGGTAGAGGACTAGGAGGCAAATTCTAAAGCATAAAGCAACCTAAACAAATCAAATCAACAAGAAGTCGCATCTCCAATTGGAGAATTCGCCACACGATTGTAAGTAGAGTATTATTTTGGTATGAACAAATAACTGTGTTGGTTTGTATACTTGATTTGTGGTGATAAAGTAATTCATATTTTTGCGTTACTATGATTTTTATCGATTTGGAATATTGTATACGTTTGGATATTCTCGAATTATGTTATTCATTATAAAAACTACATGTTTGCGGTAGTTTTATGCAAGTATACGTTTGGATATTCGCAAAGCATGTTATTCATTATAAAAACTACATGTTTGCGGTAGTTTTATGCAAATATACGTTTGGAATATTCGCAAATTATGTAATTCATGTTGAAGCTGCATGTATGTAGTTGTTTAATTGAAATTCATGCAAGTTTGGGGTTTTACTACTATGCCATCATAATGTGTATTTTTGTACAAAAATCATTTTTGTGAGTAATTGGAACAAATTTGGGTTATTATAATTCATATGAAATTTTGTTGAAAATTTGGCATCATGGTCTATGTATTAAGCCATACTTTTTTACTAGAAAACCTCTTTGCGAACTCATGAATATGACTAGGCTATGATTGATATTTTGCATAATTGAAAACCATGTTAGGTCTATATTGTTAACAAGAATTATATGATGACATATGTGGTACATAGCTAGGTTAGATTCCAAATCCCATTTGCAAGTTTGCATGACTAAAGTAAAAATCATGATTTCATGCTTAGAAATATTTATGCCATAAATATATGTGCGCCATGGTTATGTGAATAGATTTAGAATCATGATTAAGTTGGATTAATTCTAGTTGAAATATACTTTTGTATTAGTCACAAAAGTAAGCACCTTTGTAAACATGTAGTAATCTTATAAACATGATTTGTTTATGTTTGACATTATGCCTAAATAAAATATAGGTTTATGTTGCAGTTAAGCCTATGTGTCAATAGTGATATTCTTAACTTAACTACAAGTTTACATGGTTTGATTCATGTCACTTATGCTTTATGACCAAAGTATATGTTACTACTATGCAAGTACACCAGTTTCTATTTTGTAGTTCCAACGTCACGTTGCAAATTCATGCGTTCACATTCCCCTTTTTGTGTATGTAATCACGCTTTAAGCCTCCCCTTTTCGCATGGCTAGGTTGGGCTTAAAAAGGCTAAGCCCAACATATATATAATAAACGGACGTATTAAACGGGGGAAAATAACGTTGGGTTAAATTAATTAATAAATGAAAATATAAAGTAAAGGGGCCCAAATTCAAGTATGGGTTGGGCCCATGATTGGTGTAACCTTCACACCATTGATTTTTAATAATGGGCCGCAAATATTTACATATAAGAAAATAAAGAAGAAAGACAAAATATGTAAATGTAGAACATACGATGTGTTTAACCCGAGGTTGGATTGAGTTGTGATGTAAACCTGCCCGGAACCGCCCGGTTGTCCAGTAGTCACAACAATACCTATCCAATGTGGGTGGTTAAACATGGAGCCCAATAAGGACCCGAGGTTAGACTGAGTTGTGGCGTAAGACTGCCCGGAACCAACCGGCAACAGGCAGCCACAACAATACCTGTCTAATGTGAGAGGTCAAGGCTTTAATAAGACAATTAAGGCTGAGTCAGGATTGTTAGGATTAAGTGAACTAAAGACTTAATCAAAATGGAACATGCTAAACTAAACAGACTGATTGGGGGGTTAGGTTATAAAACACTTAACCAACTTAGCATGTTGGCTAGAAATAGAAAACCTAGTAGCGGGGGACCCTTTTCAGCAGTAACCCTATAAGGTGTATCATGATACCCTGAAACTAGGCAGGGTGGGGCACGATTACTGGGCTGATTGTAAGAGGTCAAACCGACGGTGGTGGTGTAGCAGTGCAGGTTCTAACGGGGTGCGGGCGTGCACACACTCCGGCGCAGAAAAATAAGGCACTGGGCACCAGTAGCATACCTGTGCATTCTAAGGTTGTGTCGGCCCGCTGCCATGGGACTTGATACACCCCATGGTGGGACCAGCATAGGTAACAACAACATCGGGGGCCGTAAGACACATGTAACTATGCGAGTAGGAGCCGATCATCATAAAATGGATCACTTCACCCTGATTATGGGGTGCCAGTTGAAAACTAGTTTATATGGGTTCAGAGATTAACATGGGGTACGATAGTATATTCGACCCTAGGCAACTTAACTAAGTTTATAGTGCTTTCCCACTTCTTGTTTATACTTATCATACCCAGTTCTTTATTCATAGACAGAATAGTCCTAGACTTACTCAGGCTTTATGTCTGACTCTACTTTTCTTTCGTCTTCTTTTCTTCCGTTCCCCCCCCCCCCCCCAGGTCCACAGGGAGGGAACACTGCAGCTTGACCAGCCTTAATATCCAGCTTGAAGAGGAGAAATGTATTGCTTGGACTTTTTCGTTTTGAACTATGGCTTTGGACAGCAACCATGGGGCTTTTGCAGTTTATTTATGTTTTCTTTAAGCTTCTTTAAATAATGTAATCAAGACAGATTATGAAAGTGTTATGTTATGATTTTGGAAAGGATGTAAGACAATCATGGTGGTGTTGTTGTAACACATATTTGCTTTTATGAAATAAAGGTTGTTGTTTTTCCGCTGTTTACAAATATGTGTTTTTATATCTGTCTTGTATATCTGTGACTTATACTTATAAACCTCCACCAAAATTAGGGCATTCCCTTTGAGAGTGACCCTAACGGAGGTGGGGTGTTTCAATTATCTTCATCCAGAGATGTGGTAATAACTTGGCTTTTTGGTTTGATTAGGTTGTGCCAGTTTGGTGGAGCATCATGGCCCATGCTACCAGAGACATTGGAGGTGGCTTCGTTGTTATTTGTCATGGTTGTTCAGAGGTCTGCGAGGTAGGGAACTGCAGCTGAAAACCTGAAGAAAAGAGTGGTTCGACGGACAATGGAGAAAAAGGACTTTCAGTTCAGTGTTTAAGCCTTTCGGCGGTGGTGCTCTGATACCAAATTGAAAGTATAAAGAAAAGTAATGGAGATAAGGAGGAGATATGCAGTAGAAATATGTATTATTAATTGTAACTTTTCTCATACAAGAAAGAAATACAAAGCAAGAGAATATATAATAGATTGCCCAACGTTTGGATGCTAAATTTAAGGAGCAACGGTCATGCTATAATTAAGGGACTTTCCTGTAAAGACCCAATGTTCACATGCTAAATAAAGAGCTTAAATTAAGGAGCAACTGTCATGCTATAATTAAGGAGTGATGTGTGGTTAAGTGTGAAACCAACATTAGTTAGAGTTCCTTATCAAGTAATAACACCTAATGCAATAATGACCAAGGTTTAGAATTATTCATCCGAAGTATCCTTTACTGCTTTAAATTAACATAGACATACCAGATTATCGTTAACCCAATTGAGGACGACTATTATTATATACTATTGATATTTAATATACCGGATTCTCTTCTTGACCATAAAGAACGATAGTAAATTAGTAATAGAGACCAAAAGCAATTTGAATCATACTTTCAGAGTGTAAAAATAATACCTTTTGATTCCTTTTCTCTAACCATCGTCGCTTGTCATTAAAATAGATACTTCTAACCTACGTATCAGCAAATCAGAAAAAATAATGGTGAAAAAACGCAGGTGAAGCACTGAAGTTGAATTGGAAATGTACCTGAAAGAGTGGTTGACAATAAAATTAAGCGAAAACCGTTCTGATTTTGAGTAAGCATTGGATGACATCATGAAACAATAATGGTTCTATTTTGCATCAGGTATTAAATACATATAAGTAGGAAGGTACAACATATTTCAATCAATTACTTACACATCCTTTTATTTCTAATGTTGTTAGTGTGTTGTGATGATATGTATGTGTATGTGTATGTGTGTGTGTGTGTATATATATATATATTGTTAGGTTTTTTGGTGATACAATATTCCATATTTATGTGGATCTTGGATATATTTGAGTCTATATGGGATCATGACTCAAACTCATTGCCTATTTTATAGGTTTCCTACATTTTGAAAATTGATTAATTGCATCTTTTAAAGATATTGATAGATTTTATGGAGTAATTAGTTGCCTCTTTTATTGCATTGGAAAAGGTAACAAATTATCTACATGGGAGGACTTATGGAATTATTCAATAGCTTCTTAACGAAGATATTTTGTCAATACATTTATAAATAGGCATTATATTGTTCATTGTATGTATGTAGAAAAGGGTTTTTCTCTTTACATTTTAGTATTTGATATATCTTCTCAATTTTAGTTTTTTCTTGTAATCTTTGGTGGTTTAATAAAAGTTTTGTTGGTGGAATCATTTTTTCATTATTTTTTCTTCACTTCTTATCTCTTCTAAAATCTAATTATGTAGAGATCCTAGGAAAATTCCTAACAATTTGGTATCAGAGCCTACCACATAATTTTTTTTTAAAGAGAGTTTGGTTATGGGAAAGATAAACGTGGAGAAACTTAATGGAAGGAATTCGGGGTTATGGAAAGCGAAGATGGAAGACTATCTCTATCTTAATGATCTTCACCAACCCTTGGAAAATAATGGGGAGAAGCCAAATGGCATAACTGAGGCAAAGTGGGAAATTTTGGATAGAAAGGCTGCAGCGGCTATTAGGTGTTTTTTTTGGAGAATTCAGTATTTCATATTATTGCTAATGAAACATTTGCTTATGCGATCTGGAAAAAGTTAGAAGGAATCTATGCAAAGAACTCTGCAATGAACAAGGCTCTTTTTATGAGAAGATTGGTGAATCTCAAACTTAAGGAAGGTGACTCAATTGGAGAGCATCTTAATGATTTTCTGGCAATTGTAAACCAATTGGCAACCGTAAATTACAAGGGAGATGATGAGACACAAGCTTTAATGTTGATGAGTTCATTACCGGAGAGTTAGGAAATACTTGTGGTTGCATTGAATACCTCGAATTTGGATGGCGTTGTTTCAATAGAGTCAGTGGTTAGTAGCCTGCTTAATGAGGAGATACGAAGGATGAACCTAATAGAAGAAAAGGATAAGGTAGAAAGAGAAAGTAGAAATCCATTTGAAGAGGTCAATTTTGCAAGGAAATGTAGTCGTTCAAATACGGATAGACGATCAAATAACTCAAACGTAGAAAGGGATTTCATTTGCTATTACTATGAAAAACCCGGTCATCAACTAAGATTTTGCAACAAACTTAAAAAGGATAAAGAAAGAATAAAAGCATTAGAGGAAGACAAAGTCAAGGTTGATGAAAGCAACAACGGTGAAATTAATTTTGGTAAAGATCTTGATGTTAATGTCCTATGTGTAGATAAATAAAAAAAGTAAAGATTGCGTACTTGATTCAGGCGCTTGTTTCCACATATGCAATCAAAGAGAAGCATTTATTGATTATGAAGAACAAACTGATAAAGTGGAATCTGCCAATGGTGCACATTTTCATGTTAAAGGCATAGACGCGGTTAGGTTAAAGGTGAATGATGGAAGGGTAGTGAAGCTAACAAGAGTTAGGTACATCCCATAAATTAAGAAGAATCTTGCTTTAATAGGATAGTTAGAACAAAAAGGCTGCAACTTTTCAACTAGAGGTGGAGTCACAAAAGTTTGGAGGGGTAGTAAAGAGCTTCTGCGTGCGAAACGGGGAAAGAATAACATACATAAATTGCTTGGGAAAACAATAAAGAATGAAGGAACTTCTCAAAATGGTGGTGAAAATTCAAATTTATCAAAATCAAGGTGGAGCCAGCAATAGAAAGCTGCGAAGACCACATGGAGGCCATTGTGGTATTACAAGCAGTTTTGATTTGTTGGCATGCATATCTAGTTTGGAGCAAGCATTATTTTATTTTTTTGGTGATTTGAAGGTTATTTATTTTTAGAATGGCGATATTTGTTCCCATTGTATTACCGGATACTGTTTTAAAGTTTCGGTTCTAGGTGGAGCTTGGATGACATATATGGAATATAGTAACAAGGTGGAGTTTGTTAGATTTTTTTGGTGATACGATATTCCAGATTTATGTAGATCTTGGATATATTTGAGTCTCTATGGAATCATGACTCAAACTCATTGCCTATTTTATAGGTTTTCTACATTTTGAAGATTGATTAACTGCATTTTTTAAAGATATTGGTAGATTTCATGGAGTAATTAGTTGCCTCTTTTATTGCATTAGAAAAGGCAACAAATTGTCTACATGAGAAGATTTATGGAATTATTCAATGGCTTCTTAAAGAATACATTTTGTCAATCCTATTATAAATAGGCATTATATTGTTCATTATATGTATGTGAGAGAAAATCATTTTTCTCTTTAGGTTTTAGGATTTGAGATATCTTCTAAGTTTTGGTTTTTTTCTTGTAATCTTTTGGTGGTTTAATAAAAGTTTTGTTGGTGGAATTATTTTCTCATTATTTTTTCTTCGCTTTTTATATCTTCTAAAATCTAATTGTGTAAAGATCCTAGGAAAATTCCTAACATACACACACACACGCACACGCACACACACATACATGTATAAAGGGCGTTAACTTGGTATGAATGATTTAGTGGAGCAAGGCAAATTAAATGCTAGTGGTACACCGTACATGAAAGTTATGACCATCACAGAAGCCACATGTTTAGACCACATAAATGAGTATCTTTGCATATGAAGCAATAGATGGGGCTGCTTCATTAAATTAATGTTTGATTATTAAAAGGGATCTGCATGGGTATCTTACAAATGAAATGCATGCATGCAAAATTCCACGCTTGTTGTGTTTAGAGAGTTAGATGAGTTCTGTCGTATAATATCAAATTTGTTGTTGTTAGGTCCCTTTCATACTTTTATTGAGTATTACTGGTTTTTCTTCAATATTAAATTTACAAAAATTAGAAATTAAGAAAAATTTCACCTACATTTTTGATTGAAAAACATAAAATCTGAATATGGAATACTGAGTGTTGTGTTAATGTAGCATCAGATACAACAAACTTTACATGGAGTATGATATCAAATGCTGTATAAACTTTAATGGTATACGAACTCCGCGTTATAAATGTATAATGATATATTAATTTGACATTTTCTTTACTGTAGAAATGAATGCTATATTGGTTCATCAATTTAATGAAGTTTGTCTAATGCAAACTTGGGGAAGACACCTTAAATGCGTACAGTTCTGTATTGCCACCTGATTGCTATAGGATCTCACGAACAAAGGAAAATAAATGAATGCATGTAGTGTTTTGTTTCACTTTCGTTAACTACATTTAAAGTCAGTACCAAACTTACAATACGCAAGTTACAGTTAAAAAAATATTCAACTTGGAAATTTTATTGCAGGCTAAACTTTCAAACAGAGTGCCTACACCATTCGAGATATTTAGGCAGACTCATATTACAAATAACTAAGAAATCACCATGGAAGATGACCCAATAATCATTGTTCCGTAGTGGGTTGACTCGGGAGCTGATGAATTTCAGGTTTTGCTTATAAAATTTAAAGTTTCTTTAATGGTGCATGTGATAAATTTATCTTCAAATAAAAAAGTTCAGGCCAAGTATCATATTGCGTATAACGAAAGATTAATCACTTTAAGAGCAGAGATTGGTGAGGATGTTGACGAGGTTCCCCGAGAGCAACAAGTAGCGATTTTTCATGCCGTCACCCCACTGAATGCAAAGGGACGTGCTTATCCTGGTGGCAACCTACCTGTAAGCATTTTCAGTGTACACTAAACCATATATGCTAATTAGGCTGTGTTTTTAGCCGTATCTAAAGCAGTTAGGCATGGTAAAAAGCCGTATCAAAAACTGGTGTGTTAAATTATTAGATACGGATATAACCGTATCTCACTAAAGTAACATACGGCTCTTAGCCATATCTAAATTGTAATCAGACACGGCCTTTGACCATATATAATTATATGTGTGTGTACACACACACACACATATGTATGTATGTATATCATATATCTGTATATATATAAAAACAGAAACTGTAGCACATATTTTTCATAACACAGAGCATATATACCACAAATTTACACAGGAATAACACTATATATATACACACACACACTCAAAGCATTACAAGTTTTGTCATAACACGAACACAATGTACATACAAACATATACAATAAAAGGAAACTGTCAAAGATTTTCATCACATTATGAACTAACAAAAAAAGGTAAGAACATATCAGCCTGATAAAACTCTAGTCGAGGCCGGGAAGATTGAGCGTGATAGCAGGCCTAAGTTCAAGTTTCATTTGGCAACAAAACTGAATCGCGATATATATAGCCTCCAACCTGAGTTCCAGCAGTAAAAAAACACCAAAATCTCCAACAGGATTGCCTATAAAATACAAGAAACAAGTTACAAATACTTCACTGGACAAGAGATCGACATTGTGACTGAGATACAAACACGAAAACAGGGATAAGTGTATGTCGATCAGTGTGTTTGTGTACATCGGTAGCCGATCATTGTAAGGGGTTCGGATCGACCAGTCGATCAGTGTGTTTGTGTAATTTCACTGGACACCAATAACAGTGAAGGGCATATCGTGTCGATCAGTATGTGTAATAACCCATAAAATCAGAACTAATTTAAAATTTTTATTTTGGTAATTTTAATGAATTTTGGGATGTTTAAAATGATTTATTTTAAATAATAACGACTAGAAATTTATTTTGAATAGAATTTGAACGTATATATTTATTTAAATCGAAGTAGAAAATATAATTTTAATTTAATTATAAAAGGAATTAGAAATTGCGTGGTAGTTTGAAAATTCGATTTCAAATTTCAATTGAATGTACAGGATTCAAAATAAACCGGATTTTAGTGAAACCAGAAATATTTAAATTTGTTTATAAATATCTTTCTAAAGGTTCTGAAAAATCAAAATTTCTTAGCGGGAATCAGAAGTTATGCCTAGTTGAAGATTCAGAATAGTCGCTATGGAAAATATAGCCCTTAAAAATAGCCATTTTGCAAATGATCTCCGTTTTCGACGAAACCACTTTTGTTGGATCCGGAATGTCAAATTATTGCTAGATTCCAATTTTCATAATTTTTCGGATCAATATGTGAGCGTGGCGAAGTTAAACGTGTTTTGACAGTTTTAGTCAATTTGGATCGACCAGAAAATGGCCATTTTTCAAACGGTCTCCAAATTCAATGAAATCAGTTTTGCTGGGACCGTATCGTCCCAACATAGCCAGATTTATTTTTCTGGATTTTTTCGAATCAGTGTGTGTCCCCGGCAAATTAAAATGTACGTTCAAATCTAAAATTGAAAGTTTTATATTTTAATTTGGAAAATAACAGACTGAAACGGTCGAATGGGCTTACGAAACATATTCCATTGTGTTCGGAATGGGGGTATTATGCTAGGGGCGATAGTTGTTAGGTTTGATTTGGAGTTCAGATTGAAAACAAGTTAATTAGAGAATTAAATAATTAAATATTAACTTAATAATTATTATAAGAGGGCCCAAAACCCTAGCCGTGTTCATTCAATACAGCCGCCGCCAGGCCATGCGATCGAAGGCTAAAATCGCTCCTCCGTTCTTCCTCAATTTATACCCGATCCGTTCAATAAAATTCCCGGCTTCATAAGGGAAATTTGAAGAGCTTCTCGAGCTCTTGGTAATCAACGTGGAGATTAATTATCATGAAGTGGTTTGCGAGTTTTCTGGCTACAAACTGACGTCGTTCGCACCCAATTCCTGATGAGGAGGGACGATCGAACTTGGTGAAGGGGGTGCCGGAGATTGAGCTCGCGGAGGTGCTCGTGGTGGCAGGCGCTGATCATCGCCACGGTGGCTAGGCGGCGCGAAATCCAACCTTAGGTTGGAGGAGTTGGGTTTGAACGTGCGGCCGGTTTTGATTAACGAAGAAAGGGTTAATTTTCTTTTATTAATTCTTTAAAATGTCATTAACCGTTAAAAGCTGATAACTTTTTCATACGACTTCGAAATCATGTGAATCAGGATCCATTACGATCGTGGGGACGAGGGCTTCACAACAAAACTGACCACGTCCGATTTGAAGCAAATCAGAATTTCAGGAAATTTCAAATCCGAACAGTTTAGAAGTTAAAACCGATCAATGTGATAACTTCTCACTAAAATTATTTCTGTACAGTTAATCATTTTGTAACTGCATATATGAACTGCTCCCCGTCATCCACAGACCATGGACGACTTGTTTGATTGTATTCTGTGTGAAAATTGATTGTGATGTGAAATGGACTGTATAAAATATATGAATAATAAAAATATCATTTTTATTGTATATATGAAATGAAAATAAAATATTCATGTTAAATAAAATATTTGAATAATAAAAATATCATTTTTATTGTATATATGAAATGAAAATAAAATATTCATGTTGAACAAAATATTTGAATAATAAAAATATCATTTTTATTGTATATATGGACTGAATAAAATATTCATGAGTTGAGATAAATATTCATTTACAAACTGGACGGTTTGTTTATGTACACCAATTTATCTGATATTGATTGGGACGATAAATTTTACACATTGCCCAACTGCACAAATAATAAACAGTATTTATTGTTTGAAAACGCCACACGGGTATTGGGATAATATTCGACATACGTTGATCCCGATAATTAGTGGTATGTCAATCGATGGGTTGACAGGCTGTATGAGCGTAATTTATTTATTTTAATGCTTATACAGTTGGAGAATGCACTTTGGATGTTGTATGAATTTTTAATGATTTTTTATCGTTATTGTTGTATATATGTGATGTTGAAATCCATATAACTAAAATTATATGGTAATGGGTTGAGTCTGATTCCAGTTCAGAATTGACGAATATTTTAAAATAATATTCAGTGAAAATTTGAAATGAATTTAAATTGAATTGAAATCGATTTGAAATGAATTTAAATAGAATTGAAATCGATTTGAAATGAATTTAAATAGAACTGAAATCGATTTGAAATGAATTTAAAACGAATTGAAATTGAATTGAAATCGTTTTGAAATGAATTTAAAAGGAATTGAAATTGAATTGAAATCGATTTGAATTGAAATCGTTTTGAAATGAATTTAAAACGAATTTATAAAGGAAAATTCAATTTTGATTTGAATTTGAAATGGAAGTGGAAATCGTTTTTGAAACGACTTTAAAGCGATTTATAAAATTCGCTTTAGATGAAAATCGACGAAATATATAATATATATATTATATATATCGTAATGGCCTGAATAGAACGCGCCACGCAGTGGCAGTTCGCGAGTTTCGACCATTAACTTCAAATTGACGTTACGGAAGATCCGACCGCCGGATTTTCCTAAAACTGGAACCGTTGGGTTCGTATCGAAAAGAGATTTCCAATGAATACAAGAGATTTGAAATCTAAAGGTTGGATTTGGAGGTATGTCCAAATCAATTTAAGAAAAGGTCGCTATGGATGCAGTTCGGTGGCCGTTATTGGAAACAGACCGTACGGGGGATAATAAAATTATTAAAAACATGGAAAAATTATGTAAAATCATAGTAAATGATTTGGAAAGAATTTGGATGAAAAATTCCAGTTTTGAAAAATAAAAATATATTTTTATCGAAATGGACTGGTTGTTAACTAAAATAATAATTTATTAATTAATAAATAAATAAATTGGATTTGAAAATGGTTTTAAAATAACCAGAATTTTCCAAATAATAATTTGGAATGGAAATAATCTTCGGAATACTTCGATATTGGATTCCGTGATTATACGGATATTGTTGAGGAATTTGGAAGATATATATATATATCGTTATTTCAATACGATATTTGTTGGTTTTAGAATTTGAAACTGAATATAAGCCGATATATTTTCTATTAAGAGCCTTGTATTTGATATCAAATTGGATTTTGGGTTTATCGTGAATGGGTTTTTAAATAACACTTGTTCTTTAACCCAATTAACAGTGAAGAATATGATTCAGAATTTATTATCTTTTAATTAAGATTTATGGAATTTTCCAAAGTCAAGATTTCCAATTTAATATATTAAATTGGAATTGAATGGAATTCAATTTGGTAATAATCGAAGTGAGCTTCTGTGGAGGAAGACTATTAATACATATGGAATTTAAAAGGCTTTGTCGTTATTCCATTTATATTATTAGTCGGATGCAGAAATTTATATCGATTATATATTGATTTGTTTTCCGTGAAGATTCCATAATTAATGGAATGTGATTTTGGGTTTATCGTGAACTGTGTTTTAAATGACATTGGTTCTTTAACCCAGTTAAAGATAAGATTAATTTCTTAGCTTTGAATAATCATTAATATTGATTTTTGGTAAGATTAAAACTAAATGGACTTTTAATGAATCTTTAATTAGATTGAAAAGTGAATGTGATAATTAAAATTATCAATTCAAGAAAATGATCGAGAATGGAGTACCACCAGTTTTACTCCAGGCGATAGCTAAATCTTTAATTAGATTTGAATGTGAAATGGTAATTAATATTTACTGATAACACCGTGGTGTTAGATATGGAGTATTACCAGTTTTGCTCCATCGGATGAATAAGTTGGGATTGGGAAATAAAATAAATGATTACTTCGATGTAGTTCGCTAATCCCGACTAGTTTGGAAAACCGTAATATGGTTTGATATCCAAAGGAAGATTAAAGAATAAATTTCAAGAAATTATCTTCGATAAAATTAATGGGAACCTTTCCCAAAGGAAAAGAATATTTGAATAAAAGAATATTCTGGACTGGAATGAGGCGTATGATGTGTTGTTATAACACTTGATTATAAGATACGAGGGTTATTCGGAAAGGCTGGGTTTATACCCATTCTGAATAACTGATTCGACGATAAGTCGAAGAGATTGAAGACGGAGCAAGACCGACGATCTTCACATCGAATGGATGGGTGCTACTGATGCTCACGATTGGAGTAGATACCTTGAAGTGGATAAAGTGGTATCCGTCCGGACGTACTTGTTGATGGTACGGATATGCGAGGACCTCTCTCCTGTATTGGACATACGAGACGAGGAATAATGTGCCTCCGGTTTCGTTCAGACCTAGAACAGACTTTTAAATGGATGGTGTGTCTGACATTGGATTTTATTCTGTGCTGATTGATCTCTATTAAATATACATCTGCCCGGTGAAGGGGAATTTATTCCCTTACTTCACCCTTCTTCGAGACATACGGGATCAGAGGTTGTATATCGATAGACATCAGTCGCATGGCGTAAATTTCCTGTGTGGCAGGCCTAAGTGGCAAATGATCAAGGCTTCTGTTGAAAAGTAGAGTCTTGTGGTTGATGATCATAGCACAACTTTAATATAGCACGGCTTTGTGTAGCATTAATTCGCGAGCCTCACACACCGGTATGGTGGTAAACTGATGGTTAGATCAGTATGCTTTTGAGATGAGGATAGACACCCTATGGGTTGTCATGGATTCAGTCGACCGAGGTGAGGGATAGGGCACACCCCCCCGATTCCCTGATGGATAGAGTTAGCGGTGTTTTCGCATGCCTGCAACGTAGGACGTGGTAATTTGTTTCCTGGATTGTGCGGATGTTCATTACGGTGTTTTCGCATGCCTGCGACGTAAACCGTGGGGAATTGCACTACGCGATAGATTTTTCGAATCAGTAACCACCATGATGGAAATCCAATTTCCAAATACGACATTTTGCGGTTTTGATTGTAGAGCCTATTATAGCGACATGATATATGGTACAAATGCCGTCTATGATTGATACATTTATATTTGAAGTTGATTTCGTCACTTATAGTAATAATAAAAGATTTGTTTTAAAATATACCAAGCATATTTGGCTATTATAAGGTAAAACTCTATCCTCCGGCTTTCGTTGCATTGTGTGATGGGACCCGAGTCTTATAATAGCTTCATTTTTCTTTATTTAGCATTGCGCTGTTTGTTTTAGGCACTGGTATTCTTGGGGTAAACCCGTTCCGTGTTATATGGCGTGGTCCCTTGATTTACCTCATTTTAAAGTAAAGTTTTAAATAACTGTTTTAGTTCTCACACCAGTCACATGACTAGCCTGGAGTTTATTGTTTTAACCTAAACTCTGGGTGCCCCTATTTTCCATACGGGCAGCTAGTAGTTTTGGTTTTGCAGATTTATATTCACAGGATCCTAGTTTACAGTTGGAATGATATTCGGAAAGCTCTGTATCCGTGTATCTCTTTCAGTTGTGTTTTGTATTATTTTCCGCTATGCATTGTATTTATACATTTTATTTCCATTGCTATGTATTTTAAACTCTGATATCTTTCTGATGTATAATATTTATTCATACTCTGTTATATTCGTGTATTCTGATGGAACTGTTGTAATAAGAAATGAAATGTTCTTCTGTTTATATTCTAATTTGTCGTGTTCTCGAAGCAATCCGGGCTTTCCTTTATGGGGAAGTTTGGGTCACCACAGTATATTTGTGTAATTTCACGGAAATTGATCAGTGTGTTTGTGTACAAATACTTCACTGGACACCAATAACAACCTAGTCGAATCGACTATTCGATTAGTCGACTAATTTCTACCCATGCTCCCGAAATTCATACAAAAAGCAAGTCGAGACTTCATGTCGATGGTTTGATCTTGATTAGTAGACTAACAGCGATTAGTCGAGCACCATACTGATAACAGTGAAGGGCATATCGTGTCTTTGTGTTCGTGTGTGCATATTAGTCAATTGTATCTATGATTCTATCTTAACATGTTTATGATGCTAATGACATGATTTCATGAAATTGCATAGACAACCTAGAAACATACTAGCATCTCACATGCTTTGTGGTTTAACATGACCTCCAACATCGTATATAGGAGATCGGCATTGTACGCATGAATACAGAGAAA
The DNA here is from genome assembly GCA_030737875.1 of Allium sativum. Lineage (NCBI taxonomy): Eukaryota > Viridiplantae > Streptophyta > Magnoliopsida > Asparagales > Amaryllidaceae > Allium > Allium sativum. Next base: position 251,686,007 of record CM060920.1, read on the forward strand.
CTAAAATAGTATTCGGTTCGATCAGTATATGTCTCAAAAATGAATGAATACACATTATAAACTGGTTTTGCTACGACCATAGGCTTTTAAATGAAATTAACTGTACATAGGAATGGAAAATTGATAGTCATTAAAAATGCAAACCCAAAAGAAGAATCACCTGAACTGTAGTCGATCTGCAACACCGGTAGTTCGTACCCTAGCATACAGAACATCCTCCTAACACACAAAAAGGAATAAATAAACCAAATGTCGACTTTCTGATTAAGAATTTACTAGGCTTTCTGATTAAGTGTAAAATTATATATACCTGCTCCAACATCTAAAGATACCGAATCATCGTCTTCGGATGAAACATACTCGATTTTCTAATTAATTAAGAATTTACTGGGCGATCCACCAGGTGGATGCATATTTTCTCACATGTAGGGTCAGTAATCCATGCTTATTAGCTTTATCCAAATGTCGAATGCCTCTTCACTTAACCTTTGGAAAATTTACTTTCACTTGCAACTTTCAGTTTCTTTGAAGTAGACTGTGTAGTGCAACTTATACCACAGACTCTGCTACAAAGTAGCGGAAAGTTGCTAGTGAAAGCAGCTTTTTACTAAGGTTAAGTGCAGCAGCATCCGACATTTGGATAAATCTAATAAGCATGGATACTTGACCCTACGCGTGAGCTTAAATGCATCCACCTGGTGGATCGCCTTTTAAAATATTAACCAGAAAGTCTAGTAATCATCCATCAACCAAAATTTTCAACAAACCTATTAAAATATTTTCAGTACACTTGTTATCTCTCAAAACAGAGTAAACTTGTTATAAGACAACCCAATTTATGTTTTAAGCATATGGCAAACAAACAATTAAATGGCGATGAAATCATGGTTAAATATTGAACTATAATTATCCATTTGCTCAGTTTCCGCCACATTTCTGATTCAACGTGGCAAACGATCTAAAAAACATATCATCAAATGGCTATTGCAAATAGAACCAGGTTATGGACAATTGACATTAAACATCTTAACATTAGTAAAGGTTACTGCATCCTTATCACTAACTCATTGTTATTTCTTTGTTTCATGGATATACCGCAATCTAAAATTATACCATACATGTTTCCAATAGCAATTCAGATGTTTTTTACATTATCACAAAACATGATTCAAATTTGATTTCTCTGATTCCAAGGTATAACCACAGATCCATCCCTAACACAAAGTAGCAATTAGCTAACACATTTACACAAACCAATTCAATTGAAACAGCTAACACACTAACACAAAGTAGCAATCAACTATCGCACAAAGATTTCAATTTGTTCCCTACTATCAGGCATGCATGCCAAAATTCAATTGAAACACATACCTGCACTGTTGAAGGAGGGATAGGGAGACCAAGAGTTGCTGCGTTTCTGTAGAAGGAGAGGGTTGTTTGTCTCTATCGAAGGCAGAGGCACGATTTGGTGACTGAAAACCCTAATTTGGGTTTTCGGTCACCATTAAAATAAAACAAATGGAAAAGGGAGTAACCACAATTTTTATTCCGAGTGCCTAACGTGATGCATAATATGATACGCATTCGATTTGGCCCAAAGCCGTATCAAATTAACTAATCCGGGGCTTCGTTGATGGACAATCAGATTTACGGTGTTTGGGGTGGTGCAGATCGCAAAATGTAGTTTGATACAGATCTAAGCACTATCAAATATGATACGACTTTAACCCGTATTATATCTCCGCATCCATCTGCGATAAATTGGTTGTTATGGTGTAGTGGTGATTGTTACAATACCAATGTGTATGCTTATTGCTTTTCTCAAATGACTTTTAATAGGGTTCGTGTGTGTGCATAAATTGTTATTTATCATATTGGACAATGATTACAATTAATCAGAAAAATTAAATGACTAAGTTTGATACTTGTTAATTAGAAATGTCGTTCTTATATATCCTAATTTTCTCATTATTATTCACATGTCTGTCTTTGAATTTCAATCCCTTGCCTAATCAACATGCAAATGGATAATTAGAATATTGCATGTGCAACCTGCAAGCATAATATGGTTAGATTTTACCATTAAAGAATACCAATGTTAACTAAAGTTTAACAAGATTCATCTCTAACTCAGTAGCTTAGTTTGACAAGATTCATTAGTACATGTTTCAAAATTGTATCATTGATCAAGTTTGGACACAACATGTTATATGCACAGAAAGAAGAATAATACTTGCCAACTATACACGGTTTTCACACTATAGATGGGTTTATCCATGGCACAAAGACGAAGAATGATGATGAATGATAACAACTGTGGCTCGATGATGGCAGGTGAACTAGAAGCTAAGTTAGTTGTCATGCAAGAAGAGATGGATCTCGTCAAGGCTGGACGAGAGGGGACTAGTCAACTATATGAGGAGAGGCTTTACCATGTTGAGGAGGAACGTCAACAGGCTGAGGTGGAGCGCCGACATGACAGAGAGAATCGTGAAGCATCGAATAGTAGGTTGATCCAAATCGAGCAATGATTGTCGCAAACCACTCACCCCCTCCATCGTGATATACTAGAACTTTAGGTACACATCATCCATCAGTTTAGACCGCTGATATTTTGGACAATATTTATATGCGACAAGCTATAATTTATTTTTTGTAGTTTGGACAGTAGCTATTTTTTTTTTTGTGGTTTGAACCTGGGGTGTCAACTTTGTATTTTGGTGACGTATTTGTATTAGGAGCACTTATTTTATATTTAGTTATCTTTATCTATATTGTTGTATTGTTTTCCAGTGGAATCTTTTATGTGTAATATTCCAAAGAACAGTGTATATGCAAGTTGTATGAAAGCAGTATAAATGCATAACAATTGTTATTTGTTTTGTGATGAGTTTGCCACAGAGTTGTGAAGTAAAACAAAATTTCAGTGTTTAATTTTGTTACGGATTTGCGATGGATTTTTGAAAATATATTTAATAATTTGTTGTTTGAAAGTATAAATGTTTCGTAGCAAATTTTCAATGGATATGTGACGGAAATTTGAAATAATTTTACATGCTTTTCAAAATGAAATATAGAAAAATGAATGGTTTGCTACGAACCATGAAAAAAAACATCACAAAATTTGTTGACTTTCCATCACTAACCATTCTGTGACGGATTTAGCACCTAATGAATTGGGAGGGTAATATCCATCACAAATCCGTGCAAAAAATTGTTTTTTGATGGATTGAGATGGAATTTCACATCACTGAAACAACATTTTCTAGCAGTGAACTCTCCTACATTCTTCCTTCATCTTTGCGCCTGTGTTTAAGGTGAGTTTTACCCCAACTTAAATTCAAGTGCTCAACATTACAAACCGAATATAATAACGATTGTCTTTGTTGTTGTATGCTTTAATCCTCTATTGCTTGCACCTGAACTGGTTCTACTAGTCTCAAACTTGATGTTTTGTTGGTGGATTGGCCTTATTCATTTTGCTTGGTCATGCTTGGCATGTTGACCATTTTCATATGCATGTATTATTGTGCTTTGCCATGCAATGGCTTTGTAATTTATAGCAAGAGTCCTTTTCATAAACTTGTATTGCACTGGCCATTGTCACTTTGCTATTGATCACATTACTTGTGCATATTTGACCCTTTGACCTTTGTTACGTACATTCCTTACTTGTGAAAATAGAACGTTTTATGTTGATATCCTATATTCACATGTCAGATCTTGAAGATAGCCTTACTGCATGCCATGATAATAACAAAGCAGGATAGTTTTAATAAATAAATTAAAATGACATATACTGATTCGAACCCAATGCCTTGTTGAAACACTGTAGCTATGTTTTTGCTTTGTTTAAACTTGAACGAATGTGTATGCATATGCATTCCAAATACTGATGTTAAGCTATTTGTTGACATGGTGAAATGCTGGCTCTTATGTGTTGTCTTGAACTTGCATATCTTATTTTGTGGAACATATCCTTATGTTTTGGACTTGAACTTGTATTTTTGCCGTCCACATGCATTTCTCCTGTTGTAAACTGAGGCATATATTTATTTTAACCTGCTGCCTTGAAAAAAAAACACATATATTTTGAAATGAAGGATTTAATATACTTTGAACAAGTACATTCATAACATTTGCATTTTACTTGTTTTGCTTTCCTATTCCTTTTGAACTTGATGCTTTGCCTTGCCTGGCATCCTGAAACATTTTGGTGTTATACTTAAGACGTGCATTTTGTGTACAACAATAAGTTCGAACCTGCACTCACCCTGTAACACGAAAAATTGCAATGTGGAGTTTTCATATACTTCCTGGGCACATATGACTTGCTGAGTTGTAACCATGATGCCTTGTTTGTTTGTCATGCGTGCTTAGAGATATAAATTGAAATATATTTGGAACCCGGTTGCATGTCTTAGCTAAAGTTCACTTCAGTTCCTATGCATCCCAGTCTTGTTTAATTCTTAGAACGCAATTGTTTTGATGCATTAATCGTATATAATGGGGTATTTGACATATGACCTGGAAATGTAGTATTAATATTTGGGTGTCGATTAATTATTATGCTTATGTATTTATTACTGATGTTGATTTACTTGAATAAAGTTAATCCTGACTCGAGTTTTTGTTGTTTTGCATGAAACGCTCGGGTTAGACTGAGTGTTGCAAATAAAGATTTCAGTTGACGAAGATAGAGACACGTGAAGGCGAGCGCGCTCTGATTCAACAATTTCTGTAAATTTGATTTAAATTAAATTTTTATGTATTTCCGCTGTATAAAAATATTTTATAACTCTGATATTTTTGTAAACATTATTCTGATGCATGTTATTGTGTTCTGTGATTCTGTATTGGATTCTATTAAACCCTGTAAGCTAAACAACAATCTGTCATTTCGTACGATTTGAGTTGATTTAATTACCAAATTGAAGCGGTCGAAGAGGCAGGTCACTACAGCTTATGAATCTGATGATGCAAAACATTGATTCGAAAAATATAATTGTTGGATCAGATTAAGATTTCCAATTTATCAGTAATATATATTATTATTTTGGATTAGAAAATTATTGTGATTGAAATTCTATGTTTTATGTTTTTTTGTAAAACACATAAAAATCTGTATTGCATATGTTTTAGCAAAAAATATTGATTTTTTTTTTTTTAAATTATTAAATGTTAAATTTGTAAAAAAAATAAACATACGCATTAAATTTAAATGACACGCGGCATTTCCTGTGTTGTGCCATACACCAATGCTCCAGAGAGGTTTTGCGTTGGGTGTACTTATAAAAGTCCACTTCTGCATCTGAAACTAATATTTCAAATTCAAGAAATATGCTAGCTGACAATTCATTAGATTATAACTGAAATTTTGTACATAAGTAATACTGAATGTTATCAGAATCAAAATATTGTTTTTAGCCCAAAAAAAATCAAAATTTTGATATTGTTAATAATGGCATTTTGTGGTAATTATCGTAAAGCAAACTGAAATCCTCCTCCCTCCCCCTACCCCTCCATACCCCCACCCCCCACCCCCAAAAGTGTAGTAGTCAAAAGATACACAAGCAAAATTGGAACATTATTGGATCACTAGTTAATATAAGCAGATATGACATGAAAGGAAACTTATCTCAATATAGTGACATAATAACCTACCACGCATAGAATTGGTTGGGCCAAGCACTCCTTGATGGCTATATGCTGGGGATTCCTGCTGGATGAAGAGTATTGTGCCCTGGTGCTCCACCATAGAGAAGACCTCAATCCATATGCTTGCATGGATATATTGATCCAGGGTTAAATCTACATGATGAGCCTAAGATAGAAGGAAGGAAAAATATTCCATACAACGTATATTGATAGAAGGGAAATTTGATAGTTTGCTAAACTATATGTTTAAAGTGAATAACCAAATTATAGCTTCATATTCTATTTTTCCTAATTCTATTGTCCTTTCAATCAATGTCATATTTGGCTTTATGGTATTCTCACTAATTACATTCTTGAAATTTAATATGAGATTAAAAAACTAGATGATAATCAACAATTATGGTTCTACTATTCACACCCCTATTTACACTTCTGGCCACTAAAACTAAAAGCACCCCAAATATTTTAAATTTCTTCTTCTGGCCACCGTCTAAATTAATAACAAAAAAATGCAGAGGCCACCAGCTCCTTCCTCCACACAAACGCTTCCTTCCTTCCTTACTTCGTCGGTTGTGAAATGATTTAATTTAATAATCCATTTTCATAACCATGTTAGCAATTTTAATTTTGATAAATAAGTACTTACCTCGTTAATTGTGAAATGATTCGTCAAATCAACATTTATGTCTTTTGATCGAACATCTTGCATCATATTATCACAACCATCATGTTTATCATCCAATTTATCATCATTCAAATACTCGAACTATCAAACGATATAAAAATGTATCAATTTGTAAAAAAGATACGTAAGTTATACGGATAAAAACCATACAAGTCAAAACTTACAATGTCATTCTCTATTACAACGTCAAATTTAATCTCCTCTAAGCTTGAAATTTCCAACGGAGTGGAAAAAATATCCTAAAACGCAATGGAAAACTCTAACCATTAAAATAAACTAACAACATGTTCTCATAATAGAAAAAAAATAAAAATCAATCAATTCTAACCTATTTTTTATCTACATCTTCTATCTCTATTAGGCACAAAAGAATATCAGTTTCCATAAGGGTGTAGGGTTTGAAACTGTAAAGAAGTATGTGTTTTTTAGGATAAGTATGGTGGTGAATAACCGAGTGAAGGAATAATATATGGTGGAATAATATAAAAATATAATCATCTGTATTAAATTCATAAAGGTGGTCGGATGTGTAAACCGGGGTGTGAATTGTAGCACCCCAACAATTAAAACATTCATGATTCAACTCGATTCATCACAAAGAGGCAATGACATAATCCACGTAAAAAAGAAAAAAATCTAACAAAATAGAAAGCGAGTTTGTTGACACCACTTTATGTGGTGTCACCATGACTCCGGCCTCCCATTGGTGAAAATCAGGGGGGCCCATATGGGTCCACCTGATTTCCACCAATCAGGTGGTGGAGTAACGTTGACACCACATAAAGTGGTGTCAACAAACTCGTATTGAACAAAATAACATAACCATTGCAGACTCCACAGATGCATATGTCATGCCTAAAAACAAAAGGAAAGGGCTACCACATACCAATCTTTCCAAAAAAGAGAATAATTTACTCAAAGAACTCTTTCGAGAACATAAAGTGGTGTGAACTAAATACATCAAACCAGGTATGATAATCCCTCAAGAACGTATCCTTGATTAGAAACTCAATCTTCTCTAGGTTTTTATCACATTGGTTCTTCCACCTTTGAACCTTCTGTGAACGACCTCCTCTGCTCTTGGCTAGAGAGCTAGTAAAAATGGCAGTAGAAAACATCTTTTTGATTTCTTTGGTGATCTTGTAAGTTTTCTTGAAAAAATATTCATACGCAAAAGGTTTAAGTGATAGTACATCAGTGTCCTCCACAACTGGAAACAAGTTCTGGGTTTTGAGTTTATTGACTATGGCATTGATCGCCTCAAGCGCCGTGAATATTACTCCTGAGTAGAAAATGAGGATGTTCACGTTTTTGACAGATTCCACTTGTTCCCTCAACGGCTTATAGTCTCCATTTAAATTTGTTGGGTAAACTTTAAATATATTAGTGGGAATTGATAAAAAAAATGAAGAGTTGTGTGTCTTTTATGAGTCAAGAGTTATGTTAATTAGTGATGTGTCTTTTATGTGTTAAGAGTCATGTTAAAGTTTGTGTCTAAGTAATGTTTATTGGTAAAGGGTCAAGTCAATTAATGATGTGTCAGTTCGTTAAGTGTTATGTCTATTGATGAAAAGGTGTCTATTGAGTTGTAAGGTCATGTAAACCACTATATATATGAGTGGTCATTTAGTTGTAAGTCAGAAAAAAGAGAAAGTGAGTAAGAGAAAGAGAGAGGGGATAAGTCTGAGAAAAAAAAAAGAGTGTTGTAATGAAAGTTGAATTATAAAAGTAAAAAAAAAAAATTGTTGTGTATCCTCCTCCTCCTCCATAATAATTCCTCTTCTTATTAGTTTTTACAAATTGGTATCGGAGCTACTCTTCTTAAATTTTTTCAAATTGGTATCGGAGCTAGGCTGAAATAATTGGATTTCTATTCCGTATGTCGTGTGTTCTCACAAAAAGAAATTTTGAACAATGAAGTAATGGAAAGAAAGAAGAGTTGATCTCCAAAGGGCTATGGGAGATTGTTGAGAGTGGCTACGAATGGCCAAAAGATGTTAAAAATATGACGGAGAAAGAAAGAAGAGCGTTTACAAGCTTGTGATGGAAAGATCACAATGCTCGTGTTGTGATGTGTGAGAACGTCGATGGAGTAGCATGTAGTCATATTACTGGAGAAAAAACAGCAAAAGATTCATGGGAATTATTAAAAGAGGTGTATGGAAAGGATGAGAAAGGAGAAGATGAAGAGGAAGTTGAAGAATATGGTGAAGAAGAGGTCGAAAGATTCAAAGAGGTGCTGATGGGAAAGAATGCTGCATCAGTAGTGAAAGAAGGTAAAAAATAGGATGAGGTTGAGGAGGACAACAAGTCTGTGGATGAACTCGATGTTGAAGCTGAAATGTTGGAAGTAAAGGATGTGAAAGAAAAGATGGGTAAAAGCGAAGGAGATGAAAACGAGAAAGATGAAAATGAAGAAGGCGATGTTAAGGAGAAGAATAGAGCGAAAGACAAGGACAAGCATGAAGGGAAGAGCGAAAAAGAGGAAGTGGAAAAGGAAAAAGATAAGAAGAAATTTGATGAATCAGAAGAAGATTCCAAACATGATAATCTCGGTCCTGACAAGTAGCGGAGGAGAATGAACGAGATGGCAGTTTCAGATCTCGTCGTCGAAAAGAGCCTTAATCCGGTTGATGCCGACACGAAGAAGAGCAGCAACATGAAGAAGAAGATTGAGAGTTGTGATGCTAAGAAGGCATCGAATTCCCTTAATTCAGCTGAAGTGGAAATAGATACATGTGATAAAGATGATCAAAATGTTGGTATGCTTGAGACGAAACAGAAGAAGGAGAAAAAGAAAGTAGGTGTTTTGGAGGTTCAAGAGCATGATAAGAGCTCTGACATAGTAGCTGGCAATGAGGAGAACACACAACAGTTGAAACACCCCGCCTCCGTTAAGGTCACTCACAAAGGGAATGCCTTAACTTCGGTGGAGCATTATAGGTAAAAGATGCAGATAAATTACAAGACAGACAAATAAACAGCAGGAAAAAAAATTATTTCATAAATACTTGGTTCGGTTAAAACATTACAACAACTGTCTCAAACCAACTTCCAAATTATTACAACAAAATCTCTGTCTTGAATTAAAACATAAAGAAGCATTAAAACAACAGTAAGGTAGCATAAATCCCCAATAAGAGAGTATCCAAAGCCATAGCCCAAGGAAAAAGATTCCAAGCAATACATCTACTTTCTTCAAGCTGGAAATGATCCGATCTAAGCTGAAATTCCCTCCCTGTGGACCTGGGGGGAAAACGGAAGAAAAGAAGACGAAAGAAAATGGGTCAGATATGAGTCTGGTAAGCCCAGTGACTATTCAGCATGTAAACAAGAAAAGGGTTATGACATGAATAAACTGAATCTAGGACATCACCCTAGAAATAAGATAATAAGGCTGAATATGCTATCGCACCCATTTTACTTCTCTGCACCACCTAACTAGTGTCCGAACTAGTAATCTATATGAAATGATCATATGATAACGTGATCCCAATCCAGGCAATTGTGGTAGGCTTCAGGTGTACATCTATTAGAGGATTCCACCTCAATCTGCCTAATTGCCATGAATGTGTTAGATATACCCTCACTACCCTATCGATCGGCTCCTTACTTGCATAACGTTCCATGTGTCTGTGTCAATCGACCATCTCTTGCGTGTAGATACTCTGTGCTGGTCCCACCATAAGGTGTATCAATCCTTATGATAGCGACCCGACACGATTCAAGATGCACAGTGTATAACTACTGGTACCCAATGCCTGCTTTTTCCCACTCCGGAGTATGTGCACGCCTGTAAACCATCGGAACCTACACTGACGTACCCCCTGCCGCTGTTTTGACCGCTTATAATCAGCCCAGTAATCGTGCCCTACCCTACCTAGTTTCAAGGTACCACGATACATCTATGTGGGTTACTGCTGAAATGGGTCTCCGTTACTAGGGTTTCCTATTGGTTAAGTTTGTGGGCCTATATATACAAATATTACCCACCTACACGAGATGTACTTAACCCTCCCACGGATTCTAGCATGTTTACTCAATGGTTAAGTTTGTGGGCCTATATGTACTAATATTACCCAACTACACGAGATGTACTTAACCCTCCCATCGATTCAAGCATGTTTATTTAACGGTTAAGTTTGTGGGCCTATATTTACTAATATTACCCAGCAGCCCAATATGTACTTAAACCTCCTGTACATTATGTCGTATTGGTTAACTGTTGTCCATTCATGTTAACTTAACCCACCCATTCATCATGTCATGTTGGTTAAGTGTTTCTTATTAACTTCACCCTCCTCACTTATCTAGTTGGATTGGTTAAGTGTTTCCTATTAACTTAACCCCGTTCGTCCATCAAGTTGTATTGGTCAAGTGTTTCTTGTTAACTTAACCCCACGTGTTCATCATGTTGTATTGGTTAAGTGTCATCAATCAATTCAAGTTACTTAACCCACCTACTTGTCATGCTACTCTGGTTAAGTGTTGCCTTCTTGTGTTAACTTAACCCTATCACAAATCAAGTTATATTGGTTAAGTGTTGTCCTCTTGTTTTAACTTAACCTTACCACAAATCAAGTTATATTGGTTAAGTATTTCTTATTACTTAACCCTACCCATTCATCATGTTATACTTGTTAAGTGTTTCCTATTAACTTAACCCTAGTCATTCATCTTGTTATATTGGTTAAGTGTTACCTTATTTAACTTAACCCTACCATTCCTGTCTTAGCTTTAATTCATTCATAAAAGCACCAACCACTCACATTAGACAGGTATTGTTGCGGTTACTAGATGTGTCGGGCGGTTCTGGGCAGTTTTACACTGCAACTCAGTCTAACCTCGGGTTCTTTTGGGCTTGATGCACTAACCTCTCACATTAGATATATATTGTTACGGTTGCTGGATGTGTCGGGCGGTTCCGAGCAGTCTTACACCGTAACTCAATCTAACCTTGGGTTATGCATATTTGTCTTTTCTAAATTTACATATTTACCTTCTATATTTATATGTAAATTATTGTCATTCAAGTCATGCCCAATTTCTCTCTAAATCATGTTCATAATTTTAGGTATATAAATTATACCATTTCAATGCCACTAATCATTTAAAATATGCCAATAACATGTAACTTCATGTTTTTTTTCCCGACGTTACCCCCGCTAAACGTTCGCATAAATTTCATAGAATGTTAGGCTTCGCAATTTAGCCTAAATCAAAATCAAGAGGGGAAAAGGAAGAGACACGTAGCATTCAGGACAAGCATAAAATGGATCCAACATATGTTACATAAATTTGGCATAGAATAAATATATGTTTAATTATGAACTTGCAATTTTGAACGTAATCAACATGAACCATAAGCATATGGATGGGAGTTTACATAGAACTACATAATTCCAATTAGTCATTTAAAGGTGAACTTGCATTTTTGGATCTAATTAACATGGGTCTTAAACATATGAAATTACCCAAATCCAACTAGGCATGTAAATGCAAACTTTTATTTTGGGTCCAATGAACATAAACCTTAAGCATATAGAATTGCACAAGTTCAACTAGACATGTGAATGTAAACTTTAATTTGGATCCAATAATCATGAAACTTAAACATATGGAATTACACAGGTTTAAAAAGGCATGTAAATATGAACTTTTATCTTGGATCCAACAAACATGAATCTTAAGCATATGGTTTTACACAAGTTTAACAAGGCATATAAATATGAACTTTTATCTTGGATCCAACAAACATGAATCTTAATCATATGGTTTTACGCAAGTTTAACCAGGCATGTAAATATGAACTTTTATCTTGGATCCAACAAACATGAATCTTAAGCATATGGTTTTACACAAGTTTAACAAGGCATGTAAATATGAACTTTTATCTTGCATCCAACAAACATGAATCTTAATCATATGGTTTTACACAAGTTTAAAAAGGCATGTAAATATGAACTTTAATCTTGGATCCAATTTTCATAGATCTAAATGTAAATCTAAACATAACACATGTCTTGGCCTAATAACTTGCATGTTACATAACATGAATGAATTACCAATTTTACATGATTCGTTTACATCAACATAATAACCACATAGCCTAACAACTTGCATGATTCAATAATCATAGATCTAAATGTGGATCTAAACAACTTGCATGATTCAATAAACTTTGATCTAAATGTAGATCTAAACAACTTGCATGATTCAATAAATGTAGATCTAAATGTGGATCTAAACAACTTGCATGATTCAATAAACATAGATCTAAATGTAGAACTAAACAACTTGCATGTTACATAACACGAAAAAGTCTACAAATTTACATAATATACGATTAGTTTAATATCAACATAATAACCACAATAATCTCACAAGCACATACGATAGAATCGTTACAAGAATAGGCATAAATCAGCATCGTCATTATCTTACAACTAGGAATTACTCTAGTTTTCATTTTATTACAAATCCCAACTTTTAATCGTTCACATCTAAATAATAACAGGACTTACAAAGAAAAGAAAGTCTTGATTTTTGGGATCTGTTTTCTGAATTTAAAAGCAATCCCTTGAAGAAGACTATCAATTATCTAAGTTAGTTTTGATTTGAAGCTTTAAATTGTTTTCTAATTGAAGAAGAAATGGTGGCTAGGCTAGAACGTTCATTGACAGCATGGTGGCTCCTTGGAATGAATTAGTGTGATTTAAGGTTTGAGGATTAGGGTTGCTTTTATAGAAGTTTAATCTTATGTGAGCCGTTAGATCGTTCTAGGAGCAACCCGAGCCATCCAACTAAAGCAATGTGTCACTCAGCCAATCATAGCATGACACATAAGCCTTAACACCTCTGAATTTGTCACAAAGCCAATCAGAGAAGGCCACGTAAAAAAAGACAATCCTTGACCAACAAAAAATGCGCCACGTGCGCCACATGATGCGTACACGTCATATATATATATATATATATATATATATATATATATATGTATATGTATATATATATATTTTCTTTTTATCTATCTTCCCAATTAACCATTTTCACACTAAACCACGTTTTGAACCGCGTTCACACTAAGCCAATTTTTAGCCATTCCCCTAAAACAAAAATATGGGGCTGGCAGGGATCGAACTCTGTACCTCTTGTATGCAAGTCACATGTTCTAATCAAATGAGCTACTAAGTCTTTTGCTTACAAATCTTAGAACAATGCTAAACATTATTCTTTTCTCAATCTTCTTTTTCATGTTTTGCTGCAATATTTAATTTAAAGATATCTTCTTCATACGGAGTTCGATTTACGCAAACTCGGACTCTATCTTAAGCAGAATTCCGAGATGAACGCAATGGCGCAACCCGTTTCACCTATTTATTCTTTTTCAAATTAATTATTCTTTAATTTGTTACTCTCAGAAAACACGGGGTGTTACATTCTCCGCTCCATAAAGGATTTCGTCCCCGAAATCTCTAAGTTAAGAAGAATGCATATCCTAACATCCAACATCCATCTACTCAACCATTCAATCACAGGCGTCCATTGTCCTTAAAAATATTTCTAATGCTTACATGATCATATGCATAGTGTGTGTACATGTCCTTATCTAATGCAAAATCAGGTAGTCTACTGATTCAGTTGACCTCCTTAATGTGGATTATGTTAGTGCCATGAGTCCATCATGTATGTAATTATTCCTAATCGTACTTTATAAATTCTACATGAGTGCACAAACATTCATACAAATACAACATCCATATGATAACACATCAAGTTTCAGTCCATATATATAAAAATTCACTCATGCATATGCAATATGAAAGTGACTGAGCCGATCTAGTGCCTATTGTGTGTATATGCATCCACGAGCAACCACTAGCAAACACTTGCAACCACTTGCATCCACCAAACATAACATGTCTCAAACACATGTTTACATCCATTGGCTTCTACCTAAGGATCGGGAATAGGATCGAGAGGATATACTTAAAAGTAAAGACTAGCATGCAAATAAACTTTACAGAAAAAGAGGAATCAAGGATATACCTAAAAAGATAGAAACAAACATGCATAGAATTCCAAGAAAAAGAGATCAAGGATATACCCTCAAGAAAAAGGGTATGATGCACATGTGTTATCTTCAGTCTCCCACGTCCCGTCTTCTTGAGCTTCACTCCACTGTACCTTAACTAATTTAACTTCACAGTTGCGAGGCTTCTTGACCTCCATTTCCAAAACTCACTAGTAAAGATAGGACCTCGATCACTTACTATGCTAGAGGGTACCCAATGTAGTCGAATTATCTTCCTAAGATAAACAGATGTTAACCATGATACCAAGTGTATATACTAAGATGATTAGAGGTCTCTCCTCTACTTAGCTTATCCATCATGTCACAAATCTGAGGGTCTAAAGTTAAAGGTTGCTATGTACTTTTTACCTCTCTTAAGGTCAGTCTTACTTTAGGGCGCCTGCCACAATCATGTATTTCTCACGCAAACCATCCTAGTCGAACTCGACATCCCTCAAGTACAAGCCCCAAAGGCCTAAACCAATATCAGACAAGCACCCAAGGAATACCTCCTCCGAATTTGGACGATCTACGTGAGATGATACTAGAAAAACAATTGAGCACTTAACCGACTCTGGCTATCCTCGCCAATCTTGCTCCAAAACTATCGTTGATCACAAAACTGGCTTTGCATTGTCAACTAGATATATGTAGAAGTCTATCTCGAGATTTAAGGGGAGAATCCCTAACCTAATCAAAAACACCTGCGTACTCATGGACTACTCTAACGGATCGCAAATCGTCGATAGATGCATCAAGTGATTCTAGGTAGCTAAGACTAACTGATCCCCTCAGGATCGCACGAAATCTCTAGGGTTTTTTCGGGGCAAGTAAAAAGTCTAACTACCCTCGTTTCACAATTACTAGCTAACCAATCCATGCCTATAATCAACCTATAGCCCGTGAAACCAGAAACATAAGCATTACACTTAAACTCAATCCTTAATATAGATATTATCAAATCCTTACAAACCAAAGATAAATGAGTCGAACCACCAATCGGATTTGAGAAAATAATGGGATCTTCTATTATACTAGTACTAAGGTGCAGAGGCTCAACTACGGAAGAAGATATAAGCGAATGTGAAGTGCTAAAACCAAAAAGAGCACTAATAGGATGATCAAAAAGGAAAAACTAAACAGAAACCTTACTACCTCTCTCTCAGGTATGCTGGCTGTGAGAGCATGCATCTACCCTCCTGAAAATCCTGTCATTTGTTCTTGCCCTTGTCCTTAATTATACGACCCGTTATACCATAATAAAGATACTTCCACTTGTCCTGTGATTCTTCCACTTATACCTCTTTCATTTTACCTCCTTTGTGAACCAAGTCCATATCCATGAGTTCCTCATCCTTGGGTTGTGCTCCTTAGTAAAAGTCCCTCAGTCTCATCTTTACTATCCTTGTGTAACACGTTGACAAGTCTCTCGAAAGCTGCCTCCATCGCATGGAAAATCCTACAAAGCTCGAAAGAAAATTAGCCGTAGGTGAAAGTACTACGGCTATAGATGAAAGTTGGGCGCTAATTTTCCCTTTGAAAGTATCGTAGTCTCATCAAGCCTACGGAATCATGCCGCGATGAGGTTACCTCCCAGAAAGCTAGGAGCTTCGGAGACTCAGGAAAAAAGGAAACAAGGATTCAAACAGAGGATCAAAAAGATAGTGCATTTGGCTTTGGGGAATATGCCTTTAAAACAAAACTTTTCTTTTGAAAATGCTTCTTTTAAAATCGTTTTGAAAATAATTTTTCAAATCTTTTATCTAATCCGGTAACCTTTAGTTCTGATACCAAGTGAAACACCCCGCCTCCGTTAAGGTCACTCACAAAGGGAATGCCTTAACTTCGGTGGAGCATTATAGGTGAAAGATGCAGATAAATTACAAGACAGACAAATAAACAGTGGAAAAACATGAAAATTTATTTCATAAATACTTGGTTCAGTTAAAACATTACAACAACTGTCTCAAACCAACTTCCAAATTACTACAACAAAATCTCTGTCTTGAATTAAAACATAAAGAAGCATTAAAACAATAGTAAGGTAGCATAAATCCCCAATAAGAGAGTATCCAAAGCCATAGCCCAAGGAAAAAGATTCCAAGCAATACATCTACTTTCTTCAAGCAGGAAAAGATCTGATCTAAGCTGAAGTATTCCCTCCCTGTGGACCGGGGGGGGGGGGGGAACGGAAGAAAAGAAGACGAAAGAAAATGGATCAGACATGAGTCTGGTAAGTCCAGTGACTATTTAGCATGTAAACAAGAAAAGGGTTATGACATGAATAAACTGAATCTAGGACATCACCCTAGAAATAAGATAATAAGGCTGAATATGCCATCGCACCCATTTTACTTCTCTGCACCACCTAACTAGTGTCCCAGCTAGTAATCTATATAAAATGATCATATGATAACGTGATCCCAATCCCCGCAATTGTGGTAGCCTTCAGGTGTACATCTATTATGAGGATTCTACCTCAATCTGCCTAATTGCCATGAATGTGTTAGATGTACCCTTAGTACCCTATCGATCGGCTCCTTACTTGCATTAACGTTCCATGTGTCTGTGTCAATCGGTCCTCTCTTGCGTGTAGATACCCTATGCTGGTACCACCATAAGGTGTATCAATCCTTATGATAGCGACCCGACACGATTCAAGATGCACAGTGTATAACTACTGATACCCAGTGCCTGCTTTTTCCCGCTCCGGAGTACGTGCACGCCCGTATACCGTCGGAACCTACACTGATGTACCCCCTACCGCTGTTTTGACCGCTTATAATCAGCCCAGTAATCGTGCCCCACCCTGCCTAGTTTCAGGGTACCATGATACATCTATGTGGGTTACTGCTGAAATAGGTCTCCATTACTAGGGTTTCCTATTGGTTAAGTTTGTGGGCCTATATATACAAATATTACCCACCTACACAAGATGTACTTAACCCTCCCACCGATTCTAGCATGTTTACTCAATGGTTAAGTTTGTGGGCCTATATGTACTAAAATTACCCACCTACACGAGATGTACTTAACCCTCCAATCGATTCAAGCATGTTTATTTAACGGTTAAGTTTGTGAGCCTATATTTACTAATATTACCCACCAGCCCAATATGTACTTAACCCTCCTGTACATTATGTCGTATTGGTTAACTATTGTCCATTCATGTTAACTTAACCCACCCATTCATCATGTCATGTTGGTTAAGTGTTTCTTATTAACTTGACCCTCCTCACTTATCATGTTGGATTGGTTAAGTGTTTCATATTAACTTAACCCCGTTCGTCCATCAAGTTGTATTGGTCAAGTGTTTCTTGTTAACTTAACCCCACGTGTTCATCGTGTTGTATTGGTTAAGTGTCATCAGTCAATTCAAGTTACTTAACCCACCTACTTGTCATGCTACTCTGGTTAAGTGTTGCCTTCTTGTGTTAACTTAACCCTACCACAAATCAAGTTATATTGTTTAAGTGTTGTCCTCTTGTTTTAACTTAACCTTACCACAAATCAAGTTATATTGGTTAAGTATTTCTTATTACTTAACCCTACCCATTCATCATGCTATACTGGTTAAGTATTTCATATTAACTTAACCCTAGTCATTCATCTTGTTATATTGGTTAAGTGTTACCTTAATTAACTTAAACCTACCATTCCTGTCTTAGCTTTAATTCATTCATAAAAGCACTAACCACTCACATTAGGTAGGTATTGTTGCGGTTACTGGAAGTGCCGGGCGGTTCCGGGCTGTTTTACACCGCAACTCAGTCTAACCTCGGGTTCTTTTGGGCTTGATGCACTAACCTCTCACATTAGATATATATTGTTACGGTTGCTGGATGTGCCAGGCGGTTCCGGGGAGTCTTACACCGTAACTCAATCTAACCTCGGGTTAGGCATATTTGTCTTTTCTAAATTTACATATTTACCTTCTATATTTATATGTAAATTATTGTCATTCAAGTCATGCCCAATTTCTCTCTAAATCATGTTCATAATTTTAGGTATATAAATTATACCATTTCAATGCCACTAATCATTTAAAATATGCCAATAACATGTAACTTCATGTTTTTTTCCCAATGTTACCCCCGCTAAACGTTCGCATAAATTTCATAGAATGTTAGGCTTCACAATTTAGCCTAACTCAATAATCAAGAGGGGAAAAGAAAGAGACACGTAGCATTCAAGACAAGTATAATATGGATCCAATATATGTTACATAAATTTGGCATAGAATAAATATATGTTTAATTGTGAACTTGCAATTTTGAACCTAATCAACATGAACCATAAGCATATGGATGGGAGTTTACATAGAACTACACAATTCCAATTAGTCATATAAAGGTGAACTTGCATTTTTGGATCTAATTAACATGGTTCTTAAACATACGAAATTACCCAAATCCAACTAGGCATGTAAATGCAAACTTTTATTTTGGGTCCAATGAACATATACCTTAAGCATATAGAATTGCACAAGTTCTACTAGACATGTGAATGTAAACTTTAATTTGGATCCAATAATCATGAATATTAAACATATGGAATTACACAGGTTTAACAAGGCATGTAAATATGAACTTTTATCTTGGATCCAACAAACATGAATCTTAAGCATATGGTTTTACACAAGTTTAACAAGGTATGTAAATATGAACTTTTATCTTGGATCCAACAAACATGAATCTTAATCATATGGTTTTACACAAGTTTAACAAGGCATGTAAATATGAACTTTTATCTTGGATCCAACAAACATGAATCTTAAGCATATGGTTTTACACATGTTTAACAAGGCTTGTAAATATGAACTTTTATCTTGGATCTAACAAACATGAATCTTAATCATATGTTTTACACAAGTTTAACAAGGCATATAAATATGAACTTTAATCTTGGATCCAATTTTCATAGATCTAAATGTAAATCTAAACATAATACATGTCTTGGCCTAATAACTTGCATGTAACATAACATGAATGAATTACCAATTTTACATGATTGGTTTACATCAACATAATAACCACATAGCCTAACAACTTGCATGATTCAATAATCATAGATCTAAATGTGGATCTAAACAAATTGCATGATTCAATAAACTTTGATCTAAATGTAGATCTAAACAACTTGCATGATTCAATAAACATAGATCTAAATGTGGATCTAAACAACTTGCATGATTCAATAAACATAGATCTAAATGTAGATCTAAACAACTTGCATGTTACATAACATGAAAAAGTCACCAAATTTACATAATATATGATTAGTTTAACATCAACATAATAACCACAATAATCTCACAAGCACATACGATAGAATCGTTACAAGAATAGGCATAAATCAGCATCGTCATTATCTTACAACTAGGAATAACTCTAGTTTTCATTTTATTACAAATCACAACTTTTAATCGTTCACATCTAAATAATAACAGGACTTACAAAGAAAAGAAAGTCTTGTTTTCTGGGATCTGTTTTCTGGGATCTGTTTTCTGAATTTGAAAAGCAATCCCTTGAAGAAGACTAACAATTCTCTAAGTTAGTTTTGATTCGAAGCTTTAACTTGTTTTCTAATTGAAGAAGAAATGGTGGCTAGGCTAGAACGTTCATTGACAACATGGTGGCTCCTTGGAATGAATTAGTGTGATTTAGGGTTTGAGGATTAGGGTTGCTTTTATAGAAGTTTAATCTTATGTGAGCCGTTAGATCGTTCTAGGAGCAATCAGAGTCATCCAACTAAAGCAATGTGTCACTCAGCCAATCATAGCATGACACATAAGCCTTAACACCTCTAAATTTGTCACAAAGCCAATCAGAGAAGGCCACGTAAAAAAAGACAATCCTTGACCAACAAAAAATGTGCCACGTGCGCCACATGATGCGTACATGTCATATATATATATATATATATATATATTCTATATATATATATATATTCTTTTTATCTATCTTCCCAATTAACCATTTTCACACTAAATCACGTTTTGAACTGCGTTCACACTAAGTCACTTTTTAGCCATTCCCCTAAAACAAAAATATGGCGCTGGCAGGGATTGAACTCTATACCTCTTGTATGCAAGTCACATGTTCTAACCAAATGTGCTACTAAGTCTTTTGCTTACAAACCTTAGAACAATGCTTAACATTATTCTTTTCTCATTCTTCTTTTTCATGTTTTGCTGCAATATTTAATTTAAAGATATCTTCTTCATACGTAGTCCGATTTACGCAAACTCGGACTCTAACTTGAGCAGAATTCCGAGATAAACGCAATGGCACAACCCGTTTCACCTATTTCTTCTTTTTCAAATTAATTATTCTTTAATTTGTTACTCTCAGAAAACACGGGATGTTACAACAGTTTTTAGGTCATGAAAGTTATGATGTGAATAATAAGAACACCATAGATGAGGGTGATCCAGGAGGTCCAAAGGTCAGTGAAAGCTCTACTGCGATGAAAAACATTGTAGAAAAGGATGTGGGTTTTGAACAGCCAGCTGAGATATTGGGTATGTTTGGAACTGACAAATGTTGGAATCAGCCAGTTAAAAATTCATTTTTTGACAAATGCGATCAAATTTCAAAAAGGAAGAGAGAAAAAGAAATATTGAATTTCAGTTGCTTTCAGACGAGTGGGAAAAGGAACAAGAAAGAAGGCAAGGCGGAAATTTTAGAAGAAAGTGAAGAGCTAACTGGTGACGTATACAAACCGCCCTGCAAGACTAAAACATTTAAAGTTTACGGGGGAGTTTTGTTGGGTAAACTTTAAATATATTAGTGGGAAATGATTAAAAATGAAGATTCGTGTGTTTTTTATGAGTCAAGTGTCATGTTAATTAGTTATGTGTCTTTTATGTGTTAAGAGTCATGTTAAAGTTTGTGTCTAAGTAATGTTTATTGGTAAACGGTCAAGTCAATTAATGATGTGTCAGTTCGTTAAGGGTATGTCTATTGATGAAAAGGTGTCTATTGAGTTGTAAGGTCGTGTAAACCACTATATATATATGAGTGGTCATTTAGTTGTAAGTAAGAAAAAAAGAGAAAGTGAGTAAGAGAAAGAGAGAGGGGATAAGTCTGAGGAAAAAAAGAGTGTTGTAATGGAAGTTGAATTATAAAAGTAAACAAAATTTGTTGTGTATCCTCCTCCTCCATAATAATTCCTATTCTTATTAGTTTTTACAAACTGGTATCAGAGCTACTCTTCTTAAATTTTTTCAAAATCTACTTGTTCAGCCATAGTCTTGTATGCATTCTTCTTGAATGGAGATGATGGTGGACTGGAGCTGGAGGCTTCGGTGTTATGACTCATTGGGTAAACAATTAGGGTGGATTTGGGTTTCCTTTTTTCTTCTTCTTTTTTTCCTTTTCCTTTTTCTCGGTGTAGAAGTTTAGGATGATAGAAATGATGGTTAAGGAGAATAAAAGGATCCATAGGGTTTTTATAAAGAATCATTGCCACCTAATTATTTACAAGAAAAATGGGTTGTATTTTATTTACGGATAAGCCGAGCTTCTTTACCTTACCCTAGTCGGTTTATTCAGAAATGTAGGTTATTGCATCTTAAAAAACACAGTTCACAGTCGAAGTTCTAACAAAACAAATCCTAGAAGAAAACTTGCATACTTCATATTCTGCATAAACCTTGCAGAAGCCAGTAATCTCGATCAACACAATCCAAGAAAACTCCGTCTCCTAAAAAGACTTACTGAATAAAATTTCTGTGTGGAATTAAGTGAACATCAATGCCTCTTCTCAGCATTTGACATTGTTTGCGTCTAAAATAACCAAAGTGAAAAAAAAAATTCTAATCGGAATGCATTGTATGTAAATCACAGAATATCATTTGATTATAAGTCAGTAAAGAAGCAAATCCATAGAAACTGCATTAAATTGGAAATAAGAAGTAAAATAACTCACTTTGCAGGAAGTATAATCAGTCAAACGACTAGAAGCTATTACTTTATTTCCCGAATTCAACTAAGAGCATCATTTCCAACTGAACATTGGATTTCGAATTTTTGGACATCCATACCTAAAACACGCTCCAACTATGTATGGAAAGAACCAATAGTTCAAATTTCAAAGGGAAGAGTTTCCGAATATGCAAACAAACGCCTCAAATCAGGGGTTTGTTGAATTTTTCAACAAACGCCTTTTTAAAAGAATTCTCCACACATTGCAAACATGCGCCATATTTTCTAGTACACAGAGGCATGAGGGCCCACATTTACTGGTTTATTATATATGTTGTCATGTTGTAGAAGGCTCTCATTTCCTGAACTATTTTTGTGTACATTTACTGGTTTATTATATGTCACATTTTCTAATGGAAATAACTTTCCACAATCGTGCTACTGTGGGAAAGTCACTGACGCGACCCGAACTTCCTCGGTGTCCGAAGAGAAGAGAAAGAACAGATTGTCTGAGAACACGACAATCAGAACACAAACAAAAGAACATTTCATTGTTATTACAACAATTACATCAGAGTACAAGAATATACAGAGTATAAATAAATATTACACATTTGATAAATATCAGATATTTACAAATTACAATGCAGCGGAAAATAATACAAAACACAACTGAAAGGAATACACGGATACAGAGCTTTTGGAATATCATTCCAGCTGTAAACCGGGATCTGGTGAATATAAATCCGCAAAACCAAAACTACTAGCTGCCCGTATGGAAAATAGGGGCACCCAGATTTTAGGTTAAAACAATAATCTCTAGGTTAGTCATGTGACTGGTGTGAGAACTAAAACAGTTGTTAAATCTTTACTTTAAAATAAAGTAAATCAAGTGACCACGCCGTATAACGCGGAACGGGTTTTCTCCCAAGAATACCAGTGCATAAAACAAACAGCGCAATGCTTTTTGAAAAATGAATCTATTATAAGACTCCAGTCCCATCACACAATTCGACGCAAGCCGGAGGATAGAGTTTTACCTTATAATAGCCAAACATGCTTGGTACGTTTAAAACAAATCATTTTGATACTATTATAGTGTAAAGTGTATAAAACAACTTCAAATATAAATGTATCAATCATAGATGGCATGGGTACCATATATCATGTCGCCATACTAGTTCTACAATTAAAACCGCAAGTCATGTATTGGAAGTTGGATTTTCATCTGTGAACCAAGGCAAAGGGATCATCCTGTCCCAATTCGAGACTCTCTATCCCGAGCCTCCGGAACAGCCGCAACTGCGCCTTTGATCGTCAGGGTCGGTCCACACAAAGTGGATTAAAATTCCTCAACAATACGTTTCCCAACCCTATGGGGCGTAAATTGGTCAGTATATTGCCAAACCATCCATCGACCCCATAGTGACCGATATAACCGAGGCGTCTCGCTTTCCATCATCCACATAAGCAAAACGTCCGGGCTTGTAAAACTCGTAAACCACTCCTATCTAGAAAGAAACACATGTTCTCCCTGATGTCCTCTCTCGTTTCTGGTTCACACCGGGGTGTGAGGCTCGCGAATTAACGCTATACACAAAGCTATGCTATATTAAAGTCGTGCTTTGATCATCAACCATAAGACTCTTCTTTTCAACAGAAGCCTTGATCATTTGCATCTCAGCATGCCACACAGGCAATTCACGCCATGCAACTGATGTATATCAATCACACAGAATGAAATCCAATGTCAGACACACATCCATTTACAAGTTCGTTCTGGGTCTGAACGAAACCGGAGGCACCTTATTCCTCGTCCCATATGTCCAATACAAGAGAGAGGTCCTCGCATATCCGGTCGATCTCCAAGTACGTCTGGACGATCACCACTTATTACCTCGTCTTGGGTGTACAGCCCAACCAAGACATCCGTAATCATCCAAACGATGTGAATGCCTCCGTTCTTCAACCACCGTCTTCATCGTCGACTCATCGCCGATTCAGTTATTCAAAATGGGATAAACCCGGTCTTTCCGAATAACTCACGTATATTATAAACAAGTGCTACAAAAACACAACATACGCCTCATTCCAATCCAGAATATTCCTTTATTCAAATATTCTTATACTTTGGGAAAGGTTCCCATTAATTTTATCAAAGATAAATTCTTTAAATTTATTCTTTAATCCTCCTTTGGATATCAATTCAAACCAAATTAAGGTTTATCCAAACTAGTCGGGATAAGCGAACCTTACTGAAGTAATCATTTGTTAAATTTCCCAATCCCAACCTATTCATCCCATGAAGCAAAACCAGTAATACTTCATATCTAACCCCACGGTGTTATCGGTAAATTCAATTACCATTTCACGTTCAAATCTAATTAAAGATTTAACAATCGCCTGGAGTAAAACTAGCGGTACTCCATTCTCGATCATTTCTTGAATTTGATAATTTTAGTTATCAAATTCGCCTTTCAATCTATTTAAAGATTCATTAAAACTCTAATTCAGTTTAAATTTCCAAAAATCATTACTTAATGATTATTCAAAGTTAAGAAATAAATCTTATCTTTAATTGAGTTAAAGAACTAATGTCATTTAAAACACAGCTCACGATAAACCCAAAATCACATTCCATTAACAATCGAATCTTCACGGAAAACAGATCAATATATATATATATATAATCGATATGAACTTCCATATCCAACCGATAATATAAATGGTTTAACGACAAAGCCTTTTAAATTCCATATATATTAACAGTCTTCCTCTACAGAAGCTCACTTCGATTATTACCAAATCGAATTCCATTCAATTCCAATTTAATATGTTAAATTGGAAAACTTTACTTTGGAATATCTCATTTAAATCTTAACAAAAGATTTATAAATTCCAAATCACATTTCACTATAAATCGGGTTAAAGAACGAATGTCGTTAAAAACACAGTTCACGATAAACCCAATTCACATTCCATTTTATTCCAATTATTAAATATAATTAGAAACTCTAACAATCTTAATTAGAAGATTTATTCTCTTCACATAGGGTTCAAGAACAGTGTTACTGAAGACACAATTCATAACAAACCCAAAATCCCATTTGATATTAAATACAAGGCTCTGATTAGAAAATATATCGACTTATATTCAATATCAAATTCTACAACCAACAAATATCGTATTGGAAATAACGATATAAATATATCTTTCAAATTTCCATAGCAATATCTCTATAATCACGAAATCCAACATCGAAATATTCCGAAGACAATTTCGATTCAAATCCATTCCAATTTATATATTGGAAATCCTGGTTATTTTTAAAACCATTTCAAATCCAATTTTTTTTATTTAAAAATTATTGGATTTCAAATCTAGTTAATAACTAGTTCATTTTGATAAAAATATATTTTTATCTTTTCAAATATGGAATTTTTCATCCCAATTCTTTCCAAATCATTTAATATGATTTTACCCAAATTATTGATATTTTTAATAATTTTATCAAGGCCCGTACAGTCGATTTCCATAAACGGCCATCGAACTGCACTTACAGCGACATTTTCCAAATTTGGTTTGGACATAATTCCAAATCCAACCATTAGATTTCAATTTTCTTGTATTCTTAAAAACTCTTTTCGATACGAACCCAACGGTTCCAGTTTTAGGAGAATCCGACGGTCGGACCTCCCGTAATGTCCATTTGAAGTCAATGGTCGAAATTCGCGAGCTGCCGCGGCGCGACGCATTCTATTCAGGCCATTAAATATGTATATTATACATATTATATATATTTCGTCGATTTCCATTTAAAATGTATTTTATAAATCGTTTTAAATTCATTTTCAAAATGATTTCAACTTCATATTCAATTTTAAATCAAAATTGAATATTCTATATCATTAATATATAAATGATAATATTTTCAAAACATTAGATTTTGAAATCACTTCCATTTCGATATTCATTATAAAAATGAATAAAATTGAAATAAATATAGTTCATGTCTAAATGGCGTTAATCTAATCAACACGACTTCATATATTTAAATATTTTCATGTCCATCCCAAATCGGACATAAAAATCATATTTTGATCCATTACTGAATATTATTTTAAAATATTAGTTATTTTAAAATATTCCTTATTTGCTATTTTAAAATATTCATTATTTTAAAATATTCATTCCTTCTGAATTGGAATCAGACACAATCAATTACCATATAATTTTATTTATATGGATTTCATACACACATGTACACAACAATAATCAAACACAGCCAACCATCATCCAGAGTGCATTACACAACCGCATAAGCGTTAAATATAAATAATTAACGCTTACAACAGCCTGTCAACCAATCGATTGACATAAAACTAATATTGTGATTAGTGTATGTCCAATATCATCCCAATACCCGTGTGGGGTTTTCAAACAACAAACACTGATTATTATTTGTGTAGTTGAGCGATGTGTAAAAATATATCGTCCCAATCCATATCAGTAAAATGGTTGTACATAAACAAATCGTCTGATTTGTAAACGAATATTTATTTTATTCATATACCCGTTAAAAATTATATTTTTAACGATAAAATATTTTACTTAACACATGAATATTTAATTTAATTCGTTCATTCAATAAAAATGATATTTTTATTGGTCATACATTTTACTCAACACATGAATATATTATTCAACACATGAATATTTTATTTTCATTTCACATCACAATCACAATCCATTTCTACAACACAATACAATCAGTCAAGTCGTCCATGGTCTGTGGACGACGGAGAGCAGTTCATGTATGCAGTTATAAAATAAATAACTGTACAGAAATAATTTTTAGTGAGGAGTTCTCACAGTCGGTTTCCACTCCGTCAGTGTTTATCTGGCGAATTCAACACCGTTCGGATTTGAATTTGCCTAAAACTCTAACGTGCTCCAAATTGGACCCGGTCAGTTTTGTTGCGAAGGTCTCGTCTAGGGTCGGAATTTTCACGAAATCTGTTGTGCGATAGGAGGATCAGGTTGCACTGGTTCGAAGAGGTAGGAGCGATGCCGACTTCGCTGGCGGTGGCGTCAGGTGCAGCGGCGTAGTTCGTCGTCGGCGGCGGAATGATGGTGCTGACCTCCTGGAGGTGATTCGGAGAAATTACTCAATGAAAAATTATAAACTTTATATGGATTTGAAGAGGAGGATGACATCTACAAGATTCCCAACTAGAGCAAGTGATTTCGTTGAGTGGATTGAGAGAAGCCGAAGATAGAAGGCCAGGGATGATTTCCGCCTTTGATACTGAAGAACGACGGGTTTTTTTTATTTTTATGGAAAATATAATTAATGAATAGTATTTATAATTGGTCCATATATATATTTATTTCAAAAATAGCGTTTTCTTATCCAAACTCCAAATCAAACCCAATGACTATAGCCCCTAGCTAATTACCCCCATTCCGAACATAATGGGATATGTCCCGTAACCCAATTCGGCTGTTTCGATCAGTTTTTATCAAAATTAAAATATAATCAATATATATTTAATTTTAACGCACATTTTAATTTACTGGGGCCACATACAGACTCCAAAAATTCCAAAAAAATAAATCTAGTTATGTTTTGATGATACGGTCCTAACGAAACTAATTTCCTTGAATTTGGAGAGCGTTTGAAAAACGGTACTTTTTCCACTCGATTAAATTCAATCTGAATTGACCAAACACGTTTAAATTTACCACGCTCACTTATTGATTCCAAAAATTATGAAAATTGGAATCCTGTAATAATTTGACATTCCGGATACAACAAAAGTGGTCTCGTTGAAAACGGAGGTCGTTTGCAAAATCACTATTTTTAAGGGTTATATTTCCATAGCGACTATTCTGAATTTTCAACTAGGCATAACTTTTTATTCCCTCTATGAAATTTGGATTTTTCAGATTCGTTGGAAAGATATTTTCAAACAGATTCAAATATTTCTGGTTTCACTAAAATCCAGTTTACTTTGAATCCTGTACATTCATTTGAAAATTGAAATCTAAATTTCAAACTACCACGCCATTTCTAATTCCTTTTATAATTAAAATAAATATTTATATTCTAACTTCGATTTAAATAATATTATACGTTCTAATTCTATTCAAAATAAATTTCTAGTCATTATTATCTAAAATAAATCATTTTAAATATTCAAAATTCATTGAAATTGCCAAAATAAAAATTTTAAATTGGTTCTGAAAATCCGGGTTGTTACATTCTCCCCCACTTAAATATTTACGTCCTCGAAAAGGAACGGAGATGAAAGTTGTTTTGCTAATCAACTCAACTTTCAGTTTGGCTTTCATTCTTCAACTTTTCAGTTTCTAAGAATTTTCTAATTCTTCAAAAATTTGGCTAACACCCTAAGTTTTTGAAAAAATTTCGCCGTAACCTCCTTTGTACGGGGAGAGATTTAAACCCCCAACTAGCCTCACGGGGCCCTCATCCATCCAAAAGAAAAAGAAAATGCCAAGCGGCCAGCCTTAGGCTCATAAAATCAATAAAAGAAAAAGAAAATGCCAAGCGGCTAGCCTTAGGCTCATAAAATCATTAAAAGAAAAAGAAAATGCCAAGCGGCCAGCCTTAGGCTCATAAATCTTTAAAAGAAAAAGAAAATGCCAAGCGGCCGGCCTTAGGCTCATAAATCTTTAAAAGAAAAAGAAAATTAGTAAACACGTACCTATTTGTCGGGCATACAATTTTATTCCTCTTCTTAGTTTCCCTGTTATGACCTGTTTATTATATACATGTATAAATGTATGCAGTTCCAATCAATTTTCAATTAAGTTCAATATTTGGTTCGATTTGCTAAATTTACCTTCCACTTACATGTTGGTTTGAATGA
Source organism: Allium sativum (assembly GCA_030737875.1). Lineage (NCBI taxonomy): Eukaryota > Viridiplantae > Streptophyta > Magnoliopsida > Asparagales > Amaryllidaceae > Allium > Allium sativum. The sequence goes on from CM060920.1 coordinate 251,715,246, forward strand.
AAAAGCACACAACACAATCAGCAATCATCAATTAATTAGTGATTAATGTTTCAAACACATAACTTTTATATATACTCAAAAATCTATCTTTGACGCCAAATCACAACAATATATTCTGACTATATTTTGGTTCTCACACAAGTCAATTGGAAATATATAGATATCCCAATTTCGAAACTCGAAAATAAACTACTGATGCTACGTATCATCAGTAGAATCATTCCCGGGCGACTAGAGTGTAATTTTATATCTATCCAGTATATTTGAGGCTTCGTATACACATGGACCAGAGGTATATGCAAAATCTTTATATACTCGACTGTCCAGATCAATTTAAAATAAAGTACTCAAATACTTATAATAAGGTTTTAAATTTTCAAAACAAAATTTGTTTTTATTTTTATTTTAAAAATAATACTCTTCGGACTCATTCTAGGATACTACTGATCCCATCTCTAACGAGTCATTCTCATTGGATATTACTAATCCAATCTCTGATGAATTCTTTCATTTGGTTCTATTGTGTCTTGTTCTCGAGCTCTGTAAACCAAAGCTCGAATACCAAACTGACACGAACGGAACTTCCCCGGTCTCCGAAGAGAAGAGAAAGAACGGATTGTCTGAAAATACGACAATCAGAACACAAATAGAAGAACATTTCATTGTTATTACAACAATTACATCAGAGTACAAGAATATACAGAGTATGAATAAATATTACACATTTGATAAATATCACAGATTTACAAATTACAATGCAGCGGAAAATAATACAAAACACAACTGAAAGAGATACACGGATAAGAGGTTTCCGAATATCATTCCAGATGTAAACCAGGATCCTGCGAATATAAATCTGTAAAACTAAAACTACTAGTTGCCCATGTGGAAAATAGGGGCACCCAGAGTTTAGTTTAAAACAATAAACTCTAGGTCAGTCATGTGACTGGTGTGAGAACTAAAACAGTTGTTAAATCATTACTTTAAAATAAAGTAAATCAAGGGACCACACCGTATAACACGGAACGGGTTTTCTCCCAAAAAGACCAGTGCATCAAACAAACAGCGCAATCCTTTTTGAAAAATGAAGCTATTATAAGACTCAGGTACCATCACACAATGCAACGCAAGGCGGAGGATAGAGTTTTACCTTATAATAGCCAAACATGCTTGGTACATTTAAAACAAATCATTTTGAAACTATTATAGTGCAAAGTGTATAAAACAACTTCAAATATAAATGTATCAATTATAGACGGCATGGGTACCATATATCATGTCATCATACTAGTTCTACAATTAAAACCACAAGTCACGTATTGGAAGTTGGATTTCCATATGTGAACCAAGGCAAAGGGATCATTCTGTGCCAATTCGAGACTCTCTAGCCCGAGCCTCCGAAACAGCCGCAACTGCTCCTTGGATCGTCAGGGACGGTCCACACGAAGTGGATTAATATGTCTGAACAATACGTTTCCCCGCCCTATGGGGCGTAAATTGGTCAGTATATCGACCAAAACATCCATCGGCCCCGCAGTGACCGATATAACGGAGGCACCTCGCTTTCCATCATCCACATAAGTAAAACGTCTGGGCTTACAAAACTCGGACACCACCCCTAGCTTGAAAGAAACGCATGTTCTCCCTAATGTCCTCTCCCGTGTCTGGTTCACACCGGGGTGTGAGGCTCGCGAATTAATGCTATACACAAAGCTATGCTATATTAAAGATGTGCTTTGATCATCAACCACAAGACTCTGCTTTTCAACAGAAACCTTGATCATTTGCATCTCAGCATGCCACACAGGCAATTCACGCCATGCAACTGATGTATATCAATCACACAAAACGAAATCCAATGTCAGACACACATCCATTTACAAGTTCGTTCTGGGTCTGAACGAAATCAGAGGCACCTTATTCCTTGTCCCATATGTCTAATACAGGAGAGAGGTCCACGCATATCCGGTCAATCTCCAAGTACGTCTGGACGATCACCACTTATTACCTCGTCATGGGTGTACAGCCCAATCAAGACATCAATAATCATCCAAACGATGTGAAGACCTCCGGTCTTCAACCACCGTCTTCATCGTCGACTCATCGCCGATTCAGTTATTCAGAATGGGTTAAACCCAGTCTTTCCGAATAACTCGCGTATATTATAGACAAGTGCTACAAAAACACAACATACGCCTCATTCCCATCCTGAATATTCCTTTATTCAAATATTCTTATACTTTGGGAAAGGTTCCCATTAATTTTATCGAAGATAAATTCTTTAAATTTATTCTTTAATCTCCCTTTAGATATCAATTCAAACCAAATTAAGGTTTATCCAAACTAGTCGGGATTAGTGAACCTTACCGAAGTAATCATTTTTTAAATTTCCCAATCCCAACCTATTCATCCCATGAAGCAAATCTGGTAATACTTCATATCTAACCCCACGGTGTTATCGGTAAATTTAATTACCATTTCACGTTCAAATCTAATTAAAGATTTAACTATTGCCTGGAGTAAAACTGGTGGTACTCCATTCTCGATCATTTCTTGAATTTGATAATTTTAGTTATCAATTTCACCTTTCAATCTATTTAAAGATTCATTAAAACTCTAATTCAGTTTTAATTTCCAAAAATCATTATTTAATGATTATTAAAAGTTATGAAATAAATCTTATCTTTAACTGGGCTTAAGAACTAATGTCATTTGAAACATAGCTCACAATAAACCCAAAATCACATTCCATTAACATTGGAATCTTCATGGAAAACAGATCAGTATATATAATCGATATGAACTTCCATATCTAACCGATAATATAAATGGAATAACGACAAAGCCTTAAATTCCATATAAATTAACAGTCTTCCTCTACAGAAGCTCACTTCGATTATTACCAAATCGAATTCCATTCAATTACAATTTAATATGTTAAATTGGAAAACTTTATTTTGGAAAATTTCCTTTAAATCTTAATAAAAGATTTATAAATTCCAAATCACATTTCACTGTAAATCGAGTTAAAGAACGAATATCATTAAAAACACAGTTCACGATAAACCCAGTTCACATTCCATTTTATTCCAATTATTAAATATAATTGGAAACTCTAATAATCTTAATTAAAAGATTTATTCTCTTCACATGGGGTTCAAGAACAGTGTTACTGAGGACACCGTTCACGACAAACCCAAAATCCAATTTGATATTTAATACAAGGCTCTGAATAGAAAATATATCGGCTTATATTCAATATCAAATTCTACAACCAACAAATATCGTATTGGAAATAACGATATAAATATATCTTTCAAATTTCCATAACAATATATGTATAATCACGAAATCCAACATCAAAATATTTCGAAGACAATTTCGATTCAAATACATTTCAATTTATATATTGGAAATCCTGGTTATTTTTAAAACCATTTCAAATCCAATTTATTTTATTTAAAAATTATTGGATTTCAAATCTAGTTAATAACTAGTTCATTTTGATAAAAATATATTTTTATCTTTTCAAATATGGAATTTTTCATCCCAATTCCTTCCAAATCATTTATTATGATTTTACACAAATTATTGATATTTTTAATAATTTTATCAAGGCCCGTACAGTCGATTTCCATAAACGGCTATCGAACTGCACTTACCGCGACCTATTCCAAATTTGATTTGGACATAACTCCAAATCCAACCATTATATTTCAAATTTCTTGTATTCGTTAGAAAGCTCTTTTCGATACGAACCCAACGATTCCGGTTTTAGGAGAATCCGACAGTCGGATCTCCCGTAATGTCCATTCGAAGTCAATGGCCGAAATTCGCGAACTGCCGCGGCGCGGTGCTTTCTATTCAGGCCATTAAATATATATATTATATATATTTCGTAGATTTCCATTCAAAACTTATTTTATAAATGGTTTTAAATTCGTCTTCAAAACAATTTCAACTTCATATTCAATTTTAAATCAAAATTGAATATTTCATATCGTTAATATATAAATGATAATATTTTCAAAACATTAGATTTTGAAATCACTTCCATTTCGATATTCATTATAAAAATGAATAAAATCGATATAAATATCGTTTATGTCTAAATGGCGTTAATCTAATCAACACGACTTCATATATTTAAATATTTTCGTGTCCATCCCAAATCGGACATAAAAATCATATTTTGATCCATTACTGAATATTATTTTAAAATATTAGTTATTTTAAAATATTCCTTATTCGCTATTTTAAAGTATTCGTTATTTTAAAATATTCGTTATTTTAAAATATTCATTCTTTCCGAATTGGAATCAGACACAGTCAATTACCATATAATTTTATTTATATGGATTTCATAGCGCATGTACACAACAATAATCAAACACAGTCAACCATCATCCAGAGTGCATTACACAACTGCATAAGCGTTAAATATAAATAATTAACGCTTACAACAGCCTATCAACCAATCGATTAACATACAACTAAATATTGGGATTAGTGTATGTCCAGTATCATCTCAATACTCGTGTGGGGTTTTCAAACAACAAACACAAATTATTATTTGTGCAGTTGGGCGATGTGTAATATATATCGTCCCAATCCATATCAGTAAAATGGGTGTACATGAAAAAATCGTCTGATTGTAAATGAATATTTATTTTATTCGTATACCCGTTAAAAGTTATATTTTTAACGATAAATTATTTTACTCAACACATGAATATTTAATTTAATTCGTTCATTCAATAAAAATGATATTTTTATTGGTCATACATTTTACTCAACACATTAATATATTATTCAACACATGAATATTTTATTTTTATTTCACATCACAATCACAAACAATTTCTACAACACAATACAATCAATCAAGTCAACCATGGTCTGTGGATGACGGGGAGCAGTTCATATATGCAGTTATAAAATAAATAACTGTAAAGAAATAATTTTTAGTGAGGAGTTCTCACCGTCGGTTTCCACTCCGTCAGTGTTTATCTGGCGAATTCAGCACCGTTCGGATTTGAATTTGTCTGAAACTCTAACGTGCTCCAAATTGGACCCGGTCAGTTTTGTTACGAAGCTCTCGTCCCCACGATCGCAACGAATCCTATTTCACGCGATTTCGATACCGTATGAAAAAGACACGATTTTTAGAAGTTAAAATGAATTAACAACGTATTTAAAGTGTTGCAAATTCAAATTTATATACTCGCCGTACCTCAGCTAAATTGTTCAAAACTAGGGTCGGAATTTTCGCGAAATCCATTGTGCGATAGGAGGATCAGGTTGCACTGGGTCGAAGAGGGAGGAGCGGCGCCGACTTCGTCGGCGGTTGCGTCAGGTGCGGCGGCGTTGTTCGTCGGCGGCGGCGGAATGAAGGTGCTGACTTCCTGGAGGTGATTCGGAGAAAATACTCAACGAAAAATTATAAACTTTATATGGATTTGAAGAGGAGGATGAGATCTACAAAATTCCCAACTGGAGCAAGTGATTTCATTGAGTGGATTGAGAGAAATCAAAGAGAGAAGGCCAGGGATGATTTCCGCCTTCGATACAGAAGAACGACGGATTTTTTTATTTTTATGGAAATTATAATTAATGAATGGAATTTTATGATTGGTCCATATACATATATATATATATATTTATTTATTTATTTCAAAAATACTGTTTTCTTATCCGAACTCCAAATTAAACCCAATGACTGTCACCCCTAGCTAATTACCCCTATTCCAAACACAATGGGATATGTCCCGTAACCCAATTCGGTTGTTTCAATCAGTTTTTATCGAAATTAAAATATAATCAATATATATTTAATTTTAACACACATTTTAATTTACTAGGGCCACATACGGACTCCAAAAATTCCAGAAAAATAAATCTAGTTATGTTTTGATGATACGGTCCTAACAAAACTAATTTCGTCGAATTTGAAGACCGTTTGAAGAACAGTCCTTTTTCCAGTCGATTAAATTCAAACTTAATTGAACAAACACGTTTAAATTTACCACGCTCACTTATTGATTCCAAAAATTATGAAAATTGGAATCCGCCAATAATTTGACATTCTGGATCCAACAAAAGTGGTCTCGTCGAAAACGGAGGTCGTTTGCAAAATCGCTATTTTTAAGGGCTATATTTCCATAGCGACTATTCTGAATTTTCAACTGGGCATAACTTTTTATTCCCGCTATGAAATTTGGATTTTTCAGATTCGTTGGAAAGATATTTTCAAACCGATTCAAATATTTCTGGTTCACTAAAATCCAGTTTACTTTGAATCCTGGACATTCATTTGAAATTTGAAATCAAAATTTCAAACTACCACGTTATTTCTAATTCCTTTTATAATTAAAATAAATCTTTATATTCTAACTTCGATTTAAACAAATTTATACGTTCTAATTCTATTCAAAATAAATTTCTAGTCGTTATTATTTAAAATAAATCATTTTAAATATTCAAAATTCATTAAATTGCCAAAATAAAAATTTTATGTTGGTTCTGAAAATCCGGGTTGTTACAGTCGCAGGCCCTACTACAGAAAGTAGCGAGACACGCAAAAAAAATTAAAAAAAGGGCAGACCCCTGAATTTCTCTCAGGGGGTCCGCGAGTGTGGATGGAAAGTCGCGCAAGCGACTGTCTATAGCACACCTCTTTTCTAACACACCCAAGCATGTTGGCCCACTTATTTTTTCAGGTGTTTGTTCAATAAACGCCCGATTATAAGGCGTTTGTTGAACAAACGCCTGTTCTCAAAACTGTTGGGAAATGTTTGGTTGCAACGATTCGGCATGTGGAAAATCGAAAATTCCACCCTGAACTTTGGAGATGCTCTAAGTATATTTTTAGAAGAAAATTTTGAGATCAAAGAAATTTTGTGATTTGGAATGCAATATTTTGTACTGTATTGGGGATTCTAGGCAGCTTCGGACATTTTGTCGCGTCTTCTAGGAGAGAATTTGCTTTGAAAATCTGTTCGTAACGCAGAACATCATCTTTTAGCGGTATTCCACCCAACTAAATGATGTAGTACATAAGGTACCATTTTAAAAGAATATTCTTAATCCATATTTTTTCAATGCTGTTTGCACGTCGGATGTAAATAGATGATTTTTTCAATCATCTAGACCAAAAGAGTGGATTTGGATTTCCTTTTTTCTTCTTCTTTTTTTCCTTTTCCTTTTTCTCGGTGTAGAAGTTTAGAACGATAGAAATGATGGTTAAGGAGAATAAAAGGATCCATAGGGTTTTTATAAAGAATCACTGCCACCTAATTATTTATAGGAAAAATGGATTGTATTTATTTACGGATAAGCCGAGCTTCTTTACCTTACCCTAGTCGGTTTATTCAGAAATGTAGGTTATCGCATCTTAAAAAACACAGTTCACAGTTGAAGTTCTAACAAAACAAATCCTAGAAGAAAATTTTCATACTTCATATTCTGCATAAACCATGCAGAAGCCAGTAATCTCGATCAACACATTCCAAGAAAACTCCGTCTCTTAAAAAGATTTATTGAATAAAATTTCTACGCGAAATTAAGTGAACATCAATGCCTTTTCTCAGCATTTGACACTGTCAACGGCAGAGCTAGCTCTGGACGGGCCTGGGCTGCAGCCCTATGTCGGAAAAAAATGCATTACTACTTAATGTCAAAATTACAAAATGCATTACTACTAAACTGTATGTTAGCTAAACTGTAAATCAGCCCACCCTTTTGTTAATTCCTGAGTCCACTTCAACAAAAAACACTTTTCGCAACGTGCAATATCTGTTGCAGTAGACCAATTGCAACAGACCAGCACCTGTTGGTATAGCCGAAGTTACAAAAAGTTCGCAACATTTTCCGCCTATTGCAATACGATGTTGCGGTATACTTTTTTGCAACAGACTTTTACTGTTGCAACAGATCCTTTTGCAAAAGTATATGCCCGTTGCAATAGATTCATAAATCTATAAAAAAATGTTACAGCTTATAGATTTATATATTAAATGTATTCGTTTTAGTAATAGTGTATATCACAGAATGAAATAAACAGATATAAAATTTACTTTAACAAAGTTTTAATAGTACAAATAATTACAACAAAAATTTCTACAATTTTCATACACCATTCTTGTATAACAATTTCTTCTCTCATACAACACATTTTTTTCGAATAGAGTATTTTATAATCATATTTCTACTCTATCATACATATGTTATAACAAGAGAATAAATATCATCAGTTCGCTAGAACAAATATGCAGTTCATGCTCCAAGTTTGGTGTCGATCATGAACATGTACATGCCTATCCAGGAATATGTATGTCACTCTAGCGAACTCTACATCAAATAAGGGCTTAGAACCGACAACGCCTTCTGTACTTCCTTGCAACCCATTGATGTGCAACACTGCAAAATCCAACTTTTTTGACTGACTTGTTTCAACAAATAAATGATACTTTCTTAACAAAAAACAAAAGTAAATTACCTGGCGGGGACCAAAATCAATTGCAGTGAACTTGTCCTTCATCTTGAAGAGAAGAATGCTGCTGCTACCCAAAAAACTAAATACAATTCCAAATGATATTAAGATAATAAAAAACATTGATTAGAATGGATGTCCAACTCAAAAGTGGACCTGTTTTTCTTTAAAATAAATAAAATATCAAGTTAGAATTATTATGAAGTACAAAAATTTTAACAATAATGCCCCAAAAAAATATTGTGATGGACCGTGAGCTGTAAGAGCCCTAGAGTGAAGTTCTAGTGGTGATGGATTCAAACCCAGAAGATACAGTGTTTCTTATTCATAACAAAAGTAATTCAAGATTTCAAATACTGTTGGTCACTATTAATAATTAACAATATATATTACCAAATCCATTTGTGGATTTCGGTTGCTACCTAATTCGCTGCGCATGTAGTGAAGTTTTAAACAAAATATTGTTGTCCAGATCCTTTTTTCCATAAATGTGAACCATGTACTATAAGAAAAAATAAAAAATAAATAACAACTATTGCATGTCCGCGCAAGTAATTCCAATTTCTATGAATACAAAGGCTTCAGCGTCTCACCAATATTCAATGAACTTGTCCTTCATCTTGAACTTGTCCTTCATCTTGAACAAAATGTTTAATAACAACATTATCTGTTATGCAATGACCAGCGTTTTTAATAATGTCCAGAATAATGTTTTTGAACATGTATATGGAAAGACACTTACAAATGATATTTTTGATAGTTCTGCCATTACTGAACCTTCCATCTATTGCTTCATAAATTCCAATAGAAAGCCATGCATCACTGCTTGCTTTCCGAAGATAAGGCTCAGGCCCTTTGTCATGATAAAGAGTACAAGAAGATATTATGTCCGATAAGTTGGCAAATCTAGATGGAACAATGGTGGAGACATACGTGCCGATAGATCTGAAAAAAATTAGTCAAAAGTTATTGTGCAAATTATACACCCCAATGTAGCATAATATCCATAAATAGGAAAGAATTAAAATAAATATGTACACAACTATACAAAAAGAAATATTTATGTCGAAATAATCATTTGAATTTAGAAATCAAAAGAATCTAACCTTGTTGAATGCTTAAAGTTAGTACTAAAAATCCTATATTTATTTTAAGTACAACTTTGCCAACATACAACATCAAATTTCAAGCGAAGGCCTCGTATATAATTGGAACTTTTATATGCAGTAGTAATGCAATTTTTAAACAACTTTTAAACTCAAAATATACCTAAATAGAAATAATGCACACTGTTATGATCTAACCATGGGAGATAACCGAAATAAGGATTACGAACCATATGTTAAGTAACCATAAAATGAACCACACACAAGATTATTGGCCTTGTGTTAAGAATACAGAAGAGGAAACCTTTACCGCATAAAAATACACTGAAAACCGGTGATACTTTTGAACAAATATCGAGGAACATGAACAAATTTTCCTCTCAAGCAATGTGCTTTTTCATCTTTTTTGAAGGAAAATGTGCTTTTTCATCTTTCTCTTAGAAGAATGCAATAGTGGCAACTGTAGTAGTTTTACTGTCATAACGAGCAAGCTCAATATTGATTTCAGACACTGGAATCATATACCTAGAACAAACCGAGCAAATAATTCTCAAAAGCAAACGACGGAGAGGAGGGTGGTTTGGAGAATTTAGATTTGGGGAAAGTACCTGCTGTTACCATTGAATCCCTAGACTGCCTCATGTCAGCTAGAGGATGACGAGTTTTTCGGCGAAATTTGACCATCTGAAATCCATCGTCATCAATTGGGGGAGGAAGAGGAACTAAAGATGTGCTCGGCGCTGCTGTGTCAGTTGAAGTCAAAACTGGGGTGATTTCCATCGATGTATATTCCATCTGATATCGGCTATCGCGTTGAGGCGCAGTGGAGTCGAGCGGGTCCGAATGGGGTAAAGCTGAAGGAGGACGGGCTGGAGGGGAAGAGAGCGCCGCGGAGGTCGTGGAGGAAGGTCAGTCAATTGGAAAGAGGGGGAGATGATGAATTCTGCTGGTGTTTTCTTGAATCCATGAGAATGTCGGTTTTTTTAGAGTGTTTGTTTTCGTGCAAATGTAATTGGGATTTTGAGGGAAAGTATGATGTTTCTTTTCATGAACTGGAGGGAGCCTGAAACTTTTCAACCCGCACAAAGCGGGATAATGAAAAGCATGGCGGGATGATGAAAAGTACAGCGGGAATCCGTGAACTGGTAAATGAAGTTTGCCCAATTTCTACCGAGATATTTTTCTACCCAATTCAGGATGGAATATTTTGCACTCCACATATTGTAATGTTTAAAATTTATTATTAGCTACAATTATCGGTTGCTTATCCATTCAAAAACTTATCTTATCTCGAACTTCAAAGTCAAAAAACAACTAGATATACTGTGTGACGGATCAATCGACCAATCTTAAACTTTAAATTTAAAATTTTATTTTATTTCTAAGATATAAATTGGACTAGCTCCCGATTGATTACAAATTTAAAAGAAATATTAAATATTAATTCCATATTAAAAAATTAGTAAATATTAATTTCCTATTAATTATTTGTTACTAAATATTAATCTTAATCATTAATTGATAATTATTAAATATTAAAAAATACTATATTATCAATTTCTGTCGAGATATTTTATTATTTTTAAATGTTTATTATTATTATTTGTTAATCATTAATTATTATTATTTAATTATCAAATATAAATATCACTTTATAATACTTAAATTTCATTATTAACTATTAAATTGAGTACTAAATATATATATATATATAGTAGTTGTTTAACATTAAATACTAATAGTAATTACTAAATAATATAATTTTTAATGATATAATATTAATTATATTTGCGAATTATTAATTGTGTATATATGTATATGTGTGTGTGTATAATATGTATATATACTATTATGCTTATACTTCCTATATTATAATCGAATATTACTTGGGGAAAAATAATTTTTAAAAGTACATTTTTTGCAAGTGGCTTAACCTGTTGCAAAAAAATTACAGTTATTTCAACTGGTGAAAGCAGTTGCTAAATATATAATTTTTGCAACTGGTTTGAAAGTGTAGTTGCAAATAATATGTCTATTGCAACAGGAATGAAAGAGCAGTTGCTAAAAGTATGTTTTCGCAACAGGCTTGAAAGCGCTGTTGCGAAAAATATGCTTTTCGCAACAGGAAGGAAAAGCCTGTTATTAAATCTTATCTATTGCAACAGCTATGTTGCTAAATATCATTTACTACAACTGACATTTGAGGCCTGTTGCAAATAGCTAGTTGCAATGGGGTATTATTCTTGTAGTGGTCTGCCCTTGGACACTATTTGCGTCTACAATAACCAAAGTGAAAAAAAATCTGTTCGGAATGCATTGTATGTAAAGCACAGAGTATCATTTGATTATAAGTCAGTAAAGAAGCAAATGCATAGAAACTACATTAAATTGGAAATAACAAGTAAAATACCTCACTTTTTAGGAAGTATAATCAGTTAAACGACTAGAAGCTGTTACTCCATTTCCCGAATTCGACCTAAGAGCATCATCTCCTACTGAACAGTTGATTTTGAAATTTTGGAAATCCATACCCAAAACATGCTCCAATTGTGTGGAAAAGACCAATAGTTCGAATTTCGGAGGGAAGAGTTTCGGAATGTGCAAACTATCCAAGCGCGTGTTGAATAAACGCCTCAAATCAGGCGACGTTTGTTGAACAAACGTTTGATTCCAGGCGTTTGTTCAACAAATGCCTGGTTAAAATAATTCTCCCCACATTGCAAACATGCGGCCATATTTTCTAATACACGCAGACATGAGGGCCCACATTTACTGGTTTATTATATATGTTGTCATGTTGTAGAAGACTCTCATCTGCTGAACTATTTTTGTGTACATTTACTGGTTTATTATATGCCACATTTTCTAATACACGCAAGTATGTGGGTCCACTTATTTTTTCAGTTGTTTGTTCAACAAACGTCCAATTCTCAGGCGTTTGTTGAACAAATGCATGTTCTTAAAACTGTTGGGAAATGTTCGGTTGCAATAATTCGGGATGCGAAAAATCGAAAATCGGTGCTCTGAACTGTTGGAGATGCTCTAAGCATGTGTTTAAAAGAAAATTTTGAAATCAAAGAAATTTTTGTGATTTGGAACGCAATATTTTGTACTGTATTGGGGATTTTGGGCGGCTTTGGACATTTTATTATGTCGTCTAGGAGGAAATTCGTTTTGAAAATCTGTTCAGAACACAGAATGTCATCTTTTAGTGGTATTCCACCGAATTAAATGATATAGTACATAAGGTACATAATGTTTTGAAAGAATATTTTTAATCCATATTTTTGCAATGTCGTTTGCACATCGGGTTTAAATAGATGATTTTTTTGATCATCTAGGCCAAAAGGCTGGAGAGAAGATTGGTTGACTTAAAACTCGAGTAGGGATTAAAAAATAAAGTTATAATCAAGTGATTTCACGCGAATGACTCAGAATTTGTCTAGATGGATTTGGATTTGGACTTCATTTGGACATTAAATCGGTTTACATCTCCTGACATATGTAAACACTTCAAACTTCAATGCAAATCACTCAATATCTCAAAATTTCATCAAGATGACTCCACTTGCCAAGCACGTTGTTTGACTTACGAAGCATTCGGGACCCACTGGAGGGACCATAACCCCTAATTCGATGAAGCTTTGGATCAATATTGATCCATATGTTATAGGGATTAATACCAATCCCCTAACTTATGTGCTGCAATCCAGTCCAATTTCTACTTGGTCCATCAGGCTTCCATGCAAATTTTCAGGTCAATTCAATGAGTATTTTTGTAATGACCCGAATTTTCAGCGGTATAATAATTAATTAATTTAATTATTTAAAAGGTGATTAAAGTATTTAATGGTCGTGGAATTAAATAATGGTGAATATTTAATTAAAATAATAAATTAAATAATATATTTAATTCTGAAATAATCAGAATTGGTTGAAATGGCGATATGGTGTGAACCGGGTCATCTGAGATATTTAATTCAGTTAGAATTGAATTAGAATAACGAATATATTATTTGAACGACAGTTTGAACGTATAATTATATTATAATTAAAATCGAGCTTGAAATGGCACGGCAGTTCGTTAATTGGCGATTTGAACTTCAATTGAATATACAGGATTCGTTTTAAGTCGGATTTCTGTGAAACAAGAAACGTTAGGAGCTGGTGGAGTATATCTTTCTAGTGGAAGAGAAAAATCAGGATTTCGTCGTGTAGATTTTTATTTATGTCCAAATCAAATTTTAGAAAAGTTGCTGTGGAATTCCTTTATAATTTATAAAGGAATTATTTATATTTTAAAAAGGAATTTCAATATAAATAGAATATCGGGTTGACCAAGAAGTGAATATCGAGTTAGAAATTCATATAGGAATATTCTAGAGCTGTATGGTATTCCACTCTGAATATAGACGATAATATTTATTTATAAATATTTAATTTAATTATATTTAAAAGGGTTATTTAGGACTTTAAAAATAGCCATTTTTGCAAACGAAGTCGGAATTCGACGAAACTAATTTTGTTGGATCCGCAATGTCAAATAGTTGTTAGATTTCCAATTACGTGATTTTTAGAGTCACTGTGTGGTCGTACGGATTTTTAGAGTGAAAAACAGTCAGTATTTTGACAGTTAAAAATACGCTGTGTGAGCATACGAAGTCGGAATTCGACGAAACCAGTTTCGTTGGGACCGTAATGTCGAGTTGTAGCTACATGACCATTTCCGTGATTTTTGAACATCGTGTGTGATCACACGGATTTTAAGAAGACTAATAAATGAGAAATTATCGAAAATAAAATAAAATAAAATTTTCTACAGCCTACAAAAGGCACGCAACATCTTTTTTCAGCCTCACAATCCCCGTATATAATTCCTTTCTCAACCGCCACCGAGAAACATTTACAATGTAAAAATCCTCGCTTCATAAATTCCTAGAATTAGAAATAAAGTTCTATAAATCAAGTTATATGTTTATTTGGATCCACCAAGCGGTTCTCTTCAAAACGCTAAGGATTTTGTGGAACTCGATTCACATTTTGGTTCGCTGGAAATCGAGCGTACTCCTAGGGTTACAGATGGATTTACGTAGGAGCATCGATGTTGAGTTTTGATTGTGTATTTGGGTTTGTGTGATCAAATGGAGTGTTTTGGCAAAAACCGGTGAGGATTGAGATGTTTTGATGTCACATCCTGTATTGTGGATCGTGAGGAAGAGTGGGTGTCGCGAGGAGCACCTCTGGTGCGAGATAGGGGATAGCGTGATGAAATCGAAGATGGTTTGATGAGGTGTAAAATGGAGGTGGTTTGAAGATGAACGATGGAGTAATGAGGTGGGATTTTGGAGGTGAAGTTCAGCCATGGTTTGTGTTTATTTGGAGCAGCGAGACAGTGTAATCGGGGAAGAAGAAAGTCTGGGCGGTTTTGTTTTATATTGGGCCTGAGGGTTGTTAACGGGCCAGGAAAGAAAATCAAAAGGGGTAAGGCCTTTATATAAAAGTAAAATTCATGTTTTAATTATTCAATAAGTGTTCAAACTTTGAAAGGTCACAACTTGACCATACGTTGTCAGTTTTCTGAACGGTCAGTCACGTTAGGACCGTATGGACGAGAGCTTCACAATGAAGCTGACTGGAAGTGGATTGGGGTTCGTTTGAATTTATGGTGAAATAAATTGTTTGATTCAAATCAAACAACAGTTTATCGTTCTTTAACGATGAACTGCCAAAGTGAGTAAATCTCACTAACTCTGAACAGCTTACAATTTCATGTTGTATTTTTAGAATTATTAAATATTGGTTGATTGACGGTGTGTTGACTGTTTGATTGAACTGCTAGTCAGTTAGTTTAATTTCTATATTGATTCTGTTTAACAGAATATATCATATGGAACTGAAAGTGATGTTGATTTTATTGTGTAACATCTATGGATGCAGGGAAACAGGTTGGAGGAATCCGACCGGATTCCTCAACAGTTATTTTATTGTTTTTCATATATTTTGATATATGATGTGAATTATAACCTATTGTTGATTGTGTGTGTATGGACGATATTGGACATCGTAATCTGATATGTTAAACACCATAACATACCGGGATTTGGAGAAAGGGGAATTTGTCAAAGTGAATACTGAAAAGAGAATATTTATAAAATCAGAGGATTTTATAAAAGAGAATATTTATAAATAGAATATTTATAAATAGGAATATTTATAAATGGAATATTTATAAATAGGAAATACATTTAAGTGGGAATTATAAATGAAGGAAATTTTTATAAATAGAATATTTATAAAGTGGAGTACTTACTTAGAAAATAAATAGGATATGATAATGAGATATTTATTTGTTAATTAAATAAGGCACGATTAATGGATTATTTAAAGTAATAGGTTAAGATAAAGAGATATTAGCTTAGAAAATTACTAAGTTAAAGAAAGGATATTAACTTAGGAATTGAATAAGTTAAACAAGGATATTGACTTAGGAAATTGACTAAGTTTAAATAAGATATTTTTAGAGGAAATACTTAGAATAAATAAATAAGGTAATAAAGGAAACACTTAGAACTAAGTCATTAAAGAAGATATTTATTAAGGAATAAATAAGAGATTATAAAGGGAATATTTGCAAACTATTTGCAAATAAAATAAAAAGGGAAATATTTGTTCAAGAAAACAAATAGGGTTATAAAGGAAATATTTGTTTAGAAAACAAATAGATTATAAAGGAAATATTTATCCTTGGATAAATAGATATATATATATATATAAGTCTGAACTTATATATGAAGAAGTAAACAGATAAAAGGAGCAGATCAATTTATAAATGAGATTTATAAATTTAGTTAAATATTATCATTTGATAAATGGAATATATAAGTCAGGACTTATATAAAGGAGTAAGAATCGATTTCAACATCGATGTTTGAAACTGAATAAGGATAAAGAGTTAACCAGTTAGGTTAAACCATTTGAGTTAACCAGTTAGGGTTATCCAGTTAGGAGTAATCAGTTAGAATAAATCAGTAGAGTTAACCGAGTTAGAGTTAGTCGAGTATTAATTATCGAATATTAGTTTATTCAAAGAAGTGAGATAATCGAATAATAGATATTCGAAGTGAGATAATCGAATAATAGATATTCGAAGTGAGATAATCGAATAGTAGATATTCGAAGTAAGTTAATCAAATACAAGTTATTCGAATAAGAGTTAATCCAGTAAGAGTTAAATGGAATAAAAGTTCATCGAATAAGAGTTATAGCTTAGAGTTAACCAAATAGGAGTTAATAAATTAGTTGATCGTTATATTATTCGAGTTAGGAAATAAAAGTCATATTAAAGATAATATAATTTGGGTGCAGGAGATTATAACACCAATGTTATAATCATGTAAACTTGTAAAAGAAGGGGGTTCGTAAATAGAATCCGAGGGTTCGTAAGGAAGTGTTAAAGAGTTAAAAAGGTGAATCTTATCTATTTCGAGATTTGAAAGGTGGTTCAGTTAAGGTCTGAGAGGTAGCTATACCCCAACTTGATTGACTGTGTTTTTAATTAAGAAATGGTTACGGTTCGAGTGTGAAATGGTTTAGTGGATTTAGTAATTTAGTATAGTGGTTTGAGTTGTCATCTCAATATAGTTTTAAACATCTGTTTAAATCCCAATTAAGAAGTTTTGGAAATGTTTTCCAAACGAAAATCAGAAATGTTTTCTAATAATAGAAAATAAGAATTTAGAATATATGGAAACAGAAGATAAGTAAATTAATGAAATAAAGAGATAAATGTTGAATGACGATTGATCGATATAATTTCCTCCTGGAAATAATAATGTTGTTTGCACACCTGTTTTCCTTTGATGGTTAAATCACAGATTATCGAAGTTTTAACCGTTTTAACGTTGTTAATATGGAGAGCCTGGTTGGATTATTATCCAAAGAACCACTCTGTATTGGTATAAGCATTGCGAATCATATATGCCAAAGATAATTGAAGACAGAGTAAAGTGCAAGGGTTGTTGTATAAATCTTAGATAACAGTGCCTAAGATGGATATACTGAATAGTACCTTCGGTTCATCTTGTTCCTGGATGACTTGTATGGATGAATGTCTGACAGAGTATTTCCAGAAAGGTCACATACATTGATTTCTTCAACCGTACCAAGAGTGGAAGCGGAGAAGGAAACTTCTTTTAGCTGACACGTAATGTATGGTTTTATACGTCAAATTAGTGATTTTTGATGGATCTGACAATGTGGCATTCGAAGTGAATCTGATGTGATGATAAAGCGTAACCTCAAGCCTCATCAACCGGTAAATGACAAAAATCGGGCAGGCAGCATGGCTATGTAGGTCGCACCTATTAGGGTGTATAATCACCTGATCTAGAGTTTCATTTACTTATAAAAATCTATTGTTGATGTTGTCCCATTCGGGAAATGGTTGCTGATCCCAACCGTTGGTGATATACATTCGATACACTCAAGCGAAATGAGTGGTCAGTCATGTGTGGCCGGGTTGCAAGATGTTCTTGTTGAATCCTGTGTATTCCTCTCTAGAGGTACATTAGCAAAAGGTGGTTCCATACCTTGTCATAGTTGGAAATCCATTACCCAATACGTGCTTGCGGTTTTGATTGTATACTATATATGTAGAACGTGAGATGAAAGCGTTACTGCTAGATGATTATTATATTGTGGTTGATAGGCATTATTATAACATCGAAAGGTTTTTGATATAAAGATATTTTGGATTCTCATAAGGGAAAAACCCGTTCCGTTATACGGCGTGGTCTTATGAGATATCGTTTACTTGTTCGAACTGTTTTAAACTGTTTTACTCACACCAGTCCCATGACTGACCCGGAGTTTATTTTGTTTTGTTTCACCTAAACTCTTGGGTGCCTAAATTTGTACGTGTAGTCAAGTAGTCGGGATTTACATATATACTGGAAGAGCTTGGAGCAGGAGGCTTCAGGATTATATAGCTATAGTTATTTCCGCTGTGTTGTAAGTGTTGTACTTGATAATGATATGTATATTCAAGTAAAATCTTTTATTTCAAGGATATGTTATCTATTATATGTTATTCGTTCCGCTGTGAGATTCGTGTTACTCTGATGTTGTATTCTTCTTCTATTCTAAGTTTCTATCTTATCTTTCCTCACCCTCTGTCTTCTTTCTATTAGTTTCCTGGTTTCCAGTGCAATTTGGGGGTTGGACTTGTGTTATTTAGTCAGCTCAAACTGGACCGGATTTTCGGGTCGCTACAGTTGGTATCAGAGCTTAAGGTTAAGTGAATTACCTTGGCTCTGTGGCGTGACTCGGTAGAGATAGGGTTAATAATACCCTAGATTGAGTTTGAGTGTATATATACGAGTGAACATATTTGTAGATGGTATAAAAATAATTTTATATTGTGAAGATTTATTGGTTGAGTAGTTTATGAGTTCTGGTCGATCAGTTTGATCCACTGTATCGGTAGGAGTTTATAAACACTCGAATACGATGGGTCGACACGATATGTTTTGAAAAGAGGGTAAATTAAAATAAGTTTACCCAAGGTATATCTTGATATACAGAAGATATATATATATCAAAATTATAATATAGTGGATATATTGGTTGTTATTATAATCGAGTAAGATTATAAATTAAATGGTTATGTAAATAACCAATCAGAATTCATATAAGTGAAATACGTGGAATCAGATGAGTTAAATCTAAAATTTAAACCAGGAATTGAATTAAAATTCTGGAAAAAATGGATAAGTGTTTGTAAATGGATTTGGATTAAAAATAAGGAAAATTTAAGATCCTGGGAGATTTTAAATTGTTTTACAAGCAGTGTGAATTATATTTTGAAATGGATTTCAAAGTGGAAATGTTTAGAAATGGTTTTATAGTATTGAACTCACTTCGATCGCTGGAAAATAGATTGTGATGATGACAACTGCATCATCAATATTCATTTTCGAGTTGTAAGTGACGAATTACTACCAGAGATACTGTTTTGAATTTATTTTGAATGTGTTTTGGGAAAGACAAGTTGTGTTGAATTTCAAAAAGGAAATTTGATTTTTGAAAAGAGTAAACTGTTTATAAACTCCCAGGGAAAGACTGTTTGAATTAAAAACAAATTTAATAGAAATTTGTGAAAGCGAATTTGAATTAAAGTAAAGCCAGTAAAGTGGTAACTGAGATTGAATTAGAATGATATCAAGACAAATTGGATTGTGAGATTCAAATTTGAAGTGTAATGTGATAATCAAGTTAAGAGTTGGAAATCGAGAAGAAACTCAAGTTGAAATGATATTTGGCTTGGTAAAAAGCGAATGGTTGTGTTGGAGATAAAAGTGATTTCAGATATTTGATTGGGATGACATTGGTGTATGCTGAGTTGATAGCATATGTAAGTGATAGAGTTGATATGCCCGACAAAAGGTATAAGTTTATATTTCATATGGTATGAGATTTGAATGAGCCGAATTGGCAAGCCACTTGGCTGTTTGATTTTCTTTTGGGTTAAAGATGGCCCAGAGAGGCGAGTTGGAGTTTGACCTATTGACCAGTACAAAGGAGGTGCTGGCGAAATTTTTCGAAAAAGTTAAGGCGTTGAAATTTTTTAGGATTTTTGAAAATTTTCGTTGATAAGAATTAATTAATAATTTAATTGAAATTAAATTGGTTCAGTTGAAACTGAAATTAGGAAGTGAACAAATAAGTTCTAACCAGTCGATAGGGTTTGTTTTCTACCTTAGCAATTTCGAGGACGAAATTATTTTAAGTGGGGAAGAATGTAATGACCCGCATTTTCAGCGGTATAATAATTAATTTATTTAATTATTTAAAAGGTGATTAAAGGATTTAATGGTCGTGGAATTAAATAATGGTGAATATTTAATTAAAATAATAAATTAAATAATATATTTAATTCTGAAATAATCAGAATTGGCTGAAATGACGATATGGTATGAACTGGATCATCTGAGATATTTAATTCAGTTTAGAATTGAATTAGAATAACGAATATATTATTTGAACGACAGTTTGAACGTAAATTATATTATAATTAAAATCGGGCTTGAAATGGCGCGGCAGTTCGTTAATTGGCGATTTGAACTTCAACTGAATATAAAGGATTCGTTTTAAGTCAGATTTCTGTGAAACAAGAAACGTTAGGAGCTGGTGGAGTATATCTTTCTAGTGGAAGAGAAAAATCGGGATTTCATCGTGTAGATTTTTATTTATGTCCAAATAAATTTTTAGAAAAGTCGCTGTGGAATTCCTTTATAATTTATAAAGGAATTATTTATATTTTAAAAAGGAATTTCAATATAAATAAAATATCGGGTTGACCCAGAAGTGAATATCGAGTTAGAAATTCGTATAGGAATATTCTAGAGCTGTATGGTATTCCACTATGAATATAGATGATAATATTTATTTATAAATATTTAATTTAATTATATTTAAATATATTTATATATTTAAATGGGTTATTTAGGACTTTAAAAATAGCCACTTTTGCAAGCGAAGTCGGAATTTGACGAAACTAATTTTGTTGGACCCGCAATGTCAAATAGTTGTTAGATTTCCAGTTTCGTGATTTTTAGAGTCACTGTGTGGTCATACGGATTTTTAAAGTGAAAAACAGTCTGTATTTTGACAGTTAAAAATACGCTGTGTGAGCATACGAAGTCGGAATTCGACGAAACCAGTTTCGTTGGGACCGTAATGTCGAGTTGTAGCTACATGACCATTTCCGTGATTTTTGAACATCGTGTGTGATCACATGGATTTTAAGAAGACTAATAAATGAGAAATTAGCTAAAATAAAATAAAATTTTCTACAACCTACAAAAGGCCACGCAACTTCTTTTTTTAGCCTCACAATCCCCGTATATAATTCCTTTCTCAGCCGCCACCGAGAAACATTTACAACGTAAAAATCCTCACTTCATAAATTCCTAGAATTAGAAATAAACTTCTATAAATCAAGTTATATGTTTATTTGGATCCAACAAGAGGTTCTCTTCAAAACGCTAAGGATTTTGTGGAACTCGATTCACATTTTGGTTCGCTGGAAATCGAGCGTACTCCTAGGGTTACAGATGGATTCACGTACGAGCATCGATGTTGAGTTTTGATTGTGTATTTGGGTTTGTGTGATAAAATGGAGTGTTTTGGCAAAAACCGGTGAGGATGAGATGTTTTGATGTCGCAGCATGTACTGTGGATCATGAGGATGAGTGGGTGTCGCGAGGAGCACCTCTGTTGCGAGATGGGGGATAGCGTGATGCAATCGAAGATGGTTTGATGAGGAGTAAAATGGAGGTGGTTTGAAGATGAACGATGGAGTAATGAGGTGGGATTTTGGAGGTAAAGTTCGGCTATGTTTTGTGTTTATTTGGAGCAGCGAGACAGTGTAAACGGGGAAGAATAAAGTCTGGGCGGTTTTGTTTTGTATTGGGCCTGAGGGTTGTTAACGGGCCAGGAAAGAAAATCAAAAGGGGTAAGGCCTTTATATAAAAGTAAAATTCATGTTTTAATTATTCAACAAGTGTTCATACTTTGAAAAGTTATAACTTGACCATACGTTGTCAGTTTTCTGAATGGTCGGTCACGTTAGGACCGTATGGACGAGAGCTTCACAATGAAGCTGACTGGAAGTGGATTGGGGCTCATTTGAATTTATGGCGAAATAAATTGTTTGATTCAAATAAAACAACAGTTTATCGTTCTTTAACGATGAACTGCCAAAGTGAGTAAATCTGACAAACTCTGAACAGCTTATAATTTCATGTTGTACTTTTAGAACTGTTAAATATTGGCTGATTGACTGTGTGTTGACTGTTTGATTGAACTGCTAGTCAGTTAGTTGAATTTCTATATTGATTCTATTTAACAGAATATATCATATGGAACTGAAAGTGATGTTGATTTTATTGTGTAACATCTGTGGATGCAGGGAAACAGATTGGAGGAATCCGACTGGATTCCTCAACAGTTATTTTATTGTTTTTCATATATTTTGATATATGATGTGAATTATAACCTGTTGTTGATTGTGTGTGTATGGACGATATTGGACATCGTAATCTGATATGTTAAACACCATAACATACCGGGATTTGGAGAAAGGGGAATTTGTCAAAGTGAATACTGAAAAGAGAATATTTATAAAATCAGAGGATTTTATAAAAGAGAATATTTATAAATAGAATAATTATAAATAGGAATATTTATAAATGGAATATTTATAAATAGGAAATACGTTTAAGTGGGAATTGTAAATGAAGGAAATCTTTATAAATAGAATATTTATAAAGTGGATTACTTACTTAGAAAATAAATAGGATAAGATAATGAGATGTTTATTTGTTAAATAAATAAGGTACGATTAATGGATTATTTATTTGTTAAAGTAATAGGTTAAGATAAAGAGATATTAGCTTAGAAATTTACTAAGTTAAAGAAAGGATATTAACTTAGGAATTGAATAAGTTAAACAAGGATATTGACTTAGGAAATTGAATAAGTTTAAATAAGACATTTTTAGAGGAAATACTTAGAATAAATAAATAAGGTAATAAAGGAAACACTTAGAACTAAGTCATTAAAGAAGATATTTATTAAGGAATAAATAAGAGATTATAAAGGGAATATTTGCAAACTATTTGCAAATAAAATAAAAAGGGAAATATTTGTTCAAGAAAACAAATAGGGTTATAAAGGAAATATTTGTTTAGAGAACAAAGAGATCATAAAGGAAATATTTATCGTTGGACAAATAGATATATATATATATATATATATATATAAGTCTGAACTTATTTATGAAGAAGTAAACAGATAAAAGGAGAAGATCGATTTATAAATGAGATTTATAAATTTAGTTAAATATTATCATTTGATAAATGGAATATATAAGTCAGGACTTATATAAAGGAGTAAGAATCGATTTCAACATCGATGTTTGAAACTGAATAAGGATAAAGAGTTAACCAATTAGGTTAAACCAATTGAGTTAACCAGTTAGGGTTATCCAGTTAGAAGTAATCAGTTAGAATAAATCAGTAGAGTTAACCGAGTTAGAGTTAGTCGAGTATTAGTTATTGAATATTAGTTTATTCAAAGAAGTGAGATAATCGAATAATAGATATTCGAAGTGAGATAATCGAATAATAGATATTCGAAGTGAGATAATCGAATAGTAGATATTCGAAGTAAGTTAATCAAATACAAGTTATTCGAATAAGAGTTAATCCAGTAAGAGTTAAATAGAATAAAAGTTCATCGAATAAGAGTTATAACTTAGAGTTAACCAAATAGGAGTTAATAAATTAGTTGATCGTTATATTATTCGAGTTAGGAAATAAAAGTCATATTAAAGATAATATAATTCGGGTGCAGGAGATTATAACACCATTGTTATAATCACGTAAACTTGTAAAAGAAGGGGGTTCGTAAATAGAATCCGAGGGTTCTTAAGGAAGTGTTAAAGAGTTAAAAAGGTGAATCTTATCTATTTCGAGATTTGAAAGGTGGTTCAGTTAAGGTCTGAGAGGTAGCTATACCCCAACTTGATTGACTGCGTTTTTAATTAAGAAATGGTTACGGTTTGAGTGTGAAATAGTTAAGTGGATTTAGTAATTTAGTATAGTAGTTTGAGTCGTCATCGCAATATAGTTTTAAACATCTGTTTAAATTCCAATTAAGAAGTTTTGGAAATGTTTTCCAAACGAAAATCAGAAATGTTTTCTGATAATAGAAAATAAGAATTTAGAATATATGGAAACAGAAGATAAGTAAATTAATGAAATAAAGAGATAAATGTTGAATGATGATTGATCGATATAATTTCCTCCTGGAAATAATATCGCTGTTTGCACACCTGTTTTCCTTTGATGGTTAAATCACAGACTATCGAAGTTTTGACCATTTTAACGTTGTTAATATGGAGAGACCGGTTAGATTATTATCCAAAGAACCACTCTGTATTGGCATAAGCGCTGCGAATCATATATGCCAAAGATAATTGAAGACAGAGTAAAGTGCAAGGGATGTTTTATAAATCTTAGATAACAGTGCCTAAGATGGATATACTGAATAGTACCTTCGGTTCATCCTGTTCCTGGATGACTTGTGTGGATGAATGTTTGACAGAGTATTTCCAGAAAGGTCACGTACATTGATTTCTTCAACCGTACCAAGAGTGGAAGCGGAGAAGGAAACTTCTTATAGCTGACACGTAATGTATGGTTGTAGACATCAAATTAGTGATTTTTGATGGATCTGACAATGTGGCATTCGAAGTGAATCTGATGTGATGATAAAGCGTAACCTCAAGCCTCATCAACCGGTAAATGACAAAAATCGGGCAGGCAGCATGGCAATGTAGGTCGCACCTATTAGGGTGTATAATCACCTGATCTAGAGTTTCATTTACTTCTAAAAATCTATTTTTAATGTTGTCCCATTCGGGAAATGGTTTCTGATCCCAACCGTTGGTGATATACATTCGATACACTCAAGCGAAATGAGTGGTCGGTCATGTGTAGCCGGGTTGCAAGATGTTCTTGTTGAATCCAGTGTATTCCTCTCTAGAGGTACATTAGCGAAAGGTGGTTCCATACCTTGTCATAGTTGGAAATCCATTACCCAATACGTGCTTGCGGTTTTGATTGTATACTATATATGTAGAACGTGAGATGAAAGCGTTTCTGCTAGATGATTATTATATTGTGGTTGATAGACATTTTTATAATATCGAAAGGTTTTCGATATAAAGATATTTTGGATTTTCGTAAGGGAAAAACCCGTTCCGTTATACGGCCTAGTCTTATGAGATATCGTTTACTTGTTCGAACTATTTTAAACTGTTCTACTCACACCAGTCCCATGACTGACGCGGAGTTTATTTTGTTTTGTTTTCCCTAAACTCTTGGGTGCCTAAATTTGTACGGGCAGTCAAGTAGTCGGGATTTACAGATATACTGGAAGAGCTTTGAGCAGGAGGCTTCAGGATTATATAGCTATAGTTATGTCCGCTGTGTTGTAAGTGCTGTACTTGATAATGATATGTATATTTAATTAAAATCTTTTATTTCAAGGATATGTTATCTATTATATGTTATTCGTTCCACTGTGAGATTCGTGTTACTCTGATGTTGTGTTCTTCTTCTTCTTCTTCTATTCTAAGTTTCTATCTTATCTTTCCTCACCCTCTGTCTTCTTTCTATTAGTTTCCTGGTTTCCAGTGCAATTTGGGGGTTGGACTTGTGTTATTTAGTCAGCTCAAATTGGACCGGATTTTCGGGTCGCTACAATTTTATCCATAAATACTTACAAAAGGGAATTTGTTTCAGCTCTTCTTCTTGTAAGAAAATTAGATTAGACTATGTCATTTGTAACTCAAACCCGAATCACTGTAATTGTATCTCTCTTCCGTATAAATAAAAATGATTTTTTCTAAAGTGGATATAGGTCGGAGATAGTCGAACCACTATATATCTTTGTTAGACCAAAAATTGGCACTAACACCCAAATGTAGATCGCAGATCATAGAATGCAGAAAATAATAAAATCAGAGGGAACACACGAGTTTTTATAGTGGTTCGGCTGTAGATGTAGCCTATATCCACTTTATATGCTTTTACATATGATGGAATTACAAGAATGATTCCCACAACTCGTGAGAATAGGTAGTACAATGCTTAATTATCATATGAAATCCTCACTAAATGCTCAAGTTTTAATGAAGAATGTGGCTTCTATGTTCAGCAATGCTTTGCTAGGAACAATGGTGGAAGT
Source organism: Allium sativum (assembly GCA_030737875.1). Classification (NCBI taxonomy): domain Eukaryota; kingdom Viridiplantae; phylum Streptophyta; class Magnoliopsida; order Asparagales; family Amaryllidaceae; genus Allium; species Allium sativum. Next base: position 251,741,658 of record CM060920.1, read on the forward strand.
CGTGGAGAGGAATGGCCAAAAGATCCTTGAAAATCCTCTAAAGGATGTATTTGTAGCCATTTCCTGATAGCGGTTCATGAGATATGTGGCACGCATCCCAAGAATCTCGAAATGTGCTGGAGAACGTCCAGAAACCCTCTCCAAGTCGTCATATGACATGTGTAATAAGTTACATGCAATTTGGAGCGAAATTAGCCATCAGAATAGGTCAAACTAGAGTGTAGCGTGATGGTTCCCAGGCGGTTCGTGACCCAGGAGTGCACCATGAACCGGAGGGGGCGAGCGGAGTTGGATCGCGATGAAGTCGGTGTTGAGGTACATGGTCGAGTCGTGGTCTCCGGGGTCTTGACTCCTATGTGCTCCACGAGCCGGAGCTGGTTCACGAGCAGAAGATGAGGGCAAGCCCTGATGGAGTGAGCCGGGGTTAAGCCAGGAGCGGAGGTGGGTCCCACGAGCCGAGGAAGATGTTTCACGAGCCGGTCTATATTCTGAACTTTCTGATGTTTCGTCACTTCATCCAAGTGATCGTCAGTCCGTACTTCTACATGCATTCACAGAAACGGGCATAACTTTCAAACCGTAAGTCCGATTGAGTCATTTCAGAGGGCTACAAGATTTACAGAGCAAAGCTCAGTAATTGCTGTTTTCGGGCCCAAAAGAGGTCGTATGATAGGAGTTTTGGGCCATTTTACGTTGATGATGTGATTTCGACCAAATCGCTCTATGTCTTCTGACGTTGTTTCCACCGCTTGAGCGTGCCATTATCCAGGACTTCCATGTGTGACAGCTTTAACCAAAAAGTGTGTCAACAAGTTTGCCCCCCAGAACATATCTTGCTGGTTGAAGGAAGATGTGTTCTGGATAATCTGTGAAATCCATAATCTGTACCTGCAAAAAGATAAGACAAACAATGCAAAAATGGTTCCGAGACGGCCTTACCAGAGTAATACGACCAAGGAAGTGCTACGAGGTTCCAAGACGACCTTACCTGGGTAAGACGACCAAGGAAAAGCTAATGGGATTCCAAGACGGCTTACCGGAGTAAGACGACCAAGGAAAAGCTAATGAGAGATTGTTTATACTGGACGGATCCAGTTCAGAGCCGGAGCTCAATGTGTATACTAGATGGATCCAGTTCGGAGCCGGAGAGCTCATGTCTATTTATACTGGACGGATCCAGTTGGGAGCCAAAGCTCATCAATGATCTTTATTGATTCATGAAAGCTAAGCGGCAGTTATTCTAACCCTGAACACGACTAGAGACTACAGGTTGGTTTCATGCGTGTGGGTCGATGTTGTCGTGCTTATTACACGCAAAGAAAACAAAGAGGGGGTGAGAAGTCGCCTAAAAAGCCTAAAAACATGAACTGTGGACCGGAGTCCGATAAACTGAAGAGATCCGCTGAGTGGGATCAGCAAATGATAATCCCACGATTGCTCGATCTAGGATCATTCCCTCTCCGGGGAACAGGTGGTGGCAACGCAGGTGTGGGCGCTGTCGGTTGAGTTACATACTCGGGTAGCTCTCCTCGTCTGGCCCGGTCCGCAATAAAGTCTCGCAAATGTCGACAATCATCAGTGTTATGACCGTCCAAGTCATGAAACATGCAATGTCTACCGGAATTGCATTATGCTAATGTTGGCTCCATCTTGGGAGGCCTTTGATAGGAGGCAACACTTCCTGTGTCCATGTAGATGTCAGTCAGCGTTGAATTGAGTTCAGTGTATCTGGGCCCTCTCCGAGGCCGAGTGTTGCGGTCATTCTTGACATCGGCTTTTCCTTTGCCTTTTCCAGAATCAGATGGTTCTCCATCTTTAAGCATGTTGACATCGAGAATGCGTTTCGCGGAAGTTGCATCTTCTTCTCGCAGAAATCTATCTGCTTCAAGGTGGAATTCTCCGAGATTTCGTGGTGGATCTCAGTACAAGGATTTTTTGAACTCTGAGTTATCTAGAACGCTGAATACTGCTGCTATCAATACCATGGATGGCTCAGGGCGATCAACTGATGTTGCTGCGACGTTGAATCTTTCCAGGAACGAATGCAAAGTTTCTCGGGGCCTTTGCTTGATTGTGGAGAGGGACATGAAGTTCTTGGGTCGAGCAATGTGAACCCGGAATTGTTCAATGAAGCGTGCGACCAACATGTTCCAACTGTTGATCGATTCTGTTTCTAGCTGTCGAATCCACATAGCGGCTATATCAGTCAGAAAGAGGGGAAAACACTTTGCCATGACGTTTTCCGATGCTGATTGAACTTCCATATGTCGTTTGTAGCACATCAGATGCACGGTAGGATCTGTCCTGCCATTGTAGGGCGCCAGTTGTGGAAGTTTGAAATCCGGGGGATTTCAGGAATTCCTGATTTCCTGAGTGAACGGGTTGTGAATGTCATCCACGTCATTCTGGTAAGTGCGGCCTCTCGAGAGGCGTTCAATCAGATTAGCCGATTTCCTTCAAAAAATTGTTGCAAACTGCCGATATCAGAGCTGGTGCCCCCAGTGTTGAGCGTAGAAGAGTGAGGAAGCTGTTGGTGAGCTGCGGGAGCGGGTCGTGAGGACCAGTTCGTGAGCCATGGGCTGCACCACGAGCCGGGTCATGGTAGAGGGGTTCACGGCTCGTGGCTCGCGGTTTGAGGGGGCGAGACGATCCTGTGCTGGGTCGTGGAGGCCGGTTCGTGAGCGAGGGAGTACGAGCCGATCGAGTCTAGTAGCTTCATCACGAACCGCTTCCTGCTGCTAAGCGTGAGCTTGCGTTCTTGTGTTCATTTGAACTGGAGCTGAAGTTGGTCGATTCTGACCATTTCCAAGAGCGAGGGGGTTGCCCCCGAGTCCATGTGATGCACGAGCCGCTTCTGTGGCTTCATTTCCAACGGGTTGAACATTGGCGCTCGGTCTTCCATCCATCCGAGCGAAGAATCAATCGATCATCTCATGTTGTTTCCTGAGGAGATCATCTTGCCTTGCCATCTGGGTCCTCAATTCAGCGAGAACTCCATCCATCTCGTCTCGAGTAAAGTATGCTGAAGGATCTCCATGAGAAGATGCCCCCAGGCTTGCCCCGTTTCTATATCCCTCAGCATCAGCATCCTCAGCATGAGAGGAAGTTCCAGTTTTCTTCCTTTTGATTTCCATTGATCTAGTAGCAAAATAATCCAATCTAGAAGGTGAAATTGTCGTGTGCCCCTTCCCGGCACGCCAAAATGTTAGACCAAAAATTGGCACTAACACCCAAATGTAGATCACAGAATGTAGAAAATAATAAAATCAGAGGGAACACACGAGTGTTTATAGTGGTTCGGCTATAGATGTAGCCTACGTCCAATTTATATGCTTTTATATATGATGGAATTACAAGAATGATTACCACAACTCGTGAGTATTGATAGTACAATGCTTAATTATCTTATGAAATCCTCACTAAATGGTCAAGTTTTAATGAAGAATGTGGCTTCTATGTTCAGCAATGCTTTGCTAGGAACAATGGTGGAAGCCGTAGAGAGGAATGGCCAAAAGATCCTTGAAAATCCTCCAAAGGATGTATTTATTGCCATTTCCTGATAGCGGTTCGTGAGACAGGTGGCACGCATCCCAAGAATCTCGAAATGTGCTTGAAAACGTCCAGAAACCCTCTCCAAGTAGTCATAGGACATGTGTAATAAGTTGCATGCAAGTTGGAGCGAAAATAGCCATCAGAATAGGTCAAACTAGAGTGCAGCGTGACGGTTCCCAAGCGGTTTGTGACCCAGGGGTGCACCACGCGGAGGGGCGAGCGGAGTTGGATCGCGATGAAGTCGGTGTTGAGGTACATGGTCGAGTTGTGGTCTCTGGGGTCATGACTCCTATGTGTTCTACGAGCCGAAGCTGGTTCACGAGCAGAAGAAGAGGGCGAGCCCTGAGGGGGCAAGCCGGGGTTAAGCCCGGAGCGGAGGTGGGTCCCACGAGCCGAGGAAGATGCTTCACGAGACGGTCTTATGTCTTTGTTGTTACCTTTTTAATTTTCCTTCTTCGTTTATTTCTCTATCGCACATTCTACGATCGGATTTGGATTATTGGTGCTTTCACAACGACTTGGGTGTTCGTGTCAAATTTAGCATAAATATTTTGGTTTGGATTACTAAAAGAACTTTAATTAAAGGAACTGAACGAGAGAGAAATCAAGATGCTTTTTTGGAGGAAACAATCCATCTTTCTACATCACTAGAGAAGAGATGATGATAATGACGGATAAAATGCATGTTAGGATTGCAAGACAAGAAGAAATGTTGGCTAGGTAGGAGGAGACTATGGCGACTCTCTTTCAAAAGGTTGGATAAATTTCCAATGCTAGAACGTCCAAAATTAAAGTGTGAGGGCATTGATTCAATCAGGATAAGGGGGTGAACGGATCTCAACAGCGAGGACAACTTTCAGAAAAGTACCATGGATCAATACCTATTTCCCCCATAGGGATCATCACTAATCCACAAGTAACTGGGTCGGACTGTAGATGGACTTACGTTGGGACTTGAACCTGTATTGGAACTAGATCAAATCGACGGAGGAATAGACAAGAACAATTAGGGCCGAAACTTGGACATGTGATAGGGATCGACACGGACCCCTACGTAGGGATTGACACTAATCCCTCGAGGAACATGGGTGTAACTCCGACTGATTTTAGGAGGAACGCTAGAGGACTCATGGCTCGACTTGGACGTGCTAATGCAACTTAAATTATGAATGCATGACAAAAAGAATATGTACCAGTATTCCCTCGTAGATTAAGGAGACAAACTATGGATATGAAATGGAGGCTACAATGAAAGATTAGCTGAAGTGATAAGGCGTGTGATGAGAGGTAAATTGTCAAGTAGAAATTTGAAAGAAGTTAATAACTTCCTTTCACTGCTAATATTGGAAGTGTCAGGAATCTGCCTAAGTTTAAACTGACAACCCTTGACAGATTTGATAGAAAGATGGACCTTACAATGCATTTAATGATATATATCTAGTATATGGAACTATTGAAGGCATTAGAGGATGCTAAGGTGAAATGCTTTCCTTCGTACTTGATGGAATTAGCTGCATTTTGTTTCAAACGGCTAAAAAATGGTTTGATTGGAACATGAAGTTCGTTTTTCTGTAGGTTTTGTATAATGTGTAGACATATATTTCTCTAACTATGCTTTGGCATTTGTATGGCCATTGATAAGTTTCTTTACCGGGTTATTTTGTGAACTTATTCTGTATTGGGATGTTGCGTGCTAAGATCATAAAAAGCACAAACGTTCAAACTTGCATCAATGACAAATCTGTTTGCTTTTGAATTCTTTTGGCGTTTTGTGCATTCTTTTGGTATAAAAGGAACATTCATATTCGTTGAGACTGAGTCCATTCATTTGTGATAAGTAACTTTGCCAATACTCCATAAATTGTATCTACGACAAAGGCTTCATATCAAAACCGTAGATGTAATAACACACTCACTTAAGAGATAAGTTACAAACCAGTTTTATACAAATTTTTCAGAGCTCATTTAATGGAGGATACTTAGATAGAATAGGAGTTATTGCTTGATATTCAAATACTCAATATCAGCAATAAATTAACATAAGAAAATGGAACTTATGTTAATGAAGTTTGACTCTATTATGACAGCCTCAGTTAGAACCGATTTTGAAATGACAAATACTGTGATTGGATTTGGATCTTATGTTTAATGAAGTTTGACTTTATTCAACTTCTTCGTTTATTTCTCAACTGCACATTATGTGATTGGATTTGGATTATTAGTGCTTTCACAACGACTTGGATGTTTTCGTCAAATTTAGCGCAAATATTTTGGTACTTTTATCAAAAATACCAGCACTTGCTGATTGGTAGAGATGTGAAAAGATCAACAATGGTTAGGATTACTAAAAGAACTTTTAAGTGAGGGAACTGGGCGAGAGAGAAGTCAGAAAGCTTCTTTTGGAGGAAAAAAAAAATTGTTTGTATCACTAGAGAAGAGATGAGGACTACAATGGATCAAATGCATGTTAGGATAGGAAGACAAGAAGAGATGTTGGTTAAGCAGGAAAATGCTACTTGAACCGAAACTGAGTTTGTCAGATAGTGCTAATGATTTTCCACCGCATGATTTGCTTTAGTAGAAACTTTAATAGCGTCGAATTACAAGAATACCCCTCCTGAATTAAAAGCTTACGTCCTGCCGCTTTTTTGGACCAAAATTCCTTTGGTTCGTTTAGTAGCACTCGGTTAAGCAAGAGGAAACGATGGTGACTTTCTTTCAAAAGGTTGGATAAATTCCCAGAGCTAGAGCATCCAAATTCCAAGTCTGACGGCATGGACCTGATTAAGACAGGCGAATGAATGGATCTCAACAACAAAGGTCGACCTTTGGACAAGTACCAATGATTAGTACCTATCCCCTCAAGGAATCATCGATCTCCAAGTAACTGGGGGTAAGAATAGAGATGGAATTGTGTTAGGACATGAAACTAAATGGGAACTAGATCAAATCGATAGTGGAATGGACAACAACAACTGGGGATGAACCTTGGACAAGTGACATGGATCAACACTAATCCCCTAAGGAATAGAGGAACAACTTCGGTTGATTTTGGAAGGAATGCTAAATGACTCATGGCTGGATTTGGATGTGCTAACGCGACTTAAGCTCTGAATACACGACATAAAAATATGTACCAGAATTCCCTCATTGAGCTAGGGGCAGACTATGGATGTGAACTGGAGTCCAACCATGGATGACAATGAAATATTAGTTGAAGAAATAAGGCATGTGATGAGAGGTAGATTGTAACGACCCGCATTCTACGTATCGAAGGATCGCAGAATATTTATTTCTTTTTCATATGAGGTCTTATGGTCGTGTAACTTTGAGAAACGGCTATTGGGGTCATTTCCAATGTTCACGATTTTTGCCGATTTTTAAATGACATTTTGCCCCTAGCGAATCTTGTTTCGCCTATAACTATTGATTGGTAAGGGGTTTTGAACTGAAACCACTCCCATTAGATTCGGATGATGGTTTACCTTTCCGTAGAGTGGTAACACTTGTCAAACGGACTTACCTTTTGGGAGATGTGGCTGAATTAAGGTTTAGAAGGTGAAAAACAGCTTAATTGGACTTAACCGGGTGATTAGCAGCTAGGCCCATTGGGGGATTTCGGGATTAGAGCTATATGAGGGCTGATTAGAGTTAGAGAAACCTTTTCTTTGTCATTTTCTAGCCGCCACTTACCTCTCTTCAATCCTAACAATGGCCTCCGCTTTCTAAATTCATCCCAAATCACTGTTTAATCGCGTATTAGCTTAATCTACACCAAATCAAGGAAGTCTAATGGCAAATCAGAGTTGGGGCTGCTGCTAAGCATTGGAATTCGACCTATAACAGTAGAAAAGTTCAGATCTAAAATTAATTTGTGGCCAAGGTGAGTGATTTGCATTGTTTTTCACTAATTACGACTAATTAGGGGTGATTAGTGTTAATTAGAAAAATTATACATGATTAAATTCTGGAAAAATGTTTAGAAATTCATAAATATTATTTTAAGCCTCTGTTAGAAGTTTGGGTTAATGTGGATATGTTTTGCTAATCCTATCATTAGTTAGGGTTAAGCATGATTAAGGGGAAAATATGGGTTTTGGGTATGTTTGATCCATTTTGACATAGTTATTTATCATTTTGGTGTTTATGGTTGATGTTATATGTTGCTATGACTGTTTGGTATGATTTATGATTGCTTAGAACAGTTAGAATGATTGAAAACGTCGTCGTGTGGCGTAAACAGTTGCAGGATCTTGACCCGAACCGGATCAGATCGATGGGGGACGAACCGACCCGCTCGTGGAGAAACCCACAACCCGACCCCTCGCTGAAGTGTGCCACGGGCAAGAACCCCGATCCGAACCGATGCCATTCACGAACCGTGGGACTTGATCGAACCGAAGGCGCCTCAGGACCACGAGCCGACCCGATGCTTGGAGGAGACCACGACCCGAACCGCTTCTCTGAACCGAAGCACCACGACTGGAGCATCACAACCCGACCAAGAGGAGAAGCAACGAACCAGTGGGGACCCAAACCAGATGGAGATCGAACCGATGGGTGATTACGAAGCGAAGAGAAGTGAAGTAAAGGGCCAAACCGATCCGAAGAAGGCCAAAACCCGAGATGCAAAGGTAGTCCAAATAGGAAGTAGAACTCAGGATCCAGTTGGGAACCAATGAGTTTACTTCATGAGTTGGGCTTTGCTGCGGGACGTGTGCCAAGGGGTTATCGATGTCCATAACTTTGATTCACCACCAAGACGGATGTTAGGCTACGGATCAGTGCAGTGGGATAGTTATTACTCCATGGGGCAGAGTGATCGTAGCATGGCCATGAGCCAGTGCAGTGGAGTCATCATGACTTCATGGGGCAGAGTGGACAGAGCAAGGGATTAGTGGCTATAGATCAGTGCAGTGGAGCCATCATGACTCCATGGGGCAGAGTGATCATAGCAAAAATTTGGGTGGTCAAAGCAGTGGATATCGTATGCTTTACGCACTGAGTGAGAGATGTGATGATGGTTGCAATGCTTGATTGTTTGATATCACTATGACATGGACACCCCTCCCCCATATCTTTCACCATATGTTAGTGTCACCTTAGAGTATTGTACATCCTGTTGTGCTAACTCTTTGGTTGTAGGTCCAGATTCAGGTATGGTTATGTATATCTGTTATTGTTCTGTTTTGCTGCTTATCGCTTATACCAGACTTTTGTCTGACCCAGAGTTTTATGTCTCTTCTAATTACTCTGGGTGCTCTTAAATGGGCAGACTAGAGACAACTTAGGTGGTATGCACGAGTAGCTGAACCGGAGACGAGCAGGAGGCTTCCACGTATGATATACACAGATATTCTCCCTGTGTTGTTGTTGGTCACTACTTTGGGAATTAGTAGTGTACATTTTTCTTTGCTTTAGAGACAGTATGTTGGAGTTGTAATAAGGTGTATTTTGAATTTCCGCTACTACGATGATTATGGTTTAGTTTCCAGCTTATGCACTGTCTCGCCTGTTTTATGTCAAGTATGTTAATATTATTGTAACAACCCGTATTTTCAATAACCTGTTATAACATAAATCGAGGCAGAATTTAATTCTAAAATCTGAATCAAGGGAAACGGGCTATGCCATTGCGTTCGTCTCGGAAAAATACGCGAAATAGAGTCCGAGTTTTCGAAAATCGGAGTCCGTATGACCCGATTAAGGCCCGACGAAGTTTTCAGAAAATTCCTAAGTAAAAACAGATTTAAATTTTAAGTTAAAAACAAGGGTTAGGGCACAACTGGCGTCAGGCGGGAAAACTCCCGCCAAGACCCCCAAGTCGACAGGCATGTCGACAGGGGTCTAAGGGTGTCGACTGCCCTGTCGACCGCCCTGTCGACACGGGGTGGCCGGGCAGTTTTGCCTGGCGCACCATTTCTGATCTGGGCTTGGTTGTGTGGCTTGGTTCTGGAGAATTCCGAAATCTGATGGACCTAATTCAACTAGGGTTTAATCCTATGGTCTAAATCACTAGCCTAATCTATAAATAAGACCCTAACCTACCCTAAATCATTCATTATTCATTCTAGCAACTAAACTATGTCAAAATCAAACCTCTCATGGCCTCCACTCTCTTCATACAATTCCTAAATCAATTTCTAAGAGATTTCCATGCATACAAGTGTATTTAGGCTTGTATGATCCTCTTTAGCTTGCATTAAAGTTTTGTTTCTCTATTGGCATCATAAAAGAGGAGTCTTGATCAAGTTTGCTTGCATTTTTGGGGTTTTAATTTGTTGCATAAGGGGTTTCTTACATTTGCTATACTCAATTGAGTCCGCATAAGCATTGTAAGCCCTATTCCTCTCATACTTGAACTTTGAAGTTAAATGCATGATATGCAAGTTGTCATAAGTTATGCATGTTTGTTTATGCAAGTATGATATGCAAGTTGCCATATGTTATGCAAGTTTGTTTATGCAAGTATGATATGCAAGTTGCCATAAGTTATGCAAGTTTGTTTATGCAAGTATGATATGCAAGTTGCCATAAGTTATGCGTGTTTGTTTATGCAAGTATGATATGCAAGTTTCCATAAGTTATGCAAGTTTGTTTATGCAAGTATGATATGCAAGTTGCCATAAGTTATGCAAGTTTTATTATGCAAGATTGATATGCAAAGTTGTCATATGATATGCAAGTATGCTTATGCAAGTTTGGGATGGTCATGTGGCTCATGTTAACATGTTATGCATGCTTTTGGGCCTAAAAATGTAATATGCAAGTATATGAACACATGAACCTTTCATATGCCACCATGTTGAACTTGTGGCTCTAACACTTTTATGTCATGATTATGCCAAGTTCCCTCTTTCTATCCTTTATGCGCTATTGCGATATGTAAGCGATAGGATTGCGTTTGGGGTTGGGTAAACTTAAAAGACATAAAAACATGAGCTTGGGAATTTACCTATTAAGTTAGGTCTACCCATTGGGAATTTACCTATTAAGTTAGGTCTACCCAATTGCTTGAAAACTTGTAATGTGATGGACATGACACTTAGAAAAGATAAGTGTGGCCAACTCGAGGTTGGGTTGAGTTTGTAGCGTAAACCTACCCGGAACCGACCGGCTTAACTAGTTGCTACAAACAATAGGACCCAATGTGAGAAGTTGGTCATGTTGTACCTTGGACCCGAGGTTAGACCAAGTTGTGGTGTAAAGCTACCCGGACCCGCCCGGCTTAACTAGTAACCACAACAAAGTCTAATGTGAGAGGTTAAGGCGCATTAATTAATTAATGCCTCATGATTAGGGTTAAGTCATGGAACATTTAATACTTAACCAATTTGGGCTCGGTTGATTAATCGGGGTTAAGTCGTGAACTCACCGTTACACTTAACCAAGTTAATCCATGATTAGTGGAGGGGTTAAACCATACTTAACCCACTAGAGAAAACCTAGCAATGGGGGTCCACTCCTTCAGTAATCCCTAGTTTGTATCATCATGGCCCTAGGGACTAGGCTAGGGTGGGGGCACGATTACTGAACTGGAGATAAGGGGCCAAAAAGCGACGGCCGTGGTACGCCGGTGTAGTTCTGGGCGGACTCTGGTCGTGCACATAGTCCGTAGCCGGAGAAAACAAGCACGGGTACCGGTAGACCGAGACTGTGCACTCATGTTTATGGTGTCCAGGGGTTTACACCCTAGGGCTTGATACACCCGACGGGTGGACCCGGCACAGTTCGACTACATTCACGGTTGGGCCGTATTGACACCAACACGTGACGAGTTAGGCTTAGGGAGCCGATCGACTAGACCGTTGGGTTGGACCTCGTGGTAGGGTCACTTCATGGACCTCGTGGTAGGGTCACTTCATGGGCCTCGTAGGAGGGTCACTTCATGTTATTGGGCCAAAGCTTGGGCCGTGGGATCAATACTTGTTTAATCAAGTCATGTTAGTTAGCTAGTACACCCGTGGTGCAAACCTTAATCCTGATTATGCGATGACACCTTTATCTACCTTGATAGTTAATCATCATGTCGTTATCCTTATGTTCATACTTGCTGCTCATGACAGTTAACTTTATCAGTTTACATTGATTGTAGTAGGGCTTACTCAGTCTTTTTGACTGACCTGTTTTCTTTCGCCTCTTTTCTTCCGTTCCCCCCCCCCCCCCCCCAGGTTCTCAGGGAGGGAATACAGGAGCTTAGCTTGGATCTTACCTGCTTTTCTTGGATAGCTCATGTATGCTTTGGACTTGAGCTCGCTATGGTTTTTCTGCTTTGGGGATAGCTACTTATGTTTTTCTTTTCAGTTTTCAGATGATGTTGTTTATGTACTAGACTTATTTTATTTGGAAAACTGACATGATGTTGTACTAAGACTTGATTTGAAATGGTTTGAAAATCTTCCGCTGTTTTATCCATGTTATTTACTCTGGTTACATATATATACATGTTCTTGTTCTGCCTTGATATATCATTATGCATGTTTACCTGATTCAAACGCCCCTCCAAAGTCAGAGTGCTTGCAAGAGTCACCCTGGCGGAGGCGGGGTGTTACAATTTGGTATCAGAGCATATGGTTTACGAGAAGGAACAAAATTGTTTTTAGAAAACTTTTTGAAAACTATTTTCAAAACCAAGTATAAAGTATTTTCCAAAGAAGAGTCTAGTTTATTTTAAAAGGCTATTCCCCAAAAAGCCATTAGCAAAATCCCTTCGTTTTCTCCATTCTGAATCTGTCTTTTTCTTTTTCAGTATGGCTGATAACTTGGTTATTCCGGAGGGAGTGCACGTGCCTGTTTGGTATATGAGACTCTTGGAGGCTAGGGCGACCGAAGCCGGCCCCGCAGATGTCCCTCCTCCTCCTCCTCCAGTAGTTAATATTCCTCCTCCTCCCGTTGCTAATGTTCCTCCTCCACCTGTTGCTGAGGTTCCTCTTCCTCCTCCCCCTCAGCATCCTCAGGCTGACTTTGCCAAGATTTGCAAGGATTTCAAAGCAATGGGTGGCAAGAACTTTCAAGGCACAGAGACTTTTGTAGAAGCCAGAAATTGGTTGAAAGAGACCGAGGATTTGTTTGCTATCTTTGGGATAGATGATCAGAGGAAGATCTTGTTGGCGGTTTGGCTTATGAAGGATGAAGCCGCTTATTGGTGGGAGGTCACCAATGGTACTAGGCCTGTTGAGACTTGGGCCGATCTCAGGGCAAGATTCATGCTTAAGTTTCTATCTTCCGCTGAGGAGAATTTGCAGATGGAGAGATTCATAACTTTGAAGCAAGGAGATATGTCTGTCAAAGAATATGTGAACAAGTTCAATCAGTTGGCTCGTTTTGGCTTGGATATGGTGAATACTCCCCAGAAGAAGGCCCTTCGTTTTGCTAGGGGATTAAATGAGCCGTTGCAGGGATTGGCCATGTCACATATTCCTCATGGGGCCACGTTTGAGAGCTTGGTTGATATGGCGTTACTTCAGGGAGATGTCAAGAAGAATGATACTCAAGTCAAGAAGACTGATTCCCAGGGAAAGGGAAATCAGGGTAATACTAGTGGTCAAAGCAGTCAAGGCAATCAGAGCAAGAACAAGGGTCAAGGCAACAAGGGGAACAACAACAAGGGCAAGAACAGCAAGGGGAAATGCCATTATTGCGGTTCAGTTGGGCATCTTGTCAAGGATTGTAAGAAGAGGAAAAGGAATAATGGTGAATGCTTTTTATGTGGGAAGACTGGACATTTCAGCAAGGATTGCCCGAAGAAACAGGGGCAAGGCCAGGGTCAGACTCAGCGTGCTGGACCCGCAGGAGGGCAAGTTCATGCTCTCGCTACCACTCCAGTTCCCGATCGAGGTAGTATTTCTGTTGAGAGCCTTGTATATATTTCTGATTTTCCAGTTCGTACTTTGTTTGATTCTGGTGCATAACATAGCTTTATCTCATCTGATCTTGTTGATAGTTTGCACCTTAGTACTAGCTTGGTAGAGGATCCCGTTTGTGTCTCAAATCCTATTGGGGGTTCCGCCCATTTGTCTATGATATGTGGGGATTTGAGGATCTCTATACTGAGTGTAGAGTTCTTGTGCAGTGCTTATGTTCTTGGTTTCAGGGGATACGGATTGATATTGGGCATGGATTGGCTGTCCAGATATGGAGCCATTCTTGATTGTGAGCATAGGGTTGTGAGGCTCGTGACTCGCCTCGGGAACACCCTAGAGATTTCATGTGATCCGAGAGGTCCCGTCATGTTGTGTTATCTTGAATCACTCGACTCGTCAGTGGAGACTCTTCAGTCTGTGAGAGTGGTTCGAGAGTATCCTGATGTTTTTGATGAAGTTAGGGGATTGCCCCCTAAGCGAGAGATTGATTTCCGCATTTATCTGGTGGATAATGCAAAGCCTGTTTCTTTGCCCGTTCGGCACATGGCTCCGCGTGAAAGGCGGGAGCTGAGAAAGCAAGTGAAAGAGTTGCTTGAAAAGAACTTCATTAGACGAAGTATATCTGAGTGGGGAGCGCCTGTGGTATTTGCTACCAAGGCGGATGGTTCTCTCCGACTATGTGTTGACTATCGAGAGTTGAATAAGCTGACTAAGAAGAACAGACACCCGTTACCGAGGATCGATGATCTCTTTGACCAGCTTGTCGGTGCTTCTGTTTTCTCTCAGCTTGATCTTGCTACTGGATTCCATCAGCTCAGGGTAGCTGAGGATTGTATAGACAAGACTGCGTTCAGAACTCCGGATGGATTCTTTGAGTGGCTTGTCATGCCATTCGGCTTGACGAATGCACCCGCATATTTCGTGGACTTGATGAGTAGGGTGTTCAGAGAGTTCTTGAACAAGTTCATCGTGGTCTTCGTGGATGATATTTTGGTCTTCTCTAAGGATGAGGAAGAGCATGCAAGGCACCTCGGGGAGGTGATGGATACGCTTAGAGCGCATCAATTGAAGGCCAAGTTCTCCAAGTGTCACTTTTGGAGAAGGGAAGTAAGATTCCTTGGGCATATAGTGTCTAAGCAGGGCTTAGCGGTGGATCCCGCTAAGGTGGTTGCGGTTCAGGATTGGAAGACTCCAAGGAATGCAACCGAAGTCAGAAGTTTTCTAGGTCTTGCGGGTTTTTACCGGAAGTTCATCAAGGACTTCGCGAAGATTTCTGCTCCTCTCACTAAATTGATGAAGAAGAATTTAGTTTTTGCTTGGAGCTTAGAGTGCGAGCTTGCTTTTCAGAAGCTCAAGAAAGCTCTCACATCAGCACCCGTTCTAGCTTTGCCCGATGGAGGGAAGTTATTTACAGTATACACCGATGCGTGTGGCACGGGGTTGGGAGCTGTTCTGATGCAAGAAGGAAGGGTGATATGCTTTGGCGGTAGACAACTCAAAGTGCATGAGAAGAATTATCCCACTCATGACTTAGAGTTGGCAGCAATAGTATATGCACTCAAGGCGTGGCGCCATTATCTTCTGGGAGAAAGATTTGAGCTTTATACCGATCACAAGTCTTTGAAGTATCTCTTTTCTCAGAAGGATCTGAATCTGAGGCAGCAAAGATGGATGGAATTCTTGGCGTCCTATGATTTTGAGATAGCTTATACCCCTGGCAAGGGGAATGTGGTAGCTGATGCATTGAGTAGAAGAAGGTTGACCCTAAGTCCTCTATTCGTTGAGATGAAGAATTTAGAGTATGTGGCAACCTTTGATTTCTCTTTGGCGGTTGAGTCGATGACCGGTTCTTTAGCATCTCTGGAACTCAGGCCTACCCTTCTTGATCAAGTTGGGGCTTCACAGAGAGAAGACCCTCACATAGTTAAGATTATGGATAAGCTGACTCGAGGAGAGACGTCTAGTCACCTCGCTCGATATTCTGTTGATGACAAGGGTTGGCTGAGGAGAGATGGAAGGTTATGTGTTCCCATGGTAGAAGATTTAGTAAGAAAAGTTCTGGAGGAAGCGCATCGCTCTAAGTTGACTATACATCCAGGCGGGGATAAGATGTATAAAGATATGAAGCGTATTTTCTTTTGGCCTGGGATGAAGAAGGATGTGGCAGAGTTTGTCTCTAAATGTATCATTTGTCAGCAAGTTAAGGCCGAGTCAAAGAAGCCCGGTGGGCTATTGCATCCTCTAGACGTTCCACTTTGGAAGTGGGAGAGTATCTCCATGGATTTTATTGATGGGCTACCAAGGTCAAGGAAAGGGAATACGAGCATTTGGGTTATTGTAGATAGACTTACGAAGAGTGCTCATTTTATTCCGGTGAAGAGCAAGAGGACCGCATCTTGGCTAGCGTCCGTATATCTTCATGAGATTGTGAGACTTCATGGAGTCCCTTCTAGTATTGCCAGTGACCGTGACCCAATCTTTACTAGTCAGTTCTGGAATAGCTTGCAAGAGGCTATGGGCACGAGGTTGAATCTAAGTACTGCTTATCACCCACAGACGGACGGTCAAACCGAAAGGGTAAATATGGTACTCGAGGATCTATTGAGGCTTTGTATTCTGGACTTTGGTGGTACTTGGGAAGACCATCTTCCTCTTGTGGAATTTGCATATAATAACAGTTATCAGGCAAGCATAGGGATGGCACCATTTGAAGCTTTATATGGGAGGCCGTGCAAGTCGCCTACATGTTGGTGGGAGACAACAGATAAGCTCATACTTGGGCCTGATATGTTCAGAGATACATCCGAGAAGATCGAGTTGATTCGGAGATGAATGAAAGCGGCCCAAGACCGACAGAAATCCTATGCTGATAAGCGAAGATCCGATTTGGAGTTCGATATTGGGGATATGGTTTTCGTAAAGGTTTCTCCTTTACGAAATGTGGTCCGATTTGGAGCCGTTGGGAAGTTAGCCCCGAGATTTGTTGGACCATTCCCCATTGTTGAGAGGATCGGGCAGATGGCTTATAGAGTGAAGTTGCCCGAGAAGCTTGCCGGAGTACACGATGTTTTTCATGTCTCGCATCTCCGGAAGTGTTTGCATGAATCAGCAGAGATTGTGGAGCCAAGTGTTTTGGAAGATGTGGAAGTAGAGAGAGAGGCTACCTTGAGGAGAGCTCTGATTCGTATCTTGGGGACGGAGACCAAGAAGCTAAGGAATCGAGAGGTCAGGCTGGTGAAGGTTCAGTGGGGTGAAGCCGAAGAAGACGCAACTTGGGAAACCGAGGAGAAGATGCGTGGGCTTTATCCATTCCTTTTTGAGGGTACACTCTCAATCTCTTTTTTTTTGTTAGCATATCTTTCTCTTTGCTATCCATATTTATCTAGTTTATCGTGTTAATCTTGTTATGAGAACCTTAGGTAGGAACCCTTTGGATGAAACATGTGTTTGAGACATGTTATGCTTGGTGGTTGCAAGTGGTTGCAAGTGTTTGCAAGTGGTTGCTCGTGGATGCATTATACACGATTAGGCACTAGATCGGCTCGCACACTCCTCATATTGCATATGCATGAGTGTTTATGCTTATTCATGGATGAAAATTGTGTGTTATCACATGGATGTTGCATATGGGTGTATGTTATGTGCACACATATAGATGATATACATTATGTTAGGAATTGCATACATATGGATTCATTTCACTAACATAATTCGCATTGATGATATTTGCATTAGATAAGTACATATACACACACCTCTGCATATGTTCATCCAGCATTTAGAATCTTGTAAGGACAATGATTGCTCGTGGATGATGCTTTGAGTAGATGGATGATTGGATGGTAGGATACGTTCTTCCTAACTTGAAGATTTCGGGGACGAAATCCTTTAAGGAGGGGAGAATGTAACAACCCGTATTTTCAATAACCTGTTATAACATAAATCGAGGCAGAATTTAATTCTAAAATCTGAATCAAGGGAAACGGGCTATGCCATTGCGTTCGTCTCGGAAAAATACGCGAAATAGAGTCCGAGTTTTCGAAAATCGGAGTCCGTATGACCCGATTAAGGCCCGACGAAGTTTTCAGAAAATTCCTAAGTAAAAACAGATTTAAATTTTAAGTCAAAAACAAGGGTTAGGGCACAACTGGCGTCAGGCGGGAAAACTCCCGCCAAGACCCCCAAGTCGACAGGCATGTCGACAGGGGTCTAAGGGTGTCGACTGCCCTGTCGACAGCCCTGTCGACACGGGGTGGCCGGGCAATTTTGCCTGGCGCACCATTTCTGATCTGGGCTTGGTTGTGTGGCTTGGTTCTGGAGAATTCCGAAATCTGATGGACCTAATTCAACTAGGGTTTAATCCTATGGTCTAAATCACTAGCCTAATCTATAAATAAGACCCTAACCTACCCTAAATCATTCATTATTCATTCTAGCAACTAAACTATGTCAAAATCAAACCTCTCATGGCCTCCACTCTCTTCATACAATTCCTAAATCAATTTCTAAGAGATTTCCATGCATACAAGTGTATTTAGGCTTGTATGATCCTCTTTAGTTTGCATTAAAGTCTTGTTTCTCTATTGGCATCATAAAAGAGGAGTCTTGATCAAGTTTGCTTGCATTTTTGGGGTTTTAATTTGTTGCATAAGGGGTTTCTTACATTTGCTATACTCAATTGAGTCCGCATAAGCATTGTAAGCCCTATTCCTCTCATACTTGAACTTTGAAGTTAAATGCATGATATGCAAGTTGTCATAAGTTATGCATGTTTGTTTATGCAAGTATGATATGCAAGTTGCCATAAGTTATGCAAGTTTGTTTATGCAAGTATGATATGCAAGTTGCCATAAGTTATGCAAGTTTGTTTATGCAAGTATGATATGCAAGTTGCCATAAGTTATGCATGTTTGTTTATGCAAGTATGATATGCAAGTTGCCATAAGTTATGCAAGTTTGTTTATGCAAGTATGATATGCAAGTTGCCATAAGTTATGCAAGTTTTATTATGCAAGATTGATATGCAAAGTTGTCATATGATATGCAAGTATGCTTATGCAAGTTTGGGATGGTCATGTGGCTCATGTTAACATGTTATGCATGCTTTTGGGCCTAAAAATGTAATATGCAAGTATATGAACACATGAACCTTTCATATGCCACCATGTTGAACTTGTGGCTCTAACACTTTTATGTCATGATTATGCCAAGTTCCCTCTTTCTATCCTTTATGCGCTATTGCGATATGTAAGCGATAGGATTGCGTTTGGGGTTGGGTAAACTTAA
The DNA here is from genome assembly GCA_030737875.1 of Allium sativum. Taxonomy (NCBI): domain Eukaryota; kingdom Viridiplantae; phylum Streptophyta; class Magnoliopsida; order Asparagales; family Amaryllidaceae; genus Allium; species Allium sativum. Next base: position 251,760,359 of record CM060920.1, read on the forward strand.
AAGACATAAAAACATGAGCTTGGGAATTTACCTATTAAGTTAGGTCTACCCATTGGGAATTTACCTATTAAGTTAGGTCTATCCAATTGCTTGAAAACTTGTAATGTGATGGACATGACACTTAGAAAAGATAAGTGTGGCCAACTCGAGGTTGGGTTGAGTTTGTAGCGTAAACCTACCCGGAACCGACCGGCTTAACTAGTTGCTACAAACAATAGGACCCAATGTGAGAAGTTGGTCATGTTGTACCTTGGACCCGAGGTTAGACCAAGTTGTGGTGTAAAGCTACCCGGACCCGCCCGGCTTAACTAGTAACCACAACAAAGTCTAATGTGAGAGGTTAAGGCGCATTAATTAATTAATGCCTCATGATTAGGGTTAAGTAATGGACCATTTAATACTTAACCAATTTGGGCTCGGTTGATTAATCGGGGTTAAGTCGTGAACTCACCGTTACACTTAACCAAGTTAATCCATGATTAGTGGAGGGGTTAAACCATACTTAACCCACTAGAGAAAACCTAGCAATGGGGGTCCACTCCTTCAGTAATCCCTAGTTTGTATCATCATGGCCCTAGGGACTAGGCTAGGGTGGGGGCACGATTACTGAACTGGAGATAAGGGGCCAAAAAGCGACGGCCGTGGTACGCCGGTGTAGTTCTGGGCGGACTCTGGTCGTGCACATAGTCCGTAGCCGGAGAAAACAAGCACGGGTACCGGTAGACCGAGACTGTGCACTCATGTTTATGGTGTCCAGGGGTTGACACCCTAGGGCTTGATACACCCGACGGGTGGACCCGGCACAGTTCGACTACATTCACGGTTGGGCCGTATTGACACCAACACGTGAAGAGTTAGGCTTAGGGAGCCGATCGACTAGACCGTTGGGTTGGACCTCGTGGTAGGGTCACTTCATGGACCTCGTGGTAGGGTCACTTCATGGGCCTCGTTGGAGGGTCACTTCATGTTATTGGGCCAAAGCTTGGGCCGTGGGATCAATACTTGTTTAATCAAGTCATGTTAGTTAGCTAGTACACCCGTGGTGCAAACCTTAATCCTGATTATGCGATGACACCTTTATCTACCTTGATAGTTAATCATCATGTCGTTATCCTTATGTTCATACTTGCTGCTCATGACAGTTAACTTTATCAGTTTACATTGATTGTAGTAGGGCTTACTCAGTCTTTTTGACTGACCTGTTTTCTTTCGCCTCTTTTCTTCCGTTCCCCCCCCCCCCCCAGGTTCTCAGGGAGGGAATACAGGAGCTTAGCTTGGATCTTACCTGCTTTTCTTGGATAGCTCATGTATGCTTTGGACTTGAGCTCGCTATGGTTTTTCTACTTTGGGGATAGCTACTTATGTTTTTCTTTTCAGTTTTCAGATGATGTTGTTTATGTACTAGACTTATTTTATTTGGAAAACTGACATGATGTTGTACTAAGACTTGATTTGAAATGGTTTGAAAATCTTCCGCTGTTTTATCCATGTTATTTACTCTTGTTACATATATATACATGTTCTTGTTCTGCCTTGATATATCATTATGCATGTTTACCTGATTCAAACGCCCCTCCAAAGTCAGAGTGCTTGCAAGAGTCACCCTGGCGGAGGCGGGGTGTTACAATTATATTTTATTCTATGCGATGTGATACATTCTACAGGTTTCTTATTAGTTCACCGTTAAGTTTCCTTTCTTTTGACGATCGTCTCGTGCTAGTTGGACGTCAGCACAACGCATTTCATTGCATTTCATTGGAAATGTCGGCTGGTGTAGGGCGGGCCGTTACACTTGGTATCAGAGCCCTAGGTTGCGTAGTTAACCTAAGGAAAGACACTAGGGAGAGATAGTACGTATATGAGAGCGCGTATTTGTGATATTTTGGTTTTCAAAAGATATATATATATACTATTAGTATATCTAAGGATGGAGTCGCACTGCACTGGCACCACTGAAGAGACGGTTAATCGTTTTCTCCTTACCGATTGAACGATGAGCCGACATACGAGGAATACTGGTTCAGGAGCCAATAATAGGAATGCTCCTGATATGAGTACGATGTTCACTGACTTCATGAGAGAGATGCTTAGGAATGTTTAGAGGGCAGCTCCTAATGCTGGAAATGGCGGTGGTGCAGCGGTGCAGGCGCCTAGGGCCGATTTCGCCAAGCTCTGTAAGGACTACACTAGTCTTGGTGGAAAGCCGTTACACGAAACGGAATCGTCTATAGAAGTTCAGGATTGGCTTGATAGTTGTGAGCGTATCTTCGAGGATCTAGGAATCGAAGACGCGATGAAGAGGAAGCTTGCATCCCGTTAGCTGCAAGGACGGGCTATGAATTGGTGGAATGTTATTAAGGCAGCTACCCCTGAGGATCAAGTTACTTGGAATCAGTTTAAGACCCGCTTCAGTGATAAGTTTATCCCAGCTGCTCAGAAATCATAGTTGTTTAGGAAATTTCCGGAGCTTAAGCAGAATGGTAGGGCAGTCTCGAAGTACATTGCAGAGTTCAATACTTTATCGAAGTATGGATTATCCCTTATCGACACTGCCGAGAAGAAGAACGATAAGTTCATAACTGGCTTGGATTGGTACTTGGGGGAAAGACTTATAAACCACATCGATAAGTCGTTCGAATCCATTGTGGGAAAAGCATTGAGATCGGAGAGTGTTTACCCTAAGTCAAAGACCGAAGTTGCTATTGTGTCTGCAGGAGAGCCAAAACCGCAAGCAGGCAGTGGAGGCAAGAATAATTCTCAGAATAAAAGGAAGCAGAACCAAGCTAAGGATGGTCAGAGAAAGAAAGACAAGAAAGATGTTGAGTGCTTTAGCTGTGGCAAGAAGGTCCACTATGCCAAAGAATGTTGAGCAAAACCAGCGGACAGGAAGTGCTTCAACTGTGGCCAAGTGGGACATCACAAGGATAAGTGTCCGCAACCCCCTAAAGAAAAGAAGACTGTGAAAGAATATGCTATCAATGATGTTCCTTCTTCGTCGAATGCCCCAACTGCGGTGGAGAAAGGAAAGAATGTCGTTATCCAAGGTATGCTTTCCGTTTATGATGTTCCGGTTAGAGTGTTGTTTGATACCGGGGCTTCCCATTCCTTCATATCTAGTGACATGGTAGATAGGTTGGGATTGGAGCCTAAGATAGTCGATAGACCTTTAGTTGTGATGAACCCAATTGGTGGTTCGACTAGCCTTAGTATGATTTGTTGTAATATGGTCTTATCAAGTCATGGATGTATGTTTGCTTGTGATTACTTTGTTTTGGGCTTTACTGGGTTTGGCATTATTTTGGGAGTCGATTGGCTCCAAAGGTACGGGGTGGTGGTAGACTGTGAGGGCTTTTTGGTGATAGTTAGAGCGGATGATGGGCGGAGGGTAGTGTTTGGTGGTCTACCTAGTGATGGGGGTAATGGCTAGTTTTCTAAATTCTCTCGACATCCCGCATGATGAGTTGTCAGATGTTCCCATGGCTGGCCAGTATCCGAACGTCTTCGAGGAAGTGACCGGACTTCCACCACACTGAGATATTGAGTTTCAGATTGATTTACTGAAAGATACCAGACCTATAGTGATGCCCCTTCGTCGTATGGCACCAAGGGAGCAGCGAGAGCTTGGGGTGCAAGTGAGCGATCTTTTAAAGAAGGGATTTATCAGAAGAAGTGTTTCTGAGTGGGGAGCACCAGTTTTGTTTGCTACCAAGGCAGATAGTTCCCTTCGATTGTGTGTGGACTACCGCGAGTTGAATAAGGTGGCGAGGAAGAATAAGTATCCTCTACTGCGAATAGATGATTTACTTGATCAGTTGAGCGGCATGAGAGTGTTCTCCTAGTTGGATCTCGCGACAGGTTTTCATCAGCTTAGGGTGGAAGCTGAGAGTATAGCTAAAACGGCATTTCGGACGTCGTCTGGATTCTATGAGTGGTTAGTCATGCCATTCGGGTTGACCAATTCACCAACATATTTTGTGGATATTATGAATAGGGTATTCAGAGATCAATTGAATAAGTTTGTTCTTGTGTTCGTGGACGATATCTTGGTTTATTCGAGGACAGAGGAAGAATACAAGGAACATTTGAGGATAGTGATGGAGGTGTTGAGGAAACACCAATTGAAAGCGAAGTTTTATAAGTGTCACTTCTAGAGGAGGGAAGTGAGATTCTTGGGCCATGTTGTTTCATAGAATGGTATTGCCGTGGATCCTGCGAAGGTGGCTATGATACAAGATTGATCTACACCCAAGAATGCAACAAACGTAAGAAGTTTCTTGGGATTAGCTGGATATTATCGTAAGTTTATCCAAGACTTCTCCAAGATAGCGGCACCGTTAACTAAGTTGACCAAGAAGAATCAAGCTTTCGTTTGGGACGAAAGGTGTGAAAATGCATTCAAGAGTCTAAAGGAAAAGTTGACGCGTGCGCCAGTGTTAGTCATTCCTAAAGGGAATGAAGAGATGACAGTATACACGGATGCCTGTGGTATCGGACAAGGTGCTGTGTTGATGCAAGGAGGTAGGGTAGTAGTTTACGCTAGTCGACAACTGAAACCGCATGAGAAAAGATATCCTACCCATGATTTGGAATTGGCAGCGACCGTGTTTGCGTTGAAGATGTGGAGACATTATCTCTTGGGAGAAAGATTCGAGTTGTTTACTGATTATAAATCGTTAAAGTATCTTTTCTCCCAAAAGGATTTCAATCTTCGTCAGCAGAGATGGTTAGAGTTCTTGGCTTCATATGATTTTGATATTGCATATACACATGGAAAAGGCAATGCGGTAGACGATGCATTGAGTAGGAGACATGCCAGTTTAGGGGATATGTTTCTTGAATGGAAGCAACTAGAGTATATCGCTGGGTATGATTTCAGACCAAAGTGCGAACTGGATCCAGAGATGTTAGCAATTTTGACGGTCATACCCACTTTGATTGAGCGGATTGGTTCCAGTCAGAGGGACGATCCTAACCTATTGGAAATCATCTCCAAGTTAGAGATGGGTATCGACGAGGAGATGAAAAAGTATGGGCTTGATCGAGAAGGATGGCTTAGAAAGAATGGGAGACTAGTCGTACCAAATGTTAATGGATTGAGAGATGAAGTGCTTAGAGAATGTCATCACTCAAAACTGACTATACACCCCAGTGGTAACAAAATGTATCGAGACATGAAACAGACTTACTACTGGGAAGGGATGAAAAGATTTGTTGGGAAGTTTATATCCAAATGCATGAATTGGCAGCTAGTTAAAGCCGAGCAAAAGATGCCTAGTGGTTTGTTGCAACCATTGGAAATCCCAGAATAGAAATGGGAACAAGTCTCGATGGATTTCATCGACGGTTTACCAAGGACTAGATCGAGCCACGATAGTATTTGGGTAATCGTAGATCGATTGACTAAGAGTGCAAAGTTTATACCAGTCAAATCAAATAGAACGACAACTAAGTTAGATGAACTGTATATGAAATCAGTGGTAAGATTTCATGGAGTACCCAAAGGCATTGTGAGTGACCGATATCTGTTATTTACTAGTGGATTTTGGAAGAGCTTACAAGAGGCTTTAGGATCAGAACTACATCTCAGTACCGCATATCATCCTCAAACCGACGGTCAGACAGAGAGGGTGAATCGTGTATTAGAAGATCTCTTAAGAGCTTGTGTATTGGATTTTGGTGGATCATGGGATGACCGTTTGCATCTAGTAGAGTTTGCATATAATAACAGTTATCAATCCAGTATTGGTATGGCTCCATTTGAAGCTTTGTACGGAAGACCGTGCAACTCACCGTCATGTTGGTTAGAAACCACTGAGAAATTTGTGCTTGGGCCAGATGTAATAAGAGAAACCTCAGATAAGATCAAGGTTATCCAATAGCAAATGAAGGCCGCCCAAGATAGGCAGAAGAGTTATGCTGACAAGAGACGAAGAGAGCTGAAATTCTCCGTTGGCGACTTGGTGTTTGTCAAGATTTCTCCATTAAAGAGTGTGATTCGATTTGGTAGGAAAGGCAAGTTAGCACCAAGATTTGTTGGTCCATTCCCAGTTCTCGAACAAGTTGGAAATTTAGCATATAAAGTTGAATTACCTGACAAGATGGCGGGAATTCACAATGTATTTCATGTTTCCCAGTTAAGGAAGTTCGTGCACGACCCTGATATGACTATTTCACCGAATCAGTTGGATAACATCGAAGTTGAACCCGAGGCGGTTAGGAACCGCAAGCCAATCCGTATTGTCGAGAGCGATACGAAGCAACTTCGAAGGAAGGCGGTGAAATTGGTCAAGGTTCAGTGGGATGAGAATGAGAGTGACTGTACTTGGGAAACAGAGGAGAGCATAAGGGAATCACATCCAAAACTCTTTGCCTGGTAAGATTTTAATAGTGATAGTTTCTTTCTTGTTAGTAAACCGCATGCAAGGGTAGGCTTGTTGTGCTTGTTGTATATGTTTGATTGTTTGTGAATGACTGATAAGCATGCAGAACACCTTTGTATGTTTTTGGTTAAGGAATTTCTGGGGCGAAATTTCTTAAGCAGGGGGGGGGGGGGGGGGGAGCGTGTAACGACCTGCATTCTACGTATCGAAGGATTGTAGAATATTTATTTCTTTTTCATATGAGGTCGTATGGTCATGTAACTTTTGGGAACGACTATTGGGGCCATTTCCAATGTTCACGATTTTTGCCGATTTTTAAATGACTATTTTACCCCTATCGAATCTTGTTTCGCCTATAACTTTTGATTGGTAAGGAGTTTTGACCTGAAACCACTCCCATAAGATCCGGATGATGGTTTACCTTTCCGTAGAGTAGTCACACTTGTCAAACGGGCTTACCGTTTGAGAGATATGGCTAAATTAAGGTTTAGAAGATGAAAAACAGCTTAATTGGGCTTAACCTGGTGATTAACTACTAGGCCCATTGGGGGATTTCGGAATTAGAGCTATATGAGGGCTGATTAGGGTTAGAGAAACCTTTTCTTTGTCATTTTCCATTCGCCACTTACCTCTCTTCAACCCTAACAATGGCCTCCAATTTCTAAATTCATCCCAAATCACCGTTTAATCGCGTATTAGCTTAATCTACACAAAATCAAGGAAGTCTGGTGGCAAATCGGAGTTGGGGCTGCTGCTAAGCATTGGAATTCGACGTATAACAGTAGTAAAGTTCGTATCTAAGATTAATTTGTGGCCAAGGTGAGTGATTAGCATTGTTTTTCACTAATTAAGGCTTTTAGGGGTGATTAGTGTTAATTAGCAAAATTATACATGATTAAATTCTAGAAAAATGTTTAGAAATTCTTAAATATTATTTTCAGCCTCTTTTAGAAATTTAGGTTAATTTGGATATGTTTTGTTAATCCTATCATTGGTTAGGGTTAAGCATGATTAAGGGAAAAATAAGGGTTTTGGGTATGTTTGATCCATTTTGACATAGTTATTTATCATTTTGGTGTTTATGATTGATGTTATATGTTGCTATGACTGTTTGGTATGATTTATGATTGCTTAGAATAGTTAGAATGGTAGAAAACGCCGTCATGTGGCGTAAACAATTGCTGGAAAAGTTGCAGGAAATAATGCAGGATCTTTACCCGAACCGGATCAGATCGGTGGGGGACGAAACGACCCGCTCGTGGAGCATCCCACGACCAGACCCCTCGACGAAGTGTGCCACGAGCAAGAACCCCGATCCGAACTGATGCCATTCACGAACTATGGGACTTGACCGAACTAAAGGCGCCTCAGGACCACGAGCCGACCCGATGCTTGGAGGAGACCACGACCCGAACCGCTTCTCCGAACCAAAGCACCATGACTGGAGCATCACGACCCGACCAAGAGGAGAAGCAACGAACCAGTGGGGATCCGAACCAGATGGAGATCGAACCGATGGGTGATTACGAAGCGAAGTGAAGTAAAGGGCCGAACCGATCCGAAGAAGGCCAAAACCCGAGATGCAAAGGTAGTCCAAATAGGAAGTAGAACTCAGGATCCAGTTGGGAACCAACGAGTTAACTTCATGAGTTGGGCTTTGCTGCAGGACGTGTGCTAAGGGGTTATCGATGTCCATAACTTTGATTCACCACCAAGACGGATGTTAGGCTACGGATCAGTGTAGTGGGATAGTTATTACTCCATGGGGGCAAAGTGATCGTAGCATGGCTATAAGCCAGTGCAGTGGAGTCGTCATGACTTCATGCCGCAGAGTGGACATAGCAAGGGATTAGTGGCTATGGATCAGTGCAGTGGAGCCATCATGATTTCATGGGGAAGAGTGATCATAGCAAAGGATTTGGGTGGTCAAAGCAGTGGATATCGTATGCTTTACGCACCGAGTGAGAGATGTGAGGATGGTTGCTATGACTGATTGTTTAATATCACTATGACATGCACACCCCTTCCCCGTATCTTTACACCATATGTTAGTGTCACCTTAGAGTATTGTACATCCTGTTGTGCTAACTCTTTGGTTGCAGGTCCAGGTTCAGGTATGGTTATGTATACCTATTATTGTTCTGTTTTGCTGCTTATCGCTCATACCAGACTTTTTTCTGACCCAGAATTTTATGTCTCTTCTTATTACTCTGGGTGCTCTTAAACGGGCAGACTAGAGACAGGTTAGGTGGTATGCACGAGTAGCTGTACCGGAGACGAGCAGGAGGCATCCACGTATGATATACATAGATATTCTTCCTGTGTTGTTGCTGGTCACTACTTTGGGCATTAGTAGTGTACCTTTTTCTTTGCTTTAGAGACAGTATGTTGGAGTTGTAATAAGCTGTATTTTGAATTTCCGCTTCTATGATGATTATGGTTTAGTTTCCAGCTTATGCACTGTCTCGCCTATTTTATGTCAAGTATGTTATTATTATATTTTATTCCATGTGCTGTAAGACATTCTACAGGTTTCTTGTTAGTTCACCGTTAAGTTTCCTTTCTTTTGACGACCGTCCCATGCTAGTTGGACGTCAGCACAACACATTTCATTGGAAATGTCGGCTGGTGCGGGGCGGGCCGTTACATAGATTGTCGAGTAGAAATCTGAAAGAAGTTAATAACATCCTTTCACTGCTAATGTCAGAAGTGTCAGGATTCCACCTAAGTTTAAACTACCAACCCTAAACAAACATGATAGAAAGACAAACCTTATAGTGCACTTAATGAGATATGTTAAGCATATGGAAGTATTGAAAGAACTAGAAGATTCTAAGGTAAAATGCTTTCCCTTGTACTTGATGGAATTGGTTTCACTTTGTTTCAAATGGCTGAAAAATGGTTCGATTGGAAAATGAAATGATTTAATTAGTTGACTTATGAGATGATTTCGGGTTCACATCCATATTCGACATTTTTGCCTGGCTACTCCAAATATTTTAGACAAGTAAGCGTTAACAATTATATAACGTTAGCCTAAAATGATGATTTAGAGGCCTAGACACTAATCCGAAAAAAAGCCATAGGGTGGAAATCAGACAAACTCAGTAAAGCAGCATGACGGGGTGCTCAGATTCAAGATCGCAATTGCCATAAATCTTATCACCACCGGTCTAGATCACATGCACTAATGAGGATCAACTTCGAAGATAATTCAACAAATTAATGCTTGATCGAGGACGACTTTAAATTGTGGAACACTACAGCTAGCCGAAGAAGTATCAAGTAGCTTTCTCACCTCGAAAACAAAGAAGGTTGTGAATTCTTGTCATGTTACTTTCGATGAGTCAACTTTATTCAAGGAAAATAAAAGCTCATTGGTTGTTTCGGATTTTGTTCATGGAGAATCAAAAGAGAAAGAAGTTATTCATGCATTCCATCCAAGCAATAGTAGAGATGAAGAAGAAGCTCATGAGGTGGAAGAGGTTAATGAAACATCACATGGTCCACATGGTTCCTCTAGTAATATCGGTGATGTACATGATGCTAGAGAGTATTCGGCTCATGGTAGAACTGGAAGCAGTAGGGTGATAATATTACTACTCGGCTTGGTCGACGTGCAATAAGACCACCCGAAAGATATGGTAATTGGAACTAGCTTGGCTATTGTGACAATTTGGACTATGTTCTTCATGTAGTCCAAGTTGAGCCAATGGACCTTTATGACATCACAAATTCGAGTGATAGCTCGAAATGAATTTGTGTCATGGAGGAACATACACAACTATTGATGAAGAACCAAACTTGAGACATGGTTCCATTTCCTAAAGGAAGTGTGCTATTGGGTGCAAATGGATATGCAAGATGAAGGATGATGAAATACATAAATCTAGGTAGTGGCAAAGTGGTTTGAACAGAGGAAGAGACATGAGCATGATGAATTTTTTTCATCGATTGTACGTTATACTTTGATTTAGATTTTACTAGCTATACTGTCATCCATGGCTTGGAGTTGAAGCAACTTGATGTGAAAACTGCCTTCTTGCATGGTGACTTGGACAAAGACATCTACATGGAGAAACTTGAAGGGTTCATGGTAAATAGAAAGTCAAATTTGGTTTGCAAGTTAAAGAAATTACTATATGGTTTGGAATAATAACCTAGTTAATGGTACAAGAGATTTGATTATTATATGCTTGAAAAAGATTTTGATAGAAGCATCAAGGATGCTTGTGTTTATTTCAAGAGATGGAAAAATGATTGTTGGGTGTATTTACTCTTGTACATGGCTAACATGCTCATTACTTCTCTGGGCAAAAAGAAATCAACAAATTAAAGATGCGTTTGAAGTCGGAATTCGAAATAAAAGATCTTGAAGAAGAAAAGAAAATCTAGGGCATGGAAATTGAGAGGAACCGAAAGGGTTTTGACTTGAGATTGACTCACAAGTAGTACATTAAGAAAATGCTTTATCGGTTTTGTGATGACCCCAAACTTCCGTAGTACAAAAGCAAGGATAATCATTGGAATATAACACATAAACAATAACAGCAGAACAGATAAATAGAATTACAACAGATAATGTACATCAAATTACACTGGAAATAATATATCATCAAAGTTACACAGCATAATAGGATCATACTTAGTACATAATACAGTTTCTAGTTTAGTATAAAATGTCTGCAGCGGAATCAAACATAATATACTAAATGAAGTCTGAATAGCATAATAGAAATGATAAGATCCATCTTTAGCTCCATAGCTATCCAGAATGGGTCAGCTAAAACCCGTAAACAAGGCTGCTCGTGTGGAAAGAGGGCACCCGAGTTTGCGAAGTGAAACAAACTACGAGTCAGTCATGGGACTAGTATGAGAAATCTACTTAACCTATTAAATAATAAGGCTAATCACAGGACCATGCCGTTAACGTGGAACGGGTTTACTCCATTGGATTGCCAGTGCATAAATAATGTAAATCGTTAAACAATGCAATGCTTTTTAGAAAAAATGAAACCATTATAAGACTCAAGTCCCATCACACAATGCAACGCAAACCAGAGGATAGAGTTTTACCTTATAATGGTAAAAAATGCTTGATACAATAAGACGGATTTGATATTATTATTAGTGTATATATATATATTTCAAAAACATTTCAATCATAATGTACCAATCGTACACGGCATAGCTACCATATACTATGTCGCCAAATATAGGTTTACAATCAAAACCGTATGGGGCGTATTGGAAGTTGGATTTCCATCATGAACCAAGGCAAGGGATCGTCCTTACCGAATTCGAGACAATCTAGCCCATGTCTCAGGACAAGTACTCAGTCAAGCCCTTAGGAGCCACAGGGCCGGTCCACACATATGTTAGTGGATTATATAAAATTCCTGAACAATATGTCTCCCCGCCCTATGGGGCGTAAATAGAGCCACTAGGGACTCCAATCCGTGGTACCTCGCTTTCCATCATCCACATAAGTAAAAATGTTTGGGCTCCATACTATTACACCACTTCTATCTAGAAAGAAACGCATGTTCTCTCTGGATCCTTCTCCCGTTTCTGGTTCATACCGGGGTGTGAGGCTCGCGAAGTAACGTTATACACAAAACTATGCAAATTAAAGTTGTGCTTTGATCATCAACCACAAGGCACTGCTTTTCAACAATAAGCCTTATCATTTGCATCTTGGCATGCCCCACTGACAATTCATGCCATGCGACTGATATCTATCAATATATAACCTATGAGCTCGTGCGTCTCAAATAAGGGTGTTAAGCAAGAGAATAAATTCTCCGCCACCAAACAGATATATATATTAAATAGAAATCAATCAACACAAAATAAAATCCAGTGTCAGACATACATCCATTTACAAGTCCATTCTAGGTCTGAACGAAACCGGAGATACCATATTCCTCGTTCCATATGTCCAATACGGAAGAGAGGCTCTCGCGTATCCGGACAATGAACAAGTACGTCTGGACAACTACCACTGTGACCCTTTCAAGGCAGCAACTCCAATCAAAGTCATCAGTAGTCATCCATTCGATGTGAAGATCGCTGGTCTTCAATCACCGTCTTCAAATCTTCGACTTCCAATCGTCGTATGATTATTTGAAACGAGATTTAACTCGGCCTTTTCAAAAACTTCTCGAATATATATGATTTAAATCAATTCTTTTCATTCCATATCGTTTATAATATTTTATAACGATTTATCGCTATTTTTATTTATATAAAAATAGCCATTTTTAATTTAACGACGCTTCGGGTCATTACATGGCCCTGGCGCTGTTTTCATCAAAATTGGATTTACATATTTCTCAAAATCTTACCGTTGGATCTTAGCAAATTTTATATTGTTGGAAAGATCTTTCCAAAGCGAACCCAACGGTTCCAGTTTTGGTAAAATCCGACGGTCGGATCTCTCGTTATAGTCGTTTGAAGTTACGATTTCAAATCGCGAACTGCAGTAGCGCGATTTGTTTTATTTTAATTTATATTTATATATAAATATACATATAAATCATTCAACGATTTCAACACTATTTTCAATTCAACATTGATTTCTTTTATGTGAGATCATACATTACATTAAAAATGTAATTTTTAATGTCATAAACAATTTCATTTCAACATTGAATCTTTTATACATGATTAATCTATACATTAAAAATGAAGTATTTTTAATGTAAACACAATTTTATGCAACTTAAATCTTTTTTAACATTCTATCTTACGTAAAATAAAATGTAATCTTCTTAATCATTCATCTATTACAATAAAATTGTAATCTCCTTATTCATTCTTTTATTACGTTAAAAATGTAATCTTTTTATTCATTTGTTTATTTACATTGAAAAACGTAACCTTTTATTATTTACATTGAAAAACGTAACCTTTTATTACATTCTTTATTTACATTGAAAAATGTAACATTTTATTACATTCTTTAATTACATTGAAAAATGTAACCTTTTATTACATTCTTTATTTACATTGAAAAAATGTAGCCTTTTATTACATTCTTTATTTGCATTGAAAAAATGTAGCCGTTTATTACATTCTTTATTAACATTGAAAAATGTGGCCTTTTATTACATTTTTATTTACATTGAAAAATGTAGCCTTTTATTACATTCTTTATTTACATTGAAAAATGTAAATTTTCTTATGTAATCTTTTCTTATATTAAAAATGTGAAATTTCTTATGTAAACCCATTTTATATAAGAATGATCATTTTTAATGTTTCATTTACAATAAAATGTAAATTTCAAAGAAAAGACATTTTATATAACAATGGACATTTTTAATGTTTCATTTACATTAAAAATATAAATTCCAATGTCAATACATTTTTATTTTCAAAATGTTTATTTTTAATGTTGTATATACGTTAAAAATGTAAATGTCAATACATTTTAATTTATCAATGATTTATTTTTAATGTTGTATATACATTAAAAATATAAATGTCAATGTCAATACATTTTTATTTATCAATGTTTTATTTTTAATGTTGTATATACATTAAAAATGTAAATGTCAATGTCAATACATTTTTATTTATCAATGTTTTATTTTTAATGTTGTATATACATTAAAAATGTAAATGCCAATGTCAATACACTTTTTTTTATTAATGTTTTATTTTTAATTTTGTATATACATTAAAAATGTAAATGTCAATGTCAGTACATTTTTATTTATCAATGTTTTATATTTAATGTTGTATATACATTAAAACTATAAATGTCAATGTCAATACATTTTTAATTACCAATGTTTTATTTTTAATGTTGTATATACATTAAAAATGTAAATGTCAATGTCAATACATTTTTATTTATTAATGTTTTATTTTTAATGTTGTATATACACTAAAATGTAAATGTCAATGTCAATACATTTTTATTTATCAATGTTTTATTTTTAATGTTGTATATACATTAAAAATGTAAATGTCAATGTCAATACATTTTTATTTATCAATTTTTTATTTTTAATGTTGTATATACATTAAAAATGCAAATGTCAATGTCAATACATTTTTATTTATCAATATTTTATTTTTAATGTTTTATATACATTAAAAATGTAAATGTCAATGTCAATATATTTTTATTTATCAATGTTTTATTTTTAATGTTGTAAATACATTAAAAATGTAAATGTAAATATCAATACATTTTTATTTATCAATGTTTTATTTTTAATATCGTATATACATTAAAAATGTAAACGTCAATGTCAATACATTTTTATTTATCAATGTTTTATTTTTAATTTACAATAAAAATTGTGAATTTATTGTTGAACATTTTTCATCCTAAATAGTGATCATTTCTAATTTTATATGCAATGAAAATCTAATTTTTATTGTTCAAACAATTTTATATCATAACATGAATATTTCACAACACACAAATATTTCAGAAATTTTCGGCAACATAACGGCAGGGTAATTAAAACCGCCACCGTCCCTAGTACAGCTCCTCGCGATACCTTAGGCCTCGCGGCGTTTACAAGGGGTTTCATTTCCTAATACATTTCTTTCTAGGCAATCTATTGCCACAATATCAACCAATTTCGTTTCAACCACAATCAATCACCAAAAATCAACAAATTTCACACCACAATACAGTCAAGTCGTTCATGGTCTGTGGACGACGGGTGTCGGGAGTTTCCAAACTCCGTCTGCAACCTAATATAATTTTATTTATTTAATTCGGATTCAGAAATCTCTCTTTGATTTTTATTTCTTCTGAAATTGCAGAATGCTCCAAAAATTCTGCGGTCAGTTCTGAAATGTATATCTCGAATTTACGGTCCCAACGAATCATGTTTCATCGAATTTTGATTTCGTATGAGAAAGATATGAATTTACAAAGGTTCACGGTAATTTTAAAGTTAATTAATATAATAATTAAATAAAAAAAATTAACCACCTTCTTCAAAAAAAACAAGGCCGACAGTTCTCAACCAAGATTCGAACTTAGGGTTCGATTTTGCGTGCGACACGAGGCACGAGAGGTTGATCAGGCTGCGCGACGTGGAGGGGCTAGGGGAGGCGCTCCGATCGATGGTGGCGCGGTCGGGTCCGGTGGCAATAATCGGCGGCGGCAGTGGGTTGAAGGCGCGGACTTCGTGGGCTTCAATCTCGGTGAATACTCCATGATAAGGGGCAAATCGGGTATGGGCGTGGAGAGGAGGGAGAGCACTACAAAAATCTCCAAAGGACCTATTGGTTTTGTTGATTAGTTTGAGAGAAATCGGAAGAGAAAGGCATGAAGTTTCTGGCCATTAAAATCGATGGTGGCGGCCGTATAACGATAGGAATAGGGTTATACGCTATACACCGTATATATACGTGTTTTTATTTTTATTTTTATTTTATTTAATTCCATTTAATTATAATATAATTCCTATACCGCTCCTAACTCCAAATCAAACCCAACGAGTGACGCCCCAAGCTATATACCCCCATTCCGGACACAATGGGATATGTTTCGTAACCCAATTCGGCTGTTACGATATGTTTTTCTTTAAATTAAAATATAAAGCATTTAATTATTTAATTTAATCGTACATTTTAATTTACCGGGGTCACATACTGACTTTAAAAACTCCCGAAAATAAATCTAGCTATGTTTTGACGATACGGTCCTAACAAAATTAATTTCGTCGAATTTGGAGACCGTTTGAAAAATGGCCATTTTCTGGTCGATCCAAATTGACTAAAATTGACAAAACATATTTTCCTTTGCCACGCTCACATATTAATTCCAAAAATTATGAAAATTGGAATCTTGCAATAATTTGACATTCCGGATTCAACCAAGTGGTTTCGTCGAAAATGGAGGTCGTTTGCAAAATGGCTATTTATACGGGCTATATATTATATTAAATCCCATATCGACTTTTCTGAATATTCAAATGGCCATAACTTTTGATTCCCGCTATGAAATTTCAGTTTTTCAGATTCTTGGAAAGATATTTTTCGACAGATTCTAATATTTTTGGTTTCACTAAAATCCGATTTATTTTGCATCCTGTACATTCTGTCAAAGTTCAAATTCAAATTTCCAAACTGCAGCGCTGTTTCCAACTCCTTTTAAAATTAAAATAAATATATTCATTCTAACTTCGATTTAAATAAATTTTTAATCGTTATTATTTAAAATAAATTATTTTAACTATTTAAAATTCATTAAAATAACCAAAAAAAAATTAATTGGTTTTGATTTTTTGGGTTGTTACAATCTCCCCCACTTAAAAACTTTTCGTCCCCGAAAAGGAAATACCAGTAAAGTAGGAAACAAAACGGAAAATGTAAAATATTATAATGTACCTTGCACCAGAGCTAATCAGAGATATCCACTCTACACTGGGGATAAGCCTGTTTAATGCTATCTTCTGTCTCCCATGTACGATCTCTAGGATCTTTGCTCCACTCTACTTTGACTAAGTGAATTCTTTTGTTCCTCAGAACTCGGGTTTCTTTGCCAATGATCTTTACCGGCTCCCTTCTTACTGCTAAGCTCAGGGTAATCTCCAAATCTTGCTGTGCAGCTTCCTCCACAATCAAGTCTGGATCATGTACATGCTTCCGAAGTTGAGACACATGGAATACATCATGTACCCCTGGCAACCAGTCAGGCAACTGTACACTGTAAGCGAGAGTTCCAATTCTTTCTAGAATAGGAAACGAACCAATGAATCTGGGAGCCAACTTCCCAGTCTTCCCAAACTGAACTACTCCTCTTAATGGAGAAACTCTCAAGTACACATAATCGCCAACAGCAAATTCTAAATCCCTTCTTCTTGAATCTGCATAACTTTTCTGTCGGCTCTGAGCTGCTAGTAATCGCTTTTTAATGTAATCAACTTTGTCTGAAGCTTCTCGAATCATGTCGGGACCCAATACTAGTCTATTGCCTGGTTCCACCCAAAATGCGGGAGATCTACATGGCCTGACATACAATGCTTCGGCGACATTTGCAAACTTGCTTGGTAACTGTTATTATAAGAGAACTCAACCAAATGCAAGTGATCTTCCCATGACTCGCAAAAATCAAGAATACATGCTCGCAACAAGTCTTCTAGTATACGGTTCACCCTCTCAGTCTGGCCATCTGTTTAAGGATGATAAGCGGTGCTCAAATTTAATTTTGGTCCCAACTCTTCTTGGAATGCTTTCCAGAATTTACTAGTGAATATCGGATCACGGTCACTAACAATGCTAATGGGAACTCCATGTAGTCTAACAATTTCTTTGAAATAAATTTTTGCCAGACTTTGAGCTGTTCTAGTAGATCTGACAGGAATAAAATGGGCAGACTTCATGAAATAGTCAACGATCACCCAAATACTGTCATTATCTTTCCTGGTTCGAGGCAAGCCATCAATAAAATCCATGGAGATTTGATCCCACTTCCAACTTGGAACTTCTAGTGGTTGTACCAAGCCGGTAGGTTTTTTCTGATCACTTTTGACTTGCTGTCAGTAGAACACCTGCTGACATAAATGGAAATGTCTCTTTTCATAGATTTTCACCAAAACATGTGCTTGAGATCATGATACATTTTACTCATCCCTGGATGAATACAAAGCTTGGATTTGTGACATTCATCCATCACTTCTCTTCTAAGCCCAGGGATATTCGGGACACAAATTCGGCCTTTTAACCTCAGAACTCCTTTGTTATCAATTTGGAAACTCGAGGGCTCGCCTTCCTGAACTCTTTTACTAATTCTCTGGATAAATTCATCATCTTTTTGGAGAGCAGAGATCTTATCAATCAATGCAGGTGTAATGATGAGATTGGCGATGATAAGATTGGCGACGACCGCATTCTTTCTACTAAGCGCATCGGCTATAACATTGGCTTTCCCTGGAGTATACAAGATGTCAAGATCATAGGCCGCAAGAAATTCTAACCAACGTTGCTGCCTCAAATTCAAGTCCCTTTGGGTGAACAGATACTTCGAGGATTTATGATCTGTATATAATTCGAACTTCTCACCCAAAAGATAGTGCCTCCATATCTTTAAAGCAAACACGATGGCCAACAACTCAAAATCATGAGTAGGATATCTCTTCTCATGTGGCTTCAATTGATGGCTAGCATAAGCAACTACTTTGTCTCTTTGCATTAATACTGCACCAATACCTTCAATAGAAGCATCTGTCCAAACTTTCAAATCTTGATTGCCATTAAAAATAGTCAACACTGGAGCTGTAGTCAATCTCAATTTCAGCTCTTGGAAAGCTTTTGCAGGACTATTATGTTGTTTCAGGAATGGAATGCAACATATGGGCAGTTACGGTACTGTGCAACTGATGTTGTTCAGGTAAACACATTTTGTTTTACTTGTTTCCTAGTTTAACCTTTTTATGGCATTTCATTATCTACATGTATAAACAATTTTTAATCATTTTCTCAGGTGTTGCCACCTGTTAGCACATTTTGGAGTTGTCGCTTCTTTGGAGAGTATGGAAACTCATTTAAGAAATATATGCATTGTTTGTGGGTATGCTGCTCATTTTTTTAGTTGATGTAGTTCTCATTGCTTCGCAAGGCACAGGAAGAACACAAAATAGAAGACATAATTGTTTGCCTTTTTAGTATTGAAAAATAGTTCAAATGATGAAAATACCTGTTGCATAGAATGAATGATGATATGCGTATATTTTAATGATACATGTATAACTTTTCTTGGTGTTAATTCGATGGTTTAAAATGAATCCTGCTCAATTATTTCATGATGTCCTTGTGTTTGATTCATTTTGAAAAATATATTACTCAAGTAACTATTGTCTATGCATTTATCCATTGATGTTACTGGAAAAATTCAAAATACCTAGTTGTCTTTATTGCTTATCGGTTATAACAGTTGGAAATGAGGAACTTCCTAATGGTTATATTTGTTGGAAGTGACCGCTTGCAACAGTTATTGTTTTTACAGCTTCTTACAGTTATAACTTCCGTTTGTAACAATTATAACCATTGAGAAAGCAAACATATAACATTTATAACCGTTAGAAAAGTACATATTATCACACTTATAATTGTTGGAGACATAAATATTATCACATTTATAACCGTGTGAACAAAAAATATTATCATGCTTATAACCGTTATAATATGTGTTGGTAATTATCACGGATATAACCGTGATAACTTGCGTGATAAAAATCACCAACGCACATTAGCTGCACAGTTATAACCATGAGTAAACCACTTTCTCATGGTTATAAGCGTGACAAATTGGCCTTTCTAGTGTTGTGTTTGTTTTTGACGGTAATTTAGGAATGAGTTGCAAGTTGGTTGGTTATTGTGATCTGAACTACGTCGCTGATAGGGATTGTAGGAAATAAACTTTCGGAAATGTCTTCACACTTGGTGGTACAACCACTAACCGAAGATCGAAATTGCAGATTTAGTTGCTTTATCCACTACGAAGGCGAAGCTGATAGCTGCGGTGGAGACGACAAAGGAAGCACTCTATTTAAAGCGATTATTATGTGACTTAGATTCGAACATGATAGTATTGATGTTTGATGTGATAGCCAAAATGTGATACATTTGGCGGAGAATTTGGTGTTTAGCTCACCTACTAAGCACATTAAGGTGAGAGTCATTTCTAATGGTTATGGATGAAGATAAACTAATTTACCTTCGAAAGGTGCACACGGCGAATAATGCAGTGAACATGTTTACTAAGTTATTGCCGGTTGAGAAGTTCGAGCATTACTTGAAGATAATTTCTTATTGAGGTGTTAGGTGTCATAGGGTGATACGATTGGAGAGAGTGATTTATTTTGTTGACGAGGAGGAGTATCAGTGAGAGGTTCGAAATCTATCTTCTTGGTAAGTACTCGTTACACTTCCGAGTATGTTTGTTTTTCAGTGAGACTATATTTAGGTTGGATACTTTCAACAATTCGTTAGTGGGCGGGGACTGTAACGACCTGATATTTCAACTCATTTAAGTCGATAATAAAATCAACTCAAATCATTTAAAACATTAGATTGTTATTGCTATGGGGTTTAATAAGAATCAAATCACAGAATCAGACACAAAAATAATACGTCTCACAACGGAATAATTTATACAATATCAGAGTTTACATGAATAAATACATGGGAAATTTAATACATTTGATTTCTAATACGTTTGGGATTAATAGGGTTAGAGATTAAATAAATGAGCTTTCAGAAAATCTCCAACTCCGAAAGATGAGATCTCAAAGCTGTAAAACTCGATCTGACCCGGGCATTATGCAAAAACATAAAACACTCGAGTTTGGACTAACATTCTCATGTAAATGAATCAACTCAGGTGAAATGCTCAATGAAATTCATCAATAACTTAAAGGGTGTTTGGGATTTCCATCATCTAAGGATCCGTAAAACTAGAAACATATAATATTACACGCTATTGTAATACTATCTATTCAGTAAAGTAAATATATTGAAATAGCGTAAGCAGGATAACATTTTTACCCTTACACCATATATAAGCATTGTACTCTATAGAGTACCATAAATTCACCGTGCTAGTGTTATTAGATGATACTCTATAGAACACTACACCAAATCAAAATCGTGAGGGACTTGATAAGGATAATATGACAAGGCGCAGAGACAATACCCAAAGGTAGGATTCTATCGGGCGGACCGGGCTGGTGGTAACGCATAGTCACGACTACCGCCCATCTCAAACAACACTCCCATAAATCATGAGTGGTCACCAATCAATAACAAAGTAAGAGATATAGTATTGAAGAAGCATGCTCGATCGGAGGTGCAATCTCACTTGGCTTGGGTATGGCACATGTTTTAGTCATTTAGTTATGACGCGAAGGTTAAGGTCATTCATTATCGTTCTCTTTCTTCATTCCAGTAGCATTCTCCAAACTATCCTACTTCATTATGGATTCTTCACCACGTGCACAACTGTTAAAGTGATATTGGTATTGCCAAAGAGTATGAAAATACCGACTCCGGTCTCTTTAACAACGAAACGTTTTCATTTTTTGCATCATTGACATTACATTTGAAATCATATTCCAATGTCGAAATCAATTGACGTCAAGTATTGATTTTATTACCAATTTCTCAAATCGATTCAAATACTCCATATCACTTCAAATTCCAAATTGATATTTATAAATTGATTCATCAACAAAATTTCATTCGATTTCGCTTCAATTTCAAATTCATAAGTACTAATCAATTCATTATAAAACTTCACATTCGATTGAATTACATATCGCAAATATATCTTTATTCAACTGAATCTTTATATTCAATCATTTCAGATTTTGATTGCTTGGATTCGAAACATATGTTTTTATTTTAAAATAGTTAAGTTATACATAAAATATTTAAATAAAATAGTTAAGTTGATATAATATAGTCTAAGTGTTGACGCGGCTTTTGGTCAAAGTAGTCACACGTAAAGTCCATGGCTAGCGACGCGCTAAAACTCGAGCATGTCTTCTCAGAAGCACAAAGCAATTTGGTTGAAGTTTTAATGTTCTTGGAATCAAGCTAAAATAAACTATATTCTTGGAATCAGCGTCGACTCAACCACGTGTGGAAAGTACATGTCAATCACTCAAAAAGGCTTGAGCACCTTCCGCCGATCACCAAAAATCGATTGGCCAAACTTCGCTTCACTCGGTTTGGATCATCTCAGAAACGTGTACCAAGTATGTGTCGATCAAGCAAAAACATCAGCACAACACAACGTGATATCCATAACTCAGAATATGACACTTTTCCAAAGTCGAGATCTAGCACTTCCAAACACTGTGATCAACACAGTACAATCACTCATTCTCGCATGTGCATGCTAGCCCTGACACAACCTTTGTTTGGCAAAGAAGCATGGGCAATGCAAGATTTTTGTATTCTTTAGGATATGAAAATACGTGTTTCGTATACTTCACGGGATACAAAATACGTATTTCATATCCCCCTAGGGATACGTCTCATTCAAAATTTGGCAATCCAAGAAAGGCGGATCACATTGATGTGATCATCATTTTTTCCAAGTTTGCGCCGCATCCTGGGATGCGAGATTTTTAGTATAGAGGCTGATACAAATTCTGGCATCTCGATTTTCTTTGAATGACACGCACAAATATGACTTTTTTCTTGGTCGTATCACATCACAGGGATGCGAATTCGTACCAGGGCTAGGGATGTGAATATTTAGAGTTTTCCATGGAAAGGTTGGCCTTATACGGATCACTCCATTTTGCTTGATCGACACGCAGTGATCACCTATTTTCAACAAACCAACCCAGGATGTGAAATTTTTCAGATCAACATGGGTTTTTGGCTAAGTTTTCAGGATGCGAGATATGAAATTCGGGTTGGTGCCTCAAAACCTCATTTATAAATACCCCTTTACTTGGCATTTTAAGGGGTTGGCATTTTTGGACTTTGCTTATACTTTGACATACGGGATTGGAGCTTCATGACACCATTAATGACTTCCATGGTGATTCTCTTAGCTTTGGACTTCAACTTGGACTTGTAAACATCACACAGAAGTTTGTCTACAACTTTTTGGTAGTAACTTGGACTTTTGGACTTCTCTTGGACATTCATGCAAACTCTTGGACATTGAAGCTACGTTTTGGACATTATACTTCATACCAACACATTTTGGCTCAACGAAAAAGAAGAAGGGCATTTTGGTCAAAGTTATGAATTAACAAGACGTTTGTTATTATATTGTACAACTTTGTGACAAAAACTTGGATAAACATTGTAATCGACAATATGATGATGAATGATTACTATAAAGTGTACGTAGGCATTAGTGCGGAACCACTATAAAAAGTTGTGTGCCATTTACATTTCTCATATTTTGGATATTCGGATTATTAGTTTACTATTAAACTTACACTTGGCAGTTGGCGTGCGAGAATTTCCACTTTTCCATGTCAACACTTTGGCACGCCAGGTATGGGACGTATAACTTCGGTTTCGGCTTTCGTTTTGGTTCTCGGATTTGATTTCAGATTTCAACTTTGGTTTCGGATTTAAACTTTGACTTTGACATCAACTTCGGTTTTGGTTATTGGATTCATTCTCGGATTTACTTGTAATTCTCTCCGATTCTAGCATGGTTAAAAGGAAACAGTTAGCTCGCTCGAAAGGAGCAGGTATCGAGGAAAGTCAGGAAATTTCCTCGACCTGACATCCGTCAAACTACGCGACGTTATTGATGGGGTCATAAAGGATTTAACCAAGGATCTAACTTCTCTCCTGGAACAACAAGAAGAACATTTTCATCGATAGGAAGCTACCTTGAACACTCTTCTCGCTCGACTCAATAGATTCACGAGGTCGTCAAGCAAAGGAAACATGATTGGAACAAGTGCTAGTTTCCACAAGGATTAGCTCGGGACTTAGGGGCAATTCTCGAAAATTAACCCCATGTCAATACCAATATTCCGCAGACAACTACCGGTACGTCTAGGCTCGGAAGCCTCCAATCCCATTCAAATTTCATCTCAGGTTGTGGTTAATCAGTTTTCTGGTTCAAGTGTTGGTAATGTCGCTCAGATGCCAGTGCATGAATCTTTGGATGCAGGAACTCCCGTAGTTCTAAATGTTGGATTTGTGCCAGTTGAGGCACCTCAGATTAGAATCAAGCAAGATATATTGGTTGGCGCTCGACAATTCGCTAATGTTGGTCTTGACACTAAAGTCACCAGCGTCGTCTTAAATAATTTGAATTAGTTTCTTAGTACAGGAAATGAAAGTCGAGTCACTGATGTTATTCGATGCTATACTCGGGGTAGGGCACCCTTTGCAAGTTTGGATTGTATTACTTGCAACCCCTTCTCCCAGGACATCAGGAATTCTCATAACCCACCAAACTTCAAATTGCCAATATTGGAATCTTTCGATAGTTGGAATGATCCTACAGTTCATCCTATGCACTATATGCACCATATGGAAGTGCTTTTAGGTTCGGACATCATTATAGCAAAGTATTTTCCACTCTATCTTACATACATTGTTGCCTTGTGGTTCGAATAGTTGGAAACCAAATCTATTAGAAGTTGGAATGTCTTGTTTGAAAAGTTTGTCGAGCAACTCAGAGTTCATGTCGCCCAGCCTAAGAATGTAACGACTCTGACAACAGCGAAGAAAAGGACGGGCGAGTCTTTGCACAAGTTCTTGAAAAGTTTCAACGCGACGATGGTCTCTGTCGATAGGCCAGATCCATCTATGGTTCCGATGGCCACCGTCTACGACATTCTTGAAAAAAATGACTTTAAGATCTCATTGTGATGGGACCCACCAAGGGGTATCGATGAATTTTACTTTGAAGAAGAAAGATTTCTGAGGGAGGAGGATTCCCGTGATGAAAAACCTATGCATCGAGTCAACTCCACAACGGGCGAAGGACCGTCTATGCTCGAAAAAAGAAAGGGTAAATCTTGGGACAATCAGAATACATGGCCTTATTTCGAGCCAAAGTTCTCGGCATAGACTAAAATCACTCATGGCATGGAAATGATTTATCTCGACATCCATGAAACTGCGCCTTTCCAAAAGCATCCCAAGCGGGATCCGACTCCAAAAAAACGAGCTTTGATAAGTACTGTTTATTCCATGAACTGCTAGGTCATGACACTGACCATTGTAGGAAGTTTCGCGATCTTATCGAGAAACTTGTTAGGCATGGCGAACTACCACAGTATTTCAGGAATCCAGCAAGAACATCACTATATGCTCAACCTCCTACTACATATCAGGACAGAGGCAGTTCAGAACACGACCACTATGGTATCATTATCAGTTGATCTGGCTCTATGGATCCTTGTGGCTTTCCAGACTCTGGTTTGTCACTTATGTTTGTTCTTATTGTTAGCGACTTTTCGCCTTTTTTATTCTCCCTACTTGTACTCAAAGCTGCAACGTCTGCCCACACGCATACGGAACCGACCTGTGGTCTCTAGTCGTGCTGTGGGTTGGACTATTGACCATTGTACCTTTGTATATTAATAATGGACTACTTCAGGACTCTGGTGCACACTTTGTCTGCCAAGTATAAAATTAGGGCTCCGGCTCCACATTTGATCAGTCAAGTATAAAATTTGGGCTTCAGCACCACACTTTGTTCGTGTAATGTATAAAATTAGGGCTCCGGCTCCATACTTGATCAGTCTAGTATAAATTTGGGCTTTGGCTCCACACATAGTCAGCCAAGTATGAAATTAGGGCTCTGGCTCCATACTTGATCAGTCAAGTGTAAAATTCTTGCACTGGCTCCACATATGGTCTACCAAGTATAAAATGAGGGTTGTCGCTCCACGCTTGGTCTGCCAAGTATAAAATTAGGGCTTCGACTCCACATCTTGATCAATCAAGTATAAAATTCGGGATCCGACTCCACACTTGGTCCACCAAGTATAAATGTAGGGCTTCGACTCCACGCTTGATCAATCAAGAATAAAATTCGGGCACTTGGTCTGCCAAGTATAAAATTAGAGCTCTGACTCCCCACTTGATCGGTCAAGTATAAAATTCGGACTTCAGTTCTGCATTTGGTCAGCCAATCATACACTTCAAACTCCAGTTCATAACTTTGGGCTCCGGTCCACGAGTTTCTAGAACTTGGGCCATCGGGTGTTAAGATTCTCCAATTGGGTTCGCCAAACATAAGAACTTTCCGACTTAACCCGCCAAGTGCGAAGGTTCCTTATCTTAACCTTCTTAGCATGGAAAAATATTAGTGAAGGAAAAGAGTACATTTTAGCATAATTCTACATGCTCCCCCTAATTTATAACACATTATTTAATTAGTCTATTGATGTGGTCGACGCATGACAATTTTGTACTCCATCTTCTGTAACGTTGATTTGGAAAATGTCATTTAGAATAGATCTACCCTCTTCTCTTGAAACTAGATTTGTTTCTCCTCTTTCTCATTATCCTTTCATATTTCATGTATTAAGAGAAATTTAGAAGAAGTATCTTCATCCTATCATGCATGATATAATCTACTTGAATTTGATCCATGCAAGTTGTATTGTCTTCATAAATAATAGTTTGCGGCATCAACAGATGTTTGATACTTCAGGATCAAAATACTGCCTCGTTAAAACATTACTAAGAAAACCCCAATGGAAAAAATCTTAGTGAAGGGAAAATAGTACAATGTAAAATGTCACATTTTAATAATTTATTACATCAAAAGGAGTATGATACTTCTGGATCAATATAATACCTCGCTAAAACCTTAATAAGAAAAACTCAATGGGAGAAATCTTAAATAAGGAAAAAGAGTACATTATAACTTTCTCTATATGTTACTGTTTGGGTTGATACTTCGGGATCAAGTACATTTTCATCATCTCCTTTTGGACGGTAATGGTCATTTCTAATATTTAGTGATCTGAAAACCATAGGCATACTAAGTGGATATGCTTTATCAATTTGAAAACGATTCAGGATTTTCTCAATGTAATCTGATTAATGGATTAGTATGCCATTTGTACTTTGCTCGATGTGTAGACCAAGATGGTATTTAGTTTTGCCAAGATCTTTCGTTCCAAATTCATGTTACAAGTAATCTATTGTTTCACCAATCTCTTCTACAGTCCCATTAATCAAATTTATATCATCAAAATATATTGCTAAAATAGCAAATCCCTTTACCGATTTCTTTATAAAGACACATAGACAAATGAGATTATTTTTATATCCATACTTTACCAAATATTCAGTAGGACGGTTATACCATATTCTTCCAGATTGTTTCAAACCTTATAGTGATTGTCTCTGTTTTAATGAGTACGTCACTTTGATTTTTCTTTAGGCAATGGGATTCTCATGTAAATATTGGTATTCAATTCACTGTATAGATCAGCTAGCACAACATCAGTTAATCTTATATAAAGCTTCTTAGAAACTATAAGGCTTATCAAATATCGGAATGTTATTACATCCATAATATGAGAGTATGTTTCTTTATGTCAAACCTGGTCTCTGTAGGAAACCTTGTGTAACAAGCCGTGCCTTGTACCAAACAACTTCATTTTTATCACTTCGATTTCTTATTTAAAGCACCTTCTTTTTGCGATTTGTATGCTACAAATATTCATTTATGAGTACACTTCGTGTGCTTATAATTTTGTGTTTCAATTAGGTTTGCATATTGCAACACATTTGATGAAAAAGACAAGTTTCATTACAATAACAAATGTTATTTATGTTCTTCAGGAACATATTTATCATCCATGTCCTTTTCATTCTTTATAACCACAAATATTATTTATATTCTTTAGGAACATATATATTTTAATAAGTTTTGCATATCGCAACTGCCACTTCAATGGATAATAAGCATTACAACAATTCTTGAAAGCAGAAAGTGATCTACTTATCATGAATTATATCAAGATTTTCATCAAAACAATACATAAAAGAATGTTGTAATCTACATTTCATGCTCTTTGCATTCTTTATCACTACCAAAGTTATTTAAATTCTTTCGGAATTTGTATACTTTCATCGTTTATACCTTCAGGGCATTGTAAACGTTTTAAACACTTTCACTACTTTAATCAATTCAATTATCTCTGAAAGTATAATCATAGCGCATAACATGTTGTTTGCACTGCATAGTGCTTCAGTAACTTTACTGTGCTTTAGTCATTTTATGTATTTCTAGCTTTATCTTATGGGCTACAGGTCCATATCTTATTTAGGAAAATTTCATGATAGTCAATCATGTTTCTCTCTAATATGGGATTTTTAATCCATTTATAAATATAAGCGCTTTATTATTTATTAATTTATCATCGATGATTATTTCTTGTCAGTTTTATACAATATTTATTGAGATTTCAAAATTTATCATGCTTTAGGTACCTGAACCACTTCTAGGGTTATTTGACAATCATGTTATGGGTTTATTTCAAAGCACCCTTAAGTGATTCTTGGGGAACACCCACCTCCTTTATTTTGCATCTTTACGACTTACTCCAAAAATATTTTAAACTTAATTTTATACCACATTTCAGAATGTGGTTTACACCTTTTGATCCTTCAGGGATTCAAATCTATATTGGAGAAAGTGTCTTTGGGATATAATTGATAATTTATGCAAATTACTTAATATTTTGCATCATTCTATACGTTAACACTAGTGATCAACAAGAATATATCCCTTTATCCTCCCTCAATGTTGACAAACATTGTCACATTAAATAATAAACCCTCTTTGGATTCTTATAAATACATTACATGTATTTCAATGGTAGAAGGATAATACTCTTATTAGTTGATAAAATGCATTCGTATTATTTTGCTTATTCTCTTTCATTGATCTAGTAATTTGGAGGAATTTTCTAATTATATAGATTATTTGAATACGCAAATGACTTCAGGTCATTTAATATTGATGTCAATCGTCTTTATGAATTACTAAAGGGGATTGTTAAAGAGATTCCATATTTGGTTAAGAGGGGGATAATTTTAAGGGGACTCCAAGTATTTTTTTTAATTAAGGGGAGTTTGAATTATTTTAAAAAAAGAAAGAAAAAGAGACCTAATTACCCCTGATTCATCACTTTTGTTAAATCTTAACTTTCTAAATTCAGTGCAAATAAAATGAAACAAACGCGCGCTTCCAGAAATTAAAAAAAAACACTCGCATACCTAAACTCTAATTTAAAAAAAATCATTTATGCATTTATTTTAAACTAACCATGCCAATTCCAATATGAAATTACGATTAATTAATTGATCTTATGTCTTCTGATCACCCATGAAACTTTCTTGTGTCCTCATTACATTAACTATATCCATTTTTTTATTGTTATGTGCAACATTAAATTGTAAGGATTAATTAGAATTTAGTTTTAATGGTTTATATTAACGAAGATTATAGGGGTTAAAATTGGAATTTTAATTTATATGTTTAATAGGATGCTAATTTATTTTGTCCACCCCATAACAATCATACAATAAATTAAAATTCTTACTCTTAACCAAATGTGAAGTTCCTTTAGCAATTCCCTTACTAAATAATATATGCATAATTTATAATATGAGCTCATAACAACTTCAAGTTATTAATTAAATATTCGCATATATGCGTACATATATGCGTCCACGTATCACATATGTAATTGATTTGCATATTCTTTCTCATTCGAGTTATCAATTTTAGAACAAATTGTTTACAAGGTTCCACATCATTAATTTTTGCTTATCAAGCAATGTCAATGCGAATATTAAAGATCATACCATAATGTCCAAAACATCTGGTTTGGATGTTGAATTTATTATTCAAATAAAATATATAAACAACTTCAAGTTGTTAAACTATATTGAACTTCTGGTTCAAATAAAATATATAAACAACTTCAAGTTGCTAAACTGTTTCGAACTTCTAGTTCAACAGTATTGAACTTCTGGTTCAAATAAAATATATATACAACTTCAAGTTGTTAAATTGTATTGAACTTCTGGTTCGAATACAATATATATACAACTTCAAGTTGTTAAACTGTATTGAACTTCTGGTTCAAATAAAATATATAAACAATTTCAAGTTGTTTAAATTTATTCTTCAATACAATAAATATATAAGTAAGATACAACTCATTTTGAAAATTGTGAAATCTTTGGATGCATCATCATTGCCCCATATAATGTAACTTCTTTATGAAGTACAATGTTATTATTTAACACAGTTTCAATAAAGCTTCAGGCTTTTAAATTATGAATTGTTTCAAGTTCATTGATTGATGAGCTTTAGGTGTGTGTGTATATACACATATATGTATATCAAGTTTATTAATTTATGATGAACTTATGGTTCTTAATCTTTTTACATACTTCTAATTTAGAAGATTTTTGCATTCTTGATAATTGTCAAGATTTCAAACTTGCCAACTTTATCGAAATGTTTTTTCATAATTCAAGACTTCAGATCTCAGACTTTGAGTTATTCAATTTCTAGTTTAAAAATTTCTTTGCACAACTTTAGGTAGTGGTTCTAACCATTTTTCTTCTTCCATTACATTAGATATTACTTGCTAAATACATCGAATAATAATATATTTGTCTATTGTTATTCCATACACAAACATACATCATTTAACTGACAATGCTAATGTATTTAATACATTTATGATAATATGGTAATATAATATATTACTATAATGATACATTTAATGCATTTATTATAAGAACAATGGAAATAACATTGTGCGATCTAAATACATGAAACAAATATAAATTTTACTTAAATCAACAAAATAAATTTTGAATCTAGCTATAGTATTGATCAATGATAAAGATGAAATGAATAACTTATAGTTGTGCTGCATTTCTCAATAATCAAATTTCCTAAAATACTATATATATGCATAATGTCTACTCAAAAATTGAGTAAAAACATATAATCATAGAAGCACGATTTTACATTTTTTAATATGAATGATTCGAGAAACTTGCAGATATGTACATGAAATTATCAAAGATAAAAATTACATGACTTGGATTCAATTTATACAATTCAATAGATCTTTCTTTTTATATCAAAATTACCTCTTACCATTATAGAAACTGCAGGTTCTAAATTTCCATATTTATACAAAAAATGCTTCTGCATTCACTTCAGGTGTGTTAAATTAAGATCAATATTTAGATCTTAACTTAATATGATCTTCGAGATGCATATTTATTTATAAAAGTTATTTTAAGAAACATTAAACCATTTCTTCTAGAAATATGATATGTTCTAAAATTACTGTAGTAAAATTTCAGGTTTTATTATAATTTTTATTATTGTTTATTTTAAATTGAAGCAATTCCTCACGAAAGTGATTTTATTCATATATGGGAGTCATTGTACTATTTTTATTTAAAAATATAATGTTAACCGGCATTTTGGTTTGGTTCCTAAAAGTACATAAGAAACACTCGACTCACATATCAAAATTGCCGCCCACCATCGACGAGTAGCCCGATACTTCAACTCTAAAGTTCACTACAAGGATCTCAATATCGGCGACCTTATCCTGAAGCGGATCTTTCTCAAACCGACTGGTTTCAGTCCTCACTGGGAAGGTTCGTATGTCATACAACGGAAGCTCAGAGATAGGACTTTCAAACTAGCAACTGTAGACGGAACTGAGCTCCCAAAGGCATGGAGCAGGGAACATAACTGTCGCAGCTTCACATAACCTTAGTGTATAGTTTTTTCTTCTTTCCAACAATATTTTGTTTTTTTGAAATTCAAGGTATTGTAAGGCTATTACTGCCAAAGTTATCAGTAAATATGATGTTCATTTCTCTGTTTCTTGCTATGTTTACTTCCTGCATGATATGTTTGACTGACCATCACAACTGGCTTGCACAAAAAGACACTCGAACAACAAATCAAATCGGCGCCCCGAGCACGGGAACCGGTACCACCACTCAAGCCTAAGAACAACAACGAGGACAAACACAAATGGCCTCGATTCGGCACCCTAAGAACGGGAGCCGGCACACCACGCTAGTCCTGAGCCCGCGACGCGACCAAGTATAAACAACTCTACTCGAATCTCGACCCATCACCAAGACCGAGTATAAATCGTTCCTCTCCCAAGTCCCTGGACTTGGGGGCAACCCACCAGCCAAATTATATGATGTTGGGCACTCCCGCGGCTCAATCCGACCCATCGGGTCAGGATCCAAGTACATGTCGAACCTCGGCCCAGCACCGAGACCGAGTATAAATCGTTTCGCTCCTAAGCCTCCGGGCTTGGGGGCAGCCACTCGGCTACAATCCGACCTATTGGGTCCGGATCCGGGCACCCTTTGGCGAATAAATGACGCCCTCGCGCTCTAAACCCGAAGGAACGACGGGAGAGCCAAAAGTCGGAAGAATCGCGTCATCCACGCCTTCTCACGACTTAGGACCAACGAACTCCGGGAGGTCTAAGGCAGAAGGCACCGGCCTAGATTTCACGCACCCCGGAACTCCTAAACAAAGGAAACCCCACGTTCAGAACCAGCATGCGATCCCCATACAACTGGTACTCCCCTAGGATGGGATCACCAATCACATTTATGTTCGTGTAATAATAAGCATGCTTGTGCAATTACCGGACACTGGAAAACATTGATGAACATTCTAACACTTAACGTGAAATGCAATTTAGTTAACTAATATTTCCTTTTTCACACATCCAAATCAAACTACATATCTAATATCGTTTCTTTCTAATGACAGAGTGTACATGAAAACCACACCATGCCTTTAAGGACCAAAAGCGAGGGACATACCCGCGTATAACTTCAGCCTACATAACCAAAATATCGGTAACATCTATGATAATTAGTAATGCTACTCATCTTTCTTCTTTCTTTTCTTCTTTTTTACAGATTCAGCACTAGGCGGGTCTCCGGAGGTGGGCCTCTTCTTTCCAAAACCTCTCCCTCTTCTCCCTCCTCTGCCCTTCGAGGGTGTGATGGACTCATAAGAGATCGAGGTGCTCCTTCCGTCATCATCCTCACCACTGGTAATCTCTGTGATTTCCATAGGGGCAATGTATTATACGGGCTTGGGGGAAGCACTAGAAGCGAGGGCTAGAACAACATCACCCTCTCCCAGAGCTTACTTAGCCTCTAGCTCCGCTTTCTTCCTAGCTTCTTTGGCGGCTCTCCAATCAGCTAGCTTCTTGGATTTAAGATTCACGATGTCATCGGCCTTGAGCTTCTCATAAGTCGCCGCGGCTCTCTATTTGGCAACATCATTTGTCTTCTTCTTCCTAGCCTTCGCAGCAGCTCTCTCCTTCTCAGCCTTATCGGCGGCTCTCTTCTTCCTGGCCTCTTCGGCAACCCCCACCTTCTCTGCCTTGGCATCGGCCTTCTCCTTCGCCACTATAGCAGCGGACTTTTACTCTGCATCCCGCTTTGCCTCGGTCTGCGCCTCCAGAATGGCAGCCTTATCATGCCTCCTGTTCTCCTCCTGCTCTTTAGACTTGGCCACCATCTGAGCTTTTTGTGTCTCCACCATTGCTTGTATCGTCGGAACGTTTGCCTCCACGGGGTCGGTCACATGGACATTCTGGCCGTCCACAACCTCTCCTTACTCCACAAGGCCCTTATAGATATGGGACCCTAGTTTGGCATCTGAGAATGTGTCCACCTGATGGCTTCCCTCTCCAAACTGTATCCCTTGTAGTCCTAGCCCATATTCTGTCGTTTGGGGAAACATGGGGGCAAAGCCCAGTGTCACGTCCGCTCCAGGAGGGGATGCACAGTAAAAACACAACCTTTTAGTCCATGAATTTGGTAATCACATCATCTTCGGGTATTCGCGATAACGAAAAATTACCTCCATAAAGAAATGATGTATGTATGATAGGAAGTGTGCTCGCTGCAATGGTCAAAGTAGACCCAGTCACTCCTAATTCTGGATGCTCGGGATCATACTCAATGAGGTATGAACTGGGATAGTGGGACCACTAGTTGTGGAGGATGCTAAAATTTGTGGCTGATAGGAACTTCCCTCCGTGAATGCCTCGGCGACAACTATGCTTTCAGTAGTTACAAACTTTCCCATTTCAGCAGTGCGCTTCGCCAGTCTCTCCCTCTCGGGGTCCTCTTGTAACAATCTTCTCCCTACCTCCAGTTTCTCAGAATCCTCCTCATTCAGGAGATCCATCATCCGCTGATTCTCATTTAAATATCCCACGTCCACCTGATGCAACCAGGCCTTGTACGACACCAACCTTTACCATGTTTGAGACAACACCTGAGGGTAGTCTCCGATCAAAGATTCCCCGAAACCTTAGGGCCTTGACGTACATGTCCCGGACATGCTCCTCTAGGGATGCCTCTACCCTGACCTCTGCATCCTCAATTTCCTCCCTCAAGTGGTCCACTTTCCTCTGGTGCTCGGCCTTCAACCCATCCACCGAACTTAATACATCCTTAGTACTAGCCTCGGTCTCCTCCTTCTTCTTAGCCATTTCCTTCTTCTCGAATAGCCAAGTGCTGACTCTTTCCCTTTAGTAACTTGGATAGGAGCCGAAGATGCAATGTGAGGAGGAGCTATCGACGAAGAATGCCTTGTGCCCGCTACATCAAACCGGGAGTCTGTCCTAGATGTCCGAACATGAGGTGGAGGAGTTAGAGATCGTCGAGATCGGTCTCTATGGTGGTATTCTCTGTTGCGGTTATATGAATGCGGAGGTTTGCCGAACAAGCTAGTCTCTCTTCGAAAGCTATCAAGAAAGTATTTCTCGAGGGCCAGAAACCCCCTGATCCATAACCGCGGCCTCCGCCTCTACCTCTAGCCATGTCACTTGTCAAAGAAATGGTTTGGAGTTTAGACTCAAGCACCCTACACATAAAACAAATGTTTTGTCATGCAGTTTTACGAGTGTGTGTATCCTAAGTGTTCTCTAAACATACCAGATAACGGTCCACCAGAAGGAGTGAACTCCCCCGCAACTAAAGCTAGTTCTTCCATACTTGTCGTATCAAGCCAGAAAGACAAGTCTAGTGGGACTTTATTAAGCTCATCAAACTGGCCTTCTTTCTTGAGCGAGATGGTGGTCTCCGAGGGAGTCGTTGGAGATTGTGACCTAGTCAACGCTCCTACCCCTACCTCATCTGTCATAGGCATAACAGGGGCGTTTGATGGGTCCTTGTCCCTGGAAACAACCTCCTTACTGCCAGTCTCAGCTCTACCAATTCCCTCCTGGATCTTCACTGCTTTATGCTGCTTAGTCCCGACTTTGGGCCATCTTCCTCTTTCGACTCGAACAGCTTGCTTCTTTCCCAGCCTTTGCTTTCTTTTCACCACCGACGATGGCTGGCCTAATTATCGCTCAATCATCAGGGAGAAACCCTGCACAACGAAGGTGGTCCTGGTTCAGAACACTTCCAGTGAAACGTGACTCAGCCGGGATGGCCAACAAAGACTCGAGACGCTCTTGATATACGGTATCCTTGGGCGCCTCATGATTTTCTGTCATGCAAGAACGGAGTTAAAAACCGGAGCTGTTGTAACCAACAAGTTTTGAAAATAAAAGTAAAATGAAATTCTTACTTTCTTCCAACCATCTCTTGGCGAACCCGGGAGGATAACGCACGAAGAATCAATCGTGCTTGTATACAGTTAGCTTAGGCCATGTCCCACAGAAGAGCTTAGTACTGCGTGAAGCATCCAAGAAATATTAAGACGATGAGGCGGTGGATCTCCTCTTCAACTGAAACAAATATCGGATGTCCTCTCCGGTGGGCTACAGCTGTAAGTACTCCCTGCAGAGAACGTAGGTATCTAAGAGGGAAGCGTATGCATTTGGATGAAGCTGCGACGGCGCAAGGAGAAAGTGGTGCAGCATGTCCCAAATAAAAATTTTAGTCGAGGGCCTGCACCCAGTAGCGCATACCTGTCTGTTCCAGGCAGTGTACCCTTCCGGTGGCATGTGAGTTCTACCACCCTTTCCGGTCGCAAGAACCTCTCTTTCGGGAATGCAGAACCGCAACACCATGTGCCTTACCATAGTTGCATCTATATTAGATGGCACCGACTCTGGTGGGTTTTCAAATATAGCTGCATCCGCCAACATACCCTACGCCACCAGTGCGCCTCCCTCAACAATATCCACGTGCTCTACCTCCTCATGCACGACCGGAGAATGTCGCATTTTCGGTTGTGCCTCATGATTGGACACCTCCGACGAACTTGCCACCTAAGAAGGAGTGGGCGCTCCAGAAGTCTCAAGCTCGCTGCCCATCGAGCTAGCATCGCTAGTGGAGTCAGATGGTGTGACGAAGGAAATGAAGCCTCGGCTTTCGAGGTCTGCTCTGTCATAGACCTTGTCTTCATTGCTTGCTATACTTTTAACATACTAGCGTTAGACTAAATAATAATGATAATAATAATAATAAATAATATATATGTATACATATATTTATATACTTATATATATATATATATATATATGTTAATGTTAATGTGCATATACAAGATAACATATGTAAAGAACGAATATATGCAAACACGTGCTCGCGTACATTCCCTTTCACTCTGCATATGTCACTTATCATTTCTTACTTCCTGTGACCCCGTGCAAAGTTACACAAAAAACGTGTAAGCATAAGAAACGACGTCGCAACGACGACGACTCGTTTACGATCACAAAGTAAATGAGGCCAACAACTAACATTTATTTTCATGAGTTTACAGGAAAATCGATGAGTCAACAGAATATTTCTACAAACTCAAAGCACATCATGTCAAGACAAGACGTACTTAGGGGGGCAAATGTTAACCGGCCTTTTGGTCCGATTTCTAAAAGTACACAAGACACGCTCGACTGAACACATCGCGTGACGTTGAAGCCCAAAGTGTCACCAAAAAGCTAAGGAAGCAAACCGGGAAAAGGTCATGCGAACTGAAGCCTCACAGCCCCTCAAAAACATGCCATGTCCATCATCTCGAACCCCTAAGTCTCGAGCTCCTCTAGCCATGCCTCGTTCACTCTAGAATTCAACGTGCCCCCACAGGGTATGAATTTCGTACCCCAGTAAGGGGTACGAGTTTCCTAAGAGAGACGATGGGGGGATCCGAGTTTCTAAAGGCCAATGCTCTAGGGTCCGAGATTTACTGTTGTGGTCCCCTACTCCTACCTACTCACATCTAACCACTCCACTATAAATACCCCCAAGTCCGCACTTCAAAGGGGTTGGAAATTGGTTGATTTGACATCTCTTGAGAGCT
The DNA here is from genome assembly GCA_030737875.1 of Allium sativum. NCBI lineage: Eukaryota > Viridiplantae > Streptophyta > Magnoliopsida > Asparagales > Amaryllidaceae > Allium > Allium sativum. The sequence goes on from CM060920.1 coordinate 251,797,532, forward strand.
CCAAGTGACCTCTTTAATGGCACACATGCTTTGAGGAAGAAGAAGAGAAAAATTGACTTTTTCCCAATATTCATATATGACAATTATGACCACAAAATACTTAGAAATGTTTGTAAGAGGATGACATAAGGTAGTCCTAAGCTTGTAACCCTTTATTGTCAATAAAATATCCGCGACTCTTCCAAAGTGGACGTACGTCCCTCACAGGATCGAACCACTATAAATCTCTTGTGTTATTTACTGCTTTCCGCACTTATATTTCCACGCGAAACTATAATTCTTAAGCAATTAAGAATCTTGGGTGTTTATGACATATTTTCCGTCAACAAATAGTATTTATTAATGATCACTTCTAATAATAAATTTCTTCAAAATATCATGTATGGCATAAAATTGGAATATATGCCTTTTGGCATTTATTGAAACTTTTCCTTTCATTGATTTCTCAAATCCTTTCCTATTATTGAATTCTACGTCCTTCGCTATGAGCTAATATTAAATGCACGTATATGCCTTAAGACATTATTTTAGCATTTAAAGGCATATTTGAGGTTTTAACTTTTCAGGCTTTTGCATATGAACTTCAGGTTCCCTTTTTTCTTCAGATTTGAAAGGATTTGTTTACATCATGATTCATTTTTTTTCCTTTTTCAATTTCACTTCCAGTGATAAATCAAGATATATTTTGTCCTCAATCTTTAAACAAAAGAATTACATATGAAAAGTAATAGTAGATCTGGAAAGATAAATTAGATATATCTCTATATCATCACTAATGTAAACAATACATATATAGTCAAATCTCCATCAAATTGGATTTGAAAAATTCAAAATTAGATCTGCAAAGGATTGAAAGAATAAATCTAGACACATATTTAGGGTCAATAAAAAAATTATATATAAAATTGATCTATTAGAACACAATCTGGATCTATAAAAAAAACAGAAAAACAGACCTAGAAGTTTAAATCATATCTAAAAGAATAGAAGATATAAAAAATTCGTAGATCCACTAATCAAAGATTCTCAAACAAAAAATAATTGCGGAACAAATCTGTAAATCTATGAATTAATAATCTTCAAATGAAAATAACTTACATGACAAATCCATAAATGTAGATCTAGGAGATTTCAATAAATTTGCTCTAATAGAATTTCGTGCTGACAACGTGTTATAAAATAAAGCAAAATAAATAAAAGAGGAAAAGCCACTAGAGAGAACAGAAGACATAACGGAGAGACTTTTCATTTCTATTGATTCATGGTGTACTATACAATGTAAACATTCTCTTTATCTATAGAGTCTACATGTCATGTAAATTGTAGTAAAGTCTCTTAGCATATTCACCTTTATTACATTTACATGCTACAACAATAGGCTCATTATAGCTTACTTTAGCTGCTTCGGTTTCCCAATATCTAAGAAATGTAGCCCAAATGTCATCACCCATCCAAATTGGTTTTTTCCCAGCTTTTTTGGCCCTTGAAATTGTCTCTCTATAATTTTACTGCATTTTCTGGTACTAGTGATTCATAAAAACATCCAGATCATACCGCTCCACACGTACTACAATCTACATATAGAATTTATTTTGAATTACGCACAGCATATTAATTTTCAATAGTAATATAAAATTATATTTACCATCAAATCGGCCTATATAGCATTTTTAATATGAGGTGGGGCATTATCCCAATGCGGCCAACATCCTGACATTCTACTCTTATATGATTACTTGGACACGTCTAAAATAAAGATGGAAGGCTCCACCTCAAACCCCCTGTATAAACTTTGATGTAGATGTTTAATATTTTTAAAATAATATAATTGAAATAAATTTGATATTTCCCCGGCACTCTTAGGAACAATCTCCGCAACTCGGCGTAGATCTGGCTTCGAGATGTTAGGACCTACTCCAACTGCAGGAGACTGTGAAGAGAAGACTAAGACGTACTCCTTGATTGTCTTCTATCATGTTCAACAGCTTTTTCATTATGGGAAACACTTACAAAAGATAAGTTTACATTGTCATTAAAGTAATGGAAGAAAAAAAATGAAGCTTCTTCTTCAAGGCACGAGTTGCAAATCAAACCTTCTACTCATGCTTTTTGTCTAACTTTTTTTTCTTTAAATGATTCAAGTACCTACAATAAAATTAATTAAATTTATTACTTAATACAAAAATCTAAATTTTAAACTACCAAGAATGTTGAGGATATTCAAAATTATCTCTCAAATGGATGTATCAAAGTTCCTTCTTCTTGTATTTTCACACCGTGTCATCGCATATGACATGCTATAGCATAAGACGCATACAACCGTTGAGGTTTGGGAGTGATTGGCAAATAATGCATTCTCTTATACGAAACTTCTTTTCCTTTATTTTTTCTTGGTTTGTATTTTTCCTCGTTACATATTCTACATTTTCTAAGGTGAGCATCTTCTTTCCAATACAACATGCAACCTTTTACACATGTATCTATCTTCTGATATGGAAGTCCAAAAGCAGACATAAGTGTTTTTACTTTATAATAACTATTGCACATTAAATTATTAGGTGACATATGTCATTTTGCATTTTGTAACTGTTATAAATGCAGCTTCTGTAAGATTGAATTTTAATTTCATAGTAATGTATTCGACGGTTACAGATAATTCGGTTCATCTAGTACACCCATCCCACAATGGCCTCTTAGTAGAATCCAATAAATCATAAATCTTCTTAGCTTCCGCTGTCGGTTCTTCAACATTCTCGCTCTCATCACCGCCTTGAACAATGGTAGGTAACATTTATTGTATTGCATCTTGCACCATATTTTTTTATCGAATTCATCATTATATTATCGTCCTTTACCACTACAGGATTAGGTGTAAATTGAACAAATTCTCCATGAAGATCCCATAAGTAATAATTCGGTACACAACCAAATTTAAGCAAATGTACATCTACTACATTTGACTTATAATGCTTCAGACATTTGCACTCACTATACGAACAACGAACGTTTACGTTATTTCAATTATTAGATTGAGAAAGTCTAATAAATTCTTGGACACTGCTACAAAAACGTTTTTTTATTAATCCTTTCGTACCAGTTCGGGATTCATACATACAACAACGATTGAGAAAATAATTTAACATTTTTCTGATTTGCAATAATATGTTAGAAAATTCAATTAAACACTTCATATTAAAATCTTGTAAGAATTCATTTATAACGCTTCACTATTGTAACAAATTCAAATAATTACTTCATTTTTTTCAGTTTATTGTTTTTTACTTTGACGACCAATCATCCTGTAACACCCGGCCCCTATACCCATGATAACCAAGAGCAACACTAAGTATTACTGTCGGAAAGCAAGGAGAATGGGACTCGATAGAGCTAAAAGTTGTACTTATTCCTTTGAATACACTGAGACAAAAATTTGAAACTTTTCAACTTACCATTCGTGCTCGGTATAAGTTCAAAGCAATGATACAAGAAAATTTCCCAAGTTACATAGTATAAAATATAATAAAATCAAGCACAGCACAATGACAATAGCAGAGTACATAACACATATCATAATAGAGATGTCCAGATACATAGTCCATAATACATGATATCACTCCTAAAACATATAATAGCATACATACCATAATACTACTAGCTATTGATAGTCTGAGGCTGCATAGTTCAAAACCCCAAAACGTGGAAAAAGGTAAGAATGCTGCAACAGTCCGCACAACCTAACCTGCGAACAATCCTCAACCTGACCCGAGGATTTTTAAACAAATCACATGGGTCAGACTATTTCTAGTGTGAGTGAAGTAAGAATCTATGGAGATCAAAATTTGACAACAAAAGATAAATGATACTACATGTATAAGTCAACAAGATGCATATGAATGTTACTATATATGAAAATTTTAGCATAATCATCTCATTTAAATAAGCCATAATCCAAACATACGTATTGTATGTAACTCAATACAATACCAACATCAATTATCATATGTAAAATAAAATGATGAAATAAATCAAGTTAGAGTATCACATAAACCAATAAAATACTTATAACGTTTATCATATATAAAACAATATGATAAAATGAATCAAATCAGAGTATTATATCTAAATCAATATGAGACTCATAATATAAGTAAAACAATATGATGCTCTTAATAAATATCGTATTACTACAATATGATAATTAATCAAGTTAGAGTATCATATATAAAACAATGCGATGCTCTTTAACAAATATTATATAAATTAACAAAACAGAGTATCACATATAAATCAATGCGTTGCTATTAACAAATATCATATATAAATCAATACGATAAAATAAATCAATAAAGAGTATCATGTATAACCCAACATGCTTCTCATAACAAATCTCATTTTTAAATTAATAGGATACTCATAATAATTAAGTCAGAGTATCAAAACCCAATAAAATCCTCATGAAATTTATTATATATAAAACAATATGATAAAATAACCCAAAACAGAGTATAATATATAAATCATTACGATACTCATAACCAAATAGCATATACAAAACAATATGATATTTATAATAAATATCTTATGATAACTAATAAAATCTTCATGGCATTTATCATATGTAAAAGCAATATGATCAAATCAGAGTATCATATGTAAATCAATACGATACTCATAACAAAATAGCATATACAATATGATATCTATAAATCAAGTCAGACCATTGCATATAAATCAATGCGATGCTCTTAACAGTTGTCATATGTAAATCAATATGATAAAAATGAATCAAGTCAATAAAATCTTTATAGCATTTATCATATATAACAGCAATATGATAAATCAAATCAGGGTATCATATATAAAATCAATACGATACCCATAACAATTATCATATATAAATCAATATGATAATAAAATTGATCAGTTATAGTAATGTAATAAAATATTAGGGGATTATAGGATAAATATAACTTGACTCATAACATACCAAATAAACAGACGCTAGTATTGTAAAATCACAGTGGTAGAGCTCGAGCGCGCATCAAGACATCAGCACCGTAATCTACTCATAGCGCCATAACACACTTGGCGATCAACCCAGGATAACCAATACAGTCTAAGGCCGTATGTTACCCGTTCACGGCACTACACGTGGGACCCCCATGCCTCCATCTATTGTAGTCCATGACCCGCCGATCGGGAATCCCGATCGAAACAACAAAATTGCCCAATGTAGCAGACCGTTGACTTTTGGTGGTAGGTGGGCAAAATTTAAAACCACCGATTCAGGTAGCGATCCTGAATCAGGTCGACCAAGATGGAGTTTTGGTCCATTGGTACAAGAAAGTCCAATCTATCCTAATCCCAAATATTATTTTATAATAAATATGCTATGAAGTTCAAAGTGTTTATAACATCAATACACTTTGTAAACTTAATCCTGTTTTGAAAATATACCATCACATGCAAAACAAAATAATAATCACACCCGAATTAAACAAAACAAAGCTGATATTCAACTTAATCATTTATAAAAGCAATATGATAAAATAAATCAAGTCAGAGTATCATATATAAGTCAGTAGATACTTATAATAAATATCATATATAAAACAATATGACAAAATAAATCAAATCACAATAGTTGCGGTAGAGAAAAAAATATCATCATAAGAATGACATATAAGTATGTCAACTCAATGAAGAACTAAAACCACATCAAATTCAAAAAGTGTCATATACTTCCAAATAGTAACTACTTAAGTAATGCACTTGCGTCCCATACCACATTGCATTACTTTAGTATTTACTAAATGGGAGTAAATTCCACTTATTTAAAATACACACGGTTAACTATTCCATAAAGTTATAATGCTATAAATTGTATTCGAAAGCCACTTATGCAGATCAACAATTGTCTCAAAACCCTAAATATGAAATTTGGTTCGTAAGTCATATCTTAAAATTCATTCTATCTTTATTGATAGACCATCTGCAAGGAATTAAGTTTTTGACAATCTAGACATTAAATTTATACAAATCTTAAAACATATAAGTCGTAACACATTTTCTAAGCTTTCTGAAACTTTAAGTCTTATCAAAATCCGATAAGAAACCAAAAAGCTATACTCAAAACAATTTGTGTTTAGGCCTGAAAATATCAATTTACATATACTGATTTTGTAAAAATCATATAAAATCAACATTTAGTCTTTTAAAGCTAAAATTTTTACAGTACCTTTGAATGTCAGTCTAGTTTGTATGTACCAAATTTGAGAACCAAACTTAAAACCATTTGGTACAAATTTCATATTTTCACAACCAATTTTCTGCTGTGTTCTAAAAATATCAATTTTCATATACCCAACTTGCAAAAATCATAGAAATTCGAGATTAAATATTTTTAACTCAAATATTTTACAGTATCTTTTAATATGAATTTAGTTTATGTGTACAAAATTTTAAATCTAAATTCCTTACCAATTGGTACAGATTTCATGTTCTTCAAATTCCATTTTCTACTATGTTCCAAAAATCTTAATTTTCATATATCCAACTTGCAAAAATCATAAAAATTCCAAATTTAATATTTTTAACTCAAAATTTTTTCAGTAGATTTTAATATGAATTTAGTTTTTGTGTACAAAATTTGAAAGATAAATTCCTTACCAATTGGTACGTAATTCATGTTCTTCACATTCCATTTTCTGCTGTGCTTTGAAAATCTATGTTTTCATATATCCAACTTGCAAAAATAATAAAAATTCGAAATTTAATATTTTTAACTCAAAATTTTTACAGTAGCTCCACCTACTACTCTATTTTCTATGTTTAAAATTTTGAAGTCAAATTCCTTACCATTTGGTACAAATTTCATATTCTTTGGCCGATATTTTCAGCTCAGATTTTTAAACCTCATTTGCATATAAAAAAATCAAAATTTCTTTTCAGTAACCATCAAATTGTTTATCAATGAGGCAATCATACATACACCTTGCATACATTAAAATTGTATGCATTCAACAAGTATGAGGCAATTAAACACACATCTTGCATGCAATAAAATTGTATGCATGCAACAAATTTCAATGTATAATGCCGTCAATTTTACAATACTATCACAAATCTATTTCAGATCTAATTTAATTGCCCCAAACATTACAGGAATAAAACATATATGGGGAAAGAAGCTAATTTACAATCAAAATTTCACCTTTAAGTCATCGTGCATACACAATCCATAATTTAAAGAGAAAAAGGTGAAAACTTCACCCACCTCCAACTCCAAATTGCAATCCTAAAGCTCTACAGCAGCTAGCCTTTGATTGCAACCCTTGTTCAACAATTAATGGGGATCCTTTCTTCAATTGCAAAGAATTCTTTTTGATTTTTGATTGTTTTTTTTTTCTATAAAGGAGAAAGATTGATTTTTTTTTCTCACTTTGCGTTTTGTGGTTTCACCTTTTTGCTTACGGTGAGAAATACTTACCAAATGAGAGATGAGATAGGAAGGATTTTTATTCTTAGGCCCTCCTTTAGATCATTCCACCAAGTCTCCCTTTATTTTATTATTTTCCCCTTCTTTTCATTTATTTTTTTAATTTTCCTTTCTCTTTTTCTTATGCAACGTAATCATTACACTTTGTCTTTTTATGAGATATTTTAGTTTTCCTCCTTATAAAATTAGTTTCTAGAGATTTCATCAAAATGCATACTTACTTATTTTTATTTTTATTTTTTTCATGAACACATAAGTACATTTTTCCAAAAGCGCATTCGCTAAACAAATTCCGTTATGCAATCTAAAAGATGCAATTTTTCACATTAACCATGCACAAACGCCCTATTGGTTACCATTTTTTTCCATCCATTTTTAATATTTTATTTTCACTTATTTAATTTTCGAGAAATATTCAATATTATTATTACCAATTTATTATTGGATTCTCAATTCAGTATTCCAAAAAAAAAATGGGTTGTTACACATCCTACGTCCCATTACAAATACAACTAGTATAACCGCATAACGGTGGGAAAACCGACTTTGTAAAGCTATAAGATAAAAGAATTACAAATTAGTAGGGATCATAAGTCAACAGTAAGAAGGTTAAATTTAACAAATTAGTTGATTAAGAAGAATAAATAAATTAGGCAAGAATTAATGTGGTTAGTTAAGAAGAATAAATAAATTAGGTAAGAAGGTTTATTTTCATCTTTAAGCATTAAAGTTGAATTTTACATGTATTTCAATCTTATATAACCAATAATAATTAATTTAGTTAATTACACATGTTGATCGTCGAAAGCGGTCAAAAGTAAAATAACAGAGCCGTCCAATGCTATTGGCAGGCTTGGTCGAAAATATTGCTATTGGAAGTGTTTGGCAATTTGAAAATGACAAAGGGTTTTTGCATAACGTTTGAATGATATATATTTTCGTTAATTACTTTTGTACATAAAGGAAATGAACTTGATAAAAGAGCATCAAGTCAATGTAATATGAGTAGATGAAATATTGCTTTATATGATAAATATATTTCCCATTTTGTAAAACCATTAGGAATTTTAATTTGAATCAAGCAATTTTTTTATACACATTATTATGGAAATCAATTACGACATATTTGTTTCTATAATGATAATCAAAAGGATAAAATATAACAAAATGCTACTATGACAAAAAAAGTTTTTGTCAAAAAGTACACCAGAGACAAAAAAATAGGAGGTCCACCCCTTGAATTACACAAATACCCCCCCCCCCTCCCCCCTGAATTCAATGCTTACCCCCCTGAATTCCGGAATTACCCCCGTTTCTTACTTTTTGACAAAAAAAAAAATTCGGGCTTTCTAGCACTACCCAAAATATAATTAATTTGAATTGATGTTGATTCCAGTTTATTTTATAGCTTAATTGCAGCAGTCAAATCAAAATTCATCCCTTGTTCTCAAGTTGCATAAGCAGGGATCTCTTTGTGAGAATTGTAATTGTAAATTAATGTAATTTGTGATCATTAAATTGCTAAAAGGTTATTAATGAAATTAATGTTTTTATTAAAGTGGGACAATAAATAAAAAAGGTAATAAATGAGATTGGAATTCGAATAAGTTTACTAGATATGGACAAATGGATGAATGGGATTGATTTTAAATGAATCAATTACTAATTACAAATTAGTAACTTAACATTAAATGCTTTAATAAACGTCCATCAGTTACTGTTGACAAACATGCATTTGTAGCATATAATTAAAGGAGATTTATGAGAACAAATGAATAACTTGTGACTGATTTGTTTATTAATGTTAAGTCATGATTTCAATAGACATTGTAATTAATGCATAGGTCATTATTTCGTTCAAAGGAGGACAAAATGGTTATTGTCTGGGGCTTCAGACGGACACAAATTTTTGAAGGCTCAATAGAATTAAGAAAAACCGACAATGTCGGTTTGATAACGTAATTACATTTTATAAATCATTTCAGGTTAAACAATTCAACAAAATTTCGGCAGTACTTCACTTTAGTCCATGTATCGTACACAAATGCTTGTACGCAGGGACTAAAAGGAAGTTCCAACGAAATTTTGTGAATCATTTAAACTAAAATGGTTTATAAATATGATTACGGTATTGTGTTTGTAACTTGTCCAATATTGGGACAAATCTAATAAATATTGTATCAGATGAGTACAGATTTTCGTTCTGTTTAAAAATGAATATCTATATAATGGTCATATACAACACTTGTTAGTTGAGGTCAAAAATCTCTAAGGGGTTCATATATGTAAAACACATTTTATAATTTCTATTTTAATGTCTACAAAATATTTTTTAATACGTTCAATAAATATTTGTTAACTAAAGTTTAAATTTTATAACGTACTTTAACTTTCATTCAACTACAATATATTCCTATAGAATTTTTTGTTGTTGTTATGCTCATTTCAAAATTTTATACTTCATTCAACTATTTATATATTTTACTTAATAAATTTGAAATATTGACACGTACTTGTTATGAATGGCACAGACAAACCCAACAAAATGCACCACAATCACCAATGATCAATGCAAATAATCAACAAAACAAGCGACAATAATAAAGTAAGAACACACACGAATTTTTAACGTGAAAAACCTCTTCGATGTGAAGAGTAAAAATCATAGGACCAATGATGGGGGTCCTCCCAAATTTCTCTTACTATGATAAAGGAGTGGTACACAAATCCAAATCCAAGTTACAAAGTGGATACATAAATTATCCAACAATAGCAAGCAATAACAGTATCAAAACAAAAGCGAGAAAAGTGAAAAATATCACCAGGAAACAGAGCTCAGAAAAGCTTAGAGATCTCGCAAAAACACTCCAGTAAAAGGCAATCTCAAAGTAGAAACAGACAAAGTTTTGATGTTGTTGTTATGTATTTTTGCTACCCAAAAATGAATGTATATATAGCCACCAAAGAGGCACCTTGAAGTCTCCATTCAACCACAATAATTAATAAGGTTACTATTCCCAAAAAGGTGTAATTACCAAGGCACACCAAAGCTCAAATAGTCACTATTCAAATAAATGCACGAAATACTGTAGCAACACTTATTGCTCCAATTAATTAAATATGAGTGACCCATTCCCAACAAACCTCCCCATCCTGACTATGTGGAGGTGGTTGCCATTCCAACAATTGAACGACAAGTCTCAAATTTGTCTTTTGGCAAAGCTTAGTCATCATGTCGGAACCATTATTATCGGTATGAATTTTCTCAAGCTCAATTAACTTATCATCAAGAACATCGCGTATCCAATGATATCTCACATCAATATGCTTTGACTTTGCATGAAAAGTGGAATTCTTAGCAAGATAGATTGCACTTCGACTATCACAATACAACACATACCTCTTTTGTGAAAATCCAAGTTGACGAACAAACTGCTTCATCCACAACAGTTCCTTACATGCCTCGGTCGCTGCAATAAACTTCGACTCAGTAGTAGACAAAGCCACACATTTTTGTAGCCTAGATTGCCAAGACACTGCTCCCCCCGTGCAAAAGTGACCAAATAACCCAAAGTAGATTTTCTCGAGTCAATATCACCTGCCATATCAGAATCTGAGTAACGAACAAGACAAAGCTTGTCACTCCCAAAACAAAGCTTCATATCAGGAGTGCCCTATAAGTATCTCATAATCCACTTCACAGCACTCCAATGCTCTTTACCTGGATTAGAAAGAAATCCACTAACCAAACCTACAACGTGAGCTATATCAGGCCGAGTGCAAACCATTGCATACATCAAACAGCCAATGGTGGAAGCATAAGGAACATGCGTCATCTTCTCCTTCTCTTCAGTTGTGGAAGGACACTGTTGAGAACTCAACTTAAAATGAATAGCAAGTGGAGTACTCACAGGCGTTGCTTTCTCCATATTAAAACTTTTAAGCACTCCCTGAATATATGCTTCTTGTGACAGCCATAATTTTCGAGCCTTGTGATCACGAATAATTCTCATTCCTAAAATGTTCTTCGCCGGATCAAGTTCCTTCATGGAGAAAGTCTTGCTTAACTGTTGCTTCAAACTAGCAACCCGATCTACATTTTGCCCTACAATAAGCATCTCATCAACATAAACTAGCAAAATGATAAAATCATTGTTAGAAAATTTCTTTAAGAAAACACAATGATCATTATATGTCTTTTTGTAGCCTTGCTCTCCCATAAAAAAGTCAAATTTGCGATACCATTGTCTTGGATCTTATTTTAAACCATACAAACTCTTCTTCAATTTGCATGCATATTCTTCCTTCCCTTTAACTTTGAAGCCCTCTGGTTGCTCCATGTAAATGTTTTCTTCAAGGTCACCATGAAGCAAAGCGGTCTTCACATCCAACTACTCAACTTCTAAATTTAAACTAGCAGCAAGACCCAAAACAACTCTAATGGAAGACATCTTGACAACCGATGCAAATATCTCTCCAAAGTCAATTCCTTTCTTTGGTTGCATCCTTTTACAATAAGCCTTGCTTTGTACCGAAGCGTCTTTGCATTTTCATCTTGCTTCAGCTTGTAAACCCAACGATTTTTCAAAGCCTTCTTTCCTTTCAGTAGTTTCACTAGATCAAAAGTGTTGTTATCATGCAACGATTTCATCTCTTCTTTTATTGCATCCAACCAAAGTTGCTTATCATCGCTGTCTATAGCTTCCTTAAAGGCCTCAGGTTCTCCTCCGTTGATTAAGAGAACATACTTAGAAGAAGGATACCTAGTGGAAGGACGTCGTTCCCTGATAGATCGCCTTACAAAGGTTGTTTGAGTTTCAGGAGAAACATGATGTTCAATTTCAGCATCTTCATCATGGGGATTATCTTCCTCAGGTACATGACCATCATTATCATTTCTTGTACATTCACAGTTGAAGTTGGTGCAGGAGTTGCAGGAGTCAAAGGAGGGAGATCTAAATCACCCAGATCATAGCCACTATAAGATGCAGATTCTTGTGGTTTCTGAATGTCTTCAATTGTTTGGTCTTCAACAAATTCTGCATCCATGCTACGAATCAATTTCTTCTCTATAGGATCATAAAACCTGTAGCCAAATTTGTCAAGACCATAGCCCACAAAGATGCATTGGCGAATCTTGGAATCTAGCTTCGATCTTTCATCATTAGGCACATGCATAAATGCCTTACACCCAAAGACACGTAAATGACTGTAAGAAATCTCCTTGCCAAGCCAAACCTTATCTGGAACATCACCATTCAAAGAAAACTAAGGAGATAAATTAATCACATGTGTAGCTGTAAATAAAGCTTCACCCCAAAAGTGTTTTGGCAACTTAGCCTCTGAAAGCATGCACCTCATTCTCTCTAACAAAGTCCTATTCAATCTCTTTGCTACACCATTCAGCTGTGGAGTCTTCTTTGGTGTAAACTGATGCCGAATACCAGGAACCTTACAATATTCATCAAGTGGACCGACGTACTCACCGCCATTGTCAGAACGTAAACACTTTAGATTTTTACCAGACTGCCTTTCACCTAAGGCTTGAAACTACTTAAAAACATAAAGTACTTGATCTTTTGTTTTTAAAGCATATATCCATAATTTCATTGAACAATCACCAATAAAAGTAACAAAGTAAAGTGCACCACTAAAGGTCTTAACTTTTAATGGACCACAAACATCAGAATGAACGAGATCAAGCAAACCTGATTTTCTTGAAGGAGGATGTCTCTTTAATGAGACCCGATTCTGCTTTCCAGCAAAACAATGAGAACATTTGTCCAATTTTACGTACTTCAGATTAGGCAGTGCATTTTTCTTCATCAAACAACTTAACCCCTTTTCACTTATATGACCAAGTCTTCTATGCCACAATTTTGCAAGATCGTCATTTGCCACATTTGCAGAATCAGTGGGAACTGAGGTATGTAGCAAGTACAGACATGTGTGCTTCTTCCCACGAGTTAGCACCATGTTTCCTTTAGTAAGCTTCCATTGACCACCATTAAAAGTATTGCCATAACCATCAACATCGAGTTTTCCAGTAGAGATCAAGTTTAATCAAATTTCTGGAACATATCTTACATTTTTAAGCATTAACTTTGCTCCAATGTTGGTCACCAAACATACATCTCCAATGCCCACAACCTGAGCCACACCATCATTACTCATCTTCAACACCCCAAAGTCACCAGGTGTATAAGATGTGAAGAATTCCTTCCGTGATGTCACATGTAGTGATGCTCCACTGTTAGTGACCCAACTTGACTCATATTTAGCAAGGTTCACATAGCTATGATCATGTACAATGATAAGATCACCGCCAATTGAAGTAGCAGCTCTATCATCATTACTGCAATCTTTTTGATCTTGCTTCTTATCTTCCATACCTTTACCACCCTTGTTGTTTCTTTTCCACTCGTAGTAATATTTCTTTATGTGACCGAATTTATCACAATAATGACACTTCATATTTGCATATCTTCCACGAGATTTGCTTCTGCTTTTGTCTCTGGAAACTGGAGCTTTACTCTTGCTTATTCCTCTGTTTTCAGCAACATATGCTTCCTTGGATGAAGAAGACACACCACGAGATTTCTTCCTTATCTCCTCATTCATAATACCAACTTTGGCAATATCTAGTGTAACTTTTCCATGTGGTGCTGAGTTGCAAAGTGTCATTCTGAAAGTGTCCCATGAATCAGGAAGAGTGCCAAGTAACAAAAGTCCCTGAATTTCATCATCAAAATTTATATGCATAGCTGATAGTTGCTGAATAATGCCATGAAAATCATACAGGTGATCATAATGTGACTTGCTTGATTGTACTTCAAGCCCATCAATTGCTTGATAAGGTACAATTTATTATTTGCAGACTTATTAGCATAAAGGGATTCAAGTTTTTGCCATAGTGATTTAGCATGAACATCATCATTTATATGATTAAAAATATTATCATCAACCCACTGACGAATAAATCCACACACCTGTTCATGTTCAAATTGCCACTGGTCATCGGTTTTACCTTTCGGTTTTTCATCACTGAACACAGGTAAATGCCAACTTTTAACATACAACAAGTCTCTCATTTTCTCTTCCAAATATGATAGTTAGCTCCATTCAAACTAATCATCCTACTAGTGTTGATATTACTAGAATCCATCAGGGGATATTACAAATTAACCAACCTTGCTCTGATACCAGTTTGTTGTGAATGACACAGACAAACCCAACAAAATGCATCACAATCATTAATGATCAATGCAAATAATCAACAGAATAAGAGACAATAATAAGATAAGAACACACACGAATTTTTAACGTGGAAAACCTCTTCGATGTGAAGAGTAAAAACCACGGGACCAATGACGGGGGTCCTCCCAAACTTCTCTTACTATGATAATGGAGTGGTACATAAATCCAAATCCAAGTTACAAAGTGGATACACAAATTATCCAACAATAGCTAGCAATAATACCAGTTTGTTGTGAATGACACAGACAAACCCAACAAAATGCATCACAATCATTAATGATCAATGCAAATAATCAACAGAATAAGAGACAATAATAAGATAAGAACACACACGAATTTTTAACGTGGAAAACCTCTTCGATGTGAAGAGTAAAAACCACGGGACCAATGACGGGGGTCCTCCCAAACTTCTCTTACTATGATAATGAAGTGGTACATAAATCCAAATCCAAGTTACAAAGTGGATACACAAATTATCCAACAATAGCCAGCAATAACAGCATCAAAACAAAAGCGAGAAAAATGAAAAATATCATCAGGAAACAGAGCTCAGAAAAGCTGAAAAATCTCGCAAAAACACTCCAGCAAAGGGCAATCTCAAAGTAGTAAAAGCAGCCCACAAAGTCTTGAAGAACTGACAAAGTTTTGATGTTGTTGTTATGTATTTTTGCTACCCAAAAATGGATGTATATATAGCCACCAAAGAGGCACCTTGAAGTCTCCATTCAACCACAATAATTAATAAGGTTACTATTCCCAACAAGGTGCAATTACCAAGGCACACCAAAGGTCAAATAGTCACCTATTCAAATAAAAGCACGAAATACCGTAGCAACACTTATTGCTCCAATTAATTAAATATGAGTTTTTCCACATAGGAAGGGACCCATTCCAACACATACTTTAGAATTTAGCTAATTACGTCAAGTTTTAAATTACGGATGTTTTATAAAAAAAAATCAGAAGCTAGCACTTTAAATAAATTATATTTATTTATTTTAACGTATGCTAATACATATAACTAACACACGCTAGTGGTTTTAATATACTACACATATTTTTTCCTATACGAGAACAAATATTGTTTTAAAGTATAACAACTATTCACACAAACTTATCAATAAACATGTTAATAAATACTACACACTAATTTTCAAATCACATAACCAATCAACATTTTTACATCAATTAACACAATATTATAAACAACAACTACGCGATAATCATCATTTTAAACCTTCTAATAAATTGCATTTACTCACAAATCAACCTACAACATAATTATCATCATGCATATCCCACATAACAATCAATTTCAAACCCATAGACAACCAATTTTTATACCCATATAAGCATCCTAATAAACTCTAGAATTAACCCTGATTAAGTATAAATTAGTGTTAGAAGTCATACCAACAAAATTTTAAAGCCTTGGAGGTGTGTTGGGAGGCCCGGACTGCTGAAGCGACAGACAGGTGATGGAGGTTGGGGTTTTGTAGGAAATTTGGTGGATTAGAAAACAAGGAAGATGATGTTTCGATTACCGGTTGTATCAGCAAGTCGTGCAATGGTTTGCAAGGACCGCTTTTTTAGCCATCGCTAGTCATTGCAAGGCCTCGTTGCTATTCGACTTGCTTCTTGCAGCGATAATGTTCACACGTGTTGAAAAAGCTAAAACCTAGTTTGTTTAAATATGTGAGTCCTAAATGTCACTATGTTAAATTATTGTTAAATAAATGAGTTTGGAAGAACTCATGATGAAATCAATAAACTAATGAATGATTTTGTTGATGCTGAAGTATTGAACACATCAAAAATAATTAACTAACAGTTGAGACAACTATGACAAGGGATATTAGAAAGAAGAGTTATTCTAGTAAATTTCAAAAAAGTGATTATTTGGTTTTTTTTTTTTAGTTGGATGGTTTGATGGTACTACCAAATTAAAGAGTACTAGGGGCTATCAATTAGGGGCAAAAAAAATAGAAAGCCCCTAGTAATAATTGAATAAAGGCAGATGCTAAAAGTGTCCTTAATTATTCTAAATAGAGGCATATTAAAATGTCTCTGATTCCAATACAGTTCTTTTTTAAATTAATGCCCTAAGGCCCCGTTCTTCTGTCCTTAACGGACCAGTTATTAAACGGACGCGTCCATTTAATAACGATCCTTTAAGGACCGGTTGCCCAACGGCTCCAATTTGAGCCGTTGGGCAACAAACACACCACCTCCTCTATAAAATCCAACCCTTCTCCATTCATTCATCTACCCCAAATTCATCTTCTACTTCTCTAAACACTCTTCTATCTTCACTTAAAAATGGCTACTCGACAACCAAAACACCATTGGAGCAGTGAAGCAACCCGACTATTGCTGAAATGCATCGTTGCTGCGTATGGAAAATGTGGTAATAACAAGAAAGCGGTTACGAAAGCGATAGCAGAAAAATTTAATGCTGCGGCGGTCGAAATCAACGTTACAAGATCAGATGAAACTCTGGATTTGATCGACGAAGACAAAGTTCGGCACAAGTATGATAGTCTTCGAAGGGAATGGGTTAAATGGGAAAGCTTGAACAACAAAATTGGAGCTGGTTGGGATCCTAATCGTCAAACTGTTTTAAGCTCTGATGAATGGTGGGATGATCATTTAAAGGTATTCGCGGTAAACTTCTGCTTTGTTTTTTAATAAACCCATTATTAATTAATGTTGTTAAAATAGGAATTTGGGCCATCCATTCTGAAATTTAAAAAGTTACCGCTTGAGCATTTGGAGCTAGAACAACAACTGTTTCAAGGCACACGTGCAACTGGACAGACGGCGTATACGCCAGCATATACGCCCGTTGTTACTCAACCTGAGCAAACACAACAGTTTACTCCCTCTTTGCCTGGAAATTATGTTAATCCATGGGCATTTGAGCAATTCCACAGTCAGCTCAATGAAACAAAAGACTAAGGGCAAAATAATATTCCCAATTTGAATTCACCAACACATCATTCTTGGGTTCCTGAACCGGCCATTCAAACAAACGTGCCCGAAACTCCCATTCAGCAGCGAACTCGACATGTTGGTTCAACCTCTGGTAAAAAGGGAGGTTTCAGAAAACATCGTGGTGAAATGGACAATAAGTTTGCTGATCTCGTCGATTACCTCCATGCTCGAAAAGTGCAAAAATCTACAACTACGGAAAGTCCGACCCCAAACAATTTGACAGCAAACAGTATACGGTTCAACAGGAAATTCTTTAAGTCAAGCTGATATGATAGCACGCGTTAAACGTTTGAGTGAAGGAGCAGATTTTAATTTATGTGAAGCATTACACATAGTTGCAGATCCAAAGAAGGCAGATATATTCAACCTCTTAAACGATGACGATGCAATACCATGGATGACATTTGAGACAAAGCGCGATCAACTTTCTGCTGACTACAAGTACTTTCTGATCAAGAACGGACCAAACAACGTTTAGGATTTCTACTATTATTTCAGTTTTGTATTGTACTGTTTTTATGTAATGGACTGTTATGTTTTTATATAATGTTTTGTTTTAATCGGTAATTAGTTAAATTACAAAATATAAATAAAATACTCCGCTTAAACCGCCAAACGCATGGTCCGCTAACTACCATTTTCCGCTATAACACTCCGCTCAAATTCTCCGTTTAAATACTCCGTTCAAATTCTCCGTTCAAATACTCCGCTTCCGCTTGCAAAGAACAGACGCTAAATAAAGGCGGATATACATTATCGAAATGTGTCTGTAGTACCTTTTCCCATTTCCACCCAATTTACCGTTAGTTTTCTGTCTTCAATCCCTAA
Organism: Allium sativum; assembly: GCA_030737875.1. Classification (NCBI taxonomy): domain Eukaryota; kingdom Viridiplantae; phylum Streptophyta; class Magnoliopsida; order Asparagales; family Amaryllidaceae; genus Allium; species Allium sativum. The sequence continues at coordinate 251,816,109 of CM060920.1, forward strand.
AGCCCAATTTTATTAATGGACGCCTCCAACATCTCCTCTTGTAACTATGATGGAAGTGGCATCCATCATCTTTCTTCAAGTTGCTATCAAAAATCGTGCAGCACCCTCTCTAGCGCTCAAGCCTCGCTGCCATCAAAATCCGTCATATCCCCTTTTATCCTGCTTCTGCACTATATCTTTGGTCCTACTGTTAGATAATTGAGAAGGGGCAAACATAAAAGGTAAATACATCTTTATGGTTTAGTACATCTTGATAGCTTAGTTTGATTTCGAGATTAATTTTACGTTGCTTATGTTGTTGAGTTTGTAATTTATTTATTTGTATAGCGTTGTTGATTATGAGATTTATATAAAAGAAAGGGTGGAAAAACGAAGCCAAAATCGTAGAAAGGGGGAAAACAAAGCTAAATTCATGTTATCTTGTTCTAACCCCATTGCTTTTGCTGTCAGGATGATAATTTTGGTAATATGCCATTTAAAATCATGTATTTTCACATATTATTTGCATGCCTTCATCACAAAATTAAATATGCATCTCTCATAAACTAATCTTTATATGTACATCTTATTTTTATGTACAGTTAAAAGGATGACTTGCGACAAAAAGTTGGACAAGATTGGCGTTGATGGACTCTTTCAAATGGAGCCTTATTGTCAAAGAAATTGTTACTTTATCAGGTTCATACTCAGTTTATTACTAGCAACATTATTATAATCTACTCACTATGAACATTAATAGGTCGTATTGTATATCACTACAAAAATGTTGCATAAGTGCACAGTATGTGCTTACAAATCTGGACATTGCATTTTCCCTCTTTAACGAACACCTGGCTAATTATAAGAAGAAGAAAAATGTGGATCCGTAACTTGATAGTAACTAGTCATCAAACTTTCATAGTAGATGCAAGCCTTTGGATGATACTGTTCAGTGCACATGTCATGTAGAAATGACTTTGGAAGCCACAAATCATTTAATAATGTCTGCTTCAAACTCATAACCAAAAGACGGTCCTTGTTTACTTCCGATGAAGATTTTCTTAGAGATGTAGAAGTCAAGGCCTTTGTCATTCGGTACTCCATTTACCAAACTGCCTTCTTCCATGATTTTTCTGTCTTGATGGTCACCTTAGGGACTTTGGCTGGGAATAGAACTGAGGTTAAGAAGCATTGCACACATATCAATTACTTTTATGTGTCGTGTCCTTATCTTATGTTGTTAGTTTCTTTTTTATTTTATCAAAATTACTTTATATTCTCCTTTACTTCCTATGCTTCATGTTATTTATTTATCGATTATCGTTCGTTGCATGCTAGACTTGTAATCCTTTGTAACATTATGTATTATGTTTCCACTACTTGAACAATTAAAAAGATGTTTTTTGGGTCATTTCTCCACATACACTTCGCGTACGGTACGTATGCATCTAATATACGTGTGCACATTAAAAAACAAGCAGGTATGCATAAATACATATGGAGTTAGTGTTCCACATATATTCTTATAGTGCATAATTCTGATGAAGCGATGGTCATGTCCATCGCCTCAAGTATTGCAAGTCCACTACTCAGGCTCTGCTTCCACGATTGCTTTGTCACGAGAAGCAATAAATTTCATTGATCATATATTTTGACCAAGTTCATTTTTATGTCAATGTAAGTACTTTACATCCTAATTTGTTTCCATGTTTTCAACGATTGATTCTACTTTATTTGTCATTAAGTTTTAAGTTGCCGAGTTCACAAGGCTTAAATGACGAGATCACAATATAGAAAATTGAGTATAATGTGACATTCCTTACTATTACGTGACTTATAATCCATATATTGCTTCTTTGAACAATTGCCGGTGATAACTTAGTGGTTGGGGTTCATTCTAGTATGGTTAATATTCTAAGAAGCCAATAAATTTGTCAAGATTGCTACAATTTGAATTGGGCACTTAAAGCATGAGAAGACAATCGGTAATTTGACTACTTCCAACAGCGAGAAAAATAATATTACAAAAGTGCAGTTGTATCCAAGAGTTTCAAAGTAAGTTATCCTTTTCCACCCTTATTTTTTTCCTTTAGTATATAAAGGTGGAGCTGATCTTTAAAATCTTATCATTATACATGCTTTAAGCACATGAATTATATTAAATCTTGTTGGTCACATTTGTTTTTATAGTGTGTACTATTCTCAACAATTGATGTGTACATCTAATCTCGCATTGAATATTTATGGAACACAAACTACCAAATTTTTTCCTTCGAACTCGGAGACGAGGAAATGATGCTTAAATAAATTAGAACATATGTTTTAATATATTATTAAACAACTTTATCTAAACAACTATGAACAGAAATAGTTTGCACTATTTGTAGATATAAATGTATTGCTATTTGACGTTCAAACCAAAACAAACTAATTTTGAATTGACATATCGATATTCATAACTTGTTGTTTTGTGCAACATAATATATTGGTCATTTAGGTTGCTACTAGGAATTCAGTAGTGAATGGCTTACTTTCACGTTTGGAGTGTTACTTGCAACTCACTAAACTTTCTATATCAAGGCTTGATGATACCCGTGAACTTAAGAATTCTTTATCGATGCAGCTTCAAGGTGGAATAACGTGAACAACGTGATATTCTGTTATGGACAATACCATTATCACTTTGCATTAACTATATCATCTGCAGACAACTCTGCTTTTTGATGATAACATAAATCTTAATATGAATGTACAGTTATCCTGTTGTATTAGGAGAAAGAAAAGTCATCAAACAAGTAGATTATAGCTTGCACGGATTTTCGTGTCTTGAACAAATGCAAATTGAGATGCATAACCATGTACATTTTTCATTATTTAACTTATCTTTTTGACAAAGTAACACAATGAATTTTCTGTATAACCCAAGTTTTAATGTACTAAGTCATAAGGTGAGTATTTTTTGATGAAAAAAAAGTTTTCCACTAACGTTTCCATGTATTCATGTTAGGATGTCCAAGACATGCACCACATCAAAGAATCATGACTAAAGATAGATTAAAGGAGCTTGAACATTTGATATGCCATTTTCCAAAGGCAACCAAAAATGTCTGCCACTTACAGGTTTATATGTTTTCAACAAGTCTGCAGTTTAACTAGCACATTTTTCGATATAGTCTGAAAGCGCTAAGAAGATGATGGGTTGCAGGTGAGATTAGGAGCAAGTTCAAGTAAAGCGACAACTTAGATTGATGGATGAAACTGTGATCAATATGCGACCAACGATGGAAGAAATAATGACGAAGGAAGCATTGCATTGGAGTGGAAGTGTATGATGCACACGAGAAGATTGAAACCCAGGGAACTTAGTAATATACATGACTACAATGAATATAATGTCATGGTAAAGTCTAATGCCTATATGAACTTAACATCGATGCTCTGGCGTGGGTTACGAGACGAAATACACGATGCAATGGTGGGAAAATAAAGTTGTTTTGTCGATACTAATATTGTTGCATGGTGCATGTTATAGTGCATTCAAGTGTGTGCAGGCATGAAATAGAGTTGCAGCTACAAATGCTGGTGTGAATATTATTGCAAGTGGCTGAGGTTACACATTCGCATGAGGTAAAATAAACCCTGTGATAATGATTGAAGCATATGTACTTGTATATTTTTTAACTAGCTGATGTACACATATGGATGATAATGCAGATATCATGGCGTAAATATGGATGCATGCAAAAAATGGATCATAGCTCAGTCAGTAGTATAAGAGAAATATGCGACGAAAAAGCAAATGGAACAAAATCTATGCTCGAGAATACTAATTATGGTTTGCTGATGCTAATAGAAAGCAATACAAGATAGCTGATGCTTTGTCAAACCAGCTGCACTACATAGCGTCTTTTAGAAGATCTAGTGTATTTCCTGAATACTGAAGAGGTAATTTGTTACTGAAGAATTGAAGCTACATATGTATGCTCGACTGCATGGCTAGGCGGTGAATGATGGTGAGTTGTGCAGGCTTCTTGTAGGCAAGAAGTGCAGGATGGTAGGCTTGCGGTGGTGGAGGTTTATATCCGATAGGCATAAACTATAATGTATATGAGAAAAATGAGTTATTGGGTATGGAGTTGTAGGAGTTGAGCTAGTCTGCATTATGGCACCATAAAAAAGAAAAACTAAGAGCAAGGTATGTAGCTGCATCTATTTGCTAGATTGGGGTGTATGCAACAACATATTAATTTTTTTGTACTGGATGTGATAATATGATGTAGCATTTTACAGGTTACAGTGCCGAAAGGTTCGTTATGCAATCTGAAGGTAAAACTCAATGTTGGGCTGCCTCCAGATGCTATATATAGCAATATCATTGATCCTGGGAACAAAAGAGTTTTCAAGAGTATTAAGGAAGTCATATCCAGAAATGTCCTATTTGATGATGGACAAAAGCAGGTAGTTGAAGTCGAGCAAGCAACAATTTGGAGATTTCTTTGGTTTTCAGGGACGATATCAGTTCATGTCTTTGTTGAGAAGGACCGAAAAGATCATATTGTTAAATTCAGGCAAGGAAAATCTGGGTTCATGGGAAAAATTCGAAGGCTTCTGGAACGTAGAACCATCATTTGTCGATGAACATTATTGTTTACCTAACAAACCAAAAACATAGGAAGAGTATAATTCATGCACAGGAGGAAAAAGGAAGAATTGGGTCTGTCGTGAGCTTGGATCAACTAATCCAGCCAGCAGTTGTTCCACCACCTCCAATATCATGGTACCTTAGAGGAATTACTAGCAAAACCACAGTGATGCTAATTAAAGATCTCTTATCAGAAACTGCCACATTAAGGGCATAAGTTAGCAATGATGACCCTTCTAACTTCAAGCTAATGCTTGAGAAAGTTAATTTTGACCATAGCCATATGAATCAGTTGACGAATAATTTTGATGGTACCATTAAGAAGAGATGGCATCAAAGAAGTCATAGACGTAAATGAAATCTTCGAGTGTAAATTGTTGTCATTGCATGTGAGTTGATTGAGTATTTACAAACTTACTGAAGTACTTGATACAAGTACATATGTTGATTGTTCTTACTCATTATATGTATTATGTATAAAAAGAGTAATGTTGAATGTTAATCAATTTTATTGAGATGAAATGTAACAAAGTGCTACCATCTTGTCAGAAGAAAAAAAAAACGATGTAGCATAGTCTGTTGGCAGTATATAAGTTTTTATTGTGATCTTTAACTGTTTGATTATAGTGTGCATTAAAGGTGGCAGTTGGATTTATACTCTAAGTTTTAGAGGCGCATATGTTAGCCTCAAATGGGATTACAGTTTATATTTTGCTTGCGTGGCATATGATTTTCTAGAGGCAGATTTAATGAACTATCCGCCCTTGTATTTCTTTAGGGACGGGCTTTGTTGAGGCAGAAGCTATTTTGCCTCTCATAGTAATGAAGGCAACTTAAGGAATTTTTTGGCCCCTATTTATAATATAAAGCGCATCTATAACTGCCTTTAGTGCTCTAATTTTTGGTAGTCGACTAGTACTAGAAGTTTTATATAGCATACAATACATTATATATCAATATATGTTTGAATTACATGGTGCAAGTTTTGAACTTGCGACCTTCCGCACCAAACTCGAAGTGCCCAACCTGTGAAATCGTGATGCTGGTTTAAAACATGGTTTACAAGATAGTTTACAGGTCATTGTTACCTTTTTATTTTTTCTACAAAAATAGAAGTGTCGTTAAATACCTACTCTTTGTAGAAGTAATGCATAAACAGTGAGCACGATGCGCACTAGCCAAAGCTAATGGCAAAAAACACTTGCATATGTGATTTCTATTCCATAATAAAATGTAGTTAACTCACACAATTGTTTGTGTCAAACATTATCTATGGCCGTCATTTTATAATAAATAAATTTGCTTCAAGTTTTTTTGCACACATCTAACATACATGCTTAACGTATTGGTTAACACAATATCATAAGAAGTTGCTTTAACGGTGTAAATGGCTACATATTTTATATTTTCTGCATTAGTGGCTTTGATGTGCCTAATTTTGTGCTTGGGTAGTAAGATTATTGTATAAAATATTTTAGGGTTAAATGTCAGATGTCCTATGTACTAAAAAGTACTATATACAAATTGAAGTTTACCTCATATTTACCCATTTGAATTTCCTTTAGCTGGGTTAGAATGAGTTAATGTTTCATGATAGTTAGTAATATATCTGATGGTGAACTTGGAAAAATTTCAAGGTCACTCATTACTATGAACTTCATTCCCTTTTTAGTATCCACCATCAATGCCTTCGCCTGAAATGCAAATTTAGGACTCATATTTGGAAATATAATGGGTTTCACTTCTAGTTCATATTCATTGATATCTTCTGACTGGCTGAATTTCACCAATAAATTGTAGGGAGGTGTAGCATCCAATATAGGGTGCAGGTTTGTAATTTTGTAATGTTGATAAAAATTCAGGCTTGACGAATTTGATGCCAATACTTTGATAAAGGGTATCCGTACAGCCTAGGAATGAACGCTGTTATAGAAGTTTAACAATGAAGCTCAATGAATAAGCTAGAAAACTCAATAAAAGTTTAATCAAATCTTCCTCTTTGGACTGGACATAAAGTACTTCTTCGTTGCTTGATAAAATGCGAATCAAGCAACGAAGTACTTTATGTCGAGTCCAAAGCAGAAGATTTGATTGATCTTATATTGAATTCTCCAACTTATCCATTGGCCTTCATTGTTAAACTTCTAAAGCAACGTTCATTCCTAAGCTGTATGGATAACCTTTACCAAAGTATTGACATTGAATTCGTCAAGCCTGAATTTTTATTAACATTACAAAATTACAAACCTGCACCCTTTATTGGATGTAGCACCACCCTGCAATTTATTGGTTAAATTTCAGTAAGTCCTGGTGCGCTTAACAGAAAGTATCAATGAATATGAATAAACTAAATAAAAAAAATGAAAGGAAAGTGAACGGCATGATCAATGGACTACAAAAGCGATCACAAGAAACCACTTATGAACACAAGAATATTTAGCCTTAGTTTCGGACTCACATACAAGAACTTGCTTATTAAATGAAGTTAATCTTAGCAACAGTATGAATGAACATTTCCAACTTTTAATTTACAATTATACTTTTGAAATTAGCTAATTTGATTGCTGAAAATTCCTTCATCCTTTATCACTTAGACACGTAAAACCAATTTTATGCTATAATTAATGCAAGAATTATAATTCTATAATAGTAAACTATTGAATTATTTAGTAAGAACGGCCATAAATTTGGAATTTAAATTCAAGAAATATATGGTACAAGAGCTGATGCGTTAAGATATCTGATAATATTTTGAATATGCATGAACGTGTTTGAACCTGTGCTAATTTCCAGGGAAAAGATTATGTTGATAAAATAGTGCATAGGGCATGACTATTAAACCAATTGGCAATGTTAATTTCAGAACATATAAAAACGCAATTGAATTAAGTAAGAAATACACCTATGCGCAAGACTCACCAAACTTCCCTCCTCCAGATCAACACAGGGCGCTTCGATCCCATCCAAGCTTTCCATGTTTTGCTTAGCCATAATATTTTGAATGGCATCCAAGCAAGCAGGCATGACTTTTAGATCGTCAGAAATAGTGTATATAGTTGGTATTCTGTCTTATTCATACATTAGTTCACAAAACACGAAAATAATAAAAAGTTTTTTTTTTTTCATTTTATATGTTAAATTCTTTTTTTGTAAATAGTTATTTTCCATTATTTATATATATGTCGTTTGCAATTTTGTTATGATGAAAACGAAAAACTAAAAAGAGTGAACCGAACGCAACCGCTTTGCATGCTTCGGTATTAAAAAGTCTTTCATCTATATTACTTACTTTTCCATAAAGGTTGTGGAATGATCGACTTACCACCGAACTAAACATCCACTAGTTGGTAGCCAGCCTCTGCGAATATTATCTTCTTCTTATTTTTTTTTTTCCACCATTATTTTGAGCTGCAACATTTATTATTGAATGGCTTTTCTCCATTCCAAACCCTAAATATAAGAGTGTGATCCCCGCGTATTTGGAAACTAATTAATTTAAATACGATTAAAACGGAAAGCAATAAAGTACAATTAAAATTATTTTAAAAACCTTCTCCGTTTAAGTTTATAATTAGAAATGTGATTGATTAGACAGTACAAAATTATCAATTTATAATTTGATAACAATAAGTGGAAAATAGGGAGAATATCAAACATAGTAAAAAAAATTGGCCAAAACAACTTTGCATATATTTCATGGTCAAAATGCCAACTTGACGGAGTGAAATTATAATTATAAATTGACAACTTATCATATGAGCATTTTCTTTTAAATGACAAACTTAACAAATTCTTTGGTCAAAAGTATGCTAAGTTTGTTTTTTATGCAAAAGTCCACATTTTAGTGCAAATGTGGAATTCAGAGGGACCACTATCATTTTCTATTTTGCACTAAAATGTGGACTTTTGGCTAAAAAACAAAATTTTCATACTTTTGGCCAATTTTTTTGCTATGTTTGGCCTTCTTCGTATTTACAACTTTATAGGGCTCTCATACTAGTGACAGCAATAAAATAAAATAACTCAATTCAATTGGTAAAAATCCTGGTTTAGTTTATTAGTATTTAAACTGAGCGTTTACGGCTCAGTTTCGACTCAAAACTAAGTCGGCTCAATTTCAAGTCAAAACTGAGACGGCTCAATTTCAAGTCGAAACTGAGCTGTAAACGCTCAGTTTAAATACTAATAAACTAAACCAGGCTTACAGTGAATTTTACGTTTTTCTTACCTTTTTATTTTGTAAAATCACGTTCCTATGCTTCTTGGGGTCATCGCATGTATTATTACCTTGATCGGTTGTATTAAAGGACCCTATAGTTGAAACTTCAGTAATAAAAATAGCGAGTGCCCTTTGATCGAAGTCTGATGTAGAATTTGTATTGCCGACTAATTCTTTTGGTATACATGCTTGTTTCACTTTCACAGGGCAGTAAACTAAGTTATGGCTGCAGTTTACAAATTGTACAATTTTTTGGTCTGTGTTCATCAGCAAATTGTGTAAATTCCCTCTAATTTATTTATTTCATTATTTGAGTCTTGTGTGGGGAGTCAAGTTCTAAATCAATTTCAATTGAGACACAAGCAAAATTAAGTAACCTACAAATTTTTGTTATCCATACTGATTGTCTTCGTCTACTTGTCACTTCTTTATTTCAGTAAGCAAGATTAAGATCAACAAGCTAGTCAAACCCATAAAAGAATAGTAATGAAGTAAACCCTAGAGAATTTTGAATCTTATAACCATTACTTTAAATCGATAATTTTGAAATTTACAGCGCATGGACAACCGTTTATTATGTGAGAACTGCTAAAAACACCCAGATTTCATCTTCCTAATACCAAGAGTAGTGTTAGGAAGTGTAAAACTGGGTGTCTTTAGTTTTAATTGATGTTGAAGTGCTAATAACACTCAGTTTTACACTTTCTAATACCACTAATGGTATTAGAAAGAATAAATTTGGGTGCTTTTAGCAATACACTAACAAAATCCACACAGGTTGACAGTCTTAACAAAGTAAACCCATTGGGCATATAATGAACTTAAAAGCATGATATCTATTGAGAACCGTCACCACAAATGGTTTAAAATGATCATATTAGACTTCTTCCCATGATATATGCAACAAATATCTTGGACCATCTACCTAAATTCTAATTTACCACCTCATTAGTCATGAATAAAAGTGGCTGATTATCTAAAGGTAATAGCGAAATGAATTGCATGTCAGATAAGAAACCATGAGCGAAAGAAGTGCCATAATGTCTTGTTGCATCTATCCATGATTTCTTTGCAAATGTTGATCCTTTAATGGTACAAGAACATAGAAAAAGTAGGAAATGAAAGGTAGTTATCAACTTTTTTCTAGGGATAATGGCTTTTATACTCTTAAGTGTGAACTTACTGAACATTGTGATAGGATCCTCTCTAATGGACCTTATTATTATAATAAAAGATTAATGTTCATGAAAATGTGGGTTCTTGGAATGAAATTGACTAGAGAATTTCTAAATTATATTCCCATCTAGATTAAATTTCCTGACTTGGATTTAGATTGTTGGTCAGTAAAAGCTATTAGTAGGATAGCATCAGTATTAGGACATCCGATGAGACTGGATGGTATTACTGAAGATATATCTCGTATATCCTACGCCAGAGTATTAGTTGAGGTTGATGTAGATATCAAATTCCCTGAAAGGGTTCCCATTCAGTTTTATAATGGAGAAGTTATGTGGTAAAAGTCCAATATGAGTGGGTACCTTTGGCATGCTCAAATTGTAGAATTTTTTGACACTCAAATATTTTGTGTAAGTCTGATAGAGTATGGATTCCTAAAAACAGCATGAAAACAGACAATGTTATGGATTTAGATGTAACTGTGGAAAATCAAGATAAGTTTATGAGTGCTGAAGCTAAGGGTCATTCTGTTACTCATAGAAATTTAAATACTGCTGATAATGATAAGTATATGCAACATGTAGTTGATTTACAAGGCCTACCAGAGAATATTACTACTGTTGATAGTGCTAGTGGTTCAAAGGTTAAATACAAGAAGCAGTCCAAGAATTTAGTAATTTCTGGAAATGAAAATAAGTCGTATGTAGATCATGGTATAAATAAGAAGTGTGTTGATGCTACTAATAATTCAGAAGTATCTATAGTTGCTAAAGAGAATTTGCAGGAAAAAGGTGTACATGCTGATGTTGATTCAATGAAGGTTCAAAAATCTAGGGTAATGAAGATGGTTGTATGGGAATATGTGAGGAGAATATAGGTATGCAATTTGGTGATTGCAGTGAGTTTCAAGATGGGGAGGATGTTATAAGCAAAGATGCTCTTATGAACGACTCTGATAGTTCTTACAGTTCTTATAGTTCTACCAATAGTTTCAAAAAGAGAAGAATAAATTTTAAACCCAGAAAATATAAAGTGATTAATAAGCTTGTTATTGATGAGCCCTAGGTAGAGGAAAACCAAGAGTGGGATAAACTTATGCAACAAATCCAAAATCGATCCAAAACAAGAAAAGCAAAAGGAGGAGGAAAAAAATCCAAGTGGAGTTTCCAATGGATGTGTTACTAAGAAATGATTGAGTTTGTGTTTCTGGTACTTTCCTGGCTGGAGGTTTTAGTCTGTAGTGTTCAGTGATTTCTGTTTTAATCTAACTGGTCAATGATGTTAAGTTGGCTTTGGGTTATCTTGTGAGCTGCAGTTCTTCTTCTCTGAGCCGGTTTTGAAGTCATAATTGTGTGCATGGGTTTTGGAGTTTGTTGGTTTAGTAGGTTGGTTTTATTTTGGAGACATCCTGTTGCTTTTGGTTTAATTGGTAGTGGTTCTTGGTGTTGGTTTTTGTGGTGTTTTATTTTTGGTTGGATGGAGTGTGTCTTTGCAGCTTTTCGTGTGTCTTCCTTTTGGTGTTTTCAGGGGTTCTAGCTTGTATTATCTTGTTGTATCCGTTAGCAGCGTGGTTTGCATCTTGTTCGAGCTGTCATTTGTATTTTGTACAGTATTTGTTTACTGTGTAAGTTGTATTTGTAACCATCTCCAATTTCTCTTGTAATTTCTAGATTGTAATATAAGTACCCTTGCCTTTATTAAAAAAAAAAGCGGAAAAGCAACCAATAGATCTTTATTAATAATTGGGTTGAAAACACATATTTTTTGTCCGACCGTAAAATACCAAAATTGTCCTTTATTTAAAATAAAAATCTATCCCATAAAAATATGATCTGTGCGGTTGACTTTTTTTCTTTTCAAAACTTCATTTATGCATGCATTGGTCCTTGAATAATGGGTTAGTAATAATCCACGCGCGGAGCGCGTACCATTACGCTTGTAATGATAATTGAGTTGTATGTCTCATGACCTATCCAAAGAGAAAAAACTTGTATGGTAGTACTTCTCTAGATTTTCTTTTGTGAATATAGGGAGGCATCCCCTGTTATACTTTCATATTGTAAAACCGGTTCTTGTCAAAGTTTCATTAAATCCGGTTCCTATTTTCTAGAAACAAAGAAAAATATTGCTGATATTTTAGCAACTTTTATAAATAATTGCTGATATGCCAGCAACTTTCACTGGTAAAGTTTCATTATAAATCCGTCCCCTGTTTTCGACAAGCAAAAGAAAAATTATTGCTGAAATGTCAACAATTTTTATAAATAATTGTTGATATGTCAGCAACTTTTATATAGTGTACAGACAAGTGAAAAATTATTACTGAAATGTCAGCAAATTTTATAAATAATTGCTGATATGTCAGCAACTTTTATGAAATGTTGCTGATATGTGTGCAACAATTAGTGATAAAAAACATGGACCTAATTTGTACTGAAATTTAGTGAAGTACTTTTCGTGTATTTTAAACGTTAATAAGAACATGTTCCAAAAGTATCCTTTCTTTTATGTCCAGCCTTCCAAACTGTAATGCGTAAAATATATTGTCTGAATTTGCTACGACTTACAATAAAAATTAAAGTTGACAACACATAATTAACATAACATTGTATAATCAATAACTGCTAAAAAGAAAGATATTTTCGATAGCATTTCATTGTGCCCTCTATGGTATGGTCTTCTTCCTAGAGCATGAGCGATCAGACATTTCACTTTAGTATTTGCAATTTTTTTTCCTTTGTTCCATCTTTTTATCGGTATACTCAATATCAAAGAACTTTTCTCGACATATTTTATCCATATCATTTGGACATCTATCAATAGCAACACGTTTAGGAATCATAGTTTCATCAGCTGTAGCGACCCGGGTTTTCAACCGTTCATATAGAACATTTAAATTTGGTTCTAAATGTTGATTTGGAAATATAAATGGATTTATATTTATTAATTAATTGTGGTTTGAACGTATAATTTATATTTAAATTATAAACAACCACATAACGTCATGGTGGTTCGTAATATTACGTTTTGAACTTCAATCGAATATATAGAATCCAAATTAAGTTGGAATTTTTTGAAATAAGAATTGTCTGTACCTATTTGATAATAATTTTCTAATGAAAGAGAAAAATCAGGATTTCATATTGTAGATTTTGAGTTATGTCCAAATTAAATTTTTAGAAAATCACTATGGAATCGTTTATAAACCATAACGTTTTATTTAATAAATTAAATAGATGTTTAATAAATTTAATACTGTTTTAACCTGGAATCTAATAAAAATGATTTTTGAACAATTATATATTCTATTAGAACGTAATGGAAGTTAATAAAGTCTTAAAATACTCAGTTTAATATTGATTTGACAAAATTGAGAGTTTCAAATTAATCTAATTGAGTTAAAAATAGCCAATTTTGAAACAGTCGTGGATTTCAACGATATTAGTTTCATTGGATCCGTAATGTTAAATTACTGTATGAAAATAAATTTCGTGGCGATTGGTATTGTATGTGACCTCGTTACCCATAAGCGCGTAGCTATTTTGCATAGCATTTAATTTTATGTATTTAATTTAATTAAAAAGAATTTGTATATAACTTGAGATAACGATCGAATTAAGACGCGAAACCTTTTCCTTTGAATTCCTATTGACGTTTAGAATTAGGATACATACATACATACATATATATATATATATATATATATATATATATATATCGTTATTTTTGAAGACCAGGTAACTTGGTGTTCAAAATGGCGTCGTTTTACTTGTAAAATATCATCCCGGAAGGATAGTCTCGTAATGCAACGAAACTGGTGACATTGAATCTGTATTAGTAAGTTATTATAGGATTCTGATTTTGTATCGATCAGGCTTACCATTTGATCGTGCGAATGGTAAACGCCTAGATCTTTATTTAATCGTTTTATCGATTTAATATGAAACTTAAGAATAAACAATTTTTAAACGACTTTGAATTTCAACGAAACTAATTTTGTTAAAGAACAAATTTTCCTTTAAGGCTTGTTTTAAAAGCTATTTCTTGTTTAAGGTTGATTTGCAAACTTATTACCAAACAGGGCTTGTTTGTGTCAACTCAGCTGATAGGTCAGCAATTTCTTAACTGCCGGAAGAGGCGCAACTATGAGTCGCACAGAATTTAATTTTAATTTTTTCCTAGAGCAAGTTTTAGTTGCGCAGCATGATTTTCAAGTAAACATTGTGTAGCGCAACTTATAGATGCGCCTTTATTTTTTTGAAATGAAGATACCAATTTTAAAGAGCACGAGAGTTGCGCAAGTACTTGTTGTGCGCCTAACTATCAGTTGCACCCGTATCTGTTGCTGTAATACATACGGCAGCCTTCTACACTCCCATTACCTCTACCCTCATTTTATCAAAACAGTCCTTGCTCATAAAAATGGCCGAACCTAACTAGTCTAAACCCCAAATTCTCTAATTTCTTTTCAAATTCATCCAAAATTACTAAATTTCTTCATCGTTCTTCACATAATACAACTCTACAAATAATGGAAGCCGGATCTTCTTCTACAATCCATGATTTTGGTAATTTCTAAAACCCTAATTTTATATTTATGTTTGTATTTGCTTCTAAATTTGTTTATAATTGAACCATATTTCATTTGTTGATGAATGTATAGAACCGGAGAGCGGACCGGTTGATACTAGCATTTTATACTTACAACAAGAGCATCGTACCAACCCGGAAGACGCGATGAGGGTATGTTTGTAGTGACTGTTCTTTAAAATTTGCATCATTTGTAGCTAAATTGAGATTTACTCTGTTAATGTAGAGTACAAAAAGTCTTGTTTTTTTGGACCATTCACAAAGTTTTGACTAGCTAATGGAGAGGGTTCAGGATGTTTGAGTGCAGCAATTACTTCAACAGGCCAGATTTTGGTCCTTTATGCAGATAAAGTATATTAAATTTGATAGGTCTTTGCTTACAGCGTTATGCGATAGATGGAGGCCAGAGACTAGCACGTTTCATTTCTCCGTTGGTGAAATGACAATTATTTTTTTGAACCATACAAAGGGTCGAGTTAGCATTAAGTGGTTATACCTTTTAGAGGACTTCAATACTATTGGAGATTATTCATGGGGTAGTGCGGTTTTATGTGCACTGTATAAAGAGTTAGATAATGTAGCACTTAAAAAGTCGAATGGTTTAGATGGTTGTTTAACTCTTCTCCAGGTATGATGTTGTTTACGTATTTAATTATTCATTTCTGTACGGGCTTCTATTAAACAATGGTGTGGTGTTGTATAGGTTTGGACGTGGAAAAGTATTTTTGTTGGTCGTCCAAACATACGTGTCGGCGATGTAGTGGGATTACCATATCATGCAAGGTATAATTCTTTATTAATTCCTATTGGAATTATAAGTTTTAGTAAATTACTCGAATTGTAAATTCTTTTTATTGTATGTAGATGGACGTTAGAGGGGCATTGGAGAGATAATCCATCCCGTCACCCAATACTATATCGTAATGAGTTGGATGTCATGGAGGAACATTAGGTTGAGTGGATGCCTTACATGAGTGATGTTTTAGACGATCTTCCGCAGATATGTTTATAAGGGCAACAATCATGGCTTGCACGGATTTCCCTTATATGCTTGCAAAGTGTTTCTATGCATTATCCAGATAGAGTGATGAGACAGTTTGGCCTTAGTCAGCATATACCGGATGCGGCAAAGATTATTTTTCCTAATGGTTGGAGTAGAGATTTGTATAACACTTATGTGTATAGATGGGATCACCGCTTGGATTATCTACAAGTCGAACGCATTCCTAGAACCTCTATACAAGATTACCGCAATTGGTATTGGCATATCATGAAACGATTTGTTCTTAAAGATTCATCTACTAGATTGCCTAGATATGCTCCACGAGGTCCTATGGAACGTGACTTGGTATGATTTTGCCCTTTTTTGTTCTCACTTAATGTTTACGTTTCAAATACCGTAAGCTCATGTAACTTTCTTTTGTTATAATTTTAGGTTCAAGGCATGTATATGATTTCAAATGAGGTTGTTGATGTGTTAGCCGATCCCGTAGATGAAGCACATGTTAAAAGTAGGTGCATAAGTATTAAACAGATCATCGACACAATTCTTGGACGTCATAAACTTGAACGACCACCGCCTTATCGTGCTCGTCCACCGGGAGCATTTGGTGTTACTTACCATCGTAGAGGTCGAAGAGGACAACAACGCATCCACATAGATGAGCCCGTACAATCTCAACCCGCACAGGACATTGTTAAAGTCGGACCATCTCAACCACCTACCACACAAACATAACCAGCAGGACGAGAGAGATACAATCTTCGATGACACGATGAGCATAGGAATGATTGATTACTATGTATGTGTACTTTGTGTTCTAGCTTTAATGTATGTGTACTTTGTTAGCTTTAATGTATTTGAACTCGGTATTCTAGCTTTAATGTATTTGAGCTTGGTATTCAAGCTTTAATGTATGTGTACTTTGTTATCTTCAATGTATTTGAACTTTGTATGCATTAATGTAGTATTTGAAATTTATTGCAGAATCAAAGGGAAAAATTGCCATTGGCGCAACTGAAAGATGCGTAATTTTGTGCTGCAATAGCGCAACTCACAGTTGCGCATGTTAGCGCAACTCACAATTGCGCTAGGGCAATATTAACATGGGCGCAACTTGGAGTTGCTCCAAAGCAATATGTTGGTATAAGGTCCAGCAATCGAGATGAAGGCCACTAGAAAACAGTTCTACATACCCCGTAACCCTAGTATACAGCACACTACATCCTCATTTCCACCTTTGCTTAGAAAACACAATATATTCTCCAAAAAATCAAACATCATAACAAATTGAAGTCAACAAATCACGTAGACTTCAACTCAAAGGTAATGCGTTGAAATCCTAGCTGATTCAAAATTCTTTTTTTAGTTTTGGATTTGGATTGTAATTGTTCAAATTCATTATTTCTATAGATCTATGACTACCGTTCCTATAATATGCCATTTTAATGGCGAGTTAATCATCGATGACAATAACATGGCAGCTATATTGGTGGCAAGCATAAAGGATCCAAAGTACGAAAATTTTGCAATTTTCAAGAGTTGAAAATCGCTACTTACGCTGCTACAAAGATTAATTCTAACGAATTCGATAAATCGATAGTGAGTAAATGGGTTACGGATGATAAACCATCTGCAATTGAGGTTAACGGCGACGACGATGTTGATTCGGTGTTCTGTGTGGGAATGAAAGTAATTGAGTTGTACATCAAGAAAGAGAGGGTTCTACATACATCTCATCCACAACCTTACGTCGTTGATTATGCTAGCCAACCTAACGTCATTGAGTATCCATATTGTTCTTTTCAACCGCCGAATGTTTACACGCAACCTCCTGGGTATGAATCTATATGATAAAATACGGTTAATTTTGTTTCATATACGATAGGAAATATTAGTTCTTTCCTTGCAGGTAGCAAACACAGTCCTCTGGATACGGTTGCATGCCAATATTTGCCTTCAATTTTGGGGAGCTTTCTGGGCTTTCAGATCGAGCATAGAAGGTTTTAAGCATTGTCGTACGTCCCATTCTCTCTATTGACAGAACACATCTATATGGTAAATATCAAGGTACATTACTTCTAGCTACTGGGGTTGATGCAAACAACTCTATTCCCATTAGCTTTGGCTATTGTTAGAGCTGAATCGACAAAGACGTGGAGATGGTTTTTTTCATGTATGGGAAATTTAATCCCATATGTAAGAAGAAGATGTATTACATTCATTTCAGATAGAATGAAAGGAATTCCAATAGCCTTACAAGAAAAACGGAGAGCACCTCATCATCATCACTTCTGCCTTCGCCATTTGAAAGAAAACTTTATTAAACAGAAATCATCGTGGTCCAAAACCGGTTACATCATAAGTCTAAAATACAAAAAACCCATTACATCAACTTAAAACTTTTGTCTTGTACTAAAATCATAAGAGTACAATAATATATAAAAAGCATAGTCCCCAAAATATAGTCATATCAGAGAAGACAGGAAATCAAAGCGGTACATCTAAGCAGCTCCAAGTAGAACGAAAGAGAGAATCCAAGTCAAGCCTGAGTATTTCCACCCTGAGAACCGGGGGCAGACGGAAGAGAGAGAAGAGGAAACAAAATGGGTCAGACATAAAGTCTGGCGAGTCCAGTTACTTTTAGCATATAAGTAAGTAAAAGCATTATGACAGGCATATAAACTGGATGAGAGATATAACAATATCATATGACAGGTATACCAGAATGAGCAGGATAAGCAGAATAATCTGAACATAATAGGTTACGCTTCTCTAATACTAGTATAATAGAACAAGATGATCCCTACATAAACAGATGGTAGACTTAAATGTACTTCTAGTTATGGGTTTTACCCCCAACAATAATACCAGGCAGCCCAACAGAAATGACAGGTGTTACCCCCAACGGGAATAATGAGCTTCTCAACAAGCAAGACTAGATGTTCCCTGATTACTACCCCAATCAATCGGCTCCCTACCCTGTAGACACCCTGTGTTGGCCCCACAGTAGGATGTATCACTTCCTAAAGTGGCAACCCCTTTGTTAACGAGATGCACAACCACTTATTGATGTCATAGCATCTTAATTTTCCCGAGTAAGCTGAACCGATGCACGCACATGATTCCGTTCGATCCCACACTGTTAACACCTCCTCCTATATGAACCTCTTACAATCAACTCAATAAGCGTGCTCTGACCTCGACCTATTTTGGGGTTCCCCGTTTGATACCAAGATGGGTTATTGACTGATATGAATCCCACACGATAGATGATACAAGCTACCCCCTTGGCTTGCATCCCCACTACTAGGATTTTGACAGGTTATGCCTAATAGTAACAAGGTTACATAACCCCAAAATGTAATACAGGTTAAGTTCGTCAGGATTTAACAAGAATAACTTAACCCCCACTGATTCAAGCAAGTTTACTTAACCCCTACTTAATTCGACAGGTTCATGTAACCCCTACAGATTTAAACAAGTTAAGTATTTCAGGTTAACAAGTTATTACCATATTTCCATTTATGGCTATTAATGGACTAGACCTCTCACATTAAGTCTACCACTTGTGCATGCTGGATATGCCGGGCGGTTCTGGGCAGACTTCTACCACAAGTCGAACTTAACCTCGTGTCTTAGCACCGCTACATGTACGTTTATGCACTCGACCCCTCACATTATATTAACCACTTGTGTAAGCTAGATTTGTCGGGCGGTTCCGGGCAGACTTCTACCACAAGTGTAATCTAACCTCGTGTCTAAGTGCGATTACAATTTCTAATTACTATAATTTAGGCATGTTCAATATTAAACAATTTTTCATGTTTATCCAAGGTTATGTCCCAAATCCCAACCTGATCCATGATACAAGTTATGCCCCAAGTTAAAGTTTTAGATCAAGGTATAGATTATGCCTCCAAAACGCAATCATGTTTTCAATAAGATATGCCCCAATTTATCATTCCCCATTTCGTTCGTTCACATATTTCAGTGGTAGGCCTAGGCTCGAAGGTAGCTTGGCTATAAAAATAAAAAGGGAATGAGGGAGAGAACAGAACAGGAATAAGCATAATAATAAAGCATGCATACTATGTCGGAAATGGGCATACTAACGGAATAGGAATATAGTGATAGAAATAGGCATAATAGCAGAATGAGCATATGATGACAAAATTAGGCATGATAACAGAACAGGCATATTAGGAATAGACATATGAGAACTAATCAGTAGGTTAGGTGAACAAGTAATAGCAGATCTGATTAGTTATGATTCAAGTTATTAATATGCACCGATTTAGATCCAACTTATGAACATGTGAAGATTACTTTTTACATGTTTACATCTAAAAATAACATAAACTCACTGTGACTGGATCTAAAGAACAGAGAATTGACTGTTGATGTTGTAGCAGAGATTCTTGAATACGTATTACTTGTTGTTGCAGAAGAATAGGCTAATTTAATCTGAGTTGGGGCTGCACCTCGTTGTCTCCACTGTTTTTGGTGAATAAAAAAATAAAAATGAGGTCCTATTTATAGCCTACGGTCGACGAATATGGTCAAGAAACAAGTCCACGTTCACAGAAATGGTTCTGGCCCAGATTTGACTGGTGTTGACCCAGGGGTCGACACAGGGGTCGACCCCCCTATGTAGGGGTCGACCAATGGGTCGACACCCATGGGGCATGAGGTCAACCCCTAACGGGCCGAATTCCCCCTTTTTCCGCTTTGATTTTGATTTCTGGATTAGTTTATTTATATATGTAATGCTTATATGTAAACAAACTTCAAACCTAAAAATCTTGTTCATACGGTGTCCGTTTTACGAAACTTGGGGTCCATCTTAAGCAGAATTCAGAGACAAACATAATGTCGCAGTTCGTTTGCCTTAATTCCCAATATTTAATTAAGTATTCTTTAGTTTATCATTATAGTGTCCTTTAAAATTACGGAGTGTTACAATATCTGTGATTGACTCATTGGTTTTCATTTTAAATAAAGAAAATTGATTTCGTAAAATTGAAATTTTAGGTTGATTGACTTTTATTGTACCTTGATCTGTGATTTTAATAGTATGCCAAATTACGTAGGTATATTGACACATAACACATGAAAACTCATTTTTATCTAGATAGAGAATAATACATCATAGCTTAAACAGTATTAGTAGCTTCAATTTTCTAAGCTTCGATCCAAGTACTCATATTGGTCAAGGGCGCTTCATATTTATTTTGGGTTGCTTTCCATATTTCTAGGCCATTTAACTCCATAAATATTCGCATTTGTGTGAACCAATATACATAGTTGGATCGTGTGGAAAGAGGTGGACATGTGGTGAACCGACCTTTTTGAAATGCACTATTCATTGTAAATAAATATACTATCTACGTATTTATGATAATTGATAGAATCTTCCCTGATACCAATTGAAAGATGCACAATAGGATCTACTAGGCTTTTATATATATATGTGTGTGTGTGTGTGTGTGTGTGTGTGTGTGTGTGTGTGTGCAAGATGATAACATTCTAGATGAACTGCATTCGTTTCTACGTCTCACTAGCATAAAATGGGAACCCGGTATAATTCAAGGGAAGAAGCCTCATGTACTTAGCAAGTGGGAAGAAAGCCCACAAAGAATCATCCACTCTCAAAAGGGCCCATAGCTTGCAAGCATAGGCCTTATAAACATTCTCTGTTTTACAAAGTCCCAACCCTCACTCATGCCTTGGGAGACAGAATATATCCCAGTAAACCCAATGATGTTTTCAGATGTCGTCTCTACTCCCACAAAAGAAGGGTAAGGCAAGAGATTCATAGGATCGAAAGAAGGAAGCTGAAGGCGTCATGGATGCAAAGACATGCGATCCAAGGGAATCGAGCACAAACTTGGCATGGACCAATATATCTGCCGAAGAAAGCAGAGTTCAACATGAAAATTTTCCCTAGCTTTGGTAGATAGTGGATCTAATAGAGAATTGAGCTTTCGGCCACGATAGAGTTCAATCCCAAAAAAGGTAAGTGGAAGGCTGGTCAACCTTATACTAGTAAAGGCCGCAATCCACTTCGCCTTTTTGGGATTGGAGAAACGAGAGGGAACAAAACATCTTTTCGTTGTAATGTTCAATTACCCTAAGCATTACTCGTAACGATAAAGAAAGCTCATAAGACGATGTAAAGATCTGCGGTAACCATCAGTGAAGATCATAATGCCATTTGTGAAAGACAAAGAAGAGATGATAGGACATCCACCAGGGATACCAAAACGCTTAATTTGCCCAGCGATCATTAGAGAATGAGTACCACGGACCAAATCCTCAGCTGTAATGATAAAAAGCGAAGAGGAGAGGGGATCGCCTTGCCTCAGTCCCCTTACAGACAGATTGAAACCTTTGGGTGCTCCGTTCATAAGGACATAGAACCAACAGCTAGAGACGATGCGCCAGATATCTTACAGCCATTGTCAGGATTTTGTTTGGAATGGTTCTCCATTTTCCCTCAGAGCTGCGTGAAACTCTGTTAGGTCTCCATCGCGGAGAAATCCTGATTTTCTCTCTATCTAGAATAAGAGAATCCTCCCCAGGGTGTCAATTCTGATGTGGAAAGTTCTCCACAATGATTTCCCATTGGATGACAACCTCGGTAGGATTGTCATTTCGCTTGTTCATCGTTGTTGTTGCTGCCGTGATGGTTCGATTGAGTCATATCCATCTGTTATAGGATGGTGAAGCGGTAGTTGCTTCTTGGTCATTTTTTGGGCCACTGATTGGTGCTTCAGTTCCGTCTTCTTCCCTTACGTTCTTGCTTAGATCTTGGTAGGCCAAGGGTAACGGTAAGAGTCCTCACTCAATACTCTTCCGGCTTATCCCTTGTCTCATCTGTTGGCGTCTTTGTTGTACTAGGATTAAGTCAATCTTCGACGATATTCCTATGTTTTCAGGTTCCATCATCTGAAAGGTTTCTTCTGACATTCCTTTTGTTTTCCAAGGTGAACCCTTCATAGGCTTTATTAATCCCTCGTCGCTTCTGCTCATGCGCCATCTAGGCATCTCTGTGCGTTCTAAGCCACGTTTGGGGGGTTGAGTGAGTGTTTCGATGTTACTTTTTTTCAAGGGCTATTTCGATGGTGGATTTCATAAGGCATTTTCTGTGGATGGTTCACTTTCTTGGATGGCTTGGGACTTCGTCTTGGCTTCTTGGGTTTAAGCTGGTTGGAGCTGCTAGGCTTGGGCCCTTGGGATGTAGAAGGCTTTGTCCCCTGTGATCGGTTGGTATTAGGCCTGCACACAACCTATATCCAATATAACCCAACCCAACCCATTCTAGTTCAGATCGGATATGGATTGCAATTTGTAAACCATACTATATATGGGTTGGGTGTGATATTTTGTTTTACGTAACCTTATTTTAACCTAACCTTACCCTATATTAAAAAACTAATTTAATATCAACCAACTTAAAAATTAAATTGTCTATAAAGTTTATGTATTCTTTAGAACATACATAAAAAACATATTTCATTTCAATCCAAACTGGATTTAATTTGGCAAAGATATTTTAAAGAGCAATTTAATGTATTTTATGATGAAACACTTGTTCTACTATATAGTGAATCAATTTCATATGATGTTTTTTACAATGAAAATAAGTGTTATAATGAATCAATTATTTTAAACGTATTATGCTAGCTAAAATCTAATATATTAGGCTGAATAATTTAATATTATCTTTAAAAAGATTTCCTTGTATTCTCATTTTTTTATTAGATTCATGTAACCCAACCCTACTAAACCCGAACTAACTCATACTTTAACCCAAATCATATCCAACCTCATATAGGGTCAGATAAGTGTTGAACTACCTTAAACCCATACTTATGCGAATCAGATGAAGTGTTCGTCTGCCTTGGGCGACGGAGATATCCTTTGCTTTTGGAGGGTGTCGGTCTGGTTTTTCTGTATTTGCTCTATTTTTGGTGTTGCCCTGGTTTGTTTTGGTTGGTTGAGTGGTTGTGGGATCTTTTTGTATTTACTTTTGGTTTGTGACTTTTGCTATTGTGCTCAGTTTTGTTACATGTCCAGGAGTGTGTTGCACACGATTGGTATGCTTTTTGTGAGCAACCAATGAAAGAAATCTTTCTTCTTTCTGGTTTATATATTTCTACCACACGAAAAAAATAAGATGATAACAATAAAGTAATGGCAAATTCTATTTCAACCCAGCAATTTGCTGAGTAGCCCCCAGTTTAAAAAAAATCAAGGACGAAACTGCCCCTTTTCAATTATATTTTTTTTCCAGTTTTCAGTCTACTTCGTAGTGCACCTACGTTGTTTTGTAGCGAACCTTGTAGGGGAACTGCGTGGTAACTATTGATACCACGTAGAGGCTCTACGTGGTATCGCAGTGGCCCTACGAGGTTCACTATAAAACCACATAGAGGCACTACGAGGAAGGGTATTATTGGATTTTTTAAAAGAAAAGGGGGGGCTACTCAGCAAATTGATGGGTTTAGTCGATTTTAATGTAGTTTGTGGGGCTACTCAGCAATTAGTTGGGTTGAAATAGAATTTGCCTAAAGTAATAATAAATCGTAAGAAAATTCACATCAAAGTTTTTATGCTTTAGACTTTCCGTCCTACCTCCAGTCCCAAAGTTCCCCTTTGGACTTTCTTCACTAACACTAAACCCTCACCTCATCCGTAGTAATATGCATCTTACAAAAAGATTTGACTTGATAAGCTTGTGTTCTTCAACACAGTTTTTTTCTTTGAGTACAAACGATCCTATAATCTCTCTTGAGTGTGAAATGTGGATGAGCACTGATATAGGAATCTTATAGAGTATAATGAGAGCAAAAGCAATCTTTTGAGATTAATTAGAGTTCAGAAAATATGAATGCTAGAAAAAGAATAGATAATCAAATAGTTGTGTTTCATTGTATATTTGTAATAATTGAAAAGTTGTAAATCAGGAGTAGTATCTTTTAGAAATAAAACATTTCACTCAAGAGTCGCACCTTATAGACAGAAGGTTAAAACCTTTTGAGAAGAATGAAGATGTCTTTTCACATATATATCAGTTATAGAAGGCCAGACGCCTAATCAATAATTCAGACATCTTACTTAGTTCAGGTTATTTCTGAACTATGAATCAGACATCTGGATTATAAACTAGACCTCTGGTTCATGACAGGGAATTAAACCCGAACTAGAAGTCAAACGTTTGGCTTATATTCCAAACGTCTGAATCATGTTATATACATGATATCTCATATGCACCTGACGTCTGGTTTTCTGATTTAGATATTAATGTGAAAATTTGAATATGTGTGTGTTGTATTTTCAAGAGAGATTTTTACAATGTATTTATGACTCTTAAAACATAAACACTTGTTAATCTTTAAAGCGTTCTTTCCTGTAGATCGTTCAATCTTGTAGCACTT
The DNA here is from genome assembly GCA_030737875.1 of Allium sativum. NCBI lineage: Eukaryota > Viridiplantae > Streptophyta > Magnoliopsida > Asparagales > Amaryllidaceae > Allium > Allium sativum. Next base: position 251,841,158 of record CM060920.1, read on the forward strand.
CTTCTTGTTGATTATCTAATCTGTATAGTACGTGTATACCTGCAAATGAGTAGAAAATACTTGGAATAAAAGATTGTATAGTTGTTATCAATAAAACTTGAAAGGCGGAGTCTAATACTAAACAAGAAATTTGTGGAAATTTTACTGGTTTTATTGACTTTTAGCATTTACTGCACCAAAAAAACCCACTAAAACTTGGCATTTACTGCCATGTTTTACTTGAATTATGAAGCATTAAAGTGTGCAACCAGTCTCGACATAAAGGAATACACATATTGGATAATTATAATCAGAGCAACTTACATTACATCCCAAAATACAGAATCACATATTACACAGAGCGTTTAATGCAAAAAAGGATAGCTCAGGTCTCAAAATATACATATGCGTCATAATAATAAGTCGATGTCTCATACACATAAATTAATATACATATAGGACATGATAAAGGCCAGGGAATTGGTCATAGATTATGTACAATGACTATCTACGATTAAATTACTACGATTTGACTAGAAGCGTGTAAAACATGATAGTATAGGTTAGCAATGACTTCAAGAATCTTCCTAAGTCATTCAGAAATTAGGCGGTTAATACTCTCAGTCTAAGCAACTAAAAGTGAAGTCTTAAATGCGATTTATCCAACTTTCAAAACTGGGTACAATGCAAGATCGGCACAACGCGTGAACGAGAAAGGGGATGGTTTGATGTGGGGAGGGAGGGGGGGAGGATGAAGTTAGGAGAGGGAGGGGGATGGTGATTTTGTGTGGGAAGAAGGGGGTAGGAGAGGGAGGGGATGGTGGTTTGGGGGGGAGGGAAAGATAGCAAAATGAAGGTTTGTCCTTTTTAATTTTGATAACAAAAAATTAAAATGAAATAGCTCATTCGCATTTCATATTAAAATTTAGCCACTTTTGCTTGCGAAAATAAAATTACATACAAATATATTATGATACATAATTTGTAATTAAAAATAAAAATTCCATTTTTTTTTAAAATAAAATTTTAAGTCACATGCAAAAATTACGGATCAGATAGCTCGCGCTATTCAAATTGCAACATTATGTGCAACAAATAAAAAAGCAAAAAGTAACAAAATTTTGAACATTTAATATTTTTAATTTACTCTAATTTATCACATAAAATATGAGTATAATTTAAATATAACTAAGTTATTTTAGCAAAAACATACAAACTTAAAATCTATATGCGCATGGTAAACACTAAGATAAAATAAATTATCGATTGACTATTGCACGGTAAACAATGTCTTATACAGTTAAAACACTTATACCGCACATAAACACATTATTATGAATATTCTATTATTAATGACAATTTTTTTTTTCATAAATGTTATTTTAGTTAAATAATTAACATATTCTAATAAAGACATAGGGTCAAGAACACTCAAAACAGTACAACACCCTTATAGTCCTTCCGATTTTCATTACACATCTTGATTTTTTTGTTCTTCCACTAACCATTTCTCTCTCCACTAACTTATTTTACTATAAATGAGTGGTGAAAGTAGAGGGGTTGTTGAAGTGTTCCATTTTTGAAGGGCTATTGAACGCTCCTCTTCAAAATTGAGGATGTTTTTTAGGTTTAGATAAATTCGAATGGTGTATAATATAACTTTGAAGGCTATTTTTCTTTTGTTGGGCGGGTTTAGGGGGTGGGGGTAATTCAAAGAATTGTCTGCGCATCCAACGAACCAATGGAAGAAGCAACGACTAGAAAATACAGCTACTATTGATGAAACAAAGGAATGTGAAAGGCTAAAGAAGACAAATGCAAATATTAATTGAACGCCATCTTCATCATTTCTAATTTTACTTGCCACTCCAGTAGAAGAGGTCACTGTAGGAGACTAATCCATCAATACACATTAATCCATCAAATTGAGGATTATTTGATACCCGTTTACTTCTGACGTTCATCTATGACACAAAAAGCGAAAACCTACTAACATTACTGTTGACGGGTAAAATTGTCACACGCCAACACCCAATGTGTATGAGTGAACAATTATCAGAATAAGCAGTAAATAATGTAAATGCGGGGAGACACAGCTTTTATAGTGGTTCGGCAACGCCTACGTCCACTTTATAATTCCCATTCATCATTCCTTTTGTTGGTTACAAAGTTGTGCAAGTTCGAACAATAGCTAAGTACAAAGGGTTACAATAGAATAACAAAATACATGTTAATTCCATATTTTGACTAAATTGCCCTTCTTCTTCTTCCTTGGGATGAGTTGACTTGGTCAACTATGAGCAAGGTAAGCTTTAATGTCCAAGAGGTCTAGAGGTGAAGTAGCAAGGCTTGCTAGTCTTCAAGCGTTGAAGGAAAACATGCATCTTATGTTTTAATTATTTACCTCATCTCCCATGGCCATTGTGAAGGTGTTGGAGGCCATTAATGAGTGTTTTGAGCTCTCTAGGTCTCAAAATTCCAAGGGAGAAGGATTCATTTAAAAGCCAAGGCTTGGGGTATTTATAGAAAGGAGGTTAGGTGGGAGTAGGTGAGCAACGGGACCCACAAGATCCATTTTCGCACCTCTACAAGGCCATATGCAGGAATTTCGTACCTCCCCCAGGGGGTGCGAATTTCGCACCTCGAGGGTGCGAAATTCGTACCTCCTGGGGGTGCGAGATTTCACACCTCGAGGGTGCGGAATTTCGCACCTCGAGGGTACGAAATTTCGCACCTCGAGGGTACGAAATTCACACCTCTCAGGGGTACGAAAATACCGTTTGAGAGGCGCGAGGTCCGTCCGAGGATGTCGAGGACTTGATTCGGGAATGTATTTAGAGGAGCGCCAAGGTTCGCTGAAGTTGCTGGCTGAATCTTGACTTTGAGTTGATCTGGTCATTCTGAGCAACACACTTGCTGGCGGAAATCGGATGAATCGGGCGATGCCCATAGTTTCGACCTAACCGGTTAGGTCGATCGCCGCCGGGACCGTGGGGCCCCGGACCCCCACCGGCGCTGCGCCCGGACCCGCAGGACCGCTTGCCTTCGGCTCGGAGCACGGTCCGCCTTCAGCTCGGATAACGGCTTGATTAGGAGTCCATTGGGCCCGACAGGGCCATCTGATAGAGGCTTCGGGTTTCCATGTGTTTCCGACGCGACTTCGACCCAACTGCTTTGTACTTTTTGACGCTTGAGCGCGTCGCTTGCCAAATACTCGACGTGTGACTGCTTTGACAAAAAGGCATGTCAACATTTGCCCTCAAAACATATCTTGCTTGGTTTTTAAGGATGATGTGTTTTGCGAGGAGAAGAGAAATCCAGAAACCCAAGCTAGGAGAAGTCCAGAGCGAGCTTCTATATTCATCAGACGGAAGAGTTACGACCACGCCGGGTCATATTATCCAGAAAACCAAAGCCGATGAGCCAGAAACCCATGATCTCGTAGGATCATATTAGTTGAAGATCATGATCGCTTGGGATCGTATTAAGGAGAGTAGTCCAACGATCGCTTGGGATCGCATTAATAAAAAGCCAGAACAACCAGAGTATCCGAGAGACTGGAGGATCCTAGGAACCTGCATAAAAAAGGTATATTCACAAATATATGTGAGCGGTCCTGTCGTGTTGCCGACAAGGCTCCCATAGGTTATCTTATTCATTTGGTAGACTGCATTCAAGGCGATCTCATGTTGGTGAGATGGCCTTGGCAAGTAGCATTTGAGGAAATTTCACATTGGTGAGATGACATCGGCAAGTATCATTCAGGGAAATCTCACATTGGTGAGATAACCTCGGCAGGTGATCTCACATTGGTGAGATAACCTCGGCAGGTAGCAATCAAGGAGATCTCGGCAGGTAGCAATCAAGGAGATCTCACATTGGTGAGATAACCTTGGCAGGTAGCAATCGAGGAGATCTCACATTAAAGAGATAACCTTGGCAAGTAGGGTCAGGGCGACCTTATCGAAGTAAGATGAGAGACCAAGAAAAGCGGACTTTTCATTAATTCCCAAAAGGAAAGATACATCTTAGAGGACTAAGGTCCTTAAGTACAATGCCATGGGTTGAAGCCCTAATACTTGAGCCTATGGAGCTAGAATGAGAAAGCCGTGAGTGAGGAGCGCATTATTTGAGAGCCATAGAGATCCATAGTAAGACCAGAAGACCGAAAAGCCATAAGATACTGATGCTAGGGAGGCTTGGACCCTAGGCATCAGATTCATTGATAGACTTAGCTGATGACGATGCCGCGGCATGTGTCAGTCCCGGGCCTGTCCCGATACCTTTGAGGGGTCCGAACAAACTTTGCCAGCTCCCCATGCCTAACACGTTCTTCAATAGCATTCTTAAGATGTTGACAGTCGTTTGTATTGTGACTATCGGTTTCGTGAAATATGCAATATCGACCGGGATTGGTGAGTAGTCGAGGGGGATCCCGAGTGAAAGGCTTTTTGAAGAGAGCAATATGGTTAACTTCTCGTTAGATCTCCTCGAGAGTGTGAGTAAGCTGCGTGAAGGTCGAGTACCTTTCTTGCCTACTCGCGTTGTCGCGATCATTCCTCTTTTGAGGTTGCTGAGCAGAATCTTTAGCTTTTCCTGGATCGGGAGATTTTAGGTCCTTAGCAGCGTTAACCTCGATAACCTTCTTGCTATTGTTGGCCTTCACATCTTCTTCTCGAAGGAACCTTTCGGTTTCAAAGTAGAACTCGCCAAGGTCCCTTGGCGGGTCCCGGTGCAATGAAGTCCTGAATTCAGATTTATCTAGAACACCTGATACTGCGGCCATTAAAACCATGGAAGGGTCGGGTCGATCGACAGAAGCGACCGCAGCATTAAACCGTTTCAAGAACTTTCGCAGAGTCTCGCTGGACTTCTGCTTAATGCTATTGAGAGTCATGACGCTTTTTGGACGAGCTATGTTGACTCTAAACTGTTCCACGAATCGAGTAATCAAAGCGTTCCAAGAAGTAATGGAGTCTGGCTCCAGCTGCCTGTACCACATTGCAGCTATGTTTGTTAAGAAGAGCGAGAAGCACTTGGCCATGACATTTTCCGAAGCCGAGAGAACTTCCATGTGTTGAATGTATCTCATTAGGTGAGCGGTGGGGTCCTTGCGACCGTCATAAGCATCTAAGCCTGGCAGCTTAAAGTCAGGTGGGTTCCGAGAGTTTCTGATATCCAGAGAGAGCGGGCTGCGAGTCACATGGTCCATGTCCATAGAAGAAGCGCCGCCTCGAGTGAACCGACGGAGGACATCCGCAATCTCAGACCCGTTCCCAAAAGCGAGCAACTGGTTTCAATTATCTAAGGCGCCACTGGTGCCCCCCGTGTTCAAGTTCAAGTTGGGAATTGGTTGGTTGAGGATAAAGTCTTGTTGGATTCCAACCTGAGGTGGCACACTAGGCGCAACCCTGGCTCCCGGAACCGTCGGAGCGCTACCATCAAAAGTTGCGCGCGTCAGCGCTTGAGCAACATTTCCTATTGCGGAACCCGCAACTTGTCCAAGTAAGGTAGCATCATGGGCTGGAGCGACGTCGGGATTAGGGGTGCCCCCGCGTGTGGCGGGACCAGCACCGTTGGGAGGAGCGACGTCGAGGTTTGGGATTCCCCCGCGTGTAGCGGGACCAGCACCGTTGGGAGGAGCGACGTCGAGGTTTGGGGTTCCCCCGCGTGTGGCGGGACCGGTACCATTGGAAGGAGCGACGTCGGCCTGTTGCTTAGTAGGCGGGGTTGCCCCCACGTCTCGAGTCGCGGGTGGAGGAACATTGGTGCTAGTTCCAATAATGTCAGCCTGGGCAGTCGCCCTGGAAGCGCTCCTTATTCTGTCTTCAGTGCGAGCGAGAAAGGTATTGAAGGCGTCTTCCTGTCGCTCAAGTCGAGAATCCAAATCAGTAGCGAGGTTCTTTATCATTCCATCGACGTCCTCTCGAGTGACATAGTTCGATGGAACTTCATTCGAAGAAAGTTCATGACTTACTTCATCTTCGGCATGAGTTTCAGTGATAGCTGGGAGCTTCTTGCGCTTAACCATGATGTAAAGCGAGTAAAGTTGAAGTCGAAGATGAGGTTTGAAGGCAAATTCGAGTACTTAATCCGATGCAGAGGTCGAAGCTGTGTGTCCCCTTCCTGGCACACCAAAATGTTGACGGGTAAAATTGTCACACGCCAACATCCAATGTGTATGAGTGAACAATTATCAGAATAAGCAGTAAATAATGTAAATCGGGGAGACACAGCTTTTATAGTGGTTCGGCAACGCCTACGTCCACTTTATAATTCTCATTCATCATTCCTTTTGTTGGTTACAAAGTTGTGCAAGTTCGGACAATAGCTAAGTACAAAGAGTTACAATAGAATAACAAAATACGTGTTATTTCTACACTTTGACAAAATTGCCCTTCTTCTTCTTCCTTGGGATGAGTTGACTTGGTCAACTATGAGCAAGATAAGCTTTAATGTCCTAGAGGTCTAGAGGTGAGGTAGCAAGGCTTGCTAATCTTCAAGCGTTGAAGGAAAACATGCATGTCATGTTTTAATTATTTATCTCATCTCCCATGGCCATGGTGAAGGTGTTGGAGGCCATTAATGAGTGTTTTGAGCTCTCTAGGTCTCAAAATTCCAAGGGAGAAGGATCCATTTGAAGGCCAAGGCTTGGGGTATTTATAGGAAGGAGGTTAGGTGGGAATAGGTGAGCAGCGGGACCCACAAAAGCCATTTTCGCACTTCTACAAGGCCATATGCAGGAATTTCGTACCTCCCCCACGGGGTGCGAATTTCGCACCTCGAGGGTGCGACTTGGTTCGGGAATGTTTTTAGAGGAGCGGCAAGGTTCGCTGAAGTTGCTGGCTGAATCTTGACTTTGAGCTGATCTGGTCATTCTGGGCAACACACTTGCTGGCGGAAATCGGATGAATCGGGCGATGCCCATAGTTTCGACCTAACCGGTTAGGTCGATCACCGCCGGGACTGTGGGGTCCCGGACCTCCACCGGTGCTGCGCCCGGACCCGCAGGACGGCTCGTCTTCGGCTCGGAGCACGGTCCGCCTTCGGCTCGGATGACGGCTTGACTAGGAGTCCATTGGGCCCGACAGGGGCCATCTGATAGAGGCTTCGGGTTTCCATGTGTTTCCGACGCGACTTCGACCCAACTGCTTTGTGCTTTTTGACGCTTGAGCGCGTCGCTTGCCAAATACTCAACGTGTGACTGCTTTGACAAAAAGGCATGTCAACAATTACCAGAATTAAAAAATTAAATGGAGGAACAAAAACTGGAAGGAATGAAGAATGGGAAAAAAAGCCATAACGACATGTATAAGATATGAGAATAATACAAGATGCAGAGTTTATACATGGAATCGGCCTTGAATTTTGTAAAATCAAATAATCATAAAATAAGAAAGAATTAGTATACACATTCCAAGAAGAATGCTTTCATCACACACATTTACTCAAGAACTCGTTTCAGGACATTTTCCAAATCTAAATGTTATATCTTCAATCATGAGTTGTATGGTCAATGCTTCTTCCTGTTCTTGGATTTTCTTGTTGATTTCTGTTTCTTATTAATCTTCTGGGTTTCTTCCTCCTCTAATTCCTTCAATAATGCTTCTTCCTCCCGTGATTCCATAAGTGCTTCTTCCTCTTGTAATATTTTCTTGGTATCCTCTTCATGTAATTTCATCAAAGCTTCTTCCCCTTTTAAATTCTTTAATGATTCCTCTGCTTGTAATTTCTCCTTTGTCTCTTCTTCTTTTCTTCTGCGTCTGCAGTACTTGTACTTTCTTCTGGAAGTCCACTTCTTGTATTTCCGTTATTGCTTCCACTTCTTGCAATTTATTCAAGCATTCTGCATCTTGGTTATCTTTATTTATGTCCAACATCTTCCTCAATTATCATCAGCATTCCATCGATACTTTGTACTTTCCTCAAGGCATTTTGTTCTTCCAAACCCTTCAGGTGTAATTCTTCTATTGATTTGTTTTGCTCCTTTACCCTTTGAACAAATTTGCCTAGAAGTACAAATACCAACTTTCTATAAAACGATTCTAAACTCGCAAAGATACTCTCTGCCCCTCTCACAAAATTTTCATCATCTTCCAACTCTGTTAACTTCATAATATCAAATAAACAAATCAAAATGCAACCCACTGCATTCATTGCTCCATATAACACAAACCCATCAAACCACGTACGAACATCCCTAAAAAACTTATCCTTGATCAACCACTCAATCTTCTCTATGTTCTTGTAACATTGTTTCTTCCACATCAGAACCTTCTTTGAACTACCATCTGTGCTTCTGATCGGTGAGCCTGTCAAAATGGAATTTGAAATCATAGTCCTTATATCTTTGAAATTGTGGCAAGCTTTCATGAAATAATATTCATAAACAAACGGTTCAACTGATAATAAACCAGAGTCCTCCACAGTTGGGAACAAGATTTCGGGTTTGAGTTTACTGATTGTGGCATTGATAGCATCAAATGCAGCAGCTATGAGTCTAGAGTAGAAAGTGAGGATGTTCAGGTTTTTGTTAGATTCCACATTTTCCCTCAACCCTTTGCATACTCCATTTATTAAATATTTAACATTTTCATCTATGGCCTCAAATGCCGTCTTCTTGTTTGAAGATGATGATGGATAGGAGCTGGAGGCTTCAGTGTCATGACTCATTGTTCAAGAATTAGGGTAGGGTTGGATTCTTTTTTCTGGTGCTGAAATTTGGGATGATAGAAACTATGATTTGGAAGGAGAATAATAGATCTATGTGGGGATTCGTCCCTTTATATAACAATCACTGCCTTTTAATTGTATATGAAACCCTTTTATAAAAGAAAAGATGGTATTAAGACGTTTATCCCTTTCCCTATCCGTTTAAACTTACTAAAAAAAATTGCAGGTGTAGAATATTATGCAGCATGCTATATCTCCGTATTCTGCATTAACCTTGCACTAACCTCAGTCAACAGTATCCAAGTTAAGACTTATGTGAACTCCATTTTTAAACAACGGCTGCAGCCGAATTATATAAGTAAAATTTCTTTTGGGAATTTTATCAAATAGCAATGCTGCGTCTCAGCGCTTGACATTGTTTATATCACAACAACCAAAATGACAAATTTAGGTGATAACGGATAAATCGATTAGGTGGTTACAAAAATCTATCCAGAATGTATCGTATCGTATGTGTCGCACATAAGATCATCTGATTTATAAAATCAGCGTAGAAATGAATAAATATAAAATTCAGTAATACAAATAGGAAGTAAGATACCTCAAATTGTATGAAGCAGAATGAGCGAAACGGCTGGAAGCCATTATTTCGTTTCCCTAACTCAGTCTAAGCATTTTGTCAATAATATTAGAAATTTAAAGAATATTTTTCTGATTTGGTACAGAATAATTTCGTAAGCATCATTCCTCGCACTGCTGGCGGCTGAAATTTGAAAATAACAGGAATTAGAGCGATCAGATTATTCCTAGATTTTTCCACTGAAATATTCCAATGGTCAATTCTATTTCCACCAAAAGAATTGCTAAGTAAACTCCATTTTATCCAAAAAATACAAAAATGAAAATACCCTTCCTTTATTACTTATTTTTTTTTTAGTTTTCTGCACATCTCGTAGTAGCCCTACGTGGTTTCTTAATGTATCACGTAGTAGTCTTACGTGGTTTCTGAGTGTAGCACGTAGAGCAACTACGTGGTACTTTAAGGAAGCACTTAGGCTACTACGAGGTACACAGTAAAAATGCGAGCGAGACAAAGCTAATTCTAGGAATAGTAATACACAACAAAGTAAATAATACACAAATGTTACACCATTCAGATGTTAAGGAATCATACATATATGAGAAAATTGTCTACCTTTTCATTTAAGGATATGGAGAACAAATGCTACATACACGGATAGTTGATAACCATTTATTTAAAATTGTAAAATTATTATTTCTGTGACATTAAAACCCAATTTAACATCAATTCATTAATGCATTGTATGGTAGTATTCCAAACATGAGTGTTGGGAAGATTTTATGAACGAAAAAAAATGTGTCCACCAAAATCATAGGGAGATGTGCAAGAACAGCAGTTTAATTTCGTACATATGGAAGACAATAAATGTACCAATATGCAAGCCATCTAGTGTGGCTACCCATAATTTAGGGTTGTTATGGTAATAATAACCGTTACCAATACGAAAAAACTGCTACCATATCGATACTATTGATAATTCAAAAATAAATATCGATAATTTACCATTAACGCTGGTAAAATGTTCACTGGAATACCGATAAACTGGTAAACCATTAACTGGTAATGGTAAATTTACCGATACATAAAGCTATTAAACAATTAACACACTAAAATTTTGATAATAATAAAATGACAAAATTTCTATTTGGACTAGTTTTAGAAACAATTTCGCGTTTAGGGCTGATTTTAAAACTTATTACCAAACTGGACTGGTTTGTGCACAGTCAGCAAATTTGTAACCGTCTCGTCGGGTCGCAACTCATAGTTGCGCCCATTTAAAAAAAAACACCCATGTTTTACAGCGCAAGTATAAGTTGTGCATGTAAAAATGAAAAAGTTTGGTTGCTGCGCAAAAAGAATTTTGTTAATCTTAAACTTAGAAGTTAATAAAGCCAAAAAGAATTACCATCCTAAATAAATGTATAAGCATTTGCATAAAATATGATAAACTTTCAAAAAAGTAAAGGTTGAAATTCATTAAAATAGTGAAAAAAAACAAAATTAATATGACTGGTAAATTCGCCGTTACCACAGGTATTGACATTTCTTTAACGCTATTTTACCGTTAATAATGATAAAACTTACCATTACCATACCGATAGCATTGGTATACCGGTGCAACTCGATATTGGTTACCGCTGGTTTGGTATTGGTACGATAATGGTAAATTTACTATTACCATAACAACCCTAACCCATATGGTGTCACGGGATGGCAAGCCATTGCAGGAATAAAAAAAAAGTTAATGTCACTCCAAAAACGTATAGGGGGGAGGGTCATATTTTATTTTCACTCCATTAAAAATTAAATTATTGAGGAGGGGCCAACCACAGTTGAAAAATAAATAAAAGAATTCGATTTTACCCTCCATTCAAATACACAAATTAGGGTAAAAAATCGACAAGAACATACTGAAATTCAGTACAAAGTTTAGAAATAACATGCCGAAAATAAATGATTGAAAATGGGCCTCTGTTATTTTCCAATAAATTATTATCTTTTCGGTGATTTCTTCAACAAATTAAATGTGCCGCTCGCTTTTTTGATTAGAAATCGTGTTTTCTTTTTCAAAGTTAGAAATTTCGTTAGAAATTGGTTCTCCATTGAAAAAATGATTAATTTTTTTACTCTGAGAAGAAGAAGATGATTAGGGTTCAACAAACAAGACAATTTAATTAAGGTAAAATAATAAAAGGACATTTTGGTCTATATTTTATAAATTGTTAAGGGGTGACTATGTTAAATGATCCTCCCCTTAGTAAATTATATATATATAAAAAAAAGTGAACCCCCTTAACCGTTTTTGGAGTGACATTAACAATACTCTAAGGAAAAAACAGGATCCGCAAAAAAAAAGAAAAAAAAATCGGATTGGGCCCACAACCTGTATAAGGCTGGCAATGTGGACCCACCTCCATATTTATACATAACGATGTCAAGCAGTAACATATGAATTATAAGGATATAATGTAGCGTTGCTTTACCATATTTGCTACATATCCACTTGTCTACCATGTCTAGCTAGTCTGCAGTTAAATTTAGTATTACAGAAAATTATGAAATAATAAATAATAATTTTGGTGTCAACATCAACCTAAATGTATACTAACAATCGTCAAATTTGAAACTTTAATTTTGTGTTTATCATACAATTTCACATCTGTCATACAATTTTTTACCCATGGTTGAATGTGTTAAGCTTTATCAAATTCCATAAATTTGTTAGCATGCTGCACATGTAAAAACACTTTAGTAAATAAGATTAAAATATGCCTAAGATCAAAAAAGACATATACCTAACCTCAAGTCAATGTTGTACCAATAAATTTTGACTATATTTGTCAAGTACACAAAGGAAAATTTTGAAAGAATAACAAATAATAAATGCAACCAAAAATAACGTTTGTAAGCCTAAAAATTTATACGAATTTATGGACTAAGTTACGAATGTGATTGTAAATGTAACGAACCAGAAAATTCGATGCTCAAATTTTCGACACAAATACATCCCGTGCCCAACTCGAGTATCGAAAATCCAGACCGTTTAAGAAAGAAGTTAGAGGATGAGATAAGATAGAAAGAAATATTAGAATAGAAGAAAAAGAAGAACTAAACAAATACACATAGTCTCACATCGCAGCAGAATAAAATATAATACAGAAATAATCTTTGTTTAAAAACTTGAACTAGTACTTACAATTATCAGAGTACAATGGGCATCCAATACATCTAGATAGTTATAACAGTCTGTCCTCATGTACAACACACAACGGAATAATATATAATACATCTGAACTCCTCCAGCTTGTCTCCTGAAGTCCGTATCATCTTACCCTGAACCTGTACAACTTGGTCTAACCCAACTGGGTCTGACCCGAGCATTACAAATGCCACAGGTCAGTCTGGTGAACCAACGTAAGAAAAAACCACTAAATTATTGGTATCATCCATCTTGATTTTAAAGTTAAAAATCATTTTCGAAAGAAAAGGATAATCGTAAGACCAATCCGCACATAAACACAGACGGTTTTTACCTTACGATAACCCAAACCATTTTTTAAATCAATATCTTTTCTGATATTATAATAGTGTCTAAATAAAAATAAATATCAATCTAGCAGAACGCTTGCATCCCACGCTCTACATATATAATATACAATCAAAACCGCAGGCGCTTATCGGAGATTGGATTTCCAACTATGACAAGGTATGGAACCACCTTCCGATAGTGTATCTCTAGAGGGGAATACACTGGGTTCAACAAGAACGTCTTGCAACCCGGCCCACACATGACCGACCACTCATTTCTTTTGAGTGTATCGAATATATTGTCACCTACGGTTGCTAGCAGCATAACCGTTCCCAGGAGATACAGAAGTGAAAAGAAGTAACAATATGGATATTCTCTAGATGGTGACAATACACCCTAATGGGGGCGACCCACATAGCCATGCTGCCTGCCTGATTTTAGTCATTTCCCGGTTGTGAGGCTTGAGGTTATAATCGTATTTCTAGATCATCTGGCCACCATTCACTTTGAATGTCACATCGTCAGATCCATCAGATATCACAAATTGATGTCCACAAAAATATTCAAGTGTTCAAGCTAAGAGAAGGTGTCTTCTCCGCCATCAACAGAAATACGTTTGAGGAAATCAATGTACGTGGTCTGTTGGAAATACTTTGTCAGACATTCGTCCATACAAGTTGTCCTGGGATTGGACAAACCGAAGGCACTCTCCTACCGCATCCTAGGAATCACCCTATGGATCAGTAGCGAGTAGTCCTTGCAATCCGTCAATTTCAATTACGACAGGATCACCATTAGAATATCTTCGGGTGCGACTCCAGAGACTCCGACAAGTAGTCCTTTCGCTTTTGAAGATCCACGGTCTTTACTGTTCCATCTTCAATCGGCATCTTTCACGTTACGTATTAGTTGGTTCAGAATGGTTTTCGAATAAATTCAATCCCGGTCTTTCCGTACCAACAATCGTATAGGCCAGATTTGATTGTCGGTTATTTAACTATCAAATAAAACAACCATTCATTCATAAAAGAAAATTGAATTCACTGTTTTAATATCCGTAACCAATTTAGCCTCTTTTTGATCAACCATTCGTTAATTCAAAACTACTCATTTTTTTTATTTCTAAACAAATAAAAAATTCCCATATACATTATCATTTCAAACTAGATTTTTCCCTCGAACTTATCACCCTTCACATATCTTACTCAACAACCACGATTTTCAACACATTGCTACAACTATTATTGAATACTCCATTTAAGGATATGATTTGCAAACGTTTGCTAAATATTTATTATTTATTTCTAAACTGGAACGATATTTTCCTATAACGATATCACTTTCATTAATTAACTCAATCTTAGTTTAACCTTTGAAAATCCAAGTTTTATACGAAAAATCTTCATAAACATCCTTTTAGTTTTATTTTAACTTCTCTTAGTTTTTATTTTAATAACCTACATTCTATATTAACATATACATATATAAGTATCAATTGTAAACTCCTTACCATTTATTATCTAAAATCTTATATAAATTCTTTAATAAAATTTATATTACATTTTCAAATCAGTTCGACTTAAATTCAAATAGAATTTATAAATTAAAAACCCTTCCTAACTTTCCTTCTGACGAGTTCCCATTCTCATCTCATTTGCTTTAACACTTATTCACCGCACCCGTGAATAATATCTCTCAATACCAATCCCTACTTGAATTATTTAGTCAAATTCGATTTTAGACATGAAATTTCGAGTTTCAATCTATTTATAACTCTAATTATAGAGTTATATAATCTCTTTTATATTTTCCTTGTAACTGAAAAATTCCAATCTATTTAAATATCACTTTTATATTCATTTTCCATTTCTTAACTTCTAACGAATAAAAATTCTAAATATTCATTTTCACTTTAAGCGAGATATTTATCTCAACTTTATCATCATTCCAAATGTTTTACCTAAAAATATAAGTTACAAAACCAACATCGCATATTCCATAAATATTCTTTATAAACCTCTTTATAGTTTTATCATAGCTTATCTTAGTTTATTTTCAATAGCTTCATTCCATAAAATATTCGTATATGAATAACATTTGCCAATCCTTTATAATTTCATATGCATTATCTAAAAACGTATATAAAGTCCTTTAATATAATCTATATTATATTAATGAGAATTTATAATTTAAAAACGACCCTTTCTTCATTTGCAAGATATTTGCTTTACTCCTTATTCATCACAACGGTGAATGATATTCCATAATACAAATTCGTACTTGTAACTTCAAGTTTAAAGTCTAATTATAAATCTATTTCATAAAATCTCTTTTATAAATTTCCTTGCAATTTAAATCCATTTAAAATATCGGCTTATTATTCGATTTTCCTTTCTTTTCCAAATTTCGCACAATTTACATTTTTCTTAAATTCCCCAATAAAATAATTCCACTTCTTAAAAAGTCGCTTATAAAATTGCCTTTTCAAAATATTTCGTTTAAACAAATATTAACTATTACATCCTATTTATAATTCGAATTTCATATGAACATTGCTATTTAAAATAAATATATTCTTTAAACTCTTTTCATATTTCAATTTTTATTTTGAAACCCATATATTATTTATGATATTCAAAATATCCACAATCAAGGCCTTTCTCTATTTACACATCCAAACATTCCACAAAAATATCACGGGTTATGGATCATATCAGCATATACGTGAAAATAAATAACATAAATTTTAAATGTTGAGGGATCCAGTTGGATCCCTCTAACCTGTTTTTCCTGCATCCGCAGATGTTAGTCAACAATAATAATACCCATCCTGCTTCGAGGCAGGATATCGTGGTATATAAGGTCATCCACTATATATATTGTGGGGGCGCATAGGGAAATCATCCGCTAAAGGTACTGCGGGCATCCGCTAATGATACTGCGAGAATTATCCAATCACCAATCACCAATGTTATTATTATATAATATTATTATATACTGTTATCACTTTATATCAATCAAATAATCAGCCAACAAGCAATAAATAAAATTTTAAACTATTAAAAATAGTTCAAATAATTAAGTGAGTGAGTTTAACTCACCTCGATTTACTTTGACGATTATCCGTTTATAATTCCATGTCGTCTCAGCACTGTATCTACTTGAATTGTCTTGAATACAATTTATTCCTACAATTATTTATTTTTATAAATCGATTAAACTGTGGTCTAATTATATTAACTAAATAAATTGTTTATTCTAAGTATTTTAAAACTAAAAAATACGTATACCTTATTTCGTGAACACTACGAAGCCAACTCAATAGTCACTGATCCTCCTTCATTGAAAAACAGCCCAAGCTTCTCCAATATGGAATTTCGTCGAACACTTAGCTGACTACCCTCCATTTGCTTTTCAAAACACCTAACCCATTATTTGTTGCTACTGCCTCAGACCGGTTGATCCCGCTGTTACTGCAATCTCCATTCCTTGCTTCGAAACATCAACCCAAAATAATACAGACCATCTCACCAATGTTTTACTGTCGCACTCCCCCCTTTCACTCCATTACCGCTATCAGGGCCTACTTCTCCATTCCTAGTCATACCTACTTCCAACTCACAGATCTTCCAAAAATTAATTCTCACCATTCAGTTCATCGTTGAACCTGCCGAACTCCCCCTTTTATAAATCAGAACAAACCCCACTAATGACCCCATTCAACTTAGTTCGAACTCCAACATCCATCAATATATTCAACCCAGTTCTCAGTCACATCCTAACGCACTCCCCAATTTCCTAAATACAAGAATCAAATTTCCTGTTTGCAAATTTTGCTGAACCCCAAAACTCCGAGTCTCCCTTCTTCCACTGTCGCCACACCACATCGACCTTCCCGGATCAACGCAGACCATCACTACAATGCCATCTCAGTGCCTTAACCATTACTGTCCTTACTGTTCAGCCCACTCCCCTACACCTCACAACATTTGACTTTAATAACTAGACAACCTCCTTTATCATCCGTGAATGTGAACTCAACTCCATCGGTAAGTCGTACACCGCAGACACGTATTCCTCAAACTGTCACACTCCAGTTTCATTATTCAGTAAAACGAACTCCATCCAAAAATGACCGTGACTAAATCGCGTACCTTGATTAAAGGAAGGAATCTCCTTTGATAAAACATCACACTCGTTTTTGCTACTTTCTAAAGCGAATGCTTTACTGTGTTATCGAGCTCCAAGGAAGTCGGCAGTTCCGACCGCGAGGCCCCAATTCAAATCGATTTCTTTTTTTTAATTGGAAATTACGATTTAAAAAATAACAGAAGAGAGAAAAAGGAACGAAGAATGAATTGAACTGAATTGTTTGAGAATGGGGTGAAGGCATCTGCTAATTTATAGACGCAAAGGCAAAGACTATAAGAACGAAGTCATTCGGTAGAGTTAGGAGTAGGCGTAGCTTCAATGTACCATCTCAGAAGGCTTCATGGAAAAGGAAGTAAGCAGATGTGAAATTGAAAGGAGAAGACGCTGTAAAAATTTCAGAGTAGCATGTGCTTGTGAGTTTAGGTCATCCCCTATACTTAGAGAATTTTTTATATTTATTTAATTTAATTTATTGTGGTGATTTTAATTAAAAGATAATAAATGAGACTACCCCAAACCCCGTACTGACGGTGGCAAGGGTAATCCTTGGAATATAACACAGAAAACAGATAACAGCAGAACAGAAATAAATAAATACACCAGATAATGAACAATAGAATATACTGGATAAAAGTAATCATTAGAGTTACACAGTATACAGGATCATACTTAATACAAATATAGTTCAGCTATACATAAATATCTACAGTGGAAAACAAACAAAATATGTACAATAGGAGTTGAACAACATAAAAAGAGATAAATGATAGAATCCATCTTCAGCTCCAGCTATCCGGATAAAGCCTGCTAAACCTGAATACAAGGCTGCCCGTGTAGAAAAAGGGGCACCCGAGTTTGAAAGTGAAACAAACTACGAATCAGTCATGGGACTGGTATGAGAAATCTACTCAACACTTTCAAAATATGGCTAATCACAGGACCACGCCACTTTCGTGGAACGGGTTTACTCCATTGGATTACCAGTGCTTTAAAAACAAATCATTCCTTTAAACATCGCAATGCTTTTTATCAAAATGAAGCCATTATAAGACTCAGTTCCCATCACACAATGCAACGCCAATCACAGGATAGAGTTTTACCTTATAATGGCCAAAATATGCTTGATACGAATAAAACAAAAGCATTTGATATTATTACTAGTGTTTATATGTTTCAAAAACAATTTCAATCATAATTATCAATCATAGACGGCATGGGTACCATATATCATGTCGCTATATATATACAATCAAAACCGCACAGTCACATATTTGGAAATTGGATTTCCGTCATGAACCAAGACAAAAGATAGTCCTTACCGACTTCGAGACGCTCTAGCCCGTGTCTCAGGCAAGTACTCAGTCAAGCCTTTGGATCGTCAGGGCCGGTCCACCGATGTGGATTAAAATTTTTGAACAATGCGTTTCCCCGCCCTATGGGGCGTAAGTGAGCCAACGAATGACTCCGTCGGACCCGGATCGTCCGATCAAACCGAGGCGCCTCGCAACAGCAACAACCACATAAGTCAAACACGTCAGGGCATGTAAAACCACTGACGCCACTTCTAGCTAGAAGGAAACACATGCCCTCCCTGAGGTCCTTCCTCGCGTTTCTGGTTCATACCGGGTGTGAGGTTCGCGAATTCACGTTATACACAAAGCTACGCCACACAGGCGGTGCTTTGATCATCACCACAAGACTTTGCTTTTCAACAGAAGCCCTGATCATTTGCCACTTAGGCATGCCACACTAGCAATTCATGCCATGCGACTGATGTCCATCGATATACAACCTCTGAGTTCGTGCGTTTCAGAGAAGGGCGTTAAGCAAAAGAATAAATTCTCCGCCGCCAAACAGATGTATATTTAACAGAGATCAATCAACACAGAATAAAATGCAATGTCAGACACACAGTCCATTTACAAGTCCGTTCTGGGTCTGAAGGCACTATATACCTCGCAAACCCATCGATCACCACGTACGTCTGGACGATCACCACTCATTATCTATATTTCGGGATGCCTCCCAATCAGGACCTCGGTTACCATCCAAATGAGGTGAAGATCTCCGGTCTTCGACCACCGTCTTCATCTTCGATTTTTTTTATCGTCGATTCAGTTATTCAGAATGGGATAAACCCGGTCTTTCTGAGCAACTCGCGTATATAATAAACAAATGCAACACTAAAATACACACGCATCATTTCAATTCATTAGTCACTAACCGTCAATCAGTAAGAGAACGATTTCCCAAATATTAACCCCGAAGGCCGAAACCAACATCAGATCAACACCCAGGAAACCATTCGACTTAGCCAACCTTCAGTTAATTTCTAAATTTCACATCCATATCGTTTATAATATTTTATAATGATTCCTCGCTATTTTTATTTATTTTAAAATAGCCAATTTATTCAAAACAATGCTTCGGGCCATAACGCGGCCGTGGCGCTGTTTTTCTTCAGATTTGATTTAAACATTTCTGAAAATCTAACCGTTGGATCTTCACAAAATTTACATCATTAGAAATTTCTTTTCAAAACGAATCCAACGGTTCTAGTTTCGGGAAATTCCGGCGGTCGGATCTCCCGGTATACTCGTTTGAAGTTTCGATTTCAAAATACGAACTGCAGCGTCGTTATTTGATTATTATATTTATATATATATAAATATAATCGATTCTGGCGCTGTTTTTCTTCAGATTTGAATTAAACATTCCAGACAACCCAACCATTGGATTTTTACAAAGTTGGTGCCGTTGGAAAGATATTTCCAAAGCGAACCCAACGGTTGCGATTTTAGGAAAATCCGATGGTCGGATCTCCCGGTATAATCGTTTGAAATCATGGTTTCAAAATACGAACTGCAGCGTCGTTATTCGATATATTTCAATTCTTTATATATATATATATATATATATATATATATATATCGATTCCTCGATTTCAAAGCTATATTCTTTTCATACATTTGATAAAAATGATATTTTTATCTAACTGTCTTCTATTTCAACACTTCACTATATTTAACAATTCATGTATATAATAAAAATGTGATTTTTATTGTAAAACAATTCATTTCAAAACACTATTATTTTATATAGTTCATATAGGTAATAAAAATAGGATTTTTATTATAAAACAATTTCTTTCAAAAGGAGATTATTTTATATAGTTCATATAGATGATAAAAATGTGATTTTTATATTTAAAACACTAACACCATTCAACACATGAATTTTAATTCAACGAATGAAAATAATTCAAACACATGAATATTATTCAAAATTTCGGCAGCATAACGGGAGGGTAGTTAAAACCGGAACCGTCTCTAGTACGGCTCCTCGCTCTACCTTAAAACCTCGCGGTTTTTGACAATGGGGAATCATGCATCTAGTTCGCACGCAGGCGGCATGTATATTTATTTCATTTCCACAAACTAATCCTATGTGGTTTCAACCAAATATTTCTCAACCACAAATGGGTATTTTTCACCCACAATCAATCAATATCAACCACAAACAATTCCAATCAACCAATCGCTATCAATCAATTTTCACACCAATCACAACCAATAAATATCGTCTATGGTTTGTGGACGAGGGGCGTATATATATATATATATATATATATATATATATATTTATATATAGCAATTCACTTCTACTTCAACACATATATAATTTTTTACAATGCATATATAACTTATACATCGAACGTACAACTTATACAACGCTTATACATGAGGTGTACAACGCTTATATAACCCATACATCGACTATATAATTTATACATCGTCGTTTTCCATATCGTTTATAAATTAGAAATCTCACCTTGGGTTCCACTCCACCAAAAATAGCAGAAGGCTCAGAAAAATATGTGGTCTCTTCTAAAATGTAGAAGACGTCCACACGAGTCCACTGCCTCTTGTTTCACTGAATTTCGATAACACAGCAAAAAGATATGATTTTTCAGTTTGCAACGGTTTAAAGGTGTTAAAACTGTTGAAAATATACATAGCCGTACCTCAGCTGAAAGGTTCAAAACTAGGTTTGGATTTATCTCGAATTCCGTGTAGCTATTCGTTGATCGGCCTTCGCAGCGTCGAAGGGGGAGGAGAGGCGCACGTGCGCGTTGGGGTGGCGGCCAGTTCGATCGCCTTTGGCGATGGTGGCGGCGGCAGGAAGATGACGACTTCCAGGCGTCGATTCTCACTCCACAGGCCACGAAAAATTCCAAACTATATATGGATTTGAAGATCTCGAGGAGCTCTACAAAATCTTCAACTGGAGGAGGGGCTAATTTTGCGTGGATTGATCGAAAAGTGGACGGGAAGATTTGAAAGTGTTTCCGTCGTTCGTCGGGGAGAGAGAAAAGGGATTTTTCTTTTTTCTTTTTTTTATAAAAATTATGATTGGCCGGTGGGTTTTAAAGGGGTTTTCTGACACGACCACCAATCTAAACCCAACGACTGTCGTCCCTAGCGTTTTACCCTCATTCCGAACACAATGGGACATGTTACGTAGGCCCATTCGACTGTTTCAGTCAGTTTTCCTTCAAATTAAAATATAGAATATTCAATATTTGATTTGAACGTACATTTCAATTTGCCAGGGCCACAAACTGATTCGAAAAATTCCAAAAAAATAAATCTGGCTATGTTTTGACGATACAGTCCCAACAAAACTAGTTTCGTCAAATTCTGAGACCGTTTGCAAAAAGGCCCATTTCTGGTCGATCCAATTTAACTGTAATTGACCAAATCACATTTTCCTTTGCCACGCTCACATACTAGCTTCAAAAATTATGAAATTTGAAACCTAGCAATAACTCCACATCCCGGATCCAACAAAAGTGGTTTCGTCGAATTCCGTGGTCGTTTGCAAAATGGCCAATTTCACGGGCTATATAAATTCCATAACGACCTTTCTGAAAATTCATTTGGCAATAACTTTTGCTTTCCGCTATGAAACTTCGATTTTTCAGATTCGTTAGAAAGGTATTCACTAACAGATTTAAATATTTTTGGTTTCACTCAAATCCGTTTTGTTTTGCACCCGGTACAGTCCGACAAAGTTTGAATTCAATTTTTGAAACTACAACGCCTTTTTAGGCCTTGTTTATAATTAGAATTAATTATATTCGTTTTCAAACGTCGATTCAAACTCACTTTTCATTGCTATTATTTAAAATATTTATTTTAAATATTTAAAATCCATTATTTTAGCCAATTAAAAATTTTTAAATTGGTTCAGATTTTCTGGGTCGTTATAATCTCCCCCAATTAAAATTTTCGTCCCCGAAAAGGAACAAAGTCGAAAGTGGTTTGATTAATCAACTCTATGTTCGATCTGGCTTCAATTCTCTAACTTTTCAGTTTCTGAGAATTTTCAAATTCTTCAAAAATTTGGCTAACACCCGGAATTTTCGAAAAATTTCGCCATAACCTCCTTTGTACGGGGAGAGGTTTGGAAATTTATTGGGCCGTATTAGGTACCCAATAAATCCTAATAAGCATACACATATTTATAGTGATATATTCTGGTGTTTACAGGGGAGCGTGTATTGATAATAACTCCAAAGAATAAATTCTCGTCACCCTGTCAAAGCCTGAGGGAATGTGTATTTTAAATGCTCCAGAGGATAAATCCTCGTCACCTCGTCCCGTGTGGGAAATAAATAGTCCATGTGCCGTATCTAACAACTAGAGAGACGTGGTTATTGTCAACTCCAGACCCATGTGGGTTTTTTTTATTAATCTGGCAATTTAATCGTTATAATTTTAATAGTCCATATCAGTCATCAGTTCAACCTGTAAAATATAGTCATCGCCATACAAGCCTCTCGCTCGTATGGTAAATCTTCCACCTCGTCACACAAGCTCCAAATGCTTATGTGGTATATGATGAAGTATGCCTATCTTCCAGATGTATGCCATGCAGTGTAGTTCAAAATTAATTGTTACTATCCTATGGCGACGTTTATTATTACACACAGAATAACCAGCACTCCGCATCCAATGGCATTCACAGGAGTTGATATAATAATATTTCGCATCCAACTCATTAAGGTTTACCTATTTGTCGGGCACGCAAATAAAATCTTTACTCAACAGCTAATCCATTTACCTGTTCAAACATATATAATGCACAAGTATATATTTCTATCTATTTTCTAATCAGTTCAATGTGTGATTTAAATGCATAAATTCTACCATTATTCTATTGTTGATTAAATTGACTATTGTTTCAATAATTCAATTAATCAAATTTACTATCACACAACACAAACAACAATCAAATTGTTTTTAACTTTTCAAAATCATACAAATCAATTTCTATATTCTTTTAAAATCATCCAGACTACAGAATTAAAAGTGCACATCCATGGAAAGAAAATAACAACCGAGTAGAGAACTAATTGGTAATGCAAAGTATGGTAAATGTACCTTGCACCGGAGTCAATCAGAAATATCCACTCGACATCTAGGATAGGCTTTCTCAATGCTCTCCTCAGTTTCCCAAGTACAATCTCGCGGATCTCCACTCCATTGCACTTTGACTAAGTGAACCTTCTTGTTCCTCAGCTCTTTTGTTTCTTTGCCGATAATCTTTAGCGACTCTCTTCTCACAGCTAATTCTGGAGTAATTTCAATATCCTGTTGAGCTGCTTCTTCCACGATCAAGTCTGGATCATGAATGTGCTTTCGAAGTTGAGATATATGAAATACATCATGAACTCCAGGCAACCAATCAGGCAATTTGACCCTATAAGCAAGAGTTCCGATCCGTTCCAGAATAGGAAATGGACCAATGAATTTGGGTGCCAACTTTCCAATTTTACCGAACTGGATAACTCCTCTCATCGGCGATACTTTCAAATATACATAGTCATCAACAGCAAATGATATATCTCTTCTTCTTCTATCGGCATAGCTCTTTTGTCGGCTTTGAGCGGCCAGTAATCGCTTCTTAATAAAGTCAACTTTGTCGGCAGCTTCTCGGATCATATCGGGCCCCAATACAAGTCTATTACCGGGTTCGACCCAACATGCAGGAGATCGGCACGGTCAACCATACAACGCTTCGAATGGCGACATTGTCAGGCTCGCCTGGTAGTTGTTATTATATGAGAATTCAGCCAAATGCAGATGGTCTTCCCATGATCCACCGAAATCTAGAACACAAGCCCGCAATAGATCTTCTAAAATACGATTCACCCTCTCAGTCTGACCATCTGTCTGAGGATGATAAGCGGTGCTTAAGTTCAGTTTTGTTCCCAGCTCTACTTGAAATGCCTCCCAGAATTTGCTAATAAATATTGTATCTCTATCACTGACTATACTGAGCGGCACTCCATGTAGTCTAACTATTTCCTTGAAGTACATCTTCTTTACTCATACTAGGATATTACTGATCCTATCTGTATAGAGTTACTCGTCCTAGAACACTACTAGTTCTATTTCTGACGAGTTCGTTAATATGTTATATTCCAGAACTAAGCTTAACCAAGGCTCTGATACCAAATGAGACTACCCCAAACCCCGTACTGACGGTGGCAAGGGTAATCCTTGGAATATAACACAGAAAACAGATAACAACAGAACATAAATAAATAAATACACCAGATAATGAACAATAGAATATAATGGATAAATGTAATCATCAGAGTTACACAGTATACATGATCATACTTAGTACAAATACAGTTCAGCTATACATAAATGTCTACAGCGGAAAACAAACAAAATATGTACAATAGGAGTTGAACAGCATAAAAAGAGATAAATGATAGAATCCATCTTCAGCTCCAGCTATCCGGATAAAGCCTGCTAAACCTGAATACAAGGCTGCCCGTATAGAAAAAGGGGCACCCGAGTTTGAAAGTGAAACAAACTACGAGTTAGTCATGGGACTGGTATGAGAAATCTACTCAACACATTCAAAATATGGCTAATCACAGGACCACGCCACTTTCGTGGAACGGGTTTACTCCATTGGATTGCCAGTACTTTTAAAAACAAATCATTCCTTTAAACATCGCAATGATTTTTATCAAAATGAAGCCATTATAAGACTCAGTTCCCATCACACAATGCAACGCTAACCGCAAGATAGAGTTTTACCTTATAATGGCCAAAATATGCTTGATACGAATAAAACAAAAGCATTTGATATTATTACTAGTGTTTATATATTTCAAAAACATTTTCAATCATAACTATCAATCATAGACGGCATGGGTACCATATATCATGTCGTCATATATATATACAATCAAAACAGCACAGTCACGTATTTGGAAATTGGATTTCCGTCATGAACCAAGGCAAAAGATAGTCCTTACCGACTTCGAGATGCTCTAGCCCGTGTCTCAGGCAAGTACTCAGTCAAGCCTTTGGATCGTCAGGGCCGGTCCGCCGATGTGGATTAAAATTCCTGAACAATGTGTTTCCCCGCCCTATGGGCGTAAGTGAGCCAACGAATGACTCCATCGGAACCGGATCGTCCGATCAAACCGAGGCGCCTCGCAACAGCAACAACCACATAAGTCAAACTCGTCAGGGCGTGTAAAACCACTGACGCCACTTCTAGCTAGAAGGAAACGCATGCCCTCCCTGAGGTCCTTCCTCCCGTTTCTGGTTCATACCGGGTGTGAGGTTCGTGAATTCACGTTATACACAAAGCTACGCCACACAGACGGTGCTTTGATCATCACCACAAGACTTTGCTTTTCAACAGAAGACCTGATCATTTGCCACTTAGGCATGTCACACTAGCAATTCATGCCATGCGACTGATATCCATCGATATACAACCTCTGAGCTCGTGCGTTTCAGAGAAGGGCGTTAAGCAAAAGAATAAATTCTCCACCGCCAAACAGATGTATATTTAACAGAGATAAATCAACATAGAATAAAATCCAATGTCAGACACACAGTCCATTTACAAGTCCGTTCTGGGTCTGAACGAAACCGGAGGCACTATATACCTCGCAAACCCATCGATCACCACGTACGTCTGGACAATCACCGCTAATTATCCATATTTCGGGATGCCTCCCAACCAGGACCTCGGTTACCATCCAAACGAGGTGAAGATCTCCGGTCTTCGACCACTGTCTTCATCTTCGATTTTTTTTATCGTCGATTCAGTTATTCAGAATGGGATAAACCCGGTCTTTCTGAGCAACTCGCGTATATAATAAACAAGTGCAACACTAACATACACACGCATCATTTCAATTCATTAGTCACTAACTGTCAATCAGTAAGAGAACGATTTCCCAAATATTAACCCCAAAGGCCAAAACCAACATCAGATCAACACCCAGGAAACCATTCGACTTAGCCAACCTTCAGTTAATTTCTAAATTTCACATCCATATCATTTATAATATTTTATAACGATTCCTCGCTATTTTTATTTATTTTAAAATAGCCAATTTATTCAAAACGACGCTTCGGGCCATAACGCGACCGTGGCGCTGTTTTTCTTCAGATTTGATTTAAACATTTCTGAAAATCTAACCGTTGGATCTTCACAAAATTTACATCATTAGAAAGATCTTTTCAAAACGAATCCAACGGTTCCAGTTTCGGGAAATTCCGACGGTCGGATCTCCCGGTATACTCGTTTGAAGTTTCGATTTCAAAATACGAACTACAGCGTCGTTATTTGATTATTATATTTATATTTATATATATAAATATAATCGATTTTGGCGTTGTTTTTCTTCAGATTTGAATTAAACATTCCAGACAATCCAACCGTTGGATTTTTACAAAGTTGGTGCCGTTGGAAAGATATTTCCAAAGCGAACCCAACGGTTGCGATTTCAGGAAAATCCGATGGTCGGATCTCCCGGTATAATCGTTTGAAATCATGGTTTCAAAATACGAACTGCAGCGTCGTTATTTGATATATTTCAGTTCTTTATATATATATATATATATATATATATATATATATATATATATCGACTCTTCGATTTCAAAGCTATATTCTTTTCATACATTTGATAAAAATGATATTTTTATCTAACTGTCTTCTATTTCAACACTTCACTATATTTAACAATTCATGTATATAATAAAAATGTGATTTTTATTGTTAAACATTTCATTTCAAAACACTATTATTTTATATAGTTCATATAGGTAATAAAAATAGGATTTTTATTATAAAACAATTTCTTTCAAAAGGAGATTATTTTATATAGTTCATATAGATGATAAAAATGTGATTTTTATATTTAAAACACTAACACCATTCAACACATGAATTGTAATTCAACGAATGAAAATAATTCAAACACATGAATATTATTCAAAATTTCGGCAGCATAACGGTAGGGTAGTTAAAACCGGGACCGTCTCTAGTACGGCTCCTCGCTCTACCTTAAAACCTCGCGGTTTTTGACAATGGGGAATCATGCATCTAGTTCGCACGCAGGCGACATGTATATTTATTTCATTTCCACAAACTAATCCTATGTGGTTTCAACCAAATATTTCTCAACCACAAATGGATATTTTTCACCCACAATCAATCAATATCAACCACAAACAATTCCAATCAACCAATCGCTATCAATCAATTTTCACACCAATCACAACCAATAAATATCGTCCATGGTTTGTGGACGAGAGGCGTATATATATATATATATATATATATATATATATATATATATATATATATATGTATAGCAATTCACTTCTACTTCAACACATATATAATTTTTTTACAACGCATATATAACTTATACATCGAACGTACAACTTATACAACGCTTATACATGAGGTATACAATGCTTATATAACCCATACATCGACTATATAATTTATACATCGTCGTTTTCCATATCGTTTATAAATTAGAAATCTCACCTTTGGTTCCACTCCGCCAAAAATAGCAGAAGGCACAGAAAAATATGCGGTCTCTTCTAAAATGTAGAAGACGTCCACACGAGTCCACTGCCTCTTGTTTCACTGAATTTCGATAACACAGCAAAAAGATATGATTTTTCAAAGTTTGCAACGGTTTAAAGGTGTTAAAACTGTTGAAAGTATACATAGCCGTACCTCAGCTGAAAGGTTCAAAACTAGGTTTGGATTTATCTCGAAATCCATGTAGCTATTCGTCGATCGGCCTTCGCAGCGTCGAAGGGGGATGAGAGGCGCACGTGCGCGTGGCGGTGGCGTCCAGTTCGATCGCCTTTGGCGATGGTGGCGGCGGCGGCGGGAAGACGACGACTTCCAGGGGTCGATTCTCACTCCACAGGCAACGAAAATTCCAAACTATATATGGATTTGAAGATCTCGAAGAGCTCTGCAAAATCTTCAACTGGAGGAGGGGCTAATTTTGCGTGGATTGATCGTAAAGTGGACGTGAAGATTTGAAACGTTCGTCGGGGAGAGAGAAAAGGGATTTTTTTTTTATATAAAAATTATGATTAGCCGGTGGGTTTTAAAGGGGTTTTCTGACACGACCACCAATCTAAACCCAACGACTATCGTCCCTAGTGTTTTACCCTCATTCCGAACACAATGGTACATGTTTCGTAGGCTCGTTCGACTGTTTCAGTCAGTTTTCCTTCAAATTAAAATATAGAATATTCAATATTTGATTTGAACGTACATTTCAATTTGCCAGGGCCACAAACTGATTCGAAAAAATCCAGAAAAATAAATCTGGCTATGTTTTGACGATACGGTCCCAACAAAACTAGTTTTGTCGAATTCTGAGACCGTTTGCAAAAAGGCCCATTTCTGGTCGATCCAATTTAACTGTAATTGACCAAAACACATTTTCCTTTGCCACGCTCACATACTATCTTAAAAAATTATGAAATTTGAAACCTAGCAATAACTCCACATCCCGGATCCAACAAAAGTAGTTTCGTCGAATTCCGAGGTCGTTTGCAAAATGGCCAATTTCACGGGCTATATAAATTCCATGGCGACCTTTCTGAAAATTCATTTGGCCATAACTTTTGCTTTCCGCTATGAAACTTCGATTTTTCAGATTCGTTAGAAAGGTATTCACTAACAGATTTAAATATTTTTGGTTTCACTCAAATCCGTTTTGTTTTGCACCCTGTACAGTCCGACAAAGTTTGAATTCAATTTTTGAAACTACAACGCCTTTTTAGGCCTTGTTTATAATTAGAATTAATTATATTCGTTTTCAAACGTCGATTCAAACTCACTTTTCATTGCTATTATTTAAAATATTTATTTTAAATATTTAAAATCCATTATTTTAGCCAATTTAAAATTTTTAAAATGGTTCAGATTTTCTGGGTCGTTACAATAATGCGTTATCAAATCCCAATTTGAACACAACAAACGGCATTTCCAGGGTTTTACCACTATTCTGAACACACTGGGATGGTCTCCACGGTCTAGTTTGACCATATACCGAAGATATCTATTTTAAACTGACACTTTAAAATTAAACTCAATTAAATATAAACTGATTCAAATAAATTATTATTATTATCAGATAAATATACACAAACTGGATTATATAAAATTCCTAGAATACACTTACTCAGAATTTTAAACCCGATATTTTTTTTTCACGTTAAACCAATATTAAATTGATTTAAAATCAATTTATTTTATTAAATTAATCGTTATGGTTTATAAATGATTTCACAACGACTATTTGAAAATTTTATTTGGCCATAACTAATAATATAAAATACGAAATCTTGAGTTTTCTCTTTCACTAGAAAATTATAGTTCAACGGATTCGAATATTTCATGTTTCAGCGAATTCCGACTTATAATGGATCCTGTACACTCAACTGAAGTTCAAAACTGAATATTACGAATTATCGTGCCATTTGCGAGCTCATTTTAATTAATATATATTTATACATTCAAAATTCAATTTAATTAATATAAAATTTCATTCATATTACCATTTCAATATTTAAACTAATTTAAATATTCAAATAAAAATCGATAAAATGCGGGACATTACAGTAAATCTGACTTTATCCTATTGAGTAGATTGTGTAACTATTTTTTCATATGTTCAGAGGATGGCCAAAATAGTATTATAATTACAGAGCAAATAGTATCCCTATGTGCATTAACTTGAACCCTGGATGTAAATTAGTCCTTCTGTTAGCAAATAAATGATCAAAGAAGCAAGCAAAAATAGTAGCACACACAAGATTTAACGTGGAAAACCCTTTGCGGAAAAAAACCACGAGAGAAAGGCAAACTTTATTAATTAATTTTGGAGTTTTTTTACAAGCTCCTTGCATACAAACAATAGCAATGAAACTATCTTCTACTTTCAGGCAGCCAAAGAAGGGGAGAAAGAGTAAAATAAGGATCTACATAATCCTTTAGATGAGGTGGCTGAAAATATCTCAACGTGAGAGTAAAATAAGGATCTACATGATCCTTTAGATGAGGTGGCTGATAATATCTCAACATGAGAGTAAAATAAGGATCTACATGATCCTTTAGATGAGGTGGCTGAAAATATCTCAACGTGAGAGTAAAATAAGGATCTACACGATCCTTTTGATTTGCATCAACTGGACAAGTTCAAATGAGAACTTCAAATCACAAATTAACAATCTCCACCTTGAGATGAATTCTCATCTTGAAGTAGAAAGTTGAACTACAAAAAAATACGAACTCCTTCAACAAATAAATATCTGCCTTGCTCCAATAGTCCCTAAAGACTATACTGTAACACCGTCCAAGCTTGAGCAAAGCTCAAACTTAGTAATTAGAACTGGCTTTGTCATCATATCAGCGGGATTGTCATGAGTACTTACCTTGCAAACTTTAACACCACCTTTAACAATAACATCTCGGATGTAGTGATACCTAACATCAATATGTTTAGTTCTCTCATGAAACATTTGATCCTTTGTAAGACATATAACACTCTGACTATCAGAAAATATAGTAATGCAAGATGTATCTCCACAAAGCTCAAAGTATAAACCTCTCAGCTAAGTAGCTTCTTTACATGCTTCAAAAATATCCATATACTCGGCCTCAGTAGCAGATAACGCTACGGTTGTCTGCAAGGTTGCTTTCCAACTCACAGCACAACCACTAATGGTGAAAACATAACCTATTAATGATCTCCTTTTATCCAAATCACCGGCGAAGTCAGAATCCACATAACCAACAAGTTCATCTTTAGATTTACCAAACTGGAAACAAGCATTTGCAGTCCCACGAAGATATCTGAAAATCCATTGAATTGCTTTCGAATGCTCTCTTCCAGGATTGGCCATGAATCTACTGACAACACTCAAAGCATGTGATAAATCAGGACGCGAACAAACCATGGCATACATAAGTGAACCAACTACACTAGAATATGGAACTCTAGATATGTACTCAATATCTTCATCTGATTGTGGACACATGGCTGATGACAATTTGAAATGTGCAGTAAGAGGAGTACTTACTGGCTTGACATCAAGCATAATAAAACGACGAAGCACTTTTCTAACATACCCACTCTGACTTAGGTATAATTTTCCAAAAGTTCTATCTCTTGATATCTCCATGCCAAGAATCTTCTTAGCATCCCCAAAATCTTTCATTTCAAACTCTCTACTCAACTGCCTTTTCAAATTTTCAATTTCTACCTTGTTTTTTGAAGCAATAAACATATCATTGACATAAAGTAGCAAATAAATGGCTGAATGAGTAGTAATTTTCAAATAGACACAACTATCATAATTGGACCTTTTAAAACTTTGAGATAGCATAAAGGTGTCAAATCTTTTATACCACTGCCTAGGTGATTGTTTCAATCCGTAAAGAGATTTCTTTAATTTAGATTTTCTTTTCCGGGCATGATAATACCCTCAGGTTGATGCATATAAATATCCTTTTCTAATTCTCCATGTAAGAATGCAGTTTTTACATCTAACTGTTGAAGCTCATAATCATGCATAGCAACAATATTGAGTAAAATGCGAATTGAGCTATGTTTCGCAACAGGGGAAAAAACTTCATTATAGTCAATACCTGGAATCTGACCGTAACCTTTTGCAACTAATCTTGCTTTGTACCTTGTCTCATCGTTTGGCGAAACGTCTTCTTTTCTCTTGAAAACCTATTTGCAACGAATAGGTTTCTTCTCTTTAGTCAACTTGATTAAGTCCCAAGTGTCATTTCTTTAAGTGACTTCATCTCATCATACGTGGCAGTCATCCACTTATCAGAATCACTAGAGATAACAGCTTTAGAATATGAAGAAGTCTCGACAATACCTTCTACTTCTTCTGCTACAGCACACGCATAAGCAATAACATTTGGTTCCTCAATAAACCTCCTTACTGGTTTTGGATTCCTTCTAGGTCTACTTGTTGCAACAGATTGCTGCGGTGGTTGCATAACTGCCGGAGGATCCTCAACAATGGGTGCTTCATCCTGTCCCTCAATTTCTGCGTTTGTTGTAATCAATAATATGCTCCACCTGGACATTTGATTTCTGCTCACTCTCAAAAATATCATTAGTAGATGGAATATAATGTAGCATTGCAGATTCATTAAACACAACATTTCTGCTAATTACAACCTTACTTGTTTCAGGATTCCATAATTTATAGCCTTTAAAACCATACTTATAACCAAGAAAAATGCACTTAACAGCTCTTGGCTCTAGCTTTCCATTATCAACATGAGCATAAACAATGCATCCAAAAACTTTCAATTCAGAATAATTTGCTAGAGAATTAGACCATACCTCAATCAGAGTTTTCTTACGAATAACAACAGATGGAGAGCGGTTAATGAGATAACAGGTTGTGGAAGCAGCTTCAGCCCAAAAACGCCTATCCAAACCTGCGTTTGACAACATGCAGCGAGCCTTAGAAATGATAGTCCGATTCATACGCTCAGTAACCCCGTTCTGCTGAGGAGTATGAGGTACGGTGTAGTGCCTAACAATGCCTTCAATCTTGCAAAATGAATTAAATTCATTTGAACAAAACTCCATCCCATTATCAGCCCGAAGCTTCTTTACCTTCCTTTCAGTTTGATTTTCAACCATAGTCTTCCACTCTTTGGAAGCTAAAAAAACCTCAGATTTATGCTTTAAAAAATAGGGCCAAACTCTCCTGGAATAATCATCAATAATTGTCATCATGTAACAAGCACCGCTCATGGATGCTTTCCAAGACGGTCCCCATAAATCCGAATGCACATAATCTAGAATGCCTTCTATTGTATGAACTGAAGTGTTGAACTTCACCCTCTTATGTCTGCCAAAAATGCAATGCTCACAAAACTTCAGCTTTCCTGCATTATACCCGTCAAGAAGTCCTCTCTTGTTCAACTCTGACAGACCTAATTCACTCATATATCCACGACGCATATGCCAAAGGTTAGCAGTATCACAATCAGAAATATTATTTGAGATAATAGGGGCATCATTACCTGAAACAGTAGTGCCTTGAAGATAATAAAGGCCATTTGTTTGCCTAAGATTACCCTTCATTACAATAAGAGAACCATTTGTGACTTTCAGGATACCACCTCCACCTGAATATTTGTACCCTTTGTCATCAAGAGCACTTAAAGAAATCAGATTTCTCTTCATATTGGGAATGAACCAAACATCTGTTAAAGTTCTGATTACGCCATCAAACATCTTGATCTGAATAGAACCAGTTCGTGCTACTTTACATGCTGAATCATCACCCATCAAAACTGAGCCAACATCATTTATGGGTTCTAAGGTTGTAAATCAATCTTTATTAGGATACATATGAAAAGTGCAAGCAGTGTTAAGTATCCATTTATCCTTAATCTCAGCACATCCAGCAAACATGGTAACAACAAGCATCTCATTATCAGAACTATCATTACGAGTACAATTGGCATTAACTTCATCTTCTTTGTTATCCTTTGGTTTGTATGTGTCATTTCTCTTTTCTTTGTTCTGCAGCTTATAACATTCAGATATTTCGTGTCCACCCCTCTTACAATATTTGCAATACTTGTATTTGCGTTTAGATTTAGATCGACCTTTATAGGCATTTGAACCTTTACCTCGAGATCCATTATTTGAATTTTTCTCCTTTGTCCTACCACGAACAGACAATCTTTTGGTTTGAGAGCTTGATCCATGTGAAGACACCAGTTGTTTCATTTTCTTCTTGGCATGCAAGGCTTCATAAACATCATTTAGAGTGAGAGTATCATGACTATATAATATGGTATCTCTTAAATTTGAGTAAGAGCTGGGCAGAGAACACAACGGGATTAAACCCAAATCTTCACCGTCATATTTGACTTCCATTGCAGCCAAGTCGAAAACAATCTCTTTAAAATCAGAAATATGGTCTAGCAAATTACCTCCCTCTTGCAATTTATGCAGGAACAACTTTTGTTTGAGATGCATCTTACTTGTGAGATCCTTGGTCATGCAAATTGACTCCAATTTCAGTCAAAGAGAAGCATTTGTCTTCTTGTTCAAAACTTCTTGCAAAATATTATTATGTAGATGGAGCTGAATTTGAGACAAAGCCTTCCGATCCCTTCTCTTCTCATCATCGGTCCATATTTCAAATCTCTTGTTCCCGAATCCATCCAATGCATCATCATAATCAGCTTGTGCGAGCAATGCCCGCATCTTCACTTGCCACAATGAGAATCGAGTGTTCCAATCCAATAGCGGAAGATCATACTTTAACGACGCCATGCTAAACGAACCCTAGGCGGCAAAATGAACCAACGCTCTGATACCACTTATTCACAAATAAATGATCAAAGAAGCAAGTAAAGAACAGTAGCACACACAAGATTTAACGTGGAAAACCCTTTGCGGGAAAAAACCACAGGAGAAAGACAAACTTTATTAATTAATTTCTGAAGTTTTTTTACAAGCTGCTTGCATACAAATAATAGCAATGAAACTATCTTCTACTTTCATGTAGCCAAAGAAGGAGAGAAAGAGTAAAATAAGGATCTACATAATCCATAGATGAGGTGACTGAAAGTATCTCAATGTGAGCGTAAAATAAAGATCTGCATGATCCTTTAGATGAGGTGGTTGAAAATATCTCAACATGAGATTAAATAAGGATCTACATGATCCTTTAGATGAGTTGGATGAAAATATCTCAACATGAGAGTAAAATAAGGATCTACATGAACCTTTTGATTTGCATTAGCTAGACAAGTTCAAATGAGAACTTAGGATCACAAATTAACACCTTCTATTGAGATAATCTTATGAATCCACAAAGTCATCAGCCATGTTTCTTTTTTCAAATATGCATAACATCTTTTTGCTTATATATGATGCAACGCTAGAAACAAATTTAAGTCAATCTTCTAACTGTTTGATCTGATCAACCCATATGTTAAGTAAATTGTGAAAAAATTGTTGTATGGACATGATTAAGTAAAAGAATAAGCAACTGATTATTCTTTTAGTGTACAGATTTGAGCATATGACATAGTCCACCTCCATTAAAATGAAATATCAATTAAGTTACTCATAATATATTCTACTAGTAATTAGAAAGATGATAACAGTTGCACGATCTAAGTGCTAATAAGTAATATATTGCTAAAGTGGAATAATAAGTCAGCATTATAACTGTTACCATTCTCTTAAGAAGACAAAGAAGGCTAATGAGACCACCATGCAGAGGAACTGAAGTGGAGTGGAAGCGTGGCGACAGATATAGACATACGAGGAGGATAGGAGGAGTGATGAAAAACAAATCTAGAGAAAATTTAAAGTTAGGCAAAATTGGGTGTTTCCTCCATAGCAGCAAAAGTTGGCTTAAGAAAGATGATGGAAGACGAATGAGCAAGTGGATTAGAGAGGCGAGGGAGGAAACATGAAAAAGGGTTACGAAGGAGCAAAGAAAAATGGGAGGTGATAGGCAGTCGCCGTTGGAGTGGAGCTGACCCTTTTTTCTTTTTTAACACGACCCATAATCTGACTTACTTAACGCTAGTTTACACCGAAAGGCTAACCCTTGGGGTTTGGATTACTTCGGCAACGAGTTGGTGTTCTCGCCAGTGTTGAGTTTGCTTTTGGCTTTTGTGATTTAATCCTTTCTGTTTCTCTTATGTTTCCTGTGTATATTTTTGGTGAGATTTCGACTTGCATTATGTTCTTGGAGTTTGTTCTTGTAGTGTGTGTGGTTGCCTTTGTTAAAAGTTAATTTGTAATTTTATTAGGCAACAATTAAATGCATTGACAAATATGCTTTTGTATTAATGTAGGGAATAATTTATTCCTATATATGACATAATTAGATAAATCTAGATAAAGGCATTATCTGGAATATTCCAGAGAACGCATTATATTATAAAAGACAAGTTGTATCTCATGTAATCAATCAAGCATCAAGAAAAAAAAATTAAATCTTTTGTCTATCTCTCCATATTGCTCTGCTGTGCCTAACAAATTAGGTATCAGAGCCATATCAACAGCATTAATCAGTCACTCAAAAAACAATGGCAGTAGTCCCTACAATGTTCAAGTACTCTCCAAGCGAAGTGCCAATATTCGAAGGCGAGCATTATGATTATCGGAGCAGTGAGATGATGGACTTCTTCATCTCTCATGATTTATGGGATGTCATCGAAAAAGATTATCCGGAGCCACCTGTAGATGGAGATTCTACAAGATGGACGGCTGCACAAGAGAAGTTGTACATAGAAAATCAAAAGAAAGATGCAACTGCACTTCGGTATATCAAACAAGGAGTGAGTAAATCTATCTATCCAAGAATTTTCAATAAAAGAAAAGCAAAGGATGCATGGGAAGTTTTGCAAAAAGAATTTCGAGGCAATGACAAAGTTATCTCCATTAAACTTCAATCTTTATGGAGAGATTTTGACAACCTGCAAATGAAGGAATCTGAAAATATCAGAGATTTCTTCTCCAGAGTCTCTGAAATTGTAAATCAAATTCAATGCCTTGGAGATAACATTCAAGAAAAGAAGGTGGTAGAGAAGATATTGAGATGTCTTCCTCCAAAGTTCGATCATTGCGTCGTTGCAATAGAGGAATCAAAGGACCTTGGCAAGATGTCAACACATGAGCTAATGAGTTCACTTCAAGCTCATGACCAAAGAATTAATAGAACATCAGCAAATTCATTGGAGCAAGCATTCCAATCCACCCTCAGTTTTTCAGAAAAGAAACGAAGTTGTTACAACTCAAAGAAGGGCTCATTTCAAAAGCAAAATCAAAATCAAAGAAAGGGCAATGAAAGAAATTATCAAGGCAAAGGAGAACAACGACGAGAACAGCAGAAAATTCAAGGTAATTCTGCAACTTATTGCATTATTTGCAATAAATCAAATCATAATTCTGAAAATTGTCACTTCAAATGCACGAGATGTCGAATTCCTAATCATTCGCAAAGAGATTGTTGGTATCAAAATAAAAAAGAGAAGGACAAAGCAAATTTTACAAGTGAAGAAAATGAAGAGCAGGTTTTCTACTCTTGTTTATCTGCTGAAAATGAATCACAAGATGCTTGGTATATTGACAGTGGTTGCAGCAACCACATGACCGGCAACAAAGACATTTTTGTAGAACTTGATGCAAGTTTTTCATCAGAGATAAAGCTTGGAGATGGAAAGGCACAAAAAGTTGAAGGAAAGGGGACCATTGCAGTCCACACTAAAAAAGGTAAGAAATTTATTCATGATGTGCTTTACGTGCCAAATTTAGCCCAAAATCTCTTAAGTGTTGGACAACTTGTTCAAAAAGGTTATGCGGTGAATTTTGATAATAATTCTTGCAAGATCATTGATAAGAAAAGTAATTTAACAGTGGCAAATATTGACATGACTCCAAATAAAATTTTCCGCCTATTTATGTCTCTAAATGAGAATTGTGCATTCAAATCTGAAAATTCTAATGTGTCTCATTTATGGCATTTGAGATATGGCCACCTAAGCAACAAGGGGTTGCATTTGCTGAAATCAAAGAATATGGTTATTGGTCTTCCTATCATCATGAAAGAAAATAAGGTGTGTGAAGGTTGTATTTTTGGCAAAATGCATAGATTTCCTTTTCCGAAAACTTCATGGCGAGCAAAAGCTCCTTTGGAGTTGATACATGCTGATATTTTTGGTCCTACAAGGACTCCTTCACTAAATAAAAAGAGATATTTCATTCTTTTTGTTGATGATTACACTCGTATGATATGGATTTATTTTTTAAGTGAAAAATCAGAAGCTTTCTCAAGTTTCCTACGGTTTAAAGCTCTTGTAGAACGCCAAAGTGGACACTTAATAAAAACTCTTCGAACTGATCGTGGAGGAGAGTTTATTTACAGCGAGTTCATGAATTATTGCAAGAAAGAAGGGATTGCAAGGCAGCTTACTGTGCGATATACACCGCAGCAAAACGGCGTCGCAGAAAGGAAAAATCGAACAATTGTTGAAATGGCTCGAAGTATGCTAGAAGGAAAATCCATGCCAAAGAAGTTATGGGCTGAAGCTGTTAACACGGCTGTCTATATATTGAATCGTTCGCCAACTAAAGCTGTTAAAAATATGACACCATTTGAAGCCTGGCATAAAAGAAAGCCCAAAGTAGATCACATGAAAGTATTTGGAAGTGTAGCGTATGCATTGAACCCCAAAAATGATCAACTCGTTGTCTCAAGAGATGTTGTCTTTGATGAAATGGCAGCATGGCAGTGGGATCATGATGGCTACCAAAAATCATATTTTATGAAGCCTAAAAGATCTCAAAATAATAGTTCACAACCTGTCCGATCTCAGCAAAGTATCCATGTAGATACTGCTCCTAGTTACAACTCAAATGATGAAAATGAATATGAAGACTTGGACTCTCCTATTCGAAAGGTGCGTTCTTTACAAGATATTTATGACTCATGCAATGTTGTTCTTTTTTATTGTGAACCGCAGTTGTTTGAAGAGGCAAGCAAAGAAGATGTGTGGATTGAAGCAATGAAAGAAGAAATAACAGCCATTGAGAAAAATAAAACATGGCAGTTAGTTGACTTGCCAAAAGATAAAGAAGTCATTGGCCTGAAATGGGTTTATAAGACGAAATATGGCGAAGATGGTTCTATAATAAGACATAAAGCACGGCTGGTTGCAAAGGGATATTCGCAGCAGCCCGGAATTGACTTTAATGAGACATTTTCTCCAGTAGTTTGAATGGAAACCATTAGAACAGCTCTTGCAGTGGCAGCGCAATTAGAGCTTAAAGTTTTCCAACTCGATGTGAAGTCTGCATTTCTTAATGGCGAGCTTAAGGAAGAGGTATATGTTGAGCAGCCAAAAGGCTTTGTGATAAGAGGAAAAGAAAATAAAGTTTATAAGCTTCAAAAGGCGCTGTATGGGCTAAAGCAGGCACCCCGAGCATGGAATTGCAAGATAGATAACTACTTTATTCAAAATGGTTTCCAAAGAAGTAAGAACGAACCTGCTCTTTATGTGAAAAATCAAGGAGAAGAATTTC
The DNA here is from genome assembly GCA_030737875.1 of Allium sativum. Classification (NCBI taxonomy): domain Eukaryota; kingdom Viridiplantae; phylum Streptophyta; class Magnoliopsida; order Asparagales; family Amaryllidaceae; genus Allium; species Allium sativum. The sequence goes on from CM060920.1 coordinate 251,880,548, forward strand.
TAGTTGTATGTCTATATGTTGACGATCTAATCTATTTCGGTACAAGCAACAATCTTGTTAAGGAATTTAAGGAAAGAATGATGACGGACTTTGAGATGACGGACCTCGGTCTGATGAAGTATTTTCTAGGCATGCAAGTCAAACAAGGAAAGGGCAAAATCTTCATTTCACAAGAGAAATACATTGAAGACATTCTCAAAAAAATTCACATGGCAGATTGCAAACCAGTTAACACACCAATGATGCTAAATGAAAAATTAAAGCAAGAAGATGGCGCAAAGAAGGCGGATGGAAAAATATTTAGAAGCTTGGTTGGTTCGCTAATTTTTCTCACTCATACAAGGCCTGATATTTGTCATGCAGTAAGTATACTTTCAAGATTCATGCAAAATCCAAGTAACAATCACTTGATTGCAGCAAAAAGAATTTTACGATATTTGAAAGGAACAAAAGAATGTGGGCTTCAATATGTCAAAGAGGACGAATGCAAGTTAGTCGGTTTCACTGATAGTGACTGGGCAGGAGCATTGGATGATCGGAAGAGCACATCAGGCTATGTATTTTGTCTTGGTTCCAACGTAATTTCATGGAGTTCAAGAAAGCAAAAGACCGTAGCATTATCTTCAGCTGAAGCTGAGTACATGGCAGCTACAGAGGCAGCCTGTGAAGCGGTGTGGCTGCGGAGAATTCTAAATGATATGAAGCAAACTCAAGACAAGCCAACAAAAATCTACTGTGACAATATGTCGGCTGTGGCAATGACAAAAAATCCAGTGTTTCATGCTCGCACAAAGCATATTGAGATACGTTATCATTTTATACGAGAATTGATTAGCAAGGAGGAGATTATCATGGACTTCATCAGCACAAAAGACCAGCCAGCGGATTTCCTCACTAAAGAAGTCACATTGGACAAGTTTGAAAAGTTCAAGAAGTAATTAAAAATTACAAATTAAGGAGGAGTGTTAAAAGTTAATTTGTAATTTTATTAGGCAACAATTAAATGCATTGACAAATATGCTTTTGTATTAATGTAGGGAATAATTTATTCCTATATATGACATAATTAGATAAATCTAGATAAAGGCATTATCTGGAATATTCCAGAGAACGCATTATATTATAAAAGACAAGTTGTATCTCATGTAATCAATCAAGCATCAAGAAAAAAAAATTTAAATCTTTTGTGTATCTCTCCATATTGCTCTGCTGTGCCTAACAGCCTTGGTGTGGTTGTGTGTTTGAGGCAAGGATTTCCTTTCTGATCTAGTAGTGGTTTCAGGGTTTTTGGAGAGTGATTGTAGGTAATGAGGTTGTCACTGTGAATCTCAGGTGTTGCTTTTCCACCTGTGGATGCTACAACTTTGTGCTAAGTTAATAGTTTGTTTGTAGAGACTGCGTTGTAGTTTTGAAAGTAAGAGTTCCCTGCGTTTGGATGGTCTGGTCTTTAGATTGAGCTTGGACCTACATTGCAGCATTGGCGTGTGTGATCCTTTATTTGCGACTATGTTATGTGATTTCGTTTCTGGGAATTGATGTATTGAACTGTTGTCTTCTCAGTGTGCTGGGCATATACTGTTTGTTTGCTAGAGTTTGTCGGAAATTGTCAAGCTTGCTGTGTTGTGCTTGCTGGTGGTGTTGGTCTCCGTCTTTTGTTGTTGTGCTTAGGTGCATTTCATTTGACTGATTTGTAATAGCATGCTACTTGAGTCCGTTTATGTGATTGTAAATTTGTGATTGTTTAACAAACTGTTGTTTGTATTCTCTAACGTTTGTCTGACTCCTATGACAGCTTGTAATGTTAGTTTGTTTTTACTACTTTTCTGGCTGGATTCTCACCTTGCGTGGTAATTTTTTATCTAGGTATAGGGAATTTATGTAGTAGATAGTCAATCCTACTATCTCCTGTACTTTTTTGTACTCATTATTAGTTTTAATTGGAAAAGTGTTACATATCACTTTAAAAACAAGTTGTCCTTGCCAAAACAATAAGTAGGCATTATGAATACACCCATAATCCTTTTCTAATATAGGACATAATACAAATAATGGCAGTTCCACCGTTTTGATATCATCAAATAAATAACAAAAACAATATACAATCTCAGAAGTATTACCTTGTTATAAAGAAAATACAATTTATGAAGCATGCTTATTTCATAAGGCAACATCGTTGAAGGTCCTCCTTTATCCACCAAAAACAACATCCACCATGTCCTTCCCTTGCGATATCCGTCTTCATGCTACTCGCTCCTCCAATGCCATGTGAAGCAACCTACGATTCTCCTGTCTTAATAAGCACTCCAAGTCAAAACATTTCCCAATAAGACTAATAAAGTCAAAAACATTTTCAGCTAGTACACCATCCCTCCGAGCTTTGGAAACCACAATTTATTCCATGTTCATAGATCTTTACAACTCTACATCGCATACATCAATTCGAACCCTCAAATTGAGAAGTTGGAATTACAGCCAAACGGTATAAAACTCAAAGTTCCCCAATTCCTGACTTAGCTGAATTATCTTGCACATATAAAAAGATCATACAAAGTATGGAGGCTGAATCAATCAACTACAGTTGCAAGCACAAAAATTTACGTAATAAAAGATAGTGGTAAACAAAGCTAGATATATAAAATGAAAATATGAAGAAGAAATAGCCACAATGGATTAATATATAACATTAAGCAAGCATACAGGAATTGAAGATTTAACTGTACTTGTGGTGGGTAGAATAATCAGCTTACTCTGAGGGAAAAAGATGTTTGAGGTTATGGTTTCAATATGCTGAATTGATACCAAATGTGAACAGTTTTACAATAGTTATTCTTAAAAAATCAACTTTTTTGCACTTTTTCTACAATTGGAGCAAAATGATGCACGTAAAAAGTGAAATGAAACAATATATGCAATGCAATCCTTCTGAACTGAATTTTAATTCATTTCCATGTGAACTATTAAAGAATTGATGCTATTCAAGAAAAAAGCTAATGATTATACCACGACTATGAAACATCGAGTATATAAGGGAAGACACATGTTTGGCTTAGCTCTGGAAACAAACCTGCTTAAATTTAGCATTATCCTTCATAGTCTACACACAACATAATGTGAGTCATACCAATGCCAAAACTTGGGAAAAACCTAGATATACAAATATTTGGCTCATACTTACAATATTTTTAGTCGGGTAAACTGAAAATTGGAGTTATCCTCAAAATTTATTAGTTTAATCTATATAAAATCACTAATTATTACATGGTATGTTAGATCTTTGTTTGCAAGCTAATCCAACCTACTATTTAGTTTTTCAGCAGAAAAATCAGCATTACTAAAGGATAAATATGTATATATAGGCATCCTTTATAGTAGAAAAACTTTACTTTCTATAACTGTATTAAAAAATACCATACCTAAATTTGTTGGGTGGTTTAACCACTGATCATATCAAGCATTTCTACACCATTATGTATACCATTTTTCTTCCTATAAAAAGGAAAAAACAAACTCTATTAATTAATTAGATGAAGAACCATATGCATTAAAAAACTCACCTCCATCCAAATATGCACATTTTTATAGCAGTGTAGACATCTTATATTTTAATAAGAGATGCAACTCACACTTCATATGGATTTTGATTGTATAAGAAATCGAATACGTAAATCAATAATCATAATTTATAAAGCAAGTTGATAATTTTATCTCTGTCAACTAAAATCGCCTCTGTAATAAAGTATAACATCACAGTTAGGAAAAACCGACATCTTGAAATTCACATGTTTATTTCTAGCGTGTGAGTTCAATAATTATTTTACTTTCATAAATCAAACTAAAGGTTGTACATACCCAAATCGTAGAGATTTGATTAAAATAAACACTAAAATAAAACCATAATAACTACTCATGGAACCTCATAGGTAACAAATCTCAATATAAATACCAATTAAGTAAAAAATAACTGAATCTGAAGTTTGTAGTTTAATCTTTGCCTCTTTATCTTGCTCTGCTGCAAACTTGACTTTAATTTTTCTCTTCTCATTTTCAAAATACTTTATGAAGACGATAGATTATTTAATCCTTTAAAGAGATTGTGATTAATTAAAAAGGTACACGTCAATCATTGTGACAACTCTATACAATTCAAAATTTCAAAGCCTAAATTTTTCCCAAACATAAATCATAGATAAAGTTACATAACTTGAGCTAGACTATGGGTGAACCGAGTTAAGCTAAATTCAATTTACAGGCCAGACTCCGAGTTTAAGTTTGCCTTGCTCTCAAATTAAACTAACTTGATGAAGTTGACAGTGAACCAAGTCCAAACTACATACTGCACAACTACAAAAAACTAGAACATTGGGCATGTTAGGCAACCCTAATACCTTCCATGCATTTTTCATATTCCCATAGCACTCAACAAACTGTGGGTTAATGTCAAGTGCTTCTTTGTTCCTTGCAATGCACATATCAAAATTATGTAGCGAACAAAAGATTCACAAAAAAAAAAAGTTAAAATAGGTAATATTAACAAAATGTAAAATATGACAACTGAACTAAAATAAAAATTTATATCTAATTTGAACCTGTGGTGGATGAAAAAGAAAAAAAGGGAAGGATTTCGAAGGGAGAAGAAAAGAACGATATGTTCGAAATTTTCAAACAAAATGAAGAGAATATTACGAAGAAAGAAGTTGAGAAAAAGAAAAAACTATATGGAGAGATATTTCAGCCAGAACCATTACCTGTGAAAATAATTTGCTTCCGCGATTTTTATGTTTAAATTATTTCAATTCTATTCGAGCAACTTTTTATATCCATTTATATGCATTTGTTTCAAATAAACAACGAAAAAGAAAATGGAAAAATTCGCAAAATTTGCAATTTTGATAGCAAGTATTTAAGAAATAATCGCATATGTTTTCACAAAATTTTGCGATCGTTTTGCAATAGTTTGCATTAAATTCAATATTTTTCTTTTTAAAAAAAAGAGAAATAAGTGTGTGTCACTGTCACAAGAAGAAAAGCGCTCGTGCCATTTTATTAAACATTTTAATAAAAAACTACCAACTTATGTGAAGTTAGTAAAATCCCTCATATATATATTTTTAAAATATGTACTTTTATTAACAACAATTTGGAGAAATAAATACCTCATCTGTTGCTACACCTTCAAAACAAGTGACAGAATAGACTTCACACAAAAATCGATTGTATTGAAAGACCTAACAATTGAAGATGGGAAATCAAACAAACAAACAAGGTTAAACAACTTAACTCAAACAAGGTCAAACAATAGAACATCGTATAATTGATGCATATTATCACGTGCCACATGCATATTCTTAAAAACCCAAGGCAGATAGGTGAAATGAGATGACCCCACAATTTTATCACAATTTTACTGAATTTATTTGATTTTTTAAGCCTGGGTCATCTTCTCAAAAAGGGTTCCTTCCCTTTTCTTTATTCATTTTAGGATCCATACTTACTAATATAAAAATATTAGTTTATTTCTAGATTAAATTATAGCTTGTATATATTAAGATATGCAAGCCTCTTATTGTTTGAATTTAGAGTTTTAAAGATATCAAGAAGTAAAATTGTGTAGTCTGAATTTAATCAATTATACACAGCGAAACAGAGTAAAGTTGTCAGCATTTCAATACAAATTCCATTATTTTTATTCGAATTTAAACTATTTAATTCTCTGATTTTTATTAAGGGTTCAACCATAACACAATTGCCACACTTAAAATTGTAACAAAAGTGTTTCCAGCTTCATTTGTTTGGATACCTAGTTAGTTTGACATCCTCTTTTCCCTAGATTTTCCTTAGCTATTATTCATTTATATTCAAACTTTAAGCTGTAGCAAATAGTCATTATGCCCCCATAAAAATCTAGGTATGTAAGCTTATGGCCAAACTTCCTCTTTGTAATTCAAAATCCCTTAAAAATATGCAAAACATATCCTCAGGCATGTTGCCAAATTGCTTTATAACCCTGCTTATATCCCCATATTTCCATGTAAAATCAGTGTCTAATTGTACTTTGAAAACATACATAATTTGTTACAAACAATAAAATCATGCCTCACTCAAAATGTTACCCACTTTGTTTATCAGGTTTTGCGGGTACTTTAAGTAGCTTGTACCTTACATGTCATACATACTATATGTGTGTATGTAGCTGGCATATGGTACTTTTAGAGACAAATAAGAGAATGATATATATAGTAGACCATACCCATTCACTTGATAAAAACCAATGCAAATATGACATACATAACACTTCAACATATGGCTTTACAAATTACCTAGTTCTGTAGCAAATATCTTTACTTTTTTTTTTTTTTTTGAAAATTGGTAACATATATTTCTGAAATAGCATTACATAGTAACGGTTAGCATACTAACCGGATTACAGCCAAAATATAAACTAGAAACATTAACAAAAGCATAACAAAATACAAACAAACATTCCATCCTAGAAATCACCAAACACGCTAAACAAACAACCACTAGTTCAAACACTGCACCTCAACTCCGATCATCTTCACAACTGAACAGCAGTAAATCCTCTTCTAATCGAATACATAAAACTTGGTAACATCGCGAAATAAAATTACCCAGATCTCAACAATATCTTCCTCAACTCCATAACCAACTCACACACAGAACAGGCCGCTTCACCAATACCACCGATTCACCAAAACCGCACAACCAGGAAAACTAAAAAGCATGAAATTCAAATAAACGAAGGATCGGAGAAGACCGATACTGAAGCTCTGCTTCAGTAACGCCGGCAATGCCAGAACCCGGCTCCTAAATAGTTGATCCCCAAATTCAAAAAATTGCTCCAGCAATTCCCAATCGGCAGAGCGCGAGGTGAACAACGTGCCAACGTTGAAGCGAAGATCTGGATGCTCGCGGAATGGAGGACTGATTTTGAAACCGAAATCGTTGTGATTTGGGAGAGTATAATAGCCGAGAGGTAAAGAGGAGGACACACCCTGATCTTTACTTATATATATATACATATATATATATATGAAAGCCTTGATTTTTATCATGCAATATCCACCACTATAAAACTTATAAAACCCCAAAATTTCATCATAGCTAATAACTACTTATTTCGGCACTTTCAACATTACATAGTAGTTTTAAATAGAAAAAGCAGATATGTCTTTAGCTTAGTATAAAACAAAGCATTACAACCGAATATTCTAGGTTCAATTAAACATAAAACAAACTATAGCTAGCAAATATTAAGCAGGAACTATTCTTTTTCCAAGTTTCCTTCTTTCTACTTTCACTATCCTTCCTAATTTCTTGCATTAGCAATTGAGGCTGCCTCACCATAGGATGAGACAAACAATTTAGCATCAAAGCAAAATGAGGTCAAACTTAAGCCTGGTATGAGAAACTATTTAAGATATGATATCAAGTTTATCAGGTTTAGCCATATCATATAACTTATTAAATAGGGCTTAAGAGCAGTTTACTTTTGTGTGTACAAATGTCATACAATAGTGGTGTTGGTGTGTGTGTGTATCAGGTGTATCAGGGTTATCTTTGTCACTTGTATGTATATATGCACTGCAAGGTTTAACATATAAATTAACCCAATCAATCAACATACATCAGCAATCAAGCAACATGCTATAGATTAATTTAATAAAACATTTATCATCCTACACCTAGCACCAACCCATGCTACTTAAGGGGCATGTTTTTATCAATCAAACCATTTGTAACTTATCGAGATCAAAGGTTGTTCCCTAAATTCACTAGTGTACAATCTTTGGTCCATAAATTACACCAGCACACTCGGATCCCTCGCCTTAAACAAGCCATGTGCAAGCTTGCACTGTGTCCCATGCCAAGCTAATTAAGGTACTCATCAGATTTGAGTCCCTTAGTTGTTTGCTAGATTTGTCTAATTCATTTTCATATTTAAGTCACTCTATCCTGAGTGTCGGCTTGGCTAAGCACTATAACCCGACAGTCCAACCAGACATACACAATCATTCATAAAATAAGCAGTTACTAAATATTTATTATTCATATAAATTGCACAATAAACATATGAGATAAGCCTTCCCCTTATATGATGGTTTTGTAAGTGATACATTGCTGTAAAATATAACCATGGGTGTTTTTATAAGGCACACCCTTAAAGCCTAATTTCCTTTCGTCTGTGATTTAGAGAAACTTCACATATTTTATGAGTTCATCTAAATCTCAACATACATTATTTAAAAGGAAATCTCAAAGGAAATCAGAAGCTCAGAACATGATAATTTCATTACACTCCTATTTCCTTCTTATTATAATATAGAACATAAGCTAGGACATTCACCTTGCAACCCTATATTCCCTTACACAAGCTATATTTTCAATAGCAATGACATGAGAGAAGTTTGTTCTGGTTTGTTTACCCATGGGGTATTACAATAATATTTCTCTGTTAGGGTGACTAAATCCAATTGGAAATAATAAAATAAAATTGAGAGTGTATTAGAAAAGGTATTTTCTTGCATATACATTAGCCATATTAATAAAATTATCACAACCCCGTAATTTCAGACAAAACATGATGAATTCAATCATACACTCACAACATTCAGCTTAGCCAATTATCATATAAAATTGCATATTATTCTTAAAGTATTAGGATACCTTTAATAGGTCTTAATGCCATCATTTAATTAAAAATACTCACCAATCTTTCTTTTCCTCTAAACTTCTAAATTTGATGTAGGCCGGACTCAAACTTCCTAAACTGCTGCCGCTGCTTCCTTATTTTATTTAATTTGTGATGAAAATGTAGTAGCCTAAGAACTCCTAGGTCCTCCCTATTTAATCAATCCTATACTATGGTTTCTTGTTTTAAAAGGTCAAGTTACCCTATATAGTATTAAATTCTAAAATGCTTAAATAAAACCCAACGTCTTACCCAAGCGACTTTTAAAATCTATTGAGAGATAAATGATTTGTAAAGCAAGGGTGGTTATTTTGATTTATAAAGCTTCATTTAAATTTCCTCTTTTATCTATGATCACACATTTTGCTTGTTTCTTACTACATGCCTATGAATATGAAATGGATTTATATACAACACATTACCTATCCCTATAGCCTTTCTATATTTGAAACTTGTTATATAAATATTTTCTCTTTTCTTTTTTAATGTAATTATAACGCTATCAGGTTATTCATTTTATCCGAACACATACGCGCGCGCGCACACACACACATATATATACTTATGACATATTAACTCCTTACTATTTCAAACATGTTTATCTACCATATAAATCAGGGTTTTGATATGCATATATTATCCATGTTTATCTAATCTTTTCCAAGGTTTAATTTAGATAAAAAAGATACACAGTGTGCTTATGCACACATAATCATCAACACACAATCATCTATATATTGTTGTTCCACCTTATTTAACATGATTACTCAGTGTGTGATCATAAGGTGGTTACTAATACACCCTACCTTTTAAAAATTGTGTCCCATAATTCTTGTATTACTTTAAACATTTACCCTAATCAATCAGCCTATTTACTAGTTTAAATTATATCAAGTCAGTCACCTGACTACATGTATTCTTGCATATCAAGGTAAACAACACAATCCATAATCTTAATCAGCAAACAAGTTTTGTTAACAAATTTAAACATCCATACCTTTGCATATATTTCAACTTGCAAACAACTTTGGATGATTAGTTTTAACCTTGTCTTCCACCTCCCAAGTACAATCATTTGGATCCAAACCCCACTATACTTTTACAAGTTTAATCACTTCGTTTCTCAGCTTTTTCTCTTCTTTAGCAAGAATACCTACCGAATCTTTCTCATATATTAAGTCTAGTTTGATCTTTACTTTGGTTGGTGATTTGAGTATGGCATCCTCATGATGAAACCATCTTCTTAATTGTGACACATGAAAAATATTATGCATCCCTTTCTTCTCCTCAGGCAACCTTAGTTTGTATGCTAATGACGCTATCTTTTCAACAATTTCATAGGTACTACATATATTGGGTTAAATTTCATTGTTTCCCAAACCTGAGGACCTTTTTCATAGGTGAAACCTTGATAAGCACATAATCTCCAACCTTGTATTCCACTGATATCCTTTTCTTATCAGCATACGTCTTTCGTTTGTGCTGTGTTGTAACTATTATTTCCCTGTTTGAAGAGATTTTCTCATTAGTTTCCTTCACATAATCAAGGATCCAATATCACTTCATCATATCCTTTATCCAACATGAAGGTGATAGACATGGCCTCCCATACAAAGATTTAAAGGGTGCCATGCCTATTTTTCTTTGATGACTATTATTATAAGCAAATTTGGCCAAGCGTATATAATCCTCCCAATGTCCTCCAAAGTTCAACGCACATGCTCTAAGCAAATCGTTTAGAAATTTTTAGTGATTTATATTTGCCATCTAATTGAGGATGGTATATTGTTCTTAAGCATAGCTCAACCCCCATTTCCCATTGAAAGCTGGTCCAAAATTTTGAGGTGGATATAGTGTCCCTGTCACTAACTATAGTCTTAGGAACTTCATGTAATCTCATAATTTGTTTCACAAATATTTCTACTAATTTGCTTTCATTCCTCTCTGATCTAATTATGATGAAATCGGCTGATTAGTTAGCCTATTAATAATTACCCAAACACTATCATTTCCTCTTTTGGATTTTAGCAAGCTACCTACAAAATCCATTATTATATCTTCCCAAGGGGTATTTTCAATGGTTGCAACAGTTCTGATGGCTTTTGATATTCAACCTTTACATATTGGAAAACGATACACTCAACTACAAATTTTCACACTATTTCTTTTATGCCTATCCACCAAAAATCCCTCTTAAGATTTGTATACAATTTTGTGCCTCTTGGGTGAATAACATACTTGCTCCTGTGATAAGTATTTAGTATTTCCTTTTTCAGGGAATAACATACTTGCTCCTGTGATAAGTATTTAGTATTTCCTTTTTCAGGTTTTCGTTAGAAGGTACACAGAGCCACTTTTTATTCCTCAAATAACCTTGGACATCAATATGGAAATTCCCTACTTCTTCTCCTTTTAATATAAGAGTCTTTTGCTCATTTAAAAACAAATTTTGATCTTGTATAGACCCCACTTTGGTTGTAAATCTGATTTAATACTTATAAGGCTCATTCTTCCATGTTTACTGATTCACTGCCTACCTCCATAGGTACGCTGCTTGTACTTTGTATTTCCACATCAGTGAGTAATGGTAAAGCTTTAAATTCCTCAATCATCAATGAAGCTACCCTAGCATGCTATCTACTAAGTGCATCAGCCACCCTATTGGCCTTGCCTCATGTACAAAATATCCAAATCATATGCAGCTAGGAATTCCACCCATCTATGTTGTCTGATGTTCAAATCCTTTTGAGAAAATAAGCATTTTAAAGACTTATAATCTATGTATAATCAAACTAGCCCCTAACAAATAGTATCTCCAAAATTTCAAAGCGTAGACCACTGTAGCTAGCTCCAAATCATAGGTTGCATGCCTTGTTTCACTTGTCTTTAATTGTCTTGAGGCATATGCTAGTACCTAGTTTTTTTGCATTAAAACAACCCCCAAAACCAGCCCCACTTGCATCAATATAAATCACAAATCCACCATTTCCCTTAGGTACCTTTAGTATAGGCACTTTAACCAATTCCTCTTTCAGTTGCTCAAATGCTTTTTCACACTACTCAGTCCAAACAAAGGGTTGGTCTTTTCTGGTAAGTCTTGTAAGTGGTATAGATAATTTAGAAAAATCCTTAATAAACCTTCTATAATACCCAGCCATCCACATATATGACCTCACCTCCGTCATTGTTTTAGGTCTTCTCCAAGCTTGCACTGCTATGACCTTATTAAGATCAACTGATATACCTTTTTTTTTGATATAATATGTCCAAGGAAACTTACTTCATTTTTTCAAAAACTTTGATTTTGAATCATTCTGCCTCAACTTACTAAAAACCTTATGCAGATGGCTCTTATGCTCTTTTACTGTCTTAGAATAAATTAAAATATCATCCATAAAAATCAAGACAAACTTGTCTAAATAATCCCTAAAAAATTTGTTCACTAAATCAACAAAGTAGGAGAGGGCATTTGTAAAGCTAAAGGGCATAACTAAGAACTCATACAATCCATACATAGTGTTAAAGGTTGTGCATTTGATACTTTCCTCCTCCACTTTCATTTAATGGAAGCCAAAAGCCAGATGAAATCTTGAAAATATAGTTGCTCCATTCAGTTGATCAAAAAGATCATCAATTCTAGGTAAGAGATGATTATTTTTGATTGTGACTTTATTAGGTTCCCTATAATCTATGCACATCGGAAGGGTGCCATCATGATTTTTTACAAACACAATAAGTGGCCCTTACCATGAACTGCTTGGTCGAATAAACCCTTTTCTTCCAACTCCATCAATTGCTTTTTCAATTCAATCAATTCATTTGGCTCTATCCTGGTTGGCTTTTTAAATATTGAGCTCGCTCCATGCATCAGTTTGATTTTAAACTCAACATGTTTATGATGTGGTACCCCCTTAACATCTTTAAATGCATCAGTGTATTCTCTTACAATGGGTATTTGGTCTATTGTAACTTCAACCTCTAGGATATCCAAGTCAAAAATACAAGAAAAGCTTCTTTCTTTGGCTACTTAACAAAGAATTAATACTTTTGTGTTCTCAGCATTCATCAGTGATATCATGGATGTTTCTGTAGGATCTAAATTAACCCTAGAGGAGGGAGGGAGGGGGGTGAATAGGGTTTATCGTAGTTTTTGCTGAGTAATTAAATAATATCAATTGCAGATAATAATCAGAGTAAATGCGGAAAATAAATAATACACGGATATACCCAGCTTCGGCAAAACCATGCCTACAGCTGCATTCCCCAAGGTTTCTACTAGGTATTAGTCAACGATTACAATGTTTACAACACCCGTAAACTCGCGACAATTCGTAGCCTATTTTTCCTAACCCTACGCTCAAAACTTATCCCCAGTTTCTACTAGGAGCTACACAAAAGGCATCACAATCTCGCTCTAGTTGCACTAATCCTACGCTCAAAACCCTGCACTGACTTCTATTCCCGTAATCAGATTTCCTCGAATTACAACTCCGTAATTCGTCTCCCTAGTTTTATAGACAAACCAGAAAACTTTAAACCAATTATAAGGTTAAAAACACGAAAATAAAAACAATGGACAATACCCTAAAAAACGACCCTAGTTTAATAAAATCCTTTCTCCCTTAATTATTTTGGCCGGCCCTCTTTTATTTGTGCTTCATCCATTTTCATTTTATTTGGCCCGATCTTCTTTGTCTCCCTGAAAATAAAAAATGGCGGCTCCTGGGGTTTTGATTCTTTTCCCAAATCTCGACTTCTATGGCTTCTGAAATTTGAGGTTCTCTGTATGCTCGCGTTTGCCCTGGTTGTTTGATCAATTTGAAATGATTTGATCCAAGTTATTTCTGATCTCTGGTATGTTATTGCAATTCGAATTTTTTCTTGATTTGTTCGAACATGGATGATCTATAGCCAGTGATGATTGGGTGTTTGTATAGGATTAAAAATCCGATATTTGTGCTCTGATTTCGTGAATGACTTGTTCATGATTCTTGCGATATTTTTGTTCTAGAATTTTTGTATATACTGGAATTTCCTTTGATTTTAAACCTGAATGTATATTGCTTAAATCTTGGTCCTTAGCTTTAAACTCGTGGACTTTGAAATCTGCAAACTTGCATGAGAAAATGTGGTGGCAATCGATTACAATCTTGAATAGATTTTTCTGGAACTTCGATTATATTCTTTGGCCTTATCTAAATTAAAACTTTGTCAAATATGTTGTAGCTTTTCTTGTACTAAGAAACTACTTGCGTGAACTTCTGGAAATTGTTTGAAAATGGGAATACTCGCAAGATTTTCGTTTCTTTGAATCATAGAAATTCTTTCTTTCCTGCTTTACTTTGTCATGTTGTTTGTATCCATGTATAATCTTCAGCTCATTATACTGATCAATGCCATGTATTAGTTCTTGTAATGCTTTGGCTTTGCTTCTTTGCTGCACAAATGCTATATTTGCATAATTGTGTACACACTTGTCCACACAGTCACATGTACCATCTTGAAACTAATATGTTGTTAGTTGCATGCATCAACCTGTGTGCAGTCTTGTTGATCTAACTATTTGTGCTGCAATTGTTTGCACCATGCTTGCACAAGATTCTACCTCGACCACACTTGAAATGCTTGTACATGTTCGAGCCTGTGCACTACTTTAATCTTGCTTGTTCCATGTATACTTGTTAGCTCTCTTGACATGTGACCTGGGCTTTGCTTTGTTGCTTTGATCTATGATCTACCATCACCTGTATAATCACTTGTATAACCTGAACTGCTGTATGTATACTTCTTTTGTTAACATTTACTGTTGTATTCTGTTGCAAGCTTCATACTTCTAGCACCACTGTGTATCTGCACTTGCTTGAGAAATTGTATGGCCTGGTCTTTGACACTTGTAATTTGTCATGTTGACTGTGCACTTACATTCGGGCTGCCTTGAACTTGCTTGACCTTTGAGAAGTCCTTCTTACTTGTGCACACTTGTTGTACACTGATTAAGCTGAAAATTCTATACTACTATGTTGACCCATTTTTGTGATGAACTTGAATATTTGTGTCACTTTGTTTGTGCTAAACCTGTTTGGTTTGATGTGTACTTTGCTTATGCACTGTATTTGTCCATGACATTGTTCATATGCCACATTGTATATACATACAATGTATGTATGTATATATATATATATATATATATATATATATATGAGTATATTCTGGACGGTGGCATTGATTCTTGGGTTCATGTCCATTCACGATGTTTTGACCGTATTGCCTCTGCACAGAAATATGTGTATATACATGAATTGTATATGTATACACATATAGTGCGCGTGTAATTTATATATGTGGGCACTACAGTCGACATCTACCTTGTGGTATTTACAGTGTATCACTGTTAATATCACAAGCATTCTAGGCAGAGATGGACATATATATATCAGACCAAGTCTAGAAAAATGATGAGAAACACACCAAAATTCTGAGGCAAATAAAATTTAAAATAAATTTGTATTTGCTAGTTTTTAATTCTATTTTTTTTAGTTTACTGTGTGTGTTTCTATGAATGGTATGAAGAAGACTGGACTGGATTGGAGCACAAGAAGACTGTGTGTCAGTGTTAGTGAATATATAACTGAGTCCGTATATAAGTGAATGAGTGTAACTGTAATTACTACTTTTTTTCAAACGGCTAAACTAATGGTGATTGTTTCCTAAAACAAATCTCTTTCTTCCTTCTTCTTCTTCTTCAATCGCTTCTCTCGTGTTTCATCGCTGGCTCTAGCTTCTCTCGTGAATCTACGCTGTCTCTCTTCTTCTAGATCTGCGGATCTGTTGGCTAAGATGGTTTTTTTTTGGTGATTTTGTGGTGGGGGTTTCGTTTGTGGGACCTTGCCCTCCTTTAGTCACCGTTATTGCTGCGATTAAGAAGGTAGTCGACGAGCCGTTCACTGTGGATTTCTCAGTAATCCACTCTTATGCAGTGACGGTTTGTTCGCTGAAGGCCTTTGAGGTTCTGGTTAGGCGCAAATTCTTGCTTATTTCTAATCGTTTTGCGGAATTGACTCCTGTTTTCTCTGGTAAGTTTGCATCTCCTTTCTCCCCTAAAGGGGTCTTGGGAACTAAGATTTTGTCTACGGCTATGGGCTTATCTCCAGCGTCTGAAATTTGTCGGGGCAAAGAGGAAGTGACTACCTCGTTTGTACCTAGTTTAAGGTTCTGTGGTGCTAATAGTTCTTTTTTCCGATCTGTGGTTGGGTTTGCTGTTGGCACGATTGTTTGTGGTGGGTTTTTCAGTCACGACTCATGTGTTCTGCTTCCGGCACTCCTAGCTGATGCTGGGGAATTGACCACCCCGCTCAGCGTTGCTATGAATTGTAAGGGAACAGTGGCTTTTGCTGAACGGTTGGAGGTGCGTGGAAAGGCTAAAGTGGGCGTGAGTTCAGAAGCTGTTCAGAAGTGGTATGGAAGGAGTTCGAAACGAAATCGGCATCGAAAACGCTTGAATCCAGTTTCGAAATGCTTTCCAAATCATTCCAGTCCAACCACTGAACCAACGCTAGCTTTTGCGGCTCCACCACCCCCTCTAGCAACATCAAACTCTTTTGCAAAGCTCGCAGTCACCGTGGAAGATTCTGGTATAGGCAACTTTAGTGGGGATTCAGCAGATTCCGTTTGTGTTGAGGAGTTGCAGGCAGTTAAGGCTGCAGCGTTTGCTGGCAATCAGGCTCATGTTTCAGTAGGGTCTTCTTGGCTAAGGGGAGCTGAGTTTCGTCGTTGGAGGAAGAAGGCATCTCGTGATAGTCGATTGCAGCCAGAGAGTCCTCCTCTACGCGTGGCATCGGCGTCCTCACGGGAACTGTCGATTTGCTTCTCGTCAGTGAGCTTGAGTTTAGACGTTGACTTTGGGTGGAGTTGCGGCGGCATTTATGCTGCTTCCTCATCGTTTTGCTTGGATAACAAGGCCGTGGAGCTGCAGTCACACCCTAGGACGAATGGCGTGGCAACTCCGACTTTGTTGCTACCAGTGCCTTGTTCAGTGGTGATTGGCTCGGAGGGTGTGGGGCAGAAGTCCGAGGACCAGGTTACGGTTGGTTTTCAGGTGTTGCTTGCGTCGAGATTACGGTCTTTGGTTGCACCTTTCTTTGCCGAGTTGAATGTTCAGGTTTGTAGTGAGGCAGCTCTCTTCTTATGCCAGGTACCCATTTCTTTCACTTTTGGTAATTCTTGTGGGTTGATGCAAGTTATGGGCAGGCTTACTGTTGGTTTACTTAATCACTTTGCTTTTTCTGGCCTTACTTCAACAAGTGTCGTTTGTCCCCTATAATTTGCCCTTTCTTATATATTCGCTGCGCCCTTGTTCCTTGACCCTGTTGGGTTTCAGTTTGACTTTTGTGGGGTTGGGGTTTTTCTTTTAGATGGGCACTGGTTTTTTGGTTTTTTTGCGGGCTGGTTTGCTTCAGGCTTGCACAGGGCATGTGTTTATTCCTGTGTCAGCTGGGACTTGATCTCCAGTTTGATTGGTTTTTCTGGGCTTTTGCGTTATGGCTTCGACCTGCTTCGGTCTTTGGTTTTGTTTTGTTCTTTAGTCACTACGAGGCCTCTTCCGTGTCGCTAGTGACTAGGCTGTTTATTTGGCTTTGGTTATCGTTTGATTTTGGCCCCTTTTGTAGGCTTCGCTATGGTTCGACATCATGGGATGGGTGGCTTCTCTGTTGTAGACGTACAGTGGGCGATGAGTTCGCACGCTATACGGGTTACCGGAGATGTGGCCTTCTATGGTTGTCTCGATCGCCGGTAATTTTTTCGAGATCCGTTGGTGGAATTTTGTCTTTATGTCAGGTCTATCAATCTGATGATAGATCTGCATTGGTAAAGTTCATACAGCAATTGGTGTTGTCTCCATTGAGCAACCCCACTCTTCATTTAGATTTAGATTTAGATTTAGATTCCCGTGTTGCTTCGTTTCAGTCAATTGATTCTTCCCCTTCTTCTTCTTCTTTTTCTTTTTCTTCTGTTTCTTCTTGTTCTGGTTCTGCAACGTCTGTTTCTTTTGGGTCTCCTCTCCTTCTTAGTAAGGCCGAGATAGTAATCATTAACGAACGTCTATCATGCCTTACTAAGAACTCTTATCTCCCTCGTTGTGCGGCAAGGGGCGCTTGTGCTCCTATCCTGAGTACCGATGTTTCTTCCGGGAATTCTGGTCCTTGTGCTGACTCGACCCCCTTGGCTGCGCGATCCTATCGGCATAGTCAGAGGGCGGCTCCTCGCACTCTCTGTACCATTCGCACACGCTCTGTAGCGGCGTCCGAGCAGATCATCAGATCTACTCGTCATACTCTTTACCTTATCTGAGTGCGGCGGTACGCTCCCCCTTCTGCTTGTGCTCTGGTTGCTTCTTCGGGTTTGTTTTTTCATGGCGAACTTCCTTTTCTGGAACATTCGGGGGATTGCGAACGAAGCATCGGTGGCTAGGCTTAAACGCATTGTCCGTAAGCACTCTATCTGTTTGGTGGCGCTTCTGGAACCACTAGTGGTACCAGAAGCGATCATCTCTTCGATTTTCTCTTTTGGCTTTGGTAGGGCCATAGCTAATGTTTCCAATAAGATTTGGATCCTCTGGTCCAAAGGTGTTGTCGTCCACCCTATCTTCGATTCGGAGCTGCTATTATCTATGGCTTGTTCGTTTCCCGCTTTTTCTAATTCCTTCCTTTTTTCTGTGGTTTACGCTAAGTGCGATAGGATAGAGAGGCAAGCCTTGTGGGCGGATGTTCTTTCTCTGTCTGACTTGGGGTTTACTGCTTCTGTGTTTGGCGGTGATTTCAATGTTGTTGCTAGTCAAGCAGAAAAGCGTGGGGGAAATGTCGTTAACTGTTTGGCGGTAGCGGATTTTAACGCTTTAATCATTCGTTCTGGTCTTTCGGAAGTGCCTTTTGTAGGGTCATCTTTCACTTGGTGTAACAACCAAGAAGGCCCTAACCGAATTCTGTCCAGGCTAGACAGAATTTTCGCTTCTGAGGGTTGGTTTTGTTTTCCTTTTACTTTTTCTATCTCCCATCTTCATCGCACCCTTTCCGACCATGCACCTATGCTTCTTAGTTGTTCCCCCCGCTCCCTGTCCGGCCCTTCCTCTTTTAGGTTCCAGAGCATGTGGCGTTCTCACCACTCCTTCCTTAGTGTCGTTGCCGACTCTTGGAACTCCCCAATGAGTGGTGCCCTATGCGTTTCCTTCTCTCGTAAGCTGAAAAGGCTTAAGTCTTGTCTTAAGGCATGGAATTTGCTGGTTTTCAAGAATATTTTTGACCGCGTAAGAGTGGCTGAAGAAATTCTTATCCTAGCAGAATCGACTTTTGATGAGGAGCCTAGTGCAGTCAACCAGGAGGCTTGGGCTTTGGCTCAGCTCGCCTTCTCCTCTGAACTTCGTATCGAACATGACCATCTTCAGCAGAAAGCTGGAATTAAGTGGATTGTGGAAGGAGATACAAACTCCAAGTTCTTTCACTCGACTATTCGTAAGAAGAATAGTCTTCTCACGGTCCGTCAGATTCGTCGCCCTGACAATTCCTTGGCTTCCACTCCTAGAGAAGTCAAAGATACCATTCTCTCCCACTTCCAATCTTTTCTCTCGGTTCCCTCGGTTACTTCTCCTGATCAGTCTCTGCTTGCTTTCATTCCTAGATTGATCCTTCCGTCAAATAACACCGACCTAGCTGCACCTCCTACCTTGGAAGAAATACGTGCTTGCGTATTTGCTCTAAGCAAGGACATTGCGAGTGGGCCGGATGGTTTCAACGGGGTATTTTATAGGAGCGTTTGGCCAATCATTCAGGCAGATTTTAGTCTCGCCATTCAGTCCTTCTTCTCGGGTGAAGTTCTTCCCGCTAGTTGGACTTCCACCAATTTAGTTCTCATCCCGAAGAGTGATCTCCCATCCTCTTGCTCGGATTTTAGACCTATCAGTTTGTGTAACTTCTCTAACAAGGTTATTTGCAAGGTCCTAACCTCTAGGCTTGCACTGTTTCTTGAGCGCATTATTTCGTCTTCGCAGGCTGGGTTTGTGAAAGGAAGACTTATCACTGGTAACGTTCTTTTGGCCCATGAACTGATTTCTCAGATTGACAAGAAGATTCGTGGCTCTAATGTAGTCGTCAATCTAGACATGGCTAAGGCTTACGACCGCATGTCGTGGTTCTTCATCATCAAGGTCCTCAGGGCTTTCGGATTTCCAGAACCACTTATTGATGTGATCTGGAGACTTATCTCCAACTATTGGTTCTCCGTTCTCATTAACGGCTCGGCGACTGGTTATTTCAAGTCCGGTAGGGGTCTCCGGCAAGGAGACCCTCTGTCCCCTTCCCTGTTCGTTATTGCCGCTGAGGCTTTTGTTCGTGGTCTCCACTCTCTAACGGTTACGGGGCAGATCCATAGGTTCGGTCTTCCAAGAGGTTGCCATATCATCTCCTCCTTATCCTTTGCAGACGACATCATCATTTTCATAAATGGCTCTCGTCGGTCTATCAACTGCCTTCTTGGTTTTATTAGACGGTACAAGAGTTGCTCGGGGCAACTCGTGAACACCGCCAAAAGCTGCTTTGTGCCTGCTAAAGATCTTTCCTCCCTTAGATCCTCCTGGATCGAAGCTACCTCTGGCTTTAAGGCTTCTTCACTTCCGCTTCCTTATCTAGGTATAGTTCTATATCGAGGCAGGAAGCTTAACGCCATTTTTGATCCCCTAACCGATAAAATCAGGGGTAAGATTATTAGGTGGAATGCTGCTCTCATCTCCCAAGCTGGTAGACTCGTTCTCATTAAGTCTGTCCTTGACTCCATGGGTTCTCATATCTTTGCTGCTATGACACCCACTGCTTCCTTCTTCCGCTCCTTCCGTTCTTTGGCCTCTTCCTTTTTCTGGGGCAACAAGGACGCTGTTACTAGGCATCACTGGATCTCTTGGAACACCGTTTGTCAACCAAAAGAAGAGGGAGGTCTTGGCCTCCGAAATCCTAAGGATATCTGTTTAGCCTTTGCTTGCAAGCTTTGGGCGAGATTTGGAGCAAACAACTCCCTTTGGGCGACGTTCCTCCATGCTAAGTACCACAGGCTAGCAATCATGAATTACACAGGTATCCCATCTTACGCTAGTGAGACGTGGAAATGTATGCAATCCGTGAAGGCGATTTCGGATGGCCATTGGAATGGTACCATCTGGGATGGCAATCCCTTCACTCCAAAGGCAGTGTGGGAGTCTGTGAGGCTGTCTGGTCCTCGTCTTCCTGCCTTCAACTTTATCTGGAATGTCCGTATTCCGCCTAAGGTTTCTATGTTTATGTGGAAAACTTTGCATGATGGTTTATCTATAGACGAGAACATTCAGCGTATAGGCATCCCGCTTGTGTCCAGATGCAGGTGTTGTAACACTGGACACTCCGAGTCCTCCTCTCACTTGTTAATCTCTGGTGCCTGTGCCAGAGCTGTCTGGAATTACTTCGGGAACCTGATGGGTTGCTGAGGTAATACCTACTCTTTGGAAGGTCTGCTTAGTTTCTGGTGGGCCTGGAACACCAGAAAATCCTTCCACTCTATACTACGTCCTTTGATTCCTTGTCTTATATGCTGGCACATCTGGTGTGCCAGGAATAAGGCAGTTTTCGATGAAGTAGCTATGGATCCTCTTTCGATTATCCGGAAGATTAGGAACGATGTTTTTCTAGCATTTCGGGGCCGTCCTTTCGGTGGTGTCTTTGGTCGGCGCTCTAGGAGTTTGGTCGTCTTGTTTGATGTTGCATCTTCAACGACAGATCTTAGAGCAGGCATCGGTTGACTTAGGTTTTCCCCTCTTCGGTTTCTGATTTTTTGTTCTCGGTTTTTTTGGTAGTCAGTGATGATTTTGATTTCTATTTTTAGGCCTCCTCCTAATACCCCTCCCCCACCCCTCCCCCCCAACTATGACGTTTACTAGTTGTGCAGGACTATTAGGCACCTGTTAAGACAGATTGGAGCAAGGTGGAGCTAGGTGGTTGCTCATGTTTTGGGATTTTGGAGCGCTTTCTTCTGGAGATTTCAAGACTAGATGTCTTTTGAGTTCAGGGGTCCTGTGTTAGTGGGAGCATTGGAAGATTTCAAATTACAGATTTTCAGATGTCAGAGATTATTCGTCGACTTTGGAGCGTGATGAGCCAGGGCTTCTAGGCCCCCTTAGAGAGTATTGATTGGAGCTGCTTTTCCATTTTTTAGGCCTATTTCTTTTTGTTCCCTGTTGTTGTATTCTGGTTTTGTCCCTTCTTTGTGTGTGCACGGTTTCTGTTATTCAGAAATCGTTTTTGTGAGCCGTTGGAGAATGGCTGGATTCTCCCTTTTGGTATGACACATAAATATTTTTTTTTAAAAAAAAGAATGAGTGTAACTGTAGTGAGGCAGTGAATGTATACTAGAGTGAGTTGTAGTGAGGAACAAATGTACAGAATGAGAAAATTGTACTGATATTTGTAATAAACAAAATTGATTCAAAATACAATATTATTTTTTATTGTGTTCAAACAAATTTTTCTATCGTATTCAATTTGTTTACGGGTACAATATTTTGTGAAGTAATATCTGTGAATATACAATAGTGGAGTCTGAATGTTGTACAATTTTAGATGTTGAAATAAAATATTTGATTGAATAACTATACTGCGAATATATGCTATTGTGTACAATAGTATATTATTCATCCAATATTTATTTTTGTGAAACAATGTAATATAAAATAGTACAGTTACAAACACATTTAAATAATATCATATGTTTGTTATCATCAAACAAAAATCATACAACACATTGTTGTACCCAACAATCTCCCCCTTTTGATGATGACAAACATATACAAGATTTTGAATGTGTTAAATGTGTTTGAACATGAAATATATTACTCCCCCTATTTGTATGCTCCCCCTACAACTGAACTCCCCCTATATATATGTGGAAAATATAAATTATGAAATTCAATTGACCATTCTCCCCCTAGATATTTAATTTTCAATCTTAAAATATTCCTGAATTGAATACTCAATCAAAATCTTGACCATTCTCCCCCTTTTGTTATCATCAAAAGAATAATAGAAATCAAAATAGTGACGAATATAGACCATAAATATAAATTCAATTTAGAAGAGAGAATATATATCGTAAATCCCATTTAATCAAACAAAAATCATAATAATCTTTAAATTAGAAGCAAATTTCGCTTTCAGAATGAATGGATTTACGATGGATTTTATAGAATAAGGAGAGTTCAATAAAGTTGAATATTTGAATATGAATTTCAAAGATTTTAAATAAGCTTAAACTGTGTTAAGCACTTGCTAACCACGCATAGCCCAAAGGTCTTTTAAATGGGGTTAGTAGCAACTAAACTTTATCCTCTCTAATGAGTTCCATCCATGCACAGCCCAAAAGTCTTTTAAGTGAGAATGGAAGCACATAGAGATTAAGGTAATTCACCCACGCATAACCGCGAGGACTTTTAAATGGGAGTGAATACCAAGGATAAATAATATATATATATATATATATATATTGTTTTCTCTTCTTTTATATTTATTTTGATTTCCAAGAATAATTTGAACTCTCCAAATTAAATAAAACCACAATGAATGACAGAAATATGGTAGACATAGAAGATGGTCGTGAAATAAGCTCTAATTTAAAGATGTTATAAAATTTGTCCAATCATCATGAGATTTTAAAATAACATCTCCTCTAGTTATGAATTATACCATAGTCACAACTCATCACAACTTCATAAATCAAATAATAATTTTGATGAGTTCCAAAAAGGGTTCAAATCGATCAATAATTTCTATTTTTGAATAAATAATCAAAAATAGTTTTAAATTGAAAATATCAATTTCAAGTAGGGATTTTGAAATATTAATGCGAGTTGAAAATCAGTTTTAAAAATCAATCAGTATAATATGAAAATTTTCTAATATTTATAATACTGATTGTTCATAGGCAATTTTAAAACCACTTGTATATTAATTCAAATTGCCTATGAATTTCAATGAAATCCAATCACTGATTTTCCATCCCATTGTCCGATCACTAAGATATTCAAACGAATTAAATTGGTTTCCTTTATTAGAGCAACATAAAATCATTTTCGAAGCAAGATTCACATGGGAATTTTTCAGAGTATTTTAACAAGCGCAAGAACCAGTCAATAATTCAAATCAAAGGCAAATATTTGAAACTACTTAAGAAAGAAAAAAAAAATATTTTTAGAATTCAAATCCAAATATTATAGTCCATGAAATTCAACAATTGATTAAAAATAATTTCAACCTCAAAACAGTCAAGCAAAGTAAAAAAAATGAAATTTTCACAACTAATCAATCATAGCTTTCAAGTAATATGCTGAATTAAGTATGGTTTTTCAATATTTTCCAAAGTGAGTTAGAAGACACTGAAAACAACAAAGATGTGTGAAATTTCATTAGTTTTTCAGAACATCACAAATTTTATAATTCCGATTAACAGTGATCCAGATATGCTCAAAATATTATGGTAGTTTCAATAAAAAAATTAGCATAAAAAATAAAAACACGAGTTTAGAGATCATACCTGACATACCATGATCGATTTGAACAAATGAATCTCCAACTCAGAAATTTATGGTTATGGAACTCCAAATATTTTAATAATATAGAACAATATGAATTTTATCTATCTTAAGCACAGCTGTTTTTTAGCCTCCTTCGGTACCTAAATGTTTATAAATCGAGTAGTCTAACAAAGACTGTTTTACCACTCTTAGCTTCGTTTACACATTTTGGTACCCAAACCCATTTATATAACAATCTATTAGTATCCAATAAAGTACCTTTAGGAACCCAAAGTCGTTTAATTTTAATCGAATTTGTTTTATTATCTTTTGGGATCCAAACATGTTTAACTGAATTGTTTTCAAGCGAGTTTTCATTTTGTTTATGATTTGAAAACACTTTGAAATTATTAGAATTCAAATTTCCAATTTGAACTTTTTCAAAGCTATTTGTAGGATTTTCAAAATTATCAAAATTTCGTTTTTCAACTTGATCAATTTTCCCAAAGCGATTTGAAGGATTTTTAAAATCACACATTTCAAGTTGATCAAATTTATCAAAACCGAGTCCTATCTTATTCTTAACAAAAAATTGGTTTTTTAACAACATATTCAATGATTTTTCTCCTTTAGAAAATTTAGCCAATATTGACTCAACCCGTTGAATTTTAGATTTAAGATCCCTATCTTCTTTTATTATATTCGAACAACGAGTTATAATGATCTTTCTGTTTTAAGAATCATTTTGTTTCAAAACCATATTTTCGTTTTTAAGCATTTTAATTTTCGCATTGGACTCAAAAATGCACTTTCAAATTGTTTACGCTCTTCAATTTCAAGTTTTTCAAAATCATTGAATTTCTCAATTTCTTTTTCCAAATCGTGATTGATACGAGTAATTTCAGATTTGTTATTTTTCAAAATCATATTTTTGTTTTCAAGGGTTTTGAAATTTTCTTTTATTTAAACCATTCTTTTTGTAAAGTCGTGCATTTATCGCATTTGATATTTTTTTATTTTGTTGGTTTCAATTTCAAGCTCATTCAGAATTGATTCAATTTTCAATAAACTTTTTTCTCCAAAATTTCATGTTTGGAATTTTTAACCTTCTTAAACCTATCCAACTCCTTTTGCAAAAAATCATTTTTTGTTTTTAGTTCAATCTCGCTTATTTTTAGAAATACAATTCCCTTCTCAAGCTTTTGAAACATTTCATTAATATGAACTAAATCATTTTCCAAAACTAAACATTTTTTGCAGTTCAAATTTTCAATCTTTTTAACGTTTTCAGGTTTTAATTCCAAATCATGATTTTTATTGCTCAACTCAACATTTTCAGATTTTAAATTTTTATTTGTCAGTTTGAGACTCTCAACAGTTTTAGTTAATTTATCACAAAAAAGAATTAACATTTCAAAAGGAAATTCACCGTGCTCATTATCTGTTCAGTCTTCGTCATTATCATCATCCAATCCATCTTCTGTAAATCCTGTCAAGCATAACTCTGAAGTTGAGTTGGCTATTGGGGGATTGAGCTATTGCTATCTTTTCTTCCATACAACGCATCAAGAGTTATCCAGATTTCCTGTGCAGTCAAACAATGAGAGATATGGTTATATTGATCTTCATTAATATAAGAATATAAAATGTGCGTAGCACGAGAATTAATTATAATGTCATTTTTATCTACCATATCATATCCATTTTCAATAGTATCCCAACATCTAGTATTAACAGATTTTAAATAAAATTCCATTTTTAATTTCCAATTTAAAAATTTTGTTCCATTAAAAATTGTCGGGGTTATACAGGAAAAATTCTCGCTACATTGACAACTAGAAAACTTACCGTTAGGAAAATCCATGACTCTAGAGTTATAAAAAATACCTGCTCTGATACGGGGGGTGAATAGGGTTTATCGCAGTTTTTGCTGAGTAATTAAATAATCTCAAGTGCAAATAATAATCAGAGTAAATGCGGAAAATAAATAACACATAGATATACCTAACTTTGGCAAAACCCTGCCTACTGTTGCATTCCCCAAGGTTTTTACTAGGTATTAGTAAACGATTACAACGCTTACAACACCCGTAAACTCGTGATAATTCATAGCCTATTTGTCCTAACCCAAGCTCAAAACTTATCCCCAGTTTGTACTAGGATCTACACAAAAGGCCTCACAATCTCGCTATAGTCGCACTAATCCTACGCTCAAAACGCTGCACTGACTTTTATCCCCGATATCAGATTTCCCCGAATTACAACTCCGTAATTCGTCTCCCTAGTTTTATAGACAAACTAGAAAACTTTAAACTGATTACAAGGTCAAAAACACTAAAATAAAAACAATAGACAAAACCCTAAAACAAGACCCTAGTTTGATAAAATCGTTTCTCCCTTAATTATTTTGGCCAGCCCTCTTTTATTTGTGCTTCACCCATTTTCATTTTATTTGGCCCGATCTTCTATGTCTCTCTGGAAATAAAAAATGGCGGCTCCTAGGGTTTTGATTCTTGTTCCAAATCTTGACTTCGATGGCTTCTGGAATTTGAGATTCTCTATATGCTCGCGTTTGCCCTGGTTGTTTGACCGATTTAAGATGATTTGATCCAAGTTATTTTTGATCTCTGGTATGTTATTGTAATTCGAATTTTTGCTTGATTTGTTCGAACTTGGATGATCTATAGCCAGTGGTGGTTGGGTGTTTGTTTAGGATTAAAAATCCGACATTTCTGCTCTGATTTCGTGAATGACTTGGTCATGATTCTTGCGATATTTTTGTTCTGCAATTTTCGTATATACTGGAATTTTCTTCGATTTCAAACCTGAATGTATATTGCTTAAATCTTGGTCCTTGGCGTTAAATTCATGGACTTTGAAATCTTCAAACTTGTGTGAGAAAAATTGGTAGCAATCGATTACAATCTTGAATAGATTTTTCTTGAACTTCGATTATATTTTTTTGGCCACTTCTAAATTAAAACTTTGTCAAATATATTGGAGCTTTTCTTGGACTATGAAACTACTTGCGTGAACTTCTGGAAATTGTTTAAAAGTGGAAATACTCGAAAGGTTTTCATTTCTTTGAATTAGAGAAATTCTTTCTTTCTGCTTTACTTTGTCATGTTGTTTGTATACATGTATAATCTTCAACTCATAGTACTGGTCACTGCCATGTATTAGTTCTTGTAATGCTTTGGCTTTGCTTCTTGGTTGCACCAATGCTATATTTGCATAATCATGTACACACTTGTCCACACAGTCGCATGCACCATCTTGAAACCAATATGAATTGTTAGTTGCATGCATCAACCTGTGTGCAGTCCGTTGATCTAACTATTTGTGCTGCAATTTTTTGCACCATGCTTGTACAAGATTCTACCTCGACCACACTTGAAATGCTTGTACATGTTCGAGCCAGTGCACTGGTTTAATCTTGCTTGTTCCATGTATACTTGTTAGCTCTCTTGACATGTGACCTGGGCTTTGCTTTGTTGCTTTGATCTATGATCTGCCATCACCTATATAATCACCTGTATAACCTGAACTGCTGTATGTACACTACTTTTGTCAACCATTTACTGTTGTATTCTGTTGCAAGCTTTATACTTGTAGCACCACTGTGTATCCGCACTTGCTTGAGAAATTGTATGGCCTGGTCTTTGACACTTGTAATTTGTCATATTAACTGTGCACTTACATTTGGGCTGCCTTGAACTTGCTTGACCTTTGAGAAGCCCTTCTTGCTTGTGCAGACTTGTTGTACACTGATTGACTAGAAAATTCTATACTGCTATGTTGACCCTTTTTTGAGTTGAACTTGAATATTTGTGTCACTTTGTTTGTGCTAAACCTGTTTGGTTTGATGTGCACTTTGCTTATGCACTGTATTTGTCCATAACATTGTTCATATTCCACATTGTATATACATACAATGTATGTATGTATGTATGTATATATATATATATGTGTGAGTATATTCTGGACGATGGGATTGATTCTTGGGTTCATGTCCATTCACGATGTTTTGACTATATAGCCTTTGCACAAAAATATGTGTATATACATACATTGTATGTGTACACACGTATAGTGCCCGTGTAATTTATATATGTGAGCACTACAGTCGACATCTACCTTGTGGTATTTACAGTGTATCACTGTGAATATCACAAGCTGTCTAGACACAGATGGATATATATATATATATATATATATATATATATATATATATATATATCAAACCAAGTCTAGAAAAATGATGAGAAACACACCAAAATTCTTAGGCAAATAAAATTTAAAATAAATTTATATTTGCTTATATTTAATTCTATTTTTGTTCCAGTTTACTGTGTGTGTTTATATGACAGGTATGGAGATGACTGGACTGGATTGGAGCATAAGAAGACTGTGTGTCAGTGTTAGTGAATATATAACTGAGTCTATATATAAGTAAGCGAGTGCAACTGTAGTGAGGTAACGAATGTATACTAGAGTGAGCTGTAGTGAGGAACAAATGTACAGAATGAGAAATTGTATTGATATTTGTAATAAACAAACTTGATTCAAAATAAAATATTATTTTATTGTGTTCAAACAAATTTTTCTATCGTATTCAATTTATCTACGGGTACAATATCTTGTGAAGTATTATATGCTAGTGGAATCTGAATGTTGTACTATTTCAGATGTTGAAATAAAATATTTGATTGAATAACTATACTGTGAATATATGCAATTGTGTACAATAGTATATTATTCATCCAATATTTATTTTTGTAAAACGATGTAATATAAAATAGTACAGTTACAAACACATTTAAATAATATCATATGTTTGTTATCATCAAACAAAAATCATACAACACATTGTTGTACCCAACAGTTTCAAAGTTTATTTTGGGTTTATATTTGCTCAACCAACCTACCCTAAGTATTATATTAATGACAGAGTATTTTAGTACATATAGGTCAAAAATAAATTCATAACCCCTTATATTTAATTTCACTTGCTTACACATCATACCTGGAACACACGAACTACCAATAGGACTCTGGACAAACAAGGGTCTTTCTAATAAAATGCAATTTGGTTTTAATTTTTGTTCAATGTCACGAGAGATAAGTGAGTGGGTAGGCCTAGTATCATATACTATTGCTATGAGTAAATAATTTATAAAGGTTGTACCTTTAACTTGTCCTTGTTCTTCCATATTTGAACCCACTATTGATTTTCCTTCCCTCTCCAGAGCTCCTATCTTTCCTAATGGCTTGTAGTCTGGGCAATTTCTCTTGATATGACCCTCCTTTCCATAGTGATGGCATTTAAAACCGCCTACCCTTCCCATTGGACACTGGGTTTTTATATGAGACTCTTAGTCATAAGTATAACATATTATCTTCCTCTTGGCTTCAGATGCACCACCAGCTTCACATGTTTTCTTGATTCCAGCCTCATTTTTCTTTTTATCATATGGTTGAAATTTGTTCTTTCCATTCTTATTATTAGTACTCCTGAAATTCCGGCGTTTCTCCCCTGCTTTGTCATGTTATTCAAAGCACAAAGTCAGGTCTAAAACTTGATCAGCAGTTTTATCTATGTAGGGTAGCATTGCCCTATTTAAAACGTCATTTAACACCTGGATGTATCTTCCATTCTTAGAGGCCACATCAACTATCAACATTGCCCCATATTTGGACAATGTTCAAACTTCTGGATATATTCAGTAATACTCATTGCTCCTTGCCTCAATTTAATAAATTCTTCCAACAATGAAGCCTTAGCTATGGTAGGGACAAATCTTGCCTCCAATGTTTCCTTAAGCTGATTCCCGATAATTTCATTTTCAAGTCTTCCAATTATGATAACCTCCTACCAATCTAAAGCAGCACCCTACAATTGCCTTGAGGCAATCTGCCTCTTCCTTTGATATTCAATCAGCGTGTCATTAAAAATTCTATCATGGGTTCTTCACCAAGTCTGAAGCCCCATAACATACTTAGTGCCTTCAAAACTCTTGCCTCCTAAATTGGTATAAGTCTTCAACAATTTATACAGCTCCTCATGAGGGTTGTTCTACCTATTACCTACTCGTATTTCATGGCCCTCATGAATTCTCACCACTTGAGTCCCACTCGAGCTTCATACACCTGGTCGATGCCTTGGTTCTACCGTATTTCTCTAGGGATGATTGCCTTAAGTTAGTTTAACTGCTTACATTTTTCTTGGTATATAATAGCAAACAAATATATTCATCCATTCATGAATATTCAAAAAAATTCATCCTATCATCCAGCATTACAATTTAATCATTTTTAACTGTGTATCATGCTAGCACAGCTCTAGTACCATCTGAGATGACCCCCTAATTTAATCATAACTTTAACTGAATTTATTTGATTTTTTTAAGATTGGGTCATATTCTCAAAAAGGGTTCCTTCCCTTTTCTTTATTCGTTCCAGGATCCATTCCTACTAATATAAAAATATAATTTTATTTCTAAATTAAATTATAGCTCGTATATACGAAGATATGCAAGCCTCTTGTTGTTTGAATTTGTGTAGTTAAAGCATTTATCGGTTCTATAGCGGTAGAGCAGTAAAAATCTATAGCGGGGATAAAGCGGTGATATAGATGGGATATGTTGGAAATGTTTTACAAACATTATGTGAATTATTAAAAATGATTGAATAAGTGTATGAATGGCTCCTATGTTTGAGTAGTCCCACATCATGGGATTATAGGGAAGAGGCAAGGATTTATACTTGTTTCTAAGAAGTCATGTTGGGGCCTTGGGCTCCCAATACATGCATTGTTGTGAGGAGGGAGACCATGCATCATGACCACCACACACGCGCGCGCGACCGACCGACCCGACCCGGCCCGGCCCGGTTCGGTTCGGTTCGGTTCGGGCTCGGGCTTGGGCTTTGTGGTGTAGGCACTTATATTTTTGGACCATAAAACTTAGTTGTTTTCGAACCGTTTTTTATGGAAAAATTATTTTGCGCACCGATATTTATTCTGCAACGGAAAATTTTTTGCAACGGTAAAATAATTAATCCCCCCCGAAATTTTAGCAGATCCGATATTTTCTCCCAAAACCTAATTCTCGTTCTATATATACTATTTTATCTGAGACGAGAAAAATACCGAATTTTATATTCTCTTCTTCTCAGCCGCCATTAAAACTTCTGAGAAATTTCGAGCAGTATTTTTCCCGAAAGTGCAAATCTGCACTGATTTGTTTGTGCAAGCAAATCAGTTACTATTTTAGAGGCTGTTTTATCCTAGAGGCGGCGGCGAAGGAACGAATTGGTTTGCACCTCTGACCAAATCGCCGAATCGTTTTCAAGAAAGCGACCTAGTCCGCGACTCAGCCATTGTTTTCCAACAATTTGAAGACGAACTGAAACAATGGCCTCGAACTCAACCATGGACGACTCTGCTCCTCCCTCTGCTTTTCACGGCCCTCTGGTGACTGCTGCTCCTTTCAAGTTCGAAGGTTTGCATTTCAAGCGCTGGCGTCAGAAGATGGAGTTCTTCCTCACGATCAGGAAGGTGGTGGCTGCTCTGACTGCTGAAAAACCGCAGCTACCAGAAAAGCCTGACGAGACTGATGCAGCAAAGATGGCATCATGGACTGAACAGTCAAAGCAACTGCAGACCTGGACTGAACAGGATTACTTATGCAAGAATTTTATACTGAATGGACTGAGCGATGATCTGTATGATTATTATAACTCAGATGAAAAGACAGCAAAAGAGATATGGGAAGCACTGAAGAAGAAATATGATACATAGGAGGCAGGGGCAAAGAAATATGCTGTGAGCCGCTATTTAAAATACCAGATGACTGATGACAGATCGGTAGAGATGCAGTCTCATGAGCTGCAGAAAATAACTCATGAGATCATCTCCGAAGGTATGGTCTTGGACGAACAATTTCAAATTGCTGTTATCATTGACAAATTACCCCCAGGCTGGAAAGATTTTAAGAATGTCTTGCGACATAAGACTAAGGAATTTTCCTTAGAAAGCTTGATTACACGCCTCTGTATTGAGGAGGAGGCACGCAAGCAGGACCAGAAAGAAGAGGTGCTGATTGTGAATAACAACAGTATTAAGAAGACCACTCCCGCTGTTCTGAAACCAAATCAGAAATCTTTTAAGAATCAGAACAGGCGCAACAAACAGAATGGGAATCCGCAAGGAAACCTAAAAGGACAGCAGAAACCAGCCCAAAAGAATGACTCTGGACAGTTGTTTCTTTGTTACAACTGTGGAAAACTAGGGCATATGGCACGAAAGTGCCGGAACAGGCCAAGCTCTGCACCGCAGGCTAACCTGACTGAGGAGCCTCTTACGGCTATGGTTACTGAGATTCACCTTGTTGGTGGATCAGAGGGTTGGTGGGTAGACACTGGTGCTTCTCGCCATGTCTGCTATGATCGTGGCATGTTCTCTACATACACGGCTGCTGAAAATCAGAAAGTGCTGTTGGGAGACTCTCACACCACTACAGTTGCGGGGATTGGAAACGTGGAACTCAAGTTCACCTCTGGAAAAACTGTAATTCTGAAAGATGTTATGCACACTCCAGAGATAAGAAAGAATCTGGTCTCTGGCTTCCTCCTTAATAAGGCTGGTTTCACTCAAGTTATTGGGGCTGATTTGTACACTCTTACTTATAAGGGAACTTTTGTGGGAAAGGGTTATGCTTGTGAGGGTATGTTTAAACTGAATGTTGAATCTAATAAAGTGACTACTTCTGCTTACATGTTGTGTGATTTTAATATCTGGCATTCTAGATTATGTCATGTTAATAATCGAATTATTCGTAATATGAGCACCCTAGATATGATACCTAAAATGACAGAATCTGAATCTGATAAATGTGAATTCTGTACACAAGCTAAAATCACAAAGAAACCTCACAAATCTGTTGATAGAGTTTCTGAACCATTAGACTTGATTCATTCTGACATATGTGAACTTGATGGCACTTTAACTAGACAGGGACATCGTTATTTTATCACTTTTATTGATGACTGCTCTGATTTCACATATGTATATCTTATGAAAAATAAAAGTGATGCTTTTGACATGTTTAAAACATTCAAAACTGAGATTGAGAATCAAGCAAATAGAAAAATTAAGAGACTTCGTAGTGATAGAGGAACAGAATATGAATCTAATTCTATTTTGGATTTCTATAAACAACATGGTATAGTACATGAGAGAACTGCACCCTACTCACCTGAAATGAACGGTAAAGCAGAAAGGAAAAATAGGACCTTTACCGAGCTAGTAGTTGCCATATTATTAAATTCTGGTGCAGCAAAACATTGGTGGGGGGATATTTTATTGACTGTATGCTACGTTCTGAATAGAATCCCTAAATCTAAGAATAAAATTTCACCTTATGAAATTTTAAAGAATCATAAACCCAATGTCTCATACTTTAGAACTTGGGGTTGTTTAGCATATGATCGCATTCCAGACCCTAAGAGAATAAAATTGGCAAGTAGAGCATATGAATGTGCATTTATAGGCTATGCTATTAATAGCAAAGCATATAGATTTTATGACCTTAATGCACATAATATAATTGAATCAAATGATGCCGACTTTTATGAAACTAAATTTCCTTTCAAATTAAGGAATAGTGGGGGCACTTCAAATATGCCTATTAGAACAGAACTTAATGAAAATTCTGAAGCTGAACCTAGAAGAAGTAAAAGAGCAAGAACCATAAAAGACTTTGGTTCAGATTTTTGTGCTTTTACTATTGAGGAGGATCCTATAAACCTCCAAGAAGCCTTATCTTC
This sequence comes from Allium sativum, assembly GCA_030737875.1. Lineage (NCBI taxonomy): Eukaryota > Viridiplantae > Streptophyta > Magnoliopsida > Asparagales > Amaryllidaceae > Allium > Allium sativum. The sequence goes on from CM060920.1 coordinate 251,914,663, forward strand.
TTTAGATGCCGATTTCTGGCAAGAGGCTATAAATGATGAGATGGATTCTTTAGAATCCAATAAGACTTGGCACTTGGTAGACTTACCCCCTGGTTGTAAGTCTATAGGCTGTAAATGGGTACTTAAAAAGAAATTAAAACCTGATGGCACTATAGATAAATATAAAGCACGACTAGTAGCTAAAGGTTTTAAACAAAAGGAAAATATAGACTTCTTTGACACTTTTTCACCTGTAACTAGAATAACATCCATTCGGGTATTAATCTCACTTGCTTCCATTCATAATTTACTTATACACCAAATGGATGTTAAAACTGCTTTTTTGAACGGTGAATTAGACGAAGAAATTTATATGGACCAGCCTGAAGGATTTGTAGTACATGGTCAAGAACATAAAGTATGTAAATTGGATAAATCATTATATGGTTTAAAACAAGCACCTAAACAATGGCATGAAAAATTTGATAACTTAATCATTTCAAATGGTTTTAAAGTTAATGAAAGTGACAAATGCATTTATTACAAATCTGAGAATGACATTTGCACTATTATATGCCTTTATGTAGATGACCTACTCATTTTTGGGTCAAATATTCATGCCATAAACTCAGTCAAATCCTTATTAAGTGTCAATTTTGATATGAAAGATCTAGGTGAAGCGAGTGTAATCCTTGGTATTAAGATTACTAGGTCAGAAAAGGGAATTTCTTTGGATCAATCTCATTACATTGAGAAGATACTAAAGAAATATAATTACTTTGACTGTAAACCTGCAAGTACGCCATATGATCACAGTGTAAAGTTATTTAAGAACACTGGTGTAGGTGTAAGACAGTCTGATTATGCGAGCATCATTGGCAGCCTTCGGTATGCCACTGATTGTACTAGACCCGACATTGCCAATGTCGTGGGAATATTGTGCAGGTTTACCAGTAGACCTAGTATAGAGCACTGGCAAGCTATTGAAAGGGTAATGAGATACCTTAAACAAACCATGAACCTTGGATTACATTATGAAAGGTTTCCAGCTGTACTTGAAGGATATTCCGATGCAGACTGGAATACCTTATCTGATGATTCTAAAGCGACCAGTGGCTATATATTTAGCATCGCTGGAGGAGCTGTTTCTTGGAAATCCAAGAAACAGACTATTTTGGCTTAGTCTACTATGGAGTCTGAGATGATAGCACTAGCTACAGCTAGTGAAGAGGCAGAGTACTTGAGAAATTTGCTAGCTGAGATTCCCTTATGGGAAAAACCGATACCGGCTGTGTTGATACATTGCGATAGTACCGCGGCTATTGCAAAAGTTCAGAACCGATATTATAACGGTAAGAGATGACAAATACGTTGTAAGCACAGTACGATTAGAGAACTACTTTCCACAGGTACCGTTAGAGTGGATTACGTACGTAGTGAGGAAAATTTGGCGGATCCTTTGACGAAAGGACTGTCCAGAGAGAAAGTCCATAACTATTCTAAAAGAATGGGACTATTGCCCTTAGATTGTTGACTCACGCACAATGGTAACCCGACCTAAATGACTGGAGATCCCAAGAACTAGGTTCAATGGGTAATAACAAGTTGTGTAGTGATATGAGTTGAACATGCTATTTAATGAACCAAGAAGCATGTATTCCTGAAGTGATTAGAGGATGAGTTAATAGAAACTCTTAATGAGATCTATACTCTATTTGGAGTGGAGTACCTACCTTCAGGAGTGCTCTTGATAGACTCGCCTTTGTGAATGTGGAAATGTGGCCGTTTCCTATGGTGTTTGGGCAAAACTTCTAGAGCATTCACTAAACTGGGATAGACGTGCAGGGCCATAAATGCACGGGCTTATCTGATTGCACTATAGAAAAGGTTGTGTGTGGTTTGATGTCAGGAATAGAGTTCAAGACTACGTGTCACTCTAGTAAAAACTGAATCTTACTCACTATGCAAAGGTTCAAGTCCTTGGGCACCTTTGTTTATGCACAATCTTATGTTTTTCAGAAACTGCTCGAAAATATTTTTAAAAATTCAAGTGGGGGATTGTTGGAAATGTTTTACAAACATTATGTGAATTATTAAAAATGATTGAATAAGTGTATGAATGGCTCCTATGTTTGAGTAGTCCCACATCATGGGATTATAGGGAAGAGGCAAGGATTTATACTTGTTTCTAAGAAGTCATGTTGGGGCCTTGGGCTCCCAATACATGCATTGTTGTGAGGAGGGAGACCATGCATCATGACCACCACACACGCGCGCGCGACCGACCGACCCGACCCGGCCCGGCCCGGTTCGGTTCGGGCTCGGGCTTGGGCTTTGTGGTGTAGGCACTTATATTTTTGGACCATAAAACTTAGTTGTTTTCGAACCGTTTTTTATGGAAAAATTATTTTGCGCACCGATATTTATTCTGCAACGGAAAATTTTTTGCAACGGTAAAATAATTAATCCCCCCCGAAATTTTAGCAGATCCGATATTTTCTCCCAAAACCTAATTCTCGTTCTATATATACTATTTTATCTGAGACGAGAAAAATACCGAATTTTATATTCTCTTCTTCTCAGCCGCCATTAAAACTTCTGAGAAATTTCGAGCAGTATTTTTCCCGAAAGTGCAAATCTGCACTGATTTGTTTGTGCAAGCAAATCAGTTACTATTTTAGAGGCTGTTTTATCCTAGAGGCGGCGGCGAAGGAACGAATTGGTTTGCACCTCTGACCAAATCGCCGAATCGTCTTCAAGAAAGCGACCTAGTCCGCGATTCAGCCATTGTTTTCCAACAGGTTATAGTGGAGGTGCAAAAACATTAATTAGATATTAAACTATATAACTAAAGTTAAATAGTTATCATTATCACATCACTTGCGTGAAGAAACAAATATTAACTAATTCTATATAACAAAATCAGAGAAGATCATAGTTATATACATTAGATTCGAGGATTACTACAGATTTCTATCTTATATAAGGCACTTCTAACTTAAAAGTAGATCTTTACATTAACTTTTTTGATTTATTTTAAAAGAGATTTGGTCAAATCATCCTTTGTATATTAATATTGCTAAGCGGGTGCTAAATAACATTGATTTAGCAGATGCAGCGCAAAATAGCGGGGCTTTATGCGGAGCTACTGTTCCAGCGCTAAATTGAAATAGCATAGCAGCTGGGGAGTGATATGGGCTATAGAGGGGATATTACGGGGCTTTAACTACATAGGTTTGAATTCAGAATTTCAAAGATAACAACAAGTAAAATTGATTATTCTGAATTCAATCAATTATACACAACCAAACGAAGTAAAGTTGTTAGCATTTTAATACAAATGCCTATAACAATTTTTCCATAATTTTTGTTCAAATTTAAACTTTTTAAATTCTCTGATTTTTATAAGGGGTTTAAATACCACATAATTGCCATACTAAAAACTATTACAAAAGTGTTTCCAGCTTTGTTTGTTTAAATACCTAGTTATTTTTGACATCCTCTTTTCCCCAAATTTTTCCATAGCTATAATTCATTTATATTCAAACTTTAAGATGTAACAAATAGTCATTCTGGCCCAATAAAAATCCAGGTATGTAAGCTTATGGCAAAACTTCATCTTTGTAAGACGAAATTACTTAAAAATATGTAAAATATATTCTTAAGCATATTGCCAAATTGCTTTATAACCCTGCCTTATATCCATCATATTTCCATGCAAAATCAATGTGCATTTGTACTTTGAAAACATATATAATATGTTAGAAACATCAAATTCATGCCTCAATCAAAATGTTACCCTCTTTATTTATCGAATTTTGCTAGATACTTTAAGTAGCTTGTAGCCTACATGTAAGCATGCACACTATATGTGTGTATGTAGTAGCCACATGGTACTTTTAGAGAAAAATAAGAAAATGATATATATAGTAGACCATACACATTCACTTAATAAAAACCCATGCAAATATGACAAACATAACACTTCAACATATGGCTTTGCAAATTACCCAGTTCCATAGCAAATACCTTTACTTATATATATTTGAAAACCTTGTTTCTAGCAAGAAATTTCCACCACTATTAAACATATAAAACCCCAAAATTTTATCATAGCTAATAACTACTTACTTCAGCACTATCAAACATTACATAATAGTTCAAATAACAAAAGTAGACATGTCTTTAGCTTAGTACAAAACAAAGCATTACATCCAAGTAATCTGGGTTCAATTAAACATAAACAAACTATATCTAGCAAATATCAAGCAGGAACTATTCTTTTTCCAAGTTTTCCTTCTACTTTCACTATCTTTCTTGATTTCCTGCATTAGCAATTGAGGCTGCCTCACCATACAATGAGACTCCCCAATTTAGCAGCAAAGCAAAATGAGGTCAGACTTAAGCCTGATATGAGCAATTACTTAACATATGACATAGTGTTTACCAGGTTTAGCCATTTCATATACCCTATTAAACATGGCTTAAGAGCAGTTTACTTTTGTGTGTACAAATGTCATACAATAGTGTTGTTGTTGTGCATGTATTAGGTGTATCAAGGTTATCTATGTCACTTGTATGTATATATGCACTACAAGTTCAGCATATAAATTGAACCAATCAATCATCATACATTAGCACATTAAACATCACGCTATAGATTAGTTTAATTTAACATTTCTCATCCTACACCTAGACCCAACCCATGCTACTCAGCAGACCTATGTTTATCAATTAAACCGTTTATAACACCTCAAGATCAAAGCCTACCCCTTGAATTCACTAGTGCATGCTCTCTGGTCCATCAATTACATCAGCACACTCGGATCCCCCGCCTCAAACAAGGCATGTGCAAGCTTGAAATGTATCTCATGCCAAGCTACTCAAAGTGCTCATCAAAAGAATATTTACAAATGGATAATTTACTTTCAAACTTGACATGAGTAAGTTAAGTTTGGGTCATCACCATGAAGTTTTGGTCATTTACTAATCAAAACTTCAAATAAAAACTAAGTTATCATTACAATATCCTCTAACTTGGCAAGTTGTTTCAGTTGAAAACATAGTGCAACTATGAAATGAATTCTATAATCGACTATCAACCTTTGCACAGTGGCATTTTCTTTTATTTTTGAATAACAAGTTCGATAAAATAAGTGGTGATGGTGCTTGGATTTCAATTTCTTACTCAATCTTATTATTATTTACAAAATTATTGATATTAACATTATATATACATGCCTAGCTCAATTAAAATAAGAAAACCATCCTCTATTTCTTACCTAGCATAACCGTAAGGACATCTAATGAGATTATAAAAATACTCAGACTTTTATTCTTCTCTTATATGAGTCTCATCCATACATAACCGTAAGGACTTTTAAACAGGAATGAAAGCAAATATGATAGAGGTTAATTTTATTAACCCATGCATAATTGTGAGGACTTTTAAATGAGAGTGAAAACATAACTATGAGGACACTAGGTTTTATTATTTTAAAAAATGTATTACATATTCATATATATATATATATATATATATATATATATATATGTATATGCAAAATATTTTTTGGGAAAGAGAGAGTTAAGTAAGAATATATTAGCACCATTTTAACTTTAAAAAATCAAAAATGTTATCATAAGTACTTTTAATCAACCCATTAATTTAAATGGAGATTTCAATTTAGAATAAACTCCATGACCATCACCTACGAATCATCCTGTATACTAGTTTAACTAAAGTCGATTATAATTCAAACTTTTCCATTTTTTATTTATTAAGACAAGTAATTTCTTTAAAATTTCAATTTAATGACAAAAAATTGTATATTTACTTCATCATGCCCGGTCAAAGGTAAATTAAAATGAATTTATTTAATTTTTTTGGAAGAAAAAGAAAAGAAAAATTCATGCAAATCCAAAATAAATATGAAATACCCCCTGCACTTGATTTTGACCGTGTCCCTATAGTCAACCCAAGTGAAAGTGGAAAAAAAATTTAAAACATGACCCATATTTACATGAAAGAATATTATTTATACTATATCATAAGATATATTGACCAGAAGTAAATTAAACGGTCTTCCAAGGACCAATTAATTTGTCTTTTCAAGTATGAGAGACACAGCTTAAGCTCGGAAAGCCAAATCATAAAAGTTTTCAGAGTTAAACGTTGGTTTGGAATTAAATGAGTGTCGTTTTATTAAATGTCAAAAGAGTTATTTTATTTTTGATGCCTTTTAGGATCGATTAAATAACCGATTGAATTTCAAGTTTATTTTCACTAATTTAAATTTCAAACTTTTCATTTAATTTTTTTCTGAATAATTGATTTCAAAGTCCAAATAGGGATTTAAATGTACTCGTTCACAATTCAATGACTCATCCTTCAAATGGTCAAAAAGTTTGTGTTCATTTAATTCATCTTCCTTTAGCGAGTTGTCAACAACTTCAATGCATGTAACATTTTCAAAATCCAAAGTTGCTGTCTTCAAATTTCCGAAATGGGACAAGGAAGATCGAATTGTAAACTTGGTTCCACATACTCAAATGAATTAAAATCCTACTCAATTACCGTATTTACAACAACTTCATTAAGATCACTATTTTCCATTCAAAAGTTGTTATTTGAAAATCATCAATTTTGGTAAAAGATGGATTATCGATTGGCTCATCACACGTTAGGATTTGATTTTGTTCCCCATGAAAATTCGAGTAGATTTCAAATAACAAATCTGTGTGATTATCGTAAATTTCATTCGTTTGTTAAATGAAATCAAATTTATAATTATTTACTTGAGAATTTTCAATTTGAAATCGTTAGAAACAAAAATTATTATTTGCACCACAATTGAAATTATTCGTATTTCTGAAATCATTTGAAAAGTTGTTCACATTTCCATTTTGAGTTTGAAATTCATTTTGGAGTTCAAAATTGAATTAGCATGGGTTATAACCAAAATTATTTGAATTTTGAAATGAATTCAAATTTTGATTATTTTGAATACTTTGACTTGAATTATTACACAAATGTGAATCACATCATTCATTTATCCTTTGATTTTGGTGTGTAGCGAGTTCAAAGTAAAGATTCAACTCTTGTTTCAAAACTTGAGGATTGATCGTTATTTCAAAAACTTTGTAGTGCAAAATCTGAATTGTTATACAATAGTTGTTATTAAAATACCCATATGAATTTGGTGTGAAATTATATAGAGTATATCGATTTTCATAACTATCGTAAAATTCTAACAATTGGATAAATTGGGACATTTTCATGAAAATAGTTCCATTTTTTTAATTTTTGTTTTTTAGATAAAAGGAAATAAATATTTACAAAAGTAAATGTGTTTTTTCTAGAATTTTTATTTTTTTTACAAAATAAAAATGGAAAGAGACTATTTACAAATGAATTTTTGTAAAAGGAAAAAGCAATATTTGCAAAAGAAAATGTTTTGTTTAGGATTTTTGAATGTTTTTTCTTAAAAAGGAAAGATATTATTAACAAATGGAATTTTTTTTGGATTTTCTTAGTTTTTTAAAAGAGAAAAGGAAAGGAGAAAAATTTATGCAAAGAAGATGTGCTTTTTTTGAATATTTTTTTTTGTTTTTGTTTTTTTTATATGCATGAACCTAATGCAACTATATGAATGCAAATAACCTATTTGCAGATTTTCTAAAATTATATATTGACGGTTAGATTAATTTCAACAAAAGATTTCTCAATTAGTTAATGGACATGAGTTATCGGTGCATCAGGAATCAAACTAGCAATGCTGCCGACGGTTTAAATACCTTCAAAGAAACAATCGCTATAATATTTACGAATCATTATAAAATTTATAAACAATTATTGCTCTACCATAGTCCAGACACCGATAAATGATTCACTGAAAAAAGAAATCAACTTGTCTAAATATAATAATGTTCTTAGTAAAATAGAAACAAAATAAGATGAATGCAAAACAAAAATAAACGTGAATTACCAATGGAACTATGAATGAATTTTTGTTTAATTGGATTTTTAATTTTAAATGTAAATGCAAGCAACTAATAATGTAATAAAAGTAAAACAGGAGTTAGAACAAGATACCAGAGCGTGCAGATTTATTAGCAATTTATTATTTTAGCAGCAATTTTTTTTAACGCATGCAAACCAATGCGGTTTTTAGCAAAGCTGAGCAAACCAATTCTTATCCACTAATTTTTGCAATCTGAAATATTAAACCAAAGGAAAAGGAAAAAATGACTAAAACAAAAGAAAATAGTGAAATTTTCACAAATAAAACAAAGTGGAATCAAGTAGGTTTTTTTAACAAAGGCCAAATGAAAACGACAAAAGATTAACTAAATCAAACACAAAAACAAAGAAGATAAAAAACAGAAGATATTCATGTTTATTTTCAGTTTTATTTGAAAAAAGAAATGAGGGAGTTAAGAAATAGCCAAACTAAAACGCTATCACACTCATCGCAACCCGGCCTAAAAGAAAGTGTTAAAATACACAATCCCTCATAAACAAAAACACGGACCCACACAATTGATAACCACACACTCAATCTATACTTATCAGCAACCCAAAGTATTATCGTCTAATCAAATAAAATTCCTCAATAAGATATCAAAATTTTCTGAATAGAAATCGCAAAGAAGTGGGAAGTGAAGATTGGCTATGTGATAAGTGTTGGAAATAAACTTGGTTTTAAGGAAACAAATAAATTTGGTTTTAATAGGAAACACTATGGAATAAAGTTAATTATTGTATTAAGGGAAGGTTAAAATATATGGTAAGAAATTTTAGATTTATCAAATGGAGAATTCTAGAATTGATTTGTTGAGGAAAGTAGAAATTAGATAATAAAAGAAAACTCTAGAATAAGAAGACTCTAGATACTTGGCAATGTTATAAAAGGGTTGTACTCTCTCATTTGTAATCAAGTTGTATGAAAAGAAAAATAAAGCAATAAAAATGTAGTCATTTTGTGTTTTACTGTTCCATCTCTCTCCCTCCTCTATATCAAAAAAAAATTCCAACATGGTATCAGAGCGAGGTTGATGAGAGAGGATAGAGAGATCTCTAAAGAGAAAAAAAATTAAAAAAATCAGAAGGAAGATTAAGAGGAAGAAGAAGACTGAGAAGAAGATCGAAGATGATATTGTAGAAGATGTTGATGCTGAAGCACCAAATGAAGAGCAAGAGAACATGGCACAAGTGGCCGTGGAAGAAATGTTATTTTAGAGTTGTTGGTGAGAAAGTGCACCATGGAGAGAAAGTGCTCCAATATTGATTTTTTTTTTGAAGGTGATGAGAGAGTGCATCACAAATCGAAGAGAAAGTGCTTCGTTAATTTTTGAAGGTGATGAGAGAGTGCATCACAAATCGAAGAGAAAGTGCTTCGAATCAAGGAATCTGTTTGGAGTAGTAAAACCAAGTTTAAGGGAGGATGTTGGAAATAAACTTGGTTTTAAGGAAACAAATAAATTTGGTTTTAATAGGGAACACTATGGAATAAAGTTAATTATTGTATTAAGGGAAGGTTAAAATATATGGTAAGAAATTTTAGATTTATCAAATGGAGAATTCTAGAATTGATTTGTTGAGGAAAGTAGAAATTAGAGAATAAAAGAAAACTCTAGAATAAGAAGACTCTATATACTTGGCTATGTTATAAAAGGGTTGTACTCTCTCATTTGTAATCAAGTTGAATGAAAAAAAAGTGAATCAATAACAATGCAGTCATTCAATTATTCTACGTTTAATCTCTCTTCTCCTCTCTATATCAAATTTCAACAATAAGGGTTGCAAAGTTTGGTTTTTTCTTGGGAAATTTTAATTGCGATGGTTCGGTTGTTGAGTTCAACTGAAGAGTGGAAGATCGGAGGGGATGAAGTAATGTGGTTGCTGAGTTGTTGTGGATTGGAGACCATGGTTTGTTTTGGACTTGAAGGTGATGCATGGAGGATGAGTGATTTGGATGATTGTGATTTAATGTCTGTAGTGCAAGTTTGGTGGTGCTTGGAGAAATGGTTTGAGGTACGCGACGGTTGGTCCAGTGAAGGTGAATGGTGAATGTTGTAAGGAATTGAAGTTGAAATTAGTTGCAAATAGGCTTTTGATAGAAAGAGGGTGATAATGGTGTTTTGGTGGAAGGTTGTTTGATTGAGGCGAGTAGTTTTGAGTGTGTAACGGTTTTATGCAAGGCAAAAGCTATGTATGAAGGTGTGTTGTAAGGGACAAATTGGTGAAGCTATGAGGTAGAGGACATGGTGTTGTTTGGTTTGTGTTGGTAGAAATTTGAATTCAGTATGGGAGCCTTCTAATTGGGTTTCGAGTAGTGCTGATTTCGCCTGTAAGTGGTAATGATTGGTTTGCGGTTTGTAGGTATTTACTAGTAGTTGGTGAAAAGGGAAAGTTCTAACTTTGCAATGAAATTTGGTGGAGTTTGAGAGGAGTCTGTGGTAATTGCATGTGGAGTACTGTGTTAAAATTTTATATGGAGGAAGAGGAACAAATTAGAAGAAAGTATAATATTTTTAAGGGATGAGAAAAAATACTTTTATTGCTTGATTCTTTTTTCTTGCTTGATCATTGATTGGTACAACATATGAGAGAGTATCTATATATAACATAACAGTGTTCTACACTCTTCTCTCTCTAGACAATTCTATTGCATATTTTGATAGACCAATATTTATTATCATTTATTTGATTTTGGCCTTTCCTAAAACAAGGATAGAATTTATTACATAATTGGCATTTACTTATAAAACCAAATTTGTTTGTTTCCATTTAAAACCATGTTTACTTTTCAACATCCCCCCGTAAACTTGGTTTTATTACTCTAAACAAATTTCTCAACTTGATAAAATCTTCATACTTGTGCGGCTTGGTGAAAATATCAGCAATTTGATCATTGGACTTCACGTACTCTAGCTGCACTTCCTTTCTAGTGACGCACTCTCTAATGTAGTGATAGCGTGTGTCAATATGCTTGCTTCGATCATGAAAGACTGGATTTTTGGCCAAAGCAATTGCTGACTTGTTATCCACGAAAATCTTGGTTGGCCCCTTTTGTTGTAAATTTAATTCTTTTAGCAAGTTCCTTAGCCAAATTGCATGGCAAACACATGAAGTAGCCGCTAGATACTCTGCTTCGCATGTAGAAAGCGTGACAATTGGTTGTTTTTTCGATGTCCATGTGAAGGCTGTGTCTCCCATGTAGAACACAAAACCACTTGTGCTTTTCCGGTCATCTATATCTCCACTCCAATCACTATCACTATATCCAACAAGATCATAATTATCAGAAACAGAGTAGTACAAACCGAAGTTTGTTGTCCCTTTAACATAGCGAAGAATCCTCTTTGCTGCCTTCAAATGTGTTGTGGTTGGATTCTCCATGTATCGGCTTACAGCTCCAACCGCATATAGAATGTCGGGCCTTGTGCACGTTAAATATCTCAAGCTGCCAACCAAGCTTTTGAAAAGTGTAGCGTCTACTTTTTCTCCTTCTTCGTGCCTTGATAATTTGATTCCACATTCAATTGGCGTGCAAACTGGATTAGAGTAATCCATTCTGAACTTTCTCAATATTTCCTTAGCATAGCCTCCTTGAGTGATTAGAATGCCTTCATCTTCTTGTTTTACTTCAATGCCAAGGTAATAAGACATGAGCCCAATATCAGTCATCTCAAACTCCTTCATCATCTCTTTCTTAAATTCTTTAAACATGCTTGGATTGCTACCTGTAAAAATCAAGTCATCTACATACAAACATACAATCAATGTATCACCATTTTGGATTTTAATATAGAGTGCATGCTCATATGGACATTTAATGAAGTTTCTCTCTTTCAAATACTTATCAATTCGAGCATTCCAAGCTCTTGGAGCTTGTTTCAACCCATATAGTGCCTTCTTTAGCTTTAATACTTTGTCTTCTTCTCCCTTGACTTCGTAGCCTTGTGGTTGCTCGATATAAACTTCTTCTTCAAGAATTCCATTTAGGAAGGCAGACTTCACATCCATTTGATGTATCTTCCACTTGTTTTGAGCTGCTAAAGAAATTATCAATCTTACAGTTTCTAATCGAGCAACTGGAGCAAATACCTCTTCATAGTCAATGCCAGCTCTTTGAATATAGCCTTTTGCTACCAATCTTGCATTGTATCTTTCAACTTCTCCTTTGGCATTTTTCTTTACTTTGTACACCCACTTGACACCAATCGCCTTATGTCCTTTTGGAACTGAAGCTAGCTCCCATGTGTCATTTTTCTTGATCGCCTTAATTTCTTCGTCCATAGCGTCTCTCCAACTCTTCTTTTGCAAAGCTTCTTGAGAATTTATGGGCTCACAATCTGCAAAAAGACAAAAAAGAGTAATATTGTCTTGGTTTTCTGTTACATCATAAATTTCTTGAAGGCTTCTAAAACGAGGAACCCTTTCACTTGAGCTCCCATCTTCTTGACAATTTGTTGTTGGTGAAGCTAGTAGGGAAGTAGGCTCATCACTTGATTGTTCGATCCTTGGTTGTTGTATCTCTTCTTCTTCTTCAAAATATGGAAAGAAGTTGTAATTCTCATCATACGATTTCCAATCCCATTCTCCTTCTTCATCGAATACAACATCTCAGCTAAATATTATCTTCTTTGTATCGGGATTGTAAAGTTTATAGCCTTTAGAATTTGTGTCATAACCAATAAAAATATATTTTTCACTTTTATCATCCAATTTGCTTCGCTTTTCACTCGGTACATGTACATGAGCTATGCTTCCAAAAACTCTTAGATGAGAAATGCCAGGCTTCCTTCCGCTCCATGCTTCTTGTGGTGTCTTCCCCCACACACTTCTTGTTGGAGATCGGTTTGATAGATAAACAGCGCATGCCACAGCTTCCGCCCAAAATTCCTTTGGTAGTCTCTTACTTTTGAGTATGCTCCTTGCCATTTCAACAATTGTCCTGTTCTTCCTTTCTGCTACTCCGTTTTGCTGAGGAGATCCGGGCACTGTTAGTTGGCGTCGAATTCCATTATCTTCACAATACTTCTGAAATTCTCTTGATGTGAACTCTCCTCCACGGTCAGATCTCATGGCTTTTATCATAAGGCCACTTTCCTTCTCAACATGAGCTTTGAACTTCTTGAAGTTCTCAAATACCTCTGATTTCTCCTTCAAAAAATACACCCACGTTTTTCTTGAAAAATCATCAATAAAAAGAAGGAAATAATTACTTTTACCTAGCGAGCTTGGCTTGATTGGTCCACACACATCTGTATGTATGAGTTCTAATGGTTTCTTGGCCCTTGAGTATGACTCCTTTGGAAAGCCCATTTTGACTTGCTTCCCAAGTAAACATCCTTCGCACAGTTGATTGGGATGATTTATGCAAGGCAATCCTCTCACCATTTCTTTCTTAAAGAGCAATTCCAGTCCTTTGAAGTTAAGATGTCCAAAACGAAGATGCCAAAGCCATGAGACATCTTGGTAGCACGCCTTAAGACATTGGGCGACATCATGTTGAATGTTGAGCACAAACATTCTATTTTTTGACATTGGTACCTTAGTAATGAGATTGCTTGCACTATCTCTTATGGAAAGGCTTTTATCTTTTAATTGAATATCATAACCTTTCTCTAAGAGTTGTCCTAAGCTCAAGATGTTACTTTTCATGTTTGGTACATAGTAAACATTAGAAATAAATTGATGCTCTCCATTCTTCAATTTAATAAGAACATTACCTTTGCCTTTCACTGCTACCTTTGATTCATCTCCAAACGCCACATTGCCTTTTATTATTTCATCAAGCTCTACAAACATATTTTTTTTTCCGCACATATGGTTGCTTGCGCCGCTATCTAGGTACCATTGATTGTCCTCCCCTTTTTCATTTTCTTTATGGGCCAATAATAATGTGTCATCTTCTACAATTCTTTCTTCAGCATAATTGGTCTTCTCTTCAACTTTATTGTTTCTTGGAGCTCTACATTCAGAAGCATAGTGTCCAAATTTGTTGCAATTATAGCATTTGATCCGTGACTTGTCACTCCTTGAATTTGAATTGCCTCTCCCACAACCTCTAATTGTGTTTTCTCCTCTTTGATTATTGTTGCTTTGATTGTTTTCATAGTTGGGCTTCCAACCTCATCCATATCCATATCCGCGTCCTCTTCCTCGTTCTTGACCAGGACTCCATCTTTGTTGGCTTTGACTACCTTCTTCCTTTTTTGAATCAATTCGTGTCTTAAGAACATGCTCCACGGTCTCTTCCTTCTTCTTTTTCTTTTCTTCATACGCTTGCAATGAGCCTAAAAGCTCCTCTATAGCCATGGTCTCCGGGTTTTTTGTTTCTTCAATGATGGCAACAATATGTTCAAACTTTGGATCTAATGATCTAAGAATCTTCTCCATAATTCTGACATCATCTAATTTTTCACCATTTCTTTTCAAATTATTAATAACAACTAAAACTCTTGAAAAATAATCAGAAACAAGTTCACCTTCTTTCATATGTAGAGATTCAAATTCTCCTCTTAATGTTTGAAGACGCACCTTTTTGACTTGATCTGCCCCCTTGTAAGACACCTGAAGCTTTTCCCATGCTTCTTTTGCTGATTTTGCTTCCGAAATCTTTTCAAAAGTGTCATCATCCAACGCTTGATAAATTAGACTAAGATCCTTCTTGTCTCTTGTCCTCAAGTTTTCCAATTCATCCTTTTGGGTTTGAGATAGACTATTTTCGTCTTCTGGTTCAGTATAGCCTTTCTCAACTATCTTCCATACACGATTTGCTCCAAGGAGGGCCACCATTCTTAAGTTCCAGTTATCATTGTTGGTCTTAGTAAGCATTGGAACTGGTACGGGAACGTTGTTATTCGCCATCTCTTAGGATCTTCAAGCTCTGATACCACTTTGTTAAAAATTTATATGGAGGAAGAGGAACAAATTAGAAGAAAGTAGAATATTTTAAGGGATGAAAAAAAATACTTTTATTGCTTGATTCTTTTTTCTTGCTTGATCATTGATTGGTACAACAAATGAGAGAGTATCTATATATAACATGACAGTGTTCTACACTCTTCTCTCTCTAGACAATTCTATTGCATATTTTGATAGACCAAAATTTATTATCATTTGTTTAATTTTGGCCTTTCCTAAAACAAGGATAGAATTTATTACATAATTGGCATTTACTTATAAAACCAAATTTGTTTGTTTCCATTTAAAACCAAGTTTACTTTTCAACATACTAAAGTGGTGAATGTAGACCGAAGTTTTGTTGTATGTATGAGGATGAAGTTTGTAGGTGATGCAGATAATGGAGGATGTCAGATTGGATGCAGCTGTGGTCTGCAGTTGTTTCAATTGGTGTGAAGGGATGACCTGTGGAGATGGGATTTTCGATGGGAGTTTATTGGCTTTGGACTGTGAGTATGGGTCTTGATGGTGGTTGGTATTCGTTGTTGAGGTAGTGGAAAGGGCAGTTGTAGCAATGGATAGGTGAAGGGAGTTGTGGGAGGAGTTGAGTTGTATATGTAGAGTCGAGTTGTTTGTGTCTGGAGTTGAGTTATTTGTGTACAATGTTGAGTTATGATTAACAGAGGAAGTTGTAGTTTGTTGTTTGGAATATGGACGTGAAGATGAATTATGTTGTCGCGGCGATTTTCAATAGGAGGAGGATGGAAGCCAATAGGAGATGCTAATGGTGAATGTGAAGACCCTGATTATTAATGACAATAATATTTAGATCTTAGGTCAGTCTAAGTACAAAATTAATAAATTATAAAGAAGGGAAATATATAAATAAGAGGCCAGCGAAAAGGAGGTTAACAAATTCTTATATGGATGAATATAAGAAAGCATGCAAAATGGTGGCTAAAAATAAATGTTCACGTACATATGTATCATTATTAATATAACCAATCGCATTCATCTAAGTATCACGTGGGAAGTAAGGTCATGCATATTGTATGAGGGATGGAAACGTGGTCAGTTATGCTGGGTAAAAAAAGATAAAACCAATTATTTCTAAAGACCAAAATAAACATAGAGGACCACAACATTGCTGTGAGATTCACAAATGTGTGAAGGATAAATTAGACTTTCCCTAAATTGCTAAAACTCTAATAGGCTATTATATAAAACAATAGGCTAGAAGACTAGAGTTAGCTCATTTCATTAGTACAAAATTATTAAGGAAAAATAATAAGAAAAGGCGTAGTCAAGATCAAGGATTTTCTCTGGGAAAGTGAATGTAAAATGTAAGGTGAAGATTTGTCATTTTGTAGCTATATATGAAGGCAATAAGACCTACTTTTGGTAACCGGTATGATATATATAGCTTGTTTGACACATACATATATCAGTTGATGTATGTTTTGGCATGTTGAATTTATAGATGCATTATCATATAGAATGTTAGTAAAGGGTTATATAAGATGATTATGCATGATCATATTATTTTATCACCTGATCAAAATAATATTGTTTGCTGTGAAGTAGGATTATATTTGATTGGAAAATAGGCAATATAAACAACAAGGTTTATGCTTATGTCTATTTCCTATGATAAAGATAAATGGTGCAATATAATCTGTGTGCTGATCCATTTCTCTTATTCACATTCTTGATAAAAGAATGAGGGTTTATGAGATACCTTAACATCGTTAACCATACGTTCACAGCAAAAACACATGGGTACATGGTATGCATAATGATGTTAGTATACACCTAAGATGTGAAGAAGATAAATATAAATAGGTAGATGTTCATACACACACACATATATATACATACATACATATATATATATATATATATATATGATTGGATGTTATGTTGTGATGGATGACCTTGGATAAATTATTGGTCACTAGTTTGTTTATGTGTAAATAAATGGTGTGGGTGTTAAAGTCTTATTTGTGTATTCACATCAATGTTGTGGTATGAATACAAGGAAATACAGGGGATATGCACTCTTTAGCAATGCAAAGGTGTTAATATGATTTACACATAAAGGGGGAGGGTGACATTACTGGAATGGTGTTGATTTGCCAGATCCTCAGGATGAAGAGGTTGGGTATATGCATGCCATGATTATACCCTATAAACTTTTGTGTTTGGGGTTAACAAGTTGAGGGGTCCCTTAACAATGCATACATGGTGTTCAATGTCAAGGGGAATTCACCAGATTAAGGTTTGAAGAATGTGTGGGAAAACATGATAAAGTTAAATCTATATAATGTGTTTGCTATCTTACTTGAATAATGTGAGTACCTTGCATGGAATTTCTATTTCTCAATAAGCACGAATCTAGAAGAACCTTTATACTTTTATTTATTATAAATATTATCATATATGACTGTAATGATACATGTTCATACCGGACTAAGTCTGACCTAGTTTGGTTGCCTTTGAAAATCTGTTGGGTGTCTCATTAAACATGAGGCAGCTGAGGGATTAATTTCAGGCTGATAAGAAGGCATAACTTGGATGTTATGATGAAGACTTAGAAGCAATTTATTGATTTATATGTGTTAAGCTAAAAAAATATTTTAATTTTATGTAGTGCTGAATGTTAGAGGTTTAATGAAGTAATGTAATTTGAGTAGGATTGATTTATGGTTTAAGTACGTAATGCATATAACTTGTGTGTTTGTGAGAATTAATAGTTGATGTTTTATTAAGTATATGATATGTTTTATGATGTCAAAATGGGTGTATAAAATGCAAGAAGGAATTATGCATATCACATAAGCAATATGTGATTATGTATATATATCATAATTTGGTGGGATTTATGCAGAAGCAATATATACATATATACATACATATACATACACACACACACACACACATATATGTATATATATATATATGCACATCTATCAGAATAGTTGAATCGATACATGCTTGCTTTCCTTTGTGTATATATATGAAACCATTCATTTTGAATTAATATTGAATTTTAGACAAAGGTATTTCTATACAGTTGCATGTACCTAAGTTATGAAGTGAATATCTATGTTATCCTGCATTGTTTCAGCTGAACATGTACTCATTCAAAAATGTGGCTAGGCAAGTGTTTTATAGGCATATTTACCCAGTTTTATACCTTTCTTCTTAACTATAAGATGTAGTAAAAATGATTCATTCCTTTTTACACTTTGATACATAGCCAACAACAAAATAAAGTGCGTCAAACTTATTAATTAAATGACACATGAAACTATGATTTATTGTAATTATGTTAAGTAGGAAGGCCAAAATAAAATAGTAAATTCTTTGTTAAGCCTTTCTAGGAATTGAAAGCATATACATATCTTCAAATATATAGATGGTGATAACATCAATTATACTGATATATTTATATTAGTGAACAAGATCTTGGGGATGATATACAAATAAGTTTATTTGAAGGAAGCGACTCCTAGAAAAAAAAACCTAGCTATAATTTACTAAAAAATACATAGGTGAAAAAGCGTCACTTCAGATTTGGCCTTAGAACCATGTTAAAACAAAATCATGGAAAATTAAAATAGTATGCTTAAATGGTTATAGTGATTAGAGAAAGGCTATTTAAGCATAAACAGAAATTTAGAATTTATACATACATCTAAAATGGAATATAACTATATAAAAATCAGTAAGATACTGGAACTAACAAAGTATAAATTATATTAGAAATCATGGAAGGCAGGGGATCAAAAAGTGCATCGTCGATAATGAATATGCAAGTATTTGTGCACGCTTTAAGGGATAGGGTAGGACCAAGGCCAGAAAACCCTCATGAAGAGTTATCAAAGCTCTCCAAGACGTACTCAAATGTGGTGGCAAAGATTTTGAGTGTACTAAAGGGGTGATGTAAGTACAAACTTGGACTAGAACCTTGGATTTTTTTTGCTGGCATGCAATTAGATGATCAAAAGAAGAGGCAAATAGCTTCTAGGAGGCTCAAAGGAGTAGCATTACACTGGTGGACATTATTATAGCAGGAAGACCAGAGCAGGAGATCACATGGGATCAATTTAAAAACTTGTTGGAGGCAAGATTTGTTAACAAAAGAATCAATATTAGAGGAGCTCATTAAGTTAAGGCAAGGTGCAATGAGTGTAACTGAGCACACTCAAAAATTTGAAAGCCATTCCAAGTATAGCACAGTCCTAATAGGAGATGAAATATCCAAAAATGCAAGATATATAAAAGGTCTTAATGCTGGTTTAAGTAGCGCAATGCTACTCAACAAAGAGAAAACTTTTGATCAAGTGATAGACTTTACGTTTTCTTTTGAACAGCATGATAATGAAAGGGAAAATTCAGAAAATTCAAGAACAATAATAACAAGAAAGGAACGGATATGGTTCATCCCTATGACAAGTAAAATGCTAAAAAAGAAGTTAAGAAAAATGAAGGGGGATCAACCACTGAAGTCAAGAAGAATATCACCAGCAACAAATGTGGAAAAGAAGGACACATGAAGAATAAGTGCCCTGCTATTACATTCAGTTGTTACAACTATGGGAAAGAGGGAGATATCAGAAATAATTGCCTAGAGCCAAAGAAGCCAGCAAGAGTAAGGGCATTGGATGGGAGGGAAAAGGCTGTTACAGGAAGAAACATAGGGGGTACTAGACAATTGAAAGGTATACTCTTTATTAAAACTTAACCGATAATAGTAATTTAAGATACAGGAGCCACACACTCTTTTATATGCTGTGATATAGTTAGAAGTTTGTATATTGCATGTGTAATTGTTAATAGGCCTTTTTTATACAGAGTGTGACACCCTATGTCTGTTAATGTCACTCTTTATTAGAATTCATTAAGTTTTGTGAAGCGTTATAGGTAAACAGAAACAAAAACATCACAAGATAAATATAAAATAACAGCGGGATTTAAAACTTTATTAAACACATCATGGTCCAAAACCCAGTTACATTACAAGACTGAAATAGAGAAAACCCATTACATTAATTTAAAATATCTGTCTTGTACTAAAATCATCATAGCACGGTAATATATAAAAAGCATAGTCCCTAAAATATAGCCATATCAGAGAAGACAAGAAATCAAAGCGGTACATCTAAGCAGCTCCCAGCAGAGTGAAAGAGAGAATCCAAATCAAGCCTGAGTATTCCCATCCCGACAACCTGGAGGGGGGAAACGGAAGAGAGAGACGAGGAAACAAAATGGGTCAGACAAAAAGTCTGGCGAGTCTAGTTACTTTTAGGATATAAATAAGTAAAAGCATCATGACAGACATATAAACTAGATGAGAGAGATAACAGTATCATAAGACAGGTATAATAGACTGAGAAGGATAAACAGAATAAACAAAACAGAATATATTGCGCTTCTCAAGTACTTTTCTCTGCACCAATACTAGTATAACAGAAACAAGATGATTCCAACAAGAACAAGATGGTAGACTTAAGTGTATTTCTAGTGAGGTGTTTTACCCTATATGTAACGACCCAACTTTCGAACACCTCAATAGTTGTATCATTATATAAGAATAAAAGATAGATAGAAGATAAAACTACAGAAAACATCAGAATCTCACAGCGGAATTTGATCATAACATAACAACCCAAAATATTACATATCATAAGTCAAGTACATTAGAGTACTTCATACATACGGATACATTTCATCACAAATTACATACTTAACATTTGTGATACTAACTTGCAGATAATTATACATAACATCAGGGATAAAACAACTTGCAGATAATTATACATAGATAAGCCAACATTTCAGATCCTTCCCATCTAGCTACTCCAAAAGTAAGTCAAGACCTGGATCACTTGTCTATTCATAACAAGTTTTATGAATACCCAAGAGTTTAAAGGAAAACACAGAAAAATAAACTCTGGGTTAGTCGGGGACTGGTGTGAGTAAACGATTTTAAAACAAGATCAGAAATAAAATCATTACTCATAAGACCATGCCGTAAATACGGAATGGGTTTTTCCCTTATGAGAATCAAAACAATTTGTATAATTTAAATAGATATTATGATAATGTCTAGGGTTTTCACAATAATTTGGAATCTAGTAGAAATGCTTTCATCTCACACTCTACTTATATAGTATACAAACAAAACCGTTAACGCTTATGGTAAATGGATTTTCAACTATGACAAGGTATGGAACTACCTTCCGATAGTGTACCTCTAGAGAGGAATACACTGGGTTCAACAAGAACTTCTTGTAACCCGGCCACACATGACCGACCACTCATTTCTCTTGAGTGTATCGAATGTATATCACCAATGGTTGAGTACGGCAACCATTTCCCGAATGGGACAGCATTGAAAAAAGGAATATCTCTAGATAGGTGATAGTACACCATAATAGGAGCTACCCACATAGCCATGCTGCCTGCCCGATTTTTGTCATTTCCTGGTTGTGAAGCTTGATGCTAAACTTACCTTGACACACGCTTTTTGTTTGCTTTGAACGTCACGTCGTCAAACCCGCTAATAACTAATTGACTTCTCCAAAAATATGTTAAAAGTATAAAGCAAGAGAAACGAATTCCTCTGCCACCTATAACTACATTTGAAAAGATCAATGTACGTGATTAGTTAGGAGTACTCTGTCAGATGTTCGTCCATACAAGTTGTCCTGGGACCGGACAAACCGAAGACATTATTTTATAAACCCATCTCAGGCAATTTCTACCTAGGATTTATAAAACAATTCTTGCATAACTTTGTCTTTTATTTAGCTTTGATAATCTTCGTCTTGCAACGTAAGGATTGAATCGAAGTGGAATATATATTCCGGTCTCTTCGAAACGATCGACGTTAATATCTTTTAGGGACAATGATACTTAAATGGATCAGATTATAATATAAAATTAAATCTTAAATATTCACTTTTATTTGTCGACAATTTGATTTTTAAATCATTTTCTTATATAAAAGATTTTATCGTCTTAAGTTGATAAAATTATATTTTGATGTTATTTCAAACAATTGAATTAACGTCGAAAGTTACATCACCATCATTTCATCACGGTAGATCATTGAGTTAAATTTTACTCATTAACCTTTTATTCCCCTATCGTCTTGAAATGATTTGATAACTATCCCTTTTTATTTAATTAAATTATTCACATGAATAATTAATATTAACTAATACACTTTGATTTCATAAATAAAATTATTTATTTAAAAGTGTATACAAATCTACATTACATTCGTTATGTTATTTCTTCATCTCATTTAATTTATTTTTATAAATTCCTAAGGCTACAACAATAAATTATAAAACAAATCAATGTTAAGTTATTTGGAATTTTATTTAAAACAATGTCTAAAAATATAATTAAAGCTAAACCTCCCTTCTCATTTGCTATTTTTATTTAAAATAGGTCAAATTAAACTTAGCCCACTATTTTTTGCTGGCCCAAAATACCATGACCCAATTTCTTCATTTAAACTTTATTTTGTTAAAACCACGGCCCATACATCAGCCCATCACACCCCCCCCCCCTAAATGCCTACGCAATGTTGTTTCCACTTCCGAGACCTGATGTGAATAATCCCATACATTGTTTTTACTTTGATCCCATGCATTGCTTTTACTTTAATCCTTCCCTACATTGTTTTTTTTTTCTTTCTACTGTTTTGATCTCGTCTCCTCCTAGCTTCTCTTCTTTCCTCTCGTTTCTGTTGCGCCCATCTTCTTTTCTTTTCTTTACAAGTTCTTTTGTTTTGTTTTATTTATATTTTTATTTATTTATTCAAACCAAATGGACCAAGGATAAAACGTGACATACACTATCTTTCCCTTTCCGAGACCTGCTACTTGTTTCACATTGCCAAAACTTTGCTTTCCTCTCTACGTTCTGTCATGCGCTTTTGGTTACCCAAACTGGTGATGGACTTGTGTGACCGCCACCATGGTACCATTCCAAAGACCCATGCCGGTTTGATGAAAATGCCTAGACCTGCTACTGTTTAGTTGCCGAGACCTCATTTTTTCTCAAGTGTTTTCTACTTCCTATTTCTTACAAGTCCTGACACTTCGCCACTTACTTGCTTTTTGCCGTACATTGTTGCATCTGCGCCACGCCTTCCGGTTCCTATGAACTGTTGACTGCTCTGCCATCCTTTCATTTCAAACCACGACACTGAAGACAGTGCACTGTGTTAAATTTATTTTCGAGGCCTATTATTTAATTTTAGTTCTCTAATGATTCCCACTGTACACATTTACATGTGCACATGCACACTCGACGTGAGTTTATACCAAGCGTCGTCACTACTCCAACGCGTGTACTATCTAGACTGAAGTCGTCTCTACTGCTCGGACGCCCTTTGACGGTCTGCGTTTGGAAACGGATACGTCGACGAGTTTTCCGAAACAAACATCCTTATGCCCAAGGAAATGCTTTACGCCGTCGACTCCCATTATTTATCAACCTCAACTCTCGCCACGTTGCTGTTGTTATGGCCGTACCCTACTTCGTGTTTCTCGGCATTTGGTCGGCTCAAAACTAAACGGTTTAAAATCTGTTTTATGGTATGGTCTAAAGGCATATACATTTTATATTTTAGTGTTCTTGTTCCATATTATAACTGACCTGAATGGTTATTTCCACTAAGAGAACTATAGTTAATCTTCTCCTTGGCAACTAGTAGTTAGAATCTTGACAAAACAGAGAATGCACTACAAAAAAATATTGAATTAAAGACTGACAATTTCAGTTTTTAATCAATCAATTCAGTCTTTAAATCATAATTAAAGACTGATCAAATACTGAAATTTCAGTCTTTGATTTCTTAGTCGCAAAAAAACATTAAGACTGAGATTTCAGTCTTAAAATGTAAAGACTGATACTGCAGTCTTAATCATACTTGAAACTGAACTTTAGAAACTGAAATTTTGTCATTAGTCAGTCTTAAATTTGTACAATTTATACCACTAAAATATCCACAATAATAAATGAATATCATGGATTTGCCATATCGACACTACAATTCCGCACATCTCAAAACATATTCGCTCACATAAAAATTACTATTCATGGACACATGCATTGTACTAATATTAACAAGAAAGCAAGATGTATGTCCAAAACACATTTCATTGAAACAAAGTTGGTCCAACATGTTCACAGAACAAAGATACATGCAACTTTTGAAACAAAAACAAAAGAAACAAGTAGTCCACTAACATGCATTTACATACACACGATCATTCAACAAGAAGAAAAAAAAGCAAGCAAGTCGAAATGCCAATCACTCCATACCTTCATTATGACGGTGTTCTTCGGGATTTTGAGGCGACTGATAAGGCATAGAAGGTCCTGGATACTGTTGCATATGTGGAAATTGTTGCATATACGGCAGTTGTTGCATTAGTTCAAAAAATGGCATACTCTGTTGCGCAGTCCTGAAAGCGTTCGAATGCATAGGCGATTGTGACGGATATGCCCCCACTGGCATAGATCCATGACCTGATAAACAAAATACATACAAATTACTATAAGAACGGTTAATATGATATTGTTTATTATGAAAATCCGTTACTAGTCTACAAGTTAACATGTTACTGTGATTTGACACAGAAGATTTGTAATATAGGTAGAATACTGGCCATAAACTGGGTTTTTCCCTTCAAACAATATGAGAGAAAAATGTCAAAACACATAATTTAAAAGGGAAATGCTTCTATGTTTAACTTGGAAAACAAATAAATGTAAAGCATATTTCAAAGCAATTATAAAAGGACAACTGATCATAAAATGATTTGTAGTAACAATTGTATGCACATATAACGGAGTGCATAAAATTGCTTAGGTGGATGAATGACTGTGCAATGAAAAAATAATGTATACATTCAGACATGCAGTAAGTTGCATAGCTGGAAATAAAGGATTATGGAGTCCTAATTTATAAAGGAGAGATCTCTGCATAGCTGGAAAA
Source organism: Allium sativum (assembly GCA_030737875.1). Taxonomy (NCBI): domain Eukaryota; kingdom Viridiplantae; phylum Streptophyta; class Magnoliopsida; order Asparagales; family Amaryllidaceae; genus Allium; species Allium sativum. The sequence goes on from CM060920.1 coordinate 251,939,583, forward strand.
ATGTCCTAATTTATAAAGGAGACATTCAGATCAGTCCTAGAGTTTACAATCAGTCCTAGAGTTTACAATGAGGATGTGTTCAAGGTACAATACATAATATATTTTCTTATAATACAAAGATCTCTGCATACTAGGAGTGGTTGAATATGTATATATGTCAGGGCTTGGACTTTGTCATATCCGAGGTGAAGAAGAATGGCATTCATGTAATATTGAGTTTGATGAATAATTGGGAATGTTACGGAGGCAAAAAGCAATAATTGGGAAGGATATGGATGAATAATTGGGAATGGCTTTTTAGACAGCCATGAAATACGAAATTCTCACAGTACCAAAACAGCAAATGATGACACACATAAAACATGAGTTTGGACAATTCAGAATCTCTAGCAAGTTCCTAACCCAAGAGATTGTTCAAGATCAATTCAAAAACAACTTGAAAACAAACATAACAAAGGAGTAGATTGACAGCAGTTGTCATGCATGTATATTAAGTGGGATCTTTTTGGAAAACGGAAAAGATACTTCCACATTAACTGTAATTTAAGAAACTCTGATTATGGATAAAGGTAGTTAATTCAAAAAAGCACAGCTGAACAATGACGATGCTTTCTTCTCAGATTATGTAACCATGGAAAAAAAGCGTCCACATGGAAATCACTCGCCTTAACACACTACCTATAGCAACCGTGAGCATGAAACTACAGCCTCAACCATCACCCATACCCCTATCAGAAGATGATACACCCAACAACTAACAGCTATCCAAACGACAACCCGTACTCATCAAAATCAAAACCTGACAACCACCCATGAAAAACTCAAAAGATTTGCCTGCAGTTATAGAAATTAGCATATGGAGGGGGATGGATTGCTTGAATGGTAAGGGCAAAGGTAAAAACGCAAACGAGGAAATGTCAAGTAGTGGAAATCAATAGGGGAACTCAAGGATGAAAGGAATTACAAAGACAGTGACGCACATGGCAGATCTAGATTGCGCATGGAGGGGGCGTGAGTATAATGCAGGATGTACATGCCATGGCAATAGGAAAAAAATAACTGGAGCAAAGGCAGAAAAAAAAAGACAGAATTAAAAAAAAAAAAAAATAGAAAAAGTGGATCGAGAGAATTAAGAGCGGAGGAAAATTTATGAGGTTAAGGGGGAAGTGACGGATAAACGAGAGGAAAGGGATCTAGAAGAAGAAAGGAGGCGGAGCCCTAACCCCATTAAAAGATTACATTGAAGGTTCGTTCTATTTATGTACTCGTACAAAACAACTAGCCTCATTTTCCACTATCAAATTTTGATAAGCATACATAAGTTCAACTTTGTAGAGAGTGGAACATCTCACGTAAATTATGTAAAAAGCCATAATGAATAATAGAAATTGTGAATAAAAGTATAAGAACCTGTTAAATGAGGAAATGTACTAGAAAACCCCATTTGTTGTAACTGTGTAGGCATGGTAGCCTGTGTAGGCATGTTGGACTGATCAGAAACATAAGGTGATGTTGGCATAGTTGGTTGAGAGGACGTTACGACATGATCAGTGGTTGGTTGTGCAGTGGTCTGTTGTGCAGTGGTTGGTTGTGCAGTGGTCTGCATAGGTATATCAGTGGACTGCTTCAATCTATCCAATACTCTATTTAAACATAATATATGAATTAGAATTAGATAACCACAGAAAAATTAAACATTGATTGTAAATTTGATATTTAAAGCTCATACCGTTGAACAATTTCTTCCAATGGAAACTGCGAATGTATTGGCTGGGTAGATGAAATGGAAGCATAAGCACATCCCTGATGAGCACTGGCTGAAGAAGACTGAGAACCTCCATGTAATATATTAATATCTACATGAAGTGCTCCATAAATCTTTCCTTTTGTCAGTCCACCTGACGAATCCACCCAATGTTGTGGATTGAAAACATCCATTGCTTCCTCAGACTCAGCCTATTTCTTGATATAATTCTCCTGAGTAATTAAAAAAAATCATTAAATACTACAAAAAAAAAAAAATTTCTTTGCTTTGCAAAGGAACAATATTCAACAAGCTCCAACTTTCAAATCATCAGAGACAAAAAAACCGAACAGCTTACGATCATATTATTTAAAGTTTAACAACACTATTGATATTGGCAATGGCTGTTGCTACTATGACAAAGAAAACATTCATCCCCATATTGTGTTGATATTATATTTTCCGTAGTTCTGAAAGGGAATTTCTTTGCTGCCTTCGCATCTGATACGGAAGTATCCGTCGCCGCTATAACGAACACTATATAAGGAAGTATTCCTCGTCATTAAATTTTGATCAGCTAGTGACCGGGGGGACGTCTATTAAATACTGCAAACATACTAACTACTTAAATTAAATAAAACAATTACCATTGTCTTTGCAGATTTGTTGTCCACATATCTACTGCGCCTACATATTTTTTTGGTATTTTTTGAGGAGTTAGATGGGTCTTTCAAAACATGCCAATATCGAAATGCCTCATGAAACGTTGGTTCCTTCCCTGTTATAGCTTTCTGCATTCATTACATGAATATTAAAAATTTATGGTAAATGATAACATTATTAGAAAATTTTGTGTACTAGTTACCTCTAAGTTGTTGTGCCTATATAATTAGACACTGAGTTGCTAGGAGTTCACATATATGATGCTAAGTTTCTTCAGTTTATAGATTATACAATGAGAACATACTACATTCTAAACCTTTTGACATGCAGGGTATGACTTTATTTCATACACGTAATTGTGTGTATCGTTTTCAAAAAACTCTGTGTGTGTGGGTGTATTCGTTTGTTTTATTATTCTAAAATTGCCCTTGAATTTTGTGTGTTGATGAGGATAGCAGCAGGTGAATTTAAATCAACCCTAATTTGGGTGTCATGATACCGATAAATTGCTGCCATAGCAGCAGTTGCAAATTGCAACTCACCAACAGCCACGAATTGCATCAATTGACAATTGTTGCTGAGGCTGCAATGATCTGTTAAATTTACAGCAAAATCAAAATGATAACATACTTCATGTGTATGTGTGTGTGTATACATACTAACGTACTTTAACTAGCATGGTTAATGGTTTACTAGATGAAAAATTATCTGAAAATATTTGACTTACAATTTGTTCATTATGCGAGGCAATTGAAACAGAACCGGCACAATGACGGGTATAAGTCCCTTCTTTCGTCGTCAAGCGATTCTTTCGCATTACTTTTCTTCTTTTCGCAAACTACTCTTTCGCCCAGCGGACATCAATCATCTGGTTCCATATATCGGGAGGAATCCAAACTAGTGGGCAGTCCTTACATTCCGAAATATTAGTCGTCTTATTAGCTCTTTTTGCTGCTTCACGTGCACGGTTTAGTTTTTCTTCAAATTTTCTTTTGCTGTAGCCTCCCATATTCTTCGAATCGTCGGTTCATGAGTTTCATCATATGAGAAATGTCTCTGCATAAAAGATCTTGTTACACTTGGGAAATACACAATATATGAGAGTACTACACGACTAATAAAACTGTCCCATTGTCATTTTGTTGGATGATTTGGTCAATATTACTGTTTAATTAAATTATAATCTTTTCTTCATGCAGACAAATCTGAAAATAAATAATGCTAAATTGTTCAAGTCTGACGTAAGACCATTACATGAATTGAGTAAACTGATTTCCAATGTGTCTGGAATCAGTTAAATAAAAGGTATCACCGGTTTAAGAAGATTTATGTCTATCAGAGGCGTAGTTATATGAATTACTGAGATACAAGTAAAACCAGGCACAAAATTGCAGAAATGTAAATTAACCATGTATGTATTGAGACAAAATAGCTCTGATTTCTGAATCCATGTAAGAACTTAATCTATACTTGTAAACAATATAGGCCCCGATACCAGCAAGGGCCAAGGCAATTACAATAGCATAGACAGCAGCAGATGTTCCATTTGCCTCTGTTGCTCTTTTACTTATGCAACTGTCATGTTCCTTGAAGTATAACTGATCCCCGCTGCACTTGCATTGGTCATCTCCCCATGTGTTTTTGCAACTACATCCAAGGCATTGACAACCTATCTTTTCCTTGTATTCATCGACATCTATAAGCCCTGGAGGACATTTGCATTGTTGGTTTCCAACTTCCTGAAATGCAGAATAGTTACGCCCGTCGTGACTACCATGCCAACATCCACCACTATTAATTTTTCACCTCCCAGGACCATTTGCTTCACAGGTATTCTACCCATCTCCCTTAAATTGCACACCATTAAACAACGGGCATTCACAAACTGTACCACGAATAGTGTCCTTGCAAGTGGTAATGTTGGCAGATTTATCTTGCCAGCATCCACCATTATCATGGAGACATTCATTAGTTTGTATATCATAATTTAAACAAGGAGCTGGTTCGGTAGTTTCCTTAAAACCAGAACATATTGCTTTTAAGATGGCTTTTTTTCTCCAATTTCCCTCGATATTGGTGATCATTACCTACAAGAGTATGCAATATCATGAAAGAATAATATTAAACTTCCTGGATCCTGCATGTTTTTAAACTATTGTACCTATGCAAAATCTGTTCTGAGCGGAAAAAAGAAAATTAACTTACAAAATAAGATTAAAAGAACAAGAGTTCATACATATAACAGAACTTAATTATACGTAAAGGTGACATTGTTGAATTCTTTAAAACTTAAACTTGTTGAAATTTAACACACTCATGTAAAATTACAATAATATAAATAACTTTATAATTTCTATCGTGGAAAAACAATAAATGGTTAAAGAAATATACCTTGAATTCATCAAATAGTACGATTCTAATTTCTTGAGGTACCAACTTAAATTCATACCATGGTCCCGTGAAACGTCTGGACCATATATCTCCAATTATACGCGAGGCCTTTTGGTTGAGAAAACTACAAAAAAACCAGTGTTGAATTAAACAATATCATCAATTATCTATATTAAAATAAGTATTGAGAACTAACATAAAAAAATATTACCAATTTCCTTTCCATTCCAACGGAGGTTTCTTTGTGACCGGATCAATAGCAGGATTGTAACCCTGGGTAGGAATTATTTCAGAATCTTCTTCAACTTCTTCTTCTCCATCAACATTGTTCGTCCTCTCTAACTCTTCTTCATTTGGTGGGCCACCGCTATGTTGAGGATTAGATGTGGAAAAATTACTTGGCTAGTTCGAGTAAGTTCTTCTTTGAAGAAGACGTCGAGCTACGGATCCACCTGGCATTATACCTTCACAAAAAAATGCAGTACACATAATTAGAACATGTAATCCATAGAAACAATACGTTGAATTCATATACCTCATACATACATTAGTCGGTAAGTAAAGGGTTTCGAGAGCAATAGCACCTAATAAAGCATAATGTCAAGAGAATAATAAATTACCTAAAATGTAGACTAATATAATGAGATTAAGATTAAAAAATAAAAGTACAACCATTGGTTTCAGAAGTAGAATTATAGTAAGCTTTTTATTCAATAGGCATTCGATTCCATCATTAAAAAGTGTCCAAACAAATTGTAAAATCACCTTACATGTTCAAACAATCTTAAATATACAAGGGATATATATTTCGAAAATAAAAAACATAACAACAAATATGAAAAAACAGAAATATAACCTTCGTGTACTTCACATCATTTACTTCCATGAACATTAGTTATCAAACATGTTGACCTATCCCCATATCCTTACATGAAATAGGTAGTAAAAAACAGCAGTTGAGATTATAATTTGCATTGAAATTTGAATAGTGCAGATAAAAAAGCAAAAAAACATGTACTGTTAGACAATGCATCAAGTCACTAAAAAAACTGGAAAATGTACAGCAAAAACTACAAAGTTAATTTAAACTAATGTAATTGCATAAATTTTATTCAACACCTAATATTTTCAAGTTGATTATAATGCAAACTCGTCTTCAGTGTCTTCATCATTAATATTTTCATCTTGATAACCATCTTCATTTTCTTCGTCATCAGTGAGGTCAGCATCCTCATCAAAATCCACTTCAGCATCATTTGCATTTTCATCATCAGACCCAGAATAATAAGCATTATCTGACTGCATTACACGTTCCAACTCTTCTTCATCAACTGCATCAAAATCTTCCAGTACAAATGGTTTGATCTAAGATATCATCGACAGTAACAGTAGAGGGATGATATATCTCGTCCACTTGATCGACATCGGCACCATCCTCCAATAAGTTAGGACTCAACAATTCACTTGCAAATCGACTTCTTGCAGCAGTTTTAATTACCGTCACCCATTCATTTAAACCATTACCGGGCTTGGACAATAAATACATTTGTTGGCATTGTTGGGCAAATACGAAGTTAACATCGGTTTGTAGTTGAGAATTTCTGTTCAATTCTATTAATCCATTTGTATGGTGCACTTTGATTCCATTTCTACTCAATGTATCGAACCATTCACAATTAAATATAAATACTTCATTTTCCTGCCCAAGATATCTAACCTTTATGACTTCTTTTAATAGTCCATAATAATCGTTTTCTAAGTCATTGTAACAACTTCCTTTCACACAAACACCACTATTCATCATCGCCTTGTTTTTTTCCATAATTTAGTGTATGAAATTTAAAACCATTTACATAATAGCCGTTGGAGCACTCTACTTTATAATCTGGTTTTTGTGCAAGTAAAAACAACTGATGTCCAATACCGCTCGGTTGAAATGGAATCTATTTACCAAAAAAAGACAATCAATAAGTACTCAATTTATTTATTTATTTACAAGCTACTTTGTAATAAGAATACTTACACGATTTTTTAACCAATCAGGAAATATGGATTCAAGCTGCGCAACAATGAAACTTTCATTTTCCATAGGATACTGACTTATTAACTCATTTTTGCAATCACTATAAGCAATAGAAATAAAGTTAAATAATAGTACATGCTTTAAATACTTTGCTATAAAACATAAAATACGTACTTCACATAATCTTCTACTTCTGTGCAGTTGAAAAGCACATACTTATGGATCGCATTATGTTCAAATTGAGAAAGATTCCTTCGAACAAACGCATTAGATAATACTTTTCCTGGATGGAAAAATATAGACAAACGTCCATTCAATATAACTTCCCCTCCATCATCATTTCTTAGAGGTTGATTCCAAATTGTTTCGATATTTGGACCAAAATAACATTATGCAAAGTTTGAAATCTCATCAATGACATATGCTTCAGCAATGGATCCTTCAACATGTGCTTTATTACCTACTTTTCGTTTTAAATAAAACAGATACCTACATTGTATTAAAAGATGTGGTTGAAATATTAACAATAAAGCATGAAAAAAATTCAAAAGTTATAGGAAAAACATACCGCTCAAAAGGATACATCCAGTGATATCCAACAGGACCACATAGCATAGCCTCGTATGGTAGATGAACAACTAAATGTTCCATAGAATTAAAAAAACTAGGCGGAAATATCTTCTCAAGTTTACAAGTAATCTCAATGATATTTTTATTTAGAAGTATCATATTTTCCATATTTATAATTTTTGCGCAAAGTTCACGGAAAAAGTTGCTCAACTCAACCAAAGTTTCCCATATATTTTTTGGTACAAATGGGTGGAATGCGGTAGGAAGGAGTCTTTGCATAAACACATGACAATCATGGCTCTTGAACCCACTTATTTTTGTTTCAGGCTCATTAACACATCTTCTTATGTTCGAAGCATATCCGTCTGGAAATTTAATTGATTTAACCCACCTACAAACATCTTTCTGATTGGCTTTTGTAAGGCAGTAAGGAGCTTTCGGCTTATAATAGCGACCATTGTGATTTTTAACCAAGCTCATCCATTGTGTTCTACTGCAATACTTTTCAAGATCAATTCTAGCTTTTAATTTGTCTTTTGTTTTATCAGTATCCATTAGAGTCTCAAATATATTATCAAAAAAGTTTTTCTCTACATGCATAACGTCTATAGTGTGACGAATCAAATTACTCTCCCAATACGGAAGGTCCCAAAATATACTTCTACGAAGCCAATTGTGTGTTTCACCGAAGCCTGCTATTTTTCTATTTTCCGATTTAAACCCAGGTGCAACATAAGGCAATTGTAGCACAATATTTTTCAATTCATTGCCAGAACGCTTGATTGGAGCATCATTTAATTCAATTTTATTTTTCAGAAACTTGTCTTTCTGTTTCCTAAATGGATGGTCCAATGGTAGGAAACATCGATGACAATCAAACCACGAAGGTTTGCCACCCTTCGCAAGAGTAAATGATTTTGTTTGCTCCATACAATGAGGACATGCTAATCTACCATGTGTACTCCAACCAGAAAACATTCCATAAGCTGGAAAGTCGCTAATGGTCCACATTAGTGCAACTCTTAAAAGAAAATTTTCTTTTCTATGCACGTCACAAGCAATTACACTGAGCCATAAATAAAATAACTCATCAATCAAAGGTCGTAGAAAAACATCCAAGTTTTTTCCTGGATTTTTTGGACCAGGGATAATCATGTTTAAGAACATGAATGGCTTCTTCATGCACTTCCATGGTGGCAAATTATACACAACCAAAATCATAGGCCAACATGAGTAAGTAGTCGATCGAGTGCCAAATGGGCTAAACACATCTGTACAAAGCCCAAGCCTAACATTTCGTGGAGAACTAGCGAAGTCGGGATGACACTGGTCAAAATGCTTCTATGCCTTACCATCAACTGGGTGAGCCAATTTACCATCGGTGGAACGATTATAATAATGCCATGTCATGTCCTTAGCATGCTTTGAAGACATAAACAGTCTTTTTAGACGTGGTATGATAGGAAAATAACGTAATCGTACTTCGGATTTTTTTTTCCTACAACTAGAATTAGTAAGCTTATATCTTGGCTCTTTACAAATATCACAGAAAATCTTTGCTTCATTCTCCTTGTAGTATAGCATGCAAAAATTATGACATACATCGATCTTTTCGTAACCAAGTCCCAACGGTTTCAACATCTTCTTCGCCTCATAAAAATTATTATTTAATTTATTGTCTTCTGGCAAAAAGTTCTTTATCATGGAACTAGCAAAATTAAAACTTGCTTGTGTCAATCTTGTTTGGGCTTTTAACACCATCATATTCACACACGCTGACAATACCGTCTCTGTTTTGCAACCACCATATAAAGGCTCACTAACATCTCTCAACTTGTCATAAAAAAAATTTAGCTTCAGAATTAGGTGCTTCATCATTAACATAATCAAAATCTTCATTGTGATCGACACAATTTTCACCCATCGCATCCATAAGCATTTCCCTATATGGATTAACACTGACATTATTATGTGAAGATTCTGGTAATGATGTTTCTCCTATGCCACCCTCCCCATGATATATCCAACGGAAATAATCTGGAGTAAACCCTTTCTGCAACAAATGCTCTAGGATAACCTCTTTATTTTGAAATTTTCTGTTATCGCATCTCACACATGGACATCTGACAACTCTCTCTGGTAATGCTTGGGAAAATGCAAAATTAACAAAATTTGCAATACCATCATAAAATTCTTTAGTTACGAAACCATCACAAACTCTACGATACATCCACTGTCGATCATCCATTAATATAATGATAATCCTACAACACAATGAATTTTTTAACATTAAAATAAACTGATATCACATAAAAAAAGAAAGGGTTTGTCTTCTACTAAACGCTTGAACTATAATCATGTTCGAAACATACCGTTTCTACTAATAGCATGAAATATTAAAAAAAATTGCAAGATTAATTTTTCATATTTAATAGAAAATGAACTGCAAGCAGATAGTTGAAACATTCCAAAACAGATTCTTTTTTCTTTCAATTTGTCATAGAAAAAAGGATGCATACCTGAAATTCTTTTAGCATTTTTCAAGTGTTTATAATTTATCTACAACAGTGTTTAATCTTGTTCAAAACATTATTTAAGTGTGAGTTATCATGTTTAATTTTTAACACGGCGTGTTTATGAATTATTATATTATTATTGTCGCAACCATTATTGCTAAGAAAAGGTGGAACATAAAGCATATTTGTCAATAATGATAAAAGTAACAACCTTCTACTTTCTTTTTTCATTTTTTCCTACTTCTTTTTAGACATTTGTTAATCATTGTATGCTTTTATTCCCGAACTTAATTTTTATTGACCTCAACTGTTTTGGTTGACTTCAAAATGTACTAACATGTATTTTAGCCTTGAATTCAATTGGTTGTAATTTATTTTTTAATCGTTCCTTATAATTTACTGCTAACGCTAATTTAAAATTTACAAATTTGGAATGTGAAAGTATTATAATAATTATCAATATAAAATTGGCATACTCATATAATTTAAATAGTTCATTTTAGTGTAGTGAAAATTTAGAATTACTTCTATAGTGAATGCATATCATGAAATTTTTTATGGGTATCAGTTGGATAATGGGTAAAAATCGGTATTGTATTATAAATACCAATACGGAGGCACGTCCGATGGACATGTGCATAAATAAATTTGACCAAGAATGAATGGGAGTATGGAACAATAAACGGTTTAGCAAGCAATCATTAGTCTTCAACTGTAGTGTGGTGATGTCATATATGTGTACAACAGTATAGCAGGATGAAAAAGTGGAGTAGTATTCGCAGTTGAAATGTCGCACCTTAGTCCAGCATCATAATATTTGCTATTGTTTAGTTGTATTTTATGCAAGGACAGAAGTTGAAAAAGCATAAAAGGTGTGACAATAGTTTTTCCATATATAGTATGGCAAAAGAAACATGTATGAAAGCATAAAGTTAGGGTATGCGGGTAGAACTTAGAAGCTGACATCGAAGCACAGAAGTGATAAGGTAACAGTGATACATTATTATAATTATGCAGGTTACTCATAGTGATGTGTAAAATGATTGTCCGCATGGGGATGGCAAATGTGTAAAATTTATTTGGCTATTATAACATGTAGCTGCATAAGAAGTGAACCGGAGGAAAGCATCAGTATGCATTCATGGGTGACATTTGATGTCACCTTGTTTGCTCACCCTATTGTTCGTATAATTTGTAATAAAGCTTTATATTATCGGAGGGAAATAGATGTTGAAAATTATGTTATTTCGTATTATCAAAGCAGCAAACCAAAGATTACATGTTTTATAGTATAAATATGATGCTAAGCATAGTATTCATAATAAGGCAATTGTAGTAATTGAAGTAAAATGAGTTTGGTGGTTACATAAATATTTGGAAAAAAAGATATTAGAGTAAAGTTTGAGACTGCGTGAAGATTTTTTTTCACTGAGTTAATTGGGTCCATGAAGTGGTTGCATTATCCAGTAGTAGTTGTAGGTTATCTAACCTTTGTACATGTAGACTTTAACATCTCCTATATAAATCTATGGTTCAATACTTGATGTAATAATGAGTGATTAATATAAGTTTGGGACTGGAACAACTTGATTATTACAGGTAATGCTAAAGCTATAGTGGTAGATATAATTATCACTGACCAATGGTGTCCAAAAAATCATGAAGCAACAGGCGCATACAAACATTATAAATGACGACAGCAGCCACTTTCTTTTGTTACCAAGAAATGAGAAGCGAAAAATCCTAGCTAAAAATGTTTTCCTGTGCATACAAACATGCGAACAGCAGATGCTTCGTACATGCAAAGTCGCAGACCTCAATTTCACAAACAAGTTTAATGTTTTCAATGGCTCAATATTTTAGCTATTTTTCTAAATAACTTCATTAATTTATTGTTACAATAATTTCTAAAAGCCCTGAACACATGCAGTCAAATGCCAAGGCAGACATTTATTGAGGACATAAACCATATCAGCAGTCATATTATTTTAGTTAACATAGATTGCTCATAACAATAACAGACAAATAAGTTGCATAGCTATCGCCTCATAACAATAACAGTATTATTAAAAAAAAATGCTCATGGATCTAAATGCAGAGCAAGACTTGACTATATGGCCTGATATCTAGCCACTAGTAAACGTATTTTCACCTTATTTCATGTAAAGAACTTTAATCAATTACAAACCCAGTGCAAACTCAGTGCAAACAACAAACTTTAACCATTACAAACTCAGCTGATATCTAAAAGTTATTTTTAAACAATTCAAAGTACGAACTTTAACTAATTACAAAGTAGGTGCAAACAGAAAACTCATCAAATGATTCTAACTCAAACTCAAACAACAAAGTGAAACTAATTTGATTTTCAGATTACCTTTTCAGAACTCCAGATATTAAACGGAGGACGAAGTCGGCGCTGAAGGGGTGATCAAGCCACTACGTTTTTGAGGTACAAATGAAGTGAAATCTACAGCAATCACAATCGGTAATAAGATGTTAAACCAATATCTCCGTCAGTGTTACCCATTTATAACAAAAAAACCTACATAAGTAATCAAATTTTAGAAAACACGTAGAAAATTTACCTCGGCATTATGCTTCGAAGATGGTGAGCAAAGGTTGCTGGGGAGTCGGTGTTAACTGGATACCGCAAGAATCGTGGGAAAGAGGGAAATTTTCCTTTTAGCGCGAAAGGAAACGAATTCATCGTCGACTAGCCGCTAAGATCGGATCTCTGATTCCGAGAAAGGGGGAAATAAGAGATGGAGGGGGCAGATATTTACTAATTCACAATTGCATCTAAATACCTAATATTTGCAATTTACTTTTTTGCACCTCACATATTTTCATAACTATTTACAAAGTGGAAAATTCCAAACATCCAATTTGGTATATCTCACATGCAAAATTAATGACCAGCAATATTGTATATGTTTAAAAGCGCGCAATCAGCGTTAATTAGTTATTTGAAATGCAAAACTAAGGGATGGAGTGCAAAGTTTATTAGTTTGTGAGCGTTACAACACGCGTGCGACCCGTCATGACATATGTTTTGCGCCTCAATTATGCTTCTAAAAATTGTATATGTTTAACAAATTTAAGAGGATAACTTGGATTTTTAGTTATTTGTTTGAGTTGAAATCATAAGTAGATTTAGTTATTATTAGTTATTTGTTTTACTTATTTTTAGTTATTTGTTTAGCTTGAATTTTTATTTCAAAATTCTAAGTGGTAGCATCTATTTCTTTTAGTGTGGTGCTAAGGCACCCCAATATGTGCTTCCTAATACCACAAATAAATAATACCACAAAAAACATTTCATTCCTCTTCCAAATACCTCCAATTAATAATAAGGGGCTACCACTGTTTCTATCGTTCTCTTCTCTCATTTCGCTACCTCTTTCATTTCAAAACCCTTACCAAGAAAATTCGGCCGTGTAAATTCAGTACTTCTTCCTCTCATCATTGATAATCTGAAATCGTTGCAAGTGCCGAGAAAGATGGAGATAGGTTGTATGTTGCTAATAACGAGTAGTATAGCACGTCTTTCGCGCGTGATAAAGACAAGTGCTCTACTCTTGTATAGTTTCTCTGCAAAGTGTATATTTACACACATTCAAGAGACAATGATTTGTAAAAAATCTTTAACTATGTTTTGATGTCAAAATCAATTTTTGTTACTTTAGATTTTATTTTTAAATTGCAGCATCATTAATTGGGCACAAATCTTTTATTTAATTTACTAATTAATAAATGTCATATTTTTAAGCGATATTATTTTATAGATGAAAATTTTGGAATTGTAAAAAAAACATATTTGTTAGACTATATTTTTAAATGATTTTCAGATATAAAAGTATCTGTAGGAAGACGTTTTGAATTTATAAAAGAAATTAAATTGTTAGATCCTATTTTCTTGCATTGAAATCATATTGTTAGGTTAAAATTTATTTTGAAGTTTGCATTGTCTTTTTTTCTCAAGTTTGAATTTTATTTATATAATTAATTAATAATTTTATTGATAGATTCTATTTTGAGTGATTTTAAAGTTTTAATAGCATTTGTAAATGAGATTTTTGAATCTGCAAAATAGTTTATGTTTTAGATCGTAATTTACAGTGATACTAAGATTTAAAAATAATAGTAGGTGATCATTTTGAATTGTGATTAAAATCTAATTGGTAAATCCTATTAGGGACAAAGATCAAAAATCTTAACGCAAAATTAACACTAAAGGGGGGTGAATAGTGCTTTAAAGAACTTATAGAAAGCTTAAACAATTAACAATTACATAAACTACTATATGAATCACATAATGAATATCACAACAGAAACAATCACAGATGCGGATATAATCAAATGTAAAATGCAGAAAAGGAAAGAACACACCGGATTTTTATATTGGTTCGGATTACTCTTATGTCTAGTCTAACGCAACGCTGGATTGCGCAGAGTTTTATTAGTATCAGTATCCAATTACAACCCCTTGATTTCAAGGATACAAGGATAACACCAATTCAACACCCTTGATTTCACGACTACAAGGTTAATACTGCTCATTTTCCTTGGTTCATAGGCAACAAGGAACATACCCTTTCCTTATCGATTACAATTGCCCTACAACTCTTGATTACCACTTCCAAACAGAGAGTATTTGATAGAGATTGAGAATAGAATTCTAATTTGTATTGAAATTGGCAGAGTATAAGTGTAGAAACTTAGAAAATTAAGAAGAATAATGGTGGTTTTATAAAGGAGGAAGAAGGAGAAGACGTATTCTGAAAAAATTCAAAATCAGACCCTTTATATAGTGTTTCAAGGGACATAACCATTCCTGGAACATTTTAAATACTAAAAGACACATCTTTTTAAATTTAAAAATTTGTGATAGTTATATGTCAATATACTATCGACATAAGTTTGTTTTCAAATTCAAATCATTGTTTAAAGTATATGAATATATATATACATATATTCTAGAAATTCTTGAAACAAAACTAGTTCTTTATTTTATATATATATATATATATGTATATGTATTCTAGAATATTGCTTATTTTATATATGATTGCATATAAATTGTATAAATATTGCATAATTTATAATCACTCAAGAGAAAGGAATAAAAATAGCAAAAAATAAATTGAGATATTTCTCATAGGGTTCTAGCAGGTATATTGGAAATATGATGGCACTGGAATATAGAAGAAGTAACATATCAACACATACATAAATTGAAGATTTCAGGAGAAAAATAAAAATCAGCCACATAGATGTAAGTCTAGCAGATATATTGACCCGTTATTCAAGGGCCAGCGCATACATAAATGAAGTTTTAAAAGGAAAAAAAGTCAGGCACACATATCCTATTTCTATGGGATAGTTTTCAACTCAATTAAAGGGCAATTTTTGAAGTTTGTGGTCGTACCAAAAATATGTGTTTTTTCAAGACAATTATTAATAAAGATAAAAATATAGAAATTAAATATGAATTTGTAAAACTTTTTTAATTGCTAATTATTCTTAACTTTAAGTGATATTAAAATTAATTATGGTTGTATTAAAATTTCAAAAATAAGAAAACTTGTCCACAATCGTCATAAATGTTTGCAATGAATTTAATTCAAACCACCAATAAGACGTGCCGTTACTATTGAATTACATGATTTTACATGATTACTATTGAATTCATGCACTCAGCACTCCTCAAATTAATATTGAATTACATGGTTTTGAAATTGAGTTATGTTTATATAATTAAACGCTTAGTTGAGTTTATATAATATTGAGTCGAAGCTCCTCAAATGGTCTAATGACCGCGGGTCACGACCGAGCTAGGATGAACTAAAAATTATCGATAAAATCATATAAACTAAAGTTCTTTAGGATGACCCCAAGATCATTGATGTAATCAAATGAACCAAAGTTCCTCAGGATGATCCGAAGATCATCGATGTAATCAAATGAAATGAAGTTTCTCAGGATAATTCGAAGATCATCGATATAATCAAATGAACCGAAATTCCTCGGGATGATCCGAAGATCGTTAAAATGATCCAAAGATCCACTAGAACCAAAGTTCTTTGAAAGATGATCCGAATATCGTCGATGATCAAAATTTATCAAGTATAGTGTAAAATACGCCAAGCTAGTAAATATAAGAGTCAAGCTACATGTCCCATAACCACTTGCTCTACTCGACTATTTACGAACAAGTTGTATATTCCACTAGAAATACATAACGATCATTATCACAGTTTTCAATTGAACGAGTCAAGAATTAACCGTCGAAGTAAACACAAAGGTTCATAGTCCTTGTTTTTACTAAGGCATTTAATTGTATTTCTCATACAAACGAGGAAAAGGTTTGTATAAATATATACTAGTAGATTGGAAAACAATTTGTAAAATAACTTCATATAATGAAGTAGGATTGTAAACCATTTTAATAAAAGATTTGGTATTTAGTAATAATGTAAAAACTCTTTATAGCTTGAAATGGTAAATCTCGTAAAATATCAATTGAAATATCAACCAATCTCAAAATTCACGTGTAATAACGTATATCAAATCTCATGACTATCGATTATAAATCCGTTCACCACGAATGAATCGAAAATTGATAAAAATTAAAATGTAGAAATATGTGAATTAGAGAAACTGAAAAATCATAGGAAAATGCTAAACGAACCGAAACTCGACTGGGAAAGAACCTGGGACAACCTAATCTATTGACTGTGGTTTCCATCGATCAACAACTGAAAACAGATTTAGACATCAAAATTTTCAATTCAAAAACCTTATCTATGCACAAATAATGTGCACATTGTAATATTACATTCAACTGTCTGAAATTTTAATTCAGATATTTGAATTTGATGAAAATTGAAACAGATAGCAACCCAAAAGTTCGGATGCCTGACCCTTATATTCAGCCGTCTGAATATTATGTTGGGCATGTGTTTGCCTAACTAAGTGTATATAAATTTATTTCGAATGGTTGGCAATGGCTCATAACGTTTCCTTAATGAAAACGATGCCTCTCAAGCTTACTGAACCACACGAACACATAACTCAAATATACACAAAGATTTATACTAGAAATCATCGAAATGAATCCAAAACTCATCAAATGAAATATTATCACACAAACGAACATAAACACACAATTTTCATGCAATATATACATGCCAAGGGGACAATAGACAAGCATATAACTTGAGGCATAGATGTAAGTTCTTCAAGAACTCATCTTTTATCTTGATAAGGAAAGAGAGGTTCCAAAACAAAGCAAAATCAACCTCTCTTCAACAAATAAAACTCAAGAATCTTCAATCTAAACACGTATAAATGAATTTCTAAGAGTTAGGTTTAGGAAACTCTCAGAAATCGAAGAGAGAACAAGATGGAGAAGGACTTACTCAAGTTTCTCCTTTGATTTTCCACTTGATTTGAGCTACTAACATGCAATCCCCAGTTAATGAATTTTAATTTCTCATTCTCTCTCCCCATTTTCTATTTTTGCTAAGTTTAGAATGAATGAAGAAGGAGAGGGGGATGCCTTCTTATGACTTACTGGGTTAATGGCTTGTTTGACCAAACCAAACCCAACTCAAAAGTCACAATTTTCATTAACTCCAAACATATCGATGTTTACAATTTTTGTTGTCGTAAATATCATTTTAAATTCAACGGAAGTGGTCTCAAGCCCAAATTCATTCGTATGAAAAAGTGGTTTTTCGGGTATACACTCAACTAATGATGTTATATTTAAATAATTTTTTTTAAATATATTATCGTGAAATATGCGAGTTGTTATGAAATATATATTAAAAGATATTAAATATATATTAAAATATGTTAAATATATATTAAAAGATCTTAAATATATATTATCATGCGTAAACAGAGTTGTTATTTAAACGACGATAAATTTAATGGCATTCACACGAATTATCAATTAATCATTGAGTTTTCGGATGATAACAATGTTTAATAGTTTTAAGACTCCTTAAAGACCGAAATAAAGACTGATGTTTGGTCTTTACGTAGTCTCAACGATTACAAACAGATCTGAGACTGAATTTCAGTCTTAAACGTAAAATTTTAAAGACTACATTTTTCGGTTTTTTTCAGTCTTTATTTAAAGACTGAATAATTTCAGTCTTTAATTTTCAGTCTTTATATGGATGTTTTTTAGTAGTGATGGTTTTCATCATGCTATGCTTAGTTTTGCATTTACGGGTAGTCTCAACTGAAAACTAAATACAGCAGTGGTTCAATACAATCAAGATGAATCGCACTTGTTAATTACATAACAACTCCCCTTTTAAACCAAAACTTGTGATCTAATTGCTAGTATTCATATAGGAAACAAGGTTCCCATGTACTAGAACCACACATGAGGTTCATTTGGCAAGAACAGGGTGTGTATTTAATGAATAGGAAAATGACAGAGAAGTATAACATGTAATATTCCAGTGTGGCTTTCAACATATAAAGCAAGCATTTCATATACACCGCAAAGTAAATCTCTATAATGCAGGCATGGTATTTCAAAATAGAGAATATCCTATTGTGTACTCATTATTTCATCATAGGGTGTCTCGGCAAATGTTTTAAAACAGTATGAGTTTATTATGGTTTCATCAGTTCAATCTTAACAAAACGAAAGAGAATAACTTGCATGGTTTCAAATAATAAAGAAGTGAGTGTTTACTCACTTAAAAGCTTCCTATGGAAATGCAGTTTCAGTTTCAAGGAAACTATCTCGAGAATATGTGGTGCAAAAGTATGAAAATATGTTGCTATTTATAGACAAGAAATAATATAAACTAATATGTGTTCATTTCTTGTATTAAATGCTTTGTGTGCTGATGGAAAGCCTTTCTAATTGATGTCAAGTTTTGTCAAAAAATACCCTGTGCCTGTGTGTGTATTTGTGTACTTGTGTGCACTGAAGTCTTTCCCATCTTTTCTGTTTTAGTTCTAAGACAAAAGGAGTTAATGCAAGTGTCCTTTAGGGAAGAAATCACATTCTCCTTTACAATACAGATGACACAAAGGGAATGTTTTTTTTGTTTAAAGGAAAGATGCTCTGTTGGTTTCATGATCACTTCGGCAGTGTTATTTTCCACATATAACATGTTTTAATTTTAAATAGAAACTTAGTGTTGAAGCCTATTTGCATTAAATGCCTTGATGGAAATTGCATTGTCTTCATGATAGAAAAAAATGCTTTCCATCAGTTCAAGTCTTGCCATCTATTGCCACGCCATGTTCATGTTCTAAACATTATGGAGAATAAAAATCTAAACTTGATTAAGTGGTTTAAAGTCCTAAGTATGCTTAATATGTGATGGTAGAGAAGTGTTGTCCTATTCTTCATGACATGAAAATCGCAGGTTAAACATTCATACATGGATGCATGTGTGTGATGAAAATATAATTAGCAACTTACTTAATTAATTTGTTCTCAACAAAAAATCAGATTTTTCTAAGTGTTTAATCTAAGTGTTTTTCTACAATGATAATGCATACAAAAGAAATGGAAATTTCTCATATGCAATGTATTAGTGTGTAGCAAAGGTAAATTACTATTTTCTCATTTACATGAATGGTTTTATTCACATTAATTAAATTATTTTAATGAAATAAATAAATTCATGGATTTTAAATATTTAGTACAAAAACCCAGGACATTACACCATACAATAATAACAGGTAGCCCACAGAAATGACAGGTGTTACCCCCAACGATAATAACGGGCTCCTAAACAAGCAAGACTAGATGTACCCTTATTACTACCCCAACCGATCGGCTCCCTATCCCGTAGACACCTTGTGCTGGCCCCACAGTAGGATGTATCACTTCTTAAAGTGGCAACCCCTTTATTAATGAGATGCACAACCATCTACTGATGTCACAGCGTCTAATTATCCCAACGCAAGCAGATTCATGCACACACATGAATTCAACGGAGTGCGCCGTCAACATCCCCACTTAAATGAACATCTTACAATCAACTCATTAAGCGTGCCTAGACCTCGACCTAGTTCGGGATTCCTCGTTTGATACCAAGATGGGTTACTGAATGATATTGGTCCTATATAACAGATGATACAAGCTTCCCCCTAGGCTTGCACCCCACAACTAGGATTTTGACAGGTTATGCCTAACAGTTTAACAAGGTTACACAACCCTCACATGTAAAACAGGTTAAGTTTATTGGGTTTATATATATATATATATATATATATATATATATATATATATATAACCTGCCCCTACAGATTTTACAGGATTAACTTAACCCCCACTGATTCTAGCAAGTTTACTTAACCTCTACTCAATTTGACAGGTTCATGTAACTCCCACAGATTTAAATAGGTTAAGTATTTCAGGTTAACAAGTTATTATCATATTTCCATTTGAGGTTGTTAATGGACTAGACCTCTCACATTAAGTCTACCACTTGTGGATGCTGGATATGCCAGGCGGTTCCGGGCAGACTTCTACCACAAGTCGGACTTAACCTCGTGTCTCAGCACCGTTACATGTACATTTATGCATTAGACCCTTCACATTAGATTTACCACTTGTGGATGCCGGATTTGCCAGCCGGTTTTGGGAAGGCTTCTACCACAAGTGTAATCTTACCTCATATCTAAGTGCGGTTATAGTTTCTAATTACTGTAAATCTAGGCATGTTCATTATTAAACAAGTTTCATGTTTATCCAAGGTTATACCCCCAAATCCTTGTCTTACGATACAAGTTAGGCCCCAAATTAGAGTTTTAGTTCAAGGTATACATTATGACCCAAAATCCCAATAATGTTTCACAATGTAAGTTAGGCCTTAATTTATTATTCCCAACTGTTCCCAATTTCGTGTGCTCGCATATTTCAGCGATAGGTCTAGGCTCGAAGGTAGTCTGGCTATAAAAATAAAAAGGGAAGGTGAGAAAGAAGAGAATATAAATAGGCGCAATAACAAAACATGCATATAATGATAGAAATAGGCATACTAACATAATGGACATATGGTGAAATGATTAGGCATAATAACAGAACAGGTATATGGTGACATGATTAGGCATAATAACAGAATATGCATACCAGGAATGAGCATATGAGAACTAAACAGTAGATCAGGTATACAAGTAGTGGCAGATCTGTTTAGTTATGATTCAAGTTATTAACAGGAACAGGTTTAGATCCAAATTTATAAACATGTCAAGATTACTATTAAATGTTTATATCTAAAAATAACATGAACTCACTATGACTGGATCTAAAGAACAGAGAATTGACTGTTGATGTTGTAGCAGAGATTCTTGTATGCTAATAAGTTGTTGTTGAAGAAGAATAGGCTAATTCAGTCTGAGTTGGGGCAGCACCTCGTTGTCTCCATTTTTTTTTTGGTAAATAAAACAATAGAAATGAGGTCCTATTTATAGCCTAATGTCAACGAATCTGGTTCAGAAATGAGTCCACATTCATAGAAATGGATCTGCCCCAGATCTGGGTGGGGTTGACCTCGGGGTCGACCCATGGGCCGACACCCATGGGGCATGGGGTTGACCCCTAATGGGCCGAATTCGCTCGTTTTGCCGCTCTCTGATTTTGATTTTCTAGATTTACTTGTTTATATATATATATATATATATTATGCTTATATGTATGCAAACTTCAAACCTTAATATCTTCTTCATACGATGCCCGTTTTACGCAAACTTGGGCTCTAACTTAAGCAGAATTCCGAGACGAACGCAATGGCGCAGTACTTTTTTTAATTCCAAATATTTAATAAAGTATTCTTAAGTTTATCATTATAGTGTTCTTTAAAATTACGGGGTTTTACATTCTCCCCTACTTAAAGGGTTTCGTCCCCGAAATCTCCAAGTTAAGAAGAATGTATATCCTAACATCCATCACCTATCTACTCATCCACCATTCACAGGCATCCATTGTCCTTAAAAGATTTCTAATGCTTATATGAACATATGTAGAGGTGTGTGTTTATATCCCTATACAAATGCGAAAAATCAGGCGGTCTACTGTGTAATGATCTAGAATTTTTAACCAATTTAAAATTGGAATATTCAATACTTAATTTGATTTTAAATTTGAATTTGAATTTGACATAAAAATATATGGTAATTTTGACAAGTTAAATGATAGATATAAATTTAAATAAAATTGCAAAGATATGATAAGAAAGATTTGATAATATATTTTGTCAAAACATGACTTTTGTCATTATATTTTGTTGAATCAAATTTTGTTAACACAAATATAATAACATAGCAGCACAAATAAGTGTTTAAAATTTGTGACTTAAGTAAGTGTTTCAAGCTAGTAACACAAAATAAGTGTTAGAAATAATGTCGCAAAATGATTTAATATGAATGTAACATGTGTCCTAAAGAGGTGTCACCACCTTATTCACTTAAGGAATATGTGTTAACATGCATGAATCAAAAACATAAGGAAAGGACAAGTGTCCTATGAGGTGTAAGCTCCTTATCCCTTTAAGTTTCCTATATAAACCCACTTTAGCCCTCTCTTTTCACCATCCTTCTCCATTTCTCATTTCTTCCATTTTCTTTCATCCTTCTCCCTTTCTTATCCATGGCTTCCTAAGCCAATCACCTCTCCTCTTCCTTTCACCATTTTAACTTAGCCTTTTTCCTCCTCCCTCCTTAAAAACTCAGCCTCCATCACCACCACCACCACCTTGCCAAAGTTCGTCCTCCTCCTCTTATAAAGAGAAAAGATTAATATATACATATACATATACATACATACATACATATATATATATATATATATATATATTGGCAAAGAAGATGTTGCGCGGAAATACTGTCTGAGGGTTCGTTTAGCTAGGCTCGCCTACTGTGAAGATTTGGAAAGCTGTTAGGTGAGAACTCTTTAACCACGGTTTATATATTTAATTAGTAGCTAGACTAATTTAAATATAGTGATGAATTATTATTGGTTAATGATGATTGATATTTGTTGTGATGGATGATGGATGCAAAGTTTAGAACACACACTATTAAGCGTTAGTGTTATAACGCTTGTGCACAATTATGATTTATTGAATCATGTTGATGATGGTTGCTTTGGATGTTTAAATGGTTGTTGATGTTGTTTTGCATACACTATGACACAACAATTACGGTATCACATTGGTGATGGAAAAATCTCCTTCATAATTAAAAGCAATATCATTATTGAAATTGAAGGTTAGTACTTGCAAAAGACCATATGTATGAATTCATATATATTGTTAAAGTCCTTTAAATGAATAAATAAATACCGAAACATTCTAGGATGACAGAGAGGATAGTGTCTAGGCTTGGGTTTGGAAATGAAGTTTCCTGCTCTCCCTGGCTATCCCTAACTGATCCGACGAATGGGAAGGTTGATTTGAAGTTATTTGAATTTAGAAATGAATTGGAATTTATGAAAGTTGAATTTTAGATCCAAAATAGTTTGGAAAGTAAATTTAAATAATTTTAAAAGGGTTATATAAGGATATAATGGTTTTCTAAGATATTTTGAAGTATCGTAGAATAATGGTTATTATGGTCAAAATAGAGCTTGTCGGATAACGGAAATTTACGTATTTTAGATGCAAACTTTAAACGCTTATAACTTTTGCAATCTAAATTGGATTTCCATAAAATAAAAAATGTTTGATTTCCATTAACAAGAACTTTCAAACGAGTGAAAGCAGATTTTAAATTTGAGTTATAATTTTCAAGTTATGTTTGAAACCGTTTTGGAAAAGATCGATGTAAGAACAATTGTTGATCATAACTATAAACAGCTATTTTTAAATGTTTTAAAATTATGGAATTTTTTTGTAAAATCATTACAAATTATGAAAAGGTGTTTTGAATTGTAAAGTTTAAGTTTTAGCTAAGATAAACGATATTTTGATAAAAATAGTTAAGATAACTGCTTTGTAATGCTTTTGCAACACTTTTGAAATGCTATTGTAACGCTTCCTTCGGAAACAATCTATTTTGAAGTTTTAAACCGTAAACTATTTTCCGAACTATAAGTAATGATTTATGGAATATTTTCAAAGGTTTAAAAGTATTGAAAATAATTTGTTTGGAATTTAAATTGATTTATTTAATAATTAAATGTGTTTTTCAATTTTAAATAATTGGATATGGTTGGAGATAAATCTTCGGATGTTTGATATTAATCCGGTAGATGATGATTTTTACTATTTGAGGAATTTAAAAGGTAGTTCACCATTATTCCGCTTATAGTGTGAGTTGGATATCGAGATTAATATTAAGTATAAGTTGATGGTATTTCTATCCAGATCTAATGTCAAAGAGTTGGATAAATCTTTTAATTAAGATACGAGTTTCCTAAGTCGACTGGGATAAGTTGGATAGAAATAATCTTCAGATATTTGATATGAAATTCTATGGTGTAAATGTATACTATTTAAGGAATTTGGAAGATATTATTATATCGTTATTCCACCTATAGTATTCGTTGATTATGAGAATTGATATCGTATATAAGTAGATACAATTTCTATGCAACTTATGTTCAATATCAATTGATTTGGGTTTTGTCGTCAATCATATCTTCAATAATATTATTCTTGAAACCCCATGAGATTGAGTTATGGAAATTCATATCGTAATTTGAGGATTTGATCAGATCTTTGATTTGAGGAAATTAAAAGTGAGGATTTGGAAAGAAAGTATAATCTTTTAGTTAAGATTAAAGAATGGAATGTTGGAAAATCAATTTAATTGGAAACTATGGTTGAAATGTGGATTAAGGATTTTCAAAGGAAACTGGATTTTTTATAACGAGTTATCAAACGGAAAATTAATTAAGCCTTTAAGGCTAAATCATCTTTGATTTAAGGGATGTGTTTTAAAAGAGAAAGGTTAAATATGGATTTTGTAATAATTTGAGAATGGGTTAAAGAAGTTTAATTTTGACAAAATCCAAGAAGGAAGGAGATTGGTAGAAAGCCAAAGTCTTCTATAATTGTTTTTTTTAACTGCGCTTATTATTTGGAAAGACCGGGATCGGATGTATGTCCGGAAACCATTCCAAGTAACAATACGACGTTGTGGAGCAATTGAAGACGTTGGAGACGACATTGAAGACCGGGACCCTTCATGTCGTGAGGATGACTTGCTGAATGTCTCGAATGGGTCACTCCCATTTGCAGATGGATTTTATATCAGTTAAGTGGCAAGAAGCCTGAACGTATGTGAAGGAATTCCGGATTGCGGTTTCGTTCAGACCCAGAACGGACTTGTATGGATTGTGTGTCTGACATTGTAATTGACTGCGTAGCACTGATCCTTGTTAAATATATATCTGCTTGGTGGCGGAGAATTTATTCTCTTGCTTAACACCCTTCTCTAAGACGTATGAGCTTAGAGGTTATATATTGATGGAAATCAGTGATGCGTAGTGAATGGACAATGTAGCGTACTTAGGTTATGAGATGAGCTATGGATGATCAAAGCATGGCTTATTTAAGCGTAGCTTCGTGTATGTCGTGACCTCGACGAACCTCACACCCCGGATTGATGGTAAACTAGTGGTCAGATTTTTATGTTCATTTCGTATGTTCGGTGCACCGAGATGTGATGATGAAAGGGTACTGCGTAGTCCCTAGTCTGGGACGCTATTTGTTGGGTACTCTGATTCATGTATGGTGGGTTAGTATAACGGAGTCCGAGTCTGGACGTTATCCGCGAGCACTACAAGAAAAACCGAGATTAGCGACAGATTTTTAGCAGCGGAAAATTCCGTCGCTAATTAGTGGCGGATTTCCATGTGCTTTGTGAGAGAAAATATTTTGGATTTTATATGTCATGTTATTATAAATTATTACCGTCGAATACTAATTCTGTCGCTAAATCGATGGAAATTGCAGCTCTTTACCGTCATATAATATTTGACGCTAAATTCCGTTGCTAATAGAGTCGGATTACCGTCGACATAATTTTGAAACTATTTTCCTGCAGTTTTCCAAGAGATTTGAAACGAACTTTTATATTTTTTATTTATTAAATGTTTTAAATTTGTGTTATTACTTAGTAATTAATTAGTAAATTTAAATTTTAAATAATTAATGTTAATAATACATTAGTAATTAATAATAAATAATTGAAGTAAATAAAATTCAATGGTTAATGCTGATTTTTTTTTGAAAATTAATGCTGATTAATTATTAATTACTATATAATATAAATAAAAGGTAATAGTAATTAATCAAATACATTGTTGTTCGATGTTTATTAAATTTGTTTTGATAATCAACGATTATTTAATAGTCTTTAATACGATTAATTAAATTAATATCAAGAAATTATTAATACATATTTGCTTTTAAGAAATTGATTGGTGCGTATTATTTGATAAATAATTAGTAATTAAGAAAAACAAAATGGTCAAAGTTTAAAAATAAGAAGTTAAATAAATATTAAAGAATTTCGAAATTCAAAAAATCAAACATTATCTTACAAGTTATTATTTTCATGCATATTAATGTACTATTAAATAATTAATAATTGATATGTGATAGTTAATATAAGTATAATAGTTATTATAAATTAATATCTACTATTAATAATTAGTTGTTGGTAATCTATAATTAATAATAAATATTTAATTAGTGATTAATTACAGCTGAGCATAAGGTTTAAGTAGTGCACTTATCTCTAATATATTGTGAGACAACACATTTTCAGTTTGTAAAGATCAGAATTTAAACTGTAAGATTATATATACATATATAATATCATGTTCTTTTATACTGGTGTATAATGTGATTTCAGTATACATGTTTCCTAAATTCAATAAGTATTGCAATTATCTCTAATATAATATGAGACAACACATCCTCAGTTTATATAATTCAAAGTTATATATATAATGTATGTATATATATACACATACATAATATATATATACATACATTATATATATACATATATATGTATATATATGTGTGTGTGTGTTTTTTTTAATGAATTTTCAGAATTCTTTACTTGGTCATATAAGATAATTCTTTACTTGGGCATATAAGTATATAATAGTTATTATAAATTAATATCTATTATTAATAATTATAATCTATAATTAATAATAAATATTTAATTAGTGATTAAATTGCAGCTGAGCATAAGTTATGGGCAAAATATAACATTAATAATATGTATACACCGTTTTGGTATAATACGATTAAAATATAACATTAGTTAACGTTAATACCATCCGCACATTAGTTAACGTTAATACCACTTAAATAAATTTGAAATAAATCATAAACATTATAATGGTTATAAAATATTTGTTTTAACTGATGCAAACTTTACAATGATCTTAAAATGTCTGTTGTGATAAATGGCTGTTATCAATTTTCGATAATCAATAATTAATAATTACAATACTTTCTCAAAATTAGTATTGATTATTTCTTAATATTTAATAATTAATCATTAATATTTAAGATATAATAAATTTTAATTGTAATGGTACTTAAAATTTATTTAAGATTTTTAGTGTAAGATTTAACTATGTAACACCACTTAAATTGTAATATTACTATTTAAAATATTTATACTATTAAATTAAATTAATTTTATATTAAACTATTTAATAGTTTAAATTTTAATGTTATTCAAAAATTTAATTTTGTTAAAGCATTCATTATAGTAGAACACAGTTTTTCTTCTCAGCAATCTGCATCAACAATCAAGAATGAACAGGGACCGTTGATCTGAAATCCAAGCATGGAAATAGCGTAATCTGCGGATTACTCCAGCAATCGGATTACAATTCCTGTTCATTTGAAAAAAAAAAACCTAATTCCAAAAGAAAAAATGGCGGCTACTCCCTCTCCCATTCGATAATTCGGTTTCAACATCTCCGAGCACGAAAAAAATTGGCGACTTCATCCCCCCTTCGATATCCAGATTCTCCAACTTCCGAGCTCCCAGCAATCGAGCATCGCCCCTTCGATAATTTCAAGCTGCTCGCCAGTTACTCCAGCGATCGCCCCAACGCCGCATGTACTCGAGATAGACTGATAGTGGTATGAAACTATAATTTACGCATCTTTTTCGTTGCTGTCTGCTTTCCTTTTTTATTAATCATACCGATTTAATAATGAAAATATGAATTGCGGGAGGAAACCTAGATTATGTTTGTATTCTTTTTATGTATCGTTCATCCTTTGAGCAATGCATTTTAATTTGTAAATGTTTTGTCTTTGAACTTTGGTATAAATTAGTGGATTCTAAGAGTTTGCTTTGTGTGTAAATTGTGTTTTAGGGGTGAATAACGGACTTGAATATTGCGTACGTTGATTGGTTTGAATATGTTGATCATTTTTTTGGTGAGTTCCCAGTACACTTCTGAAATGGGATGTTAAGTGGAACACTTGTTTTATCAGTTAAGTGGAATGTTGTTTGGTGCGTTTATTTTTATTTAAAAGCGGCAAATGAAATGGGTAAGTTTGGAGTCGGATTGCATTCTTTTTGCGGAAAATACAACATAAAAATGAAAAGTTATCATTTTTTTTTTTATGTTATTGTTTTGTTTATGTTAACTAATTTTAAATATAAAATTCAGATTACATAGTATAAATAAAAAGTTACAGTTTGAAATATAGTGACATGCAAAATAAAAAGTTATAGTTTGAAATATAGTGACATGCAAAATAAAAAGTTACAGTTTGAAATATAGTATAAATGTAGAAATAAAAATATTGAGTAATAAAAATTGAAAATTAACCGTAATAATCTACATGCTCTTTTTTAGATGTTTAAGAATTCAGGGTTTTGGGAAATGCATGCACAGAATGAGACTTATATCTTAATTAGTCAAATTGATTGTGATCTTCTATCGTTTGTAATCGTCGTCCTTTAGTTTATACGTCCAACACTTGTTAAAAAGCAAATCATACGATGAACTACTTGCTGTTTTATGTCTTTTTATTTTAATGATGTCTTGGTGCTTTAGTATTGGCATTATCGGCTAAAAGCATATAATTTTCTGAAAACAGTTGCATTTATACATTTTTGAAAATAGTAAAATTATATGCTTAAAACAGTTGCACAGTTAGCTGATAACAAATCCATATGTTATGCGTAGTCGAGGTAGACAGTAGACTGATACTATATGTAGACTGATACTATAGGTAGACAGTAGACTGATACTATATGTAGTTGCATTGCCAACTGAAGTGGCACTTCAGTTGCAAACTGAAGTGGCACTGCAGTTGCATTGCAAACTGAAGTGGCACTTCAATTTGCAACTGAAGTGGCACTTCAGTTGCGTTGCCAACTGAAGTGGCACTTCAGTTTGCAACTGAAGTGGCACTTCAGTTGCGTTGCCAACTGAAGTGGCACTTCAGTTGCAAACTGAAGTGCCACTGCTGTTTGCAAACATCAGTTTGCTACTGCTGTTTGCAGCAGTTTGCCAACTGAAGTACTTTTATTCAGAAGATCTTCGTTAATTAGTAAATCAAATGATGCTGGAATCTTCTTTCTCTAAGACTAATTTTTTTGCAGTTACTCTTACCTTACCTTACAGTGGAATACTTGACAGCAGTCACAGCACCATCTGCAGATAACCCAAGTGCTCACAATTTGTATTGAACCACAGATGTCTCCAGCAGGTTATAACTTAATTTAATTTACTCAGAAAAATGTCACTTTAACAGAGAAATTATCGTTTGTTCTAAATTTGAATTCAACGTGGAGAGCAAGAGTAGATATTGGAATCATTCAACAATTACATTATTCTATAACAGTACACTGTACGTTAAAAAAGGATGGAAAGTTGTTTATGGTTATTTTTAATAGAGGTCCATAAAACTTACTTGATGACTTTCACATCTGCAACTTTTACATCGTCTGCTTTTACAGACCCAAATACTTATTACAACCCTTATTACCTATCTTATGGGTATTTTTGATGTTTACTATCCAGGTCATTTATTAGATATATCAAAAAATATTACTTTTATGTTCTCTTATGCCACCTTGACTCATTTATTAACCACAAATTTGTTATTAAAGATAAATAAAACCTACTAGGATGTTCTCTTTTGTTATTAACGATAAAAATTGTTACTTTCATGCTCTCTTTTGTTTAGCAATTTTACTTATTCAACTAAGATGTCATTCGCCTGCCAAATTGGCCAAGTAAAGTTTTAGATGTGTCCAGAACTCGGCCTGGCCATTTGGCCAGGTTTACCAACAGCTTAAAATTGAGCTATTGGCCTCAGATGCATCCGACGCCAACAACTCAATTTTGAGTTGATCCTCGTTTAGCTCCGTTTAACATCGTTTAACCCTATTTGATCCATAATTATAAGTTACAAATTTAAATACTCCGTTTGATGCTGCAAACGCATACCCGTTTTACCTTACAACCCCATTTAAATATCCCGCCTAAATAACTTGTTTCTCGTTGTGTGTCAACCGTGTCCTGCTTTCTTCCCCGTTTCTCGCTGCAAACATGCCTCGTTCCTTCTCTTCCTGATTGCTTGTCTACTTTAACGTCGTTCTCTCTGGTATTTTTAATTATCCTCGAATTGATTCCAAATATTCTCCGTCCACAATGAAATTATCACCGTCCACTGTAAAATCATCTCGGCATTTTTCGCTGTAATTAAACCTTCCTATGTTCTGGACATATCTCCGTCCACTATGAAATTATCCCAAATCATCTCCTACTGCTATCTCCGAGCTACATGAAAATTGACTTCAAATATAAGACGCCAAAATTTGTGCTACAATTCATAAGAAAAAACCCTTATTTGTTTACAGCCATTTTGCTGCCATTCGTAGTATACGAAGGTTGTCTCGAGGTCTTCACCATGTGTTCCTGTCATTGATCTTCTGGTGATGTCCATAAGTCAATTTGCTTTATGCTCACTTTTCCAATTTTGCAATTTTGATTTCGAATTATTTTGATTATTTTGGGGGTGTAGATTAGAAATTATCACAAATTATTTTAGTAACTATTTCTGATTTCAAATAGGACGATAAACAAAAAAATTACTTGGGTTCATTCTCTGCTTATTTATTTGTATATTTTTCAGTTTACTGAAATAAAATGAGAAGCAGTAAACGTTATTTTTAAAAGGAAACACAAAATGGAAACCTGTCAGAAATACTAACGAGGTCTGTTTTTATTCCATTTCAACATCTCATGTATAGTATTTTCCGAACATTTACATATCATAATTCAGGTCGAGGAAGCTATAAAGAGTTCAAAGAGGCTACTCAGGGTAGAAGATACAACTTTATTTCCTATATTTGCATGCTTAACTTTAGAAGCAAAACTTTCCACTTTGAACCATAATGATAGTTGCACGCTTAGCTTTAGAAGCAAAACTTTCCGCTTTGAACCATAATGATAGAAGCTATAATGAAATTATATTTAACAATCCAAGATGGAAAACTAGTAGATTTTATTAACTAGAGAAGTATTTGTATAGTGTCTTGGATGGTCCAACTGATACTGGCATTACTAAACAATTTAAGTGAATTTACTATGCAGTAAAATATAGTAAAACAATATGGAATTTAAATATGAAGCAATCATGTTTTCATTGTAGACAACCTTTTTTCGTCAGTTTGAAAGGTATGCGGTTAGGGAAGATTACCTGTGACGAGAAGGAATTTCGCTCGGTCCGAACCGGTCGCTAAACCGACCCAGACCGTTCGAAACGCCCTATCGTTTGAGAACACGACAAAACAGAACGCATACAGAAGAACATTTCACTGTATATCACAACAATGCATCAGATTACAAGAATATACAGAGTATAAATGAATATTACACAGAAATATCAGAGATTTAAATTACATTTAAATACATCGTAGCGGAAAATAATACAATACACAACTAGAAGGAGGTATACGGATACAAAGCTTTCCGGATATCGTTCCAGCTGTAAACCAGGATCCTGTGAATATAAATCTGCAAAACCAAAACTACTAGCTGCCCATGTCAAAATAAGGGCACCCAGAGTTTAGGTTAAAACAATAAACTCCAGGTCAGTCATGTGACTGGTGTGAGAACTAAAGCAGTTATTAATCTTTATTTTAAATCATTAGGTAAATCAAGGGACCACGCCGTATAACACGGAACGGGTTTCCTCCTAAGAATACCAGTGCATAAAACAAACAGTGCAATGCTAAATAAAGAAAAATGAAGCTGTTATAAGACCCAGGTCCCATCACACAATGCAACGCAGCCGAGGATAGGGTTTTCCCTTATAACAGCCAAAGAATGCTTGATACGTTTAAAACAAATCGTTTGATACTATTATAAGTGCATAGTGCATAAAACAACTTCAAATCATAAGTATCAATCATAGGCGGCATGAGCGTCCCATGCCACTATGTCGCCATATATAGGTTTACAAATAAAACCGCAAAGTCACGTATTTGGAAATTGGATTTCCATCTATGAACCGAGGCAAAAGATAGTCCTCAACCGATTCGAGACAATCTAGCCCATGTCTCAGGATCAGAGCTCGAGTGACCCTTGGAGCGACAGGGCCGGTCCACCGATGTGGATTAAAATGCCTGAACACTACGTTTTCCCGCCCTTTGGGGCGTAAATGAGCCAACTAAATGACTCCATCGGTTCGAGAACGACCGATCAATCCGAGGCGCCTCGCAACAGCAACAACCACATAAGTCAAACTCGTCAGGGCGTGTAAAACCACTGACGCCACTTTTTAGCTAGAAGGAAACGCATGCCCTCCCTGAGGTCCGTCTCCCGTTTTTGGTTCATACCGGGTGTGAAACTCGCGAAGTAAACGTTACACAAAGCTACGCCACAAAGGCCGTGCTTTGATCATCACCACAAGACTTTGCTTTCCAACAGAAGCCTCGATCAATTGCCACTTAGGCATGCCACACAGGCAATTCACTCCATGCGTTTGATATCCATCAATATATAACCCCTGAGCTCGTACGTCTCAGAGAAGGGCGTTAAGCAAGAGAATAAATTCTCCGCCGCCAAACAGATATATATTTAATAGAGATCAATCACACAGACTAAAATCCAATGTCAGACACACAGTCCATTTACAAGTTCGTTCTGGGTCTGAACGAAACCGGAGGCACCTAGTACCCCGCATATCCATCGATCTCCAAGTACGTCTGGACGATCACCAACTGTTTCCATCTTCTTGGGTGTACAACCCAATCAAGATCATCAGTAATCACCCAAACGACGTGAAGACTTCTGGTCTTCGACCACCGTCTTCATCTTCGACTTATCGTCGTATCAGTTATTCAGAAGGGGATAAACCCGGTCTTTCCGAATAACTTGCGTATATTTTAAATAAGTGTTACACAAACACAACATACGCCTCATTCCAATTCATCAGTCACTAACCGTAAATTAATCAAGAGAATAATTCCCCAAATATTAACCCCGAAGGCCGAAACCAACATCAGATCAATATCCAGAAAACCATTCTGCTTAGCTAACCGACAGTTAGTTTCTAAATTTCACATTCATAGGGAAAGGTTCCCATTAATTTTATCCAAGATAAATTTCTTGAATTTATTCTTTAATCTATTTTTGAATATCAATTCAAACTAGTCGGGATTAGCGAACCTTACCGAAGTAATCATTTGTTTTAATTTCCCAATCCCAACCTATTCATCCCATGAAGTAAAACTGGTAATACTTCATATCTAACACCACAGTGTTATCGGTAAATTCAATTACCATTTCACGTTCAAATCTAATTAAAGATTTAACTATCGCCTGGAGCAAAACTGGTGGTACTCCATTTTCGATCTTTTCAATCTAATTAAAGATTCATTAAAACTCCACTTAGTTTTAATCTTTAACTGTGTTAAAGAATCAGTGTCATTTAAAACACAGTTCACGATAAACCCAAAATCACATTCATTAATTATCGGGTTAAAGAACGAGTGTTATTTAAAACACTGTCCACGATAAACCCAAAAATCAATACCAATTCAATTCCAATTAAATATCATTTAATTGGTACACTTCATTAAATCTAAATAAAAAGATTTAATCTTTTCTCAACTGGGTTCAAGAACAGTGTTAGTGAAGACACCATTCACGACAAACCCAAATCACATTTGATATTCAATATAAGGCTCTGAATAGAAAATATATCGGCTTATATTCAATATCAAATTCTACGATTAACAAATGTCGTATTGGAAATAACGATATAAATATATCTTTCAAATTTCCATAACAACATCCGTATAATCACGAATTCCAACATCGAAATATTCCGAAGACAATTTCGATTCAAATCCATTCCAATATAATTATTGGAAATTCTGGTTATTTTCAAAACCATTTCAAATTCAATTTATTTATTTAAGAATAAATAGAATTATAATTCTAGTTCAAAACTAGTTTATTTCGATAAAAATCTATTTTTATCTTTTCAAATATGGAGTTTTTCATCCCAATTCTTCACAAATCATTTCTTATGATTTTACACAAATTATTAATATTTTTAATAATTTTATCAAGGTCCGTACAGTCGATTTCCATCAATGGCCATCGAACTGCACTTATAGCGACCTTTTTCAAATTTGATTTGGACATAATTCCAAATCCAACCGTTAGATTTCTAATTTCTAATATTCGTTAGAAAGCTCTTTTCGATACGAACCCAACGGTTCCGGTTTTAGGAGAATCCGACGGTCGGATCTCCCGTAATGTCCGTTTGAAATAAATGGTCGAAATTCACGAACTACCGTGTCGCGGCGCGTTCTATTCAGGCCATTATATTATATATATAATATATATAATATACACTTCGTCGATTTCTATTTAAAACGAATTATATAAATAGTTTTAAAATTCGTTTCAAAAGCAACTTCAACTTCCATTTCAATCCAAAGCAAAAATGGAATTCTTCTTTATAAATTCGTTTTAAAATTCATTTCTATTCAATTCAAATTTCAATTCAATTTGAATTTGCTTTCAATTAAATTTGAATTCGTTTTCAATTCATTTCGAAATCGTTTTCAATTCAATTTATTTCGAAATCGTTTTCAATTCAATTCATTTCGAAATCGTTATATATTCAATTCAATTCAAAATCGTTTTCAATTCAATTTATTTCGAAATCGTTTTCAATTCAATTCATTTTGAAATCGTTTTCAATTCAATTCATTTCGAAATCGTTATATATTCAATTCATTTCGAAATGAATAAAATCGATATAAATATCGTTCACGTCAAGATGGCGTCAATCTAATCAACACGGCTTCATAAATTTCTATTTTCAAATATTCTATTTCAAATATTTCCTTTTTCAAAATAGTTGTTATTATCAAAATATTTCGTTCAACACATGACCAATCTCAATGGATGAGTACTGTCAACACATGAACCTTTATTTTATAATATTCTTTATTTTTCAAATTGGAATGAGGCCCAATCAATTACCATATAAAGTTAATTATATGGATTTTCATACATTACACACATATAATAGCATTGAAAAATAATCAACCATCAACCAAAGTGCACTACACTGTATAAGCATCAAATATAGATATCTAACGCTTATAACAGCCTGTCAATCAATCGATCGACATATTTAATCAATCAGGATGAGTGAACTTCAAATTTCATCCCAACACCCGTGTGGGGTTTCAAACAATCACACACATATTTTATTTGTGCAGTTGGGCGATGTGTAAAATTTATCGTCCCAATCAATGTCCTTCAAATAGGTGTACATAAACAAACCGTCCCGTTTGTAAATGAATATTTATTTATTCATATTCACTACATTCATATTCACGTTAAAAATTATATTTTTAACGATAATACATTTTATTCCAACATATGAATTTCTTTTCAGTTCATTCTTTAAATAAAATGATATTTTTATTTTTCTAACTTATTTTAGAAAATTTCGGCGGCATAACGGCACGATACTAGAAACGGGACAAGGCCTAGCCTTATCCCCGGTCTAGTGAAGGCCCACGCCATTCACACATCAATCAAAATCACCAAACAACCAAATTCAAATCAAATCATATAACTAAGCTATGCAACCAAACAAACAAGTCCATGGTCTGTGGACGATTGTGTCGGGTGCTACTAAGCACCGTCTGCATCCTAGTATACATATATATAACTAGAAAAAGAAATCGAAAGGTGAGAAATTCTCACCGATAGCTATCCAACTTCACGGCACTTCATTTGCAGAAACTTTCGTCGTTCTCGCCTTTTTGTCACCTTCGCTGACCGTAGCCACTACATATAATAAAATAGAATTGTTTTTTTGAAATTAAAAATATACTTTGTTTATGAAAGAAAATATAATTTTTGTCATAGGAGAAGCAGAATAAAAATGAGGTTTTTACATATACAGTAGCAGGGAAATTACAAATATGATTTTTATATTTTTAAAGTATTAAAAATATGATTTTTATATTTTTAAAGTAGTAAAAATATAATCTTTTATATTATAGAAAGATAAAAATATGATCTTTGCATAGTAGGAACTATAAAAATATAATCTTTATGAGATATAGACGTAAAAATATGATAAGGCGATATTTTTAAAATATGATAAGGCAATATTTTTAAATGTGAAAAGGCGAAATTTTTAGATGTAAAAATGCGAAATCTATATTTTTGAAATGGAATTTTATCTATATGAAAAACAAAGTAAAAATTCGTTTTTTTATATATTGAACATCGAAGAAAAATGTGATTTTTATATATTGAACATCGAAATAAAAATGTGATTTTTATATATTGAATAGCATAGTAAAAAATTCGATTTTTATATATGTAGTGGCAACAGTCAGCGAAGGTGACAAAAAGGCGAGAACGACGAAAGTTTCTGCAAATGAAGTGCCGTGAAGTTGGATAGCTATCGGTGAGAATTTCTCACCTGTCGATTTCTTTTTCTAGTTATATATATATATACTAGGATGCAGACGGTGCTTAGTAGCACCCGACACAATCGTCCACAGACCATGGACTTGTTTGTTTGGTTGCATAGCTTAGTTATATGATTTGATTTGAATTTGGTTGTTTGGTGATTTTGATTGATGTGTGAATGGCGTGGGCCTTCACTAGACCGGGGATAAGGCTAGGCCTTGTCCCGTTTCTAGTATCGTGCCGTTATGCCGCCGAAATTTTCTAAAATAAGTTAGAAAAATAAAAATATCAATTTATTTAAAGAATGAACTGAATAGAAATTCATATGTTGGAATAAAATGTATTATCGTTAAAAATATAATTTTTAACGTGAATATGAATGTAGTGAATATGAATAAATAAATATTCATTTACAAACCGGACGGTTTGTTTATGTACACCTATTTGAAGGACATTGATTGAGACGATAAATTTTACACATCGCCCAATTGCACAAATAAAATATGTGTGTGATTGTTTGAAACCCCACACGGGTGTTGGGATGAAATTTGAAGTTCACTCATCCTGATTGATTAAATATGTCGATCGATTGATTGACAGGCTGTTATAAGCGTTAGATATCTATATTTGATGCTTATACAGTGTAGTGCACTTTGGTTGATGGTTGATTATTTTTCAATGCTATTATATGTGTGTAATGTATGAAAATCCATATAATTAACTTTATATGGTAATTGATTGGGCCTCATTCCAATTTGAAAAATAAAGAATATTATAAAATAAAGGTTCATGTGTTGACAGTACTCATCCATTGAGATTGGTCATGTGTTGAACGAAATATTTTGATAATAACAACTATTTTGAAAAAGGAAATATTTGAAATAGAATATTTGAAAATAGAAATTTATGAAGCCGTGTTGATTAGATTGACGCCATCTTGACGTGAACGATATTTATATCGATTTTATTCATTTCGAAATGAATTGAATATATAACGATTTCGAAATGAATTGAATTGAAAACGATTTCAAAATGAATTGAATTGAAAACGATTTCGAAATAAATTGAATTGAAAACGATTTTGAATTGAATATATAACGATTTCGAAATGAATTGAATTGAAAACGATTTCGAAATAAATTGAATTGAAAACGATTTCGAAATGAATTGAAAACGAATTCAAATTTAATTGAAAGCAAATTCAAATTGAATTGAAATTTGAATTGAATAGAAATGAATTTTAAAACGAATTTATAAAGAAGAATTCCATTTTTGCTTTGGATTGAAATGGAAGTTGAAGTTGCTTTTGAAACGAATTTTAAAACTATTTATATAATTCGTTTTAAATAGAAATCGACGAAGTATATATTATATATATTATATATATAATATAATGGCCTGAATAGAACGCGCCGCGACACGGTAGTTCGTGAATTTCGACCATTTATTTCAAACGGACATTACGGGAGATCCGACCGTCGGATTCTCCTAAAACCGGAACCGTTGGGTTCGTATCGAAAAGAGCTTTCTAACGAATATTAGAAATTAGAAATCTAACGGTTGGATTTGGAATTATGTCCAAATCAAATTTGAAAAAGGTCGCTATAAGTGCAGTTCGATGGCCATTGATGGAAATCGACTGTACGGACCTTGATAAAATTATTAAAAATATTAATAATTTGTGTAAAATCATAAGAAATGATTTGTGAAGAATTAGGATGAAAAACTCCATATTTGAAAAGATAAAAATAGATTTTTATCGAAATAAACTAGTTTTGAACTAGAATTATAATTCTATTTATTCTTAAATAAATAAATTGAATTTGAAATGGTTTTGAAAATAACCAGAATTTCCAATAATTATATTGGAATGGATTTGAATCGAAATTGTCTTCGGAATATTTCGATGTTGGAATTCGTGATTATACGGATGTTGTTATGGAAATTTGAAAGATATATTTATATCGTTATTTCCAATACGACATTTGTTAATCGTAGAATTTGATATTGAATATAAGCCGATATATTTTCTATTCAGAGCCTTATATTGAATATCAAATGTGATTTGGGTTTGTCGTGAATGGTGTCTTCACTAACACTGTTCTTGAACCCAGTTGAGAAAAGATTAAATCTTTTTATTTAGATTTAATGAAGTGTACCAATTAAATGATATTTAATTGGAATTGAATTGGTATTGATTTTTGGGTTTATCGTGGACAGTGTTTTAAATAACACTCGTTCTTTAACCCGATAATTAATGAATGTGATTTTGGGTTTATCGTGAACTGTGTTTTAAATGACACTGATTCTTTAACACAGTTAAAGGTTAAAACTAAGTGGAGTTTTAATGAATCTTTAATTAGATTGAAAAGATCGAAAATGGAGTACCACCAGTTTTGCTCCAGGCGATAGTTAAATCTTTAATTAGATTTGAACGTGAAATGGTAATTGAATTTACCGATAACACTGTGGTGTTAGATATGAAGTATTACCAGTTTTACTTCATGGGATGAATAGGTCGGGATTGGGAAATTAAAACAAATGATTACTTCGGTAAGGTTCGCTAATCCCGACTAGTTTGAATTGATATTCAAAAATAGATTAAAGAATAAATTCAAGAAATTTATCTTGGATAAAATTAATGGGAAACTTTCCCTATGAATGTGAAATTTAGAAACTAACTGTCGGTTAGCTAAGCAGAATGGTTTTCTGGATATTGATCTGATGTTGGTTTCGGCCTTCGGGGTTAATATTTGGGGAATTATTCTCTTGATTAATTTACGGTTAGTGACTGATGAATTGGAATGAGGCGTATGTTGTGTTTGTGTAACACTTATTTAAAATATACGCGAGTTATTCGGAAAGACCGGGTTTATCCCATTCTGAATAACTGATACGACGATAAGTCGAAGATGAAGACGGTGGTCGAAGACCAGAAGTCTTCACGTCGTTTGGGTGATTACTGATGATCTTGATTGGGCTGTACACCCAAGAAGATGGAAACAGTTGGTGATCGTCCAGACGTACTTGGAGATCGATGGATATGCGGGGTACTAGGTGCCTCCGGTTTCGTTCAGACCCAGAACGAACTTGTAAATGGACTGTGTGTCTGACATTGGATTTTAGTCTGTGTGATTGATCTCTATTAAATATATATCTGTTTGGCGGCGGAGAATTTATTCTCTTGCTTAACGCCCTTCTCTGAGACGTACGAGCTCAGGGGTTATATATTGATGGATATCAAACGCATGGAGTGAATTGCCTGTGTGGCATGCCTAAGTGGCAATTGATCGAGGCTTCTGTTGAAAAGCAAAGTCTTGTGGTGATGATCAAAGCACGGCCTTTGTGGCGTAGCTTTGTGTAACGTTTACTTCACGAGTTTCACACCCGGTATGAACCAAAAACGGGAGACGGACCTCAGGGAGGGCATGCGTTTCCTTCTAGATAAAAAGTGGCGTCAGTGGTTTTACACGCCCTGACGAGTTTGACTTATGTGGTTGTTGCTGTTGCGAGGCGCCTCGGATTGATCGGTCGTTCTCGAACCGATGGAGTCATTTAGTTGGCTCATTTACGCCCCAAAGGGCGGGGAAACGTAATGTTCAGGCATTTTAATCCACATCGGTGGACCGACCCTGTCGCTCCAAGGGTCACTCGAGCTCTGATCCTGAGACATGGGCTAGATTGTCTCGAATCGGTTGAGGACTATCTTTTGCCTCGGTTCATAGATGGAAATCCAATTTCCAAATACGTGACTTTGCGGTTTTATTTGTAAACCTATATATGGCGACATAGTGGCATGGGACGCTCATGCCGCCTATGGTTGATACTTATGATTTGAAGTTGTTTTATGCACTATGCACTTATAATAGTATCAAACGATTTGTTTTAAACGTATCAAGCATTCTTTGGCTGTTATAAGGGAAAACCCTATCCTCGGCTGCGTTGCATTGTGTGATGGGACCTGGGTCTTATAACAACTTCATTTTTCTTTATTTAGCATTGCGCTGTTTATTTTATGCACTGGTATTCTTGGGAGGAAACCCGTTCCGTGTTATACGGCGTGGTCCCTTGATTTACCTAATGATTTAAAATAAAGATTAATGACTGCTTTAGTTCTCACACCAGTCACATGACTGACCTAGAGTTTATTGTTTTAACCTAAACTCTGGGTGCCCTTATTTTGACACGGGCAGCTAGTAGTTTTGGTTTTGCAGATTTATATTCACAGGATCCTGGTTTACAGCTGGAACGATATCCGGAAAGCTTTGTATCCGTATACCTCCTTCTAGTTGTGTATTGTATTATTTTCCGCTGCGATGTATTTAAATGTAATTTAAATCTCTGATATTTCTGTGTAATATTCATTTATACTCTGTATATTCTTGTAATCTGATGCATTGTTGTGATATACAGTGAAATGTTCTTCTGTATGCGTTCTGTTTTGTCGTGTTCTCAAACGATAGGGCGTTTCGAACGGTCTGGGTCGGTTTAGCGACCGGTTCGGACCGAGCGAAATTCCTTCTCGTCACAGTTGGTATCAGAGCTTTGGTTTACAAAGCTCAGAGAACAAGACACATTAGAACCATACGAAAGAATTTATCAGATATTGGGTTAGTAATATCCAATGGGAATGACTCGTTAGAGATAGGATAAGTAGTATCCTAGAACGAGTGTGAAGAGTATATTTTTAAAATGAAAACAAATTTTGTTTTGGAAATTTAAATCAACTATTCGTATTTGATTATTTGTTTATATTGATTTTGGACAATTCAGTATATAAAGAATTTGCATATACGCCTTGCAAACGTATATTCAAGATTTTTATATATTGGATAGATATAGAATCACACTCTAGTCGCACGGACCTGATTCTGATGATTGACGCGTCATCATTAGTAATTATTTTCGTGTTTCGAAGGTGTGATATCTATATATTTCCATTAGACTGGTGTGAGAACCAAAACTTATATAGTTAGAATATATTGTTGTGATTTGGTATCAAAAACATGATCTTTGTATATGTATCAAAATTATGAATTTGAAACTCTAATCCACTAATTGATTGATGTTTGGGTTGTTTGTTTATTTGTTTGCTAATTTTTAGCCATTTAGCCTAATTGAATCAAATATTGAATTATATTGAAAATTGGTCGCATTTGCTTGTATATACATATACTTATATTGAATAGGTCATAGCAAGGAGGCTAGAGCAGAGAATAAAATTTGTTTGCCCGACAAATAGGTACATGTTTACTACATAATTTACTGTTTTGTTTGGGTGATGATGATTTTATGAGCCTATTGGCTAGCCGCTTGGCTTTTTCTTTTTGAGATCTGAAGGACCGGGGAAGCTATTTGAAATTCCCCGATGCTCCCGGTGCAGGGGAGGTTATGGCGAAATTTTTCGAAAATTTAGGGTGTTAGCCAAATTTTTGAAATTTTGAAAATTCTCAGAAACTGAAGAGTTGGAGAATGGAAGCCCGACCGAACATAGAATTGATAATCAAACCACTTTCGACTTTTGTTCCTTTTCGGGGATGAAAAGTTTTAAGTGGGGGAGATTGTAACAACCCGAAAATCTGGGCCAGTTTAAAATTTTTATTTTGGCGATTTCATCGAATTTTGAATATTTAAAATAGATTATTTTAAATAATATCGACGAAAATTTATTTTGAATATAATAGAACGTATATATTATATACGCGTCGTCGTTAGAATATAAATATTTATATATAATTATAAATAGAATTGAAAATGGCGCGGTAGTTCGATAATTCGATTTCAAACTTCAATTGAATGTACCGGGTGCAAAACAATCCGGATTGTAGTGAAACCAAAAATGAGAGGATCTAATTGATAATATCTTTCTATCGAATCCGAAAAATCAAAATTTCATAGCGGGAATCAAAAGATATGTCCAGTTGAAAATTCTGAATAGTCGCTATGGAATTCAGGCCCTTAAAAATGGACATTTTGCAAATGACCTCGGATTTCGACGAAACCACTTTTGTTGGGTCCGTGATGTCAAGTTATTGCTAGATTCCAAATTTCATAATTTTTCGAATCAATATGTGAACGTGGCAAAGGAAAACGCATTTGACCAGTTTTAG
This sequence comes from Allium sativum, assembly GCA_030737875.1. NCBI lineage: Eukaryota > Viridiplantae > Streptophyta > Magnoliopsida > Asparagales > Amaryllidaceae > Allium > Allium sativum. Next base: position 251,982,556 of record CM060920.1, read on the forward strand.
TTGATTTTAATCGACTGGAAATTGGCCATTTTTCAAACGGTCTCAGAATTCGACGAAATTAGTTTTGTTAGGACCGTATCGTCAATACGAAGCTAGAAGATATTTTTCGAGAATTTTTAGAGTTAGTATGTGACCCCGGTAATTTGAAACGTACGTTTAAAATTCAATATAGTGATTTAAATGAAAATTCAACGAAAACTGATCGAAACGATGGAATCAGCTTGCGATACATATCCCATTGTGTTCGGAATGGGGGTAAAACGTTAGGGACGACAGGCGGTGGGTCTCGTTTCGAGGTCGAGAATAAAAGTTGCTTTTTGTGGAAAATTAAATAATAATAATAAAAAAAAACTTTTCTCTCCGTTAACCCGCTCTGCCCCCCCCCCCCCTTTCCTTTTTATCGAAACAGAAATCAAAAAAAAAAAAAGGGGAAAGGACGGAGCCGCCCCCCGTCGACGTTCATCGCCGCGCCAACCCCCATCCACGAGCCCACCGCCGCGAGAGGCCAGCGCCGCCCTCCCCCTCCGATCCGCGGCTCCCTCTTCCCCTTCTCTCTGTGAAGACAGCAAGCCGCCGCCGCCGAGACCCAGAGCCGCCACCGCCATTCATTCACCCCCCCTCCTCCTCAGTTCAACAACAAATCCCCCCTCCCTTCGAGAAAAAAACACTGTAAGTTAGTTTTTATTTTTGCTTTTAGTTTAATTATATTTATTGTTTGATTTTCTGATTTTGTTTTTATTTATATAACATAGTTAGATCAATGTTATATATAGAAAATGGTATTAAAAATTTGATTTTTAATATATAAAAACCTTTGTTGTTGAAAATAAAATAGAATTGTTTTTTTGAAATTAAAAATATACTTTGTTTATGAAAGAAAATATAATTTTTGTCATAGGAGAAGCAGAATAAAAATGAGGTTTTTACATATACAGTAGCAGGGAAATTACAAATATGATTTTTATATTTTTAAAGTATTAAAAATATGATTTTTATATTTTTAAATTGTAACGACCCAGAAAATCTGAACCAATTTAAAATTTTTAAATTGGCTAAAATAATGGATTTTAAATATTTAAAATAAATATTTTAAATAATGGCGATGAAAACTGAGTTTGAATCGACAATGGAAAACGAATATAATTAATTATAATTATAAACAAGGCCTGAAATGGCGTGGCAGTTTCAAAAATTGAATTCAAACTTTGTCGGACTGTATCGGGTGCAAAACAATCCGGATTTTAGTGAAACCAAAAACATTAGGATCTAATTGATGATATCTTTCCAACGAATCTGACAAATCGAAATTTGATAGCGGGAATCAAAAGATATGTCCAGTTGAAAATTCTGAATAGTCGCTATGGAATTCAGGCCCTTAAAAATGGACATTTTGCAAATGACCTCGGATTTCGACGAAACCACTTTTGTTGGATCCGCAGTGTCAAGTTATTGTTAGGTTTCAAATTTCATAATTTTTCGAATCAATATGTGAGCGTGGCAAAGGAAAACGCGTTTGACCAGTTTCAGTTGATTTTAGTCGACTGGAAATTGGCCATTTTTCAACGTAACTGTGACGAGAAGGAATTTCGCTCGGTCCGAACCAGTCGCTAAACCGACCCAGACCGTTCGAAAAACGCCCTATCGTTTGAGAACAGGACAAAACAGAACGCATACAGAAGAACATTTCATTGTATATTACAACAATGCATCAGATTACAAGAATATACAGAGTATAAATGAATAAATATTACACAGAAATATCAGAGATTTAAATTACATTTAAATACATAGCAGCGGAAAATAATACAATACACAACTAGAAGAGATATATGGATACAAAGCTTTCCGGATATCGTTCCAGCTGTTAACCAGGATCCTGTGAATATAAATCTGCAAAACCAAAACTACTAGCTGCCCGTGTCGAAAATAAGGGCACCCAGAATTTAGGTTAAAACAATAAACTCCAGGTCAGTCATGTGACTGGTGTGAGAACCAAAACTTATATAGATAGATTTATTTGTTGTGAATTGGCATCGAAAACATGATTTTCTAGATATATATCAAATTTATGAATTTGAAAACTCTAATCCACTAATTGATTGGTGTTTGAGTTGTTTGTCTATTTGTTTGCTAATTTTGAACCATTATGCCTAATAACATCAAATATTGAATTGTATTGAAATTTGATCGCATTTGCTTGCATATACGTATACTTGCATCGAACAGGTCATAGCAAGGAGGCTAGAGCAGAGAATAAAATTTGTTTGCCCGACAAATAGGTACATGTTTACTACATAATTTACTGTTTTGTTTGGGTGATGATGATTTTATGAGCCTATTGGCTAGCCGCTTGGCTTTTTCTTTTTCTTTTTGAGATCTGAAGGACCGGGGAAGCTATTTGAAATTCCCCGATGCTCCCGGTGCAGGGGAGGTTATGGCGAAATTTTTCGATGATTTTGGGTTTATCGTGAACTGTGTTTTAAATGACACTGATTCTTTAACACAGTTAAAGATTAAAACTAAGTGGAGTTTTAATGAATCTTTAATTAGATTGAAAAGATCGAAAATGGAGTACCACCAGTTTTGCTCCAGGCGATAGTTAAATCTTTAATTAGATTTGAACGTGAAATGGTAATTGAATTCACCGATAACACTGTGGTGTTAGATATGAAGTATTACCAGTTTTACTTCATGGGATGAATAGGTTGGGATTGGGAAATTAAAACAAATGATTACTTCGGTAAGGTTCGCTAATCCCGACTAGTTTGAATTGATATTCAAAAATAGATTAAAGAATAAATTCAAGAAATTTATCTTGGATAAAATTAATGGGAACCTTTCCCTATGAATGTGAAATTTAGAAACTAACTGTCGGTTAGCTAAGCAGAATGGTTTTCTGGATATTGATCTGATGTTGGTTTCGGCCTTCGGGGTTAATATTTGGGGAATTATTCTCTTGATTAATTTACGGTTAGTGACTGATGAATTGGAATGAGGCGTATGTTGTGTTTGTGTAACACTTATTTAAAATATACGCGAGTTATTCGGAAAGACCAGGTTTATCCCATTCTGAATAACTGATACGACGATAAGTCGAAGATGAAGACGGTGGTCGAAGACCAGAAGTCTTCACGTCGTTTGGGTGATTACTGATGATCTTGATTGGGCTGTACACCCAAGAAGATGGAAACGGTTGGTGATCGTCCAGACGTACTTGGAGATCGATGGATATGCGGGGTACTAGGTGCCTCCGGTTTCGTTCAGACCCAGAACGAACTTGTAAATGGACTGTGTGTCTGACATTGGATTTTAGTCTGTGTGATTGATCTCTATTAAATATATATCTGTTTGGCGGCGGAGAATTTATTCTCTTGCTTAACGCCCTTCTCTGAGACGTACGAGCTCAGGGGTTATATATTGATGGATATCAAACGCATGGAGTGAATTGCCTGTGTGGCATGCCTAAGTGGCAATTGATCGAGGCTTCTGTTGAAAAGCAAAGTCTTGTGGTGATGATCAAAGCATGGACTTTGTGGCGTAGCTTTGTGTAACGTTAACTTCGCGAGTTTCACACCCGGTATGAACCAAAAACGTGAGACGGACCTCAGGGAGGGCATGCGTTTCCTTCTAGCTAAAAAGTGGCGTCAGTGGTTTTACACGCCCTGACGAGTTTGACTTATGTGGTTGTTGCTGTTGCGAGGCACCTCGGATTGATCGGTCGTTCTCGAACCGATGGAGTCATTTAGTTGGCTCATTTACGCCCCAAAGGGCGGGGAAACGTAGTGTTCAGGCATTTTAATCCACATCGGTGGACCGGCCCTGTCGCTCCAAGGGTCACTCGAGCTCTGATCCTGAGACATGGGCTAGATTGTCTCGAATCGGTTGAGGACTATCTTTTGCCTCGGTTCATAGATGGAAATCCAATTTCCAAATACGTGACTTTGCGGTTTTATTTGTAAACCTATATATGGCGACATAGTGGCATGGGACGCTCATGCCGCCTATGATTGATACTTATGATTTGAAGTTGTTTTATGCACTATGCACTTATAATAGTATCAAACGATTTGTTTTAAACGTATCAAGCATTCTTTGGCTGTTATAAGGGAAAACCCTATCCTCGGCTGCGTTGCATTGTGTGATGGGACCTGGGTCTTATAACAGCTTCATTTTTCTTTATTTAGCATTGCGCTGTTTGTTTTATGCACTGGTATTCTTGGGAAGAAACTCGTTCCGTGTTATACGGCGTGGTCCCTTGATTTACCTAATGATTTAAAATAAAGATTAATAACTGCTTTAGTTCTCACACCAGTCACATGAATGACCTGGAGTTTATTGTTTTAACCTAAACTCTGGGTGCCCTTATTTTTGACACGGGCAGCTAGTAGTTTTGGTTTTGCAGATTTATATTCACATGATCCTGGTTTACAGCTGGAACGATATCCGGAAAGCTTTGTATCCGTATACCTCCTTCTAGTTGTGTATTGTATTATTTTCCGCTGCGATGTATTTAAACGTAATTTAAATCTCTGATATTTCTGTGTAATATTCATTTATACTCTGTATATTCTTGTAATCTGATGCATTTTTGTGATATACAGTGAAATGTTCTTCTGTATGTGTTCTGTTTTGTCGTGTTCTCAAACGATAGGGCGTTTCGAACGGTCTGGGTCGGTTTAGCGACCGGTTCGGACCGAGCGAAATTCCTTCTCGTCACAGTTGTTAAAGAATCAGTCTCCCGTTCTTGTTGAACCCGTGTATTCGTATCTAGAGATACACCTCCGGAAGGTGATCCCATACCTTGTCATAGTTGGAAACCAAATATCCATAAGCACTTAATGGTTTTGTTTGTATACTATAAGTAGAATGTGAGATGAAAGCATTCTACTAGATTGTAATTATTTGTGGACACCTAGACATTATCATAATATCTGTTTAAAAATGCAAACTGTTTTGATCTCATAAGGTAAAAACCCGTTCCGTATTCACGGCGTGGCCTTATGAATCATTGTGATTTATTAAACTTGTTTATAAATCGTTTACTCATACCAGTCCATGACTGACCCAGAGTTTATTTTCTGTGTTTTCCTTAAACTCTTGGGTACTCATAATATTTATTATGAGTAGACAAGTGATCCAGGTTTTAAAGTAACTTGGAGTAGCTGGATGGCAGGATCAGAAGTGTTGGCTTATCTATCATATGTTATGTAGAATTATCTGCAAGTTAGTATCACAAATGTTAAGTATGTAAATTGTGATGATATGTATCCCTATGTATGAAGTATTCCAATGTACTTGAATTATGTCATGTAATATTTTGGGTTATTATATATTGTCCCAAGTTCCGCTGTGAGATTCTGATGTTTTTCTTAGTTCTATTCTTCAATCTATTTCTTTTCTTAAATATTGATAAAACTCCCGAGGTACTGGAAAGTTGGGTCATTACAGTTGGTGGGGGTTGGTTAGGCAGTGGCCGGGAGACTCGAGAGGGTCGCCGTAAAACAAGTAACCGGGGGACCATGTGAAAGCCACGGTGGGTTTTACCTGCTGCTTGGGGGATGAAGGGATGGTTGCAAAGCCTACCGGATTTCGTCGGCTATTTTACAGTTGGTATCAGAGCTTTGGTTTACAAAGCAGAGAACAAGGAACATTAGAACCATACGAAAGAATTCATCAGATATTGGGTTAGTAATATCCAATTAGAATGACTCGTTAGAGATAGGATCAGTAGTATCCTAGAACGAGTGCGAAGAGTATATTTGAAAAATGAAAACCAATTTTGTTTTGAAAATTTAAATCAATTATTCGTATTTGATTATTTATTTATATTGATGTGGACAATCCAGAATATATAGATTTTGCGTATACGTCTGATCCGCGTGTATTCAAAGTTTTAATATATTGGATAGATATAGCATCACACTCTAGTCGCCCGAAGATGATATTGATGATAGCGATCGCATCATCAACATTTATGTTCGAGTTTCGAAGGTGTGATTTTCTATATATTTCCATTAGACTGGTGTGAGAACCAAAACTAATATAGCTAGAATTCATTGTTGTGATTTGGCATCAAAATATGATTTTCTGTATATGTATCAAATTTATGAATTTGAAACTCTAATTCACTAATTGATTGATGTTTGTGTTGGTTGTTTATTTGTTTGAAAATTTTGAACCATTATGCCTAATTTGATCGAATATTGAATTGTATTGAAAATTGGTCGCATTTGCTTGCATATACATATATATCATTGAACAGGTCATAGCAAGGAGGCTAGAGCAGAGAATAAAATTTGTTTGCCCGACAAATAGGTACGTGTTTACTACATAATTTACTGTTTTGTTTGGGTGATGATGATTTTATTAGCCTATTGGCTAGCCGCTTGGCTTTTTCTTTTTCTTTTTGAGATCTGAAGGACCGGGGAAGCTATTTGAAATTCCCCGATGCTCCCGGTGCAGGGGAGGTTATGGCAAAAATTTTCGAAAATTTAGGGTGTTAGCCAAATTTTTGAAATCTTGAAAATTCTCAGAAACTAAAGAGTTGGAGAATGGAAGTCAGATCGAGCGTAGAGTTGATTAATCAAACCACTTTCGACTTTGTTCCTTTTCGGGGACGAAAAGTTTTAAGTGGGGGAGATTGTAACAACCCGGAAAATCTGGGCTAGTTTAAAATTTTTATTTTGGCAATTTTAGCGAATTTTGATTATTTAAAATGAATTATTTTAAATAATAACGACGAGAAAATTTATTTTGAATATAATTCGAATGTATATATTTATACGCGTCGTCGTTAGAATATAAATATTTATATATAATTATAAATAGAATTGAAAATGGCGCGGTAGTTCGATAATTCGATTTCAAACTTCAATTGAATGTACCGGGTGCAAAACAATCCGGATTTTAGTGAAACCAAAAACATTATGATCTAATTGGTAATATCTTTCCAACGAATCCGAAAAATCAAGATTTCATAGCGGGAATCAAAAGATATGTCCAGTTGAAAATTCTGAATAGTCGCTATGGAATTCAGGCCCTTAAAAATTGACATTTTGCAAATGACCTCGGATTTCGACGAAACCAGTTTTGTTGGGTCCGTGGTGTCAAGTTATTTCTAGATTCCAAATTTCATAATTTTTCAAATCAATATGTGAGCGTGGCAAAGGAAAACGCGTTTGACCAGATTCAGTTGATTTCAATCGACTGGAAAATGACCATTTTTCTAACGGTCTCAGAATTCAACGAAACTAGTTTTGTTAGGACTATATCGTCAATACGAAGCTAGAAAATATTTTTATGGGATTTATAGAGTTCGTATGTGGCCTAGGTAGATTAAAATGTGCGTTAAAACGTAATATATACTGACTTATATTATAATTTTGATAAAAACCTATCGAAACAGTCGAATTGGCTTGCGATACATATCCCATCGTGTTCGGAATGGGGGTAAAACGCTAGGAGCGACAGTCGTTGGGTTGGATTTCGTGTCCGAGGAAAAAGTCAACCTCTTGGGAAAATTAAATTAAACTAAAATAATTATAATATATAAAACCCCCCACTACCCTCCCTTTCCCTTTCTCGTTTCAGAGAAATAAAAAAAAAATCCCTGAATCGATCGACGCCTCCATCACCAGCCCACCGCCATGCCCACCGTCGAACCCCCCGTCGTAGCCTCCAAGCTCGCAACCCTCCCTAGCCCTCAGTTCGATGACCGCGTCCAAACCTAAAATCCACCCCATCACTGCACCGCTCCATCGAGCGCCAATCCCTGCGCCGCTTCCACCTCAGACCGGTCTCCCTCCTCGAATCCGATCCCCTCTCTCTCCTCCTATCCCTAAAACAGCGAGTCCCTCCTCAAATCGAGTTTGTCGCACCTCCCTAGGAGGCCAACACCGCTCCGGGTTGTCGCCTCCACCTTTGGAGCTGTCAAGCCCCTCACTGCGATCCCGACGTGAGCACCTCCACCTGCTGTAAGTTGAGACTTCGGTGGCGATGTAAGTTTTCATGTTTTGTTTCTTCCTAGCTAAAGAAAGCTAGGATTTTTTTAAAACTGAAAATATAGATTTTTAATTAGAGAAAGACTGGATTTTTAATTATAGAAAAATATGATTTTTATATTTTTAAAGTATTAAAAATATAGTCTTTACAATATAGAAGAAATAAAAATATGATTTTTATATTTTTAAAGTATTAAAAATATAGTTTTTACTATCTAGATGATATAAAAATATGATTTTTGTTTAGGTAGAGAAAAATATAAACTTTATATTTGAAAGGCGAAAACTTTATTTTTGAAAAGGAGAAATCTTTATTTTTATAAAGGCGAAATCTATATTTTTGAAATGGAATTTTATCTATATGATAACATAGTAAAAATTCGATTTTTCTATATTGAATAGCATAGTAAAAATTCGATTTTTACATATGTAGAGAATACGGGCAACGAAGGTGATAGAAAGGCAAGAACGACGAAGACTTCTGCAAATGAAGAGCCGTGGAGCTAGGATAGCTATCGGTGAGAATTTCTCACCTTTCAATTTCATTTCTATTTATACACATATACTAGGATGCAGACGGTGCTTAGTAGCACCCGACACAATCGTCCACAGACCATGGACTTGTTTGTTTGGTTGCATAGATTAGTTATATGATGTGATTTGAATTTGGTTGTTTGGTGATTTTGATTGATGTGTGAATGGCGTGGGCCTTCACTAGACCGGGGATAAGGATAGGCCTTGTCCCGTTTCTGGTATCGTGCCGTTATGCCGCCGAAATTTTCTAAAATAAGTTAGAAAATAAAAATACCATTTTATTTAAAGAATGAACTGAATAGAAATTCATATGTTAAAATAAAATGTTTTATCGTTAAAAATATAATTTTTAACGTGAATATGAATATAGTGAATGTGAATAAAATAAAATATTCATTTACAAACCGAACGTTTGTTTATGTACACCTATTTGAATGATATTGATTGGGACGATAAATTTTACACATCGCCCAACTGCACAATTAAAATCTGTGTTTGATTGTTTGAAACCCCACACGGGTCTTGGGATGAAATTTGAAGTTCACTCATCCTGATTGATTAAATATGTCGATCGATTGATTGACAGATTGTTATAAGCGTTAGATATCTATATTTGATGCTTATACAGTGTAGTGCACTTTGGTTGATGGTTGATTATTTTGCAATGCTATTATATGTGTGTAATGTATGAAAATCCATATAATTAACATTATATGGTGATTGATTGGGCCTCATTCCAATTTAGAAAATAAAGAATATTATAAAATAAAGGTTCATGTGTTGACAGTACTCATCCCTTGAGATTGGTCATGTGTTGAACGAAATATTTTAGTAATAAAATTTACATCTTTATCAACATAAAATAAAGGTTCATGTGTTGACAGTACTCATCCATTGAGATTGGTCATGTGTTGAACGAAATATTTTGAAAAAGAAATATTTGAAATAGAATATTTGAAATTAGAAATTTATGAAGCCGTGTTGATTAGATTGACGCCATTTTGACGTGATCGATATTTATATCGATATTAAAAACGATTTCGAAATGAATTGAATATAAAACGATTTCGAAATGAATAGAATTGAAAACGATTTCGAAATGAATTGAATTGAAAACGAATTCAAATTGAATTGAAAGCGAATTGAAATGAACTCAGATTGAATTGAAATTTGAATTGAATAGAAATGAATTTATAAAGAAGAATTCAATTTTGATTTGAATTGAAAAGGAAGTTAAAATTGCTTTTGAAACGAATTTAAAACTATTTATATAATTCGTTTTAAATAGAAATCGACGAAGTATATATTATATATATTATATATATAATATAATGGCCTGAATAGAACGCGCCGCGCCGCGGCAGTTCGTGAATTTCGACCATTTATTTCAAACGGACATTACGGGAGATCCGACCGTCGGATTCTCCTAAAACCGGAACCGTTGGGTTCGTATCGAAAAGAGCTTTCTAACGAATGTTAGAAATTTGAAATCTAACGGTTGGATTTGGAGATACGTCCAAATCAAATTCGAAAAAGGTCGCTGTAAGTGCAGTGCGATGGCCGTTGAGGGAAATCGGCTGTACGGGCCTTGATAAAATTATCAAAAATAGTAATAATTTGTGTAAAATCATAAGAAATGATTTGTGAAGATTTGGGATGAAAAACTCCATATTTGAAAAGATAAAAATAGTTTTTATCGAAATGAACTAGTTTTGAACTAGGATTATAATTCTATTTATTTTTAAATAAATAAATTGAATTTGAAAAGGGTTTTAAAAATAACCAAAGTTTCCAATGATTGCATTGGAGTGGATTTGAATCGAAATTGTCTTCGGAATATTTCGATGTTGGAATTCGTGATTATACAGATGTTGTTATGGAAATTTGAAAGATATATATTAATATCGTTATTTCCAATACGACATTTGTTAGTCGTAGAATTTGATATTGAATATAAGCCGATATATTTTCTATTCAGAGCCTTGTATTGAATATCAAATGTGATTTGGGTTTGTCGTGAATGGTGTCTTCACTAACACTGTTCTTGAACCCAGTTGAGAAAAAAATTAAATCTTTTTATTTAGATTTAATGAAGTGTACCAATTAAACGATATTTAATTGGAATTGAATTGGTATTGATTTTTGGGTTTATCGTGAACAGTGTTTTAAATAACACTTGTTCTTTAACCCGATAATTAATGGAATGTGATTTTGGGTTTATCGTGAACCGTGTTTTAAATGACACTGATTCTTTAACCCAGTTAAAGATTAAAACTAAGTGGAGTTTTAATGAATCTTTAATTAGATTGAGATGATCGAAAATGGAGTATCACCAGTTTTGCTCCAGGCGATAGTTAAATCTTTAATTAGATTTGAACGTGAAATGGTAATTGAATTTACCGATAACACTGTGGTGTTAGATATGAAGTATTACCAGTTTTACTTCATGGGATGAATAGGTTGGGATGGGGAAATTAAAATAAAATAATCACTTCGGTAAGGTTCGCTAATCCCGACTAGTTTGAATTGAGATTCAAAAATAGAACAAAGAATAAATTCAAGGAATTTATCTTGGATATAATTAATGGGAACCTTTCCCTATGAATGTGAAATTTAGAAACTAACTGTCGGTTAGCCAAGTAGAATGGTTTTCTGAATATTGATCTGATGTTGGTTTCGGCCTTCGGGGTTAATATTTGGGGAATTATTCTCTTGATTAATTTACGGTTAGTGATTGATGAATTGGAATGAGGCGTATGTTGTGTTTGTGTAACATTTAGTTAAAATATACGCGAGTTATTCGGAAAGACTGGGTTTATCCCATTCTGAATAACTGATACGACGATAAGTCGAAGATGAAGACGATGGTCGAAGACCGGAGGTCTTCACGTCGTTTGGGTAATTACTGATGATCTTGATTGGGCTGTACACCCAAGAAGATGGAAACAGTTAGTGATCGTCCAGACGTACTTGGAGATCGATGGATATGCGGGGTACTAGGTGCCCCCGGTTTCGTTCAGACCCAGAACGAACTTGTGAATGGACTGTGTGTCTGACATTGGATTTTAGTCCGTGTGATTGATCTCTATTAAATATATATCTTTTTGCGGCGAAGAATTTATTCTCTTGCTTAACGCCCTTCTCTGAGACGTACGAGCTCAGGGGTTATATATTGATGGATATCAAACAAATGGAGTGAATTGCCTGTGTGACATGCCTGAGTGGCAATTGATCGAGGCTTCTGTTGAAAAGCAAAGTCTTGTGGTGATGATCAAAGCAAGGCCTTTGTGGCGTAGCTTTGTGTAACGTTTACTTCGCGTGTTTCACACCCGGTATGAACCAAAAACGGGAGACGGACCTCAGGGAGGGCATGCGTTTCTTTCTAGTTAGAAGTGGCGTCAGTGGTTTTACACGCCCTGACGAGTTTGACTTATGTGGTTGTTGCTGTTGCGAGGCGCCTCGGATTGATCGGTCGTTCTCGAACCGATGGAGTCATTTAGTTGGCTCACTTACACCCCATAGGGTGGGGAGACGTAGTGTTCAGGCATAATAATCCACATCGGTGGACCGGCCCTGACGATCCAAGGGGCAGTTGCGGCTGTTCCTGAGACACGGGATAGGACTTACCCCAGTTTGTGGTTTGAATAACGAATCGAATAATTTATTAGGATTAGACGTGCGCCGTGATAAGGCGAAGGAGTAAGGCTAGGTTAGACCTTACTCTAATTTTGGTATAGTGCCGTTGTGCTGCCGAAATTTTCTAAAAAAAAAAGTGTTAGAAAAATTTGAACCGTGATATGATTTGAAATCCAAAAGGAGATTAAAGAATAAATTTAGAAGAATTTATCTTTGATAAAATTAATGGGAACTTTTCCCAAAGAATAAAGAATATTCTGGATTTGAATGAGGCATATGTTGTGTTTGTGTAACACTTATTTAAAATATACGCGAGTTATTTGGAAAGACCGGGTTTATCCCATTCTGAATAACTGATACGACGATAAGTCGAAGATGAAGACGGTGGTCGAAGACCAGAAGTCTTCACGTCGTTTGGGTGATTACTGATGATCTTGATTGGGCTGTACACCCAAGAAGATGGAAACAGTTGGTGATCGTCCAGACGTACTTGGAGATCGATGGATATGCGGGGTACTAGGTGCCTCCGGTTTCGTTCAGACCCAGAACGGACTTGTAAATGGACTGTGTCTCTGACATTGGATTTTAGTCCGTATGATTGATCTCTATTAAATATATATCTGTTTGGCGGCGGAGAATTTATTCTCTTGCTTAACGCCCTTCTCTGAGACGTACGAGCTCAGGGGTTATATATTGATGGATATCAATCGCATGGAGTGAATTGCCTGTGTGGCATGCTTAAGTGGCAAATGATCAAGGCTTCTGTTGAAAAGCAAAGTCTTGTGGTTGATGATCGAAGCACGGCCTTTGTGGCGTAGCATTGTGTAACGTTGATTCGCGAGTATCACACCCGGTATGAACTAAAAACGGGAGACAGACATCAGGGAGGACATGCGTTTCTTTCTAGTTAGGAGTGGCGTCGGTGCTTGAACTGGCTGACGAGTTTGACTCATGTGGATATTGCTTATTATTACTTGCTGAAAAGCGAGGCGCCTCGTGATATCGGTTTCGGCCGATGCTTCTGGTCGGCTGACGGGCCAGGCTTACACCCCATAGGGTGGGGAAACGTAGTGTTCAGGCATAATAATCCACATCGGTGGACCGGCCCTGACGATCCAAGGGGCAGTTGCGGCTGTTCCTGAGGGGCGGACTGGAGCGTCTCGAATCGGTGAGGATCTTGCCCCTAGCCTCGGTTCATACCATAAATGATAACCCAACTTCCAATACGACATTGCGGTTTTAATTGTAGAACTAGTATAGTGACATGATATATGGTACCCATGCCGCCTATGATTGATACTTATGATTTGAAGTTGTTTTATACACTATGCACTTATAATAGTATCAAATAATCTGTTTTAAACGTATCAAGCATTCTTTGGCTGTTATAAGGGAAAACCCTATCCCCCGGCTTGCGTTGCATTGTGTGATAGGACCTGGGTCTTATAACAGCTTCATTTTTCTTTATTTAGCATTGCGCTGTTTGTTTTATGCACTGGTACCCTTGGGAGGAAACCCGTTCCGTGTTATACGGCGTGGTCCCTTGATTTACCTAGCTTTAAAAATAAAGATTAACTATTTTAGTTCTCACACCAGTCCCATGACTGACCTGGAGTTTATTGTTTTAACCTAAACTCTGGGTGCCCCTATTTTCCACACGGGCAGCTAGTAGTTTCGGTTTTGCAGATTTATATTCACAGGATCCTGATGTACAGCTGGAACGATGTTCGGAAAGCTCTGTATCCGTGCATTATTTTCAGTTGTGTTTTATATTGTTTTTCCGCTGCTATGTATTTTTTTTGTATTTTTTTGTAATCTCTGATATTTATCGAATGTAATTTATTCATTTATACTCTGTATATTATTGTATTCTGATGGAATTGTTGTAATAAACAATGAAATGTTCTTCTGTTTGTGTTCTATTTTGTCGTGTTCTCAAAACAATCAGGCGTTTCGAACGGTCTAGATCAGTTTAGCGACTGATTCAGATCGAGCGAAATTCCTTGTTGTCACAGTTGTTTATGAATAGTAAAGTGTGTTTTCTCAACCCTATTCGGACGTTAATTTGACTTACTTATTGATACCTTATCCAAAATCTTTTTCAACTATGTTGTTCAATTTTTCTTGCTCTTCAATAATATATAAAAATATTTAAATTTTGAATCCGTTTGAACTTTCAAATAATTTAAATTTTAATTTAAAATAGTACGTTTACAAAGGATGTAGTAGCTAACGAACTCGGATTTCGATGAAATCAGTTTCATTAAATCCGAAATGATGAAATAAGGTAACCAACCAAGTTACGCCAAAAATGACATCGGTATGTGGAAAAGAAAAAAAATAAAAGACCAAAATTTGAACTAAATTTTGACGGTAATTGGAATTTGCTAATGCTAACGGCAAAACTGGAACCTGAGACCTATCCAGGAAAATTCGAAACATAGGATATTAGCTATATATGAAATCTGGGAAAATCCTATAACGGATATAGAAAGTTATTAAGGAAACAAAATTTAAATAAATTATTTGAAAATCTAAACGAGCTCCGATTTTTGATTTGAATACATAGGATTGAAGTACGTTAAAAACCGGACCAGATGGTGGAAGAATTTCTGAAAACCGTTATCGTTCGACACTTCAACATGAGACCGGAAGGTGTTGAAACTAACACAAAACACTATTTTGAATTTGAATTTAAATTTAAATTATTTGAAAGTTCAAACGGATTCAAAATTTAAATATTTTTACATATTATTGAAGAGCAAGAAAAATTGAACAACATAGTTGAAAAAGATTTTGGATAAGGTATCAATAAGTAAGTCAAATTAACGTCCGAATAGGGTTGAGAAAACACACTTTACTATTCATAGTGAGAACCCGTAACTTCCCCGTAAAGGAAGGCGCGGATAGTTCGAGAACACGACAAATCAGAACGCATACAGAAGAACATTTCATTGGTTATTACAACAATGCATCAGATTACAAGAATATACAGAGTATAAATGAATATTACACAGAAATATCAGAGATTTAAATTACATTTAAATACATAGCAGCGGAAAATAATACAATACACAACTAGAAGGAGATATACGGATACAAAGCTTTCCGGATATCGTTCCAGCTGTAAACCAGGATCCTGTGAATATAAATCTGCAAAACCAAAACTACTAGCTGCCCGTGTCAAAATAGGGGCACCCAGAGTTTAGGTTAAAACAATAAACTCCAGGCCAGTCATGTGACTGGTGTGAGAACTAAAGCAGTTATTATTCTTCATTTTAAAAGTTAGGTAAATCAAGGGACCACGCCGTATAACACAGAACGGGTTTCCTCCCAAGAATACCAGTGCATAAAACAAACAACGCAATGCTAAATAAAGAAAAATGAAGCTGTTATAAGACCCAGGTCCCATCACACAATGCAACGCAGCCGAGGATAGGGTTTTCCCTTATAACAGCCAAAGAATGCTTGATACGGTTAAAACAAATCGTTTGATACTATTATAAGTGCATAGTGTATAAAACAACTTCAAATCATAAGTATCAATCATAGGCGGCATGAGCGCCCCATCCCACTATGTCGCCATACTAGGCTCTACAAATAAAACCGCAAATGTCACGTATTTGGAAATTGGATTTCCGTCTATGAACCGAGGCAAAAGATAGTCCTCTACCGATTCGTGACTCTCTAGCCCGAGCCACAGGCAAGTACTCAGTCAAGCCTTGGAGCGACAGGGCCGGTCCACCGATGTGGATTAAAATGCCTGAACACTACGTTTCCCCGCCCTCTGGGGCGTAAATGAGCCAACTAAATGACTCCATCGGTTCGAGAACGACCGATCAATCCGAGGCACCTCGCAACAGCAACAACCACATAAGTCAAACTCGTCAGGGCGTGTAAAACCACTGACGCCACTTCTAACTAGAAAGAAACGCAAGTCCTCCCTGAGGTCCGTCTCCCGTTTTTGGTTCATACCGGGTGTGATACTCGCGAATCAACGTTACACAAAGCTACGCCACACAGGCCTTGCTTTGATCATCACCACAAGACTTTGCTTTTCAACAGAAGCCTCGATCAATTGCCACTTAGGCATGCCACACAGGCAATTCACTCCATGCGTTTGATATCCATCAATATATAACCCCTGAGCTCGTACGTCTCAGAGAAGGGCGTTAAGCAAGAGAATAAATTCTCCGCCGCCAAACAGATATATATTTAATAGAGATCAATCACACGGACTAAAATCCAATGTCAGACACACAGTCCATTTACAAGTCCGTTCTGGGTCTGAACGAAACCGGAGGCACCTAGTACCCCGCATACCCTTCGATCACCACGTACGTCTGGACGATCACCACTCATTATCCATATTTCGGGATGCCTCCCAATCAGGACCTCGGTTACCATCCAAACGAGGTGAAGATCTCCGGTCTTCGACCGTCGTCTTCATCTTCGAATTTCAATCGTCAGTCAATTATTTGAAATGAGAATTAACTCGGCCTTTTCAAATAATTCACGTATATTTAGAATTTCAAATCAATTTATTTCAATGGTTAAATTATTCGACAACACCAATTGTGTCCTTTACTGTAATTTTCACACCAAACACATTCAACCATCAAATACAACATAAATCAAGCAAATTCAGTTTATTTCCATTCCATATCGCTTATGATATTTTATAACTATTTATCGCTATTTTTATTTATTTTAAAATAGCCAATTTATTCAAAACGACGCTTCGGGCCATAACGCGGCCGTGGCGCTGTTTTTCTTCAGATTTGATTTACACATATCTGAAAATCTAACCGTTGGATCTTCACAAAATTTACATCATTAGAAAGGTCTTTTCAAAACGAATCCAACGGTTCCAGTTTCGGGAAAATCCGACGGTCGGATCTCCCGGTACAATCGTTTGAATTTTCGATTTCAAAATACGAACTGCAGCGTCGTTATTCGATTAAATATATAATTATATATATATATATAAATATAATCGTTTCTGGCTCTGTTTTTCTTCAGATTTGAATTAAACATTCCAGACAATCCAAAGCAAAAATGGAATTCTTCTTTATAAATTCGTTTTAAAATTCATTTCTATTCAATTCAAATTTCAATTTAATTTGAATTCGTTTCAATTCGCTTTCAATTCAATTTGAATTCGTTTTCAATTCAATTCATTTCGAAATCGTTTTCAATTCAATTCATTTCGAAATCGTTTTCAATTCAATTCATTTCGAAATCGTTTTCAATTCAATTCATTTCGAAATCGTTTTCAATTCAATTTATTTCGAAATCGTTTTCAATTCAATTCATTTCGAAATCGTTTTCAATTCAATTCATTTCGAAATCGTTTTCAATTCAATTCATTTCGAAATCGTTTTCAATTCAATTCATTTCGAAATCGTTTTCAATTCAATTCATTTCGAAATCGTTTTCAATTCAATTCATTTCGAAATCGTTTTCAATTCAATTTATTTCGAAATCGTTTTCAATTCAATTCATTTCGAAATCGTTTTCAAATCAATTCATTTCGAAATCATTTTCAATTCAATTTATTTCGAAATCGTTTTCAATTCAATTCATTTCGAAATCGTTTTCAATTCAATTCATTTCATTTTAAACTCACTCCTTAGAATGTTCTGATACCAACTGTAACGACCCAGGAAAAGACGACCTTGATTATCCGATATACAACACATATCGAACATCAAGGGTCGACAATTACCGAATAGTTAATGAAAGAATTTAGAGGGTGAGGATAGATAAGATAGAAAATTAGAATAGAAAAAGAAAAAGAAGAACACAACATCAGAGTAACACGAATCTCACACCGGAACGAATAAAATATAATATATCACATAACTTGAAATCAAAAGCAGTATATGCATACAATACCATTATCAGAGTACAACCCTTGCATCACAGCGGAAATAAACAATAGCTATATAAGTCCTGAAGCCTCCTGCTCCAAGCTCTCCAAGTCGATCTGTAAAATCCTGACTACTTGACTGCCCGTACAAATTTGGGCACCCAAGAGTTTAGGGAAAACAAAACAAAATAAAACTCTGGGTCAGTCATGGGACTGGTGTGAGTAAACTCCAATCATTTGGTTTAACTTTTCAAAATCTTTTTCAAAAGAAAAGATAATCGTAAGACCAATCCACACATAAATACAGATGGCTTTTACCTTACGATAACCCAAAACACTTTGGAAATCATATATTATTTGATATTATAATAATGTCTAATCACAAGTAATTAAAATCTAGTAGAACGCTTGCATCTCACGCTCTACATATATAGTATACAAATCAAACTCGCGGGCACTTATTGGAGATTGGATTCCGACTTTGACAAGGTATGGGACCACCTGCCGATAGTGTATCTCTAGAGGCGAATACACTGGGTTCAACAAGAACATCTTGCAACCCGGCCCTCACATGACCGACCACTCATTTCGCTTGAGTGTATCGAATATATATCACCAACGGTTGGGATCAGCAACCGTCTCCCGATAAGGGACAACATCGATAGATTTAAGAACAAAAGGAATTTCTCTAGATAGGTGATCATACATCCTAATGGGTGCGACCCACATAGCCATGCTGCCTGCCCGATTTTTGTCATTTCCCGGTTGATGAGGCTAGAGGTCATAACGTATCTTTTGATAGATCACACCTCCATTACTTTGAATGCCACATCGTCATACCCGCCAAATCACAAATTGATTTCACCAAAAATACCACGGGTATACAGCTAAGAGAAACGAATTCCTCCGCCACCAAACGTAAGTACGTTTGAAGAGATCAACTTACGCGATCCTTTGAATATACTCTGTCAGACATTCGTCCATTCACGTTTGTCCTGGGACTGGACAAACCGAAGGCACTATTCTGTAAACAGGATAGCCCTTGCACTTTACTCCGTCTTCAATATATTCAGCATACTTGATTCGCAACGCTTATGCCAATACGGAGTGGTTCTGTGGATAATAATCCAACCGGTCTCTCCATATTAACAACGTAAAATGGTCAAAAACTTTGATAGTCGGTGATTTAACTATCAAATGAAAACATGTCTGTGTGCAAACAACGATATTATTTCCAGATGGAAATTCTATCGATCAATCATCAATCATCATTAATTCTTAAATTAAATTATCATAAATTTATTCTTTTCCTTATTCCTGTTTCCCTATATTTCTTATTTACTATATTTAGAAAATATACGTTATTAACAATGGAAAACATTTCTACTTCTTGTTTTCTATATTAGAAAATATCCTGATCTTATTTGGAAAACATTTCCAAATTTCCTTCATTGGGTTTAAACAGATGTTTGAATAAATATCGCTATGTCAACACAGACCATTATGCTCATTAACTAAATTCACTTAACCACTTTTGACTATCGAACTTATCCACTTCTTAGTTAAAACTGAAGTCAATCAAGTTGGGGTATAATTACCTCTCAGACCTTAACTGAACAACATTTCTAACGTCGAAACAGACAAAGTTCACCTTTTTTCACTTTCAACCACTTACTTACGTAACTCTCGGATTCTATTTACGAATCCACTTCCTTTACGGAAGTCATTTGATTATAATAATGGTGTTATAATCCCCTGCGTCCGAAATATAATAACTTTAATATGACTTTTTCTTTCTAGCTCAAATAAATACATGAACAACTAATTTATCAACTCCTATTCGGTTAACTATAATCTATAACCCTTATTCTATTAACTTTTACTGGATTAACTCTTATTTGGATAACTCGGTTTGATTAACTCATCTTGATTAACTCAACTCGACCAACTTACTTGATCAGCTCAACTTGACTAACTTAACTTAATTAACTCAACTTATTTAACTCAACTTATTTAACATAATTTGACTAACTATTATCGAATAACTAATATTCGATTAACTTATATTCGACTAACTATGTCTGTTTTTAACTTCATTTTGAATAGCTAATATTTGATTTAACTTCATTCGCTTGACTCTAGATCGCAGCGATCACAATGGTTACGCCTGATTCCCTCAGGAAACATCCGACCACCTTAGGCTATCTGCAGCCCTGCGAATTTCGCTAGCAGTCGTGCTAAATGGCAATTTATACTGAATAACTACTTCTGTTTAACTCTATCTCGAATAACTAAGTTCGATCAACTCTAATTGAATAACTAATATTCAATTTAACCCTTATTCGGTTACTATATTCGAATAACTCTAGTCCGATTTGATTCAAACCGCTTAACCCTAACTGATTTACTATACTGGTTAATTCTAACTAACTAACTCTAACTGTTTGACTCTAACGGCTTAACTCCAACGGTTTAATTCTAATAGATTAACTCCAACTGTTAGACTCTAATAGTTTAACTCTAACAGTTTAACTCTAATGGTATAACTCTAACTGTTTAACTTTAACGGTTTAACTCTAACTGACTAACTTTTCTGATTAACTCTAATGGTTTAACTCTAACTGTTTAACTCTGACAGTTTAACTTTGGTTGATTAACTCTTTTGAATTAACCCCTTTGAATTTTCTCTTTTGAATAATTCCATTTGAATAACTCCTTTTGAATAACTCTTTTGAATAACACTTTTTGAATAACTCTTTTGAATAATATTTTTTTCTATTTGTTTACTTAACAAATAACTATTCCCTTTTTACTTCTATTTATTTAACAAATAATTATTACTTTTAGCTTTTCCATTTATTCTCTACATAAATATCTCTTTTAACTTTCCTTTATTCCCTAAATGAAAATTCGCTTTTCAATTCCATTTGTAATAGTTTTACAAATGATTCCCTTTTGATTTCTATTTGTAAAGGTTTCACAAATAGCTACTTTTTCCCTATTCTATTTGATTTGCAAATATTTTCCTTTACATTTGTTTTACAAATGTATTTCCTCTATGTTTGTTTTTCTTTTCAAATCTTCTCCTTTATATTTGATTTCACAAATATTTTCCTTTACTCATTTTCTTTGATTCTATAATTATTTTCCTCTATGAAACTCTTTTCCTTTTATATATAAAATCTATTGATTTTATATAAATAATTTATTTTCAAAATTTACTTTGAAAATTCCTTTTCACTTCCCGTTATCATTATGGTATAAAAATACCAAATCAAAAGGTTTGATCATCATCCAAACACACGGGTTCAACGACAGATGATATAACACATCATATAACAGAATATATGAAAAACGGTAAATAAATGTTGAGGAATCCAGTTGGATCCCTCCGACCTGTTTCCCTGCATCCACAGATGTTACACAATATAATTCACATCAATTTCATTTCAATATGAGGTATTCTGATAAACAAAATCAACATCGGTTAACGATATATATAACTATATCGGTATTTTCAATCAATTGACTAGCAGTTCAACCAAACAATCAACACTCAGCAATTCAACCAATAATTATCAGTTCTAAAAATACTTTATAAAAATATAAAGTGTTCAGAGTTAGTGAGATTTACTCACATTGGACGGTTTATCGTTGAATAACGATAATCGGTCATTGATTTGGTTAAAACGTTAAATTTCACCATAAATCCAAACGAGCTCCAATCCACTTGCGGTCAGTTCCATTGCGTAGTGCTCGTCCATACGATCCCAACGGATCCTGTTTCGTTAAATTTCGTTAATGTATGCAAAAGTTATGCTATTTACAATATTTACCTAATTTAAATGAATATATATTTAATTAAATTAATTAAATTATTTTTATCTTAATTAATTTCTAATTGCGTTATTAGCCAAATTACCTTCCCTGCCCTTCTAAAAAAATCATACTTTCCCATCTCTAGCCATATCCAATTTTTTTTAAAATTGAAAAACCATTTTAATATTAATTAAATTTAATTTTCAAATAAAATATTTAAAAATATTCATTTAATTATAACTTAAAAATTTTAACCCGGATCAAAAATCTGCTTCCACTCATTTTAAAGTATTTTTCGATAAGAATCCAACGGTCCTTGTTTCGTGGAAATCCGACTTGTTTTGAAAAAGTTATAAGCTTTTAAAGTTTATGGTTAAAAATTACGAAAATGCCCCTGGTCTGTTTTAAATTCAAATTAAATTCAAATTAAATTTTAAATTTAAATTTAAATTAATCATCCCATCCGTCGGATCAGTTAGGGATAGCCAGGGAGAGCAGGAAACTATATTTTCCAAACTCAAGCCTTAGACACTATCCTCTCTGTCACCCTTAGAATGTTCTGATATTTATTTTTACAAATTCTATTTTAATTATAATATATAAATATATTACACAAATAAATAAATAAATATTATTTTAAAACTTACCCCGCGAAGCCCAAGCCTCTGCCTAAGAGTCCTAGCTCCCCGTCTTGCCCTCCTTTCTCCCTTCCTTCCCTTTTCCCTATTTCCTAATATTTTATTATTATTTCTGTCATTGCCAAAACTTGAAAGAGGAGGAGGAGGAGTGAGTTTAAAATGAAGGGGGGGGGGGGCTATTTGTGAAAAACAAACATAGAGGAAATACATTTGTAAAACAAATGTAAAGGAAAATATTTGCAAATCAAATAGAATAGGGAAAAAGTAGCTATTTGTGAAACCTTTACAAATAGAAATCAAAAGGGAATCATTTGTAAAACGATTACAAATGGAATTGAAAAGCGAATATTCATTTAGGGAATAAAGGAAAGTTAAAAGAGATATTTATGTAGAGAATAAATGGAAAAGCTAAAAGTAATAATTATTTGTTAAATAAATAGAAGTAAAAAGGGAATAGTTATTTGTTAAGTAAACAAATAGAAAAAAATATTATTCAAAAGAGTTATTCAAAAAGTATTATTCAAAAGTGTTATTCAAAAGAGAAAATTCAAAGGGGTTAATTCAAAAGAGTTAATCAACCAAAGTTAAACTGTCAGAGTTAAACAGTTAGAGTTAAACCATTAGAGTAATCATAAAAGTTAGTCAGTTAGAGTTAAACCGTTAAAGTTAAACAGTTAGAGTTAAACCATTAGAGTTAAACTGTTAGAGTTAAACAATTAGAGTCTAACAGTTGGAGTTAATCTATTAGAATTAAACCGTTGGAGTTAAGCTGTTAGAGTCAAACAGTTAGAGTTAGTTAGTTAGAATTAACCAGTAGAGTAAATCAGTTAGAGTTAAGCGGTTTGAATCAAATCGGACTAGAGTTATTCGAATATAGTAATCGAATAAGGGTTAATTGAATATTAGTTATTCAACTAGAATTGATCGAATCTAATTATTCGAGATAGAGTTAAAAATAGACAAAGTTATTTAAGGATGAATTTCCATTTAGCACGACTGCTAGCGTAATTCGCAGGGCTGCAGATAGCCTACGGCGGTCGGATGTTTCCTGGGGGAATCAGGTGTAACCATTGTGATCGCTGCGATCTAGAGTCAAGCAAATGGTGTTAAATCAAATAGTAATTACTCAATAGAAGTTAATTAAGTCGAGTTAGTCGAGTATTAGTAAATTAAGTAGGGTTAGTCAAAAAGGGAATTAATCGAATATCACCTATTCGAAGTAGAGTTATCGAATATAGTTTATTCGAGAAGAGTAATCGAATAGTTCGTTCGAAGTGTGTTAAATCGAATATAGTTATTCGAAGGAGAGAATTATCGAATATGGTTTATTCGAAGTGAGATTTTTCGAATATTAGTTATTCGAAGAAAAGGATTACGAATATTAGTTATTCGAACAGGGGAATCGAATATAGTTTATTCGAAAGAGAATTATCGGATAGTGATTATTCGAGAGTGAATCATACATGGAAATTCGATTATATCGAATCAAGGGAAGTAATGTTTACTTTCCATTTCAAATCAAGTTTTAATTATCTGTTAATAAAGTAGTTGGTTGTTTATTTATCCAAATTAAGATATGGAAATATATTTAAGTTAACATATTTTGAAAGCATGGAATTATAACATTTATAGTTATAATCAAATGATTCAGTAAAGGAAGTGGATTCATAAATAGAATCCGAGAGTTCGCAAGGAAGTTTCTTAAAGAGTGAAGTTTGAACTCTGTCTATTTCGAAGTTAGAAATGTTGTTCAGTTAAGGTCTGAGAGGTAATTATACCCCAACTTGATTGACTTCGTTTTTAACTAAGAAGTGGATAAGGTTCGAGAGTGAAAGGGGTTAAGTGAATTTAGTTAATGAGCGAAATGGTTGGTGTTGGCATAGCGATGTTTATTCAAACATCAGTTTAAACCCAATGAAGGAGATTTGGAAATGTCTTCCAAATGAAAAATCAGAAATGTTTTCTGAATATAGAACATGAGAAATGGAGTTGTTTTCCATTGTTAATAACATATATTTTCTAAATATAGTAAATAAGAAATATAGGAAAACAAGAATAATGAAAAGGGTAAATTTATGATAATTTGATGATGAATGATGATTGATCGATAGAATTTCCATCTGGAAATAATATCATTATTTGCACACAGACATGTTTTCATTTGATAGTTAAATCACCGACTATCAAAGTTTTTGACCATTTTACGTTGTTAATATGGAGAGACCGGTTGGATTATTATCCAGAGAACCACTCCGTATTGGCATAAGCGTTGCGAATCAAGTATGCTGAATATATTGAAGAGGGAGTTATGCAAGGGCTATCCTATTTACAGAATAGTGCCTTCGGTTTGTCCAGTCCCAGGACAAACGTGAATGGACGAATGTCTGACAGAGTATATTCAAAGGATCGCGTAAGTTGATCTCTTCAAACGTACTTACGTTTGGTGGCGGAGGAATTCGTTTCTCTTAGCTGTATACCCGTGGTATTTTTGGTGAAATCAATTTGTGATTTGGCGGGTATGACGATGTGGCATTCAAAGTAATGGAGGTGTGCTCTGTCAAAAGATACGTTATGACCTCTAGCCTCATCAACCGGGAATTGACAAAAATCGGGCAGGCAGCATGGCTATGTGGGTCGCACCCATTAGGATGTATGATCACCTATCTAGAGAAATTCCAATTGCTTCTTTAATCTACCGATGCTGTCCCATTCGGGAGACGGTTGCTGATCCCAACCGTTGGTGATATACATTCGATACACTCAAGCGAAATGAGTGGTCGGTCATGTGAGGGCCGGGTTGCAAGATGTTCTTGTTGAACCCAGTGTATTCGCCTCTAGAGATACACTATCGGCAGGTGGTCCCATACCTTGTCAAAGTCGGAATCCAATTTCCAATAAGTGCCCGCGAGTTTGATTTGTATACTATATATGTAGAGCGTGAGATGCAAGCGTTCTACTATATTTTAATTACTTGTGATTAGACATTATTATAATATCAGATAATATATGATTTCCAAAGTGTTTTGGGTTATCGCAAGGTAAAAACCGTCCGTGTTTATGTGTGGATTGGTCTTACGATTATCTTTTCTTTTGGAAGGATTTTGAAAGTTAAACCAAATGATTTGAGTTTACTCACACCAGTCTCATGACTGACCCAGAGTTTATTTTGTTTTGTTTTCCCTAAACTCTTGGGTGCCCAAATTTGTACGGGCAGTCAAGTAGTCAGGATTTACAGGTATGCTTGAAGAGCTTGGAGCAGGAGGCTTCAAGATTTTTCTAGCTATTGATTATTCCGCTGTGATGAAAGTGTTGTACTCTGATAATGGTATGATATACATATACCACTTTGATTTCAAGATATGTTGTCTATTATATTTTATTCGTTCCGCTGTGAGATTCGTGTTACTCTGATGTTGTTGTGTTCTTCTTCTTCTTCTGTTCTAATTTTCTATCTTATCTATCCTCACCCTCTAATTTCTTTCTTGGACAATCCGGTAATTTCGACTTTTGGTTGTTCGATAGGTGTTATATATCAGATAACCAAGGTCGCTTTTTCCCGGGTCTCCGAACCAGTCGCTAAACCGACCCAGACCGTTCGAAACGCCCTATCGTTTGAGAACACGACAAAACAGAACGCATACAGAAGAACATTTCACTGTATATCACAACAATGCATCAGATTACAAGAATATACAGAGTATAAATGAATATTACACAGAAATATCAGAGATTTAAATTACATTTAAATACATCGCAGCGGAAAATAATACAATACACAACTAGAAGGAGGTATACGGATACAAAGCTTTCCGGATATCGTTCCAGCTGTAAACCAGGATCCTGTGAATATAAATCTGCAAAACCAAAACTACTAGCTGCCCATGTCAAAATAAGGGCACCCGGTACATTCAATTGAAGTTTGAAATCGAATTATCGAACTACCGCGCCATTTTCAATTCTATTTATAATTATATATAAATATTTATATTCTAACGACGACGCGTATATAATATATACGTTCTATTATATTCAAAATAAATTTTCGTCGATATTATTTAAAATAATCTATTTTAAATATTCAAAATTCGATGAAATCGCCAAAATAAAAATTTTAAACTGGCCCAGATTTTCGGGTTGTTACAATACCTCACCTTAAGAAGAGGGTCGATCCTCAACCATCATCTTACTTTTATTTATGACTTCCATAACTATATGATATGCTCAATGAAAGAAGAACTTAAAGTGATCGTTGGTGTAACTTGTAAGGTATGTCCTATGGTCTTTGTTCTATATTTCTAAAATTTTCTTGACATTGTTTAGCTTATTATTTCTGGCAAGCTGCAAACATTTATATAATGGATTGACTTGGGCATTGTAAATAACTGTAGTGCACATTTGTAGGGTGGGGTTTGTCATTGCTTTCATATTGTTTAGCATTAAAGGAGAGTTTTCTTTCAAGTTTAGTTCAAAATCCATTATGTTTCAATATCTATAAAAGCATTTATTCTTTATGTTTGGCAGGATCAAATCTTTGTTTTTGGATAGCCATTATTGCTGTGAGTGTTTGAAGGATCTGCTTCATTGTATTTCTTTATGTTGGCTTGCCGTCCCAGCAAATCAACCGAGGATTCACCTTTGATCCAAAGATCTAGCAATAGATTGGTATCTTGATCATTTATAATCTGTTTGTTTATCCACAATTTGCGAAATTGTCTAGCTTTCAATGGAGTTTTCTGAATTATAGGAAATATTATTAAACTGAATTGCCTACAAGTTTTTGTTGCAATAGCACTTGTTTTTCATCTGAATAGCTCATATACATTGTGATTTTTAAAATCTCCACCACATTTTAGTCGTGCTGCTTGTAGCAAGCCCTCCATTTTCATAAAATCTGACTTGAAATAAGTTTCAATAGATAATTTTATATTTCGTATTAATCACCTTAACGGTCGGTTTTTCCACCGTTTTACGGTTATCCTAGTATTGCAGTTGTACAAATAGTTCCATTTGATGTCATCTCAGGGGATGAGGCTGTACGAGGTGATCCTTGGAGCATGGATTACTGTCCAGTTTTGAGAGTGTAGTCAAAAAATATTAGTTCCACAATATGTGTATTTACTATTTTTATATTGCATTTTTTTTTAAACTACTTATTCTGTGTAACTTTATAGAACTAGAATAATAGCAGTAATTTAATTATTGAGCATACGTAAGTTATGGCAAATTTCGTTTCTTTACATCAGAAATCATTATAGACCAAGTTGCTTTAGAAGCACGTTTACTGAATTTTATCACTGAGGCAACATGAAATGTATTAAAATGGATTTTGAGAACAAGTCAGCTATTATTAAGCACGTTTTTATGCTCACGTGCAAAGCAAGTGCATGCATACTGGTGTGTATATATATATAGGTAGATCAGAAGAGGAATAGCGGCGGATTACCAACAAAAAAGGTGAGGTTAAATTTATTTCAATTTAATTTCCGTCGCTAATCCCTTGGCAATTAGTAAGGGTTTACCAACGCTTTTTATAAATAATAATTTATTATAAATTATTTATCCATCGGTAAATAGTCGGTAAATAAATTAAAATAATAAATAAAATTTTATTTTTATTATATAATTAGTAAAATGACGGAAAACTATCGGAAAACTCATGCTAAATTCCGTCGCAAAATCTGACATAATTACCGTCATGGTTTTTACCGACCACTGTGTTATGCAGGAAATCCGTCGCTAAGTCCAATTAAGCGACGGATTAGAAGCAGATTTTTCTGCTGCTAAATGCGGCTTTTCTTGTAGTGGCGTACTGAGATGATGTGCGCAAGAAAGTTTGTGAGCCCATGAATGATCTTTCGTACCAGGAACCATCATGTTCGAAACCCAATCTCCACTACGAGCCCATACGGTTTTGATTGTATAGCCTGCAAGTTACCGGTAGGATTGTCAATATAATAGGATGGGCCATTATGCTGGCTTGGATTAATACATTTATTTGCGAAAAGGTTTTTCACACTATATATAATAGTAAAAGAGGATTTTCACGTATGAATGCATTTTTGGTTATCAAAAGGCAAAACTCGCCCATCTGGTGTGCGCTTGCATTGTGTGATGTGGGACGAGCTTATGATAGCTTCATTTTTCAAAAATCCATAGCGGATTTCTATGCACTGGTAACGACATGGAGTAAACCCGTTCTGCATTAGCGGCGTGGTCCGGTGAATTACCTAACTTCAAAATAAACCTAAAAACAACTGTTTTGAGTTCTCACACCAGTCTCACGACTGACCTGGAGTTTATTGTTCCCTCACCTAAACTCTGGGTTCCCATAATTTTTACACGAGCAGCCTAGTAGTTTGGTTCGCAGATTTAGCCTTGGAGTTAGTTGGAGCAGGATTCTGGTTTTAGCTGAAGCTATTATACCTTGGAGCATTCACATTTTTCCGTTGAGTTTAGTATCTTTTCCACTGTGTAATCGATGTACTCTGATGTACCTCTTGTTACTATGATGTAATATTATTTTAATGATAATGAAAAAGTTGTTTTTATTTTGTGCAAATGTGTAAGTGCCCCTAACAATCCATCTTTATGAACGGTTTAAGTTGACCGGCGAAAACCAAGCAAAAAGCCGGGTCGTTACAAAGTGGTATCAGAGCTTTGGTTTATACAAAGCAATGAGGTACGACACATTTGAACAAAAGGAAAGACCCATCAGAGTTATATATCTCATTAAAGATAGGGTTAGTAATGCCCTAGAATGAGATTTTGGAGTATTATATTTGAGAGAGCGTATTTGAAAATATGAAATGTGTTTCGAAAAGTTATATTTTAAGAAAGAAACATATTTTGGAAATATATGGTTAATTATAACCTGGATACTTAATCAAATGATTAAGGTTAAGTTTACATTTTGTGATTATAATTACATATAAAATAATTCTTATGGCATGGTAATTAAGCCCCTTCCACTGATCAGGAAAATGATCCAAGTACAAATGCCTTTTGGATTTAATTTCACTATTGGGTAACATTTCGAATATCGATAAACTTGGGTCAAATTTGTTAAGGTAACTAATCAATATGGTTAAAAATTAAAAATTAGAATTTGAGTATTTTATTTGATGTTAAGTTTGGACTATCGAGTATAAGAAGATTTTGCATATACGTCTGATCAACGTATATATGAAGTCTTAAGTATACTAGATAGATGTAGAATCACACTCTAGTCGCTTGAAGATGATTCTGTTGATGACTACAACATCATTAGTATGTATTTTCGAGTTTCGAAAGTGGGATGACTATATGATTCCGATTAAAATATCAATATATACTTAAACCAATTTAGGTAAGTGTTTGAAAATATTGGATAAATTGATATGAATTAGAATAAGTAAGCAAGATCTTGAAAAATTGATAAGTTGTAAGAATTATATCAGGTAAACCTGTAATAAGGATAAGCCAGTAAAAAGTATATGAGAAAGTGCATTTGTGATATATATATATATAAAGGTTTTGAAAAGATGTATAATTTGAAGACTCAAATCAAAATTTTGAGTAAGAATTGGCAGCTACTTTGGAATTGATTTTGAAAGAATATATTTTGAATATAAAGGAAAAAGATCTTTGAAAATATTTGAAAATTAAAAACTTGAGCACGGATATCTTGTGATTGGAATTTCTCAGTTGATTAAAAGACGTCTACGTAAAGTTGTAATTTACATAAGCAATCCAAGTAGTTTGGGAAATGATTTAAAGGCTAAGTTGGAATTAATTAATCAGGATACTTTATACTTAGTCATCCCCAACTAATTAAATTTAAAATGCAAATATCTTGAGAATTCAATATGACGATATGATATTTGATGATATTTTGGTTAAGGACTACATTGGTTAAAGTTGTTTCTCTAAAGTTTGAAGGAAATAAGTTTTGTAATCTTGAATTTAGAATAATTAATGAGGATAGCCAAATTTAAACAATATAAGGAATTAAAATCTGGAATTATCGGCGAATTTGGACAGTCGATAAGTTTTTAAGTATATTGTGACAACAAAAGGAATTGTTTAAGTGAGCATTAATAACTTGTGAATTAATTTTCACAATTTGATTAAAGGATATTTGGAAAGTGGAAATATTAAGAAGATATTACCTAAACTAAAACGTTTAGATAAGATGAGTTCTGAGATGATCGAGTTTTCCATGTAAAGAATAATAGTAATTTTGGGGAACTGAAAAGGAATAAGTTTAATAACCTTTGTATTTGCAAGATAAGATCTAAGAGAATAAATTTATAACTCTGAATTTTTTTGAAAGAAGTAAATGGTTGAGTGTAAGCAATTGGCCCAGTAAACGATGAATCGAATATAATGGGTAACTGGAGGTTATCGTTGGAGGACATGTAGATATGGTTGTCCATAAATATGTGTGTTATAATATTTTACCGGGTATATCCATTATAAGAACAGAGAGCTTTGGTATAAATAATCTTAATCTTGAAATTGTTGAATGAGTAGTTACGATTCCCTTTCCTTTTCGAGGACGAAAAGTTTAAAGGGGGGAGGGGTGAATGTAACGATCCAGAATTTTTAACCAATTTAAAACTGGAATATTCATTACTTAATTTGAATTTAAATTTGAATTTGAATTTGACATAAATATATATGGTAATTTTGACAAGTTAAATGATAGATATAAATTTAAATATAATTGCAAAGATATGATAAGTAAGATTTGATAATATATATTGTCAAAACAGGACTTTTGTCACTATGAGTTGTCATTATATTTTGTTGAATCAAATTTTGTTAACACAAATATAATAACATAGCAACACAAATAAGTATTTAAATTTTGTGACTTAAATAAGTGTTTCAAGTTAGTAACACAAAATAAGTGTTAGAAATAATGTCGCAAAATGATTTAATATGAATGTAACATGTGTCCTAAAGAGGTGTCACCACATTATTCACTTAAGGAATATGTGTTAACATGCATGAATCAAAAACATAAGGAAAGGACAAGTGTCCTATGAGGTGCAAGCTCCTTATACCTTTAATTTTCCTATATAAACCCACCTTAACCCTCTCTTTTCACCATCCTTCTCCATTTCTCATTTCTTCCATTTTCTTTCATCCTTCTCCCCTTCTTATTCATGGCTTCCTAAGCCATTCACCTCTCCTCTTCCTTTCACCATTTTGGCTTAGCCTTTTTCCTCCTCCCTCCTTAAAAACTCGGCCTCCGTCACCACCACCACCTTGCCAAAGTTCATCCTCCTCCTCTTATAAAGAGATAAGATTAATATATATATATATATATATATATATATATTGGCAAAGAAGATGTTGCGTGGAAATACTGTCTGAGGGTTCGTTTAGCTAGGCTCGTCTGCCGTGAAGATTTGGAAAGCTGTTAGGTGAGAACTCTTTAACCACAGTTTATATATTAATTAGTAGCTAGACTAATTTAAATATAGTGATGAATTATTATTGGTTAATGATAATTGATATTTGTTGTGATGGATGATGGATGCGAAGTTTAGAACACACACTATTAAGCGTTAGTGTTATAACGCTTGTGCACAATTATGATTTATTGAATCATGTTGATGATGGTTGCTTTGGATGTTTAAATGGTTGTTGATGTTGTTTTGCATACACTATGACACAACAATTATGGTATCACATTGGTGATCGAAAAATCTCCTTCATAATTAAAAGCAATATCATTATTGAAATTGAAGGTTAGTAATTGGAAAAGACCATATGTATGAATTCATATATATTGTTAAAGTCCTTTAAATGAATAAATAAATATCGGAACATTCTAGGATGACAGAGAGGATAGTGTCTAGGCTTGGGTTTGAAAATGAAGTTTCCTGCTCTCCCTGGCTATCCCTAACTGATCCAACGAATGTGAAGGTTAATTTGAAGTTATTTGAATTTAGAAATGAATTGGAATTTATGAAAGTTGAATTTTAGATCCAAAATAATTTGGAAAGTAAATTTAAATGATTTTAAAAGGGTTATATAAGGATATAATGGTTTTCTAAGATATTTTGAAGTATCGTAGTATAATGGTTATTATGGTCAAAATAGAGCTTGTCGCATAACGGCAATTTACGTATTTTAGATGCAAACTTTAAACGCTTATAACTTTTGCAACCTAAATCGGATTTCCATAAAATGAAAAACGTTTGATTAACATTAACAAGAACTTTCAAATGAGTGAAAGCAGATTTTATATTCGAGTTATAATTTTCAAGTTATGTTTGAAACCGTTTTGGAAAAGATCGATGTAAGAACAATTGTTGACCATAACTATAAACAACTTTTTTAAATGTTTTAAAATTATGGATTTTTTTTGTAAAATCATTACAAATTATGAAAAGGTGTTTTGAATTGTAAAGTTTAAGTTTTGGCTAAGATAAACGATATTTTGATCAAAATAGTTAAGATAACTGTTTTGTAACGCTTTTGTAACACTTTTGAAATGCTATTGTAATGCTTCATTCGAAAACAATCTATTTTGAAGTTTTAAACCGTAAATTATTTTCCGAACTATAAGTAATGATTTGTGGAATATTTTCAAAGGTTTAAAAGTACTGAAAATAATTTGTTTGGAATTTAAATTGATTTATTTAATAATTAAATGTGATTTTCAATTTTAAATAATTGGATATGGCTGGAGATAAATCTTCGGATGTTTGATATTAATCCAGTTGATGATGATTCTTACTATTTGAGGAATTTAAAAGGTAGTTCACCATTATTCCACTTATAGTGTGAGTTGGATATCGAGATTAATATTAAGTATAAGTTGATGGTATTTCTGTCCAGATATAATGTCAAAGAGTTGGATAAATCTTTTAATTAAGATACGAGTTTCCTAAGTTGACTGGGATAAGTTGGATAGAAATAATCTTCAGATATTTGATATGAAATTCTATGGTGTAAATGTATACTATTTGAGGAATTTGGAAGATACTATTATATCGTTATTCCACTTATAGTATTCGTTGATTATGAGAATTGATATCGAATATAAGTAGATACAATTTCTATGCAACTTATGTCCAATATCAATTGATTTGGGTTTTGTCGTGAATCATATCTTCAATAATATTATTATTGAAACCCCATGAGATTGAGTTATGGAAATTCATATTGTAATTTGAGGATTTGATCAGATCTTTGATTTGAGGAAATTAAAAGTGAGGAACTGGAAAGAAAGTATAATCTTTTAGTTAAGATTAAAGATTAGAATGTTGAAAAATCAATTTAATTGGAAACTATGGTTGAAATGTGGATTAAGGATTTTCAAAGGAAGTTGGATTTTTTATAACGAGTTATAAAACGGAAAATTAATTAAGGCTTTAAGGCTAAATCATCTTTGATTTATAGGATGTGTTTTAAAAGAGAAAGGTTAAATATGGATTTTGTAATAATTTGAGAATGGGTTTAAAGAAGTTTAATTTTGACAAAATCCAAGACGGAAGGAGATTGGTAGAAAGCCTATGTCTTCTATAATTGTGTTTTTTTAACTGCGCTTATTATTTGGAAAGACTGGGATCAGATGTATGTCGGAAAACCATTCTAAGTAATAATACGACGTTGTGGAGCAACTGAAGACGACATTGAAGACCGGGACCCTTCATTTCGTGAGGACGACTTGCTGAATGTCTCGAATGGGTCGCTCCCATTTGCAGATGGATTTTATATCAGTTAAGTGGCAAGAAGCCCGAACGTATGTGAAGGAATTCCGGATTGCGGTTTCGTTCAGACCCAGAACGGACTTGTATGGATTGTGTGCCTGACATTGTAATTGACTGCGTAGCACTGATCTTTGTTAAATATATATCTGCTTGGTGGCGGAGAATTTATTCTCTTGCTTAACACCCTTCTATAAGACGTATGAGCTTAGAAGTTATATGTTGATGGAAATCAGTGATGCGTAGTGAATGGACAATGGAGCATACTTAAGTTATGAGATGAGTTATTTAAGCGTAGCTTTGGGTATATCGTGACCTTGATGAACCTCACACCCCGAATTGATGGTAAACTGGCGGTCAGATTTTTATGTTCGCTTCGTATGTTCGGTGCACCGGGATGTGATGATGAAAGGGTACTGCGAAGTCCCCAGTCTGGGACGCTATTTGTTGGGTATTCTGATTCATGTATGTTGGGTTAGTATAACGGAGTCCGAGTCTGGACGTTATCCACGAGTACTGGGATGATGCGCGCAAGAAAGTTTGTGAGCCCACGAATGATCTTTCGTACCAGGAACCATCATGTTCGAAACCCAATCTCCACTACGAGCTCGTACGGTTTTGATTGTATAGCCTGCTGGTTATCGGCAAGATTGTCAGTATAATGGGATGGGGCATTATGCTGGCTAGGATTAATACATTTATTTGCGAAAAGGTTTTTCACACTATATATAATAATAAAAGAGGATTTTCACGTATGAATGCATTTTTGGTTACCATAAGGCAAAACTCGCCCATCTGGTGTGCGCTTGCATTGTGTGATGTGGAACGAGCTAATGATAGCTTCATTTTTCAAAAAGCCATTGTGGATTTCTATGCACTGGTATCCACATGGAGTAAACCCGTTCCACATTAGCGGCGTGGTCCGGTGAATTACCTAACTTTAGAATAAACCCTAGAAACAACTATATTGAGTTCTTACACCAGTCCCACGACTGACCTGGAGTTTATTGTTCCCTCA
Source organism: Allium sativum (assembly GCA_030737875.1). Lineage (NCBI taxonomy): Eukaryota > Viridiplantae > Streptophyta > Magnoliopsida > Asparagales > Amaryllidaceae > Allium > Allium sativum. The sequence continues at coordinate 252,017,778 of CM060920.1, forward strand.
CCTAAACTCTGGGTGCCCATAATTTTTACACGGGCATCCTAGTAGTTTGGTTCGCAGATTTTGCCTTGGAGTTAGTTGGTGCAGGATTCTGGTTTTAGCTGATGCTATTATGCCTTGGAGCATTCGCATTCTTCCGCTGAGTTTAGTATCTTTTCCACTGTGTAATCGATGTGCTGTGATGTACCTCTTGTTACTCAGATGTAATATTATTTTAATTATAATGAAAAAGTTGTTTTTATTTTGTGCCAATGTGTACGTGCCCCTAACAATCCGTCTTTATGAACGGTTTAAGTTGGTTTAATTACCGGCGAAAACCGAGCAAAAAGCCGGGTCGTTACATACTGATTCAGTTGACCTCCTTAATGCAATGTATGTTAAGTACCATGAATTCAATATGTATGCAAATAATCCTAATATATTATGTAAATGCGATAAGCATGCACATTCATCCATCCAAATGCAACATCCATTTGATGATACACCCATTTCCATCCAAAAAAATAATAATGTACACGCATCCATATGCAGTATGAGAGTGATTGAGCTGATCTAGTGCCTTGTGTGTGTATATGCATCCACGAGCAACCACTAGTAAACACTTGCATCCATCAAACATAACATGTCTCAAACACATGTTTACATCCATTGGATTCCTACCTAAAGGTCGAAGATTCGATCGATAGGATATACTTAATGATAGAAACAAGTATGAATAAAAGCTTTGGAAAAAGAAGTTAAGAACATACCCTTGAAAAGAAGAGGTTACGAAGTGCGAATCTTGTCTTCAGTTTCCCAAGTTGCGTTCTCGGGGTCTTCTCCCCCATTGAACATTCATCAACTTGACCTCTCGGTTGCGTAGCTTCTTAACCTCTGATCCAAGAATACGGGTAGGAACTCGTCTAACTGTCGCCTCCCATTCCACCTCTACTTCCTCAAGCATGCTCGGCTCAACTACTTCACCGATATTATGCAAACACTTCCATAAATGAGAAACGTGGAAAACATCATGAACACCTGCCAGTCTTTCTGGTAACTTCAATTTATATGCCATTTGACCAATCCTTTCTGTTATGGGAAATGGCCCTACAAATCTTGACGCCAATTTCCTTACAGATCCAAAATGAACCGCATTCCTCAAGGGTGATACCTTGATGAAAACCACGTCCCCTATTGCAAACTCAATATCGGTCCTTCTCTTATCTGCGTAGGACTTCTGCCTGTCCTGAGCTGTCTTCATGCGTCTGTGGATAAGATCAATCTTCTCTGAAGTTTCCCTAATCATCTTAGGTCTAAGTAGAAGCCTTTCTGTAGACTCCCACCAACAAGTCGGTGATCTACAAGGTCGTCCGTACAATGCCTCGAAGGGTGCCATGCCAATACTAGCCTGATAACTGTTGTTGTAGGCAAGCTCTACCAATGGAAGAGCTCTTCCCAAGTCCCTCCGAATTCTAGGATACACAGTCTTAAAAGATTCTCAAGAACTCTATTCACCCTCTCCGTTTGTCCATCAGTGTGAGGGTGATAAGCGGTGCTCAAACATAATGTGTACCTACTGCCTCTTGCAAGCTCCTCCAAAACTCACTATTGAATATGGGGTCACGATCACTCACAATACTGGAAAGTACTCCATGTAGGCAGACTATCTCAATAAGATAAACTGCTGCCAACAATGTTGTCGTCCTCTTACTCTTAACGGGAATGAAATGAGCGCTCTTAGTAAGCCTGTCAACTATAACCCAAATACTGGTGTTGCCTTTCCTCGATCTAGGCAAACCATCAATGAAATCCATAGAGATGCTCTCCCACTTCCACTGTGGGACCTCCAAAGGAAGAAGTAAACCACCGGACTTCCTTTTCTCAGCAAACATCGAGAAACAAACTCTGCTACATATTTCTTCATCCCAGCCCAAAAGAAAACCCTCTTCATATCTTTATACATCTTATCACCGCTGGATGAATAGTCATCCTAGAATGATTGGCTTCCTCAAGGACTGTCTTCAACAAACTCCCAACTCGAGGAACACAAAGCCTTCCATCTCGTCACAACCACACTCTATCATCCATGGAATATCTACTGAGGTGACTGGAAGTATCCTCTTTACCGAGCCTTCCCAAGATGTCTGCTATCAGTTGGTCCTCTCTCTGTGAAGTTCCTATTTGCTCCAAAAGAGTAGGTCGCACCTCTAATGATGCTAATAAACCAGGTGCGAACTCGGTAGAGGGTCTAAAATCAAAAGTCTATATATACTCCAAGCTCTGCCTCTCTATGAATAAAGGACTCAAGGTCATCCTCTGCCTACTTAGTGCATCCTCCACCACATTACCCTTGCCAAAGGTACAAGCAATTTCAAAATCATAAGATGCTAGGAACTCCATCCATCTCTGTTGCCTCAAGTTGAGATCCTTCTGCGAGAACAAGTACTTGAGAGATTTATGATTGGTGTACAACTCGAACTTCTCTCCAAGTTTGAAGCACGAATACCATGGCAGCAAATTCTAAGTCATCGGTAGGGTAGTTCTTCTCATGAACCCTAAACTGTCTACCTCCATAACATGCTACCCTTCCATCTTGCATCAGAACTGCACCAATCCATGTACCACATGCGTCAGTGTATACCATGAATACTTTGTTCCCATCAGGAAAATTCAAGACTAGGGATGTTGTTAGAGCCCTCTTCAATCGCTGAAAATCATCCTCACGGTCTACATCCCAAGAAAGTGTCAGATTCTTCTTTGTCAGTCTGGTGAGTGGGGCTGATATCTTTGCGAAGTCCTTAATGAACTTCCTATAATAGCCCGCTAATCCAAGAAAACTCCTCACCTCCGTTGCATTCTTTGGAATCTGCCAATCTTAAACTACAACTACTTTCGCGAGATCCACCGCTATCTCATACTTAGAGACCACATGCCCTAGAAATCTCACTTCCTTTCTCCAAAAATGGCATTTGGAGAATTTCGCCTTCAACTGGTGCGCTTGGAGGGTTTTCAAAACCTCCCTTAAATGTAAGGTATGCTCTTCCTCGCTCTTTGAGAAAATCAGGATGTCATCAACAAAGACCACAACGAACTTATTTAGAAACTCCTGAAACACCCTACTCATCAGATCCAAAAAATAAGAGGGCCCATTCATCAACCCAAAAGGCACGATGAGCCACTCGAGGAAACCCTCTGGAGTTCTAAAGGCAGTCCTGTCTGTACTGTCCTCGACCACCCTGACGAAACCTTGTGGCCAAGTCTAACTGGGAGAAAACAGATGCACCAACAAGCTAGTCAAATAGATCATCTATCCTCGAAAGTGGATGCCCATTCTTCTTGGTGAGCTTGTTCAACTCCCTATAATCCACGTATAAGCGAAGCGAACCATCCGCCTTAGTGGCGAATACTACTGGAGCACCCCACTCAGCTATGCTTCACCTAATAAACCCTTTCTCAAGTAGCTCCCCTACTTGCTTGTTGAGCTCCCTCCTTTCCCTTGGAGCCGTATGGCGCACAGGAAATGCAACTGGTTTTGCATTGTCCACCAAGTATATACAGAAATCAATCTCGTGCCTCGGAGGTAAGCCCTGAACCTCCTCAAAAACATATGGATATTCACAGACTACTAGTACAAATCGTAAATCATCGATAGATGCATCAAGTGTAGGAAACTAATCATGACAAACCCCTTAGGGTCATAAGAAATCTCGAGGGTCCTCCCATGGAAAGTCAAAAGTCTAACGACCCTCCTCTCACAATCTAGAATGGCACCATACATGGCTAGCTAGTCCATCCCTAGAATCAAACCATAGCCCATGAAACCAAGTACATATGCGTCTCACTCAAACTCGATGCTTAACACAGATATTCTCAAAACCCGACAAACCATAGACAAATGAGTCGTACCTCCAATGGGGTTAAAGACAACAACGGGATCCAAAACCATACTAGTACTAAGGTGAAGAGACTCAACCACAGAATCAAATATAAAAGAATGCAAAGCGCCAGAATCAAAAAGAATTCTAACATGATGATTGGAAAGAGAAATCAAACCTTCAACAGAAACTTTCCTACTTCTATCCAGTACACCTACCACGATAGCATGCACCTTCCCTCCAGAAGATCCTGCCCTTTGGCCCCGTCCTTGCTTATTCGGGCAATCCTTCATAAGATGTCCGACCTCTCCACAATGGTAACAAGCATTCTTCCTTTTTCTACATTCTTTGCTCAAATGACCCACGTGTCCACAATTATGACATTTCCTCTTTTCTCGGGCTTTGTTGTTCTTTCTGCCCTTCTTTATTGCTGTTGTTGTTCTTTCTTGGGTCACACTTTCTTGTTTTGTGTTTCATCAATCTTAGCCTCTTTGTTTTCACCTTTATCTTCTTCGTGCATCAATGGCATATCAACGAGTTTCTCAAAAGTTGCTCCCATCGGAATATGAGACATAGCCAACCCATGAAAGGGTTCGTTCAATTCTCTAGCAAACCTCAAAGCTTTCTTGTGTGGGGTATTCATTAGCTCTAAACCAAACATCGCCAATTGATTGAACTTATTAACATACTCTTTGACAAACATGCTTCCTTGCTTAAGTGCCAAAAACCTTTCCATTTGCATACTTTGCTCGTCTTGAGAAAGAAACTTCATCTCGAATCTTTGTTGGAAATTATCCCAAGTCTCAACTGGACGACCTGCTTGTGTCACTTCTCACCAGAACGAAGCCTCATCTTTTAGCTGCCACACAACCAACTGAATCTTCCTACGATCGTCAACCTCAAAAATCTCAAACAAATCCTCCGTCTCTTTAAGCCAATTCCTTGCTTCTGCCAAAGTCCCAATTCCTCGGAATCGCTTCCCTTTCATAGCATAGAAGCCCTTGCATATCTTGGAGAAATTATCCGCTCATGGAGGAGGAGGAGGAACAGTGGCTACAGCTGGGGGAAGGGCATCTGCTTGGCTTTCGGCAGGTGCCATGGCCTCAAGATACCTAGGGAACTAAGCCGGTATCTGAACGACCTTAGGAATATTCAGTTCCGCAGATATGTTGAAAAGAAAAGGAAAAGGGATTCAAACAGAGAATCGAAAGATATTTCATATGGCATTGGGGAATATGTTTTTTCAAAAAAACTTTTCTTTTGAAAATTCTTTCTTTTAAAATCTTTTGAAAACAATTTTCAAAATCTTTTATCCGATCTGGTAACCTTCAGCTCTGATACGACTTGTGACACCCCACATCCACTAATGTCACTCTTTTTCAGAATGCATTAAGTTTCATGAAGCGTTATAGGTAAAAAGAAACAGGAACATCACAAGACAAATATAAAATAACAGCGGAATTTAAAACTTTAATAAATAGAAATCATCATGGTCCAAACCCAATTACATCATAAGTCTGAAATGCATAAAACCCATTACATCAATTTAAAATATCTGTCTTGTACTAAAATCATAAGAGTACAATAATCTATAAAAGCATAGTCCCCAAAATATGGCCATATCAGAAAAGACATGAAATCAAAGCAGTACATCTAAGCAGCTCCAAGCAGAATGAAAAAGAGAATCCAAATCAAGCCTGAGTATTCCAACCCTGAGAACCTGGAGGGGGAAACGAAAGAGAGAGAAGAGGAAACAAAATGGGTCATACCTAAAGTCTAGCGAGTCCAGTTACTTTTAGCATATAAATAAGTAAAAGCACCATGATAGGCATATAAACTGGATGAGAGAGATAACAGTATCATAAGGCATGTATAATAGACAGAGAAGGATAAAAGAATAAACAAAACAGAATATATCGCGCTTCTCGAGTACTTTTCTCCGCACCAATACTAGTATAACAGAAACAAGATGATCCCAACAAGAACAAGATGGTAGACTTAGGTTTACTTCTAGCGAGGGGTTTTACCCCATACAATAATAACAGGTATTCCTACAGTAATGACAGGTGTTACCCCCAACGATAATAATGGGCTCCTAAACAAGCAAGACTAGATGTACCCTCATTACTACCCCAATCGATCGGCTCTCTATCCTGTAGACACCCCGTGCTAGCCCTACAGTAGGATGTATCACTTTCTAAAGTGGCAACCCATTTATTAACGAGATGCACAGCGATTTACTTATGTTACAACGTCTTATTATCCTAATGCAAGCAGATTAATGCACGCACATGAATCCGACGGAGTGCGCCGTCAACATCCCCACTTAAATGAACCTCTTACAATCAAATCAGTAAGCGTGCCCAGACCCCGACCTAGTTCAGGGTTCCCCATTTGATACCAAGATGGGTTACTGACTAATACGGGTCCCACACAACAGATGCTACAAGCTTCCCCCTAGGCTTACATCCCCAGTACTATGATTTTGACAGGTTATGCCTAATAGTTTAACAAGGTTGCATAACCCCCACATGTAAAATACGTTAAATTTGTCTGTATGTGTGTGTGTGTGTGTGTGTGTGTGTGTGTGTGTATATATATAACCCGCCCCCACAGATTTAACAAGATTAACTTAACCCCCACCGATTCAAGCAAGTTTACTTAACCCCTACTCAATTTCACAGTTTCATGTAACCCCCACAGATTTAAACAGGTTAAGTATTTCTAGTTAACAGACTATTATCATAGTTCCATTTATGGCTGTTAATGGACTAGACCTCTCACATTAAGTCTACCAGTTGTGGATGTTGGATATGCCGGCCGGTTCAGGGCAGACTTCTACCACAAGTCGAAATTAACCTCGTGTCTTAGCACCGATACTTGTACATTTATGCACTAGACCCCTCACATTAGATTTACCACTTGTGGATGCTAGATTTGCCGGGTGGTTCCGGGCAGGCTTCTACCACAAGTGTAATCTAACCTCGTGTCTAAGCGCGATTATAGTTTCTAATTACTGTAAATCTAGGTATGTTCATTATTAAACAATTTTCATGTTTATCCAAGGTTATGCCCCTAAATCCCAGTCCGATTTACGATACAAGTTAGGCCACAAATTAGAGTTTTAGGTCAAGGTATACATTATTCCTCAAAATCTCAATCATGTTTTATAATATATGTTATACCCCAATTTATTATTCCCAACCATTTCCAATTTCGTGCGCTTTCATATTTCAGTGATAGGCCTAGGGTCGAAGGTAGTCTGGCTATAAAAATAAAAAAGGAAGGAGGGAGAGAAGAGAACAGAAATAGGCATAATAACAAAACAGGCATATGATGACAGAAATAGGCATACTAACAGAATAGACATATGGTGACATGATTATGAATAATAACAGAATAGGCATATGGTGACATGATTAGGCATAATAACAGAATGGCCATATCAGGAATGAGCATTTGAGAACTAAAAGGTATATCAGGTATACAAGTAGTGGCAAATCTGTTTAGTTATGATTCAAGTCATTAATAGGCACAGGTTTAGATCCAAACTTATAAAGATGTCAAGATTACTATTAAATGTTTATATCTGAAGATAACATGAACTCACTGTGATTGGATCTAAAGAACAGAGAATTGACTGTAGATGTTGTAGCAGAGATTCTTGTATGCTTATAAGTTGTTGTTGCAGAAGAATAGGCTAATTCAATCTGAGTTAGGGCACCACCTCGTTGTCTCCATTTTTTTTGGTGAATAAAACAATAGAAATGAGGTCCTATTTTTAGCCTAATGTCAACGAATCTGGTCAAGAAACGAGTCCACGTTCACAGAAATAGATCTGCCTCAGATCTGGGTGGGGTCGACCCAGGGGTCGATACCCCCGTGTAGGGGTCAACCCATGGGGCATGGGGTCGACCCCTAACGGGCCGAATTCCCTCCTTTTGCCTCTCTCTGATTTTGATTTTCTGGATTTATTTGTTTATATATATTATGCTTATATGTATGAAAATTTCCAGCCTTAATATCTTCTTCATACGATGTCTATTTTATGCAAACTTGGAGTCTATCTTAAGTAGAATTCCGACACGAACGCAATGGCGCAGTCCGTTTTTCTTAATTCCAAATATTTAATTAAGTGCTCTTAAGTTTATCATTATAGTGTTCTTTAAAATTACGGGATGTTATATAGAGCCCTATAGGGAGTTGTACATGCTAGGGATGGAATGTGTGTGTATAAAATTCAAAATAGGTGGAAATACATTTGTGTCAGGCCTATATGTATTGAAATATGCTGGTATAGGTATCATATTAGGAGTTGACTGGTTGAGCAAACTTAAAGCTATTTTAAATTTGGAAATATTCACCGTTTCTTTGCAAATAATAGAGGGTAATAAAATAATAGTGATGTGCGAAATGGAGAAAAATAATTGTCAATGGAATATTTGGAGTTTAGAAGAAAAGAAAAAGGATTTTGAATTGGAGAAAATTCCTGTAGTTAATGAATATTCTGATGTATTTGGTGAAGCCAATGGTATATCACATGGTAGGTTAGTTGAATTTCAAATCAGTTAATACCTGGTGTAAATATTATTATTAAGAAGCCGACTAGAATAGGGCCAAAAGAGTTATCAAAATTAAAAATCCAGCTAGAGGAATTCAAACAAAAAGGGTTTATCACTCCCAGTAGCTCATGTGGGGGTTTCTCCGGTGGTAATTGTCCAGAAACAAGATGGAGTCTTGAGAATATGCACTGACTATAGGGAATTAAATAAAGTTACAATCAAAAATAAATATCCACTACCAAGAATAGATGGTCTCTTAGATCAACTCAGTGGTGTAAAGGTATTTTCTAGGCTGGATTTAGCATATGGATTTCGGAAAATGAAAGTTGAAGAAGAAATCATCAAATATACTGCATTTAATACCAAATATGGGTTGTATGAATTTTTGGTTATTCCATTTGGCCTCACTAATGTACCATCCTATTATGTAGATTTAATGAATAGGACATTTAGAGATTTCTTGAATAATTTTTTTTGTATTTATTGTTGATATCTTAATTTACTCCAAGTCAGAAAAAGATCATGAAAGACGTTTGCATTTTGTATTACCAAGGCTAAGAGAACATAATTTGAAGGAAAAATTTTCAAAGTGTACATTTTGGAAAAATGAATAAAGTAATTTTTTTTGGGACATATAGTTTCAGCACAAGAAATAGCTATGGACCCAAATAAAGTGATGGTTGTTCAAACATGGACGCAGCCTAGAAATGTGACAGAAATGAGATCATTTTTTGGGATGGTAGGTTACTATATAAGGTTTATAAAGTATTTTACATGAATAGTCATTCCTTTAACAAAATTAACTAGAAAGGAGCAACCTTATGTTTGGACATAGAAGTGAATCGGTTTTTAAGCAATTGAAGAAGGCATTGGTTGAAGCACCTATCCTACAGGTCCCAGAAGGGAATGAAGGCTTGGTTGTGTACAAAGATGCAAGTGGATCAAGCGTAGGGGCTATGATCATGCAACATGGTCAGGTAATAGCTTATGCATCCAGACAACTCAAGATAAATGAAACCAGGTATGCCACACATGATCTAGAGCTTGCTGTCATATTGTGTGCTTGGAAATTATGGAGGCATTACTTAATTACTTGGAGTAAAGTTTAAATTGTATACAGATCACAAATCACTCAAATATCTATTTTCACAAAATGATATCAATAGGAGACAACATAGGTGGGTGGAACTTTTGGCTACTTATGATCTAGACAAATTATACACTCTTAGAAAACCTAATAAGGTGGCAGATGCTTTAAATAGGAACCATGTTAATTTAGCAAGGTTAATGATGGAGGAAATTAAAGATTTATCAATTCTGGGTGTAATATAAATGAAAAATGTGGAAGAGGATATTATTGATAGCCATTGAGTCTGGTAAATTAAGCCTTATTTCTATAAAATTTGCTCTTGTAGATAAAATTGGATTGGTTCAGGATCAAGACAAACAATTAAAGGAAAAGAAAGAAATATTTCTAAATGGCGCAACAATAGAAAATTCTGAACTAGACGATTGGGGGTATTTGAATAAGAATAGTAGATTATGTGTACCGGATATTGAAGATATAAAGAAAGAAATTTTGGATGAACATCATAAAACTAAATATAAAATTCACCCAGGGGAAACAAAGATGTATCATGATTTAAAGAGGATTTACTGATGGCCAGGAATGAAAGCAGCAGTGGCAAGATATGTAGCATAGTGTTTGAGATGCCAACACGTGAAAGCAGATTATTAAAGACCCTCAGGCATGTTGCAACTGTTGGAAGTGCCAAAATGGAAATGGGAAAGTATTTCAATGGATTTTATCGATAGACTGCCAAGTATAAAGAGAGGTAATGACAATATATGGGTGGTGGTGGTGGATAGGTTGACAAAAACAACACTCTTTATTCCCATAAGGTCAGATAGGAAAGCAAACAAGCGAGCTCAATTGTTTGTGAAAGTAGTAGTAAGGCTGCAAGGTGTACCCAAAATAATCATTAGTGTCAGGGATTGATTGTTTACCTCTAGGTTTTGGGGAAGTTTTCAGGAGGCTATAGGAGTGGAATTATACTTAAGCACAACATACCACCCCCAAATCAAAAAACTAAAATTGTGAATAAGATATTAGAATACTTGCTTAGGGCTTGTGTACTTGATTTTGGAGGAAGCTGGGAAGATCACTTATGCTTGGCCGAATCTGCATATAATAGTAGTTATCGATCCACCAAAGGAATGCTCCATGTGAAGCCTTGTATGGAAGACCATGTTTATCACATGCTTGTTGGTTGGATATGGGAGAAAAGATATTACTTGGACCAGAACAAGTGAAGTAAACATTAACAAGGATTGAGTTGATCAAGCATAGGTATAAAGAGTGCAAAAGAAAGACAAAAACTTATGTAGGTAAGGGGAGAAGGCCAGTAGAGTATAATGCAGGGGACTTTGTATTTCTCAAAGTTTCTCCCATGAAAAAGGTGTTGAGATTTAGGAAAGGAGGAAAGTTGTCACCCATATATATATGGCCTTATAAGATTATACAAAGAATAGGTACACTGGCTTATAAGCTAAAGCTACCAGAAGAATTGGGAAATATACATGATGTATTCCATGTTTCTAAATTGAGAAGGTGGTTCCATGATAAGGAGACCATCTTGGAATCAACAACACAGATTAAAGTAAAATAGAATTTGGTTTATGAAAAGGAACCAGTGGGTATAGTTTCCAGAGAAGAAAAGAAATTAAGAAATAAAACAATAAAGTTGGTTAAAATACAAAGGAGTTTAGATAAAAATGATTGTATCTGAGAAGTTGAGGATAAGGTGAAAGCTAAGTATCCTAACTTGTTCACTGTTTGATGGATGTTTTGGAAGCTTTGATGAATGTTGGAAACTAAAAAAGTATGTTTTTTATAACTGATATTGATTTTCTTATTCGAAATATATGAAGAAACTGAATTTGAGACACAATTCCTTTTAGGAGGAGAGTGTGTGGAGACTCAGATTATTAACGACAACTCATAGGTTAGTCTAAGTACAAAATTAACAAATTATAAAGAAAGGAAAAATATAAATAAGAGGCTAGTGGAAAGGAAGTTATCAAATTCTTATATGGATGAATATAAGAAAGCATGCAAACTGGTGGCTAAAAAAATCCGTTTATGTACAAACACACACACACATATGTCATTATCAATATAACCAGTTTCATTCGTCCAAATGTCACATGGGAAGCAAGGTCATGCATATTGTACGAGGGATGGAAATGGGGTTAGTTATGCTGGGTAAAAATAAAAAGATATAAGCAATTATTTTGAAAGAACAAAATAAACATAAAGGACCACAACACTAAAACAAGATTCACAAATGTGTGAAGGATAAATTAGACTTTCGCGAAATTGCTAAAACCCTAGTAGGCTGTTATATAAATCATTAGGCTAAAAGGTTAGGGTTAGCTCATTTCTTTAGTACAAAAATATTCAAATAAAATAAAATAAGAAAAGGTGTAGTTAAGATCAAGGATTTTCTTGGGGCAAGTGAATATAAAATATAAAGTGAAAAATTATTGTTTTGTAGTTATATATGAAGGCAATAAGACCTACTTTTGGCAGCTAGTATGATATGTATAGCTTGTGAGACATATACGTATATAAGTTGATGAGTGTTTTGCCTTCCTGAATTTATGGATGGATTATCATATAAAATGTTAGTAAAGGGTTATATAAGATGATTGTGCAAGATCATTATTTTATCACATGATTTAAATAATATTGTTTGTTGTGGAGTGGGGTTATATTTGATTGGAAAATAGGCAGTATAAACAAGAGGGCTTCTATCTATTTTCTATGATAAAGATAAATGGTGCAATAGAACCTATGTGTTGAGCCATTTCTTTTATTAACATTCTTGATAAAAGAATGAGGGTTTGTGAGATACCTTAACATCTCTAACCATATGATTACAACAAAAACACAAGGGTACATGATATGCATAATGATGTTAGTATACACCCAAGATGTGAAATGGATTAATATAAATAGATGGATGTTTATATATATATATATACACACACACACACACACACATATGATTGGATGTTATGTTGTGATGGATGACCATGGATAAATTATTGGATACTAGTTTGTTTATGCGTAAATAAATGGTAGGGGTATTAAACTTTTAATTGGTTATTCACATCAGCAGTGTGGTATGAATACAAGGAAATAAGAGGAATATGCACTATTTAGTAATGCAAAAGTGTTAATAAGATTTACACATAAAAGGGGAATGTGACATTACTGGAATGGTATTGATCTGCCTGATCCTCAGGATGTATAGGTTGGGTATATGCATATCATGATTATTCCCTATAGGCCTTTGTGTTTAGGGTTAACAAGTTGAGGGGTCCTTGAACAATGCATACATGGTGTTCAATGTCAAGGGACATATTATTAAAGAAACTGGGATTAAAGAATATGTGGGTAAACATGTTAAAGTTAAATCTATACGGTCTTTTATTTTACTTTAGTAATGTGTTTACCATGCATGGCATTTCTATTTCTCAATATGTAGGAAGTTAGAAGAACCTTTATGCTTATATTTATTTATTATATTATAATATATGACTGTAATGATTCATGTTCATACCAGACTAAATCTGACCTAGTTTGATTGCCTTTGCAAATCTACTGGGTGTCTCATTAAACATGAGTCAGTTCAGGGATTGATTTCAGGTTGATAAAAAGGCATAACTTGGATGTTATGATGAAGACTTAGAAGCAATTTAGTGATAAATATGTGTTAAGTTTAAAATATATTAAAAGTTTATGAAGTGCTGAATGTCAGAAGGTTAATGAAGTAATGTAATTTGAGTAGGATTGATTTATGGTTTAAGTATGTAATGCAAATAACTTGTCTGTTTGTGAGAATTAATAGTTTATGTTTTATTAAGTATATGATATGTTTTATGATGTCAAAATGGATGTAAAAATTTCAAGAAGCAATTATGCATATCACATAAGAAATATGTGATTATGTATATATCATAATTTGTGGGATTTATGCTAGGATTATATATGTATGTATGTATGTATGTATATATATATATATATATATATATATGTGTGTGTGTGTGTGTGTGTGTGTGTGTGTGTGTCAGAATAGCTGAGCCGATACATGCTTACTTTCCTTTTTGTTTATATATCAAACCATTCATTTTGAATTAAGATTGAATTTTAGACAAAGGTATTAATATATAGTTGCATGTACCCAAGTTATGAAGTGAATATCTATGTTACTTTGCATTGTTTCAGTTGCATATGAACCCATTCAAAAATGTGGCTAGGCAAGTGCTTTATAGGCATATTTACCCAATTTTATACCTTTCTTCTTAACTATAAGATGCATTAAAAACGATTCATTCCTTTTCACACTTTGATACATAGCCAACAACAAAATAAAATGCATCAAACTTATTGATTAAATGACACATGAAACTCTTATTTATTATAGTCGTGTTAAGTAGGAAGGCTAAAATAAAATAGTAAATTCTTTGTTAATCCTTTCTAGAAATTGAAAGTATCTACATATCTTCATATGTATAGATGGTGATAATATCAATTGTACCGATATATTTATATTAGTGAACATGATCTTTGGGATGATATGTAAATAAGTTTATTTGAAGTAAGTGACCCGTAGAAAAAAAAACATTGCTATAACTTACTGAAAAATACATAGGGGAAAAAGGGTCACTTCGGAGAAGAGAAGTAGTGGGGGGTTTTCGAAACAGGAAAAGGAAGAAAAATAAAATGCACAGAAATCTGCGCTAGTCATAGAGAAGAAAAGTTTAAACAAAAAAAAGCTTACTAGTGAAATATGAAATGTAAAATGAAATTCAAAATAGAAAATTATTTTTAATTATTTTGTTCTTTTGGTGTGTCTCCTTTATGATGGAGACTAATAGTAAATGGAAAACAAACAGCCCAGTGAAAGCCGAAACTCACTAATATAATCAGGTGTACAAGTAAAAGCTGGAAAGCCAACATAGTATGACATAGTGGGACGACATGCTCCTATTTGATAAGAGGACAAGATTTCGAGGCATACTCTAATCACCATGTTGGCATATTAATCAATTTTCAAAAAAAGATGAAAATAAAACAGAAGCTCCGTCAAGTTTTCTACGGTCAAAATGCTTACTCGAAATGAACGAACACAAGGTATGAACAAAAGAAGTGCAAAACAATGATTTCATTTTTTTTAAGGAGAAGAAAAAAAGAAAATAAGAAACAAATGCAAATGCAACAACACACAAGAAACAACAATGAAATTCGCATAAATGATCTAAATTCTTTTTTTAAGGGAACTAACACAAAACAAAGCAAAGAAAGAAACACACAAAACCAAAATAAAAGACAACAACAAAAACAAAAGTGAACAAACAAATGCAACACACAAATGAACAAGATAAGTGGACAAACACAATCTATGAAGAAGACCAACTTTTTATAATAAGAACAACAAATAAAAAAATAAATTTGAAGAATAAAATTAAAATTAATTTCTTTCCCCGGCAATGGCTCTAAAAACTTGTTGGACGCAATGGAAATTTCTATTTAATGAGAAATCCTTCATGCGAATATTTTAAATAATAACTACAAGCGCACGGCGTGCAATCATTGTACATAGCGAATACGGGTCGATCCACAGCGAAAGTGTTAACTCTAATTCTACTCAATCAAATTATACCAAAGTTGAATGAGTGTTTAAATCAACTAAAAATTACAAAATCTAACAAACTAATGATTATAAAAGTTGAATAAAAACTACGAGATTGAATAGCAACTTAGGAATAAATGCACTCTCTAGATCACATGAATCAACATAAAATGAAACTGTACTCTCTCTTTTAGCCATTAGTGAATTTAGTTGATATGATTATCATGAGCATGGTTTAGTTGTGCTTTTAATTAGACCAAAATAAATCATTAAACTATAACACACCCACTAAACCACTTTACTAGATCTCATGAAAAATGGCAATAAGTAAAAAGTGAAATGTACTTTAAACATGGACTATTAACTATTTATTAGAAATGTAGACCATCAAATTTTGATTTCAACCTTTATTTAATCACCATCATTATATGTAGATGAAGAGGCAGTTAGTGAGCATATAACTAAGCATAGCTTATTTGGTGTAACCAACATAAACTCACACTACAACAAAACAGTCCTTTTACAACGGGCAAAAACCGTTGTTATATGCTTTTCACAACGGGCAGTAGCCCGTCTGAATATGCACCGTCGTTATAGATCCTTTCCAGTTTACAACGGTCATTGACTGTCGTAAATACCCGTTGTAATAACGTGCCTCTATCACGTGCACGGGCTCTATGACAATGGCTGTAAACTCGTTGTAATAGCTGATTAATAACAACGGGCTTGTACCCGTTGTAATACATTATATTACAACAGTCATCGACCGTGGTAATATACAACTTTCTAAACTGCCTACAGTATCGTGTAACAACAGGTTTTGCCCGTTGCGAAATTACAAGAGTCTTCAACCGTTGTAATATACTACTTGGTAGACTGTCTACAATATCATATAACAACAGGGTTTGCCCGTTGCGAAATTATAGATTTATATACATACCTGACGCCATATTGATTTATAATAATAATATTAATATTTTAACATGCAGTAAATATTGTGATGCAACACATTTCAACGCATAATAACAGACTAAAGCAAAAGTCTTAAAATTCCAACACGTTTCAAAAAGTTAGATAAGTTTACATCCGATCCAAAAGATTTAGATAAGTTTACAACCCAAAAGATCCAGATAAGTTGCAGCGACATAGTACTAAGTTCTAACATAAGTACATAACTAGTTTTCCAGCCACTTAGTTCTAAGTTCTAACATAAGTACATAAGTAGTTTCATAAGTACCAACCCTAGACCAAGGAAATGTGATCTTTGTGCCACGCGATGAAAGATCCAACGGCCTGTCTGATAGTGGACATCTCCGAAGTTGGCCTAAACAAAAAAGCTTCCGGTTCCACCGCTACATTCACACATATCTTCCAAGCATCAGCACCAAGCTTTTTAAAATGTACCAAAGCATCGGGATCGGTACTTGCTATTGTCCCCTCTGCAACTATGTTTCTCTCCCAAGCCAATAGATTGCACTTTTTGTTCACCAAACTGTTCATAGTAACCCGATCCCGTTGATCTTGAGCATGCATACTGTTACTAGCACGGTGTGACTGCAAAAAAAAAAAAAAAAAAAAAAAAAAAAAAAAGTGTGAACCGAATGCAGAAAGAATATATTGCTGTAACCTTACAGCATTGCACTGCGCCATTCAGAAATACAAGTTCCTGTCAGTTGCTTTGTTTTCAACAACAATGACGCATGAACCACTATGACGCATGAACCATTCTGGTTTAAGCCTAGTTCTAATCACTGGTATTCTCATTGGACTTAAGAATGTATCTATTGCAGCACAAAACCCGTTCGACTGCTCATTTCACTCCAACATGGATACAAAATGCAGAAAAAACTGTTAACCAAATACACCATTCAGAACTTATTATACAGCATTGCACTAAATTCTGATAATATTTTTGAATACAAATAGTAATTGTTGTTAACCAAATGCAGAAAGTAGTGCATAAATTTGAAATATTTTTCTCACTATGAAAAGGTTAACCATAGCTTCCAGTGAAAATCAGACAGCAAAATTAGTCGACCTGAAATCCTAGTGTATATTTGATTTGTGTATGTGGAGCAACATACAAATAATGATGAAGAACAAAGATCCTAATTATAACCAATTTTTTGCCCGAACTCATCCCTCCCAACATTATGTCACAGCATCAATGGCCGACAGTTAAGTTTCAAGCAACTGAAGTGAATACTAAATCTCACAAAGGCTTCAACTTAGTTGATGGGATGATAAGGTCCACAAACCAGTGAGTATATACAAGAACATAAAACTGGGGTGTGTGTGTGTTGGGAGGAGGAGGGGGGTCAGCATATTCAATGTCCAATTGTCCTCCCTTAATCAATCTGATAAAAGCATCTTTGACAAAATAATTTCACCAAAAAAAGAAAAAAAGAGTTTGATGATCCAATTGAAAGCCTAAAAACCAACAGAAAATCCATTTCTATCACAAAGATGGGGAAATAAAGAAGATGAGATCGGTACCTAAATGCCATGTGCCACATATCCCTCTTTGCACTCCATCAACCCTTATTTTAACATCCATGGTTTTTTTTAATATATATATAAAGTGGGCAGGCCACTAAAATGCTTTTTAAAGTGGACACATACACCACGAAGGGTGTTACATTACAAGATTGGTTTCCTAAGACGACACAAAGGAAAAAAAACAAGATCTGTTGCCAAGGAAATTGCAATAACACCACGCAGGGAGATATAGTACTCAAACTTCATACATACCCACTAACACACTCACTAAACTAATTGCAGCAAAAAAATTACCACAACAGCTAACATGTATTCCAGGCAAAACCAGAATGAAATCATAAAAGTGACTAAACTCAATTGGCTTGAAGACAAACTTTGTGGGATGCCCTTCAGGCCAATTAATTAAGACAAAAACCTAGCTGACTAATTTTTAAATAAAAGAAGAAGCGATACTCTATTATGCATCGACTATTTTAAAATTGACACGAACATCCCAGTATTTGTCTAAAATAAACTAACCGAATATTGAACAATAAAAATGAAGGAGGTGAGAGCAAACCAGTTTTATTATATAACTTTTATAGTGGTTTAGCAAAATTTTCGATACGCTTCCATTTTTTCTATTTGATGATTTATCTATGTAATCCAACAAATTATAACCAAATCTGAGCTACAATTTAGCAGATCACAAATTTTTCAATATACAGTTTCAGCAGACCAAGAAAAGGTGATAACTAAACAGTAACAATCCTATCAAAAATCATAATACTTTTAAGTATTATATCCTAATATGGTTTTTAAAATAAAAATAAAAATCCATTTTTATATTCTAACCTGAGGTGTATGAGCCTGAGGAATCTCCTTATCCGCCACAGTATCATTTTTTCTCTGTAAAAGTACAAGAGATGACTTGGTAATTCATAAGCACATACTACATATTTGTTAACAAATAACTAATTAACTGTAAACTTACCGTCATGACGATATTAGTCAGCTCTTCTACTTTAGCGGTCAAATGAGTTACTTGATTTTTCAATGCAATCACCGTTTTTGAATTACTTGCATAAGCACCAATTTGAGATGGTACTACACCAAAACCTAGTCCTCTCACCCTTCCCCTATGTTCATTTCCAAAAAGATGTGACACTCCATCCCCACTCATCGATGTTGTTCCATTTGAGCTCTGAGCACCACTATGCTCTTTTATCTTAGCCTACAAATTAAATTTTAAGTTGTATGAGGACTGTTCCTTAATATTCTTTTGAAGAAATGGTTAACATTGTATTATGCAATACTGCAGCAACCAGATAACCAAGTGCTTTAATTTACCTTTACAGTATATGATTTTCAAGCTTGCAAAATTGAATTTGTAGCATTTTAATATTAGAGTTCCATAGTTTAATTAACAGTATACCGATGTATTTTGTGTACGTTACCACATCGCATAAAAATGCATGCATCTTCAAAAGTTAAAAAATCAAGTTCAGTCCTCCGATTTCAATGCACAGTTGAAGACAAGTGCATTAGATTATATGTCCGTAAATATGCCAAAATTGCTACATGAAACAAATTTGACTGCCAAAAGAGCAAGTAAGCAGAAACAGGAAGACGTCTATTCCAAGAAAAAGGAAATATGAATAAACTACTTTGTTGCAACAATTGAAGGAAAATCTGACAAGCAGCATGCTGAATGCAATGGCAGTAAAAATAGATCCAGCGAAATATTTGATAATAAATAAAAAACTTACAATGCAATCGGCAACAACGGAGTTCGGTGGGTCTCCATTTTTTTGGGTATGGGCTTTGCACCAAAGCTCATCCCTGGTAATATTTGATATTCCAGATTCATTTTTCTGCAAATAACAATGGTAAGAAGGAAGAACCAAAGGAAAAAAAAAGATTTTATTGATATAAACGTACATGAATTTCTTACCATATCCTCTTCTAATCTCGCATAACCTTTTCTGCTCATTGTATGTGGAATTTTATTTTTATCTCTCATTGCTTTGTATTTTTTGCTAATTTCCTACATCGGAGAAATTCATTCATAAACTATAATATACCTTTTAATTTATAATGAATAAAATACAACTTTTATTACCCCAAATTTCTCCGATAGTTTTTCCTTAACAAAGTCGTTCCACTCTTGAACATCTTCTGTAGTATCTGGTTTTAGCATCGCCAATATAGTGGAAGAGTCAGAACACAGAGAAGCTGCTTTAATAGCGGAAACTAATTTTGACTTCGCCTCTCTCCATCGTACTCCCACCATCTGAAGCAACAGACCCTTATATGCTTCATCCACCACAAATCTTGACTGCACAACAAACAATTATTAATTTTTAGCCAACAACTATGAATTGGTTGGAACTGCCCATTATGGCAAAAAAAAAACACGTATGCCACACAACTACAAAAAAAAATGAGCTGCATTGACAATCTGAACTGAGAGAGCAAAGGTAAGACTCGATGCTGAGATGGTAGCAACCAAAACTAAGATGAATACAATTAAAACAAATAACACGTATGATATTTTGACAAGGACGGATAGACGAGGTGATTCCAAGATCTTTTATGTCCTTGTATTGAATTGTATGGTTCTATACATGTTATCTATTATACATACTGGAAACAGAAATAAGAATATTTCAGTTCTTACCTAATACAAGATTAGTTGACAGGCAAAGCATAAAGTAATTTTGGAGAAATTATGATGGATAAACCATTGGAATGAAATGAATTAAAAATAAAGGAGTCCAAACACCAGTATTTGTCTTTTTGTTGATGGGGTCAAAATAATGGCAATTGTAACTTCTATTATGCCAAAAGAAATTCATTCATAATAGACGAGGTGAAATAAACCATTATAATTTGTCTTTATGTTGATGGGGTGCTATCCTATGCTTTTGGGACAAAACAGCTTTAACTACGCTTAGGGAATTCAAACCAAATTGAAATGACTTGAAATGTTATAGTTGCATTTAGAAATGGTCGAAGAATGAATTGGGAATTCAAGTTGGGATGACAAGCAACTTTACCAATTACCAATGACGGACCGAGCATAGGCCCAGCGGGGTCGGCCGACCCCACTGGATTTTGTAAAAAATACAATAGAAAAGGTTGCATATAGGTGTGTATTTTCATGCTTTGTTTTCAGTTTCAGTAGAGCAGCAGAGACAGATTTCATTTGTTCTTTCTTTTTTCTTTAAATTAAACATAAGTATTTTGTTCCTATTTATGTATGGTATAAATACAATTGGTACATAACCAATCTTATATCAATCTAATATGAGCATTTTACTTGGTTAATAAAATTATATATTAATTTACATGCAATAACAGAAATTCGAGAAACATTCACCTACTACATACATATTCTCTATCAGCTACCGAGCTTAAAAGAGATGCAGTAAAACCAAAGCATAGCTCATACATAAACAAGTCACTTCATCTTTTGATGTAAAAAAAACCTGACAATAACCACACATAAAGTGTTGGTCCAATAAATAATAGAGCCTTAGTATTCACCCCAAATTAAAAGGTAGCGAATTCTAATTACAGTAAGGCTCCAATGATTAAAGAAAAGTTCAACATCTTCCTTGAGAGAACGGGTTACCTACCGTAAATGATCTGCCTTAATTATTTTCCTATTGGTTGTTTCAACTTTAAAGGAAAAGACGATGAGTTACCACCTAGGTAAAATGGTAAATGATGTGTTGTACAGTATTTATATTTTTCTCCCAACCCGTATATTTTGGGTTAAAATCCTGAAACAGGAACTAAATACACAGGAATTGGAATTGGAATTGCTTTGTTTTTCTCATAAGATATGTTTATGTATGGTATTTATTGAATTTTTACTTGAATTGTTAAATTCAATATTCAACATTTTGATTAAGTTCATTCAAACCTGTTAGTAACGTCTATATCCTGTTTTTTTTTTCCTTCAGAAGTTTACATTATTACTGCCCATTACAAGAGTAACACTCGAAATAGTTTTCTATAATGAAAAGTATCATGACTCCTCTATGGTCGATGGATAAATTTGTCGTCGTTCTTCAATTATTTCTTAAAATAAGGGAAATTATAAAACGTTGTTTTTGGTTTTGTGTGCTAACTTCGTTTAGTAAAACAATCGTTTTCCACGATATGTGTGTATCGTTCGTACTTTGTACGTATGAAAACCCAAAACTAAAAATAAAAACCAAACGTAACCCAGTGTTTTAAAACTTATATTTTATGGTGATATTTTGTATGATTTTTTATTAAATGGTAACATATATGTGTTTGATCTATATATTTATTTAATTATAATATTTAATGTGTTACTCAAAATTGAAAAAATGTAAAATCCGCCCCCACTGTGTAGTATCTCTGCGTGCGTCCCTACCAATTACCAACATTCTTGATCTTGCTTGGGCAATTGGGCATTAAACTAATAAAGATAAATTAGTCTAACTAAATAATAATATCATTGAAAAACTGTAGAATGTTGAATATTTAGAATAATTATAAGTTATCCTTTTAAATATATTTACCATATTTAATTTAAGAAGGATAACCAATTTGGTGTACGCCTATTTGAAAATATTTTCCATGGAATTTACTTCTGTAGTTTACTGTCACCAGTCAGCTTTCTACAGCATGTGGATACTATCTATTCGAGCTGCTGCATCTTACAAAATTTGTAACACGGTATCTTCATTTTCCAACATATCCACATGTTCAGATTTCATACAATGAACGATAGATATATAATCTTTTTGTTGCAATTTTCATGTAATAATTTGTTATAAATTCCTACACTCAGTCAGGAAGTAAATAATTTTATTTTTCAATAAAAATTTATGAATTAGGTTTTGCATACGTATTGAAACCATTATAATATTCCAAACTTTGTTTTATGGTTTTTAATCAAAAATGGTCAACGTTTCAATGTTTTTGTGCTTCGCAATTGAACTCAGACCCGAGCTAAGCTTGAAGAGATGAATCTTTCCGAGGGATTAACTTCAATTATTTATTTATTCTATGTGTTCAAGGGCGGATCTGGCCCTGGGCTGCAGCCCAGGGTCAGAAAGAAGGAATTTGCACCAGAAAAAAAATTCAGAAGAAAAAAAATTAAAATAGAAAACACTAGTATTTCTGGATCCGCCCGTGTATGTGTTATTGATGTGGACGCAAGTCAGAGTACGCCGAAGAAAAATAGAAATTCAATATGTAGTTTAAAGCCAAAAAGAGAACATTTATCCAAGGAAAAAAAAACCAAAAACTAAATGCACAGATCAAAATCATACCTGAATATAAGTCCATACATCTTCCTTTAAGTTTATGTCAACCTTTTTCCACTCTGAAACGGTCAAAGGTATCATCTCCCTTGCTAAGGTATCAAGATACGATGATAAGTGTTTAGAGTTGGAGCCTATTGGTTGACCTCGATCGTTGAATATAACTTCGGCCTTTTCATTCGGCGTCAAAGAAAAAAATTTCATCATCGTCCTCCCTCTTTTTTTTTCTTGCCGTCTCTTGTTGAATACCATCATTAGAATTTGGATTGTTCAAGGCAACCATGGCGTCATGTGGACCTATGTTTGTGGGGGTGATATTTGTAGATCCGATTGAATTAGGGCCACGATTGAGATTTGGAGAGTGAATATTATCGGGTGGAGGCTGCATTTCCTTACGCTTCCGAGGGGATGTTCTAACCTGATTGAGATTTGGAGAGTGAATATTATCGGGTGGAGGCTGCATTTCCTTATGCTTCCGAGGGGATGTTCTAACCCGTTTGAGATTCGAAGAGTGAATATTATCGGGTGGAGGCTGCATTTCATTACGCTTGCGAGGGGATCTTCTAACCGGATTGGGATTCGGAGACTGAATATCATCGGGTAGAGGCTGCATTCCAATATAGATAAAAAAGAAGCAATTTCTAATTAAACTTTACCTGCCAATAAGGCAAATCAAAGAAAATAGACTTCTTTTTCCACATTTGACTTCTTTTTTTCTTCTCTTCTCCCCTTTTTCTTTTCCTTTTTTCCTTCTCTTTCTCTTCCTCCTTTGATTTTTTCCCCCAGTCATTACAAATATCTTTAACAATATCAAAGACTTAGATACCGGTTTGTATTGGAGGCTTTTGTCTATTTTCTATGGTTCCATCAAACAAGTTTTTTCTTTGACGATATTCATGATTAGGATCAAGGAATCGCCTATGTCCTAAATATGCACATTTCTTACTAAATGGTAACCATATTGAGCATGTATTAACGCCACAAACAGGACATGCCTTCTTACCCTTTACGGTACAACCTGCTAAATTTCCATAAGCTGGAAAATCATTTATCGTCCACATTAAAACTGCATGTAATCTAAATTCGTTGCAAGTGTATGCATCATATGCCTTCACCCCTTTATTCCATAATTTTTTCAAATCTTCGATAAGCGGTTGTAGATACACATCAATATCATTCCCTGGTTGTCGTGGTCCAGGAATTAATAAAGATAACATCATATTATCTTTGTGCATACAAAGCCACGGAGCGAAGTTGTATGCAACAAGAAATACTGGCCAACAACTATATTTACAATTCCAATCTCCAAAGGGATTAAAGCCATCACTTGCAAGACCAAGCCTTAAATTTCGTGGATCAGATACAAATGAAGTATACATACTATCAATTGTAGCCCACTGAGAAGAATCTACTGGATGAGGTAATTTACCATCTTCACTCTTATGAGTGTTATGCCATCTTAATTGCTCTGCTGTTTCTGAAGACATAAACATTCTTTTCAGTCTTGGTATTATTGGAAAGTATCTCAATATTTTTGCAGCTACTTTGGTTTGCTTTCCATCTTCCTTCGTCTTATTTTTTTTCCAACGAGATTTTCCACATTTTGGGCAAAAATCACTATTTGCAAGCTCTTTCCTGAAAAGACAACAATCATTTACACATGCATGTATTTGTCTATAGCCTAAACCAAATGATTTCAACAGCTTCTTTGTTGCATATGTAGAATCAGGAAGCGTGTTTTCCATAGGTAGCATATCTTTGAGAAGTTTAAGGAGTTCGGTAAAAGCCGTATCAGATACACCATTTCGAGCCTTGTGCCTGTAAAGAAGTATTGTCGCTGATAACTTTGTGTGGCTTGCACAACCAGGGTACAAAGGAATTTCAGAATTTTCTATCATCTCCTTAATCTCTACCCCATGTCTTACATTACCATGATATTCCATTTCTTCATTACACATTTGTGTGTCTAAGTACATTTTATATGCATTTGTCTCCCCATTACCTTCATTTCCTGAACGGCGTGCTTCTCCGTGAAAAATCCATACATCATATGTTGGGTCAAATCCAAAAATAATCAAGTGTGATACGACATCTCTTGATGGATGGCGGATAAGATTCCTACATTTTGAACAGGGGCAAACAATTTTTTCTGGATTTCCCTTCCTTTCTGCATGCCCATAAACAAAATTCCGAACAGCTTGTCTATATTCTTCGGACATTCTATGACACAAACGAATCACTAATCAGTATACAAATAATTACAAGTATAAACTAATAATCAAAATTGACAAAACCTTGGTAGGTGGATCCATGCTTTGTCCATCTTGATAATCCTCTGATGTTAAAACCTAATGAAAAGATGTTATGTCCAAAAAATTATGAGTCATTCTCATGATGGAATATCGCTTTAGACATCACTCCAACTCTTACACTTGGAGTCGTTGATGCTTCACGGAATTAACAACATTATAATCGTAGGTTAAAAATCTTTGCAAATGCCTATATATATGTATATTCATGTCTAATTAGATATTTTTTTATTCATGTCTAATGCTTTTGGAACTTTTAAAAAAATTTAGAAGTTTTTTATCATACAAATACGCAGTTGATTATTTAATTATATATAGAACAAATCATACGTATGGTTGTTACGCTGACAAAATGTTTAACTATTTGAAAAATAATTTTAATTGGTAATTCATACTAAATATCAAATTTCACTAATTACAATCATTTCACTAAGATTTCACTAATTACACTTAGTTTTTAATTACTCTTATAACCTTTCTTCTCTGAATTATTCTCACTGCAGACTTTAAACTACATGTTGGAACCCAAAAGAGTGGGATCTTCACTCCACCCCAACTCACTCACTTTTTCCCTCAATGAAAACTAATATATGGAAGCATGCACCAGCTACGTCTTATAACAAAGACATAACTTTACCTTGTTAATAATTATGCCTGCCAAAATGACCTCAACTTATTAATTCATACCAGTTGGGCTAATTATTTCCAGATGCAGGTGCTGTTTTTTGTAAACTACAAGGTCGATTGGCAACGCCTGTCTAAGTCCTTCTCTTACTCAACAACATATATTTTCAGGCAATTCTTGAATATCCTTATACCCTGGTATTTATTTGTTTATCTTTATCTTTTTTTGTAAGTATTATATGTATTAATGTAGATACTGTACTAAGATTGGCAACGCCTGTTTAAGTCCTTCTCTTACTCAACAACATACATTGGCTTGTATGCTAGATTTTAATTAACTTATTACTGTTATATATGCGTACAGTCCTTTTATTTCCAAAACCTACCCATCGATATCACTTTAAATAACCTGGCGTGAGGGGTGGACTGTGTACAATATGCCCCTTCATAAAAGAACAACAACAACTTAACTCTCTGCAAATTTTTAACTGTATCCCCTAAGATATTCTGCGGATCAGTTACACTAGTCTATTATGATTTGCATACGCATGCACGATGGAAAAGTGCGAACCAATTTTCACAATACATGTACTGTTTTGTAATATATATTTTATAAGCTCAGTAGTTCAGCTTTAATTATCACTAATAGCTTACAGTGTCTTCCAAGTCGCCTGCTATATAATATATATAATCTATAAATTCAACTTAATTATGTCGGTTGTATTTTGTCATTAGGATTTGATTTTAGTGATAGAGACGGATGATGTTGAATAACATTTTCAAATTTGACTTGTACACAAAGGAGTTCAATTTCGTTAACACTATTGTTCATGGCAATAAGTCAACATCATATTTTGATTGTTGGGATTAGCAGCGTCCATTGGTCTTTATTATCACTGTTCCACCCATGGAAACAAATATAAGTTAACATCTTAAAAAAGAATGTCACTAGATCCTATTCAATACAAACCATTTATTTCACTTGGAATCCAATGATATTTTGAGAGCTATACGATTGACTGAATAATTTGATTGTATTAATAGTTATTATTAAAGCAGAAAAGAAGAAAAGATCATATATATATATATATTCCTATGTGTTTTCCCCTTCGTCCTCTCTACCACTCTTTTGATATACCCAAAACCTTACCACAACAGCTCCAAGCATTAACCAATCCATCTGCACACTCAAAATTACGTAACTCCTCTTTAATTTGATCAAAATCCAAACCCTAACTATAGAGTGGCTCACGATTGCCACTATCAACACCACCAACAAGGTAGAAGGCCTAAAGCATACAATTTAAATGACAAATCCTCATATTTAGTTTCCATGCAACGAATTTGCCACATAATTGCAGTACAACGCTGACAAGGTAATATAGTTCCATGCAATGGTTTTGGTTCGATTTACTCACATGCAAATAAATCAAGCTAAACGATATCAAAAGCACAAGAATCATCATCAACAGATAGAAAACCTAAATCACATAATCGAAACCCTAACTTTTCGCATAATCACATCATCAACAGATAGAAAACCTAAATCACATAATCACATCATCAACAGATAGAAAACTAAACTAAAACCATACCTATTCGTAGCGAGAGAAGTAGATCTGGATCCCGATTTCGTTTGCCCTAACTTCGAAGCGAGAGAAGTAGATCTGGATTGTAGATTCGGAGAAGTGATGCGGTTGCTATGGAAAAATCAAAACGCTGGAGCCGCCATGATCGATTTTGTGGGAAGATTGATTTTCGAGAGGAAATTATGTTTTGGTTAACGGGATACGGTATGTGTTAATCGAAAGACAGTAATGGGGAAATGAATGACGACAACGAGCACGAAATTATGTTAAGTGTTGACTATAATAAGTGTGTAACCTTTCAAACTAATAACAATCACTTAAAATTTGATCATCATATTGTAAATTAATTAAGAATGTCATAATATTTTAAGAATTGAAATGGATGGCTACTGCATAGGCTAAGAATTGAAATACATTTGATCATCAAATGTTGGTACGTTACCTTCCAGTGATGAAACAGAAGCTTACGGTGGCTAAGAAACTGACCAATGATTGGACGGAAGGGGACTAAGGCAATCGGAGGTGGTGATAGCGATGAGGGTAGGGCTATAAAGGCATGGAGGGAGGCTCAGTTGAAAAGTTTTAGGTTGAGCGATGAGTAATGTGGTTGTAAGTGGCGGCGAAGAGGCCAAATTTCAACTATTGTATAGTGTTGATTAAGTACTATTTCTTTTTAAAAAATAAAAATATAAAAATATAGTTAGGTAAAAACTTTGATAAATATATATCCTACCTGATAAAATTACCACAGTGATATCAAACAAAACTATTAAAATTAGTAATATATATGATTATTACTTATTAAGTATTACTTAATTATAAGTATAAATTAATTAACACCATAATTAAACTATGACAGCATACATTTGTTAATATAATATAATAAATGATAAGTAATAAGTACTAAAATGTTATAATTAGCAATTAATAGCATATATGATTAATATAATATCATTAATGATTAATTATAAAATATTAATAAATAATAAAATAATAATATTAATGATTAATAACCTATGATTAATATAAGTAATATAATTAGCGATTAATTACCTACGATTAATATAATATTATTAATTAGTCATAAGTACTAAAATAATATAATTAGCAATTAGTAGCATATGATTAATTAATATAATATCATTAATGATTAATTATTTAAAAAAAATTAATAAAGCATTGTAAAAATAAATTATTGGCTATCAAAATTGATAGCATACATTTGTTACAACGGACATCTAATTATCGTTAGGTATAATAGGTTGTAAAAGTATATATATCCTAGTAGTCAAACTGAACCCTATTACAATGAGCAAAAGAAGCCCAATGTCAAAATGAGATTACGTAGAACTCTATTACAAGTGGCAGGAGACCGTCGTAAAATAATCCTATTACAACGGGCAAGAAGAGCCCACTGTAAAATATGTAAATGGTGATCTAAACCTAAAGCCTTTTACAACGGGTTGCTAATGACACTTGTAATAGGGTTTATTACAAGGGGCGTGAGAAGCCCGTTGTCAAAAAGTCCTCCTATAGGCCTGTTATTACAATGGTCCTCTAGAGAACCGTTGTTTTTCGTCACTATTACAAGGGGCATTATGTGCCCGTTGTAAATCAGACGTTGTTAAAAGGTGTTTTTGTTGTAGTGTCAATAATGAACACATGAAAACCATAAACATCAACGTCACAAGAAGAACAAAAAGGGAGCATGAATAAGAAAATTATGTTGAAGCTACATGAATAAAGAGAGCTTCATTATCCCTAAACTGTATGGATTTAGCTTCTCATTAGTGTTATCATTTCAATACAAAGCGAATTCAACATTGAAAACAACAAAAGAAGTAGAAACAAACAATGAAAAATAGAGACTAACTACTAAACAAATTGCATAAAAATAAAGCTAACTACTTGCATGAAAGTAAATCTAATCTACTAACAATAAAAAGAAAGAATGTAAGTAGAAATGAACACAAAAGAGAGCATTAAAGAGAAGGCATAAGAAGCCATTTTTATTTCCATTGAACTTTTGTGTTACACTTGCCTATATGAGATAAAAGAAGATACATGAAACATAAGGGTTACTTATACATGATCAAAACCCTAAAAAAATGTAGGACCTACCCAATTTTCCCTTTTAATGTGTAGAAGCCTTTTGTCATTAGCTATTTATTCTTCAAAATGTATGAATCTTTTTTGTCTCTTTAACCAGTGAATTAGCCCTTATTTTATATTCTTAAGGAAAGAGGGTTAGGTGGGAAGGTGGGGTCCTCCGTTATCCATGAGAAGAATTATTTCCCTCTTCTCTTTGTAAATGTGCATGCATATCTTCATTTAAATATGTATTTTCATGAAATCCTCTTCAAATTTTCTCCTTAATTCATACAAAAAACAATAAAAAGGAATATTTAACACATACCCAAATGACCTGAAGATTTGAAAATATTTAAATTATGGTTTAAACATGTAAAATACCCTAATATGTTCTTTAACTAAAACAAGATTAAATATGTAAGTAAAATGTGCACATTTACGCGCACATCATTTGGTCCAGCATTAGAATAAATCTAGAATCAAATTATCATATCATCACCGAAATGTTAATAGAGGTAGTCTATGTGAAGTAAAACTGTAATATCTTGCTTAGTTAGCTCTGATTTAACTTGCCATGACGTTATTTTTTTATTGGACATACGAATATTGCGTTCATCCCAAATATGCCATGCCGTTGAAACCGAAAACACATATGCTACAGATCAAATCGATTTTTTCACTGTATGGTTGCTGTGAAAAACCGGTAATACTTGTAGCAAACTAGTCGAAGTAGGAACAACTGAAACAAAGTGGAGATTAATTGAAATCCAAACATTTTTAGAATATCCACACTCAAAAAAAATTGAACTTTAGTTTCATTTGATTTATTACAGAGAAAACACGAAAAAGAATTGACATTGTTCCAATGTCCAATTCTGTCTAAACTATTAAACTTGTTGAGAATTGCGAAATTGGTGCACATAAACATTTTTAGAGGAAAATAGTTATTCCATATAAGTTGATACAAAATAAAAATAAGAAACCGTGTCCTAACTTTATTATAAGATGTTTGTAGGGATAACTTACTATTTTTCGAAGAACTCCACCAGTAATCCATAGCGTTATCATTATGTATTGGGATAGTTTGTATTGTTTTGCATATATTTAGCAACAAATTAAAATTCTTAAAACATTGTTTGATTTTGAAATAATCTCATTAAGTTCTTTATTATAGCCATCACAGTAACACATGTTATCCCATCCAAGAATGTACAGTAAAGATTTTCCATGTATCCATGGGTCAGGCTCTTATATTTCCTAAAGGGAATCAAGATCATATAGTTTGCGTTGATGCTAGTAGGTTATAACTTGGTAATGTACCACTGTGGATAGATGGAGTGGTAGCTTATGCATTGAAGCAATTGAGACCTAATGAGGTCAGGTATGCCACACATGGCCTTAAGCTTACAATCATTGACTTTGCTCTCAATGTAAAGTGTCACTACCTTCTATATGAGAGAATTTTTTTATATATCAACCAAAAAAAATTAAATGTATTTTTACTCATAAACAGCTTAATATGCATCATCGAAGGTGGCTTGAATTCCTCGCTTCCTATGAGTTTTGCATTCAGTATGCTCTGGCAAGGGTAATAGAGTTCCCAACCCTTTAATTTGGAATCATTGGGATGTGGACTCTTTAATGCTGGTAGAGTGGAAGTGATGGGAGGAGTTAGCTTGTTGTGATATTCGTAGTCGAACTCTTAGTTCTCATTCATTAGTATGGCTGGAGAGTGTGAAAGCACATCCATATTTATTGGATACTATTGAATAAAAATCCACATCAACCCACGTTGTGTGGGACTGGATGTAGGGGAGTCCTGAACAAGTATAAAATCTCAGTGTGTACTTTCCTTTTACTGCTTTTATTTTATTTTCTGCGTTCTGTGATTGATTTTGTATTTGTTAATATCTGTGATCTGCATACTTTTTGTTTAATCTGAAAAGATTTCAAGAAATTAATAAATTCCATATAACACTATTCACCACCTTCTAGTGTTTAGTTTGCCTTAATATCCTAAATCTGCATCTCCAACAATTGGTATCAGAGCTTTAGTTTTCAAAGTTTTCATAATCTGAATTTTTGAAAAGTTTAAATGGCAACCAATAGTAGAATTGTCAATAATAACAATTTATTGTGGAGGGCGGTCCACTGTTAGACAACCACTATTCAATGATAGTAATTATGCATATTGGCATGTATAATGAATATTTATTTACAATTAGTATGATTAGACACTTGGAATATCACACAAACTGAATATGTTGAACCCATTATTAATTTTGCACAATGGACTAATGATTAGAAAGCCACTACTCAAAGTAATTCTCAGGATGTGAATATTTAATTATGTTCATTCGATAGAAATGAATTTAATAGGGTATCTTTTTGTAAATCTGCATATGAAATCTAGAAAACTTTGCAAGTGACTCATGAAGGAACAAGCAAAGTTAAACAGACTAAAATATCCATGTTATCTAACCGATTTCAATTATTCAAAATGAATTGGAATGAGTCTATTTCTGATATGTATTGAAGAATCTAGAGAATCGTGCATTCACTAATAGCTTTGGGAAAAAACATATTTTGAGGAAGATCAAGTTAGAAAAGTTATGAATTCTTTAACTTCGGATTAGGATCAAAAGATACTTGATATTGAAGAAGCCAATGATATCAGTACAATGAAAATTGAGGAATTAATTGGTAATGTCATTTGAAGTTCGGAGGCAA
Source organism: Allium sativum (assembly GCA_030737875.1). Classification (NCBI taxonomy): domain Eukaryota; kingdom Viridiplantae; phylum Streptophyta; class Magnoliopsida; order Asparagales; family Amaryllidaceae; genus Allium; species Allium sativum. Next base: position 252,050,019 of record CM060920.1, read on the forward strand.
GGAAGAAAAAAAAAGTCATCAGAAAATAAATCGATAGTATTTAAAGCATCAACTGAAGATTCAGACTCAGATAGTGATAATGATGATGAAACCGCTCTAATGACAAAGAATTTTAGAAAATTCATGAGATACAGAAAAAGAAATAATTTCAAAAGGAATAAACAAAGTAACCCTAGAGATTCCGAATAATGTCAGATTTTATAGTTGCAACGAATTAAGCCATCTGAAATGATTCTGTCTATATCCGAAGAAATGAAATCAACCTACTAATGACAGTTCATCAAAGAAGAGAAAAAGAGCATATACAACAACTCTAGATGATTCAGGTTCATCGTTAAGTGATGAAGAATAAGAAACAAATAATTTGAATATGTGCTTCATAGTAATTTGCGAATCAGAAGAAACCGAAGAATGGATCTAAAAATAGCATGCCTTTATAATAATTTTAATTTTTTTTGTTGAATGGTTATTACTTGATTGTTTGCCTTGTTTGAAATTTGAATTTAAATTCAAATTTTAAATTTTGAAATTTAAAATAATAATTAATTAGTAAAATAATAATAAAATGATAATATGAATTAGTACTTTTATAATAAATATTATTACAGGGAATAATTAAATAAGAATATAAAGTTATAAATAATTCAAATAGTTAAAATTCAAAAGTCACATTGAAAAAAACAGAAGGGTATGTCGACATACCTATTTATACATGTCGACATATACCAAATAATTGAATTTTGAAATTCAAAATTTGAAATTGAAACTTTTGAAATTCCCTCCACCTTTTCACCAAACCCAATGTGACTAAAAAGGTGTCCTTTAAACCAGTGAATTGTCCTTTGGTTCTCTATATTTACTACCTATTTCTATCATCTCTTTCTACCTTTAATTTGAAATTCAAGACTTATCTTCATATTTTATACTCTTCAAAAATTAGTCTCTAATGGCTTCCTCAAGTACTCAAAAAACAATGAGGCTAACCAAGACTATCAAAGGTTTCCTTTTCAATGACCCGAATGCTATCAAAAATTACATTAGCTATGTAAACTTTGGTAAAGTCTACACGGGAAAAATTTGTTATCTTTAGTGATTTTGGTACTTATGAACTTGAATCTCTCTTTTATCAAAAAGTAATATTAAGTCTTGTTGATTTTTGGGATAAGGATGAAGTTGGTTATCCCAGTCTTATGAAAATGTTTTATGCAAACTTAAATCGTAATTTTTATCAAGGAAGTAAAGATGTAATATGGATTAATGTTAAAGGAACACAAATTGTTTTAAATTGTGATGTTTAAGTACTATTTTGGGTTGCAAGAATGTAGGGATGGATCTTATGGATTTTAATATCAATGAAAGTGATTTAAAAACTTTTCATCATATTTTTAAAAATGATGAAAACGTGGAATTCAAAAATTGTTTTATCATCCAAAAGCAAGGATTGTCAATCTACTTCTTCAACATACCATCACCCCTCGGTCTGAAAATTTTAACAACCCTATTATGAAAGTTAACAAATCCCTTTTTCTATTGGTCTAAAGTGATTTTAAGTGAGTTTCAACCAAAGGAAATATCGACAAACGAAAATACATTATATCATGGAGTTTAACTTACACGTACTTTCTAATATTTTGGATTTGATTTCAAAGGAGAAGAGTTCATGTAACACCCCATAATTTTAAAATATTAAAATTAGCAGATTAAAGAACACTTAATTTTTATAAGAAGAATTAAGGGAAACGGGCTGCGCCATTGCGTTCGTCTCAGAATTCTACTTGGGATAGAGTCCGGGTTTGCGTAAATTGGATATCGTATGGAGAAGTTATAAGCCTTATAAGTTTGTATACGCATAAGGAAGAAGACACACACACAGATATATATAATAATTCCAGAACCTTCAAAATAGTTCAAAAATCAAAATCCAACAAAAGCGGGCTGTGTGGAAAAATTCCCACTTGTGGGTGTAGACCCCCCAGGGGGTGTCGCCCCCCTATAGGGGTGTTAACCCCCCCCCCCCCCCCCCGGGCAGGTCTGGGCAGAATTCGTTTTACGTACCTGGACTTGATTCTGGGTCTGATTCATTGGTTCTAGGCAATAAATATGGTCCCCTATTCTCCTATTTTCGTCATTGGAGATCATGGGAGCCATATGCTGTCGGGTTGCAAACTGAAACAGAATCAAGTCCTACAACAACGGTTTAGCTAATCAAATTTAGAATTCAGATCTATTCTCTCTCAATTCTCTAAACCTAACGCTGTGAGTTTCTAGTCACTTTTAGGTTTAAATAAATGACAGTGAATCATGAAAGACAATGAATTGGATATGTTGTAAAGTATGAATCTATGCTAGTATTAAATCTTAAACTATGTAGATCTTGATAGATCTATTTCTCTAGATCTGAAATAATTGTGGTTATTCTATGATGTTGCATATGTAGATCTTGATTTGTAATTGTATTATGGAAAAGGTGAATATGTTAATTTGGACAAGTTATGACATTGATTAGATCTGGTTCTTTATATAAATCACCTTACACCTGTCATATTGTGATAAATTTGGGTATGTTATAAAATTGGATATGTGAATTTATCCTTAGATTTAACCATGCTACTGTGTCACCCTTACTATGCTGGATCTGAATTGCTGGATATTTAAATTATTAGTTTAGATCTCATTTTTGTTCACTTTGACATCATAAAAATTGTCACAAGTTCATATGACAACCTTATGACTATGTTAATCTATGTTATGCCAAATCATATTCAATGATCACTTGTGTTACATCCCTATTAGCTTTTCTTTTCATCGCTTATGGCTAGGCTAATTATTTAGCCTAGGCATGCTGTCAATTTTGTGAGGACGTTAGTTAGAAACGGGGGGAAAAGTAAATATTGGCATAATTCGGAAATATACATTTTGGACTAGTAATTTAAATTGTTGATAGAATGGGAAATAACACCCAAAAAGTTAAGATTAATTAATTGATAAATTAATTAATAAATGGAATGTTTAGCAACTATAATTAGGAATTATATTAACACTTGTGACACGAGGTTAGGTTACATTAGTGGCAAAAGTCTGTCCGGACCCGACCGGCATATCCAGCAGCCACTAAAGTTGAACCTAATGTGAGAGGTCTAAGTTTGTAAATACGACTCGGGCTAAGACATGAGGTTAGGTTCAGCTGTGGAATAAGACTGCCCGGACCCGACCGGCATATCCAGCATCCACACGTTGTAGGCCTAACGTGGGAGGTCTAGCCCAATATAATCATAATTGGACGTGGTAATGAGAAAGGACTGCTTAACCTAGTTTAATTCATAAGAACTGTATGATTATGAATATAAGTTAGGATTAAGTAAAATGGATTGGATAGTGGGTGGGTTAAGTATAACTAAAGGGGGTGGGTAATATATATATATATATATATATATATAAGAATGAGAATTATCTGCAAGGTTCTAAAGCAAAAGTAATTACTCCTCCTAAAAGAATCACAAGGAGTAACTCTTCAATTAAATGACAATATTAACTTGGAATGTTAGGGGTATGAATACATCTTTTAGAATGAAAGATGTATTCTCACTCCTAAATAATACTAAATCAACTTTGGTTGGTTTAGTAGAAACTAAATTGTCTGCAGTTGATTTGAGATTATTTTCCTCATTAATGCCTAAAGACTGGAAATACTTGACTAATAATTCTTCTTTGGCTACTGGTAGAATTTTGTGTATTTGGGATTCAAATGTATGGGAGTTATACACTCTTTCTATGTCTACACAGCATTTAACAGTTAAAGCAATCAATAAAGGTGGTTTTGAAATGGTTTTTACTGTTGTATATGGTAGTAACTCATTTGCAGATAGGGCTGGTTTATGGGAAATATTGGTTAGAGATTCAATTTCTTATTCACAGTCTTGGATTCTTATGGGAGATTTTAACAATGCATTATCACCTAAAGATAAAAAAAGGGGGTCCTCCAATTCCTTATTATCAGTTGAGAGAATTTCAGAAGTTTCTTTTCCAAACTGATTTAACAGAAATAAAACCATTGGGGTTTAATTATACATGGCGTAGAAGAAGAGTAGCAACTCATATTGATAAAATATTGGTGAATAATGTCTGTCTTCATCAATTTTTAAACATGAAAGCCTTATCACTTCAACAAAGATCTAGTGATCATAATCCTATTGTTGTAGATCTTATTCCTACTCAAGAAGTGAAGGGCTTTCCATTCAGATATAGAAATGATTGGAACAGTTATGCAGGTTATTATGAAGCTGTGCAAAAGGGTTTGAATTCTAATGTTTGGGGTTTTCATAGTTACCAGTTTCAACAAAAGTTAAAATACTTTAAAACTGAGTTGAAAAACTGGAATAGAGTTAGAGATAAGAATAATTCTAACCTGAAACAGGCTGAACAGAAGGTGACACAGCTTGAATCTAAAGTTGATCTTCATCCAGAGGATATGCAAATTTATGATGATTATCTACATGCAAAGAAGGAGTATCAGGAACTACAATATATATATTTCAGAAGCTTTAAACAACAAGCAAAGATCTCTTGGTTGCAGCAAGGAGATACAAATTCAAAATTTTTCTATTCACAAATGTCTAATAGAAGATATTTCAACCATATTAGAGCATTGATTGATTCTAATGGATCCTTGTTGTTTAAGGCAAATGAAATTGAATCAGCAGCCATCAACTATTTTTCTTCTTTGTTTAATGGTCCTAAATCAACTGAATTCCCTCACTTCATGCCTATTTCTTTTATAAATGAGCAAGGACAAAGAAGTTTACTGAGAAAAGTTGATCTAGCTGAAGTTAAAGAAGCAGTTTTCTCAATTCATGATGAATCAAGTCCTGGGCCAGATGGTATGAGTGTTAAATTTTTTAAAGTGCATTGGGATAGTATTAAATCTGATTTATTAGAAGCTATTTCAGATATATTTCTTTCTGGAAAATTGCCCAAGGCTTTAAATCATACTTTTATAACTCTTATACCTAAAAATGATAAACCATCAGAAATCTCTCACTACAGACCAATTTCATGCTGCAATGTCTATTATAAAATTTTTTCAAAAATTTTATGTAATAGACTAAAACCTTTTCTCCCATTCCTAGTGTCTGAAAATCAGAGTGCATTTATTAAAGGAAGATATATTGGTGATAATATCCTTCTAGCTCATGAGCTATTGAGAGATTTCAAAAAGGCTGGTATGCCAAAAATGAGTGTAAAAGTTGACTTGCAAAAAGCATATGATAAAGTAAATAGAGAACTGATTTGTTTTTTGATGGAAAAAATGAAGTTTCCTAATCACTTTATAAAATTGATATATGAATGCATGGAGACAGCTACATTCTCAATTATGATTCTAGGAATTCCTAAGGGATTTATCAAATCTACAAGAGGAATTAGGCAAGGGGACCCTTTATCACCATATTTGTTTGCTATTTGTATGCAATATTTTACTTTTCTGATGGATGAGGCAACTGTTTCAAAGTCATTTTATCCTAGTAGTAAAACTCAGCCAGTTATTTCTCACCTCCTATATGCAGACGACCTGATGGTGTTTGGCAAAGCTTCTACTCTCAATGCAACTACTTTAAAAGGAATTTTTCATAACCTAAGTATCTATGCAGGCCTGAATGTAAATGTTGTTAAAACCAAAATATTTTTTAGTATTTCTACTTTGAATAGAAGTGAAATACTAGATATATTAGGTTTTGAGCAAGGTTTATTGCCTGTAAAATACTTAGGTGTTCCTCTTTCATCCAATTACTTGCATTATTCTGAATGCAATTCCCTAATTCAAAGACTCCAGAGTAAGATTCAAGGTTGGGAGACTAGACTGTTAAGTTTTGCAGGGCGTGCAGAATTAATTAATTCAGTGATAACTCCTATTATTTTATACTGGCTATTCATATATCAAATACCAGAATTTACATTGGATAAATTACAGTCTCTTTGTGCTGATTTTTTCTGGGGAGGAACTGCTCATAAGGTAGCATGGTCTATTCTATGCAAGCCTATGAATGAAGGGGGAATTGGTCTTAAGAAATTTTCAGATTTGAAAAAAAGTTGCATGCATTAAACTATTATGGAATTTTCTATCAAATACTTCTTTATGGAGTAGATGGATTCATAATAAATATTGCAGGAATGAGCATTTTTGGTCAATGGCTGCAAATCCAAATTCTTCTAGTACATGGAAAGCTATTTTGAAACTCAGATCTAATTCAAAGCAACTTTTTAGTAAGGTAATATGTAAAGGAGAAAATTCTTATCTGTGGTATGATCCATGGATCAATTGCAAATGCATGGTGGATCTTTCGGGTTTTGATAGGCTCCAGATAATTGGTAATGCTGAGCAAAAAGTCAGTTCTATAATCAGAAATGAAGAATTTCATCCTGAAGTTCATCCTGCGACACGAGAATTAATTGATGAAATCAGTCCATTAGTAATTAATTCTAGTCAACATCAGGATTTCTACGAGTGGTGTGAAGGTGGAATTTTTTCCTTTCATAAAGTATGGGAGTATACTCGCATAAGTGGGATTTCAGATCCAATTTTTTTCAGTGGTATGGCATAAGAAAAACAGTAAAAGAATGTCTTTTATCTCGTACCTTGCAGTGCTTGGAAGATTGAACACCAAAGATCGCTTGCTTCGTTTCAGTGATGTTGAAAACGTTCTGTGTCCTTTATGTAATAATCATCCTGAAACCATTAACCACCTGTTATTTCAATGTGATTTTTCCTCCTTTATTTGGTTATCAGTAAAGCGGAAACTTGATTTGTCACCTCATCTTCATGATAATCTTCAGGATGAAGCAAGAACCCTAATTTCCCAATTTTCAGCTAAGGACCAAATCAGAGATTTAGCTTTCGGTGCTTTCACGATAGTGGTATATTTCATTTGGAGGGAAAGAAACATGAGAGTTTTCCAGAATCGAAGAACCCTTGCATCAATTATTTTGTTGAAGATTGAGAAGGAGATTGTGGATCTGGTTCGTGGTAATGGATCTAAAACTGCTCGTACTTTGAGGAATGAACAGATGTTAGCTCGTTGGGGGATAGAACTGATTGACTCTAGATAGTTCGAAGTGTTTGACTCCTTTTTAGGTCGGTGATGGGCTCTGGGCTTTAAAGGGCCGATGAAGATGGTCTTTAGAGTAAAAGCTTTATTTGCTTTTGATGTTTTTTTTCTTTTTTCTTGTTGAATTTTTTGTTGGTTATTTTATAGATGATGTATTAACCAAATTTATGAGTACTCTTTTTCCTTGTAAGGTACCCACTAGGGGGATTGCAAGGTTTTAACGAGGCTCATAAGGGAGGTTTGTTATTGGTTTTAGTAATAAAGTGAACCAATTTTCAAAAAAAAAAAAATATGCCCACAAACTTAACCCGGTAAAGTTATGTAATTAAAGATCACCCTTTTAGGGTAAGCATAACTGGTATAGGGCTATGTAATTAAAGATCACCCTTATCACCCTTTAGGGTATACTAGTCAATGGAAAACCTAGTGGGGATACAAGACAAAAGGGGAGAGCTTGTATCATATTGTATAGGACCCATTTCAGTCAGTAACCCTCATTCGGTATCAGAGTAGGGAACTCCGTACTAGGCGGAGAAGGGGCACGCTTACTGATTGATTATAAGAGATTTAAAATGTGATGGGTGGTGTAGACAGCGAAAACCGACCGGGGACATGTGCGTGCATGGGCCGGGCACAGGGGGACAAGACGACTGTGACACCAGTAGATATGACTGTGCACCTCTTGGGTTGCCACTTTAGGGAAGTTATACCCCCTACTGTGAGACTAACATAGGGTATCTACAGAGTAGGGAGCCGATCAATTAGGGTAGTGGTTAGGGTACACCGGGATGTATGCCCTAAGTCTATCAACTTATAGTAGAAGGGATCATCTCATTTTAAATTATACTATTAATAGTGTAGAGTAGTTATTAGTGAAGCATGTATACGCCTTACCTTATCTGCCTTGTCACACCTGCCATTTGTATAGTGATCTCTCTTATCCACTTTATGCCTGTCATGATTACCTTTATTTATTTACTGGCTAAAAGTTACTAGATTCGCCAGACTTTATGTATGACCCCTTTTGTTTTTCCTTCTCTCTTTCGTTCCCCCCCCTTCAGGTTCTCAGGGAGGAAACACTCAGGCTTGACTGTGATTTTGCTTGATTGCTGGAGCTGCTGGTATGTATGGATCAAGATCCTATTCTCGTTGCAATGGCTATATTTTGTTATTGAGTAATTTTCTTTCTTTTATGTACTCTGATATTTCTGAAGTACAAGACAGTGGTTTTTATGTTGTAATGGGTTTTTATATTTCATACAAATGATGCTTTGGACTACGGTATTTTGATGATTAATAAAGTTGTTTATTTCCGCTGTAATTTTTTTTATATCTGTGTTCTAATATTCTGTGTCTATTTACCTAAATGCTTCACGAAACTTAATGCATTCCCTTTGTTTGACATTAATGGACGTGGGGTGTCACAGTTCATTTCTAGAAAAAAATTCAATGTCGAAATATTTCTCTTAGGAAGATTCCACTTGTATTTGATTCACATGAAACATATGCGGAAAAACAAGCAAGATAGGAATAAGAAGAAGAAACCAATCAAATGGATATCGAAGAAGAGGAAGAAAACACCTCTCGCAAAACCCATCTGTTGTAACCAAAAAATGGCCATAACACCAAAGGTATCTTCAAAACAGTTCACCAAAAGGTTAAAAATAAGAAAACAGGGCCACAATCACAAAATAAACGGTAAAAAGTTGAGAACACAAAGTTTAGAGTGGTTTGGCTTTAAAAGTAGCTTACATCCACTATAGAGTCGCTTCTCATTATCTTACTTGAGTTTACAAAGCATGGATTTTCAGTCATTACATTCATTCTCTCTCTTTAATAATGATCTTCTACTATTCTCTCTCTTTTTACTCTAGATTTCACTTGGATTTGCGAAGGAATAGGTGAGATCTTTTGATTTGTGGTATTAGTTGTGTAGATATTCAACCACTTAGACACTTAGATGATCTTCATCGGATCCATAATGATCTTGTGTCGGATCTAGGCTTTGGAGAGAGTTAATGGTAGTTGGAGATCACTTAGATTGAGTTTGAGAGATTTCTAGTGGAGTTTAGAGAAGATTTGATCCATTTGTTGTTGGAGGAAGATGGAGTGAGCTTGAGAAGCCATTAATGGAGCTTGGAGTGTTTGAGAGTGGTGGAGAAATGATTTGGAAAGCCCTTCGGGATGGAAAATAGGTCTCTTGAATGGTAGAGAAGTGGGGTATATATAGACGCCGTTTGGAGGTAGTGGCAAAGTTGAAATTATGGTGTGCAGGATACCGATCGATCATAAAAATATTTACGAAACTGCCAATGGGTTACAGTTGTACACAGTTGGCATTAGGGTACCGATCGGTTAATGCCTTTAGATAACCGACCGGTTCAAAATTACTACCGACCGGTCCAGTATATTTTAAGGCCGACCAGATTATTTCCAAAATGCCACCGCTTGTTTTACGGTGGCCGATCCCCTTGAAGACATTTGCTCCAATACGTACAAAGCTGCATTGAATGGTCCACACGTCCTCAAGTCCTCAACTGTTTCATGTATTATAACCCAGTCCACCATATTTGATTAGAAATGGCTGAACGATCGTTACAAAATGTAACTGACCCATATGGATTTTGTGTCACGTCTTTATGTGTTTTAAGCACACATTATTGAACATGCCTGCAGCTCACGTGATTGCACAGTATGGGATTCTTCGGTGTAGCTCCTAAGACCGACCCATATATACTGAACTGACCAACCCATAAGATACACACACTGTATAAATGGTGTCGATCCATACAACGTACTTCAGCACCTCATCTAATGTTCAAATTGTATCAGTTCATATGCCAAGTTAATATGTCAGTCCCATGTTATCATGTTGTTCCTTTACATTTTATAGCACTGGTCCATGCATAACACATATGAAGCCTTTAGGAGCCACGTTTCCATGTAGTAGGATGGAAGTGCATATTAGTGAAAAGCCCCTGTTCTTATGATAACTGATCACAAACATTTCTACTTGCGCCTTGTGATCCATATTTAGTTCTAACATTTGTGCACATCTCAATTTGCTGTACTATGGAGCGACGCCTCGAGTGTCCATGCATGTGTAAAGTTTTGCACGCATCAGTTCATCAATTAAGTGTTGAATCCTCCCTTGGAAGTGAGGCTAAACCATACTGTGTTACAGTGTAGCCGACCCATCACTAAGACAGTGCCGATCGATCCATTGACTGAATCTGACCGACCCGGTGCTTTGGTACCGACCGACCCAGTGCTTAGACAACACCAATCCTTCGCACTTAAACGTTAACGTTCTGTTTCATGTGCATTTAACTGATTATTTCTGACCTGTGTTTTTAACAGGGTTAACATTTACCCCTCGGAGCTTGTATTTTTGCTTTGTGAAAAATACAGGCTTCGAAATGATCATTGTTGTTGATATATTTTTCTCGTTTGATTCGCATATGGAACTTGCATTCTGATCCAAGTTTTTACGAGCACCTAAAAGCTTGTTGGTGATGACTCAAACACAAATCCATTTTTCGAAATGCTCTGTTGCACAAATATTGTCGCGCTAAGGAGTGAATGCCCCGATTTTAACTCGGGCTTAAGTTCGTGAAACATATAAGATTTGCGATAGATTGTTCGTACTCGTTCCTCATTGAAACGGTCATGGCCAATTCACGCTAAATTACTTGTTTCATGAACTTGTTTTGCCATTGATTTTTCACCGAAGCAAAGCACACTTTCTAAAGCGAACGACGGTTGTGCCTTTTTCACTACAACAACCTATTTTTTAACAAAAAAACATTGCATGTTTCTGGGCTAACATTTTGTTATCGACTACCCATATCAAAAACAGATTAGTCAGTTAAAATTTTCAATTATGGAGAATTTTATTTTGAATTGAATGAAGCGTTTACATAGCACTATTTTGTTCAACGGTTTGTAACTCGTCGAATTTTACCTGCACAGACACGATATTCAAATTCAAATTCGTGTTGACGCTCAAGATCAACTAATCGACGTAAGCCGACTATGGATTTTTAAGCTTCATTATTTTAACGACTTATATGATGGTGTACGACATTTCATACTTTCGGATATGCGTATTCATGATCCATTTTCTGCTTCCTTTTAGAGAAGTCTTTGACATTCGTGCGCGCCCCCGCTTAAGAGGTCGTCATTAGTCTTCACTGTGGGAAGAACTTTTTCTGCTCAATGTTTGTTTGTTTTGTTGATCAGTTTTGATGTCGGAGACTCTATTGGATGCCCCTTCCATGGAGAGGTCGTTCATAATCTAACATTTGTCTTCTTCTGCCGATTCATTATAGACTTCACTAAGTATCGTTGATCTCTGTTGTAGAGAGATTGATTTCTCAATGGAATGGATTTTCTGTTGTTATTGCATGATTTCACATAGCTAACCCCCGCGAGGTTTGGGTGAGGTTGCATCGCTCCGCGCCACGAACTCCCGCGCATCGTCTCGCATAGCGAGCTCCCGCGCTTCGTTTTGCGCAACGAATTCCCGTGACTTTTGGGTGAGGTTGCATCGCTTCACGCCACGAACTCCCGTGTATCATCTCACATAGCGAGCTCTCGCGCTTCGTTTCGCGCAATGAATTCACGTGGCCTTTTGGTGAGGTTGCATTGCTCCGCGCCATGAACTCCCGTGCATCGTTTCGCGTAGCGAGCTCCCACGCTTCGTTTCACGCAATGAATTCCCGCAACCTTTGGGTGAGTTTGCATCGCTTCGCGCCACGAACTCCTGCGCATCGCCTTGCATAGAATAGCAAACTCTCGCGCTTTGTTTTGCGCAATGAATTCTCGCAACCTTTGCGTGAGGATTCATCGCTCCGTGCTATGAACTCCCATGCATCGTCTCACATAGCGAGCTCCCGCGCTTCGTTTCACGCAACGAATTCCCGCGACTTTTGGGTGAGGTTGCATCGCTTTGCGCTATGAACTCCCATGCATCGTCTCGCAAAGCGAGCTCCCGCGCTTCGTTTCGCGCAACGAATTCCCGCGACCTTTGGATTTTTGGATCCGCGGCTGTTAACTGCTCTCTTTGCCATTTGACTCATCGGGATCATTTTCCTTTACTCTTCGAGGTGGTGTTTTTCGTCTTGGTCGGGCTCTGAGAGAACAAACGCTCATTGGATAGCCTGCAATGAGAAAATCGTCTTTAGCAAATTTCGTATACTTTGCAAGTAAGAGATTTATATGGGCAGGTAAGACTTCATTCAAAAAGCTATTGTTCAGTACAATGCATGTAAAACATTACAGACTTTTACAAGAAATTCAAAACATAGCAAGAAGTAAATCAATGCAAGAAGTAAAGTAATGGCGAAGAAGATCGCTTATTCTAAGCCACTGGTATTAGAGCACCGTCAACATTCATCAGTTGATTATCGGCCTTGCACTAGTTTGAGCAGAAGCTTTGTTGTTTGGAATGGACTAGTCATTTGATGCCCCTTGCCTTTGGAGAGTTGTAGAAGGATTTGCATCTTGGGGATTATTCACATATTGTTGTAGATGATTCTTCCAAATCAGCTCTTCGATCAATGATTTCAGATGCCTACATTCGTTGGTGTTCTGGCTTGGCTAATTGTGAAACCGGCAGAACTTCCCAGATTTGGTTAGATGGTCACTCTTCTTGATTGGCCGAGGCTCTGGGTAGTCTTTTGCATAGTTCATGGAAAGGTAGATGTTTACAGGATCATTCAGAGGAGTTAGTTCTAACGAGTCCTGAAGGCGAAACTCCTTATTATCTTTGTTGTCGTTCCTGTCAATGGCTCGCTTCTGCCCTTGAATATTCTTCTGATTACATTGAATAATAGCACTTTTGGAAGCTTGAAGAAGTTGGTTACCACCAATTATCTGAAGAGACATGATTATCGTCCACTCTCATGTACTCCTCTTCTTTCTTATAGAACTTGTCAAGGGTATTTGGTTCCTTCAATTTTATCCATCTCTTAAATTCACTTTTCTTGTCTACAGCATCGAGTAAAGCCGTGAGGATTATGCGAGGCTCTGGACATGTGTAGCAATGTGAATTAAATATCAAGTTGCTGAAAAATGAAGATGAGAAAAAGTGTAAAATGCTGAAGTTAGTTTAATGAGAAATAATGCATTCAAATACACAAAACTGCAGTAAAAGAATGAAGCAATAAAAGATAAAGAGTAGAGTCTGAACCCAGATCTTATCTTTGCAAATCAGGTAGTACAAAATTTCCATTATGGAATGAAATATATATAGTACAAAGTATATACTCTAATACTGTGATACTGAGTAGGATTTTTAACCGGCCGGTAAATAAACGATTGAAATGAAAATAAGGGAGTATGTGATAATAAATTGAATTCTTCCATATTGCATTCTTTATTTTTAACTCCATTGTTCTGAGTTGGATATAACAGTAATAATTAGTATAAAATTATCACAGGCATGGGTTTTAGTTCATATATTTCTTCTTCACATAAGAGCATTGCCATTTGGTGTTGGGTTAGGTGATCTCTACTGATAACTTAATATTAATATATGTCCAATTTAATACTTTATTTAATTTTACTTTATTCAAATAAAACTGAGTGGGCAATAGATGTTAATAGTTTAAACGGTTTTATAAACGTCCTTAAACCTATGCTACTATGTCTACTGGAAATCATTGACATCATACTATATGGCTGCGCTAAGGTTCTAAAGTGTATGTTTCATGTGTAGTTTGATTTCCTGTTACTTCAACTAAACTATTAGTTAGAGGAATAATATCTTTATCCTTTAGTGTAATTTGTTGTTGACTATATGCAGAAGAAGCAAAAGGATGGCTATTGATTAGAAGTACGTATAATTAAGGGAGCGAAACAAATTGTGGATCTTCCCACCTTATATGAAAATATGTAGTGTAGTTTGATTCCCTGTTACTTCAACTAAACTACTAGTTAGAGGAATATTATCTTTATCCTTTAGTATAATTTGATGTTGATTATATGCGGAAGAAGCAAAAGGACGGCTATTGATTAGAAGTACGTATAATTAAGGGAGTGAAACAGATTGCAAATCTTCCCACCTTGTATGAAAATATGTAATTCACAGTTATAAGACGTATGGAGAATATGTTTTCTTTTCCGTTTTATTTTATTTCTATCTATATGTACATTGTAGCAACATATACAGAAGCAATGACAAAATTAGATATAACAATAAGGTCAATCATAACTCTTATGAAACAAAATAGTTGTCATAGTAATCAAAAGAACGATGTCATCCTCGAAGAGGATGATAAATTGTGGTGAGACTGCGATAGGGAAAATCGACTGCAAATACCAAAACAATAGGAAACAAGTTATTTAGAGTAACTTATTATTTTTCTTACTTATAGCAATTCACAAATGAATACATAACTTCGTGGATTCCAAAATAATATATGTACACTTAGCAAAATAATATTCTAACACTTGATCAATAATACAACAAGGATGAAAATAAGTCACGAAAATAAAGGGCAACCAGTTAAAATTACCTAGTCTAATATGAATTGTTGCAATCATGATTCATGCATTAAGAGCATAAAATTTATTTGAAAGACCCCAATTTCAATATTATTTATTTCATCAACCTAATGGGTGGAACGACCATATTCCCAAATGGGACAATGTAATCTTTGTAGTAGAAAGAGTAGTATGCCTATTTAATTATGAAAGTATTGTCTACACTAAAAGAAATATCTAATTTCTTTGTAAGATTTATGTTGGTCTCTCATTTAGGAAATCTTTGCTGAAATAAAAAAATTAAATGACCTAATTTAGCAATCAAAACTTAGAATTAAGAAGGTAGGAGAACTATCCTAAAACAATGCTGATGATATTAGCAAGAACACAAACGTGATCTGAATATGTATGTTGATCAACCTCCATGCAGCATTTCTGTAGATTGTTGAATCAATGAAAGGTGTTAGAAAAAAATATGCTGCTACATACTTACATCTGACATAATATAGGTTTGGAATTAAAATCATACTGACCATCAATTAAGTAACAGGGAAAGTAAAAAGGGCGAGAAAGATTTAATTCTGAGGAAATGGAGAAGTAATCATAGAGTTCGAGGAGGAGGAGTGATCTATCAGGTTTGGAAATATTGAAGGCAAACAAATATTGCCTCTATTAATCAAACTAAGGGCAAAAAATATACTAATTTGCCCTTATAATCAATGAGCGGCAAATTAGAAACAACCCTTAAAAAGGCGTCTCTAATACTAACTGGAGGCCAATTGTGCAAATAATTTGCCTCAATTACTCCACATGCCACGTAGGGCAGATAAAATACAAACTATAACAAAGACGCTAACAACCGCCCCTACTATTATATATATTTATTGAGTACACTCCATATTTAAGGCAGCTGTGAGTATATTCTATAATTGAGGCAGCCGCCATTACCCTTAGCATATTAAAACCGAAATATAATACGCCGTTAGAAAAACCAAAAATGCATTCAAGCAAGATTCCTTCATTATAATAAATCTGACAAAACACAGATCTCACTAGCACTAACAGCAGATAAACTATAATAAATGAACATCTGTTACAAGTTCTCTAAAAAGAAACAAACATCAACAACATTTTATAAAATCAAGCTTTAAATGAACATCTGTTACAAGTTCTCTAAAAAGAAACAAACATCAACAACATTTTATAAAATCAAGCTTTAAATGAACATCTGTTACAAGTTCTCTAAAAAGAAACAAACATCAACAACATTTTATAAAATCAAGCTTTTCAGTGAAATTTTAACCTATGTACAACACTGTTACCACAAACATCAAAATTTCAAACAGAAGTTCGTTACATACTCAATGGAAAATGGACTTGATAACTTGTAGGAACGACATATCACTAAAAGCTCAGTTGTAGACTCTCAAAGTTGTACATCAAATTATTTTGAAATCACCCCTTCAAACCATAAACCTGGAACAAAAAAAATAGACATTATAATGATATGATAAATGTGTAGACATCTTAAAGTTGAACATTGAATCTCCATTTCATGTCTGATTTGCAAAATACTAAACTGATCATAAATGAGTAAACATAACATCAAAAGTGAAAGCTACATAATAATTCCTTTTTTAATACTAAAGTTTCAAAAGTCTGTAACATGTACTATGGAAACATCCTTCAGATCTCATTGAACATCATTTCCCATTTAATTTTCTCCTTAACAGGTTCTTGACTCAAACGGACAAAGTTTACTGGCTGGTCCATAATTCTAGGATGTGCAGCACATGAATAAAACTCATGATACATTATGATCTGACAAAAATTGCACCCTTAAATTAAAAGATGATGAAAGCTTTTACAAAATTTCAAATGGAAGTGTACATATATGCCGCAACACGTTGAGAAATCTTAAAGCATCAAGCATATCAATTCGTTTCTGAACTCTAAATGTACAAAAATACTACGAATCAATACACACAAATGGAACATTGTGAACATCAGACCAGATCTTTGCCAGAGGCCTATCAGGCTTTAGCCTTGGGTAACCCTCCGTAAGGGCCAACAAAATTAAAACGAAGTCCCCAAATTCAATGCCGTCAATAAAAAACGCAGCTTCTCAAATCAAAAAAAAAAAAAAACGACGTTTCTGCTAATAAAAAACACAGCTCCCCAAATCCAATCGGCATAGGCGCTCGTGTATCAGCCCTAATCAAATACCGTGAAGTTTCAAGAATCCGATTGAATTTTTCTCCATCTCCATTGCTTCAGTCGTGCCCAGCGGTGCTTCGGTAGGTTGACACCGGAATTTGGGAATCCGATTCTCCAACTCCGAACGTTTTTTTTAATTTGTATAATTGTTGTATTATTTGAAAGTTTGAAACAATACAATGGAAACAGTAATTTTTATTGAAGAATAAGTGCTCGCTTTTCAGCTTTGCCTGCCTGTAGGAACTAGGATATAGTATTTTTTATTGAAGAATGAGTGTACTGAATTTTTGTTTTAAATTACAATGGAAGTTGTGGTCAGTTTTTATTGCCCGCCTGTAGGATTTGAGGTCATTTTAGCTTCTACAAGGATTTTCGAGAGTTAGGTTTAGCTTTGGCCGGTTGTACAGTAGTAATTGAAATAGAAATATATAATTTTTCTTCCAAATTAATTTGCTCTACTTAGACAGATGCCCTTATTTGCAGTGGTCAATTTACTGCCCCTTAATCCTTGTTTGTAGTTGTCAGTTTACAGTAAATAATTTGTAGTCATAAATTGGTTGCTTTTATTTAATTGTGGTTACGAACAATTTTGTTTGAAAAACAAAAAATACTTTCGACGCTAAATAAAATGTTTTTATTTCAAAGGTAAGTTTATGTCATTCTTTAAAAGTATAGGAATTATGACGAAGAACGAAGATTATAAAAACTGAAATCAATTTCGAAAACAAAACTCCGCAGCTCACAATAGATAAGTTAAACAAAAAAGGGATGTGCTTGCTAAATCACTCATTGGTTCCATTTCAACTTTGTTTCAAGCAAAAATGCAAAATTCACAACCTTCAACTTCATGTATGGTTGGGCAAAACTAACGACAAATATGAAGACATTGAAGAGAATATCGAGTCTTAAGAATTGTTAGTAGATGAGATTGTCGAGGCTGATGAATTGTTAGTAAGTGAAAATTTTGATGTGTTAAATGAAGATATTTTCGAAATCAACAAAAAGGTAATGATAATGAAGCTATGGATACTACGGTTGAAGTTGTTTGTAATACAGTTGAGCTTAATCTTGAGAAAGACATTGATGTTAACTATGATCCTGGATTATGGGGAAGAATTACTGATAGCAAAAGAGCAATGTTAGTTCAAAATGGGCCTATTAAAATCTTGAAAGAGAATGACGAATTTCCTAAAAACGAAGATGATGGAAGACATTTCTCTTCTAAATATTATATTGGTAATAATCCAGCATGGACAAACGTATGAAATAAAGTGACTTGTTTACTCAAATGAGGTAAATAAAGTTTTTTTCTTTTGTTGCAAGTTGTTTAAAAATGCACAAAAACATTCTAATTAGCAGACGAAGGATTCAATGATTGGCATAATATAATAGCTAAACTTCGAGAGGATGAGGATAACCCAGAACATATGGCGAATCTTATCAAATGGGTGAATTTGCATTGAGGTCTTCAACTAAAAGAAACAATAAACAAAGGAATGGAATCACTAATTGATCAAGAGAGACAACGATGGAAAAAAATATTAGTTTGTATTATTGGTGTTGTGAAAACTCTCTCCCGGAATAATTCACCATTTCACGGATCTAATGAAAAGATCTATGTGAAGAACAATGGGCTTTTTTGTCAACTTATAGAATTTATTGTCGAATTTGATCCAATCACGGAAGAACATCTTAGACGCATGGTAAATAATGAAGTACACAATCATTATCTTAGCCATAGAATACAAAATGAATTAATTCTTTTATTGGCAAAAAAGATTTAAGAGATGTTGCTTGCAAAAATATTGAAAGCAAAATTCTATTCGGTTATCCTTGGTTGTACTCCGGATTTAAGCCACAAAGAACAAATGTCAATGATTATTAGATGAGTGGAAGTTGAAAATGCAAATACCACCAAGGTAGAGGAATTTTTTTCTTGAATTTATAGAAGTCAATGACATATCGGGATTTAGTCTTTTCAAAAAACTTGAAGATGTTCTAGGTGGCCTTAAACTTAACATCGATGATATAAGGAGACAAAGTTATGATAATGGATTAAATATGAAAGGTATGATATTTAAAAACATACTAATAATTGCTTTTTGATCTCATTTAATGTAAGGAATCTTATATTCTTATACGTAAACATCAACGCATACAAAATAGGCTACTTGACATCAATCCTAGAGCATTTCATATTTCATGTGGATGTCATAGCTTGAATCTTGCATTGTGCGATAAGGCCAAACATGTGTTAAAGCTAGAATTTTTTTTTTTGGCATATGTGCAAATGATATATACTTTATTTTCCAGTTCAACACATCGATGGAAAATACTTAGAAGATATGTAAAAGGCTTGACTCCTAAGGCATTGTCCGCAGCTCGTTGGAAATCCATATAGAATGTGTTAAGGCAACAAGATCTCAACCATATGAATTTAGAGATACTTTAATTGACATTGCTAACAATTCTAACGATGATATGGCAAGAGTGGAAGCTAAAAGCTTATGCCAAAATGCTTTGGAGGATTCTGAATTTTTGATTAGTTTATGCATGTGGTACATTATGTTGGATAATACTAATAGAGTTAGCAAAATACTTCAAGGAGAGGAAATGGATATTCAGGACGCAATTTCTAATGTTGACTTATAACATGTTTTGAAACATATAGGGAATTTGGATTTGATGAATTGATGAATGAAGCTAAAGATCTTACGGAAGAAGTTGACACTGAGCCTAAATTTCCGAAAAAATAATTGCTCGTAGAAAGAAGCAATTTGATGAAGATATAGGAGTTGATTCTAATGAAAGCCAATCTTTGATGGATTAATTTAGAATCACTTATTTTCTTTGCATAATTGATCAAGCTCTTACTTCACTTAAGGATCGATTTGAACAATTTGGGCTTTTCGAAAGTATTTTTGGTTTTTTAATGAATGCAAAATTTAAAACCATTGATGATAAGCAATTGAGTGAGCAATGCATGAAGCTTAAAAGCTTTTTGGACCATAACCAAGAGAGTGATATTTGGGGAAAAGACTTATTTCTTGAACTTAAACAATTAAAAAGAATTTTACCGTTGGAACTAACAAAATCAACTAGCATTCTTAGTTTATTAAAATCTTATCTTGATGCTTGTGGGTTTTTAAATGCATGGATTGCATATCATATATTGTTAACTATTCCGATCACGGTTGCTTCGCCGGAAAGAAGTTTTTCAAATTGAAGTTGATTAAAAATTATATTCGAAGCACAATGTCGCAAGAAAGATTAAGCGGACTAGAAATGATTTCGACCGAAAATGAGTATTTGAATATGTTAAAATATGATGAAATTATTGAAAAGTTTGCTTAAAGAATGCAAGGAGTTGTTTTTGGTGAAGTTTGACGTATAATGATGCTAGAATACTTGACATATATGATGATTTATCATTATATTTTTGTCATAATATATTTTGTACTTGAATCTTTATTTTATTTTTGAATGTGAACAATGAAAAATATTTTTAATGGTATTTTTTATTTCATATACGATTAAGGGAGCAACAAATAATGCAGTCGCCTTGGGCAACCCAATTCATTGGACCGGCCCTGGTGAACATACTATTTGATGCATGTACATACAGAGGCAATAGATAAATTTGTAATGCGACAGAGCTATAAGCTTTCACATCCAAAATTTATACGTTGATACTCCTAAATTGAAAAGCTATATCATATACATCATATAACATTTACTAACAATAGAAATATATTGAAGTTAAATTAATTTTTTATGTACTTGTTTTTTTATAAATACTACTTCGAGTATAAAAAGCTATGTAACAATATAAACGAAAATGACCATGGGATTATATTGCTGATTATCATTGGCTAAATTTAATTTCAAGATGTTTCGATCATGTATTAGTCTAATTTATTTATTTTTAAAAAAAGAAATTGGCAGGTTAACAAGTGTTTTGGAACTTTACTCATTGTGTATTTCCAAATTATAAAATTGATAAATAATTCTCCCATCTCAAGCTTATTTGTAAAGTTAAGGATAACCAAATATGCGTCAATCAGTAAAACTATGAATAACGGAATGTGAGAATTATTGTACAAATTTAGTTTCTAATGCGTTATACTTACAAATCAGAGAAAATTGAGTACATCATATAAGCGAATTGAAGAAGAAAAATCATGATAAAAAAATTAAATAGTTCGAAAACTGGTTGGAAATCCATATCATAATGGCTAATACCACCACGTAATTCTATATTATGCAAACCACTAACCATAATGTTTATGCAAGCAATGGTCTTTGCAAAACCACTTATTTTGCAATTCTATGCGATAAATATGCAAACTCATTTAATTGATGAATGCTTTTTTGACAAAAGAGTTGCATTCATTTGCATTTAATGTCCATTCTAATTTGTATATCAATTTAATTGTATAAGAATTTTGAACAATACTGATAATCATTAATGTTACAAAATTAATAATTTTAATCATTGATAATTTATATAAACAACTGTTTATTCACGTCGTTACCAAGGAAACATAATTCTTATAAATACTTAAAGATAACATAACCATGAATACGTCATACCTTTAAACATCTTATGCATGATTAGGAGCCTTCATACCAACATCAATGATTTTCCACCATAACAAATTCTATCATAATTCCACATCGATTGGTGTTTCTCTTCAAACCCATGCAAGATAGATCAATACCCCACTCGAAACTGATGGTGGAACCCAGTGCACATATCAAGATGAACAATGAGAGAATGAAAAGAAAAAGTATGGGGCGTTACATTAAAAGCCAAGATCTGCATCGATTGGAGGTACCCATTTCTGCATGATGACGAGCGGATCAATTTCCTGTCAGAAATGAAGAACAAATGAAGTTGGGAAATTGATTCTTAATAAAAATTGAAAAGTGGAATTTTCAAGAAGGTAAAACAGCAAAAGAAAATTAAGAGTAATAAAGATGGACTAAAAATGGAATAAAATAAAATCATTTTATGCTGGATGGAACACAACAATTTATTCAATTAATATTTAATATGATAATATTTATGTTGATAAACGATAAACCTAGTGGAATGTTCCAGTTACAAGATTTTCACTCAGTGGGCTACTTAATTTAGGGAAATAAGTTTTAGACAACACATTAAAATAATTAGTCCAATGACAACTTATAATGAAATGATAGATGGAAACAATAATAATAAAATTATTATTATTATTATTATTATTATTATTTTATTATTTTGGTAAGGCCAACCGATTTTTATAGTGATCTGTAACACTGTAGAAATTATTATTTTCCATTATACAAAAAATAACAAATGAATTTATCATTTTTCTTTATAACTTAAAATGTTAATGGAATTTGTCATGTTCCTGTAAATTGTCCTTAATTAATTATTCAGTAATGTTAACCTTAAAACTTATTACCCTTAAATGAGAAGTCGTTCAACTAATTTCCACATCAATTACAGCGCTGAACGATGAAATAAATACCAATACAATACCAATTGCAGACTCACATAAATACATAGTCATCCAAATCAAAAGCTTCTATACAAATTATGATCCTTTTTGAATAATCATTTGGAAGTGGAATTGTCAACTCTCTTGCAATGGGACACTAACAAAAATGGTTACATGCAGGCAGTACCATCCATTTAGATGCAAGTCCAACTATATACCGCTTTTTTCATTATAGATACAATATCAAAATAGAACAAGGATCATAACTGCTAAAAATCTTCATGAACTTCCTTATATTTCAAAATCACTTTTTTTATTTTACATATTCATAAAATTGTTCTATAGTATACATCGCATCATGCAATTAAAAAAAACCGTGTAGGAAAGTTATGTGCATAAGAGGTATGAAAAACACGCTTCTAACACAATAGACTAACATACTCCACATTTCATTAACTAAGTTTAAAATTAGTAAGCGACTCAACATTTAATAATTAAACAATGTCATATTCTTGAAATAACAAAGCATTCTCCCTAAAAAAAAGTAACAGTGTGCAATTTGTTAATGATTTTTTGCATGGTTATTGTTTTGTAATCAAAAAATAAAAAAATTATTTGCATAAATTTTGATTTAATTGGTTTTAAATTACCAAGATATGCTATAAAGAAATCTGACAAAATAGAGAAATCCATTAGTCTTTATTCATATACGTAAACTGTAAGCTTCCTTAGTTCATTGTTTGAATTAAAAAGTATATAAATATAAAATCAGCATACTTACGTAAATTGATTAAAATGCAATCAAATAAATATGGTTAAAAATCAAACCACAAACATGGTTTCAGTATGAGCTTGACTGAGGGGAAAAAAACAATTTGACTGCCTTATTACGAGAAAACAAAAAGGTTTTGAGAAAGATAATGATTTATAAGATCAGAATACTCCAACCTATCAGCTTTGAAGTATAGGAATATTGATTTAAAATTTAATGCACTCATTATTCCGCGTTTACATTAACTAAACAAGAAAATAAGAGTCCAAACTTTGAATTCTTTACTTCATTAACGCATTATTTCAAATTTAGTCAGTTAATTAGAAAA
Organism: Allium sativum; assembly: GCA_030737875.1. Classification (NCBI taxonomy): domain Eukaryota; kingdom Viridiplantae; phylum Streptophyta; class Magnoliopsida; order Asparagales; family Amaryllidaceae; genus Allium; species Allium sativum. The sequence continues at coordinate 252,073,410 of CM060920.1, forward strand.
TATGAAATTGTAATAAAAAAATAAAACATACGAACAATAAATTACCTTTAGATACTTCAGATCTAGAATAATACTAGTCGAATTAGCCAGATTTCAGACGGATTGATAGAACCTAATCATCGATTTTCAATTCTCTATATCTAGAGAAGAAGAAGGGTTTTCAATCTAAGATTGGAGGATGATAATAGATCCACGCCGTTTGGCTGCAATTCAGTAATAATTAGGGCAGAAGTTTTCTAGGGTTTTTCGCTGGCTGCGACGAGAAGGATGAACTCATTTGAAGAATTTTTGCGGTAAGATGTGGCCTGCACTAAAAGAAATGGAAAAATTAAATTTACATTGGACGCATATGCTTTTGCCTTAATTGATGGGAAGTAGGGGCAAAAGGCTTTTCTGCCCTTGTTTACAAAGGAATAAGGACGGTACATTTTTTTTGCCTGTAAACCACTGCCGCTAATACCAACAATTTTGGTAGTGAGAGTGACAAAGAAGTAGATGCTAGTTCTGATTTCCTCAATTGGGAAACTTGCAGGGTAAAACAATTTGTACTACTGGTTGAAAAATAAAAAAGTAAACACCAATTGATTACTTTAGAGCAAAGCAAATTACAACTGCTAAGCTAACAATGTATTTTAAGATTTTAATATTTAATTGATAGATAAGCAACATGTTGCTTTAGTTACTATTGCCACTCAACCTTGGATGACAGGACTCCCATTAATCATCTTTTTCATGCTACTTATTAATTAGCAAATACAAAAATTCAAAGCGTGCCTCTGTTGGTGCCTTGGATTTATGAGGTATATCAAGAACAGGTTTATCCAGAGAGTTTTATGTTTACTTCTCCAAAATAGCAGGATGCCCTTACTTGGGAGGAAGAAAGAGTGGATTTAAGTCTAATTTTCGTCGTAAGAAGGTAACTTATATTAGTCAGATGATTATATAGTTATATACTTCATTATTCTCAACATATTATGATAATAACCTTTTATTTCTTCGTGGGAACCTTCGTTTATCCATGAAAACCCATTACTCCAGCATCTCCTACATCTGTGCCTGCAATTTCACATGTTATCTTGAATAAATTGGTTATAATGACAACTCAAAATAAATAAATTATCAATATTTATGTAAACAAACTATTGTGCACATATTTTTAATGCAATTGTCAAAAGAAATTATTGTAATTAGCGTGCTGATTTTTCCATTATTCTGGTATGAATGGGGTAGTGAATATTTGTGATGCAACTCAAAGCTAGGCGCACGCAGACAAAATGCTCCAACAATAAAACTAACCTGAAGTATACTAATATTTTAGCAAATCAACACGACAATGAACCCTTCATAAAATAAAGAGGAGCTTATTTCTAACTAACATCAAAACGTAATGTTGGTCTAGTATTACAGTTATCCATCCACATACAGTTCTCGTAAACTAACAAGAGAAAACGTATTAATTCTTAAAATTTTGATAGTTTTTCCCTCTCTCACACACTCACACACATGTATGTATATGTGTGTGTGTGTATATATGTGTGTGTGTATATATATATATAAACAGTAGATTTTATGGGAAAAGAACTATGAACAGACAACAAATTTGAAACTGGACAGAGTACAGAAATTAATTATTGTACAAAAACTACAAATCGTATAATAGTTGTAGTGTGAATAGAAACGATGCTGATCCAAATTGACAACCCTGAGCATGAGATTCTATATGGAGCATAAAGGAGGGAGGCACGGCTGTGTGTTTCTGGTTTGGAAGAAGTTTTTTTTTGGACTGACAGACTATGTCAATTGAATAGGCATATAATTTGATAGAGCAGAAAAACAGGGATAGTACAAATTTTTATGGGAATAGACGTTGAGAGAGCTCAATTTTTTTTATAGGTTGGAAGAAATAGAGCATGGTCTTCTCTTCCTTTCCTCAACTCATCTGGTTTTCTAATCCCTTTCTTCATGCATGTCATCTCTTCTTCCTCTCCCTAGCTTATTATTATTATTGCAAACCCCTTAATTTTTTTAAGTCTATGTTTCTACTAGCCACTACAGTCTTTATCTGTTCAGACTTCCGTGCCCAGTCGTCATCCGCAGAGATCTGGCATTGCAAGATCCTTACCACCATTTGAATATGTATTATCGCTAATTTAGTTATAACAATTCAAGCATTTTACATGGTTTATTCAGGCATTTAGGCAGATTTCTGATATTATGTTTCTACATGTAAAATCATCCGGACATATACATACAGCCAAAATCATCCTGACATATGCATACAGTTAAACTAATTTTTTACTTTAATATAGATATTTGTACTAATTATATACAGGTAAATCACTATTTTCTCTAATATAGATATGTACACTTTTGCACTTATTTTTTGTTATTAAGAGCATCCCAGCAGGGGGTTGCTTGTGGTCAATTCGAGGGGGTTGACCCGAGCAACACCCCCCCCCCCCCAACGCGGCAAGCGTTAAAAACCATTAACCAGTTTTGAAAAAACCGTCAGGGTAGCCGGTTTTACCAAAACCGGCTAAGGGTTTTTTAACCCTTAGCCAAACTTTCTAGTCCCCAAACCCACTGCTTCATCTCAAACCCTTTATTTTTCTCGCAGTCAGCCGCCACCTCTTTCCTTCACCCACGCAAGCTCAAACCCATCAAAAAAAATGAGAAAATTAGGTAAAGCTATTTTTGGTTCAGGGAGTAGTAATGCCGCCAACAACAATGTAGAAGAAGAGAATGAACCGGTTGAAGACACCTGTCCAAGCGACGCTCATTGTTCAAGGCCCGTTCAGAGAAGACGGGTTGCTAGAGTCGGTGTTTATGCTACACTGGATCCGCACATCGATGTTAATTTGACTAGAGACAAAGTGTTGGCTGATTTTCGCGAACTGCCCAAAGGTGAAAGACACCTTACTGATTCCTTGAAGTCGTCATTAGAGGTATAACTTCTTAAACTGGTTAGTTGACTAGTCGGTAATTGAAAAAAAACTATGTTGTACCAAAAATAGTAATTCTTTTGTATGTTAATAGGCTCGTAGTGATCGTACACGAGGATCGCGGGTTAGTATCGTCTGTTTGTATAGGACGATTCATGAGTACGACACAGACGGCATTATTGCGAGATACCTTAGAAGTATTGGATTTGGAGATTTCTTGAGTATGTAATTTTGATGAACTCACTTACATAATACGTATGTTAGAAAACACAATATATTTACTTGATTTTAATATTTTTAATTTGCATATTGGATATTGAAAACCTATACAATAATGATGTTCAGTTATGTGGTGAATTAGCTGTGTGTTGGTGGAAAATTACACATACATTTCACTTTAGTTTTGGAGAGATGGGTATTACGCCACTAGATTTTACCACGCTTACCGGCATACCAATTGGTCAGGGTGCAACTTTACCTTATAATGAGCTATATCAGCAGTATGACCTATTGGCTAGTATATTCTCACATTTGGACTTACGAGGGGGAGGCTTAACAAATAATTATCATATCAGATCCTCGTTCATGAAGCAAACCATACTGAAATTAGTTGAACCTCGGCCTGCAGTTCACCACTTAGAGATTCTTAGACTGTTTATATTATATATGATGGGTAATTTATTCTTTACGAATTCATCAAACACATTGCCATGTGGATATGTAGCTATTGTTGCGGGCATGTCGTTTGACAGTACTCTTATTACATATGATTGGGGTAAGCCGATTGTAGCTCATCTATACAGGGGTTTGGACCAGCAGTGCACTATTAGGGCTCGTGGGTCGTCGATTACGAGTTTTTGGGAGGTTCTGTAGTATTGGTATTTTGAGTACTTTCATAATATGGCCTTTCCAACATTGGATCCTGCACTATCACATTTCTACCCTCGAGTTAAAGCTTAGGCGCCCGAAAACCGGTGGGTTGTACCAGGAGGTGATGCCCACCATGTATTTGCAGTGGCTCGTAATCAGATAGAGAATAGGACCACACGAGAGTCAGTTTTGTGGCGTCTTTTTGCCGTTCCCCATTCTTGGTATGCCCAGCCTAGCAGCACGCTAAGTTTCTGTCAGGTAGACGATTTCCATTGGTATCATCACCACCTGCTTTAGGATGTTATTGGTACTTAGGGGAGCGTTGTTGGCGATATTTATTCGATGTTGACGTTGTTCCCGATGATCCCCACCCTGATATAAGTCATTTACGGGTTTATTCCAGTGTTGATTTACAGTAGCATACCGGTGAGTGGTGGCCAGTGGACAGATTTATCATTACCGGTAGAGATAACATTTCCTTTTGGGGATCGTTTTATACACCTTCTAATACGACAATGTTTGTTCATGTCGCCGCAGTTGATTTAGTTGGTCCTTTCGCCTACACTTCGATTGGTGCTCCATCTGTATTACGCAACATGTCTCAGAGTACACTTACTTTGCATGTGCCTCCTCGTCATCAGCCTCCTCGGCAGCCTTGTCAGTCCGTTAATTTGCACCAGCCTCGCCAGTCTCCTCATTCAGACTAGCCTAGTTAGGCTCCTGTAATGACCTGCATTAGCAGAGGTATTACAATTAATTTATTTAATTATTTAAATGGTGATTAAAAGGATTTAATGGTCGTGGAATTAAATAATGGTGAATATTTAATTAAAAATAATAAATTAAATAATATATATAATTCTGAAATAATCAGAATTGGCTGAAATGGCGATATGGTGTGAACTGGATCATCTGTGATATTTAATTCAGTTTAGAATTTGATTTAGAATAACGAATATATTATTTGAACGACAGTTTGAAAGTATAATTATATTATAATTAAAATCGAGCTCGAAATGGCGCTGCAGTTCGTAATTTGGCGATTTAAACTTCAATTGAATGTACAGGATTCGTTTTAAGCCGGATTTCTGTGAAACAAGAAACGTGTGGAGCTGGTGGAGTATATCTTTCTAGTGGAAGAGAAAAATCGGGATTTCGTCGTGTAGATTTTGGGATATGTCCAAATCAAATTTTAGAAAAGTCGATGTGGAATTCCTTTATAATTTATAAAGGAATTATTTATATTTTAAAAAGGAATTTCAATATAAATAGAATATCGGGTTGACCCAGAAGTGAATATCGAGTTAGAAATTCATATAGGAATATTCTGGAACTATATGGTATTCCACTGTGAATATATACGATAATATAAATTTATTTATATTTAATTTAATTATATTTAAATATATTTATATATTTAAATGGGTTATTTAGTGCTTCAAAAATAGCCAGTTTTACAAACGACCTCAGAATTCAACGGAACTAATTTTGTTGGATCCGCAATATCAAATTATTGTTAGAGTTCCAGTTTCGTAATTTTTAGAGTCAGTATATGGCCATACGGATTTTTAGAGTGAAAAACAGTCAGTATTTTGACAGTTAAAAATACGCTGTGTGAGCATACGAAGTCAGAATTCGACGAAACCAGTTTCGTTGGGACCGTAATGTCGAACTCTAGCTACATGTCCAGTTTCATGATTTTTGGGTATCATGAGTGATCACAGGAATTTTTAAAGGTGAGTACGACAATATAAATTCAGTAAAATATCCTAAAATATCTAGATATTTATTTTGTCTATAAATATAACATCTAACTCCTTATAACCTAAATTTCATTCTTTCCTTGGTCAAGTGCGTTTCATCTGCCACCGAGAAAAGGATTTCAACAGTGAAAGTGGAAGCTTGAAAATCAAAATAAAATCGAAAAGAAATCCAAAAATAATGAAACAAGTTTGTTTAGATTCATGGAGAGATTCTCTATCATCTGGTGTAACTTAGGCATGGATCGGTGGTTGTATTTTTTCGCTGTAAATTTCCAGCGAGACTAGCGAGAGCCTAGGGTTTGGATTTGATGTCGATTAAGGACGAATTGGGTGTTTTCGAATACATGATTGGGTTTGTGGTTAGATTCAGTTTTGTTTATGGGAATTTTGGGGAAAATTGTGATAAAAAGGTTCGATGTCCTCACTGTACTGTGCATTTTGAACTGGGGCTCACGACAGAACAATGAGGCGCGAGTTGTGTAAAATGATGATGAGGTTGGAGAGCTCGATGTGCATAGTTCAACGATGGGTTTTGTTTTGAATTCGGTGGAGTTATTAAAGCGCGGTTTGGTGTGAAAGTTTGGGAAATCACCGTTGGTTTTGGGAGCGGTTCCTGTAGTGGGATTTGGAGAAGATGAGGCCGACGTGGAAGGAGTGTAGGTGATGGACCGAGTAGGCTAGTCTAATGAATGAAGCCCAAACAAAAATAAATAAGGGAGAGGTGGTGATGATACTTTGCAAATGGTGTTCGAAAGTTGCCAGGAACTTGCGGTTTTCTTCTTTCAGCAAGACTGGTTACTGAAGGTTGATACTGGGGATAAGGAGATGATGAGCAAGGTTTAAAGTGGTGAGTGAATGGGTTGGATCCATAAGTGTAAGGACCGAGTAATAATTCAAGTTTTTATTTGTCGAAATTTAATAAATGTATTAACTTCTAATCATAATATATCGACCATACGTGATCAGAATTGAGCGAAACAAGATCCGACAGGATCGTATGGACGAGAGCTCCACAATGGAACTGACTGGGAATGGATTGGAGCTCGTTTGAATTTATGGCGAAATAAATTGTTTGATTCAAATCAAACAAACAGTTTATCATTCTTTAACGATGAACTGCAAATGTGAGTAAATCTCACTAACTCTAAACAGTTTATAATTTCATGTTGTATTTTTAGAATTGTTAAATATTGGCTGATTGACTGTGTGTTGACTATGTGATTGAACTGTTAGACAGTTAGTGGAAATTATATATATATATATATATATATAAACCGTTAAATTCTGAAAGTGATGTTATCTATATTGTTTAACATCTGTGATGCAGGGAGACAGGTTGGAGGAATCCAACTGGATTCCTTAACATTTATTTTACCATGATTCATATATTGTGATATATGATGTGATATATAATCTGTTGTTGATTATGTGTGTTTGGACGATATTTATCGTTGTCATACGGTAGGTTAAATACCATAAGAAAAACTCGATGTGGAAAAGGGGATTTTCAAAGTGTATTTTGAAAATGAATTATTTATATAAAATCGATGGATTTTATATAGAAAAGAAAAAGGTTTTATAAAGGAAATAGTTGTAAACAAATAGAATAGAATAAAGGAGATATTTATTTGATAAATAAATAGAATCGAAAAGGAAATAGTTGTAAACCAATAGAATAGAATAAAGGAGATATTTATTTGATAAATTAATAGAATCGAAAAGGAAATAGTTGTAAACTAATAGAATAGAATAAAGGAGATATTTATTTGATAAATAAATAGAATCAAAATGGAAATAGTTGTAAACCAATAGAATAGAATAAAGGAGATATTTATTTGATAAATAAATAGAATCGACAAGGAAATAGTTGTAAACCAATAGAATAGAATAAAGGATATATTTATTTGATAAATAAATAGAATCGAAAAGGAAATAGTTGTAAACCATTAGAATAGAATAAAGGAATATTTATTTGATAAATAAATAGAATAAAGGAATATTTATTGGGAAAATAAATAGGATTATAAAATGAAATTAACGATATAGAAAAGAGTTAGTCGATTTGAGTTATCAAATAGGAGTCAATTTAATATAGTTATTCGAAAGAAGTCAATTTGAACATAGTTATTCAAAAGGAGTTAATCGAACATAGAAGTTAAGAAATAGAGTTAAACAAGATTAGAAACTGACTAGAGATTAGTTAAGTTGAATAGTTTTCTGAGTATCGATCTGATGTTGGTTTCGGCCTTCGGGGTTTATACTTGGGAAGTTGTTCTCTTATTAGTTTACAATTAGTGTCTGGTAGTTGTGGAATGGTAGTGATTGATGATTGATTGATAGAATTTCCATTTGGAAATAATATCGTTGTTTGCACACGTATATTCCTTCGATAGTTAAATCACAGACTATCGAAATTTTGACCAATTTACGTTGTTAATATGGAGAGACCGGTTGGATTAATATCCAAAGAACCACTTTGTATTGGCATAAGCGTTGCGAATCATATATGCCAAAGATAATTGAAGACGGATTAAAGTGCAAGGAATGTTGTATAAGTCTTAGATAACAGTGCCTAAGATGGATATATTGAATAGTACCTTCGGTTCATCCTGTTCCTGGATGACTGTATGGATGAATGTCTGACAGAGTATTTCCAGAAAGGTCATGTATATTGATTTATCCAACCGTACCAAGAGTGGAAGCGGAGAAGGAAACTTCTTTTAGATGACACGTAATGTATGGTTGTAGACGTCAATCGGTGATTTGATGGATTTGACGATATGACATTCGAAGTGAATCTGGTGTGATGATAAAGCGTAGCTTCTAGCCTCATCAACCGGTAAATGACAAAAATCGGGCAGGCAGCATGGCTAAGTCGATCGCTCCGAAGTAGGGTGTATAATCACCTGATCTAGAGTTTCATTTATTTCTAAAAATATATTGTCGATACTGTCCCATTCGGGAAAAGGTTGCTGATCCCAACCGTTGGTGATATACATTCGATACACTCAAGCGAAATGAGTGGTCGGTTATGTGTGGCCGGGTTGCAAGATGTTCTTATTGAACCCAATGTATTCCTTTCTAGAGGTACACTAGCGAAAGGTGGTTCCATACCTTGTCATAGTTGGAAATCCATTACCCAATACGTGCTTGCGGTTTTGATTGTATACTATATATGTAGAACGTGAGATGAAAGCGTTTCTGCTAGATGATTATTATATTGTGGTTGATAGACATTATTATAATATTCAGAGGTTTTTGATATAAAAATAATTTGGATTTTCATAAGGGAAAAACCCGTTCCGTTATACGGCGTGGTCTTATGAGATATCGTTTACTTGTTCGAACTGTTTTAAAATGTTTTACTCATACAGTCCCATGACTGACCCGGAGTTTATTTCATTTTGTTTTCCCTAAACTCTTGGGTGTCCAATTTTATACGGGCAGTCAAGTAGTCAGGATTTACAGATACTTGAAGAGCTGGAGCAAGAGGCTTCAGGATCATATAGCTATAGTTTATTTCCGCTGTGTTGTAAGTGTTGTACTTTGTTAATGATGTATATTCAAGTATAGGTGTATGTTGTGTTATATATATTATATGTTATTCGTTCCGCTGTGAGGTTCGTGTTACTCTGATGTTGTGTTCTTCTTCTTCTTCTATTCTAAGTTTCTATCTTATCTATTCTCACCCTCTAATTTCTTTCATTTATGACCGGTATTTTCGACCCTCGGATGTTCGATATGGGTTGTATATCGGATAACCAAGGTCGCCAAAAACCCGGGTCATTACAGCTCCTTAGTTGCATCAGCATGTCCAGCCACCTCATTCGACTATGCCGACGAGTTACGGTTGGACTATGGGCATTCCTGGCACATCCGGTATGGATACGTATATTGATATTTCACGGCCTATTGTTACATAGTTTCCAGATCCCACTGTTCTTCCTTACGAGGAACTATATCTTATGCATATTGGCCTTCGCGATACGATGTATCGAGAGCATAAGCGCGCAGTTGATCAGTTGACGACTTGTATTAACGAGCTAACTGTTGAGGATGACGAGCGATATCATCTAACACGACGAGTAGATGACGATGATGATGACCATGTTGGTAGTGGAGCAGCAGTACCTCTTGGGGATGATTCGTGGTTCTTTGATGATGCACCTTAGATTCAATTTAAGTAGTATGTTAGTGTAGCTGGATGTATTCATACGTTATCCTATTAGTTTGTTGTACTAGTAATTTTACAATTTGAAACCCCCTTATGTACGATATTATTGTTATCTTATTTATTAGACTGTGATGTGATATGCAAGTTGTATGTGTGTAAGAATCATGTTTTGGGTATCATATTGTAATTGTTGTATTGTAGTTATCTTTCTGTACTTTCTATTGTACCTTGTAACTTTTCTTGTTATTTTTAATACTCGGACAGCTGATTTTTAAGCAATACGGATTATTTTTAATGGACGTGTGTTACCCGGGAACATGTGGCGTCCCCTTTAGCTAAAGTTAAATATGGGACTGAACTGATATGATTACTCTGTATGACTAATCAGTATGATATGACTACTCGTACATTTGGTATGACTACTCGGTATGATAGATGTGGGGATGAAGTGATAACACTAATCAATATGGTCACTTCAGAAATTGTCCCCTTTAGAACACTGTAGCACTGATATGAAGTAACAATCATAGTTGTATTTATACACCCAAGTTTTATTCTCTGTAAACACTTAATTCTTTTACTCATCCTTAAAAAGTTGAGCTATGGAAAATTGGGAAACTGACGAAGAGGGGGTAGTAAATCAACGACCTGGAAAAGAAAGGGTTGTTGAAGGGTGCGAAGTCGAGTCACTAGGTCTGGGTGGATCCAATCCTATTTGCCGTTGTGGAGAAGAATCAGTCATGGTTGTGTTGAAAACAAAAAAAAATGCTGGTCGTCGATTTTTCGGTTGTGAAGCCTACGAGGATCACAAAGTTTTTCCTGCTGAAATTGATTGTTGTTACTTTAAGTAGTGGATTGACCCTCCATTGTGCGAATGTAGAGTTCAGTATGCACTGGAAGCGCAAGCCGAAATAAGACGCTTGAACAAGAAGGTTGGTAAGCCAACTAAAGCTAGATTTTTCCGATGTCCATGGTAGGTGTCTGTGGAAACTACCTTAATGTTCTTTATTGTATTTTGAATTTGATGTTTGTGTGTTCAGTTGTTGTAGTTCGTATGATTGTAGTTTGCATTTCTTAATATTGTATTCTTCGTTCTTGTAAGCTTCTTAGTTATGTAATGCAAAATATAACTCAAAATTCACATTTCACAAACCGATAGATCCAACAATAGGCATAAAGATGCAATAGTTTAAAAAGATACATCAAATTACGATAGTAGATGTGAAATAAAACATCACAGCATGAAAATAGGAAATAGTAACTTAAGTAAACTACATTTTATGTTTAGTCTCAAGAGAGCCTCATGACGTTCAATCGTAACTAGTCTATATCACTTTGGAGACGTCTAATCTCTCGTTCGAGTTCGTTTGCATATGCTATTCCCCGAGGACACAAAGGTTGGTCTATCCATTCCGTGTAATTGCAACCATTTGGATAGGATGGACGTTGCTGCATGCGGCGACCTATATTGTTGCCCTCTGCTCGAACCACAATTTCAACCGTATACCTATAGTAGCAACGAACTGGATAGGAATCAACTACATGTTCATACAGTGGTACTCGATAGAACTCTACTTCTTGCGTTGATTGAGCAACTGACTGTTCATGTGATACTTGAATAGGTGGTACTTGCGTTTCATGTGGAAGTTGAACATTCACTTGTTCGTATGGTGGTTCAGTTTGAGGTCTCGTTTGGTTTAGAAATTGGAATTCGTCTTCAAGCTCCTATAGCTTCCTCTCTTCGTATGTTTGTTCCTCGGAATCTGTTGCTGATGACCAAGAAGGCATTTTCAATGAATGCTAATAGAAGGAGGTAGTATAAGAATGGGAACAAAGTTGGTTGACTGAGGTAAGTTGTGAGTAAGTTAGCGTATATATATAGCAGCAAGGTTGGTAATGATCTGAACAGTCACTAGAGCCAATATGATTTACGTTATGTGATTTTCAAAGCATTTGTCGGCAATAAAATAAATACCGACGTAACTTCTCAATGTTACGACCATCCTTTAGTTGCAGTCGGACACTGTTTCGTCTAACATAATACTGTAGGGCATCTGCTTTTCGTACATCAATGATTTGAACGGTCACTGTAGAGAATCTGACATAATATCACAAGAACTCAGTAATGAGTAGTCTATTATGATGGCTTGTAGCTGTTGGTAGTACATTAGCCTTATAAGTACTGCATTTTTGATAATCCATCCTATACCTTTTATCTCTTCAAGCAGCACCGTTCCAGTCTCAAGTGAGAAATTTATTTCCTTTTTTGCTTAAAGGTAATGGTTATTATCAACAAACTTCGTACTTCTAGTAACTCTAGTTATTCTGTTATTGCATAGGTTACATAGACGATTCAGAAATAAGTGATGAACAAATGGGAAGGATTTTTGATGAGTACGAATGGAACCTAGTCAACGTTAACGAAGTTGGATTAGTTCCTGATACACAAGTTGAAGAGGTTCCCGGAGAGGTTCAGCATCGAGCGGTTACAGTTATGCGTCCTTCTCCAGTAAATCAACGACTAAGTAATAGTGTTCAAGCATTGAATTCTGCAACTCGTGAATTTTCTTCCAAGGATTTGCTAGCCCTCGTAAAAGCCTATATTGAGGTTGATAAAAGAGATGAGTTACTAATGCAAAGTGGAAGGGGTTTAACATATGAAGAAAGATGGGCAATGATCGCGAGGCTATACAACAACCATCGTTCCTGGCCGACTAGACGAACATCAGTTGAAATCCAAATGGCTAATCGTCGTTTTGCAGACGCTTGTGATCGGTACACAAAGATTATCGAAACTGTTGAAGACGAAAACATATTTAAAACAAATCAAGCAACATATGATTCTCGTTATCTTTTCGAATATGGTGAGGAATTTGTTGGCTACAAAGCGTATAAACTCCGCTACAGTTGGCTGACCCGTTATGGAAGTGAATAGGCTTATGGTATTATGATTTTATTGTTGTTTAAATGTCTATTTATTTTGATGTTTGTACGTAGAATATGGAGTTGATAATTTAATGCTTCCAACATTATGAAACATTATCTGGGTCAGACTATGTACTCACTTGGTCAAACTACTTATTCGGCCATAAAGTTGATAATCTAAAAATGTTTCTAGGTTATGAAACATTTAAGAATTTTGCATTTCTAAATGAGAAGCGGGCAATAACAAATGTTAAGGCATACCAAACTACAGTTACAGGAACAAGAACAACAGAACATACCAACATCAAATTCAAAGTACAACAAAAAAACATCGTTCCAAGAACTTGTGCAGGCATTCTGTTGGTTATTATTTGGTTGATGGAATATATCTAAAATGGAAAACACTTGTGCAGGTATTTAAAAAGCTGAACAATGCCAAATAGGCGAGATTTACGCAACAACAAGAGAGTCTGAGAAAAGATATAGAAAGAGCATTTGGAGTTCTGCAGGGGCGGTTTCATATTTTAAGAAATGAGGTGCACTATCATGAACAAGCAGTTAGATCAGATATTATGTACTGTTGTATTATACTACATAATATGATATTTGAAGAAGAAAGGGGAAGATTTGAACTGCAACTTAAAAACTATCCGGATATAACAGTGGCATTTACAAGTAAGTCGTACAAGGATCTGAATACTTTTGCCGAGTACTTGCAGCGTTTCTAGGACATTAGAGATCCCCAGGCACATCTACAATTAAGGGACGAATTAGTCGAACATTATTGGAAGTATACCGGCAATCAATAGAAAGTGGTTTACCGTATCTGAAGGTTCAAGTTAAATTACTTTCGTTTATTTAGTTATATGTATGCTTTAATGCTTTTATGTATCGTTTATTGCTAGAGTTATGAAATATTACGTTAATGTTCTATTATTACATGTTCATACTTGCAAGATTGCTAGTAACAATTAAAAAGGCAAATTTAGCTGAGGAACTGTCACAACACTGACACCTAGTACATAACTAAAGACACTTACCTTAATGACTGCTACAACAATGGTACTTAATAATTAGAAACTAGATAACGACATAGCAATAAACAATTATAATGAAACGATCAAACCTTAAATACGTCCTATCCCATGTGTCTTTTGCGTCACGCTTCTAGTTCTCGCTCCATTAATAATCGTTGCATTGGGTTTAATGTATCCAAGTTGAAAATCATAAGTGCCCTATCATCAATTCGTTCGAGTCGAGCTGATTCACGCTCCCTAACATCCAACTCACGTCTCTTGACATTTGAAGTTCTTCATGTCTTCGCTACTTTTCCTGGGCTCTCTCTGCTCTCTTAGCTTCCTCCGCTTCTGCCAAAAGTCGATTAGATTCTTCAGAAGCTACCATTCGACTATGTAGTTGTTCGTAGTACAAACTGTAATATGTGACTATTTTTTCTTACCTTTATATTTACCAGGAGGCCTACAATCGGAACTTGTAGAAAATGGGGTGTTTTCTTGAGGATCAGGATTCCTGGGCTTGATTCCTCCATTGGCCTTCTTGGCATAAATCGTGCTGTACAATGTTCTTGGCATATGTTGCTTCATTTTTCTTCTTTAGATAGAATGGTGTAACAATTATGCAAATTGAATGGTTGGTTTTTGTGATCTGCCATATAAGCTTCATTCACATTCTTTAGCTGTGTGTGTTGAACAAATGTAAGTTGCTATAATTATACATTAAAACAATATAATAATAATTTATGTAAATAAAAATTACCAAGTCCATATCATTGGCACTGCTTTGTTGTCTACTTTGTCGTCCAGCCATAATCTGATTCCAACTTTGACAGTTAGTGATGATTCTCTTCCAGGACTGTTTCAAAGAGTCGACTGTTCTCGGTAGGTTTCCGGGACTAGGACCGTTGGATAATCTCGAAATAGAACTCCAAAATGAATTATCAGTCTGACTAGTCCTTTTTACATAGTCTATGGAGCACTCCACCCAACAAAAAGCTAGTTCTGCTTGTTCTTTTGGAGACCATTTCACTATTTTGTTTGATCTTCTCAATTGTGTGTTGGCAATAACATCTGGATTTTCAGTATCATCGACTTCTGTTTCTTCATTCAAACCGCTGTTATCTCTAAACAAACAATTCAAATTTCTTGACAGATTTGGAGTAGTTTCAGGCGAGACTATCCTTTGTTGGCTGCTAGGAGAAGTGTAGTGATGATCACTGTAGTTTTGCTGAAAATACGCATTCTGTCCGGAACCAGAATTTTGAGTACTTTGATAATGATTGGAGTTTTGTTGGGACTGATAGAAATTCGGGTTTTGTTGAGGATAATAACAGTTCGGAACATTCTGAAAGTTACCATAACTGGAATTTGGATTTTGCTGGAATGACAGATGGATAAGAAACTGATTATTGTCGGAATGATTATTGTGTTGCTTTTATGCAGAATTGGAGACACCCTTCTTCCCTTTGCCATGGTTTGACATTGCAAATAAATTGAATAGAAAATGAAGAAGGAAGATAAGTGTGTTATGATGTACAAATGTATTGTGTTATGATGTACAAAGGTTTGCTGTATATAGCCTTTAATCAAACGATAACTTAGCAACAGTCACATTACAACGGCAATAAAAAAATAATAATAACTGGTTTAACTAATGCCGGCCATGGGCGGAGATTAAATTAATTCCTCCCCCCATGACTGTCTTTGTACAAACCGTCTTACCCTAGCTGGCTTGATCAAAGCCGGCCAGGGGTCGGTTGTTGGAGAAACCATTTGGTTGCTCGAACAACTTCCAGGGTTGCTGAAGCAACCCTGGACCCCCCTACAACCCAAGCGTTGGGGGTCGGTTGCTTTTCAACTGACCCCGCGTTGGGGATGGCCTAAGTGGTTAGTTGAATTTGATTGGGTTAATATGCATGCGTATATATTATGAATAATAATGAGAATAACTCCTTTTTTAGAAAAGGACACTGAGTGATTAAAAGTTAAATTTGTATTTGTACTTACCATATAATAAAATTGGATGCAAGATAATTCTTGGGGCAGCACTCGTAGCATGTATTGAATAGTGGATTGTTAGTGTCCGTGTTTTGATATATTACTTCACTTGTGGGCAAGTATTCAATATTTTGATATAGGATCATTTAACGCTTATGAGATGAACTGCATATATATTCCCAAACGATATTATTTCGTATAAATGCTCCTATACCTTACGAATGCTGACTAATATTCTTCAATTTTAGAAGTACCTTCAAAAATGGTTTGTTCTGTCCCGAAACCCCCTGTCCCCGTGTGTCCAACGGCCTTGATTTCCCTGATTTGTACCTTTTGCAATTAAGTCCTACAAAAATTGAGGGATTTAACTGCAAATGGTAGAAATTAGGGGGTTGTGATTGGTGGGCACACGTGGGGATAGGGGATTTCGGGACAGAACAATTCATGCAAGCTAGGAGGGATGCTATGGTTGTATTTTTGATTGGTTATTATTATTCTTTGCTGCAAATTTTAATGCAAAATGTAATGAAATGAAAAATAGGTTGTTATTTTATTTGTATCCGCAGTTAACTAGAATGATGTTTCTATTTGTTATTTAATTTGATTGATGATAGATTTATTGCTTTAGGAGGCATGATGGATTTATTCAGTTTAAAATAATAATAATAATAATAAGAGGAGGGGTAAATCGAGAATCTTTTATTGAATATTTGGTAATTGGATTTACTTTTTGTGTGTGTAAAAGTTCAATAAAAGGATGGATGTGCAGAATTAGAAATGAAGCAGGGGAAAGTAATATGTTAAAAGAAATTTTCCTTTTTTCACAAGGTAAGCCTAAAATGATAAAATTTGCACAAAAGTTTTTTTTTTTTTTTTGAATCAAAAGGGTACTTATATTACAACAAAAGGGTACAAAGGAAGGAATGAGCTGTATACAAATACAACAACATACCAAAAGAACGAATACTATACATACTTAACCTAAAAACAGCTCGAACCAAAGAGACATATTACACAACAAAATCACTAGAAAACACAGGATATCTCCATAAGCCATCCAAAGACCTACTACTACAAAAATTGATTACTGCACTGCAATCCCAAAGCTGCCACAAGTAGAACGCCACCAGAAGATTAAGCCATATGCATCAGATCAATAACCATACCATCAGGAAAATTATCATAAGACCAGCACTACTACAAAGCATCATTCATAGGAATCAGGCTACACAACCATGACAGCTTGATTTAGAAACACAAATAGCAAACCTACACAAAAATAGCCTTGAGCATTTGTCCAGATTATTACAAGTAGAAAGCCATGAAAATACTCAAAACTCCAAACATTATAACACAGAAAATTGCACCTGCGCCACCTCAAGAAGGAGAACGTCATGAAGCCAAAATGGATCACTTCTTAGTAACATCTCCATTGTTAACTCCACCTAGATTTCTTCCTCCTCCTTTTGTTTTTCTAGATTTAGATCGATTTTGAATTTCTTGAAAAAGTTTATTCCATTCTGGGCTTTCCTCTACCAAGGGTTCATCATAAATTAGCTTATTAATCTCTTTGTATTTACTGGGTTTAGATGTTCTCCTCTTTTTGAAACTACTCGTAGAACTATAAGAACTGTATGAGCTATCGGACTCGTTCATAAGAATATTCTTACTTACATCATCCTCTCCATTTTTAAGCTCACTACAATCCCCTAAGTCATCCATATCAACAGCCATTTCATAACCATCTTCTGTATGGATATTTGATTTACTCCGAGTCATATAATTAACACTTCCTGAACCATTTCCTTTTACATAAATTCCTTTGTCAATTTCCTTATCAACCATTTTCCCCATTTTTTTCTCTTTACTTGAATACCCAACATCCTTAGAATTATCATTATTATCCTATTCGACACATTATTATTCACATCTATATCCTGCAGGCAGTTGTTATCATCTGATAGAACCATGAAAGGATTAGTTTTATTGACTTCATTTCTCCGGTTCGAACAAAGAACATCCCTTGTGTCCTCTAAAAACTTGACAGAAACATCATTTCTATTTTTATCCTGAACAACTATCGATGAATCAATCTCCATTCCACTACCATTAACAAGATTTCTACTGTAATTATATGCCTCTATATTCTTGTTTTTATCTTGTTATATAACTTCTTCTTCCAAATCCATCTCGTAATCTGTTTTTAAGCCATTCTTAGGAATCCAGACCCTATTGGACTTACATAAAGCATTAGAGTATCCAAATACCCTACAATTAGAGCATGGCAATGGTTTCCACTCATACTTAATTTTTTGCCATATAATTTCCCCATTATAATACTGAATTGGAACTGTTTCAGGGAATTGGAAATCAACATCAACCTTAACTAGCACTCTAGCATAGGAAATTCAGGATAATTCTTACTATCCATTCTCACAGGATGTCCTAAAATTGATGCTATTCTACTAATAGCTTCTGTTGACCGAAGATCCAAATCTAGATTTGGTAAGCTTATCCAAATGGGTATAGAATTAAGAAGTTCTTTATTTATTTTCATACCGGGAACCCATTTTTTCATAAACACCAATTTCTTGTTATAATAATAAGGTCCCAAAGAGAGAATTCTATCACAATCCTCAGCTAGTTCACGCTTAATAATAAAGAAACCATTTTCCCTAGAATAGAGCTTATAACTACCTATCAAGCTCCAGTTTCGATCGATATAATTTTTCAGGTAAGTGTAATAAGGTCTACTCCCATACACGTTGAAAACAATACAGTTCATCCATTTATCCCTTGCAAATTTAACAAGATCTTCACTGATAATCGCAATATTAATACTATCCTTAGTTATAAGCTTATATTACTTAAGAGTAACAGCGTTATGATGTAGGTTATTCTCTTTTACAACATCAATCCATGATTTAGGTTGCGAGAGACTAGTCGAAAGATTACCTGCCTGCGTCCTAGAGTGTAGATCTGGAAAATCAAACTTCGAATCTAGATTTTGACTTCTAACTATTCCCCGATTTGAAATGAAATTAGAATGAGATGCGTGTTGCTGATTAGAGTCAAGATCTGTAGGAGTCGCTGATCTTTGATCGGAATCCGAATTGGAAGTTTCTTTGGGTGAGAATTTGGAGCAGAAATCGAAACTGTCGCCATTACTGAGTTCTGTAGAGCTTTCCCAAAAGTTCTTTACAGAGCAAAAGTACATCATAAGCAGACAGAATAAGGATGAGTTGTAAACTGTGTTTAGTCTGAAGTCTCAAAATCCATAAAATTGAACAAGAATGGCTTGGCAGGTGATAATTCCTGTCTACGATCATTTAACTCACATATAGGCAAGTACTCAATGTTTTGATATATGATCATTTAATGCTTATGAGATGAACTGCATAATAAGGACGAGTTGTAAACTGTGTTCAGTCTGAAGTCTCAAAATCCATAAAATTGAACAAGAATGGCTAGGCAGGTGATAATTCTTGTCTACGATCATTTAACTCACATATAGGCAATTATTCAATGTTTTGATATATGATCATTTAAAGCTTATGAGATGAACTGCATATATATATATTTATATATGGGAAAAAAATCTTTATTTAAGGCTAATACATGCTACCTGGTATATGCGCTAATTTATTTTAGGTAGTTTTTATTCTAATCCACAATTTAATAAGTTAATCCACCTTATAAAATAAGATCGTTGACTTGTACTAATATTTAAACTTTAATTAGTTCATCCACCTAAAAAACGTCAATTTTTTTTCTTTTCTAAGTTCTGCTTCTTTCTTCTTCTCTGCGTCTTTCTTCTTCTCAGTCTTTCTTCTTCTCAGTATTGCATCGTATATTTCTTATTTCTAAAATCCTACATCTAAATTCAAATCTAAGTGGAGTACATCATTTAACGTAATAAAAGTAAGTAGTTTGTTTGTTTTTAGTTTGAAGTTGAATAATTGTATGAAAATTTGTTTTTTTTAATATCACCGTTATTACATATAATTGTTGTTGGCTATTTTTTGAAATCTAGAAAATTTGATAGAAACATATCTGAAAAGAGAAGCCCTTTACGTCTTCATGGGAGAATGGTATATTATGCCTTTTTTTAATATTAATTGTATTGTTTTTGATACTTGCATACTAATGTGGATGTAGTAGAAATATAGTCTTTCTACAACATAATATTTCACATAACAACACTTATTTTTCATTACAAATCACTGGGGAAGTGATGTTATCGACCAGGGTTTGTGGTATACCATGTGCATGTGATCTTGGTCTACTGTTACTTCTAAAAACACATTTATTTATAAACATTTTGAATGCTGGAAAAAAAGTACATATATTTCATCAAAAAAAATACTTCGGTATGTTTCAGCGTAATAATAGCGAGCATTCATGTTCATTTAATGAGGCTGTATAATTGTATGAGATACAATCATCACATTCTTCTAACTTCAAATTGAGTATCCATAGTATACTGCCATGATAGAACAGTACAAAATTAGGAATCAAAAGGGGATTTCGTGCTCTAAAAGTAAATGAGAAGTAATGTAGTTTTTGGTGAGTGGTATGCTGTTATCTTGCTAAGTTATATGCTAAGTCAAATGATGCTGACTTACATATATTAACAAACAATGCATCTTTACTGTTTAACTAACAACATGTTAACATTGCATCTCTGTTGTTTAACTAACAACATGTTTGTTGTTTATAAAAAGCTTTAAACAATGTATATTTGTCATTTAATCAAGAAAAATGTATAACTAATTGATTGCTTGACATGTCTTAATTTTGATATGTTCAGTTTTTGCTGGAATTTTTTTACCTGGCTTACGCCTCACCTCAAGACTACAAAAATATTGCATTTAAGCCTTATGATAGAGTGAAATCTTTAAGTTAATCCACTCATGGATTAACTTAAAAAATAGTTGTGGATTAACTTATAAAATAAAATGATGGATTAAATTATTAAAGTTGTGTATAAGAATAAAAATTACCTTTCATTTATATTATATCTTTAAATATTTCCAACTTAAATTTTAACATTGATTAACTTTATGTTTACAATTTTATCATTTTATTTAGCAGTTTACATTTTGCAAATAATGCATCACCTTTTAGAATTTGAGATTTCCCAACATGTATCTCTCCAAACTTGAATTTTGTTTGTATTTAAAACCTATCCCTATTTAGATTTGCTTGCGACACATAGTGAATTCTACTGTGTTTCCCAGTAAGTTCTCCAGCCCAAAAAAAGAACGAAACATTCATGGTGAACTCTACTCTTATACTTATAAAATAATGGTTGCTACTTATTATGATCTGGTGGAGCCCTCAAAAGTTTAACGGCGATCATGTTTGAGTATACACCACCAAAAACTACTTTATTTTATATGGTGAGCTAGCTGTCTTGCATGGCTCCTGTGCTAATGATATTTCCACTGTGGTATGTGCTCTAACTAAGTCTTCCCGTGGAGCTTCACAAACAATTATGCTATGACTAAGCTGATACCGCATATTGACTAAGTCTTCCTATAAATTGAAGGTACGTCAGTAGTAAAAACAGTAAAATGTTTAAACGTTTTTCCTGTGGAGCTTACAACATCGACTGCAGCTGTGGTTTTGGATGTGCACTCAATATTGGTTTCTTATGGTATTTTTTTCCTTATATTATATTATTTCTTTTTTGGCTCTTACTTTATATAATTTTTTTAAGGATCAAATGGAGTAAATAGTAGGTTGATTTTACCATTAAAGTAAGCTCCCATGCTTTTTTGATTCTATCACTAAGGGCCTGTTTGGTAGCAGCAAACGGATCGTTTGGGTAACGGACGTCCGTTACCCAATGGTCCATAAAGGACCGTTGAGCCAACGGCTCAAATTCCAGCCGTTGGCTCTCTATGCGTCGAGCCAACGGCTGGAATTTAAGCCGTTGGCTCACACCTATAAATTCTCCCCCCCCCCCCCCCCCCCCCTTCCTTCATCCCCACTCTTCTCTGCCTCCTTCTCCTTCGTTCCTTCTCCTTTGTTTTTCAGCAACCACTAAAGTAAATAGTATTCACCATGGGTTTTGGCTAGGAAACCATATGTTTTTTTTGTCTTTCGGCAAAGCAACTCTTTTGTGAATCTCTGTCCTAAAAAAAGATAACAGATGACTGCAAAATTCATGCTGCAAGTTTTAAGATAAATTATGTTGCAACACTGTTTTATTTCATCTACTATGGCTCTATTTTTTTTGGCCTAAAAGAATGTTGAATGATAATTAAATAAACAATCGGTGGTTTTTCATCTACTAAGGCTCTATTTTATTTCATCCAGCCTTGTGCGTCCTCGCCCTCACTGTCTCCTTTTCTCCTTATTTTTCTAACCGCTCGCGGCTCCCCTGCTCATCCCCATCTACATCTGATTTCTAGCTTCACATGGGTTGCCTCCCTGTTAAATGCTCTCGTTGTTGCCTCTGTTGAAAAATAAACTTGGTTTCAAAAGAAAACAAATAAATTTGGTTTTCTAAGTAAATCCCAATTATGTAATAAATTCTATCCTTATTTTAGGAAAGGCCGAAATCAAAATAAATGGTAATAAATTCTGGTCTATCAAAATATGCAATAGAATTATCTAGAGAGACAAGAGTGTAGAACAATTGTCATGTTATTTATAAAGACTCTCTCATTTGTTGTACCAATCAATGTTGTATCAAGCAAAAATAAAGGGAAATAAAAGCAATCAATAAAAGCAATAAAAAATTCCTTTTGTCTCATAATTTCTTCCTCTTTCTCCTCTAAAATTTCAACAAAGTGGTATTAGAGCTAAGATTCTTTTAACAAAAAAAGAAGAAGAAGGTTGAAGATCCTAAAAGATGGCGAATAACAACGTTCCCGTACCAATCCCAATGCTTACCAAGGCCAACTATAATAATTGGAGCTTAAGAATGATGGCCCTCCTTGGAGCAAATCGTGTATGGAAGATAGTTGAGAAAGGCATTATTGAACCCGAAGACGAAGATAATCTATCTCAAACACAAAGGGATGAATTGGAAAACTTGAGGACGAGAGACAAGAAGGCTCTTAGTCTAATTTACCAAGCATTGGATGATGACACTTTTGAAAAGATTTCGGAAGCAAAGTCGGTAACAGAAGCATGGGAAAAACTTCAGATATCTTACCGGGGAGCTGATCAAGTCAAAAAGGTGCGTCTTCAAAATTAAGAGGAGAATTTGAATCTATGCATATGAAAGAAGGTGAACTTGTTTCTGATTATTTTCAAGAGTTTTAGTTCTTACTAATAATTTGAAAAGAAATGGTGAAAAATTAGATGATGTCAGAATCATGGAGAAGATTCGTAGATCATTAGATCCAGAGTTTGAACATATTGTCGCCATCATTGAAGAAACAAAAAATTTGGAGACCATGGCTATAGAGGAACTTTTAGGCTCATTGCAAGCTTATGAAGAAAAGAAAACGAAGAAGGAAGAGACCATGGAACATGTTCTCAAGACACGAATTTATTCAAAAAAGGAAGGAAGCAATCAAAGCAAACAAAGGTGGGGTCGTGGTCAAGAACGAGGAAGAGGATGTGGATATGGACATGGACGAGGTTGGAGGCCCAACAATGAAAAAAACTATAGCAGCAATAATCAAAGAGGAGAAAGCACAATTAGAGGTTGTGGGAGAGGCAATTCAAATTCAAGGAAGGACAAGTCATGGATCAAATGCTATAATTGCAACAAATTTGGACACTATGCTTCTGAATGTAGAGCTCCAAGAAACAATAAAGTTGAAGAGAAGACCAATTATGCTGAAGAAAGAATTACAGAAGATGGCACATTATTATTGGCTCATAAAGAAAATGAAAAAGGGGAGGAAAAAGGTAATGTTCGTAAAGCTTGATGAAATAGTAAAGGGCAATGTGGCGTTTGGAGATGAATCAAAGGTAGCAGTGAAAGGCAAAGGTAATGTTCTTATCCGATTGAAGAATGGAGAGCATCAATTTATTTCTAATGCTTACTATGTGCCAAACACGGCAAGTAACATCTTGAGCTTAGGACAACTCTTAGAGAAAGGTTATGATATTCAATTAAAAGATAAAAGTCTTTCCATAAGAGATAGTGCAAGTAATCTAATTACTAAGGTACTAATGTCAAGAAATAGAATGTTTGTGCTCAATATTCAACATGATGTCGCCCAATGTCTTAAGGCATGCTACCAAGATGTCTCATGGCTTTGGCATCTTCGTTTTGGACATCTTAACTCCAAAGGACTAGAATTTCTTTTCAAGAAATGGTGAGAGGATTGCCTTGCATAAGTCATCCTAATCAAATGTGCGAAGATGTCTACTTGTAAAGCAAGTCAAAATGGGCTTTCCAAAGGAGTCATACTCAAGGGCCAAGAAACCATTAGAACTCATTCATACAGAAGTGTGTGGACCAATCAAGCCAAGCTCGCTAGGTAAAAGTAATTATTTCCTTCCTTTTATTGATGATTTTTCAAGAAAAACATGGGTGTATTTTTTGAAGGAGAAATCAGAGGTATTTGAGAACTTTAAGAAGTTCAAAGCTCATGTTGAGAAGGAAAGTGGCCTTATGATAAAAGCCATGAGATCTGACCGTGGAGGAGAGTTCACATCAAGAGAATTTCAGAAGTACTGTGAAGATAATGGAATTCGATGCCAACTAACAGTGCCTAGATCTCCTCAGCAAAGAGAAGTAGCAGAAAGGAAGTACAGGACAATTCTTGAAATGGAAAGGAGCATACTCAAAAGTAAGAGACTACCAGTGGAGTTTTGGGCGGAAGCTGTGGCATGCGCTGTTTATCTATCAAATCGATCTCCAACAAGAAGTGAGTGGGGGAGGACAGCATAAGAAGCATGGAGCGGAAGGAAGCCTGGCATTTCTCATCTAAGAGTTTTTGGAAGCATAGCTCATGTACATGTATCGAATGAAAAGCGAAGCAAATTGGATGACAAAAGTGAAAAATATATTTTTATTGGTTATGACACAAATTCTAAAGGCTATAAAATTTATAATCCTGATATGAAGAAATTAATAATTAGCCGAGATGTTGTATTCGATGAAGAAGGAGAATGGGATTGGAAATCATATGATGAAAATTATAACTTCTTTCCATATTTTGAAGAAGATGAGATACAACAACCAAGGATCAAACAATCAAGTGAAGAGCCTACTTCCCCACTAGCCTCACCAACAACAAATTGTTAACAAGATGGGAGCTCAAGTGAAAGGGTTCCTCGTTTTAGAAGCCTTTAAGAAATTTATGATGTAACAGAAAACCAAGACAATATTACTCTTTTTGTCTTTTTGCAGATTGTGAGCCCGTAAATTTTCAAGAAGCTTTGCAAAAGAAGAGTTGTAGAAATGCTATGGACGAATAAATTAAGGCAATAAAGAAAAATGACACATGGGAGCTAGCTTCACTTCCAAAAGGACACAAGGCGATTGGTGTCAAGTAGGTGTACAAAGTAAAGAAAAATTCTAAAGGAGAAGTTGAAAGATACAAGGCAAGATTGGTAGCACACTACTACAAAAGTGGGCATATTCGACACTATTTTTATGTGGCCGTAGATCAAAAAAGCGTTGCCATAGGCCATTTTTTCAAATAGGCAACACCAAGGGGGCATGGCATCTGCGGCCGTTGCATTAGCCCTCTAAGGCAACGCTTTTGCTCATCTACGGCCACGGAAAGAAAGTGTTGCATTATAACCATATTGCAACAGAATATGCATGTGATGCAACAACATACAGCGTTGCCTTAAGCATAAGTTAGAGTCTAACTTCCAGGTCATGACAGTGAATGCCACGTCAGCTTCCATGTAAGATGCTCACGTGTCACACACAACGTCAGCTACCCACGTGTCTCACGCCATATCAGTTGTGGGTCCCACATGCCATGTGGAATTAATAATATTTTATTTAATGCAACACCACTGTATTATGTAACGCAACACCAATATCTTGAAATGCAACATCAGGAAAAATAAATAAATGCAACAGCAGAAGACGGCAAATGCTACATTGAAAGAAAGCAAGTACAACGTTTAATTAAGAATTCTGCAATATCAGTTTTGTACATAGAATAAACTCATCCAAAACATTCATCATCACATTCAAATCATCTAAAATATTTTCGTCATGTGATCATAAACTAAAGATTTAGATTTCTATGAAGAACTTTGATGTTGCAATTCATTTTGACTTTGGATAGACAATGTGTGCCTTGCATCATTTCCGGCGCTTGAATCGATTGACTCCATGGAAAACCTGTAAACGGTCATTGCAAAAAATCAAAATTTGTAGAAAAATAACGGTCATTGCAAAAACAATTCAGATTCATTTCACTTTTAAAAATAAAAAAATCAAAGCTGAATTAACAACCAAGTTAATAGTCATTGCAAAAGATGGTTCAGTTCTTAGATTGGGGAAACTGGTGTATTAGTCTAATAGACATGAAATTTGCTATGTACTTTTAATCACATGTAGTATAAATATAAAACATAACAGTTTAGTATGAAATTTGCTATTACTGTGTTAATACCATGACTGTGTTAACTGATTCACTTAGCAACCCATCAGCAGTAAGACAACCAAATAAATAGAGATGTACATAAGGGCATTGAGCAAAAGAAATGAATTAAGTGGAAAATCTCACTGCTAATAAAAAAGTAGTCACAGTAGAGCCATGAACATCACTGAAGAGTTAAAAACAATATTGATGAAGTAGAAAACCTCACTGCTAAATCTCACTGAAGAGTAAAATTGTTTCAAGGAAGTAGAAAACATTAATTTCCACTGATGAACATCTATATATTGAAAAGATAATACCTAGCTTCAACAATAGCTTCCATGGTTGCACGTTCCTGACGACTTAGAGAGCCACGTGGGACATCTTTATTCCTGGTAACCTAAAATCGTAGGCTAAATGGTTCATATACATGAATTGAGACAAAGTGTTCTCTTATGTGTAAAATGCTGAAAACCTGTCCATCAGCAGTGATGACTAGAACATGATATTGCCCTTTTCTCCTGGAAATAATGTCAATTGAAGCACAAATCACAGGAGCAAATGAAGTAGGACCTGGCAAAGAGTTGAATAGAAGCATGCAGTAAGAACTGAAGCAAATGAAGTAGGACCTCACTGCAGTAAGCATGCAGTAACAATGTTATCTTATGTTAGATTGATATTTAATGATCTTCAATAAATTGGGTTGATATTATCAGGAAAAAATATAAACCAGACAATAAATAAACGAATCAGTAGTTTGACAACAATCACACTATGAAACATGATATTTATCGGGTCCGGATTACATTTCAGATTAAAGTCTTAGATAGTTAGTACAGTTGCTGGAAGAAATTTGTTTACCTGAAAGATTCGGATGAGGAACAATATCTCTATAATGCGAAAGAACCTCCTAAAAACCCCAACAAGGGCGGTCATCAGCAAAAAAGCTGAAGGCATGTTCATCTCTTGTCGAGGCTATAAAAGAATAACAATGAGATAACTGTAAACAAAGCAGAAATGATATGCTTTCTATACATAACTACAATGCAAAAGGAACATCGACTAATTACCGTCGCCAAATCCAAAACAAGGTATCAAATTGTCCTCATCAAAAGGTGATAGTGTACGCCCTATAATTGAAATGGCTTGTTCATATGGATTAGGTGTTTCGCTAATAGCATGCAGAGATTTCCTGTAAAATGAATACCTGCCTATATATAGTTTCAAAATAACATCAGCAGATGTATGTGCTTGATGAATGATGAGAAATGAAAAGCAAATCATCTACCATCTATCATATTGCAATTTGAAACATAGACTCACCTGACCATTCGTTGCTTTTTGTAAAATCAATCCCTATAATCAAATTGGATGATTCAAGTCCAGACTCCCTTAACGCAGATATTACCTGAGAAAGAGGGGGAAATCATTCCTATTAAGAGCGTGTTTGTGTATGCGCACACACTGGACTTCTAAGGTTTAGTACGCTATCATTTTGTAATCTTTATAATTGTCAGCAAATAATCTACATACATGCAACCATACTGGATTTCTTGGGTT
The DNA here is from genome assembly GCA_030737875.1 of Allium sativum. Taxonomy (NCBI): domain Eukaryota; kingdom Viridiplantae; phylum Streptophyta; class Magnoliopsida; order Asparagales; family Amaryllidaceae; genus Allium; species Allium sativum. Next base: position 252,101,178 of record CM060920.1, read on the forward strand.
TAGTACGTACACTGAACTTCTTGGGTTTAGTACTATAAATTAGGTATTGCTGTTGCTTTAAGCGTGCACGTAAAATGCACGGTGAATTACCTGCTGGTACTAGAAATAAAGTAAAAGCGGAGGACAATCCGACTAAGTATGGTGCTTCATCGGGTTTTGTGTCAAGGGAGGTCTGTAACTTCATCAAGTCACTAATGGTACACAAATTTGGAGAATTAGAGAAAGCTACCAATTACTTTGGCCAAAAGTCTAGAATAAAGGGCTCGGTGTACCAAGCAATGATCAATAAAGACATGGCTGCAGTTAAAAGGCTGAAAGGCGACGTGTTGAACACGATAAAGATACTAAAACAAATCAACTATTCCAACAAAATTAGACTATCGGGCTTTTGTGTGCATGGAGGTGAGACTTATTTTGTATATGAGTTTGCGGAGCATGGTTCTCTAGCTAACTGGATTCATGGTGAGAATGACTTAAGTTGGAGATAACGAGTCGTGGTTGCTTATGACATAGCTGATGGGTTGAACTATTTGCAAAACTACATGAACCCGCCATACATACATAAGAACTTGAAGAGTAGTAATTTATTGATGGATGGTGAGTTTAGAGGGAAGATATCGAATTTGGACTGGCTAGAAGGTTTTGAAAGCAATCTTATTGATTGTACCAGGTATCATTAGTTTGTTGTTGTGTAGAAATGTATTCTTTGAATGAATATAAACTTAAGTATACCTGTCAGTATTAAAATCATTTACTATCTTTACTATGCTTTTAAAATACATATTTACATATGTTACAAGCGTGTATTTCTTCTGTCATTTAATCATATAACTTGTTATATCAATGCCTCAATATCCTCAATAATGTAGCAGCCATTACTATTGATTTTACTGAAACAATATTCATTATTATGTCCCTAAAAATATTCATATAATTTCTATCTTAAAAACATACATTAAATCGTCAGTTTACTTTAGAAGTTTCCAATTAAATACACCAGTTTTTACATTCATATAATGAATACATGCATACGTCTCCTCTCATAATAAACCAGTTCATTCAAGTTATATAATCATGTACACGTTATGACTAATAAAGACATCCCGCGAACAGGACTAAAGGAACAATAGAAATCCAATTACATCACTGCAAAAGAATCGGATTATTAGTTAAAATCCAACTATGAATCTGTACCTTAATCCAAATATACCCAATTATTATTATGTTATCAATCAATTTTAACATCCACTACAAACCTAAAGCTAGTTATAACATAGACATATTATATTCTAAGAATCCAGGTACCTCAAGATAGACATGGTTTGTCCACTTTTCTCCATGTACCTCAATCCAAAGAACTAACTATTTCTACAGCAAAAGAACGATACAATGATAGTGAATTGTATTTATTCGCAAATGGAACATTAAGCCCGGAATTAATCCATTCAGTAAAGCACTAACACAATTAGTTAAAAAAATTATATGTCAGGGAAACAAATAAATTTGAAACTGAACTAAAGAACATAATTCACACATTATAACGCTAACAAAATATTATTTCGACCTCAGGAAAAAAATAAAAAACAATAGTTAACCAATCATAGAGAAAAAAATAACACTCACATTGTTTTCGTTTGATCCAAGTTTTGATTGGGGGCCAATCTTTGAAATTGAATTAGGGATTTCAATTTGAAGGCTGCAGTCCACAAGCCGAGCATACGAGTCGCGATGGACGGTGGTCGATTGGGGAGAAGTATTGTGACCTTTGATTTGAGAAGAAACGGTTTGGGGAAACATTTTTTTTTCTTTGGCCATTAAAATCAAATTGGGGAGAAAGAATCGGTCTATGGGAAGGACGAAATATTCAAAGGCCATTGAAATTGGAAGAGAAAGAATTTTTGCAGATGTGAATTGAGGTGGAAGATAGATGATTTCGCACAGTGGGAAATTATTTCGTGACGGAGGAAAACCTAGCGCCAAAATTTCACACAACACAAGCATGGATTGGATTCAGCCGTTGGATTAATCATCATCTACGGTTATTTCTTGTTTATTCTGATAATGTGGATCGCTGACCTGGACATATATTTATGTAAGGCTATGCTTTGACCTTGTGTTGCACGTCACAACACAAGAATTCTAACCACAATAGTACATTCACGTTTAATGCAACAACATATGAATATTGTTGCATAAGATCAAAGTAAGCATAGCTTTCGCCACACTTTTCATGCAACGCACACATATTAGTGTCGAATATGCCCACTTTTGTAGTAGTGGCAAAAGGCTATATTCAAAGAGCTGGCATTGACTACGAAGAGGTATTTGCTCAAGTTGCTCGATTAGAAACTGTAAGATTGATAATTTTTTAGCAGCTCAAAACGATTGGAAGATACATAAAATGGATGTGAAATCTGCCTTTCTAAATGGAGTTCTTGAAGAAGAAGTTTATATCGAGCAACCATAAGGCTACGAAGTCAAGGGAAAAGAAGACAAAGTTTTAAAGCTAAAGAAGGCACTTAATGGGTTGAAATAAGCTCCAAGAGCTTGGAATGCTCGAATTGATAAGTATTTAAAATAGAGAAACTTCATTAAATGTCCATATGAGCATGCACTCTATATTAAAAATCCAAAATGGTCACTACAACAGATTTACCTTTTAATAGCATGTGAAAAACGCTATAATAGGCTACCGTAGCATTAGTGACGACGCTATATAACGACATGCAATAATAGCCCTGTTATATCTTATAGCTCAAGTCTAAACGCTATAGCATTATACATTTTATAGCGCATGTTCACCACTATAAAATGTTTTACATAGCGTTCAGACCTTGCAATTATATTTGCTTACTAAAATCTCAGTTTATTTTTTATAGCATTATCAATCATTTCATACACATATTCATTGCTATGAGAAATGTTTTTCATTTTGTTTTTCAAAAAAATTCCGCTATTATTTAATTCCCCATTGTTATATAGCATTCAGACCTTACTATGCTAAATACTCGCTTTCTTTTATAGCATTATCACTGTTTTTATAGCTCATATTCAGTGATATGAAAAGTTTTCCACACGGTTTACATTTTATATAGCATTTCACATTTTGATTCCATAAGAGGAGTTTTCCGCTATGAATAGTTGTAGCATATATAGCATTTTCAGTATTTTCGTAGCACACGATGAATGATATGAAATGGTTTTCCATACCATTTAATTTTTTGCATAACATTTCACCTTTTATTTCCACAAGTGCAATTTTCTGCTACTAATATTTTAATATATAGCGCATATTTCAGCTATGATCTTTATATAGCAAATCTTTTATTAAATTTGTGCACAATTCAAATAATTAAGCATTAATTTCATGACAAAAAACTGTCAATAGCAAAAAATTATACCAAAAGCATATTTGATTTCAATTACAAAGTCATCGTTAATAAATCTACTAATAAATATAGAAATAAGTCAATATACATGTTGTTCAAACATCGTTTCAAAACAAGATTACATGAAAAATCACTTAGTCTTCAGCTTATAAGCTCGTCCAACTTCTAGAATCTGCAATTCACAAGCACAAGTTACAGTCTTATAACAAAGAAAAATGCAAAAAAAAGACAATTTAAGCTCATCCATCTATCTCCAAAACTCGCAAATCAAGTCAAGTTTCAAAAACGTTTATATCTAACAGCCTACTATTCAATCAGATAAACTGTCTACCAATCAGATTCAATCATATAAACTGTCTAAAATCAAATTCAATGATTAGCACCCTGATTTCAATAAGTAATTTTGTGGCAAATACTTTAATCTGATGTATATGTGTTGCGCATCCCCCTTATTTAAACGTGACCTGCCACTGTGTATGCTAAATAAACTACTTTAATCAAATCCACTTTCTATTTTAAACGTGACCTGCCACTGTGTATGCTAAATAAACTACTTTAATCAAATCCACTTTCTATTTTAAACGTGACCTGCCACTGTGTATGCTAAATAAACTAAAAAAAATAGAAATGCTTTCCACCTCGTGCTTAAACTAGGTAATTTTCAGCATATATACACTAGGACGTGTGAAATACTCAAAAAAAATTACAAAATTCAAAATTTACAAAATCAAGTGGGGAGGACAAATGTAAAAAGAGTGACAGGATGACCCAGCATGAGCCTAGCATGACCATGCATCAGCCACCAATCTCCCCACAAACCGGCTGCTGAATTCATTAACTATATATAGTGAAACATAGGTTAAGTTCTCACATGTAGATATAAACTAGCATAAAATTTATCTATTACTCTAGAGTATACCATTATTACCTATTTATATAATGAAATAAGTTCAAACGCATTATAACAATCATTATGTTAATTGTTATATACCAACAATTCACTTTTGATTCGCTTGTTTAAATGTTTCAACAATTCATGTTATCGATAACAGAAGAATGCATCTGTAACGCCACACATCGGAATCTACACATATTGATCCATTGAGCAAATTCAATAGGCACGCATGCGCACACATTCATATTAATGGCCCTGCTAATGACAGCTCTAAGGCTAGCCTAATTCATTCGAAAGGGAAAATTGTGGAAAATAATATGCAGCAGCACATGAACTACCAAATGCCCCAGACTTCACAGTTTCCATACATTCAGCAGCAACAACACACTGAAGCGTATTTACTCCTTAGTTATAGTTTGCATGTAAATCAACCTTAGATAAAAGTAGAGTTGTATGATAAAGGTAGAGTTATATTCATATTTGATGGTTGTCAATTTCAAGGTTAACGATAAAGGTACAATTTTGATTCTGAAAGTAAATATCCACTACCTACTACCATCCAATAATAGGTGCACAAAAAAAAACTATATATACCATTTTACTAAAATAAATTGTTGATTAAAAAGTAGAATGTTACATGTAAACCCACTCGTTGTCATACCATGCGACGAGCTTAACAAAGTTGTCATTCAAAGCAATTCCGGCCTTAGCATCAAAGAAGTATAAAGACATTAGTCCGTCTAAGAAACTTGGTATATAAATTTACCTGTTGTCTCCCAAAAAGTCGGTGGAAATAGGATCTTCATCAACATACCCTAGAATTCCCTTTAAGCTTCCCTCGGATTCAGCCCTGCCACAAACAAACAGTGTATGTCATTTTCTGCAAATACTGGAACTTTCAACGGCAAGGTAAGCCATAATAATGTAACGTCTTTTGCTTACTTGACTACAGCTTTGATCTTCTCATAAATAGCCTTCTTCTCAAGTCTTGCAGTAAGATCAACAAGTGAAACGTCCACGGAAGGAACACGAAAAGCCATTCCGGTAAATTTACCGTTCAAAGCAGGAAGCACTTTGCCAACAACCTAAAGTCGTATGATAGGACATATCATATCATATCATATCATAACAATTAGAAGTATACCAACAATAATAATGACAAGTTGAGATGATTAACAGAGTTTGCGTACCTTAGCATCGAATTGATGAAAAACTCGTATGAAGGATCCTATGAATTATAAAAAAGTTACACACAAATCTAATGGAAATACCCTCACCATCCCACTCTTTTCCTATTAATAATTTACGAGACATGCATCAAAAAAATAAATTCCTTGATGAAGTGAAAAGGCTCCAGCAGGTTAAATAAATATTTTATTTTTGCCTATATTCCTAAATATTGCAAATAAGCCTGACAAGTAAAAGTTAAACATCAAATTTCCTTATGAACATGACTTTCAAATGAGAAAAAGGTTAACAAGTTCAATTAATACAGTAGTCAAAAAAAGGAGCATGGATGTAATGGAAGCACTAACAGAGTTTACATAACCTAACTTTGAAACCAATCTTGTTCTAAATGAATTAAGCTTATGGTTTGATTTTGTCATATGTCATTTTACATGTTGCGCATAATAATTGAAATCATTAAACTTGCATAAGTAGAAATTTCTTAAATAGAATAAAATAACGACACAGTTAGAGATGCTGTAACCATGTGTATTGAATCGTAAAATACACAATAAGACCTAACTTTAACACTGAGATGATTGTTAATAAGACAATATCCATAAACTTCCGAATGAATATATCTTAAAATTTACACAGTTGGAGAGAGGATAATAATATTTTTATTGGCATCTTGGTTACTTGGTCAGATATGTATAGGAAGATGCCAATTTTTAACAATGATAATTGCACTACTGCGCTATGTGATACTTGTACTATCTACTGCATTAAGTGAACAATGATGATCGTTACTAGGTACATGCACAACATGCTGGATTTAACCAAACCTAAAAAAACCCAATTATAATGCCATGTATTGGAATCAAAACTAGCGCTTCCTCCTCTATTGACCATAGAAAAAATCATAAAACATATCATATTGTAAAAATCATCAACTTACCAACCACTCTATATGTCCTTGCAAACCTTCAATATTAAGCAATTTCATAGCTAGGTCATGCAACTCACTCCATATCTTATCAAAGACAACCTCCATGCACAGCCCTAAACACTTCTTGCTCTAACAAATAATTACTCGAGAAATGATGGGTTATGGCTTTCACCTCAGTCAAATGAAATTGAATTAATCCACCCCTAAAAGCATCTGTAAATTCATCTGTACTGAACTTCGTAGAAGTGGACATACGACTGCTTTTGTTTGAAAAAGACAGCTTGTTGAATAGGTAAAGATCTAGAGCTCTCCTGAAGCGCTTTGAGCATGTGGGTTTGCATCGGCCCACGGCCTTCAACTCTATAGCAGTGCCTTACAGCAAGCGACTTCGATGTCATTTTGCTAATTTCATTTTTTTAGTATGTGGAGACGTGTTGAAGATCAATTTTGATAGTGTTTGGTGTTGTTGTTTACATGATGGCGTAAATGAGACTATAAGAAGGTCCAACAACTCCAAAATTCTTTCACCTGCTCTCCTATTATAGGTAATTTTCAGTTCAGTTTATGTAAATACAACACTTAACCCTCATTATACAATAAACAAAAAGAAGAAAAGCTTGACATCCTGTTATTCTGAAAAACCATCAAAAGTTTATATTATGCTGACAAATGAACCCGAAGTAAGAGCACACTCTTCAGTTCAAGATACAACATTAAAATCTATACGCTTCCTTTAACCTATATTCATGTAGGGAAGTTTCTTGAATATGGCTCTTACAAGACTGGGATATTATTAAAGCGCATATGATAAAATTGGGTTGTGATTATGTTGCTTTTTTGGACAGCATTTTATCTTTCTCACTGTTCTTTTGGCAGGCATGTTCAATCTAATTACTAATAACGTTCCATTATCATAAATTGTAGTAACTGCATAGAATAATTTTTCGATCAAGCACACAGGTTGTGGTTGACAAAAGGAGCGTGCATGACAAGTATATGTTTTATATGTATGGTGTAAAGTGTGCATGCCTACCTCAATTATCTAATCACTGCTTGGGAAAGAGCTTTATTTATTTTACTCATGTTCTGTTTTTATTTTGAGGAGAAAGAAATAGCATTATCGAGTGATGTGTTATTTTGTATAGATTAAGCCTGTAACAATATGAAATAAAGAATAATAGTAGCCAAATTATATTTATAGGTTGGCTTGGTGCTTGCAGTAGAAGGGTCTCCAAATTATATACCTGATTATTGCAATGTGTATTCTCAATTCACTAGGCATAGTAAAACCCTTATAGATTAAATTATAGCTCTAGTGGTAAAAAAAATGCTTATTTGTCTAATATCGTACCTCAATGTATCCAAGATCGTTTGGGTCTAATACTTCCATGACAAGCCTTGCATATTCCTCTGCTTGTTCTTGAACTTTAGACAGGTTGTTAGCTGATGCACTTAGAGAATTTATCTGTAAATTAGTTGTATGAATGTTAGGTCTCAAATACATTAATGATGAGATAATGCTACTTGTTCCAAGTCTTAATCACCATCACATTACCTCTTTGACCTCTCCCTCATTGATTCTCCCATCTATATTTTTGTCCACCTTAAATCATGATAAACCTAAAAATTAGTCATCAAAAAATGCAATTTGCTAAAGTTTTCATAATAAAACACCTGTGAAGTTTACATGTCGAAACAGGTTTGAAGAGTAGATGTAACGACCCGCATTCTACGCATCATAGGATCGTAGAATATTTATTTCTGTCACATACGAAGTCGTATGGTCATGTAACTTTGGGAGACGACTATTGGGGTCATTTCCCATGTTCATGATTTTTCTCGATTTTTAAATGACCGTTTTACCCCTAGTTATCACTGTTTTAGCCATAACTTTTGACTGGAAAGGAATTTTGACCTGAAACCACTTCCATTGGCTTCGGATGATGGTTTCTCTTTCCGTAGAGTGGTCACATTAGCCAAACGGACTCACCGTTTGGGAGATATGGCTGAAACAAGTTTCAGATGGTGAAAAACAGCTTAATTGGGCTTAAACGGGTGATTAGCAGCTAGGCCCAAGGGGAATTTCGGGTTTAAGGGGATATAGGTGCTGATTAGGGTTAGAAAACATTTCTTTAGACATTTTCCAGCCGCCACTTTCATTCCTCTTGACCTAGCCATGGTCTCCACTCTCTAAATCTCTCTAAAACACCCAAAAATCACCTTCTAATTGAAGATTAGGCTTAGCAAACATTAAATTAAGAAGAAAAAGCACCAAAGCAAGGTTGGAGCTGCTGTATGAGATTGGGAACAGCGCCAAATCAGAGAATATTTCAGTTTTGGGGTTCTAGTTGTGGCAAAGGTGAGTGATTTCATAGTTTTTGCACTAATTACGGTAATTAAGGGTAATTAGTGAAGATTAGCGAATTTATATGTAAATAAATTCTGGAAAAATTCTTAAAATTCTAAAATAATGTTTTAAGGCTCTGTTAGAAATTTGGGTTAATTTCGATGTGTTTTGCTAATCGTATGCTTAAACATGATTAAGGGGGATTATAGGAAAAATGTGAGGTTTTGGGCACATTTGATCCATTTTGACATATGAATTCATTGTTTTGGTGTTTGTGGTTAGTTTGCTATGTTGTTATGACTATTTGACATGAATTGCGATTGATTAGAATAGTTAGATTTGTCAAAAACGTCGTCGAGCGGCGTAAACAAGTTGCTGGAAAAGTTGCAGAAAGTTGTACAGGGCTTCGGATCGGACCGGATGGGGGCTCGGATCGGAAATGTGAACTGGGCAAGAAACCCGACCCGAACTGGAGCTTGGCACATGAAAGACTTGGCAAAAAGGAAGGCCGTTTACTTAGAGTTGGAGTGGACAAGGGGATCAGATCGGAGTAAAAGGGAGCGGAGCGGATCGGACTGAAGTAAAGCGAAGTGATCGGATCGGATCGGAGTAGAAGGAAACGAGGGAGCTGATCGAAGAAGGAGCATGAGCTGGAAGGAGGATAGCAACCCGACCTGACCCGGAGGAAGACACCGACCCGACCCGAAGGAGGACACCGACCCGACCCGGAGTGAAGAAACCCGAACCGAACAGACGAGGGCAATGATTACCGAACCGAACCGAATTCCAGGACTGTTACTGCGTGACAACTCTTCTGAAGACCCACTCCAATTCGATCAAAACCCGAGATGCAAAGGAAGTCCAGATGAGAAGTTATAGCTCAAGATTCAGATGGGAATCAACGAGTTCGCTTCATGGTTGGGCTTTGCTGCGGGACGCGTGCCAAGGAGTTATCGACGTCTATAGCTTTGGACCACTATGGTAGGAGGTACGAAGGCGGATTCAGGGCCATTATGGCATCGGTAGAACCAAGGGCTACGACCAATGAAGTGGGTCATTGAAATGTTTGGTCATGACTCCAAGTGTTTGGCTTGGTCACAGCAGGGTTTCTACAAGCCGGGATTCGTCGTTACCTCAGTTTGTCTAGTGTTCCAAAGTGGTAGATGTCGTGCGCTTTACGCACTGAGTGAGAGATGTGAGGATGGTTGCTATGGATGATTTGTTTGCTATCATTATGACATGCACACCCCACCCCCGTATTCTTATACTATTTATTATGGCACCTTGGAGTATTGTACGGTATGTGGTACTAACTCTTTGGTTGCAGGTCCAGGTTCAGGTATGGTTTAGTATACCCGTTATTACCCTGTTTAGATGCTTATCGCTCATACCAGGCTTTATGTCTGACCCAGAGTTTTATGTCTCTTCTTATTACTCTGGGTGCTCACACGAGCAGACTAGAGACAGGTTAGCTGGTGATGCACGGGTAGATGATCCGGAGACGGGCAGGAGGCTTCCACGTAGTATATGTAGTATTCTCCCTGTATTGTTGAAGATCACTGCTTGGGCATTGGTGGTGTATCTTCTACTTTAGTTTTCTTTTGATTAGAGACAGTAAATTTGGAAAGTTGTAATAAGCTGTATTTGGATTTCCGCTGCTCTGATGTTGACATTGATTATTAGTTATCAGCTTATACACTGTCTCACCTGTTTTATGTCAAGTATGTTATTATTATATTTTATCCCATGCGCTGTGAGACATTCTACAGGTTCCTTGATTAGTTCATTCTCTTCTTTCTTCTCTTCTGACGACCGTTCTGTGCTAAGCTGGGCATGTGTACAGCGCACTTCCGGAGGAAATGCAGGCTGGTGCGGGACGGGCCGTCACACTTGGTATCAGAGCTCGGTTGCGTAGTTAACCTAGGGAAGTTATCAGGGAGAGATATTATGCGTATACGAGAGAGCGTATTTGTGATTACTTTGGTTTTTAAAAGCTATATATATATATACTATTAGTAGTAGTATAAGAATGAAGTCGTACTGCACTAGCACCACTATGGAATCGTTAATCGTTTCCTTTTTCAGATTGACGATGAGCCGAGATACTAGAGGTGCTGGTAGGGGAGCCAATAATGGGAATGCTGCTGACATGAGGACGATGTTTACTGACCTCATGAGAGAGATGCTTAGGGATGTTCAGAGGGCAGCTCCCAATGGTGGAAATGGTGGTGGTCCAATGGTGCAGGCGCCAAGAGTCGACTTCGCCAAGCTGAATAAGGACTATACTAGTCTTGGTGGGAAGCCATTCCACGGAACGGAGTCGGCTACGGATGTTCAAGATTGGTTGGATAGTTGCGAACGTATTTTCGAGGATTTGGGTATCGAGGATGCGATGAAGAGAAAGCTAGCGTCCCGTCAGCTGCAAGGGCGGGCAATGAATTGGTGGAATGCTATAAAGGCAGCTACTCCCGAAGATCAGATTACTTGGGAACAGTTTAAAGCTCGCTTCAGTGAGAAGTTCATTCCAGCTGCTCAGAAGTCAATGCTGTTTAAGAAATTCTTGGAGCTCAAGCAGAATGGCAGAGCTGTCTCGGAGTATATTGCTGAATTTTACACTTTGTCAAAATATGGGTTATCTCTTATAGATACTGCCGAGAAAAAGAATGAGAAATTCATAACTGGTTTGGATCAGTATTTGGGGGAAAAACTTATTAACCACATCGATGAGACGTTTGAATCGATTGTGGGGAAAGCGTTAAGGTCGGAAAGTCTCTACCCTAAGTCGAAGACCGAGGTTGCATCCGCGGATGAGCCAAAACCACAAGCTAGTGGTGGAGGCAAAGGTGGGTCCCAGAATAAGAGAAAGCAGAATCAGGCTAAGGATGGCCAGATGAAAAAGAATAAGCAAGATGTGGAGTGCTTCAGCTGTGGTAAGAAGGGCCATTATGCAAGTAATTGTCGGGCCAAGCCAGCGGATAGGAAGTGCTTCAATTGTGGCCAATTGGGACATCACAAGGACAAGTGTTCACAGCCCCCTAAGGAAAAGCAAATGGTGAAAGCCTACGCTCTTAATGCTATTCCTTCTTCGTCGAATGCCCCAACAGCGGCGGAGAAGGGAAAGAATGTCGTCATTCAAGGTATGCTTTCTGTATATGATGTTCCTGTTAGAGTTTTGTTTGATACCGGAGCTTCCAGTTCTTTCATATCTAGTGACCTGGTAGATAGGTTGGGATTGGAGCTCGAGATTGTCGATAGACCTTTAGTAGTGACGAACCCGATTGGTGGTTCTACTAGCCTTAGCATGATTTGTCGTAATGTGGTCTTATCGAGTCATGGATGCATGTTTGTGATTGCTTTGTTTTGGGCTTTACTGGGTTTGGCATTATTCTGGGAGTAGATTGGCTCCAAAGGTACGGGGTGGTGGTAGACTGTGAGGGCTTGTTGGTGACAGCTAGAGCGGATGATGGGCGGAGGATAGTGTTTGGTGGTCTACCCAGTAAGGGGGTATTGGCTAGTTTTCTAAACTCCCTCGACATTCCGCATAGTGAGTTGTCAGGTTTGCCCGTGGTTGGCCAGTATCCGGATGTTTTCGAAGAAGTGACCGGACTTCCACCACACCGAGAGATTGAGTTTCGTATTGATTTGGTAAAAGATGCCAGGCCTATAGTGATGCCACTTCGTCGAATGGCACCAAGAGAGCAGCGAGAGCTCGAGGTGCAAGTCAGCGATCTTTTGAAGAAGGGATTTATCAGAAGGAGTGTTTCTGAATGGGGAGCACCAGTTGTGTTTGCTACCAAGGCGGATGGTTCCCTTCGTTTGTGTGTAGACTACCGCGAATTGAATAAAGTGACGAGGAAGAACAAGTATCCTCTACCGCGGATAGATGATTTGTTTGATCAGTTGAGTGGCGCGAGAGTATTTTCTCAGTTGGATCTCGCGACAGGTTTTCATCAGCTTAGAGTGGAAGCTGAGAGTATAGCTAAAACGGCATTTCGGACGCCGTCTGGGTTTTATGAGTGGTTGGTCATGCCATTCGGGCTGACCAATGCCCCAGCATATTTTGTGGATCTTATGAATAGGGTATTCAGAGATCAGTTGAATAAGTTTGTCCTTGTGTTCGTTGATGATATTTTGGTCTACTCGGGGACAGAGGAAGAACACAAGGGACATTTAAGAATAGTGATGGAGGTGTTGAGAAAACACCAATTGAAAGCAAAGTTTTCTAAGTGTCACTTCTGGAAGAGGGAAGTGAGGTTCTTGGGCCATGTTGTATCAGAGAATGGTATTGCCGTGGACCCGGCAAAGGTGGCTACGGTACAGGATTGGCCTACGCCCAAGAATGCAACAGATGTAAGGAGTTTCTTGGGATTAGCGGGATATTATCGTAAGTTTATCCAAGGTTTCTCCAAGATAGCAGCACCATTGACCCAGTTGACCAAGAAGAATCAAGCTTTTGTCTGGGATGAAAGGTGCGAGAACGCATTCAAAAGTCTCAAGGACAAGTTGACAAGCGCACCAGTGTTAGTCATTCCTAAGGGGGATGAAGAGATGACGGTATACACGGATGCCTGTGGTACCGGACTGGGTGCTGTATTGATGCAAGGCGGTAGGGTTGTAGCTTATGCAAGTCGGCAATTGAAACCGCACGAGAGAAGGTACCCTACCCATGATTTAGAGTTGGCAGCAATCGTATTCGCGTTAAAGATGTGGAGACACTATCTCTTGGGAGAAAGATTTGAGCTGTTTACAGACCATAAGTCGTTAAAGTATCTCTTCTCTCAGAAGGATTTAAATCTCCGTCAGCAGAGATGGTTAGAGTTCTTAGCTTCCTATGATTTTGACATCGCATATACACCGGGAAAGGGCAATGCAGTGGCTGATGCATTGAGTAGAAGACATGCCAGCTTAGGGGCTATGTTCCTTGAATGGAAGCAACTGGAGTTTATCGCGGGGTTTGATTTCAGACCAAAGTGCGAATTGGATCCAGGAATGTTAGCAAGTTTGACGATCAGACCCACTTTGATTGAGCGAATCGGCTCTAGTCAGAGGAACGATCCTAACCTATTGGAAATCATCTCCAAGTTAGAGATGGGTATCGATGAGGAGATGAACAAGTATGGGCTTGATCGAGATAGATGGCTTAGAAAGAATAGAAAGCTTGTTGTACCCAACGTAAATGGATTGAGAGATGAAGTGCTTAGAGAATGTCATCACTCAAAACTGACTATACACCCCGGTGGTAACAAGATGTATCAAGATATGAAGCAGACTTACTACTGGGAAGGGATGAAAAGAGACATTGGGAAGTTTATATCCAAGTGCATGAATTGCCAGCTAGTTAAAGCTGAGCAAAAGAAACCTAGTGGGTTGTTGCAACCATTAGAAATTCCCGAATGGAAATGGGAGCAGGTCTCGATGGATTTCATCGATGGTTTACCAAGGACTAGATCGGGATATGACAGCATTTGGGTAATTGTAGATCGATTGACTAAAAGCGCAAGGTTTATACCAGTCAAATCGACCAGAACGGCAGCTAAGTTAGCAGAATTATATATGAAGTGGGTAGTGAGATTCCATGGAGTACCTAAAAGCATTGTGAGTGACCGAGACCCGTTGTTCACTAGTGGGTTTTGGAAGAGCTTACAAGAGGCTCTAGGGTCAGAGTTACATCTCAGTACCGCATATCATCCGCAGACCGACGGTCAGACGGAGAGGGTGAACCGTATTTTGGAAGATCTCTTGAGAGCATGTATATTGGATTTTGGTGGATCATGGGATGACCATTTGCATCTAGTAGAGTTTGCATATAATAATAGCTACCAATCCAGTATCGGTATGGCTCCGTTTGAAGCTTTGTACGGAAGGCCATGCAACTCACCATCATGTTGGATAGAGACTGGCGAGAAGTTTATGCTTGGACCAGATGTGGTGAGGGAAACTTCAGATAAGATTAAGATCATTCAACAACGAATGAAGGCTGCCCAGGATAGGCAGAAAAGTTATGCTGATAAGAGGAGAAGAGACTTAGAAATCTCCGTTGGCGACTTGGTGTTTGTCAAGATTTCTCCGTTGAAGAGCGTAATACGATTTGGCAGGAGAGGCAAGTTGGCACCAAGATTCGTTGGCCCATTCCCTGTTCTTGAACTAGTCGGGAATTTGGCATATAGAATTGACTTACCAGAGAAAATGGCGGGAGTTCACAACGTATTTCATGTTTCCCAACTAAGGAAGTTCGTTCACGACTCAGATATGACTATTTCACCTGATCAGTTAGAGGACTTCGAAGTAGAACCCGAGGCGGTTGGGAACCGCAAGCCGGCCCGTATTGTCGAGCACGACATGAAGCAACTTCGAAGGAAGGCGGTGAAGCTAGTCAAGGTTCAGTGGGGCGAGGACGAGAATGATTGTACTTGGGAGACAGAGGAGAACATTAGGAAGATTCATCCGGAACTCTTTGCCTGGTAAGATTTTGACTTCGATTTAGTTTTCCGCATGCTAGGATAGGCTTGTTCACTTGTTTTGCATGATTGATTGTTCTATATGGTTGTTAGGCATGCGGGATCCTTCGTTTTGGGTCAAGGAATTTCGGGGGCGAAATTTCTTAAGGGGGGGAGGGTGTAACGACCCGCATTCTACGCATCATAGGATCGTAGAATATTTATTTCTGTCACATACGAAGTCGTATGGTCATGTAACTTTGGGAGACGACTATTGGGGTCATTTCCCATGTTCATGATTTTTCTCGATTTTTAAATGACCGTTTTACCCCTAGTTATCACTGTTTTAGCCATAACTTTTGACTGGAAAGGAATTTTGACCTGAAACCACTTCCATTGGCTTCGGATGATGGTTTCTCTTTCCGTAGAGTGGTCACATTAGCCAAACGGACTCACCGTTTGGGAGATATGGCTGAAACAAGTTTCAGATGGTGAATAACAGCTTAATTGGGCTTAAACGGGTGATTAGCAGCTAGGCCCAAGGGGAATTTCGGGTTTAAGGGGATATAGGTGCTGATTAGGGTTAGAAAACATTTCTTTAGACATTTTCCAGCCGCCACTTTCATTCCTCTTAACCTAGCCATGGTCTCCACTCTCTAAATCTCTCTAAAACACCCAAAAATCACCTTCTAATTGAAGATTAGGCTTAGCAAACATTAAATTAAGAAGAAAAAGCACCAAAGCAAGGTTGGAGCTGCTGTATGAGATTGGGAACAGCGCCAAATCAGAGAATATTTCAGTTTTGGGGTTCTAGTTGTGGCAAAGGTGAGTGATTTCATAGTTTTTGCACTAATTACGGTAATTAAGGGTAATTAGTGAAGATTAGCGAATTTATATGTAAATAAATTCTGGAAAAATTCTTAAAATTCTAAAATAATGTTTTAAGGCTCTGTTAGAAATTTGGGTTAATTTCGATGTGTTTTGCTAATCGTATGCTTAAACATGATTAAGGGGGATTATAGGAAAAATGTGAGGTTTTGGGCACATTTGATCCATTTTGACATATGAATTCATTGTTTTGGTGTTTGTGGTTAGTTTGCTATGTTGTTATGACTATTTGACATGAATTGCGATTGATTAGAATAGTTAGATTTGTCAAAAACGTCGTCGAGCGGCGTAAACAAGTTGCTGGAAAAGTTGCAGAAAGTTGTACAGGGCTTCGGATCGGACCGGATGGGGGCTCGGATCGGAAATGTGAACTGGGCAAGAAACCCGACCCGAACTGGAGCTTGGCACATGAAAGACTTGGCAAAAAGGAAGGCCGTTTACTTAGAGTTGGAGTGGACAAGGGGATCGGATCGGAGTAAAAGGGAGCGGAGCGGATCGGACTGAAGTAAAGCGAAGTGATCGGATCGGATCGGAGTAGAAGGAAACGAGGGAGCTGATCGAAGAAGGAGCATGAGCTGGAAGGAGGATAGCAACCCGACCTGACCCGGAGGAAGACACCGACCCGACCCGAAGGAGGACACCGACCCGACCCGGAGTGAAGAAACCCGAACCGAACAGACGAGGGCAATGATTACCGAACCGAACCGAATTCCAGGACTGTTACTGCGTGACAACTCTTCTGAAGACCCACTCCAATTCGATCAAAACCCGAGATGCAAAGGAAGTCCAGATGAGAAGTTATAGCTCAAGATTCAGATGGGAATCAACGAGTTCGCTTCATGGTTGGGCTTTGCTGCGGGACGCGTGCCAAGGAGTTATCGACGTCTATAGCTTTGGACCACTATGGTAGGAGGTACGAAGGCGGATTCAGGGCCATTATGGCATCGGTAGAACCAAGGGCTACGACCAATGAAGTGGGTCATTGAAATGTTTGGTCATGACTCCAAGTGTTTGGCTTGGTCACAGCAGGGTTTCTACAAGCCGGGATTCGTCGTTACCTCAGTTTGTCTAGTGTTCCAAAGTGGTAGATGTCGTGCGCTTTACGCACTGAGTGAGAGATGTGAGGATGGTTGCTATGGATGATTTGTTTGCTATCATTATGACATGCACACCCCACCCCCGTATTCTTATACTATTTATTATGGCACCTTGGAGTATTGTACGGTATGTGGTACTAACTCTTTGGTTGCAGGTCCAGGTTCAGGTATGGTTTAGTATACCCGTTATTACCCTGTTTAGATGCTTATCGCTCATACCAGGCTTTATGTCTGACCCAGAGTTTTATGTCTCTTCTTATTACTCTGGGTGCTCACACGAGCAGACTAGAGACAGGTTAGCTGGTGATGCACGGGTAGATGATCCGGAGACGGGCAGGAGGCTTCCACGTAGTATATGTAGTATTCTCCCTGTATTGTTGAAGATCACTGCTTGGGCATTGGTGGTGTATCTTCTACTTTAGTTTTCTTTTGATTAGAGACAGTAAATTTGGAAAGTTGTAATAAGCTGTATTTGGATTTCCGCTGCTCTGATGTTGACATTGATTATTAGTTATCAGCTTATACACTGTCTCACCTGTTTTATGTCAAGTATGTTATTATTATATTTTATCCCATGCGCTGTGAGACATTCTACAGGTTCCTTGATTAGTTCATTCTCTTCTTTCTTCTCTTCTGACGACCGTTCTGTGCTAAGCTGGGCATGTGTACAGCGCACTTCCGGAGGAAATGCAGGCTGGTGCGGGACGGGCCGTCACAGTAGAATCAAATCTTTGATCTGAAATTTGATCCTAAAAACTGTTTAAGCTCTTCCTTATTTATGGAACTCGCGGTAATATTCATCCTCCTAACCAAAACATCTAATAATTTTGCAGCAAACTAGTTTGAATCCTTCATACCTGTGATTCCCAGTTAAAAATTTAAACAGCAGACATAGGCTTATTGAAACAGGTTGTCAGATCATGCGAGTAGCATCAATCTTTCCTTTTTTATCCTAATTGAGATGACCAGGGTGCTTGCAAGAGGGATAATTATGTCATATGTCCCAAACGAATAAGTTCAGTAATTAATTCATATTAGTATTAGTATTTTTCAATTATAGATTGTATTCTTAAAGGCTAAATACTCAAACCATAGCTATGATGTAACGGAGAGAAGGAATTTCTTGCTGATATACAATGACTTAGAATACTAGATATTTTACTGTATATCATTACCGGCAAAAATAGTGAGTAAATTAGCTTGAAGTTCATGTTGAATGTTCCTTGTTCCTTGTTCATTTTCACATTATATTTTAATCCTATAAACAACTGCACTCTTACTACAACTAGCAGATGCAGAAAAACTTATAAATAATGCACTGATAACAACATGAATTCTCAGTTGTGGTAACATAAATTATATTTTTCAACCGTATGATTCAACTGACATTCAAATTATGTTTAATACAAAATAAATAATATTAGAATGAGTTGTGGTTCAATTTTGTTCCCTTCATTACTTTTGTTAACATATTTAGATACATGCACGTTGACTCTCTTTGTTGGCATAACAGATCTCATACAAAAGATGGATATATTGTATCCCTTTTGTCAGTGAATGAAATTCCTATGTTTTAGTAAGGCTACTTATTGTCAAAAGGCTATGTACATCCAACAATAACAATCCAATCAACTAAAATAATTCACATAACTAACTTGAGCATGGGTCGTTAAGGCTAAAGTTTAAGCATAACATGGAAAATACTAGCTAACATGTACCTGAGGTGGATATAAAGGTATGACCTGTATACGAGCACCAAATTTGGCTTGCATGCTTTTAATTGTCTCTCCTCCTTTGTAAATTACAATCCAACCTTATTAGTTGGAACTTTCATTGAAAATTGCTCTCCACCATACTGCATATTGCCGACTTTTCGAGCAGCAAGAACACCCAATCCTCCAACATCAGCCTCAGCAAGCACATCATTAATCAATTGCTCTGCCATGATAACTTGTTCAGAACTGCCAGTAATATCCATGCTCCTTGTTTGTGAAAAAGGAATTGCATCTGCATCTCTTGTAATTTGTATTTTTTTCTCCAGATTGTGCTTGAGGATATTTAATGGTCTCTCCACCTTTACCAATTAAGACACCAACCCTTCTATTTGGAATATTTATTGTCTTGCTGGAACTTAGAGATCCATATGTTGACATGAAATATCGTGACTGTGCTGGTTGCCCTGTAGGATTTATGTGCATAATCATTAGAGTAAGCTGGATTGTCTCCATTTTCGGGTTTGACAGCAGAGTTATACAGCCTAGCAGCAATTTCCTGCGCCTTCTATTTTGCGAGCTCCAATTGCAGATCCGCCATCGCAGAGCCTGTCAAGACAATCAGAGCGGAGAACGCAGTGGCACGATGGGTCGACTCTAGTAGCGTGGCATCGTGGTCGTCAAATTGTGTTTGTTAGTTGAGTATTTGTCCGCCATTTGAGATATTATTCTATTCCTAGGCTTAGGGCTTCAGGGAGAAAGGGGACAAAGATTCCTGAACCATGCAAGAGTAAAAGCATCATTTTATCCCCCTTTTACTTGCAGCTACACCACACATTTATCCAATTATACAACATGCAATAAAGACAAGATCAATATGCTTAATTCATGGAATATTTTTTTAAGTAAATTCAGATTCTGACAACATTGAACGTTAATAACCAAAAAGTGTAAACATGTGCATGCATGTATACCATATGCATGTTTGAAATATTTATGAGATAGCTATATTTAAAGGCTTTATTTACTAATATACATGTCAAATAAACTACAAACAGAAAACATTCAACCCACAAGATACGATAAGCAATTGTTGAGCTTAAGGAAGGAAGAAATAAAGGAAAAAAATGCAAATTTGAGCATAAATTTAATTATTTCTTTACCATAAAAGTTAAACTTGTTTTTAACTTCACAAAAGTTCTCCATTCCTTCATACTGTCGATGTTATCTCGTTTTAGCTGTAGTACTAGTATTTCCTCTTTGCTTTTTTGCTTTTACCAACTGCCTAATGAATCTACTTTTTGATGCCCTCGAAATAGCTCCCATTTGCTGGAATATAGACACTTTCTATCAGTTCATTCAATTTAAATCTAGCCTAATATCAGTATGAAGAATGAAAAGAATGGTTAATTAAGATGACGGTAATGTCTCTTGATATGATCAATTTAAAATTGATATTAATATAAAGATGCAGCAGTTATACGGGAAAAAAACATAGATACGGTTATGAAAAAAAATGGGTTCAATGCATCAATGCATAGTAACTTATATTCTATGTGTAAATAAATTTGAAGGGGTTAAATTATGCATTATATTACAATTCCTTATTATCTGTAATATAATACATGTTTCCATCTCTTTTCCTAATTCGGTCATTGTAGAACAGTTCATATACAACACCTGTTTAAAACATGTAAAACTACACTTTGATATGTATAGTTTCGTAAATATATCCAATAACGGTTCTGTGTGAATATAAAAGAATATGATTCTGCATGTAGCAATTTTAAATGTACATTAGGATTTGGGTATGACAGTTTTGCATACGTTAAATATATGAAAGTTCTGAACCAAATTATTTGGTATATTCACATTGTGGTATTACTTAATACTCTTAAAATTGTCTGTAGCCTGATATTTCAAATAGATAAATAAGGTGGACCACTTTTTAACAGTATTAAAGTTAACAGGTCAGATTTGAATTAAACCATGTGATGTCCTGTAACTTCTCATGCAAATTATAAAACTCCACTTGGATACCAACATGTTATTCCAGTCTACTGATCTCTATGATTTATTAACCTAGTTCAGTTACAATCAACTTTCGCTAATTAAAGTACTCGTTTGAAAATGGTAAGGGAAAAGTCAGTGACAAAAACTCTATGATCCATCCAAGGAAAATCCATAAATAAGAGCTGCACAACCATACAAAGTACCTTCTGCTACAATCAAATAATCAATGAACTGAGAAATGGACTAGAAATGAAAAAATTGTGATACTTGTTCGAACAAGGAAAGCATGCAGCAAAACCAAACTTGTGAGAAAAATGGAAAAGTACGAACAGTAAGAGTAGAAATTAAAATGATTGTAGAGTGCACTATTTCTATATATCATATGGTAGCAATAGCCGTGGAGCGAAATATGAGAAACGTTCATAGAGAGTGCATGCTTGGTGTTCGTCATCATCTATGCAATTTGTATGCAAAGTTTGTTTTTTATTTTTAATAACAAAAAGGTGCATACTACACTATGGTACGCTTGAAAAATGAAAAGAAAAGGCATCTCATTTAATACAGATAATTATACAATATTATGCAGATGAACTTAAGCTTGTTGTTCAAAGTATCATAGGGGTTTAACTAAGCATTAACATGACAACAATGATGCAAATAGGATGAACTAGACCTCTCCCCACAGACAACAATGAAGCCTCTGGTTCAACAAGTCAGAGTTTTATACGTGGTAAAGAAGGAAATAGTTCTTTTATTTAGTGGGGCTCCATTTCTTTTATTTTGTAATTGGTCTGAAGTTCAAGTACTTCAGTCTTTGAACTCTTTCGGTAGGTCATGTGATAATAATACAAGATGCTACTTAAAAGGGTACATGCACGTAGCAGCTCTGTCCATGTTTTGTGACAATCAATTAGCTATCATAAAATTTCATCATACAGTGTGTACCATCAAGTGTTTCCACCTTCATTTTCTGCATTATAAATTTTGCACAATGCCAACCTATAGGGCTTTGTATTTACAGGCCTAACTATCCAAAAGTGTTATGATTGAAATATTTTTGAACTGATTACCATTAAGTTTTACACTAATTATGTTCATGTAAAACATAGAAAATCAAGAACTCATCAGTATAACCATATCATATCTTTACAGTGAATCTATATATAAATAACAGCCTAAGGTCAACCAAATAGTTAACAACGTTGCTTGATCCAATCTATACTCAAATGCATACAAATCTCTGAAAAAAATGCATATCCAATGGAAAAATATATACGGTATAAGTTGAAAATGACATGAATGGCGTAACAATCACCTTTAATTGACTGCACACAATCAAGCTCTCATCTCTTTTTGCCAAGGTCCCTACACTTTTGATTTTACTCTTAAAATAAGATAAAGTTCATCCTAAGAAAAAATTCAAGCCACAAATAACACAGTGATCTATATAGATACTTAACCCCCATAGATAGAAAATGTAACGGAAAACACATTATGGTTGAATTATCACAATGATTTGTGCTTTTCTCAGCACGTTTTACATTAGTGATCGACATCTCCAACCTGAATGCCTAAATCAAAACATAAACCTTCAAAACTAAAGGAATAAGATATAGAAAGCGGCAAAGTTTTGAGCTTCAATCAAAATTAGTTTTAAGTATTTTATGGTCAATCAGAAGTACCTCATACTAGGGCAGAGAGATTTAGATTCCTATATATTTGTATTATGTTTCTTTTCTCGTATAAAGTCAACAACAAAAATTGCAAGTAGAATTGGGGAAAAGGAAGTGAAGTGGAAGAGTAGGTGCTTATGAAAAGTAGGACAAAAAAATTTAACTACCAAATGGTATAAATTCGTGTTTATTTATCTTACAATGAGCCGCATGATATATACGACCAACGCCCTACCTCTGTATCCATATCTAGTTATACATAAGGAATGCATTTGTACAATTAATCATTTATGTTATAAAAGATTATAAAAATCCTCATTTTTACAACTAGTCATGCAATATATTGACGGGGGCATTTCCAAACACCAACTATTAGTAAGCGGCTGAATACTTGCTCTGCATCAAAACCGAGACCATTTTTAGGCAATAACGGCTGTAAATAAAATTACATACACATTAGGTGTAACTAATCATTTTCATGTATGAATTTAAGATAAATGGAACAAGTTTACATTTAATGGCCATAGTTAATCAAAATGGACACATTATTTATACCTGATTTCATTCTCACAAGATTATACTTAAAATGACCTAGCTAATCATTTGCTGAAATGACATCAGGTAACTTATATTCTTGAATACCTCATAAATAATAAAATTCATATAATTTTACCAGCAGGTATAACACCTATGGAATTGTCCTCTATTGTATATGACATTCACATTGTCAAACATATATAATTTAAACCTAAAAAACATGAATCCAACCTCAAGTGGGAGATATTCAGTAGAGCACCACTAACATGAAATATTTCTCAACTTCAATCCATATATAACATTTATATATATCTATAAGGAAAAAAAGTATGCGGAAATTATGGTTTGGTGTTGTAAAATAATCAGATTCATAGTTGCTAATGGCAACATCAATTCCATAAGAAAAGCCTCATCCGAATTTCTTAATCTCCATAATAGTTCTAGTGATTTCGATATCAAGTGATCTGAAATACTAATTAATTATATCAACACTGGAATAAAATAAAAAATATTACCTATTTTAGGGGATTACGTCATTGATTAGGACTAATCTAGAGTGAATCAGGGAACGAAGATTTAGGATTCCCCGAATCGACGATGGTCGAATATAGGATGCTGGATTGAATCGGTCGATTTACTGGTATGCTGAATTGACCATGGTGGAATGGTGGAGTGAATTGACGATGGTGGAAAGCTAGAGTGAATTGACCATGGTGATTTCCTGGATTTTTTCGAGTGAGTTGACGACGGTGATTTTGAGTTTGTCGAGTGAATCGAAGAAATTAGGTATTCACAAGATTTAGGGGGAAGCGAGGGACTAAATTTTTATTTTCGCGGCTTTGGATTTAGCTTTATGTTTCTCTCCCGCCTTCTTCACACGCAACATTAACATAGCGGACGGTATGCACAAATAGCACAATTTAAACCTTATTTCTTTTATTTAATTTATATAGCACAATTTATTTGTTATTTTCTTTTCTGTGATTATTTTGTTATAGCTCTTTAATATAAAGCTATGAGATAATGCAATGTATATCATATTTTCTTGTAGTGGGTGATACACTGATTGTATGTTTGTATGTAGATGACTTGATTTTCACAGGTGGCAATCCAAGCATGTTTAAAGAGTTTAAGAAAGATATGACGAAGGAGTTTGAGATGACTAATATTGGGCTCATGTCTTGTTACGTTGGCATTGAAGTAAAACAAGAAGATGAAGGCATTCTAATCATTCAAGAAGGCTATGCTAAGGAAATATTGAGAAAGTACAAGATGGATGACTCTAATCCAGTTTGCACGCCAATTGAATGTGGAATCAAATTGTGAAGGCATGAAGAAGGAGAAAAAGTAGACTCTACAATTTTCAAAAGCTTGGTTGGCAGCTTCAGATATTTAACGTGCACAAGGCCCGACATTCTATATGCGGTTGGAGTTGTGAGCCGATACATGGAAAATCCAACCACAACACATTTGAAGGCAGCAAAGAGGATTCTTCGCTATGTTAAAGGGAAAACAAACTTTAGTTTGTACTACTCTGTTTCTGATAATTATGGTCTTGTTGGATATAGCGATAATGATTGGAGTGGAGATATAGATGACCAAAAAAGCACAAGTGGTTTCGTGTTCTATATGGGAGACACAACTTTCACACGGATATCGAAAGAATAACCGATTGTCACGCTTTCTACCTGCGAAGCAGAGTAAGTAGCTGCCACTTCATGTGTTTGCCATGCAATTTGGTTAAGGAACTTACTAAAAGAATTAAATTTTCCACAAAAGGAGCCAACCAAGATTTTCATGGATAACAAGTCAGCAATTGCTTTGGCCCAAAATTCAGTCTTTCATGATCGAAGCAAGCATATTGACACACGCTATCACTACATTAGAGAGTGTATTGAGATATTAAGGAAAGATATTATGTTGAGATATTAAGGAAAGATATTAAGAATGATTTAATGTTGAGATAAGGACAAATAAATACATTATCTTATATTTGGTGTTAGAGAATATGCCAAGAGATATGCCATGGAATATGCTCCAGAATAAAGAATGTGCTAGGAATATTCTAGAGAATAATTGACCCTATAAATATAGAGATTAGCATTGTAATAGCGAATCAATTCATATTAATAAAAATGTAGCCTTTTGATTGTTTATTGTTTCATCTCTCTCTTCTCTCTGATCTAAATTCTTTCATGGTATCAGAGCAGGTTAAAGGGAGGAAAGAGATATGTATATAATTATTAAAAAAAAGGGTTCACTGTTGTGGCTATCTATGATGAGTTTTGCTGTGCTATTTTTTTTTTTGTATTTGCTCATCCCTGAAGGCTATGAACTTGGTTAATTTGATTCTGTTTGCTGCTCCTTGGCACATTGATCTTGTGATTTTCGTTTGGCATTTGTTATGGCTATTCATCCCCCTCAACTGATATATTCTTTTTCCCTGCTGATGGATCTACTGTAATAACTGCCAGTCATCTTCCATAAAACCATTACCTCTAGTGGTTGGTCCACTTTAAAAACCAATATATTCTAGTGGTTGGTCCACTTTAAAAACCAATATATTCTAGTGGTTGGTCCACTTTAAAAACCATTATTTCTAGTGGTTGGTCCACTTTAAAAACCATTATTGAGTGTGGTTCACTTTAAAAACCATTATTGACTGTATATTGAGTGTGGTCCACTTTAAAAACCATTGAGTGGTTGGTCCACTTTAAAAGCCATTATTGAGTGTGGTCCACTTTAAAAACCATTATTGAGTGTGGTCCACTTTACAAACCATTATTGAGTGGTTGGTCCACTTTAAAAACCATTATTGTGTGGTTGGTCGACTTTAAAAACCATTTGTTAAAAGTGAAGATTTGCTGATGGCGTATGGAAGTTTGAAGCTGACTGTCATTTTGTTCGTGATGCAATCCAAGATGGGCATTTGTGATCCGCATGCTCCATCTTGAGGGGGGGTATTGAGATATTAAGGAAAGATATTATGTTGAGATATTAAGGAAAGATATTAAGAATGAGTTAATGTTGAGATAAGGACAAATAAATACATTATCTTATATTTGGTGTTAGAGAATATGCCAAGAGATATGCCATGGAATATGCTCCAGAATAAAGAATGTGCTAGGAATATTCTAGAGAATAATTGACCCTATAAATATAGAGATTAGCATTGTAATAGCGAATCAATTCATATTAATAAAAATGTAGCCTTTTGATTGTTTATTGTTTCATCTCTCTCTTCTCTCTGATCTAAATTCTTTCAGAGTGCGTCACTAGAAAGGAAGTGCAGCTAGAGTACGTGAAGTCCAATGATCAAATTGCTGATATTTTCACAAAGCCGCTCAAGTCTGAAGATTTTATCAGGATAAGAAATTTGCTTTGAGTAAGAAAACAAAGTTTGCGGGGAGATGTTGAAAAATAAGCTTGGTTTTAAAAGGAAACAAACAAATTTGGTTTTATAAGTAAATTCCAATTACGTAATAAATTCTGTCCTTGTTTTAGGAAAGGCCAAAATCAAAATAAATGATAATAAATTCTGGTCTATCAAAATATGCAACAGAATTATCTAGAGAGAGACGAGTGTAGAACAATTGTCATGTTATATATAGAGACTCTCTCATATGTTGTACCAATCAATGTTGTATCAAGAAAAAATAAAGGGAAATAAAAGCAATCAATAAAAGCAATAAAAATTTATTTTTTATCATAATTTCTTCCTCTTCCTCCTCTAAAATTTCAACGGGCCCCGCAAGCCTACTGTGCCAGTGCAAATGAAGACCTTGTTCTTGGTGCTGCTACAGTTTTGTCCTATATTTTAGAGTTCAATGCTAAAGACAATGATTTTGCTTTCTGATGTGGAAGTGCAATCCAGTTCGCATAAGCTTCCCGGTTCACTCCAAGCATGAAGGTCATACAGCAAGCCATCCGGTCTAGCACCTGTTGTTGCGTTTCTCTCCATGCCACTTTCTGGTGATGACATGTACTGACCTTCTTTTATTGCCTCTTAGTAACTTATCTTAGTCTTAGTTTACTATAAATTCTACCACTCAAACCTCTTCCTTACAGCAGAAATTGTCATAAATATCCAAATCAATGTGATTATGGAGTCAGGTATGTTGATGGTTTCAACAGTTCAGGTGTTCTTTGCTACTAATTTTTTCACCTTAAAGTTTTTCAATAATACTAAGATGCACAAATTGTTAGCTTGCTTATTTAAGTATTTATTTGTCAGTTTCGCTTTATTTCCATTTCTTGTTGAAAATTTAGTTGTCTAATTAAAAATTGATTATAGTTGTGGATATAATCAAAAAGGAGTTAAGCACGATTTAGAAGTATGCTTAATTATGTATAATTATGTAAATTGGGCTCCTATGCCTCCTATCCAGTATGCATAATTATGTAAATTAAGCAAGATATGCTTATTAGTAATTGTGAAATTATTAACCCTTTTTATGTTTTTTAGACGTAGTCACTACCATTCTATATAAATCCAAGTTTTTATTATGGCATATCAAGAAATTATTTAATATTTTGGTTTTAATATCCGGTGGAGTGCAATATGAAATACCACCTGAGAATTATTTTGTCGTCACAGTGAGCATTACAATTTACATACCGGTTTTAGTGTTTTAAGGATGTCACAATCTCTTAATGGTTTACTGTTCCTAATTTAGAACAAGGAAATGCATGTTTGAGTATACTTGAAGGCAGTAGACATGGGCCAAGTCATTTCAACCTTATTGGAGGTATGCTTCTGTGAATTGTAATTGATTAATATATGTATAGTTGCATATACAAGCCATCATGTATTATTGTTACTAGTGCATTTATTATGTTTATTATGGTTTTTAAGTAGACAAACAAAAGTATTTGAAGTCTTCCCAGTGCACATTTCTGAGGATGTCTCATTTTATAATATATGATAGAAAAAGAAAAGAAAAACCTTATAGGTAGTCAATTATCAGTACCAATTTTGTTGGTAACAAAGTATTATTTTTAAAGTTTCAACAACTATGCACTTTATAATTTATGATTCAACGTACATGTATAATTAGGTAGTAATTTTTTTTCGCTTGCAATTATTGGTTACAGTGTTGTACAATCCATTCAGGTGATTAGCGGCTTAAGTTGATGATAACCGAAGCTTGGTATGAGTTTCCATATATTTTCTATTTTGTTTAGCCTGCTTTTTTTTGGGTTAAAATGTATATAGACATGTATTTATTAATTTTTTAGCAACAACAAAATACAGTCATACATTTTAAGCGACTTGTATGCAATAGGAAACTGAAAAGAAGAATGTTTTATCTATTAACTATTCACATTGTAGAATGCTTATCCCTTATTACAGTGACAATGTTTCGCTACGAATAAGCAGTAAAATGGATTTAGTTGCTAAACATCATGAAATAGATTACAATAGTTTGTACAAGTTGCTTATATACCTGATGCATGTTTTACATATGGAATTATTGCATGAAAAGGTGTTGTAATGAGAACTTACTTATAAACCTATTGCATGTTTTACTTTATTTAATATTAAATAGATTACATATAATATATACATATATAGTCTACTTAATTACGTATAACACCCATAATATTGCACTGTTGCATCATATTTTATGTCCCAGCTACATGTTTTTTCTTTCTTTTGGACTTTTCCATTTTGTGAACATTATACATCACAATTACTAACATCTTGATTGCTTATTTATATTGCAGATGTTAGAAAGAGAATATCAAAAGCAAAGTGAGATGAAATCAAATGTTCGACTGGTTTATAAGTAAATTGATACAAATATATATATATATATATATATATATATCAAATATTATGTATGGGCATATGGAAAGTTGTTAGAACGATATGTATGAATACTATGTTTGGATATGGTAAAATTGTCTGAATATGTAAGAACTACTATATTTGGTTATGCTGAACATTTATGAAATTTTTGTTTATATAAGGGAAAAGTTGTTTGAATATGTATAAGATATTATGATATAATTTACATATTTTTTCCATGAAAATATGTTAAATTTATATGCAGTGAAGAATTGGGTTAATAGGTATTATATATGTGAAAAGGCTGGGGAAAAAATCTGCAAATAAATATTAAATTTAGTAGCGTTTGATAGCATTTGAAAAACGCTATCGTAAAACAAACGCTATGGAAAGTAACCATAAAAACGTTAAATATATATAAAAACGCTATATAAATATGTCAACCAATGTTGTAGAAGTACAATACTCAACGTTATAAAATATTCATAAAAAACGCTATAGAAACATGCCAAAAAATGCTATTAAAAGTCACCTTTAAGTAATATGTCTTATAGCGTTTTAGCATAATAGCACTTGAGAAATGCTATTTTATATAGAGTTTGTTTCACTATTATTTAAAACTGAAGATCTCCCATAGTATGTCATTCCCTAGAGTTTCTGAAACGCTATGGTAGCGTAACATAGCGTTTTTCAAACGTTTTGAAAGCCTCTGTTTGTTGTAGTGAGCATTGCGTTGTTTTATTTTAAAACTGATATTCATGCAGAGGAAACTCATTCCGTGTTATACGGCGTAGTATCACGACTTACCCAATTTTAAAATAAAGTTAATAACTATTTGGGTTCTCATACTTGTCCTATGACTGACCTGGAGTTTATTGTTTTCCTATAAACTCTGGGTACTCATAATTTCCACACGGGCAGTATGTAGTTGTGGTTTTGCAGATTTTCTATTCACAGGATGCTGGATTTTTGCTAGAGCTATTCTTTGGATTTGGAGTCTTCCGCTGTTTGTATCTATGTATATTTTTGTTTCCACTACATTGTATTTTATTAACCTCTGATATTTTCCGCTGTGTATCAATTATTTATACTCTGATATCTTGTACTCTGATGTAAATTGTTGTAATAACAATGAAATGTTCTTTTGTGTTATGTTCTGATAATCTGAGGATTTCTGACTTTTGGATCGGACTCGTGCAGTTTACGGTCGATACGAAGGGCCGGGATTTTGGGTCGTTGCAGGTGGTATCAGAGCTTTGATTTACAAAGCTCCGAGAAAACGACACATTAAAACAAGATGAAAGAATTCATCAGAGATAGGTTTTGTAAAATCCTATAAGAATGACTCGTTAGAGATAGGGTTAGTAATGCCCTAGAATGAGTTTGAGGAGTGTTATTTTTAAAATGAATTTAATTTTGAAAACTATATCTTATTATAAGTATATGAGTATTTTATTTAATGCATTGAATTTGGACTACCAAGTATAGGAAGATTTTGCATATACGCGTCATGAACGTATATTCAAAGTCTCAAATATACCGGGTAGATATAGAATCACACTTTAGCCGCCTGGGGATGGTTTTCGTAATGCGGTGGCATCATCAGTGTTTATTTTCGAGATTCAAAAGTAGGATGTCTATATGATTCCAATTGACTGGTGTGAGAACCAAGAACTTAGTTAAAGTTTAATATTTGTGATCTGGCATTGAAAATATATTTTTAAGTATATAAAAAATATATTTTTTGACAACTTATAAATTTGGAAAGTTAATTATAACTGATTGTTGATTGTGATGTGTGCTAATTAGTTTAACTAATTAAAATATTGGAATGATAAAACCAATATGAGAATGAAAGGTAAATTAAGCCAAATCAAATATAATATATAACTGAATTGAAAATTTGTTCAATTTGGCTGTCTACATATGTTGGACGGGTTGTTGTATGAAGGTTAATAAGAGGAATAAAAATACATGCCTGACAAAAAGGTACATAATTATTGTATTAATTAGGTACGACAGTTTTATGAGCAGATAAACCATATAAGCATATAAGTGTTTGATACATGTTGTGGACAACATAACCATATGAGCATGTAAGTGTTTGATGGTAACATGTTGAGGACAACATAACCATATAAGCATGTAAATGTTTGATGCTTATATGATGAGGACAACATAACCATATGAGCATGTAAGTATTTAATTCTTATATATTATGAACTATTTTATGGTATGTGTGATTAATAGGTATAAAATTACATGCCAATATAAAGGAGGTTATGGCGAATTTTTATGGAAATTTAAGGCATGAGCCAAATTTCGAGAAATTGGAAAGTTCTTAGAAATTGAAAAGTTAAAGAACTTGAGTTAGGACGAAGGTTGAGTGGGTCAAATAAACGACCTTCAGTTCCGTTCCTTTTCGGCACTACAACAAAATGGGGATTAGATAGCAAAATTAGATAGTGTTCCCGCATTTAACCTGTTGGCGCTCCAAAACTCTTTGAGTTTAAGCGCTATTTGAAAACAAACATTGTGTGCCCAACGCTATTCAACAACAGAGAGGCGGC
Organism: Allium sativum; assembly: GCA_030737875.1. Lineage (NCBI taxonomy): Eukaryota > Viridiplantae > Streptophyta > Magnoliopsida > Asparagales > Amaryllidaceae > Allium > Allium sativum. Next base: position 252,132,643 of record CM060920.1, read on the forward strand.
AAATAATTTTCGTTGACCGGGAAGTGAAATAAACGCTTTTTCCCCTTCCCTTCCCAAAATTTCCTTTTGCCTTCCTGAAACATCTTTCCAAATCCTCATGTCAAATGCTCTGAGTCCTCACACATCGCCTCCTCCTCACGCATCGCCCCCGACTCCAGAGGACCCCGCATCGCTTTCAAACCGTGCACTCAACTTGTCTCGCATCGTTTCAAGTCACTCTTGGCCGATAGCCATTCCACATCTCCTCCAAATCGATGCTACCATCCTTCACTGAAATCACGATCTCGAATCTGGATTCCAAAATTGCGAAGAACGCTACAGGTACTACAAGCTTTATCATGGATTTTTTCCTGTTCACTCTTATGATTCTTGAAATTTTTTTATTACTAGTTTTTAATAGGTGCTTCACATATAAATCTAAAATGTAGCTATTAAAATGAAGTCTATAAGTTATCAGGGACTGAATAATAATAATTCATTGTATTTTAAATATGAAAGTAGATATGGATATCATTAAGATAGTTGTATTTCCAATTTCGTATCATTAAGAGAGTTGCTTTTATGATCTAGCTGTAGAAACTTCTGCATCAAACAGACATGAGTAGTCATTTGTTGCTATTATGCAACTCCAGAGACAAAACAACCAACACTAAATTGCTTCTGTTTAATCTGGCCTAAATAACACTAGAGCTATTGTTTGCAAAGCAAAGAAAATAAAAAAATAAAAAATAAAAATTGTACCCAAGCCGTTCGAAATAGAAAAGGTGGATACCCAGTGCACAAGGCTCCCGTACCCAAGTGCGAGGACTTCTCAAGCCGCTCGAAATAACATTAGCAAAAATAGTTCAGTTTTACTGAGTTGACAAAAGAATAATTTACATATAAGGTATGTTTTAAAACATGGCCAAACTTGTATTAACTTATAATTTGAGATAGCAAAGCTCCCCCATATAATTATATATACATGTGTATGTATGTATGTATGTGTGTGTGTGTGTATATATATATATATATGTGTGTGTGTGTGTGTGTGCGCGTGTGTGTGTGCGCGCGTGTGCAGTTTTGAATATCATGGAAATGAATTGTATGAAATTGTTATATAAGAATTGCTTTGATCGAACTTTTGTTTGTGTTTTTATATTTTTGTACATAAATCAAGTAATAACCATTTAAAATTCCAAGAGTATATGTTTATTTTATATCTAAAGCTTCTACATGCAGAAGTTCATACTAGAACTCACCATATTTTACAAATTATTTCAATAACTTGTTCCTTTTGAACTAATATTTGATACTGTCATGTTTGCATCATATATATGTAAGGCTGGCTGTAGAGATTCTTTATGCATTATTCATAGATATGGATAAACTACTAAAATAAATAATCATTATAAAATTATTGAAAAATCAGTAGCATATATGTTAATTTATTGTAGCTAAATGTTGATGAGGTGATGACTGTCCTGTCAGTTTGAGATAGATTGACTTTATAGTTTGTAGGAAAATTGATTAATCTTTGTAGTTTGTAGGCAAATTGAAATTTATTGTAGCCGGACTATATATCATGGATTAATCTTTGTAGCCGGACTATATATCATGGATTAATCTTTGTAGTTTGTAGGCAAATTGAAATTTAAAAAAATGCCATGGCTAGTTTCAAACATCTAAATTTAGGGGGTTTATATAGTCCGGCTAACGTACCCTTGAAATGTTTAAAACAGTACAAAATATATTAATTGTAATCTTCCTACAGAATGCATTTTAAGGCTGTATTTCTTTGAATATTCCCCTGTTGTCCTGTATACACCAGGATATTGATGAAGTGTATGTACTTTCTTTACTATTACTGAAGAAGTAACGACAAATTTTCCTTTTTTAATCTGTAGTAGTTCGAGTTCAATAAATCTTGTTCGCCAACTTCTAGAGTTTCATCAAAGCTTGTTGGTGTTATTGGTTTATTTTTGATGTCAAGGATATTGTTTATTACAATTTCTTTGGCTCCATTTAAAATGTTATTTTGCCAGGGCTGTTGTTGAGTATGAGAAGAAAGTACATGAAGATTACTTTTACATCATCAGAGAATGGAGGAAAGTATGGCATCCATGGTTAGTGAGGTCGGCCAATTGCGTTCTGAATTTGTATATGCTGAGAACAGAGCAAGAGCAGTAGCTGCTGCAGCCAATCCAGGTATTATGTTTTTTATTGTTACAACGTTACGTTGCCAGTGAAGTTGTATCCTGCATTTGGTTGCCGTGCAATGAATGATGTTTTTAAACTATGTTTTTAACTAAATATGAATTGGAATATGAATCGAATCATAAAAAGAGAGAGAAAGAGTAGTTTTGAAAATATTATCGAATATGAAAAAAAATCACACTCAGCCGACATGATTATAAAATGGAAAAATATATGTAAAGCCACTTCATCTTTTGGCTTCAATATCTTACAAATTTAAGCCGAAGGCCTCCCTGCTATAGCTTCTCCTACCCAAATAGTTTGCTCCAGATTTTGGCTGTAGCATTAAAAAAATTGCAAAAGAAAACCGCTGCCTATATCTTTTCCGACCATCGTAAGCCACCTCTACCACGTTTCCTGACCAGCCTTCGCCTTGGCAAGCCACCAGACAACTAACAACCAACTAAAACCAAGCTCCTCCTTCTGACACTGTGGTTAGGGCTGCACACAACCCATATCCAACCCGACCCAACCCACCAACCCGACCCAACCCACATAAACCCAACCCAACCCATCCTAGTTCGGGTCGGATATGGGTTACAATTTGTAACCCATACTATATGCGGGTCGGGTTTGACATTTTGTTCAACCCAACCTCATTTTAACCCAACCCAAACCTATTTAAAAAAAAACTAATTTAATATCCATCCAATTAAAATTAGAATAGTATAATCCTAGAATAATGTTTATGTATTCTATAAATAAATGTACAAAAAATATTTCATGTCAATCCAAACTAGATAGAATTTGATAAATATATCTTAAAGAGCATTTTAATGTATTTTAAAATGAAACACTTGCTCAACTATGTAGTAAATTAATTTCATATAATGTGTTTTACAATGAAATTTTAATTATATGTCTTGTAATGAATCGGTTATTTTAAATGCATTATGCTAGCTAAAATCTGATATATTAGGCTGAATATTTTGATATAATTTTTAGAAAAATCCCTCATATTCTCATTTTTTATTGTATTCAAGTGACCCAACCCAACCTTACTTAACCCGATCCAACCCATACTTCAACCCAACCCATATCCAACCTCATATAGGGTCGGGTACGGGTTGAGCTACCTTAAACCCATACCTATGCGGGTCGGATAAAGTATTTGGTCTGACCCGACCCAACCCATACTTTGTGCAGCCCTAACTGTGGTACACTACCAGACTCTTTCCAACTCGTTCTAAAACCCATGAACTGACTGAATGCTCTAACAAGTTTCTACTGTTCACGATAATTATTTATCTCCTGAATTTGCATATCAGATTAAGAGAGGATTAACAAGTTTCTACATGCTTTAAAGTTGTGTTTAATTTGTTTCTATCACGATTTATAAGTAACCTTCAATTCCAGGATTCAAATAGTAATGCCCACATCCTAATCTAAACAAAAAGTGTGTATATGCAGTAATTTCACATGAAGTGGAAATGTAAAATTATGACGAAGCCATAAAGGATCCCATGTTTATCTACTTTTTCTTATGTCTTTTGTCCGCAACTGCAACCTTAATCTTGATTGTTTTTCGTATTGCCAGAGGTCTGTTTTCATTATTCTTATAAGTTACCTACAACATGACTCAAATCCAAGATCCATAATTCATATCACACACATGCATATATAGATATATATTTGTATAATGAGTGTGATTCCCTTGCTATACACCTGATTTATATATCTTCCGAAAATATATTCTAAGAAAGAAAATATTCTGTGTAAAATTTAATATTAAACAATTAAGAACTTAATTCTAATATTTTAACCATACTGCAAACATGAAAAAAATGTACCTAAAAATAATAAAACACATGCAATTTTGGAACTACATAGTGTCCGATGAATCTTTTACTAAAACATGGACGCTAAATAGTTATAGGAATTCCTATTAATAATGGGCCGCTTTTATCCATATTCTAATTTCTACCTCTGGAAACTTGTACATTTATGACTGAGTTCCAAGCCTTTTTGTTACAAAGATATTCCCCTTGGTGTTGAGACTTGTTCAGTGCCTCAAACGGTAGAATTTCCTTTTCTGTTGTGATTGTAACAGAGTACGTACTTTGATTTTATAGTCTAAAGCATGAAAAGATTGCACAGCTGCAAGCTCGCTGTTTGTTTTGTACATAGAAGTTCTTAGCTATGAAAGATTATTAGTTATCTATCATAATCTCTCATTTGTTTGTTCTTGAAATTTATATAGTATATATAACTACTTGCATATATAATGTGACTGCGTATGCTGCAAGTTCTTGTATTACATACTATTGTTTGTATGTGATGTGATTATTTACAACATCTTTTTACACTTCAATAAAATTCTTTTAGTTATGTTAGTAATATATATTACTTAGCTTCTTTTGGGTTACTGAAATTTGTTGTTTGGAATAGCAAGATCTGTGAGGTTACCTAATATAGTCGCCTTCACTATTGTTTCCGTTCTTCCTTGGTCGAGTACATTTTTATCAAGTGTTATTATATTTTTGTCTAGGAAAGGAGGACTTATTGCTTTGTATGCAAAGTCCTTGCATCCATTAAGAGATCAAATATTTTGAGAATTCAATTGGTTGTCCCTAATGTAATTTGCGCAATGGTTCCTATCTTCTGCAACTACTATCCATGCAGCTTAATCCTAAGGTCTATGTTCTCATTGCCTCCAATTCATTTACCATGATCAAAATTTTCCAAGCTTAGTGTTGTGATCTTAGCAGTGCTCTAGTTCTTATTACCGGTAAATCATGTATGGGCAAATTTTTAGAATCTGATAATAGAATATACAATAGCACACTGTATCACCTATCTTGCTTATGAGGTAGTGAGCAAGGTTGTTGAGTAGTGCCGATTGCAGGTAATCGGTTAAAACATATTCTAGCACAAATCAACGAAAACTAATCAAAATACATGAATTATTACACTGTTGAATTAAAAAGTAAAATCACTGATGGAAAAATCTACTTCAATTTGTGTGTAGGAACCACTTAAACGGTATATTAGTTTGGATAATCCAATTAAGCAATAAATCAAATTACAGAATCAGAGATTAAGCAATTTGCCATTTCGGATCATCATAATTCTTTTCTTTGCTTGATTAATCATCTCACAGCTTACATATATGGAAATTGTCAGGTTAATCTGGCTGGAATCGATCACTTCAGTAAAGTCATATACGCATTGCTAGCCAAAGGTAATCGAAGCTGTCTTTTTTTATCTCTCCCTTTAAAGTTTATTTCTTAAGTTATTAACCAATGTCGATTAGCTCACATGCAAGGACAATACCACATGTTTCAATTTACTTCAGGGATCTGCCTCAGGCATTATCGAGTAGCTTCTACTTCTTTTAATAAGATGTAAATGGGTACCCAAACCCATTTATTGATATAAACGGGTTTCACTAAACCACTCACATGTAAACGGTTTTATGTAAACTATTTAAACATTTTTTATATATAAATACGAAAGCTTCTCTTCTCTCTGCTCACAAATTCGAGAACAAATCATTCTTTTGTTCATGGCTTCGTGAGAAACCCACCCCAACCTATAAAGAAATATGTATCTATATATTGATCATATTTTAGAAGCTTCGATCTATTTGTTTGATTTTCAGTATATGTTTCAAATTAAATAACACCTCCAGTGATAAAAAAGGAAAAGCATTATTATTTAAAACTAAATGTGTGATGCAAATCAAATGTCTACAAAGGTTTCTGCCAATAACCCTTACTTGCTAATTGAAATAGTTTGTACTATTCAATACAGATAATCAGACTTGTGTTTCAGAGGGAAAGTATGTGGAATCATGTGGCTTTTTTGAATACAAAAGGTTTCTTGGCTTATTCGATAGATAAAATCCATAACTGCTATTTTACAGTAAGTAGGGATTTGTGGAACATTGCTGTCCTAGAATTTCAGTAGCCAAGAAATAACAGCAGAAAATTTTCTGCGCTCTCAAGTCTGATAAATTATGCTCACATGTTTTTTTTTTCATAGAAAAAAAAGCAAAAACTTACTCACACATATGTAGTACTACATCTCAATGATACTACAGTCTAGATATATAAATAATCAACTACTCTATGGAAGATCAAGGGTGCAATGTCCAAGCCTACCAGTCCTATACAAACTAAGCAATTTAGAAACTACTGTATTGTGTGAATCCTTACTAGATGCTGGCAGTTTGAAAGCATCAGTTAAAACAGTAAATTGTACCTCAAGTAGCCTTTCCAAATAAACTTCATTTTGTAGACAGCCCTTGAAATTTGAGATAGTTAAATACAGAGTTCTACGAGAACCTCCTTCACGTTGATATCTTGTGTGTGATTAGAAGGTTTTAAATATGAGCCTAAGATGCAAATTGGAAAAACATAATTACTCGGACAACGTTATGAAAGATTTTAAATAATATGACCTAAGAGCGGTAATTTCCCTTGATCTTCTTAGGTACGAATTTTCTTCCATATTTGAACATCGTAAACTATAATTCAATTTTAAAAGTACGAATATAAAATACCAATACCGTAAGTGTTTTTTCTTACTTTTTATCCAAGTTGAGACCTTCTTAAGCTATTTTGAAGGCATGAGGGATATCATCCTTTGACTTATTTCATATGTACATGTTCCACGCATACAAATTTCATGTGAAGAAGCCTATCAGCTAAATATCTATTAGAACCATTTTGAGTTGAGGTTAATAAACGTGTGATGCAAATCAAATTATTTGTTTGAATAAGTCATTTGGCTTATGTACTAGTTTCGTTACCTTACTTGCTAATTGTAATTTTCATTTTATTTCTGACAATAACCAAACAACGTATACTTTCAAAGACGCGATATGATATACCTAAATATTCAATGTATACACATATGCACAAAATATGACCCAATTATTTGTTGTGTACATGTTTGTTTTCCCTGGTTTTCCACCCAAAATAACATGATTTTGCAGTTATAACGTGAAAAAGTAAATAACATGTTTTACGCTCCCCTTTTATATCATTTCCAATGAACCCTTTGATGCCCATTTTCTTCTTTTGCTCGCACGTTAGTGCCTCGAACATTTCATATGGAAGCATTGGTGGTAGTCTTTTCTAATTAGGCTCCTTCATCACTTATTATTTTATTTTTGTTAGATCTCAATAAGGATTAACAGATAAGTATTTCTTTACTCTGATAACAGTGGTGAGATTTTAATTTTATTTACGAAAGGTTCATCTCCAGTGAAGCAAGAACATAATTTTCTGCATTCTAATTCTATGAAGCAGGTGTCTAAATCATGTTAATAATTTTTTATATAACTGTTTGATGTAAAGTGTGTATATATAATTTATATTTGTGTGTGCCTGTGGTTATAATGTTGTAAATAGTGTATTCACTACTATATGAGTTTTACACATACCAGGTGATTCACGTTTAACAGTTATGAATCTTGGAGGGGAGTGTGTGTGTCATATATATATATATATATATATATCAAACAATTCATCACTGACCTTCTTATGCAATAAAATACGTGTGCACGAAGCATAAGTTCCACAGATAATAGTCCCATTAATTGAACGGTTGTTCAAAATTTATACCCAATTGATCTATTTTTTGTCCCTAACGGCATGTCAATTCTCTCCTCCATGTAATTGTTGAAAGGTTTTATCACCGGTGTATTTAAAGCTTATCAGATAAAGGTCATTGTGCAATACACCTTCTGCTATTAATAGCTTCTCCGCTGCTTTTATATATGAGATAGTTAGAAAAATTGTAACAGATTTATTATCCATTGAAACAGGGTGTGGAGCGGCTTAGCACGGAGCGCCGGAAGCCGTGGTGTCAATTGGCATTTTCTAGCTAGCACATCAGAGGAGTTCTTTCCTATAAAAAATATTGGTTCTCAAGTCACTGAATCTTGCAGTATTTATTTCTGGCAAAATAAAGCAACATCTCCATCCCTAAAGCGGGTGGTTATATTGAAAGGTAAACTTTCTTAAAAATTTCTTAAATTAAAGCATCAAAGAATATTACTTCAATGTTTCATATTATTGAATGTCTAGCCGTTTTCCTCTTGGTCTGTCTTTATAACAAAACGTGCTACAAACGTGTGTATTAGTTTGAAAACAATTATAATTTCATAACTAGCCTGAGCTTGCCATGTTAAGCAGCAAGCCTAAGCTTGCTGTTTAAAACAGCAAGCAGGCTTGCTGTTTCAAAGCTTTGAAATATGCATATGTTTGTGTATTCACACCAAAAAAAAAACCAACTAGAAACTACATATGCATATATGTTTGTCAATAATTGCAATTTGAAACAGCAAACCAGAGCTTACTGTTTCAGCAAGCTGGGGCTTGCTGTTTCAAACATCAAGCTCTCAGCAAGAGAGTTGAAACAGCAAGTAAGAGTGAACCGAATATGAGTTGATGGGGATTAGATTGTTTAGTGAGTATATCATAGTTGATAGACGCAAATTGAGATAAATTCAGACCAGGTAATTTATAATCGTTAATGCATTATAATAGTTAGCATTTCAAGTTTACCGAGCCATTTAATTGTAAAAGATGTTCAGTAACAAATGTGATTTTGGTCATCATTATAATAGTTAGCATTTCGGGACCCAACTCCAGAAGTCCACATTATTAACAAATGTGTTTTTTGTCATCATTTTAATTCAAAGTTTGCATCCATTCATTTATAATGTGATCGCTCAGCAGCCAAAATGATTAGTTGGCATTTTCCAGAACAGAGGCTCAAAATGTATTAGATTAAACTAAATTAATTGAATATTATGTATAGTATGAATTTTGGCCTGTTTATCTTTTTGCACTACAGAATTTTTCTATGATGCCAATTGTCATAAAATTGCATGGGAGTTATTGTGCAGACCTAATTTAGATGGTGCAATAGGCCTCAACTCATTTAAGGCAATCTTGCTAAATTAAGTTGTTATAGACCTTACTTAAAAAAATTATAGACCATGAAGTGATTAATTCTGAACAATCTATACATAATACAACTCAAGGAAATGAAGAGAAAACACATATCTTATCGATTAAAAAATATCATACTCAACAGCATAAGGTATAATCGTTAAAACGACAAACATTAGGAGAGAAGTTCTTCAAACAATTATTAAGTTACTTTCATGACAACTGATAACTAGTAACCACATAAACATAACTTCTAGCTTGAACTATAGGGATTCAGATTACATAGTATATAAAGGCAGTATTATATCATTATTCTGTTATCGTTTACCATACAATTACCAGAACTTCTTTTTTTTCCCATTGGGGATGCTGACAGTAGCCGCCCTACTGCTTTTTTTTTATACAAAATAACTTATACACAATCGTGGAAAAGCTTGAATTGAGAATAAAACCGAAGTCCAAAAGATGGCGACGTTGGCATATAAATTTGTAGGAACCCAGAATTTTGTTTGTTGAAAATTCTTGAAAATCAAGAGAAAAGGTGATAGATTATATATATATATATATATATATATATATATAAGTTTGAGGGAAATTAATATCCATTAGATTTATAATACTGACAAATCCAAGCTTGGCTGTACTAAACATTCCTTGTTAACCACCATTTTTGCTATACAGAGCGAACAAGCTTATGCAGCTTAAGGAAATTACTACTCGTTTTTGTATGTATTAGGAAAATTGAGTGACTTCAGAAGGAAAATATTGCAAACATTACAGAAAAATGGAAATTTTAGTTTTTGTACTCAACATGTTAATATAAAATACTTTATAGAAATTAAAATTTAAATGTCTTATGTTGGAGAAAAACATTTGGAATATAGAATAATTTTACTTATTCACTATATAAAAGCTGACAGTGAAGGTCAAGATGCAGTTATCCATTGTAAACTTTTTGTTAATGTAATATAAATAAATATATGTACTCCTAAAGCACCCAAATCAGAAAGCAAAAACTGAAGTTAAACCAATAATAGGTTACGAATCTGAATGCACTTGAATTCAAAAAACCAGGCATAAATTTTTTTATAGTTACACACACACGATCGCACGCGCGCACTTACATATTTCACACCAATGCACTGACATGAAAGCTCCTACAGTTCGCATAACTCAAAGGATTTTACATAGGCAATACGAGCATAAAATGAAGCATAGTTATGAGTGATTTACTCACGAAATTCAAACCAAATGATGGAATAAATAGGAATATATTTATTAATATTTCATTGTTCAGTCCCTTTTATTTGTAAAGCCTCAAACTAGTTTGACATGTATTTCATAGTTGATAATTCTCTAAGGTATGCATGCTCGATCAAAATTACATTTGCCTCTTTGCCAATTGACATGAGTTTTTGGATGAGATTGAACTGAGGGTTCACCTCCGGCAGACCCCCATTTTCCTTTAAGGCATCCCTGAGCCTGCGTACCAAGGCGTCCAGGCTTCCCTAGGCCTGCTTCGGAGGGCACTGGCATGGCACGGGTGGGTGTGGGTTCCCGAAGTAAGGGCAGGCGATTTCTTTCTGAACTGGTCGAGGTACCGGAGGAAATCGAGGACATGGGCTACGCTGCAGCGGGAGAGGGTCAGCGGGTGCCTGTGGTTGCGCAGGTACAACCCAAATGTTGTCTAGTCATGATGCTTGTGACTCGTGCCTGGTTGGATGGTCTGATGTTGCTAGTTCTAAAAGGGATGGCTGAGGTGACACTATGGTCATTTGGGAATATGTTGGTTGGAGATGGTACATGTAGATGGATGTGTAGTGAGATTATGAAAAGAGGGGAAGTCAGCCTTATATAGAGAGAGAACAGAGGATAAATACTTGCATAGAAAGAGTAGGAAACATGCAGTTGCAACTCACATTTTGTTTTCTGCCCTACTTAATGGACCTGCATTTTTTTCTTTTTTCTTTTGGTCAAGACGAATTTAACAGTGTACACTTTCTTTTTACTAGTACTTTGTACTCCTTAACCCACCAAACATTCCACAGCTCATGCTTAGTTTTGTGTGCGAATATTGAATAGATATAATGTGTTCTTGGTTGGATAAGGCGCTGTTTACTTTGGTACCAAATTCACATCCATATTTATATTGAATGGCATGAAAATATGTGGCAGCTTATTGATCATGAGCACACTTCGATTAAAGTGTAATTGCTCTACCCGTGCAGACCAGGAAAAAAAAAGAATAGTAAAAAAAAGAAAAAAAGAAGTTTAAATGGATCTTTCATCCTCGAACTGTTTACTTATGCATTTTCAGGTGGCAATGGGAAAATCTATGTGCCTAGAAACCCACTTCAGTTTTGCTCGCAATGCTTTTATATCTGTATTACATATATGTATTTCATATATAATTACACGAGGCGAGTATTACTCATAATGCTTTTATTATTATTTTTTCCAGTAAACACACTTCAGTTTTGATTTTCCGGTTGTCCTGAGGATCCAGTTACAGCAGGTGCAAGATCATCTCCGTCCTAGACATCAAATGGGGTACACTGGATTTTAATTATTTGGTTAGTGATTTTTCAATCTCCTTTTGCCTTACATAACATATTTGAACATATCACATATTATTAGTTTGAGCATGACACAACATAGAAATGCAAGTGTTATGTACATATCGATGCTTTTGGGTACATCTTATAGAAGTTTAATATATGTGCCTCTGTGATATACATGCAAAATCAAATATTTTGAGCTAAATATCGCTTATTTTTGTTGTAACAGGACCAAACTGCTTATGTTTTAGACAAAATATCAAAAGCAAAACAAGATTAAATCAAGCATTCGACATGGAAGAGGTGATCAAACAATATGTATGAATCGTTAAGTTTGGATATGTGGAAGTAGTTTGAACTATATGTATGAAATATAAGTTTGAATATATGAATATTGTTTGAATGATATGTATGAAATATTATATTGTAGTTTACATGTTTGTTCGTATTGAAAATGTGTTTGTATACATTTAAGAAATAGATAACGATATATATATGAATAATGTTTGAACGATATGTGTATATATAGAAGTAAATAAAGAGCTGAAATGGTGGTACACGAATGTTATAAAATTGTCAATGAAATTATAGCGTTTTAGAAACGCTATCAAAACATAAAAACAAACGCTATTAAAAACAGACAATAAACGCTATAATAAGTAACAGTTGGCTAAGATTTCATATAGCGTTTTGGTTAATAGCAAAAGGAAAACGCGATAGATTATTAATTTTTCATAGCGTTTTGATTTTGCTATTTAAAGTTGGAGGCCTAACATAGCATGTCGTTCCATGGCGATCTCTGAAACGCTATTATAGGCTATAATAGCGTTTTTCAAACGCTATTAAAACCCTTTTTTGTTGTAGTGCGAGAACGAAAATTTTTAAGTGGGTAGATTGTAACAACGTGTATTTTTAGTCAATTTAAAATAGAGTTTTAACTGATTTTAATGGATTTTTAAAAACTTTAAAATGATTTATTTTGAGAATTAATGACCTAGAATTTATTTAAAAATGAAGTTAGAACGTATAAATATAAAATTGAATTAAAAATGAACTCGTAATGTTGCGGTAGTTTGAAATTTTATTATTGAACTTCAAATAAGCATACAAAATTCAAAATACGTCAGATTTCTGTAAAACGAGAAACATTAGAATATTTTGAACTATGTTTTTCTAATGAATATAAGAAATCGAAATTTTATATTATATATTGTAAGTTATGTCCAATTCAAAATTTCAAATAGTCGCTATGGAATTCATTAATATTATATAAGCCCTTAAAAATGACCATTTTGCAAACGACCTCCGTTTTCAATGAAATAAATTTTGTTGGATCTAGAATATTAAATTATTTTTAAATTTAAATTTTCGTGTTTTTGGAGCTAGTATGTGGCTGTGCGTAATTTAAATGTAAAATAGTAAATATTTTGACTTTAAAAGAGCAAATGGACTCGAAATTCAACAAAACAAGTTTTGTTGGATCTGTAATGTCAAGATACAGCTGTATGTTAATTTTCATTGGAAATGGGTTTCGTATGTGAGCATATGAAATTTTAAACAACAAACAAAGGTAACAATCAAATAAAATAAAATAAGTAAATAAAAAAATAGAAAACCCTACCATATATAATGCCCGTAGCATTTCTAACCCTATCCTATTTTCTCTCTTAGTCAGAATGTAGTCGCCACCTCCAGTAAAAATAAAATGTGAGAAATCAAACTTTAGAAAATCAAAACAAAATCGAATTTCCTCTTAAAAAAATTTAAAGATTATATATTTGGGGTCCTTATTCCATGAGTTCGATTTGGTGTAAATACCATAGGGTGAGACATTATTTCAAGCAGCTATAAAATTTCCAACGTGAATACATTCTAGGGTTGGAGAATTCGAGACTTAGAACCTTCAATTCGTGAAATGGAGTTTATACTTGGATTCGTAGTTCGATTTAGCATCTCGTGTTGAAATTTTAGGGTATTGCATGAATTTTTTTGTTGATGAACTCATGTACATAACAGTCGCGGGCCTAGAAGTCGCAACCCACCGGATGCGTGCGCTTGCTTCGAGAATGATGTAGGTTGATGGAGATTATAAAGGAGAAGATTTTGATGATTTTTGTTTGAAGTGTAATGGAGTAAAATGGAAGAAAGGGGTGAAGGAAGAAGTCCGCATGGGAATGAAGAAGCTACAAGCATGGGTTTTGTTTCAGCAGGGAAGAAGGATAATGAGTGAGGGGATTAAGGATTCATGGGTAATCAATTAAGTGTGGTGCTAAGGGCACCCCAATATCATCTTCCTACTACCACAGCTAAAAAATGCCAAAAAAATGTATAATCCTCTCTTCTTAATACCAAACAATTAAAATAGGGGCTACCATCGTATTTCTCATATTTCTCCATCTCACTGTCATTGCGTTCGAATAACCTAAATTAAATTCGATCAGCAAAAAAATCTTCGTCTCCGACTAACTTCGACTCCGATGACGACGAGAAGAGGCAAGCAAATTGTGTCCCAATCGAGCATGAATAAGAAAGAAGAAGACAAAGTGAGAGATTAGAGCTTCAAATGGTAAGAATTTGAATTTTCCCATGGGAAAGATGAAGTAGACAGCGATTAATCTTGCTTAGGGTTTTTAGATTAGGGTTGAGTACGTGATTAGTTCAGCAAATAATTGTTGAGTGCAAGATTAGAATAGAGAGGTACTATGGTATTAAGAAGCATACAAAATTTAATGAGTTTTATTTTTATAGTTGCGGTATTTGGAAGAGAATATTGGGGTGCCCTTAGCATCACACTTAACTAATATTTAATTTAAGTTAATGACATGTATATGTATGCAAATTTGTAAAAAAACATAACTTTTTCATACGTTGTCGGAATTCAGCGAAATAGGATCCAATGGAACCGTATCGACGAGAAATTCACAAAGAAACTGATTTGGAGAGATTTTGAGCTCGTGGCAATTTATGGCCAAGAAAAACGTCTGATTGAATAATTCTACGTTCAACGTTATTTGGCGATAAACGACCAATGTGAGAGCTCTCACTCAAACTGATTTTTTTTGTAGTTATTATAATCATAACTGAATATATATATATATATATATATATATATTGATTACCTATGCTGATTTTTATCTGGTTAATTATTATGAATTGTTATACGATATATGGTAGCTCGCATCACAATTTGCTTGCAAGCCATATGGATGAATGGATGATTTATTGTGTTATGATTTGGATGTTATTTTAAGTTGATTAACATGTTAAAATACTTATGGTAGTTGAGATTGGATTAAACATCCATTTACAAGTCGAATGACTTGATTATGTTCACCTATTTAAGTGATAGTGACTGGACTGAATAATAACTTGAAACATATAAGTTATGCTTAATTTCATGGAATTGTGATTGATTTGGATTGATTAAATAATTTATTAATTGATTATTTGTGGTTGAAAACCCCACACAGGTAATGGGAAGAAAATAAACATTAATCTTGATCCTAATTGTGTATATTGTCAATCTGCGAATTGACATAACTGTATAAGCATTATTTAACGCTTATATAGTGTAGTGCACTTTGTGGGTGAATTGGATGCGGTATGCTCGACGTAATTTGGATGTTAAATAGTTGTTCGAAACTATTATTGAATACATATAATGTATATAATCCATATAAATTTATTTATATGCATATTGGTTGAGATTTCGTTCCAGTTCGAAAGAAAATTGAATATTTTAATAATATAATATTCGATGAAAAATAAAGGTTTGATTTTGACATCCGATTTTGGATGGACACAAAGATATAAAAATATCGATGAATTTTCGTAACTATAACGAATGGTTGTGAATAAATCTTCACTTGGTTTTGACATGTCGAAGTTTTTTATTTGAAATGAATGGTAATTTTTCAAAGTAAAGTTCATTTAGGCTATATAGCAAACATTTTAAAAGAAGTTTTCTTTTGAAATTTCTTCGTTTATCTTTATAACGGCTGTCAGGAAAAATTTGAATAGAAAATAATGAGTTTGAAAATATAATATTACTTCAATGATTAGAATAATACTAAAATTGACTTAAAGTTGAAATATGTAATTTTGAAGAGAAACGACAAAAATGGAATTTCCAATGTTAATAAAATGTAATGAACCTCAAATCTGTACTATCTAAGTTGACTACATACATCACACGTCCAACCCAAATATCACAGAAATACGAATCATTTTTTTTAGAACAAAAAGGTAGAAGAAGAACAGAAATAACAACACAGAATCTCACATCGCAGCGGAACAAAATATAATATGTCATAACTTTTGAAATACAAAATTTTAACTGTATAACAAACACTTATCAGAGTACAACAATTACAACACAGCAGAATAAAAATACTATATATCTAATATTAAAGCCTCCTGCTCCAAGCTCCTTTAGATAGATCTGAAAAATCCTGAACTACCTGACTGCCTGTACAAATTTGGGCACCCAAGAGTTTAGGTAAAACAAAACAAAATAAACTCCGGGTCAGTCATGGGACTGGTATGAGTAAACAATTTAAAACAATTTGAGAAACTAAACGATATATCATAAGACCACGCCGTATAACACGGAACGGGTTTTTCCCTTATGAGAATCCAAAACACTTGATTTAACTTTCAAATCTTTTTGAAAGAAAACGATAGTCTTTATATCAAAACTCTTTTGATATTATAATAGTGTCTAAATCAATTAAATAGAAATCTAGTGGAACACTTTCATCTCACGTTCCACGTATATATAATATACAATCAAAACCGCGGGCACTTATTGGGTATTGCATTTCCAACTATAACAAGGTATGGAACCACCTTCCGATAGTGTATCTCTAGAGGAGAA
Organism: Allium sativum; assembly: GCA_030737875.1. NCBI lineage: Eukaryota > Viridiplantae > Streptophyta > Magnoliopsida > Asparagales > Amaryllidaceae > Allium > Allium sativum. The sequence continues at coordinate 252,149,217 of CM060920.1, forward strand.
TATACTGGGTTCAACAAGAACATCTTGTAACCCGGCCACACATGACCGACTACTCATTTCGCTTGAGTGTATCGAATGTATATCACCAACGGTTGGGATCAGCAACCATTTCCCGAATGAGGCAGCATCGAATAGAATAAGGAATTAAATGAATCTCTAGATAGGTGAGAATACACCCTAATGGAAGCTACCCACATAGCCATGTTGCCTGCCCGATTTTTGTCATTTCCCGGTTGTTGAGGCCTAAGGCTACGATTACTTATCATTCATTGATAACACAATCACTTTGAATGTCACATTGTCAGATCCGTTAATCATTAATTGATTTGCATAAATATATCCTAGATATTATGCTAAGAGAATAAATTCTCCGCCACCATATATATTTATACAGACCAACATATGCGATCATTGGAAATACTCTGTCAGACACTCGTCCATACACGTTCGTTCTGGGACTGAACGAAACCGAAGGTACAATTTCCATTAATAGGAAAAGCCCTTGCACTTTACTCCGTCTTCAATTATATTCATATAATCTGATTCGCAACGCTACAGCCAATACGGAGTGGTTCTCAGATAATAATCCAACCGGTCTCTCCACATTGACAAGGATATTGGCAAACACTTCGATAGTCGGTTATTTAACTATCGAAGAAAAACAAACATCCATTCAAACCATCAAACAAATCACTAGGCCTTTTAATTAACATTTCATTAATTAAATCATTTCTCTGTTTCTTTATCAATATTTGTTAACCAAATATTTTAAATAATCATCTTGGCCTCTTACGCTATTTGGAAAACATTTCCATATATCGTCTTCTTTGTCTTCTATACTTAGAAAATATATTCTATTTACAATTGGAAAACGTTCCAATTACTTATCTCTTCCACGACCATTCATTTATTTCTATACTCAGGAAATATTTATTATTATATTTCTAAGTTTCCACTTACTTGGGTTAAAACGAATGTTGTGTAAAACATCGTTACAACAACCCAAAACATTGCATTCAACTAACTCTTATTCAAACATTTCTCTTCGAGACTGGATCTTGTTGTTTATTAGTTAGTAATGAAATCAATCAAGTTGGGGTATAATTACCACTCAGACCTCGATAGAATAACATCTTTAACTTCAAAACAGACAAGACCACTTATCTCAAATCATCAACACCATAAAAACCACTTATTCATTTTTAAAACGTATATATATATATATATATATATATTTCTCTTTCTATTACCAGATTTTTGATTTCCTTTTGTTTATAATATTCTATTTTTAAGATCGTTTCCTTACCGGATTCTATATATATTGATATATAGATTTCTAATTATCAAATTATCTTAAAAATATTTCAACTCCTTAAATTCCAGGAAAATTTCGCGATAACCTCCTTTGTACCGGTCGATAGTTCAAACCTCAACTCGCCTCTCTAGACCCTTTCCATTCAAAAAGAAAATCGAAAACCCAAGTGGCTTGCCGATTCGACGCATAAAATCTCATATGGAATTTAAACGTGTACCTTTTTGTCGGGCACATAAATTATAATCTTCATATACTTCATTCCAAACCTGCTTAACCTATATACGTCCATTCCCAATTTATTCTAACTCAATCGAATTATTTTAATTCAATTCGCTAATTTATTTCTTTAAATTAGCTCTTTGCCTGTTTCACTTTTTAATTAAACATATCACGTTCATACATGATTTTAATTTGCTTATGAACCAATTGAATTCCATTTTCACTCCAGTTTCATATTCGATTTCGAATATGAATTTACCAACCGAATTCACTTATCAAAGCCAATTTCGATTCCAAATCCCTCTAACTAATTATTTTATAAAATTCTATATAAATCGAATTTCATTTATAAATCCGTTGGATTTTTCTCAATTCAAATTCATACTTTGGATTCCGAAATATAATCAATCATCCCATTTCAAAACACTTTCCAATTCATTTTTAAATTCATATTTGAATTTAAACTGCTACATTATCTCATGATAATTTATTTTCACCAGAGTTATAAATATCATTTATAAATTCAACTTCTTTGTTTCATATATTTAAACAAATTTCCATTTCAAATCCATTTGAAACCCAATTCATTTTATATTCCGAATTCTAAAATAAAAGCCGTCACTCTCTTTTCTAAATGATTTCAAATTTTATTTTTAAATTCACACTTGAATTTATAGTTACCAATTATCTCTTGATAATTAGTTCACCATATTTATAACATTGTTTATAAATTTACTTGTTTTACATTTAAACAAGTCCATTTCGAAATCTATTTAAAACCAAAATCTTGTTTTGGAATATTCTGTCTCTTATAACTTATCTATATATAGAATCTATTTGCATATTTAATTTTAGTTTATATCTAATACGATTTAAATATTCTTTCCTAGAAATACTATATTTAAACAAATTCGATCTAATCGATTCAATTCATAAATCCATACGGATTTATTTTTAATTCAATGTATATTCTGAACATCAGAATAAATTTCACCGTTTACTTCTTTAAAACGATTCCCCATTTCTATTTTTAAATTCTCATTTGAATTTAAATATTCAAATTATCAAATGATAAATTTTCCACTTTATTTATAAACCATGTTTATAAATTCATTTCAATTCTCTACACTATTTAATTTATAAACAACGTTTATAATTTCACTTCAAATTCCTTATTATTTATTTATAAACAGCGTTTATAAATTCACCACTTGTTTTATGTATTCAAACAAGTTAATATATTTATACCCCAATTGAAATTGAAATTCTATTTTAGATAAATAGATTTTTTCCATTTAAATTCCTTTCCCGATATTTTTATTTATCAACATTTCAGGTCCATTGATATTTTAACCAATCAAAAATACCAATTATTGACCACGGATTTTCTAACCCATCATATATTATAATATATATATGAGAACAAACAAATAATATTATTTTTGAAGAATCCAGTTGGATCCCTCCAACCTATTTCCCTACATCCACAGTCGTTAGCCAACATAAATAATACCCATCCTGCTTCGAGACAGGATATCGCGGTATAGAAGGTCATCCACTATTATAGCGTGGGGCGCATAGGGTCATCCGCTAATGATACTGCGGGCATCCACTAATGGTACTGCGGGAATCCAACCACCAATATATATATAATAACCACAAACCAATCCTAAATAACTAATATATGTTTAATAACAGCCACGGTAATATTTTAATGCAACCAAGCACCATCAATTATTTTTAACAACTAAAAATAATTCTAAATAATAAATTGAGTGAGATTTACTCACCGAAATTTCGGTTGTCGAATATCCGGTTTATTTCCATATTTTCGGCTTTGAATCATTTCCAATAAATCTGTTTATACCTACGATTTTTTATTTATCAATTAATATTTTATTTAAATTAACTACTTAAATAAATAAATAAATTATTCTATGAAATTTAAATTTATTAAAAACGTATACCTCTGCAAATTCTTGTTCAGTCGGTATGACTTCCCTCCTAACTACCATAGGATCATTCTACCAATATGCTGCATTTGATACCACCGCAATGCTGCTACCATTCCTTATCCTAGTCGTCATGCCCCTCCTCTACAGTTAGCATCTCCATCAGCCAAGTTTTCTGCCCTAGCAACAGACTGCATTGTCTAAAAATCCTCAACTTCTTACTGTCCTGAGACTCCTCCAACGCACGTTCAGACCCAGTCACATTTGAGAACAAATCAAACTCCCCAAAACCAAGGCTGACCTTTACTTTGCTCAACTGCCAAATCCCCTCAGATCTACCCACGTCCTCTCGGCTACAGATTTTGATGCCAGAAACTTGATCGCACCTCTCCTTCCCCAATCGACATAAAACAAACGAACTCCACTAGATTCTAACATAACCGAATAATGATTATACAGACCTCCCCTGAAACCCACATCGACCGTACCTTCACCCCTTCCAAAAATTATGCGAATAAGATTATTGTCACACCCTCTAACCAGCTCCAGCGCGTGCTCTTCCACGCAAGAAGTGCAACGCCACCCTCAACATCCTGATCGACGAACCTCATGCCACGTTGTTCGAAAGTGGAGCTAGCTCAGAAATCGATCGCACCCAGGTTGGAACGCGCGAATTGAAGCACAAGTAAATGGGAAGCTAACGAATCAAATGAAATTTCGTTTTCACTAAGCTTTGCGGTTTTCGATTTAATTTTGAAAGAGGGGAGTCCTGTTGTTTTATTTGTTGAATGAAAAAGGAACGACTTTAAATTGAATTAGGAAAGGGAAGCACGGGTTTCCAATCGGGATTTGATTTTGTTTTTGAACAAAGAAAAGAAAGGTAAAGCCGTTTTTACAATGAAAGCTTTCGAATTCATGGTGTGGGGAAGGAAGGAACACGGTATTTTGGAGCTTTTGATTTCCTGAGGAACGAAATGGAAAATAAGGAGGATATCGCGTTTATATAGGGATAGAATTCTTCGGCATTAAGCAATAGGTCTATGCAAGGTATATAGGTAGGTCAGGGTAAGTACACTATTTTTAATTCGATTTGATGTGTATTTAATTTGATTTAAAGAGATCTTTATTCTTTTTAAATTGATCCTGATTTGATTCCGTGCTTATCCGTTTCAATTTTATAATAATATATTCTAGGGTTCTGAACTCCAATTGAAACACAAACAATGATGTTTCTAGGGTTTACCCACTATTCTGAACATACTGGGACCAGTTTCGAAGCCTCATTTGATCATCTGAAGAAGATATAAATTTTAAACTGACTATTTAAATTAAATTCAATTTATAGAAATATAAATTAATTTCATCGATAATATATAAATTATTATTGTTCTAACTCAAAATAGAAATTATATAAATCATCTGAATAGTTTCGGTTCAGTTATAACTTTGAATTAAAATAGATTTGTTTTCATATGACGGTTGTTCAATATATTCGAAATAAATCGTATTTCGATTATTTAATCGATAACTCAATATAAAAATTGATTTATATTATCAGCTCAATATTTAAATCCATATTAAATATTCAAAATAAATAGATCAAAAATACGAGTCGTTACATAAAATATAATTTATATAATTTACAAAATATTTTGGAAAGCATTTCGAATTGTTTTACATTATAAATCGATTCAGACTTGAATAGGACTTGTCGTATAGCAACAGTTCGCGAACGTCAAGCCGTAACTTCAAATTGACATACTGGGAGATCCTACCAGCGGATTCTCCTGGAATTGGGACCGTTAGATCCATAATGAAATGTACTTTAGAATAAAATAAGAATTTTTAAGATCCAACGGGTTAATTTTAAAATAAGCCAAAATCTGTTTTGGAAAAGGGCGTTATTGATGTAGTTCGATGGCCGAAATTGGAAACCGACTGTAAGGGCCTTAATAAAATTATTACAAATATGGATAAATTATGCAACATCATAATAAATGGTTTGAAAGGATTTTTGGATGAAATATTCCGAGTTTTGTAAAGATAAAAGACATTTTTATCTGAAAGAAATAGTTAACAACTATAGTAAAGAATAGAATATGTTATGATTCCCGACAGTACAGTCTAGTAACACCCGTAGGTTCTAACTGGAAATTATTCTGTTAGACGAGGGGTGGGAAGAACCGAGAGGAACATCAGTTACTCGACTAAAATCATATGATGTTTTATGAAGTTAAAAGATCCAATAGTTTTAAATTAACATATTGGATTGTAATTGGTTTCAATTATGACTAGAGTTTTCCAACATATAGATTGGATTTGAATGGAAATAATCTCCGGATATTTCATTATTGGGTTCCGTAATTATACTGACATCATTGAGGAATTTGGAAGATAGAGATATCCTTACTCCAACACGATATATGTTGGTTTCAGAATTTGATATTGAATATTAGTCGATACGGTTTCTATTCAAAGCCTTGTGTTTAATATCAAATGGGATTTTGGGTTTGTTGTGAATGGTGTTTTTAATAACACTATTCTGAAATGGAATTTACGCTATAAATATTTTGTGTAAGATTTAATGGAGTTTCCAATTTAATAAACTAAATTGGAATTAAATGGAAGTTGATTTTGGGTTTATCGTGAACGATGTTTTAAACAACATTTGTTCTTTAACCCAGTTAAAGACAAGATTAATTTCCTAAATTTGAACAATCATTTAATAATGATTTTGAGGATTAAAACTAAGTTGATTTTTGACGAATCTTTAATTAGATTGGAAATGTAATGTAAAGAGGTAATTAAATTTACCGTAAAACGATGGGTGTTAGATATGGAGTACTACTTGTTTTGCTCCATGGGATGAATAGGTTGGGATTGGGATAATAAAAGGAATGATTACTTCGGTATGGCTCGTTAATCCCGACAAGGCGTATAAATCTTAATTTGGTTGATCATTAAAAGATATAATGAAATCTTTTGCACTGTTTTTCAAAGGAAATATTAAACAAGAAGTTTAAATGAAGAAAATCTTTGATAAGATTTGTGGGAATAATTCCCAGTATAAAGAATATTTGAATAAAAGTATATTTTGGATTGGAATGAGACTTATGATGTGTTTGTATATCACTTGATTATAAGATGCATGAGTTGTTTAGAAAGACCGGGTTTAACTCATTCTGAATAACTATTACAACGGTTGAATGTCGAAAATATAAAGACGGTGGTTGAAGACCGGAGATCTTCACATCATTTGGATTATTACTGATGTCTCAATTGGGATGTACACCTAATATGAGGTAATACATGGTGATCGTTCAGACGTACCAGAGATTGACTGGATATGTGAGGGCCTCTCTCTTAAATTGGACATATGGGAGGAGGAATAAGGAACCTCCGGTTTCATTCAGAGCCAGAACGAACTTGTAAATGTATTATGTGTTTGACTCGGTATTCTGAGTTATATTAATTGATTTCTGCTTAATATACATCTACTTTGTGGCGGAGATTTTATTTTCTTAGCTTAACACTCTTCTTTGAGACGTACGAGCTTAAAGCTTATATATTGGTATAGCTATTAATTATATAGTCGGAGATTACTGTGCGGCTTTCTGAGATTCATGGATCAAAGCTTTTGTCGAAAAGAAGAGCTTTGCAGATGATAATGGAAGTATGGATAAAACAGCGTAGCTTTGTGTTATACCATTAATTCGCGAGCTTCACACCTCGGTATGAGTCAAAAACGGGATGAAGAACAACAGGGAGGACACGCGTTTCTTTCTAGCTAGAAGTGGTGCTATGGTATGGAGTCCTGGTATTTTAATTATGTGGATATTGAAAAGCGAGGAGTCTCGGATATGGCCGCACAATGCCAAGATGGTCGATGTACTAACCAAGAAGTCCGATAGGACCGAGAAACGTATTGTTTAGGTGATGCAAATCAGCGACGTACTTCTGACTAGCTCTGGCGCTCCAACAAGGTCACATGCATGTGGTCCTGGACATTTTGCTAGAGGTGGTCTGAATTCGATGAGGAGAGATCCCTTGTCTCGGCTCATGATGGAAATCCAAATTCCAATATGCAACATTGCAGTTTTAGTTGTATATTTATAGCGGCATAGTAGGATAGGGTACTATGCTCTCTAAGGTTGATACATATATTTTTGAAATTGTTTCCTGCACTATACACTAATAATAATATAAGAAAAATCGCGTGTATCAAGTATGTCTGGCTATTATAGGGTAAAACTCTACCCTCCGGCTTGCGCTTGCATTGTACGATGGGACCTATGCTTATAATAGCTTCATTTTTCAAAAAGCGTTGTGCTGTTTTTGTTTTAAAACTGATATTCATGTGGAGGAAACTCGTTCCGTGTTATACGACGTGGTCCCATGACTTACCCAACTTTAAAATAAAGTTAATAACTATTTTGGTTCTCGTACCTGTCTCATGATTGACCTGGAGTTTATTGTTTTCACCTAAACTCTAAGTGCCTACAATTTCCACACGGGTAGTCAGTAGTTTTGGTTTTGCAGATTTTCTATTCGCAAGATCCTGGATTTCTGCTGGAGCTATGCTTCGAATTATTTGGAATCTTCCGTTGTATGTATCTGTATATTTTTTCCTGCTACATTGTAATTTATTAACCTCTGATATTTTCCACTGTGTATCAATTATATGTACTCATATATCTTGTACTCTGATATAAATTATTGTAATAACAATGAAATTTTCTTTTGTGTCTTGTTATGATGCGTTGTGTTCTCATAACAATCCGAGGATTTCAGACTTCTGGATCGGACCCGTGCGGTTTACAGTTGATTCGAAGGGTGAGGATTTTCGGGTGGTTACACGTATGGCATGGCTTGGATAGCACCGACAGACTTGTCTTGGCAGAGAAGGGTTTACATCTTGGGACGTTTTCTAGAAGCGTATTCATTCGTTAAGGAAGTTCCTTAGCCATGGTCATTTGATTGGAGACCCAAACTCATCCTCTATGTGCCCATACAGTTTTCTATTGTAGATCCTACATAAAACGCGTAGGAGGTCGGTATAATATTATGGTACCTATGCTGGCTAAGATTGATACAATTATCGGTGAAAGTGATTTTCACACTATGCACTAATAATATAAGAGAATTTTATGTATCCTATAATAAAGGAAACCTCGCCCAAGTATGTGTTTGCATTTCGTGTGTGGCACGAGATCTTATGGTATCTTCATTTTCCAAAAAGCGTTGCAAGTTTTTATACACTGGTATTCATAAGGGAAAACCCCTTCCATGTTATACGGCGTGGTCTTGTGAATTACCTTATTTTTAAAATGATTTAAACCTGTTTTATTTTCTCACACCAGTCCCATGATTGATCCAGAGTTTATTGTTTCCCTCGCCTAAACTCTAGGTACCCATATTTCCGCACAGGCAACCTAGAGTTTTGGGTTTTTTTAGTTAGCTGCTGGAGCTAGAATTCTGGATAGATGCTTATCATGGAATTGCTGATCTTTTGAACTTATCTTCTGAAGACCCTAGTCCTTTGATTTTTCATTGCTTATGTTGTAAATTTAGTCCATGTATGTTTTGTGGTACATATGTTATTGTAATATTTTCATGTATCAGTTCATGTACTTCTCTAGTACGTCTCTGTTGTAATTTGAACTTGTTATAATATCATGAGAAGTTTATTTTTCTGGTGTGTGCCTATATTATGATGCGTTATTACCCAAAAACACTAATGATTATGATTCGAACATTTGGACTTACGACAGTGATTATCCTCAGATACACTTGTTGTCGATCTTCGAAGGTCGAATAGCTGGGTCGTTAGTGGACAGTCGAGTGTTCTTATCCACTTAGGTCTGAGCTGTAAGGCTTATGCTCGATTCAAACGGTATGAATGTTCGGTTTGTCACATTATATTAAGTTTTAATATATTCATACACTAAGCCATAAACGGCCTAATGCAACAACAAGAAAATGTTGGCATAGGTCTATGGCAACACTTTTAGTGTGATGCAATTTTCACCATTGCTGGAGACCTCAAAGACAATATTTTGACTATCTAAGGCAACATAACAAATATTGTTGCGATAGAACCCTATTTGGGTCTATAACAACATCAGTAGGTGTCTGTAGCAACATTCTGAAAATGTTGCTATTGATTTTTTTAATATATATATATATATATAATATAACAAAAAGAAGAATTAAATTCTACTACACAGAATCAAATATTTAAACAGTATTTTTATTCAAATAAATATTTTATTTCTACATTTGAAATAGTACATATTTCTAACTTCACTATTTATAATTCACTGTTAATAGCATAGTCAATCACATATACAGATGTTCCTCACTACATCACTTAGTTCACTCATTACATATGCAGTTTAAATTTATACAGACACTGACATTCACAAATATATGTCGAGCCGAAGGCAAGCCGAGTGTCGAGCCGAAGGCGAGCCGAGTAGCGGGTCCGAGCACAGCGCCGGCGGGGGTATGGGGCACCGCAGTCCCGGCGGGGATCAACCTAACTGGTTACGTCGAACAAGTAGGCACCACCCGATTCATTCGATTTCAGAACACCAAGCCTTCTTTGAAACATTGCACACCAAGTCCATCATCATCCAAAGCCTTAAAATTACAAGTACATAGAAAGATATAAACCGCTTACCGATAGCCTGCTTAGGCAATAACACTTAATATCCGTTCCAACAACTAATGAACTACACTTTTAATTGTCATGAAACAATTGATTCAAGTATAATTAAGGCTTGCACAACTGCATACCAACTCTAACATCACAAGACAATATAACACCAAAGTCTTGAAGAACTGCCGAAGAAACTCACCAAAGCAACAACGTTTTCCTCAGAAACATAGAAATCTCCCAATAACTTGCATACAACATCACAGTATTCAAATTTAGCTTGATTATAGTTATTTTCACATTTACAATAGTTATCCATATTAGAGATCATGTGTACTGATAACAGTAGTGAAGCAAAGTTTGCCTAAAATTTTTAATACGTCTTACTCCCCATTTGTAACAAGGATTACTTAGGCCTTCAGTAATTATGTACTTAGTTGAGTCGCTGTCGCGGGATGCATTAGTAAGGGAGTAAGAAAAAGCTTAAAAAGGACATAGTTCATTAGCAAAAAATTCAAATTTGAAATGAAGAAATCATTTCAAAGTTCTGTATAACAAATTACAATATCTCCACTTTGTAAAAGAGAAAATGAAAACTCTAAGGTAGAAAAATAATTCTTTGATCTGTTCCAAATTCAAGCCTTAATCAGAATTTGTTGATGAGCAATTAGTAACATGAATTTTTACCTATAGTTCCAGGAAAAGTCTTTGTTGGCCTGAAAGAATATGCATATTTGATACAAGTTAAAGTTAAACCATCAAAAGGAGAAAAACAGAAGTTCACTGATAAGGAATATAAGGAGCTTACAGTTTTAGCTAGCTCAGCTGTTTTCTCACCATAGAAGCCGCAAAGCTACCATTATCTTGTGACCGGTCGACTCTTTGTCTGACCATATATCAAGAAGAATATGGGTTGTGGTCACTTCTCCATCCTTGCCTACATATCAAAGAAACATGTCACATCATATTAACCCATTCAACGGATTCTTTTCTCTGAAGATCATTCTCCAGAAACAATGAAAAACTTGTGGGAACTGGAGGCTACCTGCTAGGCTTAACATTGTTTCTAGTTCTACTGTTCTTCCTTGAAGTCCTTAACTTATAGAATACTACACCAACAAAGAAAAAGAACACGAAAAAACCTACAGTGCTTTTGTAGGCAATGAAGGAATTGGATGTATGGAACCTAATTGAGTTCTAAGCTTATCAACCAAAGGGTATTCTTGATAATTTGCGTATTTTGAAGAATTTGCAACCTCGGCAACTTCTGATTCAAGCTTACCACTTTCAAAAGAAGGCAATTTCTCATAAACAAGTAGTTGCGTAGCTTTATTCACAATTTTTAAATTTTCAAACTCCAAAGAAAGAATATGAGCCCTTACTCTACATCTACCTCTAATTCTATCAGAAACAATAAAAATTCCAGCACAAAATCTTCTTTTTCTTCCATAATGAATATAGTTAACGAATCCAAGATCAAATTTATAGGGACAAAAAAGAGAAGGGGCGTATGAGCTCACTGAATATCAAAGCAAAGATATTGAAGTGAATCATGCGAGTAAAGGTAGCGAACAAAGGTTTTGCGACAAACTGATGGTTATGAGATAGTAAATGAGAAGCGGAGGCACTGATGTGAAAATTTGTAAAGATTAGAGATTGAGAGGCTGTTGGATTCTCTCTTTTTCCAAATAAAAGTATGAATGAAAATTAGGAATTTGGAAATTTGGGGGTGAAGATGAAATGAAAGCGGGTTAATGAAGATAAAGGCAGGAAATAGAAATACCTAAGGTATGGATTGATGGTGTGGATGGACGGTTGGGATTATTTAACTAATGGTATGGATCGCCACATAGGACATGGAAAGGTCTACTATAGCAAAGCTATACAAAATGTTGCATCATGTTACACTTGTTTATCTAGAGCAACACATTTTTATGGCTAAGGTAACACTAAGAATTGAACGTTGCAGTAGGACCAAAATAGTATAGCTATCATCACATTTTGACTGGCAACACCTTGCAAATTCGTTGCATTAGGTCGTTTATGGCATAGTGATAGTTTATATTTATTCTTTTATATCATTTTAGATTTAGTTTTTAATCATTTTAATACAAGTTTTTAAAATATATTTGTACTTGAAATAATCTATTTCAATATAAAGGAATATAGTTTGTTTTAACTCAGGATTCACCCTAATTTATTTGAACAATATTTACTTTGTTTTAAAAGTCGTCTTTTTAAATTCACTAGCATATGTCAACTCATCATTTGTAGGGGTGAACATTTGGTCGGTTTTGGAGTAAAAAAATTAAAACTGAAAATTTTCAAATCCAAACTGAACCGAACCGAAATAATTTCGGTTAATTCGATCGGTAACCAATGTCATCGAAGTTGAAAGATGTGTTATTGTTCAAATAATTAATGTACTCAAAGAAAAGCATGAATTTATGTTTGAAGAAATTTTGTTCATTAAATTTTATATTTACAACAGAATTCGACTTGCCTTTAAAATATGCTTTTGTATTTTATCACTAAACCAATTATATAAAGTACAACAATACCATAAAATTGTATAATACGGTAAAATTTCGATTAATTTGGTAAAACCGATAACCAAAAAATATATATTTTACAAACCAAATTCAAACCGATTTAGTTTCAGAATCGAACCGAACCCACCGAAATAAACCGTTTCGGTCAGTTAATTCGATTCTAACCAAATATTTCTCACCCCTAATCATTTGTGTATGTCGACATACTAGTCATTAAGCTGTTTTTTAATTTTTGAAAAGAAGTGTCTTTTGAATTCAAACCTTTTCTAAAAGGTTGTGACTGTTGGAATACTACAAATACCTTCCAAAATTCATTTTTTTTAATCATTTTTCATCTCCTTCTTCCTCTCTGAACATTCACCATTATTATTCTTAAATCCTTTACTTTCTGCATTTATACTCAGCTAATTTCAATAAAAATCATATCAATCTTCTTCTTTTTCAGTTCTAAATCAAAATCACTACAACAAAAGCAATATATTACAATGTCATTTTTACAACGGGCATCGGCTTCCCGTTGTAATAGAGGGCTATTAAAACAGTCAATTAGGGCCCGTTGTAATAGATGCCCTATACAACGCCTTTTTTTTTTACAACAAACACTGGAAATCCATTGTAAAAGGTCTCTATTACAACGGTTCTTTCAAGCCCATTGTAATAGGTATCAATTTTACAATGTTCACAAAATGCCCGTTGTAATAGATGTCAATTTTACAATGGGCAAAAAGTGATCGTTGCAATGGTGCCGATTTTACAATGGCAAAAAAATGCCCATTGTGGTCGTTATAAAGAATGTTTGCTGTGAATTTTCAATAACAAACAATTCATAATCACAATGTACTAACTACTAACTATAATATTGCATTACTAATAATATTTATTATTTACTAATATTTAATAGTTAACACTACTAATATACCTACGAAAATTTCCGATGCTAATGTGACACGGAAAAAGCGGAAGCGTCAAAAAGGCGTCCGAAAGTTCTAAAAAAGAACAATTACATCGGAATGGCGTCGAAAGACAGTGACGCCATATCGACGTCATTCATTTATCTGAAAAAAATAACAATGCCGTCGAAAAGGCATCAGAAAATACCAACGTCTTTCCGACATCTTTATTATTTTTATCCTGTAAACAAATGACGTCAGAAAAAGATCGGAATTTTCTTATCCAATTCTGATGCCTTTTCTGTTTACCATACTTTTCTTTAGTTTTCCAAACTACTTGACATACATGAATTTTAGCAAACAATATAACTCGATTTTCAAAGTATAATTTTTTTTTAAAATATGTCAATCAGCTGCTTATTCAAACCAGTCTTTTTCAATCCAATATTATATGTATCTTTTATCACATTTAACGATATGAAACCTTTTAATATCATCAAATGAAGTTCGACGACAAAAATATTTGTTGCTTCAAAATTTGCAAGATGTTTTGAAATGGCGTAGGAACGGCGTCCTTGTTTGTTTGTTTTATGTCCATATCCGAAATAAAATTCGTTCACCTTCTTCCGTGCTTTCACTGTCCATGAAAAAAAAATGTATCCCTAAGAACCGAAATCCTTAAACGTCTGACCTACGCTTCCGCAGCCGCCATAGCACCATCCTCCGATTTGTTAGATCTCGGGGCGCTCGCCTATGTCAATTTTAATGGAAAGCTCGTTGCCGTCATCAGAGCAGCTAATTAAAACTAGGTTTTCTCATATTCAGTTGGAATTTTGGATTTTGTCTCAGCGATGGGTTCTTAGAACGTAATATATAATTTTGTTTGTTTACAGTTCATCAGAAATAAAAACTCATCTGACAAACAATTTCATGTTGGGATTTTTGGTGTTGTAGCAACTCTCGTACAACTCATGAGGAGCATTTGGGGGAATAAAGAGCAATGCGTTGAATTCTACATCATCTTCGGCGTTGAAGTGGCTCCAGGCTAATGGCTTATCCTCGCTAGAATCCTAGATCACATACATATGCAAAGGTATTATTTTTCCTATTTGCGTGTGCATAGTATTTTTCTTATGAGAGTTAATTCAAATAAATACCTTAGCGATGGCATGATAGAATTTAACATACTCGTCTTCTGTGACCTCCTTTTGACTGCGAAGCCATATGACTTTGACATAATTCAATCTCTCTCATTCATAGGTTGTTTCCTTAATGGGTTTTGTTTTGGGTTTTTTCTCTTCTTCCTTGTCCTCTTCCTTCTCCTCGTCTTTAGTTGAGGTTGGTTCAGCTGTGTCGCAATATAGAGTTAACAATTGTTAATTTTGTTTGTTTTGTTTGTTTACAATTTCGGATTTCTTAGAACGAATTTCGGATTTCGGATTTTGCCGTCATCGGGTTTTGTCTCAGCTCATTCCCGGCTGTCAGTTAACCATTACGTAATATATAATTTTGTTTGTTTGCAATTTTGTTTGTTTTGTTTGTTTACAATTTTATTTGGAAATATACATTCAGATTGTATGACATTTGCGTTAAAAGAAGACCAGTGAATCAACAGTACAAACCATTCATTACAAAAGATGATTACGTTTTCAAATATAAGAATCAAATTGAAATGAAACAACTTAGAATGTAAACAGCATGTAACATGTGATATTAAACAGCATTCAAACTTGACATTGCTGTAAGGTAAAGAGTAGGTGTTATTTATTTACTGTAAAGAAGACATTAGGGAACTACTGACTCAATATTATACTCGGCTGGTGGTTTCCGTTTGTCCTATATATGCCAAGCATCTCTATAGTTGATGTTTTCATCAAAAAAAAAAGTGAAAACATAACTACCTGTGCAGAAACAGTGTACAGTAAATTGATATCATCAATTTTGGTACGATATTTGTTTTCAGATTCAAATTTATTTAATAAATAAAAAAAACTCAATTTCCATATAATTATGGAAGTAGCAAGGCCATGTCTATTATGTAATAAACTTGATAATAATAGCGCTCATGTTTACAGTTTTAAATAACCTATGTTTGTTTCACTAGACTTGCATTAATTCGGAAGTATATATGCATGTTAGGAACTTCATGGTCGGAATATTACTAAATCTATATCTTACATTTTGTTGCTCTCATTGTAGTAAAATAGCAATTATTGCTCCATAGGTATTCTAGGCTCATGTAGTTAAGTTAATTTACGCTTGAACGACTTGTGTGTGTCTGTCCTATTTACTCATACAGGAAAGGGTTTGGAATTCACAAAATTTATGCATGTGCAGTGGTTGACCACTGGTCATTTAATATTAGTTGAGAATCCAACCCGATCTCGAATCTATGTAATTTTTTTCTACTTTACCTATATTTAAATTTTAGCCCAACATTTTTCTTCTTTTTCATACTCTTCATTTACAATTTATATAGAATTTAAACTTACATTTTTTTAATTTCTTACATTAATTTTTGGATACCTAATGAAATAGATCTGTATAAATTGTTAACCATAATTATTAGTTGAAATTTTGGGTACAAATAGAGGTTTGCAATTATATTGTTTATACTCTCTAATATTACAGTTACATTTATGATGGAGATGGAAGAGCCGAAGAGGTAATGATTGATGGCTATGTAATTTTTTGTTGCTTAAATAACGCAGACTTATTTAGAATTGAATATCATAATTGAGGCCAGCATGGAGATTGCCCAAAAGTATGTGTTTTTTTCATGATCATTCTATTGGAAATAGTCAACGATATACACAAACGCAAAGTATCAATTTCATTGTGCCTTTATCCATCTCATCTTATAATTTATATAATATTTGTTTTTGCTTTCTAGTCTACCAGAATTTAGGGATGGCTCTTAATTATTTATATATTTTTATAGGTCTTATTTATTTTGCAGGTAACTTTGCTAATATACTGCTGTTACTGTCATAGTAAATACTCATTCCTTCCTCTGTGTGGACCAGATTGAAGAAGAAGAAAGCCTTTCCTTAGTAAGTTTTTGCAAATCATTTCAAGAAGTTCAGTCCACGATTTACAACCCTTTCAAATTATAGAACATTTGAATAAACATATTCTTATAGTTCAGTTATTGGGATGTAAATCTAAATCTTCTGCATAGGAAATGAGAAATTTTTTCTTTTATACTTGCAGAAATCTTCACAAGCTGGTTGATGCAAGTGCCAGATTATGATATGTTTCTGAATAGCAAGATCTTCTTTTAGAGGTAAATTAACATGTGTTTAAACTATTTAGCTTGTTTTAGTTTTCTGTTTTTTGAGAAAACAAAGGGCATTTGAAACATAGTTGTCACGGTTGGTTCTAGAGAATCTAAGATTTGCTGCTTCTAAAACGAAGTTCTCTAGATATTAAGAAAAAGCTATAACCTAACAAAAAATTCATATGCACACATGCAGTATACTGCAGGCATTTTCTAAATGATCATTTTAATATTTGTATATACTGAAAGCAGACAACTGATTAAATGAAAAGGGAGAAAACTAGCAATATTTAACATAGTGTATTATAATATATTCCCACACTTTACTATATGTGAAAGACATATCTATTAGGCAGGTAGCAATTTCAAATGATTTTTGTACTCGACACATTAATAAGGGGATCATCTTATAACTTTCAGTTCATAGCCAGCTAAGCCTTTGCATTGCTTATAAGAGAATTATTCTATCTTTACATGACCATAAAGGATTTTGTTTTTATATTTTATTGTGTTTATATGAGTTTATGATGCATACAAGTTTGTTATCAAATGTAAAGTCTATTATACAGACGTACAATTTTTTAGTTATATACTATTGACTATTTTGAGAAGAACTATTATTATCAAAACAAATTAGCATGGTTTCTATTTTATTATTGTAATTCTATTGAGCCTATTGTTTCTCCATTTGCCCTGCTATTGTTTATTTTAGCTTTTATATAGAAAAATGACTCTGTGTACTTTATATCCTTTCTTACATGAGTTTAGGGAAAAAAAATCAAAATTAAAGAAAAATGCATGATGCTTTATTCTGGGATATTATAACTGTGATTTTGTTCATAATCGGTCTGTAAACAAGTTCATAGTTGCAAATTTGGTGATTATATTATACTAATACACTATCAAAAATCATCAAAATTTAATGATAATCACCCTATAAGAAACTAATGTTATGTTCACCGTCAAATGAAAACCAATAATATTCTATTTAGTTTTATATTATGTGAGAGCACGCTTTGGGTGTCCAGTGATTATTCACATTTTTGTTCGCTTTAGCTGTACGTTTAAGAGATGCAAATTTTTGTGGCAAGTTGATATTTCAATTGCTGCCAAACATTTTAACATTATTAATTTTAGGATGACTGCCCTATCTTTGAGAATTCGATGGAGGGAATGTTATCAATAGAAAGAACAGTAAATAAACACAATCTGGGAACCTAATAAAGTAGTAATGTCATTTATCAAACTTAGAGGGAAAATGTAATCTTCATTAAATAGACAGGAATAAATTAAACAGGCAACATTACCGTTTGTTATCGTTCATAAAGGAGATGACATCGTAGCAGACCCTTTAGTTAGCAAATTACTGTACATGCGTGCCACCATATTCTTTCAATAATGAACCTAGGAGTTGTAACAAAAATTGAAGCCACCAGAATTCCACTAGTGATCAACCTGGAGCCTTGTTGGCTCTAGGAATATTAACTATCGGTGCACTAGTGATGCCATACTGATCCACCAATAGGTGGGAAAATCTGGAGCACCTGTCGCCTTTCATTCTTGTGTTATTACTTTAGTTATATAGCCTGCTCGTTTTGATCTAATGTGAACGAGGCCGCAGCCTTTCTTGTCTAGCAAGCTCGGCTATAATTATGTCGCTCACACACATACATTTACATATTGTTGCTTTACTTATTTTTTTCGTTCTTTGGTGGGTAGGCTACCTACGATAGTATAGCGAATGCCCATTATGGTCCTGCTAATACATATAATATACTTTGTAGATTCTGACATAGCTACACCTGTTGAATTCATTACTTTAGCTGCCAAATATTTGCAAATTTTAAGATCCATATCTTTAATTCTACCATGCCATATAAATTTCCTACTAGAATTCACAGAATATGAATTGTTTACAAGTCTTGGCTGCTGCCCCAATATTAGGCGTGCATAACTTTATATAATTTTATTGTGGGTTCAGCCAGAATACGTTGTCTTTTGTGAGTACAAGATGAACAACAATACAGATTTTTAATGCTTAATTAAATGCATGTGTTATCCAGCTGCTATCGTTAGTTTGGACTCCATAATTCCACATCTACCATCTTGATCCGACTTCCAATAAAAACAATTTTTGCTTAATATTGAATGTCGAAACTTTAGGAGCATCAAATAATTCTTCTCTTAGTCAAATCATATACCCTTCTGCAAGTAAATTCCATTTCATTTTGCTTGATTTTTTTGAACTTAATGTGAACAAATAATGGTAGGTACTTAATTATTCATTCAAATATGAAAAGGTGGATTTACTGCGATGGCTATGCTTGGAAGATTGGATCAGATGGTAGTGTCCAAAGGTTTGAGTTTCACAATCACTTCCTTGGTGTTGTTTCTGCTATCTTGTTCTCCGCTTTAAGTTCTCATGGTTCCCAACTTTTATCTCTCTACCATACTTTCCCTTTAATGTTATTTTTCACAATGTTCGGCACAGGCATTGCTTATTCAAAAAATTATCGCTGACCAGAGTGGCACTAACCGTGGTGTTGTTTCATTTATCTTGGTGTTGTTTCCACTATCTTGTTCTCCGCTTTAAATTCTCATGGTGCCTAGCTTTTATCTCTCTACCCTATTTTTCCTTTAATGTTATTATTCATAATATTCAGCATAGGCATTGCTTATTCAGAAAATAATTGCTGACCAGAATGGCGCTGATTCTATATATGTGGAAGATTCTGAAGCAAAGGAAGAGCTATGGAATGTATAATACTTGTTTATAATATGCATTTTATTTTCTTTGAAAACATTCTTTGTTTATTTATTAGTTTTTATACGGTAGAATTTATTAGTTTGCGTAGCTCTCTGAACCCCTTGAAGGTACTTTCTATAACCTGTATATGGTTATTACCTTATACACACCCTTTAGGTTTTTGGTCTTAATTCTTAGTTGGCTACAACACTATTTTTGTAATTTGTGCGCTGTTAATTATGCATGCTTTAACGGATAAAAGTTGGAAAAACTTCAAAAGCTAGCCAAAGATGAGGTTTTAGCATGGTGACCAAACAATAGATATTATTATTTATCGAGGAGTATGTTCTTTGTTATTTTTGTAAATGTGTGACAATATGTATAAAAAGAATTAAATGTGCGACTTCACAAATGCTGTGAATATAAGGTCTGTGTTGGTTTTTAACAATTGTGAGTACAATTTGCATATATGTGGCATCAATGGTTTTTTTTTTTTTTTTTTTTTTTTTTTTTTTTTTTAATAATAATTTTGTATATTTTTAACAATGGGCAAAAACAGTTGTAATAGACTTCTATTACAACGGTCAATATCTGTTGCAAAAAATATTACAACGGGCTGCTATTCTATTGAAGGAACATACAACAACAACATCAGATCGTTGTAAAAAGTCTATTACAACCGCATGTTACCACCTTTATTGCTCATTGTAAAAGATGACATATTACAACATGGCCAATACAGCGGGTGGGCTGGCCATCGTAAAAGACCTTTACAACGCGCATTGCGCGTTGAAATATATCTGTTTTGTTATAGTGTTAATCTCTCTGAATTCGAGTGCTACTCAAGAGTTACAGACTGTTTATGATCAAAGATGTCAAGATCAAGCCCTATCAATTCAGGAATACAAAATCTAAATAAGAGAAGGGTGTGGTCATGTCCCGTATAAAGTAATTGGGTGCGATTGTGCCCTAGAAATTGATTGGATATAAAGTCGTGGCCCTTAAATTAACTATGTCTTGCTGTATTTGGAATCAGTTTGGGTGTGCCCTTATAGCCCTGAAATCAAGGAATGTAATTGGATACTGTTGAATAAAAATGCACATCAATCCAGCGTTGTGTGGGACTGGATTTAGGGAAGTCCCAAACCAGTATAAAATCTTGGTGTGTACTTTCCTTTTACCGCTTTTACTTCTATTCTCTGCATTCTGTGATTGATTCTGTGTTTATTAATATATGTGATCTGCATACTGTTTTGTTTAATCTAAAACGATTTCAAGAAATTAATAAATTCCATAAAACACTATTCACCCTTCCCCCTTTAGTGTTTAGTTTAACTTAAGATCCTTAATCCGCATCTCCACCACATTTGTGTTCTCGTTTTCATAGTTAAAAAACATGAAACAAAGCACAACGTATTTCAAAATCATAGTTTCAATCTTTCCTCAATTTTAGATCGCAAATCAAAGGGCATTCAATCAATAATTGTACTAGTCTATCACAAGTTGAGGCTGCAAGTCAATAGGCTAGGTGAATTCGAGGTTTTATCTAGGGGTGGTATAACAGTCCGCATTTTACATATCAGAAGATCGTAAAATATTTTTATTTTATTCCCTGAGGGTTAGATCATTCTCATCTTTTAATATGTTGCTTATGGGGATGTGAGACATGTCCATAATTTTTACAGATTTTGTTTATGACCATTTTGCCCCTATATATCTTGTACAGGGCAATATTTTTGACTTAGGTTGAATCAGAGGATGAGACCTGTGCCATTGGAAAGGAATTGATGTTTCCTTTCCGTAGAGTGGTTACATTAAAGATTTGGCTCAGCGGTGTGGGAGAAATCGTTGTTTTAAGGTTTTCAATTGGTTGTCCAGGTTTGGTAAGCCAAAGTGGGCTGAATTAGGAAGGCCCATTAGGGGTTTGTGGAAACTATAAATAGGGGGTAAGGGATATGAGAAAGGGTTTGAATTTTCCATTCTCTCATTAGGAGGTCTTGTGCTCCTTCTTCCTCTAACACTCTTCCACCATCAAAAATTATAATCCAAGAAGAGAAATTTGAGATCTATACCATTGGAGCCTAGATCTACATCAATTGATGCAAGGATTCATCGGATCAAGGTGTGCGGTGCGAGGTGCTTGCTGTCCAAATTCATATTCCTTCGATTTTTGCTTGTTTGGGATAATCGGCGAGTGAATTACATCTCTTACATGAATGCAATGAAGTATATGAGTGTTTGTGCATGTTTGTAATCAAATTCTAGTGTTTTCCCATAGATCTATGTCGTTACATGTCCATTTTCATATGAATCACCATATGATCTAATTTAGCAAGTTTTACCCGTTAATTCCATGTAGTTTCATACGTTTATGTAAGTTAGATCTCTTATTTTGATCATATGTTCATTTTAATGGTTTTTGGTGAGATTTACAACATTTTAATGATAATCGTCATATTCATGTTATTAGCAATGTTATGACATGCTTATGATTGTATTTAATGATTTGGTTGAGTTGGTTTCGTCGGATTTTTCGATTGACGAAGATTTGGTCGAAATCAGAATAGAATTGGAGATGTGCAGGAAGTGGATCGGGTTGACCAGATGTGGGTCGGCTCGGTCAAGTCGTGACTTGGGGAGAAAGTCATAAGTTGGATCGGGTCAGTCATTTAGGCGATCAAATCGATCATCCTTGATTGGGTCGGTTTGTTGTAACTGGGTCGGTCGAATCGAAGTTCATATTCGTGATGGTGCAACCGGGTCGGGCTAGACTGGATCGGGTCGGTTGGTTGTTATATGAATTGGATCGGCCATCGAGTGGGTCGGTCTATAGTGGATCGGTCGAGTTCTAAAGCCAGAAGAGAGCTGGGTTGGGTCGACCTAGTTTGGGTCGGGTCGGTTTGAAGAGGCTGATTGGTCATGTTTTCAATAGTATTTTTAAACGCTGTGTTCGATGGTGGCAGTGAAGTAATTGGTTTGGTGATGATGTGACTTCGAAGTAAATTCAAGTTGGAAGGTTCGAAGTGTTGAAAGGTGTTTGTTGATCGGGTAGAACAACGAATGAGGTGACAACTCAAAGGTCGTGAGTTGGTGGATAATGGTTGCTCGAAAAGGTTGTTTGAGCTATGAAAAGTCGTCGAGTTAGATGACTAGAGATGAGAAGGCCGAGAGATTATCGTTGTCGTAAGTTCTAGCAGGCTCAAAGCAAATGTACAATGGGGGCACCCAAAAGAATGGTTGTAGGTCGAGTACCTTGGGTATCGTTGAAAGGCCTAGTTGTCAAGGTTGGACATACATACGTATCGTTGAAAGACGTATGGAGTTTGTGCTAGAGCTGGGGTTACCATTAGCCCTTAACATATGGCAAGGTTGGCCGTCATACGATTAACGATGGTTTCGAAGCAGGATTGGCGGTGATAGCCAGAGTCTATCGTGATTAATTAGTTGCTTTGTTTGAACCGTCTCATGTAGATTGTCCAACGTCGAAGGAGATGTTCCTTAGGTGCTTGTCTGATATTGCTTTAGGCCTCTGGGGCTTGTGCTTGAGGGGTGTTGAGTTCGATTAGGATGGTTTACATGAGATCTATAATTTGGATGTCATGAATGCTTTGCCATGATTGAGCGAGTGTTCTAGTTTTCATGGATGTATAGTTGAATTGTTAAAGTAAAGGCTATCACGGTCCGATGTGAGGAAGATAAGGTTGAGTTCTTCTCTGGTGTTGTGGGTAGATTAGTATGTTTATCTATCCGTTCTCATACACTTTATTGTTGAAGTTGGTTAGCTGTTTTATCGCTCACTAAGACTGTTGTTTGACTCAAGGTTTTATGTCTCCTCTTATTACATTGGGTTGTGGATGGGCAGACTAAGTAGCACGTTACAGGTTATTAGTGAGGACAATGCTGCTGTGCGGAGGCGAGCAGGAGGCTGGCATACCAGTTTTATTACTATCTACTATTTTTGTTTCCGTTGTTTGAGTGCTATATGAGTGTTGTAGTGAGGACTTATGTACAAACTTTGGTATTAGTTGGATAACCTTTCATGATATTGAGAAAGTTTTTCTAAGGTTTGATATATGATGCCTCATTACTATTACCTGTTGTGTATGTTCTATTATATTTATCTTTGCGCTGTGAGTTATACGGCAGGTTTCGATGTCGCTTACCTACTCTGATGATCGTCCATAGCTGCCTGGCACACCCTTCAGTGCATTATTCCTCTTGTTTAGTGAAGGGGTTATGGACGATCGTCACAGCTGGGCATAAATCGCACCGCAGTACGGAAACCGCCTAGACAGAACCGTAAAAATGGTGCGGAAAACCACACCAGATTCTCTCTCTCTCTAAAGTAAACGACCTAAAGCGAACCGACTCGCAACGATATAGTTGAGTTGCGGTTTGAACTGTTACCAAACCATATTAAACCGAACCGAACCGCACAGCACCACCAGTAACGTTACAATAAAAAAATTAACAAATTCATATATATCTTTTTGTTTTATCGATATATATTCTATTTTCAGTGTATGTTGTAGTTATATCAATTGAAGATAACACTATGTGTTTTAACCTTCAGGTGATATGATGCCATACAATCGTAAATTGATTGTTGAGGGAAGTAATTCTCTTGTTTCATATTTAATACGGATTCAAATCGGACCGAACCAAAAGCGGATCGTATTACATCAAAACCGAACCGAAACCGAACCGTTTGAACGGTTAGTATAATGGTTTGTATTTTTGATTAATCGTTTGATGCAGTGCGGAAGCGATTTAAGCTTCAAACCGCAATGAACCGAACCGTGCCCGCTCCTAGTTTTATCGTCTGTTCAAGTCTAATTCTGTGAGTATAAGTCATACCTCTAGCTTATAGTACAAAGGCATCTAGCTGTATTTTGTTTGCTTGAATCTATCGTTGATATAATCTCAAATCCATGCGTTGCTTTCATGATTTGGATATATAGTTTTATGTTAACTCATGCTATATGATCGCTAGAACCATCATTTTATGGATGCACACATATTTGCATGAAACCAAAAATAAGTACCCTTAGAGCATCTCCAACAAATCCGGAGTGTGGATTTTCAAAATCCGATAATCTACACTCCGCAAAATTAGGGACTGCAACAGTTTTAAGTCCACGCGCTTGTTGAACAAACGCGTGGCTCTACGCGTTTGTTCAACAAGCGCGTGGAATATTTTAAAACCGGCTCCACAATAAAAAAGCGCGCGTCTGTTGAACAAACGCGTAGAGCCTACGCGTTTGTTCAACAGGCGCGTGGATTTTTCCGCCTATATCTGGCGCAAATGGCCATTTTTCCTTTTGTAAATAAAAATAATTCCTCCTTTTAATTTTTTTAAATTGGTTTCTACAACGAAATGCCGCCACGTCAAGTTAAGTCTGGTAGACGAGTCAGCCATCCTCCGACAGATCCTACAGTCGGACCAGTCCATGCCCCACCTGATGCCACCTTGACTGCCGAGAGCCTTAGAGTATTGCACGATCTGCCTGCGACATTTGTACACCGAGTGCATGTTGCTGTTGTGACGCCTCAGGTATAATTTTAAAACTCTGTTACGTACAACATTCTTAATATACACGAATGCTATTTAATATTACGTGTTTACAACAAATTTACATACGTTTAGGTTCGACATATTGCTATGCGAGGTTGTTGGGCACGTAGTACGACACTTTTTCAGCAGTTACTCGAGCCTATAGTACTTAGACTTTTTGATTCGCCATTTGGCTCCTTTTTAGAGTTACCTAGATTTGCTCATGTTGACCGATGCCTTGTAGAGGCTATTAGTGAGCGATGGTGGCCTACTACACACACATTTCACTTCCCTGATTTTGAGTTAGGTCTTACTCCTTTGGATTTTTACGTCCTCACGGGCATCGAGGTTGGTCGTCCAGGTCGTCACCCCATTCCCTTTGATGTATCATTTGAGGAGTATGATAGCTATTCAGAGCAGTTACCGGGTTTAGAGCCTGATTCTGTTTCTTCAGGAGCCGTTAGCTTACCTACTCTATATAGCTATGTCGCTGCACATCAGGGCACTCAGGCTATGCACACTCCCGTTATCAGGGCCTTTTTATTGCATCTTTTTGGTTCCGCCTATTTTAGCAACAACAGGGGGACTATCAGACTTGGTTTTTTGGCTAGCCTTGTAGACATAGAGCAGCTGCTTTCGTTTGACTGGGGTACGGCGATATTAGGCTATTTGTATGTGGCTTTGGATCTCTACGCCGTGTAGCGCTGCAAGCAGCTGTACGGTTTCTGGTATATTCTCCACACATTTTTAGGGCGTACGACGTACAGGGTCAGATTGTAGAGATTCCGTTGCAGTATCCAGTTGTTGACCCTCCCGGAGTACCGTCAGCCGGTTTGTATCATCCACATCAGGTACGTAAGAGTTACACAATAATACCGGTATACGACTGCATTATAAAAACTCAAATTATGTAACACAAGTTGTCTCATTAACAGTACTCGCTATATATGGACTATGATAGACGGATATTGGCTGCTTTTGAGCGTATGACGTTGGAGTACACACAGTTGATGTACCAGAGTTTACACGGGGCTTTGGCACAGCAGCAGGCTCAGTACGAGGCCCAGATTGCTTCCCTACAGACTCGGTTACAGCAGCAGGGTACTGGTGATGGATCACCTATGGATGATGATGCTTTCGATGACGTTAGTGATGACAGTTCTGATGGGGCAGATGGCGATGCTATGCCTATTGGTTGATGTTCATGTAGCGTCATGGTTGTATTACATGTTTTGTATTACATGGTTGTTGTTGATGACATGGTTGTATATTACATGTAGTGTCATGTGTTATGTGTTATGTGTTATGTGTTTTGTATTATGTCTGCCATGTGAAATGGAATTTAAAAAGGATTTTGTATTATGTCCGCCATGTGTTATGTGTTATGTGTTATGTATTATGTCTGCCATGGGGTTTAAAAAGGATTTTGGAGTTTGAAATGGAATTTGAATTTTAAAAAGGAGTTTGAAATTGACTTTGAAATTTGAAATGGGGTTTAAAAAGGATTTTGGAGTTTGAAATGGAATTTGAATTTTCAAATGGAGTTTGAAATTGACTTTGAAATTTGAAATGGGGTTTAAAAAGGATTTTGGAGTTTGAAATGGAATTTGAATTTTCAAATGGAGTTTGAAATTGATTTTGAAATTTGAAATGGGGTTTAAAAAGGATTTTGGAGTTTGAAATGGAATTTGAATTTTGAAATTTGAAACTCCATTTCAAACTCCTTTTTAAAATTCAAATTCCATTTCAAACTCCTTTTTAAATTTCAAATTTCAAACTCCATTTTAACTTTCAAAGTCCATTTCAAACACCAAACAAAATTCAAATTCCATTTCAACCTCCTTTTTAAATTTCAAACTACATTTCAAATTTCAAACTCCCTTTTAACTTTCAAAGTCCATTTCAAACACCAAACAAAATTTCAACTACCATTTCAAACTTCATTTTCAAATTCAAACTCCATTTTCCATTTCAAACTCCATTTCAAACTCCTTTTCATACTCCATTTTAAATTTCAAATACCATTTCATACTCCATTTTAAAATTCAAACTACATTCCTACGCTACATAAACAAAATGCAACTAACACTATCCTAGCGCATACAAATCCAATTAAAGTTTACATCCAAGCTAGCTACATAAACTACATTCCTTCTCTTCTTCGCCTCATTATCTCAAATCTCCGATACTCCGTATACTCGTGTTGCACATCATCCATTTGCGTAATATCCAGAAACATGACTGCATCTTCCTCCTTTCGTCGTTTTGTCTCAACAAGTTGATGAATTGCTTCAAGCTTTTCTTGGTGTTGAATGCTTCTGCTCTGGAGTGCGCTCATAAACATATCGTTAGACTCCTTTAATAGTTTTTTGATTTCGCCATCATTCGCTCCTACAACTTGTTTTTTCTTTGCCGCCTTGGATCCTTCGGGCCTATCATATCGTTCAGCAATAAGGTCATCAGCGTCTTGTAAACCCATATTAGCACTGTCTTGCGAATCTCTGGGACTACAACTATCTCCAAATCTTGTAGCTTTCCCACGACTACAGCTTGATTGGACGTCTTGGACTAATTTCTGAAGTGAAGATTTCCATTTCACATGATTAACCAGTAGGTCATACACATGCATGAACTGGTAGAAATGAGGTCCTTGTTTACTATCTGGTTTATATATTTGTTTGAATAACTTGTTTGCGGCAATTCTCTGCATCAATAATATAATGCTTTTACTACAACGTTAGAATTTAAAGTACAAAAAACAAAGTAAACAATTATTACCATATGAGTATCACTTCCAAATCCGCTTGGGTTACTCTGCTTCAGCTTGAACATTTGCGAATCATAACATTGAGTTTGACGATTAATTTTAGAATAACGGCCTTTGACGGAAGCTACACTTCTATTACGATCCATGTTCTTCCTATTATATGTATTAGTGATTCTACCCCAGAATGTTTCACCACTTTGATCGGCACCACAGACAGGATCCAGCGAAACTGAGCAGTATATGTAGCAAAGATCGTAGTCTTCTTTAGCATTCCAACTTGAAGTAGTTAGCATTCCACCAAACGGTTGACTTTGATCTTGTACATCGAAAGTTTCAAACTCAATTCTTGCGGCGTCGACATCAAAATCAGTAACCATTTTTGTAGTAAGTTGGAATGTGGTAGAAGAAGAGTTGATGTGGAGGAGAGTAGATTAGGGGTTGTGTATTTGTAGTGTTTGAAATCATACCGTTGCAAATTCAAGCCGTTGGCCTCCCCGCGTCTGTTCAACAGGCGCGCGCAAAATATATTCGTTGATGCCCACGCGGTTGTTCAACAAGCGCGTGTACTTGCGCGTTTGTTGAACAACCGCGTGGGCAATTTGGGGATTCCGGAACTCATTACCCAGATTTTCGATCTGATCGGATTATCCAACCTTTGTTGGAGCTGTTTTTGAGTGTGGATTTCACCATTTTGGATTTTGGATACTTTGTTGGAGATGCTCTTATACTCAAAACTCTCTGAGGATGATAAATCACAATCAATATAATAGACCACCAGAAGGCGACATGACGTCTAGGATTCTACCTAGGCAACGCTACCTAGGCGACATGACGTCTAGAAATATTTAATCTGATTTAGAACGTTGATTTCAAAAGTACAAAAAAGAAATATTCGTTGAAGGCTTCTCGATGCAAATTAGTTTATATATTATATAGTTTCTAAGAAACTTATAAAGTTATACTATTTTATATATAAAATTGCACATTATTTTTTTTGAATTTATTCAGGAGGGAAGCCGACCGGAGTCGTAAAACCCTCCTTAGTGCACCTAACTAGGTCCGCGAGCATCACAAAAGTGGTTGATCTTAGCGTTTGCACATGGTAAGCTCTTAGCACGTCATTCCGGGTTTCGAACCCACGTCACTCTTACCATGGCGCAAAGTGCTTAACTGCTGGGCTACTGCTGCGGAAAAATTGCACATTATTGATCAAGTAAGAAAATTATTTAAATGACATAATATAATGAGTGGTATGGAATACTTTTGTTTATTATACCAGTTAATTCTTGGATTTATTCGATTGAGCCAATCATACACACGAGCAGACTTTACTAATTAATAGTAAATGTATGGGTAAACTTATGTGGTATGAGATGCACAGTTATTACTTGATCGGTTATTGTTTGGTGTTATATAACATTTATCTTATTTCAATTAGTTTACAAGCTCAATTTTGGGGAGATCCTTTTACAAGTGGATCATTCGGGTTTATAGGTCCAATATGGAGAAATTCATATATACGCAAGTTAGTAAGGCTTACATGCTTACATTATTCATCATTGTTCATACATGTTTATAAGCGTGTTATAGTGTTTTACAGGCTTATTCATGTTAGGCATGTTCATGAGCATGTATAGAGAGTTTACTAGGTTTCTACTCTTGTGATATTTTAAACGACACCATCCCACTTCAATGTATGATTTCTATATTTCAAATATTGATTTCTAGATTCTATGTTTTCACAAAATGCATTTTTTGGGAATGTTTGCTTTTTATAGGCTAGATGGGTTGACGTTTGCAGACCACATATTTGGACGTACTTGACACACATTCATGCTACCATAATTCGTATTGAAATCCATTTCTTTTATGTTCAACCATACCTCATTTATATCAGTCATTGTGGCCTAGACTAACCATTTATTTATAATACCAAGGTTAGACTAACATCTTTCAAGTTGTTTTGCCAGATGTTCTAGGATGGATTTCATACTCACTTGTCAAATTTTCATCCATGATACCCTTATGTACATATTTATGTTGTTGTATTGTATATCAATCTAGACCCATTTTTTTTGGAGAGCTAATCCTCTGTACGCAAAATTCATTGCCCTCCCCCTCCCTCCCCTCTGTACCTAACCAATGATAAATCCTGATTTACATCTTTTTTCAATTAAGTTAAAGAATAAAAGAGGATTTAATTGCAAAAAGGTGGAATTCAGAGGGTGATGATTGGTTGGGTATAGAGGGATAGAGAATTATGGGAACAGGTGATTTTATTTGATTTTTTTGTACATGTTTGTATTTGTGGGAAGTTGTACTAATACTGTATGGATTTTAGTTGATTTGATTTGATTTGATTTTCATTAACATGTTTTGGGTGTTTGAAATTATGTATTTATTATCTTTGTTCAACCTTATATGTATCCCGCAATGATTAATGTATGGTTTATGTTTTTCTAAACTTTGTACATCTTGTATTATCCTAAACTAATACATAGCAATCTTGGTTTTATTTTAAGCTTATATTGAGTAAGTCGATTTTACATGGAAATGAAAATAATTCAGCATCCAAATCGACGTACCAATTCTCATTTAAAAATAATACATACACTACACCAAAACAGTGGATTCCCAACAAGTATATGTGTTACAAATAATTTCTGTAA
Source organism: Allium sativum (assembly GCA_030737875.1). Taxonomy (NCBI): domain Eukaryota; kingdom Viridiplantae; phylum Streptophyta; class Magnoliopsida; order Asparagales; family Amaryllidaceae; genus Allium; species Allium sativum. The sequence continues at coordinate 252,179,819 of CM060920.1, forward strand.
CACTTTTATGTGTCACCAACGGCCTATGAGGAATTTTCTGTAACACTTATAAGTGTTACAAGCAGAGTAACTGCTAACACTTATAAGTGTTACAAGCAGAGTAACTTCTAACACTTATAAGTGTTACAAGCAGAGTAACTGCTAACACTTATAAGTGTTGGAACTATAATAACACTTATAAGAGTTACAAATATATTCATTGCTAACACTTATAAATGTTGGAACCATAAGATATGGTAACACTTATAAGAGTTACAAACATATTCATTGCTAACACTTATAAATGTTGGAACTATAAGATATGGTAACACTTATAAATGTCAGTATCATAATCCTACTAACTCTTATAAATGTTGGCATACATAAATTGCTAACACTTATCTAACATGTTTTTATGATTTTCAATCACATATATAATTCAACATATCAATTCAAATAAAAGTACACTTCCATATTTCAAATTCAATAATGTCACTTTTGCATAATGCTTTCAATTTCAAAATACCATAATATCAAGTTCAAATTACAAAAAACAATACAAAGTTTTACTAAAGATACATAGAATTTTAGATATTATGAAGGCGAAACAGGGACCATATCACAAAGCCTCCATCTGAAAATTCACAAAGCTTGTAGTGTCCGTTTTGAGGACCATTGTAAATTGGTGCTTCCGGATCTAAAACTTCTGTTATCCAAACAACTTTCTCAACATCTGGCACTATCTCACAACTTTGGCGATAGGATCATTGTCAAGATCAAACATGTTTGCATGCTCGTTGCTATTACATTCCAAATCCTATTTTTTTCCTCCTCCTCCACAAGTGCCTACAAAATATAAACGCACTCAGTTTTACAAAAATAACAAATTGCAAAACAATAACAAATTGCAAAAAAATAACAAATTGCACTCAGTTTCAGTTTCGAGTTCTCGAAACTGAACATTTCTCAGTTTCAGTTTCGAGTTCTCGAAACTGAAACTGAACATTGCTCAGTTTCGAGTTCTCGAAACTGAACATTTCACAGTTTCAGTTTCGAGTTCTCGAAACTGAAACTGAACATTGCTCAGTTTCAGTTTCGAGTTCTCGAAACTGAAACTGAGCATTGCGCAGTTTCGAGTACTCGGAACTCGAAATTGCGCATTGTTCAGTTTTAGTTTCGCAGTTTCGAGAACTCGAAACTGAAAATGAAACTGAACATTGCTCAGTTTCAGTTTCGAGTTCTCGAATCAGTCCAAAATTTTTGCACAATGTCTCACAAAGTTATGGTTTTAAGCCAAATGAAAAACCACAGAACAGGCATAAGCAAGTACTTAAGGAACAAACTGACAAATGCTCTATAAAGAGAAAAATAGGAAAATTATTATTTATTTACTGAATGATACCATGTACAGTAGTTTAGGTGTGCTTTTGGCGGATAGGTTAACCTGTCATCGCTAACAACTGAGAATACGTTTTGATGTGCATGCGAAGAGCAAGTAAAGAATAAATCATGAAATGTCACAAGAACATATGAGTATGCACGTCTGGACAACTTCTTGCATTTATTCTCTACAATGTCGTAAACAGAAGTATCAAAACATATGAACTTCTATGCATAAGAATTTTTGCAGCAGTATAAGTTAAGCGCATTGGACCGGGGATCATGCACTTGAGAGAGCAGTTCAACCCTTTCTTCATTTTTCACATGAAATAATCAAATTATGAAATACTCATAGATTTATAGTACGCTGTCTTGACATAAACCTCAAAGTATGACTTATATATTAACTCAATATATTTTTAAATTCTAGGAATGCAACCCTGTCAACCTATTATATCAAGACTCAAGCATTAGTATCTAAATGAAAACATCATGTTTCGGTGAAGTCTTAGATCCCCAAAAATATCATCTTAATACATTTTTAGACATAACGATGTAAAATTGTATTTTCATAACCTAACACTTCTAAGTAATCTTGCCGACTCAAAACCCGATTATAATTTTTATGCTCTAATCTAATTAGCAAGTGTGTTCAAAGACTTCGACATGGACCAGTAAACCAACAGCTTTCTCAATAAAAAGCATGTCGTCTCAGTAAAATGTCCGACCATGCATGTTATTAATGGAGAAATTGCACTGCATTCTACCATGGCGTGCACAACAAAAATTTATACATGCTAACGTTGCCAAGTGAACATGGCCATATGCTACCTTAATGTTCATCAAAATGTTCGCTCGCTAGAACAAACAGAAAAACAAATTCACATGTTTCAATTTTCTATTGCATGTACTTTATACCCCAAATATGACAGCCAGTGACTATACAAGGCTATGGGCTTTCAAATTGCTTGTCGTATCTTAAAGACTCTAATCAGATTTACATTGTCATGCTACTGACAAATCAGCAATGGAAATGGCTAAGAATGGACAAAAAAGAACAAAGAGAATGCAAACTAGTCCTAACATCAATTAAATAAAGACCAACAAATATAGCACCCTCAATTCATGTTAAAGTTCAAACTGTTATGCATATAAATTAAGGCTAGTAAGGGAATGCAACATCATGACTGTCCATAACAGCCAATGCCCCCCCCAATCAAAATAATGTAGCAAACAATTTATATCAAAACATGTACTTGTTATAGCGGTTTCTATCTTATGCAAATGAATTTATTACATATACAAAGTTCACGATATACAACATTGCTCAGTTTCAGTTTCGAGTTCTCGAAACTGAACATTTCTCAGTTTCAGTTTCGAGTTCTCGAAACTGAAACTGAGCATTGCGCAGTTTCGAGTACTCGGAACTCGAAACTGCGCATTGTTCAGTTTCAGTTTCGCAGTTTCGAGAACTCGAAACTGAAACTGAACATTGCACAGTTTCGAGTACTCGGAACTCGAAACTGAGCATTGCTCAGTTTCAGTTTCGCAGTTTCGAGAAATCGAAACTGAAACTGCTCAGTTTCGTAACTGCTCTCAAAACTGAAACTGAACATTTCTCAGTTTCAGTTTTGAGTTCTCGAAACTGAAACTGAGCATTGCGCAGTTTCGAGTACTCGGAACTCGAAACTGCGCATTGTTCAGTTTCAGTTTCGCAGTTTCGAGAACTCGAAACTGAAATTGAAACTGAACATTGCTCAGTTTCAGTTTCGAGTTCTCAAAACTGAAACTGAACATTGCAAAGATCGTTATTTCATAATTTTTTTCGAAAATGAGAGAATTAAACTAAGCATAAAAAATTGTTTTCTCTTTTAAACATCTCGATCATAATAAGTGCCCAATAAAAAAGTTTTCACCTTGATAAAAAGTTGGATTGGTGTAAACTTACATAGGTTTTGGCGTGCACAAGGCTGCCGAAATGGATTGAAGTTCTAAAAGGCCTCTTTCACCTGGACTCCATTTCCACTTGTTGACTCTTTGATCATCTAAAAAAAAGGAAGTGCATGAAAAATAAATAAACTGAATTTACATAAACAACTTGCATATATGTGGAAGTCTAACTACACATAAGTTAGTTGCAATTTTCAGTAAAAAGGAAACATATATTACCTCGGCAACCACTTTTGAGGTGTCACCAAGATATATCACACTATAACAGTTGAAGCAGTCCCCTTTGATCTTAAAATTGCATGCGCTTTCATTCATGTTTGCATCCAAAAACACATCATTCATGTTTGGTTTGACTGAGAGAGCAACTTTCAATTTGTTCGAGTATGTAAGACAATGTTCAAGTGCTTGTATATATACATGCATGGTAGTGATGATAGGTTACTTGTAGCTAGCAATTGTTTAAAATTGTTTAGAATTGAAAAAAAAAACCTGAATAATCTGCAAGCATTGCAAATTAAATACATGCATCCATATTTTTCTGATAATCCATGAAAACACATAAGGCAGCTCATCTAACCAGGGTATTGAACACATTGAACAACATCATTAAGTATAATATTAATGGTCCAAAATGTGAAGGTTTATGACACTTCTTCAGGAGTTGAGGATGGAGTTTGGTCTGTTGGTTACTGAAAACCCACCAATCCATCTGTATGTGTATATATGTGTAGATGTATAATAGTTGCAACTATTTTTATATAGCTTCAACATTTCAAACCTTTTTTTTTGGGAAAAAAATTGATTGCCATTATATAAAATAAGTTGTGTTGGATTGGCACAACAAAAATTATGGGGTATAACACGTTACATTTCTTCGAAATAATATCACCAACAGTTTCTATAAGCGAAGCATATTTTTCAAGAAAATAACAAACAGCAGAAACATTCATATAAGTTGGATTATGCTCTGGATCAAAGAAAACCAACTGCAAAGGTTTTAGAGATCAACCGTTCAACCCAGTTTTCCATTTTTGAAATTAGGATAAATACTTATAAAGAACTCGTGTTAAGAACATTCCTCTTCTAGATTTTTGGTCTTTCGATCAGTCTTTTACCAGATTCTTTCTTACCCTGTTCCACCCATTCAACCAATGAATGTTCTATAATTATTTGCAAATCTGAATCGCATAAATGGATTCTGGTAGTATTTGCTCATTTAAAAAGCCTTCGTTTCGTAATGTCTCAAAGTCTTGGGTAGTAATAATCATAGCAAACTAGACTGATTAGGCACGGGAACAAACAAATAATATATGTAAAAAATGTAGTTTAGTTAAAGACAACTAATACAAATAATGGTAGCCCAAAGCAACAATTACCGATGTTCTAAAATTTTTAACAAAACTTCAAACCTTTCCTGGTTCTAATCCTTTATTTCACATTTGGGCTTTTTATATTAAGCACCTATATTATCCATTTTACAATATTACACATGGAGAATCCATTTTTTTATATACTAAAGAGATCCATTTGTTTAATCTACTAAATCAAATTTTTTACCTGAAGCTCCAATTCGTAGAACCCCAATTCGTAGAAGCCCCAATTCGTAGAACCCCCAATTCGTAGAAGCCCCAAATCGTAGAAGTGGAGAGAGGATTTGAGAGGATCGAAGTAGTGGAGAGAGGATTAGCTAATCGCTGATATAATTTCTTCTAAGCCCATTTTTTATTTACGTTTGATGCGGCCGTGAGTTCAATATGTGTTGAGGAATAAGTGTTGAGGTAAGATTAGGGTTATGTGTGATAAGTTACCCTTTTGCCCTTAGAAAATAAGAGTTGACTAGGCCTAGCAACACATACAAGTGTTAGCACATTTTTGGTGACACATATTTGCTATGGCAACACATATTAGTGTCGCTAATCTATAACACATATAAGTGTTGGCAGTTGAAAAAAATAAGAGTTGCCAAATGGCCATTATGGTGTAGTGATAGAGAACCGCTCCTTGCCAGCCATATTCTCTACATTAACAAATGATATTACTTTGTAATGCTCGTTATTCTATAAGTCTTGTGATAGTGCTTCAAAGTTAGGGTACCTCTCGCTATGGTACAAGAAACACCCCACACTCCTTAATGTCGCACGTATGATTGATAAGTTAAGGAAACGAGAAATAGGTCAAACATAAAGTCTGACGAGCTGCTATGATTACTAGCACGACTGATAAGTTAAGAAAAAAAGATAAAATAGTAGTTCTAGTGTTATAAAATGGCAAGTGTCTATGTTCACCTAAAAGTGAACAAAATGCTGATAAGAATGACATAAGAGATTGGCTATTCTCATTCAATGACAATAATGATATTAACGATCATGATTGTTTTGCACTTCTACAAATTCGAAACAAAATAAATAATTAGAAAGAAATTTCCTACTACCCATCGATCGGCTCCCATACCACAGTGTGATAACTTATGCCCACTATGAACCACGGGTTTATCAAGCCCAGCCCATCAGCTCTAAAAGACATAGCGTTCATCATAGGCGTTACAACATCTTATTTTCCCCAATCGGGGTGATGCATGCACACCATCTTATTTTCCCCAATCGGGATAGTTCTTCCATCTCATCCATTCTAGTTACCTTAGGAAGAAATATTTCAATCGAACCGATCCATCAAAATACTCCAAGCGAAATAATTACAAAGCTTACCCTACCTTATAAGAAGAGTCACACTTTCCACTTTCCCACCATCTGATTTCCAATCTTTACTTTTATTGTCTCGTGTTCCTATTTTTATCCATTTATGTCGTCCAACCCCATAAGGACCCACTTCTATCGTTCAACTTTACACACACACACACACACATATATATATATTATATATTTAAAATTTTCAAAAAATATTTGAAAAATCTTAGCGAGGTAAACTTTCAGTTAAAAAAAAAATCGTTTTCGAATTATATATATTGTTGCTTTTATGAAATTTCCAAAGATATTAATTACATATCAAACCACATTAGTCCCTTCAAAATTTCTATTTCTAAAATTACATACATATGGATTTTCAACTCAAAGTGGTTCCACAAATTTTTATTTTCCTTAAAGTACTCCCTCTTTCAATTTTTGCCTTAGAACACAATTATCCGTTTGAAATCTTTATATTCTTTTAATCGTTTATTCACTAGCGTCGATTATGTTGTCATATAAAGATTTAGTCGGAACACCTAGGATCCACCTCTTTTGTTCAAAGGACAAAATCCTGATAAGCATAAAACCGCAATAGTAGAATACAATGAATGGTGAATTCTTATCCACAGTTAAGATACAACCTCGGGTTAAATCTTTTGGGACTACAAAATATTTCCATAGAAATTTCATGAACCCTTAAACTTCAAAAGCCAAGAATTGTTAACTACATCATTATTTTTACAAGGAAATCTCAAAAATCATCAAACACTCAAATTCAACAAGTTTTTCTTATCTTAAGCCTCAATCCTTAGTAAGGAAACCACTGACCGACAATCTATGGTTACTGAAAATTCTGACTTCCCCTATAAAAGGTAATAGCCCCTCTCCCATGACAAACTAATAGTGGTTAATCCAAGATAACTAACCTTATTGGTTCTCAATTATTTCCAAAAGGCCATCAACATGAGTTAAAGAGAAATATTTCCTTCCAAAAACAATTCACTTGTGATTACTACTAAGCTAAAGGAACTATCTGACTTTGTAATAAAGACGAATGACGCTTCTAATCCAAAAATGCTTTCACTCTCAGAAGTTACTTAGTTGGTTTTTCCCCCAAAATCTTTTCAATACGACTGAAGTCCATTGACTTCCTCGAAATACATGCAGAAAGCACCCACACAAGTACTACACTAATCAACCAAAAGATAGGTTTAAGGAGTAAAATAATCCATTCCAACTAATCCTTCATAGGTCAATACTTGGGTGCGCCTACAATATGTACCCATAAGAAAAACTACTTTCCTCTCTACATTTGAGATGAATCATCATACATGTAACCTGGTTAAACTTCAAACCTATCTGGTAACGCCATAACTCTATAGTTAGGAAAGATTCCAGTTATAAGCATGAAACTCAATTCACATTTACATCCACAAAAGCAGGTGCTTTATCCAAAATGCTACAAGTTTAGCATTATCAAAATTGTAGATCTGAAAATCAATCTCTCTTTTAGGAGATAATCTTTCAACCACTTATCATATTCAGAATATATAGCACAAAGAGAACTGAATCGGTATTGTCTACAGATGCACTAAGGAAAAATAGGAATACCAATATGACTAACCCTTCGGGTCGTAAGAAGTCTCAAAAGTTAGTCCACTGTATATCCTAGCCTGACAATCCTCTTCTTGGAAACAAAATGGCCCACATTGGCTAACTTATCCATCCTTTAAATATCGCAAAACCTTAGAGTATAAGTACCTCAATCAAACTCTACTACCGATGAAAATATCTGGGATAACCAATTATATGGTTGATCTAATTAGACCCAAAACCAACGCATGCCCGGAAATGCCCAAAACATATCCTAAATCAAGATTTCTAGTTTCTAACTCGACTCACTATAGATAACCAAGCCGAACTCCTATGGGGTTAATAAACTAATATCGAGCCTAGAAAAGTTCCTAAATGCAAAACAGCCAACTAATGCTATCATCATACAATCGGGGATTTACTATATCTGTAAAGGAAAGCTTCGTTAGGCCAACAATATAGATGCTCCACATGACTTACCTCATCTCAATGTGGCTATGGCCCCACGTAGCCACCCAAGCAAATGCATCAAAGGTAAAGAGACAAAATAATCTTAAATCAAATAAAATAGGAGAACTGGAAAGAACTAAAGATAGAATGTATTTTTTCTATCATCAACTCTTACTTCCATTTCTCTATCCTTTGATCAACACCTTCCCTATAATCCTTTTGACATTAATATACTTATGTTGCACTTTCACTTGTTACCCTTAAGTTTGCCCTTTAGGAAGTTTTGCTCATTCCTAATTGATTGGTTACCTAAAATAAAAAAAAATCATATTTTCGTAGTATAAGACAATCTAATTTATAGAAATCCATAGTAACAAGATATTTCTTTTGATTATCTCTAAGTTGTTGAATAGTGCGCAATACAGCTAAATCCTAATTTTGTACTAAACCATTCATTCTTACAATGATGTTTTTTATGTTAATTACAAACCAAACTATGGTAATACATTCCTTTTTCCCTAACCAACCAATCTAGGTTATCCTTAACCTACTAACTCTCTGTTTATCTCTAAGCCAATAAGGTTGTCCCATCCATGATTAGCCCTATTTAATGTTTGTTAAGTAGCAAGTTTCTTCCTATCTTTGGTCTTTCCTAACTACTGAGCTAAACAGGCTTTTCCATTAGTACAAACTTCAAACTATAAATATTAGAGGTTCCTATATATAGAAAAGCTTATATAGGTTGTCCTATAAATAACTCAACGAAGAGATTCAGAATACGAGAGAGTTAAACTAAGGTTGTATCTGACTAGAGGGGATATTTTTATTTTCATAAAAAAACATTTTTGCTTTTGAAAAATATGTTTTCTTTCAAATATACTTTATTTTATAACAAAACTTTAGTGATCTTGTAGCCTTTAGCTCTGATACCAAATGAAACACCCCACACCCTTTAACATCACTCATATGAGGATTTCGTTAAGGAAATATGGAGCATTATATGTATAATATCATATAGAATAATATTTCACAAGACATAAAATAATAATTCTACAGCGGAAGATGAAGACAATTTACATTAAAAGACAAAACCATTTTTATTCCAGTTAAACCAAATTATCTTAGAATATCATGCCTCAAATTTTAGTCACAAAACTATATCATAGTACATAAATAGTAATATTCCCCAAGTAGTTAGAGCTACAACTGAACAAAAAGAACAAAACTTCTTCTACAAGCATCCTCCAAGATAAGATCAACAAGGCAATCCTGAATATGTACTTCTTCCCTGCTAGTCTGAGAGGAAGAAGAAAAAGAATGAAGGAAATGAGAAATAGGTCAAACATAAAGTCTGGTGAGTTGCTATGATTATTAGCATGACTGATAAGTTAAGGAAAATAGATAAAATAGTAGTTCTAGTGTTATAAAAGGGTAAGTGTCCGTGCACACCAAAAATGAACAAATACTGATGGGAATGACATAAGGGTTTGGCTATTTTCATTCAATGACAATAATGACGATAATGATATTAACGATCATGTTTGTTTTGCATTCTATAATTCGAAACAAAATAATTAGGAAGAAATTTCCTACTACTACTCATCGATCGGCTTCCATACTCCAATGTAATAACCTATACCCACCATGAACCATGGGTTGATCAGGTACAACTCATTATCTCTAAAATACATAGCGTTCATCGTAGGCGTTACAATGTCTTATTTTCCCCAATTGGGGTGATGCATGCTCACCATCCTACCAGAACGCGTCTGAACCCACCTTATTAGGACTTCTCACTACCCAGTACAATATAAGCATGCCCTCGCTTCCTCGTGAGACCTCCATAGTGTGATAAAAGGATACTGTTTGATATGGGTCCCCAACCAAAAATACGGTTTGACTCAAGTCACCCTTAGACTTGGTTCTCATTATTTAATTGATTATTATTGGCCGCCTACTAACATAGACCCCATAGAATTGTCAATGAATGCCAATGCCACCATAGAATTATCACCGACCGCCTAACTTCCTATATCACCATAGAATTATCAATGAACGCCAAAGCCACCACTAAAATTATTTTGTTTGGGCACTTATTTTCCTTAATTATCCTACACTACCAGAAAGGACTCTCAATTATAAGCACTTGTTTTCCCAAATCAGCCTGTGCGGCCGGAATGAACCACGACTATGAGCTACTTATTTTCCCTAATCAGTCGCCGTTGTGGGAAAGAACAACCATTACACGCTTATTTATTTATTTGGCCATTTATTTTCCCTAATCAGCTTATGCTGCCAGAATGGACCCCCATTTTATGCTTATTAATTTAGTCCATTTAAACTTAACACACTTTTTAAGTTTATTTAATAAGCCTATTCTTCCAATATAACCTCTAGTTATATTCATGATTGTGTTAAACCATTTGTTTAAGTTATGATATTGTTATCATAATTATTATACAACCCCAACCCACATTACATAGTGAATTACTAAGTTGACCTATTCCATATATGCATGCATTCCCTAATTACATAATTTATTAATTATTTCTTAAATTGCAGTTCATTTGTGGATTGCAATATTTATCCAACTTTAACATTCTCCAAATTACATTTCATTTGTTGATTACAACCTTTAATCAAATTTCAACATGCCCTAAAGAACTCTCGTACCAATTTTCATTATTTTCCAATTAGGCATATAAATTATAGGGTAAAGGCTTAGGCTCTTGCTAGACCTAAGCTCATAGCAAAAGAAAGAGGTAAAGGTTTAGGCTCTTGCATGGACTAAACTCAATGCAAACAAATTATAAATGCAATGGAGCAATTATATAGTCCCAATCAGGTTTTATTTAATTGTTCCCTTTTTATAGTTTTCCTATTTGTCCAATTTCAAAGCAATTCAATTACTCTGAAACGATTTGATTTACCCCAAATCCAAGCATAGAATAAAAGAATAATTAGGCATAGGTTATTAGGTATATAAACCTATGATTATTTTTGTTGTACCAATATGGATTTTTGGTATATATAGTCATAACCAAAAAAATGTAAAAATAGGAAAAAGAGAAAAATAGATCCAAGCATGATAATTCATAAAAAATCTAAATATTGATTTTACAGAATCTGTAGGAATAAACAGAAGGCTGAATCTGTAAACAACTAGAAATAAACTAGATATGTATAGAAACTGTTGAAAATTCAGAATTATAAGCAACTATAACTACTAATATATAAATATAACCCCAACTTATAAGAAATCATGTGATCACAAAAAATAATCATCTCAATTTACTATCCAACTAGTCATGGTATATATCTCTAAGTCTATCTATAAATAATAATCCATCTTGTATATAAAACCTTATCTCAAAACTCCATTATTTTAGAGGAAGAATTTCGTACAGTGGAGGTACAGAAAGGGGTAACTGAGTTAGAAGAATTAGGGTTAGACAGGAGATATATTTACAATAAAGTTTGGAAGCTTAGGACCACTAGATATTAGGTTTTTATTTTGATTCATCTAAACAAAAGAAGAGCCCATAACAATCACTAAAAATCTTCCCAGTTCAATTAAAATCGTGTCAGGCCATGACATGGGTTGACCTAGGATATAGCTGGGTCGACCCAGGGGTCGACCAAATTGAATTCTGGGTCGTCCCATGGACATGCCCAATTTATTATATATTAATTTTCTGATACTATCATAACTTATTTGTTTCACTACACCATAATGGCCATTTGGTAACCCGTATTTTTCTGAAGTGCCAACACTTATTTGTGTTACAGGTTGGTGACAATAATAAGCGTTGCTATGTTAAAAATGTGTTACCAAAAATAAATTATCATATTTTTTTATTGTCAACACTTATTTGTGTTGCTGAGGCTGGTTCTGGAGGGCAAAAACGTAAACACAAGCTTTCTGTCTCCAATAACCCTAATTTCCCTTTCTCAATCCCGTTCTCAACGCTTTTACTCATCTCGGTCGTTTTAAAAAAAATTATCCATTGGCTCCTCTACGAATCGGCTCGTCGACTTCAGACGCTGGGGGAATCGCACTCAAGTTCAACTTTAGGGAATCAGTCCTCGACTTCATGTTTGATTATAGGGTACTGATAATCGCTTCAACCTCAAGTTCGACTTGGACGTTAGAGTCGAGGATACTTGATTTCGAGTTAATCGATTTTGGCTTCAGGTATGATGTAGGAAAATTTTATTCATGTTTTGATTAAACTGCTATGAAATTGCTATGAAAGTTGATTGAAGTTAATCGATTTCATCACTATAATTTAATATTAAACTGTTTTTCTTGTACATTTCATTTTATTTTGGATTGTTTTGGTCATAGAAACATGCAATTAGGTTCAGATTTAATTTTTTAAAAGGAATTTTTTATTCAAAAACCAAATTAAGAATTACCTGACATAATGTTCCATCATGAATTAGCTTATAATGATTGTGTTTTCTTTGTTATTCAATGGTTACAATTTCATATGGACGTTACAGGAAAAAGTCAAAGCTAAAGTTGAAGAGTTCAAAAGAAGTGGAGGCAGCGGTAATGGCCATCTTTTATCTATTGACGATGATCCTTTGTCTTAAGTTTTAGGCAGAGAACAATGTTTACAGAGGGTAGGAAGCAAGGTTTCTTAGAACAAGTATGAGGCTGCACTTCATTCTTGTGTAATGTACTCAGGAGAAAGAACACAAAGGGAGATTTCGGAAAAGAAGCTTGACAACATGGAAGGAAAAATTAATTTTATTGTTAACTATGTACGGATAATTTTTTTATATGCAGGCTAAAATGATCATAGTTGCATTCTTATTTTATATATAGAAGATTACATATTTTATGTATTGTCGTAGACGCAAGTAGCATGTGGGCCGTCAACACCGATGACAACAATTGTGGTTGATGATGGGTCATCAACTTCTGCTGTAGTGAATTTTTTCCCCATATTCGAAGAAAACTCTGTGCAATCCAAGAGCGTGGATTTATCGCCCAATGCGAGGATCTGTGAGTTGCTTGATTGGAGCAGAAAATGTGTTGCTGTTGCCAAAGAAGTCATGGATCCAATCCATAAAGATATCTGTCATGATTGCCAATTAAAATCTGAATATAAAATGAAAGTGAGTATCCTGGAACGAAAAATTCTCAATGCAAAACTTTTCAAAGAAATTTCCGGTGCAAAAAAGATCAAAAATGTTGGAGTAGGTGATTTCCTTGTGTGGCCCATCTCACACATCAGTTTTCTGGAGTTAGAGAAGTGACCAGTTAGTATTGTTTTGGTTGTACTCTTTTTTTCCTCTTTTATAGTATTGTTCTCTCATTTTGTGTTAAATACCGTATACCATCATCAACTGGCATGGTTTCCCTATTATGAGAAGCCCATTTCTTTTTTACAATATTATCATATCGGTATCAAATGGTCTGTTATGTCTCACAGTAATGCTAACTCGCCTTATTGATTCTGTGTCTTCACTGCATTTTGCTATATTACAGGTGGTGTTTTTGCTGATTGTCAATCTGCAATGGTTGCAGTGCGGTTGAGGTACTGATAATTATGCATTTATTAATTACATCCTTATGTATTGTTTGGTATCATCATGATTTAATAAGGCCTTACAATGCAAATATGTTCAGAACAGTTTTATTTTGTGTCTTTGAGTGTTTGGTTTCTCTAATTTTATACTGATTAGAAGCCACGGTGTCCAAGTTAAAACCCTGTATAGGATGCATCTTCCTTCATCATCAGTTTAAGTTTAGAGTGTATGTTATGATTAAATGACATCATTAAATAATACTGTTCCTTCAATGCAGAGCTGGTCTTTGGGCTGAGTGTGCTAGTAAACATCCTAGGACCCAGCTGTTAAGGGGACCTTGGTTTATGTATCTTGTCTGGTTGATTTACTTCAGTGAAAAATAAACAAAATCTGGTCCATAAAAGAAAATCCTATTTCAATAATGCACTTTATTTAAGTCCAACATCATTCAAGAAAGCCAAACCTCTTTGTTTTTCCCCACATTGTTCTTTATAGATATAATTTCTTCCTCCCCTAAGTTATTCGCTTATGTTATCTATAGATTAGAAAAGTAATATTATGTTAAATGGCGTAGTTTGAATGATGCTATAATCATCATCTCTTGTAATATCCATATTTTTATTGATTTTAACTTCATTATTGAATATTTTCCATTTAATTTAATTTGACTAAAGTTGGTAACTTATTGTAAATGTAGGAACTCCCACCTGGAGAAACAGAAACGACATATTACCAATTTTGATCATAAGGTATTATTATTAATCCATATTACTTCATCAAAATCTGTTCTTTTTCTAGCAATTAAATTGTAATGGTTAATCTAATTATGGGATAATTAGATGTGGTTTTTAATACTGCATAAAGAGTGAAGTACCGTGATATTTGGAGATGATCAATTTGCATTATTTAAAGATAGGATGCTGAAATATTACTAATTCAAAATCATATTTAAGGATTTATGTTTTAAATGTCTTATTTACGAAAAATAATACTTGTATGCAGAGAAATATTTAGCAGGTTGTTTGTGTTGCAAAAATGAAGTGGGAATATTAAGGTGTCAGGTTTTAATGTAATGGTTTCAACCTAGGAATATGAATTTCAATCATAAATCAAAAGGTAAAGAAAAAGACAATTGATGAACTAAAGTCCCTGGTCCATGTCCACCACTAATTTGCATACTCCTTCAGATAAATACAACAAAATGCAGATGTCAGTGTAGTGTGACATTCAGTGTCCATTACCTCATGTAGTAATAAATAGCCCATAGTTGACTGTATTTTTTTAATGAATAGTTTTAGTGTAAATAGAAAGAATATAATGAAAATTGGAAAATAGACAAGAGAGATTGTAAAATCAAATTGATGTAAATAACTAATGTTGCCTTAGATGTCAAGAATACAACTCAATATTTTATTACTATTTGGTGTTTATAAGGAAAGTGTATTTTGATGATGTGTCTAACTAAAAAGTTACAGTAAACATATAACATAAATTAATAAAATATAACATACATATAAATAAGTTCTAGTGTTAATTTGTAGGTATACGCTCAATTAGATTTCATTCAACTAGCAGTAATGTAATTTTGAATGCAAAAAAAAACAATCTTTCTTTAAATATTCTTTAACAATAAAAGGTAAAAACAATCTGGTTGTTGTGATCAATTTTTCTTTTTCTTTTTACAAATAACACAGTTACCAGTATCATTCTTTTATTTTCAGCAATCATCAACAGTGCTTTTCTTAACACAATTGCCAATATCGTACTATTTTAAATACATTTGCATACAATGAAGGATTTCCAGCTAGTAGAAAATATGCATAACATAAAAGTTAAGTTAAATATCAAATCTGGACTTTAAAAAAGCAAAAGAGATTTATATCTTTATTTTAAAAAACGAAACACAAAAGGAAATTTATTAAATGAGAATGTTATTATTTGTTATACCTTAACAAAAATGATATTAGTTTAACAATAGTAGTAAATGTAATTGAAAAGGTATGAGCTAATAAATGCAATTCATAATGGTACGTATAAGATATGGAAGCTGGAAAACTATTCCTAAAGATACTGAACAATTTTAAAGATATTGGATTTGGTCAAAATAAATATTTCCCTACTTATTCTATGCTTATGCATGGATTATGATGCTTCAACCTTAAATCAAACCAAAGAAATATTGTTTATTGCCAACTCCTACAAGTATCTATTAAGTACAAATTTTAAGAACGTAAAGGAATGGATGAGAACAAGGCACCTTCCTTCGTTTCTGTTTTACCAAATTCATGTCAGCCATTTTTACTTCATTAAATCCTCATGATCCTATTTACCATCCATTTATTTTCACGAATGCTGATATGTTCTGTTTGACAGAAATTTATTTTCACGAATGCTGATATGTTCTGTTTGACAGAAATTGTTTTTGTGTAGATGATGTAGTCTCCAACTAATATTGTAGAAAATGGAAGAATAAAAGAGGATGCTAAAATAGTTAATGATACAGAAGAAATCCGATACCACCATTTGGGTATGAGCAGCAATTTTACCGTTCTATTTCAGCTAGGCTATTCTAAAAATCCATCACCAACCCCCTAATATTATGTATAGTTAAAATTGCATTTATACATTGTAATGATTTTTATGTCCTGATTATATAAGGCTTTTTGATGTATTGCTCGCTTTCATGTTTGGAAACTGTATATGCTCCCGTTTGCTGGTGTAAGGGATGTTCGGAACGATTTGAAAAATGTTTGTTTTGACAGTAGTATTATAATATTTGGCTATGTCTGCATACATGATACCAACTGTTCATAAGGAACGTTATTTTTGTACTGATATAGAAAGATCCTTCAAGGAACTATGAAATTGACCAGTTAAGCTACTGAGGTACTGTTAAACATTTGTTACCCGACTTTTTTTTTCAACCGAGGAACAGTTGTCAAATTGTTATTATTTGCAATAAAAAAAGGTCCCTTTCCTTTACTTATATTACTAATTGGGTTTTGGTCATATTACTTAATTTTCTTTCTGGTTTATTTCGTTTATTACTCAAAATGACCGATGATTGCAACTGTTCATATCTAATACGTCCTCTGTGAATGAATTTTGCAGCATGTTACAAGTCATCAGATATGTCCCTTTAAGTAAACATTTTAGGACATTTGTTATCGTTTCAATGGTAGTCCATATAGAAAATGTTTTCCCATTGTCCTTTGGTAGACCCAAGTTTGAAAATGAATTTTAAGATGATTAGAGGGCATTAAGTTTCATCAAATTTCCATGTTTTAAACCGGTTTAGCAATCCAGGTTGGAATACCTGGACTCAATGTGCTAACTGCAAGTGCTAACATAGTTGCATGTATTGCACATTTGGTTGATTCAGCGTTGAGCATGGCCATCTCCCATTACTGCAATAACGTCTCGAACAATATTCGTCTCCCAGTATTTGGGCAGTATATTTTTTTATTTTATTTTCTTTCTTTCTCCTTATTATTATTGTTATCTTGCTTCACTATTGATACTCATGTTATAGGCCCATAGTATATAAGTAACCTAATAAACAGTTTGAACAACCTTGATTTTTTCCCCCCTTCTATTTAGGCTATAAAGTTGGGAAGACGGGTAAAGCGGAGAAGGTTACAGATCAGGATGAAGGAAAGCGCTAGTAATCATCTTCTTTCAACAAGAATTTCCGCTTCCTACTGCCTGACGCCTCTTCTGAAGTGCATACTTCTTTGCTCAACGTTTCAAGCCACATAGGATTATTTTTCATTACCAGTTGCATAGGAGACCTCAAAACAACAAGATGTTCATTCATCAATCTGTACCTATATTGCTCCACAGCGGTAGTAAATTCTGGCCTGATCTTGCTTCATTGCTGGTCATAATGTGATGTTGGGTAATCCAAGAGGTAGTGATTATTTCGTAGACGACAAAAGAAGGAAGTGCATTGGAGGTAAGTGTTTCGGAACTTGTTTCTGCAAAAATTCAAAGTTTTTAACCCAGAAACTTGAACAAATGAAACCTACAATTGAGTGATATGAGTTTAAATAGTTATGGAAATAGAGGAACTGAAGTAGTGTGACTGAAAAAGAAATTATTCTTTGTTTCTATCTTTAATTTTAAGTGGACTGAATTGATTTCTCAAATCCATAAATACTGTCAAAAAACCCGTTGTTGTTTTCTGAAACCCATAAATACTATATTGATGCTCCTCTTCCAACCCAATCATGTAATATTCTTATTTGTTTAATTATGTGCATTAAAATTTTGAGTTAATTTTGAATAACTAATTTTAGGTTTGAATCCAATCAAATTGAGAATTTAAGTTCTTTTGTGTCCCCTACATGTCACTTCCAAAATTTAAATCAGAGTCGGTATACTAATATATATCTTATTTTATCTGAATTTAATTGCTTAATTTGTACACTCATATAATGAAACTGTTAATGTTAATTTTGATAGGTAAATGCAGGGATGACATCTTTTTTGCTGATCATACTAATTTTTAGTTCTCCATTCCAATAATGTGATATTTTAAAAAAACTGATCTTTGGATGGAGTGATAAATCATGGCTTGATTCAAGGAAAGATTATATTTTTATTTGTAGTTAACCAAGGATCCAAAAATGTGGTTACTTGATACGTCAGTGCTTGCAGTTTGTTTGGTTATGCATAACAATTCATAGAATTTTTGTCCTTTTCCTTTTTTCATCAATTTCCTTATTTCCTTCACCTAAATGAAATCAATTACTGCTTTTTCATCTTGGGATAAAATGTATTTCCCTTTATCTAAATCACAATATCTCACAATGGTTGTTTAATTGACATCAAATTTATGAACTTTATTTTTTCCACCGTATATTGCAGTCAATTTTAAATTTTAGACCAAGTTGTTTGAAAATAATGCAACTGTATGAAGTGAAGTACTCATGCTCATGCGTTTTGAGATGATTTGAAAAAAAGAAAACATCGAACGACACCATTTTAATCCTTCATTTTTATCACTTTGAATAATGGTTGGTAACTCATACTGTAAGGTTAGAAACTCCTATCAAATAGGATATTTTCTTTTATTCTCAGTCAATAACTCCTACTTGTTAGGAGCTTGTCGTTTTGTTAGTTTTGATACTTTCTTGTATTTATTACATTACTATGATTTATACATGGATACAGTTGTTATTTTTTAGAATTTGTAAAAGCTCTTAAAACCCAAGCTATTTTAGTTCAACAAATGTTGATTTATCTGCTAAAACTTGAAGATTCTTTTAATATTTAATAATAGCGGTATCAAAGCCATTTCATAAGCATCCGATTGTGAGTATTTGTGGAAAGGAGTCACAGTTTTACTAAGCCACTCGGCTCAGTTTAAACTGAGCCTGGCTCGGTACTGAGCTTCAGCTCAGCTTTAAACCGAACCTACAAATAATTCGGTTACTATCATAATAGTCTTTGATGTCATTTTTGGCAACCAGTATTAGGTTATTTTCTTTGATGACATTTTGGCATTCAGTATTGGTATAGTCTTTTTTAATTGATTCAGTTTCTCACTTACTACCATTATAATGTGCCTATTAGTATAATACTTATGTTTTTTTGTTTTTAACAAAAAAACTGAAAGTTTCAATAAATGAATGCAGGCACTTCTAGAGGCAGCGGAAGAAAAGAGGAAATTGGATGATAGTCAATGGTGCATTAGAAGATCTTGAAAATGATCCGCTTGCAGAAGTTTTTGGTTCCGCCAGGAAGAAAAATTATTGTCGAGCAGTTATGTATTGTATATGTCTGTTGTTAACTGATATTCTATGTCGTTACTGGATTATGAATGTTGTATATTGGTATTCGTTAAGTTATACTTTTTAAATTGAGAATAATATCTGTTTTGGATTCATATTAAATACTGTCTATATTATAATCATGTTAGTTATTGACTATTAATATTAGAATTTAGGAATTACTAATACATCTTCCGTTACTATTAACATTTATATATGTTGTGAATGAAAATCTTGCAACATGTATAAGCATTGCAAACAAAAATATTGCAACATGTATAAGCATTGCAAACGAAAATCTTTCGATGCTTATAAGTGTTGCGAAAGAAAATCTACCAGCTCTTATAACCGTTGCGAATGAAAATACACCAACGCTTATAAGCGTTGGGAGATAAAATCTACCAACGCTTATAAGCATTGGGAATGAATTGCCATGCCACCATAGCAACACTAATAAGTATTGCTGAAATTGTTTACGACGGTTATACTCGTTGGGAATCACCTGTTTTGGTGTAGTGTTTTAAATCCGTTTTACCCAAACCAAATGTCTATTTAAACCAAAAAATCATAACAGCCTCAATGACACAATTCGCATTTCTCTTCAACTTATTTTACAATTAATTCATTTGTTAATAAATTACTGTTTAGTTAAAATTTTGGGTTGTTATAGTACATCTCTAGAAAAATAATACCATCTTACATGGACTCCTTGCAAATTAGAGTTGCTCTTCCCTTCAAACATGACAAGCTGTGTTACTTCATTCCCAAACCACCATACGAAAAACAATATGCACCTATCCAGGCCCACACCCACATGCATGCATACCAAAAATATATATTGATTCTAGATCGAGGAATGATAGCTTCTAATGGTAGCGAATCACATAGCTCTAAAGCATATCCCTTGTTTAGCCAACATCGGGTATTGAGGATTGCTAGTTCTTGGTTATCTTTTTCCTCTTAGCAGATCACACTAGAACAAGCTTACGTTGCCCTCCAAGCATCAATGCACTGTTTAGCATTCATCCATACTTGTTGTTTAGGATATGAAAAAAACGAAATACACAACTTCTGCTACATTTATTTTGGAATCATCCTTACGATTAGTATAAAGTCGCCTTGCACTTCAAAGAGATCCATTTTCAATTCCAGCGTCTTCAAGATGACATCTATTTCAAATGCTTATGCGATTTGAAGTGGTTAGGATGACATATCAAATCTTGTTATCTCTCAATCAACAATCGATAATTTTTGGTAAAATCAATTTTGGTTCTTTTGGAAAGAAACAAACAATCCATAAGAGTAAATTTTACCTCCCGAGAGCTCAAGTAATGGATTTTCTTACCAATTGTCCAAAAAGAAAAGATGAAATTTATACGCACATTATCGGAGGTGAATATGCCTTATAGCACTCGTATTTCTCTTAGATATTTATAGAGTTATATTTAATCAATATTTAACAGTCGGTTATTTAAATATCAAATAAATAATCAATCAACATAGATTAAATTTCCCATGGAAGCCATTGAGCCACTATTAGTTCATATTCCATTAATTAAAATCATTATGTAAATGCTTTATAATACTGTGCCAAAATAATATTTAAAAGCCTTTTATACTCCGTTCAAAATTTAAAGAAATAACCATATACTTATCTAATTTGTACAAATATATTCACAAAAAGTTAAAGAAAACTCTCTTATTTTAAAAAGAAATGGTTCAGGAGAATTTACATTCAAAACATTATTTGCTAAAGCCAAATCACTTAACTATATTATTTAGTATGAAAAGAAAACTCCACCCACTATAATTAAGATGGATTGTTTATCTAAGTTAAATCTTATTTCTTTTATAAACCCTTTTCATTTGTAAGTTCTTTCAATAAATAATTTCTATGAATTTTCTTAATAAACACCTATGGTAAATATCATTTGTAAAATCTCCTTTATTAGATATTACATACAAAGCTCCTTCGCAAAATACTTTTTATAAACCGTACTTATTTTTACAAAATAATTTATTATTTATAAATAATTTTGTTAATTAATTAATTAATCACCTTTAACCATCATAAGTAAAAAATTAATTAACTTTAAAACTTCATTAATAGAGTAATTATTTTTTAAACATCATAAATAGATGAACATTGATTTTTTTGGGATAGTAAGTGAAGTTATCTTGACTCTCACTGGATATTGTTGCATATAGAAAAAGAAACAACATGAGCAAACGAGAGAAACACCGAGGATTAATAAAACTCATGCAAGCAAAGAAAAGAAAAAAAATGGCACAAGCTATAAAACAGGAAGAAAAACAACACCCCTCCCTCCATCACCACCGTTCTAGTTCACTGTCGTCGAAAGCATAACTTCTCAACCGCGAACTTGTACAGATTTCATGCATTATCACATTCCAAAACACAACAAAATTTCTTATTTTCAATTCCAAACATATACGGTTTTGGTCCTCTATATAAGCTTTAAATATTTCTTAATACTAGTAATTAAAAGGATACGCTCTCCCACTAACCATTTTGTCAATTTCTGAATAATGTCTCAATCTATGTGAGAGATGCCTATGCATTAGTTCTCTCAATCCGACTTATGAGTATTTTCCATATGGATAAATATAAGAACATTCAGAAAAAGATAGCAACTACTCTCATTATAGTTAGCAATCTTATTCTTAGTCATCAAAGCATCGTTGAATACCTTCCACATCATCATATTGTCTCATAGCGGGGGTGCTCGATCTAATCAGATAGTGCGAGTTTAACCATTCCAATGTACGGTTTCACAATCCAAAAAGGTTAAGCTATGATTCAAGCCATTCTAAGTAATTCTACTAATATGATTACTAATATAAGGGAGGTTCTAAAGCCCATTCTCAGTTAAATCCACAGCCTTAGCTAGCGTCCTTATTGATACCTATTGGAACCATCTAATGATGAGAAAGAAGTCAAGAAAGAATAAGAACACGATGAAACCAACTCTCATTCTTGTAAGATCTGTCATCAATACACAATTGTATTACAATTAGACGACAACAATAACCAGTGTTACTCAATTGAATATTTCAGCAATGTCCGAGTCCAGAAAGGATTCTGTTTCCTTGAAACAATATTGTTGTTGTATGCACTGGTTAATGTAATAGCAATTTGTTTCCTAGGATAAAACGGAATATCCCCGTAGCGTAGCACCACCAAACAGAGTTTTGACGAACTGAAGTAGATTACAGAAACTAGATCAGAGTATTACTTTAAAGAAGAAGAAGTAATGCGAGCAGATTAAAAAGTGAAATCAAAATTCAAATGGTTGTACCCATTCAGCTGAACGGATATGCCTTTCAAATTCTGAGAAAAAAATCTCGTTTCAGCGCACAGGCTCAAGCAGCAACGGTCGACTTTATTCAATCAAGAGCCCCAAGGCCCAAGGCTCAATCTTTGACACTTTAATATATTATTGTGTCAAGGCCTAGCCGCACATTCCTCTACAAGCCTTCTTTTTTTTATTTTATATACGCCTATAGGCTTGTAATATATAAGAGAGAGTTCTATTTATATTTTGTCGATGTGGGACTATGGTTTGCTATATCTTCTTCTTCCCAAATTCATCTTTCTCTTGCTCATTCATTCCCAACAATCCCTACATCTAACTGCATTGATTGAAGATAGAGAAACTTGATGGAAGGGAGTAAAAAAATCACAAGGCAAGCAGCTTCCTACATAACCAGCTACAACTTTGAGGGATTGGCATGGTCTAAAAACTTTTACACTTCACATTATGTTTCCGCATCCAAGAGACCCAAATACTGTCGGATTTATATAGGATAGGATTGAAATGCACACTATAGGCCACAATATTCCAATTGTCATATGCCTAGGCCACCCTTGATTCTTGGCAATTGGAACTTAAAGAAAAAGCACGGGAATAACTTTCTATTATGTATGGTCCTAGTCAAGGAAAATCTCATCATCGCTGACCAAATCATAACAAATAGTTTGTGTGGAAGAATGTACATCTGAGCCCAGTAAACAACGATAGAGAAACTAATGGCCTTGATAACCACCCTTGCCACTTGGGGATAGAAATCAGTTAGCCTAACATCTAAAGTGGAGGTAATCCTATTATACAAAGGATATAGTTATCTACTATTACCCTAGATAAAGAAAGATGATGCCCTAGATAATTCGTGTAGCTCCATTGGTTGCATAACCTCTGAAGAAGTAAGCAAACTAATTCTTGCATGTAGGACAATAGAAAAGGGAATATGAAACTTAAGTGCATTTAACTTCAGGCCTTCATAGTGAAAAACTCATGAAAGGTCAAAACAATATTATGGAGGGAAAACTCATCGGGTTTGATGAATATCATTATATCATCAACAAATAAGAGAATGGAAACATAAGGACATTTTCATTTTGGGTGGAAACGAATATGACCATCAACAAGTTTCTTTTCTAAACACACTAGTTAAGATCTCCATAACTAAGATAATTAAGAGGACATATATAGGGTCACCCAGACGTAACAAGTACATTTTCCATTGTAGTTAAGTGAGAAAGGAGGAGTTGAGATACATAATCCATGCAACATGGTTTAGGAAGTATCATGAGGGCCACGATTCTCATCAAACAAGACTAGTGGACACTGTCATAGGCCTGGGACAAGTCCAGCTTAAGCATGGCACTAGGGGTAGCCGAGACATTGTCGTATCCTTTTATATGCTTATAGGTTAACATAACATTACCAAGAATATTAAGGTTGGGAAGGAAGGCCGATTGATTATTGGAAACGAGACAAGAAAATACAACAACACATCTAGAATAAATACACTTGTAAGCCACACTGCAACAAAAAATTGGTCTGGATAATGAAACCAAAGAAGAAGGTTGGGTTTTAGGAATTAGAACTAAGTTCACATAGAAAATGTCCTTTAGCATCTTGGATTTGTCCCCCAAAAAAATGGATTGTCAGGAAAATTCAGTGGCAATGATTTCCTAGCTAGAAGTAAATATAGATATTGAACCCATCAAACCCACAACTCAAGTTTCTATTCATAGAGAAAATGCATGTCTCATTATTAGTAACTTTTCTATCTACTAAAGAGATTGTGGAAGCGGAGGAAGAGGAGAAAAGTTAGAAGAGTTGCTAAGAAGGTTAGAGTAGTGTTAGAGAGGAACATGATCCACCTCCGCAAGAGAGGTTTGGTAGTCACTACCATCATCATCAATAATGTTGCGAATATGATCTTTAGGTTGTTTAATTTACATCGAGGCATGGAAAAACGCAGTGTTCGTATCCCCTTCAGAAGATCAAGTGCATCTAAGAGTTCAACATGTTGTAGTGACTTGTGACATGAAATCACATTGATGTTGAAGATGACGTGAGATTTGATGATCGGTGACTCACGATGCAGCTAAAAGGGGCAGAATTAGACACAGCAGGTAGTCAGACGTATGAGGCATCAAACCAGATGTCTGCGTTGTCAGGAAATTATTTCCTGAGTGATTGGTCAGACATTCGACCATCTGGGTCAGAAGTCTGAACTGACGTGGGTCTGTTTGGACCAAGTTTCTCTATAGCATATATTTTGGAGATTTTTGAGGGGACAATACCTAGGTCTTCTATTCTCCTATATAAAAAGCTTTCTGGATTGGATTAGGGTATGACTGAATTGAGTTTAAAGATTGAGAGGCTGTGTGCTTCTAAGGATTATGCCCTAGAGAGAAAGTTTAGGAATTGAGGCTGAGAGATGTTATTCCTATTGGTGCCTCCAGTTGATCCTAGGTTTTTCCGTCGTTCTTCATTGTTCTCCTTCTCCAAAAAGAGTTGCAGTCATCTAGATATTCTTTCCGTTTCTCAATAAGGTTATTGATTCTTGTAGTTTGTTTACTTTTGGTTACTTATTAATTCAACGTAAACAAAAATTGTTTTTGCTAATCAATAAAGAGGGTGCATGGGTGGAATATCTTGTGTTTGTACGTGTAATTTCATATCTGTGTTGTTTTCCCATGGAATTCATCTTTAAGTAATTGGGTGAAAAACATCATGTTTTTCTTGTGTTTTGTCAAACTTCTACTGCACACAAAACCCCATAGTTGGTATCAGAGCTAGATCATCGCAAAGCTTAGAGTGATTTTGGGTTGGAAAAAAAATTAATGCAAAAGGTAGTGAATCATCAGATTCACGCCTTCAAATATTTCAACTAAATGGACCGGAACATCAACATGTCCAGTACATCATCATACGTGTATATACAGCATATTTACAAGGCTAAAGTAAACCAGACCACCAATATATCAGGTATAGTAGTGCAACAAAAGGACATACATATACATATTACATATACAAAAGACATAAAGCAGTAGCATAAATAAAACAGCCAATGTGAGAAGCATAAGGTTGTTGAATCCAAGCAAGCTAACACTACGCCATAGATGGTCTGTCACAACGAAAATGATGGTGTTGCTAGCTGCAATGTTACCATTGATATGCTGTTTTTTGTCTACTGCAACGCACACTTAAATGTGTTAGCATATATATCAACATATGTTGCAGTAGCCTCATGAATAAAATTATCAATCCGCGTCAACATGATCCAACGGTCCAGGTTAGCGATCCGCGTGAAGAAATGTTTAGTCCAGATTAGCAATCCGCGCATGAAATAATGTCTAAGGCGGGAAGCAAAAACAAGGGGGGGGGGGGGGAAACCAAAAAAATAT
The DNA here is from genome assembly GCA_030737875.1 of Allium sativum. NCBI lineage: Eukaryota > Viridiplantae > Streptophyta > Magnoliopsida > Asparagales > Amaryllidaceae > Allium > Allium sativum. The sequence goes on from CM060920.1 coordinate 252,205,894, forward strand.
TGAAAATTTCAATCGAACTTTACCAAAGTACTCCGCTGCTCAACCTCTCACACACACACTCTCAGGTTCAATTAGGGTTAAAAGTTCAAGTTTACAAGCTTAATTAGGGTTCGAGTAGGGCAGGTTCGAGTTCAAGTTCAATTAGGTCTTCAATTGGGGTTCGTCTTGGGTTTCAGATTTCAGTTAGGGTTTCGATTTAATCTGCTACTTCAGGTATCACTCAATGTATATTTTAATTTTTTATGATTTGATTGTTGTGTTGCGTAATGTACTGCTTTACTTGTGCCTAATTTACTGCTTTATGGTATCACTCAACGAATGACGAGGAAAAACTATGGGCAGAACTTCCTAAATTCAGTGAAGGGTACATCAGTGGAGTGAAACTTTTTATTCGAAATACTTTTTCTAGATTTACGGTAGGTGATGAAATTACATGCCCTTGCAAAAAGTGTCATAATCGCAAGTGGCATTGTCAAGAAGTAGTCTACAACCATCTGATTTGGAATGGTCCATCTGAATTGTACATGAAATGGATTTGTGAAGTTTCCTGTTTAGATCCTGAAAGGAGCGATATATAATAATATGGATTGTGAAGCAGGAATAAATTTTGGAGATAATCTCGATGAGATGTTGCAACGTACTTGTGGAAATATGCAGAAAATGAAGATGGATCTTCTGATGGGTCAAATGGAATAGATGTCGATGCTAGAAAATTTCATCAACGTGTTGAAGAGGGAAAACAACCATTATATCCCGGGTGTAATAAATTTTCGCGATTAAGTTTCATTGTCAGGCTTTATTCTTTAAAATGCCTACATAGAATCACTGAGTCTGCATTCAACGATTTATTAGAGTTGATGAAAGAAGCTTTTCCAGAAGCCCACAACCCTTTATCTTTCAGTGCTACCAAAAATATCATTAAAGATTTAGGCCTCTATTACCAAAGAATACATGCATGTCCAAATGACTGCATGCTATATTGGGCAGAAATGAAAAGGAAAATAACTGCAAAAGTTGTGGTTTTTCAAGGTGGGTTATACTGGAAGAGAAAGTGGGTATTGACAAAGATTCGGAGAAGCGGATTCACAAAGTACCAACAAAAGTGATGCGTTATTTTCCACTAAAACCAAGGTTGCAAAGGATGTTCATGTCGAAGGAATACACAGAACTTATGTTATGGCATGCAGTGGGATGAAAAAACGATGGCAGACTTCGACATCCAGCTGATGGCGAGGTATGGAAGACTATGGATGCCAATTATCCTCATTTTTCATCAGATAACAGAAATATCAGGTTAGGAGTAGCATCTGATGGATTCAGTCCTTTTCGTACAATGACTACACAACACAGCACATGGCCGATCGTATTGGTAGATTATAACCTTCCACCTTGGTTATGCATGAAGACAGAAAATTTGATACTTTCAACCCTTATCCCTGGTCTAGAGTCTCCTAACAATTACATTGATGTCTACATGCAGCCTCTTATCGCATAATTGAAAGAATTATGGGATCTTGGCATACAAACTTATGATGCCTTCACTTGTGATGATTTCACATTACGTGCAAGCGTGTTATGGACGATCAGCGACTTTCCGGGCTATGCAATGTTATCCGGCTGGAGCACGAAGGGTTATTTAGCTTGTCCCGTATGCCATTTCGAGACTTCTTCAACTTACTTGAAACATAGTAGAAAAATGTGTTGCATGAATCATAGGAAACTTTTAGACCCGGGACACAAGTGGAGGTTTGATAAGAAAAGGTTCAATGGTGAAATTGAAATGGGAACATCTCCCGGTATTTTATCCGGGACTGACATCGAAGAATTGTTGGCTGGTTATGAAAATAATTTTGGGAAGAAAGAGGTGATCAAGAAGGATAAAAATGAATCTCCTTTTAAAAAAAAAATCAATACTTTTTAATTTACCATATTGGAGTCAAAATGTATGTCGACATAACCTTGATGTTATACACGTAGAGAAAAACATTTGTGATAACATACTTGGTACTTTACTAAATATTGATGGGAAGTCGAAATACAATTTAAATGCTCGGTATGATTTACAAGAGATAGGCATCAGGGAGGTCCTTCATCCGGTTCTATCAACTGATGGGAATTACCTTGAGATGAGGGCTGCCATATTTGAAATGACGAACAAGGAGAAAGAACTATTTTGCTCGGTGTTGGAGAATGCTAAACTGCCTTATGGTTGTGCAGCTAATATCAGCCGGTATGTAAACAAGAAAGAGAGGAAAATTGCAGGGTATAAGAGCCACGATGCTCATTTTCTTCTCCACTACTTGCTGCAGTTTGCCGTAAAGAAATCTGTAAAACCGGAAGTTGCAATACCTATGATAAGATTAGGTGCATTTCTAAGAAGTGTTTAGAGTAAAAGTATTGATTTGGCTGATCTCAAGAGGCTATAAAAGGAAATTGTGGAAATTCTTTGTCAATTTGTGATGATATTCCCAAATGCTTTCTTCGATACAATGGTGCATTTGCTAGTTCATTTATGCAAGGAACTTGAATATGGTGGACCTGCACATGTTTGTTGTATGTTTCCTATTGAGCGTTATCTTTGTAAACTGAAATCATATGTTCGCAACAAAAGTAAACCCGAGGCGTCCATTGCTGAAGGTTATTTTGCAGAGGAATGTTTGATATTCTGTTCAAGGTTCTTAGGTGGTGATGGAGCAGGAAAAATGCAATTTGAAACATGTCCACAAAATCTGGAATATCCTATTGGCACAAGAAGAAACAAAGATGGAAAAACTATTCATCTTAAAAATTCTCAATGGAAGGAATGTCACTGTTACATTCTATTCAATTGTGGTAACAAGGAAATAGAGAGTTTACTTGGGTAAGTACTTTTATTTTAGTAAGTATTGAAGTATTATCCCTATCTTTATGAGTCCTTTATTAGTTATTTTGTTACTTTTTTCATAATAAATAATGTTTTCCTTTTTGAACCTGGCAGATGGAATTTTATGCAATTAAAGATTACAATGGTTTATTTAATTAGAAAAGTGGACAAGTTCGGCTAACATCAGTAATGTCATCCTATTAAAAAAACTATTTTTGATGTCATCCTAATAATTAGAAAAGATTACAATGGAATTTTATGCAATTAAAGATTACAATGGTTTATTTAATTTGAAATGATGTCAACTATTAAAAAAAAACTATTTTTGATGTCATCCTTTTGCCAGCAAAATCAGTTCTTTTAAACAATCTACAAACATGTTATTGATTCTAGCCTCACGTAGTGTTAGTTGTAAATTCCAAGTTTCAGCACTTTCAGGGATTTCAGGCATGATTTATAGTTAAGCTATGTTCTCATTCATACAGAATTGTTTTCGGTATGGTCAGTTTCAGCTTTAGTATTAGATCCAGCCAAATTTGTTTCTATCTTTTATTAACATAGTCTTTATTCTAGGGAACATCGAGCTTTAATTGATGGTCATGCATCATCAAAAAAATTTAAAAGAGAGAGAGAGAACACAGTGAAGAATTTTGGAAGTGGTTAAAGGAAGAGGTTGGGAAAAAGGAGGACATTTCAAATGAAGTACAACTGCTTGCAATGGGGCCTCTTCCAACAGCTAAGCGATTTATTGGATATGTTATCAATAGATACAGATTTTATACAAGGTTCAGAGATGCCAAATGTACAACACAAATAGTGGTGTATTTTTGACAGCCTTGACTACTAGTTTTGCAAGTTCGAAAGATCAAAATCCATTGGTTGGTGAAGTTAATTACTATGGATCAATTGAAGAAATATTAGAACTAGATTATTGGGGAGAATTTAGTGTGGTTTTATTTAAGTGTCGCTGGTACCAAGAAGAGAAAGATTTATATGGGCTGACTCGTGTCAATTTTAATCGATTGTGCCAGAAATCTGATCCTTATGTTATAGCTTCACAGGTAAAACAGGTGTTTTATATAGAAGATCCAATTGATAAGATATGCCACAATGTTATCAAGAAATTGCCGAAAGACTGGTGTGAACTCGAAAGAGAATATGAAAATGAAGATTTGAATGATATCCAGCCTGCTTATGGAATGGGAAATCAAGATTTTGATGTTCGTTGGTGTAGAGATGATGTCCCAATAAGACGAATCCGCCTTCCACCTAGCAAAGTACAAAACGTGGCTTCTTAATTTCATGTTTTTGTAGTCCAAGGCCCTTACAAATTGTGCAAATCGGAGATCATATACAGACACACACTGCTGGTATGCATTTTTGCTTATTTTTATGGTTGGCTGGTGGTATGCTTCAGAATTCTTACAATTTCCGCTTGCTGAAGCATCAGTCTAATTCTTACAATTATGTAGTTCAATGCCGGTATGTAACTGACCATGTACAAGGCTGATGCTTCAGTAATGAACTACAGAATTTTAAGAATTTTATTTTCTCTTCAATCAGTAATGATCGTGTCAATTCGTAATTGATGCAATGGTTGAGTTTGTACTTGAACGAGTCGTGGCATGTCTAAATTTTTAGTGCCTCAGGCATTTTATTGCATTCCTTGATATCGTAAATGCTTTGAACAAGCTGATTCATTGCATCAATTTGCAACTCAGCCATAGATTGTGAAATGCAATTCTGTACTGAAAAGCAACTCTGACCATAGTTTGTACTGAAATGTCTTTGTGCTGAAGTGCAAGTCAATTATACTATGGCCATAGTTTGTGCTGAAATGCAACTGAGGCATGCATGTCTTCCATTTAGTGTTGCAATGTAAACAAGGCATTGCATCAGTTTGTAGCCGAGGCATGCATGACTTTGGTTGTGCTGAAATGCATTAGTGGTACTAAAGGCTTTTGCTGAAATGCATGACTTTTGAAACTGCTTTATTTTGCTGGTGAAGGAGGCAGTAGAGAGGTACTGAATGCACTGGAGGCTCGGGCTTTATTAATTTGAAACTGTTTTAGTTTGATGTAAACATGAATTTACACTACGCCATAGATGGCCTATCGCAACGAAAATCGAAGGTGTTGCTAGTTACAATGTTACTATAGGTATGCTGTTTTTTGTCTATTGCAACACAGGCTTCAAAGTGTTACCATAGAAAATCCAAGGTGTTGCAGTAGCCACGTGAATAAATTTATCAATCTGGGTGATTACGATCCAACGGTCCACGTTAGCAATCCGCGTGACATGAAATAATCTTTAACGCGGGACACAAAAACAAAAAACAAAAAACAAAGCGGCAAAAAACTTAGCCAAATTTTCAGTTAGGGTTTCAATCGAAAACTTAACAAAATACGCCGACGCTCAATCTGTCAAGGACTCTCACTCGCAATTTCAATTAGGGCTAAAAGTTCAAGTTTACAAGCTTAATTGGGGTTCGATTACGGCAAGTTCGAGTTCAAGTTCAATTAGGGCTTCGGTGCTTCAATTAGGTCTTCAATTTGGTTCATCTGGGTCTCAAATTTCAGTTAGGCCTTTGATTTAATCTGCTGCTTAAGGTATTACTCAATGTATATTTCAAGTATTTACTAATTTGATTGTTGTATTGCCTAATTCACAGATTTACTTGTGTATTCAGGATTAATCATATTCCTGATTTTATTTTTATGTTTATTTTTGTAAATAAACTTATGTTGAGCACTGCTTATATGATATTATTGCGTCAATTTTGCCTTATAGTTATGGCTAAATAATATTTGTGTATGTTATGTGTGTGTAAATTAGTGATGAACGAGGAAAAAATTGACGCGTTAGTGAAGTGGCTTAAGGTATCACTCAATGTATATTTGTGTATGTTATGCTTATGTGTGTGTATATTTGTGTGATACCTTATAGTCATGGCTAAAAAATTGACGCGTTAGTGAACGAGCACTGCTTATGTGTGTGTATATTTGTGTATGTCATGCTTAAGGTATCACTCAATGTATATTTAAGTAAGAAAATGTTGTTTCTGCCTATATTACATGTTAGTGAAGTGGCTATTTTATTTTATAATGCGGTTGGTTTATTTTTTTTTTGTAATTATTTCAATCGAATGATAATTTCTCCATTTTGTGTAGGATGGAGGCAAATCTTAGGTTCCATCACAAGGGAAAATTCGGGAAGAAAGGATATGTTGGTGGAGAAGAGGCTATTGGCAAGGATGTTGATCTGGATAGGTTTTCGTACACAGTACTGATGGAGTTTGTCAAGGAAGAACTAGAGTACACCGAAATTGGAGGAATATATGCATGGAAAGGTCCAACGAGTGGGTGGAAATTGGTGGACGATGATGTAGAGATGTTGTTTATGATGCAAATAAAAAATAATGGTGATTACATTGATTTCTTTGTCGACACAGTCGTCGAGGATAGTACCGAGCCAATTAAACAAATGCAGCCACATGTCATCGTACGCCTGAGGAAGAATCTGTTTCCAGGTATAAACATGTCTTCTTATTTGTACTATTTTGATGAAGTAGGTCAGTTTGCTGAATATGTTTTTCATTTAGGACTTGTTTGATTTTTAGTGCACTTAGTAGAATAATAAAGAACTTGTATGTTGCAGCTGCGAATTCACAGAAACGGCAATTTGACACCTCTCACCGTCTACAACAGGTAGCAAAAAAGAAGCAATAGACCGATCAAGTCTTTACTCCTAGAAACTCGACACGGCTAAACAATTCCAAAATGATCAGCGAAGCTGCTGTGAGTCCACCTATCAATAACAAGCAGACCAATCAAGGCTTTACTCCTAGAAAGTCGGCACGGCTAAATAATCCAGTGACGAACAATCCAGAAGTGATCAGCAAAACCGCTGCGAGTCCACATATGAAGAAGAAAAAGGTGGTCAGCAAGAAGTCAACTAGAGTCAGTAGTTCGATGAAGTTACCCGAGAAGGAAAATCCAACTGAAGTCAGCGATGCAACTTTGAATACCAACTCAGCAGGTGTCAAGAGTAAATTGGATTTCAATACTCCACATGATGAAGAGGAAAATACAATTGAAAATGAGTTTCTGGTAAGAAGACTACAACCTGATCTTCTAATATATGATCTACATATTTTGCTAATATTTACAATAATGTCTTGTTTAATTACTTTCAGAATGATGATCTATCACCTCCGCCACCTCCGCCGCTTACAGAGTACGAAATGGAGAGAGACAAAAATGTCTCACAAAAGAATAAAGTTTTTGAAAAACTTGGGATGCCTAAATTAGTTTCTGGAATGAGAAATGAATTTGGAAAAAATAAAGCAAAATCAAAAATACTTGATGAGGAAAGCAAAGATTATGTTCCAGAATTTGAAGATGATACTTCAAAAAATCAGGCAAAGGTGCGTTATAGCTAAAGAATTAATTTTATGTTGGTAATCATAGACTAGCTTCATTAGTTTTTTATTTTTTTGTTTTTGTGTGCGTATTTTAGAGAACCAAAAAAGATAGAGTTACAAAGTCTCAGTCTGGACCAACAACTCGTTCACGAGCCAATGTCGAATCTGCAACTGATAATAATGCAACTCCTATTCGTACGCAATCTGATGGTCCACCAAGTAGCGTTGAGTTACCACACAATGAAGGGATAGGAACAATGGCGGCTTATTTAGCTATGCGAGAACGCCAGAAGATTAACAGTAGTGGAAGTGGAAGTGTAAGGAATAAGGCTGTTGTCGGAAATGTCTCGACAAATATTGAATCGAAGAAGATGAAGTAGCAGAAGATGAAGGTAGTATTTGATTGAGTTCTAATTTTAATAGTTTAAGTTCTCATTTATGTTTTGCCTAGCCTTCTCATTACTATTGTATATACTTTGTAACGGTAGTCGGAGCTCCTAGAAGGCTCAGGGGAAAAACAAAGATGGATAAAGTTCATTCAAGGCCATATGACAAAAGAGTTGTAATCCAAATGAATGATCGGGGCCAACCCATTTCAGACGATGATCAAGTAATGACTGAACTGAGTTATTTTTTAGGAACACTGAAGAGGAGTGTTCCACTTACTTACAAGTCTTGGTTTGATGTTCCTGCAAGTTTGAAAGACACGCTGTGGAGCTATGTGAAGGTAATTTGCAAACTTAGCTAAATTTTACTTAAATGTAATAAATTTGTCGCAAAAGTAGCATGATTGTTCTTTTTAATGTTTGATATGTATTTAAGCAACGGTATATTATTCCGAATGAATGTGAATATTGGGCTTTGAGGTCAATTTGTGACGCTTGGAGGGGGTACAAGAGTCGTATTAAAAAGGCACATTATACGGCTTATGAAACTGATGAAGAGAGGCTTGAAAATAGGCCGTACGAAATTCCACTTCAGGATTCCATAGTACTCTTGCAGTTTTGGGGAGATGAAAAAGTTCAGGTATAATTTTAAGTTTTATCACAGATTTTTTTTCCTTTTTATTCATTCAAATCAGTCAGATAAACATATTTATTTCATGTTGTTTTGTAGTCGAAAGCCCTTACGAATTCTGCAAATCGGAAATCGTATACGGACACGCACACTGCTGGTCCAAAACTTTTTTCCCAAATTCGGCATAAAATGGTATGTATTTTGCTTATTTAATTCGAATATTGCAGTATCCTTGTTTAACTCGAATGCAGTATCCTTGTTTAACTTGTGAATAAACTACATATCCTTGTTTAACTTGTTTAGCGATATTAGTGATATATGTTCTGGAACAATTGGTTTGATATCCTTTTACTATCTAATGTTTTTTTATTTGTATCGGGCCAAGGAACCTGATGGAGAACTTTATGTTAAAACTCGCAAGCGGAAAGAAGGAAAGGTGTACAAGACTGATGCTTCAATAATGAACTACAGAATTGTAAGAATTTTATTTACTCTTCAATCAGGTGTCAAAAACAATGCTTCATTTTGCACATGATCATCGTTATTGTAGAATTAGATCCTGTTTTGTTGAAACCGATAGCAGGATCGATCATAGCAATGGGTGTGATCTTTTACTTTGGGTTTCAGTGTGTATATGCTGCAATTCATGTTTAAAAATTGTTAAATTTTATTTAATGTCACATTTTAAAACTGCTTTATTTTGCAGGAGAAGACTGAAAAAGCAATTGGTGAAGGAATCGGTGATGGACATGTTCATGAACTTGTTTCTGATGCAAAGTCGCACGGTCCATCGTGGCTTATAGGACGGCACACCAAGTCTCCAAAAGTTTCAAAAGCTGCTCCAACAGCAGGCACATACATACAGGAGCTGGCAACGAAGATAAGGGAAGATATAGCCGACGAAGTCGAAGCAAAGGTGAACAAGATGGTCCAAAGTGAATTTGATGCAAAGGTGGATGAAAAAGTTCAGAAGAACTTGACAAGGATGCTGAAGAAATTGGGTGAAGCAAACCCGCACATGCACATTGATATTGGGGATTTTAGTGCGACAGTTCGCAGTGAAGGCACTGAAACTGAAAGCAGTAAACGCAGTGGAGGCTCACGCTCTTAGTCATGATATTGGGGATCTTTGTGCGCAACTGCAGTGAACATGAGTTGATATTTAGCACGTACCAGCTGTGTTTGTAAGTATGGTCTGTGAATATGATTTGTCTGGCTACGTTTGTAAGTATGTTTGTAAGTACTAATATTTGCGTGGCTTGTGAATCGAGATAATCAGTACTTTAATTGACCAGTGTGATGTTAAATTCTGTAATGTTGCAGTATGTGATTTAATGTTGCCATAACTCTTATATAATTTTGTTGTATGTAATGTGAATTGTTGCCATTGTTATGATATGGTGTTGTCATTGGATGGTAAAAGTGTTGCAAAGATTAATGCATGTGGGTCCCACAACATGATTCCGTGAACCCGGGCTACAGCCACAACAGGATTCCGTGAACCCGGGTTACAGATTTTAGTGGACCCCACATTTTTGTAAATTTAATACCTGTGGAAACACCGGTGATGACGTTGCCTTAGGGTCGCATATGTGTTGCCTTTGACTCTAAGGCAACGCGGCAAAAGGCAACCCCAAAAAAGTGTTGCCACATATCATTTTTTGCCTACACCAACACTTTTTGGCACCTACTGCGTCATTACTCTGGGGTTGCCATAGGCGATCTATGGCGTAGTGTTAGTACCGGCTGTGTTTGTAAGTACTCTGTAAAACTGAATTTATTGGCTATTTTTGGTTATTCTGTAGTTGACTAACTAGTATTTGTGTTATTGGTTATTAATTTGAAATGAAAAGTTGTTTATTAATTTCAGTGTGTGATGGTAATTGCTGTTATGTTGCAGTATGTGATTTAATGATGCAATAGCTATGATATAATGTTGCAGTATGCAGTGTTAAATGTTGTCGTAGCTATGATATAGTGTTGCCATAAATTTACATAAATGTGGGTCCCACAACAGGATTCCGTGAACCCGGCTACAGAATTCAGGGGCGCAACAGGATTCCGTGATCCCGGGATTCAGAATTTAGTGGGCCCCACATTTATGTAAATTTAGTGCCTGTAGCAACACCTATAGCGATGTTACCTTAGGATAGCAAAGTCGTTGCCTTTGACTCTAAGGCAACGCGGCAAAAGGCAACCCCAAAAAAGTGTTGCCAGAGATCATTTTTGGCCTATATCAACATTATTTTGCACATCCTGCATCACTTCTCTAGGGTTGCCGCATGCAATCTATGGCGTAGTGTAAGCACTATCCCTCCTCCTTGCTCTGTCACGGACACGAGAAGCTATGGTGTATAAAATTTCCAATTCTCCTTGCCTGCCCACATGAAAACATGATTAAGAATGATGTAAATAATTTTATTAGGCTTTCTCATTTTGCATTTGAATTTCCTGGAGTGGCGTTCATGTCATAAGATCAACATAAAAGCAAAGTTAAGCAAGACAAAGTGGTGACGTTTGGGTAAAGCAGTCAAAGAAGGGAAAATATGTTGCCAGAAACTAAATTGATCATTGATAAAAGCAGTCCAAGTGAACTATACATTTGGTCCATAAGTAGAAAGCAAAGTCACATTCCCAATATAAGTGTAAATAATCCTTATCAGCTGCCTCACAGAAAACACACCCACCGCTAACATTCATGCCTTTTCGACGCAAACTGCAAACCGTGCTCAATCTACCATGCATTAAAATCCACATATGAGTCTTGACTTTTGCACGAATCATCTTGAAACTCCACATATGATCAAATCCCATCCACCTTCTACCAGTAAAATTAATCATCTTATAAAGGCTCCATCCTGAAACAAGTTCTTCTCCCCCTCCAACATCCAAAAAAACTCTACTTTCTCATCCTTTAAGCAGACGGCCTCCAACAAATGGAACAAATGACATAGTTGGTAAAATGCATTATAGTGACAATTCTACAAAAAGAAAGCCTCCATTTAAAATTGATAGCTTCCAAATTGTACATCTCTCCAACAGCGAATTGTTTGTTACATGCTATCGCAAACAAATCTTCAAATTCAGACTTCAATGGAACAAGAAGTAGCCGACTGTCGTACCAAAACGAGATGCTACAGCCATTTTTCACCACTACCATTGTGCCAATCTTAATCCATTGAGAAATGCTCATAACACCTTGTCGGAAAGCAAAACAGTGAGTAGTATCCAAACTCTAGTCAAATCTACCATTATAGCAAGTATTAACTATCCAGTCCTTCCAAAAAACTTGCTTGTTACTTATCATCACCCACAACCATTTACAAAGAAGAGAGGAGTTCATATTTCTCAAATTAAGAACACCTAGTCCCCCTTGATCTTTAGACATGCATATCTGATCCCATGAAACAAGACAGTTGAGCCTCTTGGTCTCCTTATCACCAGTCCAAAATAAATTTCTTCTAATTGCATCAATCTTGTCTATTACCCATCTAGGGAATTTGAAAAAAGATAACCGGTAAATTCGGATAGAAGAGAGAACATAATTCACCAAAACCAGCCTACCGCCCTTGAAAGAGAGTGTCCTTTGCACCTTGCCAGCCTAGTATCAACTTTTCAATGAGTGGTTGCCAATCTTGCTTCATCGATTTCTTTAGTCGAATACACATCCCCAAATAGTTCAGCGGGAACTTGTCAGCCTTGCAATTGAGCAGCTACGCACATTTTCTGTTCAAATCTACACTACACCCTAAAGTGTAAAGACTGCCTTTGTGAAAGTCAATTTTCAAACCCGACAAACTCTCAAAAGCATACAATAAAAATTTACGAGCAGCAATATATTTACATTCAGGCTACTAAAAATAATAGTATCATCAGCATAGTGTAAAGAATTGAGACCCCCAACCACATGTTCACTTCCAAAGCTTTTGATGATACCATTTCCGCAGCTGGCATTAAGAATTTGGGAAAACACATCTGCCGCTAAGTCAAAAAGCAAAGGAGATAAGGTCTCCCTGTCTCAACCCTCTCTTGGATATGATCGTGCTTTCAGCAACCCCATTTACACAAATATTCAACTTGCTAGATGTCAAGATCATAGAAATCCACTCAGCCCACCTGCTTTGTGTTGAATCTCACTACATAGCGTTTTGACTATGACAACTACACATAAGCATATAAATTATCATCTAACCTTGTTTTGCAGGAAGATATTCGACAAACAGATTCCAGAACACCAAATTGAAGATTGAATATGTTATAAAGGTCTGTTAGTCCTAGATATTCATGTTAAAGTCTTTCATGATGATTACACACACACATATCACATATATATGTTTTCATATTAAAAAGAGGCAAAGAATATATTTTCCCAGAAATAGACGTTTGATTTATTTCAGAAAGATGTCTGTTTGCTGAGACAAAATTCAAATTTAACATAATATTCAGACGTTTGAATCTACTACGAAATGTACTATTTCTTTGTTCTTCCACTCTTCAAAACAAAACAGACATCTGAAGTATGAAAGGTTGCAACTTATTATGAAGAGTCATGACTCTAAATTATTTCTCTTGATGAATTCTCTTCATGATAAGTTACAACTTTTTGTACATTATAAATAGAGACTTGATTTACTTCTCAAATCACAGAATTTCATTATATCTTTCTCTATATTATTCAAAGCACTCTAGTTTTCAAAAAGCATACTATACTCAATATTACTCTCTATAATCTTTCACTAACTTCACATTTATCATCAAGGAAAGACTATAGGAAGGGTGTACTATATATCGACATATCAGTGTTAACAAGAACACAAACAAGTCATCAATTATTCTGTGTTATAAAAGACCTCTTCAATTGTTGAGGCAAGAAATCCCGTTCAGCAGTTCGGGTAATTGTGTACCTATTCCTCTGGATGAAGTGAGGGTTTTAGTGTTAGTGAAGTACCAGAAATGAGTCTGGGACTGGACGTAGGACAGTGGTCTGAACCACTATAAATCGACTGTGTGATTTACTGCTATGGCGACCCAAACTTCCCCATGAAGGAAAGAACGAATTGCTTTGAGAACAAGACGAATCAGAACACAAACATAAGAACATTTCATTGCTTATTACAACAATTTACATCAGAGTACACGAATATACAGAGTATAAATAAACATTATACATTAGAAAAATATCAGAGATTCAAATTACATTACATAGCAGCGGAAAATAATACAAAACACAACTGAAAGAGATATACGGATACAGAGTTTTCTGAATATCGTTCCAGCCGTAAACTAGGATCCTGTGAATATAAATCTGCAAAACCAAAACTACTAACTGCCCATGTGGAAAATAGGGGCACCCAGAGTTTAAGTTAAAACAATAAACTCCAGGTCAGTCATGTGACTGGTGTGAGAACTAAAACAATTATTTAAAACTTTACTTTAGAAGAGAGTAATACAAGGGACCACGCCATATAACACGGAACAGGTTTCCTCCCAAGAATACTAGTGCATAGGATAAACAGCGCAATGCTTTTTTGGAAAAATGAAGCTATTATAAGACCCAGGTACCATCACACAATGCAACGCAAGCCGGAGGATAGGGTTTTCCCTTATAATAGCCAAACATGCTTGGTACGTTTAAAACAAATCATTTGATATTATTATAAGTGTATAGTGTCAAAACAACTTCTAATATAAATGTATCAATCATAGGCGGCATGGGTACCATCTATCATGTCGCTAATATTAGGCTCTACAACCAAAACTGAAATGTCACGTATTGGAAATTGGATTTCCGTCATGAGTCGAGGCCAGGGATGGCTCCTTACCGATTCGAGAAACTCTAGCACATGTCTCATGATCCCCCGCAGTGAACCCTTGGATCTTCAGGGTCGGTCCTCCCTTACGTTTGAGGATTAGTTATTCCTGAACACACGTTTTCCGGTCCTATCGGACCTATCCATCGGCTCCGTAGAGACCGATATAACCGAGGTGCCTCACAATCCAACAACCACATAGGTAAAAATAATATAAATGTCAGGGCTAGTAAAACACGGACACCACCCATAGCTAGAAAGAAACGTCGTGCACTCCCTGTAGTCACGATCCTGTTTTTGACTCATACCGAGGTGTGAGGCTCGCGAATTAACGCCATACACAAAGCTACGCTGTATTAAAGCCGTGCTTTGATCATCAACCACAAGACTCTGCTTTTCAACAAAACCCTTGATCACTGCATCTCAGCATGCCACACAGGCAATTCATGCCATGCGACTGATATCTATCGATATATAACCTCTGAGCTCGTACGTCTCAGAGAAGGGCGTTAAGCAAGAGAATAAATTCTCCACCGCCAAACAGATATATATTTAATAGAGATCAATCAACACAAAATAAAATCCAATGTAAGACACACATCCATTTACAAGTTCGTTCTGGGTCTGATCGAAACCGGAGGCACCTTATTCCTCATCCCATATATCCAATACATGAGAGAGGTCCTCGCATATCCGTTGATCTCCAAGTAAGTCTGGACGATCACCACTTATTACCTCGTCTTGGGTGTACAGCCCAATCAAGACATCAGTAATCATCCAAACGATGTGAAGACCTCCGATCTTCAACCACCGTCTTCATCATCGACATATCGTCGAATCAGTTATTCAGAATGGGTATAAACCCGGCCTTTCCGAATAACTCGCATATATAATAAACTAGTGCTATAAAAACACAACATACGCCTCATTCCAATTCTGAATGTTCTTTTATTTAAATATTCACATCTTTAGGGATTTGTTCCCATTAATTTTATCAAAGATTAATTCTTTAAATTTATTCTTTAATCTTCCTTTGGATATCAATTCAAACCAAATTAAGGTTTTCCAAACTTGTCGGGATTAGCGAACCACACCGAAGTAATCATTTATTTTATTTCCCAATCCCAACATATTCATCCCATGGAGTAAAACTGATCATACTCCATATCTAACACCACGGTGTTATCGGTAAATTTAATTACCATTTCACGTTCAAATCTAATTAAAGATTTAACTATCGCTAGGGGTAAAACTGACGATACTCCATTCTCGATTATTTCCCAAATTTGATAATTTAAATTATCACATTCCATTTAAATCTAATTAAAGATTCATTAAAACTCCACTTGATTTTAATCTTCCCCAAAATCAATATTAATGATTATTAAACTTGGGAAATCATATCATGTCTTTAACTAGGTTAAAGAACCAATGTCATTTAAAACACGGTTCACGATAAACCCAAAATCACATTCCATCCCATCAGCTTCTAACCGTAAATTAGCAAGTGAACAATTCCCTAAGTATTAACCCCGAAGGCTGAAACCAACATCAGATCAATACCCAGGAGACCATTCAACTTAACTAATCTCCAGTTAGTTTCTAATATTCTTAACTCCATTGGGTCTAAGAACAGTATTATTAAAGATATCATTCACGACAAGCCTAAAATCCAATTCAGTATTAAATATAAGGCTCTGAATAGAAAATATATTGGCTTATATTCAATATCAAATTCTGAAAACAACAAATATCGTATTGGAATAACGATGTATATATCTTCCAAATTCCTCCACAATATCTGTATAATCACGGAATCCAATATCGAAATATTCCAAGGATAATTTCGATTCAAATCCATTCCAATTCATATATTGGAAATTCTGGTTATTTTTAAAACCATTTCAAACCCAATTTATTTATTTAAAAATATTGGATTTATAATTCTAATTCATAACTAGTTCATATTGATAAAAATATTTTTTTTATCTTTTCAAATATGGAATTTTTCATCCCAATTCTTTCCAACTCATTTATATCGATTTTACACAAATTATTGATATTTTTAATAATTTTATCAAGGCCCGTACAGTCGATTCCCATAAACGACCATCGAACTGCACTTACAGCGACCTTTTCCAAATTTGATTTGGACATGATTCCAAATACAACCGTTAGATTTCTAGTTTCTTGTATTCATTAGAAAGCTATTTTCGATACGAACCCAACGGTTTTGGCTTTATGAGAATCCGACGGTCGGATCTCCCGTAATGTCTGTTCGAATTCAATGGTCAAAATTCGCGAACTACCGCGGCGCGATGCATTCTATTCAGGCCATTATATATATATATATATATATTATATTTCATCGATATCCATTTAAAACGTATTTTATAAATCGTTTTAAATTCGTTTTCAAAACGATTTCAACTTCATATTCAATTTCAAATCAAAATTGAATATTCCATATCATCGATATATAAATGATAATATTTTCAAACTAATATATTTTGAAATCATTTTCTTTTCAATATTCATTATAGAAATGAATAAAATTGATATAAATATCATTCACGTCAAAATGGCGTTAATCTAATCAACACGCTTTATATATTTAAATATATTCGTGTCCATCCCAAATCGGACAACAAAATTATACTTTGATCTTTTACTGAATATTACTTTAAAATATTCATTATTTTAAAATATTCCCTATTTTCAAATATTCATTCTTTTAAAATATTCCTTATTTTTGAACTGGAATCAAACACAATCAATTACCATATAATGCTGATTATATGGATTTCATACACACATGTATACAACAACAATCAAACATGGTCAACCATCATCCAAAGTGCATTCTACACTGCATAAGCATCAAATATAAATATTTAACGCTTACAACAACCTGTCAACCAATCGATCGACATACAACTAAATGCTGGGATTAGTGTATGTCTAATATCATCCCAAGACCCGTGTGGGGTTTTCAATCATCAAATAATGAATTTTATTTGTGCAGTTGGGCGATGTGTAAAATTTATCGTCCCAATCAATATCAGTCAAATGTGTGTATATAAACAAATCATCTGATTTGTTTATGAATATTTATTTTATTCATATACACATTAAAAATTATATTTTTAACTATAAAATATTTTATTCCATTCCACTTCACACAATCAACTTTCACAACACAATCAAACAAACAAACAAGTCGTCCATGGTCTGTGGACGACGGGTGTCGGGTGCTGCTAAGCACCGTCTGCATCCTGGTACATATTTTAACTAGAAAATAAAAAAAAAGTGACGAGTTCTCACCTTGGGGTTCCACTCCGCCGTGCTTTCGTTCCGAACTGCTTGGATTTGTTTTGATTTCAGTCCGTTCCATCGCACTCCATTTCACGCTGTTTATAGTAAAAATCATATTTTTATCGCTTTATTCAAATAAAAATCACAGTTTTATTTCTTTACTCATGTAAAAATCATATTTGTAAATTTGCTACTCATATAAAAATTAGGGGATTGTTATTGACACTCCAAGTGTTGTTAAGGGGGGATCAGTTTAAAAAATAAAGAATTTGTTAAGGGGAGTATCAATGCAGGGAGCACCCCCCTTAACAAATAAAGTTTATTTTACCAAGTTAGCCTTTTTTACAATAATCCTTTTTTAGTTGTTAATTAAAAGAAAATTATACGGTATATTAGTCGAACTACATTAGATTTTTACATCAAAATAACAATAATCTCATTTGTCTATCGCTTTTTTTTAAATAATTTCATTTCTCATCTGTCGATCGCCTTTTTTTAATAATTTCATTTCTCATTTGTCAAATTATCAACAATCTCATTTGTTTCACGTTCTTCGTTTGCACCATTATTTCTCCCCAAACGATTGCTCTTTTTTTGTTTGCAAATAATTTAGGGATTTAGTTTTTTTGCATTTAAAATTGATTGGGATTTGGGATGGTAAATGTTGTTATTACCGAGGTAAAAAGGGAACATAAAAAATTAAGTACGTGACTCCCCCTAATATATTTTTAATGATTGAAGTATTTTAAAATTTGACCCCCCTTAACAATATTTGGAGTGTCAATAACAACACCCAAAAATTATATTTTCACCATGCTAATATATATATATGTCGCTTTAATCACATCACTATTTATATAAAAATCAAACTTTTATACTATAACTATATAAATAAAAATCATATTTTTATTCGCTAGAAATATAAATAAAAATCTTAACTTTTATAATGTTGTTCATACTATAAAAATCCTTTCTTCATTCGCTATGTGCATATATAAAAATCAAACCTTTTATCTAATAAACATATAATCTTTTCTATTAAAAATCAAATCTTCTTCGATTTACAAATTCTTATCTTTTAAACAAATAAAAATCAAAACTTTAAACAAATAAAGATCTCGCCTTTAAACAAATAAAAATCGAATCTTTCCTCTAAATAAAAATTGAATCTTTCACATAATAAAAATCTAATTTTTAACATCATAAAAATTCAGTTTTTAACATCAAAGAAATTCAGGTTTTTTTTAACATCAAAGAAATTCAGTTTTTTAATATCAAAGAAATTCAGTTTTTAACATCAAAGAAATTCATCAAAGAAATTCAGTTTTTAACATCAAAGATTAAACAAATTATGAAATAAATAAAAAGGAAAAGCTCACTTTTCAGAGGGGATGGAGGCTGAGTGGACTGGAGGGGCGGCGCAAGGAGGTCGAAATGATGCAGGGGGGGGGGGGGGGGGCGCTAGCGGCGGTCTTGAGTTTTGGGGGTAAGGGGGTTACGGGCCTCAATAGAAGAGGAGGAGAGAAGAAAGGCGGAGGGGAAGAAAGGGGGGTTCGCAGGTGGGTGGAGGCCATCGGCGGCCCTGAGGCGGGGCAGCGCGGCGCTCCGGTGGTGGCTGGAGCGTTCTGTCGCTCTCCCTTTTCCTTTTTTTTTATTTTGTTTTGAACGGTGAGGAGGGTAGAGAGAGTATAGAGAGATTTTATATTATTTTTAATTTATTTAATTTCTTCCATAAAGCAACTTTTTATTTCGAACTCAAAATCGAACCACCGACTGTCGCCCTTAGCTAATTACCCCCATTCTGAACACAATGGGATATGTATCATGAGCCAATTTGGCTGTTATGAGAAGTTTCTGTCAAAATAAAAATATAAATCTATATATTGAATTTGAACGCATATTTCAATTTACTAGGGCCACATACGGACCCCAAAAATTCCAGAAAAATTATTTCTAGCCTCGTATTGATGGTACGGTCCTAACAAAACTAATTTCGTCAAATTTGAAGACCGTTTGAAAAATGGCCATTTTCTGGTCGATCCAAATTGATTGAAACTGACCAAACACGTTTTCCTTTGCCATGCTCACATATTGATTTCAAAAATTATGAATTTTGGAATCTAGCAATAACTTGACATCACGGATCCAACAAATGTGGTTTCGTCAAAAACGAAGGTCGTTTGCAAAATGGCCATTTTTAAGGGTTGTATTTTCCATAGTGACTATTCCGAATTTTCAACTGTGAATAACTTTTTATTCCCGCTATGAAATTTCAATTTTTCGGATTCGTTGGAAAGATATTTTCAAATAGATTCTAATATTTTTGGTTTCGCTAAAATCCGGTTTATTTTGAATCCTGTACATTCATTTGAGATTTGAAATCGAATATTCAAACTACCGCGCATTTCCAATTCCTTTTATAATTTAAAATAAATATTTATATTCTAACATCAATTTAAATAAATATATACATTCTAATTCTATTTAAAATAAATTTATCGTTGTTATTATTTAAAATAATTCATTTTAAGTATTCAAAATTCATTAAAATTGCCAAAATAAAATTTTTTAATTGGTTCGGATTTTCCGGGTTGTTACAAATGCTTTCTACTCTAAAATATACATTACATCGTATTCTCCATTCTACACGATCCTACTAT
Source organism: Allium sativum (assembly GCA_030737875.1). NCBI lineage: Eukaryota > Viridiplantae > Streptophyta > Magnoliopsida > Asparagales > Amaryllidaceae > Allium > Allium sativum. Next base: position 252,225,982 of record CM060920.1, read on the forward strand.
CATATAGCCTCTTTCAATTGGTATTAGAGCAAGGCTATCCTATAACCGTAACACCGTTATTCGATATTTTGTTAAAATGGAGAATAACCCAAGTACTAGCTCAACTACTTTTGTCGAAGGACAATCTACTCAAAGACCACCTTTATTCGATGGACTACACTACAACTACTGGGCTACAAGGACGAGGATTTATATGCAAGCAAGTGGTTTTAGTGCATGGAATGCTACTCAAAAAGAATTTACGGCACCTACAACCGAATATTCAGCTTGGACAATAATTCAAAAAGAAGAGGCCAATGCAAATGCAAAAGCTATGAACATGATATACTGTGCACTAGATAGAAATGAATTCAATCGTGTTAGCATTTGTACATCGGCATATCAAATATGGGAAACACTCAAGACCATTCATGAAGGAACAAACAAAGTCAAGCAAACTAAAATTTCAATGCTCAAAAACTAGTTCCAGAACTTCAAGATGAAACAAAATGAAACTATCAATGAAATGTATTGAAGATTTCAAGACATTTACATGCATTGATAGGACTAGGAGAAAAATATAGTGATTTTGACATCGTTTCAAAAGTACTAAATTCTCTGACTGGCGACTGGGAAAGAAAAGTACTAGCTATTGAAGAAGCAAATGACTTATCAGCTATGAAACCAGAAGAGCTAATAGGAAATCTTATGTCTTATGAAGTAAACCTTCAAGCAAAAAAGGAATTAGCTTAGGAAAAGAAAATTGTGGCTTTTCATGCTAATAAAGAGGAATCTGAATCAGAAGACGAAGATCTAGCCTTTATCGCCAAAAATTTTAAGAAATTTCTAAAGTATAGAAAAGGAAATTTCAAAAAGAATACCTCAAACAAACTTTCATCATCAAAATTGGAATGTTTCAATTGTCATAAGAAAGGTCATATGGAAAAAGACTGTCCAGAAATGAAAGAAAATCAGAAAAACCTCATCAAAAGCAAGAAAGAAAAATTCAAGAAGAAAGCTTTTTCTGTTAAATGGGACGACTCAAAATCAAAATCATCAGATAGTGACAATGATAGTGAAAGCGAAAATGAACAAGCAAATGTGTGTTTCATGGCACAAGAATCTGAAGTAAGTGAATTATCTTATGAAGAATTAATAGATGTTAATGCTGAACTTTTAAATATTATAAAAAATTTAAAGAAAAGGATTAAAGAAACTCGTGAAAACCAGAATAAAGCTGAATTTGAAAGAGACATGTTGAAAGATGAAAAAATAATTTTGGAAGAAGAACTTGAAAAATTCAAAACACTCTTACAAATTCAGATAGTCAACTCTCTCTTTTGAGTCAATAAATCGAAACTCAAAAGACAAAGAATGATAAAATAAGTTCTGAAAATTACATGTTGAAAACTAAAGTAAAAGAATTAGAATTAGAAAATAAAAGTATTCAAACTAAGTTAGAAAACATTTCTAAAAATATTTCAAATTTTAATAAGGGTAGAGAGAATTTGTCAAGAATCATAGAAAATTCTCGATCTTCTTCAAACAAAAATGGTCTAGGATTTAAAAAGGAATCAAAATTTCCTCCAAAGAAAAATACACAACACAAAAGGAAAATTGATTCAAATAAATCTAAACCTATAAAAAGGATTAATAGAATTAAGATACGGGTTCCAAAAACTAACAATAGTTTGATTAGAAACAAGCACATTAACTCATTTATGGAATCTGTGCATAATAATATAAATTATATATATAAAAGGGATACTAAACCCATTTGGATTCTAGACAATGTGGGTACCAATGTGCTTATTAATATTTTTTGCAGATCCCACTCAAAAAGAGAAAATGGATTCTAGACAATGGTTGCTCAAAACACATGACCAAAGACAAAGATATGCTCACTAATATTTCATAATTTGATGGTGGCTCAGTAACCTTCGAAGATAACTCAAAAGGATTTATTATTGGCAAAGGAGATGTGTGCAACTATGGTATTTCAAATCTACCTCTTATTACTAATGTTTCTTTAGTTAAAAATTTAAAACATAATTTACTTAGTATTAGTCAATTATGTGACAAAGGTTTTAAAATAATATTTTCTGAAAAATAATGTAGTATTTTTGACAAAGAACAAAATATTATTTTTGAAGGAAATAGAAATAGGAATATTTATGTTCTAAATATGAAAATAAATAATAATAAATAAATGTGTTTAATTGCCCATAACAACGATTCTTGGTTATGGCACAAGCGTTTTTGTCACATAAATTTCAAAACTATACAAAGACATTCGAAACATGAGTTAGTAAAAGGTTTACCTAAAATAAATCTTAAAGTAAATAATCTATGTGAAGATTGTCAAATAGGTAAACTAACCAAATCTTCTTTCAAATCGAAAAAGGTTATTTCAACCTTAAAACCGTTAGAACTATTACATGTGGACTTATTTGGTCCTACTCAAGTTCAATCATTAAATCACAATCATTATGTATTTGTAATAATTGATGATTTCTCAAGATATACATATACTATTTTTATGAAAAATAAAAGTGATACTTTTGGGCATTTTAAAGATTTCATCAAAAATATTCAAAATTCTAAAGATTTAAAAATTAAAAACATTCGAAGTGATCATGGTGGAGAATTCGAGAATGAATCTTTTGAACATTTTTGTAAAAAGAAAGGAATAAACCATAATTTCTCTTTTCTTAGAACTCCACAATAAAATGGGGTTGTAGAAAGAAAGAATAAAACTTTACAAGAATGTGCAAAAACTCTACTTAATGGAAGCATTTTACCTAAACAATTTTGGGTAGAAGCTGTAGCGACTGCTTGTTATTTATTAAATAGAATTTCTATTCGGCCTTTAGCTAAAAATACTCCTTACGAACTTTTTAATGGAAGAAAACCAAATATTTCATATTTTAAATTTTTTGGTTCTAAATGTTTCATTCTTAACACTAAAGATCAACTTGGAAAATTTGATGCAAAAGCTGATCACGAAATTTTTGTTGGATATTCAGAACATAGTAAAGCTTGTCGTATTTTAAACAAACGTACTAATGTTATAGAAGAATCCTTACACGTATCTTTTGATGAAATTTTTAATAAAAATATAAAGAACATAGATGATGATGAAATCTTTGAAAATATAAATCCTGAAAATACAAAAAATAATACCATAGAACAGATCAGATCACCTCCCAGAATCTTAAGAGATCATCCTAGACAAAATATTATTAGTGAAATTGACATTTTAACATGTTCGAACAAGAAGTCAATTAAATAAAATGGGTCATGTAGTTTTTCTTTCAACTATTGAACCCAAAAATCCAAAAGAAGCTTCTACAGATGATTACTGGATTATTGCTATGCAAGAAGAGCTAAATCAATTCGAACGCAATGATGTCTGAGAGCAAGTACCTCGACCAAACGATCAATCAGTTATTGGTACAAAATGGGTATATAAAAACAAGGCGGATGAACTTGGAAACATCACGAGAAACAAAGCTAGATTGGTTGCTCAAGGGTACAATCAAGAAGAAGGGATCGACTACGAAGAAACTTTCGCACCCATAGCAAGACTAGAAGCCATACGCATTTTATTAGCATATGCAAGTTTTCATAACTTCAAACTTTATCAAATGGACGTTAAAAGCGCCTTCTTAAATGGATTTATTAAAGAAAATGTTTATGTAGAACAACCACCGCTATTCATACATGAAAAATATCCAGATTACGTCTATAAACTTAAAAAGGCATTATATGGTTTAAAACAAGCACCTCGTGCTTGGTATGAACGACTTAAAAGTTACTTAATAAATTCTGGTTTTCGAGTAGGAAAAATAGATCAAACTTTATTTATTAAAAATACAAATAATGATATTTTAATTGTACAAATCTATGTAGATGATATAATTTTCGGTTCAACTAATGAAAACTTATGTAAAGAATTTTCTACAATAATGACAAATGAGTTTGAAATGTCCCATATGGGAGAATTATCATATTTTCAAGGATTACAAATTAAACAAGTTTCCAGTGGTATTTTTATTTTTCAAGAAAAATATTGTAATAATTTAATTAAACGTTTTGGTTTAGACATTGCTTCGGGAAAACCAACTCCAATGAGTACGTCGGTTCATCTTGAAAAAGATGAAAAAGGAAAAAGTATTGATCAAAAATTATATAGAAGTATGATAGGTTCGCTACTTTATTTAACTGCAACTCGTCCTGATATTATGATGAGTGTATGCTTGTGTGCATGATTCCAATAAGATCCCAAAGAGTCGCTTTTAAGAGTAGTAAAACGGATTTTAAGGTATCTCAATAATACTAAGAACTTCGGTCTTTTTTATCCTAAAGGATGTTCATTCGAATTAGTATCCTACAGTGATGCTGATTTTGGTGGATTCCAGACGGATAGAAAAAGTACAAGTGGTACGTGCCATTTCATTGGAAAATCACTTGTATCTTGGTTTAGTAAGAAACAAAACTGCGTGTCACTCTCTACATGTGAAGTAGAATATATAGTTGCTGCTTTAGCATGTGCACAAGTAATTTATATGCAACAAACACTCAGAGATTTTGTAGTTAATTTAACTAAATCAACAATATATATTATGATAATACTAGTGCTATAAACTTATCTAAAAATCCGATAAATCACTCTAGAACAAAACATATATATATATATATATATATATCCGACATCATTTCTTACGTGCCAATATAGAAAAAGATATTATTAACTTAGAATACGTTTCAACCGAAAACCAGATTGCAGATATTTTTACTAAACCATTATTAGAAAATTCTTTTATTAAATTACGATGAGAATTAGGGATTGTTTCAGTAACAGATATATAACTCTACATAAATTTTTTTAAACATACTACTTATTTTTAGCCATTTCCTAAAAACCCTCTCAACACTCAATTTCTTTATGGCTACAGACTTCTGAAAATTTTAACCACCAATTCCTTAATTTCTTTTCGTATATAAACCTATGAATTACTACAAACTTACAAACACAAACTTCAACTTTGAAAAAACTCAAACACTATGTCGTCAAGTAACTCCCACTCTTCAATCAGTATAACCTTCACATCGGATAACTCTTCCGATTCTCTTCAACTTCCAACACCTACAGCTAGAAATGAACCGCAATGTCGTTGGGGGAACTATCACACGGGATTTACACCTGAAGCAAAGAAAGATAAAAGAGCTTTATTCTCATCTCCGGATACGAAACGAAAAATAGACGATCTCCATCACTATCAGACAGAACAAATAGCACTACAGAAGGAGTTATATTTCGAACAGAAAGTGACATTGACTTGCTTAAGCCTTCTCGAAAAAATGATATACAAATTTTGTGGTTCAAAAGAAAAAGATGTTGTCTCACCTTTACCAACTCCGCCAAATCCTATTGATCCATCTTCCTCTTACCGAACTAAGAATGATCCAGTAAATCCAACAGTGAAATACTACACCTACTCACCTCAACGACCATCGTATGATCCAAAATCATGGGATAGAAATTACCAAGCTAATGAAGGAAAAAATCCATCAAAGAAGACACCACCTTCTGAAAATTAAAAGTATCATTTATTTTATACATTTCTAAATCTAACTTGTTATTTACTTCTTATATATGAAATAAAAAAATTGATTGTGCAAACATCTTACAAAACAAACGTCTGAGTAAAACAAAACAGACGTCTGACTACACCTGAAGATTAAAATTTACTTTTAAACCAGACGTCTGCAACGAATAAAACAGACGTCTGAAATGGTATCAAAATTAACTACATGCTTGCGAGTTCAAAATTTTCTAAAAACCGACGTCTGGCATGGTATTTCAGACGTCTGACTAGATAGAAAGAATTATTTTACCTCCGGATTCAGACGTCTGAACCAAAAATAACAGATGTCTGAAACTTCCCACTTTTAAACTAATTCTTCTCGGGTTCAAAAATGACCAAAAACAGACGTCTGTTTTAATAAATCAGACGTCTGACCTGTATGTGACGTGTTTTTTTAAAGAGACATATGACTCCTCCTAATCATCACAACCATTCATTTTCTCATCTTTTTACTTTTACCTCTTCATCCTTTTTTACTTCCTTTATAAACCCTAGCCCCAAAATCAAAAATTACCACAAAAATTTCATCTTCTCAACTAAAAAACATGGCATATAGAAGAAAAAGAACACGTGAAGAAGAATCTCTTCCACCTTCTGAAGAACTAATCAAAAAGTGGCTTTGGGATGATACTGCAAAAGCTAGGTATAAAGCAATGAAGGATTCAAAGTTCTTTGAAGGCGCTTTTGTCAAATTCGATGCTTTTTCAAATTATCGCATCCTACACTATGCTAGACATTTCCACTATGAATCACTTGTTGATTATAACAAAAACAATGTCAAAATTTACCCTCTTTTAGTCAAGTTGTTTCTAGCAAATCTAAACCTTGATCATACCAAGCCTCAAGTTAAAAAGGATACGATTTGGTCATGGGTACGTGGAAAGCGTGTACTTATAACATTGCAACGATTAGGCCAAATTTTAGAATGTGCATGGCAAGGATTGGATATAGAAAAAATAGAAGTAGATATGTCTACACGAGATGGTTTCACCTCAATTTCTGTCTGATAATCTCATTAATATGCAAGAACTTACCTCGACTCATCTCCGACCACAAGCTCGTCTACTTAATCGCATTCTTGTACGCACCATCCGACCTCGGAAAGGTAGTTATGAAAAAGTTTACAAAAGTAATTTTCAAGCTCTCTATGCTTTATACTCCAACAAACAAAGTAATTAGGCCAAAATTATCATGGATGAATGGACTGACATCACGTATAAGTGCAAGTACAAGACTCTACACCATGGTGCTTACATTACACGCATTCTTGCCGCTTGTGAAATCAACATACCAAACATCCCTTCCTTAACCATCAAAGAAATTGGGCCCAAAATCTTGAAGCTTATGGATATCCCTCAAAATTCCGCTACTTTAGACTTTATGTCGTTCGAGACTTGGACTGAACTTGTAGCCGCCAATCCAGAAACAATTATTTCTAAACCTTCTCACTGTCACCAAGTTAGAGAAGAAGAAGATACTGATATTCATATTATTTCTCTTGAAACTTCTTCCAAACAAGTCGTCATAATGCTATCCCAAAACCAAGCCAAACTTCATAAAGAATTAAAAAATTATTAGGAACAATCAACTAAGAAGTTTGAGTCTATCAAAGGATTTTTGAATAAAATTTGGGAAAAGTCTCTTGCATTGGCACTTCTTCGAGCCAAGCTCAAGCTCCAGCTCCATTTCAATGTCCTAAAGCTCCAAAGAAGTTCCCAATTCTGAAGAAGGCTCTCCCAAGGATGGTGGGACGACTATTTAGGCATCTACTTTAGAAGGATGGTAAGCGTGGTTGACGGTATGCTAGTATAAGTATTTTGCTTAAAAACTCTTTAACTATCTCAATGATTTGTAATATTTTTTGGTACTTATCTTTATGTTTCGCACAAAAGTATGTGTTGTTCTATGTTATGTACGATGGTATGCTTATCTACATTTGCTGGTCTGTTTCTGTGTATGTTTATGTGTATCTGTTTAAGCTCTTTAATAAGTATTCCTTTTTGTCAAATGACAAAGGGGAAGAAACAAGTGACATTATACGCATATTGACAGGGGGAGCTTATAAAGTTGTCATTAGTAAAAAAATGGGAGAATGTTGAATCCCGCTACATAGCGTTTTGACTATGACAACTATACATAAGCATATAAATTATCATCTAACCTTGTTTCGCAGGAAGATATTCGACAAACAGATTCAAGAACACCCAATTGAAGATTGAATATGTTATAAAGGTCTGTTAGTCCTATATATTCATGTTAAAGTCTTCCTTGATGATTACACACACACACACATATATCACATATATATGTTTTCATATTAAAAAGAGGCAAAGAATATATTTTGCCCAGAAAATAGACGTCTGATTTATTTTAGATAGACGTCTGTTTGCTGAGACAAAGTTCAAATTTAACATAATATTCAGACGTCTGTTCTGAATATTTCAGACGTCTGAATCTGCTACAAAATGTACTATTTCTTTGTTGTTCCACTTTTCAAAACAAAACATATATCTGAATAATATTTTAAGACATCTGAAGTACGAAAGGTTGCAACTTATTATGAAGAGTCATGACTCTAAATCATTTCTCTTAATGAATTCTCTTCATGATAAGTTACAACTTTTTGTACATTATAAGTAGGGACTTGATTTACTTCTCAAATCACCGAACTCTAGTTTTCAAAAAGCAAACTATATTCAATATTATTCTCTATAATCTTTCACAAACTTCACATTTATCATCAAGGAAAGATTATAGGAAGGGTGTACTATATATCGACATATCAGTGTTAATGAGAACACAAACAAGTTATCAATTATTCTGTATTATAAAAGACCTCTTCAGTGGATGAGGCAAGAAATCCCGTTCTGCAGTTCGGGTAATTATGTACCTATTCCTCCAGGTGAAGTGAGGGTTTTAGTGTTTGTGAAATACCAGAAGTAAGTCTGGGACTGGATGTAGGACAGTGGTCCGAACCAATATAAATCGACTGTGTGATTTACTACTTTCTACTCTAAAATATACATTACATTGTATTATCCATTCTACACTATCCTACTATCATATAGCCTCTTTCACTTTGAAACCCCCTCGCCTTAAGAACATCAATCATGAACCTCCAATCCACCGTATCAAAGGCCTTCGCAAAATCCAGTTTAGTTATAGCACAAGGAACATCAGAACAGTCACAATGTGAAATGACTTCCTGCACCAAAATAGCTGCATCCAAAATAAATCTACCTTTCATAAAAGCCATTTTAGATTTATCAAAATCCTCCATCTTCGTTTGTAGTCTATTGGCTAAGACTTTCATGATTAGCCTAAAGGTGCTATTCAAAAGGCTAATGGGTCTGAAATCAGCTACGGAAACATTTTCTTCTTTCATGGGTATCAACACCACATTGGCATAGCTCAACAATTCTAACCTCAACGTGCCATCATAAAATTCTTTAAATAGTCTCAAAACATCGTTCTTCCCCAAACTCAGTACTGTTTGAGAAAGAAATTTAGAAAGCCATACAGACCATGAGCCTTATCACTAGGCATTTCATTAAGCGCAACCAAAATTTCCTCCTCAGAAAGTTCTTTGTCCATGTCAACTAAATTGGATTCCAAAGGATACAACTGCTTCCAATCTACTGAGATCCGATGCTCATTCCTTTCCCCAAATATCCCCTTATAGAAATCCGTAAAAGTGTCACTTAGCTTCTGTTGATCACTAATTCCTCTTCTCGCTACCAAATACTACTTATCATATTTGTTCTTCTTCTACCATTGGCAAATTTATGAAAGTAGCTAGTGTTGTTATCACCCTCTTTTAGCAATTGGGATCTAGATCTTTATTCCAAAAAAATCTCTTCTTGATAAATAATTTTAATAAGCTCCTTCTCCTTACTTCTCAGCAACTTCTTCTCTACCTCATTTAAAGTCCTCTCCTCCTCAAGAATGTTAAGCTCCAAAATTTCCTTTTCAATCCTTTCTTTTTTGATTCTGATATTGCCAAACACTTTTCTATTCCACTTTGACAAGGATTTTCTTAACAGCTTGAACTTCCTACAAATGTTCCCCTCTATCTCCAAATTCAGACCATTTCCTCTTTAGCATGTCAACAAAATTATCTTCAAGACACCATATCTTTTCAAATCTAAAGAATTTCTTTCTCCTTACCAACTCCCCTGTGTCTAAATCAATAGGACAATGGTCTGAAACAACCGAAGATATCCCTTTTTGAAAAGTTACTGGGTGCAAACCCTCAAATTAGTGCAGATAAAAAAACGATAAAATTTAACCAGAGCAGGGGGTTTTATCGTCACTCCAAGTGAATCTTTTATTTAGAAGGGGATAGGTCAATTAAATTACAATCACACACAAATTCACTAAAGTCCTCCATGTCTCCCACTTAATTATTCCTTCTATTACTCCTTTCAAAGTCAAATCTAGTCACATTAAAATAACCTCCAATAACCTAGGGACGATACATTAAGCTAGAAAGTCTTTGACTTTGTTGTGGACCTGTCAACTCTGCCTTGTGAATTATGTGTCGGCAAGTAAAGTAAGTTAAGTAGAAAAAGAGGGAGTTTGTAAACAAAGATGAACTTTCCGCTGAACTATTTCGAATGAATTTAGGGGGAAAGGAAATGTACTGAACTAAATGGACAAAACAGAATTCTTTTCTCTATCTTCTTTTTCTGATTCATTTCCCAGTAGCGAAACTCCAAGTGGTGCTACTTAGATCTTCTGTCGTGTTGACTTCTAGATTGGAACTGCAGAGTCTGGGACAATGTACACATGAAAGATAGAATCACTTACGGAATCAAATGTTTCTGGAATGGAATTTTGATCTCAAATTACTCCCGTTGAGAGTGATTCTCCCTCTGTTATGCTTGGTTCGGAGATCTTGAAACGAGTTCATAACAAACTTGGAGTGAAGTTCTTTACTAGATAGGACGCCCAAATGTGAGTTTGGTCTTTCAGGAATGAATTTGATGCGGAGTATTCCCAGCGATCCGATCCAACGTAGTTATAGATGCTCCAACGCCCATCTTTGATCTCCCCTGAACTCATGTTCCTTAATAAGAGATAGATGCGCGGACTCACTTTAGGTCTTGTTATACGGTCGGACTTCACTCGAAGAGTTTGGGTCTCCCCTTGCCTTGTTATGCGACTCCTCAGAACGAATAACGTAGGGGCCACCTTCCATAAAGTCTTCCTCTCACTTCTAGTGTTAAGGCCCATAAAAATTAGAGATGAAGTACAACACTTTAGACATTTTACATTCCAATGCCACATGCAGGCACTAACTTTGCTTAATCTCTTGTGTTAAAGTCCAACATCTACTATTCCAGCCCATGAAAATACCTCCCACACTCCCCGTAACAGGGATAAAACACCACTCGTCAATACCACCCAACCTAAACAATTAAGAACATGACTTCAGGTTTTTCAAGTTTAGTTTCTTGAAGTAAAAAAATATCAGACTTGATAGATTTAAGATAATTTTTGACCCTAAGACACTTGTCATAAGTTTTTAGGCCTCTAACGTTCCAGGTGACAATACTCATTGTGAAACATTAGCCCTCTCAAGTTCTTTATTTTTAATATCACTAATAACAACATCATTCAACATAAAACCAGAACTACAAGCTAGATCATGCATTTTATCACTAGACAATGAATTAACAAAGGCAGGGGCGAAGACGCTACCTTCAAGTGGATGAGGCAGTCCCCTGGCGCTACATCGGAGCATCACCACGCCAGCATCCATGGCTCTCTTTCCTTTACTTTTGGTAGTGGAGCATTCACGGGAAGCCATCAGAGCCAAAGTCCTATCACCCTCCAGATTTAGATCTTTAGAACCAACATCCTAGTTATTCACTTTCACACCATCAACAAGCATGTTGCTATCACCCATGTCTCCAAAATCATCAAGTCCAACCCTCATCAGCATTGACGGGTGCATTGCCAATGCCAACTATGTTACCACCAGCATCTACATCTACTTGGACTCTGCCTTCATTATTTACGAAAATAAATTCATTATTGTCCACATTATCAGAAGAAATAACTATCGGACTGTTAGCCAATCCGTCATTCACTACTTCCTTTTCCCCTTCATCACTTACGCCCCCATCTTTACCACTTAGAACTTTCGGCTTACCACCACTCTCCTTAGCAAAGTCACTCTTCTTGAATCCCACCACATCAAAATCAATAAAAGAGTCTCCTTCATATCTCTTAATCTGCACTTTGTGATAAATGTCTTCAATGGGTATCTGAGTCGAATTTGGGGGCACCGCCTCCTCATCCATCAACAACACAGCCCTCAAACAAGTATTATCAGCAGCATGTAAAGCCCCCATACTGCAATCTATTGACATATCCCAGATCCGCCAGATCCGCCTTGAGGACCTCAAAACAACGGAAAATCAAAGGCATGTTCTTCAAAACCACCCACACCTTTACCTTTTTCTTGTTGATGCAGGAAGTCTGTGCGTTCCAACTTTTCAAGTTAAAATTCCTCGCTTCGTTCTGATAGACTAAAAAGAATTATCGGTCAACAAAGAAGGTGGATATTTGACAACAAAATTATCTCCCATCCGTTTAACGTTCCAGTTCGAAGACGGAGCTCTGCTACCAAATCTGGATCTAAGAAGATATTTGATTTGGACGATTGAGAAGGCACTATGAGCAATTGAGATGACCAACATAGATCTAGCCCATTTGAAATCATCCGGAAAAAATTCAGCCGAAATATGGGTTTTATTTTTTGAGTTCGCCATCTTTTTAGGAGGTAAATGAAATGATTTGAAATTCAAACCTTTATGACCCATTTTATGGCATTAAAGCATAAAATATGGTTACGACAAGATCGGTTCCGGTGATCTGTCCATCCACATCTGAAGCAGCCGTTGTTAGATTTGATTTTTCTGAGATTTGCATTATAACGGTTATTGTTCCGAGGCAATGATTGGGGATGCGTGTTATTAGGTTTGTTAATATATACGTTGCTCTTTACAGGTGGCCCTAAAAGAATTTCTTTGTATGATGGATCTACATATTTGTTTGTATTCTTGTTGATGTTATGCATGGAAGAAATATGGTTAGAAAATGAGGATGCCAGAGAAGAGAAGGCATTTTTTGAATTGCCATTAGGGTTTGAAAGGACGCCATTAGAGAAGATATAACAGTGTAAAATTATTTTGGATTGGAAAATTTGATTTCTATTCAAAAAAAAAAATGATTTTTTTTTATAGAAAAAACGATTTTTGATGTCAGATATGATGGCGTTTCCGAAGATGACTAGTTTTCATGGAAGAAATTGGGATTTTGAAGGCCTCAATGGTTTGATTGATGGAGATGAAGAGAAGCCCTCCGATGTGGATGAGGGAAGACGGAAGAAGACAAAAATGTTGACAATTGGTTTTATTTGCCTGTACCTTGGTAAATTCGTTTATGTTTTCGACTTGGGTCTTCACGTTGATGATGCTCGAGGGATCCGGAGTGATCGAGGATAAGGAGCTCAGGTCAAGTGGTAGATGGGTTTCGATGTGGAAAAATCCATAAATCATAGACCTTGTGGTATTGCAAGCGCTTTTAGACCATTAGTTTTGCATGGTGCAGCTCATGTTGCAAATGCGTCTTTTGCAGGCGGTGGGTTGTGTTTGTAAATGAGGCATGGTTTTAGTCCTTTCAAATCCACTTGGTGTATCTCGTTGCCTTGAAATGGAGGTTGATGGGTGTATCTCGTTTCCCTGAAATCGAGGTTGTTGGGTGTATCTCATATCCTTGAAATCGAGGTTGTGGGGGTGTATCTCGTTGCCTTAAAATTGAGTTTGGTTTTAATTGAGAGTAGGAGATGTTGAAAGAGATATTATTTGGTGATTGTTGGGGTTTTGATATGATTTCAGATTAAGGTGGAGCATTGTAATTTGTGATATCACATGTCCATGGTAGTTGGATGACTTGTTTGTTGATGTGATTTCATATCAAGGTGGAATGTTTTGATTTGACGTAAAATTACATGGATGTTGAAGACGACGTGAGATTTGGCGATCGGTGACTCAAGATGCAGCTGAAAGGGGCAAAAATGGATACAGCAGGTACTCGGACGTCTCAGACATTAGACTAAATGTCTGAATTGTCAAGAAATTATTTCCTGAGGGATTGGTCAAACGTCTAACCATCCAGGTCAGACATCTGAGCCGATGTGGGCCTGTTTTGACCAAGTTATTCTACAGCATATACTTTGGAGATTTTTGAGGGGGAAAATTGGATATTTTCCTTGGTCTTCTGTTCTCCTATATAAAGAGTTTTCAAGATTGGATTGGGGTATGACCGAATTGAGTTGAGATACTGGAGGATGTGTGCCTCTAGGGCTTATTCCCTAGAGAGGAAGTTTAGGAATTGAGGGCAGAGAGAAGCTATTCCTATTGGTGCCTCTAGTTGATCCTAGGGTTTGTCGTCATTCTTCATTGTTCTCCTTCTCCAACAAGAGTTGTAGTCATCTAGATATTCTTTTCCTTTCTCAATGAGGTTATTGATTCTTTTAGTTTGTTTACTTTTGGTTGTTGATCCATTCAGTGTAAACAAAAGTTGTTTTGAGAATCAATAAAGAGGTTGGTTGGGCGGAATATCTTATGTTTGTTCGTGTAATTTCTTATCTGTGTTGTTTTTCCATAGAAATCATCTTTAAGTAATGGAATGAATAAGATCCTGATCGCTTCCGCAAAGACGCACTTTCCCTAACACATGTAACTTAGTTTTCTCCCTAACACGATCAGGATCTTCTAGATAAGCCATTACGTAGTCTTGAGCTTCCATGAGCTAGGCTTGGAGTCTGGAGGACAAGCTATCATCACCACTACCAAACTTCTCTTTATAAGTTTCCAGCGTAGAACATAATTAGGGTTACCCTAATATTGAAAAGTCCAAGTTGTTTTAATAATATTTTTATACTAATAAGGATCATTGATCCAGGTATTGAAGAATTTATAACTTCTTAAATTTCTTTCCTACAGTAGGTAGGCTAGTGGTAAGGATGAAGGGGGAGTGATCAAAAAGGACAGATTGAGGTAAAACATCGTTGATAAAGAGATAATTACCTTTAAAACATCACTAATAAATAGTTATTTATTTTTAAAACATTATTAATAATAAATATTTATTTTTGAAAACATTATTAGTAAAATAATTAATTAATTTTAAAAAATATTAATAAAATAATAGTTAACTTTAAACCATTATTAATAAAATAATATTTACTTTAAATTACCATTACTAATATAATATTAACTTTATAACACTAATAATAAAGTAACTAATTAACTTAAAATATCATTAATAAAATAATCAACAACTTTAAAAATCATTAATATAATGATTAATTATTTTTAGACCATAATTAGTAAAATAGTTAATAACTTGAACACATTTATTTAGATAGGTCTTGGCGATCGCAATGGTACTTAGACTACCTACCATTAATTTAGATTAACTTTCCAAGTCATATCGCTAGTATTTACATAAGCACGCATGTATGTTAATAAATCAACAATTAGATATTAATAGCTAATACATTACTTATTCAATATTAATCGATTGATATATGATTAATATCTAAATTAATATAATAGCAAAAGGATGATTTATTCAGTCAAATAGAGTCCAAAAATTAATCTATTTAGTTTAAATATAGTAGAATGGTGTTTTATTCTGCTAAATGGCGTATGAGATAAATTATAATTACTAACCAATGTAATTATACATAAACAATTTCTATTTGTCATTAAATCAAACTTCGACAAAACTACTAACCAGTTACACCAAAGTGTCCTACTCGTCATTATGAACCAAATGTAGGAACACGCGTCAAGTGACTTCATATGGGAGAGTTATATTTTTTGAAAGCCTGAACCTTTTATAATATGAAAATTTAATTTTACTTAGCTTTATACTCAAAGCCCAATGTTCGCATCATCGAAGCTGACCTGAACTTCTTTCTTCCTCCCTTACTTCTAAGAGTAAAATTATTTCCTAAATTAAACAACCTAGAGTAAAAATGCTCGTGCACGAACATGTATGCATGCACCTTGCATGCCACCCCGAACGTAAGATCGTCACACTAACCCCACAACCAATACTCCATCACTGCTTCGAGTCAACCATGCCTCCCCATTAACCCAGGTGACCGATCTAGAATTCGATCCTCAATCCAAAAAGTTTTAGTGTTCCAGGTTTTTGAAATACCTTAGTCAATCATCTAATTTAGCTGCTACCTATGATGAGAGACTCCAACTCCACCGCCAATAAGACTGTCACAACCTTTTATACCCCCTTCTCTCTATTTGAACATGTCGAGCTCCAGCCATCTATCGTCGCTTTGTCCATGGAAACCAAACCCATACAGAACACTGCACTAAACCCTAGATTGACTTAGGGATGCCAATTCCAACCACCGGGATCAAGAAACCTCTTCCTACACCTCCATCGTAGCTCGAACCTCCTCCATGAAAAACTAATTTCTCCATAGATCATCATGATGTTGGATATTACAAGTCGATCAAAAAATGATCAACTACAAACCATGGCAACATCATGCCTCTTTAATTCGAGTGACCACTATTAAAACTCACAACTTGATGAGTTAAAAAAGCCATATACTCCATTCGTCATTTCACGCTCATCGAAAACCAACATTATTCGACCTTTTACTGTAATCGAAACCATACAACCACAACACTCGATGAAACGACATCTACTTGGTTTTAAAAACAACTGGAAACTAAGTCAAATAACTTATAAATTGAACACTTGGCTAAATTTGTATGAATTGAGTGGTTATTATTTCTGAATATGACAAAGTGGGTGATAGCTTTTGAAAGTAAAGATAAAGAAAGACAAGTGGTATATATTATTTTGCCACAAGCATGTTCTTCACATTTTAAGCAAACATCAAACAAGATGTGATTTTTATCGACAACAAAGAATGGATATCATTTCAAACAAGCTACTAGCATATTATTTCACATTTATTAAACAAAGATAAGGAATGTAGTATTCTCACATTCCTCCACTATTATTAAAATGCAGGATCAGATCTTCCTATGTTGCTAACCATCAAGGTATCTCTTAAATTTGCATTTTAAAAGAATACGAAATTCACGCAATCAAAAATTGAAAGCATGGAAAGAGTAAAAGATTTTTGAAGAGGAGTTAAAATATAAAAATGAAAATGGTTAAAGGAGATAAAAAATTGGTTTGTATATAAGAAAGAAAATAGTAAAATTACCCATTTACTGTTATATACATGTATTTTTTCATCTCAGGCCACATATCACTGATGAAGCATGTGTCATTTTTAAGCATCTTAAATCTTTATTATAAATTCAATATATTTTATTAACTAATTTATAATATTATAATGTTTATTTATTATTTAGAATAAGATGGTTGCTTAACTTAACAAAACTATTCAAATGTTGTTAAATATGTAAACAAATGTTTAATAACTTTCTACAACTTACTGTTAAATAAAACGTTGAAAATTCAAAAACTTGTTTTAGTCACATTTTCTGTTTTTCATTGACCTTTCTATTTTATTAAGCAGAATTCGAAAATGAATTTCCTATTATTAGATATAAATTAAAAGAATGTTATTCTTTATTGTTTAAAACCATAAATCAGATATCTAATATAAGTTAAATATTCCAAAACCAATTGGCAACATTTTAGATCGTTGCATTCTCTATCCCATTAAAGAATTTCATCCTCATTATTTCATCTCGTTCAAACTAAGAAGGGAACCATTTAAAAGTAACTTAACTCGTTTACTTCCTTAACTATTTATGGAAATATATTTTATAAAACTCAATTTTACG
The DNA here is from genome assembly GCA_030737875.1 of Allium sativum. Lineage (NCBI taxonomy): Eukaryota > Viridiplantae > Streptophyta > Magnoliopsida > Asparagales > Amaryllidaceae > Allium > Allium sativum. The sequence goes on from CM060920.1 coordinate 252,243,488, forward strand.
AGCTTGTAAAGTACTTCATTACATGCGAAAGCCAGGAAACACAGAAGCGAGAAAAATAAATATTTTAAGTGAACAATATTTGCTTTAGAGAGTTCGATACCTTACAGTAGCCAAACTTTCCTGACGATTGATTTGATTAGTTAAAGAGAAATACAACTTAGAAGTTAAAAAGTGCATTAATGCACCATATATGGAGGAAATTTTTGGAAGATATTTTGTAATCTACTGAACTTGCTATTAGAAACTAATGTTTGAATTTACAAAACTAAATTAAACACGAAATTTATGGAATTTTTATTCTTTTTATTGAAACTGAACGCTGGAACTTAAAAGTATAAGTGGAAATTTGCCACAAGGGCTCCTTGACACCTCTTAACTATTTTGTAGGACGTGGCTTTCAATTAATTATTTTACATGACAAAAACGTCGCTCATCCCCTTCTACTATTAACCAGCCGAAAACCCTTCATCTCAAATTGATAAAAATGGCCTCTACTTCAATCCCTCTCCAAACCGCTCCTCCTCAATTAGTTTCCTACTTCAACTCAGTACTAAATCACCACCTACCTTTTCAAGTCTGTTGCTATTTTCACAATTTTATTAATTGATTTGTATCAAATAGGCAATTTTCATGAATCGAATAAAATAGGTGATTTTCTACGTCAAAGACATTTCATGCTTCAAACGACTGGTGATTTTCAGTTTGTTATTGCAAGGCGATTTCAGTATCTTCATCAAATAGTCAATCTTCACAAATGGAGTAAACGAATTATTTATTTTCGATTGGCGTGTATCAGGTAACATGTTTGTATGATTGTTCAATTTAAATTTTCAATTGTTGACATTCAACTTGATGTGTATAATATCATTATATTATTTCTTGCTCTTGTATTTTTTTAATTCTATATTTCTATCAATGGGAGCGACAATACAAAGTTCAGGTAGTCAATTACTTGATTGGGGTTGTGAAAGGTATTGTGTTTTCTCATAAAATAATTTGCGATGGTTAACTTATAGAATGCATTGGTAGTTCATATATAAATGACATTGAATTTTTGAATTCAACATGGATGACTGGAAAATTATTATAATGGAAATGTATTATGGAAAAGATAAATGGGTTTACTGTTTTGTTAGTAGGTGATTTGTTTACTTGAATAAGATAACAGATGTTATAGGACTGAAAAAGATAATTGTTTTTATCTATTTTAAACTGTGTGATAAATGGAAAAGTATTATAATGTTTATTCAAATAACATAACAGATGTTATAGGAGTGAAAAAGATAATTGCTTTTATCTTTTTTAAACTATGTAATATTTTATGCAATTTGATTGATGTAATGTTTCTTCACTATTCTATAACTAAGGAAATTGTAGTTTAACATTTATCGATTTTGTTTAACATTTATCTTTTCCAATAACATAACAGATGTTATAGGACTAAAAAAGATAATTGCTTTTATCTTTTTTAAACCGTGTGATAAAGAAGTTTATATTATGTATATTTTATGTAATTTACAAAAGTTGCATCAAATTGATGTCATCTAACATCGCAGATCAAACCAAACACATTGCAAATCTATAGAAAAGTATTATGATGGAAATGTAATATGAAAAAGATAAATGGGTTTACTGTTTTGTTAGTAGGTGATTTGTTAAGTAATTTGTTATCTAGGATGAAATGTTTTTATATATTTGCAATGTGTTTGGTTTGATCAATGATGTTAGATGACATCAATTTGATGTTTGCTTAAATACAAGGAACAAATAAAAACTTTTTTTTACTTGTGTATTGGATTTACTATTTTCCTACATAGACAACGTTGGCATATAAATCAAAATTTAGAATTAACTTGGGTGATGTGCTGTTAATTGTTGTTTTTTTAGTGTATTTGATTGCAGCTTTTTTTGGCATAACATTTTTTATTGCAGCTTTTGTATAGTTTTGATGATGTTTATTCAAATAACATAACAGATGTTATAGGACTGAAAAAGATAATTGTTTTTATCCTTTTTAGACAGTGTGATAAAGAAGTTTATAGTGGAAATTAGGCTAAGGTCCTATTTTAGTTTCAAATTAAAGCCACGTCCCCCCACCCCCTCCCCCAAAAATTAAGGTGCCGCTCTCCTTTTTATCCCTTCCGCCTTCTCATCCAGCCACTTCCGCCTTTTTCCTATTTTGACAAAAAAAAATTGCACCACTCACTAAAAAAAAAGAGGAAATATTCCCAGAAACATTAGCAAAAAAAAAAAAAAAAAAAAAAAAAAAAAAAAAAAACTGCATACTTCTGTGCAATTATTGCCAATAGTAGCATACATACATGCATATATTCATATAGTGAATTTACGTTGAAAATCCGGATCAATATACGCATACATGTATGCAGCTATTACCAATAGTCGCATATATGTATGCATATAAAGTTGAACTGAGATGCATGTGTTACAAATGGTTGCATATATGTTTGCAACTATTGCGTATATATGCATGCATATGTGCAACAAATTCAAAAGGGACGACGGGTTCTGAATATGCACATGAATGTTCGCATGTATTATATACAAGAGCATAAATGTGTACAACAATGTTTGAAAACGGCGAATGCTTGAAAAAATAAGTTAAATTTGAAAATATGCATAAAAGGATGCGTATAATACTGTTTAGCTGCATACATGTATGCATTTATACTGGAGTTGGATGCAACGCTGGAATATAAGCATGAATGTATGCAACTATTTACAATAGGTGCATCTTTTAATGCAAAACCCTGTTATTTCGCTGTTTTTGTGTTATTTTTGGTTTTGACGTGGTTTTTAATTGTTTTAACGCATGAATTTTTGGGCGTGTATATGTTTTATTTAATAATGAATTTTTGTGATTTTGTTTTAAATTTTTTTAATGAAGTTTCAAAAAATAAGGACCTAATTTAAAATAAGTTTAGCACCAGATGTGAGCCTAATTTTGAAACTTAATAGGGACCTGTGACAAACGGACCCAAGTTTATATTATGTAATATTTTATAAAATTTGATTGATGTAATGTTTCTTCACTGTTCTTAGTTAATCATTTGATAAACAAATTGTTTTTGGTAAGGGAAACAATGATAACTATTGTTGAAAATGCTCTTGCTCATTTTGGTAAGGGAAATAAAATAACATATATCATTTATTGTTTAGTGAATGTTATTTCTATTCATCTTTATGTCAAGATGCTTGTAGCAATCATTTTCCGATCATTATTTATTAAATGATTGTTGTATTTATCTTTCTGTCAAAATAATTGTATTCAGTGATAATTTTACTGAAGAAGAGTTGTAGAGAAGAATGTTTTTCCATTCATGAATCACAAATATATAAAGTTACAAATACATGCAGTCATATGCACTGCAATAATTATGGAATAAATATCATTAATAATATTTATTCTATTTCCTCATATTATGACATACCATTTATACATAATGCTCCAGTTATGGAATAATATCGTTAATGATATTTAATAATATCATTAATGATATTTATTCTATTTCATCATATTATGGCATACCATATATGTAGAGATTGACATAGATTATGTCAATCCTTATCACGCCCCCTCAAAACGGACAGGCAAGATGAAAGACTAATTTTGCTAACCAATGTTGTGAAGGAAGTACGTGGTAGTGGCTTGGTGAGAGCATCCGCAAGCTGGTCATTAGTGGAGATGTAAGAGACCCTCAAATTTCCACTTTGAACATTTTCTCTGACAAAGTGGTAATCCAATTCCAGTTGCTTCATTTTAGAATGAAAAACCGGATTAGCACTCACATATGTAGCTCCAGCATTATCAAAATAGATGACTGGCGCGAGAGTGAGGTTATGACCAAGCTCCTTGAATAAATTTCCTACCCAAAGAATTTAGGCAGTAGCATTTTCCACTGCCCTATACTCGGCCTCGGTAGATGATCCAACTCTTGTACGCTGCTTCTTTGAAGTCCAGGAGATAGGATTCTTGCCCATATAGACTATATATGATGTCGTAGAAATGTAGTCATCTTTGTCACGAGCCCAATCCGCATCAGGGTAAGCATGGAGAGTGAGAGGTGAATCTTTGTGTATAATTAAACCCATATTAGATGTACCACTTAGATACCGAAGAAGACTATGTAGAGATTGCATGTCTTCCTCAGTTGGATGCTGCTGCATGTATTGAGCTAACTTGTTCACTACGAATGCCACTTTAGGCCTTGTAAGACTTAAATATTATAAACTACCTATCAAAGTATGATACTCAGTAGGATCGTTGAGAAGGTTTCCATGTATAGTTAACGGAGGATGAGTTGCTAATGGTGTTGCAACTGGTTTTGCATCGTCCATATTAGTTTTGCATAAAATATCAGCAATATACCTCTTTTGACTCAAGAAAATACCTTTCGGATGAGGCACTACTTCCACTCCTCGGAAGTAAGACAATTCTCCACGGTCTTTGAGTGAGTAACGTGTTGCCAATTTTTTTTTATAAAAGCTTCCAGTGCATAAGTTGCATTACTTGTAACAATAATATCATCCACATAAACCAATAGATAAATGATGTCACCATTTTAGGGCAATGTGAACAAGGATGAATCAGAGACCGTATTCTTGAATCCTAACTCAATTAAATATTGTCGTAATTATACCAAGTTCTTGGAGCTTGTTTTAACCCATACAGGGCCTTATTTAATTTACATACGTGTGTTGGATGTAAAGGATCTATGTAGCCAAGAGGTTGTATGGTGTATACATCTTCTGTGAGTGTGCCCTGTAGAAAGCATTGTTTATGTCAAGTTGGCGCAATGACCAACCTTGACTATCCGCAAGTGAGAGCACAAGTCGAACCGTGGCGGGTTTAACTACGGGGCTAAAAGTCTCACCGTAGTCATTGCCAGCTCTCTGATTAAAACCTCTTGCAACATAGCGAGCCTTGTACTGAATAATGTTACCATCCTTATTCTTTTTAATTTGGAAAATCCATTTGCATCCCACTACATTTTGTGATGTAGATGAAGGTACAAGATCCCAAGTTCTATCTTTCACCAATGCATTAATCTCTTCATCCATAGCTTTACGCCAAACGGGGCTTTTTAATGCTTGGGTGATATTTTTTGGGATCTCCATTTCATGGACCTCTGCATTTAAATTCGGTTTACTGATTGGTTTCCTAATGCCATGTTGAAGTCTTGTGGTCATTTGAGGAGAATGTACAGGATTGTTGGGTGTTGAATTTGTAGATGTGGATATATCGAGGTTTGACTGAGATAAAGTAGAGGAAAGCTCGACAGTGGTATTAGGAATTTGAGATGAGTTTTTGCGAACATAGGAGATGAAAAGGGTGAAGTGGGGAATAAGGCAGGAGGTGTGTTGGAAGGTGAGCTAGTTTGCAATGAATGAGAAGAGGAATATTGAATATTTGATAATATAGATAATGTGAGGGGTGCCCATTGTTCCACTAGGTCAAACAAGGAGATAGTTGAATTATTAAGTTCAGAAAAAGGAAAAATGTTCTCTTTGAAGTGAACATGACGAGAAACATAGACACGACTTGTGTTTAATTCGAGACAAAAATATGCACTTTGAGTAGGTAAATAACCAACAAAAATACATGGTTGAGATTTGAGTTCAAGTTTGTGAGTATTGTAGGGTTTGAGCCATGGGTAGTAGAGACACCCAAAACTTCGAAGCTTGGAATAGTTAGGATGTTGGCCGAATAATTTAAAGTATGGTGACACATTGTTTAAAGTTGGCGTGGGAAGTCGATTAATCAAGTAAATCGCTGTTGAGCAAGCATTTGTCCAATATTCAAGGGGCATTTAGCCATGAGTTAGAGTGAAAGAATTGTCTCAACAATGTGTCGATGTTGTCACTCTGAATAGCCATTGTGTTGAGGGGTGTGGGGTGGAGTTGTGAGATGCGAAATTCCATCGATGGACAGGTAGTTACATAGGCTTTCATACACACCACCGTTGTCCGAGTAGAGAGTTTTGAGAGGCAGTTGAAAGTATTTCTCAATTAGAGCTTTATAGCGAATGAATACATGTTTTGCATCTGATTTTCGTTTCAAATTATACAACCAAATAAATTTAGAAAAATGATCAACGAAAATAAGATAATATTTAAAGCCATCATTAGAGTAAATGGGTGATGTCCAATGATCAGAATAAACATATTCAAGTGTGGCAGTAGACACAATAGAGGAAGTAGAAAAAGGAAATTTATGATTTTTATTGCAATTACATGAATTACAATCTAAAGTAAAGATACTAGGAACATGAAGTTTATTTTTGGAAACAATTTGCCTAAAAACATTACGAGACAGATGCCCTAAACGATGATGCCAATCAAGAGGACTAGTTGTGCTTGCGTAGACTATAGGGGTTGTGGATTTTAGCTCATAAATGCCTGCTGCAACCAGCCCCTGGAATAGAGATTCCCCCTTTTTGAGATCCTTCACATGAAAAGAGGTGGAGAAAAAGACAGTTGAGATATTATTGTCATGACAAAGTTGAGAAGCAAAAATTAAATTTTTAGACATGTTAGGAACAACTAAGACATTATTTAGTCTGAGTGATGATAAAAATACAAGAACCGATGTGAGTGATTTTAAGGCCCTTACCATCACCGACGATCAACTCTTCGGTTCCATTACAAGGAGCATGGAGGGACAGATTGTTCGGATCTGTCATGACGTGGTCTGAAGCACCACCATCGAGAATCTATATTGAAGAAGATGAAGAGGTGGCACGATTTGCGATGTTTGCTTGGAGTTTTGGTGTGAATCGATTTGACGGAGGTTGAGAATTTGAAGCAGGAGGAATGGCATTAGGAAACTTTTTCTGAAATAAAGGACAATGACCAATCACGTGTCCTTGTTCCCGGCACCATTAACATTTTCCTAGAAAACGACATGGCTTCTTGCTCAGGTTGTTAGGTGTTGGAAGTATACCTTGCCTATTTTGTCGAGGTGGATTGCGGCCTTGTGTGACGGCTTGCCCCGAACCAGCCGACATTTCCCTCGAAATGCGTTGTGCCAATGCCCGACCAGCACGGGACGGTCGTCAGAAGAAAGGGTTTTGAAACTATGAATCATCAAGAACCTGTAGTATATCTCACAGGGCATGGAATAAAATATAATAATAACATAACAGACATAAAACAGGCGAGACGGTACATAAGCTGAAAACTAAACCATAACCATCAGAGTAGCGGAATTAAAAATACAGCTTATGATCCAAACCATTATAATTACAACTTCAAAGTACTGTCTCTAAAGAAAAATAGAAAAGGTACACCATTACTATCCCCAAAGCAGTGACTAGCAACAACACAGGGAGAATATATGTATATAGAACGTGGAAGCCTCTTGCTCGTCCCCGGACAACTACTCCCGCATCAGCACCTAACCTGCCTCTAGTCTGCTCATTTAGGAGCACCCAGAGTAATAAGAAGAGACATAAAACTCTGGGTCAAACGAAAGTCTAAAATGAGCGATAGCAACAAAATAAAGCAATAATAGGTATAAACAATTATACCAGAACCTGGACCTGCAAACAAAGAGTTAACACAACAGGATGTACAATACTCTAAGGTGACACTAACATAAAGTGTAAAATGGGAGTGTGCGTGTCATGGTGATAGCAAATATCAAACATAGCAATCATCCTTACATCTCTCACTCAGTGCGTAAAGCATACGATATCCACTACTTTGATCACCAAATCCATTGAGGTCATGACTGGTCCATGCCCTTCTGGACTCCGTACAACTAATTGCCATGACCATGCCCTTCTAGTCTATAGCCAATAACCCTTCCCAGTCCATGCATCCTCTGGCTCTGGTTTGTCTACATACATCCTCTCTCATTTGTAAACCAAAGCTGTAGATATCGATAACTCCTTTGCACACTTCCCGTAGCAAAACTGTTAGGCTATCCTGTGGAAATCGGATCTCACCCTCCTTGACTGGCTCGCCATCCTAGGGCTCGCCCCCATCCTAGAGGTCGCACCCTTGGGATCGCTCCCTTCCTAGGGTTCACCCCACTAGGAATCGCCCACTTTCTAGGGTTCGCTCCCTTAGGAATCGCTAACGTCCTAGGGGTTGCTCCCCTAGGATCTCTCACTCCCTACGGGTCGCTTCCCTAGGAATCGCTCATTTCCTAGGAGTCGCTCTCCTAGGTATCGCTCATTTCCTAGGAGTAGCTCCCCTAGGTATCGCTCATTTCCTAGGGATATCTCCCCTAGGAATCGCTCATTTCCTAGGGGTCGCTCCTCTAGGTATCGCTCATTTCCTAGGGGTCACTCCCTAGGAATCGTTCATTTCCTAGGGGTCGCTCCCTTAGGAATCGCTCATTTCCTAAGGGTCTGTCCCCTAGGTATCGCTCATTTCCTAGGGGTCGGTCCCCTAGGAATCGCTCTTTTCCTAAGGGTTGCTCCCCTAGGTATCGCTCATTTCCTAGGGGCCGCTCCCCTAGTAATCGCTCATTTCCTAGGGGTCGCTCCCCTAGGAATCGCTCATTTCTTAGGGGTGTCTCTCCTAGGAATCGCTCCGTGCGACCCAAAACCTGAACCAGTTTCCAGTAAAATATTTTTGCCTTTCGATGGCGTTTCCGACCATTCTAACTTTCATATGCAACCATAAGGCATACCAAACAATAGTAGCAACATATGGAATCAATAAAAAACATTAAAACATCAATCACATGAAATATTTTAAATCAAACATACACAAAAGCATAATTTTCCCCTTAATCCCCTTAACCATGTTTTAACTATAGAATTAACAAACATAATCCAAATTAACCCAAATTTTCACCAGTGGCATAAAATAATATTATATAATTCTTACATATTTTCCAGATTTTTATGATGCATAATTTCGCTAATTATCACTAATCCCCCCTAATTAGCCGTAATTAGTGATAAAAGTGCAAATCACTCACCTTAGCCCCAAATAAATCTCAGATCTGAAACTCTAACTGATTTGGCATGGATCCCAATATATTCCAGCAGATCTATTTCGATTTCTATGCTAATCCGCCTTAATTTGATGTAGATTTGGCTATTATGTGATTAGGAAGTGATTAGGGATGAATTTAGATGGTGGAGGCCATTACTAGGGTTAGAGGAAGGTAAGTGGCGGCTGGAAAAATGAAAATGAATCATCCTCTAACTCTTTTCAGCCCTCCCATAACCCTAATCCCGAAATGGGTTATGGGTCTAGCCGCTAATCACCCCGTTAAGCCCAATTATGCTGTTTTTCACCTTCCAAACATTATTTCAGCCATATCTCCCAAACGGTTAGTCCGTTTGATTAATGTGACCACTCTACGGAAAGGTAAACCATCTTCTGAATCTGATGGAAGTGATTTTAGGTCAAAACTCCTTACCAATCAAAAGTTATAGTCGAAACAAGATTCGCCAAGGGTAGAACAGTCGTTTAAAAATCGGCAAAAATCATGAACATGGGAAATGTCCCCAATAGTCGTTCCCCAAAGTTACAAGACCATACGACTTCGTATGAAAATAAAATAAATATTCTACGATCCTCCGATGCGTAGAATGCGGGTCGTTACACTCTTCCCCCCTTAAGAAATTTCGCCCCCGAAATTCCTTAACTAAGCAAACATACAAAAGGTCCCGCATGCCTATCAACCATTTACAAACAATCAAATATGCATAACAACACAACAAGCCTATCCTAGCATGCGGCTTACTAACAAGGGAATAACTATATCGCGATTAAAACCTTACCAGGCAAAGAGTTATGGATATGACTTCCTTATGCTTTCCTCGGTTTCCCAAGTACAGTCATTCTCATTATCACCCCCACTGGACCTTAACCAATTTCACCGTCTTCCTTCGAAGTTGCTTCGTATCATATTCGACAATACGAATCGTTTTGTGGCTCCCAACTGCCTCAGATTCCACTTCGATATCATCCAACTGATCTGGTGAAATAGTAATATCAGAATCATGCATGAACTTCCTTAACTGGGAAACATGAAATACGTTGTGCATTCCCGCCTCTTGTCTGGTAATCCTACTTTATACGCTAAATTCCCAACTTGGTCAAGGACTGGGAATGGACCAACAAACATTGGTGCCAATTTACCTCTCCTACCAAATCGAATCACACTCTTTAACGGAGAAATTTTGACGAATACCAAGTCACAAACGAAGAATTTCAAATCTCTTCGTCTTTTATCAACATAACTCTTCTGCCTACCTTGGGCAGTCTTCATTCGCTGTTGAATAATTTTGATCTTATCTGAAGTTTCTATTATAACGTCTGGCCCAAGCACAAATTTCTCACCGGCCTCCAACCAACATAATGGTGAGTTGCACGGTCTTCCTTACAAAGCTTCAAATGGAGCCATACCAATACTGGACTGATAACTATTATTATACGCGAACTCAACCAGATGCAAATGGTCATCCCATGAACCTCCAAAATATAATATACAAGCTCTTAGGAGATCCTCTAATACACGATTCACCCTCTCTATTTGACCGTCGGTTTGGGGATGGTACGCGGTACCGAGATGTAATTCTGACCCTAAAGCCTCTTGTAAGCTCTTAAAAAACCCACTAGTAAATAATGGATCTCGGTCACTCACGGCACCTTTATGTACTCCATGAAATCTCACTACCCACGTCATATACAGTTCTGCTAACTTAGCTGTCGTTCTATTTGACTTGACGAGTATAAACCTTGCACTTTTGGTCAATCGATCCATAACCACCCAAATACTATCATGACCTAATCTAGTCCTTGGTAAACCGTCTATGAAATCTATCGAGACTTGGTCCCATTTCCATTCAGGAATTTCCAATGGTTGTAACAAAACCACTAGGCTTCTTTTGCTCGGCTTTAACTAACTGGCAGTTCATGCATTTGGATATAAACTTCTCAACGTCTCTCTTCATCCCTTCCTAGTAGTAGGTCTGCTTCATGTCTCGATACATTTTGTTACCACCAGGATGTATAGTCAGTTTCGAGTGATGGCATTCTCTAAGCACTTCATTTCTCAATCCATTCACGTTGGGTACAACCAGCTTCTCATTCTTTCGAAGACATCCTTCTCGATCAAGTCCATACTTGTTCGTTGCCTCACCGTTGATCCCCATCTCTATCTTGGAGATGATTTCCAATAGATTAGGATCGTCCCTCTGACTAGAACCAATCCGCTCAATCAAAGTCGGTCTGATCGTCAAACTTGCTAGCATTTCTGGATCCAGTTCACACTTAGGTTTGAAATCATATCCCGCAATATACTCCAGTTGCTTCCATTCCAAAAAAATAGTCCCCAAACTGGCATGTCTCCTACTCAATGCATCAGCTACCGCATTGCCCTTCCTAGGTGTGTATGCGATATTGAAGTCATTGGAAGCCAAGAACTCTAACCATCTCTACTGACGAAAATTTAAATCCATTTGAGAGAAAAGATACTTTAATGACTTATGATCGGTAAACAACTCGAATCTTTCTCCTAAGAGGTAATGTCTCCATATCTTTAACGCGAACACAATCGCTACCAATTCTAAATCATGGGTAGGATACCTTTTCTCATGCGGTTTCAGTTGCCGACTTGCATAAGCTACAACCCTACCTCATTGCATTAGTACAGCACCAGTCCGGTACCACAGGCATTCGTGTATACCGTCATCTCTTCATTCCCTTTAGGAATAGCTAACACTGGTGCACACGTCAATTTTTCCTTTAGGCTCTTAAATGCGTTCTCGTGCCTTCCATCCCAGACGAAAGCTTGATTCTTCTTGGTCAACTGAGTTAATGGTGCTGCTATCTTGGAGAAGTCCTGAATAAACTTACGATAATATCCTGCTAATCCCAAGAAACTTCTTCCGTCCATTGCATTCTTAAGCGTAGACCAATCTTGCATCGTAACCACCATCGTAGGGTCCATGGCAATACCATTATCTGAAACAACATGGCCCAAGAACCTCACTTCCCTCCTCCAGAAGTGACACTTAGAAAATTTCGCTTTCAATTGGTGTTTCCTCAACACCTCCATCGCTGACCTCAAATGTTCCTTGTGTTCTTCCTCTGTCCTTGAGTAAACCAAGATATCGTCTATGAACACAAGAAAAAACTTATTCAATTGATCTCTAAAAATCCTATTCATAAAATCCACAAAATATGAGGGAGCATTGGTCAATCCGAATGGCATGACCAACCATTCATAAAATCTAGACGGCGTCCGAAATTTCGTTTTAGGTACACTCTCAGCTGCTACTCGGAGCTGATGAAAACCTGTCGCGAGATTCAACTGGGAAAACATTCTTGCTCCATTCAGTTGATCAAACAAATCATCTATCCATGGAAGAGGATATTTATTCTTCCTAATCACCTTGTTCAACTCGCGGTAATCCACACATAATCGAAGGGAACCATCGGCCTTGGTAGCAAACACAATTGGAGCTCCCCACTCGGAAACACTTCTTCGGAGAAATCCCTTCTTCAAAAGGTCGCCCACTTGCACCTCGAGCTCTCGCTGCTCCCTTGGTGCCATACGACGAAGTGGCATCACTATAGGTCTGGCATCTTTCACTAAATCAATTCGAAATTCGATCTCTTTGTGTGGTGGAAGTCCGGTTACTTCCCCGAAGATGTCCGGATACTCGCCAGCAATAGGCACATCTGATAACTCATCGTGAGGGATGTCGAGAAAATTTAAAAAACAAGCCATCACCCTATCACTAGGTAGGCAACCCAATAACACCCTCCGCCCATCATTCACTCTAATGGTCATCGAAGACCCCTCACAGTCTACCACCACTCCATTGCTTTGGAGCCAATCGACTCCCAAAATAATGCCAAACTCAGTAAAGCTCAAAACAAAACAATCACAAGCAAACATACATCCATGACTCGATAAGACCAAACACTACACCAGAAAAGGCTTTTTGTAGCGTTGATAACTTGTAGTAGCGTTGTAGTAAACGCTACGATACGACATGCAACTAAAAGTCTGAAATTTTTTGTTGTGTTGTAGTAAACGCAACCAACTACAACGCAACCAAAATTACCGTATTGTCGCGTTTTTGAAATGCAATTGATGTTCTTCCATAATGTTTACAAAATGCTACCAAAATTAACATTTTCTGGTTACATTTTTGCTTGTATAATATTTCCGACTTTTTGTAGCGTTTTTAAATGCAACTATATATTAGTTTACATTTGTTTTTGTAACATTTTTAAAACGCTACTAAAAGTTATTTGTTATTTAATAGCATATTTAAATATTGTTATTTACCGTTGATAACTGATATCATTTCCATCATTCGCTTAGATAATATCCTTATTAAGACCAACCATCAATCATATAAATGTTATATTCAAATCAACAACTAATCATATAATTATCATATTCAAACAAACAAGTTTTTCTACAAAATAAGTTACATACCATAAACATCCACAAACAAGTTTACATAAATAGTATAAACAAAATATCATAATGTATGTAACAAAGCCATATTCATTGCTTGATTACCATAATTTTTTATTGCCACTAGTCTTCACTTCGAAAAAGCTAATTACCTGTAAATAGACAAGTTTAAAAATCAACAGTAAGAATTTTTAGATACGAATAAAAACAAAACAAGAATACAACACATCAGACGATTAGAGGGATCAGTATAACTTCGCTGATGATAAGTATATCGGAAAACAAGAATATAACATAAGTGCATTAAGTTGGTGGACCGAGATAGTTGTGCTCCATTCCAAAACAATAGTTGATCAAAGGAATTATAATATAACACATTAAACGATCAAAAAAGGTATAAGCGGATAAATTTTGTCACCTCTGGGGCTTCCTCTTGCCCTTCAAAACTTTCTTCTTCCTTATTGTTTTCATCTTCATCATCTTCCTCACTGCTTTCATCTTCTTCGTGGTCTTCTTCCAAAGTTTGTACCTGAAGATGTATTAAGTCAGGTCGTTACTGTTTTTTTAAAAAAAAACAAAAAAAACCATACATTAACCTGTCACTATCTAAATCTTACCATTCACATGGAAACCAAGAATATCGTGATAAACTCTAACTACTTGATTGTAACTGCTTCATTGTGGAACATATCATCCACCAAATAGTTAAGACGATATATATATATATATACACACACATACATACATGCATACATATATATGTATGTGTGTGTATGTATATGTATATATGTATATATATATGTATGTATGTATAATTTACATATACACACACACACACACACATATGTATATATAACAAAAAAAATATTCTACAGTATACAAACCTTAATATCAAGCTTCAAACACCTTTATATGTCATAAAAATTGGTTAGCATGAGAAGAGAAAATTGTTATCGTGATTACTGAAATGATATCAGCATCGACCTTTCATTATCTCGCATGCATAAAAAATTCGGATTCAGTAATTGGCAGAACAACAAAATCCATCCATTATAAAAAGAATTATGAAACGTTCTCTAATGGAAACAAAACATGATTATTATTTTTGTTACTTCATGTTACTAAACACGTGAGCATACGTTTTGCTAATCTGGGCTTTTCTTCCGACATAAATAATTTAGTCAAATAAATAAAGTGGGTCTCCTATGACTGGGACGTTTCTTTCCCCAACTCTATATAACAAGCTGTCATATAAAATTAGTTAACCTCACTAGTAAACCATAGCAACTTAACCCCACACACAACTCGATGCCATTACATTACAGTTAAAAATACTATGGACATCCAAATGGTATTAACTTGAAGAGATACGTTGTCATCTGACACGTTTGTCAAAACGAGTGTTCAGTTAAATTTTTATGAAAACATGTAAAAGTGCATGTTTTTTTGTTACTATTATTCTGTTTAAAATGAATAACTGAAATTTTGCGTGCATGGAGATATTGAATCTTCTTATTGGAAAAATCTGAACCAACAAGTAAATGCAACAAGGAGGAAGGAGAACACACCTATCAATTACATTCATCCCACAATCACCTAGGTCCTTTATGAAAAAAAATGTGATGCCATTTGCTACTGCAAATATTTATAGTGCAGTCGGTATTAAAGGTATAACAGACAGAGTACATCATATGACTGGTCTTACAGTCAATCAGTTCAAGACAAAAGTCTATTTTAGTATAAGTCGTAGCAACAAGAATGAAATACTAAATATGCTGCAGATTTAGGAAGCCATACTTCCAGTAAATCAAGGAGAGAAAAAACGTAAATAGTTTTTGGAGATCATTATTAACCATAATGCAATCACAAACAGTTGAGGTCTAGGTTCATCAAATAATATAATTAGAAGTAGATAATTCAAGTACTTACCCAGACTAAAGTTGGCAGGCAAAGCAATATCCAAATTAATCCGCAATAAATTGTAGTCGAAAGAACCTCAGTGATACCTTAAGCTGCAACTATTCTTGATATTAGCGGATCTGCGAATAAACATCATGAATATAGCGTACGCCTACTGATTTTCAAGAATAAACAAGTATGATCAAAGTTAGCTAAGACTAAAAAACCACTCAAATTGGATTCCATGGAAAAACTAGAATAAATGCCCGAGAATATCCTCAAATAGAAAATACGAGGAAGAAATTCGGCGACAAAATACTCATTAGAAACACTGCTAGGATCAGCATTTGAAATCATGTAGTGGAAAGCTATAATTTTTTGAGGTGTAGCATTCTATACTCAAAGAATAAACCATAGACAATCAACTGCTAAGAGATTCACTGACCACAGCCGAAAATGTCATCCCTCAGATGTATAAACTACGATCATACATTTACGAATAATCTAATTAATCTTTGTGATATTAGGCTAAACAGGCTTAAGCTAGTACGTTCACAAGAGATTTAACCAACAAAAGTGTTATGACATAATTAATGTACCAATCGTTCAATGTCATTCCACGTACCTCTTTGACAAGGTCGCTTAAAGCAGAGACTCGGAGACAACCT
Organism: Allium sativum; assembly: GCA_030737875.1. Lineage (NCBI taxonomy): Eukaryota > Viridiplantae > Streptophyta > Magnoliopsida > Asparagales > Amaryllidaceae > Allium > Allium sativum. Next base: position 252,259,478 of record CM060920.1, read on the forward strand.
ATAGCATTCCAACTAAGTATGATTTCCTCTCTTTTAAATGCCTGCATGTATATATAACAAAACTGGAAAACATCAGAACATTACATAGATGATATGCTAGAGCTATGTCCTGCCATTGCGTATACTACATCATTTTTTGATGGGAAAAATGCAAAATACACTAGCAAATACCTTTGGTGAAGTTTGGTTGAAATAAAGCACCTTGATGTATTCTTTGCCAAACTGGCCTCATGCGGATCCAAATATTCCCGGTTATCATCTCAGTTTACCTACAACAAAATCCCTTAGATAATTGTTGTTGTCAATCCTTTCTCAACTGGTAAAACTAAGTAACAAATTTTGATTCATTTAACAAAATTCTATCAAACTATGTTGCTTCTAGTTACTTTAGGACATTGGATTTAAGAAGCATTCCAACAACCACACTGAACACTCTTTTCTATATAACCCAATGTAAGTAATAAATAGAACAAAAACAAGTTAAGTTATATACCTACATGGATGATATCAAATGCTTGTTTAGTAGATATTTGCTTGAGTTGTAAATTGATTCGATATTCAAGTTACTATCATTTGGTCTATCATTACATCAAATACAAATATTAGTACTCTTCATTAACCATCTCGAGTCAAACAATGAAACCAAAATGTTGTTATAAGTAAATGTTGAATAAACATTTGTAACTTTTGGTTTTCAAATATTACTATACAATGACTTTACTGAAATCTGAATTAGGTAAATCTAATTTATTCGTTTATCATTCAACTGTAGTGATCTATTATCATACTGCCAGTGAAAATTATAATAGTAAAAGATTTGTGTAACATTTAAAATTTGGAAAATTACAAAGAAAACTAAAAAATAAGCTATTTCAAAGTTGTACGCTAATGCTAAAAAAACTAAAAAAATAAAGCATGCATCAAGCATAAATGACCAGGTATAAAATCCGGGATCAACCATCATTTGTATTTAGTTTGATTAAATAATTAATTTTCATTTATCAATTAAGAAGTAACTAAAAGGGTAATATAAACATGGCGCTAGATGTGATTGTAATAAATTTTCAACAGACAACTCTGTTGCGATTTCCAAAATGGTACACCAAAGTATAAAGTTGCCTTAAAATGAGTAAAACTGGGGGTGTGTGATGATGTGATAACATATCTATTCATCATATTTATTAATTGATTATATGATATAGAAAACACTATGGGTGTGTTCTTTGCAAGTTTAAGCGGAGTATTTAAGCGGAGAATTTGAGCGCAGTATTATAGCGGAGAATAGTAGTTAGCGGACGTTGTGTTCTTCGGTTTAAGCGGAGTATTTAAGCGGAGAATTTAAGCGGAGTATTTTATTTATATTTGTAATTTAACTAATTACAGATTAAAACATAACATTATAATTATTGCAGAAATACACAGTTAACAAAACATAACAGTAAATCGAACGAGCATACAGCCAAAATATTATGTGTAGCGTATCCTTTTCGTCCGATATACGGAACAATACGATCTGGAGGTAAGTGCGCCATAACATGTGTGCCGTCTATTGCACAAATACAATTTTTAAAGTACGGATAGTAACGGTTATCATTGCTAATTTTAGCAGGAATTGAGTTAAATTGAGAATCAACCGGTTTTATAATAGCAGTAGATAATACTAGAACGGCATTCAAAACAGCATGAAAATAATGAAAGATTGTGCACCCTGACCTTTGAAATCTTTCAGCCACTTGTTTGTTCGAATTAGCGGTGGCAATAGTCCATAAAAATATCCCAACCGCTTCTCGAACAGTAACATTTTCTGAGGTGGTCAATCCGCAACGTTCCAGCCTATCGCATAACGAAAGAAAACATAACCGTTTCATACGAAACTGCCTTTGACATCTTGCCTGATGACCGTTAAGTATGTCGCCTATCCACATCAATCCGGTAAACGTCGACGTATGAATCCGGCGTCCTACTTCATTTCGGCGACCATGTAAGTATGCTCCAATTAGGACGATATCCTCTAAAGCGTCTGAATCGGAATCACCATCACTTGGAAATGGATTCTCCATTGTAAGAAAAAGTGGAAGAAGGGGAGTTGGAAGAAGGTGTGTGGGAAGTAGAAGAGCGGGGAGATCATATATAAGGGTTGGGGATTGGGGAGGAAAGTGCCAACGGCTCAACTTTGAGCCGTCGGCAAAACGACTCAAAACGAGCCGTTGTTCAACGGACGTGTTGGACGCGTCCGACGCGTCCAACGCGTCCGTTTGACAACGGACCGTTTTGAGTCCAAAGAACAGCCCCTATATACATTACCAGATTTTATATCACATGGTTTGATTTTTGTACATATATACTTGATACAACTTAATATAAATTTTATATTAGACTGGTTTGAATTTTTTTCAAAATAAACCATATCAGTCATGTATTAAATAACCACTAATTTTAAATTTAAATATAACATGTTATTCATTTGTTTGTCTTACTTGATGTTATCTTACTTAATGAGTAATCTATTGTTATGTATACATCCTCCATTATATACCATCTTAAATTGATATTTATGCTAAATAGAATAGTTATCCAAATCAATTATCAAGCCAAAGTAAATTAAGAGAAAACTTTAATATACAATGAGTTAAATGAAAAGCTAACTACTTAGAAAAGTAATGTTTTATAGTAAGCTCTATGGAGGAAGAATATCATCTTGTTGCAGTATGATCCTTGATCCCTAAACTGGCATTATTTATATGATTCCCGAAGACATAAAATGCAAGCTGAGATTTCAAAACATCTAAGGATATAAGACCAAGACTGAAATGATTTAATCTTCTGCAGTATAACATGGACATTTTAGGGATCCAATAAAAACATCAGGAATATCATTTTTTTCCTTTTGAAGTAGAGATGACATCAATCAAAGTATACATATCCATGCTAAAAGTAACATGCACTTGGCAATGGTAATATCAAATCTGAAACAAATAGACAACTCAAAATAATGATATTTCAGAAAATTTGGAGTTATCAGGGCTTCTAGTACATCAGCTAAGCATAAACTATTGGCTAAATATTGAAAGATCGAATTAAAAAAGGTCGAAACCAAATATTTTACTTTGATAAATTCAAATGGGATGAAAATTAAAAGAAGAGAAAGGAAAATGAACATGAGGATGAAAATTTATATGCAATTTGGATTCTGCTGTAAAAACATAGACATGCTTAAAGCAGGTCATTAAGAAAACTAAAATTCTGACAAATACTTAATTTCCAGACAGAAATAAATAGTATTGCTTCAATGGTGTATATTTTGTAAACTTAAATAAACAATCGATTAAAAAAAAACAGAAATTTGAACACCATTAATTTATAGACAAAGGTGCTCTAAAATCATAGTTGAAAAATAAGAAATAACATAAATTGATTGGAACTTATTTTCAGACAAACAAAGTGTAGAATACTCAAGTTTGACTGGAACTTATTTCAGACCGTTTCCATGACATTTATACATGTGTAATTGTCAATTAACATATTATTTATACCCACTAATAAACAACCGACAGAGCTAAACACACAAATGTCCCTCTGCTTTTGTCCTTGCAGTGGTGTCGTTGTTAATTCCCACCATCTCCGTAGGATAGTATGAAATTAAAGGTGCTTAACTGATCTCTATAGATTGCATATTTATATAATAAATTATTCTAGCTATCAATCAAAAACTAATTTCAGTTAGCCAAGAAAATGCATATACTTAACATGTGCAATGTCATTGAACTAAAAAAAATTGAATAAAGAATATAAACTTAATAGAATAAATGTTATGCTTCCATGAACCATTAACATAATGGAGAAACTACTCATAGAAGACATGTCATTAGATGAAATAAACAGTATATATGTATTTAATCTGAAATGGAACACATCACTATGTATAGCTATAATACTAACATGCAAGATTTAAAATAACATTCGGTATTTCTATAGTGGTTGTTGGATTTTATCAAACTTGGCTTCTTTGGCGGTTGTAATTGTATAATAAACTTATATGCTCTCTCTACTTGGTCAGAGCCGACTTAAGGGCAAGGCCCGGCAGGCCCCGGCCTAGAGAAACCCCCGGGAAGGGAGCAACAACTGCCGGAAGTTGCCAGTGATAATGCTAAAATTACTTAAATAACATTAATTCTATTGACTGCAGTATAACAATTCATTGCTAGCTCAGGTGGTTGTGTTTGTGGTTGTGAATGTTGAGGTGGCAGGTTCAACTCATGGTGGCTTCAGCTTATAATTTAACAATACCTAAAATGCAGAGGGTATCACTAAACTTTTTCAAAAAAATTGGCCTGATATTTTTGTTTCAGAGGCAAGCGTAGCACGACAATCATAGTTCCATATTCGTATTGTAGTCAAGGTATTAAATTCCGGCCAACACGCCGGATTTCCGGCCATCTCGGTCCGGTTCCGGCGATGACCGGACCAGAATTTAACAATAAAACCGTTTCCGGTTTCTTCACCCAAAAAAAAAAAGAAAAAAGAAAAAGGAGACAAACCACAAAGCTGCAGAAGAGAATCGAAATAGAAGCTAGAAAGTGGGATCGATCTGCTGGCTTCTTCCCTCTACATCGACGTCGCAAGGAACGAGATTTTTCTTTTCGTTTTTCACTTTACCCTAGGGTTGGAAACTTGAATTGAAATTGGAGATGCTGAATAAGCAACGTGATGGGCCAGTCTTGTGGGGTTTGCAAAATAATAGTATAGCTGATTGATTTTTGGATCTTTCTGTAAAAAGAATAGTAGAGCAGCTGAGCTTTGTTGCATAGTTTAATTTTAATATGTGCGCTGTACATAGTTTAATATAAATTTGATTAATATTAGTCTAAACGCACATATAAACCTGTTGTTATCCTACCACTTCTTAACTAATATTAAGCAGATTCAAGTAGCCTTTCCTACTGGTGGTACTAATTTATTATTTTTTCTTGTTTGCATTTGCAAATTAAAATTAGCTTAAGGTCTTCAGAACGAAGTATACGCATGTAAACAAGTGATGGAAAGTCTAACTCATGTATCTATCATCCTTATTTTGTTCTTTTTGAAAGTACTTGTCAAAATGAACGGTATGTTATACCGGAAGTTATTCGCTTTCTAGAGTAAATCAACAGTATATTATTGAACTATCAAGTAATCAAGGTGAATCATCACATTTTGATAACATAATGACGACGGTTTTAAGTTCGGATCAGACGCAACAATATATTTTTCTACCATATTATATAATCCGACATAAGATGAAGATAACGATGAACAAAATTTATACGATGATCAGAGAAATAGCTTTTGATATTAAATTTATAATTTAGTACAATTGATTTCTGGTATTGCATATTTATTGTGTATTCGTAAAAAAACAAGTATCGGAATTGGCAAACCGGGATTATACTGGAACTTCCGGAATTTCCGAAACGGAACCGGAATTTTAAATTTTTTACATGACCGGAATGAAACCGGAAACCGGGATTTCGAACCTTGATTAGAACCAATATTGCTAATCACTATTTCTACCGCACATGCATAGCTATTTCCTTTATGGGTGTAAAGTTAAATGTATGATTTTACTGATTTTTGTAGCTGCTCCATTGTCAGTTACTAAGAATGGAGGAAAGATTAATGTAGAAAATCAAAAAATTAAGCACACAAATTGAAAGTCACAAATAAGTAATAAATTTTAGTACCACACCCTATCATGGATGCTATTTGAATTATAGAAAGTCGGACTCAATTATTATTTTTGTATCTATTTGGAAAAAATTACCGATGAGTGACTTTATTCCAAAAAACTCTTCAAAAGCCTTACATCTATTGCATAAAATAGATAAATTAATATTGAATTAAAATGAACTTATTTATCGGTGTTTAAAATTGTCATATGAATTTGATTTGTATTTATGTTTAATTAATTAGGAACCTGCATGTAGATGGAAAAAATGTACCAGAAATTATGAAGGAAAAAAAACATGGTTTCTACCTTGAAAAGAATCAACAACTACTAATATTAGAACATGATAATATGATTCCTTTCGGACTTATATTGTTGTTGACTATTGATTCAGTTTTTCCCCACCATTGCCCAAGTGAGATTATTTTGTAGGAAGGCTACTTTTAATAACCGCTCTAATTTCATAAATCATATCACTTCAGCAAGCATAACTGGTTGTAGGGAAAACCTTCAAATATTTAATACTAAAAAATGATCAGAGAGTAAAATGGGAATGTTAATAACCTTAGCACGTGTTTTTGTTTTGTTCTGCATCTAGGTGGTGATCACCGGATGTACCTCATCCCCATTTGTGTGGGGAGGGATCCTCTAGACCGCATGTTCTCTGGATCCCTGGACCTGACCAGTAAAATCACCCCATTTGGGGTGATTTACACTTTGCCCCCCTGAAATTCGGGTGTAATTCAGGGGGCAAAGTGTAAATCACCCCAAATGGGGTGATTTTACTGGTCGGATCCAGGGGTTCGGGGGGATTGCGGTCCAGAGGATCCGCTCCCCATTTGTGTTAGGCAGCTGTCGCATGTATGACATACTTCAAGTTCCTAGAAGCTATCATTTGTCTTTTGCTCCATGAAATCTGTCATATGTATAACTACTGGTTCAGTTTTTCCCATTATTGTCCAAATGAGATTATTTTGTAGGAAGACTACCTTTTAATAACCGCTCTAATTTCATAAATCATATCACTTCAGCAAGCATAACTGGTTGTAGGGAAAACCTTCAAATATTTAATATTAAAAAACGATCAGAGAGTAAAATGGAAATGTCAATAACCTTGGCGTGTGTTTTTGTTGGGCTTTGTTATTGACACTCCAATTTCTGTTAAGGAGAGACCAAATTTTAAGGACATTCAACTTTTTTGAAACTGTTAAGGGGGGATCAATGTAGATAGCTAATTTTTTTAACTTCTTACGCTTTTACCCTTACTTTTATAAACTTACACACCATAAAATTACATCTTATCATGTGCATACGGTTTAATAAACTCAAATTAGATCATACCATCTCATTACTCTGATAAACATAACGTAAAGCTCACTCTCCTGTGTTAATATCGTATTGTTTTCTTACTCAACTTGCACGCAATGTCTTTCTTCCTTTTATCTCTTCTTCGAAACTTTGCCTGATTCAAAATTCTATTTTCCAATTCCAGTTTACTAGAGCTTTTATCAGTTTGGATATTAATGGCGGTTTTAGTTTTAATTTTTTTTTTTTTTTGTTCTAAATCTGTACGGTGATGGGTAACTACCAATTTCATCACTCTAGAGCTCTGATGCTCATATTTTAATGTGATTTATTAGTTTAAAGATGTTATTTGAGATAAATAAGAAAGGATAATAAAATTTATGAACTCCTATATAAAATGACGGTGTTTTATTTCATTAAGCTCCATTTGATCTCTTATTTTGTAGTTCTTATAAAGAGGTTGTCTCTTTATCTCGCTCTATCTTCGTTGTTCTGCTATAAGATTTATATTATTTATAGTTTTGCAAAAAAAAAAATCATATTGTTTTCATTTTCGTTCATGTTTTTTGGTTAGGTTTTGATTTCTCCACAAATAATGGTGTTGGTTAACCATTAAAAATTAGATTAATGAACAGAAGAGTGAAATTAAGCCTAAATGGGTAATAAGGTAAAAATTACCTTTATTTATTAAGGGGCTACTTCCCTGCTTGATACTCCCTTCAACAATTTATTTTTAAAAGGATAATTGGCCTCCCCTTAACAATATATGGAGTGTCAGTAACAATAGCCAAAGTTTTGTTCTGCATTATTAAATGTGCCACAAATTTCTAGAGAACTCCAAATGAATTAATAAATTGTAATATGTTATATTACTTGATAAGTCTAGAATGTAAAATCTAGAATATTCTAAATGATAAAAAACTATTGTAAGATGCCTATAAATAGAAGTTGAGGCACATTGTAATGGTGTACTACAATCTCAAAGCATTAAAATTGTTGTATTACCAAAACCTTTGAGCCATTTCTCCATTATACTTTACTTCCACTATTTCAACTATTCAACCAATCAACTATTCAACTATTTTTCACTACTACAACTACTAACAAGTGGTATCAGAGCTTCGTTCGTTCGCATATTGGACGAAAAAAAATTGCAACCATTATAAGCTATGACAAACATTATTCAATCTCCATCAATTTCTGTCCCTATTTTTGCCGGTGAAAATTATGATTTTTGGAGCATAAAATTAAAGACATTTTTTAGCTCTCAAGATCTATGGGATATTGTAGATGAAGGGTTCATTATTCCTGAAGATACTTCAACTCTTAGCCTAGCTCAGAAAAGGGAGCTAAAGGAAAATAAACAAAAAGATTCAACCGCATTATGTTTTCTACAACAAGCAGTGACCGACGTTATCTTTCCAAGAATAATTGGAGCTACAAACGCCAAAGAAGCATGGACCACATTACAGGAGGAGTTTCAAGGAAGTGCAAAGGTACGCGCCATTAAACTTCAAACATTAAGGCGTGAGTTTGAATTAATAAAAATGAAGGAGTCGGAGACCGTAAAGGAATATTACTCCAAAATAAAAGAAATAGTTAGCCAAATAAGAGCTTATGGGGATAATATTCTTGACAAGAGGATTGTTGAGAAAATTTTAATTTCAATTCCCCGTAAGTATGACCCCATCGTGACTACGATCGAGCAAACTAAAGATCTGTCTACCTTATCGGTGACTGAATTAATGGGCTCCCTTGAAGCATTTGAACAAAGAATGAGCAGACAAGATGAAGACTCAGTTGAAAATGCTTTTCAGTCGAAACTCAAGTTATCATCCCAAAATAAAGGATATGGAGAAAATAAGATTGATGGAGAAAATTCTAGAAACAAAGGAAATTCTAGAAATTTCTCAAAGAATAAACAAGATAAATATCCTCCATGTGGAATTTGTAAGATGACAAATCACTTGGAGAAGTTCTGTCGGAATCGCGGAAAGCCACAATGTCGATGCTGTAAGAAATATGGACATTTGGAGAAGAATTGCTTCAGCCTAAATAAGCATCAACCAAATTTTGTGGAAGAGCATGACAGAGAACAACATCAATACGATCAAGATCAACATCTTTTTTATGCTACCCAAGATTCCATTGATGAAAATGGAGGAAACTGGTAGTTGAATAGCGGTTGTAGCAATCACATGGCTAAAGATGGGAGCATCTTCAAGGATATTGATGATTCTGTCAAAGTAAAAGTACGATTGGGGAATGACACTGTCGTAGAATCAAAAGGAAGAGGCACTATTATGGTGGAAACAAAGAAAGGTACAAAATTTATCAAAGATGTTTTACTAGTTCCAAATCTAAAAGAAAATCTGTTGAGCATTGGCCAGATGATGGAGAAGGGCTATGCTCTTCACTTTGAAGGAGACATTTGCAAAATATATGACAACAACAATAAAAGACTAGAGATAGCCCAAGTAAAAATGGAGAAGAGAAATAGAAGTTTTCCAATAAGTTTTAAATACGCTACTAATATAGCCATGAAAGCACAAGTTGATGATTCATGGTTATGGCATCGAAGATTTGGCCACTTCAACATTCAAGCCTTGAAATTGTTATATCAAAAGAATATGATGAGAGATTTTCCGTGTATAAAAGAATATAATGAAGCCTGTGATGGATGTCTTCTCGGAAAGCAACACAGATCATCATTTCCATCACAAAGCACTTGGAGACCAAAAGACTTGTTGGAGTTAATTCACACTGACGTTTGTGGACCAATGAGAACACCTTCACTCCATAAGAACAGGTATTTCATCCTCTTTATTGATGATTTATCTAGAATGACATGTGTCTACTTCATTAAAGAAAAATCAGAAGCCTTTGGAGTATTCAAGAAGTTTAAGGCTCTTGTCGAAAATCAAAGTGGAAAATGCATAAAAAGGCTTCGTAGTGACCGTGGTAAAGAGTACAACTCCCATGAATTTGATAAATTTTGTGATGATGTAGACATTGAGTGACAACATACAGTTGCATATACTCCACAACAAAATGGAGTATCTGAAAGAAAAAATCGCACAGTCATGGAGATGGCAAGATCAATGTTAAAGGAGAAGGGCTTACCCAACACTTTTTGGGCAGAAGCAGTGTATATTGCTGTCTATATACTCAACCGATGTCCAACTAGAGCAGTTGAAGACAAGACTCCTATAGAAGCATGGAGTGGAAGAAAGCCAACAGCCAATCATCTAAGAGTTTTTGGATCTATATGTTATATACATGTTCCAGATCAAAAGAGACACAAACTAGAAGAGAAGACCATACGAGGAATCTTTCTGGGGTATAGCACACAATCGAAAGGATATAGAGTTTATAACTTGCAAACAAAGAAGTTGACGATTAGTCGAGATGTCGAGGTTGATGAAAATGCTTCTTGGAATTGGGACGAACAAAAAGTTGAGAAAGGAAACATTTCTGTTCCAGTACATCAATCTCATGAAGATGTGGAAGATATGGAAGAACCAACATAAGAACCAGGTATGCCCCTTTCACCTCCTCAACAACAAACTTCTTCACCAGAGTCTACTCCAAGAAGAGTTAAATCTTTGGTAGACATGAAACATGCAACTTTGCTATATTTGAACCCGAAAGTTATGAAGTAGCATCTAAGCAAGAAGTATGGGTCAAAGCAATGGTAGAAGAGACAAAAATGATTGAGAAAAATAACACCTGGGAGCTTGTAGATTGTCCTAAAGATAAAGAAATCGTTGGAGTGAAATGGGTTTATAAGACAATGCTAAACCCAGATGGCTCAATACAAAAACACAAGGCTAGGCTTGTAGCAAAGGGCTACTCACAACAATATGGAGTCGACTATAATGAGACATTTGCTCCAGTTGCACGTCTGGACACAATTAGAGCTTTAGTTGCTCTTGCAGCTCAGAAAGGATGGAATATTTTTCAACTAGATGTCAAATCAGTCTTCCTAAATGGAGTATTATAAGAAGAGATTTATATGGAGCAACCGCAAGGCTTTGTAAGTAAGGGCAATGAAGACAAAGTGCTAAGACTGAGAAAAGCCTTATATAGCCTGAGGCAAGCACCTCGGGCATGGTACAATAAAATTGATCAATACTTCATAGATCAAGGATTTCGGAGGAGCAAGAGCGAGCCAACATTCTACATCAAGACACAAGCTCAGTATGATACTCTTATTGTCTCTCTATATGTTGATGATCTTATCTACATGGGAAACAATACGAAAATGATAACTGCATTCAAAGACGACATGGTGAAAACATTTGAAATGACTAATCTTGTCTTAGTGAATTATTTCCTTGGCATCGAGGTGAAGCAACATAAGGAAGGTATATTTATCTCTCAAAAGAAATATACCGAAGAACTATTAAAGAAATTTTGAATGAATGATTGCAAACCAGTAGCTACTCCACTCGTAACGAATGAGAAGTTGCAAAACGATGATGGAGCCCCAGAAGCTGATGCATCACACTACATAAGTTTGATTGGAAGCCTATTATATCTTACTGCTACGCGACCGGATATCATGTATGCTACAAGTCTTTTATCAAGATTCATGCAGAGTCCAAGCCAGATTCATCTTGGAGCAGCTAAAAGAACTTTAAGGTGTTTACAAGGAACAAAGGAGTTTGATATATGGTATGAAACTGTGACCAAATCAAAACTGGTTGGCTACACTGATAGTGATTGGGCTGGATCAGTAGATGACATGAAAAGCACATCAGACTATGCTTTATCACTAGGATCAGGAATATTCTCATGGGCATCGAAGAAGAAAGCAACAGTTGCACAATCAACAGCAGAAGCAGAATACGTGGCAGCAACTGAAGCAACAAGCCAAGCTATATGATTACAGAGAATACTTGAAGATACGGGTGAACACCAGGGACAACCTATTACAATCTATTGTGACAACAAATCAGCAATAGCAATGAAAAAGAATCCAGTTCATCATAGTCGAAATAAGCATATAGCTATCAAGTATCACTTCATCAGAGATGCAGAAGCGGAAAAAGAAATTCAACTCAAGTACTGCGCGACAGAAGACCAAGTTGCAGACATTTTCACAAAGGCACTGCCAAGAGCAAGATTTGAGCAACTTCGAACTATGCTTGGAGTGTCCGAAATTTGCATCAAGGAGAAGTATTAAATGTGCTACAAATTTCTAGAGAACTCCAAATGAATTAATAAATTGTAATATGTTATATTACTTGATAAGTCTAGAATGTAAAATCTAGAGTATTCTAAATAATAAAAAACTATTGTAAGATGCCTATAAATAGAAGTTGAGGCACATTGTAATGGTGCACTACAATCTCAAAGCAATAAAATTGTTGTATTACCAAAACCTTTGAGCCATTTCTCCATTAAACTTTACTTCCACTATTTCAACTATTCAACCAATCAACTATTCAACTATTTTTCACTACTACAACTACTAACATGCATCTAGGTGGTGATCACTGGATGTACATCATCCCCATTTGTGTTTGGCAGCTGTCATAAGTATAACATTCTTCAAATTCCTAGGAGCCATCATTTGTCTTTTGCTCCATGAAATATGTTTGTGTGGTGAATGCATTCTTTATCAGAGAAAACTGTTAATCAAAGTTTTTGGATTTAGTATGAATACGACAATATTGTATCAAGCAAAACACAATAATCATGGTCAGTAAGCAATTTGTTTGCCAAATTATGTAATATTTAGTACATATCAAAACCTCAATGCTGAGGTACCAGTGATTGATTACTTAAAAATCGCAAAGTATTCTATTTCCCAAAGTAGGAAATCATAGTTAGATCATTGAAGAATTAATCGACGCCATATAAGTTTATATTCACCGTAGCATTAAATTGCGATTGTATATCTAATTTAGGAAACCCATCCAGTTTAGAATCAATGAAAAATCCGCACAGGCTTGTGCACTATCAAAATATATGTCACTGAATACGGTATAGTATAAGATAGTAAATATAGATAGATCGAAAGAGGCAAAGCAAATTGAAAACAAAAGTTCACCACGAGAAGCAATGAGAGAGCAGCATTGCTAATTCCTCTTTTATAGTATAGTATAGATATGGTATTCAGTAGTTAACCATGGATGAAATTTATATTATCATAAAGCACTAGGTATTGTCATAAAAAGCTGCTAGTAGCAAGAAGATCCAAACTTTAGCTAAATGAAGTATCAATTGTGAACTTCTAATCCAATTATAGTATAATCCATATAACAATGAGAATCAAAATATACGTAGTAAGTATCAACTCAGCAAGATAATAAGTTACCTAACCCATGATGATACGAATGACTCTTATTTGTCATTTAATAGCAAAAATCTGAACATAAAAATCCAAATGTGTATGATGCAATAAGTAGTAGAAAGAAGCTATTTAAAGGAATGGAAACTTCATCTATAATTGTTTATGATTGACATAAATGTTTATTTACAAAGCAATAAAGAATTGGGTCTGCATCAGTACGGTGCCATTTTATATATCAAATTCATAACAACGAAAATTATTTATACTGAGAATGTTTTTTTTTATCCCATGGAAGATCCCTAAAACACCATCACAATTCAAAATGCACAGCCATCACTTTCCAGATTTATTACATGTTCAATAGAGGACTGACACTTTTAATTTCATGTAAATGCCGGTCTTGCCTGTTTCTGCATAAAAAACATTCTCAGTATAAATGATTTGATTTATACCATATCAGAGCTCTGTTAACTTATTTATAATTTTACTTATACTAACCCAGACTTATACCTTCATTAATTCAAACATTTATTTTAATTAACTTACATTCCAATTAATTTAAACTTATAAATTATCTTAAACTTAGACTTTATTAACTTAGCTTGTTTTTATAAATTATCTCAAATTTATAAATTTTCCATAAACTTTGTTAATTTTTTATTATTATTATTATTAAATTAGTTAATCCAATATTATTACTATAAACTTAGTTCTCCATATACACCTACATAGTTCTCCATAAACTTATAAATTTATTTAGTTCAACTCATTATTGTCTTGCCTAGTTCTCCATATATGCCCCGACATATAAATGAATAAATAAAGAATTTTAGAGCCATTGTTCGTAAACACATACATATACATAATAAGTTCAATTATTGTGAATTATTTTGACGACCCGCATTCAAATATGATGCAACAAATAAAAAAGCTATAGTTTTATCATATATGGCTTAGCACTGCCCAGAACAACACACACGCTTCCTGTAATAAGCAGTGCGGCCAGGCATTTCCTTCACATGGAGTGCTTAGCACTGCTTTTATAAGCGTTGTGGCTAGGCATAGCTTGAAACAGGCAGCTCTTAGCAATACCTTTACTGACAGCACATAAAACTCCTTGGAGACATGCAGTGCCCTACATCGACAGGTGGGTGGACATCAAATAACTTCTAATGGTTTTAAACTAAACTATATACTAATAAAACCAAACTATATACTAATCAAGTGAAACACTCAACACTCATTTTCCATAATCAAGCTTCATCAGGTAGCAGGAAACTCAATCCAGCATAGAGAAAATGAATTGAGATGGCAACTAAAATAGGTAAGGTTGAAAAAACAAGTGAATATTTTAGGTTTGTATTTTCTAATACATGGATGTTTTTGTATGCAGAACATACTCCGACTATTATGCATGTAAACTTCTTCATCGATAATTTTACCAATCAAACAAATAAAACTACCTCACATATAGATTCAACTTCGCATAGTGTTGTTGGTTCTGTTGTTTCAAGATACTACCAAAATGAGAAATAAAAAAGAGTCTTCAAGAGTTTCCATAGCTAAACCAAAGAGGAATCTAAAGAGTTGGGTCTGAAAAGAGCATATGAAAATTTCTCTTTTTAATAAAGCTGAAGTTCAAAGAATTGCACTAATAAGTTCCTAAAGCTAATCTGTACATCAGGAACCGTATGAATTAGATCGAAGTTTGCACAAAATTTTCATAACAAAATATGAAAATCACAATTAGATCGAAATAGTCAATCTAGCTGAAATATGAAATTCATACCTATCTAGGGTTTATGATGAAATCTCGAGCAATTAAGTTGTATCTGATTGAAATACTTAATGAGGATTGATAAGGCCAGTGCAACAACGACGATGGAGAGCGCTAGTATGACGATGACGAAGGAAGAACCAATGGAGGGGGTTAGCTTTGCTGAAGTCAGAAAGGAAAAAAAATTAAGTAGCGAAGAAAAACAAAAGAAGGGCTTTTCCAAAATATTAACGTGACAGAATCAAGACGAACTAACTTTTTTTTTTCCATTGTAGCCGGGAAAATTTTAGTAGGCAGGAGGGTGGTAATTTTTTTGGTTACTTTTACATCGAAGATAATATATTGTTGGATGCACTCACCGATCAACGCTGCCACTTATTGTAACCAAAGGCAAATTATCTTGTAGTGAAATTACGACAAATCATACTAAGGCTGGTCGAACCACCGATCGGGTTCGTTACAACTAAAGGTCTATCGTTAAGCTTGGGTTCCAATTCTAACTTATCTACAAGGTCACTAGATACGAAGGAATGGGAAGCTCTAGTATCAAACAAAACTCAAAAAGGAATATCATAAATGGAAAGCATACCTTGAATAACGACACTTTTTCCCTTATGCGTCGCAGTTGGGGCATTCGACGAAGAAGGAACAACGTTGATAGCATATGCTTTCATGATCTGCTTCTCCTTAGGGGGTTGCGGACATTCATTCTTGAAATGTCCCACTTGGTCACAGCTGAAGCACTTCCTCTCCCCCTTCTTTGCTCGACAATCTTTGATATAGTGACCCTTCTTGCCACAACCAAAGCACTGGGCCTCTTTCTTATTCTTCTATTTCTGACCATCCTTAGTCTAGTCCTGTTTCCTCTTATTCTGGGAATTATTCTTGCCTCCACCGCTTGCCTGCAGCTTTGGCTCCTCTGCAGATGTAACAGCAACCTCGGTCTTCGACTCAGGGTAAAGGCTCTCAGATCTCAATGCTTTTCCCCCAATAGATTTGAAATTATTCTTCTCGGTCGTATCGATAAGAGATAATCCATATTTCGATAAAGTATCGAATTCAGCAATATATTCCGAGACTGCCCTACCATTCTGCCTAAGCTCCAAAATCTTCCTGAACAATTCTGATTTCTGAGTAGCTGGGATAAACTTATCGCTGAAGCGGGTCTTAAACTGATTCCATGTGACTTGTTCCTCGGGAGTAGCCGCTTTAATAACATTCCACCAATTCATTGCCCGTCCTTGAAGCTAACGTGATGCTAACTTCCTCTTCATTGCATCATCGATCCCTAAATCCTCGAAGATGCGCTCACAACTATCCAGCCAATCTTGAACTTCCGTTGCCGATTCCATTCCGTGGAACGGCTTTCCACCAAGATTAATATAATCACGGTTGAGCTTGGCGAAATCGGCTCTAGGCGCATGTACCGCTGCACCACCACCGTTAGCAGCATTAGGAACTACTCCCCTAGCATCCCTAAGCATCGCTCTCATAAAGGTAGCAAACATCGTCCTTGTGATGGCCTACCCCCCACCAGCCGACATTTCCAATGATAATGCGCTGTGCCAATGTCCAACCAGCACGGGACGGTCGCCAAAGAAAGGAAAAAGAAGAGAACTTACTATTGAACTAACAAAGAACATGTAGAATATCTCACAGTGCATGGAATAAAATATAGTAATAACATACTTGACATAAAACAGGTGAGACAGTGCATAAGCTAAAAACTAATCATCATAGCAGCGGAAAATCCAAATACAGCTTATGTTCAACATCATTATTATTACAACTTTTGAAAACTGTCTTAAAAGCAAATAAGGAAGGTACCCTACTAATGCCCAAAGTAGTGACCAGCAGCGACACAGGGAGAATATCTATATATATCATACGTGGGAGCCTCCTGCTCGTCTCCGGTACAGCTACTCGTGCATACCACCTAACCTGTCTCTAGTCTGCCCGTTTAAGAGCACCTAGAGTAATAAGAAGAGACATAAAACTCTGGGTCAGACAAAAGTCTGGTATGAGCGATAAGCATCAAAACAAAACAATAACAGGTATACTAAACCATATATGAACCTGGACCTGCAACCAAAGAGTTAGCACAACATACCGCTCAATACTCTAAGGTGCCACTAAACATAATTAAGGTGTAAAGAATACGGGGGTAAGGGTGTGCATGACATAGTGATGGCAAACAATCAAACATAGCAACCATCCTCACATCTCTCATCAGTGCATAAAGCATACGATATCAACCACTTTGATCACTAGACCCATCGAGGTAGTGATGGAGTCCGACTTGTATAACTATTGCTACCACCAAGCTTGCCCCATGGAGTCACGATCAAATCCTTACAAATGACCCCACCCCATTGGTCCATAGCAAATAGTCCTACCTACGCCACTGTGACCCTGAATCCGTCCACATACCCCCACACTCCATAGTGATCCAAAGTTATAGACATCGATAACCCCTTTGCACACGTCCCGCAGCAAAGTCCAATCATGAAGTTGACTCGTTGGTTCCCAACTAGATCCTGATATCTACTTCCCACTTGGACTAACTTTGCATCTCGGGTTTTGGTCATCATCTCCGGATCGGTTTGGTCCTTCACGTCGCTTCGGATCGTGATCATCCATCAGTTCATTCTCCATCTGGTTCGATCGTGACGCTGCAGGTGTGGTGCTTCGGTTTGGGGAAGCGGTGCGGGTCGTGGTCTCCTCCAGACATCGGATCGATCCATCCCTGAGGCGCCTTTGGTTCAGTCAAGTCCCACGGTTCGGGTCGGGTGCTCGCTTCGGATCGTGCCACCATGTTAAGGTCGGATCGGATGAAGCAATTCGTGAGTGGCATCGGTTCGGATCGGAACTCCTTCTCCCAAGCGGGTCAGATCGTGGAGCTTCCAGGGCGAGCGGGTCGGATCATGGAGCTTCCAGGGCGAGCGGGTCGAATCGTGGAGCTTCCAGGGCGAGCGGTTCGTGATGCAACATATTGGGGCGGTTCGGTTCGCGCTTTTCCCCTCCAATCCGATCCGGTTCGAATAATTTCCTGCACTTCTTTCCAGCGACTGTTTTACGCCATTCGACGGCGTTTTCGACCAATCTAACTTTTCTAAGCAATCACAAATCATACGATACAGTCATAGCAACTTGTAGAATTGACCACAAACCCCAAAACAATAATTTGATAGGTTAAAACGGATCAAACATAGCCAAAACCCCATATTTTCCCTTAAGCATGTTTAAGTAAAACTAATGATAGGATTAGTAAAACTTAACCAAAATAACCAAATTTTCTAACAGAGGCCTAAAACAATATTTCGAAATATATCAATATTTTTCCAGATTATTAACATGTTTAAATTCACTAATTAACACTAATTACCTTTAACTAACCACAATTAGTAAGGAACTATGCAAATCACTCACCTTAGCCACAAATAAACTTTCAAAACTGAACTATCCCCTGATTTGGTGCTGTTCCCAAGACAACACCTTGCTTTGGTGCAATTCCCCTTTGATTTGACGTAGATTAGGCTAATACTTGATTAGAAAGTGACTAGAGGAGATTCTAGATGTTGGAGGCTATTGTTAGGGTTAGGGGAATGTTTTAGGCGGCTGAGAAAATGAAAAAGATCATTCTCCTACTGTTCTCAGCCTCCCCATAACCCAAATCCCGAATGGGTTATGGACCCTCTTGCTAATCACCCTAATTAGGCCCGATTAAGCAGTTTTTCATTTTCTAAACCCTATTTTAGCCATATCTCCCAAACGATAAGTCCGTTTTTACATATGACCACTCTACGAAAAGGTAAACCATCATCCGAATCTAATGGAAGTGGTTTTAGGTCAAAACTCCTTACAATCAAAAGTTATGGCCAAAACAAGATCAGCTAGGGGCAAAATGGTCATTTAAAAATCGACAAAAATCATGAACATAGGAAATGACCCCAATAGTCGTCTCCCAAAGTTACATGACCATATGCCTTCGTATGTGAAAGAAATAAATATTCTAAGATCCTTCGATGCGTAGAATACAAGTCGTTACATTCTCCCCCCTTAAGAAATTTCGTCCCCGAAATTCCTTAACCCAAAACATACAAAGGATCCCGCAAGCCTACCTGCCATATACAACAATCAAACATGCAAAACAAACAAAACAAACCTATCCTAGCATGCGGAAAGACTAAATCGAAACCGATATCTTACCAGGCGAAGAGTTCTGGATACATCTTCCTAATGCTCTCCTCTGTCTCCCAAGTACAGTCATTCTCATTCTCGCCCCACTCAACTTTGACTAGATTCACTGCTTTCCTTCGAAGTTGCTTCGTATCGTTCCCAACAATACGCATAGGTCTGCGGTTCCCAACCGCCTCGGGTTCAACCTCGATATCGTCCAACTGATCAGGAGAAATAGTCACATCGGGGTCGTGCACAAACTTCCTTAACTGGGAAACATGAAATACGTTATGAACTCCCGCCATCTTCTCTGGTAATTCAACTTTATATGCCAAATTCCCAACTTGCTCGAGAACTGTTAATGGACCAAGACATCTTGGTGTTAACTTGCCTTTCCTGCCAAATCGTATCATGCTCTTCAACGGAGAAATCTTGACAAACACCAAGTCGCCAATGGAGAACTTTAAATCTCTTCTCCTCTTATCAGCATAACTCTTCTGTCTATCTTGAGCAGCCTTCATTCGCTGTTGGATAATCTTAATCTTAGCTGAAGTTTCTCTTATCACATCTGGTCCAAGCAAAAACTTCTCACCAGTTTCTAACCAACATGATGGTGAGTTACACGGTCTTCCATACAAAGCTTCAAATGGAGCCATTCCAATACTGGATTGATAACTATTATTACATGCAAACTCTACTAGATGCAAATGGTCATCCCATGATCCACCAAAATCCAATATGCAAGCTTTTAGGAGATCTTCTAATATACGATTCACCCTCTCTGTTTGACCGTCGGTTTGAGGATGATACGCAGTACTAAGATGTAATTATGATCTTAACGCCTCTTGTAATCTCTTCCAAAATCCACTAGTAAACAACGGATCTCGGTCACTCACAATGCTTTTAGGTACTCCATGGAATCTCACTACCCATTTCATATATAGCTCAGCTAACTTAGCTGCCATTCTATTCGACTTGATTGGTATAAACTTTGTACTCTTAGTCAATCAGTCCACAATCACCCAAATGCTAGCATGGCCTGATCTAGTTCTTGGTAATCCATCAATGAAATCCATTGAGACTTGTTCCCATTTCCATTCTGGAATTTCTAATGGTTGCAACAAACCACTAGGCTTCTTTTGCTTAGCTTTAACTAGCTGGCAATTCATGCACTTGGATACAAACTTCCCAACATCCCTTTTCATCCCTTCCCAGTAGTAGGTCTGGTTCATGTCTCGATACATCTTGTTACCACCGTGGTGTATTATCAGTTTTGAGTGATGACATTCTCCAAGCACTTCATCTCTCAATCCATTGACATTGGGCACAACTAATCTTCCATTCTTTCTAAGCCATCCATCTCGATCAAGCCCATACTTGTTCATCTCTTCGTCGATTCCCATCTCTAACTTTGAGATGATTTCCAATAGGTTAGGATCGTCCCTCTGACTGGAACCAATCCGCTCGATCAAAGTGGGTCTGATCGTCAAACTTGCTAACATTTCTGGATCCAATTCGCACTTTGGTCTGAAATCATACCCAGCGATGTACTCCAGTTGCTTCCACTCAAGAAACATAGCCCCTAAACTCGCATGTCTTCTACTCAATGCATCAGCTACTGTTTTTCCCTTTCCTGGTGTATATGCGATATCGAAATCGTAGAAAGCCAAGAATTCTAACAATCTCTGCTGTCGAAGATTTAGATCCTTTTGAGAGAAAAGATACTTTAGTGACTTATGATTAGTAAACAACTCGAATCTTTCTCCCAAGAGATAATGTCTCCACATCTTCAACGCGAATACGATCGCGGCTAATTCCAAATCATGGGTAGGGTATCTTTTCTCGTGCGGTTTTAATTGCCGACTTGCATAAGCTACGACCCGACCTCCTTGCATCAGTACAGCACCTAGTCCGGTACCACATGCATCTGTATATACTGTCATCTCTTTATTCCCCTTGGGAATGACTAACACTGGTGCACATGTCAACTTTTCCTTTAGACTCTTGAATGCATTCTTGTACTTTTCGTCTCAGACGAAAGCTTGATTCTTCTTGGTCAACCGAGTCAACGGTGCTGCTATCTTGGAGAAGTCTTGGATAAACTTGCGATAATATCCAGCAAATCCCAAGAAACTTCTTATGTCTGTTGCATTCTTGGGCGTAGACCAATCTTGTACCGTAGCCACCGTTGTAGGGTCCACGGCAATACCATTCTCTGAAATAACATGGCCCAAGAATCTCCCTTCGAAGTTATTACCATTTTTGAACCAAAGAGAACATCAACGTAAGGTCCTAAACAATCCATAGCATTCATCGAACAAGTCCTGTCTATCATCCGCTAAAACCATGAATACGTCGATAACCGAATGACTGGTCCAACCAGTATCAAGGGCTAATGGAAGCCCCGGCACCAAACGGACTACCGCAATTCCAACGCATGTTTATCCTCCAAGGATAAATAGATCACGTCCAACAGATTCAAGGTAAGTGGGTGTCCCCAGATACCCCTGCTTCGAGTCCGCTTAGAACACTCCAAACTATCGATCGATGATTCCTTGGCACTCCATCAGAAGAGCTATCCTTAACTCCATCTTTAACTCGAGTCCACACATAAGAGAAGGGACCCATCGGCCTTAATGGCAAATATAACTGGTGCTCCCCACTCGGAGATGCTTCTCCAGATAAATCCCTTCTTCAAAAGATCGCTTACTTGCACCCCGAGCTCTCGCTGCTCTCTTGGTGCCATACGACGAAGTGGCATCACTATAGGTCTGGCATCTTTCACTAAACCAATACGAAACTCAATCTCTCGGTGTGGTGGATGTACGGTCACTTCCTCGAAGACGTCCGGATACTGGACAACCACGGGCACATCTGACAACTCATCATGCAGGATGTCGAGGGAATTTAGAAAACTAGCCATTACCCCATCACTAGGTAGACCACCAAACACTACCCTCCGCCCATCATCCGCACCAACTGTCACCGAAAAGCCCTCATAGTCTACCACCACCCCGTACCTATGAAGCCAATCGACTCCCAAAATAATGCCAAACCCAGTAAAGCCCAAAACAAAGCAATCACAAGCAAACATACATCCATGACTCGATAGGACTGCACTATGATTAGTCATAATAAGGCTAATCGAACCACCGATCGGGTTCGTCACAACTAAAGGTCTATCGACAATCTCAGGTTCCAATTGCAACCTATCTACCAGGTCACTAGATACGAAGGAATGGGAAACCACGATATCAAACAAAACTAGAACTGGAACCTCATAAATGGAAAGCATACCTTGAATAACAACACCCTTTCCCTTCTCCGCCGCAGTTGGGGCATTCGACGAAGAAGGAACAGCGTTGATATCATACACTTCCACACTCTACTTCTTCTTAGGGGGTTGTAGACATTCTTTCTTAAGATGTCCCACTTGGCCGCAATTGAAGCACTTCCTTTCCCCTGGCTTTGCTCGACATTCTTTTGCATAGTGGCCCTTCTTGCCATAGCTAAAGCACTCTACATCTTTCTTGTTCTTCTTTTTTTGGCCATCCTTAGCTTGGTTCTGTTTCCTCTTTTTTTGGGACTCCTCGTTAATCTTGGCGAGACCGATTCTAGGTGCCTGCACTACTACACCACCACCATTAGTAGCATTAGGAACTGCTCCCAGAGCATCCCTAACCATCTCCCGTATGAAGGCAGTAAACATCTCTCTTATGTCTGGGACATTCCCATTATTGGCCCATGAACCCGCTTCTTCTTCAACTCCTGATGTAGAGTTCCTCACCGCTTTTCCCATATTTCGATTCATCGTTCAATCCGTAAAGAGAAAACGATTTACCATCTCCTTAGCGGTGCCAATGCAATGCGACTTCATCCTTAGCTATACTAATAGTATATATATATCTTTTGAAAAACAAAATATTACAAATACGCGCTCTTATATACATACACTATCTCTCCCTGGTGTCTTCCCTAGGTTAACTACGCAACCTAGAGCTCTGATACCAAATGTGACGGCCCGCCCCGCACCAGCCGACATTTCCAATGATAGTGCATTGTGCCAATGTCCAACCAGCATGGGACGGTCACCAAAGAAAAGAAAAAGAAGAGAACTTACTATTGAACTAACAAAGAACCTATAGAATATCTCACAGCGCATGGAATAAAATATAGTAATAACATACTTGACATAAAACAGGTGAGACGGTGCATAAGCTGAAAACTAAACATCATAGCAGCGGAAAATCCAAATACAGCTTATGTTCCACATCATTATTATTACAACTTTTGAAAACTGTCTCTAAAGCAAATAAGGAAGGTACCCTACTAATGCCCAAAGTAGTGACCAGCAGCGACACATGGAGAATATCTATATATATCATACGTGGGAGCCTCTTGCTCGTCTCCGGTACAGCTACTCGTGCATACCACCTAACATGTCTCTAGTCTGCCCGTTTAAGAGAACCCGGAGTAATAAGAAGAGACATAAAACTCTGGGTCAGAAAAAAGTCTGGTATGAGCGATAAGCCTCAAAACAGAACAATAACAGGTATACTAAACCATACCTGAACCTGGACCTGCAACCAAAGAGTTAGCACAACATACCGCTCAATACTCTAAGGTGCCACTAAACATAAGGTGTAAAGAATACGGGGGTGGGGGTGTGCATGACATAATGATGGCAAACAATCAAGCATATCAACCATCCACACATCTCACACTCAGTGCATAAAGCATACGATATCCACCACTTTGATCACTAGACCCATCGAGGTAGTGACGGAGTCCGACTTGTATAACTATTGCTACCACCAAGCTTGCCCCATGGAGTCACGACCAAATCCTTACAAATGACCCCACCCCATTGGTCCATAGCCAATAGTCCTACCTAGGCCACTGTGGGCTTGAATCCGCCCACATACCCCACACTCCATAGTGATCCAAAGTTATAGACATCGATAACCCCTTTGCACACGTCCCGCAGTAAAGTCCAATCATGAAGTTGACTCGTTGGTTTCCAACTGGATCCTGAGTTCTACTTCCCACTTAGACTACCTTTACATCTCTGGTTTTGGTCATCATCTCCGGATCGGTTCGGTCCTTCACGTCGCTTCGGATCGTGATCATCCATCAGTTCATTCTCCATCTGGTTCGATCGTGACGTTGCAGGTGTGGTGCTTCAGTTCGGAGAAACAGTTCAGGTCGTGGTCTCCTACAGACATCGGATCGGTCCGTCCCTGAGGCGCCTTTGGTTCAGTCAAGTCCCACGGTTCGGGTCGGGTGCTCTCTTCGGATCATGCCACCATGCTAAGGTCGGATCGGATGAAGCAGTTCGAGAGTGGTATCGGTTCGGATTGGAGCTCCTTCTCTCAAGCGGGTCGGATCGTGGAGCATTCAGGGTGAGCGGGTCAGATCGTGGAGCTTCCAGGGCGAGCGTGTTGAGTTGTGGAGCTTCCAGGGCGAGCGGTTTGTGATGCAACAGATTGGGGTGGTTCGGTTCGTGCTTTCCCCTCCGATTCGATCCGGTTCGGATAATTTCCTGCACTTCTTTCCAGCGACTGTTTTACGCCATTCGACGGCGTTTTCGACCAATCTAACTTTTCTAAGCAATCACAAATCATGCCATACAGTCATAGCAACTTGTAGAATTGACCACAAACACCAAAATAATAATTTAATAGGTTAAAACGGATCAAACATAGCCAAAACCCCATATTTTCCCTTAAGCATGTTTAAGTAAAACTAATGATAGGATTAGTGAAACTTAACCAAATCAACCAAATTTTCTAACAGAGGCCTAAAACAATATTTCAAAATTTATCAATATTTTTCCAGATTTTTAACATGTTTTGTAAGACCCCACCTCCGCTAGGGTGGCTCTTGCAAGCAACTCTGACTTTGGTGGGGCGTTTTAAAACAAGGTAAACATGCATAATGATATAGCAAGGCAGGACATGACATACATATATGTAAATAAACAGAGTAAGTAGATAAAACAACGGAAGATTTTTAAACCATTTCAAAACACAAGTCTGGTACATCAAAATGTCAATTTCCCAAATAAACAATTCTAGTACATAAAATAACATCATCTGAAACTGAAAAGGAAAACATAGAAGTAGCTATCCCCAAAGTGGAAAAACCATAGCGAGCTCAAGTCCAAAGCATACGTGAGCTATCCAAGAAAGCAGCTAAGATCCAAGCTAGGCTCCTGTACTCCCTCCCTGAGAACCTGGGGGGGGGGAACGGAAGAAAAGAGGCGAAAGAAAACAGGTCAGTCAAAAAGACTGAGTAAGCCCTGCTACGATCAGTCTATAAACTAATAAAGTTAACAGCATGATGGAAACTGAGATGATCATAGATAACAACATACTGGCATGATAAATTAACTACAAGACAGATAGAGGTGTCATCGCATAAACAAGGTTAAGTTTTGCACCACGGTGTACTAGCAAACCAACATAACAGGTATTGATCCCTTGGCCCAAGCTTTGACCCAATAACATGAAGTGACCTTAATATAAGGTCCAACCAAACGGTCTAGTCGATCGGCTCCCTATAAGCCTAACACGTCAAGTGTTGGTGTCCATACGGCCCACATATGGATGTAGTCAGACTGTGCTGGGTCCACCTTCGGGTGTATCAAGCCCTCGGGTGTCAACCCCAGACACTTAAGCAATAATGCACAGTCTAAACCTACTGGTACCCGTGCCTCGAGTTTGTCCAATACCGGACTACGTGCACGTCCGTAGCCCGCCTGGACCCGCACCGCTGTACCACTCGGCCATCGCTTTGGTCGCTTACATCCGTCCAGTAATCGTGCCCCGCCCTAGCCTAGCCTCTAGGGTTGTGATGATACCAAACTAGGATTACTGCTGGAACAGACCCCGTTGCTAGGGTTTCCTAAGAGGGTTAAGCGCGATTTAACCCTTCACTAATCATGGATTAAATTGGTTAAGTGTAACCAACAGTACACCACTTAACCCCATTTCAATCCCTCAAACCCCCAAATGGATTAAATTGGTTAAGTGTAACCAACAGTTCACAACTTAACCCCATTTCAATCCCTCGAACCCCCAAATGGATTAATTTGGTTAAGTGTAACCAACAGTTCACAACTTAACCCCATTTCAATCCCTCGAATCCCCAAATGGATTAAATATTAGTGGACCCTGACTTAACCCTAATCATGAGGCATTAATTAATTTAATGCACCTTAACCTCTCATATTAGACCTTGTTGTGGTTACTAGTTAGGCCGGGCGGGTCCGGGTAGCTTTACACCACAACTTGGTCTAACCTCGGGTCTTGGCACCACATGACCAACTTCTCACATTGGGTCCTATTGTTTGTAGCCACTAGTTAAGCCGGTCGGTTCCGGGTAGAATTACGCTACAAACTCAACCCAACCTCGAGTTGGCCATACTTATGTTTTCTAAGTGTCATGTCCACTTTATTTCAAAACATAGTTGCAAGTCAACAAATACTTGGGTAGACCTAACTTAATAGGTAAATTCCCAAGGGGTAGACCTAACTTAATAGGTAAATTCCCAATCTTATATTTTCATGTATTTTAAGTTTACCCAAACCCCCCCAACGTCATTCTATCGCTTATATATTCGTAATAACGCATAAAGGATAGGAAGAGGGAACTTGGCACAACATACATGATGAACTTGCATATCACAACAAACATGCATAACATGTTAGACTTGCATAACTTAGCATAGTGAACTTGCATATTACCCTAAACACGCATAACATGTTAAACTTGCATAACTTAGCATAGGGAACTTGCATAAACATGCATAACTTGTCAAACGTGCACAACATGTCATTGTGAACTTGCATAAGCATGCATAACTTATTAAACATGCATAACATGGCATAGTGAACTTGCATAAACATGCATAACTCATTTAACTTGCAAATCATGGCTTAGTGAACTTGCATAAACATGCATAACTCATTTAACTTGCAAATCATGGCTTAGTGAACTTGCATAAACATGCATAACTTATTAAACTTGCAAATCATGGCTTAGTGAACTTGCATAAACATGCATAACTCATTTAACTTGCAAATCATGGCATGGTGAACTTGCATAAACATGCATAACTCATTTAACTTGCAAATCATGGCATAGTGAACTCGCATAAACATGCATAACTCAATAAACTTGCAAAAATCCCAACTTTCATCACATATTAACTTTAGAGTTTCTAAAATGAAGGTAAGAGGGCTTACAATGCTTATGCGGACTCAAATAAGTATAGCAAATGTAAGAAACCCCTTATGCAACAAAATAAAACCCCAAAAATGCAAGCAAACTTGATCAAGACTCCTCCTTTATGATGACAATGGAGAAACAAGACTTTAATGCAAGCTAAGGAGGATCATACAAGCCTAAATACACTTGTATGCATGGAAATCTCTTTGGGATTTGTTTAGGAATTGTATGAAGAGAGTGGAGGCCATGAGAGTTTTGATTTTGGCATAGTTTAGTTGCTAGATTGAATAATGAGTGATTTAGGGTAGGTTAGGGTCTTATTTATAGATTAGGCTAGTGATTTAGACCATAGGATTAACCCTAGGTTGAATTAGGTCCATCAGATTTCGGAATTCTCCAGAACCAAGCCACAAGACCAAGCCCAAATCAAAATGGTGCGCCAGGCAAGACTGCCTGGCCACCCCCTGTCGACAGGGCTGTCGACAGGGCAGTCGACACCCTGGGGACCCTGTCGACAGGCCTGTCGACATGCGGGTCCTGGCGGGAATTTTCCCGCCTGCGCCAGTTTGCCCTAACCCTTGTTTTTAATTTCAAATTTTAGATCTGTTTTTACTTAGGAATTTTCTGAAAACTTCAATGGGCCTTAACTGGGTCATACGGACTCCGATTTTCGAAAACTCGGACTCTATTTCGCGTATTTTTCCGAGACGAACGCAATGGCATAGCCCGTTTCCCTTGATTCACATTTTATAATTAAATTCTGCCTCAATTTATGTTATAACAGGTTATTGAAAATACGGGTTGTTACATTCTCCCCTCCTTAAAGGATTTCGTCCCCGAAATCTTCAAGTTAGGAAGAACGTATCCTACCATCCAATCATTCATCTACTCAAAGCATCATCCACGAGCAATCATTGTCCTTACAAGATTCTAAATGCTGGATGAACATATGCAGAGGTGTGTGTATATGTACTTATCTAATGCAAATATCATCAATGCGAATTATGTTAGTGAAATGAATCCATATGTATGCAATTCCTAACATAATGTATATCATCTATATGTGTGCACATAACATACACCCATATGCAACATCCATGTGATAACACACAATTTTCATCCATGAATAAGCATAAACACTCATGCATATGCAATATGAGGAGTGTGCGAGCCGATCTAGTGCCTAATCGTGTATAATGCATCCACGAGCAACCACTTGCAAACACTTGCAACCACTTGCAACCATCAAACATAACATGTTTCAAACACATGTTTCATCCAAAGGGTCTCTACCTAAGGATCTCATGATAAGATAAACTAGATAAACTAGGTATACATGGACAGAGAGATATGCTAAAAAGAGATCTTAGAAGATAAGCAAGATAAACTCCTTTTTGGATTACAAGAAATCCATTCAAACTCTGACATATAGTGCTAACTGATGAGTCATAACCCCCTTATGGAGTTTACAACAGATATAAGATCGAGAATGGGACCGAGAGGATATACACAAAAGATAACTTGCAAGCAAGCTCCACAGGAAAACAAGGATCAAGGATGCACTCTTACAAAGAGATATGATGCGTGCATCTAGTCTTCACTCTTCTTAGTCACGTTTCCTTGAGCTTAACTCCACTGTGCTTTGACCGTCTTTTACTTCATGATTTCTTGGCTTCCTAACTCCTATTTTCCCAAATTCGAGTTGGAACTCATTTCATTATTGCCTCTCGTCTTCCCTTTCTACTTATTCTTTTTCCTGTATACCTGGCTGATACCTAACTGTAACCTCATGATTTCATGCAAGCTCTCCAAAATTCACTAGTGAATCCTGGATCTCGTCTACTTACTATAAAGTGTCCCGCGCAGCAGAACTTTTCTTGAAAATACCAAGCTACGTTGCCAATTGCCCTTATAAACGTGATTTTCTATAACTCATGCTTAATCGAAATGAACCATCCGCCTATGAGTGATAGTCCATACCTAGATCCAGTTGCCTACCCATGGCTTCCTGTAGGCTATTTCAAAACTGGCCAACTTCTTGAGGGTAAACCGTTGCTAACCATGATGCAGTCCTCTCGCTCTTCACCGGACTGAAATGAGCACTCTTCGTGAGTCTACCTATTATGACCCACCTACCCGTATTCCCTTTCTTTGATCTAGGTAATCTATCCACATAATCTATCGAGATGTTTTCACACTTCCCTTGCGGAACCTCCAATGGAGGTAATGGCCCGCCGGGCTTCTATGACTTGGCCTTAACCTGGTGGCACAACATGCATCCTGAGACCAACTCGGCCACCTCCTCGAGTGATGCGCATCTTCAAGAACCTTCTTTACCAAGTCTTCCACTCGAGGAACACATAATCTCTCATCGCGCCTTAGTCATCCCTTGTCATCTATAATATATCTAGCGAGGTGACTTAACAGCTCGCCTCGAATCAACTGGTCCATGTCTTGACCAACTGCGGGTCTTCTTCCTGTGAAACCCCCTTTCTGACCCAGAAGAGTAAGTCTAAGCTCAGGGAATGCTAACTAACTAGCCAAACGGAGAAAGCTTCTTACTTCAATTGCCCTCCTCAGAGTTTTCCGGTCTTAAACCGCAACCACTTTAGCGGAATCCACCGCTAAGCCTTACTTAGGAACTATGTGCCCAAGAAATCCAACTTCTTTCCCCCAAAGTGACATTTGGAGAACTTGTCCTTCAACTGGTGGCTCTAAGCATATCCATCACCTCCTTGAGGTGTCTAGCATGCTCTTCCTCGTTCTTTCAAGGAGATCAAAATATCGTCTATGACGACCATGACAAACTTGTTCAAGGACTCCCTAAACACCCTACCCATCAAGTTCATATGCGGGTGCATTAGTCAAACCAAATAGCATGACTAGCCATTCTAAAATTCCATCTAGAGTCCTAAACGCAGTCTTGTCAATTCCATCCTCAGCCATCCTAAGCTGATGGAATCCGGTAGCTAGATCAAAAGAAAACAGATGCTCCTACGAGCTGATCAAACAAATCATCAATCCTTGGTAACGGTTGTCTATCCTCCTCACGATAATCAACACATAAACGAAGCAAACTGTCCATATTAGTAACGAATGCTACTGGAGCACCCTACTCGAAAATACTTCGTCTCAGGAAGTTCTTCTCAAGCAACTCCTTGACTTGCTTTCCCAACTCTCATCTCGTGAGCTCATGTGCCTAACCGGCCATGAAACTGGCTTGGTATTACCAACCAGATAATGCGGAAATATATCCCACGTCCAGGGGTAACCCCTTCACTCCACCCAAGATATCAGGATATTCTCGGACCACCCTCACAGATTGCAAACTATCGATAGACGAGTCGAGGGATTCAACATAACATAACATGACGGGACCCATAGGGTTGCTAGAAATTTCTAGGGCATTACCGAGGCGAGTCATGAGCCTCACAACCCTATATACAAAAACCAAGAATGGCTCCAAAACAGGACAACCATTCCATGCCCAAAACCAACCCATATCCCCTGCAACCGAGAACATAAACATCCCACGAGAATTCTATACTCAAGATAGAAATTTTCAAATCCACTCAGACCACAGACAAACGGGCAGAACCCCCAATTGGATTTGAAACACATACGGGATCATCAACTAGGCTAGTACTTAGGTGCAAACTTTCAACTAGATCAGATGAAATAAAACTATGCGATGTGCCAGAATCAAACAAAGTACAAACAGGGAAAGTCAGAAAATGTAAACAAGACTTTCAACAGAAACACTACCTCTATCATGAGCTGGAAGAACGGTGTTGAGGGGATGAACTCGCCCTCCAGATAATCCTGCATACTGAGTCTGACCTTGCCCTTGTTTCCTCGGGCAATTCTTGCTGAGATGTCCAAACTCACCACACTGAAAGCATTCGCCCCGCTTTCTCTTCTTCTTCCTACATTCCCTGGATATATGTCCAACTTTACCACAGAAGTTGCATTTCCTATTCTCTCTTGGCTTGTCCTTGCGGTTGTTGTTATTCTTGCCTCGTTTCCCGGAATTTACCCTCTTGCCTTGAGACTCATTCGCCTTGACCTCTTTCTTGTCATTGTTATCTTCTTCTTGAAGTAGGGCCATATTCACCAAACTCTCGAAAGTCGCCCCCAAGGGTATGTGAGACATGGCCAAACCGTGCAATGGCTCGTTTAATCCTAGAGCAAAGTGTAGGGCCTTCTTCTGAGCGGTATTAACCGAGTCTAAATCGACCCGAGCCAGTTGATTAAACTTATCTATGTATTCCCTAATAGTCATGTCCCCTTGCTTCAGTGATAAGAACCTCAGTCCAAACCTTCCTCTGAAATCATCCCAAGTCTCAATTGGCCTAGTAGCGGTGGTGACTACCCACCAACGTGCAGCTTCTTCCTTTAGCAACCATACTGCTAATAGAACCTTCCTGCGGTCACCTATATCAAAGGTGGCTAAAAGATCCTCGGTCTCTTTCAACCAATTTCTTGCCTCCACAAAAGTTTCTGTTCCACTATAATTCTTGCCACCCATCATCTTAAAGTTCTTACAAGTTTCCGCAAAATCCGCTTGTGGAGGCTGAGGGGGAAGAGGAACATCAGATACGGAAGGAGGAGAAGGAACAGCGGCCTTGACTGGAAAGACAACATTAGAGACACCCGGGACCGGTGCCGTGACTTCCAAGTAACGACGAAACCAATCGGGTATTGTTACTCCTTCGGGCAGGATGAGATTATCAGACATGCTGGAAACGAAAGGAAAAGAGTTCAAACGAGGGGTCAAAGGATAGTGCTAATGGCTTTTGGGGAATAGCCTTTTAAAAATAACTAGACTTTTCTTTGGAAAATACTTTATACTTGGTTTTGAAAATAGTTTTTCAAAAGTTTTAAAAACCTTTTTATCCCTTCTCGTAAACCATATGCTCTGATACCAAATGTAAGACCCCACCTCCGCCAGGGTGGCTCTTGCAAGCAACTCTGACTTTGGTGGGGCGTTTTAAAACAAGGTAAACATGCATAATGATATAGCAAGGCCGGACATGACATACATATATGTAAATAAACAGAGTAAGTAGATAAAACAGCGGAAGATTTTTAAACCATTTCAAAACACAAGTCTGGTACATCAAAATGTCAATTTCCCAAATAAACAAGTCTAGTACATAAAATAACATCATCTGAAACTGAAAAGGAAAACATAGAAGTAGCTATCCCCAAAGTGGAAAAACCATAGCGAGCTCAAGTCCAAAGCATACGTGAGCTATCCAAGAAAGCAGCTAAGATCCAAGCTAGGCTCCTGTATTCCCTCCCTGAGAACCTTGGGGGGGGGGGGGGAAACGGAAGAAAAGAGGCGAAAGAAAACAGGTCAGTCAAAAAGACTGAGTAAGCCCTGCTACGATCAGTCTATAAACTAATAAAGTTAACAGCATGATGGAAACTGAGATGATCATAGATAACAACATACTGGCATGATAAATTAACTACAAGACAGATAGAGGTGTCATCGCATAAACAAGGTTAAGTTTTGCACCACGGTGTACTAGCAAACCAACATAACAGGTATTGATCCCTTGGCCCAAGCTTTGACCCAATAACATGAAGTGACCTTAATATAAGGTCCAACCAAACGGTCTAGTCGATCGGCTCCCTATAAGCCTAACACGTCAAGTGTTGGTGTCCATACGGCCCACATATGGATGTAGTCAGACTGTGCTGGGTCCACCTTCGGGTGTATCAAGCCCTCGGGTGTCAACCCCAGACACTTAAGCAATAATGCACAGTCTAAACCTACTGGTACCCGTGCCTCGAGTTTGTCCAATACCGGACTACGTGCACGTCCGTAGCCCGCCTGGACCCGCACCGCTGTACCACTCGGCCATCGCTTTGGTCGCTTACATCCGTCCAGTAATCGTGCCCCGCCCTAGCCTAGCCTCTAGGGTTGTGATGGTACCAAACTGGGATTACTGCTGGAACAGACCCCGTTGCTAGGGTTTCCTAAGAGGGTTAAGCGCGATTTAACCCTTCACTAATCATGGATTAAATTGGTTAAGTGTAACCAACAGTTCACCACTTAACCCCATTTCAATCCCTCAAACCCCCAAATGAATTAAATTGGTTAAGTGTAACCAACAGTTCACAACTTAACCCCATTTCAATCCCTCGAACCCCCAAATGGATTAAATTGGTTAAGTGTAACCAACAGTTCACAACTTAACCCCATTTCAATCCCTCGAATCCCCAAATGGATTAAATATTAGTGGACCCTGACTTAACCCTAATCATGAGGCATTAATTAATTTAATGCACCTTAACCTCTCACATTAGACCTTGTTGTGGTTACTAGTTAGGCCGGGCGGGTCCGGGTAGCTTTACACCACAACTTGGTCTAACCTCGGGTCTTGGCACCACATGACCAACTTCTCACATTGGGTCCTATTGTTTGTAGCCACTAGTCAAGCTGGTCGGTTCCGGGTAGAATTACGCTACAAACTCAACCCAACCTCGAGTTGGCCATACTTATGTTTTCTAAGTGTCATGTCCACTTTATTTCAAAACATAGTTGCAAGTCAACAAATACTTGGGTAGACCTAACTTAATAGGTAAATTCCCAAGGGGTAGACCTAACTTAATAGGTAAATTCCCAATCTTATATTTTCATGTATTTTAAGTTTACCCAAACCCCCCCAACGTCATTCTATCGCTTATATATTCGTAATAACGCATAAAGGATAGGAAGAGGGAACTTGGCACAACATACATGATGAACTTGCATATCACAACAAACATGCATAACATGTTAGACTTGCATAACTTAGCATAGTGAACTTGCATATTACCCTAAACACGCATAACATTTTAAACTTGCATAACTTAGCATAGGGAACTTGCATAAACATGCATAACTTGTCAAACGTGCACAACATGTCATTGTGAACTTGCATAAGCATGCATAACTTATTAAACGTGCATAACATGGCATAGTGAACTTGCATAAACATGCATAACTCATTTAACTTACAAATCATGGCTTAGTGAACTTGCATAAACATGCATAACTCATTTAACTTGCAAATCATGGCTTAGTGAACTTGCATAAACATGCATAACTTATTAAACTTGCAAATCATGGCTTAGTGAACTTGCATAAACATGCATAACTCATTTAACTTGCAAATCATGGCATGGTGAACTTGCATAAACATGCATAACTCATTTAACTTGCAAATCATGGCATAGTGAACTCGCATAAACATGCATAACTCAATAAACTTGCAAAAATCCCAACTTTCATCACATATTAACTTTAGAGTTTCTAAAATGAAGGTAAGAGGGCTTACAATGCTTATGCGGACTCAAATAAGTATAGCAAATGTAAAAACCCCTTATGCAACAAAATAAAACCCCAAAAATGCAAGCAAACTTGATCAAGACTCCTCCTTTATGATGACAATGGAGAAACAAGACTTTAATGCAAGCTAAGGAGGATCATACAAGCCTAAATACACTTGTATGCATGGAAATCTCTTTGGGATTTGTTTAGGAATTGTATGAAGAGAGTGGAGGCCATGAGAGTTTTGATTTTGGCATAGTTTAGTTGCTAGATTGAATAATGAGTGATTTATGGTAGGTTAGGGTCTTATTTATAGATTAGGCTAGTGATTTAGACCATAGGATTAACCCTAGGTTGAATTAGGTCCATCAGATTTCGGAATTCTCCAGAACCAAGCCACAAGACCAAGCCCAAATCAAAATGGTGCGCCAGGCAAGACTGCCTGGCCACCCCCTGTCGACAGGGCTGTCGACAGGGCAGTCGACACCCTGGGGACCCTGTCGACAGGCCTGTCGACATGCGGGTCCTGGCGGGAATTTTCCCGCCTGCGCCAGTTTGCCCTAACCCTTGTTTTTAATTTCAAATTTTAGATCTGTTTTTACTTAGGAATTTTCTGAAAACTTCAATGGGCCTTAACTGGGTCATACGGACTCCGATTTTCGAAAACTCGGACTCTATTTCACGTATTTTTCCGAGACGAACGCAATGGCATAGCCCGTTTCCCTTGATTCACATTTTATAATTAAATTCTGCCTCAATTTATGTTATAACAGGTTATTGAAAATACGGGTTGTTACATGTTTAAATTCACTAATTAACACTAATTACCCTTAATTAACCATAATTAGTGAGGAACTATGCAAATCACTCACCTTAGCCACAAATAAACTTTCAAAACTGAACTATCCTCTGATTTGGCGATGTTCCCAAGACAACACAGCAGTTCTAACCTTGCTTTGGTGCTATTCCCCTTTGATTTGACGTAGGTTAGGCTAATACTTGATTAGAAAGTGATTAGAGGAGATTTTAGATGTTGGAGGTCATTGTTAGGGTTAGGGAAATGTTTTAGGCGGCTGAGAAAATGAAAATAGATCATTCTCCGACTGTTCTCAGCCTCCCCATAACCCTAATCCCGAAATGGGTTATGGGCCCTCTTGCTAATCACCCTAATTAGGCTCGGTTAAGCAGTTTTTCACCTTCTAAACCCTATTTCAGCCATATCTCCCAAACGGTAAGTCAGTTTTTCACATATGACCACTCTACGGAAAGTTAAACCATCATCTAAATCTAATGGAAGCGGTTTTAGGTCAAAACTCCTTCCCAATCAAAAGTTATGGTCAAAACAAGATCAGCTAGTGGGAAATGGTCATTTAAAAATCGACAAAAATCATGAACATAGGAAATGACCCCAATAGTCATCTCCTAAAGTTACATGACCAAATGTCTTCGTATGTGAAAGAAATAAATATTCTACGATCCTTCGATGTGTAGAATACAGGTCGTTACAGTCCTCATATCAGGGACATTCCGAGTGTTGGCCTATGAACCCATACTCCTCGTATATCGGCTCATTGTTCAATCTGTAAAGAGAAAAACGATTAACCATCTCCTTAGTGGTGCCCGTGCAGTGCGACTTCATCCTTAGAAATACTAGTAGTATATATTTGTAGTTTTTGAAACCAAAATATCACAAATACACGCTCTTAGATACGTATACTATCTCTCCCTGATGTTTTCCCCTACATTAACTACGCAACCTTGGCTCTGATACCAAGTGTGACAGCCCGCCCCGAACCATCCGACATTTCCCTCGAAATGCATTGTGCCAATGCCCGACCAGCACGGGACGGTCGTCAGAAGAAAGCGTTTTGAAACTATGAATCATCAAGAACCTGTAGTATATCTCACAGCGCATGAAATAAAATATAATAATAACATAAATGACATAAAACAAGAGAGATAATACATAAGA
Organism: Allium sativum; assembly: GCA_030737875.1. Classification (NCBI taxonomy): domain Eukaryota; kingdom Viridiplantae; phylum Streptophyta; class Magnoliopsida; order Asparagales; family Amaryllidaceae; genus Allium; species Allium sativum. The sequence continues at coordinate 252,296,272 of CM060920.1, forward strand.
TGAAAACTAAACCATAACAATCAAAGTAGCGGAATTAAAAATACAACCTATGATCCAAACCATTATTATTACAACTTCAAAGTACTGTCTCTAAAGCAAAATAGAAAAGGTACACTACTAATGTCCAAAGCAGTGACCAGCAACAACACAGGGAGAATATATGTATATAGAACGTGGAAGCCTCCTGCTTGTCTTCAGACAGCTACTCACGCATCAACACCTAACATGCCTCTAGTCTGCTTGTTTAGGAGCACCCAGAGTAATAAGAAGAGACATAAAACTTCGGGTCAGACGAAAGTCTGGTATGAGAGATAGCAACAAAATATAGCAATAACAGGTATAAACAATCACACCTGAACCTGGACCTGCAACCAAAGAGTTAGCACAATAGGATGTACAGTACTCTAAGGTAACACTAACATAAATTGTAAAATGGGAGTGTGCGTGTCATGGTGATAAAAAACATCAAACATAGCAATCATCCTCACATCTCTCACTCAGTGCGTAAAGAATACGATATCCACTACTTTGATCACCAAATCCATTGAGGCCATGACGGGTCCATGCCCTTCTGGACTCCGTACAACTAATTGCCATGACCATACACTTCCAGTCTTCAACCAATAACGCTTCCTAGTCCATGCATCCTCTGGCTCTGGTTCGTCTACATGTTGCCTCTCCCATTTGTAAACCAAAGCTGTAGATATCGATAACTCCTTTGCATACGTCCCGTAGCAAAACTGTTAGGCTATCCTTTGGAAATCGGATCTCACCCTCCTTGACCGGCTCGTCATCCTAGGGCTCGCCCCCATCCTAAGGGCCGCCCCCTAGGGATTGCTCCCTTCCTAGGGGTCGCCCCATTAGGAATCGTCCACTTCCTAGGGTTCGCTCCCTTAGGAATAACAAACTTCCTACGGGTCGCTCCCCTAGGATCGCTCACTTCCTAGGGGTGGCTCCCCTAGGAATCGCTCATTTCCTATGGTCGCTCCCCTAGGTATCGCTTATTTCCTAGGGGTCGCTCCCCTCCCTAGGAATCGCTCATTTTCTTAGGGTCGCACCCTAGGAATCACTCATTTCCTAGGGGTCGCACCCCTAGGTATCGCTCATTTCCTAGGGGTCGTTCCTTAGGAAACGCTCGTTTCCTAGGTGTCGCACCCTAGGAATCGCTCATTTCCTAAGGGTCGCTCCCCAAGGAATCGCTAATTTCCTAGGGGTCACTCTCCTAGGAATCGCTCATTTACTAGGGGTCGCTACCCTTGGAATCACTCATTTCCTAGGGTAAGCTCCCCTCGGAATCACTCATTTCCTAGATGTCGCTCCCTAAGTATCGCTCATTTCTTGGGGATCGCTTCCCTAGGAATCGCTCATTTCCTCGGGGTCGCTCCCCTAGGAATCTCTCATTTCCTAGGGGTGGCCCTCCTAGGAATCGCTCCGTGTGACCCAAAACCTGCACCACTTTCCACCAAAATATTTTTACCTCTCGATGGCGTTTTCGACCATTCTAACTTTCCTATGCAACCATAAGGCATACCAAAAAAAAGTAGTAACATATCGAATTAATCAAAAACATTAAAACATCAATCACATGAAATATTTTAGATCAAACATACCCCAAAGCATGATTTTCCCCTTAATCCCCTTAACCATGTTTTAACTATAGAATTAGCAAACTTAATCTGAATTAACCCAAATTTTCACCAGTGACATAAAGTAATATTTAAGAATTTTTAAATATTTTTCCAGATTTTTATGATGCATAATTTCACTAATTATCACTAATCCCCCTTAATTAGCCGTAATTAGTGAATAAAAGTGCAAATCACTCACCTTAGCCACAAATAAATCTCAATCTGAAACTCTAACTGATTTGGCATGTATCCCAATATATTCCAGCAGCTCTATCTCAATTTCTATGCTAATCCGCCTTAATTTGATGTAGATTTGGCTATTATGTGATTAGGAAGTGATTAGGGATGAATTTAGAAGGTGAGGCCATTACTAGGGTTAGAGGAAGGTAAGCGGCGGCTGGAAATATGAAAATGAATCATCCTCTAACTCTTTTCAGCCCTCCCATAACCCTAATCCCGAACTGGGTTATGGGCCTAACCGCTAATCACCCCGTTAAGCCCAATTATGCTGTTTTTCACATTCCAAACATTATTTCAGTCATATCTCCCAAATGGTTAGTCCGTTTGATTAATGTGTCCACTCTACGGGAAGGTAAACCATCATCTGAATCCGATGGAAGAGATTTCAGGTCAAAACTCCTTACCAATCAAAAGTTATAGGCGAAACAAGATTCGCTAGGGATAGAACAGTCATTTAAAAATCGGCAAAAATCGTGAACATGGGAAATGACCCCAATAGTCGTTCCCCAAAGTTACAAGACCATAAGACTTCGTATGAAAATAAAATAAATATTCTACGATCCTCCGATGCGTAGAATGTGGGTCGTTACACCTTGGTTCCTTGTTGAAGCAGCAAAAGAAATGGCAGGAAAAGATGGATCAAAACGAGCCTGTTGGATGGAGAGTTCCTTGTTGATTAGCTTTTCATGGAGTTCTTCAAAGGAGATGGGTGTGTCCCTGACATTTACTGCCCCAATGACTGAGTAGTATGAATCATCAAGGTCGGAGAGAACCCTATCAATCAAATCCGCAAGCTCAATTGTTTTGCCCAAGGCAACAAATCGATCAGCGCATTCCTTGAGGGATTGCACGTAATCGGTGATCAAGAGACTACACTTGACTATTTGATTGAACTTTTCCTTTACTTGCTTAATATGGCCTCGAGTAGGGAGGGCATAAGTTTGAGCCAACGTATCCCATAGTTGTTTGGATGTTTTGGCTTGATAGACAAGAGGAACAAGTTTAGGGGATATAGTACCAATTAAAGCACCAAAGAGGAGACAAACTTGACGTGTCCAAAAAACATGGTTTGGGTTTGGTTGTTCTTGTCCAGCATTGTTGGTGATCACAGAAGGAGGGCATTCACGGGTGCCATCGACATAAGAGAATAAATCATGGCCGACTAGGATGGCCTCAATTTGGAGTTTCCGAGAGAGGTAATTTGTGGAATTGAGTTTAATGGCATTGTGAACGCTGAGAAAAGTGTAAGGCTTTGTGGTATCACTGTCATTTGGAATTCGATAGGATGAAGTTTGGTTAAGCAGAGCCATTGAAGAAGAGGGAGTTCAATTGTTTTGGATCAGTACTCCGATACCATGAAGAAGAGTTGTAGAGAAAGATGCTTTTCCATTCATGAATCACAAATATATAAAGTTACAAATACATGCAGTCATATGCACTGCAACAATTATGGAATAAATATCGTTAATGATATTTATTCTATTTCCTCATATTATGGCATACCATTTATTCATAATGCTCCGGTTATGGAATAATATCATTAATGATATTTATTCTATTTCATCATATTATGGCATACCATATATGCAGAGATTGACATAGATTATGTCAATCCATATCATTTACTTCTAATCTAATTTTAAATTGTTAATATATTTTAAGTTACAATCATAGTTGTCAAAAAAGATAAATAACTTTATATTTTTAAACAAAAATCGTATTTTTATACAAAAACATACAAACATTAAATTTTTTACTTGAAGATCTACAATCTTTCATGCAAATAGTTAGTCGTTTATGCATATAATAAGTAATTTACACATGTGCTTTCTAATCTAAAATTTTGTAGTTTTTTATCATATTAAGGTATAGTGATAAATAGATTTATCATTTCAAACAATTTATAATGATAATTTAGAAAAAGATAATTAGAAATATCTTTTTAAATGATTGTTGTCTTTAAACAAAATAATTCATAAAATGTAGTTTTTTTTATGCAAAAGTATCCTTAAATTATTAAGGAAGAAATCCTTAAACACAACTATAATTTTAAACTATTAAAATTTTCAAGCTAGAATTGAAGTAGTTTATCTTTTTGATGTTGTATCATTTGTGTTATTGTATTTTGTAATATGTTTATCATTTGTATCTTTGTGTTTAGTAAATTGATAGTAAAAGAAATTATGTATCTATTTTCATTAGTCTGTGCCATGCTTGTGGTTGTTTTCTAATTTTAAACACATGTACGTTCTTTTGGTTAGATATATGTGTCTATGTATATATGATACTTATTTTTGATAGAATTGACATATAATGAAATGCTAAATGCGCGTTTTCTAATAATATAGGAATGACGTTGTTACAATATGAGGGTGATACAGATGATGATAAGCCAATATTCATGGATTGAAGATGAGCTGCCTAAAGATGTAGGGTTGTCTAGTCATTTAGATATCAATGAAGATCCAGATTGCCGTTTGGAAGAAATTATGGAGGATACTATTTAAACAATGTCAGTTTCCAAAGCGTATAATCTTCGGATTCATAAAAAATAGTTTAGCGAACTGCTTAATGTGGTTATGTGATTGTTGTAGCACTTAATATTAAATTGATACCTATAGACTTCTGTATTGAAATAACTAATCTCATATAAATTTTACTCACACTTCAGCTGTTAGTTGTTCACTGTTTATCGAAGTATATTTTTTATTGGGATTTTATTTTCTTTTTTTAAATGCATATCATGAATATGACAGTGATGCACATGCTTGTTGAATCAATTGCATAGGAAACAATTTGATGAATTGATGATAACCTTTGCGTATATATTATCCTAATTAATTGTGAAGTGCATTTTATAGAACTTTCCACTGCAATAGAATTTACAATATTCTAAGGAATGAATAGAAAGCTTTTTGGTTATCGTCAATATGTTCAGATAAGATGAGGCCATTCTTGCTTCATGATGAATACCAAAAGGAGAGTCTTAGTAGAATACTGAAAGCTTGGAAGTAGACCAATTTCAAATTTTAGCACTTACTTTCTCAGACAGGGTTAAACGGTTAGCAATGGATATTCTACAAACACAGATATCTAATTACATGGAAAGGAAGGAGGGGGTGTAATCCGTAAATTTGGTAAATATGCTCGACTGTATAAGAAGAACGCTAGTTGGAGTGAACACTAATTACATGGAAACAAGTTTGTTTTTTAATATGTTTATCATTTGCATTATTGTGTTTTCTTAGTAATATAAAAGCAGTATACAAAAAAGATAAATAAATTTATCTTTTTAAACAAACATTGTTTTTTTAACTAGAAGATTTAAAATCTTACACATAAAAAGTTACAATACTTTATGCATGTAATAAGTAATTTACACAGGTGATTTTTGATCTAAAATTTTTGCTATTTTTTCATATTAAGGTATAATGATAAATAGATATATCATTTTAATCAATTTTTAATGACAAAGAAGAAAAAGATAAATAGAATTATCTTCTTAAATGATTATTGTCTTTACACAATCAATCATACAAGTTAGTTTTAATATAAAAGTATAGTAAATTATTAAGGAAGAAATGTTTAAACACAGTTATCTTTATAAATTTTCAATATTTTTGAAGCCATAATTGAAGTTGTTTAAAAAGATAACAAGTTTATCTTTATAAAGAGATGATGCATTTTTAAATAAAAACACTCAAATAATGGCTTTTTATTTAAAATTTTGTTAGGGTATTAAGCAATCATTTTTAAATATGTTTATCATTTAGTTTTATAAAAATAGTAGACAAAAAAGATAAATATATTTATCTTTTTAAACAAACAATGTTTTTTTAAGTAGAAGATTTACAATCTTACGTGCAAAAAGTTGCATTATTTTATGTGTGTAATAGTAGTTTACCTATGTGCTTTTTTATTTAAAATTTTATTGTCTTTTATCACACTAAGATACAATGATAAATAGATATATCATTTTAATCAATTTATAATGACAAAGAAGAAAAAGATAAATACAATTATCTTTTTAAATAATTATTGTTATCACACAATTGTACATACAAGTTAGTTTTTTATATAAAAATATTGTTAAATTATTAAGGAAAAAATGTTTAAATACAATTATTTTTAAACATAATTATTAAGGAAGAAATATTTTTGAACCTAGAATTGAAGTTGTTTAAAAAGATAAACTAGTTTATCCTTTTAAAGAGATATTGTATTTTTATACAAAAACATATAAAAATCCTAAAACTAAAGAGAAAGCATTATACAAGTTCAATAAAGCACTAACAAAAAAAATTATAGCTTAAAAGGCATGTAACACAACATCATCATCCCCATATAACAAAATATTAGCCCAAAAGATTCGATTTTCTTTCTGTTGTCTAATAACTCATGATTACTCATCATCTATGATGTTCGACTTCTTCTTCTTCTTTACTTCGACCTCGCCATCATCCAAAACTTATTGACTCTTCTTTTTCGTTTTCTCGATCTCCCTACCATTTGCCTCTTGCTTGCTCTTGTCTTTAATTTTCTTCTTCTTCGGTTCAATTGTGGATTCAACAACATCCTCATCAGTAGGTGAAACTCCATGACTATACTTTGTGCTTTCCATGGTATGCCCCAAGGTATTGCTTTTCTTGAACTAGTCTTTCTTCTTCTTGTTCTTTGTTTTAGTTGAGAGTACAGGGGCTTCTTCACCAGCTAATTAAGATGCTCTTAACATCTTCAAATTCACTCTTTGATTTCTTCTTCTTGCTTTTCATGGTAGAAGAATTATTAATTTCCAGGTCTGTAAACATAAAATAAGTTCAAGGTCATATGCTAGCAAAGATGCATTAAATACTGTACCAAAACGAACTCAATAAATGTTAAACTACAATTTCCTTAGCTACAAAATTTGCAAACGAGCAAGTGAAACAATAGTATATAGAAAAAAAAACAGAAAACTAAGAGAAAACTACAATTTCCTTGGTTACCCTTTTCAAAAAATATTGAAAGGAAAAAAGATTGATGAGTTAATATGCCTTAACAATTATTATTCATCATTGTAAGCATTTTTGGTTGTAGCGTATATAAGATTTAAAATTATACAAGAGGAGTAATTCTGATCAGTAGATGGGAACTAGTTTTGCATTCTATAATATAAGAGTAATTTTGATCAGTGCCATTCGTCGGTATTTATGGTTGTAGCTGTAATTGGAAACTGTTGAATAATTCATGGAACTATTGAAAAAGATAAATACTTTTTTCTTTTTCATAAACTATGAGCAATTAAAAATGTTAAAAAAATCCCTAACACTATATTGGACCTTAATTAACAAAAAATTTGAAAAAACAGACTACATGAAAGAAATTTTTTTTAACCCACTATTCAATAAAGATAAAACTATTTATCTTTTTCCTATGTAAAACAAACACAGACAATCATGAAATACTATTTGTCTATGTAAAACAAACACAGACAAACATTTGTCTGTGTAAACCATTTATCTTTTGTCTATGTAAAGCATTTATCTGTGTAAAACATTTGCATGTGTAAAACATTTGTCTTTGTAAAACATTTTTCTTTTGCCTGTGTAAAACATTAAATCCAACAATCAACAAAATATCAAAAATCATTTGTCTGCGTAAAACAAACTCAGACAATCAACAAACACAAACAAATATCTTCGTAATATACTATTTAGAACAAACACAGAAGTAGTAAAACAAACATAGACAATCATTTAAAACAAACACAAACAATCATTTAACACTTCAACAATAATAGTAACATAAAACACAGACAATATTAAATTGTGAAATTCAGTAGATATAACAAACATAAAACAGTGTCTTTTTTTTTGAAAAGGTAGATGCAATTATCTTTTTTAAATCTAAAATAAAATAAGATATTCTACTAAATAGTTAAAAATTATTAATTATAAAAATTCAATTTTTGCAATCGTTAGTTAAGTTTTACGATTAACATTGCATATTTGCAACTAGCAATTAACACATGACATATATACAATTAAAAATTGTTAATTACATTGCAGTTTCATATTTAATGTATATATCAATTAGAAATTGTTGATTACATTGCAGTTTGATATTCTACTAAACAATTAACAATTAACACATAACATATATACAATTAACAGATGACAATATCAAACTGAACAAATTCAGTAGATATAACAAACATAAAACAGTGTCTTTTTTAAAAAAGATAGATGCAATTATCTGTTTTAAATTTGAAATAAAATAAGATATTTTACTAAACATTCAAAAATGTTAATTACAAAGTTGTAAGTTCAGTTTTGCAACTAGAGCAATTTATAATTGGTAATTTTTATTCTAATCCACAATATTAGTAAGTTAATCCACCAAATTTTATATGATCGTTGACTTTTAATAAAATTTTAATTTTATTCAGTTTATCCACAAAAAAAAACGTACACATTTTCTCTCCTTCTCACTCTTCTTATGTGCGTTTTGCATCGTCTTCTTCGTTCTGGAATCCTAGCATCTAAATCCAAGCTTAAGCGTTAAGCAGAGTAATTCAATGTAATAACGGTCAGTAGTTTTTTTTTAAGTTGATTAATTATATACAAAATTGTATTTTTTTAATATCATCATTATCACAAATAATTGTAGTTAGCTATTTTCTGAAATACTGAAAAATTAATAGAAACATGTTTGAGAAGAGAAGCCGTTTACATCTTGATGAGGGAGACAGTTTGATGTTAAGTGGTCAGTTTCATTGCTTGCTATGCATAGTTTATGGGTGTACTTTGGTTGAAGTTCTAAGGCGAAGGCACGGCTGCATTACGTTATCAAGGCTACAGATTTTTTATTCAGGCTCAGAGACGAGCTTTGACTACTATGGAGGTAGAAGAATATTTTGGTTGTCAGTGAAGGTTCCATGGAATGGAAAGTAGAGAAAATTTTGGTTATAAAATAGTCTATCCGAGGGTGTTAAAGAGAAGAGTATTTGCTATATGTTTGGTATTGTTGGTAGTGGATGAGAGATGTGCTTATTATGTAAGGAGCTTGTATGTTTGTAGACTCCCTGTCACTGACATTTATTAGATCAATAAATTTACCTCCCAATACCATTAGCAGACCAAGATGTGCCAAGATGTTATGTTTACTATATAATAGGGTAAAATCTTTAAGTCAATCCACTCATGGATTAACTTAAAAAATAGTTGTGGACTAACTTATTAAAGTAAAATGGTGGATTAACTTATTAAAACCGTGGATTAGAATAAAAATTACCTTTATAATTTTGTAATCACATACAGATAATTAGCAATAAATGCCTTTAGGTTTATTTACCTTGAAAGCTAAATACATTTATCTTTTTAAACTATTGAATCAAATATATGTACAACATTGAAATGATTGTGCAATTATTTACTGATATGTTACAATAACAGTAAGCATGGTTGTATAACGAACATATGAACCTGCTTTCCAACTATAGAAAATAGATCGATGATGTTAAAGATAAAAACATATATGTTTTTATCTTTTCTAACTATAGTTTAACTTAGATAAATGTGAACAATAACAAACAGCAAAGATAAATGCACTTTTCTTCTTAAACAGTTGAATATAATAACATCAAACTATGTATAATTAATCATAGAGCTTCATGGTAGGTTAAATCATCAAAAAAAAAAAAAAACACTTTATATGCACTATAAATATGTTTAACATTTACAGTAGCTATTTAATAAAACTAAGGCTTAAGTTCTGTTTAAATCAATTACAGTAAAAATAAATGTGTTTATCTTTTTTACATGTTGAATAAGGTAATATTAATAGCTTATTTACATGTTTAATTTCAGTATAAATATGTTTTTTACATGTTTAATGCACTACAAATTTCAGTACAAATATATTTTTTACAGGTTGAATAAGGTAACATTAATAGCTTTTTTACATGTTTAATGCAGTACAAATGTCTTTTTTACATGTTTAATTTCAGTGCTCGGTGAATACAAACAATTGACGAACAACAACTTCAATCAACAATCATTAAATAAAATTCGCAAAATAAAGCAATTGATGATGTAACGACCCAGGGGATTCGACGCCTGAATTCCAACAATAATACATAATCTGTATTACTTGCCAGAACTCAAGTATCGAAAACACCAGGTAGTTATTATAAAGAAATTAGAGGGTGGGATAAGAAAGAAAGAATTTTTAGAATAGAAGAAGAAGGAGAACAAAACACAAAGTCTCACATATCAGTGGAATAAAATATAATATAGAAATAAACTTTATTGAGAGCTTTGAAATAAATACTTACAATCATCAGAGTACATCAACACATCTGGACAGTTATAATAATATGTCCTCATATACAACACAGCAGAATAAATATTTATCATACGTCTGAACTCCTCCAGCACATCTTCTTGAAATTCGCATCATCCAAATCTGAACCTATACATCCTAGGCTAACCCGAGCATTACAAATGACGGGTCAGTCTGGTGAACCAGAGTGAGAAAACTCGCTAAGTTTCTACAACATCCATATTGATTTTAAAGTCAAAAATCCTTTTGAAATAAAAGGATAATAATAAGACCGACCCACACATAAATACGGACGGTTTTTACCTTCTATAACCGAAAACATTTTTGAAATCATATATATCTCTGATATTATAATAATGTCTAATTACAAATAGATATCGATCAAGCGGAACGCTTACATCTCACGCTCCACATATGTAGTATACAAACAAAACCGCAGACGCTTATTGGAGATTAGACTTCCAACCATGACAAGGTATGGAACCACCTCCCGATAGTGTATCTGTAGAGGGGAATACACTAGGTTCAACAAGAATGTCTTGCAACCCGGCCACACATGACCGACCACTCATTTCGCTTGAGTGTATCGAATGTATATCACAAACGGTTGGGAGCTATCTACTATTTCCCAAAAAGGGACAACATCGATAGATTAAAGAAGCAAATGGAATTTCTCTAGATAGGTGATTATACATCCTAATGGGTACGATCCATATAGCCATACTGCCTGCCCGATTTTTGACATTTCCCGGTTGATGAGGCTTGAGGTTATAATTTCCTTCTTGAACATCTGGCAACCATTCACTTTGAATGCCACATTGTCAGATCCGCCAAATCACTAATTGACGCCCACAAAAATACTCTGGGTGTTTATGCTAAGAGAAGGTGTCTTCTCTGCCATCTACAGAGTTACGTTTGTAAAAATCAACGTGCATGATTCTTAAGAAATACTCTGTCATACATTCGTCCATACAAGTCATCCAGGAACAGGATGAACTGAAGGTACCCTCCTACCACATCCTAGGAATCACCCTACAGATCAGTAGCGAGTAGTCCTTGCAAATCCGTAGATTTCAACCATGACAGAACCACAGTACATCTCTGGTTATATATTATAATTTAAGTTTATATATAGTAGACTTTGAAAACTATAGGGGTTGACCAGAGATATAAGTAATCCTTCCGTTTTATGAAGATCTATGGCCTTCAATGGCTCCGTCTTGATCAACATCTGATATCTCCTCCATTTCGTATATGCTTGTCGGAATGGTTTTCGAATATAATTCGATCCCGGTCTTTCCGTACCAACAATCGTATGGGTCAGATTTGATAGTCGGTTATTTAACTATCAAATAAACAACCATTCAACCATAAAAATAAAAATGAACTTACGTGTTCAGTATTCAGCATCACTTGGCCTTTTTAATTTAAAAACAAATTAAATATCTTAATCATACTTTGAAACATAGTATTCCTTCTTATCTTATTATAAGAATATTTGCAAAACCGTTTTTTAAACACCTTAGAATTAATTCATATATATTTATATAATCCAAACTTTTGAGTTCAATCAAATCCCACTAAAAAAACATCGTTACGAAATTTCCTTGATTTTCATCGCTTAGCAGTTATTCTTTATGAATAAACATATTCAAATTATCCTATTAATTCCTTTACTTCATAGTATCGTTATATTTATACCAAAACTCCTTTTATTTCCTTTACATTGGAAATATCAGTTTAGATTCTCAGCTTCTTTTTAATTTCCTTTAATTAACTCCTTATCGATCCATATTATTTCCCTCAACCATTTCCTGCTTTGCAAATCTCATTTCAAATCCATTCATTTCGCGACATTTCATTTTTAGGTATCGTTAATTTGAAACTAACGTTTTAACTTCACGCCCCTTCTATAAAACCTTGTTTATATAACTCGGGTTTAATACAAAATCCTTTTTACCTTGATTTCCTTTTACTTACTCCAAATGTTAAATTAACATTTATTTAAGCTATCGCCTTAACTCAAAAACTCTTTTATAACCTTGTTATGAAATCCAGTTCAATATAACTCATTCCTAACCCTTTTTCAAATTTTAACCATATTCCATTCCAAATGGTTTACTTACTTAAATGTATATCATTTAATTATTATTAATTAAAATAACAATTTACTTCATCATTAACCACTTTTGAAGTAGTAAACTTCTTTATTAACTAAATAAATAATATTTTTTCTTAAATAAAAACTTATTAAAATTAACAAATATTCGTAAACTACTTCATTAGATTCATTTATCCATAACTAATTTAATTTAATAATTAATCCCAGTTAAAGCGATCACTTTATTCAATTTAAACACGGTTATCTCGTTAACTAATTTCAATTTAGATCCTTTCTTTAAATTAATTAATAATATAATTAGTTTAAATAATTCCACTTAATCCAACTCTTAACCCGTCAGGTTAATTTCTGTTCATCTGTTCATAATTGCTATTAACATAACAATTTGCTTTATAAAACAATTAAATAATTTCTTATAAACTCTAAATTATAAATATTTATCTCCTTTTAAATAACTTTAATTCCAATTAACATATCAAAAATCTATTTCCAGTTACAAAATAATTTTAAAACTTCATTACCGTCGATACACTTGACAGTAAATCAATATTTATAAAACAATTGATTTATAGGCCATATGTTGCCAATTACATAAACAATACTGTCCATTGGTTAAAAACAAGCAAACATTGAATTCAGATTCAATGATCAATAATTAAATCAATCATCTAATCAGGTTGGTCAAACAAGTCATATAATGTGATATGAAAATAAATAATAAATTTGAGGAATCCCGTTGGATCCCTCCTACCTGTTTTCCCTGCATCCAAATACGTTATCTCAATTCCAATTCAACAATAGATATAATATTCAACAATAAATAAATAACAGTAATCCAAACATCCATATTCTATTTTAATACGTTTATATTATTGTAAATGTAACCAATAAGGTGAGTTACCTCGTTTGGAAATAATCGTTAGAATAACGATAGGTTTCATTTAAATTAAACTAACGGTAAAATCAACCAATTCAACCAATATAAATATTCCGCAAACAACAAACAATTATCAACCATAGCACAAAAAAATAAAATTAAAACCCAACTTATATAAAATATAAGTGGGTAAAAACTGAGTGTGTTATACTCACCTTGATTCTATTTGTTTCTGAAGCGGTGTCGTTACAGTTAAATTAAACAGTGTTTAATTTAACTGTAATATCCAGCTATCTCCGTCCCTATTCAAAAAAGTTTCATAATGTTGTGTTTATCAATACAGACCCGATGTCTATGATTTTATCGAATTCTGTTAAGAAATGTGCTAGCTATAATCATTACAGAATTCAAATGAATTAAATAAATTTATTAATTACTAATGGCGTGTTAACCTCTAATTATAAATTTATTAAAATTAACGAAATCAATCTTTTTAAACTTATACACAGGCCTCCCACTTCCTATATATGTTTAAAAAAAAAATCGGCCGGTTGATTTCTACCATCATCCTACCGTTCTCTTTGAATGTCCCAATATGTTATTAGATTAACGGTAAGTAAAATCATTAGGCACAACAAAATCATGATTAGGCATTGTTCAGGCGTGTTATAGAAGATACTAGATTAGACTAAATTAATAGCTAGGCACGTGAGGTTTTCGCATGATAAAACATACCCTCTTTTTGTTTGCAGTTCATCCATCTCCAGCTCTTCCTTTTTCACATGCGTGCTACACGTCCTTTCTTATATTTTCTGGACTCCAATTGTTCCTCACGCATGAACCCAAGTACATAGTAGCTCAACTTCACTTTTTATTACTTCTTCGACGCAAAACCCATGTTACCATTTGAAAACAAAAGACAGTCATCTTCCCTCATCTTCGTCCTCTTTTTCCATCGTTACGAGCTTCCTTCTTACCGAATGTTGCTCAAAACAAGCATTCCTTTTTATCAACGACTTCAACCCGACCTCCATCGCGTCATCAGAGAACAAGCACCCCCTTCTTCTTACTGTTCACACAACGAGCATCACCTCCGCCTCAGTCGCTTCACCGGCCAGCACAGCTTGAACGTGACGATAGCCACTGGCCTGCAGTACACCCACAACAATGCACCTTCCCTTTTTAAGGTCCACGAGCATAGAAGCTCCCTACGCAGTCAGTTTGTACGCCTAACTGAAATACACACACTGTTAATATGCTGGAATACGCACAGCAGCTTCACAAAGCCTCATCAACCCTTTTATTCTTCATCACGTCCCCATTTTTTTCTAAACTACTACACCGCTACACAGACACTCTCACATCCAAAGAAAACAGCCCGCCAACCCCATGTACTTGCCAACGCTGTATTCTTTCCCCGTACTCCATAAAGACCCAACAACAATTGACCTTACTCTCTCCATTGGAAACGCTGCACCCTGGCTTCTCTTCCCTCCGTCCATCCGCGCGCCATAGAAACCACCACGCTCGTGTAATGCTGCCAAAATAAATGCTTCTTCACGTCCTAAACTGCTCCAGTTCTACATTAGTTTCTCTAAACTTCTCTGAACCTTCACATTATAATGCCCACGTCCACTCACATCCACCATGTTGCGTCATCTTTAACTTTATCACTTCATTTGCACTTCGTTTCCAGTCCACAAAGCTAGTTTACAACTTCTGCCTTGTTCAAACACATCGCGCAAAGCTCACCTCACCTCCCTCACCATCGAACACTTCTTCTTCCATCCCCACTACGCCCTTTCCTATTTTATCCATGGTAGCCATGCCTCCTCCCCTACTGTTGTGCTCCTCATTTGTTCAACGAGTCTACCCCACTGCTGCATCATTCCCGTCTTCGCTTATCCATTCGAAAGCCACCCAGTAATCCATGAAAAAGAAGATCGAGTTACGAGAAAACAATATGGATGGGAAAAGAAAGTAGCTGCGAGATTCTAGAAATGAATCACAAAATTTTTAGTGGAGTATTAAATTTTATTTTGAATTGTACTTTCACGCCATGGGGGTTGTGGCATATACTGAAAGAGGAAAGGATGAATATTTTTCTTTCGTATTTATAATGAAGGTTCCTTAACACCCAAGTTTTAGCTTCTGTAGGTTTTCTGCCAGCTATGTTGGGCCGGTTGATGGAGAAGACATGAGATAGTGACGAAGCAAGTCAGGGTGATGGTGGAGTTAAGGGCATATGCGGTTCTGTAGATAGATGGAAAGCGAAACAATGTAGCTGAATAGTGTAGCTACTAGCTGTACGTGTTATTTCACATATACATATAGGTCTACAGTCTGGTGTTTCAGGGTCTGCGCTTTTCTTAGGTTGTGTAGGCTTATGTTTAGGGTGGCATGTGTATTTTACCGCATATGTAAAGCCTTAGTAAGAAATAGGTTACGACATACATAGTATAGAGGTTGACAAATGTTTATGATACTTTTCAAGTAAGTAATAGCCTGTTAGGTTGATCATACAGTAGCTATTATATTTCTTAAAGCTGAAGGAAATGTCATTTCGGTATGGATAGCTGAACACATAGTGTGGGTGTATAGTTTTGCTTCAGTATGAAGTATTTAATAATTCCTCTTTTAAATTTATTTATTTTACGGTTACTTTGTTTTACCGTCAACCGTTGTTTACCATTAACTATTTAATATATGGACCACTTCACACAAACTCCAAATGAAATAAAAATAGACGTAACGCTATGTCTCAACATTCTGCTTTCAATGAAATTAATTTCGTTCAAAACGGACTCCGTTTGCACACCAGCGTTATTTTTAATTTGTCGGTTCACCTTTAAATTCCGTCTACCGACAATATAACTCTGTTTGGCTTCAAATCATAAATGTAGCAAAAATTAATTGTACGTATTCCAATAAAATTTGTTTCGTCGAAAACAGAGATCGTTTGTAAAATAAATTATTTTCGAAGCCTATATAATAACGATAAAATATATATAAATTCCAAAACAATATTTAAAATAATAAATTAAATTAAATATGTGACCACCAAAAATATGGGACGTTACATTCCTTCATCTTTAAAAGAATTTCGTCCCCGAAATTACTAAGGTAGAAGAAATGCTACAAACCAAATTTATTAACTTTTCAAAAATCCAATTTTTTTATTAAATTGAAAATCGATCCACTATTATATTATAAATAAAAATTCCAAAAATATCGAAAATTTTCTAACATATTAAATTTTTGGAAAAATTCGGCAGAGTCTCCCTTGTACAGAGGGACTTCTGCGATATTGCAGGATCAACAAATATATATTGTAACACCCTGTGTTTTCTGTTAACATAAACTAACAAATTAAAGAATACTTAATTCTAAATGTGAGAATCAAGGGAAACGGGTTACGCCATTGTGTTCGTCTCGGAATTCTGGTTGAGATAGAGTCCGAGTTTGCGTAAATTGAACTTTGTATGAAGAAGTTATGGTTGTCGGAAGTTTTCAGAAAATTAAATAAATTCAAACAGCTCGAAAACAAATTCAAATTTCGAACCAGAAGCCAGAAGCGGGCTGGTCGAAAAATTCCCGCCTAGGACCCAGGTCGACTAGGGGGTCGACCCTAGTGTCAACCTCCCCCCTACAGGTCGACCTGGGGGTCGACTTGCCCCCCCCCCCTCCGGGCAGATTTGAGAGATGACGATTTGGTGACTGTTTGCTGAGTCATTAGGGTTTTTGGATAGTTCCGGTCTGGTTTGAATGGTTGAGGTTAATTCTAGGTTGATCGGATGGCTTAAATTAATTCTAAACTCTATACAAACACATATAGACTCAAACCCTAAAACCTAATTAAAATTAGAACCATGGCTGTCATGCTGTCACCTTGCAACCTAAAGTAGCCGCCACCATTTAAGAGAAAGAAAAGCTAATCAAATCAATTCAAATCAAGTTTATAACAATAACAACAACGAATTGTCTACTTCAGAGGCGAGTTAAATCAATTTCAAAACTCAGATTTCAGAACTCAAGACCTTCTTTGAGTTGTTAGTTCAATTTCTTTAATAAGATAATTAATAAGTTAATTGGGTTGAGATATAAATTGGGTTATATGGCTATGTTTGTGAATCATTGGAAAAATGTAATCTTTTGTGAATATATGGTAGTTGTTTATCATGATAGTTATGTTGTGGATCCCTTTTCATATGCCAAATCATCTATGTTCAACTTGATTCACGTTTGACATCATTTTATATGCAAGTTTGGGTGTAGATTATATGATAGTTTCTATGTGAATTGTACACTAGTTTACATGTGAATCAAATAAAGTGATTATATGCAAGTTTAGGTAGAAATTGGATTCACATATATGCAAGTTCACCCTTTAGATTTAGATCTATGACATACATCGTTTTATGCAAGTTTGTGATTATGGCCTATGCAAGTTTTAGGTGAAAAACTATATCACATATATGCAAGTTTACACCCCTATGTTTAGATCTATGACATGTAGAGTTTTATGCAAGTTTGTGATTATGGCCTATGCAAGTTTTAAGTGAAAAACTATATCATATACATGCAAGTTCACACCTTTTAGGTTTATGTTTAGATTCCTGACTATACAAAGTTTATGCGAGTTATGTTGTAATTCTTATTTGGAAGTTAGATCTATTTTGGGTGTTATGCAAATTTGTGATGTTTCTTCCCTTTTATGTATTAGACTAATTTATAGTCTAATATATGTATATGTCATGATAAACGAACGAACAACGTAGGGACGATGGGGGTAATATTGAATATACACCTATTGAGAATTGGCATAAATGGCCTGAAAAAGGCATATAATAAATTTAAGATATTAATTGGCATAACTGGTATTTATGGACATAATTGAGACAATTATGGACATAAATGAATTTGGAATTTATTTAAAAATTTGAATAGGGATAATAATCCAATTTGGGGTTAAATGAAGATATGTAATAATAAACCGCCTAAGACATGAGGTTAGACTCTTTTGTGGTGTAAGACTGCCCGGACCCGCCCGGCAAATCCAGCTGCCACAAATGCCAGTCTAATGTGAGAGGTCAAAGGCATGAATTAAATGCGTAACAGTTGTAAAGACAAGAGGTTAGGGTCGTTTGTGGTGTAAGACTGCCTGGACCCGCCCGACAAATCCACCTGCCACAAATGCCAGTCTAATGTGGGAGGTCTTTACGAGGTTACGGTCTTAATGAATTAAGAAACACTTAACCATATAAACATGTAGTGGGACATGAGGGGGTTAAGTGGGTGCCTTGGGTGGCATGTGGAATTTAGTGGGTGCCTTGGGTGGCATTTGAAATACGATTAGATGCACTTAACCAAGATTGAAACATGTAAGAAGACATGAATAAGAATCGGGTTAAGTGGGGAAAAACCTTAGTGGGGACCAAGCATAGGTGGAAGGCTTGTGTCAAGCATGGGGGCCCGTTTCAAACTAGTAACCCTAAGTATCTTTGTGGGCTCGACCCAAGTCGAGGACGGGACACGCATACTGGATTTAATTGTAAGAGGTCAAAACGGGTCAGCGGTGGCAACGCAAGTCCAACGGGTTCATATGCGTGTGTAGGTTCGGGATGGTAGGTAAGACGTTGTTGCATCGTGTAGATATAAGTCGTGCATCTTGGTGGTATCGGATTGCCACTTTGGGGAGTGATACACCCCACTATGGGGCCAGCACGAGTTAGGGAGCCGATCGAAAGGGGGTAGTGGGTACACCTAGTGGAGATAGGGGCAGACGACACCTATGGAGGTAGCTAGGGGTACACGAAACTACCATTAGCATTATTAAGTTCTGTAGGCAGGATCAACCTTTAGGGTGACTAGTGGTGGTGCAGTATAGTAATTATCCTATAGTGATTAGGTGCGCCTTTAACGTTATCTTTGTTCATCTTATTTCCTTTGTTTGCTTTGTCATACCCATTGGCTCACGGTCATTTCCTTATTTTCCAGCTTATGCCTTATCCTAGTTACTTAATGATTATATTGTTAAAGTTATTGCACTCGCCAGACTTTATGTCTAACCCCCTTGTTTCCACCTCTTTTCTTCCCTCCCCCTCCCCAAGGTACTCAGGGTGGGACTAGCACTAGTGGAGCTTTATTTGGACAGCTTTATCTCTTTCTTTGGAAGTTGCTTGGATCGCTGAAGTAAAAGTTCAGCCTATCTTATTTATGGCCATTTTATGTTGGGGTTATGTCTTTTATTTTATGTACTCTGATTTAGTCAAGATGGATATTATGTACTTGACTCTAGTCTTTGGTTTTTGATGATGTAATCAAACTTATCTGTTTACCGCTGCAATAAATGAAGTTTTAAATTTTTAAGTACTTTTTTATATCTGTCTTGTTGTTAAGTTTCTGTTCTATACGCACTTAAACGCTCCATAGAAGTTAATGCATTCCCTTTGTGAGTGACATTAATGGACATGGGGTGTCACATATAAACATCGACCCAACGGTCGGA
This sequence comes from Allium sativum, assembly GCA_030737875.1. Taxonomy (NCBI): domain Eukaryota; kingdom Viridiplantae; phylum Streptophyta; class Magnoliopsida; order Asparagales; family Amaryllidaceae; genus Allium; species Allium sativum. Next base: position 252,315,969 of record CM060920.1, read on the forward strand.
AAACAAAAACCAAGAACAAAAATTTTATATTTTCACGTAGGCGTACCTTATGCGAGCACTATTAAGCATACTGGCTCAATTTATTTCGATATACTCAACAAAAATCAACCTCAAAGCCTTCAGCTACCTGTACTAAACTTAATTTGCCACGTAAGTAACTGATACATGAAATTTGAAATAACATTTCAATTATTAACCAGTTTAACTAAACAAATTTTCAAAACTAACCATACAGCATCATTCATATGCAACATAGGGTTAAATCATTGATTTCAAATCATATTTGATTCCATTCAAATTTACTCTACTGGAATTCATTTCTTAAGTTTCCAATTCATTTAACTCTTAACAAATCATTGATGAAATCCGTCTAAAATACAATCAACAAAAAATTACACAATCAACATAACCCAGTCATTCAGTTTATATTAACTTGAGTTGATATTTAATAATAATATTTACTTGTATTTCACTTGGGTTTTTAATCAACTAATATCCGATTAATTACCATTTGATTATTATCAAATTTAATTCCAAATTCCAATTTATCTTATTTAATTCCAAATTTAACTTCACTTAACCAAGTCGAGTTCCAATTTCATATCCAATTAACTAATTGATCTTCCAATTAGTTTATTTCCATTTAAAAATTCAAACCCTGATTCATTTCAGTCTCATTTACTGGTTTCATATATGAAATCTCCTTTGGTCATATTAAACCAATTCAGATTTGTAATCCGATTTGAATTCAATTCAAATCAATCAAACCCACCAATATTCAATAATTTTGTTAAAATTATTCTTTTCTATACAAAAATATAATTTGGCCAAAATAATTTTATTTGACCATCTTTACAAAATATTATTGTATCGGTTGTCAGTTCGATATTGAACCAATCAAATAACACAATATAAAACATTTTTATGAAATATACAAATACGCACTCTCAAATATATACACTCAAACTCAATCTAGGATATTACTAATCTCATCTCTATCGAATTACGCCACAGAGCCAAGGTTATTACTAAACCTTATGCTCTGATACCACCGTAACGACCCAGGGGATTCGACGCTTGAATTCCAACAATAATACATAATCTGTATTACTTGCCAGAATTCAAGTATCGAAAACACCAGGTAGTTATTAGAAAGAAATTAGAGGGTGAGATAAGAAAGAAAGAATTTTTAGAATAGAAGAAGAAGGAGAACACAACACAGAGTCTCACATCTCAGTGGAATAAAATATAATATAGAAATAAACTTTATTGAGAGCTTTGAAATAAATACTTACAATCATCAGAGTACATCAACACATCTGGACAGTTATAATAATATGTCCTCATATACAACACACAGCGGAATAAATATATATCATACGTCTGAACTCCTCCAGCAATCTTCTTGAAATTCGCATCATCCAAATCTGAACCTGTACATCCCGGGCTAACCCGAGCATTACAGATGACGGGTCAGTCTGGTGAACCAGAGTGAGAAAACTCGCTAAGTTTCTATAACATCCATATTGATTTTAAAGTCAAAAATCCTTTTGAAATAAAAGGATAATAATAAGACCGGCCCACACATAAATACGGACGGTTTTTACCTTCTATAACCCAAAACATTTTTGAAATCATATATATCTATGATATTATAATAATGTCTAATCACAAACAATATCAATCTAGCGGAATGCTTACATCTCACGCTCCACATATATAGTATACAATCAAAACCGCGGACGCTTATTGGGGATTGGATTTCCAACTATGACTAGGTATGGAACCACCTCCCGATAGTGTATCTGTAGAGGGGAATACACTGGGTTCAACAAGAACGTCTTGCAACCCGGCCACACATGACTGACCACTCATTTCGCTTGAGTGTATCGAATGTATATCACCAACGGTTGGGAGCTACCTACCGTTTCCTGAAAAGGGACAGCATCGATAGATTAAAGAAGCAAATGGAAATTCTCTAGATAGGTGATTATACACCCTAATGGGTGCAACCCACATAGTCATGCTGCCTGCCCGATTTTTGTCATTTCCCGGTTGATGAGGCTTGAGGTTACAATTTCCTTCTTGAATGTCTGGCAATCATTCACTTTGAATGCCACATCGTCAGATCTGCCAAATCACTAATTGACGCCCACAAAAATACTCTGGGTGTTTATGCTAAGAGAAGGTGTCTTCGCTGCCACATACAGAGTTACGTTTGTAAAAATCAACATACATGATTCTTAAGAAATACTATGCCATACATTCGTCCATACAAGTCATCCAGGAACAGGATGAACCGAAGGTACCCTTCTACCACATCCTAGGAATCACCCTACAGATCGGTAGCGAGTAGTCCTTGAAAATCCGTAGATTTCAACTACGACAGAACCACAGTACATCTCTGGTTATAAATTATAATTTAAGTTTATATATAGTAGACTTTGAAAACTATAGGGGTTGACCAGAGATATAAGTAATCCTTCCGTTTTATGAAGATCTATGGTCTTCAATGGCTCCGTCTTGATCAGCATCTGATATCTCCTCCATTTCGTATATGTTGGTCGGAATGGTTTTCGAATATAATTCGATCCCGGTCTTTCCGTACCAACAATCGTATGGGTCAGATTTGATAGTCGGTTATTTAACTATCAAATAAACAACCATTCAACCATAAAAATAAAAATGAACTTACCAATTCAGTATTCAACATCACTTTGCCTTTATATTTAAAAACAAATTGAGTATCTTAATCTTTTAATACTTTGAAACATAGTATTACTTCTTATCTTAGTATAAGAATATTTGCAAAACCGTTTTTTAAACACCTTAGAATTAATTCATATATATTTATATAATCCAAACTTTTGAGTTCAATCAAATCCCACTTAAAAACATCGTTACGAAATTTCCTTGATTTTCATCGCTTAGCCCTTATTCTTTGTGAATAAACATATTCAAAATTATCCCATTAATTCCTTTACTTCATAGTATCGTTATATTTATACCAAAACTCCTTTTATTTCCTTTACACTGGAAATATCAGTTTAGATTCTCAGCATCTTTTTAATTTCCTTTAATTAACTCCTTATCGATCCATATTATTTCCCTCATCCATTTCCTGCTTTGCAAATCTCATTTCAAATCCATTCATTTCACGACATTTCATTTTTAGGTATCATTAATTTGAAATTAACGTTTTAACTTCATGCCCCTTCTATAAAACCTTGTTTATATAACTCGGGTTTAATACAAAATCCTTTTTACCTTGATTTCCTTTTACTTACTCCAAATGTTAAATTAACATTTATTTAAGCTATCGCCTTAACTCAAAATCTCTTTTATAACCTTGTTATGAAATCGGGTTCAATATAACTCATTCCTAACCCTTTTTCAAATCTTAACCATATTCCATTCCAAATGGTTTACTTACTTAAATGTATAGCATTTAAGAAATAATTTCTTAAATTATTATTAATTAAAATAACAATTTACTTCATCATTAACCACTTTTGAAGTAGTTAACTTCTTTATTAACTAAATAAACAATAATTTTTCTTAAATAAAAACTTATTAAAATTAACAAATATTTGTAAACCACTTCATTAGAATAATTTATCCATAACTAATTTAATTTAATAATTATCCCAGTTAAAGTGGTCGCTTTATTCAATTTAAACACGGTTATCTCATTAACTAATTTCAAATTAGATCCTTTCTTTAAATTAATTAATAATATAATTATTTAAATAATTCCACTTAATCCAACTCTTAACCCGTAAGGTTAATTTCTGTTCATCTGTTTGCTTTATAAAACAATTAAATAATTTCTTATAAACTCTAAATAATAAATAATAAATATTTTTCTCCTTTTAAATAACTTTAATTCCAATTAACATATCAAAAATCTATTTCCAGTTACAAAATAATTTTAAAACTTCACTACCGTCGATTCACTTGACGGTAAATAAATATTTATAAAGCAATTGATTTATAGGCCATATGTTGCCAATTACCCAACCAATACTGTCCATTGGTTAAAAACAAGCAAACGTTGAATTCAGATTCAACGATCAATAATTAAATCAATCATCTAATCAGGTTGGTCAAACAATTCATATAATGTGATATGAAAATAAATAATAAATTTGAGGAATCCCGTTGGATCCCTCCTACCTGTTTTCCCTGCATCCAAATACGTTATCTCAATTCCAATTCAACAATAGATGTAATATTCAACAATAAATAAATAACAGTAATCCAAACATCCATATTCTATTTTAATACGTTTATATTATTATAAATGTAACCAACAAGGTAAGTTACCTCGTTTGGAAATAATCGTTAGAATAACGATTAGATTTCATTTAAATTAAACTAACGGTAAAACCAACCAATTCAACCAATATAAATATTCAGCAAACAACAAACAATTATCAACCATATCACAAAAAAATAAAACCCGACTTATTTAAAATATAAGTGGGTAAAAATTGAGTGAGTTATACTCACCTTGATTCTATTTGTTTCTGAAGCGGTGTCGTTACAGTTAAATTAATCAGTGTTTGATTTAACTGTAATATCCAGCTATCTCCGTCCTTGTTCAGAACAGTTTCATAATGTTGTGTTTGTCAATACAGACCCGATGTCTTTGATTTTATCGAATTCTGTTAAGAAATGTGCTAGCTATAATCATTACAGAATTCAAATGAATTAAATAAATTTATTAATTACTAATGGCACGTTAACCTCTAATTATAAATTTATTAAAATTAACCAAATCAATCTTTTTAAACTTATACATAGGCCTCGCACTTCCTATATATGTTTTAAAAAAAACAAAATCGGCCGGTTGATTTCTACCATCCTCCTACCGTTCTCTTTGAATGTCCCAATATGTTATTAGATTAACGGTAAGTAAAATCATTAGGCACAACAAAATCATGATTAGGCATTGTTCAGGCGTGTTATAGAAGATACTAGATTAGACTAAATTAATAGCTAGGCACGTGAGGTTTTCGCATGATAAAACATACCCTCTTTTTGTTTGCAGTTCATCCATCTCCAGCTCTTCCTTTTTCACATGCATGCTACACGTCCTTTCTTATATTTTCTGGACTCCAGTTGTTCCTCACGCATGAACCCAAGTACACAGTAGCTCAACTTCACTTTTTATTACTTCTTCAACGCAAAACCCATGTTACCATTTGAAAACAAAAGACAGTCACCTTCCCTCATCTTCATCCTCTTTTGCCATCGTTACGAGCTTCCTTCTTACTGAATGTTGCTCAAAACAAGCGTTCCTTTTTCATCGACGGCTTCAACCCGACCTCCATCGCGTCATCAGAGAACAAGCACCCCCTTCTTCTTACTGTTCACACAACGAGCATCACCTCTGCCTCAGTCGCTTCATCGGCCAGCACAGCTTGAACGTGACGATAGCCACTGGCCTGCAGTACTCCCACAACAGTGCGTCTTCCCTTTTTAAGTTCCACGAGCATAGAAGCTCCCTACGCAGTCCAGTTTGTACGCCTAGCTGAAATACGCACACTGTCAGTACGCTGGAATACGCACAGCAGCTTCACAAACCATGCCAATCACAAAGCCTCATCATCCCTTTTATTCTTCATCACGTCCCCATTTTTTTCTAAACTACTACATCGCTACACAGACACTTTCACGTCCAAAGAAAACAGCCCGCCAACCCCATGTACTTGCCAACGATGTATTCTTTCCCCGTACTCCATAAAGACCCAACAACAATTGACCTTACTCTCTCCATTGGAAACGCTGCACCCTGGCTTCTCTTCCCTCCGTCCATCCGCACGCCATAGAAACCACCATGCTCGTGTACTGCTGCCAAAATAAATGCTTCTTCATGTCCTAAACTGCTCCAGTTCTACATTAGTTTCTCCAAACTTCCCTGAACCTTCACATTATAATGCCCTCGTCCACTCACATCTACCATGCTGCGTCATCTTTAACTTTACCACTTCATTTGCACTTCGTTTCCAGTCCACAAAGCTAGTTTACAACTTCTGCCTTGTTCAAACAAATCGCGCAAAGCTCACCTCACCTCCCTCACCACCGAACACTTCTTCTTCCACCCCCACTATGCGCTTTCCTATTTTATCCATGGTAGCCATGCCTCCTCCCCTACTGTTGTGCTCCCCATTTGTTCAACGAGTCTACCCCACTGCTGCATCGTCCCCATCTTTGCTTATCCATTCGAAAGCCACCCAGTAATCCACGAAAAAGAAGATCGAGTTGCGAGAAAAATAATATGGACGAGAAAAGAAAGCAGCTGCGAGATTCTAGAAATGATTCACAAATTTTTTAGTGGAGTATTAAATTTTATTTTGAATTGTTCTTTCACGCCATGGAGGTTGCGGCATATACTGAAAGAGGAAAGGATGAAGATTTTTCTTTCGTATTTATAATGAAGGTTCCTTAACACCCAAGTTTTAGCTTCTGTAGGTTTTCTGCCAGCTATGTTGGGCCGGTTGATGGAGAAGACATGAGATAGTGACGATGCAAGTCAGGGTGATGGTGGAGTTATGGGCATATGCGGTTTTGTAGATAGATGGCAAGCGAAATAGTGTAGCTACTAGCTGTGCGTGGTCTACAGTCTGGTGTTTCAGGGTCTGCGCTTTTCTTAGGTTGTGTAGGCTTATATTTAGGGTGGCATGTGTACTTTACTGCATATGTAAAGCCTTAGGCAGAAATAGGTTACGGCATACACAGTATAGAGGTTGACAAATGTTTATGATACTTTTCAAGTAAGTAATAGCCTGTTAGGTTGATCGTAGAGTAGCTGTTATATTTCTTAAAGCTAAAGGAGATGTCATTTCGGTATGGATAGCTGAATACATAGTGCAGGTGTAGAGTTTTGCTTCAGTAAGAAGTATTTAATAATTCCTCTTTTAAATTTATTTATTTTACGGTTACTTTGTTTTACCGTCAACCGTTGTTTACCATTGACCACTTCACACAAACTCCAAATGAAATAAAAACAGACGTACCGCTACGTCTCAACATTCTTCTTTCAATGAAATTAATTTCCTTCAAAACGGACTCCGTTTGCACACCAACGTTATTTTTAATTTGTCGGTTCACCTTTAAATTCCGTCTATCAACAATATAATTCTGTTTGGCTTCAAATCGGAAATGTAGCAAAAATTAATTGTACGTATTCCAATAAAATTTGTTTCGTCGAAAACAGAGATCGTTTGTAAAATAAATTATTTTCGAAGCCTATATAATAACGATAAAATATATATAAATTCCAAAACAATATTTAAAATAATAAATTAAATTAAATATCTGACCACCAAAAATACGAGACGTTACAGATGTACAGCAAATTGTAATCGACAAAGGGGTACTTACTTGTTCAACAATCAGCAGATTCAAATCATTGCAAATCGTCAACGTAGATTGTCTATGTATCGATATTCAGTTCTAGGCTACACGATTTGATTTTTTCAACAAATAATCAAAGTCGGCTACACGATTACGCGATTTTGATTTTGTAGACAAATCGTCTTTATAAAACCTAATTTGATTTTCGTTTGAAGCTTCGAATGTGAGTAGCGATACTGATTTTACGGCCGACAATGATTAAGGAAATTTTGGTCTGGAAAATAATTACTTGGAACGCGTGTTTTTAAAATTAATTGACTGAGGGAAATAAGCCCTTATTGTAAAATTCAAGGGTTGTCGTAAGAGGGGGTTATTAGGGGAGGAGGGAGGGAGGTGAGTGGGTGCAAGATACCAAAAAGAATATTTGTCCTTATTAAATATGATCACTGTTTCAAATATCGAAAATATCACCGGAGATCTCGTATGGTATCTCGTTTTGGACTCCTTCCAAGACAGACAACAAATATGACTGTAAATCCCATTTCGAATATATTGCACAAGATATTGTAATATCAAACGATATATCGACCGAGACGCTATACTGGAACATCGTTTGAGATCTTAGTTTTTCTAGTTAAAATTTAAATCTGCGTCTAAGCCAGAACAATAATTAAAAGACTTAAATCAAGCCACGATAATCTCCTGATATTTAACATTTTAAATGTTAATTGACCATATCATATGTTTTATATGTTTTACAATGCTTATGATTTTCATATTCGTCTTTTTAACATACATGTTGCTTACGAAATGATGTTCTACTTATGCTGAACTTTTTAATGTTTTGGATCTTTTTTATATTTTATGTCTAATAATAATTCATGTTCATGGATTATATATTGTAAACACTAATTTACTTGCATTGTGTTACATTTCTATTTTAAGCATATTGCGATTTGGAGTATGAATGATAAATTGTAAATTAAGAATAATAAAGTGATTTTGCAATTCAAGATTAAGTTACTATGTTTATAATAGTATTCTTGAAAATCATTGTGTAAGAACATCATTTTCTAACATATCATGTACCTCAGATTGTTCCGATATGAACTTTCAGACCCGAGATGGAAATCCGAAACGAACCCACCAAGTTAGACTCATCTGCTCATCCGGCATCTCCTTCGATACGAGATCAAATCTCTAAAATCTCCGAGACGAAACGTGATCGATATTCGAGATTTAGAACCTTGTTCATGATAACAAAAAACCAACTCATTTGCATTCCATACTCTATTATTAATGACATATATTTTTTATTTTATTTACATAATTCAACATATTTTAATATTACAACTTAAATAGTGCTTAAAAACGAGGATCTTTTTCGACAAATTCCAATGGTGTATAGCATAATTATAAAAGCATTTTTTTCCTAGAAGAATTGACCACAGACCCAATAATAAAATTAACCCATGAAAGAAGCAACCATTAGAAAATATAGCTATTATTGATGAAACAAAGAAATGCGAAAGGCTAAGAAAAGACATGCGAAAATAATTGAACACCATCTTCATCACTTTTGATTTTACTTGCCATTCCAGTAAAACTTGATGAATACACCGAAATCTACTAACTATTGGTAAAGCAGCAACCCATCAATACACATCAACCAAAATCTAAAATAAATGAATGGAGTAACTAAAACTGGAAGGAAAGAGGAAGAAAAAAAAGCCATAACTGACATGTATAAAATATGAGTATAATTCAAGATGGCGTGGAAGAGGTAAATTTTGTTGCATTAGCAAATGCAGAGTTCATGAATAAAATAAGAAAGAATTAGTACCACCAAAGTAGAATACTATCATACAAGGAATCGGCCTTGAATTTTGTAAAATCAAAGAATCTGCCTTGAACTTCTATACAACATTCCAAGCATCACACACATTTACTCAAGAACTCGTTTCAGGACATTTTCCAAATTCAAATGTTATATCGTCAATGCTTCTTCTTCTTCTTCTTGGATTTTCTTGTTGATTTCTGTTTCTTGTTAATCTTCAAGGTCTCCTCCTCCTGCAATTCCTTCAATAACGCTTCTTCCTCCTGTGATTCTATAAGTGTTACTTCCTCTTGTAATATTTTCTTGGTATCTTCTTCTTGTAGTTTTATCGACGCTTCTTTCCCTTGTAAATTCTTTAACAATTCCTCTGCTTGCAGTTTCTTCTGCGCCTGCAGTACTTGTAATTTCTTCTGGAAGTCGACTTCTTGTATTTTCACCATTGCTTCCACTTCTTGCAATTTATTCAAGCATTCTGCATCTCGGTTATCTTTATCTCTAACATCTCCCTGAAATATTATCATCAGCACTTCATCGCTACTTTGTAGTTTCCTCAAGGCATTATGTTCTTCCAAACCTTTCAGGTGTAATTCTTCTATTGATTTGTTCTGCTCCTTTACTCTTTCAACAAGTTTGTTTAGACGTACAAATATCAAGTTTCTATATACCGATTCATAAAGCCCAAAGATAATCTCAGCCCTTATCACAAAATTTCCATTATCTTCCAACTCTGTCAGCTTCATAACTTCATGTAAACAATTCAAAAGGCAACCCACTGCATACACTGCTCCATATAACACAAACCCATCAAACCAATTATGAAAACTCCCCGAAAAATTATCCTCGATCAACGACTCAATCTTCTCTATGTTCTTGTAACACCGATTCTTCCACATCAGAACCTTCTTTGAATCACCATCCGTGTTTCTGATCGGTGGGCCTGTCAAAATGGAATTCGAAATCGTAGTTCTACTGTCTTTGAAATTGTGGCAAGCTTTCATGAAATAATATTCATAAGCAAAAGGTTCAGCTGATAATAAACCAGCGTCCTCCACAGTTGGGAACATGATTTCGGGTTTTAGTTGATTGATTGTAGCACTGATAGCATCAAATGCAGCAATTATGAGTCTAGAGTAGAAAGTGAGGATGTTCAAGTTTTTGTTGGATTCTACTTGTTCTCTCAACCGACTGCATCCTCCATCTAGTAAAGAATCCAACATTTCATCCATGGTCTCAAATGCAGTCTTCTTCTTTGAAGATGATGGAGGCTTCGAGCTGGAGGCTTCAGTGTTAAGACTCATTGTTCAAGAATTAGGGTAGAGATGGATTGTTTTTTCTTGGTGCTGAAATTCGGGATGACAGAAATAATGGTTTGGAAGGAGAATAATAGATTAATGTGGGGATTCGTCCCTTTATATAAGAATCACTGCCATTTAATTCTATATGTAACCCTTTACAAAGGAAAAGATGGTAGTAAGAGGTAAGACGTTAAACCCTTTCCCCCGTCCGTTTTGTCTTTAAAAAAAGGTACAGGTGCAGAGTATTACACTATATCTTCCTATTCTGCATTAATCTTGACATCTTGTACTAGTCACTGACCTCGATCAACAATATCCAAGTTAGGAGTTAAAGGGAACTCCATTTTAAACAACGGCAATAACCCAAATATGAATAAAATTTCAACTGGGAATTTTACCAAATAGCAATGCTGCGTCTCAACACTTGACATTTTTTATATCAGAACAACCAAATGACAAATTTAGGTGATAACGGATAAATTGAGCAGGTGGTTACAAGAATCTAAGCAGAACATATCGTATCATATGTGTCGCACATAAGGTCATCTGATTTATAAAATCAGCGTAGAAACGAATAAATATAAAAAACAGTAATATAAATAGGAAGTAGATACCTCAAATTGTACCAAGTAGAACTTGTGAAACGGATGAAAGCCATTGCTCCGTTTCCGTAACTCAATCTAAGCATTTTGTCGTTAACTTTGGGAAATTCGAAGAATATTTTGTCATTTGGTACAAAATACCCCTGGTACCGGTGGTCGCAGAAATTCGAAAATATTGAAAATTAGAGCATTGGACTTATTCCTAGGGCTGTTACGACAACGGTAAATTTACCATTATCATACCATTACCAGTCGATCGGTAACCATTTTTGATTGAAATCGGTATACCAGTTAAAACGGTATGGTTACGGTAAATTTACCATTTTTAATGGTAAATTATCGGTAACGTTTCTTCAATACCAGCGGTAACGGTAATTTACCAGTTAATTCAAAACCTAAGTATACTCATCTGATATGCTTTATAACATGCACGTAGAACCAAATAAATGATTGTATTTATTTCAATAATCAAATGAAATAATCCCAGATACACTTATTTTCTTTTTCATTTATGTTTTTTTATAAACTAACACTACATATAGTATAATAAAGATGCACTATGTACAAAAAATATGTTAAGATATAAACTTCTTTGGACAAACATGTTAAGATTTAAACTTCGTTGGACAAACGGTAATTTACCATTACCAGTGTAACGGTTACCAGATTATCGGTATACCAATCATCGATATACCAGTCGATCGGTAACGGTAACGGTAAGCAATTCTGGCTTACCAGTAAAAACGGTACGGTAACGGTATTTTCTAAACGGTAACGGTAACCGTTACCATAACAGCCCTACTTATTCCTATAATATTTCAAAGCCTTTTGCAACAATCATTTACCATTTATAAAATTTTATTTTGCCATTTATAAAATTTTATTTTTTGTATACAATTTATTCAATTCTATTTGAACAATTTTCTGTATCCATTTATATGCATTCATTTCAAAAAAAAAAAAATAGTGAAAAAAAGGAAAAACAATATAATTTTTCAAAATACACAACTTTAGGTGCCAGTATTTAAAGAAAATGATGCATGGTTTCATAATTTTTTGCGGACTTTTTGCAGTAGTTTACATAAAATACAATGTTTATCTCTTTATTTTTAATAGTGTTGCTAAAAACACTCAGGAAAGTGCTTCCTAATACCACGGATAAAAATTATCAATTCATTAAATTTTATGTGCTTTTAAATACCAAATTCATTTCATACGACAATCAATCAGCGTACAAAACTGTTTTGCACGGTGAACAACCGTTGACCAACATCGTTTTTCACGGTCATTAACCACCGAACTATTGTTATTCGGTGGTTGATCACCCAGAGAACGGTGTTGGTCGGCGGTTGTTCTCCGTATGAAAAAAAAAAAAAAATGAAAATAATGAATTTGGTAGTCTTTAAAATGATTGGTATTAGGAAGTGTAACCTAAAATTTTATGATATTTTTTAGTAGTTGTGTTCGGAAGCACTTTTTCGGGTGCTTTTAGCAACACATCATTTTTAAAGAGAATTGACTGACTATTATAAAAAGAAAAAATTCATATCATTTTATAACACACTTTAGCAAAAAACTATCAACAAGTTTAACAGATAGCAAAACACCCTCAACCAGGTAGAGTGGAAAAAACAATAAAGGCTCCTTGAAGCATAAGTATCCAAGGATCATAATAAGAATACAAACAAATAAAAAGAAAATAAATGTGTCTACTTACGAGGTAATAAGTGCCTGCATATTATCTCTTTGCATTATATGTCTTATGGGATACATAAATAACTGAAGTCTTAATTAGTAGTTAAGAGAATTTAGTGGCTAGTGTCCTCTAATCAATAAAACATGTCAGTAACCATCGGTTAAGGTATTGAGTAATCATCGGATTCGCCTTATATACGATATATCTTGAGTGAGGTCGCAAGCGGGCAAAAATCCCATTTTTTTCGTAATTGTGTGAGGTATTAAGAAGTTAGAGGGGTCGTATCTTAGTTTTTTGGGTTTGGGTGTGGGTGGTTTGGAAGCTTCACATAAAAAGGTGTTATATTATATATTTAATAACTTAGTTTTGGGAAGTGTGCTACCTTAGGTATAGTAGTAAAATCATCGTGTGTACAGTACAACGTTAAGCTAGAATCACTAACCTTATTAGACATAATTTGGGTGAAACTAAATGGGACACATTTGTATATTGTGGACATTTTTATACATTTTCTACTCATAAGAACTAGTTGTTTTAACGCTTTCCTCATTACAACTCTCAGGATAGCATTATGGAAAGTAGGTCTTTGGTAGTGGATGCGTTTGGTTTTCCATCTTGTTATGTTCAGTATTGATGTAGCAACTTGCTTTTAAGATGATAGTCATAGTCGGTGTTTATTATCCTACCTTGTTTTCGTTGTGAATTTATCTTTACTATACTCTAATTATACTCATGCAAAATTATTGCACGTTCTAGATCAACATAATACGTGCTTTGATGAGTTTGTGCTTCGACTTTTATTGAAATTTAGGCTCAGAAAAGTGCAGGTTGATATACCCATTTAGGAGGTATACTAAATATTTGTGGGTACGGAGTGGATCTAGACGACATCTAGATGACTGGTCGTACCATTCTAGGGAATATTTTATTGACTTTCAGTATCCAACATAGGGGGTTGAGCATGTGTGTCATAGAGAAGGATACAGCAGTACATCCCCATCCCCGTGACGGGGAGTTATAATCAAATTTATCCATCAGTACAAAAAGCCACATTGAGGTATTCGGATGAACTCAGCTCGAGTGATTATAGTCCATTATGTAGGAGCGACCAGTACTCGTAGGACCTTCTTTCCCTGCACCATCTTTGGACAATAGAATTTGGGCATATGGGGGTTAGCTTTGCGACGGACTCGGGTTAGACACCCACTTGCGAATGCATCCTCCCTAAGGATAATGGGTACAGATTTGGGAGTAGACCAACCTCAACAATCTGTACAGCTGTACGAGAAATCAAAAAATTTTGAGTCTCAGCAGGCTTTCAACAACCATCATTCGGGGGGAAGGGGATAAAGCCTGAGTGAGGCCCTAGCCTGTTAGACCTGAGCCATATATGTCATGGTGACACAGACTGTAGGATCCTCTCAACAGTAGGAAATGAGGATGTTATGGAGCAAATGACGGCCCTAGCTCACCGATAGAGGAAGATGGAGTATAGGAAGCATGACGTTATTCGTATGTTGTGTGAGTTATTGGAGGACCAGATAAGGCAGAAGCAATTGTTACGTTGCATCAAGTCTATGATTTTGACTTTACTTTGCAGAGGAGGATCTAGCTTTAGGCCTCCAAGCATTACAGATTAGTTATATTTAGCAGTAGTGCAATTTAGAATGATTTATGTTTTTCTTTCCATTCAGTAGTATGTACTCATGTATATAACTACTATGTACAAGTTATTATCAAATCAGTGCTTATTAGTAGGATATCCCTTTTATGTATTTCTGCAATGATCACTTTAAATAACACATACCTATAAATGAACCAATAAGAGAAAAATAAAGTGAAATTGTAAAGAACTAGAAAGAGAAACAACAAATTAAAATAAAAACAAAAGAGATGATTACAACAATAAGAAGAAAAAACAAAAGGATAAGTCCTTACATGTAAAATTCTATGTTATTCGAAGAGAAAAAATTTCTTGTGTAAACTATACTTGGAAAAGATAGGATTGTATTTAGAGTGTTGTAGAAAATTCCAAGTATAGAGAAAAAGGGTACGTAAAAGAGGAATGAAGAGTACAAAATTTTCCATTTATATCCTTTTCTAACATAAGAAATCGAATTTAGAAGATTAAATTTTTATAAATTCGAGCATTAAAAATGGTGTGTTAGGATTTTGGATGATCAAATTGGATGCAAAGTTGGTTGAACTGTATTTCTAATCAGTATAAGTGTAGAAAATTTGGATGAAAAGCTATTTATTTTTTAAAATTTGCATTCATGCAGAAGTGCCACTGTATTTGGCATGTTTAGCATCATACTTCGAGAAGAATTTTTAAGAAAGAAGCATTCATATAAGAAGTACTGCTTTGAAATTTACGTCCATTCATGTTATTTATAATGAGAAGAACCGTGCATTCTTACGTGGATGGTTTAGAAATTGGATGTACACTAAATGGATGTTAGTATAAGATGGATGTGCGAAGGTTGCATGATCTCATCCTTGTCGACTTTCGATGATGAAATTCCTAAAGGATGGGAGAATGTAACACACCTCATTTTAAAAATAAAATAATAATGTAAATTAAATATCAGACTAAGAAAATAAGCGTTTTTGAAATCATTGGAATCTGCTCACGAAACGTATATTATTGTGCTTGTGATGATTTGATGATCAATTTTGTTATCACTAAAGTTTGCATTGATATTATGGAAAGAAGTAAAAGCTTCAAAATTAGAAGACAAAATAGAAACTAAGAAGAAAAGACTTCTAAGGGTAGCTAAACTGACACTAAACTTCATGACCCAGAAACACGAAGTCAAAAGGATTGAAAAATAAGAAAGTCGATACCAAGTACAGGTGAAATGATAGTGAAGTTGACACCTAGAAGGAAAGGATAGGAGTAAAGACGGCACCAAGAAGTGGAGTCATAACAAGTGAAGCCGGTACCGAAAGCTTGGAATAATAAATGAACTCGATACCAATATAACAAGATGGAATAAGAAGTCAATACCAAGGATACAGAAGGAACTAGCGAAGATGGCACCGAAACAATGACTTTATGAATATGCTATCGGCACCAACATAGGGGAATAAACAGCTTAGTGCCGATACCAAGAAAGGAAGGCTGTAAAGGCACGTAGTCAACACCAATATGCAGTGAGCAATTAGCTTGGTGTCGACACCGAAGGATGAAGGAAAATACATAAAGACGACACCAAGAGAAATGAGGTTGAAACATGAAGTCGATACAGTGAGTACACTGAGCACAAAGCCGGGACCGAATGCTAAGAACCGGTGTCATCAAGGGCGATACCAAACACAAGGAATAAAAAGCAATTGAATCGGCACCAAAATGTATAAGTTGGAAGTATGAGACTGGAACCGAATTCATGAAGGGAAAGCATAGGGTCAGTAACAAATATGATGGGAGCAAGAGAACGCTATTGACACCAACAAGCTTGGTTTCGATACCATTGCACAAAGGCGACACCCAGAAGTGCCGGTACCGAAGCCAAAAAGCGTTGACATGGGCTAGTACCCAAAGGTTGATGTGGAAATGAGGTTTCCCACACGATCGCTATAGAAGGAGCTCCGAATCTTCTATAAATAAGACCCTATGTGTCACATTTTGGGGAACTTCTCTCATTCCAAAATCCTGTACTCAATTCTAAGATACAAAACCCTAAATCAGATTGGGGACTTTCACATTAATTGTAAATACTCATGATAAATGAAATCGAGAGACAGAGATCATACTTATTTTCAATTCTATAATCATATTGTGATCAAACTGGTTTAACAGGAAGTTATCGACTATTCTCATATACAAAATATTCAAGCGCAAGCACGTCCGAAGGAGAATCATTGAGCAAAATCAATGATTCTTCCCTCATGATTTACACCTTTGTCATAATATTTTTGAATATGTCTAATATACCATAACATCCAATGACTTATTATAGCTTATGACACGATAACTGACACGACCAAGGCCTTTCGTAGGCTGGATCAATGTGGAAGTATCACTTTTTGTTATTAAAGATTATGATACATCATTAAATGTGAACATTGTCATATCTTAGACTATTTCCTCTTAACACATTGTACATTATTTTATCTTGAATCTAAAGAACACCTTTGCAACAAGGTTACCTACGTGTATGAGAGGGCCATAACATGAATACCCCCAAACTTTAATCCGAGCACTTAGAACGTCATCCGCGATATAACCATGCTTCACTTAAAAATGCACTATTGATACACTCGAAAGAGGGAAACTCTTGCATTCAAGAGGAAGCATCGGTATTCCATGAGACAATTAAAGCTCAATAAATTAAGAGGGTATTGTGTTCAAACTCAACATAGCTTAGGTCGACCTGCTTATTAAGTGTGTTCTCTAGATTGATCATCCTTTAATTTCATTATATATGTTCTGCCAGTTCTCAGTTGGGTGTTGACGATTTTTATCGTTAACATGGCGCTTAAAGGAGGGCAAGTACCTTCGTCTCAAGTATCTTATTATAGATTAATTTGTGAATGTTTTGCTTAATGACAGTATAAGATGAGATCAAAAAGCCTAAGCAATAGTAATGAGGGGGGAACTCACATGACCACTCTCGAAGAAATATAACCTATCATTCAACCCAAATGCTACTGAAGTAGGCCAACCCTCTATTCCAGCACAACCTCCAAACTCGAATTATGTGGATGATACTGACATCAAGATCAAGGCTCTGTAACAACAACTTCTTGAAATGCAGATCTCTTGCAAATTACTCGGTCAAAAAAGTCTTTAAAGAACATCAGACTGAATCAAGGTGAAGAAGTTGAGTCTTGAAGGAGAAGCGCACCCATCCCACAATTCGGGGAAAAGGAGAAAATCAATTTGACTTCCTCCAAGAAGAAAAGACCCTATCTTTCATAGGTAGTCCACCAGAGACATCAACGAAGCAAAAGCAAAGAGAAATCTGGAAGCTCGACTACTGAAGAATGCAATCCCAAAAGATCAGACTATGATAACTCCAAAGCTTACTTCAAGAATATGGAAAAGAAGGCTGTCAAAGACTTACTTGGAAGCAAGGGAAAATAACCTTGGATAAGCAGGTTAACAATAATGAAAGAGTGGCCCTCTTCATTAATGAAATCATGAACACAGTGATACCATTATGTGTGAAGATTCCCACCACGAAATATTTCGGAACTGCTGACCCAAATGATCATCTCATGGTTTTCGATAGCCGAATGGATCTTTACAATGCTTCAGGAGCTGTTCGATGTCGAATATTTCCAGTGACACTTCAAGGAGCGGCTGCTAAATGGTATTGCCGGCATTGAGAGAACACTGTCTACTCTTAGATGCAACTTTCTTATGTGTTCTCTGCATAATTCTGCATTTGCAAAGATCTAAGTATGGACTCACTACACCATATATGCTAATTAGGCTGTGTTTTTAGCCGTATCTAAAGCAGTTAGGCACGGTAAAATGCCATATAAAAAATGGTGCGTTAAATTAATAGATACGGCTATAAACCGTATCTCACTAGAAATAACATACGGCTCTTAGCCGTATCTAAAGTGTAATCAGACACGGTCTTTGACCGTATCTAATTATATGTGTATGTACATATATATATATATCATATATGTATATATATATAACAGAAACTGTAGCACATATTTTTCATAACACAGAGCATATATATCACAATTTATACACAGGAATAACATAATATATATATATATATATATATATATATATATATACTCAAAGCATTACAAGTTTTGTCATAACACGAACACAATGTACATACAAACATATACAATAAAAGGAAACTATCAAATATTTTCATCACATTACGAACTAACAAAAAAAGGTAAAAACGTACCAGCTTGATAAAACTCCAGTCGAGGCCAGAAGATTGAGCGTGATAGCCAGCTTGAGTTCAAGTTTCATTTGGCAGCAAAACTGAATCGTGATATATAGCCTGCAGCCTGAGTTCCAACAGCACAAAAGCACCAAAATCCCCAACAGGACTGCCTATAAAATACAAGAAACAAGTTACAAATACTTCACTGGACAGGAGATCGACATTGTAACTTACTGTGACTGAGATGCAGACATGAATACAGAGATAAGTGTATGTCGATTAGTGTGTTTGTGTACACCGGTAGTCGATCACGTGCTTTGTGGTTTATCATGACCTCCAACATCGTATATAGGAGATCGAAATTGTACACATGAATACAGAGAAACTGATATAGCATTCGGTTCGAAAACAAGTTTTCTACTTTAAGCCCCATCCATGTGTTTGTTTAGTCGATCAGTATATGTCTCAAAAATGAATGAATACACATTGTAATTAAACCGGTTTTACTATGACCATAGGATTTTAAATGAAATTAACTATACATAGGAGTGGAAAATTGATGGGCATTAAAAATGCAAACCCAAAAGAAGAATCACCTGGACTGTAGTCCATCTACAACACCGGTAGTTCATACCCTAGCATACATAACATCCTTCTATACACATAAAAAGGAACAAATAAACCAAAAGAATATTCAAGATGTGCACACAACATGTACATTCAATTCTTATGTAAGATACTACGTATAAATAAGTGTAAAATAATATATACATGCTCCAATGGCTAAAGATATTGAATCATCATCTTCGGATGACGCACATACTCGACTTTTTGATTAAGAATTTATTGGGCGATCCACCAGGTGGATGCATATTAACTCACATGCAAGGTCAGTAATCCATGATTATTAGCTTTTTCCAAATGTTGAATGCCTCTTCGCTTAACCTTTGGAAAAAGCTGCTTTCACTTGCAACTTTTAGTTTCTTTGAAGCAGACTATGTAGTGCAACTTACACTACAGTCCCTACTACAAAGTAGGGGAAAGTTGCTAGTGCAAGCAGCTTTTTGCTAAGGTTAAGTGCAACAGCATCTGACATTTGGATAAACCTAATAAGCATGGATACCCGACCCAATGCGTGAGCTAAAATGCATCCACCAGGTAGATCGCCTATTAAAATATTAACCAGAAAGTCTAGTAATCATTCATCTACTAAACTTTTCAACAAACCTGTTAAAATATTTTTAGTACACTTATTATCTCTCAAAACAGAGTAAACTTGTAATAAGACAACCCAATTTAAATTTCAAGCATAAGGCAAACAAACAGTCAAATGATGATGAAATCATGGTTAAATATTGAACTATAATTATCTATTTGCTCAGTTTCCGCCACATTTCAGATTCAACGTGGCAAACGATTTAAATAACATATCATCAAATGGCTATTGCAAATAGAATCAGGTTATGGACAATTGACATTAAACATCTTAACATTAGTAAAGGTTACTGCATTCTTATGACTAACCCATTGTTATTTCTTTGTTTCATGGATATACCGCAATCTAAAATTATACCATACATGTTTCCAATAGCAATTCAGATGTTTTTTACATTATCACAAAACATGATTCAAATTTGATTTCTCTGACTCCAGGGTATAACCACAGATCCGTCCCTTACACAAAGTAGCAATCAACTAACACACTTACACAAACCAATTCAATTGAAAAAGCTAACACACTAACACAAAGTAGCAATCAACTATCACACAAAGATTTCAATTTATTCCCTACTATCAGGCACGCATGCCACAATTCAATTGAAACACATACCTGTTGTCGAAAGAGGGTTAGGGAGACCAAGGGTCGCTGCGTTTGTGTCGAAGGAGAGGGTTGTTCGTCTCTGTTGGAGGAGGAGATTCCAAAGAAAGGTGGAGGCACGATTTGGTGACCGAAAACCCTAATTTGGGTTTTTGGTCACCATTAAAGTAAACAAAGGGAAAAGGGAGCGGCCAAATTTTTTATTCCGAGTGCCTAATGTATGTCACAATATGATACGAATTCGATTTGGCCTAAAGCTGTATCAAATTAACTGATCCGGGGCTTCGTTGATGGATGGTCAGATTTAGGGCGTTTGGGCTGGTGTGGATAGCAAAATGTAGTTTGATACGGATCTGAGCACTATCAAATACGGCTATAACCCGTATTTTATCTCCGCATCCTTGTGTGCCAGATTGGCTGTTATGGTGTAGTGACTACACTGTCATTGCAAATATATAGCAAAGGAAAGGAGAATTTTTGGGCTATTACCTAAAAAGATTTAATGTTGTAGCTCTGAAAGTGAAGGACATGAACGACCGTGATAAACTCATCGCCATTTATTCAGTATTGATTGAGAATACTCCACTTTGGAAAGAGCTATACATCCATGAATGCAAGGACTTGCAAGGTTTTCATTTCCAAGCAGATAAGTTCATCCGCATGGATGAATTATATTATTCAAGGAAGAAGCTTGGCTTGCATGGGGAAGAAAGGAAATCCGTCTTTAATCGAAATCATAAACCTCAAGGTGGGGAATTAGGATTTGATAGAAATTAGAAAAATCCAAACCGAGAGAATTCTAATACTATTTCTGTAGCCTTGAGTAAACCCCTCTCGTTCATATATGTTATAGCGAAGGAGAGAGTCAACTTCCCAATTTCTCCCAAAGCTAATTTTTTTTTTCAAACCATTCAATAGTCGGAAATATTGCGAGTATCGTAAAATAAATAGGGCATGAAACTGACGAGTGCAAAGTGCTCGAGGGTATAATTCAGAAGCTTATATATGAAGGATACCTAAAAGAGTTTATCCAAGACAAACAGAAAACAACTCAGCATTCCGACGAACACCAGAAAAACTCAACTAACGTGGTAGAGGTCCCAATTGAAGAAGGTCCATTGGATCTGGGTCCTTCGAAAAATCAGATAAATGTGAACCATAGAGGGACACTTCCTGCCAGAAACAATCAAGCTGCCCGAAAGAGGCCCATGAGGGGATATTTTCCATTCAGGAGGAGCCTCTCCTTAAGAATGCCCGGTTTAACATCAAAATGCACAACTTGGAGGTGTCACCAAACGAGATGCAGAAAGGTGTCAATCATTTGCATAATGACCCTTTAATGATCACAGCATGGACTGGGCTTTCAATGGTTTCAAAAATTCTTGTCGATGTTGAAAGTGAAGTTAATGTGATCTTCAAGCAATCATTTGACCGAATGGGCCTTTCTGAACAAGCGCTTGAACCTAGCAGTAAACATATCTTCGGGTTCAACAATAAAGGGTCCACTCCGATTGGGAAAATTAAGTTGTTAGTCCAAGTTAGATTGCCTTCTCTTTGTCGAACCTTTGAGACTCTTTTTGTTATCATCGACAAACCTTCTTACTACGATGCATTCTTCGGTCGCCCATCTCTTTATGAAGTTGATGGCTTTGTCTCATCAAAGTACCTCATGATGACTCTTCCGTCTAAACAAGGTTGGAGAACCATTAGGGGAGAAAAATTCAGCTTCCGTGAACTAAACTTTTCTACTGTCAATCAATATAAAAGGGAGTATTTTGCTTATTTTGATTATTCTACAATTTTTTAGCCTTTGGATGATGAATAACTACATTCGACATTCGAAGCTAAAGTGAGAATCAATAAGACTAGCAAGTGTGTGAATAATAGGTACAATCCTTTGGGAAACAAAAGGGAAAGAGATGAAGAGATAATCTCTACCAAAGAAGGGGAAATCATAATGAAACTGGATTCCAAAGGAGATATGGAGAGAATCAAACCCATAGAGGATTTGGATGAAATATGCATAGATTCAACCGACCCAACCAAGATCATCAAAATAGGGAAAAGGTTGGGAGGAATATTGAGAACGGATCCGATTCAGTTTCTACAACATAATAATGATGTATTCTCCTAGACCCATCCGGATATGATAGGAATCAACCCGTCTGTCATGAGTCATAGTCTAAACATCAAGCCAGTTTTAACTCCTGTCCAACAAAAGAAAAGGCAGTATAATAGGGACAGATCAGAAGCCTTAAAAGAGGAAGTAAAGAAATTACTTGAAAATGGATTTATTCGAGAGGTCTTCTATCCTAAATAGTTAGCCAACCCACTTTTAGTGAAAAAGTCTAACGGAAAATGGAGAACTTGCGTCGACTACACAGATTTGAATAAAGCATGTCCAAAAGATTATTATCCCCTTCCCCGAATAGGTCAGTTAGTTGATGTAACTAGTGGACACAAATTGGTATCACTCATGGATGCCTACTCATGATATAATCAGATTCCCATGTTTAAACAAGATGAAGAGCATACAAGCTTCATTACAGAATGAGGTACATATTGCTATAAGGTAATGCCCTTTGGATTGACAAATGCAGGCGCTACATATCAAAGATTGGTCAACAGAATGTTCCAAGAGCAAATAGAGAGGAATATGGAGGTATATACAGATGACATGCTGGTGAAATCTAATGAGGTGGAAAGTCATTTGGAGGATCTAAAATAAATGTTCAATGTATTAAGGTAATATCAAATGAAGTTGAATCCACAAAAATTTTCTTTTGGGGTTCAATCTAGGAAATTCCTAAGATATGTGGTCAGTGAATATGGGATTGAAGCAAGCCCCGACCAAATTAAAGCCATAACGAATATGGATGAACCCAAGACAAGCAAAGAGATCATGAGTTTAAATGGGAAAGTAGAGGACGTGAATAAGTTCATTTCTAAAGCCACCGATAAGTGCATACCTTTCTTTGACATAATTAAGAAAAAGAAGAATTTTGAATGGAGTGAGGAGTGCAGAAAGGCTTTTCAAGAATCGAAAGATTATTTAGGAAAACATTCAATTTTATCTAGTCCCGAAAGTGAAGAACACTTATATCTTTACGTGGCTATTTCAAAGTATGCGGTCAGCTAGGTTCTTATTATGGAAAACAACGGATCACAACTCCTAATTTATTATGTTAGCAGAAGGTTAAATAATGCAAAAATACGATACCCTGTAATAGAAAAGTTAGGTTACCGTTTGATACTTACAGCTTGGAAAGTTATAGGTTACTTTCAAGCACATCTAATAAATGGTCTAACCATCTTTCCTCTTAAACAAGTTTTTGTAAACCAGAAACATTAGGAAGATTGGTCAAGTGGGGAATCGAGATTAATCAATATGAAATTAAGTTTCGACTGCGAGCAGAGATCAAAGGACAATCCTTAGCAGATTTTGTTAATGAGTGTACGAGCTTTGTCAAAGAACAATCGACAAAGGAAAATGATCTTAAGTCCAAATGGCAATTATTTGTAGAAAAAGCATTAGACGAGCAACGAGCGAGGGCAGGACATGTGATAATTACCCTCGATAGGAACCATCTACACTATGCAATGAAACGTGGGTTTACCGGCACAAAAAACATGGCTGAGTATGAATCAATGATAGCAGGATTGAACCTAGCCTTACAATTGAAAACACCCTGAATCGAAATCTTTAGTGATTCACAGCTAATAGTAAATCAGATAAAGCAGACTTATCAAACCAAGGATGCACGGTTAGCACTATACTTGAAGAAGATATTGAAAATTCTTACTCAATTGAAGACTAATCTGTACATCAAATTCGAAGAGGTGAAATTCTTAAGCTGATTCTTTAGCAAAGTTTGCTGGCTCTAGAGGAGATCCCGAAATTCACATTACACCGGTAGGATATCAAGAAAAACCCAGCATCGAACAAGAGACATTCGAACTCCGAAAAGGGTTGTTGTCTTAACTAGATCCCAAGCTCTGGCAAGAGAAACCAAAAAGGGAAAAGATACAGATGAAACCCATATTGAAGAACCCGTGCAATCCGAAATGGACTATCGTTATGAAATCATTTGGATGACTCCCATTGTGGATCACCTCATAAACGGAACGTTACTTATAATAAACAAGAGGTTAGGAGGATTTTCAAGCCCTAACATTTGTTATTATAGACAAGATACTCTATAAGAAAGGGGATTCGCTCCCCCACCAGAGATGTGTAAGCCTTGAGGATGGGCTTAAATAAATAAAGGAAACACATGTGGGGTTCTGTGGAGACCATTCAAATGGAATTAAGTTAGCAAAAAGGGTTGTGCGACAAGGCTTCTATTGGCCACAAATGGTTAATCAAACAACAGAGTATGTTAAGAAACGTGAAAAATGTCAAAGAAATTCTAGAATATCTCAATTACCTCCAAGTGACTTAACCACAATCTCATGCCCATAGCCTTTTGATGTATGGGGAATAGATTTAATTGGACCCCTATCGATATCTATGGGAGGAGCTAAATATGCAGTGGTAGCAATCAACTACTTTACAAAATGGATAGAAGCGGAACAACTCCCGAACATCACATCTAAAAAGGTGCTCAGATTTGTGATAAAAAACATTGCCACTCGATTCGAATCCCCACAAAATCATATCTGATAATAGAACACAATTTGAAAGTGAAGAGTTTACACGGTTTTGCAACAAAAATGGAATCATAAAGAGTTTCTCTTATATGGCACATCCAAGCAAACTAAGCCGTTGAGGCTGCAAATAAAGCCATAAAGACAATCTTAAAGAAACGGTTGAATCAAGCTAAGGGAAATTGGGCAGATGAGTGGCCATTGGTACTTTGGGCATATAGAACTTCCGCTAAAACAACAACGAGACACACTCCATATTCTCTAACATATGGATGTGAGGCTATGCTTCCAATAAAAGTTGAAATTCCTTCACATAGAAGAATAGCTTATGCATTCGGTCTGAATCAAGAATTGAAAAAAGAATCTTTAGACCTAATCCAAGGGTTAAGGGATGAAGCCACTATTAGAATAGCCGAATATCAAAGAAGAATCACTAAGTACTACAACTCGATAGTAAGAACAAGAATATTCTGAAAGGGAGACATAGTCCTACAAAGTGTAATAGAAAATACTAAGAATCCGACATAAGGACCCTTGGTCCAAACTGGGAAGGACCTTTGATCATTCATCAAGAAATCATTCCAGGAACATATTGACTCTGTAAACCAAATGGTGATTCAGTTCATAGAACATGGAATGCGGGACACCTGAGACCATAGATTTCAATGGTAAATGGATAAAAGAAAGTCTTTTTATGAACGTCCACATGGTCGGAAGTACGGAAACTCCTTTAAAGTTTAAACAACCCGAAATGGTTAAAACTACCTACGATGGTAGAAAGCCCTTGTGCACGTCAAGATGGCCAGGGAAAGGCACATATTTGAGGGAGGTGGTGTGTAAGCCTATAGCCGCGCCCAAACTAGAAAGGGCTAGGTTAAAGCATCAAAAGAGTAATCCTCTGTCTGCGCCAGTAATGGCCAGGCCATAGCATCTAAACACTTTAAGCATGCCCTGCCTTTGCTTTGAAGATGAGCATGCTCTAAAGATGAGCACTTTAAGCACACACTGCCTCTGCTCTAAAGATGAGCATGCTCTGCGTCTGCTTTGACTAAGAATGTCCTTCCTCTTCTTTAAGGATGATGTAGCAACCCACATTCTACGCATCAGAGGATCATAGAATATTTATTTCTTTCTTATACGAAGTCGTATAGTCATGTAACTTTGGGAAACAACCATTAGGGTCATTTCCCATGTTCATGATTTTTTCCAATTTTTAAATGACCGTTTTGCCCCTAGCTGATCTTGTTTCGGCCATAACTATTGATTGGAAAGGAATTTTGACCTGAAACCCCTTCCATTAGATTTGTTTGATGGTTTACCTTTCCGTAGAGTGGTCATAATAGCTAAACGGACTTACCGTTTGGGAGATATGGCTGAAATAATGTTTGGAAGGTGAAAAACAGCTTAACCGGGCCAAATAGGATGATTAGTGAATGGGCCCATAACCCATTTCGGGATTAGGGTTATGGGGAGGCTGAAAAGAGTTAGGGTTTCATTCCATTTCAGTTTTCTAGCCTCCACTTACCTCTTAGAAACACTAAAAATGGCCTCCAACCTCTAAATCACCTCCAAATCACTTTCTAATCAAGGATTAAGCTTAGCAACATCAAATCAAGGGAGATCTTCACCAAATCAAGATTAGAGTTGTTGTTTAGCATTGTTATTCGCGCCCAAACAGGGATTTATTTCAGATCTAAGGTTTATTTGTGGCTAAGGTGAGTGATTTGCATAGTTCCTCACTAATTATGGTTAATTAAGGGTAATTAGTGTTAATTAGCGAATTTATACATGTTAAAAATTTGAAAAAATATTTATAAATTCTTAAATGATGTTTTAGAGCTCTGTTAGAAACTTGGGTTAATTTGATTAAGTTTTGCTAATCATATCATTACTTTTGCCTAAACATGCTTAAGGGAAAATCGGTGTTTTAGGCTATGTTTGATCCATTTTAACTTATCATATTTATGTTTTGGTGTTTGAGATCACTTCTACTTGTTGCTATGACTGTATGGTATGCTTTGTGATTAATTAGAATAGCTAGAATGGTCGAAAACGCCGTCGAATGGCGTAAAACACTCGTTGGAAAAAGTTGCAGAAAAACAGTGCAGGCTTTCGGATCGGATCGGAGGAATGGGCTCGGCCCGGATAGTGGACTGTGCAAGAGATCATCGAACCGAACCGAGGCTTGGCACAAGGGCAAGAAGGAAGGCAAAATGGTTGAACTGGGATCGGATCGAAGTAAGGGAAGTGGATCGGATCGGAGACCAGGAACCTGAACCGATGGAGCAAGGGTACACCGAACCGAACCAAGATGCATCTACCCGTCCCGACCCGCCAGAGAACACCCAAACCAAACCGATGCACTACGAAGAAACTTGGAGGCCACGATACGACCCGGAGCACTTTGAAGAGACCAATCTGAATCGATAGAGAAGAAGGGCTGAGATCTGAACCGACCCAGTGATGACCAAAAACCCGAGATGCAAAGGTAGTCCAAGTTGGAAGTTAGAGCTTAGGATCCAGTTGGGAAGCAATGAGTTCACTTCATGGTTGGGCCTTGCTGCGGTTCGTGTGCTAAGGAGTTGTCGACATTCATAACTTCGATTCACCACTAAAAAGGAATGATGGGCTACGTATCAGTGCAGTAGAGTCATCATGACTCGAGGGGCAAAGTGATCGTAGCGGGACTACGTATCAGTGCAATAGAGTCACCATGACTCGAGGGGAAAATTGATCGTAGTAAGACTATGAGCCAGTGCAGTGGAACCATTGTGACTCCATGGGGCAGAGTGGACATATTAAAGGATTAGTAAGGCTATGAGCCAGTGCAGTGGGGTGTGTACCACTCCATGGGGCAAAGTGGACATAGCGAAGGATTAGTGGTTATGGATCAGTGCAGTGAAGCCGTTGTGACTTCATGGGGCAGAATGATCATAGCAATGTATTGGGTGATCGAAGTGGTGAATATCGTATGCTTTACGTACTGAGTGAGAGATGTGAGGACGGTTGCTATGTTGATTGTTTGCCATCACTATGACATGCACACCCCCACCCCCGTATTCTTTACACCATTTGTTAATGGCACCTTGGAGTATTGTACAATATGTAGTGCTAACTCTTTGGTTGTAGGTCCAGGTTCATGTATGGTTTAGTATACCTGTTATTGTTCTGTTTAGCTGCTTATCGCTCATAACAGACTTTTTGTCTGACCCAGAGTTTTATGTCTCTTCTTATTACTCTGGGTGCTCTCATGAGCAGACTAGAGATAGGTCAGCTGGTGATGTGCGAGTAGCGGATTCGGAGGCGAGCAGGAGGCTTCCACGTATGATATATATAGATATTCTCCCTGTGTCATTGCTGGTCACTAATTTGGGCATTAGTAGTGTACCTTTCTTGTTTAGCTTTTTTGAGATAGTTTTTAAAAGTTGTAATAATGTTGGCTTTGGACCATAAGCTGTACTTTGGATTTTTCCGCTACTATGATAGTTTGTTTCAGCTTATACACTGTCCCACCTGTATTATGTCAAGTATGTTGTTATTATATTTTGTTCCATACGCTGTGAGACATTCTACAGGTTCTTTGTTGATTCTTCATCTTCTTCCTTTCCTTCTGACGACTGTCCCGTGCTAACTGGACATGTGTACATCGCACTTTTGGAGTAACTGTCGGTTGGTGCGGGGCGGGCCGTCACAGATGGGAACGCCCTACCTCTGCTTATATCTCATCCTGCAGAAGGGAACGAGAGGTTAAAGGGAGCACTTAAATCACGCCCTGCCTCTGCTTACATCTTGTCCCATAGAAAGGAACGAAAGCTCGAGGTGAGCAGCTAAAGCACGCCCTACCTCTGCTTTAAGAACAAGCTTGAAATGGGCGTCAGGACTTCAAAAGCCAAAAGTGGTTTCGGGTCTTCTATTATGCATTAGTAGAAGTGGATTTATGGTCTTCCATTGTAAATATCCGAATTTGGGTTTCGGGATGTCTATTATTTCCTGAAGTGGGATTTTGGTCTTCAATTCTAAATACCCTAATAAGGGTTTTGGGAATTCTATTATTTCGAGAAGCGAATTTCTAGTCTTCTATTATAAATACTCGAATATGGGTTTCGGAATTTCTATTATTTCCATAAGTGGATTTTTGGTCTTCTATTATAAATACCCGAATATGGGTTTCAGGGTTTCTATTATTTCCAGAAGTGTATTTCTAGTCTTCTACTATAAATACCCGAATTTAGATTTCGGGATTTCAATTATTTCCAGAAGTTGATTTCTGGTCTTCTATTATAAATACCCGAATATGGGTTTCGGGATTTCTATTATTTCTAGAAGTGGTTTTCTGGTCTTCTATTATAAATACCCGAATATGAGTTTTGGGATTTCTATTATTTCAAGAAGTGGATTTATGGTCTTCTATCCAAAGTACTAGGGGTTTCGATTTTTCTGTTTATAATACTAGAAGTGGATTTCTATTGCAAATATCCAAGTCTGGATTTTGGGTTTACTTTTCAAGAATGGACTCTTGATAATACCCGAATTAAAATCTCGGTTTCCTATTTCTATTAACGAAAAAAGGTCCTAAATCTCTGAATTTTCATTATAAGGTCCCACGTGGATACATTATTGGGTTCACACATTATATATTTAAACTCAAAAAAAGTTCGTAATTTAGGGTTTAAACTCCAATACTGCCATCTGACAAAATTTAGTATTCTTTCTTGTGTCATTATTTTGGATTATGCAAAACTAATAACATAAAATTTCTCTAATGTTTCTTGAGTTATAGGAAGGAAGTGTAAGAATCATAGGATTTTTATCCTAAAGAACAAAAGCCTCTTTATATTAGGGGGTCTAAATGTTATCTCTAAAGTTTTTAGTAATAGTAGGGAAATAAGTAAAAACTTCGAAAGCAGAAGACGAAACCAAAACTAAGAAGAAAATACTTTTGAGGGTAGCTAAACTGACACCAAATTTTGGGGATTAGAAACACGAAGTCAAAATCAAAGAGTAGGATTGAAAAACAAGAAAGCTGATACGAAGTACAAGTGAAGAGAAAATGAAGCCGACACCGAAAAGGAAAGGATGGGAGTAAAGACGACACTAAGAAGTGGAGTCATAAAAAGTGAAGCAGATACAAAAATCTTTGAACAATAAACGAAGCCGACACCAAAAATAGCAAGATTGGAATAAAAAGTCGATACCAAGGATATAGAGGGACCCAACGAAGACGGCACCAAAACAATGACTTTATGAATATGCTATGACACCAACATAGAGTAATAAACATCTTGGTGCAGATACCAAGAAAAGAAGGCAGTAAAGGCACGTAGTCAACACCAATATGTAGTGAGAAATTAGCTTGGTGTCAACACCGAAGGATGAAGGCAAATAAATAAAGCCAACACCAAGATAAACAGGGTTGAAGCATGAAATCGATACCGAAAGTGAGTACAATGAGCACGAAAATGGGATCAAATGCTAAGAACCGGTATCATCAGGGGCAATATCAAACACAAGGAATAAAAAGCAATTGAATCAGCACCAAAATACATAAGTTGGAAGTACGAGACCGAAACTGAATTCATGAACGGAAAGCGCAGGGCTAGCAACAAATATGATGGGAGCAAGAGAATTGTATTGACACTAACAAGCTTGGTGTCGATAACACTGCACAAAGGAGACACCTAGAATTGCATACGGAAAGGGATTAAAGACGGTACCAAAGACAGAAAGCGTTGACATAGGCCGATACCCAGAGGTTGATGTGAAAATGAGGTTTCTGACACGATTGCTATAGAAGGGGGCCCAAATCTTCTATAAATAAGACCCTAAGTGTCACATTTTGTGGCACTTGTCTCATTCCAAAATCTTGTACTTGTTAGGGAATGCGGAATGGATCATTAAGGCAAAGCAAACACTAGAGCGAGGGTGAATAGTGTTTGTAAGAATTTAAACAAAATCTAAAACTAAATTGAACTACGGGATGAAGCAAACACTACAAACACAATCACAGACACAGATTCAAACACAAATGCAAAATAAACAGAAATAAAGATTCAGAAATGGAAAGAACACACTGGATTTTACACTGGTCCGGATTGCTCCTACGTCCAGTCCCGCATGACACTGGATTACGCTGAGTTTTATTACTATTTCCAATAGTCAAGTACAATCTCCTTGATTTCTTGGCTACAAGGACACACCGATTACTACTTCCCTGATTTCACGTCTACAAGGACACACCGATTCCTACTTCCCTGATTTCACATCTACAAGGACACACCGATTCCTACTTCCCTGATTTCATTGCTACAAGGACACACCGATTCCTATTTTACTCAACCAAAACAACTTTTACTCAATTCAAGCAATTGCAAACAACCCTACAACTCTTTAATAGAACTTGATCCAGAGAGTAGAGAGTGTAGAGAGAAGAAGTTTGATTAAAACGGAATTGAATTCGGCAAAGTATAAGTGTAAAAACCATAAAAATGATTAAGAATAATGATGTAGAGAAAGAGGATGAAGTTAGAGAAGAAGAGATGATAAAAAATTCGGTTTTAACCCCTTTTATAGAGTATGAAAGTTTGCAAAGGTTCTGAATCGTCTCAAATTGTGAAAAGACACTTCCTTTCAAAATTGGAAAGGTGACAGTTGTATGTCGACATGGTGTTTTTGGTATGTCGACATACCCTTGTATATTTTTAATTTTCAAAGCATTTTTCAAGTATTTTGATATTAAAATAATTCTGGAAATTCCTGAGTAAAAATCTAGTGTTGTAAATTAATATTATATGATAGAAAAACATATGAAAACATAAATTTAAATTATATAAATATATTTATAAAATTATATGGTTTTAAACTATATAAATATAAAGTATAAGAATATAAATATAAAGTATATAAACATATAAAACTTAAGTTTAAAAACAAAGAAGAATAAAAAATAAAAATAGAAATAAATAGAAATATAAAATAGAGAGGATTGAGGATAGAATTGAAAATCATAATTTAAAAATTTGAATTTGAATTTGAACCTGGAGTGTTGTTTACAGTCTTACAAAATCTAGACTCTATAACTGTATTAATCTTGAACTATTGAAATCTTGATTACTCATGAGTCTTGAAATTTCTCTGATATTTGAATCTCTATCATCTTTATAACTGTACAGTCTGTATATAATTCCTGCATATTTATATATATATTCTATAAAAAAAGTGTTAGCATATATTTTATAATCAATGATAATTGAAATAAGGTTGTTGTCATCAAAACTCTATTCTCCAACAGTCTCCCCCTTTTTGATGATGAAATCCTTAGTTTATAAAATATCATACCTATATATACCTGTTTGATGATGTTCCTTCTTACTCCCCCTGTCTGTAAGAATCCTTTAAACTATGCCTATATTGTAACACCCCACACCCGCTACGGTCACTCACTAAGGGAATGCCATAACATCGGTGGAGTATTTTAAGTGAATATAGAACAGAAAAATTACAACAAGACAGATATAAGTAATACTTGAGAATTTAAAACATCATTTCATTCCAGCGGAAAGTAAAACATGTTTGGTTACACCAAAACCATAAATAAGAGTCAAGTACATAATATCCATCCTGATAAAAACAAAAGTACATAATCCCACTACATAACCTAATAGCCATAATAGAAAAGATAAACTGAGCTTTACATCCACGGTCCAAGCTCCAAAAGATAGATAAAGCAGTCTGATCAAAGCCCACTAGTGCTAGGCCCACTCTGAAAACCTGAGGGTTGGGAAAAAGATAAAGAAACAACGGGGTCAGACATAAGTCTGAGTGAGTCCTATAACCCTAACAATACAATCATCAAAGTAATTAGGGTATGATATAAACAAGGTACGGTACCTCTGGGGATAATGACTACACTAAGTAGCCAACTAAACACAGGATGTACTAAGATAACCGAAAAGACGCATTTATCCACCCAAGGATAATTACAATATTGCACCACCCCAGACCTACCCACCCAAGGGTAATTCCTACACTGCACCACACCAGTTCTACCCACCAAGGGTAATTCCTACTTAAAGGTTGATCCCACTAAGTGTACTTAGTAATTTTACCCAGTAGTTTCGTGTACCCCTAGCTGACTACATAGGTGCCGTCTGCCCCTATCTCCACTAGGTGTACTCAGTAATTTTTAATAGTAGTTTCGTGTACCCCTAGCTGACTACTTAGGTGTCGTCTGCCCCTATCTCCACTAGGTGTACCCACTACTCCCCAAGCGATCGGCTCCCTACCGTAGATACCCGTGCTGGCCCCACAATGGGGTGTATCACTCCCCAAAGTGGCAACCCGATACAACAAATGGTGCACGGCTTATATCTACACGATGCAACAACGTCTTACCTACCAGCCCGGGTCCACACACGCATATGAAACCCGTTGGACTCGCGTTGCCACCGCTACCCCGTTTTGGCCTCTTACAGTCAAGCCCAATATGCGTGTCCCGTCCTCGACTTGGGTCGAGCCCACAAAGATACGTTTGGGATATTGGTTGAAATGGGCCCCCACAAGCTACTACTTAAGCTTGTCATTTTATCTAGTGCATCCCACTTAACCTTTTAACCATGTCCACCTACATGTTATAGATTTTGGTTAAGTCTTTTAATCATATTTTAATTGCCACTCAAGGCCCCCCACAAGCTACTACTTAAGCTTGTTATTTAATTAATTGCCAATTAAGGCACCCACTAGATTTCCACATGCCACCCAAGGCACTTACTTGATTCCCACATGCCACCCAAGGCACTTACTTAACCCTTTAATCATGTTTAATTACATGTTCCACTTTGGTTAAGTATTCTAATCGTATTTTCTATTGCCACCCAAGGCAACCCACTAGGTTCCTTATGCCACCCAAGGCACCCCCACTAGTTACTACATGCCACCCAAGGCACCCACTTAACCCCTCATGCCTCACTACATGCTAATTTGGTTAAGTGTTTCTTAATTAATTAAGATCGTAACCTTTATAAAGACCTCTCACATTAGACTGTCTTTTATGGCAGCTGGATATGCCGGTTGGTTCCGGGCAGCCTTACACCATAACAGAGTCTAACCTCGTGTCTTTACACTTGTCACGTATTTAGTTTATGACTAAGACCTCTCACATTGGGCCAATCATTTGTAGCCGGTGGATTTGCCGGTCGGTTCGGGGCAGTCTTATGCTACAAAAGGGTCCAACCTCGTGTCTTAGTAGATTAATTACACCTAATTAATCACCCCCATAATTTGTATTAATTACCCCTAATTAATTACAAATATTTAAGAATATGGGTAGACCTAACTCAATAGGTAAATTCCCAATTCCATAATATGGGTAGACCTAACTTAATAGGTAAATTCCCAATTATGTCCATCCACTTTATGGTATGTTTAATCATACCCACTTCACACAATTTTATGTGTTCATTAATTTTTACCCCATCGTCCCCACGTAAATACGTTAACATGACATACTTCAAAAGAGAAGATTCATCATACACACAATGGGTTCAACTTAGCATATCATTAGCATTATCATGGGTTTAAAAGGTGTCAACTTGTATATATGACCATAAACCCAACTTGCATAAATAACCAACCCAAACTTGCATGAATCACATATGTCATAAAGATGGTAACTTGCTTAAATGTTCATGTCATAGACCTATCATAAAGGTGTCAACTTGCATACATATCATAGGTCTAAAAGGGATGAACTTGCACATGTACTTATGTCATACATAGAGGCAAACATGCATATATTATGCATATCATAAAAAGAGACAAACTTGCATATGAACTTGCATCATAACTTGCATATGAACTTGCATCATAACTTGCATATGAACTTGCATCATAACTTGCATATGAACTTGCATCATAACTTGCATAAAACCAAACACTTAGCATGCATAAAACCAAATACTTAGCATGCATAAAACCAAATACTTAGCATGCACAAAACCAAATACTTAGCATGCATAAAACCAAATACACAACTTGCATAACATGTTACATATAACTTGCATATAATCTCACATATAGTTTGCATAACATGTTACATATGCATCAATGTTCAACATAGTGTTTTGCATAGTGAGCATCATAAAACATAGCATTAAACTTGCATATAGCATAAAACTTGCAAAACACACAACATACACTATACTAAACTTGCATAAGCACATTTATCCACAAACATAGCCATATCTTATCATATCCTATCATAATCAATTTAACAATTGATTATTAAGGCTATAGAAACTCACCACTAAACTCCAATAAGCAAACCCTTGCCAAAAATCACCCAAAAACTCTAGCCTTGAACATAAAGCTTGCAACTTGATGATGAATGCAAGCTAATGATCACTCATACAACTCAAAGGTGCTTGTATGAACATGAAAGCCTTCATAGAAATAGTTTAGAAATAGGATGGAGGCTAGGGTTTTGTGTGGAGGCCATGATCATAGAAAATTTTGGCATAGTTTAGTTAGGAGATAGGATTATGATCATTTAGGGCTAGCTTAGGGTCTTATTTATAGGATTAGGCAAGTGTTTTAGGCCATTAGATTAACCCTAAATTAGATTAGGGCCATCAGATCTAAGAAGCTTCCAGAAACCAGCCCCAAAACACAGCCCAAACACAAAAATGGTGCACTAGGCCAAACTGGCCGAGCACCCCCTGTCGACACCCAAGTCGACAGGGATGTCGACTTGGTCCTAGCCAAGTCGACTGCCCAGTCGAAAGGGCTGTCGACTTGGGTAGCTAGGCGGGAATTTTCCCCGCCTGCGCCCAATGGCCCCAATTTTGAAATTTGAACCTGAATTTTAAATCTGTTTTGAACTTTGAATTTTCCGTAAACTTCATTGGGCCATAACCGGGCCATACGGACTCCGATTCTCGAAAACTCGGACTCTATTTCGCGTATTTTTCCGAGACGGACGCGATGACGTAGCCCGTTTCCCCCAATTCTCACATCTGAGATTATTTATTCTGTAATTAGTGAATTTTAGCATTAACCGAAATTCGGGGTGTTACATTCTCCCCTCCTTAAAGGATTTCGTCCCCGAAATCTCTAAGCTAAGGAGAATGCATATCCTACCATACAAACAACCATCTACTCAATCCATCAAACACGGGCATCCATTGTCCTTAAAACAATTTCTAATGATGTATGAGCATATGCAAAAAGTGTGTGTATATGTTCCCTATCTAATGTATGAACATATGCAAACCATGATAGTGCCATGCATCCATTATGTATGCGAGAGAACCCTATCGACACATACAATATCTACATGAGTGCACAATCATTCACCAAAATGCATCATCCATATGATAACACAATCATTATACATCCATAAATATAGCTACCTACACACAATTATATGCAATATGCAATATGAAGTGATTGAGCCGATCTAGTGTCTAGAGTGTGTGTATATGCATCCACGAGCAACCACTAGCAACCACTTGCATCCACATGCATCCATCAAACATAACATGTCTCAAACACATGTTTCAACCATAGGTTTACCCTATCTAAAGGTCAAAGGTACTAATGAGAGGACATACTAAATATAAGATAAGCACTAGACAAACGATAAAGGAGACGTTAAAAGACATACCCTCAAAAAGGAATGGGTACAATGAACGCATCTTCGCTTCCGTCTCCAAGGTAGCATTGCTCTCATCTTCTCCCCATTTTACTTTGACTAGTTGAACTTCTCGATTCCTCAATTTCCTAGTCTCTGACCCGAGGATGCGAGTAGGAGCTCGTCGAATAGTCGCATCACGCTCTACTTCCACTTCTCTAAGTAAACTCGGCTCTACCACCTCTGCGGTCTCATGTAGGCACTTCCTCACATGGAATACATCATATACACCACTAAGTCTGTCGGGCAACTCCACCAATGGAAGATACTCTTTTCATGTACCTCCGAAATCTAAGATACATAGCCTCAAAAGGTCTTCTAAAATACGATTCACCCTCTCGGTCTGGCCGTCCGTCTGAGGATGATATGCGGTACTCAAACACAACTGAGTCCCTACCGCCTCTTGCAAACTCTTTCAAAACTCTCTAGTGAAGATAGGATCTCGAGCGCTCACTATACTGGAAGGTACACCATGTAATCTAACAATCTCTCGAATGTAGATTGAAGCTAGCCATTGAGCAGTCCTCTTACTCTTCACGGGTATAAAATGGGCACTCTTAGTAAGTTTGTCTACCACAGCCAAAATTCCCGTATTACCCTTCCTCGATCTCGGTAATCCATCGAGACACTATCCCACTTCCATTGCGGAACTTCCAATGGGTGAAGCAACCCACCTGGTTTCTTTTGCTCCGCTTTCACCTGTTGGCACACCAAGCATCGAGCGACATACTTGGCCACATCTTTCTTCATACCGGCCCAAAAGAAAACTCGCTTCATGTCTTGGTACATCTTGTCCCCACCGGGATGAATGGTCATCTTTGACCGATGTGCATCATCAAGTATAGCCTTCCTCAAACCCTCGTCTTGCGGTACACAAAGTCTACCGTCTCTACGCAACCACCCCTTACCATCTAGGGTGTACCTACTCAAATGGTTGGACGACTCCCTCTCCTCATGAGCTTCTCTACTAACTCAACCAACTGTGGGTCGTCTCGCTGTGCTCCGCCAATTCGCCCCAAAAGAGTAGGCCTAACCTCCAAGGAGGCTAGCAAACCGGGTACAAAGTCAACAGAAGGTCTAAAGTCAAACATCGAAATAAATTCCAAGCTCCGTCGTTCAACGAACAATGAACTCAAGGACAACCTTTTTCTACTTAAGGCGTCCACCACCACGTTACCCTTGCCATGGGTATACGCTATCTCAAACTCATAGGATGCTAAGAATCCCATCCAAAATCATCACAACTGTCCATCTCTCACGCAGACCACCCTAGTCGAACTCGACATCCCCCAAATGCAAGCCCCAAAGGCCTAAACCAATATCAGACAAACACCCAAGGGATACCTCCTTCGAATTCAGACGACCTACGTGAGATGATACTAGTAAAAACGGCTAAATAATTAAGCCCTTGTCCAACTCTGGATGTCCTCGCCAGTCTCGCTCCAAAACCACCGTTTATCCCATAACTGGCTTTGCTCAACCTATTGAGCACATACGAAAACTTATTTCGCTCCTAGAAAAGACCATCACGAACTTATTTAGGTACTCCCTGAACACCCTTCTCATCAAATCAATATGCGGGGGCGTTCGTCAAACCAAATGGCATCACCAGCCACTCATAAAAAAAACCATCCGGAGTCCTAAAGGCAGTCTTCTCTATACTATCCTCAGCCACTCTCAACTGACGAAACCCCGTGGCTAAGTCCAACTGCGAAAATACTGAGGCGCCAACTAACTGATCAAAGAGATCATCAATCCTCGGCAATGGGTGTCTATTCTTCTTTGTGAGTTTATTTAGTTCTCTTTAGCCTACACAAAGTCTGAGGGACCTATCCGCCTTCGTGGCAAATACTACTGGAGCACCCCACTCCGATATACTTCGTCTTATGAACCCCTTCTCAAGCAAATCGCCTACTTGCTTATGGAGTTCCCTCCTCTCACGAGGAGCCATGTGGCACACTGGCCAAGATACTGGTTTGGCATTGTCTACCAGATATATTTGGAAGTCAATCTCCCGCTCCAGAGGTAAGCCCTTCACCCCCTCAAACACATCCGAGTATTCCCGGACCACTCTAACAGATCGCAACTCTCGACCGACGTGTCAAGCGATTCTAGATAACTTAGCATAACAGTTTCCATGGGATTACAAGAGATCTCGAGAGTGTTACCCAAGCGAGTCATAAGCCTAACAACTCTCCCTTCAAAATCAAGAACGGCACCCCTACTGGATAACCAATCCATGCCCAAAACTAACCCATAGTCCGTGAAGCCCAAAAAGCATCACATCTAAACTCAATGCTAAGTATAGAAACTTTCAAACCCAAACACATCATGGAGCCCCAATTGGGTTTGAAACAACTAAGGGATCATCTACTAAACTGGTGTCTAAGTGCAGTGACTCAACTAACAATGATGAGATAAACGAACTCGATGCGTCAGAATCAAATAAAGTTCGAATCGGATAATAAAGAAATCCAAATTCCAACCTAGGCGGTCCTATCCCTATCTGGTACCCTAGTCGTGAGGGAATACAACCACCCTCCAGAAGATTCCGTACCTTGCCCTTGCCTCTTTGGACAATCCTAATAAGATGTCCTATTCCTCCAAAAGGATAACTACTCGCCTTCTTCTTCCCATTCTCCACTCGTAACCTCCCACCAATGAGGTTTCATCCTTCATTAACCAAACAACTATTTGAGCCTTCCTCCCATCGTCCATCCAATAGGTACCTACAAGTCCTCCTCCTTCTTGAACCAACTTCTAATCCGACTAATGTCTAAGTCCCTTGAAGTGGTTTTCCATTCTTATCTATCTTAGAAAGATCATCTACACACGGAGGGGAAACTCAAAACGAGAGAGGAAGAGATTCAAAACGGAGAATTCGAAAGATAAAGATATGGCTATCGGGGATTATGCTTTTCTTTCAAAAACTTTTCTCTTAAAAGACATGTTTTTGAAAATACTCCTTTCAAAAATATTCTTAGAAAATAGTTTTTCTAAAAATTTTATCTGTTCTGGTAACCTTAAGCTCTGATACCACGTGTAACACCCCACACCCGCTACGGTCACTCACTAAGGGAATGCCAAAACATCGTTGGAGTATTTTAAGTGAATATAGAACAGAAAAATTACAACAAGACAGATATAAGTAATACTTGAGAATTTAAAACATCATTTCATTCCAGCGGAAAGTAAAACATGTTTGGTTACACCAAAACCATAAATAAGAGTCAAGTACATAATATCCATCCTGATAAAAACAAAAGTACATAATCCCACTACATAACCTAATAGCCATAATAGAAAAGATAAACTGAGCTTTACATCCACGGTCCAAGCTCCAAAAGATAGATAAAGCAGTCTGATCAAAGCCCACTAGTGCTAGGCCCACTCTGAAAACCTGAGGGTTGGGAAAAAGATAAAGAAACAACGGGGTCAGACATAAGTCTGAGTGAGTCCTATAACCCTAACAATACAATCATCAAAGTAATTAGGGTATGATATAAACAAGGTACGGTACCTCTGGGGATAATGACTACACTAAGTAGCCAACTAAACACAGGATGTACTAAGATAACCGAAAAGACGCATTTATCCACCCAAGGATAATTACAATATTGCACCACCCCAGACCTACCCACCCAAGGGTAATTCCTACACTGCACCACACCAGTTCTACCCACCAAGGGTAATTCCTACTTAAAGGTTGATCCCACTAAGTGTACTTAGTAATTTTACCCAGTAGTTTCGTGTACCCCTAGCTGACTACATAGGTGCCGTCTGCCCCTATCTCCACTAGGTGTACTCAGTAATTTTTAATAGTAGTTTCATGTACCCCTAGCTGACTACATAGGTGCCGTCTGCCCCTATCTCCACTAGGTGTACCCACTACTCCCCAAGCGATCGGCTCCCTACCGTAGATACCCGTGCTGGCCCCACAATGGGGTGTATCACTCCCCAAAGTGGCAACCCGATACAACAAATGGTGCACGGCTTATATCTACACGATGCAACAACGTCTTACCTACCAGCCCGGGTCCACACACGCATATGAAACCCGTTGGACTCGCGTTGCCACCGCTACCCCGTTTTGGCCTCTTACAGTCAAGCCCAATATGCGTGTCCCGTCCTCGACTTGGGTCGAGCCCACAAAGATACGTTTGGGATATTGATTGAAATGGGCCCCCACAAGCTACTACTTAAGCTTGTCATTTTATCTAGTGCATCCCACTTAACCTTTTAACCATGTCCACCTACATGTTATAGATTTTGGTTAAGTCTTTTAATCATATTTTAATTGCCACTCAAGGCCCCCCACAAGCTACTACTTAAGCTTGTTATTTAATTAATTTCCACTTAAGGCACCTACTAGATTTCCTCATGCCACCCAAGGCACTTACTTTATTCCCACATGCCACCCAAGGCACTTACTTAACCCTTTAATCATGTTTAATTACATGTTCCACTTTGGTTAAGTATTCTAATCGTATTTTCTATTGCCACCCAAGGCAACCCACTAGTTTCCTTATGCCACCCAAGGCACCCCCACTAGTTACTACATGCCACCCAAAGCACCCACTTAACCCCTCATGCCTCACTACATGCTAATTTGGTTAAGTGTTTCTTAATTAATTAAGATCGTAACCTTTATAAAGACCTCTCACATTAGACTGTCTTTTATGGCAGCTGGATATGCCGGTTGGTTCCGGGCAGCCTTACACCATAACAGAGTCTAACCTCGTGTCTTTACACTTGTCACGTATTTAGTTTATGACTAAGACCTCTCACATTGGGCCAATCATTTGTAGCCGCTGGATTTGCCGGTCGGTTCGGGGCAGTCTTATGCTACAAAAGGGTCCAACCTCGTGTCTTAGTAGATTAATTACACCTAATTAATCACACCCATAATTTGTATTAATTATCCCTAATTAATTACAAATATTTAAGAATATGGGTAGACCTAACTCAATAGGTAAATTCCCAATTCCATAATATGGGTAGACCTAACTTAATAGGTAAATTCCCAATTATGTCCATCCACTTTATGGTATGTTTAATCATACCCACTTCACACAATTTTATGTGTTCATTAATTTTTACCCCATCGTCCCCACGTAAATACGTTAACATGACATACTTCAAAAGAGAAGATTCATCATACACACAATGGGTTCAACTTAGCATATCATTAGCATTATCATGGGTTTAAAAGGTGTCAACTTGTATATATGACCATAAACCCAACTTGCATAAATAACCAACCCAAACTTGCATGAATCACATATGTCATAAAGATGGTAACTTGCTTAAATGTTCATGTCATAGACCTATCATAAAGGTGTCAACTTGCATACATGTCATAGGTCTAAAAGGGATGAACTTGCACATGTACTTATGTCATACATAGAGGCAAACATGCATATATTATGCATATCATAAAAAGAGACAAACTTTCATATGAACTTGCATCATAACTTGCATATGAACTTGCATCATAACTTGCATATGAACTTGCATCATAACTTGCATATGAACTTGCATCATAACTTGCATAAAACCAAACACTTAGCATGCATAAAACCAAATACTTAGCATGCATAAAACCAAATACTTAGCATGCACAAAACCAAATACTTAGCATGCATAAAACCAAATACACAACTTGCATAACATGTTACATATAACTTGCATATAATCTCACATATAGTTTGCATAACATGTTACATATGCATCAATGTTCAACATAGTGTTTTGCATAGTGAGCATCATAAAACATAGCATTAAACTTGCATATAGCATAAAACTTGCAAAACACACAACATACACTATACTAAACTTGCATAAGCACATTTATCCACAAACATAGCCATATCTTATCATATCCTGTCATAATCAATTTAACAATTGATTATTAAGGCTATAGAAACTCACCACTAAACTCCAATAAGCAAACCCTTGCCAAAAATCACCCAAAAACTCTAGCCTTGAACATAAAGCTTGCAACTTGATGATGAA
The DNA here is from genome assembly GCA_030737875.1 of Allium sativum. Lineage (NCBI taxonomy): Eukaryota > Viridiplantae > Streptophyta > Magnoliopsida > Asparagales > Amaryllidaceae > Allium > Allium sativum. The sequence continues at coordinate 252,358,795 of CM060920.1, forward strand.
TGCAAGCTAATGATCACTCATACAACTCAAAGGTGCTTGTATGAACATGAAAGCCTTCATAGAAATAGTTTAGAAATAGGATGGAGGCTAGGGTTTTGAGTGGAGGCCATGATCATAGAAAATTTTGGCATAGTTTAGTTAGGAGATAGGATTATGATCATTTAGGGCTAGCTTAGGGTCTTATTTATAGGATTAGGCAAGTGTTTTAGGCCATTAGATTAACCCTAAATTAGATTAGGGCCATCAGATCTCGGAAGCTTCCAGAAACCAGCCCCAAAACACAGCCCAAACACAAAAATGGTGCACCGGGCCAAACTGGCCGAGCACCCCCTGTCGACACCCAAGTCGATAGGGCTGTCGACTTGGTCCTAGCCAAGTCGACTGCCTAGTCGACAGGGCTGTCGACTTGGGTAGCTAGGCGGGAATTTTCCCCGCCTGCGCCCAATGGCCCCAATTTTGAAATTTGAACCTGAATTTTAAATCTGTTTTGAACTTTGAATTTTCCGTAAACTTCATTGGGCCATAACCGGGCCATACGGACTCCGATTCTCGAAAACTCGGAATCTATTTCGCGTATTTTTCCGAGACGAACGCAATGACGCTGCCCGTTTCCCCAAATTCTCACATCTGAGATTATTTATTCTGTAATTAGTGAATTTTAGCATTAACCGAAATTCGGGGTGTTACATATATTTTATAATTTCACCCCTTTCGCGTTATCAAAGAGAAATCCTAAAGATACTCCCCCTAAATTGTATAATTCTCTGAATAGAACATAAGTAACTATCCCAATAAAATTACTCACCCTTAATCTATTAACTATTTCTAAGTAGAATACACCCTTAATCTATTCAAACTTATAATAATACCTAATATGATGATTAAATACAAACCAATCCAAGTATCATTTTTACATATGTTTGTCTGATATATATACAAATCAAACCAAACCAAATCACACTATATGTCTTAGTATATACAAACTTCAAACAATAGAATCCAAATCACAACACACCATATGTTTTAAGAAACTTAAACAAATCGTACCGAATAATTAAACTGTAATGGCCCGAAAATCTATACCAATTTGAGCTGACTAATATCCTACACATTCAACTCAAAGTGCACGAAAGTTCAGATCATTAATAGAAAGAAATTTGAGGATGAGATAGAAAAGATAGTACTAATAGAATAGAAAAAGAAGAGGAACACAGCAGAACATAATCAGAGTAAACACGAAACTCATAGAGGAACGAAAAAACATATTACATAACAAAATCTTGAAATACAAATCTGAATTTGTATATACATACCATATCAGAGTATAACTCATATATATTACAACGGAAATAATCTCTACATAACTAATGGTGAAGTCTCCTGCTTTGAGCTCCTCCAAATGTATCTGTAAAAGCCTGAAACACTTGACTGCCCATACAAATTTGGGCACCCAAGAGTTTAGGGAAAACACAAACAGATAAACTCTGGGCCAGTCATGGGACTGGTGTGAGTAAACTTCAACCATATCGTTTTAACTTTGAAATCCTTTTTGAAACAAAAGGATAATAGTAAGACCATCCCGCACATAAACATGGACAGTTTTACCTTACTATAACCCAAATTACATGATATCAAATTCCAGTGATATTATAATAATGTGTAATCAAGTAAATAATCAAATAGCAGAACGCTTGCATCTCACGCTCCACATATATAGTATAAAATCAAAAACCACAAGGCGCTTATTGGAGTTTGGATTCCAACAGACAAGGTATGGGATCACCTTCCGATCAGTGTACTCTAGAGGGGATACACCAGGGTTCAACAAGAACGTCTCGCAACCCGACCACACATGACCGCCCACTCATTTAGCTTGAGTGTAACGAATATATTGTCACCTATGGTTGTTGGCCATCCAACCGTAATCCGAAGATACAGAATCGAAATGAAGAACAAATATGAATTTTCTCTAGATCGGTGACAATACACCCTGCTTGGGTATGACCCAACTAGCCATGCGGCCCGCCCGATTTATGTCATTTCCCGTATGTGAGGCTAGAGGCTACGTCTATCTTCAGAACATCTGATCATCGTTCACTTTGAATGCCACATCGTCAAACCCGTCAATTCACTAATCGATTTCCAAAAATATCACGGGTATAAAAAGCTAAGAGAAACGAATTTCTCCGCCACCAGACGTAATACCTTTAAGAGATCAACCATACATGATTTATTAGGTATACTCTGTCAGACACTCGTCCATACAAGTAATCCCGGGACTGGACAAATAGAAAACACCATTCTGGAACAGAACGACCCTTGCATTTCACTCCTCTTCAATTATCTTCAGCATAATCTAATTTGTAGCGCTTATGCCTATACGGAGTGGGTTTCGGATAATATATCCAACCGGTCTCTCCGTATCGACACCGATGGTCAAAACACTTCGATAGTCGGTTATTTAACTATCGAAGTAAAAACAAACATCCATTCAGTTTATAACTACGGATCAAACGATCACTGGCGTTTTTTAATTTATGTTAATTTTTCAGTTTCCCATATCTTCCTAGATATTTCCCCGAACTGTTTAGCCTCACACTACCAGGAAAACATTCCTAGTTTCCATTTTAACTATTTAATTTGCATAACATTTGCTTCTAAAACCGTATCCATTTTTAAACGTGGATATTATTGTTTACAGAAATCTATTTTCATTAAATCAATCTGAACTTGGTTTTATAGTCAAATATCATTACACGTTAAGATCTAATTTACCAAGTTCATTCCTGAATTTATAATCCAACTTTGCTTCATAACTGCGTTTTCAAGTCAACCCCCCCTTCAATTATAATCTTAGTTTATAACTAAATCTCGATTACATGTCCTATTTTACATCTATTGGTTTTAAAACCAATATTAATAATCTTATCATATTCTATAATATAATCCTGACCCTAAATACTTTTATAATCCTCAACACAGCCAAATACCCATTCATAAATCAAATGGATTTACCTTAATTCCTAATTATATCATGAATATTGAAATAAATTCCACCGCTCCCCTTTAAATGTATTCTTGAATTCATATTTCCCAAATTTCCCCATGATAATTATTTCATTCCATTTTACATATCGTTTTAAGTCAAACTGTGTAACAACCCGGAAAATGTGAGATAATTTAATTTTTTTAGTTGGATATTTTAAAGAAATCTAAACAATTGAAATAGAATATTTCAATAAAGTAGTGAAGTAGAAACAGTGTGGCAGTTTGAAAACTTGAATTCAAACTTTGACTGACTGTACTGGGCGCAAAATAAAACGGATTTTAGTAAAACCAAAAATATTTAAATCTGTTTATGAATATCTTTCTAACGAATCTGAAAAACCGAAGTTTCACAGACGGAATCAAAAGTTATGGCCAATTGAATTTTCAGAAAGGTCGCTATAGAGAATATATAGCCCTTGAAAATAGACATTTTTCAAATGACCTCGGAATTCGACGAAACCACTTTTGTTGGATCCGGAATGTCAAATTATTGCTAGGTTTCAAATTTCATAATTTTTGAAGCTAGTATATGTGCGTGGCAAAAGAAAACGTGTTTGGTTAATTTCTGTTAAATCGGATCGACCAGAAAATGGCCATTTTTCAAAAGATCTCAGAATTCGACGAAACTAGTTTTGTTGGGACCGTATCGGCAAAACATAGCTAGATTTATTTTTCTGAAATTTTTCGAATCAGTTTGTGGCCCTGGCAAGTTGAAATGTGCGTTCAAATTGAATATTGAATGTTTTATATTTTAATTTGAAGAATAACTGACTGTAACAATCGAATGGGCCTACGAAACATATCCCATTGTGTCCGGGATGGTGATAATTAGCTAAGGGCGACAGTCGTTGGGTTTTGATTGGTGTCTGTGTGGAGAAACACTATTTTAAAATTTAATAAAACCACGGGCCAATAGAAATTCTCCTTTCATAATTTTAAAATAAAAATAAATTCAAAAAAACCGTCGTCTCCTTCCTGTTAACGGCGGAAGCCACCTCCCTCCTTCCCGACCAAATCGCCGCTGCCACAGGCCACGCCAGACCCCGCCACCGCCCGATCTCGAAAGCCCTCCCTTCCCTCTTCAAATCCGACCAACCCTCGCCATCCCTCTCCTCGCCATCGTCGAGCACGAGCCCCTCAAACATCCGCATTTCACGCTACCGTTAGGATCGCCAGAGGCGATCGGATCTGACGCCTCACCCACGCGCCTGAAGCCCTCTCGACCCTCTTCCACGCTGTGCCCTCCGATCGTCGTATCGAGCCTCGGTTTTCGCGAAAACTGCAAAGCTAGTTTTGAACAACTTCTGAAAGGTATCGGCTTTATTATCTTTGAACTGAAAATAACACTTTTAAGTGTTGCAAAGTTTGAAAAATTATATCTTTATGGTGTGTTAACGAAATTTGATGAAACAGGAAACATTGTGACCGCAAGGACGCTCTCTACAATCTAGAACAGACCGCGGATTTTTCTGAGCTAGCCACGATTTTTAGCATCTCGAAAACCAATGTGAGATTTCTAAACTGAAATGTGAATGGAAATGTGATGTATAAATTATATAAGCGAAATATAAATTATACACGTGTCGTATACCTCATGCACATGCGTTGTGTAAGCTATATGAGCGAAGTATGAATTATACATGCATTGTATAAATGATATGTGTGTTGGAATGGAAATAATATATATATATATATATATATACTCCCCTTGTCCACAAACCATGGACGATATTTATTGATTGTGAATTGGTGTGAAAAATTTGGTGAATAATGCAAATGGTTGATAGAATTGTTTGTGGCTGATATTTTTTGGTTGTGGTTGAAAAATACCCATTTGTGATTGAAATAAATTGTGAAAAAGAAAAATCATACTCGCCTGCATGCGAATTAGATGTATGAGATCCCCATTGTCAAAAACCGCGAGGTTTTAAGGTAGAGCGAGGAGCCGTACTCGGGACGGTGCCGGTTTTAAATACCCTGCCGTTATGCTGCCGAACTTTTGAATAATATTCATGTGTTTGAATTATTTTCATATGTTGTAATTATTTTCATGTATTGAAAAGAAAGTCGTGTGTTGAAACTATATCCATGTGTGGAAATGCTCATGTGTTGAGAAGTTCATGTGTTGAAAAATAATTCATGTGTTGAATAAATAAATAGTTTTAACAATAAAAACCACATTTTTATTATATATATGAAGTATGTAAAATATTCGTATTTTAAATAAATTGTTTCAACAATAAAAATAACATCTTTTTTATATGCACAAACTATATGAAACCATATCCATATGTGGAAATGCTCATGTGTTGAGAAGCTCAAGTGTTGAGAAGTTCATGTGTTGAATAAATATTTTTGATGATAAAAAAATCATTTTTATCATGTGTGTGAATTGCTAAAAATATAAAACGTTGAAATAAATATTTGTTTGCTATGAATATTATTTTTAACATGTATAGGAACTAAAAAAAATAGTCATGTGTTGAAATATATTTTAGTTCGACAAAAATATCATTTTTAAGTGAAACGTGAAGTGTTAAAAATAACCATAAGTGGAGATAAACCTTTGTTCGCTGGAAATATATTTTTTAGCTTAGTTCTGCACATATACATATATATATATATATATATATGTATATATATATATATATATGTGTGTGTGTGTGTGTGTGTGTTGAACAGGAAATGGATTAGTTGTTGAGTAAAGAATTTATTTGCGTGCCCGACAAATAGGTAAACCTTAATGAGTTGGATGAGAAAATTTTATTATTATACCAACTCCTGTGAATGCCATTGGATGCGAAGTGCTAGTTGTTCTGTGTGTAACAATAAACAATCGCCATAGGATAGTAACAATTAATTTTGAACTACACTACATGGCATACTTCTTGACGATAGGCATACTTCATCATATACCACATAAGCATTTGGAGCTTGTGTGACGAGGTTGAAGATTTACCATACGAGCGAGAGGCTGGTATGGCGATGACTATATATTATAGGTTGAACTGATGATTAATTTGGACTATATAAATTGTAACGGTAAATTGCAAGATTAATAAAAAACCCCACACGGGTCTGCAGATGACAATTAACACGTCTCTCTGGTCATTAAGGAACAAAAACCATTTATAGGGTGACGAGAATTTATTCTCTGGAGTTATGATCTATACACACTCCCCTGTGGACACCGGAATATATCACTATAAATATGTGTGTGCTTATTAGGATTTATTGGGTACCTAATACGGCCCAATAAATTTCCAAACCCCTTCCCGTACAAAGGAGGTTATGGCGAATTTTTTCGAAATATAAAGGTGTTAGTGAAATATTTGAAGTGAAAACGATATTGAAATCATCGAATGAATTATAGATATAGATATATATATATATATATATATATATATATATATATATTAAATTAAAACGAATCGAGGCCGTGCAGTTCGCGTTTTGAAATCGTAACTTCAAACGATTATACCGAAAGATCCGACCATCGGATTTTCACGAAACTGGAAACGTTGGGTTCGCTTTGGGAATATCTTCCCAATGATATAAACTTTGTTGAAATCCAACGGTTAGATTTTCAGATAAGTGTAAAACAAATTTTGGGAAAAACAGCGCCAGTGCTTCGGCACGACCTGAAACATCGTTTAATTAAATAGGGCCGTTTTTAAATAAATATAAATGGCGATATATCGTTATAAAATATTATAGACGATATAGAGTGGAAATAAACCGATTCTGCTTGGTTTGCTTGATATTTGATGGTTGAATGTGTTTGACATGAAAACTATACTAAAGAACTGAAATGTGAATGTCGAATGATTTAACCATGTGAAGAATTAATTTGAAAATCTAAACATACGTGGATTATTTGAAAAGGCCGAATTCATTCTCATTTCAAATAATCGATCGACGGTGAGAAGTCGAAGAGTTGAAGACAGTTCAAGACCGACGATCTTCACATTGGATGGATGGGCGCTACTGATGCTCATGATTGGAGTAGCTACCATGAAGGAGCTGAAGTGGTAGCCGTCCAGACGTATTGTTGATTGTGCGGATATGCGAGGAATTTGGTGCCTCTGGCTTCGTTCATACCCAGAACGAACTTGTAAATGGATTGTGTGTCTGACATTGGATTTTGTTCTGTGCTGATTGATCTCTATTGAATATATATATGTTTGGCGGCGGAGAATTTATTCTCTTGATTAACGCCCTTCTCTGAGACGTACGAGCTCAGAGGTTATATATCAATAGAAATCAGTTGCATGGAGTGGATTACCTATGTGGCACGCCTAAGTGGCATATGATCAAGGCTTCTATTGCAAAGCAAAGTCTTGTAGTTGATGATCAAAGCATGGCCTGTGTGGCGTAGCTTTGTGTATAGCGTGGATTCGCGAGCCTCACACCTCGGTTTGAGTCAAAAACGGGATGGTGACTGCAGGGAGAACAGGGCATTTCTTTCTAGCTACGGCGGTGTCAGTGATCTACCAGCCCTGACATTTATATATACTTTTCACCTGTGTGGTTGTTGGAATGCGAGGCGCCTCGATTATAGGTCTGTAAGGACCGGGAAACGTGTGTTCAGGAATAACTAATCCTCAAAAGTAAGAGAGGACCAGCCCTGAAGATCCAAGGATTGCTGTGTGCGGTCCTAGGACATTTGCTAGAGTGTCTCAAATGGAGAGGAGCTTGCGCCTTGCCTCGACTCATGATGGAATCCAATTCCCAATACGAAATATGCGGATGTGATTGTATTACTAGTATGGCGACATGATATATGGTACCCATGCCGTCTATGATTGATATTTATGATTGAATTTGCTTTTGAGACATATATGCACAAGTAATAATATCAAACACTTGTTTTTATATGTATCAAGCATTTCTTGGCCATTATAAGGTAAAACTCTATCCTTCGGCTTGCGTTGCATTGTGTGATGGGACTTGAGTCTTATAATGGCTTCATTTTTATAAAAAGCGTTGCGATGATTTAATCATTTACTTTATTTCATGCACTAGCACTCATTGGAGTAAACCCGTTCCGCGAAAGTGGCATGGTCCTTTGATTTGACTTATTATTATTATTATTTAATAAGTTAAGTAGATTTCTCATACCAGTCCCACGACTGACTCGTAGTTTGTTTCACCTTGCAAACTCGGGTGCCCTTATTTCCACACGGGCAGCCTAGTTACAGGTAGCTGACATATTTTGGCTTGGCACCGCAGTAGAGGTGCACTTTTGGCTCATGGCGAGGCTTGACTACATGTTGATGACTACGATTTTTCCGCCATTACTATATATGTATTATGATTCCGCCACAGGCGATGTAGACTGATGTTTCATTTATGTACTTACTATGTATATGATTCCGCCACAGGCGATGTAGACTGATTATGTATTATTATGCACTAAGTTGTATCCTGCACTGTGCTATCTGATGTGGTGAAATATATATGATTCCGCTGTCATATTTGTGTAAATTATTCTATTTCTTATTTATGTTATTATCTGTACTATGCTAATGATGATTAATGTGTTATATTCCCAAGATTATCCTTAACACCGTAGCATGGGGTTTTGTGATCGTCTCAGGTGGTATTAGATCTTTGGTTAACCTTAGTTCTGGAATTTAACACATTAAACACTTCGTCAGAATAGAAATAGTAGTATTCTAAGTCGAGTAAGTCGAGTAACTCGTTAGAGATAGGACTAGCAATGTCCTAGAATGAGCTAAGCAGAATAGCAAAAATAATTTGATTAGTACATCGTTGTCTTTCCTTGTGTTCTTCTGCTTTACCATACAATAAAATTATCATTTCTGTAGGCTGACTCTTTTCTTGCTTATACAGAACTTGAACAATGGCTACCCGAGCAGCCGCTGGTAGAGGAGGCCGAGCTGGCCGTGGCAGAGGACGAGGAGAAGTCCCATCTGAAGATGGACCCTTAATACAACCCCCGGCCGCTCAACCATTCGAGCTTGACCGCGTGGCTAAAAGGTATAAGAACCTAGGAGGCAAAACCTTCTCTGGAACGGGCACTGTGATTGAGGCCCTGGCATGGCTGAAAACATGCGAGAAGATATTAGAAGGCCCGAGGCTCGGTGATCAAGATAAAGCTTTCATGGGTGCTTGGCTTCTGCAAGAGGAAGCCGAATTATAGTGGGAAGCTCTTACCGCAGCGAACAGAGATGCTGGTAGGACATGGGATGAATTCAAAGATTTATTCAAAGAAAAGTACGTCCTAGAGCAAGCCCTTAAGCGCATGCACAACGAATTCGCAAAACCTCCAGCAAGGAGATCTTTCTGTGCAAGACTATCTGAACAAGTTTACACAGTTATCCCGCTATGCTCCCGAGCTCATCGCCACTGCTAAGTCCAAGAACAAGAGGTTCATCCTCGGGCTAAAGCGGAAGTACCAAGACCGGGCAATGGCCCATATCAAGCTGGCGTTTAATGAATTAGTGGAGATGGTGAGCAATTATGAGGACCTAGATCAAAGGAACCTCGATCTGGACCATGCTAAAAGTCAGGCGGGAAATAAACGCAAGCCCTCCACAAACCAGCCAGAATCAAGCAACTCGGCGTCCACGAATCAGCAGACTAGCAGGCCGCCAAAGGGAAGCTGCTGCAATTGTGGCAAAGTGGGGCACTACTCAAATGTTTGCACAACCCCGAAAAGGCAGAAGACCGACCCTCAAGGTTCAAGCCAGGGCTCTCAGAACCCTCGTTCATGCTTTAAATGCTGTAGGACAGGACATCTTGTTAGAGACCTTCTCTTGCTTAAGAAGGCCGAGGTTGCTCACGTATATGATGGGATGAACCCGCCGGCTGCTTCCAATGGAGCAGGTAAACCCGATGTTTTGGGAGGTACCCTTACAATTAAAAATATTCCCATTTCTGTATAATTTGACACGGGTGCATCACGTAGTTTTATTGCAAGTAACACAGTTCACAAATTAAAGTTAACACAAAGAAAGCTTAATGAATCGGTCAAAGTTCATAATCCGATAGGAGCATCTCTTATTCTTAGTTCATATTGTAGAGTGCCAGTCTCTTATTCCTCCTATATATAAATTTTCTTTTAATTTGATCACCATGGATTTTCCCGAGTTCGACATCATTCTCGGGCTAGATTGGTTAACGAAATACAAAGCTGAAGTAAATTGTGCGGAAAGGATAGTAAAAATTAAAACAAATCTTGGATATATTACTGTACCATGTCATGGTTCGAACCCAGATAGAAAGGAATTTTGGTCTGCGTTAGAAGTTATCCCCACTTCCTTAGAAAAGATTCCTGTTATTAGAAACCATGCAGATGTGTCTGAAGAAGTCGAAAACTTACCTCCGCAAAGAGAAATAGAATTCAGAATCGATCTAATTCCCAATGCCAGACCAGTAGTACATCCAATTCGCAGAATGACTCCAAAGGAAAAATAAGAATTAGGCGATCAAATTCGTCAACTGCTATGGAAGGGTCTGATCAGGCCTAGCTTTTCTAGTTGGGGTGCAGCTGTAGTGTTTGTCCTAAAGTCAGACGGTACTCTCCGATTGTGTGTTGATTACCGAGACCTTAAAAAACAGACGCTCAAAAACAAATACCCATTACCCCGCATCGATGATCTGTTAGACCAATTAAATGGGGCGAGAGTATTTTCCCGAATGGACCTAGCCACAGGTTTCCATCAACTGAGAATTGCTGAAGAGTGTGTTCCTTTGACAGCTTTCAGAGGTCCAGACATATTTTATGAATGGTTAGTAATGCCATTCGGCTTATGCAACGCTCCAGCATACTTCGTCGATCTAATGAATAGAGTGTTCAGGGGAGTTCTGAATAAATTTGTCCTTGTATTCATCGATGATATTTTAATTTACTCCAAATCAAAACCTGAGCATGAAAAACATTTAGAACAAGTATTGGGGATTCTGAGAAAGAATGTCTTCAAAGCCAAATTCTCTAAGTGTGTCTTCTGGCAAGAAGAGGTGAAGTTCCTTGGCCATGCCGTGTCAAAGGAAGGAATTTCTGTAGATCCGAGCAAAATTACAGCAATTCAAGACTGGAAACAACCTACTACACCCACAGAGGTTAGAAGTTTTATGGGGTTGGCTAGTTATTATCGAAAGTTCGTTAAGGATTTTTCGAAGATATCCGGTCCATTAACAAAGCTTATGAAGAAGCACGAGAAATTTAAGTGGACTTCCGACTGTGAGGAAGCTTTCCAGGAATTGAAATCGAAATTGACAACTGCTCCAGTGTTAACCATTATCGATGGCAATCAGGATTTGACGGTTTGAACTGATGCTTCTATTAGAGGACTGGGTGCAGTGTTAATGCAAAGAGGCCAAGTAGTCGCTTATGCAAGCCGCCAGCTGAAACCGCATGAGGAGAATTATGTAACTCTTGATCTTGAGTTACTGGCTATCGTTTTTTCTTTAAAAATCTGGAGGCATTACTTGCTGGGTGAGAAATTCGAACTATTTACAGATCATCAATCATTGAAGTATTTGTTCACCCAGAAAGATCTGAATATGAGGCAGCAGCGTTGGCTAGAATTTCTTGCAGCATATGAGCTAGATATCCTGTATACGCCGGGGAAGGCTGACGTTGTAGCTGATGCACTTAGTAGAAAAACCGCAATCATTGTCAATCTTATAATTAAGCCTGGATTGATTGATAAAATATCCGCTCTCCAGAAAAATGATCACTTCATTTAAAGGATCAGAGGGAGAATACAGAAGGGCGAGCCCTCAAGTTTTCAGGTAGATAAAGAAGAAGTTCTGAGACTGAAAGGGAGAATCTGTGTTCCCAACATCCCAGAGATCAAAAGAGAGGTGCTCGATGAATGCCATAAATCCAAGCTTTGCATTCATCCTGGAGTAAGTAAAATGTACAACGATATCAAACGCACTTTCTGGTGGAAGGCGATGAAGAGAGACATTTCTTTGTATGTTAGCAGGTGCCCTACTTGCCAATTAGTCAAGAGCGACCAACAAAAGCTAGCCGGATTGTTGCAACCGTTGGAAGTCCCAGGTTGGAAATGGGAACAGATTTCCATGGATTTCATCGATGTTTTGCCCCGAACCAAGAAAGGTAATGACAGTGTTTGGGTGATCGTAGATAGCTTCACGAAGACCGCCTATTTCATAGCTGTCAGATCCAATAGAATCGCTCAAAATCGAGCACAAATATATTTCAAAGAAATTGTTAAACTGCATGGAGTTCCCATCAGCATAGTCAGTGATAGAGACCCAATTTTTGCTAGCAAATTCTGGGAGGCATTCCAGACAGAATTGGGAACAAAACTAAATATGAGCACCGCTTATCACCCTCAGACAGATGGCCAAACTGAGCTAGTGAACAGAATTCTGGAAGATTTATTGCAGGCTTGTATTATTGATTTTGGTGGGTCATGGGAAGATCACTTGCATTTGGCAGAATTCTCATATAACGTTAGCTATCAGGCAAGTCTAAAAATGTCGCCATTTGAGGCATTATACGGTAGACCGTGCAGAATTCCCGCATGTTGGTTAGAACCGGGCAATAGACTTGGGTTGGGACCCGATATGATTAGAGAAGCATCTGATAAAGTCGATATCATCAAGAAGCGATTGAAAACCGCGCAAAGCCGACAGAAAAGTTATGCAGATTCTAGAAGAAGAGATTTGACATTTTCTGTTGGTGATCATGTTTATTTGAAAGTTTCTCCGATGAGAGGAGTGATCCGATTCGGTAAAACTGGGAAGTTGGCACCCAGATTTATTGGTCCCTTTCCTATACTTGAACGAATTGGAACTCTTGCTTATAGGGTTCAATTACCTAATTGGTTGCCTAGAGTGCATAATGTATTTCACGTATCTCAACTTAGAAGACATGTGCATGATCCGGATCTTGTTGTAGAAGAAGCAGCGCAACAAGACTTGGAGATTACTCTAGAATTAGCAGTCAGAAGAGAACCGTTAAAAATTGTTGGCAAAGAAACTAAAGAGCTGAGGAGCAAGAAGGTTCATTTAGTTAAAGTGCACTGGAGTAGTGATCCTAGAGATTGTACTTGGGAGACTGAGGAAAGCATTAAGCAAGCTTACCCCAAATTCAGAGTGGACCTCTCTGACTAACTCCGGTGCAAGGTACCTTCACAATACTTTGCATTTACATTTTTGTTTCCTACTATACTGTTGTTTTCTTTTCGAGGAAGAAAAGTTTTAAGTGGGGGAGATTGTAACAACCCGGAAAATGTGAGCCAATTAATTTTTTTTAATTGGACATTTTAAAGAAATCTAAACAATTGAAATAGAATATTTCAATAAAGTAGTGAATTAGAAATAGTGTGGCAGTTTTAAAATTTGAATTCAAACTTTGACTGACTGTACCGGGTGCAAAATATAACGGATTTTAGTGAAACCAAAAATATTTAAATCTGTTTATGAATATCTTTCTAACGAATCTGAAAAATTGAAGTTTCATAGCGGGAATAAAAAGTTATGGCCAAATTAATTTTCAGAAAGGTCGCTATAGAGAATATATAGCCCTTAAAAATAGACATTTAGCAAACGACCTCGGAATTCGACGGAACCACTTTTGTTGGATCCGGGATGTAAAATTATTGCTAGGTTTCAAATTTTACAATTTTTGAAGCTAGTATGTGAGCGTGGCAAAAGAAAACGTGTTTGGTTAATTTCTTTTAAATTGGGTCGACCAAAAAATGGCCATTTTTCAAACGATCTCAGAATTCGAAGAAACTAGTTTTGTTGGGACCGTATCGGCAAAACATAGCTAGATTTATTTTTCTAAAATTTTTCGAATCAGTTTGTGGTCCTGGCAAATTGAAATGTGCGTTCAAATTGAATATTGAATGTTTTATATTTTAATTTGAAGAATAACTGACTGTAACAATCGAATGGGCCTACGAAACATATCCCATAGCGTTCGGGATGGGGGTATTTAGCTAGGGGCGACAGTCGTTGGGTTTTGATTGGTGTCCGTGTGGAGAAACACTATTTTAAAATTTAATAAAAGCACGGACCAATAGAAATTCTCCTTTCATAATTTTAAAACAAAAATAAATTCAAAAAAACCCTAGTCTCCTTCCTGTTAACGGCGGAAGCCACCTCCCTCCTTCCCGACCAAATCGCCACCACCACAGGCCACGCCAGACCCCGCCACCGCCCGATCTCGAAAGCCCTCCCTTCCCTCTTCAAATCCGACCAACCCTCGCCCTCCCTCTCCTCGCCATCGTCGAACACGAGCCCCTCAAACATCCGCATTTCACGCCGCTGCCAGGATCGCCAGAGGCGATCGGATCTGACGCCTCACCCGCGTGGCTGAAGCCCTCTCGACCCTCTTCCACGCTGTGCCCTCCGATCGTCTTATCAAGCCTCAGTTTTCGCGAAAACTGCAGAGCTAGTTTTGAACAACTTCTGAACGGTATCGGCTTTATTATCTTTGAACTGAAAATAATACTTTTAAGTGTTGCAAACTTTGAAAAATCATATCTTTATGTTGTGTTAACGAAATCCGATGAAACAAGAAACATCGTGACCGCAAGGACGCTCTCTACAATCTAGAACAGACCGCGGATTTTTCTGAGCTAGCCACGATTTTTAGCATCTCGAAAACCAATGTGAGATTTCTAAACCGAAATGTGAATGGAAATGTGATGTATAAATTATATAAGAGAAATATAAATTATACACGTGTCGTATACCTCATGCACATGCGTTGTGTAAGCTGTATGAGCGAAGTATGAATTATACATGCATTGTATAAATGATATGTTTGTTGGAATGGAAATAATATATATATATATATACACTCCCCTTGTCAACAAACCATGGACGATTTTTATTGATTGTGAATTGGTGTGAAAAATTTGGTGAATAATGCGAATGGTTGATAGAATTGTTTGTGGTTGATATTGTTTGGTTATGGTTGAAAAATACCCATTTGTGATTGAAATAGTGGAAAAGAAAAATCATACTCCCCTGCATGCGAGTTACATGTATGAGATCCCCATTGTAAAAAACCGCGAGGTTTTAAGGTAGAGCGAGGAGCCGTACTCGGGACGGTGCCGGTTTTAAATACCCTGTCGTTATGCTGCCGAAATTTTGAATAATATTCATGTGTTAGAATTATTTTCATATGTTGAAATTATTTTCATGTGTTGAAATGAAAGTCGTGTGTTGAAACTATATCCATGTGTGGAAATGCTCATGTGTTGAGAAGTTCATATGTTGAAAAATAATTCATCTGTTGAATAAATAAATAGTTTTAACAATAAAAACCACATTTTTATTGTATATATGAAGTATGTAAAATATTCGTATTTTAAATAAATTGTTTCAACAATAAAAATAACATCTTTTTTTATATGCACAAACTATATGAAAACATATCCATGTGTGGAAATGCTCATTTGTTGAGAAGCTCATGTGTTGAGAAGTTCATGTGTTGAATAAATATTTTTGATGATAAAAATATCATTTTTATCACGTGTGTGAATTGCTAAAAATATACAATGTTGAAATAAATATTTGTTTGCTATGAATATTATTTTTAACATGTATAGGAACTAAATAAAATAGTCATGTGTTGAAATATATTTTAGTTTGACAAAAATATCATTTTTAAGTGAAACGTGAAGTGTTAAAAATAGACGTAAGTGGAGATAAACCTTTGTTCGCTGGAAATATATTTTTTAGCTTAGTTCTGCACACACACACACACACACACACACACACACATATATATATATATATATATATATATATGTGTGTGTGTGTGTGTGTGTGTGTTGAACAGGAAACGGATTAGCTGTTGAGTAAAGAATTTATTTGTGTGCCCGACTAATAGGTAAACCTTAATGAGTTGGATGAGCAAATTTTATTATTATATCAACTCCTGTGAATGCCATTGGATGCGGAGTGCTAGTTGTTCTATGTGTAACAATAAACAATCGCCATAGGATAGTAACAATTAATTTTGAACTACACTACATGGCATACTTCTTGACGATAGGCATACTTCATCATATACCACATAAGCATTTGGAGCTTGTGTGACGAGGTTGAAGATTTACCATACGAGCGAGAGGCTGGTATGGCGATGACTATATATTATAGGTTGAACTGATGACTAATTCGGACTATATAAATTATAACGGTAAATTGCAAGATTAATAAAAAAACCCGACACGGGTATGCAGATGACAATAAACACGTCTCTCTGGTCATTAAGGCACAAAAACCATTTATATGGTGACGAGAATTTATTCTCTGGAGTTATGATCTATACACACTCCCCTGTGGACACCGGAATATATCACTATAAATATGTGTGTGCTTACTAGGATTTATTGGGTACTAATACGACCCAATAAATTTCCAAACCCCTTCCCGTACAAAGGAGGTTATGGCGAATTTTTTCGAAATATAAAGGTGTTAGTGAAATATTTGAAGTGAAAACGATATTGAAATCGTCGAATGAATTATATATTATATATAAATTAAATTAAAATGAATCGAGGCTGTGTAGTTCGTGTTTTGAAATCGTAACTTCAAACGATTATACCGAAAGATCCGACCATCGGATTTTCACGAAACTGGAAACGTTGGGTTCGCTTTGGGAATATCTTCCCAATGATATAAACTTTGTTGAAATCCAACGGTTAGATTTTCAGATATGTGTAAAACAAATTTTGGGAAAAACAGCGCCAGTGCTTCGGCATGACCTGAAACATCGTTTAATTAAATAGGGCCGTTTTTAAATAAATATAAATGGCGATATGTCGTTATAAAATATTATAGACGATATAGAGTGGAAATAAACCGATTCTGCTTGGTTTGCTTGATATTTGATGGTTGAATGTGTTTGACATGAAAACTATACTAAAGAACTGAAATGTGAATGTCGAATGATTTAACCATGTGAAGAATTGATTTGAAAATCTAAACATACGTGGATTATTTGAAAAGACCGAGTTCATTCTCATTTCAAATAATCGATCGACGGTGAGAAGTCGAAGAGTTGAAGACGGTTCAAGACCGACGATCTTCACATTGGATGGATGGGCGCTACTGATGCTCATGATTGGAGTAGCTACCATGAAGGAGCTGAAGTGGTAGCCGTCCAGACGTATTGTTGATTGTGCGGATATGCGAGGAATTTGGTGCCTCTGGCTTCGTTAATACCCAGAACGAACTTGTAAATGGACTGTGTGTCTGACATTGGATTTTGTTCTGTGCTGATTGATCTCTATTAAATATATATCTGTTTGGCGGCGGAGAATTTATTCTCTTGATTAACGCACTTCTCTGAGACGTACGAGCTCAGAGGTTATATATCAATAGAAATCATTCGCATGGAGTGGATTGCCTGTGTGGCACGCCTAAGTGGCATATGATCAAGGCTTCCATTGCAAAGCAAAGTCTTGTTGTTGATGATCAAAGCATGGCCTGTGTGGCGTAGCTTTGTGCATAGCGTGGATTCGCGAGCCTCACACCTCGGTATGAGTCAAAAACGGGATAGTGACTGCAGGGAGAACAGGGCGTTTCTTTCTAGCTACGGTGGTGTCAGTGAACTACCAGCCCTGACATTTATATATACTTTTCACCTGTGTGGTTGTTGGAATGCCAGGCGCCTCGATTATAGGTCTGTAAGGACCGGGAAACGTGTGTTCAGGAATAACTAATCCTCAAAAGTAAGAGAGGACCAGACCTGAAGATCCAAGGATTACTGTGTGCGGTCCTGGGACATTTGCTAGAGTGTCTCAAATGGAGCGGAGCTTGCGCCTTGCCTCGACTCATGATGGAATCCAATTCCCAATACGAAATATGCGGATGTGATTGTATTACTAGTATGGCGACATGATATATGGTACCCATGCCGTCTATGATTGATATTTATGATTGAATTTGCTTTTGAAACATATATGCACTAGTAATAATATCAAACACTTTTGTTTTATACGTATCAAGCATTTCTTGGCCATTATAAGGTAAAACTCTATCCTCCGGATTGCGTTGCATTGTGTGATGGGACTTGAGTCTTATAATGGCTCCATTTTTATAAAAAGCATTGCGATGATTTAATCATTTACTTTATTTCATGCACTAGCACTGATTGGAGTAAACCCGTTCCGCGAAAGTGGCGTGGTCCTTTGATTTGCCTTATTATTGTTATTTAATAAGTTAAGTAGATTTCCCATACCAGTCCCATGACTGATTCGTAGCTTGTTTCACCTTGCAAACTCGGGTGCCCTTATTTTCACACGAGCAGCCTAGTTACAGGTTGTTGACATATTTTGGCTTGGCACCGCAGTAGAGGTGCACTTTTGGCTCATGGCGAGGCTTGACTACATGTTGATGACTACGATTTTTCCGCCATTACTATATATGTATTATGATTCTGCCACAGGCGATGTAGACTGATGTTTCATTTATGTACTTACTATGTATATGATTCCGCCACAGGCGATGTAGACTGATTATGTATTATTATGCACTAAGTTGTATCCTGCACTGTGCTATCTGATGTGGTGATATATATATATATATATGATTCCGCTGTCATATTTGTGTAAATTATTCTATTTCTTGTTTATGCTATTATCTGTACTCTGCTAATGATGATTAATGTGTTATATTCCAAAGATTATCCTTAACACCGTAGCACGGGGTTTTGTGATCGTCTCAGGTGGTATCAGAGCTTTGGTTAACCTTAGTTCTGGAATTTAACACATTAAACACTTCGTCAGAATAGAATCAGTAGTATTCTAAGTCGAGTAACTCATTAGAGATAGGACTAGCAATGTCTTAGAATGAGCTAAGCAGAATAGCAAAAATAATTTGATCAGTACATCGTTGTCTTTCCTTAAGTTCTTCTACTTTACCATACAATAAAATTATCGTTTCTGTAGGCTGACTCTTTTCTTGCTTATACAAAACTTGAACAATGGCTACCCGAGCAGCCGCTGGTAGAGGAGGCCGAGCTGGCCGTGGCAGAGGATGAGGAGAAGTCCCATCTGAAGATGGACCCTTAATACAACCCCGGGCCGCTCAACCATTCGAGCTTGACCGCGTGGCTAAAAGGTACAAGAACCTAGGAGGCAAAACCTTCTCTGGAACGGGCACTGTGATTGAGGCCCTGGCATGGCTGAAAACATGCGAGAAGATATTAGAAGGCCTGAGGCTCGGTGATCAAGATAAAGCTTTCATGGGTGCTTGGCTTCTGCAAGAGGAAGCCGAATTATGGTGGGAAGCTCTTACCGCAGCGAACAGAGATGCTGGTAGGACATGGGATGAATTCAAAGATTTATTCAAAGAAAAGTACGTCCTAGAGCATGCCCTTAAGCGCATGCACAACGAATTCGCAAAACCTCCAGCAAGGAGATCTTTCTGTGCAAGACTATTTGAACAAGTTTACACAGTTATCCCGCTATGCTCCCGAGCTCATCGCCACCACTAAGTACAAGAATAAGAGGTTCATCCTCAGGCTAAAGCGGAAGTACCAAGATAGGGCAATGGCCCATATCAAGCTGGCGTTTAATGAATTACTGGAGATGGTGAGCAATTATGAGGACCTGGATCAAAGGAACCTCGATCTGGACCATGCTAAAAGCCAAGCGGGAAATAAACGCAAGCCCTCCACAAACCAGCCAGAATCAAGCAACGCGGCGTCCACGAATCAGCAGACTAGCAGGCCGCCAAAGGGAAGCTGCTACAATTGTGGCAAGGTGGGGCACTACTCAAATGTTTGCACAGCCCCGGAAAGGCAGAAGACCAACTCTCAAGGTTCAAGCCAGGGCTCTCAGAACCCTCGTTCATGCTTTAACTGCTGTAGGACAGGACATCTTGTTAGAGACAGTCTCTTGCTTAAGAAGGCCGAGGTTGCTCACGTATATGACGGGACGAACCCACCGGCTGCTTCCGATGGAGCAGGTAAACCCGATGTTTTGGGAGGTACCCTTACAATTAAAAATATTCATGTTTCTGTATTATTTGACACGGGTGCATCACGTAGTTTTATTGCAAGTAACACAGTTCACAAATTAAAGTTAACACAAAGAAAGCTTAATGAATCGGTCAAAGTTCATAATCCGATAGGAGGATCTCTTATTCTTAGTTCATATTGTAGAGTGTTAGTCTCTTATTCCTCCTATAAATTTTCTTTTAATTTGATCACCATGGATTTTCCCGAGTTCGACATCATTCTCGGGCAAGATCGGTTAACGAAATACGAAGCTAAAGTAAATTGTGCGGAAAGGATAGTAAAAATTAAAACGAAGCTTGGATATATTACTGTACCATGTCATGGTTCGAATCCAGATAGAAAGGAATTTTGGTCTGCGTTAGAAGTTATCCTCACTTCCTTAGAAAAGATTCCTGTTGTTAGAAACCATGCGGATGTGTTTGAAGAAGTCGAAAACTTACCTCCGCAAAGAGAAATAGAATTCAGAATCGATCTAATTCCCAATGCCAGACCAGTAGTACATCCCATTCGCAGAATCACTCCAAAGGAAAAATAAGAATTAGGCGATCAAACTCGTCAACTTCGATGGAAGGGTCTGATCAGGCCTAGCTTTTCTAGTTGGGGTGCAGCTGTAGTGTTTGTCCCAAAGTCAGACGGTACTCTCCGATTGTGGGTTGATTACCGAGACCTTAACAAACAGATGCTCAAAAACAAATACCCATTACCCCGCATCGATGATCTGTTAGACCAATTAAATGGGGCAAGAGTATTTTCCTGAATGGACCTAGCCACAGGTTTTTATCAACTGAGAATTGCTGAAGAGTGTGTTCCTTTGACAGCTTTCGTAGGTCCAGACATATTTTATGAATGGTTAGTAATGTCGTTCGTCTTATGCAACGCTCCAGCATACTTCGTCGATCTAATGAATAGAGTGTTCAGGGGAGTTCTGAATAAATTTTTCCTTGTATTCATCGATGAAATTTTAATTTACTCCAAATCAAAACCTAGGCATGAAAAACATTTAGAACAAGTATTGGGGATTCTGAGAAAGAACGTTTTCAAAGCCAAATTCTCTAAGTGTGTCTTCTGGCAAGAAGAGGTGAAGTTCCTTGGCCATGTCGTGTCAAAGGAAGGAATTTCTGTAGATTCGAGCAAAATTACAGCAATTCAAGACTGGAAACAACCTACTACACCCACAGAGGTTAGAAGTTTTATGGGGTTGGCTAGTTATTATCGAAAGTTTGTTAAGGATTTTTCGAAGATATTCGGTCCATTAAAAAAGCTTATGAAGAAGCACGAGAAATTTAAGTGGACTTCCGACTGTGAGGAAGCTTTCCAGGAATTGAAATCGAAATTGACAACTACTCCAGTGTTAACCATTATCGATGGCAATCAGGATTTGACGGTTTGGACTGATGCTTCTATTAGAGGTATGGGTGCAGTGTTAATGCAAAGAGGCCAAGTAGTCGCTTATGCAAGCCGCCAGCTGAAACCGCATGAGAAGAATTATGTAACTCTTGATCTTGAGTTACTGGCTATCGTTTTTGCTTTAAAAATCTGGAGGCATTACTTGTTGGGTGTGTAACACCCTGTGTATTCCATAACAGTGAAATTCACAAATTAAAGTATAACTAATTTCAAATCAAAGAATTAAGGGAAACAGGATACGCCATTGCGTTCGTCTCGGAATTCTGCTTGAAATAGAGTCCGAGTTTGCGTAAAACGGACTCCGTATGAAGGAGATATGGCCTCCGGAAGTTTCAGAATTCAGTTTAAAATTCAAACAGACCAAAACAGCTCAGAAATCAAATTTAAAATTCAAAAATCCGGTCGGATTGGCCAGGGCGGGAATTTTCCCGCCCAAGACACCCAGGTCGACTTAGTAGTCGACCTGGGCTACCCAGGTCGACTGGGTAGTCGACCTGGGGCACCCAGGTCGACTACATAGTCGACCTGGGGGTCGACTAGGGGGTCAACCTGGCCCTTGAGCCAGGTCGAACCCAGCCCCCCCGGCTGGCCTGGTCTGTGTTTGGTCGATTTTATGAGCCTTGCCTTGTCACTAGGGCTAGGTGTCAGCTCCTGATTGGTCTCTCCTTCAAACGAACGGCTATTATTAAACAAAGCTCCATCGACGGTCCTAGTCAACTCATAAACTCTATAAAAAAAAGAACCTAAGACTCGCCCTAATTCATACAAACAAAAATGGAGATGAGACCGTCATGCTATTGAGGAAAGACTAGGAATAGCCATCAGAAATTGAGAGACGGTTAGGAGGCAATTCGAAAGCTTAAAGCAAAATCAATTAAATCAAAACAATGCCTACGACAAAGGATAGCATCTCCAAATTCAGAATTCAGATTCTTGAAATGAAGATTCGTCATACGTTGTAAGTAGAGTGCTATTCCGATGTGAATAAATAATTGTGTTTTGATTTGTGTAAAGTGAGAAATGGAATTGTGGCAATAATAATCTATATTTGTATGTTTCTTTGATTCTAGACGATTTGGAAATGTTGTGGGATACGATTGGATATTTGCAAGTATGTGATTTATGTTGGAAGATAACAACCATATGTTGTGGTATTTTATTTGGGATTCATACAAGTATATGATTCACTATTATGCCAATATAACGTACATACTTTTATGATCACTTTTAGTGTAATTGGATTCAACTAAGTACTATGGTTTATATGAATCTATGTTGGAATTGGTATTGTAATTCAAGTATAAAATCATACTTTTGTATTAGAGACAAAAGTAAGCATCTTTATGAACATGACTAAACTATGTTTGGTGTTATGCCTAGTTGAAACCATGCTTTAGGCCTATGTTGTTATAAAAATCATATGGTGATATATGTAACACATAAATTAAGTTAGATTTACATTCCAATTGCAAGTTTACATGAATTCATGTTTAGGTATGTTTATGCCATGATTATATGAATATAATGGTTCATGTTTAGGTATGTTTATGCCATGATTATATGAATAGAATGATTCACGTTTAAGTATGTTTATGCCATGATTATATGAATAGAATGATTCACGTTTAAGTATGTTTATGCCATGATTATATGCTATTATCATGAAAGTTCACATGTGCCTAATTCATGTTAATTAGATCGTTATGTTGCAAGTTCATGCGTTCACACTCCCCTTTTTATATTACTTAGAATATATGAACACCATGTTATAAGCCTCCCCTTTTTCATGTGGCTAAGTTGGGTTTAAAACGTTAAACCGAACATATGTTATATTTAGTGAACGTATAAAACGGGGGTAATGACGATTGGGTTAAAATATAGAACATATGTGTTGGCATGTTTGACACATGCCAACGACCTTGAAAAACAATTAAATGGCATAACTTAATTTTACCCAATAAAGATGAATTTTAAATAATGGGCCGCAAATATTTACATATAAAAAGAAAAGGGACAAAATATGTAAATGTAGAAAATACGATGTGTTTAACCCGAGGTTTGATTGAGTTGTGATGTAAACCTGCCCGGAACCGCCCGGCTGTCCAGTAGTCACAACAATACCTATCCAATGTGGGTGGTTAAACACGGAGCCCAATAAGGACCAGAGGTTAGACTGAGTTGTGGCGTAAGACTGCCCGGACCCAACCGGCAACAGGCAACCACAACAATACCTGCCTAATGTGAGAGGTCGAGGCTTTAATAAGACAATTAAGGCTGAGTCAGGATTGATAGGATTAAGTAAATTAAATTAATACTTAATCAAAATGGAACATGCTGAACTATATAGACTGATTGGGGGTTAGGTTTACAAAACACTTAACCAACTTAGCATGTTGGCTAGAAATAGAAAACCTAGTAGCGGCGGACCCTTTTCAGCAGTAACCCTATAAGGTGTATCAGGATACCCTGAACTAGGCAGGGTGGGGCACGATTACTGGGCTGACTGTAAGAGGTCAAATCGACGGCGGTGGTGCAACAGTGTAGGTTCTAACGGGGTGCGGGCGTGCACACACTCCGGGGAAGAAAAATAAGGCACTGGGCACCAGTAGCATACCTGTGCATTCTAGGATTGTGTCGGGCCGCCACCATGGGACTTGATACACCCCATGGTGGGACCAACATAGGTAACTACGACATCGGGGGCCGTAAGACACATGTAACTATGCGAGTAGGAGCCGATCATTAGAAACGGATCACTTCACCCTAATTATGGGGTGCCTATTGGGAACTAGTTTGAATGAATGCAGAGACTAATTATGGGGTACGATAGTATATGTGACTCTAGACAACTTAACTTAGTTTATGGTGCTTTCCCATTTCCAGTTTATACTTATCATACCCAGTTCTTTATTCATAGACTGAATAGTCCTAGACTTACTCAGGCTTTATGTCTGACTCTACTTTTCTTTCGTCTTCTTTACTTCCGTTCCCCTCCCAGGTCCACAGGGAGGGAATACCGCAGCTTGACTAGTTTTCGCATCCAGCTTGAAGAGAAAGAATGTATTGCTTGGATCTTTTTCGTTTTGGACTACGGCTTTGGACAACAATTATGGGACTTATGCAGTTTACTTATGTTTTTATGCTTCTTTAAATAATGTAATCAAGACAGTTATGAAGATGTTATGTTTTTGGAAGTATTGTAAGACAAATTATGGCATGGTTTGTGTAACCCGTATTTTAATGAAATAAAAGTTGCTGTTGTTTTCCGCTGTTCAAAAATATGTGTATTTATATCTGTCTTGTGTATCCGTGACTTATACTTATAAACCTCCACCAAAATTAGGGCATTCTCTTTGAGAGTGACCCTAACGGAGGTGGGGTGTTTCAGGGTGAGAAATTCGAACTATTTACAGATCATTAATCATTGAAGTATTTGTTCACCCAGAAAGATCTGAATATGAGGCAGCAACGTTGGCTAGAATTTCTTGCAGCATATGAGCTAGATATCCTGTATACACCGGGGAAGGCTAACGTTGTAGCTGATGCGCTTAGTAGAAAAACCGCAATCATTGCCAATCTTATAATTACGCCTGGATTGATTGATAAAATATCTGCTCTCCATAAAAATGATCACTTCATTCAAAGGATCAGAGGGAGAATACAGAAGGGCGAGCCCTCAAGTTTTCAGGTAGATAAAGAAGAAGTTCTGAGACTGAAAGGGAGAATCTGTGTTCCCAACATCCCAGAGCTCAAAAGAGAGGTGCACGATGAATGCCATAAATCCAAGCTTTGCATTCATCCTGGAGTAAGTAAAATGTAAAACGATATCAAACGCACTTTCTGGTGGAAGGCGATGAAGAGAGACATTTCTTTGTATGTTAGCAGGTGCCCTACTTGCCAATTAGTCAAGAGCGACCAACAAAAGCTAGCCGGATTGTTGCAACCGTTGGAAGTCCCAGGTTGGAAATGGGAACAGATTTCCATGGATTTCATAGATGGTTTGCTCCGAACCAAGAAAGGTAATGACAGTATTTGGGTGATCGTAGATAGCTTCACGAAGACCGCCCATTTCATAGCTGTCAGATCCAATAGAACCGCTCAAAATCTAGCACAAATATATTTCAACGAAATTGTTAAGCTGCATGGAGTTCCCATCAGCATAGTCAGTGATAGAGACCCAATTTTTGCTAGCAAATTCTGGGAGGCATTTCAGACAGAATTGGGAACAAAACTAAATATGAGCACCGCTTATCACCCTCAGACGGATGGCCAAACTGAGCGAGTGAACATAATTCTGGAAGATTTATTGCGGGCTTGTATTATTGATTTTGGTGGGTCATGGGAAGATCACTTGCATTTGGCAAAATTCTCATATAACAACAGCTATCAGGCAAGTCTAAAAATGTCGCCATTTGAGGCATTATACGGTAGACCGTGCAGATGTCCCGCATGTTGGGTAGAAACGGGCAATAGACTTGTGTTGGGACCCGATATGATTAGAGAAGCATCTGATAAAGTCAATTTCATCAAGAAGCGATTGAAAATCGCGCAAAGCCGACAGAAAAGTTATGCAGATTCTAGAAGAAGAGATTTGACATTTTCTGTTGGTGATCATGTTTATTTGAAAGTTTCTCCGATGAGAGGAGTTATCCGATTGGGTAAAACTGGGAAGTTGGCACCCAGATTTATTGGTCCCTTTCCTATACTTGAACGAATTGGAACTCTTGCTTATAGGGTTCAATTACCTGATTGGTTGCCTGGAGTGCATAATGTATTTCACGTATCTCAACTTAGAAGACATGTGCATGATCCAGATCTTGTTGTAGAAGAAGCAGCGCAACAAGACTTGGAGATTACTCTAGAATTAGCAGTCAGAAGAGAACCGTTGAAAATTGTTGGCAAAGAAACTAAAGAGCTAAGGAGCAAGAAGGTTCATTTATTTAAGTGCGGCGGAGTAGTGATCCTAGAGACTGTACTTGGGAGACTAAGGAAAGCATCAAGCAAGCTTACCCCAAATGCAGAGTGGACCTCTCTGACTAACTCCGGTGCAAGGTACCATCACAATGCTTTGCATTTACATTTTTGTTTCCTACTATACTGTTGTTTCCTTTTCGAGGAAGAAAAGTTTTAAGTGGGGGAGATTGTAACAACCCACAAATTGTGAGCCAGTTAATTTTTTTAATTGGATATTTTAAAGAAATCTAAACAATTGAAATAGAATATTTCAATAAAGTAGTGAATCAGAAATAGTGTGGCAGTTTGAAAGTTTGAATTCAAACTTTGACAGACTGTACCGGGTGCAAAATATAACGGATTTTAGTGAAACCAAAAATATTTAAATCTGTTTATGAATATCTTTCTAACGAATCTGAAAAATCGAAGTTTCATAGCGGGAATCAAAAGTTATGGCCAAATTAATTTTCAGAAAGGTCGCTATAGAGAATATATAGCCCTTGAAAATAGACATTTTGCAAACGACCTCGAAATTCGACGAAACCACTTTTGTTGGATCCGGGATGTCAAATTATTGCTAGGTCTCAAATTTCATAATTTTTGAAGCTAGTATGTGAGCGTGGCAAAAGAAAACGTGTTTGGTTAATTTTTGTTAAATTGGATTGACCAGAAAATGGACATTTTTCAAACGATCTCAGAATTCGACGAAACTAGTTTTGTTGGGACCGTATCGACAAAACATAGCTAGATTTATTTTTCTGAAATTTTTCGAATTAGTTTGTGGCCCTGGCAAATTGAAATGTGCGTTCAAATTGAATATTGAATGTTTTATATTTTAATTTGAAGAATAACTGACTGTAACAATCGAATGGGCCTACGAAACATATCCCATAGTGTCCGGGGTAGGGGTATTTAGCTAGGGGCGACAGTCGTTGGGTTTTGATTGGTGTCCGTGTGGAGAAACACAATTTTAAAATTTAATAAAACCACGGACCAATAGAAATTCTCCTTTCATAATTTTTAAATAAAAATAAATTCAAAAAAACCCTCTTCTCCTTCCTGTTAACGGCGGAAGCCACCTCCCTCCTTCCCGACCAAATCTCCGCAACCACAGGCCACGCCAGACCCCGCCACCGCCCGATCTCGAAAGCCATCCCTTCCCTCTTCAAATCCGACTAACCCTCGCCCTCCCTCTCCTCGCCATCGTTGAACACGAGCCCCTCAAACATCCGCATTTCACGCCGCTGCCAGGATTGCCAGAGGCGATCGGATCTGACGCCTCACCCGCGTGCCTGAAGCCCTCTCGACCCTCTTCTACGCTGTGCCCTCCGATCGTCTTATCGAGCCTTGGTTTTCGCGAAAACTACAAATCTAGTTTTGAACAACTTCTGAAAGGTATCGGCTTTGTTATCTTCGAACTGAAAATAACACTTTCAAGTGTTGCAAACTTTGAAAAATCATATCTTTATGGTGTGTTAACGAAATTCGATGAAACAATAAACATCGTGACCGCAAGGACGCTCTCTACAATCTAGAAGAGACCGCGGATTTTTCTGAGCTAGCCACGATTTTTAGCATCTCGAAAACTAAAGTGAGATTTCTAAACTGAAATGTGAATGGAAATGTGATGTATAAATTATATAAGCGAAATATAAATTATACACGTGTCGTATACCTCATGTACATGCGTTGTGTAAGCTATATGAGCAAAGTATGAATTATACATGCAATGTATAAATGATATGTGTGTTGGAATGGAAATAATATATATATATATATATATATACTCCCCTTGTCCACAAACCATGGACGATATTTATTGATTGTGAATTGGTGTGAAAATTTTGGTGAATAATGCGAATGGCTGATAGAATTGTTTGTGGTTGATATTGTTTGGTTGTGGTTGAAAAATACCCATTTGTGATTGAAATAAATTGTGGAGAAGAGAAATCATACTCGCCTGCGTGCGAATTAGATGTATGAGATCCCCATTGTAAAAAACCGCGAGGTTTTAAAGTAGAGCGAGGAGCCGTACTCGGGACGGTGCCGGTTTTAAATACCCTGCCGTTATGCTGCCGAAATTTTGAATAATATTCATGTGTTAGAATTATTTTCATATGTTGAAATTATTTTCATGTGTTGAAATGAAAGTCGTGTGTTGAAACTATATCCATGTGTGGAAATGCTCATGTGTTGAGAAGTTCATGTGTTGAAAAATAATTCATGTGTTGAATAAATAAATAGTTTTAACAATAAAAACCACATTTTTATTATATATATGAAGTATGTAAAATATTCGTATTTTAAATAAATTGTTTCAACAATAAAAATAACATCTTTTTTTATATGCACAAACTATATGAAACCATATCCATGTGTGGAAATGCTCATGTGTTGAGAAGTTCATGTGTTGAATAAATATTTTTGATGATAAAAATATCATTTTTATCATGTGTGTGAATTGCTAAAAATATACAATGTTGAAATAAATATTTGTTTGCTATGAATATTATTTTTAACATGTATAGGAACTAAATAAAATAGTCATGTGTTGAAATATATTTTAGTTCGACAAAAATATCATTTTTAAGTGAAACGTGAAGTGTTAAAAATAACCATAAGTGGAGATAAACCTTTGTTCGCTGGAAATATAATTTTTAGCTTATTTTTGCACACACACACACACACACACACACACATATATATATATATATATATATATATATATATGTGTGTGTATGTATGTATGTGTGTGTGTGTGTGTTGAACAGGAAATGGATTAGCTGTTGAGTAAAGAATTTATTTGCGTGCCCGACAAATAGGTAAACCTTAATGAGTTGGATGAGCAAATTTTATTATTATATCAACTCCTGTGAATGCCATTGGATGCGGATTGCTAGTTGTTCTGTGTGTAATAATAAAAAATCGCCATAGGATAGTAACAATTAATTTTGAACTACACTACATGGCATACTTCTTGACGATAGGCATACTTCATCATATACCATATAAGACTTTGGAGCATGTGTGACGAGGTTGAAGATTTACCATACGAGCGAGAGGCTGGTATGGCGATGACTATATATTACAGGTTGAACTGATGACTAATCTGGACTATATAAATTGTAATAGTAAATTGCAAGATTAATAAAAAAACCACATGGGTCTGCAGATGACAATAAACACGTCTCTCTGGTCATTAAGGTACAAAAACCATTTCTAGGGTGACGAGAATTTATTCTCTGGAGTT
Organism: Allium sativum; assembly: GCA_030737875.1. Lineage (NCBI taxonomy): Eukaryota > Viridiplantae > Streptophyta > Magnoliopsida > Asparagales > Amaryllidaceae > Allium > Allium sativum. Next base: position 252,388,440 of record CM060920.1, read on the forward strand.
ATGATCTATACACACTCCCCTGTGGACACCGGAATATATCACTATAAATATGTGTGTGCTTATTAGGATTTATTGGGTACCTAATACGGCCCAATAAATTTCCAAACCCCTTCCCGTACAAATGAGGTTATGGCGAAATTTTTCGAAATATAAAGGTGTTAGTGAAATATTTGAAGTGAAATAGATATTGAAATCGTCGAATGAATTATATTTATATATATATATATATTAAATTAATACGAATCGAGGCCGTGCAGTTCGCGTTTTGAAATCGTAACTTCAAACGATTATACCGAAAGATCCGACCATCGGAATTTCACGAAACAGGAAACGTTGGGTTCGCTTTGGGAATATCTTCCCAATGATATAAACTTTGTTGAAATCCAGCAGTTAGATTTTCATATATGTGTAAAACAAATTTTGGGAAAAACAGCGCCAGTGCTTCGGCACGACCTGAAACATCGTTTAATTAAACAGGGCCGTTTTTAAATAAATATAAATGGCGATATATCGTTATAAAATATTATAGACGATATAGAGTGGAAATAAACCGATTCTGCTTGGTTTGCTTGATATTTGATGGTTGAATGTGTTTGACATGAAAACTATACTAAAGAACTAAAATGTGAATGTCGAATGATTTAACCATGTGAAGAATTGATTTGAAAATCTAAACATACGTGGATTATTTGAAAAGGCCGAGTTCATTCTCATTTCAAATAATCGATCGACGGTGAGAAGTCGAAGAGTTAAAGACAGTTCAAGACCGACGATCTTCACATTGGATGGATGGGCGCTACAGATGCTCATGATTAGAGTAGCTACCATGAAGGAGCTGAAGTGGTAGCCGTCCAGATGTACTGTTGATTGTGCGAATATGCGAGGAATTTGGTGCCTCCGACTTCGTTCATACCCAGAACGAACTTGTAAATGGACTGTGTGTCTGACATTGGATTTTGTTCTATGCTGATTGATCTCTATTAAATATATATCTGTTTGGCGGTGGAGAATTTATTCTCTTGCTTAACGCCCTTCTCTGAGACGTACAAGCTCAGAGGTTATATATCGATAGAAATCAGTCGCATGGAGTGGATTGCCTGTGTGGCACGCCTAAGTGGCATATGATCAAGGCTTCTGTTGCAAAGCAAAGTCTTGTGGTTGATGATCAAAGCATGGTCTGTGTGGCGTAGCTTTGTGTATAGCGTGGATTCGCGAGCCTCACACCTCGGTATGAGTCAAAAACGGGATAGTGACTGTAGGAAGAACACGACGTTTCTTTCTAGCTACGGTGGTGTCAGTGACCTACCAGCCCTGACATTTATATATACTTTTCACCTGTGTGGTTGTTAGAATGCGAGGTGCCTCGATTATAGGTCTGTAAGGGCCGGGAAACGTGTGTTCAGGAATAAGTAATCCTCAAAAGTAAGAGATGACCGGCCCTGAAGATCCAAGGATTGCTGTGTGCGGTCCTGGGACATTTGCTAGAGTGTCTCGAACGGAGAGGAGCTTGCCCCTTGCCTCGACTCATGATGGAATCCAATTCCCAATACGAAATATGCGGATGTGATTGTATTACTAGTATGGCGACATGATATATGGTAACCATGCCATCTATGATTGATATTTATGATTGAATTTGCTTTTGAAACATATATGCACTAGTAATAATATCAAACACTTTTGTTTTATACGTATCAAGCATTTCTTGTCCATTATAAGGTAAAACTCTATCCTCCGGCTTGCGTTGCATTGTATGATGGGACTTGAGTCTTATAATGGCTTCATTATTATAAAAAGCATTGCGATGATTTATTCATTTACTTTGTTTCATGCACTAGCACTCATTGGAGTAAACCCGTTCCGCGAAAGTGGCGTGGTCCTTTGATTTGCCTTATTATTGTTGTTTAATAAGTTAAGTAGATTTCTCATACCAGTCCCATGACTGACTCGTAGTTTGTTTCACCTTACAAACTCGGTGCTCTTATTTTCACACGGGCAGCCTAGTTACAGGTAGCTGACATATTTTGGCTTGGCACCGCAGTAGAGGTGCACTTTTGGCTCATGGCGAGGCTTGACTACATGTTGATGACTACGATTTTTCCGCCATTACTATATATGTATTATGATTCCGCCACAGGCGATGTAGACTGATGTTTCATTTATGTACTTACTATGTATATGATTCCGCCACAGGCGATGTAGACTGATTATGTATTATTATGCACTAAGTTGTATCATGTACTGTGCTCTCTGATGTGGTGATATATATATATGATTCCGCTGTCATATTTGAGTAAATTATTCTATTTCTTGTTTATGCTATTATCTGTACTCTGCTAATGATGATTAACGTGTTATATTCCAAAGATTATCCTTAACACCGTAGCACGGGGTTTTGTGATCATCTCAAACTGCTTGTTTATCATAATTGAAACAAGTTATTTGCATCCTAGCCCAATCAATATTAAATTCCTATTATTTAAATATAATAAATAATAGATTTTCCTTTTTAAAATTGGATTCCTTTCTAATATATTTACGGTATTTCAGGATCAATGTAATCCCATACCCAAACAAACCGAATCAATCATGGATTATTCAATAGAATTGGTATCCAACTAATGATGTGTATATATGCACGATATATGTATTATTCAACCAATATAACTATTATTTACCGAAACGACCATCACACAACATTCAACCAATATTAAAATATAATTATAATATTTTAAAATAGATCAGAGTTAGTCAATTTACTCACCTTTGTGCTAACCGTTAAATAACGATTTGCGTCAGTTGATTATATCAGGCGTTCAATTCTACCGTAAATTCAAACGTGCTTCAAATTGCTCCAAATCGCTCCAAGCCAATTCCAGTACGCAACCTACGATCCCATGATCTCAACGAATCTGTCCGTTTGCAATTCTTTATTATTCACTTCGTCCTACTTTCGACTGCATTTCATAATCCGCAAGGTCGTTCGTTATTCCATCATGTTTCATTTTTCTTTCACCACTGTAGTATATATTTCTTTGCTTTAACGCCCCATATATTGATATACATACTCCTTGATTCTACCCGCGTGCTCCCTGTAATTTGCCTTCCGAAACAAAACTTCTAGTTCACGTCTCAACTTCTTTTGGCCCTCTTTCATCTATTTTTCCTTTTTCTTTTTATTTCCTTTTTATACTTGGTCTGCACCCTTTAAAGTCAGCCCATTCCCCTTGAAAAATAAACAAACCGCATTACTCAATCTGTAGCATGCGGCTCTAGTTATCTCCATTCCATAGCTTCCGCCACCTCCTGTAATAAAACCCAGCGCATTCCTTTAAACATCAACCTACTGTGAACCCAACCCATTTAAGTTTACCATTCGCCTAACTGTAGTATCACTTCCCACACCGAAACGCCTCAGACATTTATCATATATATATATATATATATATATATATATATATTCAGCTGCACCGTATATACACAAGCCAATCCTATTTTAGCCGTTATCCTCCATGCTAATGCAGTTTACACTCCTCATGAACCCTTTACACTTGCTTTGCGTGCCTCTTTATTCTTAATACACACTCCAGTATTAAAGTTTTCTCCACCATTTCTGTAACCACTTCCAGCAATGTCAGGCTCCTTTCCTCCTCTTCGCAAGCTTCCTCCTTTCATTCGTTTCTCAACTTAACCGCCCCCAACCCTTAACCGAAACACACAGTTCCTCATTATTCCTTTTCCGCAAACTACGTGCAACTCAGTAGAACCGCTATCTCCGCTTCTTGCCATGCACACAGTCCAACTTCATGAAACGTTCTCTTCATTCCTCAAGCATAATCCTTCCGACGCCATTTCACTCTTTAGAGAAACACACGCCATTTTCATGAGCTCACGTTACCCGAAATGCCTCTTACCCTGCCGTACAATTCATCCCACCCCAAACTTGTGTCCAACGTTTTCCCCTTCGTACTCTTCTTGCCTTCTTACGGTTGTATCTTTCCTATGCTTCCACTCTGAACTCCATCTTCCCATTTTCATTTCATGCCTTCTTCCCAATAATTTGGAACCAACATCCTTCCCATTAAAGTACCACTTCTCCATGCTTCACTTCTACTTTCCAGGCCAACATTTTGAAATGCATGCACCCAGATGCACCATAAATTTACACCAAACATGAAACACCACCACATTTTCATCCGGTCACTTGTAGCTCGGTTCCTCCTACCTCCCTGAGCTTGACACCACTGACTAGACTCTACAACCTCCGAACTGTCCACCATCGTACGAGGTCCGCCGCCAAACTCCTCTCTTCAACAGATCCATATGTTTCCATGCCACATAACCATTCACGCAGCATCTAATCCTCTGCCTCTCATATTAACGCATGGCTACAGTCTTGGTTTCACGGCCATAACCTCAACTCCAAATATGCTGAACTCCCCTCCATTTTCTCCACGTTTCCCTTTCTTGCAAACGTCGGTCTACTGTAAATACTTTGAAAACTGGAAACCAATGTCTCTCCCAACGCGATGCATTCCAAGTTGACGTTGCATTCGTGCGGATTGATACAAATTAAATTTTGAACTTCAACGTTGGAATTAAGTCGGTTTTAAATTTTCGAAGCCATTGAAAGCTTTCAGCATGACTCTCTATAAGAAAGGAATTGGTCAAGCTTGCGTTCGTATATAAATAGAAAGGAGTAAGGGATGAGACGTTTCATGTAGGCATGTATGCTTTAAATCTTAAGGTGTCTCTACAGTTTGATGCTGAAAATGAGGTTGGCCTTTATACGTACAGTTTAGAGGAAAATTTTCAACAGTAGCTTGAGGGCTAGAGTATGGTTTGTATTAATTATGAAAAGAAGAGACAGAGGAGGCTTACCCTGGAAGGAATGCGTACATACATAATATTGTCTGATATTTAGCTTTAAGTATTTCCCCCTTTTCTTGTATTTTCGCTACACGTAAAGGATCTATGTGAAAACAATATCAGCATTTTTTTATAGCATCAGTACCCAAAACTCTCTCAATTATTTCCACTATAATGCCTATAAATATATATATTAGTTATGCAGATATGTCCTTACTTATAGATCTTGATTCTTTGGTTAAGAAGGAATAGGTACTCACAATTTCCTTTGATCTAAAGTTTTAGGTGGGTAGACAGTTCAGTGTAGCTGTGTTACCTTGTGCATGAAGTAATAGCAATATGGCAGTCTAATTTGCTAGCTTAGGGTAGGTAAGCTATGAAAGCAAAATAAAAAATACTATGCTTTACCTAAGAACAAATTAATCTGCGCAACTGGTAGATGGTAGGTCTACATTAAGTTTTCTCTCCATGGTTTTTCTTGAATTTGAAAGGATAGGGTAGCACCTACTCTTTCTTCTTGGCTAAGTATACTTTAGTGCTAAGAAATTTTAAAGTAAACTACATGCGCGTTATATATATACTTTATGTTTTAAGAATTTAGCGTGTACCCTTGTTACGTAAAAATGCTATTTGATAACGATCCACTACAAATGAAAAGATACAATCATATCGAGGAGTGTGTAACGATCCCAAAAATATAATAATATCGATAGGTTAACTTATATTGTGAAACCCCAAAATGCTGATATAGGGTGCTAAATATTCCAAAAAATAAAGTTGCTTATTTTATGAAATAAAAATTACAGTAAAATTCTAAAAATTAAATTATCGCTACGTCTTAACAGAGTCTTGTCCAAATTCGAATCCGATATTTAAATAACCGTTATGGCCAAAAACGATTATGCCGCTGCTTTTTTGAATATTTAATTTGGGCATAACTTACAATATATAATCTGAAATCTTGATTTTTCACTATCATTAGAAGAATATAGTTCAACAGATTCCAACGTTTCTTGTTTCAAAGAAATCCGACTAATAACGAATCCTGTACAGTCAGTTGAAGTTCAGAACGTTAAATTATGAATTGCCGCGATATTAAGGGCTCGATTATATTTAATATACATTTTTATACATTTAACTTCGTTTTACTTAATATATAAATCCACATATATTATGAATTCAATATTTAAACTGATTTAAATATTCAAATACAAACCGATAAAAATGCGGGACGTTACATAAACGTTTCTGGGAACTTCAACCCAACCATCTTCTCCAAAGATAGGATCCTTCTTAATTACTTCCCAATCTTCATCTTCTTTGCTTGGTGGAGCCTTTGCGAGATTCTTTTCTTCATCTCAGAAAAGAGAAGAGATTAGCCATCGCATTGCATCAAAATGCTTTTCTTGTTGTTCGAACATCTTTATTTGACTTAGTTTGAGATGGCTTTGATTTCGTAGAATGATAGAGAGAATATTTTTGAAAGAATTGAGTGTTTCTTACTAAGATTATGGATAGGATTTGCCACAGATTTGATGATAAATGAATAAGAAAGAAGGAGTAACGAAATAATGATTTTTTCTGAAGGAAATATACTTAAATAGGGTCTGAAATTCGTTGGATTTAGAATGGAGATGAGTAATTATTTTAATTTTAAAATTTGAAACAATTTGAAAATCTATCAGTTACATGTCGACATACTCTTTTTGTCATGTCGATATACTATAGTAAATTTTGATTTTTTTGATTTTTTGAATTCTTTTGAACTCTTGTAATATTATAATTTGTTTTATAATTTTTTAGAAACATAAAGATGATTTTATCTGAAATAAAACTACATTCATTACTTAATAGAAAGAAAATACATCGAACTAAACAAGGCACACTTTAAATATGAGTTTCGAAAGCAAATACAAGGAAATATATAAAGATAGATTAAACTAGATGCCCTAGTTTTCGGATGATGATGAGGAAGATGAAATTTCAAGCTTTCTTCTTATCTTGACTATGAATTTGGATATTTTGGAAAGTCTCTTGTTAAGCTTCTTTTGATTTTTGATGATTTTTACTTGATTTTGAACAATCGTATCTTTGTAGATACACTTTGAGGTTGGATCTCAATGATTTCCATAGAAGTCGCTTCTTCTTCTTAGACTTCCATTGGCTCTTGTTCTTGTTGCAATCAGCTTGCTTGGCCTCAAATGTCTCATATGGTTTAAAAGTGAAAGGAAATTGCATGAGATGAATGTTTCATGCGTTAAACACTTTTCTAGGGACAAATTCTTATATATGAAGATCAACATTAAAGTGTTTGAAAATACGAGTGAGATAGACACCATAGTAAAAAGTGTTTTCTCTTGTGGATAATGCTATGGGCTTAATTTCATTTAAAATCATTTCGGCCCAATTGATAAGATATCAACCCATAACAGCAAAGAGAGCTTTTTAGACTTTAAGTGTTGGATTGTTGAAATTTCCGGAACGAGGAGTGATGGTGTGTTGAAGGAGAAGGTTGACAATTCTTGTTTTTTGGACGTAAGAGATGATTTTTGAAATCCATTGGAGCACCATCTTCGAAGATATCGTGATAGGTTTCCATATCGGTTTCTTTGATATCAAAAGTTGAAAAATCCGAGCCGATGCTTCTACAATTTAGAATTTCGCCTAAAATTCGGCATCGAGAACAATTTGAGTTCCCTTGACACTACTCCAAATTTGATTTTCGTTGACTTCGTAAAATCCACGATTGAGTTTTGCATAGAAAATCTTAACGAGTTTGGGATAACATACTTCGTCGTTATCACGAGAGTCAATTGGACTCAAGACTTCGTTGTGTTCGAAAAGAGAGACGAGATCATAAGATGGAAAATCGCTAAAGACGGCGAAAACACCCGTGTTAACATTAGCATTTGCTAAATAGTTACCATAGGTTTTGATGGCCTCTTTGTCATTGTAAAGATAACCTTTAATGGTTTTGGTTGTCTTCAATTTCTGAGATGAGCTTGAGGAAGCCATTGAAATGATAATTTTGAAGAGAATAGATATGAAGAATATTGTTTTTAGTTGTGAATGAAAGGTAGAAATGATAGATGTTTATATACAAATTGAATAAATATGAATTGAATGAATGTGAGTTGAATAGGCACAACTTTTCAGATTTGAAAGGACACCTTTTCAGACCTTGGGAGTTGGTGAAAAGATTGGAGGGAAGTTTGAAAGTTTAAACTTTTGAAATTCAAAATTTAAATTTCAAATCTGGTTTGATATATCAACATGTATTTTTTTGTATGTTGACATACTACGCTTATTTCAAAAGGGGAATTGAATTTTTAAGTTTTTGAAATATATTATCGATTTACATTTCAGGTTTAACGATTTATTGAAATAATTCTAAACCTAATAAGCACTCAAGCAATTTTATTTTATTAATTTGTTGATTATTTAATATTATATTATTAATTTGAATTTCAAAATTCAAATTTCAAATTTGAATTTCTAATTTCAAAATTCTGTTTTTAAAGTTTTAAATTCATACCAAAACAAACAAAGCAACCATTCCAAATAAAATTAAAATTTAATTAATGCATACCCAGTTTTCTGATCCTTTTCTTCATGATTTTCTGAACTCTGAATTGCTGTAAAGCATATATTTGTATTTCTGGTTTCTGGTTCTTCATCACTTGATGACGAATCTCAATCATCTAATGTTGTTGCGTATGCTTTCCTTCTTTTCCTTGATGAATTGTTGTTGTCCGTTTGTGAGTAGATTTGTTTGGATATGGACACATTTTCTTTATATGACCTGGTTTGTTGTAGTTAAAACATCGTTCATCATTTATTTTTGAATTTTCTTGATTATAAGCCTTCCTTCTATATTTTAGAAATCTTCTAAAATGATTTGTCATGAGTGTTGTTTCTTCATCATCTTCATTACTCGAGTCAGAATAATTTGTTGTGGCTTTCAGTACAATATATTTCTTTTTAGTTGATCTATTTTCTTTTCTTTTCTGTATTTAGACTTCATATGACATCAAATTTCTGATTAACTCTTTAATCTTCATTTCACTGACATCATTGGCTTCTTCAATAGCCAAAGTCTTCTGATCCCATTCTTGAGTTAGTGAATTCAATATTTTTCTGACCTGATTTGCCTCTGAATAATTTTTTCCAAGTGCTGTTAGCGAATGCACTCTCTTGAAATCTGCAATACATATCTGAAATAGACTCATTCTTGTTTATTTTGAATAATTCAAATTGATTAACTAACTTGTTATCTTAGTCTGTTTAACTTTACTAGTTCCTTCATGAGTAACTTGTAAAGTTCTCTTGTTTTCATAAGCAGTCTTACATATTGATACTATATTAAACTCATTCCTATCTAATGAACAAAATACCATATTCATGGCTTTAGAATTGCTCTGTGCAGCAACCTTTTTTTCATTTGTCCATTGTGCAAATGCAGTAGTGAGTCCAACATATTCATTTTGTGTACTATTCCATGTGTCTAATCCTACTGACTGTGAATAAATTTTCATTCTACATGCCCAATATGAATAATTACTACCATTAAACAATGGTGGTCTAACAGTGGATTGACCCTCTATAAAAGAACTATTATTGCTACCAGTGTTGGTTTCCATTATCACTATTTTCAAAAATCAGATTATGAACTTTTTGAAAGACCTTGCTCTGATACCAATTGTTATTGAATGCGGAATGGATCGTTAAGGCAAAACAAACACTAGAGGGGGAGGTGAATAGTGTTTGTAAGAATTTAAACAAAATCTAAAACTAATGTGAACTACTACAAACACAATCATAGACAAAGATTCAAACACAAATGCAAAATAAATAGAAATAAAGATGCAGAAAAGGAAAAAACACACCGGATTTTATACTGGTTCAGATTGCTCCTACGTCCAGTCCCGCACAACGCTGGATTGCGCAGAGTTTTATTACTATTTCCAAGAGTCAAGTACAATCTCCTTGATTTCTCGGTTACAAGGACACACCGATTCCTACTTCCCTGATGTCACGGCTACAAGGACACACCGATTCCTACTTCCCTGATTTCATGGCTACAAGGACACACCAATTCCTCTTTTACTCAACCCAAACAACTTTTACTTAGTTCAAACAATTACAAACAACTATACAACTCTTCAATAGCACTTGATTCACAGAGTAGAGAGTGTAGAAAGAAGTTTGATCAAAACTGAATTGAATTTGGTAGAGTATAAGTGTAAAAACCATAAAAATTATTAAGAATAATGATGTAGAGAAAGAGGATGAAGTTAGAGAAGAAGAGATGATAAAAAATTCGGTTTTAACCCTTTTTTTATAGAGTATGAAAGGTTGCAACGGTTCTGAATCGTTTCAAATAGAGAAAAGACACTTCCTTTCAAAATTGGAAAAAGTGACAGTTGTATGTCAACATGGTGTTTTTGGTATGTCGACATACCCCTATATATTTTTGATTTTCAAAGCATTTTTCAAGTGTTTTGATATTAAAATAATTCTAGAAATTCTTGAGTAAAAATCTAGTGTTGTAAATTAATATTATATGATAAAAAAACATAAGAAAACATAAATTTAAACTATATATATATATTTATAAAATTATAAGGTTTTAAACTATATAAATATAAAGTATAAGAACATAAATAGTATATAAATATGTAAAACTTAACTTTAAAAACAAAGAAGAATAAAAAAAAATAGAAATAAATAAAAAATAAAATAGAGAGGACTGGGGATAGAATTGAAAATCATAATTTAAAAATTAGAATTAGAATTTGAACCTGGAGGTTATTAGAGTCTTATAAAATCTAGACTCTATACCTGTATTAATCTTGAACTCTTGAAATGTTGATTACTCATGAGTCTTGAAATTTCTCTGATCTTTGAATCTCTATCATCTTTATAACTGTACAGTCTTCAATAATATTTCCTGTATATAATTCCTGCATATATATATTCTATACAAAAAGTATTAGCATATATTTTATAATCAATGATAAATGAAATAAGGTTGTTGTCATCAAAACTCCAATCTCCAACAGTACTTAATTCTAAGATACAAAACCCTACATCAGATCACTGGGGATTTTCACACCAATTGTAATATACTCATGATAAATGAAATCGAGAGATGGATATCATACCTATTCTTGATTCTATAATCATATTGTGATTAAACTGGTTTAACACAAAGTTATCAACTAATCTCATAGACAAAAGACTCAAGCACAAGCACGTCAGAAGGAGAAACATCTAGCAAAATCAATGATTCTTCCCTTATGATTTACACTTGTGTCATAATCTTTTTTAATATGCCTAATATACCATAACATCCAATGACTTATAGCTTTATGATATGATAACTGACACAACCAAGGCCTTGCGTGGGCTGGATCGATGTGGAAGTATCACTTTTTGTTAAAACTATGATACATCATCAACTGTGAACGTTGTGATAATATAACCCATTTCCTCTTAACAAAATGTACATTATTTCATCTTGAATTTAAAGCACACTTTTGTAAAATAGTTACCTACGTATTTGAGAGAGCCATAACATCAATATGTCAACCCCGATATAACCCTGCTTCACTTAAAAATGCGCTGTTGATACACTCGAAAGAGGGTAACTCTTGCATTCAAGAGGAAGCATCAGTATTCCAAGAGACAATTAAAGCTCGATTGGTTAAGAGGGTATCGTTTTCGAACTCAACATAGCTTAGGTCGACCTGTCTTTTAAGGGTATTCTCTAGATTGAACATCCTCTAATTTCATTATATTTGTTCTGATAGTTCTTAGCTGGATGTTAGCAATTTTTATCATTAACAAATATACATATATAATGTTATCAAACAGAGTTTAAATGAAAAATTTATTGTCATTTGAAGTCTTGATGTCGAAAAATAATTATATATGTAGATGTGTATATGTATACATACATATTGGGTTTGTACGCATATATAAAAGTACCAAAATTTAAATGCAATGGGATTTGATATTCAAATATGTAATAAAATGGGAAAGGAATCAAAGTAAACATAATATTATGAAACTTAAGGTAAGAGCAATCAACTTTTATGTAATGTTTAGACTAATTAAGTACCTATAATACGTTCAATGGACCTACGAAGGTTGACCGCGACGGTCAACCACATGGAGGGTAGGGTTGACCCATACACCATCTGAAACCGTATTTTGAGAATTCGTTGGATGGGCGAATTTATCTCTGTTTTCACCATATGGACCATGCTGATCTGAACCTTTATAAATAATCTTATAGGGCTAAGCTCAAACTCATTTTATTTTGAATAGAAGTGGAATCCCAGCCACTTTTCTTCCTCCTCCAAAGCTTTAGAAATTATAAAATTTAGATTCAGATTTTCTGTTATCTGCTGGTGGAAGGAGACAGTAAAAATTTAGGATGGTGGTTCGCATTAGGAAGTCCTTAAAATTGCGTAAGTTCCCAGATTTGATTTCATAAATAATTTTATTGGATTATTAGACCTAAAATTTATATATTTAAAATACTAATGGGTGATTGACTTGGATATCCACCCCATTGGTTAGATATTTGTGTTTGTGTGAATCATTGTGTGTTGCGTAGACATACCTTAACACATGTGACCTGCTAAAAATATAGGGTATGGACATTAAGTAATACAATATTCTAGTCACACAGAACTTTATGTTCTGATTCCCTCTCCTTAACATCCAAATAGGTCAGTAGATGGGGTAAAGCCATGGATGAAGTCATGATTGAAGACAACGGAGGAGATGAAGTTATTATCATATTATTAGTCGTTATTGATGTGGTTCTTTTGGAATTTTACGAAGATGAACAATTTTATGTACCTTTTGATTAAGTGTAACCGTGACTGTGTATTTCTGAGATGTTTGAAATAATGAAACATCTTATTTGAATATTATATCTTTTCTTTCGGCTGTGTGAGATTTCCATTCGAAGTATGTGTTAGTATTATTTGTGCAAATGTAATCATTACAGGAACCCATGACCCGTTTAGAATGGCTCTAAGTTTCAATGGGCCTTTTCCGTGTCAAAATTTAGGCCCATTCTGGGGGGTTGTTACACTTGGTATCAGAGCATAGGTTACCTGATTATAAGGGAGATATACGTATGAGAGGTGTATTTTGTAATTTGAAAAGATTTTTCAAACTAGGCATCTTTATCCTTTCTTCCCTTTTTCAGCTTAAATACTATCTCAGGAGTATCCACTAAGGGATTCTTCCTTTTCTTTTCAGATAGTAGAATGGCTGAAAATCCTAGTGAGTAGGGCAACAAGGCAAGACCCCGTTACTTGCCAGAATGGTTCCAACAGTACCTCCGTACTGCAGAACAGATCCCTGTAGCTAATTCTACCCCGGCGACTCCTGTAGCTCCTGTCGCTGATATGGCCTTTGATTTTTCTTGCTTATGTAAGGTCTTTACGAATTTGGGAGGGAAACTGTTTTCTGGAAAGGAAGGCTTTGCTAGTGCCCAATCTTGGTTTATGGACTGTGAAAGAATCTTTGAGGCTACTGCTTGGATCAACAAAATAAGAAGAAGGATAGCGGTCTGGCATTTAAAGGATGAAGCCTTAGAGTGGTGGAACTTAATATCAATGGAGAATGAGGGTCGGATCTTCACATAGGTCGAATTCAAGACCCGTTTTGAAGTGAAATTTTTGCCAAGGGCAGAAATGACTAATCAATTAGAGAAATTCTTCCACCTCAAGTAGGGAAGCTTGAGTCTGTAAGAATACATATCCAAATTCACTAAGTTATGTAAGTTTGGTAGAGGATTGGTGGACACCTTCATGAACAAATCCCTTAGGTTTCTAAAAGGACTAAACTCCCCGTTGAAGGAAACCTTATTAGCCCAAGTAGCAGTTGGGTCAACTTTTGAGACTTTAGTTGAGACAGCTACCCTTTGCATGGCTGAAAACTCCAAGGAGGATAAGGAGGGTGAGGAAGGAGAAAGATCCAACAAGAACAAGAAGAAATAATGGTGGAAGAACAAGAAGAAGAAGAACTTCAAAAAGGATGCAAATACTTGCATGAGGTGCAACTGCAAGGGCTATGAGGCCAAGGATTGTAGGGTCTCATTGGCAAAGAAGGAGTTCAAGGGAAAATGTTACAACTGTCACGAAGAAGGACACATGTCCAAAGACTGCCCAAAGCCCAAAGCGGAAAAAGTGGCCAAAACTATGCAATTGAAGCAACCCCAATTCAAAGCCGAACCTCAAGAGATCAAGTGCAGCTCGCACTTGAAGGTATAATCTCTATTTTAGGAAATTCAGCATACACCTTGTTTGATTATGGAGCTACCCATTCTTTTATCTCCAAGCGATTAGTAAATCTATTGAACCATTCCACATATATCTCGGATGTTCCGATTGAGGTGGACAAACCTATCTGATGATCTAAGTATCTTGATATGTTGTGTAAAACCTAGTATTGGGGTCGACAATATTGAGTTCCATTGCAAAGCGTATGCGTTGGATTTTATGGGGTGTGACCTTATCTTAGGTATGGACTGCCTATCGTTTTGTGGTGTCATCATAGATTGCGATAAGAGACTCGTTCGTATTAGGAGCCAAGGAGGATGCCGCCGAAATATTCCTTGTAATGTTAGAAACAAGGACAAAGCCTTATTATATTCCTTGTCTCCTAGTTCAGAAGGACCATCTTCGGTCCCTATAGTTTGTGAGTTCTTGGATGTTTTTGAGGAAGTTACGGGGCTTCCGCCCCACAGAGAAATCTCCTTTCGCATTGACCTAGAGAAGGACGCTAGACCTATAGCACTTCCCTTGAGGAATACGGCGCCCAAGGAAAGAAAGGAGTTAGGTAAGCAGATTTCAAAGTTGTTACAAAAAGGTTTTATTCGCCGAAGTACCTCAGAATGGGGTACACCTGTTGTATTTGCCACCAAAGAAGATGGATCTTTGAGACTTTGTATGGACTATAGAGAACTTAATAAATTGACCAAAAAGAATAAGTACCCTTTAACAAGAATCGATGACCTTTTTGACAACTTGGGAGGAGCCCGAGTATTTTCCCAACTAGATCTTGCTAATGGATTTCGCCAATTGAGAATTGCTGAGGACAACAAAGGAAAAGCTGGGTTTAGGATGCCAGACGGATTGTTCCAATGGGAAGTTATGCCCTTCGGATTAACGAATGTATCTGCTTTCTTTGTAGACCTCATGAGTAGAGTGTTTAGGGGCATTATAAATAAAATTGTGGTAGTCTTCGTAGATGATATCCTTATATTTTTGAAAGATCGTGAAGAGCATGAAAAACACTTGAGACAAGTGTTAGGGATAATAAAAAAACCAACTAAAAGCAAAATTCTCGAAGTGCCATTTCTGGACGGAAAAAGTAAGATTTTTAGGACATATTGTGTCAAGTAAAGGCTTGGCCATAGACCCCACAAAGCTCGAGGCAATCAAGGAATGGAGGGTAGCCCGAAATGCTTCAGAGTTAAGAAGTTTCCTTGAATTGGCTGGGTATTGTAGAAAATTAATTAAAGACTTCACAAAGATCGCTACTCCATTAACCCAATTGACGAGAAAGAATTTGGTATTCACTTGGAGTAATAAAAGCAATATAGCCTTTAAGAAATTTAAGGAAGCATTAACTAGCGCACCAGTCCTAATTATACCTGACGGTTCAAAATCATTTACTGTTTACACTGACGCTTGTAGGACCAGTTTAGGAGCAATCCTTATGCAAGGAGGAAGAGTATCTGCCTATGCTAGTAGACAACTCAAGGATCAAGAGAAAAGATATCCAGTGCATGACCTTGAGTTAGCCGCAGTAGTGTTCGCCCTTAAGATGAGGAGGCATTATCTCTTAGGGGAGAAGTTTGAATTGTTTACTGACCATAAATCCTTTAAGTATTTATTTTCTCAACGTGACCTAAACTTGAGACAACAAAGATGGATGGAATATATTTCCTCATTTGACTTTACGATTCAGTATACCCTAAGCAAAGAGAATGTTGTGGCAGATGCTTTAAGTAGGAAACATGAAACATTGAATGCGATGATAGAATGGAATCAGTTAGAGTCCTCGCCAATTTTAATTTGCAACCCTCATCGACCACTTCCAATGGTTTTCTTGCGGCTATGGTAATTAAACCTACCCTAAGAGAAAGAATCCAAAGCGCATAAGACATCGACGAAGAGTTAAAAGGCATATAAGAGAAAGTGGTAAAGAAAGAGACCTTTCCTCATTCGGTTAGGTATTCGATTAGTGCTGATGAGAGTTTGCTTTAGGGATGGACGACTTTACGTCCCTAAAGATGAAGGGTAGAGAAGAGAAATTCTAGAGGGGTTCCATAGGTCGAGACTGACCATACATCCCGGTGGTGATAAGATGTACAAGGATATGAAAAGGAATCTCCATTGGGAAGGAATGAAGAAAGACATAGCCGAGTTCGTGGCCAAATGTTTAACATGCCAAAAGATCAAGGCAGAGCAAGGGAAGCTCGGAGGATTGTTGTTACCTTTGGAGATCCCCACATGGAAGTGGAACATATTTCCATTGACTTCATAGATAGACTTCTTAGAAGCCAGAAAGGGAATGAGGCCATTTGGGATGTGGTAGATCGTTTAACTAAAAGAGCCCATTTCATACCAGTCAAGAGACAAGGAGTACAGCCCCGTTAGCCCAATTATATGTTAAAGATATTGTTATACTCCATGGTATTCCATCAAGTATCGTGAGTGATGGAGATCCCTTATTCACAAGCAAATTTTGGAGAAGCCTACAAGCAGCATTGGAAACGACCTTTAAGTTGAGCACAACTTATCATCCGTAGACCGACGAAGAGAGTAAACAGAATCTTAGAAGACTTGCTCAGATCTTGTATCATCGACTTTAGAGGAGCTTAGGAGCAGCACCTACCGCTTGTAGAGTCCACGTATAATAATAGTTTTAAGCGACGATTGGTACGACCCCTTTTGAAGCGCTATAAGGGAGGCCATGCAAATCGCCAACTTGTTTGTAGGAAACTATCGACAAGGTTATACTCGGACCAGACTTTGTCCGTGAATCCACGGAGAATATATCTTTGATTAGGCAGAGAATGAAGGCATCCCAAGACCATTAGAAATCGTATGCCGATAAGCGAAGGAGGGAACTAAAATTTAATGTTGGAGACTTGGTGTTCGTGAAAGTATCCCCTCTTAAGAAAACTGTTCGGTTTGGAAAGACTGAGAAGTTGGCTCCCAAATTTATTGGGCCTTTTAGTATCATTGAGAAGATAGTATCTTTGGCTTATCGAGTGGATCTCGCAAAGCGCCTATCGAGAATCCATAATGTTTTTTATGTATCTCATTAATGGAAATGCCTTCATGATTTTGCTATTAGACTCGAGCTTGATGAAATTGGGGACATTGAGAAACTCAAGTTGGAGTCAAGGGTTCCCCGTGCAACTGCAAGGATTGTGCAGCATGGAATCAAGAGACTCTACAACAAAATCATTCGCCTCGTCCGAGTACAATAAGGGAATGACCCTGCGGAAAGCACATGGGAAACCAAGGATCTGATGAGACAGACTCACCTAGAGATTTTCATGAGTAAAATTTTCCTTAAAATTTCCGTTTATGGATGCATCGTGATTGCTAGATTGGATGCTAGGAAATGGATGCGACACCATCGCACTTAGCACTCATATAGAAATATATGCATATTTAGGTTGTTTGGATACATGTTGCATCACTTATTACACCTACATGCTAGGGTAGAGCTCACTTTAGTGAGTCTGCAGTTCATAATCACTACGAGCCATGGCTGCTTATGGATGAATTATAAATAACATGAGTGTACAACATGGATATTTCGTGTGAGTTATATTTTTCGCCCCTAAAACAGATTTCAGGACGAAATCTATTTTAAAAGGGAGAAAGTAACACCCCGTAAAATTTATAAGTATTAATAATAAATTAAATAATTAAAAATAAGCAATTAAATGATATGGATGGAAAATGAGATTTTGCAGCTTTAGGAATTTGGCTATGAAACTCTTTTATTTGGATTCGTGGCGAAATTCTGAGTCATTTTCATATATAATATGCTGAAAACGTTTAACGTATGAAAAAGTTATGAATAGTTGATTTGGACACTGTACACATAATATATATATAATTGTGTAAATATTATATATTTTCCAAATAATAATTTAAAGTAAAATAGGGAAATTCAAATTTGAAATTGGGGATAAGGATTAGGGGACAACATGTAATGAATATATGGAAAACAATAAACCAAATTAAGAACATATTAATAAAAATTAACAACTCGGCCAACGAGCCAAATTGGGCGTCCCGGCCTAAAGGAGGTCGATCCCCCCCCCCCCAAGGGGTATCGACTGATGGTCGACTGCTAAGGGTTGATCACTGACGATTAGAGCAACCCAATAAGGCTATGTGATAGGGTTTTCTAAAGAGGGTTATGTTTATATGGATGGTTCAGATTAAACTTTATAAATTCGACGGCTCCTGCCCACACGAGCAAGTATAAATAACCCCTCAAACTCCATACTAGAAACCCTAATTAATCTAAACCTATGCCTCCATGCTGCTGAATTCCATTAGAAAATAAAGATAAAAAGGGTGAAGGTTCTTCTACTTTTCTACCTCCATTCTATATCTCTTCATTTCAATTTATATGATTTTAGGAAGTTGGAATTTAGCACAAACAATATATATAAGAACATAATTATATGTTTCTTATATTTATATTGTTAGGAGATCAATCAAAGCTCTCTTAAACGATGAGAACCGCCGTAGATCTTGAGATTTCTATCACATCTCCACTTGATTTGAGAGTGGAATCTAGTCTTTCTTGAAGGCATATTCATATTATTATCAGTTTGCTATATGGATGGTTATGCCTATGAAGATTTAGTTATGCAATAATATAACATGAAAAATCCCCAAATCTTTTACTTTGTAATCATCTAGGAATTGTCATATTGGCTTTGTAAAATTGTGGTTTTTGTATTGAATTAAAGGTAAATATGAGTATTGTATTATTATCTATATTTTATGCAAATTCACCGCTATTATCATTTGATTTGGCCTAAAAAGGTTGGGATTTGGATTGTTTCATAATTAAATTGGGTTTGGATACTAATTTGGGTGTAAACGCATTCATAAATCGGAATAAGTCAAATGCAAACATTTTTGGGTGTATAGCACCACAAAAAGGGTGGATTGGGTGAAATATAGATTGAATGTATGAAATACTCTAATTTTAATTTAATGTTGAAGCCTTTTTTTACATGCCTAGGATACAAGTTGTAGTTGGTAGGTATGTGTATGCTTTCCATTACTGCTATTTGCTATGTGTTCATTATGCCATCATGTTATGTTGTAGCGGTAAAATATGGAAAGACCTAAAATTGTATGCTTTAATTGATAAATGAAAATTTCCATTCCGATTAGAACGTTTCCCCATTTAAACAAATGTTGCGTTGATTAGGCGTTATTATTATATTAATTATTTAACGTATTTAATGTTATATTAGCGTAATAAATACGATTTGGTTAAAGTTTGAATTTGAAATGTCCTCTTAACAAATATACATATATATATATATTTGTTTACTTGTGTGTGTATATATAGAATGGTTTAAATATATATAAATAAATGACACATAGACACGAGGTTAGTTGCCATTTGCGGTAGAAGCCTGCCCGGAACCGACCGACATATCCAGCAACCACAAGTACGCTCAACTAATGTGAGATGTTTAGGTGCCATGGGCCATTCATAAACTTAGTACACTAGACACAAGGTTAAACCTACTTGTACAAGAAGCCTTCCCAGAACCGACTGGTAAATCCAGCATCTACAAGTATATGGGTTAATGTGAGAGGTCTAGTGTGTGTATATAACAATAACTATATATATATATATATATAAGTTGATGTATGAAAACAAATAGGCTTAGTACGCCTTAAGAAGGACTTAAGTGGATGACCCACCTCTTTATATAATTCAGGTATTAAGTGGTTAGGTCTAGGACCCCTCCGAATGTTTATTCCTTGGAGAGGAACCCAAGTCATGGGATCTACCCTTATTAGTATTAAGGTAAGTCTTTAGGTCCTCTTTCTTTAAAAGTGGTTAGGCATAAAACGGTTAACGGAGTAGGGTAGTTCACGGGAGATGTCCAAGTCCTCTAGAAGCTTGTAAGGGCTTAACTAGGGACACGTTGGTAATTGAAGGATATGTGGCCAGTGCATGCTTACAAACTATCTAAGGGAAGTCTTAAGTGACATAGGTGTCCTATTGGGTAATATCAGTTAAGTAGTAACGTTCGCAATACTACTTCTCATATTACAAATTAGAGATTAAACTTAAGAACGTTAACGTACTAGTATGGGGTTCTTAAAGGGCTAGGGGTCTGCCTTTGGGTCATAAGAGATTATAAAAATCCACCTTTAATAGAGCCATAAGTGACCAAGAATGCCACCTCGTTGGGACTTTACCCTAAAATACTAATGGGCGATTGACTTGGATATCCACCTCATTTGTTAGATATTTATGTTTGTGTGAATCCTTGTGTGCTGTGTAGACATACTAACATATGTAACCTGCTAAAAATATTGGGTATGGACATTAAGTAATACAATATTCCAAACACATAGAACTTTATGTTCTGACCCCCTCTCTTTAACATCCAATAGGTCAGCAGAATGGGTAAAGCCTTAGATGAAGTCCTGATTGAAGACGACGGAGGAGATGAAGTTATTATGATATTATTAGATGTTATTGTTGTGCTTCTTTTGGAATTTTACGAAAATGAAAAATATGATGTACCTTTTGATTAAATGTAACTATGACTGTGTATTTATGAGATTTTTGAAATAATGGTACATCTTATTTGAATATTATATTTTTTGTTTCCATTGTGTGAAATTTCCATTCGAAGTATGTGTTAGTATTATCTGTGCAAATGTAATCCTTACAGGAACCAATGACCCATTTAGAATGGCTCTAAGTTTCGATGGGCCTTTTCTGGGTCGAAATTTAGGCCCACTCCGGGTGGGTTACAATAATTTTTGACATCAAGATCCTACAAACTTGTGCACATATATATGCGTATGCATACATACATATCGACAGGATTGGCTATACCTTGATTTGTTATACCTCATATATATCTCTTGATTTCAAACCCATCTTCCATTCAAATATATAAGCAACAAGAGGGAGGGTTAAAATCAAAAATGATTTGAAAGATGCTAATAACCATTGTCAAGTTTCTATTTAATAGTTGTTTTTTATCTCTTCTAAATTGAATATTAATTTGTTATTGACACAGATGGTGCCAAAAAAGAGGCATGTACACAGAACTTTTCAAATGAACCTTCGCAGCATTTTAGCAAACATGCCTAACATAAATTTTCAGAGAAGATTGTTAGTTTTGTAGTTTTAAATATTTTACTAATACTGAAAATAAAAGTAGTGGACCAATAAGAATATGAACGAATTTTGTGACCATGTGAAGAAATAAAATATCCCTTTTGATTGTCCCACAAGGCGGGCCTAATGAAGTCAACAAAAACACGACAAAATAGCATTTAATGTATCCACACAAAAATCAATAGTTAAAACATGAATGAACAAAATAAATTATTCAAATTGTTGATGGACATTTAATCATTAGTCTTCCATGTTGTGTCGAAATATATCCTCGAAACACGTGATATAGAGTATAACTACTAGGTTATACCAAGAAAATAATGTAACTATTGAACCCATTACGATCTGAAGTTAATAATTACTCAACAAAAGGTAGATTTAGCTTGTACATTGCAAACTATAGTAAACTATGGTTATCACCATTGTTACTTAAACCCTTCACAACCCAACACAAAAATACACAATAAAATCCTTGAATATGTACAATAAAATTCATTAAAGGAAGAAAAGAACTTAAATTGTGAGGATAAGGACCATAGAAACACTATAAAACTACAGTTACATTCACATGATAACAATTTTTCATTGTTACAAAGTATCAGAGTAAAAAGTGAGATTAACATTGACTTTGTAGGACACTAAAATATTTGCATAACAATCGGTTGATGCAACAGAAACCAACAGGCGAACAAATTATCTAAACCTTACGAACTTATTAAGGATTGAAATTATGTACGGATCTGAGTGTTGAGATTAAGGGATCAAAACAAAGAACAGTCGCATACCTTGAGTCAATCGAGATTAGGGTCTTCAATCATCATTGGATCTGTAATCGAAATCGAATTAAAAATTGGATGGAAATTAGTTTTTTCTTCTTTCTTTTTTTTAAGCGGCATGTGTGTTTTGTGAAATAAGGGTACTGGTTTGAGAACGGGGAAGGGGGTTGGGGATTATTATTATTTGTAGAACGAGTTGAGGCCGTTGCGAATGAGAAAACGCAGAGGGGAAAAACTCTAGAAAGCTTTTCAATGGCCTTAAGCCGTTGCAAAGCTTTGACATTGGAGGGTTGCGAATTTTGTAATATGGTGTAGTGGATGCAGAGAAATGGAAGAGAAATTTGAGGTGGAGCAAGTCTAACCCTGGTCTCCATTACAATTCTTTTGCTATGAGCATGTATGAATTGCAAATGACCCTGCACTAACTTTGCTTTTTCTTTTGATTTGTATAACGTTAAGTGATAGGCTCCTCCACATTGTATGACTTGATTTATTTCTTCATGCTTTTGAACTTTAACACTTGTATATGCATATGCTTAATGTAAACTCTTCATTTGCACTCATTTTCCTACAACAAAAAACAAGAACGTACAGGTAATTTTCTTCAAATTAATTCATATATAAAAGACTGTTTCGCACTTGTGTACATGAGTGCATAATAACATGAAAATATTTTTATATTTTGGTTTAGGACATGTAAAAACACCCTAATATGGCATGAAAATATTTAAAACAAGAATAAGTATGTGAGTAAAAATATACATTTTTACGTGAATATCAAATATCCTCACACTTATATTTTTATTTGTTCTCGAATAAATTAAACTAAGATGAATCCGCTTTCGCACATAATTGCATTAAATGTATGCAACAAGCCGTCAAAACCTCTAGGTATACCAAGTAGGACGCGTGTTGTCCCGTGAGAGTTTTTAAAGGATACGACATACAAAATTCATGTGCGAAATTCAAAAATTATAAATGTGAGGTATTTACAAAGATATGAATGCAAATTTTTATTTACAAACTAAAAAATTACTTTTAAATTAGCTTGTGACAGTAAAGTACAAGTTTTGGTTATTATCGGAAAATTCTAGTTTTTACAAATTAAAGCTTCAAACATAAATTATGTTTTCGTTACATTTCGACTAATCATAACACAAATATGAATAAAATTCTTTAATTAATTACCAAAGTTTTCATAATGGTATCCTTATTTCTTTTCATATAAAAAGTTAAATCGGTAGAGTTAAGATGATGCTTAAGTTTCTATTACTTACTCTCCCTTATTATTATTTTACAAAAATTATTAGTATTTACATGTAACCCAGGTAAATTAAGGAATTTATCAAGCATTTTATAACCATGTATAACCGCAAGGACTTTTAAATGAGACAAGAAAAATACTTAGACTTTTATTGACACGATCCGAACTTCCCCGTGAAGGAAAGCGCGGATTGCTTTGAGGACAAGACGAATCAGAACACAGACAGAAGAACATTTCATTGTATATTACAACAATTCCATCAGAATACAAGAATATACAGAGTATGAATAAATATTACACAGTATAAAACATCAGAGATTTAAATACATTACTACAGCGGAAAAATAATAAAAAATACAACTGAAAGAAATACAGGGATACAGAGCTTTCCGAGTATCGTTCCAGTTGTAAACCAGGATCCTGTGAATATAAATCTGCAAAACCCAACTACTAGCTGCCCGTGCGGAAAATAAGGGCACCCAGAGTTTGGTTAAAACCATAAACTCCATGTCAGTTTGACTGGTGTGAGAACTAAAACAGTTATTAATATTGGTTTTAAAGTTCGGTAAATTAAGGGACCATGTCATATAATACGGAACGGATTTTTACCCCAAGAATACCAGTGCATAAAAAAATAGCGCAATGCTAAATAAAGAACAATGAAGCTGTTATAAGACCCTGGTCCCATCACACAATGCAACGCAAGCCGGAGGATAGGGTTTTACCTTATAACAGCCAAATAATGCTTGATACATATAAAACGAAATCATTTGATATTATTACTAGTGCATATATGTTATAAAAACAATTTCAATCATAAGTATCAATCATAGACGGCATGGGTATCATATATCATGTCGCCATATATATTTACAATCAAAACCGCACATGTCGTGTTTGGAAGTTTGGATTTCCATCGTGAACCAAGGCAAAAGATAGTCCTTACCAATTCGAGACTCTCTAGCCCGAGCCTCAGGTCAGAGCTCGAGTGACCTTTGGATCATCAGGGCCGGTCCACACGTAGCGGATTAAATAAAACCCTGAACAATACGTCTCCCCGTCCTATGGGGCGTAAATGAGCCAAATGACTCCATATCTGAGGCGCCTCGCATTCCAACAGCCACACAGGGGAAAATAATATAAATGTCAGGGCTGGTAGGTCACTGACACCACCTCTAACTAGAAAGAGACGCATGTTCTCCCTGAGTCCTATTCCCGTTTCTGGTTCACACCGGGGTGTGAGGCTCGCAAATTAACGTTATACACAAAGCTATGCCTCACAGGCGGTGCTTTGATCATCAACCACAAGACTTTGCTTTTCAACAGAAGCCTTGATCAATTGCAACTTAGGCATGCCACACAGGCAATTCACTCCATGCGATTGATATCCATCAATATATAACCTCTGAGCTCGTACGTCTCAGAGAAGGGCGTTAAGCAAGAGAATAAATTCTCCGCCGCAAAACAGATATATATTTAATAGAAATCAATCACATAGAATAAAATCCAATGTCAGACACACAGTCCATTTACAAGTTCGTTCTGGGTCTGAACGAAACCGGAGGAACCTTGTTCCTCGCATATCCATCGTTCTCCAAGTACATCTGGACGATCACAACCTGATTCCCTCCTCTTGGGTGTACAGCCCAATCAAGATCATCAGTAATCACCCAAACAATGTAAAGACCTCCGGTCTTCAACCACCGTCTTCATCTTCGACTTATCGTCGAATCGGTTATTCAGAATGGGTATAAACCCGACCTTTTCGAATAACCCGCGTATATAATAAACAAATGTCACACAAACACAACATACGCCTCATTCCAATTCATAATATTCTTTTATTCAAATATTCACATTCTTAGGGAAAGGTTCCCATTAATTTTATCAAAGATAAATTCTTCTAAATTTATTCTTTAATCTCCCTTTGGATATCATTTCAAACCATGTTAAGGTTTTCCAAACTAGTCGGGATTAGTGAACCACACCGAAGTAATTATTTATTTTAATTCCCAATCCCTAATTCCCCATCCCAACCTATTTATCCCATGGAGCAAAACTGATAATACTCCATATCTAACACCATGGTGTTATCGGAAAAACTAGTTACCATTTCACGTTCAAATCTAATTAAAGTTTTGACTATCGCTTTGGAGAAAAACTGGTGATACTCCATTCTCGATCATTTCAATCTAATTAAAGATTTCACTAAAACTCCAATTCAGTTTTAATCTCGAAAATCATTTCTTAACGATTATTCCAAGCTAAGAAATTAATCTCATCTTTAACTGGGTTAGTGTAACGACAACGGGTTTCGCCCGGACCTAATCGATCGCTAAACCGACCAAGACCGTTCGAATCCCGCATACGCTAACTCTGGGTATACAACACATCAGAACAAATAACAGAAGACTTCTATAAACATCATAATAATGTTACATCAGAGTACAGAATACCAGAGTATCGAAAATAATACACAGCGGAAGATAAATTTACATAAATGTAAAACAATGCACAGCGGAAATATAAACTACACAGCGGAAGACTGTAAATGTCTGGACACAGCTTAAAGCTTCAATCCAGAATCCTGCTCAAAACATCTGCAAAATAAAACTACTCGGCTGCCCGTGTGGAAAATAAGGGCACCCGAGTTTGCAAGGGAAAAGAAAACTACAGGTCAGTCATGGGACTGGTGTGAGAAACTCTAACAGTTATAATTAACTTATTTACTAAAATTGCATATCACGGGACCACGCCGCTAACGCGGAACGGGTTTACCCCCATGAATACCAGTGTATAAACAACAATCAATATAGATATATGGATCTACTATGCATCAATCAACATGCAATATCCCAATCTACCCACATAGATTAATCACTACACTTAGATTTTCTAAATCCAATTTAATTTACAGAAATTATTCCTTTGGATTTTATTCCCGATTTCTTATTTCAAATCATTTGAAATACATATCTAACTTTCTATATCAAAGTAGATTTCACTTCGGGATCTCAAATCAAATCATTTTGAAATGTGAATTCCAAAACATAACAATGCATACAAACAAGTATGCAACCAAATATCGTGCTCCCCATCGACAAGGCAAAGGGTACGCACCTCGCAACTCGATATATATATGTGCACCTACCCCACGTAGGAGTAGGTTACACCGACGATGCACCTCCCACACATGGAGAGCATACACCGCCCTCTCACCCATACTTTTAGTCTCAGGGTTACCCGAATCTTTAGCCACATACTAAATCATTTCATATCCCGAAGTAGGGAAAATCATTTCACAACATAATAATCACAAGTACTTTCAAAATATAGTACTTCACATCAGTAATTCACGCATATGTTCAGTCACTATTAATCACATAACCTTTGAGCTCGTACGTCTCAAAGAAGGGTGTTAAGCAAGAGAATAAATTCTCCACCACCAAACAGATACATCCTCAATAGCAACTAATCGAATATGCGATGAACCACAATGTAACATATAATACATTTCTAAATCATTTTAGAAATCATCGGGTTTTGGGCCTCGGAATCCTTTCTGTTTTATAAAACATTTTTATAAAACATTCCCTGTCCGAAATTGGGAATACATTTCTTTTCACTTAAGAAAAATATCATTTCACAATCATTCGTTAAATTTGAAATGAACACAACATCGCTAAACACCTTATCGTCAAATCGTGAAGTGTTTCACAAGGAGTTAGCACATAGATATTTTCAACCCAACCCAATGCTAAATGTAAAAGCATACTCTGCTCATAAACTGGTCGAGCACAATCCATACAATCAATCAATCAAATTTGACATTAAATATAAGGTTTTGAATAAAGATAGTATCGACTTATATTCAACATCAAATCCTGAAACCAACAGATATCATATCGGGAATAACGATATCGATATCTTCCAAACTCCCATCACAATATCTGTATAATCATGGAATCCAATATCGAAAATATCCATTGATAATTTCAATTCAAATCTAATCCAATTTATTTATTTATAACCATTGGATTATTTTTCTAGTTAATAACTAGTTCATTTCGATAAAAATATATTTTTATCTTTTCAAATATGGAGTTTTTCATCCCAATTCTACACAAATCATTTCTTATGATTTTACACAAATTATCGATATTTTTAATAATTTTATCAAGGCCCATACAGTCGATTTCCATCAACGGTCATCGAACTGCACTTACAGCGACCTTTTCTGAATTTGATTTGGATGTATCTCCAAATCCAACCGTTAGATTTCAAATTTCTCATATTCATTAGAAAGCTCTTCTCGATACGAACCCAACGGTTCTGGTTTCAGGAGAATCCGACGGTCGGATCTCCCGTAATGTCCGTTTGAAATAAATGGTCGAAATTCACGAACTGTCGCTGCGCGATGCGTTCTATTCAGGCCATTATATTATATATATAATATATATTTCGTCGATTTCTATTTAAAACGAAGTTTATAAATAGTTTTAAATTCGTTTCAAAAACAATTTCAACTTCCATTTCAATTCAAATCAAAATTGAATTCTTCCTTATAAATTCGTTTTAAAATTCATTTCTATTCAATTCAAATTTCAATTCAATTTGAATTCATTTCAATTCGGTTTCAATTCAATTCGAATTCGTTTTCAATTCAATTCAATTCAAATTGGTTTTCTATTCAATTCAATTCGAATTCATTTCTTATTCAGTTCAATTCGAATTCATTTTCTATTCAGTTCAATTCGAATTCATTTTCTATTCAGTTCAATTCGAATTCATTTTCTATTCAGTTCAATTCGAATTCATTTACTATTCAGTTCAATTCGAATTCATTTACTATTCAGTTCAATTCGAATTCATTTTCTATTCAATTCAATTCGAATTCGTTTTCTATTCAATTCATTTCGAATTCGTTTTCTATTCAATTCATTTCGAATTCGTTTTCTATTCAATTCAATTCGAATTCATTTTCTATTCAATTCAATTCGAATTCGTTTTCTATTCAATTCAATTTGAATTCGTTTTCTATTCAATTCAATTTGAATTCATTTTCTATTCAATTCAATTTGAATTCGTTTTCTATTCAATTCATTTCGAATTCGTTTTCTATTCAATTCAATTCGAATTCGTTTTCTATTCAATTCAATTCGAATTCGTTTTCTATTCAATTCATTTCGAATTCGTTTTCTATTCAATTCAATTCGAATTCGTTTTCTATTCAATTCAATTCGAATTCGTTTTCTATTCAATTCAATTCGAATTCGTTTTCTATTCAATTCAATTCGAATTCGTTTTCTATTCAATTCAATTCGAATTCGTTTTCTATTCAATTCAATTCGAATTCGTTTTCTATTCAATTCAATTTGAATTCGTTTTCTATTCAATTCGATTTGAATTCGTTTTCTATTCAATTCAATTCGAATTCATTTTCTATTTTATTCAATTCGAATTCGTTTTCTATTTAATTCATTTCGAATTCATTTCATATACATCGTTTTCAATTCGAATATTTCATATACATCGTTTTCAATTCGAATATTTCATATACATCGTTTTCAATTCGAATATTTCATATACATCGTTTTCAATTCGAATATTTCATATACATCGTTTTCAATTCGAATATTTCATATACATCGTTTTCAATTCATATATATATATATATATATATATATATATATATATATATATTCACTTTTCACTATATACGATATTTTCATTTTCAATACATACGATATATTCATTTTTACTATATATACGATATTTTCATTTTCACTATATATACGATATTTTCATTTTCAATATGTATATTATTTCTTTCAATATATTCGATACTTTCATAACACATCAATCAAACAAACAAGCCATCCATGGTCTGTGGATGACGGGTGTCGGGTGCTACTAAACACCGTCTGCATCCTAGTATATATATATATATATATATATATATATATATATATATAACTAGAAAATGAAATTGAGAGGTGAGAAGTTCTCACCTTTAGTTTTCACTCCACCGTGCTTTGATTGTCAATCTACATAGCATACCTACGTTAAAAATCATATTTTTAACTATCGAATAATCATTTCCTACATACGATAAAGATCTTATTTTTATCTACATTACTTTATATTTTCAAAGCAAAGACATTTTATTTTTCTAAGACAAAGCTAATTTTAATTTAAAGGCAATGCTAATTTTCTTTCAAGAGACAATGTATATTTTTATTTTCAAAAATAATATATATTTGTATTTTCCAAACACAATGTAAATTTCTATTTTAAAAACAAAGTAAATTTCTATTTTTTTTAAAAATCAGTTCATTTCTATATAAAAAAAAAATCAGTTCATTTCTATATAATAAAAAAAATCAGTTTTAGGGTTCAAAAGAATACACTGCATCTTCCTCCTCTGAATTGCCTAGAACCAAAATCGTGACTGCTCAAAATCGCATCGCCCCTAGGGTTTCGCCCTCATCTTCAAATCGTGCACCACCAAGGGGCCACCGTACGTTGATCGTCCATCACCTCAACACGCGCCGAAGCGCTGTCGTCAACCACCGGAAGTCGCGCCAACTTCAAACCCGCCCCCTAGGCTGAAAACGCTGCCAACCGACATGACTTCGAACCCAGACAACTTCAAATGATAATTCATCTCCTCCGTTCAACCCATAGAACCCACCTAGGCCGACACTTTCCCCTAAGAAACAGATCGAAACAACAAGTGAGGAGGGAGATCGATGGGGTTTAATTTTGGAGGACGAGGGCCGTTGAAGATAAAGGGGGTGACGGCGCATGTTTTTATTTTATTTTCTGGGAATGAAAATTAGGGTTTGACTCCCTTTTATATGAAACCATTTATTATATTTTAATTAGAAAATATTTTGTTTAATCTCACGAATTTCTAATCAAACCCAACGAGTGTCGCCCCTAGCCAAATACCCTTATTCCAGATACAATGGAATATGTTTCGTAGGCTATTTCGGCTGTTACAGTCAGTTTCCGTTGAATTTACATTTAAATTGCTATATTGAATTTTAAACGTACATTTCAAATTACCGGGGTCACATACTAACTCTAAAAATTCCCAGAAAATATTTTTTAGCTTCGTATTGACGATACGGTCCTAACAAAACTAGTTTCGCCGAATTCTGAGACCGTTTGAAAAATGGCCAATTTCCAGTTGATTAAAATCAACTGAAACTGGTCAAACGCGTTTTCCTTTGCCACGCTCACATATTGATTCGAAAAATTATGAAATTTGAAATCTAGCAATAATCTGACATCACGGATCCAACAAAACTGGTTTCGTCGAAATCCGAGGTCGTTTGCAAAATTTCTATTTTTAAGGACCTGAATTCCATAGCGACTATTCCGAATTTTCAACTGGACATATCTTTTGATTCCCACTATGAAATTATGATTTTTCAGATTCGTTGGAAAGATATTATCCATTAGATTCCAATGTTTTTAGTTTCACTAAAATCCGGATTATTTTGCACCTGGTACATTCAATTGAAGTTTGAAATCGCATTATCGAACTACCGCGCCAATTTCAATTCTATTTATAATTATATATAAATATTTATATTCTAACTGCGACGTATATAATATATACGTTCGAATTATTTTCAAAATAAATTTCTCGTCGATATTATTTAAAATCATTCATTTTAAATAAACAAAATTCGCTAAAATTGCCAAAATAAAAATTTTAAACTGGCCCAGATTTTCGGGTTGTTACAATCTCCCCCACTTAAAACTTTTCGTCCCCGAAAAGGAACAAAGTCGAAAGTGGTTTGATTAATCAACTCTACGTTCGATCTGGCTTCCATTCTCCAACTTTTCAGTTTCTGAGAATTTTCAAATTTTCAAAAATTTGGCTAACACCCTAAATTTTCGAAAAATTTCGCCATAACCTCCCCTGCACCGGGAGCATCGGGGAATTTCAAATAGCTTCCCCGGTCCTTCAGATCTCAAAAAGAAAAAGAAAAAGCCAAGCGGCTAGCCAATAGGCTCATAAAATCATCATCACCCAAACAAAACAGTAAATTATGTAGTAAACATGTACCTATTTGTCGGGCAAACTAATTTTATTCTCTGCTCTAGCCTCCTTGCTATGACCTGTTCAATATAAGTATATGTATATGCAAGCAAATGCAACCAATTTTCAATACAGTTTACTATTTGGTTCAATTGGCTAAATGGTTAAAAATTATCAAACAAGTAAACCAACAACACAAACATCAATCAATTAATTGATTATATTTTCAAATATATAATTAATATATTTAAAATCATATTTTCTAAAATCAGATTATATATAATCACAAATACGTTATTTATAAACAAATAACTCTCGACTCATTCTGGGGCATTTCTAACCCCATCTCTAACGAGTCACTCATTCTAGAATGCTACTGATTCTATCTCTAGTGAGGATTCTTTTATAGGACACTACTAATCCTACCTCTGATGAGTCTTTTGTTCAGTTCTAACGAGTTGTACCCCAAAGATTTGAGTTTAACCAAAGCTCTGATACCATGTGTAACGACAACGGGTTTCGCCCGGACCTAATCGATCGCTAAACCGATCAAGACCGTTCGAATCCCGCATACGCTAACTCTGGGTATACAACACATCAGAACAAATAACAGAAGACTTCTATAAACATCATAATAATGTTACATCAGAGTACAGAATATCAGAGTATCGAAAATAATACACAGCGGAAGATAAATTTACATAAATGTAAAACAATGCACAGCGGAAATATAAACTACACAGCGGAAGACTGTAAATGTCTGGACACAGCTTAAAGCTTCAATCCAGAATCCTGCTCAAAACATCTGCAAAATAAAACTACTCGGCTGCCCGTGTGGAAAATAGGGGCACCCGAGTTTGCAAGGGAAAAGCAAACTACAGGTCAGTCATGGGACTGGTGTGAGAAACTCTAACAGTTATAATTAACTTATTTACTAAAATTGCATATCACGGGACCACGCCGCTAACGCGGAACGGGTTTACCCCCATGAATACCAGTGTATAAACAACAATCAATATAGATATATGGATCTACTATGCATCAATCAACATGCAATATCCCAATCTACCCACATAGATTAATCACTACACTTAGATTTTCTAAATCCAATTTAATTTACAGAAATTATTCCTTTGGATTTTATTCCCGATTTCTTATTTCAAATCATTTGAAATACATATCTAACTTTCTATATCAAAGTAGATTTCACTTCGGGATCTCAAATCAAATCATTTTGAAATGTGAATTCCAAAACATAACAATGCATACAAACAAGTATGCAACCAAATATCGTGCTCCCCATCGACAAGGCAAAGGGTACGCACCTCGCAACTCGATATATATATGTACACCTACCCCACGTAGGAGTAGGCTACACCGACGATGCACCTCCCACACATGGAGAGCATACGCCGCCCTCTCACCCATACTTTTAGTCTCAGGGTTACCCGAATCTTTAGCCACATACTAAATCATTTTATATCCCGAAGTAGGGAAAATCATTTCACAACATAATAATCACAAGTACTTTCAAAATATAGTACTTCACATCAGTAATTCACGCATATGTTCAGTCACTATTAATCACATAACCTTTGAGCTCGTACGTCTCAAAGAAGGGTGTTAAGCAAGAGAATAAATTCTCCGCCACCAAACAGATACATCATCAATAGCAACTAATCGAATATGCGATGAACCACAATGTAACATATAATACATTTCTAAATCATTTTAGAAATCATCGGGTTTTGGGCCTCGAAATCCTTTCTGTTTTATAAAACATTTTTATAAAACATTCCCTGTCCAAAGTCGGGAATACATTTCTTTTCACTTAAGAAAAATATCATTTCACAATCATTCGTTAAATTTGAAATGAACACAACATCGCTAAACACCTTATCGTCAAATCTTGAAGTGTTTCACAAGGAGTTAGCACATAGATATTTTCAACCCAACCCAATGCTAAATGTAAAAGCATACTCTGCTCATAAACTGGTCGAGCACAATCCATACAATCAATCAATCAAATTTGATATTAAATATAAGGTTTTGAATAAATATAGTATCGACTTATATTCAACATCAAATCCTGAAACCAACAGATATCATATCGGGAATAACGATATCGATATCTTCCAAACTCCCATCACAATATCTGTATAATCATGGAATCCAATATCGAAAATATCCATTGATAATTTCAATTCAAATCTAATCCAATTTATTTATTTATAACCATTGGATTATTTTTCTAGTTAATAACTAGTTCATTTCGATAAAAATATATTTTTATCTTTTCAAATATGGAGTTTTTCATCCCAATTCTACACAAATCATTTCTTATGATTTTACACAAATTATCGATATTTTTAATAATTTTATCAAGGCCTATACAGTCGATTTCCATCAACGGTCATCGAACTGCACTTACAGCGACCTTTTCTGAATTTGATTTGGATGTATCTCCAAATCCAACCATTAGATTTCAAATTTCTCATATTCATTAGAAAGCTCTTCTCGATACGAACCCAACGGTTCTGGTTTCAGGAGAATCCGACGGTCGGATCTCCCGTAATGTCCGTTTGAAATAAATGGTCGAAATTCACGAACTGCCGCTGCGCGACGCGTTCTATTCAGGCCATTATATTATATATATAATATATATAATATATATTTCGTCGATTTCTATTTAAAATGAAGTTTATAAATAGTTTTAAATTCGTTTCAAAAACAATTTCAACTTCCATTTCAATTCAAATCAAAATTGAATTCTTCCTTATAAATTCGTTTTAAAATTCATTTCTATTCAATTCAAATTTCAATTCAATTTGAATTCATTTCAATTCGGTTTCAATTCAATTCGAATTCGTTTTCAATTCAATTCAATTCAAATTGGTTTTCTATTCAATTCAATTCGAATTCATTTCTTATTCAGTTCAATTCGAATTCATTTTCTATTCAGTTCAATTCGAATTCATTTTCTATTCAGTTCAATTCGAATTCATTTTCTATTCAGTTCAATTCGAATTCATTTTCTATTCAGTTCAATTCGAATTCATTTACTATTCAGTTCAATTCGAATTCTTTTTCTATTCAATTCAATTCGAATTCGTTTTCTATTCAATTCATTTCGAATTCGTTTTCTATTCAATTCAATTCGAATTCATTTTCTATTCAATTCAATTCGAATTCGTTTTCTATTCAATTCAATTTGAATTCGTTTTCTATTCAATTCAATTTGAATTCGTTTTCTATTCAATTCAATTCGAATTCATTTTCTATTTTATTCAATTCGAATTCATTTTCTATTTTATTCAATTCGAATTCGTTTTCTATTCAATTCATTTCGAATTCGTTTTCTATTCAATTCATTTCGAATTCGTTTTCTATTCAATTCAATTCAAATTCGTTTTCTATTCAATTCAATTCGAATTCGTTTTCTATTCAATTCAATTCGAATTCGTTTTCTATTCAATTCAATTCAAATTCATTTTCTATTCAATTCAATTCGAATTCGTTTTCTATTCAATTCAATTCGAATTCGTTTTCTATTCAATTCAATTCGAATTCGTTTTCTATTCAATTCAATTCGAATTCATTTTCTATTTTATTCAATTCGAATTCGTTTTCTATTTAATTCATTTCGAATTCATTTCATATACATCGTTTTCAATTCGAATATTTCATATACATCGTTTTCAATTCGAATATTTCATATACATCGTTTTCAATTCGAATATTTCATATACATCGTTTTCAATTCGAATATTTCATATACATCGTTTTCAATTCGAATATTTCATATACATCGTTTTCAATTCATATATATATATATATATATTCACTTTTCACTATATACGATATTTTCATTTTCAATACATACGATATATTCATTTTTACTATATATACGATATTTTCATTTTCACTATATATACGATATTTTCATTTTCAATATGTATATTATTTCTTTCAGTATATTCGATACTTTCATAACACATCAATCAAACAAACAAGCCACCCATGGTCTGTGGATGACGGGTGTCGGGTGCTACTAAACACCGTCTGCATCCTAGTATATATATATATAACTAGAAAATGAAATTGAGAGGTGAGAAGTTCTCACCTTTAGTTTTCACTCCACCGTGCTTTGATTGTCAATCTACATAGCATACCTACGTTAAAAATCATATTTTTAACTATCGAATAATCATTTCCTACATACGATAAAGATCTTATTTTTATCTACATTACTTTATATTTTCAAAGCAAAGACATTTTATTTTTCTAAGACAAAGCTAATTTTAATTTAAAGGCAATGCTAATTTTCTTTCAAGAGACAATGTATATTTTTATTTTCAAAAATAATATATATTTGTATTTTCCAAACACAATGTAAATTTCTATTTTAAAAACAAAGTAAATTTCTATTTTTTTTAAAAATCAGTTCATTTCTATATAAAAAAAAAATCAGTTCATTTCTATATAATAATAAAAAAATCAGGTTTAGGGTTCAAAAGAATACACTGCATCTTCCTCCTCTGAATTGCCTAGAACCAAAATCGTGACTGCTCAAAATCGCATCGCCCCTAGGGTTTCGCCCTCATCTTCAAATCGTGCACCACCAAGGGGCCACCGGACGTTGATCGTCCATCACCTCAACACGCGCCGAAGCGCTGTCGTCAACCACCGGAAGTCGCGCCAACTTCAAACCCGCCCCCTAGGCTGAAAACGCTGCCAACCGACATGACTTCGAACCCAGAAATCGACCACAACTTCAAATGATAATTCATCTCCTCCGTTCAACCCATAGAACCCACCTAGGCCGACACTTTCCCCTAAGAAACAGATCGAAACAACAAGTGAGGAGGGAGATCGATGGGGTTTAATTTTGGAGGACGAGGGCCGTTGAAGATAAAGGGGGTGAAGGCGCATGTTTTTATTTATTTTCTGGGAATGAAAATTAGGGTTTGACTCCCTTTTATATGAAACCATTTATTATATTTTAATTAGAAAATATTTTGTTTAATCTCACGAATTTCTAATCAAACCCAACGAGTGTCGCCCCTAGCCAAATACCCTCATTCCAGATACAATGGAATATGTTTCGTAGGCTATTTCGGCTGTTACAGTCAGTTTCCGTTGAATTTACATTTAAATTGCTATATTGAATTTTAAACGTACATTTCAAATTACCGGGGTCACATACTAACTCTAAAAATTCCCAAAAAATATTTTTTAGCTTCGTATTGACGATACGGTCCTAACAAAACTAGTTTCGCCGAATTCTGAGACCGTTTGAAAAATGGCCAATTTCCAGTTGATTAAAATCAACTGAAACTGGTCAAACGCGTTTTACTTTGCCACGCTCACATATTGATTCGAAAAATTATGAAATTTGAAATCTAGCAATAATCTGACATCACGGATCCAACAAAACTGGTTTCGTCGAAATCCGAGGTCGTTTGCAAAATTTCTATTTTTAAGGACCTGAATTCCATAGCGACTATTCCGAATTTTCAACTGGACATATCTTTTGATTCCCGCTATGAAATTATGATTTTTCAGATTCGTTGGAAAGATATTATCCATTAGATTCCAATGTTTTTGGTTTCACTAAAATCCGGATTATTTTGCACCCGGTACATTCAATTGAAGTTTGAAATCGCATTATCGAACTACCGCGCCAATTTCAATTCTATTTATAATTATATATAAATATTTATATTCTAACTACGACGTATATAATATATACGTTCGAATTATTTTCAAAATAAATTTCTCGTCGATATTATTTAAAATCATTCATTTTAAATAAACAAAATTCGCTAAAATTGCCAAAATAAAAATTTTAAACTGGCCCAGATTTTCGGGTTGTTACAGTTAAAGAACCAATGTCCTTTAAAACACGGTTCACGATAAACCCAAAATCAAATTCCATCGTTAATCGGGTTAAAGAACAAGTGTTATTTAAAACACCGTTCACGATGAACCCAAAAACAAATCTTAAATTCAATTCCAATTAAAGATTAATCAACTGGAAAATCTCACTAAATCTTAATTAAAAGATTTATTCTTTTCTAAACTGGGTTCAAGAACAGTGTTATTTAAGACACCATCCACGACGAACCCACAATCTCATTTGATATTAAATACAAGGCTCCGAATAGGAAATATATCGGCTTATGTTCAATATCAAATTCTGAAAACAACAAATATCGTATTGGAAATAACGATTTAAATATATCTTTCAAATTTCCATCACAACATCTGTATAATCACGAAATCCAACGTCGAAACATTCTGAAGACAATTTTGATTCAGATCCATTCCAATTCATATATTGGAAATTCTGGTTATATTACAACCCATTCTCACTCCATTTTATTTATTTAAAAATAATTGGATTTTAATTCTAGTTATAAACTAGTTCATTTCGATAAAAATATATTTTTATCCTTTTAAATATGGGATTTTTCACCCCAATTCTTTCCAAATTATTTATTATGATTTTATACAAATTATTGATATTTTTAATAATTTTATCAAGGCTCGTCCAGTCGATTTCCAATAACGGTCGTCGAACTGCACTTACAACGACCTTTTCCAAATTTGATTTGGACATAATTCCAAATCCAACCGTTAGATATCAAATTTCTAATATTAGTTGGAAAGCTCTTTTCGATACGAACCCAACGGTCCCGGTTTCAGGAGAATCCGACGATCGGATCTCCCGTAACGTCAATTCGAAGTCAATGGTCGAAATTCGCGAACTGCCGCGGCGCGGCGCATTCTATTCAGGCCATTAAATATATATAATATATATTTCGTCGATTTCAATTCAAAACGTATTTTATAAATCGTTTTAAATTCGTTTTCAAAACAATTTCAACTTCATATTCAATTTCAAATCAAAATTGAATATTTCATATCATTAATATATAAACGATAATATTTTCAAAACGTTATATTTTGGAATCACTTCCTTTTCTATATTCATTATAAAAATGAATAAAATCAATATAATTATCGTTCGCGTCAAAATTGCGCAAGTCTAATCAACACGGCTTTATATATTTCAATAACTTCGTTATTCTATTCAACAAATGAATATTTTCTTCAACACATGAATATATATTTCTTTCAATACATGAATATTTATTTCTTTCAACACATGAATATTATTTATTTTCTAAATTGGAATGAGACCCAATCAATTACCATATAATGTCATTTATATGGATTCCATACAACACATGTATATCATAGCAACGATAAATAATCAACCATCATCCAAAGTGCACAACACAACTGTCTGTCAACCTATCGATCGACATACAACTATACAATTGGGACTAATGTACGTCAAATATCATCCCAACACCCGTGTGGGGTTTCAATCCACAAACACTGAATATTATTTGTGCAGTTGGGCGATGTGTAAAATTTATCATCCCAATCAATATCAGTCAAATCAGTGTACATAAACAAATCGTATGATTTGTAAATGGATATTTTATTTTATTCACACACAGGTTAAAAATTAAATTTTTAACGATAAATTATTTATTTCAACACATGAATTTCTATTATGTTCGTTTATTCAATAAAATGATATTTTTATTTTTCTAACTTACTTTAGAAAATTTCGGCGGCATATCGGCATGATACTAGAAACGGAACAAGGCCTAGCCTTATCCCCAGTCTAATAATGGCCCACGCCATACACATACCAATTCTAATCAATTTCATATTCACACCACAAACCAATATTCAACCAAACACATCAATCAACACAAACAACCAAATAAGTCGTCCATGGTCTGTGGACGACGGGTGTCGGGTGCTGCTAAGCACCGTCTGCATCCTAGTATATATTTTTAACTAGAAAATGAAATTTAAAGTGAGAAGTTCTCACATTGGGGTTCCACTCCGCCATTTTATTTCTGAAATTCAGAACAGTCTGGATTTGCCCGTATTTCCAACACAATCTTTTTCACGCTGTTCACATTAAAAATCACCTTTTTATTTCATTGCTATAGAGATAAAAAATCACATATTTATATCGCTATTATATAAATAAAAATCTTATTTTTATAACTTCGCTTTCAACATAAAAATCTTATTTTTATATCTTCGCTTTCAACATAAAAATCATATTTTTATAACTTCGCTTTCAATATAAAAATTATATTTTTATAACTTCGCTTTCAACATAAAAATCATATTTTTAACTTATAAAAATATTTTCTTTAACATGGAAAAACAAAGAAAACATATTTCACAAATCAAAGAAAGATCATATTTTAATATCTCCACTTCTCATATAAAAGATCGAATTTTTATCGCTATTTCATATATATAAAAATCGATTTTTTATCACTACTTCATATATATAAAATCGAATTTTTATCATAGCGATATTCACATCATAAAGATCACTCTTCTTCTTACTACCTATATTATAAAGATCGAATTTTTATAACTAAAAATCGCATCTTTATATAATTAAAAATCTTATCGTTATATAATAAAAATCCTTTTCTTTTCATAAGTAAAAATCAATTCTTTTTCTATATAAAAAAAATCCGATCTTTTTCATATTTAAAATCAAATCCTTATATAATGCTAGTTATATTTTAAAAACACGATTTTTACAATGTTATTACACTTTAAAATTGAAAATAAATTCAATGTAAGTGAAAACTTACTGTTTCGCTCTTGTGTTTGGAGGAGGGCATAAGGGAATGATCTGAGGTGGTGCGGTGGGACTCAGGAGGGCGGCGCCGATCATCAGGAGGAGGTCGGAGCAAGTGACGCGGTGGTGGGTGAACAAGTCAACAGGCTCGAGCTAGGGCGTGGGTTCTTTTGAAGGCGATTGGACAGAGATAGGGAGGAGGGGTGGCGCTGCGGCTTGAAGAAGAGGGGGGAAGGGAAGAACGTCGACGGCGGCGGCGCGGTTCCAGCTTCCTCGATCGCGCTTCCTTTTTTTCTTTTTTTCCTCTGTTGCTCGATCTGAAGAAAAGAACGGGGCGGATGGGAGTTGACCATGAGAAAGAGGGAATATATTATTATATTTAATTAATTAATTAATTAAATCTCCGTAAAGTGACTTTCCCGTTCAGACTCTAAATCGAACCCAACAACTGTCGCCCCTAGCTAATTACCCCTATTCCGAACACTGGGATATGTATCATAACCCAATTTTAATGTTTCGATCAGTTTTCGTTTAATTTAAAATATAAACAGTATATATTCAATTTGAACATACATTTCAATTCATTGGGGTCACATACAGACTCTAAAAATTGCAGAAAAATTATTTCTAGCTTCGTATTGACGATACGGTCCTAACAAAACTAATTTCGTTGAATTCTGAGACCGTTTGAAAAATGGCCATTTTCTGGTCGATCGAAATTGACTGAAACTGTTAAAACACGTTTAACTTCGCCATGCTCACATATTGATTCGGAGAATTATGCAAATTGGAATCTAGAAATCGTTTGACATCCCGGATCCAACAAAAGTGGTTTCGTCGAAAACGAAGGTCGTTTGCAAAATTTCCATTTTAAGGGCCTTTATATATATTAAAATATATATAAATTCCATAGCGACATTTCTGAATTTTAAACTGGACATATCTTTCAACTTCTAAAGTGAAATCTTAGTTTCTTAGCTTCGTTAGAAAGATATGATTAAACAGATTCAAATATTTCTTGTTTCACTCAATTCTGACTTAAAACGAATTCGGTATATTCATATGAAATTCGAAATCGAATTTTCAAATTGCAGCGCCATTTCAGGCTCGTTATATAATTAAAATAAATTTATTCGTTTTAACTTCGTCGAAAATAAATTTTTCGTCGTTATTATTTAAAATAAATCATTTTAAATATTCAAAATCCGTTAAATTCGCCAAAATAAAATTTTTAAATTGGGTCAGAATTTCTGGGTTGTTACAATCTCCCCTACTTAAAATCTTTTCGTCCTCGAAAAGGAACGAAGCTGAAAGTTGTTCATTAAACAACTCAACTTCCATTATTTTCATTACGGCTTAAGTTCTTCAACTTTTCAGTTTCTAAGAACTTTCAAATTTTCAAAAAATTGGCTAACACCCTAAATTTTTGAAAAATTTCGCCATAACCTCCCCTGCACCAGGAGCATCGGGAAAATCCCCAAACCGCCACACAGGCCCTCTCATCTCAAAAAGAAAAAGAAAAAGCCAAGCGGCTCATAAAATCATCATCACCCAAACAAAACAGTAAATGTGTACCTATTTATCGGGCAAACAATTTTATTCCTCTACTCTAGCCTCCTTGCTATGACCTGTTCACACACATATATATATGTACATGTACATGCAATTTCAAACAATTTTCAATTCAGTTCTAAATTTGGTACAATTTGGCTATATTTAGCTTTTACTTACATGCTTGGTTTAAACGAAGAATCATACAACACAAACATCAATCAATTTGTTGACTAGTTTTTCAAATACATAACTTTGTATATACAGTCAAAAATCATATTTTTGATGCCAAATCACAACAATAAACCCTATCTAGTTTTGGTTCTCACACTAGTCTAATGGAAATATATAGATCTCTCACCTTCAAAACTCAAACATAAATACTGATGATGGCGTGCCATCATCAGAATCATGTCCGGGCGACGAGATTGTGATTCTATATCTATCCAGTATATTAAAACTTTGAATACACGTGGATCAGACGTATACTCAAAATCTTTATATACTTGATTGTCCAAATCAATTTAAAATAAAATATTCAAAAACGTATGATACAATATGAATTTCAAAACAAAATTTGTTTTCATTTTTATTTTAAAAATATACTCTTTACACGTTCTATGATACGACGGATCCTATCTCTAACAAGTTATTCTCATTGGATATTACTAATCCAATTTCTGATGAATTCTTTCGTTCGGTTCTAATGTATCTTGTTCTCAAGCTCTGTAAACCAGAGCTCTGATACCAAGCTGACACGACCCGAACTTCCCCGTGAAGGAAAGCGCGGAATGCTTTGAGGACAAGACGAATCAGAACAACGGCAGAAGAACATTTCATTATATATTACAACAATTCCATCAAAATACAAGAATATCAGAGTATGAATAAATATTACACAGTATAAAACATCAGAGATTTAAAAACGTTACTATAGCAGAAAAATAATACAAAACATAACTGAAAGAAATACACGGATACAGAGCTTTCCAAGTATCGTTCCAACTGTAAACCAGGATCCTATGAATATAAATCTATAAACCCAACTACTAGCTGCCCTTGCGGAAAATAAGGGCACCCAGAGTTTAGGTTAAAACAATAAACTCCAGGCCAGTCATGTGACTGGTGTGAGAACTAAAACAGTTATTAATATTGGTTTTGAAGTTCGGTAAATCAAGGGACCATGCCGTATAACACGGAACGGGTTTTTACCCCAAGAAAACCAGTGCATAAACAAACAGCGCAATGCTAAATAAAGAATAATGAAGCTGTTATAAGACTCATGTCCCATCACACAATGCAACGCAAGCCGGAGGATAGGGTTTTACCCTATAACAGCCAAATAATGCTTGATACGTATAAAGTGAAATCATTTGATATTATTACTAGTGCATATATGTTACAAAAACAATTTCAATCATAAGTATCAATCATAGATGGCATGGGTACCATATATCATGCCGCCATATATATTTACAATCAAAACCACACATGCCGTATTTGGAAGTTTGGATTTCCATCATGAACCAAGGCAAAAGATAGTCCTTACCGATTCGAGACTCTCTAGCTTGAGCCTCAGGTCAGAGCTCGAGTGACCTTTGGATCATTAGGGCCGATCCACACGTAGCGGATTAAATAAAACCTTGAACAGTACGTCTCCCCGCCCTATGGGGCGTAAATGAGTGAAATGACTCCATATCCAAGGCGCCTCGCATTCCAAAAACTACATAGGTGAAAATAATATAAATGTAAGGGCTGGTAGGTCACTGACACCACCTCTAACTAGAAAGAGAGGCATGTTCTCTCTGAGTCCTTCTCCCATTTCTGGTTCACACCGGGGTGTGAGGCTCGCAAATTAACGTTATACACAAAGCTATGCCACACAGGCGGTGCTTTGATCATCCACCACAAGACTTTTCTTTTCAACAGAAGCCTTGATCAATTGCCACTTAGGCATGCCACACAGGAAATTCACTCCATGCGATTGATATCCATCAATATATAACCTCTGAGCTTGTACGTCTCAGAGAAGGGCGTTAAGCAAGAGAATAAATTCTCCGCCGCCAAACAGATATATATTTAATAGAAATCAATCACACAGAATAAAATCCAATGTTAGACACACAGTTCATTTACAAGTTCGTTCTGGGTATGAACGAAACCGGAGGAACCATGTTCCTCGCATATCCATCGATCTCCAAGTACGTCTGGACGATCACCAACTGATTCCCTCCTCTTGAGTGTACAGCCCAATCAAGGTCATCAGTAATCACTCAAACGATGTGAAGACCTCCGGTCTTCAACCACCGTCTTCATCTTCGACTTATCGTCGAATCGGTTATTCAGAATGGGTATAAACCCGGCCTTTCCGATTAACCTGCGTATATAATAAACAAATGTTACACAAACACAACATACGCCTCATTCCAATTCAGAATATTCTTTTATTTAAATATTCACATTCTTCGGGAAAGGTTTCCATTAATTTTATCAAAGATAAATTCTTCTAAATTTATTCTTTAATCTTCCTTTGGATATTATTTCAAACCAAGTTAAGGTTTTCCAAACTAGTCGGGATTTGTGAACCACACCGAAGTAATTATTTATTTTAATTCCCAATCCCAACCTATTTATCCCATGGAGCAAAACTGGTAATA
This sequence comes from Allium sativum, assembly GCA_030737875.1. Classification (NCBI taxonomy): domain Eukaryota; kingdom Viridiplantae; phylum Streptophyta; class Magnoliopsida; order Asparagales; family Amaryllidaceae; genus Allium; species Allium sativum. The sequence continues at coordinate 252,432,763 of CM060920.1, forward strand.
CTCCATATCTAACACCACGGTGTTATCGGTAAAACTAATTACCATTTCACGTTCAAATCTAATTAAAGATTTAACTATCGCTTTGGAGCCAAACTGGTGATACTCTATTCTCGATCATTTCAATCTAATTAAAGATTTCACTAAAACTCCAATTTAGTTTTAATCTCGAAAATCATTTCTTAACGATTATTCCAAGCTAAGAAATTAATCTCATCTTTAACTGGGTTGAAGAACCAATGTCCTTTAAAACACGGTTCACGATAAACCCAAAATCACATTCTATTGTTAATCGGGTTAAAGAACAAGTGTTATTTAAAACACCGTTCATGATAAACCCAAAAATAAATCTTAAATTCAATTCCAATTAAAGATTAATCAACTGGAAAATTTCACTAAATCTTAATTAAAAGATTTATTCTTTTCTAAACTGGGTTCAAGAACAGTGTTATTTAAGACACCATCCACGACGAACCCACAATCTCATTTGATATTAAATACATGGCTCTGAATAGGAAATATATCGGCTTATATTCAATATCAAATTCTGAAAGCGACAAATATCATATTGGAAATAACGATATAAATATATCTTTCAAATTTCCATAACAACATCTGTATAATCACGAAATCCAACGTCGAAACATCCCAAAGACAATTTCGATTCAGATCCATTCCAATTCATATATTGGAAATTCTGGTTATATTACAACCCATTCTCACTCCATTTTATTTATTTAAAAATAATGGGATTTTAATTCTAGTTATAAACTAGTTCATTTCGATAAAAATATATTTTTATCCTTTTAAATATGGGATTTTTCACCCCAATTATTTCTAAATCATTTATTATGATTTTACATAAATTATTGATATTTTAAAAAAAATTATCAAGGCTCATCCAGTCGATTTCCAATAACGGTCGTCGAACTGCACTTACAACGACCTTTTCCAAATTTGATTTGGACATAATTCCATATGCAACTGTTAGATTTTAAATTTCTAATATTCGTTGTAAAGCTCTTTTCGATACGAACCCAACGGTCCCAGTTTCAGGAGAATCCGATGGACGGATCTCCCGTAACGTCAATTCGAAGACAATGGTTGAAATTCGCGAACTGCCGCGGCGCGGCGCGTTCTATTCAGGCCATTAAATATGTATAATATATATATTTCATCGATTTCAATTCAAAACGTATTTTATAAACCATTTTAAATTCGTTTTCAAAACAATTTCAACTTCATATTCAATTTCAAATCAAAATTGAATATTTCATATCATTAATATATAAATGATAATATTTTCAAAACGTTATATTTTGGAATCACTTCCTTTTCTATATTCATTATAAAAAGGAATATATTCGTTATAAATATCGTTCGCTTTAAAATTGCGCAAATCTAATCAACACGTCTTTATGTATTTCAATAACTTCGTTATTCTATTCAACAAATGATTATTTTCTTCAACACATGAATATATATATATATATATATATATATATTTCTTTCAACACATGAATACTTATTTCTTTCAACACATGAATATTATTTATTTTCTAAATTGGAATGAGACCCAATCAATTACCATATAATGTCATTTATATGGATTCCATACAACACATGTATATAATAGCAACGATAAATAATCAACCATCATCCAAAGTGCACAACACAACTGTCTGTCAACCTTTCGGTCGACATACAACTATACAATTGGGACTAATGTACGTCAAATATCATTCCAACACCCGTGTGGGGTTTCAATCCACAAACACTGAATATTATTTGTGCAGTTGGGCGATGTGTAAAATTTATCATCCCAATCAATATCAGTCAAATCAGTGTACATAAACAAATCGTATGATTTGTAAATGAATATTTTATTTTATTCACACACAGGTTAAAAATTATATTTTTAACAATAAATTATTAATTTCAACACATGAATTTCTATTCACTTCATTTATTCAATAAAATAATATTTTTATTTTTCTAACTTATTTTAGAAAATTTCGGCCGCATAACGACATGATACTAGAAATGGGACAAGGCCTAGCCTTATCCCCGGTCTAATAATGGCCCACGCCATACACATACCAATTCTAATCAATTTCATATTCACACCACAAACCAATATTCAACCATACACATCAATCAATACAAACAACCAGACAAGCCGTCCATGGTCTGTGGACGACGGGTGTCGGGTGCTGATAAGCACCGTCTGCATCCTAGTATATATTTTTAACTAGAAAATGAAATTTAAAGTGAGAAGTTCTCACATTGGGGTTCCACTCCGCCATTTTATTTCTGAAATTCAGAACAGTCTGGATTTGCCCGTACTTCCAACACAATCTTTTTCACGTTGTTCACATTAAAAATCACCTTTTTATTTCAACGCTATAGAGATAAAAAAATCACATCTTTATATCACTATTATATAAATAAAAATCATATTTTTATAACTTCGCTTTAAACATAAAAATCATATTTTTATAACTTTGCTTTCAACATAAAAAACATATTTTTAACTTATAAAAATGTTTTCTTTAACCTGAAAAAACATAGAAAACATATTTAACAAATCAAAGAAAGATCGCATTTTTATATCTCCACTTCTCATACAAAAGATCAAATTTTTATCACTATTTCATATATATATATATATATATATATATATATATATATATATATATATATATATATATCGAATTTTTATCACTACTTCATATATATAAAAATCGAATTTTTATCATAGCGATATTCATATCATAAAGATCACTCTTTTTCTTACTACCTATATTATAAAGATCGAATTTTTATAACTAAAAATCGCATCTTTATATAATTAAAAATCTTATCGTTATGTAACAAAAATCGTTCTCTTTTCATAAGTAAAAAATCAATTCTTTTTCTATATAAAAAATCCAATCTTTTTCATATTTAAAATCAAATCCTTATATAATGCTAGGTATACTTTAAAAACATGATTTTTACAATGCTATTACACTTTAAAATTGAAAATAAATTCAATGTAAGTGAAAACTTACTGTTTCGCTCTTGTGGTTGGAGGAGGGCATAAGGGAATGGTCTGAGGTGGTGCGGTGGGACTCAGGAGGGCGGCGCCGATCATCAGGAGGAGGGTGGAGCAAGAGACACGGCGGTGGGTGAACAGTGCGAAGGGCTCGAGCTAGGGCGTGTGTTCTTTTGAAGGCGACTGGACGGATATGGGGAGGAGGGGTGGCGCTGCAGCCTGAAGAAGAGGGGGAAGGGAAGAACGTCGACGGCGGCGGCGCAGTTCCAGCTTCCTCGATCACGCTTTCTTTTTTTTCTCTTTGCTCGATCTAAAGAAAAGAATGGGGGGATGGGAGTTGACCAAGAGAAAGAGGGAATATATTATTATATTTATTTATTTAATTAATTAAATCTCCATAAAGTGACTTTCCCGTTCAGACTCCAAATCGAACCCAACAACTGTCGCCCCTAGCCAATTACCACCATTCCGAACACAATGGGATATGTATCGTAACCCAATTCTAATGTTTCGATCAGTTTTCGTTTAATTTAAAATATAAATCAGTATATATTCAATTTGAACGTACATTTCAATTCATTGGAGTCACATACAGACTCCAAAAATTCCAGAAAAATTATTTCTAGCTTTGTATTGACGATACGGTCCTAACAAAACTAATTTCGTCGAATTCTGAGACCATTTGAAAAATGGCCATTTTCTGGTCGATCGAAATTGATTGAAACTGTTAAAAACACATTTAACTTCGTGACGCTCACATATGATTCAGAAAATTATGCAAATTGGAATCTAGTAATAATTTGACATCCCGGATCCAACAAAAGTGGTTTCGTCGAAAATGAATGTCGTTTGCAAAATTTCCATTTTAAGGGCCTTTATATATATTAAAATATATATAAATTCCACAGCGACTTTTCTGAATTTTAAACTGGACATATCTTTCAACTTCTAAAGTGAAATCTCAGTTTCTTAGCTTCGTTAGAAAGATATGATTAAACAGATTCAAATATTTCTTGTTTCGCTCAATTCTGACTTAAAACGAATTCTTTATATTCATTTGAAATTCGAAATCGAATTTTCAAACTACAGCGCCATTTATGGCTTATTATATAATTAAAATAAATTTATTCGTTTTAACTTCGTCGAAAATAAATTTTTCGTCGTTATTATTTAAAATAAATCATTTTAGATATTCAAAATCCGTTAAATTCGCCAAAATAAAAAATTTAAATTGGCTCAGAATTTCCGGGTTGTTACATTTATCTTTCTCTTGTATGAGTTACATCCATGAATAACCATGAGAACTTTTAAATAAGAATAGAAGAGCATACAAAGTTTAAGTTTATTCATTCGTGCATGACCACAATGAATTTTAAATAAGAGTGAATAATAACCATGAGGATATTAGGCGCTTTATAGTTAAAGCGCTTAGCGGTTTTATAATGATGGAGATACAAAAAAGCGTAGTAGGAAAAAAGCGAGAATACAAGAAAGGTTCAAAAAGGTTCATTAGATGTAAAAAAAAAAAATTTAAAATTAATTAATTACCGTTCTCATATTACTTTTGTAGAAGAAACTAACATTAATTAACCTTGTATGCCAAAATCAAAGAAAATCATGGTTGCACAAACTAAGTTTGATGACTATAATAGATTTTTAACATATATTTGAAGACTTATGACTTAAAGTTAACTGTCTACACTATTTTTGATATTTTTAAGAAGAGAAATAATCTTATCAAACTTTGTGTATTAATATTACTAAAGAAGACGCTAAAAAAGCCTTGATCTAGTGGACATTGTGCAAAATAGAAGAGCTTAAAATGAATCAACTATTCATCGATGCTAAATTGAAATAGCGTAGCGGCTGAAGGTTGCTATGGGCTATAGCGGAGATTTTGCATGGCTTAAGCAAAGCTTTAACTGCATTAGTCTACGTGTTTAATATTTTTTAAATATTTATATATACATACACCTAACTTAGGTAAACTCACGCCAGATGTACTGTCCATACACCGTCTGGCAAACTTACATGAGAGGAGTACAAAGCGTGGCGGGTACACATAAATGTAGCATATACACATCGCTCTAGGTGTTTAGAAAATATGTTTATATGTATAAGTTTTCTTTTGTTTTTCTTTTGTTTTTTTGGGAAAGAGAAAGCAATGCAAAGTCATCTTAGCATAACTTAGTATTAAAGGTTTAAAATTTTAACATGTTTAATTTATATCAACTATTTCTTTAAACAATGATTACAATCTCGAAAATATTTCATAATTGTCACCTTTGAATCTCCTATATACTAATTACACTAAAGTTGCTTGTAATTTAAACTTTTCTTTCATTAAACATTAAGATAAGTGAACTACCGAAAATTTCAATCTAATGACTAAACTTGTATACTTAGAATATAGCGTTTATTCAAAAGTAAATTAATTATAATTTGATGGATTTTTTAGATCGAAAAATTTATGGACAAATGAAAGAAATTACGGAAAACCAATGGTGTAAACTCAAAATAAACGTGAAACTCCCCCTATCCCCACATTTCGTTTTGACTTTGTCCCCACAGTCAATACATCGTATAGTTAGAGTAAAGAGGAAAAATATATTCATATTTGCAATAGAAGATTCAATAAAAACTTGATTACAATCATAACTTCTTTATTGTTCAAGCATTTAGTCAGTTAAGTGAATGTGATCTTGAACAATTATAGAGTTGATTCCCTTAGTATTGGTAATCGGTCATTCAATCACATTCTTGTTTTTCACAAGTATTGAAAAACAAGATTCTTCTTGCTCAAGAGAATGCTCAATAAAATTTGCCAAGAAAGGTTTTTTATTGCTTGACAATGCATACTTAGGATAGAAAGGGAGAGGTTTGAGCTCAAAGCTACAAGGATGCTCGGTCAAAGAAATCAGTTGATTTGGTACTCAATTGCATGACTTTCAAAAGGAAGTTTTTCTTCGATCACGTTGGAATATTTTGATGCAATTTCTTATACTCGTCCCCAAGTTCTTACTTAAGGTCAGTTGTTTTATTTTTTAAGTTCTTTTGAACAACGCTTACTCCCAATAGATGGTTGATTGGTTTATTTGATTGATTTTTTAAATTGAAGATGTTGAAATTCAAAGACATATTACCAAATGAAATGTTCATCGAACCATTTCGATTGTTGGTCAAGGCATTTGAGGTGGATGACTTCCTACAATTAATGGAATTTGATTTGCAGGATTGTTTACGGTTTGTGTTTCGAGGACGAAATTGACGGGAAATATGAATTGTATGACTCTAATAAGTACGTCTTCTATTTCTCCAATGGGTTTCTTAATTGAACGATCAACAAATTAAAATGTAACTTTCGTTGGTTTGAGCTCACTTAAGCCTAATTACTCGTACATAGAGGATTGGGTCAGCTTTACGCTTGCTCCTAAGTTTATCAAACATTTAATAATCAACTTGTCTCGTATCGTGCACCAGATTTTGGGACAATTGGGATCTTTGTATTTAATAGAAATAGGTACTTAATTGTGTCATTTTTGCACGTGTAAGTCTTTCAAAAATTTGGAATAAGTTGGGACTTATTAATTGACATCTAAGAGAGGTATTGACTTTCTCTTATTCAAATTTTTTAAGAACCTTCTCCATTTGTTTCGAATAATTATTAGCACGAAACCTGTGGGAAAATGGAGCTCGCAACTAGGTTGGTCAGTCCATTAAGTTAGTGCAGGGTGAGATTCAGAACTAGAATCTTTGTTTGACTCGACCATTTGATCGTAATCAATCATGGTTTTCGAGGAATCAAAAGGAGTTGGAGTTTGGGAAGAAGTATCAGGTAAGTTGTTGAGGCTAACAACTAGCTTATGAATTTGTTTGCCATATCCCAAAATAGTTATTGCATTAATTTGTTTTATGTTGTTATCCTGAATGGCATGAGCTTAGTTCAAACTAACGTTTTGATTTCTTGGATTTGGAGTTGGCTAATAAGGGAATGTTCCCCTTTACCACTCACTCACAAAAGTGCCTAATTGACTCATTTGCATTTCGATTTTCACGATTGATTGACTTGCATACACGAGGTTAGAAAGTTTTACAAATTATTTTTTGACTAAAGATTTTGAATGCTAATTTTGGCCAATGTTTCCAAACTTTTTTCAAGTGAAGTTATTCATTTACCATCCTTGGTAACAAAAGATTGTTGCGCTTGATTAAAAAAAATGCCAAATTTTATTGAAATTGGCTTTGTTGAAAAGGAAGATTAGAAGAATTGTTTTGAGATGGTTGAAATGTCGGTTAAGCCAAATTCGAATTCGAATTATTCTGATTCCAAACAAAGTTAGATGATTTCTCCTGTAAAGGATTTTGGATTAAGGATCATAACGTAGAATTAACACTAGAGGGGGTGAATAGTGTTTATGAGGAATTTAAAGAAATCTTAAACTAACTTGAATTGCTATATGAATCACACAATGATTATCACACCAGTAATGATCACAAACACAGAAACTATCACAGACACAGAAATAAGTAAATATAAAATGCAGAAAAGGAAAGAACACACCAGATTTTATACTAGTTCGGATTATTCCTACATCTAGTCCCACGCAACGCTGGATTACGCAGAGTTTTATTATTACCAAAATTCAAGTACAACACCCTTGATTTCACGGCTACAAGGTTAACACCGCTCTCTTTCCTTGATTTCAAGGATATAAGGAACACACCCTTTCCCAAACAACCCAAACAATTACAACATCCCTAGAGCGCTTCAATAGCACTTCAAATAGATAGTAGTTGATAGGGATTGAGAGGAGAAAAAAATGATATAAATTTTGTTGAAATCGGCAGAGTACAAGTGTAGAAATCAAGAATTTTATGTATATTAATGGTGGTAAGTAAAGGGGTAAAGAAGGAGAAGAAGAAATAGTTAAAAATTCGAAATTGAACCCTATTTATAGTGTTCCGAAGGTTGCAATGTTTCTGAAATGTTTCAAATAGTGAAAAGACACTTCTTTTGAAATTTAAAAATATGATGGTTATTTGTCGACATGGTCATAAATGTATGTTGACTTTGAATTTCAAACCATTTTTCAAGTGTTTAAACTAATATATATTCTGGAAATTCCTGAAATAAAAACTAGTATTTAAACAGTTTTCTAAAGTGTAAAAACATATAAAAAATAGTAATATATTATATAAACATACTTATAAAGTTATATGATTTTAAAATTATAAAACTATATGTATATTATAAACATATTATTATAAAACTTCATTAAACTATAATATATATATTTGAAATCATAATAATAATTTGAAATCATTTAGAAAAGTAGTTTGAAATAACTTGAAATCAGAATTTGAATTTTGAAAACAAAGTTTGAAATTTGAAAATGAAGTGCTATTTGGAGTCTTACATATAAGCTAGAGTCAATTACTATATTATTTTGAGCTCTTTCAAATCTTGATATCGTGATACTCATGGATCTTGAATCTCCTCTGAATCTTGAATCTCTTGGAACTCTAAAACTGTACAGTCTTCAGTATTTAAATTCTGTGTACAAATCCTGCATATATATATATATATATATATATATATATTCTAGATAAAGATTTTAGTATATATTTTACAAGCAATTAATAATGATAACTGAAATAAGGTTGTTGTCATAAAAACTCCATTCTCCAACATTCTCCCCCTTTTTGATGATGACAACCTTGATTTATAAAATATTCATACCTGTTGATATAATGCTTCGAATGCTTCCCCTTTCACCGTGAGTCCTATATGAATCCTATATACTCCCCCTTAAACTAAGCCTAACTAATCCTTATTTTATAATTTCTCCCCCTTTGTCATCAACAAAAAGAATCTCAGATTATACTAAACTATATTATATACTAAATAAATATATCTTAATGATTCGATATAAGTAACTCCCCCTAAATCTATGTATTACTATAACTTCCCCTTATTTTAATTCTAAATTTCCAAGCAATCCAATAAGATATGTTCAAAAAATTTGTTCAAGTACTTATAATCAATCAATCCATTCAAGTATTTCAATTCAATCAATATATACAAGTATTTCAAACTCAAACATATTCATCCAAATTCAAATAAATTCAAACAAAGCATACCATTCAAATCAAACTCAAATATCTCTTGGAATTTCCACCCATCCATCTTCTCTAAATATTGGATCCTTCTTGATGACTTCCCAATCTTCATCTTCTTTTTGTGGGTGGTGCTTTAGCGAGGTTGTTGTTTTCATATATGAAATGAGAAGAAATTAACCAACGAATGATATCAAAGTGTTTCTCTTGATATTCAACCATCTTCATTTGACTCAATTCGAGATGACGCTGATTACGAAATATTATAGATAGAATATTCTTGAATGAATTGAGTGCATCTTCAAGATTCTCCCTCAGATTTTGAATAGGATTTTCCATAATTTGATATTATAGATAACAAGTGATTAGAGAAGAAGGAGAAAGTTTAGAATAAGTTTTTCTTGAAGAAAGAGGTATTTATAGGGTCTGGAGTTGATTTAAAATGAAGAGACACTAGTTAGTTATTCAAAATTCAATTTTTAATAAATTTGAATTTCTGGCAGTTATATGTCAACATGTCATTTTGCATATGTCGACATACCCTAGTCAATTTTGGATTATTTGAATTTTTACACACTTTTAAGTTATATATTATTATATTAATTTAATTTATTTAGTTCTAATGTGTTTTTACAGTAAATTAAAGATTGATTTGACAGAAATAAACATCATTCATTACTGCTTGAAAGCAAATGCATTCAACTAATTTAAGGTATTAAATGGGAGTTTTGAAAGCAAATACGAAAGATAACATAAACTAGGTAAACTTAGATTTCAACGGATGATGAGGAGGAAGACGATATTCCAAGTTTTCTTCCTACTTTGCCAAAGAACTTAGACATTTGGGTAAGAGTCTTCTTGATCTTCTTTTGGTATTTGGCTAATTTAACTTGGTTTTGAAAAAGTGGTTCTTTGGTTATGGTTCTAGTATTCGTGGGACATTCTACACTTTCTAAAGAAGAATCTTCTTCTTCATCAAATTCCATTGGATTTTCCTCTTGTTGCATTCTAGCTTGTTTATCCTCAAATGTGTCATAAGGCTAAAAATGATTGGAATTTGAATAAGGTTTATATTTACCGAATTAAACACCTTTCTTGACACAAATTCTTCCTCTTTGAGATCCACTCCTAAATACTTAAAAATACGAGTAAGTTAAACTCCATGATAAAGAGTGTTTTCCTTTGTGGACATCTCTTTGGGCTTAAATTCTTTTAAAATCACATCGGCCCAATTGATATAATAAACACCAAAAATAACAAAGAGGGCTTTTTAAAGAAAAAACTCACCCCACAAGGAGGAGAGCCCCCGAACTGCCTGGTCCGACCATAGACAGAGCAGGATTTAAGCCAGCCCGGCACAAAGGATTGATGTCCCCAGCCAGTTATTGGATTTAACGGGAACCCACCTTTGTGCTTTGAAAATGGGAGTAGGGCTGTCGGGTATCGAACCTACGACCCCTTTAATGGGAAGTGGGTGCAATACCACTGCGCCACTACTTGCGGACAAAGAGGGCTTTTTGGACTTTGAGGGTAAGGTTATTGAAATTTCCGGAATGAGGAGTGAGGATATGTTGAAGAAGGAGGTTAATTATTCTTGTTTTTAGGCAGAAAAAGTGATTTTGAAAATCCATGTTTTCGTCGCTTTCAAAAATGTGATGATAAGATTCCAAATCCAATTCATCTATTTCGAATTCCGAAAAATCCAAACCCGTACACTTACAATTTAAAATAGTACCCAAAATTTCATAATCCAAAACGATTTTACTGCCTTTTACACTACTTCATACTTGATTCTCATCTCCTTCGTAAAAGCCACGATTAAAATTTGCGTAAAACATTTTGACGAGATTCGGGTAACATACTTTATTGTTATCCTGAGCGTCAATCAAACTAAGAACTTCATTTTGATGAAAAAGAGAACGAAGATTATAAGAGGGAAAATCTTCAAAGATATCGAAGGCTCCCATGTTGAATTTTCCATTTTCCGTATAGTCAACATAGGCTTGAATAGCTTCCGGATAATTATAGAGATGAACTTTGAGGGTTTTAGTCAATCTCATGGTTTTTGATGTGCCTGAGGAAGCCATTGGAGATAAATTTTGAATAGAATAGAATGAAGATAGTTGTTTTGAATTTTGAATGATAGGTAGAGAGAATAAAATTTAATAGATAAATAAATAAAGAGTGAATGGCCATTACTTTTCTGAAAATAAGGACACCTTTTCAGACCTTGGGAGTTGGTGAAAAGATCCAGGGATGTTTGAAAGTTCAAACTCTTGAAATTCAAATTTGAATTTCGTTTACTGGCACATATGTCGACATGTCGATTTTTGTATGTCGACACAAATGTTGGTTTTCAAAAGACATGTTGATTTTTGACTTTGTTTTATTATATTAACGTTTTATATTTCAGGTTTATTATTTTTTGAAATAATATTAATCCTAACAATCATTAAAATAATAATATTTATTTATTATTATTATGAATTTCAAAATTCAAATTTCAAATTTGAATTTTAAAGTTCAAGTTTGAATTTTAGAATTTGAATTTCAAATTCAAACAAGGCAAACAAACAAGACATCCATTCATCCAAATCAACCAAAAAATTGAAAGTTAATAAGGTGTTCCTAGTTTTTAGATCCATCTCTTTGACATTTTCGGAATTCTGAATCGCCGTGAAACACATATTTGAATTTTCGGTTTCTGGCTCTTCATCACTTGATGATGAATCTGAATCATCTAAAGTTGCTGAATATGCCCTCTTTCTCTTCTTTGATGAATTACCATTGCATGTTTGTTGATTTGATTTATTTGGATACAGACACATTCTCTTTATATATTCCAGTTTGTTGCATTTATAACATCTACCATCATTTCTTCCCGAACATTCTTGATTATTTCTTTGAAAATTATTTCTCATTTTATATCTCAAAAAATTTCTGAAGTTCCTTGTCATTAAAGGAATTTCTTCATCATCTTCACTGCTTGAATCAAAACCATATGTTGTTGCTATGAATGCTATAGATTTCTTTTTAGTGGGCTTATTTTCTTTTCTTTTCTGTAGTTGAACTTTGAACGACATCAAATTCCCTATTAACTCCTCAATCTTCATTTCACTGACATTATTGGCTTCTTCAATCGCTAATGTTTTCTGATCCCATTATGGAGTCAATGAACTAAGTATTTTTCTAACTTGGTCTTCTTCTGGATAAGTTTTTCCCAGAGCCATTAATGAGTGCACGATTACCCGGAATCTGCAATACATATCGGAGACAGATTCATTCTCATTTATTTTAAACAACTCAAATTGATTTATTAACATTGATATCTTTGTCTGTTTAACTTTATTGGTCGCTTCATGAGTAACCAGCAATGTTCTCCATATTTTATAAGCAGATTTACAAACTGACATTCTATTAAATTCATTTCTATATAATGAAAAGAATAACATATTAATGGCCTTAGAATTACTTTTTGAAGCATCCTTTTGATCATTTGTCCATTGTGCAAAATTTGTAGTGGGTCCAACATATTCAGTCTGTGTGATATTCCAAGTGTCTAATCCTATGGATTACAAATATATTTTCATCCTACATGCCCAATATAAATAATTACTGCCATTAAATAATGGTGGTCTAATGGTGGACTGACCCTTTACAAAAGAACTATTATTACTAGTGTTTGTTGCCATTTAATCTTTTCAAAATTCAGATTATAAAATTTTGAAAAGCTATGCTCTGATACCAATTGTTAAGGATTGCGAATTAAGGATCTTAAGGCAGAATTAACACTAGAAGTGGGGTGAATAGTGTTTATGAGGAATATATAGAAATCTTAAACCAACTTGAATTATTATATGAATCACACAATGATTATCACACCAGAAATGATTACAAACACAGAAACAATCACAGGAATAAGTAAATATAAAATGTAGAAAAGGAAAGAACACACCGGATTTTATACTGGTTCATATTAATCCTACGTCCAGTCCCATGCAACGTTGGATTGCACAGAGTTTTATTATTATCAATATCCAAGTACAACACCCTTGATTTCATGGCTATAAGGTTAACACCGATTCCACCACCCTTAATTTCGTAGCTACAAGGTTAACACTGCTCCCTTTCCTTGATTTCAGGACTACAAGGAACACCTTTCCCCAAATAATTCCCAAAAAATTACAATAGCCCTAGAACTCTTCAATAGCACTTCAAACAGATAGTAGTTGATAGAGATTGAGAAGAGAAAAAGAGTGATATAAATTTTGTTGAAATTGGTAGAGTATAAGTGTAGAAATCAAGAATTTTATGTATATTAATGGTAGTAAGTAAAGGGGTGAAGAAGGAGAAGAAGTAGATAAAAATTCGAAATTGACCCCTATTTATAGTGTCCCAATGGTTGCAACATTTCTGAAACGTTTCAAATAGTGAAAAGACACTTCCTTTGAAATTTAAAAATATGACGATTATATGTTGACATGTCCATAAATGTATGTCAACATATGTATGCTGATTTTGAATTTTAAACCATTTTTCAAGTGTTTAAACTAACATATTCTGGAAATTCCTGAAATAAAAACTGGTGTTTAAAATAGATTTTCTAAAGTGTAAAAACATATAAAAACATAGAAATATATTATATAAACATATTTATAAAGTTATATGATTTTGAAACTATAAAACTATATATATACATATTATAAACATACTATTATAAAACTTTATTAAACTATAATATATATATTTGAAATCATAACAATAATTTGAAATCATTTAGAAAAGTAGTTTGAAATAACTGAAATCAGAATTTAAATTTTAAAACAAAGTTTCAAATTTGAAAAACAGAATTTGAAAATGGAGTGCTTTTTAGAGTCTTACATATAAACTAGACTCAATTACTATATTTACTTGAGCTCTTTGAAACCTTGACATCTTGATACTCATGAGTCTTGAATCTCCTCTGAATCCTGAATCTTTTGGAACTCTAAAACTGTACAGTCTTCACACTACGCCTTAAACGGCATAATGCAACGAATTTGCAAGGTGTTGCCAGCCAAATTGTAACAATAGCTATACTATTTTTGTCTTACTGCAACGTTCTATTTTTGATGTTACCTTAGCCATAAAAATGTATTGCCCTAGATAAACAAGTGTAACATGATGCAACATTTTATACAGTGTTGCTATAGTAGCCTTTCCATATCCTACGTTGCGATCCGCATCAACACGATCCAACGGTCCACATTACTGATCCGTGTCATTCTGATTTTCCTTCATCTCCTCAGCTTCTTTGCCCTAAAATTTCATTTTCCCGCTGGAAAATAATTCACGCTATTTTCACTTGAGAAAAATACGGTTGGCTTCAACTTTAATGGCCGATCGAAAACAAGGGTTTTTCCCTCTTCATCAAATTGTGACCTCAGCTCTGATTTCTTCGAATTACAACTTCTCCTCTCATCATCAATTTCTCGAATGCTACTGGTGCTCCGATAATCTTTGATCCTGTTCTTATTGAGATGAAATCAATGTCTAAAATTAGTATGTGAATTTTCCCCTTTTTCTTTTGATTATTGTTTTGTTGTTCGATTTCAATCCCACCTTTACTTGTGATGAATTCGTGTGAATTTATAGGGTTTGAATCCCTAAATAATCTCTGATTTCAACATTAGATTTGGTTGTGATTTGTAGATTCGATTTTGTCGATTTTGAAGTATTCAAACTTTCTGGAGTTTAATTTTGGGATGAATGTCTCGACTGAAATTAAATTTTCTAGAAATAAATGTCTAGAATTAGATTTGTAGCCCTGATTTGGTTGTGATTTTCTGATTTATGTTGTAACCTGATATGTTGGCCTTCATTTGCTTGGAGATGGCTGTCAAAGGCAATTTGTCGAAGAAAATGTTAGAGAAGTGAGAGGATGATTATGCCAAACTAGGGTTCTTGCACCGTGGATCTGTGCTGACAGAGATAGACTGAGATTCTTCATGCTAAAAGGCCTCAGACTGAAACTAGCC
Source organism: Allium sativum (assembly GCA_030737875.1). Lineage (NCBI taxonomy): Eukaryota > Viridiplantae > Streptophyta > Magnoliopsida > Asparagales > Amaryllidaceae > Allium > Allium sativum. Next base: position 252,447,931 of record CM060920.1, read on the forward strand.
ATGAATCAGTAAATGGTGATCGTATTTTTGTTAATGCTTATATGGTTATTATATTATTTGTCATTCACATAGTCTATTGCAATCCATACATCATGTTATTTTCAGGAGACTAGAACTCATCATGGTATGTTATGCAATTTAACAAAGTTATAGTACTGTGATACAATACAATTTATAATGCAGTTCAGTGATCATATGATCTCAACACTTGTCTATCTTCCTGTTCAATTCTAATGGAGAGGTTTGATATATGTACAACATATTTTGCCTAAATTTAATCTCAAATTGTGTTGTTTGGATAGCAGTTGTAAATAACAGACTTGTTACAGAAGTGGAAGTTTGAAACACACCTTCGGTCGGAGCATGGCTTGCCTTCGGCTCGGCATATATTTGTCAGTGTTAATGTCTGTATAAATTGAAACTGCATATGTAATGAGTTAACTGAGTGATGTAGTAAGGAATATCTGTATATGTGATTGACTATGTTATTAACGGTGAATTGTAAATAGTGGAGTTTGAAATATGTACTATTTCAAATGTTGAAATAAAATATTTATTTGAATAAAAATTATGTTTGAAAATTTGATTCTGTGTAGCAGCGTTCAATTCTCCTTTTTGTTACATATTATTTATACTTTTTTTTAAATTAATATAAATATCTATAACAAAATTTTGGCATGTTGCTACAGACACCTAAAGATGTCGCTATAGACCTAAAAAGGAGTCTGTTGTAACAATATTTGTTATTTTTCGTAGATGGCCAAAATGTTGCCTTTGAGGTCTAAGGCAGCGGCAAAAATTGCATCACCCCAAAAATGTTGCCAAATACCTATGCCAATATTTTTTGCGTTGCATTAGGCCATTTATGGCGTAGTGTCAGTACTTAAATCATGTATACAAATCCTGCATGTATATATATTCTAGATAAAGATGTTAGTATATATTTTGTAATCAATTAATAATGATAATTGAGATAAGATTGTTGTCATCAAAACTCCATTCTCCAACATCTCCAACCAAGATTTTATGTTGGTTTGAATTGTTCATTTTAAACTTTTTTAAAGCATTGAATTGTTCTAATGAGTGAGGACATTGATCGGCGGTGTGATTCAGGTTGTTACATTTATAGCACAGGCTAAGAGCATGGTTCATTTGATTAGTTGAAAGAACATTATCAAATTTGTTTATAATGACATTGATTTTCACTTTTAAAGCTAGTGATGATCCTACGAAATGGGGCTCAATCTCGATTATATTTATTTCTCGTTAAATCATCCCCATTAGGTCAACTTCTTAACCAAAATTTTGAGGACTTGCCATGCAGCATCATGATATTATGCCACGATGTTTCATTCATACATCGATTCAAGAATAGTTTGTGAACTTTCAAGCCAACTATAAATATGTTGCCAAAGATTCTACTTTTAGAAATTGTGACGTAGGCATTTGGTAAAAAATCTTTCAAAACAATATCTAAACGATTCACCCCCAAAATTGATTAAAATATACAATTTCATTTTGGATTTGGGATGTTTTTTGAAATGGGTAAAATTTCTTTAAGATAATGTTTATAAATTCATCCCAAGTTCTAATCGAATCCAAAAGCAAGATATACAACCATTTTTCGGCGTTAATCGGTAAGTGAGGGTGGATTTAACCTGTAACGACCCAGATTTTTAACCGTTAAGTTAAACATTTAAAATGGGTTTTTAAAGTTAATTTGAAATTTTAAATAATTCGAATTCAATAATTTTAAGTATTTATTTAATTTGAATAATAAAATAATAAATTTTATTTTGAAATAATCGAGAATGAATTGGATGATTTTAAAATTTCTAACTAAATTCAGATTTGAATTATGATAAGGAGTTTATTAATTAAACAAAGTTGGGTCGTATTAATACAACTAAATTTTAAAACGATCCTGCCGCGTCGCGGTAGTCCATAATTTTACGTTTTGAACTTCAAATGAATATATAGGGTTCGATATAAGTCAGAATTCTTTAAAACAAGAATCTTTCAGGTTTATTTGATTATAGTTTTCTAATAAAAGAGAAAAATCGAGATTTCATTTTGTAGATTTCGAGTTATGTAAATCAAATTTTCAGAAAACCGTTGTATAATCGTTTATGAACTCTAACGATTTATTAAATAGAACAAAAGGATTTTTAATAAACTGAATATCGATTTAACTTAAAATTAAAAATGTTGAGTTTTAAACCAAAATTAGTTTATTTTAAGTTATGTAAAATCCTATTTGAATATGAACATGGTAATAATAATTTATTATCAATAGATTTGTTTGTTTTAAAATCAATTACACTTTATCGATTTAATATCGAACTTGAGAATAGCCAATTTTCAAATGACCTCGGATTTCAACAAAACTAATTTTATAAAATCTATAATGGATAATTATTGTAAGATTTCTAGTTTCGAGTTAATTGGAATTATTATGTAATCGTGCGCGATATAAACGCATATCGATTAACCGTTTGAAATTAAAATAGTGTTTTTATAAACAGTCTCGGAATTCGATGAAACCAATTCCATCAGATCTGAAATATAAGATTAATATAGGATTTCGAATATCGTTTTTGATCGGACGTTGTATGTGCTCGTATGAAATAAAAATGTTGAATGTTAATTGTGCATTAAATAATAAAATCGGGGTCGTTTTCAAAGAAATCTATCCAAATCTTTACACGTCGGTTTCAAAATTTGGTAAATCATGTAAAATTAAAAAATATAAGTCTGTACAAAATCTTGACAAATATCAGCATAATCTCGGCCAAGATTACAAATTCTTTTCAATCTTCACTAAACAAATCTTGGCATGTTACTTTAGTCAAAAAATTCGGTTAAATCAGAGAAAATATCTACCAAATAATTCGAAGCATGTTCCTAATCTCAGAACATCAGTTTGAATTCAACAATCACGACAACGTTGGTCTCCTTCCCAAACAACGTAATATATAAATGCAGCGCCGTTCTTAAGAAATAAACGACCCACGTTTCCTAAATCAAATCAACCCCGATCTCCTCGACCACCGATTATTTCATTATAGGGTCTGAAGCAATGTTGTTTGTCTAGGGGAGGCGAACATGTGGGCGGAGGCGTTTGAGTTTAGGTGATGTCAGGTGACTAAAAATGGGGTCGATAGGGAGATGGGTCATGATCTTCTTCTGGCGTTGTAGTTGATGAAAAGGGGTAGGACAAGGTGCATTTGGAGGAGCTTGGGAAGACTAAGACAGTGGTGGGTTCTCATCGATGAACGGAGCATCATGGTGGGGACCATCTATGCTTGAAGTTTTTGTAGTCCTTCCGTGTTTAGAAGAAGGTGGCGGCGCCTTTCGAGGTGAAGTCAATGGTGAGGGCGGCTGCTCAGATCAAGGAAGACGGGGGGTGGTCGGTTTGGCTTCCGGTGGCCCACCATGGTGGTATGGGTGAAGGAAGAAAAGGGGAGGTGTCAGTTTTGTTCGAATATGAGGAAAGTCGATCTCGTTGCATGGAAGGAAACAATGAATAGTAAATCGCGGTTTAATCATTGGTTAACGGGTTTGATTACGTGTTATGTGGGTAATGAGGTAATTAAGGAAATGATTAGCTTATTTAAGTTTTTAAGTTTATTTTAAATCGATTAAAATTTGTAACATCGATTATTATTTCATATGCTATCAAAATTTCATGAAGCGAAGTCCCTTGAGACCATATGGGTTAATACTACAAGTACGAGCTGGTTCTGAATAATTTGGAGCTAACTGGAATTTTATCCAATTTCAAACACTCGTTTGAAATTAGAGAACGACACTCAATCGTCGATCGAAAACAAAATGTGAGTTAACTCTCACACCTTATGAAATTATATGATGTGATTGAATTCATATAATTGTAACTCATCGTTGATAGTATAAATTGGATGTTTTAGTTGTTTAATGTTTGATGGTTCATTATTTATTGACGTTATTTATATTCCCATTATTTTAAATGCATTAGATTAAAATTCCAATTTCGTATACACTAATTAAATGATATTAAAATTCCAATTTCATATAAACTTATTTTAAATGCATTATTTATATTCCCGTTATTTTAAAAAGAAAAGGACGTCGTAACTTTTAAAAAAGAAAGGGGGATGATTTGACATGGAGAAAGGGGGTGTGAGGGAGGAGGGGTAGAAGGGGGGAGGGGGATGGTGGTTTAGGGTTGGGGAAAAGGAGGCAAGATACCAAAGAGAATATTTTCCCATATTAATTATGATAAGGAAAAAAGAACAACTCAACCACATTTCATATTGAAAATTTGCCACTTTAGTTTATGAAAATAAAACTACATAAACGTTTATTATGATACATAATTTGTAGCTTGAATCAAGTTTAATTTTATTTTTAAAAAGAAATGCCTTTAAGTATCATCCAAAAACAATGGATCAGATAGCATGTGTTGTTCAAACTGCAACATTAAGTGCAATAAATAAAAAAGCAAAAGTAACAGAAGTTTAAACATTTATTATTTTTATTTTATTTCATAAAAAATAGAAATAATATTTTTTAATATAACTAAGTCATTTGAGCACAAACCCATATATTTAAAATCTATATGCCCATTGTAAACACTTGGATATAAAATAAAAAATCGACTGATTATTGCATTGTAAACAATGTACAATTTTTATGAATATTATATTTGTTAACGACATCTATTTTTTTCATAAATGTTTTTTTTTACAAGGCCAACCGGTTTTTATAGTGATCCGTAGTAGACCTGTCAAAACTTTCTCATATCCAGTTACCTTACTCGTTTACCCTCCTAACAACCCTGTTGTGTCAACCCATTTATAAATTTTTATTAAATGGGTCATAAAAGGGTTGATCTGTTTTTAAAAGGGTTATAAATGGGTAACTCATTTAACTCTGTACATATGAAGTCGCTGTATTTTACCCGGTGGTAACTTCTTCATACTATCTCAAAACCAAATGAGGTTTCGATCGATTAACTCCTACCTAAATTTTCAAAATTTCAAATTTTAGGGTTTTAAAAATTTTCAAAATTTTTAATTTTGAAAGTTATTAAATTCCATGCCTCAAATTTCAAAATTTGGAATTTCAAATGTCAAAAGTTAGTATTTCAAAATTTTAAAGTTCCAAAATTTCAATTTTCAAATTTCAAAATTTCAGTTGCCAAAATTTCAAATTTCATAATTCAAAATTTCAAAATTCATTTTCATATTTCAAAATTCATATTTCATATTTTGAAATTTCAAAACTCAAAATTTTCAAATTTCAAAATTTTCCAAAGTTCAAAATTTAAATTTCATTAAATTTTCAAAAATACAAACTCAAAATTCAAATTTTATGTTTTCATATGTCAAATAATTTCTTTTGTTTGCCAAACTGGTTCTTAGAAAATAATAAGCTAAATTCTCATATTTGAACTCCGCCTACTTACGAAGTTGCTATTTTTTGTTCAAACTGCAGTAGTTTCTTCATACTAGTTCGGAATAGGGCGAGGCATCGATGATGAACTCCTCCTTAAATTACAGACCATTTGAAACACTCGGATATTTCGTATTGTAAACGTGCGTTGTAGTCCTCCAAGGTGATTAACACTTTTACTAAGAAAATAACAAACTACATTCTCATATTTGAACCCGCCTACGTACGAAGTCGCTATTTTTTGTTCAAACTACAATAACTTCTTCATACTGGCTCGAAATGGGGCAAGGCTTCAACCGATGAACTTCCACCTAAATTACGAGTAGTACGGAACATCAGATGCTTTGCCTTCAGAACTAATGTTATAGTTTTCCAAGGTGACTAATTGTTGTTATTAGAAAATAACAGAATACATTTAGAGGGGTTAAATAGGTAATCCACATAATAGGTGGGTTGGGCTAGGTAAACCTTTGTGTTAAATAGGTCAGAATAAATGGGTATGATCCTACATGACCTATTTAACACCCCTAATCCGTATCACTTTCATTACAACAAATAATTATAAAATAATATACAGGAGATATGTCGAATGCCTATCTGCTACAAACATTTTACAGTTCAAGACTATACACCATGTACGGTATAGTGGAAGAACTGTGAAAATGGAAATAAGTGACCTAGCACCTATACATTGACTGAACCAAAACTCAAATTACAAAGCAATATTGCACAGATTGCTGCGAAGCAGTCACATATAGCACTCACCACAAATCTATCACAATAAAATGTTGCCTAAGCAGTCACACTTAGAACTCACTAGCCCACTGCAACAAAAATACAACAAACGGTCTAAGAGCAGCAAGCAGCTTGACATGAAGCTCCACAAACCACACTTCAGCCAACCAACAAACCAGAAGAATTCAAGACCAACACTTTGTCAAGTGACTATCATAGTAAAAACTATCATCGTGGCAAGTACCAAGATAGAGCAATCAACAAGAACTCCACAAGAAATGACCAAAAAAAGCTAACAACCAAGAAGGAAACAGAACCCACAATTACCATTCACGTAGACAATAGCACCTACAAACACAACCACACCACAAAGCAGTCATAGAACACTCAATAGACGAATCAACCCCAAGTGAAATTATCACATAAACAACACTGCAACCAAATGCAGACAGACCCACCAAACAGTCCAACAGGCATCCAAAATAACTAAAAACACAAAGAGAACTCACCACCAAAAACACCCGGCCAATACGTCGAAACAAGATCGATCCGCAACCGCCTGGTAGATCTAGAAAGGAGTTTCAAAGTGTTGCAGCAAAATTGGGGAAGTCGTGAAAGGTCGAGTGTGAAGGCTGTGAATAGGCAGGACAAATAAGTGAGTAGCACTAACAAGTGAAAAAGAGAGATTAAGCGTAACGTTGCTAGGGTTTGAAAAGTAAAACTGGTGTAGAGATCTGAATCGAATCTAGGTAAGCAAAAACGAAGGTAGAATGACGAAATAAGAGTTAAACCTTAATATGGAGGTTGAAGCATCGGGACTGAAAGGGTAAATCAAAGAAAATTCCTACGACAGCGAAAGCTGAAACTAGATGAAGATGGGTGGATTAGAAGAGAGGGAGGAGGTGATTAGGAGGATCGGAGGGAAAGAAAGGAAAGGAAAAAGATAAAGAAAGGTAGAAGATTAAGAAAGGAAGAAAGAAGCAACTAAACAGTCGCCATTAAAGAAATAAGCTTCGATATTTCGTTGCATTCTTAAAAAAATCAAGTTTTTTTTTCCATAAATGTTATTTTAATTATGTAATTCAACATATTTTTACGTTTTAAATAATGAGTAAAAATGAAGAGGAGTTGAAGAAAAAGATGCATTTACATTCAGTAATCACAAATATATATATAGTTACGAGCTATCATGCAGTCATACCTACTGCTATAGTTCAGGAATAATATCATAATGGAAGTATCATGCAGTCATACGTACTGCTACAGTTCGGGGATAATATCATAATGATATTTACACTGTTTCCTCATATAATGGCATACCATGTGCAGGGATTGACTTAAAATATGTTAGTCCTTATCACGCCCCCCTCAAAACGGGCGACCAAGATGAAAGACGGATTTTGCTAACCAATGTTGTAAAGGCGGTACGTGGTAGTGGCTTGGTAAGGGCATCCGCAAGCTGGTCAGTAGTGGAGATGTAAGGGACCCTCAAGTTTTTAGTTTGCACATTCTCTCTAACAAAATGGTAATCGAATCCCAGGTGCTACATTTTAGAATGAAAAACCGGATTAGCACTCACATATGTAGCTTAAGCATTATCACAATAGATGACTAGTGCGAGCGTTAGGTTGTGACTAAGCTCCTTAAATAAATTTATTACCCAAAGGATTTTGGTAGTAGCATTTTCCACTACCCTGTACTCGGCCTTGGTAGATGATCTAGCTCCTATACGTTGCTTCTTTGACGTCCACGAGATAGGATTCTTGCCCAAATATACTATATATATTGTAGAAATGTAATCGTCCTTGTCACGAGCCCGATCCGCATCAGAGTAAGCATGGAAAGTGAGAGGTGAATCTTTATGTATAACTAAACCCATAATAGATGTACCACTTAGACACCGAATACGACGATGTAGAGATTGCATGTGTTCCTCAGTTGGACGTTGCATGTATTGAGCTAACGTGTCCATTGCGAATAACATATCAGGCCTTGTGAGACTCAAATATTGTAAACTACCTATTTGAGTACGATACTCAATAGGATCATTGAGAATATTTCCATGTATAGTTAACGAAGGAAGAGTTGCTAATGGTGTTGCAACTGGTTTTACATCGTCCATATTAGTTTTGCACAAAACATCAGCAATATACCTCTTTTGACTCAAGAAAATACCTTTTGGATGAGGCACTACTTCCACTCCAAGAAAGCAAGACAATTCTCCAAGGTCTTTGAGTGAGAAACGTGCTGCCAATTTTTTTATAAAAGCTTCCAGAGCATGCTTTTCATTACTTGTAACAATAATATCATCCACGTTAACCAACAGATAAATGATGGCACCACTTTTGTGCAATGTGAACCGGATGAATCAGAGACCGTGTTCTTGAAGCTCAACTCAATTAAATATTGTCGTGATTCTTTATACCAGGCTCTTGAAGCTTGTTTTAGCGCATACAATGCCTTGTTTAATTTACATACATGTGTTGGATGTATAGGATCTGTATAGCCAGGAGGTTGTATAGTGTATACATCATCAACGAGTGTGCCCTGTAGAAAAGAATTATTTATGTTAAGTTGGCGTAATGACCACCCTTGACTAACCGCAAGTGAGAGCACAAACCGAGGCATGGAAGGTTTAACTACGGGGATAAAAGTTTCACCGTAGTCGATGCCAGCTCTCTGATTAAAACCTCTTGCAACATAGCGAGCCTTGTATTGAATAATGTTACCATCCTTATTCTTTTTAATTGGAAAAAATCCATTTGCATCCCACTACATTTTGTGACATAGATTGTGATATCCCTAAATTTCCACGGAATGAAAGTAAGGAATAATCATTTGGAATACAACATAAATACAATAATACAGATCACAGAAACAACATAGCATAGGACATTCATAGAGTAACAACATCATAGCAGCGGAAATATAATGTCATCAACCACAGAAAGTCCATAGTCACAGAATTCTAAGTTATTACATCAAGTTTGCAGAAAATGAAATAAGTTCCAACTCCAAAATAAACAACATGAAATGAAACAAGTTTGATGTCTGAAATTAAAGAGAGAAAAATGCAATAGTAGCAAATGATAGATGTCTTCAAGCTCCAAGTCATCACCTCTCCACGAAAGCAAATCCAAGAAAAATAATAAGTAGCTCCAAGATAGCAACTTCAAGTGAAGAATGAACCAGTTTACTTGGCTGCCCGTGTAGAAAGGAGGGCACCCGAGTTTGCAAAAAGGTGGAAACAAACAACGGGTCAGTCGTGGGACTGGTGTGAGAATTCTTAACAAATTTAACTAATAGTAATGAGGCAAATCCAAGGACCACGCCGCTATCGCGGAACGGGTTTACTCTAATGGACTGTCGTGCATAATTTAAAGTGTCATAGCAATAGTAAATAAATCGTATAATAACGCAATGCTTTTGAAAAAATGGAATCACCATAAGACCCAAGTCCCATCACACAATGCAATGCAAACCAGAGGATAGGGTTTTACCTTATGATGATTAAACATGCTAAATACGGCAAATAAGAATCTAGTATTATCATTAGTGTATATGCAAACATTTTAAACTAAATGTATCAATCCTAGGAAGCATAGATACCATACTACTATGCCTCCATACTAGTAGTACAATCAAATTCGTTGGGTCGTAATTGGATTTTGGTTTCCATCTTGAGTCAAGGCTAGGGAGGAGCTCCTTACCGATTCGAGACACTCTAGCTAATGTCTCAGGATCCCCCGCAGTGAACCCTTAGATAGCTGCAGGGTCGGTCCACACATACAGCTTCATGGATTGGCAATTCCTGAACACACGTTTCCCGATCTTATAGGACCTATCATCCGAGGCGCCTCATTCCATCATCCACATAAGTAAAATGTCGAGCCGTGTTAAAACCCAATCACCACTTCTAGCTAGAAAGAAACGTGCTGCTCTACCTGCGTTCCCTTCTCCCGTTTTAGACTCCGCCGGTGTGTGAGGCTCGCGAAGTCATGCTATACACAAAGCTATGCCTAAACAGGCTATGCTTTGATCATCCCACAAGGCCTGCTTTTCAACAAAGCCTTGATCATATGCATCTTAGCATGCCACATCATCACTTCATATCGCGCTACCAATCCTTTGCCGAAATATATGAACGGGTGTTAAGCAAAAGAATAAATTCTCCGCCACCAACATCCATACATTCGACAAATGATTAATAACATGATATTTAATGGAGTACGATGTCAGACACACATTCCATTTATTAGCTTATGCTCTGGGTCTGAGCGAAAACCAAACCCGTGAAATCAACACGTACGTTTGGGCAATGACCATGACCCTTGAATTGGGAGCAAGTCAAATCAGGGCCTCGATCGTTGTCCATTCGAGGGGAGATTTACGGTCTTCATACGCTATCTTCATATTTCAATTAACATCGTTTGATTATCTGGAATGAGAGAACTCAGACTTCTCAAATAATCCTCGTATATATATATATATATATATATGTTTCAAATCCTTCGTATCACTTTATAATGATTACTTCCTATTTTAATTATTTAAAATAATTAAATTTTTATGTAACGACGTCTTGAGTCAATAGGCGATTATGGCGCTGCATCCAACCCATTTTGATTTTTACATTTCTCAGAATCTAACCGTAGGATCTTAACGTAATATATATCTTTGGAAAGATTTTTCCACGACGGTCCTAACGGTTTCAGTTTCAAGAAAATCCAACGGTCGGATCTTCTTGTATAGTCGTTTAAAGGTACGATTTCAAAACGCGAACTACCGCGCTCCATTCGTTTAATTTTTAATTATATATATATATATATATATATATATATGTATATATATATATATAATCGTTTCATTATAATAACGTCGTTTGATTTAAACAACGCTCTAACAACTATCGATCCTTATTAAATTTTAATTCATTTGAAAATGAAGATAATATTACAGCATCCTAAATTCATTCTTTACTTACATTGAAAATGTATATTCCATCCTCTTCATTTACATGTAAAAATGTAAATTTAATTTCTACTTTCTATTTACATGTAAAAATGTAACTTTTGATATAATGCAAAATCCTACTTTTAAATTACATATAAAAATGTAAATTTCAACTTCAATGTACATTCTCATCTTAATTACATAATAAATAAATAAAATGTAATTTTTATTTGCAGTGTGAATTCTATTCTAAATTTACATATAAAAATTTAAATTTAATTACAATGCAAATTCTACTTCTTATTTACATTGTAAAATTATGATTTTTAATTACAATGCAAAATCTCATCATATGTTACATTATGAAAATGTAAATTTTAATTTCAATGCAAACTCTCATCATATGTTACATTATGAAAATGTAATTTTTAATTTCAATGCGGACCCTCGTTCTAATTACATTATGAAAATGTAGTTTTAATCCTACGGTGTAAATTCACATTTTAATTACATAGAAAAATGTAATTTTTAACATACGATGTAAATTCACATTTTAATTATATAGAAAAATGTAATTTTTAACATACGGTGTAAATTCACATCTTAATTACATAGAAAAATGTAATTTTTATCATATGGTGTAAATTCACATTTTAATTACATAGAAAAATGTAATTTTAATCATACGGTGTAAATTCACATTTCAACTACGTAGAAAAATGTAATTTTTATCATACGGTGTAAATTCACATTTCAATTACATAGAAAAATGTATTTTTTATCTAACGGTGTAAATTCACATTTCAATTACATAGAAAAATGTAATTTTTATCATACGGTGCAAATGCATATATAAATTACATATAAAAATGTAATTCTTATCTTATGGTGAAATTGTATATATAAATTACATATAAAAATGTAATTTTATCTTACGGTCCTAATTCACATCTAAATAGTATATAAAAAGATCATTTTTATTTTACCGTTCTAATTTACATCTAAACTACATATAAAAATGTAATTTTTATTTCATCGTTCTAGTTACATCTAAACTACATATAAAAATGTAATTTTTATTTCAATCCAAATTCGTGTCTAAATTTACATTATAAAAATGTAAATTTCATTTCACTACAATTTCCTAACTTTTATTTACATTAAAAAAAATGTAAATTTATATACATACAACATTCCTACTTTTATTTACATCATAAAAAAAATGTAAACTTTATTTTCTAAGTTGAATTGATAATCCAGATCAATTCAAATAAAAAGACAAATCTTTATTTTCTATGTTGAATTGATAATCTAGATCAATTCAAATAAACAAAAGCACGAACATAACGATGGCAAACCATGTCTCTTTTATTATAAATCGATAAGTTTAGTTAATTCAAATCATACAAAAGCGATAACATAAGAATGTGACAATCATATTTCTGTTATTTTGAATTGATAAATTAGATCAATCCAAATCGACACAAGAGGTGATAATCATACGTATCTAAACTATCCATCACAAACACATACCAACCATCATCAAATATGACAAAACAAAATAGATCTGTATCGTAAGCATGATATTTACCATTCAAACTTCACATAACGCTAGGATAATAATTAAATTAATTAAATTTAATTAAAAATAAATTCTCACATTGCTTGGGACTGAAATGAAGGTCCAAACTCGATCAGATCTTGTGTTCGAATTCACAGCGGTTTCAGATCTGAAAGATTTCAATTTTAAATTCATATGTATAAATTAGAAACTGACTTTTAACAACTGCAGTTGCCACATCTAAAAGCGTGGCAAATTCTGAAATGAAATTTCATTCCTAAAGCGTTCAAAACTTTGATTTCGTGAGCTGTAGTTAACGGTTTTGGGTGTTGTTTGTTGGAGATTGGAGAGCTACGAAAGGGGAATCAGCGCCGAGAAGGGGGGAGGGTGCGCATGCCTGTGGTGGGGCTGAGGGAGGTGCGACGGCAGCGGGTTTAGGGGCTGGGGCGGCGGCTACAGTTGATGAAAGGTGGTAATTTGGGTATGGAATCAAAGAGCTCAGAATTCTCTTCGAAACGTGTATTTGTATGAAGATTTTCATTGAGAAACGAAGGAGAAATCGAAAGATGAAAATTTGAGATGTTATGGGTTACGGCGGCTGAATTGAACGGGAAGAGGAAGAAGAAGACGTACACTATTTATAATATAATATTAGGTTTATCTAATTATTATTATTTAATTCTTAATTACCCAATAAAGGCCCGTTTAGTAACTTTCACCAATTTCAGCCTAACGACTGTCGTTCTTACCTATTAACCCCCATTCCGAACTCATCTGGCTATGTCTCGCAGGCCCAAATGATAGTCTTGGCCCCCGTTTCTCAGTTTTAAATTATAAATCATTTATTTTAATTTAACCGTACAAATAAATTTACCGGGGCTACAAATTAACTCAGAAAAATCCAGAAAAATTATTTTTGGCTTTCTTATGACGATACGGTCCTAACAAAATTTATTTCGTCGAATTCTGAGACTGTTTGAAAAATGGCTATTTTTCAAACAATTAATTTTGACCGAAATTGACAAAACACAGTTTCTTTTTCCACGCTCACATACTAGCTTTAAAAATCATGATATTTGAAACCTAACAATAATTTGACATCCCGGATCCAACAAAAGTGGTTTCGTCGAATTCCGAGGTCGTATGCAAAATGTCTATTTTCAAGGGCGTTATATTCTCTATAGCGGCCTTTCTGAAAATTCATTTGGCCATAACTTTTGATTCCCGCTATGAAACTTCGGTTTTTCAGATTCGTTAGAAAGATATTCATTGACATATTTAAATACTTTTCGTTTCACCAAAACCCTGTTTATTCTGCATTCTGTGTAGTCAGTCAAAGTTCAGGTTTGACTTTTCAAACTACCGTCCTTTTTCTAATTCCTTTTATAATTAAATTAAATATATTTGTATTAAATCCAATCAAAATAAATTTCTAGTCATTTTTATTCAAAATAATTCATTTCAACTATTTAAATACCTGTAAAATCTCTAAAATGAAAATTTTAAATTGGCCTCAAATTCCGGGTTGTTACAATCTCCCCCGCTTAAGAACTTTTCGTCCTCGAAAAGAAAAAGAAAAGTGGAAGAGTAGGGACCAACACAGAGAATGTTTTTAACAGAAATAGTACCACCTAAAACATCAGGTTTACCTGCTCCTTCAGAAGAAGTAGGTGCGGAAGAAGGTGGTGCACTTACTCCCTCGTACACATGGGCAACTTGGGAACTCCTTAATAGTGGACAATTAATTTTGATGTGACCCTTTTTATTGCAGTTATAGCATTTTCTAGTGTCCTCTCTTCTGGCCTTCTTTGGATTCCCGTAGTCCTTGCTGTAGTGTCCAAATTTCTGGCAGTGGTAGCATTGCAGCTTAGTCTTACCATGAGTCTTGGCGGCTCCAGAACCACTTCCTTCAGTCTTCTTCTTGGGTTGCTTCCCTTTATTATTGTTGGCCAAACCCCTTTCTCTATCTTGCTGTGAACTCTTCTTTCCTTTTTCTTCATACCGACGGGTAAACTCATCATGAAGCCTTTCCACCTCTTGCCTTGCAGAATACTCTTCATTAAACAGCTCTTTAAATTTGGTCCAAGTCATATTTTCTTCATCACCTCCTATATTGACCTCTTCCCACCAAAGCTGTGCTTCGCCCTGGAGCATCCATGAAGCCACAAATCTCTTCTTTTGATCTTCCTGTTCTAACGCTCTAAATATTTTTTCACGTTTCTTAAGCCATGCCTGAACCTGTATCACGGTCTTCGTACCTGTGAACGGAACTCCACCTAGGTTTTTGAACTTTTTCGCCACCTTATCCAAATCAAAGGGATGCGGTGGTGGTTGTTGTTGGACAGTGGGCTCCTCGGTTTCGGTAGTATTTTGCCTTCTCCTAGCTCTAGCAGCTCTACCAGCAGCGGTACTCATTTCTAGTTAGTTCTGTACGATCAGGGAAAGAGTCAGAACAACTATAATGGTGATTTGAAAAAATGATAAAGATGAAAGGACGGATGAAAAGATGATGATAGAAAGACTGACTATTATGTATTCACATGAAATGTTCGCCATAGAATATTGGGATTCTACGTAAACGAATTATTATAAATATGTTATATCCCAAAGCTATGTTTAACCAAAGCTCTGATACCAACTGTGATATCCCCAAACTTCCACGGAATGAAAGTAAGGAATAATCATTTGGAATACAACATAAATACAATAATACAGATCACAGAAACGACATAGCATAGGACATTCATAGAATAACAACATCATAGCAGCGGAAATATAATGTCATCAACCACAGAAAGTCCACAGTCACAGAATTCTAAGTTATTACATCAAGTTTGCAGAAAATGAAATAAGTTCCAACTCCAAAATAAACAACATGAAATGAAACAAATTTGATGCCTGAAATTATAGAGAGAAAAATGCAATAGTAGCAAAGGATAGATGTCTTCAAGCTCCAAGTCATCACCTCTCCACGAAAGCAAATCCAAGAAAAATAATAAGTAGCTCCAAGATAGCAACTTCAAGCGAAGAATGAACCTGTTTACTTGGTTGCCCGTGTAGAAAGGAGGGCACCCGAGTTTGCAAAAAGGTGGAAACAAACAACGGGTCAGTCGTGGGACTGGTGTGAGAATTCTTAACAAATTTAACTAATAGTAATGAGGCAAATCTAAGGACCATGCCGCTATCGTGGAACGGGTTTACTCCAATGGACTGCCGTGCATAATTTAAAGTGTCATAGCAATAGTAAATAAATCGAATAATAACGCAATGCTTTTGAAAAAATGGAATCACCATAAGACCCAAGTCCCATCACACAATGCAACGCAAACCAGAGGATAGGGTTTTACCTTATGATGATTAAACATGCTAAATACGACAAATACGAATCTAGTATTATCATTAGTGTATATGCAAACATTTTAAAATAAATGTATCAATCCTAGGAAGCATAGATACCATACTACTATGCCTCCATACTAGTAATACAATCAAATTCGTTGGGTTGCATTTGGATTTTGGTTTCCATCTTGAGTCAAGGCTAAGGAGGAGCTCCTTACCGATTCGAGACACTCTAGCTAATGTCTCAGGATCCCCCGCAGTGAACTCTTAGATAGCTGCAGGGCCGGTCCACACATACAGCTTCGTGGATTGGCAATTCCTGAACACACGTTTCCCGATCCTATAGGACCTATCATCCGAGGCGCCTCATTCCATCATCCACATAAGTAAAATGTCGGGCCGTGTTAAAACCCAATCACCACTTCTAGCTAGAAAGAAACGTGCTGCTCTCCCTGCGTTCCCTTCTCCCGTTTTAGACTCCGTCGGTGTGTGAGGCTCGCGAAGTCACGCTATACACAAAGCTATGCCTAAACAGGCTATGCTTTGATCATCCCACAAGGCCTGCTTTTCAACAAAGCCTTGATCATATGCATCTTAGCATGCCACATCATCACTTCATATCGCGCTACCAATCCTTTGCCGAAATATATGAATGGGTGTTAAGCAAAAGAATAAATTCTCCGCCACCAACATCCATACATTCGACATAAGATTAATAACATAATATTTAATGGAGTACGATGTCAGACACACAATCCATTTATTAGCTTATGCTCTGGGTCTGAGCGAAAACCAAACCCGTGAAATCAACACGTACGTTTGGGCAATGACCATGACCCTTGAATTGGGAGCAAGTCAAATCAGGGCCTCGATCGTTGTCCATTCGAGGGGAGATTTACGGTCTTCATACGCCATCTTCATATTTCAATTAACGTCGTTTGATTATTTGGAATGAGAGAACTCGGATTTCCCAAATAATCCTCGTATATATATATATATATATATATATATATATATATGTCTAAAATCCTTCGTATCACTTTATAATGATTACATCCTATTTTAATTATTTAAAATAATTAAATTTTTATGTAACGACGTCTTGAGTCAATAGGCGATTATGGCGCTGCATCCAACCCATTTTGATTTTTACATTTCTCATAATCTAACCGTAGGATCTTAACGTAATATATATCTTTGGAAAGATTTTTCCACGACGGTCCTAACGGTTTTAGTTTCAAGAAAATCCGACGGTCGGATCTTCTTGTATAGTCGTTTAAAGGTACGATTTCAAAACGCGAACTACCGCGCTCCATTCGTTTAATTTTTAATTAATTATATATATATATATATATATATATATATATATAATAGTGTCATTATAATAACGTCGTTTGATTTAAACAACGCTCTAACAACTATCGATCCTTATTAAATTTTAATTCATTTGAAAATGAAGATAATATTACAGCATCCTAAATTCATTCTTTACTTACATTGAAAATGTAAATTCCATCCTCTTCATTTACATGTAAAAATGTAAATTTAATTTCTACTTTCTATTTACATGTAAAAATGTAACTTTTGATATAATGCAAAATCCTACTTTTAAATTATATATAAAAATGTAAATTTCAACTTCAATGTACATTCTCATCTTAATTACATAATAAATAAATAAAATGTAATTTTTATTTGCAGTGTGAATTTTATTCTAAATTTACATATAAAAATGTAAATTTAATTACAATGCAAATTCTACTTCTTATTTACATTGTAAAAATATGATTTTTAATTACAATGCAAAATCTCATCATATGTTACATTATGAAAATGTAAATTTTAATTTCAATGCAAACTCTCATCATATGTTACATTATGAAAATGTAATTTTTAGTTTCAATGCGGACCCTCATTCTAATTACATTATGAAAATGTAGTTTTAATCCTACGGTGTAAATTCACATTTTAATTACATAGAAAAATGTAATTTTTAACATACGATGTAAATTCACATTTTAATTACATAGAAAAATGTAATTTTTAACATACGGTGTAAATTCACATCTTAATTACATAGAAAAATATAATTTTTATCATATGGTGTAAATTCACATTTTAATTACATAGAAAATGTAATTTTAATCATACGGTGTAAATTCACATTTCAACTACGTAGAAAAATGTAATTTTTATCATACGGTGTAAATTCACATTTCAATTACATAGAAAAATGTAATTTTTATCTAACGGTGTAAATTCACATTTCAATTACATAGAAAATGTAATTTTTATCATACGGTGCAAATGCATATATAAATTACATATAAAAATGTAATTCTTATCTTATGGTGAAATTGTATATATAAATTACATATAAAAATGTAATTTTATCTTACGGTCCTAATTCACATCTAAATAGTATATAAAAAGATCATTTTTATTTTACCGTTCTAATTTACATCTAAACTACACATAAAAATGTAATTTTTATTTCATCGTTCTAGTCACATCTAAACTACATATAAAAATGTAATTTTTATTCCAATCCAAATTCATGTCTAAATTTACATTATAAATATGTAAATTTCATTTCACTACAATTTCCTAACTTTTATTTACATTAAAAAAAAATGTAAATTTATATACATACAACATTCCTACTTTTATTTACATCATAAAAAAAATGTAAACTTTATTTTCTATGTTGAATTGATAATCTAGATCAATTCAAATAAAAAGACAAATCTTTATTTTCTATATTGAATTGATAATCTAGATCAATTCAAATAAACAAAAGCACTAACATAACGATGGCAAACCATGTCTCTTTTATTATAAATCGATAAGTTTGGTTAATTCAAATCATACAAAAGCGATAACATAAGAATGTGACAATCATATTTCTGTTATTTTGAATTGATAAATTAGATCAATCCAAATCGACACAAGTGATTACATAAGAGGTGATAATCATACGTATCTAAACTATCCATCACAAACACATACCAACCATCATCAAATATGACAAAACAAAATAGATCTGTATCGTAAGCATGATATTTACCATTCAAACTTCACATAACGCTAGAATAATAATTAAATTAATTAAATTTAATTAAAAATAAATTCTCACATTGCTTGGGACTGAAATGAAGGTCCAAACTCGATCAGATCTCGTGTTCGAAGTCACAGCGGTTTCGAATCTGAAAGATTTCAATTTGAAGTTCATATGTATAAATTAGAAACTGGCCTTTTACAACTGCAGTTGCCACATCTAAAAGCGTGGCAAATTCTGAAATGAAATTTCATACCTAAAGCGTTCAAAACTTTGATTTGTGATTTTGTGAGCTGTAGTTAACGGTTTTGGGTGCTGTTTGTTGGAGATTGGAGAGCTACGAAAGGGGAATCAGCGCCGAGAAGGGGGGAGGGTGCGCACGCCTATGGTGGGGCCGAGGGGGTTGCGACGACGGCGGGTTTAGGGGGGTGGGGCGGCGGCTACAGTGGATGAGAGGTGGTGATTTGGGTATGGAATCGAAGAGCTCGGAATTCTCTTCGAAACGTGTATTTGTATGAAGATTTTCATTGAGAAACGAAGGAGAAATCGAAGGATGAAAATTTGAGATGTTATGGGTTACGGCGGCTGAATTGAACGGGAAGAGGAAGAAGAAGACGTACACTATTTATAATATAATATTAGGTTTATCTAATTATTATTTAATTCTTAATTACCCAATAAAGGCCTGTTTACTAACTTTCACCAATTTCAGCCCAACGACTGTCGTTCTTACCTATTAACCCCCATTCCGAACTCATTTGGCTATGTCTCGTAGGCCCAAATGATCGTCTTGGCCCCCGTTTCTCAGTTTTAAATTATAAATCATTTATTTTAATTTAACCGTACAAATAAATTTACCGGGGCTACAAATTAACTTAGAAAAATCCAGAAAACTTATTTTTGGCTTTCATATGATGATACGGTCCTAAAAAAAATTATTTCGTCGAATTCTGAGACTGTTTGAAAAATGGCTATTTTTCAGTCAATTAATTTTGACCGAAATTGACAAAACACAGTTTCTTTTGCCACGCTCACATACTAGGTTTAAAAATCATGAAATTTGAAACCTAACAATAATTTGACATCCCGAATCCAACAAAAGTGGTTTCATCGAATTCCGAGGTCGTATGCAAAATGTCTATCTTCAAGGGCGTTATATTCTCTATAGCGACCTTTCTGAAAATTCATTTGGCCATAACTTTTGATTCCCGCTATGAAACTTCGATTTTTCAGATTTGTTAGAAAGATATTCATTGATAGATTTAAATACTTTTCGTTTCACCAAAACCCTATTTATTCTGCATTCTGTGTAGTCAGTCAAAGTTCAGGTTTGACTTTTCAAACTACCGTCCTTTTTCTAATTCCTTTTATAACTAAATTAAATATATTTGTATTAAATCCAATCAAAATAAATTTCTAGTCATTTTTATTTAAAATAATTTATTTCAACTATTTAAATACCTGTAAAATCTCTAAAATGAAAATTTTAAATTGGCCCCAAATTACGGGTTGTTACATAGATGAAGGTACAAGATCCCAAGTTCTATTTTTCACCAATGCATTAATCTTTTCTTCCATAGCTTTACGCCAAACGGGGCTTTTTAATGCTTGGGTGATATTTTTCGGGATCTCCATTTCATGAACCTCCGCATTTAAATTCTGTTTACTGATTGGTTTCCTAATGCCATGTTGTAGTCTTGTGGTCATTTGAAGAGAATGTACAGGATTGTTGTATTTGTTGGTGTGGATATATCAAGGTTAGATGGAGATGAAGTAGAGGAAAACTCAACAACAGAATCAGGAGGTTGAGATGAGGTTGCAGCGGATATAGGAGATTAAAGGGGTGATGTGGGGAATAAGGTAGGAGGTGTGCTGGAAAGTGAGTCAGTTTGCAATGAATGAGAAGAGGAAGATTTAGTATTTGATAACATAGATAATGTGAGAGGTGCCCATTGTTCCACTAGGTCAGACAAGGAGGTAGTTGAATTATTAAGTTCAAAGAAAGGAAAAATATCTTCTTTGAAGTGAACATGACGATAAACATAGACATGACTAGTGTTTAAATCGAGACAATAATATGCATTTTGACAGGGTGAATAACCAACAAAAATACATGGTTGAGATTTGAGTTAAAGTTTGTGAGAATTGTGGGGTTTAAGCCATGGGTAGGAAGGACACCCAAACCTTCGAAGCTTGGAATAATTAGGATGTTGGCCAAATAATTTAAAGTAGGGTGACACATTGCGTAGAGTTAGTGTGGGAAGTCGATTAATCAAGTAAACGGCTGTTGAGCAAGCATTTGTCCAATATTCAAGGAGCATTTTAGCATGAGTTAAGAGTGATATAAATGTTTCAACAATGTGTCGATGTCGTCGCTCCGAATATCCATTGTGTTAAGGGGTATGGGGGGCGGAGTTGTGGGATGCGAATTTCCATCGATGGACAGGTAGTTACGTAGACTTTCATACTCACTACCGTAGTCCGAGTAAATAGTTTTGAGAGGCAGTTGGAAGTATTTCTCAATTAGAGATTTATAGAGAATGAACACATGTTTTTCATCTGATTTTCATTTCAAATTATACAACCAAATATATTTATAAAAATGATCAACGAAAATATGAGAATATTTAAAGCCATCATAAGAGTAAATAAGTGATGTCCAAAGATCATAATAAACATACTCAAGTGGGGATGTAGACACAACAGAGGAAGTAGAAAAAGGAAGTTTATGACTTTTATTGCAAGCACATGAATTACAATCTAAAGTGGAGATACTAGGAACATAAAGTTTATTTTTGGAAACAGCTTGCCTAAAAACATTGTGAGACGGATGCCCTAAACGATGATGCCAATAAAGTGAACTGGTTGTGCTTGCATAGACTGTAGAGGTTGTGGATTTGAGCTCTTAAATGTCTGCTACAACCAGCCCCTGGAATATAGATTTCCCCGTTTTGAGATCCTTCACATGAAAAGAGGTGGAAGAAAAGACAATCGAGATATTGTTATCATGACAAAGTTGAGAAACAGAAATTATATTTTTAGACATGGCAGGAACAACTAAGACATTATTTAGTTTGAAGAGGATGAAGAGGCAAAGGGATTTGAGATGTTTTCTTGAGGTATTCGTGTGGATCGGTTTGATGGAGGTTGAGAATTTGAAGCAGGAGGAATGACATTAGGAAACTTTTGATTAAATAAAGGACAATGAGCAATCGCATGTCCTTGTTTTCGGCACCATTGACATTTGCCTAGAAAAGGACGTGGCTGCATGTTCAGGCTGTTAGGAGTAGGAAGTATACCTTGCCTATTTTATCGAGGTGGATTGGGGCCTTGGTTCCTTGTTGAAGTAGCAAAAGCAGTGGCAGGGAAAGATGGATCAGAACGAGCCTGTTGGATGGAGAGTTCCTTGTTGATTAGTTTTTCATGGAGTTCTTCAAAGGAGATGGGTATGCCCCTGGCATTTACCGACTCAATGAATGAATAGTATGAGTCATCAAGGCCAGAGAGAACCCTATCAATCAAATCCTCATGCTGAATTGTTTTCCCCAAGGCAACCAATCGATCAGCGCATTCCTTCAGGGATTGCATGTAATCGGTGATCGAGAGACTACTGTTGACTATTCGATTGAACTTGTCCTTTACTTGCTTAATATGGCCTCGAGTAGGGAGGGCATAAGTTCGAGTCAACATATGCGATAGTTGTTTGCATGTTTTGGCTTGAGAACAAGGGGAACAAGGTTAGGGATATAGTACCAATTAAAGCACCAAAGAGGACACGATATTGACGAGTCCAAAAAGCATGGTTTGGGTTTGGTTCTTCCTATCCAGCATTGTTGGTGGTGACAGAAGGAGGGCATTCAAGGGTGCCATCGACATAAGAGAATAAACCATGGACGACTAGGACGCCCTCAATTTGGAGTTTCCAGGAGAGGTAATTTGTGGGATTGAGTCTAATGACATTGTGAACGTTGAGAAAGGTGTAAGGCTTTGTGTGATCAATGCCATTAGGAATCTGATAGGATGAAGTTTGGTTAATGAGAGTCATTGAAGAAGATGGAGTCGAACTGTTTTGGATCATAGCTCTGATAACATAAGAGAAGTTGAAGAGAAAGATGCATTTCAATTCAATAATCACAAATAAAAATAGTTACAAGCTATCATACAGTCATATCTACTGCTACAGTTCAGGAATAATATCATGATGGAGCTATCATGTAGTCATACGTACTGCTACAGTTCATGGATAGTATCATAATGATATTTACACTGTTTCCTCGTATTATGGTATATCATGTGCAGAGATTTCTAAGAATTGTCTACACATCCAACAAATGAGCCTACGAAAAGAAGCAACGACTAGAAAATACAACATAGTCAAAGATACATGAGTCGCACATGTAATCAATCCAATATAGTCAAAGATACATACAAAGAAATATCCATGTCAGATGATTTCTACATATAAGTTTTATACATAAGTAATGGCATCATCACTTTCCCATGTAAACACGGCATACCAAATCCAGTACAGGAAATTACAACAGTGGTGAGTGGTCTGATTACAGTCCAGCGAGTGATGTATGTCACTACAACATACTATTACCATCCCAAATAATACTAAGATGTTAATGGAATTGGGTTAGCCTGCATCTGAAGTTGTCAGTGTGTTCAGTTTTTTATCATGTTAGATTTTTATTGAGCCTATAAAGTATACTTCATTTAAAACATTTTTAAATATCTTTTAATAAAATCACTATATTATTTAAAATTATAAAATTATACAGTACTCATTGATAACATAAGTACAAAATATACTGTATTAATACGTTTAAATCAACTATAAGATGTAACCCTCCTAACCGTTGATGAAACAAAGAAATGTGAAAGACTAAAGAAGGCAATTACGAAAAATAATTGAACTATTTGAAAATTACTTGCCACTCCAGAAGAAAATTACTGTAGAATTCTAATGGTATTTAACTATTTGAAAAGCAGCTTAATCCATTAATATACATCAAGCGAAATCTGAAATATTAAATGGAGGAACTAAAACTGGAAGGAATGAAGAAAGAATAAAAAAGCCATACCTGACATGTATAAGATATGAGAATAATATAGAATATCATGGAAGAAGTAAATTTTGTAACATTAGCAGATGCAGAGTTCATGCAGAAAATAAGAATGAATTAATACCACCCAAGTAGAAAACCATCATACAAGAAATCGGCCTTGAATTTTTGTAAAATCAAAGAATCTACCTTGAACTTCTATACAACTATCCAAGAAGAATACTTTCAGGACATTTTCCAAATCTAAATTGTATCATCTCATCACCTAAGCTTTTCTCCTCTCCTGTGATAAGATTTCTTCAATGCTTCTTTTTCTTCTTCTTGGATTTTCCGGTTGATTTCTGTTTCTTGTTAATCTTCTGGATCCCCTCCTCCTGTAATTCCTTCAATAATGCTTCTTCCTCGCATGACTCTATAAGTGCTTCTTCCTCCTGTATTATTTTCTTGGTATCTTCTTCATCTAATTCCATCAACGCTTCTTTCCCTTGTAAATTCTTTGATGAGTCCTCTGCTTGCAATTTCTCCTTTGTCTCTTCTTCTTGCAAACTCTTCTGCGTCTGCAGTACCTGTACTTTCTTCTGGAAGTCCACTTCTTGTATTTTCACTATTGCTTCCACTTCTTGCAATTTATTCAAGCATTCTTCATCTCGGTAATCTTTATCACTAATATCTTCCATAATTATCATCAGCAATTCATCTATGCTTTGTAATTTCCTCAAGGCATTTTGTTCTTCCAAACCATTCAGGTGTAATTCTTCTATTGATTTGTTCTGCTCCTTTACTCTTTCAACAAGTTTGCCAACGCGAAGAAATAACAAGCTTCTATAAAACGGTTCGTAACGCCCACAGATATCCTCAGCCCTTATCAGAAGATTTTCATAATCTTCTGATTCTGTCAACTTCATAACACCATATAAACACATCAAGAGGCAACCCACTGTATTTGTTGCTCCATATAACAAAAACCCATCAAACCAAGTATGAAAATCCCTCAAAAAGTTATCCTCGATCAACCGCTCAATCTTCTCTATGTTCTTGTAACACTGTTTCTTCCACAACAGAACCTTCTTTGAATCACCAGCCGTGTTTCTGATCGGTGAGCCTGTCAAAATGGAATTCCAAAACATAGTTCTAATATCTTTGAAATTGTGGCAAGCTTTCATGAAATAGTATTCATAAGCAAAAGGTTCAGCTGATAATAAACCAGTGTCCTCCACAGTTGGGAACACGATTTCAGGTTTTAGTTTATTGATCGTAGCGTTGATGGCATCAAATGCAACAGCTATGAGTCTAGAGTAGAAAGTGAGGATGTTCAGGTTTTTGTTAGATTCCACCTTTTCCCTCAACCCTTTGCATAATTCATTTATTAAAGAACCAACATTTTCTTCCATGGCCTTAAATGCAGTTGTCTTCTTTGGAGATGATGGTGGATTGGAGCTGGAGGCTTCAGTGTTATGACTCATTGTTCAAGAATTAGGGTAGGGTTGGATTGCTTTTTCTTGGTGCTGAAATTCGGGATGATAGAAATAACGGTTTGGAAGGAGAATAATAGATCAATGTGGGGATTCATCCCTTTATATAAGAATCGCTTGCCATTTAATTCTATATGTAACCCTTTACAAAGGAAAAGATGGTATTAAGACTTAAGAGGTAAGACGTTTAACCCTTTCCCTCTCCGTTTGTCTAAAAAAAAGGTACAGGTGTAGAGCATTATTCTTGTACTAGTCACTGACCTCAATGGCAACAACCAAATCATGAATAAAATTTCTACTGGGAATTTTATCAAATAGCAATGCTGCGTCTCAACACTTACGTTATTTATATTAGAACCACCAAATGACAAATTTAGGTGATAACGGATAAATTGAGTAGGTGGTTACAAGAATCTATGCAGAAATATCCTATCGTATGTGTCGCACATAAGATCATCTGATTTATAAAATTAGCCGTTACTCCGTTTCCATAACTCAATCTAAGCATTTTCTCGTTAACATCGGGAAATTCGAAGAACAATTGGTGATTTGGTACAAAATATCACTGGTACAGAATAATGGAAATAAGAGCGTTAGGCTTATTCCTATATTTTTCCACTGAAATACTCCAATATTTCAAAACCTTTTGCTGCAATCATTTACCATTTTAAAAATCAGCAGTGTAAAGGACAAAGTTACAAACTTTTTCAACCGTGAGTCATCCTGTTGAATTTTTTTTTTAAATGACGAGAGCAAATCCTCTATACCCAAAATCCTTTGTTTCCATGTATTCAACCAATCAGAACTCTTTATATTTACATTTTTGCAATTAAGTGAGAGAGAATAAGAGAGCTTAATTGCAAAAATGTGGAATTCAAGTGGTCTTGATTGATTGGATATAGGGGGATGGGGGATGTTAGGTATAGGGGATTTGATTTACTAAATGACAAAGCATTAGATTTTAGATATCAGTTTTACATTGTGCATGATATCGGAATTTGACTACGAGATTTTAAGTATCAGTTTTATAGTGTGTATGATATCAGAATTTAGCTATCAGTTTTTAAGGGTGTCTATGGTATCGGTTTTATAATGTATAGTCCTTGAAAATAAATTTTTAGTGGGTTGTTCTTAGACTTAAAAAAATTATGAATTTTGTCCTACACAATAAAATCCACTTTTAAAATTTCATTTTTAGTTTGCAATTTATTCAATTCTATTTGAGCAACTTTCTATATCCATTTATACATTTCGAAAAAAGGAAAAAAAAAATCCTCCAAAATATACAGTTTCAACTGCAATATTTAAAGAAAAAAATGGCATATGTTTCCGTAATTTTTTGCGGACTTTTCCAGTAATTTGCGTAAATACAATGTTTGACCCCCTTGTTTATAGAGAATTTGACTGGCCGTCATAAAAATAAAAGCATTCATGTCATTTTATAGAAGACTTTAATTGATTGACCCTAATAAAAATAAAAGCATTCATGTCATTTTATAACACACTTTAATTAAAAAAACTATCAACAAGTCTAACATATAGCAAGACACCCTCAAATAGATAGAGGGGAAAAAACAAAAAAGCCCCCCAAAAGCGTAAGTATCTAAGATTCATAATAAGAATACAGACAAATAAAAAGAAAATAAATGTGTACCTACAACGCAACAAGTGACTACATACTGTCCCTCTACATTATGTGTTTTGTAGGATACGTTAATAACTGAAGCTTTAATTAGTAGTTAGAAAATTTAGTAGCTAATGTTCTCTAATCAATAAAACATGCAAGTAACCACCAGTTAAGGTATTAACTGATTGCCAGATCTACCTTATATACGATATATCTTGAGTGGACAAAAGACCTTCCTTTTTTTGTAATTAAATTCGGTATTAAGCAGTTAAAGGGGCCACATCTTAGGCTTTGACAGTTTGGGTTTTGGTTGGTTTGGAAGCTTTACATAAAATGTATTGTATCAGTGTTTATCTGCCTTTTGGTAAGGTCGTCAAAGATTCAGATACCTACAACCAAGAAGCGTGAGGACCGATAAAGCACATCCATACCACTAACCAAGTCAAGATGGATAGGTAACATGGCCTTTACTACCGGCTCGACATGTCCCCAACTCGATGAAGTTAGGCATAATAGAATGGCTAGCTCAATCGAGTTTCGGCTCAAAGGAAGGCCGGATCAGTAAAGGAGTGTTATCATGCTTAAGCTCTAGTATGACTTTGGCTTCGGCAACCACCAGCTCGACTATGTTAAGCCGAGACATGTCGAACCAGGAAAAGTGTTTCCTACTGACTCACTCCTGCTCCGAGGTACTTACTGAAGACGTATTCTATCGCTATGACATGCTCAGTCCATTATGCAGCGAATTCGGGATGACTGACACATGTCCAACATCGAGCTGGTCAGCACCGTACTGACCGAGAACCTCTCCTACAGACGCATTCCACCAGCGATGAGAACATTTCCACCACTCTCCTATTATTTCGTATCGGCTTCCACGTGGATGGTCAAGCCTGCTGTTGATCTCAAAATTCGACTCAACACCAAGGGTGTATCAAAACACTTCATCAAACCAGTAAGGAAGAACAAAGTGAGGCCGCAATCATAAACATACAAAAAGCATAAAAGTAAGAACGCAGAGTTTTTATAGTGGTTCGATCCAATGAGGATTAACATCCACCCTCATAAGAGATTTCATTATCAATATGTTGATTACAAGATTAACTTCACTTTTACAACAAATTTGTCACTTCTCACTTATAGATCTTATTCGGATCCACCATGTAACGACCCGCATTCTACGCATCATAGAATCGTAGAATATTTATTTCTGTCACATACGAAGTCGTATGGTCATGTAACTTTGGGGGACGACTATTGGGGTCATTTCCCATGTTCATGATTTTTCCCGATTTTTAAATGACCATTTTACCCCTAGTTATCACTGTTTTGGCCATAACTTTTGACTGAAAAGGAATTTTGACCTGAAACAACTTCCATTGGCTCCGGATGATGGTTTCTCTTTCCGTAGAGTGGTCACATTAGCCAAACGGACTTACCGTTTGGGAGATATGGCT
The DNA here is from genome assembly GCA_030737875.1 of Allium sativum. Classification (NCBI taxonomy): domain Eukaryota; kingdom Viridiplantae; phylum Streptophyta; class Magnoliopsida; order Asparagales; family Amaryllidaceae; genus Allium; species Allium sativum. The sequence continues at coordinate 252,476,638 of CM060920.1, forward strand.
GAAACAAGTTTCAGATGGTGAAAAACAGCTTAATTGGGCTTAATCGGGTGATTAACAGCTAGGCCCAAAAGGGGAATTTCGGGATTAGGAGTTTAAAAGGGCTGTTAGGGTTTGGAGAATACTTTTTTCTCATTTTTCAGCCGTCACTATTCATTCCTCTTAACCTAGCCATGGCCTCCACCCTCTAAATCTCTTCAAAACACATCTTAATCACTTTCTAATTGAAGATTAGGCTTAGCAAACATCAAATCAAGGAGTATTAGCACGAGAACCGAGGTAGAGCTGCTGTGTAAGATTGGGAACAGCGCCAAATCAGAGAATATTTCAGTTTTGGGGTTTTAGTGGTGGCAAAGGTGAGTGATTAGCTTGCTTTTACACTAATTACTGTTAATTATGGGTAATTAGTGAAGATTAGCGAATTTATACATTAATAAATTCTGGAAAAATTCCTAAAATTCTATAATGATGTTTTATGGCTCTGATAAAAATTTGGGCTAATTTGGATAAGTTTTGCTAATTGTATGCATAATCACGGTTAAGAAGGATTAAGGGGAAAACATGGGTTCCTGGGTATGTTTGATCTAAAGTATTTCATGTAAATGATGTTTTAATGTTTGTGATTGATTCTATATGTTGTTACTGCTGTTTGGAATGTTTTGTAATGTCATAGGAAGTTTAGAAAGGTTGAAAACGCCGTCGTTCGGCGAAAATAGCTTGCTGGAAAAAGTTGCAGATTTTCAGAACCGGTTAGGAAGAACACCCGATCCGAACCGGATAGGAGGAGGAGATCCGATCCGAACCGGATAGGAGGAGTAGATCCGATCCGAACCGGATAGGAGGAGTAGATCCGATCCGAACCGAATAGAAGGAGGAGATCCGAACCGAACCGGATAGGAGGAGACACCCGAACCGAACCGGATAGGAGGAGACACCCGAACCGAACCGAATAGAAGGAGGAGATCCGAACCGAACCGGATAGGAGGAGACACCCGAACCGAACCGGATAGGAGGAGGAGATCCGAACCGAACCGAATAGAGGAGGAGACCTGAACCGAACCGGATAGGAGGAGGATGCCCGAACCGAACCGAATAGGAGGAAGAGACCCGAACCGAACCGAAGAAGACCATAACCCGAGATGCAAAGGTAGTCCAAATGGGAAGTTTGTACCAAGGATTCAGATGGGAATCAACGAGTTAACTTCATGATTGGGCTTTGCTGCGGGACGTGTGCTAAGGGGCTGTCGATGTCTGTAACTTTGGATCACTATGTATAGGGGGTACGTGAACGGATTCAGGGCCACAGTGGTCTAGGTACGACTAAAAGAGCTATAGACCAATGAAGTGGGGTCATTTGTAAAGGTTTAGTCATGACTCCATGGGGTAAGCTTGGTGGTAGCAGTAGTTGTACAAGCCGAACTCCGTCACTACTTCGATGGGTCTAGTGGTTGAAAGCGGTATACATCGTATGCTTTATGCACTGAGTGAGAGATGTGAGGATGGTTGCCATGATTGAATTGTTTGCTATCCCTATGACATGCACACCCCCACCCCCGTATTTCTTTACACCATATGTTGATGGCACCTTAGAGTATTGTACAGTATGTAGTGCTAACTCTTTGGTTGCAGGTCCAGGTTCAGGTATGGTTTAGTATACCTGTTATTGTTCTGTTTAGCTGCTTATCGCTCATACCAGACTTTTTGTCTGACCCAGAGTTTTATGTCTCTTCTTATTACTCTGGGTGCTCACACGAGCAGACTAGAGACAGGTTAGCTGGTGATGCACGGGTAGATGATCCGGAGACGAGCAGGAGGCTTCCACGTAATATATATATATAGTATTCTCCCTGTGTTGTCGAAGATCACTGCTTGGGCATTGGTGGTGTATCTTCCACTTTAGCTTTCTTTTGTTTAGAGACAGTAGATTTTGAAGAGTTGTAATAAGCTGTATTTGGATTTCCGCTGCTCTGATGTTGACATTTATTATTAGTTATCAGCTTATGCACTGTCTCACCTGTTTTATGTCAAGTATGTTATTAATATATTTTATTCCATGCGCTGTGAGACATTCTACAGGTTCCTTGATTAGTTCATTCTCTTCTTTCTTTTCTTATGACGACCGTTCCGTGCCAGTTGGACATGTGTACAGCGCACACTTGGAGGAAGTGTCGGTTGGTGCGGGGCGGGCCGTCACACTTGGTATCAGAGCTCTAGGTTGCGTAGTTAACCTAGGGAAGTTATCAGGGAGAGATAATATACGTATACGAGAGAGCGTATTTGTGGTTATTTTGGTTTTCAAAAGCTATATATATACTATTAGTAGTATAAGAATGAAGTCGTACTGCACTAGCACCACCATGGAATCGTTAATCGTTTCCTTTTTCAGATTGACGATGAGCCGAGATACTAGAGGTGCTGGTAGGGGAGCCAATAATGGGAATGCTGCTGACATGAGGACGATGTTTACTGACCTCATGAGAGAGATGCTTAGAGATGTACGGGGGGCAGCTCCCAATGGTGGAAATGGTGGTGGTCCAATAGTGCAGGCGCCAAGAGTTGACTTCGCCAAGCTGAATAAGGATTATACTAGCCTTGGTGGGAAGCCATTCCACGGTACGGAGTCGGCCACAGATGTTCAGGATTGGTTGGATAGTTGCGAACGTATCTTCGAGGATTTGGATATCGAGGATGCGATGAAGAGAAAGCTAGCGTCCCGTCAGCTGCAAGGGCGGGCAATGAATTGGTGGAATGCTATAAAGGCAGCTACTCCCGAAGATCAGATTACTTGGGAGCAGTTTAAAGCTCGCTTTAGCGAGAAGTTCATTCCAGCTGCTCAGAAGTCAGTGCTATTTAAGAAATTCTTGGAGCTCAAGCAGAATGGCAGAGCTGTCTCGGAGTACATTGCTGAATTCGACACTTTGTCAAAGTATGGGTTATCTCTTATTGATACTGCCGAGAAGAAGAATGAGAAATTCATAACTGGGTTAGATCAGTACTTAGGGGAAAGGCTTATTAACCACATCGATGAGACGTTCGAGTCGATTGTGGGGAAAGCATTAAGATCAGAGAGTCTCTACCCTAAGCCGAAGACTGAGGTTGCATCCGCTGATGAGCCAAAGCCACAAGCAAGTGGTGGAGGCAAGGGTGGTTCCCAGAATAAAAGAAAGCAGAGTCAGACTAAGGATGGCCAAAAGAAAAAGAATAAACAAGATGTTGAGTGCTTCAGCTGTGGTAAGAAGGGCCATTATGCTAGTAATTGTCGGGCCAAGCCAGCGGATAGGAAGTGCTTCAACTGTGGCCAAATGGGACATCACAAGGACAAGTGTCCGCAACCCCCTAAAGAAAAGCAAATGGTGAAAGCATACGCCCTTAATGCTATTCCTTATTCGTCGAACGCCCCAACAGCGGCGGAGAAGGGAAAGAATGTCGTCATTCAAGGTATGCTTTCTGTTTATGATGTTCCTGTTAGAGTTTTGTTTGATACCGGAGCTTCCAGTTCTTTCATATCTAGTGACCTGGTAGATAGGTTGGGATTGGAGCCCGAGATTGTCGATAGACCTTTAGTAGTGACGAACCCGATTGGTGGTTCTACTAGCCTTAGCATGATTTGTCGTAATGTGGTCTTATCGAGTCATGGATGCATGTTTGTTTGTGATTGCTTTGTTTTGGGCTTCACTGGGTTTGGCATTATTTTGGGAGTAGATTGGCTCCGAAGATACGGGGTGGTGGTAGACTGTGAGGGCTTTTTGGTGACAGCTAGAGCGGATGATGGGCGGAGGATAGTGTTTGGTGGTCTACCCAGTGTGGGGGTATTGGCTAGTTTTCTAAACTCCCTCGACATTCCGCATAGTGAGTTGTCAGGTTTGCCCGTGGTTGGCCAGTATCCGGATGTCTTCGAAGAAGTGACCGGACTTCCACCACACCGAGAGATTGAGTTCCGTATTGATTTGGTAAAGGATGCCAGGCCTATAGTGATGCCACTTCGTCGTATGGCACCAAGAGAGCAGCGAGAGCTCGAGGTGCAAGTCAGCGATCTTTTGAAGAAGGGATTTATCAGAAGGAGTGTTTCTGAATGGGGAGCACCAGTTGTGTTTGCTACCAAGGCGGATGGTTCCCTTCGTTTGTGTGTAGACTACCGCGAGTTGAATAAAGTGACGAGGAAGAACAAGTATCCTCTACCGCGGATAGATGATTTGTTTGATCAGTTGAGTGATGCGAGAGTATTTTCTCAGTTGGATCTCGCGACAGGTTTTCATCAGCTTAGAGTGGAAGCTGAGAGTATAGCTAAAACGGCATTTCGGACGCCGTCTGGGTTTTATGAGTGGTTGGTCATGCCATTCGGGCTGACCAATGCCCCAGCATATTTTGTGGATCTTATGAATAGGGTATTCAGAGATCAGTTGAATAAGTTTGTCCTTGTGTTCGTTGATGATATTTTGGTCTACTCGAGGACAGAGGAAGAACACAAGGGACATTTAAGAATAGTGATGGAGGTGTTGAGAAAACACCAATTGAAAGCAAAGTTTTCTAAGTGTCACTTCTGGAAGAGGGAAGTGAGGTTCTTGGGCCACGTTGTATCAGAGAATGGTATTGCCGTAGACCCGGCAAAGGTGGCTACGGTACAGGATTGGCCTACGCCCAAGAATGCAACAGACGTAAGAAGTTTCTTGGGATTAGCGGGATATTATCGTAAGTTTATCCAAGGCTTCTCCAAGATAGCAGCACCGTTGACTCAGTTGACAAAGAAGAATCAAGCTTTTGTTTGGAACGAAAGGTGCGAGGATGCATTCAAGAGTCTAAAAGAAAAGTTGACAAGTGCACCAGTGTTAGTCATTCCCAAGGGGAGTGAAGAGATGACGGTATATACAGATGCTTGTGGTACCGGACTAGGTGCTGTGTTGATGCAAGGTGGTAGGGTTGTAGCTTATGCAAGCAGGCAACTGAAACCGCATGAGAAGAGGTATCCTATCCATGATTTGGAATTGGCAGCGATCGTATTCGCATTGAAGATGTGGAGACATTATCTCTTGGGAGAAAGATTCGAGCTGTTTACTGATCATAAGTCGCTGAAGTATCTTTTCTCTCAAAAGGATTTGAATCTTCGTCAGCAGAGGTGGTTAGAGTTCTTAGCTTCATATGATTTCGACATCGCATATACACCGGGAAAGGGCAATGCCGTAGCCGATGCGTTGAGTCGAAGACATGCCAGTTTAGGGGCTATGTTCCTTGAATGGAAGCAACTGGAGTATATCGCGGGGTTTGATTTCAGACCAAAGTGCGAATTGGACCCAGAAATGTTAGCAAGTTTGACGATCAGACCCACTTTAATTGAGCGGATCGGCTCTAGTCAGAGGGACGATCCTAACCTATTGGAAATCATCTCCAAGTTAGAGATGGGTATCGATGAGGAGATGAGCAAGTATGGGCTTGATCAAGATGGATGGCTTAGAAAGAATGGAAAGCTCATTGTACCCAATGTCAATGGATTGAGAGATGAAGTGCTTAGAGAATGTCATCACTCAAAACTGACTATACACCCCGGTGGTAATAAGATGTATCGAGACATGAGACAGACTTACTACTGGGAAGGGATGAAAAGAGACGTTGGGGAGTTTATATCCAAATGCATGAATTGCCAGCTAGTTAAAGCCGAGCAAAAGAAGCCTAGTGGGTTGTTACAGCCATTAGAAATCCCCGAATGGAAATGGGAGCAAGTCTCGATGGATTTCATTGATGGTTTACCAAGGACTAGATCGGGACATGATAGCATTTGGGTGATTGTGGACCGATTAACCAAAAGTGCAAGATTTATACCGGTCAGATCGACCAGAACGGCAGCTAAGTTAGCAGAATTGTATATGAAGTGGGTAGTGAGATTCCATGGAGTACCTAAAAGCATTGTGAGTGACCGAGACCCGTTGTTCACTAGTGGGTTTTGGAAGAGCTTACAAGAAGCTCTAGGGTCAGAGTTACATCTCAGTACCGCATATCATCCTCAGACCGACGGTCAGACGGAGAGGGTGAATCGTATTTTGGAAGATCTCTTGAGAGCATGTATATTGGATTTTGGTGGATCATGGGATGACCATTTGCATCTAGTAGAGTTTGCATATAATAATAGCTACCAATCCAGTATCGGTATGGCTCCGTTTGAAGCTTTGTATGGAAGACCGTGCAACTCACCATCATGTTGGATAGAGACTGGCGAGAAGTTTATGCTTGGACCAGATGTGGTGAGGGAAACTTCAGATAAGATTAAGATCATTCAACAACGAATGAAGGCTGCCCAGGATAGGCAGAAGAGTTATGCTGATAAGAGGAGAAGAGACTTAAAATTCTCCGTTGGCGACTTGGTGTTTGTCAAGATTTCTCCGTTGAAGAGCGTAATACGATTTGGCAGGAGAGGCAAGTTGGCACCAAGATTCGTTGGCCCATTCCCTGTTCTTGAACTAGTCGGGAATATGGCATATAGAATTGACTTACCGGAGAAGATAGCGGGAGTTCATAACGTATTTCATGTTTCCCAACTAAGGAAGTTCGTTCACGACTCAGATATGACTATTTCACCTGATCAGTTGGAGGACCTCGAAGTAGAACCCGAGGCGGTTGGGAACCGCAAGCCGGTCCGTATTGTCGAGCACGACATGAAGCAACTTCGAAGGAAGGCGGTGAAGCTAGTCAAGGTACAGTGGAGCGAGAACGAGAATGATTGTACTTGGGAGACAGAGGATAACATTAAGAAGTCACACCCAGAACTCTTTGCCTGGTAAGATTTTGACTTCGATTTAGTTTTCCGCATGCTAGGATAGGCTTGTTTGCTTGTTTTGCATGTTTGATTGTTGTACGTGGCTGTTAGGCATGCGGGATCCTTTGTATGTTTGGGTTAAGGAATTTCGGGGACGAAATTTCTTAAGGGGGGGAGAGTGTAACGACCCGCATTCTACGCATCATAGAATCGTAGAATATTTATTTCTGTCACATACGAAGTCGTATGGTCATGTAACTTTGGGGGACGACTATTGGGGTCATTTCCCATGTTCATGATTTTTCCCGATTTTTAAATGACCATTTTACCCCTAGTTATCACTGTTTTGGCCATAACTTTTGACTGGAAAGGAATTTTGACCTGAAACCACTTCCATTGGCTCCGGATGATGGTTTCTCTTTCCGTAGAGTGGTCACATTAGCCAAACGGACTTACCGTTTGGGAGATATGGCTGAAACAAGTTTCAGATGGTGAAAAACAGCTTAATTGGGCTTAATCGGGTGATTAACAGCTAGGCCCAAAGGGGAATTTCGGGATTAGGAGTTTAAAAGGGCTGTTAGGGTTTGGAGAATACTTTTTCTCATTTTTCAGCCGTCACTATTCATTCCTCTTAACCTAGCCATGGCCTCCACCCTCTAAATCTCTTCAAAACACATCTTAATCACTTTCTAATTGAAGATTAGGCTTAGCAAACATCAAATCAAGGAGTATTAGCACGAGAACCGAGGTAGAGCTGCTGTGTAAGATTGGGAACAGCGCCAAATCAGAGAATATTTCAGTTTTGGGGTTTTAGTGGTGGCAAAGGTGAGTGATTAGCTTGCTTTTACACTAATTACTGTTAATTATGGGTAATTAGTGAAGATTAGCGAATTTATACATTAATAAATTCTGGAAAAATTCCTAAAATTCTATAATGATGTTTTATGGCTCTGATAAAAATTTGGGCTAATTTGGATAAGTTTTGCTAATTGTATGCATAATCACGGTTAAGAAGGATTAAGGGGAAAACATGGGTTTCTGGGTATGTTTGATCTAAAGTATTTCATGTAAATGATGTTTTAATGTTTGTGATTGATTCTATATGTTGTTACTGCTGTTTGGAATGTTTTGTAATGTCATAGGAAGTTTAGAAAGGTTGAAAACGCCGTCGTTCGGCGAAAATAGCTTGCTGGAAAAAGTTGCAGATTTTCAGAACCGGTTAGGAAGAACACCCGATCCGAACCGGATAGGAGGAGGAGATCCGATCCGAACCGGATAGGAGGAGTAGATCCGATCCGAACCGGATAGGAGGAGTAGATCCGATCCGAACCGAATAGAAGGAGGAGATCCGAACCGAACCGGATAGGAGGAGACACCCGAACCGAACCGGATAGGAGGAGACACCCGAACCGAACCGAATAGAAGGAGGAGATCCGTACCGAACCGGATAGGAGGAGACACCCGAACCGAACCGGATAGGAGGAGGAGATCCGAACCGAACCGAATAGAGGAGGAGACCTGAACCGAACCGGATAGGAGGAGGATGCCCGAACCGAACCGAATAGGAGGAAGAGACCCGAACCGAACCGAAGAAGACCATAACCCGAGATGCAAAGGTAGTCCAAATGGGAAGTTTGTACCAAGGATTCAGATGGGAATCAACGAGTTAACTTCATGATTGGGCTTTGCTGCGGGACGTGTGCTAAGGGGCTGTCGATGTCTGTAACTTTGGATCACTATGTATAGGGGGTACGTGAACGGATTCAGGGCCACAGTGGTCTAGGTACGACTAAAAGAGCTATAGACCAATGAAGTGGGGTCATTTGTAAAGGTTTAGTCATGACTCCATGGGGTAAGCTTGGTGGTAGCAGTAGTTGTACAAGCCGAACTCCGTCACTACTTCGATGGGTCTAGTGGTTGAAAGCGGTATACATCGTATGCTTTATGCACTGAGTGAGAGATGTGAGGATGGTTGCCATGATTGAATTGTTTGCTATCCCTATGACATGCACACCCCCACCCCCGTATTTCTTTACACCATATGTTGATGGCACCTTAGAGTATTGTACAGTATGTAGTGCTAACTCTTTGGTTGCAGGTCCAGGTTCAGGTATGGTTTAGTATACCTGTTATTGTTCTGTTTAGCTGCTTATCGCTCATACCAGACTTTTTGTCTGACCCAGAGTTTTATGTCTCTTCTTATTACTCTGGGTGCTCACACGAGCAGACTAGAGACAGGTTAGCTGGTGATGCACGGGTAGATGATCCGGAGACGAGCAGGAGGCTTCCACGTAATATATATATATAGTATTCTCCCTGTGTTGTCGAAGATCACTGCTTGGGCATTGGTGGTGTATCTTCCACTTTAGCTTTCTTTTGTTTAGAGACAGTAGATTTTGAAGAGTTGTAATAAGCTGTATTTGGATTTCCGCTGCTCTGATGTTGACATTTATTATTAGTTATCAGCTTATGCACTGTCTCACCTGTTTTATGTCAAGTATGTTATTAATATATTTTATTCCATGCGCTGTGAGACATTCTACAGGTTCCTTGATTAGTTCATTCTCTTCTTTCTTTTCTTATGACGACCGTTCCGTGCCAGTTGGACATGTGTACAGCGCACACTTGGAGGAAGTGTCGGTTGGTGCGGGGCGGGCCGTCACACACCAAGGATCTTCACCTGATATTGGAGAATAAGTGTTTAGAATTGCGTGAGATAGTTGTAAAGAAATTTCAGCAGCACTTCGTGGCCCAAGAATCCTCTCCCCCTCAATGAAGGAATGGGGGGGGGGGGGGTATTTATAGGTGGAGTTCAGACCAGGTGGCAATTATGTAAATACTGTTCTCTCGTCTTAGGTCGTAGGCAGGCTAGAAGGGACGTTATATGGTTCAAAGCAAGTCGGGACGTGCTAAACGAGGCGGAGCGACCCAAAACTTCCTGATACGAAGTGATACGACCTACGGGAGTGCGGAACGACCCAACTTGGTCTGGCTGAAGGTGGTGCGAGCTAAAGGACGCAGAGCGGGCTAGGTTAAGGCGACGCGAGTTTGGACAAAGTGGGGCGACCCAAGCACGCTTAGAATGAGTTAAACCAGGATGATGTAGTTTGGGCTTTGATGAAGCGGGCTAAAACCTTTAGCGAGCTAGCGATCTAAGAACCCTGTGAGCTAGCATCTGAGTGAACCAAGATGCCCCAACGACTTAAGATGCTCAAACGAGCCAAAGCTTCCTGAACACCACATATTATCTGAACGACCCAAGATATCACAGCGACCTAGGGCACTTACGTGAGCTAAAGAGCTCATCGAGTTAAAGAAAACATAACGACCCAAAGGGGCTAACGACCTAAAATCATAAATCAACCTAAACATGCTCATTATTTTCTAGAACATATTTTATGGGTTAACATTTTCCCCTCGAAGTTCGTATTTATTAAAAATAATACGGGCTTCGAACTAGGTGAGATTAGCATGTAATTTAAGATTTTAAGTCGTTTGGACCTTCAGATCGCATGAGTCTCTAAAGTATTTTATCCCTAGGTCGTCCAGCTTCTTAGGTCGTGACATGGTCTCAAGTCGTTGCGGCTTCTGGGTCATGTATTGATAAGAGTCCATTGGTATTCTCCTTGGGATTAAATCGTTGTGGGGACCTGCAAACTTGGTTTATTTGTTTAACCCCCTCTTTATTTCCTCTTTAAGTCACCATTCTCTTAAAACCCTCACTCAAGCTAGAAAACCTCATTAATGGTGTCCATTATCAGCTAAATCCACCGATCCACATCATCATCAAAGCAATTGAAGTCCAAATAATCCCTCAGTCTAATAATCAAATTCGAAACTTCTCACCACCAAGAATCAGGTGCGATTCAAAGCTTTTACTTACCGTGTATACATATACATTCTAAGTTGAATTTGATATTTTTGGACTTTGTGGGATTATTGTTTGGTACAATTTCAATCATGTGTTTGATGACAATGTTGATGCATGTAGTGATCTTGAGTTTGCCTGCTTGTGATGGTTTCAACTTAATTTTCATCTATAAATTCTAGCAATTCGATCGTGGCTTTAACAACTAAGTATTATGTACACTAGGATGATAATCTTGCTCAATTCCAATGTTCATTGACGTCCTTAATTTGCAATATCATGCCTTGCCATTCTTTTCAAAGTTGAAGCGCCCCTGTTGGTTGTACATCTCAGGTCGTTGTTTTGTAATGGCTCGTGTTGAATTAGGTTGTCGCAACCATTTTTAGGTTTTAGACCGCGACCCTACTCTAGGTCGTTATGATAATTCAAGGCCTTAGGTCGTCATTTCAGTCCTCATCTTTGGATCGCTTAACCTAGAAGTCTTAGGTCGTTTACGACCCCAAAAACCTGAAAAAGAAAGACTTTATGAGGAATCAGACTGTTATAGCGACCTAAAGCCTCTTGGTTGTATAGAACGACCTAAAGTCCAATACCATACAGAACGACCTAAAATTTTAAGGTTGCTAGGAACGATCTGAAACATCTTGAATAATCTACTTTCTAGTTTGTTATTAACTTCTTAACACTTCTATTCGCACAGTATGTCTAAAATAACCGAAGAGACCTCGAGCGAGAATGCAACTCGCAAGCACCGTAGGTTGGAAAAACTTCCGATGTCAGGCCTAGTTACGCTTCCAAGCCACACACCTCTGAGCTTGTTGATCACTTCGAAGGCTGGTGTTTTCAAGGAGTGAACTTTGACCAATTTGACTTGGATATATATCCGTCCGACAAGCGAATAGTCCCCGAAGAATTGGATATTCTAAAGAATCACTCGCTGACGCAACTTGACGCTATTAGGAGTTGGATGGAAAAGCACCTTGAGGAAATTGGTCAATATCACGTGCGCAAATTAGGAGCCTGGAACACCTTTGCTTGCGAGCTCCAGAGGCTGAACAGGGAGAATATTGAACTCATCACCACTTTGGAGAAGGACAAAGCCGCGCTTATTCAGGCTCTTAAGTCTCAGGATGAGATCTTTGCTGAATCATCAAGTCCTGGGAGGCAAGGAAGAAACGACTGGTACTTATCCTCCAACTCAAGGTGGGGAATGATTTATTGATGAAAAGAAGAAGTTCTCTCGTCTGATTTTTGCTATTTATCTTTTATGTGCTTATGCTATAGACCGGTTGTATATGCGAGTGCCGGTCCTCGCTTAACACTCTTCGATATTTTGCGTCCAATGTCTCTGTTTTGGACTTGTGATGTGGTGACGGAACTGTATTTTTTCTAATGTACTTTAAGCCTTTATGTTAAGATCGAAAACTATTTGCAGTGGTGATCTTTTGGTTTTGAATTCGTACGACTCGTGTTTCTTGCTCTGCAATTTAGACAAACCATTGCATGATTTTGGACGTATACTCATTATCAATTGTCCATGTTGAAAACGGATTAGTTAGAGATGAACTATAACGAACTTTAACTTGCGTTGAATAAAATGCTAGCCTAGGACCATCTTATTTGATGGTTCAAAACTCATCAAATATTGTTTGCAGAGTCATGGTATTCTAATTCAAATTTTTGTTAACGCTTAAAATCGACCAATCAACTTAGGTTGACTGTAGATTCCGAACTCTATCACTTTAATGACTCATATGAGCGTGTTCGACACTTTTCGCATCAGATGCTTTGTGAGTGGATTTTCTCATTCTTCACATCTGAGATTTCAGATGCTATGCGAATGGTTCGACTCTCTTCACATCTGAGATTCCAGATGCTACGCAAGTGGATTTTCTCATTCTTCACATCTGACATTTCAGATGCTATGCGAATGGTTCGACACTCTTCACATCTAAGGTTCCAGATGCTACGCAAGTGGATTTTTTCATTCTTCACATCTGACATTTCAGATGCTACACGAATGGTTCGACTCTCTTCACATCTGAGATTCTAGATGCTACGCAAGTGGATTTTCTCATTCTTCACATTTGACATTCCAGATGTTAGGCGAATGGTTTGACTCTCTTCACATCTGAGATTCCAGATGCTTTGTGAGTGGATTTTCTCATTCTTCACATCTGAGATTTCAGATGTTATGTGAATGGATTTTCTCATTCTTCGCATTTGACATTTCAGATGCTACGCGAATGGTTCGACACTCTTCACATCTGAGATTCCACATGCTACGCAAGTGGATTTTCTCATTCTTCACATCTGACATTTCAGATGCTATGCAAATGGATTTTCTCATTCTTCACATATGACATTTCAGATGCTATGCGAATGGTTCAACATTCTTCACATCTGAGATTCCAGATGCTACGCAAGTGGATTTTCTCATTCTTTACATCTGACATTTCAGATGCTATGCGTGGTTCGACACTCTTCACATCTGAGATTCTAGATGTTATGCAAGTGGATTTTTTCATTCTTCACATCTGACATTTCAGGTGCTACGCGAATGGTTTTACTGGCTGTTTTATCACTTCGCGGGGTGGCCATCAGTCCCCTTACCATATGCTTGACTTAACAAGCTATTCTAGTTTAGGAATTGAAGCTCTGAACCCCTCACTTAAGGAGGTGCCCCTTTGATAAAAATTTCATCTCTTCCGTCTGGTTGTCGCGGCGCTTGCTTACTGTTCGAATCTTTGCAACTTTCCCGTCCAATTTTCAAGGCAGTGTTTTCCCTTTTTTTTTGCATTCACGCATGTTGGAATTCACAACATTCAGCCCTTGAACTAGCGTTGTCGATATAGGAGTAAGCGCTCGACAGCTGGCCTTCAATATGAAATCATCTTTTAAAGAAAGTTTCGATTTGACATATGACTTCGCAAGCGAGAAACTCATTCAAACATATATGCTCCTAGTCGTAGAGATAACGTTCAGTGTATCACCTGCAGATTATTACAGACTGTTTACAATAATTTTTGAATATAACAGAAAGTAAAATGCGAAGCAAAGCATGAACTAAAGCAAGAAGTAGAGCATAAAGTAATGATATAGCAATATTGATTGCTTATTCCGAGCCACTCAAGTTGGAGCACCCTCAACAACTATTAGTTGATAATCAGCCTTGAATTGGCTTGAACAGAAGCTACGTTGCTTGGGCCAGACTGATCATTCGATTCCCCTTGCCCCTGAGGAATTGCAGAAGGATTCAAAGCTTGTAGATTCTTTACATATTTCTCTAACCTGTTTTTCCTGATCAATTCCCCAATGAGGTTTTCAGATGTCGGCACTCGTTAGTGTTGTGACCAGGTTGGTTTTGAAATCTGCAGAACTTTCCCGAGTTTGTTGCTTTGTCGCTTATCCTTATTAGGTTTGGCTCCGCATGTTCCTCAGAATTCTTGGTTGCAAGATAGATGTTTTCAGGAGTGTCATTCAAAGGTGTCAGTTCTGACGAATTGAAAAGGCGAGACTTCTTATTAGCCTTGTTGTCGTTCCCGCAACTAATTCGCTTTTGCCTCTGAATACTCTTTTGGTTGGATTGCATAGCTGCACTTTTAGGAACCTCAAGGAGTGGGTTACCGTCAATGATCTGAAGGGGCACAGGATTATCGTCTACCCTCATGTACTCCTCTGTTTTTTTATAGAACTTGTCGAGCATATTTGGTCCTTTCATCTTTATCCATCTCTCGAATTCGCTCGTTTTGTCTATAGCATCGAGTAGAGCCATGAGGACTATGCGCGACTTTGGGTTCCTTACTTCAGATAGGGAAATATTGAATCAACTAAGGAAGACTTTGACAGTTTCTCCTGACTTTTGTTTCATGGCTGAGAGTGTTATAGCATCCTTGGCTTTGGTAGCATACAAGCGGAACTTCTCTTTGAATTTTTTGGTCAGATCGGAGAACCGATCGATAGATTTAGGAGGCAGCTTCGTGAACCAGAGTGATGCAGCTCCTTCTAAGTAGAGAGGAAAATACATGCATCTCATCTCATCTGTTGCCTTAACTGCACTCATATGCCACTCGTATTTGAAAAAAAAGTAGTTTGGGTCAACAAGGCCGTTATACGGAGGTAGAGTTGGTGGGTTGAACTTCTTCGGACATTCTGCTTTGAGGATTCTCTCGGTGAATGGAGTCATATCAGGAGAGAAGTCCCATTCCCTTTCATCGTCTTTGCTAGCTTGATTCTTTTTCATGGCTTGTTCTATCATATCTGAGATGTATTCTTAGGTGCTATGACGCTCTGTGAAGCTGAGCTCTTTACCAAACGTTCGTCTAGGAATACGGTCTCGATTAGAGAGCTTAGGTGCTTTGCCTTCTCGTCAAGGGAGTGCTCCCGCGACAGGGTTAGTGACCTTTCGAGCATTCACTTCGTAATGATTCTTAGCTTTTGATCTCAATTCTTCGATATTAGCTTCGTCCCTGTCACTTGCCCCATCATAATCGTCTTTCACATTATTGTTGCTGTTATGATCGGAAATGGGCAATTTATCATTCCCTTCGAGACCTATATGCATTTTCGGAGGAGCTGGATTTAATTGAGCATTAAGGATGGCGTCAAGTTTCTCCTTCATCGTTTTAGTAGAGGCATCCATTCGGTTATTCACAATGGCAATACCGACTTTTAATTCATTTCTGGTCACATCGGCTCCGCTTTCTGAATTTTCGCCAACTTCAAAGTAGTTTGCGAGCGGTGTTTCTTCATTAGCAACATTATCAGCTTCTACCATGGTTTTGGTAGTGGTCTTCTTAGATTTGGCCATAATTTTGAAGAAGGATGCGACTTAGAACTTTAATGGCAAGGCGTTTAGCTTTATGAGAGTGTGAGAGGAGGTAGGAGATGCAAACGCGGCCCCATGGTGGTCGCCAAATGTTGATCTCGAAATTCAACTCAACACCAAGGGTGTATCAAAACACTTCATCAAATCGGTAAGGAAGAACAAAGTGAGGCCGCAATCACAAACATACAAAGAGCATAAAAGTAAGAACACGGAGATGTTATAGTGGTTCGATCCAATGAGGATATACATCCACTCTCATAAGTGATTCCATTATCAATATGTTGATTACAAGATTAACTTCACTCTTACAACAAATTTGTCACTCTCTCACTTATAGATTTTATTCGGATCCACCAAGAATCTTCACTTGATTTTGGAGAATAAGTGTTTAGAATTACGTGAGATAGTTATAGAGAAATTACAGCAGCACTTCGTGACCCAAGAATCCTCTCCTCCTTAATGAAGTAATGAGGGGGGTATTTATAGGTGGAGTTCAGATTAGGTGGCAAGTATGTAAATATTATTGTAACACCCCGTAATTCTGCGACATTAAGATTCTCAAATTAAAGTATAATTAATTTTTAAAAGAAAAATTAAAAGAAAAAGATCCATGCAGTTGTTTAATTTAAGTATTGTAACTAACATGAAAAAAAGAAGTAAGGAGAGAACAATAATTATTATTGTTCTAAGACTTATTAACAAAATCCTCTGTAGCTCAGTTGGTTAAGGCATTGGATTTGTAGCATGGAGGTCGGGGGTTCGAACCCCGGTGGCGGCATAATTTTTTATCTTTGTTTTAGAGAGGGCCAACTGAACATGCAAATATATGTACGTATACAAATTCAAAATTTGAAAGGATAAGAACGTACATATAAGGAAATAAAGAAAATATATATATACATATGAGAATATAAATATATATATATATATATATATATGCAAAAATATATGTATACGAAAGATAAAATTCAAGATAAGGCTACAGTCAATGAAATATGGCAACATCATTTGAATTTTGAAAATAAAATGAAAGTTGTGCGTATATATATACGCGTAAAATGGTCGTTAGAGGAATTGTATACATATAAGAATATTTCATGTGAATAAAACAGTTAAATAAATTCCAGAAATTCAAAAGTTTGAAAATCAAACTTTTACGCCAAAATAGCTTGTGGGACCCAATGCTGACTCAGCACTGCGTGTATGATAAGGTTTGGCTAGATTCATCTACGTACCTGGACTATTTTCTTAACTAGGTTCAATGCTGACTCAGCGCTGCGTGTACGATAAGGTCTTGAGCAGCTATATAAACAGCCCCAGTCTTCATTCTCTTTGCACCAATTCTCTTCTATCCTTATGCTGCTAAGATTCATGGCTTCTTCCCCTCTTCTAAATTTTCTTAAATAAATAAAATAAAATATGATTCAAGACGAGGAGATGCTGCTAAAAGACTTTTAAGGAGGGATTCAAATCAAAGTTTCAAGTGAAGAATTCAAAGGCTAGCTCAAACAAGTTTCAAGCAACGACGCACAAAGCATAGCCATGCTTTCCTTCTTTTCTAGATCTATTTTCTGTAAGTTGGTTATTTCTAGATCTGAATATTTTGTTTTATTTGTGACATGAAATTAAAGGAATAAAGGAATATGCCAAATCTCTCTCTCTCTCTCTTCGAATCTGTGTTTATACTCTTGGACTGAATTAAGAACTGTTATGATTCGAGAACAAATAAAACTGTAACCGTGACTATGACTATAGAACTGTGGCCTTTGAAAGTGAAACGACCCGCAAATCCGTACCCTTTGAGTCGACTAATAATACCACACGTCCAACTCAAATTGCACAGAAATACGTATCATTTTTAGAAAGAAGTTAGAGGATGAGAAATAGAAAGAAAGGAATATTAGAATAGAAGAAAACGAAGATCACAAACTCACAGCGGAACGAATAAAATATATTAGATAACATAACTTTGAAGCACAAATCAGTACTTGTATATATATATATATACATACCATTATCAGAGCACAACGATTATCCTTGGAACAGTTATAGACACCTGTTTCCATATACAACATAGTACACAGCGGAAAATATAATAGTCTATAGCCAACTGGTGAAGCCTCCTGCTTCAAGCTTCTTCAAGTGAATCTGTAAAATCCTGACTACTTGACTGCCCGTACAAATTTGGGCACCCAAGAGTTTAGGGAAAACAAACAAAATAAACTCTGGGTCAGTCATGGGACTGGTATGAGTAAACTCCAACCATTTATTTAACTTTCAAAATCCTTTCGAAAGAAAAGATAATCGTAAGACCGATCCACACATAAACACGGATGGTTTTTACCTTACGATAACCCAAAACACTTTGGAAATCATATATTATTTGATATTATAATAATGTCTAATCACAAGTAATTAAAATCTAGTAGAACGCTTGCATCTCACGCTCTACATATATAATATACAATCAAACTCGCAGGCACTTATTGGAGATTGGATTCCAACTTGACAAGGTATGGGACCACCTTCCGAACGTGTATCTCTAGAGACGAATACACTGGGTTCAACAAGAACATCTTGCAACCCGGCCCACACATGACCGACCACTCATTTCGCTTGAGTGTATCGAATGTATATCACCAACGGTTGGGATCAACAACCGTCTCCCGATGAGGGACAACATCGATAGATTTAAGAACAAAAGGAATTTCTCTAGATAGGTGATCATACATCCTAATGGGTGCGACCCACATAGCCATGCTGCCTGCCCGATTTTTGTCCACTTCCGGGTTGTGAGGCTTGAGGTTTTCATTGTCTTCCAGCACATCTGGCCATCATTCACTTTGAATGCCACATCGTCAGATCCATCGGAAATCACTAATTGATTCCCACAAAAATACTCAGATTGTTAGGCTAAAGAAGTTTCCCTTCTATGCCACCAACTTCGTACGTTTGAAGGAATCAACGTACGTAATCCCCTTTGGAAATACTCTGTCAGACACTCGTCCATACAAGTTGTCCTGGGTCTGGACAAACCGAAGGCACTATCCCGTAAACAGGATAGCCCTTGCATAACTCCGTCTTCAAGATATTCAGCATACTTGATTCGCAACGCTTATGCCAATACGGAGTGGTTCTCTGGATAATAATCCAACCGGTCTCTCCATATTAACAACGTTAAAATGGTCAAAACTTTGATAGTCGGTGATTTAACTATCAAATGAAAACATGTCGGTGTGCAAACAATGATATTATTTCCAGGAGGAAATTCTATCGACCAAACATCATTCAACACTGGGCCCTTTTTATATTAGTTCTTTATTACATTATCATTTCCCATTCCATTTCCCATCTTCCGTGTTCTTTCAAAACACTATTTTCCCTCTCGATCATTTGAAAACATTTCCAATAATATAATTCCTTTCTTGAGAAAATATCTTTTTCTCCAGTTAGAAAACATTTCTAAATCCCTTGAATTAACTGATGTTATAAACATCGTTATTATAACTCAAATCATAAATCATTCGTTAACTAACGATATCACTAACCACCCCTTGCTATCGAGCCTTTGAAACATTCAGAGCTCACAACTTTAAACCAAACATTGCTTTCAACAACAGCGTTAAAACCGCTATCTAGCATTATAAAACACTTATCATAACCATAGCATTAAGATTGCTATTAAAACAGTTATTATAACGGCAGCGTTAAAATTGCTGTTTAGAATAAAATACCGTGTGCGGCGCACACGCTTCCGTTGTTCATTTATAAACTATGTTTATTTTAGACAATTCAGGTTCTCCTTTAAACATATTTATAAACTATACATTCTTCTAACCACTTAATTCGATTTCTATAAATCTCCTTTTCATATACATTTTATTTGCAAAATATTTCTTTGTTTTAAACTATTTTTCTTTTACTTTAAACATTTAAAAAATCCTCCTTTAAGCTTTCCTCTATACTTTGCTAAATTCAAATCCATTTCCCATATTGGTTTCAAAACCGATACTTACTTTCAAATATACATTCATATTTGAATTTACCTTTTAATTTATCCAATGGTTAATGATCCACTTAATTTATATCTCTATTAATCATTTTTCTTGGTTTACCCAATGGAATAGGTTTCCATTTGCGACTCAACGAAAAAGAAATTATTTCTAATTTGGAAATAAACTCTGCTTTTAAATTCTAATTTCTTTTTCACATTCGATGATATTTTACGGTATCTAAAATACCAGGTTCCTAAGGCCAGGGTAAATCAAACACACAAATTCAACCATGGAAAATGTAGCATAACATATATCACCATCAAAATAAAACAGTAAATAAAATGTCGAGGGATCCAGTTGGATCCCTCCAACCTGTTTCCCTGCATCCACAGATGTTAGTAACATCAAAAATATCGCATTAATGAAAAAATAAATCAACGATGTGATTATATCAACCAATTTATCAACTATTCAACCAAGCAACCATTTCACATTATAAAATAATTTTAAACGAGTGAGTTTACTCACCTCATTTTGCAGTCGACGGTTCTGCTTTCGTTTTGTTTTAAAATCCAACGGGCGTTTGATTTATCCCGAATTCCAATAGCTCTGTTACCAGCATCGTCAGTGCTATAACATAGATTTCATCGTTTGGATTCCGACGGATTTGACCGCGTTGAATTCAATTGGTTGTAATTTCTTCTCTCTTCTGCTCCTTTGTTCAAAAGGATTCCATAACTTCACCACCATTTGATCAACATTACTGCCACCATCCTTAGTTTTATGATTAATTTAGATTAATCCATGCTTAAGCCTTTTCCCTTCTCCACATATACACGCATCAGTCTACTTTTCAAGCCGTGAAACTCGTCACCCTTACTCTTCCTTTTTGCATTCACGGATATCAATACCTTCCACCGCACTTAGCCCAACGTTCTTCCTTCCAGTTCATGAAATTAACCCCTTTCTCCCATAAACATTTCCCATCTCCCACTTCGTAAATCACCACAACTTCACCCAATAATCCCCACTTCACTGTCACCGTGTTTCTCTTGTGTCCACCACAAGTCCCACTCCAAACCAATAGTTCCCTTCCGCCCCTTAACAGCACTTCACCAAGCCCTTTGTAAAACTCACAACACCCTTCTCAAAAGAATGACCACGGTACCCATTTTCCCCTTAACAATATAAATCCCCTTCCCAGTAGAAGTATCAAAACTGCACACACCCTATCCTCCACGTCATACATAACACGCTCGACGTCCAACCCCGCCTACGCAGCAAACTGCGACGACTTCCATCACAAAACCCGACCAAAACTTTGCCAAAATCTACCTCTTCCGACCATGAGTTCAGCCCTGCCATCGACTTCCCTTCCCAGCTCCACCTGGCTCCCCAACACGCAGCCCTAGCTGCGCCGTATAAAAAGAGCGAAGGGTAACTTGGTTCGAAGGTTATAAACGTTCATACCCAAATGAAGACCAGTATCACACGAGAGAAAGGAACCAAAAATTGATTAATTTGATTTTTATACTCTCTGTGTATTTTCTTTTTGTGTGAAAGAATTAGGAGAAGAGGAAGTGAGAACAGAATTGGGAAATGGGTTTTTATAATGGTGATTGACTTGGTCTACACGGATGTAAAGTAGATTGGAGGCCACGGAATCCAAATCCTTGGAGCGCACGGAATTGAAATGCCGTGTAGAGCACGGCCTGTCTGAATTTTACACGGTATATATGTTGTAATATAAACATTTATGGACAGGTTTATATACGAACCCAACACTGGATAGTTTATGGTTCAGCAAGAATGGACAATTTAATTCATCTGATTTAGTATCAGCATTGTGTTTGGTATGCCAATTCTAATATTTTATTTTAAATTCTGATCGTTGGAATGGTTATAGTTAAAGTGTTCATTGTGGTTTAAGGGTGTACTTGAATATGAACGAATAATCATAAGAATGAACAGTCTGTTTACTGATAACAAAGCTAATCTTGGTGTAAAAAGGTATTCTGAACCCAATGGGACAAGTTTCGTCGAATTCTGACATCGTATGAAAAAAAATCCTTTATAAAACCAGAAATCAACACGCGTTTAAATTTTTCACGATCACCAGGTAAATCAAATCAACTTGAAACTGCGAACACTGACAATAACTTTTCGATACGAACCCAACGGCACTAGTTTCGTCGCATTCTGAGACTGTTTCCCCGGTAGGCTGTTTTTGGCGCGTACCGCACTGCCCTTCTGAACACCAAATTTGCCGATCTCTAAAAATAACAAACTATATATCTACCCTGACTAAAATCGACGATACGAACTCACTGGAACTGGTTTCGTGGCCTGATTCGATCGTCTGTTCAAATTACACTCTAATATCCCTTTATTCAGTTGAATTAATTTAATTGCACTGAACGAGTGTTTACGGCTATCGTGGTCACATACGACATCGGTTTGCCACGCAATTTAACACCGTACAATAATTTAACGCTACGGTCCCAATGAAACTGATTTCGTCGAAATCTGAGTCCGTTTGCAAAACGGCTATTTTAACACGTATAATTTAAATAACGATTTTCCACAGCGACTATTTCAAAATTTGATTTGACCATAACTAACAAATTATAACACGAAATCTAGATTTTTCTCTTTCATATGAAAATTATAATCAATACGGTTCCAACGTGTCTTGTTTCACAGAAATCCGACTTATAACGAATCATGTATTCTCAGTTGAAGTTAAAAACATCATATTACGAACTGCCTCGCCATTTTCGAGCTCGTTTTATATTATATTATAAATTATATGCTTTCATATCGTTTTATTAAATAATTACTTATAAATTTCTATATATAATTTCAAATAAAATATTTAAAATAAATTTAAATATTCAGAATTAAACGGCCGAAAATCTGGGTCGTTACATTCCTTCCCCCTTAAAATAATTTCGTCCTCGAAATTGCTAAGGTAAGAAAAGACACCACATACCCTATTAACTCGATCCACAAACCCCTTTTGTTCACTTCTTAACTTTAGTTTAACTGGACCAATTTATTTTAATTAAAAATATTTATTTATTCTTACCAACGAACATTTTCAAGAATTCTGAAAATTTCCTAACACTTTAAATTCTGAAAAATTTCGGCAGCATCTCCTCTGCACGGCTCAATCGGTACAACCACAACTCGCCTTTCTAGGCCTTCTCCAATCCAAAAGAAAATCAAAAAAAAACAAGTGGCTTGCCTCATTGGCTAATAAAATCATCAACCCAAACAATATTGTAAACATGTACCTTTTTGTCGGGCATAATTCTATTTCTTGCACTTTCTTCCATTCTGCTCAGCATACATATATCCATTTCCAGCTGGTTTCAAATCAATCCCACTTCAAAGTTTGAAATCTCTAATCGACTTCTGATTAATTCATTTCCATTCTCTAATCCAAACCGAGTTCTATTTTCAAAGATCAGCCTTCTTATTCCGCTTGAGTCCAATTCCATCACAGTTTAATTCCAACCAACAGTATCCAATAGATATTCAACTTGTTTAGTATAAGTCGAATCTATTTTAATATTTCGAATTTCAACATCTCTATACTTGATTTCATTCGGGATTACTTCTAATTCAATCCAGTTTTATTTAACTTAAGTTAACTCTCAATTCATTTGATACATTTTGACCATTTTCAATCTATTCAACTTATACAAGTTAAATTTTAAATCTTTAGAATTCAAATTCCCGGGTTTTATTTCAAATTAGTTTGAAATCATATATATGTACATATATATCTATAATCAAATCAATTCAAAAAATTTGAATTTCTAAATCATCTTGTCCTTTTCAAACAGATTTTCATTTTCAAATTACTATGGTAGCAATTCGTCACTCAGAAACTCGAAAATGAATACCGATAATGTCGCGACCCATCATCAGAATTATTTTCTCGCCACTGAAGTGATTTCAGTGCTTAATCACTTTTAAAATCCATTTAAACCATTCTAATTCAAAAATCTCTTCAAACCAATGCTATATCACCTTTCAAGTAATATTTTCAAAATATCCAGGATTTAAATTCCAACTTATGGTTTGAATTAAATTTCAGTTCAGCTTATTTGTATATCCTATTCTTATACAATTTCAATTTGGTTTTATACAACCATTCCAATATTTTATAATTTCCTTTGATTGTAATAACAATCAACACATTCGATAATTTCAGAAAATTATCCCTTTATATCAACATAACTTTTGGGCAAATTATATCACTTACCCACTTTAAAATAATACCGAGTCGATTTGTTCTGTTCGAGAGTTTAGAAACACCTATCGATACGGTTGTACTTCCTGTATCGACCAGAATTCATAAACCACTCAACAAACCAGCCAACACAATATAAAACAATTTTATATCAAATCCACAAATACGCGCTCATATATATACACTCACACTCAATCTAGGGTATTTCTAACTCCATCTTTATTGAGTCACGCCACAGAGCCAAGGTAATCACTTAACCTTCAGCTCTGATACCAAATGAAACGACCCGCAAATCCGTACCCTTTGAGTCGACTAATAATACCACACGTCCAACTCAAATTGCACAGAAATACGTATCATTTTTAGAAAGAAGTTAGAGGATGAGAAATAGAAAGAAAGGAATATTAGAATAGAAGAAAACGAAGATCACAAACTCACAGCGGAACGAATAAAATATATTAGATAACATAACTTTGAAGCACAAATCAGTACTTGTATATATATATATACATACCATTATCAGAGCACAACGATTATCCTTGGAACAGTTATAGACACCTGTTTCCATATACAACATAGTACACAGCGGAAAATATAATAGTCTATAGCCAACTGGTGAAGCCTCCTGCTTCAAGCTTCTTCAAGTGAATCTGTAAAATCCTGACTACTTGACTGCCCGTACAAATTTGGGCACCCAAGAGTTTAGGGAAAACAAACAAAATAAACTCTGGGTCAGTCATGGGACTGGTATGAGTAAACTCCAACCATTTATTTAACTTTCAAAATCCTTTCGAAAGAAAAGATAATCGTAAGACCGATCCACACATAAACACGGATGGTTTTTACCTTACGATAACCCAAAACACTTTGGAAATCATATATTATTTGATATTATAATAATGTCTAATCACAAGTAATTAAAATCTAGTAGAACGCTTGCATCTCACGCTCTACATATATAATATACAATCAAACTCGCAGGCACTTATTGGAGATTGGATTCCAACTTGACAAGGTATGGGACCACCTTCCGAACGTGTATCTCTAGAGACGAATACACTGGGTTCAACAAGAACATCTTGCAACCCGGCCCACACATGACCGACCACTCATTTCGCTTGAGTGTATCGAATGTATATCACCAACGGTTGGGATCAGCAACCGTCTCCCGATGAGGGACAACATCGATAGATTTAAGAACAAAAGGAATTTCTCTAGATAGGTGATCATACATCCTAATGGGTGCGACCCACATAGCCATGCTGCCTGCCCGATTTTTGTCCACTTCCGGGTTGTGAGGCTTGAGGTTTTCATTGTCTTCCAGCACATCTGGCCATCATTCACTTTGAATGCCACATCGTCAGATCCATCGGAAATCACTAATTGATTCCCACAAAAATACTCAGATTGTTAGGCTAAAGAAGTTTCCCTTCTATGCCACCAACTTCGTACGTTTGAAGGAATCAACGTACGTAATCCCCTTTGGAAATACTCTGTCAGACACTCGTCCATACAAGTTGTCCTGGGTCTGGACAAACCGAAGGCACTATCCCGTAAACAGGATAGCCCTTGCATAACTCCGTCTTCAAGATATTCAGCATACTTGATTCGCAACGCTTATGCCAATACGGAGTGGTTCTCTGGATAATAATCCAACCGGTCTCTCCATATTAACAACGTTAAAATGGTCAAAACTTTGATAGTCGGTGATTTAACTATCAAATGAAAACATGTCGGTGTGCAAACAATGATATTATTTCCAGGAGGAAATTCTATCGACCAAACATCATTCAACACTGGGCCCTTTTTATATTAGTTCTTTATTACATTATCATTTCCCATTCCATTTCCCATCTTCCGTGTTCTTTCAAAACACTATTTTCCCTCTCGATCATTTGAAAACATTTCCAATAATATAATTCCTTTCTTGAGAAAATATCTTTTTCTCCAGTTAGAAAACATTTCTAAATCCCTTGAATTAACTGATGTTATAAACATCGTTATTATAACTCAAATCATAAATCATTCGTTAACTAACGATATCACTAACCACCCCTTGCTATCGAGCCTTTGAAACATTCAGAGCTCACAACTTTAAACCAAACATTGCTTTCAACAACAGCGTTAAAACCGCTATCTAGCATTATAAAACACTTATCATAACCATAGCATTAAGATTGCTATTAAAACAGTTATTATAACGGCAGCGTTAAAATTGCTGTTTAGAATAAAATACCGTGTGCGGCGCACACGCTTCCGTTGTTCATTTATAAACTATGTTTATTTTAGACAATTCAGGTTCTCCTTTAAACATATTTATAAACTATACATTCTTCTAACCACTTAATTCGATTTCTATAAATCTCCTTTTCATATACATTTTATTTGCAAAATATTTCTTTGTTTTAAACTATTTTTCTTTTACTTTAAACATTTAAAAAATCCTCCTTTAAGCTTTCCTCTATACTTTGCTAAATTCAAATCCATTTCCCATATTGGTTTCAAAACCGATACTTACTTTCAAATATACATTCATATTTGAATTTACCTTTTAATTTATCCAATGGTTAATGATCCACTTAATTTATATCTCTATTAATCATTTTTCTTGGTTTACCCAATGGAATAGGTTTCCATTTGCGACTCAACGAAAAAGAAATTATTTCTAATTTGGAAATAAACTCTGCTTTTAAATTCTAATTTCTTTTTCACATTCGATGATATTTTACGGTATCTAAAATACCAGGTTCCTAAGGCCAGGGTAAATCAAACACACAAATTCAACCATGGAAAATGTAGCATAACATATATCACCATCAAAATAAAACAGTAAATAAAATGTCGAGGGATCCAGTTGGATCCCTCCAACCTGTTTCCCTGCATCCACAGATGTTAGTAACATCAAAAATATCGCATTAATGAAAAAATAAATCAACGATGTGATTATATCAACCAATTTATCAACTATTCAACCAAGCAACCATTTCACATTATAAAATAATTTTAAACGAGTGAGTTTACTCACCTCATTTTGCAGTCGACGGTTCTGCTTTCGTTTTGTTTTAAAATCCAACGGGCGTTTGATTTATCCCGAATTCCAATAGCTCTGTTACCAGCATCGTCAGTGCTATAACATAGATTTCATCGTTTGGATTCCGACGGATTTGACCGCGTTGAATTCAATCGGTTGTAATTTCTTCTCTCTTCTGCTCCTTTGTTCAAAAGGATTCCATAACTTCACCACCATTTGATCAACATTACTGCCACCATCCTTAGTTTTATGATTAATTTAGATTAATCCATGCTTAAGCCTTTTCCCTTCTCCACATATACACGCATCAGTCTACTTTTCAAGCCGTGAAACTCGTCACCCTTACTCTTCCTTTTTGCATTCACGGATATCAATACCTTCCACCGCACTTAGCCCAACGTTCTTCCTTCCAGTTCATGAAATTAACCCCTTTCTCCCATAAACATTTCCCATCTCCCACTTCGTAAATCACCACAACTTCACCCAATAATCCCCACTTCACTGTCACCGTGTTTCTCTTGTGTCCACCACAAGTCCCACTCCAAACCAATAGTTCCCTTCCGCCCCTTAACAGCACTTCACCAAGCCCTTTGTAAAACTCACAACACCCTTCTCAAAAGAATGACCACGGTACCCATTTTCCCCTTAACAATATAAATCCCCTTCCCAGTAGAAGTATCAAAACTGCACACACCCTATCCTCCACGTCATACATAACACGCTCGACGTCCAACCCCGCCTACGCAGCAAACTGCGACGACTTCCATCACAAAACCCGACCAAAACTTTGCCAAAATCTACCTCTTCCGACCATGAGTTCAGCCCTGCCATCGACTTCCCTTCCCAGCTCCACCTGGCTCCCCAACACGCAGCCCTAGCTGCGCCGTATAAAAAGAGCGAAGGGTAACTTGGTTCGAAGGTTATAAACGTTCATACCCAAATGAAGACCAGTATCACACGAGAGAAAGGAACCAAAAATTGATTAATTTGATTTTTATACTCTCTGTGTATTTTCTTTTTGTGTGAAAGAATTAGGAGAAGAGGAAGTGAGAACAGAATTGGGAAATGGGTTTTTATAATGGTGATTGACTTGGTCTACACGGATGTAAAGTAGATTGGAGGCCACGGAATCCAAATCCTTGGAGCGCACAGAATTGAAATGCCGTGTAGAGCACGGCCTGTCTGAATTTTACACGGTATATATGTTGTAATATAAACATTTATGGACAGGTTTATATACGAACCCAACACTGGATAGTTTATGGTTCAGCAAGAATGGACAATTTAATTCATCTGATTTAGTATCAGCATTGTGTTTGGTATGCCAATTCTAATATTTTATTTTAAATTCTGATCGTTGGAATGGTTATAGTTAAAGTGTTCATTGTGGTTTAAGGGTGTACTTGAATATGAACGAATAATCATAAGAATGAACAGTCTGTTTACTGATAACAAAGCTAATCTTGGTGTAAAAAGGTATTCTGAACCCAATGGGACAAGTTTCGTCGAATTCTGACATCGTATGAAAAAAAATTCTTTATAAAACCAGAAATCAACACGCGTTTAAATTTTTCACGATCACCAGGTAAATCAAATCAACTTGAAACTGCGAACACTGACAATAACTTTTCGATACGAACCCAACGGCCCTAGTTTCGTCGCATTCTGAGACTGTTGCCCCGGTAGGCTGTTTTTGGCGCGTACCGCACTGCCCTTCTGAACACCAAATTTGCCGATCTCTAAAAATAACAAACTATATATCTACCCTGACTAAAATCGACGATACGAACTCACTGGAACTGGTTTCGTGGCCTGATTCGATCGTCTGTTCAAATTACACTCTAATATCCCTTTATTCAGTTGAATTAATTTAATTGCACTGAACGAGTGTTTACGGCTATCGTGGTCACATACGACATCGGTTTGCCACGCAATTTAACACCGTACAATAATTTAACGCTACGGTCCCAATGAAACTGATTTCGTCGAAATCTGAGTCCGTTTGCAAAACGGCTATTTTAACACGTATAATTTAAATAACGATTTTCCACAGCGACTATTTCAAAATTTGATTTGACCATAACTAACAAATTATAACACGAAATCTAGATTTTTCTCTTTCATATGAAAATTATAATCAATACGGTTCCAACGTGTCTTGTTTCACAGAAATCCGACTTATAACGAATCATGTATTCTCAGTTGAAGTTAAAAACATCATATTACGAACTGCCTCGCCATTTTCGAGCTCGTTTTATATTATATTATAAATTATATGCTTTCATATCGTTTTATTAAATAATTACTTATAAATTTCTATATATAATTTCAAATAAAATATTTAAAATAAATTTAAATATTCAGAATTAAACGGCCGAAAATCTGGGTCGTTACAGAAAGCATATGCCTTTGGACTATGACATAAGCCTTTGATTTTGGGACATATAAACATTGCCTATGACAATGACTTAGGACTATGGGAATTATTTTCCCTTTTGGACTATGAACATCACCTATATTGCCTATGACCATGGACATTACTTATGACTAAGAACATAAGCCTTTGAATTGGACATAAACTATTGCTTATGACATAATGAGGACAACTGTGATTTTGACACCCATGATTCATGATTAGGAAAATATTGCTTTAGTTTGGTGATTGTGAAATTGGGTCTAAACCCAATTATTTATTCTACCTGTTCCTTGGTTTTTTTTCTTTGGTTTTAAGACAGTGGGAATTTACCTATTAAGTTAGGTCTTCCCACGTTCTTGAACCTATTTTGCTCATTCTTTGGTTTTAAGACAGTGGGAATTTACCTATTTAGTTAGGTCTACCCATATTCTTGAACCTACATTGTTATCCAAACCTTTTTATGCCAATTATTCCTTCTTGTCATTTTGATTCATTCCCTTTTTATCTACGAATCTAGATTTATTTATAATCTAGGTTGAATCACGATTATTCGAACGGTGGGAATGCGATTTGGGGAAAAACATGGAAATGAATATGAACGTAATTGTAAACTGGGAAATTGGCATAATTTGGAATATGTATTATGACATGCATATTAAAATGAAAACGGGGAAATTTGACATGGATTAGGGAATATGTGATTTTGACATATTAAATTTAGCGTTAGTAAGTAAGCTAAATTTTAGGCATAAAATGTAAACTAGAAAAATATTTCTAGTTTTGCCATAAATTTTGAATTAGGATGTTAAACCAAGATTGGGTTAATTAAGGTTGATTTGGAATAAGTATATTAGCACAATTTTGAATTTATTCATAATTGTGAGCAATTGTCAGGTTTAAAATAAATTATGGTTAGCGACACTAAATTTGGTATAATTTACATACCAAAAAGTATAAATATGATAAATAAGAGAGAATGGGCCATAATAATAAATGTGACAATGTACATTAAAAGAGTAGTAATGAAATAAGTAAATTAGGAGTAATTTACTTATAGAATTCATCATAAATGTTAAATTGTTCATTTACCACAAAATATGTAACTTGGTTAAGTTTTGGCCATAAATTATAAACTAGGATATTTAATCTAGTTTCGGCAATGAAATAGGAAATGGCCTAAACTGCATGTTGGGTTAGGACTTGGGCCTAGAATATAAGTATACTAGTAGGCTTGACAAATAAATATAGGCCAAATTTGTCTAAAAAGGGGAAATGGGCTTTTGAAATAAATTGTTAACAATTTATAAACAAAAGAAAAGTATTTTGATAACATCCCTTTTTATAACACATAGACCAGAAGGTTCTAGGGTGACAGAGAGGATAGTGTCTAGGCTTGGGTTTGGAAAATACAAGTTTCCTGCCCTCCCTGGCTATCCCTAACTGATCCGAAGGACGGGATGGTTGTTTTCAAAACCAGATTTGGAAATTAATCAAAAACCCTTTGAACTTAGAAAACATGAATATGCCTAACCCGAGGTTAGACTGAGTTGCGGTGTAAATCTGCCCGGAACCGACCGGCACATCCAGTAACCGCAGCAATATCTGTCTAATGTGAGAGGTTGCGGCTTTAATTTATTAATTAAAGCTAGAACAAGAATGGGAGAGTTAAGTCCATAGGAACACTTAACCAACCTAACACGGTTAAGCTAGAATGGGAAGGTTAAGGAACACTTAACCAACTTAGCACAGTTAAAGCTAGAATGGGAGGGTTAAGTCCATGGGAATACTTAGCCAAATTAACATGTTGACTAGACTAGAAGGTGGGGTTAAGTAAAGTTAATACACTTAGCCAATTTAACATGTTAATTAGACTAGAGGTTGGGGTTAAGTAATACACTTAGCCAAATTAATATGTTAACTGGACTAGACCATAGGGTTAAGTAAACTTGAACGCTTAACCATCAGAATATGATAAATGAATAGGGTTAAGTAATAAGCATAAAGGGATAACACTTAACCCGTTTAACAGGATAAGGGAAGAGGGTTAAGATAGCTTAAATCAACTAAAGACACTTAACCAATCCAACCTGGTGAGAAAGAAAACTAAGTAGTAAACCTCAGTTGAAAGGGGGACTAAGTAGTTAAACTTAGTTAAGAAAACAAGGAATTTGGAAACTAAGTGGTAAACCTTAGTTAGTAGAACTAAGTAGTAATTCTTAGTATAACACGAAGGAGCAGACATCCATCTGGTTTTAAGAAGGCTCCAACGAATTGGGTTACGAAGCCCGAGGCTTCGAGGGGACGTGAGGGTACTCTTGGTATCCCTCTGTAAGGCTGCAGATGATCATCCTGGGCTCACAGAGGTTAAGGTCTGCGTTAGAAGAACCAAGGGTATGCCTTGGTTGCAATATATATGTGGCAACCTAAAGACTAGGATGGACCAGCGTGATTCGGCGAGAAGACGGTAACCCTGTGATAGCAACTCGTCGTCTACCATCCATCTTGAGTCAATCGAGATACGTGAAGCGGAAAGGCGGAGAACTCCAAAAGACCATATACTTGCTATCTAGTTATGGTTGCGGATGGCCATAGGATAGTGGGGCACCGGGGGCCGGCGTATAGTTCTCATTTTACAAGGTGTGCCTTTCATTAGCTGAGGGAGGGGTCAAGTGGGACCATAGCCACTGGAGTAAAAACAGACCTTAGCATCTGCATCGGCAGATATCTGAAAGCTCCCGACCGAGTTCTGTATTCCTTGATTTGCCCTGTCACAGGACTCGGATCGCACATTACAGGACATGTGCATCTAGACAAGCGATAACGATTCGCGATACATACGTGGGGAAGCCTAGGAACATATACCACTATAGGCAGTGTGTCCTAGACTTGGGGGCATTGTTCGACAGGTAGTGTAATCCCTAGTTGGACTAGGTGGCATAAACCCTGAACTCGAAAAGCGTTCAGCAGATAGCGTAAAACTATAGTTAAATCTAGAAAGCAGTGGATAGAAAACCCTAGATTAGATCTAGGTAACAACTAATAAATGGATGCCTGAAGGCGATGGAAAATACAGGGATTGGGATCACGTTATCGTTACTAGTTGAAACACTAGTTAGGCGGTGCAGAGATATAGAAACCAGTATAACAAGTAAATAGCGAAGCAGCGAAAGTATTAGAGCGTATCCAGTTTATCTTAGCATATCTTGTGACTACCTTGTCTCATCTTGTTGACCCTATCGTCATGGTGTAATCTTGTATTCAGTTAATTCATGTCGTTTTGTTTTCCATGTTCACATGCTAGAAGTTACTGAACTTACTCAGGCTTTATGTCCGACTCTGTTTTTCTTTCGTCTTCTTTCTTCCGTTCTCCCCCCCAGGTTGTTAAGGAGGAAATAGGATAGCTCAGATTTGTTTTGGGATGATTTCTCTTTCCAAGCTTGAAGAATCTTGGATGCATCGACTTTGGATTGCTATGGCTGGCTTTTGTTACATTGGGGAATATAAATGTATTTTATGCTTCTTTATTTTGTAAAGACAGTTGATACTCTGATATTGTAAAGGAACCTTGTACAAATTATTTTGTCAATAAAGCAAAGTTTTATTTTCCGCTGTTTAATGTTTGTCTGTCTTGTAATTTATCTGCATCTTTTACCCATAATGCTCCACAGAACTTAGTGCATTCCCTTTGTGAGTGACACTAACGGACGTAGGGTGTTACACGTGGTATCAGAGCTGAAGGTTACCGGATCAGATAAAAGATTTGAAAAATTATTTTCAACGGTTTTTAAAGAAGCATTTTTAAAAGAAAGGATTTGTTTTAAAGGCATATTCCCCAAAGCCATACGCATTGTCTCTTCTTCCTCTGTTTGAATTCTTGTCTCCTTCTTTCTTGACTCTCTGGGGCTCCTGGCTTTCTGGGAGATAACCTCATCGAAGGGCGAAGTAGTGCCCGACTTCCATCTATAGCCGTAGTTGTTTCACTTACAGCTAGTCTTCTTTCAAGCTTAGTAGGGTCTTCGGTATGATGGAAGCAACTTTCGAGAGATTTGCCATAGTTATACACGGAAAGGGATGAGGAGTTTGGCAAAGGAGCACAACCCTAGGATGAGGAACTCATGGAGATAGGTTTAGCTCACGAAGGAGGAAGAAATTATAAAAGAGGAAGTATCTTTACTCGGGTATGATATGGCATACAAATAAGAACAAAGGACAAGATTTTCAGAAGGGCAAGTACATGCTGAGCGTACCTAGGAGATAAGTGGTAAAAGTTTCTGTTGGAAGAATCTAGTTTTTCTGTTCGGATTTAGCACTTCGCATTTGTTCATATTTGCTTCCATAGTTGAGTCTCTGCACCTTAGTACTTGTATAGTAAGAGGATCCCAATCAGTCTCAAACCCAGTGGGTGGTTCGACCCGTTTATTTTTGGTCAGTAGGGGTTTGAATAGCTATCGAGCTTGCTTATATCATATCATGTCGATCATCTAAAATCGGAGGAGATATTCCCTGGATACTTATCTGATATTGGTTTAGGCCTTTGGGGCTTGTACTTGAGGAATGTCAAGTTCGACTAGGATGGTTTGCGTGAGAGATGAATAGTTGTGACAGGCGCTCTAAAAAGCGCGTAGTGATCTTTCAACCCTTATAGTTTTGGCATGGTAGATAAGGAAGAGACATCTAATCATACACTTGGTACCGTGATTGACATCTGTTTATTTTGGAAATGGAGGTTAGGAACTTCACAATCATGAAGATAAATTGGTTAAGATACAGTGGAGTAAAGCTCAAGAAGGCTAGATACTAGCAACATGCCCATTTTCCTTAAGGGTGCATCCTTGATTTCTCTGTTTAGGAGCTTTACGCGTAGTTGTTTCTCTCTTTCCAAAGTATATCCTCTAGGTCGTATCTGCGATCCTTAGGTAGAAGCCAATGGATGTAAACATGTATTTGAAACATGTTATGGTTGAATGGTTGCAAGTGGTTGCAAATGGTTGCTCGTGGATGCATATGCATACGTATTAGGCACTAGATCAAGTTCGGACGCTCTCATATTGCATTTACATATATGCATTTGTTTATAAGTTGAACTTGATATGATATTATATGGACGTTGCATATGGATGAATGGCTGTGCACGCATGTAGTATTTACATGACTAGGGATGTTTGCATGAATGATTGGACGCATGGCACTAACATGATTTGCATTAAGGAGGTCAACTGAATCAGTAGACCGCCTGATTTTGCATTAGATAGAGACATATACACACACTATGCATATGAACATGAAAGCATTAGAAATCTTTTAAGGACAATGAATGCCTGTGATTGAATGGTTGAGTAGATGGGTGATTGGATGGTAGGACACATTCTTCCTAACTTGAAGATTTCGGGGACGAAATCCTTTTAAGTGGGGGAGAATGTAACACCCCGTAATTCTGCGACATTAAGATTCTCAAATTAAAGTATAATTAATTTTTAAAAGAAAAATTAAAAGAAAAAGATCCATGCAGTTGTTTAATTTAAGTATTGTAACTAACATGAAAAAAAGAAGTAAGGAGAGAACAATAATTATTATTGTTCTAAGACTTATTAATAAAATCCTCTGTAGCTCAGTTGGTTAAGGCATTGGATTTGTAGCATGGAGGTCGGCGGTTCGAACCCTGGTGGTGGCATAATTTTTTATCTTTGTTTTAGAGAGGGCCAACTGAACATGCAAATATATGTACGTATACAAATTCAAAATTTGAAAGGATAAGAACGTACATATAAGGAAATAAAGAAAAAATATATATACATATGAGAATATATATATATATATATATATGCAAAAATATATGTATACGAAAGATAAAATTCAAGATAAGGCTACAGTCAATGAAATATGGCAACATCATTTGAATTTTGAAAATAAAATGAAAGTTGTGCGTATATATATACGCGTAAAATGGTCGTTAGAGGAATTGTATACATATAAGAATATTTCATGTGAATAAAACAGTTAAATAAATTCCAGAAATTCAAAAGTTTGAAAATCAAACTTTTACGCCAAAATAGCTTGTGGGACCCAATGCTGACTCAGCACTGCGTGTATGATAAGGTTTGGCTAGATTCATCTACGTACCTAGACTATTTTCTTAACTAGGTTCAATGCTGACTCAGCGCTGCGTGTACGATAAGGTCTTGAGCAGCTATATAAACAGCCCCAGTCTTCATTCTCTTTGCACCAATTCTCTTCTATCCTTATGCTGCTAAGATTCATGGCTTCTTCCCCTCTTCTAAATTTTCTTAAATAAATAAAATAAAATATGATTCAAGACGAGGAGATGCTGCTAAAAGACTTTTAAGGAGGTATTCAAATCAAAGTTTCAAGTGAAGAATTCAAAGGCTAGCTCAAACAAGTTTCAAGCAACGACGCACGAATCATAGCCACACTTTCCTTCTTTTCTAGATCTATTTTCTGTAAGTTGGTTATTTCTAGATCTGAATATTTTGTTTTATTTGTGACATGAAATTAAAGGAATAAAGGAATATGCCAAATCTCTCTCTCTCTCTCTCTTCGAATCTGTGTTTATACTCTTGGACTGAATTAAAAACTGTTATGATTCGAGAACAAATAAAACTGTAACCGTGACTATGACTATAGAACTGTGGCCTTTGAAAGCATATGCCTTTGGACTATGACATAAGCCTTTGATTTTGGGACATATAAACATTGCCTATGACAATGACTTAGGACTATGGGAATTATTTTCCCTTTTGGACTATGAACATCGCCTATATTGCCTATGACCATGGACATTACTTATGACTAAGAACATAAGCCTTTGAATTGGACATAAACTATTGCTTATGACATAATGAGGACAATTGTGATTTTGACACCCATGATTCATGATTAGGAAAATATTGCTTTAGTTTGGTGATTGTGAAATTGGGTCTAAACCCAATTATTTATTCTACCTGTTCCTTGGTTTTTTTTCTTTGGTTTTAAGACAGTGGGAATTTACCTATTAAGTTAGGTCTACCCACGTTCTTGAACCTATTTTGCTCATTCTTTGGTTTTAAGACAGTGGGAATTTACCTATTTAGTTAGGTCTACCCATATTCTTGAACCTACATTGTTATCCAAACCTTTTTATGCCAATTATTCCTTCTTGTCATTTTGATTCATTCCCTTTTTATCTACGAATCTAGATTTATTTATAATCTAGGTTGAATCACGATTATTCGAACGGTGGGAATGCGATTTGGGGAAAAACATGGAAATGAATATGAACGTAATTGTAAACTGGGAAATTGGCATAATTTGGAATATGTATTATGACATGCATATTAAAATGAAAACGGGGAAATTTGACATGGATTAGGGAATATGTGATTTTGACATATTAAATTTAGCGTTAGTAAGTAAGCTAAATTTTAGGCATAAAATGTAAACTAGAAAAATAATTCTAGTTTTGCCATAAATTGTGAATTAGGATGTTAAACCAAGATTGGGTTAATTAAGGTTGATTTGGAATAAGTATATTAGCACAATTTTGAATTTATTCATAATTGTGAGCAATTGTCATGTTTAAAATAAATTATGGTTAGCGACACTAAATTTGGTATAATTTACATACCAAAAAGTATAAATATGATAAATAAGAGAGAATGGGCCATAATAATAAATGTGACAATGTACATTAAAAGAGTAGTAATGAAATAAGTAAATTAGGAGTAATTTACTTATAGAATTCATCATAAATGTTAAATTGTTCATTTACCACAAAATATGTAACTTGGTTAAGTTTTGGCCATAAATTATAAACTAGGATATTTAATCTAGTTTCGGCAATGAAATAGGAAATGGCCTAAACTGCATGTTGGGTTAGGACTTGGGCCTAGAATATAAGTATACTAGTAGGCTTGACAAATAAATATAGGCCAAATTTGTCTAAAAAGGGGAAATGGGCTTTTGAAATAAATTGTTAACAATTTATAAACAAAAGAAAAGTATTTTGATAACATCCCTTTTTATAACACATAGACCAGAAGGTTCTAGGGTGACAGAGAGGATAGTGTCTAGGCTTGGGTTTGGAAAATACAAGTTTCCTGCCCTCCCTGGCTATCCCTAACTGATCCGAAGGACGGGATGGTTGTTTTCAAAACCAGATTTGGAAATTAATCAAAAACCCTTTGAACTTAGAAAACATGAATATGCCTAACCCGAGGTTAGACTGAGTTGCGGTGTAAATCTGCCCGGAACCGACCGGCACATCCAGTAACCGCAGCAATATCTGTCTAATGTGAGAGGTTGCGGCTTTAATTTATTAATTAAAGCTAGAACAAGAATGGGAGAGTTAAGTCCATAGGAACACTTAACCAACCTAACACGGTTAAGCTAGAATGGGAAGGTTAAGGAACACTTAACCAACTTAGCACAGTTAAAGCTAGAATGGGAGGGTTAAGTCCATGGGAATACTTAGCCAAATTAACATGTTGACTAGACTAGAAGGTGGGGTTAAGTAAAGTTAATACACTTAGCCAATTTAACATGTTAATTAGACTAGAGGTTGGGGTTAAGTAATACACTTAGCCAAATTAATATGTTAACTGGACTAGACCATAGGGTTAAGTAAACTTGAACGCTTAACCATCAGAATATGATAAATGAATAGGGTTAAGTAAAAAGCATAAAGGGAAAACACTTAACCCGTTTAACAGGATAAGGGAAGAGGGTTAAGATAGCTTAAATCGACTAAAGACACTTAACCAATCCAACCTGGCGAGAAAGAAAACTAAGTAGTAAACCTCAGTTGAAAGGGGGACTAAGTAGTAAAACTTAGTTAAGAAAACAAGGAATTTGGAAACTAAGTGGTAAACCTTAGTTAGTAGAACTAAGTAGTAATTCTTAGTATAACACGAAGGAGCAGACATCCATCTGGTTTTAAGAAGGCTCCAACGAATTGGGTTACGAAGCCCGAGGCTTCGAGGGGACGTGAGGGTACTCTTGGTATCCCTCTGTAAGGCTGCAGATGATCATCCTGGGCTCACAGAGGTTAAGGTCTGCGTTAGAAGAACCGAGGGTATGCCTTGGTTGCAATATATATGTGGCAACCTAAAGACTA
This sequence comes from Allium sativum, assembly GCA_030737875.1. Classification (NCBI taxonomy): domain Eukaryota; kingdom Viridiplantae; phylum Streptophyta; class Magnoliopsida; order Asparagales; family Amaryllidaceae; genus Allium; species Allium sativum. The sequence goes on from CM060920.1 coordinate 252,514,888, forward strand.
GGATGGATCAGCGTGATTCGGCGAGAAGACGGTAGCCCTGTGATAGCAACTCGTCGTCTACCATCCATCTTGAGTCAATCGAGATACGTGAAGCGGAAAGGCGAAGAACTCCAAAAGACCATATACTTGCTATCTAGTTATGGTTGCGGATGGCCATAGGATAGTGGGGCACCGGGGGCCGGCGTATAGTTCTCATTTTACAAGGTGTGCCTTTCATTAGCTGAGGGAGGGGTCAAGTGGGACCATAACCACTGGAGTAAAAACAGACCTTAGCATCTGCATCGGCAGATATCTGAAAGCTCCCGACCGAGTTCTGTATTCCTTGATTTGCCCTATCACAGGACTCGGATCGCACATTACAGGACATGTGCATCTAGACAAGCGATAACGATTCGCGATACATACGTGGGGAAGCCTAGCAACATATACCACTCTAGGTAGTGTGTCCTAGACTTGGGGGCATTGTTCGACAGGTAGCGTAATCCCTAGTTGGACTAGGTGGCATAAACCCTGAACTCGAAAAGCGTTCAGCAGATAGCGTAAAACTATAGTTAAATCTAGAAAGCAGTGGATAGAAAACCCTAGATTAGATCTAGGTAACAACTAATAAATGGATGCCTGAAGGCGATGGAAAATACAGGGATTGGGATCACGTTATCGTTACTAGTTGAAACACTAGTTAGGCGGTGCAGAGATATAGAAACCAGTATAACAAGTAAATAGCGAAGCAGCGAAAGTATTAGAGCGTATCCAGTTTATCTTAGCATATCTTGTGACTACCTTGTCTCATCTTGTTGACCCTATCGTCATGGTGTAATCTTGTATTCAGTTAATTCATGTCGTTTTGTTTTCCATGTTCACATTCTAGAAGTTACTGAACTTACTCAGGCTTTATGTCTGACTCTGTTTTTCTTTCGTCTTCTTTCTTCCGTTCTCCCCCCCCCCCCCCCCAGGTTGTTAAGGAGGAAATAGGATAGCTCAGATTTGTTTTGGGATGATTTCTCTTTCCAAGCTTGAAGAATCTTGGATGCATCGGCTTTGGATTGCTATGGCTGGCTTTTGTTACATTGGGGAATATAAATGTATTTTATGCTTCTTTATTTTGTAAAGACAGTTGATACTCTGATATTGTAAAGGAACCTTGTACAAATTATTTTGTCAATAAAGCAAAGTTTTATTTTCCGCTGTTTAATGTTTGTCTGTCTTGTAATTTATCTGCATCTTTTACCCATAATGCTCCACAGAACTTAGTGCATTCCCTTTGTGAGTGACACTAACGGACGTGGGGTGTTACAATTATGCTCTCGTTCTAGGTCGTAGGCGGGCTAGAAGGGACGTTATACAGTTCAGAGCAAGGCGGGACGTGCTAAACGAGGCGGAGTGACCCAAAACTTCCTGATACGAAGTGATACGAGTTACGGGAGTGCGGGGCGACCCAGCTCGGTCTGGCTGAAGGTGGTGCGAGCTAAAGGACGCAGAGCGGGCTAGGTTAAGGCGACGCAAGTTTGGACAAAGTGGGGTGACCTAAGCACGCTTAGAAGGAGTTAAACCAAGATGATGTAGTTTGGGCTTTGATGAAGCGGACTAAAACCTTTAGTGAGCTGGCAATCTAAGAACCCTGCGAGCTAGCATCTGAGTGAACCAAAATGCCCCCAACGACTTAAGATGCTCAAACGGGCCAAAGCTTCCTGAACACCCCATATTATCTAAACGACCCAAGATATCACAACGACCTAGAGCACTTACGTGAGCTAAAGAGCTCATCGAGTTAAAGAAGACATAATGACCCAAAGGGCCTAACGACCTAAAATCATAAACAAACCTAAACATGCTCATTATTTTCTGGAACATATTTTATGGGTTAACACCTACCACTAACCTGTATTATAAATGTCCCATGAAAGCAACAAGGAAAGCACTTTTGGCCATTGCTTTGTCTCTTCACTTATTGTAATTGCCTTGTACTCAAAATTTCCGTTGTTTTCTCCATTGTAACTCGATTATTCTCAAGTAGTATAAGAGAATTATATAGTGGACATAGGCTCATTAATGCTGAACCGCTATAAACTCGTGTGTTCTTGCATTTTCCTCATTTTCATTTGTAGTTCTTCATTAATTATCTTCATATTTTTTGTATGAGTGATTGTGCCACTTTTTGGCATCAACACTTTGGTGATTTCACTTGGAAATGTAGATGTTCAGTAATTAAGGGTTTTAAATCTACTTTTGAATCACCAAGTTTAGAGAGAAAATCCTATTTCCCCTACATTTCCTTCGCTTTCGACATTTTCATCATTTCCAGCAAGAATGGTGTCAATAAGAACCGATGATATCAGGGTTTCCTCCAGGCCTTCAGCTAGTAATGTGCAACAAGCAGTAAACCAACCTGCCCAAGCTCCAGTTCTCGGTTTGGTATTGAACCGACCAGGTACCCCGGTCGCTACCACCTCCATTGCCCCCAACAGACCATGCTCCTACTACGGCGTTCACCACCAGAGATGTTTTCATGCTGCTTCTGAACAGAATGTATGAGATAACATCGGCGCTAAACTCTTAAAGGCATAAGAATGCGGCAATGAGACGGGATATGGATCAGATGGCTAGGAAGTGGAAAGAATTTAGGAGGCAGAGAACTCCTTCCTACCACATTATCAAGCAACTAAAGGCTCGTCATCATATGGGAGGAGTCAGGTGCAGACATGTCAATGGCGACAATATGCAAGAGAAAAAACCATCAGGAACTCCGACTCGGTATGCTCCCAGTTCGAACAGGGTAAATAGATCAGGTTAACCAGGTTGAGCCGAGGAATACCGGTCGAGATAGGTTGAGCACACTACTTTACAGACCCGAAACTCTCCTCCTCCCAGGAATCGCTATACTTCTAGAGCCACTCATGCTCCCGTAGTTCCTCCCTTATGTCCTGTGAATGACCGGGACAATAGGGGCCGAGGAAGTATTGCCTGAATGGCAGACTAAGCCACATTGCCTGATATGGGGGTAAGAGCGACTCAGCGAGCTGAAAGTATAGAGCCTGAGAACGTACTGACCAATGTTGAGGTAGCAGCGATGGTACACCAAATTATGAATAATAGCAAGGGGCATGCCAATGAAGATTGGGGACTAGAACATAGTTATACTCCTTTTACGAACGATATTCTACAACTGAATTCTGGGAAGGTTTAACTTGCCTCAAATGAATCATTACTCAAGAAGGACTGATCCAAGCCATCACCTGCTAAGTTACACCTGGTTCATGAATGTGGCAGTAGCCCTGGATGCCATCAAGCGTAAGGTCTTCCCTATCTACCTCGATGGGGTTGCGCTTATGTAGTTTGTTAGGCTGCTCCCAAGGTTAGTACCAAAATTCAAAGAATTGGGTAGAAAATTCCTGAACCAATTATGTCTACATGCTTCCAAGTCCAAGAACATGATGTCACTCTCCCGAATTACTCAAGCTCGAGGCGAGTTGCTTAGAAATTACATCGACCATTTTAATACGGTCGTTACTAACGTCAAAAATCCCAACCCAAAGTTAGTGTTGATGACATTGGTGGACGGCATTGATTTCGAGACTGAGTTCGGAAAGTACTTAACTAGGAAGCCGCCTTTAAGCCTTGACGTGTATCATGAGAAGGCAAACGTACACTTGCGTATTGAAGAGGTGAGGAATAATAAAAAAAAAGGAGAGTAGAAGACACAGTTAATGAAGGGATACACAGTAATGTGGCAGTGAAGCAGTCTGGAGATAATTGCGGGAAGGTTGAAGTGAATGTTGGGAATCGCAATAAGCGAAATAGAAACCAGCGGAGAACTGGTAGCGGAGGAAGCTATAACCAAAAGGGGGATGCTAAGAAGCAACCTTGGTTCTGGACATTTGACACCTACACACTGTTGAATGACACATTGGAAAATATTATCTTGATGCGTGCAACACAGTGCATTTTAAGAAGCCATCCCCGGGTGAGTTGACTATGAAGGAGGTACAGACTGGTAAGTTCTGTTTGTTTCATGAGACCCACGACCATACAAAAAACGGGTGTCGTCATTTCAGAGACATCGTTAGGAAGTTGATCATAGATGGAAAGCTTGATGAATACAAGGTTTCCCCAAGGGAAAAGGGGGCAAGGGGATACAACTTCCAAACAAGGTCGAGCAGCTCCCAGAGCTGTCGCCTATCCTGGAAACAGAGATAAAGTTAAAATTATTGTTATCAATACATTCGTCGGAGGACCACATCTGGTGGGTTTCAGTGTGAAACTATGGAGTAGTATGTGAATGTTGTGAAACATTTGGAGTTCGGGGAGTCCAGTAACCCTGAAGAAGTGCATCCGTTGAAGTAGTGAAGGACAATAGCTGACGATATCATCTTCCGTGATAGAGAGTTTGAGAGAGTGGAAACCCCTAGTATTTACCTATTAGTAATTTAGGCCATCATTGGCCTTGCCACCGTACGGAAGGTCCTTGTTGACTCTGAGAGTTTTGAATATATCTTACTCAAGAGAGCCTACAACTAGATGAGGTTGGAGGCGAGAGACTAGAAGCCATGCAAAGACATGATAAATGGCTTCAGTGGTACGACTAATGAGCCGGTAGGGATGGTTGAGTTACCGGTCGAATCAGGTGAAGGGAACCATAGAAGAGTGTGGATCCTTTCATTTCCTGTGATGGACATAAACTCTACGTACAATGCCTTTTTGGGACGATCGGCCCTTGCTGAACTTAGAGCATACGTAGCACATTGGTGCTTGCTCTTGAAGTTTCCGATGGAAGGTGGAGTCGGAGTTGTACAAGGAGATCAAGTAGCAGGACGTACATCCTACTTAGCAGAATGGAAAGAAATTTGCATCAAAGAAGGTAGAGAGATCGAAGACCACCCACCTCCAAATAGGTGGATAGCAAATAAAGGAGACATCCCGACCGGGGCCATCCGGTCACCAACTCGAGGACATTGATCAAAGAGAGGATGAGAAACCAAGGTGTAAAAAGGTGACACCTAACGAGACTATGGTGGATATTCTGATTGATAACGATGACCCGACTAAGGTCTTAAAGATCAGATCCCATCTAACCCCCTCCGGATGAGGGAGTTGATTGACTTTATCCATGCAAACCTTGACTTGTTCGCATGGACCCATGCTGAAATGTGTGGGATATCTCCATCAATCATCATCCACTCACTCAATATCGACATAAAATAAGTCCCGATAATGCAAAAGAGACGTATGCTTAGCCTAGAGAGATTGTCAATGCTCAAGGAAAAAGTTGAAAGGCTAAAGAACAACGGGTTTATTTGAGACTCAACATACCCTAAGCAGATATCAAACCCAGTTCTTGTAAGGAAGGCCAATGGGAAGTGGCTAACATGCATTGATTTCTTAGACTTGAACAAGGTGTGCCCCAAAGATAGCTTCTCGCTTCCCCAGATTGACCATATCGTCGACTCAATGACTATACATGAATTTCTTTCTTTCATGGGTGCTTACTCTAGACATAACCAGATACCATTGCATGTTCCGGACCAAGAATATACCAAGTTTATAACAGATCTTGGGTTGTATTATTATTCGTTTGTACTTCTCGAACTAAAGAACGCCGGAGTAACATATGAATGATTAGTCAACTGCATTTTCCAAAACCAAACTATGAGATCGATGGAGGTATATGTGGATGACTTGCTTGTGAAGTCGAAGCAATCAGCCAACCATGTCATGGACTTAGCTGAAATAGTTGGCATTCTTCGACCGTACGGGATGAAGCTCAACCCTTTGAAATGCTCTTTTGGTGTTGCAACTGGGAAAATTTTGTGCTTCATCGTTATCTCACGCGGGATTGACATTAATCCTTATAAAATTGAAGCTGTAAGGGATATCCAAGAACCTAGGAAGATCAAGGATATGGAAGTATGGCTGGGAATGTGGCAGCATTGGGCAGATTCATATCCAAGACTATTGATAAGTGCCTCCCCTTCTTTGAGTGGATTAAGCGGGGGAAGCGCAACTTTGCTTGGATGCCTGACTGTGGCAAAATTCCAGAATTTGTTGAATCATTTGTATAGGCTACTATTCTACCGAAACCAGAGGATCACAAAGACTTGTCCTTATATTTAGGAGAATCTCCACATGCCATCAACTCAGCGTTTGTCCGCGAAGACAACCAGGTCCAGCGAGGGTGTATTATGTAAGTAATAAGTTGATGGAGGGAAAAACACAACTATCCAAAGATCGAGAAGCTTTCTTGCAGCTTGTTGATAACCTTCAGGAAGCTCTGTCACTACTTTTAGGCGCGTCCTATCAAAGTGTACAACGAATAGCCGCCACGAGGGGCCTTTTAGTGACCTGAGGCATATGGAAGGTTACTCAAGTGAAATATTGAACTCAGTCTATTTGATATTCCATATATCCCTCAACGGGCTATTCAAGGACAAGTTTGGCGCACTTCATAGCTGAATTCAGTGCTCTAGAGAATGAGGAGGATGTAAGATTTAGGCCACCAATTACCATATGGAAATTATATACTGACGGAGCTCAACACGATCGATGTTCATGCAATGAGGTTGTTTTATTAACTCCAAAGAGACATTCAATCTATTATGCATTAAGTTTGGAATTCCCATCCACAAAGAATGAAGCCGACCATGAAGCCCTGTTTGCAGGGCTGAAACTCGTAAAGGAACTGGGAATTAAAGCTATTGACATTTTTTGTGACTTACAAGTTGTTGTGTTTCAAGTCAGGTGGGAGTTCCAAACAAAGGTGGCACGACTTGCAAGATACCTCAACTTGGTGGGAGAACTACTGGAATGGTTTGACTATTACAACATTTCTCATGTTCCAAGGAACCAAAACCAACAAGCCGACTTGCTAGCCAAACTAGCCAGTTCAGACAATCCAAAGCCAATGGAGATGGTCCTGATAAAAGTGTTGGACACTCCAAGTATAGATCAGATGTAAAGTGATAAAGTCCTTGATGCCAAGCCCGAGAGGGTTCCATAGATGTCTCTTATCAAAGACTTCCTCTTACGGGGAACCCTTCCATAATGAAAAAATTATAGGTGTGTCCTTATACATAAAGCTTCAAGATACATTATTCAGGGAGATGCTATGTTTTGGAAGGTCTTCTACGTTCTTTTTCTTTGGTGTATTGCCAACGATGACGTCAAACACGTATTGCAAGAAGTACACGAAGAAGAATGTGGCGATCACACTGGAGGGCAAACTTTGGACAAGAAGATACACGACTATTCTGGCCTACCCTGAATTGAGATGCGGCTGATTTCTCATGAAGTTGCGTCAATTGCCAGAGGTTTGCAAAGATTCCCAGAGCTCCACCAACTCAATTCACCTATATAGTCAGTCCTTGGCCGTCTGAAGCCTGGGGATAGACATAATTAGCAGCCTTCTAATTTCCAAGGGTGGAGCAAAGTATGCGATCATGGCAGTGGACTACTTCATGAAGTGGGTCGAAAGCCGAACCACTGACCACGATCCCGACGAAGCGGGTAATCAACTTCATTGTTAGAAACATCATATGTCAATCTGGAGATCCCAGGACTGTCATTACTAATAATAGGACCTAATTCGATAGTAACGACCTTAGAGATTTCCGTCGATGATATCACATTGAAAAGAAATACATTGTAGTTGCACACCCTCAATCAAATGGATAGGTAGAAGCTATGAATAAGACCATCAAATCCATAATAAAGAAGCAACTAGAGCAGGATAAGGGAAAATGGGTTGATAAAATACCACTAGCCCTTTGGGCATATTGCACAACCTATAAATCTGCGACTGGCTACACTCCATTCACAATGTCCTATGGCTGCGAGGCGGTGATACCTGTAGAGCTCGAAGTTCCCTCTAATAAAACGACTTACTATTGGCACTTCTTCAGGAATCACGTGACATGATTGATGAGAAGAGAGAGGAGGCTAACTTGTGTGCTTCGGTGCATAGACATCAGGTTGTCCGACATTACAATAAGAAGGTTCTGTCCAAAACCTTTGAACCTGACGACCTCGTTATGAAGCGCATCTTCCTGGCTCTAACTCATATGGGCCCGAGATGGGAAGGACCTTATGTCATCCACTGGAAGCTTTATAATGGAACCTTCAGGCTAACGACTGATGAAGGTGATTATCTACAAAGAGCACGGAACGCCGAGAGCTTACGACCTTATTTGACTAAGGCCTTTACTCCTTTTCAATTTATTATTTCATTTTTCAACCATGTAATAAGGCGTGACTTGCCAATTGTCATTGTTTATAAAGAAAATATCCTTCCATTCTCTATGAATTTGTTTTTTAATTTGGCTATGTGTTGTGATTCGACCGATCTGTGCTAATATTCGAGCGAAAGGGATGGATGATTCACTAATGACGTTCATTCGCTCATGTTTTGACGAGCTAACTCAATTCTGCAACTAGTTGAGTATGAGTTGACTAAATTCGAGTTTGACATCGACACTCGAATCTGGGACCCTTACTTTGTAGACTAAAGTGCAAGAACATTTTTTTATTTACAATGCAGGTTTTATACTAGACTACAAGCAAAAATGCTGGGGCCGCACTCACAACAACAACAAAGGGACAATGAACGAAATAAAAAATGAGTCTACTAAGCCTTTGATGGATTGTCATCTGCTTTTGACTTCTTCTTCTTCTTCTTATCAAACTTAGCCTCAGTATGAATGCGCCCCTTGCATTTATCGATAGAAGACTCCTATGCCTCCAACACGGGATTGCTATGTTTTTCTTTTGGCACTTTCCCGGAGATCAAGGCTTAATTTAGGAGGTGTCTACGCTAGGAGGTGGAATGACTTGTAGCATCTTAATCATAAGGAGTTCATAGCTTGACTAAAATTTGAGGTAAAGAAGTTTTCCTTTAGCTCGATCCTTCATTTCTGTAATGCTCAAAGGATCGATCTTCCCGAACTCACTAGTGTATATGACGTCATCGTTGCCTTCGGTCGGAGTCTTCTTATAATTAAGGTTCCTGAGAGCGTAAATCATCTCTTCCTCCTTCCCACACCTTTGCCTTGGGGCTGTTAATGTTCTTCAGCCATTTTATTTCATCCTCAGTAGTAGTCTTCTCAACAAGTAGACCAAAAGCAGGGAAAGCAACAATCAGTCCAGGTGGAATAACGGGTCTCCCAAATGGAATCCCGTCTACTAGGTGACATGTCACAATAACTTTCTGGAAGTGAGGAGAGAAAAGAGAAATACCTCGACCGGAACGTGTCCAGGTGTGGCACGAGTCCATACTTCTTTGATAGGAGTTAGAGGCTTTCGTGGGGGCAAACTCTGGCTCATTTGGATTATACTCCTCCATTATTTCTAAGGTATGAGCTCGAGGAGGTGGGATGAGTGCTTCTTTAGCAGATGGATCCATACTCCCCCTTTCACCATGAATTATTCCTGACTCCCCCTTAAACTATGTCTATCTTATCTATATTCTATTTTATAATTTCTCCCCCTTTGCTATCAACAAAAACTATACTAAAATATACTCCCCCTAAATCTATGCTATAAATGAACATAGTACTAAATAACTTATTATGTATATATATATACATATATATAATTTTCCTAAGATTATAATACTAAATCAATACTATTGTATATCTACTTACTAAAATAGAAAGATAATGAAAACTAACATTGTATAAACTATGTAATATAAACAATGTTTACAAACAAGTCAAACAACATATACAAAGCATTCAAATAAAGTATTTATGAGTACACGTATTTACAACAAATTTACGAATATACATCTTACAACATTTGTACGAAAATCTAAAGTTTAATGCTTTTTGACGATTGGAGATTGGTGAATTGGGCAATGGGTATATTTAAGATAAAATTCTCGACTTTGCTCAACTACTTTACCATTTCTTCCAAAGCATACTTCACCTAAACATATAACATTATCGTCTTCGTCCATATTTTCGTTTATCGCCTCTTATTCCTTTTCTTCTACCATTACATCTTCCTCTTTTTCTTCATTTTCTTCTTCCTCTTCTTCCATTTGACTATTATCTTCGATAATGATTGGATTATTGTGGTTATCAATAACAAACCATTGCAAATTTCTCATCATCTTCCCTTGTTTCTTGTGCTTCTTGTTCATTCTTATTTGTAGAACTTGAATTTCAGTAAGCATCTGCAATACATCCTTCATTGATTCCTCCAGTTTTAGACTCTCGCAAGAATAGTTCGTTGAAATGGACCTTCGGATGGTCCGGAAAACGAAACGGGGGTGTTTTGATTGATATTATTAGAGGATTTCATTGTTTTAATTGTTTTAGAATTTTTCCAAAGATAAAATCAGGAGATGAAGTAAATTCAAAATAACGAGTTTAAATATAGGTTGTAACTAACTTTTGGTGGGAATTAATTTTAAAAATTTGGCAGTTATATGTCGACATGTATAAACATGTATGTCAACATATGTGTAATTTTTATTTTTATTTTTTTGATTTTTATTATATATTATATTATTTATATTAATATATTTAATTACTCTATCTCACTCAAGGAAAAAATTCCTAATTTTCTTCTAAATTTAGTAAATGTTGCTTCATTTAAAGGTTTGGTTAATATATTGAATATTTTTTTTTCTATTTCAATGAAATCTAGTGAAATTTTCTCTTTACTTACGTTATCTCATAGAAAATGTTGTCTTATATCTATATGTTTAGTTCTCGAATGATGAGTTGGATTTTAAGATATATTTATAGCGCTTTTATTATCACAATATATTGGTAATTTATTTATATTTAACCCAAAATATTTATAGTTTGTTACATATATATTACTTGTGAACATGCCAAAGCAGCAAATATATATTATGCTTCAGTTGTAGAAAAGGATGTTGTATTTTGCTTTTTACTAAACCAAGAGACTAGAGAATGACCTAAGAAGTGACATGTTCCACTAGTGCTTTTACGATCTGATTTACATCCCGCGTAGTCAGCGTCACAATAGGATATTAAATCAAAGGAATTTGTGATGACCGCCCAGAGCCCCTGCACTAAACAAGAGGAATAATGCACTGAAAGGTGTGCCAGGAAGCTGTGGACGATCATCATAGGTAGGTAAACACAATCGATACCTATCGTAGAACTCATAGTGTAAGGATAAAATGTAGTAGAAGATATACAACAGGTAATAGTAGTGAAGCATCATATAACAAACTTTTGGAACTCTCACAATATCTTGAAAGATTATCCAAACATCATAGGAAATATAAAAGTTTGTACATAAAGCCTCACTACAACATTCATAGAGTAACTCAAACAGCGGAAACAGAAATAGTAGATATTAATAAAAGGGGTACGTAATCCTCTAGCTCGCCTCCGAACTACAACATCGTCCTCACAAATCAATTGTCACCTGCCACCTAGTCTGCCTATCCACAACCAGAGGAACAACCCAAGGTAATAAGAGGGAAACATAAAACCTTGAGTCAGACAACAGTCTTAGTGAGCGATAAAACAGCTAATAAACATCAACAATAAAGTGTATGAGAATGGATAGATAAACATACTAATCTACCCACAACACTAGAGAAGAACTCAACCCTATCTTCCCTACATCGGACAGTGATAGCCTTCACAACAACATTTTAACCATACATTCATGGAAACCAGAACACCCATTAAATCATGGCAAAGCACTCATGACATCCAAATTATATATCTTATGTAAACCATCCTAATCGAACTCAACATCCATCAAGCACAAGCCACATAGGCCTAAACCAATATCAGACAAGCACCTAAGGAATATCTCCTTCGACGTTGGACAATCTACATGAGACGGTTCAAACAAGGCAACTAATCAACTGTGACAGACTCTGGCTATCACCGCCAATCCTGATTCGAAACCATCGTTTACATATGACGGCCAACCTTACCATATGTCAAGGGCTAATGGTAACCCCAGTTCAAGCATAAACTCCATACGTCTTTCAACAATACATATGTTTGTCCAACCTTGACAACTAGACCTTTCAACGATACCCAGGGTACTTGGCCTACAACTGGTCTTTTAGACGTCTTTATTGTACCCCTGCTTCGAGCCTGCTAGAACTTACGATAACGATAATCTCTCGGCCTACATATCTCTGGTCATCCAACCCGATGACTTTTCTCAACTCAAGTAACCTTCTCAAGAAACCACTATCCACCAACTCACGACCTTTGAGTTGTCACCTCATTCGCTGTTCTACACTGATCAACGAACACCTTTCAACACTTCGAACCTTCCTACTTGAATTTATTTCGAAGTCACACCATCACCGAGCCAAATTACAACACTGCACTTTGGCCAGGGTTCAGTGGGTTGCCCATAATTTTTTTTTCAAGCCTTTTAATTCAAATCTGGGTCATACCCAAAAAATATAATTTTCACAAATGACCCTGTGTGACCGATCCCAAACCATGCTCGGTCCCTTGCATGATTGAACTCCACTTGCTCGAGCCACACAGCACGACTCGACCAGAGCCATCCTGACCGATCCAACCTGCTCGATCAGAACCACCTGTGCATGACTGACCACTTCATGCTCGACCCGAGCTTGCTCGACCCCATGCATCATTGCTCGACCGATCCTGACATGCTTGACCAACCATACTTCTTCTCGAACCCGGCCTGCTCGACCCGAACCAAAAGATGCTCAACCCGACCCTATTCTGGCTCGCTCGACCTGGCCAGATGTATGCTCGACCGACCCCATACTGTACTACACTTGTACTACACATTGTACTATCTGCTAGACCAACCCACTCGCACACATGACCACCCACTCGCACGCACGGCCCGTGGCCTGTACAGCCCCAATTCAAGTCCAATTTCGACCAAAACTTCGCCAATCGATAATCTCGACCAAATCTATTCGTCCAATTCATCAAATACAACCATGAGCATATTATGAAATCATTAACAACATGATTATGACAATTTTCATCAAAATTGTGCAACTTCATCAAAATTATGATAAATGAACATATGAACTAAATTATGGATCTAACTTGCACGAACATATGAAATAACATAGGAATCACCGGTTTAAACTTGCTAAATTAAATCCATGGTGTTTCATATGTAAATGGACTTACCAAAGTGTAGATCTATAGGAAAATGCTTGAATTTGATGAAAAACATGATCAAACATTAATATGCTTGATTGAATCTGTGTGAGGGATGCATATCACTCACCAATTCTCCAAATCAAAGCAAAAACAATGAATTAAGAATCTGGACAGCAAGGAATTGGATCCAAACTCCATGATTCAGTGAACTCTCCCTTGCAACGATGTAGATCTAGCCTCAAAAGGTGTAGATCTTCGATTTCCTAAGATTTAATGGTGGAAAGATGGAGAAATGGAGGATCCCTTGGCTCTTCCAAATGATAAAATGGGGAAAGTAAAATATTTCCCATACCTCCCACCCCTTATTTATAGCCTTCCACTAACACACTAATGGGCCTCTTCAAATTAGCCCATTATGGCTTTAAAACTTGAACAATCAACTGTTAAACCTTAAAATAGCGATTTCTCCCAAACCGCTGAACCAAATCTTTAGTGTAACCACTCTACAGAAAGGCAATCATCATTTATTTTTCAATGGCATAAGTCTCATCACCTGATTCAACCTAGGTCAAAAGTTATGCCATGTACGAGACTGACAGGGGAAAAATAGTCACAAACAAAATTGGTAAAAATTATGGACATATCTCACATCTCCATAAACAACATTTCAAAATATGAGAATTATCCAACCCTCAGGGAATAAAATAAAAATATTTTACATTCTTCCGATACGTAAAATGCAGGTTGTTACATTCTCCCCCTTTTCCCCCCCTCCCGCCCTTAGGAATTTCACCCTTGAAATTCCATGCAAACACAAGCATGCACAACAATTCCGCATGCCTATCACTCATGAGCAGCCGATTCTAACATCCAAACCAGCAGCTAAAAGACCATGCATTCATAGCCCTATCCTAGCACGTGAAATTCAAAAACAACCATAGCACAAGTTACAACGATGTAAGGTGACACGACACTAACAGGTCATACCGATGAAAAGTTCTGGATGGGTTGCTTTCATGCTCTCTACCGTCTCCCATGTACAATCGTCGCCATCCTCCCTCCATTGTATCTTGACTAGCTTAACCGTTTTCCTCTTAAGCTGTTTCGTATCATTCCTCACCACAAGAAGTGGCTTATGAGGTCTCGCCACAATGATCTCGACTTCTAGGTCTTCGTACTGCTCTGGAGATACCACCATATTCATATCATGCACTAACTTCCGTAGAAACGACACATGAAACATATTATGCACACTCGACATCTTCTCGGGTAATTCCGATCTATATGCGAGTTTTCCAGTTCGCTCGACTATCGGAAATAGCCTAACGAACCTTGGATCTAACATTCCTTTATTTCCAAATCGAACCACATGCTTCAACGGCGAAATCTTCACAAAAACCATATTGCCAACGTCGAATTCCAAATATTTTCGATGCTTATTTTCATAACTCTTCTGACCATCTTGGGCTGCCTTCATTCGTTGCCGAACGATCTCGATACAATCTGAGGTCTCCCTGATTATCTCTGGCCCAAGTATCAACTTATCTCCAGTTTCTAACTAACATACTGGAGAATTGCATGGCCTCCCATATAATGCCTCGTATGGTGCCATCCCAATGCTCGAATGGTAGTTATTATTATATGCAAACTCAACTACTTGTAGATGGTCTTCTCATGATCCTCCGAAGTATAACATACAAGACCTCAGGAGATCTTCCATAACCTGGTTAACCTTCTCAGTTTGACCATAAGTTTGGGGATGATATGTCGTTCTCAAGCACAACTCGGTTCCCAAAGCCTCTTGCAAACTTTTCCAAAATCCACTCGTAAACAATGGATCTCGGTCACTCACTATACTCTTTAGGATACCATGGAATCTAACTATCCACTTCACATAAAGCTCATCCAATTTCGACGCCATCCTAGTCGATTTGATTGAAATAAATCTCACACTTTTGGTCAAACGATCCACGATGACACAAATCCCTTCGTTTCCTGCCCTGGTTCTAGGTACTCCATCAATAAAATCCATCGATATCTGCTCCCACTTCCACGTAGGAACTTCCAATGGCTGAAGCAATCCACTCTACCTTTTCTATTCAGCTTTCACCAAGTGACAGTTCATGTACTTGGAAATGAACTTTCCAGTATCTCGCTTCATCCCCTCCCAGTAATAGACTCGCTTCATGTCCTGAGACATATTACCACCAGGATGAATCGTCAACTTCAAGTGATGATATTCCCTTAGAACCTCATCTTTCAACCCATCAATATCAGGAACAACTAATCGCCCATGCTTTTGAAGCCAATCTTCTTAATAAACTTCAAACTCTTTATTCTCTGGTTCCAGCTTTTGAATAAACTCGACAAGCTTCACATCTCGCTTTTGGCTGTCGCCAATCCTTTCAATAAGAGTAGGTCTTATTGATAGGCTTGCCAACATTTCAGGTTCCAACTCACACCTTGGTCTTAAATCAAACCTTGCCAAATACTCGAGGCTCCTCCATTTCGAAAACATCGCTCCCAAACTTGCGTGTCTTCGACTTAATGCATCTGCAACTGCGTTACCTTTGCCCGGAGTATAAGCTATATCAAAATCATATGATGCTAGAAACTCCAACCATCTTTGCTGCTTAAGATTCAAATCCTTTTGAGAGAAAAGATACTTCAACGATTTGTGATCCGTAAACAACTCGAATCAAACTCCCAATAGGTAATGTCTCCACATCTTCAGAGCAAACACAATCGCCACCAATTCCAAGTCATGAGTTGGGTATTTCTTCTCATGCAGCTTCAGTTGCCGACTTGCGTAGGCCACAACCTTATTCTTCTACATCAGTACTACTACAAGCCCAGTACCACATGCATCAGTGTATACCACCATCTCCTCATTTACACTTGGAATGGTCAAAATAGTAGCACTCATCAACCTCTCCTTTAGGATCCCAAACGCTTGTTCACACTTTGCATCCTATGTGAACACTTGATTTTTCTTCGTCAATCCTGTCAATGGGTGAACCTATCTTGGAGAAGTCCTTGATAAACCATTGATAATAACCTTACAACCCAAGGAAACTCCGTACATCCTTCGCATTCTTCGGTCGATCCTAGTCCTGGATTACTGCCACCTTAGCGGGGTCCACCGCTATACCAATCCAGAAACAACATGGCCAAAGAACCTCATTTCCTTCTTCCAGAAGTGAGACTTCGAAAACTTAGCTATCAACTGATGCTTCCGCAAGATTTCCAACACAAATCTCAATTGCGTTTTGCGCTCTTCCTTACTCCGAGAGTAAACCAGAATATCATCCACGAACACAGGCACGAACTTGTTTAATAGTTCTCTGAAAACCCTATTCATAAGATCCAAAAAATACGCTAGCGCGTTAGTAAACCCATACGACATCACCAACCATTTGAAGAAACCGGATGGTGTCCTAAAACCAGTTTTTGGCACACTATCCTTTGGCACCCTCAACTGGTGAAATCCCGTTGCCAAATCCATCTGCGAAAACACTTTGGCTTCGTGAAGCCGAACGAACAAGTCATCAATCCTTGGCAATGGATACTTGTTCTTTTTGTTAACCTTGTTCAGCTCACAATAGTCCACACACAATCTTCATGAGCCATCTGCTTTGGTTGCAAACACGACCGGTGCACCCCACTCGAAAACACTCCTCCGAATGAATCTTTTTCCCAAAAGGTCATGAACTCGCACCTCTATCTCTCGTTGTTCCTTAGGCGCCATTTGCTAAGAGGCATAACAATTGGTCCATCACCCTCGACCAAATTGATCCTAAACTAGATCTCACGATGAGGAAGTAATCCTTTGACCTTGTCAAATACATCCTCATACTCATTAGCGATCAGCACAGATGACAAGTCTTCCTTTGGAATCCCAAGCGAATATAGATAGCTCACAAAGATCCCGTCTTTGCGCTTACATATAATCAACACCTTCCACCCTTCCATATCCCTGACCCTCACCTCTAGCTTCTCGCAATTCACTCTTTCCGCATACCTCTTGAGCCAATCCATGCCCAAGATGATCCCAAACCCAGTGAAGTTAAGAACAAAGCAATCAAACATAAAAGAGAAACCATGACTCGACAACACTAGACCATAACACGACATGCATAAACTGGACGAACCCCTAACCGAATTAGTCACGATCAATGGTCTATCACAAATCTCGGGTTCCAAACCCAAGCGGCACACAAGCTCATTACAGATGAAAGAATGCGATGCTCCAGTATCGAATAACACACGAACTGAAACACCATTAACTGAAAGAGTACCATGAACGATGACACCCTTTCCCTTTTCCTCTACAACAAGAGCTCTTGAAGAAGATGGCATAGCTTCCAAATCATATGCCTTCACAACCTGCTTCCCCTTAGCCAATTCTGGACAATCCTTTTTCTATTGCCCAGGCTTTCCACACTTGAAGCAGTTCTTCTCAGCTTTGGGGTTCCTTCATTCATTCGAGTAATAACCCTTTTGTTGGAAACTAAAGCAAACCACCTCATTCTTTGGCTTCTTCTGCCCATCCTTTCCTTTCTGCTGTTGTTGCTTCCTCTTCTTATTATTACCACCCTGCTGTGGTTTCTGAACTTACTTGGTTGTAGCGACAACATTTGCTTCCTTAGGAAACAAGCACTCATGGAGAACAACTTTTTCCACAATCTTCTCAAATGGATCGTCAAGATGATCCACTAGCCGCCTTCCAATGTAGGTATCTAGCCCCATAACAAACTTCTTGTTCTTCTGATAAGGTGTGTCAATGTATGAACGAGCATATTTGGACAAGGCCCCGAAATCAGAAACATAATCAAGCACAGAACAACCATTCTACTTCAGCTCTACGAACTTCTTGAGTAGAGCGGATTTTTGAGCAGTGGAGATAAACTTTTCTTCAAACTTAGCTTGGAATTGCTCCCATGAAATCTCCTCTTCTGGAGTCTCAAGTGTAATAGAATTATACCACTCCGTGGCCCTGCCTTGCAACTGCCTTGAAGCAAGCTTCCTCTTAGTTGCATCCTCTAACCCCATATCTCCAAAAATACAGACATAAGAATCCATCCAACTTTGAACCTCTTCAGCTGGCTCAGTTCCCTTGAATCGTTTCCCTCCTAGAGATGTATAATCTTTGCATAGCTTCGTAAAATCCACAACCCTAGGAACTCGCACACCTACATCTACTGTGGCTGCCACTGGAGAGGGTACCCTTCGCATGACTGGTTCCATCATAGCCTCAAACATGGCTGGGCAGTCTGGCATACCGCCATTACCCCCACCAAGCACAACCCCATTCCTAGCAATGTGTCTTGTAGTTCATCGACACATTCTAAATATGCAAATTAAATTGATTAGCCACTTGCAAGAAAACTGCTAAAGAAGTACAAACACTACTATACTATATAGTATCATATAGTATACAAAAAACTGAAATCTACAAATACGTCTCTCATACTTAATTACATCTTCAAACTTTGGCTAAAATCGTTAACCAAAGCTCTAAAAGCAAATGAGAAAACCGTCCACAACCCCTGCACTAAACAAGAGGATTGATGCGCTGGAAGGTGTGCCAGGCAGTTGTGGATGATCATCATAGGTAGGTAAACACAATCGATACTTTTCGTAGAACTCACAAAGCAAGGATAAAATATAGTAGAAAATATACAACAGGTAATAATAGTGAAGCATCATATAACAAACTTTTGAAACTCTCACAATATCTCGAAAGATTATCCAAACATCATAGGAAATATCAAAGTTTGTACATAAAGCCTCACTACAACATTCATAGAGTAACTCAAATAGCGGAAACAGAAATAGTAGATAGTAATAAAACTGGTACGTAAGCCTCCAGCTCGCCTCTGAATTACAACATCTTCCTCACTAATCATATGTCACCTGCCACCTAGTCTGCCCATCCACAACCAGATGAATAGCCCAAGGTAATAAGAGGGAAACAAAAAAACTTGAGTCAGACAACAATCTTATTGAGCAATAAAACAGCTAACAAACATCAACAATAAAGTATATGATAATGGATAGATAAACATACTAATCCACCCACAACACTAGAGAAGAACTCAACCCCATCTTCCACACATCGGACAATGATAGCCTTTACAACAACATTTCAACCATTCATCCATGGAAACCAGAACACCCACTAAATCATGGCAAAGCACTCATGACATCCAAATTATATATCTTATGTAAACCATCCTAATCGAACTCAACATCCCTCAAGCAAAGCCTCAGAGGCCTAAACCAATATCAGACAAGTACCCAAGGAACATCTCCTTCGACGTTGGACAATTTACATGAGACGGTTCAAACAAGGCAACTAATCAACCATGACAGACTCTGCCTATCATCGCCAATCTTGCTGCGAAACCATCGTTAATCGTATGACGACCAACCTTGCCATATGTCAAGGGCTAATGGTAACCCCAGTTCTAGCATAAACTCCATACGCCTTTCAACGATACGTATGTTTGTCCAACCTTGACAACTATGCCTTTAAACGATACCCAGGGTACTTGACCTACAACTGGTCTTTTAAACGTCTTTATTGTACCTTGCTTCGAGCCTACTAGAACTTATGATAACGATAATCTCTCGGTCTACGTATCTCTAGTCATCCAACCAGATGACTTTTCTCAACTCAAGCAATCTTCTTGAGCAACCATTATCCACTAACTCACGACCTTTGAGTTGTCACCTCTTTCGCTATTCTACACCGATCAACAAACACCTTTCAACACTTCAAACCTTCCTACTTGAATTTACTTCGAAGTCACACCATCACCGAGCCAAATTACAACACTGCGCTACGGCTAGGGTTCAGAGGGTTGCCCGCGATTTTTTTTCAAGCCTTTTTATTCAAATCTGGGTCGTACCCAAAAAATAAAATTTTCACAAATGACCCTGTGCGACCGAACCCCTAGCCATGCTCGACCGACTCCAAACCATGATCGACCCCTTGCATGTCCGAACTCCACTTGCTCGAGCCACACTACTCGACCTGACTAGAGCCATGCTGACCGACCCAACCTGCTCGATCAGAACCACCTGTGCACGACTGACCACTTCGTGCTCGACCCAAGCTTGCTTGACCCCGTGCATCTTTGCTCGACCGACCAAGGCATGCTTTACCAACCACACTTCTGCTCGACCCCCTGGCCTGCTCGACCCGAACCAAAAGATGCTCGACCCAACCCCATTCTGGCTCATTTGACCTGGCCACATGTATGCTCGACCGACCCCATATTGTACTACACTTGTACTACATGCTATACTATCCGCTCGACCACCCCACTTGCACGCATGACAACCCGCTCACACGCATGACCCGTGGCCTATACAACCCCAATTCAAGTCCAATTTCGACCAAAACTTCGCCAATCGACTATCTCGACCAAATCTATTCATCCAATTCATCAAATACAACTATGAGCATGTTATGAAATCATTAACAACATGATTATGACGATTTTCATCAAATTGTGCGACTTCATCAAAATTATGATAAATGAACATTTGAACTAAATTATGGATCTAACTTGCACAAACATACGAAATAACATAGGAATTACCGGTTTAAACTTGCTAAAATAGATCCTAGGGTGGTTCATATGAAAATGGACTTACCAAAGTGTAGATCTATAGAAAAATGCTTGAATTTGATGAAAAACATGATCAAACATTCATATACTTGATTGAATCCGTGTGAGAGATGCATATTACTCACTAATTCTCCAAATCAAAGCAAAAACAATGAATTAAGATTCTGGATAGCAAGGAATTAGATCAAACTCCTTGATTCGATGAAATCTCCCTTGCAACGATGTAGATCTAGCCTCAAATGGTGTAGAACTTCGATTTCCTAAGATTTAATGGTCGAAAGAGGAAGAAATGGATGATCCCTTGGCTCTTCCAAATGAGAAAATGGGGAAAGTAAACTACTTCCCATACCTCCCACCCCCTATTTATAGCCTTCCACTAGCACACTAATGGGCCACTTCAAATCAGCCCATTATGGCTTTAAAACCTGAACAACCAGCTGTTAAATCTTAAAACAACGATTTCTCCCAAACTGCCGAACCAAACCTTTAATGTAACCACTTTACGGAAAGGCAATTATCATTTCCTTTCCAATGGCATAGGTCTCACCACTTGATTCAACCTGAGTCAAATGTTATGCCTTTTACAAGACTGACATGGGCAAAATGGTTACAAACAAAATTGGTAAAAATTATGGACATGTCTCACATCTCCATAAACAACTTATCAAAATATGAGAATGATCCAAGCATCAGGGAATAAAATAAAAATATTTTACGATCCTCCGATACGTAAAATGCGGGTTACAGATTTTTTTTTAGGATAAAATGATCCAATATCTAATGTATGCTTTACATATCATACAATAAGTTTTACGGCTTTCAAGTGAGTTTCTTTTGGTTGAGACTGATATCTTGCACACAGACATACACTATGCATTATATCTGGTCTACTAGCGGTAATACATAATAACAATCATATAATTCATCTATGTAATTTTTTATCATCGTCTTTTGAAGTATCATCCTTACTTAGGACAATATTAGTTTCCATAGGTGTTGGTCTTCCATTGGTTGTAGTTAAATTGAATTTATTCACTAAATCTCTAGCATATTTTGTTAATAAATATTCCATTTTCTAGTTGTCTTATTTGTAATCCTAAGAAAAATGTGAGTTCACCCATATGAGTCATCTCAAATTCTCGGTTCATAATATCTGAGAATTCTTTATTCATTTTATTATTCGTTGATCTAAATATTATATTGTCAACGTATATTTGTACCAATTGAATATCACTTTTATTTCTTTTAATGAAAAGTGTATTATCTACTTTACAAATTTAAAAGTTTGATTGTAACAAATACGTTATTATTCTATCATACCATGATCTAGGAGCTTGTTTTAATCCATGTAATGCATTCTTTAATTTATATACATGATTTGAAGTTTTTCGTCTTTAAAGAGAGGAGGTTGCTCTACATATACGTCTTCTTTAACATATCCATTTATAAAATCAATTTTAACATCCATTTGGAATAATTCGAAATTACTATGATTAGCGAAGGCTAAGTAAAATCCAAATTACTTCTAGTCTTGTTACCGGAGCGAAGGTTTCGTCATAATCTATACCTTCCTCTTGACTATATCCTTGTGCAACTAGTCGAGCTTTATTTCTTACAACATCCTCACCGAGTTCATTCATTTTATTCTTATAAACCGTTTAGTTCCAATTAGAGTTTTATCCTCTGGTCTAGGAACAAGTTCCCATACATCATTCCGGGTGAATTGATTCAATTCCTCTTTCATAGCAAGTATCCATGAATCATCAGACGATGCTTCCTTTGGATTCTTAGGTTTGATGATTGAAATAAAAGTTGAATTACTCATATCTTTTAATTGGTTTCTAGTTCTAACAATAGATTCAATATCTCCTAAGATATTTTCTGCTGGATGATATCTTAGAAGCCTAATTCTTTTATTTGGTTGATGAATTTCATTATTTAGTTCATCAATCTCACTTTCGCATTCATCTTCGTTATGTTGTGTTGTATTCTTATAATTCTCGTCAAAAGATATATTTTAAGTTTCTTCTATAGTATTAGTTCTAAAATTAAAAACTCTATATGCCTTACTTCTCTTTGAATATCCAACAAATATTCCTTTATCAGATTTAGAGTCAAATTTGTCTAAATTTTCCTTGGTGTTAAGAATAAAACATTAACTTCTAAATATTTTAAAATACAATACCTTTGGATTCTTATTATATAAAAGTTAGTATGGTGTTTTATGAGTTAAGGGTCTTATCAAAATTCTACTTAATATATAACAAGCTGTTGCAACTGCCTCATCCGAAAAATATCTTGGTAAGTTACTAACTGATAACATAGTCCTTGCAGACTCTTGAATTGATTTATTCTTATGTTCAACTACTCCATTTTATTGAGGGTTTATGGGGAAAGAAAAGTTATGGGTTATCCCCTTATTTCAAAAAAAAAATTCAAAATTTTCATTTTTGAATTCTCCACCGTGATCACTACGTATTGTTTTAATTTTTAAAGATAGTAAGTTTTGAATTCTTTTAGCAAAGGTTTTTAATTGATCAAAAACATCACTTTTATTTTTAAGAAACAAAGTCCAAGTAAATCTAAAAAAGTCATCGATTATAACGTAAACATATCTATTGTGATTTATCGATTGAGTTTGGGATGAACCGAATAGATCCATTTGAATTAACTCTAATGGTTTTGAGGTTGTAACTTCTTCTTTTCATTTAAATAAAATTCTTTTGAATTTTCTGAATTGACAAGTGTCGCATAAATTATTTACTTTAAACTTCATTTTAGGTAAACCTCTAGTTGAATCAAATTTTGAGATTATAGAAATATGTTTAAAATTTATATGAACCAAATCTCTTACGTTAGATCCAAGGGTCACTTGTATTGGCCATATGACATAAATTATCGCTAGAGGTTTTCATACTTAGTATATAGATATTTCTCTTTCTATCCTCTTTGATTATTAGTTTTGAATTGTTATCTTCTACAAAGCATTTATCTTTTTCAAAATTAATTTTATATCCTTTATCGCATAATTGACTTATACTAAGTAAGTTATGTTTTAAATTCCTAACTAATAAAACATTAGAAATAGTAGGATTTTCATTATTACCAACATTGCCGATGCCAATAACTTATCCTTTAGAATTATCACCAAAATTAACCATTCCTCAATCTTCATATATTAGATTGTTCATTAATCCTAGATTTCCCGTCATACGTCTTGGACAACCACTATCCAATATCCATTTGTCCTGTTTGATTTCCATCGTTTGACCATCAAGATTTGAATTTTCAACAACCATGTAACACACCTTTTCCCTAATAGAACAATAATTCAGTAGATCACTTGATTTTTCAACAGAATGTAATGCACACTCGTTTAATACTGATGCAATGTATGAATTTAAACTAGTATTATAAATTATTTCAAAATTTGCTATTTAATATTTCCAAAATTCAGATGATGAACCTTTGAAAACCTATGCTTTGATAATAAATGTTAGGAATAAGAGTCACATATCTTAAGGAAAAACTAATGCTAAAGGGGGTGAATAGTGTTTTAAGGAGATCACAGAAAACTTAAACAATTAATGATTATTCAAACAAATATATGAATCATAGAATGAATATCACAGCAGTAGCAATCACAGATGCAGATATAAACAAAATAAAATGCAGAAAAGGAAAGAACACACTAGATTTTATACTGGTTCAGATTACTCCTATGTCCAGTCCCACGCAACGCTGGATTGCGCAGAGTTTTATTAATACTAGTATCAATCATACAACACCCTTAATTTCACGGCTACAAGGTTAACACCGATTCCATACCCTTGATTTCACGGCTACAAAGTTCACACTAATTCAACACCCTTGATTTCATGGCTACAAGGTTCACACCGCTCCCTTTCCTTGATTTACAAGCTACAAGAAACACACTCTTTCTTTAACAATTACAAACAGTCCTAGAACTCCTGAATAACACTTCCAAACAGAAAGTATTTGATTGAGATTGAGAAGAGAAAGAGAATGATATAATTTGTATTGAAAATGGCAGAGTATAAGTGTAGAAATCAAGAAATTAAGATTGAATAATGGTGGTAAGAGAAAGAATGAAGAAGGAGAAGATAAGTTAGTTAGAAATTCGAAAATGACTCCTTTATATAGAGTTCCAAAGGTTGCAACAGTTCTGAAATATTTCAAATAATGAAAAGACACTTCTTTTGAAATTTAAAATTGTGACTGTTATATGTCGACATTTCAATATATGTGTAACACCCCGTGTATTCTATAACTGTGGAATTAACAAATTAAAGTATAATTAATTTGAAATCAAAGAACAAAGGGAAACGGGATACGCCATTGCGTTCGTCTCGGAAAAATACGCGAAATAGAGTCCGAGTTTTCGAAAAACGGAGTCCGTATGAAGAAGATATGGCCTTCGGAAGTTTCTGAATTAAGTTTAAAATTCGAACAGAATAAAACAGTTTAAAAATTAAAACCGGGCCCAATTGGCCAAGGCGGAAAACTCCCGCCTAAGACACCCAGGTCGACTGGGCTGTCGACCTGGTCTAACCAGGTCGACAGGGCTGTCGACAGGGCTGTCGACCTGGTCCAGACCTAGGTCGAACCCAGTCCACCCTGGCTGGCCTATTCTATGTTGGTCGATTTTCTGTGGTCTGCTTTGTCATTAGGGCTAGGTGGCAGGCTCTAATTGGTCCCTCTTGCGAATGAATGGCTACGATCAATCCAAGCAACATCGATGGTCCTAATCAGTTCATAAACTCTATAAAATGACCCTAGACTCTACCTAGGGTTCTTACACAATTCTCTAGCCTCCATTGCTCTCTTCTTCTAATAAAAAAATAAAAATGGCGTCGCTGCTCTGCTGGAATTAAAACTAGAAGATAATCAACATCAGCCTAAGCAACTCAATTCAAACTAGAGATTAAAGTTTCTGCAAAGATTCTACAACAAGTTAAAGTTCTTTCTTTAATCCAATCAAGGCAAGTACAGTTATTCTCCGCTATAAACGTTAATTATAATTTTGATATGCATTTAAAACTGAGTTTGAGGTTGTATATATATTCTCTTCTGTTGGATCTGTTTTCTGTGACTGTTCTGTATTCCTTTCTTCTTTTCTGTTTCTATAGCCAGGCTACCACGAGCCTGTGCCCAATCTCATAAAGAGATTAACGTATGAACGCAAAATTTGGGACAATTAATGAATGAGGCGAAATTTGACAAGACTGAATTGAACGTATGACTTTAGATTGAAAGCATAAAATATATTGGACATGTGACTTGGGATTGGATGTATAAATTTGACTATGAACATATAATTTATATATGTTGTATGCATAGTTATGTTGTAATTTAGATCTGTAATTTATTAGAAAAAAAAGATGAGCATATGTTATAAACTAGTTTTAGACCTATGCATATTCTATGATAGAAGAAAAGAGGAACCATTGTAAGATTACATATGATTTGAGACTTTGGACAAAATGCATATAAAAGTCAAGATATGATTTTTAGAAGATATGATTTAAAGATTTAGATTGTTGGGTATAGTTTGCATAATGATTCATGACTTAAAAAGAAGAAGATATGGAAGCTTAGGTGTAAAAGATTTGCATTAATTAGGATATCTATTATTGTGATTACACCTAAATAGGGATTTTTGGATATATGGCATGCATTGGAATTAATGGTTATATTTGGTATAATTTATATGTGAATCTGCTGTAAAATGCTAGTTTAACAAAAATTGGAACATATGTTATAGGGTAAATTATGTCCATATTCTTCGCTATGTAAATGTATGCAAACATGGAAGTATATGATCATATTGTGAATCATGACATTATTTAGGCATATGAACTTAGTCCTAATTTATGTTTAGGCAAGGCATGTAAATAGAACCTTTAGAAATATTAAATTTGCTAAATCTGCTAATTTGCCAAGTTTCCTAAACTGCTAGTTTTGTTATATTGCCTAGACTGCTAATTAGATTGAAATGCCTAATCTGTTAAATTTGTCGGTTGAAATGCCTAACCTGTTATATGCCAAAATCTGCTAAGTTGCTAAATCTGTTAAATCCGTTAAGTCATATAAAATCTGTTATCTGCTATGTTGATATAATCATCCTATTATTGATATAATCTGAATTGGCATATATATTGGGCGTGCGCATAAATGGTAAATTATTAATTAATTGGCCGCAAAGATAAACATGGCTAACTCGAGGTTAGAATGAGTTTGCGGCGTAAATCTGCCCGGAACCGCCCGGCACATCCAGTGGCCGCAAACAATAGGTTCTAATGTGAGAAGTTAGTCATAACATGCGTAAGACACGAGGTTAGGTCTGGCTTGTGGCAGAAGTCTGCCCGGAACCGCCCGGCATATCCAGCGGCCACAAGCTACCGACCTAATGTGAGAGGTCTGTGCATTAATAATTAATTAATGCAAAATCTAAGATAAGAATGACGTCTAAAACGTATTGGGGAAAATAGGGTTAAACCAAAGGGATTAATAGATGTAGTAAAACCCGTCCATGAATCTGTAGGCCCAATACAAAGTTAGACAGATCTGAAAAATCTGTACATCTGACCTGTTAGTCTGAAAACTTGTTAACTTAATTTGTGAATTAGTAAACCTGAATTCTGTATGTCTGAACTTGTAAACAAGTTAATCTGAAATATGTTAGCCTGGGGACACAAGGTTAGGAGGGGAATTACTTGTGTCATCTGTTGTTTGGGACCCATATTAGTCAGTAACCCTTTCTGGTATCAAAACTTTGACCCAACAGTAGGTAGGGTCCGGGCACGCTTACTGAACTAATTATAAGTGGTTCATTCTGATAATGGCGAGGGGTGTTGATGGTGCGTTCCAACCGGGTCATGTGCGTGCATGGATCCCGGTCTGCCTCTGAGGATGTAAGACGCCGTGACATCTGTAAATAGGTCTGTGCCAATTGGTTGTCACTTTAGGGAGTGATACACCCTACTGTGGGGCCGACACAGGATATTTATGTATTAGGGAGCCGATCGCTTGGGGTAGGGTTTTAGGGTACGCTTAGTTCTGTCTGTTTCTGTTGGTACCGTCTGTTTCTGTTGGGTGGTAACACCTGTCTGTTTCTGTGTGGTACCGTCTGTTCGGGTGGTAAAGGCCCATTACTAATGTACACCTAATTCCACATTCTGTCTCCATAGGGATAAATCTGTTTCTTCTTCTGTCTGTTTCTGATCGGGTAGTAAAGGCCCATTATTGGCATTCTGTTTCTGTTAAAGTATTCTGTACCCGTTCCTGCTTCAATTTAGACATTAGGGAGACACCTAATTCTGCTATACTAGTATTAGTGCAGAGAAGTGTAAATCAATAGTTTATATCATTCTGTTTTTCTGTTATATCTGCTACACCTGTTATAGTTATCTCACATCCAGTTTTATGTTCATATCATATTATTATTATCTGTTCATATGCTGAAAGTCACTGGACTTGCCAGACTTTTTGTCTGACCCTTGTTGTTTCGCCTCCTTTCTTCCGTTTCCCCCCAGGTTATCCAAGGAGGGAAATACTTTAGCTTGATCCGGATTTCTCTTTGCTTGAAGTGCTTAAAGTATGGCTTGGCTCGGTATAGCTTCCGTTCCATGGGGATTATGATTTTAAACTATGCATTTTGAAGGCTTTTGTACAAGACTGATATTTTGTACTTGAATTCTGAAATTGAAAGGATGTAACCATATTAATTTCTGTTTCCGCTGTAATAAAGTTAAAATTTTTCAAGTACTGTTTTATCTGTCTTGTAAGTTTCTGTTCTGTTTACTAAAATTCTCCACCAAAGTTAAGGCATTCCCTTTGTGAGTGACCTTAACGGAGGTGGGGTGTTACACTTGGTATCAGAGCTGAAGGTTACCAGATTGGGTAAAGTTTTTGAAAACTATTTTCAAAAAGGTTTTGGAAAGGAAGTATTTTCAAAAATAAAGCTTATTTTGAAAAACATGATCCCCAAGAGCCATATATCTTTCTTTCAGTCCTTTTTGTATTGAACCTTTCCTTTTTCGTTCCAGCATGTCTGAAGCATCTGAGATACCAGAGGGTGTTCATGTACCCGGTTGGTTTCGTCAATATCTTGAGGCTAGGACCGCCGCTGCAGGTCCAGCAAATGATCCCCCTCCTCCACCCCCTCCTCGTGCTATTGCTTTCTCAAAAATCTGTAGAGATTTTAGGGCCATGGGTGGGAAGGATTTCAAAGGAACTGAATCATTTGTAGAAGCAAGGAATTGGCTCAAAGAAACTGAGGATCTATTCGTTATCTTCGAGGTGGACGATAGGCAGAAGGTACAGTTGGTAGTATGGCTGCTCAAAGACGAAGCTTCCTACTGGTGGGAAGTCACTAACGCCGAGAGGCCGGTTGAGACATGGATGGATTTCAGAACAAGGTTTGAGACAAAATTTCTCTCGCAAGCTGAACGAAGTTTACAATTGGAAAAGTTCTTGTCTCTTAAGCAAGGAAGTATGACGGTCAAGGAATACGTCAACCAGTTCAACCAACTAGCAAGATTCGGATTGGATTTAGTCAACACTCAGCATAAAAAGGCTCTCCGCTTTGTTAAAGGACTGAATGAGCCACTGCACAGCCTAGCCATGACCCATGTACCCATGGGAGCAACTTACGAGAAATTGGTGGATATGGCACTACTGCACGAGGAAGACAAGGGCCCGAAAGAGACAAAGAAGGAAGAACCACAGAATAAGAAAGCGGGGCCCAAAAAGGAAACACAAAAGAAGGATGAGAAGCCTGAAGATAAGAAGGGGAAAAAGTGCTTTACTTGTGGGAGCTCAACTCATCTGAACAAGGATTGCAGAAAAAGGAAGGGTGCTTGCTTCAACTGTGGGGAGATGGGACACTTCACTATGGACTGCCCAAAGAGGCGAGGACAAGGAGGGCAGGCGAACACTCTTGAGGCTAGTGGCTAGGATAGAAATAGGAAATTTTCTATAGTAGGTTTAATTTATTTATCTGATTATGAAGTCAAGACTTTTTCTGATTCTGGTATTTTGATTTTGTAATCGATACTCTGCACTTTAATACTAGTATTATTTCTGAATTCCGCTGTAGACTCAGACCCATAAGGGTTATGGATCATCTGTTTGGGACTGGGGTTTGAGGGATATCTGTGTTAGGCGTCAAGTATGACGCATACATTCTGAGTTTTCGTGGGGTATCAATTTGATGTTGGTTCCGGTCTTTGGGGCCGATACTTAGGACCCATGTCTAATGGGAACCAAATTTTCGTTCTATCTGTACTCGCTTCCATCATTCGACTGTATCCTATCGATCGAATATTTGAACTTTAGGTAGAAACTAATGGGTGTAAACATGTGTTTGAGACATGTTATGTTTGATGGTTGCAAGTGGATGCAAGTGGTTGCCCGTGGATGCATATACACACACTAGGCACTAGATCGGCTCGAAAACACTCTCATACTACATATGGATGAGTGAGCATTTTTCAATTCTTGTGGATGCAAAATGGTTGATTCAGCACATGGATGTTGCATTTGAGTGAATGGTTGTGCACTCATATAGAAATAATATATATCATCAGAATTCTATTGCATACATGTTGGACTCATGGCACTGACATAATTCGCATTAAGGAGGTCAACTGAATCAGTAGACCGCCTGATCTTTGCATTAGATAAGGAACATATACACACACTTTTGCATATGTTCATACAACATTAGAAGTTTTCTAAGGACAATGGATGCTTGTGGATGATGGTTGAGTAGATGGGTGATTGGATGGTAGGACACATTCTTCTTAACTTGAAGATTTCGGGGACGAAATCCTTTTAAGTGGGGGAGAATGTAACACCCCGTGTATTCTATAACTGTGGAATTAACAAATTAAAGTATAATTAATTTGAAATCAAAGAACTAAGGGAAACGTGATACGCCATTGCGTTCGTCTCGGAAAATTACGCGAAATAGAGTCCGAGTTTTCGAAAAACGGAGTCCGTATGAAGAAGATATGGCCTTCGGAAGTTTCTGAATTAAGTTTAAAATTCGAACAGAATAAAACAGTTTAAAAATTAAAACCGGGCCCAATTGGCCAAGGCGGAAAACTCCCGCCTAAGACGCCCAGGTCGACTGGGCTGTCGACCTGGTCTAACCAGGTCGACAGGGCTGTCGACAGGGCTGTCGACCTGGTCCAGACCCAGGTCGAACCCAGTCCACCCTGGCTGGCCTATTCTATGTTGGTCGATTTTCTGTGGTCTGCTTTGTCATTAGGGCTAGGTGGCAGGCTCTAATTGGTCCCTCTTGCGAATGAATGGCTACGATCAATCCAAGCAACATCGATGGTCCTAATCAGTTCATAAACTCTATAAAATGACCCTAGACTCTACCTAGGGTTCTTACACAATTCTCTAGCCTCCATTGCTCTCTTCTTCTAATAAAAAAATAAAAATGGCGTCGCTGCTCTGCTGGAATTAAAACTAGAAGATAATCAACATCAGCCTAAGCAACTCAATTCAAACTATAGATTAAAGTTTCTGCAAAGATTCTACAACAAGTTAAAGTTCTTTCTTTAATCCAATCAAGGCAAGTACAGTTATTCTCCGCTATAAACGTTAATTATAATTTTGATATGCATTTAAAACTGAGTTTGAGGTTGTATATATATTCTCTTCTGTTGGATCTGTTTTCTGTGACTGTTCTGTATTCCTTTCTTCTTTTCTGTTTCTATAGCCAGGCTACCACGAGCCTGTGCCCAATCTCATAAAGAGATTAACGTATGAACGCAAAATTTGGGACAATTAATGAATGAGGCGAAATTTGACAAGACTGAATTGAACGTATGACTTTAGATTGAAAGCATAAAATATATTGGACATGTGACTTGGGATTGGATGTATAAATTTGACTATGAACATATAATTTATATATGTTGTATGCATAGTTATGTTGTAATTTAGATCTGTAATTTATTAGAAAAAAAAAGATGAGCATATGTTATAAACTAGTTTTAGACCTATGCATATTCTATGATAGAAGAAAAGAGGAACCATTGTAAGATTACATATGATTTGAGACTTTGGACAAAATGCATATAAAAGTCAAGATATGATTTTTAGAAGATATGATTTAAAGATTTAGATTGTTGGGTATAGTTTGCATAATGATTCATGACTTAAAAAGAAGAAGATATGGAAGCTTAGGTGTAAAAGATTTGCATTAATTAGGATATCTATTATTGTGATTACACCTAAATAGGGATTTTTGGATATATGGCATGCATTGGAATTAATGGTTATATTTAGTATAATTTATATGTGAATCTGCTGTAAAATGCTAGTTTAACAAAAATTGGAACATATGTTATAGGGTAAATTATGTCCATATTCTGCGCTATGTAAATGTATGCAAACATGGAAGTATATGATCATATTGTGAATCATGACATTATTTAGGCATATGAACTTAGGCCTAATTTATGTTTAGGCAAGGCATGTAAATAGAACCTTTAGAAATATTAAATTTGCTAAATCTGCTAATTTGCCAAGTTGCCTAAACTGCTAGTTTTGTTATATTGCCTAGACTGCTAATTAGATTGAAATGCCTAATCTGTTAAATTTGTCGGTTGAAATGCCTAACCTGTTATATGCCAAAATCTGCTAAGTTGCTAAATCTGTTAAATCCGTTAAGTCATATAAAATCTGTTATCTGCTATGTTGATATAATCATCCTATTATTGATATAATCTGAATTGGCATATATATTGGGCGTGCGCATAAATGGTAAATTATTAATTAATTGGCCGCAAAGATAAACATGGCTAACTCGAGGTTAGAATGAGTTTGCGGCGTAAATCTGCCCGGAACCGCCCGGCACATCCAGTGGCCGCAAACAATAGGTTCTAATGTGAGAAGTTAGTCATAACATGCGTAAGACACGAGGTTAGGTCTGGCTTGTGGCAGAAGTCTGCCCGGAACCGCCCGGCATATCCAGCGGCCACAAGCTACCGACCTAATGTGAGAGGTCTGTGCATTAATAATTAATTAATGCAAAATCTAAGATAAGAATGACGTCTAAAACGTATTGGGGAAAATAGGGTTAAACCAAAGGGATTAATAGATGTAGTAAAACCCGTCCATGAATCTGTAGGCCCAATACAAAGTTAGACAGATCTGAAAAATCTGTACATCTGACCTGTTAGTCTGAAAACTTGTTAACTTAATTTGTGAATTAGTAAACCTGAATTCTGTATGTCTGAACTTGTAAACAAGTTAATCTGAAATATGTTAGCCTGGGGACACAAGGTTAGGAGGGGAATTACTTGTGTCATCTGTTGTTTGGGACCCATATTAGTCAGTAACCCTTTCTGGTATCAAAACTTTGACCCAACAGTAGGTAGGGTCCGGGCACGCTTACTGAACTAATTATAAGTGGTTCATTCTGATAATGGCGAGGGGTGTTGATGGTGCGTTCCAACCGGGTCATGTGCGTGCATGGATCCCGGTCTGCCTCTGAGGATGTAAGACGCCGTGACATCTGTAAATAGGTCTGTGCCAATTGGTTGTCACTTTAGGGAGTGATACACCCTACTGTGGGGCCGACACAGGATATTTATGTATTAGGGAGCCGATCGCTTGGGGTAGGGTTTTAGGGTACGCTTAGTTCTGTCTGTTTCTGTTGGTACCGTCTGTTTCTGTTGGGTGGTAACACCTGTCTGTTTCTGTGTGGTACCGTCTGTTCGGGTGGTAAAGGCCCATTACTAATGTACACCTAATTCCACATTCTGTCTCCATAGGGATAAATCTGTTTCTTCTTCTGTCTGTTTCTGATCGGGTAGTAAAGGCCCATTATTGGCATTCTGTTTCTGTTAAAGTATTCTGTACCCGTTCCTGCTTCAATTTAGACATTAGGGAGACACCTAATTCTGCTATACTAGTATTAGTGCAGAGAAGTGTAAATCAATAGTTTATATCATTCTGTTTTTCTGTTATATCTGCTACACCTGTTATAGTTATCTCACATCCAGTTTTATGTTCATATCATATTATTATTATCTGTTCATATGCTGAAAGTCACTGGACTTGCCAGACTTTTTGTCTGACCCTTGTTGTTTCGCCTCCTTTCTTCCGTTTCCCCCCCAGGTTATCCAAGGAGGGAAATACTTTAGCTTGATCCGGATTTCTCTTTGCTTGAAGTGCTTAAAGTATGGCTTGGCTCGGTATAGCTTCCGTTCCATGGGGATTATGATTTTAAACTATGCATTTTGAAGGCTTTTGTACAAGACTGATATTTTGTACTTGAATTCTGAAATTGAAAGGATGTAACCATATTAATTTCTGTTTCCGCTGTAATAAAGTTAAAATTTTTCAAGTACTGTTTTATCTGTCTTGTAAGTTTCTGTTCTGTTTACTAAAATGCTCCACCAAAGTTAAGGCATTCCCTTTGTGAGTGACCTTAACGGAGGTGGGGTGTTACAATATGTATGTCGACATATGTATGATTTTTCAATTTTTAAAATCATTTTTTCAAGTGTTTAAATCAATATATAATCTGGAAATTCTTGAATCAAAACTAGTTATTTAAAATGAATTTTCTAAAGTATAAAAACATAGTAATATATAATTTAAACATATATATGTATATAATTATATGATATAAAACTATATATTATAATTATAAACATATATATAATTATATCACTTAATAATATATCAAACACATAATAAACATATATGTTTGAAAAC
This sequence comes from Allium sativum, assembly GCA_030737875.1. Classification (NCBI taxonomy): domain Eukaryota; kingdom Viridiplantae; phylum Streptophyta; class Magnoliopsida; order Asparagales; family Amaryllidaceae; genus Allium; species Allium sativum. The sequence goes on from CM060920.1 coordinate 252,549,389, forward strand.
ATAAGTAAAAGCTTTTAATAATTTGAAATCATTTAGAAAGGACTTGGAAAATTATTTGAAAATAGAATTTGAAATAATTTGAAAACAGAATTTGAAAGTGCTTACTGGAGTTTTACATATTAACTAGACTCTATTACTTTGATATTCTTGAACTATTGAAATCTTGATTCTCCCAAGTCTTGAATCTTGTATCTTGTTTGAAATCTTGAATCTCTTAAATTGTACAGTCTTCCATATCACCTGTATATAATTCCTGCATATATATATATATATATATATATATATATATATATATATATATATATATATATTCTGGATAAAAGATGTTAGTATATATTTTATAACCAATAATGTTAATAATTGAAACAAGGTTGTTGTCATCAAAATCCCATTCTCCAACAACGGATAGGTTAACAAGTTGATTGAGTGGAAACTGCATCACCCTTGTCCGTGCCGGGTTCCCTTTCCATAACTATTTTTCTCTTAAGTTTATGATGTTCTGTATCCTCCATTTTTTCAACAACGGATAAGTTGACAAGTTGATTGAGTGGAAACTGCATCACCCTTGTCCGTGCCGGGTTCCCTTTCCATAATTATGTTTCTCTTAAGTTTATGATGTTCTGTATCCTCCATTTTTTCAGCAACCGCCTTTCCTCCTCGAGAGTTTTCAGTTCATCACCCCTCAAGGAGCGGGTCCTCATCTCTTCCTCATTAATTGAACCTTCCGCAGATGCCTTTCCTCCTGGTCCACAAATAACTCCCAGGTGTTGGCTAAAGTCTGTGGATAATCGATGACCCATGATAGGTCCCGATATCGGAGAACTCAAGCATAAAATATAAGCATTTGTTGCTGAAATCCTCCTACATATTTTCTAACTTAGTTACCCATGCCTTGATCACCTAGGTTTCTATGTCGTGCTGGAACTGGGAGTTTGAAGTAGACTCAAGCTCTATGTTAGCGTTTTCTTTTGCCTTTTTTCGGGATTCTTCAAAGCAGCTAATTTTTCTCTAAGATCTGAATTCTCTTGTTCCAGTTGCCCTTTCTCCCTCCTTAAACTCTCATTCTCTGCATTAAGGGACTTGCATTGCTCACTCACCAACTTCAGATCATCTATGATCCACTTAGTTGAGAGCGACCAAGAGCCGGTTTCAGTATCAAGTCTCATATGCACATTGTCCATCTTCACTTTGGTTTTGCCATATAGCTCCTTGGTAGCGGTTAATTGAGTCTCACGCTCATCCAATTCATCCTTGGTGAGCTTAAGAATGTTCTTCTCCATGCTTCATTCTTAGGTCATGTTATCAATTTCAATCTCCAAGCTTCTGATGACTTCAGATAATCACCTCGACTAAGTTGACATTTCCCGATATTGTGAAAGAATAAGATTGATATTCGTCCCAACCCGATCATCAAACGATTTTACAATCCATTGTAAGTTGGGCACGAACAAAATTCGAGAGAAGCGATGCTAGAGGACTGCCTTATAGAATTCCTTCTTTCTCTCTACCAGAGTATTTTACTACCCAGAAGGAATGGAGAGCCGAGGTCCTTTATTTTTGTTCTCAATGGGGGCATTGGGATCCCGACCTTGAGAAAGAACCGACTGTGATGATTATGGGGGATCAATAGGAAGTCTATGATGAGAGCTTTTTATTTGAGAATGCGCACTAGTTGTTTTGTCTTCTCTTCGAGTGGACTTTTCGTGAGAACGGGAAGTGGAGAGGCATTTCTCTTTTTTGCGCCCCTTCCCATTCTCTTGAGCTTGTTCTCTCTCTTTTCCCTTTCTCTCTCGATCCTCCCGCTCTTGCCTTTTGCGTTCATTATCTCTTTTCCCTCTTGCGAGCATGACTATCATCGTATTCCCGGTCTCATTTTTCCTGAGAATAAGTTTGACTACTAGGACGGCTCCTGCCCAGACTAGCGATCAATCAACTATGCTATTTCTCATCTTTTTTCATTGAACGTATAACTCAAGAAAAGAATTCAAGTTAGCATACAACATGCATAGAAGAAACAAGGTGTTATAATGTGCGGTGCTTGTGTCGTGTGTGTCTTAGTGTCCCCCTCAACGAACAAGATCCCGGAGTCAGGCTTGTAGTGGTTGTCTCCCTAACCTTAACAGGAGTTGTTTCTTCTCTAGACTTTAGGAAGAAAGAAGTCAGGCCTATGTCTTTAGAAGAGTATATGTTATCAAGCAGAGGCAAATCACTTAAACTCATAAATGGCGACTCAAAACCCTTTGATGAGGGAAACAGAATCGAGAGATTTATTGGGAGATGGTGTTTTAGGAGGAGGACTACTGGTTTCTCTGACTCCTTTCTCTAGGGATTGTTATTTTTCCCCTTCCTTTTATTCTGGGTTCCAACTGGGCTGGGAGCGCTTTTCCTCTTCACAACTTGTTTTTTCTGGACTTGAGGACAGGATGTAGTTTTTTGCCCCTAGAACAAGGCACAACCAATACTATCTGCTCCCCGACTAGGGGCATGTGTACTGGTGCTATGGCTAGAAATTAAGCACCACCCATTCCCGTGGATCGGCTGGGATCAAGCAACTGGAAGCAATGCAAGAACTCGTCGAATATGCATCTCTTAATACTCCGACCTCCCATCGGAGCATTCCGAAAAGTGGCCATGCTGTCACGATATACGTGGCTAATGGGCTTGTTTGGGATTTCACCTACAAAAGGCAATATAAGTTAAAGATTTCCCTGTGATGCTAAAACGAGTAAGCTAAGATTTGACACTTACTACATTGAATCCACCTCTTAACGCAACCCGCTTGTAAAGGAAGATAGAACCACTATGGTATAATATCTCCCAGTTTGTTCTCTGTATACATTATACAAAGAGGAAAAAATAACGATATGTCATTGGATGTAACTACATCGGCGTTTGTTGCATACGGTAAAGTAAGTTGACGATGAACAGGATGAATAGTGGGATGCATCCAATCATGCGCATCTGCTGACTTATTGTCATAAAACCCTCTTGTGGGATATGAGTAGTCTTTCCCGCCACTGGAATTCTGATATCCACCCAGGGTATCCTATGTTTTGTACTTAAACTCTTTAGCTTACCCTCATCCATTGAAGTAGGAAAGGAATCGACTGGATTATTCAGAAATATGCTCCATGTTGTATATCGAGAACTTCTTCCTCGCCTGCTCCTCCTACTTCTTCCTCTCCACTCGCTGAAGTTCTCTCAGAAGCACTCCCCTCTCCCTCATGAGTTTTAACAATGTATTTTTTGTTATCACCATCTAATTCTGTCCCAAAGTTTGATGGTTTCTTAAGGTCCGGTTGAGTAGCTTTTCCCTTCTCAGACTCGGAAAATCTGGTAGGGTACTATCCAAACATTTTCGCTATTCTACCCAAAAAATGTCATTGGTTAGAGTGAAGAACATGTACCCTCTGTGTGTGTACTAGTGTAATGCATGTATTGTAGATATACTGAAATGACAAGAAAACAAAGCATTGAAATTTTACAACAGTTCGACTCAGAAGACCATTGTTCCAAACTATCTAACCAAATCTTACTAGTAACTGGTTCTACATCATATTACTATCGAGGGCTATGTCCCGATGTTCATATTGTTCAAATTAATATGCTATGCAACATCCAGTTAAGTCCTGATATGCTCTGTCCTAACTCTACAGATCTTTGGAATTGAATTACAATCATTGAACGTTGTGAGTTTCATTGAAATTTGTTTAAGCGTTAAGGCTTAAGGGTCAGATCGATAGTGACCGGGTCAAAAACCCCAACTTGACACTCTTAGATCGGTTGGAAGCACTTCCAAGCCGAGTAACACCAAGGAATGCCACTTCCAATTCAACCTCTGGATCAGCATCTCTTGGTTCAAATGACTCATATTCGATGTGCAACAGCCCGCATTTTACGTATCAGAGGATTGTAAAATATTTTTATTTTATTCCCTAAGGGTTGGATCATTCTCATATTTTAATATATTGTTTATCAGGATGTGAGACATATCCATAATTTTTACCAATTTTTTATGATCATTTCGCCCTTGTCAGTCTTGTACATGCCATAACTTTTGGTCGGGGTCGAATAAGGTGTTAAGGTCGGTCTAATTGGAAAGAAAATGATGTTTCTCATTCTATAGAGTGGTCACATTAAAGATTTGGTTCAGTAGTTTGAGAGAAATCGCTATTTTATTGCTACACAATTTTCTGTTCAGGTTTTAAGCTATTAATGGACTGATTTGAGGAGGCCCTTTAGTGGGCTGGTGGGAGGCTTTAAATAGGGGGTTAGGGACATGGAGAGGGGGTTACTTCTTCATTCTTTCATTTGGTTGAGCTGGTGATTGATCCTTGCTCAAACAAATACACCTTTCTACCATTAAAATTCTAGATCTAAGAGTAGGGATTGAAGATCTACATCTAAGGGAGCTAGATCTACATCAAAAGAAGATAGATCACATCAAATCGAGTGGTTTGACGATAGATCTTCGATGTCCGGATTAAAGTTTCATTGTTTCAAAGCTAGGTAGAAGATCTAGTGAGTGATAAGCATCTCTCACATGGATTCAATCAAGTATATGGATTGTTTAATCTCATGTTCATCATTTCAAGTTGTTTTTACATAGATCCAATCGATTAAGTATGGTTTTTAACTCAAAACATCATAGGGTCCAATTAGCAACTTAAATCGGCAAGTTTTCTATGAAATTTCAATGATAATTGTTGTTTAAATGAGTGATGATTGTTTGTGTGATTTTTTGTTGGTTTTGTCAAAATGTAGAAATCAAGTTGAGTTCGAAAACGCGATTGTGTATATTTTAAGATGGATCTAGTCGGGCTAGGCAAACATGGTTGATTGGATCAAGGAAGTATTGCTTGGAGAATAAGACAAGGTAGATCGACCAAGAAAAGGAAGATTAAGTGACATGGATTGAAGCAAAAATTGTTGATTGGGCAAGATCCATGATAGATCAACGTTGTAGAGGCTTTGGCGTGGTTCAAGTAGTGGCAATGGAGTAGATTGACCAAGAAAAATGAAAGAATTGGGCAAAAGTTGAAGAATCGTCCAAAAATCAAAATCTGGAAATTTACAGCATTTGGGAAACGCTATACAAAGTTATGGATCGAGCACAAATCCTAGTATGGATCGGTGACAAAAATCAGTGAATCGGCGCGAAAATATTATGGATCGGGCAAGTTTTGATGAATTTGGTAAAAGCTGAATTTTCTGACAAAATCTGGAATCTACAGCGTTTGGGAAGCGCTGTGGTAGGCGGATGGATCGGCTGGCATGGGGAACACAACAAGCATGGATCACGCTTGGAAAAAATGAGTTGATTGGCCTTTAAAATGTGATGGAACGTGGCATGTAATGGCCCGAATTTCCGTACCCTTTGAGTCGGTTAATAACACCACACGTCCAACTCAAATTGCACAGAAATACGAATCATTATTAGAAACAAGTTAGAGGATGAGAAATAGAAAGAAATAAATATTAGAATAGAAGAAAACGAAGATCACAAACCCACAGCGGAACGAATAAAATATATTAGATAACATAAACTTTGAAATACAAATTAGTAACTTTATATACATACCATTATCAGGGCACAAAAGTTATCTCTGGAACAGTTATAAATACCTGTTTCCAGATACAACACAGTACACAATGGAAAATATAATGGTCTATAGCTAACTGGTGAAGCCTCCTGCTTCGAGCTCCTCCAAGTGAATCTGAAAAATCCCGACTACTTGACTGCCCGTACAAATTTGGGCACCCAAGAGTTTAGGGAAAACAAAACAAAATAAACTTTGGGTCAGTCATGGGACTGGTGTGAGTAAACTTCAACCATTTGTTTAACTTTCAAAATCCTTTCAAAAGAAATGATAATCATAAGACCGATCCACACATAAATACGAATGGTTTTTACCTTATGATAACCAAAATATTTTTTTGAAATCAAATCCATTAATATTATAATAATATCTACATCAAATAAATAGAATCTAGCGGAACGCTTGCATCTCACGCTCCATATGTAATATTAAATCAAAAAACGCAGGGCGCTTATTGGAGATTGGATTTCCAACATGACAAGGTATGGGACCACCTGCCGATAGTGTATCTCTAGAGGAGAATGCACTGGGTTCAACAAGAATGTCTTGCAACCCGACTCTCACATGACCGACCACTCATTTCGCTTGAGTGTATCGAATGTATATCACCAACGGTTGGGATCAGCAACCGTTTCTCGAAAGGGAAAGCATCGATAGATTAAAGAAGTAATTGGAATTTCTCTAGATCGTTGATTATACATCCTAATGTGAGAGACCCACATAGCCATGCTGCTTGCCCGATTTTTGTCAATTCCCGTTTGTGAGGCTTGAGGTTTGAATTATCTTCCAGAACATTTGGCCACCATTCACTTTGAATGCCACATCGTCATACCCGCCAAATCACAAATTGATTTCCCCAAAAATACCATGGGTATAAAGCTAAGAGAAACGAATTCCTCCGCCACCAAACGTAAGTACGTTTGAAGAGATCAACTTACGCGATACGTTAGATATACTCTGTCAGACATTCGTACATTCACGTTGTCCTAGGACTGGACAAACCGAAGGCACTATCCCGTAAACAGGATAGCCCTTGCATAAATCCGTCTTCAATTACCTTCATCATATTTGATCGTAACGCTAACGCCCATATAGAGTGGTTTCCAGATAATGAATCTGATCCCGGTCTCTCCGTATTGACACCAGAAATGGTCAAAAACTTCGATAGTCCGTGATTCAACTATCAAAGAAAAATAAGTGTACAACCAACGATCTTATTTCCATGTAGGAATTCGATCGATCAATCATCAAACAACATTAGGCCCCCTTTTTATTTAATTTCTTATTAAATTATTATTTCCAATTCTTGTCTCTTTATTCCTCGTTGACAATTCATTTCATTCTCTATGTGTAGAAAATATCTCTCATTTTATTTGGGAAAAATATTTCAAATTAACGTGATGTTATAAAACATCATTATTATAACTCAACCCACTAATCATTTATTAGCTAACCATATTGCTTAACCAAGTTTCACCATCGAACCTTAACCCTTCCTCCATCGATCATGAAGTCAATCAAGTTGGGGTATAATTACCTCTCAGACCTTAATTGATCCACATTCTCAACTTTGAAATAGTCAAAGCTCACAATTTTAAACAAACCATCGCTTACACGACTCTCAGATTCGATCTACGAACACACTTCCTTTACAGAAAAATATTGATTATAACGGTAGCGTTATAATCGCTGTTTCCAAATATTTGATTTATAAAACACTGCTTTTAACAACAGCGTTACAATCGATGTCTAGAATTTATAGAACACTTATTATAATAATAGCGTTAAGATTGCTACAAACAGTTATTATAATGGCAGTGTTAAAATTTGTTATTTAGATTTACCAAAACATTTATTATAACAGCAGCGTTTAAAATCGCTATTTAGATCTACCAAAACATACCAAATTCCTTTATAACCATTCACCTTTACAAAACATAATTCATTTTATATTTCCTCCTTTTTGGAGTAAAACTAGTCGTTTCCCTTTTAAACGTTCATCCATTTCCCTTTTTCAATCAAATTCCAATTTGAAAACATATTTCAAATCTAAATTACCTTTATAGATATTTTATTTGCAAAATACTTGTTCGAGCCATTATTCACTTTAATTGTGAATATATTTCCTTTATATACCATTTGATTCATACTTATAAAAATATCTTAAACCCAATTTTTATTTATAACTTCTATTCGAAATTATTTATATAAGTCTTATTTCCTTTATTTTTCAATCATTTAAAATCTCATTTTAAATTTCCTTAATAATTGCTAAGTTTAATCTCATTTCCAATATTGGTTTCAAAAACCCTTTTCCACTTTTTCATATAAATTCAATTTTGAATTTATATTTCAATTTATCTAATGATAAATAATCCACTTAATTTTTATTCTCGTTTAAAATCAACTTCTTGTTTTAATAAAACAAGTTTCTACCTTTTAACTATATTCAAAATAACACTTCAATTTTTTCTTTTAAAATCTCAAATTTCATTTTCTATTCAAGAATATTTTACGGTATTTAAATACCAAAATATTCTTGGGTCAGGGTAGCTCAAACACAACAAAGTCAATCACTGGCTATATATATCACACCACATATCAAAATCAAGGAAAAACAGTAATATAAATATTGAGGAACCCAGTTGGGTCCCTCCAACCCGTTTCCCAGCATCCACAGATATTAATCAATATCAATAATATTATTTCACATCAATATGAAATATTAGAACTAATAATCGATCAACCATGTAATCATATCAACCAATTTTATCAACTATTCAACCAAGCAACCATCACACAGTATAAAAGAAATTTAACACCCGTTTATATAAAAATATAAACGAGGCAGATTTAGTTAGTTTACTCACCTTAGTTTGTAGTCAATGGTTCTGCTTTTGTTTCATTTAAAATGAAACAGACGTTTAAATTTTTTTACGAAATTCCAATTGCTCCCATTCACTCCAAACCAATTCCAAAATATAGATCTCGATGTTACAATTGTAACGTCACATACCGCGTTCGAGTAGGCCTATAACGAGTGAGATTAGTTTACAAATTTATAAATCAAGTAATAATTCAAAACCAAAATTTTATGTTTAGCGAACTAATTACCATTACTTAAATGAAACCCGCCTTAATCACTTTTCCTTGACCCTTTTATTACTGTGAATCAAATTCCCTGTCCAAATTTTCTTTTTCTTTTTCTCTCTCTCAAATAGAACTCCAAAATTCAAGGGCTTGAAGGGCATCCAGCCCATTGTATCACTTGATAGCATTTGTGGTTAAACTGAAAAGTGCTGGCATATAAGATTTCAAAATGTCGTAATACATTAATGTTATGGAAACAAACATTCGAAAAGCCACTTGCCTTATTTTAACTCCTTTCGATGCTCCAACCTCATATAAGACTTTCATGATGTAATTCCTCTTAGATTCATTCTCAAAATACTTTGAGCAAATTGTAGAGCATTATGAAGAAATTCGACAGCAGCACATCTAACAGCAAAGCTGTGTTCAAGTTGAGTTATGCCTTGAACAATGATCAGTATCCCCACGAAACTGTCCTCTCCTATGTTCGAATTCAACCTGCTATCTACAGCACTTTCCAAAAATCATGGTCGTGTATTCACCAATCTGCTCTCCCTCTATCTTCATGATACACTACAACCCTTCACCTTATTGAAACAAACGGATGTGCACTTCCCATTTCTACCTTAATTACGTTTCCAGTATTGAACACAACTCGCCCTTTACTATGCCTCGCTCCATCTCTAATTCGCAAATGCATGATCATAGTACCTCGGTTTTTATCTCAAAAGGCAATGATAATCTAATTGTATCTCTTTCTTATCCCAGCAGAACCCTTCCTCCAGGCAGAACGCTAAATCGACTTCACCTTTCCCTTACCTTCGCCGCTTTTCTCCACCACCGGAGGTCATCGGCCTCAGGCAGCACCTCGCTGACACCTAATTGACTTCAAATCCCGCCCAGCTCCGGTGAAAGCTACCCAGGCCGACGACCTTTAAAGTTTTGGGGCGAAACTTCTGGTAACCGAACTCCGAAAGGAAAAGAAAAAAACATTTGCATGGGACTTTTTCCTTTAGGGTCTAAACGAACCCAAGATCTGGAATTTTATTTGAGTTTCTTTCGATTTTTAATTTGATTTTGAAGGGAGGATTTTCCGTGAATACTGGAAAAGAGGAACAAGGAAAAAGTGAGGAACGAGAAAGGTGTACAGTATTTAAAGGGAAGATAGTTTGGTTAACAAGGCATTCTTTGCCTAAGCACACACGAAAATCCAATGGCTTGATAGGCACGGAGTCTGAAAATCTTGGAGAGCACAACATTGATGGATTGAGCAGCATTACTTACGTTAACTATTGTTTATTTGGCCGTGTTAAAAGGATCGGGCAAATGAAAAGAGTTCAGACACAACATGTACTATAATATAGTTATGAAAATCGATCACTTAAAATAAATGGGGTATAAGGTTTAGGCCACATTATATTTCAATTCAAGGTATCCATTCATATTGTCAATAATTTATTGTACACTATTAACATGCATTATAACAGGTACTAGGCAAAACAATAAAAAGACTAAGCAAACAAATACACAGTTGGCCAAAAAGAACTGGTCTGGGCGCATATACATATGATTTTCGTTCATATCCGAACTGCTACGGATAGAAATAAGAGTACAGCCGTGTCCAGCGAGGTACCACGATCCCAAAAATATAATAATATCTGTAGTTTAACTTATTTTATGAAACCCCAAAATATTGATATAGGGTGCAAAATATTCCAAAAAAGTTGCATATTTAATTAATTAAAAATTACAGTAAAATTCTAAAAATTAAATTATAACTACGTCCCAAAGAAACCTTGTCCAAATTCGAGACTGTTATTTAAATATATTTAAATAACCGTTTTGGCTTATATACGATTCTACAACGACTTTCTGAAATTTTGATTTGGACACAACTCCATATCTACCAAACGAAAACTCGATTTTTCAGTACCGTTAGAAAGATACAGTTCAATAGATTTAAACGTTTCTTGTTTCAAAGAAATCCGACTTATTTTGAATCTTGTATATCTAATTAAAGTTCAAAACGTTAAATTACGAACCGCCGTGACTTTATGAGCTCATTTTAAATTATATTATAAATATACGTTTAAATATCGTTTTATTAAATAATTTCTTATAAAAATCCTTTTTAAATTATTAACACAACACTTAAAACCAATTTAAATGTTCAAAATAAAATGGCTAAAAATCCGGGTCGTTACATTCCTTCCCCCTTAAAATAATTTCGTCCTCGAAATTGCTAAGGTAGGGAAAAGATGCTACATACCCTATTAACTAGGTCCAAAAATCCTTTTTGTTCACTTCTTAACTTCAGTTTAACTGGACCAATTTATTTCAATTAAAATATAAATTTTTCTTACTAATGAAAATTTTCAAAAATTCTGAAAATTTTCTAACACTTTAAATTCTGAAAAATTTCGGTAGCATCTCCTCTACGCGGCTCGGTTGGCACAACCACAACTCGCCTTTCCAGGCCTTCTTCAATCCAAAAGGAAATCAAAAAGCCAAGCGGCTTGCCCAATAGGCTCATAAAATCATCAAATCAAAGAAGTATCTTAAACGTGTACCTTTTTGTCGGACATAATTCTATCTCTTGCATTTGCTTCCCTTCAATATCTGCTCGGCATGCATATATCCATTTCTAGTTGGTTTCAAATCAATCCAACTTCCAGTTTTGAAATCTCTAATCAACTTCTGAATTGTTCCCTTCCATTCTCTCGATTCCATTTAATCTTTATTTCAGAATCAATCTATTTATTCAGTTTGAGTTTCAATTTCCATTTAACTTAAGTTAAATTTCAATCCTTTTGATTTACTTCCACCGTTTCAATTTATTCAACTTATACAAATTAAATTTTAATTTTTTATAACTCAAATTCCCGGGTTTTATTTCAAACTAGGTTGAAATCATATATATTTATACGCATATTTATAATCAAATCAATTCAAAACATTTGAATTTCTAAAACAACTTTATTTTTCTCAAACAATTTCCATTAATAAATCTATTATGGTAGCAATCTATCACTCAGAAACTTGAAAATGAATACCGATAATGTCGCGATCCATCGTCAGAATTATTTTCTCGCCACTGAAGTGATTTTAGTGCTTAATCCCCTTTAAAATCCATTTAAACAATTATTATCCAAAAACACTTTAAAGTAATGTTATATTACTTTATAATATTTCAGAAAATATCTTCTAAATATCCGGGATTTGAATCCACACTTTTGATCTGAATTTGATTGTAGTTCAGCTTATTTGTATACTCCATTCTTATACAAATTCAATTTGGTCATATATAACCATTTATAATTCCATTTGGTTGTAATAACAATCAATACATCCATATATTGTGATATTTCAAAAACTAATCCATTAATACCAAAAAAATCTTTGAGCAAATTATTTTATTCACCCATTTTAAAACAATACTGTATCGAATTGCTTTGTTCGAGAGTTTAGAAACACCTATCGATACAGTTGTACATTCTGTATCGACCGGAATCTATAAACCACTCAACAAACCAGTCAACACAATATAAAACAATTTTATATCAAATCTACAAATACGCGCTCATATATATATATACACTCAAACTCAATCTAGGGTATTACTGACCCCATCTCTGTTGAGTAACGCCACAGAGCCAAGGTTATCACTCAACCTTCAGCTCTGATACCAACTGTAATGGCCCGAATTTCCGTACCCTTTGAGTCGACTAATAACACCACACATCCAACTCAAATTGCACAGAAATACAAATCATTATTAGAAAAAAGTTAGAGGATGAGAAATAGAAAGAAAGAAATATTAGAATAGAAGAAAACGAAGATCACAAACCCACACCAGAACGAATAAAATATATTATATAACATAAACTTTGAAACTTTATATACATACCATTATCAGGGCACAATAGTTATCTCTGGAATAGTTATAAACACCTGTTTCCAGATACAACACAATACACAGCAGAAAATATAATGGTCTATAGCTAACTGGTGAAGCCTCCTGCTTTGAGCTCCTCCAAGTGAATTTGAAAAATCACGACTACTTGACTGCCTGTACAAATTTGGGCGCCCAAGAGTTTAGGGAAAACAAAACAAAATAAACTCTGGGTCAGTCATGGGACTGGTGTGAGTAAACTTCAACCATTTGTTTAACTTTCAAAATCCTTTCAAAAGAAATGATAATCGTAAGATCGATCTACACATAAACACGGATGGTTTTTACCTTTTGTTAACCAAAATATTTTTTTGATATCAAATCCAGTTATATTATAATAATGTCTACATCAAATAAATAGAATCTAGCGGAACGCTTGCATCTCACGCTCCATATATAATATTAAATCAAAAACCGCAGGGCGCTTATTGGAGATTGGATTTCAAACATGACAAGGTATGGGACCACCTGCCGATAGTGTATCTCTAGAGGCGAATACACTGGGTTCAACAAGAACGTCTTGCAACCCGGCCCTCACATGACCGACCACTCATTTCGCTTGAGTGTATCGAATGTATATCACCAACGGTTGGGATCAACAACCGTTCGATAGATTAAAGAAGTAATTGGAATTTCTCTAGATCGGTGATTATACATCCTAATGGGAGCGACCCACATTGCCATGCTGCTTGCCCGATTTTTGTCAATTCCCATTTGTGAGGCTTGAGGTTTGAATTATCTTCCAGAACATTTGGCCACCATTCACTTTGAATGCCACATCGTCATACCCGCCAAATCACAAATTGATTTCCCCAAAAATACCATGGGTAAGCTAAGAGAAACGAATTCCTCTGCCACCAAACGTAAGTACGTTTGAAGAGATCAACTTACGCGATCCGTTATATATACTCTGTCAGACATTCGTCCATTCACGTTGTCCTGCGACTGGACAAACCAAGGGCACTATCCGGTAAACAGGATAGCCCTTGCATAACTCCGTCTTCAATTACCTTCATTATATTTGGTCGTAACGCTAACGCCCATACAGAGTGGTTTCCAGATAATGAATCTGATCCCGGTCTCTCCGTATTAACGCCGGAAATGGTCAAAAACTTCGATAGTCAGTGATTTAACTATCAAAGAAAAATAAGTGTACAACCAACGATCTTATTTCCAGGTAGGAATTCGATCGATCAATAATCAAACAACATTGGGCCCCCTTTTTATTTGATTTCTTATTAAATTATTATTTCCAATTCCTGTCTCTTTATTCCTCGTTGACAATTCATTTCATTTTCTATGTGTAGAAAATATCTTTCATTTTATTTGGGAAAAACATTTCAAATTAACGCGATGTTATAAAACATCGTTATTATAACTCAACCCACTAATCATTTATTAGCTAACCATATTGCTTAACCAAGTTTCACCATCGAACCTTAACCCTTCCTCCATCGATCATGAAGTCAATCAGTTGGGGTATAATTACCTCTCAGACCTTAATTGAACAACATTCTCAACTTTGAAACAGTCAAAGCTCACAACTTTAAACAAACAGTCACTTACACGACTCTCGGATTTGATCTAAGAACACACTTCCTTTACAGAAAAATATTGATTATAACGGTAGCGTTATAATCGCTGTTTACAAATATTTGATTTATAAAACACTGCTTTTAACAACAGCGTTACAATCGCTGTCTAGAATTTATAGAACACTTATTATAATAATAGAGTTAAGATCGCTACAAACAGTTATTATAATGGCAGCGTTAAAATTTGCTATTTAGATTTACCAAAACATTTATTATAACAGCAGCGTTTAAAATCGCTATTTAGATTTACCAAAACAGTACCAGATTCCTTTTTAACCATTCACCTTTACAAAACATAATTCATTTTATATTTCCTCCTTCTTGGAGTAAAACTTGTCTATTCCCTTTTAAACGTTCATCCATTTCCCTTTTCCAATCAAATTCCAATTTGAAAACATATTTCAAATCTAAATTACCTTTATAGATATTTCATTTGCAAAATACTTGGTTTGAGCCATTATTCACTTTTATCATGAATATATTTCCTTTATATACCATTTGATTCATACTTATAAAAATATCTTAAACCCAATTTTTATTTATAACTTCTATTCGGAATCATTTATATAAGTCTTATTTCCTTTATTTTTTAATCATTTAAAATCTCATTTTAAATTTCCTTAATAATTGCTAAGTTTAATATCATTCCCAATATTTGTTTCAAAAACCCTTTTCCAATTTTTCATATAAATTCAAATTTGAATTTATATTTTTTATTTATCTAATGATAAATAATCCACTTAATTTATATTCTCGTTTTAAATCAACATCTTGTTTTAATAAAACAAGTTTCTACCTTTTAACTATATTCGAAATAACACTTCAATTTTTTTTTTTAAATCTCAAATTTCATTTTCTATTCGAGAATATTTTATGTTATTTAAATACCAAAATATTCTAGGGTCAGGGTAGCTCAAACACAACAAAGTCAATCACTGGCTATATATATCACACCACACATCAAAATCAAGGAAAAACAGTAATATAAATATTGAGGAACCCAGTTGGGTCCCTCCAACCCGTTTCCCTGCATCCACAGATATTAATCAACATCAGTAATATTATTTCACATCAATATGAAATATCAGAACTAATAATCGATCAACCATGTAATCATATCAACCAATTTTATCAACTATTCAACCAAGCAACCATCACACGGTATAAAATAAATGTAGCACTCATTTACATAAAAATATAAATGAGGCAGAGTTAGTGAGTTTACTCACCTTAGTTTACAGTCGACGGTTCTGCTTTTGTTTCATTAAAAATGAAACAGACGTTTAAATTTTTGTACGAAATTCCAATTGCTCCCATTCACTCCAAACCAATTCCAAAATATAGATCTCGATGTTACGATTGTAACGTCGCATACCGCGTTCGAGTAGCCCTATAATGAGTGAGATTAGTTTACAAATTTACAAATCAAGTAATAATTCATAACCTAAATTTTATATTTAGCGAACTAATTACCATTACTTAAATGTAACCCGCCTTAATCACTTTTCCTTGACCCTTGTATTACTGTGAATCAACTTCCCCGTCCAAATTTTCCTTTTCTCTCTCTCAAATAGAACTCCAAAATTCAAGGGCTTGAAGGGCATCCAGCCCATCGTATCGCTTGATAGAATTTGTGGTTAAACTGAAAAGTGCTGGCATGTAAGCTTTCAAAATGTCGTAATACATTAACGTTATGGAAACAAACATTCAAAAAGCCACTTGCGTTATTTTAACTCCTTTCGATGCTCCAACCTCACATAAGACTGTCATGATGTAATTCCTCTCAGAATCATTCTCAAAATACTTTGAGCAAATTGTAGAGCATTATGAAGAAATTTGACAGCAACACTTCTAACAGCAAAGCTGTGTTCAGGTTGAGTTATGCCTTGAACAATGATCAGTAGCCCCATGAAACTGTCCTCTCCTCAGTTCGGATTCAACTAGATATCTAAAGCACTTTCCAAGAACCATGGCCGTGTATTCACCAATCTGCTCTCCCTCTATCTTCATTATACACTACAGCCCTTCACCCTATTGAAACAAATGGATGTGCACTTCCCATTTCTACCTTAATTACGTTTCCAGTATTGAACACAACTCGCCCTTTACTATGCCTCGCTCCATCTCTAATTCACAAATGCACGATCATAGTACCCCGGTTTTTATCTCAAGAGGCAATGATAATCCAACTGTATCTCTTTCTTATCCCAACAGAACCCTTCCTCTAGGCAGAACGCTACATCGACTTCACCTTTCCCTCACCTTCGCCGCTTTTATCCACCACCAGAGGTCATCGGCCTCAGGCAGCACCTCGCCGACACCTAATTGACTTCAAATCCCGCCCAGCTCTGGTGACAGCTACCCAGGCCGACGGCCTTTAAAGTTTTGGGGCGAAACTTCTGGTAACCGAACTCCGAAAGGAAAAGAAAAAAACATTTGCATGGGACTTTTTACTTTAGGGTCTAAATGAACCCAAGATCTGGAATTTTATTTGAGTTTCTTTCGATTTTTAATTTGATATTGAAGGGAGGATATTTCGTGAATACTGGAAAAGAGGAACAAGGAAAAAGTGAGGAATGAGAAAGGTGTACAGTATTTAAAGGGAAGACAGTTTGGTTAGCAAGGCATTCTTTGCCTTGGCACACACGAAAATCCAATAGCTTGATAGGCACGGAGTCTGAAAATCTTGGAGAGCTGATGAATTGAGCAGCGTTATTTACGTTAACTATTGTTTATTTGACCGTGTTAAAAGGATCGGGCAAATGAAAAGGGTTCAGGCGCAACATGTACTACAAATAGTTATGAAAATCGGCCACTTAAAATAAATGAGGTATAAGGTTTGGGGCACGTTATATTTCAGTTCAAAGTATCCATTCATATTGTCAATAACTTATTATACACTATTAACTTGCATTATAACAGGGGCAAAACAATAAAAAGGCTAAGCAAACAAATACACAGTTGGCCAAAAAGAACTGGTCTGGGCGCATATACATATGATTTTCGTTCATATCCGAACTGCTATGAACAGACATAAGAGTACAGCCATGTCCAGCGAGGTACCACGATCCCAAAAATATAATAATATCGGTAGTTTAACTTATTTTATGAAACCCCAAAATATTGATATAGTGTGCAAAATATTCCAAAAAAGTTGTGTATTTAATTAATTAAAAATTACAGTAAAATTCTAAAAATTAAATTATAACTACGTCCCAAAGGAAGCTTGTCCAAATTCGAGACCGTTATTTAAATAACCGCGGTGGCTTATATACGATTCCACAACGACTTTCTGAAATTTTGATTTGGACCCAACT
The DNA here is from genome assembly GCA_030737875.1 of Allium sativum. Classification (NCBI taxonomy): domain Eukaryota; kingdom Viridiplantae; phylum Streptophyta; class Magnoliopsida; order Asparagales; family Amaryllidaceae; genus Allium; species Allium sativum. The sequence goes on from CM060920.1 coordinate 252,566,943, forward strand.
CCATATCTACCAGATGGAAATCGATTTTTCACTGCCATTAGAAAGATACAGTTCAACAGATTTAAACGTTTCTTGTTTCAAAGAAATCCGACTTATTTTGAATCTTGTATATCTAATTAAAGTTCAAAACGTTAAATTACGAACTACCACGACTTTACGAGCTCATTTTAAATTATATTATAAATTATACGTTTATATATCGTTTTATTAAATAATTTCTTATAAAAATCCTTTTTAAATTATCAACACAACACTTAAAACCAATTTAAATGTTGAAAATAAAATGGCTAAAAATCTAGGTCGTTACATGGCATTTTTCTTGGTCCGGCAAAGAGGATAGATTGCTGACTTTAGATAGCGTTTTGACAAACACTGTAGAAATGCATGGTTCGTGCAAACGACCCACGGGGGTGGATGGATCACCCAGAAGCTATGATAGCCTTCCAAAAATGCTATAAAAAGGTGTTTTAAGTGCAAACGATCCATAGGGGTGGATGGACCACCCAGAATCAATGATAGCGTTCCAGAAACTCTATGAATGGCTGTTTTGATGTTTTGCTTAGTTTCTCACACCAGAATGATGCAAAATAGAACCAGGAGATATAATAGCATTTCAGAAGTACTGCAAAAGGCTGTTTTGACATTGTGGCCAGTTTTTCATAGCGAAAAAGCTGGGAATGCTATGAAATGCAATATCGACCAAACAAAGCTTGTTTTGAGTCGACGATGGTTCTAGCTTCGACACGAATTCAAGGAGGAATGTCTGAAGCATTGTGAAGTGTTTGTTGATCGTGGAGATGCAACGAATGTGAAGGTGATTCAAGTTGGACCTAAAGGATGTTCAAAATGTTGTAAAATGTTCGTTGATCGTGGAAATGCAACAAATGTGAAGACGACTCAAGTTGGACTTGAACTCGTAAAGAATGGTTGTTCGTTGTTGTAACGAATGTGAAGACGACTCAAAGGTTGTGAGCTGATGGATAATGGTTGCTCAAGGATGTTGCTTGAGCTATGAATAGCAGTCAGGGAGGACGACTAGAGATACTGAAGGCTGAGAGATTTTGTTGTCGTAGGTTCTAGCGAACTCAAAGCAGGGTTATAATAGAGACGTCTAAAAGACTGGAAGGTTGCTGGTCGAGTACCCTAGACCCATTGGATGGGCCAAGCTATCTCTGGAAGGAAAATGTACGTTGGACGTGCAGTAATTTGGCTAGAACCGGGGTTACCATTAGCCCTTGACATATGGCAAGGTTGGCCGTCATAAGACTAACGATGGTTTCGAAGCAAGATTTGGCGGTGATAGCCAGAGTCATGGATGATTGTTTTCTTTGCTTGTGCCTTCCTACGTAAATTGTTCGACGTCGAAGAAGATATCTCTTGGGTGCTTGTCTGATGTTGGTTTCGGCCTTCGGGGCTTGTTATTAAGGGATGTTGATCTCGATTAGGGCGATTTACGTGGAACTTAAACAAGTTGCTATGATTACTGTTTCTTGTACGCTTTTGCTTGCTGTAAAGGTTATTACTGGCGGATTTGGGGAAGACAAGTTTGGAGTTTCTTCTCTGGTGTTCTTGGTAGAGTTGGTTGATTTATCTACCTATTCTCATGTACTTCACTGATGATGTTAAATAGTTCTTTTATCGCTCACTAAGGCTGTTGTTTGACTCAAGGTTTTATGTTTCCTCTTATTACCTTGGGTTTTTCATATACGGTGTTGTGGATGGACAGATTGAGTAGCAGGTTGTAAATGATAGATCTTAGTGGACAGAGTTGCTGATCGAAGACAAGCTAGAGGCTTGCATATCATAATGCATTAAGTTCCGTGAAGCGTTATAGGTAAACAGAAACATAATATCACAAGATAGATATAAAATAGCAAAGGAAATTTAAAACTTCATTATTCAGCAGAAAAACATCGTAGTCTCAAATCAGTTACAACATCAAGATAAAATACTAAAACCAAGTACATGAAACCAAAATATATGTCTTGCGCTAAAAGCCACCAGAGTACAAAAATGTAAAATCATAATCCCCAATAATAGGCATAATAAAGTAGACAAGTAGTCAAAGCGATGCATCAAAGAAGATCCAAATCCAAGCAGAAACAGAAGAGAGTCTCCTAATCAAGCATGAGCGTTCCCACCTTGAGAACTTGGAGGGAAAAGAGAAGAGAGAGAAAAGGAAACAAAATGGATTAGACATAAAGTATGGCGAGTCCAGTGACTTTTAGCATATAAAGAAGTAAAAGTATCATCACAGGCATATAAACTGGATAAGAGATAACAGTATCATATAACAAGTATAAATTATCCTCAATGAACCCAACCGACAATAAGTCCACGTTCAGAAAAATGCATCCAGCCGGATCTAGGTTGGGTTGACCCACCCTCACTTGGGTCGACCCTAGGTCGATCATACCCAGGCATGGGTCGTCCCATCCGGTACAGATCTCACCTACTTCTCCTGCTTACTATTTTCGAATATATTTGAATTTCTATTTTGAATTATATATACATATAAGTCTCTTTTATATATATACAAATTTCTAAGCTTTATATCTTCCTCACACGATGTCCATTTTACACGAACTCGGAGTTTATCCTAAGCAGAATTCCGATACAAATGCAATGGTACAGTCCATTTTACTTAATTCCCAGTATTTAATAAGTACACTTTAGTTTATTGTTATAATGTCCTTTAAAATTATGGGGTGTTACAATATGACTGTCCCCATAAAGAAAATATTAAGAGAAATGGAAAACGTAACAAACAATAAAAAGATAAAGAAAATATGGTAACCAAGTTTAGTACTTAGTGAACTAAAGAAAAGATATATTAGAACAGAAAAGATAAGAACAGTAAAAAAAATTTAATGATAGATAAAGAGAAGAGAATGAAATTAATGTCCATTTTTATGATAAGTAAAGAAAGAAAAGAAGAGAAAAGAGACTATCATGTTAAGTAAAAGAGTAAGCAGACATTTTTATGATTAATAAATGATTATAATACAATATGATGGACAGAGGAATAAATAGCAGATAGTGACTATCTTTATGATAGGTAGAGGCCTAAAAAAGTTTAACATAACAAGGAAATAAAAAAAACAAAGAAGAGTAAAAGAAAGATGAATTAAATTCTTAAAGAAAAAGAGCTAGTCACAGGTACAAAATGAGATTACAACTACAACCTCGTAAGATGAATTTAAGAGTGGCCTAAAGGAATATGGATGTAAGAAATCAATGCAGTCTATCACAGGCCTTTAGAACAGTGGGAAGCCCATCCTAACTATTTCTGGACAATACCAGAGCAGGAAATAAGTGACTACATTTAGGGCACATCCTAACAGGGTCATTCGGCAAATACAATAATAGGAAATAAGTTAATTCATTAGAGATGTTGAGATGGATACCCTGTGATGGTCCTTAGATGTAGGCATAAATAGGTAGTCCATTAGAGGTATGTCGCTTTGACTTCTTTAGGAAGTTTAGAGATTCGATGGATGCCTAGGTAATTATGTGACAACCAGAGAGTGGCACTTGGTAGTATGGAAAAACCAAAAGGATAGTTTTTGTAGGATTAGAGGTTATCATTGATTAGATAGCTAGAATGGGGAAGGACATGGGTTATGCCTCTATAGGACAAGTGATCTTTCACTATCGGGACCTTGGATTTCAGATATGCAATACCATATGGTTTTTTAAATTGTTTGTTTAGGGCAAGGTTATTAACCTGTATCAAGAGATACCTTTCAAACAAGAATATGGGTGGTCGCACGAAGTCTAAATGCAATAAGAAGAGATAGATCATAGCATATGGTAGATCCACAACTGAGTTGCATATAGTATGGGCCTTAAGGCCTTCTATGAGCAGAACTCGGAAATTTTAGATAGAACGATGACATGTAGATCCGCAATGTAGGCGTAACGCAGTTCGTAGCAGGAACAACTCACATGTTTTCGTATCATATGACAAAACATCTGCAGTGTAGGTAGTTATGTGTAGTACACTACAAATGTAACTTTAACGATCCAATAACAAGATTGCGGAATCCCAAAGAAGTGATTTTGAGTGGTATCATGGGTGGGGCCTAAGACCAAAGGGTTTAAGGTGAAACATTTACATAAATATACAACTACTGCTTATTAGATTAGATCTGTTAGGAGTAGGTGGATGCGATATATGCACAAAGAGAAGGCCTGAACGATATTAATAAAACAAATAAAAAAAAGTGGTAATAGAACGGTATATAATACTACTATGTATAAAAAGAATATAATTTACCAATTGGTAGAACATTAGTTCTTACTCCTCCTCAGATAATCCGCAGGTTGGACAAATAAAAAGAGCTGGATGACTTAGAGACAATTGATTGGAAAGTGTCAATATTTTTGGTAAGTTCATACTTATGATTTTTTTTTGAGTAGAACGAATGTGTAGCGCGAGACTACACAGCCGATTAAGCATAATATATATATATATATATATATATGCTAGTTGACAAGCCCAACTGGTGGCTAATAGTACGAAAGTTTAAAAGAGATAATTATACAATAGATCACACCATAAAATCAATTATAGCTAAAGCAAAACATCCCAAGAACAACTTCGATAATATGCAGTACATTCACTAGCCAAAATATGAAACCATTGAAGAACTTACTAAACCAGACAACCATATCCAGGTTAATGCAAATCCGGACATGAATCACCATGTTTAGAACCCACTGATTCCTCTGGGCTATTAGTTGCTGGCAGAGCAAGCATGAACCGAACTGGAGAAGAAGAAGGTTGACCTGTCCAAGAGTTAAAGTAGAAATTACGCTTTGAGTGAATTACCATAGCTCTAATATATATATATATATATATATATATATATATATATACATATATATATATATATTTGTAGGATACCAAGCAAAATATTCATGCTTCAGTGGATTTGGATTTTAGCTTTTACGAAAAAACTTGGCTTATTGACATTTGGCTTGTTACAGATCGAAACCATTTACATTCAAAACATTGCTTGCTAAACCCAAACCATTTATCCCTTAGTGTTAAGTATGGAACGAAAACACAATACCACCATAATTAAAAAGTACTATTTATCTTAGTCAAATATTATTTCTTTTATAAACCCGTTTCACATTTACAAGTTATTTTCTTATATCATTTCTCTAAATTTTCTTTATTAATAACCTTTTGGAGAAACCTTTTATAAAATGTCATTTAAAAACTTCCTTTATCAGATATTAATTGCAATTCTCCTCCGTAAAATATTATTATATAATAAAATTTCTTTTGATAAAATATTTTACTACTTATAAATACTTTTATTTATTAATTAACTGTAACCATGTAATCAAATTAAACTAATAAATCAACTATCCTCCAATGGCTTCGTAATGGTAGTACCTTCCACTGTCACTTCTCCTTCTTCCCTCCCATCTAAATCGATCTACATTCCTGTCATATCTACCTCTCTCGTCCCCTCATTCCTCCACTTGCTCTCCCTAACCCTCCTTCTACCTCTGTTTTCTTCGTATCCTCTCCATCACATTCTGCTTTGTTAAGTAACCCATGTCAATGTGAATGAACTTACTTATTTAACCACAAACCTCAGAATGCTCAGAGATATAACCTAGTAGCCATGAAACCCACTTTCTCTGGCTATGTTATGAACTACATTGATGAAGTAGTTAAAGTAGTCTCGTAAGTTTGGAATGAAACATTGGTTGGTTTCTTCTTAGATAAACCGCTATCCTTTACTGTTGTTATGCAAATACTTAAGCCTATTTGGCGTTTGAAGGGCTTTTTAAAGATTAAATCCGATAGAGTTTTATTTATGTTTCACCTGACTTGTGAGAAGGAAAAACAGAAAATTTTAATGGGTGACCCCATTATCATGAGAAGCGAGTTATTCATAATTAAACCTTATGACTTGTGGTTAGTAATGTTTGCAGTTTTGTTAAAGCAGTGAAAGTATGGATGCAAATGTTTAATATACTGATCTTTGCCTGGTCTCACACCTGAATCAATTGGCTTGGGAGCCGAATTGGAAAGCTTCTCTGTTTGGATGAGACGACGGAAAAATTAGATAGATTAGAACATGGTAAATGTTCAATAAAGGTAAAACTGGATAAGGAACTTGTTTAGAAATGTATGATCAAATTAGTGGATGGTAAGAGTCAAAAAAAATCAAAGTCAAATACTTGTGGAAACCTGACTTTTGCACCAAGTGTAAGGTGTTCGGTCATGATACTGAAAAATGTGAAGTATATACTGTGAACGTTGCAGAGAATGTTACTACTCAAGGAAAGGTTAACACTGACAAGCCTCATCAAAAAAAGGAAAATAAAATTTCTAAGAAAGACAAGAATTGAAACACCCCACCTCCATTAAGGTCACTCACAAAGGGAATGCCTTAACTTTGGTGGAGGTTTATAAGTAAAAGTCACAGATAAACACAAGACATATATAAATACACATATTTTAAACAGCGGAAAAAAGGCTTTTATTTCGTCAATACGTGTTCATACAAAACATTTCCATAATTGTCTCAAAATACTTCCAACATTACAACCTCATTACTGTCTTGATTATTAAAGAAGCATAAAACATAAATAAAGTAACAAAAATCCCCATAGTGATATCCAAAGCCATAATCCGAGCAAAAGAGATCCAAATCATACATCTACGTTCTTGAAGCTTGCAAAGATTCTGACTAAACTGGGTTGTTTCCTCCCGGTGGACCGGGAGGGGAGGAAACGAAAGAAAAGAAGACGAAAAGAAAATAGAGTCAGACATAAAGCCTGAGTAAATCTAGTGACTCTTCAGTATGTGAATAAGAAAAAGGGCAAGATAGATATAAATTGAAAACAGGAAAGTATCACAAGCTAAGGAAGTGTCATTTAGAATCGAATGTACTATCGCACCCACACTATATCTCTGCACCTACTTGTATTTATTCCGACTGGCACCCTACGCTGAGGGTGAAGTGATCCCTTCCTAAAGATGCACCCTATGCTGAGGGTAAGTGATCCCGTTTCTAAAGATGCACCCTATGCTGAGGGTATGTGATCCCGTTTCTAAAGATGCACCATATGCTGAGGGTAAGCGATCCCCTTATTTTAAAGATCGGCTCCTACTCGCATAATCATCTGTGTCTTACGGCCCCCAAAGTTTGTAGATACCTATGCTGGCCCCACCATGGGGTGTATCAAGTCCCATGGTGGCAATCTCGACACAGACCTTAGAATGCATAGGTTATACTACTGGTGCCCCCAGTGCCCTGTTTGTCTGCTCCGAAGTGCGTGCACGCCCGCACTCCGTTAGAATCCACACTGTTGCACCCACCGCCGTCGCTTTGACCGCTTACAGTCAACCAAGTAATCGTGCCCCACCCTGCCTAGTTTCAGGTTACCATGATACCTAATTGGGTTACTGCTGAAATGGGTCCCCGTTAATAGGGTTTTCTAGTCAAACATGCTAAGTGGTTAAGTGTCTGTATTTACCTAACCTCACTCATCAATTCTTGTTAACATGTTGAATTTGGTTTAGTGTTTTTAGTTGACTTAAACCTACCATCTGTCCTTAGCCTCTTAAAGCACCGACCACTCACATTAGACAGATATTGCTACGGTTACTGGATGTGCCGGTCGGTTCCGGACAGGTTTACACCGTAGCTCAGTCTAACCTCGGGTCCTTATTGGGCTCAATGATTAACCACCCACATTGGATAGGTGTTGTTGTGACTACTGGACAATCGGGAGGGTCCGCGCAGGTTTACGTCACAACTCAATCCAACCTCGGGTTAAGCATACCGTGTTTTCTAAATTTACATATTTTATCACTTCTCAATTTTATATGTAAATGAAATTTCCTTTATTCTTGGGTATAACAATTCATACCGCTTAAATGTCATTGTCGCTGGCATGTGCCAAACATGCCAACATGTATTTTTCCTGTTTTACACCCAACGTTATTACCCCCGTTTGTACATTCGCAACATTATAACAAATGTTGGGCTCGACACAATTCAGCCCAACTTTATAAACGTGAGAAAATGGGAAGTCAAGAACATGTAATATTTTACAATACATAAAGGTGTGTGGCGCATGAACTTGCAATTTAGCGATTCAACTAACATAAATTATGGGTCATGTGAACTTGCATTCAAATCAGAGTATAACTAATTAGGTGTCATATGAAATGGCATAGTTTAGGCTTATACAAACTTGGGTTTAAACATGTTTAACTTTGTATAATATCAACCACAAAACTAACATGTTGTATATTCACCAAAATATCCAATTTGAACATCTAATCATATAGCCTATTTCAACATGAACTTGCATAGTTTATGCAACCCAAACGGTACTTAACATAAATCGAATTATACTTGCAAATAAACATAAGAATGTGTTCATAGGTTTTGAGTCATGTAGGCATAAAAGGTCTAAAATCTAGAACATGTTTACATAAGCTTTAACTTAGACTTAGGGAATGTATATAGTCCATGCCATCGACATAAACATAAAGGGATCAAATTCTAGTTTTTGCCACAAACTTGCAGGTACTATAATTTTCATATACAAATGTCCAATAGGCTTGCATCAATCAATTTATGCCACAAATATCAATACACAAGTCATGACAGAATTATTACAATACACAGAATTCATATCATTATTATACAATAACACAATTCTATTTTCATTTACATCGAATCATGTCACAGTTTTATTCATATTCTGAAAGATCACTACACTTACAACAAATGCAAAATCTTGAATTCTGGATTCTGAATTCTGAAATTGAAATGCGTTCCTTTGGGTAGATTAACGTTGCGTTGAATAATTTGATTAAGTTTTAGTTCTCTTCTTAATTTGATTCGTCTCTAAGCTCCTCTCTATTGACGACTATGCTCAATTCCTTCCTGGCAGCATGACGACTCCAATCTTATTTTTTGTGTGAATTTTAGTTGAGACTTAGGGTGTATATATAGATTTTTAGATTGATTTGAGCCATAAGATGAAGACATGAGGAATCCAGACCATACAAAGTCCAAAGAGCCAATCAAGAGGTGACATGTCAGCCCTAATGACACACCGAGCCACAGAAATTCGAGCCAGAACCAGGCCTAGCCAGCCAGGTCGACCAGGTAGGTCGACTAGCAGGTCGACACTATGGTCGACCTGGGGGTGACCAGGTCGACACCATGGTCGACCTGGTCCCTGGACGGGAATTTTCCCGTCCAGCCCAGTTTGAGCTCATTTTTCGAATTTTGAACTTGAAACCGAGCTGTTTGAATTTTAAATTTTATTCTGAAATTTCTGAAGGTCATAACTTCTTCATACGGAGTCCGATTCACACAAACTCGGACTTTATCTCAAGCAGAATTACGAGACGAACGAAATGGCGTTACCCGTTTCCCTTAATTATTTCATTTAGAATAAATTACGCTTTAATTTGTGAATCTTATTGTTATAGAATTCACAGGGTGTTACATTCTCCCTCTTTTAAAAGGATTTCGTCCCCAAAATCTTCAAGTTAGGAAGAATGTATATCCTATCATCTAGTTGTCCATCTACTCAACCAACAAACATAGGCGTCCACTGTCCTTAAAAGACTTCTAATGCTTCATAATCATATGCATAGTGTGTGTACATGTCCTTATCTCATGCAGAAATCAGGCGGTCTACTGATTCAGTTGACCTCCTTAATGCGAATCATGTAAGTGTCATGAATCCATTATGTATGCAAAATTTTCCTACTCATAATTCTACATGAGTGCACAACTATTCATACAAATGCGACAACCATATGATAGCATATCAAGTTTCAACCATATACAAATGATAATACATATATGCATATGCAATACGAAGTGACTGAGCCGATCTAAAACCTAGGGTGTGTGTATATGCATCACGAGCAACCACTAGCAATCACTAGCAACCATTTGCAGCCATCATCCATAACTTGTTTTTAAATACATGTTTGCATCCATTTGTTTTCTACCTAAGGAGTTAGGAAAAGGACCAAGGAGATATACCTAAAAAGATAGATAAAGCATAACTTAAGGAAAAAGAGAGATCAAAGATGTACCCTCAAAAAGAAAAGGGTAGGCAGCGCGTATTCTGTCCTCAGTTTCCCAAGTCGTGTCTTCCTCGGCGTCGCTCCACCGAATCTTGACGAGCTTCACTTCGCGGTTGCGTAGCTTTTTGATTTCAGTTCCTACGATTCGAGTTGGAACTCTCCTCACAGTTGCTTCGCGTTCCACTTCGGCTTCTTCTAGAATGCTTGGCTCCACCACTTCCGCTGATTCATGTAGACATTTCCGGAGATGAGAAATGTGAAAGACGTTGTGAATTCCAGCAAATCTTCCAGGCAGGTCTACTCTATAAGCCATTTTCCCAATCTTCTCGATGATAGGGAACGGCCCTACAAACCTTGGTGCTAGCTTTCCTGCGGATCCAAAGCGAACGACATTCCTTAAAGGGGACACCTTAAGGAAAATCCTGTCCCCAACCTCAAACTCAAGGTCGGTCCTTCTTTTGTCGGCGTAGGATTTCTGTCTGTCTTGGGCAGTCGTCATTCTCCTTCGTATCAAGTCCACTTTTTCTGAAGTCTCTCTAATCATGTCTGGTGCAAGTATAATCTTGTCAGTGGACTCCCACCAATAAGTTGGTGATCGGCAAGGTCTTCCATACAAAGCTTCGAAGGGCGCCATACCGATGGTGGCTTGGTAACTTTTGTTATAGGCGAATTCCACTAAAGTAAGGTGATCCTCCCAAGTCCCTCTGAAGTCAAGAACGCACAGTCTTAGAAGATCTTCTAGTACTCTATTCACCCTTTCTGTCTGACCATCAGTTTGGGGGTGATAGGTCGTGCTCAAACATAACTGTGTGCCGACAGCTTCTTGCAGACTCCGCCAAAATTTGATCGTGAAGATGTGGTCTCTGTCACTCACTATGCTAGAGGGTATTCCATGGAGTCGAACTATTTCCTTGAGATAAAGAGAAGCTAGTGACGAAGCAGTTCTTCTACTCTTGATAGGTATAAAGTGGGCGCTTTTAGTAAGCCTATCCACTATCACCCAAATGCTAGTATTGCCTCTTCTTGACCTAGGCAACCCGTCAATGAAATCCATTGAAATGCTATCCCACTTCCATTGCGGGACTTTTAGAAGATATAGTAGTCCTCCAGGTTTCTTTTGTTCCGCCTTGACCTGTTGGCAGGTCATGCACTTAGAAACGAAATCTACCACGTCCTTCTTCATGCCGCTCCAATAGAAAGCTCTTTTTATATCCTTGTACATCTTATCACCGCCAGGGTGTATAGTCATCTTGGAATGATGTGCCTCCTCGAGAACCTTCTTCAAAAAATCTCTAGCTTGTGGGACACATAGCCTTCCATCTCGCCTCAGCCAACCCTTATCATTGATGGAATATCTATTGAGGTGACTGGAAGTTTCACCCCTAACTAGTTTATCAATCACATCCACAAGCTAAGGGTCTTCACGTTGTGCAGTCCTTATTGTATCCAAAAGAGTAGGGTGCACTTCAAGAGATGCTAACAAACCCGGTACGAAATCAGAGGAGGGCCTAAAGTTAAAACTGGCTATATACTCTAAGCTTTGCCTTTCTACAAAGAGAGGGCTTGAGGTCAGTTTCTTTCGGCTCAACGCGTCTGCTACTACGTTGCCTCTGCCGGGAGTATCGGAAATTTCAAAATCATACGAGGCAAGGAACTCCATCCACCTTTGCTGCCTCAAGTTAAGATCTTTCTGCGAGAAAAGATATTTCAATGATTTATGGTCAGTGTATAATTCGAACTTCTCACCTAGGAGATAATGGCGCCAAGACTTAAGCGCACAGACGATGGCGGCCAACTCAAGATCGTGGGTTGGGTAGTTCTTTTCATGCACTTTCAATTGTCTTCCACCATAAGCTACTACCCTCCCTTCTTGCATCAGAACAGCGCCTAGCCCCTTACCACAAGCATCCGAATATATCGTGAACATTTTGCTTCCATCTAGCAAAGTCAGAACTGTGGCTGTTGTGAGAGCCCTTTTTAATCGTTGGAAAGCAAACTCGCAGTCCAAATCCCAAGTGAACGCCAGATTCTTCTTTGTTAGCCTTGTGAGTGGAGCTGAGATCTTCGCGAAATCCCTAATGAACTTTCGGTAAAAACCCGCTAGCCCAAGAAAGCTTCGAACTTCGGTTGCATTTCTTGGTGTCTTCCAATCTTGCACTGCCACCACTTTTGCGGGGTCCATAGCAAACCCCTCTTTGGACACTATATGCCCCAGAAATCTTAGTTCCTTTCTCCAAAAGTGGAACTTGGAGAATTTGGCTCTTAGCTGATATGCACGGAGAGTATCCATGATCTCTTTCAGATGCTGAGCATGTTCTTCCTCATTCTTTGAGAAGATCAAAATATCATCTACGAAGACCACCATGAACTTATTGAGGAATTCTCTGAACTCCCCGCTCATCAGGTCTACGAAATAAGCGGGTGCGTTCGTCAAACCGAAAGGCATGACAAGCCACTCGAAGAAACCGTCTGGGGTTCTGAACGCCGTTTTATCAATGCTATCTTCAGCTACCCTTAGCTAATGGAACCCAGTAGCTAAATCAAGTTGGGAGGAGACCGATGCACCTACAAGCTGATCAAACAAATCGTCTATACGGGGAAGCGGATGTCTATTCTTCTTAGTCAGCTTATTTAGCTCCCTATAGTCCACACAAAGACGTAGTGAACCATTTGCTTTGGTGGCGAACACCACTGGAGCACCCCATTCTGAGATACTCCTTCTTATAAACCCCTGCTCGAGAAGCTCCTTAACTTGCTTTCTGAGCTCCTTTCTCTCATTTGGAGCCATGTGTCTAACAGGCAGAGCTACAAACTTTGCATTATCAACAAGATATATGCGGAAGTCTATTTCCCGCTTCGGAGGTAAGCTTTTCACCTCTTCAAAGACATACGGATATTCCCGGACTACTCTAACCGATTGCAAATTCTCAACAGAAGCGTCAAGCGACTCTAGATAACTAAGCATAACAACATTCAAGGGATTACAAGAAATTTCTAGAGTGTTACCGAGCCGAGTCAAGAGCCTAACCACTCTTTTCTCACAATCAAGAATGGCACCATTACTGGATAACCAGTCCATGCCTAAGATCAGTCCATACCCTGAGAAGCCTAAAACAAAGGCACTACATCTAAATTCAACACTTAGAATAGAGATTTTCAAATCCAAGCAAACCACCGACAAATAAGCTGAGCCCCCAATTGGATTTGAAACAACCAAGGGATCTTCAACCATACTAGCGTCTAGGTGCAGAGGTTCTACTAAAGCAGATGAAATAAAGGAGTGTGATGCACCAGAATCAAAGAGAGTGCGAACTGGATGATCATACAGATAAACCAAGCTTTCTACAGAAATATTTCTACCAAAGGTTCTCAAGATAGGATTGAGAAGATAAGCAGGATTAAACAAAGCATCTAGGAGAAAATGTTAAAGAGGTACCCCTAAAAGGTCCTGCTTGAGGGCCTTGCCCTTGCTTCTTAGGGCAGTTCTTGTTGATATGTCCAATATCACCACACTGAAAGCATGCCCCCATCTTCATCTTCTTCTTTCTACAATCCTGGACTATATGCCCAACAATGCCACAGAAATAACATTTCCTTTTCTCACGTGTCTTGTTATTATTGTTATGGTCCTTTCCTCCTTGACTATTATCCGTCTTCTTATTCTGCGATTCTTCCGCTTGATGTTTCATGTAGAGGAGGAGGAGGAGTAAAAGCATCTGTAGCTGGGGAGTAAGGTCCCCAGACATGCTGAAACAAAAAGGAAAGATTCAAAATGAAGGATAGAGAGAGATAGTGCACATGGATTTGGGGGATTATGCCTTTTTAAAAATATAACACTTTTTCTTGAAAAATGCTTCTTTAAACTTCCTTTTGAAAACAATTTCAATTTTTTTTATCTTATCTGGTAAACCTATGCTTTGATACCAAGTTAAACACCCCACCTTCGTTAAGGTCACTCACAAAGGGAATGCCTTAACTTTGGTGGAGGTTTATAAGTAAAAGTCACAGATAAACACAACACAAATATAAATACACATATTTTAAACAGTGGAAAACAAACATGCTTTTATTTCATCGATACGTATTCATACAAAACATTTCCATAATTGTCTCAAAATACTTCCAACATTACAACCTCATTACTGTCTTGATTATTAAAGAAGCATAAAACATAAATAAAGTAACAAAAATCCCCATAGTGATATCCAAAGCCATAATCCAAGCAAAAGAGATCCAAACCATACATCTACAGTCTTGAAGCTTGCAAAGAGTCTGACAAAGCTGGGTTGTTTCCTCCCTGTGGACTTGGGGGGAGAAACGAAAGAAAAGAAGATGAAAAGAAAATAGAGTCAGACATAAAGCCTGAGTAAATCTAGTGACTCTTCAGTATCTGAATAAGAAAAAGGGGATGATAGATATAAACGGAAAACAGGAAAGTATCACAAGCGAAGGAAGTGTCGTTTAGAATCGAATGTACTATCGCACCCATACTATATCTCTGCACCTACTTGTATTTATTCCGACTGGCACCCTATGCTGAGGGTGAAGTGATCCCGTTTCTAAAGATGCACCCTATGCTGAGGGTAAGTGATCCCGTTTCTAAAGATGCACCCTATGCTGAGGGTAAGTGATCCCCTTATTTTAAAGATCGGCTCCTACTCGCATAATCATCTGTGTCTTACGGCCCACAAAGATTGTAGATACCTATGCTGGCCCCACCATGGGGTGTATCAAGTCCCATGGTGGCAACCCCGACACAGACATTAGAATGCATAGGTTATACTACTGGTGCCCCCAGTGCCCTGTTTGTCTGCTCCGAAGTGCGTGCACGCCTGCACTCCATTAGAACCGACACTGTTGCACCCACTGCAGTCGCTTTGACTGCTTACAATCAGCCCAGTAATCGTGCCCCACCCTGCCAAGTTTCAGGGTACCATCATACCTAATTGGGTTACTGCTGAAATGGGTCCCCGTTACTAGGGTTTTCTAGTCAAACATGTTAAGTGGTTAAGTGTCTGTATTTACCTAACCTCACACATCAATTCTTGTTAACATGTTGAATTTGATTAAATGTTTTTAGTTGACTTAACCCTACCATCTATCCTTAGCCTCTTAAAGCACCGACCACTCACATTAGACAAATATTGCTACGGTTACTGGATGTGACGGTCGGTTCCGGGCAGGTTTACACAGTAGCTCAGTCTAACCTCGAGTCCTTATTAGGCTCAATGCTTAACCACCCACATTGGATAGGTATTGTTATGACTACTGGACAACCGGGCGGGCTCGGGCAGGTTTACGACACAACTCAATCCAACCTCGGGTTAAGCATACTGTGTTTTCTAAATTTACATATTTTATCACTTCTCAATTTTATATGTAAATGTCATGTCCTTTATTCTTGGGTATAACAATTCATACCGCTTAAATGTCATTGTCGTTGGCATGTGCCAAACATGCCAACATGTATTTTTCCTGTTTTACACCCAACGTTATTACCCCCGTTTGTACATTCGCAACATTATAACAAATGTTGGGCTCGACACAATTCAGCCCAAATTTATAAACGTGAGAAAAGGGGAAATCAAGAACATGTAATATTTTACAATACATAAAGGTGTGTGGCGCATGAACTTGCAATTTAGCGATTCAACTAACATAAATTATGGGTCATGTGAACTTGCGTTCAAATCAGAGTATAACTAAGTAGGTGTCATATGAAATGGCATAGTTTAGGCTTATACAAACGTGGGTTTAAACATGTTTTACTTAGCATAATGTCAATCACAAAACTAACATGTTGTATATTCACCAAAATATCCAATTTTAACATCTAATCATATAGCCTATTTCAACATGAACTTGCATAGTTTATGTAACCCAAACGGTACTTAACATAAATCCAATTATACTTGCAAATAAACATAAGAATGTGTTCATAGGTTTTGAGTCATGTAGGCATAAAAGGTCTAAAATCTAGAACATGTTTACATAAGCTTTAACTTAGACTTAGGGAATGTATATAGTCCATGCCATAAATATAAACATAAAGGGATCAAATTCTAGTTTTTTCCACAAACTTGCAAGTGCTATTATTTTCATATACAAATGTCCAATAGGCTTGCATTAATCAATTTATGCCACAAATATCAATACACAAGTCATGACAGAATTATTACAATACACAGAATTCATATCATTATTATACAATAACACAATTCTATTTTCATTTACATCGAATCACGTCACAGTTTTATTCATATTCTGAAAGATCACTATACTTACAACGAATGCAGAATCTTGAATTCTGGATTCTGAAATTGAGATGCGTTCCATTGGTTAGATTAACGATGCGCAGAATAATTTGATTAAGCTTTAGTTCTCTTCTTAATTTGATTCGTCTCTAAGCTCCTCTCTCTTGACGGCTATGCTCAATTCCTTCCTGGCAGCATGACGAATCCAATCTTATTTTTTTGTGTGAATTTTAGTTGAGACTTAGGGTGTATATATAGATTTTTAGATTGTTTTGAGACGTCAGATGAAGACAGGAGGAATCTAGACCATACAAAGTCCAAAGAGCCAATCAAGAGGTGACATGTCAGCCCTAATGACACACCGAGCCATAGAAATTCGTGCCAGAACCAGGCCCAGCCAGCCAGGTCGACCAGGTTGGTCGACTGGAAGGTCGACACCCATGTCAACAATATGGTCGTCCTGGGGGTAACCAGGTCGACACCATGGTCGAACCTATGGTCGACCTGGTCCTTGAGCGGGAATTTTCCCACCCAGCCCAGTTTGAGCTTATTTTTGAATTTTGAACTTGAAACCGAGTTGTTTGAATTTTAAATTTTATTCTGAAACTTCCGAAGGTCATAACTTCTTCATACGGAGTCCGATTCATGCAAACTCAGACTCTATCTCAAGCAGAATTCCGATACGAACGCAATGGCGTAACCCGTTTCCCTTAATTCTTTCATTTAGAATTAATTACACTTTAATATGTGAAGCTTATTGTTATAGAATTCACGAGGTGTTACAAGAATGTTAGGTCCAAATATGGCGGAAGGTAGGGAGAAATAAGAAAACCATGTTTATCAATTCCAATCATTTTAAGAAAAAAGCTATAGATCCTAGTGTAGGTAAAAGTGTGCCCTCGTTGATCAGGTTCTTAGCATGGAAGGCAGCCATAAGGGTAAATGTCTTGAAGAGAGTGAAACAAGTGAAGAAAAATATAAGGTAGAATCCTTGGAAACTCCCACTTATATAATGCAGTTGAAAATGATACTGTTTTTTTCTTTGGTCAGGTCGCCGCAATTGTGGATGCCAATGGTAAAGATATAAATAACAGTGGAGGTAACATTTTTCAACCTATGAAAATACTTAACAGGTTTGACATTTTGCAGGATTTAAACATAGAAAAATGCTTGACTGTTAGTAGTAATGATGCTGATGTACCTAATTTCTTTAAGGTACATGTCAATGAAAATGAGAAAGAAAAGAGTGACAAGGCTGATTTACCTGAAATGTCCAATAAGTTTGGAAGTGGTAAGTGTATTTACCAAAGACAATCTGGTGATAAATGCAGAGCAAGGCACTGTGGAAGTGCATGAGTTATTTTCTACTACTAACTATGATAAACTAATTGAGGTTTTCAGTTTAGGCATGGAAAATGTGGAAGTTAATGCTACTTGTCCTGATGGAAATGCTTCTAGTCATTATTGTAGCAACAACAGTAAGATGGTTATAACTCAGGAAATTTCTCAGACTCCACTGCCAAGTGATCCTAAATTTCCTGAACTAATCATCAATGAAGTCATCACGGGTAAATCCAGTTTGCAAAGTGAAATTCCTGATCAAACAAAAAAGCAATTTCTGACTATTCTAGCTATGGACTCCATTGCTCAATGTGTTACTAAGGAACAACCACAAATGTTACAGAGGAGTGTGCATGTCGTGTACGTGCACAATCAATTTGACCAATCAGTAACTAATGCTACAGAACCATGCAACATTGTCTCCTCTTTAACTAATAAGGTTGGCATCTCCAACCAGTTGCATTATGCCAATCTCAATCCTCCTCTACATACATACCTCCATTAGAATTTTCATCTGGTATTAAAATAGGTAGCAAGAAAATTGGCCCTCTCTGAAAAACAAAACAAAACAAAAAACAAAAAAAGCAAGCTCATCTCTTCAATTTATCCATTGTCAAAACAAGTTCCTAAATATAATGAATCTACCAAACCTATTATCAAGGATACGAAACTTAAATACTTAAACTAGGAGTCTGATCATTGATACAAAACATAGGTATATGGAATATTAGAGTGGCACATTTGAAAATTAATCTTGACAAATGCAAGAATATTATCAGATCTCATTACCTTGGTGCAATTGCAATTCTGGAAACTAAATTAAAGGGGTATTATAAATTAAGGACACGTTTGAACAAAAAATTACAATATAGGACATCGAACTTTTATGATTAAAATAAGAACACCTAAACGAAAATGAACCCACCCCGTTGTTCTTTACTTTGCTCTTTCGATTAAAATTCCCCTTTAATGGCGACTTCATTTTATAGTTCGAGCTAGGGTTTTTCTTACTCACCATCAGCTGCTTACTCTCGATCACTAGTTACTGTCGATCAAATTTTGTTCGGCCTAGGGTTTTGCTTATCGATGACGATAACTCGATCTAGCAAAAAACTGAACGAAAAGGTAATTTAAACCTAACTGATATTCACATTCATACGATTTTTCACTTGTAGCTAATATGTCAATGTAAAAACATGAAATTAAATAGTTTAAATTGAAAATCGAGTAGTTTTGAAACTGATTTTCCAGTTGTTTGGGAGGATTAGAGCTTGTTAAGTAATTAAAGCTAAATTCCATAGTACATGATTTGTAGATTTAACAATTTAAGCTGCATGCAACAGTTCAACATATTTCGAGTAGTAGATTTATCAGTTTTCCATAGTCCAATTAATTTTCACTTGTACATTTATCAATTTCAACCGCATGCAATAGTTGAACAAATTATGTCTTCTATTGTTATGTAATATAAAGATAAATTCCATAATACAATTAATTTACACTTGTACATTTATGAATTTCAACTGCAAATTGTTATAATAAAATGATAAGTTCAATGATATATAGATTAATCCTTTTCAGTTGGTACTTATTGTATAAAATAAAGATAAAATTGAACATTCCACAAATATATTTATATTAGCCTGCATATTTATCATTTTTGAACTGCTACTTACTCTAATATAAAGCCAATTTCAACGTTGTATAAATTTATCCTTTCCAGCAAACACTTATTATGTAGTATGAAGTTAAATTTCAATAGTTGTTAGATTTATCCCTTTTATACTGCTATTTATCATCTAATTTAAAGCTCAATTCAACCATTCAATTTATTATGACCTATACATTCACACTTTTATACAACTAATTACTATTAAATTAAAGCTAAATTCGGTATATCTGTTTTTTCAATCTATAGATATATCTTATTATGCAGGTAATTATTGCATATTTTAGAGCTAATTGCATGTCACTTTACATATTATAAATCTAATTGATTGTAAATATAAAGGTAATTATTACATACTTTAAAGCTATTTGTAGTAACTAGGAACACTACTTCTATCTTACAATTATAACTGCTAACACTATTTTTATTTTACAGGTTCAAATTGGTCAAGATATATCAGATTTTGAATCATTCCAAGATAAAAAAGAGAGAAAAAAAAGGAGACAAGTTAAAGAGAAAAAAGAAAAGCAAACCGAGGAGAATGATGAAAACCAACATGAAGGGCTTAATACAAAGCAAGCTGAATAGTGCAATGCAAACCAAACTGAAGTGCAAAATGAAAACTAACCTGAAGCAAATGCTGAAAACCAACCTGAAGCAAAGACTGCAAAAACCAGACAAAATTGAAGAAGAAGAAGAAGAAGAAAAAAGAGGTAGAACCACAATCCATTACCGTAACATAATATGACAATGTTGAAGATGTTCAAGTAGAAATCATCAACAATACATATAGATGCAATTTGCGAGGTACTTTTAAGATGATCCAACTTATCAAAATAAAATATTATTTTGCAGAAAACCAGTTAGAGTTTCTAAGGAAAACACCGTTTAACAACTTTATTAAAATTTTCTACGAAGGCCATGTTAATACATTGGATTTTGGTAAATGTTCAAGGAATTTAGATGCATTAATTATTTTCTATTCAATTGACAAAGAAATGTTTGAAATTGGAAGAGAATTTATGGAAGTGACAGTAATGATATAGTTTGATTTTTGGAATGCCAAAATTTGGAAAAAAGCTTATTCCCTTTAGGACCAATAGGCTTTACTAATTTAGACGAAAATGAACAACAATTATTTACAAGAAACTTTGGAGAATGTGGGTTTATATTAAGGGATATTATTGAAAAAAGAATCTAGTAACTATTGGACAACAAAGGCTACAGAAATGAAAAAGATCTCCCGCTTCTCATAATAATGCATCTTCAAGTAACATTTTTTTTTTAAACAATCAAAGGCTACTACGATGGGAATTTGTTCCTTATATCCTTAATTTGAGAAAGATTAATTCCATCTCATGGCCATCATCCTTGAAGGAAAGCATCAATAAAAGCTTAAGTCATATCAAAAAAATCACCAAGGAATATTTTTGGCTGTGTAATGCTTACACTGGTATGTACAAGTAAATTTAATTTTAAACAAAATTACTACAAACTAACTTTGTTCTCCATTATAACAATATTGGTTATGTGAGCACCAAAAAAATTACCAACTCCACGTTACCAAGAGCAACTAAATGGAATCTTAGCATATTGAGACACATGATATCATATGATGGTCTAAAATACTTGCCAAAATCAAAGGTACTACTATTGTTTAAACAATTCAGTGTTAGGATTTCAGCAAGATCACTACACAATTAGATTTTAAAAGAGGGAAGAAGATAACAATAACAAGTAAATTCCACCAAACAAACATTTATTAATCCACCAAATTATTACAATGAAAACCTAAAAATAATTGAGAATTTATCTCAATCCCAATAAAAAAAACAAAATTTTCTTTCCTTCAAGTACGAGTAGTTCTCTCCCTAATGAGATGCTTATATAGCAAATAGAATGACTAGGTCTAAAACCTAATTGGGTCCAAAAATATCTCAGAAATAAATACTCCTTAAAATTTGCATAAAATAAATCTTTATCTATTATGCCACTTAATAAGGGAAAACAATATCTGTCAAAATCCCATTAATCAGGGAAAACAACATCTATCCAAATCCCATTAATTAGGGAAAACAATATCTACCCTTTCTCCCTCTTAGAAAAAATTCCTTTCATTTAATCTGATTTAACATACCATTTTCTCCACATATGATTGAATATCACAAATCAGAACACTCCACCTTGATATGATATCTCTCCAATAAAATCCAATCTCAAAACATATCTACCACTTACAAATGATGCATCTGCCACAAGAAATGCACCTCTCAACAATAAATTCAAAATTGCTTGTAATACCAGAATGGCCTCCATGTAGACTTTATGGCTTTACGTTGATGGCTCCACCTTGATTCAGATGAACTCGCCTCTCCAAACCCAATTTGAGAACTCATAACATTCTCCACCGTTTTTCCAAGCAATTTATATATGTTATCATTTCCCCGTTTTGTGCGCAGAAGCTCCTTGTTACCCCTCCAAACATTTGTGACTCCTCCTCTAGTCGAGAAATTACAGCCTTTTGTTCCAATTGTCCAATTGAAGCAAGATTCTTCTTAATTCCGGGATGTACCTAACGCCCATTAGCTTCACCACCTTTCCATTATTCATCTTCAATCGGACTGAACCTATGCCTTTAACATGCAAATCTCGACCATCGGCGGATACCACTTTAGCAGATTGTTCTTCATAATGAATAAATGCTTCCTTTTGATGACCTATGTGGAAACAAGCTCCCGAATCAAGTATCCAATCTTTGCTTTCGCATTCATTAACACATAAAACATTGCCTTCAAGTTCCACACCAAGATGCACCTCATTATCATTGTCCTTTTGTTCATCCGACTCTTCTTCCAATGCCTTCATCATCTCCTTATCCCTCTTAAGCTTATGACAAAATCTCTTTTGATGACCGGGTTTGTCACAGTAAAAACAAATGTATTCCTTTCTCATGTCTGCTCTATTCGATTGCCCTCCCATATTTCGTTGATTAACCCTCCTTGAAATAATAGCTTTTTCAATTGGAGTTTCAATTTCCGTTGCCTCCTTATCTTTTCCTTCCATAAGTCTCGTCCTCCGCATCTCCTCATTAAGCAAGATACTGACCACTGAACCCATTGAAACAACGCCATCCGAATTTGAGTTATTTAATGCAACCACGAGTGTTTCTCAACTCTCCAACAATGAACTCATCATCATTAAGGCTTTTGTTTCATCATCCAACTTAAAATTTACGGTAGCCAATTGATTCACAATTTCCTGAAAATCATTAAGATGCTCTCCAATTGATCCACCTTCCTTAAGCTTCAGATTCACCAAACTTCTCATAAGAAGAGCCTTATTTGTTGCAGAGTTCTTCGCATAAACCCCTTCCAATTTCTTCCATATGGTATATGCAGATGTTTCATTAGCAACAATATGAAACACTGTATCATCCAAAAAACATCGAATAGACGCAACAGCCTTCCTATCCAAAGTCTCCCATTTTGCTTCAGATAGATTGCTAGGTTTTCCCCATTATTCTCCAGTGGCTGATGAAGATCATTAAGATAAAGGAAGTCCTCCATGTTCGCCTTCCATAATCCCCGATTTCTTCCATTAAGATTTTCAATAATTATTTTATCCATATTCAAACCCTCTCCAAAAAATTTGTGTAGAAGGCTCTGATACCAACTCTTAGGATTTCTACAAGATCACTACACAATTAGATTTTGAAAGAGGGAAGAAGATAATAATAACAAGTAAATTCCACCAAATAAACGTTTATTAATCCACCAAATTATAACAATGAAAACCGAAAAATAATTGAGAATTTATCTCAATCCCAATAAGAAAACAAATTTTTCTTTCCTTCAAGTACAAGAAATTCTCTCCCTAATGAGATGCTTATATAGGCAAATAGAAAGACTAGGTCTAAAACCTAATTGGGTCCTAAAATATCTCAGAAATAAATACTCCTTAAAATTTGCTCAAAACAAATATTTATCAATTATGCTACCTAATAAGGGAAAACAATATCTATCAAAATCCCATTAATTTGGGAAAACAATATCTATCCAAATCCCATTAATTAGGGAAAACAATATCTGCCCTTTCTCCCTCTTAGAAAAAAAATCCTTTCATTTAATCTGATTTAATATTCCATTTTCTCCACCTATTATTGAATATCACAAATCAGAACATTCAGTTCTCTATTAATACTCCCAATTTTAAATATTGGCTCAAAATGGTCACAAACTTCCAAATCGGTATAATCATCTCATCCAAATTTCACTGTTTTTATTATTAAAAATGACATCTTTTTTGTATGCGATCTATTGAAAATACTGTGGTTTCCTATATCATACTGTAATTTATTTATGTCTTCTAGTATTCTACATTCTTATACAAATTTTAGTGGTGCTGAATAATATTCTGTGAATAGATATATTTTATCTCATAAATTGTTTGCTAACAAATTTTGGTCAGCTAGAATTTACTTTGTTAAATTCAAGCTACTTGCTCTTTTATAAAATGGAAATGACACAAAAATTAACCATATTTTATATGTGATGTCTACCTAATAACAAATCAGTCCGATTTTATCATGCACTAACTTGTACACTGTGAAGCTTCCAAACAACAAATGACTTTCTATCTCCATTTTTTTGTATTTTTATTGCTAATTTAACCTACTTTGTTTGAATAAATAATGTTGAAAATCAAATAGCTGCATATGTTTCAACTATGTACACACATACCACTTTCCAGTATACACTACCAAAATAGTAGTCACACTGAATGCAATATATCATCGTGAATTTTTATATACAGATCAACAACCAGCTGCTAAATGTCATTGATTATGAGAAAGGACTACTTGAAGAAGCAGAATACAGTGATGAAATAAGAAGTTCAGAAGACAGCCAAGACTTGATATTACAAACAGATAGTTTGGGAAAGCAAAATATGATGTAGTATCAAATTCAGCAATTGGAATCAAAGCTATGCAAAAATAATTATCTGATGAAATTCAATTGAGAATGAAAAAAAGGCTTGGAGATTATGACGCTGCTAAAAGAAAATCAAATTTTAGAAAAAAAAACTTAATACTATAGAAAGTGCCAAGAGTAATGACAACACAAAATCAATACAGCTATACAGCGACAAACTCATGAATATGACACCACCGACATTCAAGTTGATTAGCACACAAGAGTACACCAAATTAATGGAGTCAAAAGGACTAACTACAAATAAAAATGAAGACCAGAACCAACAAAATGAAGAATTCAACATTGCAAATGTAGAGAAAGTAACAGTGAAACAATCTTCAAAGATTCAACGAAACAAAACAAAAGGAAAAAGAGCAAAAAAAGAAGATTTGCATTTTATTTATGAGAAACCGAAAAGAAAAAGGAAAAAAAAAAGATAAATGAAGATGGTAAAACGTAGGGACATAAATTATTGACGTCGAAAAAATTGCTACATCAGAAACTGAATCTACACTGCCAACTAGAAGCTTGGAAGGCTCTCATCTTCAACTTTTAGATTACTTAAAATTGTCGGATATTAAATCTTTTTTTTACTGTATAGGTGAATTAAAGTAAGTATCAAAACCATTCAATTTAAATAATAAAAAAATGTCAAAGTAACTATTTCACTAACATTTTATTTTTTACTTTTACAATGCAATAGCTTGGGAAGGTGAAGTAGGAAAGGAACTTATATTTATCAACAGAAAAGAAATTGAAGACCTTTCACTAGGATCTTTCATCAGCGATCAAGTAATTTTTTTCAACTACAAAATGAATGCATGTTCGAAAGAAAGACCTTTTACTAGGATACATGTATACTATGTATTATTATTGGCATAAGCACAAATAAAGTGTTAAGTACATGTAAACTATGTTTTATAGTAAAAAATTAAAAAAAGCAGTAATTTGATAACTATATTCACTTCAAAAACTTGTAATTATAAGATTATGTCATCAAGAAATAAAATAATATGATTGTGTATGATAACTAATTTGCTAAGTAAAATATCCATACTCAAATACTACAGCTCTGTATGATTTAAAAGTAAATGTAATAGTTATCATTATTAATTAGAAAATAATAGCTGCAAACTACAAAAGAAAGAAGAATATGTTACTACACATTTAATATAGACAAATTCACCAAGAATGCTTTGAAATAGTTAAAAGCCAGCATTTAAGAAGCTTCCATTACAAATCTAATATAATTTTTTTCATTCCGGTCACAGAGTGGCACAACCTTTACAGTGCCATATTATATATCATAATATGATATAAGAAGATCTTTCTTTTCATTGTCATATTGCAATATATAGTCTACTAATCAAAATAGAAGAAATTCTATTTTTTAAATTGTAGGTGACAGACTGGTTCCTGTAGAAGTTACACAAAATTGAACACAAATACTATTTCACAACAACTATGACAGTAAGATTTCTTAATATGTTCATTAACATGCGTAAAACTATTGATAAACTAAAAAGCTAAAACAATCAAATTTTATTTCATTAGAAAGCATTGACAAAAAATTATGAAAACGTTACAAAGCATCTTGTTATCCTAAAGCTTGAAGAAATTGTCAATGAAGAATTTGCAGACAATCTATTTTTTCCAATGCACCAAGGTGTACATTAGTAACTCTTGACTACACAACCATGGAATAGAAGCACTATGATTCTTTGAGACCTATGAGACCAGCTACATAAACAAATCCAAACTACAAGCCAGCACAATTAATGGTAAAATATACATAGTGCTACTATGTTTATTTGTTCATAGCGTAATCATTAATATCATTTTACTAATCAATCCAGAGAGAAAGAGTAGAAAAGTACATTAAGGAAGCATGGAACAAAAAACAAATCAAAAAGAAAATGACATCAAGAAAGAAGATCGATCAACCAAATTGTCCACAACGACCATCTACATCATAACATCTTTCCTTATATATATATATATATATATTTATTTATTTAATTTTTTTGAAATGCACATTAATATACTAACTAAGCTACACATAAAACAAAATTATATTTAATATCAACACTATATCATACATGTAAGGTACACACCAAAGCATGCACAAACATAACAATATATCATTTCTTAATACGTTTCTATCCTTTTGTGTGCATGTGTATGTGTGTGCCCGCACATGTGTGTGGTTATGTCTCTTACGTTGTCTTTTGTTACATTGACCTGTGTTGCAATTAAACATGTTTTTATGCGTTCTATGCAACACAACTTGCACGATATCAATAAACATAACTACATTAATTAGCATTAAACATCAGTCAACGATGTCCCTTCGGTTTACCTACATGCAACATGCCTTCTTCATTGAATGCTTATTTCCATTTATCACTAGTGGCAGCCTGTTTATATTTACATTATCATCAATAATGTTTAGCTAGTCACTTGAAATTGAAAAATATAAGAGCTTCGTGGATATCCTAGCCGAATTCCACATATTCCCTGAAAAATCAACTAACAGTACCATTTATTTGCAAATAATATTCCAAGGAAGGGATACATACCTAATTCCATGTAAAGTATTTTATGAGAAAACCCATCCTTGAAAATGCAAAAAATATCGAGCTCCATTTTATTGAATAGTAAGTTTCCTAAGACTATTTTCAAGCAGCACCATGGTCTCAAAAAGTTGATATTGTAACCACTTAGAAGCTCATGTGACATTAGCATATAGTCAATTATACTACATTGGCCAACAAAAGTGCTTTGATTATAGGATATTAACTCCATCAGGACATGTTATATTCAAACGACTAAGATATTTAGAATAATATTGAATTTCAGTACCACTTATTTACTTGCTAATCATTATTTACTCATCATTTTTTATTCGACAGACTTGACTGTGCACTGTATGTCATGGAGATCATGAAACATTTGACAGAAATTACGCCTTATTCATTTCCATTTTCTTATGATGAAGCAGCAATGGACATGTTCAGAGCAACAATAGCATACGAGTTGGTGATAGATGTAAAAAGCCCATGGATATACAAGTGTTGTCTTTAAGGACCTACGTGTGAAACAACTAAAATGGTTACCTCTACTTAGTGGAAAAATATATTACTGCAAGGGTATACTGGAAAAAAAGTATTAGTGCATTGGTTTAGTGGAAAAGGGTATTAATGCATAGGTCTAATTGAAAATGGTATAAAGGATACTGTGACTTGTTAGAAAATATACATTCTGTTTTAAACTTGTAACTTTCTAAAATCTGTGACTTGTTATTAGAATAGTTAACTCTAGTTAGTTCAAGGATACTTCAAATTATTGTTCAGCTTTGACTTGTAATTGTGTTGCTGAATTCTAATTATATAGTTAACTATGTGACTTGTAATTTTTTTGTTACAATGCTGATCAATTTGAAAATTATTTTTGATCAGTTTTTTTTTTTGAGCATAACGGATTTGTGGAGCGGATCTACACACCCGATCCATATATAATAGGATAATATAAATCGATCAACAGGCCTGACTGATGGCACAAATAGTAGAAGGTATGCATGCATGCATGCATTTGAGTTCGTAGCGCATAGTTGCAGGCAAGGATACTTTACATACAACCATAAAACACATCAAAAAGATAAACATACCAACCAAATTACTAAGAACCAAAACACAATTATTAGTGCACAAGAAAATTACCGGCAAAAGAGTACCAGAAGCATTTGTGTCAGCTGAGCAGGTGGTGGTTACCATAGTCTTTGGTAATGTCCTCTATGCTGGCGTCCCATTGTCCTGAGCTTCCAACATACTCATCCAAGTTGGTGATCGTATCCATGATGGTGGGCAAGAACAGTGCTGGTTGTGTACCTGTCCACATATGATATAGATGGTTAACTTTATGACATAATTGTGTGTTAGAGGCATAACGTTCTCTAAAGCATTTATTATTGCGTTCAGTCCATATGGTCCAAGTGAACGTGATGAAAAGTGGGTCTAATTAAGCTAAAGAAGGGGAAAATTCCCAATGATCAAAGTAGTGCAATAGCGGTGGCAGAGCCCTAAGAATACTGGAGGTCACCGAGGTCCAAATGTAGACTCTAGTGTCGAAGTGAAGCAGGAGATGGTAAATTGATTCATTATCCAGGTGGCAGAGAGTACAAATAGGGTTCACTGCGACTCCTTTACATATCAGTCTGTCCTTGCTGCTGATCTTATAATGAGCAAGGCACCAAAGAAAGAAACAGACTATGGGTAGAGCCTTGATTTTCCAAAGCACGGGAAAGGTAAAAAGTCTTCCAGTAAGGGAGATGAAGTTATAGCAGGAGTTACCTGAGAAATTTCACTTAGAGTTAAGCTTCCAGAAAACATTATCGGGGTTATGCGTCAACGTGACTGACCGTAGTATATGGAGAACTTCCTGGATCTCTACAAGGATGGATGGATGAAAATATACCAAGGGTAGAATGGATGAGATGTCACGCTGAATAGCATCGCCAATGGAAACATTAGGGTATGGGCATAGGGGATAGAGTGTAGGGAAGAAATGGGATAACCTAAAGTCGTAGTACCAGGTGTCAATCCAAAAGGAGAAACAGTGACCACTCTGAACTTTGAAGGCGAAGAGGTGTTTTATGCGAGGTAGTGCTCCGAGAACACCCTTCCAAAAAGGTGACAGTCTGGAACGGGGGTTTGAATGTAGAATGGCTAAGGGTTGGTTGTTGTAGTACAAGGCAAGGACAAGGGATTTCCTGGTGAATTCACCAGGGGTAAGACAACGCCCAATCCATCTAGCAAGGAGGGCATGGTTGAGCAAGCTAATGTTCGGGATACCTAACCCCCCAGAGGCAACGCTCAGGCACGCAGTCTTCCAATTAATGAGAGAATTGGTTGGACTACCATGCCAAACAGAAGATCTACGGGTCTGATCAATTTTATTAATGACCCAACATGGAGCACGGTGGATTGACAGCCAGTATAAGGGTAGAGCAAATAAAACTTCTTTTACCAGCACAAGTTGTCCAACTATTGAGAGGGAGGATGATTTCCAGTGGGCTAATCTCTTTTCCACCTTAGAAAGAAGATGGTACCAGTCATTACACTTGAGCTTAATCGGGAAGATGGGTACACCCAGATAGTTAAGGGGGAATTTCCACTGTTGACAGTTAAGTACACTTGCAGCATAGGGTCCAACGTGTTTAGAGTTTCCTAGCATGTAGATTTACAAGAATAAAGCTAAATAAATAAAAGAAACAAACTAAACATTGTTATACAATTAAAAGAAAAAGAACATAATAAAACTTGAACCATCTAAAACTTAAAAACTAAATAGCATAAAAAAAATATTTTAAAAAAACCTAAACCATCTAAAACTTAACACTATATGAAATCAAACACTAGCCAACATCCCAATATATCATCAAGTAAAACAATACCATATTCATTCCACATAGTTGCAAAAAATAATTTCTACAATAAAAAAAACAATTAAAATAAAAAGATAAAGCTAAATAAGTAAAAGAACTAAACTAAACATTTGTATACAATCAACTGGAAAAAAAACATAATAAAACCTGAACCATCTAAAACTTAAAAACTAATCAGCATTAAAAAAAAATACGTGAACCATCTAAAACTTTAGCACAGACTTGCAATTTCTACGATTATGGCCATATTGACTACAATTTCCACATTTGGTTTCCTTGGTTTTAAAAACAGCCAGACCTCCCTTTCTTTTGAACGATGGCCTACCAGCTTGCCGAATGGATTTAGGAGGTCTTACAATTTCACTATCTTTAAGGGAAGCTTTTGGTTTATCAAAATTAGGAATTAGCATTATAGCATGAGAATAACTAGCACGATAAGCTTCAGTTGTATAACAATACTCCACAAACTCATAAACATACATTTTACACTTATTCATACATTTAATGGCATGAGCACAAGGGAAACAAGTAATTTTCCATTGATTGCAACTACACATTTTCAAATTCAAATCAACATGATTTAACCTAAAAAATATGATTAGATGACATAAACACATCCTATCCATATCCTTCATTAATAAGTTCAGACAATTGAGCTTCCATAGTCGGACAAAGTATGCTTTTCCAATTCTGAACCTCCTCTCTACGTTTAGACATTTTTTCCATCAACTTAATCCGCATAGAATCTAAACAAGGAGTAATGGGAAGAGCACGTTCAGCTAAAATCCATGAATTAAAACTTTCAACCACATGAGAATACAACTCTCCATACCTCTTCCCCGGGAAAAAAAATCGACCCAATGATTGAATGGTTTATCATTTAAAAAAATCTAAAGCACCAGAACCACCAATCTCAAAAAAATTGTTCATAGATCTTTCAAACTCAAAAAGCGTGGCAGAACTAGAAACTTTTTCAAATAAATCTTTAATACAGTAATTTTTGTTCTTTACCTTCACAGAACTTAGAAGGTTACTTCGCATATGAAACAAACAAAATGAATGGAAATAAGATGGAAAGAATTCCAGATCAGAACACTTAAAAGAAAACCCCAATACCTATCAGATGAGAAAACTAATGGTCGATTTTCATCAAGCATATTTTTCAAATGTTCACAAAACCAACTCCAACTACATTCATTTTCTTTTGAGACGATAGCCATAGCCAAAGGAAAAAAAATCCTTGATTTCCATTCTTGGCAGTTGCAGCCAACAAAACATCAGGCTTACCTTTCAAAAAAGTAGCATCCAAAAAATCTAAGGCCTAAAGTTTTTAAAACCAACAATACGTGCATGAAAACCAGTAAAAAAAACCTCTCAATTTGATTTGTTTAAGAATTCACTTCATATCAAGATAGCTCCCTGGATTTGACTTGTTAACAACATCTATGTACCACCGTAAATCATTGTAAGATAAAGCATCATCACCAAAAAATTCTTTAACAGCCATTTGTTTCCCAGAATAAGCATGGTAATAATTCATATTAAAATTTCATTCTCTTCTAATTGATTAACAATAACTTTTGGTTTCTTCAACGGCTCATCCCTAACTTGACCAATAATCATAGACATGATGAATTTACTAGAAACAAGAGGATGATTGATATCACGTAACCCAGCACCGCAAGAATTCTCATGTGTCAAGCTTCTAATATAAAAACTATTAACATTTCCGGAATCACAACTAGCATGAATTTTGAACTTGCAACCCTCATCAAACCAAGAACAAACGGAAGTAACTCTTTCTCTGAAATTCTTAATATTCTTCAACTTATAACCATTTTTAATTTGATAGGCTATTAAAAAAATTCTGAATTCCAATGCTCCGTCAAATTGATATCCAACAAAATCCAAAACTGAAATAATATTTCCCTTCTTCAAAATTTCCTTGAAATCAAAACGAATATTTGTACTAGAAGAATCAGATATCAAAGAGTTTCCAGTAGCAGACTCACTAACATTAACACTCTCATATTCGACCAAAACTAGTTTCAAACTTACACTAAATACCACATATTCATTCTTCTTAAAGAATGAAAAACATGTGATACTTTGTAAATCTGAATCAGTATCAACATCTCTACAATTTCCTTCAATCATGTACGATATTTCTATACTCAACGGAATTAATGACGACTAATATTCACATAACTCATTCTTGAGAAGAGGAAGAGAAGCATTCAAACCAACACGACAACTATAACCGTTATCATCATACATGAAAACAACTAAAATTGAACTTGTGCCACTGTTTCAAAAAAACAAAAACAACAAAAAAAATTCAAAATAAAGCAACCAACAAAAAATGAATTTGACGTTATGATTGCAACATATTAAAAAAGAAAATAACAAATTGTATAAAATAAAAGCTAATTCAACATAGCAAAAATAAAATTAACATATAGAATTAAAATAACAACCAAAATTAAAAGGATAAATTAAAGATATCAAATTACCAATTAGAAGAAATCATATTACAAGCACTCCTGTCCGCCATTAAAACATAAGCCTACAAAGATTAAATTAAAATAATTACACAATCGAACAAGAAATTTAAAAAAATATAGAAAAGAGAATTTACTGCAAATCGATATTAATGAATCGATGTTGTTTAATCGAGATTCAGAAGCTGAAATTACGAATATTCTTTAATCGACATTTCTTGAAACGATATACCTAAATCAAGAATAGAAAAAAACATAGAGAAGATAATTTACCACAAATCGATATTGTTGAATCGATACTGTTTAATCGAAATCCAGAAGATGAATTTATGAAACTTGATGCATATTGTTTGATCAATAATATTTGAAAAGATAAACCTAAATCAATAAGAGAAGAAGAAAGCGGAACAGTGTAAATATCCTTAAAACGTAATTTTTGTCCCAAAACTGAACAAGAAAAAAATCCGTCCTCATGGCCCATTACGAAAGTGACCTTTCCTTTGATCTAAAATAAAAAAAAATGTGTCCTTCAAACCATTTACCACTAAATTAAATGAATCCCTCACCTACAGAGCTACCAGATAAATTGATTCGACACGGAATTTAATTCACAACCTTCATAGTGCAACTTATGGTAGGATAATGATTCTCTTTTATCCTAATACCCATAAATTATCTCAAACCACTTCTTCAAGCCAATACATTCACTGCCATAACTATCGTTTACCATTAGCTACTTCTTATTACATTACTTTCATCTATGCTCACAACATTTCTAATGCTAGAGGCACTCTCTTCAAAATGCTACCATCCCTGAGGAAAAACACACATCTTTGAATTATTTGTGATGATTTTAACTGCCTATTAAAGCTGAATGATAGAGTTGGTGGTAACCCCATATCTTAGTCTGAAATAGGGACACTAAATTTTGCTATCTCTTGCTCTGATTTACTGGAGACTAAATCCAATGGTATTTCTTTTACACAAAACAACAAGAGAAAAGGAGTTCGTACTTTTTCAAAGATAGATAATTCCTTTTGCAATGAGGCTACCATCAACAAGTGGCTTATTATATTGAATAACATGTATGTTCCCTTGTTATCTGACCATTTCCCCAATCAGTCATACAGGGGAATGAATATTATTAGGAATACAAGCTTCAAAATTTTCAACTCTTGGACTATAGATCCTGAGTTTTTGAATATTTATAGTGTTGTGTGGAACAAACCTTGCTTTGGAAATCCGGTGTATGTCCTACAAAAAAAATTAAAAGCTACTAAATAGACATTTAAGTATTGGGCTAGATCTAAGTTTGGAAGGGAAACACTCAGTCTGATCATTGGAAGAATCTGCTTGAGCTAATAGATATCAAAATGTTAGTTGAAGTCAACAATGCCAATTTGGCTAGCCAAGAAACTTACTATTCTTAAAAGAACAAAGACGCTCTGTTAACCTATAAAAATATGATTCAAATCATGTGTTATTCAAGCTATAGGTCATTTTATCATCGTGAATCCGGGTTGTCAAATATCAGGTCGTCCAGGCCTTGGGTCATTCGAGCCACATCATCAGCATTCATGTTGTTAAGACCTTGGATCGGTCACCACGTACCAGACAACATCAGGCCATCTTTCCTTAGGAAGTTGGGCCTTGTATGCATGTCATCATTGTGGCTGGTCGTTTAGAACATAGAGCCATTCAATATCAGGTTGTTTTACATATATACTCAATCATTTTGTCGGGTCGTTCTCATGGCATATGAAAGCAGGTTGTAACGTCCAGCCTTTTTGACCGCCTCAAATTGGTAATTAAACAAACTTAAAACGTCCAAATAAACGGATCGTTATTTAGCTTACAAAGTTAAAAACAGAATCAACATAGAAATAAATAATAACACGATATTGAATAGTAAAATAGTCTTTATATACAATCAGAATTTGATACAAGAATTTCTATACAGTGGTATTAAAGTATACAGTTTGAATACAAGAAAAATATTTACTGTATAAGACTTCAGAGTGCGCCGTTTTTGGAAT
This sequence comes from Allium sativum, assembly GCA_030737875.1. NCBI lineage: Eukaryota > Viridiplantae > Streptophyta > Magnoliopsida > Asparagales > Amaryllidaceae > Allium > Allium sativum. Next base: position 252,601,256 of record CM060920.1, read on the forward strand.
CCCCAGCTTCGCCAATCTTCGAATCCTAAGCCGTGATTTTAAAATCTGTAACACTCGAGTCTGACCCGAGCGTTCCATGCAAAAATATAAAACACTCGAGTTAGGATTAATCATAGTTTAAGTAAAACAATTTCAATATAAAAAATACATAGTTAATCCTATAATCCACTAACTTTCGGGTACATCAAACTCGCGATAACTACGGAATATATCATGGCAAGCGAAACAATTGGAACGTTATATGGATTTATATATATATACACGTATGTTGGTGATGTATATATACACATACAATAGGGTGTATATATATATATATATATATATATATATACATATGTGTAGATCAGCCACCGCATATATATACTGAAAACATATATACGTCAATATCCGAGAGTCAAGTATAACATCTGTGTGTATCATTTTTTTTGTCAGGTACGGACGGTCACGGTTGCATGCACATGCACACGTGTACCCGTGTGCACTACCCCAGCATTCCGTAACCACAAATAACAAGTACACTAAGTTCAGAGGGTATGCACAAATATTACAACATAATAGGTACAGGCCACACGTTTAAGTGCATCAGCGGCAGTTTTGGCAAATGAATCCCGACAATTTTTGGCCAACATATCACAATAGTTTTGGCAAATATATAACATCAGTTTTGGCAAACATATAAAATTTGTTTTGGCAAACATATATCATCAGTTTTGGCCAACATATAACATCAGTTTTGATGAACACATATAAAATCAGTTTTAGCAAACATATAACATCAGTTTTGGCGAACACATATAACATCAGTTTTGGCGAACATATAGCATCAGTTTTGGCGAACATACATTATAAGTTTTGGAAAACATACATCATCAGTTTTGGCAAATATAACATAAGTTTTTGCAAATATATAACATGAGTTTTGGCAAACATACATCATCAGTTTTAGCAAATGTATATCATAAGTTTTGGTAAATATAACATAAGTTTTGGAAAACATATATCATAAGTTTTGGCAAACATACATAATAAGTTTTGGCAAATATAACATAAGTTTTGGCAAATATAAATCATAAGTTTTGGCAAACATACATCATCAGTTTTGGCAAATATATATCATAAGTTTTGGCAAATATACATCATAAGTTTTGGAAAACATACATCATAAGTTTTGGCAAACATAGGTCATCAGTTTTGGCAAATATATATCATAAGTTTTGGCAAACATAACATCAGTTTTGGCAAATATATATATCATAAGTTTTGGCAACATACATCATCAGTTTTGGCAAATATATATCATAAGTTTTGGCAAATATATAACATAAGTTTTGCATACATCATCAGTTTTGGCGAATATATATCATAAGTTTTGGCAAATATATCATAAGTTTGGCAAATATATATCATAAGTTTTCAGAAACTTCTATTTCCAGTATCTAAGATCTAATATTTCTTGTTTTTGGAGGAAATCCGATTTATAACGAATTCTGTATAGTCATTTAAAGTTCAAACTTTAAATTACGAACTAGCGCGACATTATAAGCTCGATTTATAATTATATTATAATTAGTCCGTTCAAACTGTCATTTGAATAATATATTCGCTATTATAATTCAATTTTAACTGAATTAAATCTCTTACACTATTCAGTTCACATCATATTGCTAATTTAGCTATTTCCAACTATTTCGGAATTTAAATTTATTATTCTGTTGTTTATATTAATTTAAATATTCAACATATTTGAATTTAAACCATATAAATTATCAATACAACATATTAAAATAATTACATAAATTAATTTTTTAATCGTTAAAATTTGGGACGTTACAAAGGTCGCTGGAACCTTGGATCACTCATGGCTAGCGTCGTTGAAATAGATGGAGGCGGGTCGCTTAAGATATATGCGGTCAGGTCATTGGAGATATGTGTGTTAACAGGTCGTGTTGTGTACTTCAAGTTACAAGTTAGGTCGGCCGCGACCTATAATGTCGGGTTGCCCAACGACCCGAAAGCCTGCACACCATATTTCTAGCCTCTCCACTACACTTCCAAACCTATAAATCCACCTACACTTCCTTTATTCAAGGGACCAATTTCTTCAACCACGAAGTGTTGCCATTCTCATTTCTCAAAAACTCCAAACCATCCAAACCTCCACTGAAGTTCTTTCAAGCTCCGATTCAACATCACAATCATCATGAAATCTTCAAAGATCATCTAAGTGCTCGATTATTGAAGATCTAATTCAACAATCTTCGCAATCAAAGAGATCTAATCATTTCCATGGTGAAATCGAGAGAATCAAGAAATTAAAGAGAAGAAATAGAGAGAGTTGTTGTAAAGAGAAAAGATGAACAAAGCTATACAAAATGTGTACCTTGTAATGTTGAGAATGATAATGAAATCTCTTTTCAAAGTGAGTGTAGGCCAGATCTAAGGTGGGACCACTATAAATCTCTGTCTTTTTTACTGCTTTTGTGTTTGTGGCTTCCCGTAATCTGGATCCATATATTTTGAAGGTGTATTCACACTTTCTAGGGTGTTAGTGATCAATTTTTGACATTAACATTTTTGATGCCCACCGTGGGGCCACATCAACATCCAAAGGTCAAGTGTTTTGTGGGAGACATCAAAGTTTGATGATTATTTTTTACGATAGATTCTCGAAGTCTAAAATCCAGGCTAGTTGAGAGATTTTCTTCAAAGTTCAAAAGCTTGTTTGAGAAAGTGGCTCCACCGAAGAAAGCTAATGCTATTAATGAAGCTAAACCAAAAACCAATCGCCTTGAAATTGGCCAAAGTTCGATAGGCGGAACCGGGATGGCTAGAGATGAGTTGGATGCCGTTGTCGCCTACTTGAATCAGCGGATGGAAACTTCTAACAAGGCTTTGATGGACAAGATAAATGCTCTTATTACCGCTCAAGCCAATCTAGCACCTCAAAGAGTCCATGTCGACCTTAAGGAAAATGCAAACTCATCAGCTTCTGATCGTAGTCATAATAATAACATGGAAGATTTTGATGGTTAGGTGAGTGATAAAGATGAAGCTTGTAACACCCCACTCCCGCTATGATCACTCACTAAGGGAATGCCATAGCATCGGTGGAGTATTTTAGTGAATATAGAACAGAAAAATTACAACAAGACAGATATAAATAGTACTTGAAATTTTAAAACATCATCTCATAACAGCGGAAGTAAAACATGTCTGGTTACATCATAAAACCACAATAAAGGTCAAGTACAATATCCATCAAAATAAAGAAGTACATAATCCCACTCTCATACAATAGCCAAACAAAAGAAAAGATAACTGGATAACTGGAGCTTTACATCTATCCAAGCTCCTAAAGACTGGAACAGCAATCCGATCAAGCTCCACTACTGCTAGGATCCACCGTAGGACCTGAGGGTTGGGAAAAAGATAAAAACAACAGGGTCAGACATAAGTCTGAGCGAGTCCTATAACTTTAACAATACAATCGTTAAAGTAACCAGAGAAGACATAAACTGATATACGGTAACATATAGGGATGAATGGCTACCCTAAGCAGTCAACTAAACGAAGATAAAGGATAAAGACGCATCTACCCTCCCTAAGGTAAATTACTAAACTGCACCACACCAGTCGTTCCTAACTTAAAGGTTGATCCCACCCAAGGACTTATAAAATTTACTAATTAGTACCTGCGTACCCCTAGGTGACCAAGTAGGCGCCACGGGGCCCTACAATCCACTAGGTGTACACACTACTTCCCATTCGATCGGCTCCCTAACGTAGATACCCGTGCTGGCCCCACCGTGGGATGTATCATTCCCCAATGTGGCAACCTGATGGAACTAAAGGTGCACGGCTTATATCTACTCGATGCAACAACGGCTTACCTACCAGCCCGGGCCCACTCACGCATATGAAGCCCGTTGGACTTGCGTTGCCACCGCTAACCCGTTTGCCTCTTACAGTCAAGCCCAGTATGCGTGTCCCGTCCTCGACATGGGTCGAGCCCACAAAGATACGTATGGGTTACTAGTTGAAATGGGCCTCCACAAGCTACCCACCTAAGCTTGTCCCTTTTTCTAGTATATCCCACTTAACCCTTTAATCATGTTTTAATTACATGTTCCATTTTGGTTAAGTATTCTAATCGTATTTTCTATTGCCACCCAAGGCAACCACTAGATTTTCTCATGCCACTCGAGGCACCCACTTAACCCCTCATGTCCCTCTACATGCTAATATGGTTAAGTGTTTCTTAATTAATTAATTAAGAACGTAACCTTTGTAAAGACCTCTCACATTAGACTGTCTTTTATGACCGCTGGTTAAGCCGGTTGGGTCCGGGCAGCCTTATGTCATAACAGAGTCTAACCTCGTGTCTTTACATTAATTACGTATTTAGTTTGTGCCTAAGACCTCTCACATTGGGCTAACATTTGTAGCAACTGGTTAAGCCGGTTGGGTCCGGGCAGTTTTACGCTACAACTGAGTCCAACCTCGTGTCTTAGTCAATTAATTACACCTAATTAATCACCCTCATAATTTTATATTAATTATCCCTAATTAATCAAGTTTTCTTAACATGGGTAGACCTAACTTAATAGGTAAATTCCCATGGGGTAGACCTAACTCAATAGGTAAATTCCCAACACATAGTATGGGTACACCTAACCAAATAGGCAAATTCCCATACTATGTTTATTTATTTTGTGTTATGCATAATTATATTAATTTCACACAATCTTATTAACTTATGCATTTAATTACCCCATCGTTCCCACGTAATTTCGTTCATGATATAACACATATAAAAGGTGTCAACTTGCATATGAATGAACATGTTTCAAAGGTGCCATCTTGCATATTAACAAACACATAACTTGCATATGAACTTGCATAACATGTCACATAACTTGCATATAATATGTCACATAACTTACATATTCATTTTGCATAACAAACTTGCATATTAGCTTATAGACTTGCATAATGTGTCATCATGAACTTGCATATTAATAAACATGTAACTTGCATATTTACATACATGTAACTCGCATATTAACAAACATGTAACTTGCATATAAAGAAACATGTAACTTGCATATTTACATACATGTAACTTGCATATTAACAAACATGTAACTTGCATATTAACAAACATGTAACTTGCATATTTACATACATGTAACTTGCATATTAACAAACATGTAACTTGCATATTTACATACATGTAACTTGCATATTAACAAACATGTAACTTGCATATTTACATACATGTAACTTGCATAGCATATTACCATGAACTTGCATAACATGCATATGATTACATAGCCCACAACTTGCATATTTAGCATCATGCAAACATAACATACATCATATTAAACTTGCATAAGCTTACATACTCAACATGCATAAACATAAGATTAATGCTAACATCATATCATATGATTCAAAGCTCATTAACCCACATACAAAACCATAAATCTCATCACATCTCATCTAATTAGTTTACCAAAAGATCATCAAAGTGATAGAAACTCACAACTAGCAACTTTGAACACCAAATGAAGAAGATTAAGATGCTAAGAAGGGATTAGAAGTTGATTAGAGAGTGATTAGTATGCAACCCTCTTCATAAAATTAGTGGAGGCCATGAGAGCTAGCATTTTGCCATAGTTTAGTCACTAGGTTTAATTATGAATGAATTAGGGTAGGTTAGGGTCTTATTTATAGATTAGGCAAGTGTTTTAGGCCATAGGATTAACCCTAGATTCAATCCAAGCCATCAAAGCATGTCTTGGGGAAGAAGTCAAGTGTAGGAACCATCTAGGGCCTTTAGATTAAAGATGGACCATGAGAACCATTCAAATGCAAAATCTGCACTTGAGCGAATCGGCCCACGGGTTGACAGCCAAACACCCTGGATTAACCCCTAGTCGACCCAGCGAGCTCGGGTCGACTTCAAAAATCGGCCGGTTCGGTTATTCCCCTCTCCCAATTCGCTGTTTTGAGCATTTTTGCATATTTATTTATTAAATTTTCAATTATATATATATATATATATATATATATGTATCAATATCAATATATATATATATATATCTACACAACCCATTTCACTTAATTAAGTATACTTTAATTTGGGAATTTTCGTGAAACTTCGCGAGGCCATATCTTGGTCATACGGACTCCGATTTTCGAAACTCGGACTCTATTTCGCGTATTTTTCCGAGACGAACACAATGGCATAGCCCGTTTCCCTTGATTCCCATTTTAGAATTAAATTCTGCCTCGATTTATGTTATTACAGGTTATTGAAAATACGGGTTGTTACATTCTCCCCTCCTTAAAGGATTTCGTCCCCGAAATCTTCAAGTTAGGAAGAACGTATCCTACCATCCAATCATCCATCTACTCAAAGCATCATCCACGAGCAATCATTGTCCTTACAAGATTCTAAATGCTGGATGGATATATGCAAAAGTGTGTGTATATGTACTTACCTAATGCGAAAATCAGGCGGTTACTGATACAGTAAACCTCCTTAATGCAAACCATGATAGTGCCATGCATCCAATATGTATGCGAAACCCTATTGACACATACAAATTTCTACATGCGTGTACAACCATACACAAAAATGCATCATCCATATGATAACACAGCCATGATACATCCATCAATCTAACTACCACATCCATTTATGCAATATGCAACATGAAGTGACTGAGCCGATCTAGTGCCTAATGTGTGTGTATATGCATCCACGAGCAACCACTAGCAAACAATTGCATCCATATGCATCCATCAACCATAACATGTTTCAAACACATGTTTCAACCATAGGTTTTACCCTATCTAAAGGTCATAGGTATTAGCGAGAGGATATACTAAAGATAAGATAAGTACTAGACAAGCAATAAAGGAGAAGTTAAAAGACATACTCTCAAAAAGAAATGGATACAAAGAACGCATCTTTGCTTCCGTCTCCCAAGTAGCATTGCTTTCGTCATCTCCCCATTGCACTTTAACTAGCTGAACTTCTCTGTTCCTCAACTTCCTAGTTTCTGACCCAAGGATGCGAGTAGGAGCTCGTCGAATCGTCGCATCACGCTCTACCTCTACATCTCTAAGCAAGCTCGGCTCTACCACCTCCGCGGTCTCATGTAAGCACTTCCTCAAATGTGATACATGGAATACATCATGAACACCACTAAGTCTGTCGGGCAACTCCACCCTATATGCCATCCGTCCAATCCTTTCCTTAATAGGAAACGGCCCAACAAATCTCGGTGCTAACTTCCCTACGGACCCAAAGCGAACAACATTTCTCAATGGAGATACTTTGACAAAAACCATGTCCCCAACCTCAAACTCAAGATCCGTCCTTCTCCGATCCGCATAAGATTTCTGTCTATCTTGCGCTGCTTTCATCCTTTTTCGAATTAAATCAATCTTCTCTGAAGTCTCTCTAACCATATCCGGCCCAAGCAAGATCTTATCCGTAGATTCCCACCAACATGTAGGAGATCGACAAGGCCTTCCATAAAGAGCTTCGAAAGGAGCCATACCAATACTGGACTGAAAGCTGTTATTATATGCGAACTCCACCAAAGGAAGATGTTCTTCCCATGTACCTCCAAAATCCAAGATACAAAGCCTCAAAAGATCTTCTAAGATACGGTTCACCCTCTCAGTCTGACCGTCCGTCTGAGGATGATATGCGGTGCTCAAACACAACTGAGTCCCTACCGCCTCTTGCAAACTTCTCCAAAACTCACTAGTGAAAATAGGATCTCGATCACTCACAATGCTGGATGGTACGCCATGCAATCTAACAATCTCTCTAACATAGACTGAAGCAAGCCATGGAGCGGTCCTCTTACTCTTTACGGGTATAAAATGGGCACTCTTGGTAAGTCTGTCTACCACAACCCAAATTCCCGTATTGCCCTTCCTCGATCTCGGTAACCCGTCGATGAAATCCATCGAGACACTATCCCACTTCCACTGTGGAACTTCCAATGGGTGTAGCAACCCACCGGGTTTCCTTTGCTCCACTTTAACTTGTTGGCACACTAAGCATCTAGCCACATACTCGGCCACATCTTTCTTCATACCGGCCCAGAAGAAAACTCTCTTCATGTCTTGGTACATTTTGTCTCCACCGGGATGAATAGTCATTCTTGAACGATGTGCATCATCCAAAATAGCCTTCTTCAAACCCTCATCTTGCGGTACACAAAGTCTACCGTCTCTATGCAACCATCCCTTATCATCTATGGTGTATCTACCCAAATGGCTGGACGACTCCCCTCTTATAAGCTTCTCTACCAACACAACCAACTGTGGGTCGTCTCGCTGAGCCTCGCCAATCCGTCTCAAAAGAGTAGGTCTAACCTCCAAGGATGCCAACAAACCAGGTACAAAATCAACAGAAGGTCTGAAGTCAAACAAAGAAAGAAACTCCAAGCTTCGTCGTTCCACGAACAATGGACTCAAAGATAGCCTTTTTCTACTTAAGGCGTCTGCCACCACGTTACCCTTACCAGGGGTATACGCTATCTCGAAATCATAGGATGCTAAGAACTCCATCCACCTTTGCTGTCTTAAGTTTAAATCCTTCTGAGAGAATAAGTACTTCAATGATTTATGGTCGGTGAACAACTCGAATCTCTCACCAAGAAGATAATGGCGCCAAGACTTAAGTGCGAAAACAATCGCGGCCAACTCTAGATCATGGGTAGGGTAATTCTTCTCATGCACTCTCAATTGTCTCCCTCCATAGGCTATTACCCTTCCCTCCTGCATCAAGACTGCGCCTAATCCTGTTCCACAAGCATCGGTATAAACAACAAACGGCTTACTCCCATCTGGAAGCACTAAAACTGGAGCGGTGGTCAAAGCTCTCTTTAACCGTCGGAAAGCATCATCACAATCTACATCCCATGAGAAAACCAGATTCTTCTTCGTCAAGCGGGTTAATGGGGCTGATATCTTCGCGAAGTCTTTGATGAACTTCCTATAATATCCTGCCAACCCCAAGAAACTTCTTACCTCGGTAGCATTTCTAGGAACTTTCCAATCCTGGATAGATACTATCTTTGCGGGATCCACAGCTATCCCTTCCTTAGAGACCACATGCCCTAAGAATCGCACTTCTCTTCTCCAAAAATGGCATTTAGAGAATTTAGCTTTAAGACTATGCGCTCGAAGAGTCTCCAACACTTCCTTGAGATGTAAGGCATGCTCTTCTTCATTCTTGGAAAAGACCAAGATGTCATCCACAAAAACTACTACAAACTTATTCAGATACTCTCTGAACACTCTACTCATGAGATCAACAAAGTATGCGGGGGCGTTTGTCAACCCAAATGGCATCACTAGCCACTCATAAAAACCATCCGGAGTCCGGAAAGCAGTCTTCTCTATACTGTCCTCCGCCACTCTCAACTGATGAAACCCTGTAGCTAAGTCCATTTGCGAAAACACTGAGGCGCCAACCAACTGATCAAAGAGATCATCTATTCTCGGCAATGGGTGTCTATTCTTCTTTGTGAGCTTATTAAGTTCTCTATAATCCACACAAAGTCTGAGGGACCCATCCGCCTTTGTGGCAAATACTACTGGAGCTCCCCACTCCGATATACTCCGCCTTATAAACCCCTTTTCAAGCAACTCCCCTACTTGCTTATGAAGTTCTCTTCTCTCACGAGGAGCCATGTGGCGTACTGGCAAAGACACTGGTTTGGCATTATCCACCAAATAAATTCGGAAATCTATCTCCCGCTTCGGAGGCAAACCCTTTACTTCTTCAAACACATCCGGATATTCCCGGACTACTCTGACAGAACACAAACTCTCGACCGAAGCATCGAGCGATTCAAGATAACTTAGCAAAACAGATTCCATGGGATTGCAAGAGATCTCGAGAGTGTTACCCAAGCGGGTCATGAGCCTGACAACTCTCCTTTCGCAATCAAGAACGGCACCATTACTGGATAACCAGTCCATGCCCAAGATCAACCCATAGCCCGTGAAGCCCAATACAAAAGCATCACATCTAAACTCAACGCTAAGTATAGAAATCTTCAAACCCAAACATATCATAGACAGATATACAGAGCCCCCAATTGGGTTTGAAACAACCAAGGGATCATCAACTAGACTGGTGTCTAAGTGCAGTGACTCAACTAACGATGATGAGATAAAAGAATGCGATGCGCCAGAGTCAAACAAAGTACGTACTGGATGATCAAACAGAAAAACCAGACTTTCAACGGAAATAGTTCTACCTCTCTGCTGAATCGGTGGAACTGAGAGAACCTGAACTTGCCCCCCTGACTGAGGTGGTGCTATAAGAGCTTGCACCTGGCCTCCTGAGGTAGACCCCGTCTTCTGCCCCTTCTTTGGGCAGTTTTTCACAAGATGCCCTGCTTCACCACAATGAAAGCAACCGGTCTTCTTCTTTTTGCGACAATCCTTACTGAGGTGCCCTGGTGTCCCACAATTAAAGCACTTCTTCTTTGTCTTCTTCTTGTCACCATTGCCTTTTCCACCCTTGCCTTGTTGTTGTTGCGGTTTCTTCTGATCCCCCTTTTTCTCTGGTGCCTTAGAATTCTTATCATCCTCATGCATAAGTGCCATGTAGACAAGCTTCTCAAAGGTGGCCCCCATAGGAATGTGAGTCATAGCTATTCCTTGCAATGGTTCGTTCAAGCCTCTAACGAACCTCAAAGCCTTCTTCTCCGGTGTATTCACCAACTCTATGCCAAACCTTGCTAATTGATTGAATTTGTTGACATATTCTTTCACCGTGAGATTCCCTTGCTTCAAATTCAAGAACTTCTCCATAAACAGATTCTCTTCCGCCCTTGAGAGAAACTTAGCCCCAAATCTTTGCTTAAAATCTGCCCAAGAGTCAACAGGGCGTTCTCCATTAGTGACCTCCCACCAGAATGAGGCCTCTCCCTTCATTAACCAAGCCGCCAACTTGACTTTCTTTCCCTCTTCCACTTCAAAGATATCTAGCAACTCTTCCACTTCCTTAAGCCAATCTCTAGCCTCTACGAAAGTCTCTGAACCAAGAAAAGGTTTTCCTCCTATAGCCTTGAACTCCTTGCAAACCTTAGCAAAATTATCCACTCTAGGCTGAGGAGGAGGAGCGGTTGTCTCTGGTGTAGTAGCATTGGCCGGACCCGCAGCCGCGGCCCTAGCCTCTTGCAACCTCCTATACCATAGTGGTATAACTAAACCCTCCGGGATGTTAAGATCTTCAGCCATGCTGAAACGAAAGAGGAAAGATTCAAAAAGGAGATTCCGAAAGATAAAGATATGGCTATTGGGGATTATGCTTTTCTTTTTCAAAAACTTTTTCTCTTAGAAGACATGCTTTTAAAAATCCTTTCTTCGAAAATACTCTTAGAAAGTAGTTTTTCTCAAAAATTTTATCTGTTCTGGTAACCTTAAGCTCTGATACCACGTGTAACACCCCACTCCCGCTATGATCACTCACTAAGGGAATGCCATAGCATCGGTGGAGTATTTTAGTGAATATAGAACAGAAAAATTACAACAAGACAGATATAAATAGTACTTGAAATTTTAAAACATCATCTCATAACAGCGGAAGTAAAACATGTCTGGTTACATCATAAAACCACAATAAAGGTCAAGTACAATATCCATCAAAATAAAGAAGTACATAATCCCACTCTCATACAATAGCCAAACAAAAGAAAAGATAACTGGATAACTGGAGCTTTACATCTATCCAAGCTCCTAAAGACTGGAACAGCAATCCGATCAAGCTCCACTACTGCTAGGATCCACCGTAGGACCTGAGGGTTGGGAAAAAGATAAAAACAACAGGGTCAGACATAAGTCTGAGCGAGTCCTATAACTTTAACAATACAATCGTTAAAGTAACCAGAGAAGACATAAACTGATATACGGTAACATATAGGGATGAATGGCTACCCTAAGCAGTCAACTAAACGAAGATAAAGGATAAAGACGCATCTACCCTCCCTAAGGTAAATTACTAAACTGCACCACACCAGTCGTTCCTAACTTAAAGGTTGATCCCACCCAAGGACTTATAAAATTTACTAATTAGTACCTGCGTACCCCTAGGTGACCAAGTAGGCGCCACGGGGCCCTACAATCCACTAGGTGTACACACTACTTCCCATTCGATCGGCTCCCTAACGTAGATACCCGTGCTGGCCCCACCGTGGGATGTATCATTCCCCAATGTGGCAACCTGATGGAACTAAAGGTGCACGGCTTATATCTACTCGATGCAACAACGGCTTACCTACCAGCCCGGGCCCACTCACGCATATGAAGCCCGTTGGACTTGCGTTGCCACCGCTAACCCGTTTGCCTCTTACAGTCAAGCCCAGTATGCGTGTCCCGTCCTCGACATGGGTCGAGCCCACAAAGATACGTATGGGTTACTGGTTGAAATGGGCCTCCACAAGCTACCCACCTAAGCTTGTCCCTTTTTCTAGTATATCCCACTTAACCCTTTAATCATGTTTTAATTACATGTTCCATTTTGGTTAAGTATTCTAATCGTATTTTCTATTGCCATCCAAGGCAACCACTAGATTTTCTCATGCCACCCGAGGCACCCACTTAACCCCTCATGTCCCTCTACATGCTAATATGGTTAAGTGTTTCTTAATTAATTAATTAAGAACGTAACCTTTGTAAAGACCTCTCACATTAGACTGTCTTTTATGACCGCTGGTTAAGCCGGTTGGGTCCGGGCAGCCTTATGTCATAACAGAGTCTAACCTCGTGTCTTTACATTAATTACGTATTTAGTTTGTGCCTAAGACCTCTCACATTGGGCTAACATTTGTAGCAACTGGTTAAGCCGGTTGGGTCCGGGCAGTTTTACGCTACAACTGAGTCCAACCTCGTGTCTTAGTCAATTAATTACACCTAATTAATCACCCTCATAATTTTATATTAATTATCCCTAATTAATCAAGTTTTCTTAACATGGGTAGACCTAACTTAATAGGTAAATTCCCATGGGGTAGACCTAACTCAATAGGTAAATTCCCAACACATAGTATGGGTACACCTAACCAAATAGGCAAATTCCCATACTATGTTTATTTATTTTGTGTTATGCATAATTATATTAATTTCACACAATCTTATTAACTTATGCATTTAATTACCCCATCGTTCCCACGTAATTTCGTTCATGATATAACACATATAAAAGGTGTCAACTTGCATATGAATGAACATGTTTCAAAGGTGCCATCTTGCATATTAACAAACACATAACTTGCATATGAACTTGCATAACATGTCACATAACTTGCATATAATATGTCACATAACTTACATATTCATTTTGCATAACAAACTTGCATATTAGCTTATAGACTTGCATAATGTGTCATCATGAACTTGCATATTAATAAACATGTAACTTGCATATTTACATACATGTAACTCGCATATTAACAAACATGTAACTTGCATATAAAGAAACATGTAACTTGCATATTTACATACATGTAACTTGCATATTAACAAACATGTAACTTGCATATTAACAAACATGTAACTTGCATATTTACATACATGTAACTTGCATATTAACAAACATGTAACTTGCATATTTACATACATGTAACTTGCATATTAACAAACATGTAACTTGCATATTTACATACATGTAACTTGCATAGCATATTACCATGAACTTGCATAACATGCATATGATTACATAGCCCACAACTTGCATATTTAGCATCATGCAAACATAACATACATCATATTAAACTTGCATAAGCTTACATACTCAACATGCATAAACATAAGATTAATGCTAACATCATATCATATGATTCAAAGCTCATTAACCCACATACAAAACCATAAATCTCATCACATCTCATCTAATTAGTTTACCAAAAGATCATCAAAGTGATAGAAACTCACAACTAGCAACTTTGAACACCAAATGAAGAAGATTAAGATGCTAAGAAGGGATTAGAAGTTGATTAGAGAGTGATTAGTATGCAACCCTCTTCATAAAATTAGTGGAGGCCATGAGAGCTAGCATTTTGCCATAGTTTAGTCACTAGGTTTAATTATGAATGAATTAGGGTAGGTTAGGGTCTTATTTATAGATTAGGCAAGTGTTTTAGGCCATAGGATTAACCCTAGATTCAATCCAAGCCATCAAAGCATGTCTTGGGGAAGAAGTCAAGTGTAGGAACCATCTAGGGCCTTTAGATTAAAGATGGACCATGAGAACCATTCAAATGCAAAATCTGCACTTGAGCGAATCGGCCCACGGGTTGACAGCCAAACACCCTGGATTAACCCCTAGTCGACCCAGCGGGCTCGGGTCGACTTCAAAAATCGGCCGGTTCGGTTATTCCCCTCTCCCAATTCGCTGTTTTGAGCATTTTTGCATATTTATTTATTAAATTTTCAATTATATATATATATATATATCAATATCAATATATATATATATATATCTACACAACCCATTTCACTTAATTAAGTATACTTTAATTTGGGAATTTTCGTGAAACTTCGCGAGGCCATATCTTGGTCATACGGACTCCGATTTTCGAAAACTCGGACTCTATTTCGCGTATTTTTCCGAGACGAACACAATGGCATAGCCCGTTTCCCTTGATTCCCATTTTAGAATTAAATTCTGCCTCGATTTATGTTATTACAGGTTATTGAAAATACGGGTTGTTACAAAGCTCTTGTTGAAAATTCAAAGCCGAAGCCTAGAGATCATTCTGATCGAAATACTACTCCCAAGGTTTCTAGTCCCGCCAAGGAGGCACCACCCCATAGTGGAGGTAAAAGACCTTGGTCCTCTAACCTGTGATCGCTCGCCAAGACGAGCATCCATCAAAAAGACTGATGTTCGCCCTGCGAAACAACACAACATTGAGGAATATATCTCGAACATGATAAAACAAATCATGAAGGAGAGCTTGGACCGTAGTGACGATGAAAGGGAATGGGATTTTGCTCCTAGCAAAAATTCGTTCACCGAAAGGATCCGTAAAGCAGAGTTCCCAAAAAAGTTCACTTCTCCTACTTTGCCTCCCTACAACAGAACTGCCGATCCTAACTTCTTTTTGTACAAGTACGAATGACACATGAACGCAACGAAGGTGACGTACGAGATCAAATGTTTATACTTTCCTCTTTACTTGGAGGGTGTCGCATCGCTGCAGTTTACGATGCTGCTGCCTAAGACTGTAGATCAGTTTGCCGACTTGACCAACAAGTCCAAAGAGCAGTTCAGGATACAAGCTACGAAGGCAAAAGATGTCAAATCACTGCCATCAATGGAGCAGAATCCAGGGGAATATGTTAAAGCTTTTCTCAATCGATTCAATGTTGCTTTGTCTGAAGTGGGGAATCCAGAGCCATGCATGATCCTAATGTCTCTAGTCAATGCTATATATAAGAAGAGTGAATTTGGGAGATGGATAAAAAATAAGGAACCAAATACACTCGAAAAATTCTATAAGAAGGTGGAGGAGTACATTAGGGTGGATGACGATCCTACTCCTTGTTATAATGTTGGTGGGAGCAATATTGTTAAGGCCCAAAAGAACGTTTAAACTCAAATTAATCAAAAGAGTACTCAAGGGCAGAAGCAAGGATGGGAAAGGCAGCAAGGGTAATAATAAGTTTCACCGTTTTGACTCAGCATAATTAATACCTATGACTGATACCCCAGAGAACATCTATTTCGCAACGAAGGATGCAGAGGATTATCCAGACCACAGCGGATGAGGATAAGCGCCAATACAGCTAAGTCCGGAAAGTTCTGTCGATTCCATAATCACCCGGGTCATAACACCAAAGAATGTAAGCATTTGAAGGCGCTGATCGAGGAGCTGATTAGCAAGAATAGACTTCAGCAATACATGAAAAAGCCACAAGCTCCGAACTCAGCTCCAGCTTCTTAGGGGCAAGGTGCATCCGTAGATCAATCAGGTCTAAGTAATAGAGCTCCGGTGCAGAGCAATCAATGACCTGTGATCAACACCATATCATGAGGTCCTCATCTAGTTGGAAGAAGTTAGGGGGATATTGAACGATATATTGGAGGACTGAAATACGTCCCAAGGGAGGAGAGATGTATGATTATGAGCAACACTGTCCCTGCAAAGTAGCGAGAGATCACTTATGAGGACATCGTCTTCAAGGAAAAAGATGCAGATGGTGTGGTAACACCCACTCTAGATCCCATGATTGTAACAGTTGTAATAGGCCCGACGATGGTCAAGAGGGTGCTCGTGGACTGCGGCGCCTCATGCAATGTTTTATTCTGCAAGACATTCAATCAAATGAAGCTCTCAATGACAGACGTCCAAGCATGTCAAACAAAAATTCAAGGGTTCATGGGGGAACCCAAGCAGCCGATTGGAACCATTGATTTGCTAGTCGAGTTGGGAGAAGGAGACAAAGTGACCATCTTAAAGTAAACTTTTGTGATAGTTGATGAAGTATCTTCCTATAGCGCATTTTTAAGTAGACCCGCTCTGGAAGATTTCAGTATTGCTTTGGCGCCATGGTGCTTAACCATGAAGTTTCCCATTGAGAATGGCGTTGGAGTAGTCAAGGGAGATCAAGAGACTGCAAGGAAATGCTAACTCACTAAACTACATAAATCCAAACAGTAAGTAAAAGGCAAGAATGTGGCGGCTCCCCTCTGCATTCAAGTGCCCGCCTTGTCGAACTTAAGGCGCGACCCTTGCATTGGAAAATATAGTGGGGCTTACAAAGAGATGGATCATCGTAAGGCCAGTGCTGGGGATGAACAAGCAACACCAGCTGAGATCACCATTCCAATATCAGTTCATCCTAAAGATCCTGATCGAGTGCTAAAGATAGGGTCTCAACTATGCCAAAGGTTGCAAAAGGAGTTGGTTATGTTTCTTAGAGTTAATCTTGACGTTTTTGCTTGGAGTCACTCTGACATATGTCGCATATCCCGCGAAATGGCGGTTCATGCATTGAATATCGACCCAAGCATCACACTAGTGAAGCAAAAAAGAAGGATTCAGGGCCCTAAAAGGCCAATGGCTCTCAAAGAAGAAGTGGATAGACTTATGGAGAATCACTCTATTTGAGAATCCATGTATCCTGACTGGGTGTCAAATCCTGTATTAGTGAAAAATCCCAGTAGAAAATGATGAGTGTGCATTGACTATTCTGGCCTTATTAAAGCATATCCCAAAAACAGTTTCCCATTGCCCAGGATCGATTAGCTTGTTGATGCGAAAGCGGGGCATGAACTCTTATCTTTCATGGATGCCTACTCGGGCTATAATCATATCATGATGCATGAGCCAGATCAAGAGAACACGAGCTTCATAACAGATGTTGGCTTATACTATTACAAAGTAATGCCATTTGTGTTGAAGAATGCCGGAGCGACTTACCAACATCTCGTTAATTCGATGTTCAAGTCTCAGTTTGGCGATACTATGGAGGTCTATGTAGGCGACATGCTGGTAAAGGTCCAAAAGAGAAGATAATCACTTAGAGAATTTGGAAAAGATGGTTGATATTTTGAGAAAGTATGGTATGAAACCGAATCCTCTCAAATGTTCATTTGGAGTCGCATTGGGGAAATTTCCCGGTTTCATGGTTTATGCCAGAGGCATCGAAGCCAACCTTATACAGATCTTTGCTTTGAGAGAGATGCGAACTGCCAGAACAAAGAAAGAGCTACAAAGTTTGAACAGAAAAATTGCTGCCTTAAATCGATTCATTTCTAAGGCAACATATATGTGCATTCCGCTTTTCGATGCTTTGAGAAAAGGAAGGACTTCCAATGGACTCCAGAATGTCAAACGGCTTTCGAAGAGTTGGTCAAGCATATGGAAGCACCCCTAATGTTGTCTAAGACTGGATATGGAGAAGATCTATTTTTATATCTAGCGGTTTCATCCCATGCCTTGAGCACTACATTGGTCAGAGAGGATTCGAACATTCAAAGGCTGGTGTACAACATCTGCAAAAGGCTTACCAGGGCAAAACTGAACTATCCCAAGTTGGAAAATCTCGCATATTGTCTGCTCATTGGCTCAAAGAAACTCAGGCCATAATCCCAAGCTCATCTTAAAGGGGTTCTCACAGAACAACCTCTAAATCAAGTCCTGTTTCGTCCGGAGACTTCGGAAAGGTTATTGAAGTGGAACATTGAGCTCAATAAATCTGATATCACTTACCATCCACGAAGGCAATCAATGGACAAGCTTTAGTAGACTTCATTGCTGAGTTTATGGATAAGGAAGATGAGAAAGAATAGTCTGTCGAAGTCATTACTCGATGGAAGATATTCGTTGATGGGGCTATGAACGAGTATTGCTCTAGAGCAGGACTAGTGCTAGAGAATCCTGAAGGACGTTCGCTATGCTATGCCTTGAGATTAGAATTTCCATCAATGAATAACTATGAAGCTCTAACTGTTGGCTTGAAGATTGCGAAAGAGTTACAATTAAAAGCCTTGCACATCTTCAGTGACTCGCAGTTAGTAGTGTGCCAAGTTAAAAAGGAGTTCCAGGCTAAGGGAGGAAATTTTTCAGCTTACCTATCAAAAGCTTGGGAACTGCTCGACAACTTGGACTACTACCCTATCTCGCATATTCCTCGTGAAGAAAATTTGAAGGTTGACTCACTTATAAAGCTTGCTAGTGCAGGAGATGCATAACTGTTGGGATTGGTGCCAGTAGAAGTTCTCTCAAATCCCAGCATGATGACTATGATGTAGATTGGATCACGGAAACTGCCGTAGAGCTGGATTCATGGATGACTCCAATCAAAGATTATCTCCTCAAAGGTATGCTGCCATATGATCCGAAGAAGAGAAATAAACTGCTCAGAAAGGCTCCTATGTATCTCATCCAGGATGGTCGATTATACAGGCGAGGCTTCTCTATGCCTTTACTCCGCTGTGTTACCAAAGAGAAATCTATAGCAATCTTGGCAGAACTGCATGATGGAGAGTGTGGAGATCATACTGGTGGTCTGACATTAACCAAGAAAATACTACGATACAGTTACTTCTAGCCTGATGTGAACCAAGACTCCCCAACTTATACTAGGATGTTTGACAGATGCCAAAGATTCACAAAGATCCCAAGAGCACCATCTACTGAGTTGGCTCAAATGGTTAGTCCATGGCTATTCACTGTCTTGAGAATTAATCTAATCAGGGCATTACCTACCGCAAAGTCCAGTTTCTAATATGCCATTGTAGATATAGATTACTTCACCAAGTAGGCCGAAGTAGAGCCACTGGCCTCTATCACGTCAAAAAAGTGATCAACTTTGTGTTGAAGAACAACATTTGTAGGTTCGGTGTGCCATAGAAGATAATCATAGAAAATGGGATGCAGTTTGAAAGTAAAGAATTTAAGGAATTACGTGCCAAGTACAAGATCAAAAAAAGCTTTGCTATAGTGGCCCATTAGCAGGCAAATGGAGAAGTGGAAGCCGTGAACAAGATCATCAAATCAACCATCAAGAAGTGACTCGAGAAAGCTCAAGGTGGTTCGATCGACGAACTACCACTTGCACTATGGGTGTATAGGACGACTCATAAATCAACTATTGGGCACACTCCTTTCTCCTTGGCATTTGGCTCAGAGGAAATGATTTCGGTGGAGCTAGAAGTCCCTACATACTGCATAATCCACTGCAACCAAGTAGAGAATGAAAAGCTACAACTTTAAGTTCTTGATTAACTTGAGGAGAAGCGAGATGTGGCAGAACTTAGAGTTGCATCCCATCAACGAAGGATTGTCAGGCATTTCAACTCTAAAGTTAGACAAAGGATCATCGAAGTCGGGGATTGATGTGCATGTAAACATGCACATTTATATTCACAGATTAATTCTTGTTTTAATTAAATAAATGACATATTGGGCTATTTTTACATGTTCTAACCAAATAACCCAAAATTCTCAAATTATCATGAATTCTTCTTCATATTAGGACAAAACGGTCATTTGTGCATGTATTTATTTTGATAAAATTTACTTGTTCATTTTCATGTGTCTTGTAGGAATTTAGGAGAAAAAATGAAGTACGCACATGAATTTTACATGGAGATATGCATGCACAAAGAGGATACAAAGGAATGGAGATGGAATTAATTCGCATGCAACTTAGTGGAGGACCATACCCATTATCACTCTTTTTTTAATGGAACAATTAAAGGCTAGTGTATTAGCAAGTGGAGACAAAAAAGACTTCATACAATTTTAATGAATCATTAGTAGCTAAAGACAGTTAGAAGTTTCATGAAGGTGTATTTTTGGTAGTCCCCAACAAAATGGATTGGGGTTAGGGTTGAATAAACATGTATAAATACCCTATGTATGCCCATGTAAATATCTCTCCTTTAGTTAGTTAGTTTGTAGGATCAAAACAAAAGCTCTTTCTTTCATGGCTTCTTATACATTCCCTCTTAGGTAATTTTCTTGTTAATGCAATTTAATTTCTTGTTCATTTAATTCTTGTAATTTACTTTTTGCATTAGTGTAGTTTAAATTCATGCAAGTGGTTTAGTTTTATTTTGTTTTTGTTAACTAGTTCTCTCCTTTGTTTTTAATGTTGCAATCTAATTTTGTTGTCATGATTACATATATTAGAGTCTAATCCCTTTCAACTTAGGGGTAATGAAGTTTTCTTGATTATGTAGATGCAACATAATTTGTTTATTCTTGTTCTCATTTTATGCTTCATGTCATGTTGATGTTATTGGTTTTATATGTTCATTATTGAATTTGATATCCTATATTGTTGACATCAAATAGGCTATGCTTAGTCATGTGTTCGCTAATTAGCTCTTCATCTACATATGATGATGGTGATTAAGTGGAGGTTGAAATAAAAATTTGATGGTCTACAGTTCTAATTAATAGTTCATAGGTCATGCTTAAATTATATTTCACTCTCATCTTGTTGTCATTTTCCATTAAAATTAGTAAAGTGATTTAGTGGGTATG
This sequence comes from Allium sativum, assembly GCA_030737875.1. NCBI lineage: Eukaryota > Viridiplantae > Streptophyta > Magnoliopsida > Asparagales > Amaryllidaceae > Allium > Allium sativum. The sequence continues at coordinate 252,622,303 of CM060920.1, forward strand.
TTATAGTTTGATAATTTATTTTGTGTTAATTAATAGCATGAATAAGCTATAATTATAATATCCAAATTCAAAAGTGATCAAAAAAAGAAGACCATGGTTTCATTTTATGTTGATTCATGTGATCTAGAGATTGGAGTTATTCTTAAATTGTTATTTAACTCTCATATCCTTATCTATCTTAGTTTGTTAATTTAGTTTAGGTGTAGTTGTAGTTAAAATTTCACTCGACTTTGATTTAATTTGATTGAATAAAATTAAAATGATTTCTTTCTCCGTGGATCAACTCGTATTCGCTAACGTACTACAAGTGTAGTCGTGCGCTTGTGGTTTGTTACACTTTGCGATGGATTTCTAATAAATAAAATATTCGCCATTGAACAAGTTTTTGGCGCCGTTGCCTTGAATTCTGATTTATCGATTCTGACTTCAATTTTATTCGTGGTTACTTGATGACTTTTGGAATCAAAGGAGTCGTTTTGTTATAAGCTTTCATTCTGAAGAGATCATTTTATTAAGTTTTGTTTGTGGGCCGACATTTAGGCTAGCGGGCTTAAGCACGTTTTTATTTTTTTCGGCCTGGCTATTTGATTTTATTTTGCCACGTTGTGTTAGAGCTTTAGTATTGTGAGGGTTAATTATTTAATAAAGGGGTTCTATCAATAAAAGACTCTTGGTTTGTTTTCTTTTATTGTCTTGGTTCCTCTGAATTTTTTTTATCTTAAAAAAATCGTTTGCCTTTGAATTGCGAATCTTAGTGTGAATTTTCAGGATGTAGGAAAAGGAAGAAATTTGCTTACTTAGGTAGCGTTTGATTTTCCAACTGGGAAATTGAAGTTAGCGTCTGCGTCGAACGCGTCAAACACGTCAACAGTGGGACCCACGCATTTGCCCCTTCTAGCTGAACAGCTAAAAAGTTAGCTTTCACGTCGGATGCGTCAAATGCGTCCGACGCACGTCTAACGCGACAGATATTTTGTGCCCCTTCCCTTTTCCCTCTCCCTATATACGTTTGTAAGAGCGGGATGGGAAGGAACTACGCACGACGCCAAAGTATTTCGGGAAGCTATAAATAATCCGGATCTTAATTTCCCTCATCCTCCAGCTGGACAGTATTATTTAGTCGATTCAGGATATCCACTAATGGAAGGATATATAACTCCTTACCGATCCGTGAGGTATCATATACCAGACTTTAATGACACATAAAATGAACCGAAGTCATAAAATGAAAATTTCAACTACTATCACTCTAGCTTGCGTATGGCTATTGAAAAACATTTGGTATTTGGAAGAAAAAATTTGCCATCTTACATAACATGCAGACGTATCCATATCATGTTCAAGTACAAATTGTTACTGCAACAATGACTATTCACAACTACATCAGAAAATACAACATTGGCGATCCAGATTTTATGCCGTATAATGACGACCCTGATTTAGTGCCAGACGAATACCTCGAAGAATATTACAGTATATCAAATCGCGGAAACAGAGATTGAGAACCCGTTCAAAGAACCAGAACAACTGCCACCATGGCAATAGTACGAGACAATATACGAAACGAACTAGTTGCCGTGAGAATGCATTAAGAAGTTTCGTTGTATTATGTATTTTATATTTGCATTTTAAATTCTACAATTTGTATTCCGCAATTATGTATTTTTATTTCTGCAATTTTTATTTCTGCAATTTGTATTCTGCGTTCTACTATTCTGTTCAACAATAAACACACACAAACACAAACAATTAAAAATAATATATACAAAAACAATAAAATAATAACTCTGCCCCTTCCAAAATGCCCCTTTCTTAAAAAGAACACATTCCCCGTTCCCAATAATTCCCCTTCAAATGCCCCTTCCAAATGCCCCTTCCCGTTCAAAATCAAACGGACCCTTAATTACTTCGCTTTGCTTGCTTAAAACAAAATTCGCTGCTAAAAATAAATAAACTGCTAATAAATTTCTAAACACTCAGGTATCATGTTTTAACTCCTTTATTTTTCTTGCATTATTGATTGCTTGCTTTTGCAGTAAAAAAAATTCAAAAAAAAATCATTCATAGTGCATTAGTAATGCACGTTTAATTTCTGTTTTTGCATTCCTCTCATTTTATTTTAATTTTTTTAGGACATCGTTATATTTTGATAAATTGGTTTATTTCTAACGAATTATTTTTTGGTCTAGACTGCGGCAGAGAAATATCTGTTTATAAATATTACGGTGATTCGTAAATATTATAGCGGTTGTTCCAATGAAGGTACTTAAACCTTCGACAACATTGCTAGGGTGATTCCTGGTGCTCGATAACTCCTGTCCGTTAACTGGCTGAGAAATCTTTTGTTGAAATAAATCTAACCGTCATTATATAATTTTAGAAAATTTATAAATAAGTAATTTGCATTCAAATAGTTGCATTAGGTTCATGCATATATAAAAAGAACCAAAAAAAGGAAAAAAAAAAGAGCTTTCCCTTTTGTGAATATTTATTTCCTTTTCTCTAGAAAAAGAACTCAAAAAAACATTCTTTAAAATGTCCCTATTTCCTTATTCGCAAGAATTTTACGATAATTGTGAAAACGAATATAATCCATTTAATTTTACACCAAATTCATATGGATATTTTAATAACAACTATTGTACAAATAATTCGGATTTTGCACCACAAAATTTTCAAAATGATAATCAACCCTCAAATCTTGAATCTTTACTTGAAATATTTGAAATGAGCACACAACAACTTCAAAGTACATATGAATGGTGTAACTCATACATGTGCAACAATTCAAGTCAATGTTTTCAAAATAATCAAAATTCAAATTCAATTCCAAATACGAATGATTTTGATTATAACCCTTGCCAATTCAATTTCCAACTTCAAACTGAATTTCAAATTCAAAATGAAAATGTGAATCGCTTTTCAAATGATTTTGGCAATGGAAATAATTTCAATTGGGGCGCAACTGAAAACTTTTGTTCTCAACAATTTCAAGTTGAAAATTCTCATGTAAATAATTATAAATTTGATTTTGTTGAACAAATGAACGAAATTGATGATAATTAAATAGATTTTTTGTATGAAAACTACTTAAAGTTTCGTGAGAAACAAAATTGAATCCAAACGGGTGACAATTCGAGCATTAGTCCACCTTTTACCACAATCAATGATTTTTAAATAACAACTTTCGAAATGGAAAATAACAATCTTAACGAAGTTGTTAATAATACGGTAATTGAGTTGGATTTCAATTCTTTTAAGAGGGTGGAACCTAATCTCAAAATCAATCATCCTTTTTCTAAAAATAACGAATTTCAAACCACAGTTTTAGAATTTGAAAATGATTTATGCAAAGAAGTTGTGAATATTTCAAAGGAAGACGAATTTGATGAACACAAATTTTTTGGTCTTTTCGAAGATGAGTGGAATTGTGAAAGTGTAGATTTGAATCACCATTTGGATTTTGAAATCAATATTTTTGAAAAAAAATTCAATGATAAATTTGGAATTCTGGTTGGTGAACTTAAATATGAATTTCAATGATTTATTCAATCTACCCCAAAAATAATCGATTATAATTCAACTCATTCGATATTTAATAAAACAAAATTTATTTTTCCAAACCAACATTCAACTTTGAAATTTTTTACGATTTCGTTTTTCAAGCTTAAATTGTGTCTCTCATACTTGAAGAGACAAATGAATCGGTATTTAGAAGACAGTTTCATTTACTTCTTGTCAATATATTTTCTGATATACAGTAAATAATATATTTTTTCTCGTAAGTATATGGCATATTTTCAAAATTTTCTTTTTCCTTTTTTCTCTTTTCTCCTTCCACTTGGGTTGCCTACAGGCACACAGTCAAAATAAAGTGTAGGGGAGTTTCATATTTATTTTGGTTTTGCATAGATTTCTCTTTCTTTTATTCATCCCCAAAAAAAAAATTAAAAAAAAAGCATATAAAAAAGCATTTTAACTTACTTTTAAATGGGCACGATGAAGTAAATATACTGTTTTGGTCGTACGATTAAAACATTTGGAATTTTACTTCTCTTAACGGATAACGAAAGAAAAGTTTGAATTATGAGAAAATTTTGTGTAACTAGTATATGGGAGATTCTGAGGTGATGAGTGTTGGATGTTTTCTAAATTGTAACCCAATTAAATGAATGGTTTATTTAAACTACTTGCGATAACATTTTAGATTTTTAAGTGAAGTTGTGCTATGATTTTTTCACTTAACTCTCTCTCTCTCTTCAAAACAAAAAAAGGAAAAAAATTATATAATAATAATAATAACAAGCAATCCAAGGGTATCCAACGTTGCTTGTACGTAAAGCGTTGGTGTGCAAACCCGCCATGCTCTATCCTAACTCTCACGTAACTCATAATGCAGTGTAGGGGTGGTATAACTTGGTCCCATTTCATGAGTTGGACACCTAAGGATTACCGACATGTTGTTGACAAAGTCAGCATCGGTTTGCACAATACGTCGAGCTCTATTCCAACCCTCACGTAAGTCATAATGCAGTGTTGGGGTGGTATACCTTGGTCTTTTCAGTTAGTTGTTTGTAAATAATAATAATGTAAATATTTTTCAAAATAAAGAGAGTAAGCACTTAAAATCTAAGCATATCTTCACTTATTTGACCTAACTTGTTAACCAAAAGGAAATAAAGATGCCATTTTATGATTTTTGATATCGATTATAGAATTCATTTCATATTTGCACTATGTTTCTACCAAAACAATTAGCCAAGCTAGAGGAGTTTGGAACGATAACCTGATTTTTGTTTGAAGTTGATTAGTAATGGACTTAATTTCATTATGATGACCCGAACTTTGTTAACTCATTCATGTCAAATTTAAAAGTAAATTACCCATTTGTGAATATTCTTTTGAAAACTTGCATTCATCTTGTAAATATTTTTGGATCTTGCATTTTGTAAATATTTTTTGCATTTAACATTTGGAATTTGTAGATCGTACCACTGAAAGCCCTCACGAGACAATACTCGTCCTACTGGAGACCCCCAGAGGTTTAACGGGTTGTTGCATACGCTCAATGCAATTGTGCTCCCTACAAAAACGGATTTATCTTAGTTTTTCAGTTCATTCGAGGATGAATAAAAAGATAAGTGTATGGGTATTTGATGTGTATGTAACGTCCCGTATCTTTGGTAGCCAAATATTTTATTTAACTTATTATTTTAAATATAATAATTGGAATATTAATGGATTTTAATATTAATTTCGTTATTAAAACGAAGTTTGAACGTTATATATTTATATAATTATAAATCAAGATCGAAATGGCGCGACAGTTCATAATATGGAGTTTTGAATTCAATCGAATATACAGGATCCGATATAAGTCAGATTTATGTGAAACAAGAAATGTTAGAATCGTGTTGATTATAATTTCCATATGGAAGAGAAAAATCCAGATTTCGTGTTAAGGATAGTTAGTTATGGCTAAATCAAATATTGAAATAGTCGCTATGGAATCGTTTTAAATTATAACGATTTATTTATAAATATTAAAGAATTTCAATATATGGAATGCCATTTAAAACCGTAATTTTGTAATGTTGAGTTTTTGAATTCTATACTGTTGAAATTGAAATTTGTTATTTTAATTAATATGATGATATTAATTTGTCATTAAATTTAGCTGTTTAACTTAATTAGATTTATAATTAAACTCATCTAAAGCGGGATACTACGTATATACCATACATATTCGTCAAGACAAATTTGCTACATGAACATGGAAACTGAAACCGGAACACAAAATGTTCAACAAAATAAGAAAAAGCTGATCCATGAAACTGGAAGGTATATAATAAGAAAAACTGGAAAGTGACAAATTCAAAGTTTCATCATTCTTTACTTCTGTACCACTTAATACACCAGTAACATAAAGTTACGCCTTACAAATATATACACGTAACAAATCTTTTCAAAATAATTTACAATTTAAAACATGCCTAATACACACAGACAACGTATGAAGTACAACCGCGGCCTACTACTGCCTTGATGTCTTCGTTTTGTCTCCTCCAGCAATAAGAATTCCAATGGAAACTGTATCCATGCAGCTGTCCCATAAACAAGGATACATAGTCGACCTAACTTATAAAATAGCACATGAGAGAATAGTGTTAAGATCCTTACAACACTAAATATACGTACAACGCATCCTACAAGCTTATAACCATAGGTACAGATCACACAACCATTTGGAAAGCTACAATTCAATGAACAATGCATGTGTACAACAAAAATCAAATCTGAATAACGTAACTAAAATATTTTAATACAATGCATACAAGATTCAAATCTGTACAAATAAATAAAAGAAAAGAAAATATAGTCTAAAAGCTAAAGGATAGATATGAACAGCTAGAAGAGACAAGACAATACATAGCTAAAGAAATAGGCATATATTTCTATATAGATAAGTACCAAAACAGCCAAACAACTAATATATATATATATATATATATATATATATATATATATCTAAATATAACTAGGTACATTCTTATACACAATTAAATGACAACTAATGGATAGCTAAGGAACAGTGAGATGAGCAGCTAAAAAAGGGACAATGCATAGATGAGTTGGAAACAAATGTATATACATCCATACATGAATCCTGTGGAGTACAATAAACTGCTAGAAGAGAAATCAAATTATGTATATATTCACCATCAATCCACGAACAATGAATTTATATATATATATATATATATATATATATATACATTTACATTGTCGAATTCATATGCATACAGTGACTGTCATAAAAATCTGAACAATACCCAGTTTTCCAAACCCTGAATTTGATTAAACAACTCATGGTCAGGCTCACCTAATCTATACCTATTCGATCACTATTGCTTTTCGAATAGACCAACCGCATTAAAATACAATACTAAATTTATCAAATTTTCTGCCAAAGCCATCACGAAACCATCATTTTCCATCACCAGTACACAGTTTGAAAAGAAGAAAAAACCCAATGGCCTAAGCATAGTAGCTGAACCTATGAAGATTAAGATTGATGGATGTTGATCTCATCTAAATACCAACTACACTATAAATACACATCACGCAGTATGCTATTCATCCATTCCAGTAACCATTCGAACAAATACAGTAAAGAAAAAGAAAGGAAAAGTTTTCGAAACATTGAAAAATCAAAATCAAAATAATACAGTAAACGAAGATTGGTTAAAATACTTATCTGCATTCATGAATGTGTGAACTTCAATCCACTGGGCTTTGGATGGATTTTCTGAAGCTTTTGAAATCGGAAAAAAAACCTGGGGTTTGGTAATTTTGCACAAAGAAGCCTCAATTCGGTTGCTTAAGATCTGTAGTGGTGTAGGAGGACGCTAACTTAGTTTCTGGAGGGTTGGGGGCTGACCGGCGAAGCCAGGTGGTTGGAGGGGTCGTTAAGGGGTAACAGATCGATGGAAGGAGAGCAAGGGAAGATCGATGAAGGGGCGCGTAGGGGGGGTGTTTGCGACGCCGCTAAACTCCAATTTGGTTGAAGACAGAAAAGGGGCGAGGGTTTGATGTCGGCCGTGGAAATTAGTGGGTGGAGGCGGACGATGGAATGAGGAAAGAATCCGAAAATAGGGTTTTAAGGTTTAATGGCTTGGATTTTATTTGGGCCAAAGGGAAAAGACTTAAGCACGGTCAGTTTCATTGGAACCATAAAGACGGGAGCCTCGAGAAGGAGCAGGGTCAGTCAGGACTGGAAACAAAGAGGATTTTTAATTAAATTAAACGGCTATTTAATTTAATTAAAAACCAGTGTTTAACGACCAAACTAAATCAAGGTGAGTTAAACTCACTCAGTACTTCCCATTTATATTTTATATAAATTGGGTGTTTATTTTATATGCTCAGTTTGTGAAATACCAAATCATTATTCTAACGATTTGTTCCAATAAAGGTAACATACCTTGTTGGTCATGTTTATAAAATAAACGTGTTTAAATGGTTTGAATTAATCGAATTGCTTGTGGTTGAGGTTAAATGTTTGTTATTTATTGTTATCAGTTAAATGAAACTAAATGATCTAATTTGAGATAACCAATTTGAATACAAGGAAGGACAGTTTGGAGGGATCCAACCGGATTCCTAATATACATTATTTATTTTCATATTATCATATGAACTATCATGTTTGGGTGATTTATTTGATTATTGAACATTGATTGGAAATTCAACCTGTGTTTGGTTTTAACCAATGGGCAATATTGGTTGAGTAATCGACAATAAATGGCCTAAAAGTAAATTATTTTATTTATATCGATTTACCATCTGCTGAATTGATAGAACTGGAGTTATAAAATTTATTTAGAACTAAAGATATATTTGAAATATATATTCTGAATAAAAGTTTATCAAAAGGAAATAAATGTTCATTATCAATTATTTAAGTTATAATTAATTATTAATGGATTTAATAAAGTAAATTCTGATATTAATCAGATTTATAAAACAAGTGACTAAAGATTAACCAAACGGTTAAATTGGGGTAATTGGTTTGATAAGGAACTATTACATGGGATTATTTAAATTAATTATATTATTAATTAATTTAAAGTGAGAAATAATTGTAATCTATTAATGAGATAACCGTACCTTGAGTTGACTAAGTCAACCATTGTAACTGAAATTGATTATTAAATTAGTTTTGTTTTGAGTTAATCTATAAATAGTTAAATGAATATTAATTAATTTTAATAAGATTTTAAAAAGGGATTTACTATTTATTTTAGTAAATAAAGAAATTAACTGCGGAAATAGTTAATGATCGAAGTAAATTATTATTTTAATTAATAATAATTCAGAAAATTACTTTTTATTGGAAATTTATTTAAAAAGTAATCGAAGGTGGAATGAAATCCAATTGAATGGTGAAAGGAGTTTATGAATAGGTTTATTTTAAACCTGGGTTTTTATAATAAAGTTATAAAGAAATTTAAGCGAATACGATAGCTTAAATTAGGTCGACTTAATATTTGAATTAAGTAAAAAGGGGAATTTATATGAACAGGGTTTAGATTAAACCAAAATTTATTAAACAAGGTTTATAAAGAGCAATGAGGTGTTATATCGTTAATTTTAAATTATCGTTACTTAATAATGGGATTAAGTAAGAAGGGGGAATTGAAATAAGATTTCCAAAGCTGGGGACGGTTGAATAGATTTGGAAAGAGATTGGTAAAAGTGGGGTTGTATAACCAAACCAGAGTAAAATGGAATTTGTTTTGAGACTGGAATGGAACACTGGTTTTTGATTACAACTCATATTTATCTGAGGATAAGAACATTGTTGATCAAGGTCTGAGAGGTAATGAAAATACCCCAACTTGAACAACATCAGGATTATCTAAAGATGATATTAGTTGGTAATCGTAAAAAGGTTAGTGATAATTTATTATTTCAATTAGTGAAATAATATTGCAACGTTAGGTGTAATTTTGGAGAATAGATAACGAGAGATCCGAAGTAAAGGAAATTAGTAAGAAGGGAAAATTATATAACAAGGATCCCAAGGTAAAATGGAAACAAAAGGGGTTGCGTGAAATTATAACGATACTCCCGAATTAGAAAGGAAATGTAAAGTTTAGTTTTATAATATACTAATAAATATTGGTTATTGTTTCAAAAATGGGATAAAAGATATTTAGAAATGTTGTTTTACGAACAATAGGTTAAATGGATTTTCCCAAGTTTAAATAATAAAGAATGGTGTAACAAATGGTCTGAAAGGAGAATTAAGTGGAAATTGGATATGGTTATAAGTTATTTTTCTAAGTATTATAAAGAACTGGTTTTGAGAACATTAGTAAATAAGAATTCAATTATCGTATTTTTAAAAATTAAAAGAGTTAGAAGTTTTAACTAAGCAGAAGTGAATTAGTTTGTTTTAATTAAAAGGCCAAGTGATGCTGAATACCGAACCATTGAACTCATTGGATGTCCATGATTGAATCACTATTTATTTTGATAGTTAAATCACCAACTATCAAATCTGTCTAATACGATTCCTGGTACAGAAAGACCGGGATCGAATTTATATTTGAAAACCATTCTGACCAACAGATACGTGAAGATATTAGAAGATGATCAAGATGGAGCACTGATGTAACAACCCGAATCTTAATAACGCGTCAAAACAATAAATCAAGGCAGAATTAAATTTTAAAATAAGAATCAGGGGAAACGGGTTGCGCCATTGTGTTCGTCTCGAAATTCTGCTTAGAAACAAGTCCGAGTTTGCAAGAATCGGAGTCCGTATGAGGGAGGTATGACCCTCCGAAGTTTCAGGAATTTTCAGAATCAAAAACAGCTCGAAATTCGAATTCGAAATTCGAATTCAAAACCCAGAACTGGCTGGGCTGGAAAATTCTTGCCCATGGACCAGGTCGACCAGGGGTCGACCATATTGTAGACCTCCCAGGGAACAGGTCGACCATAGTGTCGACCTGGGGGTCGACCTGCCTTCGGAACCCATTTTCTGAACCTGATGCATTCTGATGTATTTGACCTCGTTTTCTGTCCAGATTCGTCTGCCTAATCCTCTATAAACAGCCTCCTAGCCTCATTTTCTTTACAATATTCTTCTCTAACCTTATGCTGCTTAAATTCTTGATGGACATGGCTTCTTCTTCTTCCTATAAATTAAATTAAATTAAATTAAATCGCGAAGACTATTTCTTGATGACTACGACTAGGAATTGCATATTTGGGGATTTGCTTCTACAATCAAATCAAGATTCAACGATTCAACAATTCGACGACTAGTTTATAGATTCGACTTCTGCATCTCAATTTCTTAGACCATGATCTGTAAGTTCAAGTTACTTTTAGATAAAAACTATAAACTTAATATGGACATGTTGTAAATTGGAATTGGATCTATGTATGATAATCAATTCATATCTATTTTTTTCATCTTTGATCTTGACTTTTGGGAATATTGCTATGAAATCAGTTTGGACCTATTCACGTTGTAAATCAAACTCTTTCATAACACTATCACGCCTATGACGTTGAAACTATTGTTAATGGCCTAAGACTATGACTGTGGACATAAGACTATGCCTATGACTGTGAACATAAGACTATGCCAATGCCTATGACTGTGAACATAAGACTATTGCCTATGACTATGACAAGGACAATTGTGGCTAATCACCTATGACTCGTGACTATGAGAATTATTGCCTATAATTATGAACATAAGACTATTGTCTATGACCATGGCTTTGAAACTATTACAGTTAATTGCCTATGACTATTTAGGGTAGTTGCCTAGAACTATTTTGGATAATTATCCATGACTATTGTGATTAACCGCTTATGGTTCACTATGACTATTGTGGTTAATTGACTATTATAGTTGATTGTTCATGCCCATAACACTATAGTTGGAAACCATGTTGTACACCGAATTGGCATTTTGTTGGATCTCATACCTAGGGTGTGACTTGCTTAGTTTATTCGCTATTATGTACACCAAAACCATTGGATCCATTTTGGCTTACTTTTGCATGCCTATTCTTTTTATGTCAATTTTTATCATGACTATCGCCTAATTTTGCTAGGTTTGAAATCCTATTATTTTCTATATGCCAGTGATGTTGTAACCAATTATCTCAAGTTATATCATGCTAGCCTTGTAATCCCTTTTATCGCTATATGCTCGTCCCTTTTGCCTATCATAGTTTTGATGTTGTTCCCTTTATTTCGGGATTTGGATTTACTTGTAGTATAGATCGATTCACGTTTACGTGCGATGGGAATACGATTTGGGTAGATTAGGCAAAACATGAATTGGTTATGAACATGAATTATGAACTTGATATTAAGAAAAACTTGAAACATGAACATTGTTATAACTTGAATCTGGATATGGGCATGAAACTTGCCTTGAAACTTGACACGAACTTGATATGAAATTTGAACATGGACATGGCACTAGAATGAACTTGAAAATGGCCAACTCGAGGTTGGGTTGAGTTTGCAGTGTTACTCTGCACGGAACCGCCCGACAAATCCAGTTACTGCAAACAACAGGATCCAATGTGGGTAGTTGGTCACATCGCGCTTGAAACCCAAGGTCAGACTGAGTTGTGGTGTAATTCTGCCTGGAAACGCCCGGTATATCCAGCGACCACGACAACAGGTCTGATGTGAGAGGTTGGGGTGCATTATTGAATTAATGCCACATGATAGGGTTAAGTCATGAACATGAAAGACAACACTTAACCAACTTGAAACATGATTGGTAGGGTTAGGTCATGAACTTGAACGACAACACCTAACCAACTTGACACGTGAATTGTAGGGCTAAGTCACTTACTTAAAAGACAACACTTAGCCAATTTGACATGCTAGACTGATAAGGGGTTAAGTCTCGAATTTAAATGACAACACTTAACCTATTGGACGGAAACCCTAGTTACGCGGTCCATTTCAGCATTAACCCACTAGATGTATCACGGTGCCCGGGAACTAGGCAGGGTGGGGCACAATTACTGGGATGATTGTAAGCAACCAGAACGACGGCTGTGTTAGTGCGCCAGTGTAGGTTCAGGCGGGCTATGGTCGTGCAGGCGGTCCAGAGTTGAAAAAGCAAGCATTGGGCATCAGTAGGTTTATCTGTGCATGCTTGATTCGTGTCGGTGGTTGGCACCATAGGGCTTGATACACCCCATGGTGGACCTAGCACAGGTGACTACATTCGTGATAGGGCCGTATGACACAGACACATGACAAGCTAGAACTTGTAGGGAGCCGATCGATTAGTAGATCGTTCCGTTGGACCTAGTAATGGGTCATTCACGATATTGGGCCAAGGGATCATTTCATGGTAAACATATGACATGGGTTGGGATATTAGTACAGTTGGTGCAGCGAACCTTGGACATGCGATGCTATACCTGATTTATCTTGCTATCTTAGTTTATCATGCCTAGCTTGACAACATCCTTATGTTTACTTTCAGTTTATACATGTCATGTTACCTTTACCTGTTTTTATGCTAAAAGTCACTAGAAGTTACCAGTCTTTATGACTGACCCGTTTTCTTTTGCCTCTTTTTCTTCCGTTTCTCCCCGCCCCCCAGGTTCTCAGGGAGGAAACTCTAGTACTTAGCTTGGATTTCGCTTGCTTTCGGTTCAGCTCATGTATGGTTTGATCATGAGCTATGCTATGGGTCCATTTCTACTACCTTTGGGGAATTAAGCTACTTTTGTTGTTTTAAGATTACGCTTCTTTGTCTATGCTAGACAGAATTTGTTGTAGTAGAAAATAATGACTTTGGCTATTTGGTACTTTATATGTAAAAGGCTTTGGCTATTTTGAAAGTAATGAAATTTATCTTTTGATTCTTCCTCTTTTTTATTTATGTTATGTATTGTAATATTTCTGTGTTTGTTTACCTCGATAACGCTCCTCCAAAACTAGTGCATTCCCTTTGTGAGTGACCCTAGCGGAGGTGGGGTGTTACAACTGAAGACCGCAGATCTTCATAAAACGAAAGAATCGCTAATAATCTCTAGTCTGTAGCCAGAGATGTTCTGTGGTTCTGTTGTGGTTGGAATCTACGGGTTATAAGGACTTCTCGCTACTGATTCATGGGGTGATTCCTATATTGGATGCTGTAGGGGAGTACCTTCGGTTCATCCTGTTCCTGGGTGACTTGTGTGGATGAATATCTGACAAAATATTTCCAAAGGGATCACGTACATTGAATTTTACAAACGTGTTTCTGCTAGTGGTGGAGAAGGGCACTTCTCTTAGCTTAACGACCAGAGTATTTTTGTAGACGTCAATTAGTGATATCTGGCGGATCTGACTATGTGGCATTCAATGTGAATGGTGACCAGGTGTTCCAAAAAATAATTTAAACCTCAAGCCTCACAACTGAGAAATGACAAAAATCTGGCAGGCAGCATGGCTATGTGGGTCGCTCCCATTAGGGTGTATAATCACCTATCTAGAGAAATTTCTTTTGCTTCTTTAATCTATTTCGATGCTGTCCCTTTTCGAGAAACGGTGGTTTAAGTCCAACCATTGGTGATATACATTCTATACACTCAAGCAAAATGAGTGGTCGGTCATGTGTGGGCCGGGTTGTAAGACGTTCTTGTTGAACCCAGTGTATTCGCCTCTAGATATACACTATCGGCAGGTGGTCCCATACCTTGCCATAGTGGGAATCCAATCTCCAATTAGCGCCCGCGGTTTTGATTGTATACTATATATGTGGATCGTGAGATGCAATCGTTCTGCTAAATTGTATTTACTTCTATTTAGACACTATTATTATGTCAGAAAAGATATTGATTTTGAAAATGTTTGGTTATTGTAAGGTAAAAACCGTCTGTATTTATGTGTGTGGATTTGGTCTTACGATTATCCTTTTCTTTCGAAAGATTTTTGAACTTTAAAAATCAAGTTGAATGATCCCCCTTAATACTATGTGACTTTTTCTCACTCTGGTTCACCAGACTGACCCGGTGTTTTGTAAATGCTCGGGTTAGACCGGGGTGTATAGGTCTAGGTTATCAGATGCTGCGAAGTCCAGAAATGAGATGGATATATTCAGACATATGATAGCTACTATTTCATTGTGTGTTGTATATGAGGACAGGTTAATATAACTGTCCAGATGTGTGATGTACTCTGATGGTCGTAAGTATTTTTAAAGCTATCAATAAAGATTTATTTCTGTATTACATTTTGTTCCACTGCGATATGAGACTCTGATTCTGTGTTGTGTTGGTTATTCTTCTTCTCCTATTCTAATATATCTTTCTTTCTTATCTCACCCTCTGACTTCTTTCTATAAATGTTCCAATGTTTTCGGTGTTTGGAAGGTCAGCATGGATATGGAATTGTATTTATGTCGATTTTTTAGGCCGAAAATCCTTGGGTCGTTACAGTGGTATAAGAACTCTTGGTTTAGTAATAACCTTGGCTCTGTGGTATAACCCGACAGAGATTGAGTTACTATTACCCTAGATCGAGATTGAGTGTATATATATGAGAGCGTATTTGTAAATTTTATATACAAATGTTTTGTATTGTGGTTATTGATCGATTCAAGTGTTGAGAAGCATTGAAATGGTAATGGATACAATATTATTTTGAAAAGAGGGTAAATGAAATAATTTTACCCAAATTATATTTTATCAAATTATTGAGATATTGGTGTGTTTGATTGATTTGAATAGAATTCAAATCGGATTGCAAATTTGGATTGAAGCCCAAATTTATTGAGTGGAATTAAATTAAGAATGACATTGAAATTAAATTAAATAAATTGGAAATTTGATGAATAAATAATAATCGAATAGAAATTGATCGATTAATGTTCAAATATGTGAAACCAAAATAAAATATTAACCTTGAATGTAAATTCAATTTGTTTGGTTGATTTGGTTGTGTGTTGGATGTTGATTGTGAATTATTTGTTATTGGATGAAAGTTTGTTTTATTGGAATAATCAAAAATTTAATGGACCTAAATATATTGCATATTAAAGAAAAATTTCCAGTATAATTAAACTAGAATTAAACTGCATATGAATTGGAATTTTTAATCTAACCCTGTATTTGATAATAAATTGGATTTGATTTTAAAATAAACCGGATTTGGAAATTAATGGAATTCGTAGCATATTTCTTACCTTACCAATTTCGAGGACGAAATTTTTTTAAGAGTAGAAGAATGTAACGTCCCGTATCTTTGGTAGCCAAATTGTAACACCCTACCTCCGCCAGGGTGGCTCTTGCAAGCAACTCTGACTTTGGTGGGGCGTTTTAAAACAAGGTAAACATGCATAATGATATAACAAGGCAGGACATGACATATATATATGTAAATAAACAGAGTAAGTAGATAGATACAACAGCGGAAGGATTTTAAACCATTTCAAAAACAAGTCTGCTACATCATAATGTCAATTTCCCAAATAAACAAGTCTAGTAAATAAAATAACATCATCTGAAACTGAAAAGGAAAACATAAAAGTAGCTATCCCCAAAGTGGAAAAACCATAGTGAGCTCAAGTCCAAAGCATACATGAGCTATCCAAGAAAGCAGCTAAGATCCAAGCTAGGCTCCTGTATTCCCTCCCTGAGAACCTGGGGGGGGGGGGAACGGAAGAAAAGAGGCGAAAGAAAACAGGTCAGTCAAAAAGACTGAGTAAGACCTGCTACGATCAGTCTATAAACTAATAAAGTTAACAGTATGATGGAAACTGAGATGATCATAGATAACCACATACTGGCATGATAAATTAACTACAAGATAGATAGAGGTCTCATCGCATAAACAAGGTTAAGTTTTGCACCACGGTATACTAGCAAACCAACATAACAGGTATTGATCCCTTGGCCCAAGCTTTGGCCCAATAACATGAAGTGACCTTAATATAAGGTCCAACCAAACGGTCTAGTCGATTGGCTCCCTATAAGCCTAACACGTCAAGTGTTGGTGTCCATACGGCCCACATATGAATGTAGTCAGACTGTGCTGGGTCCACCTTCGGGTGTATCAAGCCCTCGGGTGTCAACCCCAGACACTGAAGCAATAATGCACAGTCTAAACCTACTGGTACCCGTGCCTCGAGTTTGTCCAATACCGGATTACGTGCACGTCCGTAGCCCGCCTGGACCCGCACCGCTGTACCACTCAGCCGTCGCTTTGGTCGCTTACATCAGTCCAGTAATCGTGCCCCGCCCTAGCCTAGCCTCTAGGGTTGTGATGATACCCAACTAGGATTACTGCCGGAACAGACCACGTTGCTAGGGTTTCCTAAGAGGGTTAAGTGCGATTTAACCCTTCACTAATCATGGATTAAATTGGTTAAGTGTAACCGACAGTTCACAACTTAACCCCATTTCAATCCCTCAAACCCCCAAATGGATTAAATTGGTTAAGTGTAACCGACAGTTCACAACTTAACCCCATTTCAATCCCTCGAATCCCCAAATTGGTTAAGTATTAGTGGACCCTGACTTAACCCTAATCATGAGGCATTAATTAGTTTAATGCACCTTAACCTCTCACATTAGACTTTGTTGTGGTTACCTAGTTAAGCCGGTGGGTTCCGGGTAGATTTACACCACAACTTGGTCTAACCTCGGGTCTTGGCACCACATGACCAACTTCTCACATTGGGTCCTATTGTTTGTAGCCACTAGTTAAGCCGGTCGGTTCCGGGTAGAATTACGCTACAAACTCAACCCAACCTCGAGTTGGCCACACTTATGTTTTCTAAGTGTCATGTCCACTTTATTTCAAAACATAATTACAAGTCAACAATTACTTGGGTAGACCTAACTTAATAGGTAAATTCCCAAGGGGTAGACCTAACTTAATAGGTAAATTCCCAATCTTATATTTTCATGTATTTTAAGTTTACCCAAACCCCCCAACGTCATTCTATCGCTTACATATTCGTAACAACGCATAAAGGATAGGAAGAGGGAACTTGGCATAACATACATGACGAACTCGCATATCACAACAAACATGCATAACATGTTAGACTTGCATAACTTAGCATAATGAACTTGCATATTACCATAGACATGCATAACATGTTAAACTTGCCTAACATGGTATAGGGAGCTTGCATATACATGCATAACTTGTCAAACATGCACAACATGTCGTTGTGGACTTGCATAAGCATGCATAACTTATTAAACATGCATAACATGGCTTAGTGAACTTGCATAAACATGCATAACTCAATAAACTTGCAAATCATGGCATAGTGAACTTGCATAAACATGCATAACTTATCAAACTTGCAAATCATGGCATATTGAACTTGCATACCCATGCATAACTTGTTAAACTTACAAATCATGGCATATTGAACTTGCATAACCATGCATAACTTGTTAAACTTGCAAATCATGGCATATTGAACTTGCATAAACATGCATAACTTATCAAAAATGCATAAATCCCAACCTTCATCACATATTAACTTTAGAGTTTCTAAAGTGAAGGTAAGAGGGCTTACCAATATTATGAAGACACAAATCCACTAAAAAAGATTGAGAAGCCCTTTTTATGCAAGCATATAAAAACCCAAAACAAAGCTCCAATCAAAAATCCCAAAAACTCTAGCTTTAGCAATTAAAGCTTGCAACTTGATGATGTATGCAAGCAAATGATCATTCATACAACTTAGAAATACTTGTATGAACATCAAAACCTTCATAGAAATGATTTTTGAAGAGGGTGGAGGCTAGGGTTCTTAGGTGGAGGCCATTTGAGAATTCAATTTGACATAGTTTGGTTGCTAGAATGAATAATGAGTGATTTAGGGTAGGTTAGGGTCTTATTTATAGATTAGGCTAGTGATTTAGACCATAGGATTAACCCTAGGTTGAATTAGGTCCATCAGATCTCGGAATTCTCTAGAACCAAGCCACAAGACCAGACCAAAACCCAAAATGGTGCGCCAGGCAAAACTGCCCGGCCACCCCGTGTCGACAGGGCTGTCGACAGGGCAGTCGACACCCTAAGACCCCTGTCGACATGCCTGTCGACATGGGGGTCTTGGCGGGAGTTTTCCCGCCTGACGCCAGTTAGCCCTAATCCTTGTTTTTAGTTTAAAATTTAAATCTGTTTTTAACATGGAAATTTCTGAAAACTTCTATGGGCCTTAACTGGGTCATACGGACTCCGATTTTCGAAAACTCGGACTCTATTTCACGTATTTTTCCGAGACGAACGTAGTGGCATAGCCCGTTTCCCTTGATTCAGATTTTAGAACTAAATTCTGCCTCGATTTATGTTATAACAGGTTGTTGAAAAATACGGGTTGTTACATTCTCCCCTCCTTAAAGGATTTCGTCCCCGAAATCTTCAAGTTAGGAAGAACGTATCCTACCATCCAACATCCATCTACTCAAAACATCATCCACGAGCAATCATTGTCCTTACAAGATTCTAAATGTGGTATGAACATATGCAAAAGTGTGTGTATATGTACTTACCTAATGCAGAAATCAGGCGGTTACTGATACAGTAAACCTCCTTAATGCATATGTATGTCAGTGAAAATCAGGCGGTTACTGATACAGTAAACCTCCTTAATGCATATGTATGTCAGTGAAATGAATCCATATGTATGCAGATTCCTAACATAATTTATAGTATCTATATGAGTGCACATAACCTTCATCCATATGCAACATCCATGTGGTAGCACAACAAGTTTCAACCATGAATAAGTGTAAGCACTCATGCATATGCAACATGAAGAGTGTGTGAGCCGATCTAGTGCCTAATGTGTATAATGCATCCACGAGTAACCACTTGCAAACACTTGCAACCACTTGCAAACATTTGCAACCACTTGCAACCATCAAGCATAACATGTTTCAAATACATGTTTCATCCAAAGGATTCTACCTAAGGTTCTCATGACAAGATAAATACGATAAACTAGATAAACATGGACAGAGAGATATGCTAAAAAGGAGATCTTAGAAGATAAGCAAGATAAACTCCTTTTTGGATTACAAGAAATCCATTCAAACTCTGACATATAGTACTAACCGATGAGTCATAACCCCCTTATGGAGTTTACAACAGAAATAAGATCGAGAATGGGACCGAGAGGATATATACAAAAGATGACTTGCAAGCAAGCTCCCCAGGAAAACAAGGATCAAGGATGCACTCTTAAAAAGAGATATGACGCGCGTATCTAGTCTTCACTCTTCTTAGTCACGCTTCCTTGAGCTTAACTCCACTATGCTTTGACTGTCTTTTACTTCATGATTCCTTGGCTTCCTAACTCCTATTTCCCAAATTCGAGTTGGAACTCATTTCATTATCGTCTCTCGTCTTCCTCTTTCACTTATTCTTCTTTTATCATACTCGGCCTAAACATAACTGTAACCTCATGATTTCATGCGAGCTCTCCAAAATTCACTGGTGAATCCTGGCTCTCGTCTATAAAGTATTCCACGCAGCAGAATCTTTCTTGAAAATACCAATCCATGTTGCCAATTGCCCTTACAAACATGATTTCCTATAACTCATGCTTAATCGAAATGAATCATCCGCCTATGAGTGATAGGCCGTACCTAGATTCAGTTGCCTACCCATGGCTTCCTGTAGGCTATTTCAAAACTGGCCAACTTCTTGAGGGTGAACCGTTGCTAACCATGATGTAGTCCTCTCGCTCTTCACCGGACTGAAATGAGCACTCTTCGTGAGTCTACCTATTATGACCCTCATACCTGTATTCCTTTTCTTTGATCTAGGTAGTCCATCCACATAATCTATCGAGATGTTTTCACACTTTCCCTTGCGAAACCTCCAATGGAGGTAATGGCCCGCCGGGCTTCTATGACTTGGCCCTAACCTGGTGGCACAACATGCATCCTGAGACCAACTCGGCCACCTCCTCGAGTGATGTGCATCTTCAAGAACCTTCTTTACCAAGTCTTTCACTCGAGGAACACATAATCTCTCATCACGCCTTAGTCATCCCTTGTCATCTATAATATATCTGGCAAGGTGACTTAACATCTCGCCTCGAATCAACTGGTCCATGTTCTTGACTAACGGCGGGTCTTCTTCCTGTGAAACCCCCTTCTTGATCCTGAAGAGTAAGTCTAAGCTCAGGGAATACTAACTAACTAGCCAAACGGAGAAAGCTTCTTACTTCAATTGCCCTCCTCAGGGTTTTCCGGTCTTAAACCGCAACCACTTTAGCGGAATCCACCGCTAAGCCTTACTTAGGAACTATGTGCCCAAGAAATCCAACTTCCTTCCTCCAAAGTGACATTTGGAGAACTTGACCTTCACCTGGTGGCTCTAAGCGTATCCATCACCTCCTTGAGATGTCTAGCATGCTCTTCCTTGTTCTTTTAAGGAGATCAAAATTTCGTCTACGACGACCACGACAAACTTGTTCAAGGACTCTCTAAACACCCTACCCATCAAGTTTACGTAATATGCGGGTGCATTAGTCAAACCAAATAGCATGACTAGCCATTCCAAAAATCCATCTAGAGTCCTAAACGCAGTCTTGTCAATTCCATCCTCAGCCATCCTAAGCTGATGGTATCCGGTAGCCAGATCAAAAGAAAACAGATGCTCCTACAAGCTGATCAAACAAATCATCGATCCTTAGTAACGGTTGTCTATTCTTCTCACGATAATCAACACATAAGCGAAGCAAACTGTCCACGTTAGTAACGAATACTACTGGAGCACCCTACTCGAAAATGCTTCATCTCAGGAAGTTCTTCTCAAGCAACTCCTTGACTTGCTTTCTTAACTCTCATCTCGTGAGGTCATGTGCCTAACCGGCCACGAAACTGGCTTGGTATTACCAACCAGATAATGTGGAAATCTATCCACGTCCAGGGGTAACCCCTTCACTTCACCCAAGATATCAGGATATTCTCGGACCACCCTCACAGATTGCAAACTATCGATAGACGAGTCGAGGGATTCAAGATAACATAACATGACGGGACCCTTAGGGTTGCTAGAAATTTCTAGGGTATTACCGAGGCGAGTCATGAGCCTCACAACCCTATATACAAAAACCAAGAATGGCTCCAAAACAGGAAAACCATTCCATGCCCCAAAACCAACCCATATCCCCTGAAACCGAGAATATAAACATCCCTCGAGAATTCTATACTCAGGATAGAAATTTTCAAATCCACTCAGACCACAAACAATTGGGCGGAAACCCCAATTGGATTTGAAACACATATGGGATCATCAACTAGGCCAGTACTTAGGTGCAAACTTTCAACTAGATCGGATGAAATAAAACTATGCGATGTGCCAGAATCAAACAAAGTACGAACAGGGAAAGTCAGAAAATGTAAACCAGACTTTCAACAGAAACACTACCTCTATCATGAGCTGGAAGAACGGTTTTGAGGGGATAAACTCGCCCTCCAGATAGTCCTACATACTGAGTCTGACCTTGCCCTTGTTTCCTCGGGCAATTCTTGCTGAGATGCCCAAACTCACCACACTGAAAGCATTCGCCCCGCTTTCTCTTCTTTTTCCTACATTCCCTGGATATATGTCCAACTTTACCACAGAAGTTGCATTTCCTATTCTCTCTTGGCTTGTCCTTGCGGTTGTTGTTATTCTTGCCTCGTTTCCCGGAATTTACCCCCTTGCCTTGAGACTCATTCGCCTTGACTTCTTTCTTGTCATTGTTATCTTCTTCTTGAAGTAGGGCCATATTCACCAAATTCTCGAAAGTCGCCCCCAAGGGTATATGAGACATGGCCAAACCATGTAATGGCTCGTTTAATCCTAGAGCAAAGTGTAGGGCCTTCTTCTGAGCTGTATTAACCAAGTCTAAATCGACCCGAGCCAGTTGATTGAACTTATCTATGTATTCCCTAATAGTCATGTCCCCTTGCTTCAGTGATAAGAACCTCAGTCCAAACCTTCCTCTAAAATCATCCCAAGTCTCAATTGGCCTAGTAGCGGTGGTGACTACCCACCAACGTGCAGCTTCTTCCTTTAGCAACCATACTGCTAATAAAACCTTCCTACGGTCACCTATATCAAAGGTGGCTAAAAGATCTTCGGTCTCTTTCAACCAATTCCTTGCTTCTACAAAAGTCTCTGTTCCACTAAAATTCTTGCCACCCATCATCTTAAAGTTCTTACAAGTTTCCGCAAAATCCGCTTGTGGAGGCTGAGGGAGAAGAGGAACATCGGCTACGGAAGGAGGGGGAGGAACAGCGGCCTTGACTGGAGAAACAACATTAGAGACTCCCGGGACCGGTGCCGTGACTTCCAAGTACCGACGAAACCAATCGGGTATTGTTACTCCTTCGGGCAAGATGAGGTTATCAGACATGCTGGAAATGAAAAGAAAAGGGTTCAAACGAGGGGTCAAAGGATAGTGCTAATGGCTTTTGGTGAATAGCCTTTAAAAATAACTAGACTTTTCTTTGGAAAATACTTTATACTTGGTTTTGAAAATAGTTTTTCAAAAGTTTTAAAAACCTTTTTATCCCTTCTCGTAAACCATATGCTCTGATACCAAATGTAACACCCTACCTCCGCCAGGGTGGCTCTTGCAAGCAACTCTGACTTTGGTGGGGCGTTTTAAAACAAGGTAAACATGCATAATGATATAACAAGGCAGGACATGACATATATATATGTAAATAAACAGAGTAAGTAGATAGATACAACAGCGGAAGGATTTTAAACCATTTCAAAAACAGGTCTGCTACATCATAATGCCAATTTCCCAAATAAACAAGTCTAGTACATAAAATAACATCATCTGAAACTGAAAAGGAAAACATAAAAGTAGCTATCCCCAAAGTGGAAAAACCATAGCGAGCTCAAGTCCAAAGCATACATGAGCTATCCAAGAAAACAGCTAAGATCCAAGCTAGGCTCCTGTATTCCCTCCCTGAGAACCTGGGGGGGGGGTACGGAAGAAAAGAGGCGAAAGAAAACAGGTCAGTCAAAAAGACTGAGTAAGCCCTGCTACGATCAGTCTATAAACTAATAAAGTTAACAATATGATGGAAACTGAGATGATCATAGATAACCACATACTGGCATGATAAATTAACTACAAGATAGATAGAGGTGTCATCGCATAAACAAGGTTAAGTTTTGCACCACGGTATACTAGCAAACCAACATAACAGGTATTGATCCCTTGGCCCAAGCTTTGGCCCAATAACATGAAGTGACCTTAATATAAGGTCCAACCAAACGGTCTAGTCGATCGGCTCCCTATAAGCCTAACACGTCAAGTGTTGGTGTCCATACGGCCCACATATGGATGTAGTCAGACTGTGCTGGGTCCACCTTCGGGTGTATCAAGCTCTCGGGTGTCAACCCCAGACACTGAAGCAATAATGCACAGTCTAAACCTACTGGTACCCGTGCCTCGAGTTTGTCCAATAGCGGATTACGTGCACGTCCGTAGCCCGCCTGGACCCGCACCGCTGTACCACTCAGCCGTCGCTTTGGTCGCTTACATCAGTCCAGTAATCGTGCCCCGCCCTAGCCTAGCCTCTAGGGTTATGATGATACCCAACTGGGATTACTGCCGGAACAGACCACGTTGCTAGGGTTTCCTAAGAGGGTTGAGTGCGATTTAACCCTTCACTAATCATGGATTAAATTGGTTAAGTGTAACCGACAGTTCACAACTTAACCCCATTTCAATCCCTCAAACCCCCAAATGGATTAAATTGGTTAAGTGCAACCGACAGTTCACAACTTAACCCCATTTCAATCCCTCGAATCCCCAAATTGGTTAAGTATCAGTGGACCCTGACTTAACCCTAATCACGAGGCATTAATTAGTTTAATGCACCTTAACCTCTCACATTAGACTTTGTTGTGGTTACCTAGTTAAGCCGGTGGGTTCCGGGTAGATTTACACCACAACTTGGTCTAACCTCGGGTCTTGGCACCACATGACCAACTTCTCACATTGGGTCCTATTGTTTGTAGCCACTAGTTAAGCCGGTCGGTTCCGGGTAGAATTACGCTACAAACTCAACCCAACCTCGAGTTGGCCACACTTATGTTTTCTAAGTGTCATGTCCACTTTATTTCAAAACATAATTACAAGTCAACAATTACTTGGGTAGACCTAACTTAATAGGTAAATTCCCAAGGGGTAGACCTAACTTAATAGGTAAATTCCCAATCTTATATTTTCATGTATTTTAAGTTTACCCAAACCCCCCAACGTCATTCTATCGCTTACATATTCGTAACAACGCATAAAGGATAGGAAGAGGGAACTTGGCATAACATACATGACGAACTCGCATATCACAACAAACATGCATAACATGTTAGACTTGCATAACTTAGCATAATGAACTTGCATATTACCATAGACATGCATAACATGTTAAACTTGCCTAACATGGCATAGGGAGCTTGCATATACATGCATAACTTGTCAAACATGCACAACATGTCGTTGTGGACTTGCATAAGCATGCATAACTTATTAAACATGCATAACATGGCTTAGTGAACTTGCATAAACATGCATAACTCAATAAACTTGCAAATCATGGCATAGTGAACTTGCATAAACATGCATAACTTATCAAACTTGCAAATCATGGCATATTGAACTTGCATACCCATGCATAACTTGTTAAACTTACAAATCATGGCATATTGAACTTGCATAACCATGCATAACTTGTTAAACTTGCAAATCATGGCATATTGAACTTGCATAAACATGCATAACTTATCAAAAATGCATAAATCCCAACCTTCATCACATATTAACTTTAGAGTTTCTAAAGTGAAGGTAAGAGGGCTTACCAATATTATGAAGACACAAATCCACTAAAAAAGATTGAGAAGCCCTTTTTATGCAAGCATATAAAAACCCAAAACAAAGCTCCAATCAAAAATCCCAAAAACTCTAGCTTTAGCAATTAAAGCTTGCAACTTGATGATGTATGCAAGCTAATGATCATTCATACAACTTAGAAATACTTGTATGAACATCAAAACCTTCATAGAAATGATTTTTGAAGAGGGTGGAGGCTAGGGTTCTTAGGTGGAGGCCATTTGAGAATTCAATTTGACATAGTTTGGTTGCTAGAATGAATAATGAGTGATTTAGGGTAGGTTAGGGTCTTATTTATAGATTAGGCTAGTGATTTAGACCATAGGATTAACCCTAGGTTGAATTAGGTCCATCAGATCTTGGAATTCTCTAGAACCAAGCCACAAGACCAGACCAAAACCCAAAATGGTGCGCCAGGCAAAACTGCCCGGCCACCCCGTGTCGACAGGGCTGTCGACAGGGCAGTCGACACCCTAAGACCCCTGTCGACATGCCTGTCGACATGGGGGTCTTGGCGGGAGTTTTCCCGCCTGACGCCAGTTAGCCCTAATCCTTGTTTTTAATTTAAAATTTAAATCTGTTTTTAACATGGAAATTTCTGAAAACTTCTATGGGCCTTAACTGGGTCATACGGACTCCGATTTTCGAAAACTCGGACTCTATTTCGCGTATTTTTCCGAGACGAACGCAGTGGCATAGCCCGTTTCCCTTGATTCAGATTTTAGAACTAAATTCTGCCTCGATTTATGTTATAACAGGTTGTTGAAAAATACGGGTTGTTACACAAATATTTTATTTAACTTATTATTTTATATATTATAATTGGAATATTAATGGATTTTAATATTAAATTCGTTATTAAAACGAAGTTTGAACGTTATGTATTCATATAATAATAAATCGAGCTCGAAATGGCGCGGCAGTTCGTAATATGGAGTTTTGAACTTCAATCGAATATACAGGATCCGATATAAGTCGGATTTATGTGAAACAAGAAATGTTGGAATCGTGTTGATTATAATTTCCATATGGAAGAGAAAAATCCAGATTTCGTGTTATGGATTGTTAGTTATGGATAAATCAAATTTTGAAATAGTCGCTATGGAATCGTTTTAAATTTTAACGATATATTTATAAACATTAAAGAATTTTAATATAAATGGAATGCCATTTAAAACCAGAATTTTGTAATGTTGAGTTTTTGAATTCTATACTGTTGAAATTGAAATTTGTTATTTTAATTAATATGATGATACTAATTGATCGTTAAATTTAGCTGTTTAATTTAATTAGATTTATAATTAAACTCACATAAAGTGGGATACTACGGATATACCATACATATTCGTCAAGACAAATTTGCTACATGAACGTGGAAACTGAATCCGGAACACACAAGGTTCAACAAAAATAAGGAAAAGCTGATCCATGAAGCTGGAAGGTATATAATAAGATATACTGGAAAGTGACAAATACAAAGTTTCATCATTCTTTACTTCTGTACCACTTAATACACCAGTAACATAAAGTTACGCCTTACAAATATATACATGTAAAAAATCTTTTCAAAATAATTTACAATTTAAAACATGCCTAATACATACAAACAACGTATGAAGTACAACCACTGCCTACAACTACCTTGTTGTCTTCGTTCTGTCTCCTTCAGCAACAAGAATTCCAATGGAAATTGTATCCTTGCAACTGTACCAAAAACAAGGATACACAATCGACCTAACCTATAAAATAGCACATGAGAGAATAGTGTTAAGATCTTTATAACACAAAATGTATGTACATCGCATCCTACAAGCTTATAACCATAGGTACAGATCACACAACCATATGGAAACCTACAATTCAATGAACAATGCATGTGTACAACAAAAATCAAATCTGAATAACGTCACTAAAATATTCTAATACAATGCATACGAGATTCAAATCTGTACAAATAAATAAAAGAAAAGGAAATACAGTCTAACAGCAAAAGGGTAGATATGAACAGCTAGAAGGGACAAGACAATACATAGCTAAAGAAATAGGCATATATTTCTACATCATTAAGTACCAAAACAGCTAAACAGCTAATATATATATGTATATATATATATCAATATATAACTAGGTATATTCATATACACAATTAAATGACAACTAATGGACAACTAAGGAACAATGAGATGAGCAACTAAAGAAAGGGACAATGCATAGCTGAGTTGGAAACAAATGTATATACATCCATACATGAATCCTGTGGAGTACAATAAACAGCTAGAAGAGAAATAAAATTATGTATATATTCACCATCAATCCACGAACAATGAATTTATATATATATATACACACATATACATTTTCGAATTCACATGCATACAGCGACTGTCATAAAAATCTGAACAATACCCAGTTTTCCAAACCCTAAATTTGACTAAACAACTTATGGTCAGCCTCACCTAATCTATACCTATTCGATCACTATTGCTTTTCGAACAGACCAACCGCATTAAAATACAATGCGAAATTTATCTAATTTTCTGCCGAAACCATCATTTTTCATCACCAGTACACCATCTGAAAAGAAGAAAAAACCCAATGGTCTAAGCATATTAGCTGAACCTATGAAGATTAAGATTGATGGACGTTGATCTCATCTAAATATCAACTACACTATAAATACGCATCACGTAGTATGCTATTCATCCATTCGAGTAACCATTCAAACAAATACAGTAAAGAAAAAGAAAGGAAAAGTTTCGAAACACTGAAAAATCAAAATCAAAATAATACAGTAAACGAAGATTGGTTAAAATACTTATCTGCATTCATGAATGTGTGCACTTCAATCCACTAGGCTTTGAATGGATTTTCTAAAGCTTTAGAAACCCCAAAAAAACCTCGGGTTTGGTAAATTTACACAAAGAAGCCTCAACTCGGTTTCTTAAGATCTGTAGTGGTGTAGGAGGAAGCTAACTTAGTTTCTAGAGGGTTGGAGGCTGATCGGCGAAGCCAGGTGGTTGGAGGGGTCGTTAAGGCGTAACAGATCGATGGAAGGAGAGCAAGGGAAGATCGATGAAGGGGCACGTAAGGGGGGGTGTTTGCTATGCCGCTGAACTCCTATTTGGTCGAAGACAGAAAGGGGGCGAGGGTTTGATGTCGGCCATGGAAATTAGTGGGTGGAGGCGGACAATGGAATGAGGAAAGAATCCGAAAATAGGGTTTTAAGGCGGCTTGGATTTTATTTGGGTCAAAGGGAAAAGACTTAACCACTGTCAGTTTCGTTGGAACCATAGAGACTGGAGCCTCGAGATGGAGCAGGGTCAGTCAGGACTGGAAATAAGGAGGATTTTTAATTAAATTAAACAACTATTTAATTTTATTAAAAACCAGCGTTTAACGACCAAACTAATTCAAGGTGAGTTAAAATCACTCAGTACTTCCCATTTATATTTTATATAAATTGTGTTTTTATATTATGTGCTCCGTTTTCTAATGGTTGACTGGCTGCTAATATTATAATTATTTGTTGATATAACTGATGGAATTAAACCGTTGTTTAATTTCGGTGAAATACCAAATCATTATCTTAATGATTTGTTCCAATAAAGGTAACATACCTTGTTGGTCACGTTTATAAAATAAACGTGTTTAAATGGTTTGAATTGGTTGCATTGCTTGTGGTTGAGGTTAAATGGTCGTTATTTATTGTTATCAGTTAAATAACTGAATGATCTGATTTGAGATAACCAATTTGAATACAGGGAAGGACAGGTTGGAGGGATCCAACCGGATTCCTCATATACATTATTTATTTTCATATTAACATATGAACTGTCATGTTTGGGTGATTGTTTTGATTATTGATCATTGATTGGAAATTCAACCTGTGTTTGGTTTTAACCAGTAGGCAATGTTGGTTGAGTAATCGGTAGTAAATGGCCTAAAAGTAAATTGTTTTATTTATATCGATTTACCGTCAGCTGAATTAATAAAACTGGAGTTAAAAAATATATTTATAACTAAAGATAGATTTGAAATATATATTTTGAATAAAAGTTTATCAAAAGGAAATAAATGTTCATTATTTATTATTTAAGTTATAATTAATTATTAATGTATTTAATAAAGTAAATTCTGATATTAATCAGATTTATAAAACAAGTGACTAGAGATTATCCAAACGGTTAAATTGGGATAATTGGTTTGATAAGGAACTATTACATGGGATTATTTAAATTAATTATATTATTAATTAATTTAAAGTGAGAAATAATTGGAATCGATTAATGAGTAAACCGTGCCTTGAGTTGACTAAGTCAACCATTGTAACTGAAATTGATTATTAAATTAGTTTTGTTTTGAGTTAATCTAATAAATAGTTAAATGAATATTATTTAATTTTAATAAGATTTTAAAAAGAGATTTACTATTTATTTTAGTAAATAAAGAAATTAACTATGGAAGTAGTTAATGATCGAAGTAAATTGTTATTTTAATTAATAATAATTCAGAAAATTACTTTTTATTGGAAATTTATTTAAAAAGTAATCGAAGGTGGAATGAAATCCAATTGAATGGTGAAAGGAGTTTATGAACAGGTTTATTTTGATCCTGAGTTTTTATAATAAAGTTAAAAAGAAATTTAAGCGAATACGATAGCTTAAATTAGGTCGACTTAATATTTGAATTAAGTAAAAAGGGGAATTTTGATGAAAAGGGTTTAGATTAAACCAAAATTTATTAAACAAGGTTTATAAAGAGCGATGAGGTGTTATATTGTTAATTTTAAATTACCATTACTTAATAATGGGAATAAGTAAGAAGGGGGAATTGAAATAAGATTTCCAAAGCAGGGGACGATTGAATAGATTTGGAAAGAGATTGGTAAAAGTGAATTTGGGTAAAGAAGTGGGTCATAGGGTTGTATAACCAAACCAGAGTAAAATGGAATTTGTTTTGACACTGGAATGGAATATTGGTTTTTGATTACAACTCATATTTATCTGAGGATAAGAACGTAGTTGATCATGGTCTGAGACGTAATGAAAATACCCCAACTTGAACAACATCAGGATTATCTAAAGATGATATTAGTTGGTAATCATAAAAAGGTTAGTGATAATTAACTATTTCCATTAGTGAAATAATAATGCAACGTTAGGTGAAAATTTGGAGAATAGATAACAAGAGATCCGAAGTAAAGGAAATTAGTAAGAAGGGAAAATTATATAATAAGTATCCCAAGGTAAAATGGAAACAAAAGGGGTTGCGTGAAATTATAACGATACCCTCGAATTAGAAAGGAAATGTAAAGTTTAGTTTTATTCTATACTAATAAAAATTAGTTATTGTTTCAAAAATGGGATAAAAGATATTTAGAAATGTTGTTTTACGAACAATAGGTTGAATGGATTTTTCCAAGTTTAAATAATAAAGGATGATGTAAAAAATGGTTTGAAAGGAGAATTAAGTGGAAATTGGATATGGTTATAAGTTATTTTTCTAAGTATTATAAAGAACTAGTTTTGAGAACATTAGTAAATAAGAAATCAATTATCGTATTTTTAAATATTAAAAGAGTTAGAAGTTTTAACTAAGCAGAAGTGAATTAGTTTGTTTTAATTAAAAGGCCAAGTGGTGCTAATACCGAACCAGTGAACACATTGGATGTCCATGATTGAATCACTATTTATTTTGATAGTTAAATCACCGACTATCAAATCTGTCCAATACGATTGTTGATACGGAAAGACCGGGATCGAATTTATATTTGAAAACCATTCTGACCAACAAATACGTGAAGATATTAGAAGATGATCAAGATGGAGCACTGATGTAACAACCCGAATCTTAATAACGTGTCAAAACCATAAATCAAGGCATAATTAAATTTTAAAATAAGAATCAAGGGAAACGAGTTGCGCCATTGTGTTCGTCTCGAAATTCTGCTTAGAAGAAAGTCCGAGTTTGCAAGAATCGGAGTCCGTATGAGGGAGATATGACCCTCCGAAGTTTCAGGAATTTTCAGAATCAAAAACAGCTCAAAATTCGAATTCGAAATTCGAATTCAAAACCAAGAACCGGCTGGGCGGGAAAATCCCCGCCCATGGACCAGGTCGAACTGGGGGTCGACCATATTGTCGACCTCCCAGGGACCAGGTCGACCATAGTGTCGACCTGGGGGTCGACCTGCCTTCCGAACCCATTTTCTGAACCTGATGCATTCTGATGTATTTGACCTCGTTTTCTGTCCAGATTTGTCTGCCTAATCCTCTATAAACAGCCTCCTAGCCTCATTTTATTTACACTATTCTTCTCCAACCTTATGCTGCTTAAATTCTTGATGGACATGGCTTCTTCTTCTTCCTCTAAATTAAATTAAATTAAATTAAATCGTGAAGACTATTTCTTGAAGACTACGACTAGGAATTGCATATTTGGGGATTTGCTTCTACAATCAAATCAAGATTCAACGATTCAACAATTCGACGACTAGTTTATAGATTCGACTTCTGCATCTCAGTTTCATAGACCACGATCTGTAAGTTCAAGTTACTTTTAGATAAAAACTATAAACTTAATATGGACATGTTGTAAATTGGAATTGGATCTATGTATGATAATCGATTCATATCTATTCTTTTTCATCTTTGATCTTGACTTTTGGGAATATTGCTATGAAATCAGTTTGGACCTATTCACGTTGTAAATCAAACTCTTTCATAACATTATCATGCCTATGACGTTGAAACTATTGTTAATGGCCTAAGACTATGACTGTGGACATAAGACTATGCCTATGCCTATGACTGTGAACATAAGACTATGCCTATGACTATGAACATAAGACTATTGCCTATGACTATGACATGGACAATTGTGGCTAATCACCTATGATTCGTGACTATGAGAATTATTGCCTATAATTATGAACATAAGACTATTGTCTATGACCATGGCTTTGAAACTATTACAGCTAATTGCCTATGAGTATTTAGGGTAGTTGCCTAGAACTATTTTGGATAATTATCCATGACTATTGTGATTAACCGCTCATGGTTCACTATGACTATTGTGGTTAATTGACTATTATAGTTGATTGTTCATGCCCATAACACTATAGTTGAAAACCATGTTGTACACCGAATTGGCATTTGGTTGGATCTCATACCTAGGGTGTGACTTGCTTAATTTATTCGCTATTATGTACACCAAAACCATTGGATCCATTTTGGCTTGCTTTTGCATGCCTATTCTTTTTATGTCAATTTTAATCATGACTGTCGCCTTATTTTGCTAGGTTTGAAATCCTATTATTTTCTATATGCCAGTGATGTTGTAACCAATTATCTCAAGTTATATCATGCTAGCCTTGTAATCCCTTTTATAGCTTTATGCTCGTCCCTTTTTCCTATCATAGTTTTGATGTTGTTCCCTTTATTTCGGGATTTGGATTTACTTGTAGTATAGATCGATTCACGTTTACGTGCAATGGGAATACGATTTGGGAAGATTAGGCAAAACATGAATTGGTTATGAACATGAATTATGAACTTGATATTAGGAAAAACTTGAAACATGAACATTGTTATAACTTGAATCTGGATATGGGCATGAAACTTGCCTTGAAACTTGACACGAACTTGATATGAAATTTGAACATGGACATAACACTAGAATGAACTTGAAAATGGCCAACTCGAGGTTGGGTTGAGTTTGTAGTGTAATTCTGCCCAGAACCGCCCGGCAAATCCAGTTACTGCAAACAACAGGATCCAATGTGGGTAGTTGGTTATATCGCGCTTGAAACCCGAGGTCAAACTGAGTTGTGGTGTAATTCTGCCTGGAACCACCCGGTATATCCAGTGACCACAACAACAGGTCTGATGTGAGAGGTTGGGGTGCATTAATGAATTAATGCCACATGATAGGGTTAAGTCATGAACATGAAAGACAACACTTAACCAACTTGAAACATGATTGGTAGGGTTAGGTCATGAACTTGAACGACAACACCTAACCAACTTGACACGTGAATTGTAGGGCTAAGACACTTACTTAAAAGACAACACTTAGCCAATTTGACATGCTAGACTGATAAGGGGTTAAGTCTCGAATTTAAATGACAACACTTAACCTATTGGACGGAAACCCTAGTTACGCGGTCCATTTCAGCAGTAACCCACTAGATGAATCACGGTGCCCTGGAACTAGGCAGGGTGGGGCACGATTACTGGGATGATTGTTAGCTACCAGAACGACGGCTGTGTTAGTGTGCCAGTGTAGGTTCAGGAGGGCTATGGTCGTGCAGGCGGTCCGGAGTTGAAAAAGCAAGCATTGGGCATCCGTAGGTTTATCTGTGCATGCTTGATTCGTGTCGGTGGTTGGCACCATAGGGCTTGATACACCCTATGGTGGACCTAGCACAGGTGACTACATTCATGATAGGGTCATATGACACATACACATGACGAGCTAGAACTTGTTGGGAGCCGATCGATTAGTAGATCGTTCCGTTGGACCTAGTAATGGGTCATTCACGATATTGGGCCAAGGGATCATTTCATGGTTAACATATGACATGGGTTGGGATATTAGTACAGTTGGTGCAGCGAACCTTGGACATGCGATGTTATACCTGATTTATCTTGATTTATCTTTTTATCTTAGTTTATCATGCCTAGCTTGACAACATCCTTATGTTTACTTTCAATTTATACATGTCATGTTACCTTTACCTGTTTTTATGCTTAAAGTCACTAGAACTTACCAGTCTTTATGACTGACGCGTTTTCTTTCGCCTCCTTTTCTTCCGTTTCTCCCCACCCCGCAGGTTCTCAGGGAGGAAACTCTAGCACTTAGCTTGGATTTCGCTTACTTTCGGTTCAGCTCATGTATGGTTTGATCTTGAGCTATGCTATGGCTGCATTTCTACTACCTTTGGGGAATTAAGCTACTTTTGTTGTATTAAGATTATGCTTCTTTGTTTATGCAAGAAAAAATTTGTTGTAATAGAAAATAATGACTTTGGCTATTTGGTACTTTATATGTAAAAGGCTTTGGCTATTTTGAAAGTAATGAAATTTACCTTTTGATTCTTCCGCTTTTTTATTTATGTTATGTCTTGTAATATTTCTGTGATTGTTTACCTCGATAATGCTCCTCCAAAACTAGTGCATTCCCTTTGTAAGTGACCCTAGTGGAGGTGGGGTGTTACAACTGAAGACCGCAGATCTTCATAAAACGGAAGAATCGCTAATAATCTCTGGTCTGCAGCCAGAGATGTTCTGTGGTTCTATTGTGGTTGGAATCTACGGGTTGTAAGGACTTCTCGCTACTGATCCATGGGGTGATTCCTATATTGGATGTTGTAGGGGAGTACCTTTGGTTCATCCTGTTCCTGGGTGACTTGTATGGATGAATATCTAACAAAATATTTCCAAAGGGATCGCGTACGTTGAATTTTACAAACGTGTTTCTGTTAGTGGCGGAGAAGGGCACTTCTCTTAGCTTAACGACCAGAGTATTTTTGTAGACGTCAATTAGTGATATCTGGCGGATCTGACTATGTGGCATTCAATGTGAATGGTGACCAGGTGTTCCAAAAGATAATTTAAACCTCAAGTCTCACAACCGGGAAATGACAAAAATCGAGCAGGCAGCATGGCTATGTGGGTCGCTCCCATTAGGGTGTATAATCATCTATCTAGAGAAATTCCTTTTGCTTCTTTAATCTATTTCGATGTTGTCCCTTTTCGGGAAACGGTGGTTTGATTCCAACCGTTGGTGATATACATTCTATACACTCAAGCGAAATGAGTGGTCGGTCATGTGTGGACCGGGTTGTAAGACGTTCTTGTTGAACCCAGTGTATTCGCCTCTAGAGATACACTATCGGCAGGTGGTCCCATACCTTGCCATAGTGGGAATCCAATCTCAAATAAACGCCCGCAGTTTTGATTGTATACTATATATGTGGATCATAAGATGAAAGTGTTCCGCTAAATTGTATTTACTTCTATTTAGACACTATTATAATGTCAGAAAAGATATTGATTTTGAAAATGTTTGGTTATTGTAAGGTAAAAATCGTCTGTATTTATGTGTGGATTTTGTCTTACGATTATCCTTTTCTTTCGAAAGATTTTTGAACTTTAAAAATCAAGTTGAATGATCCCCCTTAATACTATGCGAGTTTTTCTCACTCTGGTTCACCAGACTGACCCGGTGTTTTGTAAATGCTCGGGTTAGACCGGGGTGTACAGGTCTAGGTTATCAGATGCTGCGAAGTCCAGAAACGAGCTGGAGATATTCAGACATATGATAGCTACTATTTCATTGTGTGTTGTGTATGAGGACAGGTTATTATAACTGTCCAGATGTGTGATGTACTCTGATGGCTGTAAGTATTTTTAAAGCTCTCAATAAAGATTTATTTCTGTATTATATTTTGTTCCGCTGCAATATGTGACTTTGATTCTGTGTTGTGTTGGTTATTCTTCTTCTTCTATTCTAATATTTCTTTCTTTCTTATCTCACCCTCTGATTTCTTTCTATAAATGTTCCAGTGTTTTCGGTGTTTGGAAGGTCAGCATGGATATGGAATTGTATTTATGTCGATTTTTGAGGCCGAAAATCCTTGGGTCGTTACAGTGGTATAAGAGCTATTGGTTTAGTAATAACCTTGGCTCTGTGGTATAACCCGACAGAGATTGGGTTAGTAATACCCTAGATCGAGATTGAGTGTATATATATGAGAGCGTATTTGTAAATTTTATATACAAATGTTTTGTATTGTGGTTATTGATCGGTTCAAGTGTCGAGAAGCATTGAACTGGTAATGGATACAATATTATTTTGAAAAGAGGGTAAATGAAATAATTTTACCCAAATTATAATTTATCAAATTATTGAGATATTAGTGTGTTTGATTGATTTGAATAGAATTCAAATCGGATTGCAAATTTGGATTGAAACCCAAATTTATTGAGTGGAATTAAATTAAGAATGATATTGAAATTAAATTAAATAAATTGGAAATTTGATGAATAAATAATAATCGAAAAGAAATTGATCGATTAATGTTCAAATATGTGAAACCAAAATAAAATATTAATCTTGAATGTAAATTCAATTTATTTGGCTGATTTGGTTGTGTGTTGGATGTTGATTGTGAATTATTTGTTATTGGATGAAAGTTTGTTTTATTGGAATAATCAAAAATTTAAGGGACCTAAATATATTGCAAATTAAAGAAAAATTTCCAGTATAATTAAACTGGAATTAAACTGCATATGAATTGGAATTTTTAATTTAACCCTGTATTTGATAATAAATTGGATTTGAATTTAAAATAAACCGGATTTGGAAATTAATGGAATTCGTAGCATATTTTTTACCTTACCAATTTCGGGGATGAAATTATTTTTAGGGTGGAAGAATGTACCGTCCCGTATCTTTGGTAGCCAAGTATTTTATTTAACTTATTATTTTATATATTATAATTGGAATATTAATGGATTTTAATATTAAATTCGTTATTAAAACGAAGTTTGAACGTTATATATTCATATAATTATAAATCGAGCTCGAAATGGCGCGACAGTTCGTAATATGGAGTTTTGAACTTCAATCGAATATACAGGATCCGATATAAGTCAGATTTATGTGAAACAAGAAATGTTGGAATCGTGTTGATTATAATTTCAATATGGAAGAGAAAAATCCAGATTTCGTGTTATGGATTGTTAGTTATGGATAAATCAAATTTTGAAATAGTCGCTATGGAATCGTTTTAAATTTTAACGATTTATTTATAAATATCAAAGAATTTTAATATAAATGGAATGCCATTTAAAACCGGAATTTTGTAATGTTGAGTTTTTGAATGCTATACTGTTGAAATTGAATTTTTTTATTTTAATTAATATGATGATACTAATTGATCGTTAAATTTAGCTGTTTAATTTAATTAGATTTATAATTAAACTCACATAAAGCGGGATACTACGGATATACCATACATATTCGTCAAGACAAATTTGCTACATGAACGTGGAAACTGAAACCGGAACACACAAGGTTCAACAAAAATAAGGAAAAGCCGATCCATGAAGCTGGAAGGTATATAATAAGATATACTGGAAAGTGACAAATACAAAGTTTCATCATTCTTTACTTCTGTACCACTTAATACACCAATAACATAAAGTTACGCCTTACAAATATATACATGTAACAAATCTTTTCAAATAATTTACAATTTAAAACATGCCTAATACATACAAACAACGTATGAAGTACAACCGCTGCCTACTACTCCCTTGTTGTCTTCGTTCTGTCTCCTTCAGCAACAAGAATTCCAATGGAAATTGTATCCTTGCAACTGTACCAAAAACAAGGATACACAATCGACCTAACCTATAAAATAGCACATAAGAGAATAGTGTTAAGATCTTTATAACACAAAATATACGTACATCGCATCCTACAAGCCTATAACCATAGGTACAGATCACACAACCATATGGAAAGCTACAGTTCGATGAACAATGCATGTGTACAACAAAAATCAAATCTGAATAATGTCACTAAAATATTCTAATACAATGCATA
Organism: Allium sativum; assembly: GCA_030737875.1. NCBI lineage: Eukaryota > Viridiplantae > Streptophyta > Magnoliopsida > Asparagales > Amaryllidaceae > Allium > Allium sativum. The sequence goes on from CM060920.1 coordinate 252,660,347, forward strand.
CGAGATTCAAATCTGTACAAATAAATAAAAGAAAAGAAAATACAGTCTAACAGCTAAAGGGTAGATATGAACAGCTAGAAGGGACAAGACATAGCTAAAGTAATAGGCATATATTTCTACATCGATTAGTACCAAAACAGCTAAACTGCTAATATATATATATATATATATATATATATATATATAAATCTATATATAACTAGGTATATTCATATACACAATTAAATGACAACTAATGGACAACTAAGGAACAATGAGATGAGCAGCTAAAGAAAGGGACAATGCATAGCTGAGTTGGAAACAAATGTATATACATCCATACATGAATCCTGTGGAGTACAATAAACAACCAGAAGAGAAATAAAATTATGTATATGTTCACCATCAATCCACGAACAATGAATTTATATATATATACACACACACATATACATTGTCGAATTCATATGCATACAGTGACTGTCATAAAAATATGAACAATACCCAGTTTTCCAAACCCTGAATTTGATTAAACAACTCATGGTCAGCCTCACCTAATCTATACCTATTCGATCACTATTGCTTTTCGAACAGACCAACCGCATTAAAATACAATGCGAAATTTATCAAATTTTCTACCGAAACCACCACGAAACCATCATTTTTCATCACCAGTACACCGTCTGAAAAGAAGAAAAAACCCAATGGTCTAAGCATATTAGCTGAACCTATGAAGATTAAGAATGATGGACGTTGATCTCATCTAAATACCAACTACACTATAAATACGCATCATGTAGTATGCTATTCATCCATTCCAGTAACCATTCAAATAAATACAGTAAAGAAAAAGAAAGGAAAAGTTTCGAAACACTGAAAAATCAAAATCAAAATAATACAGTAAACGAAGATTGGTTAAAATACTTATCTGCATTCATGAAGTGTGCACTTCAATCCGCTAGGCTTTGGATGGATTTTCTGAAGCTTTTGAAACCCCAAAAAAACCTAGGGTTTGGTAAATTTGCACGAAGAAGCCTCAACTCGGTTTCTTAAGATCTGTAGTGGTGTAGAAGGAAGCTAACTTAGTTTCTGGAGGGTTGGTGGCTGATCGGCGAAGCCAGGTGGTTGGAGGGGTCGTTAAGGGGTAACAGATCGATGAAAGGAGAGAAAGGGAAGATCGATGAAAGGGCGCATAAGGGGGGGTGTTTGCGATGCCGCTGAACTTCGATTTGGTTGAAGATAGAAAGGGGGCGAGGGTTTGATGTCGGCCATGGAAATTAGTGGGTGGAGACGGACAATGGAACGAGGAAAGAATCCGAAAATAGGGTTTTAAGGCGGCTCGGATTTTATTTGGGCCAAAGGGAAAAGACTTAACCACGGTCAGTTTCGTTGGAACCATAGAGACTGGAGCCTCGAGATGGAGTAGGGTCAGTCAGGACTGGAAATAAGGAGGATTTTTAATTAAATTAAGCAGCTATTTAATTTAATTAAAAACCAACGTTTAACGACCAAACTAATTCAAGGTGAGTTAAAATCACTCAGTACTTCCCATTTGTATTTTATATAAATTGTGTTTTTATTTTATGTGCTCCATTTGCAAATGGTTGACTGGCTGCTAATATTATAATTATTTGTTGATATAACTGATGGAATTAAACCGTTGTTTAATTTCGGTGAAATACCAAATCATTATCTTAATGATTTGTTCCAATAAAGGTAACATACCTTTGGTCACGTTTATAAAATAAACGTGTTTAAATGGTCTGAATTGGTTGAATCGCTTGTGGTTGAGGTTAAATGGTCGTTATTTATTATTATCAGTTAAATAACTGAATGATCTGATTTGAGATAACCAATTTGAATACAGGGAAGGACAGGTTGGAAGGATCCAAGCGGATTCCTCATATACATTATTTATTTTCATATTAACATATGAACTGTCATGTTTGGGTGATTGTTTTGATTATTGATCATTGATTGGAAATTCAACCTGTGTTTGGTTTTAACCAGTAGGCAATATTGGTTGAGTAATCGGTAGTAAATGGCCTAAAAGTAAATTGTTTTATTTATATCGATTTACCGTCAGCTGAATTGATAAAACTGGAGTTAAAAATTTTATTTATAACTAAAGATAGATTTGAAATATATATTTTGAATAAAAGTTTATCAAAAGGAAATAAATGTTCATTATTTATTATTTAAGTTATAATTAATTATTAATGTATTTAATAAAGTAAATTCTGATATTAATCAGATTTATAAAACAAGTGACTAGAGATTAACCAAACGGTTAAATTGGGATAATTGGTTTGATAAGGAACTATTACATGGGATTATTTAAATTAATTATATTATTAATTAATTTAAAGTAAGAAATAATTGGAATCGATTAATGAGTAAACCGTGCCTTGAGTTAACTAAGTCAACCATTGTAACTGAAATTGATTATTAAATTAGTTTTGTTTTGAGTTAATCTAATAAATAGTTAAATGAATATTATTTAATTTTAATAAGATTTTAAAAAGAGATTTACTATTTATTTTAGTAAATAAATAAATTAACTACGGAAGTAGTTAATGATCGAAGTAAATTGTTATTTTAAGTAATCATAATTCAGAAAATTACTTTTATTGGAAATTTATTTAAAAAGTAATCGAAGGTGGAATGAAATCCAATTGAATGGTGAAAGGAGTTTATGAACAGGTTTATTTTGATCCTGAGTTTTTATAATAAAGTTAAAAAGAAATTTAAGCGAATACGATAGCTTAAATTAGGTCGACTTAATATTTGAATTAAGTAAAAAGGGGAATTTCGATGAAAAGGGTTTAGATTAAACCAAAATTTATTAACCAAGGTTTATAAAGAGCGATGAGGTGTTATATTTTTTATTTTAAATTACCATTACTTAATAATGGGAATAAGTAAGAAGGGGGAATTGAAATAAGATTTCCAAAGCAGGGGACGATTGAATAGATTTGGAAAGAGATTGGTAAAAGTGAATTTGGGTAAAGAAGTGGGTCATAGGGTTGTATAACCAAACCAGAGTAAAATGGAATTTGTTTTGACACTGGAATGGAATATTGGTTTTTGATTACAACTCATATTTATCTGAGGATAAGAACGTAGTTGATCATGGTCTGAGAGGTAATGAAAATACCCCAACTTGAACAACATCAGGATTATCTAAAGATGATATTAGTTGGTAATCATAAAAAGGTTAGTGATAATTTACTATTTCCATTAGTGAAATAATAATGCAACGTTAGGTGAAAATTTGGAGAATAGATAACGAGAGATCCGAAGTAAAGGAAATTAGTAAGAAGGGAAAATTATATAATAAGTATCCCAAGGTAAAATGGAAACAAAAGGGGTTGCATGAAATTATAACGATACCCTCGAATTAGAAAGGAAATGTAAAGTTTAGTTTTACTCTATACTAATAAATATTAGTTATTGTTTCAAAAATGGGATAAAAGATATTTAGAAATGTTGTTTTACGAACAATAGGTTGAATGGATTTTCCCAAGTTTAAATAATAAAGAATGATGTAACAAATGGTTTGAAAGGAGAATTAAGTGGAAATTGGATATGGTTATAAGTTATTTTTCTAAGTATTATAAAGAACTAGTTTTGAGAACATTAGTAAATAAGATATCAATTGTCGTATTTTTAAATATTAAAAGAGTTAGAAGTTTTAACTAAGCAGAAGTGAATTAGATTGTTTTATTTAAAAGGCCATGTGATGTTGAATATCGAACCAGTGAACTCATTGGATGTCCATGATTGAATCACTATTTATTTTGATAGTTAAATCACCGACTATCAAATCTGTCCAATACGATTGTTGATACGGAAAGACCGGGATCGAATTTATATTTGAAAACCATTCTGACCAACAAATACGTGAAGATATTAGAAGATGGCCAAGATGGAGCACTGATGTAACAACCCGAATCTTAATAACGTGTCAAAACCATAAATCAACGCATAATTAAATTTTAAAATAAGAATCAAAGGAAACAGGTTGCGCCATTGTGTTCGTCTCGAAATTCTGCTTAGAGGAAAGTCCGAGTTTGCAAGAATCGGAGTCCGTATGAGGGAGATATGACCCTCCGAAGTTTCAGGAATTTTCAGAATAAAAAACAGCTCGAAATTCGAATTCGAAATTCGAATTCAAAACCAAGAACAGGCTGGGTGGGAAAATTCCCGCCCATGGACCAGGTCGAACTTGGGGTCGACCATATTGTCGACCTCCCAGGGACCAGGTCGACCATAGTGTTGACCTGGGGGTCGACCTGCCTTCCGAACCCATTTTCTGAACCTGATGCATTCTGATGTATTTGACCTCGTTTTCTGTCCAGATTTGTCTGCCTAATCCTCTATAAACAGCCTCCTAGCCTCATTTTATTTACACTATTCTTCTCTAACCTTATGCTGCTTAAATTCTTGATGGACATGGCTTCTTCTTCTTCCTCTAAATTGAATTAAATTAAATTAAATCGCGAAGACTATTTCTTGAAGACTACGACTAGGAATTGCATATTTGGGGATTTGCTTCTACAATCAAATCAAGATTCAACGATTCAACAATTCGACGACTAGTTTATAGATTCGACTTCTGCATCTCAATTTCTTAGACTACGATCTGTAAGTTCAAGTTACTTTTAGATAAAAACTATAAACTTAATATGGACATGTTGTAAATTTGAATTGGATCTATGTATGATAATCGATTCATATCTATTCTTTTTCATCTTTGATCTTGACTTTTGGGAATATTGCTATGAAATCAGTTTGGACCTATTCACGTTGTAAATCAAACTCTTTCATAACAATATCACGCCTATGACGTTGAAACTATTGTTAATGGCCTAAGACTATGACTGTGGACATAAGACTATGCTTATGCCTATGACTGTGAACATAAGACTATGCCTATGCCTATAACTGTGAACATAAGACTATTGCCTATGACTATGACAAGGACAATTGTGGCTAATCACCTATGACTCGTGATTATGAGAATTATTGCCTATAATTATGAACATAAGACTATTGTCTATGACCATGGCTTTGAAACTATTACAGTTAATTGCCTATGACTATTTAGGGTAGTTGCCTAGAACTATTTTGGATAATTATCCATGACTATTGTGATTAACCGCTTATGGTTCACTATGACTATTGTGGTTAATTGACTATTATAGTTGATTGTTCATGCCCATAACACTATAGTTGAAAATCATGTTGTACACCGAATTGGCATTTTGTTGGATCTCATACCTAGGGTGTGACTTGCTTAATTTATTCGCTATTATGTACACCAAAACCATTGGATCCATTTTGGCTTGCTTTTGCATGCCTATTCTTTTTATGTCAATTTTAATCATGACTATCGCCTTATTTTGCTAGGTTTGAAATCCTATTATTTTCTATATGCCAGTGATGTTGTAACCAATTATCTCAAGTTATATCATTCTAGCCTTGTAATCCCTTTTATCGCTTTATGCTCGTCCCTTTTGCCTATCATAGTTTTGATGTTGTTCCCTTTATTTCGAGATTTGGATTTACTTGTAGTATAGATCGATTCACGTTTACATGCAATGGGAATACGATTTGAGTAGATTAGGCAAAACATGAATTGGTGATGAACATGAATTATGAACTTGATATTAGGAAAAACTTGAAACATGAACATTGTTATAACTTGAATCTGGATATGGGCATGAAACTTGCCTTGAAACTTGAGACGAACTTGATATGAAATTTGAACATGGACATAACACTAGAATGAACTTGAAAATGGCCAACTCGAGGTTGGGTTGAGTTTGTAGTGTAATTCTGCCCGGAACCACCCGGCAAATCCAGTTACTGCAAACAACAGGATCCAATGTGGGTAGTTGGTCATATCGCGCTTGAAACCCGAGGTCAAACTGAGTTGTGGTGTAATTCTGCCCGGAACCGCCCGGTATATCCAGTGACCACAACAACAGTTCTGATGTGAGAGGTTGGGGGTGCATTAGTGAATTAATGCTACATGATAGGGTTAAGTCATGAACATGAAAGACAACACTTAACCAACTTGAAACATGATTGGTAGGGTTAGGTCATGAACTTGAACGACAACACCTAACCAACTTGACACGTGAATTGTAGGGCTAAGTCACTTACTTAAAAGACAACACTTAGCCAATTTGACATGCTAGACTGATAAGGGGTTAAGTCTCGAATTTAAATGACAACACTTAACCTATTGGACGGAAACCCTAGTTACGCGGTCCATTTCAGCAGTAACCCACTAGATGTATCACGGTGCCCTTGAACTAGGCAGGGTGGGGCACGATTACTGGGATGATTGTTAGCGACCAGAACGACGGCTGTGTTAGTGTGCCAGTGTAGGTTCAGGCGGGCTATGGTCGTGCAGGCGGTCCGGAGTTGAAAAAGCAAGCATTGGGCATCAGTAGGTTTATCTGTGCATTCTTGATTCGTGTCGGTGGTTGGCACCATAGGGCTTGATACACCCTATGGTGGACCTAGCACAGGTGACTACATTCGTGATAGGGTCATATGACACAGACACATGACGAGCTAGAACTTGTTGGGAGCCGATCGATTAGTAGATCGTTCCGTTGGACCTAGTAATGGGTCATTCACGATATTGGGCCAAGGGATCATTTCATGGTTAACATATGACATGGGTTGGGATATTAGTACAGTTGGTGCAGCGAACCTTGGACATGCGATGCTATACCTGATTTATATTGATTTATCTTGTTATCTTAGTTTATCATGCCTAGCTTGACAACATCCTTATGTTTACTTTCAGTTTATACATGTCATGTTACCTTTACCTGTTTTTATGCTAAAAGTCACTAGAACTTACCAGTCTTTATGACTGACGCGTTTTCTTTCGCCTCTTTTTCTTCCGTTTCTCCCCGCCCCGCAGGTTCTCAGGGAGGAAACTCTAGCACTTAGCTTGGATTTCGCTTGCTTTCGGTTCAGCTCATGTATGGTTTGATCTTGAGCTATGTTATGGCTGCATTTCTGCTACCTTTGGGGAATTAAGCTACTTTTGTTGTTTTAAGATTATGCTTCTTTGTTTATGCAAGACAAAATTTGTTGTAATAGAAAATAATGACTTTGGCTATTTGTTACTTTATATGTAAAAGGCTTTGGCTATTTTGAAAGTAATGAAATTTATCTTTTGATTCTTCCGCTTTTGTTATTTATGTTATGTCTTGTAATATTTCTGTGATTGTTTACCTCGATAACGCTCCTCCAAAACTAGTGCTTTCCCTTTGTGAGTGACCCTAGCGGAGGTGGGGTGTTACAACTGAAGACCGCAGATCTTCATAAAACGGAAGAATCGCTAATAATCTCTGGTCTGCAGCCAGAGATGTTCTGTAGTTCTATCGTGGTTGGAATCTACGGGTTATAAGGACTTCTCACTACTGATCCATGGGGTGATTCCTATATTGGATGTTGTAGGGGAGTACCTTTGGTTCATCCTGTTCCTGGGTGACTTGTATGGATGAATATCTGACAAAATATTTCCAAAGGGATCGCGTACGTTGAATTTTACAAACGTGTTTCTGTTAGTGGCGGAGAAGGGCACTTTTTTTAGCTTAACGACCAGAGTATTTTTGTAGGCGTCAATTAGTGATATCTGGCGGATCTGGCTATGTGGCATTCAATGTGAATGGTGACCAGGTGTTCCAAAAGATAATTTAAACCTCAAGCCTCACAACCGGGAAATGACAAAAATCGAGTAGGCAGCATGGCTATGTGGGTCGCTCCCATTAGGGTGTATAATCACCTATGTAGAGAAATTCCTTTTGCTTCTTTAATCTATTCCGATGTTGTCCCTTTTCGGGAAACGGTGGTTTGAGTCCAACCGTTGGTGATATACATTCTATACACTCAAGAGAAATGAGTGGTCGGTCATGTGTGGGCCGGGTTGTAAGACATTCTTGTTGAACCCAGTGTATTCGCCTCTAGAGATACACTATCGGCAGGTGGTCCCATACCTTGCCATAGTGGGAATCCAATCTCCAATAAACGCCCGCGGTTTTGATTGTATACTATATATGTGGAAAGCGTTCCGCTAAATTGTATTTACTTCTATTTAGACACTATTATAATGTCAGAAAAGATATTGATTTTGAAAATGTTTGGTTATTATAGGGTAAAAACCGTCCGTATTAATGTGTGGATTTGGTCTTACGATTATCCTTTTCTTTCGAAAGATTTTTGAACTTTAAAAATCAAGTTGAATGATCCCCCTTAATACTATACGAGTTTTTCTCACTCTGGTTCACCAGACTGACCCGGTGTTTTGTAAATGCTCGGGTTAGACCGGGGTGTACAGGTCTAGGTTATCAGATGCTGCGAAGTCCAGAAACGAGCTGGAGATATTCAGACATATGATAGCTGCTATTTCATTGTGTGTTGTGTATGAGGACAGGTTATTATAACTGTCCAGATGTGTGATGTACTCTGATGGCTGTAAGTATTTTTAAAGCTCTCAATAAAGATTTATTTCTGTATTATATTTTGTTCCGCTGCGATATGAGACTCTGATTCTGTGTTGTGTTGGTTATTCTTCTTCTTCTATTATAATATTTCTTTCTTTCTTATCTCACCCTCTGATTTCTTTCTATAAATGTTCCAGTGTTTTCGGTGTTTGGAAGGTCAGCATGGATATGGAATTGTATTTATGTCGATTTTTGAGGCCGAAAATCCTTGGGTCGTTACAGTGGTATAAGAGCTCTTGGTTTAGTAATAACCTTGGCTCTGTGGTATAACCCGACAGAGATTGGGTTAGTAATACCCTAGATCGAGATTGAGTGTATATATATGAGAGCGTATTTGTAAATTTTATATACAAATGTTTTGTATTGTGGTTATTGATCGGTTCAAGTGTTGAGAAGCATTGAACTGGTAACGGATACAATATTATTTTGAAAAGAGGGTAAATGAAATAATTTTACCCAAATTATATTTTATCAAATTATTGAGATATTAGTGTGTTTGATTGATTTGAATAGAATTCAAATCGGATTGCAAATTTGGATTGAAACCCAAATTTATTGAGTGTAATTAAATTAAGAATGATATTGAAATTAAATTAAATAAAATGGAAATTTGATGAATAAATAATAATCGAATAGAAATTGATCGATTAATGTTCAAATATGTGAAACCAAAATAAAATATTAATCTTGAATGTAAATTCAATTTATTTGGTTGATTTGGTTGTGTGTTGGATGTTGATTGTGAATTATTTGTTATTGGATGAAAGTTAGTTTTATTGGAATAATCAAAAATTTAAGGGACCTAAATATATTGCAAATTAAAGAAAAATTTCCAGTATAATTAAACTGGAATTAAACTGCATATGAATTGGAATTTTTAATTTAACCCTGTATTTGATAATAAATTGGATTTGAATTTAAAATAAACCGGATTTGGAAATTAATGGAATTCGTAGCATATTTCTTACCTTACCAATTTCGGGGACGAAATTATTTTAAGGGTGGAAGAATGTACCGTACCGTATCTTTGGTAGCCAAATATTTTATTGAACTTATTATTTTATATATTATAATTGGAATATTAATGGATTTTAATATTAAATTCGTTATTAAAACGAAGTTTGAACGTTATATATTCATATAATTATAAATCGAGCTCGAAATGGCGCGACAGTTCGTAATATGGAGTTTTGAACTTCAATCGAATATACAGGATCAGATATAAGTCGGATTTATGTGAAACAAGAAATGTTGGAATCGTGTTGATTATAATTTCCATATGGAAGAGAAAAATCCAGATTTCGTGTTATGGATTGTTAGTTATGGATAAATCAAATTTTGAAATAGTCGCTATGGAATTGTTTTAAATTTTAACGATTTATTTATAAATATTAAAGAATTTTAATATAAATGGAATGCCATTTAAAACCGGAATTTTGTAATGTTGAGTTTTTGAATTCTATACTGTTGAAATTGAATTTTTTTATTTTTTATTAATATGATGATACTAATTGATCGTTAAATTTAGCTGTTTAATTTAATTAGATTTATAATTAAACTCACATAAAGCGGGATACTACGGATATACCATACATATTCGTCAAGACAAATTTGCTACATGAACGTGGAAACTGAAACCGGAACACGCAAGGTTCAACAAAAATAAGGAAAAGCCGATCCATGAAGCTGGAAGGTATATAATAAGATATACTGGAAAGTGACAAACACAAAGTTTCATCATTCTTTACTTCTGTACCACTTAATACACCAGTAACATAAAGTTACACCTTACAAATATATACATGTAACAAATATTTTCAAATAATTTACAATTTAAAACATGCATAATACATACAAACAATGTATGAAGTACAACCGCTGCCTACTACTCCCTTGTTGTCTTCGTTCTGTCTCCTTTAGCAACAAGAATTCCAATGGAAATTGTATCCTTGCAACTATACCAAAAACAAGGATACACAATCGACCTAACCTATAAAATAGCACATGAGAGAATAGTGTTAAGATCTTTATAACACAAAATATACGTACATCGCATCCTACAAGCCTATAACCATAGGTACAGATCACACAACCATATGGAAAGCTACAATTCAATGAACAATGCATGTGTACAACAAAAATCAAATCTGAATAATGTCACTAAAATATTCTAACACAATGCATACGAGATTCAAATCTGTACAAATAAATAAAAGAAAAGAAAATACAGTCTAACAGCTAAAGGGTAGATATGAACAGCTAGAAGGGACAAGACAATACGTAGCTAAAGTAATAGGCATATATTTCTACATCGATAAGTACCAAAACAGCTAAATAGCTAATATATATATATATATAAATCTATATATAACTAGGTATATTCATATACACAATTAAATGACAACTAATGGACAACTAAGGAACAGTGAGATGAGCAGCTAAAGAAAGGGACAATGCATAGCTGAGTTGGAAACAAATGTATATACATCCATACATGAATCCTGTGGAGTACAATAAACAACCAGAAGAGAAATAAAATTATGTATATGTTCACCATCAATCCACGAATAATGAATTTATATATATACACACATATACATTGACGAATTCATATGCATACAGTGACTGTCATAAAAATCTGAACAATACCCAGTTTTCCAAACCCTGAATTTGATTAAACAACTCATGGTCAGCCTCACCTAATCTATACCTATTCGATCACTGTTGCTTTTCGAACAGACCAACCGCATTAAAATACAATGCGAAATTTATCAAATTTTCTGCCAAAACCATCACGAAACCATCATTTTTCATTACCAGTACACCGTCTGAAAAGAAGAAAAAACCCAATGGCCTAAGCATAATAGCTGAACCTATGAAGATTAAGATTGATGGACGTTGATCTCATCTAAATACCAACTACACTATAAATACGCATCACGTAGTATGCTATTCATCCATTCTAGTAACCATTCAAACAAATACAGTAAAGAAAAAGAAAGGAAAAGTTTCGAAACACTGAAAAATCAAAATCAAAATAATACAGTAAACGAAGATTGGTTAAAATACTTATCTGCATTCATGAATGTGTGCACTTCAATCCGCTAGGCTTTGGATGGATTTTCTGAAGCTTTTGAAACCCCAAAAAAACCTAGGGTTTGGTAAATTTGCACGAAGAAGCCTCAACTCGGTTTCTTAAGATCTGTAGTGGTGTAGGAGGAAGCTAACTTAGTTTCTGGAGGGTTGGGGGCTGATCGGCAAAGCCAGGTGGTTGGAGGGGTCGTTAAGGGGTAACAGATCGATGGAAGGAGAGCAGGGGAGGATCGATGAAGGGGCGCGTAAGGGGGGGGTGTTTGCGATGCCGCTGAACTCCGATTTGGTTGAAGACAGAAAGGGGGCGAGGGTTTGATGTCGGCCATGGAAATTAGTGGGTGGAGGCGGACAATGGAATGAGGAAAGAATCCGAAAATAGGGTTTTAAGGCGGCTTGGATTTTATTTGGGCCAAAGGGAAAAGACATAAGCACGGTCAATTTCGTTGGAACCATAGAGACGGGAGCCTCGAGATGGAGCAGGGTCAGTCAGGACTGGAAACAAGGAGGATTTTTAATTAAGTTAAACAGCTATTTAATTTAATTAAAAACCAGCGTTTGACGACCAAACTAAATCAAGGTGAGTTAAAATCACTCAGTACTTCCCATTTATATTTTATATAAATTGTGTTTTATTTTATGTTCTCCGTTTGCTAATGGCTGACTGGTTGCTAATATTATAATTATTTGTTGATATAACTAATGGAATTAAACCGTTGTTTAATTTCGGTGAAATACCAAATCGTTATCTTAATGATTTGTTCCAATAAAGGTAACATACCTTGTTGGTCACGTTTATAAAATAAAAGTGTTTAAATGGTTTGAATTGGTTGAATTGCTTGTGGTTGAGGTTAAATGGTCATTATTTATTGTTATCAGTTAAATAACTGAATGATCTGATTTGAGATAACCAATTTGAATACAGCGAAGGACAGGTTGGAGGGATCCAACCGGATTCCTCATATACATTATTTATTTTCATATTAACATATGAACTGTCATGTTTGGGTGATTGTTTTGATTATTGATCATTGATTGGAAATTCAACCTGTGTTTGGTTTTAACCAGTAGGCAATATCGGTTGAGTAATCGGCAGTAAATGGCCTAAAAGTAAATTGTTTTATTTATATCAATTTACTGTCAGCTGAATTGATAAAACTAGAGTTAAAAAATTTATTTATAACTAAAGATAGATTTGAAATATATATTTTGAATAAAAGTTTATCAAAAGGAAATAAATGTTCATTATTTATTATTTAAGTTATAATTAATTATTAATGTATTTAATAAAGTAAATTCTGATATTAATCAGATTTATAAAACAAGTGACTAGAGATTAACCAAATGGTTAAATTGGGATAATTGGTTTTATAAGGAACTATTACGTGGGATTATTTAAATTAATTATATTATTAATTAATTTAAAGTGAGAAATAATTGGAATCGATTAATGAGTAAACCGTGCCTTGAGTTGACTAAGTCAACCATTGTAACTGAAATTGATTATTAAATTAGTTTTGTTTTGAGTTAATCTAATAAATAGTTAAATGAATATTATTTAATTTTAATAAGATTTTAAAAAGAGATTTACTATTTATTTTAGTAAATAAAGAAATTAACTACGGAAGTAGTTAATGATCGAAGTAAATTGTTATTTTAATTAATAATAATTTAGAAAATTACTTTTTATTGGAAATTTATTTAAAAAGTAATCGAAGGTGGAATGAAATCCAATTGAATGGTGAAAGGAGTTTATGAACAGGTTTATTTTGATCCTGAGATTTTATAATAAAGTTAAAAAGAAATTTAAGCGAATACGATAGCTTAAATTAGGTCGAATTAATATTTGAATTAAGTAAAAAGGGGAATTTTGATGAAAAGGGTTTAGATTAAACCAAAATTTATTAAACAAGGTTTATAAAGAGCGATGAGGTGTTATATTGTTAATTTTAAATTACCATTACTTAATAATGGGAATAAGTAAGAAGGGGGAATTGAAATAAGATTTCCAATGCAGGGGACAATTGAATAGATTTGGAAAGAGATTGGTAAAGATGAATTTGGGTAAAGAAGTGGGTCATAGGGTTGTATAACCAAACTAGAGTAAAATGGAATTTGTTTTGACACTGGAATGGAATATTGGTTTTTGATTACAACTCATATTTATCTGAGGATAAGAACGTAGTTGATCATGGTCTGAGAGGTAATGAAAATACCCCAACTTGAACAACATCAGGATTATCTAAAGATGATATTAGTTGGTAATCATAAAAAGATTAGTGATAATTTACTATTTCCATTAGTGAAATAATAATGCAACGTTAGGTGAAATTTTGGAGAATAGATAACGAGAGATCCGAAGTAAAGGAAATTAGTAAGAAGGGAAAATTATATAATAAGGATCCCAAGGTAAAATGGAAACAAAAGGGGTTGCGTGAAATTATAACGATACCCTCGAATTAGAAAGGAAATGTAAAGTTTAGTTTTATTCTATACTAATAAATATTAGTTATTGTTTCAAAAATGGGATAAAAGATATTTAGAAATGCTGTTTTACGAACAATTGGTTGAATGGATTTTCCCAAGTTTAAATAATAAAGAATGATGTAACAAATGGTTTGAAAGGAGAATTAAGTGGAAATTGGATATGGTTATAAGTTATTTTTCTAAGTATTACAAAGAACTAGTTTTGAGAACATTAGTAAATAAGAAATCAATTGTCGTATTTTTAAATATTAAAAGAGTTAGAAGTTTTAATTAAGCAGAAGTGAATTAGTTTGTTTGAATTAAAAGGCCAAGTGATGTTGAATATCGAACCAGTGAACTTATTGGATGTCCATGATTGAATCACTGTTTATTTTGTTAGTTAAATCACCAGCTATCAAATCTGTCCAATACGATTGTTGGTACGGAAAGACCGGGATCGAATTTATATTCGAAAACCATTCTGACCAACAAATATGTGAAGATATTAGAAGATGATCGAGATGGAGCACTGAAGACCGCAGATCTTCATAAAACGGAAGAACCGCTAATAGTCTCTGGTCTACAGCCAGAGATGTACTATGGTTCTGTCGTGGTTGGAATCTATGGGTTACAAGGACTTCTCTCTACTGCTCCATGGGGTGATTCTTATATTGGATGCAGTAAGGGAGTACCTTCGGTTCATCCTTTTCCTAGGTGACTTGTATAGACAAATATCTGACAAAGTATTACCAAAGGGATCGCGTACGTTAATTTTTACAAATGTGTTTCTGTTAGTGGCGGAGAAGGGCACTTCTCTTAGCTTAACGACCAGAGTATTTTTGCAGATGTTAATTAGTGATATCTGGCGGATCTGACTATGTGGCATTCAAAGTGAATGGTGATCAGGTTTTCAAAAAGTTAATTTAAACCTCAAGCCTCACA
The DNA here is from genome assembly GCA_030737875.1 of Allium sativum. Taxonomy (NCBI): domain Eukaryota; kingdom Viridiplantae; phylum Streptophyta; class Magnoliopsida; order Asparagales; family Amaryllidaceae; genus Allium; species Allium sativum. The sequence goes on from CM060920.1 coordinate 252,675,358, forward strand.
ACCGGGAAAAGACAAAAATCGGGCAGACAACATGGCTATGCGGGTCACTCCCATTAGTGTGTATAATCACCTATCTATAGAAATTCCTTTTGCTTCTTTAATCTATTTCGATGTTGTCCCTTTTCGGGAAACAGTGGTTTGAGTCCAACCGTTGGTGACATACATTCGATACACTTAAGCGAAATGAGTGGTCAGTCATGTGTGGTCTGGGTTGTAAGACGTTCTTGTTCAACCCATTGTATTCGCCTCTAGAGATACACTATCGGCAGGTGGTCCCATACCTTGTCATAGCGGGAATCCAATCTCCAATAAGCGCCCGCGGTTTTGATTGTATAATATATATGTGGAGCGTGAGATGCAAGCGTTCCGCTAGATTTTATTTACTTGTATTTGGACACTATTATAATGTCAGAAAAGATATGGATTTCGAAAATGTTTGGGTTATCGTAAGGTAAAAACCGTCTGTATTTATGTGTGGATTTGGTCTTACGATTATCCTTTTCTTTCGAAAAGATTTTTGAACTTTAAAAATCATGTTGAATGATCCCCCTTAATACTATACGAGTTTTTCTCACTCTAGTTCACCAGACTGACCCGGTGTTTTGTAAATGCTCGGGTTAGACCGGGGTGTACAGGTCCAGGTTAACAGATGCTGCGAAGTCCAGAAACGAGCTGGACATGTTCAGACATATGATAACTACTATTTCGTTGTGTGTTGTATATGAGGACAGGTTATTATAACTATCAAGATGTGTGATGTACTCTGATGGTTGTATGTATTTTTAAAGCTCTCAATAAAGATTTATTTCTGTATTATATTTTGTTCCACTATGATGTGAGACTTTGATTCTGTGTTGTGTTGGTTCTTCTTCTTCTTCTATTCTAATATTTCTTTCTTTCTTATCTCACCCTCTGATTTCTTTCTATAAACGTTCCAGTGTTTTCGGTGTTTGGAAGGTCGGCATGGATATCGAATTGTATTTATGTCGATTTTTGAGGCCGAATATCCTTGGGTCGTTACAGCGTACGTAAATATGCACATTTATATTCACTCATTATTTCTTGGTTTAATTAAATAATAGCATATTGGGCTATTTTTACATGTTTAAACCAAAAAACCCAAAATTATCAAATTATCATGCATCCATCTTTATATTTGGGCAAAATGGTCATTTGTGCATGTATTTATTTTTGATAAAATTTACTTATTCGTTTTCATGTGCCTTATAGGAAGTTAGGAGCAAAAATGATGTATGCGCATGAAATTTATATGGAGATATGCACACACAAAGTGGATACAAAGGAATGAAGATGGAATTAATTCACATGCAACTTAGTGGAGGACCCTACCCATTATCACTCTTTCTTCAATGGAACAATTAGAGGCTAATATATTAGCAAGTGGAGACAAAAAAGCTTCATACAATTTAATGAATCATTAGTAGCTAAAGACAATTGGAAGCTTCATGAAGGGGTATTTTAGGTAGTCCCCAACAAAATGGATTAGGGTTAGGGTTGAATAAATATGTGTAAATACCCCATATATGCTCATGTAAATATCTCTCCTTTAGTTAATTAGTACGTATGATAAAAAAACAAAAGCTCTTTCTTTCATGGCTTCTTAGCCATTTCCCTCTTATGTAATTTTCATGTTAATGCAATTTAATTTCTTGTTCGTTTAATTCTTGTTATTTACTTTATGCATTAGTGTAGTTTCATGCAAGTAGTTTAGTTTTTCTCTCCCATGCTTTTAATGTTGCAATCTACTTTTGTTATCATGATTACTTATATTAGAGGCTAATCCCTTTAAATTAGGGGTAATGAAGCACTCTTGATTATGTAGATGCAACGTAATTTGTTTATTCATGCTCTCTTTTTGTGCTTCATGTCATTTTGATGTTATTGGTTTTATGTGTTCATTATTGAATTTGATAGCCTATATTGTTGACACCAAATAGGCTATGCTTAGTCATATGTTCACCAATTACCTATTCATCTACATATGATGATGGTGATTAAGTTGAGGTTGAAATAAAAATTTGATGGTCTATAGTTCTAATTAATAGTTCATAGGCCATGCTTAAAGTATATTTCACTTTAATCTTGTTGTCGTTTTCCGTTAGAATTAGTAAGGTGATTTAGTGGGTATGTTATAGTTTTATAGTTTATTTTGTGCTAATTAATAGCATGAATAAGCTATATTTATAATAATCATATCAACTAAATTCACAAATGATCAAAAAAAAAAAAGATCATGGTTTCATTTTATGTTGATTCATGTGATCTAGAGAGCGGAGTTATTCCTAAGTTGTTATTTAACTCTCATATTCTTATCTATCTTAGTTTGTTAATTTAGTTCAGGTGTAGTTGTAGTTAACATTCCGCTCAACTTCGTTTTAATTTGATTGAATAAAATTAGATTTACTTCTTTCCTTGTGGATCAATTCGTATTCGCTAACGTACTACAAGTGTACGTCGTGCGCTTACGGTTTATTACACTCCGTGACAGATTTCTAATCAATAGAATATTCATCGTTGAACAGGGATCTTGTGCTAAAAAGAGACATGACAAGAACTGGAGTTCTCGGGACCAACTGGGAAGGGCCATACATCATAAGTCAGAACCTGCTTGATGGCACTTACAAAATGACAATTGTTGATGGCACTCCAATTCCAAGGGCCTGGAACAACAATCATCTTCGTTTCTACTTTACTTGATGCTACGTTCAAATATTTTTGTAAAAATATGTAAATATTTTGCAAGCATTGTACTGAACACTAGCTCCATGAATAAAAGCATGCCTATTTGAGTCAATTTATTATTCGAAAAAAATTGTTAATTCAAAATTTGCTTAATGACGATTTTATATTGTAGGTTATCTGGCGAGCGCTTGCTTCTTCAAAGTCCGACACGACGTGTAACACCCCATATTTTTAGTATAAGATAATAAAATAAGAATAACCTAATTAAATAATTGAAATTAAGTGAAACGGACTGCGCCCCATTGCGTCCGTCTCGAAATTTTGGTCAAGATAAACACCCAGTTTGCGTAAAACGGACACCGTACGAAAAAGTTATGAGCATTAGAAGTTTGTAACGTATAAGGAGCTTATATGTACATATATATTAAATAAAAAAAATTCCAAAATTCAAAAATCAGTTCAAAAATCAAAATCGCGGGCAGGAAAGCTCGAATGGAAAATGGACCGTTTGGGGTCGACCCACCAACATGGGGGTCGACCCACCCAAAAGGGGGGTCAACCTAGGGGTCGACCCACCCGTGAATCTGCAACCTTCCTTTCTGACATGGACGATTCTGGTGTTTTAGATTTTGATCTGAGGGTCCTAGTTCCTCCGCTACTCCTATAAATATGACCCTAGGCCTAACCCTAAATCTCATAATTTGGCGGCTACGCTGGAGCTCCGCCATTGCTCCCTCTCTCTCGCCTCTCAAACATATTCAAAAATTTAGATTTGTAAATTAGAAAATCTTAAATTAAGATCTAGAGGGAAGAGATTGGTGTTTTTATTAAAAGGCTTTCAATATTACATGAAAAGCAATGTAACGTCCTAGATCCAATCTATCCATATTCTTCCTATTTTTCTTTCCCTTCTCTTTTAATGAAAATAGCCGATCCACGTTATTAGGTTTCTAATCAAATTAAAGGGGAAAGGAAAACCATGGATGATAAAATGGATCAGATCCAAAATTTGGGAAAAGCATGAAAGGTGAGTGGGTTTAAACTATAGCCTTTAGATAATATTATGATTATCGTTTGGCATTCCCCTGGTTATAAATTGTGAAATTTCCAAGTTAATTATAAACTATTGCTATAACAAGTTGAGATGTTAACATGAATAATTCGTACGATGAATCAATTAAAGCATTGGAATGATTATATGTTGTATAAACTTGTTAGAAGTTGGGCAATGATTACTATTGTTGTAATTATATAATTCGCTTCGGGCATATTATAGAGTAAACGACATGATAAACTTGTTGGGTTAAAATAATTGAGATTTTGGGTAAATGATACGCTGTTGGAGAATTACACTTTATTTTAAATAAAGTTATTTACATGTAGAAAGACATGCGACACACATTGGGATTTAGGGCATAATTTGTAATGGGATTTTGGAACATAACATATATTATGTTTTGAGACTTTAACATGGGAGCGCAATTTGATATGAACATAAATGGTTGAATGAAGATGAAGATACCTAGGATTACAATTAGAAATTTTGACTGCACTTATGGCACGAGGTTAGGTTGCATTAGTGGCAGAAGTCTACCCGGACCCAACCGGCATGTCCAACAGCCACTAATGTTGAACCTAATGTTAGAGGCCTAAGTGAAAAATTAAAAATATGTAATGGTGCTAAGACACGAGGTTAAGTTAACTTATGGTAGAAGTCAGCCCGGAACCGCCCGGCAAATCCAACGTCCACAAGTATAGGCATAATGTGAGAGATCTAGTGCTTATATACATATATATATATATGTATGTATGTATATAACAAGATATGAATAAATGGAAATTCTGTTAATTAAATTTCTAACTCGGAAAATAAGAAAGGAAGGGATGTAATGAACTGAGTTAGTGTGATAGGAAGGAAAAGTGATGTATTTCTCTAAATGACTTATTTCCCTAAATGACCTATTTCTGAGAACGTGGTTGCAAGTAGGCCACAATTATTAAAGTAAGAAGAGTAAAGAAATTACTCGCCACCACGGATTTAAATGGGAATACGTTATGAAAACAAATCACTGATTCCTTCTATTAAGCTGATAAGGTACATGAAGTGTTTTCCTTAATTAAAATAAGGAATATATGTATTACAGTGAATGAAGGATACTAGAATACAACAGTAAAAGAAAATGGTTTTAAAAAGGGGAATGATAATCACCTATTATAAATAAATAACATTAATGAAAATGTTGAATAATAGGTAGATTTGTCCTAGGGACAAGTGCAGATTATAACTTAGGTTATAATAAACTAATAAGGAAATTGGATGACTGGTGAAATGAGATAAGGGACACTTAATTGTAAATTAAGTAAGCAGAAGTGGGGAAAGCCGAAAACTAGTTGGGAGAGGGGAAAATTTTTGAGTGAAGGAATTTTGATTTATGTCAAAGTAATGCGCGATGGTCAACAAAAAGGCGACGTTCATTGATAAGGAGCTTCATATGGTATTAGTCATTAGAAATTGATTATTTGGTATGGTAATAGTGTTCATTATTGTTAAAATCTATGCTCAAATAATCAATGTTTATATATATACACTTATGTATATGTATGCACATAAATTGTGCAAACTGGGCTATATCGGTCGACCGCCCAAAATAGACCGGTCGACCGCTTTTACCCGGTTTGCACAATGAACGTGCACACATATAATAACGTATATATATTTAAATTCATGTATACTAGTCCTTTTTGACCTGTCGACCGTTTTTAAATAGAAGCAACTATTTGAATAGTCACTTCCATTCCTCCAAGGGTTGCTTCTCCTTCCTTTCATCAACGATCATGTCTATTGATTGTAACTCTTTACCAAAGGTTGCAACTAATTATCTCCTATATAAGCACTTTGAAATCATCAATTCTAATCACCAATTCTTTCTATCTATTCACTATATTGTTAATTTCATTCTTGAACTGTCAAGCACTAAAACTCTCATATTCTTCACAATATCGTTCTTGAATCCTAGAATTTATATATTATTCTTTTGATTCAAATACGAAATCATCTTCCAAATCTTCACAAACGCAAATTCTATATGAGGATAAGATTATAGGAAGGTTGTACAAGAATTGACAAATTCGTGTTATTAAGAACACACATTGTCAAATTACAAGTCTACTCGTCTTGTTTGAAGTCCTCTGTGTTGTTAGAGGCAAGTATTGAAGTCCTCCGTGTAGTAAGAGGAAAGTTGTGAAGTCTTCGTGTTGATAGAGACGTGAAATCCCGTTCGGCTGCTCGGGTGTTGTGAACCTGTTTCATCCGGGTTAAGTGAGGTTGTTGATTAGTGAAATTCCAGATAGAAGTCTGGGACTAGACGTAGGACGGTGCTCCGAACCAGTATAAAAATCTCTGGTGTGAGTTTTCCTTTACTGCACTTACTTATCTGTGATATCTTATTCCCCTTTATATTTATTTACATAACTATTATATTAGACAAGTAGTTATGTGTTATTCCATATTACACGATCCAAGTGTACTATATTATACTTGGCAAGCACACGCACACACTTTCATTTGGTATCAGAGCATGGTCATCTTATAACCATAACACAGTTATTTGATATAATCTTGTAATATGGCAAATAACCCAAGTTCTAGCACTCAAAACAACACTTACACGGAAGGTCAATCAACACAAAGACCTCCATTCTTCAATGGCCTTAATTATAGCTATTTGGCAACACGTATGTCATTTTACATGCAGTCAAATAGCTATGATGCTTGGAATGCTACACAAAAAGAAATAGTGAATCCCACAACTGATTATTCAGAATGGACACCGGCTGAGAAAACAGCAGCAACTGTAAATGCAAAAGCAATAAATATATTGTTTTGTGCATTAGACCAAAATGAATATAACTGTGCTAGTATCTGTACCACTGCATACCAAATTTGGCAAACGCTAAAAAGCACACATGAAGGTACTAACAAGGTTAAACAAGCCAAAATATCCATGTTGAAAAGTCAGTTTCAAAATTTCAAAATGAAACCAAATGAAACAATCAATGACATGTATTCACGATTTCAAACGATTCATCATGCACTTATTGGCTTAGGACAAAAATATTCATATTTTGATATTGTCTCGATAGTCCTACATTCTCTGACTAGTGAATCGGAAGGAAAAGTATTAGCGATTAAAGAAGCAAATGACCTTTCTGTCATGAAGCCAGATGAATTGATAGGAAATCTAATGTCCTATGAAGCAAATTTGCAGGCTAGAAAGGAACAGAAAGAAGAAAAGAAAAATGTAGCATTTCATGTCGGAAAAGATGAAGATGAATCAGAATCTGAAGATGAAGACTTAGCTTTTATGGCAAAAGCTTTCAAAAAATTCCTGAAACACCGAAAAGCTAGTCGATATAACAAAAGGAAATCTGGTTCTAATAAACCTTCATCATCAGTTATAGAACGTTTCAACTGCCATAAAAAGGGGCACATGCCAAAGATTGTCTGGAACAAAAGAAGAAGTCAGAAAATGACAAGTTCAAATACAAGAAAGATAAATCAAAGAAATGAGCTTTATCAGTCACATGGGATGATTCAAACTCGTCTTCATCAGAAAGTGAAAGTGATTCAGAAGATGATCAAGCAAATGTTTGTTTCATGGCTACAGAAGATGAGGTACAAATTCCTGCATTTGATGAAGATCTTGATGTTAATGCTGAATTGATAGTTAAATTTAAAAATATGAAACGTCAATGGAAATAAGCCAAAGCAGATTTAAGTAGAGCAGAGTTTGAATGAGATATGTTAAAGGATGAAAAGAAAATATTATAAGAAGAACTTGAAAAAGTTCAAGAATCATCATCTAATATTGATTCTCAATTATCTCTTTTGAGTCAAGAAATTGAAACTTAAAAAGAGGAAAATGATGCTCTCACTACTGAAAATCATGAGCTTAAGGCAAAAGTCAAAATTTTGGATCTAGAAAAAGCTAGTTTACAAACTAAGTTAGATAATATTACTCAAAATGTTTCTAACTTCAATAAAGGTCGAGAAAATTTAACAAAGATCATTGAAAGTTCACAATCTGCTTCAAATAAACATGGCTTGGGATATAAGAAACAAGAAAACCATAAACATCTTGGTTTCAAAAGGAAAAAATGAAAAACAAAATAAATCTAAGAAAAAACTTAGTTTGTTATATTCCAAACCAAAACCAGTTGTGAAGTTTCAAAAGAAAATTATCAAAACTATCAAGATATGGGTTCCTAAAAAAAAAATTGATCAGGAACAAATATATTCAGCATTTTATGAATACTATGCATTATAATTCTAATTATGTATATAAAGGGGATACCGGACCCGTATGAGTTTGGACTATTAAGACCTAACTCTTAGGACCCTATAAAAAGGTGGGTACCATGGACTTAATTTTATTTTTTGTAGGCCCCACTTAAGAAAAGAGGGAAGTTGATATTGGACAGTGGTTGCTCGAAGCATATGACTGGAGACAAGAGCTTATTGACAAATATTACTTACTTAGATGGTTGCTCCATCACTTTTGGAGATAATTCAAAAGGTAATATCATCGGCAAAGGCGATGTGAGTAACTGCGGTACATCTAACTTACCTCTTATTACTAATGTCATGCTAGTTAGAAATTTGAAACACAATCTACTTAGTATTAGTCAGTTATGTGATAAGGGTTTTACCATTTCCTTTTCCGATAACAAGTGCAGTATCTTAGATAAAGATCATAAGTTAGTTTTTGAAGGATATAGAGACAAAAATATTTATATTCTGAATATGAATGTCAATCATAGTTCAGATATGTGTCTTGTAGCAAATGATAATGATCCATGGCTATGGCACAAATGTTTCTGTCACATAAAGTTCAGAATTATCGACAAGCTATCCAAAAACGATCTAGTTAGAGGACTACCCAATATGAGTTTTACAGTTGATAACATTTGTGATGCATGTCAATTAGGAAAATTTACTAAATCATCATTTAAATCCAAGAAAGTCATATCAACATTACAACCACTTGAGCTACTACATATGGATTTATTCGGAATAACACAGGTTCAGTCAATAAATCATAGTCGATATGTGTTTGTAATTGTTGATGATTACTCTCGTTATACTTGGGTGATTTTCTTGAAAAACAAAAATGACACTTTCAAACATTTCAAATATTTCGTCAAGAGAATTCAAAAATTGAAAGGGCTTAAAGTTAAGAATACAAGAAGTGATCATGGCGGAGAATTCGAAAACAATGAATTTGAACATTTTTGTACAAAGAAAGGTATATATCATAATTTTTCATTTCCTAAAACTCCACAACAAAACAGAGTTGTAGAACGGAAAAACCAGACTTTACTAGAATGTGCAAGAACATTATTAACTGGAACTACTCTACCAAAACATTTTTGGGCAGAAGCTGTTGCAATTGCATGTTATGTTTTGAATCGTGTATCCATTCGACCTCTCACCAAGAATAAATCTTACGAATTATTTAATCAAAGAAAGCCAAATATCTCGTACTTCAAAGTTTTCGGTTCTAAGTGCTTTATTTTAAATACGAAAGACCATCTCAGAAAATTTGATCCAAAATCCGATGAAGGTATATTTGTCGGTTATTCAGAACAAGCAAGGCCTATCGTATATTTAATAAAAGAACCAAAACTATTAAAGAATCACTACATGTTTCTTTCGATGAATTCTATGAACCATCTCATAACATATTAGATGATGATGATATTATAGTCACTGAAAATCCGATCATCACAAATGCTGATTCTGACTCAGAAATTATTGAGAATATTCCTCAACCAGTTGTGATACCTTCTCCACCAAGACTACGATCTCCTCCAAGGATACTAAGAGATCATCCGGTTCAAAATGTAATTGGAGAAGTAATATCACAAATTAGAACAAGGAGTCAACTCAACCAAATGGATCATGTTGCATCTCTTTCAAATATTGAACCTAAGAATCCAAAAGAAGCTATACTGATGATTACTGGCCATGCAGGAAGAACGGATTTAGTTCGAGCGCAATGATGTCTGGGAACTTGTTCCAAGACCAACTGATCAGTCAGTTATTGGTACAAAATGGGTCTATAAGAATAAGGCCGATGAACAAGGAAATATAACCAGAAATAAAGCAAGATTAGTAGCACAAGGATATAATCAGGAAGAAGGTATTGATTACGAAGAAAGTTTTGCACCAGTTGCATGACTAGAAGCTATTAGAATCTTATTATCCTTTGCTTGTCAGCATAATTTCAAACTTTATCAGATGGATGTCAAAAGTGCTTTTCTAAATGGATTTATCAAAGAGAATGTATATGTCGAACAACCTCCCTTGTTTGTACATGAAAAACATCCTGATTACGTATACAAACTTAAGAAAGCTTTGTACGGTTTGAAACAAGCACCTCATGCTTGGTATGAACAATTACGCAGCTATCTTACTGATTCAGGATTTCAAATTGGTAAAGTCAATCAGACTTTATTCATTAAACATTCTTGAAAAGATATATTAGTTATCCAGATATACGTAGACGATATTATCTTTGGTTCAACCAACAATAGACTCTGCAAAGAATTTGCATATATTATGACAAAGAGTTTGAAATGTCTCATATGGGAGAACTATTATATTTTCTTGGTCTTCAAATCAAGCAACTTTCCAAATGTATTTTTGTTAATAAAGAAAAATACTGTGGAAATCTTATCAAACTCTTCGGTTTAGAAAATACGTCTGGTAAACCTACTCCTATGAGTACAACTACACATCTTGAAAAGATGAACATGGTAAGAGTGTTGACTAGAAATTATATCAAAGCATGATTGGTTCCCTTCTTTATCTTACTGGAAGTCGTCCAGATAAAATGATGAGTGTTTGTCTATGTGCACGATTTCAAGCAAATCCTAAAGAATCAAACTTATGAGCAGTAAAACGTATAATTTGTTTTCTTAATAATACCAAAGACTTCGGTCTTTTCTACCCAAAAGATTGTCGATTCGAATTAGTATCTTATAGTGATACTGATTTTGGAGGCTCTCGTATAGATAGAAAGAGTACAAGTGGTACGTGCCATTTTATTGGAAAATCACTTGTCTCTTGGTTTAATAAGAAACAAAATTGCGTTTCACTATAGATATGTGAAGCTGAGTATGTACCAGCAGCTCTTGCTTGTACTCAAGTACTATACATGCAACAAACACTTCGTGATTTTGATATTCATTTATTAAATTCTATTATATACTATGATAACACCAGTATGATAAACTTATCAAAAAATACAGTAAATCATTCTCGAACAAAGCATATTGATATCCATCATCATTTCTTGAGAGACAATTGTAACAACCCGAAAATCTGGCCTAGTTTAAAATTTTTATTTTGGCAATTTTAATGAATTTTGAACATTTAAAATGAATTATTTTAAATAATATCGACGAGAAATTTATTATGAAATAAATTCGACGTATATATTATATACATCGTCGTTAGAATATAAATAATTATATATAATTATAAATAGAATTGAAAATGGCGCGGTAGTTCGATAATTCGATTTCAAACTTCAATTAAATGTACCGGGTGCAAAACAATCCGGATTTTAGTGAAACCAAAAATATTAGAATCTAATTGTGAATATCTTTCCAACGAATCTGAGAAATCGAAATTTCATAGCGGGAATCAAATGATATGCCCAGTTGAAAATTCTGAATAGTCGCTATAGAATTCAGGCGCTTAAAAATGGGAATTTTGCAAACGACCTCGGATTTCGACGAAACCACTTTTGTTGGTTCCGTGATGTCAAATTATTGTTAGATTCCAAATTTCGTAATTTTTCGAATCAATATGTGAGCGTGGCAAAGGAAAGCGCGTTTGACCAGTTTCAGTTGATTTTAATCGACTGGAAAATGGCCATTTTTCCAACGGTCTCAGACTTCGACGAAACTAGTTTTGTTAGGACCGTATCGTCAATACGAAGCTAGAAAATGTTTTTCTGGAATTTTTCTAGTTAGTATGTGACCCCAGTAAATTGAAATGTGCATTCAAATTCAATATATAGAGTTATATGTTGATTTTGATGAAAACTGATCGAAACGATCGAATCAGCCTACGATACATATCCATTGCGTTCGGAATGGGGGTAATTAGCTAGGGACGATAGGCGGTGGGTCTCGTTTTGAGTTCGAAATAAAATGTTGCTTTTTGAAATCAATAAATAATTAAATATATATATTTTATATAAACCCCCCCTTTATTCCCTCTTCTCTATCCCAACAGTACGGAAAAAAAGAACGATGGGGGGGGCGATCCATCGCCGCCGCCCAGCCTGGCTTGCCACCGCGCCGGAGACCGCAGCCACCCCCTCGATCCGCCTTTCCCTTCCTTCCTTCGACCAGAGAACCTCCCCAAAACCCCTCCTCCTTCAAAGAACCGCGACGCCCTAACCCTTCCACAGCCCAACATGCCGACCACCACCGTTTTAGCACTCCGCCCCCTCCAGCCGCCGCTCCGACGAACTCAGCAACCCCCGATAGGCGCAGCACCCCTCCGCTCCATAAAAATCCCATTTTTATCATTTTCCAGTTTTGTAAAACAGTCCCTGACCTGTTGCAGCCCTTCCTCGAGCCTCCTCCGCCACCCGACAATGCCGGTGAGCTTCAATTTCAATTCTAATCATTTTTGGCGATTAATAATATGATTTTATGCTTTTGTTTTATTAAAAATGTAATCTTTCTATATAAACATCGTAGGGAAAAATATAGAATAGCAATACAAGGAAAGATAGGATTTTTATACGAAGAAAGGATAAAAAAATATAATCTTTTATATTGTAGAAGGTTAAAAATATAATTTTTCCATTATAGAAGTGTTAAAAATTTGATCTTTATATATGTAGTGAATTAAAAATATGAACTTTATATAGTAGAAGATATAAAAATACTATTTTTATATAAGTAGTGTATTGAAAATAAAATTTCTATATAATAGAGAATATAAAAATATAATCTTTATATATGAAAAGGAGAAATATTTATATTTGAAAAGGCGAAATATTTATATTTGAAAAGGCGAAATATTTATATTTGAAAAGGCGAAATCTTTATATTTGAAAAGGCGAAATCTTTATATGAAGAATAGCGAGATAAAAATATAATCTTTATTCTATGAACATCGATGTAAAAATGGAATTTTTATCTATATAGTAGCGGTGTAAAAATGGAATTTTTATCTATATAACATCGATGTAAAAATAGAATTTGTATCTATATAGTAGCGATGTAAAAATAGAATTTTTATCCATATGGAGTAATTATAAAAATATGATTTTTATATACATAGCATCAATATAAAAATATGATTTTTATATATATAGTGGCTACGGGCAACGAAAGTGACAAAAGGCGAGAACGCCGAAGATTTCTAAAAGAAGAGTCGAGATGATTGGGATAGCTATTGGTGAGAACTTCACTCTAAATTTCTTTTTCTAGTTATATATATATATATATATATACATACTAGGATGCAGACGGTGCTTAGCGGCACCCAACACCCGTCGTCCACAGACCATGGACGGCTTGTTTGTTTGATTGATGTGTTGTGAAAATTGTTTGTGATGTTGATGTGAAATAGATAATGAAATATATTCCCATGTTGAAATAAATTAATTATCGTTGAAAATATAATTTTTAACGTGAATGTGAATAAATGAATATTTATAAACAAATCGGTCGATTTGTTCATATACACTGATTTGACTGATATTGATTGGGATGATAAATTTTACACATCGCCCAACTGCATAAATAAAAATATGTGTTTGTTGATTTGAAACCCCACACGGGTGTTGGGATGATATTTGGCATACACTAATCCCAATTATTTAATTGTATGTCGAGCGATTGGTCGACAGGCTGTGTAAGCGTTAATTATTTATATTTGATGCTTATGCAGTTGGGTGGTGCACCTTGGATGATAGTTGATTGTTTATCATTGCTATTATATACATGTGTTGTATGGAATCCATATAATTAACATTATATGGTAATTGATTGGGCCTCATTCCAATCGGGAAAATAATGAATATTATAAAAGAAAATTCATGTGTTGAATATAAAAATAGTCATGTGTTGACGATGTTCATGTGTTGAAATTATTCATGTGTTGAGTAAAATATTTTAAATAATAAAATTTACATCTTTATCATATTTAAAATTAGAACTACTTCACGGTGGAGTCTAATTAAAAATCAAACGATAGATACCATAATTTTATAAAATATTCTACATAACAAAAATAGTCGTGTGCTGACAGTACTCATGTGTTGAGATTAGTCGTGTGTTGAAAGAAATATAGATTCATGTGTTGAATAGAATATATATTCATTTGTTGAGTAGAATAACAAATTTATTGAAATATATACAGCCGTGTTGATTAGAGTTACGCTATTTTGACGTGAACCATATTTATATCGATTATATTCGTTTTTATAATGAATATTGAAAAGGAAGTGATTTCAAAATATAACGTTTTGAAAATATTATCATTTATATAGTAATGATATGAAATATTCAATTTTGATTTGAAATTGAATATAGAGTTGAAATGTTTTGAAAACGAATTTAAAACGATTTATAAAATACGTTTTAAAAAGGAATCGACGATATATATATAATATATATATAATGGCCTGAATAGAACGCGCCGCGCCGCGGCAGTTCGTGAATTTCGGTCATTGACTTCGAATTGACGTTGCGGGAGATCCAACCGTTGGATTCTCCTAAAACCGGAACCGTTGGGTTCGTATCGAAAAGAGCTTTCCAATGAATATTAGAAATTTGAAATCTAACGGTGGATTTGGAATTATGTCCAAATCAAATTTAGAAAAGGTCGATGTAAGTGCAGTTCGATGGCCGTTGATGGAAATCGACTGTACGGGCCTTCATAAAATCATTAAAAATATCTATAATTCGTGTAAAATCATAAGAAATGATTTGGGAAAAACTGGGATGAAAAACTCCATATTTGAAAAGATAAAAATAGTTTTTTATCGAAATGAACTAGTTTTGAACTAGAATTAAAATCAATTTATTTTTGAAATAAATAAATTGAATTTGAAAGTGATTTTAAAAATAATCAATATTCCCAATACGTGAATTGGACTGGAGTTGAATCGAAATTATCTTCGGAATATTTCGATGTTGGATTTCGTGACTATACATATATTATTATGGGAATTTGAAAGATATATTTTATATCGTTATTTCCAATACGATATTTGTGGGTGTCAGGATTTGATATTGAATATAAGCCGGTATATTTTCTATTCAGAGCCTTGTATTTAATATCAAATGGGTTTTTGGGTTTATCGTGAGCGGTGTTTTGAACAACACCTGTTCTTTAACCCGATTAACAATAGAGTGTGATTTTGGGTTTATCGTGAATCGTGTTTTAGATGACATCGGTTCTTTAACCCAGTTAAAGGCAGGATACAGATTTTTGAAAAGATTAAAACTAAGTGGAGTTTTAATGAATCTTTAATTAGATTGAAATGTGAATTGATAATTTAAATTATCAAATCTGAAAGGTGATCGAGAATGGAGTACCACCAGTTTTTCTCCAAAGCGATAGTTAAATCTTTAATTAGACTTGAACGGGAAATGGTGATTAATTTTACCGATAATACTGTGGTGTTAGATATGGAGTATTACCAGTTTTGCTCCATGGGATGAATAGGTTGGGATTGGGAAATAAAATAAATAATTACTTCGGTGTGGTTCGCTAATCCCGACTAGTTTGAAATGATATCCAAAGGAAGATTAAAGAATAAATTTAGAAGAATTTATCTTGGATAAAATTAATGGGAACCTTTCCCTAAGAATGTAATTTTGTGAATAAAAGAACATTCTGAATTGGAACGAGGCGTTCGTTGTGTTTGTGAAACATTTGTTTACTATATACGTGGGTTATTCAGAAAGGCTGGGGTTAAACCCATTCTGAATAACTGATTCGACGAGATGTCGAAGATGAAGACGGTGGTTGAAGACCGGAAGTCTTCACATCGTTTGGGTGATTACTGATGATCTCGATTGGGCTGTACACCCAAGATGAGGGAAACCGTTGGTGATCGTCCAGACGTACTTGGAGATGGATGGATATGCGAGGAAAGTGCCTCCGGTATCGTTTAGACCCAGAACGAACTTGTAAATGGATTGTGTGTCTGACATTGGATTTTATTCTGTGTTGATTGATCTCTATTAAATATACATCTGTTTGGCGGCGGAGAATTTATTCTCTTGCTTAACGCCCTTCTCTGAGACGTACGAGCTCAGAGGTTGTATATCGATGGACATCAGTTGCATGGAGTGAATTGCCAGTGTGGCACGCGCAAGTGGCAATTGATCAAGGCTTCTGTTGAAAAGCAAAGTCTTGTGGTTGATGACGAAAGCACGGCCTGTGTGGCATAGCTTTGTGTATAACGTGAATTCGTGTGCCTCACACCTCGGTATGAGTCAAAAACGTGATAGTGACTGTAGGGAGAGCACGACGTTTCTTTCTAGCTAAGGTGGTGTCAGTGACCTACCAGCTTTGACATTTATATACTTTTCACCTGTTTGGTTGTTGGATACGAGACGCCTCGGATATAGGTCTGTAAGGACCGGGAAACGTGTGTTCAGAAATTGCCAATCCTCAAAAGTAAGAGAGGACCGGCCCTGAAGATCCAAGGATCATAGTGGGGTCCTGGGACATTTGCTAGAGTGTCTCAAATCGGAGAGGAGCTTGCCCCTTGCCTCGGCTCATGACGGAAATCCAATTTCCAATACGTGATATTGCTTTTTTATTTGTAGAACCTAGTATGGCGACATAGTGGTATGGGTCATTCATGCCGCCTATGATTGATATTTATGATTGAAATTGTTTTGACACTATACATCTATAATAGTATCAAATAATGTGTTTTAAACGTATCAAGCATGCTTTGGCTGTTATAAGGTAAAAACCTTATCCTTGTGTGATGGGACCTGGGTCTTATAACAGCTTCATTTTTCTTTATTTAGCATTGCGTTGTTTGTTCTATGCACTGGTATTCTTAGGAGGAAACCCGTTCCGTGTTATACGGCGTGGTCCCTTGATTTACCTAACTTTAAAAATAAAGATTAATAATTGTTTTAGTTCTCACACCAGTCACATGACTGACCTGGAGTTTATTGTTTTAACCTGAACTCTGGGTGCCCCTATTTTCGACACGGGCAGCTAGTAGTTTTGGTTTTGCGGATTTATATTCACAGGGTCCTGATTTACAGCTGGAGTGATACTCGGAAAGCTCTGTATCCGTGTATTACTTCTAGTTGTGTTTTGTATTATTTTCCGCTGCGATGTATGTAAATGTAATTTATTGTAATCTCTGATATTTATCGAATGTATTTTATTCATTTATACTCTGTATATTCTTGTCTCTGATGGAACTATTGTAATATACAATGAAATGTTCTTCTGTCTACGTTCCGATGTGTGTTGTTCTCAAAGTATCTGCTCTTTCCTTCACGGGGAAGTTATGGGTTCTTACAGTGGTATCAGAGCTTTGGTTTATAGAGCTCGAGAACAAGACACATTAGAACCATACGAAAGAATTCATCAGATATTGGATTAGTAATATCCAATTAGAATGACTCGTTAGAGATAGGATCAGTAGTATCCTAGAACGAGTGTGAAGAGTATATTTTTCAAATGAAAACAATTTTGTTTTGAAAATTTAAACCATTTTATACGTATTTGAATATTTATTTGTTTTGAATTTGGACGAACGAGTATATATAGATTTCGCGTATACGCGTCATGAACGTATATTCGAAGTTTTAATATACTGGATAGATATAGAATCACATTCTAGACACCCGGGGATAATTCTGATGATGTGGCCACATCATCAGTATTTATATTCGTGTATCGAAGGTGTGATTTCTATATATTTCCATTAGACTGGTGTGAGAACCAAAACTAATATAGCTAGAATTATTTGTTGTGATTTGGCATCAAAAACGTGATTTCGGTATATGTATCAAAATTATGAATTTGAAACTTTAATTCACTAATTTATTGATGTTTGTGTTGTTTGTCTATTTGTTTAATAATTTTGAACCATTTAGCCTAATTAAATCAAATATTGAATTGTATTGAAAATTAGTTACATTTGCTTGCATATACATGTACTTACATTGAACAGGTCATAGCAAGGAGGCTAGAGCAGAAGAATAAAATTTGTTTGCCCGACAAATAGGTACATGTTTACCATAATTTACTGTTTTGTTTGGGTGATGATGATTTTATGAGCCGATTGGCTAGCAGCTTGGCTTTTTCTTTTTCTTTTTGAGATCAGAAGGCCTAAATGGCAATTTCGGGATTTTCCCGTGGCTCCCGGTGCAGGGGAGGTTATGGCGAAATTTTTCGGAAATTTAGGGTGTTAGCCAAATTTTTGAAAAAATTGAAAAGTTCTTAGAAACTGAAAAGTTGAAAAACTTAAGCCGTAGTCAAAATAATGGAAGTTGAGTTGATTTGTTAAACAACTTTCGACTTCGTTCCTTTTCGGCTTCCATTGTTGTGTTCCTTTTCGGCCTTTGATTTAGAGAAGATTAGAATGTCATCAATAAAAACCAGAACAAATTTATTCAATTAAAACACACATTGAACTGATTAGACAATAGTTAGAAATATATATACTTGTGCATTATATATGTTTGAACAGGAAATTGGATAGCTGTTGAGTAAAGATTTTATTTGCGTGCCCGACAAACAGGTAAACCTTAATGAGTTGGATGCGCACTTTTATTATTATATCAACTCCTGTGAATGCCATTGGATGCGGAGTGCTGGTTATTCTGTGTGAAATAATAAACATCGCCATAGGATAGCAACAATTAATTTTGAACTACATTACATGGCATACTTCTGGAAGATAGGCATACTTCATCATATAACACATAAGCATTTTGAGCTTGTGTGACGACGTAGAAGATTTACCATACGAGCGAGAGGCTTGTATGGCGATGACTATATTTTATAGGTTGAACTGATGACGGATATGGACTATTTAAATTGTAACGGTAAAATTGCCAGATTAATAAAAAACCCCACATGGGTCTAGAGTTGACAATAATCACGTCTCTCTAGTTATTAGATACGGCACATGGACTATTTATTTCCCACACGGGACGAGGTGACGAGGATTTATCCTCTGGAGCATTTAAAATACACACTCCCTCAGGCTTTGACAGGGTGACGAGAATTTATTCTCTGGAGTTATTATCAATACACGCTCCCCTGAAAAACCAGAATATATCACTATAAATATGTGTATGCTTATTAGGATTTATTGAGTAGCTAATACGGCCCAATAAATTTCCAAACCTCTCCCCGTACAAAGGAGGTTATGGGGAAATTTTTCGAAAATTCCGGGTGTTAGCCAATTTTTTGAAGAATTTGAAAATTCTCAGAAACTGAAGAGTTGGAGAATGGAAGCCAGATCGAACGTAGAGTTGATTAATCAAACCACTTTCGACTTTGTTCCTTTTCGGGGACGAAAAGTTTTAAGTGGGGGAGATTGTAACAACCCGAAAATCTGGGCTAGTTTAAAATTTTTATTTTGGCAATTTTAATGAATTTTGAACATTTAAAATGAATTATTTTAAATAATATCGACGAGAAATTTATTTTGAAATGAATTCGACGTATATATTATATACTTCGTCATTAGAATATAAATAATTATATATAATTATAAATAGAATTGAAAATGGCGCGGTAGTTCGATAATTCGATTTCAAACTTTAATTGAATATACCGGGTGCAAAACAATCCGGATATTAGTGAAACCAAAAATATTAGATTCTAATTGTGAATATCTTTCCAACGAATTCGAGAAATCGAAATTTCATAGCGGGAATCAAAAGATATGCCCAGTTGAAAATTCTGAATAGTCGCTATGGAATTCAGGCCCTTAAAAATGGGAATTTTGCAAACGACCTCGGATTTCGACGAAACCACTTTTGTTGGGTCCGTGATGTCAAATTATTATTAGATTCCAAATTTCGTAATTTTTCAAATCAATATGTGAGCGTGGCAAAGGAAAGCGCGTTTGACCAGTTTCAGTTGATTTTAATCGACTGGGAAATGGCCATTTTTCCAACGGTCTCAGAATTCGACGAAACTAGTTTTGTTAGGACCGTATCGTCAATACGAAGCTAGAAAATATTTTTCTGGAATTTTTTTAGTTAGTATGTGACCCCGGTAAATTGAAATGTGCGTTCAAATTCAATATATAGAGTTATATGTTGATTTTGACGAAAACTGATCGAAACGATCGAATCAACCTATGATACATATCCCATTGCGTTCGGAATGGGGATAATTAGCTAGGGACGACAGGCGGTGGGTCTCGTTTTAAGTTCGAAATAAAAAGTTGCTTTTTGAAATCAATAAATAATTAAATATATATATTTTATATAAACCCCCCCTTTATTCCCTCTTCTCTCTCCCAACAGTTCAGAAACAAAAAAAAAAGAACGATGGCGGGGCGATCTATCGCCGCCGCCCAGCCAGGCGCGCCACCGCGCCGGAGACCGCAGCCACCCCCTCGATCCGCCTTTCCCCTCCTTCCTTCGACCGGAGAACCTCCCCAAACCCCCCCCCCCTCCTTCAAAGAACCGCGACGCCCTAACCCTTCCGCCGCCTAGCATGCCGACCACCACCGTTTCAGCACTCCGCCCCCTTAAGCGCACCCTCCAGCCGTCGCTACGACGAACTCAGCAACCCCCGACAGGCGCTGCACCCCTCCGCTCCATAAAAATCCCATTTTTATCTTTTTCCAGTTTTGTAAAACAGTCCCTGACCTGTTGCAGCCCTTCCTCGAGCCTCCTCCGCCACCCGACAATGCCGGTGAGCTTCTATTTCAATTCTAATCATTTTTGGCGATTAATAATATGATTTTATGCTTTTGTTTTATTAAAAATGTAATCTTTCTATATAAACATCATAGGGAAAAATATAGAATAACAATACGAGGAAAGATAGGATTTTTATACGATGAAAGGATAAAAATATAATCTTTTATATTGTAGAACTATAAAAATATAATCTTTTATATTGTAGAAGGTTAAAAATATAATTTGTCCATTATAGAAGTGTTAAAAATTTGATCTTTATATATGTAGTGAATTAAAAATATGACCTTTATATAGTAGAAGATATAAAAATACTATTTTTATATAAGTAGTGTATTGAAAATAAAATTTCTATATAATAGAGAATATAAAAATATAATCTTTATATATGAAAAGGCGAAATATTTATATTTGAAAAGGCGAAATATTTATATTTGAAAAGGCGAAATATTTATATTTGAAAAGGCGAAATCTTTATATTTGAAAAGGCGAAATCTTTATATTTGAAAAGGCGAAATCTTTATATGAAGAATAGCGTGATAAAAATATAATCTTTATTCTATGAACATCGATGTAAAAATGGAATTTTTATCTATATAGTAGCGGTGTAAAAATGGAATTTTTATCTATATAGTAGCGGTGTAAAAATAGAATTTTTATCTATATAGCATCGATGTAAAAATAGAATTTTTATCTATTTAGTAGCGATGTAAAAATAGAATTTTTATCCATATGGAGTAATTATAAAAATATGATTTTTATATACATAGCAACAATATAAAAATGTGATTTTTATATATTTAGTGGCTATGGGCAACGAAAGTGACAAAAGGCGAGAATGCCGAAGATTTCTAAAAGAAGAGTCGTGTAACAACCCGAAAATCTGGGCTAGTTTAAAATTTTTATTTTGGCAATTTTAGCGAATTTTGAACATTTAAAATAATTATTTTAAATAACATCAACGAGAAATTTATTTTGAATGGAAATCCAATGTATATATTATATACGTCGTCATTAGAAAATAAATAATTATATATAATTATAAAAGGAATTGAAAATGGCGCGGTAGTTCGATAATTCGATTTTTATATATTAAAAAGCATAGTAAAAATTCAATTTTTATATATTGAAAAGCATAGTAAAAATTCGATTTTTATATATTGAAAAGCATAGTAAAAATTCGATTTTTATATATTGAAAAGCATAGTAAAAATTCGATTTTTATATATTGAAAAGCATAGTAAAAATTCGATTTTTATATATTGAAAAGCATAGTAAAAATTCGATTTTTATATATTGAAAAGCATAGTAAAAATTCGATTTTTATATATTGAAAAGCATAGTAAAAATTCGATTTTTTTATATATATATTATATATATTTCGTCGATTTCCTTTTAAAACGAATTTTATAAATAGTTCTACATTCGTTTCAAAACAATTTCAACTCTATCTTCAATTTCAAATCTATTTGATTTCAATTCAATTCAAGTTCATTTCAATTCAATTCAATTTCAAATTCGTTTCAATTCAATTCAATTCGAATTTACCTTCTATTTGATTCAATTCGAATTCGTTTCAAATTGATTTCAATTCAATTTTAGTTCGTTTTAAATTTCAATTTCCCTTTAATTCCATTTGAATTCATTTCTATTTTATTCGAATTCAAATTCGTTTCCCATTCAATTCGAATTCTAATCTAATTCAATTTGAATTTCATTTCAAAATATTTAATTTTGAAATCACTTTTCAATATTCATTATACAACGAATAAAATCGATATAAATATCGTTCGCGTCAAAATAACGCATCTCTAATCAACACGGCTTTATATTTTCAAAACTTCTTCATTCTATTCAACAAATGAATATTTATCCCATTCAACACATGAATCTATTTTTTTTCAACACACGACTAATCTCAACACATGAGTGCTGTCAACACATCACTATTTTTGTTATGTAAAATATTTTATAAAACTATGGTATCTATCGTTTGATTTTCAATTAGACTCCACCGTAAAGTAGATTCTAATTGTAAATATGATAAAGATGTAATTTTTATTATATAAAATATTTCACTCAACACATGAACATCGTCAACACATGACTATTTTTATATTCAACACATGAGTTTTCTTTTCTAATATTCATTATTTTCCCGATTGGAATGAGGCCCAATCAATCACCATATAACGTTAATTATATGGATTCCATACAACACATGTATATAATAGCATTGAAGAATAATCAACTAAAGTGCACTACACTGTATAAGCATCAAATACAAATATCTAACGCTTATAACAGCCTGTCAATCGATCGATCGACATATTAGTCAATCAGGATGAGTGAACATCAAATTTCATCCCAACACCCGTGTGGGGTTTCAAACAATCAAACACAGATTTTATTTGTGCAGTTGGGCGACGTGTAAAATTTATCGACCCAATCAATGTCCTTCAAATAGGTGTACATAAACAAACCGTCCGGTTTGTAAATGAATATTTTATTTTATTCACTTCCACGTTAAAAATTATATTTTTAACGATAAAATATTCTATTTCAACACATGAATTTCTATTCAGTTCATTTACACAATAAAAATGATATTTTTATTTCTCTAACATATTTTAGAAAATTTCGGCGGCATAACGGCACGATACTAGAAACGGAACAAGGCCTAGCCTTATCCCCGGTCTAGTGAAGGCCCACGCCATTCACACATCAATCAAATCAATTTCAATTCACCAAACAATTCAATTCAACCCAAATCATCTAACTACTTTATGCAACCAAACAAACAAGTCCATGGTGTGTGGACGATTGTGTCGGGTGCTACTAAGCACCGTCTGCATCCTAGTATATATATATATATATCTAGAAAAAGAAGTTGAAGAGTGAGAAGTTCTCACCAATAGCTATCCAACTTCACGACACTTCATTTATAGAAATCTTCTTCATTCTCGCCCTTTTATCATCTTCGTTGCCCGTAGTCACTACATATATAAAAATCACACATTTTTATATTTCGATGTCTTTAAAATAAAAATCACAATTTTATTTCGCTATTCAATATATAAAAATCATATTTTTCTTTCGAAGTTCAATATATAAAAACCGAATTTTTACTTCGATGTTCAATACATAAAAATCTCGCCTTTCAAATAAAGTTTTTATATTTTTTTTTCCGAAGTAAAAATCATATTTTTACTTCACTACTCATATCAAAATATCGTCTTTTCATATTTAAAAATATCCTCTTTTCATATTTAAAAATATCGTCTTTTCATATTTAAAAATATCCTCTTTTCATATTTAAAAATATCGTCTTTTCATATTTAAAAATATCCACTTTTCATATTATAAATCAAACCTCCGTCTTCATTAAAAATCATACATTTGTCGATTAAAACTCATACCTCTTATATTTATAAATATCTAATTTTTCTATGTGTATAGAACTGATTTTACCCTTGCTATTCAGAAGAACCAAAATTTTAAATTAATAAAACTAAAATAAAAATAAAAAATAAAATAAAATAAAATAAAGCTTACAGTTTCTGATTTACTCCGGAGGAGGGGATTTGCGTAGCTTCTTCTATAGCAGGGGGTGGGGTTTTCTGCGACAAGGGGGGGTGCGGGTTCGGTTGTGGGAGTCGGCGCCGGGTTTAGAGAGGAGGAGAAGTTGCGGAGGAAGAAAGTGGGTGCTGAGGGAGGAGATCGATGCGGGTAAGGAGAAGAACTAGCGGAGGGGAGAGCGTCGGTTGGGAGGGGGTTCGGCGATCCCCTGCTGCGTCGCTCCGACGATGGCGAGCTCGGCGGTGGGCGACGACGAGCCCTAGGCGGCGGTGGCTGCGATTCGTTTTTTTCTTTTTTTTTTCTTTTTTTTTCCTGCTTTGAAATCGATTAATTGGTTTGGGGGGGCCAGAGAGAAATAAGGGGGAGGGAAGAGAATTTTTTTAATTAATTATTTTTTTTTTATTATTTTATTTACTAAAAGTTGACTTTTGCATACGACCTCTAAACGAGGCCCACCGCCTGTCGTCCATAGCGTTTTACCCCCATTCCGAACACAATGGGACATGTTTCGTAAGTTGATTCGATCGTTTCGATCAGTTTCCGTTGAATTATCATTTAAATCACTATATTGAATTTTAAACGTACATTTCAAATTACCGGGGTCACATAACAACTCTATAAATTCCATAAAAATATTTTCTAGCTTCGTATTGACGATACGGTCCTAACAAAACTAGTTTCGCCGAATTCTGAGACCATTTGAAAAATGGCCAATTTCCAGTCGATTAAAATCAACTGAAACTGGTCAAACGCGTTTTCCTTTGCCACGCTCACATATTGATTCGAAAAATTATGAAACTTAAAACCTAGCAATAACTTGACATCACAGATCCAACAAAAGTGGTTTCGTCGAAATCCGAGGTCATTTGCAAAATGTCCATTTTTAAGGGCCTGAATTCCATAGCGACTATTCAGAATTTTCAACTGGACATATCTTTTGATTCCCGCTATGAAATCTTGATCTTTCGGATTCGTTGGAAAGATATCATCATTAAGATCCCATTATTTTTGGTTTCACTAAAATCTGGATTGTTTTGCACCCGGTACATTCAATTGAAGTTTGAAATCGAATTATCGAACTACCGCGCCATTTTCAATTCCTTTTTATAATTATATATAATTATTTATATTCTAACGACGACGTATATAAATATATACGTCGAATTCTATTCAAAATAAATTTCTCGTCGATATTATTTAAAATACTCATTTTAAATATTCAAAATCGCTAAAATTGCCAAAATAAAAATTTCAAACTGGCTCGCATTTTCCGGGTTATTACAATCTCCCCCACTTTAAAATTTTCGTCCCCGAAAAGGAACAAAGTCGAAAGTGGTTTGATCAATCAACTCTATGTTCGATCTGGCTTCCATTCTCCAACTTTTCAGTTTCTGAGAATTTTCAAAATTTCAAAAATTTGGCTAACACCCTAAATTTTCGAAAAATTTCGCCATAACCTCCCCTGCACCGGGAGCATCGGGGAATTTCAAATAGCTTCCCCGGTCCTTCAGATCTCAAAAAGAAAAAGAAAAAGCCAAGCGGCTAGCCAATAGGCTCACAAAATCATCATCACCCAGACAAAACAGGAAATTATGTAGTAAACATGTACCTATTTGTCGGGCAAACAAATTTTATTCTCTGCTCTAGCCTCCTTGCTATGACCTGTTCAATGTAAGTATATGTATATGCAAGCAAATGCGACCAATTTTCAATACAATTCAATATTTGGTTCAATTAGGCTAAATGGTTAAAAATTAGCAAACAAATAAACAAACAACTCAAACATCAATCAATTAGTGGATTAGAGTTTCAAATTCATAATTTTGATATATATACAAAAATCGTGTTTTTGATGCCAATTCACAACAATGTGTTCTAGCTATATAAGTTTTGGTTCTCACACCAGTCTAATGGAAATATATAGATATCACACCTTCGAAACACGAATATAAATACTGATGATGTGGCCACATCACCAGAATTATCCCCGGATGTCTAGAATGTGAATCTATATCTATCCAGTATATTAAAACTTCGAATATACGTTCATGACGCGTATATGCAAAATCTTTATATACTCGATTGTCCATATTCAAAATAAATAAATAATCAAATACGTATAAAGCGATTTAAATTTTAAAACAAAATTGTTTTCATTTGAAAAATATACTCTTCACACTCGTTCTAGGATACTACTGATCCTATCTCTAACGAGTTATTCTAATTGGATATTACTAATCCAATATCTGATGAATTCTTTCGTATGGTTCTAATGTGTCTTGTTCTCGAGCTCTGTAAACCAAAGCTCTGATACCACTGTAAGAACCCGTAACTTCCCCGTGAAGGAAAGCGTGGATACTTTGAGAACAACACACAAATGAACGCATACGCAAGAACATTTCATTGCTATTACAACAATTCCATCAGATACAAGAATATACAGAGTATAAATGAATAAATTACATTCGATAAATATCAGAGATTACAATAAATTACATAGCAGCGGAAAAATATACAAAACACAACTAGAAGTGATACACGGATACAGAGCTTTCGAGCATCGTTCCAGCTGTAAATCAGGGCCCTGTGAATATAAATCTGCAAAACCAAAACTACTAGCTGCCCGTGTGGAAAATAGGGGCACCCAGAGTTTAGGTTAAAACAATAAACTCCAGGTCAATCATGTGACTGGTGTGAGAACTAAAACAGTTATAATTCTTTATTTTAAAGTTCGGTAAATCAAGGGACCACGCCGTATAACACGAAACGGGTTTCCTCCCAAGAATAACAGTGCATAAAACAAAACAACGCAATGCTTTTTGAAAAAATGAAGCTATTATAAGACCCAGGTCCCATCACACAATGCAACGCAAGCCGGAGGATAGGGTTTTCCCTTATAATAGCCAAACATGCTTGGTACGTTTAAAACAAATCATTTGATACTATTATAAGTGTATAGTGTCAAAACAATTTCAATCATAAATATCAATCATAGGCGGCATGGGTACCATCTATCATGTCGCCATACTAGTTCTACAATTAAAACCGCAATATCACGTATTGGAAATTGGATTCCGTCATGAGTCGAGGCAAGGGGCAAGCTCCTCTCCGCGTTCGAGACACTCTAGCAAATGCCTCGGGACCGCACACAGCAATCCCTGGATCCTCCAAGGCCGGTCCTCTCTTACTTTTGAGGATTGGCAATTCCTGAACACACGTTTCCCGGTCCTTACAGACCTATATCCGAGGCGCCTCGTATCCAACAACCACACAGGTGAAAAGTATATAAATGTCAGGGCTGGTAGGTCACTGACACCACCCTAGCTAGAAAGAAACGTCGTGCACTCCTTGGGTCCGTATCCCGTTTTTGACTCATACCGAGGTGTGAGGCTCGCGAATCCACGTTATACACAAAGCTACGCCACACAGGCCGTGCTTTGATCATCAACCACAAGACTTTGCTTTTCAACAGAAGCCTTGATTAATTGCCACTTACGCATGCCACATTGGCAATTCACTCCATGCGACTGATGTCCATCGATATACAACCTCTGAGCTCGTACGTCTCAGAGAAGGGCGTTAAGCAAGAGAATAAATTCTCCGCCGCCAAACAGATGTATAATTGATAGAGATCAATCAACACAGAATAAAATCCAATGTCAGACACACAATCCATTTACAAGTTCGTTCTGGGTCTGAACGAAACCGGAGGCACTTTCCTCGCATATCCATCCATCTCCAAGTACGTCTGGACGATCACCAACTGTTTCCCTCATCCTGGGTGTACAGCCCAATCAAGATCATCAGTAATCACCCAAACGATGTGAAGACTTCCGGTCTTCAACCACCGTCTTCATCTTCGACATCTCGTCGAATCGGTTATTCAGAATGGGTATTAACCCGGCCTTTCTGAATAACCCACGTATATAATAAACGAATGTTACACAAACACAACAAACGCCTCATTCCAATTCAGAATATTCTTTTATTCACAAAATCACATTCTTAGGGAAAGGTTCCCATTAATTTTATCAAAGATAAATTCTTCTAAATTTATTCTTTAATCTTCCTTTGGATATCATTTCAAACTAGTCAAGATTAGCGAACCACACCGAAGTAATTATTTGTTTTATTTCCCAATCCCAACCTATATATCCCCTGGAGCAAAACTGGTGATACTCCATATCTAACACCATGGTGTTATCGGTAAAATTAATTACCATTTCACGTTCAAATCTAATTAAAGATTTAACTATCGCTTTGGAGCAAAACTGGTGATACTCCACTCTCGATCACTTTTCAGATTTGATAATTTAAATTATCAATTCACATTTTTAATCTAATTAAAGATTCATTAAAACTCCACTTAGTTTTAATCTTCTCAAAAATCAATATCTTGCCTTTAACTGGGTTAAAGAACCAACGTCATCTAAAACACGATTCACGATAAACCCAAATCACATTTGATATTAAATACAAGGCTCTGAATACAAAATATATCGGCTTATATTCAATATCAAATTCTGAAACCAACATATATCGTATTGACAATAACGATATAAAATATATCTTTCAAATTCCCAAAACAATATCTGTATAGTCACGAAATCCAACATCGAAATATTCCGAAGATAATTTCGATTCAACTCCACTTCCACTTCAGAATATTGGGAATATTGATTATTTTTAAAATCACTTTCAAATTCAATTTATTTATTTCAAAAATAAATTGATTTTAATTCCAGCTCAAAACTAGTTCATTTCGATAAAATTCTATTTTTATCCTTTCAAATGTGGAATTCTTCAGCTCAATTTTTCCCAAATCATATATTATGATTTTACACAAATTATAGATATTTTTAATAATTTTATCAAGGTCCGTACCGTCGATTTCCATCTACGGCCATCGAACTGCACTTACAGCGACCTTTTCTGAAATTGATTTGGACATAATTCCAAATCCAACCGTTAGATTTCAAATTTCTAATATTCATTGGAAAGCTCTTTTCGATACGAACCTAACGGTTCCGGTTTTAGGAGAATCCGACGGTCGGATCTCCCGCAATGTCCGTTTGAAATAAATGGTCGAAATTCACGAACTACCGCGGCGCGACGCGTTCTATTCAGGCCATTATATATATAATATATATATATTATATATATTTCGTCGATTTCCTTTTAAAACAAATTTTATAAATAGTTCTACATTCGTTTCAAAACAATTTCAACTCTATCTTCAATTTCAAATCTATTTGATTTCAATTCAATTCAAGTTCATTTCAATTCAATTCAAATTCAAATTCGTTTCAATTCAATTCAATTCGAATTTACCTTCTATTTGATTCAATTCGAATTCGTTTCAAATTGATTTCAATTCAATTTTAGTTCATTTTAAATTTCAATTTCCCTTTAATTCCATTTGAATTCATTTCTATTTTATTCGAATTCAAATTCGTTTCCCATTCAATTCGAATTCTAATCTAATTCAATTTGAATTTCATTTCAAAATATTTAATTTTGAAATCACTTTTCAATATTCATTATACAACGAATAAAATCGATATAAATATCGTTCGCGTCAAAATAACGCATCTCTAATCAACACGGCTTTATATTTTCAAAACTTCTTCATTCTATTCAACAAATGAATATTTATCCCATTCAACACATGAATCTATTTTTTTTCAACACACGACTAATCTCAACACATGAGTGCTGTCAACACATCACTATTTTTGTTATGTAAAATATTTTATAAAACTATGGTATCTATCGTTTGATTTTCAATTAGACTCCACCGTAAAGTAGATTCTAATTGTAAATATGATAAAGATGTAATTTTTATTATATAAAATATTTCACTCAACACATGAACATCGTCAACACATGATATTTTTATATTCAACACATGAATTTTCTTTTCTAATATTCATTATTTTCCCGATTGGAATGAGGCCCAATCAATCACCATATAACGTTAATTATATGGATTCCATACAACACATGTATATAATAGCATTGAAGAATAATCAACCAAAGTGCACTACACTGTATAAGCATCAAATATAAATATCTAACGCTTATAACAGCCTGTCAATCGATCGATCGACATATTTAGTCAATCAGGATGAGTGAACATCAAATTTCATCCCAACACCCGTGTGGGGTTTCAAACAATCAAACACAGATTTTATTTGTGCAGTTGGGCGACGTGTAAAATTTATCGACCCAATCAATGTCCTTCAAATAGGTGTACATAAACAAACCGTCCGGTTTGTAAATGAATATTTTATTTTATTCACTTCCACGTTAAAAATTATATTTTTAACGATAAAATATTCTATTTCAACACATGAATTTCTATTCAGTTCATTTACACAATAAAAATGATATTTTTATTTCTCTAACATATTTTAGAAAATTTCGGCGGCATAACGGCACGATACTAGAAACGGAACAAGGCCTAGCCTTATCCCCGGTCTAGTGAAGGCCCACGCCATTCACACATCAATCAAATCAATTTCAATTCACCAAACAATTCAATTCAACCCAAATCATCTAACTACTTTATGCAACCAAACAAACAAGTCCATGGTCTGTGGACGATTGTGTCGGGTGCTACTAAGCACCGTCTGCATCCTAGTATATGTATATATCTAGAAAAAGAAGTTGAAGAGTGAGAAGTTCTCACCAATAGCTATCCAACTTCACGACACTTCATTTATAGAAATATTCTTCATTCTCGCCATTTTATCATCTTCGTTGCCCGTAGTCACTACATATATAAAAATCACACATTTTTATATTTCGATGTCTTTAAAATAAAAATCACATTTTTATTTCGCTATTCAATATATAAAAATCATATTTTTCTTTCGAAGTTCAATATATAAAAACCGAATTTTTACTTCGATGTTCAATACATAAAAATCTCGCCTTTCAAATAAAGTTTATATATTTTTTTTTCCGAAGTAAAAATCATATTTTTACTTCACTACTCATATCAAAATATCGTCTTTTCATATTTAAAAATATCCTTTTTTCATATTTACAAATATCGTCTTTTCATATTTAAAAATATCCTCTTTTCATATTTAAAAATATCGTCTTTTCATATTTAAAAATATCCTCTTTTCATATTTAAAAATATCGTCTTTTCATATTTAAAAATATCCACTTTTCATATTATAAATCAAACCTCCGTCTTCATTAAAAATCATACATTTGTCGATTAAAACTCATACCTCTTATATTTATAAATATCTAATTTTTCTATGTGTATAGAACTGATTTTACCCTTGCTATTCAGAAGAACCAAAATTTTAAATTAATAAAACTAAAATAAAAATATAAAATAAAATAAAATAAAATAAAGCTTACAGTTTCTGATTTACTCCGAAGGAGGGGATTTGCGTAGCTTCTTCTATAGCAGGGGGTGGGGTTTTCTGCGACAAGGGGGGGTGCGGGTTCGGTTGTGGGAGTCGGCGCCGGTTTTAGAGAGGAGGAGAAGTTGCGGAGGAAGAAAGTGGGTGCTGAGGGAGGAGATCGATGCGGGTAAGGAGAAGAACTAGCGAAGGGGAGAGCGTCGGTTGGGATGGGGTTCAGCGATCCCCTGCTGCGTCGCTCCGACGATGGCGAGCTCGGCGGTTGGCGACGACGCGCCCTAGGCGGCGGTGGCTGCGATTCGTTTTTTTGTTTTTTTTTTTGTTTTTGTTTTTTTTCCTGCTTTGAAATCGATTAATTGGTTTGGGGGGGCCAGAGAGAAATAAGGGGGAGGGAAGAGAATTTTTTTAATTAATTAATTTTTTTATTATTTTATTTACTAAAAGTTGACTTTTGCATACGACCTCTAAACGAGGCCCACCGCCTGTCGTCCATAGCGTTTTACCCCCATTCCGAATACAATGGGACATGTTTCCTATGTTGATTCGATCGTTTCGATCAGTTTCCGTTGAATTATCATTTAAATCACTATATTGAATTTTAAACGTACATTTCAAATTACCGGGGTCACATAACAACTCTATAAATTCCATAAAAATATTTTCTAGCTTCGTATTGACGATACGGTCCTAACAAAACTAGTTTCGCCGAATTCTGAGACCATTTGAAAAATGGCCAATTTCCAGTCGATTAAAATCAACTGAAACTGGTCAAACGCGTTTTCCTTTGCCACGCTCACATATTGATTCGAAAAATTATGAAACTTAAAACCTAGCAATAACTTGACATCACGGATCCAACAAAAGTGGTTTCGTCGAAATCCGAGGTCATTTGCAAAATGTCCATTTTTAAGGGCCTGAATTCCATAGCGACTATTCAGAATTTTCAACTGGACATATCTTTTGATTCCCGCTATGAAATCTTGATCTTTCGGATTCATTGGAAAGATATCATCATTAAGATCCCATTATTTTTGGTTTCACTAAAATCCGGATTGTTTTGCACCCGGTACATTCAATTGAAGTTTGAAATCGAATTATCGAACTATCGCGCCATTTTCAATTCCTTTTTATAATTATATATAATTATTTATATTCTAACGACGACGTATATAAATATATACGTCGAATTCTATTCAAAATAAATTTCTCGTCGATATTATTTAAAATACTCATTTTAAATATTCAAAATCGCTAAAATTGCCAAAATAAAAATTTCAAACTGGCTCGCATTTTCCGGGTTATTACAGCCTTTGTGGCGTAGCTTTGTGTAACGTTTACTTCGCGAGTTTCGCACCCCGGTTGTGAACCAAAAACGGGAGAGGACCTCAGGGAGGGCATGCGTTTCTTTCTAGCTAGGGTGGTGTCAGTGACCTACCAACCCTGACATTTATATATTTTTCACCTATGTGGTTGTTGCTGTTGCGAGGCGCCTCAGTTTGATCGGACGATCCGGGTCCGATGGAGTCATTCGTTGGCTCATTTACGCCCCAAAGGGCGGCGAAACATAGTGTTCAGGCATAATAATCCACATCGGTGGACCGGCCCTGTCGCTCCATGGGGCAGTTGCGGCTGTTCCCGAGGCTCGGGCTAGAGAGTCTCGAATCGGTAGAGGACGATCCCTGGCCTCGGTTCATAGATGGAAATCCAATTTCCAAATACGTGACTTTGCGGTTTTATTTGTAAACTTATATATGGCAACATAGTGGCATGGGACGCTCATGTCGCCTATGATTGATACTTATGATTTGAAGTTGTTTTATACACTATGCACTTATAATAGTATCAAATGATTTGTTTTAAACGTATCAAGCATTCTTGGCTATTATAAGGTAAAAAATCTATCCTCCGGCTTGCGATTGCATTGTGTGATGGGAACTAGATCTTATAATAGCTTCATTGTTCTTTATTTAGCATTGCGCTGTTGTTTCATGCACTGGTATTCTTGGGAGGAAACCCGTTCCGTGTTATACGGCGTGGTCCCTTGATTTACCTAACTTTAAAAATAAAGATTAATAACTGTTTTAGTTCTCACACCAGTCCCATGACTGACCTGGAGTTTATTGTTTTAACCTAAACTCTGGGTGCCCTTATTTTGACACGGACAGCTAGTAGTTTTGGTTTTGCAGATTTATATTCACAGGATCCTTGTTTACAGCTGGAATGATATCCGGAAAGCTTTGTATCCGTATATCCCTTCTAGTTGTGTATTGTATTATTTTCCGCTTCTAAGTATTCAAATGTAATTTAAATCTCTGTTATTTCTGTGTAATATTTATTCATACTCTGTATATTCTTGTAATCTGATGCATTGTTGTAATATACAATGAAATGTTCTTCCGTCTGTGTTTTGTTTTGTCCTGTTCTCGAAACGATCGGGCGTTTCGAGCGGTCTGGGTCGGTTTAGCGACTGGTTCGGACCGAGCGAAATTCCTTTTCGTCACAGTTGGTATCAGAGCTTTGGTTTACAAAGCTCAGAGGACAAGACACATTAGAACCATACGAAATAATTCATCAGATATTGGATTAGTAATATCCAATTAGAATGACTCGTTAGAGATAGGATCAGTAGTATCCTAGAATGTGTGTGAAGAGTATATTTTTGAAATATAAATTGAAAACAAGTTTTGTTTTGAAAATTTAAATCAATTGTTCGTATTTGATTATTTATTTTAAATTGATTTGGATAATCCAATATATAAAGATTTTGCATATGCGTCTTGCAAACGTGTATTCGATGTTTTAATATACTGGATAGTTATAGAATCATACTCTAGTTGCCCGGGGATAATTCTGGTGATGGGGCACCGTCGCCAGTATTTATTTTCGAGTAACGAAAGTGAGATTTCTATATATTTCCAATTGACTGGTGTGAGAACCAAAATTAGATAGGGCTTATTGTTGTGATTTGGCATCAAAAATCTGATTTTTGACTATGTATCAAAGTTATGAATTTCAAAAGCTAATCAACTAATTGATTGTTGTTTGTGTTGTTTGTTTATTTGTTTGATAATTTTGAACCATTATGCCTAATTGCATCAAATATTGAATTGTATTGAAATTTGGTCGCATTTGCTTTCATATACTTGTACTTACATTGAACAGGTCATAACAAGGAGGCTAGAGCAGAGAATAAAATTTGTTTGCCCGACAAATAGGTACATGTTTACCATAATTTACTATTTTGTTTGGGTGATGATGATTTTATGAGCCTATTGGCTAGCCGCTTGGCCTTTTCTTTTTCTTTTTGAGATCAGAAGGCCTATATGGCAATTTCGGGATTTTCCCGTGGCTCCCGGTGCAGGGGAGGTTATGCCGAAATTTTTCGAAAATTCCGGGTGTTAGCCAAATTTTTGAAGAATTTGAAAATTCTCAGAAACTGAAAAGTTGGAGAATGGAAGCCAGATCGAACGTAGAGTTGATTAATCAAACCACTTTCGACTTTTTCCTTTTCGGGGACGAAAAGTTTTATGTGGGGGAGATTGTAACAACCCGAAAATCTGGGCCAGTTTAAAATTTTTATTTTGGCAATTTTAGCGAATTCTGAACATTTAAAATAATTATTTTAAATAATATCGACGAGAAATTTATTTTGAATGGAAATCCAATGTATATATTATATACGTCGTCATTAGAAAATAAATAATTATATATAATTATAAAAGGAATTTAAAATGGCGCGGTAGTTCGATAATTCGATTTTTATATATTGAAAAGCATAGTAAAAATTCGATTTTTATATATTGAAAAGCATAGTAAAAATTCGATTTTTATATATTGAAAAGCATAGTAAAAATTCGATTTTTATATATTGAAAAGCATAGTAAAAATTCGATTTTTATATATTGAAAAGCATAGTAAAAATTCGATTTTTATATATTGAAAAGCATAGTAAAAATTCGATTTTTATATAATGAAAAGCATAGTAAAAATTCGATTTTTATATATTGAAAAGCATAGTAAAAATTCGATTTTTATATATTGAATAGCAAAGTAAAAATTCGATTTTTATACATTGAATAGCAAAGTAAAAATTCAATTTTTCTATATTGAATAGCGAAGTAAAAATTCGATTTTTACATATGTAGAGAATACGGGCAACGAAGATGACAAAAAGGCGAGAGCGACGAAGGTTTCTGCAAATGAAGTGTCGTGAAGTTGGATAGCTATCTGTCAGAATTTCTCACTCTTTAATTTTATTTTTCTAGTTATATATATATATATATATATATATACTAGGATGCAGACGGTGTTTAGTAGCACCCGACACCCGTCATCCACAGACCATGGATGGCTTGTTTGTTTAATTGTTTGGTTGTGTGGTTGGTTAGATTAATTGAAATGGAATTGAATTGTTTGGTGAAATGAAATTGATTTGATTGATGTGTGAATGGCGTGGGCCTTCACTAGTCCGGGGATAAGGCTAGGCCTTGTCCCGTTTCTAGTATCGTGCCGTTATGCCGCCGAAATTTTCTAAAAATAATTTAGAAAAATAAAGATAACATTTTATTTAATAAATGAACCGAATAGAATATTCATAAGTTGAATAAAATAGTTTGATCGTTAAAAATATAATTTTTAACGTGAATGTGAATAAATAAATATTCATTTACAAACTGGACGGTTTGTTTATGTACACCTATTTGAAGGACATTGATTGGGACGATAAAATTTTACACATCGCCTAACTGCACAAATAAAAATCTGTGTTTGATTGTTTGAAACCCCACACGGATATTGGGATGATATTTGATGTACACTAGTCCCGATTGTTTAGCTGTATGTCGATCGATTGATTGACAGACTGTTATAAGCGTTGAATATTTATATTTGATGCTTATACAGTGTAGAATGCACTTTGGATGATGGTTGATTATTCATCTTTGTTGATATATACATGTGTTGTAGAAAAATCCATATAATTAACATTATATGGTAATTGTTTGGGCCTCATTCCAGTTTTGAAATAGAAATATTTGAAATGAAATATTTGAATAGAAATATTTGAAAAAGAAATATTTGAAGTAGGATATTTGAAAATTGAAATATATGAAGCCGCGTTGATAGATTGGCGCCATTTTGACGTGAACGATATTAATATCGATTTTATTCAAATTGAAGTGAATATTAAAGTGAATTAAAATTCAAATTTAATTGAATTGATTTGAAATTCGAAATAAACTGAAAGGGTTTGAAATTCGAATAGAATCGAAATAGAATTGAAATCGTTTTAGAATTGAATTCGAATTGAAATTGAATAGATTCGAAATTCGAACTATATAGAAATGAATTCGAATTGAAAATAAATTGAAATGAATTCGAATTGAATTTGAATATAAATGAATTCGAATAGAAATCGATTTGAAAAGAATTTAAAACGAATTTATATTGGAATATTCAATTTTGATTTGAAATTGAATATGAAGTTAAAACCTTTTTGAAAATGAATTTAAAACGATTTATAAAGCACGTTTTGAATTGAAATCGACGAAGTATATATTATATATAATATATGTATAATATAATGGCCTGAATGGAACGCGCCGCGCCGCGGCAGTTCATGAATTTCGACCATTGACTTCGAACGGATATTACGGGAGATCCACCGTCGGATTCTCCTAAAACCGGAACCGTTGGGTTCGTATCGAAAAGAGCTTTCTAACGAATATTAGAAATTAGAAATCTAACGGTTGGATTTGGAATTATGTCCAAATCAAATTTGAAAAAGGTCGTTGTAAGTGTAGTTCGATGGCCGCTGATGGAAATCGACTGTACGGGCCTTGATAAAATTATTAAAAATAGTAATAATTCGTGTAAAATCATAAGAAATGATTTAGAAAGAATGGGGATGAAATACTCCATATTTGAAAAGATAAAAATAGATTTTTATCGAAATGAACTAGTTTTGAACTAGAATTATAATTCTATTTATTTTTAAATAAATAAATTGAATTTGAAATGGTTTTGAAAATGACCAGAATTTCCAATTATTGCGTTGGAATGGATTTGAATCGAAATTGTCGTGGGAATATTTCGATGTTGGAATTCGTGATTATACAGATGTTGTTAGGGAAATTTGAAAGATATATTTATATCGTTATCTCCAATACGACATTTGTTAATCGTAGAATTTGATATAGAATATAAGCCGATATATTTTCTATTCAGAGCCTTGTATTGAATATCAAATGTGATTTGGGTTTGTCATGAATGTTGTCTTCATTAACACTGTTCTTGAACCCAGTTGAGAAAAGATTAAATCTTTTTATTTAGATTTAATGAAGTGTACCAATTAAATAATATTTAATTGGAATTGAATTGGTATTGATTTTTGGGTTTATCGTGAACAGTGTTTTAAATAACACTTGTTCTTTAACCCGATAATTAATGGAATGTGATTTTGGGTTTATCGTGAACCGTGTTTTAAATGACACTGATTCTTTAACCCAGTCAAAGATTAAAACTAAGTGGAGTTTTAATGAATCTTTAATTAGATTGAAATGATCGAAAATGGAGTATCACCAGTTTTGCTCCAGGCGATAGTTAAATCTTTAATTAGATTTGAACGTGAAATGGTAATTGAATTTACCGATAACACCGTGGTGTTAGATATGAAGTATAACCAGTTTTACTTCATGGGATGAATAGGTTGGGATTGGGAAATTAAAACAAATGATTACTTCGGTAAGGTTCGTTAATCCCGACTAGTTGAATCGAAATTCAAAAGAAGATTAAAGAATAAATTCAAGGAATTTATCTTTGATAAAATTAATGGGAACCTTTCCCTATGAATATGAAATTTAGAAACTAACTGTCGGTTAGCCAAGCAGAATGGTTTTCTGGATATTGATCTGATGCGGGTTTCGGCCTTCGGGGTTAATATTTGGGGAATTATTCTCTTGATTAATTTACAGTTAGTGACTGATAAACTGGAATGAGGCGTATGATGGGTTTGTGTAACACTTATTTAAAATATACGCGAGTTATTCGGAAAGACCGGGTTTATCCCATTTTGAATAACTGATACGACGATAAGTCGAAGATGAAGACGGTGGTCAAAGACCAGAAGTCTTCACGTCGTTTGGGTGATTACTGATGATCTTGATTGGGCTGTACACCCAAGATGATGGAAACAGTTGGTGATCGTCCGGACGTGCTTGGAGATCAATGGATATGCGGGGTACTAGGTGCCTCCAGTTTCGTTCACCCAGAACGAACTTGTAAATGGACTGTGTGTCTGACATTGGATTTTAGTCCGTGTGATTGATCTCTATTAAATATATATCTGTTTGGCGGCGGAGAATTTATTCTCTTGCTTAACGCCCTTCTCTGAGACGTACGAGCTCAGGGGTTATATATTGATGGATATCAAACGCATGGAGTGAATTGCCTGTGTGGCATGCCTAAGTGGCAATTGATCGAGGCTTCTGTTGAAAAGCAAAGTCTTGTGGTGATGATCAGAGCACGGCCTTTGTGGCGTAGCTTTGTGTAACATTTACTTCGCGAGTTTCGCACCCCGGTTGTGAACCAAAAACGGGAGAGGACCTCATGGAGGGCATGCGTTTCTTTCTAGCTAGGGTGGTGTCAGTGACCTACCAGCCCTGACATTTATATACTTTTCACCTATGTGGTTGTTGCTATTGCGAGGCGCCTCGGTTTGATCGGACGATCCGGGTCCGATGGAGTCATTCGTTGGCTCATTTACGCCCCAAAGGGCGGGAAAACGTAGTGTTCAGGCATAATAATCCACATCGGTGGACCGGCCCTGTCGCTCCATGGGGCAGTTGCGGCTGTTCCTGAGGCTCGGGCTAGAGAGTCTCGAATCGGTAGAGGACGATCCCTGGCCTCGGTTCATAGATGGAAATCCAATTTCCAAATACGTGACTTTGCGGTTTTATTTGTAAACCTATATATGGCGACATAGTGGCATGGGACGCTCATGTCGCCTATGATTGATACTTATGATTTGAAGTTGTTTTATACACTATGCACTTATAATAGTATCAAATGATTTGTTTTAAACGTATCAAGCATTCTTGGCTATTATAAGGTAAAAACCCTATCCTCCGGCTTGCGATTGCATTGTGTGATGGGAACTGGGTCTTATAATAGCTTCATTGTTCTTTATTTAGCATTGCGCTGTTGTTTCATGCACTGGTATTCTTGGGAGGAAACCCGTTCCATGTTATACGGCATGGTCCCTTGATTTACCTAACTTTAAAAATAAAGATTAATAACTGTTTTAGTTCTCACACCAGTCCCATGACTGACCTGGAGTTTATTGTTTTAACCTAAACTATGGGTGCCCTTATTTTGACACGGACAGCTAGTAGTTTTGGTTTTGCAGATTTATATTCACAGGATCCTGGTTTACAGCTAGAATGATATCCGGAAAGCTTTGTATCCGTATATCCCTTCTAGTTGTGTATTGTATTATTTTTCGCTGCTATGTATTTAAATGTAATTTAAATCTCTGTTATTTTTGTGTAATATTTATTCATACTCTGTATATTCTTGTAATCTGATGCATTGTTGTAATATACAATGAAATGTTCTTCCGTCTGCGTTCTGTTTTGTCCTGTTCTCGAAACGATCGGGCGTTTCGAGCGGTCTGGGTCGGTTTAGCGACTGGTTCGGACCGAGCGAAATTCCTTTTCGTCACAAGTCGAGATGATTGGGATAGCTATTGGTGAGAACTTCACTCTAAATTTCTTTTTCTAGTTATATATATATGCTAGGATGCAGACGGTGCTTAGCAGCACCCGATACCCCTCGTCCACAGACCATGGACGGCTTGTTTGTTTGATTGATGTGTTGTGAAAATTGTTTGTGATGTTGATGTGAAATAGATAATGAAATATATTCTTGTGTTGAAATAAATCAATTATCGTTGAAAATATATTTTTTAACGTGAATGTGAATAAATGAATATTTATAAACAAATCGGTCGATTTGTTTATATACACTGATTTGACTGATATTGATTGGGATGATAAATTTTACACATCGCCCAACTGCACAAATAAAAATCTGTGTTTGTTGATTTGAAACCCCACACGGGTGTTTGGATGATATTTGGCGTACACTAATCCCAATTATTTAATTGTATGTCGATTGATTGGTCGACAGGCTGTGCAAGCGTTAATTATTTATATTTGATGCTTATGCAGTTGTGTGGTGCACCTTTGATGATAGTTATTGTTTATCATTACTATTATATACATGTGTTGTATGGAATCCATATAATTAACGTTATATGGTAATTGATTGGGCCTCCTTCCAATCGGGGAAATAATGAATATTATAAAAGAAAATTCATGTGTTGAATATAAAAATAGTCATGTGTTGACGATGTTCATGTGTTGAAATTATTCATGTGTTGAGTAAAATATTTTAAATAATAAAATTTACATCTTTATCATATTTAAAATTAGAACTACTTCACGGTGGAGTCTAATTAAAAATCAAATGATAGATACCATAATTTTATAAAATATTCTACATAACAAAAATAGTCGTGTGTTGACAGTACTCATGTGTTGAGATTAGTCGTGTGTTAAAAGAAATATAGATTCATGTGTTGAATAGAATATATATTCATTTGTTGAATAGAATAACGAATTTATTGAAATATATACAGCCGTGTTGATTAGATTTAAGCTATTTTGACGTGAACGATATTTATATCGATTATATTCGTTTTTATAGTGAATATTGAAAAGGAAGTGATTTCAAAATATAACGTTTTGAAAATATTATCATTTATATAGTAATGATATGAAATATTCAATTTTGATTTGAAATTGAATATAGAGTTGAAATGGTTTTGAAAACGAATTTAAAACGATTTATAAAATACATTTTAAAAAGGAAATCGACGA
Source organism: Allium sativum (assembly GCA_030737875.1). Taxonomy (NCBI): domain Eukaryota; kingdom Viridiplantae; phylum Streptophyta; class Magnoliopsida; order Asparagales; family Amaryllidaceae; genus Allium; species Allium sativum. The sequence continues at coordinate 252,716,927 of CM060920.1, forward strand.
AATATATATAATATATATATATTATATATATAATGGCTGGAATAGAACACGCCGCGCCGCGACAGTTCGTGAATTTTGACCATTGACTTCGAATTGACGTTGTGGGAGATCCGACCGTCGGATTCTCCTAAAACCGGAACCGTTGGGTTCGTATCGAAATGAACTTTCCAATGAATATTAGAAATTTGAAATCTAACGGTTGGATTTGGAATTATGTCCAAATCAAATTTAGAAAAGGTCGTTGTAAGTGCAGTTCGATGGCCGTTGATGGAAATCGACTGTACGGGCCTTGATAAAATCATTAAAAATATCTACAATTTGTGTAAAATCATAAGAAATGATTTGGAAAAAATTGGGATGAAAAACTCCATATTTGAAAAGATAAAAATAGATTTTTATCGAAATGAACTAGTTTTGAACAAGACTTAAAATCAATTTATTTTTGAAATAAATAAATTGAATTTGAAAGTGATTTTAAAGATAATCAATATTCCCAATACGTGAATTGGACTGGAGTTGAATCGAAATTTTCTTCAGAATATTTCGATGTTGGATTTCGTGACTATACATATATTGTTATGGGAATTTGAAAGATATATTTTATATCGTTATTTCCAATACGATATTTGTGGGTTTCAGGATTTGATATTGAATATAAGCCGTTATATTTTCTATTCAGAGCCTTGTATTTAATATCAAATGTGTTTTTGGGTTTATCGTGAGCGGTGTTTTGAACAACACCTGTTCTTTAACCCGATTAACAATAGAGTGTGATTTTGGGTTTATCGTGAATCGTGTTTTAGATGACATTGATTCTTTAACCCAGTTAAAGGCAAGATATTGATTTTTGAAAAGATTAAAACTAAGCGGAGTTTTAATGAATCTTTAATTAGATTGAAATGTGAATTGATAATTTAAATTATCAAATCTGAAAGGTGATCGAGAATGGAGTACCACCAGTTTTGCTCCAAAGCGATAGTTAAATCTTTAATTAGACTTGAACGGGAAATGGTAATTAATTTTACCGATAATACTGTGGTGTTAGATCTGGAGTATTACCAGTTTTGCTCCATGGGATGAATAGGTTGGGATTGGGAAATAAAATAAATAAATAATTCGGTGTGGTTCGCTAATCCCGACTAGTTTGAAATGATATCCAAAGGAAGATTAAAGAATAAATTTAGAAGAATTTATCTTGGATAAAATTAATGGGAACCTTTCCCTAAGAATGTGATTTTGTGAATAAAAGAACATTCTGAATTGGAACGAGGCGTTCGTTGTGTTTGTGTAACATTTGTTTACTATATACGTGGGTTATTCAGAAAGGTCGGGGTTATACCCATTCTGAATAACCGATTCGGCGAGATGTCGAAGATGAAGACGGTGGTTGAAGACTGGAAGTCTTCACATCGTTTGGGTGATTACTGATGATCTCGATTGGGCTGTACACCCAAGATGAGGGAAGCCGTTGGTGATCGTCCAGACGTACTTGGAGATGGATGGATATGCGAGGAAAGTGCCTCCGGTTTCGTTCAGACGCAGAACGAACTTGTAAATGGATTATGTGTCTGACATTGGATTTTATTCTATGTTGATTTATCTCTATTAAATATACATCTATTTGGCGGCGGAGAATTTATTCTCTTGCTTAACGCCCTTCTCTGAGACATACGAGCTCAGAGGTTGTATATTGATGGACATCAGTCGCATGGAGTGAATTGCCAGTGTGGCACGCGCAAGTGGCAATTGATCAAGGCTTCTGTTGAAAAGCAAAGTCTTATGGTTGATGACCAAAGCACGGCCTGTGTGGCGTAGCTTTGTGTATAACGTGAATTCGCGAGCCTCACACCTCGGTATGAGTCAAAAACGGGATAGTGACTGCAGGGAGAGCACGACGTTTCTTTCTAGATAAGGTGGTGTCAGTGACCTACCAGCCCTGACATTTATATACTTTTCACCTGTGTGGTTGTTGGATACGAGGCGCCTCAGATATAGGTCTGTAAGGACTGGGAAACGTGTGTTCAGGAATTGCCAATCCTCAAAAGTAAGAGAGGACCGGCCCTGAAGATCCAAGGATCATAGTGGGGTCCTGGGACATTTGCTAGAGTGTCTCGAATCAGAGAGGAGCTTGCCCCTTGCCTCGGCTCATGACGGAAATCCAATTTCCAATACGTGATATTGCGGTTTTATTTGTAGAACCTAGTACGGTGACATAGTGGTATGGGTCATTCATGCCGCCTATGATTGATATTTATGATTGAAATTGTTTTGACACTATACACCTATAATAGTATCAAATAATGTGTTTTAAACGTATCAAGCATGCTTTGGCTGTTATAAGGTACAAACCCTATCCTCCGGCTTGCGTTGCATTGTGTGATGGGACCTGGGTCTTATAACAACTTCATTTTTCTTTATTTAGCATTGCGCTGTTTGTTCTATGCACTGGTATTCTTGGGAGGAAACTCGTTCTGTGTTATACGGCATGGTCCCTTGATTTACCTAACTTTAAAAATAAAGATTAATAATTGTTTTAGTTCTCACACCAGTCACATGACTGACCTGGAGTTTATGGTTTTAACCTAAACTCTGGGTGCCCCTATTTTCGACACGGGCAGCTAGTAGTTTTGGTTTTGCCGATTTATATTCACAGGGTCCTGATTTACAGCTGGAGCGATACTCGGAAAGCTCTGTATCCGTGTATTACTTCTAGTTGTGTTTTGTATTATTTTCCGCTGCGATGTATGTAAATGTAATTTATTGTAATCTCTGACATTTATCAAATGTATTTTATTCATTTATACTCTGTATATTCTTGTATCTGATGGAACTGTTGTAATATACAATGAAATGTTCTTCTGTCTGCGTTCCGATGTGTGCTGTTCTCAAAGTATCCGCTCTTTCCTTCACGGGGAAGTTCCGGGTCCTTACACCAATATTGAAAAAGGAAACATATGTCTTGAATATGTCCCGACTGATCATCAACTAGTGGACATTTTTACTAAGCCTCTACTTGAGTCAAGTTTTATTTCTTTACGTAGAGAGCTTGGCTTGATCTCTAGATTTGAACTTGATATGTAAACTCTAAAGTTATATACATATGAATTATTATGTTCTTTTCTTATTTAGTGCTTTTAATTTTCAAAATTTTAGCTATTACGTAGCTACTTCTATTTTTAGTAAGAGAATATGAGTTATTAATCTTTGTACGGTAACTATTCCTTGAATGTTTTCAACCACTACTCTATATATAGACAACTCTATATATATGTCATTCATTTTCTTTCTGCATCTCCTGAACTACGAGTCTATATTTTAAAGTTTTCAATACATCAATATGGCTCATATCTGCAATGAATGTGCACAAAGGTCACACATTTTGGTTACAAGTTGTGACCCTGAGGAATACTATTCTGCTGAAACATCGAAAAGCAGACCAAAATGTACTCATACCCCCGGAAATACGCCTATGTCTAAACATGCAAAGAAAGCACTGTTTTACTCGCCTCGAACTAGAGAAAAAATAAATGAGATTCATCACTATCAGAAGCATCAAATGGATCTTCATAGACAACCCATTACAAGCAAAAACTTACTTTCGATCGATTAATACTCTTAGAACGCATGGCTTCATTTTTGTGTGGCACAAACAAACCTAGAGTTTATGAACCTACGCTGCATGATCCTTCATCTACAAGGAGTCCTAACTCCTGGGATCGTAATTACAATCGTAATGAAGGTGCAAAATGGTCTCCGTGGACATCTCGAATCAATGAGGTTAAGGAAGAGTCAACCGAGCATAATTCGGCAACATCTCATTAGTTTTGTTTTCAAATATATTATGATTATATTTAAGTTTTTCTATGATTATAACATATATGTACTTCCTTTTTGAATGAGTTCAATAAAGTTCAGACCACTCAAGAGCAAAAAGTTAGAAAACCAAAAATCTGGAAAAACCAGTCGATCGGTAGGGATGGACCAGTTGACCGTTTTGCTCTCTGGAAAAAAACGGTCAACCGGTCATTTCTCACCAGTCGACCGGTTGAGGCCTCTTCCGTTTTTTATTTTTCAAACATGACCAGTCGACCGGTCAAATATCACCAGTCAACCGTTTTGGTCTCTGGATGAAAATGGTCTACCGGTAGATATTGATCAGTCGACCGGTTTTGATCTGAAGGGTTTTTATACTCATCTATACGGTCATTTTTTAATCTGTCTCTTCATTTTTAACTTTACCTTTTCCCTCTCCAAAATCCCTAAAACCTTAGGACTTCAAAATTCTAAAACTCTTTCATGGGTCCTCCACAAAAGAAGATGAAGAAAGCTTCCTCCTCTTCTACCGAACTCCAACCAATAGATAGTTCGATTAAGAAATGGCTTGTTGATCCGTTTGCTATCAAGAGATGGAATTAAATGAAGGATTTCAACATACACCCTGGTTCGTTTATCAAATTTCCAGATTTCTCAAACTATTGTGTTCAAAGATTAGCTAGAAATGCTCATATTGAATCTCTACTTGATTTTGATCGTAATAATGTTGAAATTAATCACGTTATGATCAAGCTTTTCTATGCTAACCTTAATCTTGACAAATACAAACCAGAAAATCCTTATCAATGTCTATGGTCAGTTGTATGTGGACAACAAGTTTTTATTTCTTGTGAAAGAATGGAAAATGTTCTTGGTTCGGAATTCAAAGGAGAAAAATTTTCAAGTAATTTTTGTACTGTTCACGTCCGAAATCAAATAAGTCATGAATTTATTGAGGATGATAAGGACAGCACAAAATCGATTAATTTACGTCCTACGGCAAGAGTTCTTCACCATACCTTAATGAATTATCTTTTACCTCGGATTTGAAATTTCGACGTTGTTTACAAAGAAAATTTCAAAGCTTTATATGCAATTTATGGGGGGATTCGCATAAACTGGACTGAAATGATCTTCGATGAAATCTTACAAGTCAATGAGTTGAATAGGCCGCATCTTTTCTATAATGAATATATTATGCGACTCTTACTTGATTGTGGAATCAATTCTCCTCTGTCAACCATTTCAAAGCCAAAATGCATAAATAGAGCTTCAATCAAGCGAATGAAACTACCTGAACCTTATTTTAATATCATTCCTTTCGAACAATGGAAGGAACAAGGACACCAAGGAACCTCGTCTAAACCTTCTCGTCCAAAACTCGAAGAGGTGAAACTTCTATGCTCGACTTCCTCCACAAAAGAAAGTCTTGAAACCATTGCTCAAAATCAATTTCTACTTGAAGCTCGACTTAAGCTTATGGACACAAAAATGGATAATCGTTTTAACAAACTTAAGTCGTTCTTCGCGTCTATATGGGAGGAAATATCTTGTGGAACATCCTCCTCTTCCATGCAAGCACAGGACCCCGGCAAATGTCCGGCACCTCCATCCTTTACTTGGATATCTTCAGAGGATGGCACGAACTCTGACACTAGTCACGGACGAGGTCGAGGTAAATATCAAATGGTTGAAGTTAAAGAAGAGGAATAAGAAGAAGAATAAGGCGAGGAAACGGAATCCAAGTAGTTAGCTTATTCATCGTTTTATGAACTTATGCTTTTATTATTTCCAGACTTAATCCGACATTTGTACCTAAATGGTGTCATTGTTTTTTATTTTGAACTCAAACCTATGTATACTTGTACTTTATGCTCTGTGTTATGTGTTGTATGTTGCTTTACTCTCTTCTAGTATTTCTTTCAATGTTTAAATGCTTATTTAGTCCTTTTTGTCGATGACAAAGGGGGAGAAATATGATACTAACATTATATATATATATATATATATAAGGAAAAGTTGTACTAACATTGTGTATGCAAGAATAACAGTTATTATACAGGCACAAATTCAAAGGGGGATTATATACAGGGGGAGATTGTAGCGACAAGGATTTTGCCTGGTCCTAATCGATCGCAAAATCGACCAAGACCGTTCAAAACTCGCATACGTTAACTTTGGGAATACAATACATTAGAACAGATCACAGAAGACTTTTATAAACATTACAATAATGTTACATCAGAGTACAGAATATCAGAGTACAACGATAAATGAAATACAGTGGAAGATAAATTACACTAAATAATACAATATACAGCGGAAGACTTTCTATGCTCTGGACACAGCTTTAAGCTTCGATCCATGATCCTGCTAAAAGAATAGATATCTGCAAAACAAGCCACTCGACTGCCCGTATGGAAAAATATAGGCACCCGAGTTTGCCAGCGAAACAAACTACAGGTCAGTCATGGGACTGGTATGAGAAATCTTAACTAAACTAACCTAATAATAAGGCTAATCACAGGATCACGCCGCTAACGCGGAATGGGTTTACTCCATTGGATTGTCAGTGCATAAACTTAAAGTAAATCGTTAAACAACGCAATGCTTTTTAGAAAAATGAAACCATTATAAGACCCAAGTCCCATCACACAATGCAAAGCAAACCGGAGGATAGGGTTTTACCTTATAATGGTCAAGAGATTCTTAATACAATAGAACGTATTACTACTAGTGTGTATATGTTTTCATAAATCATTTCAATCATAATGTATCAATCATGGACGACATAGTACCCCATCCTACTATGTCGCCATACTAGTTCTACAATCAAAACCACAAGCTCGTATTGGAAGTTGGGTTTCCATCATGAGTCGAGGCTAGGGGCAAGCTCCTCTCCGATTCGAGACACTCTAGCAAATGCCTCAGGATCACACCTCTGGGCAACCCTTGGATGCGGTAGGGTCGGTCCACACCTGTAGGGGTGGATTAATTATGCCTGAACACACGCTTCCCGGTCCCTTTGGACCTATAGTATGACCACTAACGGCCTATAAAAATCCGAGTCGCCTCAAAATCCATCATCCACATAAGTAAAATGTCAGCCAGTTTAAGCACCGACACCACTTCTAGCTAGAAAGAAACATGTGCACTCCCTACGGTCCGTATCCCATTTTTGACTCATACCGGGGTGTGAGGCTCGCGAAGTCGCGCTATACACAAAGCTATGCCATAATAGGCAATACTTTGATCATCCCACAAGGTCCTGCTTTTCAACAAAAGCCTTGATCAATTGCATCTTGGCGTGCAACATTGACAATTCACGTCATGCGATCAATCACTATTAATATATGCCAGGGTGTTAAGAAGAGATTAAATTCTCCACCACCAATCATATATACATTAATAGAAATCAATTTAATTCGCCTAGAACGAAATCCAATGTCAGACACGCGTCCATTTACAAGCTTATGCTCTGGGTCTGAGCGAAAACCAAATCCGAACAATCAACAATAGTCCAGACTGCTACCACTGAAGCCCCTTCAAGGTAGCTACTCCCATCATGGGTCTCAGTAGCAACACATCCATTCGATGTGAAGATCGTCGGTCTTCCAACACCGTCTTCATCTTCGGCTCTTCATCGTCGTAGTGATTATTCGGAATGGGTTAAACCCGGTCTTCCGAATAACTCGCGTACTTTTTATAATTAAAAATCAAGTGTTGTCAAAAGCATATCAACGCCTCATTCCAATTCAGAATATTTTATCAAAGATAAATTCTTAATTTTATTCTTAAATCTTTCTTTTAAAGATTTATTAAAAACTCCAATTTGGTTTTAAATATCAAAATCATTATTTAATGATTATTTGAATTTTAAGAAATTAATCTTATCCTTATTTGAGTTAAAGAACTAATGTCATTTAAAACATTGTTCACGATAAACTCAAAATCATCTTCCATTAAATATGGATTTTTCATAGAAATCAGACCAATGTATAATCGATATAAATTTCTGTATCGGACTATTAATATAAATGGAATAACGGCAAAGCCTTTTAAATTTCATATATATTAACGACCTTCTTTTACAGAAGCTCGTCTCGAATATTATTAAATCAAATTCCATTCAATCCCAATTTAATATATTAAATTGGAAAACTTTACTTTGGAAAATTTTCTATTAAATCTTAATAAAAGATTTATAAATTCCAAGTTATATTCTCACTGTAAATTGAGTTAAAGAACAAATGTCGTTTAGAAACATTGTTCACGATAAACTCAATTCACAAATCATTTTATTCAAATTATTAAATATAATTGAAACTCTAATAATCTTAATTAAAAGATTTATTCTTATCTTAACTGGGGTTAAGAACAGTGTATTTAAGACACCATTCACGATAACCCAAAAATCCAATTCATTCTATTTAATTCCAAGTAAATATTAATTTATTGGAAAACTTTATTAAATCTTAATTATAAGATTTATTCTAGTTACTAACTAGTTCATATCGATAAAATATATTTTTATCTCTTCACTATTGGAAATTTTCATCTAAATTCCTTTTAAACCATTTATTATGATTTTACATGATATTTCCATATTTTTAATAATTTTATCATCGCTCGTACAGTCGGTTTCCAATAACGGCCACCGAACTACATCCATAGCGACCTTTTATAAATTTTGATTTGGACATGATTCTCAATCCAACCATTAGATTTTAATAGTCTTATATTCATTGAAAAGCTCTTTTCGATACGAACCCAACGGTTCCGGTTTTAGGAGGATCCGACGGTCGGATCTCCCGTTACATCCATTTAAAGTTAATGGTCGAAATTCACGAACGGTCGCGGCGCGGCGCATTCTATTCAGGCCATTAAATATATATATATATTTAATATATATTATATCGTCGATTTCCATTTAAAACATACTTTATAAAATATACAACATAAACCATTAATTATAATATTTAAACCAACATTGTTTTAAATCAAATAGTTTGTAAAAACTAATTTCAAAGTTATTCTTACATTTTTATTTTATAAAAAAAGCAACCAATTTTTACTCCATATTCCCCAAAATAGCTTAAATAAAAAAATTAAAATTGGTTCTGAAATTCCGGGTTGTTACAGAGATTCAGATTGTCATCAATCAAAAAGGGGGAGATTGTTGAGTCAAGGAATTTTGATTTATGTCAAAGTAATGCACGATGATCAACAAAAAGGTGACGTCCATTGATAAGGAGTTTCATATGGTATTAGTCATTAGAAATTGATTATTTGGTATGATAATAGTGTTCATTGTTGTTAAAATCTATCCTCAAATAATCAATGTTTATATATATATACACTTATGTATATGTATGCACATAAATTGTGCAAACTGGGCTATACCGGTCGACCGCCCAAAACAGACCGGTCGACTGTTTTTACCCAGTTTGTACAATGAACGTGCACATATATACATATAACGTATATATATTTAAATTCCTGTCTACTGGTCCTTTTCGACCCGTCAACCGTTTTTAAACAGAAGCAACTATTTGAATAGTCACTTCCATTCCTCCAAGGGTTGCTTCTCCTTCCTTTCATCAATGATCATATTTATTGATTGTAACTCTTTACCAAAGGTTACAACTATTGGGGTAAGGGGTTAAGGGGAGACGCCATATGGATGTTTAGATTATTTGCGTAGTGGTAGTCACTTAGCTCTGGTTGTCTTTACTAATTGAGGGAGGGGCCGAGATGGGGCCATAGCCACCATGAAAACAGACCCTAGGGATATCTATATTTGGTGGTTCTTAAAGGCGGGCATGTACAAATATGGAAAAGCTCCCGACCGAGTTCCGTGTTTCTTGTATCGCCCTGCCACGGAACTCGGTGCACATTAGAGAACGTGTGATTGACGCATCGAGCTACAATTGAAGATACGTATGGTGGACAGTCTAGATACATGCATATCGGCTCTGGGTGGTGTATCGTAGACTTAAGGGTATTACTTCGGTATGGAGTCTGATTCGAACAAAGGTGGTAGTTAGTACGTTTACGTAGCACAGTAATGATAGATATATGCGGGTGATCCATACATCACTGCGACGTAGGATGAGGGACTATGTATATTTCGAAGGTGTTACGGTGGAGACCGTGCGAATGGGGTACCATAGGGTATACCTCAATATTGGGGGCAACTACATATAAACTGTATTAGGTTAATCCACTAGGAAGTAAATGGGTACGACGTGTGTGTAAGCCTGGAGCGCTGATAACCCAATAACCTAATAAATAAGAAAATATGATTGAACGGTATATGTAGGATTATCCAAAGTGTAGAGTTTAAATCCAGACACCACAACTTATGTTATGACCGCCTCCTCATAACATACTCACAAGTTAGATTTGTGGCAGGGACATGATAGCCTTGGATACTGGTTAGGCAGTATTATAAATATGGTAAGGCTATATTTTGATTATACTATATTTTATCTATTCCGCTGTGAGATATTTTCTGAGCTCTGACATGTTTTATGTCTCTATCTTTTCTGCAGGATACCAGAGCAAAACAATCCGAGATTCGATGGATTTGAATTTTGAAAAAATTTGGTCTATCGAAATTAGGGTTGTCACATCTGGTATCAGAGCTTAGATTTAGGATTCCTGTATAAATAGTGAGTGAACGTATTTGTATTTTTAAAAAATATAAATATATTATATATAAACATAGATCTATAGAGGAAGCCACTAAATAGAAAGAGTACAATATAGTAAGAAATGGGATGTTGTTTTGTGCACTAAAGGAATGAATCCCATATGATAAGTATTTTGGGTTAGTGGGCTTAAAAACCTTATAAATTGGAAAAGGTTAAAAAAACAAAAACAAAATGGATTAGGAATATATATAGTTGAGAAAATTGACCTTGGAGAGTGCTTAGGAAAGCCTGGAAAAATTGGAAACCCGCTTTGAGTTTGACCCTATTGTTAACTTTTAAGAACTTGAAATTGTAAAAGTTTTGGGAAAATGGTTTATGAAATTTTCAAGTTTTAATGTTAAAATTTATAGTTTTAAATATGTAAAAAAATACATGTTGGGTTTTGAAGTAAAATGGGGTATATTTTGCAAACAGTGATTTCTTTCCAAAATTTTATCTAAAGTAAAATTCTCTCAGTAGAAAGGTGCATATTATAGAGCATGTAAAGCTCGTTAGTTTTCTTGTTATATTTCACAACAAGAAGTTTTATTAAAAGAAGATTTGAAATCTCTATTCTTATGATAAATCCTTTTTGATAAATTATTTTACCAAGAGGATTTTGTTGGGTGGACAAAATAAGTCGTAGAGATTAGGAGCAGAGTAGATGTTTGCACATTGTACCAAGGGACTGAACTGACCTCATAGGTAAGAACAAGTCATAAACCTGATGGAGAAATAGTTTTCCGTATCTACTATAGTTTTGTAAGTTGAAAAAAAAATGATGAATTATGTTTTTTTAAGATGACATGTTTCTATGGTTTGGCAAAAGAAAGTTTACATAAGGAAAATGAAATTTTAACGCTTTTTAGTTTTTGGAAGAAAATTTAAATGAAAAGGAAAGGCCAAATCATGTTTTAAGAAGTATGGAATAGGTAAGGATTAGTGCCTAGGAAAAACGAGAAAAGTTTTGAGGCTATAAAGTAAATAGCGAGAATTATCTGGGAATAATAGTAAGTTCCCATAGAATGCATAAGCATTGAAAATCCTAGGGTGTTGCTTAAAATAATTATTGATACACAGCTAGCACTAGTGGCGACTACCAGATAGAAAAAAAGAGGCAAGTAAATATTTAGATCGTGTTAGGGGTAAAGCCCGATACTGTATTTCTGTTGGGATCTTTCCATTATTTTGTTCTTGTTGAGTGGTTAGGATGACACCTAAACCCATCATAAAACCCATAGTTTGGACTTTTCAGTCTGAGGGGGACATAGTCCCGAGATTCTTGGCCCTTAGTAGTAGCTGTGTAGGGTGTCTGTTCTCCTGTTTTAGTTGGAAGACTAGAAGCTTATTTAAATTTAAACTAAGATAAGAAGATTAAATAAGCTAAGGAAAGAGAAATGGTACAACTAAAAAAGGAAACAGAAAATTCAGTAAAACAACAAAAATGGAAAATTATGAGAAAAGATGGATAAAGATAAAAATTTCCAAGATAAGACGAAAAAAATAAAATCAGTAACAAATAAAATCTTCTAATGTGGGATGTGCTTGGATAGGAAAATAGGGAATCTTTATAAATAGTTACATAAAAATACAAGTACGGTTAGAAAAAAGTTGAAAAAGAACAACGGAAGATGCGGAGATTTCCGTTTTCTACCTTTTTGTAACATAAGAAATCGAATTTAGAAAATTAGATTTTCCTGAAATTCGATAAATAAAGTTGATTGGTAGGATTTTGGATGTAACTATTGGATGAACTACGCTCTTACTCAGTGAGAGTGTGGAAAAACTTGGATGAAAAAGCATTTTTGATTTTCAAAGTATTGCATTCATGTAGAACTACCAGTATATTTAGGATGTGAGCATTGCATACACATAGGAGGTAACACTTAGGCATGCATGCATTATTATATTGTACTTCACTTTGCACAAGTGCACAATGTTTGCAAAAATTGGATACACACATGATGAATGTATATTATGCGAGGAGTTAATTTATTCTACCCTTATCAAATTTCGGGGATGAAATTTCCTAAGAGTGGGAGAATGTAACACCCCGCATTTTTAGTATAAGATAATAAAATAAGAATAACCTAATTAAATATTCAAAATTAAGTGAAACAGACTGTGCCAATGCGTCCGCCTTGAAATTCTGGTCAAGATAGACACCTGGTTTGCGTAAAACGAACACCGTATGAAGAAGTTATGAGCATTAGAAGTTTATATATATATATAAGGAGCTTATATGTATATATATATATATATATATATATTAAATAAACGTATTCCAAAATTCAAAATTCAGTTCAAAAATCAAAATCGCGGGTGGGAAGTTTGAAGGGAAAATGGACTATTGGGGGTCGACCCACCAACATGGGGGTCGACCCATCCGTGAATCTGGAACCTTCTTTTCTGACATGGATGATTCTGGTGTTTTAAATTTTGATCTGAGGGTCCTGGTTCCTCCGCTACTCCTATAAATAAGACCCTAGGCCTAACCCTAAATCTCATAATTCGTTGGCTACACTGGAGCTCCGCCATTGCTCCCTCTCTCTCCTCTCAAACATATCTAGAAATTTAGATTTGTAAATTATAAAATCATAAATTAAGATCTAGAGGGAAGAGATTGGTGTTTTTATTAAAAGGCGTTCAGAATTATGTGAAAAGCAAGGTAATGTCCCAGATCCAATCTATCCATATTCTTCCTATTTTTCTTTCCCTTCTCTTTTAATGAAAATAGTCGATCCACGTTATTAGGTTTCAAATCAAATTAAAGGGGAAACGAAAATCATGGATGATAGAACGGATCAGATCCAAAATTTGGGAAAAGCATGAAAGGTGAGTGGGTTTAAACTATAGCCTTTAGATAATATTATGATTATCGTTTAGCATTCCCCTGGTTATAAATTGTGAAATTGCCAAGTTAATTATAAATTATTGATATAACAAGTTGAGATGTTAACATGAATAATTCGTACGATGAATCAGTTAAAGCATTGGAATGATTATATGTTGTATAAACTTGTTAGAAGGCGGGCAATGATTACTATTCGTAATTATATAATTCGCTTGGGGCATATTATTGAGTAAACGACATGATAAACTTGTAAGATTAAAATAATTGATATTTTGAGTAAATGATACACAATTGGAGAATTACACTTTATTTAAATAAAGTTAATTACATGTAGAAAGACATGCGACACATATTGGGATTTAGGACATAATTTGTAATGGGACTTTGGAACATAACATATATTATGTCTTGAGACTTTAACATGAGAGCGCAATTTGATATGAACATAAATGATTGAATGAAAAAGAAGATGCCTAGTATTACAATTAGAAATTTTAACTGCACTTATGGCACAAGGTTAGGTTGCATTAGTGGCAGAAGTTTGCCCGGACCCGACCGGCATGTCCAGCAGCCACTAATGTTGAACCTAATGTGAGAGGCCTAAGTGAAAAATTAAAAATATGTAATAGTGCTAAGACACGAGGTTAAGTCAACTTGTGGTAGAAGTCTGCCCGGACCTGCCCGGCAAATCCAGCGTCCATAAGTATAGGCTTAATGTGAGAGGTCTAGTGCTTATATATATATATATATATGTATGTATATAAAAAGATATGAATAAATGGCAATTAGGGTAATTAAATTTCTAACTCAGAAAATAAGAAAGGAAGGGATGTAATAAACTGAGTTAGTGTGATAAGAAGGAAAAGTGATGTATTTCCCTAAATGACATATTTCTGAGAACGTGATTGCAAGTAGGCCACAATAACTAAAGTAAGAAGAGTAAAGAAATTACTTGCTACCACAGATTCAGATGGGAATATGTTACGAAATAAATCACGGGTTCCTTCTATTAAACTGATAAGGTGCATTAAGTGTTTTCCTTAATTAAAATAAGGAATATATGTATTACAATGAATGAAGGATATTGGAGTACAACAGTAAAAGAAAATGGTTTAAAAAGGGGAATGATAATCGCCTATTATAAATAAATAACATTAATGAAAATGTTGTATAATAGGTAGACTTGTCCTAGGGAAAAGTAGGGATTATAGCTTAGGTTATTATAAACTAATAAGGAAATTGGATAACTGGTGAAATGAGATAAGGGACACTTAATTGTAAATTAAGTAAGCAGAAATGGGGAAAGCCGAAAACCAGTTGGGAAAAGGGGGAAAATATATGGAATATAAGAAGAAGTACTTAATTATAAATTAGGTAATCTGTAAGCTTGGAAGTCTAAAACCCCTTGATAAGAATGTTTAGGCTTGTCCTAGGGACAAGAGGAAATTATAACATAGGTTATAATAAACGGGTAGAGAAACTTATTAATGGGCCTTAGTGAATAGAACTAACTTAATAAGTAAACAACGATAAGTTGTATTGACAATGTAAAATGGAATTATGATTAAATAAGAAAGAATAAGGAAAACTTATGAAACGAAATAAGTTATATTTAATCATAAATGGTAAGTGACATGTTAATCAGAAAACATGTGAATTGGGTATACTTAATTACATATTAAGTAGAACACATTATTGTAATGATAAAATCAAATAAGAATATAAAGGGATTGTGGATTTCAGGCCTTGGACCACAATGTAGGGAATAACATGTTTTGGGCTTATTAATGAACTTAAATGGGTTAAGTTATATACTGAAATTAATAAGCAAGGGAAACTTGGTAATTTGAATAAGAATTCAATAGGAATGAGAAAAACCAAATTAAAAGGAAACCTGATGAGGTAAGGCAGACGCGTAAAAGGATGTTTAGACATAGGGTCTAATAACATATTAAAGTGAGGCGCTTGAACCAGTCCGCAAGTTTGACGGTGAATAACCCATCGTGATAGATCATCGTGGTGTTATAAGGCACGAGGGGGAGCGCATATTCATCTGATTGTTCTAACGGCTCCGAAGGACTGGAAGGGGAAGCACGCGGCTTCCTGAGGTACGTAAGGTGCTCCTAGTAGTCCTCTGTGCGGCGGCAGATGTATTAGGTTGTGCCCACAGAGGTTGGATCTGCGCGTAACTACTAGGTGGGTGTGCCTTGACTACGGATGTAGTTATGCAGTCAGAATGTTGTAACGAGGTGACACCAGGGTGGTTCGGCGGTTGCCTCACAAAGAGGCAGAGGGTCGGGATCAACGAGGATAGTAGACCATCGGACACTCCTCATCTGCAGCCAGTGGGATGCGAAAAAACTCGAGCTAAACCCAAGACACCATTTCACCCTTCACTATTGGGGTAAGGGTTGAGAGGAGACGCCACATGGATGTTTAGATTGTTTGCGTAGGGGCAGTCTCTTAGCTCTGGTAGTCTTCACTAGTTGAGGGCGGGGCCGATGTGGGGCCATAGCCACCGTGAAAACAGACCCTAGGGATATCTGTATTTGGAGGCTCTTAAAGGCGGGCCTGTACATATATGGAAAAGCTCCCAACTGAGTTCCGTATTTCTTGTATCGCCCTACCACAGAACTCGGTGCACATTAGAGGACATGCGATTGAGGCATCGAGCTACAATTGAAAATACATATGGTGGACAGTCTAGATTCATGCATGTCAGCTCTGGGTGGTGTATCGTAGACTTAAGGGTATTACTCCGGTATGTAGTCTGATTCGAACAATGGTGGCAGTCAGTACGTTTATGTAGCATAATAATGATAAATATATGCGGAACGTAACATTGATATCCGTACTTCACTATGATGTAGGATGAGGGACTGCGTATATTTCGAAGGTGTTACGGTGGAGACCGTGCAAGTGGGGTACCATGGGGTGTACCTCAATATTGGGGGTAGCTACATATAAACCGTATTAGTTTAATCCACTCGGAAGTAAATGGGTACGACGTGTGTGTATGCCCGATGCGCAGATAACCCAAGTACCCTAATAAATAAGAAAATATGATTAAACGTTATATGTAGGATTATCCAAAGTGTAAAGTTTAAATCCAGTCACCAGAACTTGTGTTCTGGCCACCTCCTCATAACATACTCGCTGGTTAGATTTGTGGCAGGGACATGATAGCCTTGGATACTGGTTAGGCAGTATTATAAATATGGTAAGGCTATATTTTGATTATACTATATTTTATCCATTCCGTTGTGAGTTATTTTCTGAGCTCTGACATGTTTTATATCTCTGTCTTTTTTGCAATATACCAGAGCAAAACAATCTGAGTTTCGATGGATTGGAATTTTGAAAAAAAATTGGTCTGTCGAAATTAGGGTTGTCACACGACATGACGACCTCAATAACACCAACTCGAGTGTCGACTACTATAAATGTCAACACGCATAAATTTAAGAATGAAAAGCACCTCCTTAAAGAATGAATGGAAAGAGTCACAAAAAATCAAATGACAAAAGGAACAACAAGCAGCCACGAAGCGGAGCTAAAACTAGAAACTGCAAGTTCTGCCATGGGGCCCCTCACCATAGCTGAGGTAAAAGAACCTCTCGGTTCAGTTGTGATCGCTTACCATAGTTAAGCATCCAGTAAGGGGACTCAAGTTTTCCCTGCGGAATGACACAACAACTAAAGTTCTTCCCCCTAGTGAAAGCAACCTTTCCATAGTAGAGGTCAAAGTCCTCCCCCCCCATTGCAGTCAACCACACCATAGTAGAGGTCAAAGTCCTTCCCCCCAGTGAAGGCAACCTCTCCCCCAGTAGAGGTCAAAGTCCTTCCCCTTAGTGAAGGCACCCTCTCCCCCAGTAGAGGCGCGCTCAATGGAGTCTCCGATGCTCGATTCATTTGATGGGAGAAGACGAACGTTGATTTGTAAACAACCTCTCCACAGTAGAGGCACTCAATGAAGTCTCTAACGTCAAAACTAATCAGCAAGAGTGGACCAACGTTGGGTTACCAAAGTGCTTTGTGTAGCAAAGGCAACCTCTCCATAGTAGAGGTAAATGACCTCTTCGTAGGCGCTCAATGGAGTCTCCGATGCTCGATTCAGTCGACGGGAGAATACGAACGTTGAGTTATAAATGACCCCTCTATAGTAGAGGCACTCAATAAAGTCTCCGATGTCATAACTAATCAGCGGGGGTGGACTAAAGTTGGGTAATAAGAGTCCTCTCCACAGTAGAGGCTAAAAGTACTTCCCATAGTGAAGGCTAAAGACCTCCCAGGAAGGGGCACAAATATCAATGACTTCTCCAAGAAGAAGCTCGAGGTCAATCAACAAAGGTGAGTTTCTTACAAAATTGGTGAGCTCAGAAGCCTAAAGTGCACTGGCAGAAACTGAAAACTCTGTCAGCAAACACAGAGTTTCTAGTACATCGATCCGAAATATAGGAACTAAGCAAAGTTGACTACATTTAGCTCTAGCTACTTGTGATAACACATGGTATAGGGGCAACACCATTACATTGAGATATGCTAATGCTCACAAAACATACCACAAGCCCATCACAACGTATCATCAAGCCAAATACTTGTAATCTGAAAAGAAGCAAATGCACAAAAAAGTACGACAAAGCTAAAGTACAAAAAGAAAAATTAGCTTCATTCCAACAAACATAAGTCTCAAATACAAATTTTCATAAATTCAAAAGCAAGGGCCGGTACTTGCATAAACACCCGGTCTAAGCAAAATGCATAAAAGGAAGCTGCATAAAGCACCCTAAAAACACTAGTTCTTCTTTTTCCCGCCCTTAGAGTCGCTAGACCTCAAAGATGGCTTATTAACCTTAGAGGAAGAAGGAGGAGCTGTGTCAGCAGTTTGGCTTTCATCCTTGGCTTCTGTGCCACCCCGGGGATGAAGACTTAATCTTGGGAGCATGGTGCTTTCCCTTGCACCTCAAAGATGAAGACTTAATATTTTTCTTTCCTTTGACATTCTTCCCCAGGCTCTCATCTATGTCATCAATATCTTTTACTTCGCTAGGAAAATAGTCCGCGTCATCCAAGTTCAATCTTCACAACTTGTGATCCAAGCTGCGAAGTAGGAGTGGAAGCGGTAGTTAAAGATGCATTGCCCAAAGGAGGAGTGCTGAGCGGAGCAGCAGTGGTTGACACCAAGGTTGAATCAGTAATGATGACTTCAGTTTTCGTTGTGCCAACTCCAGCAGGAGAAGGCTTTGGCGAAATCAGGCCTAATATAAATGAACTGTAAGCATGGAATTTATTATACCCGGGTGAAGTACTGAGATAGTCTAAGTCCGATTGGACTTGGTCGATCTCGGCTTTACTAGCAGTAAGAAGATTTCTGTGCACAACTTCATAATCACCAGGATTGTCATCATTACCCTCACCATCTCCTCCATGCTCCTCAACGGCTTCTTTCCTTTCATCGTGAATGGTAGAAGGATCAATGGGAGGCACGGGAAGAATCAGAGAATCAGAAATTTGAACATCAACAGAATCAGTGCAGGTAACGGTGGTGGATACATCCAGGGCTTACTGCCCAGAGGATTCCGCTCCATCTAACAAACAACGCTCGGTGATAAGTTGTTTCTTCCCCTTAGCCAAAGCTTCGCGGGACTCATTGTCTAAAAGATTCTCTATAAGGTACTCCTCAAAATAAATATCTCCCACCTGGCCAAGCATCGCTTCCTAGACTTTAGCCAAAGTAACTGGAAGATAACCTCCTAAGAAACGCAATTTTCCTCGACCCATAACACTGAGGGTATAAAATCTGAATAAGGTGGCATTGGCATCCGCCTCAGCTTCAGTATATGATTTTTCAGCAGCTTCTTTGCATGCTAAAACTTGATCTCTTTCCTAGTCAAAGGCCTTTGCCTTAGCTTTCCAAATTGAAATCTCTGATTCTTGGGAAGCATTTTTCTCATGCAGACTAGCATTCTTCCTTAGATAAGTTTCAATGGTATGCTTCTCCTCAGCAAGTTTATCTTCTGTGGTCTTTTGTGCAGAGTGAGCATCTTTCACCTGATTATTCAACACTATTTCCCTCAGCTTGGCAATGGCAAGCTTTTCTCTAATCCTTTGATTCTCGGCTTCAAACTCTTGATTTCTCTGAGTAAGAGACGCAATGTTGGCATCTCGAGATTGAAGAATTTTTGTAACAACCCGAATTCCGACAGACCGATTTTTCTTCTTCAAAATTCTAATCCATCGAAACTCGTGTTGGTTGCTTAGGTATCCTGCAGAAAAGACAGAGATATAAAATATATCAGAGCTTAGAAAATATCTCACAACAGAATGGATAAAGTACAATACAATCAAAGTATAGTCTTACCATATTAATAATACTACCTAGCCAGTGTCCAAAGCTATCATATCTCTACAACAAATCTAACTTGAGAGTATGTTTCGAGGAGAGGGTTAGAACATAAGTTCTGGTGATTGAATTTAAACTATACATTTTGGATAACCCTACATATACCATTCAATCACATTTTCTTATTTATTAGGTTACTTGGGTTAACAACACTCGAGGCTTACACACACATTGTACCCATTTACTTCCTAGCGGATTAACCTAATACAGTATATATAGAGCTACCGCCAATATTAAGGTACATCCCATGGTACCCTACTCGCACAGTCTCCAACGTAATGCCATAGAAATGTACATGGTTCCTCATCCTATGCCTGAGTGATGTACGGATCTCTATATAACAAAGTTACGTTCTGCATATATCTGCCATTATTACGCTACGTAAGCGTACGGACTGCCACCTTCGAGAACCAAATTCCATCACTGAGTAATGCCCTCAAGTCCACGATACACCACCAGAGCAGACATGCATGTATATAAGATTTTCCCACGTACGTATCATAAATCGTAGCTCGATGCCTTAACCGCACATGTCCTCTAATGTGCACCGAGTTCCGTGGAAAGGCTATACAAGAAAGACAGAACTCGGTCAGGAGCTTTTCCATATCTATACAGGCCCGCCTTTAAGGGCCTCAAAATACAGATATCCCTCGAGTCTGTTTTTCATGGTGGCTATGGTCCCACTTCGGCCACTCACTCAACTAGTAAAGACTACAAGAGTTATGCGACTTGCCCCTAATAAACAATCTAAACATCCAGTTGGTGTCAGTCCTCAACCACTGTACCTCGATAGTGAAAGGTGAATGGTCTATTGGTTTTAGCTCTAATCTTTTCGCATCTCACTGGCTGCCGATGATGGGTACCCGACGATCTACTATCCGTAGATCCTTGTTGGTCCTGTCCTCGCCTCCCGTTGAGGTGATCGCCGAATCACACTAGTGTCACCTCGTCACAGCATTTTGACTACAAATATACTTTCGTAGTCAAGTCCCACCCACCTGGTAGTAACGCGCAGACCCAACCTCCGTGAGTACAGCCTAAATATCTGCCACTGCACAGAGGACTACCAGGAGCACCTTTCGTATCTCAAGAAGTCGTGTGCTTCCGCTTCCAGTCCTTCGGAGCCGACAAAATATTCAAATGAATGTGTGCTCCCCTCGTGCCTCATGACACCAAGATAATCTACCCCGTTGGGTTATTCACCCTCAAATGTGCAGATTGGTCCAAGCGCCTTATTTAATATATTATTAGACCCTATGTCTAATCATTCCTTCATGCGCTTTCTTTACCTCATCAAGTTTCCATTTAGCTTGTTTGTTCCCATTCACAATGACTTCTTATTCAAGTTACCAAGTTCCTCTTGTTTATTAATTTCAGTCATATAACTTAACCCATTTAAGTTTATTAATAAGCCCACAACGTGTTATTTCCTAGATTGTGATCCAAGGTCTGTAATCCACAATCCTTTTATATTCTTGTTTGATTTCATAGTCACAATAACATGTCCTACTCAATATGTAATTAAGTATATCTCAATTCACATGTTTTCTGTTTAACATGTCAGTCATTATTTATGATTAAATATAACTTATTTCATTTCATAAGTTTGCCTCACTCTTTCCTATTTAATCATAATTCCGTCTTACATTGTCACTACAACTTATCGTTGTTTACTTGTTAACTTAGTTCTCTTAACTAAGGTTTACTAATAAGTCTCCTTCCATTTATTATAACTTTTGTTATAATTTCCTCTTGTCTCTAGAACAAGCCTTAACATGTTATTCTTATCAGCAGATTTTAGATTTCCAAGTTTATAGATTACTTAATTTATAATTAAGTACAACTTCTTACATTTCATAAATTTCCCCCTTTTCTCTACTTATTACAAACAACTGGTTTCAGTTTTTCCCATTTACTGATTACTTAATCTACAATTAAGTACCACTCGTCTCATTACATAAGTTATCTCATTTTCTTAATCGTTTATTATAAAATAAGTTATAATCTCCACTTGTCCCTAGGACAAGTCTACCTATTATACAACATCCTCATTAATGTAATTAATTCATAATAGGTTATTATCATTCCCCGTTCATTCCATTCCTTTTATTGTTGTCACTTTTTTATTCAATTCCATTCATTTCCATTAATGCCATTTATTTCTATCATTTTATATATATATACACACACACACACACACACACACACACACACACACACATATATATATATATATGTTTATGTACTAGACCTCTCACATTTAGCCTATCACTTGTGGATGCTGGATTTGCTGGACGGTTCCAAGTTGACTTCTTCCACAAGCTGACTTAATCTCGTGTCTTAGCACCATTACATGTTTTATTCAAACACTAGACCCCTCACATTATACTAACAACTTGTGGATGTTGGATTTGTCGGGTGGTTCCGGGCAGACTTCTACCACAAGTTGAATTTAACCTCGTGTCTAAGTGCATTACAATTTTATATTTACTGTAAATTTAGGAATATTATTCTTTCCACACTTTTACTGCAACCTATTTTATGCGTCATCATATTAAGCCCATTTTATGTCGTAGGTTCTTCCTAACATATAGTTAATTTCATCTCAAAGTAACATGTGATCGTCAAATCATATAGTCATTCTAATTTAACATGTAATTATTCACATTTCTACAATTAAGGGTTCAAGTACGTAAGTGTCACAAGCTAAAATGTAATTATAACAATAGTAATCGCTACATGTACTTCTAACAAGTTTACATTTCAATAGGTCAGCACATTAAGCGTTTCAACATGTGAATTTTCCAACATATCCATATTAATATTTCAACATGTCATAATAGCATTTCAATACTTTTAATTATTCTAGCAAATTCACATTGTACAATAACGAGGAATGTTAAACAATAATACATCATTATCAAAAATGATATAACTTAAATCCACTCACCTAAATGCTTTCCAATTCCAGATCTGGTCTAGATCTAGCATTCCATGGTTTCCCTTAACTGGATTTAGAACCTAACAACCATGAATCCACAATTTTTTACTAAAAGAAAAAGGGAAGAAAGAGGAAGAAAATTGAATAGACCAGATCTAAGAATTTACCTTACTTCGCATATGATTCTGAACATCTTCTTTTTAAGATTCATTCTTTTCCTCCTGATCTTGATTCAGAATTTTCCTAAATTAATTATCTTATTTTTCTGAAGAGATTTGAGGAGGAGGAAGAATGACAGATCTTAGACGTCGTCTAAGAGAATGTGAGATTTAGGCTAGGCTCTGCTAGCCTATTTATAGGTGTTCAGGATCTTATCGTAAATGTAGCGCTGAGTCAGCATTGAACGTTGTTAAGAAAACAGTCCAGATTCATCGATGAATCTTGCCGAATCTGGGGGGTGTCGACCCTCGGGTTCCACGAGCTATTTTGGCTTAGAAATTTGATTTTCGAAGGTTTGAATTTTCTGGAATTTATTTACTGTAATATTCACATGTAATTTTATTATTGATATACAAATCTTCTAATCACCGTTTTACGCATATATGTATATATACGCACAACTTTCATTTCGTTTTCAAAATTCAAACTGTGTTGCACCGTTATTTGATTGTTGCCCAATTTTCTTTTGAGGAATTTCTTTTAAAGGACAAAGTTAGCAAAAAATTTAGCCAAAAGTATGACAAGTTTTAAAATTGGGGAGAAGGACAAAATTTAGGCAAAAGTGAAATTCAGGGGGCCTACTCCCATTTTCACTTTTACCCTACAACTTATCCTTCTCCCTAATTTTGGCTAATTTTTTTGCTAACTTTGTCCTTCTCTCTATTTTCCACTTTTCTTTAATTGCATCCTTATCTTGAACTTTATCTCTTGTGTGTGTGTATATATATATATTTGCATACATATACATATATATATTCTCATATATATATATACACACATATATTTTCTTTACTTCCATATATGTATATTTTTCCTTATATGTGCGTTTTTACATATTTTCTCTCATGAACATGTGTTATTTCAGTCGTAACCTTAAAACAAAAATATGACGGCGGCGGCGATTAAACTTTGTACCTCTTGTATGTAAGTCACATGCTCTAACGGGCTACTAAGGCTATTGATAACAAGGCTTAGAACAATGGTAGTTATTGTTCTCTTCTTATTCCTCTTTTTTTCATATTTGTTACAATGTCTCATTTAAACCATAGCATGAATCTTTTTCTTTTATTTCTCTTTTATTATTAATGCATAATCAGTGCATGCAACATATTTACACTGCATGCAACCAATCCCTTCTTTCTTTTAACGCATGCATTACATTTTTATTTGCATTATCTTTATTTTATTCTTCATATATAAATTTATGTTTGTGCATATATATGCATCATTTAATTATTAAATTGTCATAAACTGCGGGGTGTTATATTCTTCAACCCTTAGGAAATTTTGTGCCCGAAATTTGATAAGGGTAAAAATCAATTAACCCCTCTTATAATGTACATCCATCATTTGTGCATCCAATTTTTTCAAACATTGTGCACTTGTGTAAAGTGAAATACAACGTCATAATGCATGTATGCCTAAGCGGTACCTCCTAGGCATATGCAAAATTTTCAAAAATCCTTTTAAAATATGATGCTCACATCCTAAATATACTGGCAATTCTACATAAATGCAATATTTTGAAAATTAAAATATATTTTCATCCAAATTTCCCACATTCTTGCAGAGCGAGAGCGCAGTTCATCCAATTGTTGCATCCAAAATCCTACCAACCAACTTTAATTTTTTGAATTTCAGAAAAATCTAGTTTTCTAAGTTCGATTTCTTATGTTACAAAAAGGCAGAAAACGGAAAACTTCACGTCTCCTGTTTTTCTTTTTTGACCTTTTTCCAACTGTACTTGGATTTTATGAAACTATTTATAAAGATTCCCCTATTTTTCTATCCAATCACAGCTTGCATAAGAAATTTTTCTTTGTTGTAGTTTTTCTTTTTGGTCTTATCTTGAAATTTTTTACTCTTATTCATCTTTTCTCATAATTTGTCAAGTTTGCCGCTTTACTGAATTTACTGTTTCCTTTTTTTAGTTATGCTTTTACTCTTCTCTTAGCTTATTTAATCATCTAATCTAAGTTTAGTTTTCAAATAAGCCTTCTTGTCTTTCTACTAAAACAGGAAAACAAACGCTCTACACAGCTACTACTAAGGGCCAAGAATCTCAGTACTATGTCCCCTCAGACTGGAAGTGCAAACCACGGGATCCACAACAGGTTTAGGTGTTACCCAAACTACCCAACAAGAAAAATAATAGAATGATCCCAACAGAAATGTAATAACGGTTTGTACCCCTAACATGAAAATTAGCAACATGATCTAAATACTTACTTGCCCTTTTACTATCTAGTACTCACCACTAGTCCTAGCTATGTACCTACAATTATTTCAAGCAACACCCTAGACTTTTCAATGCTGACGCATTCTACTGGAACTTACTATTATTCCAAGATAATTCTCGTTGTTTTCTTCATAGCCTCAAAACTTTTCCCGTCTTTCCTAGACATTAATCCTTACCTACTCCATAATTTTAAAATACGGTTTTGCCTTTTTCATTTAAATTTTCTTTCAAAAATTAGAAGTGTCAAAATTTTATTGTCCTCATGAAAACTCGCTTTTGCCAAACCATAAAAACATGTAATCGTAAAAAAATGTAAATCAATTTTTTTTTTCAAATCACAAAAAGTGGAGTAGATAAGGACAACTATTTCTCAATCGGATTTATAGCTTGTTCTTACCTATAAGGTCGGTTCAGTCTCTTACTACAAGTTGCAACCATCTACTCTATTCTTAATTACTACAGCTTATTTTGTCCAACAAACAAAATTTTCTCTTTTAAACAATTTATCAAAAATGATTGTCAAAAGAATAGAGAGTTCAAAACTTTCTTTATTAAAAATTCTTGTTTGAAATATAACAAGGGAACTATCGAACTATACATGCTTTATAATATGCCCCTTTTGCTGAGAGGATTTTTCTTTAGACAAAATTCCCATAAGAAATCACTATTTACAAAGTATACCCCATTTTACTTTAAAACTCGATATGTGTACTTTACATATTTAAAACTATAACTTTTAGGATTAAAATTTGAAAACACAGTAAACCATTTTCCCAAAACTTTTACAATTTCAAGTTCTTAAAAGTTAATAATGGGGTTAGACTCAAAGCGGGTTTCCAATTTTTCTAGGCTTTCCTAGACACTTCCACAAAGTCAATTCTCCCAACTATATATATTCCTAATCTATTTTTCTCTTTTTAACCTTTTCCAGTTTATAAGGTTTTACTGCCAAGCCCACTAATCCAAAATACTAACATATGGGATCCTCCTTTCTCTATTTCAAAATATATTGTACGTTTCCCACCAAAATTTCCTAAGGGTCTCAAATTTCCATATTCATTCCTTTAGTGCACAAAACGGATATCCCAATTCTTACCATATTATAATCTTTCTATTTAGTGGGTTTCTCTATGGATCTAGGTATATATATAATATTTATATTTTTTAGAAATACAAATACATTCACTCACTATTTATATAGGAATCCTAAACCTAAGCTTTGATACCAGATGTAACAACCTGAATTCCAATTGACCGATTTTTTTTTTCAAAATTCTGATCCATCGAACCCGTATTGGTTTCTGGTATCCTGCAGAAAAGACAGAGATATAAAATATATCAGAGCTCAGAAAATATCTCACAACGGAATGGATAAAGTATAATATAATCAAAGTATAGCCTTACCGTATTAATAATACTACCTAGCCAGTATCCAAAGCTATCAAAATGCTACCACAAATCTAACCTGCAAGTATATTATGAGGAGGGGGTTAGAACACAAGTTCTGGTGGCTGGATTCAAACTATACATTTTGGGTAACCTTGCATATACCGTTCAATCATATTTTCTTATTTGTTAGGTTACTTGGGTTAACAGCACTCGAGGCTTACACACACTCCGTACCCATTTACTTCCCAGTGGATTAACCTAATACAGTACATATATATATATACCCCCAATATTAAGGTACACCCCAACAGTACCCCACTCGCATGGTCTCCACCGTAATGCCATAGAAATGTACGCAGTCCTTCATCCTACTTCAGAGTAACGTACAGATATCTATATAACAATGTTACGTTCCGCATATATCTTCCATTACTACGCTACGTAAGATTTCCACCTTCGATCGAACTAGATTCCATCATAGAGTAATGCCCTCAAGTCTGCGGTACACCTCCAGAGTAGACATGCATGTATCTAGACTTTTTCCACATACGTATCGTAAATCGTAGCTCGATGCCTTAACCACACATGTCCTCTAATGTGCACCGAGTTCCGTGGCAGGGCTATACAAGAAACACGGAACTCGGTGAGGATCTTTTCCATATCTGTACAGGCCCTCTTTTAAGGGACTCAAAATACTGATATCCCTCAGATCTGTTTTTCATTATGGCTATGGCCCCACCTGGGCCCCTTGTTAAACTAGTAAAGACAACAAGAGCTAAGTGAATTGACCCTAAAAAACAATCTAAACATCCAATTGGCGTTTCCCCTCAAGCACCGTACCTCGATGGTGAAAGGTCTATTGGGTTTAGCTCTAATCTTTTAGCACCCCACTGGCTGCCGATGACGGGTACCGGCGATGCACTATCCTTGTTAATCCTAACCTTGCCTCTCGTTGAGCCGATCGCCGAATCATCCTAGTGTCACCTCGTCATAGCATTTTGACTGCAAAGCTACTTTTGCGATCAAGGCCTACCCACCTGGTAGTAACGCGCAGACCCAACCTCTATGAGCACATCCTAAGCATCTGCAACCGCACAGAGGACTACCAAAAGCACCTTACGTGTCTCATAAAGGTGCATGCTTCCACTTCCAGACCTTCGGAGCCGACAGAATAATCAGATGAACGTGTGCTCCCCTCGTGCCTCATGACACAGCGATGATCTAGCCTGCTGGGTTATTCACCCTCAAACGCACGGATTGGACAAAGCGCCTCATTTTATTATGATATTGGACCCTATGTCTTATCATTTCTTTATGCGCTAGCTTTACCTCATCAAGTTTCCATTTAACTTGGTTGTTCCCATTCACATTGACTTCTTATTCAAGTTACCAAGTTCGTCTTGCTTATTAATTTCAGTCATATAACTTAACCCATTTAAGTTTATTAATAAGCCCAAAACATGTTATTTCCTAAATTGTGATCCAAGGTATGTAACCACATTCCCTTTATATTCTTGTTTGATTTCATAGTCACAATAAAATGTTCTACTCAATATGCAACTAAGTATATCTCAATTCACATGTTTTCTGTTTAATATGTTAGTCATTATTTATGATTAAATATAACTTATTTCATTTCATAAGTTTGCCTCACTTTTTCCTATTCAATCATAATTCCATCTTACATTGTCACTACAACTTATCGTTGTTTACTTATTAACTTAGTTCTCTTAACTAAGGTTCACTAATAAGTCACATTTCCATTTATTATAACCTATGTTATAATTTCCTCTTGTCCTTAGGACAAGCCTTAACATGTTATCCTTATCATCAGATTTCAGATTTCCAAGTTTACAGATTACTTAATTTATAATTATGCACAACATCTTACATTTCATAAATTTCCAACTTTTTCTCTACTTATTACAAACAACTGGTTTCAGTTTTCCCCATTTACTGATTACTTAATTTAAAATTAAGTACCACTCATCTCATTACATAAGTTATCTCATTTTCTTAATCATTTATTGTAACCTAAGTTATAATCTCCACTTGTCCCTAGGACAAATTTACCTATTATATAATATTCTCATTAATGCAATTAATTTATAATAGGTTATTATCATTCCCCGTTCATTCCATTCCTTTTACTGTTGTCACTTTCATTCAATTCCATTCATTTCCATTAATTACCACTAATTCCATTTATTTCTATCCTTATATATATATATATATATGTTTATATATATATGCTTATGTACTAGATCTCTCACATTAAGCCTATCACTTGTGGATGCTGGATTTGCCGGGCGGTTCCGGGTAGACTTCTTCCATAAGTTGACTTATCCTCGTGTCCTAGCACCGTTGCATGTTTTATTCACGCACTAGACCCCTCATATTAAATTAACAACCTGTGGATGTCGGATTTGCTAGGCTGTTCCGGGCAGACTTTTACCACAAGTTGAATTTAACCTCATGTCTAAGTGCATTACAGTTTTCTGTTTACTGTAAATTTAGGCATATTATTCTTTCCACATTTTTACTACAACCTATTTTACATGTCATCGTATTAAGCCCATTTTATGTCATAGGTTCTTCCTAACATATAATTAATTTCATCTCAAAGTAACATGTGTTCGTCAAATCATATAATCATTCTAATTTAACATGTAGTTATTCACATTTCTACAATTAAGGGTTCAAGTACATAAGTGTCACAAGCTAACATGTAATTATAACAACAGTAATCGCTACACGTATTTCTAACGAGTTTACATTTAAATAAGTGAACATTTCAGCGCATTAAGCATTTCAACATGTGAATTTTCCAACATATCCATATTAATATTTCAACATGTCATAATAGCATTTCAATTCTTTTAATTATTCTAGAAAATTCACATTGTACAATAACGAGTAATGTTAAACGATAATATGTCATTATCAAAAATGATATAACTTAAATCCACTCACCTAAATGCTTTCCAATTCCTGATCTGGTCCAGATCTAGCGTTCCATGGTTTCCCCTAACTGGATTTAGAACCTAACAACCATGGATCCACAATTTTTACTAAAAGAAAAAGGGAAGAAAGAGGGTGAAAATTGAATAGACCAGATCTAAGAATTTACCTTACATTCGCATATGATTATGAACACCTTCTTATTAAGATTCATTCTTTTCCTCCAGATCTTGATACAGAATTTTTCTAAACTAATTATCTTATTTTTCTGAAGAGATTTGAGGAGGAGGAAGAATGACAGAGCTTAGACGTTGTCTCGGAGAAGGTGAGATTTAGGTTAGGCTCTGCTAGCCCATTTATAGGTGTTCAGGATCTTATCGTACATGAAGCGCTGAGTCAGTATTGAACATTGTTAAGAAAACAGTCCAGATTCATCGATGAATCTGGCTGGATCTGGTCCAGACCTAGCGTTCCATGGTTTCCCCTAACTGGATTTAGAACCTAACAACCATGGATCCACAATTTTTACTAAAAGATAAACGGAAGAAAGAGGAAGAAAATTGAGTAGACCAGATCTAAGAATTTACCTTATTTCACATATGATTCTTAACACCTTCTTATTAAGATTCATTCTTTTCCTCTTGATCTTGATTCAGAATTTTCCTAAATTAATTATCTTATTTTTCAAAAGAGATTTGAGGAGGAGGAAGAATGACAGAGCTTAGACGTTGTCTCAGAGAATGTGAGATTTAGGCTAGGTTGCGCTAGCCTATTTATAGGTGTTCAGGATCTTATCGTACACGTAGCGCTGAGTCAGCATTGAACGCTGTTTAGAAAACAGTCTAGATTCATCGATGAATCTAGCTGGATCGGTTGGGGGGGGGGGGGGTCAACCCCCTTATAAGGGTTTCGACACCCCTACAGTGTTGTCGACCCCCTGGGTCCCATGAGCTGTTTTAGCGTAGAAATTTGATTTTCGAATGTTTGAATTTTCTGGAATTTATTTAACTGTTATATTCACATGTAATTTTCTTATACGTATACAAATCTTTTAATGAACATTTTATGCGTATATATATGCACAACTTTCGTTTCGTTTTCGAATTTCAAACGGTGTTGCACCGTTATTTGATTGTTGCCCAATTTTCTTTAATTGCAGCCTTATCTTGAACTTTACCTCTTGTGTGTATATATATGCACATATATACATATATATTCTCATATATATATATATATACAAACATATATTTTCTTTACTTCCTTATATGTGCGTTTATACATATTTTCTCTCATAGACATTTGTTATTTTAGTAGTTCCCTTAAAACAAAAATATGACGGCGGCGGGAATTGAACTCTGTACCTCTTGTATGTAAGTAACATGCTCTAACCAGCTGGGCTACTAAGGCTATTGTTAACAAGGCTTAGAACAATGGTAGTAATTGTTCTCTTCTTATTCCTCTTTTTTCATATTTGTTATAGTGTCTCATTTAAAACGTTGCATGAATCTTTTTCTTTTATTATTAATGCATAATCAGTGCATGCAACATATTTACACCACATGGAACCAATCCCTTCTTCCTTTAAATGCATGCATTACATTTTTATTTGTATTACCTTTAATTTATTCTTTATATATACATTGTTGTTTATGCATATATATGCATTATTTAATTATTAAATTGTCATAAAATGCGGGGTGTTACAATTTTGGCCTACTCGGCCTTGTTAGTTCCCAACATAACTATGGTCTCAAGGTTACGTTTTTTGACTCATTGGAGCTCTTTAGCCAGTTTATACCACAAATGTAGCCTCTCAACTAGACTTTTAACCATGTCCAACTGCTTATCAACTTGACCTTGACTACATTCAACTACTTTTCGAGTTACTCCTCACTGTGTCAAGCTCTTTAGGCATCTCTTTCTTATCAGTGGGATGTATATCCAAATCACAGTAAACTCCCTTCAAACACCAGTGTTTTGAACCATTCAGCAAGTCTGGTGGGTGCAGGCTCAAGAGTATAGCTCGTCCTATGGATAATCTTTTGAATATCAACTAGAGGAGGAGTAATAAGCGGAGCTACAAGGGGAAAATAGCTGGAAGTGGGTTGAGTAGTATAGGCTAGATCTTTATCCAATCTGGAGCGCTTATGAGAATCATCTTTGTTATGATCCTTGCTCCGGTCATCTCTTTCTTCCTTGTTCGGCTGTCCTGTTCTTCTCGCCTACTCCGGTTATAGCGGCCACGATCACCATAAGAGCCTCTACTTTGATCATCTATCTCCTGCTGATTCCGAACCTCCTGATCTTTTCTCCTTCTTCTCTGGTCCTCAGTTTCTTCGTATTGATAAGAGTATTGAGACTACATGTGATGTCGCTGGTTGTAAGAAATGGTTTGGTGTTTGAAACTTTTCATATACTGCTGACTCATGGCTGGACCTGAAATGAGGAAAAGCAGAATTTCAATAATTAAATCAGAAATTGCTAGGGTAGAATGGAGGGTGAATGCAAAACATCAAAACATAGAGTGCATGTGATGTGTGGTCTAACATACATCTAATAACGAACCGCTCTTCGTTTGTGAAGCTAATGCAAGCCCGATATCAGAAATAGTCTTTCGCAACGGAGGAGTTCAAGTCAAAGCCAACTCAGTTGTCGCTTTCGTAACCATTGCTGCAAGTGTTGAAGTCATAATGTCACTTGAGGAATGATCCTTTTGTAACGACCCGGAAAATCTGAACCAATTTAAAAATTTTAAATTGGCTATTTTAGTGGATTTTAAATATTTAAAATAAATATTTTAAATAATAACGATGAAAAGTAAGTTTGAATCGACATTGAAAATGAATATAATTAATTCTAATTATAAACAAGGCCTGAAATGGCGCGGTAGTTTCAAAATTTGAATTCAAACTTTGAATGACTGTACCGGGTGCAAAACAAAACGGATTCGAGTGAAACCAAAAATATTTAAATTTGTTAGCGAATATCTTTCTAA
This sequence comes from Allium sativum, assembly GCA_030737875.1. NCBI lineage: Eukaryota > Viridiplantae > Streptophyta > Magnoliopsida > Asparagales > Amaryllidaceae > Allium > Allium sativum. The sequence continues at coordinate 252,749,436 of CM060920.1, forward strand.
CGAATCTGAAAAATTGAAGTTTCATAGCGGGAAGCAAAAGTTATGGCCAAATGAATTTTCAGAAAGGTCGCTATAGAATATAAATAGCCCGTGAAAATGGCCATTTTTGCAAACGACCTTGGAATTCGATGAAACCACTTTTGTTGGATCCAGGATGTTAAACTATTGCTAGGTTTCAAATTTCATAATTTTTGAAGCTAGTATGTGAGCGTGGCAAAGGAAAATGCGTTTGGTCGATTTCTATTAAATTGGATTGACCAGAAAAGGGCCATTTTTCAAACGGTCTCAGAATACGACGAAACTAGTTTTGTTGGGACCGTATCATCAAAACATAGCTAGATTTATTTTTTGGGAATTTATAGAATCAGTATGTGGCCCCGGTAAATTGAAATGTACGTTCAGATCAAATATTGAATGTTTTATATTTTAATTTGAATGAAAACTGACTGAAACATTCGAATGGGCCTTCGAAACATATCCCATTGTGTTCGGAATGGGGGTAAAACGCTAAGGACGACAGTCGTTGGGTTTGGATTGGAGCTCGTGTGAGAAAGGGGGTATTTTTGGATTTTTAAAAATTTATAAATACAAAAAAAAATCTCATTGGTCGACGCCACTCTTCTTGCCTGATACCTCTGAACTCGAACGGCAGAAAAGCTTCGATTCTTCCCTCCTCCTTTTCTCTTCCATCTCTCAACGAAACTACCCCCTCCTGTGGAACTTTTTGAAGATCCGAGCGTCCTCTTCAAATCCATATAGGATTCGCCCTCCCTCGTTCAGTATTTCGCAAGATCCGACACCCTAAAATCGCCACCTTTCCGCCGTCGTAACCCCCTCCAGCCGCCGTCGAACTGGCCATCAGTGGTGGCGCTGGAAAGCCCCTTCCACCCCCTACGTTGTCGTGTAACCTGATCGAGACCACGTGCATTGGATTTGAAGTTATTGCAAAACCTAGTTTTGAACATTCAAAGAAAGGTACGGCTGTTAAATTATATAAACTATATTATAGCAGTTGAAAGCGCTACGGTTTTTGATTTCACTGTAAAAATCATATCTTTTTCGTTTCTTGACGAAATTCAGTAAAACAAGAGACAGTGGACTCGTGTGGACATCTTCTACATTCTAGAAGAGACCGCATATTTTTCTGAGCCTTCTGCTATTTTTGGTGGAGTGGAACCCAATGTGAGATTTCTAAATTATAAACGATATGGAAAACGACGATGTATAAATTATATAGTCGATGTATGAGTTATATAAGCGTTGTACACCTCATGTATAAGCGTTGTATAAGTTGTACGTTCGATATATAAGATATATATGCTTTTTAAAAATTATATATGAGTTGAATAGAAGTGAAATGCTTATATATATATATACGCCCCTCGTCCACAAAACATGGACGATATTTATTGGTTGTGATTGGTGTAAAAATTGGTTGATTATGAATGGTTGATTACGAATGGTTGATTAGAATTGTTTGTGGTTGAAATTGATTGATCGTGGTTGAAAAATACCCGTTTGTGGTTGAGAATTATTTGGTTGAAACCACATAGGATTAGTTTGTGGAAATGAAAAAAATACACATGCCGCCTACGTTCTAACTAGATGCATGAAATCCCCATTGTCAAAAGCTGCGAGGCTTTAAGGTAGGGCGAGGAGCTGTACTAGGGACGACCCCGGTTTTAACTACCCTGCCGTTATGCTGCCGAAATTTTGAATAATATTCATGTGTTAGAATTATTTTCATTGTTGAAACTATATTCGTGTGTTGAATAGAAAACCTTCATGTGTTGAATAGAAATTCATTCGTTGAATAGAAATTCATGTGTTGAATGGTATTCGTGTTTTAATATAAATCGTTGTATAATAAAAAAAACATATTTTTAACATCTATATGAACTATATAAAATAGCCGTGTTTTGAAATGAATTGTTTTACAATAAAAATCGCATTTTATTATATATATATATATATATATATACAAACTATAGAAAACCTTCATGTGTTGAATAGAAATTCATTCGTTGAATAGAAATTCATATGTTGAATGAAAGTCGTGTTTTAAAACAAATTGTTTTATAATAAAAATCATATTTTTAACATCTATATGAACTATATAAAATAGTCGTGTTTTCAAATGAATTATTTTACAATAAAAATCATATTTTTATTATATATATACAAACTATATAAAACCTTCATGTGTTGAATAGAAATTCATTCGTTGAATAGAAATTCATGTGTTGAATGGTATTCGTGTTTTAAAATAAATTGTTTTATAATAAAAATCATATTTTTAACATCTATATGAACTATATAAAATAGTCGTGTTTTTAAATGAATTGTTTTACAATAAAAATCACATTTTTATTATATACATGAATTATTAAAAATAGTGAAGTGTTGAAATAGAAGTCTGTTGGATAAAAATATCATTTTTATCAAATGTATGAAAAGAATAGGGTTTTGAAATCGAAGAATCGATTATATATATATATAATTAAATTAAATCGAATAACGAAGCTGCAGTTCGTGTTTTGAAACCGTGATTTCAAACGATTAGTGCGGGAGATCCGACCATCGGATTTTCCCGAAACCGTTGGGTTCGCTTTGGAAATATCTTTCCAACGACACCAACTTTGTGAAGATCCAACGGTTGGATTGTATGGAATGTTTAATTCAAATCTAAAGAAAAACCGCGCCAGAATCGATTTTATTTATATATATATATATAATTAAATTAAATCGAATAACGACGCTGTAGTTCGTATTTTGAAATCGAAACTTCAAACGATTGTACTGGGAGATCCGACCATCGGATTTTCCCAAAACTGGAACCGTTGGATTCGTTTTGAAAAGATCTTTCCAATGATATAAATTTTGTGAAGATCCAACGGTTAGATTTTCAGATATGTGTAAATCAAATCTTAAGAAAAACCGCGCCACGGCCGCGTTATGGCCCGAAGCGTCGTTTGAATAAATTGGCTATTTTAATTAAATAAAATTAGCGATAAATCATTATAGAATATTATAAACGATATGGAATGTGAAATTTAGAAATTAACTGAAGGTTAGCTGAGTCGAATGGTTTCCTGGGTTTTGATCTGATGTCGGTTTCGTCCTTCGGGGTTAATATTTGGGAAATCGTTCTATTACTGATTTACGGTTAGTGACCGATGAATTGGAATGATGCGTATGTTGTGTTTGAGTAGCACGCATTTATTATATACGCGAGTTGTTCAGAAAGACCGGGTTTATCACATTCTGAATAACTGAATCAACGATAAGAAATCGAAGATGAAGACGGTGGTTGAAGACCAGAGATCATCACCTAGTTTGGATGGTAACTGATGTCCTGATTGGGAGGCATCCCGAAATATGGATAATGAGTGGTGATCGTCCCGACGTACGCGGAGGTCGATGGGTATGTGAGGCATATAGTGCCTCCGGTTCCGTTCAGACGCAGAACGGACTTGCAAATGGACTGTGTGTCTGACATTGGAATTCATACTGTGTGATTGATAGCCATCAGTTGCATGATGTGAATTGCATGTGTGTCATGCTAAGATGCAGTGATCAAGGCTTCTGTTGAAAAGCAAAGTCTTGTAGTGATGATCAAAGCACCGCCTGTGTGGCGTAGCTTTGGGTATAACGTGAATTCGCGAGCCTCACACCCCGGTATGAACCAGAAACGGGAGAAGGACCTCAGGGAGGACATGCGTTTCTTTCTAGTTAGAGGTGGTGTCGGTGCTTGAACGGGCTGACATTTATATTATTTTCACCTATGTGGTTGTTGCTGTTGCGAGGCGCCTCGGTTATATCGGTCGATCCGGGACCGATGGAGTCATTCGTTGGCTCATTTACGCCCTAAAGGGCGGGGAAACGCAGTGTTCAGGCATAATAATCCACATCGGTGGACTGGCCCTGAAGATCCAAGGGGCAGCTACGGTTGTTCCTGAAAGGCGGGCTAGAGCGTCTCGAATTCGGTAAGGACTATCTTTTGCCTTGGTTCATGACGGAAATCCAATTTTCAAATACGACATCTTGCGGTTTTGATTATAATCCTATATTTGGCGACATAGTGGCATGGGACGCTCATGTCGTCTATGATTGATACTTATGATTTGAATTTTTTTTTGAAACATATAAACACTAGTAATAATATCAAATGCTTTTGTTTTATTCGTATTAAGCATATTTTGGCCATTATAAGGTAAAAACTCTATCCTCCGGTTTGCGTTGCATTGTGTGATGGGAACTGAGTCTTATAATGGTTTCATTTTTATAAAAAGCATTGCGATGTTTAAAAGATTGATTTGTTTTAAAGCACTGGCAATCCAATGGAGTAAACCCGTTATGCGAAAGTGGCGTGGTCCTGTGATTAGCCATATTATAAAATGTGTTAAGTAGATTTCTCATACCAGTCCCATGACTGACTCGTAGTTTGTTTCACTTGCAAACTCGGGTGTCTCTTTTTCTACAGGGGCAGCCCTGTATTCAGGTTTTAGCAGGATCTTTCTGGATAGCTGGAGCTGAAGATGGATTCTATCATTTATCTATTTTTATGCTGTTCAGGTCCTGTTGTACATATTATGTTTATTTTCCGCTGTAGACATTTATGTATAGCTGAACTGTATTTGTATTAAGTATGATCCTGTATACTGTGTAACTCTGATGATTACGTTTATCCAGTGTATTATTTGTACATTATCTTGTGTATTTATTTAATTCTGTTCTGCTGTTATCTGTTTATGTGTTATATTCCAAAGATTACCCTTGCCACCGTCAGTACGGGGTTTGGGGTCATCACAGCGTGGTATCAGAGCTTTGGTTAAGCTTAGCTCTAGTATATAACACATTAACGAACTCATCAGAGATAGAACCAGTAGTGTTCTAGGACGGGTAACTCATTACAGATGGGGTCAGTAGTATCCTAGTATGAGTATAGGAGAATAGGAATAACTCGTTAGAGATGGGGTCAGAAGTGCCCCAGGACGAGTTGAGAGTTATATGTTTATAAATAACGTATTTGTGATTATATATATAGTCTGGTTTTAGAAATATAATTTTTGAATATATAAAAGATATATATTTGGAAAGTAAAAGAGTGTATGAATTAACTTGTATGATTTTGAAAAGTTAAAAATAAAATTGATTGTGGTTTGTGTTGTATGATAGTGGGTTGGATTAATTCAATTATTATAATGATAGTTAATTTAATTAAAAAGAGAATGAATGGTAGAATTTATTCGATTAAATCACACATTGAACTGATTTAAAAATAGGTAGAAATATATACATGTGCATTATATATGTTTGAACAGGTAAATGGATTAACTGCTGAATAAAGAATTTATTTGCGTGCCCGACAAATAGGTAAACCTTAATGAGTTGGATGCGAAATATTATTATATCAACTCCTGTGAATACCCTTGAATGCGGAGTGTTGGTTTTTCTGTGTGTAATAATAAACGTCGCCATAGGGTAGTAACAATTAATTTTGAACTACACTACATGACATACTTCTTGAAGATAGGCATACTTCATCATATACCACATAAGCATTTGGAGCTTGTGTGACGAGGTGGAAGATTTACCATACGAGCGAGAGGCTTGTATGGCGATGACTATATTTTACAGGTTGAACTGATGACTGATATGACCATAGAAAATTGTAACGATAAATTGCCAGATTAATAAAAACCCCACACAGGTCTGGAGTTGACAATAATCACGTCTCTCTAGTCATTAGATATGGCATATGGATTATTTATTTCCCACATGGGACGAGGTAACGAGAATTTATTCTCTGGAGCAATTAAAAATACACACTCCCTCAGGCTTTGAGAGGGTGAGGAGAATTTATTCTCTGGAGTTATTATCTATACATCCTCCCCTGTAAACACCAGAATATATCACTATAAATATGTGTATGCTTTATAGGATTTATTGGGTACCTAATACGGCCCAATAAATTTCCAAACCCCTCCCCGTACAAAGGAGGTTATGGCGAAATTTTTCGAAAAATCCGGGTGTTAGTCAATTTTTTTGAAGAATTTAAAAATTCTCAAAAACTAAAAAGTTGCAGAATGGAAGCCGGATTGAACATAGAGTTGATTAATCAAACCACTTTCGACTTTGTTCCTTTTCGGGGACGAAATTTTTTAAGTGGGGGAGATTGTAACGCCCCGGAAAATCTGAACCAATTTAAATTTTTTTAATTGGCTATTGTAGTGGATTTTAAATATTTAAAATAAATATTTTAAATAATAACGATGAAAAGTAAGTTTGAATCGACATTTGAAAACGAATATAATTAATTCTAATTATAAACAATGCCTGAAATGGCGCAGTAGTTTCAAATTTTGAATTCAAACTTTAACTGACTGTACCGGGTGCAAAACAAAACGGATTTGAGTGAAACCAAAAATATTTAAATCTGTTAGTGAATATCTTTCTAACGAATCTGAAAAATCAAAGTTTCATAGCGGGAAGCAAAAGTTATGGCCAAATGAATTTTCAGAAAGGTCGCTATAGAATATATATAGCCCGTGAAAATGGCCATTTTTGCAAACGACCTCGAAATTTGATGATACCACTTTTGTTGGATTCAGGATGTTAAACTATTGCTAGGTTTCATATTTCATAATTTTTGAAGCTAGTATGTGATGACCCCAAACTTCCACGGAATGAAAGCAGGAGTAATCATTTTTGGAATACAACATAAATACAATAAAACAGAACACAGATACAATATAGCAAAGGAAATTCATAGAGTAATAACATTATAGCAGCGAAAAAATATAATGTCATCAATCACAGAAAATCCACAGTCACAGAATCTAAGCTATTACAACAAGTTTGCAGAAAAGAAATAAGTTTGATGTCTAAAAAGAAAAGAAAAGATGCCATAGAAACAAAAGATAAATGTCTTCAAGCTCCAAGTCATCACCTCTCTACTTCAGCAAATCCAAGAGACAGAAAATAAGCAGCTCCAAAGAAAAGACTACAAGCAAATTATGAACCTGTCTACTTGGCTGCCCGTGTATAAGAGAGGGCACCCAAGTTTGCAAAAAGGTGAAACAAACTATGGGTCAGTCGTGGGACTGGTGTGAGAATTCTTAACTAAAATAACTATTAGAATAAGGCAAATCCAAAGACCACGCCGCTAACGCGGAACGGGTTTACTCTAATGGGCTGCCGTGCATAATTTAAAGTGTCATAACAAATAAATAAGTACATCGTAAACAACGCAATGCTTTTTGGAAAAAAAAATGGAATCACCATAAGACCCAAGTCCAATCACACAATGCAACGCACACCAGAGGATAGGGTTTTACCTTATGGTGATTAAACATGCTAAATACGGCAAATACGCATCTAATATTATTATTAGTGTATATGAAAGCATTTCAAAGTAAATGTATTAATCCTAGGAAGCATAGGTACCATATACTATGCCTCCGTACTAGTAATACAATCAAATTCGTCGGTTCGTATTTGGATTTTGGTTTCCATCATGAGTCAAGGCTAGAGCGGAGCTCCTTACCGATTCGAGACACTCTAGCTAGTGCCTCAGGATTCCCCGCAGAGAACCCTTGGAAATGGCAGGGCTGGTCCGCAAATACAGCTTAGCGGATTGGCAATTCCTAAGCACACGTTTCCCGGTCCTATAGGACCTATCCGAGGCGCGCCACATTCCATCATCCACATAAGTAAAGTATCAGCGCTGGGAGGTCCCTGACACTACTTCTAGCTAGAAAGAAACGTGTTGCTTTCCCTGCGTTCCCTTCGCCCGTTTTAGACTCTACCGGTTTGTGAGGCTCGTGAGGTTACGTAATACACAAAGCTCTGCTTATTCAAGCAGTGCTTTGATCGTCACCACAAGGTTCTGCTTTTCAACAAGAAACCTTGATCATTGCATCTTAGTATGCCACACTGTCACTCCATGCCATACCATTGCTTCTCCATCAATACATAAATGGGTGTTAAGTAGAGAATAAATTCTCCACCACCAATATTTATATATTAACAGAAAATCAACAATATGATATATAACGAAGTACGATGTCAGACACACCATCCATTTAAACTTATGCTCTGGGTTTGAACGAAAGTCAAATCCGTGAAACCAACACGTACGTCTGGGCAATGACCTTGACCAATGAATTGGTAGCAAGTCAATTCAGGGTCTCGATCACTGTCCATTCGAGGGAAGATTTACGGTCTTCATACGTCGTCTTCTTACTTCGATCTTTAACGCCGCTGGATTAATTTGGGATGAGAATATCTCGGACTTCCCAAACAATCCTCGTATATATATACATATATATATATATATATTTTGAAAATCCTTCTTATTTGTTAATTATTATTTTTATTAACAATTCATTCTATTTTAATTATTTAAAATAATCAAACTTCTTATTTAACGACGCAATCTCAAAATCATATTTTTATTTACATTGAATTAAAATGTAAACTTTCATTACATATCACATTCTTGTTTTCTTCACATTTAATAAAATGCAAACTTGAAATTACATGTCACATTCTTACTTATTTACATTGAATAAAATGTAAACTTGCATTTACATGTCGCATTCTTACCTATTTACATTGAATAAAATGTAAACTCATCCTACGGTGGAATTCCTTTATTTTAACATTAAAAATAATGTTGACTTATCCTATGGTTAAATTACCCTTTATTAACATTAAAAATAATGTTAACTCACCCTATGGTGTTATTCCTTCTTAATTTCATAAAAAAAAATGTAACATTCCTACGGTCAATTCTCTTTTATGTTAACATTATAAAATAATGTTAATTTTATCCTACGAAGTAATTCTCTTAATATTAACATTAAAAATAAATGTATATTAACCCTATGGTTAAATTATCCTTTATTAACATTAAAAATAATGTAATCTCATCCTATGTTAAATTACTTTATTACTTTACTTTAAAAATAATGTAGCTCAATCCTACGGTTAAGTTACTCTTTAATTTAACATTAAAATTATGTTAATTCAACCTACGGTTGAATTTCCTTTATTTTAAAATAAACAAAATATAATGTTAATTCATACTACGGTGGAATTCACTATATATTAACATTAAAAACAATGTTAATTCATCTTACGGTCAAATTCCTTATATACTAACATTATAAATAATGTTAATTACCCTATGGTGAAATTCTTTTATTTAAACATTAAAAATAATGTTAAATCCTTCTACGGTGAAATTCTTTTACTTTAACATTAAAAATAATGTTAATCATCCTACGATGTAAATTCTTTTTATTTAACATTAAAAATAATGTTAATCTTATCATACGTTTAAATTACGCATCATTAACATTAAAAATAAAGTTAATTTTATCATACGGTTAAATTTCCTTTATATTAACATTATAAATAATGTAAACTAAATCCTATGGTTGAAATTTCTAGTTAATTTACATTAAAAATGTCCATTTCATCCTACGGTAAAATTACTATTTAATTGACATTAAAAATGTCCATTTTTCATGCATTGTAAATTACTTATTTTTAACATCAAAAATAATATTAATTCCTCATACAACGTAAATTCTTATTTGTATCATTAACAAAATTGTTAATTTTCATTCGATGTGAATACTTATTTTTAACATTGACACAAAAATGTTAATTTATCATACGTTGTAAATACTTTTATATTAACATTAAAAATATTAATGACATCCTACGGTTAAAATTTTATTATATTAACATTAAAAATGTTAATTACATCATACGGTGTTATCTTTAACATTAAAAATGTTAAATTTACACATGCGGTGAAATTACTATTTAATTAACATTAAAAATGTTAATTGCTCATGCGGTGTAGTTTCTTATTATCAACATTTAAAAATAATGTTACTTTCTCATACCATGTAAATTCCTTATATTTAACATTAAACAAAATGTTAATTTCTCATCACTTTAATTTTACATAATTCAATGTAAATTTCATGTTAACACAAATTCCTACTTTGGTTTTACATAATTAAATGTAAATTTATGTCATTCCAAATTTCATACCTTAATTTTACATAATTAAATGTAAATTTAATGTTAACACCAATTCCTACTTTAATTACATTGATAAAAATGTAATCTTTTTCCTACGGTGAAGTCCTTGAATATATTACATTAATAAAAATGTAAACTTTATTTACCTATCACATTCTTAATAAAATAAAACGTAAACTTTAGTTACATTTCACATTCTCAATTTGTTTACATAAAATAAAAGGTAAACTTTAGTTACATTTCTAGAAATTTAAATTTCACCTATGGAGTAAATTCTTATATATATTACATTAATAAGAATGTATATTGTGCATACAGTTAAAATTACCATTTTATTCACATTACAATTTATTCACATTAATAAAATGTGTTACATGTCTAATAATTCATTTTATTCACATAAGTAAAAATGTGAAATTTTACATGTCCCATATTAAATTTATAATATTAACATTAAAAATGTTAATGTCATCATACGGTTGAATTTTTATAATATTAACATTAAAAATGTTAATGTACATACGGTTGAATTTTTATAATATTAACATTAAAAATGTTAATGTACATACGGTTGAATTTTTATAATATTAACATTAAAAATGTTAATGTACATACGGTTGAATTTTTATAATATTAACATTAAAAATGTTAATTTCATCCTACGTTTTATTTCTTTCTATATTAACATAAAAAAAATGTTAATGTACACTTGCGGTAAAATTACTATTTAATTAACATTAAAAATGTTAATTTTTCATGCATTGAAAATTTCTTATTATTAACACCAAAATTGTAAAGACCCGCAAATTCCCACTTTGTAATTTTTATAATATTAATATTAAAAATGTTAATTTACATAAGTGGTGAGTTTTATAACGTTAACATTACAAATATTGATTTACATATGTGGTGAACTTTACTTTTTACTAACATTTTAAAAAAAAAATGTTAATCTTCATGCATTGCAAATGCTTCTTATTAACATCAAAAATGATGTTAATCTCTCAACAATGTAAGTTACTTATTATTAATATCAAAATAATGTTACTTTTTCCCCATTTCAATTTTACATAAGAAGAGAATATAAATCTCATCACAAGTAGCATTCATCACAAGTAGCATTCTTAATTTATTTGCATCAAATAAATTGTAAATTTTCATCGCATCGCATGACCACACATCCAAACATAACCACAAATCCAAATCCAATAACTAGCATCCAGGTGATTACAAGGTGATGTTATAACTGGGCATTAGTAAAATCAACACGGTGTAATTAAATAAAGAACATATAAATAATTTTAATTAATTTATAATTCAGATTTAAACCTGAAATTTCAGGTCTAATCACATAGCATTATAGACAATTCCGATTTCACGTCATATGTTATGATCGGTTTAGATCTATGTTTAAATATCATGTCGTATCGGTTCTACTGTTAATAATCATAAAAATAATAATAAAATAAATTAAATTAAATAAAAATAAAATTCTCACAGTGGTCTAGTCAGAGAGGTGATTCAGGTTCGGTCAGATTCGGTGTTCCAATTCAAGACGATTTCAGATCTGGAACGATTCGAATACAAATTCATACACAAAATCAAAAATCAGCTTTTTACAACTGGCTGTGTAACGCTTAAAAGCGTGGGGAAATCTGAAGTGAATTTTACCTTAGAACATTCAAAACTTTAAATCAGAAAATCAGGAGCTACAGGCGATGGATTTGGACACCGTTTGTTGGAGAAGAACCGGGGAAGAGAGGCCGACTTGCGCCGGGAAAGGGGAGAGGTGCGCACGCACCAGGTGGCGGCGGCGGGGGCGTTTTGGGCGCGGGTTGAGGGTGGTGGTGGCGGAGATTCGGGCGACGGTTCGAGGTGATTCTTGTCGGAGATCGTAGGGCTCGAGAATCTCTTCGAAACGAGTATAAGTATGCGATTTTTCGTTGAGAAATGAGTGAGAAAACGGAGTTTGTAATTCTGAGTAGTGATGGGTTTCGGCGGCTCAGCAAAGAGGAAGAAGACGGACGTGAATAGTGTTTTTATATTAAAATATTAGGTTAAATTAATCATTATTTAATTAGCCCGATTAAGCCCGTTTTGGTCCGAACTCCGATTCAGGCCCAACGACTGTCGTTCATACCATTTAGCCCCCGTTCCGAACTCATCTGGATATGTCTCATCAGCCCACGAGATCGTCTTGGCCTTCGTTTTTCAGTTTTAAATATAAATCATTATTTTAAATTCAAACGTACGCAGAAATTCACCAAGGTCAAAAATTAACTTCAAAAATCCTCGAAAAATATATTTAGCTATGTTTTGATGTTGTGGACCTATGAAAATTAATTTCGTTCAATTCTGAGCTAGTATGAATTTTTAAAGTCAAAAATTGTCCGTTTACACTGAAAAATCAATTATAATTATATTTTAATTCCAAAAATTACCGAAAAATCATTTTTAGTTTTGTTTTGATGATACGAATCCAACGAAATTTATTTCGTTCGATTCTGAGACTTTTTGAAAAATGGCTATTTTCAAGGCGAATATATTTAATATTAAAAATACATTTTTAAACAAATATTTTCTGAAACTCGAAACATATAAGTGTTTACTGTTTTTCAATGCAGAAACATCATTCTGAAACCAATGGAAGTGGTTTCGAGTTCAAATTCCTTCGTATGCAAAAAGTAGCATTTTTGTCCTATGCAAATTACCCACCGACCTTTCTAAAAATTGAATTGGCCATAACTTTTGATTTCCGCTATGAAATTTCGATTTTTCGGATTCGTTGGAAAGATATTTTTAAATAGATTCTAATATTTTTGGTTTTACTAAAATCCGTTAAATTTTGCATCCTGTATGGTCAGTCAAAGTTCAAGTTTGACTTTTTAAAGTACCGCACCATTTCTAGCTCTTTTTATAATTAAAATTAATTTATTCATTCTAACTTCGATTTGAACCAAATTTGTGATCCTTATTATTTAAAATAGATTATTTTAAATATCAAAACTCATTTAAAATCACTTAAAATAAATTTTAACTTGGCCTCAAAATTCAGGGTTGTTACAGTCTCCCCCACTTAAAAACTTTTCGTCCCCGAAAAGGAAAAAGAAAAATAGAAGAAGAAGAATAAACACAGTCTTCTTCGAATGCACGATCAAGGGAAGAGTCAAAATACATCGGTAATGGTGATTCTAAGAGATAGAAAAGATCGAAGGACGAAAGAAAAGATGACGATAAAGTGACTGACTATAATGTATCTCATGAAATGTTCGCCGTAGAATATAGTGATTCTACGTAAACGAATTATTATAAATATGTTATATTCCGCTTTGTAAACCAAAGCTCGGATACCAACTGTGATGACCCCAAACTTCCACGGAATGAAAGCAGGAGTAATCATTTTTGGAATACAACATAAATACAATAAAATAGAACACAGATACAATATAGCAAAGGAAATTCATAGAGTAATAACATTATAGCAGCGGAAAAATATAATGTCATCAATCACAGAAAATCCACAGTCACAGAATCTAAGCTATTACAACAAGTTTGCAGAAAATAAATAAGTTTGATGTCTAAAAAGAAAAGAAAAGATGCCATAGAAACAAAAGATGAATGTCTTCAAGCTCCAAGTCATCACCTCTCTACTTCAGCAAATCCAAGAGACAGAAAATAAGCAGCTCCAAAGAAAAGACTACAAGCAAATTATGAACCTGTCTACTTGGCTGCCCGTGTATAAGAGAGGGCACCCAAGTTTGCAAAAAGGTGAAACAAACTATGGGTCAGTCGTGGGACTGGTGTGAGAATTCTTAACTAAAATAACTATTAGAATAAGGCAAATCCAAAGACCATGCCGCTAACGCGGAACGGGTTTACTCTAATGGGCTGTCGTGCATAATTTAAAGTGTCATAACAAATAAATAAGTACATCGTAAACAACGCAATGCTTTTTGGAAAAAAAATGGAATCACCATAAGACCCAAGTCCCATCACACAATGCAACGCACACCAGAGGATAGGGTTTTACCTTATGGTGATTAAACATGCTAAATACGGCAAATACGCATCTAATATTATTAATAGTGTATATGAAAGCATTTCAAAGTAAATGTATTAATCCTAGGAAGCATAGGTACCATATACTATGCCTCCGTACTAGTAATACAATCAAATTCGTCGGTTCGTATTTGGATTTTGGTTTCCATCATGAGTCAAGGCTAGAGCGGAGCTCCTTACCGATTCGAGACACTCTAGCTAGCGCCTCAGGATTCCCTGCGGAGAACCCTGGGAAATGGCAGGGCCAGTCCGCAAATACAGCTTAGCGGATTGGCAATTCCTAAGCACACGTTTCCCGGTCCTATAGGACCTATCCGAGGCGCGCCACATTCCATCATCCACATAAGTAAAGTATCAGCGCTGGGAGGTCCCTGACACTACTTCTAGCTAGAAAGAAACGTGTTGCTTTCCCTGCGTTCCCTTCGCCCGTTTTAGACTCTACCGGTTTGTGAGGCTCGTGAGGTTACGTAATACACAAAGCTCTGCTTATTCAAGCAGTGCTTTGATCGTCACCACAAGGTTCTGCTTTTCAACAAGAAACCTTGATCATTGCATCTTAGTATGCCACACTGTCACTCCATGCCATACCATTGCTTCTCCATCAATACATAAATGGGTGTTAAGTAGAGAATAAATTCTCCACCACCAATATTTATATATTAACAGAAAATCAACAATATGATATATAACGAAGTACGATGTCAGACACACCATCCATTAAAACTTATGCTCTGGGTCTGAACGAAAGTCAAATCCGTGAAACCAACACGTACGTCTGGGCAATGACCTTGACCCATGAATTGGTAGCAAGTCAATTCAGGGTCTCGATCACTGTCCATTCGAGGGAAGATTTACGGTCTTCATACGTCGTCTTCTTACTTCGATCTTTAACGCCGCTGGATTAATTTGGGATGAGAATATCTCGGACTTCCCAAACAATCCTCGTATATATATACATATATATATATATATTGAAAATCCTTCTTATTTGTTAATAATTATTTTTATTAACAATTCATTCTATTTTAATTATTTAAAATAGTCAAACTTCTTATTTAACGACGCATTCTCAAAATCATATTTTTATTTACATTGAATTAAAATGTAAACTTTCATTACATACCACATTCTTGTTTTCTTTACATTTAATAAAATGCAAACTTGAAATTACATGTCACATTCTTACTTATTTACATTGAATAAAATGTAAACTTGCATTTACATGTCGCATTCTTACCTATTTACATTGAATAAAATGTAAACTCATCCTACGGTGGAATTCCTTTATTTTAACATTAAAAATAATGTTGACTTATCCTATGGTTAAATTACCCTTTATTAACATTAAAAATAATGTTAACTCACCCTATGGTGTTATTCCTTCTTAATTTCATAAAAAAAAATGTAACATTCCTACGGTCAATTCTCTTTTATGTTAACATTATAAAATAATGTTAATTTTATCCTACGAAGTAATTCTCTTAATATTAACATTAAAAATAAATGTATATTAACCCTATGGTTAAATTATCCTTTATTAACATTAAAAATAATGTAATCTCATCCTATGTTAAATTACTTTATTACTTTACTTTAAAAATAATGTAGCTCAATCCTACGGTTAAGTTACTCTTTAATTTAACATTAAAATTATGTTAATTCAACCTACGATTGAATTTCCTTTATTTTAACATAAACAAAATATAATGTTAATTCATACTACGGTGGAATTCACTATATATTAACATTAAAAACAATGTTAATTCATCTTACGGTCAAATTCCTTATATACTAACATTATAAATAATGTTAATTACCCTATGGTGAAATTCTTTTATTTAAACATTAAAAATAATGTTAAAACCTTATACGGTGAAATTCTTTTACTTTAACATTAAAAATAATGTTAATCATCCTACGATGTAAATTCTTTTTATTTAACATTAAAAATAATGTTAATCTTATCATACGTTTAAATTAGGCATCATTAACATTAAAAATAAAGTTAATTTTATCATACGGTTAAATTTCCTTTATATTAACATTATAAATAATGTTAACTAAATCCTATGGTTGAAATTTCTAGTTAATTTACATTAAAAATGTCCATTTCATCCGACGGTAAAATTACTATTTAATTGACATTAAAAATGTCCATTTTTCATGCATTGTAAATTACTTATTTTTAACATAAAAAATAATATTAATTCCTCATACAACGTAAATTCTTATTTGTATCATTAACAAAATTGTTAATTTTCATTCGATGTGAATACTTATTTTTAACATTGACACAAAAATGTTAATTTATCATACGTTGTAACTACTTTTATATTAACATTAAAAATATTAATGACATCCTACGGTTAAAATTTTATTATATTAACATTAAAAATGTTAATTACATCATACGGTGTTATCTTTAACATTAAAAATGTTAAATTTACACATGCGGTGAAATTACTATTTAATTAACATTAAAAATGTTAATTGCTCATGCGGTGTAGTTTCTTATTATCAACATTTAAAAATAATGTTACTTTCTCATACCATGTAAATTCCTTATATTTAACATTAAACAAAATGTTAATTTCTCATCACTTTAATTTTACATAATTCAATGTAAATTTCATGTTAACATAAATTCCTACTTTGGTTTTACATAATTAAATGTAAATTTATGTCATTCCAAATTTCATACCTTAATTTTACATAATTAAATGTAAATTTAATGTTAACACCAATTCCTACTTTAATTACATTGATAAAAATGTAATCTTTTTCCTACGGTGAAGTCCTTGAATATATTACATTAATAAAAATGTAAACTTTATTTACCTATCACATTCTTAATAAAATAAAACGTAAACTTTAGTTACATTTCACATTCTCAATTTGTTTACATAAAATAAAAGGTAAACTTTAGTTACATTTCTAGAAATTTAAATTTCACCTGTGGAGTAAATTCTTATATATATTACATTAATAAGAATGTATATTGTGCATACAGTTAAAATTACCATTTTATTCACATTACAATTTATTCACATTAATAAAATGTGTTACATGTCTAATAATTCATTTTATTCACATAAGTAAAAATGTGAAATTTTACATGTCCCATATTAAATTTATAATATTAACATTAAAAATGTTAATGTCATCATACGGTTGAATTTTTATAATATTAACATTAAAAATGTTAATGTACATACGGTTGAATTTTTATAATATTAACATTAAAAATGTTAATGTACATACGGTTGAATTTTTATAATATTAACATTAAAAATGTTAATGTACATACGGTTGAATTTTTATAATATTAACATTAAAAATGTTAATTTCATCCTACGTTTTATTTCTTTCTATATTAACATAAAAAAAATTTTAATGTACACTTGCGGTAAAATTACTATTTAATTAACATTAAAAATGTTAATTTTTCATGCATTGAAAATTTCTTATTATTAACACCAAAATTGTAAAGACCCGCAAATTCCCACTTTGTAATTTTTATAATATTAATATTAAAAATGTTAATTTACATAAGTGGTGAGTTTTATAACGTTAACATTACAAATGTTGATTTACATATGTGGTGAACTTTACTTTTTACTAACATTTTAAAAAAAAATGTTAATCTTCATGCATTGCAAATGCTTCTTATTAACATCAAAAATGATGTTAATCTCTCAACAATGTAAGTTACTTATTATTAATATCAAAATAATGTTACTTTTTCCCCATTTCAATTTTACATAAGAAGAGAATATAAATCTCATCACAAGTAGCATTCTTAATTTATTTGCATCAAATAAATTATAAATTTTCATCGCATCGCATGACCACACATCCAAACATAACCACAAATCCAAATCCAATAACTAGCATCTAGGCGATTACAAGGTGATGTTATAACTGGGCATTAGTAAAATCAATATGGTGTAATTAAATAAAGAACATATAAATAATTTTAATTAATTTATAATTCAGATTTAAACCTGAAATTTCAGGTCTAATCACATAGCATTATAGACAATTCCGATTTCACGTCATATGTTATGATTGGTTTAGATCTATGTTTAAATATCATGTCGTATCGGTTCTACTGTTAATAATCATAAAAATAATAATAAAATAAATTAAATTAAATAAAAATAAAATTCTCACAGTGGTCTAGTCAGAGAGGTGATTCAGGTTCGGTCAGATTCGGTGTTCCAATTCAAGACGATTTCAGATCTGGAACGATTCGAATACAAATTCATACACAAAATCAAAAATCAGCTTTTTACAACTGGCTGTGTAACGCTTAAAAGCGTGGGGAAATCTGAAGTGAATTTTACCTTAGAACATTCAAAACTTTAAATCAGAAAATCAGGAGCTACAGGCGATGGATTTGGACACCGTTTGTTGGAGAAGAACCGGGGAAGAGAGGCCGACTTGCGCCGGGAAAGGGGAGAGGTGCGCACGCACCAGGTGGCGGCGGCGGGGGCGTTTTGGGCGCGGGTTGAGGGTGGTGGCGGCGGAGATTCGGGCGACGGTTCGAGGTGATTCTTGTCGGAGATCGTAGGGCTCGAGAATCTCTTCGAAACGAGTATAAGTATGCGATTTTTCGTTGAGAAATGAGTGAGAAAACGGAGTTTGAAATTCTGAGTAGTGATGGGTTTCGGCGGCTCAGCAAAGAGGAAGAAGACGGACGTGAATAGTGTTTTTATATTAAAATATTAGGTTAAATTAATCATTATTTAATTGGCCCGCTTAAGCCCGTTTTGGTCCGAACTCCGATTCAGGCCCAACAACTGTCGTTCATACCATTTAGCCCCCGTTCCGAACTCATCTGGATATGTCTCATCAGCCCACGAGATCGTCTTGGCCTTCGTTTTTCAGTTTTAAATATAAATCATTATTTTAAATTCAAACGTACGCAGAAATTCACCGAGGTCACAAATTAACTTCAAAAATCCTCGAAAAATATATTTAGCTATGTTTTGATGCTATGGACCTATAAAAATTAATTTCGTTCAATTCTGAGCTAGTATGAATTTTTAATGAATTTTTAAAGTCAAAAATTGTCCGTTTACACTGAAAAATCAATTATAATTATATTTTAATTCCAAAAATTACCGAAAAATCATTTCTAGCTTTGTTTTGATGATACGAATCCAACGAAATTTATTTCTTTCGATTCTGAGACTTTTTGAAAAATGGCTATTTTCAAGGCGAATATATTTAATATTAAAAATACATTTTTAAACAAATTTTCTGAAACTCGAAACATATAAGTGTTTACTGTTTTTCAATGCAGAAACATCATTCTGAAACCAATGGAAGTGGTTTCGAGTTCAAATTCCTTCGTATGCAGAAAGTAGCATTTTTGTCCTATGCAAATTACCCACCGACCTTTCTAAAAACTGAATTGGCCATAACTTTTGATTTCCGCTATGAAATTTCGATTTTTCGGATTCGTCGAAAAGATATTTTTAAATAGATTCTAATATTTTTGGTTTTACTAAAATCCGTTAAATTTTGCATCCTGTAAGGTCAGTCAAAGTTTAAGTTTGACTTTTCAAATTACCGCACCATTTCTAGCTCTTTTTATAATTAAAATTAATTTATTCATTCTAACCTCGATTTGAACCAAATTTGTGATCCTTATTATTTAAAATAGATTATTTTAAATATCAAAACTCATTTAAAATCACTTAAAATAAATTTTAACTTGGCCCCAAAATTCAGGGCTGTTACAGTCTCCCCCACTTAAAAACTTTTCGTCCCCGAAAAGAAAACAGAAAAATAGAAGAGGAAGAATAAACACAGTCTTCTTCGAATGCACGATCAAGGGAAGAGTCAAAATACATCGGTAATGGTGATTCTAAGAGATAGAAAAGTTCGAAGGACGAAAGAAAAGATGACGATAAAGTGACTGGCTATTATGTATCTCATGAAATGTTCGCCGTAGAATATAGTGATTCTACGTAAACGAATTATTATAAATATGTTATATTCCGCTTTGTAAACCAAAGCTCTGATACCAACTGTGATGACCCCAAACTTCCACGGAATGAAAGCAGGAGTAATCATTTTTGGAATACAACATAAATACAATAAAACAGAACACAGATACAATATAGCAAAGGAAATTCATAGAGTAATAACATTATAGCAGCGGAAAAATATAATGTCATCAATCACAGAAAATCCACAGTCACAGAATCTAAGCTATTACAACAAGTTTGCAGAAAATAAATAAGTTTGATGTCTAAAAAGAAAAGAAAAGATGCCATAGAAACAAAAGATAAATGTCTTCAAGCTCCAAGTCATCACCTCTCTACTTCAGCAAATCCAAGAGACAGAAAATAAGTAGCTCCAAAGAAAAGACTACAAGCAAATTATGAACCTGTCTACTTGGCTGCCCGTGTATAAGAGAGGGCACCCAAGTTTGCAAAAAGGTGAAACAAACTATGGGTCAGTCGTGGGACTGGTGTGAGAATTCTTAACTAAAATAACTATTAGAATAAGGCAAATCCAAAGACCACGCCGCTAACGCGGAACGGGTTTACTCTAATGGGCTGCCATGCATAATTTAAAGTGTCATAACAAATAAATAAGTACATCGTAAACAACGCAATGCTTTTTGGAAAAAAAATGGAATCACCATAAGACCCAAGTTCCATCACACAATGCAACGCACACCAGAGGATAGGGTTTTACCTTATGGTGATTAAACATGCTAAATACGGCAAATACGCATCTAATATTATTATTAGTGTATATGAAAGCATTTCAAAGTAAATGTATTAATCCTAGGAAGCATAGGTACCATATACTATGCCTCCGTACTAGTAATACAATCAAATTCGTCGGTTCGTATTTGGATTTTGGTTTCCATCATGAGTCAAGGCTAGAGCGGAGCTCCTTACCGATTCGAGACACTCTAGCTAGTGCCTCAGGATTCCCCGCGGAGAACCCTTGGAAATGGCAGGGCCGGTCCGCAAATACAGCTTAGCGGATTGGCAATTCCTAAGCATACGTTTCCCGGTCCTATAGGACCTATCCGAGGCGCGCCACATTCCATCATCCACATAAGTAAAGTATCAGCGCTGGGAGGTCCCTGACACTACTTCTAGCTAGAAAGAAACGTGCTGCTTTCCCTGCGTTCCCTTCGCCCGTTTTAGACTCTACCGGTTTGTGAGGCTCGTGAGGTTACGTAATACACAAAGCTCTGCTTATTCAAGCAGTGCTTTGATCGTCACCACAAGGTTCTGCTTTTCAACAAGAAACCTTGATCATTGCATCTTAGTATGCCACACTGTCACTCCATGCCATACCATTGCTTCTCCATCAATACATAAATGAGTGTTAAGTAGAGAATAAATTCTCCACCACCAATATTTATATATTAACAGAAAATCAACAATATGATATATAACGAAGTACGATGTCAGACATACCATCCATTTAAACTTATGCTCTGGGTCTGAACGAAAGTCAAATCCGTAAAACCAACACGTACGTCTGGGCAATGACCTTGACCCATGAATTGGTAGCAAGTCAATTCAGGGTCTCGATCACTGTCCATTCGAGGGAAGATTTACGGTCTTCATACGTCGTCTTCTTACTTCGATCTTTAACGCCGCTGGACTAATTTGGGATGAGAATATCTCGGACTTCCCAAACAATCCTCGTATATATATACATATATATATATATTTTGAAAATCCTTCTTATTTGTTAATAATTATTTTTATTAACAATTCATTCTATTTTAATTATTTAAAATAGTCAAACTTCTTATTTAACGACGCATTCTCAAAATCATATTTTTATTTACATTGAATTAAAATGTAAACTTTCATTACATATCACATTCTTGTTTTCTTTACATTTAATAAAATGCAAACTTGAAATTACATGTCACATTCTTACTTATTTACATTGAATAAAATGTAAACTTTTACATGTCGCATTCTTAACTATTTACATTGAATAAAATGTAAACTCATCCTACGGTGGAATTCCTTTATTTTAACATTAAAAATAATGTTGACTTATCCTATGGTTAAATTACCCTTTATTAACATTAAAAATAATGTTAACTCACCCTATGGTGTTATGCCTTCTTAACTTCATAAAAAAAATGTAGCATTCCTACGGTCAATTCTCTTTTATGTTAACATTATAAAATAATGTTAATTTTATCCTACGAAGTAATTCTCTTAATATTAACATTAAAAATAAATGTATATTAACCCTATGGTTAAATTATCCATTATTAACATTAAAAATAATGTAATCTCATCCTATGTTAAATTACTTTATTACTTTACATTAAAAATAATGTAGCTCAATCCTACGGTTAAGTTACTCTTTAATTTAACATTAAAATTATGTTAATTCAACCTACGGTTGAATTTCCTTTATTTTAACATAAACAAAATATAATATTAATTCATACTACAGTGGAATTCACTATATATTAACATTAAAAACAATGTTAATTCATCTTACGGTCAAATTCCTTATATACTAACATTATAAATAATGTTAATTACCCTATGGTGAAATTCTTTTATTTAAACATTAAAAATAATGTTAAATCCTTCTACGGTGAAATTCTTTTACTTTAACATTAAAAATAATGTTAATCATCCTACGATGTAAATTCTTTTTATTTAACATTAAAAATAATGTTAATCTTATCATACGTTTAAATTACGCATCATTAACATTAAAAATAAAGTTAATTTTATCATACGGTTAAATTTCCTTTATATTAACATTATAAATAATGTTAACTAAATCCTATGGTTGAAATTTCTAGTTAATTTACATTAAAAATGTCCATTTCATCCTACGGTAAAATTACTATTTAATTAACATTAAAAATGTCCATTTTTCATGCATTGTAAATTACTTATTTTTAACATCAAAAATAATATTAATTCCTCATACAACGTAAATTCTTATTTGTATCATTAACAAAATTGTTAATTTTCATTCGATGTGAATACTTATTTTTAACATTGACACAAAAATGTTAATTTATCATACGTTGTAAATACTTTTATATTAACATTAAAAATATTAATGACATCCTACGGTTAAAATTTTATTATATTAACATTAAAAATGTTAATTACATCATACGGTGTTATCTTTAACATTAAAAATGTTAAATTTACACATGCGGTGAAATCACTATTTAATTAACATTAAAAATGTTAATTGCTCATGCGGTGTAGTTTCTTA
This sequence comes from Allium sativum, assembly GCA_030737875.1. NCBI lineage: Eukaryota > Viridiplantae > Streptophyta > Magnoliopsida > Asparagales > Amaryllidaceae > Allium > Allium sativum. The sequence continues at coordinate 252,772,812 of CM060920.1, forward strand.
TTATCAACATTTAAAAATAATGTTACTTTCTCATACCATGTAAATTCCTTATATTTAACATTAAACAAAATGTTAATTTCTCATCACTTTAATTTTACATAATTCAATGTAAATTTCATGTTAACACAAATTCCTACTTTGGTTTTACATAATTAAATGTAAATTTATGTCATTCCAAATTTCATACCTTAATTTTACATAATTAAATGTAAATTTAATGTTAACACCAATTCCTACTTTAATTACATTGATAAAAATGTAATCTTTTTCCTACGGTGAAGTCCTTGAATATATTACATTAATAAAAATGTAAACTTTATTTACCTATCACATTCTTAATAAAATAAAACGTAAACTTTAGTTACATTTCACATTCTCAATTTGTTTACATAAAATAAAAGGTAAACTTTAGTTACATTTCTAGAAATTTAAATTTCACCTATGGAGTAAATTCTTATATATATTACATTAATAAGAATGTATATTGTGCATACAGTTAAAATTACCATTTTATTCACATTACAATTTATTCACATTAATAAAATGTGTTACATGTCTAATAATTCATTTTATTCACATAAGTAAAAATGTGAAATTTTACATGTCCCATATTAAATTTATAATATTAACATTAAAAATGTTAATGTCATCAGACGGTTGAATTTTTATAATATTAACATTAAAAATGTTAATGTACATACGGTTGAATTTTTATAATATTAACATTAAAAATGTTAATGTACATACGGTTGAATTTTTATAATATTAACATTAAAAATGTTAATGTACATACGGTTGAATTTTTATAATATTAACATTAAAAATGTTAATTTCATCCTACGTTTTATTTCTTTCTATATTAACATAAAAAAAATGTTAATGTACACTTGCGGTAAAATTACTATTTAATTAACATTAAAAATGTTAATTTTTCATGCATTGAAAATTTCTTATTATTAACACCAAAATTGTAAAGACCCGCAAATTCCCACTTTGTAATTTTTATAATATTAATATTAAAAATGTTAATTTACATAAGTGGTGAGTTTTATAACGTTAACATTACAAATGTTGATTTACATATGTGGTGAACTTTACTTTTTACTAACATTTTAAAAAAAAATGTTAATCTTCATGCATTGCAAATGCTTCTTATTAACATCAAAAATGATGTTAATCTCTCAACAATGTAAGTTACTTATTATTAATATCAGAATAATGTTACTTTTTCCCCATTTCAATTTTACATAAGAAGAGAATATAAATCTCATCACAAGTAGCATTCATCACAAGTAGCATTCTTAATTTATTTGCATCAAATAAATTGTAAATTTTCATCGCATCGCATGACCACAAATCCAAATCCAATAACTAGCATCCAGGTGATTACAAGGTGATGTTATAACTGGGCATTAGTAAAATCAACACCGTGTAATTAAATAAAGAACATATAAATAATTTTAATTAATTTATAATTCAGATTTAAACCTGAAATTTCAGGTCTAATCACATAGCATTATAGACAATTCCGATTTCACGTCATATGTTATGATCGGTTTAGATCTATGTTTAAATATCATGTCGTATCGGTTCTACTGTTAATAATCATAAAAATAATAATAAAATAAATTAAATTAAATAAAAATAAAATTCTCACAGTGGTCTAGTCAGAGAGGTGATTCAGGTTCGGTCAGATTCGGTGTTCCAATTCAAGACGATTTCAGATCTGGAACGATTCGAATACAAATTCATACACAAAATCAAAAATCAGCTTTTTACAACTGGCTGTGTAACGCTTAAAAGCGTGGGGAAATCTGAAGTGAATTTTACCTTAGAACATTCAAAACATTAAATCAGAAAATCAGGAGCTACAGGCGATGGATTTGGACACCGTTTGTTGGAGAAGAACCGGGGAAGAGAGGCCGACTTGCGCCGGGAAAGGGGAGAGGTGCGCACGCACCAGGTGGCGGCGGCTGGGGCGTTTTGGGCGCGGGTTGAGGGTGGTGGTGGCGGAGATTCGGGCGACGGTTCGAGGTGATTCTTGTCGGAGATCGTAGGGCTCGAGAATCTCTTCGAAACGAGTATAAGTATGCGATTTTTCGTTGAGAAATGAGTGAGAAAACGGAGTTTGAAATTCTGAGTAGTGATGGGTTTCGGCGGCTCAGCAAAGAGGAAGAAGACGGACGTGAATAGTGTTTTTATATTAAAATATTAGGTTAAATTAATCATTATTTAATTGGCCCGCTTAAGCCCGTTTTGGTCCGAACTCCGATTCCGGCCCAACAACTGTCGTTCATACCATTTAGCCCCCGTTCCGAACTCATCTGGATATGTCTCATCAGCCCACGAGATCGTCTTGGCCTTCGTTTTTCAGTTTTAAATATAAATCATTATTTTAAATTCAAACGTACGCAGAAATTCACCGAGGTCACAAATTAACTTCAAAAATCCTCGAAAAATATATTTAGCTATGTTTTGATGCTGTGGACCTATGAAAATTAATTTCGTTCAATTCTGAGCTAGTATGAATTTTTAAAGTCAAAAATTGTCCGTTTACACTGAAAAATCAATTATAATTATATTTTAATTCCAAAAATTACCGAAAAATCATTTTTAGCTTTGTTTTGATGATACGAATCCAACGAAATTTATTTCGTTCGATTCTGAGACTTTTTGAAAAATGGCTATTTTCAAGGCGAATATATTTAATATTAAAAATACATTTTTAAACAAATATTTTCTGAAACTCGAAACATATAAGTGTTTACTGTTTTTCAATGTAGAAACATCATTCTGAAACCAATGGAAGTGGTTTCGAGTTCAAATTCCTTCGTATGCAAAAGGTAGCATTTTTGTCCTATGCAAATTACCCACCGACCTTTCTAAAAATTGAATTGGCCATAACTTTTGATTTCCGCTATGAAATTTCGATTTTTCGGATTCGTTGGAAAGATATTTTTAAATAGATTCTAATATTTTTGGTTTTACTAAAATCCGTTAAATTTTGCATCTTGTATGGTCAGTCAAAGTTCAAGTTTGACTTTTCAAACTACCGCACCATTTCTAGCTCTTTTTATAATTAAAATTAATTTATTCATTCTAACTTCGATTTGAACCAAATTTGTGATCCTTATTATTTAAAATAGATTATTTTAAATATCAAAACTCATTTAAAATCACTTAAAATAAATTTTAACTTGACCCCAAAATTCAGGGCTGTTACATAGTATGTGAGTGTGGCAAAGGAAAATGTGTTTGGTCGATTTCTATTAAATTGGATCGACCAGAAAAGGGCCATTTTTCAAACGGTCTCAGAATTCGACGAAACTAGTTTTGTTGGGACTGTATCGTCAAAACATAGCTAGATTTATTTTTCGGGAATTTTTAGAATTAGTATGTAGCCCCGGCAAATTGAAATGTACGTTCAAATCAAATATTGAATGTTTTATATTTTAATTTGAGTGAAAACTGACTAAAACATTCGAATGGGCTTTCGAAACATATCCCATTGTGTTCGGAATGGCGGTAAAACGCTAGCGACGACAGCCGTTGCGTTTGGATTGGAGCTCGTGTGTGAAAGGGGGTATTTTTGGATTTTTAAAAATTTATAAATATAAAAAAAATCTCATTGTTCGACGCCACTCTTCTTCCCCGATACCTCTGAACTCGAATGGCGGAAAAGCTTCGATTCTTCCCTCCTCCTTTTCTCTTTCATCTTTCAACGAAACTACCCCCTCCTTTGGAACTTTTTGAAGATCCGAGCCTCCTCTTCAAATCCATATAGGATTCGCCCTCCCTTGTTCAGTATTTCGCAAGATCCGACGCCCTGAAATCGCCACCTTTCCACCGCCGTAACCCCCTCCAGCCGCCGTCGAACTGGCCACCAGTGGTGGCGCTGGAAAGCCCCTTCCACCCCCTACGTAGTCGTGTAACCTGATCGAGACCACGTGCATCGGATTTGAAGTTATTGCAAAACCTAGTTTTGAACATTCAAAGAAAGGTACGGTTGTTAAATTATACAAACTATATTATAGCAGTTTAAAGCGCTACGGTTTTTGATTTCACTGTAAAAATCATATCTTTTTCGTTTCTTGACGAAATTCAGTGAAACAAAAGACAGTGGACTCGTGTGGACGTCTACTACATTCTAGAAGAGACCACATATTTTTCTGAGCCTTCTGCTATTTTTGGTGGAGTGGAACCCAATGTGAGATTTCTAAATTATAAACGATGTGGAAAACGACGATGTATAAATTATATATTCGATGTATGAGTTATATAAGCGTTGTACACCTCATGTATAAGCGTTGTATAAGTTGTACGTTCGATATATAAGTTATATATGCGTTGTAAAAATTATATATGTGTTGAATAGAAGTGAAATGCTTATATATATATATATATATATATATATATATATATATATATATATACGCCCCTCGTCCACAAACCATGGACGATATTTATTGGTTGTGATTGGTGTAAAAATTGGTTGATTACGATTGGTTGATTACGAATGGTTGATTAGAATTGTTTGTGGTTGAAATTGATTGATCGTGGTTGAAAAATACCTGTTTATGGTTGAGAATTATTTGGTTGAAACCACATAGGATTAGTTTGTGGAAATGAAAAAAATATACATGCCACCTACTTGCGAACTAGATGCATAAAATCCCCATAGCCAAAAGTGCGAGGCTTTAAGGTAGAGTGAGGAGCCGTACTAGGGACAACCCCGGTTTTAACTACCCTGCCGTTATGCTGCCGAAATTTTGAATAATATTCATGTGTTAGAATTATTTTCATTGTTGAAACTATATTCGTGTGTTGAATAGAAAACCTTCATGTGTTGAATAGAAATTCATTCGTTGAATAGAAATTCATGTGTTCAATGGTATTTGTGTTTTAAAATAAATTGTTTTATAATAAAAATCATATTTTTAATATCTATATGAACTATATAAAATAGTCGTGTTTTGAAATGAATTGTTTTACAATAAAAATCACATTTTTATTATATATATACAAAACTATAGAAAACCTTCATGTGTTGAATAGAAATTCATTCGTTGAATAGAAATTCATGTGTTGAATGATAGTCGTGTTTTAAAATAAATTGTTTTATAATAAAAATCATATTTTTAACATCTATATGAATTATATAAAATAGTCGTGTTTTGAAATGAATTGTTTTACAATAAAAATCACATTTTTATTATATATATACAAATTATAGAAAACCTTCATGTGTTGAATAGAAATTCATTCGTTGAATAGAAATTCATGTGTTGAATGGTATTCGTGTTTTAAAATAAATTGTTCTATAATAAAAATCATATTTTTAACGTCTATATGAACTATATAAAATAGTCGTGTTTTGAAATGAATTGTTTTACAATAAAAATCACATTTTTATTATATACATGAATTGTTAAAAATAGTGGAGCGCTGAAATAGAAGTCTGTTGGTTAAAAATGTCATTTTTATCAAATGTATGAAAAGAATAGGGTTTTGAAATCGAAGAATCGATTATATATATATAACTAAATTAAATCGAATAACGAAGCTGCAGTTCGTGTTTTGAAACCGTGATTTCAAACGATTAGTGCTGGAGATCCGACCATCGGATTTTCCCGAAACCGAAACCGTTGGGTTCGCTTTGGAAATATCTTTCTAACGACACTAACTTTGTGAAGATCCAACAGTTTGATTGTTTGGAATGTTTAATTCAAATCTGAAGAAAAACAGCGCCAGAATCGATTATATATATATATATATATATAATTAAATTAAATCGAATAACTACGCTGCAGTTCGTATTTTAAAATCGAAACTTCAAACGATTATACCGGGAGATCCGACCGTCGGATTTTCCCAAAACTAGAACTGTTAGATTTGTTTTGAAAAGATCTTTCCAATGATATAAATTTTGTGAAGATCCAACGGTTAGATTTTCAGATATGTGTAAATCAAATCTAAAGAAAAACAGCGCCACGACCGCGTTATGGCCCGAAGCGTCGTTTGAATAAATTGGCTATTTTAATTAAATAAAAATAGCGATAAATCGTTATAGAATATTATAAACGATATGGAATGTGAAATTTAGAAATTAACTGAAGGTTAGCTAAGTCGAATGGTTCCCTGGGTTTTGATCTGATGTTGGTTTCGGCCTTCGGGGTTAATATTTGGGAAATCGTTCTCTTACTGATTTACGGTTAGTGACCGATGAATTGGAATGATGCGTATGTTGTGTTTGAGTAGCACGTGTTTATTATATACTATAGTTGTTCAGAAAGACCGGGTTGATCACATTCTGAATAACTGAATCGACGATAAGAAATCGAAGATGAAGACGGTGGTTGAAGACCAGAGATCTTCACCTAGTTTGGATGGTAACTGATGTTCTGATTGGGAGGCATCCCGAAATATGGATAATGAGTGGTGATCGTCCCGACGTACGCGGAGGTCGATGGGTATGTGAGGCATATAGTGCCTCCGGTTCTGTTCAGACGCAGAACGGACTTGCAAATGGACTGTGTGTCTGACATTGGAATTCATACTGTGTGATTGATAGCCATCAGTTGCATGATGTGAATTGCCTGTGTGTCATGCTAAGATGCAGTGATCAAGGCTTCTGTTGAAAAGCAAAGTCTTGTAGTGATGATCAAAGCACCGCCTGTGTGGCGTAGCTTTGGGTATAACGTGAATTCGCGAGCCTCACACCCCGGTATGAACCAGAAACGGGAAAAGAACCTCAGGGAGGACATGCGTTTCTTTCTAGTTAGAGGTGGTGTCGGTGCTTGAACTGGCTGACATTTATATTATTTTCACCTATGTGGTTGTTGCTGTTGCGAGGCGCCTCGGTTATATCGGTCGATCCGGGACCGATGGAGTCATTCGTTGGTTCATTTACGCCCCAAAGGGCGGGGAAACGCAGTGTTCAGGCATAATAATCCACATCGGTGGATCGGCCCTTACGATCCAAGGGGCAGTTGCGGGTGTTCCTGAGGGGCGGGCTAGAGCGTCTCGAATTCGGTAAGGACTATCTTTTGCCTTGGTTCATGACGAAAATCCAATTTCCAAATACGACATCATGCGGTTTTGATTGTAATCCTATATTTGGCGACATAGTGGCATGAGACGCTCATGTCGTCTATGATTGATATTTATGATTTGAAATTGTTTTTGAAACATATAAACACTAGTAATAATATCAAATGCTTTTGTTTTATTCGTATTAAGCATATTTTGGCCATTATAAGGTAAAAACTCTATCCTCCGGTTTGCGTTGCATTGTGTGATGGGAACCGAGTCTTATAATGGTTTCATTTTTATAAAAAGCATTGCGATGTTTAAAAGATTGATTTGTTTTAAAGCACTGGCAATCCAATGGAGTAAACCCGTTCCGCGAAAGTGGCGTGGTCCTGTGATTAGCCATATTATAAAATGTGTTAAGTAGATTTCTCATACCAGTCCCATGACTGACTCGTAGTTTGTTTCACTTGCAAACTCGGGTGCCCCTTTTTCTACACGGGCAGCCTTGTATTCAGGTTTTAGCAGGCTCTTTCTGGATAGCTGGAGCTGAAGATGGATTCTATCATTTATCTCTTTTTATGCTGTTTAGCTCCTGTTGTACATATTATGTTTGTTTTCCGCTGTAGACATTTATGTATAGCTGAACTGTATTTGTACGAAGTATGATCCTGTATACAGTGTAACTCTGATGATTACGTTTATTCAGTGTATTATTTGTACATTATCTGATGTATTTATTTATTTTTGTTCTACTGTTATCTATTTATGTGTTATATTCCAAAGATTACCCATGCCACCGTCAGTACGGGGTTTGGGGTCGTCACACCTTTGAGGTGTTAAGATCACTCTGCTTGTTGTAAATATCCATAGAATCTTCCTTATGAGTAACTGGGATTGTGCGACCCTCGGTTGTTCTCTCAACATCCAAATCTCCTCCAGTTGTGATTTTTTCCTCCTCTATCTGCTCGATAACCTTTATGGGACTTTTGCCTTTGTGGTGTACAACCTCTTCCTCTTCAATCGAAGATAGTTGGGGTTGAGAAGGCACTTTAGTTTCGTCGGAAGGGTCCGATCATTTCTTTAAAGAAGGTTCATCAACATTACTTTTTGATGCACTACCCTCTCCAGAAGCCGCAACATCCGATGCTACTAGCATAGTCTGAGGCATGGAATATGATTCTTTGGAAGGATATTTCCTAGAAGGATGGAGCAATTCATATCTACAAAGGAATTCTTCTCTAATGAAGCACTTTTTAGCCTATCTACAATACCTACAGCTTTTAAAGCCTCAAGAGCAGCCTTGTAAGAAGCAGGATATTTATTATCCTTGACAAGAGCTAGAACAACTGTAATCAAGAAAGAATTCGGTAACCGAGACTTAAAAGAAGTCAGATGAGAAGAGCTCTGTGTAAATATGCTCAACTCCTTCCGTCCAGGTTCCATGAAAGGTCTCGGGACAACGAACAAAGAAAATTGACCCAAAAATCCTAAAGCATTCTCCGACAAGTCAAGTACGAGCTTCTGGTTTCGTGCACCCTCAACGTGTATGATAGAAGCAGTGTCTTTCCTCCTATTAAATGAGCACAGGTAGCAAACATCCTGCAATGTAGGCGCACATTCCCTTACCTGCATAAAGAGCACGTAAATTCCTAATAAAATGGCATAGCCATTTGGATGAAGTTGGAATAGGGCAATAGCCAAACATTTCAAGATCATATCAAGAAATGGATTAAAAGGAAGGACAATGCTGCTCATCAACATATGACGGTTAACATCTACATATCCACTTGGTGGCTGATCAGCAAACACATCCTTCTCTGGTAGTATTGCATCAGCCTCATGGATACCGAATTGGTAACACAATTGTGTAAAAGTGTGCTGGTTAATTGTGGTAGTGTGTCTTTGGCGGGTACTAAGGGAACATAAACCAGGTACAAGATGACTTGGTACCAACACAGGAGTTGTAGTTTTGGTAGCCCCAGATGCTGATGTAGAAGTCTCAACTCACATAGAAGCAGATGTCGCTTCAGCCTGAAGGCGAGTCTGCTGCTTGGTAGTCATTCTACACAAACAATCTTGTTTATAAACATATCACAGGTACGCATTTCCTAAATGTGAAGTGTCATGCATAGTTATACAAGTCATATTAAAGCAAGGCTTGAAATCCACAGTCAGCATGTGTCGATTAGTTGATCCCAAGCGTCGCTGCTAACTTAAACTAAAATGTTGAGTGTATGCAAGCAAAGTTTGACAAGTCACAAACTGTTGTACGAAATAGTTTTGTGTATATGCATCATCCAGTTTAAGTCTTGAAATTCACTGTAATGTATTTTATTTAACTAATATGTTATCGATATGGGCGGTCGATTGCGAAGTATAAATCCAAAATATACAAGTATTTGTTGTTGTAAGGCAGGAAAACAGGGCATATGGGCATTCAATTCTCAAGTTATAATTGCGAGTTGATCAAAGTCCGAGATACTTGAATAAAATATGCTTCATATGCAAGATTCATGTGCCAATACGGGTCGCTCGACAACCTGGTAGAACAAGTCACCCTACAACCTGATCAAACAGGTCGCTCAATGACTTGTTAGAGCACGTCGCACCACGACCTAATAGAGCAGGTCGCTCAACGACCTGATGTCTGAGTTGCTCATAGGCCTAACGCTAAAGGCTTCAACCAGTCTAGAGGAGTTAGGTCGTCACATTGTATCAGGCCTTGGATCGTTCGTCACCTAGAAGCTTAGGTCGCCAATGACCCGAGGAAATAGGTCTTCCAAATGGCCTGGCAACATAATATGCGTTGTTCTTAAGATTAACTCCTAAAGGCATAACGCCAACAAGTGTTTACATCCATGGCATTGCTTACAACAAAGTGATCAACGCATCAGATCCACAAAAAATTTAGTGTTCAACTGAGTACAAACATCACAAAAATTTGTTTAAAGCTGCTGGTGTCAACCAAACTGCTAATGTTACAAGGCTGCACGCATGGATTTCTAACTGAAATTCAGATAAAAGTTGCAAAAACAGTTCACAAACTCAAAATGGAAAATCGATCAACATAACATCTACAAGAAACGTTGATATCAAATTCAGATATAACCACAAATTTCTGAGATACCGATCAATACAGGCATTGAAAAACATTAAACAACCTAGTTCAAAATCAACTTGGTACACGTATTATTAATAATCAAAAGCGTGAAGAAAATTGGCTTCAAATTCAAATACTGGAAACCTAAGTTGGTCAACGATTCAAAATTCGCCATCAACACATATAGGTCTAAAACTCAATCGAAATTTAACTCGAGATATGCAGCTAGAACAAAAATCCTAAATTCAGAGAGTAAACACCCAAAAACAATTTTAAACTGCAAAAATACCCAAAATCGATTTGATAACAGAAACTCCAGAACAATCGACAGCTATTTTTGCTAATACCGATTGGAAATGGTTGATGGAGACCTCTAGTTGCACGACGACGTCAAATTGATTCAGGTCTAGCCAAGTTGGTCGTGAGTAAGGTAAAATTGGTTGTAATTGGGTGAATCAGTTGCGGTGGAGATGGCGATTTTGATGAACATCAGCGATTCAGATCTGATCGACAGTTTTGAGTTTGAGTCACAATTGGGAAATGTTTTTTGATTAAAACCTAGCCACCATTAACGAGTTCTTTCAGTAGAAGGAGATAAGAGTGAAAATAGCAGCCTAAAAGATCTTATAAAGGCAGCATAAGAGGGCCTCTTCTGATCCGATTAAAGCCCGAACGACTTAATGTTGCAATATCACACGTATATTATTTCTCCACAAAAATGCATAACGACCCACTCTAAAGATGTCCAAGGTGATGGTCAGTGAATCACGGGTATGCGTTAAGGCAAACATGGTGATATTCGTTCAGTTCGAAGCATATATTATTATACAATAATACAAGCTCTGAGGGGCAAACGTTAACTTGTTAAAATATGATTCAAATCATGTGTCATTCAAGCTATAGGTCATTTTCTCATCATGAAGTCGGGTCGTCAAGTATCATGTCGTTCGAGCCACGTCATCAACATTCAGGTCGGTAAGACCTTAGATCGATCACAACATACCAAAAAACATAGGGTCATCTTTCCTTAGGCCATTGTCCCTTGTATGCATCATCGGGTCGTCATTGTGGCGGGTTGTTCAGAACCTAGAACCATTCAATATCAGGTCGTTCTGCATATATACTCAACCATTGAGTCTGGTCGTTCACTTGGCATATGAAAGCAGGTCGCTGGAACCTCGGATCGCTCATGGCTAGGGTCGTTGAAATAGATGGAAGAGGGTTGCTTAACATATACGGGGTCAGGTCGTTGGAGATATGTGTGTTACCAGACCCTGTCGTGTGCTCCAAGTTACAAGTCAGGTCGGTCGCGACCTGTAATGTCTGTTCGCCCAATGACCCGAAGACCTGCACACCTTATTTCTAGCCTCTTCTCTCCACTTCCACACCTATAAATACCCTCATACTTCCTTCATTTCAGGGACCGATTTTTTCAACCACGAAGTGCTACCATTTTCATTTCTCAACAGCTCCAAATCTCCATTAAAGTTCTTTCAAGCTCCGATTCAACATCTCAATCATCATGAAATCGCCAAAGATCGTCTAAATTGATTATAGAAGATCTACTTCAACAATCTAATCATTTCCATGTGAAACCGACAGAATCAAGAGATTAAAGAAAATAAATAGAGAGAATTATTGTAAAGAGGAAAGATGAATAAAGCTATAGAAAATGTGTACCATGTAATGTCGCGAATGATAATGAAATCCCTCTTCAATGTGGATGTAGGCCAGATCTTAGGCTGAACCTCTACAAATCTCTTTCTTTTTATTGCTTTTATGGTTTCCCATAATCTAGATCCATATATTTTGAAGGTGTATTCACACTTTCTAGGGTGTTAATGATCAAATTTTGACATTAACACGCTCTTTATAATGAATCTATAATGAACAAGCAAAAAGCTAGAGTGAGATGGAATGTTGAAGGGGATAGGAACGTAGCTTATTTTCATGCTGCCCTGAAAGCTAGGCATAACAGAGAAAACATCATCTCTATTATCGATAATTATGGTCATGTTCATGGAAATGAAACTGATGTTCAAAATGCATTTATTCAATGCTTTTCTGACCTTTTTGGTAATAAACCAAATTTTACCCATACCAGTGATGAAAATAACCCTATTCCCCTCCCTAAATTAAGCCAGCATGACTTTGGTTAATTGAGTTCCATGATCACTATTTAGAAATTAAAGAAGCAATGTTCTCATAAATAAATTCTCTAGTGGGTTCTTGATAGTTCCAATGCTACCTTCTTTATACACTGTTGGGAGTTAGTTGGCCTTGATGTTGTCAAAGCCATCTCTACCATTTTTAAAAAATGGCAGGATGATGGATTTTTACAACAACATTGTTATTTCCTTAATTCCTAAATCTAAGAATGCCAATGCAGTGCAAGCTTTTGGGTCTATTTCCTGTTGTAACACCACCTATAAGTGTATTATTAGGTCATAGCTAACAAATTCAAAACTATTTTGCCTCTCCTTATTTCTACTAACCAGTCTGCTTTCCTACCAAAGAGAAGTATCTTGGATAATGTCATGCCAGCGCATGAGCTTCTTAACGGGTACGAAACCAAGTATATTTATCCTAGAGCTATGTTAAAGCTAGACATCAAAAAAGCGTTTGACATGCTACAGTGGGACTCTATAATCAGAATCATAAGTTACATGTGCTTTCCTTCTAACATCATTACTTAGATTTACGCCAGCGTGTCCACGACTAATTTCTCTGCCAATTTAATGGCAACGCTGTTGGGTTTTTCAACAGTAATCAGGAAGTAAAGCAAGGTGATCCTATGTCTGCTTACATAATTATAATTATTATGAGATTATAACTAGAATGCTTGAGGAACCAGTTTGTAAGAAACTCTTCAAACTTCACCCAAATGCAAAGAGTCTAGAATTACTTCACTTCTTTTGCTGATGATCTCATCATTTTTTGCAAATCGGACCATATTACTATGTTGTACATTACGAGCAGTCTTAATAAATTTTATGCCATAATGATAGGATTGCAAATAAACATAGAAAAATCTGATATTTTTTAGTTGGTTGTTCTGATGATCTTTCCACATAAATTTATGATTTCACTGGTCTGAGGCACTTTGATTCGACCATCACCTACCTTGGTCTTCCTTTATGATAAAATTACTGCTAGACTGGAATGTTGATCGAATAAAATGCTTAGTCAAGCAGGAAGGATAACTCTAATGAAATCTATTGTTTTTTCTTTGCATGTTTAGTGGGCTCGTACTATCATTCTTCAACTTAAGTTGTTCAATACGATTAAAACTGCATTCATGATGTTCTTGTGGAAGGTAACCACGCTCTAACTATATACTTCATATTTCCTTTGCTTACTTAGAAAAACCTAATAATAAGGGAGGATCGAGAATATATAACACTAGGGGTTGGAACAAAGTTGCTTATATTAAACGCACCGACAACTTTTTGAACAAAAACAATAGTATATGGGCTACCTGGTCATAAAATCATATTATCAGTGATAGAAATTTCTGGACAACGAAGGCTTCTCATAATTTAGGCTAGACTTGGGAATGTATTATAAAACTGAGAGACGTTATTCTGCCTCTTATCAACTATGTGTTTAATGCTTATGACTTTACCAACTTTTGGGAAGATCCTTGGATTGGTTATGGCATAATTCTTGAGAATTCTCTTTCCTACAAGGGGAAGCAACAGTCTGGTGTACCAGATAATGCCACTGTGACAAGCATCATTCACGAGAGAACTTTCATTCTTCCCAACTTATCCAATCTGAATATCACTGAGCGCTGGAACAAGACTAACTGTAAATAAACTAATCCCGCTGAGCAAGCTAAAGTTATTTGGAGATGGCTAGGCCAGAGTTCAATATCAAAAAATTATACAGTACTCCGTACAGGGTTAAAGAAATGCAATTATGCAGATGGCAGAAGGTGATTTGGAAGAAGACAATTCGGCCAAATATCCCCTCTTCTTGTGGAAATTAATGAATAATGCATTATTCATTAAAGTAAAGCTTTCCAGCATGGAGATGATGGTATATATCTATTGTGATATTTGCGGAGAAGAGCCAAAAAACATTGACATTTGTTCTTTTAGTGCAAGGTGACGCATTTATTGTGGGTTGAAGTAATGTCACTTATAGGGAGAGATAGAGTTTTCCAAGACAATCTCCGAGAATAGGATTACTTACATAAAGAAGTTCAACGTGGAAATGAGAGAGCAAGGCAGTTTGCATGATTTCTTAAAAAGTCAATACACTTGATCTGGAAAGCTAGAAATCTGATCATTTTAAGCCTGCAAATGCCTTGTCCTTTGTGCAATTTAAAAGTAGCTTAAAGCTTGAAATTCGAGAAGGACTTCGAATGCTCAACTTTACATTTGATCCTGGTATTCTAGAAAGATAATTACCCTGCTAGTGCTGCTTTTGGTGATTTTGTGTGTTTCTTGTGTTTTTGTGTTGTTGCTTTTTTCTGCTTTTTTTCCCTTCGGTGGACATACCGTGTTGCTATGTTTTTGTTCTACCTTGTTTACTTTGTATTCGTCTTTGGTATATCAATAAAGTGGTACGGGCCACTTAACTTTGTCAGCTTTGTCAAAAAAACTTTAACCATGTAAGTAAATAATTAATTAACTTTGAAGCATCATTAATAGGATCAACAACTTTTAACATCATAAAAAAAAGATAAATAACGATTTGTAATAAATCATTAATAAATAATATTTATTTTAAAACATCATTAGTAAAATAAATAGTTACCTTTAAAACATCATAATTAATTAATTATATTTAAAAATATTATTAAAAATAGTAATTTATTCTAAACCATTATAAATAAAATAATAATTAACTTTAAACCATTATTAATAAAATAATTATTACTTAGGTTATCATTAATAAAATAGTTATTAACTTCATAATGTTAATAATAAAGTAATTAAATAACATAAATAATTAATTAACTTTAACCAATTATTAACTTTTTTGTGGCAAGGCTGACCTGTTTTTGAAGTAGTCTGCAACACTTTTTATTGTAATAAATAATAAATAAAATATTATAGGAGTTAGACAGATTGTCTAGCTACTACTATTGATTTTTTCCTAAGGTGGTCTTGTCGAGGCAAGATGACCAAGGATTGTTACTTTTCCCAAGGCGATCTTGTTGAGGAAAGACGACCAAGGGTTGTTACTTTTACCGAGGCGATCTTGTTGAGGCAAGAGGACCAAAGGTTGTCATTTTCCGAAGGCGATCTTTTAGAGACAAGCCAATCAAAGGTTGTCATTTTACCCAAGGCGATCTTGTCGAGGCATGTTGAGCAAGGGTTGTTACTTTTCCAAAGGCGATCTGGTCGAGGCAAGATGACCAAAGGTTGTCATTTTTCCCAAGGAGATCTTCTCAAGGCAAGATGATCAAGGGTTGTCATTTTTTCCAAGGCAATCTTATCGAGGCAGGTTGACCAATGGTTGTCATTTTTCCCAAAGCGATATTGTTGAGACAATACGACCAAGGGTGGTAATTTTCCCAAGGCATTCTTGTCGAGGCAAGACAACCAAAGGTTGTCATTTTTCCTAATGCGATCTTGTCAAGGTAAGATGACCAAGGGTTGTTACTTTTCATAAGGCGATCTTGTCGAGGCAAGACTACTAAAGGTTGTCATATTTCCTAAGGTGATCTTGTTAAGCAAGACGACTAAGGGTTGTTACTTTTCCCAAGGCGATCTTGTTGAGGCAAGACGACCAAAGATCTTCATTTTTCCTAAGGCTAACTTGTCGAGGCAAGACGACTAAGGGTTGTCATTTTTCACAAGGCGATCTTGTCGAGGCAAGACGACTAAAGGTTGTCACCTTTCCCAAGGCGATCTTTTCAAGGCAAGACGACCAAGAAATCCTGAAACCCAATGAAAGTCGACGATCGTTTTGGATCATTTTTTAGAGTTAGTCGGAATGGCCAGAATATTTGAGGGACTGTAGGAGTCCAATAGCCCGAATTACCAGGAAGTCCATAACTAAGAAGTGAGAAATCTTGTTGTGTTACCGAGTAGACTGCTAGGGTAGCCAGCTCTGAGGCGATCCTGCCGAAGCAAGACAACCAAGGAGAGTCATATCCTTCCTCCAGGCGATCTTGTCGAAACAACATGACCAAAGGTTGTAATTTTTCTAAAGGCCATCTTGTCAATTAGGACGACCAAGGGTTGTTTCTTTTCCCAAGGTGATATTGTTGAGGCAAGACGACCAAAGGTTGTCATTTTCCCAAGGCGATCTAGTCGAGGCAAGATGACCAAAAATTGTCATTTTTCTCAAGGCGATCTTGTCGAGGCAAGATGATTGAGGGTTGTTACTTTTCCCAAGGAGATCTTGTTGAGGCAAGATGACCAAAGTTTGTCATTTTTTCTAAGGAGATCTTGTCGAGGCAAGATGACCATGGGTTGTTACTTTTCCAAAGGCGATCTTGTTGAGGCAAGACAACCAAGGGTTGTTACTTTCCTAAGGTGACATTGTCAAGGCAAGACGACCAAAGGTTTTCATTTTTCCCAAGGCAATCTTGCAGAGGCAAGACGACCAAAGGTTGTCATTTATCCCAAGGTGATCTTGTTGAGGCAAGATGACCAAGGGTTGTTACTTTTCCCAAGGCGATCTTTGTTAGATCACAAGTTTTTGATTCATGACAAGCAAGAAGAGAAGTTCAAAGGAAAAGTGATATAGGTAATGATTATTTATTTAATTGTGTCTTAGACGTGTTAGGTATTGTTAAAATCTACCCTCAAATAACTCTACTAAATATGAAAAGACATTTCGTCACTTCGCAAAAAGACACTTCGTATTTCCAATGGTTATATTTTACAACGGTCATATTTTCCCAGTAGTCGTATTTTCCAACGGTCATATTTTCCAATGGTCATATTTTACAACAGCCGTATTCCAACGGTCATATTTCTCAATGGCCATTTTTTAGCGAAAAGACACTTCTTTTCACCAAAAGATTTAACTAGTTGACTACTTATTTTTTACTAGTTGACTAGTTATCCCAACTGCCATATTTCCTACAGAGAGACCCTTCCTTTCATCAAGAATTTTCAATCAGATTTTAAGAGAGATAGTCGGTTCTTTTTATTGAAACTTTTCATGAAAAATTACTACTCTTTGATTACTATTTATACACTACAAACATCACTTTCCAAACCACTAAAATGATCAAATCTTCTTCTAATTTCTAATCTTACTTGCTATATTCTTATGCATTAAAAAATATTCAAATTGCCTTTGAATTATTGATTATATTTCATATCTTCTTATTCAATAAGCAATATACTTCCTTCAAATCTTCACAAACACGTTATATATTATAAGATAATATTATAGGAAGGGCGTACTCAAACTATTGGCTACTCAGTGTTATTCAAGAATACAATCAAAGCCAAACTCTTGTTGTATTGTTGAACGTCCCGTTCGTTCATTTAGGCAAAGAAAATCCCATTCGGTTGCTCGGGTGCATTGTGAACCCGTTTCTCCAGGTGAAGAGTGGGCATTGATAGTTGAATTCCAGAAGGAGTCTGGGACTGGACGTAGGACGATGCTCCGAACCGTTATAAAAATTCCAAGTGTCATTTTTATTTACTGCATTACTTATCTGCGATATCTTATATCATTTAATATTTATTGGCATAACTATTGTATAAGATAAAATAGAATATCATATATGCTTCTGCATATTCCATATAAAAAGATCCTACTGTAAATCACTTGACTGTGTCTTTTCGTTTGGAATCGGAGCCTGGTGTTCTAGAGATCGTAACAACATCATAGAATAATTGGCAATAAAAAAATCTAGTCAAGGCATTAGAAGCTGAAGACCAACAAAGCAAAATCAAAGGAGCAAGCAAGAAAATGTCTCATGGCTAAAGTCATTTCACAACCGGTATATGTAGATTCATTATGTAAAGATTTCTAGTTAGTTCATGAAAAATTATTGAAAGATTTTACTTTGGGTAAACTTAATTCAGTTATTTTAGCTAAATCAAAAGATTATGAGCAAGAAAATTTCAAATTAAAAGAGGAAATATATTTTTAGAAAAACAAACTAAATGTTTTGAAAATACATTAGAAGAGCTTATTTTTCAAAAGGAATTCCTTCAAAAAGAAAATGAGCGGCTAATAGATAAAAACAATGACCTTTAAAAGGAAATCATTGTTTTACAAAATAAAATACATCTTTAGAAGATTCTTTAAATAATTCTAGTTCGTTAATTTTGTCTCTTGAAAAAGAGAATGAAGCTTTAACTAAAAACAATTTAGAATTATCTAAAAAATAAGAGATTTTAAAAGTTAATGATAATATTTTGCAGAAAGCTATTTCTAAATCAAAAAAAAATTCAGAAAATTACAATCAACTTTAAATAATTCAAAATCTCAAATTTATCATCTCAAAAATGAAAATAACACTTTAAAGAGTTAGAATTCTGAACTAAATAAGGAAATTGATGTTTTAAAAAATAACAAAACTTCTTTTGAAAATGTCAATCGCGACTTTGGAATCAAATTTACAAGCAAATTCACGAAATTCAATAAAGGTCAAAATGATTTAAATGTGATTTTATCTAGTTCTAGACCTTTACACGACAAAAGTGAGGTAATAATAAACCTAATCATAGAAATAGTACTAGATATGCTTTTATGTACAATAAAAATATCACAGCTAGTACTAATGCACAAGTAAATCCAAGATCCAATCATTATAGAAAATTGAATACTTCTATTACTAGAGATATTTATAATAAATCTAGAGGTATAAAAGAAAATTACCTATAGAAGTTTTTTAAGTATTTGGGTTCCTATAAATTGGAAAAACAGAGAAAAATATATTGATGATTATTTTAACTCAGTAGTTAATAATAAAAATTCATTCTTAAAGGTTTTATTAAACCCTCTTGGGTATGGTTACCTTCCATCTAATCCCTGGGCTCTAATGAAGGAAGTGGGTACCAAAGTATATGTATCATAATTTTTGCAGGTACATAACAACAAAAAGAAGGCTATTTCGGTATCTCTAAATATCTGTGGAAAAAAATATAAAATGAAGGAGTAAATCAAAGAATCTGTTGTTTCTATCATGCTGCTATTCTTTTTGATCGATGACAAAGAGGGAGAGAAATTGATATACTAACAAGATTGTTGTAGGAAAAGAATAACCAAATACTCAGGGGGAGAAAATTCATATATAGCATATTTTTCAGAGGAGAAAATAAAATCTTTGTAAGATTACGAGAGGTTGTCATCAATCAAAAAAGGGAGAGAATGTTAGATCACAAGATTTTGATTAATGACAAGAAAGAAGAGAAGATCAAAAGAAAAGTGATATAGGTTATGATTATTTATTTAATTGTGTCTTAGATGTGTTATGTATTGTTAAAATCTATACTCAAATAACTCTACACTAATACACTTATAAAACGACACTTCTTGAAAAGACACTTCACGGAAAGACACTTCGTGAAAAGACACTTCGCAAAAAAATACTTTGTCACTTCGCGAAAATACACTTCGTATTTCCAATGGTCATAATTTACAACGGTCATATTTTCGAACGGTCATATTTTCCAACGGTAGTATTTCTCAACGGCCGTATTTTAGCGAAAAGACACTTCTCTTCATTAAAAGATTTAACTAGTTGACTAGTCATTTTTTACTAGTTGACTAGTAATCCCAACTATCATATTTCCAACGAAGTGACACTTCCTTTCACCATGAGTTTTCAACCATATTTCAAGAGAAATAGTCGGTTCTTTTTATTGCAACTTTTCACGAACAATTACTACTCTTCGATTACTATTTATACACTACAAACATCACTTTCCAAACCACAGAAATGATCAAATCTTCATATAATTTCTGATCTTACTTGCTATGTTCTCGTGCATTATAAAAACAGTTAAAATATTCAAATTGCCTTTGAATCGTTGATTATATTTTATATCACTTTATTCAATAAGCAATATACTTCTTTCAAATCTTCACAAACACATTGTATATTTGAGGGTAAGATTATAGGAAGGGTGTACTCAAACTAATGGCTACTTAGTGTTATTCAAGAATAAAATCAAAGTCAAACTCTTGTTGCGTTGTTGAAAGTCCTATTCAGTTGTTCAGGAAGAGAAAATCCCGTTCAGTTGAAATGTTCCTCCGAGTGAAGAGAGGGTGTTGATAGTTGAATTCCAAAAGGAGTCTGGGACTAGACATAAGACGATGCTATGAACCAGTATAAAAATTCCTGGTGTCATTTTTATTTACTTCATTACTTATCTGTGATATTTTATATCATTTAATATTTATTTGCATAACTATTGTATAAGATAAGATAAAATATCACATACATTTCCGCATATTCCGTATAAAAGATCCTACTGTAAGTCACTTGACTGTGCCTTTTCAATCTTGTCGAGGCAAGATAACCAAAGATTGTCATTTTCCACAAGGAGATCTTGTCGAGGCAAGACGACCAAAGGTTGTCATTTTTTCCAAAGCCATCTCGTCGAGGCAAGACAACCAAAGGTTGTCATCTTTACCAAGACGATCTTGTCGAGGCAAGATGACCAAGGGTTGTCATTTTTTCCTAGGGGATCTTTTTGAGGCAAGACGACCAAAGGTTGTCATGTTTCTTAAGGTGATCTTGTCAAGGCAAGACGAGCAAGTGTTGTTACTTTTCCCAAGGCGGTCCTGTCGAGGCAAGACAACCAAAGGTTGTCGTCTTTCCCAAGGTGATCTTATCAAGCAAGACGACCAAGGGTTGTTACTTTTTTGAAGTTGTTCTTTTCGAGGCAAGACGACCAATGTTTTTCATTTTTCCTAAGGCGATCTTGTCGAGGAAAGACGACCAAGGGTTGTCATTTTTCCAAGGAGAACTTGTCGGGGCAAGACGAATATAGGTTGTCATCTTTCCTAAGACAATTTTATTGAGGCAAGATGACCAAGGTTGTCATTTTCTTTCTTAAAATTTGCAATCCGGCACCAGATTTTATACTCCACAAGCAAGCGTCCTTACTTTGCGAAGTAATCTTATTAAAGTTATAAAACCTTGGATTTTTTAGTAAAACCGAAACGAAAATCTGACGGTTCGTCATCCCTAAAGAGCATGCCTACGATCTCATCGGGTCCCGTACATTGGTATGCTACAATAGCCGTCTTTGATTTTAAATTCATTTTTGAAGAAGACTGAGTAGTTTGTCGCATGCCAACAACATGCCTAGTTTCTCGTCAGTTCTTGTACATGGATAAGCAGATTTAATCATTCTAGCTCCAAAACCAGAATCGTCTCAAGGAGAACTTGCCGAGGCAAGACGACCAAGCGTTGTTGGAAGGGCTCAAGGCGATCATGCCGAAACAAGATGAACAAGATAAGTCAAGTGTTCAAGGTGATCTTACCAAAGTAAGATGACCGACAAAAGCCAAATCATATCCATTTTATTGATAATTAAGGGGTAATAGTGTGTTGTCGAGCAAAGAGCATGCCTAAGGATTATAATGGCTCCCATACATGGGTAGGCTGACTCAACCATTTACAATCCAGTAAGATAAAAGAGATAAATCTAGAGGACCAGAGCCTACAAAGCCAAATTCATGGGCTGGAGCGCGAATATCCAAAATTCAAGAAAGCCAAAAGAGGTAATGCCATAGGCTCAAGAAATCCAAAAGCCGGAAAACCAAAGTGAGAGAGCCATGAGTGGGAAGCCCATTATCCGAGAGCCACTAGCCCATCAGCCAAGAAACTGAAGAAGACCAAATCCAAATCATAAGTATTGAAAGCTAGAAAACCAAAATCCAAGAAATCAAAGAAGACCAAGAGGTCAAAGTATCCACGAAGCCAGAAGACCAGGACCCACAAGCCAAAAGATGCAGCTGCTTGGGAAACTTGCATCTGAGACACTAGAGCCGGTAAGGGGTTTAGTTGACAACACTGTCATTGGGGAAAGTGTTGGTCCTAGGATATCTTGATTTCCATTAGGTGGTTGTGCCTCTCCTGGCACCGCAACCCGATTCCGAATAAACCATGCCATCTCTCCAAGCTTGACACTTTCCTCAATCATATTCTTAGGATGTTGACACTCGTTTGTGGTATGATAATCGAGATTATGAAACAAGCAGAGCCTCCTAGAGTCCTTTTATTTTTGAGTGGGATTCCTGACGGGAGGCTTTTCGAAGGGAGCAGTGGGATGAACTTCTTGGTAAATCTCCTCAAAGGTATGAGTAAGTTCTGAACAAGTCTAGAACTTAAGGTGCCTCAAATCCATGTTACAATCATTCCCCATGGAGGGTTTATTAGCAACAGAATCCTTAGCTTTTCCAGAGTCGGAAGGTTTCCCGCCCTTAACCATATTATCTTCGAGAACCATTTTGTTATTCCACGAATCCTCTTCTCGAAGGAATCTTTCAGCTTCAAAATAGAACTCGCCAAGATCCCTCGGCGGTCCCGATGTAGTGAAGTCTTGAAGTCAGGTTTATCCAAAACACCGGATAATGCGGCCATCAAAACCGTAAATGGGTCGGGTTTATCGACCAAAACCACTACAACATTAAACAGTTTCAAGAATTTCCACAGAGTCTCACCGGACTTCTGCTTAATGCCATTGAGAGTCATAACTCTTTTTGGACGAGCGATGTTGACTCTGAACGTTCCCCAAACTTCCCAACCAAAGCATTCCAAGAAGTGATGGAGTCCGACTCTAGCTACCTAAACCACACAACAATAATATTTGTCAAGTAAAGCTTCAAATGGTGCCATCCCAAGTATAAGCTCATCTGTAGTCTCCCACCAACATGTAGGCGACTTGCACGGCCTCCCATATAAAGCTTCAAATGGTGCCATCCCTATGCTTGCCTGATAACTGTTATTATATGCAAACTCAACAAGAGGAAGATGGTCTTCCCAAGTACCACCAAAATCCAGAATACAAAGCCTCAACAGATCCTCGAGTACCCTATTCACCCTTTCGGTTTGACCGTCCGTCTGTGGGTGATAAGCCGTACTTAGATTCAACCTTGTGCCCACAGCTTCTTGCAAGCTATTCCAGAATTGACTTGTAAAGATTGGGTCACGGTCACTGACTATACTAGAAGGGACTCCATGTAGTCTCACAATCTCACGGAGATATACAGACGCTAGCCAAGATGCGGTCCTCTTGCTCTTCACCGGAATGAAATGAGCACTCTTCGTAAGTCTATCCACAATAACCCAAATGCTCGTATTCCCTTTCCTTGACCTTGGTAGCCCATCGATGAAATCCATGGAAATACTCTCCCACTTCCATAGTGGAACGTCTAGAGGATGCAATAGCCCACCGGGCTTCTTCGACTCGGCCTTAACTTGCTGGCAAATGATACATCTAGAGACAAATTCTGCCACATCCTTCTTCATCCCAGGCCAAAAGAAAATGCGCTTCATATCTTTATACATCTTATCTCCACCCAGATGTATAGTCAACTTAGAGCGATGCGCTTCCTCAAGAACTCTTCTTACTAGATCTTCTACCATTGGAACACATAACCTTCCATCTCTCCTCAGCCAACCCTTGTCATCAATAGAATATCGAGCGAGATGACTAGACGTCTCTCCTCGAATTAGCTTATCCATAATCTCAACTATCTGAGGGTCTTCTCTCTGCGAAGCCCCAACTTGATCAAGAAGGGTAGGTCTGAGTTCCAGAGATGCTAAAGAACCAGTCATCGACTCAATCGCCAAAGAGAAATCAAAGGTTGCCACATACTCTAAATTCTTCATCTCAACGAATAGAGGACTTAGGGTCAACCTTCTTCTACTCAATGCATCTGCTACCACATTCCCCTTGCCAGGGGTATAAGCTATCTCAAAATCGTAGGACGCCAAGAATTCCATCCATCTTTGTTGCCTCGGATTTAGATCCTTCTGAGAAAAGAGATACTTCAATGACTTGTGATCGGTATAAAGCTCAAATCTTTCTCCCAGAAGATAATGGCGCCAAGCCTTGAGTGCATATACTATTGCTGCCAACTCTAAGTCATGAGTGGGATAATTCTTCTCATGCACTTTGAGTTGTCTACCGCCAAAGCATATCACTCTTCCTTCTTGCATAAGAACAGCTCCTAACCCCGTGCCACATGCATCGGTGTATACGGTAAATAACTTCCCTCCATCGGGCAAAGCTAGAACAGGTGCTGATGTGAGGACTCTCTTGAGCTTCTGAAAAGCAAGCTCGCATTCTATGCTCCAAGCAAAAACTAAATTCTTCTTCGTCAATTTAGTGAGAGGAGCGGATATCTTTGCGAAGTCCTTGATGAACTTCCGGTAGAAACCCGCAAGACCTAGAAAACTTCTCACTTCGGTTGCATTCCTTGGAGTCTTCCAATCCTGAACTGCCACTACCTTAGCGGGATCCACCGCTAAGCCTTGCTTAGATACTATATGCCCAAGGAATCTAACTTCCCTTCTCCAAAAGTGACACTTGGAGAACTTGGCCTTCAACTGATGCGTTCTAAGCGTATCCATCACCTCCATGAGATGCCTTGCGTGCTCTTCCTCATCCTTAGAGAAGATCAGAATATCATCTACGAAGACCACGACAAACTTGTTCAAGAACTCCCTGAACACCCTACTCATCAAGTCCACGAAATATGCGGGTGCATTAGTCAAGCCGAACGGCATGACAAGCCATTCGAAGAATCCATCTGGAGTTCTGAACGCAGTCTTGTCTATACTATCTTCAGCTACCCTGAGCTGATGGAACCCCGTAGCAAGATCAAGCTGAGAGAAAACAGAAGCACCGACAAGCTGGTCAAAGAGATCATCAATCCTCGGTAAATGGTGTCTATTCTTCTTAGTCAGCTTATTCAACTCTCGATAGTCAACGCAAAGTCGGAGAGAACCATCCGCCTTGGTAGCAAATACCACAGGCGCTCCCCATTCAGATATACTTCGTCTAATGAAGTTCTTCTCAAGCAACTCTTTCACTTGCTTACTTAGCTCCCGCCTTTCACGCGGAGCCATGTGCCGAACGGGCAAAGAAACAGGCTTTGCATTATCCACCAGATAAATGCGGAAATCAATCTCTCGCTTAGGGGGCAACCCCCTAACTTCATCGAAAAAATCCGGATACTCTCGAACCACTCTCACAGACTGAAGAGTTTCCATTGACGAGTCGAGTGATTCCAGATAGCACAACATGACGGGACCTCTCGGATCACAAGAAATCTCTAGGGTGTTTCCGAGGTGAGTCACGAGCCTCACAACCCTATGCTCACAATCAAGAATGGCACCATATTTGGACAGCCAATCCATGCCCAATATCAATCTGTATCCCCTAAAACCAAGAACATAAGCACTGCACAAGAACTCTACACTTAGTATAGAGATCCTCAAATCCCCACATATCATAGACAAATGGGAGGAACCCCCAATAGGATTTGAGACACAGACGGGATCATCTACCGAGCTAGTACTATGGTGCAAACTATCAACAAGATCAGATGAGATAATGCTATGCGATGCACCAGAATCAAACAAGGTACGAACTGGAAAATCAGAAATATATACAAGGCTCTCAACAGAAATACTACCTCGATCGGGAACTGGAGCGACATTGAGAGCATGAACTTGCCATCCTGAAGGTCCAGCACGCTGAGTCTGACCCTGGCCTTGCCCTTGCTTCCTCGGGCAATCCTTACTGAAATGTCCAGTCTCACCGCAGAAAAAGCATTCACCATTCTTCCTTTTCCTCTTCTTACAATCCTTAATAAGATGCCCAACTGAACCGCAATAATGGCACTTCCCCTTGTTGTTCTTGCCCTTGTTGTTATTGCCCTTGTTGTTGTTCCCCTTGTTGCCTTGACTCTTGTTCTGATTGCCTTGACTGCTCTGACCACTTGGATTACCCTGATTTCCTTTTCCCTGGGAATCAGTCTTCTTGGCTTGAGTATCATTCATCTTGGTTTCTTTCTTGACATCTCCCTGAAGTAACGCCATATCAACCAAACTCTCAAACGTGGCCCCATGGGGAATATGTGACATAGCCAATCCCTGCAACGGCTCATTCAATCCTCTAGCAAAGCGAAGAGCCTTCTTCTGAGGAGTATTCACTATATCCAAGCCAAAACGAGCTAACTGATTGAACTTGTTCACATATTCTTTGACAGACATATCTCCTTGTTTCAAAGTTATGAACCTCTCCATTTGCAGATTCTCCTCAGCAGAAGATAGAAACTTAAGCATGAACCTTGCCCTGAAATCGGCCCAAGTCTCAACAGGCCTAGTACCATTGGTGACTTCCCACCAATAAGCGGCTTCATCCTTCATAAGCCAAACCGCCAACAAGAGCTTCCTCTGATCGTCTAACCCAAAGATAGCAAACAAATCCTCGGTCTCTTTCAACCAATTTCTGGCCTCTACAAAAGTCTCAGTGCCTTGAAAGTTTTTGCCACCCATTGCTTTGAAATCTAAGCAAGTCTTTGCGAAGTCCACTTGAGGATGCTGAGGGGAGGAGGAAGAGGAACCTCAGCGACAGGAGGAGGAGGAACATTAACCACCGAAGGAGGAGGAGGAGGAACATTAACTACCGGAGGAGGAGGAGGAGGAACATCTGTGGGGCCGGCTTCGGTCGCCCTAGCCTCCAAAAGTCTCCTATACCAAACAGGTAGGTGTACTCCCTCCGGAATAGCAAAGTTATCGGCCATACTGAAAACGAAGAAAAAGACAGATTCAGAATGGAGAAAAACGAAGGAATTTTGCTAATGGCTTTTTGGGGAATAGCCTTTAAAATAAACTAGACTTTTCTTTGGAAAATACTTTATACTTGGTTTTGAAAATAGTTTTCCAAAAGTTTTCTAAAAGCCTTTTTGTTCCTTCTCGTACCATATGCTCTGATACCAAATGTAACACCCCACCTCCACCAGGGTGGCTCTTGCAAGCACTCTGACTTTGGAGGGGCGTTTGAATTAGGTAAACATGCATAATGATATATCAAGGCAGAACAAGAACATATGTATATATGTAAACAGAGTAAATAACATAGATAAAACAGCGGAAGATTTCAAAACATTTCAAAACAAGTCTGGTACAACATAGCTTTCCAAATAAACAAGTCTAGATAAAACAACATCAACTGAAAAACTGAAATAAATAAGTGCTATCCCCAATTAAGTGGTAACCATAGCTAGCTTCATGTCGAAACCGTACATGAGCTGAAATCCCACAAGCAAGCAATCCGAAATCCAAGCTAAGCTCCAGTATTCCCTCCCTGAGAACCTGGGGGGAAACGGAAGAAAAGAGGCGAAAGAAAACAGGTCAGTCAAAAAGACTGAGTAAGCCCTACTACAATCAATGTAAACTGATAAAGTTAACTGGCATGAGCAGCAGGGATGAACATAAGGATAACAATATACTAGCATGATGATTAACTAACAAGGTAGATAAAGGTGTCATCGCATAATCAGGATTAAGGTTTTGCACCACAGGTGTACTAGCAAACTAACATGACTTGAATAAACAAGTATTGATCCCTTGGCCCAAGCTTTGGCCCAATAACATGAAATGACCCTAATACAAGGTCCAACCAAACGGTCTAGTCGATCGACTCCCTAAGCCTAACTCGTCACGTGTTGGTGTCAATACGGCCCAATCATAATTGTAGTCGAACTGTGCCGGGTCCACCCTTCAGGTGTATCAAGCCCTAGGGTGTCAACCCCTGGATACCATGAACATGAGTGCACAGTCCCGATCTATTGGTACCCGTGCATGTTTTCTCCGGCTACGGACTATGTGCATGACCAGAGTCCGCCCGGAACTACACCGGCGTACCCTCTGCCGTCGCTTTTGGTCACTTACCTCCAGTCCAGTAATCGTGCCCCCACCCTAGCCTAGTCCCTAGGGTCATGATGATACTAACTTGGGATTACTGCTGGAGTGGGCCCCCATTGCTAGGATTTTTCTAGTGGGTTAAGTACGGTTTAACCCTCTTGCTAATCCAGGATTAACTTGGTTAAGTGTAACGATGAGTTCACGACTTAACCCCGATTAATCTACCAAGCCCAAATTGGTTAAGTATTAAGTGGACCATGACTTAACCCTAATCACGAGGCATTAATTAATTTAATGCGCCTTAACCTCTCACATTAGACCTTGTTGTGGTTATTAGTTAAGCCGGGCGGGTCCGGGTAGCTTTACACCACAACTTGGTCTAACCTTGGGTTCAAGGTACAACATGACCAACTTCTCACATTGGGTCCTATTGTTTGTAGCAACTAGTTAAGCTGGTCGGTTCCGGGTAGGTTTACGCTACAAACTCAACCCAACCTCGAGTTGGCCACACTTATCTTTTCTAAGTGTCATGTCCATCATGTTTCCAAAACATGTTACAAGTTTTCAAGCAATTGGGTAGACCTAACTTAATAGGTAAATTCCCAATGGGTAGACCTAACTTAATAGGTAAATTCTCAAGCTTATGTTTTATGTCTTTTAAGTTTACCCAACCCCAAACGCAATCCCATCGCTTACATATCGCAATAGCGCATAAAGGATAGAAAGAGGGAACTTGGCATAATCATGACATAAAGGTATTGAAGCCACAAGCTTAACATGGTGGCATATGAAATGTTCATATGTTCATACACTTGCATATTACATTTTTAGGCCTCAAAAGCATGCATAAAACCAAACTTAGCATATTGGTGATACATGGTGCTAAATGACATGTAGAGATGGCCATAAGTTCGCATTTAGCCTCACATGCAAGTTATCATAAGAGATATGATAACTTACATGTTGCTAAAATGCAACCTTTGGCATAAAGCTTAAAGCTTTATGTTCATAAACCCAAAATAAGCTTGCATAACATGATAGCATGAACAAAATGTTCAACCCAAACTTGCATAACATAACTTGGCATACTTGCATATCACAACATGATAAACTTGCATATAAACTTGCATATCACAACATGATAAACTTGCATATAAACTTGCATATCACAACATGATAAACTTGCATATAAACTTGCATATCATACATTTAACTTTAGAGTTTAAGTATGAAAGTAGAATAGGGCTTACAATGCTTAAGAAGTCACAAAAATATGACAAAGCCCTTATGAAATCAATTAAACCCAAAATGCAAGCAAAACCCTTGAGCCAAAATGATCAAGACTCTTTCTTTATGATGCAAATATATAAACTTGACTTGAATGCAAGCTAATGATGCTCATACAAGTTTGAAAACACTTGTATGCATGGAAAATCACTTAGGAATTTATTTAGGAATTTTATGAAGAGAGTGGAGGCCATGAGAGGATTGATTTTGCCATAGTTTAGTTGTATGAATGAATAATGATGATTTAGGGTAGGTTAGGGTCTTATTTATAGATTAGGCAAGTGTTTTAGGCCATAGGATTAAACCTAGATTCAATCCAAGCCATCAAAGCATGTCTTGGGGGAAGAAGTCAAGTGTAGGAACCATCTAGGGCCTTTAGATTAAAGATGAACCATGAGAACCATTCAAATGCAAAATCTGCATTTGAGCGAATCGGCCCACGGGTTGACAGCCAAACACCCTGGATTAACCCCTAGTCGACCCAGCGAGCTCGGGTCGACCTCAAAAATCGGCCGGTTCGGTTATTCCCCTCTCCCAATTCGCTGTTTTGAACATTTTTGCATATTTATTTATTTAATTTTCAATTATATATATATATATATATATATATATCAATATATATATTTCTCTGTGCAACCCATTTCACTGAATTAAGTATACTTTAATTTGGGAATTTTTCGTGAAACTTCGCGAGGCCATATCTTGGTCATACGGACTCCGATTTTCGAAAACTCGGACTCTATTTCGCGTATTTTTCCGAGACGAACACAATGGCATAGCCCGTTTCCCTTGATTCAGATTTTACAGTTTAATTCTGCCTCCATTTATGTTATAACATGTTATTCAAAAATACAGGTTGTTACACGTTGGGTTTGGATTGGAGCTCGTGTGAGAAAGGGGGTATTTTTGGATTTTCAAATTTTTATAAATATAAAAAAAATCTCATTGGTCGACGCCACTCTTCTTGCTCGATACCTCTGAACTCGAACGGCAGAAAAGCTTTGATTCTTCCCTCCTCCTTTTCTCTTCCATCTCTCAACGAAACTACCCCCTCCTTTGGAACTTTTTGAAGATCCGAGCGTCCTCTTCAAATCCATATAGGATTCACCCTCCCTCGTTCAGTATTTCGCAAGATCCGATGCCCTAAAATCGCCACCTTTCCGCCGCCGTAACCCCCTCCAGCCGCCGTCGAACTGGCCATCAGTGGTGGCGCTGGAAAGCCCCTTCCACCCCCTACGTTGTCGTGTAACCTGATCGAGACCACGTGCATCGGATTTGAAGTTATTGCAAAACCTAGTTTTGAACATTCAAAGAAAGGTACGGCTGTTAAATTATATAAACTATATTATAGCAGTTGAAAGCGCTACGGTTTTTGATTTCACTGTAAAAATCATATCTTTTTCGTTTCTTGACGAAATTCAGTAAAACAAGAGACAGTGGACTCGTGTGGACATCTTCTACATTCTAGAAGAGACCGCATATTTTTCTGAGCCTTCTGCTATTTTTGGTGGAGTGAAACCCAATGTGAGATTTCTAAATTATAAACGATATGGAAAACGACGATGTATAAATTATATAGTCGATGTATGAGTTATATAAGCGTTGTACACCTCATGTATAAGCGTTGTATAAGTTGTACGTTCGATATATAAGATATATATGCTTTTTAAAAATTATATATGTGTTGAATAGAAGTGAAATGCTTATTTATATATATATATATATATATATATATATGCCCCTCGTCCACAAAACATGGACGATATTTATTGGTTGTGATCGGTGTAAAAATTGGTTGATTATGAATGGTTGATTACGAATGGTTGATTAGAATTGTTTGTGGTTGAAATTGATTGATCGTGGTTGAAAAATACCCGTTTGTGGTTGAGAATTATTTGGTTGAAACCACATAGGATTAGTTTGTGGAAATGAAAAAAATACACATGCCGCCTACGTTCTAACTAGATGCATGAAATCGCCATTGTCAAAAGCTGCGAGGCTTTAAGGTAGGGCGAGGAGCTGTACTAGGGACGGCCCCGGTTTTAACTACCCTACCGTTATGCTGCCGAAATTTTGAATAATATTCATGTGTTAGAATTATTTTCATTGTTGAAACTATATTTGTGTGTTGAATAGAAAACCTTCATGTGTTGAATAGAAATTCATTCGTTGAATAGAAATTCATGTGTTGAATGGTATTCGTGTTTTAAAATAAATCGTTGTATAATAAAAAAACATATTTTTAACATCTATATGAACTATATAAAATAGCCGTGTTTTGAAATGAATTGTTTTACAATAAAAATCACATTTTATTATATATATATATATATACAAACTATAGAAAACCTTCATGTGTTGAATAGAAATTCATTCGTTGAATAGAAATTCATATGTTGAATGAAAGTCGTGTTTTAAAACAAATTGTTTTGTAATAAAAATCATATTTTTAACATCTATATGAACTATATAAAATAGTCTTGTTTTCAAATGAATTATTTTACAATAAAAATCACATTTTTATTATATATATACAAACTATATAAAACCTTCATGTGTTGAATAGAAATTCATTCGTTGAATAGAAATTCATGTGTTGAATGGTATTCGTGTTTTAAAATAAATTGTTTTATAATAAAAATCATATTTTTAACATCTATATGAACTATATAAAATAGTCGTGTTTTGAAATGAATTGATTTACAATAAAAATCACATTTTTATTATATACATGAATTATTAAAAATAGTGAAGTGTTGAAATAGAAGTCTGTTGGATAAAAATATCATTTTTATCAAATGTATGAAAAGAATAGGGTTTTGAAATCGAAGAATCGATTATATTTATATATATATATAATTAAATTAAATCGAATAACGAAGCTGCAGTTCGTATTTTGAAACCGTGATTTCAAACGATTAGTGCGGGAGATCCGACCATCGGGTTTTCCCGAAACCGAAACCGTTGGGTTCGCTTTGGAAATATCTTTCCAACGACACCAACTTTGTGAAGATCCAACGGTTGGATTGTACGGAATGTTTAATTCAAATCTAAAGAAAAACAGCGCCAGAATCGATGTTATTTATTTATATATATATATATAATTAAATTAAATCGAATAACGACGCTGCAGTTCGTATTTTGAAATCGAAACTTCAAACGATTGTACCGGGAGATCCGACCATCGGATTTTCCCAAAACTGGAACCGTTGGATTCGTTTTGAAAAGATCTTTCCAATGATATAAATTTTGTGAAGATCCAACGGTTAGATTTTCAGATATGTGTAAATCAAATCTTAAGAAAAACCACGCCACGACCGCGTTATGGCCCGAAGCGTCGTTTGAATAAATTGGCTATTTTAATTAAATAAAATAAGCGATAAATCGTTATAGAATATTATAAACGATATGAAATGTAAAATTTAGAAATTAACTGAAGGTTAGCTGAGTCGAATGGTTTCCTGGGTTTAGATCTGATGTCGGTTTCGTCCTTCGGGGTTAATATTTGGGAAATCGTTCTCTTACTGATTTACGGTTAGTGACCGATGAATTGGAATGATGCGTATGTTGTGTTTGAGTAGCACGTGTTTATTATATACGCGAGTTGTTCAGAAAGACCGGGTTTATCACATTCTGAATAACTGAATCAACGATAAGAAATCGAAGATGAAGACGGTGGTAGAAGACCAGAGATCTTCACCTAGTTTGGATGGTAACTGATGTCCTGATTGGGAGGCATCCCGAAATATGGATAATGAGTGGTGATCGTCCCGACGTACGCGGAGGTCGATGGGTATGTGAGGCATATAGTGCCTCCGGTTCCGTTCAGACGCAGAACGGACTTGCAAATGGACTGTGTGTCTGACATTGGAATTCATACTGTGTGATTGATAGCCATCAGTTGCATGATGTGAATTGCCTGTGTGTCATGCTAAGATGCAGTGATCAAAGCTTCTGTTGAAAAACAAAGTCTTGTAGTGATGATCAAAGCACCGCCTGTGTGGTGTAGCTTTGGGTATTACGTGAATTCGCGAGCCTCACACCCCGGTATGAACCAGAAACGGGAGAAGGACCTCAGGGAGGACATGCGTTTCTTTCTAGTTAGAGGTGGTGTCGGTGCTTGAACTGGTTGACATTTATATTATTTTCACCTATGTGGTTGTTGCTGTTGCGAGGCGCCTCGGTTATATCGGTCGATCCGGGACCGATGGAGTCATTCGTTGGCTCATTTACGCCCTAAAGGGCGGGGAAACGCAATGTTCAGGCATAATAATCCACATCGATGGACCGGCCCTGAAGATCCAAGGGGCAGCTACGGCTGTTCCTGAGGGGCGAGCTAGAGCGTCTCGAATTCGGTAAGGACTATCTTTTGCCTTGGTTCATGACGGAAATCCAATTTTCAAATATGACATCGTTCGGTTTTGATTATAATCCTATATTTGGCGACATAGTGGCATGGGACGCTCATGTCGTCTATGATTGATACTTATGATTTGAAATTTTTTTTGAAACATATAAACACTAGTAATAATATCAAATGCTTTTGTTTTATTCGTATGAAGCATATTTTGGCCATTATAAGGTAAAAACTCTATCCTCCGGTTTGCGTTGCATTGTGTGATGGGAACTGAGTCTTATAATGGTTTCATTTTTATAAAAAGCATTGCGATGTTTAAAACATTGATTTGTTTTAAAGCACTGGCAATCCAATGGAGTAAACCCGTTATGCGAAAGTGGCGTGGTCCTGTGATTAGCCATATTATAAAATGTGTTAAGTAGATTTCTCATACCAGTCCCATGACTGACTCGTAGTTTGTTTCACTTGCAAACTCGGGTGTCCCTTTTTCTACAGGGGCAGCCCTGTATTCAGGTTTTAGCAGGATCTTTCTGGATAGCTGGAGCTGAAGATGGATTCTATCATTTATCTATTTTTATGTTGTTCAGGTCCTGTTGTACATATTATGTTTGTTTTCCGCTGTAGACATTTATGTATTGCTGAACTGTATTTGTATTAAGTATGATCCTGTATACTGTGTAACTCTGATGATTACGTTTATCCAGTGTATTATTTGTACATTATCTTGTGTATTTATTTAATTATGTTCTGCTGTTATCTGTTTATGTGTTATATTCCAAAGATTACCCTTGTCACCGTCAGTACGGGGTTTGGGTTCGTCACAGCATGGTATCAGAGCTTTGGTTAAGCTTAGCTCTAGTATATAACACATTAACGAACTCGTCAGAGATAGAACCAGTAGTGTTCTATGACGGGTAACTCATTACAGATGGGGTCAGTAGTATCCTAGTATGAGTATAGGAGAATAGGAATAACTCGTTAGAGATGGGGTCAGAAGTGCCCCAGGACGAGTTGAGAGTTATATGTTTATAAATAACGTATTTGTGATTATATATATAGTCTGGTTTTAGAAATATAATTTTTGAATATATAAAAGATATATATTTGGAAAGTAAAAGAGTATATGAATTAACTTGTATGATTTTGAAAAGTTAAAAATAAAATTGATTGTGGTTTGTGTTGTATGATAGTGGGTTGGATTAATTCAATTATTATAACGATAGTTAATTTAATTAAAAAGAGAATGAATGGTAGAATTTATTCGATTAAATCACACATTGAACTGATTTAAAAATAGGTAGAAATATATACATGTGCATTATATATGTTTGAACAAGTAAATGGATTAACTGCTGAATAAAGAATTTATTTGCGTGCCCGACAAATAGGTAAACCTTAATGAGTTGGATGCGAAATATTATTATATCAACTCCTGTGAATACCCTTGAATGCGGAGTGTTGGTTGTTCTGTGTGTAATAATAAACGTCGCCATAGGGTAGTAACAATTAATTTTGAACTACACTACATGACATACTTCTTGAAGATAGGCATACTTCATTATATACCACATAAGCATTTGGAGCTTGTGTGACGAGGTGGAAGATTTACCATACGAGCGAGAGGCTTGTATGGCGATGACTATATTTTACAGGTTGAACTGATGACTGATATGACCATATAAAATTGTAACGATAAATTGCCAGATTAATAAAAACCCCACACGGGTCTGGAGTTGACAATAATCACGTCTCTCTAGTCATTAGATATGGCATATGGATTATTTATTTCCCACACGGGACGAGGTAACGAGAATTTATTCTCTGGAGCAATTAAAAATACACACTCCCTCAGGCTTTTAGAGGGTGACGAGAATTTATTCTCTGGAGTTATTATCTATACATCCTCCCCTGTAAACACCAGAATATATCACTATAAATATGTGTATGCTTTATAGGATTTATTGGGTACCTAATATGGCCCAATAAATTTCCAAACCCCTCCCCGTACAAAGGAGGTTATGGCGAAATTTTTCGAAAAATCCGGGTGTTAGTCAAATTTTTTGAAGAATTTGAAAATTCTCAGAAACTGAAAAGTTGCAGAATGGAAGCCGGATTGAACATAGAGTTGATTAATCAAACCACTTTCGACTTTGTTCCTTTTCGGGAACGAAAATTTTTAAGTGGGGGAGATTGTAACGCCCCGGAGAATCTGAACCAATTTAAAATTTTTAAATTGGCTATTGTAGTGGATTTTAAATATTTAAAATAAATATTTTAAATAATAACGATGAAAAGTAAGTTTGAATCGACATTTGAAAACGAATATAATTAATTCTAATTATAAACAATGCCTGAAATGGCGCAGTAGTTTCAAAATTTGAATTCAAACTTTAACTGACTGTACCGGGTGCAAAACAAAACGGATTTGAGTGAAACCAAAAATATTTAAATCTGTTAGTGAATATCTTTCTAACGAATCTGAAAAATCAAAGTTTCATAGCGGGAAGCAAAAGTTATGGCCAAATGAATTTTCAGAAAGGTCGCTATAGAATATATATAGCCCGTGAAAATGGTCATTTTTGCAAACGACCTCGGAATTTGACGATACCACTTTTGTTGGATTCAGGATGTTAAACAATTGCTAGGTTTCATATTTCATAATTTTTGAAGCTAGTATGTGAGTGTGGCAAAGGAAAATGTGTTTGGTCGATTTCTATTAAATTGGATCGACCAGAAAAGGGCCATTTTTCAAACGGTCTCAGAATTCGACGAAACTAGTTTTGTTGGGACCGTATCGTCAAAACATAGCTAGATTTATTTTTCGGGAATTTTTAGAATTAGTATGTGGCCCCGGTAAATTGAAATGTACGTTCAAATCAAATATTGAATGTTTTATATTTTAATTTGAGTGAAAACTGACTAAAACATTCGAATGGGCTTTCGAAACATATCCCATTGTGTTCGGAATGGGGTTAAAACGCTAGGGACGACAGTCGTTGCGTTTGGATTGGAGCTCGTGTGTGAAAGGGGGTATTTTTGGATTTTTAAAAATTTATAAATATAAAAAAAATCTCATTGTTCGACGCCACTCTTCTTCCCCGATACCTCTGAACTCGAATGGCGGAAAAGCTTCGATTCTTCCCTCCTCCTTTTCTCTTTCATCTTTCAACGAAACTACCCCCTCCTTTGGAACTTTTTGAAGATCTGAGCCTCCTCTTCAAATCCATATAGGATTCGCCCTCCCTTGTTCAGTATTTCGCAAGATCCGACGCCCTGAAATCGCCACCTTTCCACCGCCGTAACCCCCTCCAGCCGCCGTCGAACTGGCCACCAGTGGTGGCGTTGGAAAGCCCCTTCCACCCCCTACGTAGTCGTGTAACCTGATCGAGACCACGTGCATCGGATTTGAAGTTATTGCAAAACCTAGTTTTGAACAATCAAAGAAAGGTACGGTTGTTAAATTATACAAACTATATTATAGCAGTTTAAAGCGCTACGATTTTTGATTTCACTGTAAAAATCATATCTTTTTCGTTTCTTGATGAAATTCAGTGAAACAAAAGACAGTGGACTCGTGTGGACGTCTACTACATTCTAGAAGAGACCGCATATTTTTCTGAGCCTTCTGCTATTTTTGGTGGAGTGGAACCCAATGTGAGATTTCTAAATTATAAACGATGTGGAAAACGACGATGTATAAATTATATATTAGATGTATGAGTTATATAAGTGTTGTACACCTCATGTATAAGCGTTGTATAAGTTGTACGTTCGATATATAAGTTATATATGCGTTGTAAAAATTATATATGTGTTGAATAGAAGTGAAATGCTTATATATATATATATATATATATATATATATATATATATATATATATATATATATATATATACGCCCCTCGTCCACAAACCATGGACGATATTTATTGGTTGTGATTGGTGTAAAAATTGGTTGATTACGAATGGTTGATTAGAATTGTTTGTGGTTGAAATTGATTGATCGTGGTTGAAAAATACCCGTTTATGGTTGAGAATTATTTGGTTGAAACCACATAGGATTAGTTTGTGGAAATGAAAAAAATATACATGCCGCCTACTTGCGAACTAGATGCATAAAATCCCCATAGCCAAAAGCTGCGAGGCTTTAAGGTAGAGCGAGGAGCCGTACTAGGGACAATCCCGGTTTTAACTACCCTGCCGTTATGCTGCCGAAATTTTGAATAATATTCATGTGTTAGAATTATTTTCATTGTTGAAACTATATTCGTGTGTTGAATAGAAAACCTTCATGTGTTGAATAGAAATTCATTCGTTGAATAGAAATTCATGTGTTGAATGGTATTCGTGTTTTAAAATAAATTGTTTTATAATAAAAATCATATTTTTAATATCTATATGAACTATATAAAATAGTCGTGTTTTGAAATGAATTGTTTTACAATAAAAATCACATTTTTATTATATATATACAAAACTATAGAAAACCTTCATGTGTTGAATAGAAATTCATTCGTTGAATAGAAATTCATGTGTTGAATGATAGTCGTGTTTTAAAATAAATTGTTTTATAATAAAAATCATATTTTTAACATCTATATGAATTATATAAAATAGTCGTGTTTTGAAATGAATTGTTTTACAATAAAAATCACATTTTTATTATATATATACAAATTATAGAAAACCTTCATGTGTTGAATAGAAATTCATTCGTTGAATAGAGATTCGTGTGTTGAATGGTATTCGTGTTTTAAAATAAATTGTTCTATAATAAAAATCATATTTTTAACGTCTATATGAACTATATAAAATAGTCGTGTTTTGAAATGAATTGTTTTACAATAAAAATCACATTTTTATTATATACATGAATTGTTAAAAATAGTGAAGCGCTGAAATAGAAGTCTGTTGGTTAAAAATGTCATTTTTATCAAATGTATGAAAAGAATAGGGTTTTGAAATCGAAGAATCGATTATATATATATAACTAAATTAAATCGAATAACGAAGCTGCAGTTCGTGTTTTGAAACCGTGATTTCAAACGATTAGTGCTGGAGATCCGACCATCGGATTTTCCCGAAACCGAAACCGTTGGGTTCGCTTTGGAAATATCTTTCTAACGACACTAACTTTGTGAAGATCCAACGGTTTGATTGTTTGGAATGTTTAATTCAAATCTGAAGAAAAACAGCGCCAGAATCGATTATATATATATATATATAATTAAATTAAATCGAATAACGACGCTGCAGTTCGTATTTTGAAATCGAAACTTCAAACTATTATACCGGGAGATCCGACCGTCGGATTTTCCCAAAACTGGAACCGTTGGATTCGTTTTGAAAAGATCTTTCCAATGATATAAATTTTGTGAAGATCCAACGGTTAGATTTTCAGATATGTGTAAATCAAATCTGAAGAAAAACAACGCCACGACCGCGTTATGGCCCGAAGCGTCGTTTAAATAAATTGGCTATTTTAATTAAATAAAAATAGCGATAAATCATTATAGAATATTATAAACGATATGAAATGTGAAATTTAGAAATTAACTGAAGGTTAGCTAAGTCGAATGGTTCCCTGGGTTTTGATCTGATGTTGTTTCGGCCTTCGGGGTTAATATTTGGGAAATCGTTCTCTTACTGATTTACGGTTAGTGACCGATGAATTGGAATGATGCGTATATTGTGTTTGAGTAGCACGTGTTTATTATATATGCGAGTTGTTCAGAAAGACCGGGTTTATCACATTCTGAATAACTGAATCGACGATAAGAAATCGAAGATGAAGACGGTTGTTGAAGACCAGAGATCTTCACCTAGTTTGGATGGTAACTGATGTCCTGATTGGGAGGCATCCCGAAATATGGATAATGAGTGGTGATCGTCCCGACGTACGCGGAGGTCGATGGGTATGTGAGGCATATAGTGCCTCCGGTTCCGTTCAGACGCAGAACGGACTTGCAAATGGACTGTGTGTCTGACATTGGAATTCATACTGTGTGATTGATAGCCATCAGTTGCACGATGTGAATTGCCTGTGTGTCATGCTGAGATGCAGTGATCAAGGCTTCTGTTGAAAAGCAAAGTTTTGTAGTGATGATCAAAGCACCGCCTGTGTGGCGTAGCTTTGGGTATGACGTGAATTCGCGAGCCTCACACCCCGGTATGAACCAGAAACGGGAAAGGAACCTCAGGGAGGACATGCGTTTCTTTCTAGTTAGAGGTGGTGTCGGTGCTTGAACTGGCTGACATTTATATTATTTTCACCTATGTGGTTGTTGCTGTTGCGAGGCGCCTCGGTTATATCGGTCGATCCGGGACCGATGGAGTCATTCGTTGGCTCACTTACGCCCCAAAGGGCGGGGAAACGCAGTGTTCAGGCATAATAATCCACATCGGTGGATCGGCCCTTACGATCCAAGGGGCAGTTGCGGCTGTTCCTGAGGGGCGGGCTAGAGCGTCTCGAATTCGGTAAGGACTATCTTTTGCCTTGGTTCATGACGAAAATCCAATTTCCAAATACGACATCGTGCGGTTTTGATTGTAATCCTATATTTGGCGACATAGTGGCATGAGACGCTCATGTCGTCTATGATTGATACTTATGATTTGAAATTGTTTTTGAAACATATAAACACTAGTAATAATATCAAATGCTTTTGTTTTATTCGTATTAAGCATATTTTGGCCATTATAAGGTAAAAACTCTATCCTCCGGTTTGTGTTGCATTGTGTGATGGGAACTGAGTCTTATAATGGTTTCATTTTTATAAAAAGCATTGCGATGTTTAAAAGATTGATTTGTTTTAAAGCACTGGCAATCCAATGGAGTAAACCCGTTCCGCGAAAGTGGCGTGGTCCTGTGATTAGCCATATTATAAAATGTGTTAAGTAGATTTCTCATACCAGTCCCATGACTGACTCGTAGTTTGTTTCACTTGCAAACTCGGGTGCCCCTTTTTCTACACGGGCAGCCTTGTATTCAGGTTTTAGCAGGCTCTTTCTGGATAGCTGGAGCTGAAGATGGATTCTATCATTTATCTCTTTTTATGTTGTTCAGCTCCTGTTGTACATATTATGTTTGTTTTCCTCTGTAGACATTTATGTATAGCTGAACTGTATTTGTACGAAGTATGATCCTGTATACTGTGTAACTCTGATGATTACGTTTATTCAGTGTATTATTTGTACATTATCTGATGTATTTATTTATTTCTGTTCTGCTGTTATCTGTTTATGTGTTATATTCCAAAGATTACCCATGCCACCGTCAGTACGGGGTTTGGGGTCGTCACACCTTGGAGGTGTTAAGATCACTCTGCTTGTTGTAAATATCCATAGAATCTTCCTCATGAGTAACTGGGATTGTGCGACCCTCAGTTGTTCTCTCAACATCCAAATCTCCTCCAGTTGTGATTTTTTCCTCCTCTATCTGCTCGATAACCTTTATGGGACTTTTGCCTTTGCGGTGTACAACCTCTTCCTCTTCAATCGAAGATAGTTGGGGTTGAGAAGGCACTTTAGTTTCGTCGGAAGGGTCCGATCATTTCTTTAAAGAAGGTTCATCAACATTACTTTTTGATGCACTACCCTCTCCAGAAGCCGCAACATCCGATGCTACTAGCATATTCTGAGGCATGGAATATGATTCTTTGGAAGGATATTTCCTAGAAGGATGGAGCAATTCATATCTACAAAGGAATTCTTCCCTAATGAAGCACTTTTTAGCCTATCTACAATACCTACAGCTTTTAAAGCCTCAAGAGCATCCTTGTAAGAAGCAGGATATTTATTATCCTTGACAAGAGCTGGAACGACTGTAATCAAGAAAGAATTCGGTAACCGAGACTTAAAAGAAGTCAGATGAGAAGAGCTCTGTGTAAATATGCTCAACTCCTTCCGTCTAGGTTCCATGAAAGGTCTCGGGACAACGAACAAAGAAAATTGACCCAAAAATCCTAAAGCATTCTCCGACAAGTCAAGTACGAGCTTCCGGTTTCGTGCACCCTCAACGTGTATGATAGAAGCAGTGTCTTTCCTCTTATTAAATGAGCACAGGTAGCAAACATCTTGCAATGTAGGCGCACATTCCCTTACTTGCATAAAGAGCACGTAAATTCCTAATAAAATGGCATAGCCATTTGGATGAAGTTGGAATAGGGCAATAGCCAAACATTTCAAGATCATATCAAGAAATGGATTAAAAGGAAGGACAATGCTGCTCATCAACATATGACGGTTAACGTCTACATACACTACAACAAATTCACCATATTACAACGGTGCAACACCGTTGTAATATCATTTTACAACGGTGCCCCCACCGTCGTGTATGCAGACGTGGTAATATATTATTTTTTATTACAACTTTTCTGCACCGTTGCAGCACCGTTGTAATAGGATTATTTAACAACAGTTATCAACCGTTGTAATAAATTTTTTTACAAGTTGTCGTATATACTATAGTACAGTTAGAGTATACGTATAACAACTTTTATCACCGTTGTAATAAACTATATTACAACTTTTATCCCCGTTGTTGTAGATTTTGTAATAATGTTGTGTTCATTTATATAACAACATGTCTGCACCGTTGTAATTTCATTGATATTACAACATTTTCACACCGTTGTAACATGACTTATTACAACTTTTTTTTCTGTTGTAATTTGCATGGACCTGACTAGTAAAACAAATTCATATATATTACTGATAATATGATTCACATTTCAATGCAATAAATATTAGTACACAGAATCATTTATATATATTACTTAACATAATATTCGATCAACATAACACGCAAGTACGTAGTACATCACCAACTTAACCGTGTCACCAAAAACATAACCCAATATATACATAACATAACCGTGTCACCAAAAACACAACCGTTTCATAATACATGCATGATTTAACCCAATATGTACATAAGAAAGATGGAATGTCTACGAAAGCATACCCTACGAAAGCACTCTAGCTGAAGGCAACGTAATTTTTATTCCAGGCCACAGTTGATCCAACAGCTTCTCCAATAGTAGTCATTGCGGAATTCGGCTTCCACAAGAATGCTTCTGGATCCACCGCCACGTCAATCCAAACTTTCCAGCCTTGCGATCCAAGTTTTTTAAAGTGCACCAAAGCTTCTGGATCAGTGGATGCCACTCTTCCTTCCGCAACAACTTGTTTTTCCCAATTCAATATCTTACACTTTCTGCCCTCATTTCCATCAGCTTGCACTGCTGTTTTTCTGGCCGGATTTTTCTGCTTAGACTGTTTTTCTGTTTTGCTGCCGTCAGTTTCAGATGGATGCTTTTCATTTTCAGCTGATTGCTTTCCATTTTCAGGTGCCTGCTTTCCATTTTCAGGTGCATGCTTTCCATTTTGTTTAGACAGTTGAACTGCCAAGGTATTGCTTCCACGGTGTGACTGCAAACAAAAAAAATCTAGAAAATCTGAACTTGAAACTAAAAACAGAAAGTGAGGCAAATAAATACATGGAACTAAATACAAAAGACAGTAAGCACTTATGTATAATCCAAGGCTTATGCATCATAGACAGTAAGCACTTATGTATAATCAAAGGCTTATGTATAATCAAAGACAAGACACACGACTAAGTTTAAGTTAATTCGATGGCTGTTGAGTGGAGCAGTTTCAGTTACTGCCAGTTGTATTGTGAGAACAATGCAATAGATTTAACGACAGAACAACACCACCAGAAGCGTCTTTCTAAGCTGGGAACAAAGAGTGGATGAGTTGAATCTATGAAATTTATGTGTAATGGATTGTTATCTTTATTTATTTTACAAATAATTTCCTTATTTTTGTTTAATCTACGAATGTAATTATAAAACCTGAGAATGGTAAAGATAGTGAACACAATAGAAAAACACAGTAATACATCTGCAAACTCTTTCTTTTTAAACCCTTAGTGATTGAATATAGTATGATGCAGGCGCGCGCGCGCGCGCACACACACACACATATATATGCATATATGTTTGTGAATATGTATGTGTAACTAATTGTTCTTCATGTCAAAAACTGGACGAAATATGAAAACAGTGGATCTTTTGTGAATAAACTCTGTGCAAACTCTCTGAATTTAATCTAGTGTGGGTATAGATATGAGTACTTTGATAGATTATTAGTTGACTACACTTATATATGACTGGAAGTGATTAACTATGTGAAGTAAGATCTAGAAATGAGAAATTTCCTTTACTGTTGTATGAATACAATAATAATAAAAGATGAACACCTCACTTTCAAAAATAAAGTACCCCAATTTTAGCATGTTTTAGATAACAGTATAAACACAAAGGTTATTCCAAATTGAATTTAGTTTACGTTAAAAAGTTCTTCAGCTTCTAATGCGCGGTAATTTAGTTTAACAGTACCCAACCCCCCTCCATTTACTGTCCTTAAAATCACCCTAAAATTTCACAGTTCGGTAAAAGCATTTCAATGAAATGTTACATCTTTT
Source organism: Allium sativum (assembly GCA_030737875.1). Lineage (NCBI taxonomy): Eukaryota > Viridiplantae > Streptophyta > Magnoliopsida > Asparagales > Amaryllidaceae > Allium > Allium sativum. The sequence goes on from CM060920.1 coordinate 252,816,904, forward strand.
TATCAATTATACCAATAAAAAAGGGTACCTGAGGCGTATTAGGATCAGGATTTGCTGGATTTCCCGCATTAGCTTGCTTTTCTTTTAGATCCTGTAAAGATTGCATATACATAGGTCATATAAAATTAGCACAAAATATGATTTTGGTCATATAAAACTAGCACAATTGGGAAGCCGTAAATTTGAAACACATTATGAAAAAAAAAAAAGGCATTTTGCTTTGCTCTTTTTTTAATATTTTTTTTCAATTGTAGAGACATAATGGGTTATGTCCAAGAACAAACATTGTACAAACGGCCATGTCTTATTTCTTTAACCTGGGAGATTAAGAATTAAAAGAAAAAAGTGTTAAAATGTAACCAGATATCGTGGCAAAGGATCATGAGAACAGCCCATAGGCGATTGCTGGTTCTTTTTAAAATTTTGGAGCCTATGTTTATTGATCAGCAACCCAGCACCAGCAGATCCCGAAAATCACAAATAGGAGTATTTGTTTAATACAACCATACTATGAAGAATTAAGGTATTAATTTGAAAACTCTCCGAAATAAGTTAAATAACACAAAGCAAATCGAAGGCAATCAGATTGAAGGCCAATGTAAGAATATATCCACACTGAATTCAGACTCATACCATCTTAGCATCGTCTTGCAATATAAAAAATTGAAATGATTCTTATTTCAATATAAAAAATCGAAGGCAAACAAAAATAACTTTATTTCATACATAATGCCGGAACTAATAGGAAATAGCCGACTGATCCCGAATCAAAGAGTAGGAATAAATTGATGAACGTTGAAAAAATTAAATAAACTTCAATTTAATTGATAGAAGAAATCAGTCGGACGTAGCTGGTTAAAATCTTATTTCCATTTGACAACAAACCAATGAGAATCCGAACGATTCTTCTCTACATAGCACAAATCACGCCAAAAACTAATTAACCAAGCTTGATGAATAATATAAATTTTGCTTACCATAATACCTAGAATTCTGCAGAGTGTTGAAAAATCGGATCTAAAGGCTTTTAGCCTAAATCCTAATGATAATAAACCTTGCGACAAACAGTTGCAATTTAAGATGAAAGCTGGAAGCAGATATTTGTTCCAAAAAACAATGCTAAAGGTTTAGAAACAGGACCATAAAGAGAGAGGAGGAAAATGTTCGAGTAGGCTCTGTAAACTGCTGGATAAATGGATTTCTGAGGAATATATATATACATGGCAGAAACCCCTAGATAAATAGTTTGGGTTAGAGTGGCACTGGGTCTGGTCACACTGTTTTTTCCGAGTTGTTTTAAAACATTACCCACAACTGATTGGTACCGTTGGCTACGAAAAGAAAATGCAATTGGTCAAATAATCGACGTAACCGGAGCATTATAATGGAATAACATGGGTCAATCTGGAAAATCAGCATGAGAAAACCACACCGCAATTATCAAACCGGGAATTTACCGGAAATTCCGAAATATCCGGAACGGAACCGGAAACCGACAATAACTTGGTTTCTAATTAACAGGAAAACAGGAAAAATTGCCGTTAAAATAAATTTCTAATTAACACTTACCATCAACATCGTAGTGAGCTCCTGTACTTTGGTCTCCAATCCACTAACTTGGTTTCGCAATGCATGTACTTCACCTGATGAGCTACCCCGAATACGAAGCTGAGATGGTACAACCCCAAAACCAAGCCCTCTTACACGTCCTCCATGCTCCTGACCAAAAAGCTTCGACACGCCATCTTGAGTAACTGATGTTGCTCCATGAGAATCCTGACTTGCGGCATTATGATGCTCGTTTATCTTAGACTACAAATTAAAAAACAACCAAAATTCAGAAATTAAAATTAAAACTACGTTAACAATAGCAACAGTTTCTGATATTGTATATTTGAACTTATTCTTACTATGCATTCGGCAGCAATTGAATTCGGAGGTTTTCCATCTTTTCTAGTGTGGCCTTTGCACCACAATTCGTCTCTAGTGATAGTAGATGTTGACGTTTCCTTTTTCTGCAAAAATAGCTTAACAGCTTCAGAATTTTTCATGTGATAACATATAATAGTTGCTTTAACAATATTTTTTTACCATTTCTTCTTCCAATCTTGCATAATCTTTTCTGCTCATGGTGTGTGGAACTTTATTCTTTTCTCTAATGCTTTTGAATCTTTGGCTTGTTGCCTATAAAATCAATTCAGTAAATATGATATAGGAAAATGTAATATATTTAACAGTTAAACTCAGTAAGACAAAAATAACCACCTCAAACTTTTCTGACAATTTTTCAGTTACAAAAGCATTCCACTCGTCATCGCTCTTTATATTGAACGGTTTTAGGCTTGCTAAAGTATCGGTAGAGTCGGGATTTTGAGACGCTTTTTTGATAGCTGCAACTAACCTTGATTTCGACTCCTTCCACCGCTGTCCTATTATCATTAACAAGTAATCCTTATACACCATATCTACCTTGAATCTTGACTGCGCACACACACAAAAAAAAAAAAAAAAAACAGCAGATTAGTCTCTAACAGTATTGCAAAATGCAATGTTGTACCACAGCAGGTATATAATTTGTTGCTTTGAATATTGAGACATATAATATGTAACAGTATTGCAATGTGCATAATGCATATGTCATTATAAAGAGAACTATAGCAGGCATATAATATGTTGCTTTTAATATTGAGACATATAAGTACTCCCTAACATAAATAACATAGAGTCAGTAAAATTAAATACAACTTAAAGCCAGAATTTGCTATTGAAAGCCAGAATTTATTATTCACAGATCATCCCTCAAATCGTACACAAGCCAGAATTTATCATTCACAGAATTTACTATTGAAAGCCATAATTTACTATTGAAAGCCGACATATGGTATACAAGTCAAATATCAGTACGTACCTCTATACAAGTCCAGAGATCATCCCTCAAATCGTCACCGACGTTCCTCCATGTGCTAATGGTAAAAGGCACCATCTCCCTTGCTAGAGTACCAATATATGACGACAAATGTTTGGAATTAGCACCTATTGCTTGTCCGCGTTCATTAAATTCAACTTCCGGCTTCTCATCCGGTATCATAGCTAATGATTTCATCATCGTTCTGCCTCTCTTTCTTCTAGCTTGCTTCAATCTTTGATCTTCAGTAGAATCGGGTTGAATTTCGTTTGGACTGGAATCATCGTTGGCTGGAGTTTCATGGAAGTGTAGTTGACGGGCAGGGGGCTGTGCTGGGTTTGTATTGTCGAAGGGGCTGTTATTGGAAGGAGGGGGCTGTATCTGGTTTGTAGTGTCGACGGGGATGCTACAGGAAGGAGGAGGGGACTGCATCCCTTCTGCAGTGTGGCCAAGGTTGCTTCCATGTTTGCGAATTGTGCGTATTGGGTATTCGGCATGTTTTCGAGGAGATCGTCTTATAGCAATATTTAAATCACGAAGCAACGGAAGTGGTCCATCTGGGTGTTCGTTGATTCTAATCCCAACCGGTCTTTCAGCAGCAGCACGAACAGCTGCAAGTGCAGCTAAACTTTGCTTTTTTGCTCTTTTTCTTGCAATTTTTGAGCTCTAAAAAATAAAAAATTTAAGTCAGTTTTCAATAGCTAAAAAATAAAAATCTTAAGTCATTTTTCAATGGCTGAACATACAATATATTTTAAACTGAGCACTACATGAACATCATAAGACGAACTGTGTTGTTCATCAAAATACAAGCGACTACAGTGAAATGATTATATTTTAAACTGAGCACTGAGCACTGAGCAATGGCAAGGGTACAAGTGGGTAAAATAAAAGTGACATAAAAATGTTTTTTTTTTTTGCCAGTGCTCAGTTTAAAATGTACGTACGGAAGGCATATAAATACTGGTAGGTGCTGCTGAATAGAGTCTTTAATCAAAATGTAGGGAGTAAATGTGCTTATCGCGTTTGAAACGTAACCGAGGAATGGATTTTCCAAATCAGTGGCTGCCGGTTCTTTGGGTTTTCCAATCGTTATATCAGACTCACAAAATTGTCGTTAAGGAGTATTTGGTTATTAAAATATCCATCGAATTATTATGACAAATCTACACTAGATTCCACCTTGACACCAAAATGGAAATAAAGGAGCCTTGATGCACATATTTTATGCACATATTCATTTTAGCTATTGAAAACTACTTGCACATATTCATTTTATGCACATTTTTTAAGCACATATTCATCTGCTGATCTAATAAAGAATTTTTATGCACATATTCATTTTTCATTAATTAATTGAAATGAACATTCACATTTAAAAATCATAAGATATTACAACATTAAACAAAAACATATTATTCTGACATTAAAATATACATATAAATTATTTATTGTTAATAGGTTAAACATACAAGTCATATAAACAAATAAATCACGCGTGAAGCACTTGCCATACAACTCACATTATATTAACTTAATGCAAGTTTGCAATCTACAACTCACATTATATTAACTTATTGTTCCTGGAGCTTTTTCTTATTCTTATTATTATTGTTACCGCATATATAGGAATAGCTGGACTTACAATGATTATATCACATTACATTCATCGTATGATTGTTGTTTAGTCCATTGTTTGAGATACCGAACACATTACATAAGTAGAGTGTCATTCTATAGCTTAACGTTTAATTGACTTGTGCAGTAGGAGGGAGGGTGATATGGAGAAAATACGTAGCTGTAAAGCTTTACCTAGAACAATGCAGAGGAAATAACTTGACAAACATACAAAGGGCAACTTACAGAAAGGTAGGTTCTGTGTGGAAAAACCAATATGCGGATGGAGATGGTGCACATTTATAAACAACTGCTAAGCTACCTTCATGGTGTGTATATCTGTAAGATTTTAAGCTCTACATAGAGCACGCTTAATCGAAATGTAAATCGAATCATAAACGATGAGATCCGATTTGAATTTTCTATGTCTATTTCTAACTATATGTAAAAAAAAAAATCCTTGTTCAAAATAGTCCATATTATAAGTAAAATTAGACATTGATTATTTAAACGTGTTATGTTTTCATAAATCGTTTTTCCTACAAACATGAAGCGTGTGCCACTAATACTAATTATTTTGCTTTGTACGCTTGTTGCACTTCCATTTGGAGTGTGTCATTTGTCCTTTTACCTTTTCTTGTTTCACATTTTCTCTATTTTCCTTTAGAATTGTATTTTTCCCTTCACTCTTCCTCAGTGTTGAATTGATCCAGATACAATATTAGGCCTTTAGTGTTTGTTCGCAACTCAGTTTTAGACATCAAATTTATTTTCAATTTTGTTTTCCAATTTTTTCACATGTCGTTCAAAATTAGATTTGTGGAATCAACCTATCTGCAACAATGTCAAGTATTTCTCAGTCTTAGTTCAGGATATTTTGAAACATTGGTTCGGTATCCCGTATTTCTGGTGTTTGCGATATTTAAATTATGGATTCTTTTTTTCTGATGGTTTTAATCAGTATTCTTTATGTTGATTTTAGTTCTCTTTGTGAAAAAATACCTTTAAATATTGAATTTTCTAAAAATTAGTTAATAAAATAGTTTTGTAAAAACATATATTTTGATAACTTAACATTTCTCTACATTTTGCAAATTTATTCAGCCAATTTTCACAGATAGAAATAATAATAAAAGGCAGGAAACACAAGTTTTTGTTTACATTTTTTTTTATCTATTTGAAATGCCAAATTTTCAATGGGATAAAAATTGTAAAAAGCAAAGTTCAAACTTTAAATCAAAATAAAATTTAAATCATAAATCACATATCCAAAAGATCCATATTTAAGATTTGTACATACATTCAAGTTGATTTTAATATTTGAACTTCTATAGCTGAACTTAAAAAAAAACATGTGGTAAAAAATGCAATATGTACTTGAATACCTCTCCTTTGTCTAGCACCATCTTCCTCGCCGATAATACAAGATCAATCTTCCTCGTCGACCTATAAAAAAACAAAACGATTTACAAAGGATTAGAACATCACACTAAATATAGCACTACTTTGTAACAACCACGTACAAAATAAAATACACATGCAAAGAACATAAAATAGAAAATAAAGTTATTTTGATACACGCTAAGATGTCAATCTTATATCAGATTTTTTTTTTCTTTTTTTTCATTCTAACAACACATTTTATGGTATATATGAACATGCATAAAATAAAAAATCAATAAAATATGCTTATAACATACCAAAATACCGTTACAACCCTCCCTTACGTAACTTTCATCCCCATTATCTACGTCTCTATCATCAAGTTGTGACTCATCCAATGGTTTACTAGTTGATTCTTCATCCTCGTCGTATTTTTCCAATTCATGAAACCCTCTAGAGGGCGCTCTCAACACAACATACCAATTTGAAGAACTACCTTCTCTAGAGAAGAAAACTTGAACCGCTTGTGTTGCTAAGATAAACGGGTCGCTTTCAAACTTATTTTGAAATTGATGCAAATTGACCAATGTAAATCCATCTTCAACTTTGACTCCACGATACATATTTGCCCAATCACATTTAAACAAGGCAACTTGAAATTGATGATAATCCAACAAGAAAATCTCACGCAAGACCCCATAATATATTATTTTTTCAATAGACCCATCTACACAAACAGTACTTGACTCAATGGAAACACCACTATTTTGTGTCGCCTTCTCAAAGTCTTTCGTATGAAAACGTCGACCATTAACAATATAGCCAGAATAAGAAATTATTTGCGAACGAGGTCCGTATGAAAGCCATTTTATTATGTTGCTGACATTGGATATACGTCTATCATCTCTAACCTGGACAAATACAATATATTAAATAAAGATTTATGTTGATCTATTACTTTCATCATTAATAGTTTTTTAAGATATAGCTATCAACCTTTTTTCCGAACCAAAAACTAAAAGTCTTCGATTGCAATTTTGACAGTTCCAAATCGTCTTGTGCAAGATGAGGATGCAAACATTTTAGCTCCTCTTTGTGCATTCTGCATACATAAATGTAATTAAGGATCTAATTTATTTTGTATGTCATAGTTAAGTTGGACTTATACTTACTCTATATACGGCTCTACTTCTTCCGTATTAAACAAAACGTATCGATGAGCAGCATTAATCACCTCCTCATCGACTGTAATAGGTTTTCCTTTGGAAATAGGACGCCCCTCAAGTATAAAATCATTTTGTTCCACTTCATTTCGGTTTTTCCTCTCTCCAATTTGTAATGCATCTTTAATATATCCAGAGCAATATTTCATACATTCTTCGGAAACATAGCGCTCAGCAATGCACCCTTCAGGCCGTGCTTGATTTTTAACGTACCCTTTTAATATTTTCATATATCTATAACCAAAATGAATAAACAAGTTACTTTCATAACTATAGTTACTTTTAACCGTCAATTATTTATAATAAATATTACCTCTCAAATGGATACATCCATCGATATTGGACCGGCCCACAAATTCTTGCTTCTCTCCCTAAATGTATTGTTAAGTGAATCATGATATCGAAAAAGGAAGGGGGAAAGAACCTCTCTAGATCACATAGTGTTAATGCAACTTGATAGTCCATTAATTCTAATTTATCCCTATCAAGCACTCTTTGGCATATGTCATTAAAAAATGAACATAGTCGTAGTAGTGCATTCCTTATCCCTGTAGGTAGAAGTCCTCTTAATGCAACGGACAATAGTTGTTGCATCAAAACATGATAATCATGAGACTTTAGGTTTGATATCTTGTCTTCTTTTGCAAAACATTTTCCAATATTTGAGCTATATCCATCAGGCACTTTCAAGTTCTTCATTCTACTATAAAAGATCTCTTTTTCTTGATCGGATAAGGTGCACGGTGCGGCTGGGAGCAATACTTTATTTCCAATGTCTATAGGATGCAATTTTTTTCTAATGCCCATTGCTTCTAGATCTTGGCGTGAATTGAGGCCATCTTTTGATTTTCCTTTGATATCAAGCAATGTACCAATAATACTTTCACCAATATTTTTCTCAATATGCATCACATCTAGATTATGCCGCAAAGGAAGTGCCTAAAAATTGACAAAACACAACTAATTAAGTACTAAGTAGCAAACATGAATAGAAAATGGAAAGCAATGTGTTTCTAGTTAAATTTCACCTTCCAATAAGGCAAGTCAAAGAAAATGGACCTCTTCTTCCACATTGTACATCCTTTTTTCATCATAGTTTTCCTTTTCCTTTTCCTTTCACCTTTCTCTTCCTTTTTTAATTTTTTCCCCCAATCATTAATAATATCTTGAACATCATCAAAGATTTGAACACCAGTTTGTATTTGAGGCCTTTCTCTATTCTCTATAGTTCCATCAAATAAGTTTTTCCGTTGACGATACTCATGGTTAGGTTCAAGGAATCGTCTATGACCCATGTATGCACACTTTTTACTAAATGGTAGCCATATTGAGCAGGTATTGACACCACAAACTGGACATGCTCTCTTACCTTTTACAGGGCAACCAGCTAAATTTCCGTAAGCTGGAAAATCATTGATTGTCCACATAAGAATAGCATGTACTCTGAATTCACTACGACTGTAAGCGTCGTACGCTTTCACCCCTTTATCCCACAATTTTTTCAAATCTTCAATAAGTGGTTGCAAGTATACATCAATGTCATTTCCCGGTTGTCGTGGCCCAGGAATTAACAAAGATAGCATCATATTATCTTTGTGCATACAAAGCCACGGAGGAAAGTTGTAAGCAACAAGAAACACTGGCCAACAACTATATCCACAATTCCAATCACCGAAAGGATTAAAGCCATCAGATGCAATGCCAAGCCTTAAATTTCGTGGATCGGAAGCAAAAGAATGATACATTCTATCAATCGTAGCCCACTGAGTAGAATCCACTGGATGACGCAATTTACCATCATCACTCTTATGACTGCTATGCCATCTTAGTTGTTCTGATGTTTCTGGGGATGCAAACATTCTTTTCAGTCTTGGTATCAGTGGGAAGTATCTCAAAACCTTCATAGGTATTTTGGTTTGCTTCCCATCTTTAGTAGTCTTGTTTTTTTTCCAGCGAGACTTACCACACTTAGGACACAAATCACTATTTGCAAGCTCTTTTCTAAATAAACAACAATCATTTACACATGCATGTATCTGCTTATAGCCTAAACCAAATGACTTAAGCAACTTCTTTGTTGCATATGTAGAATCAGGAAGCATGTTTTCTTTAGGCAACATATCCTTTAGAAGTTTAAGAAGCTCTGTAAAAGCCATGTCCAATATACCATTTCGCGCTTTGTGCTTGAAAAGAAGTACTGTAGCAGACAACTTTGTGTGGCTTGCACAACCGGGATACAAAGGAATTTCGGCATTCTCCATCATTTCCTCAATACCTTCCCCATGTCTTGCTTCAACATTGGCTTCTACCTCCTCATCATAGATTTGCGCATCAACATACATTCTATAAGTATCTGTCTCACTATTATTTTGTGATGGCCGTTTTTCTCCATGAAAAATCCATATATCATAGGTTGGGTCCATTCCAAAACAAATCAAGTGTGACACAACTTCCCTTGATGTTTGCCAAATTAGATTCCTACAATCACGACATGGGCATCTAATTTTTTCGGGATTCCCTTCACTCGCAACATGCCCATATACAAAATTTTCCACAGCTTGCCTATATTCGCTTGTCATTCTACAAAACAAAAAATGTATTAATACTCCTTCTTAAATACTTATAGTGTGATGCTAGGGCACCTCGTTTTCTTCTTGCTAATACCAAAATTTTATACTACATTCTTCCTAACACCAAACTCATTCATAAATACTTATATTTGTTTATAATGGTATTAGGAAGTACATCAAATTTATTGTACTTATTATTTTTATTCGTGGTATTAGTAAGAGGAAAATGATGTGCCCTTAGCATCACACTACTTATAACTATGGAAGTAATAGCCAAAATGATGAAACCTTGGTAGATTGACCCATGCTTTGTCCATCTTGGTAAAACAACGCCTCTAATTTTCGGACCTACTATAAAGACTTATGCTCAACATTATTGTACAACTTGGTTATACGCACCCACCTTATCTACCCCTCTTATGCATCACCTATCATACTTCGACCCACCCTCTAAAACAACGTATTTGCATAATAATATATATATCATCAAAATAAACACAAATAAAAGACCATCACACATAGGGGTGAGCATACTTTGATTTGTGACATGGGCATCTAATTGCACTTAAACTGAATAGTTCTTCTGTAAGTCATATGACTCATATTATTCAAATTCTGAATTTCAATTAAACTGAATTGCACTAAAAATTATGCCTTGTACAGAACAAGAAAAATGATTGAACATGTTTCTATTTACTTTGATTTGTGACACGATGTTTGAATTTATATTTCAGGGTCTCTCAGCCATGAGGCAAGGGAGGTACTATCTGCTCTGGTCTTTGAAGGTTCGGTTTAATGTTAGTAATATATGTTAAAATGAAGTTAATTTTTTTATACTAGAAATGATACATGTTCTTCAGCTTTATAATTTTGCTTGGATGTTGTACATTTATTAATTTGAGATGTTAAGTTAGAGATTCAGATCTAAAACTTCATACCCTAATGACATCAGTTCAAGCAGAAAAACACTAATATGAGAAGAACTATTTAGTTTAGCTATTGTTAGTTTAGGATTTGCAGTTTTGGTTCAATTGTGAGAAGAACATGTACCAAAATTGACAGAACTTTTGAGAAGAACTATTCAATTTGGCTGTTGTGTTAGTTCAGGATTTTTTTTCCAAATGAAACAGCTAATTTGTTTTCCAAATGAAACATCCAAATGAATTAGATTTTTTCTGAAATCATTGGAGTATTATCCAATGTTTTCTATCCAATGTTTTCTGAAACATCCAAATGAAACAACTAATTTGTTTTCCAATGTTTCATCCAAATGAAACATCCAAATAGATGTAAACTAAACTGAAACATCCAAATGAAACAGCCAAACAGAGTTTAGCATTGGTTATGAAATATCATTTGATAATAATCCGATGTTTTCTGAAACAGTTAATTTGTTTTCCAAATGAAACATCCAAATGAAACATCTAATTAAAAGGATAAATGAAACATGAGATATTATAATTTAGTTATTGGAGTATTATCCAATGAGTTGAACTTGCATTTCATTAATTAGATGTAAATTATAAACTGCTGCACTTTTTAAGAGGTTTCACAAAAAAATTACTCATTTAATCCATTTTCTGAAGTTAACAGCGGACTAGGAGCTGTGTTTATGAAATGTATGCTCAACCTTTTTTATAGTTAAATTAAATATCTCATACTATGTTTGTTGTTCTTGCAGATCCTATGAATATGAATGGTAAAAGCTTCAGGATGACAAAGCTTCATCAAGACAGCAAATGATTTTTGCTGTTTATTTTGGTGTATTTTAGTGTGTTATTCTTGTTTCTATTGTAGGCTTGTATTTTAGTGTGTTATTCAGGATGACAAAGCTTCATCAAGACAGCAAATGGTATTAGACAGTATATGTGTTCCCAAATACACATCTCCACTTCAGATTTTAATAGTGTACATAAAGTCAGTACCGCAGTACAAAGTATGAAATGCAAGCGAACAAACTTTGGTCATTCTAACATACTGGTTGTTTATGACAAATACCCAAACCCGTAAAAATTCAAAAAGTCAATATCATAAACTAAATATACAAACTCAACTTATGACCAAATACATGTTCATACATATGCGCACGTGTATATGCATATATATGATCGAATTTCATATTTCAGGTCCAAAACGAGTGTGACTGCAAATTGACAGGAATTACAGTTAGACGAAGAAATATATAGATGTTTGAATACAAAGTTCAACCTAAAAGGAGCATTGTCACATGCAATTGAGGTTTGCCATGGTAATTTGTCACATGCAATTGAGGTTTGTCATCAAATTATATACAAAGTTCAACCTAAAAGGAGCATTGTTACAATCAGTATGACACAGTAGCGATTGTCACATGCAATTGAGACAACGAATAAAAATTGTACTGTGAACCGAATAAAAATTGTTACAATCAGTATGACACAGGAGCATTGTCACATGCAATTGAGACAACGAATAAAAATTTACCAGCGAGATACGTAGGCGATCGGGTAGTGGCGATTGAGTAGCGGCGATCGAGCAGTGGCGATTGAGCAGCGGCGATCGAGCAGTGGCGATTGAGCAGCGGCGAACGAGCAGTGGCGATGTGATGTGAAGCGGCGATGTGAAGTGGATCGAAAGGGGAATTAGGGTTTGCGGTGGAATACGATGGAAAAGGAAATTCGGAATACTATGGAACACGATGGAAGAACCGATGTCAAAAGGCACGTTTAATTGAAGAACCGACGGAAATTTTGTTAAGTATGTACTATGTACGCTGATATGTACGCTGTGTTTATGGAAATTTTGTTAAGTATGTACTATGTCAACTTAGGACCTTTTTACTTAATAATTAGACATGCTTGTTTTGATTGTATGCTTATTTTGAATTTATTTAGAACAAAATAGAGAACAAGATAGATTGGAACATGCGGTATAGTTGACTCAATTGTCATTGATTACTTGAACAAAGCATAAGCAAACAGCATTGGAAGAACAACAATTATTGACATCTTATAATTTATTTCATACTTACATTGGATGTAAGAAGAAAAGCCAGTGTTTTTCTTTGCTGAACCGAAATACAGACATGTCGATAAATTACTTGTACAACCAACAAACTACAACCTTATATCAATAGTTTTTTTTAAAGGCATGTTGATAGTGTACAGAACAGGGACCATTCTTATGCAAAAAGAGTAGTCAATTATCATATGTTTGACTGTCTAAGATGCCATATTCTAGAAACTGAGTAAAATTAAAAAGTAATACATAGGTAATGTGTTTTCTATGGAATGGTACATGTGCGCCAAGGAAATTTAAGTTAATTATAATCGAGAGGAATACTTATTACAAACTTATGTTACTATTAATTAATAAAGTAGCTAGTTAACATATATTAATTAACTATTAAAAAAAATTACTACTTATTAACTATTAATTATTTAAAAATAATTGACAAATATTATTGATTCCCAAGTTTATTATTAATTATTATTATTAAGTTTCAATATAATTAGTTACTAAATATAGATATTATAAACATGAAGTATGCACTAGGCATCTCAATTACAACGAATAAAATGAAAAGTTGTGATATATATGTTTATTACAACAGTGAGTTTTGCAAGGTTGTAAAAAGGGATCTATTACAACGGTGGACGCCACCGTTGTAAAATTAAAGTTGTAATATGGTAATATATATGCTCTTTACAACAGTGATTAATGCACCGTTGTAAAAAAGAATCTATTACAACGGTTATTAATGCACCGTTGTAAAATTAAAGTTGTGATATGGTAATATATATGTTCTTTACAACAGTGATAATTTCACCGTTGTAAAAAACATTTATTACAACAGTGCGTTTTGCACCGTTGTAATAAATGCTCTATTACAACGGTGATTTATGCACCGTTGTAAAATTAAAGTTGTAATATGGTGTTTTTGTTGTAGTGATATCCACTTGGTGGCTGATCAGCAAACACATCCTTCTCTGGTAGTATTGCATCAGCCTCATGGATACCGAATTGGTAACACAATTGTGTAAAAGTGAGCTGGTTAATTGTGGTAGAGTGTCTCTCTGGCGGCGGGTACTAAGGGAACATAAACCAGGTACAAGATGACTTGGTACCGACACAGGAGCTGTAGTTTTGGTAGCCCCAGATGCTGATGTAGAAGTCTCAACTCACATAGAAGCAGATGTCGCTTCAGCCTGAAGCCGAGTCTGCTGCTTGGTAGTCATTCTACACAAACAATCTTGTTTATAAACATATCACAGGTACGCATTTCCTAAGTGTGAAGTGTCATGCATAGTTATACAAGTCATATTAAAGCAAGGCTTGAAATCCACAGTCAGCGTGTGTCGATTAGTTGATCCCAAGCGTCGCTGCTAACTTAAACTAAAATGTTGAGTGTATGCAAGCAAAGTTTGACAAGTCACAAACTGTTGTACGAAATAGTTTTGTGTATATGCATCATCCAGTTTAAGTCTTGAAATTCACTGTAATGTATTTTATTTAACTAATATGTTATCGATATGGGCGGTCGATTGCGAAGTACAAATCCAAAATATACAAGTATTTGTTGTTGTTGTAAGGCAGGAAACAGGGCATATGGGCATTCAATTCTCAAGTTATAATTGCGAGTTGATCAAAGTCCGAGATACTTGAATAAAATATGCTTCATATGCAAGATTCATGTGCCAATACGGGTCGCTCGACAACCTGGTAGAACAAGTCACCCTACAACCTGATCAAACAGGTCGCTCAATGACTTGTTAGAGCACGTCACACCACGACCTAATAGAGCAGGTCGCTCAACGACCTGATGTCTGAGTTGCTCATAGGACTAACGCTTGAAGGCTTCAACCAGTCTAGAGGAGTTAGGTCATCACATTGTATCAGGCCTTGGATCGTTCGTCACGTTGAAGCTTAGGTCGCCAATGACCTAAGGAAATAGGTCTTCCAAATGGCCTGGCAACATAATATGCATTGTTCTTAAGATTAACTCCGAAAGGCATAACGCCAACAAGTGTTTACATCCATCGCATTGCTTACAACAAAGTGATCAACGCATCAGATCAACAAAAAATTTAGTGTTCAACTAAGTTCAAACATCACAAAAATTTGTTTAAAGCTGCTGGTGTCAACCAAACTGCTAATGTTACAAGGCTGCACGCATGGATTTCTAACTGAAATTCAGATAAAAGTTGCAAAAACTGTTCAGAAACTCAAAATGGAAAATCGATCAACATAATATCTACAACAAACGTTGATATCAAATTCAGATATAACCACAAATTTCTGAGATACCGATCAATACAGGCATTGAAAAACATTAAACATCCTAGCTCAAAATCAACTTGGTACACGTATTATTAATAATCAAAAGCGTTAAGAAAATTGGCTTCAAATTCAAATACTGGAAACCTAAGTTGGTCAACGATTCAAAATTCGCCATCAACACATATATGTCTAAACACAATCGAGATTTAACTTGAGATATACAGCTAGAACAAAAATCCTAAATTCAAAGAGTAAACACCCAAAAACAATTTTAAACTGCAAAAATACCCAAAATCGATTTGACACCAGAAAATCTAGAACAATCGTCAGCTATTTTTGCTAATACCGATTGGAAATGGTTGATGGAGACCTCTAGTTGCACGGCGACGTCAAATTGATTCAGATCTAGCCAAGTTGGTCGTGAGTAAGGTAAAATTGATTGTAATTGGGTGAATCAGTTGCGGTGGAGATGGCGATTTTGATGAACATCAGCGATTCAGATCTGATAGACAGTTTTGAGTTTGAGTCACGATTGGGAATTGTTTTTTGATTAAAACCTAGCCACCATTAACGAGTTCTTTCAGTAAAAGGAGATAAGAGTGAAAAGAGCAGCCTAAAAGATCTTATAAAGGCAGCATAAGAGGGCCTCTTCTGATCCGATTAAAGCCCGAACGACTTAATGTTGCAATATCACACGTATATCATTTCTCCAGAAAAATGCATAACGACCCACTCTAAAGATGTTCGAGGTGATGGTCAGTGAATCATGGGTAGGCGTCGAGGCCAGCATGATGATATTCGTTCAGTTCGAAGCACATATTATTTTACAATAATACAGGCTCTGAGGGGCAAACGTTAATCTATGAAAATATGATTCAAATCATGTGTCATTCAAGCTATAGGTCATTTTCTCATCATGAATTCGGGTCGTCAAGTATCAGGTCGTTCGAGCCACGTCATCAACATTCAGGTCGGTAAGACCTTAGATTGATCACCACATACCAAAAAACATAGGGTCATCTTTCCTTAGGCCATTGTCCCTTGTATGCATCATCGGGTCGTCATTGTGGCGGGTTGTTCAGAACCTAGAACCATTCAATATCAGGTCGTTCTGCATATATACTCAACCATTGAGTTTGGTCGTTCACTTGGCATATGAAAGCAGGTCGCTGGAACCTCGGATCGCTCATGGCTTGGGTCGTTGAAATAGATGGAAGAGGGTTGCTTAACATATACGGGGTCAGGTCGTTGGAGATATGTGTGTTACCAGACCCTGTCGTGTGCTCCAAGTTACAAGTCAGGTCGGTCGCGACCTGTAATGTCTGTTCGCCCAATGACCCGAAGGCCTGCACACCTTATTTCTAGCCTCTTCTCTCCACTTCCACACTTATAAATACCCTCATACTTCCTTCATTCCAGGGACCGATTTCTCCAACCACGAAGTGCTACCATTTTCATTTCTCAACAGCTCCAAATCTCCATTAAAGTTCTTTCAAGCTCCGATTCAACATCTCAAACATCATGAAATCGCCAAAGATCGTCTAAATTGATTATAGAAGATCTACTTCAACAATTTTCGCGATCAAAGAGATCTAATCATTTCCATGTGAAACCGAGAGAATCAAGAGATTAAAGAAAATAAATAGAGAGAATTATTGTAAAGAGGAAAGATGAATAAAGCTATAGAAAATGTGTACCATGTAATGTCGCGAATGATAATGAAATCCCTCTTCAATGTGGATGTAGGCCAGATCTTAGGCCGAACCTCTATAAATCTCTTTCTTTTTATTGCTTTTATGGTTTCCCATAATCTAGATCCATATATTTTGAAGGTGTATTCACACTTTCTAGGGTGTTAATGATCAAATTTTGACATTAACACGCTCTTTATAATGAATCTATAATGAACAAGCAAAAAGCTAGAGTGAGGTGGAATGTTGAAGGGGATAGGAACGTAGCTTATTTTCATGCTGCCCTGAAAGCTAGGCATAACAGAGAAAACATCATCTCTATTATCGATAATTATGGTCATGTTCATAGAAATGAAACTGATGTTCAAAATGCATTTATTCAATGCTTTTCTGACCTTTTTGGTAATAAACCAAATTTTACCCATACCAGTGATGAAAATAACCCTATTCCCCTCCCTAAATTAAGCCAGCATGACTTTGGTTAATTGAGTTCCATGATCACTATTTAGAAATTAAAGAAGCAATGTTCTCATAAATAAATTCTCTAGTGGGGTCTTGATAGTTCCAATGCTACCTTCTTTATACACTGTTGGGAGTTAGTTGGCCTTGATGTTGTCAAAGCCATCTCTACCATTTTTAAAAAATGGCAGGATGATGGATTTTTACAACAACATTGTTATTTCCTTAATTCCTAAATCTAAGAATGCCAATGCAGTGCAAGCTTTTGGGTCTATTTCCTGTTGTAACACCACCTATAAGTGTATTATTAGGTCATAGCTAACAAATTCAAAACTATTTTGCCTCTCCTTATTTCTACTAACCAATCTGCTTTCCTACCAAAGAGAAGTATCTTGGATAATGTCATGCCAGCGCATGAGCTTCTTAACGGGTATGAAACCAAGTATATTTATCCTAGAGCTATGTTAAAGCTAGACATCAAAAAAGCGTTTGACATGCTACAGTGGGACTCTATAATCAGAATCATAAGTTACATGTGCTTTCCTTCTAACATCATTACTTAGATTTACGCCAGCGTGTCCACGACTAATTTCTCTGCCAATTTAATGGCAACGCTGTTGGGTTTTTCAACAGTAATCAGGGAGTAAAGCAAGGTGATCCTATGTCTGCTTACATAATTATAATTATTATGAGATTATAACTAGAATGCTTGAGGAACCAGTTTGTAAGAAACTCTTCAAACTTCACCCAAATGCAAAGAGTCTAGAATTACTTCACTTCTTTTGCTGATGATCTCATCATTTTTTGCAAATCGGACCATATTACTATGTTGTACATTACGAGCAGTCTTAATAAATTTTATGCCATAATGATAGGATTGCAAATAAACATAGAAAAATCTGATATTTTTTAGTTGGTTGTTCTGATGATCTTTCCACATAAATTTATGATTTCACTGGTCTGAGGCACTTTGATTCGACAATCACCTACCTTGGTCTTCCTTTACGATAAAATTACTGCTAGACTGGAATGTTGATCGAATAAAATGCTTAGTCAAGCAGGAAGGATAACTCTAATGAAATCTATTGTTTTTTCTTTGCATGTTTAGTGGGCTCGTACTATCATTCTTCAACTTAAGTTGTTCAATACGATTAAAACTGCATTCATGATGTTCTTGTGGAAGGTAACCACGCTCTAACTATATACTTCAAATTTCCTTTGCTTACTTAGAAAAACCTAATAATAAGGGAGGATCGAGAATATATAACACTAGGGGTTGGAACAAAGTTGCTTATATTAAACGCACCGACAACTTTTTGAACAAAAACAATAGTATATGGGCTACCTGGTCATAAAATCATATTATCAGTGATAGAAATTTCTGGACAACGAAGGCTTCTCATAATTTAGGCTAGACTTGGGAATGTATTATAAAACTGAGAGACGTTATTCTGCCTCTTATCAACTATGTGTTTAATGCTTATGACTTTACCAACTTTTGGGAAGATCCTTGGATTGGTTATGGCATAATTCTTGAGAATTCTCTTTCCTACAAGGGGAAGCAACAGTCTGGTGTACCAGATAATGCCACTGTGACAAGCATCATTCACGAGAGAACTTTCATTCTTCCCAACTTCTCCAATCTGAATATCACTGAGCGCTGGAACAAGACTAACTGTAAATAAACTAATCCCGCTGAGCAAGCTAAAGTTATTTGGAGATGGCTAGGCCAGAGTTCAATATCAAAAAATTATACAGTACTCCGTACAGGGTTAAAGAAATGCAATTATGCAGATGGCAGAAGGTGATTTGGAAGAAGGACAATTCGGCCAAATATCCCCTCTTCTTGTGGAAATTAATGAATAATGCATTATTCATTAAAGTAAAGCTTTCCAGCATGGAGATGATGGTATATATCTATTGTGATATTTGCGGAGAAGAGCCAAAAAACATTGACATTTGTTCTTTCAGTGCAAGGTGACGCATTTATTGTGGGTTGAAGTAATGTCACTTATAGGGAGAGATAGAGTTTTCCAAGACAATCTCCGAGAATAGGATTACTTACATAAAGAAGTTCAGCGTGGAAATGAGAGAGCAAGGCAGTTTGCATGATTTCTTAAAAAGTCAATACACTTGATCTGGAAAGCTAGAAATCTGATCATTTTAAGCCTGCAAATGCCTTGTCCTTTGTGCAATTTAAAAGTAGCTTAAAGCTTGAAATTCGAGAAGGACTTCGAATGCTCAACTTTACATTTGATCCTGGTATTCTAGAAAGATAATTACCCTACTAGTGCTGCTTTTGGTGATTTTGTGTGTTTCTTGTGTTTTTGTGTTGTTGCTTTTTTCTGCTTTTTTTCCCTTCGGTGGACATACCGTGTTGCTATGTTTTTGTTCTACCTTGTTTACTTTGTATTCGTCTTTGGTATATCAATAAAGTGGTACGGGCCACTTAACTTTGTCAGCTTTGTCAAAAAAACTTTAACCATGTAAGTAAATAATTAATTAACTTTGAAGCATCATTAATAGGATCAACAACTTTTAACATCATAAAAAAAAGATAAATAACGATTTGTAATAAATCATTAATAAATAATATTTATTTTAAAACATCATTAGTAAAATAAATAGTTACCTTTAAAACATCATAATTAATTAATTATATTTAAAAATATTATTAAAAATAGTAATTTATTCTAAACCATTATAAATAAAATAATAATTAACTTTAAACCATTATTAATAAAATAATTATTACTTAGGTTATCATTAATAAAATAGTTATTAACTTCATAATGTTAATAATAAAGTAATTAAATAACATAAATAATTAATTAACTTTAACCAATTATTAACTTTTTTGTGGCAAGGCTGACCTGTTTTTGAAGTAGTCTACAACACTTTTTATTGTAATAAATAATAAATAAAATATTATAGGAGTTAGACAGATTGTCTAGCTACTACTATTGATTTTTTCCTAAGGTGGTCTTGTCGAGGCAAGATGACCAAGGATTGTTACTTTTCCCAAGGCGATCTTGTTGAGGAAAGACGACCAAGGATTGTTACTTTTACCGAGGCGATCTTGTTGAGGCAAGAGGACCAAAGGTTGTCATTTTCCGAAGGCGATCTTTTAGAGACAAGCCAATCAAAGGTTGTCATTTTACCCAAGGCGATCTTGTCGAGGCATGTTGAGCAAGGGTTGTTACTTTTCCAAAGGCGATCTGGTCGAGGCAAGATGACCAAAGGTTGTCATTTTTCCCAAGGAGATCTTCTCAAGGCAAGATGATCAAGGGTTGTCATTTTTTCCAAGGCAATCTTATCGAGGCAGGTTGACCAATGGTTGTCATTTTTCCCAAAGCGATATTGTTGAGGCAATACGACCAAGGGTGGTAATTTTCCCAAGGCATTCTTGTCGAGGCAAGACAACCAAAGGTTGTCATTTTTCCTAATGCGATCTTGTCAAGGCAAGATGACCAAGGGTTGTTACTTTTCATAAGGCGATCTTGTCGAGGCAAGACTACTAAAGGTTGTCATATTTCCTAAGGTGATCTTGTCAAGCAAGACGACTAAGGGTTGTTACTTTTCCCAAGGCGATCTTGTTGAGGCAAGACGACCAAAGATCTTCATTTTTCCTAAGGCTAACTTGTCGAGGCAAGACGACTAAGGGTTGTCATTTTTCCCAAGGCGATCTTGTCGAGGCAAGACGACTAAAGGTTGTCACGTTTCCCAAGGCGATCTTTTCAAGGCAAGACGACCAAGAAATCCTGAAACCCAATGAAAGTCGACGATCGTTTTGGATCATTTTTTAGAGTTAGTCGGAATGGCCAGAATATTTGAGGGACTGTAGGAGTCCAATAGCCCGAATTACCAGGAAGTCCATAACTAAGAAGTGAGAAATCTTGTTGTGTTACCGAGTAGACTGCTAGGGTAGCCAGCTCTGAGGCGATCCTGCCGAAGCAAGACAACCAAGGAGAGTCATATCCTTCCTCCAGGCGATCTTGTCGAAACAACATGACCAAAGGTTGTAATTTTTCTAAAGGCCATCTTGTCAATTAGGACGACCAAGGGTTGTTTCTTTTCCCAAGGTGATATTGTTGAGGCAAGACGACCAAAGGTTGTCATTTTCCCAAGGCGATCTAGTCGAGGCAAGATGACCAAAAATTGTCATTTTTCTCAAGGCGATCTTGTCGAGGCAAGATGATTGAGGGTTGTTACTTTTCCCAAGGAGATCTTGTTGAGGCAAGATGACCAAAGTTTGTCATTTTTTCTAAGGAGATCTTGTCGAGGCAAGATGACCATGGGTTGTTACTTTTCCAAAGGCGATCTTGTTGAGGCAAGACAACCAAGGGTTGTTACTTTCCTAAGGTGACATTGTCAAGGCAAGACGACCAAAGGTTTTCATTTTTCCCAAGGCAATCTTGCAGAGGCAAGACGACCAAAGGTTGTCATTTATCCCAAGGTGATCTTGTTGAGGCAAGATGACCAAGGGTTGTTACTTTTCCCAAGGCGATCTTTGTTAGATCACAAGTTTTTGATTCATGACAAGCAAGAAGAGAAGTTCAAAGGAAAAGTGATATAGGTAATGATTATTTATTTAATTGTGTCTTAGACGTGTTAGGTATTGTTAAAATCTACCCTCAAATAACTCTACTAAATATGAAAAGACATTTCGTCACTTCGCAAAAAGACACTTCGTATTTCCAATGGTTATATTTTACAACGGTCATATTTTCCCAGTAGTCGTATTTTCCAACGGTCATATTTTCCAATGGTCATATTTTACAACAGCCGTATTCCAACGGTCATATTTCTCAATGGCCATTTTTTAGCGAAAAGACACTTCTTTTCACCAAAAGATTTAACTAGTTGACTACTTATTTTTTACTAGTTGACTAGTTATCCCAACTGCCATATTTCCTACAGAGAGACCCTTCCTTTCATCAAGAATTTTCAATCAGATTTTAAGAGAGATAGTCGGTTCTTTTTATTGAAACTTTTCATGAACAATTACTACTCTTTGATTACTATTTATACACTACAAACATCACTTTCCAAACCACTAAAATGATCAAATCTTCTTCTAATTTCTAATCTTACTTGCTATATTCTTATGCATTAAAAAATATTCAAATTGCCTTTGAATTATTGATTATATTTCATATCTTTTTATTCAATAAGCAATATACTTCCTTCAAATCTTCACAAACACGTTATATATTATAAGATAATATTATAGGAAGGGCGTACTCAAACTATTGGCTACTCAGTGTTATTCAAGAATACAATCAAAGCCAAACTCTTGTTGTATTGTTGAAAGTCCCGTTCGTTCATTTAGGCAAAGAAAATCCCATTCGGTTGCTCGGGTGCATTGTGAACCCATTTCTCCAGGTGAAGAGTGGGCATTGATAGTTGAATTCCAGAAGGAGTCTGGGACTGGACGTAGGACGATGCTCCGAACCGTTATAAAAATTCCAAGTGTCATTTTTATTTACTGCATTACTTATCTGCGATATCTTATATCATTTAATATTTATTGGCATAACTATTGTATAAGATAAGATAGAATATCATATATGCTTCTGCATATTCCATATAAAAAGATCCTACTGTAAATCACTTGACTGTGTCTTTTCGTTTGGAATCGGAGCCTGGTGTTCTAGAGATCGTAACAACATCATAGAACAATTGGCAATAAAAAAATCTAGTCAAGGCATTAGAAGCTGAAGACCAACAAAGCAAAATCAAAGGAGCAAGCAAGAAAATGTCTCATGGCTAAAGTCATTTCACAACCGGTATATGTAGATTCATTATGTAAAGATTTCTAGTTAGATCATGAAAAATTATTGAAAGATTTTACTTTGGGTAAACTTAATTCAGTTATTTTAGCTAAATCAAAAGATTACGAGCAAGAAAATTTCAAATTAAAAGAGGAAATATATTTTTAGAAAAACAAACTAAATGTTTTGAAAATACATTAGAAGAGCTTATTTTTCAAAAGGAATTCCTTCAAAAAGAAAATGAGCGGCTAATATATAAAAACAATGACCTTTAAAAGGAAATCATTGTTTTACAAAATAAAATACATCTTTAGAAGATTCTTTAAATAATTCTAGTTCGTTAATTTTGTCTCTTGAAAAAGAGAATGAAGCTTTAACTAAAAACAATTTAGAATTATCTAAAAAATAAGAGATTTTAAAAGTTAATGATAATATTTTGCAGAAAGCTATTTCTAAATCAAAAAAAAAATTCAAAAAATTACAATCAACTTTAAATAATTCAAAATCTCAAATTTATCATCTCAAAAATGAAAATAACACTTTAAAGAGTTAGAATTCTGAACTAAATAAGGAAATTGATGTTTTAAAAAATAACAAAACTTCTTTTGAAAATGTCAATCGCGACTTTGGAATCAAATTTACAAGCAAATTCACGAAATTCAATAAAGGTCAAAATGATTTAAATGTGATTTTATCTAGTTCTAGACCTTTACACGACAAAAGTGAGGTAATAATAAACCTAATCATAGAAATAGTACTAGATATGCTTTTATGTACAATAAAAATATCACAGCTAGTACTAATGCACAAGTAAATCCAAGATCCAATCATTATAGAAAATTGAATACTTCTATTACTAGAGATATTTATAATAAATCTAGAGGTATAAAAGAAAATTACCTATAGAAGTTTTTTAAGTATTTGGGTTCCTATAAATTGGAAAAACAGAGAAAAATATATTGATGATTATTTTAACTCAGTAGTTAATAATAAAAATTCATTCTTAAAGGTTTTATTAAACCCTCTTGGGTATGGTTACCTTCCATCTAATCCCTGGGCTCTAATGAAGGAAGTGGGTACCAAAGTATATGTATCATAATTTTTGCAGGTACATAACAACAAAAAGAAGGCTATTTCGGTATCTCTAAATATCTGTGGAAAAAAAATATAAAATGAAGGAGTAAATTAAAGAATCTGTTGTTTCTATCATGCTGCTATTCTTTTTGATCGATGACAAAGGGGGAGAGAAATTGATATACTAACAAGATTGTTGTAGGAAAAGAATAACCAAATACTCAAGGGGAGAAAATTCATATATAGCATATTTTTCAGAGGAGAAAATAAAATCTTTGTAAGATTACGAGAGGTTGTCATCAATCAAAAAAGGGAGAGAATGTTAGATCACAAGATTTTGATTAATGACAAGAAAGAAGAGAAGATCAAAAGAAAAGTGATATAGGTTATGATTATTTATTTAATTGTGTCTTAGATGTGTTATGTATTGTTAAAATCTATACTCAAATAACTCTACACTAATACACTTATAAAACGACACTTCTTGAAAAGACACTTCACGGAAAGACACTTCGTGAAAAGACACTTCGCAAAAAAATACTTTGTCACTTCGCGAAAATACACTTCATATTTCCAATGGTCATAATTTACAACGGTCTTATTTTCGAACGGTCATATTTTCCAACGGTAGTATTTCTCAACGGCCGTATTTTAGCGAAAAGACACTTCTCTTCATTAAAAGATTTAACTAGTTGACTAGTCATTTTTTACTAGTTGACTAGTAATCCCAACTATCATATTTCCAACGAAGTGACACTTCCTTTCACCATGAGTTTTCAACCATATTTCAAGAGAAATAGTCGGTTCTTTTTATTGCAACTTTTCACGAACAATTACTACTCTTCGATTACTATTTATACACTACAAACATCACTTTCCAAACCACAGAAATGATCAATCTTCATATAATTTCTGATCTTACTTGCTATGTTCTCGTGCATTATAAAAACAGTCAAAATATTCAAATTGCCTTTGAATCGTTGATTATATTTTATATCACTTTATTCAATAAGCAATATACTTCTTTCAAATCTTCACAAACACATTGTATATTTGAGGGTAAGATTATAGGAAGGGTGTACTCAAACTAATGGCTACTTAGTGTTATTCAAGAACAAAATCAAAGTCAAACTCTTGTTGCGTTGTTGAAAGTCCTATTCAGTTGTTCAGGCAGAGAAAATCCCGTTCAGTTGAAATGTTCCTCCGAGTGAAGAGAGGGTGTTGATAGTTGAATTCCAAAAGGAGTCTGGGACTAGACATAAGACGATGCTATGAACCAGTATAAAAATTCCTGGTGTCATTTTTATTTACTTCATTACTTATCTGTGATATTTATATCATTTAATATTTATTTGCATAACTATTGTATAAGATAAGATAAAATATCACATACATTTCTGCATATTCCGTATAAAAGATCCTACTGTAAGTCACTTGACTGTGCCTTTTCAATCTTGTCGAGGCAAGATAACCAAAGATTGTCATTTTCCCCAAGGAGATCTTGTCGAGGCAAGACGACCAAAGGTTGTCATTTTTCCCAAAGCCATCTTGTCGAGGCAAGACAACCAAAGGTTGTCATCTTTACCAAGACGATCTTGTCGAGGCAAGATGACCAAGGGTTGTCATTTTTTCCTAGGGGATCTTTTTGAGGCAAGACGACCAAAGGTTGTCATGTTTCTTAAGGTGATCTTGTCAAGGCAAGACGAGCAAGTGTTGTTACTTTTCCCAAGGCGGTCCTGTCGAGGCAAGACAACCAAAGGTTGTCGTCTTTCCCAAGGTGATATTATCAAGCAAGACGACCAAGGGTTGTTACTTTTCCGAAGTTGTTCTTTTCGAGGCAAGACGACCAATGTTTTTCATTTTTCCTAAGGCGATCTTGTCGAGGAAAGACGACCAAGGGTTGTCATTTTTCCAAGGAGAACTTGTCGGGGCAAGACGACTATAGGTTGTCATCTTTCCTAAGACAATTTTATTGAGGCAAGATGACCAAGGTTGTCATTTTCTTTCTTAAAATTTGCAATTCGGCACCAGATTTTATACTCCACAAGCAAGCGTCCTTACTTTGCGAAGTAATCTTATTAAAGTTATAAAACCTTGGATTTTTTAGTAAAACCGAAACGAAAATCTGACGGTTCGTCATCCCTAAAGAGCATGCCTACGATCTCATCGTGTCCCGTACATTGGTATGCTACAATAGCCGTCTTTGATTTTAAATTCATTTTTGAAGAAGACTGAGTAGTTTGTCGCATGCCAACAACATGCCTAGTTTCTCGTCAGTTCTTGTACATGGATAAGCAGATTTAATAATTCTAGCTCCAAAACCAGAATCGTCTCAAGGAGAACTTGCCGAGGCAAGACGACCAAGCGTTGTTGGAAGGGCTCAAGGCGATCATGCCGAAACAAGATGAACAAGATAAGTCAAGTGTTCAAGGTGATCTTACCAAAGTAAGATGACCGACAAAAGCCAAATCATATCCATTTTATTGATAACTAAGGGGTAATAGTGTGTTGTCGAGCAAAGAGCATGCCTAAGGATTATAATGGCTCCCATACATGGGTAGGCTGACTCAACCATTTACAATCCAGTAAGATAAAAGAGATAAATCTAGAGGACCAGAGCCTACAAAGACAAATTCATGGGCTGGAGCGCGAATATCCATAATTCAAGAAAGCCAAAAGAGGTAACGCCATAGGCTCAAGAAATCCAAAAGCCGGAAAACCAAAGTGAGAGAGCCATGAGTGGGAAGCCCATTATCCGAGAGCCACTAGCCCATCAGCCAAGAAACAGAAGAAGACCAAATCCAAATCATAAGTATTGAAAGCTAGAAAACCAAAATCCAAGAAATCAAAGAAGACCAAGAGGTCAAAGTATCCACGAAGCCAGAAGACCAGGACCCACAAGCCAAAAGATGCAGCTGCTTGGGAAACTTGCATCTGAGACACTAGAGCCGGTAAGGGGTTTAGTTGACAACACTGTCATTGGGGAAAGTGTTGGTCCTAGGATATCTTGATTTCCATTAGGTGGTTGTGCCTCTCCTGGCACCGCAACCCGATTCCGAACAAACCATGCCATCTGTCCAAGCTTGACACTTTCCTCAATCATATTCTTAGGATGTTGACACTCGTTTGTGGTATGATAATCGAGATTATGAAACAAGCAGAGCCTCCTAGAGTCCTTTTATTTTTGAGTGGGATTCCTGACGGGAGGCTTTTCGAAGGGAGCAGTGGGATGAACTTCTTGGTAAATCTCCTCAAGGGTATGAGTAAGTTCTGAACAAGTCTAGAACTTAAGGTGCCTCAAATCCATGTTACAATCATTCCCCATGGAGGGTTTATTAGCAACAGAATCCTTAGCTTTTCCAGAGTCGGAAGGTTTCCCGCCCTTAACCATATTATCTTCGAGAACCATTTTGTTATTCCACGAATCCTCTTCTCGAAGGAATCTTTCAGCTTCAAAATAGAACTCGCCAAGATCCCTCGGCGGTCCCGATGTAGTGAAGTCTTGAAGTCAGGTTTATCCAAAACACCGGATAATGCGGCCATCAAAACCGTAAATGGGTCGGGTTTATCGACCAAAACCACTACAACATTAAACAGTTTCAAGAATTTCCACAGAGTCTCACCGGACTTCTGCTTAATGCCATTGAGAGTCATAACTCTTTTTGGACGAGCGATGTTGACTCTGAACGTTCCCCAAACTTCCCAACCAAAGCATTCCAAGAAGTGATGGAGTCCGACTCCAGCTACCTAAACCACACAACAATAATATTTGTCAAGTAAAGCTTCAAATGGTGCCATCCCAAGTATAAGCTCATCTGTAGTCTCCCACCAACATGTAGGCGACTTGCACGGCCTCCCATATAAAGCTTCAAATGGTGCCATCCCTATACTTGCCTGATAACTGTTATTATATGCAAACTCAACAAAAGGAAGATGGTCTTCCCAAGTACCACCAAAATCCAGAATACAAAGCCTCAACAGATCCTCGAGTACCCTATTCACCCTTTCGGTTTGACCGTCCGTCTGTGGGTGATAAGCCGTACTTAGATTCAACCTTGTGCCCACAGCTTCTTGCAAGCTATTCCAGAATTGACTTGTAAAGATTGGGTCACGGTCACTGACTATACTAGAAGGGACTCCATGTAGTCTCACAATCTCACGAAGATATACAGACGCAAGCCACGATGCGGTCCTCTTGCTCTTCACCGGAATGAAATGAGCACTCTTCGTAAGTCTATCCACAATAACCCAAATGCTCGTATTCCCTTTCCTTGACCTTGGTAGCCCATCGATGAAATCCATGGAAATACTCTCCCACTTCCATAGTGGAACGTCTAGAGGATGCAATAGCCCACCGGGCTTCTTCGACTCGGCCTTAACTTGCTGGCAAATGATACATCTAGAGACAAATTCTGCCACATCGTTCTTCATCCCAGGCCAAAAGAAAATGCGCTTCATATCTTTATACATCTTATCTCCGCCCGGATGTATAGTCAACTTAGAGCGATGCGCTTCCTCAAGAACTCTTCTTACTAGATCTTCTACCATTGGAACACATAACCTTCCGTCTCTCCTCAGCCAACCCTTGTCATCAATAGAATATCGAGCGAGATGACTAGACGTCTCTCCTCGAATTAGCTTATCCATAATCTCAACTATCTGAGGGTCTTCTCTCTGCGAAGCCCCAACTTGATCAAGAAGGGTAGGTCTGAGTTCCAGAGATGCTAAAGAACCAGTCATCGACTCAATCGCCAAAGAGAAATCAAAGGTTGCCACATACTCTAAATTCTTCATCTCAACGAATAGAGGACCTAGGGTCAACCTTCTTCTACTCAATGCATCTGCTACCACATTCCACTTGCCAGGGGTATAAGCTATCTCAAAATCGTAGGACGCCAAGAATTCCATCCATCTTTGTTGCCTCAGATTTAGATCCTTCTGAGAAAAGAGATACTTCAATGACTTGTGATCGGTATAAAGCTCAAATCTTTCTCCCAGAAGATAATGGCGCCAAGCCTTGAGTGCATATACTATTGCTGCCAACTCTAAGTCATGAGTGGGATAATTCTTCTCATGCACTTTGAGTTGTCTACCGCCAAAGCATATCACTCTTCCTTCTTGCATAAGAACAGCTCCTAACCCCGTGCCACATGCATCGGTGTATACGGTAAATAACTTCCCTCCATCGGGCAAAGCTAGAACAGGTGCTGATGTGAGGGCTCTCTTGAGCTTCTGAAAAGCAAGCTCGCATTCTATGCTCCAAGCAAAAACTAAATTCTTCTTCGTCAATTTAGTGAGAGGAGCGGATATCTTTGCGAAGTCCTTGATGAACTTCCGGTAGAAACCCGCAAGACCTAGAAAACTTCTCACTTCGGTTGCATTCCTTGGAGTCTTCCAATCCTGAACTGCCACTACCTTAGCGGGATCCACCGCTAAGCCTTGCTTAGATACTATATGCCCAAGGAATCTAACTTCCCTTCTCCAAAAGTGACACTTGGAGAACTTGGCCTTCAACTGATGCGCTCTAAGTGTATCCATCACCTCCATGAGATGCCTTGCGTGCTCTTCCTCATCCTTAGAGAAGATCAGAATATCATCTACGAAGACCACGACAAACTTGTTCAAGAACTCCCTGAACACCCTACTCATCAAGTCCACGAAATATGCGGGTGCATTAGTCAAGCCGAACGGCATGACAAGCCATTCGAAGAATCCATCTGGAGTTCTGAACGCAGTCTTGTCTATACTATCTTCAGCTACCCTGAGCTGATGGAACACCGTAGCAAGATCAAGCTGAGAGAAAACAGAAGCACCGACAAGCTAGTCAAAGAGATCATCAATCCTCGGTAAATGGTGTCTATTCTTCTTAGTCAGCTTATTCAACTCTCGATAGTCAACGCAAAGTCGGAGAGAACCATCCGCCTTGGTAGCAAATACCACAGGCGCTCCCCATTCAGATATACTTCGTCTAATGAAGTTCTTCTCAAGCAACTCTTTCACTTGCTTACTTAGCTCCCGCCTTTCACGCGGAGCCATGTGCCGAACGGGCAAAGAAACAGGCTTTGCATTATCCACCAGATAAATGCGGAAATCAATCTCTCGCTTAGGGGGCAACCCCCTAACTTCATCGAAAAAATCCGGATACTCTCGAACCACTCTCACAGACTGAAGAGTTTCCATTGGCGAGTCGAGTGATTCCAGATAGCACAACATGACGGGACCTCTCGGATCACAAGAAATCTCTAGGGTGTTTTCGAGGCGAGTCACGAGCCTCACAACCCTATGCTCACAATCAAGAATGGCTCCATATTTGGACAGCCAATCCATGCCCAATATCAATCTGTATCCCCTAAAACCAAGAACATAAGCACTGCACAAGAACTCTACACTCAGTATAGAGATCCTCAAATCCCCACATTTCATAGACAAATGGGCGGAACCCCCAATAGGATTTGAGACACAGACGGGATCATCTACCAAGCTAGTACTAAGGTGCAAACTATCAACAAGATCAGATGAGATAATGCTATGCGATGCACCAGAATCAAACAAGGTACGAACTGGAAAATCAGAAATATATACAAGGCTCTCAACAGAAATACTACCTCGATCGGGAACTGGAGCGACATTGAGAGCATGAACTTGCCATCCTGAAGGTCCAGCACGCTGAGTCTGACCCTGGCCTTGCCATTGCTTCCTCGGGCAATCCTTACTGAAATGTCCAGTCTCACCGCAGAAAAAACATTCACCATTCTTCCTTTTCCTCTTCTTACAATCCTTAATAAGATGCCCAACTGAACCGCAATAATGGCACTTCCCCTTGTTGTTCTTGCCCTTGTTGTTCTTGCCCTTGTTGTTATTGCCCTTGTTGTTGTTCCCCTTGTTGCCTTGACTCTTGTTCTTGTTCTGATTGCCTTGACTGCTCTGACCACTTGGATTACCCTGATTTCCTTTTCCCTGGGAATCAGTCTTCTTGGCTTGAGTATCATTCATCTTGGTTTCTTTCTTGACATCTCCCTGAAGTAACGCCATATCAACCAAACTCTCAAACGTGGCCCCATGGGGAATATGTGACATAGCCAATCCCTGCAACGGCTCATTCAATCCTCTAGCAAAACGAAGAGCCTTCTTCTGAGGAGTATTCACCATATCCAAGCCAAAACGAGCTAACTGATTGAACTTGTTCACATATTCTTTGATAGACATATCTCCTTGTTTCAAAGTTATGAACCTCTCCATTTGCAGATTCTCCTCAGCAGAAGATAGAAACTTAAGCATGAACCTTGCCCTGAAATCGGCCCAAGTCTCAACAGGCCTAGTACCATTGGTGACTTCCCACCAATAAGCGGCTTCATCCTTCATAAGCCAAACCGCCAACAAGAGCTTCCTCTGATTGTCTAACCCAAAGATAGCAAACAAACCCTCGGTCTCTTTCAACCAATTTCTGGCCTCTACAAAAGTCTCAGTGCCTTGAAAGTTCTTGCCACCCATTGCTTTGAAATCTTTGCAAGTCTTTGCGAAGTCCACTTGAGGATGCTGAGGGGGAGGAGGAAGAGGAACCTCAGCGACAGGAGGAGGAGGAACATTAACCACTGGAGGAGGAGGAGGAGGAACATTAACTACCGGAGGAGGAGGAGGAGGAACATCTGTGGGGCCGGCTTCGGTCGCCCTAGCCTCCAAAAGTCTCCTATACCAAACAGGTACGTGTACTCCCTCCGGAATAGCAAAGTTATCGGCCATACTGAAAATGAAGAAAAAGACATATTCAGAATGGAGGAAAACGAAGGAATTTTGCTAATGGCTTTTTGGGGAATAGCCTTTAAAATAAACTAGACTTTTCTTTGGAAAATACTTTATACTTGATTTTGAAAATAGTTTTCCAAAAGTTTTCTAAAAGCCTTTTTGTTCCTTCTCGTACCATATGCTCTGATACCAAATGTAACACCCCACCTCCACCAGGGTGGCTCTTGCAAGCACTCTGACTTTGGAGGGGCGTTTGAATTAGGTAAACATGCATAATGATATATCAAGGCAGAACAAGAACATATGTATATATGTAAACAGAGTAAATAACATAGATAAAACAGCGGAAGATTTCAAAACATTTCAAAACAAGTCTGGTACAACATAGCTTTCCAAATAAACAAGTCTAGATAAAACAACATCAACTGAAAAACTGAAATAAATAAGTGCTATCCCCAATTAAGTGGTAACCATAGCTAGCTTCATGTCGAAACCGTATATGAGCTGAAATCCCACAAGCAAGCAATCCGAAATCCAAGCTAAGCTCCAGTATTCCCTCCCTGAGAACCTGGGGGGAAACGGAAGAAAAGAGGCGAAAGAAAACAGGTCAGTCAAAAAGACTGAGTAAGCCCTACTACAATCAATGTAAACTGATAAAGTTAACTGGCATGAGCAGCAGGGGTGAACATAAGGATAACAATATACTAGCATGATGATTAACTAACAAGGTAGATAAAGGTGTCATCGCATAATCAGGATTAAGGTTTTGCACCACAGGTGTACTAGCAAACTAACATGACTTGAATAAACAAGTATTGATCCCTTGGCCCAAGCTTTGGCCCAATAACATGAAATGACCCTAATACAAGGTCCAACCAAACGGTCTAGTCGATCGGCTCCCTAAGCCTAACTCGTCACGTGTTGGTGTCAATACGGCCCAATCATAATTGTAGTCGAACTGTGTCGGGTCCACCCTTCGGGTGTATCAAGCCCTAGGGTGTCAACCCCTGGATACCATGAACATGAGTGCACAGTCCCGATCTACTGGTACCCGTGCATGTTTTCTCCGGCTACGGACTATGTGCATGACCAGAGTCCGCCCGGAACTACACCGGCGTACCCTCTGCCGTCGCTTTTGGTCACTTACCTCCAGTCCAGTAATCGTGCCCCCACCCTAGCCTAGTCCCTAGGGTCATGATGATACTAACTTGGGATTACTGCTGGAGTGGGCCCCCATTGCTAGGATTTTTCTAGTGGGTTAAGTACGGTTTAACCCTCTTGCTAATCCAGGATTAACTTGGTTAAGTGTAACGATGAGTTCACGACTTAACCCCGATTAATCTACCAAGCCCAAATTGGTTAAGTATTAAGTGGACCATGACTTAACCCTAATCACGAGGCATTAATTAATTTAATGCGCCTTAACCTCTCACATTAGACCTTGTTGTGGTTACTAGTTAAGCCGGGCGGGTCCGGGTAGCTTTACACCACAACTTGGTCTAACCTCGGGTTCAAGGTACAACATGACCAACTTCTCACATTGGGTCCTATTGTTTGTAGCAACTAGTTAAGCTGGTCGGTTCCGGGTAGGTTTACGCTACAAACTCAACCCAACCTCGAGTTGGCCACACTTATCTTTTCTAAGTGTCATGTCCATCATGTTTCCAAAACATGTTACAAGTTTTCAAGCAATTGGGTAGACCTAACTTAATAGGTAAATTCCCAATGGGTAGACCTAACTTAATAGGTAAATTCTCAAGCTTATGTTTTATGTCTTTTAAGTTTACCCAACCCCAAACGCAATCCCATCGCTTACATATCGCAATAGCGCATAAAGGATAGAAAGAGGGAACTTGGCATAATCATGACATAAAGGTATTGAAGCCACAAGCTTAACATGGTGGCATATGAAATGTTCATATGTTCATACACTTGCATATTACATTTTTAGGCCTCAAAAGCATGCATAAAACCAAACTTAGCATATTGGTGATACATGGTGCTAAATGACATATAGAGATGGCCATAAGTTCGCATTTAGCCTCACATGCAAGTTATCATAAGAGATATGATAACTTACATGTTGCTAAAATGCAACCTTTGGCATAAAGCTTAAAGCTTTATGTTCATAAACCCAAAATAAGCTTGCATAACATGATAGCATGAACAAAATGTTCAACCCAAACTTGCATAACATAACTTGGCATACTTGCATATAAACTTGCATATCACAACATGATAAACTTGCATATAAACTTGCATATCACAACATGATAAACTTGCATATAAACTTGCATATCACAACATGATAAACTTGCATATAAACTTGCATATCATACATTTAACTTTAGAGTTTAAGTATGAAAGTAGAATAGGGCTTACAATGCTTAAGAAGTCACAAAAATATGACAAAGCCCTTATGAAATCAATTAAACCCAAAATGCAAGCAAAACCCTTGAGCCAAAATGATCAAGACTCTTTCTTTATGATGCAAATATATAAACTTGACTTGAATGCAAGCTAATGATGCTCATACAAGTTTGAAAACACTTGTATGCATGGAAAATCACTTAGGAATTTATTTAGGAATTTTATGAAGAGAGTGGAGGCCATGAGAGGATTGATTTTGCCATAGTTTAGTTGTATGAATGAATAATGATGATTTAGGGTAGGTTAGGGTCTTATTTATAGATTAGGCAAGTGTTTTAGGCCATAGGATTAAACCTAGATTCAATCCAAGCCATCAAAGCATGTCTTGGGGAAGAAGTCAAGTGTAGGAACCATCTAGGGCCTTTAGATTAAAGATGAACCATGAGAACCATTCAAATGCAAAATCTGCATTTGAGCGAATCGGCCCACGGGTTGACAGCCAAACACCCTGGATTAACCCCTAGTCGACCCAGCGAGCTTGGGTCGACCTCAAAAATCGGTCGGTTCGGTTATTCCCCTCTCCCAATTCGCTGTTTTGAACATTTTTGCATATTTATTTATTTAATTTTCAATTATATATATATATATATATATATCAATATATATATTTCTCTGCGCAACCCATTTCACTGAATTAAGTATACTTTAATTTGGGAATTTTTCGTGAAACTTCGCGAGGCCATATCTTGGTCATACGGACTCCGATTTTCGAAAACTCGGACTCTATTTCGCGTATTTTTCCGAGACGAACGCAATGGCATAGCCCGTTTCCCTTGATTCAGATTTTACAGTTTAATTCTGCCTCCATTTATGTTATAACATGTTATTCAAAAATACGGGTTGTTACACGTTGGGTTTGGATTGGAGCTCGTGTGAGAAAGGGGGTATTTTTGGATTTTCAAAATTTTATAAATATAAAAAAAATCTCATTGGTCGACGCCACTCTTCTTGCTCGATACCTCTGAACTCGAACGGCAGAAAAGCTTTGATTCTTCCCTCCTCCTTTTCTCTTCCATCTCTCAACGAAACTACCCCCTCCTTTGGAACTTTTTGAAGATCTGAGCGTCCTCTTCAAATCCATATAGGATTCGCCCTCCCTCGTTCAGTATTTCGCAAGATCCGACGCCCTAAAATCGCCACCTTTCCGCCGCCGTAACCCCCTCCAGCCGCCGTCGAACTGGCCATCAGTGGTGGCGCTGGAAAGCCCCTTCCACCCCCTACGTTGTCGTGTAACCTGATCGAGACCACGTGCATCGGATTTGAAGTTATTGCAAAACCTAGTTTTGAACATTCAAAGAAAGGTACGGCTGTTAAATTATATAAACTATATTATAGCAGTTGAAAGCGCTACGGTTTTTGATTTCACTGTAAAAATCATATCTTTTTCGTTTCTTGACGAAATTCAGTAAAACAAGAGACAGTGGACTCGTGTGGACATCTTCTACATTCTAGAAGAGACCGCATATTTTTCTGAGCCTTCTGCTATTTTTGGTGGAGTGGAACCCAATGTGAGATTTCTAAATTATAAACGATATGGAAAACGACGATGTATAAATTATATAGTCGATGTATGAGTTATATAAGCGTTGTACACCTCATGTATAAGCGTTGTATAAGTTGTACGTTCGATATATAAGATATATATGCTTTTTAAAAATTATATATGTGTTGAATAGAAGTGAAATGCTTATATATATATATATGCCCCTCGTCCACAAAACATGGACGATATTTATTGGTTGTGATTGGTGTAAAAATTGGTTGATTATGAATGGTTGATTACGAATGGTTGATTAGAATTGTTTGTGGTTGAAATTGATTGATCGTGGTTGAAAAATACCCGTTTGTGGTTGAGAATTATTTGGTTGAAACCACATAGGATTAGTTTGTGGAAATGAAAAAAATACACATGCCGCCTACGTTCTAACTAGATGCATGAAATCCCCATTGTCAAAAGCTGCGAGGCTTTAAGGTAGGGCGAGGAGCTGTACTAGGGACGGCCCCGGTTTTAACTACCCTACCGTTATGCTGCCGAAATTTTGAATAATATTCATGTGTTAGAATTATTTTCATTGTTGAAACTATATTTGTGTGTTGAATAGAAAACCTTCATGTGTTGAATAGAAATTCATTCGTTGAATAGAAATTCATGTGTTGAATGGTATTCGTGTTTTAAAATAAATCGTTGTATAATAAAAAAAAAACATATTTTTAACATCTATATGAACTATATAAAATAGCCGTGTTTTGAAATGAATTGTTTTACAATAAAAATCACATTTTATTATATATATATATATATATATATATATATATATATATATATATATATATACAAACTATAGAAAACCTTCATGTGTTGAATAGAAATTCATTCGTTGAATAGAAATTCATATGTTGAATGAAAGTCGTGTTTTAAAACAAATTGTTTTATAATAAAAATCATATTTTTAACATCTATATGAACTATATAAAATAGTCGTTGTAACGACCCGCATTCTACGCGTCATAGGATCGTAGAATATTTATTTTTGTCGCATACGAAGTAGTATGGTCATGTAACTTTGGGAGACGACTATTAGGGTCATTTCCCATGTTCACGATTTTTCCCGATTTTTAGATGACGATTTTACCCCTAGTTGGCACTGTTTTGGCTATAACTTTTGACTGGAAAGGAATTTTGACCTGAAACCACTTCCATTGGCTTCGGATGATGGTTTCTCTTTCCGTAGAGTGGTCACATTAGCCAAACGGACTTACCGTTTGGGAGATATGGCTGAAACAAGTTTCAGATGGTGAAAAACAGCTTAATTGGGCTTAAACGGGTGATTAGCAGCTAGGCCCAAGGGGAATTTCGGGTTTAGGGAGATATAGGTGCTGATTAGGGTTAGAAAACATTTTTTTAGACATTTTCCAGCCGCCACTTTCATTCCTCTTAACCTAGTCATGGCCTCCACTCTCTAAATCTCTCTAAAACACCCAAAAATCACCTTCTAATTGAAGATTAGGCTTAGCAAACATTAAATTAAGAAGAAAAAGCACCAAAGCAAGGTTGGAGCTGCTGTATAAGATTGGGAACAGCGCCAAATCAGAGCATATTTCAGTTTTGGGGTTCTAGTTGTGGCAAGGTGAGTGATAGCATCATTTTGACACTAATTACAGTTAATTAAGGGTAATTA
Organism: Allium sativum; assembly: GCA_030737875.1. NCBI lineage: Eukaryota > Viridiplantae > Streptophyta > Magnoliopsida > Asparagales > Amaryllidaceae > Allium > Allium sativum. Next base: position 252,854,211 of record CM060920.1, read on the forward strand.
GTGAAGATTAGCGAATTTATACACTAATAAATTCTGGAAAAATGTTTAGAAATTCTTAAATAATATTTCATGCCTCTGTTAGAAAATTTAGGCGATTTGGTTAAGTTTTACTAAGTATGTACTTAAACATGATTAAGAGGGACTATGGCAAAATATGAAGTTTTAGTCACTTTTGATCCCTTTTGATTCATTTGAATTGTTGTTTGCTGTTTGTGGTTGCTATTACATGTTGCTATGACTCTATGGTATGTTTTATGATTGATTAGAATAGTTAAATTTGTCAAAAACGCCGTTGAACGGCGTAAACAAGTTGCTGGAAAAGTTGCAGAAAGTTGTGCAGGGCTTCGGATCGGATCGGATGGGGGCTCAGATCGGATATGTGAACTGGGCAAGAAACCCGACCCGAACCGGAGCTTGGCACATAGAAGACTTGGCAAAAACGGAAGGCCGTTTCCTTAGAGTTGGAGTGGACAAGGGGATCGGATCGGAAGGGTAATGGAAGCCAGATCGGATCGGCTCAAGAATGGAAGGCTACGACTAGAGTAAGGCGGAGTGATCGGATCGGATCGGAGTAGATGGGAACGAGGGAGCTAATTGGAGAAGGAGCATGAGCTGGAGGAGGACAGCACCCCGACCCGACCCGGAGGAGGACACCGACCCGACCCGGAGTGAAGCACCCGACCCGAATCGAATGGAAGATGACAAGGATGGAGGACCGACCCGAACCGACGCTACCGAACTGAACCGAGTTCTAGGACTGTTACTGCACGTCAACTTTTCTGAAGACCCACTCCAATTCGATCAAAACCCGAGATGCAAAGGAAGTCCAAATGAGAAGTTAGAGCTTAAGATTCAGATGGGAATCAACGAGTTCACTTCATGGTTGGGCTTTGCTGCGGGACGCGTGCAAAGGAGTTATCGACGTCTATAGCTTTGGACCACTATGGTAGGAGGTACGAAGGCGGATTCAGGGCCATTATGGCATCAGTAGAACCAAGAACTACGACCAATGAAGTGGGTCATTGAAATGTTTGGTCATGACTCCAAGTGTTTGGCTTGGTCACAGCAGGGTTTCTACAAGTCGGGATTCGTCGTTACCTCAGTTTGTCTAGTGTTCCAAAGTGGTAGATGTCGTATGCTTTACGCACTGAGTGAGAGGTGTGAGGATGGTTGATATGGATGATTTGTTTGCTATCATTGTGACATGCATACCCCACCCCCGTATTCTTACACTATTTATTATGGCACCTTGGAGTATTGTACGGTATGTGGTACTAACTCTTTGGTTGCAGGTCCAGGTTCAGGTATGATTTAGTATACCTGTTATTATTCTGCTTAGATGCTTATCGCTCATACCAGGCTTTATGTCTGACCCAGAGTTTTATGTCTCTTCTTATTACTCTTGGTGCTCACACGAGCAGACTAGAGACAGGTTAGCTGGTGATGCACGGGTAGATGATCCGGAGACGAGCAGGAGGCTTCCACGTAATAAATATAGTATTCTCCCTGTGTTGTTGAAGATCACTGCTTGGGCATTGGTGGTGTATCTTCCATTTTAGCTTTCTTTTGCTTTGAGACAGTTTGAAAGTTGTAATAAGCTGTATTCTGAATTTTCCGCTGCTATGATGTCTAGTTTTGATTTTCAGCTTATGCACTGTCTCTCCTGTTTTATGTCAAGTATGTTATTATTATATTTTATTCCATGCGCTGTGAGACATTCTACAGGTTCCTTGATTAGTTCACTCCCTTCTTTCTTTTCTTCTGACGACCGTTCTGTGCTAGCTGGGCATGTGTACAGCGCACTTTCGGAGGAAATGCAGGCTGGTGCGGGACGGGCCGTCACACTTGGTATCAGAGCGAGGTTGCGTAGTTAACCTAGGGAAGTTATCAGAGAGAGATAAAATACGTATACGAGAGAGCGTATTTGTAATTACTTTGGTTTTTAAAAGCTATATATATATATATACTATTAGTAGTATAAGGATGAAGTCGTACTGCACTAGCACCACTATGGAGTCGTTAATCGTTTCCTTTTTCAGATTGACGATGAGCCGAGATACTAGAGGTGCCGGCAGGGGAGCCAATAATGGGAATGCAGCTGACATGAGGACGATGTTTACTGACCTCATGAGAGAGATGCTTAGAGATGTACAGAGGGCAGCTCCCAATGGTGGAAATGGTGGTGGTCCAATAGTGCAGGCGCCGAGGGTCGACTTCGCCAAGCTGAATAAGGACTATACTAGCCTTGGTGGGAAGCCGTTCCACGGAACGGAGTCGGCCACAGATGTTCAAGATTGGTTGGATAGTTGCGAACGTATCTTCGAGGATTTGGGTATCGAAGATGCGATGAAGAGAAAGCTAGCGTCCCGTCAGCTGCAAGGGCGGGCAATGAATTGGTGGAATGCTATAAAGGCAGCTACTCCCGAAGATCAGATTACTTGGGAGCAGTTTAAAGCTCGCTTCAGTGAGAAGTTCATTCCAGCTGCTCAGAAGTCAGTGCTGTTTAAGAAGTTCTTGGAGCTCAAGCAGAATGGCAGGGCTGTCTCGGAGTATATTGCTGAATTTGACACTTTGTCAAAATATGGGTTATCTCTTATTGATACTGCCGAGAAAAAGAATGAAAAATTCATAACTGGTTTGGATCAGTACTTGGGGGAAAGACTTATTAACCACATCGATGAGTCGTTTGAGTCGATCGTAGGGAAAGCATTGAGGTCAGAAAGTCTCTATCCTAAGTCGAAGACTGAGGTTACGCCCGCAGATGAGCCAAAGCCACAAGCAAGTGGTGGAGGCAAGGGTGGTTCCCAGAATAAGAGAAAGCAGAACCAAGCTAAGGATGGCCAGAAGAAAAAGAATAAGCAAGATGTTGAGTGCTTCAGCTGTGGTAAGAAGGGCCATTATGCTAGTAATTGTCGGGCCAAGCCAGCGGATAGGAAGTGCTTCAACTGTGGCCAAATGGGACATCACAAGGACAAGTGTCCACAGCCCCCTAAGGAAAAGCAAATGGTGAAAGCCTACGCTCTTAATGCTATTCCTTCTTCGTCGAATGCCCCAACAGCGGCGGAGAAGGGAAAGAATGTCGTCATTCAAGGTATGCTTTCGGTTTATGATGTTCCTGTTAGAGTTTTGTTTGATACCGGAGCTTCCAGTTCTTTCATATCTAGTGACCTGGTAGATAGGTTGGGATTGGAACCCGAGATTGTCGATAGACCTTTAGTAGTGACGAACCCGATTGGTGGTTCTACTAGCCTTAGCATGATTTGTCTTAATGTGGTCTTATCAAGTCATGGATGCATGTTTGTTTGTGATTGCTTTGTTTTGGGCTTTACTGGGTTTGGCATTATTTTGGGAGTAGATTGGCTCCGAAGATACGGGGTGGTGGTAGACTGTGAGGGCTTTTTGGTGACAGCTAGAGCGGATGATGGGCGGAGGATAGTGTTTGGTGGTCTACCCAGTAAGGGGGTATTGGCTAGTTTTCTAAACTCCCTAGACATTCCGCATAGTGAGTTGTCAGGTTTGCCCGTGGTTGGCCAGTATCCGGATGTTTTCGAAGAAGTGACCGGACTTCCACCACACCGAGAGATTGAGTTCCGTATTGATTTGGTAAAAGATGCCAGGCCTATAGTGATGCCACTTCGTCGTATGGCACCAAGAGAGCAGCGAGAGCTCGAGGTGCAAGTCAGCGATCTTTTGAAGAAGGGATTTATCAGAAGGAGTGTTTCTGAATGGGGAGCACCAGTTGTGTTTGCTACCAAGGCGGATGGTTCCCTTCGTTTGTGTGTAGACTACCGCGAGTTGAATAAAGTGACGAGGAAGAACAAGTATCCTCTACCGCGGATAGATGATTTGTTTGATCAGTTGAGTGGCGCGAGAGTATTTTCTCAGTTGGATCTCGCGACAGGTTTTCATCAGCTTAGAGTGGAAGCTGAGAGTATAGCTAAAACGGCATTTCGGACGCCGTCTGGGTTTTATGAGTGGTTGGTCATGCCATTCGGGCTGACCAATGCCCCAGCATATTTTGTGGATCTTATGAATAGGGTATTCAGAGATCAGTTGAATAAGATTGTCCTTGTGTTCGTTGATGATATTTTGGTCTATTCGAAGACAGAGGAAGAACACAAGGAACATTTAAGGGTAGCAATGGAGGTGTTGAGAAAACACCAATTGAAAGCCAAGTTTTCTAAGTGTCACTTCTGGAAGAGGGAAGTGAGGTTCTTGGGCCATGTTGTATCAGAGAATGGTATTGCCGTGGACCCAGCAAAGGTGGCTACGGTACAGGATTGGCCTACGCCCAAGAATGCAACAGATGTAAGAAGTTTCTTGGGGTTAGCGGGATATTATCGTAAGTTTATCCAAGGTTTCTCCAAGATAGCAGCACCATTGACCCAGTTGACCAAGAAGAATCAAGCTTTTGTCTGGGATGAAAGGTGCGAGAATGCATTCAAAAGTCTAAAGGACAAGCTGACAAGCGCACCAGTGTTAGTCATTCCTAAAGGGGATGAAGAGATGACGGTATACACGGATGCCTGTGGTACCGGACTGGGTGCTGTATTGATGCAAGGCGGTAGGGTTGTAGCTTACGCAAGTCGGCAATTGAAACCGCACGAGAGAAGATACCCTACCCATGATTTAGAATTGGCAGCGATCGTGTTCGCGTTAAAGATGTGGAGACACTATCTCTTGGGAGAAAGATTTGAGCTGTTTACAGATCATAAGTCGTTAAAGTATCTCTTCTCTCAGAAAGATCTGAATCTCCGTCAGCAGAGATGGTTAGAGTTCTTAGCTTCCTATGATTTTGACATCGCATACACACCAGGAAAGGGCAATGCGGTGGCTGATGCATTGAGTAGAAGACATGCCAGCTTAGGGGCTATGTTCCTTGAATGGAAGCAACTGGAGTTTATCGCGGGGTTTGATTTCAGACCAAAGTGAGAATTGGATCCAGAAATGTTAGCAAGTTTGACGATCAGACCCACTTTGATTGAGCGGATCGGCTCTAGTCAGAGGGACGATCCTAATCTATTGGAAATCATCTCCAAATTAGAGATGGGTATTGATGAGGAGATGAACAAGTATGGGCTTGATCGAGATAGATGGCTTAGAAAGAATGGAAAGCTTGTTGTACCGAGTGTCAATGGATTGAGGGATGAAGTGCTTAGAGAATGTCATCACTCAAAGCTGACTATACACCCCGGTGGTAATAAGATGTATCGAGATATGAAGCAGACTTACTACTGGGAAGGGATGAAAAGAGACGTTGGGAAGTTTATATCCAAGTGCATGAATTGCCAGCTAGTTAAAGCCGAGCAAAAGAAGCCTAGTGGGTTGTTGCAACCATTAGAAATTCCCAAATGGAAATGGGAGCAAGTCTCGATGGATTTCATCGATGGTTTACCAAGGACTAGATCGGGATATGACAGCATTTGGGTAATTGTAGATCGACTGACTAAAAGTGCAAGGTTTATACCAGTCAAATCGACTAGAACGGCAGCTAAGTTAGCAGAATTATATATGAAGTGGGTAGTGAGATTCCATGGAGTACCTAAAAGCATTGTGAGCGACCGAGACCCGTTGTTCACTAGTGGGTTTTGGAAGAGCTTACAAGAGGCTCTAGGGTCAGAGTTACATCTCAGTACCGCATATCATCCTCAGACCGACGGTCAGACGGAGAGGGTGAACCGTATTTTGGAGGATCTCTTGAGAGCATGTATATTGGATTTTGGTGGATCATGGGATGACCATTTGCATCTAGTAGAGTTTGCATATAATAATAGCTACCAATCCAGTATCGGTATGGCTCCGTTTGAAGCTTTGTACGGAAGACCATGCAACTCACCATCATGTTGGATAGAGACTGGCGAGAAGTTTATGCTTGGACCAGATGTGGTGAGGGAAACTTCAGATAAGATCAAGACCATTCAACAACGAATGAAGGCTGCCCAAGATAGGCAGAAGAGTTATGCCGATAAAAGGAGAAGAGACTTAAAATTCTCCGTTGGCGACTTGGTGTTTGTCAAGATTTCTCCGTTGAAGAGCGTAATACGATTTGGCAGGAGAGGCAAGTTGGCACCAAGGTTTGTTGGCCCATTCCCTGTTCTTGAACTAGTCGGGAATTTGGCATATAGAATTGACTTACCAGAGAAGATGGCGGGAGTTCACAACGTATTTCATGTTTCCCAACTAAGGAAGTTCGTTCACGACTCAGATATGACTATTTCACCTGATCAGTTAGAGGACTTCGAAGTAGAACCCGAGGCGGTTGGGAACCGCAAGCCGGCCCGTATTGTCGAGCACGACATGAAGCAACTTCGAAGGAAGGCGGTGAAGCTAGTCAAGGTACAGTGGAGCGAGGACGAGAAAGATTGTACTTGGGAGACAGAGGAGAACATTAGGAAGTCACACCCAGAACTCTTTGCCTGGTAAGATTTTGACTTCGATTTAGTTTTCCGCATGCTAGGATAGGCTTGTTCGCTTGTTTCGCATGATTGCTTTGTTGTATGTGGTTGTTAGGCATGCGGGATCTTTTGTATGTTTTGGGTTAAGGAATTTCGGGGGCGAAATTTCTTAAGGGGGGAGAGTGTAACGACCCGCATTCTACGCGTCATAGGATCGTAGAATATTTATTTCTGTCGCATACGAAGTAGTATGGTCATGTAACTTTGGGAGACGACTATTAGGGTCATTTCCCATGTTCACGATTTTTCCCGATTTTTAAATGACCATTTTACCCCTAGTTGGCACTGTTTTGGCTATAACTTTTGACGAGAAAGGAATTTTGACCTGAAACCACTTCCATTGGCTTCGGATGATGGTTTCTCTTTCCGTAGAGTGGTCACATTAGCCAAACGGACTTACCGTTTGGGAGATATGGCTGAAACAAGTTTCAGATGGTGAAAAACAGCTTAATTGGGCTTAAACGGGTGATTAGCAGCTAGGCCCAAGGGGAATTTCGGGTTTAGGGAGATATAGGTGCTGATTAGGGTTAGAAAACATTTCTTTAGACATTTTCCAGCCGCCACTTTCATTCCTCTTAACCTAGTCATGGCCTCCACTCTCTAAATCTCTCTAAAACACCCAAAAATCACCTTCTAATTGAAGATTAGGCTTAGCAAACATTAAATTAAGAAGAAAAAGCACCAAAGCAAGGTTGGAGCTGCTGTATAAGATTGGGAACAGCGCCAAATCAGAGCATATTTCAGTTTTGGGGTTCTAGTTGTGGCAAGGTGAGTGATAGCATCATTTTGACACTAATTACAGTTAATTAAGGGTAATTAGTGAAGATTAGCGAATTTATACACTAATAAATTCTGGAAAAATGTTTAGAAATTCTTAAATAATATTTCATGCCTCTGTTAGAAAATTTAGGCGATTTGGTTAAGTTTTACTAAGTATGTACTTAAACATGATTAAGAGGGACTATGGCAAAATATGAAGTTTTAGTCACTTTTGATCCCTTTTGATTCATTTGAATTGTTGTTTGCTGTTTGTGGTTGCTATTACATGTTGCTATGACTCTATGGTATGTTTTATGATTGATTAGAATAGTTAAATTTGTCAAAAACGCCGTTGAACGGCGTAAACAAGTTGCTGGAAAAGTTGCAGAAAGTTGTGCAGGGCTTCGGATCGGATCGGATCGGATGGGGGCTCAGATCGGATATGTGAACTGGGCAAGAAACCCGACCCGAACCGGAGCTTGGCACATAGAAGACTTGGCAAAAACGGAAGGCCGTTTCCTTAGAGTTGGAGTGGACAAGGGGATCGGATCGGAAGGGTAATGGAAGCCAGATCGGATCGGCTCAAGAATGGAAGGCTACGACTAGAGTAAGGCGGAGTGATCGGATCGGATCGGAGTAGATGGGAACGAGGGAGCTAATTGGAGAAGGAGCATGAGATGGAGGAGGACAGCACCCCGACCCGACCCGGAGGAGGACACCGACCCGACCCGGAGTGAAGCACCCGACCCGAATCGAATGGAAGATGACAAGGATGGAGGACCGACCCGAACCGACGCTACCGAACCGAACCGAGTTCTAGGACTGTTACTGCACGTCAACTTTTCTGAAGACCCACTCCAATTCGATCAAAACCCGAGATGCAAAGGAAGTCCAAATGAGAACTTAGAGCTTAAGATTCAGATGGGAATCAACGAGTTCACTTCATGGTTGGGCTTTGCTGCGGGACGCGTGCAAAGGAGTTATCGACGTCTATAGCTTTGGACCACTATGGTAGGAGGTACGAAGGCGGATTCAGGGCCATTATGGCATCGGTAGAACCAAGGGCTACGACCAATGAAGTGGGTCATTGAAATGTTTGGTCATGACTCCAAGTGTTTGGCTTGGTCACAGCAGGGTTTCTACAAGTCGGGATTCGTCGTTACCTCAGTTTGTCTAGTGTTCCAAAGTGGTAGATGTCGTACGCTTTACGCACTGAGTGAGAGGTGTGAGGATGGTTGATATGGATGATTTGTTTGCTATCATTGTGACATGCATACCCCACCCCCGTATTCTTACACTATTTATTATGGCACCTTGGAGTATTGTACGGTATGTGGTACTAACTCTTTGGTTGCAGGTCCAGGTTCAGGTATGATTTAGTATACCTGTTATTATTCTGCTTAGATGCTTATCGCTCATACCAGGCTTTATGTCTGACCCAGAGTTTTATGTCTCTTCTTATTACTCTGGGTGCTCACACGAGCAGACTAGAGACAGGTTAGCTGGTGATGCACGGGTAGATGATCCGGAGACGAGCAGGAGGCTTCCACGTAATAAATATAGTATTCTCCCTGTGTTGTTGAAGATCACTGCTTGGGCATTGGTGGTGTATCTTCCATTTTAGCTTTCTTTTGCTTTGAGACAGTTTGAAAGTTGTAATAAGCTGTATTCTGAATTTTCCGCTGCTATGATGTCTAGTTTTGATTTTCAGCTTATGCACTGTCTCTCCTGTTTTATGTCAAGTATGTTATTATTATATTTTATTCCATGCGCTGTGAGACATTCTACAGGTTCCTTGATTAGTTCACTCCCTTCTTTCTTTTCTTCTGACGACCGTTCTGTGCTAGCTGGGCATGTGTACAGCGCACTTTCGGAGGAAATGCAGGCTGGTGCGGGACGGGCCGTCACAGTCGTGTTTTCAAATGAATTATTTTACAATAAAAATCACATTTTTATTATATATATACAAACTATATAAAACCTTCATGTGTTGAATAGAAATTCATTCGTTGAATAGAAATTCATGTGTTGAATGGTATTCGTGTTTTAAAATAAATTGTTTTATAATAAAAATCATATTTTTAACATCTATATGAACTATATAAAATAGTCGTGTTTTGAAATGAATTGATTTACAATAAAAATCACATTTTTATTATATACATGAATTATTAAAAATAGTGAAGTGTTGAAATAGAAGTCTGTTGGATAAAAATATCATTTTTATCAAATGTATGAAAAGAATAGGGTTTTGAAATCGAAGAATCGATTATATTTATATATATATATATATAATTAAATTAAATCGAATAACGAAGCTGCAGTTCGTGTTTTGAAACCGTGATTTCAAACGATTAGTGCGGGAGATCCGACCATCGGGTTTTCCCGAAACCGAAACCGTTGGGTTCGCTTTGGAAATATCTTTCCAACGACACCAACTTTGTGAAGATCCAACGGTTGGATTGTACGGAATGTTTAATTCAAATCTAAAGAAAAACAGCGCCAGAATCGATGTTATTTATTTATATATATATATATATAATTAAATTAAATCGAATAACGACGCTGCAGTTCGTATTTTGAAATCGAAACTTCAAACGATTGTATCGGGAGATCCGACCATCGGATTTTCCCAAAACTGGAACCGTTGGATTCGTTTTGAAAAGATCTTTCCAATGATATAAATTTTGTGAAGATCCAACGGTTAGATTTTCAGATATGTGTAAATCAAATCTTAAGAAAAACCGCGCCACGGCCGCGTTATGGCCCGAAGCGTCGTTTGAATAAATTGGCTATTTTAATTAAATAAAATTAGCGATAAATCGTTATAGAATATTATAAACGATATGAAATGTAAAATTTAGAAATTAACTGAAGGTTAGCTGAGTCGAATGGTTTCCTGGGTTTAGATCTGATGTCGATTTCGTCCTTCGGGGTTAATATTTGGGAAATCGTTCTCTTACTGATTTACGGTTAGTGACCGATGAATTGGAATGATGCGTATGTTGTGTTTGAGTAGCACGTGTTTATTATATACGCGAGTTGTTCAGAAAGACCGGGTTTATCACATTCTGAATAACTGAATCAACGATAAGAAATCGAAGATGAAGACGGTGGTAGAAGACCAGAGATCTTCACCTAGTTTGGATGGTAACTGATGTCCTGATTGGGAGGCATCCCGAAATATGGATAATGAGTGGTGATCGTCCCGACGTACGCGGAGGTCGATGGGTATGTGAGGCATATAGTGCCTCCGGTTCCGTTCAGACGCAGAACGGACTTGCAAATGGATTGTGTGTCTGACATTGGAATTCATACTGTTTGATTGATAGCCATCAGTTGCATGATGTGAATTGCCTGTGTGTCATGCTAAGATGCAGTGATCAAAGCTTCTGTTGAAAAACAAAGTCTTGTAGTGATGATCAAAGCACCGCCTGTGTGGTGTAGCTTTGGTTATAACGTGAATTCGCGAGCCTCACACCCCGGTATGAACCAGAAACGGGAGAAGGACCTCAGGGAGGACATGCGTTTCTTTCTAGTTAGAGGTGGTGTCGGTGCTTGAACTGGCTGACATTTATATTATTTTCACCTATGTGGTTGTTGCTGTTGCGAGGCGCCTCGGTTATATCGGTCGATCCGGGACCGATGGAGTCATTCGTTGGCTCATTTACGCCCTAAAGGGCGGGGAAACGCAATGTTCAGGCATAATAATCCACATCGATGGACCGGCCCTGAAGATCCAAGGGGCAGCTACGGCTGTTCCTGAAGGGCGGGCTAGAGCGTCTCGAATTCGGTAAGGACTATCTTTTGCCTTGGTTCATGACGAAAATCCAATTTTCAAATATGACATCGTGCGGTTTTGATTATAATCCTATATTTGGCGACATAGTGGCATGGGACGCTCATGCCGTCTATGATTGATACTTATGATTTGAAATTTTTTTTGAAACATATAAACACTAGTAATAATATCAAATGCTTTTGTTTTATTCGTATGAAGCATATTTTGGCCATTATAAGGTAAAAACTCTATCCTCCGGTTTGCGTTGCATTGTGTGATGGGAACTGAGTCTTATAATGGTTTCATTTTTATAAAAAGCATTGCGATGTTTAAAAGATTGATTTGTTTTAAAGCACTGGCAATCCAATGGAGTAAACCCGTTATGCGAAAGTGGCGTGGTCCTGTGATTAGCCATATTATAAAATGTGTTAAGTAGATTTCTCATACCAGTCCCATGACTGACTCGTAGTTTGTTTCACTTGCAAACTCGGGTGTCCCTTTTTCTACAGGGGCAGCCCTGTATTCAGGTTTTAGCAGGATCTTTCTGGATAGCTGGAGCTGAAGATGGATTCTATCATTTATCTATTTTTATGCTGTTCAGGTCCTGTTGTACATATTATGTTTGTTTTCCGCTGTAGACATTTATGTATAGCTGAACTGTATTTGTATTAAGTATGATCCTGTATACTGTGTAACTCTGATGATTACGTTTATCCAGTGTATTATTTGTACATTATCTTGTGTATTTATTTAATTCTGTTCTGCTGTTATCTGTTTATGTGTTATATTCCAAAGATTACCCTTGTCACCGTCAGTACGGGGTTTGGGGTCATCACAGCGTGGTATCAGAGCTTTGGTTAAGCTTAGCTCTAGTATATAACACATTAACGAACTCGTCAGAGATAGAACCAGTAGTGTTCTAGGACGGGTAACTCATTACAGATGGGGTCAGTAGTATCCTAGTATGAGTATAGGAGAATAGGAATAACTCGTTAGAGATGGGGTCAGAAGTGCCCCAGGACGAGTTGAGAGTTATATGTTTATAAATAACGTATTTGTGATTATATATATAGTCTGGTTTTAGAAATATAATTTTTGAATATATAAAAGATATATATTTGGAAAGTAAAAGAGTGTATGAATTAACTTGTATGATTTTGAAAAGTTAAAAATAAAATTGATTGTGGTTTGTGTTGTATGATAGTGGGTTGGATTAATTCAATTATTATAACGATAGTTAATTTAATTAAAAAGAGAATGAATGGTAGAATTTATTCGATTAAATCACACATTGAACTGATTTAAAAATAGGTAGAAATATATACATGTGCATTATATATGTTTGAACAGGTAAATGGATTAACTGCTGAATAAAGAATTTATTTGCGTGCCCGACAAATAGGTAAACCTTAATGAGTTGGATGCGAAATATTATTATATCAACTCCTGTGAATACCCTTGAATGCGGAGTGTTGGTTGTTCTGTGTGTAATAATAAACGTCGCCATAGGGTAGTAACAATTAATTTTGAACTACACTACATGACATACTTCTTGAAGATAGGCATACTTCATTATATACCACATAAGCATTTGGAGCTTGTGTGACGAGGTGGAAGATTTACCATACGAGCGAGAGGCTTGTATGGCGATGACTATATTTTACAGGTTGAACTGATGACTGATATGACCATATAAAATTGTAACGATAAATTGCCAGATTAATAAAAACCCCACATGGGTCTGGAGTTGACAATAATCACGTCTCTCTAGTCATTAGATATGGCATATGGATTATTTATTTCCCACACGGGACGAGGTAACGAGAATTTATTCTCTGAAGCAATTAAAAATACACACTCCCTCAGGCTTTTAGAGGGTGACGAGAATTTATTCTCTGGAGTTATTATCTATACATCCTCCCCTGTAAATACCAGAATATATCACTATAAATATGTGTATGCTTTATAGGATTTATTGGATACCTAATACAGCCCAATAAATTTCCAAACCCCTCCCCGTACAAAGGAGGTTATGGCGAAATTTTTCGAAAAATCCGGGTGTTAGTCAAATTTTTTGAAGAATTTGAAAATTCTCAGAAACTGAAAAGTTGCAGAATGGAAGCCGGATTGAACATAGAGTTGATTAATCAAACCAGTTTCGACTTTGTTCCTTTTCGGGAACGAAAATTTTTAAGTGGGGGAGATTGTAACGCCCCGGAGAATCTGAACCAATTTAAAATTTTTAAATTGGCTATTGTAGTGGATTTTAAATATTTAAAATAAATATTTTAAATAATAACGATGAAAAGTAAGTTTGAATCGACATTTGAAAACGAATATAATTAATTCTAATTATAAACAATGCCTGAAATGGCGCAGTAGTTTCAAAATTTGAATTCAAACTTTAACTGACTGTACCGGGTGCAAAACAAAACGGATTAGAGTGAAACCAAAAATATTTAAATCTGTTAGTGAATATCTTTCTAACGAATCTGAAAAATCAAAGTTTCATAGCGGGAAGCAAAAGTTATGGCCAAATGAATTTTCAGAAAGGTCGCTATAGAATATATATATAGCCCGTGAAAATGGTCATTTTTGCAAACGACCTCGGAATTTGACGATACCACTTTTGTTGGATTCAGGATGTTAAACTATTGCTAGGTTTCATATTTCATAATTTTTGAAGCTAGTATGTGAGTGTGGCAAAGGAAATTGTGTTTGGTCGATTTCTATTAAATTGGATCGACCAGAAAAGGGCCATTTTTCAAACGGTCTCAGAATTCGACGAAACTAGTTTTGTTGGGACCGTATCGTCAAAACATAGCTAGATTTATTTTTCGGGAATTTTTAGAATTAGTATGTGGCCCCGGCAAATTGAAATGTACGTTCAAATCAAATATTGAATGTTTTATATTTTAATTTGAGTGAAAACTGACTAAAACATTCGAATGGGCTTTCGAAACATATCCCATTGTGTTCGGAATGGGGTTAAAACGCTAGGGACGACAGTCGTTGCGTTTGGATTGGAGCTCGTGTGTGAAAGGGGGTATTTTTGGATTTTTAAAAATTTATAAATATAAAAAAAATCTCATTGTTCGACGCCACTCTTCTTCCCCGATACCTCTGAACTCGAATGGCGGAAAAGCTTCGATTCTTCCCTCCTCCTTTTCTCTTTCATCTTTCAACGAAACTACCCCCTCCTTTGGAACTTTTTGAAGATCCGAGCCTCCTCTTCAAATCCATATAGGATTCGCCCTCCCTTGTTCAGTATTTCGCAAGATCCGACGCCCTGAAATCGCCACCTTTCCACCGCCGTAACCCCCTCCAGCCGTCGTCGAACTGGCCACCAGTGGTGGCGCTGGAAAGCCCCTTCCACCCCCTACGTAGTCGTGTAACCTGATCGAGACCACGTGCATCGGATTTGAAGTTATTGCAAAACCTAGTTTTGAACATTCAAAGAAAGGTACGGTTGTTAAATTATACAAACTATATTATAGCAGTTTAAAGCGCTACGGTTTTTGATTTCACTGTAAAAATCATATCTTTTTTGTTTCTTGACGAAATTCAGTGAAACAAAAGACAGTGGACTCGTGTGGACGTCTACTACATTCTAGAAGAGACCGCATATTTTTCTGAGCCTTCTGCTATTTTTGGTGGAGTGGAACCCAATGTGAGATTTCTAAATTATAAACGATGTGGAAAACGACGATGTATAAATTATATATTAGATGTATGAGTTATATAAGCGTTGTACACCTCATGTATAAGCGTTGTATAAGTTGTACGTTCGATATATAAGTTATATATGCGTTGTAAAAATTATATATGTGTTGAATAGAAGTGAAATGCTTATATATATATATATATATATATATATATATATATATATATATACGCCCCTCGTCCACAAACCATGGACGATATTTATTGGTTGTGATTGGTGTAAAAATTGGTTGATTACGATTGGTTGATTACGAATGGTTGATTAGAATTGTTTGTGGTTGAAATTGATTGATCGTGGTTGAAAAATACCCGTTTATGGTTGAGAATTATTTGGTTGAAACCACATAGGATTAGTTTGTGGAAATGAAAAAAATATACATGCCGCCTACTTGCGAACTAGATGCATAAAATCCCCATAGCCAAAAGCTGTGAGGCTTTAAGGTAGAGCGAGGAGCCGTACTAGGGACAATCCCGGTTTTAACTACCCTGCCGTTATGCTGCCGAAATTTTGAATAATATTCATGTGTTAGAATTATTTTCATTGTTGAAACTATATTCGTGTGTTGAATAGAAAACCTTCATGTGTTGAATAGAAATTCATTCGTTGAATAGAAATTCATGTGTTGAATGGTATTCGTGTTTTAAAATAAATTGTTTTATAATAAAAATCATATTTTTAATATTTATATGAACTATATAAAATAGTCGTGTTTTGAAATGAATTGTTTTACAATAAAAATCACATTTTTATTATATATATATACAAAACTATAGAAAACCTTCATGTGATAGAAATTCATTCGTTGAATAGAAATTCATGTGTTGAATGATAGTCGTGTTTTAAAATAAATTGTTTTATAATAAAAATCATATTTTTAACATCTATATGAATTATATAAAATAGTCGTGTTTTGAAATGAATTGTTTTACAATAAAAATCACATTTTTATTATATATATACAAATTATAGAAAACCTTCATGTGTTGAATAGAAATTCATTCGTTGAATAGAGATTCATGTGTTGAATGGTATTCGTGTTTTAAAATAAATTGTTCTATAATAAAAATCATATTTTTAACGTCTATATGAACTATATAAAATTTTTAACGTCTATATGAACTATATAAAATAGTCGTGTTTTGAAATGAATTGTTTTACAATAAAAATCACATTTTTATTATATACATGAATTGTTAAAAATAGTGAAGCGCTGAAATAGAAGTCTGTTGGTTAAAAATATCATTTTTATCAAATGTATGAAAAGAATAGGGTTTTGAAATCGAAGAATCGATTATATATATATAACTAAATAAAATCGAATAACGAAGCTGCAGTTCGTGTTTTGAAACCGTGATTTCAAACGATTAGTGCTGGAGATCCGACCATCGGATTTTCCCGAAACCGAAACCGTTGGGTTCGCTTTGGAAATATCTTTCTAACGACACTAACTTTGTGAAGATCCAACGGTTTGATTGTTTGGAATGTTTAATTCAAATCTGAAGAAAAACAGCGCCAGAATCGATTATATATATATATATATATATATATATATATAATTAAATCGAATAACGACGCTGCAGTTCGTATTTTGAAATCGAAACTTCAAACGGTTATACCGGGAGATCCGACCGTCGGATTTTCCCAAAACTGGAACCGTTGGATTCGTTTTGAAAAGATCTTTCCAATGATATAAATTTTGTGAAGATCCAACGGTTAGATTTTCAGATATGCGTAAATCAAATCTGAAGAAAAACAGCGCCACGACCGCGTTATGGCCCGAAGCGTCGTTTAAATAAATTGGCTATTTTAATTAAATAAAAATAGCGATAAATCGTTATAGAATATTATAAACGATATGGAATGTGAAATTTAGAAATTAACTGAAGGTTAGCTAAGTCGAATGGTTCCCTGGGTTTTGATCTGATGTTGTTTCGGCCTTCGGGGTTAATATTTGGGAAATCGTTCTCTTACTGATTTACGGTTAGTGACCGATGAATTGGAATGATGCGTATATTGTGTTTGAGTAGCACGTGTTTATTATATACGCGAGTTGTTCAGAAAGACCGAGTTTATCACATTCTGAATAACTGAATCGACGATAAGAAATCGAAGATGAAGACGGTTGTTGAAGATCAGAGATCTTCACCTAGTTTGGATGGTAACTGATGTCCTGATTGGGAGGCATCCCGAAATATGGATAATGAGTGGTGATCGTCCCGACGTACGCGGAGGTCGATGGGTATGTGAGGCATATAGTGCCTCCGGTTCCGTTCAGACGCAGAACGGACTTGCAAATGGACTGTGTGTCTGACATTGGAATTCATACTGTGTGATTGATAGCCATCAGTTGCACGATGTGAATTGCCTGTGTGTCATGCTAAGATGCAGTGATCAAGGCTTCTGTTGAAAAGCAAAGTCTTGTAGTGATGATCAAAGCACCGCCTGTGTGGCGTAGCTTTGGGTATAACGTGAATTCGCGAGCCTCACACCCCGGTATGAACCAGAAACGGGAAAGGAACCTCAGGGAGGACATGCGTTTCTTTCTAGTTAGAGGTGGTGTCGGTGCTTGAACTGACTGACATTTATATTATTTTCACCTATGTGGTTGTTGCTGTTGCGAGGCGCCTCGGTTATATCGGTCGATCCGGGACCGATGGAGTCATTCGTTGGCTCACTTACGCCCCAAAGGGCGGGGAAACGCAGTGTTCAGGCATAATAATCCACATCGGTGGATCGACCCTTACGATCCAAGGGGCAGTTGCGGCTGTTCCTGAGGGGCGGGCTAGAGCGTCTCGAATTCGGTAAGGACTATCTTTTGCCTTGGTTCATGACGAAAATCCAATTTCCAAATACGACATCGTGCGGTTTTGATTGTAATACTATATTTGGCGACATAGTGGCATGAGACGCTCATGTCGTCTATGATTGATACTTATGATTTGAAATTGTTTTTGAAACATATAAACACTAGTAATAATATCAAATGCTTTTGTTTTATTCGTATTAAGCATATTTTGGCCATTATAAGGTAAAAACTCTATCCTCCGGTTTGCGTTGCATTGTGTGATGGGAACTGAGTCTTATAATGGTTTCATTTTTATAAAAAGCATTGCGATGTTTAAAAGATTGATTTGTTTTAAAGCACTGGCAATCCAATGGAGTAAACCCGTTCCGCGAAAGTGGTGTGGTCCTGTGATTAGCCATATTATAAAATGTGTTAAGTAGATTTCTCATACCAGTCCCATGACTGACTCGTAGTTTGTTTCACTTATAAACTCGGGTGCCCCTTTTTCTACATGGGCAGCCTTGTATTCAGGTTTTAGCAGGCTCTTTCTGGATAGCTGGAGCTGAAGATGGATTCTATCATTTATCTCTTTTTATGTTGTTCAGCTCCTGTTGTACATATTATGTTTGTTTTCCGCTGTAGACATTTATGTATAGCTGAACTGTATTTGTACGAAGTATGATCCTGTATACTGTGTAACTCTGATGATTACGTTTATTCAGTGTATTATTTGTACATTATCTGATGTATTTATTTATTTCTGTTCTGCTGTTATCTGTTTATGTGTTATATTCCAAAGATTACCCATGCCACCGTCAGTACGGGGTTTGGGGTCGTCACACCTTTGAGGTGTTAAGATCACTCTGCTTGTTGTAAATATCCATAGAATCTTCCTCATGAGTAACTGGGATTGTGCGACCCTCAGTTGTTCTCTCAACATCCAAATCTCCTCCAGTTGTGATTTTTTCCTCCTCTATCTGCTCGATAACCTTTATGGGACTTTTGCCTTTGCGGTGTACAACCTCTTCCTCTTCAATCGAAGATAGTTGGGGTTGAGAAGGCACTTTAGTTTCGTCGGAAGGGTCCGATTATTTCTTTAAAGAAGGTTCATCAACATTACTTTTTGATGCACTACCCTCTCCAGAAGCCGCAACATCCGATGCTACTAGCATAGTCTGAGGCATGGAATATGATTCTTTGGAAGGATATTTCCTAGAAGGATGGAGCAATTCATATCTACAAAGGAATTCTTCTCTAATGAAGCACTTTTTAGCCTATCTACAATACCTACAGCTTTTAAAGCCTCAAGAGCAGCCTTGTAAGAAGCAGGATATTTATCATCCTTGACAAGAGCTGGAACGACTGTAATCATGAAAGAATTCGGTAACCGAGACTTAAAAGAAGTCAGATGAGAAGAGCTCTGTGTAAATATGCTCAACTCCTTCCGTCCAGGTTCCATGAAAGGTCTCGGGACAACGAACAAAGAAAATTGACCCAAAAATCCTAAAGCATTCTCCGACAAGTCAAGTACGAGCTTCCGGTTTCGTGCACCCTCAACGTGTATGATAGAAGCAGTGTCTTTCCTCCTAAGGTAGCAAACATCCTGCAATGTAGGCGCACATTCCCTTACTTGCATAAAGAGCACGTAAATTCCTAATAAAATGGCATAGCCATTTGGATGAAGTTGGAATAGGGAAATAGCCAAACATTTCAAGATCATATCAAGAAATGGATTAAAAGGAAGGACAATGCTGCTCATCAACATATGACGGTTAACGTCTACATATCCACTTGGTGGCTGATCAGCAAACACATCCTTCTCTGGTAGTATTGCATCAGCCTCATGGATACCGAATTGGTAACACAATTGTGTAAAAGTGTGCTGGTTAATTGTGGTAGAGTGTCTCTCTGGCGGCGGGTACTAAGGGAACATAAACCAGGTACAAGATGACTTGGTACCGACATAGGAGCTGTAGTTTTGGTAGCCCCAGATGCTGATGTAGAAGTCTCAACTCACATAGAAGCAGATGTCGCTTCAGCCTGAAGCCGAGTCTGCTGCTTGGTAGTCATTCTACACAAACAATCTTGTTTATAAACATATCACAGGTACGCATTTCCTAAGTGTGAAGTGTCATGCATAGTTATACAAGTCATATTAAAGCAAGGCTTGAAATCCACAGTCAGCGTGTGTCGATTAGTTGATCCCAAGCGTCGCTGCTAACTTAAACTAAAATGTTGAGTGTATGCAAGCAAAGTTTGACAAGTCACAAACTGTTGTACGAAATAGTTTTGTGTATATGCATCATCCAGTTTAAGTCTTGAAATTCACTGTAATGTATTTTATTTAACTAATATGTTATCGATATGGGCGGTCGATTGCGAAGTACAAATCCAAAATATACAAGTATTTGTTGTTGTTGTAAGGCAGGAAACAGGGCATATGGGCATTCAATTCTCAAGTTATAATTGCGAGTTGATCAAAGTCCGAGATACTTGAATAAAATATGCTTCATATGCAAGATTCATGTGCCAATACGGGTCGCTCGACAACCTGGTAGAACAAGTCACCCTACAACCTGATCAAACAGGTCGCTCAATGACTTGTTAGAGCACGTCGCACCACGACCTAATAGAGCAGGTCGCTCAACGACCTGATGTCTGAGTTGCTCATAGGACTAACGCTTGAAGGCTTCAACCAGTCTAGAGGAGTTAGGTCATCACATTGTATCAGGCCTTGGATCGTTCGTCACGTTGAAGCTTAGGTCGCCAATGACCTAAGGAAATAGGTCTTCCAAATGGCCTGGCAACATAATATGCATTGTTCTTAAGATTAACTCCGAAAGGCATAACGCCAACAAGTGTTTACATCCATCGCATTGCTTACAACAAAGTGATCAACGCATCAGATCCACAAAAAATTTAGTGTTCAACTAAGTTCAAACATCACAAAAATTTGTTTAAAGCTGCTGGTGTCAACCAAACTGCTAATGTTACAAGGCTGCACGCATGGATTTCTAACTGAAATTCAGATAAAAGTTGCAAAAACTGTTCAGAAACTCAAAATGGAAAATCGATCAACATAATATCTACAACAAACGTTGATATCAAATTCAGATATAACCACAAATTTCTGAGATACCGATCAATACAGGCATTGAAAAACATTAAACATCCTAGCTCAAAATCAACTTGGTACACGTATTATTAATAATCAAAAGCGTTAAGAAAATTGGCTTCAAATTCAAATACTGGAAACCTAAGTTGGTCAACGATTCAAAATTCGCCATCAACACATAAATGTCTAAAAACAATCGAGATTTAACTCGAGATATACAGCTAGAACAAAAATCCTAAATTCAAAGAGTAAACACCCAAAAACAATTTTAAACTGCAAAAATACCCAAAATCGATTTGACACCAGAAAATCTAGAACAATCGTCAGCTATTTTTGCTAATACCGATTGGAAATGGTTGATGGAGACCTCTAGTTGCACGGCGACGTCAAATTGATTCAGATCTAGCCAAGTTGGTCGTGAGTAAGGTAAAATTGATTGTAATTGGGTGAATCAGTTGCGGTGGAGATGGCGATTTTGATGAACATCAGCGATTCAGATCTGATAGACAGTTTTGAGTTTGAGTCACGATTGGGAATTGTTTTTTGATTAAAACCTAGCCACCATTAACGAGTTCTTTCAGTAAAAGGAGATAAGAGTGAAAAGAGCAGCCTAAAAGATCTTATAAAGGCAGCATAAGAGGGCCTCTTCTGATCCGATTAAAGCCCGAACGACTTAATGTTGCAATATCACACGTATATCATTTCTCCAGAAAAATGCATAACGACCCACTCTAAAGATGTTCGAGGTGATGGTCAGTGAATCATGGGTAGGCGTCGAGGCCAGCATGATGATATTCGTTCAGTTCGAAGCACATATTATTTTACAATAATACAGGCTCTGAGGGGCAAACGTTAATCTATGAAAATATGATTCAAATCATGTGTCATTCAAGCTATAGGTCATTTTCTCATCATGAATTTGGGTCGTCAAGTATCAGGTCGTTCGAGCCACGTCATCAACATTCAGGTCAGTAAGACCTTAGATCGATCACCACATACCAAAAAACATAGGGTCATCTTTCCTTAGGCCATTGTCCCTTGTATGCATCATCGGGTCGTCATTGTGGCGGGTTGTTTAGAACCTAGAACCATTCAATATCAGGTCGTTCTGCATATATACTCAACCATTGAGTTTGGTCGTTCACTTGGCATATGAAAGCAGGTCGCTGGAACCTCGGATCGCTCATGGCTTGGGTCGTTGAAATAGATGGAAGAGGGTTGCTTAACATATACGGGGTCAGATCGTTGGAGATATGTGTGTTACCAGACCCTGTCGTGTGCTCCAAGTTACAAGTCAGGTCGGTCGCGACCTGTAATGTCTGTTCGCCCAATGACCCGAAGGCCTGCACACCTTATTTCTAGCCTCTTCTCTCCACTTCCACACTTATAAATACCCTCATACTTCCTTCATTCCAGGGACCGATTTCTCCAACCACGAAGTGCTACCATTTTCATTTCTCAACAGCTCCAAATCTCCATTAAAGTTCTTTCAAGCTCCGATTCAACATCTCAATCATCATGAAATCGCCAAAGATCGTCTAAATTGATTATAGAAGATCTACTTCAACAATCTTCGCGATCAAAGAGATCTAATCATTTCCATGTGAAACCGAGAGAATCAAGAGATTAAAGAAAATAAATAGAGAGAATTATTGTAAAGAGGAAAGATGAATAAAGCTATAGAAAATGTGTACCATGTAATGTCGCGAATGATAATGAAATCCCTCTTCAATGTGGATGTAGGCCAGATCTTAGGCCGAACCTCTATAAATCTCTTTCTTTTTATTGCTTTTATGGTTTCCCATAATCTAGATCCATATATTTTGAAGGTGTATTCACACTTTCTAGGGTGTTAATGATCAAATTTTGACATTAACACGCTCTTTATAATGAATCTATAATGAACAAGCAAAAAGCTAGAGTGAGGTGGAATGTTGAAGGGGATAGGAACGTAGCTTATTTTCATGCTGCCCTGAAAGCTAGGCATAACAGAGAAAACATCATCTCTATTATCGATAATTATGGTCATGTTCATGGAAATGAAATTGATGTTCAAAATGCATTTATTCAATGCTTTTCTGACCTTTTTGGTAATAAACCAAATTTTACCCATACCAGTGATGAAAATAACCCTATTCCCCTCCCTAAATTAAGCCAGCATGACTTTGGTTAATTGAGTTCCATGATCACTATTTAGAAATTAAAGAAGCAATGTTCTCATAAATAAATTCTCTAGTGGGGTCTTGATAGTTCCAATGCTACCTTCTTTATACACTGTTGGGAGTTAGTTGGCCTTGATGTTGTCAAAGCCATCTCTACCATTTTTAAAAAATGGCAGGATGATGGATTTTTACAACAACACTGTTATTTCCTTAATTCCTAAATCTAAGAATGCCAATGCAGTGCAAGATTTTGGGTCTATTTCCTGTTGTAACACCACTTATAAGTGTATTATTAGGTCATAGCTAAAAAATTCAAAACTATTTTGCCTCTCCTTATTTCTACTAACCAGTCTGCTTTCCTACCAAAGAGAAGTATCTTGGATAATGTCATGCTAGCGCATGAGCTTCTTAACGGGTATAAAACCAAGTATATTTATCCTAGAGCTATGTTAAAGCTAGACATCAAAAAAGCGTTTGACATGCTACAGTGGGACTCTATAATCAGAATCATAAGTTACATGTGCTTTCCTTCTAACATCATTACTTAGATTTACGCCAGCGTGTCCACGACTAATTTCTCTGCCAATTTAATGGCAACGCTGTTGGGTTTTTCAACAGTAATCAGGGAGTAAAGCAAGGTGATCCTATGTCTGCTTACATAATTATAATTATTATGAGATTAAAACTAGAATGCTTGAGGAACCAGTTTGTAAGAAACTCTTCAAACTTCACCCAAATGCAAAGAGTCTATTATTATTTCACTTCTTTTGCTGATGATCTCATCATTTTTGCAAATCAGACCATATTACTATGTTGAACATTATGAGCACTCTTAATAAATTTTATGCCATAATGATAGGATTGCAAATAAACATAGAAAAATCTGATATTTTTTAGTTGGTTGTTCTGATGATCTTTCCACATAAATTTATGATTTCACTGGTCTGAGGCACTCTGATTCGACCATCACCTACCTTGGTCTTCCTTTATGATAAAATTACTGCTAGATTGGAATGTTGATCGAATAAAATGCTTAGTCAAGCAGGAAGGATAACTCTAATGAAATCTATTGTTTTTTCTTTGCATGTTTAGTGGGCTCATACTATCATTCTTCAACTTAAGTTGTTCAATACGATTAAAACTGCATTCATGAGGTTCTTGTGGAAAGGTAACACACGCTCTAAGTATATATTTCATATTTCCTTTGCTTACTTAGAAAAACCTAATAATAAGGGAGGATTGAGAATATATAACAATAGGGGTTAGAACAAAGTTGCTTATATTAAACGCACCGACAACTTTTTGAACAAAAACAATAGTATATGGGCTACCTGGTCATAAAATCATATTATCAGTGATAGAAATTTCTGGACAACGAAGGCTTCTCATAATTTAGGCTAGACTTGGGAATGTATTATAAAACTGAGAGACGTTATTCTGCCTCTTATCAACTATGTGTTTAATGCTTATGACTTTACCAACTTTTGGGAAGATCCTTGGATTGGTTATGGCATAATTCTTGAGAATTCTCTTTCCTACAAGGGGAAGCAACAGTCTGGTGTACCAGATAATGCCACTGTGACAAGCATCATTCACGAGAGAACTTTCATTCTTCCCAACTTCTCCAATCTGAATATCACTGAGCGCTGGAACAAGACTAACTGTAAATAAACTAATCCCGCTGAGCAAGCTAAAGTTATTTGGAGATGGCTAGGCCAGAGTTCAATATCAAAAAATTATACAGTACTCCGTACAGGGTTAAAGAAATGCAATTATGCAGATGGCAGAAGGTGATTTGGAAGAAGGACAATTCGGCCAAATATCCCCTCTTCTTGTGGAAATTAATGAATAATGCATTATTCATTAAAGTAAAGCTTTCCAGCATGGAGATGATGGTATATATCTATTGTGATATTTGCGGAGAAGAGCCAAAAAACATTGACATTTGTTCTTTCAGTGCAAGGTGACGCATTTATTGTGGGTTGAAGTAATGTCACTTATAGGGAGAGATAGAGTTTTCCAAGACAATCTCCGAGAATAGGATTACTTACATAAAGAAGTTCAGCGTGGAAATGAGAGAGCAAGGCAGTTTGCATGATTTCTTAAAAAGTCAATACACTTGATCTGGAAAGCTAGAAATCTGATCATTTTAAGCCTGCAAATGCCTTGTCCTTTGTGCAATTTAAAAGTAGCTTAAAGCTTGAAATTCGAGAAGGACTTCGAATGCTCAACTTTACATTTGATCCTGGTATTCTAAAAAGATAATTACCCTGCTAGTGCTGCTTTTGGTGATTTTGTGTGTTTCTTGTGTTTTTGTGTTGTTGCTTTTTTCTGCTTTTTTTCCCTTCGGTGGACATACCGTGTTGCTATGTTTTTGTTCTACCTTGTTTACTTTGTATTCGTCTTTGGTATATCAATAAAGTGGTACGGGCCACTTAACTTTGTCAGCTTTGTCAAAAAAACTTTAACCATGTAAGTAAATAATTAATTAACTTTGAAGCATCATTAATAGGATCAACAACTTTTAACATCATAAAAAAAAAGATAAATAACGATTTGTAATAAATCATTAATAAATAATATTTATTTTAAAACATCATTAGTAAAATAAATAGTTACCTTTAAAACATCATAATTAATTAATTATATTTAAAAATATTATTAAAAATAGTAATTTATTCTAAACCATTATAAATAAAATAATAATTAACTTTAAACCATTATTAATAAAATAATTATTACTTAGGTTATCATTAATAAAATAGTTATTAACTTCATAATGTTAATAATAAAGTAATTAAATAACATAAATAATTAATTAACTTTAACCAATTATTAACTTTTTTGTGGCAAGGCTGACCTGTTTTTGAAGTAGTCTGCAACACTTTTTATTGTAATAAATAATAAATAAAATATTATAGGAGTTAGACAGATTGTCTAGCTACTACTATTGATTTTTTCCTAAGGTGGTCTTGTCGAGGCAAGATGACCAAGGATTGTTACTTTTCCCAAGGCGATCTTGTTGAGGAAAGACGACCAAGGGTTGTTACTTTTACCGAGGCGATCTTGTTGAGGCAAGAGGACCAAAGGTTGTCATTTTCTGAAGGCGATCTTTTAGAGACAAGCCAATCAAAGGTTGTCATTTTACCCAAGGCGATCTTGTCGAGGCATGTTGAGCAAGGGTTGTTACTTTTCCAAAGGCGATCTGGTCGAGGCAAGATGACCAAAGGTTGTCATTTTTCCCAAGGAGATCTTCTCAAGGCAAGATGATCAAGGGTTGTCATTTTTTCCAAGGCAATCTTATCGAGGCAGGTTGACCAATGGTTGTCATTTTTCCCAAAGCGATATTGTTGAGGCAATACGACCAAGGGTGGTAATTTTCCCAAGGCATTCTTGTCGAGGCAAGACAACCAAAGGTTGTCATTTTTCCTAATGCGATCTTGTCAAGGCAAGATGACCAAGGGTTGTTACTTTTCATAAGGCGATCTTGTCGAGGCAAGACTACTAAAGGTTGTCATATTTCCTAAGGTGATCTTGTCAAGCAAGAAGACTAAGGGTTGTTACTTTTCCCAAGGCGATCTTGTTGAGGCAAGACAACCAAAGATCTTCATTTTTCCTAAGGCTAACTTGTCGAGGCAAGACGACTAAGGGTTGTCATTTTTCCCAAGGCGATCTTGTCGAGGCAAGACGACTAAAGGTTGTCACCTTTCCCAAGGCGATCTTTTCAAGGCAAGACGACCAAGAAATCCTGAAACCCAATGAAAATCGACGATCGTTTTGGATCATTTTTTAGAGTTAATCGGAATAGCCAGAATATTTGAGGGACTGTAGGAGTCCAATAGCCCGAATTACCAGGAAGTCCATAACTAAGAAGTGAGAAATCTTGTCGTGTTACCGAGTAGACTGCTAGGGTAGCCAGCTCTGAGGCGATCCTGCCGAAGCAAGACAATCAAGGAGAGTAATATCCTTCCTCCAGGCGACCTTGTCGAAACAACATGACCAAAGGTTGTAATTTTTCTAAAGGCCATCTTGTCAATTAGGACGACCAAGGGTTGTTACTTTTCCCAAGGTGATATTGTTGAGGCAAGACGACCAAAGGTTGTCATTTTCCCAAGGCGATCTAGTCGAGGCAAGATGACCAAAAATTGTCATTTTTCTCAAGACGATTTTGTCGAGGCAAGATGATTGAGGGTTATTACTTTTCCCAAGGAGATCTTGTTGAGGCAAGATGACCAAAGTTTGTCATTTTTTCTAAGGAGATCTTGTCGAGGCAAGATGACCAAGGGTTGTGACTTTTCCAAAGGCGATCTTGTTGAGGCAAGACAACCAAGGGTTGTTACTTTACTAAGGTGACCTTGTCAAGGCAAGACGACCAAAGGTTTTCATTTTTCCCAAGGCAATCTTGCAGAGGCAAGACGACCAAAGGTTGTCATTTATCCCAAGGTGATCTTGTCGAGGCAAGATGACCAAGGGTTGTTACTTTTCCCAAGGCGATCTTTGTTAGATCACAAGTTTTTGATTCATGACAAGCAAGAAGAGAAGTTCAAAGGAAAAGTGATATAGGTAATGATTATTTATTTAATTGTGTCTTATATGTGTTAGGTATTGTTAAAATCTACCCTCAAATAACTCTACTAAATATGAAAAGACACTTCGTATTTCCAATGGTTATATTTTACAACGGTCATATTTTCCCAGTAGTCGTATTTTCCAACGGTCATATTTTCCAATGGTCATATTTTACAACAGTCATATTCCAACGGTCATATTTCTCAGTGGCCATTTTTTAGCGAAAAGACACTTCTTTTCACCAAAAGATTTAACTAGTTGACTACTTATTTTTTACTAGTTGACTAGTTATCCCAACTGCCATATTTCCTACAGAGAGACCCTTCCTTTCATCAAGAATTTTCAATCAGATTTTAAGAGAAATAGTCGGTTCTTTTTATTGAAACTTTTCATGAACAATTACTACTCTTTGATTACTATTTATACACTACAAACATCACTTTCCAAACCACTCAAATGATCAAATCTTCTTCTAATTTCTAATCTTACTTGCTATATTCTTATGCATTAAAAAACATTCAAAATATTCAAATTGCCTTTGAATTATTGATTATATTTCATATCTTTTTATTCAATAAGCAATATACTTCCTTCAAATCTTCACAAACACGTTATATATTTTAAGATAATATTATAGGAAGGGCGTACTCAAACTATTGGCTACTCAGTGTTATTCAAGAATACAATCAAAGCCAAACTCTTATTGTATTGTTGAAAGTCCTGTTCGTTCATTTAGGCAGAGAAAATCCCGTTCGGTTGCTCGGGTGCATTGTGAACCCGTTTCTCCAGGTGAAGAGAGGGCATTGATAGTTGAATTCCAGAAGGAGTCTGGGACTGGACGTAGGACGGTACTCCGAACCATTATATAAATTCCAAGTGTCATTTTTATTTACTGCATTACTTATCTGCGATATCTTATATCATTTAATATTTATTGGCATAACTATTGTATAAGATAAGATAGATATCATATACGCTTCTGCATATTCCATATAAAAAGATCCTACTGTAAATCACTTGACTGTGTCTTTTCGTTTGGAATCGGTGCCTGGTGTTCTAGAGATCGTAACAACATCATAGAACAATTGGCAATAAAAAAATCTAGTCAAGGCATTAGAAGCGGAAGACCAACAAAGCAAAATCAAAGGAGCAAGCAAGAAAATGTCTCATGGCTAAAGTCATTTCACAACCGGTATGTGTACATTCATTATGTAAAGATTTCTAGTTAGATCATGAAAAATTATTGAAAGATTTTACTTTGGGTAAACTTAATTCGGTTATTTTAGCTAAATCAAAAGATTATGAGCAAGAAAATTTCAAATTAAAAGAGGAAATATATTTTTAGAAAAACAAACTAAATGTTTTGAAAATACATTAGAAGAGCTTATTTTTCAAAAGGAATTCCTTCAAAAAGAAAATGAGCGGCTAATAAATAAAAACAATGACCTTTAAAAGGAAATCATTGTTTTACAAAATAAAATACATCTTTAGAAGATTCTTTAAATAATTCTAGTTCATTAATTTTGTCTCTTGAAAAAGAGAATGAAGCTTTAACTAAAAACAATTTAGAATTATCTAAAAAATAAGAGATTTTAAAAGTTAATGATAATATTTTGCAGAAAGCTATTTCTAAATCAAAAAAAAAATCAAAAAATTACAATCAACTTTAAATAATTCAAAATATCAAATTTGTCATCTCAAAAATGAAAATAACACTTTAAAGAGTTAGAATTCTGAACTAAATAAGGAAATTGATGTTTTAAAAGATAACAAAACTTCTTTTGAAAATGTCAATCGCGACTTTGGAATCAAATTTACAAGCAAATTCACGAAATTCAATAAAGGTCAAAATGATTTAAATGTGATTTTATCTAGTTCTAGACCTTTACACGACAAAAGTGAGGTAATAATAAACCTAATCATAGAAATAGTACTAGATATGCTTTTATGCACAATAAAAATATCACAGCTAGTACTAATGCACAAGTAAATCCAAGATCCAATTATTATAGAAATTTGAATACTTCTATTACTAGAGATATTTATAATAAATCTAGAGGTATAAAAGAAAAATACCTATAGAAGTTTTTTAAGTATTTGGGTTCTTATAAATTGGAAAAACAGAGAAAAATATATTAATGATTATTTTAACTCAGTAGTTAATAATAAAAATTCATTCTTAAAGGTTTTATTAAACCCTCTTGGGTATGGTTACCTTCCATCTAATCCCTGGGCTCTAATGAAGGAAGTGGGTATCAAAGTATGTATCATAATTTTTGCAGGTACATAACAACAAAAAGAAGGCTATTTCGGTATCTCTAAATATCCGTGGAAAAAATATAAAATGAAGGAGTAAATCAAAGAATCTGTTGTTTCTATCATGCTGCTATTCTTTTTGATCGATGACAAAGGGGGAGAGAAATTAATATACTAACAAGATTGTTGTAGGAAAAGAATAACCAAATACTCAAGGGGAGAAAATTCATATATAGCATATTTTTCAGAGGAGAAAATAAAATCTTTGTAAGATTACGAGAGGTTGTCATCAATCAAAAAAGGGAGAGAATGTTAGATCACAAGATTTTGATTAATGACAAGAAAGAAGAGAAGATCAAAAGAAAAGTGATATAGGTTATGATTATTTATTTAATTGTGTCTTAGATGTGTTATGTGTTGTTAAAATCTATACTCAAATAAATCTACACTAATACACTTATAAAATGACACTTCTTGAAAAGACACTTCACGGAAAGACACTTCGTGAAAAGACACTTCGCAAAAAAATACTTTGTCACTTCGCGAAAATACACTTCATATTTCCAATGGTCATAATTTACACCATTCATATTTTCGAACGGTCATATTTTCCAACGGTAGTATTTTTTCAACGGCCGTATTTTAGCGAAAAGACACTTCTCTTCATTAAAAGATTTAACTAGTTGACTAGTCATTTTTTACTAGTTGACTAGTAATCCCAACTATCATATTTCCAACGAAGTGACACTTCCTTTCACCATGAGTTTTCAACCAGATTTCAAGAGAAATAGTCAGTTCTTTTTATTGCAACTTTTCACGAACAATTACTACTCTTCGATTACTATTTATACACTACAAACATCACTTTCCAAATCACCGAAATGATCAAATCTTCATATAATTTCTGATCTTACTTACTGTGTTCTCGTGCATTAAAAAAATAGTCAAAATATTCAAATTTCCTTTGAATCGTTGATTATATTTTATATCACTTTATTCAATAAGCAATATACTTCTTTCAAATCTGCACAAACACATTATATATTTGAGGATAAGATTATAGGAAGGGTGTACTCAAACTAATGGCTACTTAGTGTTATTCAAGAACAAAATCAAAGTCAAACTCTTGTTGCATTGTTGAAAGTCCTATTCAGTTATTCAGGCAAAGAAAATCCCGTTCGGTTGAAATGTTCCTCCGAGTGAAGAGAGGGTGTTGATAGTTGAATTCCAGAAGGAGTCTGGGACTAGACGTAAGACGATGCTAAGAACCAGTATAAAAATTCCAGGTGTCATTTTTATTTACTTCATTACTTATTTGTGATATTTTATATCATTTAATATTTATTTGCATAACTATTGTATAAGATAAGATAAAATATCACATACATTTCCGCATATTCCGTATAAAAGATCCTACTGTAAGTCACTTGACTGTGCCTTTTCAATCTTGTCGAGGCAAGATAACCAAAGATTGTCATTTTCCCCAAGGAGATCTTGTCGAGGCAAGACGACCAAAGGTTGTCATTTTTCCCAAAGCCATCTTGTCGAGGCAAGACAACCAAAGGTTGTCATCTT
Organism: Allium sativum; assembly: GCA_030737875.1. NCBI lineage: Eukaryota > Viridiplantae > Streptophyta > Magnoliopsida > Asparagales > Amaryllidaceae > Allium > Allium sativum. The sequence continues at coordinate 252,885,392 of CM060920.1, forward strand.
TACCAAGACGATCTTGTCGAGGCAAGATGACCAAGGGTTGTCATTTTTTCCTAGGGGATCTTTTTGAGGCAAGACGACCAAAGGTTGTCATGTTTCTCAAGGTGATCTTGTCAAGGCAGGACGACCAAGTGTTGTTACTTTTCCCAAGGCGGTCCTGTCGAGGCAAGACAACCAAAGGTTGTCGTCTTTCCCAAGGTGATCTTATCAAGCAAGACGACCAAGGGTTGTTACTTTTCCGAAGTTGTTCTTGTCGTGGCAAGACGACCAATGTTTTTCATTTTTCCTAAGGTGATCTTGTCGAGGAAAGACGACCAAGGGTTGTCATTTTTCCAAGGAGAACTTGTCGAGGCAAGACGACTATAGGTTGTCATCTTTCCTAAGGCAAATTTGTTGAGGCAAGATGACCAAGGTTGTCATTTTTTTTCTTAAATTGCAATCCGGCACCAGATTTTATACTCCACAAGCAAGCGTCCTTACTTTGCGAAGTAATCTTATTAAAGTTATAAAACCTTGGATTTTTTAGTAAAACCGAAACGAAAACCTGACGGTTCGTCATCCCTAAAGAGCATGCCTACGATCTCGTCGGGTCCCGTACATTGGTATGCTAACATAGCCGTCTTTGATTTTAAATTCATTTGTGAAGAAGACTGAGTAGTTTGTTGCATGCCAACAACATGCCTAGTTTCTCGTCAGTTCTTGTACATGGATAAGCAGATTTAATCATTCTAGCTACAAAACCAGAATCGTCTCAAGGAGAACTTGCCGAGGCAAGACGACCAAGCATTGTTGGAAGGGCTCAAGGCGATCATGCCGAAACAAGATGACCAAGATAAGTCAAGTGTTCAAGGTGATCTTACCAAAGTAAGATGACCGAAAAAAGCCAAATCATATCCATTTTATTGATAACTAAGGGGTAATAGTGTGTTGTCGAGCAAAGAGCATGCCTAAGGATTATAACGGCTCCCATACAAGGGTAGCCTGACTCAACCATTTATAATCCAGTAAGATAAAAGAGATAAATCTAGAGGACCAGAGCCTACAAAGCCAAGTTCATGGGCTGGAGTGCGAATATCCATAATTCAAGAAAGCCAAAAGAGGTAATGCCATAGGCTCAAGAAATCCAAAAGCCGGAAAACCAAAGTGAGAGAGCCATGAGTGGGAAGCCCATTATCCGAGAGCCACTAGCCCATCAGCCAAGAAAATGAAGAAGACCAAATCCAAATCATAAGTATTGAAGGCTAGAAAACCAAAATCCAAGAAATCAAAGAAGACCAAGAGGTCAAAGTATCCACGAAGCCAGAAGACCAGGACCCACAAGCCAAAAGATGCAGCTGCTTGGGAAACTTGCATCTGAGACACTAGAGCCGGTAAGGGGTTTAGTTGACAACACTGTCATTGGGACAAGTGTTGGTCCTAGGATATCCTAATTTCCATTAGGGGGTTGTGCCTCTCCTGGCACCGCAACCCGATTCCGAACAAACCATGCCATCTCTCCAAGCTTGACACTTTCCTCAATCATATTCTTAGGATGTTGACACTCGTTTGTGGTATGACAATCGAGATTATGAAACAAGCAGAGCCTCCTAGAGTCCTTTTATTTTTGAGTGGGCTTCCTGATTGGAGTCTTTTCGAAGGGAGTAGTGGGATGAACTTCTTGGTAAATCTCCTCAAGGGTATGAGTAAGTTCTGAACAAGTCTAGAACTTAAGGTGCCTCAAATCCTTGTTACAATCATTCCCCATGGAGGGTTTATTAGCAGCAGAATCCTTAGCTTTTCCAGAGTCGGACGGTTTCCCGCCCTTAACCATATTATCTTCGAGAACCTTTTTGTTATTCCACGAATCCTCTTCTCGAAGGAATCTTTCGGCTTCAAAATAGAACTCGCCAAGATCCCTCGGCGGTCCCGATGTAGTGAAGTCTTGAAGTCAGGTTTATCCAAAACACCGGATAATGCGGCCATCAAAACCGTAAATGGGTCGGGTTTATCGACCAAAACCACTAAAACATTAAACAGTTTCAAGAATTTCCGCAGAGTCTCACCGGACTTCTGCTTAATGCCATTGAGAGTCATAACTCTTTTTGGACGAGCGATGTTGACTCTGAACGTTCCCCAAACTTCCCAACCAAAGCATTCCAAGAAGTGATGGAGTCCGACTCCAGCTACCTAAACCACACAACAATAATATTTGTCAAGTAAAGCGGGAAACACTTTGCCATGACGCTTTCCGAAGTAGAGAGAACTTCCATATGTCAAATATATTGCATCAAGTGAGCAAGTGAATCCTTTCGACCATCATAAGCTTCCAACACCGGTAGTTTGAAGTCCGGTGGGTTACAAGAATTCCTTATATCCAATGAGAATGGAATGCGAGTCACACAATCCAAGTCTGAAGAAGAGGCACCGCCTTGAGTGAATCGACGAATAACTTCCACGATTGAGAACACTATGACATAGATGGCCTACTACAAAAAAATCCAAGGTGTTGCTAGCTACAATGTAACCATAGTTATGCTGACTTTTGTCTATTGCAACGCACGCTTCAATGTGTTAGCATAGATATCAACCATGTGTTGCAGTAGCTGCATGAATAAAATTATCAATACGATCCAACGGTTCACGTTACCGATCCACATGAAATTATGTTTAAGGCAGGAAGAAAAAAAAGTGGCAAAACACTTAACAAAATATTGAAAGGTTTTAGTCGAAAACTTAACAAAATACTTCACCGCTCAATCTCTCAAACACTCACTCACAGGATCTACTAGGGATAAAAGTTCAAGTTTACAAGCTTAATTGGGGTTCGATTAGGGCAAGTTCAAATTCAAGTTCAATTAGGGCTTCGGTGTTTCAATTAGGTCTTCAATTGGGGTTCGTTTGTGTTTCAAATTTCAGTTAGGGCTTCGATTTAATTTGCTGCTTAAGTAATAACTCAATATATATCTCAATTTTTTTCTAATTTGATTGTTGTGTTGCCTAATTTACCAATTTACTTGTGCATTCAAGTGTAATCATATTCGTGATCTCATTGTTGTCTTTGTCATTGTCCTTAAAGTTATGTTTAACTGATATTTGTTTATGTAATTTGTGTGTAAGTTAGTGATGAACGACGAGGAAAAACTATGGGCATAACTTCCTAAGTTCAGTGAAGGGTATATCAGTGGAGTGAAACTTTTTATTTGAAATACCTTCTAGATTCGCGGTAGGTTATGAAATTACGTGCCCTTGCAAAAAGTGTCATAATCGCAAGTGGCATCACCAAGAGGTAGTCTACGACCATCTGATTTGGAATGGTCCATACGAATTGTACGTGAAATGGATTTGTGATATTTCCTGTTCAGATCCTGAAAGGAGCGATAACAATATGGATTGTGAAGCAAGAACAAATTTTGGAGATAATCTTGATGAGATGTGGCATCATAATTGTGGAAATATGCAGAACAATGAAGGTGGATCTTCTGATGGATCAAATGGAATAGATATCAATGCTAGAAAATTTCATCAACGTGCTGAAGAGGGAAAGCAGCCATTATATCCTGGGTGTACTAAATTTTTGCGATTAACTTTCATTGTCAGATTTTATTCTTTAAATTGCTTACATAGAATCACCGAGTGTGCATTCGGCAATTTATTAGAGTTGCTAAAAGAGGCTTGTCCACAAGCCCACATCCCTTTATCTTTCATTGCTACCAAAAATATAATTAAAGATTTAGGCCTCGATTACCAAAGAATACATGCATGTTCAAATGACTGCATGCTATATTGGATAGAAAATGAAAAGGAAAATGACTGCAAAACTTGTAGTATTTCAAGGTGGGCTATACTTTAAAAGAAAGTGGTTAATGAAAATGATCAGGAGAAGCGGATTCACAAAGTGCCAGCAAAAGCGATGCCTTATTTTCCAATAAAACTAAGGCTGCAAAGGATGTTCATGTCCAAGGAGTACGCATAACTTATGTTATGGCATGCAATGGGACAAAAAAATGATGACAGACTTCGACATCTAGCTGATGGTGAGGTTTGGAAGACGATGGTGCTAATTATCCTCATTTTTCATCTGAAAACAGAAATATAGGTTAGGAGTAGCAACTGATGGAATCAGTCCTATCGTACAATGATGACACAGCACAACACATGGCCAATTGTACTGGAAAATTATAACCTTCCACCTTGATTATGCATGAAGACAGAAAATTTAATACTTTCAACCCTTATCCCTGGTATAAAGTCTCCTAACAATTACATTGATGTCTACATGCAGCCTCTTATCAAAGAATTGAAAGAATTATGGGATCTTGGCATAAAAACTTATGATGCCTTCACTAGTAATAATTTCACATTACGTGCAAGAGTGTTATGGACAATCGATGACTTTCCGAGCTATACAATGTTATCTGGCTTAAGCGCAAAGGGTTTTTTAGCTTGTCCCATATGCCATTTCAAGACTTCTTCAACTTACTTGAAACATAGTAAAAAATGTGCTACATTAATCATTGGAAATTTTTAGATCTGGGACACATGTGGATAATTGATAAGAAAAGGTTCAATGGTGAAATCGAAATGGCACATCTTCGGGAACTTTATCCAGGACAGACACGGAAGAATTGTTGGCTGGTTATGAAAATATTTTTTGGGAAGAAAGAGGTCAAGAAGAAAAAAATGAATGTCCTTTTAAAAAGAAGTCAATATTTTTTAATTTATCATATTGGAGTCAAATTGTATGTCGACATAACCTTGACGTTATGCACATAGAGAAAAACATTTGTGATAACATACTTGGTACTTTACTAAATATTGATAGGAAGTCGAAAGACCATTTAAGTGCTCTGTATGATTTACAAGAGATAGGCATCAGGGAGGTCCTTCATCCGGTTCTTTCAACTGATGGAAATTACCTTGAGATAAGGGCTGCTATATTTGAAATGACAAACAAGGAGAAAGAAAATAGGAGAAAGAAATATTTTGCTCGGTGTTGGAGAATGTTAAACTGCCTTATGATTGTGAAGCTAATATCAGCTGGTATGTAAACAAGAAAGAGAAGAAAATTGCAGGGTATAAGAGCCACGATGCTCATTTTCTTCTCCATACTTGCTGCTGTTTGTTGTGAAGAAATCTATAAAACCTGAAGTTGCAATACCTATGATAAGATTAGGTGCATTTCTAAGAAGTATTTGGATTATAATTATCAATTTTCCTGATCTCAAGAGGCTACAAAAGGAAATTGTAAATTCTTTGTCAATTTGAGACGATATTCCCAAATGCCTTCTTCGATACAATGGTGAACTTTGCTAATTCATTTATCCAAGGAAATTGAATATAGTGGACCTGCACATATTCATTGTATGTTTCCAATTGAGCGTTATCTTTGTAAACTGAAATCATATGTTCGCAACAAAAGTAAATCTGAGGCATCTATTGCTGAAGGCTATCTTGTAGCAGAATGTTTGATATTTTGTTCAAGGTTCTTAGGTGGCGACGGAGCAGGAAAAATGCAATTCGAAACTTGTCCACAAAATCTGAATATCGTATTGGCACAAGAAGAAACAAAGATGAAAAGCTATTTATCTTAAAGATTCTCAATGGATGAAATGTGACCGTTACATTCTATTTAATTGTGGTAACAAGGAAATAGAGAGTTTACTTGAGTAAGTTTTTAAGTTTTAATTTTATTTTAGTAAGTATTGAAGAATTTGAAAGTTTGTTTCTATCTTTTATTAACCATGTTTTTATTCCAGGGAACATCGAGCTTTTATTGATGGTCATGCATCATCAAAAAAATATAAAAGAGAGAAAGAACATAGTGAAGAATTTTGGAAGTGGTTAAAGGAAGAGGTTGGGAAAAAGGAGGACATTCAAAAGAAGTGCAATTGCTTGCATTGGGCCATCTTCCAATAGCTAAGAGGTTTACTGGATATGTTATTAATGGATACAAATTTTATACAAGGTTCAGAGATGCCAAATGTACAACACAAAATAGTGGTGCATTTTTGATGGCCTCGACTGCTAGCTTTGCAAGTTCGAAAAATCAAAATCCATTAGTTGGTGAAGTTAATTACTATGGATCAATTGAAGAAATAGTAGAACTAGATTATTAGGGAGAATTTAGTATGGTTTTATTTAAGTGTTATTAGTACCAAGAAGAGAAAGATTTATATGGGCTGACTCATTTCAATTTTAATCGATTGTGCCTGAAATCTGATCCTTATGTTATGGCTTCACAAATACAACAGGTGTTTTATATAGAAGATCCAATTGATAAGATGTGCCACAATTTTATCAAGAAATTGCTGAGAGACTGGTGTGAAATCGAAAGATAATATGAAGATGAAGATTTAAATGATATCCAGCCTGCTTATGGAATGGGAAATCAAGATTTTTGATGTTCGTTGGTGTAGAGATGATTCCCGATAAGACGAATCCGCCTTCCACCTAGCAAAGTGAAAGAAAATGCTTCTCAAATTCTGTGTATTACTATCATATTTAATTAAGTAATTGATGTACCAAATTGAAGTAAGAAAATGTTGTTTTTGCCTTGATTACATTTTGGTGAAGTGAGTGTTTTATTTTATAAATAACTGATGTATCATATTTATCGCTTCTTTTTGTAACTGATGTCATTCTAATGTTAATTCCTCCATTTTGTGTAGGTCGGATGAAATTCCACTTGAGGGTTTCAAAGTACTCTTGATGTTTGGGGGAGATGAAAAAATTTAGGTAAAATTTTAAGTTTTATCACATTCAAATCAAGCAGATAAACATCTTTATTTCATTTTTTTGTAGTCCAAGGCCCTTACAAGTTCTGCAAATCGGAGATCGTATACAAATACACAAACTGCTGGTCCAAAACTTTTTTCCCAAATTCGGCATAAGATGGTATGTATTTTGCTTATTTTTATGGTTGGCTGGAGGCATGCATTTTATTTTATCTGAAATCCCTCTCCTTATTTAGCAAACTGATATATGTCCCAAAATAAAAATAACTACATATGTTGCAAACTCGAATGCAGTACCCTTGTTTAACTTGTGAATAAACTGCATATACCAATAGAAAAATCAGATGAAGAAGTTTTTTACTGTCTAACTTTTTAAATATTAGTGATATATGATCTGGAACAATTGGTTTGATATCCTTTTACTGTCTAACATTTTTCATTTAAGTTGTATCATTCCAACGAATCAGATGGAGAACTTTTTGTTAAAGCTCGTAATTAGAAAGAAGGAAAGGTGTACAAGACTGATGCTTCAGTAGTGAACTACAGAATTGAAAGAATTTTATTTTCTCTTCAATCAGATGTCAAAAAAATGCTTCGTTTTGCACATCAACATTATTATAGGATTAGATCATGTTTTGTTGAAATCGATAGTAGGATATCTACAGGCTTTTACTCATTTTACACTTATATCATACTGTATAATGTTTTAGTTTGTAATTTAAGCAATGCCTCAGTTCGCAATTGAAGCAATGGTTGAGTTTGTACTTGAATGATTCGTGGAATGTCTAAATTTTTACTAAGCAAAAAGAGGCATTGCCTCAAATTGTATCAAACCGAAGCGGTGCCTTAGTTATACTATTGCATTCCTTGATATCGTTAATGCTTTGAAAAAATCGAGTCATTGCATCAATTTGCAACCGAGACATGCATGCCTTTAGATTGTGCTGAAATGCAACTGAGGTATGCAGGCCATATATTATGCTGAAATGTCTTTGCGCTGAAATGCAACTCAGTTATACTATGGCCATTGTTTGTGCTGAAATGCAACTGAGTCATGCATGCCTCTCATTTTGTGTTGAAATGTTAATGAAACATTGCCTCAGTTTGTAGCCGAGGCATGCATGACTTTGGTTGTGTTGAAATAGTGTATTCACTGTGAAAACATTAATTGTACTAAAGCACTGCTGAAATGCATGACTTTTGAAACTGCTTTATTTTGCAGGTGAAGGAGGCAATGATGAAATTGTTCAAGAACTTGTTATTGAAAGCACTAGAGGTATTGGAGGAAGTAGAGGCACTAAACGCACTAGAGTCTCGCTCGCTATATTTTGAAACTGTTATAGTTTCACCTTTTTGCTACTAAGTAGAATTTAGTACATACTGGCTATGTTTATAAGTATGGTCTGTAAACATGAATTTATTGGCTATGTTTATAAGTATGTTTTTAAGTATTAATTTTCTTGCTCGTTAATCTGAAATGAAAAGTTTTTTATTTAATTCAGTGTGTGATATTAAATTCTGTAATGTTGCAGTATGTGATGTTATGTTGCCATAGCTATGATATGATGTTGCAGTATGTGATGTTAAATGTTGTCATAGTTATGATATAGTGTTTCCATTGGATGATAAAAGTGTTCCTATAGATTAATGAGTGTGGGCTCCACATCAGGATTTCGTAAACCTGAGCTGGCAACAACTGTGTCGATGTTGCTATAGGGTCGCAAAGGTGTTGCCTTTGACTCTATGGCAACGCGGCAAAATGCAACACCGAGAAAGTGTTGTCACATATCATTTTTGCCTATAGCAACATTTTTTGGCACTTCCTGCACCACTTCCACTACACCACAATGGCCAATTGGCAACTCTTATTTTTTTCAACTGCCAACACTTATATGTGTTGTAGACTAGTGACACTTATATGTGTTGCAGTAGCAAAAATGTGTCACCAAAAATGTGCCAACACTTTTATGTGTTGTTGTGCTTGGTCAAGTCTTCTTTTGTAAGGGAAAAAGGGTAACTTGTCGCATATAACCCTAATTGGATGTTCAACGCTCAGTCCTCTAACACTTATTCTTTCCAGGCCGCTACAAACGCAAATACACGTTGAAGATTGAAATCACCGTTCTCATCAACATCAGAGAAACTCGAAAATTGAAATCTGCGATTAAAGAATGGACTTCGAATTGGGGCTTGTAGGAATTGGGGATTCTTGGAATCACGGCGGCTTCTAGGAATCACGATTTGAGGTAAAAATTCGATTTCACTTCTAGGAATCCTCTAAACCGTGAGCTTTTTCTTCCTCTAGATCTGAAATTCAGAACATATGCTTCTCGTTTTCCTTTATTGGTCTCTGGTGAATTAGAATTTGGCATGAATGGATTTTAGGGTATTTTTTTTATTTGCTTTTTTGAAGGTCCTGGCCTATTTGAGAGTCGGTTTTTTGATACTTTGTCCAATGCATATATACTGGTTCGCTGCTTTAAATCCGGTATCAAATCTGATCGAAATATGGCTTGCATCAGCATTCTAGATCCAATTTTGTTGAGCTCCTGAGATTTGTATGAATCAGATTTGTGAAATTGATTTGGGGTGGAAAGCATGTGTAAGCTTATTGAGCTATATCTGAAATCAGATCTTACATGAGCTTAGAATTTCCAGTTTGTTCTTGGCATTTTTTTTAAAAATAAAACTGGAATTGTTAGATAAATCCTTGATCTTGCTCAAGGAATTACGAATTTGAGCAGATTGCTTTTATATTTTAATTGATAATCCGAGTGTGAGTTTTGTTATGGCGATATAGTATTACTTGTGTGATCTACTGTTATGCCATCTAAACTCCAAGTCGCTGATTGTGTTTAAAATAATTTCATCCAAACTTTATGCTAATGTTGATATGCACGTTCTATGTGTAAGAGGTACAACAATATTTTATTAAAGTAAACTCCTTTTGTTTTCTTAAGCTTGCCTTTTCTAATATCTGTTACTTTAATTAAGTACTTCATTAGCCTTATATATATGTTATCATCTACGCATATATGTATATATGTACGCCATATGTGATCTACATGTTGCATAACTCCTATTTGTCAAACCATTGAGAATCAGAATCTGTTTCTTAGTCACATTTTCAGTTTTCAGTTAAACCATTTTTAACAATGAGAAAATTTTGAAAATAAATTTGTTGCAGAATCTGTTTTCAGATTCAGTTTTCAGAAAATAAATTTTGAAATTTTTTAACCATTTTAAACCATTTTCAGATTCAGTTTTCAGAATCTGTTGTATAACTCCTACTTGTCAAACCATTGAAAATTAACCAATTCAAGTACCACACCTTTAGGTGATCAAAACCTAGGTTGTACAACTAAAAATGTAAGTAAATTACGATAGATCTGCTTACTATTTTTATGTTTTAGTTTAAACATTAAACTAAAAAGAGAAGTGGTGTTAGTTAATTGTCGATAGAGTTAGGCTTATATCCTAGAGCCTAATGTAAAATTTGTTATATATATATAAAGATACAATATTTAAAATAAAATGTGTCTTATTTCTATTTTGTATTTGTCATATTATGATAAGTTGATTTATTTATTTATTTTAGGTATATAAAACATCTTGAAGTCACGATGTTACATAGTTCCCTAGAGTTAAAACACTACATAACTTTAGTGTTAACATTCTGCTTAGATTATAATTAAATTATGGCATAACGGTCCATCGAGTGACTATATTTAGACTGAATTGAAGCATGGAAAGTGAAATACCATTTGATAGAGAATTCATCTTCTCTCCGACCATTAAGTGAATGTATCGCTATCCTCCTTTTGTTCCTGTTTTGGTTAGGTTTATAGGTTTCTAATGCATGTTAGGTGTCTGATTTTATGTTTCATAGAAATTAATTAGAATAGAAAGCCTTTTCTCATAAAACCAATTAATCCATTTGTTAATAATAACAGTGACCCTATGTAATTAATAAAAAAATTATAATGATTGCAATTACTGAATGAAGTACTGAATAAACTAATATATACATATCATGAATATCATCCATTATGGTTTTTTCATACTGTTTTTTCTCCTAATTATGGTTTTTATGGTTTTTTCATACTGTTTTTTCTCCTAATTATGGTTTTTTCATACTGTTTCCAGCTGGTTTGGATTAATTTATAGTTGTAAGCATTCAAAATCCGTGCTACAGTATTAATGCTGTTGTTCACAATCTAAGCAGTCGAATGACTAGAAGATTGTGTCCTAAAATGTAATATCTACGACATTTAAACATAAACAGAAACATAGTTGAGTTTCCGAACTCAGTTCGAATGGAGTTCGCGAACCGAGTTTATAAACTCAGATTGTATACATGTTCGCAAACTCAGTTCGGAAACTGAGTTTGTAAACTCAGTTCGAAAACTGAGTTTGTAAACCCAGTCCAAATTGAGTTCGCAAACTCATTCCGAACTGAGTTCACAAACTCAGTTTGAACTGGGTTCGGAAACTCAGTTCAAAACCGAGTTTATAAACTCAGTTCAAAACCGAGTTTCCGAACTCAATTCAAACTGAGTTTATAAACTCAGTTTTGGAACTGAGTTAAACTCAGTTTTGAACTGCAAATCGGTTAAAATGTAGCTTATTTGATTACCAGTATTGTTATAACTACTGCTTTTGGCCATATAAAGGAAAAGCATTTAAGTCCTTGAATTTTGTCATATGATATTTCTCACCTTAAGCCAAGTCTTTTAGCATGTTAAATACAGTCAGGTTATCATACTAAAAGATAACATGGATTTCATGATAAAGCTGAGTCCCTTATATGTTGGCTGCTAAGGGCATTTGTTGATGCCTAGAACTAGAACATGCGACACTTAGTATGGCCTCTACTATTGTTCATTTTATTGGTTATTAGTAGAAACGCCAGTCTGCATCTATTTGTGTTTTGAAGCTATGACTTTAAAATGAGACAGTGTCGTACACCACTTCATGTATGTGAAGTTTTTATTTTTTTTTAGCTGTTCTTTGCTTGTCTCACCGCCTTGAAACCGACTTTTTGCTATTTTTACTTACAATTGTATATCCACTTAATCAAAATGAAAAACCGATTTTTATGTGTTAAGCTTTTTCCTTGCGTTGAAAAAGATAAAATACGCTCTTTTGTACAAATATAATCAAGTATATAAGTAAATGAATATGGTAATTTTTCCGCTGCAAGAGTTGACATTTATAAGTTGATTCTCCATCAGCATAGTTGTAATATCCTTAATGCTGGGTTTCATGATTTGAAGTGTAAAATGTTACCAGAACCCTATTAGCACATTTGCCGAACTGAGCACACTTGTTAGTATACATAAATTTCATATAAATATCCATAACCTCAAAGTTCATGATTGTAGAAAGGTTCAAAATGTGTTGCCTTATGCCTTGTCTGGAGCAACAATACACATATATTTTGCTGCATGCAAGTCTTTTTTGTCCATATGAACAGTTTTGTGCACAATATTTTGTTTACAGGCTTGCATTGATGACAATGTCACTTTTATTTATACACCATGTTCAGATTTTGTGTGCTAATTTCATTTGTTTTAAATTTCAAAATGGAGGTCTGAGCATCATTTTTTTACTCTCTAGATTAGATAATATCTATTTAGTCTGTTGCATGGGGCGGCCTTTGAAGAGTTAGACGTCGATATTTTATTTGTGCAAACACTGGAACTCTTAGAGACTGTGGATTCATCCATTGGATTGACGAACCATTATGTGATCGTGGTGTGGAATTTTCGTTGGAGGTTCTTGAAGAAAACAAAAGGCTTAAAAAGGAGCTTGAATTGCAAGATTTCATCGAGTTCAATAGACAAAAGATGCGTCAAAATTAAGAAGGTATGATTTTGAACTTATAACATTTAACACTATTTTAAATTTAAATGATGCTATTTAATTAAATGCACGTAGGAAGCAGTGAAACGGAGAAAAAGATAAATTTTGATGGTACTAGCTATGCAATTTTTTGGATGTAAGGTTCGTTATATGACTGGAGTTTCGCATTTAGTACTTGTAGACTTCAAATATGAAAAACATCTTGCATTTTGTTAATTATGTATTGTTTTTACTATGGAATTGAATATTGTATATGTGTTGAATTTAGTATCTTTATGTATCATTATTTTTTGTTAGTTTGTACTTTGTTGTTGTCACGAATATTGATTTTTTTCTTATGGATTTCGTAACATGTTGTTATGTCGAGATAATATCATAGCTGAATGCATATTAAATAGAGCTTATGCCATCTTATATGCAAACATAAGTGTTAGCAATAATTATGTTTGTAACTCTTATAAGTGTTACCATATCTTATAGTTCCAACATTTATAAGTGTTAGCGATGAATATGTTTGTAACACTTATAAGTGTTAGCGATGAATATGTTTGTAACACTTTTAAGTGTTAGCAATGAATATGTTTGTAACACTTATAAGTGTTAGCAATGAATATGCTTGTAACACTTATAAGTGTTAGCAGGTACTCTGTTTGTAACACTTATAAGTGTTAGCAGTTACTCTGTTTGTAACACTTATAAGTGTTATAGGAAATTCCTCACACGCTGTTGGTGACACATATAAGTGTTACTGAAATTATTTGTAACACCTATACTTGTTGGGAATCCCCTGTTTTGGTGTAGTGTTCTCTGGTGTAGTGGTATGCAATCTATGGCGTAGTGGAACCATTTCCAAAAGCAATAAACCGATTCTGATTGTCCAAAAAGACACTGGAGGCCCCAGTGTTTAAGTATAAATTAGGAATCAGTTGGTTAGTGAGAAGAATATCTGGTTGAATTCCAACCTAAGGGGCCGCATCGGGTACAATCCTGCCTTTCGGAACCGTGGGAGCACTACCATCCAAAGATGCGCACACTGGCGCTTGAGCAACATTACCAATAGGAAAGCCCGCAACTTGTCCAACCAAAACGTCATGGGCTGGAGCGACGTTCGTATCAGGGGTGTCCCCTAGTATAGTGAGGCCTGCACCGGTCCAAGGATCTGCGTTAGCCTAATGATTAGTTTGCAGGGTTTCCACCAAGTCCCGAGTCGCATCTTAAGGAACACCGGTGCTAGTTCCAACAATATCTATTGATTAGTCGGCCTTCGTGAATTTCCAAATCTAGCCTCATTCTGAGCGAGAAAGTTATTCAATGCTTCATCATGTCGTTCAAGTCGAGTGATCATATTCGTAGCTAAGTTCTTTATCCTCCTATCGACGTCGTCACAAGTGACGTAATTCAAGGGAACTCCAGACGTAGAAAGTTCTGGACTTCCTTCATCTTTTGTACCTTGAGCTTCAGCAATAATGTCGAGCTTCTTGCGCTTAACCATGATGATAAGCAAGTAACAATGTCGGGGTCGAAAATTGAAACCAAAGTCGAAATCCAAAGAAAAATCCAAGAATGCAATTCGAAGAAGAAGTCAAAGCTGTGTGCCCCCTTCCTGGCGTACTAAAGTGTTGACGTGGGGAATTGTCGTTGATTCGCGCACGCCAACGCCCGAGATGTATGTTTAGTATAAACACAATAATCCAAATCCAAAGTAATGAAATACAGGGGAAATACAGGGAGAACACAACTTTTTATAGTAGTTCAACAGTAATGCCTACATCCACTTTATAGTAATCATTCATCATATAACTGCAGATTACAAGAGTTGTACAAGCTCAGACAATATTTACGTACAAGGCGTCACAATAGAACAACAAAATATTTGTTAATTCCAAACATTGATCAAAGTGCCCTTCTTCTTCTTCATTGGGTGAAAAATATGTTGAATTGGTCAATAGTGTCCAAAAAGTAGCTCCAATTTCCAAAAACAGTTAAAAAGTAGCGTAAATGTCCCTGTGAATGTCCAAAAGTTGAAGGAAAACATTTGTGCAATGTTTTATAAGTCCAAGATATGTCCAATAGTCATGGAGAAGAAGGTGGATGCCATTAATGGTGCTTCAGAGCTTCCAAAGTGTTCAAAATCTAACCCGTTTGAAGAATGAGATAGGAGGTATTTATGGGTAGTGGGTTAGGTAAGAGTAGGTGAGATTTGGGGACCATAGCACGAAATTTTGCAACCCTGAGAGGCGGATATGAAATTTTGTATCCCCCAAATTTGTCGAAATCACCACCTGGAAGATCGACTCAGAAATCCATGCCAATCTCAGAAAATGGCATCCTTGGCCATGAAAAACTCGCATCCTGAAATTGAGCCCAAAATGCGTGAGGATCAACCAAAAGTTGGTGATCCATATAGTAGATCCTTCATGATAGAAAGTTTGGCACTTGCTAAATTCTAGTATCCAAAGCTTGCTCCAGAATTTCGCATCCCTTTTCCCATATCCGATCAGTGTAAATCTCGCATCGCGTCGTGTCGATCAGGCAAAGTATGTATCCAAAATCTCATATCCATGCAAAGCCAAAAAGTACTCATCCGAAAAACTATGATGCAGAGACGTGAAAATCTCGAATCCCACCGAGTCGATCACCCCTTTTCTTGCATCATCAAATTCTCGCATCCTACCTGATCTGCCACTTTCTCGTATCCGAAAATTGCATGCCGAACTCGAGAAAACATGATCTGTGGCTGATGCGATCCGATGATTTTTCGCTTTCCTCTAGGATGCAAAATTCCAATTTACCAAGCAAAATTTCCAAAGTTGCCAGGGTTGTGTTGCGCATGTGGTTTTCCATGTTTTCTCCATGCTGACCAGACATTTTGAAAGTGCCAACCGTGCCAAGTTTTCCAAAGTGATCAGGCTGAGTTCTAAATGTGGTTTTGAGCCATTTTACCGTGCTGATCCACCATTTCGAACGTGCCAGAGCTTGAGCTTTTGTCAAATCCAACTAGACCGAGTCGGGTAAGTGATTTTTCGTGATCGATGCGTGTCGATCAGCTGTTTTTGAGTGCGCGACACGGTTTTTTTCCAAAATTCATATATTTTTCCGCGACGAGTTTTACCATGTGATCGGACCGACACACTCAAGAATTTTGAGTTGAACGGACCGAGTAGATCACATATTTTTACCATGCTAATTTTTCCATGTCCATCGACGACGAATTTAGGAATCGATGCCATTTCCAGTCCTTTTCCGAACACTTCCAACGAAATTGCTTTGTGTTTTTTAACGACATTATTGACACTTGAGCGCGTTGCTAACCAAAATCTTGACGTGGAATAGTTTTACCAAAGGATGTGTCAATAATGTTTGCTCGTGCAAATTCCATTCAACTGCAAACTCCATTGTGACACAATTTTGCATAGAATATATAACAGAAACATCAATAATACCCGAAGGGGAGGAAGGTTGAGACTAGGAAGCAGTCAAGTTTCAAAACCTAAGATAGGAGAGTCCAAAGGAAGTTAGCGGCTTTAGGCCTAGGAACCCACTTCCTAATAGGAGGCCTAGAAAAGGGAACCCTTTCGGGATGGGGACTTCCATGGGGAGCTTACAAACAACGAGTAAATGACGAAGAAGTGACATGTCTCACAAATATCTGGTTTTCAACTACGTTTAACATCAAACAACAATTCTTAACCTTCAATACAAACCTTAAGCTGTGAAGGAAGCATTTATCTGAAGTAATCTCAGTTAAAGCGATTGCGAAAACAATATTCTTTCGAACTGCAGTATTAGCATCAAATCAATTTAATTTATCAACATGGCTAGCAAGCCAATTAAGACCTAACAAAGTCAAAAGAGCGGAAGGAATATGAGTAAAAAAGTCCAAACATGTATCAACAGTACATGTTCTTTGGCTATATCAACCGGCCGACACCACGCCATCTTTATGAAAGGTTTTCCACCAATAATGGATGGATTGGATTCAAGGACTCACATTATTTTGTTTGAAGACGAGAATTTGAAATAATACAAGTCGTCAACAATGTTAACACGCAATCTACCATTGAGTTTCCAAGAACTAATATAATAGTCACGAACATCGTAATAAGAAGCTTTCGAATCCAAAAAATACCAATCGAAGTATCCTTCCAATAAGTGACGCATAAAACGGTCATTCTAAGCATTAAAAACCATAAATTGAATATTCAATAAATCAAGTATTCACATCTCAATCGATAAAATTCAGAGTCGTTACACTCTCTCTCTTAAAAAAAAAAATTCTTTCTCGATATTTCATCTCATTCAAAGTAAGAAAGAAACTAGCTAACAACAAACTTATCCCGGTTAATTTCATACTTTTTATGGAATTTTTTTCCATAGAACTCAACTTAAGTTTACAAGGTTGTATAATACATCATTACATCTTGTGAGCAAAAGGGAGAAAACACAGAAGCAAGAAAAATAAATTTTGTGGGCGAAAGTGATTGACTTTAAAGAATTTGATTATGTCTCTTTTATAGTTGTCAAACCTACTAACGGTAAGTTTGATTAATTAAATAAAAATACAACTTAGATGTTTAAAAAAAGAAAATAAATCAACAAATGCATTAAACTTGCCATATAAAGTTGAAATTTATGGAAAATATCTTTTAATCTATTGAACTTGTTGTTAATACAACGTTTGGATATACAAAACTCAAAATAAGCATGAAATTTGTGGAAATTTTACTGCTTTTTATTGACTTTTAGCGTTTAACTACAATTTGAACAGAAAAAAAATAATACTAAAAGTTTAAAAAAGAAAGGGGAATGGTTTGGTGTCGGGAAAGGGCGGAAGGGAGGGTAGGAGCCTAGGAGGGCCGGGAGATGGTGGTTTGGGGTTAAGGGGGTAGGGGTCAAGATACCAAAGAGAATATCTATCCTTATTAATTTTGATAACGAAAAAAAGGAACAAATCATTCGAATTTTATGTTAAAAGTTAGCCACTTTGATTTGAGAAAATAAAATTATACACAAACTTATTATGATACATAATTTGTAATTTAAATCAATATTCCATTTTAAAAAAAAAAAAAAAACTTTAGGTCACATGCAAAAACAACGGAGTAGATAGCTTGCGCTTTTCAAATTGCAACATAAAGTGCGACAAATAAAAAAAGCAAAAGTAACAAAAATTTAAACATTTAATAATTTTATTTTATATTATTACATAAAAATAAATATAACATTTTAAATATAACTAGGTTATTTTAGCAAAAACATACATATTTAAAACCCATATGCGCATTGTAAATACTGGAATAAAATAAATTACTGATGACTATTGCAGGCTATACAATGTATCATATAGTAAAAGCACTTATATTGCATATAAACGCATTATCATGGATATTCTATTATTTAAGGACCTTTATTTTTTTCATAAATGTTATTTTAAATACATAATTCAACATATTTTAATAATACATTTTAAATAATGCGTAAAAATAAGGATGTTTTTTGAGTTTAGATAAACTCCAATGGTGTATAATATAATTTTGAACGCTAATTTTTTTTCCCACTCTTCTTCTTCCGTCTTTTTTTTTTTTTTTTTTTTTTTTTTTTCTTCGTATTTCTACCAGTTGTGTACGCATCCAACAAATAAATTTACGAAAGGAGCAACGAGTTGAAAGTACAGCTACTGTTGATGGTAATTGAACTCCATCCTCACCATTTTTAATTTTACTTGCCACTCCAGTTAATTTGATACCCGTTTAATTCTGAGGTTCATCTATGACAAAAAACGCGGAAACCTGCTAACTACTAGAAAAGCAGCAATCCATCAATACACATCAACCGAAATCTAAAAAGTTAAATGGAGAAACTAAAACTGGAAGGAATGAAGAATGAAAAAAAAGCCATAACTGACATGTATATGATATCATGGAAGAAGTAAATTTTGTAACATTAGCAGATGCAGAGTTCATGCATAAAATAAGAAAGAATTAGTACCACCAAGGTAGAAATTACTGTCATACAAGGAATTGGCCTTAAATTTGGTAAAATCAAAGAATTTACCTAAAACTTCTATACAATATTCCAAGAAGAATACTTTCATCACACATTTACTCAAGAACTCGTTTCAGGACATTTTACGAATTTAAATGTTATATCTTCAATTATGAGTTGTATGATCACATCACCTGAGGCTTTCTCCTCCTGTGACGAGATTTCTTCAATGCTGCTGCTTCTTCTTTTTGGATTTTCCCGTTGATTTCTTTTTCTTGTTAATCTTTTGGGTCTCCTCCTCCTGTAATTCCTTCAATAATGATTCTTCCTCCAGTGATTCTATACGTGCCTCTTCCTCTTGTAATATTTTCTTGGTATCTTCTTCATGTAATTTCATCGACGCTTCTTCCCCATGTAAATTCCTTAGTGATTCCTCTGCTTGCAATTTCTCCTTTGTTTCTTCTTCTTGCAATTTCTTTTGTGTCTGCAGTACTTGTACTTTCTTCTGGAATTCCACTTCTTGTATTTCTACCATTGCTTCCACTTCTTGCAGTTTTTTCGAACATTCTTCATCTCGGTAATCTTTTTCTCTAATATCTTCCTGAATTATCATAAGCATTTCATCCATGCTTTGTAATTTCCTCAAGGCATTTTGTTCTTCCAAACCCTTCAGGTGCAATTCCTCCACTGATTTGTTCTGCTCCTTTACTCTTTCAACAAGTTTGCCTAGACGTAGAAATACCAACTTTCTATAATACGATTCGTAACTCCCACAGATATCCTCTGCGCTTCTCACAAAATTTCCGTCATCTTCCAACTCTGTTAACTTCATAATATTATATAAACAAATCAAAATGCAACCCACTGCATTCATTGCTCCATATAACATTACCCCACCAAACCAAGAATGAACTTCCCTCAAAAACTTATTCTTGATCAACCACTCAATCTTGTCCATGTTCTTGTAACATTGTTTCTTCCACATCAGAACCTTCTTTGAACTCCCATCTGTGTTTCTGATCGGTGAGCCTGTCAAAATGGAATTTGAGATCATAGTCCTAATATCTTTGAAATTGTGGCAGGCTTTCATGAAATAATATTCATAAGCAAAAGGTTCAGCTGATAATAAGCCAGAGTCCTCCACAGTTGGGAACAAGATTTCGGGTTTGAGTCTATTGGTTGTGGCATTGATAGCATCAAATGCAGCAGCTATGAGTCTAGAGTAGAAAGTGAGGATGTTCAGGTTTTTGTTAGATTCCACTTCTTCCCTCAACCCATTGCATACTCCATTTATTAAAGATTTAACATTTTCCTCTATGGCCTCAAATGTCGTCTTCTTCTTTGAAGATGATGGTGGATTGGAGCTGGAGGCTTCAGTGTCATGACTCATTGTTCAAGAATTAGGGTAGGGTTGGATTCTTTTTTCTTGGTGCTGAAATTTGGGATGATAGAAATAATGGTTTGGAAGGAGAATAATAGATCTATGTGGGGATTCGTCTCTTTATATAAGAATCAATGTCATTTAATTCTATATATGTAACCCTTTATATAAAAAAATGGTGTTAAGACGTTTAATCCTTTCCCTATCCGTTTGAATTTATATATAAGACGTTGGAATTTTATCAAAATGGTATTAAGACGTTGGAATATTTCTGTTGGGAATTTTATCAAATAGCAATGCTGCGTCTCAGCGCTTGACATTGCTTATATCAGAACAACCAAATGACAAATTTAGGTGATAACGTATAAATCGATTAGGTGGTTACAAAAATCAGTAGAAACGAATAAATATAAAAAACAGTAATACAAATAGGTAGTAAGATACCTAAAATTGTACAAAGCAGAACGAGTGAAAGTGTGAAACGGCTGGAAGCCATTGTTCAAGAATAGATAGTGTTGGCCGCTGAAATTTGAATTGGACAAATTTTCAAAATAGCATTGTTTTTAAAATTAATAGTGGATTTAGGCTAGTTTTAAAACTATTTGCAGAAATAGGCTTGTTTTGTCGACCTCAGCGCTGAGGTGGCCAGTTGTTTAAAAAAAAGTACACATGAGCGGACTTGTAAAGTGCGCCCCTTATAAAAATATAAGGGACAAATTTTCAAAATAGGCTTTTTTTTAAAACTAATAGCAGATTTAAGCTAGTTTTGAAACTATTTGCAGAAATAGGCATGTTTTTGAACAACTATTGCCAAAAACAAGTCTATTTCTGCAAATAGTTTCAAAACTAGCCTAAATCAGCTATTATTTTTAAAAACAAGCTTATTTTGAAAATTTGTCCATTTGAAAATAATGGAAATTAGAGCGGTGGGATTTTTCCACTGAAATATTCCAATATTTCAAAACCCTTAGATGAAATCATTTACCATTTATAAAATTTGATTTTTATGTGCAATTTATTCAATCCTATTTGAGCAATTTTGTGTAATCATTTACACTAGTTTGTTTCAAATAAGCAAAACAAAAGGAAAAGGAAAAAATTTCAAAATTAATAATTTTAACCGCAAGTATTTAAGAAATAATCGCATATGTTTTCATAAATTTTTGCTGTCATTTTGCAATAGTTTGCATAAATTTCAGTGTTTTGCATATTTTTTTTAAAAGAGAAACAAGTGTGCATTATAAGAAGAAGAGCGTTTATGCCATTTTGTTTCACATTTTAACAAAAAATAAAAACTACCAACTACTTTGAAAGATAGTAAATACCTTAATATGTATTTTAATATATGTACTTTTATTTACAACAAAATTGAGGAAACAAATACATCATCAGTTGGTATAGCTTCAAAACAAGTGTCGGAATAAACTCCACACAAAAATCGATTGTACTAAAAGAACCTAATAACCGAAAATGGGAAAACAGACCAACAAACTAGGTTGAACAGCTTAACACAGACAAGGTCAAACCACATAACATCGTATAATCAACGCATATTGTCACGTGCCACATGCATATTCTCAAAACCCAAGGTGGACAAGTGAAAGAAGAAAACATGTGAAATTTGTAATCACCTACCTCCATAAAATCAACTAGTCCTCGCCACCCGAAGTTACCATATATAAAATACAAATGGCGAAATTCTAAAATTTAGCAAATGAGAGCATCCTTCCATCAGCAAGGGGAAAATCCATCATCAGTTATATCGAGCAAAAATTTGGGACATCAGTTTTGACCCAGCGACAACGAAGATCCATGCTTCAAAAATTGTTGTTTGCCTAGATGTCAATAAAGGTTGTTTTGTAAAGTAAAACTGTAATATCTTGCTTACTTAATTAGCTCTGATTTAACTTGCCAGGCGTTGCTTTGTTATTGAACATACGATTATTACGTTCACCCAAATATGCCATGCTGTTGAAACCAAAAACAAATATGCTACAGATCAAATCGATTTGTTCACTGTATGGTTGCTGCTTTCATTTGATTTATTACAGCGAAAGCATGAAAAAGAATTGACATTGTTTCAATGTCCAACTCTGTCTAAACTGTTATGTTTGTTGAGAATTGTGGAATTGGTGCACATAGACATTTTTAGAGGATAATAGTTATTCTATATGTGTTGCAACTGATACAAATTCACAATAAGATGTCGTGTCCTAACTTTATTCCAAGCTGACTGTACTGATAACTTGCCATTTTTCAAAGGACTCCACTGCTAGTAATTCACAGCGTTATCGTTGTATATTGGGATAGTTTGTAATGTTTTGCAAATACTTAGCGACAAATTAAAATTCTGAAAACATTGTTTTGGTTCTGAAATAATGACATTAAGTTCTTTGTTATGGCCATCCTAGTAACACAAGCTCTACCATTCGAGAATGTGCAGTAAAGATTTTCCATGTATCGACAGTTCGAATCATAGTTTTGTATCTATTTACAATATGTTTGTTAACTAAACCTATAGTATTAGTTCTCGCCCGTAAAATAGTTTCCCAGGTAACAGAAACATTAGGATCTTGCGAAATAGCACAATTTTTATTTATTTTTACAGTGCCTATTTAACATCCATTTCGCTAATAAATTCTCTGATGCTAAAATTTCAACAACAGTATGCAGAAGCATTCTGCATATCTTGAATTTTACGTAGCCAAAATCCACCTTCTTACTTTGATGCGCATACAGTATCTGAACGAAGTTTATGTTGCTTTCCCATCCATCAAAATTTAGCGCATTAAAAGTCAATTTTCTTGACAATGCCCAATAGCATTTGAAATATTTGAAGCCAAAATGACATCATTGGAGCAATCACCATTTTAATCAATTTCAGTCTACCGGCCAGAGTCAGTAGCCTATCCAACCACCCAGTCGCTCTCTTCTTGATTTTATTTGTTAGTCCATTATAATATGAAACCTTTAAGACTAAACTACTCAACGAAATACTTTGATAAGTATTATGAAGCTCTGCAATTGGAATTGAAAAAACATTAAAAGTTTCTTGTTTTGTCGAAACACCCTTCCTTAGATCATTGATTTCTAAACCTGCATGACACTTCAATCTACTAAGAACTATAGAGATTGTGATCTCACTTCTTACATTTGCCTTTGAAAAACTTAGTAAGTTATCCGCATAAATAAAATGGGTTAATTCAGGGTTACAATTATAAACAGGAAAAGAATTACCACCAACAAACTCCAAATCAAGGGAAATCGATAGAAATTCCATAGCTACAGAAATTAGGTAAGGATATAACAGATATCCTTCCCATAAGCACTTTTTGCTATTAATGAATCCATGTTATTCGAATTATAGTGTAAACAGAAATCTTGTTTTATTATTACTGAAATGAATTCTATCAGAGTCTGTACATGATATGTCCATTTATATATATACAAACGATAATGGACTGGATAGTAAATTGTAATAATAAAATACTGGACATTGGGCTAAGCCAAGCCCATTTGCTTATATTAGTAGAAACGACGCGGGGTACCAATGTTACATAACACTTAATACCCCTCCCCCCTACCCGCAAACCCTAGAATTAGAACTAGGGTTTAGAGATAGAAAAATGGCCACCGCCATCATCTATATTTCCAATTTTCTTTGATGAGTTTTCTTCAGCTTGATTGTGCTCCTTCTTCCTCCACTCTTTGTTCTTTAGATTAAGATCTCTGGTCTCTGAAATGAGCATGTGAGTGGTCGATTTGACAATTTTACGGTTGTACTGACGATGATTGCTGATTGTGGTTTGATTCTCTTCGAATTTCTAGAAAGTATTGTCCTTGTTCGTAGATAATTTCTTATCTGTTTTGAGATTTCTATTTTTTTGATTGTTGCTTGTAGATGACTTCCAATCATTCTGGAATTGAGTGTTGTTCTGGAATTGAGTGCAGCTAACTTCGGCTATGCAAAGCTTACTTTGTAATTGTTCGAATCTAGGTCTTGAGAGAGGCTTTATCAGAATATCCGTTGTCTGGTAAGTGGAAGGTACGTGGTTGACCTCAAGCTTCCCTTTTTCAACTAATTCTCGTACAAAATATATGTCAAGTTCTAGATGTTTGGTTCTAGAATG
This sequence comes from Allium sativum, assembly GCA_030737875.1. NCBI lineage: Eukaryota > Viridiplantae > Streptophyta > Magnoliopsida > Asparagales > Amaryllidaceae > Allium > Allium sativum. Next base: position 252,909,463 of record CM060920.1, read on the forward strand.
CAGTACAGGGTTAGCAGTTAGGGCTATAGCGCTCATGTTGTCGCACCACACTATTGCTTTAGTATTGGTGTTGATTCTGATTTCACTTAGTAGGGATTGAATCCAAATTATTTCAGTTGTTGTGCTTGCAATACTTCTGTACTTAGCTTCAGTGCTAGACCTTGAAACTGTGTTTTGATTCTTGGCACACCATGATATAGGATTTTTTTCCTAGAAATATGCAGTAACCACTAGTTGATTTTCTATCATCATAATCATTTGTCCAATCTGCATCTGCATATGCATTGATTGTTAAGTTTGTACTTGGCTTTAAGATAAGACCCTGATTTATAGTGCCTTTCAAATATCTTAGGATTCTCTTGACTGCCTGCCAGTGATCACTTAGGGGTCTTTGCATGAATTGACTTGCCTTGTTAACACTGTATGAAATGTCAGGTCTGGTTATAGTTACATATTGCAAGGCCCCAATAACACTTATGTACATCTTCTCATTGCATATAGGCTCACCCTTATCTTTACTTAGATGTAAGTTTATTATCACAGGAGTAGGCAAAGCTTTAGCTCCATCCATTTTGGCTCTAACTAATATTTCTGATATGAATTTTCTTTGACATAGCTGAAGTTCATTCTCCTTTGTTCTTTGGACTTTAATACCCAAGAAGTAGGATAGATCACCTAGGTCTTTTACTGAGAATTCACTATTCAGTTGACTTGTGATGTTTCTGATTTCAGATATGCTGCTTCCTGTGATTATGAATTCATCCACATAGATTAGGACATATGTGACAACATCTGCAGTAAACTTTGTGAATAGTGAGGTGTCAGATTTAGTGGATGTGTATCCTAGTCTTGATAGAGTTGATTTCAATTTGTTGAACCAAACTCTAGGAGCCCGCTTTAGACCATATATAGCCTTGTTTAGCTTACACACCATTCCTTTGCTTGTTTTTTCATCAAGTCCTTGTGATAGATCCATGTAAACTTCTTCCTATAATTGACCATTTAAAAAGGCATAATTGACATCAATTTGTTTGATGATCCAATTTCTATGCAAGGCTATGATTATTATAATTCTGATTATGGTTGGCTTCACAACAAGTGAGAATGTTTCATTGGAATCAATTCCACACTGTTGTGAGTAGCCTTTTGCCACTAACCTAGCCTTGTATTTAGAAATTGTACCATCAACATGCCTCCTTATCCTGTATGTCCATTTACACCCAATTATATTTTTGTGTTTGGGTGTTTGAACTAAGTACCAGGTTTGCTTTTTATTCAAAGCATTTAGTTCTTCTTTCATTGTAGCTCTCCACTTATCATTTTGCACTGCTTGATGATAAGTGTACGACTCAATGTTATTGAACTCAGTGCAATAAGCTTTAGGTTTAAAAATACCACATTTTGCCCTTGTAATCATATGATGCTGATTGTAAGCTTGTGTGACTTCCCTGTTTTTATCAGATTGTATGCTTTCTTCATTGTTGTTTTCACTATTACTTGTATTCTGATGCTGGGAATTAACTTCATTTCCATCATTACTGCTTTGATTACCTTCAGTGCTAGCTGTAGGATTGCTTGATGACCTTGTAGTTTGTAGGCTTTGTGTATGTGTTGCACCATTTTTTGTGTGTGGCACATAATCAACCTCACTTACAATTTCAGGAATAGGTGGAATTGAGATTTTTGGATTGTAAATTTTCTTGGTTGGTTTGAAAAAATCATTTTTGAATGGGAATATTCTTTCATTAAATATAACATGTCTGGATACATACATTTTGCCATTGTTACTTAGACACTTGTAACCTTTTTGATTAGAGGAATAACCCATAAATGTACATGGTATGGACCTAAAGTCAAGTTTGTGGGTGTTGAAAGGTCTTGTATCAGGGAAACACAGACATCCAAAGATTTTAAGGTCATTGTAATTGGGTTTAAACTTGTTTAGTATTTCAAAAGGGCATTCTAGGTTTAGTACCCTTGTAGGCAACTTATTTATTAAAAACACTACTGTAGCAAAAGCATCAGGCCAGAATTTCAATTGCAATGATGTCTGTGCCAACATTGTCAGCCCAGTTTCAACAATATGCATGTGTTTCCTTTCAATAAGGCCATTCTGTTTAGAAGTGTCTGGACATGTTAACTTGTGTGTTTTACCCTTTTTATTGAAGAAATGTCTTAAGGGTAAAAATTCCTTACCACCATCACTTTGAAGGATCTTGACTTTATGACCTAACTGATTCTCAACATTAGCTATGAACTGCATAACTGTATTACAAGTATCGGACTTTGATTTTAAAAAATAAATCCAGACATATCTTGAATATGCATCAATGAAAGAAATGTAATAACTGTATCCATAGTCAGTGTTGACTGGTGCTGGACCCCATAGGTCAATAGCAACTAGTTCTAAAGGATTTTTGTAATTAGTTCCAGAATTTGGAAATGGTAATTTGTGACTTTTACCATTTGATAATATGTGCATATGTAACCATTGGGAACATCAATAGAAGTATCACTGTTATTTAAAATTTCCTTCATAGTTCTGAGACTTGGATGTCCAAATTTAAAATGTAACATGTCAAAGTCATTACAGTCATTATGTTTATCTAATTATGTCATATTATAAATTTTTTTTCCTAATTCATTATTTCTGGTACTTCCAGAGTCAAACTTGTACAATCCATTTTGTTGATTACCCTGCAATAAAATATTTTTAGTTAGCAGGTCCCTAACTACACAGTGGCTTGGGTAAAATTCAAAAGATACTTGATTATCTTTTGCACGCTGTGACACACTAATTAAATTTTTTCTTATATGCAGTGCACATAGTAAATTGTTTAAATAAATAGTTTAGCACCTTTGATACTAGCATGTCCAGTGTGTGAGATAAGAATAGAGTTACCATTACCCATAATTAGAGACTTTTTACCTTTGTATTCTCGATTGCCAAGGTTAAGATTGTTTAGATTGTTGGTAACATGATGAGTTGCTCCAGAATCTGGGTACCATGCTTCATCTTGAATATCTTCAATATTGGCAGCATTTGATGTTGATATTTGACTGCCTTTATTTTATGACTAACTGTTTACTATGTTTACATTTGGATTACTGTTCTTGCTGTTGTTATTGCCTTGCTGATTTGTATTAAAGCTGTTGTAAAATCTGAAGTAGCATCTGTTGGCTGTGTGTCTGAGTTTTTCACAAATTAGACATTTTGGTCTGTTGTTGGGGTTCCACCTCCCAGCTCTACCTCTTCCACGGTTTGATTGACCTCCTCTTTGGTAAGTGATCTGATTTCTTTGATTGTTTTGTTTAATTTTGTCTTTGCCAGTAGTACTATAATTGACATTAAAATCTAACCCCTGATCCTTCTTTTGCAATAACCTCCCTTCATGGGCAAGAAGCATGTTGTAGACACTTTGTAGTGAAGGAGTGGGTTCAATTGATGTGGTAAATGCAATTAAAGCTTCATATTCATCTTCTAACCCACCTACAATATAAAGAACTTGTTTTTTTTCTTCAATCTTATTACCAGTGCATGCAAGTTGATCGCACAAGTTTTTTATCTTCATAAGATACTCATTCATGCTTGAGTTTTCTTTCTTTATAGTCTGAAGTTGTTTCTTGAAATGTAGAAATCTAGCGGCAGATTGACTTATAAATGATCTTTCTAATGTTGTCCACACCTCATGTGCAGTTTTTGAACCTATTAACTATGGCATAAGAGTTGCACTTACTGATGACATTAGACAGGCACTGATTAGGTTGTCTTGCCTTTGATAAGCCGTAAATTCTTGATTGGGAATGAGGCTATTGCTATTGTCTCTTGTGTATTTTGCTAGAACTTGTGTTGTTCCATAGATAAATTCTTCAAGACCATAGCTGTTTGCTGCTGTTTCAACTTGCAGCTTCCACAGGAGGTAGTTTGATTCATCAAGTTGAATCATGATTATCTGACTTTGGGGCTTTACAATGGATTTGATGAGTTCTTCTGTACATTCTGCACTTGTCTGATTTGATCTTGCTGATGATATTGGCGAAGTTGGAGGATTTGTTTCAACCATGGTTGCAGAAAGCAGATGGCTTCAGTCCCTCGAGAAGGTAAATGTTTTTGAACTGTAATTCTTGAATTGAAGAATCTGAAAGATTTCTTCAAACTTGTTTTAAATATGAGTAACCAGAAGCTAGTAAGGAAATAGGAATTTTGACTGATTACGATCTTGGATGGCTTTCAATATGATTTCATCAATTGAAAGAAACCTGATTTGTAATATGATGTCAAACTAGCTTTCTAGGGCGGCTTTTTAACATCAATGAATGATTTCTTCATATTTTTTGATCGGATTTAAGGTTTCAGAAATAATTTACCACCAAGTTGTAATGAAAGAATAGATGCAGCCACAGAAATCTGGCGAGGCACTGATTTGATTTACAGCCTCAACTCTCAAAGGAAGAGATTCGACAATCTTGGATGAGAGGGTCCAAGTGATGAGATTTTTCTGATGGACAATCTATCTTTTAGATAGATTTTCTGAGATTGGATCGAGTTCTTGATTACAGTTAGCAAGAGAGCTCTGATATCATATTCAAATTATAATGTAAATAGAAATCTTGTTTTATTATTACTGAAATGAATTCTATCAGAGTCTGTACATGATATGTCCATTTATATATACAAACGATAATGGACTGGATAGTAAATTGTAATAATAAGATACTGGACTTTGGGCTAAGCCAAGTCCATTTGCTTATATTAGTAGAATCGATGAGGGGTACCAGTGTTACATAACACTTAATACATGTGTAATCCCTTGAGTTAAAAATAGAAAAGGTAGGGCTAGAAATACTAAAATAAATTAGATTAACCAATTTGATAGGGAAGCCCATACATAGTAAAATATAGCTAATAAACTCTCTATCAATCTTATCATATGCTTTTATAAGTAGTAAAATATAGCTAATAAACTCTCTATCAATCTTATCATATGCTTTTATAAGTCCACTTTCAAGCACAGATTACGAAATCCTTTCCTGTTAAACATTCTCGTCATTCCATGACCTAGAAGGGAATTTTCATTTATATTTCTCCATAGGTAAATGCAATCTGATTTAAAGAAGCTAAATCATGAATATATCACTTGATTCTGTTGCAAATAATATTTGCAACATTTTTTAAATCACATTATAACATGAGATTGGATGAAAACCAGATATAGAAACACGTTGTCTTTCTTTGGAAGCAAAATAGTGGAAGTGATCAATTCCCTTAATAAAATGAACTGTTGTGAAAACAACTTTTATCGCAACCACTAGATTCAAACCAATAAGATTTCAATGAGGTTTAGAAAACTTTCTCCTCATCTATCTAATCTTGGGCTGCTGTCATCTCAAATTTTAAAAGTAGCAAATCTATTTTCTTTCCATGAAAACAGAATCGAGAAATTGCCTAGTGGAATCTGCCAAAATTCGCTTACATATAATATAGCCAAAAGTCTTATTAGTGAAAGAAGCTGGAACAACTCTGTAAAATAGGATAATGTAATATATCTTAAAGTGTGTCTGCAGCAGTAGCCCAGCGGTTAAGGAGTTTTTGTTATGGTAACAGTGACGCGAGTTCGAAACCCGAAATGACATGTAAAAGAGATTACCATATGCATATGCTAAGATCAACCACATATGTGGATTTCTCGGACCAGGCTAGGTGCACTGGGGATGCCTTTATGACTCCAGTCTGTTTCCCTCCTAAAAGAATTAAAATCTTTTAAAGTGTGAAAATATGAAACTGGCTTGCCATTCAGATAAAAATTGTTTAACAAATCATTTTTCTTTTTTACTAGTCAACATTTTAAAGTGAAAAAAAGAAATGGCGGTAATTCCCCTCTTCAACCAATTAACTTTAGCTCTTTGTTAATTTTTAGTAGCATGACTATAAAGAAAACATTCAAGTTGAAAGGGATTATCTTTATATGCACTAATAATAGATTTATTGGATGGATTATTTAATAATAATTGTTATAATCCATTATTGCTCTCTCTCAGTCTGCCTTAGAGAAGTTGAACCATGAAAACATTCAAGTTGTCTCTAATATTGAAAGTCCAAGCACTATTTACAATGTCTATATACCCATCGAAATGAGTCCAAGCTTAACTAAATATAAAATAGGTCGTTCGTGCCAAGACAAAGAATTATCTAATTGAATAAAATTGGTTAGTGACCACTTGTCGAACGTGGAATAATTGTACATAAATAGTTTGCAAATAGCGAATGGAAGTTAACATTACAGAAAACTCTACCAATCTTACTGTGAGAGGAGAAATTCTTACCTTCCCTCCATGTAAGTTTGTTGCCTGAACCTTCAATTTCAGTGGTCCCTCAACTTGTACAGTAGAGAAAAATTCCTCACCAACATATTATTTAACAATAACCGATATAATCCGTTATTTCTCTCTCTTAGTCTGCCTTAGAGAAATTGAACCATGGTAATATACTTAAGTTTTTAAAAAAATAGAAGGCAATTGTCTGTAATATTGAAAGTCCAAGCACTTTCTACAATAAACTTACACCCACCGAAATGAGTCCAAGCTTATTTAAATTTAAAATAGGTCATTCGTGCCAAGACAAAGAATTATCTAATTGAATAAAATTTGGCCGTGACCATTTGTCAAACGTGGAAGAATTGTACATAAACAGCTTAGAAATAACTACTGGAAGTCAACGTTACAGAAAGCTCTATCAATCTTACCGTGATAGGAGAAATTCTTATCTTCCCTCCACATAAATCTGTTGCCTGAACCTTCAATTTCAGTCAGTCCCTCAAATTGTAAGGTAGAGAAAAATTCCTCACCAACAAATTATTTAACAATAATTAATATAATCCGTTATTGCTCTTTTTCAGTCCGCCTTAGTGAAATTGAACCATAATAACATACTTAAGTTTAAAAATAAAATAAAAAGCAGTTGCCTATAATACTGAAGTCCAAGCACTTTTTAAAATGTCCTTATACTCGTCAAAATGAGTCCAAGCTTAATTAAATTTAAAATAGGTCGTCCGTGCGAAGAAAAAGAATTGTCTAGTTGAATAAAATTGGGTTGTGACTACTTGTTGAACGTGGAAGAATTGTACATAAACAGTTTGGAAATAACGAATGGAAGTCCACATTACAAAAAACTCTATCAATCTTACTGTAAGAGGAGAAATTCTTACATTCCCTCCATGTAAATTTGTTGCCTGAACCTTCAATTTTAGTCAGTACCTCAACTTGTACGGTAGAGAAAAATTCCTCACTAACAGATAATTTAACAATAATTGGTATAATCCATTATTGCTCTCTCTCTCAATCTTACTTAGAGAAATTGAACCATGATAACAATAGAAGGCAGTTGCCTTTAATATTAAAATTCCAAGCACTTTCTATAATGTCCTTATACCCACCGAAATGAGTCCAAGCTTAATTAAATTTAAAATAGGTCGTTCGTGCCAATACAAAGAATTGTCTAGTTGAATAAAATTGGGCCACGACAACTTGTCGAACGTGGAAGAGTTGTACATAAACAGTTTGGAAATAATGACTATAAGTTAACATTATAGAAAACTCTATCAATCTTACCATGAGAGGAGAAATTCTTGCCTTCCCTCCATGTAAATTTGTTGCCTGAACCTTCAATTTCAGTCGGTCCCTCAACTTGTACGGCAAAGAAAATTTTCTCACCAACAGATTATTTAACAATAACTGATATAATCCATTATTGCTCTATCTCAGTCCGCCTTAGAGAAATTGAACCGCAATAACATACTTAAGTATTTAAAAAAATAGAAGGCAGTTGCCAGCAATATTGAAAATCCAAGTACTTGTTAGGTGTGGCTTGCATTAGAATGGAGTGGGTGCGTGGATTGAACGGGAGAACTGTCCCACATCGCAAGATATTAAGAAAGATCGTGGTATATATATGGTGTTGGTGGCATGTAACAATGGGGATTCCTTTTGTTACAAACAAGTACTTGCCAATACCAAATTATATGCTCGATGGGAGACAATGGGGATGTTCAATCGGGACGTCGGCATGAGAGACTTCGACTGTTGACTCCGATAGACACGGTGAATCGCGTACGGTACGCAGGGAATGCCGAAACTCAACAACGTATCGGAGCTCCATGGTTCGAGGGGACCAGTATGTGTAGCATAACCGAAGCATGGCTCCTAAGGGGCTTGAGCATGGGATGCTCATCAAGGTGGAGATACAATGGTAAAAGCAGTCTGACGCCACTGCTTATGAGAACTTGGGGTAGCAGTCTAGCCAACTTTGAAGAGGACTCAAGGTGTAACTCTAAGGTGACTTGAGCAATGCCCGCCAGGGTGGAGATTGTTAGGTGTGACTCGCATTGGAATGGAGTGGGTGCGTGGATTGAACGGGAGAATTGTCCCACATCGCAAGATATTAAGAAAGATTGTGGTATATATATGGTGCTGGTGGCATGTAATAATGGGGATTCCTTTTGTAAGTACTTGACAATACTAGATTATATGCTCGATGGGAGGCGATGGAGGATGTTCAATCGGGATACCGGCATAGAAGACTTCGACAGTTGACCTCGGATAAACACGGTGAAGCGCGTACGAGCAGAAGGTACGTAGGGAATGCCGAAACTTAATAATTGTTAGAATTTGTAATACAATATTTCCATTTGCAGAAGATTTGGAAGATATTATTGATTATGGTGATAGAATATTTCCAATTAAAGAAGATTTGGGAAATATTGTTAATTTGAGTAATATAATATTTCCAACTGTAGAAGATTTGGAAGATATCAGAAATTTATTGCTCTATTATTTGTAAAAGGGATAGGCAATAAATTACCTACATAAGTGGAAGGTTTTGAAGGTTTCTTTTTGGGATAGTGAAGTAAGGAATTAATTCCCTAATTGGTTAGTTAAACAAGGAAGCATATCAGGAGAATTGGAGAATTAATTAGGCATTGATTTATATCATAAATCAATTACTTCAACCGTAAGCATTAATCTTTATATAAGGATAGGGATTAGGTGAATGTATTATAATCTCAAAAATGTCAGGTGAATCATCTCTTAAAGTTTTCTTCTTCCCTACTATTAGTCTTGTAATTTTTTTCTTATTGAGAAAAGTAATAAAATCTCCTCTTCCCAAATGGACGTTCACTAACAAGACGTTAGTGGAACCACTATAAACCTCTTGTGTTATTTCTTTTATTCCTAGATCTGTGATTGCTTTGCTGGTGATTATCTGTTGTTTGTTTTGCCTCATCATCAATCTGCTCCTATTCGTTTTTTTTTTCGCAACAGTACTTTCTACAATGTCCTTATACCCATCGAAATGAGTCCAAGCTTAATTAAATTTAAAATAGGTCGTTCATGCTAAGATAAAGAATTATCTAGTTAAATAAAATTGGGTCGTGACCACTTGTCAAATGTGGAATAATTGTACATAAACAATTTGGAAATAATGACTAGAAGTCAATATTACAAAAAACTCTATCAATCTTACTGTGAGAGGAGAAATTCTTACCTTCCCTCCATGTAAATGTGTTGCCTGAACCTTCATTTTCAGTCAGTCACTCGGCTTGTATGGTAGAGAAAACTTCCTCACCAACAAATTATTTAACAATAATTGATATATTCCGTTATTGCTCTCTCTCAGTCCGCCTTAGAGAAATTAAGCCATGATAACATACTTAAGTCTGGAAAAAATATAGGCTGTTGCCTGTAATATTGAAAGTCCAAGCACCTTCTATAATGTCCTTATACCCACCGAAATGAGTCCAAGTTTAATTAAATTAAAATAGGTCATTCGTGCTAAGACAAAGAATTATCTAGTTGAATAAAATTGGGCCGTGACCACTTGTTGAACGTAGAAGAATTGTACATAAATAATTTAGAAATAATGACTGGAAGTAAACATTACAGAAAATTCTATCAATCTTTCTATGAGAGGAGAAATTTTTACCTTCCCTCCGCGTAAATTTGTTGTCTAAACCTTCAATTTTAGTCAGTCCCTCAACTTGTACGGTAGAGAAAAATTCCTCACCAACAGAACGTAAGCTGAAAGAACGACCCACTTATCCGAGTGATGTAAAACCGTGTTAAAATCCCTAGTAATACTGCAGGGAGAAGAATTTGAACTAGCAGATGATTCAATATAATCTCAAATCTCCCTCCTTTATACCTGACTAAATAGCGCGTAAACCGTGGATAACAAAAACTTAAGTCCTCTGGTATTTTGTAAAATATCGCAAATAACATGATGATTTATATAGACATAAAACTCTAAACATTACTATCGTACACTATTAAAATTGTACTTTTCTCTTGTGGGAATTTGTTAATGCAAAATGTCCAACCTTGTTTGAAACCATGAATAAAAAATTTCATCGCTTCATCACTTAACTTATGCTCCAACAACACAGAAATTTTATAGTATGCAATATGACTCAAAACATCCATTTTTGATATTCACTAGGATGGACATTTATTGTCGGCAAACTGTGATTATTTCCCATTTTCAGAGTTATTATGAATAGAACTCCGATGACACTTGATTTTTGTCAATCAAGTGCAATACATATGTCATAAGTAATTATAAAGTAAGTCACAGAATATGTCACAGGTCTCAGTCATAGAATGCAGAAAATTAAACGGAGGCACGAGATTTATAGCTGTTCGACAAATGAGCCTATGTCCACTGAGTGTAATCTTTTGTTTATTGGATTGTTTGATTATAATTATTTTCCTGACTTGATATAAAAAAATATGGATAAAAGTAGTTGTAGTTAGGCTATTGAAACGTCCTTGCTAAGAGAAGATCCTCAATGAGCCATTTGGTCGTCTATTTGTAGCTGTAAAGGAGCATAAATCGGCAACGTAACAAAAAGTGAAAATAGTATCCAGAGTTCACCGGAGAAGACGAAAAGAGTTCAAATCATCCCCCTTTAATCAATAGGGATTGGTACCGATCCCTATATAGAGATCGTGTCTGATCCGTTTGGTGAACGATCGATGTGATGGAATAATGCGCTTAAGTCCTAGTTGCAACTCCACACACTGATCATATTCAGGCCTTGGCGCCAGACAAGGGCGGATCTGGCCCTGGGCAGGCATGGGCTGCAGCCCAGGGTCAGAGAACAAAAAGATTGCAGCATAAAAAAGTTGTTTTTCAATTTCCTATCACGCGTCCCTTTCTGTTTATCATTTCACTTCCCAATAAGAACCGCTTCAGATTTAGAAATCAAATTTGATGGAAACCCTTCAAATTCAAATCAAAACTATGTCAATTTGATATAAATTCAGTCTCATACCCATTCAAATTTCAAAATACTCACAAAACGAATCAAATAAGGAGTTTTGACTGCCGAAATTCAGTTTTGACAGCGTTATCGTAGTGGTGCATGCCTCCGGCGGTGTTGCTTGTGCAGAATCGACATTCAATTCAGTTCCTTCTTCCTTGAATTTTGGGTGGAATTGGAAGATCTTGCTTTTGGTTCCTTCTTCCTCGAATTCTGGGTGGAATTGTCATATCTTATTTTGTGTAGGCTTGAGGATTCAGGTTTGATTTGTGTTTTTCTAATAGAAACAGTGCATCAGTGTTATTAGATTGATGTTTCTTTTCCGTAGAATTCCGGCTGTAATATCTGTATTGCAAAATACAGTTTGACCTTTTTTTTTTAACTTTGAGTGGATTGCTGTAAATTGGGCAAACTTGGTTTGATAACATTACTAATAGGTTTGTTGTAATTTGTTTGAATAATTTAGACAAATTTTGATTATATGACATTACTAATTGCTTTATTGTAATTTGTTTGTGTAACTTAGCTAAATATTAGTTAGATGACATTACTCCTTGCTTCACAGTAAAATTTGTTTGAGTAAATTAGGCAAACTATAAAGTATTGTAATGTTATATTTAAATAGGCATCCTTATCCAACAATGCTATTTACTCGATGTACAAATTAAAATGCATTGCTACCAAGCTGTAAATTAGGCAAATTGTAAATTGTTGCCATTTTGTCATTTTAAATTCAACTAAATTTGCTTATATAATCATCCAGCAATTTCTTTTTGTATAAGCAATATCATGTTGTCAAATAATCATGCTTGGCAATGTATCTTCTTCACCAATGCATTGTTGTCAAAATTACAAGATACATTACTAAAATGTGAATTGTGATGTTGATGCTTGTTATTAAGTATTTTCTTCTTCTTTTCGTGTGTGTCTTATAGTAGTAATATTGAAAACACTGTAAATATAAAGTTAAAATTAAAAAAATCAACCCACCCCTTTGTTAATTTCTGGTTCCGCCCTTGGCGCCACACCTGATCTAGGGCTTGATCATATTTTTGATCTATTGAAGTCAAATGCAAAACCCAATTCCTTCGGTTTCTAAGGGTTTTAGGTCGATCTCTTGTTATTTGTTATCTTATGTGATGATCCATGAAAGTAATTGATGACAACACTTGATCCAATGCCTAGTTTGTTTTAGTCGATCTGATTATGTTGCAGTCGATTTGATCCCTACTAATGATCGAGCATATGCTAAATGTCTGAATCTACAGTCTGATTTCATGAATCCACAGTGATCTAATGGGGCTTGTATAGCCGATCCTGTGGAAGTGGAACTGACCAAATGATTCATACAAGAATGTAAAGTGATCCTTGATTCCTAAAGTGTTGGGGCCGATCAAGCAAAAACCCTATGATCCGATGGTGACTAGAGGTGATGACGAAAAATCCAGGTTGTGCAACTTTTTAATTCCAATTGTTCATTAATTTCAACGCTTAGCCCAAGTATTTCCGAGTTTGTGAAGGTCCATGCACGAGCCCCGAGCTACCCGATGATAAGAATTTTCAAGCGTGACTATCTTGTAAGAGGATGGGTCAACAAACTCACTAAAAGGATTTATGAATAATGTTCTTGTGATAACTTCTGAAAATGATTTGATTTGATCTATTGATTTTGATAAAGTGTACATGAAAATAGAGAGATTGTTGTTACTGAATTGAATGCTCAATACAATGTAAAGGAAACGTTATTTATAGATACATATGGATCTTTAGTCTTCAGGCTTCTAAGAGAGTTGGGCTTGGGCTTTGGCCTTTCTTCAATATGATATAATCTCAGATAATCCCAGCCGTATCCTTTATTACCCCTCCCCCCACAAATCAATACTAGGGTTAGGTTTTCAGCTTCGATCTCTTGAGCGATTCTCTGATTTCATCTTCAATTTCTCGTCTTCCCTGATGGCTTCTGCTAAGCTTGTTTCTCTGGTATGTGTAGATCTTTTACTTGATGTAGCTTTTAGTTCCTTTACTGCTTTGTTGTGCTTCTTGTCTTCAGATTCTTCCTTTTTCTCCTTAGGTCTCCAGCTCGGCTTCAGATCTGACGTCGACTTGATGTTTTGCTTCGTTTTGCTTCTGATGTCATCAACTCTCAAGGATTCTCTAAATTTGATGAAGTTGCTTGAGGACAGTGGTTTGGTGAGAGTGTCAGCTCTCTGGTAAGTAGCAGGTATGTGCCTCACCTCTATGTTTCCTTTCATCACTTGTTCTCTAACAAAGTAGAGATCAATTTCTATGTGTTTAGTTCTTGCGTGTAATATAGGATTTGTAGACATGTATACAGTGCTTTGATTGTCACACCATAGTATTGATTTGTCTTGCTTGATTTTTAACTCTAAAAGTAATGATCTCAACACATTATTTCTGCGGTAGCGTCGACAGTGCTCCTGTATTCAGCTTCTGTGCTGGATCTGGACACTGTTGACTGCTTCTTTGAACACCATGATACTATGTTGTCTCCAATGTAAATACAGTATCCTGTTGTTGACTTTCTATCATTTGGGTCTGATGCCCAATCAGCATCTTCATATCCTGTAATGTTGTAGTTGTTACATGCTTTGAAAGTGAGACCATAATCTGCAGTAGCTTTTAGATATCTTAGTATTTTCTTTACAGCTTTCCAATGTGTGTCCATAGGATCCTGCATGAATTGACACACCTTATTAACACTATATGATATATCAGGTCTAGTAATTGTTGCATATTGCAATGCACCAACTACACTTCTGTACTGTTTAGTATTGTATATGGGTTCTCCCCTGTATTTAGATACAGTTTGACTGCTAATCATTGGTATATGTTGACCTTTTGCCTCATGCATTTTTGCTTTAGTTAGTAATTCACCAATGTATTTTCTTTGGGATAAAGTAATTTCAATTGATGATTTCGAGTTTACTTCTATCCCAAGGAAGTAATTCAGATCTCCTAGATCCTTGATAGAGAATTGCTTGTCTAAGTACTACAACAGTTTGCTGATTTCAGTGTTATTGTTGCCTATAACAATTAGGTCATCAACATAGATAAGTATATACATTGTACAAACATTATCTGTTTTTATAAATAAGGAGTTATCAGATTTGGTAGGCTGAAAACCCATGGTAGATAGAGTTGATTTTAGTCTATCAAACATTACTCTGAGAGCTTGTTTAAGCCTATAGATTGCCTTGTGCAATTTACAAACAAGATTAGAATTCTGAACATATCCTTGAGGCTGTTCCATATACACATCTTCTTCAAGTATACCATTAAGAAATGCATTATTGACATCTAGTTGTCTAAGATTCCATCCTCTACTGATAGCAACAGTTATTATCACTCTGATTGTAGTTGGTTTGACTACAGGTGAAAATGTTTCCTTGTAGTCAAAATCTTGTTGTTGTGTAAATCCTTTTGCTACAAGTCTGGCTTTGTATCTTTCAATAGAACCATCTGATTTCCTTTTGATCTTGTATGTCCATTTACATCCTATAATATTTTTGTCTTGAGGTGGTTCAACTAGTTGCCATGTTTGATTTCTTATGAGAGCTTGATATTCATCATTCATAGCCTTAACCCATTTGTTATTAGCTCTTGCTTCCTCATAACTGCATGGTTCTGTCTGATCAGTGACAACAACATATGTTTTGGGCTTAAAAATTCCACTTTTGGCCCTTGTAATCATATGATGTGTGGGTCTGGCTTGTTGATGACTGTCAGGTTGTCCCTCATCATTTGTCTCTTCTTCATTAATAGTCTGATCTTCATCTCCATCACTATTTATATTGTCTTCATTATTATATGGGACAGGTGACATGCTGTGTTGGCTTGATGATTGAACAGTGTCACTGCTTGATGGTGTTGTTTCTTCATATGCTTTCACAGTCTCACCTGCACTCAAGAAGTCTGTGTATACAGGTATGGGAGGTATAGTTACACTAGCATCATGCAATTTCTTTGTGGTTTTCATAGTATTTTTATGATATGGAAAAATTTTCTCATTAAACATGACATGTCTGCTAATGTATACATGACCACTGTCATCTAGACATTTGTACCCTTTCTGATTGTCAGCATATCCTAGGAATGTACATGGTTTGGACCTGTAATCAAATTTATGTCTGTTATATGGTCTCAAGTAAGGATAACATAAACATCCAAATGATTTCAGAAAATTGTAATCTGGTTTTGTTTTAAATAACCTTTGAAATGGATTGATCCCTTTAAGTACCTTGGTAGGTAATCTATTTATTTAGTACACAGAAGTTTTAAAAGAACCAGGCCAAAATTTTAATGGCAATTTTGCTTGAGCTAATAGTGTCAAGCCTGTTTCAACAATATGCCTATGCTTTCTTTCCACCAGTCCATTTTGTTCAGAAGTGTGTGGACAAGTAATTCTGTGAATTATTCCCTTTTTCTAGAAATAATCTTTCAATGGTTTATATTCTGCACCACCATCTGACTGCAACACTTTTAGCTGAAAGTTAGTTTGTTTTTCAGCGCGAGTGATGAAATGTATTACAGCATTACATGTATCAGACTTTGATTTTAATAAGTAGATCCATGTGTACCTACTATATGCATCCACAAATAATATATAGTAATTGAACCCATAATCTATGTTAGTTGGTGCAGGACCCCAGAGATCTGTGGCAACTAACTCTAATGGTCTAGTGTATTCAGTAATTGAGTCTGTAAATGGCAACTTATGAGATTTACCCATTTGACAATAAGTGCATAGGTAAGGTAGGGAAATGTCATTACATTTAATATTGTTTTCAACAGTGACCTGCTTAGTAACACTAGTACTAGGATGACCTAGTTTATTGTGCCATGTATCAAATACACTTATTTCTTTCTCAGAAACATTATTACTGAAATAGCAATTCAGTTTTCTTCTTCCATCATTGTTGTAGGAATTTTGATTGAATTTGTATAGTCCATTGACTTCATTGCCCTGCAACAAAATTTTATTGGCTAGAATGTCTTTGATTAAACAGTATTCAGGAAAGAATTCAAAATATACTTGATTGTCCTGAGCAAACTGTGACACACTAAGTAGATTCTTCTTTATGTCTGGCACTCTTAACAGGTTTTTCAGGAGTAAATTTTTATTGTCATTTAACATACCACAACCTATGTGAGTTATACAGATTGACTTACCATTTCCCATAGAGACAGACTGCTTACCTCGATATTCTTTGCATCCCAGATTTAGATTTTCTAGGTTGTTTGTTAAGTGATTGGTCGCTCCAGAATCAGGATACCAGCTTTCATCATTTATGTGATCTGTTCTTGCTATTTCTTCACCACTCGCAGTCTTTCCATCACTTTGATTAGTTGTATCATTTTGCATTATTTCTTTGATTACTTGTAGACTGATTGGGTGTATAATTCTGATTGAATCTAAAGTAACACTTCAATGCTGTGTGTCCAACCCTTTCACAGATTTGACATTTTGGCCTGTTATTGTTGTTATTTCTGCCTCTGCCTCTTCCTCTGTTACTATTTAAGCCTCCTCTTCGAGGATTTTGTACTGATCTTTGATTTCTGTTTCTGAAGCTGTTTGCATAGTTTATGGATAGATTTGTTTCTTGAATTTTCTCGCTTTCTAATCTTGCCTCATGAGATAGCAGAATTGAGTGAACCTCTTCCAGAGGTGGTGTAACCCTTTGAGATGAGATGATTGCTTCAACAACTTCATAATCATTGCTCAGACCATTCAAAATATTCAAAACTTGCTCAGATTCAGTCACTTTCTGACCTGCAGCCTCAAGTTGATTACTTAATGTCTTCATCTTAGATAGTCATTCTCTCATAGTCCCATTACCTTTCCTAGCATTCTGAATTTTTCTTCTATAATGCATTATTTTGGCAGAGGATTGAGCATTAAAATTTCTTTCAACATTTATCCAAATTTCATTAACGGTTTTGCACCCTACCACCTAAGATATGGGACTGTTGCTAATAGATGATAACAACCAAGAACTAATTAGCCTGTCTTGTCTGTGATACTTTATGTATTCCTCATTGGGTATAACTCTGTTTTCTTGATCAGTAATATATGCAGATGGAACATGTAAGGTGCCATAGATATACCCCTCAAGACCATATCCTTGAATAGCTGTTTCTATTTAATATTTCCAATTCAAATAATTTGTTTCATCATGTTTTATTGAAATTAATTGAGTCTGAGGGCTAATGGATGTCTTGACTAATTGATCTACACGTGATGGAATGATTGGGGGTGTTGCAGGTGGAATATTTGATGAGACAGATCCAGTTCCAGATTTGTCACCCATGATGACAAAATGAAATTAAGAAAATATCAGAAGAGAAACTTACAGAACTTAAGTTTAGAATGCCAAAATCAAGGTTGAACTTCAGAAGTTTCTTGCAAATAGGGAGTAACTAGTCTCCTTCTTCTTCTTTTTTAGTATGGCAAGGCTTTTTTGAATGACTTTCTTGAATTTTCAGGTGATCTGAACTTTGTTTTTTTTTCTTCTTCTGATTTTCTGATCTGTCCAAAAACTGATTGTCAAGATTTGTGCAGCCAGTTATGGTTGCTTGGCGGGGCTTGGGTCTGCAGCAGTCAAGAAAGTATTATTGGCAAGGCTCAGATCTGATGCAGCCGGTGACTTTGACTTGGTGTGGCACGGATCTTGATGGTCACGACAATTCTCACATGATAAGTGTGTACACTTTGATGAGAGGAATCCCCAAATGATGAAATTTCTCTGATGGGGACGCCAATTCGATTCTTTACTGATTTTCAGATGCGAATCTTGCTGTTAAGCGAGAAGCTCTGATACCATAAAAGGATTTGTGAATAATGTTCTTGTGATAACTTCTGAAAATGATTTGATCTATTGATTTTGATAAAGTGTACATGAAAATAGAGAGATTGTTATTACTGAATTGAATGCTCAATACAATGTACAGAAAACGTTATTTATAGATACATATGGATCTTTAGTCTTCGGGCTTCTAAAAGAGTTGGGCTTGGGCTTTGGCCTTTCTTCAATATGATATAATCTCAGATAATCTCAGCCGTATCCTTTATTACTCACTTTGCTCTTTCTATACCATCTATTTTTCATTTGAGTTTGAGATATAAATTCTGACTACACAGGGTTGTTATTTATAATCCATTAACAACATTAGACGAATATTCAAAATTGCTCGAGTCTTGAATGCTTCTCCTAGTAATTCTAAGGCTAGAGTTCTGATTAAATGAAGTGTTCACTTTTTGTTCAGAAGAATGATCACTAAGAGGTATGCTAGCGTGAGTCGCTCAAATCGCGACTGTAACCTCACTCACCATTTGATTGGCTCCTACATATTTTCTTTTCTAATTTAAAACTAAAAATGGCTCCTATTTGCAGATATCAGACCAATTAGGAAGCGATTGCATGTACAGTCGCACAACTAGCGACTGTCCATAGCAATATCCGATCACTAATTAATCGTTTACTTTTAGAAGAAACAATATCACTTTCATTATTAAGTATTAACCAACACCTGTTTACCTTTTCTATCGTTTGTAGGAGACCCATCAGAAGATGATGTTCATCTCATTCCTTTCAGAGCAGCCAACATTATGAATTATTCACATTATCCATGTCCATGTCCATGTTGGACGCACTGTCATCCGAACGTGCTTCATTTGTATTCTGCACACTGTTTACTACTATTTGTTTTTGAGAGTTAAGAGGCCATTTATTATTATCATTTGTAATCTTATGGTAAACTCAGGCCGCCTGAACGTTACTCACGAATTAATCAAATTGTCCTTTAATTTTTCCATGACATTTGCATGTTATTGTCGGTAGGAGTAGCAGAGCTCTGCATATATAACATGCCAAAAAAATGATACGTATTACACTTCAATGGAAACCTTTCATATATAACATCCTGCCACTTGTATTATTTGTTGCATCTTCTGTCGAAGAGATCCAGGTCAATAATTAAGCAGGAACCCAACTCAAATAATATAACCTTATTATATTACGGCTGATCATCAGGAGGAACATCGAACGTGAATTCTTAGTCGACACTTCCTGAAAACCTTCATGTGAAATTTGCACTGAATCCTTATTATCCCTACTTTCTGCCGTTAAGCACCCTTGTATAAACTAATATTATTGTACAATGGCGTAAAAACCGACCATTAAGATGTTTAACATAAAATGTAAAATTATATGTTAAAACTTATTTTAAAACAGATTGTGTGGTTTAAGAGAAATTAGAAGTAATTGAAAAAGTGTAAATCCAATTACACATCATAATGCATGCAAACCAATTTAAAACTATGAATATGCTATCAATGTATTGATTTGAAAAAGTCACAAACACATATGTGCAGTTTCATTATATATCAAGTAAGATCAATATACTCTTCATGATTAGCTATTTTGCAGCTCTAAATCGTTAATGAATTGAAAAAAAATAAAAGGACAAACATAACAAATATAAACTCAAAATATATCATCATACCAATGAATATTTAATTGAAATAAAAAAGGCAAGAATAGATGTAATAAATAAATCATAAATTATTGAACTAGTTTATTTAAATAAATGACTTAAAAGTACCATTGTTATTTGAAAAACTGAAATGCTGAAGATAAAACTAAAACTGGAATATGCCATTGTTGATATTTCTTCCAATATAAAGCTTGATTCAGCTGACTAATTTCTGACAAGATTTAGATCTATTAACTTCAAACTAATTAGGTTATCAGTCAAGTAGGCATAATTCTCTAATGGTCGATTTCACAGGTATTACTTCTTTACAAACGCTCGAGGCAGAGACCATACAAAATTTTGAAGCAACAATTGCACGCAAGTATATGAAATATGACCTTGACATTATGCGAACATAAAAATAGTTGAGCAAAAGAATACAGAAGGGAAAAAGATTCAACATGTACATAATACACTAAAATGTAGCCTTATTTCTCGGTTTTCACTACATCTCCACATGACAAATATGTATTTCATAACAAGTTACAAGAGTGGGGAATACACTTTGTGAATGTCAACTATACACTTTTTTTTAAAGACAAGGGTACTTATATTACAATCAATAGGGTATACAGAGAAGTTCGAGCTGACAACAAATACAATAACACACAAACCTAACGAATTCTATACCAAATAAAAATGCCAGCTCGAACAAAATATGGAGCACACTACCAACAATACAACATAAAGACACCAAGAAAGAGCTCCACAAAACACAGAGACAAAAGACAAGACCATCCAAAGAATAGCCTTCATGCAATACAAACAGCAGCTCCTATAGAAAACAAAAGATCCCACGACAAATCCCTCCAAACTGAGAGCAGAGAGTTGTGCCCACTATCCAGGTTATCAACTGCAAAATGCCACTACAAACAAACACTGCAATACCACCGAAGCCCAAGAAGAGATATAAACCTTCATAGCAAAAGGAGCAGCATAAAACACCAAGACAAAGATGAACAAGAGAACTGCGCCACCAAATACAACCATTTCCACTTAACTAAACAAAGCTTTCAAACCAAGTCAAAACTACCAACAAAGTTTCAGGCAAACACTTATAAAATAATACCCAATAGACTATTAAACAACACCACCATTAGATACTTTACTTATTTTTCCTTCACCTTTAGATTTTCTTGTTTTGAATCGAGTTTGCATTTGATGCACAAGTTTATTCCGTTCTGGGTTATCCTCAACCAATGGTTCATCAGAAGCAAACTTATAATCCTTTTTGTAATTACTGATATTAAATTCCATTCTCCTCTTTTTGAAACTGTTTTTTGAGCTATAAAAGCTATATGAACTGTCTGATTCATACATTGAAATATCTTTGCATAAAGGATCCTCACTATTTTGAACTTTACAATAATCCCCAATATAATCCTCTCTAGCAGTCTTGTCTTTCTCTTCATTACAACCTAATGCTTTAACCAACTTATTAGACTGCTCACATATATCATTCCTAGACCTTTTATCATCCAAATTCTCTGTTGGATAATTATTTTTACTAACATTACCTTTCTGAACTTCAATCTCAATACACTCATTACGTTTCTCCTGAAATTCTCCAGCACACAACTGATTATTACCCTCTTTATCTTGCGGAGCATCCTTAACCTCATTTATCATTATTTTTGTAGAATTGATAGCTTATGAAATTCTATTTCCATAACTATCAGAATTGTTCATTTTCTGACGGAGATCAAAGACATCTAAATCCATCTCTTTCACTGCAGTTGGGTTTAATTTTGGAGCCCAAACTTTCATAGATTTACAAACTTCATCTGTGTGACCAAACACTTTACATTCAGATTAAACAGTAGGCACCCATTCATAAACTACTTTCTGACATACAATATCTCCATTAGAGCATTGAACAGGAATGTACTCAGGGAATTGAAAGTCAACAGTTACCTCAATAAGAACTCTAGCATATAAATTTTCGAACTACATTTTTTGTTGAGTTATCCAATTTTAAAGGAAGCCCTATTAACGAAGAAATTCTAGTAATACCCTCAATGGTCCAGAAATCCAAATCAGATTAGGAAATTGAATCCAAATAGGTAATGCATGTAAAAATTCTCTGTTTAATTTCAATCCTGGAACCATTTTTTTCATAATTATTAATCTCTTATTATAGTAGTACGGTCCACCAGTTAAAATCTTATCACATTCTTCTCCACTTTCACATTTAACAATATAAAAACCATTTTCTCTAGAGAACAATTGAAATCTACCCTTCAAATCCCAAGTTCTGTCTATGTAGGCTTTAAAAATGGCAATATGGCCTACTTCCAAAGACACAGAAAGCAGTAGTATTAGTTCATCTACCTCTAGCTGCTTTGGTTAATACCTCATTTATAATAGCGATTTTCATACTATCCTTAATAGTAGGCTCATAAAATTTCAGTTGAATCGAAGATTGATGAAAATTATTTTCTTTAACATTATCAATCCAAGCCCTTGACTGTGAATGATTAATCGGATTTACAGAATTTCGATCCTTGGAATTAGATCTGAATTTTGAGATTTACCTTGGACTTGAGATCTCTCCTGGATTGCATGTCGTCCTGGAGATCTTAAATCTGGAGGCACATCCAATCTATGGTCGGAGGCCGAAATATTGGCGATTTTAGATTTGAAATTTGGGTATTTTGAAGTACCCGAGGTCGCCATTAAATGATTTTTCTCATAGCCATTTTTCGTATTTGGACAAGGGTTCCTGAATATTAACTATACACTTTATGAATGTCAACTATATACTGGTGCATTTTCACCATGAAACACCATCTCTTACTTCAAAAGTACAAGAGTTTGCATTGGAGCACAGATTCAGGAAACGTTACCTCAACTGAAGTTGAAAGAAGTCACCAAGTGGAATTCCTTGAAGCGCCATTAGTTCCTCAATAGTCCATCCTTTATTATCAGGTAATAAAGTCTTTTTTTGAGTACCGGTCACTCTCACACCATGTCGCAATTATTTTTTTATTGAACTTGTTGTTAACCTGCCTTCGGTATACATCGTTTTTTATCGTTTATAATGCTAATCAAAAGAAGAAAAACCCTGAAGATAAAAGTAAATATGTACCATTTACCCAAATTGTTTGACCATGTACTGGCACACTCAGTGGATTGTCGTGAACCCGATTAAACAATTGCATGTCATTTATATTTTGGATTAAATGAACCCACTCATGGGGAAACACTTGAAAATTACTTGTATAACAAATAAAAGTCAATCAACCGAGTAAGAGTTTGATACAAGGTAGCACAACATATCAACTAGATAATAGGCTAATGTTAAAGTGAAACCATTAGTGGAATATGTTACTTTAATATGGACATCGGTAAATGTCTTTTCATCTCTATGTGTTAAATCAATGACATTTGACAAACATAGTATAACTGAACAACCTAAATGGTATAGAAGCCAGAAACCATGATTATCCAATTAAAATAGTGTACAAAAGGAAGCATTTTGGTTTCTAATCCTATAGACTTCAGTATAATAAAGAAAATCGTTACCTCTAAGAAAATTCCATCAACTCTGTTGTAACTGCAGTACGTGCAATACATGGTATTTGCAGACCTCCACCATCCAGCTTAAAAAAAATCACAAATATACAGTGTAGCGACCCGAACTTCCCCGTCGGCCTAAACCGAACAAGAAGGCGGATTGCTTTGAGAACAAGACTAATCGGAACACAAACGACAGAATATTTCATTGTTATTACAACAATTTACATCAGAGTACAAGAATATAACAGGGCATGAATAAATATATACAACTGAAAAATATCAGAGGTTAAATTACAAAGCAGCGGAAAAATAATACATAACACAACTGAAAGAAATACACGGATATAGAGCTTTCCGAATATGGCTTCAGCTGCAAATCTAGGATCCTGGAAAAAGAAATATCTATAGAACCAAAACTACTAGCTTTCCATGAAGAAAATAAGGGCACCCAGAGTTTAGGTTAAAATAATAAACTCCAGGTCAGTCATGAGACTGGTGTGAGAACTAAAACAGTTATTTAAAACCTTACTTTAAAAATAAAGTAAATCAAGGGACCACGCAGTATAATATGGAACGGGTTTTCTCCCAAGAATACCAATGCATAATATAGTTTATATACAATGCAATGCTTTTGGAAAAATGAAGCTGTTATATGACTCAGGTCCCATCACACAATGCAACGCAAGCCGGAGGATAGATTTTTACCTTATAATAACCAAACATGCTTGGTACGTTTAAAACAAATCATTTTGATATTACTATAAGTGTATAGAGTCAAAATCAGCATCAAACATAAATGTATCAATCATAAACGACATGGGTACCATATATCATGTCGCCATGCTAGGCTCTACAACTAAAATCGAAAAGTCACGTATTGGAAATTGGTTTTTCATCTATGAGTCGAGGCCAGGGATGGCTCCTCATCGTTCGAGACACTCTAGGAAATGCCTCAGGTCGCACCCTTAGCAACATTCGATCTTCAAGGCTGATCCTCTCTTAATTTTTAGGATTAGTTATTCCCTGAACACACATTTCCCGGTCCTATTGAACCTATCCATCGGCCCTGTAGTGACCAATATACCCGAGGCGCCTCGCAATCCATCATCCACATAGGCAAAAAAATATAAATGTCTAGGCTCCATACCATGACACCACCCATAGCTAGAAAGAAACATCGTGCACTACCTGCAGTCACGATCCCGTTTTTGACTTATAACATGGTGTGAGGCTCACGAATTAAAACTAACCACAAAGCTATGCTATTTATAGCCGTGATTTGATCATCAACCACAAGACTCTTCTTTTCAATGGAAGCCTTGATCATTTGCATCTTAGCATGCCACACAGGCAATTCACGCCATGCAACTGATGTCTATCGATATATAACCTTTAAGCTCGTACGTCTCAGAGAAGGGTGTTAAGCAAGAGAATAAATTCTATGCCACCAAACAGATATATATTTAATAAAAATCAATCAACACAGAATAAAATCTAATGTCAGACACACATCCATTTTCAAGTCCGTTCTGGGTCTGAATGAAACCAGAGGCACCTTATTCCTCGTCCCATATGTCCAATACAGGAGAGAGGTCTTCGCATATTCGGTCGGTCTCCAAGTACGTCTGGACGATCACCACTTATTACCTTGTCTTGGGTGTACAGCCCAATCAAGACATCAGTAATCATCCAAACGATGTGAAGATCTCCAGTCTTCAATCACCGTCTTCATCGTCGACTTATCGTCAAATCAATTATTCAGAATGGGTATAAACCCGGCCTTTCCGAATAATTCACGTATCTTATAATCAAGTGCTACAAAAACACAACATATGTCTCATTCCAATTCAGAATATTCTTTTGTTCGAATATTCACATCTTTAGGGATAGGTTCCCATTAATTTTATCAAAGATAAATTCTTTTAAATTTATACTTTAATTTTCCTTTGGATATCAATTCTAAACTAAATTAAGGTTTATCAACTAGTCGGGATTATCGAGGCTTACCGAAGTAATCATTTATTTAATTTCCCAATCCCAACCTATTCATCCCATGGAGTAAAACTGGTAATACTCTATATCTAACACCACAGTGTTATTGGTAAATTTAATCACCATTTCACGTTCAAATCTAATTAAAGATTTAACTAACGCCTGGAGTAAAAACTGGTGGTACTCCATTCCCGATCATTTCCCAAATTTGATAATTTAAATTATTACATTCACACTTCAATCTAATTAAAGATTCATTAAAACTCCACTTAATTTTAATCTTCCCAAAAATGATTATTTAACTTTGGGAAATCAAACATGCCACATCGACAATCTACACCGTACCATTGATTTCTGCCGATATATAACATTTAAGCTCATATGTCTTCGAGAAGAGTGTTATGTAAGAGAATAAATTCTCCGCCACCAAATAGATATATATTTAGTAGAGATTAACAATACAGTTCGAAATACAATGTTAGACATGTAATCTTGTCTTTAACTGGGTTAATGAACTAATGTCATTTAAAACACAGTTCACGATAAACCCAAAATCCCATTCCATTAATAATGGAATCTTCACGGAAAAAAGATCAATATATAATCGATATCAATTTCCGTATTCGACTAATAATATAAATGGAATAACGACAAAGCCTTTTAAATTCCATATATATTAACAGTCTCCCTCCATAGAAGCTCACTTCGATTATTACTAAATCGAATTCCATTCAATTCCAATTTAATATATTAAATTGAAAAATTTTACTTTGGAAAATTTTCATTAATCTTAATTAAAAGTTTTATAAATTCCAAATCACATTTCACTGTTAATTTGAGTTAAAGAACGAATGTCATTTAAAACACAGTTCACATTAAACCCAATTCACATTCCATTTTATTCCAATTATTAAATATAATTGGAAACTCTAATAATCTTAATTAAAAGATTTGTTCTTTTCATATGGGGTTTAAGAACAGTGTTATTGAAGATACCATTCACGACATACCCAAAATCCAATTCTTTTATTCAATTCCAATTATATATTAATTAATTGGAAAACATCACTAAATCTTAATTAAAAGATTTATTTTTTTCTCAACCGGGTCTAAAAATAGTATTATTTAAGACACCATTCACGATAAACCCAAAATCCAATTTAATATTAAATACTAGGCTCTGAATAGAAATTATATCTGCTTATATTCAATATCAAATTCTGAAACTAACACATATCGTATGGGGAATAACGATATATATCTATCTTCCAAATTCCTCCACAATATTCGTATAGTCACAGAATCCATTATTGAAATATTTCGAAGATTATTTCTATTCAAATCCATTCCAATTCATATATTGGAAATTCCTGGTTAAATTAAAACCATTTCCCTATCCAATTTATTTATTTAAAAATTAATGGATTTCAAATCTAGTTAATAACTAGTTCATTTTAATAAAAATATATTTTTATCTTTTCAAATATGGAATTTTTCATCCTAATTCTTTCCAAGTAATTTATTATGATTTTAGACAAATTATTAATATTTTTTAATAATTTCGCTAAGGCCCTTTCAGTCGATTTCCATAAACGGTCATCGAAGTGCACTTACATCTACCTTTTCCAAAATTGATTTGGACATAATTCCAAATCCAACTGTTAGATTTCAAATCTCTTATATTAGTTGGAAAGCTCTTTTCGATACGGACCCAATGATTCCAGTTTTAGGAGAATCCGACGGTCGGATCTCCCGTAATGTCAATTCGAAGTCAATGGTCGAAATTCGCGAACGGTCGTGGCGCGACGCGTTTTATTCATGCCATTAAATATATATAATATATATTATACATATTTTGTCGATTTCCCTTTAAAACGTATTTTATAAATGGTTTATAAATTTGTTTTAAAATGATTCCCACATTCATTTCAATTTTAAATCAAAATTGAATATTCCTTATCATTGTAATACTTAAGTGATAATATTTTCAAAATATCAGATTTTGAAATCATTTCCTTTCCGATATTCATTATAAAAATGAATAAAATCGATATAAATATTGTTCGTGTTAAAATGACGCAAATATAATCAACACGGCTTCACACATTTCAATATTTTCGTGTCCATCCCAAATCGGACATCAAATTCACATTATTATCCTCTACTGAAAATTATTTCAAAATATTCGTCATTTTAAAATATTTCCTTAATTTTTGAACTGGAATCATACCCAATCAATTACCATATAATGTTAGTTATATGGATTTCATACAATACATGCGTATAACAACAATAATAATCAATCAACCATCATTCTGAGTGCCTTCTACACTGTATAAGCATTAAGTATAAATAATTACTGCTTTCTACAGTCTGTCAACCAATCGATTGATATACAACTAAACAATTGGGATTGGTGCACGTCAAATACCATCCCAATACCCGTATGGGGTTTCAACCAACAAATACTGAATATTATTTGTGCAATTGGGCGACGTGTAAAATTTATTGACCCAATCGATATCACAAAAATAGGCGAGCACAAACAAGTCGTCCGACTTGTAAATAGTTGTGTAAACTTATTTTTAACTATCCAATAGTTATTTTATTTATCGCAGTTATAAGCTAAAAATAATATTTTCAACTAACTAAATATTTCAAACACTTTTTAGAAAATTTCGGCAGCATAACGGCACGATACTAGAACCGGAATAAGGTCTAGCCTTATCCCGCGCCTAATACTGGCTTGCGCCATACACAAACCAAATTCAATCAATTCCATTCGCATCCCAAACCAAATTCAAATAATTTGTTAATAGGGTTGCCAAACCCTATTAAATAACAATCAATCAAAGAAATAAATCAACCAAATTTCCACAATACAATCTAAAAAACAATCATGGTTTGTACAATAAATAGTGTCGGGGGCTATTAAGCCCTGTTTGCAACCTAAAATATTTTTAACTATAAAATAAATTAAGTGTGAAGGAGTTCTCACCTTTGGTTTCCACTCCGTCATTCTTTAATGGATGATTTGGATTTTGTTCTTCTTCCAATTAGTTTCATCGCAATCTGTTTTACGTGGTTTATGTTAAAAATCATATTTTTAAACAACGATCTTTATAAATAAAAATCACATTTTTATTACGCTATATATATTAAAAATAAAAAACACGATGTTATATAATTAAAAATCACATTTTTAACACAATGTTATATAGTTAAAAGTCACATTTTTAACACGATGTTATATAATTAAAAATCACATTTTTAACATCAATGCTATTTATATAAAAGTCACGTTTTCAAACTAAAACTATTTCTATAAAAATCATATTTTTATCTAAAACCATTTCTATAAAAATCATATTTTATCCAAAACTATTTCTATTAAAATCATATTTCTATTTCAATGGCATATATATATAAATTATATTTTTATTTAAAACCATGTTAATGACTTAAATAAGGTAATTAATAAACTAGTTAAATTATATACCTTACTTCTTCCATCAGTAACATTGGAACCCGCATGAACCCATTAGCTCGCGCCCTAAGGTTGCTCTTTGCGCACAAATCGAGGCATGATGGGGCCTACGACGGCGCTGGTGGGGGTCAGAGGTGGCGGCAGGGTAGCTGGTGGTCGGAGGGAGGTCCAGCTGGCGGCGCAGGGGGTTCGACGATGGTTTGTGGTCGATTTGGGGCTGTGGAGGTTCGGAGAAGAGGAGGGAGGAGCGGAGGAGGAGAGGGAGGGCCTGAAGGGGACGACGTCGTCGCGCTAGTGGCGGGGAGGGCGGCGCGGTGGAGATTGGGGTGGGGCGACGGGGATCGAACAACAGGTTTTTTTTATCTGTTTTGAGCGACGGTGAGGGAGAGAGAAAAGGGTTGACCCCTTATATAAATAATTTATTTAATTATTTCATTAATTCCAAAAAGTAACTTTTTAATTCGAACTCCAAATCGAACTCACCGACTGTCGTCCCTAGCTAACTACCCCCATTTCGAACACAATGGGATATGTCCGTAAGCCAATTCTATCGTTTCGATCAGTTTAGTTAAAACTAAAATATAAATTAATATAGCATTCAAAATTGATTTCAACGTACATTTTAATTTATCAAGGCCACATACTAACTCCAAAAATTCCAAAAAAAAATCTAGCTATGTTTTGACAATATGGTCTTAATAAAACTAATTTCGTCGAATTTGGAGACCATTTGAAGAATGGTCATTTTCCGGTCGATCCAATTCAACTAAAATTGATAAAACACGTTTTCTTTTGCCACGCTCATATATTAATTCCAAAAATTGGAATCTAGCAATAATTTGACATTCCGGATCCAACAAAAGTGGTTTTGTCAAAAGACGGAGGTCATTTGCAAAATAGCTATTTTTAAGGGCTATGTTTTATATTAATATATATATAAATTCCATAACGACTATTTTAAATTTTAAACAGGATATAACTTTTAATTTATATTATGAAATCTGAAATTTTCACATTCTTTAGAAAGATACAATTAAACTGATTCAAGTATTTCTTGTTTCACTGAAACCCGATTTATTTTGAATTAAACTGATTCAAGTATTTCTTGTTTCACCGAAACCCGATTTATTTTGAATTCTGTACATTCATTTGAAATTTAAAATCAAATTTTCAAAACTACCATGCTATTTCAGGCTCGTTATATAATTAAAATAAATTTATACATTCTAACTTCGATTTAAATAAATTTTAAATCATTATTATTTAAAATAAATCATTTTAAATATTAAAAATCCATAAAATTGCTAAAATAAAATTTTTAAATTGGTTCTAAAAATCCGGGTTGTTACATACAGTTCTTTTTTTTATAGGAACTTTCACAAATCAAGATAAACTTTTATTCATATATAAAAAAGGTGAAATGCTAGCCAGGTCAATCCTAAAAGCCTCTTGGTGTAAAGTACACATATGATGCCAATTACCAATTTATTGAAAATTTTCTACCATGCAATGACGCTTGTATAAGGTAAAGCCAAATCACAATTTCATACATTTCAAATTTATTAAATATAAGCTTTAGAAATAGATATTTTTCAATTGACTACAGTTTTCGACAAAACGAATTTTATTAAATACGTATAGCTAATTATTGTTAGATTTCAAATTTGGAGCCAATCGGAGTTGTTTTGTGAGCGCGTGAAGTTAAATGTGAACCGACTAATAAATTAGAATTAAAATAACTCTGTTTCGCTAACGGTGTCGGATTTCAATGAAACAAATTTCATTGGGTCCGGAATGTCAACATATATTAGTACGTCCGTGTTTAGAGTTCGCGAATGTCAGTACGAATATAGGACGCACAACGTAAATAATGGTACAACAAATTGACTATATAAAAACCAATGTATAAAAATATATGTAAAGAAAATAAAAATGTGTTGGCCACATTGTTTCTTCCTTTCTTCTCAAGTCTTGTTCGAATCTACGGGTGTTGTTTCTATGCATATGCCCATCCTATTACCAAGGTTTAATTTTGCACCTAAATCTGATAGTCGGTTGTTTAACTATCAAATGTATAAACAGTGATCATCCAAGGTTTAATTTCCCATAAAAATCACCAAGCCTCTTTAAAATGAATCTTTCGTTATTAAATCCCATTTCAAAATACTTATTTGAAATATTTAAATACTTATATCCTAATCTAAGTATATTTGCAAAATATTATATTTTCAATATTTAGGAAATATATCCATAACTTATTATCAACAAGTTTATACAAAAGGCATTCTTATTTCCAAATCTTATTTAAAGGATCAAACAATGTGATGTTAAAAAAAAGAAATGGACATAAGAATAAACCCAAACACGATTCCTCCAATGTTAAGTGCGGAATTAATGTCTAGACCATCATATTTAAGAAGATCCAATTTGGGAGAATCGCATCTCAAGGACAAAATGAACAAAAAATTGTTCCATAAGGACAAAGGGCTAAAATTTTATCCATAAGGGCAAATTTTAGTGTAAAGGTAGGAATTCATGGGCCCACTATAATTCCTCCTTTTACAGTAAAATTTGTCTTTATGGATAAAATTTTAGCCCCTTGTCCTTATGGAATAAATTTTTGTTCATTTTGTTCTTCACACTATTTTCCTGTTTTCAAAATTCCTTATTGAAAATATATTCATATTTGCAAAGCCCTTTTTAAACTAAATTATTTATAAAAATAATTTATATTTATAAATACTTTACTTAAGTATTATCTCCCTCAATATTTATATAACTAAGAATTCCATATACAAACCAAGTTAAAGAGTAATCTTTTATTATTTGAAACCTCACAAATGAATCATTCCTTATCTTAAGACTAAACTATAAACATAGATTATTCTATCTTAAAATATATTTGATGGGTAATTAATAAGTCTTGGAACCATTATGAATTAATGATTATTAAATTTAAATCAAATAAATAACAATCATTATTATAAAAAATGATACTAATTCTTTAAATTCTTCTCAAGCACATAATAATCAATTTATCTTTTAGCAATGTAAATTGTTAATTATAATCATTATTGATAAATAAATTATTATGCTTAAAACATTACCAATAAAATAATTATTTAACTTTAAATCTTATAATCAAAGAAATAACTTAACTTTTAAGTAATAACTATTACTATTAAATCTTCTTTTAGATAAAAATTTATCAACTTCAAACCTTATTATAAAATAATTTAAAATATTTCAAATAGATCATTACTAACTTGAAACATGATTTATAACCAAATCAACTATATTTTAAAACCATATTAAAAACAGTGATTCTTCTTTTAGAAACATTATGGAATGTACATAAATAATTGTTTTCTAATACATTTGATTCCAATGAGCTAAGTGACTACAGTTACGCGCTGGTTATATCTCTATCTCAGAAAAACCATAAGCAATTATAGCAAAAAATTCATTACTTTAAACATTTATTTCATGAGGCTTAGTAATCACAATGGTACTTAAATAAGCTATCACATATTTTATTTATCTTTTAGACAAACATAGTATTTACATGAACATGCATATGTAAATAAACAAACAATTAGTAGTTAAAAGCTAATATAACACTTGTTCAATAACAAGTAATTGGAATAAACAAAATGTCCAAAATAATATAAATAACATATTGGTAGTTTATTCTGCTAGCAGATGTCAATTAAAACAAGTTCATTTAATTTCTAAAAGGTGTTTATTTGGCCAACTAGATAACACCAAGAATTTGATTTATATTAACTATGCTATAATTAAATAATGTAATCAATAATATTTTATTCAGTCATTCACATAAAATCATATACTTGCAATAAATGTTGGATATAAAATAAACTCAAAAATGTCTAATAACAATTCGAGATGCTACATCGTGATCCTAATCAGATTCAAACAAACTAATAGCATTTCAAGATTCAATCTCGCAATCCCATATTTCATTCAAACAATCAATCAATTTGATTAATTCCAACAAACAATTTATATTATTATAATTTTTCTAAACCATATACACACAAATTTCAAAATCAACAGATAATAAATATTTTTGTCTGTTATATTTTATAATAGAAGATCAAAACAGTGAGTTTTACTCACCTTTTCTCCAGCTATCGGCGATGCTTTTTTAATCCGGTTAAATTTAAACGACGTTTGAAATTTTCCAAAATTCCCAATAGCTTCAAATGCTACAGTCAATTTCATAACCTATCCTACGACAATACGAGTTCAACACAACTGAGGGTGTCTTGATTTTTCCTCCTATAAGAAAGATACGTGCTTTATAAGATTTCAATTTGAAAACATAATTATAATTTATAAATGCTAATTACCGATTCAAATTCCTTACCCCCAAAAGCTTCTTCTCCCTCTCAGCAAAAGCATAGCCGAAGTCTACTTCTTCTCCAAAACCATAACCAGACTCTATCTCTCATCCCTTTCTCTCCCTATCCAACATGAAACGAGATCTATCTTCTCCATTGCACTCTCCTTCAAACACCACTCCCTGACAAAAAAATCACCTCATAACCGCTCCATCTTTGCAATTTGCATCCCCTATTTCAAAATCCGGTTACTGGCAACTACCCACCATTAACACAAGCTCCACCCACCTAATTCCAGCCATCAGCCACTGAATCACGTGAAACTGCCACCATTTCGACAGCACCTTCTTTGCGTGGCTCGATCGAAAAACTCAAAACTGCCCACGTAGCGCTTATAAGTGTTACTATAGCTTAAGATCCCAACATTTATAAGCGTTAGCAATGAGTCTGTATGTAACACTTTCGAGTGTTACGAAGTTGGCTGGCCCATTTCTCACAGGACATTTGCAACACTTAAAAAGTGTTACGAAAATTATTTGTAACACTTAAAATGGTAGAATTTTCCTGTTCTGGTGTACTGTAGTGCAAAAAATTAGGCGCTCCACTAATTCAGTTGACCTCCTTTTATGCAATTTATGTATGTGTCATGTATCCAAAATGTATGCTGGAGAATCCTAATTATACAAAAAGTCTGCATGCCTGCTACAATCACCATCCATATACAACATCCAAGTGATAATCATCCATTGTTTCATCCATATTTTAAAACTAAAAAATGCACACACATCTATATGCAATTATGTTAGTTTCCTAACACTACAACAAAAAACACTTTTCGCAACAGGCGATATCTGTTGCAATAGACCTATTGCAACAGGCCTGTGCCTGTTGGTATAGCCGAAGTTGCAAAAAGTCCACAACATTTTCTGCCTGTTGCAATAAGATGTTGCGGTATACTTTTTTGCAGCTGGCTTTTGCTGTTGCAACAGATCATTTTGCAACAGTATATGCCTGTTGCAATAGATCCATAAATTTATAAAAAAATTTATAGCTTATAGATATTCATATTTAATGTATTCGTTTTAGTAATGGTATATATCACAAAATGAAATAAACAAATAAAATTTTTATTTTGACAAAGTTCTAATAGTACAAACAATTACAACAAAAATTTCAACAATTTTCATACACCATTCATGTATAACAATTTCTTCTCTCAAACAACACATTTTTTCGAATAGAGTATTTTCTAATCATATTTCTAATCTATCGGTCATTCTTATACGACGGCGATAGTAACAAGTCTTTTCCTTCCTAGTAGAAGTAACCACCTACAACTACGGCAGTATTGGAACCTCATTTTGAAGCTGAAAGGTTCAAGCACACATCTGCGGATCCTCACGCCGCGGATCCTAAAGGGAAAACACAGTAAACTGTTTTATTTTACGTACATAATGCTTTGATTTGTACTCAGTTTTTGATCGTCTGCATTATGTTTTCCAGCGAACAAGGCAGAGGTGAGATGATGGAGAAGAGGAGTGAGGAGCCGCCAGCTGATCATCATGGACCTGTATACTCCATCAAAGCACAAAACCAATCTGCTGAGCTAACAATATTACAACAGAAGTAGAGAGCAGCTTTCTAACCTATGAGGTATGAAAACTTCTTCTTTGAAATCCGATGAGGGTTGACAATTATAACTTCAACAGAAACCCTCTTTGCTTCAAAATCCATGGTTCAAGCTATGGTTCTGGACATGAAATAGCACAAAAGAAAAAAGAAAATCAATTTATAGTCCTCATCGTCCTAAGAAATAACACAATTTTTTGTTCCATTAATTTGTGATATTATACATATAGCCTTAATCATTTCTGTCATTCTTTGTAGGCAGGGAGTATGGTTCCAGTAATGTGTGCACACAATGCCATAGAAAATCACCGTTAAATAGTTCATTTAAGAATCACCCAACAATTCATTTTCCGTAAACACATGTGAAAACAGTGTGCATAATTTTATGCACACAAGCAACTATCCTTCCTATGTACACTTAAAACAACAATCTGACCAACTTTAATATGCTTTGTTTTACGTCTGTATTCTCTTAAAACAACTATCCTTCCTATGTACATAAAAATATCTTAAGCAACTTTAAGAAATAATGTGAAAGAAGGTAAAAACAGTTTATGTGAAAAAATTATAATGACTTTTCATATAATGACTTTTCTAAGAATGGGTTCCTATGTACACTTAAACAGTTGCAGTAAAAACAGTTTATTATCAAACATCCATATAATGACAGTTTACATAATTTTATGCACACAAGCAATTATCCTTCCTATGTACACTTAAAACAACAATCTTCCTATTCTCTTTATTATCAAATTTGTTAGGCGCATAAATACAGACGTAACAAGCACACTCTCACCAACTCAACAACTCGCAAGGTCAGACTTTATTGTCCTCATCAAATTCAATATGTCAAGCTCATACTTCATACACAAGTCAACAATTACCTCAAACATCAAAGTTTGGTATTACCTGACTATTGTGGATCAGCATCTCAACATCAACAACTCCACCAATACGCAAGAACAAACATTGACATTCTTAGTTCAACATTCAAAACAGCCAGCTACAGCCTCGAATCAACATTCAGACAGATGACTCAAACCTGGAAGTGATTAGCTGAAGCGACGCAAGCATTCCCATCACGTATCAATGGCAAAGTCTCGGTAGCAGTTTATGGTAGTAGGTGAACTCCAAATCGAATAGCGGTTCCAAGCAAGTGCTTTTGCCATCTCGACGGTCTTGGCTTAGACAAAGGAGGAAGCACCGCATTTGATTTTCATGTGGAAATTGATTTGGGGAGAGGTCGAATTATTTTCGATTGAGGTTTTAATTGAATCGAAAATGGAAAGCAGATCAAAAATTTGGCAGATCTAGGTTTATTTTAACGTTAGATTGGGATGGAGCTGCTTCCATTTTGGAGACCGCTCAGACCAAGGTTTATTTAGAAAATGAAGAGAACAGAGTGACAAAAAATTTGGCAGATAGAAGAAAAAATTGGGTGGA
Source organism: Allium sativum (assembly GCA_030737875.1). Lineage (NCBI taxonomy): Eukaryota > Viridiplantae > Streptophyta > Magnoliopsida > Asparagales > Amaryllidaceae > Allium > Allium sativum. The sequence goes on from CM060920.1 coordinate 252,945,765, forward strand.
TGGAGCCAAAAGTAGCAAAATTTTTGCGGATGGAGCCAAAAAATTGAAAGGGGGGCCAAGATTCGTGCGGAAGCAGCAAAACGTTTAGCGTATGAAACCAGAAAAAAGTCAAATATGCGTGCTACAATTGATTTTTTGAATATATACATAGACAACACATTTTAGAAAAAGATTAAATATTAATTATTGAAGTTAATAATAATCTATTATTATTGAATATATTTATTATAGTTTATTTTTAAAATAGTTGTTGAATATTTATTAACAATATTAGTTAATATAGAAACAACTATAGATTCAAATTTACAACTTCTAGAAACAACTATAAATTGTTAACCATAATTTACTAATTATTAATAATGAATTATATTTTTATTGTATTTTTTATTTTATTTTACTAAACAATGACATTATTTATTTATAATATTACATTATTTATCTAGAATTTAATATTCAATAATAATTTATAATTTTATATAAGTTTAAATATTAATTTAATATAAAATTAAAATTTTATGAATAGATCGTAGTTTTATTTTAGTTACAAGTTTAAAATTATATTAATTATTGAGTATTTAATATAATTATGAATTATAATTATTAAATAGTAAGTAAAAAAATACATAATAACATTAACTATCATATACAATTATTAAATATTACTCTTAGTTATTAATTATTACTTTAGTTAATTAAAATTATTACTAATTATGTGATAATTAATATTGATTATTTAATAATTATTATATTATAACTAAATATTACTTATTGCTTCGTACTTTTGTATTTAATATTAATTATGTCCCTCGACGGTGGAAGAAAAATAATTTTTTAAAGTATGTTTTTCGCAATTGGCTTTATCAGTTGTAAAAAGATACAACAATAGCAAGTGGCGAAAACAATTGCTAAAGATATTTTTTTGCAACAGGCTTGGAAGTGCAGTTGCAAATAATATGTTTGTTGCAACTGTTCTAGAAGCATAGTTGCTAAAAGTATGTTTTTGCAACAGGAAGGGAAGCGCAGTTGCTAAAAATATGCTTTTCGCAACAGAAAGAAAAGGTCTGTTGCTAATTCTCATCTATTGCAACTGTTATATTAGGTCTGTTGCTCAATATCATTTACTACAACTGGCATTTGTCGCCTGTTGCAAATAGCGAGTTGCAATAAGGTATTTTTCTTGTAGTGTAATTGCCGATCACTAATCAGTGTTTGGTGTGTGTGTGTGTGTGTGTGTGTGTGTGTGTGTGTGTGTATGTCCACTGCATCCACTTGCAAACAGTTGCAACCACATGAATCCATTCAACTATAACAAAGCTAAGAAAGGATAGGAAATGGTTAAACCACATCCTACCATCCATAGGCTTTACCTAAGGCATTCTAACTCAAATGATAGGAAATTGTTAAGGTTCGAATTCAAAGCTAAGGAAGGATTGAGAGCGTACTATAAAAAAGAAATGGAAATGAAGCATAAATTCTCTCCTCTAGTTCCATATCACCTTATCACTATCCGCTCCCCATTGAACCTTGACAATCTAAATCTCCTTATTCCTCAACTTTTTTACCTCAAACCCTAAAATCCGTGTAAGTACTCGTTTACATATATCTCCCTCTCAACCTCGATCCCCTCTAAGGTAGTCGGCTCCACCACTACCACAGAATTCTGGAAGCACTTTCGCAAGTGTGAGACTTGAAATACATCATGAACACTCGACAACCACTCTGGTAGCTGAATCCTATAGGCCATATGACCTACCTTTTCCATTATAGGGAATGTCCAAAAAATATCGGTGTTGACTTCCCAACTGAGCTAAACCGCACCACACTCTACTGGGGTGATACCTTAATGAAAACCATGTCCTCTATACTGAACTCTAGATCTACCCTCTTTTGGATCTAGACTAATTCTAGAGGGGGATGAATAGAGTTTACCGGAGTTTTACAAGATATTAAAATTATCACACCATAGATTGCAAGTGACGATCCCAAAATCCGAGGGGCGGTATTAAGGATAATCATTGGAATATAACACATTAATCATCATAGCAGAGTACAGATAATAGCAGAAACAATAAATAGAATAATTTTACATGGATATGACAGCGGAATCACAGCATGTAACAATATCAGAATAGCACAGCGTAGGATATAACTTAGTAAATAAAAAGGAAAGTGATCAGTCATCATCGCCAGAGGCGAAATGCATACATGCAGTGAGACATAATAAGGGTATCAGTCTACATCGCCGAAGGCGGAACATATACATATGATAATAAGTACTGAAAGTAAATCAGTCTGCATTGCCAGTGGCGGAATCAAAATATAAGTACAATAATGGCGGAAAATGTCAAAGTCGTCTCTGTGAAGTCAGCCTCGCCATGAGCCAAAATGCACTCTATATAACAGTGCAGAGCCAAAAACAACCTGCCACCTGTGAACTAGGCTGCCCGTGTGAAAATAAGGGCACCTGCGTTTGCAAAGTGAAACAAACAACGAGTTAGTCATGGGGACTGATATGAGGAATCTATTTAACAGTTTAAACAACAGTAATAAGCAAATCATAGGACCACGCCACTTTCGCGGAACGGGTTTACTCCAGTGATTGCTAGTGCATTTAAAACAAAGTAAATTCTTTTAAAACAACGCAGTGCTTTTAAAAAGAATGAAGCCATTATAAGACTCAGGTCCCATCATACAATGCAACGCAAGCCGTAGGATAGAGTTTTACCTTATAATGGCCAAATATGCTTGATACGTATAAAGCAAAATCAATTGATATTATTACTAGTGCATATATGTTTCAAAAATGAATAGCATCATAAATATCAATCATAGGCGGCATAGCTACCATATACTATGTCGCCATACTAGTTCTAAAATCGAGTCCGTTATTTCGTATTGGAAATTGGATTTCCGTCATGAGTCGAGGCAAGGGGCAAGCTCCTCTCCGCTTCGAGACACTCTGGCAAATGTCTCAGGACTACACACTCTGGGTAACCCTAGATCCTCCAAGGTCGTTCCTCTCTTACGTTTGAGGATTAATTATTCCTGAACACACGTTTCCCAATCCTTACAGACCTATAATCGAGGCGCCTCGCATTCCAACAACCACATAGGTGAAAAATAGATATAAATGTCAGGGCTGGTAAGTCACTGACAGCACCATAGCTAGAAAGAAACGTCATGCTCTCCTTGGGTCCTTATCCCGTTTTTGACTCATACCTAGGTGTGAGGCTCGCGAATCCACGTTATACACAAAGCCAGGTCACGCAGACCATGCTTTGATCATCATCCACAAGACTTTGCTTTGCAACAGAAGCCTTGATCACAGCATCTTGGCATGCCACATCGGCAGTCCACTCCATACGATTGATTTCCATCGATATATAACCTCTGAGCTCGTATGTCTCAGAGAAGGGCGTTAAGCAAAAGAATAAATTCTCCACCGCCAAACAGATATATATTTAATAGAGATCAATCAGTATAGAACAAAATCCAATGTCAGACACACAGTCCATTTATAAGTCCGTCCTGGGTCTGAACGAAACCGGAGGCGTCAAATTCCTCGTATATCCGTCCAATCAACACATACGTTCAGACGGCTACTACTTCCGTTCCTTCACGGTAGCTACTCCGGTCAGGAACCTCAGCAGCGCCCATCCAACCGATACGAAGATCGTCGGTCTTGAATCGTCTTTGCATTTTCCAATTCGAATCGCTCGATAAATTATTTGAAATGAGGGTTAGCTCGGCCTTTTCAAATAATTCACGTAATTAGAATTTAAATCGATTCTTTTCATGGTTATATTATTCGACATCCATCTTTCGGTTCTTTAGTGTTATTTTCGTGTCAAGCACATACAACCATCAAATATCAAACAATTCAAGCCCAATTGGATTATTTGCAATCTAGGTTGCTTATAATATTTTATAACGATTTTTTGCCATTTTTATTTATTTAAAAATGGCCATATTTAATTAAACAACGTTTCAGGTCGTGCTGTGGCACTGGCGCTGTTTTTCCCCTAATTTGTTTTACACATATCGGAAAATCTAACTGTTGGATTTCTATGAAGTCTATATCAGTGGGAAGGTATTCCCAAAGCGAACCCAACGGTTCCAGTTTCGTGAGAATCCGACGGTCGGATCTTCCACACTAGTCGTTTGAAGTTACGGTTTCAAAATTCGAATTACAGCATCGTTATTCGATTTAATTTAATTATATTTATATTTATATATAAATATAGACGATTTTGGCGCTGTTTTTCTTCAGATTTGAATTAAACATTCCGGACAATCCAACCGTTGGATTTTTACAAAGTTGGTGCCGTTGGGAAGATATTTCCAAGGCGAACCCAGCGGTTGCGGTTTCGGGAAAATCCGATGGTCGGATTTCTCGTACTAATCGTTTCAAATTACGATTCCGAAACACGAACTGCACGGCTTCGATTCCTTTTAATTATATTAATATTTATATATATAAATATAGTTCATTCTATAATTTCAACTTCGTTTTCACTTCAAATATTCCACTAACGCCTTAATATTTCGAAAAATTTCGCCATAACCTCCTTTGTACGGGGAGGGGTTTGGAAATTTATTGGGCCGTGTTAGGTACCCAATAAATCCTAAAAGGCATCCACATATTTATAGTGATATATTCTGGTATTTACGGGGGAGCATGTATAGATAATCACTCCAGAGAATAAATTCTCGTCACCCCGTTTCCGTGTGGAAATAAATAGTCCATGTGCCGTATCTAATAACTAGAACGACGTGATTATTGTCAACTCCAGACCCGTGTGGGGTTTTTATTAATCTGGCAATTTATCGTTATATTTTATATAGTCCATATCAGTCATCAGTTCAACCTGTAGTATATAGTCATCGCCATACAAGCCTCTCGCTTGTATGGTAGATCTTCCACCTCGTCACACAAGCTCCAATTGCTTATGTGGAATATGATGAAGTATGCCTATCGTCAAGAAGTATGCCATGTAGTGTAGTTCAAAATTAATTGTTACTATCCTATGGCAATATTTATTATTTCACACAGAATAACCAGCACTCCGCATCCAATGGCATTCACAGGAGTTGATATAAAAATAAAATTGCACAGCCAACTCATCAAGGTTTACCTATTTGTCGGGCACACAAATAATTTCTTTACTCTACAGCTAATCCATTTTTCCTGTTCAACACATGTATATATATGCAGAACAAAGCTAATAATAATATTTCTAGCAAACTATTATTTATTTCAACACGTGTGTATTTTTATCAAATCGTATACATGATAAAAGAAATATTTTTATCATCAAAAAAATATATTTATTCAACACATGAATGTTTTTAACACTTCATATTCACAATAAAAATGTAGTTTTTATTGTCGATTCATTTTATTTTAACATACGATAACATTCAACACATGAATTTCAACTCGACGAACGAATTTCAATTCAACACATGAAAATTCTCTATAGTTTGTATATATATAAAAATGTGATTTTTATCGCTAAAGCTATTTGTTTAAATTCAAATAATATTCAACACATGAATTTCAACTCAACGAATGAATTGCAACTCAACACATGAATATTCGCTATAGTTTGTATATATATAAAAATGTGATTTTTATCACTAAAGCTATTTGTTTAAATTCAAATAATATTCAACACATGAATTTCAACTCAACGAATGGCAACTCAACACATGAATATTCGCTATAGTTTGTATATATATAAAAATGTGATTTTTATAGCTAAAGCTATTTGTTTAAATTCAAATAATAGTCAACACATGAATTTCAACTCAACGAATGAATTGCAACTCAACACATGAATATTGGTTTCAACATATGTAATTTATTTCAACAAATGAAAATTATTCTAACACATGTATATTTCAGAAAATTTCAGCAGCATAACGGCAGGGTAATTAAAACCGGGACCGTCCCTAGTACGGCTCCTCGCTCTACCTTAAAACCTCGCGGTTTTTGACAATGGGGATCTTGCATCTAGTTCGCACGTAGGCGGCATGTTTTATTTTCAATTCCACAATCCTATTCTAATTTGTTTCAACCACAAGAGGATATTTTTCAACCACAAACAATTATTTCCAACCATTCGTCATACCACATAATATCACGTCAATCACAAGCAATAAATATCGTCCATGGTCTGTGGACGAGGGGAGACTATATATATATATTATATTGTAATTCACTTGCATTTCATCACAATTCAAAGCATATATGTTTCATTCAATGCTTGTATAATTTATACATCGCTAATATAACTTATACAACACATGTACATGAGGTATACAATGCGTATATAATTTACACTTCGCTTATAATTTATACAACGCGATTTCATTCACACAATTCAGTTTAGATTCCTCACATTGGTTTCTGCAGTGCTAAAAATCCTAGGAAGATCAGAAAAATCCGCGGCTTCTTCTAGAATGTAGAGAGCCTCCTTGCGGTCACGGTGTCTCCTGTTTCATCGAATTTCGTTAACGAACGAAAAAGATATTATTTTTCAAAGTTTTGCAACGCCTTATAGTGTAAAAACAGTTCAAAATTACATAACCCGTTAGTTTTCAAACCTGCTCAAATTTAGGTTTTGATTTTTCTCTCGATTTGTTGCTCGATAGGTCGATCAGATTGTTGGACGTCGACGAGGGAGGGAAGGGCTTTCTGGCGCCACCAGTCTCTTCCAGTTCGACGTCGAGATGAACCCTGGTCGGCGACTTAGATGCGCCCACTTTGGAGCATCAGAACTCGATGGCGGCGCTTCTGATGGTGGCGAGACTGAGTCGGATGTGAAGAGGGGACGAAGGCGAGTGGAGTGGTGGTGGTGGCGTGGCCTAGCGTCGCCTATGGCGGCGGGAAAATGGAAGAGAAGCACGGAGCAACGAGGAACGTCCAAATTGCCTGGCGGCTAGGGTTTCTTGCGATATTTTTTTTATAAAGGAAAAATCCTATTGGTTGAAGCTTTATAGGAAAATTTAAATAGTGTTTTTACAAACGAACTCGAAATCAAACCCAACGACTGTCTCCCCTAGCTAAATACCCCCATTCTGAACACAATGGGATATGTTTCGTTGGCCAATTCGACTGTTACGGTCAGTTATTTTTCAAATTAAAATATAAAATATTCAATATTTAATTTGAACGTACATTTCAATTTGCCAGGGCCACAAACTGAATCGAAAAATTCCAGAAAAATAAATCTAGCTTTGTTTTGACGATACGGTCCTAACAAAACCAGTTTCGTCGAATTCTGAGCTCGTTTGAAAAACGGCCATTTTTAGGTCTGCCCATTTTAACAGAAATTGACCAATCACATTTTCTTTTGCCTCGCTCACATACTAGCTTCAAAAATTATGAAATTTGAAACTTCGCAATAATTTGACATCCCGGACCCAACAAAAGTGGTTTCGTCGAATTCCGAGGTCGAATGCAAAATATCAATTTTCAGGGGCTATATATGCTATATAACGACCTTTCTGAAAATTCATTTGGCCATAACTTTTGATTCCCATTATGAAACTTCGATTTTTCAGATTCGTTAGAAAGGTATTCATAAACAGATTTAAATATTTTCAGTTCCGCTAAAATCCGTTATATTTTCCACCCGGTACAGTCAGACAAAGTTTGTATTCAAACTTTCAAACTGCAATACTATACCCAATTCTTTATTTTATTGAAATATGCTATTTCAACTATTCAAATTCTTTGGTAATAACCAAATTTAAAAATTTTAAATTGGTTCACATTTTCTGGGTTATTACAATCTCCTCCACTTAAAACTTTTCGTCCTCGAAAAGGAAATAACAGCTAAGTAGGAAATAAAATGTAAATGCAAAGTATTGTAAAGGTACCTTGCACCGGAGTTAGTCAGAGATGTCCACTCTGCATTTGGGGTAGGCTTGTTTAATGCTTTCCTCAGTCTCCCAAGTACAGTCTCTAGGATTACTACTCCACTGCACTTTGACTAAATGAATCTTTTTGCTCCTTAGCTCTCTAGTTTCTTTGCCAACTATCTTTAATGGCTCTCTTTTGAGTGCTAATTCTGGAGTTATGTCTATATCCTGTTGCGCTGCTTCTTCCACAACAAGATCTGGATCATGAACATGTTTTCTGAGTTGAGACACGTGGAACACATCATGCACACCAGGCAACCAATCAGGTAATGAAACCCTATATGCAAGAGTTCCAATCCGTTCAAGTATAGGAAAGGGACCAATAAATCTCGGTGCCAACTTCCCAGTCTTGCCAAATCTGATTACTCCCCGCATTGGAGAAACTCTTAGATAAACATAATTGCCAACGGCAAATGATAAATCTCTTCTTCTAGCATCAGCATAACTTTTCTGTCGGCTTTGTGCGGTTTTCAATCTCTTCTTAATGAAATCGACTTTATCCGATGCTTCTCGAATCATATCGGGCCCTAACACAAGTCTGTTGCCAGGTTCTACCCAACATGCCGGAGATCTGCACGGTCTACCATATAATGCTTCAAATGGAGACATTCCCAGACTTGCTTGATAGCTGTTGTTGTAAGAGAATTCGGCTAAATGTAAGTGATCTTCCCATGAGCCTCCAAAATAAATAATGCAAGCCCGTAGTAAATCTTCTAGAATTCTATTCACCCGCTCAGTTTGACCGTCTGTCTGAGGGTGATAAGCGGTGCTTAGATTCAATTTGGATCCCAATTCTGTCTGGAATGCTTCCCAGAATTTGCTAGTAAATAGGGGATCTCTATCACTGACTATATTGAGCGGCACTCCATGTAGTTTAACCATTTCTTTGAAGTAAATCTGTGCTAAACTTTGAGCCGTTCTGTTGGATTGGACAGGTATGAAATGGGCAGTCTTCGTGAAGCGATCTACGATTACCCATATACTGTCGTTTCCTTTCTTAGTTCGAGGCAAGCCATCAATGAAGTCCATCGAAATTTGTTCCCACTTCCATCCTGGAATTTCTAATGGTTGTAATAGTCCAGCTAATTTCTGCTGATCGCTCCTAACTAGCTGACAAGTGGGGCATCTACTAACATATAATGAAATATCTCTTTTTATTGACCTCCACCAGAATGTGCGCTTGATATCGTTATACATTTTTCTCACACCGGGATGGATACTTAATTTGGACTTGTGGCATTCATCAAGTATTTCTCTTCTGAGCTCAGGAAGGTTTGGGATGCAAATTCTGCCCTTTAGTCTAAGAACTCCTTTGTCATCGAGTCAGAAACTTGTGGATTCACCTCCCTTGACTCTCTGACTGACTCTTTGAATAAATTCATCGTCTTTCTGAAGGGTCGAGATCCTGTCTATCAATGAAGACGTGATGACAAAATTGGCGATGATTTCATTCTTTCTGCTGAGCGCATCTGCTACAACATTGGCTTTCCCTGGAGTGTATAGAATTTCAAAATCGTATGTTGCAAGGAATTCTAACCAACGATGTTGTCTCAAGTTTAGATCTTTCTGAGTGAATAGATATTTCAAGGATTGATGGTCGGTAAATAGTTCGAACTTCTCGCCCAGTAAATAATGCCTCCAGATTCTTAAAGCAAACACGATAGCTAATAACTCAAGATCATGAGTAGCATAGTTTCTTTCATGCGGCTTCAGCTGACGGCTGGCATATGCGACCACTTGGCCTTTTTGCATTAGTACTGCGCCTAGCCCTCTAAGAGAAGCGTCTGTCCATACAGTCAAGTCTTGGTTGCCTTCTATAATTGTCAATACTAGAGCGGTCGTCAATTTCAGTTTCAGTTCCTGGAAAGCTTCTTCACATTCGGGAGTCCATTTGAATTTCTCATGCTTCTTTATAAGCTTTGTCAATACACCAGATATCTTTGAAAAACCCTGAACGAATTTCCGATAGTAGCTAGCCAATCCAAGGAAACTTCGAACTTCTGTGGGGGTAGTAGGTTGTTTCCAGTTCTTAATCGCTGTAATTTTTCTTGGGTCTACAGCAATCCCTTCTTTTGATACGACATGGCCTAGGAACTTGACTTCGTCCTGCCAGAAGACACATTTAGAAAATTTAGCTTTCAAGACATTTCTCCTTAGAATTTTCAACACTTGTTCTAAGTGTTTTACATGCTCGCCTTCCGACTTGGAGTAGATTAAAATGTCATCGATGAAGACTAGAACAAATTTGTTCAATACACCACGGAACACTCTGTTCATAAGATCGACGAAGTATGCCGGAGCGTTACACAAGCCGAACGGCATTACTAACCATTCGTAGAATAAATCGGGACCCCTGAAGGCTGCCAAAGGAATACAGTCTTCTGCTATACGTAATTGGTGGAAACCTATAGCTAGGTCCATTCTGGAGAATACTGTTGCTCCATTTAATTGATCTAACAGATCGTCTATTCGGGGCAAGGGATATTTGTTCTTCAGTGTCTGTTTATTGAGATCACGGTAATCAACACAAAGTCTTAGAGTACCGTTTGATTTCGGGACAAATACTACAGCTGCTCCCCAAGCTGAAAAGCTCGGTCTGATTATACCTTTACAAAGAAATTCTCGGGTTTGACTACCTAACTCTTCTTTTTCTTTTGGGGCCATTCTTCTAATTGGATGCACTACTGGTCGGGCATTCAGAATTAGATCTATTCTAAATTCAATTTCTCTTTGCGGCGGTAAGTTTTCTACTTCTTCAAACACATCCGCATAGTTTTTAACGACCGGTATCTTTTCTAATGAAGGGGGAGTAACTTCTAAAGAAGACCAAAATTCTGTTCTATTAATTTCTGAGCCATGGCATGGTATAGTGATATGCCCAAGTTTTGTTTTAACTTTAACGATTCGTTCCGCACATCTAACTTTAGCCTTATATTTGGTTAACCATTCCAAACCGAGAATAACATCGAATTCCAATAGATTCATGATTATTAAGTTGATGGGAAACTTGTAGAAGGAATAGGAGATAGGCACTCTGCAGTACGAACTGAGACTAACAGAACCTCCTATCGGGTTTTGAACTTTAATTGATTTTTTAAGATCTCTTACTTTTAACTTCAACTTACTAACAGTGTTACTAGAAATGAAGCTACGTGATGCACCAGTATCAAAAAGTACAGAAACAGGAATATTTTTAATGGTGAGGGTACCTCCCAAGACGTCGGGTTTACCTGATCCATCCGTGATAGCTGGCGGGGCCTCCCCGTCATACACATGAGCCACATGTGCATTCTGCTTCAGAGGACAGTTCCTGCTATAGTGCCCTTTCTTATGGCAGTTGTAGCATTCGGCCGAGTCTGGATTTGCCTTTGGCTTCCTCGGGGCTTTGCACACATTTGAAAAATGACCTGGCTTCCCGCAGTTGTAGCAATTTCCTTTCGGTATCTTTCCAGGTTTCTGAGTAGCGGCCGCTGTAATGCTAGACTCGGGCTGATCTGCTGAAGCCTTGCGCTTATTTCCAACTTGGCTTTTGGCGCGGTCTTGGCTGGCGTGTCTTTCATCCATATCTTCATAATTGCAAGCCATTTCTACCAATTCTGAGAAGGAGAGTTTGATGTTGCTCATGGCTCTGTCATGGTACTTGCGCTTTAGCCCGAATATAAATCTCTTGTTCTTTGCTTTGTTAGTCATAATAAGCTCTGGAGCATAGCGCGACAACTGGGTGAATTTATTGAGGTAATCCTGGATAGAGAGATCTCCTTGCTGGAGATTAGCAAACTGCTCTCGCATCCTCTCTAAGGCCTGTTCAGGTACAAACTTCTCGTTGAACATGGTTTTGAATTGCTCCCAGGTCCCGACAGTACCTGCTGCATCTTCTGAGGTGATGGCATCCCACCACAGCTCTGCTTCCTCCTGTATGAGCCAAATACCTAGTCGTGCTTTGTTGTTGGTTCCAATCCCATTCCTTCAAAGATCTTTTCACAGGTCTTTAACCAAGCTATAGCCTCTGTCACGGTACCCGTGCCAGAAAAAGGTTTTCCCCCAAGGTTCCTATACCTCTTCGCTACTCTGTCTAGCTCGAAGTCCTTGGGTGCTGGTGGCTGAACAATAGGGCCTCCCTCAACTATGGGGATATTCCCCCGTCCTCCTGCTACTCCTGCTCGGCCTCCACGGCCTCCTCTAGCTGCTGCTGCTCGTGTAGCCATCAAAGAGAGTACTGTATAGGCAAGAAAAGAGTCAAGCTCACAGATTTGATATTTTCGTATATGATAAAGCAGGGGAACATAAGGAAAGATAATGGTGTACTGATCAAATTGTTTTGCTAATCTTCTTAGCTCATTCTAGGACATTGCTAATCCTATCTCTAATGAGCTACTCGCCTTAGAACACTACTGATTCTATTCTGACGAGGTGTTTAATGTGTTAGATCTCGGAACTAAGGTTAACCAAAGCTCTGATACCAACTGTGACGATCCCAAAATCCGAGGGGCTGTATTAAGGATAATCATTGGAATATAACACATTAATCATCATAGCAGAGTACAGATAATAGCAGAAACAATAAATAGAATAATTTTACATGGATATGACAGCGGAATCACAGCATGTAACAATATCAGAATAGCACAGCATAGGATATAACTTAGTAAATAAAAAGGAAAGTGATCAGTCATCATCGCCAGAGGCGGAATACATACATGCAGTGAGACATAATAAGGGTATCAGTCTACATCGCCGAAGGTGGAACATATACATATGATAATAAGTACTGAAAGTAAATCAGTCTGCATCGCCAGTGGCGGATTCATAATATAAGTACAATAATGGCGGAAAATGTCAAAGTCGTCTCTGTGAAGTCAGCCTCACCATGAGCCAAAATGCACTCTATGCAACAGTGCAGAGCCAAAAACAACCTGTCACCTGTGAACTAGGCTGCCCGTGTGAAAATAAAGGCACCCGCATTTGCAAAGTGAAACAAACAACGAGTCAGTCATGGGGACTGGTATGAGGAATCTATTTAACAGTTTAAACAACAGTAATAAGCAAATCATAGGACCACGCCACTTTCGCGGAACGGGTTTACTCCAGTGATTGCTAGTGCATTTAAAACAAAGTAAATTCTTTTAAAATAACGCAATACTTTTAAAAAGAATGAAGCCATTATAAGACTCAGGTCCCATCATACAATGCAACGCAAGCCGGAGGATAGAATTTTACCTTATAATGGCCAAATATGCTTGATACGTATAAAGCAAAATCAATTGATATTATTACTAGTGCATATATGTTTCAAAAATGAATAGCATCATAAATATCAATCATAGGCGGCATAGCTACCATATACTATGTCACCATACTAGTTCTAAAATCGAGTTCGTTATTTCGTACTGGAAATTGGATTTCCGTCATGAGTCGAGGCAAGGGGCAAGCTCCTCTCCGCTTCGAGACACTCTAGCAAATGTCTCAGGACTACACACTCTGGGTAACCCTGGATCCTCTAAGGCCGGTCCTCTCTTACGTTTGAGGATTAATTATTCCTGAACACACGTTTCCCGGTCCTTACAGACCTATAATCGAGGCGCCTCGCATTCCAACAACCACATAGGTGAAAAATAGATATAAATGTCAGGGCTGGTAAGTCACTGACACCACCATAGCTAGAAAGAAACGTCATGCTCTCCTTGGGTCCTTATCCCGTTTTTGACTCATACCGAGGTGTGAGGCTCGCGAATCCACGTTATACACAAAGCCAGGTCACGCAGACCGTGCTTTGATCATCATCCACAAGACTTTGCTTTGCAACAGAAGCCTTGATCACAGCATCTTGGCATGCCACATCGGCAGTCCACTCCATACGATTGATTTCCATTGATATATAACCTCTGAGCTCGTATGTCTCAGAGAAGGGCGTTAAGCAAAAGAATAAATTCTCTGCCGCCAAACAGATATATATTTAATAGAGATCAATCAGTATAGAACAAAATCCAATGTCAGACACACAGTCCATTTACAAGTCCGTCCTGGGTCTGAACGAAACCGGAGGCGTCAAATTCCTCGTATATCCGTCCAATCAACACATACGTTCAGACGGCTACTACTTCCGTTCCTTCACGGTAGCTACTCCAGTCAGGAACCTCAGCAGCGCCCATCCAACCGATACGAAGATCGTCGATCTTGAATCGTCTTTGCATTTTCCAATTCGAATCGCTCGATAAATTATTTGAAATGAGGGTTAGCTCGGCGTTTTCAAATAATTCACGTAATTAGAATTTAAATCAATTCTTTTCATGGTTATATTATTCGACATCCATCTTTCGGTTCTTTAGTGTTATCTTCGTGTCAAGCACATACAACCATTAAATATCAAACAATTCAAGCCCAATTGGATTATTTGCAATCTAGGTTGCTTATAATATTTTATAACGATTTTTCGCCATTTTTATTTATTTAAAAATGGCCATATTTAATTAAACGACGTTACAGGTTGTGCCGTGGCACTGGCGCTGTTTTTCCCCTAATTTGTTTTACACATATCGGAAAATCTAACCGTTGGATTTCTACGAAGTCTATATCAGTGGGAAGGTATTTCCAAAGCGAACCCAACGGTTCCAGTTTCGTGAGAATCCGACGGTCGGATCTTCCACACTAGTCGTTTGAAGTTACGGTTTCAAAATTCGAACTGCAGCGTCGTTATTCGATTTAATTTAATTATATTTATATTTATATATAAATATAAACGATTTTGGTGCTGTTTTCCTTCAGATTTGAATTAAACATTCCGGACAATCCAACCGTTAGATTTTTACAAAGTTGGTGTCGTTGGGAAGATATTTCCAAGGCGAACCCAGCGGTTGCAGTTTCGGGAAAATCCGATGGTCGGATTTCTCGTACTAATCGTTTCAAATTACGATTCCGAAACACGAACTGCACGACTTCGATTCCTTTTAATTATATTTATATATATATAAATATAGTTCATTCTATAATTTCAACTATATTTCATTCTATAATTTCAACTTCGTTTTCACTTCAAATCTTTCACTAACGCCTTAATATTTCGAAAAATTTCGCCATAACCTCCTTTGTACGGGGAGGGGTTTGGAAATTTATTGGGCCGTGTTAGGTACCCAATAAATCCTAAAAAGCATCCACATATTTATAGTGATATATTCTGGTGTTTACGGGGGAGCATGTATAGATAATCACTCCAGAGAATAAATTCTCGTCACCCCGTTTCCGTGTGAAAATAAATAGTCCATGTGCCGTATCTAATAACTAGAACGACGTGATTATTGTCAACTCCAGACTCGTGTGGGGTTTTTATTAATCTGTTAATTTGTCGTTATATTTTATATAGTCCATATCAGTCATCAGTTCAACCTGTAGTATATAGTCATCGCCATACAAACCTCTCGCTCGTATGGTAGATCTTCCACCTCGTCACACAAGCTCCAATTGCTTATGTGGAATATGATGAAGTATGCCTATCGTCAAGAAGTATGCCATGTAGTGTAGTTCAAAATTAATTGTTACTATCCTATGGCGATATTTATTATTTCACATAGAATAACCAGCACTCCGCATCCAATGGCATTCACAGGAGTTGATATAAAAATAAAATTGCGCAGCCAACTCATCAAGGTTTACCTATTTGTCAGGCACGCAAATAATTTCTTTACTCTACAGCTAATCCATTTTTCATGTTCAACACATGTATATATATGCAGAACAAAGCTAATAATAATATTTCTAGCAAACTATTATTTATTTCAACACGTGTGTATTTTTATCAAAGCGTATACATGAAAAAAGAAATATTTTTATCATCAAAAAAAAAAATTATTCAACACGTGAATGTTTTTAACACTTCATATTCACAATAAAAATGTAGTTTTTATTGTCGATTCATTTTATTTTAACATACGATAACATTCAACACATGAATTTCAACTCGACGAACGAATTTCAATTCAACACATGAATATTCTCTATAGTTTGTATATATATAAAAATGTGATTTTTATCGCTAAAGCTAATTGTTTAAATTCAAATAATATTCAACACATGAATTTCAACTCAACGAATGAATTGCAACTCAACACATGAATATTCGCTATAGTTTAAAAATGTGATTTGTATCGCTAAAGCTATTTGTTTAAATTCAAATAATATTCAACACATGAGTTTCAACTCAACGAATGAATTGCAACTCAACACATGAATATTCGCTATAGTTTGTAAATATATAAAAATGTGATTTTTATCGCTAAAGCTATTTGTTTAAGTTCAAATAATATTCAACACATGAATTTCAACTCAACGAATGAATTGCAGCTCAACACATGAATATTGGTTTCAACATATGTAATTTATTTCAACGAATGAAAATTATTCTAATACATGTATATTTCAGAAAATTTCGGCAGCATAACGGCAGGGTAATTAAAACCGGGACCGTCCCTAGTACGGCTCCGCGCTCTACCTTAAAACCTCGTGGTTTTTGACAATGGGAATCTTGCATCTAGTTCGCACGCAGGCGGCATGTTTTATTTTCAATTCCACAATCCTATTCTAATTTGTTTCAACCACAAGAGGGTATTTTTCAACCACAAAGGTATTTTTCAACCACAATATCAACCACAAACAATTATTTCCAACCATTCATCATACCACATAATATCACGTCAATCACAAGCAATAAATATCGTCCAGGGTCTGTGAACGAGGGGAGTATATATATATATTATATTGTAATTCACTTGCATTTCATCACAATTCAAAGCATATATGTTTCATTCAACGCTTGTATAATTTATACATCGCTAATATAACTTATACAACACATGTACATGAGGTATACAATGCGTATATAATTTACACTTCGCTTATATAATTTATACAACACGATTCCATTCACACAATTCAGTTTAGATTCCTCACATTGGTTTCTACAGTGCTAAAAATCCTAGGAAGATCAGAAAAATCCGCGGCTTCTTCTAGAATGTAGAGAGCTTCCTTGCGGTCACGGTGTCTCCTGTTTCATCGAATTTTGTTAACGAACGAAAAAGATATTATTTTTCAAAGTTTTGCAACGCTTTATAGTGTAAAAACAATTCAAAATTACACAACCCGTTAGTTTTCAAACCCGCTCAAATTTGGGTTTTGATTTTTCTTTCGATTCGTTGCTCGATAGGTCGATCAGATTGTTGGACGTCGACGAGGGAGGGAAGGGCTTTCTGGCGCCACCAGTCTCTTCCAGTTCGACGTCGAGATGAACCCTGGGCGGCGACTTAGATGCGCCCACTTTGGAGCATCAGAACTCGATGGCGGCACTTCTGATGGTGGCGAGACTAGGTCGGATGTGAAGAGGGGACGAAGCCGAGTGGACTGGTGGCGCGGCCTAGCGTCGCCTGTGGCGGCGGGAAAATGGAAGAGAAGCACGGAGCAACGAGGAACGTCCAAATCGCCTGGCGGCTAGGGTTTCTTGCGATATTTATTTATTTTATATAAAGGAAAAATCCTATTGGTCGAAGCTTTATAGGAAATTTTAAATAGTATTTTTACAAACGAACTCGAAATCAAACCCAACGACTATCACCCCTAACTAAATACCCCCATTCCGGACACAATGGGATATGTTTCGTTGGCCAATTCGACTGTTACGGTCAGTTATTTTTCAAATTAAAATATAAAACATTCAATATTTAATTTGAACGTACATTTCAATTTGCCAGGGCCACAAACTGAATCGAAAAATTCCAGAAAAATAAATCTAGCTTTGTTTTGATGATACAGTCCTAACAAAACCAGTTTCGTCGAATTCTGAGCTCGTTTGAAAAACGGCCATTTTTAGGTCGACCCATTTTAACAAAAATTGACCAACCACATTTTCTTTTGCCCCGCTCACATACTAGCTTAAAAAATTATGAAATTTGAAACTTAGCAATAATTTGACATCCCGGACCCAACAAAACTGGTTTCGTCGAATTCCGAGGTCGTATGCAAAATATCAATTTTCAGGGGCTATATCTGCTATATAGCGACCTTTCTGAAAATTCATTTGGCCATAACTTTTGATTCCCGTTATGAAACTTCGATTTTTCAGATTCGTTAGAAAGGTATTCATAAAAAGATTTAAATATTTTCAGTTTCGCTAAAATCCGTTATATTTTCCACCCGGTACAGTCAGACAAAGTTTGTATTCAAACTTTCAAACTGCAATACTATACCCAATTCTTTATTTTATTGAAATATGCTATTTCAACTATTCAAATTCTTTGGTAATAACCAAATTTAAAAAATTTAAATTGGTTCACATTTTCCGGGTTATTACATTGCAACAAAGAAAATAAATAATATAAATTTTACCCAACTTCGACAAACCCTGCCTACTACTGCATTCCCTAATGTTTGTACTAGAGTTAAAACAATCTCTACGCTTACAACCTGTAAACTTGTGACTCCCACTACTAACTGTTCTAATCCTACGCTCAAAACCCTGCATTGATCTTTATCCCTAAGATCACATTTTCCCTAACTACAATACTGTAGCTAGAACCCTAGTTTACAGAAATTATAAAACATTTGATGGATTACAAAAGTAAAAACACTTAAAAAAAATTAAGACAATGCAAAAATACCAAAAAAACTAGAGTAAAAATTAGCCCCCTTCTTATTTTCTTTGGCACTTGAAAAGAAATGTCAGCTTCTCTTTTTGACTTCTTTAATGGTGGCCTAGGCTTTTGCTTTCCTACTCCAAATCCCAACTTTAAAAAAATGATTGATGAAATCTCAGATGCTTCAAAGCTTGTCTCTCTCTGTCGATTGATTTGGGCTTTGCAACTTAATCGAAAAACTATGAGTGTCTTTGATTGATTTTTCTTGATACTTGAATAAATTGTTTTTGTTTTCAAAAAATTGTCGATGATGAAATTGCCTGTTATTTATAGCGTATAAGAATCCCCAGCCATCTCTAATTTCACCATGTAGATTTGGTTTGGATTTATTGTCATGCATATGTTATTTATGCTTGTTGTTTTCCTGGAAACATTCGATTTGTTTCTTGCCCAATATTGTTTTGTTGTAATTTCTGGAATGTTTTATATTGTGAAAAAAAAAACATTCCTATTTATACTTGAACATGTTTGATAATCCTTGCATGCTTTTCATTAATGTATTTTGCTAAGTTTTTTTCCACTCTGTATTTGGAGAATAAGTGGATATTCTTGCATGCTACATTGATGAATTTTATTTATACCTTGCCTGAAATACCAACATGAAGTTAATGCTCCAATTCGATTCTAGTAATCTTTCTTGCCAAATTTTGGAGAATAAGTCATTGCCAAAAATAACTTTGATTGCATGAAAAAAAATTCCCAAATGCTTGTATGCCATTTTACTATTTCCCTTTACCGAGAGCATTCATTTGAAACATGATATATTCTTTCCAAACAACATATGATTTTTTTTGGAAAGATTTGTTGCTGACTTGTGAAATCAATATTTGTGTGCTGTTCTTCATGGATGCATTTAAATATTTCGTCACATGCTCAAAATAAAACTTCTTAATTAATTTTTGAAAACTTTAATTGAGTTTGTTGCTCAGAATTTGTTACCCAAAAGAAAGGATTAAATTATGGAAACTATTTGAATGATTTTGAATTTGAAAGCTTTCTTCTTTTGGCATTATGGCAATTGATACTGCACTTGAAAATTCCTTCTTGACAAAAAGTCAATACATGCAGAATATATACATGTTGTCAATTTTAACATAAGCAAATCCTGGAAACATTATTCACGTTGATTTGTAATACTTGCCCAATATTGACTCCGTCATTTGTTATTTGTCGTTGCTGCATGATGCCACAGTATTGTAATGTTGCTACAGTCATTTATCCACCTATACACTACCTTTTCTACATGAATTTGTACACATGTGCATTGTTTTGGTGGCATGTTGAATATGTTAATGCTGTGTCCATTTGTGTTCATTTGTGCCAACTTGTCTCTTTGTATATCTGGGAAAGAATTGAAATGATTTTGACAACTTTATTCCTGGAAATACCACTGGAAACATTGGATTACTTTCTTGCCTCAAAATAATTTTGAATACAATTGATAATTCATGCATGACATTTCTAGAAATGAAATTCGATTTTTTTCTGGAAAACTTCATAATTTATTTCTTGCTCAAATTCTTGCATGCCAATTTTGCATGAAATGGTTTTTGAAAACATGCATTATCTTGAAATGCTTTCAACAATAATATATTTCAAATATTTTGGCCTTGATTTGTATTGTTCAATCTCTTGGTCATTGTGATATTGACACTGCTGCATTTGAGAATAAATTGCCAAAAACAATTCGACCATGCATAAATATTTCTTTTCCCTACTAGATGCTTGCTCCATTTTCCTGAACTTGATGTTGGCTTGTTGATCAATGTTGCCATGTTGTGCACACTTGTTGCCCAGTTTTGTGTGTGTGCTTTCACTTGTATGGTTGTGTTATTTATGTCTTCACCTTTTGAACATGAGCTTTCACCTGGACCAGTACTGTGCATGCCACTTTGCGCACTCTTGTCCACTCCATTGCTTATGTGATTGCAGTTTTATCCACTATGTTGCCTCACATGAACCGTTTTTATTACTGTAGCACATCCTTTGAAAAAGCCGATGCGCCATATTCATGTGCATGTTGTACATTTGCTATGCTCCATGAAATTTAACCTGCATGTATTATCTATATTGACTGCACAATTTTGAGCAGTGTTGTTACACTTTCCCTTGTTCAATGACATGTTGCACATATGTGCTCCTCTACCTTTGTTGTATTGATGCTTTATTGAGCAGCCATGACAGCTCTCTTTTTTCTTGCATTTCCACGAATAAACATATGTACATACATACATGCATACACACACACACACACACACACACACACACATATATATATATCTACACACACGTATATATATATACACACACACATACAATTATGCATGTGTATGGATTTGTACATGAAAGAGTGAATGTAATTGAGTGAACAAGAGAAATGTAGTGAGGCGACAATGTAATAAATGAAATTGAATGAATTGTATTACAAAGATGTACAACGGTGGAGTTGTGAAATTTATACTATTGAAATGTTGAAATAAAATTTAATATTTAAATAAAATATTGTTTGAATATTTAAATTCTTGTGCAGTAGTATTCTATTCAAATATAAATATTTATTTCTATATGCGGTAGTAGAATAATAAAATTGCAAACACATTTATAATAATCTATATATGTTTGTTATCATCAAACAAAAATCATATAATTGTAATATGCAACACCCTCCTGTTATCCGCATATGATTTTTCCTGTCTTGAGTTGCCTTCATCCTTTTTTGAATCAAGTCAACCTTATCCGAGGTCTACGTAATCATCTATGGTCCAAGAAGAAGCCTATATGTGGTCTCCCACCAACTAGAAGCTGGTCTGCAAGGTCGTCCATACAACGCCTTGAAGGGGGCCATACCAATGCTAGTGTGATAGTTATTATTATTATAAGAAAACTCTACTAAGGGAAGACGCTCCTTCCAAGTCCTCTGAAGTTCAAAATTCACAACATAATAAGTCTTTAAGAATCTGATTCACCCTCTCGGTCTATCCATCAATTTGAGGGTGATATGAAGCGCCAAGTCTAAGCTGAGTCCCTAATATCTCCTCCAGTTCCATCTGAACTCGTCGGTTCATATGGGATCTCTATCACTGACGATGCTCGTGAGAACTCCACAAAGTCGGTAAATCTCCCTCAAATATACTGAGGTCAACCAAGCTGCGGTCCTCTTACTCCTAACAGGGATGAAATGAGTGCTTTAGTCAATCTATCTACGATCACCCAAATATTGGTATTGCCTTCCCTTGATTTAGGTAAACCATCTATGAAATCCATTAAGACGCTCTCACACATCCATTGTCACATATAAAGGGGCTGAAGCAATCCATTAGGCTTCCTCTGCTCAATCTTAACTCTCTGGCATGGCATGCATCTTTCCATATAATCAGCCACATCCTCCTTCATCCTCATCCATTAGAAGACCCTTTTCATATCCTTATACATCTTATCACCTCCCGGATGGATGGTCATCCGAGAGTGATGGGCCTCGGATAATACCGCACTCATCACATCTCTCCTCTACCATCCCGGCGTAGTCATCCTTTCTCATCAATGGAGTATCTAGAAAGGCGCCTAGAGGCCTTGCCTCTACCGAGTTAGTCCAAAATATCTACTAGATGTTGATCCTCATGCCGAATAGATCTGATATGTTCCAATAGAGTTGGTTGCACCTGCCGCGATGCTAACAATCCCGGTACGTAATATGCAAATGGTCTAAAATCAAAAGATGAGATAAACTATAAATTCTATCACTCTACGAATAATGGGCTCAATGTCATCCTTTGCATATTTAGAGCATCCGCAACTACATTCCTTTCCCCAAGGTATATGAAATCCCAAAGTCGTAGAATGCTAGAAACTCCATCCAACGTTGTTATCTCAAGTTAAGGTCCTTTTGTGAAAATAAGTATTTGAGAGATTGATGGTCAGCATAAAACTCAAACCTCTCACCCAACAAGTAATGCCTCCAAGACTTAAGCGCAAAAACAATAGCTACTAGCTCCAAATCATGGGTAAGGTAATTTCTTTCATATACCATTAGTTGTCTACTCCCATAGCAAACAACCCTACCCTCCTGACCGTGCCAACCCTGCGTCGCAACCAGCATTATAAACCATGAACATCTTAGATCTGTCTGTAAGAGTCGACAATGGAGCGGTCGTGAGTGCCTTCTTCAATCTCATAAAAGAATCCTTGCAATCCAAGTCCCATGAGAATACCAGATTTTCTTAGTAAGGCGGGTAAGTGGAGATGAAATCCGCATAAAGTCCTTAATCAATTTCTGATAATACCCTACCAAACCTAGAAAGCTCCTCACCTCGGTCGCATTCTTAAGGGCCTTCTAGTCTTGTACAATAACCAATTTAGCGGGATGCACTGCTATAACTTCCCTCGAAACTACATGTTCCAAGGATCTCACCTCTTTATACCAAAAGTGGCAATTCGAGAATTTTTCCTTCAACTGATGTGCATGGAGAGTACGGAGGACCTCATCTAGGAATACCCATCCTTATCTCTTGGGAACATTAGGATGTTATCCACAAACACGACCACAAATATATTTATGAAATCCCTAAATACTCGGCTCATCATTTCAACAAACTATGTCGGCGCATTGGTTAGTCCAAAGGGAATAATCAGCCACTCGAAAATCCATATAGTGTCCTAAAGGCAGTCTTATCCACGCTATCATCTGCAACTCGAAGTTAATGAAACCCAGTCACCAAATCCAACTGAGAGAAAACAGATCCATCCACTAGCTCATCAAATAAATCGTCTATCCGAGAAGTGGGTGTCGATTCTTCTTTGTAAGCTTGTTTAATTCTCTATAATCCACATATAAATGAAGAGAGTCATCTGCCATAGTAGCAAAAACGATTGTTGGGCTATTTTTGTTGGATAATTCACATGGTACTAGGATTGATCAGGTTGTTATGAGGGTTTGTGAATCCATGAAGTTGCTTGTGGTTCAGATGGTTACTCTGGCGAGACTAAGGGTGAATGGTATTTGAGGAGGTGGGTGGTTTAGGTGAAGTACATGTTGGAGTTGTAGGAGGAAGAGAAATGTAACAATACACATTTTTCCTAACCTTAATCGATCTCTAAATCATTTAAAATCATTCAAAACCCGCATACGTTAACTTTGGGAATACAATACATTAGAACAAAGAACAATAACAACAGACTTTTATAAACATCAAAATAATGTTACATTAGCGTACAAAATATCAGAGTACATCGATAAATAAAATACAACGGAAGACTTATTACAATAAATTAATACAATACACAGTGGAAGACTTTCTATACTCTAGACACAACTTTAGGCTTCGATCCAGAATCTTGCTCAAGAGATAAATATCCGCAAAAAGCTACTCGACTGCCCGTGTGGAAAAGAGGACACCCGAGTTTGCAAGTGAAACAAACTACAGGTCGGTCATGGGACTGGTATGAGAAATCTTTTCTACATTATCTAACAGTTTGGAAAATCACAGGACCACGCCGCTAACGCGGAACGGGTTTACTCCATTGGATTGCTAGTGCATAATTTAAACAAATTTTATTCAAAACAACATAATGTCTTTTTAGAAAAATGAAATCATTATAAGACTCAAGTCCCATCACACAATGCAACGCAAACCAGATGACAGAGTTTTACTTTAAAATGATCAAACATGACTTGATACGTATAAAATAATATTTTGATATTATTATCAGTGTCTAATCAGTATTAAAATACTTCAAAGTAAATGTATCAATCCTAGACGGCATAGTACCCCATCCTACTATGTCGCCATATATAGGTTTACAATAAAAATCGTAGTGTCGTATTGGAGATTTGGTTTCCATCATGAAATCGAGGCTAGGGATCGCCCTCTCTGATTCGAGACACTCTAGCAAATGCCTCAGGATCACACCTATGGGCAACCCTTAAAGCGGTAGGGTCGGTCCACACTTAACAGTAGTGGATTAGTTTTGCCTGAACAACGCTTCCCGGTTCCTATGAACCTCAAATATAGCCACTAACAACCTATAAAACCGAGGTACCTTATAATCCATCATCCACATAAGTAAAAATGTCAGGGTTGGTAGGTCGCTGACACCACTCTAGCTAGAAAGAAACGTGTGCAATCCCTATGGTCTATATCCCGTTTTTGACTCATACCGGGGTGTGAGGCTCGCGAAGTCATGCTATACACAAAGCTACGCCTAAACATGCTACGCTTTGATCATCAACCACAAGGCCTGCTTTTCAACAAAAGCCTTGATTGTCTGCATCTTGGCATGCCACATTGTCAATCCATACCATACCATTGATTTCTACGAATATATAACCTCTAAGCTCGTACGTCTCAGAGAAGGGTGTTAAACACCAAACAGATATATATTTAGCAGAGATCAACGAATACAACATAAAGGAATACAACGTCAAACATACCATCCATTTACAAGTCCGTTCTGGATCTGAACGAAACCAGAGGAACCTTATTCCTCGCATATCCAAACAATCAACAAATACGTCTGGACAACTACCACTCCAGCCCCTTCAAGGTAGCTACTCCAATCACGGGCGTCAGTAGTCCTCATCCATTCGATGTGAAGATCGTCGATCTTCAATCACCGTCTTCAAATCTTTGACTTAAATCGGCGTAGTAATTATTTGAAATGAGTTGAACTCGGTCTTTTCAAATAATCCCCGAATAATTATCATTTTAATCATTTCATATCGTTCAAATCTATTTATAATGATCTATCGCTATTTTTATTTATTTAAGTAACTCAATTATAATTAAACGACGCTTCGGGTCAATGAGCGGCCCTGGCGCTGTTTTTATCCAAATTTGATTTGCACTTATCTCGAAATCTAACTATTGGATTTTGACGAGATTATTTTAAATTCGACGGTCCTAACGGTTCCTGTTTTGGGAAAATCCAACGGTCGGATCTTTCGGTATAATCGTTTAAAGTCACGATTGTTGAAACGCGAACTACCGTGCGCGTTTCGTTTAAATTTAATTTAATTTATATTATTGTTTGGCTAATCTGCTAACGCATTTAACTTTACATACAAAATAATATTTAACTTCGCATAAAAATTCCAATGTATGTATATATCGCAAAATGATTTTTCTCACCTTTGTTGACAGTTCTAGTTTATTTTTGGTGAATCCTTTTTAATCAAATCATGTTTAAATCCTAAAACATGAACATTTCTATAATTGTTTACCTACCATTAAAAGTGTAGCTTTTTAATGTAAATGTATTTTGTTCCTATTCTTTTATATGAAATGTCAATAAAGGTGCAACTTTTATTTCTACTCTTTTATCGCATCTAAAATGACGTTAAAATGTACCATTTAAAATCTAATCTTTTTATTGTCTCTAAAATGACAATAAAAATGCTTCTCTTAATTCCATACTTTTTATTGAATATAAAATGTCAATAAAAATGTCGCTTTAAATCTACTCTTTTTATTTACATATAAAATGTAAATAAAAATATAACCTTTTTAATCTTTTCATTTATTTACATCTAAAATGTAAATAGATAAAAAAAAATATTTTTAATCTAATCCTTTATTCACTTCTAAAATGTGAATAAAGATGTAATTTCAAAGTTATTCTTTTTTATCTACATCTAAATTGTAAATAAAGATGCCATTTTAAATCTAAGTTTCTCTTTACATCTAATATGTAAATAAAAATATACTTTTTAATTCTATGTTTGTATTCACATCTAAAAATGTGAATAAAAATATACTTTTTACTTTTATGTTTTTGTTTACTTCTAAAATGTAAACAAAATATACTTGCATTTCTATGTCTTTGTTTACATCTAAAATGTAAAAAAAAATTGTAACTCCAAATGTATTCTTTTTATTTACATCTAAATGTAAATGAGGTTGTCACTTTAAATCTATGTTTTTACTTACATCTGAAATGTAAATAAAATGTACTTTTTATTTCTATGGTTTTTTTACATCTAAAATGTAAATGAAAATTCACTTTTTCAATCCATGTTTTTATTTACATCTAAAATGTAAGTAAAAATGCACTTTGTAAATTCATGTTTTTATTCTTCTTAATGAATAAAAATGCTTATTTTTGTTTCAACCTTTTTAATTGACAAAAATGTTGATTTTTGTTTAAACCTTTTAAATGAACAAAAATGTCTATCTTTGTTTAATGAACAAAATGCTTCATTCTTTTTAATGGAAAAAGAATGTCTCTTTCTTTTGATGAACAAAATGTATACTTTCTTTTTAATCATTTTTAAGTGAACAAAAATGTCTCCTTTTTTTTATGAACAAAAATGAATTTTTTTTGTTCAATTATTTTTTAATGAACCAAAATGT
Source organism: Allium sativum (assembly GCA_030737875.1). Classification (NCBI taxonomy): domain Eukaryota; kingdom Viridiplantae; phylum Streptophyta; class Magnoliopsida; order Asparagales; family Amaryllidaceae; genus Allium; species Allium sativum. The sequence goes on from CM060920.1 coordinate 252,972,715, forward strand.
CTATTTTATTTAAATCCTTTTAATGACCAAGAATGTATATTTTGGTTTCATTCTTTTAAATTTGACAAAATGCATATTTTTACTCCTTTCTACATATAGAATGAAAGTTGTAAATTTTATTATTAATCCTAATTTAACAATTCTAACTTGCTAACCCTGACAATTATAATTTAACAATTCTTAATTTGTTAAATATGACCATTTCAATAAATTGCTATTTTTAGCTAACCTAACATTTCTATGTTCTTTTAATGACAAGTAAAATAATATTTTGTTTGTTTACTTTTTTTCTATATGTTCTAATAACATATAAAAGAGTGCTTTATGTGTTTACATCTTTCTATGTATTCTAATATCATATAAAAGAATATTTTATATGTAAACATTCTATGTATTATAATGACAAATAAAATAATATTTTATTTGTATACAATTTCTATTTTAACTTAACAAATAAGAATGAAAATTTTATTTGTTAACAATTTCTATTTAACAAAAATGATATTTTCGTATAGTCTATTTTATTTCAACAAAAATGATTCTCATTATAATAAAAATGCAATCCTTATTGTCTACTCCTTTTAAATGGTTCATACTACAATAAAAATGCAATTTTTATTGTCTGCTCTTTTCTAATGGTTCATATTACAATAAAAATGTAATTTTTATTGTTTATTCTTTTCTAATGTTTCATACTACAATAAAAATGTAATTTTTATTGTCTTTCTTTTTTTACAAAATGAATATTTGTTTTTCATACTTTTCTATTCAACAAAATGAATATTTTGTCTTTCATATAATTCTAATGGAACAAAATGATATTTTTATATTTCTAACACAACATTTCCTATCATAAAATGTTTATTTTTATACTAACATAACAATTTCTAATTAAAATGAGATTTTCAATTCCATATAACTTTTTCTAATTAAAATGATGTATTTTAACCTAATGTGACAATTCTAACGTAAATGGTTTTGTTTTTTTTAATCCAATGTGCCAATTCTAACATAAACGGTGTTTTTATTCTAATTTGACAATTCTAACATAAACGGTGTTTTTATTCTAATTCGTCAATTCTAACAAAATGATAATCTAATTATTGTCCAACGTAAATGCCAATTTAATCATGTTTAATCTAATTTCAATCAAAATGACAATTTGATTTTTGTCAAATACATGATATAATTATTTTCAATAATCATATTTTAACAAACACGAGACACACAATTCAATTCAATAATTCATCGCAGTCAACACTAAATAAATATGTACACAATAACCACATGAATATGAAATAAATATAAATTTCACATTTCAGTAAATAATTAATTTTAAATTATAAAATAGAAATCTCACATCAATTTGTCTGAATTTCCAATGTACTCAGTTTCAGGTCTGGTTTATTCTACGGTGTAGACCTCTGGAATATGGTTCCAACGCAACGAAAATCATCAATTCTATTTAGAATTGAATAAGATACGATCGTTTGAATGATTTGATAATAATTTAATTAAATAAATACTTAAGAATTCATTAATAACATTCAAATAAGCTTCCTTCTTCATCGTTCTTATCAGTACCCTGGAACCCATATCATAGACTTCATCATCATGCCGCCGCCGCCCATATGCTCTGTCGTACCCCGATCCGACACCACCCCATCGAAGCCCAACAGGAACGCCACCTCTCCATGAAGCCATGTCCAGCTCGCACAACCCGAGGCACCAGAAAACGAACCCGAACGGCACCAGTTTGACACCAAAATCCACACCCAAATCTCCACTATTTTTTGATCCTATCCGTTCATCTTGTCGATCTCTAGATGCCCTTTCATATTTGTCTTATAAACGTTTGAAATTACTTGGCGGATTTGAAGAACGAAGGGTTTTTAATTTGGAGCTTTGGAGCCATCGATTAGAAGAGACGGCGGCTGTAACACCCCGAATTTCACTTAATATTAATGTTCAGTAATTAAAGAATAATTAAGCTCAGACGTGAGAATTAAGGGAAACGGGTTGCGCCATTGTGTTCGTCTCGGAATTTTGGTTGAGATAGAGTCCGAGTTTGCGTGATTTGGACTTCGTATGAAGAAGTTATGACCATCCGAAGTTTCAGAAAATTCAAAACAGATTTAAAACATTCAAATTTCAAAATTCAGAAGAGGTGGGAAAATTCCCGCCAGACAGAGGGTGTCGACACTAGGGTAGACATGGGTGTCGACCCCCCCCCCCCAAGGGGTCGACCCATGTGTCGACCCAGGGGTCGACCCCCCCCCCCTGTCGGTCAGATTTGCCTGGGTGCACTGATTTGAGCTTTGGGCTATGTTTTGGTGGCTTGTGACGAAATCTGACGGCTCTAAACTAAATTAGGGTTAATCTAAGGGCCTAAACTACATCCTAATTCTATAAATACACCCTAAGACTACCCTAATTCATACTAAAATTAGATACAACGTCGTTATGCCGTCAAAATGCAACTTGAAGGAGCCTCCATCAAATTGTAGAAGAAGATAGCTTCTCAAATCAACTTCTAATCAACTCTAGCAACTTAATCTTCTTCATAGGAGTACTAATCAACAAGTTGTGAGTTTCTATGCCTTTAGCAAGCAATTGCTAAACTAATTATGATAGGATATAATGAGGTTATGGTTATGTATGTGGATCAATGCAAGTTATGTTATCATATGTTATGTGTTCATGATGTTATGCAAGTTATGCAAGTCATATGCTATGTGTTCATGATGTTATGAAAGTTATGCAAGTCATATGCTATGTGTTCATGATGTTATGCAAGTTATGCAAGTCATATGCTATGAGCTCATGATGCTAGTTATGCAAGTTTTATGCTATATGTTCATGATGCTAGTTATGCAAGTTTTATGCTATGTGTTCATAATGCTAGTTATGCAAATCACTATGATAAACATTGATCCATTATGACACCATGTTATGCAATTTTGGTGTTTGATTATATACAAGTTCATATATGACATGTTATGCAAGTTTGGTGTTTGATTATATGCAAGTTCATATATGACATGTTATGCAAGTTTGGTGTTTGATTATATGCAAGTAACATGTGCAAGTTTACACCTTTATATGAGATGCATACATATGCAAGTTAACCCCTTTATATATCACACATATATAGGCAAGTTTACCCTTTTGTATGACATAAGTAACTTATGCAAGTTACCCTCTTTATGACATATGTGATTCATGCAAGTTGGGTTGGTTATTTATGCTAGTTGGGTTTGATGCTATGGTCATATATGCAAGTTGACACCTTTAAAACCCATGTTGATGTTATGCTAAGTTGAACCCATTGTATTTGTGATGAATCTTCCCTTTTTAAGTATGTCATGTTAGCGTATTACGTGGGAAACGATGGGGTTAATATTCATGTTAACAAAATTGTGATGAGATTGGTATGATGTTGCTTACCATAAGTGGATGGACATAATTGAGTCAATTATGTACATCATTAAATTGGAATTAATTAGGGAAAATTAATTCAAAATATGGGGGTGATTAATTAGGTGTAATTAATCGACTAAGACACGAGGTTGGACCCTTTTGTAGCATAAGACTGCCCGGAACCGACTGGCAAATCCAGCGGCTACAAATGATTGGCCCAATGTGAGAGGTCTTAGGCATAATCTAAATACATGACAAGTGTAAAGACACGAGGTTAGACTCTGTTATGGCGTAAGGCTGCCCGGAACCGACCGACAAATCCAGCTGCCATAAAAGACAGTCTAATGTGAGAGGTCTTTACAAAGGTTACGTTCTTAATCAATTAAGAAACACTTAACCAGATAAGCATGTAGTGGGGCATGAAGGGTTAAGTGGGTGCCTTGGGTGGTATGTGGAAATCAAGTAAGTGCCTTGGGTGGCATGTGGAAATCTAGTGGGTTGCCTTGGGTGGCAATAGAAAATACGATTAGAATACTTAACCAAGTGGAAACATGTAATTATACATGATTAAAGGGTTAAGTGGGATGCACTAGAAAAAGGGACAAGCTTAGGTGGGTAGCTTGTGGGGGCCCATTTCAACCAGTAACCCATATGTATCTTATTGGGCTCGACCCATGTCAAGGACAGGACACGCGTACTGGGCTTGACTATAAGAGGCCAAAACGGGTTAGCGGTGGCAACGCAAGTCCAACGGATTTCATATGCATGTGTGGACCCAGGCTGGTAGGTAAGACGTTGTTGCATCGTGTAGGTATAAGCCGTGCACCGTTGATTGTATCGGGTTGCCACTTTGGGGAGTGATACACCCCACTGTGGGGCCAGCACGGGTATCTACGTTAGGGAGCCGATCGCGTGGGGAGTAGTGGGTACATCTAGTGGAGATAGGGGAAGACAGCACCTATGTAGTCAGCTAGGGGTACACGAAACTACTAGGTAAATTTTCTAAGTCCTTGGGTAGGATTAACCTTTAAGTAGGAATGACTGGTGTGGTGCAGTGTAGTAATTACCCTTGGGTGGGTAGATGCGTCTTTACCGATATCTTAGTTCATCCTATGTGTAGTTGGCTGCTTAGTGTAGTCATTTATCCCCAGTCATTACCGTACCAAGTTTATATCATACCCTAATTACTTTAATGATTGTATTGTTAAAGTTATAGGGCTCACTCGGACTTATGTCTGACCCCGTTGTTTTTATATTTTTTCCCAACCCTCAGGTTCTCAGAGTGGGCCTAGCACTAGTGGGCTTTGATCAGATTGCTTTATCTATCTTTTGGAGCTTGGACCGTGATGTAAAGCCCAGCTTATCTTTTCTATTATGGCTATTAGTTATGTAGTGGGATTATGTACTTATGTTTTATCAGGATGGATATTTAGTACTTGACTCTTGTTTTAGTTGGTTTTGATATGTAACCAAACATGTTTATCTTCTGCTGCAATGAAATGATGTTTTAGATTTCAAGTATTATTCATATCTGTCTTGTTGTAAATTTTCTGTTCTATATTCACTTAAAATTCTCCACCGAAGTTAAGGCATTCCCTTAGTGAGTGACCTTAGCGGGTGTGGGGTGTTACACGTGGTACCAGAGCTGAAGGTTACCGGAACAGATAAAATTTTTAGAAAACTATTTTTCTAAAAAAAATTTTGGAATAAGTATTTTCAAAAACATGTCTTTTAAGAGAAAAGTTTTTGAAAGAAAAGCATAATCCCCAATAGCCATATCTTTATCGTTCGAATTCTCCGTTTTGAATCTTTCCTTTTTCGTTTCAGCATGGCTGAAGATCTTAACTTTCCGGAGGGTGTGACGATACCAGTATGGTATAGGAGATTGATGGAGGCTAGGGCCACCGCTGCGGGTCCAGCAAATGTTCCTCCACCAACAGTTGCACCCGACCTTCCTCCTCCTCCTCCTCCTCGCACGGATACTTTTGCTAAGACTTGCAAGGAATTTAAGGCTATGGGAGGGAAACCTTTTCAAGGATCAGAAACCTTTGTGGAAGCTAGAGATTGGCTTAAGGAAGTGGAAGAGTTGATAGATATCTTTGAGATGGAAGAAGGAAAGACAGTCAAGTTAGCTACTTGGTTAATGAAGGGAGAAGCCTTGTTCTGGTGGGAAGTCACTAATGGAGAGTGCCATGTAGACTCTTGGGCGGATTTCAGGCAAAGGTTTGTGGCAAAGTTTCTTTCAAGGGCGGAAGAAAATCTGTATATGGAAAGGTTCTTGACTCTAAAGCAAGGAAACCTATCAGTAAAGGAATATGTCAACAAGTTTAATCAGCTAGCAAGATTTGGCTTAGACATGGTGAATACACCGGAGAAGAAGGCTTTGAGGTTCATTAAGGGCTTGAATGAACCGATGCATGGATTGGCTATGACTCACATCCCTATGGGGGCCACCTTTGAGAAGCTAGTAGACATGGCACTCATGCATGAGGAAGAGAAGGGTCCCAATGCTAATAAGGCACCCGAGAAGAAAGGAGATCAGAAGAGACCTCAACAGCAACAGCAAAACAAGGGTGGGAAAGGCAACGGTGGCAAGGGAAAGAAGAAGTGCTTCAATTGCGGGACACCAGGCCACCTAAGCAAAGATTGTCGGAAGAAGAAGAAGACGGGCTGCTTCCACTGTGGCGAAGCAGGGCATCTAGTGAAGGACTTCCCTAAGAAGGGGCAGAGGACGGGATCTACCTCAGGGGGACAGGTGCAAGCTCTTATGGCACGAAGTCAGGCAAGGGGGCAAGTTCAGGCTCTCGCGGTTCCACCGATTCAGGAAAGAGGTAGAACTATTGAAACACCCCACCTCCGTTAGGGTCACTCTCAAAGGGAATGCCCTAATTTTGGTGGAGGTTTATAACTATAAGTCACAGATATACAAGACAGATATAAGAACACATATTTGTAAATAGCAGAAAAGCAGCAACTTTTATTTCATAAAAGTAAATACATGTTACAACAACATCACCATGATTGTCTTACATCCTTTCAAAAAAAACATAACACCTTCATAACTGTCTTGATTACATTATTTAAAGAAGCATAAAGAAAACATAAATAAACTGCAAAAGCCCCATAGTTGTTGTCCAAAGCCATAGTTCAAAACGGAAAGGTCCAAGCAATACATTCTTTCTCTTTAAGCTGGATATGAAGGCTGGTCAAGCTGCAGTATTCCCTCCCTGTGGACCTGGGGGGGAAACGGAAGAAAAGAAGACGAAAGAAAAGTAGAGTCAGACATAAAGCCTGAGTAAGTCGAGGACTACTCTGTCTATGAATAAAGAACTGGGTACGATAAGTATAAACTAGAAATGGGGAAAGCACTATAAACTTGGTTAAGTTGTCTAGGGTCGAATATACTATCGTACCCCATATTAATCTCTGTACCCATATAAACTAGTTCCCAATAGGCACCCCATAATCAGGGTGAAGTGATCCATTCTATGATGATCGGCTCCTACTCGCATAGTTACATGTGTCTTACGGCCCCCGATGTTGTAGTTACCTATGCTGGTCCCACCATGGGGTGTATCAAGTCCCATGGTGGCGGCCCGACAAAATTCTAGAATGCACAGGTATGCTACTGGTGCCCAGTGCCTTATTTTTCTGCGCCGGAGTGTGTGCACGCCCGCACCCCGTTAGAACCTACACTGCTGCACCACCGCCGTCGATTTGACCTCTTACAATCAGCCCAGTAATCGTGCCCCACCCTGCCTAGTTTCAGGGTATCATGATACGCCTTGTAGGGTTACTGCTGAAAAGGGTCCCCCGCTACTAGGTTTTCTATTTCTAGCCAACATGCTAAGTTGGTTAAGTGTTTATAAACCTAACCCCCAATCAGTCTGTTTAGTTTAGCATGTTCCATTTTGATTAAGTATTAAGTTTACTTAATCCTATCAGTCCTGACTCGGCCTTAATTGTCTTATTAAAGCCTTGACCTCTCACATTAGACAGGTATTGTTGTGGCTGCCTGTTGCCGGTTGGTTCCGGGCAGTCTTACGCCACAACTCAATCTAACCTCGGGTCCTTATTGGGCTCCATGTTTAACCACCCACATTGGATAGGTATTGTTGTGACTACTGGACAGCCGGGCGGTTCCGGGTAGGTTTACATCACAACTCAATCCAACCTCGGGTTAAACACATCGTATTTTCTACGTTTACATATTTTGTCTTTCTTCTTTATTTTCTTATATGTAAATATTTGCGGCCCATTATTAAAAATCAATGGTGTGAAGGTTACACCAATCATGGGCCCAACCCATACTTGAATTTGGGGCCCTTTACTTTATATTTTCATTTATTAATTAATTTGGCCCAACGCTATTTCCCCCGTTTAATACGTTCGTTTATTATAATATATGTTGGGCTTAGCCTTTTTAAGCCCAACTTAGCCACGTGAAAAAGGGGAGGCTTAAAGCGTGATTACATACACAAAAAGGGGAATGTGAACGCATGAACTTGCAACATAACGTTGAAACTACAAAATAGAAACTGGTGTACTTGCATAGTAGCAACGTATACTTTGGTCATAAAGCATAAGTGACATGAATCAAAGCATGTAAACTTGTAGTTAAGTTAGAATCTAAATTGGATATCATTATTGACACATAGTCTTAACTACAACATAAACCTATATTTTTCTTTAGGCATAATGTCAAACATAAGCAAATCATGTTCATAAGGTTACTACATGTTTACAAGGGTGCTTATTTTTGTTACTAATACAAAAGTATAGTTCAACTAGAATTATTCCAACTTAATCATGATTTTAAATCTATTCACATAACCATGGCACACATATACTTATGGCATAAATATTTCTAAACATGAAATCATGATTTTTTACTTTAGTCATGTAAACTTGCAAATGGGATTTTAAATCTAACCTAGCTATGTACCACATGTGTCATCATATAATTCTTGTTAACAATATAGACCTAACATGTTTTTCCATTATGCAAAATATCAATCATAGCCTAGTCATATTCATAAGTTCGCAAAGAGGTTTTCTAGTACAAAAGTATGGCTTAATATATAGATCATGATGCCAAATTTTCAACATAATTTCATATGAATTATAATAACCCAAATTTGTTCCAATTACACACAAAATGATTTTTGTACAGAAATACACATTATGATGGCATAGTAGCAAAACCACAAACTTGCATGAATTTCAATTAAAGAACTACATACATGTAGCTTCAACATTAATTACAAACTTTGCGAATATCCAAACGTATATTTGCATAAAACTACCGCAAACATGTAGTTTTTATAATGAATAACATACTTTGCGAATATCCAAACGTATACTTGCATAAAACTACCGCAAACATGTAGTTTTTATAATGAATAACAAACTTTGCGAATATCCAATCGTTATACAATATTCCAAATCGATAAGAATCATAGTAACGCACAAATATGAATTACTTATCACCACAAATCAAGTGTACAAACCAACACAGTTATTTATTCATACCAAAATAATACTCTACTTACAATCGTGTGGCGAATTCTCCAATTCAGGAATTTGGAGATGCGACTCCTTGTTGATTTGATTTGTTTAAGTTGCTTTATGCTTTAGAATTTTCCTCCTAATCTTCTCTCAAATTGGTGGCTACTCCTAGTCGTTCCTCAGCAGCATGACGGCCTCATTCTTATTTTTTTTTGTGAGTTTAGGTTAGGTTTGAGTTGTATATATTGAATTTTAGGATTAATTTAGGTCGTTTGATTAATCCTAGAAATGACCATAACCGTTCAGTCAGGATAGAGTTATCCTATTGACTCAGCCATGAGTCAGAAATGACTCAGCATTGACTCAGCGATGAGTCAGAAATGACTCAGCGTATTAAATGTTCACCAATTCAAACGTAAATACGTATTTAATAGATACATTTTCTCCTTTACCGTATTAATTACCCATATATAAATATTTATTTATATATGAATAAATATTTTCTTACCTTTAATTTGTCATAATTAAAAATTGGAGAAGGCCAAAAAAAACCATCCTTGACAACCAAAAATGCGCAACGTGCACTACATGATGCGTACACGTCATATATATATATATATATATATGCGTATATGTGTATATATATATATATTATATATATATTCATTTTTTTCTCTATCATCCCAATTACCCATTTTCACACTAAACCACTTTTTGAACTGCGTTCGCACTAGGCTATTTTAAGCCATTCCCCTAAAACAAAAATAGGGCGCTGGCGGGGATCGAACTCTGTACCTCTTGTATGCAAGTCATGTGTTCCAACCAAATGAGCTACTAAGTCTTTTGCTTACAAACCCTAGAACAATGCTAAACATTATTCGTTTCCCATTCTTTTTTTTTCATGTTTTGCTGCGATATTTAAATTAAAGATATCTTCTTCACACGTTATCCGTTTTTTGAAAACTCGGACTCTATTTCGCGTATTTTTCCGAGATGAACACAATGGCGTATCCCGTTTCCCTTAATTCTTTGATTTGAAATTAATTATACTTTAATTTATGACTTTCACGGTTATAGAATACACGGGGTGTTACATTCTCCCCCACTTAAAAGGATTTCGTCCCTGAAATCTTCAAGTTAGGAGGAATGTATATCCTAACATCCAATCATCCATCTACTCATCCATCAAACACGAGCATCCATTGTCCTTAAAAGACTTCTAATGCTTCATGATCATATGCGAAGTGTGTGTGTACATGTACTTATCTAATGCAAAATCAGGCGGTCTACTGATTCAGTTGACCTCCTTAATGCGAATTATGTAAGTGCCATGAATCCATTATGTATGCAAATTTTCCTATTCATGATTCTACATGAGTGCACAATCATTCATACAAATGCAACATCCATATGATAACACATTAAAGTTTAACCATATATGAATGCAAACATATATGCATATGCAATATGAAGTGACTGAGCCGATCTAAAACCTAGATTGTGCGTGTATATGCAACCACGAGCAACCATCATCCATAACATGTTTTAACTACATGTTTACATCCAAAAAGATTCTATCTGTGGTTCTCAAGATAGGATCGAGAAGAGAAATAGGATAGATTCAAAACGAAGGATAAGAGATAGTACCTATGGCTTTGGGGGGGACTTTGCCTTTTTTTTTTAAAAAAAAATAAAATAAAATAATATTTTTCTTTTAAAAATGCTTCTTTAAATTTCTTTTTTGAAAATAAATTTTCAAAACTTTTTATCTTATCTGGTAAACCTATGCTCTGATACCAAGTGAAACACCCCACCTCCGTTAGGGTCACTCTCAAAGGGAATGCCCTAATTTTGGTGGAGGTTTATAAGTATAAGTCACAGATATACAAGACAGATATAAGAACACATATTTGTAAATAGCAGAAAAGCAGCAACTTTTATTTCATAAAAGTAAATACGTGTTACAACAACATCACCATGATTGTCTTACATCCTTTCAAAAAAAAACATAACACCTTCATAACCGTCTTGATTACATTATTTAAAGAAGCATAAAGAAAACATAAATAAACTGCAAAAGGCCCATAGTTGTTGTCCAAAGCCATAGTTCAAAACGGAAAGGTCCAAGCAATACATTCTTTCTCTTCAAGCTGGATATGAAGGCTGGTCAAGCTGCAGTATTCCCTCCCTGTGGACCTGGGGGGGAAACGGAAGAAAAGAAGACGAAAGAAAAGTAGAGTCAGACATAAAGCCTGAGTAAGTCGAGGACTACTCTGTCTATGAATAAAGAACTGGGTATGATAAGTATAAACTAGAAATGGGGAAAGCACTATAAACTTGGTTAAGTTGTCTAGGGTCGAATATACTATCGTACCCCATATTAATCTATGTACCCATATAAACTAGTTCCCAATAGGCACCCCATAATCAGGGTGAAGTGATCCATTCTATGATGATCGGCTCCTACTCGCATAGTTACATGTGTCTTACGGCCCCCGATGTTGTAGTTACCTATGCTGGTCCCACCATGGGGTGTATCAAGTCCCATGGTGGCGGCCCGACACAATTCTAGAATGCACAGGTATGCTACTGGTGCCCAGTGCCTTATTTTTCTGCGCCGGAGTGTGTGCACGCCCGCACCCCGTTAGAACCTACACTGCTGCACCACCGCCGTCGATTTGACCTCTTACAATCAGCCCAGTAATCGTGCCCCACCCTGCCTAGTTTCAGGGTATCATGATACGCCTTGTAGGGTTACTGCTGAAAAGGGTCCCCCGCTACTAGGTTTTCTATTTCTAGCCAACATGCTAAGTTGGTTAAGTGTTTATAAACCTAACCCCCAATCAGTCTGTTTAGTTTAGCATGTTCCATTTTGATTAAGTATTAAGTTTACTTAATCCTATCAGTCCTGACTCGGCCTTAATTGTCTTATTAAAGCCTTGACCTCTCACATTAGACAGGTATTGTTGTGGCTGCCTGTTGCCGGTTGGTTCCGGGCAGTCTTACGCCACAACTCAGTCTAACCTCGGGTCCTTATTGGGCTCCATGTTTAACCACCCACATTGGATAGGTATTGTTGTGACTACTGGACAGCCGGGCGGTTCCGGGCAGGTTTACATCACAACTCAATCCAACCTCGAGTTAAACACATCGTATTTTCTACGTTTACATATTTTGTCTTTCTTCTTTATTTTCTTATATGTAAATATTTGCGGCCCATTATTAAAAATCAATGGTGTGAAGGTTACACCAATCATGGGCCCAACCCATACTTGAATTTGGGCCCCTTTACTTTATATTTTCATTTATTAATTAATTTGGCCCAACGCTATTTCCCCCGTTTAAAACGTTCGTTTATTATAATATATGTTGGGCTTAGCCTTTTTAAGCCCAACTTAGCCACGTGAAAAAGGGGAGGCTTAAAGCGTGATTACATACACAAAAAGGGGAATGTGAACACATGAACTTGCAACATAACGTTGGAACTACAAAATAGAAACTGGTGTACTTGCATAGTAGCAACGTATACTTTGGTCATAAAGCATAAGTGACATGAATCAAAGCATGTAAACTTGTAGTTAAGTTAGAATCTAAATTGGATATCATTATTGACACATAGTCTTAACTACAACATAAACCTATATTTTTCTTTAGGCATAATGTCAAACATAAGCAAATCATGTTCATAAGGTTACTACATGTTTACAAGGGTGCTTATTTTTGTTACTAATACAAAAGTATAGTTCAACTAGAATTATTCCAACTTAATCATGATTTTAAATCTATTCACATAACCATGGCACACATATACTTATGGCATAAATATTTCTAAACATGAAATCATGATTTTTACTTTAGTCATGCAAACTTGCAAATGGGATTTTAAATCTAACCTAGCTATGTACCACATGTGTCATCATATAATTCTTGTTAACAATATAGACCTAACATGTTTTTCCATTATGCAAAATATCAATCATAGCCTAGTCATATTCATAAGTTCGCAAAGAGGTTTTCTAGTACAAAAGTATGGCTTAATATATAGATCATGATGCCAAATTTTCAACATAATTTCATATGAATTATAATAACCCAAATTTGTTCCAATTACACACAAAATGATTTTTGTACAGAAATACACATTATGATGGCATAGTAGCAAAACCACAAACTTGCATGAATTTCAATTAAAGAACTACATACATGTAGCTTCAACATGAATTACAAACTTTGCGAATATCCAAACGTATATTTGCATAAAACTACCGCAAACATGTAGTTTTTATAATGAATAACATACTTTGCGAATATCCAAACGTATACTTGCATAAAACTACCGCAAACATGTAGTTTTTATAATGAATAACATACTTTGCGAATATCCAATCGTTATACAATATTCCAAATCGATAAGAATCATAGTAACGCACAAATATGAATTACTTATCACCACAAATCAAGTATACAAACCAACACAGTTATTTATTCATACCAAAATAATACTCTACTTACAATCATGTCGCGAATTCTCCAATTCAGGAATTTGGAGATGCGACTCCTTGTTGATTGGATTTGTTTAAGTTGCTTTATGCTTTAGAATTTACCTCCTAATCTTCTCTCAAATTGGTGGCTACTCCTAGTCGTTCCTCAGCAGCATGATGGCCTCATTCTTATTTTTTTTTTGTGAGTTTAGGTTAGGTTTGAGTTGTATATATAGAATTTTAGGATTAATTTAGGCCGTTTGATTAATCCTAGAAATGACCATAACCGTTCAGTCAGGATAGAGTTATCCTATTGACTCAGCCATGAGTCAGAAATGACTCAGCATTGACTCAGCGATGAGTCAGAAATGACTCAGCGTATTAAATGTTCACCAATTCAAACGTAAATACGTATTTAATAGATACATTTTCCCCTTTACCGTATTAATTACCCATATATAAATATTTATTTATATATGAATAAATATTTTCTTACGTTTAATTTGTCATAATTAAAAATTGGAGAAGGCCAAAAAAAAAAACATCCTTGACAACCAAAAATGCGCAACGTGCGCTACATGATGCGTACACGTCATATATATATATATATGCGTATATGTATATATATATATATTATATATATATTCATTTTTTTCTCTATCATCCCAATTACCCATTTTCACACTAAACCACTTTTTGAACTGCGTTCTCACTAGGCTATTTTAAGCCATTCCCCTAAAACAAAAATAGGGCGCTGGCGGGGATCGAACTCTGTACCTCTTGTATGCAAGTCATGTGTTCCAACCAAATGAGCTACTAAGTCTTTTGCTTACAAACCCTAGAACAATGCTGAACATTATTCGTTTCCCATTCTTCTTTTTTTTCATGTTTTGCTGCGATATTTAAATTAAAGATATCTTCTTCACACGTTATCCGTTTTTTGAAAACTCGGACTCTATTTCGCGTATTTTTCCGAGATGATCACAATGGCGTATCCCGTTTCCCTTAATTCTTTGATTTGAAATTAATTATACTTTAATTTATGACTTTCACGGTTATAGAATACACGGGGTTTACAAATATTTCCGTTGAAAGTCTGGTTTTTCTGTTTGATCATCATGTCCGTACTTTGTTTGACTCTGGCGCATCGCATTCGTTTATCTCATCATCATTAGTTGAGTCACTGCACTTAGACACCAGTCTAGTAGATGATCCCTTGGTTGTTTCAAACCTAATTGGGGGCTCCACTTATTTGTCCATGATATGTTTGGGTTTGAAGATTTCTATACTTAGCGTTGAGTTTAGATGTGATGCCTTTGTTTTGGGCTTCACGGGCTATGGGTTGATTTTGGGCATGGACTGGTTATCCAGTAATGGTGTCGTTCTTGATTGCGAAAGGAGAGTTGTTAGGCTCATGACCCGCTTGGGGAACACTCTCGAGATCTCTTGTAATCCCATGGATTCTGTTATGCTAAGTTATCTTGAATCGCTTGACGCTTCGGTCGAGATTTTGCGATCTGTTAGAGTGGTCCGAGAGTACTCGGATGTGTTTGAGGAGGTGAAGGGCTTACCTCCGAAGCGGGAGATAGACTTCCGAATATATCTGGTGGACAATGCTAAACTAGTATCTTTGCCAGTGCGCCACATGGCTCCTCGTGAGAGGAGGGAACTCCATAAGCAAGTAGGGGAGTTGCTTGAGAAGGGGTTCACAAGACGAAGTATATCGGAGTGGGGTGCTCCAGTAGTTTTTGCCACGAAGGCGGATGGGTCCCTCAGACTTTGTGTAGACTATAGAGAACTCAACAAGCTCACAAGGAAGAATAGAAACCCATTGCCGAGGATTGATGATCTCTTTGATCAGTTGGTTGGCGCCTCAGTGTTTTCGCGGTTGGACTTGGCCACGGGGTTTCATCAGTTGAGAGTGGCTGAGGATAGCATAGACAAGACTGCCTTTAGGACCCTGGATGGTTTCTATGAGTGGCTTGTGATGCCATTTGGTTTGACGAACGCCCATGCATACTTTGTTGACTTGATGAGTAGGGTGTTCAGGGAGTACCTTAATAAGTTCGTGGTGGTCTTTGTGGATGATATCTTAGTCTTTTCTAAGAGTGAAGAAGAGCATGCCCTACATCTTAGGGAAGTGTTGGAGACTCTTCGAGCGCATAGCCTTAAGGCTAAATACTCTAAATGTCACTTTTGGAGGAAGGAAGTGCGGTTCTTAGGGCACGTGGTCTCTAAGGAAGGGATAGTTGTGGATCCCGCGAAGGTAGTATCCATCCAAGATTGGGAGGTTCCGAAGAGTGCTACCGAGGTGAGGAGTTTCTTGGGGTTGGCTGGCTACTATAGGAAGTTTGTCAAGGACTTCGCGAAGATATCAGCCCCATTAACGCTTGACGAGAAGAATCTAGTCTTCGCATGGGACGTAGATTGTGATGATGCGTTCCAACAGTTAAAGAGAGCTTTAACCACAGCTCCAGTCTTAGTGTTGCCAGATGGGAGTAAGCCATTTGTTGTTTATACTGATGCTTGTGGGACAGGACTAGGCGCAGTCTTAATGAAAGAGGGAAGGGTAATAGCCTATGGGGGAAGGCAGTTGAGAAAGCATGAGAAAAATTACCCTACCCATGATTTAGAGTTGGCCGCTATTGTTTTTGCGCTTAAGACTTGGCGCCATTATCTTCTTGGAGAGAGGTTCGAATTGTTCACTGACCACAAATCATTGAAGTACTTGTTTTCTCAGAAGGATTTGAACTTGAGACAGCAAAGGTGGATGGAGTTCTTAACATCCTATGATTTCGAGATAGCGTATACCCCTGGCAAGGGTAACGTGGTGGCAGACGCCTTAAGCAGAAAAAGGTTGTCCTTGAGTCCATTGTTTGTGGAACGACGAAGCTTGGAATTTATCTCGATGTTTGATTTCAGACCTTCCGTTGACTTTATACCCGGTTTGCTAGCATCCTTAGAGGTCAGACCTACTCTTTTGGGATGGATTGGCGATGCACAGCGGGATGACCCACAGTTGGTTGAGTTAGTAGAGAAGCTCATAAGGGGGGAGTCGTCCAGCCATTTGAGTAGGTACAGCCTAGACGATAGGGGGTGGTTGCGTAGAGACGGTAGACTTTGTGTACCGCAAGACGAGGGTTTGAGGAAGGCTATACTTGGTGATGCGCATCGTTCGAAGATGACCATTCATCCTGGTGGGGACAAGATGTACCAAGACATGAAGCGAGTTTTCTTTTGGGCCGGTATGAAGAAAGATGTGGCCGAGTATGTCGCTAGATGCTTGGTGTGCCAACAAGTGAAAGCGGAGCAAAAGAAACCTGGTGGGTTGCTTCACCCATTGGAAGTTCCGCAATGGAAGTGGGATAGCGTCTCGATGGATTTTATTGATGGGTTACCAAGATCGAGGAAGGGTAAAATGGGAATTTGGGTTGTGGTAGACAGACTTACTAAGAGCGCCCATTTCATACCCGTGAAGAGCAAGAGGACTGCTCCATGGCTAGCTTCAGTTTACCTTCGAGAGATAGTTCGATTGCATGGGGTACCTTCTAGCATAGTGAGTGATCGAGATCCTATCTTCACTAGCGAGTTTTGGAAAAGTTTGCAAGAGGCAGTAGGGACTCAGTTGTGTTTGAGCACCGCATATCATCCTCAGACGGACGGCCAGACCGAGAGGGTGAATCGTGTTCTAGAAGACCTTTTGAGGCTATGTATCTTAGATTTTGGAGGTACATGGGAAGAGCATCTTCCATTAGTGGAGTTCGCATATAATAACAGCTTTCAATCTAGTATTGGCATGGCTCCTTTCGAAGCTCTTTATGGAAGGCCTTGTCGATCACCTACATGTTGGTGGGAATCTACGGATAAGATCTTGCTTGGGCCTGATATGGTTAGAGAGACTTCGGAAAAGATTCATTTGATTCGAAGAAGGATGAAAGCAGTGCAAGATAGGCAAAAATCTTACGCGGATAAGAGGAGGACGGATCTGGAGTTTGATGTTGGGGACATGGTCTTTGTCAAAGTATCTCCATTATGGAATGTTGTTCGCTTTGGGTCCGTTGGGAAGTTTGCACCAAGATTTGTAGGACCGTTTCCTATTAAGGAAAGGATTGGACGGATGGCATATAGAGTGGATTTACCCGAGAGACTTAGTGGAGTACATGACGTATTCCATGTGTCACATTTGAGGAAGTGCCTACATGAGACCGCAGAGGTGGTAGAGCCGAGCTTGCTTAGAGAAGTGGAGGTAGAGCGTGATGCGACGATTCGACGAGCTCCTACTCGCATCCTTGGGTCAGAGGTTAGGAAGTTGAGAAACAGAGAGGTTCGACTAGTCAAAGTGCAATGGAGAGAGGATGAGAGCAATGCTACTTGGGAGACAGAAGCGAAGATGCGTTCGCTGTACCCATTCCTTTTTGAGGGTATGTCTTTTAACTTCTCCTTTATCGTTTATCTAGTACTTATCTTATCTTTAGTATGTCCTCTCATTAGTATCTTTGACCTTTAGATAGGGTAAACCTATGGTTGAAACATGTGTTTGAGACATGTTATGATTGATGGATGCGTGTGGATGCAAGTATTTGCTAGTGGTTGCTCGTGGATGCATACACACACACTTTAGACACTAGATCGGCTCAGTCACTTCATATTACATATTGCATATAATTGTGTGTAGATAGCTATATTAATGGATGTATAATGGTTGTGTTGCCATATGGATGATGCATTTTGGTGTATGGTTGTGCACACATGTAGAAATAGTTTGTGTCGATAGGATTCTTTCGCATACATATTGGATGCATGGCACTATCATGGTTTGCATTAAGGAGGTCAACTGAATCATTAGACCGCCTGATTTTGCATTAGACAGGAAACATATACACACACTTTTTGCATATGTTCATACAGCATTAGAAACTTTAAGGATAGTGGATGCCAGTGTTTGATGGTTTGAGTAGATGGTTGTTTGGTTGGTAGGATACGTTCTTCTTGACTTAGAGATTTCGGAGACGAAATCCTTTAAGTAGGGGAGAATGTAACACCCCAAATTTCATTTAATATTAATGTTTAGTAATTAAAGAATAATTAATCTCAGACGTGAGAATTAAGGGAAACGGGTTGCGCCATTGTGTTCATCTCGGAATTCTGGTTGAGATAGAGTCCGAGTTTGCGTGATTTGGACTTCGTATGAAGAAGTTATGACCATCCGAAGTTTCAGAAAATTCAAAACAGATTTAAAACATTCAAATTTCAAAATTCAGAAGAGGAAGGAAAATTCCCGCCAGACAGAGGGTGTCGACACTAGGGTCGACATGGGTGTCGACCCCCCCAAAGGGGTCGACCCATGTGTCGACCCCCCCCCCCTGTCGGTCAGATTTGCCTGGGTGCACTGATTTGAGCTTTGGGCTGTGTTTTGGTGGCTTGTGACAAAATCTGACGGCTCTAAACTAAATTAGGGTTAATCTAAGGGTCTAAACTACATCCTAATTCTATAAATACACCCTAAGACTACCCTAATTCATACTAAAAATAGATACAACGTCGTTATGCCGTCAAAATGCAACTTGAAGGAGCCTCCATCAAATTGTAGAAGAAGATAGCTTCTCAAATCAACTTCTAATCAACTCTAGGAACTTAATCTTCTTCATAGGAGTGCTAATCAACAAGTTGTGAGTTTCTATGCCTTTAGCAAGCAATTGCTAAACTAATTATGATAGGATATAATGAGGTTATGGTTATGTATGTGGATCAATGCAAGTTATGTTATCATATGCTATGTGTTCATGATGTTATGCAAGTTATGCAAGTCATATGCTATGTGTTCATGATGTTATGCAAGTTATGCAAGTCATATGCTATGTGTTCATGATGTTATGCAAGTTATGCAAGTCATATGTTATGAGTTCATGATGCTAGTTATGCAAGTTTTATGCTATATGTTCATGATGCTAGTTATGCAAGTTTTATGCTATGTGTTCATGATGCTAGTTATGAAAATCACTATGATAAACATTGATCCATTATGACACCATGTTATGCAAGTTTGGTGTTTGATTATATGCAAGTTCATATATGACATGTTATGCAAGTTTGGTGTTTGATTATATGCAAGTTCGTATATGACATGTTATGCAAGTTTGGTGTTTGATTATATGCAAGTAACATGTGCAAGTTTACACCTTTGTATGAGATGCATACATATGCAAGTTAACCCCTTTATATGTCACACATATATATGCAAGTTTACCACTTTGTATGACATAAGTAACTTATGCAAGTTACCCTCTTTACGACATATGTGATTCATGCAAGTTGGGTTGGTCATTTATGCTAGTTGGATTTGATGCTATGGTCATATATGCAAGTTGACACCTTTAAAACCCATGTTGATGCTAATGTTATGCTAAGTTGAACCCATTGTATTTGTGATGAATCTTCCCTTTTTAAGTATGTCATGTTAGCGTATTACGTGGGAAACGATGGGGTTAATATTCATGTTAACAAAATTGTGATGAGATTGGTATGATGTTGCACACCATAAGTGGATGGACATAATTGAGTCAATTATGTACATCATTAAATTGGAATTAATTAGGAAAAATTAATTCAAAATATGGCGGTGATTAATTAGGTGTAATTAATCAACTAATACACGAGGTTGGACCCTTTTGTAGCATAAGACTGCCCGGAACCGACCGGCAAATCCAGCGGCTACAAATGATTGGCCCAATGTGAGAGGTCTTAGGCATAAACTAAATAAGTGACAAGTGTAAAGACACGAGGTTAGACTCTGTTATGGCGTAAGGCTGCCCGGAACCGACCGGCAAATCCAGCTGCCATAAAAGACAGTCTAATGTGAGAGGTCTTTACAAAGGTTACGTTCTTAATCAATTAAGAAACACTTAACCAGATAAGCATGTTGTGGGGCATGAGGGGTTAAGTGGGTGCCTTGGGTGGCATGTGGAAATCAAGTAAGTGCCTTGGGTGGCATGTGGAAATCTAGTGGGTTGCCTTGGGTGGCAATAGAAAATACGATTAGAATACTTAACCAAGTGGAAACATGTAATTAAACATGATTAAAGGGTTAAGTGGGATGCACTAGAAAAAGGGACAAGCTTAGGTGTGTAGCTCGTGGGGGCCCATTTCAACCAGTAACCCATATGTATCTTATTGGGCTCGACCCATGTCGAGGACGGGACACGCGTACTGGGCTTGACTATAAGAGGCCAAAACGGGTTAGCGGTGGCAACGCAAGTCCAACGGGTTTCATATGCGTGTGTGGACCCGGGCTGGCAGGTAAGACGTTGTTGCATCGTGTAGGTATAAGCCGTGCACCGTTGATTGTATCGGGTTGCCACTTTGGGGAGTGATACACCCCACTGTGGGGCCAGCATGGGTATCTACGTTAGGGAGCCAATCACGTGGGGAGTAGTGGGTACACCTAGTGGAGATAGTGGCAGACGACACCTATGTAGTCAGCTAGGGGTACACGAAACTACTAGGTAAATTTTCGAAGTCCTTGGGTGGGATCAAACTTTAAGTAGGAATGACTGGTGTGGTGCAGTGTAGTAATTACCCTTGGGTGGGTAGATGCGTCTTTACCGATATCTTAGTTCATCCTATGTGTAGTTGGCTGCTTAGTGTAGTCATTTATCCCCAGTCATTACCGTACCAAGTTTATATCATGCCCTAATTACTTTAATGATTGTATTGTTAAAGTTATAGGGCTCACTCAGACTTATGTCTGACCCCGTTGTTTTTATCATTTTTCCCAACCCTCAGGTTCTCAAAGTGGGCCTAACACTAGTGGGCTTTGATCAGATTGCTTTATCTGTCTTTTGGAGCTTGGACCGTGATGTAAAGCCCAGCTTATCTTTTCTATTATGGCTATTAGTTATGTAGTGGGATTATGTACTTATGTTTTATCAGGATGGATATTTAGTACTTGACTCTTGTTTTAGTTGGTTTTGATATGTAAACAAACATGTTTATCTTCTGCTGCAATGAAATGATGTTTTAGATTTCAAGTATTATTCATATCTGTCTTGTTGTAATTTTTCTGTTCTATATTCACTTAAAATACTCCACCGAAGTTAAGGCATTCCCTTAGTGAGTGACCTTAGCGGGTGTGGGGTGTTACAGCGGCTGCTCATTTGTTCTTAGGCTTTGGTTCTAATATTATATGGTTATTTATAATATTTTATTAATTCAATTGAACCCTTAAGGCCCGTTTAGCCACTAACTCCAATTCAGGTCCAACGATAGACATTCCTAGCAAATAACCCCCGTTTCGGATCCAACGAGCCATGTCCCGTGAGCTCAAACAACTATATGTGGCCTGATTTCTTTAATTTAAAAATTAAATCCTCTATTATATAATTTAACCGTGCATATAAATATATCGGAACTACATACGACCTCTAAAAATTCCAAAATAATTATTTCTGGTTATGTTTTTACGATACGGTCCTAACAAAACTAATTTCATCGAATTCTAAGACCGTTTGAAAAATGGATATTTTCAAGTCGATTAAATTTGATTGAAATGAACAAAACACATTTTCTTTTGCCACGCTCACATACTAATTCGAAATTTTTTGGAAAATTAAACTTAACAATAATTTGACATTCTGGTTCCAACAAAAGTGGTTTCGTCAAAAACAGAGGTCGTTTGCAAAATGGCAATTTTTAAGGGCTATATATTATATTAAAATATATATAAATTCTATAGCGATTTTCTAAATTTTAAACTGGACATAACTTACGATTTATAAAGTTAATTTTCAATTTTTCAGATTCTTTAGAAAGATATGGTTAAACAGATTTAAATATTTTTTGTTTCACTTAATTCTGATTTGTTTTGAATTCTGTACATTCAGTTAAAGTTTAAAATCAAATTTTCAAACTACAACGCTAATTTAAACTCCTTTATATTCAAATTAAATTTATTCGTTTTAACTTCGATTAAAATAAAATTTTGGTCGTCATTATTTTAAATAAATTATTTTAAATATCTAAATCCATTAAAATTTCTAAAATAAAACTTTTAAATTGGCCCCAAAATTCCAGATTGTTACAGTCTCCCCCACTTGAAATCTTTTCGTCCTCGAAAAGGAACGAAGCTAAACGTTATCTAGTTAACCAAATCAACTTTCATTCTATTATTGGTTTCAATAATTTTATTAGTTGATTAACTTTTAAATATCAAAATCATATTTTCTGAGATCGAATTATATATATATATATATATATAATTGCAAATACGTTAATTATAAACTTGGCACTCTCAACTCATTCTAGGGCATTATAACCCCATCTCTAATGAGCTATCTCATTCTAGGATACTGTTGATCCTATCTCTAATGAGTATTCTTATTGGATATTAGTAATCCAATCTCTGATGAGTCCTTTGTTCAGTTCTAACGAGTTGTACCCCAAAGATTTGAGCTAACCAAAGCTCTGATACCAACTGTAACGATACACATTTTGCCCAACCTTAATTGATCGCTAGATCGATTAAAATCGTTCAAAACCCGCATACGTTAACTTTGGGAATACAATACATTAGAACAATAACAAAAGACTTTTATAAACATCATAATAATGTTACATCAGAGTACAGAATATCAGAGTACGTCGATAAATAAAATTCAGCGGAAGACTTATTACAATAAATTAATACAATACACAGCGGAAGACTTTCTATACTCTGGACACAGCTTTAGGCTTCGATCCAGAATCCTGCTCAAGAGATAAATATCTGCAAAAAGCTACTCAACTGCCTGTGTGGAAAAGAGGGCACCTGAGTTTGCAAGTGAAACAAAATATAGGTCAGCCATGGGACGGGTATGAGAAATCGTTTCTACATTATCTAACAGTATGGCAAATCAAGGGACCACGCCGCTAACGCGGAACGGGTTTGCTCCATTGGATTGCCAGCGCATAATTTAAACAAATTTTATTCAAAACAACGCAATGTCTTTTTATAAAAATGAAATCATTATAAGACTCAAGTCCCATCACACAATGCAACACAAACCAGAGGATAGAGTTTTACTTTATAATGATCAAACATGACTTGATACGTATAAAATAATATTTTAATATTATTATTAGTGTCTAATCAGTATTAAAATACTTCAAAGTAAATGTATCAATCCTAGACGGCATAGTACCCCATCCTACTATGTTGTCGTATATAGGTTTACAATCAAAACCGTAGTGTCGTATTGGAGATTTGGTTTCTATCATGAAATCAAGGCTAGGGATCATCCTCTCCGATTCGAGACACTCTAGTAAATGCCTCAGGATCACACCTATGGGCAACTCTTGGCGCGGTAGGCCTGGTCCACACTTAACAGTAGTGGAGTAGTTATGCCTGAACATGTTTCCCGGTTCCTTTGAACCGCAAATATGGCCACTAACAACCTATAAAACAGAGGTACCTCATAATTCATCATCCACATAAGTAAAAATGTCAGGGCTGGTAGGTCGTTGACACCACTCTAGCTAGAAAGAAATGTATACACTCCTTACGGTCCATATCCCCCTTTTGACTCATACCGGGGTGTGAGGCTCGCGAAGTCACGCTATACACAAAGCTATGCCTAAATAGGCTATGCTTTGATCATCAACCACAAAACTTGCTTTTCAACAAAAGCCTTGATCGTCTGCATCTTGGCATGCCACATTATCAATCCATACCATACCATTGATTTCTACCAATATATAACCTCTAAGCTCCTACGTCTCAGAGATGAGTGTTAAACACCAAACAAATATATATTCAGCAGAGATCAACGAATACAAGTCCGACATACCGTCCATTTACAAGTCCGTTCTGGGTCTGAATGAAACCAGAGGAACCTTATTCCTCGCATATCCGAACAATCAACAAATACGTCCGGACAACTACCACTGCATCCCCTTCAAGGTAGCTACTCCAATCACGGGCATCAGTAGTCCTCATCCATTAAATGTGAAGATCGTCGGTCTTCAATCATCGTCTTCAAATCTTCAACTTAAATCATCGTAGTAATTATTTAAAATGAGTTGAACTCGGTCTTTTCAAAAAATCCTCGAATAATTATCATTTTAATCATTTCATATCATTCAAATCTATTTATAACGATCTATCGCTATTTTTATTTATTTAAAATAGCTCAATTATAATTAAATGACGCTTCGGGTCAATGAGCGGCCCTGGTGCTGTTTTTATCCAAATTTGACTTGCACTTATCTCGAAATATAACCGTTGGATTTTGACGAGATTTATATCGTTGGAAAGATTGTAACGACCCAGGAAATCTGAACCAATTTAAAATTTTAAATTGGCTAAAATAATGGATTTTAAATATTTAAAATAAATATTTTAAATAATTGAGATGAAAAGTGAGTTTGAATCGACAATTGAAATCGAATATAATTAATTATAATTATAAACAAGGCCTGAAATGGCGCTGCAGTTTCAAAAATTGAATTCTAACTTTGTCGGACTGTACCGGGTGCAAAACAAAACGGATTTTAGTGAAACCAAAAATATTTAAATCTGTTAGTGAATACCTTTCTAACGAATCTGAAAAATCGAATTTTCATAGCGGAAAGCAAAAGTTATGGCCGAATGAATTTTCAGAAAGGTCGCTATGGAATTTATATAGCCCTTGAAATTGGCCATTTTACATACGACCTCGGAATTCGACGAAACCACTTTGGTTGGATCTGGGATGTGAAGTTATCGCTAGGTTTCAAATTTCATAATTTTTGAAGCTAATATGTGAGCATGGCAAAAGAAATTGTGTTTTGGTCAATTACAGTTAAATTGGATCGACCAAAAATGGGCCTTTTTGCAAACGGTCTCAGAATTCGACGAAACTAGTTTTGTTGGGACCGTATCATCAAAACATAGCTAGATTTATTTTTCTGGAATTTTTCGAATCAATTTGTGACCCTGGCAAATTGAAATGTTCGTTCAAATTAAATATTGAATATATTATATTTTAATTTGAAGGAAAACTGACTGAAATAGTCGAATGGGCCTACGAAACATATCCCGTTGTGTTCGGAATGGGGGTAAAACGCTAGGAACGACAGTCGTTGGGTTTGAATTGGTGTTCGTCTGTATAAGGGGTATTTTAGAGATTTTAAAAATTATAAAATAAAATAAAAAATCCTATTGGCCCCTTTAAATTTCTCTCTCCCCGTTTTCTCTTTCTCCCTCTCCCGATCGACGGTGAAACCGTGCTCCCTCCTTCTCTCCTCCTTTTCTCCCTAAATCGAGCGCCACCACCACCATTTCAAAGCTCTTGATCCCCTCTTTAAATCCATACCTGAACCACCCACCATCGTCACGTCCTTCGCCTGAATCACCTCCGCAAAGTGCCGCCGCTAGCACCCCGATTTCTCCGCCACCACTGCGTCGAGTTCGCCAGAATTCAGGGAGGAGGAGCGCCTCTCGTAGATGCTTCACGTGGCAGGGTCTGATCAAGCTACAACATCTTCGTTTTGGTGAAAAGATCAAACCTAGTTTTGAATAAACTGTGAAGGTATACGGCTGTTAATTATTTAACAGATTTCGACAGTTTAAAACTGTTGCTAACTTTGAAAAATCATATCTTTTTGCTGTGTTAACAAAATTCGATGAAACAGGAAACATCGTGACCGTGTGGACGCCTTCTACATTCTAGAAGAGACCGCGTATTTTTCTGAGCCTTCTGCTATTTTTGGTGGAATGGAACCCAATGTGAGATTTCTGATTTAAAAACAATATTGAAAACGATGATGTATAAATTATATAGTCGATGTATGAGTTATATAAGCATTGTACACCTCACGTATAAGCGTTGTATAAGTTGTACGTTCGATGTATAAGTTGTATATGCGTTGTAAAAATTATATATGTGTTGAAATAAAAGTGAATTGCTATATATATATATATATATATATATATATACGCCCCTTGTCCACAAACCATGGACGATATTTATTGATTGTGATTGGTCTGAAAATTGATTGATAGCGAATGGTTGTTTGGGATTGTTCGTGGTTGATATTGATTGATTGTGGTTGAAAAATACCCGTTTCTGGTTGAGAAATATTTGGTTGAAACCACATAGGATTAGTTTGTGGAAATGAAATAAATATATACATGCCGCCTGTGTGCGAACTAGATGCATGATCCCCATTGTCAAAAACCGCGAGGTTTTAAGGTAGAGCGAGGAGCCGTACTAGGGACGGTCCCGATTTTAACTACCCTGTCGTTATGCTGCCGAAATTTTGAATAATATTCATGTGTTTGAATTATTTTCATTTGCTAAAACTATATTTATTCATTGAATAGAAAACCTTCATGTGTTGAATTGGTATTCATTCGTTGATTAGAAATTCATGTGTTGAATGGTATTCGCGTTTTAAATATAAAAATCACATTTTTATTTATATATAGAAACTATAGAAAACCTTCATGTGTTGAATCGATATTCATTCGTTGATTTGAAATTCATGTGTTGAATGGTATTCATATTTTGAAATAAATTGTTTGATAATAAAAATCACCTTTTATCGACTATATGAACTGTGTAAAATAATCTCGTTTTGAAAGAAATTGTTTTATAAGAAAAATCCTATTTTTATTACCTATATATACACTATATAAAATAATAGTGCTTTGAAACGGATTGTTTTACAATAAAAATCACATTTTTATTTTATACATGAATCGTTGAAATGTGAAGTGTTAAAAATAGCCACTCGTTCAAATAAACATATATGAGTTGAAATATTCATTAATTAGCTAATGATGTGATTTTTACCTGTGCATGCAACATTAGAATGAATGGTGTTTTTAAACCAAATGGAATCAAATATGAAGTTGAATGGAAAATGATAAATGATAAGAACTGTATATATGTACATGCATATTTATTGAACAGGTTATGGCAAAGTGGCTAGAGAAGAGGAATAAAATTTTGTGCCCGACAAATAGGTACACATTTACTGTTTTGTTTGGGTGATGATTTTATGAGCCTGTTGGCTAGCCGCTTGGCTTTTTCTTTTTCTTTTTGACATGAGACGCCCGTGTGGCTATTTGGGAATTTTCCCAGCCCCTCCCGTACAAAGGAGGTTATGGCGAAATTTTCCAAAATTTTAAGGCGTTAGTGAAATATATGAAGTGAAAATGATATTGAAATTGTTGAATGAACTATATTTATATAAATATATAAATATAAATAAAATTAAAACGAAACGTGGCCGTGCAGTTCGTATTTTGAAACCGTGATTTCAAACGATTGTACCGGGAGATCCGACCATCGGATTTTCCAGAAACCGAAACCATCGGGTTCGCCTTGGAAATATCTTTCCAACGGCACCAACTTTGTAAAAATCCAACGGTTGGATTGTCTGGAATGTTTAATTCAAATCTGAAGAAAAACAGCGCTAGAAACGATTATATATATATATATATATAATTATATTTAATCGAATAACGATGCTGCAGTTCGTATTTTGAAATCGAAACTTCAAACGATTGTACCGGGAGATCCGACCGTCGGATTTTCCCGAAACCGGAACCGTTGGATTCGTTTTGAAAAGACCTTTCTAATGATATAAATTGTGTGAAGATCCAACGGTTAGATTTCCAGATATGTGTAAATCAAATCTGAAGAAAAACAGCGCCACGGCCGTGTTATGGCCCGAAGCGTCGTTTTGAATAAATTGGCAATTTTAAAATAAATAAAAATAGCGATAAATCGTTATAAAATATCATAAACGATATGGAATGGAAATAAACTGAATTTGCTCGATTTATGTAGTATTTGATGGTTGAATGTGTTTGGTGTGAAAATTACATTAAAGAACAAAATTGGTGTTGTCGAATGATTTAACCATTGAAATAAATTGATTTAAAATTCTAAATATACGTGAATTATTTGAAAAGGCCGAGTTAATTCTCATTTCAAATAATTGACCGACGATTGAAAGTCGAAGATGAAGACGGTGGTCGAAGACCGGAGATCTTCACCTCGTTTGGATGGTAACCGAGGTCCTGATTGGGAGGCATCCCGAAA
Source organism: Allium sativum (assembly GCA_030737875.1). Classification (NCBI taxonomy): domain Eukaryota; kingdom Viridiplantae; phylum Streptophyta; class Magnoliopsida; order Asparagales; family Amaryllidaceae; genus Allium; species Allium sativum. Next base: position 253,001,189 of record CM060920.1, read on the forward strand.
TATGGATAATGAGTGGTGATCATCCAGACGTACGTGGTGATCGATGGGTTTGCGGGGTATTTAGTGCCTCCGGTTTCGTTCAGACCCAGAACGGACTTGTAAATGGACTGTGTGTCTGACATTGGATTTTATTCTGTGTTGATTGATCTCTATTAAATATACATCTGTTCGGCGGTGGAGAATTTATTCTTTTGCTTAACGCCCTTCTCTGAGACGCACGAGCTCAGAGGTTGTATATCGATGGACATCAGTCGCATGGCTTGAATTGCTAGTGTGGCATGCCTAAGTGGCAAATGATCAGGGCTTCTGTTGAAAAGCAAAGTCTTGTGGTGATGATCAAAGCACCGCCTGTATGGCATAGCTTTGTGTATAACGTAAATTCGCGAGCCTCACACCCCGGTATGAACCAGAAACGGGAGAAGGACCTCAGGGAGGGCATGCGTTTCTTTCTAGCTAGGGTGGTGTCAGTGACCTACCAGCCCTGACATTTATATACTTTTCACCTATGTGGTTGTTGCTGTTGCGAGGCGCCTCGGTTTGATCGGACGATCCGGGTCCGATCGAGTCATTTGTTGGCTCGTTTACGCCCCAAAGGGCGGGGAAACGTATTGTTCAGGCATTTTAATCCACATCGGTGGACCAGCCCTGACGATCCATGGGTCACTCGAGCTCTGATCCTGAGGGGCGGGCTAGAGTGTCTCGAATTCGGTAAGGACTATCTTTTGCCTTGGTTCATGACGGAAATCCAATTTCCAAATACGAAATCGTGCGGTTTTGATTGTATATATATATGGCGATATGATATATGGTACCCATGCCGTCTATGATTGATAGTTATGATTTGAAATTGTTTTCAAAACATATTAACACTAGCAATAATATCAAATGCCTTTGTTTTATTCGTATCAAGCATATTTTGACCGTTATAAGGTAAAAACTCTATCCTCCGGTTTGCGTTGCATTGTGTGATGGGAACTGAGTCTTATAACGGCTTCATTTTTATAAAAAGCATAGCGATGTTTAAAAGAAAGATTTGTTTTAAAGCACTGGCAATCCAATGGAGTAAACCCGTTCCACGAAAGTGGCGTGGTCCTGTGATTTGCCAAATTATATATGAGTTGAGTAGATTTCTCATACCAGTCCCATGACTGACTCGTAGTTTGTTTCACTTTCAAACTCGGGTGCCCCTTTTTCTACACGGGCAGCCTTGTATTCAGGTTTAGCTAGTTCTTTCTGGATAGCTGGAGCTGAAGATGGATTCTATCATTTATCTCTTTTTATGCTGATCAGCTCCTATTGTACATATTATGTTTGTTTTCTGCTGTAGACATTTATGTATAGCTGAACTGTATTTGTACTAAGTAAGATCCTGCATACTGTGTAACTCTGATGATTACTTTTATCCAGTATATTCTATTGTTCATTATCTGGTGTATTTACTTAATTATGTTCTGCTATTATCTGTTTCTGTGTTATATTCCAAAGATAAACCTTGTCTCTGTCAGAACGGGATTTGGGGTCGTCTCAAAGATCTTCCCAAAGCGGTCCTAACGGTTCAGTTTTGGAAAAATCCGACGGTCGGATCTTTCAGTATAATCGTTTAAAGTCACGATTGCCGAAACGCAAACTACCGCGCGTGTTTCGTTTAAATTTAATTTAATTTATATTATTATAAGTATAAATCGTTTGGCTAATCTACTAACGCGTTTAACTATACATACAAAATAGTATTTAACTTCGCATAAAAATTCTAATGTATGTATATACCACAAAATGATTTTTTTCACCTTTGTTGACAGTTCCAGTTTATTTTTGTTGAATCCTTTTTAATAAAATCATGTTTAAATCCTAAAACATGAACATTTCTATAATTCTTTACCTAGCATTAAAAGTGTATCTTTTTAATGTAAACATATTTTATTCCTATTCTTTTTTATGAAATGTCAATAAAGGTGCAACTTTTATTTCTACTCTTTTTATCGCATTTAAAATGACGTTAAAATGTACCATTTAAAATCTAATCTTTTTATTGTCTCTAAAATTACAATAAAAATGCTTCTTTTAATTCCATACTTTTTATTGAATATAAAATGTCAATAAAAATGTCGCTTTAAATCTACTCTTTTTATTTACATCTAAAATATAAATAAAAATATAACCTTTTTAAACTATTCATTTATTTACCATCTAAAATGTAAATAGATAAAAATATAAATTTTTAATCTAATCCTTTCTTCACATCTAAAATGTGAATAAAGATGTAATTTCAAAGTTGTTCCTTTTTATCTACATCTTAAATGTAAATAAAGATGGCATTTTAAATCTAAGTTTCTATTTACATCTAATATGTAAATAAAAATATACTTTTTAATTCTATGTTTTTATTCACATTTAAAAATGTGAATAAAAATATACTTTTTACTTTCATGTTTTTGTTTGTATCTAAAATGTAAACAAAATATACTTGCATTTCTATGTCTTTGTTTACATCTAAAATGTAAACAAAAATTGTAACTCCAAATGTATTCTTTTTATTTACATATAAATGTAAATGAGGTTGTCACTTTAAATCTATGTTTTTACTTACATCTGAAATGTAAATAAAATGTACTTTTTATTTCTATGTTTTTATTTACATCTAAAATGTAAATAAAAATGCACTTTGTAAATTCATGTTTTTATTCTTCTTAATGAACAAAAATGTATATTTTTGTTTCAACCTTTTAGTTGACCAAAATGTTGATTTTTGTTTAAACCTTTTAAATGAACAAAAATGTCTATCTTTGTTTAATGAACAAAATGCTTCATTCTTTTTAATCGAAAAAGAATGCCTCTTTCTTTTGATGAACAAAATGTATACTTTCTTTCTAATCATTTTTAAGTGAACAAAAATGTCTCCTTTTTTTTTATGAACAAAATTGTAATTTTTTTGTTTAATTATTTTTTATTGAACCAAAATGTCTATTTCAGTTAAATCCTTTTAATGACCAAGAATGTATATTTTGGTTTCATTCTTTTAAATTTGACAAAATGCATATTCTTACTCCTTGCTACATATACGATGAAAGTTGTAAATTTAATCATTAATCCTAATTTAACAATTCTAACTTGCTAAACCTGACAATTATAATTTAACAATTCTTAATTTGTTAAATATGACCATTTCAATAAAATGTTATTTTTAGCTAACCTAACATTTCTATGTTCTCTTAATGACAAGTAAAAGAATATTTATTGGGAGCGGCTATTGAGACACAAAATTACACAAAAATTTATGTACACAAAATCTGGATCAGAAGATTTGTTTGTCTTTATGTGTGAGGTGTAATTCATGGGTGGATCCAATGGCTCAGATTTTATGTGTTTAATTTTGTGTCTATATTTTGTGTTCTTTTAGACTTTCCCTATTTTATTTGTTTACTTTTTTCTATATGTTCTAATAACATATAAAAGAGTGTTTTATGTGTTTACATCTTTCTATATATTCTAATATCATATAAAAGAATATTTTATATGTAAACATTCTATGTATTCTAATGACAAATAAAAATATATTTTATTTGTATATAATTTCTATTTTAACTTAACAAATAAGAATAAAAATTTTATTTGTTAACAATTTCTATTTAACAAAAATGGTATTTTCGTTTAGTCTACTTTATTTCAACAAAAATGATTCTCATTATAATAAAAATGCAATCCTTATTGTCTACTCCTTTTTATTGGTTCATACGACAATAAAAATGTAATTTTTATTGTCTACTATTTTCTAACGGTTCATATTACAAGAAAATGTAATTTTTATTGTCTATTCTTTTCTAATGTTTCATACTACAATAAAAATGTAATTTTTATTGTCTTTATTTTTTTACAAAATGAATATTTTGTTTTTCATACTTTTCTATTCAAAAAAATGAATATTTTGTCTTTCATATAATTCTAATGGAAAAAAATGATATTTTTATATTTCTAACATAACATTTCCTATCAAAAATGTTTATTTTTATACTAACATAACAATTTCTAATTAAAATAAGATTTTCAATTCCATATAACTTTTTCTAACTAAAATGATGTATTTTAACCTAATGTGACAATTTTAACATAAATCGTTTTTTTAATCCAATGTGCCAATTCTAATATAAACGATGTTTTTATTCTAATTTGTCAATTCTAACATAAACAGTGTTTTTATTCTAATTCGTCAATTCTAACAAAATGATATTCTAATTATTGTCCAACATAAATGCCAATTTAATCATGTTTAATCTAATTTCAATTAAAATGACAATTTGATTATTGTCACAAACATGATATAATTATTTTCAATAATCATATTTTAACAAACACAAGACACACAATTCAATTCAATAATTCATCGCAATCAACACTAGATAAATATGTGCACAACAACTACATGAATATGAAATGAATATAAATTTCACATTTCAGTTAATAATTAATTTTAAATTATAAAATAGAAATCTCACATCAATTTGTCTGAATTTCCAGTATATTCAGTTTCAGATCTGGTTTGTTCTACGGTGTAGACCTCTGGAATATGTTTCCAACACAACGAAAATCATCAAATTCTGTTTAGAATTGAATAAGATACAATCATTTGAATGATTTGATAATAATTTAATTAAATAAATACTTAAGAATTCTGTAACTACATTCAAATAAGTTTCCTCCTTCATCGTTCTTATCACTACCCTGGAACCCATATCATCGACATCATCATCATGTCGCCGCCGCCCATGTGCTCTGTCGTACCCCGATCTGACACCACCCCATCGAAGCCCTATGCGAACGCCACCTCCCCTTGAAGCCATGTCCAGCTCGCACAACCCGAGGCACCAGAAAACGAACCCGAACGCCACCAGTTTGACACCAAAATCCACGCCCAAATCTCCACTATTTTTGATCCTATTCGTTCATCTTATTGATCTCTTGATGCCCTTTCATATTTGTCTTATAAACGTTTGAAATTACTTGGCGGATCTGAAGAATGAAGGGTTTTTAATTTGCAGCTTTGGAGCCATCGATTAGAAGACACGGCGGGTGCTCATTTGTTCTTAGGGTTTGGTTCTAATATTATACGGTTATTTATAATATTTTATTAATTCAATTGAACCCTTAAGGCCCGTTTAGCCACTAACTCCAATTCTGGTCCAATAACAGACATTCCTAACTAATAACCCCCGTTTCGGATCCAATGAGCCATGTCCTGTGAGCCCAAACGACTGTTTGTGGCCTGATTTCTTTAATTTAAAAATTAAATCCTCTATTATATAATTTATCCGTACATATAAATTCACCGGAGCTACATATGACCTCTAAAATTTCAGAAAAATTATTTCTGGTTATGTTTTGATGATACGGTCCTAACCAAACTAATTTCGTCGAATTCTGAGACCGTTTGAAAAATGGCTATTTTCAAGTCGATTAAATTTGACTGAAATGAACAAAACACATTTTCTTTTGCCACGCTCACATAGTAATTCGAAAAATTCTGGAAAATTAAATTTAACAATAATTTGACATTCCGGTTCCAACAAAAGTGGTTTCGTCAAAAACAGAGGTCATTTGCAAAATGGAAATTTTTAAGGGCTATATATTATATTAAAAATATATATATAAATTCTACAGCGACTTTTCTAAATATTAAACTGGACATAACTTATGATTTGTAAAGTGAATTATTAATTTTTCAGATTCGATAGAAATATATGGTTAAACAGATTTAAATTTTTTTTTGTTTCGCTCAATTCTGATTTATTTTGAATCCTGCACATTCAGTTAAAGTTTAAAATCAAAATTTCAAACTGCAGCGCTAATTTAAACTCCTTTTATATTCAAATTAAATTTATTCGTTTTAACTTCGATTAAAATGAATTTTTGGTCGTCATTATTTAAAATAAATTATTTTAAATATCTAAATCCATTAAAATTTCTAAAATAAAAATTTTTAATTGGCCCAAAAATTTCGGGTTGTTACAAGAAAGGTGTTGTAATTGAATGATATTTTATTTGATGTGGGTATTAGTGATTGGTTGTTGGTGAATTGATAGTTGCAGATGTAAGCGGTCATTGCAGACCGTTTTGGGAGCTTGACTACTGAAATGAGATGGTGATAGCAAGGTAGTGGTGCGATTTGATCAATTTTGATGAGTGGAAATAGCAGTGACTTACCGGGTTTGTTCTAATGTAGAGATCGTGGAGGGTTTTGTTTGATTATGTAACAACCCGAATTCCGACCAACCGAATTTTTTTCTTTAAAATTTCAATCTGCCGAAACACGAATTGGCTTGTTTGGTAACCTACAGAAAAGAAAACGATATAAAATATATCAGAGCTCAGAAAACATCTCACATCGGAATGGATAAAATATAATATAATCAAATATAGCCTTACCAAAGTAATAATTCTGCCTAACTAGTATTCGAAGCTATCATATCTCTGCCATAAACCTAACTTGCGAGTATGTTATCAGGAGGGGGTCAGAACACAAGTTTTGGTGACTGGACTAAATTACACATTCTAAAATAACCCTACATATATCGTTCAGTTATGCTTATTTATCAGTTTGTTTTGGGTTAATAGCACTCAAAGATTTACACACGTCGTACCCATCTATCTCCCAGTAGATTAACCTAATATAGCATATGTAGCAACCCCCAATATCAAAGTACTTCCATTGGTACCCTTCTCGCACAGTTCCGCCGTCATGCCACGAAAGCGTATGCAACTCTTATCCTACGCCTGAGCAATGTATGGACCTCCATATAACTACGCCACGTTCTGCATAGATCTTTCATCTCCATGCTACGTAAGCTTACGGACTGCCATATCCAATCTGCTCGGCGAAGCTCGGTCTCAACATAGAGTAATGCCCTAACATCTACGATACACCACCCGGTGCGGTGTGCGTCTACCTAGACCCTCACACGTACGTACTAATTACAGCCTTATCAAAATAGGTCTCAGCACAGAGTAATGCTCTAACATCTACGATACACCCCCCGTTGCGGTGTGCATGTACCTAGACCCTCACACGTACATTCTGTCTTTTATACCCCGTGTAATGACCCAGATTTTGAGCCATTTAATTCTGAATATTTAACTTGGTTTTAAATATTTTATTCAAATTATATATAGGGATTTATTTAATAAAAACAATATTTAAACGTATAATTATAATTATAATTTAAAACGAGCTCGAAATAGTCGCAGTAGTTCGTAATTTACGATTTGAACTTAAACTGAATATACAGAATCCAAAATAAGTCGGATTTCATTGAAACAAGAAACGTTCGGATCTATTTGATTGTATTTTTCTAATAGAAGAGAAAAATCGAGTTTTCTTATTGTAGATTTTGTTTTATATCCAAATCAAATATTTAAATAGTCGTTGTAGATTCATTTATGGACCATAACGGTTTAGTTAATATAACTAGAGATTGGTTACGAATTTGGACAAGATTCTTTTGAGGCATAGTTATAATTTAATTTTTAGAATTTTACTTTAATTTTTAATTAATTAAATACGCAACTTTTTACTTGGAGTAGTTTGCACCCTATATCAATATTTTGGGGTTTCATAATATAAGTTAAACTACCGATATTATTATATTTTTGGGATCATAGTACATTGCTGGATATAACGGTAATTTTATTTTTGTCCTTTGTAGTCCGTAAATAAACGAAAGCCTGATACCGTATAAACTTCAAATTTGCAAGAAAGATATACACCTTGACATGAAACATATTACATTTCAACTCCCTGGGCATAATATGCTACCCATTAGCTTGTCCCTTTCTTAAATCCTTCAGCGGAAATTTAAAGAAACATAGGCAGCGTGCCATCCACGCTAATTACTCCGTGCGTCTCAAGCTACTTTTAACTCTGTGCCCCTCACGGTATTAGATATCGTTCTTTTCGAAACTCTTACTTCTTTAAATACTATTCAAGTTTTTCTCAGTTCTGGTTCTCAGATCCAAAACGAAAGCACTTTCCTCAATAACCAAATCACGCCTTATAAACCCAATACAAAACCAAATGAATTTAAATTTCTTAGACTTGTTTAAACCTGCTATTTCTGACGCTGGCCTCAATACTTGGTGCGACTTGTTTTTGGGGCAACAAAGCTTTAGGGTTGGCGGTAGGCAAGGGTTGAGGTGGAGATAGGAGTATCGGGTAGCAGGTGAAGCTCGAGGCTGAGCCCTGGCTTAGGCTATATTGCGTGACTGGGTTGGCAAGAGTACGGAGTGGAGAAGAAGGAGGGAGCGATGGGGGAAGCCGTAGGCGGTTAAGGCAGGTGCATCGGTAGGGAGAAGAGAGAGTTAGCATCGTTGGGAGAGAAGCTGTTGGTGGTGTTTCCGTAGGAAGTTTGGGATTCATGGGAGCTAGGTGCTTGGTTGAAGAAGATGTGGACGCAAAACATGATCAAGGAAAGGAGATGTAATGAAGTTTAGGGAGTACAATGCGTTTGTCACTGTGAATTACTGTGAAGGGGCAGAGCTTTTAAATGAAAGGGAAAGTATGGTTTTGGGTCAGTACGAAGTGGCTGGAAGGTTCACACTGTTGTGGGTTGATTACAGGAAGTGTCGATGCTTGGGACCTGAGCTTGACTGGATGCGAATTGAGATGTAAGGGGAGAGGTGTTGATTGGTTGATGATTTCAGGTGGTTGCGATGTGGATAAGATGACGGGGTGAAGACATCAGCGGTGACCGTGTAGGTGCAGTTCTGTGTTTCAAAGGGTCTCGGGTATTTTCATTTCTATTTTGTATCTAACCAGTATTATTAATTCATGATAACCGGGTAAAGTGAAGTATACTGGGATAGGATGGAGTTCTGAGCAGATTTTTGTGGTGTTATTATTGGGAGGCTAACAGATTTTAGATTGAGGAAGAACTACTATAGAAATAGAAAGCGGCAGTATTATCGGTTAATGTGCGTGTGTATTGCAAATTGATATGGTTTTGTGATGAAGCAGTATTTGGCAAATGGTTCTTAAGTGGAGAAGAAGTTTACAAGGGGATTCCTATTCTTGGGACGGATTTTTCTTAGCTACAAATTTTGGTGCACCTTTGAGGGTCAATTTCATAGGGGGTATCATCATGTTCAAAAATTTGCCAAGGCATGTGTTTGGGAATTTGCAAAGCAAGATGTTTTCTACTTAAATTACAATGGTATCTATCTGTGCAACAATATTAGTTGCTGCATTTGTGTAACGACCCGTGTTTTTCGACCATTTGAATCAGAATATTTAAATTAGTTTTAATATTATATTGGGAATATTAATGGAATTTAATATTTAATTCGTTATTTAAATGAAGTTCGAACGTTATATATTTATATAATTATAAATCGAGCTTGAAATTGGCGTGCAGTTCGTAAATTCGAGTTTTGAACTTCAAATGGATATACAGAGTCCGATATAAGTCGGATTTCTGTAAAACGAGAAACGTTGGGACGGTATTGATGATAATCTTCATATGAAAGAGAAAAATCCAGATTCCGTGTTACAGTTTGATAGTTATGGCCAAATCAAATTTTGAAATAGTCGTTATAGAAAATCGTTATTAAATTATAGGCCTTTAAAATAGCCGTTTTGCAAACGGATTCTGTTTTCGACGAAATCAGTTTCATTAGAACCGTATCGATAAATTATTGTCGGAAAATCAAACTGCGTGGAAAACCGGTGTAATTAAATTGACAAAGAGATATTTGGGCGTAACTTGAGCAGACGATCAAATTAGACCACGAAACCAGTTCCGTTGAGTTCGTATCGTCGATTAGAGTCAGGATAGGTATATAGTTTGTTATTTTTAGAGATCGAGAAATTTGGCGTTAAAAAGGGTAGGGCGGTTCGGGGTAAAAACAGCCTATCGGGGAAACAGTCTCAGAATGTGACGAAACTGGTGCCGTTGGGTTCGTATCAACAAATTATTGTAAGATATACAAGTTTCAAGTTGATTTATCTGGTGATCGTGGAAAAATTAAACGCGTGTTCATTTCCGGTTTTATAAAGGAAAATTTTTCATATGACCTCGGATTTCGTCGAAACTTGTCCCATTGGGTCCGGAATACCTTTTTACATCAAGAAAAGCCTTTTTATCAATAAACAGAAAGTATCTGTAGTGGTTTTTGTCAATTACTTCACGACGAAGTTTCGATAATAATATAATAATAATCTATATATTTAAAACTAACAAAATTTTCTGTAAGTCCCTTGCCTTGCGTCCCAAACTGTCTGTAAACCGTGCCCATCAAGCTGCTGAATTAAATATGATATTTCAATACCTTGGCACCCAAACTTCTTCTTCTATTTATATGTGCGTGCTCAATACACTTTTCTCCATTCTCCAGTTAAACCCCCCACTGTCCATTTCTTTCTCCAGGTCCAAAAATCAAACCGAACCCTCGGTTAATATAAAGTCCTCTACCAGCTTTTGTTTTCACAATCGTTCGAGAGAAAATCTACGGCGACCGGGGGACGTCGAACGACCGCAACTGCAGGCGAATGGAGTCACCGGGTTGGTTGTGGCTGGTGCCATAGTTTGAGGGGTTGAAGGCGTTCGAGGTAGGGGTCCCTGATGCTGCTCCGACGAACTGGAGCAAGGTGCGGTTTGGGATGTCTGTTGGAACTCGGTGAAGGGATGGCAAATGGTCATGATGTGGCGGCATGAGGAAGGCACGGTGTGGGTTCCTTTGTGGACGTTGGTACTGGAGTGAGTGGCATGCGGAAGTGGATGCTGTGAACAAGGGGGAGGACTGTTTTGAGTATAGATCTTGAATAATGGGCGCAGGCTAGTGGTGAAGGGACGAAGGGACGTTGGTCGAAAAGGGGGGTCGGGAATGAGAAAAAGAAAACAAAAGGTGCTCAAGTGAATCGATGGCAACATTCTGGAAGGAAGCAGCGAGAAGGTTGATGGAGGCTTGCGGTCTGATTAACAAAAGGAAGGAGGACAGTGCATTTTCATTTGTTCAAAAAGATAAACAGTGCAACATAATCACGTCCGGGTAAAAATCTTAAAGTGCCTAATCATTTTTATTTTTTTGCCTAATCCAGTTTAAATTCATCTTGACTAAGCTCGTCTTAATTAAACACTAGTTTAGGTTTAAGTCCAGTTATAATATGTTAAAAACAGTAGCGGTGAGGCTTTGTTTTAAACATGCCTGACTTGTTTAAAGTGCCAAAATGGTTTGTAATTAAGGGTACGTGACCAAAAGAAAGTATAATGAAGCTTGGGTAGATTATCTTAATGTGCCCACCACCCAGGTTTCGAAAAAAACCAAATCCATTTGAACACTTTCATTTGCCAAATAAAGTTTAACATTTCCTAATTTAGTTTTCACGTGACCTTAATAAAATAGTAATAGGTGGTCCAACTGTTAAGCATGAATAACTGCCGATGTATAAAACACGGACCAGTTTTCATATTCGGGCCAAATAAAAGGTTTTCGGCATAATTATTTTAAAAATGAAATTTAACATATTAAGATTTTGTTATGGTCCGATTTCTTTAAATTTTTAACCGTAACCTATAATGGTTTAACGCACTCCTATGTTGACAGAGAGCGGACGAAACAAGAGACGTAATATTACAGAAGTAGAACAGGCAAAGTTGAACGCAGCTGGAGGCTTGTGAAATGAACCGTTTTAACATCGAATTGACTCAAGGTGAGTTAAACTCAATCAGTTTTTTCCATTTATATTTTATATAAATTGGGTTTTTAACTTGTGTGCTCTGCTTGCTGATGATTGCATGTTTGCTAGTTATACTTATTTGTTGATTTAACTGATGAAATTAAACCGTGTTTAATTTCAGTGAAATACCAAATCGTTATCTTAACGATTGATCCCAAATAAGGTAACTTACCTTATTGGCCACGTTTATTATAAACGTGTTTAATTGCTTGAATTGTTTGGTTGACTGGTCGATGTGAAATAACTGAATTGAATTGATTGACCCAATTTGTGATAACCAATTGGTACAGGGAAGAACAGGTTGGAGGGACCCAACCGGATCCCTCAAATGTATTATTTATTTTCATATTATCATATTATCATATATGAACTGATCTGTTTGTGTGATTGATTGGATGGTCGATTATTGATTGAATATTCAACATCTGTTTGGCTTAAACCAATGGGCGATATTGGTTAAGTGTTTGGCAGAGTATGGCCTTTAAAATCAATCGGGTTATAGACAGTGATTCACCGTCGGGTGAGACGATAGAGATAAAGTTACAAAAATTATTTTATAACTGAAATTAGATTTTGAAATATATTATTTCGAATAAAAGTTATTAAAGTGAAATAAATAAATATTTTATTTATTTAAGACTTTGATTGGTTATTAATTTATTTTGCAAAGTAAATGCTGATGTTAATCAGATTTACAAGTAGAAGAGTAAGAAATGAATTAAATGGTTAAACTTTGGTAATTGTTTTGCTAAGGAAACAAGTAATAGAAATTATTTAAATTAATTATATTTTTAATTAATTTAAGGTAAGGATTAATTTGAATCCGTTAATGAGATAATCGAGGTTTGAGTTAATTAAATCGACCAGTTTGAATTGAAATTGATTATCCAATTAAAGTGTTTTGATTAAATAGTTAAATGAATATCATTTAAATGTAAATAAGGTTTTTATCAAGGATTTACTATTTATTTTAGTAAATAAAGGAGTTAACTACTAATGTAGTAAATTGTTTGAAATAAATTATATTTTTAATTAATAAGGATTTAGGGAAAAATTACTTTTCAAAAGAAATCGAGGTTGAAAGGGAAATCCAATGAAAATGGTTAAAGGATTTGAAAGGAAATTGGTGAGAGTGCAATTGGGTTAAGAAGTGGGTCGTAGGGTTGGATAACCAAACCCAATTTATAATGGGATTTGTTTTGGAGACTGGAGTGGAGTTTTGGTGTTTGGGTTACAACTGATATTTATTTGAGGATAAGGACGTTGTTTGATCAAGGTCTGAGAGGTAATTAAAATACCCCAACTTGAACAACATCGGGATTATCTGAAGATAGTATTAGTTGGTAATCATAAGAGACGTTAGTGGATATGTTTTGAAAATCTAAACAGCGATTTTAGCGCTGTTGTTATAATATATGTTTTGTAAATCTAATATAGCGATTGTAGCGCTTTTGCTATAGTAAATGGGTTGTAAATCTAAACAGCGATTATAGCGCTGTTGTTTTGTAAATCTAAATAGTAATTATAACGCTATTGTTATAACATATGTGCTATAAATTTCTTTGTTAAAACTAATGGATTTCTGAATTTAAAAGATGATTGGAAGGAAGATTTAAGTGGGAAATGGAATATAGTTAATCGAGCTAGAGTTAGTCAAACATAGTTTTTTCAAGATGAGTGCCATTTCGTACGACTGCTAGCGTAATTCGCCGGGCTGCAGATAGCCTACGGGGGTCGGATGTTTCCTGAGGGAATCAGGCGTAACCATTGTGATCGCTGCGATCTAAAGTCAAGCGAATGAAATTAAGTCGAATATCAGTTAATCGATAGGAGTTAATTAAGTCGAGTTAGTCAGTTAGAATAAACCAGTTAGATTTAATCGATTAAAGTTAAATCGAATTAGAGTTATTCAAACATCATATTTTTGAATATTAAAAGAGTTGGAATTTTTAATGTAACAAAAGTAAACCAGTTTGTTGAAGGCCAAGTGATGCTAAATACGGAACCAGTGAACTCATTGGAGCGTCATGATTGAAACACTGTATATTTTGATAGTTAAAAAACCGACTATCAAATTTGTCCAATACGATTGTTGGTATGGAAAGACCGGGATCGAATTTATATTCGAAAACCATTCCGACCAACAAATACGTGAAGATATCAGAAGATGATCGAGGTGAAGCATTGAAGACTGTGGATTTCCATAAACGGAAGAACCACTAATATTCTCTGCCTGGCAAGCAGAGTAAAGCTGTGATTCTGTCGCGATTGGAATCTACGGGTTGCAAGGACTTCTCCCTACTGATCCATGGGGTGATTCCTATATGGATGCGGTAGGGGAGTGCCTTCGGTTCATCCTGTTCCTGGATGACTTGTATGGACGGATGTCTGACAGAGTATTTCCAAAGGATCACGTACGTTGATTTCTTCAAACATGCTATAGTTGTTGGCGGGGAATCGCCGTTCTCTTAGCTTACTGCTAGAGTATTTTAGTGGACGTCAATTAGTAATATCTGACGGATCTGACGATGTGGCATTCAAAGTGAATGGTGATCAGATGTTTCAAGAATAAAACTCTGACCTCAAGCCTCATCAACCGGGAAATGACAAAAATCCGGCAGGCAGCATGGCTATGTGGGTCGCTCCCATTAGGGTGTATGATCACCTATCTAGAGGAAATCCTATTTGCTTCTTAAATCTATGTTTCGATGCTGTCCCTTTTCGGGCAGACGGTTGCTGATCCCGACCGTCGGTGATATACATTCGATACACTCAAGCGAAATGAGTGGTCGGTCAAGTGAGGGCCGGGTTGCAAGAAGTTCTTGTTGAACCCAGTGTATTCGTCTCTAGAGATACACTATCGGAAGGTGGTCCCATACCTTGTCATAATTGGAATCAAATCTCCAATAAGCGCCCGCGGTTTTTAATTGTATACTATATGTGGAGCGTGAGATGCAAGCGTTCCACTATATTGTTATTTACTTGTATGTAGACATTATTATAATATCAGAAAAGATATTGGTTTCAAAATAGTTTTGGATTATCGTAAGGTAAAAACCGTCCGTGTTTATGTGTGGATTTGGTCTTACGATTATCCTTTTCTTCGAAAAGGTTTTTGAACTCTAAAATCAAGTTGGATGCTCACCCAAATACTTGCGAGTTTTTCTCACTCTGGTTCACCAGACTGACCCGGTGTTTTGTAAATGCTCGGGTTAGGCCGGGTTGTACAGGTTCAGATTATCGACTGCTATGAAGAGACGAGCTGGAAGAGTCCAGACGTATGATATTACTACTATTCCGCTGTGTGTTGTATATGGGAACAGGCTATTATAACTGTCCCATGGTATGATGTACTCTGATACTGTAAGTATTTTAAAGCTTTCAATAAAGATTATTTATGTATTATATTTTGTTCCGCTGCGATGTGAGACTCTGTGTGGTGTTCTTCTTCTTCTTCTATTCTAATATCTCTTTCTTTCTTATCTCACCCTCTAAATTCTTTCTAATAACTATCCAGTGTTTCGGTGCTTGGAGGATCGACATGAGTTATGGTAAATGTTTTTATGTCGATTTCCGAGGCCGAAATCTCCGGGTCGTTACAGTGGTATCAGAGCTGAAGGTTAAGTGATTACCTTGGCTCTGTGGCGTGACTCAGTAGAGACGGGGTTAGTAATACCCTAGATTGAGTTTGAGTGTATATATACGAGTGAACGTATTTGTAGATTTGATATAAAAAAAATTGTTTTATATTGTGGAGATTTATTTGTTTGAGTTGTTTATGAATTCTGGTCGATCGGTTTGATCCACTGTATCGATAGGAGTTTCTAAACACTCAAGTACGATAAACCGACACAGTGTGTTTTGAAAGAGGGTAAATGAAATAATTTACCCAAATTATATTTTGATATAAAGGAAATATTTGTATTGGAAATATTATGGTATATTGGATGTGTTGGTTGATTATAATTGAAATGGTTATATAAATAACCAATTGGAATTTGTATAATATAAAAGCAGATTTATTAAATCTGAAATTAAATCAAAATTGGAATTAAAATTCCCAAAGGAGGGAAAGGTGACTGCAAATGAACTTGGATTGAACATATAAGAATTCTAAAATCCTGAGAGATTTTAAATTGTTTACAAGCATCGTGAATTTTATTGAAATAGATTTCAAAACGAAAGTGTTTAAAATTGGAATTTTGAAATGATATTGTATTGAACTCACTTTGATCGTTGGGAAATAACTCTGATGATGCTGGCCACATCATTAGTGTTCATTTCCGAGTTCTAAGTGATGGATTACTACAAAAAAAAAATTGTTTTGAATTGCTTTGAGAAAAACAAGTTCTTTTGAAGCCTGAAAAGAAATATTTGATTTTTGAAAGAGCTGAACTTTTTAAAAACTCCCAGAAAAATTGAAAAAAAAAACAACAAAATTTAATAGAAATTGGGAAAGCAAATATGAATCGAATTGAAACCAATTAACTGGAAATTGAATCGGGATGTAATATATCGAGTAGAATCAGATTTGAATTGTGAGACAGGAATCTGAAATGGGGTGGACTGGTAAGTTAAGAGTTGAAATTGATAATAGATGGGGATTGAGTTAAGAACGGGATTTGGCTTGGACGCGTGAAGGATTTGGTTTTGAGAATAAAATTGGAATTTTATTTGGGAATGCATTTGTATATGCTGTCAGGGTAGCAGATGAAAAGGATATAATGATATGCCCGACAAAAAGGTACACGTTTATTTTTATATGGGTTTGGTGATTTGTGAGCCTATTTGGCAAGCCGCTTGGCTGTTTTGTTTTCTTTTGGATTGGAGAAGACCTAGAAAGGCGAGTTGGAGTTGTACCGATTGAGCAATACAGAGGAGGTGCTGGCGAAATTTTTCGAACATTTAAAGTGTTAGAAAATTTTCGATATTTTTGAAAATATTTATTTACAGTATTGAATTGGTTTCTGATTTAATATAAAATTAGATTTGGAATTAATGAGTTTATAACATTCTTCCTTACCTTAGTAATTTCGAGGACGAAATTATTTTAAGGGGAGAAGAATGTAACGACCCGTGTTTTTCGACCATTTGAATCTGAATATTTAAATTAGTTTTAATATTATATTGGGAATATTAATGGAATTTAATATTTAATTCGTTATTTAAATGAAGTTCGAACGTTATATATTTATATAATTATAAATCGAGCTTGAAATTGGCGTGCAGTTCGTAAATTCGAGTTTTGAACTTCAAATGGATATACAGAGTCCGGTATAAGTCGGATTTCTGTAAAACGAGAAACGTTGGGACCGTATTGATGATAATCTTCATATGAAAGAGAAAAATCCAGATTCCGTGTTACAGTTTGATAGTTATGGCCAAATCAAATTTTGAAATAGTCGCTATAGAAAATCGTTATTAAATTATAGGCCTTTAAAATAGCCGTTTTGCAAACGGATTCTGTTTTAGACGAAATCAGTTTCATTAGAACCGTATCGATAAATTATTTTCAGAAAATCAAACTGCATGGAAATCCGGTGTCGTATGTGACCACGGTAGCCGTAAAATGCCCGTTCAAACTCTATACCGTGTAATTAAATTAACAAAGAGATATTTGGGCGTAACTCGAGCAGACGATCGAATTAGACCACGAAACCAGTTCCGTTGAGTTCGTATCGTCAAATAGAGTCAGGATAGGTATATAGTTTGTTATTTTTAGAGATCGAGAAATTTGGCGTTAAAAAGGGTAGGGCGGTTCGGGGTAAAAACAGCCTATCGGGGAAACAGTCTCAAAATGCGGCGAAACTGGTGCCGTTGGGTTCGTATCAACAAATTATTGTAAGATATACAAGTTTCAAGTTGATTTGATTTATCTGGTGATCGTGGAAAAATTAAACGCGTGTTCATTTCCGGTTTTATAAAGGAAAATTTTTCATATGACCTCGGATTTCGTCGAAACTTGTCCCATTGGGTCCGGAATACCTTTTTACATCAAGAAAAGCCTTTTTATCAGTAAACAGAAAGTATCTGTAATGGTTTTTGTCAATTACTTCACGACGAAGTTTCGATAATAATATAATAATAATCTATATATTTAAAACTAACAAAATTTTCTGTAAGTCCCTTGCCTTGCGTCCCAAACTGTCTATAAACCGTGCCCATCAAGCTGCTAAATTAAATATGATATTTCAATACCTTGGCACCCAAACTTCTTCTTCTATTTATATGTGCGTGCTCAATACACTTTGCTTCATTCTCCAGTTAAACCCCCCACTGTCCATTTCTTTCTCCAGGTCCAAAAATCAAACCGAACCCTCGGTTAATATAAAGTCCTCTACCAGCTTTTGTTTTCACAATCGTTCGAGAGAAAATCTGCGGCGACCGGGGGACGTCGAACGACCGCAACTGCAGGAGAATGGAGTCACCGGGTTGGTTGAGGCTGGTGCCATAGTTTGAGGGGTTGAAGGCGTTCGAGGTAGGGGTCCCTGATGCTGCTCCGACGAACTGGAGCAAGGTGCAGTTTGGGATGTCTGTTGGAACTCGGTGAAGGGATGGCAAATGGTCATGACGTGGCGGCATGAGGAAGGCACGGTGTGGGTTCCTTTGTGGACGTTGGTACTGGAGTGAGTGGCATGCGGAAGTGGAAGTTGTGAACAAGGGGGAGGACTGTTTAGAGTATAGATCTTGAATAATGGGCGCTGGCTAGTGGTGAAGGGACGTTGGTCGAAAAGGGGGGTCGGGAATGAGAAAAAGAAAACAAAAGGTGCTCAAGTGAATCGATGGCAACATTCTGGAAGGAAGCAGCGAGAAGGTTGATGGAGGCTTGCGGTCTGATTAACAAAAGGAAGGAGGACAGTGCATTTTCATTTGTTCAAAAAGATGAACAGTGCAACATAATCACGTCCGGGTAAAAATCTTAAAGTGCCTAATCATTTTTATTTTTTTGCCTAATCCAGTTTAAATTCATCTTGACTAAGCTCGTCTTAATTAAACACTAGTTTAGGTCCAGTTATAATATGTTTAAAACAGTAGCGGTGAGGCTTTGTTTTAAACGTGCCTGACTTGTTTAAAGTGCCAAAATGGTTTGTAATTAAGGGTACGTGACCAAAAGAAAGTATAATGAAGCTTGGGTAGATTATCTTAATGTGCCCACCACCCAGGTTTCGAAAAAAACCAAATCCATTTGAACACTTTCATTTGCCGAATAAAGTTTAACATTTCCTAATTTAGTTTTCACGTGACCTTAATAAAATAGTAATAGGTGGTCCAACTGTTAAGCATGAATAACTGCCGATGTATAAAACACGGACCAGTTTTCATATTCGGGCCAAATAAAAGGTTTTCGGCATAATTATTTTAAAAATGAAATTTAACATATTAAGATTTTGTTATGGTCCGATTTCTTTAAATTTTTAACCGTAACCTATAGTGGTTTAACGCACTCCTATGTTGATAGAGAGCGGACGAAACAAGAGACGTAATATTACAGAAGTAGAACAGGCAAAGTTGAACGCAGCTGGAGGCTTGTGAAATGAACCGTTTTAACATCGAATTGACTCAAGGTGAGTTAAACTCACTCAGTTTTTCCCATTTATATTTTATATAAATTGGGTTTTTAACTTGTGTGCTCTGCTTGCTGATGATTGCCTGTTTGCTAGTTATACTTATTTGTTGATTTAACTGATGAAATTAAACCGTGTTTAATTTCAGTGAAATACCAAATCGTTATCTTAACGATTGATCCCAAATAAGGTAACTTACCTTATTGGCTACGTTTATTATAAACGTGTTTAATTGCTTGAATTGTTTGGTTGACTGGTCGATGTGAAATAACTGAATTGAATTGATTGACCCAATTTGTGATAACCAATTGGTACAGGGAAGAACAGGTTGGAGGGACCCAACCGGATCCCTCAAATGTATTATTTATTTTCATATTATCATATATGAACTGATCTGTTTGTGTGATTGATTGGATGGTCGATTATTGATTGAATATTCAACGTCTGTTTGGCTTAAACCAATGGGCGATATTGGTTAAGTGTTTGGCAGAGTATGGCCTTTAAAATCAATCGGGTTATAGACAGTGATTCACCGTCGGGTGAGTCGATAGAGATAAAGTTAAAAAATTTATTTTATAACTGAAATTAGATTTTGAAATATATTATTTCGAATAAAAGTTATGAAAGAGAAATAAATAAATATTTTATTTATTTAAGACTTTGATTGGTTATTAATTTATTTTGCAAAGTAAATGCTGATGTTAATCAGATTTACAAGTAGAAGAGTAAGAAATGAATTAAATGGTTAAACTTTGGTAATTGTTTTGCTAAGGAAACAAGTAATAGAAATTATTTAAATTAATTATATTTTTAATTAATTTAAGGTAAGGATTAATTTGAATCCGTTAATGAGATAATCGAGGTTTGAGTTAATTAAATCGACCAGTTTGAATTGAAATTGATTATCCAATTAAAGTGTTTTGATTAAATAGTTAAATGAATATCATTTAAATGTAAATAAGGTTTTTATCAAGGATTTACTATTTATTTTAGTAAATAAAGGAGTTAACTACTAATGTAGTAAATTGTTTGAAATAAATTATATTTTTAATTAATAAGGATTTAGGAAAAAAATACTTTTCAAAAGAAATCGAGGTTGAAAGGGAAATCCAATGAAAATGGTTAAAGGATTTGAAAGGAAATTGGTGAGAGTGCAATTGGGTTAAGAAGTGGGTCGTAGGGTTGGATAACCAAACCCAATTTATAATGGGATTTGTTTTGGAGACTGGAGTGGAGTTTTGGTGTTTGGGTTACAACTGATATTTATTTGAGGATAAGGACGTTGTTTGATCAAGGTCTGAGAGGTAATTAAAATACCCCAACTTGAACAACATCGGGATTATCTGAAGATAGTATTAGTTGGTAATCGTAAGAGACGTTAGTGGATATGTTTTGAAAATCTAAACAGCGATTTTAGCGCTGTTGTTATAATATATGTTTTGTAAATCTAATATAGCGATTGTAGCGCTTTTGCTATAGTAAATGGGTTGTAAATCTAAACAGCGATTATAGCGCTGTTGTTTTGTAAATCTAAATAGTAATTATAACGCTACTGTTATAACATATGTGCTATAACTTTCTTTGTTAAAACTAATGGATTTCTGAATTTAAAAGATGATTGGAAGGAAGATTTAAGTGGGAAATGGAATATAGTTAATCGAGCTAGAGTTAGTCAAACATAGTTTTTTCAAGATGAGTGCCCTACGGGGGTCGGATGTTTCCTGAGGTAATCAGGCGTAACCATTGTGATCGCTGCGATCTAAAGTCAAGCGAATGAAATTAAGTCGAATATCAGTTAATCGATAGGAGTTAATTAAGTCGAGTTAGTCATTTAGAATAAACCAGTTAAATTTAATCGATTAAAGTTAAATCGAATTAGAGTTATTCAAACATCGTATTTTTGAATATTAAAAGAGTTGGAGTTTTTAATGTAACAAAAGTAAACCAGTTTGTTAAAGGCCAAGTGATGCTAAATACGGAACCAGTGAACTCATTGGAGTGTCATGATTGAAACACTATATATTTTGATAGTTAAAACACCGACTATCAAATTTGTCCAATACGATTGTTGGTATGGAAAGACCGGGATCGAATTTATATTCGAAAACCATTCCGACCAACAAATACGTGAAGATATCAGAAGATGATCGAGGTGAAGCATTGAAGACTGTGGATTTCCATAAACGGAAGAACCACTAATATTCTCTGCCTGGCAAGCAGAGTAAAGCTGTGATTCTGTCGCGATTGGAATCTACGGGTTGTAAGGACTTCTCGCTACTGATCCATGGGGTGATTCCTATATGGATGCGGTAGGGGAGTGCCTTCGGTTCATCCTGTTCCTGGATGACTTGTATGGATGGATGTCTGACAGAGTATTTCCAAAGGATCACGTACGTTGATTTCTTCAAACATGCTATAGTTGTTGGCGGGGAATCTCCGTTCTCTTAGCTTACTGCTAGAGTATTTTTGTGGACGTCAATTAGTGATATCTGACGGATCTGACGATGTGGCATTCAAAGTGAATGGTGATCAGATGTTTCAAGAATAAAACTCTGACCTCAAGCCTCATCAACCGGGAAATGACAAATATCGGGCAGGCAGCATGGCTATGTGGGTCGCTCCCATTAGGGTGTATGATCACCTATCTAGAGGAAATCCTATTTGCTTCTTAAATCTATGTTTCGATGCTGTCCCTTTTCGGGCAGACGGTTGCTGATCCCAACCGTCGGTGATATACATTCGATACACTCAAGCGAAATGAGTGGTCGGTCATGTGAGGGCCGGGTTGCAAGAAGTTCTTGTTGAACCCAGTGTATTCGTCTCTAGAGATACACTATCGGAAGGTGGTCCCATACCTTGTCATAATTGGAATCAAATCTCCAATAAGCGCCCGTGGTTTTTAATTGTATACTATATGTGGAGCGTGAGATGCAAGCGTTCCACTATATTGTTATTTACTTGTATGTAGACATTATTATAATATCAGAAAAGATATTGGTTTCAAAATTGTTTTGGATTATCGTAAGGTAAAAACCGTCCGTGTTTATGTGTGGATTTGGTCTTACGATTATCCTTTTCTTCGAAAAGGTTTTTGAACTCTAAAATCAAGTTGGATGCTCACCCAAATACTGTGCGAGTTTTTCTCACTCTGGTTCACCAGACTGACTCGGTGTTTTGTAAATGCTCGGGTTAGGCCGGGTTGTACAGGTTCAGGTTATCGACTGCTATGAAGAGACGAGCTGGAAGAGTCCAGACGTATGATATTACTACTATTCCGCGGTGTGTTGTATATGGGAACATGCTATTATAACTGTCCCATGGTATGATGTACTCTGATACTGTAAGTATTTTAAAGCTTTCAATAAAGATTATTTATGTATTATATTTTGTTCCGCTGCGATGTGAGACTCTGTGTGGTGTTCTTCTTCTTCTTCTATTCTAATATCTTTTTCTTTCTTATCTCACCCTCTAAATTCTTTCTAATAACTATCTAGTGTTTCGGTGCTTGGAGGATCGACATGAGTTATGGTAAATGTTTTTATGTCGATTTCCGAGGCCGAAATCTCCGGGTCGTTACAATTTGCATACCTTCACCCATGGATGTCGGCTTCTTCAATTGAGAATGTCAGCTTGGATTTCTTTTATCCTTACTTGGGTTCAACCTTTCCAGTCCTATAGTTTTCACTCATGTGACTATTGAGATGATGTAGAAGAGGCGTAAGCTACTGGATGATGTGGTCACGGTATAAACGGTAATTAAGAAATTAATAAAATTAGTTAATAATGTAGTTAAGGTCATTTTGAGTTAACTTATAATATACGTATCTTGTCCATACATGAATAGAATCAGATTAGATCGGTCATATTGGAGTAGTAGCAACAAGTTCTACATTATAGAACTGATTTCGCTGAGAACTGAACCATTAGGATTTCAAGAGAAAATCAAACGCCCGTTTGATTATTTTATGAAACAGAAGCAGAATCGTCTGCAAAACAAAGTGAGTAAACTCATTAACTCTGACTCATTTATATTTTTATATAAACGAGTTTGAAATTTATTTATAGAAATTTTATACTGTGCAATGGTTGCTTGGTTGAATAGTTGATAAAATTTGTTGATATGATTACGTCGTTGATCGATTATTAGTTCTGATATTTCATATTGATGTGAAATAATATAATTGATGTTGATTAACATCTGTGGATGTAGGGAAACAGGTTGGAGGGATCTAACTGGATTCCTCAACATTTATATTATTGTTTTCATTAATTTTGATATTTGATTTGTGATTGATTTTTGTTGTTGTTAAAATTACACTGGCCCCAATATTTACATATCGTAGATATTTTCGAATATAGAAATGGGAATTTGAATTTTAAAAACAAAATTATTTCCAAAGATAGAAATCTAATTTCAAATAGAGATGGAAATAGAAACTCTAACAAATGTATGAACCAGGAAGTTGTTATAATTAAGAATATAAATTAATTGAATTATGACATTAGTTATATTGAAATATAAATTTAAAATTTGAATTTATATATAGAAATGTGAAAACCCGTTTTTAAACCAATATTGGAAATGAGATTTATACTTAGCAATTATGAATGAAATTTTAAACAAGATTTTTAGATGATTGAAAGGAGAAGAAAATAAGACTTATATGAAAAATTATGAAATAAAGTAATATATATATATAATTGGTTTAAGAGATTTTTATATGTATGAATCAAACTGTATATAAAAGAAATATATCCATGATTAAAGTGAATGGTTTAAAGTAAATAATTTGCAAACGAAATATCTATAATGAAAAATTGGATTTGAAATATGAATCCAAATTGGAACTCAAAAGTGAAAGGGAAATGGATAATCGTTTTAAAATAAAACGACGAGTTTTATTCCAACATTTGGAATATAAAATAAATTGTGATAAGGTTTTGTAAACTAAAATGGGTATAAAGGAATCAAGTAAGGATTTGGAAAGGATAAATCAAAAGTGAATTTGGAATTTGGTTAACCTAAAATGGTAGATAAAATACGAAGTTCGGAATATAAATCGAATATAGATTATTCGAGGGAGAGTTATTTATTGGAATTCGATTATATCGAATTTATGGAAGTAGTTCTTTTTACTTTCCATTTTGAATCAAATTTATTTATTTATTTATTGAAATAAATAATTACAATCTATATTTTTATAAACCAAATATTTGGAAACATCAATTATAACGCTGCCTTTATAACAATTGTTTTATAATCTAAACAGCGATTATAGCGCTGTTGTTATAATATATGTTTTGTAAATCTAAACAGTGATTATAGCGCTGTTGTTATGGTATATGTTTTGTAAATCTAAATAGCGATTGTAACGCTATTGTTATAATATATGTGCTATAAATCTAAACAGCGATTGTAAAGCTATCGGTAAATTAAAGGTTAATAAATCAAATACTTGGAAACAGTGAGTATAACGCTATCGTTATAATCAATGTTTTTCCATAAAAGAGGTGGATTCTTGGATTGAATCCGATAGTCGCGTAAGCGATGTTTGGTTTGAAGTTGTGAACTTTGATTATTTCAAAATTAAGAATGTTGTTCAATTAAGGTCTGAGAGGTAATTATACCCTAACTTGACTGACTTGATGATTGATGGAGAATGGTTAAGGTTCGATAGTGAAAAGCGATTAACAGTATGGCTAGTTAATAAATGATTAATGGTTTGAGTATAATAATGATGTTTTATAACATCGCATAAATTTTAAAGGACTTTTGAAATGTTTTCCCCAAATAAAATGTGAGATATTTTCTATGCATAGAAAAATGAAATGAATTGTTGAATAAAAAATTATGAAATGGAATATGGAAATGTTTCCGATATTAATGAACTATATTCTATGGATGTAAAAAATAAGGATTCATGAATATTCAGAAATGTTTCTAATTGGAATACGAGATATTTTTCTTGAATAAAGAAATTTGAGATGTTTTCCAATAATCCAGAATGACAATGGAAATTTGAAAGAATCTAGAAGATGGAAATGAAATTTTGGAAACGATAATATAGTAAGGAATTGATTTAAAAAGGGGCAAGTGTTGTTTAATGCTTGATCGGTAGAATTTCCAATTGGAAATAGGACCATTGATTGAATGGATGTTTCTTTGACAGTTAAATCACCGACTATCAAAGTTTTGATTTATATTATACCTCCGTTATCAATATGGAGAGAACGGGATCAGATTTAATATCTGAAAACCACTCCGTATTGGCATAAGCGTTACGAATCAACTTATGCTAAAGATGATTGAAGATGGAGTAAAATGCAGGGGCTGCTCTGTAAATCCTAGGTAGCAATTGCCCAAGATGGATTGATGAAATAGTGCCTTCGGTTTGTCCAGTCCCAGGACGACGTATATAAACGAATCTGACAATGTGGAATTCAAAGTGGATGGTGGCCAGATGTTCTGGAAGATAATTCAAACCTCAAGCCTCACAACCAGGAATTGACAAAAATCGGACAGGCAACATGGCCATGTGGGTCGCCCCCATTAGGATGTATAATCACCTATCTAGAGAAATTCTAATTGCTTCTTTAATCTATCGATGTTGTCCCTTTCGAGAAACAGTTGCTGATCCCAATCGTTGGTGATATACATTCGATACACTCAAGCGAAATGAGTGGTCGGTCATGTGTGGGCCGGGTTGCAAGACGTTCTTGTTGAACCCCAGTGTATCGCCTCCAGAGTACACTGATCGGAGGGTGGTTCCATACCTTGTCATGTTGGAAATCACCTAATAAGTACCCTGCGGTTTTTGATTTTATATTATATATGGAGCATGAGATGCAAGCGTTCTGCTAGATTCTATTAATTTGATTTAGACACTACTGTAATATCACCATATTTTGATATCAAAATGTTTCGGTTATAGTAAGATAAAAGCCATCTGTGTTTATGTGTGGATCGGTCTTACGATTATCATTTCTTCTGAAAGGATTTTGAAAGTTAAACAAATGGTTGGAGTTTACTCACACCAGTCCCATGACTGACCCAGAGTTTATTTTGTTTTGTTCTCCCTAAACTCTTGGGTGCCCAAATTTCTACGGGCAGTCAAGTAATCGGGATTTTACAGATTCACTTGGAGGAGCTTGAAGTAGGAGGCTTCATCAGTCAGCTATAGGCTATCATATTTTCCGCTATGTATTGTGTTGTATCTGGAAACAGTTGTTTATAACTGTTCTAGAGATAACTGTTGTGCTCTGATGATGGTACGCATATATACAGTTCCTGATTTGTATTTCAAAGTTATGTTATCTAATATATTTTATTCGTTCCGCTTTGAGTTTGTGATCTTTGTTTTTCTTCTATTCTAATATTTCTTTCTTTCTATTTCTCATCCTCTAACTTCTTTCTAATAATGATTCGTATTTCTGTGCAATTTGGGTTGGACGTGTAGTGTAATTAGTCAACTCAAAGTTTATGGAAATTCAGGCCATTACACCCCGAGTCCCATAACAGGGGTGCATCTGAATGCAATGAACTCAGTTTAGAGCCTTTTTCATATCTGTATAGGTCAGCTAAAAAGGCCTAAATTACATGTATCTAAACTATGGTCTGCATTTTTATCGACCGCTCCCTCAACCAATGAAAGACCCCATCAAGAACTAAGTGACGTGCCCCTAGCAAACAATCTACTTCCAAATTGGTGTGTCCTGCATCAAAGTCTCGATAGTGAAAGATCAATGGTTTGTCGGTTCATCTCTAGTCTTTCTGCATCCCACTAACTGCCGATGACAGGTCCCGACGATTACTATCCTTTATTTGGTCTTGACCAGTCTATCTGTAGGCAAATCGTCGAATCACCCCAATGTCATACCTCCCTAACCTTCTGACTGCCAAACTAATGTTTCAGTCAAGGTATACTCACCGGGTGGTAACCCGCAGACCTAACCTCTGCGAGAACAGCCCGAGCATAAACAGAGGACTACCACGGAGTACCCTACCATGTCCCTCGGAAGCCACGCGCTTCCTTCCAGTCTTGCAGAGCCAGCATGTAGAATATCAAGCAGGAGAATTAGTTAGGCGTGCTCCTCTCGTGCTTCCAAACACCTGATGATCTACCCCATTGGGTTTTTCACCTTCGTACATGCAAACTGGTCCAAATACATCACGCTAACGTGTTATTAGACACTATATCTAATCCTTTAACCACGCGCTTGCCTTTTTTTATCAGATTGCCAGTTAACTTTAATTATTCACATCTTATATTTAAATTCAAGTTATTAAGTTTTCTCTGGTCCCCTTATATCTCGATGGAACGAACCCCTCTCACTTATTAATTCAGGGTTACAACTTAACCCATTTAAGTTCATTAATAAACATATAACATGTTATTCCCTCGATTGTAATTAACAAAAGTAATCTATAGTCTTTTTACATTATTATCACGTCATTCATTGTCCAATTTTAGGTTTACAGGTTATGATAACAGTTCAACTTAATGTTTAATAAAGTATATCTTATTACAATCCACATGTTTTTTGTTAAGATTTTATTTAATACATATAATTAAGTACAACTTATTTGATTTTGCTATTATCTCAGGTTACGAAATTCATTAGCACACAATTGTCTGCTTACTTTCTTTATTCGGATTTATGCCGCCTGAGCAGGCTTCCGCTTATTATTAATTTCTTTAATTAGACTTCATAATTTTCATTTACAAATCTACCAATAATAAGCCTACTACATTATTTCTCATTAATCATGACTTTTCTTAACACAACCTTTTGTTGTTATTTACTTAGTCCTCTTAACTCAGGTTTATCAATAAGTTCCTTTCCATTTATTATAACCTACATTATAATTTCCACTTGTCCTTAGGATAAACCTATATATTATCTTCCATTCTTACATTCTTACTTAATCATAATAGGTTATCATTATTCCCCGTTCAACGTAAGTTTCCTTTACATTAATTATAACCTATGTTATAATTTCCACTTGTCCCTAAGACAAGCCTACCTATTATATTCCATTCTCATTCATATAATCAATTATAATAGGTTATATTACCCGTTCATCATTATTCTCTTTAGGTTCCTTAATATGAACCAACCTTTACTATTGCAACATTCATACCTTTTTCCATCTTGTATATTTTCACATGTACCATTTAATTCTATTAATTACAATTAATGTCACTAACGAACCTAATGGTCATTGTTTCCTTAGACATTAATTGACAATGAAGCATCTATTGTACACATATATTTTTATATGTGTTTAGGCATTGTAACTCTCACATTAAGTTAACCACTTGTGTTTGCTAGATTTGCCAAGCAGTTCGGAGCAGGCTTCTACCACAAGTTGAACTTAACCTCGTGTCTCAATACGGTTATTTATAATTTCCCAATTACTGTAAATTTTATGTACAAGCTACACATATCTGTTCTTTTTCTATTATTCCCAATTTCACTATGATTAGATTTAAATAATCCAATTTTTCATTAACAACATTTTCTGTAAAATTTTCACTTTTATTGTAAATTCCACAATTCCAGCATTATAGTGATTTTAATCCAATTAACAGGTTCATAAAACAAATTATACCACAATTATCACAACTTACAGTTATTTAACTTGTTAAGAATGACGAGGAATGTAAACGGTAGATATACCATTATTTAAAAAGGTATAATTTAAATCCACTCACCAGACATCTTTCCAATCCTTGAATCTGATCCAGATATGTTATTCTGTGGCTTTCCTAACTGAATCTAATATCCAATAACCATGGATTCACAAATCTGATACTAAAAGAATAGGGAAAGAAAGAGAGAAACCTATACAAATCAGATTCAAGAACTTACCTTATGTTGATCAGTTATCTGAACACCTATTTGTAGATTTATATATTTTAACTTCAAATCTTGAATCAGAACACCTATGGACTAATATTGCAATTTTCTGAAAAGTTTTGGAGGAAGAAGAGAATGGCAGAGCAAAGGAAGTGTCTCATAAAATAGGAGTTTAAAGCTATGCCTTGCTAGTCTATTTATAGGTGTACGAGAAAGTCTAGACCATCAGATATAATCAATTAAAATATGAACCGTTGATATCATAAATACACATCATGAAACACCCCACCTCCATTAAGGTCAATCACAAAGGGAATGCCTTAACTTTGGTGGAGCATTTTAGGTAAAAGATGCAGATAAATTACAAGACAGACTAATAAAGCAGCAGAAAATAAAGTCGTTTTATTAACAACTTAATTCAGTCAAGCTTTTACATTAGTTATCTCAATCATACATAAAAGTAATACATAGAACTTCTGTCTTGATTAAAAAACTTCCAAGTATAAAAGAAGCATAAAAATAACAATGATATTCCCCAAATAAAGCGTGAACCAGCCATAGCAGTGGAAGAGAGAGTCCAAAGCAATACATCGACTATCTTCGAGCTTGGAAAGAAAACTGAGATAAGTGGTAACATTTCCTCCCTGTGAACCTTGGGGTGGGGGGGGGGAACGGAAGAAAAGAGGCGAAACAAAACTAGGCCATACAGAAGTCTGGTAAGTTCAGTGACTTTCAGCATTTAAACAGACAAAAGCATCATGACACGAATAAACTGAATATAAGACAATACTGTGATAACAGGGATAACAAGATAACATAGGATAAGCATAAGGTATGATAAGGCAAGACAAACTGAATGCGCTTCTACTCTTTCTCTGCTTCGTTACTACATTGTTATTCTGATTTCTATGCACCACCTAACTAGTGTCCAAACTAGTAATCTGTATGATAACGTGATCCCAACCCCCGTAATTGTGGTAGCCTTCATGTGTACAACTATCGTGAGAATTCCACCTCAATCAGCCTAATTGCCATGAACATATTAGATGTACCCTTACTACCCTATCGATCGGCTCCCTATATGTGTTAATTTCTCTTGTGTTTGTGTCAATCGGCCCTTTCTTGCATGTAGATACCCTGTGCTGGACCCAAGGTGTATCAATCCTTATGGTAGCAACCCGACAAGATTCAAGATGCACAGTGTATAACTACTGGTACTCAGTGCATGCTTTTTCCCACTTCGGAGTACGTGCATGCCCATAAACCGTCGGAACCTACACTGACGTACCCCCTGTCGTAGCTTTGTCTGCTTACAATCAACCCAGTAATCGTGCCCCACCCTGCCTAGTTCAGGGTACCGTGATACATTTATGTAGGTTACTGTTGAAATGGGTCCCCGTTACTAGGGTTTCCTATTGGTTAAGTTTGTGGGCCTATATTTACTAATATTACCCACCAACCCGATATGTACTTAACCCTCCAATTGATTCAAGCATGTTTATTTAACAGTTAAGTTTGTGGGCCTATATGTACTAATATTATCCACCTACACGAGATGTACTTAACCCTCCCATCGATTCAAGCATGTTTATTAAACGATTAAGTTTTGTGGGCCTATATTTACTAGTATTACCCACCAACCCGATATGTACTTAACCCTCCCGCACATTATGTCATATTGGTTAAGTGTTGTCCATTCATGTTAACTTAACCCACCCATTCATCGTGTCACGTTGGTTAAGTGTTCCTTACTTACTTAACCCCGTCCGTTCATCAATTTATATTGGTAAGTTGTTTCCTTGTTACTTAGCCCCGCGTGTTCGTCTTGTTGTATTGGTTAAGTGTCATCAGTCAATTCAAGTTAATTTAACCCACCTACTCATCATATCATGTTACTTTGGTTAAGTGTCGACTTCTTGTGTTAACTTAACCCTACCACAAATCAAGTTATATTGGTTAAGTGTTAACTTAACCCTACCACAAATCAAGTTATATTGGTTAAGTGTTAACTTAACCCTTTCCATTTATCATGCTATACCGGTTAAGTGCTTCCTATTAACTTTAACTCTAGTCATCCATCTTGTCATATTGGTTAAGTGTTCCCCATTACTTAACCCTAGTCATCCATTCTATATTAGTTAAGTGTTCCTATGAACTTAACCCTACTCATTCATCTTGTTCGATGGCATTAATTGATTTATTAATGCACCAAACTCTCACATTAGATATGTGTTAACCTCGAATTTTTCTAGGGCATGATGCACTAACCTCTCGCCTTAGATAGGTGTTGTTATGGTTACTGGATGTGCCGGGCGGTTCTGGGCAGTTTTACACCACAACTCAATCTAACCTCGGGTTAGGCATGTTCATCTTTTACTAGTTTACATATTTACAGTTTATATGCAGATTATTCACAATTACCATATATACCCAAATCTAGATTTTTCATGCTAATTACCAAATTCACCAAAACTAGTCATGTTCCAATTCTCAAGTTATGTCCAACAAAGCTAATCGCAAGTTATGGCCCCCAAATTCAAGTTTAGAGTTATTACTCAAATTATGCTACATCTAATCTTCCCAAGTTTGTATTAATAGTCATGCCCCAATACCCCACTGTACATTATTCTTTGGCGTCTCAACCAATGGTTATGCCCAATCTAAATTAATATTCCAATTTAAATTGTGCGCCAAATCTAGATTTAATATTTCAATTTTCCCCATAGTTCGCAACCAAGACAATTATGCCCCAAATCATAAGTTACAAAATTATGTTCCATCGTTACTAAATGGACTATTCCCCAATACCCTCGCATTCCAATCGCACGTATAATAAATTTCAGTCTAAATTCGAGGTTAATCTAGATTCATAAAATAAAAGGGACGAAAGAGGAACATAAACGAGAGCAGGCATAAAACAGGCATTAAAATGGTAGATCTGTCAAATATAATATTTTGGACATAAGGGATTGCAGATCTATTAGAGTTAGGGTATAACAAAGATAGATCTGATATAAATAACATCATGAACCTAAAAGGATTATATATCAGATGTCCAACAAAGACAGGTATGATTGAATAATAACTTCTTAAGCATATAAATCATCAATTCAATAAAAAGATAGGAATTAACCTAAAAGATTTGTCTTATCATCAAGCATGAACTTAGATCCGCTTCATTACATGCCGAAATCACTATTAGGTGTTTAAATCTGAAAATAACTTGAACTTACATGTTTACAGTTCAACTTACAGCTGAAATCCCAAGTTATATGTCTAATATATTGTATGTCTCAAATCTCAAGTCATATGTCCAGTATTTTATGCATCAAATCTCAAGTCATATGTCCAATACTTTATGCCTCAAATCTCAAGTCATACGTCCAATATTTTTATATCTCAAATCTCAAGTCAGATGTCCAATAATTTATGTTTTGAATTTAACTCAATTATGCCCAATTTTATTTCCAACGTACGTTCATCTCTGATGAGATCTGGCTCAGGCTCGCATTAGCCTGGCTATAAAACAAAAAAGGAAGAAAGAAAGAAGAGACAAAGAACGGACATATTATTATCAATGAAATAGATCCAAAGAATATAGAAAGACAGGCATAATCTCGGATCCAGATTTATTCCAATGTTAGAATCACAATTAAATTTTATTTCTGAAAGTAACGTGAAATTACAAATTACAAAAGGGTCTTGAATTCTGGGATCTGTATTCTGAAACTGAATAGCTCTCCCTTGAAGTAGACTATTTGTTCTTCTAATTTAGATTTGATTTGATTCTTAGAAATAGTCGTTGAATTAGCCTTTGAATCTCCTCTAGAATTCTAAACTTGATTTCTACGAAGGACTTGAGCAGCATAACTCCGTCTTAGATTTATTTTGATATGAATTAGGGTAGAGTATAGGCGAAATGAAGTTGTGTGGAGAGAAAGTGAGGTTTGGGGCGTTTAAATAGCTTAGGAGCAACGAATCTGGTCAAAACGGGCGTCTAAATGCAGAAAAACGAATCTGTCCACGGATCTGGAAAAGGGGGGAGGTCGACCCCATGGTCGACCTGTTCTGCCTAGATCGACCCCAAGGTCGACCCCCTGGTCGACCAGGGTCCTGGGCGAGAAATTTCCCGCCCGGCCCGAGTGTGTGATTTGAATTTTGAAACTTTAAATTTGAATTCGGGATGGTTTTTATTTTAAATTCCTGAAACTACTGAAGGTCATAAATTCTTTATACGGAGTCCGATTTACGCAAACTTGGACTCTATATCAAGCAGGATTTCGAGAAGAATGCAATGGCGTAACCGTTTCCCCTAATTATTCTCTTAAAAATTAAGTATACCTTAATTTGTTAGTTTAATGTTCACTGAAAATACAGGGTGTTACATTCTCCTCTCCTTAAAGGATTTCGTCCCTGAAATCTTCAAGTTAGGAAGAACGTGTATCCTGCCATCCAACAATCATCTACTCAACCATTCAATCACAAGCATCCATTGTCCTTAAAGGGTTTCTAATGTCGTATGAACATATGCAGAGTGTGTGTATATATCTCTTATCTAATGCAAAATCAGGTGGTCTACTGATCCAGTTGACCTCCTTAATGCGAATCATGAGAGTGTCATGCGTCCAACATGTATGCAAATATCCCTAATCAGGTATATACTATATGTGTGCATATTCACTCATCCATATGATAAAACATCAAGTTTCAATCCATACACAAATACATTCATATGCATATGCAATATGAAAGTGATTGAGCCGATCTAGTGCCTAATGTGTGTATATGCATCCACGAGCAACCACTAGAAAACACTTGCAACCACTTGCAACCATCAATCATAACATGTCTCAAACACATGTTTTCATCCATTGGCTTCTACCTAAGGATCGAGGATAGGACCGGGAGGATATACTTAAAAGATAAAGACTAGCATACAAATAAATATTACAGAAAAAGTGGAATTAAGGATATACCCTCAAAAAGGGTATGATGCGCATATCTAGTCTTAAATCTTCTAAGTTGCATCTTCATGAGCTTCACTCCCCTGTACCTTAACTAATTTAACTTCATGATTGCGAAGCTTCTTTACCTCCGTTTCCAAAACCCACTAGTAAAGATAAGACCTCAATCGCTTACTATACTAGAGGGTATCCAATGTTGTCGAACTATCTTTCCATGATAAACAGATGTTAACCATGATACCAAGTATATATACTAAGATGATTAAAGGTCTCTCTTCTACTTAGCTTACCCATCATGTCACAAATCCAAGGGTCGATATCTCTCACGCAAACCATCCTAGTCGAACTTGACATTCCTCAAGTACAAGCCCCAAAGGCCTAAATCAATATCAGACAAGCACAAAAGGAATACCTCCTACGAATTTGGACGATTTATGTGAGATGACTAGTAGAACAACCAAACAAATGAGCACTTAACCGACTCAGGCTATCCTCGCCAACCTTGCTCCAAAACTATTGTTGATCGCATAACTGGCTTTGCATTGTCATCTAGCTATATATGGAAGTCTACCTCATGTTTTAGGGGACAAACCCCTAACCTTAATCAAAAACATCTGCGTACTCATGGACTACTCCATCGGATCGAAAATCATCAATAAATACATAAAGTGATTCTAGGTAGCTAAGACAACTGATCCCTTAGGATCTCATGAAATTTCGAGGGTATTCCCAAGGCAAGTCGAAAGTCTAACTACCCTCCTTTCATAATTACTAGCTAACCAATCCATGCCTAGAATCAACCCATAGCCCATGGAACCCGGAAACATAAGCATCTCAAATCCTTACAATCCAAAGATAAATGAGTCGAACCACAATTTAGATTTAAGACAATAATGGGATCTTCTACTATACAAATACTAAGGTGTAGAGACTTAACTATGGAAGCAGATATAAATGAATGTAAAGCGCTAAAATCAAAAAGAGTACTAACAGGATGATCAAGAAGAAAAACTAAACTTTTTCAATAGAAACCTTACTACCTCCCTCTCAGGTATGCTAGCAGTAAGAGCATGTATTTGCCCTTCTGAAAATCCTGTCCTTTGTTCTTTCCCCTAGTCTTTAATTAAATGACCTGTTATACCATAATACAGACACTTCCTCTTGTTTTAGGTTTTACTATTTTCTCCTTTTTACCTCCTTTGTAAACCAAGGCCATTTCCATGCATTCCTCATCCTTGGGTTGCGCTCCTTAGTTAAACTCCCTCATTATCATCTTTGCCATCCTTGTATAACTTGTTGACAAGTCTCTTGAAAGCAGCCTCCATCGCACGGAAAATCCTACAAGACTCGAAAGAAAATTAGCCGCAGGTGGA
This sequence comes from Allium sativum, assembly GCA_030737875.1. Taxonomy (NCBI): domain Eukaryota; kingdom Viridiplantae; phylum Streptophyta; class Magnoliopsida; order Asparagales; family Amaryllidaceae; genus Allium; species Allium sativum. The sequence goes on from CM060920.1 coordinate 253,036,671, forward strand.
ACTACAACGGCTATAGAAAGTTAGGCACTTAATTTTCCCTTTTCACTAGTGTCGTAGTCTCGTCGACCCTACGGAACCATGCTGCGATGAGGTTACCTCCCAGAAAGCCAGAAGCCCCGGAGACTCAGGAAAGAAGGAAACAAGGTTTCAAACAGAGGATCAAAAGATAGTGCATATGGCTTTGGGGAATATTCCTTTAAAACAATTTTTTTTTCTGAAAATGCTTCTTTTAAAACTGTTTTGAAAATAATTTTTTTTAAATCTTTTATCTGATTCGGCAACCTTCAGCTCTGATACCAAATGAAACACCCCACCTCCATTAAGGTCACTCACAAAGGAAATGCCTTAACTTTGGTGGAGCATTTTAGGTAAAAGATGAAGATAAATTACAAGATAGACAAATAAAGCAGTGAAAAATAAAGTCATTTTATTAACAACTTAATTCAGTCAAGCTTTTACAATAGTTATCTCAATCATACTTAAAAGTAATACATAGAACTTCTGTCTTGATTCAAAAACTTCCAAGTATAAAAGAAGCATAAAAATAACAATGATATTCCCCAAATAAAGCGTGAACCAGCCATAGCAGTGGAAGAGAGAGTCCAAAGCAATACATCGATTATCTTCGAGCTTGGAAAGAAAACTGGTCTAAATGGTAACATTTCCTCCCTGTGAACCTGGGGGGAGGGGGGAAGAGACGGAAGAAAAGAGGCGAAACAAAACTAGGTCAAACATAAGTCTGGTAAGTTCAGTGACTTTCAGCACATAAACAGGCAAAAGCATCATGACATGAATAAACTGAATATAATACAATACCGTGATAACAGGGATAACAAAATATCATAGGATAAGCATAAGGTATGATAAGGCAAGATAAACTGAATGCGCTTCTACTCTTTCTCGGCTTCACTACTACTTTGTTATTCTGATTTCTATATCTATCTCTGCACCACCTAACTAGTGTCCTAACCAATAATCTATATGATAACGTGATCCCAATCCCCGTAATTGTGGTAGCCGTCAGGTGTACATCTATCGTGAGGATTCCACCTCAATCAGCCTAATAGCCATGAACATGTTAGATGTACCCTTACTACCCTATCGATCGGCTCCCAACTTGTATTAATTTCTCTTGTGTCTGTCTCAATCGGCCCATTCTTGCATGTAGATACCATGTGCTGGTCGCACCATAAGGTGTATCAATCCTTATGATAGCGACCCGACATGATTCAAGATGCACAGTGTATTAACTACTGGTAACCAGTGCTAGCTTTTTCCCACTCTGGAGTACGTGCATGCCCGTAAACCATCAGAACCTACACTGACGTACCCCCTGCCGCTGCTTTGACCACTTACAATCAGCCCAGTAATCGTGCCCCACCCTGCCTAGTTCAGGGTACCGTGATACATCTATGTGGGTTACTGCTGAAATGGTTCCCGGTTGCTAGGGTTTCATATTAGTTAAGTTTGTGGGCCTATATTTACTAATATTACCCACCAACCCGGTATGTACTTAACCCTCCCACTGATTTAAGCATGTTTATTTAACGGTTAAGTTTGTGGGCCTATATGTACTAATATTACCCACCTACACGAGATGTACTTAACCCTCCCATCGATCCAAGCATGTTTATTAAACGGTTGAGTTTTGTGGGCCTATATTTACTAGTATTACCCACCAACCCGATATGTACTTAAACCTCCCGCACATTATGTCATATTGGTTAAGTGTTGTCTATTCACATTAACTTAACCCACCCATTCATCATGTCATGTTGGTTAAGTGTTCCTTACTTACTTAACCCCGTCCTTTCATCAAGTTATATTGGTAAGTTGTTTCCTTGTTACTTAGCCCCGCGTGTTCGTCTTGTTGTATTGGTTAAGTGTCATCAGTCAATTCAAGTTAACTTAACCACCTACTCATCATGTCATGTTACTTTGGTTAAGTGTTGCCTTCTTGTGTTAACTTAACCCTACCACAAATCAAGTTATATTGGTTAAGTGTTAACTTAGCCCTACCACAAATCAATTTATATTGGTTAAGTGTTAACTTAACCCTTTCCATTTATCATGCTATACCAGTTAAGTGTTTCCTATTAACTTAACCCTAGTCATCCATCTAGTCATATTGGTTAAGTGTTCCTAATTACTTAATCCTAGTCATCCATGCTATAGTGGTTAAGTGGTCCTATGAACTTAACCCTACATATTCATCTTGTTCATTAGCATTAATTGATTTATTAATGCACTAATCTCTCACATTAGATATGTGTTGTTGCGGTTACTGGATGTGCCAGGTGGTTCCGGGCAGTTTTACACTACAACTCAATCTAACCTCGGGTTTTTCTTGGGCATGATGCACTAACCTCTCACCTTAGACAGGTGTTGTTGTGGTTACTGGATGTGCCGGGCGGTTCTGGGCAGTTTTAAACCACAACTCAATCTAACCTAGGGTTAGGCATGTTCATCTTTCACTAGTTCACATATTTACAGTTTATATTCAAATTATTCACGATTACCATATATACCCAATTCTAGATTTTTCATGCTAATTACCAAATTTACCAAAACTAGTCATGTTCCAATCCTCAAGTTATGCCCAACAAAGCTAATTGCAAGTTATGGCCCCTAAATTCAAGTTTTGAGTTATTACTCAAATTAGGCTACATCTAATCTTCCCAAGTTTGTATTAATAGTCATGCCTCAATACCCCCAATGTACATTATTCTTTGGCGTCTCAACCAATGGTTATGCCCAATCTAGATTAGTATTACAATTTACAGTTTGCGCCAAATCTAGATTTAATATTTCAATTTACCCCAAGTTCGCCACAAAGACAGTTATGCCCCAAAATCATAAGTTACAAAATCATGTTCCATCATTACCAAATAGACTATTCCCCAATACCCCTGCATTCCAATCGCACGTATAATAAGTTTCGGTCTAAATTCGAGGTTAATCTAGATTCATAAAATAAAGGGGACGAAAGAGGAACATAAACGAGAGTATGCATAAAACAGGCATTAAAATAGTAGATCTGTCAAATATAATATTTTGGACCTAAGAGGATTGCAGATCTGCTAGAGTTGGGGTATAACAAAGATAGATCTGATAATTAACATCATGAACCTAAAAGGATTATATATCAAATGTCCAACAAAGACAGGCATGATTGAATAATAACTTCTTAGGCATAAAAATCATTGATTTAATAAAAAGAGAGGAATTAACCTAAAAGATTTGTCTTATCATCAAGCATGGACTTAGATCCATTTCATTACATGCCAAAATCACTATTAGGTGTTTAAATCGGAAAATAACTTGAATTTACATGTTTATAGTTCAATTTATGGCCCAAATCCCAAGTTATATGTCCAATATATTTTTTGCCTCAAATCTCAAGTCATATGTCCAGTATTTTATGCTTCAAATCTCAAGTCATATGTCTAAAACTTTATGCCACAAATCTCAAGTCATATGTCCAATATTTTTATGTCTCAAATCTCAAGTCATATGTCCAATATTTTATGTTTTGAATTTAACTCAGTTATTCCCAATTTTATTTCCAATGTACGTTCATCTCTTATGAGATCTGGCTCAGGCTCGTAGTAGCCTGGCTATAAAACAAAAAGGGAAGAAAGAAAGAAGAGACAAAGAATGGACATAATATTATCAATGAAATAGATCCAAAGAATATAGAAAGGCAAGCATAATCTCGATCCAGATTTATTCAAATGTCAGAATCACAATTAACTTTTATTTTTGAAAGTAACGTGAACTTACAAATTACCTAAGGGTCTTGAATTCTGGGATCTGTATTCTGAAACTGAATAGCTCTCCCTTGAAGTAGACTATTCGTTCTTCTAATTTAGATTTGATTTGATTCTTAGAAATAGTTGTTGAAGTCGTTGAATTAGCCTTTGAATCTCTACTAGTATTCTAAACTTGATTTCTACGAAGGACTTGAGCAGCATAACCCCGTCTTAGATTTATTTTGATACGAATTAGGGTAGAGTATAGGCGAAATGAAGTTGTGTGGAGAGAAAGTGAGGTTTAAAGGTTTTTAAATAGCTTAGTATCAACGAATCTGGTCAAAACGGGTGTCTAAATGCAGAAAAACGAATATGTCCATGGATCTGGAGTCAACTTGTTCTACACAGGTCGACCCCTAGGTTGACCCCTTGGTTGACCTGGGTCCTGGGCGGGAAATTCCCCGCCTAACCCGAGTGTGTGATTTAAATCTTGGAACTTTAAATTTGAATTCGGGCTGGTTTTTATTTTAAATTCCTGAAACTTCTGAAGGTCGTAACTTCTTCATACGGAGTCCAATTTACGCAAACTCGGACTCTATATCAAGCAGAATTTCGAGACGAACGCAATGACATAACCCGTTTCCCCTAATTCTTCTCTTAGAAATTAAGTATACCTTAATTTGTTAGTTTAATGTTCACTGAAAATACGGGGTGTTACATTCTCTCTTCCTTGAAGGATTTCGTCCCCGAAATCTTCAAGTTAGGAAGAACGTATATCTTGCCATCCAACATCCATTTACTCAACCATTCAATCACAGGCATCTATTGTCCTTAAAGTGTTTCAAATGTCGTATGAACATATGCAGAGTGTGTGTGTATGTCTCTTATCTAATGCAAAATCAGGCGGTCTACTGATTCAGTTGACCTCCTTAATGCGAATCATGAGAGTGTCATGCGTCCAACATGTATGCAAATATCCCTAATCAGGTAAATACTATATGTATGCATATTCACTCATCCATATCCATATGATAACACATCAAGTTTCAATCCATATACAAATACATTCATATGCATATGCAATATGAAAGTGACTGAGCCAATCTAGTGCCTAATGTGTGTATATGCATCCACGAGCAACCACTAGCAAACACTTGTAACCATCAATCAAAACATGTCTCAAACACATGTTTTCATCCATTGGCTTCTACCTAAGGATCAAGGATAGGACCGGGAGGATATACTTAAAAGATAAAGACTAGCATACAAATAAATATTACAAAAAAAGTGGAATCAAGGATATACCCTCAAAAAGGGTATGATGCACATATCTAGTCTTCAGTCTTCTAAGTCGCATCTTCTTGAGATTCACTCCACTGTACCTTAACTGATTTAACTTCACAATTGCGAAGCTTCTTGAACTCCATTTCCAAAACCCACTAGTAAAAATAGGACCTCGATCGCTTACTATGCTAGTGGGTATCTAATGTTGTCGAACTATCTTTCTAAGATAAACAGATGTTAACCATGATGCAAAGTGTATATATTAAGATGATTAAAGGTCTCTCATCTACTTGGCTTACCCATCATGTCACAAATCCGAGGGTCGATGTCTCTCATGCAAACCATCCTAGTCGAACTTGACATTCCTCAAGTGCAACCCCCAAAGGCCTAAACCAATATCAGAAAGTGCCCAAGGAATACCTCCTCTGAATTTGGACAATTTATGTGAGATGATACTAGCAGAACAACTAAACAATTGAGCACTTAACTGACTCTGGCTATCCTCGCCAATCTTGCTCCAAAACTATCGTTGATCGCATAACTGGCTTTGCATTGTCATCTAGATATATGTGGAAGTCTACCTCACGTTTTAGGGGACAAACCCCTAACCTTAATCAAAAACATCTACGTACTCATGGACTACTCCAACGGATCGAAAATTGTCGATAAATACATAAAGTGATTCTAGGCAGCTAAGACAACTGTCCCTTAGGATCGCACGAAATTTCGAGGGTATTCCCGAGGCAAGTCGAAAGTTTAACTACCCTCCTTTCACAATTACTAGCTAACCAATCCATGCCTCGAATCAACCTATAGCCCATGAAACCCGGAAACATAAGCATCTCAAATCCTTATAATCCAAAGATAAATGAGCCGAACCATAAATTGGATTTGAGATAATAATGGGATCTTCTACTATACAAATACGAAGGTGCAGAGACTCAACTATGGAAGCAGATATAAACAAATGTGAAGAACTAAAATAAAAAAAGAGTACTAACAGGATGATCAAGAAGGAAAACTAAACTTTTTCAACAAAAACCTTACTACCTTCCTCTTAGGTATGCAGGCGGTGAAAGCATGTATTTGCCCTTATGAAAATCCTGTCCTTTGTTCTTGCCCCTTGTCTTTAATTATATGACCCGTTATACCATAATAAAGACACTTCCTCTTGTTTTAGGTCTACTATTTTTTTTCCTTTTTACCTCCTTTGTGAACCAAGGCTATATCCATGAGTTCCTCATCCTTGGGTTGTGCTCCTTAGCCAAACTCCCTCATTCTCATCTTTTCTACCCTTGTGTAACTTGTTAACAAGTCTCTTGAAAGAGGCCTCCATCACATGGAAAATCCTACAAAGCTCGAAAGAAAATTAGCCGCAGTTGGAACTGCAGCGGCTATAGGTGGAAGTTGTGCACTTATTTACCCTTTTGACCAGTGTTGTAGTCTCGTCGACCCTACGGAACCAAGCCACGATGAGGTTACCTCCCAGAAAGCCAGGAGCCCCAGAGACTCAGGAAAGAAGGAAAAAAGGATTTAAACAGAGGATCAAAAGGTATTGCATATGTCTTTGGGGAATATGCCTTTAAAACAAAACTTTTCTTTTGAAAATGCTTCTTTTTAAACTATTTTGAAAATAATTTTTTTCAAATCTTTTATTTGATCCGGTAACCTTCAGCTCTGATACCAAATGAAACACCCCACCTCCGTTAAGGTCACTCACAAAGGAAATGCCTTAACTTTGGTGGAGCATTTTAGGTAAAAGATGTGGATAAATTACAAGACAGACAAATAAACCAGCGGAAAATAAAGTTATTTTATTAACAACTTATTACAGTCAAGCTTTTACAATAGTTATCTCAATCATACTTAAAAGTAATACATAGAACTTCTGTCTTGATTCAAAAAATTCCAAGTATAAAAGAAGCATAAAAATAACAACGATATTCCCCAAATAAAGCATGAACCAGCCATAGCAGTGGAAGAGAGAGTCCAAAGCAATACATCGACTATATTCGAGCTTGAAAAGAAAACTGAGCTAAGTGGTAGCATTTCCTCCCTGTGAACCAGAGGAGGGGGGGCACCGGAAGAAAAAGGCGAAACAAAACTAGGTCAGACAGAAGTCTGGCAAGTTCAGTGACTTTCAGCATATAAACAGGAAAAAGCATCATGACATGAATAAACTGAATATAAGACAATACCGTGATTACAGGGATAACAAGATAACATAGGATAAGCATAAGGTATGATAAGGCAAGATAAACTGAATGCACTTCTACTCTTTCTAATCTTCGCTACTACTTTGTTATTCTGATTTCTATATCTATCTCTGCAGCACTTAACTAGTGTCCTAACTAATAATCTGTATGATAACGTGATCCCAATCCCTGTAATTGTGGTAGCCTTCAGGTGTACATCTATCGTGAGGATTCCACCTCAATCAGCCTAATTGCCATGAACATGTTTGAAGTGCCCTTACTACCCTATCGATCGGCTCCCTACTTGTATTAATTTCTCTTGTGTCTGTGTCAATCGGCCCTTTCTTGCATGTAGATACCCTGTGTTGGTCTCACCATAAGGTGTATCAATCCTTATGATGGCGACCTGACACGATTCAAGATGCACAGTGTATAACTACTAGTACCCAGTGACTGCTTTTTCCCACTCCGGAGTACGTGCACGCCCATAAACCGTCGGAGCCTACACTGACGTACCCCTTGCCGTTTCTTTGACCACTTACAATCAGCCCAGTAATTGTGCTCCACCCTGCCTAGTTCAGGGTACCGTGATACATCTATGTGGGTTACTGCTGAAATGGGTCCTCGTTACTAGGGTTTCCTATTGGTTAAGTTTGTGGGCCTATTTTTACTAATATTACCCACCAACCCGTTATGTACTTAACCCTCCCACTGATTTAAGCATGTTTATTTAACGGTTAAGTTTGTGGGCCTATATGTACTAATATTACCCACCTATACGAGATGTGCTTAACCCTCCCATCGATTCAAGCATGTTTATTAAACGATTGAGTTTTGTGGGCCTATATTTACTAATATTACCCACCAACCCGATATGTACTTAACCCTCCCACACACTATGTCATTTTGGTTAAGTGTTGTCCATTCATGTTAACTTAACCCACCCATTCATCGCGTCATGTTTGTTAAGTGTTCCTTATTTACTTAACCCCGTCCGTTCTTCAAGTTATATTGGTCAAGTGTTTCCTTGTTACTTAACCCCACGTGTTCGTCTTGTTGTATTGGTTAAGTGTCATCAGTCAATTCAAGTTAACTTAACCCACCTACTCTTCATGTCATGTTACTTTGGTTAAATGTCGCCTTCTTGTGTTAACTTAACCCTACCACAAATCAAGTTATATTGGTTAAGTGTTAACTTAACCTTACCACAAATCAAGTTATATTGGTTAAGTGTTAACTTAACCCTTTCCATTTATCATGCTATACCGGTTATGTGTTTCCTATTAACTTAACCCTAGTCATCCATCTTGTCATAGTGGTTAAGTGTTCCTTATTACTTAACCCTAATCGTCCATGCTATATTGGTTAAGTGTTCCTATGAACTTAACCCTACTCATTCATCTTGTTCATTAACATTAATTGATTTATTAATGCACCAACCTCTCACACTAGATATGTGTTGTTGCAGTTACTGGATGTGTCGGGCGGTTCCGGGCAGTTTTAGACGACAACTCAATCTAACCTCGGGTTTTTCTTAAGGCATGATGCACTAACCTCTCACCTTAGATAGGTGATGTTGTGGTAACTGGATGTGCCGGCCGGTTCCGGGAAGTTTTACACCACAACTCAATCTAACCTCGGGTTAGGCATGTTCATCTTTCACTAGTTCACATATTTACAGTTTATATGCAAATTATTCACAATTACCATATATACCCAATTCTAGATTTTTCATGCTAACTACCAAATTCACCAAAACTAGTCATGTTCCAATTCTCACGTTATGCCCAACAAAGATAATTGCAAGTTATGGCACCCAAATTCAAGTTCTGAGTTATTACTCAAATTAGGCTACATCTAATCTTCCCAAGTTTGTACTAATAGCCACGCCGCAATACCCCAATGTACATTATTCTTTGGCGTCTTAACCAATTGTTATGCCCAATCTAGATCAATATTCCAATTTATAGTTTGTGCCAAATCTAGATTTAATATTTTAGTTTATCCCAAGTTCGCAACAAAGAAAATTATGCCCCAAATGATAAGTTACAAAATTATGTTCCATCATTACCAAATAGACTATTCCCCAATACCCACTCATTCCAATCGCATGTATAATAAGTTTTGGTCTAGATTCGAGGTTAATCAAAATTCATAAAATAAATGGGACGAAAGAGGAACATAAACTAGAGTAGGCATAAAACAGACATTAAAATGGTAGATCTGTCAAATATAATATTTGGGACCTAAGAGGATTGCAGATCTGTTAGAGTTGGGGTATAACAAAGACAGATCTGATATAATAACATCATGGACCTAAAGGGATTTATATCAGATGTCCAACAAAAACAGGCATGATTGAATAATAACTTCTTAGGCATATAAATCATTGATTCAATAAAAAGATAGGAATTAACCTAAAAGATTTGTCTTATCATCAAGCATGGACTTAGATCCATTTCATTACATGCCAAAATCACTATTAGGTGTTTAAATCTGAAAATAACATGAACTTACATGTTTACAGTTCAATTTACGGCCCAAATGCCAAGTTAAATGTCCAATATATTTTATTCCTCAAATCTCAAGTCATATGTCCAGTATTTTATGCTTCAAATCTCAAGTCATATGTCCAATACTTTATGCCTCAAATCTCAAGTCATATGTCCAATATTTTTATGTCTCAAATCTCAAGTCATATGTCCAATATTTTATGTTTTGAATTTAACTCAATAATGCCCAATTTTATTTCCAACGTACGTTCATCTCTTATGAGATCTGGCTTAGGCTCGCAGTAGCCTGGCTATAAAACAATAAGGGAAGAAAGAAAGAAGAGACAAAGAACAAACATAATATTATCAATGAAATAGATCCAATGAATATAGAAAGACAGGCATAATCTCAGATCCAGATTTATTCCAATGTTAGAATCACAATTAACTTTTATTTCTGAAAGTAACCCGAACTTACAAATTACAGAAGGGTCTTAATTTCTGGGATCTGTATTCTGAAACTGAATAGCTCTCCCTTGAAGTAGACTATTTGTTCTTCTAATTAAGATTTGATTTGATTCTTAGGAATAGTTGTTGAAGTCGTTGAATTAGCCTTTGAATCTCTAATAGAATTCTAAACTTGATTTCTACGAAGGACTTGAGCAGCATAACCCCGTCTTAGATTTATTTTGATATGAATTAAGGTAGAGTATAGGCGAAATGAAGTTGTTTGGAGAGAAAGTGAGGTTTAGGGGTGTTTAAATAGCATAGGAGCAACGAATCTAGTCAAAACAGGCGTCTGAATGCAAAAAAACAAATCTGTCCACGGATCTAGAAAAGGGGGGGAGGTCGACCCCCAGGTCGACCCTATGGTAGACCTGTTCCACCCAGGTCGACCCCCTGGTTGACCCCTTGGTCAACCTGGGTCTTGAGCGGGAAATTCCCCCCCCCCAGCCCGGGTGTGTGATTTGAATTTTGAAACTTTAAATTTGAATTCGGGCTGGTTTTTATTTTAAATTCCTGAAACTTCTAAAGGTCATAACTTCTTCATACGGAGTCCGATTTACGCAACCTTGGACTCTATCTCAAGCAGAATTTCAAGATGAACGCAATGGCGAAACCCTTGTTCCTAATTCTTGCCTTAGAAATTAAGTATACCTTAATTTGTTAGTTTAATGTTCATTGAAAATACGGGGTGTTACACATCACACAAAATAGATCTGGGCCCATTCGGGTCAACCCTTGTGTTAACCCACCTTATATGTGGGTCGACCCCTAGGTTGACACATGGTTCGACCCAGGCCTAACGTGGTTGACGAATCCTGGGTCCAGGCCGATTTCTTGCCCATTGAAATTTCTGAATTTAAACATTACTTAATAATGTTAATTACTTGCTAAATATATATACTATTGATTTATATTATTCCAATTGTGAATCATAATTAAGTTTAAATTTCAATTCTAAACGTGTATACATATATAATATATTGTTTATTCAATTTATTAATAACTTACCATTCAATTCCTTTAGCTTTAATGGCTGATTATTTAGTGTCATTAAAGACACTATTAATTCATTGTTGTTATATTCCTTTTAATGCGTGATTTTATTCCCTTTTTAATGCATTGTCTTATTCCCTTTTTAATGCATTGTTTTTTATTTCATATGCAGCCAAATTTCTTGTCAAACTTTCACGCATGTATTTATTTATGCATTTATTTCTATCTTCTCTTAACTTGCATCTTTTATTTTTACGTTAAAATTCTATGCATATATACATATCCATTCAGTCTTTATTTATTACCCATTTTATTTTTTAATTAAATGCGGGGTGTTAAATTCTTCCACTCTTAGGAAAATTCGTCCCCGAAATTTGGTAAGGGTAAATTAAGTAATCCCTAGCATAATTGGCAACCATCGTATATACATCCAACTTTTGCTACCATTTATGCACTTGTGCAAAGTGTAATACAACATAATAATATATGAATGCAATGAATGCCTACGCGTTACCTCCTAGGAATGCAAATTTTCGTCGAAAACATGATGCATACACCCTAAATATACTGGCAATTTCTATAAGAACGCAATATTTTGAAAATCAAAATACTTTTCATCCAATTTTTCCTACACTCTTACTGAGAAAGAGCGTAGTTCATCCAATTTTTGCATCGAAACCTTACCAACCAACTTTAAATTTTCGAATTTCAGAAAATTTTGATTTTCTAAATTCGATTTCTTAACTCACAAAAAGGTGATAATTGGAAAACTTAACTTCTTTTGTTTTTATTTTATGTATTGTTTCTATCTGTACTTGGATTTTATGCAACAACTGTATAAAGGTTTCTTATCTTCCTATCCAAGCACAGTTCACATAAGAAAACCTTCTTTGTTATAGATTTTCTTTTTCAACTTATTTAGGAAAACCCATTTTTATTCCCATTTAGCAAAAATTTCAATTTTTCTCAGCTGTCATGTTTGTTGTTTTACTTGATTTGTTGTTTTCTATTTAGTTATGTCATATTTTTTTCTTATCTTATTTAACTTAATCCACTGATTTAAGTTTAATCTTCAAATAAGCCTTCTAATCCTCCAACTAAAACAGAAAACAAGCATTCTACATGGCTACTACCAAGGGATAAGAATCCTAGGACCATGCCCCCTCTGACAAAGAAAAGTCCAAACAAATGGGTCTAAACACTTACTTACACTTTACCATCCAGTAGTCACCACTAGTCCGTGCTATGTACTAATAGTTTTTCCAAGAAACAACTAAGGCTCTATAATGCTAATGCATTCTATGGGAATTTACCATTTTTTTCCAAAATAATTCTCGCTATCCACTTTATAGCCTCAAAATATTTTCTGTCTTCCCTAGGTATTAATCCTTACCTATTCCATGATATAAAAACATGGTTTGGCTTCCTCATTTCATTTCTTTTACAAAAATTAAAAGTGTCAAAACTTTATCTTCTTCATTAAAACTAATTTTTGCTAAACTCAAAAAAAATTGTCATCCCAAAAAATGCAAAACTTTTTTTTGCAAATCATAAAAACTGGAGTAGAGAAGGACAACTACATCTCTTTCAATTTCACAACCGTTCATGTTTACAATGTCAGTTCAATAACTTACATCTAGGTGCAAACATCTACTCTATTCTTCATTCTTATAACTTATTTTGTCCACCCAACGAAATTTTATGTCAAAACAATTATAAAAAATTATTGTCAAAAGAATAGAGATTTTCGAATTTTTCTTTACCAAAAAATTTAATTTTTAACACAAATGCAACCTTTTCTATGTTTTTCTTTTTAATATTTCCGTACATTATAGTTTAAAATCAGCAAACTATATATGCTCTATAACATGCACATTTTTTCATGAAAGAATTCATTTTAGACAAAAATTCCATAAGAAATCATCATTTCCAAAATGCACCCCTTCGTTCCAAAACTCAATATGTACTTTTCAAATATGTTCCTTACATATTTTTTTCAAATATAAAAATTACCTCCTTTTTGTTTCAAAAATTGCTTCAACACAATTCAGCTAGTACATATTTTAAAATTGTAATTTTTAACGTCAAAACTTGAAAAACACCATAAACTATTACTCAAAAGTTTTCATAATTTCAAGTTCTCAAAAGTTAGCAATAAAGCTAGACTCAAAGTGGGTTTCCAACTTACTTAGACTTTTCTAGATATTACCACAAAGTTATTTCTCTTATATATATATATATATATATATATATATATATTCCTAATCCATTTTCCTCTTTTTACACTTTTCACCCAAACCACCTAAGGGTTTGAAAATTTCATAACTGCTTCTTTAGTGTATGTAACTAATATTCCCACTCTTTGCATAAACCGCTCTTCCTATTTACTGGGTTTCTTTATGAATCTAGGTGTATATATAATATATTTATATTTAAAAAAAATACAAATACGTTCACTCACTATCTATACAGGAATTCTGATCCTAAGCTTTGATACCAGATGTAACAACCCGAATTCCGACAGATCGAATCTTTTTCTTCGAAAATTCTAATAAGCTGAAACTCGAATTGGCTTGTCTAGTATCTTGTAGAAAAGACAGAGATATAAAATATATCAGAGCTCAGAAGACACCTCATAACGAAATGGATAAAATATAATATAGTCAAATATAGCCTTACCAAAGTAATAATACTACCTAACCAGTATGCAAAGCTATCATATCTTTGCCATAAACCAAAACCTAAGAGTATTGTATGAGGAGGGGATCAGAACATAATTTCTGGTGACTAGACTAAATTACACATTCTTTCATAACCCTAGATATACCATTCAGTTATGTTTCATATTTATTAGGTTGTTTTGGGTTAATAGCACTCAAGGCTTTACACACATGTCGTACCCATATACCTCCCAATAGATTAACTTAATTTAGAATATATATAGCTACCCTCAATATCAAGGTATTTCCCATGGTACCCTTCTTGCACAGTCTCCACCGTCACGCCACGGAAGCGTATGCAACTCTCATCCTACGTCTGAGCAACGTACAGACCTCCATATAACTACGCCATGTTCCACACAGAACTACCATCACCATGATACGTAAGCATACGGACTGTCATATCCAAACTCCTTGGCCAAGCTTAGTCTCAACAAGGAGTAATGCCCTAGCATCTACGATACACCACCCGGTGCGGTGCGTGTGCACCTAGACCCACACACTTATGTACTATCTATTGCCTCGGTCGAATCAGGTCTCAGCATGAAATAATGCCCTAACATCTACGATACACCACCTAGTATGGTCTGCATGTACCTAGACACTCCACTACGCTATGTCTACTATACACCAAGTCCCATAATAGGGATGCATCTGAATGCGTGGAACTTGGTCCGGAGCATTTTCCATATCTGTATAGGTCCCCTAAAAGGGACTAAAGTACAAATATCTAAACTATGGTCTGCATTTTCACGGTGGCTATGGTCTCACATTGACTCCTCCCTTAACTAATGAAATACACCATCAAGAGCTAAGTGGTGTTCCCTTAGCAAACAATCTACATTCAAATTGGTGTGTCCCGCAACCAAAGTCCCGATAGTGAAATGTCGATGGTCTGTAGGTTTAGCTCTAGTCTTTCTACATCCCACTGATTGCCGTTGACATGTACCTGACGATTATTATTCTTTATTTGGCCCTGACCCGCCTATCTATAGGCAAATCGTCGAATCACCCCAATGCCATACTGCCACAGCCTTCTAACTGCCAAACTATTGTTGCAGTCAAGGTATACTCACCAGATGGTAACTCGTAGTCCCAACCTCTACGAGTACAGCCTGAGCATGCACCGCAACAGAGGACCACCACAGAGCACCCTACCAAGCCCCTAGGAAGCCGCGTGCTTCCTTCCAGTCCCGCAGAACCAACAAGCAGAATATCAAGCAGAAGAGTTAGATGGACGTGCTCCTCTCGTGCCTCCAGACACCATGATGATCTGCCCCATTGGGTTCTTCACCTTCATACATGCAAATTAGTCCAAGTGCATCACGCTATTGTGTTATTAGGCCCTATGTGTAATCCTTTAATCGCATGCTTGTCTTATCTTATCAGATTGCCAATTAACTTTGATAATTCACATCTTATCTTCCTATTCAAGTTAACAGGATTTCTCTGAGCCCCTTATTCTCGAAGGAAGAACCCCTTTTGCTTATTAATTCAGTGATATAACTTAACCTATTTAATTCATTAATAAGCCTGTAACATGTTATTCCCTAGATTGTAATTAACGAAAGTAATCTACAATCATTTTACACTATTACCATGTAATTCATTGTTCAATTTCAAGTTTACGAGGTTACAATAACAGGTTCTACTTAATGTATAGTTACGTATATTTATTACAATCCACATGTTTTATGTTAATATGCTACTTAATACATATAATTAGGTACAACTTATTTGATTTCATTGTTATCTTAGGTTACCAGATTTATTAGCACACAATTGGCTACTTTCTTACTTCATTTAGTTTAAGTACAACTTCTTTGATTTCATTGTTATCCCAGGTTACCAAATGTATTAGCAAACAATTGGCTACTTACTTACTTCATTTAGTTTTATTCCGCTTGAGTAGCCTTCTGCTTATTATTAACTCCTTTTATTATACTTCACAATTCTTATTTATAAGTCTACCAATAATAAGCCAACTATATTCTTTCTGATTAACCATGACTTTGCTTAACACAACCTTTTCTCATTATTTACTTATTTAATTAGTTATCCTAACTAAGGTTTATCAATAAGTTCCTTTCCATTTATTATAAACTACGTTATAATTTCCACTTGTCCCAAGGACAAGCCTACCTAGTAACTTCCATTCTTACTTAATCATAATAGGCTATTATTATTCTCCGTTCATCGTAAATTTCCTTTTCATTAATTATAACCTATGTTATAATTTCCACTTGTCCCTAGGACAAGCCTACCTATTATATTCCATTCTCATTCATATAATCAGTTATAATAGGTTATTTTGTCCATTCATCATTATTCTGTTTAGGTTCCTTAATATGAACCAACCCTTACTGTTATAACATTCATTCCTTTTGCCATCTTGTATATTTTAACATGTACCATCTAATTCTATGAATTATAATTAGTGTCACTTATGAAACTAATGGTCATAGTTTCCTAAGACATTAATTGACAAAGAAGTATCTTCATTTTATCAGTCCCAAAATATCTCTTTGTTTTACCCTAATAGACATTACTAATTTATTTATTTACTTATTGCATATTGTATACATATATTTTTATATGTGTTTAGGCACCAAACCTCTCACATTAAGTTAACTACTTGTAGATGCTGGATTTGCCAGGAGGTTCCGGGCAGGGTTCTACCACAAGTTGGACTTAACCTCGTGTCTAAGTGAAGTTATATACAATTTCCCAACAACTATATATTTTACAAACAAACTAGGCAAATTTATTATTTTTCTATTATTCTCAATTTCACTGTAATTTGATTTACAATATCCAATTTGTCATTAGCAACATTTTCTATAACATTTTCACTTTTATTGTAAATTCCACAATTCCAGTATTGCAGTGATTTTAATCCAATTAACAAGTTCATAGAATAGATCTATACAACAATAGTATTCTTAACATAACTGAAAATGAATTACACCGCAATTATCACAACTTACAGTTATTTAACATGTTAACAGTGAAAGGGAATGTAAACGGTAAATACACCTTTATTTAAAGTTATAATTTAAATTCACTCACCAGACAACTCTCCAATCCTTGAATCTGATCCATATCTGTTATTTTGTGGCTTTCCTAATCGAATATAACATCCAAATAGCCTAACAAATTTGATACTAAAAGAAGAGGGAAAGAAAGAGAGAAACCGGTATAAATCAGATTCAAGAACTTACCTCACGTTAATCAGACATTTGAACACCTATTTGTAGATTTATATCTCTTATCTTCAAATCTTAATTCAGGACCCCTATGAACTAATATTCTAATTTCCTGAAATGATTTGGAGGAAAAGAGAATGGCAGAGCCTAGGCAACATCTCAGAAAATATGGGTTTAAAGCTAGGCCATGTTGGTCTATTAATAGGTGTACGAGAAAGTCTAAACCATCAGATTTAATCAATTAGAATCCGAACGGCTAATATCAGAAATACACATCACACAAAACAGATCTGGCCCAGTTTGGTTCGACCTTTGTGTCGACCCACCTTATACATGGGCCGACCCAGGCCTAACGTAGGCTGACACATAGTGGGTCCAGGCCAATTTTCTACCCACTAAAATTTCTGAATTTAAACAATACTTAATAACATTAATTACTTTCTACATATATACTCCTGATTTATATTATTCCAATTTTGAATCATAATTATGTTTGAATTTCAATTCTACACGTATATATACATACAATCTCTTGTCTATATAATATATTAATAACTTGCCTTTCAATTCCTTGTCCTTTAATGGTTGCTTATTTAATATCATTAAAGACACTATTAATTCATTGTTGTTGCATTCCTTTTAATGCATGGTTTTATTCTACTTTCAATGCATAGTCTTATTCTCTTTTTAATGCATTGTCTTATTCCCTTTCTTATGCATTGTTTTTAATTTCATATCTAGCCAAATTTCTTGTCAAATTTTCATGAATGTCTTTATTTATGCATTTATTTATTTCTTCTCCTAACTTGCACCTTTATTTCAACTTTAAAATTCTATGCATGTATACATATTCATGTAATCTTTATTTTTTACCCATTTTATTATTTAATTAAATGCAGGGTGTTACAGATTAATAGGCTGGCTCTTTATTCATTGGAAGGGGTTTTTTGGTGAGTCATTGCTATAGTGGTGGATAATGATTGAATGGGTTGAACGTGTACTTGATTGTAGGAGATAGGTTGATGTAGAAGGAAGAGGTAGTGATCAATATATCTATCAGTTTAAGTAGATGTAGTTTTCTGGCGGTAGACAATCGAATGTGCAAAAGACAAAAATCTGGTTGCACGATGGTTGAAGGTTAATGTTTTAAAGGAAGAAGGGGATTGCATCCAAAAGTGAACAAATGAAACACAAATAAGGAGTAGTTAACAGAATGCGAAATTTACTATTAAACTCACTGAAATATAATTACTTTTTACTATGTGAAAATTGAGAACAGATTGTTATAAAAAATGCAGTGCAAATAATATTTGTATTTTTTATGTGTAACTAACATCAAAATCAAGACAAAGAACAATAAAGGCAAACAAATGCACATATCAAATCAAGCTCTATAAAAAAGTGTGAAGTGTGTAGGCATAGAAATGCACGGGAATGCCGCCAAAAATTTGATTCGAAAGGTATTTCCTATCGATTAGGAAAACCATCGGAGTTATATATCGTTGCAAAACTACAAGTGTCCAACATACAATAGAGCTTGTATGCGAGTACGAGTCAATCTACAGGAAAAAATTATTTTTAAAATTACTCAACCAAATTAAACCAAGTTTTGAGATTGTGTTAACTAACTAGAGGAAATTAATAAAAACAAGAAAAAAGTTAAGAGTTAATAATAAGATTAGAGACAAATTTAGAGGCAAGTTCGCCCTCATAATCACACAAATCAACATGTACTGATTTTGTAATCTCTCTTTTTGAGCTTTTGTGCAGTCAACAAATGTATTTATCATAAGCATGGCCCAATTGTATTCGTAATTAACACAGTTTAAACCATCAAATTATAATAGAATCTATAACTCAATTTTCAAGTCTCATGAAGACAAAATTCAACTAAAAATGGTTTTTTTTAGCCATCTCTTTTTACCATTAATTAGTAAACCTTGCCCTCGGTTAGAGCAAGGACAAAAAGGGGGTACTAGTAGAAAGGCAGCAAGACCAAGGTTGCTCCATAAACCAGAGCTTATGTCTTACCCTAATCAGCTAGAGGCCTTTGGCGGCAGAATGATCCCTAAAGCAGAGCTTCTCCATCCAACCTTTGAAGCAAACCAACTCCTAACTCCCACGAAACCACATTCAAGCCATGCCCTCTCTCAGAGAGAGGCTTGGGTAATAGAAAAGATGCACACCAGAGACAAAGAAATTGGATGGATTTACCTGTGAGGTGTCTGACTCTGAAAGCAAAGAAGATATCGTCCTTAACCGAACGAATGAGGGAAGACCACCTCACCGGTAAAATCGCCTTGTTTGGAAAACACTAGAGATGCCAACAAAGAAGTTTACGGATAAGACGAAAATGGATCGATCTAAGATCTTTTCCTATCCCCTTGGTCCACCAGGCTCGAAACAACTCAACCAGTGAAACATGGCCCCCTCGGAGTCCGACCAAGTCCGTGAAGTAAGACCAAACTTCCCAAGCACTCTTGTCGGGCATGAATAAATGAGGATTCAACCCCAAAGAATCAGGACTGTAAAATCATCATCTAGATACAAGTGGTATGCCAAATCTCATAAGGTTGTCGCCAAGTGGAAGGCCACTATGCAAGATTTCCACATCAAAACGAACACTTTGGAACAAATGTGATTGTCCCAAATGAAAGCAAAATCGATATTTCTGGGCATTGCAATTCAGGCTGAATTCCATGCAGCTTGCAGAGAAAACAGACCCCACTCCAGCCAACACCCTAAACATGGGATTCGTAAAAAGCCTTAACAAATTTCATTCACTTCCACTATTCACTAGCGTAATACTAGGATCTTTTGAAATCCAATGGCAAGGAGCATTGGTAATTAACATTAAGAAGTGATGCCTAAAGGGAGTCATTAGAATGAAACCTAACCCAAAGTTATGCCATTTATTCATATCTCGAATTCCTCAAACTAAGGCTACCCTCGTGACTAGGACGACAAACGGTATCCCAAGAAACCCAACGATGCCTCTTCGTTTCATCCTTGTTCCCTCAGAAAAACAACAAAGCAAAAGAGTGATACAAATGAAAAAAGGAGGAAGTGGGTGTCATAGATGTAAAGGCATGAGACTAAATAAAGTAGGATAGATTTGATGAGAACCAGACTCTCTACCTATGAGAGCAGAGATGAGTTCCATCTCGATATCTCCCCCTTGCTTTGTAGGCCAGGGAATCAAAAAAGTGTTAAGTTTGTGGTCCCGATAAAGAACGATGAGACGACCCCAAACCCCGTACTGACGGTGGCAAAGGGTAATCCTTGGAATATAACACATAAACAGATAACAACAAAACAGAAATAAATAAATACACCAGATATTGCACAATAGAATATTACTGGATAAACGTAATCATCAGAGTTACACAGTATACATGATCATACTTAGTACAAATACAGTTCAGCTATACATAAATGTCTACAGCGGAAAACAAACATAATGTACAATAGGAGCTGAACAGCATAAAAAGAGATAAATGATAGAATCCATCTTCAGCTCCAGCTATCTAGAGAAAGCCTGTTAAACCTGAACACAAGGTTGCCCATGTAGAAAAAGGGGCACCCGAGTTTGAAAGTGAAACAAACTACGAGTCAGTCATGGGACTAGTATGAGAAATCTACTCAACTCATTAAAATATGGCTAATCACAGGACCACGCCACTTTCGTGGAACGGGTTTACTCCATCGGATTGCCAGTGCTTTAAAACAAATCATTCTTTGAAACATCGCAATGCTTTTTATAAAAAATGAAGCCATTATAAGACTCAGTTCCCATCACACAATGCAACGCAAACCGGAGGATAGAGTTTTACCTTATAATGGCCAAAATATGCTTGATACGAAGAAAACAAAAGCATTTAATATTACTACTAGTGTTTATATGTGTTAGCCTACTTTGTGAACTAGGCAACACAAAGTCAAGAAACCAGACATTGAAGGGCATTTTTAATTAGAAGAATTCGGTTCGGATTGGAGAAGACATTACAATCTAGATTGGATAGCTGCAGTTGTTCGGGTCGGGTCAGGGCAACATATCGGTTCGGGTCGGATAGAGCTTTCTGTTCGGATCGGTGAATTCCTATTGAGTAAATTGGAAAGGCGTATCTAATCGGATCGGAGGGCAACTAAATCTCGATTGGATCGGAAAGCCACCTGTTTGCCACGAAAATGGATCGGAGCGGAGCAGATTAGAGAAGAAGAAAGCATTGCATCCAAGCCAATCCGGTTCGGATCGGGTATCCCGATCTGAACCCCTTATCTGCGCGTCTCCGATCCGAACCCATGTTCCCTGTTATACTCCTGCAAAAGCGCCTGGATATCCGGACCGGCTATGACCAGTTCCTACCCATAACGTCTGTTCCTTTGATGCGTTGTCAACATAATATTTCATCCGAACCCGAAGATGGTGGGATGGATGACATGTGGCCCCGACCCGGATCAAGTTTCAAGCAAATTCACACCTATAAATACCCCGTCTGGAGACAAAGAGAAGGATCTTTTTTCAGCACTTTGAGAATTTAACCACCTCCATAATCCGAACTCCATTGCTCCCAGAAAATCCAAATCTTTTTTCATTATTTGTTCTAACCTATTTAGTGAATATAAGCGACTTGTGAGTGAAATCAACTGATTATTACATTGTATTTTCAACTGAATCAGTGAATATAGTGAAAGATAAGTGGACGTAGGCATCTCTTCGCCGAACCACTATAAATCCTGTGTGTTCATTTTTATTTTTATCTCATCTTATTTGCTTTTAATCAATTTGGGTGTTAGAACCCCTTTTGGGTCTAACATTTTGGTGCTTTCACTGAGAACCCTCATCTAAATTCTTTATTTTCCGGGATCTCTTTCTACTTTTTGGACCGTTGAGTTCAAAGAAGTGAATCCTTAAGTTTCTCCGCTTTTTTACATTCGTTGAAGTGATTGTCAAAGACTCATGGCCAAAGGAAAAGGCAAGGAAGTTCAGTCTGTTCGAGGAAATGGAGCTGGCGAAGATCAGCAAAATGCTGTTGTAACAAGGTCTCGGGGGCAGAGTTCAGCAGCAGGAAGAATCAATGCAGGAAATCCGAGCCAACAGCAGGGGGAGAGCTCCGATCCGATCCGGGTAGGAGACTCTGAAGCAGTGCATTCCCCCAATCTGAACCGACCCGAGCTGCTCGCTGCATACCGATCCGACCAGGCACCCCAGCTCCGATCCGATCCGACCTCTTACCTCCTACCCGACCCGATGCTTGGTGAAGCTGGAACCTCTACTCGAGTCCCTACGAATGCTCCAATTCCAGCCGCCAGGGTTGGTGATCAGGTCAATCCATCTGCGCCCATCACTCAAGGAGATTTTTCGCGCTTGCTTGACATGCTTGAGAGCACAAGGGAAGCCATGAAAGTTCACGAGCGCACTAATCTCATGATGCAGGAAAATATGAGGCTCATGAGTCGGGAGATTAGTGAACTCCGTCGACAGAGAACTCCATCACCGGTTCGTCACACACCAGTAGATCAATCTTCATCTTCCGAGGAAGAGAGGCCCCGTGAACGAAGGCCACTCGAACGACCTCAGAACGTGGAGCAGCTGACATTTGGATCTTTGGGATCTCGTGAGGATATCGCACGAGCATTAGGAAACAATGACCCCACTCGGGGGCAAAGACTCCAGTCTCCTCTTCCCGAGATCGACCGGGAACGCAGGGAACGGAATCGAGCAGAGGCAGCTCGAAGAAGAAGGGCATCTCCTGAACAAGAGCCCAGAAGGAACTCGGATACTAGGGCCAGGGAACCTGAGCGGCCCCTAACTAATGCTGATGTACAGGCAATGGTTCGCCAAATTATGTCCGAGAGCCGGAATTATACAAATGAAGACTATGGCATTGAGCGAAGCCATACTCCCTTCACCGACGATATCCTCGACTTCCAATTTCCCCGACGCTTTAACTTGCCACAAATGGACAAGTACAACGGAAGGACTGATCCGGGACAGCATTTGATGCGGTATTCATGGCTCATGAATGCTGTTGCTGCCCCAGATGAAGTGAAGTGCAAAGCATTCCCAATCTACCTAGAAGATGTGGCATTGTTCTGGTTTACCCGACTTCCTCCTCGTTCGATTTCTAATTACAAGGAACTAAGCGAGCGTTTCATGAACCAGTTCCGACTACATGCCCGAAAGTCCAAAAGTGTTATTGAATTATCGAGAATCAAACAGGCACCAGGGGAATCTCTAAGGGCATATCTTGATCGTTTTAACCAAGCTGTAACTAAGGTCAGTGACCCGCATGAGCCCACTATTCTGATGGCATTGAAGGAAGGAGTCGATCCTGAATCTGAGTTTGGAGACTACCTTTCTGGGAAGACACCCCCCACAAGGGAGATATTCTACGAAAAGGCCGATATTTATTTAAGGCGAGAGGAGGCCCGGGCAAACCGAAAGAGAAAGTTTGAGACGGCTTCAAAGGAGAATGTGCAGAGTAATATCGCCGTGAAGCAGTCGGGGGAGAATTCTGGCAAGGTTGAAGTAAATGTAGGAAACAAGGGTGGAAACAGCAATACTGGAAGTGGGGGAAACAACAACAATAACCGTAATTCGAGCGGTAACAGAAGAAACAGAAATAGGGGAAGTGACCCTAACAAAAGACCCCGATTCCAGAACTACGAGAATTATACACCATTGAACGACACCCTGGAAAATATTTACCTGGATACGTACAATGTGTTGCAGTACAAAAGACCGCCACCTCGTGATTCGACCGAGAAAGAAATGGCGACAGGGAAATTTTGCTTGTTTCACGGAACTCATGGGCATTCAACCAATGAATGTCGGCATTTGAGGGATGTGATTGAGAAGCTGCTACGTGAAGGAAAGTTGGATGAGTACAAGGTTGCCCCGAGGGACAGGGGGCAAGGGGAGCAGGCTCCAAAACAGATCCTACCTGCTCCCAAGCCTACAGCGCAGCAGAAAGGTAGAGGAATTGAAATCAACCCCAGCCAGATAGCAGCGATTAGAAACATCGAAGAACCGAGGAGAATTAAAGACGTCCAAAGTCTGGCAGGGAAAGTAGCGGCGCTGAGTAGATTCATCTCCAAAGCCACAGATAAATGTGTTCCGTTTTTTGATTTGATAAAAAGGGGAAAGAAGAACTTCCAGTGGACTCAGGATTGTGTTGAGGCCTTTCAAAATCTGTTGGAACTGCTAGAGAAACCGCCGATTTTATCAAAACCCGTAGATCACGAAGAGTTATTTGTTTATTTGGCAGTCTCGGCTCACGCTGTCAGCACAGCCCTGGTTCGAGAAGAAGACAAAGTACAAAGGCCGGTGTACTATGTAAGTAAGAAATTAGCAGCGGCAGAGCGCAACTACCCAAAAATTGAGAAGCTTGCTTACAGCCTCCTGATCGTATCCCGAAAACTTCGTCACTATTTCCAAGCCCATCCAATAACCATATACACCGACCAGCCCTTAAGGCAGGTGTTGCAGAGACCCGAAGCATCGGGAAGGTTGATCAAATGGAATATAGAACTAAGTCAGTTTGATTTGAATTTTCAACCACGAAAGTCAATCAGGGGGCAAGCTCTAGCAGACTTTATTGCGGAGTTCACCATTCCAGAGGAGGAAATAATCAATGACAGAGTGGTTAAGTCCGAGGATGAGCTAAAAATGAATCCGTGGAAATTATATACAGATGGAGCCAAGAATGACCGAAGGTCCGGAGCTGGAATTGTCTTAGTTACTCCCGAGGGACGGTCGTTATATTACGCCCTGCGATTAGAATTTTTGGAAACTAACAATGACTCCGAATATGAAGCCCTGATCGCCGGGCTGAAGCTTGCTAAAGACCTCGGAGTAAAAATGATAGACATATTTTGTGACTCTAAAATTGTTGTTTGTCAAGTGCGAGAGGAATTCGTGGCTCGAGGACCTCGACTTATCGCTTACCTCAAGAAAGTGAAAGAGCTATTGAATAGCTTAGAGCGGTACAACATAACACATATTCCCAGAGTTGAAAACCAGAAAGCGGATAGACTGGCAAAGCTGGCTAGTTCCGACAATCCAGAAGAGACTGAAGTAATTCCAATTGAAACGTTGGAGTCGCCAAGCTTTGAGTCAATGGAAATTGAATTCGCTTTTGAAGCGGAACCAGAGAAGGAGTCATGGATGACTCCAATTAAGAATTTCCTTAAGAATGGGACACTCCCATCGAAGAAGAGTGAGAAAAGAGCTGTAGTTCGCAAAGCTACCAGATATGTCATACAAGATGATACTCTCTATAGACAAGGATTTTCTATGCCCCTGTTACGATGTATAGCACACGACGACATCAAGCGTGTACTAAGAGAAGTACACGAAGGTGAGTGTGGAGATCATACAGGAGGTCAAACTTTAGCAAAGAAAATATTGCGGTACGGATACTTCTGGCCTACAATCAACAAAGATGCAGCTGATTATTCACGATGCTGCGATAAGTGCCAGAGATTCGCCAAAATCCCCAGGGCACCGTCAACCCAGCTTAAATCGATGGTGAGTCCTTGGCCATTTGCCACATGGGGAATTGATATCATTGGAGTTTTACCAATTGCTAAAGGAGGAGCTAAGTATGCAATAGTAGCCGTGGACTATTTTACGAAGTGGGTGGAAGCTGAGCCCTTGACTAAGATCACAGCAAGAAAGGTGATAAGTTTTGTGGTCAGAAATATTATATGCCGATTCGGGATCCCAAGGACGATTATAACTGACAATGGGACCCAATTTGATAGCACTGAATTCAGAAATTTTTGCCAGAAGTATAAGATAGACAAACGATATACTGCAGTTGCCTATCCGCAATCGAATGGGCAAGTAGAGGCAATAAACAAGGTAATAAAATCCATCCTCAAGAAGCGATTAGAGCGTGCAAAGGCAAAGTGGGTTGATGAATTACCCCTAGCTTTGTGGGCATATCGAACAACATTTAAAACGGCCACCGGTCATACCCCTTTCTCTCTCTCCTTTGGCTCAGAAGCTGTAATTCCAGTTGAACTAGAAGTTCCTTCCCACAGGGTGACATATTATGACCCGATGACAAATCAGGCACTTTTACTTGAGTCTCTTGATGAAGTCGAAGAGAAAAGGGACGAAGCAGATTTGCGTGCAGCAAGGCATCAGCGTCAGATGGCACGCTATTACGACAAAAAGGTTCGCCTCAGAACTTTTGAACCAGGAGATTTGGTGCTAAAGAGAGTCTTTCCATCCCTTCCTCACCTTGGTCCGAAATGGGAAGGACCCTTTGTCATTCAACGGAAACTTGAAAAAGGAACCTTCAAGTTAACGACCGTGGATGGCGAAGAAGTCCGCAGAGCATGGAATGCCCAACACTTAATGCGATATTTGGATTAAAAACACTGTACTTTGTGTTATTTTTCTTATGAACTCTGTAATAAGGCACGACTTTCCCTGGGAAAATCTGATGATATGAATAAAGGACTATAAAGTGGATGTAGGCTACGACTTAGCTGAACCACTATAAAAATATTGTGTGTTATTTACTTTTATGCATTTACGTTCATCAGTTATTCTGTTGTGATTATAAAATACAGGATAACTCAGAGCCTAAAAAGGTTGAAAACAATTTAGACATTAAAAGAAGCACAACGATTATTTGTGCAATAAGACATAAAAGAATGAGAAAACGACATTCTTAACTCTAACTCTCCAGAGAAAGAGAGAGAGTATAAAAGCGTCTCCGACTGAGCGCTGAAAAAGAAATTCTCTTCCTAACTCTAACTCTCCAGAGAAAGAGAGAGAGAGTATAAAAGCGTCTCCGACTGAGCGCTGAAAAAGAAATTCTCCTCCTAACTCTAACTTTCCAGAGAGAAAGAGAGTATAAAGGCGTCTCCGACTGAGCGCCGAGAAAGAAATCTTTCCCCGTTGAGAGACCGGGGAATGAATAGATGACTAAGCTCGAACTCTAACTCTCAAGAGAAAGAGAGAGAGTATAAAAGAAATGCCAGAAAAAACGACAGGTACCGACGACACAGGAAGTGCTATCCCGTCAGAAAATTGGGAGCATTCGGATTGCTTGATTAAGCATTAAATAATTTGTGGGAATTAACCGGGGACACGTATGCATGCACATATTTCCCCCCTCCACAACTTCGTTTCATAACTATAGACATGCATTTTTACATAAGTGCAGAACTACTAACAAATAAACATTGCAAAAAGTGAATTATTTTTATTTACAAATGAATGAATTTGTACAGGGAAATAGCTAAAAAAGAAAGTGCAGGAGCTGCTCTTGTAGCAGCAATTATTGGTTCACAAAGATGCTAAAAAGATACAGGGGAACCCACTATTTGGGTTTGGAATGAGCCTTGGATTTCTTGGCGGCTTTCTCCGCATCCTTTGCTTCTTTCTCGGCTTCGGTCAAGATTCACTTCGATTTCTTTTTCCCTGAAGATGCGGTACTGGAGCCAGTAGACTTCTTCCCGGAGGGCGGAACACTGGAATCAAGAGAAGATTTTTTAGCAAGTTATTCTGTAATAGATCTAGTTGAGAGCTTAACAACTAACCTTGATCCCGCATCCACAACTGCGAGAGGCTTGAGGACCTCAGGGTCTAGTTCTTCGGCCTTTAATTGCAAACGCTTATCTTGATCAGCCTTCATGGCAGCCAAGGTAACGTCATCAGCGCTTTTCGACTCCCCAGTTATTGCAACTTCCGGTTCCTCTTCATGCCCCCCGTCTCCTCCGTCGTCCTTTAAAGCTGCTATCATTTCTTCATCATGGGGAGTGGTGACCTTAGTTGGCTCACTTCCTTCCCCCAAGTCTATAGAAGCAGCCTTGTCTTCCCCTTCTTTGGCCCTATCAGCGGGCTTTGTCCCAGCGACAGCTCCTTGAGCTACATCTGTCTTTTCGGATGATTCAACACCTACAGAATGAGAAGCAACGGTTATCAACTCAGGCGAAAACAAAGGGTCTCTCATCGATTGTTCAATCACGTGGCGAAAGGTAGAAATAGCTTTGGCAAATTGAGGAGAAAAGATAGCGATACCTTCCGAAGACTTATCAGCGGGGGTGACCACTACCTCTGGGGTTAGTTCAGGAATAGGGGATAGCAGGGTTGTTCGAGGAATTCCCGGATTTTCGGGATCATACCCTTCTACTTCGGAGGTTGCAGGGGCAGAAGAAGAGGAACCGGCTTCGAGAATGGTTTTTTGTTTAGACTTCCGTCTCTCTTCTTCCATGGCCTCAGCAATGAGGCGGCGCCCTTCAGCTAGACGCTCCGGTTCATCATCTCTCAAGTATTTCTCCATAAGTTTATCTTCATCAAGAGAATCGACCTTAAGTTCTTCTTTTTCCCACTCAACGATTTGATTCCATACTTGAACCCGAGTGGATGGATAGTCCTCGATCCAAGAAATGTTTCGACGACGAATAATGTGTGCGAAGAATTCAATCATTAGCTCGCCGAAGCCCTGAATATCAGCCTCCGCCTCTGATAATTGCTTGCGGGCATCCTCCGCAGATTTAATAGCACACTCCACATTGCCCTCGGCCAGAGTAGCCCTGTTCTCTGTCTCCAACAACTTTGAAGCCAAGTCAGCGTTCTTCTTTTCTAATTCAGCACTCCTCTTTGCTAACTCGGCGTTTTTCCGCTCAAGCTCAGCATAAGCAATGCGTGTCTTAGCAGCCTCTGACTTGGCCTCGTCAGCTTGCTTTTTTAATTCAGAACGCTCCTGAGTATGAGATTCAAGCAAATCGTGATAACGTTTTTGCATGTCCTCGAATTGTTGTTTGAAATTAGAAGCGTCCCTTTGAGCGACCGCTAGCTGAGCTTGAGTGTCTTCCAAATCTTTTCCTAGAGCTTTTAAGGCCTTAGTATCCTCCTCCGCGGTCTTTTGCATTGAATCAGTATTTGTGATTAGAGTGCGGATGATTTTAGAAAGATTGCGCGAATATTTGAACATCTCAGTATATTGTTTTTGCACCGCATCAATCTTTGCTTTGGCCTCATCTGCCCAATTAGACGAAATAGGTTCAAGGGCAGGTAAAAAAGTCAGAGTTTCGAAGTAGTGTTCGGGAAATTGCTCTTTCAAATATGCCCGTTTTATTGCAGTTCCCGCATCTGGTGGGGGAGGAGCGAGGATTGTCAATTCGGTGTCCCTTCCTGAAGAGGATTCTGTAGTCTCTTTGTCTGTCCTAGGTCGTTTAGTAGTAGGGACCTTTTGCTTACTTCGAGACCCAGTTTCCTTTGGAGGACTTTTCTCTCTACTGCGTTTCTCATAGGAAGAGGAGGAGTCTTTGGATTGTGGGCTGTCCTCCTCCCTACGGCTTTGATAGCTTTTATATTTCTCTTGTTCCGATCGGACTGGTGAGCGGGAACGTGAGGGTCGAGAACGATAGGGATCATGAGGTCTTCTCTCTTCCCTACCACGATCATCCCGACGATCATACTCGACATCCTGAGGAGGATTGGACATGCTGCGACGAAGTTTTCTTATATCGTAGTAGGATCGAGACATTGTACCTGCACGATAAAATAAACGAAGTTTAGAATTAATGGATTCATGGAGAAAGAAGTGCAATGAATGCTAATGCTGTGGTGTAAAGTGTATCCTAAGTGGTGTGTTTCCCCCCAACCAACCCGAGTCTGAAGCTAGACTAGTGTGAGCAGGCTCTTTGGCCTTAGCGGGAGTGGTTTCTTCAGAAGAGGTGAAGACTAAAGGATCCTTCCTGAAATCCTCTGAAGTATATATAGTCTCAGGTAAGGGGAGATCCCCCAAACCTTGAAATATGTGCTCATCAATACTAGGAACATCCCCTTCGGAAGCATGAAGTGGCGAATCTGCTGGGGATTTTGACTTGTCTAGAGAAGTAGTTTCCTCGGGGGCAATATACCCTTCACGATGCTTTTCGGCCAGATTAGCCAATTCATCATCTTGTGTGGAAGATGGAGAAGGTGAAGTTTGAAGAGGCGCTGTAGGAATTCCCGAGCCTTCTCCTGTCTCTGGAACTATCTCCACTGGAGGAATGTATGCGTAAGGGACCGTCCCATGACCGATGCTACGAAAAACGGATAGCAGCCCATGAAAGTGAAGGTATTCATCTTTAAGGACCTCGTCGATAGTCAAGAATTTTTGATCGCCATTAAGAAGTCGGTGCATCCGATCAAAGAACACCTGATCTGATATCTGTTTGGGATTGTCGACTGCAAACAAAAAGGAAAACAGGTCAGGGTGATGATTCAAGTGTATAGAGTCCGGATTTAGAAAATCAACGCTTTACTTGATTTTGTCCATCTCCTGGCGCATCCAGACTGTTGCTTTATGTAGAACCATTCTAGTCTGGAATCTCCAGCTTTACTGCTAAATGGTGCAGGGATTATCTTCCTTTTTGGAACTGATTCAAAGTAGCAGAAAGATGGAGTTTCTCGAGTCTGATGCTTGAAATTATAGAAGAAGTGAACGTCATCGAACGTGAGCTCTATGCCTAGGATTTCACGATATGCTATGTACAAGGTGTGCAAATAGGCATATGAATTGGGATGCAACTGCATGGGGGCAATCCGCATTTGTCTTAAGAAATCAACGATGAAAGGAGAGAATGGAGGAATGGCGCCGACCATGCACATCAATCGAGTGACCGTCATATATCCTTCTGGAGGGTTGTGGGGACGGTCAGAGCGTGAAGGCACTAGGGTGTCCCTTTTCATTATTCCATATTTTAGGCAAATTCGGACAAGTCGATCGTTGTCAATTGTTGATTCAACGGAGTCCGAGGGTGATTCCAATATGATGGCTGATTCAAATTCAACGGGTGCTCGATTGTCACAAATCCCTCCTTCCTCCTCAAAACCCAGAGAAACTTCATTCTCTGAAGACACCTCGTCGCTTTCCCGATGTCCAACCCCGTAATCTGGACCCTCGCTGTCCCATTCTGGATCAGACGAAGAAGATATATCCCCAAGAGTGATTTTGTTAGAAGTTTCCGGGGCTTCTTTTCTCTCAGCTAGACGGGAAGAGCGTCTGGGCCTCATTGTCATAGAACTATTGAAGAAGCAATAGCACGGATTAGAGTAAATTAGCCCATGTCCCCCTGTGCATATGTGTGAGCTAAAGTGTGTGTGGTGTGCGCAAAACATGAAAAGAAAAACACTTAAAAGCATAATGCGAAGCTCTAACGGAGCGGCGATGTTCAGAATAAATCTTGATGATCGTTTACGTTCATAAGGCACTACCCTAACTGTTCATTAAGTTGAAGATTATGTCAGGCATTGATTAACCCTGGTTGGATAAAGTCTTGTGCTTTGAGTTGGAATATGCATATCATTCAGTTCGGGTAGGGTGTGCTTATTGTTGGGTTCGGATCGGATGTGCATATAGCTGGGATCGGCTCGGGTCTGCGTGATGTTTGATTCGGAGGAGACGTTCATATGTGGCAGTTTAAAACCGGATCGGAATAAGCATTCGGAGCGGTTCAGCAAACAAAAGGATCCATACGTCTTTTTCCTTTCTCTATCTCTTCCTCCAATCCGACCTGGTCGGGCAAGCATGGCTTTCTCCACATTGCATTTCATTCCGACCCGATCCTAACATATGAACTTGTCCTCCCCTCCGCTGCTTCAGCACTTCCTTACCCGAACCGAACCCAATTCCTATTCTCCCCTTTCTCGTCTTCGAATTTCACTAGACCCAAATGAAGTTAAGCGTTTATGTGCTTGAACATTTAACGCTGGATCCCAATGACCCCCGTTGCTACCTCGAGACGGCGAAGACGCCATCAACGACGATGACAAACGGTGGAGGAGATCCAGGCGTCGGAGTTCAACAAACACCACACTCCAATCGCTCGATTTAAACGCAAATTCTAGTTGAAATTAGTTATTACATAAATAATCGGAGATTTAAAATACCTAGATGTGTTATTCGAAGATTGAAACGAGGAGTTTGGAGTTTTTAGATTTTTTAGGAAGTGGGGTTTCGGTATAAAGCTGGGAGAACAAGAATTGTGGGAGTAAAGAAGGTAGAAGAGTTTGGGTGGTTGAGTTTATATAAGACGTGAGATGGCTCTTTGTATTCCCCGTATTTTACTCCGTTCGGACCGAGTCCAAGCCAGCCCACGTCTTCTGGCCCATCAACCCAGTGCAAAGCGAAACAGGAAGAAAAGGTACTCGACTCGGACACCGAACCGGGTAGAAATCTGTGCATTCCTCTAGCATTCGAATTGGATTTAAAAGAAAAACTAGGAAAGAACACACCTGAGAAGAATACTATATGTCGAGAAGAACTTCTGGACTAGACTCAAAAATGAAGAAAATGAATCAAGTATTTCACGACATATATATAAGCGATAAGAGACATGTCTTCATGAAGCAACGCATCTTCACAAACGAACAGAAGTGACTTTCTGATTGTTCTGATTCAGGGACTAGCATTCAAACGACATCAAAGCACGCTTCGTATACAACAGAAGCATCCTTTGAGGGGGTAAAATGTTAGCCTACTTTGTGAACTAGGCAACACAAAGTCAAGAAACCAGACATTGAAGGGCATTTTTAATTAGAAGAATTCGGTTCGGATTGGAGAAGACATTACAATCTAGATTGGATAGCTGCAGTTGTTCGGGTCGGGTCAGGGCAACATATCGGTTCGGGTCGGATAGAGCTTTCTGTTCGGATCGGTGAATTCCTATTGAGTAAATTGGAAAGGCGTATCTAATCGGATCGGAGGGCAACTAAATCTCGATTGGATCGGAAAGCCACCTGTTTGCCACGAAAATGGATCGGAGCGGAGCAGATTAGAGAAGAAGAAAGCATTGCATCCAAGGCAATCCGGTTCGGATCGGGTATCCCGATCTGAACCCCTTATCTGCGCATCTCCGACCCGAACCCATGTTCCCTGTTATACTCCTGCAAAAGCGCCTGGATATCCGGACCGGCTATGACCAGTTCCTACCCATAACGTCTGTTCCTTTGATGCGTTGTCAACATAATATTTCATCCGAACCCGAAGATGGTGGGATGGATGACATGTGGCCCCGACCCGGATCAAGTTTCAAGCAAATTCACACCTATAAATACCCCGTCTGGAGACAAAGAGAAGGATCTTTTTTTAGCACTTTGAGAATTCAACCACCTCCATAATCCGAACTCCATTGCTCCCAGAAAATCCAAATCTTTTTTCATTATTTGTTCTAATCTATTTAGTGAATATAAGCGAGTTGTGAGTGAAATCAAGTGATTATTACATTGTATTTTCAACTGAATCAGTGAATATAGTGAAAGATAAGTGGACGTAGGCATCTCTTCGCCGAACCACTATAAATCCTGTGTGTTCATTTTTATTTTTATCTCATCTTATTTGCTTTTAATCAATTTGGGTGTTAGAACCACTTTTGGGTCTAACAATATGTTTCAAAAACAATTTCAAATCATAAATATCAATCATAGACGACATGAGCGTCCCATGCCACTATGTTGCCAAATATAGGTAAACAATCAAAACCACACACTCACGTATTTGGAAATTGAATTTTCGTCATGAACCAAGGCAAAAGATAGTCCTTACCGACTTCGAGACGCTCTAGCCGGTGTCTTAGGCAAGTACTCAGTCAAGCCTTAGGATCGTCAGGGCCGGTCCACCGATGTGGATTAAAATTCCTAAACACTACGTTTCCCCGCCCTATGGGGCGTCAATGAGCCAACGAATGACTCCATCGGTCCCGGATCGACCGATATAACCGAGGCGCCTCGCAATCCATCATCCACTTAAGTAAAATGTCAGGCCGTGTAAAAACACCGACACAACTCCTAGCTATAAGGAAACGCATGCCCTCCCTGAGGCCTTCTCTTGTTTCTGGTTCATACCGGGGTGTAAGGCTCGCGAATTCACGTTATACACAAAGCTACGCCACACAGGCGGTGCTTTGATCATCAATCACAAGACTTTGCTTTTCAACAGAAGCCCTGATCACTGCATCTTAGCATGCCACACCGGCAATTCACACCATGCAACTGATGGTTATCAATCGCACAGAATGAATTCCAATGTCAGACACACAGTCCATTTGCAAGTCCGTCCTAGGTCTGAACGAAACCGGAGGCACTAAATACCTCGCATATCCATCGATTCCCACGTACGTCTGGACGATCACCACTCATTATCCATAATTCGAGATGCCTCCCAATCAGGACCTCAGTTACCATCCAAACGAGGTGAAGATCGGTCTTCAACCCCCATCTTCATCTTCGACTTCTTATCGTCGATTCAGTTATTCAGAATTGGATAATGAAGCGACCCGAACTTCCCCGGTCTCCGAAGAGATGAGAAAGAACGAATTACTGTGAGGACAAGACAAATCAGAACGCAGACGGAAGAACATTTCATTATTATTACAACAATGCATCAGATTACAAGAATATACAGAGTATAAATGAATATTACACAGAAATATTCGAGATTTAAATTACATTTAAATACATCGCAGCGAAAAATAATACAATGCACAACTAGAAGAGATATACGGATACAAAGCTTTCCAGATATCATTCCAGCTGTAAACCAGGATCCTGTGGATATAAATCTGCAAAACCAAAACTACTAGCTGCCCGTGTCGAAAATAAGGGCACCCAGAGTTTAGGTTAAAACAATAAACTCCGGGTCAGTCATGTGACTGGTGTGAGAACTAAAACAGTTGCAAATCTTTATTTTAAAGTTAGGTAAATCAAGGGACCACGCCGTATAACACGGAACGGGTTTCCTCCCAAGAATACCAGTGCATAAAACAAACAACGCAATGCTAAATAAAGAAAATTGAAGTTGTTATAAGACCCAGGTCCTATCACACAATGCAACGCAAGCCGGGGGATAGGGTTTTCCCTTATAACAGCCAAAGAATGCTTGATACGTTTAAAATAAATCACTTGATACTATTATAAGTGCATAGTGTATAAAACAACTTCAAATCATAAGTATCAATCATAGGCGGCATGGGTACCATATATCATGTCGCCATACTAGGCTCCACAATCAAAACCGCAAATGTCACATATTTGGAAGTTGGGTTTCCGTCTATGAACTGAGGCCAGGGATCGTCCTCTACCGATTCGAGACTCTCTAGCCCGAGCCTCAGGCAAGCCTTGGAGCGACAGGGCCAGTCCACCGATGAGGATTAAAATTCCTGAACACTACGTTTCCCCGCCCTTTGGGGCGTAAATGAGCCTACGAAAGACTCCATCGGACCCGGATCGTCCGATCAAACCGAGGCGCCTCGCAACGGCAACAACCACACAGGTGAAAAGTATATAAATGTCAGGGCTGGTAGGTCACTGACACCACCCTAGCTAGAAAGAAACGCATGTCCTCCCTGAGGTCCTCTCCCATTTCTGGTTCACAACCGGGGTGTGAGGCTCGCGAATTCACGTTACACACAGCTATGCCACACAGGCGGTGCTTTGATCATCAACCACAAGACTTTTCTTTTCAACAGAAGCCTTGATCATTTGCATCTTAGGCATGCCACACAGGCAATTCACTCTATGCGTTCGATATCCATCTGTATATAACCCATAAGCTCGTACGTCTCAGAGAAGGGCGTTAAGCAAGAGAATAAATTCTCCGCCGCCAAACAGATATATATTTAATAGAAATCAATCACACAGACTAAAATCCAATGTCAGACGCACAGTCCATTTACAAGTCCGTTCTGGGTCTGAACGAAACCGGAGGCACCTAGTACCCTGCATATCCATCGATCTCCAAGTACGTCTGGACGATCACCAACTGTTTCCATCTTCTTGGGTGTACAGCCCAATCAAGATCATCAGTAATTACCCAAATGACGTGAAGACTTCCGGTCTTCGACCACCGTTTACATCTTCGACTTATCGTCGTATCAGTTATTCAGAATGGGATAAACCCGGTCTTTCTGAACAACTCGCGTATATATATAATAAACCTGTGTTACACAAACACAACATACGCCTCATTCCAATTCAGAATATTCTTCTATTCAAATATTCCTATATTTTGGGAAAGGTTCCCGTTAATTTTATCAAAGATAAATTCTTTAAATTTATTCTTTAATCTCCTTTGAATATCAATTCAAAATAGTCGGGATTAGCGAACCACACCGAAGTAATCATTTGTTTTAATTTCCCAATCCCATCCTATTCATCCCATGAAGTAAAACTGGTAATACTTCATATCTAACACCACGGTGTTATCGGTAAATTCAATTACAATTTCACGTTCAAATCTAATTAAAGATTTAACTATCGCCTGGAGTAAAACTGGTGATACTCCATTCTCGATCTTTTCAATCTAATTAAAGATTCATTAAAACTCCACTTAGTTTTAATCTTCGCAGAAATCAATATCCTGTCTTTAATTGGGTTAAAGAACCAATGTCATTTAAAACACGGCCCACAATAAACCCAAAATCACATTCATTAATTATCGGGTTAAAGAATAAGTGTTATTTAAAACACTGTTCACGATAAACCCAAAAATCAATACCAATTCAATTCCAATTAAATATCATTTAATTGGTACACTTCATTAAATCTAAATAAAAAGATTTAATATTTTTCTCAACTGGGCTTAAGAACAGTGTTAATGAAGACACCATTCACGACAAACCCAAATCACATTTGATATTAAATTTGAGGCTCTGAACAGAAAATATACCGGGTTATATTCAATATCAAATTCTACGACCAACAAATATCGTATTGGAAATAACGATATATATATATATCTATATCTTTCAAATTTCCATAACAACATCTGTATAATCACGAAATCCAACATCGTAATATTCCAAAGACAATTTCGATTCCAATCCATTCCAATGCAATCAGTAAAAATTCTGGTTATTTTCAAAACCATTTCAAACTCACTTTATTTATTTTAAAAATAAATAAATTATTATTCTAGTTTAAAACTAGTTCATTTCGATAAAAATCTATTTTTATCTTTTCAAATATGGAGTTTTTCATCCCAATTCTTCCCAGATCATTTCTTATGATTTTACACAAATTATTACTATTTTTAATAATTTTATCAAGGCCCGTACAGTCGATTTCCATCAATGGCCATCGAACTGCACTTATAACAGCCTTTTCCAAATTTGATTTGGACATAATTCCAAATCCAACCGTTAGATTTCTAATTTCTAATATTCGTTAGAAAGCTCTTTTCGATACGAACCCAACGGTTCCGGTTTTAGGAGAATCCGACGGTCGGATCTCCCGCAATATCCGTTCGAAGTCAATGGTCGAGATTCGCGAACTGCCGCGGCGCGGCGCGTTCTATTCAGGCCGTTATATTATATATATAATATATACTTCGTCGATTTCAATTCAAAACGTGCTTTATAAATCGTTTTAAATTCATTTTCAAAACGGTTTCAACTTCATATTCAATTTCAAATCAAAATTGAATATTCCAATATAAATTCGTTTTAAATTCCTTTCAAATCGATTTCAATTCAATTTCAATTCGAATTCATTTATATTCAATTTCAATTCGAATTCATTTATATTCAATTTCAATTCGAAATCATTTATATTCAATTTCAATTCGAATTCATTTATATTAATTTTCAATTCGAATTTCATTTCTATTCAATTTCAATTCGAAATCATTTATATTCAATTTCAATTCAAATTCATTTCTATTCAATTTGAATTCGAATTCATTTCTATTCAATTTCAATTCGAATTCATTTCTATTCAATTTCAATTCGAATTCATTTATATTCAATTTCAATTCGAATTCATTTCTATTCAATTTCAATTCGAATTCATTTCTATTCAATTTCAATTCGAATTCATTTCTATTCAATTTCAATTTGAATTTCAATTCTTTTCGAAAAATCAGATTTTGAAATCACTTTCGATATTCATTATAAAATGAATAAAATCGATATAAATATCGTTCACGTCAAAATGGCGTAAATCTAATCAACACGGTTTCATATATTCATATTTTCAAATATTCTATTTCGAATATTTCTATTTCAAATATTTCTATTCAAATATTTCTTTTTCAAATATTTCTATTTCTAAACTGGAATGAGGCCTAATCAATTACCATATAATGTTAATTATATGGATTTTCTACAACACATGTATGCAATAACAACGATGAATAATCAACCATCATCCAAAGTGCATTCTACACTGTATAAGCATCAAATATAAATATTCAACGCTTATAACAGTCTGTCAATCAATCGATCGACATACAACTAAACAATCGGGATTAGTGTACATCAAATATCATCCCAATACCCATGTGGGGTTTCAAACAACCAAACACAGATTTTATTTGTGCAGTTGGGCGATGTGTAAAATTTATCGTCCCAATCAATATCAGTCAAATGTGTGTATATAAACAAATCGTCCGATCTGTTTATTTTTATTTCATTTCATATACACGTTAAAAATTCTATTTTTAACTATAAAATATTTTCCACTATAAAATATTTTATTTCATCTATATAAATACTTTATTTCATTTCACATCACACAATCAACTACACATCAAAATCAAACAAACAAGCATACAAGCCGTCCATGGTCTGTGGACGACGGGTGTCGGGTGCTACTAAACACCGTCTGCATCCTAGTATATATTTTTAACTAGAAAAATTAAATAAAAGGTGAGAAGTTCTCACAGAGGGTTCCACTCCACCGTGCTTTGCTTTTGAACTGTTGAATCATCTGAATTTGTTTGAAATTCCAATGCAGTCCTTTTTACGCTGTTCACAATAAAAATTATATTTTTATTGTTTCATTTCAATAAATAAAAATCATATTTTTAAATCGCTACTTCCTATATAGATAAAAATTCTATTTTTACACCGCTATTATATAGATAAAAATTCTATTTTTACACCGCTACTATATAGATAAAAATTCTATTTTTATCACGCTATTCTCTATACAAAGATTTCGCCTTTTCAAAAATAAATATTTTATTTCACTACATATTTAAAGGTGATATTTTTACTATCTTACCTATATAAAAATTATATTTTTATACTTCTACAATATAAAAGATTATATTTTTATTTCTTTAACCTATATATAAAAATTCGATTTTTATCACTTTAATCCGCATATAAAAATTCAAGCTTTTTACTTCACGAATAAATATCAAAATCCAAGCTTTTTACTTCACGAATAAATATAAAAATCCAAGCTTTTTACTTCATAAAAATCTCTACTTGCATATGTAATTTTATATACATAAAAAATCGGACTTTTATTTGCTATTTACTATTAAATAAAACAAAATAAAATCAAAATATATACTTACAGTCTTTGTTTCCTTCAGCGAAAAGGGGGTGGGGGGTTCGAACTGGTGCAAGAGGAGGGCGGAAGGGGGTGGACTGGTGGCGCCGGGGTCTGGGAGGTCGGGCGCGGGTGCTCCGTCGATGGGAGGAGGGGAACGTGAGGCCGAGGGGGAGCGGATTTAGGGTTGGACGGGGAAAAGAGGGGAGGGCTGGAGCGATGCGGCGAAGGGGGGGCCTGCGGCGAAATCACAGGGGCGCCGCCTAGGAGGGAGGGCGACGGGATCGGTGGAGCGTGGTTTTTTTTCCTTTCGATTTCTGATTTAATCGGGGGGGGGGGGGGGGCTGAGTGATGTAAAGGGAGAGGGTTTTATTTTTTTATTATTATTTAATTTCAAAAAAGTTGACTTTTTATTTCGACCTCGAAACGAGGCCCACCACCTGTCGTCCATTGCGTTTCACCCCCATTCCGAACACAATGGGATATGTACCATAAGCTGATTCGACCGTTTCGATCAGTTTCCATTAAAATCAACATATAACTCTATATATTGAATTTGAACGCGCATTTCAATTCACTGGGATCACATACTAACTCTAAAAATCCCAGAAAAATATTTTCTAGCTTCGTATTGACGATACGGTCCTAACAAAACTAGTTTCGTCGAATTCTGAGACCGTTGGAAAAATGGCCATTTTCCAGTCGATTAAAATCAACTGAAACTGGTCAAACACGTTTTCTTTTGCCACACTCACATATTGATTCGAAAAATTATGAAATTTGGAATCTAGCAATAATTTGACATCACGGATCCAACAAAAGTGGATTCGTCGAAATCCGAGGTCGTTTGCAAAATTCCCATTTTTAAGGGCCTGAATTCCATAGCGACTATTCAGAATTTTCAACTGGACGTATCTTTTGATTCCCACTATGAAATCTCAATTTTTCGGATTCTTTGGAAAAATATTCTCAAATAGATCCTATTGTTTTTTGTTTCGCTAAAATCCGGTTTATTTTGCACCCGGTACAATCATTTGAAGTTTGAAATCGAATTATTGAACTACCGCGCCATTTTCAATTCCTTTTAAAATTTAGAATAAATATTTATATTCTAACGACGATCTTTATAATATATACGTTCGAATTCTATTCAAAATAAATTTCTCTTCGTTATTATTTAAAATAATTCATTTTAAATAATCAAAATTCGCTAAAATTGCCAAAATAAAATTTTTAAATTGGCCCAGATTTCCGGGTTATTACAGATAAACCCGGTCTTTTTGAGCAACGCGCGTATATAATAAACAAGTGCAACACTAACATACATACGTATCATTTCAATTCATTAGTCACTAACCGTCAATCAGTAACAGAACGATTTCCCAAATATTAACCCCGAAGGCCGAAACCAACATCAGATCAACACCCAGGAAACCATTCGACTTAGCCAACCTTCAGTTAGTTTCTAAATTTCACATCCATATCATTTATAATATTTTATAATGATTTATTGCTATTTTATTTATTTTAAAATAGCCAATTTATTCAAAACGACGCTTCGGGCCATAACGCGGCCGTGGCGCTGTTTTTCTTCAGATTTGATTTACACATATCTAAAAATCTAACCGTTGGATCTTCACAAAATTTACATCATTAGAAAGATTTTTTCAAAACGAATCCAACGGTTCCAGTTTTGGGAAATTTCGATAGTCGGATCTCCCGGTACAATCGTTTGAAGTTTCGATTTCAAAATACGAACAACAGCGTCGTTATTCGATTAAATATATATATATATATACAAATATAATCGATTCTGGCGTTGTTTTTCTTTAGATTTGAATTAAACATTCCAGACAATCCAACCGTTGGATTTTTACAAAGTTGGTGCCGTTGGAAAGATATTTCCAAAGCGAACCCAACGATTGCGGTTTCGGGAAAATCCGATGGTCGGATCTCCCGCACTAATCGTTTGAAATCACGGTTCAAAATACGAACTGCAGCTTCGTTATTCGATATATTTCAATTCTATTTATACATATATATCGATTCTTCGATTTCAAAACCATTTGATTTTCATACATTTGATAAAAATGATATTTTTATC
The DNA here is from genome assembly GCA_030737875.1 of Allium sativum. Taxonomy (NCBI): domain Eukaryota; kingdom Viridiplantae; phylum Streptophyta; class Magnoliopsida; order Asparagales; family Amaryllidaceae; genus Allium; species Allium sativum. The sequence continues at coordinate 253,078,215 of CM060920.1, forward strand.
CAATTGTTTTCTATTTCAACACTTCACTATTTTTAACAATTCATGTATATAATAAAAATGTGATTTTTTTAATGTAAAACAATTTATTTCAAAACAAGATTATTTTATATAGTTCATATTGATGATAAAAATAGGATTTTTATTATGAAACAATTTATTTCAAAACAAGATTATTTTATATAGTTCATATTGATGATAAAAATAGGATTTTTATTATAAAATAATTTCTTTCAAAATATGAATACCATTCAACACATGAATTTCAATTCAACGAATGAATATCGATTCAACACATGAAGGTTTTCTATAGTTTATATATATAGATAAAAAGGTGATTTTTATATTTAAAAAACACGAATACCATTCAACACATGAGTTTCTATTCAACGAATGAATTTCGATTCAACACATGAAGGTTTTCTATAGTTTATATATATAGATAAAAAGGTGATTTTTATATTTAAAACACGAATACCAATCAACACATGAATTTCTATTCAACGAATGAATTTCGATTCAACACATGAAGGTTTTCTACAGTTTATATATATAGATAAAAAGGTGATTTTTATATTTAAAACACGAATACCTTTCAACACATGAATTTCTATTCAACGAATGAATTTCGATTCAACACATGAAGGTTTTCTATTCAACGAATAAATATAGTTTCAACAAATGAAAATAATTCTAACACATGAATATTATTCAAAATTTCGGCAGCATAACGGTAGGGAAGTTAAAACCGGGACCGTCCCTAATACGGCTCCTCGCTCTACCTTAAAGCCTCGCAGCTTTTGACAATGGGAAATCATGCATCTAGTTCGCACGCAGGCGGCATGTATATTTTTTTCATTTCCACAAACTAATCCTATATGGTTTCAACCAAATATTTCTCAACCACAAACGGGTATTTTTCAACCACAATCAATCAATTTCAACCACAAACAATTTCAATCAGCCATTCGCAATCAATCAATTTTCACACCAATCACAACCAATAAATATCGTCCATGGTTTGTGGACGAGAGGCGTATATATATATATATATATATATACATATATATATATATATATATACACATATATATATATATAGCATTTCACTTCTATTTCAACACATATATAATTTTTACAACCATATACAACTTATACATCGAACGTACAACTTATATAATGCGTATACAAGAGGTGTACAACGCTTATATAAATCATACATCGATTATATAATTTATACATCGTCGTTTTCCATATCGTTTATAATTTAGAAATCTCACATTGGGTTCCACTCCACCAAAAATAGCAGAAGGCTCAGAAAAATATGCGGTCTCTTCTAGTAGGTAGAAGACGTCCACACGAGTCCACTGTCTCTTGTTTCACTGTATTTCGATCACACATGAGAAAGATATGATTTTTCAAAGTTTGCAACACTTAAAAGTGTAAAAACAGATTAAAATAAATAAAGCCGTATGTTTTCCATACCTATTCAAAACTAGGTTTAGATTTAATCTCCAATCCGCTGCGCTTCGTCCCGATTAGGTTACGCCACCTCGTCGAGCTTGGAACAGGCTTCAAACGCCTGGTGGTGGCGCTCCATTCGGTGGAGAGACCAAGGCGCAGCGGCGGTCGAAAGCTCCGAAGTTTGGAGCGGTGGTTCTCGCTGGTGGAGCGACGAAAGGGAGTGAAGTCGGTGTTGATTTAAAGAAGAGGAGATGAACTTCAAAAAGTTGCAAAGGGGCTATGGGTTTTGATGAAGGGATCGACCAGAACGGAGGAGAGAAGGTGGAAGAAGCCTTCCGCCGTCGACCTGGGGATAACGAAGGATTTTCGAATTTTTTTTATATTTTTAATTTATGAATGGAAATTTATGATTGGTCGATATATAATAATTTGAAAATTAGGGTTTTTCACAAATGAACTCCTTTTCAAACCCAGCGACTGTTGTCCCTAGCGTTTTACCTACATTCCGAACACAATGGGATATGTTTCGTAGGCCCATTCGACTGTTTCAGTCAGTTTTCCTTCAATTTAAAATGTATAACATTCAATATTCGATTTGAATGTACATTTCAATTTGCCAGGGCCACAAACTGATTCGAAAAATTCCAGAAAAATAAATCTAGCTATGTTTTGACTATACGGTCCCAATAAAACTAGTTTCGTCGAATTCTGAGACCATTTGAAAAATGGCCCATTTCTGGTTGATCCAATTTAACTGTAACTGACCAAAACACGTTTTCCTTTGCCACGCTCACGTACTAGCTTCAAAAATTATGAAATTTGAAACCTAGCAACAACTTCACATCCCGGATCCAACAAAAGTGGTTTCGTCGAATTCCGAGGTCGTTTGCAAAATGGCCAATTTCACGGGCTATATAAATTCCATAACGACCTTTCTGAAAATTCATTTGGCCATAACTTTTGTTTTCCGCTATGAAACTTCGATTTTTCAAATTCGTTAGAAAGGTATTCACTAACAGATTTAAATATTTTTGGTTTCACTCAAATCCGTTTTGCTTTGCACCCGGTACAGTCTGTCGAAGTTTGAATTCCAATTTTGAAACTACCGCGCCTTTTCAGGCCTTGTTTATAATTCAAAGTAATTATATTCATTTTCAAACATCGATTTAAACTCACTACCATTGCTATTATTTAAAATATTTATTTTAAATTTTTAAAATCCACTATTTTAGCCAATTTAAAATTTTTAAATTGGTTCAGATTTTCCGGGTCGTTACAATCTCCCCCACTTAAAACTTTTCGTCCCCGAAAAGGAACAAAATCGAAAGTGGTTTGGTTAATCAACTCTACGTTCAATCTGGCTTCCATTCTCTAACTTTTCAGTTTCTGAGAATTTTCAAATTCTTCAAAAAATTGGCTAACACCCGGAATTTTCGAAAATTTTCGCCATAACCTCCTTTGTACGGGGAGAGGTTTGGAAATTTATTGGGCCGTATTAGGTACCCAATAAATCCTAATAAGCATACACATATTTATAGTGATATATTCTGGTGTTTACAGTGGAGCGTGTATAGGTAATAACTCCGGAGAATAAATTCTCGTCACCTGTCAAAGCCTGAGGGAGTGTGTATTTTAATTGCTCCAAAGGATAAATCCTCGTCACCTCGTCCCGTGTGGGAAATAAATAATCCATGTGCCGTATCTAATAACTAGAGAGACGTGATTATTGTCAGCTCCAGACCCGTGTGGGTTTTTTATTAATCTGGCAATTTTATCGTTACAATTTATATGTTCATATCAGTCATCAGTTCAACCTGTAAAATAAAGTCATCGCCATACAAGCCTCTCGCTCGTATGGTAAATCTTCCACCTCGTCACACAAGCTCCAAATGCTTATGTGGTATATGATGAAGCATGCCTATCTTCAAGAAGTATGCCATGTAGTGTAGTTCAAAATTAATTGTTACTATCCTATGGCGATATTTATTATTACACACAGAACAACCAGCACTCCGCATCCAATTGCATTCATAGGAGTTGATATAATAATATTTCGCATCCAACTCATTAAGGTTTACCTATTTGTCGGGCACGCAAATAATTTCTTTACTCAACAGCTATCCAATTACCTGTTCAAACATATATAATGCACAAGTGTATATTTCTATCTATTTTCTAATCAGTTCAATGTGTGATTTAATCGAATAAATTCTACTATTCATTCCATTTTTGATTAAATTAACTATCGTTTTAATAATTTAATTAATCAAATCTTCTATCACACAACACAAACAACAATCAAATTGTTTTTAACTTTTCAAAATCATACAAATTAATTCATACACTCCTTTTTAATTTAAGCAGACTATAGAATTAAAAGTGCACATCCATGGAAAGAAAATAACAATAAAGTAGAGAACTAATTGGTAATGCAAAGTATGGTAAATGTACCTTGCACCGGAGTTAATCATAGGTATCCACTCGACACTTAGGATAGGCTTTCTGAATGCTCTCCTCAGTTTCCCAAGTACAATCTTGCGGATCTCCACTCCATTGCACTTTGACTAAGTGAACCTTCTTGTTCCTCAGCTCTTTGGTTTCTTTGCCGATGATCTTTAGCGGCACTCTTCTCACAGCTAATTCTGGAGTAATTTCAATATCCTGTTGAGCTGCTTCTTCCACGATCAAGTCTAGATAATGAACGTGCTTTCGAAGTTGAGATATGTGAAATACATCATGCACTCCAGGCAACCAATCAGGCAATTTAACCCTATAAGCGAGCGTTCCGATCCGTTCAAGAATAGGAAATGGACCAATGAATTTGGGCGCCGACTTCCCAGTTTTACCGAACCTGATAACTCCTCTCATCGGCGATACTTTCAAATATACATAGTCGCCAACCGCAAATGACATATCTCTTCTTCTCCTATCGGTATAGCTCTTCTGTCGGCTTTGAGCGGCAAGTAATCGTTTCTTAACGAAATCGACTTTGTCAGTAGCTTCTCGGATCATATCAGGCCCTAATACAAGCCTATTTCCAGGTTCGACCCAACAAGCAGGGGATCGGCACGGTCTACCATACAATGCTTCGAATGGCGACATTGCCAGGCTCGCCTGGTAGCTGTTGTTATATGAGAATTCAGCCAAATGCAGATGGTCTTCCCATGATCCACCGAAATCTAGAACACAAGCCCGCAATAGATCTTCTAGTATACGATTCACCCTCTCAGTCTGACCATCTTTCTGAGGATGATAGGCGGTGCTTAGTGAGACGTCCCCAAATCCCGTACTGACGGTGGCAAGGGTAATCCTTGGAATATAACACAGAAACAGATAATAGCAGAACAAAAATAAATAAATACACCAGATAATGTACAATAGAATACACTGGATAAACATAAACATCAGAGTTACACAGTATACAGGATCATACTTAGCATAAATACAGTTCAGCTATACATATATGTCTACAGCGGAAAAACAAACATAATGTACAATTGGAGCTAAACAGCATAAAAAGGGATAAATGATAGAATCCATCTTCAGCTCCAGCTATCCAGAGAAAGCCAGCTAAACCTGAATACAAGGCTGCCCATGTAGAAAAAGGGGCACCCGAGTTTGAAAGTGAAACAAACTACGAGTCAGTCATGGGACTGGTATGAGAAATCTACTCAACATATTCAAAATATGGCTAATCACAGGACCACGCCACTTTCGTGGAACGAGTTTACTTAATCGGATTGCCAGTGCTTTAAACAAATAATTCTTTTAAACATCGCGATGCTTTTTATAAAAATGAAGCCATTGTAAGACTCAGTTCCCATCACACAATGCAACGCAAACCGGAGGATAGAGTTTTTTCCTTATAATGGCAAAAATATGCTTGATACGAATAAAACAAAAGCGTTTGGTATTATTGCTAGTGTCTATAGGTTTCGAAATCAATTTTGAATCATAACTATCAATCATAGATGGCATTAATGCCCCATACCACTATGTTGCCATATATAGGTATACAATCAAAACCGCACAGTCACGTATTTGGAAATTGGATTTCCGTCATGAACCAAGGCAAAAGATAGTCCTTACCGAATTCGAGACGCTCTAGCTCGCCCCTCAGGCAAGTACTCATTCAAGCCTTTGGATCGTCAAGGCCGGTCCACCGATGTGGATTAAAATTCCTGAACACTGCGTTTCCCCACCATATGGGGCGTGAGTAAGCCAATGAATGACTACTCCATCGGTCCGGATCGACCGATCTATCCGAGGCGCCTCACCACAGTAACAACCACGTAAGTCAAACTCGTCAGGGCGTGTAAAATCACTGACGCCACTCCTAACTAGAAGGAAACGCATGCCCTCCCTGATGTCCTCTCCCGTTTCTGGTTCATACCGGGGTGTGACGCTCACGATTCCACGTTATACACAAAGCTATGCCACACAGGCGGTGCTTTGATCATCACCACAAGACTTTGCTTTTCAACAGAAGCCCTGATCACTGCATCTTAGCATGCCACACATGCAATTCACACCATGCAACTGATGGCTATTAATCACACAGAATAAATTCCAATGTCAGGCACACTGTCCATTTGCAAGTCCGTTCTGGGTCTGAACGAAACCGGAGGCACTATATACCTCGCAAACCCATCGATCACCATGTACGTCTGGATGATCACCACTCATTATCCATATTTCGGGATGCCACCCAATCAGGACCTCGGTTACCATCCAAACGAGGTGAAGATCTCCGGTCTTCGACCACCGTCTTCATCTTCGATTTCTTATCGTCGATTTAGTTATTCGGAATGGGATAAACCCGGTCTTTCTGAGCAACTCGCGTATATAATGAACAAGTGCTACACAACCACTACTATGCATCATTTCAATTCATTAGTCACTAACTGTCAATCAGTAAGAGAACGATTTCCCAAATATTAACCCCGAAGGCTGAAACCAACATCAGATCAATACCCAAGAAACCATTCGACATAGCCAACCTTCAGTTAGTTTCTAAATTACACATCCATATCATTTATAATATTTTACAACGATTTATCGCTATTTTTATTTATTTTAAAATAGCCAATTTATTCAAAAAGACGCTTCGGGCCATAACGCGGTGTGGCGCTGTTTTTCTTTAGATTTGATTTACACATATCTGAAAATCTAACCGTTGGATCTTCATAAAATTTACATCATTAGAAAGATCTTTTCAAAACGAATCCAACGGTTCCAGTTTTGGGAAAATCCGACGGTCGGATCTCCCGGTACAATCGTTTGAAGTTTCGATTTCAAGATACAAACTGCATCGTCGTTATTCGATTTAATATAATTATATTTATTTATATCTACATAAATATAATCAATTCTGGCGCTGTTTTTCTTCAGATTTGAATTAAACATTCAAGACAATCCAACCGTTGGATTTTTACAAAGTTGGTGCCGTTGGGAAGATATTTCCAAAGCGAACCCAACGGTTGCGGTTTCGGGAAAATCCGATAGTCGGATCTCCCGCACCAATCGTTTGAGATCACGGTTTCAAAATACGAATTGCAGCTTCGTTATTCGATATATTTCAATTCTATTATATATATATATATATATATATATATATATATCGATTCTTCGATTTCAAAACTATATTCTCTTCATACATTTGATAAAAATGATATTTTTATCTAACTGTCTTCTATTTCAACACTTCACTATCTTTAACAATTCATGTATACAATAAAAATGTGATTTTTTTATTGTAAAACAATTCATTTCAAAACACGATTATTTTACATAGTTCATATAGGTAATAAAAATATGATTTTTATTATAAAACAATTTATTTCAAAACACGACTATTTTATATAGTTCATATAGATGATAAAAATATGATTTTTATTATAAAATAATTTATTTCAAAATACGACTATTTTATATAGTTCATATAGATGATAAAAATATGATTTTTATTATAAAACAATTTATTTCAAAACACGATTATTTTATATAGTTCGTATAGATGATAAAAATATGATTTTTATTATAAAATAATTTATTTCAAAATATGAATACCATTCAACACATGAATTTCAATTCAACACATGAAGGTTTTCTATTGTTTATATATATAAATAAAAAGGTGATTTTTATATTTAAAATACGAATACCATTCAACACTTCTATTCAACGAATAAATTTTGATTCAACACATGAAGGTTTTCTATTGTTTATATATATAGATAAAAAGGTGATTTTTATATTTAAAATACGAATACCATTCAACACATGAATTTCTATTCAACGAATGAATTTCGATTCAACACATGAAGATTTTCTATAGTTTATATATATATAGATAAAAAGGTGATTTTTATATTTAAAATACGAATACCATTCAACACATGAAGGTTTTCTATTGTTTATATATGTAGATAAAAAGGTGATTTTTATATTTAAAATGCGAATACCATTCAACACATGAATTTCTATTCAACGAATGAATTTCAATTCAACACATGAAGGTTTTCTATTCAACAGACGAATATAATTTCAACACAGGAAAATAATTCTAACACATGGATATCATTCAAAATTTCGGCAGCATAACGGCAGGGTAGTTAAAACCGGGACCGTCCCTAATACGGCTCCTCGCTTTACCTTAGAGCCTCGCAGCTTTTGATAATGGGGAATCATGCATCTACTTCGCACGCAGGCGGCATGTATATTTTTCTCATTTCCACAAACTAATCCTATGTGGTTTCAAACAAATATTTCTCAACCACAAACAGGTATTTTTCAACCACAATCAATCAATCTTAACCACAAACAATTTCAATCAACCATTCACTATCAATCAATTTTCTCACCAATCACAATCAATAAATATCGTCCATGGTTTGTGGACGAGGGGCGTGTATATATATATTTATATATAGCATTTCACTTCTATTTCAACACATATATAATTTTTACAACGCATATATAACTTATACATCGAACGTACAACTTATACAACGCTTATACAAGAGGTGTACAACACTTATATAACTTATGCATCGACCATATAATTTATACATCGTCGTTTTCCATATCGTTTATAATTTAGAAATCTCACATTGGGTTTCACTCCACCAAAAATAGCAGAAGGCTTGAAAAAATATGCGGTCACTTCTAGAAGGCAAAAGACGTCCACACGAGTCCACTGTCTCTTGCTTCACTGAATTTCGTCAACACATGAAAAAGATATGATTTTTCAAAGTTTGCAACTGTTTAAAGGTGTTAAAACAGTGGAAAATAAACAAAGTCGATTACCTCAGCAAATCGTTCGAAACTAGGGTTGTAATTTTCTCCCAATCCGTGAAGCTAGAGGATGATTGGCCTTCGCAGCGTCGAAGGGCTAGGAGAGGGCTTCGCGCGCGTGGGGGAGTGGGCCAGCTCGGTGGCCTGAGGCGAGCTCGGCGGCGGTCAGAAGGGCGCGACTTTCAAGGGGAATATCTCGTCGACGGCGCCACGATAGGGGATGCTCCAGGTATGGATTTGAAGAGCTCGACGAGGGCTACAAAATCCTTAACTAGGTGGAGTGCTAATTCGGCGTGTGGCGGTCGGAATCGGGGCTGGAAGGTTGGAATGGCTTTCCGCCTTTAATCGTGGTCAGACGGGGAGAGAGAAAATTTAACTGGCCAATGAGGATTTTTCTTTAATTTGTATTTTTTTTCAAAAATACCCTCTTTCACTCACGAACACCAATCCAAAACCAACGACTGTCGTCCCTAGCGTTTTACCCCCATTCCAAACACAATGGGATATGTTTCGAAGGCCTATTCGACTGTTTCAGTCATTTTTCCTTCGACCTAAAACATTCAATATTCGATTTGAACGTACATTTCAATTTGCCAGGGCCACAAACTGATTCGAAAAATTCCAGAAAAATAAATATGGCTATGTTTAGACGATACGGTCCCAACAAAACTAGTTTCGTCAAATTCTGAGACCGTTTGCAAAAAGGCCCATTTCTGGTCGATCCAATTTAACTGTAATTGACCAAAACATGTTTTCCTTTGCCACGCTCACATACTAGCTTCAAAAAATTATGAAATTTGAAACCTAGCAATTACTTCACATCCCGGATCCAACAAAAGTGGTTTTGTCGAATTCCGAGGTCGTTTGCAAAATGGCCAATTCACCGGGCTATATAAATTCCATAGCGACCTTTCTGAAAATTCATTTGGCCATAACTTTTGCTTTCCGCTATGAAACTTCGATTTTTCAGATTCGTTAGAAAGGTATTCAGTAACAGATTTAAATATTTCTGGTTTCACTCAAATCCGTTTTGTTTTGCACCCGGTACAGTCCGTCGAAGTTTGAATTCAATTTTTTAAACTGAAGCGCCTTTTCAGGCCTTGTTTATAATTAGAATTAATTATATTCGTTTTCAAATGTCGATTCAAACTTAATTTTCATTGTTATTATTTAAATTATTTATTTTAAATATTTATAATCCACTATTTTATCCAATTTAAAAATTTTAAATTGGTTCAGATTTTCCGGGTCGTCACACTTAGGTTCAGCTTTGTTCCCAGCTCTACTTGAAATACCTCCCAGAATTTACTAGTAAATATCGGTCTCTATCACTGACTATACCGAGCAGCACTCCATGTAGTCTAACAATTTCCTTGAAATATATTTGCACCAGACTCTGAGCAGTTCTGTTTGATCCGACAGGTATGAAATGGGTGGTCTTCGTGAAGCGATCTACGATCACCCAAATACTGTCATTCCCTTTTCTGGTTTTGGGCAAACCATCAATGAAGTCCATGGATATATGTTCCCACTTCCAACCAGGAACGTCTAGCGGTTGTAACAATCCAGCCAGCTTCTGTTGGTCGCTCTTGACTAGTTGGCAAGTAGGGCATCGGCTAACATATAAAGAAATGTCCCTCTTCATCGACTTCCACCAGAAAGTGCGTTTGATGTCATTATACATTTTGCTTACCCCTGGATGGATACTAAGTTTTGACTTGTGGCATTCATCCAGCACTTCCTTTCGGAGATCAAGAATGTTTAGAACACAAATTTGATCTTTCAGCCTTAGAATCCCCTCATTATCAACTTGGAAACTCGAGGGTTCGCCCTTTTGAATTATCTCTATGATCTTCTGAATGAAGTGATCATCCTTCTGAAGAGCAGATATTTTATCTATCAATGTAGTCGTGATTATAAAACTAGCGATCATTTCATTCTTTCTACTTAACGCATCGGCCACGACATTGGCTTTCCCTGGAGTGTATATAATCTTAAAATCGTATGCTGCCAGGAACTCTAGCCAACGTTGCTGCCTCAGATTCAAGTCTTTCTGGGTGAACAGATACTTTAACGACTGGTGATCTGTAAACAGTTCAAATCTCTCACCCAGAAGATAGTGTCTCCAGATTTTCAAAGAGAATACGATAGCCAATAACTCAAGATCATGAGTGATGTAGTTTTTCTCGTGTGGCTTCAGCTGACGGCTAGCATAAGAAAACACTTGACCTCTTTGCATTAACACTGCGCCAAGGCCTTCTCTAGAAGCATCTGTCCAGACTTTCAAATCTTGATTGCCGTCGATGATGGTTAACACTGGAGCTGTCGTTAATCTTAACTTTAGCTCTTCAAAAGCCTCTTCACATTCTGGAGTCCATTTGAATTTTGAGTGCTTCTTTGTAAGCTTCGTTACGTGATTAGATATCTTCGAAACATTTTTAACGAAATTCCGATAATAACTAGCCAATCCGAGAAAACTGCGGACTTCTGTAGGAGTACTGGGCTGTTTCCAATTTTGAATAGTTGTGATTTTACTTGGATCCACAGCAATTCCTTCTTTTGATACGACATGGCCCAGAAATTTTACTTCATCTTGCCAGAATATGCATTTGGATAGTTTGGCTTTTAGAACGTTCCTTCTCAGAATTTCTAGAACCTGTTCCAGATGCTTTTCATGTTCAGCCTTTGATTTAGAGAAGATTAGAATATCATCAATAAAACCAGAACAAATTTATTCAAGACACCGCGGAACACTCGATTCATCAAATCGACGAAGTATGCTGGAGTGTTACATAAGCCGAACGACATTACTAACCACTCATAGAATAGGTCTGGACCTCTGAAAGCTGTCATAGGAACACATTCTTCGGCAATTCGAAGTTGATGGAAGCCTATAGCTAGGTCCATCCTTGAGAATACTTGTGTTCCATTCAGACGATCCAATAAATCATCGATTCGCAGCAATGGATATTTATTCTTAATTGTCTGCTTGTTCAAATCACGATAATCCACACATAGCCATAGAGTACCGTCAGATTTTGGGACAAACACCACTGCTGCACCCCAATCAAAGAAACTAGGCCTGGTCAGACCCTTCCATACAAGCTGTCGTGTTTGATTGTCTAATTCCTCTTTCTCTTTCAAGGACATTCTTCGAATAGCATGAACTACCGGCCTTGCATTCGGAATTAAAGCAATTTTGAAATCAATTTATCTCTGCGGGGGTAAGCGAACAACTTCCTCGAACACATCCGCATAGTTCTTGACGACAGGAATGTCTTTGATGAGGTCAGGAATATTCTTTGTGACTTCAGGGATATTTTCTATTTGAACAGGAGAAACATCCAAAGCTGCCCAGAAGTCTTTTCTATTAGCATTCTGACCTTCACAGGGAATGGTTATATAATCACCTGATTTTATCTTTGCCTTAAAGACTCTGTCGGCGCATTTAACCTCAGCTTCATACTTGGTCAACCAGTCTAACCCCAAGATAAGATCAAACTCTGTAAAATTCATGACGACCGCGATGGTAGGGAACCGATAACGAGAAAAGGAAACCGGCACTCCACAAACCCAACTGAGATCGATGGAACCCCCGACCGGATTTTGGACAGTCATTGGTTCTTTGAGCTTCTTCAAATTCAAATCTAGTTTCTTAACTGCATTCTTGGCAATGAAGCTTCATGACGCGCCGGTATCAAACAGTACTTTAACAGGAATATCTTTGATTGTAAGCGTGCCTTCTAAAACATCCGGCCTTTCCAGAACAGCTGATGGCTCAGAAGCTTCTGCTATTTTATTTATATGTACTGCTTCAGATTCTTTCGAGAGTGGGCACTCCCGTGCAATATGACCTGCTTGTGACACTTATGGCATTTCCTTTCCCCATGTGGGTTCTTTAGCTTCTTAGTCGATTTAGATCCACTCTTGATTCGTTTCCTTAAGGGTCCACAATTTATCGACAAATGCCCTTACTGATGGCAGTTATTGCATACAGCTGTCGTTACTGGTTCCTTCTCAGATTTAGCCCTTTTTCTCTTGGCACTGGGCTTCTTACTGACCTCGGGACTATCAGTCACAGACTCCACTTTATTACTAGAGCTGACTTCCTCTTCGTCGTGCAACATACCTTTCTTATGGAGATCTTCATACTGATAAGCCATATAAATCATTTCTGAAAAAGGGAGCTTCACATTCCTCATCACACCATTCTGATATCTCCTTTGCTGGCCATGAATAAATCTCAGATTCTTCCTCTTTGGATCTTGAATCAGATGAGGAGCAAAGTGAGAAAGCTCGTTGAATTTCTTATGATATTCTGGAATGGTCATATCTCCTTGTATCAGATAAGACAATTCATCACATAATCGCTCTGTCACCTCAGGAGGAGTAAATCTTTCTAGGAAAATCTCCTTGAATCTATCCCAGGTGATATCACCTTATGGATTATCTTTGATGATTGTTTCCCACCAGATTAAAGCTTCTTCTTTGAGTGCCCAAGATTCTACTAACCTTTTCTTGTCATCTCTCAGCTGGAAACGCTCAAATATTCTTTCTGCAGAGCCCACCCAAGCTTGAGTTTGAATAATAGATTCATTGCCCGAGAATTGTGCTCTACCCATATTTTGATATCTCTTAAATAAAGCCTCTAGATCTGGTTCTGCATTTCTTCTGTTTCTGACACTCATTCTCAAGTATTTTTGCAAACAGCAGATCAAGTGTCAGGTCACAGAAAAGATATTTTAAAACTTAGAAACATATACTTCAAATGCAAATGTGTCTAGTGGGGTGTATTTCATTCTGCTTTACTCATACTAGGATATTACTGATCCTATCTGTAATGAGTTACTCGTCCTAGAACACTACTGGTTCTATTTCTGATGAGTTCGTTAATATGTTATATTCCAGAACTAAGCTTAACCAAAGATCTGATACCAAATGAGACGACCCCAAACCCCGTACTGACGGTGGCAAGGGTAATCCTTGGAATATAACACATAAACAGATAACAACAGAACAGAAATAAATAAATACACCAGATAATGCACAATAGAATATACTGGATAAACGTAATCATCAGAGTTACACAGTATACAGGATCATACTTAGTACAAATACAGTTCATCTATACATAAATGTCTACAGCGGAAAACAAACATAATGTACAATAGGAGCTAAACAGCATAAAAAGAGATAAATGATAGAATCCATCTTCAGCTCCAGCTATCCAGAGAAAGCCTGTTAAACCTTAACACAAGGCTGCCCATGTAGAAAAAGGGGCACCCGAGTTTGAAAGTGAAACAAACTACGAGTCAGTCATGGGACTAGTATGAGAAATCTACTCAACACATTAAAATATGGCTAATCACAGGACCACGCCACTTTCGTGGAACGGGTTTACTCCATCGGATTGCCATTGCTTTAAAACAAATCATTCTTTGAAACATCGCAATGCTTTTTATAAAAAATGAAGCCATAATAAGACTCAGTTCCCATCACACAATGCAACGCAAACCGGAGGATAGAGTTTTACCTTATAATGGCCAAAATATGCTTGATACGAAGAAAACAAAAGCATTTGATATTACTACTTGTGTTTATATGTTTCAAAAACAATTTCAAATCATAACTATCAATCATAGACGACATGAGCGTCCCATGCCACTATGTCGCCAAATATAGGTATACAATCAAAACCGCATAGTCACGTATTTGGAAATTGGATTTCCGTCATGAACCAAGGCAAAAGATAGTCCTTACCGACTTCGAGACGTTCTAGCCCGTGTCTCAGGCAAGTACTCAGTCAAGCCTTAGGATCGTCAGGGCCGGTCCACTGATGTGGATTAAAATTCCTGAACACTACGTTTCCCCGCCCTATGGGGCATCAATGAGCCAACGAAGGACTCCATCGGTCCCGGATCGACCGATATAACCGAGGCGCCTCGCAATCCATCATCCACATAAGTAAAATGTCAGGCCGTGTAAAAACATCGACACAACTCCTAGCTAGAAGGAAACGCATGCCCTCCCTGAGGTCCTTCTCCCGTTTCTGGTTCATACCGGGGTGTAAGGCTCGCGAATTCACGTTATACACAAAGCTACGCCACAAAGGCGGTGCTTTGATCATCAATCACAAGACTTTGCTTTTCAACAGAAGCCCTGATCACTGCATCTTAGCATGCCGCACCGGCAATTCACACCATGCAACTGATGGTTATTAATCGCACAGAATGAATTCCAATGTCAGACACACAGTCCATTTGCAAGTCCGTCCTGGATCTGAACGAAACCGGAGCCACTAAATACCTCGCATATCCATCGATTCCCACGTACGTCTGGACGATCACCACTCATTATCCATATTTCGGGATGCCTCCCAATCAGGACCTCAGTTACCATCCAAACGAGGTGAAGATCGGTCTTCAACCCCCGTCTTCATCTTCGACTTCTTATCGTCGATTCAGTTATTCAGAATGGGATAAACCCAGTCTTTCTGAGCAACGCGCGTATATAATAAACAAGTGCAACACTAACATACATACGCATCATTTCAATTCATTAGTCACTAACCGTCAATCAGTAAGAGAACGATTTCCCAAATATTAACCCCGAAGGCCGAAACCAACATCAGATCAACACCCAGGAAACCATTCGACTTAGCCAACCTTCAGTTAGTTTCTAAATTTCACATCCATATCATTTATAATATTTTATAATGATTTATCGCTATTTTTATTTATTTTAAAATAGCCAATTTATTCAAAACGACGCTTCGGGCCATAACGCGGCCATGGCGCTGTTTTTCTTCAGATTTGATTTACACATATCTGAAAATCTAACTGTTGGATCTTCAAATAATTTACATCATTAGAAAGATCTTTTCAAAACGAATCCAACGGTTGCAGTTTCGGGAAATTCCGACGGTCGGATCTCCCGGTACAATCGTTTGAAGTTTCGATTTCAAAATACGAACTGCAACGTCGTTATTCGATTATATATATATATATATATATATAATCGATTCTGGCGCTGTTTTTCTTCAGATTTGAATTAAACATTCCAGATAATCCAACCGTTCGATTTTTACAAAGTTGGTGCCGTTGGAAATATATTCCCAAAGCAAACCCAACAGTTGCGGTTTCGGGAAAATTCGATGGTCGGATCTCCCGCACTAATCGTTTGAAATCACGGTTTCAAAATACGAAATGCAGCTTCGTTATTCGATATATTTCAATTCTATTTATACATATATATCGATTCTTCGATTTCAAAACCATATGATTTTCATACATTTGATAAAACTGATATTTTTATCCAACTGTTTTCTATTTCAACACTTCACTATTTTTAACAATTCATGTATATAATAAAAATGTGATTTTTTTAATGTAAAACAATTTATTTCAAAACAAGATTATTTTATATAGTTCATATTGATGATAAAAATAGGATTTTTATTATGAAACAATTTATTTCAAAACAAGATTGTTTTATATTGTTCATATTGATGATAAAAATAGGTTTTTTATTATAAAATAATTTCTTTCAAAATATGAATACCATTCAACACATGAATTTCAATTCAACGAACGAATATCGATTCAACAAATGAAGGTTTTCTATAGTTTATATATATAGATAAAAAGGTGATTTTTATATTTAAAAAACACGAATACCATTCAACACATGAATTTTTATTCAACGAATGAATTTCGATTCAACACATGAAGGTTTTCAATAGTTTATATATATATAGATAAAAAGGTGATTTTTATATTTAAAACACGAATACCATTCAACACATGAATTTCTATTCAACGAACGAATTTCAATTCAACACATGAAGGTTTTCTATAGTTTATATATATACATAAAAAGGTGATTTTTATATTTAAAACACGAATACCTTTCAACACATGAATTTCTATTCAACGAATGAATTTCGATTCAACACATGAAGGTTTTCTATTCAATGAATAAATATAGTTTCAACAAATGAAAATAATTCTAACACATGAATATTATTTAAAATTTCGGCAGCATAACGGCAGGGTAGTTAAAACCGGGACCGTCCCTAGTACGGCTCCTCGCTCTACCTTAAAGCCTCGCAGCTTTTGACAATGGGGAATCATGCATCTAGTTCGCACGCAGGCGGCATGTATATTTTTTTCATTTCCACAAACTAATCCTATGTGGTTTCAACCAAATATTTCTCAACCACAGACGGGTATTTTTCAACCACAATCAATCAATTTCAACCACAAACAATTTCAATCAACCATTCGCTATCAATCAATTTTCACACCAATCACAACCAATAAATATCGTCCATGGTTTGTGGACGAGGGGTGTATATATATATATATATATATATATATAGCATTTCACTTCTATTTCAACACATATATAATTTTTACAATGCATATACAACTTATACATCGAACGTACAACTTATACAATGCTTATACAAGAGGTGTACAACGCTTATATAAATCATACATCGATTATATAATTTATACAACGTCGTTTTCCATATCATTTATAATTTAGAAATCTCACATTGGGTTCCACTCCACCAAAAATAGCAGAAGGCCCAGAAAAATATGCGGTCTCTTCTAGTAGGTAGAAGACGTCCGCACGAGTCCACTGTCTCTTGTTTCACTGGATTTCGATCACACATGAGAAAGATATGATTTTTCAAAGTTTGCAACACTTAAAAGTGTAAAAACAGATTAAAATAAATAAAGCCGTATGTTTTCCATACCTATTCAAAACTAGGTTTAGATTTAACCTCCAATCCGCTGTGCTTCGTCCCGATCAGGTTACGCCACCTCGTCAAGCTTGGAACAGGCTTCAAACGCCTGGTGGTGGAGCTCCATTCGGTGAAGAGACCAAGGCGCAGCGACGGTCGAAAGCTCCGAAGTTTGGAGCGGTGCTTCTCGCTGGTGGAGCGACGAAAGGGGGTGAAGTCGGTGTTGATTTGAAGAGGAGGAGATGAACTTCAAAAAGTTGCAAAGGGGCTATGGGTCATGATGAAGGGATCGGCCAGAACGGAGGAGAGAAGGTGGAAGAAGCCTTCCGCCGTCGACCTGGGGATAACGAAGGATTTTCGAATTTTTTTAATATTTTTAATTTATGAATGGAAATTTATGATTGGTCGATATATAATAATTTGAAAATTAGGGTTTTTCACAAATGAACTCCTTTTCAAACTCAACGACTGTCGTCCCTAGCATTTTACCCCCATTCTGAACACAATGGGATATGTTTCGTAGGCCCATTCGGCTGTTTCAGTCAGTTTTCCTTCAATTTAAAATGTATAACATTCAATATTCGATTTGAACGTACATTTCAATTTGCCAGGGCCACAAACTGATTCGAAAAATTCCACAAAAATAAATCTAGCTATGTTTTGACTATACGGTCCCAACAAAACAAGTTTCGTCGAATTCTGAGACAGTTTGAAAAATGGCCCATTTTTAGTCGATCCAATTTAACTGTAATTGACCAAAACACATTTTCCTTTGCCACGCTCACATACTCGCTTTAAAAATTATGAAATTTGAAACCTAGCAATAACTTCACATCCCGGATCCAACAAAAGTGGTTTCGTCGAATTCCGAGGTCCTTTGCAAATTGGCCAATTTCACGGGCTATATAAATTCCATAGCGGCCTTTCTGAAAATTCATTTGGCCATAACTTTTGCTTTCCGCTATGAAACTTCAATTTTTCAGATTCGTTAGAAAGGTATTCACTAACAGATTTAAATATTTTTGGTTTTACTCAAATCCGTTTTGTTTTGCACCTGGTAGAGTCTATCGAAGTTTGAATTCAAATTTTGAAACTACCGCGCCTTTTAAGGCCTTGTTTATAATTCAAAGTAATTAATTCATTTTCAAACGTCGATTTAAACTCACTTTTCATTGCTATTATTTAAAATATTTATTTTAAATATTTAAAATCCACTATTTTAGCCAATTTAAAAAATTTAAATTGGTTCAGATTTTCCGGGTTGTTACAAACGATTTCGAGATTTGTAAGACAAAGAGAAGTGACCGGAAAGCGGGAGAAGAATTCAACCATGCAATCCTTATAGAGTTCATAGACTTGGCGGGACAAAACAGCTATTGGAAGCACTGATTAACTGCCCTCAAACATCGTTTGTAAAGATGAAGAAAAGCTAGCAGAAGACGAATGGATCATCCATTCTCATTTGTGAAGAAGACAACATTGTCTGCGAACAATAACGAAGAAATAATGGGACATCCGCTTAGGATACCAAATCCTTGGATTTGTCTCGCGATCGTAAGAGAATGCATCCCCCGAAAAAAGCCTCAACCATGATGACAAAGAGAGTTGGGGAGAACGGGTCACCTTGGCGTAGACCTCCGCCCGAACAAAAATATACACTTAGTTAAACCGTTGATAAGAATAAAGAGCCAATAGTTAGAAATGAGTCTCCAGATAAAATCTATGAGAGCCTCAGGAAACCTAAAGGCTTGTAGGACCCATATAATGAACAACCGTGGCATGCAATCGTAAGCTTTCTCCATATCAAGCTTAATCACTACATTAGATCCATGAATCTTTCAATCAATTTGAGGGATGAGTTCTTGAGCTAAAAGGATATTGTCAGTAATTAGGCGTCCTATGACAAAACCAGCCTAAGACGATGAGATAACACGGTCAAGAGTTTAAGCTAGCCTTGAAGAAAAAATCTTAGAGATTACCTTGTTCGAACAGTTACATAGACTAATCGGTCTAAAGTCAACACATGATTGGGGATTTTTCAACTTTAGAAATAAACATCAGATTGGTTGATTTCCACCCATTAGAGAGTGAACCTTCTGAAAAGAAATATTGGATCGCCAAGGAGAAGTAGAGATGAATGATCGGTCAGGTACGACAGTAAAATTCTATGTTGTAGCCATCTGAACCACTATCACTATACTTGCTCAGGGCAAAGTCATATGAATAAATTTCTTCCAGCATAGGAGAACTGCAAAGAAGGGAGCCTCTTTTGAAAGCACCAAAAGAGGAAAAGAAAATAAGATAGTCTGGACAGCCTAGTCGATAAAAGGACATTGAACAAAATTCTAGAAATGGGAAATGATTGTCTCTTCTACCTCTTCTGGGGTCGAGGTCAAATTAAGATCAGAAAGAAAATATGGCGAATAGACAAGATATTCTTCTTCTTCTTCTAACCATAAATTAAAATAATTTCAATTTAGATACGTCATCGATGATCCATTTAATTATCACTTGCTGATAAAGAAAATAATTCTCTATTCGCAGCTCTAAAGAAAAGGCGCTATAGGCTTGAAATCATTCCTCCTTGTATGAGGCCAATGAATCAGCATCATAAGACGTTTTCGCTAGGCTAAGAGTCTCTTCCACTGAACGAACAATGATAAAAAATATTCTTAAACACCTGGGTGTTCCAAACCTTCAGACAAGATTTGAGACGCTGGAGTTTGAGAAAGAAAACTGCTATAGAGAAACCTATTATAGGGAGAGACTAAGATTCCTCTACCAAAGGGATGAAGGGACGATGAATTCTCTACATGGACTTGTATCGAAATGAAGAAGTACCAAATATAGCAAATAGAGAGAACGACAGAATCTTAAGAGCATAGTCCAAGCTTAAACGGTGGAGATGGGATACAAAAAAGAGAAGTGGAGGCTAAACCACCACACGAACTGAACTCTTGATCGAGATGAGAAAAAATTATATTGGGCCCCTCCTAGTTATTACACTAGGTAAAAGAAAAACCAACATAAAAACCCATCAAATAAACAAGATTGGATAAAGAAAGAGTTAAAATCCTCCACCGTCGCTTTATTGATTGAGGATCCCCTTCTCTTCTATGACTAACATGAAATGACATTGAAATCTCCACCTACGATAGAGGTGCTAATCCCGTGCAGAAGATGTGATAGAATATCTTACCATAGACATAATTGCTTGAAGCGGTCACATTTTGGTAAATGTAGAAAATAGAAAAGAGGATGGAAAAAAAAGAACCCGAACATTCAATAGACATGAGTTGAGGAGAATCAAAGATAAGCCTTAAAGAAATTCCATTATCCCAAAGAATCCAGATCGTGTTTGAAATGTTGAGTAAGGCCCTCTCCCCTCTAAGTCAAGACGCAGGACAAGGTCGGAGAGCACTTTTGAACCCACAAATGGTTCCTAAAGAGCCACTAGGAAAATAGAGTGCTTCTTGACGATGCACGAAAGAGATATCGTTGTTGATTTCTCTAATGCTTTAGAATAAAAAGTTTGCCATTTTTGTAATCGAAATAAGAAAGAGAGAAAATCTCACCACTAAAAATCGAAAATAAGAAATAATCAGATCAGATAGAGCATGTGATGGGTAGTCCTAACGAACTTCTCATCCACAGCGGGTGAAGGAGTGCAAATAAAGAGAGAGGTAAATGAAGAGATCAAACATCCCTACGAGAAGAGCAGAGTCCGATGGGCGAGTACGTCATTAGTGGATTCCTCTACTGACTCCAACACCCAGTCTTCACGCTTAGCAGAAGCGAGCTGAACCAACCTACATGAGTAGGAGTTCCTATCTAGGCGTCTAACCTATAGTTGATGACCCTATTCTCGCCGGGACAAAGAAAGGGAACAAAATGAGAGATAAATCTATGAGATGGAGGATGTCAAAACGTCAATAAATTACATTCCCTCTTGTGGTGTGGACTCCGCTATTGCGGCACTTGCATAAAATGGGTACTCGTAAGACCGAGATAAGTCAAGAAGGCGGGAGAGAGAATAATCCCTCTTACAAGTAAAGGATTAAAAAAACACCAAGAAACACCCCTGTGGTATTCTCTACTTTGATTTGTTACAACTTGCATAAGTAAAAAGTATATTTATATGCAACATAATAGGTTTATTTGTACATGCCTAAATCCTAATATCTGTTTAGCATGTTTATCCAAATGCTCTTAAGATAGTGTAGTATCCAAGTAATCATTAGCCTTTAACCAGTCTTTTGTTTAATGTTAAGTGGTGGATAAGTGCGCTCCTCCATATTGTATGAGTTAATTTATTTCTCTATGCTCTAGAATTTGACACAAATGTGTGTATATATCTTCATGCAGCCTCTTCATTTGAACGTATTTTCCTATAACACAAAACAAGAATGTATAAATAATTTTCTTCAAATTAATTCATAGAAAAAACAGCCATTTCGCCCATGAGTACATGAGTGTATAATAACATGAATATATTTTTATATTTTAATAACACACTAATATGACATGAGATTATTTAAAACAAAAATAAATATATAAATAAAAATATGCAACTTTTTGTGCAAATAAATGAACATGAAAAAAACTTACAGGCAAGGTCGCATATTATCTCAGATGGCTCGTGAATCCACGCCTGCTCGTGCAAATTTCATTCAACTGCAAACTCCATTGTAACACAATTTTGCATAGAATACATAATAAAAACATCAATAATAGCTGAAAGGAGGAAGGTCGAGACTGGGAAGGAGTCAAGTTATCCTCAGGACCAGAGACAGGAGAGTCCAAAGAAAAGTTAGTGGCTTTAGGCCTAGGAACCCACTTCTTAACAGGACGCTTTTGAAAAAGTGTCTTTTCTGGGATGAGGATTTCCACGGAGATCTTTCAAGCATCGACTAAATGACCAAAGAAGTGTCATGTCTCGCAAATATCTGGTTTTCAATTTTGTCTAAAAACATTTCTAAACCTTCGATACAAACCTTAAGTTATAAGGGAAGCAGTTTGTTTAGAGTAATCTCAATCGAAGCCTTTGCGAAAATATTTTTTTTCTGGTTGCTGTATTTGAATCAAAGGATTTTAATTTACCAACATGGATAAAATGCCAATTAAGACCTAACAAAGTCCGAAGAGTAGAAGGAATATGAGTAAAAAAAGTCCAAACGGGTATAGGAAGTACAAATTCTTCGGCTTTATCAACTGATAGATATGGGAGTAAATGGACCAAATGGGACCGGCGGTGTCTCAATCTTGTTTATAAGAGATTCAGACGAACATAGACCAAACAAGCTTTAAGTTCGAGAACTTTTCATACTAGTCGAACAGTTTAAGGCCAATGTTCAGAAAATAGAAAAACATCAAACGTTTGGGACAGACTGAACGATGGTGTTGTAACACCCCACCTCCGTTAACGTCACTCGCAAAGGGAATGCCTTAACTTTGATGGAGCGTTTTAGTAGATAGAACAGAAATTTACAAGACAGATAAAACAGTACTTGAAAAATTTATAACTTTATTACAACAGAAACCGAAATAAGTTTAGTTACATCTTTTCAAATCACAATATCAGAATTTAAGTACAAAATATCGGTCTTGTACAAAAGCCTTTAGAATGCATAGTTTTTAAAGTCATAATCCCCAACATAAACTGCCATGGAAAGATAGAGCCAAAGCCACGCGATACTTCAAGAAGAGAAAATCCGGAAGTCCAAAAAGTCCGGAAGTCCAGTGACTTTCAGCATACGAACATATAATAATATCGTGACATGAAAATAAAGCTGGATAAGAGACAACATCAACAGGAGTAACCGGTATACTTAACCTAAACAGAAGAAACAAAATGATATAGCCTAAGTTATGCTTCTTACTTAGGTCTTACTTCTCTACACTAATACT
Organism: Allium sativum; assembly: GCA_030737875.1. Classification (NCBI taxonomy): domain Eukaryota; kingdom Viridiplantae; phylum Streptophyta; class Magnoliopsida; order Asparagales; family Amaryllidaceae; genus Allium; species Allium sativum. The sequence continues at coordinate 253,101,631 of CM060920.1, forward strand.
AGTATAACAGGATTAGGTGTTACCCTAATGTCTAAACTGAAACAGAAACGGAACAGAATAATCTATATAGAAACAGAATGCCAGTAATGGGCCTTTACCACCCCAACAGACATAAGGTACATAAAAGAAATCAGAGACGGAAACAGAATAATCCTACGGAAACAGAATGTTAGAATTAGGTGTACACTAGTAAATGGGCCTTTACCACCCCAACAAATGGTACCACGCAGAAACAGACAGGTGTTACCACCCAACAGAAACAGACGGTACCCCAACAGAAACCGACAGAACTAAGTGTACCCTAAATCAACCCCAAGCGATCGGCTCCATAATACATAAATACCCGGTGCCAGCCCCACAGAAGGGTGTATCACTCCCTAAAGTGGAAACCTTTGAATGAAACAGACCTATTTACAGATGTTACGGTGTCTTACATCCTCAGAGGCAGACCGACATCCATGCACGCACATGACCCGGTTGGAACGCACCATTAACACCCCCATGCCATTATCAGAATAAACCGCTTATAATTAGTTCAGTAAGCGTGCCCGGACCCTACCTACAGTTGGGTCATAGTTTTGATACCAAAAAGGGTTATTGACTAATATGGGTCCTAAATAACAGATGACACGAGTATTTTCCCACCTAACCTTGTGTCCCCAGACTAATGGATTTCAGATTAACTTGTTTACAAGTCTTCAGACCTACAGAGTTCAGATCAACTAGTTCACAGATCAGAAAATCAGTCAACAGGTTTTCAGACTAGCGGATCAGATGTATAGTTTTAACAGGCTTACAGATTGTCTAACTTTGTATTGGGCCTACAGATTCATGAAACAGGTTTATTAATTCATCAGTCCAGTGGGTTTAGCCCTATCCACCCAATACGTTTCAGACATCATATTTATCTCAGATTTGCATTAATTAAACATTAATGCGCAGACCTCTCACATTAGGTCGGTAGCTTGTGGCCGCTGGATAAGCCGGGTTGTTCCGGGCAGACTTCTGCCACAAGCCAGACCTAACCTCGTGTCTAAGCATATTTTAGTTGTGCATACGACCTCTCACATTAGACTAGCAGTTTGCGGTTGCTGGTTAAGACGGTTGGGTCCGGGCAGGCTTCTACCGCAAACATGAGTCTAACCTCGTGTCTCAGCATTTTATTATAACTAGTTTATTCCATTACAAATTATACAACAATCAGACTAACAGATTTGACTTCTTTTCAAGTCACAGCAGATTAACCAAATTAACATGTTTTACTCAATCTTAGGTCGAGCCTATGTATTTTCATACACAAGTTACAATCATTTAGCTTTTCAACAGATTTAACAGATTTAGCAGCTCAGGCGGTTCAACAGATTTAGCAGATTAGGCAACTCAATAGGTTTAGCAGATTAGGCAAAATTAGCAGATTAGGCGATTCAACATATGTAATAGTATAGGCAATTCAACATATTAAGCAGGTAACAGGTTTAGCACATTAGGCAAATTTAACCTAATAAGCAGATAACAGTTTTAGCCAATTTAAACATTCCTTAAAGTCCTATTCATATATCTTGCCTAATTCATAAGGTAATCCTAAACTTATATGCCCAAATTATGGTCATAATCCACCATATAACATATGTCCCAATTTTTAGTTAAACTTGCATAGTTCAGAATATTCTCCAAAAACCTTACATATAAATTATGCCAAATATAGCCATTGATTGCAATGCATGTCACATATCCAAACCCCCCCCCTTTTACTTAGGTGTATTCACACTTAATAATTATCCAATCTTAATATGAATCTTTACACCTAAGTTAAATGCAAATTAATCCTCTTTTTCCCAAATTTCAGACTATAATATATATAGTATGTCCAGATCTAGATCTTGAATTACAACTTGTACTATGCATCCAAATCAGTTACATGTCCACAGTTAAACTTTAAGCCACAAATCCCAAGTCATATGTCTAATATTCTTTATGCCTCAAAACTCAAGACATATGTTAAATACACCTTATGTTTTAAATACAACAAGCGCAATTATATGTCTCAGATTTATGTTCTAAGTTCAACCTATGTTCTTTATGTTCTAAGTCACAATAATCCTCTCCTTCCAAGTCATAGATCGTCTTATGCAATATGCCATAAATTTATGTCCAGAATTACAACATGCATTGTATCCTCAAATTAGTTAATTGCCCAAATATGCCTTATTCAATATTCTTTCCAAATTTAGCGTTTATGCGTTCATCTCTTATGAGATTTGGATCAGGCTCGTGGTAGCCTAGCTATCAAACAAAAAGAAAGAAAGGAGGAAGAAATACAGAATAATAAAACAGAGGAACATATCTGATAAATAGAAAAGGGCCTAATCTCAGATTCAGAATTATAATTATGTCAAGATCATGGTTAAATTTCATATCAGAAAATAACTGCACTTGCCTTGATTGGATTATAGAAGAAGAGTTGTAGTAGTTCTCTTTTAATCTTATTCAGATTTGGAAGAAGATGCACTTGTTCTAGTTTTGATCCCAACAGAGTAGCGACGCCATTATTTTATTTATTTATTTCTATTATCTCAGAGGCAGCATAAGGTAAGAAGAATGGTGTAAAGAGAATGGGGCTAGGGTGCTGTTTATATAGGATTTCAAACTAATTAGAGTCGTCGATAAAGCTAGAGTTAATCAAGGCCATCCATCTCAAGAGAAGCCAATCAGGAAGTGACAAATCAGCCCTATTGACACAGCCAAGCCCCAGAAACTAAGCCAGGACCAGACCAAGCAGGTCAGGTCGACCTGTAGGTTGACTCCCAGGTCGACTACATGGTCGACCTGGGTACCCAGGTCGACCCCTTAGTCGACCTGGGTCCTGGGCGGGAGAATTCCCGCCTAGCCCAGTTCTGGTCCAGTTTTGAATTTTGAACTTGTTTTTGGACTGTTTAACTTTTAAATCGAATTCTGAAACTTCCGAAGGTCATAACTCTTTCATACGGAGTCCGATTTACGCAAACTCGGACTCTATCAAGCAGAATTCCGAGACGGACGCAATTTGCGTAACCCGTTTCCCTTAATTCTATCATTTAGAATTAATTATACTTTAATTTGTTTATTTACTGTTAACAGAAAATTGGGGGTGTTACATTCTCCCCTCCTTAAAGGATTTCGTCCCTGAGATCTTCAAGTTAAGAAGAATGCATCCTATCATCCAATCATCCATCTACTCAACCATCATCCACAAGCAACCATTGTCCTTAAAAGTGTAACAACCCGTATTTTAATAACGTGTTATAACTATAAATCAAGGCAGAATTAAATTTTAAAATAAGAATCAAGGGAAACGGGTTACGCCATTACGTTCGTCTCGAAATTCTGCTTGAAAACGAGTCCGAGTTTACGAAAATCGGAATCCGTATGACCAAGATATGGCTCTCCAAAGTTTCAGAAAATTCCAGAGTTCAAAACAGTTCGAATTCAAGTTCAAAATTTGAATTTCAAAACCCAGACAGACTGGGCGGGAAAAATCCCGCCAGCACCAGGTCGACTGAGGAGTCGACTGGGCAGTCGACCCCCCCAGACTGGGCAGTCGACTTGGGTGTCGACCTGGTCACCTAGCCTGTTTTTGGGACAAATGTATCTGGTCTTGTTGCCTGTCCTGGTTCAGCTCCCTAAACCCTATATAAACAACCCCTGGCCCTAGACTCTCTATCACATTCTTATCCGGCCTTATGATGCTGAGGTTCTAACTGGAAGATAGAGAACAAGGAGGCTATTCAAGACTTCGTTAGATCTACGTTGATTTGGGGATTTTCTAGAGATTCTTCTTTTACTCTTTTGCTTTCTCTAGACCACGATCTGTAAGCCCTTTGTCACTCTTAGATCTAAACTGTAAATTTAACATAAACACGATGTAAACTGAAATTATGCCTAAACATGATAACCAGGTTGGATCTACCACTACAACAAAATGACCCTATTACAATAGTGGAAAACAGTTGTAAAATACTTTTTACAACGGTAGAGCCACTGTCGTCTATGAAGAAGTTGTAATAGACTGAAATCTTTTACAACTTTTATCCACCGTTGCGACACCATTGTTAAATGTATATTTTACAACTGTTTTCCACCGTTGTAGTAATACATATTACAACATTTTTGCACTGTTGTAGTAATAGATATTACAACTTTTTTTCACTGTTGTAGTAATTCCTACTACAATTAATTATAACAATATTATTTTTGTTTCGTTATATATTACATTTCATATAAAAATAAATATTTATATTGAATAAAATGATACTGCACTGAACTGAAATAATCAATTAAATATTTTATTTCAATACTTGAATTATTACAACTTTGTGATCCACTATCGTATAACTCACTTTTACATAATACAGTCATAACAATACATACATTCCTCCCTACAAACTGATCGCTCAACAAATCCGAGGCAGACGGTCTAGCTCTAGGCACATCACAAATGAGTATTTCGAGAGTGACCATTTCGATTAGGCACATCCCGAATGAGTAAATATATTTGCTCTGTGTAGTTCTCTTCGTATAGTTCAAGTGCCATGTATTCGGGCATTCCGGTCATTGTGCGTGTTGCATGGTTCCTTTCTACTACTGTTGCTTCCCCAAAATCTCCTATTTTAACTTGTACAATGTTCATACCCCAAAAAAGCAAAATTTAAACATGAAAGTCGGTTATTTTAACTTGCTTACCCCAAAAAAGAAATGCAAGCAATAGTTAAAAGGTAGGAAGGAACAAGTAAGAAAGAATCTGCGAGCTTCAAAATGGAACATAATTTTCAGTATTTTGTTTTACTATGCCAAAAAAAATTAAAAAAAATGAAATTGTCGTCTCCTTTTAAGAGCATGAGCTTTGCTAGAAATTAGCAGAAACAAGCAACAGCTTGCCACCACCAAGCAAAACCTACAAGCATATAAGCAAGATAACTAAAAATTTTTGCATCTAAATTGCAAGCATCAACACCACAAAACAAAAGAAAAAGTAATGGAAGCAAACATAAATAAATGATACCTTTGTTCTAAACACGGTGGAATTACCATAATGCAAAATCAACGGTGCTAATGTTCGAACTCATTTTACTATTCTCCAGCAGCCATGTCTTGTTTGAAAAAAAATGCCAGCAACAAGTGGTTGATATGCAGTAGTCTATGCATAAACCTGAAAGATGTAACCATCATAATTACAGGCTCAGCCCAGACCACTAAAAGCCATGTAGAAAACTCAATAGCTAAAATAAGATGCATTAAACTGTCCGTACGCATTCGCACCCATGGCAGTTTCAATTGCTAGAAAAAATCAATAAGACACACTCCCTAAAACTCCATAACATCAAACTCTGTACTAAGTCACCAAGGAGCCAAATATACATCACCTGTCCTTAAGTCTCCCATATGATGACGAACACAGCTCATATCAGTCAAAACCACAATAGTAAACAAACTGGTTCGCAACTCATTATCATATCTAACTGCTGTGCAAAGATTCTGGAAGCCACAACACACTAGTATACCAAAATTCATGCATCAAAAACTAACCAACTAATGGGCGACTCAATTCTAAAGTAGTACAAACAAACAACTATTTTATTTCGGTTTCAGATTAAAGTTGCAAACTTGAACAAAAGATTTATCGTGAGTGAGGAGGTACTCACTTACACTAAACAGCAAGGAGGTGCAGACCGTGTGCTCAACGGGGTGACTTTGATTGCAGAAGCGGTGCTAGGGTTCTTCAATTTGATTAGGGGGAAACTCGGTTGCCGCTGGCTCACCTGCGAACAAGGCTTCGAAGGCGGTTATGGTGGTTCAAGCGACGTCAGGGAGGTGGAGAGAGAGCGGTGACGAAGGCTCCGGCCATTATTTTAGGGAAAGTTCGAATTTTGATTTAGGGAAAGGAGTTTTCTCTTGGGTGGCCATTGTTCTAAGCTTTGGGGAAAAATGGAAAAATGGAATTTGGAATTGTCGTCGAATAATTCGGTCCGGATAATTTCAATGGGTTTCGGGAGATCTTGAATTTGGATTAGGGTTTGGGAGGACATCTGGAGGCTGGAGTTCGAATTGACGAGGTGATTACATCCGAAAATTTCGTTTTGGAGCCAAGAAATTTCGTTTTGGAGCCAAGAAATTTCGTTCCTTGGAGCCAACGTGGCATGTTGCGTTACATGTTGCGTTACATGCCAAGAAATTTCTTTAGCCCCTAGCATTTGCGTTACATGCCATTCAGATCAAACGTGGCATGTTATTTTGTACTTTTTTGTTCAATTTATTACTATAATTATTAGTAAATACTGAAATTTAACTTGTAACCACTTTTGCATATTATAAAATTTTATTGTTAAGTACTAATTAGTAGCATTTAATAGTGAATTATCTGTTAATTAAATTACAGCCATTAAATTTCATTGTTTAATTTGCAGTTAACATGACCGTCAGTTTTCCATCGGTTACAATTAAAATTTCACCAAAACTTAGAGAATTAAAAATTATAATTTAGAATTAATATGTAAATTTTTATATTAAATATAAATATAATATGAATTTCTTGAGAATTGATTTTTGCTAAAATATTAAATATTACTGATTAATAATAGTTATTATTAATAATTACCTATTTCTTCAAAGTTATAATTGAATTCCAACTATTAAAAGTGAATTATTATGTAAATGTTATTGATTATATACTATTAAATATTTAATAGTAATTTTTAAAAAGTAACTATTATTTATTAATCATCAATTAAGCATTTTTTATCTAATCTAATAGTAATTAATAGTAATTGATATTAATTTGTAAATTTATTATTGAATATGAATTATTCTTAAATGTTAATATTACTAATTATTAAATATAAGTTGTTATTAATATTTAATAGGTTTCTAATACAAGAAATAGAAAAAAGAGTTACTAAAAATAAGTTTAAACGACTTTCTAATTTAACTATTAATTATCAGAAATTAATTAGTATATATTAGTTATATTAGAAAAAGAGTTACCAAATCAAATTTTACTTATTAATAATAGTTATTATTTAACTATTACTTATTTCAACTTAGATATAATCGATTAATAATTATTAAAAGCCGATAATGTATGTTACTAATTATTGATTAATAAGCAGTTAACATACATTAACTATTAAAAATAAATTACTAGTTATTAAATAGTAGTTATTTAATAATAATTAATAAATATTATTGATTCCTAATTTTATTATTAATTATTAGTTATTATTAAATATTAATATAATTGGTTATTAAATATAGATATTATAAACATGAAGTTTGTAATGGGCATCTATTACAACAAACAAAGTAAAAAGTTGTTAAAAATATGTTTATTATAACATTAGGGAACTGACAGTTGTAAAAAACCATTTATTACAACGGTGTTTTTACCACCGTTGTAAAAAATCATTTATTACAACGGTGCTTTTACCACCGTTGTAAAAACCCATTTATTACAACCGTGCTTTCACCACCGTTGTAAAATTAAAGTTGTAATATGGTGTTTTTGTTGTAATGTACCATGGTATATCTTTGATCTATGACTATCTCTTTTAGATCTGTTATTTTGGATCTAGTTTTGTACACCCTAGATCTATTCATCTTAAATTTTGACTTGTGGAATATTAGTATGAACTTGATTTGGACATATTCATGTTTAATCTAAAACCCCCATGACCTTTATCTTGACATGCCTGTGATGTTGAATTTATTATTGGGGTTACTATCTTATGTCAATCCTTTACCATGTCTATCACCATATTTTGCCAAGTTGATGTTGAGACCCTATTTCATATGCCTGTAATGTTATAATCATCATGCTTAACTTGTGAACACCTTTGCCATCCTATGACTATCCTTTTTGTGTTATATCCCTATTTTGACATGCTGTATTAATGCGAATTCATGTACGTTGGGGATACGTTTTGGGGTAGATTAGGCAAACTTGAAATTGGCTATGGAATTGACATGATATGACATGAAAACTTGACATGAGAATAAGCTTGAAAACATGAATTTGGGACATGACAATTAGATAACTTGAAAGTGGCCAACTCGAGGTTGGGTTGAATTTGCAACGTAAATCTGCCCGGAACCGCCCGACAAATCCAGTAGTTGCAAATAATAGGACCCAATGTGGGTAGTTGGTCATATAGCACTTTAAACCCGAGGTTAGACTAGGTTATGGTGTAAAGCTGCCCGGACCCGCCCGACACATCCAGTAACCATAACCAAGTCTAATGTGAGAGGTTGGGGTGCGTTAAGTAAATTAATGCCACATGGTAAGGTTAAGTCATGGACCACTTGAATACACTTAACCAATTTGATACATGTTTGGATAGGGGTTAAGTCATGACCTTTTTAATGACAACACTTAACCCATTAGAAATCCTAGCCACGTGGTCCCTTTCAGCAGTAACCTACTTAGAAGTATCACGATACCCTGGGGACTAGGCAGGGTAGGGCACGATTACTAGGCTGATTGTAAGCGACCAAGAATAACGGCTGAGTAAGGTGCGCCAGTGTAGGTTCAGGCGGACTAGGGTCGTGCACTTAGTCCGGAGTTGAAAAAGTAGGCATGGGCACCCGTAGTACTACATTGTGCGTGCTTGATTTGTGTCAGTGGTTGACACCCTAGGACCTGATACACCCTAGGGTGGACCTAGCACATGTGACTACATTCCGCGATTGGGCCGTATAACACCGACACACGACGAATAAAGCTGGTCGATTAGGATGGACTGTTGGACCCCGTATTGGGTCATTTCATGTTATCGGGTTTAGGGATCATTTCTGGATTTATACTTGACATGGATTTGGACACTAGTACAGTTAGTGCAGTAAACCTTGTATATGCGATGCCACTCTTATCTTGTTACCTTTTATTATCATGCCAGCCCAGTTATTATCTTTATGTTTAATCTCAGTTTCTCATGTCCAGTTAACTTTATTAGTTTTTATGCTGATAGTCACTAGGGCTTACCAGTCTTTTTGACTGACCCGTTTTCTTCCACCTCTTTTTCTTTCGTTCCCCCCCACCCCCCAGGTTCTCAGGGAGGAAACTCTAGCTCTTAGCTTGGACTTTGCTTGCTTTCTGACAGCTCATGTACGGTTTGGTCTTGAGCTATGCTATGGCTGCACTCATGCTCTTTTTGAGGAATAATATTGGGCTTATGTTTTTTTAAGTACTTTGCTTCTTTAGAACTTGATGTAATGAAATAATAACTTGATATTTTGATGTAAGAGGTTTTGACTCTATTTTCCACGTAATGAGATTTGGTTAAATTTATATCCGCTGCTTTATATACTCTGTTTAATTTATGTTCTGTCTTGTGTTATCTCTGTGCCTGTTTACTAGATAATACCCCTCCAAAACTAGTGCATTCCCTGAAACACCCCACATCCGTTAGGGTCACTCTAAAAGGGAATGCCCTAATTTTGGTGGAGGTTTATAAGTATAAGTCACAGATATACAAGACAGAATATAAGAACACATATTTTTTGAACAGCGGAAAAACAACAACTTTTATTTCATAAAAGATATGTGTTACAACAACATACCATAATTGTCTTACAATACTTCAAAAAAAACATAACATCTTCATGACTGTCTTGATTACATTATTTAAAGAAGCATAAAGAAAACATAAATAAACTGCAAAAGTCCCATAGTTGTTGTCCAAAGCCATAGTCCAAAACGAAAAGATCCAAGCAATACATTCTTTCTCTTCAAGCTGGATATGAAGGCTGGTCAAGCTGCGGTATTCCCTCCCTGTGGACCTGAGGGGGGGGGGAAACGGAAGAAAAGAAGACGAAAGAAAAGTAGAGTCAGACATAAATCCTGAGTAAGTCTAGGACTATTCAGTCTATGAATAAAGAACTGGGTATGATAAGTATAAACTAGAAATGGGAAAGCACCATAAACTTAGTTAAGTTGTCTAGGGTCGAATATACTATCGTACCCCATATTAATCTCTGTACCCGTATAAACTAGTTCCCAACAGGCACCCCATAATCAGGGTGAAGTGATCCATTTTATGATGATCGACTCCTACTCGCATAGTTACATGTGTCTTACGGCCCCCGATGTTGTAGTTACCTATGTTGGTCCCACCATGGGGTGTATCAAGTCCCATGGTGGCGGCCCGACACAATCCTAGAATGCACAGGTATGCTACTGGTGCCCAGTGCCTTATTTTTCTGCGCTGGAGTGTGTGCACGCCCGCACCCCGTTAGAACCTACACTGCTGCACCACCGCCGTCGATTTGACCTCTTACAATCAGCCCAGTAATCGTGCCCCACCCTGCCTAGTTTCAGGGTATCATGATACACCTTATAGGGTTACTGCTGAAAAGGGTCCCCCGCTACTAGGTTTTCTATCTCTAGCCAACATGCTAAGTTGGTTAAGTGTTTTATAAACCTAACCCCCAATCAGTATGTTTAGTTTAGCATGTTCCATCTTGATTAAGTATTAATATAATTTACTTAATCCTATCAATCCTGACTCAGCCTTAATTGTCTTATTAAAGCCTTGACCTCTCACATTAGACAGGTATTGTTGTGGCTGCCTGTTGCCGGTTGGGTCCGGGCAGTCTTACGCCACAACTCAGTCTAACCTCGGGTCCTTATTGGGCTCCATGTTTAACCACCCACATTGGATAGGTATTGTTGTGACTACTGGACAGCCGGGCGGTTCCGGGCAGGTTTACATCACAACTCAATCCAACCTCGGGTTAAACACATCGTATTTTCTACATTTACATATTTTGTCTTTCTTCTTTATTTTCTTATATGTAAATATTTGCGGCCCATTATTCAAAATCAATTTAAGCTAATGGTGTAAAGGTTTACACCAATCATGGGCCCAACCCATTCTTGAATTTGGGCCCATCTACATTTATATTTTCATTTATTAATTAATTTGGCCCAACGCTATTTCCCCCGTTTAATACGTTCGTTTATTATAATATATGTTGGGCTTAGCCTTTTAAGCCCAACTTAGCCACGTGAAAAAGGGGAGGCTTAAAACGTGATTATATACACAAAAAGGGGAATGTGAGCGCATGAACTTACAACATAACGTTGGAACTACAAAATAGAAACTGGTGTACTTGCATTGTGGTAACATATACTTTGGTCATAAAGCATAAGTGACATGAATCAAACCATGTAAACTTGTAATTAAGTTAAGAATCTAACTAAATTAGATATCATTATTGACACATAGTCTTAACTACTACATAAACCTATATTTTTACTTAGGCATAATGTCAAACATAAGCAAATCATGTTTATAAAATTACTATATGTTTACAAAGGTGCTTACTTTTGTAACTAATACAAAAGTATAGTTCAACTAGAATTATTCCAACTTAATCATGATTTTTAGTCTATTCACATAATCATGGCACAAATATACCCAAACATGAAATGATGGTTTTTAATCTATTCATGTAATCATGGCATAAATATTCCTAAACATGAAATCATGGTTTTTACTTTATTCATGTAAACTTGCAATTGGAATGTAAATCTAACTTGGCTATGTGTCACATATATTATCATATAATTCTTGTTAACAATATAGGCCTAACATGTTTTTCAATTAGGCATAATACCAAACATAGCCTAGTCATATTCATAAAATCAACATAAGTTCACAAAGAGGCTTACTTTTGTTTCTAATACAAAAGTATGGTTTTATACATAGATCATAATTCCAACATAATTTCATATGAATCATAATACCCCAAATTTGATCCAATTACACACAAAGTGATTTTGTACAAAAATATACATTATGTTGGCATAGTAGCAAAACCACATACTTGCATGAATCTCAATTAAACAACCACAAAACATGTAGCTTCAACATGAATTACATAATTGCGAATATCCAATCATATACTTGCATGAATCTCAAATAAACTACCGCTAACATGTAGTTTTTATCATGAATTACATACTTGCGAATATCCAATCGTTATATCACAACATTCCAAATCGATTAGAATCATAGCAACGCACAAATATGAATTACTATCACCACAAATCAAGTGTAATTATCATTTTACACAAATCAAACACAGTTATTTAATTCATATCGGAATAGTACTCTACTTACAATCGTGTGACGATTTCTTCAATTCAGGAATCTGAATTCTGGATTTGGAGATGCTATTCCTTTGATGTAGGCGTTGATTTGATTTGTTTAAGTTTAACTTGTAGTTGCTTTATGCTTTAGAGTTTGTCTCCTAATTGTCTCTCAAATTGGTGGCTACTCCTAATCATTCCTCAGCAGCATGATGGCCTCATTCTTATTTTTGAATGAATAGATCAGGTAGAGTCTAGGGTCATTTTTATAGAGTTTATGAATTGATTCGGACCGTCGATGTAGCTTGGGTTAATCGTAGCCATTCATTCGAAAGAGAGACCAATCAGGAGCTGACACCTAGCCCTAGTGACAAGGCAAGGCTCAGAAAATCGACCAAACACAGACCAGGCCAACCAGGGTGGGCTGGGTTCGACCTGGCTCTGGGGCCAGGTCGACAGCCCAGTCGACAGCCCTGTCGACCTGGCTAGCCCAGGTCGACTGCCAAGTCGACCTGGGTGCCTTAGGCGGGAATTTTCCCGCCCTGGCCAATTGGGCCCGATTTTGAATTTTTAAACTTGTTTTTCTGAGCTGTTTTCGTCTGTTTGAATTTTAACCTGAATTCTGAAACTTCCGGAGACCATATCTTCTTCATACGGACTCCGTTTTTCGAAAACTCGGACTCTATTTCGCGTATTTTTCCGAGACGAACACAATGGCGTATCCCGTTTCCCTTAATTCTTTTATTTGAAATTAATTATACTTTAATTTGTGAATTTTACGGTTATAGAATTCACGGGGTGTTACATTCTCCCCCACTTAAAAGGATTTCGTCCCCGAAATCTTCAAGTTAGGAGGAATGTATATCCTAACATCCAATCGTCCATCTATTCATCCATCAAACACGAGCATCCATTGTCCTTAAAAGACTTCTAATGCTTCATGATCATATGCGAAGTGTGTGTGTGTACGTGTACTTATCTAATGCGAAATCAGGCGGTCTACTGATTCAGTTGACCTCCTTAATGCGAATTATGTAAGTGCCATGAATCCATTATGTATGCAAATTTTCCTATTCACGATTCTACATGAGTGCACAATCATTCATACAAATGCAACATCCATATGACAACACATTAAAGTTCAACCATATACGAATGCAAACATATATGCATATGCAATATGAAGTGACTGAGCCGATCTAAAACCTAGATTGTGTGTGTATATGCAACCACGAGCAACCACTAGCAATCACTTGCAACCACTTGCAACCATCATCCATAACATGTTTCAACTACATGTTTTCATCCAAAGAGTTTCTAGCTAAAAGATAGGGTCGAGGAGATATACCTAAAAAAATAGATAAAAGCGCAACTTAAGGAAAAAGAAAGATCAAGGATGTACCCTCAAAAAGAAAAGGGTAGGCAACGCGTATTCTAGCTTCAGTTTCCCAAGTTGCATCTCCTTCGGCGTCGCTCCACTAAACTTTGACGAGTTTGACTTCGCGGTTGCGCAGCTTTTTCACTTCCGTTCCTAATATGCGGGTTGGAACTTTCCTCACGGTTGCTTCGCGCTCCACTTCAGCTTCTTCTAGGATATTTGGCTCTACCACTTCAGCAGACTCATGTAGACATTTTCGGAGATGTGAAACATGAAAAACGTTGTGAACTCCGGCCAGCTTTTCGGGTAGCTCTAATCTATAGGCCATTTTCCCAATTTTCTCGATGATAGGGAATGGCCCTACGAACCTTGGTGCTAGCTTTCCTGTGGTTCCAAAACGAACAACGTTCCTTAGCGGAGATACCTTAAGAAAAACTCTGTCCCCGACCTCAAATTCAAGGTCGGTCCTCCTCTTGTCGGCGTAGGATTTTTGTCTGTCTTGGGCCGTCTTCATCCTTCTTCGTATTAAGTCTACTTTCTCTGAAGTCTCTCGGATCATATCTGGTCCAAGTATGAGCTTATCAGTAGACTCCCACCAATAAGTGGGCGATCGGCACGGTCTTCCATATAAAGCTTCGAAGGGTGCCATTCCGACGGTTGCTTGATAGCTGTTGTTGTAGGCAAATTCCACCAAAGGAAGATGGTCTTCCCACGTTCCTCCGAAGTCAAGGACGCACAGTCTTAAAAGGTCCTCCAAAACTCTGTTCACTCTTTCCGTTTGGTCGTCGGTTTGGGGATGATAGGTTGTGCTCAAGCATAACTGCGTGCCTACCGCTTCTTGCAGACTCCGCCAAAACTCACTTGTGAAGATAGGGTCTCGGTCACTAACAATGCTGGATGGTATTCCGTGGAGTCGAACGATTTCCTTGAGGTAAAGAGATGCTAGGAATGAGGTAGTTCTTTTACTTTTGACAGGTAAAAAGTGGGCGCTTTTAGTAAGCCTATCCACTATTACCCAAATGCTAGTGTTGCCTCTCCTAGACCTAGGCAGCCCATCGATGAAGTCCATTGAGATGCTATCCCACTTCCACTGCGGGACCTCTAGAGGATGTAGCAGACCGCCAGGCTTTTTCTGTTTCGCCTTAACCTGTTGGCACACCATACACTTAGAAACGAATTCTGCCACGTCCTTTTCATGTCGTTCCAGAAGAAAGTTCTTTTTATGTCCTTGTACATTTTATCTCCGCCTGGGTGTATCGTCATCTTGGAGTGATGTGCTTCCTCCAGAACCCTCTTTACTAAATCCCTTGTCTGTGGGACGCATAGTCTTCCGTCTCGCCTTAGCAAACCCTTATCGTCGATGGAGTATCTGTTGAGGTGGCTTGAAGTCTCACCCCTAATTAGCCTATCAATTGTTTCCACAAGCTGAGGGTCTTCACGTTGTGCTGTCCCTATTGAGTCCACTAAAGTCGGGCGCACTTCGAGAGATGCTAGCAAGCCTGGTACAAAATCGGAGGAAGGCCTAAAGTCGAAGCTGGCTATAAACTCTAGGCTTTGTCTTTCAACAAACAGCGGGCTTAGGGTCAATTTCTTTCGGCTCAACGCGTCTGCCACTACGTTGCCTTTGCCCGGAGTGTAGGAGATCTCGAAATCGTATGAGGCAAGAAACTCCATCCATCTCTGTTGCCTCAAGTTAAGATCTTTCTGCGAGAAAAGATATTTCAACGATTTATGGTCAGTGTAAAGTTCGAACTTCTCACCTAGGAGATAGTGTCGCCAAGACTTGAGTGCAAAGACGATGGCAGCTAACTCAAGATTGTGGGTTGGGTAGTTCTTTTCGTGCACCTTCAACTGCCTCCCGCCATAAGCTACTACCCTTCCTTCTTGCATTAAGACGGCGCCTAGCCCTGTCCCACATGCATCTGTATAAACAGTGAACATCTTGTTCCCATCTGGCAATGTCAAAACTGGGGTTGTTGTAAGAGCCCTTTTTAGTCGCTGGAAAGCAAACTCGCAATCCAAGTCCCAATTGAACACTAGATTCTTCTTGGTCAATTTCGTGAGCGGAGCTGAGATTTTCGCAAAATCCCTTATGAACTTTCGATAGAAACCTGCTAGTCCTAGAAAACTTCGGACCTCAGTTGCATTCCTTGGTGTCTTCCAATCCTGTACCGCCACTACCTTAGCAGGGTCCACTGCTAACCCTTGTTTGGATACTATGTGCCCAAGGAACCTCACTTCTTCTCTCCAAAAGTGGCATTTGGAGAATTTGGCTTTTAGCTGATGGACTCGCAGAGTTTCCATGATTGCCCTTAAGTGCTGAGCATGTTCCTCTTCACTCTTTGAGAAAATAAGGATATCGTCTACGAAGACCACTACGAACTTATAGAGGAAATCTCTGAATACCCTACTCATCAGGTCCACGAAGTAAGCAGGTGCATTTGTCAAGCCGAAAGGCATGACAAGCCATTCAAAGAAGCCGTCTGGGGTTCTGAATGTCGTTTTATCGATACTATCTTCAGCCACCCTTAGCTGATGAAAACCGGTCGCTAAATCGAGTTAGGAGAAAACAGACGCTCCTACAAGCTGATCAAACAAATCGTCAATTCTAGGGAGAGGGTGCCTATTCTTTTTCGTTAGCTTGTTGAGCTCCCTATAGTCAACACATAGACGGAGTGAACTATCCGCCTTTGTAGCGAACACCACTGGAGCGCCCCATTCCGAAATGCTCCTCCTAATGAACCCCTTTTCTAGAAGCTCTTTAATCTGTTTACTGAGCTCTTTCCTTTCTCGCGGAGCCATGTGTCTAACGGGCAACGCAACGGGCTTTGCATTATCTACAAGGTATATGCGGAAGTCTATCTCCCGCTTCGGAGGCAAGCCCTTCACCTCTTCGAAGACATCCGGATATTCCCGGACCAGTCTAACTGATTGCAAATTTTCAACAGAGGCATCTAGCGATTCAAGGTAACTAAGCATAACCGCATACGAGGGATTACAAGAAATTTCCAAAGTATTACCGAGCTGGGTTAGGAGCCTAACAACCCTTTTCTCATAATCAAGGATGGCCCCATTACTGGATAGCCAATCCATGCCCAAAATCAAACCATATCCCGAAAAGCCCAAAACAATGGCACTACATTGAAATTCTACGCTTAGAATAGAAATTTTCAATCCCAAACAGATCATAGACAAATGAGCTGGGCCCCCAATTGGGTTTGAAACAATTAAGGGCTCCTCTACCATACTAGTTTTTAGGTGCAGAGATTCTACTAAAGCAGACGAGATAAAGGAGTGTGATACGCCAGAATCAAATAAAGTGCGAACGGGGTGATCATAAAGATAAACTACACTTTCTACAGAAGTATTTATACCTCGCTGTTGTAGAGGTGGCGCTTCTAGCACATGAACTTGTGCCCCTGAGGTGGATCCAGCCCTCTGCCCCTGTCCTCGTTTCTTTGGGCAGTCCTTAGCCCTGTGGCCTGTCTCACCGCAAGAAAAGCACCCACCGTTCTCCTTGGCCTTCTTTTTCCGGCAATCTTTCACTAAGTGCCCCACTTTGCCACAGAAATTACACTTCCTCTTCTCTTTGTTGCCTTTCCCGCCCTTCTTAAAGTCCGTCTTCTTAGGCTGCAAACCCTCTTTCTTCCCTTGAGAGCTTTCTGCCTTTGTCTCCTTCTTGCCCTTATCCTCTTCATTTAGCAATGCCATTTGTACCAATCTTTCATACGTGGCTCCCATAGGTATATGGGTCATGGCCAAACTGTGTAATGGCTCATTCAACCCTTTGACGTAACGGAGAGCCTTCTTGTGCGGGGTGTTGACTAGGTCCAGCCCAAACCTAGCCAGCTCATCGAACTGATTAACATACCCTTTGACTGTCTTGTTCCCTTGCTTAAGAAATAAGAATTTTTCCAACTGCAAACTCCTTTCCGCATCTGAGAGAAATTTAGCCTCAAACCTTGCCCTAAAGTCCTCCCATGTCTCCACTGGTCTTTCTGCATTAGTGACTTCCCACCAGTAGGAAGCCTCACCCTTTAGTAGCCATACTGCCAGTTGTACTTTCTGTCTATCTTCTACCTCAAAGATGATGAATAAGTCCTCGGTTTCTTTCAGCCAATTTCTAGCTGCCACGAAGGACTCAGTTCCATGAAAATCCTTTCCTCCCATAGCTTTAAAATCTTTACATATCTTAGCAAACGTGTTTCCCCGCGGAGGAGGTGGAGGAAGAGGTGCCGCTGCAGCTGGATGATTTCCTGCAGCTGGGGGAGGAGGAACGGTAGGACCTGGCTGAGTGGCCCTTGCTTCTAAGAACCGTCTAAACCAACCAGGTATTGGTACACCCTCTGGCAAGTTAAGTTCTTCGGACATGCTGAAACAAAAAGGATAGATTCAAAACGAAGGATAAGAGATAGTACCTATGGCTTTGGGGGGACTTTGCCTTTTTTAAAATAAAATAATATTTTTCTTTTAAAAATGCTTCTTTAAATTTCCTTTTTGATTTCAAAACTTTTTATCTTATCTGGTAAACCTATGCTCTGATACCAAGTGAAACACCCCACCTCCGTTAGGGTCACTCTAAAAGGGAATGCCCTAATTTTGGTGGAGGTTTATAAGTATAAGTCACAGATATACAAGACAGAATATAAGAACACATATTTTTTGAACAGCGGAAAAACAACAACTTTTATTTCATAAAAGATATGTGTTACAACAACGTACCATAATTGTCTTACAATACTTCAAAAAAAACATAACATCTTCATGACTGTCTTGATTACATTATTTAAAGAAGCATAAAGAAAACATAAATAAACTGCAAAAGTCCCATAGTTGTTGTCCAAAGCCATAGTCCAAAACGAAAAGATCCAAGCAATACATTCTTTCTCTTCAAGCTGGATATGAAGGCTGGTCAAGCTGCGGTATTCCCTCCCTGTGGACCTGGGGGGGGGGGGGAAACGGAAGAAAAGAAGACGAAAGAAAAGTAGAGTCAGACATAAAGCCTGAGTAAGTCTAGGACTATTCAGTCTATGAATAAAGAACTGGGTATGATAAGTATAAACTAGAAATGGGAAAGCACCATAAACTTAGTTAAGTTGTCTAGGGTCGAATATACTATCGTACCCCATATTAATCTCTGTACCCGTATAAACTAGTTCCCAACAGGCACCCCATAATCAGGGTGAAGTGATCCATTTTATGATGATCGGCTCCTACTCGCATAGTTACATGTGTCTTACGGCCCCCGATGTTGTAGTTACCTATGCTGGTCCCACCATGGGGTGTATCAAGTCCCATGGTGGCGGCCCGACACAATCCTAGAATGCACAGGTATGCTACTGGTGCCCAGTGCCTTATTTTTCTGCGCTGGAGTGTGTGCACGCCCGCACCCCGTTAGAACCTACACTGCTGCACCACCGCCGTCGATTTGACCTCTTACAATCAGCCCAGTAATCCTGCCCCACCCTGCCTAGTTTCAGGGTATCATGATACACCTTATAGGGTTACTGCTGAAAAGGGTCCCCCGCTACTAGGTTTTCTATCTCTAGCCAACATGCTAAGTTGGTTAAGTGTTTTATAAACCTAACCCCCAATCAGTCTGTTTAGTTTAGCATGTTCCATCTTGATTAAGTATTAATATAATTTACTTAATCCTATCAATCCTGACTCAGCCTTAATTGTCTTATTAAAGCCTTGACCTCTCACATTAGACAGGTATTGTTGTGGCTGCCTGTTGCCGGTTGGGTCCGGGCAGTCTTACGCCACAACTCAGTCTAACCTCGGGTCCTTATTGGGCTCCATGTTTAACCACCCACATTGGATAGGTATTGTTGTGACTACTGGACAGCCGGGCGGTTCCGGGCAGGTTTACATCACAACTCAATCCAACCTCGGGTTAAACACATCGTATTTTCTACATTTACATATTTTGTCTTTCTTCTTTATTTTCTTATATGTAAATATTTGCGGCCCATTATTCAAAATCAATTTAAGCTAATGGTGTAAAGGTTTACACCAATCATGGGCCCAACCCATTCTTGAATTTGGGCCCATCTACATTTATATTTTCATTTATTAATTAATTTGGCCCAACGCTATTTCCCCCGTTTAATACGTTCGTTTATTATAATATATGTTGGGCTTAGCCTTTTAAGCCCAACTTAGCCACGTGAAAAAGGGGAGGCTTAAAACGTGATTATATACACAAAAAGGGGAATGTGAGCGCATGAACTTGCAACATAACGTTGGAACTACAAAATAGAAACTGGTGTACTTGCATTGTGGTAACATATACTTTGGTCATAAAGCATAAGTGACATGAATCAAACCATGTAAACTTGTAATTAAGTTAAGAATCTAACTAAATTAGATATCATTATTGACACATAGTCTTAACTACTACATAAACCTATATTTTTACTTAGGCATAATGTCAAACATAAGCAAATCATGTTTATAAAATTACTATATGTTTACAAAGGTGCTTACTTTTGTAACTAATACAAAAGTATAGTTCAACTAGAATTATTCCAACTTAATCATGATTTTTAGTCTATTCACATAATCATGGCACAAATATACCCAAACATGAAATGATGGTTTTTAATCTATTCATGTAATCATGGCATAAATATTCCTAAACATGAAATCATGGTTTTTACTTTATTCATGTAAACTTGCAATTGTAATGTAAATCTAACTTGGCTATGTGTCACATATATTATCATATAATTCTTGTTAACAATATAGGCCTAACATGTTTTTCAATTAGGCATAATACCAAACATAACCTAGTCATATTCATAAAATCAACATAAGTTCACAAAGAGGCTTACTTTTGTTTCTAATACAAAAGTATGGTTTTATACATAGATCATAATTCCAACATAATTTCATATGAATCATAATACCCCAAATTTGATCCAATTACACACAAAGTGATTTTGTACAAAAATATACATTATGTTGGCAAAGTAGCAAAACCACATACTTGCATGAATCTCAATTAAACAACCACAAAACATGTAGCTTCAACATGAATTACATACTTGCGAATATCCAATCGTATACTTGCATGAATCTCAAATAAACTACCGCTAACATGTAGTTTTTATCATGAATTACATACTTGCGAATATCCAATCGTTATATCACAACATTCCAAATCGATTAGAATCATAGCAACGCACAAATATGAATTACTATCACCACAAATCAAGTGTAATTCTCATTTTACACAAATCAAACACAGTTATTTAATTCATATCGGAATAGTACTCTACTTACAATCGTGTGACGAATTCTTCAATTCAGGAATCTGAATTCTGGATTTGGAGATGCTATTCCTTTGATGTAGGCGTTGATTTGATTTGTTTAAGTTTAACTTGTAGTTGCTTTATGCTTTAGAGTTTGTCTCCTAATTGTCTCCCAAATTGGTGGCTACTCCTAATCGTTCCTCAGCAGCATGATGGCCTCATTCTTATTTTTGAATGAATAGATTAGGTAGAGTCTAGGGTCATTTTTATAGAGTTTATGAATTGATTCAGACCGTCGATGTAGCTTGGGTTAATCGTAGCCATTCATTCGAAAGAGAGACCAATCAGGAGCTGACACCTAGCCCTAGTGACAAGGCAAGGCTCAGAAAATCGACCAAACACAGACCAGGCCAGCCAGGGTGGGCTGGGTTCGACCTGGCTCTGGGGCCAGGTCGACAGCCCAGTCGACAGCCCTGTCGACCTGGCTAGCCCAGGTCGACTGCCAAGTCGACCTGGGTGCCTTAGGCGGGAATTTTCCCGCCCTGGCCAATTGGGTCCGATTTTGAATTTTTAAACTTGTTTTTCTGAGCTGTTTTCGTCTGTTTGAATTTTAACCTGAATTCTGAAACTTCCGGAGGCCATATCTTCTTCATACGGACTCCGTTTTTCGAAAACTCGGACTCTATTTCGTGTATTTTTCCGAGATGAACACAATGGCGTATCCCGTTTCCCTTAATTCTTTGATTTGAAATTAATTATACTTTAATTTGTGAATTTTATGGTTATAAAATTTACGGGGTGTTACATTCCCTTTGTGAGTGACCCTAGCAGAGGTGGGGTGTTACATTTGGAATCAGAGCAGAAGGTTAACAACTGGGCAAAATTTTTAAAAACTTTCTGAAAATTATTTTCAAAACCATTTATAAAGAAGCATTTTTCAAGAAAAGTTCTATTTTTAAGAAAAGGCTATTCCCCAAAAGCCGTTAGCACTTTCCTTGTTTCCTCGTTTGAATCTTTTTCTTTTCGTTTTTCAGCATGGCCGATCTTAACCTTCCCGAGGGAGTACCCATACCCGGATGGTTCCGAAGGTACTTGGAAGCTAGGGCCAACGATGCGGGCCCGACAGACATCCCTCCTCCTCCTTCTCCAGTAGCAGCGGTTCCTCCTCCTCCTCCCGGCACCGCCTTCGCCAAAATATGCAAAGACTTTATAGGAATGGGCGGCAAGAGCTTCCTTGGAACTGAGACCTTCGCTGAGGCACGAAACTGGTTAAAGGAGACTGAAGACCTGTTCGTTATCTTCGATATGGAGGATCATAGGAAAGTTCAGTTAGCAGCATGGTTGTTGAAAGAGGAAGCTGCATTTTGGTGGGAAGCCACCAACGCTACCAGACCAATTGAGACTCGGGCAGACTTTAGAGAGAGGTTTGGGCTTAAATTCTTATCGTCAGCAGAAGCGAACCTTCAAATGGAGAGGATCCTGGCACTCAAGCAAGGGGACATGTCTGTTAGGGAGTACGTGAATAAGTTTAATCAGCTTGCTCGGTTTGGTCTGGACTTAGTCAACACGACTGAGAAGAAGGCTCTACGATTTGCTCGAGGATTGAGCGAGCCACTCCGCACTATGGCCATGACTCATGTGCCCATGGGGGCGACCTTTGAAAGCTTGGTGAATATGGCCCTACTTCATGAGGAAGGCAAGGGTGACAAAAAGGAGGTTAAGTCTAATGAGACTCAGAACAAGAAGGTTGACTTCAAGAAGGGAGGCAACAAGAATAACAAGGGCAACAACAACAATGCTAACAAGCCACGTGAGACGAGGAAGTGCAACTTTTGTGGTATCACGAGACATATAGCTAAAGACTGTAGGAGGAAGAAAAGAAAGTTGGGTGAATGCTTTCACTGCGGGGATACTGGACACATCAGTCAGGATTGCCCTAAGAAGCAAGGACAGGGGCTAGGGCAGACACAGCGAGCAGGACCTTCTGGAGGGCAGTTGCAGGCTCTCAACACCACTCCAGCTCTTGACCGAGGTAGTAATATTTCTGTAGAAAGCCTTGTTTACATTTCTGAATTTCCTGTTCGAACCTTATTTGACTCTGGCGCATCGCATACTTTTATCTCTTCTGATATTATTGAAAATTTGCACTTAAGTACTAGTCTAGTAGATGATCCCGTTAGTGTTTCAAATCCGATTGGGGGCTCTGCCCATTTATCTATGATTTGTGTTGATTTGAGGATTTCCATCTTAAGCATGGAATTCACGTGTAATGCTTATGTTCTCGGATTCATGGGATATGGTTTAATTCTGGGCATGGATTGGTTGTCCAATTATGGAGCTATCCTTGATTGTGAACGAAGGGTAGTGAGGCTCATGACACGCCTTGGTAATACCCTTGAACTTTCTTGTAACCTGAAGGGTCCGGTCATGTTATGTTATCTTGAATCTCTCGACTCGTCCATCGACAATCTGCACTCCGTGAGAGTAGTCCGAGAATATCCAGATATCTTTGATGAGGTGAAAGGGTTACCCCCTAAACGCGAGATAGACTTCCGAATTTATCTGGTTGATAATGCCAATCCTGTTTCATTGCCCGTTAGGCATATGGCCCCGCGAGAAAGAAGAGAGCTCAGTAAACAAGTCAAGGAGTTGCTCGAGAAAAAATTCATAAGGCGAAGCATTTCTGAATGGGGTGCTCCGGTGGTATTCGCTACTAAGGCGGATGGTTCGCTTCGTCTGTGCGTAGATTATCGTGAGTTAAACAAGCTGACGAAGAAGAATAGGCACCCACTACCAAGAATCGATGATCTTTTTGACCAGCTTGTGGGAGCATCTGTTTTCTCTCAACTCGATCTAGCCACAGGATTCCATCAATTTAGAGTGGCTGAGGATAGCATTGACAAAACTGCGTTTAGGACTCCAGATGGGTTCTTCGAATGGCTCGTCATGCCGTTTGGGTTAACGAATGCACCCGTGTACATTGTAGACCTGATGAGTAGGGTGTTTTGGGAGTTCCTTAACAAGTTCGTGGTGGTTTTTGTGGATGATATTCTAATCTTCTCAAAGGATGAAGAAGAGCATGCTAGACACCTCAAGGAAGTCATGGATACGCTTAGAGCACACCAGTTAAAGGCTAAGTTCTCCAAATGCCATTTTTGGAGGGAGGAAGTTCGGTTTCTTGGGCACGTAGTTTCTAAGCAAGGTTTAGCCGTGGACCCCGCAAAGGTAGTTGCGGTGCAAGATTGGAAAATTCCTAAGAATGCAACATAGGTGAGAAGCTTTCTCAGTTTGGCGGGCTTTTATAGGAAGTTCATTAAGGACTTCGCTAAGATTTCTGCCCCTCTTACTAAGTTAACGAAGAAAAACCTAGCGTTTGCATGGGACATAGAATGTGAGACTGCTTTCCAGAGACTCAAGAGAGCCCTCACCACAGCTCCAGTTTTAGCATTACCCGATGGAGGAAAAATGTTTACGGTGTACACAGATGCGTGTGGCACGGGATTAAGCGCTGTCCTAATGCAAGAAGGAAGAGTGATATGCTATGGGGGTAGACAACTTAAAGTTCATGAGAAGAACTATCCCACACATGACTTGGAGTTAGCCGCGATTGTTTTTGCACTTAAAGCTTGGCGCCATTATCTCCTAGGGGAGAGATTTGAGCTGTAGACCGACCACAAATCGCTTAAGTATCTCTTTTCGCAAAAAGATTTGAATTTGAGACAGCAGCGGTGGATGGAATTCTTGGCCTCATATGACTTCGATATAACTTATACCCCTGGCAAGGGTAACGTGGGGGCGGATGCGCTAAGTAGAAAAAGGTTGACTTTGAGCCCCTTATTTGTTGAAAGAAAAAGTCTAGAGTTTATAGCGACCTTTGATTTTACGCATGCTGTTGAGTCATTGACTGGTACGTTAGCATCTCTTGAGCTGAGACCTACGCTTCTAGATCAAGTAGGGACTTCTCAGAAAGAAGACCCACAGATAGTTGAAATCATGGACAAGTTAATCAGTGGTGAGACGTCAAGTCACCTTGGTAGGTATGCCATTGATGACAAAGGATGGCTAAGGCACGATGGAAGGCTATGTGTTCCACTAGTGGGAGACTTAGTAAATAAAGTTCTCGAAGAGGCGCATCACTCGAAGATGACTATACATCCCGGAGGGGATAAGATGTACAGAGATATGAAACGCATTTTCTTTTGGGCCGGAATGAAAAAGGACGTGGCAGAATTCATCTTAAAGTGCATGGTGTGCCAACAAGTCAAGGCCGAATCTAAGAAGCCCGGTAGGCTATTACTTCCTTTGGAGGTCCCGCAATGGAAGTGGGAAAGTATCTCGATGGATTTCGTGGATGGATTGCCTAGGTCGAGGAAAGGGAATACTAGCATATGGGTCATTGTTGATTGACTCACGAAGAGTGCTCACTTCATTCCGGTGAAAAGCAAAAGGACTGCATCATGGCTAGCGTCTATTTACCTTCGAGAGATAGTACGGTTGCACGGGGTTCCTTCTAGCATAGTCAGTGATCATGACCCAATTTTCACTAGCCAGTTTTGGAATAGTCTGCAAGAAGCAATGGGTACGCAACTTAATTTAAGTACAGCCTATCACCCTCATACGGATGGACAGACCGAAAGGGTAAATAGAGTACTAGAGGATCTTTTGAGGCTATGCATTCTTGATTTTGGTGGTACTTGGGAAGACCATCTCCCTCTCATGGAGTTTGCTTATAATAATAGCTACCAAGCTAGCATAGGGATGGCACAGTTCGAAGCCCTGTATGGAAGACCGTGCAAGTCACCAACTTGTTGGTGGGAGACGACTGACAAACTTATACTTGGGCCCGACATGATACGAGACACTTCTGAGAAGGTGGAGTTGATACGAAGACGAATGAAAGCGGCCCAAGATAGACAGAAATCTTATGCAGACAAGAGAAGGACAGACCTAGAGTTCGAAGTCGGAGATATGGTTTTCATAAAAGTCTCTTCTTTGCGCAATGTGGTTCGTTTAGAAGCAATTGGAAAGCTAGCACCGAGCTTCGTAGGACCGTTCCCTATCACTGAGAGGATTGGGCAGATGGCCTATAAGGTAGAGTTACCTGAGAGGCTGGCCTGAGTACACAATGTCTTTCACGTCTCGCATCTCCGAAAGTGCCTACATGAATTAGCTGAGGTGGTTGAGCCAAGCATCCTCGAAGGCGTAGAAGTGGAGAAAGAAGCAACGCTGAGGCGAGTTCCTATTCGTATCTTAGGGACGGAGATCAAGAAGCTAAGGAATCGCGAAGTCAAGCTAGTCAAAGTACAGTGGAGTGAAGCCCAAGAAGACGCAACTTGGGAAACCGAGGAGAAGATACACGCGCTTTACCCATTTCTTTTTTAGGGTACTTTCTCGATCTCTTTTTCCTTTGAGCTTGTAAACCTTTCGTATCATGCTACCTATGTTTGTTTTGGTAATCTTGTCTTGAGAACCTTAGAACCCTCTTTGGATGTAAACATGTATTTGAAACATGTTATGGTTGATGTTTGCAAATGGTTGCAAGTGATTTCTATTGGATGCATGACACACATTAGGCACTAGATCGGCTCAGACACCTTTTCATGTTGCATTTGCATTGGTGCTTATACTTGTACATGGAAGAACTTGTTACGCTATCACGTGGATGTTGCATATGGATGATGTTTGTGCACTCATGTAGAAATTTTAAGTTATGTTAGGAATTTGCATACATGTTGGACTCATTACAATAACATATCTTGCATTAAGGAGGTTTACTGAATCAGTAACCGCCTAATATTCTGCATTAGATAAGTACATAGACACACACATACTGCATATGTTCATACAACATTAGAAATCTTTTTAAGGACAATGGTTGCTTGTGAATGATGTTGTGAGTAGATGGATATGGATGGTAGGATGCGTTCTTCCTAACTTAGAGATTTCGGGGACGAAATCCTTTAAGGAGGGGAGAATGTAACAACTCGTATTTTAATAACGTGTTATAACTATAAATCAAGGCAGAATTAAATTTTAAAATAAGAATCAAGGGAAATGGGTTACGCCATTACGTTCGTCTTGAAATTCTGTTTGAAAACGAGTCCGAGTTTACGAAAATCGGAGTCCGTATGACCAAGATATGGCTCTCCAAAGTTTCAGAAAATTCCAGAGTTCAAAACAGTTCGAATTCAAGTTCAAAATTCGAATTTCAAAACCCAGACAGACTGGGCGGGAAAAATCCTGTCAGCACCAGGTCGACTGGGGAGTCGACTGGGTAGTCGACTTGGGTGTCGACTTGGTCACCTAGCCTGTTTTTGGGACAGATGTATATGGTCTTGTTGCCTGTCCAGGTTCAGCTCCCTAAACCCTATATAAACAACCCCTGGCCCTAGACTCTCTATCACATTCTTATCCGGCCTTATGCTGCTGAGGTTCTGATTGGAAGATAGAGAACAAGGAGGCTATTCAAGACTTCGTTAGAGCTACGTTGATTTGGGGATTTGCTAGAGATTCTTCTTCTACTCTTTTGCTTTCTCTAGACCACGATCTGTAAGCCCTTTGTCACTCTTAGATCTAAACTGTAAATTTAACATGAACACGATGTAAACTGAAATTATGCATAAACATGATAACTAGGTTGGATCTACCATGGTATATCTTTGATCTATGACTATCTCTTTTAGATCTGTTATTTTGGATCTAGTTTTGTACACCCTAGATCTATTCATCTTAAATTTTGACTTGTGGAATATTAGTATGAACTTGATTTGGACATATTCATGTTTAATCTAAAACCCCCATGACCTTTATCTTGACATGCCTGTGATGTTGAATTTATTATTGGGGTTACTATCTTATGTCAATCCTTTACCATGTCTATCACCATATTTTGCCAAGTTGATGTTGAGACCCTATTTCATATGCCTATAATGTTATAATCATCATGCTTAACTTGTGAACACCTTTGCCATCCTATGACTATCCTTTTGTGTTATATCCCTATTTTGACATGCTGTATTAATGCGAATTCACATACGTTAGGGATACGTTCTGGGGTAGATTAGGCAAACTTGAAATTGGCTATGGAATTGACATGATATGACATGAAAACTTGACATGAGAATAAGCTTGAAAACATGAATTTGGGACATGACAATTAGATAACTTGAAAGTGGCCAACTCGAGGTTGGGTTGAATTTGCAACGTAAATCTGCCCGGAACCGCCCGGCAAATCCAGTAGTTGCAAATAATAGGACCCAATGTGGGTAGTTGGTCATATAGCACTTTAAACCCGAGGTTAGACTAGGTTATGGTGTAAAGCTGCCCGGACCCGCCCGGCACATCCAGTAACCATAACCAAGTCTAATGTGAGAGGTTGGGGTGCGTTAAGTAAATTAATGCCACATGGTAAGGTTAAGTCATGGACCATTTGAATACACTTAACCAATTTAATACATGTTTGGATAGGGGTTAAGTCATGACCTTTTTACTGACAACACTTAACCCATTATAAATCCTAGCCACGTGGTCCCTTTCAACAGTAACCCACTTAGAAGTATCACGATACCCTGGGGACTAGGCAGGGTGGGGCACGATTACCGGGCTGATTGTAAGCGACCAAGAATAACGGCTGAGTAAGGTGCGCCAGTGAAGGTTCAGGCGGACTAGGGTTGTGCACTTAGTCCGGAGTTGAAAAAGTAGGCATGGGCACCCGTAGTACTACATTGTGCGTGCTTGATTTGTGTCAGTGGTTGACACCCTAGGACCTGATACACCCTAGGGTGGACCTAGCACATGTGACTACATTCTGCGATTGGGCCGTATAACACCAACACACGACGAGTAAAGCCGATCGATTAGGATGGACTGCTGGACCCCGTATTGAGTCATTTCATGTTATTGGGTTTAGGGATCATTTCTGGATTTATACTTGACATGGATTTGGACACTAGTACAGTCAGTGCAGTAAACCTTGTATATGCGATGCCACTCTTATCTTGTTACCTTTTATTATCATGCCAGCCCAGTTATTATCTTTATGTTTAATCTCAGTTTCTCATGTCCAGTTAACTTTATTAGTTTTTATGCTGATAGTCACTAGGGCTTACCAGTCTTTTTGACTGACCCGTTTTCTTCCACCTCCTTTTCTTTCGTCCCCCTCCCCCCCCCCCAGGTTCTCAGGGAGGAAACTCTAGCTCTTAGCTTGGACTTTGCTTGCTTTCTGACAGCTCATGTACGGTTTGGTCTTGAGCTATGCTATGGCTGCACTCATGCTCTTTTTGGGGAATAATATTGGCCTTATGTTGTTTTAAGTACTTTGCTTGTTTAAAACTTGATGTAATGAAACAATGACTTGGTATTTTGATGTAAGAGGTTTTGACTCTATTTTCCACGTAATGAGATTTGGTTAAATTTATATCCGCTGCTTTATATACTCTGTTTAATTTATGTTCTGTCTTGTGTTATCTCTGTGCCTGTTTACTAGATAATACCCCTCCAAAACTAGTGCATTCCCTTTGTGAGTGACCCTAGCAGAGGTGGGGTGTTACAAAAAGATTTCTAATGCTATATGTACTTATGCAAGAGTGTGTATATATGTACTTATCTGATTCAAAGATCAGGCGGTCCACTGATTCAGTTGACCTCCTTAATGTGAATTATGTCAGTGCCATGAGTCCAACATGTATGCAATTTTCCTATTTGATACATATCATTTCTATATGAGTGCAAAACTTTTCATTCATATGCAACATCCATGTGCTGAGTCAATCATTATGCATCCATAAAACTTAAAAAATGCACACACATCCATATGTAGTATGAGAGTCTTTTTGAGCCGATCTAGTGCCTAGTGTGTGTATATGCATCCACGAGCAATCACTAGCAACCACTTGCATCCACTTGCAACCATCAAACATAACATGTCTCAAACACATGTTTACACCCATTAGTTTCTAACTAAAGGTCGAAGGATAAAGTCGAGTGATAGAAGCAAGTATAATTAAAACTAAAGCTTGGTTCCCATTAGGCATCGGTTTAAGAGAATAACTCCCTAAGTATCAACCCCGAAGACCGAAATCAACATCAGATTAACACTCAGAGAATCACTCCCATTAAACAAATGCCCAATTGGAAATCTATTTCACACTTTGAGTAAAGCTCCTATCCTTTTCAGAAACCTACAGACTACTGATACATATCAGATTACCAAATGATTTTTAGGAAACCAAGCATGATAAAAACTCAAAATGTATGCGTCATGGGCAATTTAATGCCCAACATAGTTGCCCTCAAACCCCACCTTATCACAAACAGATGAGTCGTAACACTCATGGGGTCTGAGACTATAACGGAACCATAAATAAGACTAGTATTAAAGTGCAAAGTTTCAATTACAGAATCAAAAATACTAAAATCAGAAAGAGTTTTTGACTCCTCAATTAGATAAGGAAATTAAACCTTCTACATAAATTTTCTTATTTCTACCCTATCTACCAGTCACTTGAGCATTCACCTGTCCTCCAGAAGTGGGTTCTGCCCTTTGCCCTTGTCCCTGTTTCTTTGGGCAGTCCCTTGTGAAGTGCCTCATTTCTCCACAGTTGAAGCAAGTGCCCTTCCTTTTTCTGCAATCCTTGTTCAGATGGGTTGAGCTTCCACAAGTAAAGCACTTCTTCTCCTTCTTATCTTCAGTCTTCTCATCCTTCCATTGTGTTTCCTTTTTGGGCCCCGCCTTCTTGTTCTGTGGTCCTTCAAGTTTTTCCTCTTTCTTTTTACTTTCGGCTTCCTCTTCATGCATTAATGCCATGTCCACCAATTTTTCGAAGGTTGCCTCCATAGGAATGTGGGACATCGCCAATCCGTGTAGCGGCTCATTCAAACCTTTAGCAAACCTTAGTGCCTTCTTATGTGGTGTATTTACACATTCTAAGCCGAATCTTGCCAATTGGTTAAACTTGTTGACGTACTCTCTTACTATAAATTCCCCTGCTTCAACGCCAAGAACCTTTCTACGTATAGACTCTCTTCCGCTCGTGAGAGAAATTTCATCTCGAACCTATGCCTGAAATCCATCCATCACTCTACCGGATGCTCTCCATTTGTGACCTCCCACCAAAAATAAGCTTTGCCCTTAAGCAATCATACTGCCAACTATACCTTTTGCCTATCGTCCACCTCGAAGATAACAAACAAATCCTCGGTTTCTTTGAGCTAGTTCTTTGCTTCCACGAAGGATTCAGTTCCATTAAAGTTCTTCCCACCCATTGCTCAAAAGTCTCTACATATCTTCGGGTAAGTATTCACGTGCGGAGGAGGAAGAGGAACCGCTGCAGCTGGGGGAGGAGGGCCGTTCGTTGGGCCCGCATCATTAGCCCTAGCTTCTAGGTAGCTCCTGAACCAGCCATGTATCGGTACGCCCTCCGGAAGGTTAAGTTCCCCAGACATGCTGAAACGAAAGAAAAAGGAAAGATTCAAAACAAAGGATAGAAAGATAGGCTATGGTTTTGGGGATTATGTTTTTCAAAATAAACCCTACTTTTGAAAATACTTCCTTTTTAAAAACCTTTTCGAAAATAGTTTTCCAAAACTTTTTATCAAATCCGGTAACCTTCAGATTTGATACCAAGTCCCCACCTCCATTAAGGTCACTCACAAAGGGAATGCCTTAATTTTGATGGAGCGTTTTAGTAGACAGAACAGAAATTTACAAGACAGATAAAATAGTACTTGAAAATTTTATAATTTTATTAAAACGGAAACCGAACTAAGTTTAGTTACATCTTTTCAAATCACAATATCAGAATTTAAGTACAAAATATCGGTCTTGTACAAAAGCCTTTAGAATGCATAGTTTTTAAAGTCATAATCCCCAACATAAACTGCCATGGAAAGATAGAGCCAAAGCCACGTGATACTTCAAGCAGAGAAAATCTGAATCAAGCTCCTATATTTCCACCCTAAAAACCGGGGGAGGGGGGGGGACAAAAGAAAAGGGGCGAAAACAAGCAAAGTAAGACATAAAGTCTGGCAAGTCCAGTGACTTTCAGCATATGAACAGATAATAATATCATGACATTAAAATAAAGCTGGATAAGAGACAACAACAACAGGAGTAACCGTATACTTAAGCTAAACAGAAGAAACAAAATGATATAGCCAAAGTCATGGCTCTTACTTAGATCTTACTTCTCTGCACTAATACTAGTATAACAGGATTAGGTGTTACCCTAAT
Organism: Allium sativum; assembly: GCA_030737875.1. Classification (NCBI taxonomy): domain Eukaryota; kingdom Viridiplantae; phylum Streptophyta; class Magnoliopsida; order Asparagales; family Amaryllidaceae; genus Allium; species Allium sativum. The sequence goes on from CM060920.1 coordinate 253,133,616, forward strand.
ATATAAACTGAAACAGAAACAGAATAGAATAATCTATACAGAAACAGAATACCGGTAATGTGCCTTTACCACCCCAACAAACAGAAGGTACATAAACGTAATCAGAGACGGAAACAGAATAATCCTACGGAAACAGAATGTTAGAATTAGGTGTACACTAGTAAATGGGCCTTTACCACCCCAACAGACGGTACCACGCAGAAACAGACGGGTGTTACCACCCAACAGAAACAGACGGCACCCCAACGGAAACAGACAGAACTAAGTGTACCCTAAATCTACCCCAAGCGATCGGCTCCCTAATACATAAATGCCCTATGCCAGCCCCATAGAAGGGTGTATCACTCCCTAAAGTGGCAACCTTTGAATGAAACAGACCTATTTACAGATGTTACGGTGTCTTACATCCTCAGAGGCAGACCGACATCCATGCACGCACATGACCCGGTTGGAACGCACCATCAACACCCCTCGCCATTATCAGAATGAACCGCTTATAATTAGTTCAGTAAGCGTGCCCAGACCCTACCTACTGTTGGGTTATAGTTTTGATACCAGAAAGGGTTACTGACTAATATGGGTCCAAAACAACAGATGACACAAGTATTTTCCCTCCTAACCTTGTGTCCCCAGACTAATGGATTTCAGATTAACTTGTTTACAAGTTTTCAAACCTACAGAGTTCAGATCAACTAGTTCACAGATCAGAAAATCAGTCAACAGGTTTTCAGACTAACAGATCAGATGTATATTTTTAACAGGCTTACAGATTGTCTAACTTTGTATTGGGCCTATAGATTCACGAAACAGGTTTATTAATTCATCAGTCCAGTGGGTTTAGCCCTATCCACCCAACACGTTTTAGACATCATATTTATCTCAGATTTGCATTAATTAAACATTAATGCGCAGACGTCTCACATTAGGTTGGTAACTTGTGGCCGCTGGATAAGCCGGGTGGTCCCGGCCAGACCTAACCTCGTGTCTAAGCATATTTAGTTGTGCCTACGACCTCTCATATTATACTAGCATTTTGCGGTTGCTGGTTAAGCCGGTTGGGTCCGGCCAGGCTTCTACCGCAAACATGAGTCTAACCTCGTGTCTCAGCATTTTATTATAACCAGTTCATTCCATTACAATTATACAACTATCAGACTAACAGATTTGACTTCTTTTCAAGTAGTAGTAGATTAATCAAATTAACATGTTTTACTCAATCTTAGGCCAACCCTACGGATTTTCATACACAAGTTACAATCATTCAGCTTTTCAACAGATTTAGCAGCTCAGGCGGTTCAACAGATTTAGCATATTAGGCAACTCAACAGGTTTAGCAGATTAGGCAAAATTAGCAGATTAGGCGATTCAACATATGTAACAGTTTAGGCAATTCAACAGATTAAACAGGTAACAGGTTTAGCAGATTAGGCAAATTTAACATAATAAGCAGATAACAGTTTTAGCCGATTTAAACATTCCTTAAAGTCATATTCACATATCTTGCCTAATTCATAAAGTAAGCCTAAACTTATATGCCCAAATTATGGTCATAATTCACCATATAACATATGTCCCAATTTTTAGGTTAACTTGCATAGTTCAGAATATTCTCCAAAAACCTTACATATAAATTATGCCAAATATAGCCATTGATTGCAATGCATGTCACATATCCAACCACCCTTACTTAGGTGTATTCACAATTAATAATTATCCAATCTTAATATGGATCTTTACACCAAAGTTAAATGCAAATTAATTCTCTTTTTTTCAAATTTCAGATTATAATATATATAGTATGTCCAGATCTAGATCTTGAATTACAACTTGTACTATGCATCCAAATCAGTTACATGTTCACAGTTAAACTTTATGCCATAAATCCCAAGTCATATGTCCAATATTCTTTATGCCTCAAAACTCAATACATATGTTAAATACACCTTATGTTTTAAATACAACATGCCCAATTATATGTCTCAGATTTATGTTCTAAGTTCAACCTATGTTCTTTATGTTCTAAGTCACAATAATCCTCTCCTTCCAGGTCATAGATCGCCATATGCAATATGCCACAAATTTATGTCCAGAATTAGAACATGCGTTGTATCCTCAAATTAGTTACAAATTGATTATGCCCAAATATGTCTCATTCAATATTCTTCCCAAATTTAGCGTTTATGCGTTCATCTCTTATGAGATCTGCCTCAGGCTCGTGGTAGCCTGGCTATCAAACAAAAAAAAAAAGGAGGAAGAAATACTGAACAAACAGAATAATAAAACAGAGGAACAGATCTGATAAATAGAAAAAGGGCCTAGTCTCAGATACAGAATTATAATTATGTCAAGATCGTGATTAAATTTCATATCGAAAAATAAATGCACTTGCCTTGATTCGATTATAGAAGAAGAGTTGCAGTAGTTCTCTTTTAATCTTATTCAGATTTGGAAGAAGATGCACTAGTTCTAGTTTTGATATTATTTTATTTATTTATTTCTATATCTCAGAGGCTGCATAAGGGAAGAAGAATGGTGTAAAGATAATGGGGCTAAGGGGTTGTTTATATAGGATTTCAAACTAATTAGAGCCGTCGATGAAGCTAGAGTTAATCAAGGCTATCCATCTCAAGAGAAGCCAATCAGAAAGTGACAAATCAGCCCTAGTGACATAGACCAGACCAAGCAGGTCGACCCCTAGGTCGACTACATGGTCGACCTTGGTACCTAGGTCGACTCCCAGGTCGACCCCCTGGTCGACCTGGGTCCTGGGCAGGAAAATTCCTGCCCAGCCCAGTTCTGGTCCAGTTTTGAATTTTGAACTTGTTTTCAGGCTGTTTGAATTTTAAATCGAATTCTGAAACATCCGGAGGTCATAACTCCTTCATACGGAGCCTGATTTACGCAAACTCGGACTTTATCTCAAGCAGAATTCCGAGACAAACGCAATGGCGTAACCCATTTCCCTTAATTCTATAATTTAGAATTCATTATACTTCAAATTTGTTAATTTACTGTTAATAGAAAATTCGGGGTGTTACAGGTGTGTTCTAGTACATTCCTGTAAGATAATTATACGTACATAGACCAAACACTTTATAGCCTCGGACCGAGCCGGACAACAGACTGTCATGTGCGATATACAGCCCTATCGACAAACACTATGTTGTTTTCATGAAAGGTTTGCCACCAATAATGGCGGGTCCGATACAAGGACTCACATTCTTTTGTTTAAAGATGATAATTTGAAATGAAACAAGTCATCCACAAAGCTAACATGCAATCTACCGTTAAGTTTTCGAGCACTACTACAATAATCACGAACATTGAATTAAGATGCTTTCGAATCCTAAAAATACCAATCCAAGTTTCATTCTAATAATTAACACTCAAAAGTGGTTATTTTGATCATTAAAAACCATAAATCGAATACTTAAAATAAATGAGGTACTCACAATTCAATCGATAAAATTTTGAGTCGTTGCACTCTACCTTTCTTAAAGTTTTTACTTCTTGGATATTTCATCTCAATCAAACTAAGAGGGAAACCAACTAACAGCAAACTTAACACGGTTAATTCCATACTTCTTATGGATTTTTAATTAAAACTCGACTTATGTTTAAAAAGCTGTATAATACCTCATTACTAGGATGACAATATGGCGGATTTAGGGTCCAAACCTGACTGACCCGCTCTTGTTTTGGCCCTTTAGACCGGCTCCATTGGGTCTTCGAGAAGAGTAGACCAACGACCTGCTTTGAGAGGTCCAAACTAGGGTCGGGTCTAGAGCACGACTAACACTCCCCAACCTAACCCGTATTACGAAACCATCATTAAACTGCTTTATGCTATATATAATGCAAATACTTCAGTCAACTGATCAAAGTGAAGCCTTTTTTAAAACTCCTAAAATGCCCTTCCCTTTTCTTTCCGTGTCGAAGACAATCAAAGAGATTTGCGTCATTTGTATTTCCATGTCACCACTATTTCCCCTTTTTCTACGTTCCACTACCTTTCCTCTTAGTTCGCCTCTGTCAACCATCCAGTTTAAAATATTGTTAGTTTCTTCAATTATTCTGCCTGATTTTCGTCCTCGGTCATTGAAGTAACTGACCCAATGTGAAGAACAAAAGGTGAAAATTAATTGCACTTCCTTCCTGTTTGTTCTTATACAGTCTTTGTTTTTTGATTTCTTCTTTCCCCTTATTTGACCAATTTTGACAATTTGCATTTTGATTTATCATTATTCTCTAAAATCAGTTTGCTTGGTTTGTGTAAAGTTAGTCGAAATCGGGTTTTACCCAGATTGATGGTTCTAACAGCTAACTTGGGCGTTGACTGAATTAGAGGCAAATAAAGGAGAAAGATCGCTTCGCCTTCTCCAGCCTTTACGGGAAATGTGCATTTCGACTGCTTGAATACACTAAAGTTACAAAATTCGCGATGACGTCAGAAAGATTGATGCATACATCTACGGCAACTAAGGTAATTTCATCTTTGTTGGATTTTGATTGCTATAGCAATTTTACCAAGAACCCAGAAATTATTGTAACCAAGGATTAAGAATTCAAAAACATTAATAAGTTATGTTAATTCAAGTCCAGCTACCCAACTTCGTTTTAGACTATTCCTTTAATTAATTTGCATGGTTTCTACCAGATTCTCTTAGGACAATTGATTTTTACAGTTGATGAAGAAGTAGAATGATTGAATCAACCACAACTAGTTGCTAATGGCTTTTGAAGGTGATACGATTATTTATTGGTGGAATCGGTAGAATTAATAGCTCAAAATGGACGGTTAACTTGTGAAGATAAATTAGGTTGTTTGTTATTAATTCAATATTTGCAATATATTTCAGTTTGTTTGCAGTGTACACTACTGGAATTTGACTGACTGAGCTTTGTGTTTTTCCTTTCGAAATTAGGCATTTTGGATGAGTAAGTTGTACATACATATGGTATGTTAATCCTCAATTAATCGAAGTAAATCTGGGCAGTTTTGTAGTGTTTGAACATCATAAGTAGAACCGGGTTATGAATATCTTATGTGCCACTAATTTGTACCATGTTTCAAATGCATATTTTAGATTGAAAAGTCCATGTCACAACTGTTATACACTTTACCCTAAACGCTAGTTTCTAAGAAATGTACCTTACCTTATATAGAACGTAACTCTTTATTATTTTTCTGATTTTGTTACTGCATGATTTTGTTACTTTAAACAATTGCCTTATTTATAGAAAAACTAGGATTGTAAATAGTAATGTCAAAAAAGTTTTTACAGATTTCTTTACCAATTTTTAAATGTTAATTATTCTATTGGCAACGAGGTCCGTGTTTTCTTTACTGATAGTGCTAGAGTTAACCTTTTTCTTATATATTTCTTGAAAATTGTGGTTTTGCTTCCTTAAATATTTATGCAAAAAGGGTATAATTTACATTATTTATGCTAACATGCATAATAAATATCAAAGATATGTGTACTTCATCAATATGTTTGCAATATCTTTAATTATATGAGTTTAGAATGCTCACTCGATTAATTTATAAAACAATCCACATATATTCATAATTTATACGGTGGAATGATGTTTGGTAAGGGATGGGGTATGTTCAACATCTACTATCGGTGCAGTCATTGTTCTCTTAGTTTGGGCATCAACGGCCAACCCAGTAAGATTCTTCTATGAGTTGTCCTATTTTTTCTTATGTACCATATTGCAGTGTTTTCTTATGTGTTTATCGTTAATTAACAACGCATTGATATTAATAAGAAATTTTTATTGCATGTTGTTTTATGGGAACTAAGACTGAATTTCAAAGGGCCATAAAACGTTACTTAAGATGTATTGTAAAAGTTAACTTTAAATTTAACAAACAGGTTTGGTAGTGAGCGAGGAGTACCATAGTAAAAGTCTGTTGAACATAAATATCCAGTGACACTTTAGTTTAAAATGTAGAATTTTTGTAACTGGATTGGTATTGAAAGAAGATACCAAGCAAGATTCAATAACATTATTTTTTGTAGAATTTGTAACAAGGTTTTTTGCTCCTACTTTAGGAAGATGAAAGATGAAGAAATAAAATGCTTTAATTTATTAAATCTCCATTACTTTTTTTGGTTATCTTTGATGAATAGTCTATCTGCTCTTGGTGATGCATTTATGATGATTAAATAGCCAATAGGAAAAGGTCAGTAATTGGCAATCAATTAGAAATTTATTCTCCATGACATGTGAATGAAATTTATAACTTTTGATCCCAACTCTTGAGATTAATAAGGTGACAATAGATATAATTCATTTAAAGTTCTGCCAAATTACGCGAAACATAAGCCATGCACAACACTGATTGGACATACAAATTCTAGAACTAATATTCTGCTCTTATCAAAATGAAGCCAACCATCATTGATCAAACATTTTTCCTCGAAATATTAGTAGAAGCTCAACTATAGTATTAAACAGTACACTCATGATTCATTTTCCTGCATAGTCACTTGAACTAAAAGAAACTTAAAGACGAGTTGGATAATTAATACAAACTAGTGTGTAACCCGTGCGTTGCACATGATAATATTATAAAATATAAATTTTAAAATTTTAATGTTAAAACCAAAATTTTATTATACAATATACGATTAATTCGTCAAAATAAATATAAATTATTGTTGTTGTTTATACATGATACGTGTCATGTAACTTATATTTCTTTAAAGTAATACAATAATTTTGTTATTCTCACTATTATGAGCAAGTATTCTTTTTGAAATTAACATATTATAATAATTTTAGATGAGCTAACAAATATTATTTAACTTATTTTTTTTAGATATGTTAAAATTAAAAATATGTAATTAGTAAAAATATATTGACTTAAGAATAAATAATATGAATAACTTGAGGATGATTTTATAAAAAGATTATAGAGATTTTAATGCGGAGTTATTTTAATTTAAATTTTTTTAACGTTATGTATGATAAATTTATTGTTTATGTATATAAATGATTATAATTAATTTACAAATTGTCCTTGTTATTATTATTTATGTACATAAATATACGTATGTGATATGTATGTATGTTGTTTTTATTAGTATGTGTGGTGTTTTTATTAGCTTATCTTTCAACATGCATATCGCATATGCAAACAAATAAGTGAGGAAATACTAGGTACGGTGGTGTTGTGATGGTGTTTCTTATTACTTTTGCTTTTTAAGGTCAAATTTCAGAATTATCATTATATATTAATCACATCTAAAATGTAATAATCGCAAACCAAACCACAAACATATAATCAGTTAAAGCTAAAGAAATTGATATTAAAGCCAACATGACATCGGCAACTTCACAAATCAAGTAGTAGATGATCGAGGCAAAAAATATTTTTATTTTTTAAATGAGTATTTAAAAAGGTTAAAAGGATTCAACCAATGTTAGACCAAAAAGTGGTTCTAACACCCAGACTGACTAAAAGCAGAATGAAATAAGATCAAAAGTAAAATAGAGACACAGAATTTATAGTGGTTCGGCAAAGAAAAGCCTACGTCCACTTGTCAATCACTATTCTCAATGATATAGTTGCAATTACAATAAGATATTCACTCAATTTCACTCACAACTCACATACATTCACTCAATTGTCTCAAAACAAATGTTGAAAGACGATTTGGATTATCCGGGAGTGCTGGAATTCGGTTTATGAAAGTGGTTGAACTCTCAAAGTGCTAAAAAGAAGATCCTTTTCATTGTCTCCAGACAGGGTATTTATAGGTGAAAATTTGCTCAGAACCCGATCCGGATCGGAGCCACGTGTCTTCCATCCCATCAGTCTCGGGTTCGGATGGATTTCAGTGTTGACAACGCATCAGAGCAGTGGACGTTGTGGGCAGGAACTGGTTATACCCGTTCCGCATATTCTGACGATCGTGGGGGAGTGTGATGAGGAATATGAGTTCGGATCGGAGGAGCGTGCAGGAGGGGTTCGGATCGGGATATCCGATCCGATCCGGATTGTCCCATGGCCAAGTCTTCATCCACTTTTGCTCCATTCCGATCTGTCTCTGTAGCAGGTAGCCCTCCGCTTCAACTGGCAGTAGGTTGCTCTCCGATCCAAACAGCAGTGCCTCTCTGATTCCAACAATAACAGCTCACCGATCCGAACAGCAAGACCTCTCCGATCCGACCCACTATATCTTCTCCGATCCGACCCGCTATATTGCTTTCCAAGTTCTTCAATGTTTCACATCTCGACTTTGTATTGCCCAGTTCACAAAGTGGGCTAATATTTTGCCTCCTCAAAGTATGTTTCTGTTGGAGACGGAGCATGCTTTGATTATCATTGCACAGCGTCTTCTAGGTAATTTTTCCTTTGATTTTCCTTATGTTTTCATCTTCTTCTTCGAACTTCAATTTAATTCACTGCTGAGTTACATAATTCTGTTCGGTTCGGATTCCGATCCGAACAGACCCCCTCTTCTTTCTATTTTTCGTTGGACTATTGGGCCAAGCTCTGCTACTGGACTGTCGATCCGATCCGAACGGGGAGACGAATAGTCACTCTGCTTCTCGATATAAACTGGGTCTTCGTCCTTCTCTCATTTCCTTTTATTGTTTCACCGTTTTTGCTTCGGAACTCCAGAAAAAGAAATAAGAACTTTTCACCCTTTTCGTGCGAATTTCCAAGTTACATAATCTGGTAGGTTTGAATCCGTCAGTTAATTTTGTAACAATGGGTTTCAATTGAGATTTACGGTTGATTTTGAATGATTTGAACATGAATCCTCTCTTGCTTCGATATCGTGTCTCCCTCCTCCCCTGTCGTCGTCGTGGGTGGTTCTACCACCATCTCGAGGCGCTGAGAGGTTAAATGAAGCTTGCGCTCGTCTTTAACTGGAGCTTTGGAGAGGGATGTGGATTTGACCGTGGTTGAGGAAGAGGAAGAAGAGGATTGGGGGGATCGGTTCGGGTTGGAGTATACAAGATGGATAAGAAGGAAAAGAAGAGAGGTTCACAAGTCCGGATCGGGTCGGGGTAAAGGTCAAAGATAGAAACAGAGCTCATTTGACCGGATTGGGTCGGGGAGGATTCTCAAAATCGAATCGGACCGGAAAGTGAAAAAGGAGGAGAAGGGTGTGCACATAACCGGATCGGGTCGGACTGTAGCATAAAGGAGGAGAAGCATGACTACGTGGTCCGATCCGAACCGTTAGGGGAATCTACCTCCGAGCCGATCCGACTTTGATTTCCGAGTTCCAAAGTTTACCCGACCCCAAGACAAGGCCACGCCCCCGATCCGATCCCAATGAATGCGCCCGAACCGAACCGAGGGACAGTCCATCTTAATGCATAAAAACTTGTTTAACTGGCTCAATCAACTTTTGGCATAATCTTCAACTTAATGGACAGTTAGGATAGTGCCTTGCGAACGTAGCTGGACATCAAGAACTACTTCAATTCTTTATACTTTGCCAAACTCTTGCGTCGCACTTTTAAACATTTACTTTACACTTTCCGCATACACTGTTTACACTTTAGTTTGCACACATGCACGGGGGGATACGGGCTAATTTACTCTAATTTGTGCTATTGCTTCTTCAATAGTTTTATGACCATGAGACCCAGACGCTCTTCTAGACTAGCTGCGAAGAAAGAGGCCCCGGAGACATCCAACAAAGTTACTCTCGAGGACATATCTTCCCCTTCGGATCCGGAATGGAATGATGAGGGTTCAGATTACGAGGTTGGAAATCGCGAAAGCGACAATGTGTCTTCAGAGGATGAAGTTTCTCTAGGTTTTGAAGAGGAAGGAGGGATTGGTGACGACCGGGCTCCTGATGAGTTTGAATCGGCTGTCATATTGGAATCACCCCAAGATTCTGTTGAATCAACAATCGATAACGACAGACTTATCCGAATTTGTTTAAAATACGGGATACTAAAAAGGGACACTCTAGTGCCTTCGAGATCTGACCGTCCCCACAACCCTCCAGAAGGATATATGACAATCACTCGGTTGATGTGCATGGTCGGTGCTATCCCTCCATTTTCTCCCTTCATCGCTGATCTTCTAAGACAAATGCGGATTGCCCCCATGCAGCTGCATCCCAACTCTTATGCTTACTTACACACCTTATATATAGCATACCGTGAGATCTTAGGCATAGAGCTCACTTTCGATGACGTTCATTTCTTCTACAACTTCAAGCATCGGACTCGAGAAACACATTCTTTCTGCTATTTTGAGTCTGTCCCTAAGAGGAAGATAATTTCAGCGCCATTCAGTAGTAAAGCTGGAGATTCCAGACTGGAATGGTTTTATGTGAAGCGGCAGCCTGGATGTGCCAGGAGGTGGACGAAATCAAGTAAAGCATTGATTTTCTAAATCTTGGCTCTATACATTCAAGTCATCGCCTTAACTCGTTCTTCTTTTTGTTTACAGTCGACAACCCAAAACAAATATCAGACCAGGTGTTCTTTGGCCGGATGCGCCAGCTCCTTAATGGCGATAAGAAGTTCCTGACTATTGATGAAGTCCTTAAGGACGAATATCTTCATTTTCATGGGCTGCTATCTGTTACTCGTAGTATCGGTCATGGGACGGCTCCATACGTATATATTCCTCCAGTGGATGTAGTCCCAGAGACAGGAGAAGGTTCGGGAGCTCCTACAATGCCTCTTCAAACTTCACCTTCTCCATCTTCTACTCAAGACGATGAATTGGCTAACCTGGCCGAAAAGCATCGCGAAGGGTATACTGCTCCTGAGGATGTCATTTCTCCAGAAAGGTCAACGTCTTCTAAAGAGTCGCCAATTGATGCTTCCGAGGGAGATGTCCCTAGTACTGATGACCCATTATTTCAGGGTTTGGGGGATCTCCCCTTACCTGAAACTATATACACTTCAGAGGACTTTAGGAAGGATCCTTTAGTTTTCACCTCTTCTGAAGAGACCACTCTTGCTAAGGCCAAAGAGCCTGCCCGTACTAGTCTAGCTTCGGACTCGGGTTGGTTGGGGGGAAACACACCACTTAGGATACACTTTACACAATAGCATTACCACTCATTGCACCTCTCTCTCTGTGAAACTATTGATTCTGAATTTCATTTGTCTTATTGTGCAGGCACGATGTCCCGATCTTACTATGATATCAGGAAGCTCCGCCGCAACATGTCTAATCCACCTTATGACACTGAGTATGATCGTCGCGACGATCGCAGTAGGGAGGAGAGAAGACCTTATGAACCCTATCGCTCTCGAACCTCGCGTTCTCGCTCTCCCGTTCGGTCGGACCAAGAAAAATATAAAGGTTATCAAGGTCGTAGGGAAGAGGACAGACCACAATCAAAAGACTCCACCTCTTCCCAAGAAAAGCGCAGCAGGGAGAGAAGTCCACCAAAATATACTGAGTCGCGGAGTAAACGCAAGGTCCCTGCTAAACGGCCTAGAACAGATAAAGAAACTATTGAGTCCTCCACACACAGGGACACTGAATTGATGATCCCCGCCCCTCCACCACTTGATGCTGAAACTGCAATCAAGCGGGCGTATTTGGAGGAGCAATTTCCTGAACATTACTTCGAGAGCTTGACTTTTTTACCTGCCCTCGAGCCTATTTCTTCCAGGTGGGCAGATGAGGCCAAAGCAAAGATAGATGCGGTCGAAAAACAGTATTCTGAAATGTTCAAATATTCACACAACCTTTCCAGAATCATTCGTACTCTAATCACGAATGCTGATTCGATGCAAAAAACCGCGGAAGAAGATGCAAAGGCCTTAAAGAATCTTGGAAAAAAATTGGAGGACACATAGGCCCAGCTTGCTGTTGCTCAAAGGGACGCTACTAGCTTCAAACAACAATTTGAAGATATGCAAAAACGTTATCATGATTTGCTTGAATCTCACACTCAAGAGCGTTCTGAGTTAAAAAAGCAAGCTGAAGATGCTAAGTCAGATGCTGCTAAAACGCGCCTTGCTTACGCTGACCTTGAACAGAAAAATGCTGAGTTAGCAAGGAGGAATGCTGAGCTAGAAAAGAAAAATGCTGACTTGGCTTCTAAGCTAATGGAGGCGGAGAACAGAGCTGCCCTGGCGGAGGGCAACGTCGACTGTGCTATCAAATCCGCTGAGGAGGCCCGCAAACAATTGTCAGAGGCGGAGGCAGAGATTCAGGGTTTCAGCGAATTAATGATTGAATTCTTTGCACATATCATCCGTTGCCGGAACATTTCTTGGATTGAGGATTATCTATCTACTCTAGTCCAAGTATGGAGTCAGATCGTTGAGTGGGAAAAAGAGGAGCTCAAGGTTGATTCCATCGATGCGGACAAGTTGATGGAGAAATACTTAAGGGATGATGAGCCAGAACGCTTAGCTGAAGGGCGCCGCCTCATTGCTGATGCTATGGAAGAAGAAAGGCGGAGGACTAAACAGAAGAACGTTCCCGAGGCTGGTTCCTCTTCTACTGCCCCGCAACTTCTGAAGTAGAGGGGTATGATCCTGAAAACTCGGGAATCCCTCGAACAACTCTGCTATCCCCTATTCCCGAGATGGCATCAGAGACAACAGTTACCCCTGCCGAGAAGTCTTCGGAAGGTATCCCTACATTTTCTCCTCAATTCGTCAAGGCTATTTCTACCTTTCGCCACGTGATTGAGCAATCGATGAAAAACCCATTATTTTCTCCTGAGTTGATAACTGTTGCTTCTCACTCTGTAGGTATTGAACCATCCGGAAAGACAGATGTGATTCAGGGAGCCGCCTCTGGGGCAGAGCCTACGGAGAAGGCAAAAGGGGGGAAGGACAAGGTTGCTCCTATAGATTTGGGAGAAGGAAGCGAACCGTCTAAGGCTGACACTCCCCGTGATGAAGAAATGATACCAGCCTTAAAGGATGATAGCTGCGACGGAGGACATGAGGAAGATCCAGAGGTGGCAATAGTCGGGGAGTCGAAGAGTGCAGATGATGTTACTTTGGCTGCAATGAAAGCTGACCAAGATAAACGCTTGCAGTTAAAAGCTGAAGACTTAGACCCTGAAATCCTCAAGCCTCTCGCAGTTGTGGATGCAGGATCAAGGTTAGTTGTTAAGCTTTCAACTAGATTTATTACAGAGGAACTCGCTAAAAAATCTTCTCTTGATTCCAGCGCTCCGCCCTCCAGGAAGAAGTCAACCGATTCCAGCGCCGCATCTTCAGCAAAGAAGAAATCAAAGCGCATCTTGACTGAGGCCGAGAAAGAGGCGAAGGATGCGGAGAAAGCCGCCAAGAAGTCCAAGCCTCACTCGAAGTCTAAATAGTGGGTTGTCTTGTGTTGTTTTAGCATTTGGTGAACCAACGATTGCTGCTATAAGGGTGGCTCTTGCACCTTCTTTTTTGGCTATTTTCCTGTACAAATTCATTTATTCGTAAATAAAAAATAATTCATTTTCTGCAATATCTGTTAGCCATTAGTTTTGCACTTATGTAAGAATGCATGTTTTACTATAGTTGTGTAATGAAGTTATGGTAGGGGGAAATATGTGTATACATATATGCCCCCAGTCGATCTCAAAAAACTATTCAAGACTTAATCAAGTAGTCTGAATGTCCCCGATTTTCTGACGGGATTGCCTTTTCTGTTTCGTCAATGCCTGTCGTTTTTTCTGGCATTTTTTTTATACTCTCCTGTCTTATACTCAGGTTAGAGTTCTTACTGAGGCGGTCTCTTGTCTGGGTGCACCTTCACGCCTCAGAGGACGTCGTCTTCCCGTCCTTTTATACTCTCTCTCAATTCTCGAGAGTTAGAGTTAAGAATGTCGTTTTCCCATTCTTTTATGTCTTGTCGGCGTTGTCGCACAAATAATCGTTGTGCTTTTTCTTGCGTATAAACCGTTTTCAACCTTCCAGGTTTTAAATCATCTTATATTCCATAATCGCAACATAATAGTAGATGAAGGTATATATATATAATGCATGAAAGTAAATGACACACGATATTTTTATAGTGGTTCGGCTAAGTCGTAGCCTACATCCACTTTATAGTCCTTTATTCATATCATCAGATTTTCCTAAGGCAAGTCGTGCCTTTTTACAGAGTTCATAAGAAAAATAACAAAGAGTACAACATTTCTAATCCAAATATCGCATCAAGTGTTAGGCATTCCATGCCCTGGGGACTTCTTCGCCATCACGGTCGTTAACTTGAAGGTTCCTTTTTCAAGTTTCCGTTGGATGACAAAGGGTCCTTCCCACTTTGGACCGAGGTGAGGGAGGGATGGAAAGACTCTCTTTAGCACCAAATTTCCTGGTTTAAAAGTCCTAAGGCGAACTTTTTTGTCGTAATAGCGTGCCATCTGACGTCGATGTCTTGCCGCACGCAAATCCGCTTCGTCCCTTTTTTCTTCGATTTCATCAAGAGACTCGAGTAAGAGTGCCCGATTCGTCATCGGGTCATAATACGTTACCCGTGGGAAGGAACTTCAAGCTCTACTGGAATTACTGATTCTAAACCAAAAGAGAGAGAGAGAGAAAGGGGTATGACCAGTAGCAGTCTTAAATGTTGTTCGATATGCCCACAAAGCTAAGGACAATTCATCAACCCATTTTGCCTTTGCGCGCTCTAACCGTTTCTTGAGGATGGATTTTATAACTTTGTTTATTGCTTCAACTTGCCCGTTCGACTGCGGATAAGCAACCGCAGTATACCGTTTGTCGATCTTATATTTCTGGTAGAAATTTCTGAATTCAGTACCATCGAACTGGGTTCCGTTGTCAGTTATAATGGTCCTTGGGATCCCGAATCGGCATATAATATTTCTAACCACGAAATTTATCACCTTTCTCGCCGTGATCTTGGTTAAGGGCTCAGCTTCCACCCACTTCGTAAAATAGTCCACAGCGACTATTGCATATTTCGCTCCTCCTTTAGCAATCGGTAGAACTTCGATGATATCAATTCCCCACGTGGCAAAAGGCCAAGGACTCACCATCGATTTGAGTTGGGTCGACGGTGCTCTGGGGATTTTGGCGAATCTCTGGCACTTATCGCAGCGTCGTGAATAATCAGCTGCATCTTTATTAATTGTGGGCCAGAAGTATCCATACCGCAATATCTTTTTCGCTAAAGTCTGACCTCCTGTATGATCTCCACACCCACCTTCGTGTACTTCTCTTAGTACACGTCTGATGTCGTCGTGTGCTATACATCGTAACAGGGGCATAGAAAATCCTTGCCTATAAAGAGTATCATCTTGTAGGACGTATCTGGTAGCCTTGCGAACTATAGCCCTTTTCTCACTCTTCTTTGATGGGAGTGTTCCACTCTTAAGGAAGTTCTTAATTGGGGTCATCCACGACTCCTCCGGTTCTGCTTCGAAAGCGAACTCAATTTCCATCGACTCAAAGCTTGGCGATTCCAACGTTTCAATTGGAATTATTTCAGTTTCTTCTGGATTGTCGGAACTAGCTAGCTTTGCTAGCCTGTCTGCCTTCTGGTTTTCAGCTCTTGGGATATGCGTTATATTGTACCGCTCCAGGTTGCTCAACAACTTTTCCACTTTCCCAAGGTAGGCGATGAGTCGAGGTCCCCGGGCCACAAATTCCTTTCGTACTTGGCAAACAACGATTTTAGAGTCGCAGAATATGTCCAACATTTTTATTCCGAGGTCTATAGCAAGCTTCAGCCTAGCAATCAGGGCTTCGTATTCAGAGTCATTGTTAGTCGCCGAAAATTCTAATCGCAGAGCGTAATATAACGATCGCCCTTCAGGAGTAACTAAGACGATTCCAGCTCCGGACCTTCGGTCGTTTTTGGCTCCATCTGTGTATAGCTTCCATGAATTTATCTTTAACTTATCTTCGGACTTGACCACTCTGTCATTGATCACTTCCTCCTCTGGGATAGTGAATCCTGCTATAAAGTCTGCCAGAGCTTGCCCCCTGATCGATCTTCGTGGCTGAAAATTTAAATCAAACTGACTTAATTCTATATTCCATTTGATCAACCTTCCCGATGCTTTGGGTCTCTGCAACATCTGCCTCAGAGGCTGGTCAGTGTATATAGTTATTGGATGAGCTTGGAAATAGTGACGAAGTTTTCGGGATGCGATTAGGAGGCTGTAAGCGAGCTTCTCAATCTTTGGGTAGTTGCGTTCTGCCGCTGCCAATTTCTTGCTTACATAATATACTGGCCTTTGCACTTTGTCTTCTTCTCGAACCAAGGCTGTGCTAACAGCGTGAGCCGAGACTGCCAAGTAAACAAACAATTCTTCGTGATCCACTGGCTTTGACAAAATCGGCGGTTTTTCTAGTAGTTCCAATAAATTTCGAAAGGCCTCAACACAGTCCGGAGTCCACTCGAAGTTCTTCTTTCCCCTTTGAATCAAATCAAAAAAGGGGACGCATTTGTCTGTGGCTTTGGAGATAAATCTACTCAACGCGGCTACTTTCCCTGCAAGACTTTGAACATCTTTAATTCTTCTTGGCTCTTCAATGTTTCTAATCGCTGCTATTTGGCTGGGATTGATTTCAATTCCTCGGGAGCTCACAATGAAGCCTAGAAACTTTCCCGATGCCACTCCAAATGAACACTTCAAAGGATTCAACTTCATCCGATACTTTCGCAGGATACCGAACATTTCTGCCAAGTCTTGCGTATGGCGGGAGGACTGTTTCGATTTGACAAGCATATCATCTACATAAACTTCCATAGTTTTCCCTATTTGATTATAAAACATTCTGTTCACCAAGCACTGATAAGTGGCTCCGGCGTTTTTCAATCCGAATGGCATTACAACATAACAATATAACCCCAAATTTGTAATGAAGCTCGTATGTTCTTGATCTGGCACATGCATAGGAATTTGGTTGTATCCGGAATATGCATCCATGAAAGAGAAGTTCATGTCCTACTGTCGAATCCACAAGCTGATCAATCCTGGGAAGTGAGAAACTATCTTTCGGGCAAGCTTTGTTCAAATCTGAAAAATCAATGCACGTCCGCCACTTTCCATTCGGCTTCTTTACTAAGACGGTATTCGATATCCAGTCGGGATATGTCGAATCTCGAATAAATCCGTTCTGTTTCAGCTTCTCCACTTCTTCTTTGAGAGCAGCTGACCTCTCTGGGCCCAGCATACGTCTCTTTTGCTTCACAGGCGGGTGTTTCGGGTTTACATTTAGTGAGTGACTTATGATGGATGGCGATATCCCACACATGTCAGCGTGGGTCTAGGCAAACACGTCCAAGTTCGCCTTCAAGAAGTCTGTTAGTTCTTCGGCCCGACGTGGATCCAACTGAGATCCAATCTTCAAAACTCTTGTTGAGTCAGCTTCATCAATAGGAATGTCCACTGTCGCTTCATTAGGAGTTGCATTTCTAGTCTCTGGTTCCTCGTCTTTTCTGGGATCCAGGTCTTCAGGCGTTCATTTGGGCAACTCCTTCGGGGCCGATCCCTCAAATTGCTACGCCGAGCCCTCCTTCGGAGGAGGCGAGGTATCTTTACTCTCGATGTTAAGTCCTTTCATCAACATCTTTAATTCGGCAACATAGCAGGCCCGTCCGGAGACTTGATCCCCTCTCATTACTCCAGTTCCGGCTTCAGTTGGGAACTTAAGCAATAAACACCAAGGGGCGATGCAAGCCCTGAACTCAGCAAGGGCAGACCTTCCCAAAAATGCATTATAAGGCGAATCTACGTCCAACACTACGAACTGAATCATCCGTACTCTTCGGCGTTCTCCTTGTCCCAAGGTTACAGGCAATTCTATGTACCCCATTGGGGCTGTCGACGCCCCGTTGAAGCCTCGGATCCAACCTTCGCATGGCTTCAAATCTTCAGATTCAAGCTTCATCTGATCGAATGACTTTTTAAATAAACTATTAACAGAGCTTCCGTTGTCTACTAACACCTTATGAACCAAGGCCGACCCAATGGTGGTAGTAATGACCAACGGATCATCGGTATGTGACTGAATCCCAGTATTATCTCTGCTACGGAATACCACGTCGTCAAACATTGTCTTTTGTTGCTTTATGGGGGCGATATCTTCCAAATCATCACATTCATCCATCTCTACATGCTTGGCAGCATTTACATATTGATTCATCGCTCTAAAACTGCGGATTGCTGGGTGGGGTCCACCCACTATGGAGTTGATAACAATTCCCCTGCCTTTCTGTTGCGCCGTAGGCTTGGGAGCAGATTGAATCTGTTTTGGAGCCTGCTCTCCTTGCCCCCTGTCCCTCGGGGCAACCTTATATTCATTCAGTTTCCCTTCGCGCAGCAGCTTCTCAATCACGTCTCTCAAATGTCGACATTCATTGGTTGAATGCCCATGAATTCCATGAAACAAACAAAACTTCCCGGTTGCCATTTCTTTCTCCGTTGAGTCGCGAGGTGGTGGTCTTTTATATTGCAAAACATTGTATGTATCCAAGTAAATGTTCTCCAGAGTGTCGTTCAACGGTGTATAATTCTCATAAGTCTGGAATCAGGGTCTTTTGTTAGGATCACTTTCCCTATTTCTATTTCTTCTGTTACCATTCGCGTTACGGTTATTGTTGTTGCCCCCGTTTCCAGAATTGTCGTTTCCACTCTTGTTTCCCACATTTACTTCAACTTTTCCGGAACTTTCCCCAGACTGCTTCACGGCGACGTTACTCTGAACATTTTCTTTTGAGGCCGCTTCAGACTTTCTCTTTCGGTTTGCCCTGGCCTCCTCTCGTTTTAAGTGAATATCGGCCTTTTCATAAAATAACTCTCTCGTAGAGGGTGTCTTTCCAGAAAGGTAATCTCCAAACTCGGAGTCAGGATCGACTCCTTCCATCAAGGCCATCAAGATGGTGGGCTCATGCGGGTCACTAACTTCAGTCACAGCTAAGTTGAATCAGTCGAGATATGACCTCAAAGACTCTCCTGGCGCCTGCTTAATTCTTGATAATTCAATAACACTCTTAGACTTTCGGGTATGGAGTCGGAACTGATTCATAAAACGTTCGCTCAATTCCCTATAATTCGATATCGAACGAGGGGGAAGTCGAGTAAACCATAGCAGCGCCACATCTTCTAAATAGATCGGGAATGCTTTGCACTTCACTGCGTCAGGAGCAGCAGCAGCATTCATGAGCCACGAGTATCGCATCAAATGCTGTCCCGGATCGGTTCTTCCATTGTACTTGTCCATCTGCGGCAGGTTAAAACGTCGGGAAAACTGAAAGTTGAGGATGTCGTCAGTGAAAGGAGTATGGCTTCGTTCAATGCCATAATCTTCATTGGTATAGTTCCGGCTTTCGGACATAATCTGGCGTACCATTGCCTGTACGTCGGCATTAGTCAGGGGCCGTTCAGGTTCCCTGGCCCTGACATCCGGGTTCCTTCTGGGCTCTTGTTCAGGAGATGCCCTTCTTCTTTGAGCTGCTTCTGCTCTATTTCGTTCCCTACGCTCCCGGTCGATCTCGGGAGAAAGGGGCTGAGTGGGATTAGTAAGGTTAGGGTCTCTCAAGCTTGGATCATTGGTTCCTAGTGCTCGTGCAATATCCTCACGGGACCCCAAAGATCCGAACGTCAGTTGCTCCAAATTCTGAGGTCGTTTGAGCGGCCTTCTTTCACGGGGCCGTTCTTCCTCGGAAGAAGAAGACTGATCCATTGGTGTGTGGCGAACCGGGGATGGGGTTCTCTGTCTACGGAGTTCGCTGATTTCCCTGCTCATGAGTCTCATGTTTTCTTGCATCATGATATTGGTACGCTCGTGGACTTTCATAGCCTCTCTAGTACTCTCAAGCATGTCAAGTAGGCGCGAGAAATCTCCTTGAGTAATGGGTGCGGACGGATTGACCTGATCATTGACCTTGGTGGCTGGAATCGGAGCATTTGTGGGGGCTGGAGTAGAAGTTCCAACATCACCAAGTGTCGGGTCGGTTCAGAGATGGGAAATCGGGTCGGGTCGGAGCTGGGAAGCCTGTTCGGGTCGGAGCTGGAAAGCCAGGTCGGGTCGGTGTAGGGCGAGCTGCTCGGGTCGGTTCAGGTTGGGGGAATGCACTGCTTCAGATTCTCCTACCCGGATCGGATCGGAGCTCTCCCCCTGAGTGCGGTTCGGATTTCCTGTATCAGTACGTCCTGCTACTGAGCTCTGCCCACGAGACCTTGTCACAACTGCATTTTGCTGATCTTCGCCAACTCCGTTTCCTCGACTAGTTTGAACTTCCTTACCTTTTCCTTTGGCCATAGTTCTTCAACAATCAATTCAACAAATATTCAAGAGCGTCTAAACTTGAGGATTAACTTCTTTGAACTCAACGGTCCAAAAAGTAGAACGATAATCCCGAAAAATAAAGAATTTAGATGGTTCTCAGTGAAAGCACCAAAATGTTACACCAAAAAGTGGTTTTAACACCCAGACTGACTAAAAGCAGAATGAAATAAGATCAAAAGTAAAATAGAGACACAGAATTTATAGTGGTTCGGCGAAGAAAAGCCTACGTCCACTTGTCAATCACTATTCTCAATGATATAGTTGCAATTACAATGAGATATTCACTCAATTTCACTCACAACTCACATACATTCACTCAATTGTCTCAAAACAAATGTTGAAAGACGATTTGGATTATCCGGGAGTGCTGGAATTCGGTTTATGAAAGTGGTTGAACTCTCAAAGTGCTAAAAAGAAGATCCTTTTCATTGTCTCCAGACAGGGTATTTATAGGTGAAAATTTGCTCAGAACCCGATCCGGATCGGAGCCACGTGTCTTCCATCCCATCAGTCTCGGGTTCGGATGGATTTCAGTGTTGACAACGCATCAGAGCAGTGGACGTTGTGGGCAGGAACTGGTCATACCCATTCCGCATATTCAGGCGATCGTGGGGGAGTGTGATGAGGAATATGGGTTCGGATCGGAGGAGCGTGCAGGAGGGGTTCGGATCGGGATATCCGATCCGATCCGGATTGTCCCAAGGCCAAGTCTTCATCCACTTTTGCTCCATTCCGATCTGTCTCTGTAGCGGGTAGCCCTCCGCTCCAACTGGCAGCAGGTTACTCTCCGATCCGAACAGCAGTGCCTCTCTGATTCCAACAATAACAGCTCACCGATCCGAACAGCAAGACCTCTCCGATCCGACCCGCTATATCTTCTCCGATCAGACCCGCTATATTGCTTTCCAAGCTCTTCAATGTTTCACATCTCGACTTTGTATTGCCCAGTTCACAAAGTGGGCTAACAACCAAGTATAATACCAAAGTTTCAATGTGAGTAGAATAAACGAACGTGAGAATATTATGTTGGTTGAGTTGTAGGGAATTATGTTATGATGAATGAATCATGATTTTTGATATAATAACATATTTGATAAGTGGAAAGCAAATCATCAACCTAAGTGCAGCGAGAGTAAAGGGCAATGGTGTAGCTGAAATAGCATCCATTATTGATCATAAAAGCAAATCGGTTCAAAATATGAAAGCACATTAATATAACATCCTTAAAAAGGATATTTGTAGTGTGAGTACTTTGTTTTAGCAGTAGTTTTCCATTTTTAACAAAAATCTTTGTTGTTGTCGCTGCTGAAATTCCTTGTGATAGCGGTACATATAAATGGACTTGAGTAAATACATATTCTAGCAAATGTCTTCCAATCTGTGGAACGATTTGTCATTGTAATATGTTAACTGTAAGAGCTAAACTAATTCGAAAAGCCGTCTTGGTTAAATTTAGGAGTGAGCAATATTCGGTTCGAAACGAATTAACCGACCAAACCGGTTCATTTCGGTCGGTTCGGTTCGGTTTTAAAACTAAACCGGATTGAATTTGGTTTGTAAAATAATTTTTTTTTTGTTATCGGCTTAACCGAATTAACCGAACTTTTAATTTATTATCTAATTTTACGGTATTTTAGTACTTTAATTATTATTTTAGTTATATAATACAAAGGCATTTGTTGCAAATAGATCAAATCTTATCATAAACATAAAATTTACTATATAAATTTTCTTTAAACATGAATTCATGTTTTACTTTGAGTAAATCCATAATTTGAATAATAATACATCCTTCAAGTTCGGTTAAATCGGTAACCGACCGAATTAACCGAAATTAATTCAATTCGGTTCGGTTTCGAAAAATTTCAGTTTCAATTCGATTTTTTTTTTTTAATTCTAAAAGTGAGATTATTAATTCTTGTCACCGATTAAACAAAAACATACCCTAGTTTGACAATTAATGGATCCAATATGTTAGTATGTATCTATGTAGAAGTGACACTAATAACAATAATAATCTACAAATAATATAGTTAATCAAAGTAGGATGTCTTTTGACGCGCTGATTAGTACTGAAGACATAGATCTATTCAAATGTCAAATACCTATAACAAAAGCAGAAAGTACAAAATGGTCAAGCAGAAAACGGGTGTGCATATAGCATGATAAGCACAAAAACTTTATTTGTTCCTTTTGCATTATATTCATGAGTTTTAATTAGAGGAAAATGTGTACATGGCTGGAAAAATGACCAACATCAAGCAGAAAACGTTACCTGGTGCAATAGCCATTTTATCAAAGTCTCATCTATGAACCATCGACAATCACCAATAAACTACAGATGCTCCAAAGGCCTGATAAAAATAAGCAGTCACATTAAATAAAAATAAAATAAATTTATTAATTTGATTTAATAAGTGCTTAGTTGAAGAAAATAAACATTCTCATGGACGAAGATGTAAAGAAAACCACAGTCTAAACATAGAGAACATAAAGTAAATAAAGCAAATTGGATTAAAGCAATGAAGAAGTATAAAGGTCAACTGCAAAATGTAAATGTTGATACCAACCTCAACAACATATCATAAAGGTCTATTCATAAGTAACTTTGGTTATGCAAGTGATATAATAGTCCAAAGTATTATTCTCTTTCATATTACACTATGATTAGAGTTGATTATGCTATATAATAAATTAATAATAATACCCTCAGATTCTACTATTTTCTAGTACTACTCAAGCTTACGCAACTCCCTCTCTCTTGAATGTTAATAAGACAACGAAGAACTTTCAAATACTATAAAACTAAATGAGTGCACATGCTACATAGATGAATGTGAGCATGACTGAACTTAATATTTGACATTGAATCGCAAAAGGGGAAAAAACCTAACCTGAACCCTCAATATGTTCCTAAAGCTCAAGGCCTTGTCTTGCTCAATCTGATGTAGAGAGTTAAAAAAAGAGCAACCTTTGTTAAGACCCCAAAAAAAAAAAAAAAAAAAAAAAGAGTCTGCGATAATGCATCCTACTTCAATCTACTGCTGAAATATAAGGAAATGGAGTGTGTTTTTGCAAATCTATATATTGCATTAGGTACTTCAATAAGTAGCATAATTTAAACATAAAGATTACCTTCTAATATGTTAGTTCTTTGGAGGAGAGCATGCAACAGAGGCCCAATTTTATTGAATCGCAAAAGGGGAAAAAAATCTAACCTGAACCCTCAGTATGTTCCTAAAGCTCACGGACTTCGTCTTGCTCAATGGAATTTTGTATTGAAGGGTTATAGCAATTGCAAAGAAGCAAAAATTATGGAAACTATCGAAATAATAACTACATTTAAAATCTTATGATCATCATCGTTATAGCAATTGCAATGAAGCAAATATTTTGAAGCACAATGTTAAACTTCCCCATTTAACTTCCCTCGTTTAATTATAGTATCTAGAAAGCATTAACTTGACAGAATAAAATCAATGTTTATACAAATATCAAGGAAGCAACTATGTTAATAACATGGGCAAGCAGCTTCTACAACAATGTTAGGGAAATATTGATTATAGTATTAAATAACAAACTTTGAACACATTCATGAGTTGTGCATAAAATGGGATGAGCGCCATTCACAAATATGGCTAGCAAAAACATCTATCAGAATGATAATAGTAATACTACATAAATAACTGAAATTTTATAAGTCTAACAGGATGCAAGATCATCAACGACACCTACGGTGGCTGGGGAGTCCACGGAGGTGGTGCGTTTTCGGGTAAGGGTCCAACTAAGGTGGATAGGAGCGGTGCTTACATTGTCAGCAGGATTTGTCGCTAATGGACCAGCTAGGCGTTGCATTGTGCAGGTATCCTATGCTATTGGTGTCCCTGAGCCATTATCAGTGTTTGTAGATAGTTATGGAACTGGTAAGACACCCGATAATGAAATTTTGAAGATTGTGAAGGAGAGCTTTGATTTCTCGCACGGGATGATCACCATCAACCTTGACTTGAAGAGAGGTGGAAATGGAAGGTTTTTGAAGACTGCAGCTTATGGACACTTTGGAAGGGATGACCCCGACTTCACTTGGGAAATTGTTAAACCACTCAAATGGGAGAAACCAACAGGTTAGGATCATTATATTATATATTTTATATTTGGTATATGGATGAATGTATAAATGTTATCTATACTGATTTATATTGATGTCATACTCAGATTTATTTTCCATTATTGTTATGTTTTAATATTGTTTTGCAAAAAATAAATAAAAAATCTATAAGTATAAATTCCCAGGATCTTAATATGTATCTCTAATGATCAGAAATTATAGTTTAACCTATAGAAATAATCAATCTCTAATAATCAGAAATTATAGTTCACCAATAGAGATAATCAAAACTATAGTTTGGAAAATCCAACAAATGATTGAACTTGATGCCTACATCAATAGACTCACTTATTCATATATTTTAGGAAAAGAAGCAAAATCGTTATACCATTTGACCAAGTAACTACTAATCCTTGATTTTTAGCTGCTAAAGCATAAACATGTCATATGCTCACTGGCCCTAGACTCCATTATTCTTTATTTATACACGAGTACTTTTTTTATAAAAAAGTACTTGAAAAACTCATAAAACTAATTATAAAATCATGGAAACCTAAGGATATATAATATGCACACATTAAAATTGTATACGTACAAATAGTACCTGAAACCAAAATAAGCACTTTAGATTACATCATTGCATTTCCATTATCCATTCATCTCTATTTCATGATCCTTGCGTTTCTTCATTTGTTCAAACTACAACAATGACTAAAGTGAACACCATTGTTATATACATATAACTGTGTTCATATTCAAATTGTAACAATCATATGAAATATTTTGCTTGTTAAACAATTCATTATCATACTGTAACAAATCTCTTAAAGAAAAGATTTACAAACATGTAATTCACCCTGATTAAAATGATGCTTTAAGAAATAGAATTTAGATTAAAACTGTACCCTGAAGCATGCTACTGCCCTTCCATCATGGGTACATATTTTATAAGCTTCATCTATTTTTCCGGATTTGTTCAAACTACAACAGCAATCAAACAAATTGTTATGATGTTAAGTATTTTATAGTACTCGTGCTTCTGAAATATCAACATTCGACAATAGGTAAGAAGTCTCCTTCTAACCTCATCCCTTCAAACATTATTTGACTATGATTGAAACTTTAACTCGAAATTTCGTGTGAGAAATTGGAACCGACTGCTTGCAATCATTATTGGTTGTTAAGCTTGAACTCACTAATGTTAGGGTTCATGCACACTCAAAACTTGATGTTTAATCGCTTCACCGCAAAAAAAGGTTGAGATTCGTTATAGAAAAATCACAAAGATGATAGTAGGTAATGACCCAGATTAGAGAAAATAATAGACATCCACTGAGAAGAGCATCTAAGCACTGATACATGAGTAGCTCTCGAGGAAGATAAATTATAGAAAAATCGAATTTCTTCACAAAAATGCATTCAACAAAACACAGTTACTTTCTTCACAGATTTGTCTAAAAATTCTTTGTTGTAAGAACAAATCAATTTTGTACTGCTTCGTTCTAATAGAGAAATATATTAGGCTTTTGGGTCCACAGAATACATAATTCAATTGAATAATTGGCCACACTGCTAAAATTGAGTCTCATATTTGATAAGAACTCAAACTCATGCAATTTAAATCCAATCATCTTAAAAAATAATCAACGAAAAAATAGAAACATCAATCTCATAATCTCTATTCGTATTTAATTTAAAGGGTCTAACTTGAATCTTAGATTAGAAAAATACTTTAAACACGAAGCTGAAAAAACTTACCAAAAAAAAAAAAAAAGATACACGCCTAATCCTTGAAGCGCAAGCACAATTATTGATGACTGAAGCAAAACCTTTGTTTGGATTTGCGTTTCTTTCCAACTTGGATCTAGATGGAAAGAAGAGACGGAGGCAAGATTAGAGCAGACCAAGATCTGGAGAAGAAGGGAGAGGAGATTGCTATTTTTGGAAGAAAAGTCTGGCAACGCTTCAGTTTTGAGAAATTCATGAAGGATTCTGCCCCCTCCAAATCTAACTGGGTAAACATAGATAAGAGCAGACCAAGATCCAGAGAAGGGAGATTTCTATTTTAGGAAGAAAAGTTTAGCGACGACGCTCTGGTTTTGAGAATTTCACGAAGGCTTCTGCGCCCTAATTAAAACTAATTAAAATATTCAAATATTAAATATCTAGAGAGTTGAGAGAATTAAGGAAAATAGAGAGAATTGAGAGAATCAAGAAGAGAGCTTGAAAAGCTTCTGCTTTACTATTATTTAATAAATATACTACATTTACAAAGCATGATGCTGACAGAAACTTATCGAGTAATCTTGGACAGTGTTTTAACATGAGCAAAAAGAAACCTTTTCCCATTAAAAAATTGTGTTGAATTGTGCTTACTACTTATTCCAGAAGACAAAGTTCAGTTATCCATGAAACGGTTGCATTTACTACAAAGAACATATGAACTTGAATCTTATCCCTATATATGTATTTCCAAATTATGCAGCTTAAGAGTTTTCTCAACTTTATGTAAATACTAAACAATTCCACCTTTAGGCTTTTTGATGTGAGAGTTTGACATTTCATGTCATGATGGTGAAAGCACTGCCCTGGAGGATGCTAGAATGATAACAGTTGTTAATGTTTCTTCATTTTAAGAGGTATGAATGTCTTACCATATTGTTTATTGAACTGATGATTTATCGTGGTTTGCTATTGTGTTTTGATCTCCATGTCAATCTCCAAGCTTCTTTAATTTAATATGTAAAGTCATATTATGCATATAGTATTATATTTTTAAATATTCACATGTATTTTTGTGAATATTAATGTCATAGTAAATAACTGTAATATGTGTGTTTTTACATTCAAATTAAAAATGCAAGGCACATAATGCTTCAAAATTATTTCGAAGTAATGGATTAAATAAAATAGACTTATGAAAGTATGGCGTAAGATCAACTATAGTACTACATAAATTGTATAGTATAAACGATTATGTATACTACAATACATTCAAGAAAGAGGATTAATTTATCAACGCCACCCCCACATTTCATTATCTTGTTTTCACACTAACTCCTTGCCGAAAATAACTTCCCCATCTCACCTAATTTCAAATTACTTTATTATTGTAACGTAGACAAATGGGAACCAAATTGAGCATGTTATGTGCTTGCTATTGTCTAGGCGTAAAGCAATCATTATGTTTAGACTTTGAACACGATAATGTATCAGTGACTGATCGAGTAGGATTTTGATTTTGGTGTCAGACTCTTTTTGGTCGTCTTTGATGAATAGTCCCATCTGCTTAGTACTCCAATCTTTGAATGACTAGCTTCCTAAATGAAAGGATGATGTAGCCTTCTAAATTTACTTTACATATTAACTTTTTTGAATAGTTCCTCAACCAGTTTAGCCATGTTGGTCTATGATAGCAGAATGTTTGAGCCTTTGAGGTATCTTCATTCTTTATCCAATTTTCGCATTTTTTCGTTTCCAATATTGAAGTTGATAATCAACTAATGATTATATCATACATTTTTAGAAGTGCAGTTGCTTAAAATATAGTAGAAGTTGATACAACTTAGATTTCTCCCTAATTTTATATTTTAAAGCATAATTCCGTGACATGATCTATCTCCTCCTCATAGAAGATCATTGATCTTAAGTTTTTTTTAGTTTTTGGGATTTGTTTTTTCCATGTCTTCCCCTTTGTTTGTAACGACCTATGATTGTTTCAAGTATCTCACAGGCTATGAATTACTTATTTGTGTTTGCTAAGCAATTGGAGAAGTGAAATGCTGCATAAATATTCCTGTGTTTAGAGTACTGTTCATCATTTAATGAGAGCTGCTATTTGAAAATCTTACCGTCCAACGATGTGCATATTTTGGTAGCTAATATGATCTTAGCTGTTGGAGATTTCTGCCACTGACATTACACGGTATTAGTATATTTTCTTCACATGCCTTCTCAAAAGACCGTAAACAACATCAGTTTGCATAAAAATTTCTTTACACTAAAAAATCGTTAAATTTAGTCATGTTATACTGCAGGACATTTGTGTCTTCCATCAACAAAGGACAGATCTGCTCAGGGGTTTCAGTCACGTGCTTCGAGCTCTGCAACCAAAGTGTCATCTCACAAGATGTCAATCATCAATGAGAAACTAGACATGAATATTAAAGAAAATAAGTTTATCTTGCTATGGATCTGCATGCATATAGACAACAAAATAAGATACAACACAAAGTTTAGGCATTGGCGCTTAACTAGCTTGGATTATGGATGCGTTAGACTTAGTTTGATCTTCTATTTTAATGTTATAATATTCTCTTTCGATGATTATCTATGCATGTGCTGGAACAATATGGTTCTGTTTTAGCTCTACTCCATGGGTATTGTTTCAAATTTTGTACTCTCGGATATTGTTTCAAATATTATTAGGCTGGAAATTATTATATAATTTTTTGATCGATTACTCAGGAAAGATTGCAGATTTGTCCAATATCATCATAATGGAGCGTCTAAATTTTTTTGAACAATAAGCTAAAATAGATCAAGAGGACCCATACTAAATGTATTATCAAAATTTTGCAATGCAAGACATTCAGCTTGATAATCTAAGTTAACCTCAACTGATCGTTGTTGCACAATATAGAGATTTTTCTTTGTTTTTGTCCAATGAATTTGCATGTTAACATGAAGCCTTTCATACGCTGTCCAAAAAATACAAATTAGCCAGATTTAGTAGCTACTCTGAGGAAAGGAGTGAAAATGATTGGTACTTTAGTAACTTTTTCATAAGCTATTGTTGTTTATATCTACCATTCAAAAATTTGAAAGAACAAAAGCTACATCAATTTACATCTTGCCAACTTCACATTGATGTTGATCTACCGGAAAACTTAACAAACGGTAACCGTTTTATTATTCTCTTAAATAACCGATCTCATTAGCTTTTTGGTAAATGATTGATTTGTGAATATATGTACACATATTAAAAATATACAAAATCTTGTGCACATAAAATACAAATTAGGATATTTATAAAATCAGGAAAATATTTACAAGGACAAAAGCCAAGGCCTTTTTATCCATAAGGACAGCCCACTAAAATTTTACTCAGAAGGACAATATTTTAAAAAAAAAATTTGGCCGCTACTTTTATCTTCTTCCTCTCTCACGTCGGCCGCTACTTTCAACTTCTCCCTCTCTCACGTCATTCTCGATTTCATCTTAAATCATGAAATCATAAAATCAGAAAACGCGAAATCACGAATTTCAGAAAATAGTTAAATCGAAATTCGAAATATAAGAAAAACAACACGAAATCAAAATCGAGAAGAAATTCGTTCGAAACCCTAAAAAAATTAAAAAAAAATGTCGATCAACAAAATCCAAATGGAAATCGATTGCGATTGGAAAAAAAATATGTAGCAGACGACGGAAATCACAATTGAAGAAGTCGAAATTGTTGAAACAATTTTTTTAGATTGGAAATGTTTTTTTTTTTTTTTTTTTTTTTTTTTACCAGTACAGCAGTTCGTAGGTATCATTTTTGTAGTTATCATTTTTCCTGTTTTTAACTTTAAAGCATAGCAGCAGTTTTTAGTTATCATTTTTCTATTTTTTAGTTATCATTTTTCATGTTTTAACTTTAAGAACATAGCAGCAGTTTTTAGTTATCATTTTTCTATTTCTGTAGTTATCATTTTTACCGTTTTAACTGTGTTATATGTTTTTTTAATGAGATTTTGTTGTTGTGTTAATTTTGAGGTTATATTGATGTATCAGCTAAGAAACGAAGCCGAACTTATTTCAGTTTAATCAATCAAACTGTGATATAATTTTTTTTTTCATTGTTTTATCTTCAAAGCATTGCATCAGTATTTAGTTATCAATTTTCTAATATTTTAGGTATCATTTTTACTGTTTTAACAGTGTTATGTGTTGTTTTGTTTTGATTTTATTGCTGCGTTATGTGATGTTTAACATAACACATAAATTACAGTAAAAATGATAACTTAAAAAATATAAAAATGATTCCTTCAAACTGCAGTAATGTTTGACATAACAGAGAAATTACACTAAAAATGATACCTTAAAAAATATAAAAATGATACCTTAAAACTGTTGTGATGTTTAACACAACACATAAACTGCAGTAAAAATGATAACTAGAAAAATAGAAAAATGATAACTAAAAACTACTGCTATATTTTGAAGGTAAAAAAGGAAAAATGATAACTAAAAAAATATAAAAATGATACCTACGAACTGCTATACTATTAACGATAAAAAAAAACATTTCGAACCAGAAAAATTTGTTTCAACCAATTCGTGTTCTCCAAATCTGATTTATGGCATCTGTAAAACATTATTATTCCATTCAATTAGAATCTACAAATCGATTTTTGTTGTTCGTCCTTTTTCTGTTGTCGACTTTTTCCTGTTTCGAGCGATTTAGGGTTTTGAATTTTTGGGTTCGAACGTTGATTTCGATTCTGATGATTTCAATTTCCTGATATTTGTATTCGATTTCAAATTTCGTTTTTGGTATATTCTGAAATTCGTGATTTTGCAATTCATGATTTCGTGAATTTTATATTTCGTGATGACTGGTGCGCAAGAGGAGAAAAGAAGAAAGAAGCGGCCGATTTTTTTTCTTCAGTGTATTGTCGTTTAGGATAAAATATTAGGCGGCTGTCTTTATGGATAAATTTTAGTGGGCTTTTGTCCTTAAAATTTTTTTTCCCTTTATAAAATACTGCCCGCTAGACTTTCATTTATTAAATCTCCAGTGCATTCATGGATGACTCATATGTTTATAACATTTCTTTCAAAGCGAACACTGTTCCTTTTTATCACATTTACAATTTTGTCTACCTCATTTAAATTTTCTCTATTTAATGTACTCTTTGCACACTCTCTTTCATCATGGAAAATGTTATATATTTTTCATTTTTGATTGACGCTATATGTGATATAACTACCATGCTCTTATTTTGTTTAATATCGAATTAATATCATTGTGAGAAAATTAGTTGTGAAGCAAAAAAGATTGGCAATGGTTATGGAAAAAATATAAAGTATTCCACAATTAATATAATACATCTCCTCCCGTTCGGGTTCGACCGCCATCTGTTACTCTGTTTGTTTATATGTTCGTCCCAGGTTGGATAAAGGAACAGGGAAATTTTCTTTCTTTTTCCATTTCAACGCATTAATTTACAAAATTCTTCTTATCTATATTTACGTATAGTAGTCATAAAGCAACAAACAAAATTATGACAAAAATAATCCAACTTTAGGTTCTTTTCCAACTGTCAATTTTTTTTATGTTTACATCCATGGGAGATGCATATATTTTATGTTGCAATATCTTAAAATACTACAAATATAAACCGCCGCAACAATTGTTTAATTTAAAGTTCATTTCCAGCTTCAGTCAAATTCATCTATGCACATGTCCATCGGACGTGCTTGCATACTTGTAAATATAATGATTACTTGTCAATATTTTTTCGTTTACGTAGTTGCGACATGAATATTATATATATATTCGATAAATAAGTTGTAAAATTTTCAGTATTTAGTTGCATCAATGATGATTATACAATAACAAATGCATACATTTTGAACCGTTATCATAAAATTCATTTTGTTATATTCTCTTATCATTGAAAACACATTTTAGTTGTATCTAATCTATCATTTAGTGATAAAAAATATAAATAAATAAAATTGTATATATTGATACACAATTTCATCGGATCTTGGGTCGGGTCTACCCTCATCCGTACAGGTTTAAGGTACAAGGCAAAATTCAAGACCCGCACCAGGTCTATATATATGGTGGGTCTGGGGAGAGGTTGAAAAACCTCGAGGCGGGTCTGCGGCACAAAAAACCCGCCCCGTTGTCATCCCTATTCATTACATCATGTGAGCACAAATGATAAAACATGGAAGTGAGAAAGATAAATCTTGTAGGCGGAAGTGATTGACTTTAGAGAAATTGATTGTCTCTTTTATAGTAGTCAAACCTACTAACTGTCAGTTCAATTAAAAAAATAAAAATGGCACTTAGAAGTTAAAAGAAAATAAATTAACAAATACATTAAACTTATTGACATTTATGGAAAATATCTTATAATTTTTTGAAATTGTTGTTAGTACAACATTGAAATTTGTGGAAATTTTACTGCTTTTTTTTTAAAAAAAAAAAAAAAAAACAAACAAACAAACA
Source organism: Allium sativum (assembly GCA_030737875.1). NCBI lineage: Eukaryota > Viridiplantae > Streptophyta > Magnoliopsida > Asparagales > Amaryllidaceae > Allium > Allium sativum. The sequence goes on from CM060920.1 coordinate 253,166,183, forward strand.
AACAAACAAACACCACTAAAACTTTTAAGAAAGAAAGCGGGATGGTTTGGTGCTGGGAGGTCACGAGGGCTGGGGGAGGGGGATGATGTTTTGGGGTTGAGGGGAAGGGGACAAGATACCAAAGAGAGTATTTGCCCTTATTAATTTTGGTAACAGAAAAAAAAAACACTCATCTGCATTTCATGTTAAAAAATAACCACTTTAATTTGTGAAAATAATATATACACACATGTTTATTAGTACATAATTTATAATTTGAATCAAAATTCCAATTTTGTTTTCTGAAAAAGTCTTTAAGTCACATGTAAAAACAACGAATCAGATAGATTGCGCTATTCAAATTGCAACATTAAGTGTTTAATATTTTTATTTCACTCCATAAAAAATAAATATAACATTTTTTTTACATAACTAAATTATTTTAGCAAAAACAAACATATTTAAAATCTATATGCGCATTGTAAACGCTACGATAAAATAAATTATCGATCGACTATCACACGGCAAACAATGTATTGTATAGTAAAAGCTTGCATATTGCATATAAACACATTATTATGTATATTCTATTATTCATGACATCTATATTTTTCGTTAATGTTATTTTAATTACATAATTCAACATATTTTTATAATACATTTTAAATAATACGGAAAAATGAGGATGTTTTTTGAGTGTAGATAAATTCCAGTGGTGTATAATATAACTCTGAAGGCTTCTTCTTCCTTTTTTTTCTCCTTTTTTTCTTTTATCTTTTTGGGTATTTTTAAGAGTTGTCTACACATCCAACAAATAAACCTACAAAAGAAGCACGACCAGAAAATACAGCTACTGTTGATGCTAATTGAACGCCATCTTCATCATTTCTAATTTTACTTACCACTCCAGTAGAAAATTGTTATAGGACACTAATGGGATTATTTGATACCCGTTTACTTCTGACGTTCATCTATGACACATAAGGTCGAAACCTGCCAACTATTTGAAAAGCAGCAATCCATCAATACACATCGAGCAAAATCTAAAAAATTAAATGGAGAAACTAAAACTGAAAGGAAAGAAAGCCATAACTGACATGTATAAAATATAAGAACTTAAGGTAGCATGAAAGAGGTAGATTTTGTACCATTAGCAGATGCAAAGTTCACGCATAAAATACGAAAGAATTAGCACCGCCTACGTAGAATGCTACCATACAAGGAATACGCCATGAGTTTTGTAAAATCAAAGAATCTACCTTGAACTTCTATACAACATTCCAAGAAGAATACTTTCATCACACACATTTACTCAAGAACTCGTTTCAGGACATTTTCCAAATTTAAATGTTATATCTGATCACCTGAGGCTTTCTCCTCCTGTGATGAGATTTCTTCAATGCTGCTGCTTCTTCTTCTTCTTCTTGGATTTTCCTGTTGATTTCTGTTTCTTGTTAATCTTTTGGGTTTCCTCCTCCTGCAATTCCTTCAATAATGATTCTTCCTCCAGTGATTCTATACGTGCCTCTTCCTCTTGTAATATTTTCTTGGTATCTTCTTCATGTAATTTCATCGACGCTTCTTCCCCTTGTAAATTCCTTAATGATTCCTCTGCTTGCAATTTCTCCTTTGTTTCTTCTTCTTGCAATTTCTTCTGCGCCTGCAGTACTTGTACTTTCTTCTGGAAGTCAACTTCTTGTATTTTCACCACTGCTTCCACTTCTTGCAATTTATTCAAGCATTCTGCATCTCGGTTATCTTTATCTCTAATATCTCCCTGAATTATCACCAGCATTTCATCGATACTTTGTTGTTTCCTCAAGGCATTTTGTTCTTCCAACCCCTTCAGGTGTAGTTCTTCTATTGATTTGTTCTGCTCCTTTACTCTTTCAACAACTTTGCCTAGACGTAGAAATATCAAGTTTCTACAAAACGATTCGTAATGCCCACAGATATTCTCAGCCTTTATCACAAAATTTTCATTATCTTCCAACTCTGTCAACTTCATAAGCCCATATAAACATATCAAAAGGCAACCCACTGCATTTGTTGCTCCATATAACACAAACCCATCAAACCAAGTATGAAAATCCCTCAAAAAGTTATCCTCAATCAACCACTCAATCTTCTCTATGTTCTTGTAACACTGTTTCTTCCACATCAGAACCTTCTTTGAACCACCATCCGTGTTTCTGATCGGTGAGCCTGTCAAAATGGAATTCCAAATCATAGTTCTAATATCTTTGAAATTGTGGGAAGCTTTCATGAAATAATATTCATAAGCAAAAGGTTCAACTGATAATAAACCAGCGTCTTCCACGGTTGGGAACAAGATTTCGGGTTTGAGTTTATTGATTGTAGCATTGATAGCATCAAATGCAGCAGCTATGAGTCTAGAGTAGAAAGCGAGGATGTTCAAGTTTTTGTTGGATTCCACTTGTTCTCTCAACCGTTTGCATCCTTCATTTATTAAAGAATCTACGTTTTTATCCATGAATTCGAATGCAGTCTTCTTCTTTGAAGATGATGGTGGATTGGAGCTGGAGGCTTCAGTGTTATGACTCATCGTTCAAGAATTAGGGTAGGGATGGATTGTTTTTTCTTGGTGCTGAAATTCGGAATGATAGAAATAATGGTTTGGAAGGAGAATAATAGGTTTATGTGGGGACTCGTCCCTTTATAAGGGAAAGATATGGTATTAAGAGGTAAGACGCTTAACCCTTTCCCCGTCCGTTCTGTCTAGAAAAAGGTACAGGTGTAGAGCATTACGCTGTATCTTCGTATTCCGCATTAATCTTGTACTAGTCACTGACCTCAATCAACACTATCCAAGTTAAGAGTTAAGCCAACTCCATTTTAGACAACGGCAACAACCGAATTATGAATAAAATTTCTACTGGGAATTTTATCAAATAGCAATGCTGCGTCTCAACACCTGACGTTATTTATATCAAAACAACCAAATGGCAAATTTAGGTGATAACGAGTAGGTGGTTACAAGAATCAATGCAGAATATATCGAATCATATATGTCGCACATAAGGTCATCTAATTTATAAAATCAGCGTAGAAACGAATATATATATATATGTATATATGTATATATATATATATATATATATGTATATATATATATATATATATATATATATATATATATATATATATATATATATATGTATATATATAAACAGTAATATAAATAGGAATTAAAATACCTCAAATTGTACGAAGTAGAACGACGTGTGAAACGGCTAACAGCCATTACTCCATTTCCATAACTCAATCCAAGCACTTTCTCGTTAACTTTGGGAAATTCGAAGAATATTTTGTGATATGGTACAAAACATGCCAGGTACTGCTGGCCGCAGAAATTTGAAAATAATGAAAATTAGAGCGTTGGGATCATTCCTATATTCACTGTTTCTATTATGGGCGGACATATATCGCACCGTAATGCGTGCGTACGGAAAACCGCACCAAATTCTCTTTTTAAAACAAACATCCCAAACCGAACCGACTCGCAACGACACGTTTCGGTTGCGGTTTGAATTATTATCAAAGCATATTAAACCGAACCGAACCGCATAGCAACATCAGTAATGCTACAATAAAAAATTAACAAATTCCTATCTAACTTTTTATTTTAACGATATATATTTTATTTTCAATGTGTGTTTTAGTTATATCAATTCAAGGTAACACTATAACCTTCAGGTTACACAATGTCATACAATCGTAATTTGATTGTTAAGGGAAGTAATTCTCTTGTTTCATATTTAATACGGGCTCAAACCAGACCGAACTAAATCCGGACCGTGTTACATCGAAACCGAACCGAAATTGAATCGTCTGAACGGTTAATATAATAGTTTGTATTTTTGATCAACCGTTTGATGCGGTGCGGAAGCGGTTTGAGCTCCAAACCGCACCTAACCGAACCACGCTCACCCCTAATTTGTATTACCACCCCGCTTTCTCCCTTACACACCCCATCGATTCGCATTTCTCGTTCTCACCCCACTTTTTCCCGTTCCAACCCCGTTTTTTATTTAATTTTTATAGGGGCATTTTAGTAAATAAAAAAAATGGGGGAGGGGAGATTAAGGGGGGTGCAACAACCCGTATTTCGATAACATGTTAAGACGAGAATCAAGGCAGAATTTAATTTTAAATTCTGAATCAAGTAAAACGGGCTATGCCATTGCGTTCGTCTCGGAAAAATACGCGAAATAGAGTCTGAGTTTTCGAGAATCGGAGTCCGTATGACCAAGTTATGGTCCGACGAAGTTTTCAGAAAATTCAAGTTCAAAAACGAGTTCTAATTTTGAAAATTAGGGCTGGAAGGCAAGGCGGGAAAAATTCCCGCCAGGCTCCCAAGTCGACAGCCCTGTCGACTTGGGAGTCGACATGGCTTGACCCAAGTCGACAGCCCTGTCGACTTGGGGGTCGACCTATGGTGGCCGGGCAGTTTTGCCTGGTGCACCTATTTTCTGTCTTGGCTAGGTTTTTGGGCTTGGTTTGAAATCTGATGGTTCAGGTTGGTCCTAGTGTTAATCTAAGGGTCCAAACTAATCCTAATCTCTATAAATAAGCCCCTAACCCCCTCCTAAATCCTCATTATTCATTCATGCAACTAAACTATGGCAAAATTGCTCCTCTCATGGCCTCCACTCAAAATCCCAGCCTCCACTTCATTTCTATGAGAGGTTTCATGATCATGCGAGTGTTAGAGAGTCCCTATGTTAGTATGAGAGCTTCTCAAGTTGATTTCAAGGCTAAAGCTTTGACCTTTGTTCATCAAGATGGTTTTTTTTATTGATTTGGCGCTTTCATCTTTGGGTTTTTGGATGATGACATGCATAGGCGTTGTCTCAATCTTTAACTTAATCGATTTGTGCCTTCATAGCAATGTAAGCCCTTTCCCTACTCTTAGATATTAACTATGAAGTTAAATGTTCATGTTGCAAGTTTGGGTTTGATCATTGAGAATGATACATGCTATCATGTCATGCAAGTTTATGAAGTCATTATCTTGATCTTGTGAGCTAAAAGCTACAACCTTTATGTTGAAATGTTGCATTATGCAACATGAGAACCTTCATAACCTTTATGTCAACTTGCATATGAAGTCATAACCCTTATATGATGATATATGCGAGTTACTAGTCATCATTCCATGTCTTTTGTCACCATGATTCGTTTATGTGCCAAGTTTGGGTTTATGCATGATTTTGGGGCTTAAGAATGTAACATGCAAGTTAATGAACACATTTGTGACTCATTTGCCACCATGACTAACTTGTGGGTTAATATCCATTATTGCCATGCCTTTGCCAAGTCTATTCTTTTAATCCATTACGTTGTTGCGAACGTATATACGAGTTTAAAAGCGTTGGGTTATGTTATGGGAAATTTCTAATGACGTAAAAACATAAGCTTGGGAATTTACCTATTAAGTTAGGTCTACCCATTGGGAATTTACCTATTAAGTTAGGTCTAACCAATTGCTTGAAAACTTGTAATGTGTTTTGGAAACACGATGGACATGACACTTAGAAAATATAAGTGTGGCCAACTCGAGGTTGGGTTGAGTTTGCAACATAAAGCTACCTGGAACCGACCGGCCTAACTAGTAGTTGCAAACAATAGGACCCAATGTGAGAAGTTGGTCGTGTTGTGCTTGAACCCGAGGTTAGACCAAGTTGTGGTGTAAAGCTACCCGGAACCGACCGGCTTAACTAGTAACCACAACAAAGTCTAATGTGAGAGGTTGAGGTGCATTAAGTAATTAATGCCACATGATAGGGTTAAGTTAATTTGATTGATGACTCTTAACCAAATATGACATGGACAAATGGGTTAAGTAAATTGATTAGGCTAATGATACTTAACAAAACATGACAAGGTTGGGTAGGTTAAGTAACTTGATTTGCCTAATGGCACTTAACCATTTTTATACGACTAGTGGACGGGGTTAAGTTAACCAACACTTAACCAAACCAACACGTGGATTTGATACGGTTAATTAAGCTTTCCTAATTACACTTAACCGTATAATACAGTTAGGGGATGTGGTTAAGTTAACCTGGACTCAACCCATCCAATTCGGTGATTTTGAAGTGGTTAAGTTAACCAACACTTAATCAATCCAACACGATAACTTGGTAAGGTTAAGTAAGTTTTCTTAATGACGCTTAACCGAAAAATACAGTTAATGGATGGGGTTAAGATTAGACTCAACTAGTCTAAACATGGAAATCGGATGGGGTTAAGTTAGCCTAGACTTAATTAATCCCACTTGGTAGTTTAATGGGGTTAAGTTAAACACTTAACTAATCTGACATGATGATTTGATGTGGTTAAGTGACCTATACTTAACCAATCTAACTCGTGAATTTATTGAGGTTAAGTTAACCAATACTTAACCAATCCAACGTGATAACATGATAAGGCTAAGTCACGAATCATTTGAATACACTTGACCAATTTGACTCAGTAATTTGATAGGGTCAAGTTAATACATACTTAACCAACGTGAACATGGTTTGTAGGGTTAAAGTCTTGGACTTGGATACTTAGCCAATTTTGACATGATTTGTAGGCGAGATTAAGTCATGAACTTAAGTGACACTTAATCCATTATATAAACCCTAATTCGGAGAATTAGGTGGATAACCGTATGTAACAAGAATAACGGGAATAAGGCTAAGTGGTAAACCTTAGTTGAAGAATAGCTAAGTAATAATTCTTAGTCAAGGAGATTTGGACCAGTTCATAGATAGATGAGTAACCTAATACGGTAGGTCATCGGTTAAGTAAACGAGTAGGAGCAAGTATCTGATTTAGATAAAGGCTCCAGCGAACTGGGTAACGAAGCAGCGGCTTCGGCGAACGTAAGGATGTTCTTGGTATCCCTCTGTGAGCTACCAGGTGATCATACTAGGCTCATGAGAGGTTAAGGTCTGCGTTAGAAGAACCAAGAGTATGCCTTGGTTGCTATTCGAGCGACCTAAAGACGGGGATGGATAGGGGATAGTAGACGATACACGGTCGTGCCCTAGATAGCATTTCGTCAGGCTACCTACCATCTTTGGTCAAGCGTGTACGTACGGAAAGGCAGAGAACACCCAAAAGACCATAATTGCTATCTAATTATGGTTGCGGTAAGGCTAGGATTGTGGGTTGGCCAGTAGTGTGTTCTCATACAGGATTTATCCTGTCTTGTCTTTCACTAGTTGAGGGAGTGGTCACGTGGGACCATAGCCACGTATAGAAAAAAAACAGACCTTAGCATCTGCATCGGCAGATAAATCGAAAGCTCCCGACCGAGTCCTGTATTTCTTGATCTGCCCTGTGATAGGACTCGGATGGCACGATGTGATACATGTGCATACAGTCATGGAAAAACGATTCACGATGAATGCGTGGGAAAAAGGGCGCGGTTGACGGTTAGCGTAAATCCTAATGGCCCTGGGTGGTTGAACCAAAACCGAGATACGAAAACATGCAATAGGTAAGAATAATCCCTAGTAGTCCTAGGTAGCATAAGTCCTAGTTGTACAAACAATGATTCATGTTGAAAGACCATTACACGACAAGGATCATGGAGCTATAGAATCTCATAGGAAAGCCCGTATGGTCTACGGCAAGGGACTGAACATTTACATGGAATAAAACATACAAGTTGAGTAACCTATATATGCGATATATTAGGTTGACATAGACCATTACACGACTTTTGAGTAAGGGTCATTCATGGTTAACACATGATACGGTGGGGATACTAGTACGGTAGGTGCAGAGCTAAAAGACAGGATAGATACCATGGGATGTTATACGTGATATATATCTTGGTGATATTATACTTGATAGGAACCTGACGATGGGATACCTTGTTTTATCTTGACATCGTAATTTATCATGACACCTTAGTTTATCTGAGTTCAGTAGTTCATCTTGTTATTTTGATTTAGCTCATCTATCTTGTCATCATGCTTATGTTCATCTCAGTTTCTCATGTCAGTTAACTTTACTAGTTTTTATGCTAATAGTAGATAGGGCTTACTCAGTCTTTTTGACTGACCCGTTTTGTTTCGCCTCTTTTCTTCCGTTTTCCCTCAGGTTACAGGGAGGAAATACTGTTGTTTAGTTCGGACTTCTTCTGCTTGAAGGTCATCATGGATGGCTTGGACTTTTCTTGGCTATGGCTACTTTACTGTTTTTACTTGGGGAATAATTTATGAAAAAGTCTTTATGCTTCTTTACTATTGCAAGACAGGTTTTGATGTACTCTGATGTAAAAGGCTTTAGACCTTAATTATTAAAGTTTATGAAAGTTCGATTTTACTTCCGCTATTTTATATGTTCTGTCTTGTGATATTTCTGTGCATGCTTACCAATAATGCCCCTCTAAAGCTAGTGCATTCCTTTGCGAGTGACCCTAGCGGAGGCGGGGTGTTACATTTGGTATCAGAGCAGAAGGTTACCAGACTGGGCAAAAGTTTTTAAAGACCTTCTGAAAACTATTTGAAAATCGTTTACAAAGAAGCATTTTTCAAGAAAATTTTCTTTTGAAAGAAAAAGGCTATTCCCCAAAGGCCATTAGCACTATCCTTGTTTCCTTAATTGAATCTCTTTTCCTTTCTTTCCTCCATCTGTAGTCACAGTGGTTTTAACTACGACTAGTCTGTTCTATCTACGAAAGTGCTTTCCATGCGATGGAAGTGGTTCTCGAGAGACCAGTGGCCGCGTTATAAGAAAGGATAGTGAGAAAGAGGATAAAGGATACGAGTTTAAGGATGAGCAACTTGTTGGTATGGCTTAGTCCTCAAAGGAGGGAGAAAGATGAACAATGAAACCCATGACGAGAGAGTGCCTTTGACATGGTAAAACGGGGCGGATAGTTAAGTATTATGGGACAAGGACAAGATCATCGGGAGGGAAATAGTATGCTCTCATTTCTAGGGTACCTCGGAAGAAGGGTAACGATCTTGTTAAAGGTTTAGCTTTTCTTCTCTATCATCCCGTTAGGACTTCGTTTTTCATATCATTTAAGTCTACTTCGATAGTTGAGTCTCTGCACCTTAAGTACTAGCGTAATAGAGAATCCCATTTTTGTCTCAAAGTCCTATTGGAGAATCAGTCCATTTATACATGACTTATTTGGATTTGAGAATGTCTATGCCAAGTGTTGAGTTTGGAAAAAAAATGCTTATGTTTATAAGCTATGGATGGATTCTAGGGATGAAGTGGTTATCCAGTAGGGGATGCCACTCTCGGTTTTGATAGGAGGGTAGTTAGACCTTTTGACTAGCCTTGGTAATACCCTCGAAGTATCGTGTAACCTTTTTGAGGTTCTGTCATGATTAGTTACTTAGAATCCATTGATGCCTTTATTGGAAGTTTGAAGCCCGATCGAGTGGTGTTCGCCAATAAGACGGATGGTTTACTTCATGGGTTATAGAGATCACCCTAGTAAGTGCGCTTGATAATCTGGTTGACATCTGTTTACTTTCAAGAGAAAGTTTTTCTACATGGAATACCTTATAGTATATAAACGAGATCCAAGATTCACTAGTGAATTTTGGAAAGCTTGCATGATATCATGAGTACGCAGTCATGTTTGCGCCAAGTATTCTAGAAAAAGGGATAAGTGCAAGTGGAACGAGAGGCGACGAAGAAATGAGTTCCAGCTCATGTTATGGAAACAGGAAATAAGAAGCTACGAAATCGCGAAGTTAAAAGACGGTCAAGGCACAATGGAATTAAGCTCGAGGAAATACGACTTTGATGGTCAAAGACTAGATACGCGCATGATATCTCTTTTTGGGAGTATATCCTTGATCCCTGTTTTCTGTAGAGCTTACTTGTAGGCTATCTTTGTGGACATCTTCTTGGTCCTATTTTCTGTTACAAACCCCGTAAGGAGTTTGTCTTGTTTATCTTCTCGACCCTGTTTCAGGGAATCCTAGGTAGAACCCTATGGATGTAAACATGTATTTGAAACATGTTATGATTGATATGGTTGCAAGTGGTTGCTCGTGGATGCGCGAATACACATTAGATACTAGCTCGACTCGGTCACATTTCATATTGCATATGCACGAGTGTTTATACTTGTTTATGGATGAAATCGAATGTATTATCATGCGGTTGTTGCATATGAATGAATGATTGTGCACGCATATAGTATCTATATGACTAGGATTATTTGCATACATGTTGGATTCATGGCACTATACATATTTTGCATTAGAAAGATTATTCAAGCCTGATCATTAGCATTAGCTAAGGAACATGTACACACATGTTTTGCATATATTCATACAGCATTAGAAATCATCTAAGGACAATGGTTGCTTGTGGATGATGTTTTAAGTAGATGAATGATGGATGGTAGGATATGTTCTTCCTAACTTGGAGATTTCGGGGACGAAATCCTAAAAGGTGGGGAGAATGTAACAACCCGTATTTCGATAATATGTTAAGACGAGAATCAAGGCAGAATTTAATTTTAAATTCTGAATCAAGTAAAACGGGCTATGCCATTGCGTTCGTCTCGGAAAAATACGCGAAATAAAGTCTGAGTTTTCGAGAATCGGAGTCCGTATGACCAAGTTATGGTCCGACGAAGTTTTCAGAAAATTCAAGTTCAAAAACGAATTCTAATTTTGAAAATTAGGGCTGGAAGGCAAGGCGGGAAAAATTCCCGCCAGGCTCCCCAAGTTGACAGCCCTGTCGACTTGGGAGTCGACATGGCTTGACCCAAGTCGACAGCCCTGTCGACTTGGGGGTCGACCTATGGTGGCCGGGCAGTTTTGCCTGGTGCACCTATTTTCTGTCTTGGCTAGGTTTTTGGGCCTGGTTTGAAATCTGATGGTTCAGGTTGGTCCTAGGGTTAATCTAAGGGTCCTAACTAATCCTAATCTCTATAAATAAGCCCCTAACCCCCTCCTAAATCCTCATTATTCATTCATGCAACTAAACTATGGCAAAATTGCTCCTCTCATGGCCTCCACTCAAAATCCTAGCCTCCACTTCATTTCTATGAGAGGTTTCATGATCATGTGAGTGTTAGAGAGTCCCTATGTTAGTATGAGAGCTTCTCAAGTTGATTTCAAGGCTAAAGCTTTGACCTTTGTTCATCAAGATGGGTTTTTTTTATTGATTTGGAGCTTTCATCTTTGGGTTTTTGGATGATGGCATGCATAGGCGTTGTCTCAATCTTTAACTTAATCGATTTGTGCCTTCATAGCAATGTAAGCCCTTTCCCTACTCTTAGATATTAACTATGAAGTTAAATGTTCATGTTGCAAGTTTGGGTTTGATCATTGAGAATGATACATGCTATCATGTCATGCAAGTTTATGAAGTCATTATCTTGATCTTGTGAGCTAAAAGCTACAACCTTTATGTTGAAATGTTGCATTATGCAACATGAGAACCTTCATAACCTTTATGTCAACTTGCATATGAAGTCATAACCCTTATATGATGATATATGCGAGTTACTAGTCATCATTCCATGTCTTTTGTCACCATGATTCGTTTATGTGCCAAGTTTGGGTTTATGCATGATTTTGGGGCTTAAGAATGTAACATGCAAGTTAATGAACACATTTGTGCCTCATTTGCCACCATGATTAACTTGTGGCTTAATATCCATTATTGCCATGCCTTTGCCAAGTCTATTCTTTTAATCCATTACGTTGTTGCGAACGTATATGCGAGTTTAAAAGCGTTGGGTTATGTTATGGGAAATTTCTAATGACGTAAAAACATAAGCTTGGGAATTTACCTATTAAGTTAGGTCTACCCATTGGGAATTTACCTATTAAGTTAGGTCTACCCAATTGCTTGAAAACTTGTAATGTGTTTTGGAAACACGATGGACATGACACTTAGAAAATATAAGTGTGGCCAACTCGAGGTTGGGTTGAGTTTGCAACATAAAGCTACCCGGAACCGACCGGCCTAACTAGTAGTTGCAAACAATAGGACCCAATGTGAGAAGTTGGTCGTGTTGTGCTTGAACCCGAGGTTAGACCAAGTTGTGGTGTAAAGCTACCCGGAACCGACCGGCTTAACTAGTAACCACAACAAAGTCTAATGTGAGAGGTTGAGGTGCATTAAGTAATTAATGCCACATGATAGGGTTAAGTTAATTTGATTGATGACTCTTAACCAAATATGACATGGACAAATGGGTTAAGTAAATTGATTAGGCTAATGATACTTAACAAAACATGACAAGGTTGGGTAGGTTAAGTAACTTGATTTACCTAATGACACTTAACCATTTTTATACGACTAGTGGACGGGGTTAAGTTAACCAACACTTAACCAAACCAACACGTGGATTTGATACGGTTAATTAAGCTTTCCTAATTACACTTAACCGTATAATACAGTTAGGGGATGTGGTTAAGTTAACCTGGACTCAACCCATCCAATTCGGTGATTTTGAAGTGGTTAAGTTAACCAACACTTAATCAATCCAACACGATAACTTGGTAAGGTTAAGTAAGTTTTCTTAATGACGCTTAACCGAAAAATACAGTTAATGGATGGGGTTAAGATTAGACTCAACTAGTCTAAACATGGAAATCGGATGGGGTTAAGTTAGCCTAGACTTAATTAATCCCACTTGGTAGTTTAATGGGGTTAAGTTAAACACTTAACTAATCTGACATGATGATTTGATGTGGTTAAGTGACCTATACTTAACCAATCTAACTCGTGAATTTATTGAGGTTAAGTTAACCAATACTTAACCAATCCAACGTGATAACATGATAAGGCTAAGTCACGAATCGTTTGAATACACTTGACCAATTTGACTCAGTAATTTGATAGGGTCAAGTTAATACATACTTAACCAACGTGAACATGGTTTGTAGGGTTAAAGTCTTGGACTTGGACACTTAGCCAATTTTGACATGATTTGTAGGCGAGATTAAGTCATGAACTTAAGTGACACTTAATCCATTATATAAACCCTAATTCGGAGAATTAGGTGGATAACCGTATGTAACAAGAATAACGGGAATAAGGCTAAGTGGTAAACCTTAGTTGAAGAATAGCTAAGTAATAATTCTTAGTCAAGGAGATTTGGACCAGTTCATAGATAGATGAGTAACCTAATACGGTAGGTCATCGGTTAAGTATACGAGTAGGAGCAAGTATCTGATTTAGATAAAGGCTCCAGCGAACTGGGTAACGAAGCAGCGGCTTCGGCGAACGTAAGGATGTTCTTGGTATCCCTCTGTGAGCTGCCAGGTGATCATACTAGGCTCATGAGAGGTTAAGGTCTGCGTTAGAAGAACCAAGAGTATGCCTTGGTTGCTATTCGAGTGACCTAAAGACGGGGATGGATAAGGGATAGTCGACGATACACGGTCGTGCCCTAGATAGCATTTCGTCAGGCTACCTACCATCTTTGGTCAAGCGTGTACGTACGGAAAGGCAGAGAACTCCCAAAAGACCATAATTGCTATCTAATTATGGTTGCGGTAAGGCTAGGATTTTGGGTTGGCCAGTAGTGTGTTCTCATACAGGATTTATCCTGTCTTGTCTTTCACTAGTTGAGGGAGTGGTCACGTGGGACCATAGCCACGTATAGACAAAAACAGACCTTAGCATCTGCATCGGCAGATAAATCGAAAGCTCCCGACCGAGTCCTGTATTTCTTGATCTGTCCTGTGACATGACTCGGATGGCACGATGTGATACATGTGCATACAGTCATGGAAAAACGATTCACGATGAATGCGTGGGAAAAAGGGCGCGGTTGACGGTTAGCGTAAATCCTAGTGGCCCTGGGTGGTTGAACCAAAACCGAGATACGAAAACGTGCAATAGGTAAGCATAATCCCTAGTAGTCCTAGGTAGCATAAGTCCTAGTTGTACAAACAATGATTCATGTTGAAAGACCATTACACGACAAGGATCATGGAGCTATAGAATCTCATAGGAAAGCCCATACGGTCTACGGCATGGGACTGAACATTTACATGGAATAAAACATACAAGTTGAGTAACCTATATATGCGATATATTAGGTTGACATAGACCATTACACGACTTTTGAGTAAGGGTCATTCATGGTTAACACATGATATGGTGGGGATACTAGTACGGTAGGTGCAGAGCTAAAAGACAGGATAGATACCATGGGATGTTATACGTGATAGATATCTTGGGGATATTATACTTGATAGGAACCTGACGATGGGATACCTTGTTTTATCTTGACATCATAATTTATCATGACACCTTAGTTTATCTGAGTTCAGTAGTTCATCTTGTTATTTTGATTTAGCTCATCTATCTTGTCATCATGCTTATGTTCATCTCAGTTTCTCATGTCAGTTAACTTTACTATTTTTTATGCTAATAGTAGATAGGGCTTACTCAGTCTTTTTGACTGACCCGTTTTGTTTCGCCTCTTTTCTTCCGTTTCCCCCCAGGTTACAGGGAGGAAATACTGTTGTTTAGTTCGGACTTCTTCTGCTTGAAGGTCATCATGGATGGCTTGGACTTTTCTTGGCTATGGCTACTTTACTGTTTTTACTTAGGGAATAATTTATGAAAAAGTCTTTATGCTTCTTTACTATTGCAAGACAGGTTTTGATGTACTCTGATGTAAAAGGCTTTAGACCTTAATTATTAAAGTTTATGAAAGTTCGATTTTACTTCCGCTATTTTATATGTTCTGTCTTGTGATATTTCTGTGAATGCTTACCAATAATGCCCCTCTAAAGCTAGTGCATTCCTTTGTGAGTGACCCTAGCGGAGGCGGGGTGTTACAGGGGGGGGGGGGGGAGATAGTAAAAAGCGGGGGGAGAATATAACTTATCTCCTATATTTTTCCACTGAAATACTCTAATATTTCAAGGTCTTTTGCTGCAATCATTTACCATTTGTAAAATTTCATTTTCTGTATGCAGTTTATTCAATTTTATTTGAGCAACTTTCTATATCCATTTATATGCATTCATCCCCCCCCCCCCAAAAAAAGAAACGTTATATTTTCTCAAAATATACAATTTTTAACTGCTGGTATTTAAAGAAAAAAGGGCACATGTTTTTGTAATTTTTTTGGACATTTTGCAGTAGTTTGTGTAAAATACAATGTTTAACCTCTTTTATTAAAAGAGAACTGAGTGACCCTCATGAGAAGGAAAACATTCATGTCATTTTATTAACATACTTTAATAAACACTACATAACTCTAATAGATAGAAAAACACCCTCAAACGGATGGAGGCGGAAAAAAAAGCAAAAAAGACCTCTAAAAGCCTAAGTATCTAAGGTTTATAATAATAATACTGACAAGTAAATGAAACAATGTGTATCTACGAGGTTGTAAGTGACTGCATAGTATCTCTTTGCATTATGTGTCTTGCGGGATATGTAAATAACTGAAGCCTTGTTTAGTAGTTAGAGGATTTAGCAGCAAGTGTCCTTTAATCAGTAAACATGCTAGTAACCACTAGTTAAGGTATCAAGTGATCGTCGGATCTGCCTTATATACGATATATCTTGAGTGAGGTTGTAAGTGGACGAAAACACGCCTTTTTAGTATTTGGGTGAGGTATTAAGCAGATAGAGGGACCGCATCTTAGTTTTTTAGGGTTTGAGTGTGGGTTGATTGGAAGCTTCACATAAAAAGGTACTATCTTAGATATTAAATAACTTAGTTTTGGAAAGTGTGCTACCTTGGGTACGGTAGCAAAATCATCATGTGTACAGTGCAATGTTAGGCTAGAATCACTAACCTTATTAGACATATAATTTTGGTGAAAGAAGACATGACACATTTGTATATTGTGGACAATTTTACATTTTTTACTTATAAGAACTTGTTGTTCTATCACTTCCCCCGTTGCAACTCATAGGATAACGTTATGGGAAGCAGGTCTTTTGAAGTGGATGTGTTTTGTTTTCCTTCATGTTCTCTCATATTCCGTATTGATGTAGCGACTTGCTTTTAACATGATAAACTGGTAGTCATAGTCAACATTTATTATCCTGTCTTGTTTTCGCTGTGAATTTGTCTTTATTATACTCTAATTATACTTATGCAAATTATTTCAGGTACCAGATGAACACGATCCATGCTTTGATGAGTTAGTGTTTCGACTTCTGTCGAAATTGAGGCTCAGAAAAGTGCAAATTGGTAAGCCCAGTTAAGAGGTATACTGGATATTTGTGGGTACGGAGTGGATCTAAACGACATCTGGATGACTGACAATTCCATTCTAGGGAATATTTTTACCGACTTTCAATATCCAGTGTGGAGCGTTGAGCATTTGCACCCTATAGAAAGAATGGTTGAATGCATAATGTAGTATAACCCCATCCCCAAGACAAGGAGTTAAGATCAGATTTACTCATCAGTATAAAGAGCCACCTATGCCATATCTGGAGGTATTCGGATGAACTGAGCCCGAGCGATTATGGTCCATTACGCAGGAGTAACCAGTACCCGTAGGACCTCCTTTCCCTATACCATCTTTGGATTGTAGAATTTAGGCAGGCGGGGTAAGCTTTGCGACGGATTCAGGTTAGACACCCACTTGTGGATGCATCCTCCCTTAGGAGGATGGGTATTGATTTGGAAGCAGACCAACCTTTACAGTAGCCTCTACAGTAGTATGGGAAACCGAAGTATTTTGAATCTCAGCAGGCCTTTTAACCACCACCATTCGGGAGGGAGGGGGAAGGGATAAAGCCTGAGTGGGTCCCTGGCTTGCTGGATCTAAGACATATATGTCATGGTGACTATAACGACCCAGAAATTTTGATCTTTAGAAAATTCAAGTTTTTGAGAATTTGGAATAACCGCGCACAGTTCCGAATACATACACTCATCTTTAAATATGTTTACAAAAAGTATAATGATCAGATAAGTTATTTATATCAGTTTTATCAACTTACTAGTTCAAACAATTTATCATACATTGTCGAAAATCAAAATTTGATGTATGTGATCGATTTTCTCAATTAGGTCGAAAACAGTGGTCCTTCGCTTGCTGGATCTAAGCCATATATGTCATGGTGACTATAACGACCCAGAAATTTTGATCTTTAGAAAATTCAAATTTTTGAGAATTTGGAATAACCGCGCACAGTTCCGAATACATACACTCATCTTAAATATGTTTCCAAAAAGTATAATGATCAGATAAGTTATTTATATCAGTTTTATCAACTTACCAGTTCAAACAATTTATCATACATTGTCGAAAATCAAAATTTGATGTATGTGATCGATTTTGTCAATTAGGTCGAAAATAGTAGAAATTTAAATTTATATTATACGACTTTTAAATATGAATAGACATGTTTTAATTAATATAAGGAAGTAAAATATCCGTTTTGTAGATTCATTTACATAAACGCGTGCATTAAACAAAACATCAAAATATGACTTCTAACTGTTTTTGTCAAAAATCAGCGATTTAACCAGCATAAGCTGTACGGACGTTTTGCAATATCGACAGTGTCATATGAAACTAGTAACATACATACTAACCACTTTTAAATTAATGGAAAGAGGTTTATTAAGTTATTGGAGAGACTTATCTTAAACTAATCCATGATTTGACCTAAACTATACTTTAAAAAGCCATTATTACACTTAGCATAACTTTCCATAACATATGACATGGTTTCATGGAAAATAAGCAACATTTAGACATCGTCATTACCTGTCGCAAATCATATAAAGCATACATCTCTTCATCATCGAAAAGGAGCAAAGGAAGTGAAGTCATTTCGTAACATTCTCATCATCGTTAATGTGAATCAAATCTTAACCTTGAAACTAACATCATACCACTTCCTTAATTCCTTAACCCTTAAGTAATTTTTTTTTTCTCTAAATACCCTTCCTCTTCCTCCATTTTCATCACTTCATTCGCAAATCAAAACTATCTTCGTCTCATCATCTTCTTCATTTTAATGGCTTCGAGAATCCATACTTTACTTCCATCTCCAAGTTCCACCATCTATGGCCGCAACTTCTACTACTCAACACCAAAATTCCACTATGCAAAACCAAGCTCATTGACAAAATTCCACTCCATTTCACCAAATTTCAAGCCGCCATAACTTTTTGTTTCAGATAGTGAATCGTAAAATTCTTTTCATGAAACCATGCACAATTTCAACAAAACCAACCTTCTAGTTCATCACTTTTTCCATTTTCAAGCCTAACTAGTCCAAAATCACCAATTTCTCCACTACATACTCTGGCCTGAAATGTGACTCGAAAATACACCATTTCAATTTTCCATAACTCCTTCAAAATAGATCTAAATTAATAAATTCTTTTTTGAAACTGTAACAACCCGGAATTTTAAGTGTATTTTTATTTGATTATTTAATTTAAATTTTGATTTTTTTTATTCGCTTAAAACTCAGTTTGTGTGTATTTTTATAACTGTTTTGATTTTGAATTTAAAACTAAATTTATTTTGGTTTTATATTACGAACGAATTTTCAATTTCGATCTTATTTAGTATATAAATTAAATCGAGTTTATATTAGTTGAATTTGAATATATTCTTATATTTTAATTTAAATAGTAAACTTGTATTATATAATTTATTTTCGATTATATTTATATTTTAAATTTCATAATATTCTATAATTTCTCATAACGGGAAATTGAAATTTGTAATATGTATCGTGAGACGTAACAATTCTGAAAAATTCATCGAAAAATTTGAATGTTTGTTGATCGCATATTTTTCAGTGCAAAGCTGCGCATATCAGGTCAAATTTTAGTGATTTTAAAATCTCTTCGAAACCAGTTTGGATAAACATGAAAAATATTCTATTCGTTGTCACGAACCAAACGGAGAAATTCGTTTTGCGAAAATCGGACGTTTTGACTTTCGTTTAATCGTTTTCTCATGTCATTTTTCTTTTAAAAGAGGTCCGTAATGCCTTTTTGAACGGAGCATCCTGACACTGTAAATTTTATACCATCACGTCCGTCTCGTCACGTTGATTAGCGCAATATATTTGTTTGTCAGTTTCGGTGCCCAGTTCGTGCCGAAATTGCGAAAAGGTTTGCGTAGTTCATTTTTGAAACAAAGTCATTTGAGTTCGAAGTGTCCATATTTGAATCCTGTATATTTTTCTAGTCATTTTGGGTCTGCAAAACCTGATCTGTAACTTTTTTATTCTCGAGTTTGGTCGAATGATAATCTTATATATTAGGATAGTGTAATTGTACATCTTGAGATGTTTTGATAAGAAATGATTGAACTCATGATTTCTAATTATTGAATTGAAAATTATATTTTCAACTATTTGAACATGCGTACAAATCATCGGTAAGCAGGCGTGAACTGTTGACCTCCTACGAATCAAGCAAATGCACAACCATAACGCCACCTACGGTTTTAGTGACGTTATGGTTGTGCATTTGCTTGATTCATTGGAGGTCAGCAGTTCACGCCTGCTAGCGGATGATTTCTACGCATAAAAGATATGTCTATATTTCCAATGGCTACAACTTTTATGTTGAGCACTTCTTCCAGTTTTGAACTAGATAGTTCAAAAATCCATATTTATGAACACCATTTTTTAGTTTGAATTTTCTGTTTTATCTATAAATATCCACTCTTTTTCGGCCATATCTCACTTTAAACTAAACCAAATTGATAAATTCTTTTTCTTGTTTGAAACCATATTAAAAAAAATCTACAACTTTTCTATTTACACCTTTTCTCAATTCTAAGTTAGGATGTCCAAAAACCCAATTGAAGTTGACATACATTTCAGGTATAAGTATATGTTCAAAAATTCCACCCAAATCTATATTCTTCCTCTAAATAATAAGAGAAATTAAAAGAGATAGAGAGAGGATAAAGAGAAGAAAAGGTTCGTGAAGAAGTCGAGATGTCAGTTGCAACACGAAGAAAGAAAGCACATTCCAACTGTAAAGAATGGAGGAGTGGAAAATCAAAGGCGAGAAAGCAATCTCACATTTTTTGGTTGAGTCCAAATATATGAACACATGTTGTGCTAAGTAAAAAGGATACCCCATTTGATTTCATGTTGATATGCTACTAAGTTGTGATGCTTAGATTTTTGGTTATATAGATGATAACTGATATGTTGTGAACGGATGAATAGTGATAAAAATCACTATATGTTATGTTTGAACGAGTAGATGTATGATATGTTATTGATCATGTTCAAATTTGTATAATGACCAAATTATTTGTATAAGAAAATTATGCCCCAATTAGATATGCTCACATATAGTATAAAATGCTATGCATGTGGTGAATATTAATATTAACAAGATCATATACAATTTTGAGTAACTACCCAAGTTATATTAGGGAATATATACTTAGATTGGTTTAACCCGCCTAATTAAAAGGTTAGTAACTAAGCATGAATGAACAAAAATTTGATTTTGGAATGTGAATGTGAAATTTGGCAAATTTAAGATTAAAGAAATATAGATTTCAACAAAGAAAACGAATTTGAAATCGAAGTTTAAATGGATAGTAAACCAAATATCAAATTTAGAATGAATAGTGAAATCAATTTGAAATCTAAATCGAATTTGAGTTAGCTATATAAATGAAGTATAAAACGTGATTTGAAAACGCAAATAATCTTACTTTATTTGTAATGTAACTATAAAAGAATTTTGGATTCAAAAAGTTAATATTTGAAAAATATTAATAGAATAATAAAACTTTATTATGTGAAAATAGTGAAAAACCTATTTTAAATATTTGAAAAGTTAAATCTTTGTTTTAAAGTGATCTATAAATTTATTATATGTATTTATAATAAATTTAGAATGTTTATTTCAAACGTTAAAAATCAAATTAAAACTAGGCACATCGCATAGCGGTAGTTTCGCGGTTGTCGCCGAGAAGTTCAAATTAATGTATATAATAAATTATAGATTAGATTTCTTCAAACAAGAAATGTCCATACTATTATAACCATATTTTTTAAATGGATTTAAGATTTTATCTTAATAATTTGGAGTTATGTCCAAACTAGTGTTCTATAAAAATTGTGCTTGTGTAGCAAAGCGACCAAGTAGGAAAATCTTTATAAACGAATATTTTAAGTATATAAAATTATGGAATAAATTATATAAATCATCTAAAATGATTTAAATTAGATTTGAATTAGAGAATATGAATTTTCAATTGTTGAATGACGTTTTATTTGGATAAGTCATATTAGCACTTTCCGCGACATTTTGAAAACACTGTGAATGCTATAGTTTTGACATAAGAGTTTAAACTTAACGGTTCTTTCCTGAATCAATTGAGAATGTTTTGACTACCAATCCAAGTATTATAAAGATTATTTAGAAATTTTTTAATCATTCACTGAGTATGTGGAAACAACTAGTACATCAGGTACCATTTGTGACAGTCAATTTATTGACTGAGGAATGGAACTGATCAAAGGGAAAGCCCAGATGCTCTGTAAAACTAAAATAGGCGAAAAAAGGTTTGGAACCGGTCAAATAACTTGACTACCTTAGTGTGATAGAACGATGGTTTCTAGGCATAGGTTTGGAAAACCAGTTTCCTGCTCACCCTGGCTATTTGAGCTGGCCCAACTTGGGGAATTGTGAATTGGATTTATTCGAATCAAGAAATCATAAGAATTAAACTTAGAACAATTACCAAATAAAGAAATGAATTTATTAAATGGAAAATTTATCAATATGGAATAGGTTAAGATTTATAAGAAATGAAAAGGTAATTTCTTTTAATTAAGAAAGAAGGGTTAGTCGAAATCTGATTAGGATCCATACTCTTTTATATTAATCGATATTCGGGTTTAGAGGAACCGGGATCAGATTTTGTAACACCCCACATCCGTTAAGGTCACTCACAAAGGGAATGCCTTAACTTCAATGGAGCATTATGGGTACTGGAACAGAAATATTACAAGACAGACATATATAAAACAGCGGAAGGTCTTCAAATCATTTATTAAATATAATTGTTTACAATAAAATCCCATCACTTTCAAATACCCAATTACATAGCTAAAATATCTATCTTGCGCTGTTTTATATTTAATAAATGATTTGAAGACCTTCCGCTGTTTTATATATGTCTGTCTTGTAATATTTCTGTTCCAGTACCCATAATGCTCCATTGAAGTTAAGGCATTCCCTTTGTGAGTGACCTTAATGGATGTGGGGTGTTACAGATTTGGTTGATACCTATCCAAAAACGACTTTGAACCAGTTTGTGCTGCATAGTAATGAATAATGTGAATGAAGACATATGAAGACGATGACTATTGAAGACCGGAGATCTTCACATCGAAGGGACTGCTTGTTGATTCTCGAGTTCATTACTCATTATGAGACTACTTATAGCAGTGGTCTGGATGTATTTGAAATCTTTAAATTACAAGGGCTTTTCAGCAGTTAATAGCCAAGGAAAAGCACCTTTGGTTTCATTCATACCTAGACCGAACATATATGGACGATTGTTCGATGATTGCATTTCTTAGAACTCATGCTTTGGATTTTATAGTGGCAGAGAAAGCAACTTCTCTTAGCTTAACACTACTCCCTGAGACTTATGAGCTTAAGGGGTTGTATTTTTGTGAATGATTAAAGTAGTATTAGAAAATAATATGGCAATGTGAACAATTAAAGATGGTAAAAATAGTAGTAGAAAAGAATATGGCAATGTGAACAATCAAAGATATGAAGATGATATAAAAAGTTAAATAGTTACCTCTATTGAGCCTCACACATCGGAAGTGACCAGAACCGGATTGATGCGGCAAGGCTATCTAGGTCGCGTCTGGTAAAAGGAGACAATCATTTCCTTCTAGATAAAAGAACTATGATATGGTGCCCTGGTATATTTTTAATGTGCTACATGGAAGCTCCAAGTGCTTGGTTTAAAGGTCGGTTAAGACAGGGGATGAGGTATTCGGTACCATCTAAAACGCATGTCCAAAGGGGCATGTGTAGAGGTGGGTCGTTCTTGTATTGGCAGATATTGCTAGATTGTATTGTATTCTCGGGGCATCCCTCTATAGGTGTTCCCAATCGTGGAAAAGGAAAATATTTAGCCTAGTCATTTATTATTAAGATTTTCTCTTGTTGGTTTATCCAAGCCTGATCTGGGTGTTTTTAATAATCGAGCCAGATCCGAGTTGTTTCGGGACTATTGAAGTTAGTTAAAGTTTTCCAAAGAAGAGATGAAGGTCTTCATCAGACATATAGACGTATTCTGTTATGTGCTGTGCATACATGATGCATTGATTTCTCTTATGGTTGTCAGCAATTGCAAGGAAAGGTGATATAACTGTGCAAACATAATCTAAGTTATGTTTGGGATTGAGATGGTTATAATGAGGGTTTTAATGACAAAATCCTTGTTTTAACTATTATTATTATAAAATATATGCTAGCACTATTACCTAGAATATATTTATATATGTAAATATAGGAAATATATGCAGGTATTGATTATTGAAGACTGCACATTTTAGAGAATCAAGATTTCAAAGAAGAAGAGTTCAAGGTACAAGACTCATGAGTAACAAGAATTCAACCTTTCAATAAATAAAAAGTACTTGTGTCTATATTTTTTGTTAAAACACTAGTTAGCTCTGAATCCTTATTTCAAACTTTTCTCACTATTTTCAAAAATGATTTCAAAATTACTTCCTTATTTTAAATCTATATTTCTTTGTTCCTAAATTTATTTTAACTCTTGTTTTTAAAATATACTTTATTTCCTAATATATTTTTAACTCCTAATTCAAATATTTTTTATTTATATATTTAACACTAATTTTGTTATAGTTACCTAATTTTCAATTTCTTTACTAATGTTTATTAATTTCTAAAGTATTTCTTATATTCATAGTTATATATATACTTTTATATCATTTTATATATAGTTTTTAATTATTTTTAATTCATCTTAAATATATATATTTAATATATATATTTTCTTCAAAAACTCTATTTTAACAATAAGGAATATAATTTGTTTCAACTCAAAAATCAACATAATTTATTTAATCATTATTTGCTTTGATTTAAATTTTATTTTTTTTGAAAATTTACTAAGATATGTTTGCATACCTAAAATTATATGTCAAAATATGATTCATTGATTTTAAATTCAAAATTTGAAAATTTGTGCCTTTTGAATTCAAAACTATTCTGAAAGGATTTGACTGTTGGGAGACTATAAATAGGCTTCTAAATTTGATTTTTTTTAAACTAACTTTTCATTATCTTCTTTTTCCTTTCTCTTTTCTCCATTACCTTAAATTCCATACCTATACCTTGCTGACCTTTCAAAGAGAATTATTCCAATCTCTTTCTATTTCAATTCTATATCCAACTCTCTTTGAAATTCAAGTGCTACTCAAGAGTTATAGGCTTTTAGTAATCAAAGATCGCATGATCAAGTTCTATCGAGTTAATCCTCTAAAACTGATTCCCAGAAAGGTGTGTTCATGTCTCATGTAAATCAACTGAGTGTGATTGCGCCTCGAAAATAAATTAGGTGTAGCTGTGGCCTGGAAATCAGCTAAGTCGCAGTGTACTCTTGAAAACAATTTGGGTGCGCCCTCGTAGCCCGCAAAATCAAGGATTTCAATTTGGATATTATTTGAAAAGAAATCCACATAAACCCAACGTTGCGTGGGACAAGATGTAGGGTAACTCTGAACCAATATAAAATCTTAGTGTGTAGTTTATTTTTACTGCTTATTATTATTGTTATTATTATCACGTATTCATTTGTGATTGATTCTATGATTATCGATATATGTGATTTGCATAACATTCTGATAAACTTAAAAAGATTTAAAGAAATTAATACAATCCGCAAAACACTATTCATCCCTCTCTAGTGTTTAGCTCGCCTTAAGATCAATAATCCGCATCCCCAATGATTGATATCGGAGCATTGGCTTTCAAAATTTTTATAATTTGAAGTTTTGAAAAGTTTAAATGGAAAATTTTGAAGATTTGTAAATTGTGCATTTCATCATTATTTCATAAGTCCGCATTTAATTTTATTAAAAAATCAAGTTGTCTACCAAGTCAGTGTGTTGTACATGAACATATGTGTTACATTGCTATAGATGATTCAAAAATATTGTATGGACAAATGGTGCAAATCAATAGAGATAAATGGATACTTGATAGTGGCTGTTCGAGACACATGACGGAAAATCCAGACATACTGAATAATATAATCTATGTAGATGGAATAGTGGTTAATTTTGGTGATAACTCGAACGGATAAGGAGTAGCATCAACAATGTTGGTAATTCTAAAACTCCTACTATTTTTGATGTTCTATTAGTTAAGAATTTAAAACATAACCTGCTTAGTATATGTCAATTACGTTATAAAGGTTATAAATTTGAAAAAAATAGTGTTTTATTGAAGATAATAATTCAAACGTAATTTTTGAAGGAATTAGAAAGAAAAATATTTACATGTTAAGTATCAAAATTTCAAATGATAACTTATTTCTTTTGCCCAATACAAGTGATCCTTGGATTTGGCATAAAGTTTCAGTAATTTAAATTTCAAACACCTATCTAGAATTTCCAAATTAGATTTAGTAAGAGGGCTTCCCAAAATGAATTTAAAATTAAATCATTTATGTGATGCCTGTCAATTAGGGAAATTAAGAAAAAATTCATTCAAATTAAAAGATGAGATTTCCACTTCTAGTCCATTAGAAGTACTTCGTATGGATTTATTTGGCCCATTTCAAACAAAATCAATAAATCATAGTAAATATGTTTCCTTAATTATCGATGATGTCACTAGATTTACTTAGACTCTTTTTCTCAAACATAAAATTAATGCTTTTAATCTATTTCAAACTTTTGCTAAAAGGATTTAAAATCTATTATCTTTAGAAATTAAAACTATATGTAATGACCACGGTGGAGCATTTGAAAATGAGATTTCAATAAAAATGGAATTACTCATAAATTATCTTTTCGAAGAACTTCTCAACAAAACAGAGTAGTTGAGCGTAAAAATAGAATGATCTAAGAGTGTGGGAGAACTATGCTTTCCAATAGTGATTGACCAAAAAGCTTTTGGGCTGAAGTAGTTGCTACAACTTGTTATATTTTAAATAGAATTTTGATTAGACCATTGGCCAACATAACTTTTAATAAGAAACCAAAGGTATCTTATTTTAGAATTTCTGGAAGTAAATGTTTTATTTTAAATACCTAGATAAATTTTATCGTAGATCAGATAAAGGAGTTTTTATTAGATATTCAAATAGAATAAAGCATATTGAGTTTTTAATTTAAAAACTAATACTATTAAAGAAACTCTAAATGTATCTTTTGATGAGAATTATAAAGATTTAAATCCACAACATAATAATAATGAATTAAATGAAATAAATAATAAAATTAATCAACCTAATAAAAGAATTAGACTTCTAAGAGAACATCCTGTAGAAAATATGCTAGGAGATATTGAATCTATAGTTAGAACTAGAAATCAATTAAATAACATGAGCGATATAGTTTTTACATCAACTGTTGAACCTAAAAATCCAAAAGAAGCATCGTTTGATGATTCATGGATACTTTCTATGCAAGAAGAATTGAATCAATTCGACAAAAATGGTGTATGGGAAAAAATTTTCCTAGACCAGAGGATAAAACTATAATAGGAATTAAATGGGTTTATATAAACAAAATGAATGAACATTGTGAGGTCGTTAGAAACAGAGCACGATTAGTTGCTCAAGGATACTGTTAAGTAGAATGAATAGATTATGAAAAAACTTTTGCCTCCATAGCAATATTAGAAGATATTAGAATTATACTTGCTTTCACTAATTATAATAATTTCATACTATTTCAAATGGATGTAAAAATTTCTTTTCTAAATGGGTTCGTTAAAGAAGATGTTTATATTGAACACCCCCATTATTCGAAGATGAAAAAATTCCAAACCACATTTATAAGTAATGGAAAGCTTCGTATGGGTTAAAACAAGCTCCCAGAGCCTGATATGATAGACTAAGAACTTATTTGTTACAATCAAAATTTAAAATCTGTAAAGTAGATAATAATCTATTTATTAAAGAAAGTAAAATGATATTCAGTTATTATAGATCTTTGTAGAAGATATCATTTTTGAATCAACAAATAATAAAATGAATCAAGAATTTCCTGAAATCATGATGAAAGGGTTTGGCATGAGTGATATGGGAGAACTTTCTTTCTTTCTTGGATTACAAATAAGACAATTAGATAGTGGAATATTTATTAATCAAGAAAAATATGCTAGGGGTTTAGTTAATAAATTTAACATGGCTGGTACTAAAGGAAAACCCACACCCATGGCAACCAATGAAGCCTTTAGTAATGATGACACTTCGAAAGATGTAGATCGGAAAATATATATAGGAATGATAGGTTCTTTATTATATATAATTGAGAGTACGCTAGACATAATGCATAGTGTTTGTTTTGTCCTAGATATAAGATATCAATGACAACCTAAGGAAACTCATTTAAAAGTCGTAAAACATATTAAATGATATGTTAAACATACATTAGACTTTGATTTATTTTATCCTTAAATTGATTCATTCGATTTAATTTCATATTGCGATGCTGACTATTCTAGTTGTTGTTGGATCTAGATTAACCGCAGAGGGGGGTGAATAGGGTTTATCACAGTTTTTACGGGATATTAAAAAAATCACAGAACACCCCACTTATAAACTCGTATTGGGTGTACACCCCGATCCGAGACATCAGCAATCAATCTAAACAATTCGAATATACTCGTTCTTCTCTTATCGATATCCAAGTCTTTATTTTATAATGTCGTGTTATTACTTGGAATGGTTTTCAGACTCATATCCGATCCCGGACCTTCCAAGTAATAAGCGTATTAAAATAATGGCTATGGACCACCCGAGTTTCTCAATTCAAATTTCCTTTCCAAAAATTGTCGCTTTACTTTGAATTAAGGTTGGATTCAATTCCCGAAAATCCGTTATCGTCTTAACCCTTATTCATTTTCCAAACCTTATATTTCAAAACAATCTTTATGGATTCGTCGTTATCCCGAAACTAACAAATCCTTCTTTGGGTTCGAATTTCCATTCCTAACGATTTAAATAATATTTTCAAAAATAAGTTTAATCGACTTATATTTGATATTGATTCACGACCCAGGCAAATACTATCAGAATTTGGATATGGATATGTTTTGATATTTCTAGTCGTATTTGTCCGCTCCTGTAAATTCATATCGAATATTAGACGACAAATTCTATCAAAACTCATTCCCTCTTCAATTCAAATCTTATTTCAATTCCATATCATATATTTAAATTCTTTTCCATAAGATTCATGTTTGAAATCTTTAAATTCAAATCATTTCAAAGGAATGGTATAATAACGTTAAAAGTGTTATGGGAAGCGTTGTAAGTTGGTTATTACATCGAATAGATCAAAAATCATTTCAAATTCACAATTTAAACTCAAATTACTTTTTTAAATAATAAAACATGATTTATCATATTTTTCTGGATTTTTAAATAATTTTTTTATAAGTCCATTGTATTCGATTTTTCATTACGGTCGACGAACTGAACGTATATCGATCTTTTCAGATTTTAATTTGAACATAACTTGAAAACCATACAATGGAATTTGAAAATTGCTCTTCTATACAAAACCCATTATTAATAGAAATCCGTTGTTTTTCGTTTCATGATAATTCGATTCAAAATGTTCAAGTTATGATCATTTGGAATTAAAACCGGTATTAATGAACTATCGATGCACGACGCGTTCGGTTCACGTTATATAACGTTTTAAAATAAAATCATTCCGTTCAAAACAAATTCTAATTTCATAACTTAGAATAAAATTGTATTTCAAAACTCTTTTCTCGAAATGATACTTTTATGTTCAAAGCTTTAGTTAAAAAATCATTTTAAATTCTAAGTTCCCATTTCAAATCAAATAATAGAGAGAAAACAATATTATTATTTAATTAAAACACGTTCGATTACTATCCAAAATTGTTATGAAATCGAATATTCATATAAAATCCATTTATTCCAATTCGCTGGATTTGTTCATAACATATTTCATTAAATATTAATGATTATTCTAAACTTGTTCAATCCATTTCCAACATAAACATTTCAAAATAATCATTTTCTTTTCAAATTCTTCATATCACATTGAATTGAACATTAAATGGTAATATTCCGATCTCATTCAAACCCTTTCAAAACAACTAAAATTGTCATAATGAATTTCACACTTTTAAATTAAACAATTGTATTTATCAACACTTGATAAATCATTTACAATCAACCGTTAAAGAGGTGTATCCAAATATTTAAATAGCAATGAATGGTCTAAATTATGTTCAAAACCATTCCATTCCATTTGAATAGATTTTTGCTCATTTTGATTTCCAATTGGTTTTATATTCGGATTTAAAACTAATTCACAACTTTACTTTAATAAACAAATTTCTATTTACATGGAAGGAGAATGTGAATCGATTACCCGTATCATTACACAGCTACGGTGTATGGGCGAATTCATGAAATCAAAACAAAAGCAATAAAACAAGCACAATGTCACAACCACAACAATAATCAATTTACTGTGCGTAGAGCGTTATAGTTAATAACGCTCAATGTTTACGGTATTTTCAACTGCATACCCATTCATCGAACAACCAGTGACAATCATCCATAACAATTCATGATCATTAACAAATTTAATTAATACTAATTATAATTAACCGTAATGACTAATTTAAATAAACTTAAATTAGAATTCTCACCGAACTAGCTTTCTAGTTTATGGCCTTCTCATATCCTGCGTTCGCTATAACGATCGACCCGACTACCTTGTAATGTGTGGTACTTGCGTGTGCACGTGCACCATCGATTGTAAACACCATTATCCAAGCCGAGACTATCAATGCACTTCCCTCCGTCTTCTTATTTAACTGCACCACGCCACCCGAACTCCGACCGCACAAACATTACATTACTCATCTAATTAACATCAAGATTTCACCTCAGCAACCACGTTGGCACTCACAGCCTTCTACTTTTACATCAACTTGCAACCCACCACAAAATATACAACCATCATGTTATAACTCATTTTTGAACCCCAACATTAACATCAATCTCTATGACCTAACACGGCGTTCAAATTAGCTGGAAGCCAGGTAGCATCATTTCCAAAAAAAAAAAAAAACATGCATGGATTATGTTCGTTGAACCTATCAACTACAGACAGCTTCAAAACAAATTGGACTTTTTTTGTAAAGGCAAGGACAGGATGAAGTTAAGGGGAGGGCAGTGAGGGGGATAAATTTGACATGAGTTTATACGAAGGAGGTGTGGTTGTGACTAAAAGGGAAAGGCCGAGAGTTGGTTTGTGGGAGAAGTGGAAACAAAACGTGTTGAGGAGGAGAGAAGTAGGGAGCAAGGTGGCGCAGGCGTTTGGTGCAAGTGGTGGCGGCAGATTGAAGTGGGGTGGTGGAGCTGAAACCAGAAGGTCCGCGAGCTGTTTAAGGGGAAGGGGATTTGCATGCAGCGTCACTTCGTCTGAACAGGCGGCCTCAGGCCGGAGATAGCGCGTGGAGGCGTACCGAAGAGGTGAGGTGGCGAGCTGATGAGGGAGTGGCCATGCGCTAATGATAGGAAGGAGCTCGATCGTCTAAGATAAAGAGATAGAGAGACGAAATACCGTTTGGGTTATCATTAACTAATTTTTTTTCTTTCCATTGGTTTCATTCGAATTTGGACTTCTTTGGTATAAGAAGGGAAGGAGAGCAGAAGGGATAGAAGAAGTGGGAAGCACGTGTGCAGATTTCAGAAAGATGAGGACATCTGTCGAACTCATGTCCAAAACGAAAGTGTGAGGCACATACGTATTTGACCAGCGTCTATAAACTATCCTAGCAGTGTTTAACAGTTAAATTCATACTGGCATTCAGTTGTTCCCATTATGTTTGTTAACTAGTCATTACTTTCTAAATGCTTATACATTTGCGTCCATCCATGTTTATTCTAGCGGGCGGAACAAAAGCGGGATGTGTGAAATCAAACAATAGTGAACCTCAAGCGCACCTTATTCAATTGCCCTTGTTTTCTTTATTTCAAATTTAATTTTTTGACATTTTTTTATAATACTTTTGGTACTTACAGTGTATCATGGTGAATATCACAAGCTATTTAGACACAGTCGGATGGATATGAAAATCAGATCGAGTCAAAAAATGATGAGAAACACGCCGAAATTCCAAGTCAAATAAATTTTCAAAATAAAATTCATATAAGGTAGAATTTAGAATATTATTTCTGTTCCAGATACTATGTGTGTTTCTGTATATGACAAGTATGAAGACTGGACTGATTGAGCAGTGAAGACAGAAGACTAGACAATATCAGTGAATGAGTGTGTGAGTCAGTGACTGTATGTATATGTGTGTAAACTGAGTGTATGAGTGAAACTGTAGTGAGTGATTGTGTGTGTATATATATATATATATATATGTGTGTGTGTGTGTGTGTGTGTGTGTGTATGTGTGTATATATATATACGAGTGGAAACCCGTGCGTTGCACGGAAGCATAGAGTACGGGGTGTTGTAGTTTGCACGGGAGCATAGAGTACGGGGTGTTGTAGTTTGCACGCGCGTGGTCGTAACGGCATGCGCTTCGCGCGAAGAGCGTAACGGCACGCGCTTCGCACGTGATGATGGCACGCGCTTCGCGCGTAATCAAGGCACGCGCTTTGCGCGTGATGATGGCATGCGCTTCACGCATGATCACGGCTCGCGCTTCGCGTATGGACCGTTGTGCCACAAATATTATGTAAACAGATATAAAGCTCTGTCTCATAAACCTTTTGCTTGCTGGGCTTGCAAGCTTTCCATGCATCTTTTTGAACATTAACATAAATACACTATGTGAAGACATTAATCATATAAAAATTTCTAGCTCTTACAATTTGCTAAAACTCCATGGAGAGAATTTTATTACATTTCGTGGAATAATTTCAAAAAGCATTGAAGTATATTAATAACATAATAGTTAAATGATATTTCTAAACAATTAAATGTGTATATGAATGATAAAAGTATTTTTTTTTTGTTCTTGCAAATTAGACATTCCTGTGAAGTGTAATGTGATCACAACACTCCAATTTTACTTCATATTTGATGTTGAGTAATTAATGCTTCATAGGCTTGTGATATCGTATGTTTGCATCCATTTACCTAATGAAAAGATTATTAAGTGCTAAATAAGATATACTGATAATAATATAGGTACCGTAATAAAAGGCAAACTCTGAATTAGTGCAAGTTGATTCATAAATAGCAATTCCTAATTGGTGGAATACTGAAAGTTGAAAACAAAAGTATGGTGTTAAATAATATGCAAAGAAACAAATATTTATGATTTTACATAGTTGCTCGACAACAACTTGGTCAAATTATATATGGGTGAAGAAGACAAATAACATTAAAAAAAACATAGTTTATATGAAATAAAGAAAATAATTATAGCAATATTTCAAAACTTTATAAGGAGTTATATGATATTTTTAGGAATCCAAATTAGAAAATGGAAATCTAGCAAGAGTAAAAGCTCAAATCCTATTGAACTAACTATTTCTTTAAAAATGCCTAATTTTTATAGGTGGAATAAGAAAACACCTATATTAGAAAACTACAACATGTTGACCAAAATTTGGTAAGCCAAACTATCCAAAGTTGAAACCACAACGCCAATTTCGGATGCAAGACCTAGCATAAAGACCTCATTAAATAATGATTATTTTACATATTTTGGGCTAAATCTAATTGAAATTCAGTTTTTCTTAACCAAGAGAAGAATAATATGAGGAAGATATGCTAAAATGAAAGTTACGATAGTTTTCAACCTAGGATGCCATGTAACATAAGTACATAATTATTTCAAAAATATAAAGCTGATCCTTTAGTATCTAGTTGTATTCCTACTATGTTCATCAACTAATTTAGTAAATGCAAACTGTGTTCAATAATAGGGTATTCTCTTTATAAGTAAAGACGTTAAATATGCTAAATAATACGGGTATTAAATTTTATAGAAATTCAAAGAGTGCTAGAGAAAAACGTATTTTCTTTTTATATACAGACGTTGGATACGTTTGATAGAAATTCAAAAAGCATTAGAGAATGACACTCTTTGTTTTTAAGGAAAAACGTTAAATGTGCTAATCGTACGAATATTAAATTTTGATTGAAATACTATGCTATATTTAATAAACCTTTATATCCCTGCATGCCCTATTGCCTTATATCAAAGATTAAAATTACAGAAAATTATTATATACTTTTACCATGGATACTAATATCCACCAACATTTATGTAATGACAACGTTTTGAAATGTAGAACACATGTTTGGACGAAATTTAATGCCATAATCGTAAAAGCAATGACTTGTATAAAATTCAAACTCAAATTATCAAATATATCAGTTATGTTCTTTGTATTCCTTGGTTGCATTTGATTAAAATAGATTTGAATCAACAAAGGATATAATCAAGGTTTTATTGGATAACATTAATGTAAAGAAAGGAAAATGCACATTAAAGGAAGAGAAATTTAATTTCCCTATGTTGAAGATTACTAATTTTAATGTTCATAAAAAAATGAAATCAAACTCTAAGCCACTTGCCTGATAAAATTAGATTACAAACTGAACATCATTTACCAAAATCAAGTACCACTTATATGATGCATTTAAAGACTAAAAAAATAAGTTGAGAGTATAAGGAAAATTTCATGTGGTCCAATATTTTAATGTCAAATATCAATTAACTGACAAATTTATCAAGCGGATTTCAACTTGCATGTTACTCCATTTCCTAAAACCTTAACTATTTAATGTAACATATATTTTAGAAAATGAAAACGGTATAGATCAATCTTTTATAGCAAGTTTTAATACATTATTATATTTCAGTTGTGCTGTAGACTATAACTTAATAAATTTCAATCACTAAAAATTCCATTCAAAAATAAAATAAAATAACATGAAATGGTATTGGGCAAGAACTATTTTGAATTGTTTCCAGTTTTGATCAACATTTTTGGGGCAAGAAAACATACGACATACATTCAAAGGGCTATAAAATCATACAAATTGATTCCATATATCACGCAAGCTTTCAATGCCAATTCAATCCAAATAACTGCAAACAATCATGCAACAAAATCCACCGTTCCTCAATTATAGGGGATGTGTTTAAATTAGGATGGTGGATTTGTTTTTGCGGGATTAAATCTCAGCCGCTCTTTGTCTCCTTGTTTGTCTAAGGGTTTGTCTAGGGGGGGAATTTTATTATATAGATATATATGAGATGTATAGCTAGAGTGTTGTAGTGAGGAGTTGTGTAGCAATAGATTGAGAGAAATGTACCGTTATTTGTAATAAACAAATTTGTTTGAAATAAAATATTATTTATTGTCGTCAAACAAACTTGTCTATTTCATTTAGTTTATTTACAAGTACAAATTCCTGTGAAGTGTTTAAAAAGTGGAGTTATAAATAGTTGTACTGTTTGAATGTTTGAAATATAATATTCAATTTAAATAAAATATTGTTTGAATATATGAATGTCTGTACAGTCGTATTCTATTTAAATATAAATATTATATTCCTATATGTGATGTGTGTATGTGTATATATATATATAAATTAGTAAAATAACAAACACATTTGTATTAATATATGTTTGGTTGTTATCATCAAACAAAAACCATATAATTATGTATACAACAACGTTA
Organism: Allium sativum; assembly: GCA_030737875.1. NCBI lineage: Eukaryota > Viridiplantae > Streptophyta > Magnoliopsida > Asparagales > Amaryllidaceae > Allium > Allium sativum. Next base: position 253,201,051 of record CM060920.1, read on the forward strand.
TGTACAACAATCTCCCCCTTTTGATGATGACAAACAAATATTAAGATTTTGAGCACAATAAATGTGTCTGACAGTGAATATTGAACTCCCCCTATTTATTAGCTTCCCCTACAATAGAAGGCTCCCTTTATAATTGTGCATGAGTGAAAAAAGAATGAAAAATGAAATTTTCGATGTTAAAATATTTATAAAATATTCACTCATAAATCAAAATCTCAAACCATTCTCCCTCTTTTGTTATCATCAAAAGGATTCAGAATTTAAAATATAGATGAAAAATGACTAAAAAATATAATTTTAGCTTAAGAGAAAGAACGATCATCATAAATCACAATCAGTCAAACAAAAATCATAATAAACTGAGAACTAGTGCCATATTTCACATTGTAGAGAATGAAGGATTCACGATGTAAAAATGGAGAGAGTTAAAAAAAAATGAGTTCCAACTAGTTTCCAATAAAAGATTTTCAAAAATGAAGCACAAAAACAGTGATGGATTCGGACTATAGTTAATAATTCAATTTAAGTGACAAAATTGAATAATCTCAAATCCCAGTACCCATCAATCAACAAATCATAATACATCATAAGATTTCAACACATTTCACAAATTAGAAAACGAATTGATAGACTGGTTTTTTACACACCAAGGAAAATTTCATATAAAAATTTATTTATTGCAAATTATTTTCTTTTTCTTTTATTTTTTATTAAAGAGCACACAGACCATGCATAACCAGAGCTTGGATTTTTAAATGAGGTCAGTCGCAGCTTAAATTATAAGTTGTCTCATAATCGTGCATTACCAGAGCTTGATTTTTAAATGAGATTAGAGACACACTTATGTATCATATATTTTTATTATTTTCATTTTCAAAATGAAAAAAATCCTCGGTATATAAAACCAATATGGATGATAGAAATGTGATAGGTATAGAAATGGTTTGTGAAATAAATTTCTAAATTAATCATGTTGTGAAATATGATCAACTGTACCAAGATCATTGAAAATTTTCAATTATCACTAATTTTGAATAATATATAACCATAATTCCATCACAAATATTTTCACCGTTTATTCAAGCTAATTTTAAAAAAAAAACATTAAACTCCCTGCATTAATATAAAAAACATGATGGATGGCAGAATAATGGTAGATAAAGAAGATGGTCGTAAAATAATCACCAATTCAAAGATATTATAATAATTATTCAACCATCATGAAAATCCAAACAGAATCTCCTCTTGTTGCGAAATATGCTGCAGTCATAATTCATCACAGTTTCAAAATATGATAATAATTTTGATGAATTATAAATACAGTTCGATTTGGATATTGATTTCAATTTCTGAATGAATAATCAATAAATAATTTAAAAATTGAATATCAATTACAAGAGGGATATGAAGATCTATACAAGACATGAGGGATTAAAAATATATACAAAAAAAAAAAATCAGCACATCTAAACTGATACCACTTGATGTCTCTATTAATGAGGATTTTAACATGACACTGGAGACGAACAAGGATATCTCAAACAACAAAATTATTATTCACAAAGCCCAAGCAGACAAGATTAACCAATCAAGCATATTTATCAGAGCAGCAAATATTTTTACTCAAAACAAGAAGTTACCAGACTAATTATCAAAGCAGTACCAAAATCAGTTCAAAGAAGACTAATTAACCAATCAAGCATATTTCACAGATATTCCCAATGGTCACAAAAGATATTCCATCCAAGATTATAGAATATAGTTTTTATTTTAAATCATTTGAATAGATGTGAAAATATCAGGATTCAATGAATTAGTCACACCAAATTATAAATTTTAGATCCGAGATATGTGTGTGATTCAATAAATCAATAATTTCAAATGATTTTGAACAAAACAAATATTTAAATCAAATAACCACGAAATAACAGAGAGATTTAAGTCAAATTTTCAAAGAATTTTTACAAGAATTTCTAACAAGCACAAGAGTAATTTCAGATCATTTACATCAGACTTGAGAGATTGTAAAAACCTGTAACTTCCCTGGTGAGGAAAGCGCGGATAGTTCGAGAACAAGCCACAATAGAATAGAACGCAGACGGAAGAACATTTCATTGTATATTACAACAATGCATCAGATTACAAGAATATACAGAGTATAAATGAATATTACACAGAAATATCAGAGATTTAAATTACATTTAAATACATCGCAGCGCAAATAATACAAAACAAAACTAGAAGGAGATATACGGATACAAAGCTTTCCGGATATCGTTCCAGCTGTAAACCAGGATCCTGTGAATATAAATCTGCAAAACCAAAACTACTAGCTGCCCGTGTCAAAATAAGGGCACCCAGAGTTTAGGTTAAAACAATAAACTCTAGGTCAGTCATGTGACTGGTGTGGTTATTAATCTTTATTTTTAAAGTTGGGTAAATCAAGGGACCATGCCGAATGACACGGAACGGGTTTCCTCCCAAGAATACCAGTGCATAAAACAAACAGCGCAATGCTAAATAAAGAAAAATGAAGCTATTTTAAGACCCAGGTCCCATCACACAATGCAACGCAAGCCGGAGGATAGGGTTTTTACCTTATAATAGCCAAGAATGCTTGATACGTTTAAAACAAATCATTTGATACTATTATAAGTGCATAGTGTATAAAACAACTTCAAATCATAAGTATCAATCATAGACGGCAAAAGCGCCCCATCCCACTATGTCGCCATACTAGGCTCTACAAATAAAACCGCAGAATCACGTATTTGGAAATTGGATTTCCATCTATGAACGGAGGAAAAAGATAGTCCTCAACCGATTCGAGACGCTCTAGCCCGCCCCTCAGGACCCAGACTCAGGTGGGCCCTTGGATCGTCAGGGCCGGTCCACCGATGTGGATTAAAATGCCTGAACATGCGTTTCCCCGCCCTTTGGGGCGTAAATGAGCCAACGAATGGCTCCATCGGACCCAGATCGTCCGATCTAACTGAGGCGCCTCGCAACAACAACAACCACACAGGTGAAAAGTATATAAATGTCAGGGCTGGTAGGTCACTGACACCACCCTAGCTAGAAAGAAACGCATGCCCTCCCTGAGGTCCTCTCCCGTTTTTGGTTCACAACCGGGGTGCGAGGCTCGCGAATTCACGTTACACAAATTTGTGCCACACAGGCTGTGCTTTGATCATCACCACAAGACTTTGCTTTTCAACAAAAGCCTTGATCATTTGTAACTTAGGCATGCCACACAGGCAATTCACTCCATGCGATTGATATCCATCAATATATAACCCCTGAGCTTGTACGTCTCAGAGAAGGGCGTGAAGCAAGAGAATAAATTCTCTGCCGCCAAACAGATATATATTTAATAGAAATCAATCACATAGACTAAAATCCAATGTCAGACACACAGTCCATTTACAAGTCCGTTCTGGGTCTGAACGAAACCGTACGCACCTAGTACCCCGCATATCCATCGATCTCCAAGTACGTCTGGACGATCACCAACTGTTTCCATCTTCTTTGGTGTACAGCCCAATCAAGATCATCAGTAACCACCCAAACGACGTGAAGACCTCCGGTCTTCAACCACCGTCTTCATCTTTGACTTATCGTCGTATCAGTTATTCAGAATGGGATAAACCCGGTCTTCCCGAATAACTCGCGTATACTTTAAATAAGTGTTACACAAACACAACATACGCCTCATTCCAATTCATCGGTCACTAACCGTAAATTAATCAAGAGAATAATCCCTCAAATATTAACCCCGAAGGCCGAAACCAACATCAGATCAATACCCAGGAAATCACTCTGCTTAGCCAACCTACAGTTAGTTTCTAAATTTCACATTCTTAGGGAAAGGTTCCCATTAATTTTATCAAAGATAAATTCTTTAATTTATTCTTTAATCTACTTTTGAATATCAATTCAAACTAGTCGGGATTAACGAATTTTATTGAAGTAATCATTTGTTTTAATTTCCCAATCCCAACCTATTCATCCCATGAAGTAAAACTGGTAATACTTCATATCTAACACCACTGTGTTATCGGTAAATTCAATTACCATTTCACGTTCAAATCTAATTAAAGATTTAACTATCGCCTAGAGCAAAACTGGTAATACTCCATTCTCGATCATTTCAATCTAATTAAAGATTCATTAAAACTCCACTTAGTTTTAATCTGTGACTGGGTTAAAGAATCAGTGTCATTTAAAACACGGTTCACGATAAACCCAAAATCACATCACATTTCAATCAGTACCTAACCGTAAATTAATCAAGAGAATAATTCCCCAAATATTTTATAGTGGAATTTGATTGTGTGATGTGGAATGAAATAAAATATTTTATAGTGGAAAATATTTTATAGTTAAAAATATAATTTTTAATGTGTATATAAAATAAATATTTATAAACAAATCAGACGATTTGTTTATATACACTGATTTGACTATCATGATTGGGACGATAAATTTTACACATCGCCCAACTGCACAAATAAGCTCTGTGTTTGTTGTTTTGAAACCCCACACGGGTATTAGGATGAGATTTGACGTACACTAATCCCGTTTGTTTAGTTGTATGTCAATTGATGGATTGACAGACTGTGTAAGCGTTTATTATTTATACTTAATGCTTATGCAGTTGTGTGGTGCACTTTGGATGATGGTTGATGATTCATCGTTGTTGTTATATACATGTGTTGCGGGAAATCCATATAGTTAACATTATATGGTAATTGGTTGGGCCTCATTCCAATTTGGAAAATAAGGAATATTATAGAAAATAAATTCATGTGTTGACTAGAAAATAAATTCATGTGTTGAATTGAACATAAATTCATGTGTTGAATAGAAAATAAATTCATGGGTTGAATTGAAAACATTCATGTGTTGAATAAAAGCCGTGTTGATTAGATTGACGCCATTTTGACATGAACGATATTTATATCGATTTTATTCATTTTTATAATGAATATAGAAAAGAAAGTGATTTCAAAATATAACGTTTTGGAAATATTATCATTTGTATATCGATGATGTGGAATATTCGATTTTGATTAGAAATTGAATATGTAGTTGAAATCATTTTGAAAAAAAAATTAAAACGATTTTTAAAATACTTTTTAAAAGGAAATCGATGAAATATATAAAATGTATATATTATATATAGAGAATGGCCTGAATAGAACGCGCCGCGCAGCGGCAGTTCGCGAATTTTGACCATTGACTTCGAATGGATGTTACGGGAGATCCGACCGTCAGATTCTACTAAAACTGGAACCGTTGGGTTCATATCGAAAAGAGCTTTCTAACGAATATCAGTGATTTGAAATCTAATGGTTGGATTTGGAATTATGTCCAAATCAATTTTGGAAAAGGTCGCTGCAAGTGCAGTTCGATGGCTGTTGATGGAAATCGACTATACGGGTCTTGATAAAATTATTAAAAATATCAATAATTTGTGTAAAATCATAAGAAATGATTTGTGAAGAATTGGGATGAAAATTTCCATATTTGAAAAGATAAAAATAGATTCTTATCGAAATGAACTAGTTTTGAACTAGAATAATAATTTGTTTATTTTTAAATAAATAAACTGGATTTGAAATGGTTTTGAAAATAACTAGAATTTCCAAAAATTGAATTGGAATGGATTTGAATCGAAATCAACTTCCGAATTGTTCGATGTTGGATTTCGTGATTATACAGATGTTGTTAAGGAAATTTGAAAGATATATTTATATCGTTATTTCCAATACGATATTTGTTGGTCGTAGAATTTGATATTGAATATAGGCCGATATATTTTCTATTCAGAGCCTTGTATTTAATATCAAATGTGATTTGGGTTTGTCGTGAATGGTGTCTTCATTAACATTGTTCTTAAACCCAATTGAGAAAAAGATTAAATCTTTTTATTTAGATTTAATGAAGTGCACCAATTAAATGGTATCTAATTGTAATTGAATTTGAATTGATTTTTGGGTTTGTCGTGAACGGTGCTTTAAATAACACTTGTTCTTTAACCCGATTATTAATGGAATGTGATTTTGGGTTGTCGTGAACGGTATCTTCAATAATACTGTTCTTAGACCCAACTGAGTTAAGAAAATCAGAAACTAACTGGAGATTAGTTAAGTTGAATGGTTTCTCGGGTATTGATCTGATGTTGGTTTCGGCCTTCGGGGTTAATACTTAGGGAATTGCTCACTTGCTAATTTACGGTTAAAGGCTGATAAAATGGAATGTGATTTTGGGTTTATCGTGAACTGTGTTTTAAATGACATTGATTCTTTAACCCAGTTAAAGATTAAAACTAAGTCGAGTTTTAATGAATCTTTAATTAGATTGAAATGATAGAGAATGGAGTATCACCAGTTTTGCTCCAGGCGATAGTTAAATCTTTAATTAGATTTGAACGTGAAATGGTAATTGAATTTACCGATAACATTGTGGTGTTAGATATGGAGTATTACCAGTTTTACTTCATGGGATGAATAGGTTGGGATTAGTAAATTAAAACAAATGATTACTTCGGTGTGGTTCGCTAATCCCGACTAGTTTGATTTGATATTCAAAGGAAGATTAAAGAATAAATTTAAAAGAATTTATCTTTGATAAAATTAATAGGAACCTATCCCTAAGAATGTGAAATTTAGCAACTAACTGAAGATTAGTTAAGATGAACGGTTTCCTGGGTATTGATCTGATGTTAGTTTCGGCCTTCGGGGTTAATGTTTGGGGAATTATTCTCTTTCTAATTTACGGTTAGTGACTGATGAATTGGAATGAGGCGTATGTTGTGTTTGTGTAACACTTGTTTATTTTATACGCGAGTTATTCAGAAAGACCGGGTTTATCTCATTCTAAATAACTGATTCGACGATGAGTCGAAGATGAAGACGGTGGTTGAAGACCATAGGTCTTCACGTCGTTTGGGTGACTACTGATGATCTTGATTGGGTCGTACACCCAAGAGGAGGGAATCGGTTAGTGGTCATCCAGACGTACTTGGAGATCGATGGATATGCGAGGTACTAGGTGCCTTCGGCTTCGTTCAGACCCAGAACGAACTTGTAAATGGACTGTGCGTCTGACATTGGATTTTATTCTGTTTGATTGATTTCTATTAAATATATATCTGTTTGGCGGCGGAGAATTTATTCTCTTGCTTAACGCCCTTCTCTGAGACGTACGAGCTCAGAGGTTATATATTGATGGATATCAAACGCATGGAGTGAATTGCATGTGTGACATGCCTAAGTGGCAATTGATCAAGGCTTCTATTGAAAAGCAAAGTCTTGTGGTGATGATCAAAGCACCGCCTATGTGGCATAGCTTTGTGTAACGTTCATTCACGAGCCTCACACCCCGGTTGTGAACCAGAAACGGGAAAAGGACCTCAGGGAGGACATGTGTTTCTTTCTAGTTATAAGTGGTGTTAGTGGTTTTACACGCCCTGACGAGTTTGACTTATGTGGTTGTTGCTGTTGCGAGGCACCTAGGATATATCGGTGACTATGTGAAGCCGATGGAGTCATTTGTTGGCTCATTTACGCCCCAAAGGGCGGGGAAACGTAGTGTTCATGCATAATAATCCACATCAGTGGACCAACCTTGATGATCCAAGGGGCAGTAGCGGCTGTTCCTGAGGGGCGGAATAGAGGCTCTCGAATTCAGTGAGGACTATCTTTTGCCTCGGTTCACAGAAGGAAACCCAATTTCCAATACGTGACTATTGTGGTTTTGATTGTATATTTATATATAGCGACATAGTGGCATGGGACGCTCATGTCGCCTATAATTGATATTTATTTTTGTATATAAAATCAGAAACTAACTGAAAACGAGCTAAGATGAGTGGTTTCCTGGGTATTGGTCTGATGTTGGTTTCGCCCTTCGGGGTTAAAACTTAGGGAATTATTCTCTTACTAATTTACGGTTGGAGTCTGTTTAGGAAACAAAAGATAAAATTTCGCGTATCAAGCATTCTTTGGCTGTTATAAGGTAAAACCATATCCTCCGGTTTGCGTTGCATTGTGTGATGGGACCTGGGTCTTATAACAGCTTCATTTTTCTTTACTTAGCATTGCATTGTTTGTTTTATGCACTGTTATTCTTGGGAGGAAACCCGTTCCGTGTTATACGACGTGGTCCCTTGATTTACCGAACTTTATAAACCAATATTAATAACTGTTTTAGTTCTCACACCAGTCACATGGCTGACCTGGAGTTTATTGTTTTAACCTAAACTCTGGGTGCCCCTATTTTCCGCATGGTCAGCTAGTAGTTTTGGTTTTGCAGATTTATGTTTGCAGGATCCTGGTTTACTGCTGGAACGTTAGTCGGAAAGCTCTGTATCCGTGTATTACTTTCAGTTGTGTCTTGTATTGTTTTTTCGATGCAATGTATTTAAATGTAATTTTAATCTCTGATATTTTCCTGTTGTATAATATTTATTTATACTTTGTATATTCTTGTAATCTGATGGAATCATTGTAATTAACAATGAAATGTCCTTCTGTCTGCATTCTGGTTGGTCGTGTTCTCAAAACAATCAGGCGTTGCGAGCGGTCTTGGTCGGTTTAGCGACTGATTTGGATCGAGCGAAATTCCCGGTCGTTACATTTGGTATGAGAGCAAGGTTTACAAAGCTCGGAGAACAAGACACGTTAGAACCATACGAAAGGATTCATCAGAAATTGGATTAGTAATATCCAATGAGAATGACTCATTAGAGATGGGATCAGTAGTATCCTAGAACGAGTGTGAAGAGTATATTTTTAAAATGAAAACAAATTTTGTTTGGAAATTTAAATCGTTTTATACGTATTTGAATACTTATTTGTATTGAATTTGGACAATCCAGTATATAAAGATTTTGCATATACGCCTTGCAAACGTGTATTCGAAGTTTTAATATACTGGATAGATATAGAATCACACTCTAGTCGCTCGAAGATGATTCTGATGATCGCTCGAGCATCATCAGAATTTATTTTTGTGTTTCGAAAGTGGGATTTCTATATGATTCCAATTGGCTCGTATGAGAACCAAAGCTAGATAGGGCTATTATTGTGATTGGATATCAAAAACATGATTTTCTGTATATATATATATATATATATATATATATAACAAATTATGAATTTGAAACGATAATCCACTTATTGATTGATGGTTGTGTTGTTTGATTATTGACTTGAAATTTTGAACCATTTAGCCTAACGGAATCAATTATTGAACTGTATTGAAAATTAGTCGCATTTGCATGCATATACATGTACTTACATTGAACAGGTCATAGCAAGGAGGCTAGAGCAGAAGAATAAAATTGTTTGCCCGATAAATAGGTACATGTTTACCATAATTTACTATTTTGTTTGGGTGGTGATGATTTTATGAGCCGATTGGCTAGCCGCTTGGCTTTTTCTTTTGGACTGAAGAAGGCCATGGGAGGCTATATGAAATACCCCGAAGTCCCCGGTGCAGGGGAGGTTATGGCGAAATTTTTCAAAATTTTAGGGTGTTAGCCAAATTTTTGAAAAATTTGAAAAGTTCTTAGAAACTGAAAAGCAGAAGAACTTAAGCCGTAAAGAAAATACTAGAAGTTGAGTTGATTTGAGAAATAACTTCGGTTTCGTTCCTTTTCGGGGACGAAAAGTTTTAAGTGGGGGAGATTGTAATAACCCGGAAATCAATGCCAATTTAAAAATTTTATTTTGGCAATTTTAGCGAATTTTGATTATTTAAAATGAATTATTTTAAATAATAGAGACGAGAAATTTATTTTGAATAGAATTTGAACATATATGATTACTCGAATCGTCGTTAGAATATAAATAATTTATTTTAATTATATAACGAGCCTGAAATGGGGCGGTAGTTTGAAAATTCAATTTCAAACTTCGAATGAATGTACAGGATTCAAAATAAACCGGATTTTAGTGAAACTAAAAATATTTGAATCTAATTGGGAATATCTTTCCAACGAATCCGAAAAATTAAAATTTCATAGCGGGGGTAAAAAGTTATGTCCAGTTGAAAATTCAGAATGTCGCTATGGAATTTCGGCCCTTAAAAATAGCCATTTTGCAAATGATCTCGGTTTTCGACGAAACCACTTTTGTTGGATCCGTGATGTCAGGTTATTGCAAGGTTTCAAAATTCGTAGTTTTTCGAATCAATATGTGAGCGTTGCAAAGGAAAACGCATTTGACCAGTTTCGGTTGATTTTAATCGACTGGAAAATGGCCATTTTTCAAACGGTCTCAGAATTTGACGAAACTAGTTTTATTAGGACCGTATCGTCAATACGAAGCTAAAAAATATTTTTCGGGAATTTTTAGAGTCCGCATATGGCCTCAGTAAATTGAAATGTGCGTTCAAATTCAATATATAGAGTTATGTTTTGATTTTGACGAAAACTGATCGAAACGATCGAACTGGCCTGCAATACATATCCCATTGTGTTCGGAATGGGGGTAATTAGCTATGGGACAGGCGGTGGGTCTCGTTTTGAGGACAAAATAAAAAGTTACTTTTTGGTGAATTAAATTAATAAATAATTTTAAACATAACCCGTCTCCTTATTCTCCTCACCGTTCATTTCAGAATAGATAAAAAAAACCATCGCTCTCGAATCACCCCTCCGTTCACTGCGCCGGCCACCGCGCCTTCCCTCCCCACGACCGCAACCATCGCCAGCGCCTCACCCCTCCGACCCCGCGCCTCTCCACCTCGACGCAGCCAAAACCCCCTCCCCCAAATTCGAACGCAGTGCCCAAAAACCGAACCCGAGCCCAATCTGACGCCGCCGTGGCCCATTGGCCGCCTCCCAGGCCGGGCTGACACCCGCGACCTCCCCCTCTGACCCTCCTCCGCTCCGATGATGGTGCAGCAGCCCCCCTCTTTCGATTTGAAATGTGAGTTTGCTTGTTTTTATTTACTTGCATAGATTATGAAGTTTACATCTTTTTATTTAGCAAAGTTTAGACTTTTAATTTAGTAAAAATTAGTTTTTTTAATTTAAATAAATATAAGAGTATTTAGTTTATTATAAACAAAAATAGGATTTTTATAATAAATAGATAGTAAAAATATGATTTTTATTTCAGTAGAAGATTAAAAATACGATTTTTATATTATATAGATAGTAAAAATTTGATCTTTATTTAAGTAGCACAATAAAAAATCGGATTTTTATAATGTATATGTTGAAATAAAAATGTGATTTTTGTAGCGATGATATAAAGATTCGATCTTTATATTAGAAGTAGATATATAAAAATATAATTTTTATATAGGGAATAGCGTGATAAAAATATAATTTTATTTTATGAACAGCGTTGTAAAAATATGATTTTTATCTATATAGTAGCGGCCTAAAAATGTGACTTTTATCCATATAGAGCGAATTAAAAATGTGATTTTTATATATGTAGTGGCTAGGGACAACGAAAGTGACAAAAGGCGAGAACGGCGAAGACTCCTACATAAGAAGAGTCGTGGCGTTTGGTTTAGCTAATCGGTGAGAACTCCTCACTTTTGTTTTTTATTTCTAGTTTGAAATATTTGCTAGGATGCAAACGGTGTTTAGTAGCACCCGACACCCGTCGTCCACAGACCATGGATGACTTGTTTGTTTGGTTGTTGTGTTGTGAAATTTGATTGTGTGATGCAGAATGAAATAAAATATTTTATAGTGGAAAATATTTTATAGTTAAAAATATAATTTTTAACGTGTATATAAAATAAATATTTATAAACAAATCGGATGATTTGTTTATATACACTGATTTGACTAATATTGATTGGGACCATAAATTTTACACATCGCCCAACTACACAAATAAAATCTGTGTTTGTTGTTTTGAAACCCTACACGGGTATTGGGATGAGATTTGACGTACACTAATCCCGATTATTTAGTTGTATGTCAATCGATGGATTGACAGACTGTGTAAGCGTTAATTATTTATATTTAATGCTTATGCAGTTGTGTGGTGCACTCTGGATGATGGTTGATGATTTATCGTTCCTGTTATATACATGTGTTTTGGGAAATCCATATAGTTAATATTATATGGTAATTGATTGGGCCTCATTACAATTTGGAAAATAAGGAATATTATAGAAAATAAATTCATGTGTTGAATAGAAAATAAATTCATGTGTTGAATTGAAAATAAATTCGTGTGTTGAATAGAAAATAAATTCATGTGTTGAATTGAAAACATTCATGTGTTGAATAAAAGCCGTGTTGATTAGATTGATGCCATTTTGACATGAACGATATTTATATCGATTTTATTCATTTTTATAATGAATATAGAAAAGAAAGTGATTTCAAAATATAACATTTTGAAAATATTATCATTTGTATATCGATGATGTGGAATATTCGATTTTGATTAGAAATTGAATATTAAGTTGAAATCGTTTTGAAATGAATTTAAAACGATTTTTAAAATACGTTTTAAAAGGAAATCGACGAAATATACATAATATATGTTATATATACAGAATGGCCTGAATAAAACGCGCCGCGCCATGGCATTTCGCGAATTTCGACCATTGACTTCGAACGGATATTACGGGAGATCCAACCGTCAGATTCTCCTAAAACCGGAACCGTTGGGTTCGTATCGAAAAGAGCTTTCTAAAGAATATCAGAGATTTGAAATCTAATGGTTGGATTTGGAATTATGTCCAAATCAAATTTGGAAGAGGTCGTTATAAGTGCAGTTCGATGACTGTTGATGGAAATTGACTGTACGGGCCTTGATAAAATTATAAAAAATATCAATAATTTGTGTAAATTCATAAGAAATGATTTGTGAAGAATTGAGATGAAAATTTCCATATTTGAAAAGATAAAAATAGATTTTTATCGAAATGAACTAGTTTTGAACTTGAATAATAATTTATTTATTTTTAAATAAATAAATTGGATTTGAAATGGTTTTGAAAATAACCAGAATTTCAAATAATTGAATTGGAATGGGTTTGAATCGAAATCATCTTCGGAATAGCTCAATGTTGGATTTCGTGATTATACAGATGTTGTTAAGGAAATTTGAAAGATATATTTATATTGTTATTTCCAATACGATATTTGTTGGTCGTAGAATTTGATATTGAATATAGGCCGATATATTTTCTATTCAGAGCCTTGTATTTAATATCAAATGTGATTTGGGTTTGTCGTGAATGGTGTCTTCATTAACACTGTTCTTAAACCCATTTGAGAAAAAGATTAAATCTTTTTATTTAGATTTAATGATGTGTACCAATTAAATGGTATTTAATTAGAGTTTAATTTGAATTGATTTTTGGGTTTATCGGGAATGGTGTTTTAAATAACACTTGTTCTTTAACCCGATTATTAATGGAATGTGATTTTGGGTTGTCGTGAACGGTATCTTCAATAATACTGTACTTAGACCCAACCGAGTTAAGGAAATCAGAAACTAACTGGAGATTAGTTAAGTTGAATGGTTTCTTGGGTTTTGATCTGATGTTGGTTTCGGCCTTCGGGGTTAATACTTAGGGAATTGCTCACTTGCTAATTTACGGTTAAAGGCTGATAGAATGGAATGTGATTTTGGGTTTATCGTGAATCGTGTTTTAAATGACATTGATTCTTTAACCCAGTTAAAGATTAAAACTAAGTGGAGTTTTAATGAATCTTTAATTAGATTGAAATGATAGAGAATGGAGTATCACCAGTTTTGCTCCAGGCGATAGTTAAATCTTTAATTAGATTTGAACATGAAATGGTAATTGAATTTACCGATAACACCGTGGTGTTAGATATGGAGTATTACCAGTTTTACTTCATGGGATGAATAGGTTGGGATTGGGTAATTAAAACAAATGATTACTTCGGTGTGGTTCGCTAATCCCGACTAGTTTGATTTGATATTCAAAGAAAGATTAAAGAATAAATTTAAAAGAATTTATCTTTGATAAAATTAATAGGAACATATCCCTAAGAATGTGAAATTTAGCAACTAACTGAAGACTAGTTAAGATGAATGGTTTCCTAGGTATTGATCTGATGTTGGTTTCGGCCTTCGGGGTTAATGTTTGGGGAATTATTCTCTTACTAATTTACGGTTAGTGACTGATGAATTGGAATGAGGTGTATGTTGTGTTTGTGTAACACTTGTTTATTTTATACACGAGTTATTCAGAAAGACCAGGTTTGTCCCATTCTGAATAACTGATTCGACGATGAGTCGAAGATGAAGACGGTGGTTGTAGACCGGAGGTCTTCACATCGTTTGGGTGATTACTGATGATCTTACTTGGGTCGTGCACCCAAGAGGAGGGAATCAGTTAGTGGTCGTCCAGACGTACTTGGAGATCGATGGATATGCGATGTACTAGGTGTCTCCGGCTTCGTTCAGACCCAGAACGAACTTGTAAATGGAATGTGTGTCTGACATTGGATTTTATTCTGTATGATTGATTTCTATTAAATATATATCTGTTTGGCGGCGGAGAATTTAGTCTCTTGCTTAACGCCCTTCTCTGAGACGTACGAGCTCAGAGGTTATATATTGATGGATATCAAACGCATGGAGTGAATTGCCTGTGTGGCATGCCTAAGTGGCAATTGATCAAGGCTTCTGTTGAAAAGCAAAGTCTTGTGGTGATGATCAAAGCACCGCCTGTGTGGCATAGCTTTGTGTAATATTGATTCGCGAGCCTCACATCCCGGTTGTGAACCAGAAACGGGAGAAGGACCTCAGGGAGGACATGCGTTTCTTTCTACTTAGAAGTGGCGTTAGTGGTTTTACACGCCCTGACGAGTTTGACTTATGTGGTTGTTGCTGTTGCGAGGCGCCTCGGATATACCGGTGACTATGTGAAGCCGATGGAGTCATTTTTTGGCTCATTTACACCCTAAAGGGTGGGGAAACATAGTGTTCATGCATAATAATCCACATCGGTGGACCGGCCCTGACGATCCAAGGGGCAATTGCGATTATTCTTGATGGGCGGACTAGAGGCTCTCGAATTCGGTGAGGACTGTCTTTTGCCCTGGTTCACAGAAGGAAACCCAATTTCCAATACGTGACAATTGCGGTTTTGATTGTATATTTATATATGGCGACATAGTGGCATGGGACGCTTATGTCGCCTATGATTGATATTTATGATTGTATATAAAATCAGAAACTAACTGGAAACGAGCTAAGATGGGTGGTTTCCTGGGTTTTGGTCTGATGTTTGTTTCGGCCTTCGGGGTTAATACTTAGGGAATCGTTCTCTTACTAATTTACGGTTGGAGTCTGGTTAAGAATCAAAAGATAAAATTTCGCGTATCAAGCATTCTTTGGCTGTTATAAGGTAAAACCCTATCCTCCGGCTTGCGTTACATTGTGTGATGGGACCTGGGTCATATAACAGCTTCATTTTTCTTTACTTAGCATTGCGCTGTTTGTTTTATGCACTGGTATTCTTGGGTGGAAACCCGTTCCGTGTTATACGGCGTGGTACCTTGATTTACCGAACTTTAAAAACCAATATTAATAACTGTTTTATTTCTCACACCAGTCACATGACTGACTTAGAGTTTATTGTTTTAACCTAAACTCTGGGTGCCCCTATTTTCCGCACGTGTAGCTAGTAGTTTTGGTTTTGCAGATTTATGTTCGCAGGATCCTGGTTTGCAGCTGGAACGGTACTCGGAAAGCTTTGTATCCGTGTATTACTTTCAGTTGTGTCTTGTATTATTTTTCCGCTGCAATGTATTTAAATGTAATTTAAATCTCTGATATTTTCCTGTTGTATAATATTTATTTATACTCTGTATATTCTTGTAATCTGATGGAATCGTTGTAATTAACAATGAAATGTCCTTCTGTCTGCGTTCTGGTTGGTCGTGTTCTCAAAACAATCAGGCGTTTCGAACGGTCTTGGTCGGTTTAGCAACTGATTCAGATCGAGCGAAATTCCCGGTCGTTACAACTTGTTTTAGACTAGATTAGTTTTAGGGAATAGAATCATATTAGTTTTAGTTATTAGAACTATGTCTTAGTTTAAGAGGGAGTATTATAGTCTACTTAGGTGTATAAAGTTTTTTTGTTGATCACGAAGAGTGAAAATTATAAAATAAGGCTTAGATTAATGGTGAATTAGTAGTTTCAAAAGGAGTTAATGGAGTAAGGGGGAGTAACTAGAAAATTAAGATATAAGGTATGAATATTTTTTGAAACTAAGGTTGTCATCATAAAAAAAGGGAGATTATTAGGCATTAAGATAGTTGTAATGATGGTTTTGATGATAATAACCTTGTTTTAACTATTATTATCTTAAAATATTTACTAGCACTATTATCCAGAATATATGTAGGGGTGAGCAATATTCGTTTCAAACCGAATTAACCGACCAAACCGGTTCATTTCGGTGGTTCATTTCGGTCGGTTCGGTTCGGTTTTAAAACTAAATCGGTTTGAATCCGGTTTGTAAAATATATTTTTTTGGTTATCGGTTTAACCGAGTTAACCAAACTTTTAATTTATTATTTAATTTTGCGGTATTTTATACTTTAAATAACTAGTTTAGTTTTATAATACAAAGACATTTGTTGCAAATAGATCAAATCTTATCATAAACGTAAAATTTACTATATAAAGTTTCTCCAAGCTTGATTTTATGTTTTTACTTTGATTGAATCCATCATTTGAATAATAATACATCGCTCAAGTTCGGTTAAATCGGTTATTGACCGAATTAACCGAAATTAATTTGGTTCGGTTCGGTTTGGAAATTTTTGGTTCCAATTCGGTATGACTTTTTTAGCTCCTAACCAACCGAATCGACCAAATGCTTTCCCCTAAATATATGTATGCATATACAGGAAATATATGCAAGTATTGATTATTGAAGACTGTATAGTTTGTAGAATCAAGATTTCAAAGAAGAAGAGTTCAAGATACAAGACTCATGAGTAACACGAATTCAAAAGTTCAAGAAATAGAAGTAACCGTGTCTTGATTTTTTGTAAAACTCTGTTTAGCACTGAATCCTTATATCAAAATTTTCTCACCATATTCAAAATGATTTCAAATTTACTACCTTTTTTTAAATTTATATCTCTTTGTTCTAAAATTTGTTTTAGGGTCCGTTTGGCATAAATCCCGGGAAAGTTCCAAAATACAATCGACATCCCTCCCATGTTTGAAATATAAAGCGGGTCCCTAAAATGAGAGTTACGTATTTTCTAAAGGAAAAAATGCGCTGAGTAATTTTTTTTTCAAAAAACCAGAAATATTCCCAGAAGCATTCACAAAAAAAGTTGCATACAGATATGCAACTATTATCAATAGTAGCATAAATGTATGCCTCTATTCATCTAGCGTTTTCTATTGAAAATCTGGCTGAGTATATGCATACATACATGCAACTATTACAAATAGTTGCATACATGTATGCATACAAAGTTGAACTGAGCTGCTTGTGTTACAGATAGTTGCATACATGTATGCTACTATTCCGTATAAGTGGATACATGTATGCAACAAATTAAAAAGGGAGGAAGGCTTCTGAATATGTGCATGAATGTATGCGTTTATTCTGTATAAGTGCATGAATGTATGCAACTATGTAAAAATAGATGCATCTTTTGATGCATAAACCTGTTATTTCGCTGTTTTTTTGTATTTTTGGGGTTTGATGTGGTTTCTGATTGTTTTAACACTCGGATTTTTTTGTGTGTACGTGTTTTATTTAATAATGAATTTACGTGATTTTTTTTAATGAATTTTCCAAAAATAGGGACCTAATTTACAATAAGTTTAGGACCAGATGTGAGCCTAATTTTGAATTTTAATAGGGACCTGAGCCTAATATTTACTTTATTTTAACTTTTGTTTTTAAAATATACTTTATTTCCTAATATAAATTAACTCTTGATTCAAATATTTCTTATTTATTTATTTAATACTAATTTTATTATAGTTACTTATATTTATAATTTCCTTACACATATTTATTAAGTTCTAAAGTATTTCTTATATTCATAGTTATTTATGTACACACACACACACACACTCTCTTATATCATTTTACATATAGTTTTTAATATATATATTTTTACTTGATAAACTCTATTTTAATGTAAAGGAATACAGTTTTTTTTTAACTTAGAATTCACCATAATACATTTAATCATTATGTGCTTTGATTTAAATTTTTATTTTTTGAAAATTTACTAAGGTATATTGACATACCTAAAATTATATGTTGATATATGAGCCATTGATTATAAAATCAATTTTGAAAAGTTGCATCTTTTGAATTCAAAAGTATTCTGAAAGGATTTGACTGTTAGAAGACTATAAATAGGCTTCTAAATTCGATTTTTTAAACTAACTTTTCATTATCTTCTTTTTCTCTTTTCTCCATTATTCTTCTTAATTTCTTAAGTTCCATACTTATACTCTGCTAATTTTCAGAGAGAATCATATCATTCTCTTTCAATCTCAGTTCTCTATCAATCTCTCTTTTAAATCCAAGTGTACTCAAAGGTTATAAGCATTGTGTAATCAAAGATCGCAAGATCAAGTTCTATCAAGTCATTCCTCCTAAATTGATACTGAATAAGGTGTGGCCGTGTCCTGAATAAATCGATTGGGTATGATTATGTCCGAAAATCAATTGGGTGTAGGTTATGGCTGGGGATTCTACCGAGTCTTACTGTACTCTGGAAATCAGTTGGGGTATGCCCTTGTACCTTGTAATTTGGATATTATTTGAAAAGAAATCCACATCAATCCAGCATCCAGTATAAAATCCCAGTGTGTACTTTCCTTTTACTATTTATTTTTCTTATTACTATCTATGTCTTTGATCTATTATGTGATTATAGATATCTGTAAATTGCATAACATTCTGATAAACTTGACAAGATTTCAAGAAGTTAATAAAATCCATAAAACACTATTCACCTTCCATTAGTGTTTAGTTTGCCTTAAGATCTTTAATTTGCATCCCCAACGGGTTAGACTACGATATGTACATTTAAAAGTTTTCCGCTGTAAAGATATTGTTCAATATTATATATTTTCCAGCCTTTATGACATTATGTTCTGTTGTATTTTCTTATACTACCCTTGATGATCCAAGGATTCATACAATTTAAATGGGACAATGGTCGCTATTTTCGGTTTAAAGGTTACGGGTTTTTGGGGCAGTCATAGTTACATAGACCGTAGGATAAGGGATCCTCTCAGTTAGTAGGGCATCAGGATGTTATGGAGCAAATGAGGACCCTAACTTACTGATAAGAGAAAACGGAGCGTAGGCAGCAAGAGGTATTTCGTATGTAGCGCAAGTTATTGGAGGGCCAAAGGATGTAGAAGCGATAGTTATATTGCATCGATTTTATTTTTTGACTTTGCTTGGGTGAGGAAGGTCTAGCTGTAGGCCTCCAAGACTTAGAGATTAGTTTTATTTAGTAGTAGTACGATTTAGTATGATTAATGTTTTTCTTTCCATTCAGTAGTATATACACATGTACGTAAGTACCAAGTACATGTTACTATCAAATCGGTGCTTATTAATAGGATATCTCTTTTATGTATTTCTGTAATGATTACTTTAAATAATGCATACCTATAAATTAACTAATAAGATGAAATAAAATGAAATTATAGAGAACTAGAAAGGAAAACTACAAATTAAAATCTAAACACAAAAGATGATTACAATAGTAAGAAGAAAAAACTTAAAAGAATACATCCTTACATATAAAAATCTATGGAATTTGAAAAGAAAATATTTCTTATGTAAACTGTACTTGGAAAAGATAGGAATGTAGTCAGAGTGTTGAAGAAAAATTCTAACTATGGATAAAAAAGGGTACGTAAAAGAGAAATGGGGAGCGCAGAATTTTCCATTTTTATTTTTTTCTAATATAAAAATTCGAATTTAGAAGATTAAATTTTTATAAATTCAAGCATTAAAAATGGTGAGTTTGGATTTTGGATGATCAAATTTGTAACACCCCGTGTATTCTATAACAGTGAAATTCACAAATTAAAGTATAATTAATTTCAAATCAAAGAATTAAGGGAAAAGGGATATGCCATTGTGTTCGTCTCGGAAAAATACGCGAAATAGAGTCCGCGTTTTCGAAAAACGGAGTCCGTATGAAGAAGATATGGCCGCCAGAAGTTTCAGAATTCAGTTTAAAATTCAAACAGACGAAAACAGATCAGAAAAACAAATTTAAAATTCAAAATCGGGCCCAATTGGCAAGGGCGGGAAAATTCCCGCCCAAGGCACCCAGGTCGACTTGGCAGTCGACCTGGGGCTAGCCAGGTCGACTGGGCAGTTGACCTGGGTAACCCGTGTCGACTGGGGTGTCGACCTGGCCCCTGAGCCAGGTCGAACCCAGCCCACCCTGGCTGGCATGGTCTGTGTTTGGTCGATTTTCTGAGCCTTGCCTTGTCACTAGGGCTAGGTGTCAGCTCCTGGTTGGTCTCTCCTTCAAACGAACGGCTATTATTGAACCAAGCTCCATCGACAGTCTAAAACAACTCACAAACTCTATAAAAAGAACCTAAGACTAACCCTAATTCACACAAACTAAAATGGAGATGAGACCGTCATGCTGCTGAGGAGAGACTAAGGATAGCCGTCAGAAATTGAGAGACAACTAGGAGATAATTCAAAGCTTAAAGCAACGTTAATTGAATCAAAGAAACACCTACAACAAAGGATAGCATCTCCAAGTTCAGAATTCAGATTCCTGAATTGAAGATTCATCATACGTTGTAAGTAGAGTGCTATTCCGATGTGAATAATTAATTGCGTCTGATTTGTGTAAAATGCGAAATGGAATTGTGGCGATAATAATCTATATTTGTATGTTGTTTTGATTCTAAACGATTTGGGAATGTTATGGTATACGATTGGATATTTGCAAGAATGTGATTTGCATTGGAAGTTAACAACGAAATGGAATTGTGGCGATAATAATCTATATTTGTATGTTATTTTGATTCTAAACGATTTGGAAATGCTATGGTGTACGATTGGATTCATACAAGTATATGATTTATGTTGACAACCATATGTTGTAGAATTTTAATTGGAATTCATGCAAGTATATGATTCATTATTATGCTAATATGATGTACATACTTTTATGATCACTTTTAGTGTGTAATTGGACTAGGCTAAGTACTATGATTTATATGAATCTATGTTGAAATTGGCAAATCATACTTTTGTGTTAGAAACAAAAGTAAGCACCTTTATGAACATGAGCAAACTATGTTGGGTATTATGCCTAGTTGAAATATGTTTTAGGCATAAGTTGTTATCAAAACCATATGGTCATATATGTGAAACAATTAAGTTAGATTTACATCCCAATTGCAAGTTTACAATGATTCATGTTTAAGTATTATTTATGCCATGATTACATGAATAGAATGATTCATGTTTAAGTATTATTTATGCCATGATTATATGAATAGAACGATTCATGTTTAAGTATTATTTATGCCATGATTATATGAATAGAACGATTCGTGTTTAAGTATTGTTTATGCCATAATTATATGAATAGAATGATTCATGTTTAAGTATTGTTTATGCCATGATTATATGAATAAAATGATTCATGTTATGCCATGATTATATGCTGTTACAATTGCAAGTTCACATGTGCCTACTTTATGTTAATTGAATCGTTCGTTGCAAGTTCATGCGTTCACACTCCCCTTTTCATGTTACCTTATAAACACCATGTTATAAGCCTCCCCTTTTCATATGGCTAAATTAGGTTTAAATATTAAATCCAACACACCTTACATTATAGCGAACGTGTAAAACGGGGGTAATGACGTTTGGGTTAAAATATAGAACATATGTGTTGGCATGTTTGACGCATGCCAACAACCTTGAAAAACAATTAAGTGGCATAAATAAATTTTAATCAATAAAGATGAATTTGAATAATGGGCCGCAAATATTTACATATAAAAAGAAAAGAGACAAAATATGTAAATGTAGAAAATACGATGTGTTTAACCCGATGTTGGATTGAGTTGTGATGTAAACCTGCCCGGAACTGCCCGGCTGTCCAGTAGTCACAACAATACCTATCCAATGTGGGTGGTTAAACACGGAGCCCAATAAGGACCCGAGGTTAGACTGAGTTGTGGCGTAAGACTGCCTGGACCCAACCGGCAATAGGCAGCCACAACAATACATGTCTAATGTGAGAGGTCAAGGCTTTAATAAGACTATTACGGCTGAGTCAGGATTGATAGGATTAAGTAAATTAAATTAATACTTAATTAAAATGGAACATGCTAAGCTAAACAGACCGATTAGGGGTTGGGTTTATTAAACACTTAACCAACTTAGCATGTTGGCTAGAAATAGAAAACCTAGTAGTGGGGGACCCTTTTCAGCAGTAACCCTACAAGGTGTATTAGGATACCCTGAACTAGGCAGGGTGGGGCACGATTACTGGGCTGACTGTAAGAGGTCAAATCGACGGCGGTGGTGCAGCAGTGTATGTTCTAACGGGGTGTGGGCGTGCATACACTCCGGCGCATAAAAATAAGGCACTGGGCACCAGTAGCATACCTGTGCATTCTAGAATTGTGTCGGGCCGCCACCATGGGACTTGATACACCCCCAAGTGGGACCAGCATAGGTAACTACAACATCGGGGGCTGTAAGACACATGTAACTATGCGAGTAGGAGCCGATCATCAGAAATGGATCACTTCACCCTGATTATGAGGTGCCAGTTGGGAACTAGTTCATATGGGTACAGAGATTAATATGGGGTACGATAGTATATTCGACCCTAGACAACTTAATTTACTTTATGGTGCATTCCCATTTCCAGTTTACGCTTATCATACCCAGTTCTTTATTCATAGACTGAATAGTCCTAGACTTACTCAGGCTTTATGTCTGACTCTACTTTTCTTTCGTCTTCTTTTCTTCCATTTCCCCCTCCCCACCCCCAGGTCCACAGGGAGGGAATACCGCAGCTTGACCAGCATTCACATCCAGCTTGAAGAGAAAGAATGTATTGCTTGGACCTTTTTCCGTTCTGGACTATGGCTTTGGGCAGCAATGATGGGACTTTTGCAGTTTATTTATGTTTTCTTTATGCTTCTTTAATAATGTAATCAAGACAGTTATGAAGATGTTATGTTTTTGGAAGAATTGTAAGACAAGTATGGCATGTTTTTGTGAACACGTATTTTGATGAAATAAAAGATGTTGTTGTTTTTCCGCTGTTCAAAAATATGTGTTCTTATATCTGTCTTGTATATCTATGACTTCTACTTATAAACCTCCACCAAAATTAGGGCATTCCCTTTGAGAGTGACCCTAACGTAGGTGGGGTGTTTCACTTGGTATCAGAGCATAGGTTTACCAGATAAGATAAAAAGTTTTGAAAATTTATTTTCAAAAGAAAATTTAAAGAAGCATTTTTAAAGGATAAAATATTATTTTATTTTAAAAAGGCAAAGTCCCCCAAAGCCATAGGTACTATCTCTCATCCTTCGTTTTGAATCTATCCTTTTAGTATCAGCATGTCCGAAGAACTTAACTTGCCCGAGGGTGTACCAATACCTGGTTGGTTTAGACGGTTCTTAGAAGCAAGGGCCACTATGCCAGGTCCTACCGTTCCTCCTCCCCCAGCTGCAGGAAATCATCCAGCTGCAGCAGCACCTCTTCCTCCACCTCCTCCGCGGGGAAACACTTTTGCTAAGATATGTAAATATTTCAAAGCTATGGGAGGAAAGGATTTTCATGGAACTGAGTCCTTCGTGGCAGCTAGAAATTGGCTGAAAGAAACCGAGGACTTATTCATCATTTTTGAGGTAGAAGATAGGCAGAAGGTACAACTGGCAGTATGGCTACTAAAAGGCGAGGCTTCCTACTGGTGGGAAGTCACTAATGCAGAAAGACCGGTGGAAACATGGGAGGACTTTAGGGCAAGGTTTGAGGCTAAATTTCTCTCAGACGCGGAAAGGAGTTTGCAGTTGGAAAAATTCTTATTTCTTAAGCAAGGGAACAAGACAGTCAAAGAATATGTTAATCAGTTCGATGAGCTGGCTAGGTTCGGACTGGACCTAGTCAACACCCCGCACAAGAAGGCTCTCCGTTTTATCAAAGGGTTGTATGAGCCATTACACAGTTTGGCCATACCCCATATACCCATGGGGGCTACATATGAAAGGTTGGTACAGATGGCATTGCTAAACGAAGAGGATAAGGGCAAGAAGGAGACAAAGGCAGAAAGCTCTCATGGGAAGAAAGAGGGTTTACAGCCTAAGAAGACAGACTTTAAGAAGGGCGGGAAAGACAACAAAGAGAATAGGAAGTGTAATTTCTGTGGCAAAGTGGGGCACTTAGTGAAAGATTGCCAGAAAAAGAAGGCCAAGATGAATGGCGGGTGCTTTTCTTGCGGTGAGACAGGCCACATGGCTAAGGACTGCCCAAAGAAACGAGGACAGGGGCAGAGGGCTGGATCCACCGCAGGGGCGCAGGTTCATGTGCTAGAGGCGCCACCTCTGCAACAGCGAGGTATAAATACTTCTGTAGAAAGTGTAGTTTATCTTTATGATCACCCCGTTCGCACTTTATTTGATTCTGGCGCATCACACTCCTTTATCTCGTCTGCTTTAGTAGAATCTCTGCACCTAAGAACTAGTATGGTAGAGGACCCCTTAATTGTTTCAAACCCAATTGGGGCCCCAGCTCATTTGTCTATGATCTGTGTGGGATTGAAAATTTTTATTCTAAGCGTAGAATTTAGATGTAGTGCCTTTGTTTTGGTCTTTTCGGGATATGGTTTGATTTTGGGCATGGATTGGCTATCCAGTAATGGGGCCATCCTTGATTGTGAGAAAAGGGTTGTTAGGCTCCTGACCCAGCTCGGTAACACTTTGGAAATTTCTTGTAATCCCTCGTATGCAGTTATGCTTAGTATCTTGAATCGCTAGATGGCTCTGTTGAAAATTTGCAATCGGTTAGAGTGGTCCGGGAATATCCGGATGTCTTTGAAGAGGTGAAGGGCTTGCCTTCGAAGCGGAAGATAGACTTCCGCATATATCTTGTAGATAATGCAAAGCCCTTTGCGTTGCCCGTTAGACACATGGCTCCACGGGAAAGAAAAGAGCACAATAAACAGATTAAAGAGCTTCTAGAGAAGGGGTTCATTAGAAGGAGCATTTCAGAATGGGGCGCTCCAGTGGTGTTCGCTACAAAGGCGGATGGTTCACTCCGTCTATGTGTTGACTATAGGGAGCTCAACAAGCTAATGAAAAAGAATAGACACCCTCTCCCCAGAATCGACGATCTGTTTGATCAACTTGTAGGAGCGTCTGTTTTCTCCCAACTCGATTTAGCGACCGGTTTTCATCAGCTAAGGGTGGCTGAAGATAGCATCGATAAAACGACATTCAGAACCCCAGACGGCTTCTTTGAATGGCTTGTCATGCCTTTCGGCTTGACAAATGCACCTGCTTACTTCGTGGACCTGATGAGTAGGGTATTCAGAGATTTCCTCAATAAGTTTGTAGTGGTCTTCGTAGACGATATCCTTATCTTCTCAAAGAGTGAAGAGGAACACGCTCAGCACTTAAGGGCAATCATGGAAACTCTGCGAGTCCATCAACTAAAAGCCAAATTCTCCAAATGCCACTTTTGGAGAGAAGAAGTGAGGTTCCTTAGGCACATAGTATCCAAAGAAGGGTTAGCGGTGGACCCTGCTAAGGTAATAGCGGTGCAGGATTGGAAGACGCCAAAGAACGCAACAGAGGTCCGAAGCTTTCTCGGGCTAGCAGGCTTCTATCGCAAATTCATCAGAGACTTTGCAAAGATGACATCTCGGCTCACAAAGTTGACCAAGAAGAATCTAGTGTTCAATTGGGACTTGGATTGCGAGTTTGCTTTCCAACGATTGAAGAGGGCTCTTACAACAGCCCCAGTTTTAACATTGCCAGATGGAAGCAAGATGTTCACAGTTTATACAGATGCATGTAGGACAGGGCTAGGCGCCGTCTTAATGCAAGAAGGAAGGATAGTAGCTTATGGCGGGAGACAATTGAAAGTGCATGAAAAGAACTACCCGACCCACGATCTTGTGTTAGCTGCCATCGTCTTTGCACTCAAGTCTTGGCGACACTATCTCCTAGGTGAGAAGTTTGAGCTTTACACTGACCATAAATCGTTGAAATACCTTTTCTCGTAGAAGGACCTTAACTTGAGGCAACAGAGATGGATGGAGTTTCTTGCCTCGTACGATTTCGAGATCTCCTACACTCCGGGCAAAGGCAACGTAGTAGCAGACGCGTTGAGCCAAAAGAAACTGACCCTAAGCCCGCTGTTTGTTGAAAGACAAAGCCTAGAGTTTATAGCCAGCTTTGACTTTAGGCCCTCCTCCGATTTTGTACCGGGCTTGCTAGCATCTCTCGAAGTACGCCCGACTTTAGTGGACTCAATAGGGACAGCACAACGCGAAGACCCTCAGCTTGTGGAGACGATTGATAGACTAATTAGGGGTGAGACTTTAAGTCACCTCAACAGATACTCCATCAACGATAAGGGTTGGCTAAGGCGAGACGGAAGACTATGCGTCCCACAGACAACGGATTTAGTAAAGAAGGTTCTCGAGGAAGCACATCACTCCAAGATGACGATACATCCGGGCGGAGATAAAATGTACAAGGACATAAAAAAACTTTCTTTTGGAACGACATGAAGAAGGACGTGGCAGATTTCGTTTCTAAGTGTATGGTGTGCCAACAGGTTAAGGTGGAACAGAAAAAGCCTGGCGGTCTGCTACATCCTCTAGAGGTCCCGCAGTGGAAGTGGGATAGCATCTCAATGGACTTCATTGATGGGCTGCCTAGGTCTAGGAGAGGCAACACTAGCATTTGGGTAATAGTGGATAAGCTTACTAAAAGCGCCAACTTTTTACCTGTCAAAAGTAAAAGAACTGCCTCATCCCTAGCATCTCTTTACCTCAAGGAAATCGTTCGACTCCATGGAATACCATCCAGCATTGTTAGTGACCGAGACCCTATCTTCACAAGTGAGTTTTGGCGGAGTCTGCAAGAAGCGGTAGGCACACAGTTGTGATTGAGCACAGCCTATCATCCCCAAACCAACGGCCAAACAGAAAGAGTGAACAGAGTTTTGGAAGACCTTTTAAGACTGTGCATCCTTGACTTCGGAGGGACATGGGAAGACCATCTTCCTTTGGTGGAATTTGCCTACAACAACAGCTATCAAGCAACCATCGGAATGGCGCCCTTCGAAGCTTTATATGGAAGACCGTGCCGATCGCCCACTTGTTGGTGTGAGTCTACTGATAAGCTCATACTTGGACCAGATATGATCCGAGAGACATCAGAGAAAGTAGACTTAATACGAAGAAGGATGAAGACGGCCCAAGACAGACAAAAGTCCTACGCCGACATGAGGAGGACCGACCTTGAATTTGAGGTTGGGGACAGAGTTTTTCTTAAGGTATCTCCGCTAAGGAACGTTGTTCGTTTTGGAACCACAGGAAAGCTAGCACCAAGGTTCGTAGGGCCATTCCCTATCATCGAGAAAATTGGGAAAATGGCCTATAGATTAGAGCTACCCGAAAAATTGGCCGGAGTTCACAACGTCTTTCACGTTTCACATCTCCGAAAATGTCTACATGAGTCTGCTGAAGTGGTAGAGCCAAATATCCTAGAAGAAGCTGAAGTGGAACGCGAAGCGACCGTAAGGAAAGTTCCAACCCGCATATTAGGAACGGAAGTGAAGAAGCTATGCAACCGCGAAGTCAAGCTCGTCAAAGTTCAGTGGAGCAACGCCGAAGAAGATGCAACTTGGGAAACTGAAGCTAGAATACGCGCAGCCTACCCTTTTCTTTTCGAGGGTACATCTTTGATCTTTCCTTTTTCCTTAAGTTGCGCTTTTATCTATCTTTTTAGGTATATCTCCTCGACCTTATCCTTTAGGAAGAAACCCTTTGGATGAAAACATGTGATTGAAACATGTTATGGATGATGGTTGCAAGTGGTTGCAAGTGATTGCTAGTGGTTGCTCGTGGTCGCATATACACACACAATTTAGGTTTTAGATCGGCTCAGTCACTTCATATTGCATATGCATAAATGTATTTATATTCATATGTGGTTGAAATTTAATGTGTTGTCATTTGGATGTTGCATTTGTGTGAATGATTGTGCACTCATGTAGAATCATGAATAGGAAAATTTGCATACATAATGGATTCATGGCACTTACATAATTCGCATTAAGGAGGTCAACTGAATCAGTAGACCGCCTGATTTTGAATTAGATAAGTACATGTACACCCACACACTTCGCATATGATCATGAAGCATTAGACATCTTTTAAGGATAATGGATGCTCGTGTTTAATGGATGAGTAGATGGATGTTTGGATGTTAGGATATATATTCTTCCTGAACTTGAAGATTTCGGGGACGAAATCCTTTTAAGTGGGGGAGAATGTAACACCCCGTGTATTCTATAACAGTGAAATTCACAAATTAAATATAATTAATTTCAAATCAAAGAATTAAGGGAAACGGGATACGCCATTGTGTTCGTCTCGGAAAAATACGCAAAATAGAGTCCGAGTTTTCGAAAAACGGAGTCCGTATGAAGAAGATATGGCCTCCGGAAGTTTCAGAATTCAGTTTAAAATTCAAACGGACGAAAACAGATCAGAAAAACAAATTTAAAATTCAAAATCGGGCCAATTGGCCAGGGCGGGAAAATTCCCGCCCAAGGCACCCAGGTCGACTTGGTAGTCGACCTGGGGCTAGCCAGGTCGACTGGGCAGTCGACCTGGGTAACCCGTGTCGACTGCCAAGTCGACACGGTGTCGACTGGGGTGTCGACCTGGCCCCTGAGCCAGGTCGAACCCAGCCCACCCTGGCTGGCCTGGTCTGTGTTCGGTTGATTTTCTGAGCCTTGCCTTATCACTAGGGCTAGGTGTCAGCTCCTGGTTGGTCTCTCCTTCAAACGAACGACTATTATTGAACCAAGCTCCATCGACGGTCTAAAACAACTCACAAACTCTATAAAAAGGACCTAAGACTAACCCTAATTCCCACAAAATAAAATGGAGATGAGACCGTCATGCTGGTGAGGAGAGATTAAGGATAGTCGTCAGAAATTGAGAGACAATTAGGAGATAATTCAAAGCTTAAAGCAACGTTAATTGAATCAAAGCGATGCCTATAACAAAGGATAGCATCTCCAAGTTCAGAATTAAGATTCCTGAATTGAAGATTCATCATACGTTGTAAGTAGAGTGCTATTCCGATGTGAATAATTAATTGCGTTCGATTTGTGTAAAATGCGAAATGGAATTGTGGCGATAATAATCTATATTTGTATGTTGTTTTGATTCTAAACGATTTGGGAATGTTATGGTATACGATTGGATATTTGCAAGAATGTGATTTGCGTTGGAAGTTAACAATGAAATGGAATTGTGGCGATAATAATCTATATTTGTATGTTATTTTGATTCTAAACGATTTGGAAATGCTATGGTGTACGATTGGATTCATACAAGTATATGATTTATGTTGACAACCATATGTTGTGGAATTTTAATTGGAATTCATGCAAGTATATGATTCATTATTATGCTAATATGATGTACATACTTTTATGATCACTTTTAGTGTGTAATTGGACTAGGCTAAGTACTATGATTTATACGAATCTATGTTGAAATTGGCAAATCATACTTTTGTGTTAGAAACAAAAGTAAGCACCTTTATGAACATGACCAAACTATGTTTGGTATTATGCCTAGTTGAAATATGTTTTAGGCCTAAGTTGTTATCAAAACCATATGGTGATAAATGTGACACAATTAAGTTAGATTTACATCCCAATTACATGTTTACAATGATTCATGTTTAAGTATTATTTATGCCATGAATACATGAATAGAATGATTCATGTTTAAGTATTATTTATGCCATGATTATATGAATAGAACGATTCATGTTTAAGTATTATTTATGCCATGATTATATGAATAGAACGATTCAGTTTAAGTATTGTTTATGCCATAATTATATGAATAGAATGATTCATGTTTAAGTATTTTTTATGCCATGATTATATGAATAAAATGATTCATGTTATGCCATGATTATATGCTGTTACAATTGCAAGTTCACATGTGCCTACTTTATGTTAATTGAATCGTTCGTTGCAAGTTCATGCGTTCACACTCCCCTTTTCATGTTACCTTATAAACACCATGTTATAAGCCTCCCCTTTTCATATGGCTAAATTGGGTTTAAATATTAAACCCAACACACCTTACAAGCGAACGTGTAAAACGGGGGTAATGACGTTTGGGTTAAAATATAGAACATATGTGTTGGCATGTTTGACGCATGCCAACAACCTTGAAAAACAATTAAGTGGCATAAATAAATTTTAATCAATAAAGATGAATTTGAATAATGGGCTGCAAATATTTACATATAAAAAGAAAAGAGACAAAATATGTAAATGTAGAAAATACGACGTGTTTAACCCGAGGTTGGATTGAGTTGTGATGTAAACCTGCCCGGAACCGCCCGGTTGTCCAGTAGTCACAACAATACCTATCCAATGTGGGTGGTTAAACACAGAGCCCAATAAGGACTCGAGGTTAGACTGAGTTGTGGCGTAAGACTGCCCGGACCCAACCGGCAACAGGCAGCCACAACAATACCTGTCTAATGTGAGAGGTCAAGGCTTTAATAAGACTATTAAGGCTGAGTCAGGATTGATAGGATTAGGTAAATTAATACTTAATCAAAATGGAACATGCTAAGATAAACAGACCGATTGGGGGTTGGGTTTATTAAACACTTAACCAACTTAGCATGTTGGCTAGAAATAGAAAACCTAGTAGCGGGGGACCCTTTTCAGCAGTAACCCTACAAGGTGTATCAGGATACCCTGAACTAGGCAGGGTGGGGCACGATTACTGGGCTGACTGTAAGAGGTCAAATCGACGGCGGTGGTGCAGCAGTGTAGGTTCTAACGGGGTGTGGGCGTGCACACACTCCGGCGCAGAAAAATAAGGCACTGGGCACCAGTAGCATACCTGTGCATTCTAGAATTGTGTCGGGCCGCCACCATGGGACTTGATACACCCCCTGGTGGGACCAGCATAGGTAACTACAACATCGGGGGCCGTAAGACACATGTAGCTATGCGAGTAGGAGCCGATCATCAGAAATGGATCACTTCACCCTGATTATGGGGTGCCTGTTGGGAAATAGTTCGTATGGGTACAGAGATTGATATGGGGTACGATAGTATATTCGACCCTACACAACTTAACTTAGTTTATGGTGCATTCCCATTTCCAGTTTACGCTTTTCATACCCAGTTCTTTATTCGTAGACTGAATAGTCCTAGACTTACTCAGGCTTTATGTTTGAGTCTACTTTTCTTTCGTCTTCTTTTCTTCCGTCCCCCCCCCCCCCCCCAGGTCCACAGGGAGGGAATACCGCAACTTGACCTGCTTTCACATCCAGCTTGAAGAGAAAGAATGTATTGCTTGGACCTTTTTCCGTTTTGGACTATGGCTTTGAGCAGCAATGATGGGACTTTTGCAGTTTATTTATGTTTTCTTTATGCTTCTTTAATAATGTAATCATGACAGTTATGAAGATGTTATGTTTTTGGAAGAATTGTAAGACAAGTATGGCATGTTTTTGTGAACACGTATTTTGATGAAATAAAAGATGTTATTTTTCTGCTGTTCAAAAATATGTGTTCTTATATCTGTCTTGTATATCTGTGACTTCTACTTATAAACCTCCACCAAAATTAGGGCATTCCCTTTGAGAGTGACCCTAACGTAGGTGGGGTGCTTCAAAATTGGATGAAAAATTGGTTGAACTACATTTCTAATCAGTATGAGTGTAGAAAAAAGGATGTAAAACGAATTGTTTTTCAAAAATTGCATTTATGTAGAAGTGCCACTATATTAAGCATGTTTTGCATCATACTTCGAGAAGATTTTTTAAGAAAGAAGCATTTATACAAGAAGTACTGCTTCGATATTTATGTCCATTCATGTTATTTATAATGAGATGAACTGTACACTCTTACATGGATGGCTGACAAATTGGATGCACACTAAATGGATGATTGTATGATATGGATGTATGAAGGATTGCATGATCTAGTCTTTGTTGAATTTCAAGGATGAAATTCCTAAAGGGTAGGTTAATGTAAGACGCCTCATTTTCAAAATAAAGTAATAATATAAATTAAATATCAAATTGAGAAAATTAGTATTTTTGAAATTATTCGGAGCTGACCACGAAAAGTATATTATTGTGTTCGTGATGATTTGATGACCAATTTATGTATATAATGTTCTTAGAACAGAGTTTGAATGGAAAAGTTACTATCGTTTGAAGATGTTGGAAAGTAATTATGTACGTAAATGTGTATACATACATTAGTGCATGCATGCATGCATGCATACTGTAACGACCCGCACTCTACGCATTGGAGTATCGTAGAATATTTATTTCTTTCTCGTAAGGAGTCGTATGGTCGTGTGACATTAGGAGACGACTATTGGAGTCATTTCCCATGTTCATGACTTTTGCCGATTTCTAATTGACCGTTTTGTCCCTAGCTGATCTTGTTTCAACCATAACTTTTGATTGCGAAGGAGTTTTGACCTGAAACCACTTCCATTAGATCCAGATGATGGTTTAGCTTTCTGTAGAGTGGTCACATTAGCCAAAAGAACTTACCATTTGGGAGATATGGCTGAATTAAGGTTTAGAGGGTGAAAAACAGCCTAACCGGGCCAAATAGGGTGATTAACAGTTAGGCCCATTGGGGGATTTCGGGAATAGTAGTTTAAAAGGGCTGTTAGGGTTTAGAGAACACCCTTTTCTCATTTTTCAGCCGCCACCTATCATTCCTCTCAACCTAGCCATGGCCTCCACTTGCTAAAACACCCCCAAATCACCTTCTAATCACCATTTATATCAAGTTTTAGCCTAATCTACATCAAATCAACACATAATCTAGGTTGGAGCTGCTGTGTAGTCTTGGGAACAACGCCAAACAGAGGATAATTTCAGATTCGGTATTTTATTGTGGCCAAGGTGAGTGATTTGCAAAATTTCTCACTAATTATGGTTAATTAAGGGTAATTAGTGTTAATTAGCGAATTTAAACATGATTAAATTCTGGAAAAATATTTATAAATTTCGAAATTTTGTTTTAGGCCTCTGTTAGAAAATTTGGTTATTTTGGTTAAGTTTTGCTAATCATATCATTAGTTATGCTTAAACATGATTAAGGGAAAATATGGTATTTTGGCTATGTTTAACCCATTTTAATACATCATATTGTTGTTTTCGTGTATGTGGTTGATTTTATATGTTGCTATGACTGTATGGTATGCTTTGTGATTGATTAGAAAAGTTAGAATGGTCGAAAACGTCGTCGCATGGCGTAAAACTGTCACTGGAAAAATTGCAGGGACAAGTGCAGGGTTTCGGATTGGATCGGGTTAGGGGGCTTGGGTCGGATCGGGGAACTGAGCAGAGAACCGAACCAGAACGGAACCTAGTACAAGAATAAGGGCTTGGCAAAAAGGAAGGCCTCTTGTATAAGGGTTGGAGTTGGTATTGGACTAAAGCTGGACATGGGATCAGATCGGATTAACTAGAGGAAAGAAAGGCAGAACCAAAGTAAGGCAGAAGCACCGAACCGAATCAAGATAGTGAGATAGTCGAATCCAAGTGACATGGAAGCACTGAACCGAACCTAGGGTGGAGCTCCGAACCGAACCGGATGGCCAGTAAGTGGAGCAAGCCGAAACGAACCAGGGAAGGACAACCGAAACGAACCGGATTGGAGCTGCGATTACGCGACGACTCTTCTGAAGACCAACTCCAATTCGACCAAAACCCGAGATACAAAGGAAGTTCAAATAGAGAGTTTGCATTTAGGATCCAGTTGGGAACCAGTGAGTTGACTCCATGATTGGACTTTGCTACGGGACGTGTGCTAAGGGGTTATCGACGTCTATAGCTTTGATTCACTACCAAAACGGATGTTAGGCTACGTATCAGTGCAGTGGGGTCGTTACTACTCCATGGGGCAGAGTGATCGTAGCAAGGCTATGAGCCAGTGCAGTGGGGTTGTCAAGACCCCATGGGGCAAAGTGGACATATCAAAGGATTAGTGGCTATAGATCAGTGCGGTGGTGTCGTTATGACTCCATGGGGAAGAATGATCATAGCAAGGCATTGGGTGATCAAAGTGGTGGATATCGTATGCCTTACGCACTGAGTGAGAGATGTGAGGATGGTTGCTATGATATATTGTTTGCCATCACTATGTCATGCACACCCTCACCTTTGTATTCTTTACACCATATGTTAGTGGCACCTTATAGTATTGTAAAGTATGTAGTGCTAACTCTTTGGTTGCAGGTTCAGGTATGGTTTAGTATACCTGTTATTATTCTGTTTTGCTGCTTATCGCTCATACTAGACTTTTGTCTGACCCAGAGTTTTATGTCTCTTCTTATTACTCTGGGTGCTCTTAAACGAGCAGACTAGAGACAAGTTAGATGATTATGTACGAGAAGCTGATCCGGAGACGAGCATGAGGCTCCTACGTATTATCTACATATATTCTCCTTGTGTTGTTAATGGCCACTGCTTTAGGCATTAGTAGTGTACCTCTCCTTTCTTTTTCTTTAGAGACAGTATATTGAAGTTGTAATAATGGTTATGGATCATAAGCTGTATTTTGGATTTCCGCTGCTATGACGATTATTGTTTAGTTTTCAGCTTATGCACTGTCTCGCCTGTTTTATGTCAAGTATGTTATTATTATATTTTATTCTATGTGCTGTGAGGCATTCTACAGGTTCCTTGTTAGCTCAAATTCCTTTCTTTTCCTTTCTTTGCCGACCGTCCTGTGCTAGTCGGGCAATTGGCACAACGCACTTTCATTGGAAATGTCGGCTAGTGCGGGACGGGCCGTCACACTTGGTATCAGAGCTCTAGGTTACGTTAACCTAGGGAAAGACACCAAAGAGAGATAATATGTATATGAGAGCACGTATTTGTGATTATTTTAGTTTTCAAAAGCTATATATATACACTATTAGTATAGCTAAGGATGAAGTTGCACTGCACTGACACCACAAAGAGGGTGGTTAATCGTTTCTCTTTACAGATTGAATGTTGAGCCGAGATACGAGGGGTGCTGGTAGAGGAGCCAATAATGGGAATGCTCCTGACATGAGGACTATGTTCACTGACTTCACGGGAGAGATGCTTAGGGACGTTCAGAGGGCAGTTCCTAATGTTGCTAATGGTGGTGGTGCAGCGGTGCAGGCGCCTAGAGCCGATTTCGCCAAGCTTTGCAAGGATTACACTAGTCTTGGTGGAAAGCCGTTCCACGGAACGGAATCGGCTACAGAAGTTCAGGATTGGTTGGATAGCTGTGAGCGTATCTTCGAAGACTTGGGTATCTAGGAGGCGATGAAGAGGAAGTTAGCATCCCGTCAGCTGCATGGACGGGCAATGAATTGGTGGAATGCTATTAAGGCAGCTACTCTAGAGGATCAAGTTAAATAGGATCAGTTTAAGGCCCGATTCAGCGATAAGTTCATCCTAGCTGCCCAGAAGTCAGAGTTGTTTAGGAAATTTCTGGAGCTTAAGCAGAATGGTAGGGAAGTCTCGGAGTACATTGCAGAGTTTGATACTTTATCGAAGTATGGATTATCTCTCATTGACTCTCCCAAGAAGAAAAATGAGAAGTTCATAACAGGCTTGGATCAGTACTTGGGGGAAAGGCTTATTAACCACATCGATGAGATGTCTAAATCAATTGTGGCAAAAGCTTTGAGATCAGAGAGTCTATATCCTAAATCGTAGAATGAGGTTGCATCTGCAGAGGTGCCAAAGTTGCAAGCAAGCGGTGGTGGCAAGAATGGTTCTTATAATAAGAGAAAGTAGAATCAGACCAAGGATGGCTAGAAGAAAAAGAATAAGAAAGATGTTGAGTGCTTCAGCCGTGGTAAGAAGGGCCACTATGCCAAAGATTGTCGGGCCAAGCCAGCGGAAAGAAGTGTTTCAACTGTGGCCAAGTGGGACATCACAAGGATAAGTGTCCGCAACCAACTAAAGAAAAGCAGATTGTGTTTCAATGCTTTTCCTTCTTCGTCGAATGCCCCAACTGCGGTGGAGAAAGGAAATAATGTCATCATTCAAGGTATGCTTTCTGTTTATGATGTTCCTGTTCGAGTATTGTTCGATACCGGAGCTTCCCGTTCCTTTATATCTGGTGACCTGGTAAATAGGTTAGGATTAGAACCCGAGATAGTCAATAGACCCTTAGCAGTGACGAACCCGATTGGTGGTTGTACTAGCCTTTGTATGATTTATCGTAATGTGGTCTTATCGAGTCATGGATGCATGTTTGTTTGTGATTGCTTTGTTTGGGCTTTACTGGGTTTGGCATTATTTTGGGAGTCGATTGGCTCCAAAGATACGGGGTGGTGGTAAACTGTAAGGGATTTTTGGTGACAGTTAGAGTGGATGATGGGTAAAGGGTAGTGTTTGGTGGTCTACCTAGTGATGGGGTAATGGATAGTTTTCTAAATTCCTTCGACATCCCGCATGATGAGTTGTCAGTTGTGCCCGTGGCTGGCCAGTATCCGGACGTCTTTGAGGAAGTGACCGGACTTCTACCACACCGAGAGATTGAATTCCGTATTGATTTAATGAAAGATGCCAGACCTATAGTGATGCCACTTCGTCGTATGGCACCGAGGGAGCAACGAGAGCTCGGGGTGCAAGTAAGTGATCTTTTGAAGAAGGAGTTTATCCGAAGAAGTGTTTCTGAGTGGGGAGCACCAGTTGTGTTTGCTACTAAGGCTGATGGTTCCCTTCGTTTGTGTGTGGACTACCGCTAGTTGAATAAGGTAACGAGGAAGAATAAGTATCCTCTACCGCGGATTGATGATTTGTTTGATCAGTTGCGCGACAGGTTTTCATCAGCTTAGAGTGGAAGCTAAAAGTATAGCTAAAACAGCATTTCGGACGCCGTCTGGATTCTATGAGTGGTTGGTCATGCCATTCAGCTGACCAATGCACTAGCATATTTTGTGGATCTTATGAATAGGGTATTCAGGGATCAATTGAATAAGTTTGTTCTTCTGTTCGTAGACGATATCTTGGTTTATTCAAGGACAGAGGAAGAACACAAAGAACATTTGAGGATAATGATGGAGGTGTTGAGAAAACACCAATTGAAAGCAAAGTATTCTAAGTGTCACTTCTGGAGGAGGGAAGTGAGATTCTTGGGCCATGTTGTTTCAGAGAATGGTATTGCCGTGGACCCTGCGAAGGTGGCTACAGTACAAGATTGGTCTGCGCCCAAGAATGCAATAGATGTAAGAAGTTTCTTGGGATTAGCTGGATATTATCGTAAATTTATCCAAGACTTCTCCAAGATAGCAGCACCATTGACTCAGTTGACCAAGAAGAATCAAGCTTTCATCTGGGACGAAAAGTCCGAGAATGCATTCAAGAGTCTAAAGGAAAAGTTGACATGTGCACCAGTATTAGTCATTCCTAAAGGGAATGAAGAGATAACGGTATATACAGACGCATGTGGTACCGGACTAGGTGCTGTACTGATGCAAGGAGGTAGGGTTGTAGCTTATGCAAGTTGGCAACTAAAACCACATGAGAAAAGATATCCTACCCATGATTTGGAATTGGCAGCGATCGTGTTCGCATTGAAGATGTGGAGACATTATCTCTTGGGAGGAAGATTCGAGTTGTTTACAGATAATAAATCGTTAAAGTATCTTTTCTCACAAAAGGAACTAAATCTTCGACAGCAAAGGTGGTTAGAATTCTTGGCTTCCTACGAATTCGATATCGCATACACACCAGGAAAGGGCAATGCGGTAGCTGATGCATTGAGTAGAATACATGTCAGTTTAGGAGCTATGTTTCTTGAGTGGAAGCAACTGGAGTACATCGCCGGGTATGATTTCAGACCAAAGTGCGAATTGGATCCAGAAATGTTAGCAAGTTTGACGATCAAAACCACTTTGATTGAGCGGATCGGTTCTAGTCAGAGAGACGATCCTAACCTATTGGAAATCATCTCCATGTTAGAGATGGGTATCGACGAGGAGATGAACAAGTATGGGCTTGATCGAGATGGATGGCTTAGAAAGAATGGAAGATTAGTTGTACCCAATGTCAATGGTTTCAGAGATGAAGTGCTTAGAGAATGTCATCACTCAAAACTGACTATACACCCCGATGGTAACAAGATGTATCAAGACATGAAGCAAACCTACTACTGGGAAGGGATGAAAAGAGACGTTGGGAAGTTTATATCCAAAAGCATGAATTGCCAGCTAGTTAAAGCTGAGCAAAAGATGCCTAGTGGTTTGTTGCAACCACTAGAAGTTCTAGAATGGAAATGGGAACAAGTCTCAATGGATTTCATTGATGGGTTACCAAGGACTAGGTCGGGCCATGATAGCATATGGCTGATTGTGGACCGACTAACCAAGAGTGCAAGATTTATACCCGTCAAGTCGAACAGAATGACAGCTAAGTTAGCAAAACTATATATGAAGCGGGTAGTGAGATTTCATGGAATACCTAAAGGCATTGTGAGTGAGCAAGACCCGTTGTTTACTAGTGGTTTTTGGAAGAGCTTACAAGAGGTGTTAGGATCAGAATTTCATCTCAGTACCGCATATCATCCTCAAACCGACGGTCAAACAGAGAGGGTGAATCGTATATTAGAAGATCTCTTAA
This sequence comes from Allium sativum, assembly GCA_030737875.1. Lineage (NCBI taxonomy): Eukaryota > Viridiplantae > Streptophyta > Magnoliopsida > Asparagales > Amaryllidaceae > Allium > Allium sativum. The sequence goes on from CM060920.1 coordinate 253,239,963, forward strand.
CAGCTTGCATATTGGATTTTGGTGGATCATGGGATAACCATTTGCATCTAGTAGATTTTTTTTTTGAGCAAACGGATATGTAGCGCGGGGCTACACAGCCGGTTAATTAATAGATAATAGTAGTTATCCAACTGACAAACCCAGTTGGTGGTCCAAAAAACAACCATTACCACAAAGTTTAAGATACATCATACAACGCACGTAGAGTATATTACGAATACAACTACAAAAGCATGCAGATCAAACTGTTAACCATCATAATTATACAAATACTACGCTGAGAAATAAAGAGGCATCATCAGTCATCACATAAGCTCCATGCTAGACGCTGTATCATTGCTATCAACAGAAGTAGCTGGAGAAGTAGCCTCCGGCAGTGCAAACCTGAATATAGCAGCATGATTGACTCCAGAACCTGACGAGGACGAAAAAATATGAATGATGCGATGACAGATAGACATGATCGAACTAGCTTTTTTATTAAAAATCCTTGCATTTCTTTCCTTCCATATACACCAACTATAAACAGCCAGGAAGATATCAAGTACTGGACAAGAATCAGATTCCCAATGGTCAAAAAAAGAAGAAATGATGGGGATGAAACCAATTAAATGGGTACTTGCTGCAGCCCAAATTGGATAGGTATAGTCACTGGAAAAGAAGAGATGATGAATGGATTCAGCATGAGAATTATAGAAAGGGCAGTTGGGGTCAGGAACCACATTGCGTTTGAAGAGCTTCTCTCTTGTATTGACCTTTTCATGAATCAAGCACCATTGGAAGAAGAGAATTCTTGGAGCCAGCTTGCATTTCCAAAGTCTTGAGAATTTAAACAATCTACCAGAAAAATTCAGGTACTTGTAACATGAAGAAACAGAAAAGCCTCTAGATGGAGAGAGAACCCAAACAAAATGATCATCCAAGTTATTTAGCTGAGTGTTGCTAATGAGTGCAAAGATATTTAGCAACTGAAAAAGAATACTCCGATCAAATAGTGAACCTGGAACTAAGCTAACATAATCATCGTTAAAAGCATCAGCAACAGAAAGCGAAGGGTTAGACTGAAGAGAAAAGAGTGAAGAAAAGGTAAGAGAGAGAGGTAACTGACCAAGCCAAATATCGTGCCAAAATAAACAGGATGAACCACCCCCCAAAGAGACATGAAACAGAAATTTAATACGAGGAAGACAAGATAGAATCACATGCAAGAAGGGAGAGATTCTAGAGGAAGGACGATGATGCAAAACAAGATGGGGGATTGAAGAAAAGTAGCGAGCTAAAATCCAATTTTTCCAAATGAAATTTCCAGGGCTTAGGAGTCTCCAAACCCATTTAGCCAACAAAGCAATATTAAAGTGGTAAAGGTCAAGAACACCAAGCCCCCCTTGATCAGAGTGTAGCATACCGTCCTCCAGTTAATTAATTTCTTGATGTTATGACCATTCCAAAGAAATGAACTTCGAATTGAATCAATCTTACAAATTACCCATTTGGGGAGTTTATGAAAAGACATCCAATATGTAGGGATAGCGGAAAGCACAGATTTAACTAAAGTTACACGGCCCATAGATGATAATGAATTTGCTTTCCAATCCGCTAATCTAGTTTCAATCTTATTGATAAGGGGAAGCCAATCATTTTTATGAAGCTTAGAGGGTCTGAGGGGTAAGCCAAGGTAGGTCATTGGGAATTTTGCTACCTTGCAGTTGAGAGTAGAAGAAATCAAGTCACCAAGATGATCTGACTTACCAAGCATGTAAATAACACTTTTATTAAAATTAATGGAAAGACCAGATATCAGCTCGAATACATATAACAGGATTTTGAGGCACTCGATATGGTAAGGTTCATGGGAAGAGAAAATAATAGTATCATCTGCAAATTGTAAATTGTTGATGCATAGGGGAGTATTTGGGAGTGAAATACCAGCCAAGTAACCATGTGAAGAGGCTTGTTTAACCATTTGATTAAACACATCAGCAACAAGCACAAAAATCAAAGGGGAAAGAGGATCGCCTTGTCTAAGCCCACATTTAGATTTGAAAAGGTTTCCAGAAGCACCATTTACAGAAATGTATGAGCAGCATGAATTAAGTATATTATCAATCCATGAACACCATTTATCTGAAAAACCCCTGTGTTTAAAAACATCCATGATAAAGGGCCAACTTACTGAATCAAATGCTTTGGAAAAATCCAGCTTAAGTAAAACACCAGGGGTAGATGAGTGATGACAGAAGGAGATTATTTCCTGAGTTGCAGCGATACAGTCATGAATGTTTCTCCCCAAGCATCTAGTAGAATTTGCATATAATAATAGTTATCAATCCAGTATTGGTATGACTCTGTTTGAAGTTTTGTACGGAAGACCGTGCAACTCACTATTATGTTGGTTAGAAACTGGTGAGAAGTTTGTGCTTGGATCAGATGTGATAAGAGAAACTTCAAATAAGATTAAGGTTATCCAACAGCTAATGAAAGCTGCTCAAGATAAATAGAAGAGTTATGCTGATAAGAGGAGAAAAGATTTAAAATTCTCCACTGGTGACTTGGTGTTTGTCAAGATTTCTCCGTTAAAAAGCGTGATTCGATTTGGCAGGAGAGGCAAGTTAGCACCAACATTTGTTGGCCCATTCCCAGTTCTCAAGCAAATTGGGAATTAGGCATATAAAGTTGAATTACCAGAGAAGATGGTGGGAGTTCATAACGTATTTCATGTTTCCCAGTTAAGGAAGTTTGTGCACGACCCTAGTGTGGCTATTTCACCAGATTAGTTGGATGATATCGAGGTTGAACCCGAGGCGGTTGGGAACCGTAGACCTATGCGTATTGTTGGGAACGATACAAAGAAGCTTTGAAGGAAGGCGGTGAAACTAGTCAAAGTTCAGTGAGGTGATGATGAGGAAGACTGTACTTGGGAAACAACGGAGGACATAAGGAGGAAGTATCCAGAACTCTTTGCCTGGTAAGGTTTGTATATCGGTATAGTACTTCCTTGTTAGTAAACTGCATGCGAGGATAGGCTTGTTGTGTTGTTTTGCGTGCCTTATTTTTTTGTTAATGATTGGTAGGCATGCGGGATCCTTTGTATGTTTTGGGTTAAGGAATTTCGGGGATGAAATTTCTTAAAGGGGGGGGGGAGGGAGAATGTAACGACTCGCACTCTACGCATCAGAGGATCATAGAATTTTTATTTCTTTCCTGTAAGGAGTCGTATGGTCGTGTGACATTGGGAGACGACTATTGGGGTCGTTTCCCATGTTCATGATTTTTGCCGATTTCTAATTGACCGTTTTGCCCCTAGCTGATCTTGTTTCATCCATAAATTTTGATTGGGAAGGAGTTTTGACCTGAAACCACTTCCATTAGATTCGGATGATGGTTTACCTTTACGTAGAGTGGTCACATTAGCCAAACGGACTTACTGTTTTGGAGATATGGCTGAATTAAGGTTTAAAGGGTGAAAAACAACTTAACCGGGCCAAATAGGGTGATAACAGCTAGGCCCATTGGGGGATTTCAGGATCAGGAGTTTAAAAGGGCTGTTAGGGTTTAGAGAACACCCTTTTCTCATTTTTCAGCCGCCACCTATCATTCCTTTCAACCTAGCAATGGCCTCCACTTGCTAAAACACCCTAAATCACCTTCTAATCACCATTTAAATCAAGTTTTAGCCTAATCAACGTCAAATCAAGCCAAATCAACACCTAATCTAGGTTGGAGTTGCTGTGTAGTCTTGGGAATAGTGCCAAATAAAGGATAATTTCAGATTTGGTATTTTATTGTGGCCAAGGTGAGTGATTTGCATAGTTTCTCACTAATTATGGTTAATTAAGGGTAATTAGTGTTAATTAGCGAATATAAACATGATTAAATTTTGGAAAAATATTTATAAATTTCGAAATATTGTTTTAGGCCTCTGTTAGAAAATTTGGTTGATTTGGTTAAGTTTTGCTAATCAAATCATTAGTTATGCTTGAACATGATTAAGGGAAAATATGGTATTTTGGCTATGTTTGATCCATTTTAATACATCATATTGTTGTTTCCGTGTATGTGGTTGATTCTATATGTTGCTATGATTGTATGGTATGCTTTGTGATTGATTATAAAAGTTAGAATGGTTGAAAACACCGTCGTATGGCGTAAAACAGTCGCTGGAAAAGTTGCAGGAAGTAGTGCAGGGTTTCAGATCGGATCGGGTTAGGGGCTTGGGTCGGATCGGGGAACTGAGCAGAGAACCAAACCGGATCGGAACCCAATACAAGAATGAGGTCTTGGCAAAAAGGAAGGCCTCTTATATAAGGGTTGGAGTTGGTATTGGACTAAAGCTGGACATAGGATCGGATCGGATTAACTAGAGGAAAGAAAGGCAGAACCGAACTAAGGCAGAAGCACCGAACTGAATCAAGATAGTGAGATAGCCGAACCCAAGTGATATGGAAGCACTGAACCAAACCGAGAGTGGAGCTCCAAACCGTACTGGATGGCCAGGAAGTGGAGCAAGCCAAACTGAACCAGGGAAGGACAACTGAACCGAACTGGATTGGAGCTGCGATTACGTGACGACTCTTCTGAAGACCAACTCCAATTCGACCAAAACCCGAGATGCAAAGGAAGTCCAAATAGGAAGTTTGCACTTAGGATCTAGTTAGGAACCAACGAGTTGACTCCATGATTGGACTTTGCTGCGGGACGTGTGCTAAGGGGCTGTCGACGTCTATAGCTTTGATTCACCACCAAGACGGATGTTAGGCTACGTATCAGTGTAGTGGGGTAGTTACTACTCCATGAGGTAGAGTGATCGTAGCAAGGTTATGAGCCAGTGCAGTGGGGTTGTCATGACCCCATGGGGAAGAGTGGACATAGCAAAGGATTAGTGGCTATGGATCAGTGCAGTGGTGTCGTTATGACTCCATGGGGCAGAGTGATCATAGCAAGGCATTGGGTGATCAAAGTGGTGGATATCGTATGCTTTACACACTGAGTGAGAGATGTGAGGATGGTTGCTATGATTGATTGATTGCCATCACTATGTCATGCACACCCCCACCCATGTATTCTTTACACCATACGTTAGTGGCACCATAGAGTATTGTAGAGTATGCAGTGCTAGCTCTTTAGTTGCAGGTCCAGGTTCAGGTATGGTTTAGTATACCTGTTATTATTCTGTTTTGCTGCTTATCGCTCATACTAGACTTTTGTCTGACCCAGAGTTTTATTTCTATTCTTGTTACTCTGGGTGCTCTTAAACGAGCAGACTAGAGACAGGTTAGCTGATTATGTACGAGCAGCTGATCCGGAGACGAGCAGGAGGCTCCTACTTATTATCTACATGTATTTTCCTTGTGTTGTTGATGGTCACTGCTTTGGGCATTAGTAGTGTATCTCTCCTTTCTTTTGCTTTAGAGACAATATTTTGAAGTTGTAATAATGGTTATGGATCATAAGCTGTATTTTGGATTTCCACTGCTATGATGATTATGGTTTAGTTTTCAGCTTATGCATTGTCCCACCTGTTTTATGTCAAGCATGTTATTATTATATTTTATTCTATGCGCTGTGAGACATTCTACAGGTTCCTTGTTAGCTCAAATTCCTTTCTTTTCCTTTCTTTGGCGACCGTCCTGTACTAGTCGGGCATTGGCACAACGCACTTTCATTGGAAATGCCGGCTGGTGCGGGGCGGGCCGTCGCACATACATACATACACACACACACACACACACACACACACACACACACACATATATATATATATACTGGGGGTGTACGCATATATGAAAGTTCCAAAATTTAAATGATATGGTATTTGATATTCAAATGTGTAATAAAACAGGAAAGGAATATAAGTAAACATAATATTATAAAACTTAAGGTAAGAATAATTAACTTTTAAAGTAATGTTTAAATTAATTAAGTACCCATTTATTACTATGTTCAATGGACCAAGTAAGCTCGACCGTGGCGATCGACCGCTTGGAGGGTAGGGTCGACTCGTAAGTGGCCATTGATTAGCACAAAAATGTGTTTATTTTATGCTCTTATATCTTATCTTTTGTTAAAAAATAAATATTACTTTGGGTATTTTTTCGTGTGTTTTCATAGGTTCAATAATTGTCTCCTTCATTTCAATTATAAGCCAATTGCAAAGAAAACCTACTTTTCCATATCAAAAAATTTTCAATCACGAAGGAAGTTGTAGTTCACTAGTAAAGACATAGAAGTTTGTACAAAGAGATCTGAGTTCAATTCTCGACAAGTCTTTTTTTGTTGAAGAAAGGAACATTCACACTGCCTCATTTGCTCTGAAGAATATATGGAGTTTTATATTATATATATATTTATATACACACTAGGTTGGAGCCCGTGCTATGCACTTATGAATATATTTGAGTTAAGGGATTGGAAAGAGAAAATTGGGGAGGTATAAGTGTTGTGGTGGATGGAAATATAGAAATGAAGGCTTTTATGAGTAATTAACTTAGCAGTATGTTGACATAAGCCTTGTTTTGTAAAAAAAAATGATGTACTTTTTATGTGTTCATCAAAAAAAGATGGAGACAGGAGGTAATGTGTCCAGGTGTTGCAGTTGGGTCCATCTTGTATACTTGTAGTATGAAAAAATGAGCATACAGTCAAAGTGCACATGAAAAAATGCACATAACGTGGTCTTAGTGCACATTTGTGTTGGATATAGTGAAACATCATCGCAACATGATAAATATGATAGTATTGCAACACGTTAAGTATAATAGTATACTTTTGGGTATTTTTTGTGTCTCTGTACCTTTGAACGAGGAAGTAAGTCTTGTACAAAGTTAGGCAATAATCATCAAATAGACAAACATGTCAAGTAAATGATATTGTTGCAGTGAGCGTCAGGAACTTGTAAACAAGCAAATACGGATCACATCCTAATATATGGGAAGTTTGTGGAACAAACTCCCTGCCAGAAGCATGGACACTATTCTCGTTTGAATTTTTCTTAGGAGTCATGTTAGAAAAAAAAAATCAGTATGAAATTAAAATGATAGCATGTATGAGTAGATGGTTTGATGGCAATGTAGAAAACGCTAGTGCAGGCATAAATATGTTGTATTAGATATGCTTAAAGCATGCACTAAAACTTCTTGTTGTGCAGTCTAAATTCGAAATTGTAAATTCGAAAAACATCATCATGCGGCACTTCAAAGATATAAAACTTCATTTCAAACTTTAGTACAGAAAGGTATTCAGCCTAGCTATAAATTTCGATAAGCATGAGATTCGTGCACATGGGCTAGGCAGATTTGAGCAGTTTAGTTTTCAACTAATGGCAGACTGTTTGCTTACCCTGTTGTAGGGTGGAAGTTGTTGTCAGTGAGTGTTGCTATCTACCAAGTACAGCTATATCGTTTACCTCCTCTTCTATCACAAATAAAAGTAGATTACAACAAATAAATTGACTGAAGGAGTGAATCATCATCTATTATAATATACATTTATTGAATTTGAATTACATGACATGGTACACGTCGCACTATAACAATACAGTTAATCTTTGTTTCGTATTTTTCTGTTTTAACAATTAAAAATTACAAAAATTAATGTACCCTACGGTCTTCTTTTGGCAATAAGAAGTTAATTTTGGATTACATAAGATTTTGTAGTACTTATCTGTTCCAATTATTCTAATGCAAGAGTTTGATTTTCAACTGTTTTGACATCAACAACATTGCATAATATAATCACAAGTAGACCTTCATAACCCTGTATCAAGATCAGTACATCTGCATATTGTAATAAACATACTATTAATTAATTCATAATGAATAAATATAATATTGAAGTAGCATGTAAATGCATAAAAAATCCAAGTTAAAGCTATAAGAAGTACATCTCATGGCAGTTCCAGACTTCCAGTTCTAACCATGCCCCATGTCGCTAGATCAGCACTATTACTTCTCGTTGTCTTTGTTATTCTAGATCTTCTTCATTAGCATGCTTTTCTAATCTAACATTGAAACATTAGGCTAAGTTTTCATTCATAGCAACTTTTCTGTTTACAGTATTTGTGTGCATGTGTGTGCGTATGAGTGTGTGTTTGTGTCTATATATATAGACTTTCCCTATATATATATATATATATATATATATATATATATATATATATATATTGTTGGGAAACAACGGCTGAGTCACGTACTTGGTCGCTTTCTTGAAGACGATTTGGCGGTATGGTCGGTGGTGCAAACCAGTTCGTAGTTCTGCCGTCGCCTCTAGGATAAAACAGCCTCTGAAAAGAATAACTGATTTGCTTGCACAACAAATCAGTGCAGATTTGCACTTTCGAATATAAAAAACTGCTCTTTTTTTTAATGGTGAAGGTAAGAAAACGTTGTTCAGATTTTTTATCTTGTCTACAATTGAAGATAATATATAGATGGGGATTAGGGCTGAACGAAAATACTGGGCAGTGAGAGAAAATCAGATCTACTGAAATAACGAGTCAAAAGTTTACCGCTTCATGTAAAAGTTGGCTCAGAAATATTTTCCATAAAAAAGGGTTTGAAAAAGGCAAGGTTTTCTGGTCCAAAAATAGAAGTGTTTACACCACAAAGTCAAAGCCAAAGGCCAAAGCCCAAACCCGAGCCCGAACCGGATCGGACCGAACCGGGATGGGCCGGGTCGAGTCGAGTCGGTCGGTCGCGTGCGTGTGTGTGGTGGTCATGATGCGTGGTCTCCCTCCTCACAACAAAGCATGTATTGGGAGCCCAAGGTCCCAACATGATTTCTTAGAAACAATTATAAATACTTGCTTCTTCCATATAATCCCATGATGTGGGACTATTCACATATAGGATCCATTCATACACTTATTCTAACATTTTTAATAATTCACCAAATGTTTATAAAAACATTTCCAACAATCCTCCACTTGAGTTTTTAAAAATATTTTCAAGCAGTTTCTAAAAACATAAGATTGTGCATAAACAAAGGTGTCATCTGACCTGAACCTTTGTATAGTGAATAAGATTCGGTTTTTACTAGAGTGACACGTAGTCTTGAACTTTATTCCTTACATCAAACCACACACAACCTTTTCTATAGTGCAATCAAATAAGCCCGTGCATTTATGGTCATGCACGTCTATCCCAGTTTAGTGAACGCTCTAGAAGTTTTTTCCAAAACTCCATAGGAAACAGCCACATTTCCACATTCACATAGGTGAGTCTATTAAGAGTACTCCTGAAGGTAGGTACTCCACTCCAAATAGAGTAAAAGTCTCATTAAGAGTTTCTATCAACTCATCCTCTAATCACTTCAGGAATACATGCTTCTTGGTTTATTAAATAGCATGTTCAACTCTTATCACTACACAACTTGTTTTTACCCATTAAACCTAGTTCTTGGGATATCTAGTCGTTTAGGTCGGGTTACCATTGTGCGTGACTCAACATTATAAGGGCAATAGTCCCATTCTTTTAGAAGAATTAAGGACTTTCTCTCTTAACAGTCCTTTCATCAAAGGGTCTGCCAAATTTTCATCACTAAATACGTAATCCACTCTAACGGTACCTGTAGAAAGTAGTTCTCTAACAGTGTTGTGCTTACGACATATTTGTCGTCTCTTACCATTATAATAACTGTTTTGAACTTTTGCAATAGCCGTGGTACTATCGCAATGTATCAACACAGCTGGTATCGGTTTTTCCCATAAGGGAATCTCAGCTAGTAGATTTCTCAAACACTCTACTTCTTCACTAGTTGTGGCTAGTGCTATCATCTCAGACTCCATAGTGGACTGAGCCAAAATAGTTTGTTTCTTGGATTTCCAAGAAACATCTCCTCTAGCGATGCTAAATATACAGCCACTGGTTGCTTTAGAATCATCAGATAAGGTATTCCAGTCTGCATCAGAATATCCTTCAAGTATAACTGGAAACCTTTCATAATGTATTCCAAATTTCATTGTTCGTTTAAGGTATTTCATGACTCTTTCAATAGCATGTCAGTGCTCTATACTAAGTCTATTGGTAAACCTGCACAATAATCCTACGACATAGGCAATGTCGGGTCTAATACAATCAGTAGCATACCGAAGGCTGCCAATGATGCTCGCATAATCAGACCGTCTAACACCTTCACCCGTGTTCTTAAATAACTTTACACTTGGATCATATGGTGTACATACAGGTTTACAGTCAAAGTAATTGTATTTCTTTGGTATTTTCTCAACGTAATGAGATTGATCTAAAGAAATTCCCTTTTCTGGCCTAGTAATTTTAATACCTAGGATTACACTCGCCTCACCTAGATCTTTCATTTCAAAATTGGCACTTAATAAGGATTTGACTAAGTTTATGGCATGAATGTTAGACCCAAATATGAGTAGGCCATCTACATAAAGGCATATAATAGTGCAAATGTCATTCTCAGATTTGTAATAAATGCATTTGTCACTTTCATTAACTTTAAAACCATGTACTACAAATCCTTCAGACTGGTCCATATAAATTTCTTTGTCTAATTCACCATTTAAAAAAGCGGTTTTAACATCCATTTGGTATATTAGTAAATTATGAATGAAAGCAAGTTAGATTAATACCCGAATGGATGTTATTCTAGTTACGGGTGAAAAAGTGTCAAAGAAATCTGTATTTTCTTTTTGTCTAAAACCTTTAGCTACTAGTCATGCTTTATATTTATCCAAAGTGCCATCAGGTTTTAATTTCTTTTTAAGCACCCATTTACAGCCTATAGATTTACAACTAGGGGGTAAATCTACCAAATGCCCAGTCATATTGCATTCCAAAGAATCCATCTCATTATTTATAACCTCTTGCCAAAAATCGACATCTAAAGAAGATAAGGCCTCTTGGAGGTTTAAGGGATCCTGCTCTATAGTAAAAGCACAAAAATCTGAACCAAAATCTTTTACGGTTCTTGCTCTTTTACTTCTTCTAGGTTCAGCTTCAGAACTTTTACAAAGTTCTGTTCTAATAGGCATACTTGATGTGCTCCCACTATTCCTTAATTTAAAAGGAAATTTTGTTTCATAAAAATCGGCATCATTTGATTCAATTATATTATGTGTATTTAGGTCATAAAATCGATATTCTTTGCTATTGATAGCATAGCCTATAAATACACATTCATATGCTCTACTTGCCAATTTTATTCTCTTAGGGTCTGGAATGCGAACATATGCTAAACAACCCCAAGTTCTAAAGTGTAAGACATTGGTTTTATAATTCTTTAAAATTTCATAAGGTGAAATTTTATTCTTAGATTTGGGGATTTTATTCAGCACATAGCATACAGTTAATAAAATACCCCCCCAACCAATGTTTTGTTGCACCAGTATTTAGTAAGATGGCACCTACTAATTCGGTAAAAGTCATATTTTTTCTTTCAGCTTTACCGTTCATTTCAGGTAAATATGGTGCAGTTCATTCATATACAATACCATGTAATTTATAGAAGTCCAGAATTGAACTAGATTCATATTCAGTTTCCCTATCACTACGAAGTCTCTTAATTTTACAATTTGCTTGACTCTCAATTTCAGTTTTGAATGTTTTGAACAAGTCAAATGCATCACTTTTATCTTTCATAAGATATACATAGGTGAAATCAAAGCAATCATCAATAAAAGTGATAAAATAACGATGTCCAAATCTAGTCAATGTGCCATCAAGCTCACATACATCAAAATGAATTAAGTCTAAGGGTTCAGAAGCTCTATCAACAGATTTATGAGGTTTCTTTTTGATTTTATCTTGTGTACAAAATTCACATTTATCAGGTTCAGATTCTGACATTTTAGGAATCATATATAGGGTGCTTATGTTATAAATTATTCGTTTATTAACATGACATAATCTAGAGTGCCAAATATTAAAATCACACAACATATAAGCCGGAGTAGTCACTTTATTAGATTCAACATTTAATTTAAACATCCCCTCACAAGCGTAACCCTTTCCCACAAAAATTCCCTTATAAGTTAGGGTATACAAATCTGCCCCAATAACTTGCGTAAAGCTTGCCTTACTAAGGAGAAACCTAGAAACCAGATTCTTCCTCATCTCTGGAGTATGCATAACATCTTTCAGAATCATAGTCTTTCCAGAGGTAAACTTGATTTCCATATTCCCAACCCCTGCAACTTTAGTGGTGTGAGAATCTCCCAATAACACTTTCTGATCATCAGCAGCCGTGTATGTGGTGAACATATCACGATCATAGGCGAGAAGCACCAGTGTCTACCCACCAACCCTCTGATCGACCAACAAGGTAAATCTTAGTAATCATGGCCGTAAGAGGCTCCTCAGTCAGGTTCGCTTGCGGTGCAGAGCTTGGCCCGTTCTGACACTTTCATGCCATATGACCTGGTTTTCCATAGTTGTAACATAGAAACAACTGTCCAGAATCATTCTTTTAGGATGGTTTTTGCTGTCCTTTTGGTTTTCCTTGCGAATTCCCGTTCTGTTTGTTGCGCCAGCTCTGATTCTTAAAGGACTTCTGATTTGGTTTCAAAACTGTGGGTTTATTCTTTTTAGTGCTGTTATTTGAGACAACCAGCACTTCCTCTTTCTGGTCCTGTTTGCGCGCCTCCTCCTCAATACGGAGGCGAGTGATCAAGCTCTCTAAGGAAAATTTCTTAGTCTTATACCGAAGACATTCTTAAAATCTTTCCAACCTGGGGGCAATTGTAATAATGACAGTAACTTGAAATTGTTCGTCCAATGTCGTACCTTCGGAGATGATCTCATGAGCTATTTTCTGGAGCTCATGATACTACATCTCTACTGACCTGTCGTCTTTCATCTGGTATTTGAGATAGCGGCTAACAGCATACGTCTTTGCCCCTGCCTCCTCTGTATCATACGTTTTTTCAGCGCTTCCCGGATTTCCTTCGCTGTCTTGTCCTCCAAGTTGTAGTAGTCATACAGATCATCGATGAGGCCATTGAGTATGAAATTTTTGCACAAGTAATCCCGTTTAGTCCAGATCTGTAGTTGCTTTGATTGTTCAGTCCAGGAAGCCATCTGCGCTTCATCAGTTCCATCAGGTTTGTCTGGCAACTGTGGTTTGTCAGTGGTTAAAGTAGCAACCACCTTTCTCATCGTCAGATAGAACTCCATCTTCTGACGCCATCGCTTGAAACGCAAGCCTTCGAATCTGAATGGAGTAGTAGTCATGAGTGGGATCTGGAAGACAAAGGGAGGAGCAGCATCATCTAGGGTTGATGTCAAAGCCATTGTTTCAGATCGTCTTCAAATTGTTGGGAAACAATGGCTGAGTCACGTACTTGGTCGCTTTCTTGAAGACGATTCAGCGATCTGGTCGGTGGTGCAAACCAATTCGTACTTCCGCCACTTCCTCTAGGATAAAACAGCCTCTGTAAAGAATAACTAATTTGCTTGCACAACAAAACTGTGCAGATTTGCACTTTCGAGCATCAAAAACTACTCTTTTTTTAATGGCGAAGGTAGGAAAGCGTTGTTCATATTTTTTATATCATCAACAATAGAAGACAATATATAGACGAGGATTAGGGCTGAACAAAAATACAAGGTTTTCTAGTCCAATAATATAAGTGTCTACACCACAAATCCAAAGCCAAAGCCCAAACAAAACCGGACTGAGCTAGGTCGGTCGGTCACGTGCGTGTGTGTGGAGGTCATGATGCATGGTCATCCTCCTTACAACAAAGCATGTATTGGCAGCCCAAGGCCCCAACATGATTTCTTGGAAATAAGTATAAATACTTGCTTCTTCCATATAGTCCTATGATGTGGGACTATTCACATATAGTTTCCATTCATACACTTATTCTAACATTTTTAATAATTCACCTAATGTTTATAAAAACATTTCCAACATATATATATATATATATATATATATATATACACACATACATACATACATACATATATATATGTATGTATGTGTGGGTGTGTGTGTGCGGGTGTGTGTGTTTTTCTTTTGCAACTTTAACAACATATCATACATAGTTCAATCTACTTGTTTATGTAAACTGATTGTTCAAAGATTTAAAAAATGGACATCGACAGTAATGAATTGTTTGTTCATAACTATCTTGGAATTCTTGAACAGCCTGCAGAAAAGTTCCCATCTATATTTACTGAAGCATCCTTGTTTGGGAGGCTTCCATATTTGTTGCCATCTCTTTGTATATCCCTATTTGTCGTTGTAGTGCTTATAACTTGTATTTGGCTTTCAGAAACATTGCATAATCACCGAGTAAATATGTTGTCCAAGAGGAAAATTGTAGGAAAAGGTGACGAAGAGGCAGAAGTAATTCATTTTCAAGAAAACCTTCTTAAGAATTGGCCTCTAATGTCCGTGGTTATTATATATTGTGTTTTTTGTTTTCATGACATGGAATACAGTGAGGTATTTTCATTGTGGACTGAAAGTGATAAAAAGTTCGGAGGGTTAAGCTTTTCGACTGAAGATGTTGGCGAGGTTCTTGCAATAACAGGTTTTAGCCTTCTAGTATTCCAACTGCTTTTTCACGTAAGAGCGGAGAGACTGCTTGGAACCATTAATCTAACTCGTTTATCAGCAGCTTTAGCAATTCCGTTGCTCGCCGCGCATCCTCCATTGGCAAATCTATCTGGATTTACACTTAAATTTGATATGAATTTTGCATCCATGGTTGAAAATATCCTCTCTATGTTTATTGTTACGGGAACGTTCATTTTACAAAACAATGCTATGATGCAGCATTAAAAAGGAGCTGCAGATGGCATTTCAATGACCAGAGAATCCATTTTAAGAGGAGTTGCTCTAGCTGTAGCTAGTATTATATTCTCTTAGGCTCAAAAGCATCAGAATACATCGTTTTTACTAGGTTATGAGATGGTATTTTTCATATCGGGAACTATAGAGCTCATTGGACTCCTTATGACATTCAAACCTTTTTTAGCTATAAAATCATGAATGCGGTCGGTAAGAGATTACAGTAGTCATCTTTTTAGCCCAAGTAGTGATATTAGCCATGTTAAGTATTGTTTATTTTCCAACAAAATCTTACCATATTTTAGTATTTATTCTATTATATTGCATGGTTAATGTTCTGTTGTATCATTGAATTAGCTTATCCATGTAAGAGTATGTCTGATTTGAATTTAGAGTTTTATGGTTTTTATTTTTCAAAAAAAAAATAGTTTGCATAATATGGGTCTAGTTATGCATGACTACACAGAATAAGTAATAAAAACGTCGTAGTATAATCCAAACTATTATTACATTACCAAGGCTAAGATACAAAATTGAAGAGGAGCTCCTTTTACAAGTCATAAAAAATTGCATTATAGAGTATAACATGTTAGGAATAACAAAACCGATATGAATTACTCTATAGACCACTTTTTTTTCCAGCTAGAGTCAGTGTATGCATGGGTCTTTCCAAAATGCAGAAAAAAATAGCCAAACTACTCTAGCTGAGATATTGAACAACAATGACATAAAAGGGAAGTTGCAAAAATCTAACTATTATTGTGGAGAAATTTTGATTCAAGACTACTCAAATACAAATCACCAATGCTACGGAAAACGAGATCGTAGTAATAGTGCAAAAACAACCAATCGATATATCAAAACAATCTCAATCTTATCCAAGCCAATCACAATCACCAAACAATGGAAATAATAGAGCAATAATGAGAAACTAAATCACATAGGGATTTATAGTGGTTCCACCAACGTCTTGTCAGTGTACGTCCACTTTGAGAGAGAAACCTTTATTAATATCAATAGAGGAGTACAACAGATTGATTACAATGATCAAATTCACCGAAAAAATTTGATTTTGTGGAGAAAGGAATCGAAGAAGATTAGGATTACCTAAACTCTAATTAGAATAAACCTAGATCTAATTTCTTGATTTTGTTGTGTGTTCGTCCTCCTTTTGGATCCGATGTAGCTTATATAGGCATAGGGAAGTATATGTAAATTCCCAAAATTTCCTCTAGATCCGAAATATCCTCCAGATCCAAAATATCCTCCAGATCTAAAAATATCCTCCAAATCCTAAATATTCAAAATATCCAGAAATATCTTTCAGATCTGAAAATATCCTCTAAATCCTAAATATCCGAAATATCCTGAAATAACCTTCAGATCTGAAAATATCCTCCAGATCCTAAATATCTGAAATATCCTGAAATATACATCAGATCTGAAAATATCCTCCACAATCTAATAAATAGTATCGCATACTTCAACACTCCACCTCGATACTATATTCATCTACATCACAAACTCCAATGCATCCAAGCATTTCCTTCTATCTTCAATCGAGAAAGCTTGAATGTTTCCCCAATGAACTCCGGCATAGCCACCGCCCATTGCACTTCACTAACGAGTTCAGGCATAGCCCCCACTCGTCAATGAAGTGTTGAAACGTCCAACTCCTAAACCAGTCTCACCAAAAGACAATGTACTCGGGAGTGAAAACGAGTACTTACTATTAGAACACAAACCTCTCACCGATACTCTTCTACATCCAAGTTTCTCTCTCAGCTGTGCCACCCCGTGGCACCTAGCATCTCTCCAAGCGAATTAAGTTCGAGCAATGCTCGAACTTCCCAACCGACAATGTCTTAGTGAACATGTCCGTCGCGTTATCCTTTGTGTGCACTTTCCGAAGGCATACTTGCTTGTCTTCGTCTACGGCTACTAGAAATGACTCCCTCACTTCAATATGCTTCGTTCATGAGCTAAACGCCAAATTCTCCGCCAAATGGATAGCACTTTGGCTATCACATTGAACATCAACAATGTCATGTTCAAACCCCAAGTCATACGACAATCGCTTCTAACAGAGTGCTTCCTTTGCTAACTCTATCGCAGTTATCAGCTCCGCCTCTGCAGTGGATAAAGCAACTACGGTCTGCAATCTCGATCTCCAACTTATGGTTGTACCGCCAAGAGTGAAAACATATCCGGAAGTTGATTTTCTTCGATCCCTATCACCAGCATAGTCTGAATCACAGTAACCAAGCAACATGCAATTCCTCTCTTTACTACCCCCAAAAACAAGGCCATGAGATGTTGTACCTTTCAAGTATCTCAAGATAAGCTTCACTGCTTCCTAATGCGATTTCCCCGGATTAGCCATGAACCGACTAACTATCCCGACGGCATTTGCAATATCAGGTCTTGTACACACCATAGCATACATCAAACTTCCAACCGCGCTAGCGTATGACACCTTTGCCATGTAAGCCTTGTCTTTCTCCTTGATAGGTGATCCCTTACTCGAATGCTTTATATGCAAAGGTAAAGGTGTATTTGACGCCTTTGCATCCTCCATGTTAAACTGGAAAAGCACTTTCTTAATGTACTCCTTTTGAGTTAATTTCAACTCAAAATGCTTTCAATCTCTTTCAATTTCTGTGCCCAAAATCTTCTTCGCTTCTCCATGGTCTTTCATCTCGAACTCCGCCTTTAATTTCTCTTTCAACTTGGTGATTTCTGCCTTGTCCTTAGAAGCAATGAGCATATCGTCCACATACAAGAGTAAATACACCTAACAATCATTTCCTAACCTCTTGAAATAACGCAAGATTCCTTGATGCTTCGATGGAAGCCACTTTCAAGCATGAAATGATCAAATCTCTTGTACCATTGCCTAGGTGAATGCTTCAAACCATACAGTGATTTTCTCAACTTGCAAACTAGTTTTGACTTACCTTCTACAACAAACCTTCTGGTTGCTCCATGTAGATGTCTTCATCCAAATCTCCATGCAAGAAGGCGGTTTTCACATCTAGTTGCTCCAACTCTAAGTCGTGAATAGCAACTATGGAAAGTAATATCCGAATAGAAGTATGCCTCGCAACCGGTGCGAAGATCTCATCATACTCCTTTTCTTTTCTCTGTGCAAACCCCTTATCCACTAGCCTAGCTTTGTATCATCCATCATCCTTCACCTTATATAACTATTTGCACCCAACGGCATGGTTTCCATTAGGAAATGGAACCAAAACCCAGGTTTGATTCTTCATTGAAGATTGCATCTCTTCCTCCATGACGCAAATCCACTTCGAGCTATGACTCGTATCCATGACGTCATCAAGGTCCATCGGCTCATCTTGGACTACATGAAGAGCATAGTCCAAATTATCACAAAAGCTAAGATAGTTCCAATCACCGTATCTTTTGGTAGCCTTATAGAATGGCGACCAACCCAAGTAGTAATACCATCACCCGGTCTTCCTTTAGATCCACCTACCTTGAACTGAATCTTCTCTAGGCTCATGCACATCACCAACACTACTAGAGGAACCCTGTGGACTGCGTGATGTAACATCAACTGCATTCTCCTCGCAAGCACCTCCAACAACTCTACCTTCTCTAGGTCTGAAAGAGGGAATAACTTGCTTCTCCTTTGATTCACCATGAACCAAATCAGGAACATCTGATAAGCCTTCATTCTCCTTGAACATAGCTGACTCATCAAAAGTAACATGACGAGAAACCATATGTAGTGACCCGTGACTTCCTCGGTAAGGAAAGCACGGATTGCTTTGAGAACAACACACATCGGAATGCAAAAAGAAGAACATTTCATTGCTTATTACAACTATTCCATCAGAATACAAGAATATACAGAGTATGGATAAATATTATACAATAGAGAATATCAGAGATTTAAATTGCATTTAAATACATAGCAGCGGAAAAAATAATACAACACACAACTGAAAGAAATACACGGATACAGAGCTTTCCGAGTATCGTTCCAGTTGTAAACCAGGATCCTGTGAATATAAATCTGCAAAACCCAACTACTAGCTGCCTGTGTCGAAAATAAGGGCACCCAGAGTTTAGGTTAAAATAATAAACTCTAGGTCAGTCATGTGACTGGTGTGAGAACTAATACAGTTATTAATCTTTATTTTTAAAGTTAGGTAAATCAAGGGACCACGCCGTATAACACAGAATGAGTTTCCTCCTAAGAATACCAGTTCATAAAACAAACAGCGCAATGCTAAATAAAGAATAATGAAGCTAATATAAGACCCAGGTCCCATCACACAATGCAACACAAGCCAGAGGATAGGGTTTTACCTTATAATAGCCAAAGAGTTCTTGATACACTAAATTTCATCTTTTATTATTACTACAAGTGTATAGTGTCAAAACATCTTCGAATATAAATGTATCAATCATAGATGGCATAGAATCTCATGCTACTATGTCGCCATACTAGGCTCTACAAATAAAACCGAATGTCACGTATTGGAAATTGGATTTCCGTCATGAGTCGAGGCAAGGGCAAGCTCCTCTCCATTCGAGACACTCTAGCTAATGTCTCAGGACCACACACACCGATCCTGGATCTTCAGGGCCGGTCCTCTCTTACTTTCGAGGATTAGTTATTCCTGAACACACGTTTCCCGGTCCTATCAGACCTACATCTGAGGCGCCTCGCATCCAACAACCACACAGGTAAAAAGTATACAAATGTCAGGGCTGGTAGGTCACTGATATTACCCATAGCTAGAAAGAAACGCCGTGCTCTCCCTGCAGTCATTATCCCGTTTTTGACTCATACCGAGGTGTGAGGCTCGCGAATGAACGCTATACACAAAGCTATGCCACACAGGTCATGCTTTGATCATCAACCACAAGACTTTGCTTTTTAATTTAAGCCTTGAACATTTGCCACATAGGCATGCCATACAGGTAATTCATGCCATGCGATTGATATCCATCAATATGTTACCTTTAAGCTCTTATGTCTCAGAGAAGGGCGTTAAGCAAGAGAATAAATTCTCCGCCGCCAAACAGATATATATTTAATAGAAATCAATCACACAAAATAAAATCCAATGTCAGACACACAGTTCATTTACAAGTTCGTTCTGGGTCTGAACGAAACCGGAGGCACTTTCCTTGCATATCCGTCGATCTCCAAGTACGCCCGGATGGTCTCCAACTTATTCCCTCATCTTGGGTGTACAGCCCAATCAAGATTGTCAGGAATCAAGCAAACAACGTGAAGACCCCTGGTTTTCAACCACCGTCTTCACCTTCGACATATCGTCGAATTGGTTATTCAGAATGAGTATAAACCCGTCCTTTCTGAATAACCAGCGTATAAAATAAACAAGTGTTGCACAAACACAACATACGCCTCATTCCAATTTAGAATATTCTTTTATTCAAATTTTCGCATTCTTAGGGAAAGGTTCCCATTAATTTTATCAAAGATAAATTCTTCTAAATTTACATTTTAATCTTCCTTTGGATATCATTACAAACCATGTTAAGGTTTTCCAAACTAGTCGGGATTAGCGAACCACACCGAAGTAATCATTAATTTTATTTCCCAATCCCAACCTATACATCCCATGGAACAAAACTGGTAATACTCCATATCTAACACCACGGTGTCATCGGTAAATATAAATTACCATTTCACGTTCAAATCTAATTAAAGATTTTACTATCGCTTTGGAGCAAAACCGGTGATACTCCATTCTCGATTATCTCAATCTAATTAAAGATTAATTAAAACTCCACTTAGTTTTAATCTTCCCAAAAATCAATATCTTGTCTTTAACTAGGTTAAAGAACCAATGTCATCTAAAAACATGGTTCACGATAAACCCAAAATCACATTCCATTGTTAATTGGGTTAAAGAACAGGTGTTATTCAAAACACCGCTCACGATAAACCCCAAAAACCAATTTAAATTCAATTCCAATTAAGTACTAATTAACTGGACAATTTCACTAAATCTTAATTAAAAGATTTATTCTTTTCTAAACTGGGTTCAAGAACTGTGTTATTCAAGATACCATTCACGACCAACCCCAAAATCCCATTTGATATTAAATACAAGGTTCTGAATAGAAAATATATCGGCTTATATTCAATATCAAATTCTGAAACCAACAAATATCGTATTGGAAATAACGACATAAATATATCTTTTGAATTTCCACCACCATATCTGTATAATCACGAAATCCAACATCGAAATATTCCGAAGATAATTTCGATTCAAATCCATTCCAATTCGTATGTTGGGAATTCTGGTTATTTTCAAAACCATTTCAAATCCAATTTATTTATTCAAAAATATTGGATTATAATTCTAGTTCATAACTAGTTCATTTCGATAAAAATATATTTTTATCCTTTCAAATGTGGAATTTTTCATCCCAGTACTTTATAATTCATATATTATGATTTTACACAAATTATTTATATTTTTAATAATTTTATCAAGGCCCGTACAGTCGGTTTTCAATAATGGCCACCGAACTGCACTTACAGCGACCTTTTTCCAAATTTGATTCGGACATAATTCCAAATCCAACTGTTAGATTTCAAATTTCTAATATTCACTGGAAAGCTCTTTTCGATACGAACCCAACGGTTCCGGTTTCAAGAGAATCAGACGGTCAGATCTCCCGTAACGTCAATTCGAAGTCAATGGCCGAAATTCGCGAACTACCGCGGCGCGGCACGTTCTATTCAGGCCGTTTAATATATATAATATATATATTATATATATTTCGTCGATTTCAATTCTAAACGTATTTTATAAATCGCTTAAATTCGTTTTAAAAACGATTTCAACTTCATATTCAATTTTAAATCAAAATTGAATATTCCATATCATTAATATATAAACGATAATATTTTCAAAATGTTATATTTTGAAATCACTTCCTTTTCTATATTCATTATAAAAACGAATATAATCGATATAAATATCATTCGCATCAAAATGGCGCATATCTAATCAACACGGCTTTATATATTTCAATAACTTCGTTATTCTATTCAACAAATGAATATTTTCTTCAACACATGAATATATATTTTTCAACACAAGAATATTCTCAACACATAAGTATTGTCAACACATGACTATTTTTGTTATTTAATATATTTTATAAAATTATGATTTCTATCGTTTAATTCTTAATCAGACTCCAACCGTAAATTAGTAAGAGAATGATTCCCTAAGTATTAACCCCGAAAACAAACATCAGATCAATACCCAGGAAACCACTCATCTTATCTAGTTTCCAGCTAGTTTCTAATTTTATATACGATAAAGATGTAAATTTTATTGTTAAAATATTTCGTTCAAAACATGATAAGATTCAACACATGAATATTCTCAACACATGAGTATTGTCAACACATGACTATTTATTCTATTCAACACATGAATCTTTATTTTATAATATTCTTTATTTTCCAAATTGGAATGAGGCCCAATCAATTACCATATAATGTTAATTATATGGATTCCATACAACACATGTATATAATAGCAACGATAAATAATCAACCATCATTCAAAGTGCACCACACTACTGCATAAGCATTAAATATAAATAATTAACGCTTACACAGTCTGTCAACCACTCGATCGACATACAACTAAATAACTGGGATTAGTGTATGCCAAATATCATCCCAACACCCGTGTGGGGTTTCAAATCAACAAACACAGAATAGTATTTGTGCAGCTGGGCGATGTGTAAAATTTATCATCCCAATCAATATCAGTCAAATGGGTGTACATAAACAAACCGTTCGATTTTAAATGAATATTTATTTATTCACATTCATGTTAAATTTATATTTTTAACGATGAATAATTTATTTCATTCCACCACACACAATCAATTTTCACAACAAAATCAATCAAACAAACAAGCCGTCCATGGTCTGTGGAAGACGGGTGTCGGATGTTGCTAAGAACCGTCTGCTTCATAGTTATATATTTTAACTAGAAAACAAGAATTAAAGCGAGAATTTCTCACCGAGGATTTCACTCCTCCATTCTCTATTTCTGAACGGTATGGATTCCATTTTGATGTCTGTCGATACCATCGCTATCTTTTCCTTCTGTTCACATTAAAAATCACATTTTTACAATGGCATTTCATATATAAGAAATCATATATTTTTATTGCTTCATTCTAGTAAATAAAAAACATAGTTATTTATAATTCATATATTTTTACAACGCTCCTTCCTATATAAAAATTATATTTTTATATTTCTATCTCTTATATAAAGATCGAATTTTTATTTCGACACTATAAAAATCACATTTTTATTTCAAAATATACATAATAAAAATCAGATTTTTATTTCGCTACATATATAAAAATTATATTTTTATATTCCCTATTATATAAAAATTCTATTTTCAATCCGCTACTCATAAAAAAATCGAATTTTTATTTCGCTACAACATATATAAAAATTATATTTTTATATTCTCTGTCTTATAAAAATCACATTTTTATAATCTCTACTATATAAAAATCATATTTTTATTATTTCTATAATATAAAAATCATGTTTTTATTATCTCTATAATATAAAAATCATATTTTCATTATTTCTATAATATAAAAATCATATTTTTATTATCTCTATAATATAAAAATCATATTTTTATTGCTCTACATAAATAAAAATCTGATCTTTCTATTCTCTACATTCATAAAAAAAATTCAATCTTTCTATTCTAAGATTTTCATATAAAAAATCACATTTTTAAAATGATGTTAATATTAAAAAAAATCGTATTTTTATATAATTAAAATTTATATCTTTTCATTATAAAAAAAATCAAGTCTTTATATTTTTAAAAACCATAACTTTTTACATTACGCTAATTATATAATTTATTAACATAAGCAAATAAAATGGAAGTAAAAATACTCACAATTTTGGTGTAAAAATTGCATCATTGGTCGGAGAGGGGTCCACGGTGGTTGTGGATGATGGAGGAGGGGCGGCACAGGTGTCGGAGCATCGGAGAGGGGTGCAGGGGGGTGCAGCCAGCGGTTGGTCGGCCAAAGGGTGGTGGCGGCTTCGAACTGGAGATAGAGGGGTTTGCGTTCTTCAAATCGAAGAAGAGGGAGACACGATGGAGGGTAAGGATCAGAGGAGGGGTTTTTTGTGGAGGTCGACGGCAGCGGCGGGAGGGGGTGGGGGAGGGAGCGCGACGTCAACGGGGTGAAGGGGGGTAAGGAGCGATGGGGTTCGGAAATTTTTTATGGGGGAGGATTTTATTTTGCTCGATGGAAATAACAGAGAGAGGGGGCATAGGTAAATATATAATTAATTTATTTTATTATTTCCTTAATTTCAAAAAGTTATATTTTTGTTCGAACCCCAAATGGAACCCAATGACTGTCATCCGTAACTAATTATCCCCATTCCGAGCACAATGGGATATGTATCGTAAGCCAGTTCGGCCGTTTCGATCAGTTTCCGTCAAAATCAAAATATAAATCTATATATTGAATTTGAGCGCACATTTCAATTTACCGGGGCCACATACTGATTCTAAAAATTCCCGAAAAATATCTTCTAGCTTCGTATTGACGATACGGTTCTAACAAAACTAATTTCGTCAAATTCTGAGACTGTTTGAAAAATGGCCATTTTCTGGTCGATCGAAATTGATTGAACTGTCAAAACACGTTTTCCTTTGCCACACTCACACATTGATTTCAAAAACTACGAATTTTGTAATCTATCAATAACTAGACATCCCGGATCCAACAAAAGTATTTTCGTCAAAAACCGAGGTCATTTGCAAAATTTCCATTTTTAAGGGCCAGAATTCCATAGCGACTATTCTGAATTCTCAACTAGGCGTAACTTTTGATTCCCGCTATGAAATTTCAATTTTTCCGATTCGTTGGAAAGATATTCTCAAATAGATTCTAATATTTTTGGTTTCACTAAAATCCGATTTATTTTGAATCCTGTACATTCATTTGAACTTTGAAATCGAATTTTCAAACTATCGCGCCATTTTCAATTCCTTTTATATTTAAAATAAAATATTTATATTCTAACGTCGATTCAAATAAATATATACCTTCTAATTCTGATCAAATAAATTTCTCGTCGTTATTATTTAAAATAAATCATTTTAAATATTCAAAATTCATCAAAATTGCCAAAATGAAAATTTTAAATTGGCTTAGAATTTCCGGGTTGTTACAATCTCCCCCACTTAAAACTTTTCGTCCCCAAATAGGAACGAAGTTGAAAGTTGTTTTACTAATCAACTCAACTTTTATTATTTTCTTTACGGCTTAAGTTCTTCAACTTTTCAGTTTCTAAGAACTTTTCAAATCTTTCAAAAATTTGGCTAACACCCTAAATTTTCAAAAAAATTTGCCATAACCTCCCCTGCATTAGGAGCTTCGCGATATTTCAAATAGCCTCCCATGGCTCTTGCCAATCCAAAAGAAATAGAAAAAGCCAAGCGGTTTGCCAATCGGCTCATAAAATCAGCAAATCCCCAAGAAATACAATAAACATGTACCTATTTGTCGGGTAAACAATTTTATTCCTCTTCTCTAGCTTCCTTGCTATGACCTGTTCAATAGATATACATGTATATGCATGCAACTGTCATTTTTCAATACAGTTCTAAATTTGGTTCCATTAGGCTAAATGGTTCAAAATTTTAATTAATCAAAACAATAATCAAACAACACAATCATCAATCAATTAGTGAATTAATGTTTCAAATTCATAATTTTGATATATATATATGTATATATATACATATATATAGAAAATCATGTTTTTGATGCCAATTCACAACAATAAACCTATCTAGTTTTAGTTCTCGCACCAGTCAATTGGAAATATATAAATATCTCACTTTCGAAGCTCGAACATAAATGCTGATGATGTTTCAAACCACTATCAGAACATCTCCGGGCTACTAGAGTGCGATTCTATATCTATCCAGTATATTAAAACTTCGAATATACGTTCATGGCACGTATATGCAAAGTCTTTATATACTCGATTGTCCAAATTCAATGCAAATAAAATATTCAAATACGAATAATTGAATTTAACTTTCAAAACAAAATTTGTTTTCAATTTTTATTTTAAAAAATAACACCCTTTTGACTCGCTCTAGGATACTACTGATCCCATCTCTAACGAGCCATTCTTATTGGACACTACTAGTCCAATCTCTGATGAATTATTTTGTTTGGTTATAATGTGTCTTGTTCTCGAGCTCTGTAAACCAAAGTTCTGATACCACTTTAGTGACCCGTGACTTCCACGGTAAGGAAAGCACGGATTGCTTCAAGAACAACACACATCGAAATGCAAACAGAAGAACATTTCATTGCTTATTACAACAATTCCATCAGAATACAAGAATATACAGAGTATGGATAAATATTATACAACAAAGAATATCAAAGATTTAAATTACATTTAAATACATAGCAGCGGAAAAATAATACAACACACAATTGAAAGAAATACACGGATACAGAGCTTTCCAAGTATCGTTCGAGCTGTAAACTAGATCCTGTGAATATAAATCTGCAAAACCCAACTACTAGCTCCCTGTGTCGAAAATAAGGGCACTCGGAGTTTAGGTTAAAACAATAAACTCCGAGTCAGTCATGTGACTGGTGTGAGAACTAAAACAGTTATTAATCTTTATTTTTAAAGTTAGG
Organism: Allium sativum; assembly: GCA_030737875.1. NCBI lineage: Eukaryota > Viridiplantae > Streptophyta > Magnoliopsida > Asparagales > Amaryllidaceae > Allium > Allium sativum. Next base: position 253,266,492 of record CM060920.1, read on the forward strand.
TAAATCAAGGGACCACGTCGCATAACACGGAATGGGTTTCCTTCCAAGAATACTGGTGCATAAAAAAAATAGCGCAATGCTAAATAAAGAAAAATGAAGCTATTATAAGACCCAGGTCCCATCACACAATGCAACATGAGCCGGAGGATAAGGTTTTACCTTATTATAGCCAAAGAATGCTTGATACGCTAAATTTCGTCTTTTATTATTACTATAAGTGTATAGTGTCAAAACATCTTCGAATATAAATGTATCAATCATAGATGTCATAGTATCCCATGCTACTATGTCGCCATACAAGGCTCTACAAATAAAACTGAATGTCACGTATTGGAAATTGGATTTCCGTCATGAGTCGAGGCAAGGGGCAAGTTCCTCTCCATTTGAGACACTCTAGCAAATGTCTGAGGACCACACACAACGATCCTGGATCTTCTGGGCCAGTCCTCTCTTACTTTTTAGGATTAGTTATTCCTGAACACACGTTTCCCGGTCCTATCAGACCTATATCTGAGGTGTCTCGCATCCAACAATCACACAGGTAAAAAGTATATAAATGTCAGGGCTGGTAGGTCACTGACATCACCCATAGATAGAAAGAAATGTCGTGCTTTCCCTGCAATCACTATCCCGTTTTTGACTCATGCCGAGGTGTGAGGCTCGCGAATGAATGTTGTACACAAACCTATGCCACATAGGTCGCGCTTTGATCAACAACCACAAGACTTTGCTTTTCAACAGAATCCTTGATCATTTTCTACTTAGGCATGCCACACAAGCAATTCATGCCATGTGATTGATATCCATCAATATATAAGCTCTAAGCTCGTACGTCTCAGAGAAGGGCGTTAAGCAAGAGAATAAACTCTCCGCCGCCAAATAGATATATATTTAATAGAAATCAATCACACAGAATAAAATCCAATGTCAGACATACAGTCAATTTACAAGTTTGTTCTAGGTTTGAGCGAAATCGGAGGGACTTTCCTCGCATAACCGTCGATCTCCAAGTACGCCTGGAAGATCTCCAACTTATTCCCACATCTTGGGTGTAAAGCCCAATCAAGATTATCAGGAATCAACCAAATGACGTGAAGACTCCCGGTCTTCAACCACCGTCTTCACCTTCGACATATCGTCGAATCGGTTATTCAAAATGGGTATAAACCCGGCATTTCTGAATAACCCGCTTATAAAATAAACAAGTGTTACACAAACACAACATACGCCTCATTCCAATTCAGAATATTCTTTTATTCAAATTTTCACATTCTTAGGGAAAGGTTCCCATTAATTTTATCAAAGATAAATTCTTCTAAATTTATTCTTTAATCTTCCTTTGGATATCATTTCGAACCATGTTAAGGTTTTCCAAACTAGTCGGGATTAGCGAACCACACAGAAGTAATCAATAATTTTATTTCCCAACCCCAACCTATACATCCCATGGAGAAAAACTAGTAATACTTCATATCTAACACCACGGTGTCATCGGTAAATATTAATTACCATTTCACGTTCAAATCTAATTAAAGATTTAACTATCGCTTTGGAGCAAAACTGGTGATACTCCATTCTCGATCATCTCAATCTAATTAAAGATTAATTAAAACTCCACTTAGTTTTAATCTTCCCAAAAATTAATATCCTGTCATTAGCTGGGTTAAAGAACCAATGTCGTCTAAAACACAGTTCACGATAAACCCAAAATCACATTCCGTTGTTAATCTAGTTAAAGAACATGTGTTATTCAAAACACCGCTCACGATAAACCCCAAAAACCAATTTGAATTCAATTCCAATTAAATACTAATTAACTGGAAAATTTCACTAAATCTTAATTAAAAGATTTATTCTTTTCTAAACTGGATTCAAGAACAGTGTTATTCAAGACACCATTCACGAAGAACCCTAAAATCCCATTTGATATTAAATACAAGGCTATGAATAGAAAATACATCGGCTTATATTCAATGTCAAATTCTGAAACCAACAAATATCGTATTGGAAATAAAGACATAAATATATCTTTTAAATTTCCACCACCATATCTATATAATCACGAAATCCAACATCGAAATATTCCAAAGATAATTTCGATTCAAATCCATTCCAATTCGTACGTTGGGAATTCTGGGTTATTTTCAAAACCATTTCAAATCCAATTTATTTATTCAAAAATATTGGATTATAATTCAAGTTCATAACTAGTTCATTTCGATAAAAATATATTTTTATCCTTTCAAATGTGGAATTTTTCATCCTTGTTCTTTTTAATTCATATATTTTGATTTTACACAAATTATTAATATTTATAATAATTTTATCAAGACCCGTACAGTCGGTTTTCAATAAAGGCCACCGAACTGCACTTACAGCGGCCTTTTCCAAATTTGATTTGGACATAATTCCAAATCCAACCGTTAGATTTCAAATTTCTAATATTCATTGGAAAACTCTTTTTGATACGAACCCAACGGTTCTGGTTTCAGGAGAATCTGACGGATTAATCTCCCGTAACGTCAATTCGAAGTCAATGGTCGAAATTCGCGAACTGCCGCGGCGCGGCACGTTATATTCCGGCCATTTAATATATGTATTATATATATTTCATCGATTTCAATTCTAAACATATTTTATAAATCGTTTAAATTCGTTTTAAAAATGATTTCAACTTCATGTTCAATTTTAAATCAAAATTGAATATTCCATACCATTAATATATAAATGATAATATTTTCAAAACGTTATATTTTGAAATCACTTCCTTTTTCTATATTCATTATAAAAACGAATATAATCAGTATAAGTACCATTCGCGTCAAAATGGCGCATATCTTATCAACACGACTTTATATATTTCAATAACTTCGTTATTCTATTCAACAAATGATTATTTTCTTCAACACATGAATATATATTTTCAACACATGAATATTCTCAACACATAAGTATTGTCAACACATGACTATTTTTGTTATTTAATATATTTTATAAAGTTATGTTTTTTATCATTTAATTCTTAATCAGACTCCAACTGTAAATTAGTAAGAGAACGATTCCTTAAGTATTAACCCCGAAGGCCGAAACCAACATCAGATCAATACCCAGGAAATCACTCATCTTATCTAGTTTCCAGCTAGTTTCTAATTTTAAATATGATAAAGATGTAAATATTATTGTTAAAATATTTCGTTAAACACATGATAAGTTTCAACACATGAATATTCTCAACAAATGAGTATCGTCAACACATGACTATTTATTCTATTCAACACATGAATCTTTATTTTATAATATTCTTTATTTTCCAAATTGGAATGAGGCCCAATCATTTACCATATAATGTTAATTATATGGATTCCATACAACACATGTATATAATAGCAACGATAACTAATCAACCATCATCCAAAGTGCACCACACAACTGCATAAGCATTCATTATAAATAATTAACGCTTACACAGTCTGTCAACCAATCGATCAACATACAACTAAATAATTGGGATTAGTGTATGCCAAATATCATCCCAACACCCGTGTGGGGTTTCAAATCAACAAAGACCGAATAGTATTTGTGCAGTTGGGCGATGTGTAAAATTTATCGTCCCAATCAATATCAGTCAAATGGGTGTACATAAACAAATCGTTCGATTTGTAAATGAATATTTATTTATTCACATTCACGTTAAAAAATTTTAACGATAAATAATTTATTTCATTCCACCACACACAATCAATTTTCACAACAAAATCAATCAAACAAACAAGTCGTCCATGGTCTGTGGACGACGGGCGTCGGGTGCTGCTAAGCGCCGTCTGCATCATAGTATATATTTTAACTAGAAAACAAGAATTAAATTGAGAAGTTCTCACCAAGGGTTCCACTCAGCCATTCTCTATTTCTGAACGGTATGGATTCCATTTTGATTTCTGTCGATACCATCGCTATCTTTTTCCGCTGTTCACATTAAAAATCACATTTTTATATTGGCATTTCATATATAAGAAATCATATATTTTTATCACTTCATTCCAGTTAAAAAAAAACCATATTTTATTTATAATTCATATATTTTTACAACGCTCCTTCCTATATAAAAATTAAATTTTTATATTTCTATCTCTTATATAAAGATCAAAATTTTATTTCGACACTATAAAAATCACGTTTTTATTTCAACATATATATAATAAAAATCAGGTTTTTATTTCGCTACATATATAAAAATTATATTTTTATATTCTCTATTATATAAAATTCTATTTTCAATCCACTACTCATATAAAAATCGAATTTTTATTTCGCTGCAACATATATTAAAAATATATTTTTATATTCTTTGTCTTATAAAAATCACATTTTTATAATCTCTACTATATAAAAATCATATTTTTATTATTTCTATAATATAAAAATCATATTTTTATGTCTCTATAATATAAAAATCATATTTTTATTATCTCTATAATATAAAAATCATATTTTTATTATCTCTATAATATAAAATTCATATTTTTATTGCTCTATATAAAAAAAATCTGATCTTTCTATTCTCTACATTCATAAAAAAAATTTGATCTTTCTATTCTAATATTTTCATATAAAAAAATCACATTTTTAAAACGATGTTAATATTAAAAAATCGTATTTTTATATAATTAAAATTTATATCGTTTCATTATCAAAAAAATCAAGTCTTTATATTTTTAAAAACCATATCTTTTTACATTACGTTAATTATATAATTTATTAACATAAGTGAATAAAATGGAAGTAAAAATACTCATAATTTTGGTGTAAAAATCGCATCATTGGTCGGAGAGGGGTCAACAGTGGTTGTGGGTGATGGAGGAGGGGTGGCACAGGTGTCAGAGCGTCGAAGAGGGGTGCGGGGGGGACGGGGGTGCGGCCAGCGATTGGTGGGCCAAAGGGATGTGGCGGCTTCAAATTAGGGATATAGGGGTTTGCGTTCTTCAAATCGAAGAAGAGGGAGACACAATGGAGGGTAAGGATCGAAGGAGGGGGTTTTTGTGGAGGTCGACGGCAACGGCTTGGGGGGGGGGAGCGCGACGTCAACGGGACCGGGGGGTAGGGAGCGATGGGGTTCTGAAATTTTTTAGGGGGGCGGGTTTTTTTTTGCTCGATGGAAATAGCAGAGAGAGGGGGGCATAGGTAAATATATAATTAATTTATTTTATTATTTCCTTAATTTCAAAAAGTTATATTTTTATTCGAACCCCAAATCGAACCCAATGACTATCATCTCTAGCTAATTACCTCCATTCCGAACATAATGGGATATGTATCGTAAGTCAGTTCGGCCGCTTCGATCAGTTTCCGTCAAAATCAAAATATAAATCTATATATTGAATTTGAACGCACATTTCAATTTACCGGGGCCACATATGGATTCTAAAAATTCCCAAAAAATATTTTCCAGCTTCGTATTGACGATACGGTTTTAAAAAAATTAATTTTGTCAAATTCTGAGACCGTTTGAAAAATGGCCATTTTCTGGTCGATCGAAATTGACTGAAACTGTCAAAACACATTTTCATTTGCCACGCTCACACATTGATTTCAAAAAATTATGAATTTTGGAATCTAGCAATCACTAGACATCCCGGATCCAACATAAATGGTTTCGTCGAAAACCGAGGTCGTTTGCAAAATTTCCATTTTTAAGAGCCAGAATTCCATAGCGACTATTCTTTATTTTCAACTAGACGTAACTTTTGATTCGCGCTATGAAATTTCAATTTTTCGGATTCGTTGGAAAGATATTCTCAAATAGATTCTAATATTTTTAGTTTCACTAAAATTTGATTTATTTTGAATCCTGTACATTCATTTGAACTTTGAAATCGAATTTTCAAACTACCGCGCCATTTTCAATTCCTTTTATATTTAAAATAAAATATTTATATTCTAACATCGATTCAAATAAATATATACGTTCTAATTCTGATCAATAAATTTCTCGTCGTTATTATTTAAAATAAATCATTTTAAATATTCAAAATTCATCAAAATTGCCAAAATAAAAATTTTTAATTGGCTCAAAATTTCTGGGTTGTTACACCATAGCCTTCTTCGTTTCCGGATCCCAAATCCGATAGCCTTTGACGCCATCCATATAACCGAGAAAATTCCTTTGGAAGCTCTAGGTGAGAGCTTATCATTCCCCGGATCATGCACATAAACAGGACTGCCAAACATACGAAGATAACTCAAGTCAATGCTCTTCCCTGTCCACACTTCCTCTGGAATTTTGTTATCAATAGCTGGGCACGGAATTTGATTAATAATATGCACTGCGGTTGACAAAGCTTCGGCCCAAAATTCCTTAGATAGACCCGATGTCAATCTCAAGCATCGAGCTTTCTCTAGAAGAGTTCGGTTCATTCTTTCTACCACTCCATTAGATTGCGGATCTCTCGATGTAATAAAATGCCTCCAAATACCATGATGCATGCAAAATTTCAGAAATTCTCCGGAAACATACTCGTCGCCATTATCAAACCCAAGAACCTTCAAAGTCTTTCCGCTCTCATTCTCAACAAGAGCCTTCCATTCTTTGAATCTTTCAAATTCCTCCGATTTGGCCTTCATTATACACACCCAAACCTTCCGAGAGAAATCATCAATAAAAGAAATGTAATATCTTGCTCCTCCCAAAGAAGCTACAAGCGCTGGTCCCCAAAAATGCACGTGCACATACTCAAGAATCCCTCTTGAATCATGTTTTCCTTCACCGAATGATACTCTAGTTTGCTTCCCCATGACACATTCCTCGCAAAACTCCAACTCGTTGAAACTCTCACCATCAATCATCTCCCTTCGACGAAGAACATCTAAACTCTTCTCCGAGACATGACCTAATCTCAAATGCCACAGCCGTGTCGCATCTAAGCCATAAGAACTATCAACACTGATACAAGCTTCGCCTTCCACGGTCACTCCTTGAAGCAAATAAATACCATGAGTTCTAGCACCCTTCATAACCACAAGCAGACCCTTCGAAACCCTCAAGCTACCACTCTCAAAAGTGATCTTGCAACCTAAAGAATCCAACTGTCGCAAAGACATAAGTGACTTCCGTAGTCCCGAAACATAACACACATTAGTGAGAGTACAAACCACTCCGTCAAACATTCGAATTTACATGGATCCACTGTCTTTCGACTTGCAAACTGCGCCATTTCCCATAACAATTGATTTTCCTTCCCAATCAACATAAGAAGAAAAACAATTCCTATTAGGCATCATGTGATATGAAGACCCCGAATCAAGCACCCATTCGCTGCCCTGAAACATTCGATGCTACAGTCGACAAAACATCTACATCTTCTCACCAACATCTCTCTCCACCGCAACTAATGAAGATGCTACTTCCTTCTTCCCCTTGTCTGGGCAATCATTCTTCCAGTGACCAGTTTTCTTACATATAAAGTGCTTGCCATTTATTTCTTTTGACTTTCCTCTTCTACCGGGCTTCCTAGACTTAGAACGCCCCCGGATTCCCTTCTTCTCTGACTTTTCTTTCTTCGCAAATAAACCTTGACCATTACCAGCACCACAACTACCATCACTCAGCTCCTTCATCTGATATCGCAATTCCTCACTAAGAAGACCCGTCTTGACATCATTTAGAGTCAATGTATCCCGGCCACAGATCAAGCTATTTGAGAACCCAGTATAGCGCTTAGGCAGCAAACATAGCAATATCATCGCCTTCTTCTCCTCCTCAATCTTCAAATCTACCGCTTTTATATTCATTAGCAAATTATCAAACACATTTAAGTGCGCCTTTAGCGAAGTTCCTTCCTTCATCTTATAGGTAAAGAAAGTCCGCAACAAGATCAGTCGATTTGTGAGTGACTTCTTCGTATAAAACTCCTCCAATTTGTTCCAAATACCTTTAGCAGTCGTCTCATCGCTAATTTCAGAAATAACATTTTCCCTCACGGCAAGTTGAAGTGTAGTGAATGCCCACTCTTTCATTTCTTCACTCTCCACATCTGAGATGTCCTTTGGTAATAAATGCATATCAGACACCACTCGATGTAGCCGATTCCGCCTAAGAACCACTTTCATCTTCCATTGCCATTTTCGAAATCATTATCACCAATCCACTCATTGACAACCAATTGTGAACCAGCAGCTGCATACGACCTACGTACATAAGGAGCTACACCACTTGGACCAAATGTTGAGGCACTGTTTGAATCTGATTCCGGCATTTTTTACTGCTATCTACCAACACCATTGCTCTGATACCAAACATTGTGGAGAAATTTTGATTCAAGACTGCTCAAATCAAAATCCCCAACACCGCGGAAAACAAGATCGTGGTAACAGTGAAAAAACAACCAATTGATATATCAAAACAATCTCAATCTTATCCAAGCCAATCACAACCACCAAACAATGGAAATAATAGAGCAATAATAAGAAACTAAATCACAAAGGAATTTATAGTGGTTCCGCCGACGTCTTGTCAGTGTACATCCACTTTGAGAGAGAAACCTTTATTAATATCTGTTAGCCCACTTTGTGAACTGGGCAACACAAAGTCAAGATGTGAAATATGGAAAAAACTTGGGAAGTATTGAAGCAGGTCGGATCGAAGCAGCGTATCGGTTCAGATCGGATAAGGTCTTCTGTTCGGATCGGTGAACAATCACTGTTGGAATCAGAGAGGCACAGCTGTTCGGATCGGAGGGCAATCTACTTCAAGTTGGATCGAAAAGCCACCCAGTTGCTACAGAAATAGATCAGAGCGGAGCAGAGTAAAAAGGATAGAGAATTGGCCCTGAGTTAATCCTGGTCGGATCGGAGATGCCGATCCGAACCCCATGAGCATATCCCTCTGATCCGAACCCATTTTACACGTCACTTTCCTGCATGAGCGCCTTGTTATTCGGAGCGGCTATGACCAGTTCCTACCCACAACGTCCACTGTTCTGATGCGTTGTCAACACAGAAATCCATCCGAACCCGAGGCTAATGGGATGGATGACACGTGGCTCCGATCCGGATTGGGTTCTGAGCAAATTCTCACCTATAAATACCCCGTCTGGATACAAAGAAAAGGATCTTTTTTCTGGGACTTTGAGAGTTCAACCACCTTCATAACCCGAATTCCAGCACTCCCGGAAAATCCAAATCTTCTTTCATTATTTGTTTTTAGACAATTGAGTGATTGTAAGTGAGTTGTGAGAGAAATCAAGTGAATATTTCATTGTATCTGCAACTAAATCATTGAAAATAGTTAAAGACAAGTGGACGTAGGCATTTCTTCGCCGAACCACTATAAATCCTGTGTGTTAATTTTTATTTTTGATCTCGTTTCATTTTACTTTTAATCAATTTGGGTGTTAGAACCACTTTTTGGTCTAACATTTTGGTGCTTTCACTGAGAAACTCATCCGAATTCTTTGTTTTTCGGGATTATCATTCTACTTTTTGGACCGTTGAGTTCAAAGAAGTTAATCCTCAAGTTTCAACGCCCTTGGATATTTGTTGAAGTAATTGTCGAAGAATCATGGCCAAAGGAAAAGGTAAAGAAGTTCAATCTGGTCGAGGAAATGGAGCTGGCGAAGATCAGCAGAATGCGGTTGTGGCAAGGTCTCGTGGGCAGAGTTCAGCAGCAGGACGAACCGATGCAGGAAATCCGAACCGCCTCCAGGGGGAGAGCTCCGATCCGATCCAGGTAGGAGATTCTGAAGCAGTGCATTCCCCCAACCTGAACCGACCCGAGCAACTTGCCATGTACCAACCCGACCAGGCTCCCCAGCTCCGAACCGACCCGATCTCCCATCACCGATCTGACCCGACACTTGGTGATGTTGGAACCTCAACTTGAGTCCCTACAAATGCTCCGATTCCAGCCACCAGGGTCAGCGACCAGGTCAATCCATCTGCGCCCATTACTCAAGGAGATTTCTCGCGCTTACTTGACATGCTTGAGAGTACAAGGGAGGCTATAAAAGTCCACGAGCGCACTAATCTCATGATGCAGGAAAATATGAGGCTCATGAGCAGGGAGATTAGCGAACTCCGTCGACAGAGAACCCCATCACCGGTTCGTCACACACCAGTGGATCAGTCTTCATCTTCCGAGGAAGAGCGGCCCCGTGAACGAAGGCCGCTCGAACGACCTCAGAATGTGGAGCAGCTGACATTCGGGTCTTTGGGTCTCGCGAGGATATCGCACGAGCACTAGGAAACAATGATCCCATTCGGGGGCAAAGGCTCCAGTCCCCTCCTCCCGAGATCGACCGGGAGCATAGGGAACGGAATAGATCAGAAGCGGCTCGAAGAAGAAGGGCATCTCCTGAACAAGAGCCCAGAAGGAATCCGGATACTAGGGCCAGGGAACCTGAACGGCCCCTAACTAATGCTGATGTACAGTAAATGGTGCGCCAGATCATGTCCGAGAGCCGGAACTATACAAATGAAGATTATGGCATTGAGCGAAGCCATACTCCATTCACAGACGATATCCTCGACTTCCAGTTTCCCCGGCGTTTTAACCTACCACAGATGGACAAGTACAACGGGAGAACTGATCCGGGACAGCATTTGATGCGATACTCGTGGCTCATGAATGCTGCTGCTGCCCCTGATGAAGTGAAGTGTAAAGCATTCCCAATCTATTTAGAAGATGTGGCGCTGTTCTGGTTTACCCGACTTCCCCCCCGTTCTATTTCGAATTACAGGGAACTGAGCGAACGTTTTATGAATCAGTTCCGACTCCATACCCGAAAGTTCAAAAGTGTTATTGAATTATCAAGAATTAAGCAGGCGCCAGGAGAGTCTTTGAGGTCGTATCTTGGCCGCTTTAACTTAGCTGTGACTGAAGTTAGTGACCCTCATGAGCCCACCATTCTGATGGCATTAAAAGAAGGAGTCGATCCTGAATCCGAGTTCGGGGATTACCTTTCTGGGAAGACACCCTCCACAAGAGAGATATTCTATGAAAAAGCCTATATTTATTTAAGACGAGAGGAGGCCAGGGCAAACTGAAAGAGAAAGTCTAAAACGGCTTCAAAAGAAAATGTGCAGAGTAACGTCGCCGTGAAGCAGTCTGGGGAAAGTTCCGGAAAGGTTGAAGTAAATGTAGGTAACAAGGGTGGAAACAACAATGTTGGAAACGGGGGCAACAACAATAATCGTCATGCGAACGGTAACAGAAGAAATAGAAATAGAAATAGGGGAAGTGATCCTAACAAAAGACCCCGATTCCAGACCTACGAGAATTATACACCATTGAACGACATCATGGAGAATATTTACCTGGATAGGTACAACGTTTTGCAATATGAAAGACCGCCACCTCGTGATTCGATAGATAAAGAAATGGCGACTGGGAAGTTTTGTTTGTTTCATGGAACTCATGGGCATTCAACCAATGAATGTCGGCATTTGAGAGATGTGATTGAGAAGCTGCTGCGTGAAAGGAAGTTGGATGAATACAAGGTTGCCCCGAGGGACAGGGGGCAAGGAGAGCAGGCTCCAAAACAGATTCTACCTGCTCCCAAGCCTACAGCGCAGCAGAAAGGTAAAGGAATTGTTATCAACTCCATAGTGGGTGGACCTCACCCGGCAATCCGTAGTTTCAGAGCGATGGATCAATATGTAAATGCTGCCAAGCACATAGATGTGAATGAAGGTGATGATTTGGAGGATATCACCCACATAAAACAATAGAAGACCATGTTTGACGACGTGGTATTCCGCAGCAGAGATAATACTGGGATCCAATCACCCACTGATGATCCGTTGGTTATTACTACCACCATTGGGCCGGCCTTGGTTCATAAGGTATTAGTAGACAAAGGAAGTTCTGTCAATATTTTATTTAAAAAGTCATTCGATCAAATGAAGCTTGAATCTGAAGATTTGAAGCCATGTGAAGGATGGATCAGAGGCTTCAACGGGGCGTCAACAGCTCCCATGGGATACATAGAATTGCCCGTTACCTTGGGGCAAGGAGAACGCCGAAGAGTGCGGATGCTTCAGTTCGTAGTATTGGATGTGGATTCGCTTTATAATGCATTTCTGGGGAGGCCTGCCCTTGCTGAGTTCAGAGCTTGTATCGCCCCTTGGTGTTTATTGCTTAAGTTCCCAACCGAAGCCGGAACTGGAGTAATGAGAGGGGATCAAGTTTCCGGAAGGGCCTGCTATGTTGCCGAATTAAAGATATTGATGAAAGGACTTAACGTCAAGAGTAAAGATGCCTCGTCTCCCTCAAAGGGGGGTTCGGCATAGCAATTAGAGAAATCGACCCCGAAGGAGTTGCCCAAAGGAACGCCTGAAGACCTGGATCCCAGAAAAGACGAGGAACCAGAGGCTAGAAATGCAACTCCTAATGAAGCAACAGTGGAAATTCCCATTGATGAAGCTGATCCGGCAGAAGTTTTGAAGATTGGTTCTCAATTGGATCCACGTCGAGCCAAAGAACTAACGGACTTCTTGAATGCAAACTTGGACGTGTTTGCCTAGACCCATGCTGACATGTTTGGGATATCGCCATCCATTATAAGTCACAAATTAAATGTAAACCCGAAACATCCGCCTGTGAAGCAAAAGAGACGTATGTTGGGCCCAGAGAGGTCGGCTGCTCTCAAAGAGGAAGTGGAGAAGCCGAAGCAGAACGGATTTATTCGAGATTCGACATATCCCGACTGGGTATCGAATCCCGTCTTGGTAAAGAAGCCGAATGGAAAGTGGCGGACTTGCATTGATTTTTCAGATTTGAACAAAGCTTGCCCAAAAGATAGTTTCCCACTTCCCAGGATTGACCAGCTTGTAGATTCAATAGCAGGTCATGAACTTCTCTCTTTCATGGCTGCATATTCCGGATATAATCAAATTCCTATGCACGTGCCAGATCAAGAGCATACGAGCTTCATTATGAATTTGGGGTTATATTGTTATGTTGTAATGCCATTCGGATTGAAAAACGCCGGAGCCACTTATCAGCGCTTGGTGAACAGAATGTTTTATAATCAAATAGGGAAGACTATGGAAGTTTATGTGGATGATATGCTTATCAAATCGAAACAGTCCTCCAGCCATACGCAAGACTTGGCGGAAATGTTTGGTATGTTGCGAAAATATCGGATGAAGTTGAATCCTCTGAAATGCTCATTTGGAGTGGCATCGGGAAAGTTCCTAGGCTTCATTGTGAGTTCCCGAGGAATTGAAATCAATCCTAGCCAGATAGCAGTGATTAGAAACATTGAAGAGCCGAGGAGAATTAAAGACGTCCAAAGTCTTGCAGGGAAAGTAGCTGCGCTGAGTAGATTCATCTCCAAAGCCGCAGACAAATGCGTTCCGTTTTTTTATTTGATTAAAAGAGGAAAGAAGAACTTCGAGTGGACTCCGGACTGTGTTGAGGCCTTTCGAAATTTATTGGAACTACTAGAGAAACCGCTGATTTTGTCAAAGCCAGTGGATCACGAAGAATTGTTTGTTTACTTGGCAGTCTCGGCTCACGCCGTTAGCACAGCTCTGGTACGAGAAGAAGACAAAGTACAAAGGCCAGTGTATTATTTAAGCAAGAAATTAGCAGCGGCAGAGCGCAACTACCCAAAGATTGAGAAGCTCGCTTACAGCCTCCTAATCGCATCCCGAAAACTTCGTCACTATTTCCAAGCTCATCCAATAACAATATACACCGACCAGCCCTTGAGGCAGGTGTTGCAGAGACCCGAAGCATCGGGAAGGTTGATCAAATGGAATATAGAATTAAGCCAATTTGATTTAAATTTTCAACCACGAAAGTCGATCAGGGGGCAAGCTCTGGCAGACTTTATTGCGGAGTTCACCATCCCAGAGGAGGAAATAATCGATGACAGAGTGGTTAAGTCCGAGGATAAGTTGAAGATAGATCCATGGAAGCTATACACAGACGGAGCTAAGAACGACCGAAGGTCCGGAGCTGGAATCGTCTTAGTCACTCCTGAAGGACGGTCGTTATATTACGCTCTACGATTAGAGTTCTCAGCGACTAACAATGACTCTGAATACGAAGCCCTGATTGCCGGGCTGAAGCTTGGTAAAGACCTCGGAATAAAAATTTTGGACATATTCTGTGACTCTAAAATCGTTGTTTGCCAAGTACGAGAGGAATTTGTGGCTCGGGGACCTCGACTTATTGCCTACCTCAGGAAAGTGAGAGAGCTATTGAGTAGCGTGGAGCGGTACAATATAACACACATAGCAAGAGCCGAAAATCAGAAGGCGGATAGGTTGGCAAAGCTGGCTAGTTCCGACAATCCAGAAGAGACTGAAATAATTCCAATTGAAACAATGGAATCGCCAAGCTTTGAGTCGATGGAAGTTGAGTTCACTTTCGAAGCGGAATCGGAGAAGGAGTCGTGGATGACCCCAATTAAGAACTTCCTTAAGAATGGGACACTCCCATCGAAGAAGAGTGAGAAAAGGGTTGTAGTTCGCAAGGCTGCCAGATATGTCATGCAAGATGATACTCTTTATAGGCAAGGATTTTCTATGCCCCTGTTACGATGTATTGCACACGACGACATCAAACGTGTACTAAGAGAAGTGCACGAAGGTGAGTGTGGAGATCATACAGGAGGTCAGACTTTAGCAAAAAAGATATTACGATATGGATACTTTTGGCCCAAAATTAACAAAGATGCAGCTGATTATTCACGACGCTGTGATAAGTGCCAGAGATTCGCCAAAATCCCCAGAGCACCGTCGACCCAACTCAAATCAATGGTGAGTCCTTGGCTATTTGCCACGTGGGGAATTGATATCATTGGAGTTCTACCAATTGCTAAAGGAGGAGCGAAATATGCAATAGTCGATGTGGACTATTTTACGAAGTGGGTGAAAGCTGAGCCCTTGACCAAAATCACGGCAAGAAAGGTGATAAGTTTCGTGGTTAGAAATATTATATGCCGGTTCGGGATCCCAAGGACCATTATAACTGACAACGGAACCCAGTTTGATGGTACTGAATTCAGAAATTTCTGCCAGAAGTATAAGATCGACAAGCGATACACTGCGGTTGCTTATCCGCAGTCGAATGGGCAAGTTGAGGCAATAAACAAAGTAATAAAATCCATCCTCAAAAAACGGTTAGAGCACGCAAAGGTAAAATGGGTTGACGAATTGCCCCTAGCTTTGTGGGCATATCGGACAACATTTAAGACGGCTACTGGTCACACCCCTTTCTCTCTCTCCTTTGGTTCAGAAGCAGTAATTCCGGTTGAGCTGGAAGTTCCTTCCCACAGGGTGACATATTATGACCCGATGACGATTCGGGCACTCTTACTTGAGTCTCTTGATGAGGTCGAAGAAAAAAGGGACGAAGCAGATTTGCGTGCGGCAAGACATCGACGTCAGATGGCACGCTATTACGACAAAAAAGTTCGCCTCAGGACTTTTGAACCAGGAGATTTGGTGCTAAGGAGAGTCTTTCCATCCCTTCCTCACCTCGGTCCAAAGTGGGAAGGACCCTTTGTCATCCAACGGAAACTTGAAAAAGGAACCTTCAAGTTAACGACCGTAGATGGCGAAGAAGTCCCTAGAGCAAGGAATGCCCAACACTTAATGCGATATTTGGATTAGAAATGTTGTACTCTTTGTTATTTTTCTTATGAACTCTGTAATAAGGCATGACTTACCTTGGGAAAATCTGACGATATGAATAAAGGACTATAAAGTGGATGTAGGCTACGACTTAGCCGAACCACTATAAAAATATTGTGTGTTATTTACTTTTATGCATTATATATATACATTCATCGATCATTCTGTTGTGATTATGGAATACAGGATGATTCAAAACCAGAAAAGGTTGAAGACAGTTTAAACATAAGAAAAAGGACAACGACTATTTGTGCGACAAGACATAAAAGAATGAGAAAACGACATTCTTAACTCTAACTCTCCAGAGAGAGATTATAAAAGTGTCTCCGACTGAGCGCTGAAAAAGAAATTCTTCCCTTAACTCTAACTCTCCAGAGAGAGAGAGTATAAAAGTGTCTCCGACTGGGCGCTGAGAAAGAGATCTTTCCCCGCTGAAAGACCGGGGAATGAATAGATTGTTGAGCTCAAACTCTAACTCTCCAGAGAGAGGGAGTATAAAAGGACGGGAAGACGACGTCCTCTGAGGCATGAAGGTGCACCCAGACAAGGGACCGCCTCAGTAAGAACTCTAACCTGGGTATAAGACAAGAGAGTATAAAAGAAATGCCAGAAAAAACGACAGGCACTGACAACACAGGAAATGCTATCCCGTCAGAAAATCGGGAGCATTCAGATTGTTTGATTAAGCATTAAATAATTTGTGAGAATTGACTGGGGGCATATATGTTTACGCATATTTCCTCCCTCCGTAACTTCATTTTATAACTATAGTAAGACATGCATTTTTACATAAGTGCAGAACTACTGACAAACAGACATTGCAGAAAATGAATTATTTTTTATTTATTTACGAATGAATGAATTTGTACAGGAGAGTAGCTAAAAAAGAAGGTGCAAGAGCCGCTCTTGTAGCAGCAGTTGTTGTTTCACTAAATGCTAAAACGACACAAGGCAATCCACTATTTAGATTTCGAGTGAGCCTTGGACTTCTTGGCGGCTTTCCCCGCATCCTTTGCTTCTTTCTCGGCCTCTGTCAAGATTCGTTTTGATTTCTTATTTCCTGAAGATGCGGTGCTGGAACCGGTAGACTTCTTCCCGGAGGGCGGAGCGCTGGAATCAAGAGAAGATTTTTTAGCGAGTTCCTCTGTAATAGATCTAGATGAGAGCTTAACAACTAACCTTGATCCCGCATCCACAACTGCGAGGGGCTTGAGGGCTTCAGGGTCTAGTTCTTCGGCTTTTAATTGCAAGCGTTTGTCTTGATCAGCTTTCATTGCAGCCAAAGTAACATCAGCAGCATTTTTTGACTCCCCGACTATTGCAACTTCTGGTTCCTCCTCATGACCTCCGTCACCGCCATCATCCCTTAAAGCTGCTATCATTTCTTCATCATGGGGAGTGTCGGCCTTAGTCGGCTCACTTCTTTCTCCCAAGTCTATAGGAGCAGGCTTGTCCTCCCCTCCTCTTGCCTTTTCCATAGGCTCTACCCCAGCGGTGGCTCCTTGAGTCACATCTGTCTTTCCGGATGGCTCAATACCTACAGAATGAGAAGCAACAGTTATCAACTCAGGCGAAAACAATGGGTTTTTCATCGATTGCTCAATCACGTGGCGAAAGGTAGAAATAGCCTTGACAAATTGAGGAGAAAAGGTAGGGATACCTTCCGAAGACTTCTCAGCGGGGGTAACTGCTGTCTCTGATGCCATTTCAGGGATTGGAGATAGCAGAGTTGGTCGGGGGATTCCTGGATTTTCAGGGTCATACCCCTCTACTTCCGAAGTCGCGGAGGCAGCAGAAGAGGAACCAGTCTCGGGAATGTTTTTCTGTTTAATCCTCCGCCTCTCTTCTTCCATAGCCTCAGCAATGAGGCGGCGCCCTTCAGCCAGGCGTTCTGGCTCATCATCCTTCAAGTATTTTTCCATTAGCTTATCCTCATCGATGGAATCGACTTTGAGCTCCTCTTTTTCCCACTCGACGATCTGATTCCATACTTGAACTAGAGTGGATGGATAATCCTCGATCCAAGAAATGTTTCAGCGACGGATGATATGTGCGAAGAATTCAATCATTAATTCGCTGAAACCCTGAATATCAGCCTCTGCCTCTGACAGTTGTTTGCGGGCTTCCTCCGCAGATTTGATAGCACACTCAACATTGCCCTCAGCCAGGGCAGCTCTGTTATCTGCCTCCAATAGCTTTGAAGCCAAGTCAGCATTCTTCTTTTCTAGTTCAGCATTCCTCTATGCTAACTCAGCATTTTTCCGTTCGAGGTCAGTATAAGCAAGGCGTGTTTTAGCAGCTTCTGACTTAGCCTCATCAGCTTGCTTTTTTAACTCAGACCGCTCTTGAGTGTGAGATTCAAGCAAGTCATGATAACATTTTTGCATATCCTCAAATTGTTGTTTGAAGTTGGTAGCGTCCCTCTGAGCAATAGCAAGCTGGGCCTGTGTGTCCACCAAATCTTTACCAAGGTTCTTTAAGGCCTTAGCATCTTCTTCCGCGGTTTTTTGCATTGAGTCAGCATTCATGATTAGAGTACGGATAATTCTGGAAAGATTGCGTGAATATTTAAACATCTCAGAATACTGTTTTTCAACCGCGTCTATCTTTGCTTTGGCCTCATCTGCCCACTTAGAAGAAATAGGTTCAAGGGCAGGTAAAAAAGTCAAAGTCTCGAAGTAGTGTTCGGGAAATTGCTCCTCCAAATACGCCCGCTTTAGTGCAGTTTCCGCATCTAGTGGGGGAGGAGCGGGGATCGTCAATTCAGTGACCCTGTGTGTGGAGGATTCAGTAGTTTCTTTGTCTGTCCTAGGCCGTTTAGTAGCAGGGACCTTGCGCTTACTTCGAGACTCAGTATCTTTTGGAGGGCTTCTCTCTCTACTGCGCTATTCGTGGGAAGAGGTGGAGTCTTTCGATTGTGGCCTTTCCTCTTCCCTACGGCTTTGATAACCTTTGTACTTCTCTTGATCCGACCGAACGGGAGAGCGAGAACGTGAGGGTCGAGAACGATAGGGATCATAAGGCCTTCTCTCCTCCCTACCGCGATCATCACGGCGATCATACTCGATATCCTGAGGTGGATTAGACATGCTGCGGCGAAGCTTTCTGATATCATAGTAGGATCGAGACATCATACCTGCACAATAAGACAAACGAAATTCAGAATCAATGGATTCACGGAGAAAGAGATGCAATGAATGCTAATGTTGTTGTATAAAGTGTGTCCTAAGTGGTGTGTTTCCCCCCAACCAACCCGAGTCTGAAGCTAGACTAGTACGGGCAGGCACTTTGGCCTTAGCAGGAGTGGTCTCTTCAGAAGAGGTGAAGACTAAAGGATCCTTCCTAAAATCCCCTGAAGTGTATATAGTTTCAGGTAAGGGGAGATCCCCCAAACCCTGAAATATTGGATCATCAGTACTAGGGACATCTCCCTCGGAAGCATTAAGTGGAGACTCTTGGGAGGACGTTGACTTTTCCAGAGAAGTAGCCTCCTCGGGGGCAGTATAACCTTCACGATGCTTTTCGGCCAGGTTAGCCAATTCGTCATCCTGAGTAGAAGATGGAGAAGGTGAAGTTTGAAGAGGCACTGTAGGAACTCCTGAGCCTTCTCCTGTCTCTGGAACTACCTCCACTGGAGGAATATATACGTATGGAGCCGTCCCATGACCAATACTACGAAAAACGGATAACAGCCCATGAAAGTGAAGATATTCGTCCTTAAGGACTTCATCGATAGTCAAGAATTTCTGATCGCCATTAAGAAGTTGGTGCATCCGGTCAAAGAACACCTGATCTGATATTTGTTTCGGATTGTCGACTGCAAACAAAAAGGAAAACAAGTTAAGGTGATGACTCGAGTGTATAGAGCCCGAATTTAGAAAATCAGTGCTTTACTTGATTTTGTCCACCTCCTGGCACATCCCGGCTGTCGCTTCACATAGAACCATTCCAGTCTGGAATCTCCAGCTTTACTGCTGAATGGCACCGAGATTATCTTCCTCTTAGGAACAGACTCAAAATAGCAGAAAGATGGAGTCTCTCGAGTCCGATGCTTGAAGTTATAGAAGAAATGAACGTCATCGAACGTGAGCTCTATGCCTAAGATCTCACGGTATGCTATGTACAAAGTGTGCAAGTAGGCATAAGAATTGGGATGCAGCTGCATGGGGGCAATCCGCATTTGTCTTAGAAAGTCAACGATGAAGGGAGAAAATGGAGGGATAGCGCCGACCATACACATCAACCGAGTGACCGCCATATATCCTTCTGGAGGGTTGTGGGGACGGTCAGAGCTTGAAGGCACTAGAGTGTCCCTTTTCATTATCCCATATTTCAAACAAATTCGAGTAAGTCGGTCGTTATCAATTGTTGATTCAACAGAATCTTGGGGCGATTCCAATATGACAGCCGATTCAAACTCATCAGGAGCCCGGTCGTCGCCAACCCCTCCTTCCTCTTCAAAACCTAAAGAAACTTCATTCTCTGAAGACACTTCGTCACTTTTATGATTTCCGACGTCGTAGTCTGAACCCTCATTATCCCATTCTGGATCCGACGGAGAAGATATGTCCTCGAGAGTAATCTTGTTAGAGGTTTCCGGGGCTTCTTTCCTCTCAGCTAGTCTGGAAGAGCGTCTGGGTCTCATGGTCATAAAACTATTGAAGAAGCAATAGCACAAATTAGAGCAAATTAGCCCGTATCCCCCCGTGTGTATGTGCAAACTAAAGTGTAAACAGTGTATACGGAAAGTGCAAAGTAAATGTTTAAAAGTGCGACGAAAAAGTTTGGCAAGTTATAAAGAGTTGAAGTAATTCTTGATGTCCAGTTACGTTCGCAAGGCACTATCCTAACTGTCCATTAAATTGAAGATCATGCCAAAAGTTGATTGGGCCAGTTAGACGAGTTTTTATGCGTTAAGGTAGACTGTGCTTCGGTTCGATTCGGGTCCATTCATTGGGATCGGATCGGGGGCGTGGCCTTAGGCTTGAATATCACATTGAAACTCAGAAATCAAAGGCGGATCGGATCGGAGGCAAAGTCCCCTAACGGTTCGGATCGGATCACGTAGTTATACTTCTCCTCCGTCATCTTACGGTCCGACCCGATCCGGTTAGGTAAGCTCCTTTTCCCCTTCTTTAAATACTTACTCCGACCCGATCCGATCTCCTGGATTTTTTTTCTTTTTTCTTTCTTTACGTGCCCCGACCCGGTCCGATTTCCTGACCTCCCTTCCTCTTTCCCTCATTTTTTCAACTTCCATGTCCCTCCGAACCGAACCGATTCTCCATCATCCTCTTCTTCTCCTTCACCCTCTTTCTTCCCTAACCGACCCCAAGGCCAATTTCGTGCCAGTTCCTCAAATCAAAACCAAGCAATTACATGCTGGTGCACTCAACTACGGATTCTCGTTCCCTCCGTTCCAACTTCAAGACGGCGACAAGTCTACTGGCGACGATGACGAGGGGGAGGGTCACGGCGGCAAGGTCATCAGAATTTC
This sequence comes from Allium sativum, assembly GCA_030737875.1. NCBI lineage: Eukaryota > Viridiplantae > Streptophyta > Magnoliopsida > Asparagales > Amaryllidaceae > Allium > Allium sativum. The sequence goes on from CM060920.1 coordinate 253,287,628, forward strand.
ATAGTTAAATCATCCTAATCGCTCACGAATCCGACTCGAGAATGATCAAAGAAGGAATTGATCAAAGTTTTATAACCTACCGATGTAATTACTTCGAGAATTAAAAGGAATTTTGATGCTTCATGAATTAGTTTTCTTTCTCTCGTTCTGTAGAATTTCAAGAGTAAAACAGTAAAAATGAAAGGAGGAAGAAGGCAGTGTTTATATAGAAGAGAAGAGTGTCTATTCGTCTCCCCATTCGGATCGGCAGCCCAGTAGAAGAATTCTCGTTCGGATCGGATGGACAGCCCAGAAGTGAAGCTTGGCCCAACAGTCCAGTGAAAAATAGAAAGGAGAAGGGATCTGTTCGGATCGGAATCCGAACCGAACCGAGTTCTTTAGCTCAGCAGCGAATTAAATTGAAATTTGAAGAAAAAGATGAAAACACAAGAAAAATCACCTTGAAGAGCGCTGTGCAATGATAGTCAAAGTATGCTCCGTCTCCAACAGAAGCATCCTTTGAGGGGGCAAAATGTTAGCCCACTTTGTCAACTGGGCAACACAAAGTCAAGATGAGAAATATTGAAAAAACTTGGGAAGTACTGAAGCAGGTCGGATTGAAGCAGCGTATCGGTTTGGATCGGATAAGGTCTTCTGTTCAGATCGGTGAACAATCACTGTTGGAATCAGAGAGGCACAGCTGTTCGGATCGGAGGGCAATCTACTTCAAGTTGGATCGGAAAGCCACCCAGTTGCTACAGAAATAGATCGGAGCGGAGCAGAGTAAAAAGGAGAGAGAATTGGCCCTGAGTTAATCCTAGTTGGATCGGAGATGCCGATCCGAACCCCATGAGCATATCCCTCCGATCCGAACCCATTTTACACGTCACTTTCCTGCATGAGCGCCTTGTTATTCGGAGCGGCTATGACCAGTTCCTACCCACAACGTCCACTGTTCTGATGCGTTGTCAACACAGAAATCCATCCGAACCCGAGGCTAATGGGATGGATGACACATGGCTCCGATCCGGATCGGGTTCTGAGCAAATTCTCACCTATAAATACCCCGTCTGGAGACAAAGAAAAGGATCTTTTTTCTGGGACTTTGAGAGTTCAACCACCTTCATAACCCGAATTCCAGCACTCCCGGAAAATCCAAATCTTCTTTCATTATTTGTTTTTAGACAATTGAGTGATTTTAAGTGAGTTGTGAGAGAAATCAAGTGAATATTTCATTGTATCTGCAACTAAATCATTGAAAATAGTGAAAGACAAGTGGACGTAGGCATTTCTTCGCCGAACCACTATAAATCCTGTGTGTTCATTTTTATTTTTGATCTCGTTTCATTTTACTTTTAATCAATTTGGGTGTTAGAACCACTTTTTGGTCTAACAATATCAATAGAAGAGTACAAGATATTGATTACAATGATCAAATTTACTGGAAAATTGGATTTTATGGAGAAAGGAATTGAAGAAGATTAGGATTGCCTAAACCCTAATTAGAATAAACCTAGATCTAATCTCTTGATTTTGTTGTATGTTCCTCCTCCTTTTGGATTCGATGTAGATTACATAGGAATAGGGAAGGAAATGGAAATTCCCAAAATTTCCTCTAGATCCGAAATATCCTCCAGACCTGAAATATCCTCCAGATCTGAAAATATCCTCCAGATCTTGAATATCCTAAAATATCTTAAGATTTGAAAATATCCTCCATATCCTAAGTATCCAAAATATCCTGAAATATCCTTTAGATCTGAAAATATCCTCCAGATCCTAAATATCCGAAATATCCTTCAGATCTGAAAATATCCTCCACAATCAAACACATAATATCGCATACTTCAACAACTATTTCATCATTATGGAGTATAATATGTAACAATAGACCTCTACTGAGTGAATGAATTTTTAGCCATCATCAATTTTAAAAGCCAAAACCATTAGATAAAAAATTCAAATAATTTGACATGAAGTGAATATATAGTTTATAAAATTATGTAAGTTGTTGGTGTACTATCCCAAAGTAGGCCGTAATAATAATAGTGCAAGTACTTATTTTTTTGAATTAGAAATATGTGTATACAAAATTCTAACCAATACAGAGGAAATTAATTTTATACAGTGTTATGTAATTTTTTTTATAAGAAAGCTCAGCAAAATGTAGAATTAACAGTTGGTGCAAAAAACAATCTGGATTGTGATTTATGATTAGGCACCTACTTGTAGTACTTAACTGAAAGGGGAACCACTTTATTATGCGACACAACAGTAATACAACATCAGCTAAAATAGGGGGGTGGATGGGTGAGTGAGCATCAATATGTGCGTAATGGACTTATCCATGCTAGCAGCTCCAGCACTTTGTCTGAAGGAAGTGCCGCCACGACCTCTGCCACCTCCTCTTCCTCCTCTGCCACCATTACATCCACCACTTCTCCCTCCTAATCTTCCACCTCGGCCTCCACTGAACCCACCATCTCCACTCTCAAGCCTCGGTCATGCCTCATCCACTGATAAATCGAATCCATCCAGTTCTGATCCATTCAACTCCAATGCTTCATTGATACTCTCTGTCCTGGAAATTCCCCCTTGGAACTGCCTGTTTCTTAATCTTTTAGAATTGAATAGCGAGTAATATGTCCACATGATCCAAAGTGTTGTTTGACAGAGTCTCGAATTGAATGCCCGTCTTGGGAACTATCAAAGCCTTTAAGAAAGAGTGTTAGACTCTGACCCTGACTTCGTCCACCCTTTTGATTAGAGTAATTGTCCTGCCTGGATTGCGTGCTTGATGAACTCTTTGCACGTGCATAATCCATCCTCACACTTCGACCCATAAGCTCTACACCATTCAACTTAGTCATTACCTTCTCAGCCTCAGCTTCATTGGAGAATTCAACATAACCAAAACCTCTGAAATTGCTTTCTAGATCTGAAACCATTTGAATATCAATAACTTTCCCGGCCTTATTAAAAACTCATATATCTCCTCCCTTCAAGCATTAAAAGATAAATTTCTTACAAAGATATTGTTTGATTTGGGGTCGCTTGAGGAAGGAGTTATTGGCTCTGATTTCGCAGATAGCATAGTCAAAGACTTCATTCCTGAACAAAATATGAAGTAAATATTTTTTTTCACTTATTAAAAATATATATAGAAGCAAGTTTTTTTAAATATTTTTATGAGCGCAAAATTTTAAGTGAAATAAAAATGAAAGAAGGTCGGTCCTTATTTTGGACTTGTTGCAACTGTGAAGAACAGTTTCTATTAGACTGACAGCTTGGTAGCTATGTAGGTAAAATATTAAGCTCATTACGTGTAAAAGCATTCAAATGCATGACTGAAAATTTTACATCAAATATAAAATATATATGAAACTAAAAATATAACTTATAAATGTGATGACATCCTAACATATGTTTCCTTAATTCTATCATTATAATTTCTTTCATATTACCTTTCCATATATCGGTCCTTTAAGTCTGCTTACGTACGTATATATCTTTTATACCAGTAATTATAGTAAGACATACATACGATTTATTACATTTATTTGTATGAATAACAGTTTTTTGCATAATGTAAGCTACCATTCATAAATAACCTAGTGCTTAAATATTTTGCATAAGTTTGATTATACATATTTTCTATGATATTTTAATGTGAAAATTATTATTTGATCTAAAATTTAAATGAAGAACGCAAAAACATAAAGCAACAATAGGTATATATATCCTAGGATAAAGGAAAAATAAATAAAACCAAACTGGAGCTAAGGGTTAGTTTCAGTCCTAATCGGAATTGATAATAGAATACATTGAAGTAATGGTCGTTAGTTGCTCAGTAGTTTGAAATAAAGAGTGTTAATTATATGGTTAGTAACTTAATGTGTTTTAAAAGTTTACTTCAATAATATTTTTGCCAGAAAGCCAGATATGAGGGAAGTACATTAAAATGCTTCGTGTAATATAAATATGATACTTAAGGGCTTTTCCTGACCAAATTAGTATCAAAGTGTTAGTTTTAGGTTGGTTACTATTCCATTCTATTTTTGAAATGTTTTACTCACCATGCACTGACGTGCACACATTGTCATATAATGTGATTACTATCATTTATGTATGAAATTAATGACACTGTATTGTTTTAACTGTGCAAAAGTAGTCATGGTCTAAATTTAGCAATACGCAAAATATGTGTTTTCATCAACTATACACATTAACACACTAATAATTTCTGCAGGATATCCATTCCAATCTCGCTATATTGTCTATGCCTAGGCTTACATATTGGTCACTGGTTAGCAATCATTTGTTTAGCATCCTCCGTTATAGCAAAGAATTCATCTATGCAAATACATAAGAGAATGAATGTAGGAGAACAATTAGCAAATGTTGGAAATGTTTTTATAAACATTAGGGGAATTATTAAAAATGTTGGAATAAGTGTATGAATGACTCCTATATGTGAATAGTCCCACATCATGGGACTACATGGAAAAAGCAAGTATTTATATTTGTTTCTAAGAAGTCATATTGGGGCCTTGGGCTCCCAATACATGCTTTGTTGTGAGGAGGGAGACCATGCATCATGACTACCACACACGCGTGCGCGACCGACCGACTCGACCCGGTTTGCTTTTAGGCTTGGGCCTTAGCTTTGTGGTGTAGACACTTATATTTTTGGACCAAAAAACACTGCTTTTTTTGAACTTTTTTTTTGGAAAATTTTATGTAACACTAATGTTTATGCAATGGTAAACTTTTGTCCCGTAGTTTCAACAGATCCGATTTTTTCTCCCACTACTCAGTAAAACCCTAATTCCCATTCCATATATAGTCTTTATTTTCAGACGAGAAAAAATACAACGAATTACATATTATCTTCTTGCCTTCGCCATTAAAATTTTCTTTAAGAAATTTTCGAGTAGTGCTTGTTTTCGAAAGTGCAAATCTACACTGATTTGTTGTGCAAGCAAATCAGTTACTGTTTTTAGAGGCTGTTTTATCCTAGAGGCGACGGCGAAAGTACGAATTGGTTTGCACCTCTAACTAGATCACCGTATCGTCTTCAAGAAAGCGACGTAGTCTGCGACTCAGCCATTGTTTCCCAACAATTTGAAGACGATCTAAAACAATGGCTTCAAACTCAATTGTAGACGATGTTGCTCCACCCTCTGCCTTCCAGATCCCTCTCGTGACTGCTGCTCCATTCAGATTTGAAGGCTTGCACTTCAAGCGATGGCATCAGATGATGGAGTTCTTCCTAACGATGAGAAAGGTGGTGGCTGCGCTGACTAATGACAAACCGCAGTGACCAGATAGACCTGACAAGGCTGATGCAGCAAAGATGGCATCATAGACTGAACAGTCAAAGCAACTACAGACCTGGACTGAACAAGATTATCTATGCAAAAAAAAAATATTCTGAATGGACTGAGCGATGACCTGTATGATTACTACAACTCAGATGAAAAGACAGCAAAGGAGATATGGGAAGCACTGAAGAAGAAGTATGATATAGAGGAGGCAGGGCCAAAGAAATATGTTGTAAGCTGCTACCTAAAATACCAAATGACAGATGATAGGTCAGTAGAGATGCAATCTCATGAGCTTCAGAAAATAGCTCATGAGATCATTTTCGAAGGTATGGCATTGGACGAACATCTTGTTGGTTTTTTTTATATGTTTTACTTTCATACTCAATTGTCAAAGAGAAATGTAGCTTTGCATGGCAGATTAGGGGTGGATTGTGAGTCCACATCACAACTTTTTGTACTTTTTAAAGATCTCCAATTCTGAGGAACACCTTCGAGGTCTTAATGTGGATCCTATCTTCATTTTGTGCAAACCTTTCAAAATTTCCCCTGGATTCCTTCCATTGATTTTTTAAGAGATCAGGGCCTATCAGTTCCATTTTGGCCTTATTTTTCTCATATCCGGTCGATGTTGTAGTCTCTACTTGTTTTGAATTGGCTAGCTAATAACATTGGGTAATTGAAATGTTTTGATAACACCACTGCCGCTAGGGAAAAGCTATTTTATGCAAAGGCTCTCATTGAAATTTCTCCCGCTAGACCTCTTCCGAACAAGAGTAAAGTTAGAGTCGCTGAGGGGTTTATGGCTGAAGTGATAGTCCAACACGGATGGAGACCATATATTTGTTCATCGTGCTATTCTTTTAAGCATTTTTTCGATGTTTGTCTATGTTAGGATGGCAGTGTTCGCATGGCCCTGGTTCCTCTTGTTGGTCGGATTCCTCTCCCTAGTCCACCTGTTCTGCGATGGGTCTTAAAGTTTTCTCCTTAGGTAATTTCACCTCCTCCTCTACATCCTGACATCGATCCTACTATTGTATATGATTATGTTACGAACTTTAATGTCTATTGTTGAATTGGGGACCGGTTTGGGTTCATAGTTTTTCTAGTATGAGATACAATCCTCTTAATGAAACATTTCATAAGTATATAAGTGATGTTGAAGGTGATGATAGGAAATTGCAATACCATATTGTGGGTGATAGTACATAGCTTATTTAAGATGGTGATATTGGAGAAATCAATAAATTAGAACTTTATGAAACCACTCCAGATATAGACTTTATCTTTCACTACCCTAATCCATGTTATATGCCCAATCTTGCTTTGGCTTTTGCTAGTTTCACTCTTATTGTGTGCCCCTTGATGATAGATTTAGATATGCCTCTTTTGAGATGGGTTTAGTTTTGATAATGTTTTAGCATTTTAGGCGCACTTTCCACTACTCCTGTGTTGTATTTCTATAATTCTATAGTACTGGAAGCATCATGCTTATCTCCTGTCTTGTATTGTCTAGTGTTCTAGCACTTCAAACCAGTTGGATGTTTTTTTCTTGTGCAGAAAATATCTTCTTCTTTTCCCTTTTCTAATAAAGAGTGGCATGGCCCACTATAAAAAGCCGACTTGTCTTTCCTAAAAATATATATTCTTTTTGGAACACAAATATTAACCTTTCCATTAATCTATTGAAATCTTTATTTATTTTATGTCTAAAGCACATAAGCATTTAACTTTTGACTCACTTGTCAAACCTATTGTTTACCTAAATTCGGTGGTTATTAACATTCTTGAGTTCTATCAATTAGGCTTTTATTGTTAGGTATCAATTTATCCTCATAAGTTGTTTTTCTATGAAAGGAATCTCTAGGATCCTCGTCTCATATCCAAATGGCACAACCTTAATGAACACCAAACTCTCAATTATTGAACACGATTAAATGGTGAAACTCATCCTCATATCCTACCACTCTTCAAGGTATACATCCAAGTTAAACCTCTTAAGGTCTTAATAGTTATACTAAGACTTAACCTTAGTTACTCATATTCTTGGAAATCCTCCATAACATGCTAAGGTAAAATGGGTTCTAAATGCTAAATATGTTTGTGGGGATTCCATTACCTTATGGTATAAAGTTTTCCCAATGCTTCTATCCAAGAACCTTTATGTCAAATGTCAAGAATTTTATTGTCAACCACATTCTTACTCCCATTCCAAAATTATCGGATTCTCAAACTTCTTGTTTTGGAGAACAAATAACATAACGATAAATGGTTACTATCATCCCAACCTCATTCATAATAAGTAATTTCTTCATGACCTAACTGAAAAACTAGTGGTAGTCATCATAAGGTAGCTCTTTCATACTTAATGCCATTTGATAAAATTGGTGCTAAAGTATTAATCGGAACTCTTTCTTTTTAGCTCTTTAAATATAGTTCACACTTTTCATCCACAAAAGCTAAACTTCTCTTCGTGAGGTAGGTTAGGAAAATATAATCCATAGAAAAATTTCTAATAACTTTTCTATAATGGCTCACTAACCTAAGAAAAATCCAAAAATGATATTCGGAGAACTTGAACTAGGATATATGTGCTTATAAGGTATTGAATTCCTTTATTAAGTACCAAATTTATTTCTTACTTTCTTTTGATTAGACCGACATTTCATCCACATATATTTCCTACTAACTTACTCCAACACTTTACTAAACTCCCTACCTAATAAAATCAACAACTAGATATAATGATATGCTAGTACAAAAGGACTGCCAACTACTCTTAAAATCCACGGGGTGTTCTATTTGCAGCCTTGTCTCTAATCCTTTCTATTACTACAACCGGTGGAAATCACTAGAAAAGAAATCTTGCTACAGGAAAATCTTGGCTCCTACTAAATGATCAAAAAGACCGTCTACATGAGTCAAAAAATAATTGTTCTTCTAAAATAAGTTACTTATGATTACTGCAGAGCTAAAAGAACTATTTGTCTTTGCTGCAAAGACGAGTAATGCCTCTCATCTAAAAATGCTTACTCTTACAAATATTTTTAAAAAAATCTTTAACTTGTTTTTTTTTCAAAACCTTTTTGTGGTTGAAGTTCAATAACTTCCTCAAAATATATTAGAAAATTTCTTATTATAGGTACAAGACCCAATCTACTAAAAGATACGTCTAAGGATAAAAATAGTTCATCTCAACTGATCATTCATAGGCAAATTCTAGGGTGCATTCACTTATGCATGCTCAAGTAACTATCCTCCTTTCCAAAATTCAAGGTAGCCCGTCGGGACTCAAAATTAACCTATATGTGGTAATACTATAAGCATCATTCTATATCTAGAAAGCTTCTAGCCATAGGTTTAAAATCAACTTCCTTCTTTCCCTTGGACTATGTACCTTTCTGGCAATGCCACAATTTTCATTGATATAGATATAAATTTGAAATCAATCTCTCTTCTAGGAGGTGGCCTCCTAGCCTTTTCTAATATATCCATAAAATCTAGCATAATGGTAATTGAATAGGTATCACATAGTGATGTACTAAGGGAAATGAGAAACCCAATATGACCGACAATTCGGGTCACAAGAAATCTCAAGAGTTTGTCTACTACATATCCTGACCCGACAACCCTACTTTTGTAGTCAACATAGCGCCGTATGTGTAAATCAATCTATTCCCAAAATTTTCCCTTCCCAAAAATCCCAAAGCGTAAGCATTCCAGTCAAACTCTACTACTAGTGTTAAAATATGAGATAGCCAGCTATATGACTAACTTATCCAGACCCAAAACCAACCCATACTCGAAAATACCCCGAACATCATCTTATACACAAAAATTTTAGTCTCAAACCCCGACTCAAATAACTGTGTTGATCCTCCTACTGGGTCAATCAACTACTACTAAGTCTAGAAAAGTGCCCTAGTGCAAACAATCAATTAGTACCTCTAGTGCACTTTCTTTATGGAATGAGGATTTGCTATTTTTATAAAGTACAGCTTTGTTAGGCCAAAATGCAGAAGTCTTACATGGTCTATCTCTTATCAGTATGGTTATATCTCTGTAACAACCCACATTTCACGTATCGGAGGATTGTAAAATATTTATATTTAATTCCTTGAGGGTTGGATCATTCTCATATTTTGATATGTTGGTTAAGGGGATGTGAGACATGTCCATAATTTTTACCAGTTTTAATTATGACCATTTTTTCGTGTCAGTCTTGTACAGGGCATAAATTTTGACTAGGATCGAATTTGGTGTTGGGGTTGGTCTTATTGGAAAGGAAATGGTGTTGCCAATTCCGTAGACTGGTCACATTAAAGATTTGGTCAGCGATTTGGGAGGAATCGTTGTTTTTGCGTTTCACAGTTTGTTGTTCATGTTTTTGAACCATTAGTGGGCTGATTTGGAGAGGCCCATTAGTGGTATGGTGGGAGGCTATAAATATGGGGCTACAGGCATGGAGAGAGGGTTACTTTCTTCATTCTCTTATTTGGCTAAGCTCGTGATTCTCCTTGCTTAATCAAATACACCTTTCCACTATTAAAATTCTAGTCTACATAAGAGAATCGAAGATCTACATCGTTTGAAGCTATATCTACATCAATCGAAGAGATATTTCATCAAATCGAAGAGTTTGAAGCTAATTCTTCCCTGTTCAGATTTAGATCCAAGTGTTTTTTTTGTTTTTTTTTAGAGATTTGGTGAGTGATATGCATCTCTCACATATATTAAATCAAGTATATGAGTTGTTTGATCATTATTTCATCATTTCAAGTTGTTTTCACGTAGATCTACATCATGGTAAGTTTATTTTCATATGAAACACCATAGGATCTAATCTAGCAATTTATAACTGGTAATTTCTATGTTAATTCATGTTTATGCATGTTTAGATCTATTGTTTTGTTGATTCATTGCTTCATCATGGTTTGGTGAATTCTATATGATTATGTGATGATTATTTATTAAATTGTTGTTGAAAATTTTGGAGTTTGATTAGTTTTTTAGTATGAAATCGAGTTGTGCGCAAGCGTGGAACTTTATCGAAGTTTGGAAATTTCATCTTATGGGTCAGACATGTACGGGTCAGATATGTATGGGTCAGACATGTGTGGATCAGACTCGTACTTTTGGATGGGTCAGACATGCATTTCTGGATGGGTCGGACATGTACTTCTGGACGGGTCGGAGATGTATTTCTAGATGGGTTAGACATGTATTTCTAGATGGACCGGACATGTTTTTTTCTCGAGAAGAATGCAAAAAGGAAACATTATGGAATGTTTTCATAGCGGAAAGGATGAGATGCTATAAATTGAATATCAACCAAATGATGTATGTTTTTGGATTGACAATGATCGTGGCTTCGAAGTAACTTCAAGGAGGTGTGTTCGAAGTGTTGTGACGTGTTCGTTGATTGGTGTAAACCAACAAATGTGAAGATGACTCAAGGGTGTTTTGAGTTCATGGATAATGGTTGCTCTAAGGAGACTTCAGCTTGTGAACGATCATCAAGGTTGATGGCTGGAGATATAAATGCCGAGAGATTATTATTGTCATAGGTTCTAGTGGACTCAAAGCATGGGTACAACAAAAGACCAGGTGTATGGTCGACTACCTTGGGCAGTCGTGAAGGGGCTAATTGTCGAGATTGGAAAGACAAGCATACGAGTCATAAAGGTATATGGATTTTTACTAGAACCAGGGTTTACCATTATCCCTTTACATATGGCAAATGGTTGTCATACGATTAACGATGGTTTAAGCAGGAAAGGCAGTGATAGCCAGGGTCATGAGTGTGATGTTTGTTTGCTTATACCATCTCATGTAAGTTATCTGAAGTCAAAGGAGATGTTGCTTGGGTGCTTGTCTAATATTAGTTCAGCCCTCTAGGGCTTGTGCTTGAGGGATGTTAATCTCGATTAGGATGGTTTACGTGAGATATAACTAGTTGTTATGATTGTTGTTGAATGTTAGTTGTTATGCTATTGTCTCGTTACCCCTGGTTGTCATGATTGAACTATTTTTGCACAATTTCTCATTAGTAAAGGATATTACTGTCAAATGTAAGGAAGACAGGTTTGGGTTCTTCTCTGGTGTTTGATAGATTGGTTTGTTAGTCTACCTATACTTATATACATTGTTGATGATGCTAGATAGTTCTTTTATCGCTCACTAAGACTGTTGTCTGACTTAAGGTTTTATGTTTCCCTCTTATTACCTTGGGCTGTTCATCCGGTTTTGGATGGCTAATCTAGGTGACTGGTGATTAGTGAGGACGATGCTGCTGTGCGATGGTGAGTAGGAGGCTGGCGTACTACTTTGCTATTATATAGTACCTTTGTTTCCGTTGTTTGAGAGTGTTTGTAGTGAGGCTTCGTGGATACACTTTGATGTTTCCAATGATGTATGGATAATCTTTTATAATGTTATGAAAGTTTCAAAAGTTTGTTATATGATGCTCCACTATTTCTGCCTATTATAAATGTTCTATCATATTTTATCCTTGCGCTGTGAATTATACACGGGTTCTGCATGTGTTTCTTACCTCTATGATCGTCCATAGTTGTTTGGCACACCTTTCAATGCATTACTTCCCTTGTTAAGTGCAGGGGCTATGGGCGGTCGTCACATTTGGTTTTAGAGCTCTGATTAATCGATTTTAGCCGAAGTTCAAAAACATAATTATGTATGAGAGTCGTATTTGCAGATTTTGATGGATGTATACAATCTAATATTATATATTATAGTAGCATTTGAACCCCATTAGAAATTTTTCTTGTAAGTTGTTAATCATTCTATATTGCATATTTAAAATGAGTCGACGAACTTCAAGACATACTACTAGGGAGGAGGTTGTGCCTGGAGGGGGAAATGATGGTACACCAGACAACCCATCCATGTTCGAGGCCATGGTGGCAGCGGTCATGTGGAGGGCTCCCGCTCCAGATACGGCTGCGGTAGATGTAGGGGTTCAACTGTAGGTACCCAAGGCTGTGGATTTTGCGAAGCTATGCAAGGACTATACATCTAATGGAGGGGAACCATTCAAAGGGACAGAGCTGACTGAAGAAGTTCAGAGATGGTTGGATGCTTGTATGAGGATTTTTGGAGATTTAGGAATTGATAATGGAACAAAGAGGAAGCTTGCATCAAGGCAGATACAAGAAAGAGCCATAGAATGGTGGAATTCTATTACGCTTGGGACTCCAGAAAAATGGATAACTGGGGAGAAATTCCAAGTCAAATTCGAGAAGAAATTTATCTCTACTGCTCAGAAGTCCATTCTGTTAAAGAAATTAGTGGTGCTGAAACAGAATGGTAGACCGGTGCATGGTTATGTTTCTGACTTTGAGGCATTGTCCAAATGTGCTCATTCATACATTGACTCTCCTTATCAGAAGAACGAAAAGTTTATTATAGGTTTGGATACCTACGTAGGGAGACCATTAGTGGATCTTCTTGACGATCCTTATGAGAAGATGGTGGAAAAAGCCAAGAGACATGAAAGCTTGTTTCCAAAGGAAGGTATTGTTGATGCTGCAACCAAGGAATCACAAAAACCATAGTTAGGTGGTAATAATAAAAAGAGAAAGTAGCAATAGCAGAAAGGAAAGGACGGCAAGAAGAAGCCAAAGAGTGAGATGTTTTCTTTAACTGCCAACAGAAAGGTCATTTTGCTAATGAGTGCAAAAATCCCAAGGTTAAGAGGAAGTGTCACAACTGTGGAAAGACTAGGCATCTCAAGAACGACTGTACGGAATCGGCTAAGGGAAAGCAGATAGTGAAGGTTTGTGCTTTGGAAGCTGTGTCATCTTCTTTAAGAGCTCCTACTGCAGAGGAAAAGGGGAAGGGTGTTGTCATTCAAGGTACTCTTTCAGTTAATGGTGTTTCAGTTCGTGTGTTGTTTGATACTGAAGCATCACAGTTTTTCATCTGCAATGAGCTTATGTGCCGCTTAGGTTTAAAACCCGAGATATGAGATAGACCTTTGGTTGTGACTAAACTAGTTCTAGGTTCATCCAGCCTTTGTATACTTTGTTGTGGTCCAGTCTTATCGAGTTATGGTTGCTCTTTGTGATTGCTTTGTTTTGAACTTCGCTGGGTTTTGGATCATCTTGGGCATGGATTGGCTCAAGAAGTATGCGGCAAGAGTGAGTTGTGAGAAGCTCGAGGTGAGAGTCGGGGATGTGCAAGAATGATAGATTTTGATTCAATGTAAGCCCGAAGATGGTTTCTTTGTAAGCTTTTTATATTCGCTTGAGATTCCACAGGAAGAATTGTCATCTGTGCTGATCGCAAATGAATATGAGGACGTCTTTGACGAGGTCAAAGGGTTGCTGCCGCATCGTGAGATCGTTTTTAAGATCGATGGCGCCTAAGGAACAGCGAGAGTTAGAGGTGCAAGTTCGTGACCTTTTGGGAAAAGTATTCATTCGAAGAAGTGTATCCGAATGGGGTGCACTATTTGTGTTTGCAGCCAAGGCAGATGGCTCATTGAGATTGTGTGTGGATTATCGTAAGCAGAACAAGGTGACTAAGAAGAACAAGTATCCATTGTCGAGGATGGATGACTTGTTCGATCAACTTCACGAGGACAAAGTGTTTTCTCAGATGGATTTGGCAATGGGATTTCACTAGTTGAGAGTGGCAAAGGAAAGAGTGTTGAAGACTACTTTAAGGACACCATCTAGTTTCTTTGAAAGGTTGGTGATGCCATTTGGGTTGATTAACGCACCAATGTATTTCATGGAACTTATGAATAGGGTTTTCCGAGATCAGTTGAACAAGTATGTGATTGTGCTAATGGATGATATTATGGTTTACTCTCCAAATGAGAAAGAGCACAAGACGCACTTGTGAGTTGTTTTGGAAATCTTGCGAAAGCATCGGCTGAAAGCTAAGTTTTCGAAGTGTCACTTCTGGAAGAGCGAAGTGAGGTTCTTAGGTCATGTTGTTTCTGGAAAAGGAATAGCAGTTGACCCCGCTGAGGTGGAAGAAATCCAAGACTGGGATAGACCTAAGAATGTGAAAAATGTTAGGAGTTTCCTAGGGTTGGCAGGTTATCACCGACGGTTTATCAAGGATTTCTCCAAGATAGTTGCTCCATTAACAGGATCGACGAAGAAGAACCAAGTGTTCACATGGGATGCAAAGTGTGAGAAAGCTTTGGTAATCATGAAAGAGAGACTGATAAGTGCTAGTGTTTTGACGATTCCAAGTGAGAACGAAGAAATGGTGGTATACACAGATGCATGTGGTACTGGACTTGGAGCAGTGCTAATTAAAAAGGATAAAATTGTGGCCTACGCAAGTCGACACCCGAAGACGCACGAAAGGAATTATCCAACTCATGATATGGAGCTGGCAGCGATTGTGTTTTCTCTGAAGATGTGGACACATTATCCATTGGGAGTTCGATTCGAGTTGTTTACGGATCACGAGTTGTTAAACTATCTTTTTTCCCAAAAGGATTTGAATCTTCGGCAGCAAAGGTGGTTAGAGTTTCTTGCATCGTATGATTTTGGTATAGCTTACACTCTTGGTAAAGGTAACGCAGTTGTAGATGCGTTGATTCGAAGACATGCAGGATTGGGAGCGATGTTTCTCGGAATGGAAAAGCCTCGAGTACTTGGCAGGATTTGATTTCAGACCACGGTGTGAGTTGGAACCTGAAATATTGGCAAACTTGTCGATAAGACCTACTCTTATCAAAAGGATTGGCGAGTGCCAAAAGAAAGATGCAAATCTTGTTGATTTTGTCCAAAAGCTGGAACTAGAGAATAAAGAGTTCAAGCTCGATCGAGAAGGTTGGCGTCGAAAGAAAAGAGGATTGATTGTTCTTGATATTGACGGATTGAGAGATGAGGTTCTAAAGGAATGTCATCACTCGAAGTTGACAATTCACCCCAGTGGTAATAAGATGTATCAGGAAGTAAAGCGATCTTACTACTGGAAAGGGATGAAAAAAGATATTGGAAAGTTTATTTCTAAATGCATGAACTATCAGTTGGTGAAAGATGAACAGAAGAAGAAGAGTGGATTACTTCATCCATTGGAGGTTCCTACATTGAAGTGGGGGCAGATGTCGATGGATTTTATCGTTGGACTACCTAAAACCAGGGTAGGAACCAAAGGAATTTGGGTCATCGTGGATCGCTTGACAAAAAGTGCCAGATTTATTCCTGTTAAATCAACTAGGACATCATCGAAGTTGGTTGAGCTTTATATAAAATTGATAGTTTGATTCCATGGTATCCCGAAGAACATAGTGAGTGATTGAGATCGACTGTTTATGAGTGGATTTTGGAAAAGTTTGCAAGAAGTTTTGGGAACCGAGTTTTGTCTGAGTATGGTTTATCACCCCCAAAGTGATGGTCAAACCGAGAGGATTAACCGATTTTTGGAAGACCTCCTAAGGGCTTGTGTGTTAGACTTCAAAGAATCATGGGAAGACCATCTATACCTAATCGAGTTTGCATATAACAATATTTACCAGTCGAGCATTGGGATGGCAGCATATGAGGCGTTGTATGGTAGACCATGTAATTCTTCGGCATGTTGGTTAGAGATTGGAGATAGGTTGATACTTGGGCCTGAGATGATAAGAGAAACCTCGGATTGTATCGAGATCATTCGGCAATGAATGAAGGCGGCTCAAGATCATCAGAAGAGCTATGTTGATAAGCGTCGAACAGATTTGGAATTCAACGTTGGTGTTCGTGAAGATTTCTCCTTTGAAGCATGTGGTCTGGTTTGGTAATAAAGAAAGTAAGCTCCAAGATTTGTTGGACTGTTTCCAATAATCGAGTGAATTAGAAAGCTTGCATATAGGTTGGAGTTACTCAAGAAGATGTCGAGTGTGCATAATGATTTCCATGTGTCATTTCTTCAAAAGTACGTGCATGATTCAAACATGGTGGTATCTCCGGAGCAGTACATAGACCTAGAAGTTGAGACCATAGTCGACATGAAATAGCTTAGGAGAAAGAAGGTTCGGCTAGTCAAGGTACAATAGAGTGAGGATGACGACGATTGTACGTGGGAAATGGAAGAGAGTATGAAGACGACCCCTCCATAACTCTTTGTTGTATGACCATAAATATCGTGTCATCATTACATCATTATAACTTGTACTATGATTGTTGTTGTTAGAATTCCGCATGCTAGGATAAGGCTATGTATGCATGGCTTGTTGGATGCTAGTTTGGGTGATAGAATTAGCTGCTTATGGATGATAGGCATCCGGAATTGCTTTGGTTTCTTGTGTTGTTGGGATTTCATGGTGAAATTCCTATAGAGGGAGAATGCAGCAACGCACATTTACGTAACGGAGGATCGTAAAATATTTTTGTTTAATTCCCTGAGGGTTAAATCATTCTCATATTTTGATATGTTTGTTATGGGAAAATGAGACATGTCCATAATTTTTTACTAATTTCAATTGTAAGCATTTTACTCGTGTTAATCTTGTACAGAGCATAACTTTTGATTCGATCAAATCAGTTGCTGGGGTCGGTCTCATTAGAAATGAAATGGTGTTGCCAATTCCGTAGGGTGGTCAGATTAAGGATTTGGTTCAGCGGTTTGTAAGGAATCGCTATTTTTATGTTTCACAGTTTGTTGTTCAAATTTTTGAACCATTAGCGGGTTGATTTGGAGAGGCCCATTAGTGGGCTGGTGGGGAGCTATAAAGAGGGTGTTAAAGGTATGGAGATAGGGTTACTTTCTTCATTCTCTCATTTGGTTGAGCTCACGATCCTCCTTGCTCAATCAAATACACCTTTCCACCATTAAGATTCTAGAACAACATAAGAGAATCGAAGATCTACATTGTTTGAAGCTAGATCTACATCAATAGAAGAGAGATTTCTTCAAATCGAAAAGTTTTAAGCTAATTCTTCTATGTCAGGATGTAGATCCAAGTGTTTTTGTGTTGTTTTGGAGATATTGTGCGTGATATGCAACTCTCACACAGATTCAATCAAGTATATAAGTTGGTTGATCATTATTTCATCATTTTCAAGTTGTTTTCACCTAGATCTACATCATGGTCAGTTTATTTTCATACAAATCACCATAGGATCTAATCTAGCAACTTAAAACCAGTAATTTCTATGTTAATTCATGCTTATGCAAGTTTAGATCTATTATTTTGTTGATTCATTGTTTTGTCATGATTTAGTGAATTCTATATGTGACACCACACGTCTGTTAATGTCACACTTTATCAGAATGCATTTAGTTTCGTGAAGCGTTATAGGTAAATAGAATCAGAAACATTACAAGACAGATATAAAATAACAGCGTAATTAAAACTTTATTAAATAGAAAAGCTTCGTGGTTCAAACCCAATTACATAATAAGTCTAGAATACTGAAAGAAAAAAACTTCTATCTTGTACAAAATCATCATCAGAGTACAATAATGCAAAAAAGAGCATAATCTCCAAAACATAGCCATAGTAGAGCAAAAGCGAAACGAGCAATACTTCTAAGCAGTTCCAAGCAGAAAAGAAGAATCCAGGTCAAGCTTGAGTATTCCCATCCTAAGAACTTGGAGGGGAAATGCAAGAGAAAGAAGAAGAAACAAAATGGGTTAGACATAAAGTCTAGCGAATCCAATTACTTTTAGTACATAAATAAGTAAAAGAATCATGACATGCATATAAGTTGGAGACAGGGATAACAGTGTCATCAGGCAAGTATAATAAGGTAAAACATAGACATAATAGAACATAATTGCGCTTCTCTATTACTTTTCTCTTTTTTCTTTGCACCAATACTAGTATAACAAGAACAAGTTGATCCCTACCAGTACAAGATGTAGACTTAGGTGTACTACTAGTAAGAGGTTTTACCCCATACAATAACAGGTAGCCCAATAGAACTGACTGGTGTTACCCTCAACGATAATAACGGGCTCTAAACAAGCGAGGCTAGATGTACCCTAATTACTACCACAATTGATCGGCTCCCAATCCCGTAGATACTCGTGGCCCGACAATAGGATGCATCACTTCCTAAAGTGGCAACCCCATTATTTTCAAGATGCACGGCTATACCTACTAATGTCACAGCATCTTATTTTCCCGAGCAAGCGGACCTATACATGCACATGACCTCAATGGAACGTATCGTCAAAACATCCTTACCCAAGTGACCTCTTATAACCATCTCAGTAAGTGTGCCCTAATCCTGACCTAGTCCGGGGTTCCCCATTTGATATCGATATAGGTTACTGACTGATACCTGTCCCACATTCCATATGATACAAGCTTCCCCCTAGGCTTGCATCCCCACTACTAGTATTTCCACAGGTTATGCCTACTACTTTAACAAGATTGCGTAACCCCAACAGGTTATGTTTGACGGGTTTATATGTATAACCTGCCCCCACATATTTAACAAGATTAAATTAACCCTTCCACTTAATCCAAGAAAGTTTACTTAACCCCTACTCAAGTTAACAGATTCGTGTAATCCTTATGGATTCAAAAAGGTTAAGTATTACAATTTTATCACCATTCAATCATTTATGGTTATTAATGCGCTAGACCTCCCACATTAAGTCTACTACTTGTAGACGCTGGATATATCGGTTAGGTCTAGGCAGATTTCTTCCACAAGTCGTACTTAAACTCGTATCTTATCACCGTCATGCAAGGGAGGATCTAGCCCTATGCTCAACTGGGTTGCAGCCCAGGGTAAATAATTTTATCTAGAAAATACATAAAGCTACCATAGCCTACCCTAGACTGAAAGAAAGCCTAGCTGTGCGTCCCTCTCATTCTCAGTTTTCTTTTATTCCTGTCATGATTCATGCTAGCAAAATCTACTTCTTCTTTCTATCAAACACAAAATTTGGTAATTCCATATTTTTTATTGTACTTTAATTTGCAAACATTTTATTTATTTGTTTTTTATTATTTTTCTGCAAATGACAGTTAAGAACCTATTGATTTTAGCTTGAAAACTGAAATGATAAAATTAGGCTTTTATTAACTCAGCTTGCATGTTGAGACTTGTTAGTTGATGAATTATCTATTTGAAGTTACAAGTGATCCTCGGTTCTAAAATATGATTACGTTGGACTGCTTATGTTAATTGCTGTATATAACAATAAAGTTTGAGAATTATTATTTGGCTGATAAGTTGATTTATCTTATGCTGTCTTTATATTACTACCGCAACAATTCAAAGAGCACTTTTAGATATAAAACATGTCAAAATAATGATATGTAAAGCTCATCAAGCATAATTAGATTAAATATCATGTATTGAAAGTGAAATATGAATCTATTTATTAACATTATCAAGTATTTTCTTATTCTTCTAGGTGTTATGCAGTACTAATTGGAATTGCTAACTTGTTAACTAGAATTGCTAAGTTTTAAAAAATGTACCCTTTAAAGTTAGCCTACCTTTATGTTAAATCCTAGGTCCGCCCTTGCCGTCACGTGTTTCTACACTTAGACCCCTCACATAATATTTACCACTTGTAGACGCTGGATATGCTGGACAGTTACGGTCTGGCTACTACAAATGTAACCTAACCTCGTGTCTAAGCGCGATTACAGTTTCTAAATACAGTAAATCTAGGAATTTTCATTATTAACCAATTTTCATGTTTATTATGCCCTAAATCCCCGTCCGATCTACGGTAAAAGTTATGCCCCAAATTAAGGTTTAGATCAAGATATAGATTATGCCCCCAAATCCCAAGTTTTGGCTCACAAATTATGCCTAAATCTCCTAAGTTTTGGCTTAAGGTACAGATTATGCCAAAATTTCCCAATCGTGATTACAATATGAATTAAGCCCCAAACTAACCATTCCCAATCGTTCCAATTTCGTGCGTCCCGTATTTATAGTGATAGGCCTAGGCTCGAAGGTAGCCTGGCTATAAAAATAAAAAGGGAAAGAGGGAAAGAAGAAAACAAGAAAAGGCATAGAAAATAAAAAATGGCATATGATGACATAATTAGGCAAACTAACATAATAGGCAAAAGATAACTTGATTAGGAAAACTAACAGAATAAGATATCAAGAATAGGCATATGAGATCTACGCAAAAAATATAGAAGAAAAGGGAGATCTGTTGTGATTCAGATTTCTAACAGGCATAGGTTTAGATCCAAACTTATAAACATGTCAAGGTTACATTTTAGGTGTTTATATCTAAAAATAACATGAACTCGCTGTAATTAGATCTAAAGAATAGAGAATTGATCATAGATGATGTAGCACAGATCTCTGAATTTGTACAACTTGTTGTTGAAGAAAAATAGGCTATTTTACTCAAGGTTCGGGCAGCACCTTGTGGTCGCCATTGATTTAGATGAATAAAACAATAGGATTAAGGTCCTATTTATAGCCTAGGGTCAACGAATCTAGTCAGAAAACAAGTCCCCGTATGCAGAACTGAATCTGCCCCGGATCTGGGGGTGTCGACATGGGTGTCAACACCCCTTGCTACGGTCGACCCCCAATGGGTCTGATTCGCGTGTTGGTTCCCGCCTTCGAATTTCGAACTGATTTGAATTCCGGATTTTATTTTAAATGATTTTATTGGTTTTGTATATATATAATTCTCTTGTGTGTATACAAACTTCTAACCTTAATAACTTCTTCATACGATGTCCGTTTTAGCAAACTTGGTGTCCATCTTAAGCAGAATTTCGAGATGAACGCAATAACGTAGTCCGTTTTACTTAATTCCCAATATTTAATTAATTATTCTTTAGTTTATTGTTATTGTGCTGTTAGAATTATGGGTTGTTACATTCTCCCCTACTTAGAGGATTTCCTCCCCGAAATCTCTAAGTTAAGAAGAATGTATATCCTAACATCCATCACCCATCTACTCATCCACCAATCACAGGCATCCATTGTCCTTAAAAGATTTCTAATGCTAATATGAACATATGTAAAGGTATGTGTATATGTCCTTATACAAATGTGGAAGATCAGGCGGTCTACTGATTTAGTTGGCCTCCTTAATGCAATGTATTTAAGTGCCATGAATCTGACATGTGTGCAAATAATCCTATTATAACATGTGAGTTCTATATGTGTGCGAAATCATTCATTCAAATGCAACATCCCTATGATTATACGCCCACGTCCATCCATTAAAAGAAAAAATTGCACACCCATCCATATGCAGTATGAGAGTGATTGAGTCGATCTAGTGCCTAATGTATGTGTGTATGTATCCATGAGTAACCACTTGCGTCCACTTGCATCCATCAAACATAATGTGTATCAAACACATGTTTACAACCATGGGATTCTTACCTAAAGGTCAAATATTTGATCGATAGGATATGCTTTAACGATAGAAACAAGCATGAATACAGGCTTTGGAAAAAAGAAGTTAAGAACATACCCTTGAAAATAAAAGGGTACGAAGCGCGAACCTTGTCATCAGTCTCCCAAGTTGCATCCTCTTGGTTATCTCCCCACTGAACTCTCATCAACTTGACCTCTCGGTTGCATAGCTTCTTAACCTCTGATCCAAGAATACAGGTAGGAACTCGTCTAACTGTCGCCTCCCGTTCCACTTCTACTTCCTCAAGCATACTTGACTCAACAACTTTTGCGATATCATGCAAGCACTTTCGTAAATGAGAAATGTGGAACACATCATGAACGCCGGACAGTCTCTTTGATAGCTTTACTCTATAGGCCATTTGGCCAATCCTTTCTATTATGGGAAATGTCCCTACAAATCTTGGAGCCAATTTCCCTACAGATCCGAAACGAACTACGTTCCTCAAAGGTGATACCCTAATGAAAACCATGTCTCCCACCTCAAACTCAATGTCGGTCCTTCTTCTATCTGTGTAAGACTTCTGCCTGTCCTGAGCTGCCTTCATGCATATGCGGATGAGATCAATCTATTTTAAAGTTTCTCTAACCATCTCAGGTCCAAGTAGAAGCCTTTCTGTAAATTCCCACCAACAAGTCGGTGATCTACAGGGTCGTACGTACAATGCTTCGAAGGGCGCCATGCCAATACTAGATTGGTTACTGTTGTTGTAGGAGATCTCTTTTAAAGGAAGATGCTCTTCCCAAGTCCCTCCGAAGTCTAGGATACACAGTCTTAAAAGATCCTCAAGGACTCTATTTACCATTTTTGTCTGTCCATGGAGCTGTGGGTGATAGTGGTGCTCGAACACAACTGTGTACCTAATGCCTCTTGCAAGATCTTCCAAAATTCACTGGTGAATATGGGGTGATGATCACTCACAATACTAGAAGGTACCCCATGTAAACGTACTACTCACGAAGATAGACTGCTGCCAACCAAGTTGTCGTCCTCTTACTCTTAACATGGATAAAATGAGCGCTCTTAGTAAGTCTGTCAACTACAACCCAAATACTGGTGTTCCCTTTCCTTGATCTAGGCAAACCATCAATGAAATCATAGAGACGCTCTCCCACTTCCTATGTGGAACTTCCAAAGGATGAAGTAAACCACCGGCCTTCTTTTACTCATCTTTAAATTGTTAGCAAATCATACATCGAGAAACAAACTCTGCCACATCTTTCTTCATCCCAACCCAAAAGAAAACCCTCTTCATATCGCTATACATCTTATCACCGCCTGGATGAATAGTCATCCTAGAATGATGGGCTTACTCAAGGACAGTCTTGAATAGACTTCCGATTCGGGGAACACAATGCCTTCCAACCCATCGCAACCACACTCTATCGCCCGTGGAATATCTACTGAGGTGATTAGAAGTATCCATTTACTGAGTCTATCCAAAATATCTACTAGCTGCGGGTCCTCTCGCTGCGAAGTCCCTATCTGATCCAATAGAGTGCGTCGCACCTCTAACGATGCCATTAAACCAGGTGTAAACCCGGTGGTGGGTCTGAAATCAAAAGTCGATATAAACTACAAGCTTTTCCTTTCCACAAACAGAGGACTCAAGGTCATCCTTTGCCTACTCAATGCGTCTGCCACCACATTACCTTCGCCAGGGGTATAAGCAATCTCAAAGTCATACGATGCTAGGAACTCCATCCATCTTTGTTGCCTTAAATTAAGGTCCTTCTACGAGAGCAAGTACTTGAGAGATTTATGATTGACGTACAACCCAAACCTCTCTCCTAGTAGATAATGGTGCCAAGCCTTAAGTGCTAATACTATGGCAGCTAACTCCAAGTCATGGGTAGGGTAGTTCTTCTCATGAGCTCTTAGTTGTCTAACTCCATAATATACTACCCTTCCTTCTTGCATCTGAACCACACCAAGCCCTGTACCGCATGCATCAGTGTATACTATAACAACCCTGAATTTTGGGGTAAACTTAAAAATTTATTTAAGTTATTTTAATGAGTTTTGATATTTAAAATAATTTATTTTAAATAAAAGGATTACGCTTTCCTTTGTATTATATAAAAAAAAGTTTTAAGTAGCATCAATTATGTAGGGTAAATTATTATATGTAGTGGGAAAAATAAAAGGTATTATTTTTGTTGCATTAAAAGTTTACAAAACAAAATATTCATGACACACAAAGTTTACATTTTTGTGAAATTAGTTTGACACAATATCACAATTGAGAATTAAACAATAAATCTAAATTAAAATGTATTTATTTGGAATCTAAAATATGCAATTATTTAATAATGAAACAAATGAATTAAATATTGTATATACACATGTGTAAGAAAAATTTAGTAATGAGAACTAAATGGTTGTTATTGTAAGTCTTAATTGTGTATTAATATGATTTATATTATTCAAATTTAGATCCATTCTTTAATTTTACATAAATGTGCATGCATTCATTTATCTCTTCCACATTTTAAAACATGGTTGCCTCTTTTTACCTCTTTGTTCTCCAACCTTTTAAGTCAAATTAACAAAATATATGCTACATTTTAATGCATGCACCTACAAGTCTCTCTCTCCCATTTATATTTACTTTTGAAATTTGAACAAAATTGATAATGCTACATTTGCAGGATTTATGATCAATAAATGTTGATTTAAATGAAAAGAAACGCAAAAATATTTTGAATATATTAAGAAACAAGATATTAATTTATCCCTGCTGTGATTAGACATGGTATCTTTTTCTTAACCTACTATGCGTCCAAATAAAAAGTTGCACTTAAATGTACTTTTTTTAATTACATTGAAAAGATTGAAAGAAAAGTATGATTTGTTTATAATAAAAGGACCAAATTGTATTAAATAACTTACATAAGGGGGGGTTAAATTAATAAAATTAAAACATAATATGATACATAAGGATTAAACAACAATTTTCAAATGTCTATATAATATCTCTTAGACCCAACCCCCCAACCCTAATGAAACCTAGCCTCCTTTTTCATAGGATCATGGCGGCTCTCCTTCACCTCCATAGAACTAATGAATTAGCAAGGTGAGAATTCCTAATTATAAAATTAATTTTTAATTAATTTCTCGTTCATAAATCTTTGTTATGTATGTTATTATGTCTGAATTGCGGTGTTATGATTTTTCATTGATGTTGTGATGTTTGGGATGGTTTGAATTATAGTCTGAAATCGTAATGGGTTCATATGTATGGATGTTGACTTAAATCTTTCTAGTAATTGAATCATACTTATACCTTCTTAGATTTTTATTGGAAATGAAAATAAGAATATGGACAATATAAAAAGATTTGATTTATACAGAAAGTTGAAAGGAAAGATTTAGAATGTCAAAAGATGGGATTTTGGTCAATGCATTTTTATTGCAATTTTCATATGAATAAAAAGATTGGGGTTTTTTTATTGCACTTTCATATAGATAAAAGAGGTTAGAATTTTATTTGCACTTCAATGCAAATTTTGATGACAATAAAAAGATGGGATTTTTTTTAATATGATAAAAGATTGGATCTTCAATACGATAAAAGATTGGATCTTCAATGCGATAAAAGATTGGATTTTTGTTAACGTTAAAAGATTAGATTTTTCTTTTCTTTTTTCTGACATTGCATCTTAATGTCATTTGCAATATATTATAAAGGATGGATTTTAAAGTTTCAACTTTTTGATTCATTTTGTTATAAAACATGAAATGCAACTTTTTAATTTATTTTGTTAATTAGAACATTATCATTTATATGATAAAGGAATAGAAAAAGATGTTCCTTTATGAAACATGTGTTGATTCATTAAAAACAGTGTCACTTAACATTGTCAGCAGAAAAAGATATTTAGTTAGGACATGTTTAGTGAAATAAAAATACATTATTTAGAATAATATCATATTAGTTGAGAATGGATTCATTTTATTTAATGTGTCATTTTGAGAATGCATTCATTTTATTTAATGTGTCATTTTGAGAATGCATTCATTTTATTTAACGTGTCATTTTGAGAATGCATTCATTTTATTTAATGTGTCATTTTGAGAATTTGTAACATACCAATTAATGTTATTTTATTATGTATTATAATTCAAATATGTTACACTGCCATATATAAGTTGCCTGACTTGTATATGTTGATTGGGCTGATATTTTCACACATCGCCCAAGTGCACAAATAATTTATTGTTATTTGAATTGTGTTGTGAAAAGTAATTGTATGTTGTCAATTGAATGTATATTGTTTGAATGTCAATTACATGAATAACTGAATGTTATTTGGATGTTGTGATTGGAATGTAATTTGGGTAATAAAAGGGTGTTCGTCATTATTTTGCAAATGCATCGTTTGAAATCCATTAATTAATGGTATTGATGTGGGTCTCATTCCAATGAAGGGTTTTTGAAAGTTTTCAAATATGGTTTTACGTTAAAGAATTAATTTTGTTTTTAATAGCACTAATATCATTTAATGTGTATGAAGCCGACTGAGTAGGCTCGCGCTATGTTTACGAGAATGGTTATTACCATGAATTTCATTTATTATGTAATAAATGATGAAGGATTAGAATTTGAAATTTAACATTTTAGAGTTTTATTTTAATGGTTATTATAATAAAATGAATATTGCTTAACCCGAGGTTAATGCAGTAATAAATGATTAATCAATATTGAAGATTTGAAATTCAAAAATTTTACCTTTTGAAAATGCTATTATAATATTATTATAGGGACAAATGCTGTATTAAATGATTAATTAATATTAAGAGTTTGTCATTCAAGAATTATTATAATGTTATTATAATATGAAAGGTTTCAATTTTTATTTAAAGTTTAAATATAAGAATAAATGGTATTTCAAGAATAATGAAGATTTTTAAAGGGATATTTTGAAATAAATGATATTTTAAGAACCAAAGTACTTTCAAAAAAATATATTTCAAAATAATATTTTCAGTAGGATAATTATAATTATAGATTATAATTGTAGTTGGACACGAGGTTAGGTTACACTAGTGGTTTAAGCCTGCCCGAACCCAACCGGCATATCCAGCAGCCACTAAGGTCAAACCTAATGTGAGAGGTCCAAGTGCGCAAATACGAATTGGGCCAAGACACGAGGTTAAGCCCAACTTGTGGAATAATCTGCCCGGAACCGACCGGCACATCCAGCATCCACAAGTCGTAGGCTTAATGTGAGAGGTCTAACCCATTATAAAATATAAATAGATAAGAAAATGAGTTGGGCTATTTAATCTATTTTTAAAATAGCAACGCATTTTAAAAACCCGAATGAGTTTATCGATTTATTTTATCCATTTTTATAATGAATATTAAAAGAGAAATTTCAAAATTAATATTTTGGAAAATAATATTATTATAAAAGGATAACCTATAGAATAATCAATTTTTAGATTATAGTTGGAGTCGTCTTGGTAACGAATTTATAAACGTTTTAAAATACGTAAAAATAAGGAAAATCTTTTTATTTAGATTTAAATGATATTGTCAATTATTAAATATAATTGAAATAGAAAGGAAATTGATTATGAGTTGTTTGTGAACAATGTTTTGAAGGATATTAGTTATTGAAACTCAAATCAATAGTGAAATTTTGATTTGTTATTAATTAATCTTTTAATTAAGATTAAATGAAATTTTCTAAAAGAAGGGATGCCTAATATTATATATTAAATTGGGAATTAATGAAACATGAAATGGGGTCTCTTGTGAACTACGTTTTAAATAACATCAGTTCTTAAACCCGAATTAAAGATAAGATTATTCCAGAAAAGTGATTAGTCATTTAACAATGATTTTAGAAGACTAAAACTTAATAAAGTTTTAAATAAATCTTTAATTAGATTGAAGGTGAATAAAGGAAGATTAAAGAATAAGTTGAAAGATTTATTTTTGATAAAATTTATGGGAACCTTTCCTTAATAATGTGAATACTTTATAAAAAGGATATTCTGAATTGGAATGAGGCATTGATATGGTTTATGTATAGCACCTAATTTTAAATCACGCGAGTTTGGAAAGTCCGAGTTTACTCTCATTCCAAATAATGATACGACGTTCGAAGAATTGAAGATGGCGATTGAAGACCGACGATCTTCACATCGAATGGGTAGCTAGTGTTGAGGCCCTTGATTGATTTGCTCCCAAGATGGGGCTAAGACGGTGGTTATCTGGACGTAGTGTTGATTTGTATGGATTTGGCTTTCGCTCAGACCCAGAGCATAAGCTTATAAATGGAATGTGTGTCCGACGTTGAATTTTGTTCTATGTAAATTGATTTCTATTAATATACAACCGTTGGTGGCGGAGAATTTATTTTCCTGCTCAACACCCTTAGAGGTTGTGTATTAATAGTTATCAATCGCATGACGTGAATTGTCAACGTGGCACGCTAAGATGAAGATGATCAAGGCTTCGTTAAAAAGCAGGCCTTGTGGTCATAACGTTACGTCGCGAGCCTCACAACCTAGTTGAGTCTAAAACAGGAGAAGGGAACGCAGGGAGAGCAGCATGTTTCTTTCTAGCTAGAAGTGGTGTCGGTGCTTAAACTGGCTGATATTTACTTATGTGGATGATGGAATGTGGCGCGCCTCAAATGATAGGTCCTATAGGATCGGAAAACGTGTGTTCAGGAATAACTAATCCACGAAGCTGTATGTGTGTACCGGCCCTGCAGGATCCAAGCGTTAACTGCGGGGAATCCTGAGACATTAGCTAGAGTGTCTCGAATCAGTAAGGAGCTCCTCCCTAGCCTTGACTCATGATGGAAAACCAAATTCCCAATACGACCCTACGAACTTGATTGTATTACTAGTATGGAGGCATAGTATATGGTAGTTATGCTTCCTAGGATTGATACATTTACTTTGAAATATTTTTGAAACATATACACTCTAATAATAATATCAAATCTGTTTTTAACGTATCAAGCATTTTTGACCATTATAAGGTAAAACTCTATCCTCCGGTTTGCGTTGCATTGTGTGACTTGAGTCTTATGATGGTTTCATTTTTCCAAAAAGCATGGCATTGTTTAACTATTTACTTTAATTTATGCACGACAATCCATTGGAGTAAACCTGTTCCGCGTTAGCGGCGTGGTCCTTGGATTTATCTTATTGTTATTAGTGAAATTAGTTAAGAATTCTCACACCAGTCCCGTGACTGGCCCGTTGTTTGTTTCCACCTTCACAAACTCGGGTGCCCTCTTCTCCACACGGGCAGTCGAGTAGTCTGTCTACAGGTTCTTATCTCGAGCAGGATGCTGGATTGAAGCTTAATGCTGTGTCTAGAGAGTAGTTGCCTTCCGCTGCCTTAGTTATTTTACTTCCGCTGCAATGTATTAAAATATTGTAATTTATCTTCCACTGTAATTTTATTCGATGTGCTCTGATATTCTGTACTCTGATGTAACATTATTATGATGTTCATAAAAGTATGTTGTTGTTGTTCTGATGTGTTGTAGCCCAAAGTAAGCGTATCCGGCGATTTCCTGCAAGGGCGATTTTCGGGTCGTTTCATATACCATGAACACTTTGTTCCCGTCAGGCAAGGTTAATACTGGGGCTGTTGTCAGAGCCCTCTCCAATCGGTGAAAAGCATTGTCACAATCTACATCCCAAGAAAATGTCAGATTCTTCTTCGTCAGCTTGGTGAGTAGGGACGATATCTTTGTGAAGTCCTTGATGAACTTCCTATAATAGCCCGCTAATCCAAGAAAACTCCCCAATTTTGTTGTATTTTTTGGGATCTGCCAATCTTGGACTGCACTACTTTCGCGGGATCTACTGCTAGCCCATCTTTAGAGACCATATGCCCTAAAAATCTCACTTCCTTTCTCCAAAAATGACATTTGGAGAATTTCGCCTTAAGCTGGTGCGCACGGAGAGTTTTAATAACCTCTCTCAAATGTAGGGTATGCTCTTCCTCGCTCTTCAAGAAAATCAAGATGTCATCAACAAAGACCACAGTGAACTTATTTAGAAACTCCCAAAAACCCCTACTCATCAGATTAACAAAATAGGCTGGTGCATTTGTCAACCCAAAAGGCATGGCGAGCCACTCGAAGAAACCATCTGGAGTTATAAAAGCAGTCTTGTCTATACTGTCCTTGGCCACCCTCAACTGATGAAACCCTGTGGCCACCTCTAACTGAGAGAAAATAGATGCACCAACAAGCTGGTCAAACAGATCATCTATCCTCGGGAGTGGGTGCCAGTTCTTCTTAGTGATTTTATTCAACTCCCTATAATCCACACATAAGTGAAGCGAACCATCTGCCTTAGTGGCAAATACCACCGGAGCACCCTATTCAGATATGCTTTGCCTAATAAATCCTTTCTCAAGTAGCTCCCCTACTTGTTTGTTGATCTCCCTCCTTTCTCTAGGAGTCATATGGCGCACAGGCAATGCAATTGGCTTTGCATTGTCCACCAAGTATACACGAAAATCGATCTCGTGCCTCGGAGGTAATCCCCGAACCTCCTCAAAAACATCAGGATACTCATAAACTACTGGCACATATCATAAGTCATCGATAGATGCATCAAGAGAATCTTCGAAACTAAGCATCACAGACCCCTTAGGGTCACAAGAAATCTCGAGGGTTCCTCCATGGAAAGTCAAACGTCTAACGGCCCTCCTCTCATAATCCAAAATGCCACCATACATGACTAGCCAATCCATCCCTAGAATCAAACCATAGCCTATGAAACCTAGCATATATGCTTTGCATTCGAACTCGACGCCTAACACAGATATTCTCAAACCCTGACAAATCACAGACAAATGAGCCGTACCACCAATGAGGTTTGAGACAACAACGGGATCCAAAACCATTCTAGTACTACGATGTAGAGACTTAACCACAGAATCAGATATAAAAGAATGTGAACTGCCAGAATAAAAAAGAGTTCTAACTGGATGATTGGAAAAAGAAATCAAACCTTTAACGGAAACTTTCCTACCTTTATCCGGCGCACTGGCCACGAGAGCATGCACCTGCCCTCCAGAAAATCCTGCCCTTTGACCCTGTCCTTTCTTTTTCAGGCACTCCTTAGAAAAGTGCCTGACCTCTCCACAATGGAAACAAGCGTTCTTTCTTTTCTTGCAATCCTTGATTACATGACCTTTGCATCCACAATGATGACATTTCCTCTTATCTCGAGCTTTGTCATTCTTACCGCCCTTCTTTTGTTGTTGTTGTTCTTTCTTGTGACATACCTTCTTGTTTTGTGTTTCCTCAACCTTAGCTATCTTTTCACCTTTACCTTCCTCATGCATTAATGCCATATCAACGAGTTTCTCAAAAATTGTTCCCATCGGAATATGAGACATAGCTAACCCATGGAGGGGTTCACTCAATCCTCTAACAAACCTCAAAGCTTTCTTGTGCAAGGTATCTACTAGTTCCAAGCCTAACCTCGCTAATTGATTAAACTTATTAACATACTCTCTAACAGACATGCTTCCTATCTTAAGCACCAAAAACCTTTCCATTTTCATATATTACTCGGCTTCAGATAGAAACTTCATTTCGAATCTCTATCGGAAATAATCCCAAGTCTCCACTCGACCCCCTGCTTGCGTCACTTCCCACCAGAATGAAGCCTCATCTTTTAGCTGCCAAGAGGCTAACTGAATCTTCCTATGGTCGTCAACTTCGAAAATTCCAAACAAATCCTCCATCTCTTTAAGCCAATTCCTTGCCTCCACAAAAGTCTTAGTCCCTCGGAATGGCTTCCCGTCTATAGCACAGAAATCCTTGCATATCTTAGAGTAAATAATGAGCATGCAGAGGAGGAGGAGGAACAACGGCTGCAGCTGGGGGAGGGGCGTCTGCTTGGCCTTCGGCGGGTGCCATAGCCTCCAGATACCTACGAAACCAAGCCGGTATCAGAATTTCCTCTGGAATATTAGGTTCCCCAAACATGCTGAAAAAGAAAAGGAAAGGGATTCAAACAGAGAATCAAAAGATATTTCCTATGGCTTTGGGGAATATGTTTTTCAAAACAGACTTTCTTCTGAAAATGCTTTCTTTTAAAACCTTTTGAAAACAATTTTCAAAATATTTAATTCGATCTGGTAACCTTCTGCTCTGATACCAAATGTGACACCCTACGTTCGTTAATGTCACTCTTTATCGGAATGCATTAAGTTTCGTGAAGCGTTACAGGTAAACAGAATCAGAAACATTACAAGACAGATATAAAATAACATCGAAATTAAAACTTTATTAAATAGAAAAGCTTCGTGGTTCAAACGCAATTATGTAATAAGTCTGGAATACTGAAAACATAAAACTTCTGTCTTGTTCTGTCAGAGTATAATAAAGCATAAAAAGAGCATAATCCCCAAGACATAGCCATAGTAGAGAAAAAGCGAAACGAGCAATACATCTAAGTAGATCCAAGCAGAAAAGAAGAATCCTGGTCAAGCTTGAGTATTCCTACCCTGGGAACTTGGAGGGGAAACACAAGAGAAATAAGAAGAAACAAAATGGGTCAGACAAAAAGTCTGGCGAGTCCGGTTACTTTTAGCATATAAATAAGTAAAAGAATCACGACAGGCATATAAGTTGGAGATAATACATCCTTATCCAAGTAAGTGTGCCCTAACCCTGACCTCTTATAACCAGCTCAGTAAGTGTGCCCTAACCCTGACCTAGTTCGGGGTTCCCCGTTTGATACCAATATAGGTTACTGACTGATATGGGTCCCACATTCCAGATAATACAAGCTTCACCCTAGGCTTGCATACCTACTAATAGGATTTCCACAGGTTATATCAACCAGTTTAACAAGATTTCATAACCCCAACAGGTTAAGCTTGTCGGGTGTATATGTATAACCCGCCCTCATATATTTAATATGAAAACCCTTCCACTTAATCCAAGCAAGTTTACTTAACCCCTACTCAAGTTAATAGATTTGTGTAATCCTTGTGGATTCAAAAAGGTTAAGTATTACAAGTTTATCACCATTCATTCCTTTATGGTTGTTAATGCGCTAGACCTCCTACATTAAGTCTACTATTGTGGACGCTGGATATGCCGGTTGGGTCCGGGCAGGCTTCTTCCACAAGTCGGACTTAACCACGTGTCTTAGCACCGTCACACATTTATACAATAAGACCCCTCTCATAATATTTACCACTTGTGGACGCTGGATATGTCGGGCGGTTCTAGGCAAGCTTCTACCACAAGTGTAATCTAACCTCGTGTCTAAGCGCGGTTACAGTTTCTAATTATAGAAATCTAGGCATTTTCATTATTAACCAATTTTCATGTTTATTATGCCCCAAATTAAGGTTTAGATCAAGATATAGAATATTCCCCCTAATCCCAAGTTCTAGCTAGAGGAACAAATTATGCCCAAATTTCCCAAGTTTTGGGTCAAGGTACAGATTGTGCCCAAATTTCCCAATCATGATTACAATATGAATTATGCCCCAAATTAACCGTTCCCAATTTCGTATGTTTGCGTATTTCAGCGATAGGCCTAAACTCGAAGGTAGCCTGGGTACAAAAATAAAAAGGAAAAGAGGGAGAGGAGAGAACAAGAAAAGGCATTGAAAATAAAACTGGCATATGATGACATAATTAGGCAAACTAATATAATAGGCATAAAGTGTCATGATTAGGCAAACTGACAGAATAGGCATATGAGATCTAAGCAGTAAATATACAACAAAAGGGAGATCGGTTGTGATTTAGATTTCTAACAGGCATAGGCTTAGATCCAAACTTATAAACATGTCAAGATTACATTTTAGGTGTTTATATCTAAAAATAATATGAACTCATTGTGATTTGATCTAAAGAACAAAGAATTGATCGTAGATAATGTAGCACAGATCTCTGAATTTGTACAACTTGTTGTTGAAGAAGAATAGACTATTTTACTGTGAGTTGGGGTAGCATCTCGTTGTCGCCATTGATTTAGATGAATAAAACAATGGGATTACAATCCTATTTATATCCTAGGGTCAACAAATCTAGTCAGAAAACAAGTCCACGAATGCATAACAGAATTTTCCCCGGATCTGGGGTGTGTCGACACCCCTATGTGGGTGTCGACCTGTTGGTCGACACCCCTTGTTGCGGTTGACTTCCAACGGGTCTGATTCCCGCGTTGGTTTCCGCCTTCGAATTTCGAACTGATTTGAATTCTGGATTTTATTTTAAATGGTTTTATTGGATTTGTATGTGTATATATATATAATTCTCTTGTGCATATACAAACTTCTAACCTTAATAACTTCTTTATATGATGTCTATTTTGTGCAAACTTGGTGTCTATCTTAAGAAGGATTTCAAGACGAACGCAGTGGCGCAGTATGTTTTACTTAATTCCCAATGTTTAATTAAGTATTCTTTAGTTTATCATTATAGTGTTGTTAGAATTACGGGGTGGAACACTATATGATTGTGTGATGATTATTGATTAAATCGTTGTTGAAAAAGTTGGAGTTTGATTAGTTTTTGAGTATGAAATCGAGTTGTGCACAAGCATGAAGATTAGTCGAAGTTTGACAATTACAGCTTATGGGTCGGACATGTATGGGTCAGACATGTATGGGTCGAACATGTATGGGTAGGACATGTACTTCTGGATGGGTCGGACATGTATTTCTAGATGGGTAGGACATGTACTTCTGGATGGGCCGGACATGTATTTCTGGATGGGTCGGACATGTATTTCTGGATAGACAAGACATGTTTTTTTTCTTGAGTAGAATGCAAAAAGGAAACGTTGTGGAATGTTTTCATAGCGGAAAGGTTAAGACGCTATTGATTGAATATTGACCAAATAACATAAGTTTTTGGATCGATGATGATCGTGGCTTCGAAGTAAATTCAAGGAAAAGTGTTTGAAGTGTTGTGATGTGTTCGTTGATCGGTGTAAAGCAACGAATGTGAAGACGACTCAAAGGTGTTTTTAGTTCATGGATAATGGTTGCTTGAGGGGGACTTGAACTTGTAAACGGTCATCATGGTTAATGGCTAGAGATATGAAGGCCGAGAGATTATCGTTTTCGTAGGTTCTCGCAGACTCAAAGCAGGGGTACAACAAAAGACCAAGTATATGGTCAAGTACCTTGGATAATCGTGAAGGGCCTAGATTTCGAGATTGGAAAGACAAACATACGAATCATGAAGGCTTATGGAGTTTTTGTTAGAACCGGGGTTTATCATTAGCCCTTGATATATGGTAGGTGGCCGTCATACGATTAACAATGGTTTCGAAGCAGAAAAGGCAGTGATAGCCAGGGTCATGAGTGTGATGTTTGCTTTGCTTGTACCATCTCATGTAAGTTATGTGAAGTCGAAGGAAATGTTGCTTGGGTGCTTGTATGATATTAGTTTAGGCCTCTGGGGCTTGTGCTTGAGGGATGTTAATCTCGATTAGGATGGTTTACGTGAGATATAACTAGTTGCTATGATTACTGTTGAATGTTTGGTTTTATGCTATTGTCTGGTTACCCCTGGCTGTCATGATTAAACTGTTATTTGCACAATTACTTCTTTGTAAAGGCTATCACTGTCAGATGTGCGGAAGATAGGTTTGGGTTCTTCTCTGGTGTTTGGTAGATTAGTTTGTTAGTCTACCTATTCTCATATACTTTATTGATAATAGCTGCTTTATCGCTCACTAAGACTGTTGTCTGACTCAAGGTTTTATGTTTTCCACTTATTACCTTGGGTTGTTCATCCGGTTTTGGATGAGCAGACTAGGTGGTAGGTGACAGGGGATTAGTGAGGATGATGTTGATGTGCGGTGGCGAGCAGGAGGCTGGCGTATAACTTTGCTATTATATAGTACCTTTGTTTCCGTTGTTTGAGAGTGTCTGTAGTGAGGCTTTATGTACATACTTTGATGTTTCCAATGATGTATGGATAATCTTTTAGGATGTTATGAAAGTTTCAAAAGTTTGTTATATGATGCTCCACAATTTCTGCCTATTGTATATGTTCAATTAAAATTTATCCTTGCACTGTGAGTTATACGATGGGTTCCGCATGTGTTACATATCTCGATGATCGTCCATAGCTTCCTGGCATGTCTTTAAGCGCATTACTTCCCTTGTTACGTACAGGGGTTATGGGCGGTTATCACAATCTCCATGCAGCCACCTTCCTACTAGCTAAAAAGTGTTTCCTAAGGGTTAACGGTCTAACTCTATAACGATCAACTAGAAATAAACTAGAAATGAAGGAGCGTGATACCCCATATCAAAAAGAGTATAGACCAGAAAATGGAAATCGAATATTTCATGGTAACTTTCCTACCTGTTTCGCGTCCACTGATAGATGATGGAGCTACATCAAAAGTCTGAACTCGGCCCACCTGTTGTAACACCCCACCTCTACTAGAATCACTCCTTGGAATGTACTAGCTTTGGAGGGGCGTTATTGTGAAGGTAAACATGCACAGAGATATCGCAAGACAGAATATATAAAAATAAATATAAGTAAAGCAGCGGTAGCAGATAAAAACCCATCATCATCATCTCACAAAACCAACATAGTCAAGTACATAGTATCAAAATGTCATGATCCAAAATACAACATAAGTCTAGATACGTAGAAACACAATACATGGTAAAACATCAGTACTAATCCCCAGAAATAAAAGATAAGCCACAGCTAGCTCAGATCCATACATTAGCTATCCAACAAGCAAGCCTAAGATCCACTAAGCAGATGTAGCCCCTCCCTGAGAACCTGTGGGGGGGGGGGGGGAACGGAAGAAAAGAAGCGAAAGAAAACAGGTCAGTCAAAAAGACTGGTAAGCCCTACTACGATCAATCTATAAACTAATAAAGTTAACAGTATGATGGAAACTGAGGTAAACATACTGGCAATAGATAAAGGTGACATCACATAAGAAGATTAAGTTTTTGCACCACAGTGTACTAGCAAACCCACAAGACAGATATTGATCCCTTAGCCCAAACTTTGGCCCAATAACCTGAAGTGACCTTAATATAAGGTCCAGCCCAACGGTCTAGTCGATCGGCTCCCTATAAACCTAACACGTCAAGTGTTGGTGTCCATACGGCCCACATGGATATAGTCAGACTGTGCTGGGTCCACCTTCGGGTGTATCAAGCCCTAAGGTGTCAACCCCAGACACCTAAGCAATAATGCACAGTCTAAGCCTACTGGTACCCGTGCCTCGAGTTTGTCCAACATCGGACTACGTGCACGTCCGTAGCCCGCCGGACCCGCACCGCTGTACCACTCAGCCGTCGCTTTGGTCGCTTACATCAGTCCAGTAATCGTGCCCCGCCCTAACCTAGCTGTAGGGTTGTGATGATACCAAACTGGGATTACTGCTGGAACAGACCACGTTGCTAGGGTTTCTAAGAGGGTTAAGTGTGGTTTTAACCCCTCACTAATCATGGATTAAATTAGTTAAGTGTAACCACTTAACCCCATCTAATCCTCGCATCCCCATTATTGGTTAAGTATTAGTGGGCCATGACTTAACCCTAATCATGAGGCATTAGTTAATTAACGCACCCAACCTCTCACATTAGACATCCGTGGTTACCTGGGAAGATTTACACCACGTCTAGGTCTAACCTCGGGTCTTATGGTGCAACATGACCAACTACCCACATTAGACCCCACGTTGTGGTTACCTGGGAAGATTTACACCACAACTAGGTCTAACCTCGAGTTGGCCATATCATGTTATCTAATGTCATGTCCACTTTAAGACATATTTACAAGTTAACATATACTTGGGTAGACCTAACTTAATAGGTAAATTCCCAAGGGGTAGACCTAACTTAATAGGTAAATTCCCAATCTTTTAGTTTCATGTATTTTTAAGTTTACCCAAACCCTCCCAACGTCATTATCTCGCTTACATATTCGTCATAACGCATAAGGGTATAAAAGGTAACTTGGCATAACATACATGATGAACTTCACATATCATAATAAACATACATACATGTTAAACTTGCAAATCATGTCATAGTGAACTCGCATAAACATGCATAGCTTATTAAATATGCATAACATGGTAAGGTGAACTTGCATAGGCATGCATAACCCATTAAACTTGCATAACATGGTAAGGTGAACTTGCATAAACATGCATAACCTATAAAACATGTATAACATGGTAAGGTGAACTTGCATAAGCATGCATAATCCATTAAACATGTAGAACATGGCATAGTAAACTCGCATAAGCATGCATAACTTATGAAACATGTAAAACATGGCATAGTGAGTTCGCATAAGCATGCATAACTTATGAAACATGTAAAACATGACATAGTGAGTTCGCATAAGCATGCATAATCCATTAAACATGTAGAACATGGCATAGTAAACTCGCATAAGCATGCATAACTTATGAAACATGTAAAACATGGCATAGTGAGTTCGCATAAGCATGCATAACTTATGAAACATGTAAAACATGACATAGTGAGTTCGCATAAGCATGCATAATCAAATAAACTCACATAAATCTCAACTTTCACCACATATTAACTTTAGAGTTTGTAAAGTGAAGGTAAGAGGGCTTACAAATATAAACAAGTCACAAATCCACCAAATAAGATGAAGAAGCCCTTTGAAAACCCAAAACAAAGCTTCAAATAAGAAAACCCTTTTGCAAAATCCCAAAAACACAAACTTAGCAAATCAAACTTGCAACTTAATGACGTATGCAAGTTATTAAGCATTCATACAACATAGAGAAGGTTGTATGATCATCATATCTTCATAGGATTAAACTTTAAGGAAGGTGGAGGCTAGGGTTTTTAGGTGGAGGCCATTTGAGATTTCAATTTGACATAGTTTGGTTGCTAGAGTGAATAATGAGGGTTTAGGGGGGGATTAGGGGCTTATTTATAGAAGATTAGAGTGTTTTTAGCCCTAGGATTAACCCTAGGTTAGTTTTGGCCCGTCAGATCTCGGAATTCTCTAGAACCAAGCCACAAGACCAAGCCCAAATCAAAATGGTGCGCCAGGCAATACTGCCTGGCTACCCCGTGTCGACAGGGTTGTCGACAGGGCAGTCGACACCCTAGGACCCCTGTCGACATGCCTGTCGACATGGGGGCCCTGGCGGGAATTTTCCCGCCTGACACCGATTAGCCCTAATCATGTTTTTAATTTGAAATTTAAATCTGTTTTTAGCATAGAAATTTCTGAAAACTTCGATGGGCCTTAACCGGGTCATACTGACTCCGATTTCCGAAAACTTGGACTCTATTTCGCGTATTTTTCCGAGACGAACGCAATGGCATAGCCCGTTTCCCTTGGTTCAGATTTTTGAATTTAATTCTGCCTCGATTTATGTTATAACAGTTTATTGAAAATACGGGTTGTTATATTCTCCCCTCCTTAAAGGATTTCGTCCCCGAAATCTTCAAGTTAGGAAGAACATATCCTACCATCCAACATCCATCTACTCAAAACATCATCCACGAGCAACCATTGTCCTTAAAAGATTCTAAATGCCGTATGAACATATGCAGAAGTGTGTGTATATGTACCTATCTAATGCAAAGATCAATGCAAAATATGTTAGTGAAATGTATCCATATGTATGCAAATCCCTAACATAATGTATAATATCTACATGCGTGCTCAATCATACATCCATATGCAACATCCATGTGATTGCATACAAATTTCATCCAAGAATAAGCATAAACACTCATGCACATGCAATATGAGGAGTGTGTGAGCCGATCTAGTGCCTAATGTGTATCATGCATCCACGAGTAACCACTTGCAAACACTTGCAACCATCAAACATAACATGTTTCAAACACATGTTTCATCCAAAGGGTTTCTACCTAAGGTTCTCATGACAAGATTTGCACGATAACTAGATAAACATGGATAGCAAAGAGAAAGATATGCTAAACAAAGAAAAGAGATTGAGAGTGTACCCTAAAAAAGGAATGGATAAAGCCCACGCATCTTCTCCTCGGTTTCCCAAGTTGCGTCTTCTTCGGCTTCACCCCATTGAACTTTCACCAATCTGACCTCACGATTCCTTAGCTTCTTGGTCTCTGTCCCCAAGATACGAATCGGAGCTCTCCTTAAAGTTGCTTCTTTCTCTACTTCCACGTCTTCAAGAATGCTAGGTTCAACCACCTCAGCGGACTCATGTAGGCACTTTCGGAGATGCGAGACATGAAAGACATTATGCACTCCGGACAACTTTTCGGGCAATTGCACTTTATAAGCCATCTTCCCAATTCTCTCTATGATGGGGAAGGGTCCAACGAATCTCGGTGCTAACTTCCCAACAGCTCCAAACCGACCTTTACGAAAACCTTGTCCCCAACCTCAAACTCCAATTCGGACCTTCGCCTGTCAGCATAGGATTTCTGCCGGTCTTGGGCCGCTTTCATCCGTCTTCTAATCAACTCGACCTTCTCGGATGTGTCTCTAATCATGTCGGGTCCAAGTATAAGCTTATCCGTAGTCTCCCACCAACATGTAGGTGACTTGCACGGCCTCCCATATAAAGCTTCAAATGGTGCCATCCCTATGCTCGCCTGATAACTGTTGTTATATGCAAACTCAACAAGAGGAAGATGGTCTTCCCAAGCACCACCAAAATCCAGAATGCAAAGCCTCAACAAGTCCTCAAGTACCCTATTCACCCTTTCTGTTTGGTCGTCTGTTTGTGGGTGATAGGCCGTACTCAGGTTCAACCTTGTGCCCATAGCCTCCTGCAAACTGTTCCAGAACTGACTAGTAAAGATGGGGTCTCGGTCACTGACTATGCTGGAAGGGACTCCATGTAGTCGTACTATCTCACGAAGATATACTGATGCTAGTCCAGATGCGGTCCTTTTTCTCTTCACCGGAATGAAATGAGCACTCTTTGTGAGCCTATCCACAATGACCCATATGCTCGTATTCCCCTTCCTGGACCTTGGAAGCCCATCAATAAAGTCCATAGAAATACTCTCCCACTTCCATAGCGGGACCTCTAGAGGATGCAATAGCCCACCGGGCTTCTTCGACTCAGCTTTTACTCTCTGACAAATAACACATCTTGAGACAAACTCGGCCACATCCTTCTTCATCCCAGGCCAGAAGAAAATGCGCTTCATATCTTTATACATCTTATCTCCACCCGGATGTATAGTCATCTTGGAGCGATGTGCTTCCTCAAGAACTTTCCTTACCAAGTCTTCTACCATCGGAACACAAAGCCTTCCGTCTCTCCTCAGCCAACCCTTATCGTCTATAGAATATCGAGCAAGGTGACTAGATGTCTCCCCTCGAATCAGCTTATCCATGATCTCAATTATCTGAGGGTCTTCCTTCTGCGAAGCCCCAACTTGATCCAGAAGGGTAGGCCTGAGCTCTAGATATGCCAAAGAACCGGTTATCGAGTCAACTGTCAAGGAAAAATCAAAGGTTGCCAAGAACTCTAAATTCTTCATCTCAACAAATAGAGGACTTAGTGTCAACCTTTTCCTACTCAACGCATCCGCTACAACA
Source organism: Allium sativum (assembly GCA_030737875.1). NCBI lineage: Eukaryota > Viridiplantae > Streptophyta > Magnoliopsida > Asparagales > Amaryllidaceae > Allium > Allium sativum. The sequence continues at coordinate 253,328,825 of CM060920.1, forward strand.
TTCCCCTTGCCAGGGGTATAGGCTATATCAAAATCATAGGAAGCCAAGAATTCCATCCATCTCTGCTGCCTCAAGTTCAGATCCTTCTGCGAAAAGAGATACTTCAAAGACTTATGATCAGTATACAGCTCAAATCTCTCTCCCAGAAGATAATGACGCCAAGCCTTGAGTGCATATACAATCGCTGCCAGCTCTAGATCATGAGTGGGATAATTCCTCTCATGCACCTTAAGTTGCCTCCCACCAAAACATATAACTCTGCCCTCTTGCATCAGAACGGCGCCCAATCTCGTGCCACAAGCATCAGTGTATACGGTAAATATCTTACCACCGTCGGGTAAAGCTAGAACGGGTGCGGAGGTAAGGGCTCTCTTGAGTCTCTGAAAAGCAAGCTCACAATCCATATCCCAAGCAAAGACTAAGTTCTTCTTCGTCAACTTAGTAAGGGGAGCGGATATCTTCGCGAAGTCCTTGATGAACTTCCGGTAAAAACCCGCAAGACCCAGAAAGCTTCTCAGCTCGGTTGCATTCCTTGGAGTCTTCCAATCCTGAACTGCAACCACCTTAGCGGGATCCACCGCTAAGCCTTGCTTGGATACGATATGCCCAAGGAATCTGACTTCCCTTCTCCAAAAATGGCACTTGGAGAACTTGGCCTTTAACTGATGCGCTCTGAGCGTATCCATCACCTCCACAAGATGCCTCGCGTGCTCCTCTTCATCCTTGGAGAAAACCAGAATATCATCCACAAAGACCACGACAAACTTGTTCAAGAACTCCCGAAACACCCTACTCATCAAGTCCACGAAATATGCGGGTGCATTCGTCAAACCGAACGGCATAACAAGCCATTCAAAGAATCCATCTGGAGTTCTGAATGCAGTCTTGTCTATACTATCTTCAGCTACTCTGAGCTGATGAAATCCGGTAGCAAGATCAAGCTGAGAGAAAACAGAAGCACCAACAAGCTGATCAAAGAGATCATCGATCCTCGGTAACGGGTGTCTGTTCTTCTTAGTCAGCTTATTCAATTCTCTATAATCCACACAGAGCCGAAGAGAACCATCTGCCTTAGTTGCAAACACCACAGGCGCTCCCCATTCGGATATACTCCTTCTGATGAAGTTCTTCTCAAGCAATTCTTTCACTTGCTTGCTCAGCTCCCGTCTCTCACGCGGAGCCATATGCCGAACGGGCAAAGAAACAGGCTTAGCATTATCTACCAGATAGATGCGAAAGTCAATCTCTCGTTTAGGGGGGCAACCCCTTAACTTCTTCAAAAACATCTGGATAATCTCGGACCACCCTTACAGACTGAAGGGCCTCCTCTGATGAGTCGAGAGATTCTAGATAGCACAACATGACGGGATTCTTCGGATTGCATGAAATCTCTAAGGTGTTGCCAAGGCGAGTCACAAGCCTCACAACCCTATGCTCACAATCCAGAATGGCTCCATATCGGGACAGCCAATCCATGCCCAGTATCAATCCGTATCCCCTGAAACCAAGAACATATGCACTACACAAGAACTGTACGCTGAGTATAGAGATCCTCAGATCCTCACATATCATAGATAGATGAGCAGAACCCCCAATGGGATTCGAAACACAAACGGGATCATCCACTAAGCTAGTACTAAGGTGCAAGCTATCAACAAGATCAGATGAAATAAAGCTATGTGAAGCACCAGAATCAAACAAGGTACGCACTGGAAGATCAGAGATATAAACAAGGTTCTCAACAGAAACACTACCTCGCTCGGGAACTGAAGCGGCATTGAGAGCATGAACTTGCCCTCCTGAAGGTCCAGCCTGTCCTTTCTTCTTTGGGCATTCTTTGCTGAAGTGCCCAGTCTCTCCACAAGAAAAGCATCCACCACTAAGCTTCCTTTTCTTCTTCCTGCAATCCTTAGCAAAGTGCCCAGCTATGCCATAGTAATTGCACTTTCCCTTGCCTTTGTTGTTGCCCTTCTTGTTCTTGTTCTGATTTCCTTGACTGCTTTGACCACCTTGGTTGCCTTTGCCTTGAGAATCAGCCTTCTTTGCTTGAGTATCACTCGACTTGACTTCTTTCTTTCCATCTCCCTGAAGCAGAGCCATATTGACCAAACTCTCAAAAGTAGCTCCATGCGGAATATGTGACATCGCCAAGCCCTGTAGCGGCTCATTCAACCCTCTGGCAAATCGAAGAGCCTTCTTCTCCGGAGTGTTCACCATATCCAAACCAAAACGGGCCAGCTGATTAAACTTGTTCACATACTCCTTGACAGACATATCACCTTGCTTTAATGCAATGAACTTCTCCATCTGTAAATTTGCCTCAGCCGAAGATAGAAACTTGGTCACAAATCTAGCCCTCAAATCGGCCCAAGTCTCAACGGGCCTCGTCCCATTGGTGACCTCCCACCAATAGGCCGCCTCATCCTTCAAAAGCCATGCTGTCAATAAGATCTTCCTCTCGTCATCAATCCCAAAGATAGCAAACAGGTCCTCCGTGTCCTTCAGCCAATTCCTAGCTTCAACAAAAGATTCCGTGCCTAGGAAATTCTTGCCTCCCATTGCCTTGAAGTCTTTACAAACCTTTGTAAACTCAACCTGAGGATGCTGAGGGGGAGGAGGAGGAACATTAGCAACGGGAGGAGGAATATTAACTGCTGGAGGAGGGGGAACAGGAATCACCGGGGGAGGAACATTAGGAATAGGATTCTCAACTACAGGAGGAGGAGTGGGAGTAGGGTTGGCGGGACCAGCTGCCGCCCTAGCTTCTAGAAGTCTCCTATACCAGAGTGGTACGTTCACTCCATCTGGGATGACAAGATTCTCAGCCATACTGAAACGAAAGATAAGATAAGATCAGGTCAAGGGAACGAAGGATAACGCTAATGGCTTTTGGGGATTAGCCTTAAAATAATCTAGACTTTATTTTGGAAAATACTTAGTAGGTTTTTGAAAATAGTTTTTCAAAAAGGTTTTTTTTTCATTTTTTTTTTTCAAAAGTTTTGTTCAATCTTGTTAACCTTGTGCTCTGATACCAAATGTAAAACCCCACCTCTACTAGAATCACTCCTTGGAATGTACTAGCTTTGGAGGGGCGTTATTGTGAAGGTAAACATGCACAGAGATATCGCAAGACAGAATATATAAAAATAAATATAAGTAAAGCAGCGGTAGCAGATAAAAACCCATCATCATCATCTCACAAAACCAACATAGTCAAGTACATAGTATCAAAATGTCATGATCCAAAATACAACATAAGTCTAGATACGTAGAAACACAATACATGGTAAAACATCAGTACTAATCCCAAGAAATAAAAGATAAGCCACAGCTAGCTCAGATCCATACATTAGCTATCCAACAAGCAAGCCTAAGATCCACTAAGCAGATGTAGCCCCTCCCTGAGAACCTGGGGGGGGGGGGGGGAACGGAAGAAAAGAAGCGAAAGAAAAAAGGTCAGTCAAAAAGACTGGTAAGCCCTACTACGATCAATCTATAAACTAATAAAGTTAACAGTATGATGGAAACTGAGGTAAACATACTGGCAATAGATAAAGGTGACATCACATAAGAAGATTAAGTTTTTGCACCACAGTGTACTAGCAAACCCACAAGACAGATATTGATCCCTTAGCCCAAACTTTGGCCTAATAACCTGAAGTGACCTTAATATAAGGTCCAGCCCAACGGTCTAGTCGATCGGCTCCCTATAAACCTAACACGTCAAGTGTTGGTGTCCATACGGCCCACATGGATGTAGTCAGACTGTGCTGGGTCCACCTTCGGGTGTATCAAGCCCTAAGGTGTCAACCCCAGACACCTAAGCAATAATGCACAGTCTAAGCCTACTGGTACCCGTGCCTCGAGTTTGTCCAACATCGGACTACGTGCACGTCCGTAGCCCGCCGGACCCGCACCGCTGTACCACTCAGCCGTCGCTTTGGTCGCTTACATCAGTCCAGTAATCGTGCCCCGCCCTAACCTAGCTGTAGGGTTGTGATGATACCAAACTGGGATTACTGCTGGAACAGACCACGTTGCTAGGGTTTCTAAGAGGGTTAAGTGTGGTTTTAACCCCTCACTAACCATGGATTAAATTAGTTAAGTGTAACCACTTAACCCCATCTAATCCTCGCATCCCCATTATTGGTTAAGTATTAGTGGGCCATGACTTAACCCTAATCATGAGGCATTAGTTAATTAACGCACCCAACCTCTCACATTAGACATCCGTGGTTACCTGGGAAGATTTACACCACGTCTAGGTCTAACCTCGGGTCTTATGGTGCAACATGACCAACTACCCACATTAGACCCCACGTTGTGGTTACCTGGGAAGATTTACACCACAACTAGGTCTAACCTCGAGTTGGCCATATCATGTTATCTAATGTCATGTCCACTTTAAGACATATTTACAAGTTAACATATACTTGGGTAGACCTAACTTAATAGGTAAATTCCCAAGGGGTAGACCTAACTTAATAGGTAAATTCCCAATCTTTTAGTTTCATGTATTTTTAAGTTTACCCAAACCCTCCCAACGTCATTATCTCGCTTACATATTCGTCATAACGCATAAGGGTATAAAAGGTAACTTGGCATAACATACATGATGAACTTCACATATCATAATAAACATACATACATGTTAAACTTGCAAATCATGTCATAGTAAACTCGCATAAACATGCATAGCTTATTAAATATGCATAACATGGTAAGGTGAACTTGCATAGGCATGCATAACCCATTAAACTTGCATAACATGGTAAGGTGAACTTGCATAAACATGCATAACCCATAAAACATGTATAACATGGTAAGGTGAACTTGCATAAGCATGCATAATCCATTAAACATGTAGAACATGGCATAGTAAACTCGCATAAGCATGCATAACTTATGAAACATGTAAAACATGGCATAGTGAGTTCGCATAAGCATGCATAACTTATGAAACATGTAAAACATGACATAGTGAGTTCGCATAAGCATGCATAATCCATTAAACACTAGAACATGGCATAGTAAACTCGCATAAGCATGCATAACTTATGAAACATGTAAAACATGGCATAGTGAGTTCGCATAAGCATGCATAACTTATGAAACATGTAAAACATGACATAGTGAGTTCGCATAAGCATGCATAATCAAATAAACTCACATAAATCTCAACTTTCACCACATATTAACTTTAGAGTTTGTAAAGTGAAGGTAAGAGGGCTTACAAATATAAACAAGTCACAAATCCACCAAATAAGATGAAGAAGCCCTTTGAAAACCCAAAACAAAGCTTCAAATAAGAAAACCCTTTTGCAAAATCCCAAAAACACAAACTTAGCAAATCAAACTTGCAACTTAATGACGTATGCAAGTTATTAAGCATTCATACAACATAGAGAAGGTTGTATGATCATCATATCTTCATAGGATTAAACTTTAAGGAAGGTGGAGGCTAGGGTTTTTAGGTGGAGGCCATTTGAGATTTCAATTTGACATAGTTTGGTTGCTAGAGTGAATAATGAGGGTTTAGGGGGGGATTAGGGGCTTATTTATAGAAGATTAGAGTGTTTTTAGCCCTAGGATTAACCCTAGGTTAGTTTTGGCCCGTCAGATCTCGGAATTCTCTAGAACCAAGCCACAAGACCAAGCCCAAATCAAAATGGTGCGCCAGGCAATACTGCCTGGCTACCCCGTGTCGACAGGGTTGTCGACAGGGCAGTCGACAGCCTAGGACCCCTGTCGACATGCCTGTCGACATGGGGGCCCTGGCGGGAATTTTCCCGCCTGACACCGATTAGCCCTAATCATGTTTTTAATTTGAAATTTAAATCTGTTTTTAGCATAGAAATTTCTGAAAACTTCGATGGGCCTTAACCGGGTCATACTGACTCCGATTTCCGAAAACTTGGACTCTATTTCGCGTATTTTTCCGAGACGAACGCAATGGCATAGCCCGTTTCCCTTGGTTCAGATTTTTGAATTTAATTCTGCCTCGATTTATGTTATAACAGTTTATTGAAAATACGGGTTGTTATACCTGCGCACAACCCTTTATGCCACACCAATTCTTTGAGGGATACTTTGTACAGAACGTTCGTGCTCCCTACAAGAGAAGTTTTTCCTACAATCTTTAACATTATGCATGTGTATTCCACAGTTATGTCACCTATTATAATTCTTAACTTCCCCCTTAGGGTCCCTCGACCTTCTTTTTGCTACTCCCATCCTTGCCTTCCCTCTTGGAATCGGTCATTCCTGGAGCTACAACAAAAACTTCTATTTCCCAACTAGGCCTACCACTCACATCCTTGCATAGTTTAGAGAAATCAGCTTCCTTTGGTGGATAATCGATGGCTCAGCCTATGAGCGTCGAATTCTACACATTTTTCTGTTGGCATCGTAGCCTAGGGATTTCTATGAAACCAAACAAGAATTGTGATACCCTAAGGAGGGCCAGGGGTGTCTGCTATTCTGTGCAAGAGATAGATGGAAATAAGATTCGAATGAGTCAAAGGAAGGTTTCTACTGGACTTAAGCGGATAAAACTTGACTTTTGAAACACTATACTTTGACAAATATATTTTCTTTATAAAATAATTTGCTTATAAAAACAAGTTTTTTGGAATCATGTAACCTTAGACTATGATACCAAGCGTAACACTTTGCACCCCTTAATATTAAAAAAAAAGGCATACTAAGGGATATGGAGCGTTTGTAGACATAAAGAAACTAATCACAAAGACTAAGATTCTCAAAATATGTAAAGTAAATACAGTAGAAACATTTAAAAAATAAAGCTTAACTTATTATTATTTAAAAAATAATAATTTCATGAAAAGCCACATGTCTCATACATAAATACCCAGCCTCATCAAATATCAGAGTACAACATACAAATCCCTCTCTTAATTGCTAGTACAACCAATCGAAACAAAAAAGATGTAAAACAGAAAAAAAAAGTATGTCATCAACTAAATAGAAACTCCAAGAAGGAGCCTCTAATAAATCTGAACAAACCAATTTCTACTCTGTGAGCCTAATGGGGAAAAAAGAAAAACAAGTGGACTAGACAAAATCTGGCGAATAATGTAATTACTAGCATGGTTAATTAAGATAAAAGAGATAGGCTTAGAAATATTTCAAAAAAGTATGTACGTGCTTAAGTAGGGTTATATATCTGGCGGCTGAACTGATTCATTGATTATTTGTGCTTTTCTACTATTCTGGAACTCTAATGAGGATTAATTTTCCTAATTCAAACCTTCGATCGACTTCTTTCTACTTACCATCCTATGATTGATTATACGGTATCATGCCACTATTACATCCTACTACTAGAAAAAATACATATAAATAGGTGCATGACATAGTAGTCCCCGATCGATCCTGCACGTTCAGAAATCACCGGATGCCTTATTAGTCTAACTATTTGACCTCTTACTACCGTTGTACCACATAAGCGTGCTCGGTCTTCTTGAGACCATCAGATCCTGTCAAAAAGGGGATGTGGTCGGTGTGGATCCTAACATGCAATGTTCTAATTTGTGCTCAAACTCATTCTTATTTTTTTGACCACTTACTACCACTATGCTGCATAAACATGTTTGGTCTTCCTAAGGCCATCAGATCCTATATCAAAGGGGATCTAGTCGGTATGGGTCCTAACTGCTAATATGTATTTTCTTGTCTTAGCCCAATGCTAGATCTGAGCTCAACTTATTGACCCAGTTCCTGACTGGGTTTATGATATTCTAGTATTATCATGATAGGTTTTGTTCTTTTCTTTTCTCTTTATAATGATTTCCTAACATGTCAATTTGTCATAATAATCTACTACTTTTTCTGTGCTTTTAAAATTACAACATTTATCATAATTTACTGCAAATACCCACAAATTTTCCTAATTCATCTTGATTTCTTTTTATTATAAATATGCAATATACACATTTTTACTGTAAATTTAGTTCTCTTGTATTTAATCCATGTTTGTGATGTTTATGTTTTTTATTCTATTTTTAAATGCAAATAAAGGATTAAAACAGTGTTTGTGAACTAACATTTACAGATCTAGGTATTTTTAGAATAAATGTAAACAATTATAGAAAAATTGAAATAACTGAAAGAAATAAAAAAATTACTAAGGAAAAAGAATAAAAATAAAATTATAGAATTTTAAAAAAAGAAATTGTAAGAAAAAGTCAGAAAAAATACTTATAGAAACTAACGTATAGAAAAACTACTAAAAACTATAAGAAAAAATATTACAAACTTTATACTTTTAACTTATTTAAAATCAAAATAATTACAACACTCATAAGCAGTCCTAAGCTCTTCTCTGTGGCCTTTGCGGATCCCGTCCCTAAGATGAATATAAACATTTTATTTTTAATCTTTTCCTAGAGAAAAATTCAAACTCAAGTTCGTCTCAGTTAAGAGAGAACCCAGAAAGAGAAAAGATTTGTGTTGTGAATGAATAGCTAGGTTTAGGGTCTTATTTATAGAAGAGCAAGGGGATCTTAGGCCGTAAGATTTCTTAATTCCATCTGGTCCAAACACGTCTCTCCTTTAATTTTAGCTTTTAGATTTACAATTAAATGCACTAGATTGAGCCACATCATCTCTAACAATCAAAATTCTCGAATTGGCTTGTTCCTAGATGATTGCTCATTCAGAACACTTTGCGGGTTGACCTAACCCATGCTCAGGTTGACCTGGGTGATGGCTGGGTCGATCTACCCCATTATTTTGTTTCTTCTCGTTTCTTATTTATTTGATAATTTCTTCATATAAACTCGGATTTTGGCAAGTTATATATTAAGGTGATCAAGAAAATCGTCGTAGACACAAAGGAAATGGTTTCGTAGCCAAGTTCTGTCATTTTTCAACACAATATTTTTATCCTTTTCCTTTCTTTTCAGTTAACTCTTTCTTTTCAGTTAACCCTTTCTTATTAAATTCAATTCTCTTTATTAACATTATTATTAAAAATATTGGTATGTCATATATTCATAATTGAATACATGTTAATATAAATAGAGTTGAACATTGAAAAGATTAGAAGGAAATGACTATGGAATAAAAACAACTAACTACTTGCATAAATTAAACTAAACTACTTGCATAGGAATAAAAGAAAGCATAAAGAGGTTAGCATAAAATGAAAAGAACATGAAATAAAAGACATTAAATAAAAGACATTAAATAAAAGACATGAAAATAAGAGACAAGCTTAGGAGTCCATTAAAAATAAACTAAACTTTATTATCAATTTTGATTTGTTACAACTTGCATAAGTAAATAAAATACGTTTACATGAAACATAAAAGGATTATTTATACATGCCTAAAACTTTAATACGTATTTAGCATGCTACTTAAAATGCTATTGAGATAGCGTAGCCTCCAAGAAATTATTTAATCGATCCTCCACTAACTTTCCTTTTGCTTTTTATTTGTTTAATGCTAAGTGATAGGTAGGTGGACTCCTCCATCTTGTATGCGTTGATTTATTTCTTCATGCTTTTGGACGTTAACAATTATGTATGCATGTATCTTCATGTAGCCTCTTCATTTGAACTCATTTTCCTACGACACAAAACAAGAATGTAACAAGTAATTTTCTTCAAATTAATCCATACATAAAATAACCGTTTTGTCCTTGTGTACTTAGGTGCGTAACGACATGAAAATATTTTTGTATTTTGGTTTAAAACATGTAAATACACCCTAATATGACGTGTGAACATTTAAACAAGACTAAGTATGTAAGTAAAAAATATGCATTTTTACGTGCATATCAATGAACATGAAAAAAACTTACTAACGAGATCATATCTTATCTCAGATGGCTCATGAATCCATGTCCGCTCATGCAAATTCAGTTTAACAACAAACTCCATGGTGACACAATTTTGCATGGAATATATAATAGGAACATCTATAATAGCCGAAGGGAGAAGAAGGCCGAGACAAGAAAGCGGTCAGGTTATCCTAAGGACCTGAGATACGAGAGTCCAAAAGCAAGTTAATGGCTTTAGGCCTAGGAACCCACTTCCTAACAGGAGGCTAGGAAAGGGAATATTTTTCGGGATGGGGACTTCCATGGAGAGCTTACAAGCATCGGCTAAATGACCAAATAAGTGATATGTCTCACAAATATCTGGTTTTCAACCGTGTTTAACATCAGAACCCATTTCTTAACCTTCAATACAAACCTTAAGTTATGAGAGAAGCAGTTTGTCCGGCGTAATCTCAACCAAAGCCTTTGTGAAAACAATATTCTTTCTGGCTACGGTATTAGCATCAAAGCATTTTAATTTACCAACACGGCTAGCTAGCTAATAAAGACCTAACAAAATCGGAAGAGCAAAAGGAATATGAGTAAAATAAAAGTACAAATAGTTATCGATAGTGCATGTACTTTGGCTCTATCAATAGGTCAAATTCAGTAACTCGCATTCTTTTGTTTGAAGACAAGAATTTGAAATAAAACAAGTCATCCACAGAGTAAACACGCAATCTACCATTGAGTTTCCAAGCACTACTATAATAATCTCGAACAACGTAATAAGAGGCTTTTGAATCATAAAAATTACCAAACTGCAGTATCCTTCCAATAATTGACACCCAAAAGATGGTTATATTGATCACTAAAATCCATAAATCAAATACTTAAAATAAATCTAGTATTCATAACTCAATCGATAAAATTCTAGATCGTCACATTCTTCCACTCTTAAAAACATTTCTTTCTCAATATTTTGTCTCAATCAAACAAAGACAAAAACCAGTTAACACAAACTTAATTCTGGCTAATTCCAAACTTTTTATGGAATTTCATTTTTATATCTAAATTCAACTCAAGTTTACCAGCCTGTATAATACTTCAATATGTTTTGTGAGCAAAAGCGAGAAAACATGGGAGTGAGAAAAATAAATTTTGTAGGCGAATGTGATTGACTTTAGAGAATTGGACTACGCCTCTTTTATAGTAGTCATACCTACTAACAATCGGTTTGATTAATTACTAAAAATGCAACATTGAAGTTAAAAGAAAATAAATTAACAAGTGCATTAAATAACCATATAAAGTTGAAATTTATGGAAACTATCTTATAATCTATTGAACTTGTTGTTAGTACAATGTTTTGATGGACAAAACTAAAAATAAGCACGAAATTTGTGGATATTTTATTGCTTCTTGTTGACTTTTAGCATTTAGTGCAATTTGAGGAAAAATAAAAAGGCTAAAACTTTTAAAAAAGAAAGGGAGGAGGAAGGAGCGAGATACCAAATATAATATTTTCCCTTACTAATTTTGATAACAGAAAAAAAAAAAACTCATCTTCATTTCATATTAAAAAATTAGCTACTTTAGTTTGCGAAAATAAAATTACATAAAAAATTATTATGATACAATTTGTAATTTAAATCAAAATTCCAACTTTTTCTAAAAAAGCATTAAGTCACATGCGAAAACAACGGATCAGATTGCTTAAGTGCAACAAATAAAAAAGCAAAGGTAAAGAAAACTTGAACATTTTAATTATTTTATTTTATTTCATAAAAAATAAATATATCATTTTAAATATAACTAAGTTATTTTAGCAAAAACATACCTATTCAAAATCCATATGCGCATTGTAAACACTGGAATAGAACAAATTATTAAGTGACTATTACACGGTAAACAATGTATTGTATTGTAGGAAGCTTATATTGGATATAAACACGTTATTAAAATAAGAAAGAACTAGTACCACCCAAGTAGAAATGAATTTTGTAGAATCAAAGAATCTACCTTCAACTTCTGTACAACATTCCAAGAAGAATACTTCATCACACACATTTACTCAAGAACTCGTCTCAGGAGTTGTATCATCTATCACCTGAGATTTTCTCCTCTCCTGTGATAAGATTTCTTCAATGCTTCTTCTTTTTCTTGGGTTTTCTTGTTGATTTCTGTTTCATCAACGCTCCTTCCCCTTGTAAATTCTTTGATGATTCCTCTGCTTGCAATTTCTCCTTTGTCTCTTCTTCTTCTTGCAATTTCTTCTGCATCTGCAGCACTTGTACTTTCTTCTGGAAGTCCACTTCTTGTATTCTCACTATTGCTTCCACTTCTTGCAATTTAGTCAAGCATTCTTCATCTCGGTGATCTTTATCTCTAATAACTTCCTGAATTATCATCAGCATTTCATCGATACTTTGTAGTTTCCTCAAGGCATTTTGTTCTTCCAAACCTTTCAGGTGTAATTCTTCTATTGATTCATACTGCTCCTTTACTCTTTCAACAAGTTTGCTTAGACGTACAAATATCAAGTTTCTATAAATCGACTCATAACGTCCAAAGATATTCTCAGCCCTTATCACAAAATTTCCACTATCTTCCAACCCTGCCAACTTCATAACATCATATAAACAATTCAAAAGGCAACCCACTGCATGTGTTGCTCCATATAACACAAACCCATCAAACCAGGTATGAAAATCCCTCAAAAAATTATCCACGATCAACCACTCAATCTTCTCTATGTTCTTGTAACACTGTTTCTTCCACATCAGAACCTTCTTTGAACCAGCATCCTTGTTTCTGATGGGTGAGCCTGTCAAAATGGAATTCGAAATCATAGTCCTAATATCTTTGAAATTGTGGCAAGCTTTCATGAAATAATATTCATAAGCAAAAGGTTCAACTGATAAGCAAAAGATCTCTGGTTTTAGTTTATTGATTGTAGCATTGATAGCATCAAATGCAGCAGCTATGAGTCTAGAGTAGAAAGTGAGGATGTTCAGGTTTTTGTTAGACTGCACTTGTTCTCTCAACCGTTTGCATCTTTCATTTATTAAAGACTCTACAATTTCCTCCATGGCCTCAAATGCAGTCTCCTTCTTTGAAAATGATGGTGGATAGGAGCTGGAGGCTTCAGGGTCATGACTCATTGTTCAAGAACTAGGGTAGGGTTGGATTCTTTTTTCTTGGTGCTGAAATTTAGGATGATAGAAATGATGGTTTGGAAGGAGAATAACAGATCTATGTGGGGATTCGTCCCTTTATATAAGAATCACTTTCCATTTAATTCTACATGTAACCCTATATAAAGATGGTATTAAGACGTTTAACCCATTTTTAACCTCAGTCAAAACACTATCCAGGTTAAAACTTAAGCGAACTCCATTTTTAAACAACGGCTACAACCGAATTATGAATAAAATTTCTACTGGGAATTCTATCAAATAGCAATGCTGCATCTCAGCACTTAGACATTATTTATATCAGAACAATCAAATGGCAAATTAATATGATAACCGATAGATTGAGTAGGTGGTTACAGGAATCTAGCAGAATATATCGTATCATATGTGTCGCACATAAGAACCTGGTTTATAAAATCAGCGTAGAGACAAATGAATATAAAAAACAGTAATACAAATAGGAAGTAAGACACCTCAAATTGTGGGAAGAAGAATGAATGAAACGGCTGGAAGCCAATATTCCGTTTCCTTAGCTTATTCTAAGCATTTTGCCATTAATATTTGGAAATTAGAAGAATATTTTGTGATTTGGTACAGAATAATTTCGTAAGCACCGTCCCCGTTACAGTTGGTCGCTGAAAGTTGGAAATAGTGGAAATTAGAGCGGCGAAAAAAAAAAAAAAAAAAAAAAAAAAAAAAAAGAAGAAGAAGAAGAGAAGTTTAAAATAATGGTTAGAGTTGGTCTCAAACTCTTGGCCTCTTATCATATATGAGCACGTCTTTCCACCGTGTCACACTATGTTGGCTAGAATAGCGGGTTTATTCCTAGCATTTTCCACTGAATTATTACAATAATTCAAAGCCGTTAGAAACAATCACTTATTACTTATAAAATTTGATTTTCACGTGCTATTTATTCAATTCTATTTGAGCAATTATTAATATGCATTTGTTTCAAATAGACAAGGGAAAAAAATCTCAAAATTTACAATTTTAACAGCAAGTATTTAAGAAATAATAGCATATGTTTTCGCAAATTCTTGCGGTCATTTTGCAATAATTTGCATAAAATTCAATGTTTTGCATTTTTTAAAAAGAGAAATAAGTGTTCGTCACAAAAAGAAGAACGTTCGTGTCACTTCATTTCACATTTGAATTAGAAATACTATCAACTAGTCCGAAAGATAGTAAATACCCTTATATATATTTTAAAATATGTACTTCTATTTACAACAAAATTGGAGAAATAAATACATCATCATTTGCTACAACTTCAAAATAAGTAACATAATAGACTCCACACTAAAATCGATTATACTGAAAGAACCTAACAATCGAAAACGGGAAACCAGACCAACAAACTAGGTTGAACAGCTTAACGCAAACATGGTTGTTGATACGCTTTTTTGTCGAAGCTGTCACACTTCAAGTATTTGGAAAGCGACGCGCTCAAGCGTCAAAAAGTACAAAGCGGTTGGGTCGAAGTCGCGTCGCAAACGCAAGGAGACCCGAAGCCTCTATCAGGTGGCCCCTGTCGGGCCCAATGAATTCTTAGTCGAGCCGTGCTCCGAGCCGAAGGCGAATCGTCAAGCGGGTCCGGGCGGAGCACCGGTGGGGGTCCGGGGCTCCATAGGCCCGGCGGCAAACGACCTAGCCGGTTAGGTCGAAACTGTGGGCATCTCCCGATTTTCTCCATGTTGGGTGCTCAGATCCCTTTAGTTCAAACTCGTGAAAACTCGGATTCATCCACTTCGCATTCAGGAATTTCGACTGCTACGGCAACATAATTTCCACCTCATCCACTATTAATTTCGAAACCCGCCTGCAGGGTCGAAACTTCGAACCTCACCTACGGGGTCGAAACTTCGAACCCTACCTGCGGGGTCGAAACTTCGAACCCCACAGGTGGGAGCGAAATTTCGAACCCACAGGTGGGAGCGAAATTTCGAACCCACAGGTGGATCTGAAATTTTGAACCCCCTGGTGGGGTCGAAATTCTGAATCCCGCCGGAGTGGGTTTGAAAATTTAACCCCCCAGGTAGAGGTTCGAAATTTTGACCACGCACCAGGGGGTGCGAATTTTCTGCATATGGCTTTTTTTGGGGTGCGAAAATTGGCTCTTGTGGGTCTCGCTGCTCACTTACTCCCAACTAACCTTCCTCCTATAAATACCACAAGCCTTGCCTTCGTTGGGGGTTTTTCTCCCTTGGGATTTTTGGAATTTGAGAGCTCCAAACACTCATTATTGGCTTCCGACACCTCCACCATGGCCATGGGAGATGACATGGATAATTAAAACATGGCATGCATGTTTTCCTTCAACACTTGAACATTAATAATTGTTATGCTATCTTCGAGCTTCATGGACATGAACACCAAACTTGAATATTGTTGACCAAGTAAACCCTTTTCAACAAAGAAGAAGGGCAATTTAGCCAAAGTATAGACCAAGCATAAATTTTGCCATCTTATTGTAACACTTTGTACTTAGCTATTTTCCGAACTTGTACAACCTTGTAATCAACCAAAGATATGATGAATGATGATTATAAAGTGGACGTAGGTGTTAGTGCCGAACCACTATAAAAGCTGTGTCTCTCCACATTTACATACTTTACTGCTTATTTGGATAATTGTTCACACATACACATTGGGTGTTGGCATGCGACAAATTAGTCCGTCAACAATGGTCAAACCACATAACATCGTATAACTGACCTATATTATCACATACCACATGCATATTCTCAAAGATCAGGGCGGCCAAGTAAAAGAAAACATGTGAAATTTGTAACCGCCCATTCCATAAAATCAACTTATCCGCTCCACCCGAAGTTAGCATATACTAAATACGAATGGAGAAATCGAAAATTTAGCAAATGGGGGCATCCTTCCATCAGAAAAGGGAAAATCCATCATCAATTCTATCGAGCAAAAATTGCGACATCAGTTTTAAACCAACGACAACGGTGATCCGTGCTTAAGAAGTTTTGTTCAATTAGAGGATAAGGCCAGTGTTAGAATATTTTTAGAATACTCACACTCAGGAAAAAAGATAATCTCTGGCTTCATTTGATATATTACAGAAAAAAACATGAAAAAGAATTGACATTGTTCCAATGTCTAACCCTGTCTAAACTGTTAAGCTTGTTGAGAATTGCGAAATTGGTGAACATAGTCATTTTCAGAGGACAATAGTTATTCTATATATGTTGATACAAATTCACAATAAGACACTCTGTTCAACTCTGTTCCAAGCCGGTCGTAGTGATAACTTGCTATTTTTCAATGGACTCTAACACCAGTAATCCACAACGTTATCGTTATATATTGGGACAGTTTGTATTGTTTTGCAAATACTTAGTGGCAAATTAAAATTCCGAAAAAGTTGTTTTAATTTTGAAATAATAATGTTAAGTTCTTTACTATAACCATCATAGTAACACATGCTCTCTATGAAGAGTTATTCACTAATACTCTTTATATCCCGTCACTCTTTTCTTTAACAATAAGCGGGCTTAGCCCAATGTCCAACATTACTTCACAATTAATTCATTCAGCCCATCGGCTATTCTACTTGTATAAATATGTACACAAACCCTGTACAATTATTCATTCAATAATAAAATCAGTTTTAGCTTATTTCTTATATGGTATCGGAGCCATCAAAGTGTTAACTACACCTATATTCGATCCAACATTTTGTGTCTCTACAAATCTATCGAAAGATAGATCATCCATCAGAAAAAATTCATCACTTGAATGCCCCTCATCCAAGATTTTCATCTTATCATTTAAGGGTTGAGGCTACGATCCCAAAAACTGTGCCTCGCCTACTTTTAGTGGCTGCAATAGTTTTCAAAATCACAGCTTAGCGGTAAATTCTCTCAAGAACTCAATTTCAATCAAGAAATTCTGAAGAAATCAATCATCTGAAGTTAACACCGTCCTAGATTGCTAATCAGATATTCAGTGTATAAACACTTACTTAAAATCTTCACTTTAGCAATTCTGGTTGCTGTTAAATTCAATTTAAAGAAATTTTGCAAAAGATTTCAATTCAAGAAAGTGAGTTCAAAAGAAATTTACCTGTTCTTGTAGTAGCATTTCCGTAACTACAACTTTATTTTGCATTCTGAAGAATCATGGTTGAAACAAATCCACCAAATTCTCCTAGATCATCAGCTAGACCAAACCAGACCAGTGCTGAAAGCACTGAAGATCTCATCAAATTGATCATCAAGCCGCAAAGCAATATCATCTCGATTCAACTGGATGAATCAAACTATCTTCTATGGAAACTGCAAGTGGAAACAGCGGCAAAGGGTTATGGTTTTGAAGATTATCTCTAGGGACCATAAACTGTTCCAGCAAAATACATTAGAGGTGCTGATAACAACTTAATTCCTAATCAAGAACATGCACCATATCAAAGACAGGACAATCTTGTAAGTGCATGGCTAATGTCAATTATAAGTTCATCAATAATGCCACAATTAATTGGTGTCAAGTCATCTCATGACATATGGATAGCTCTAGAGAGACCATTTACTAGTCGGTCATCAGCAAGGGTGTTAAACTACAAGAAACAACTTCAAAGTATAAAGAAGGAGAATTCCAATATGAATGAAATATCTGATGAAGGTAAAGAATCTATGTGAACAACTTGCAGGCACTGGAAACAAGATTGAAGAAAAAGAACAAGTGTTATACGCATTGGAGGGTTGGAGGATGAATATAAAGCAGTAGTAGCATTTATAACATCCATAGAACACTACAAGAAAAATACCCAATTGCAACTAGCTATATGCAACAGAATATATGACAGTCGCAGTAAATGATATTTAGCAACAGACCTTTCGTAGCAGTTGCAATAGATGATATTTTACAACATGCTTTTTCTTTCTGTTGCAAAAAACATGTTTTTAGTAACTGCGCTTCCCTTCCAGTTGCAAAAACATATCTTTAGCAACTACCCTTCCAGGCATGTTGCAAAAAAATATCTTTAGCAACCTTTTTCGCCAGATGCAATAACTGTATCTTTTTACAAGTGGTAAAGCCAGTTGCGAAAAACACACCAAAATTAAGTAGTAGCTTTTAACTACGAAATCATAAACGACTACTTATAATTAACCGTCAATAAATAAGCAGTGGTTTTTAATGATTAATTTTAATAATTAATTTTTAATAATTACTATTAAATAATTAACTATTAGTAGTTATATAAAAATTAAGATTAATATTTATTAATTATTAACTAATAACAAAATTTAATAATTATAAATGATACTTATAATTGATAATTAAATAATAATAATAATTAATATTTAAAAAATAATAAAATAAATAAATATTAAATAATAATAATTAATTACTAATAACAAACTAATGGATAAAAACTAATAATTAATTTGAAATACGAATACGTATAAATAATAAATTCATAATCAATAAATAAATAATAATTGATTAATATTACTATCAAGGAGTAATTAATAATTTATAATAATCTTTTGTATGAATTAATTTTTAACTTGTGTTTGAAAGATGTATTTTTATGAATTAATTAATTATTTGTTATTAATAATTGTTGACATTGCTGCTTTTAATTTTTTTAAGTATTTTTTAATTTATATTAAATTATTGTTTAAATCAAATAGAATTTCTAAAAAATGATGCTTTTATATATGTTTAAAAATAAAAATTGATACTCTTTGAGTTTAGCTATTTACAGTTGTAATCATATGACATTTGCAATAAGCAATCTTCAGCCTCTAACGTTTTCCGACTAGAAAATTATTTTTACTTGGACCACCATAACTTTCATTTTCCGCTTCACATTTTCAACTATAGCTTCATATTGTCTTGTTCAAACTCGACTGCTTCACATTATCCTTAAATATCGCTTCACATTATCTTGTTCGAACTCGACCTCGATGATTCCTCCTTCTCCGATGTTATACCACCAGCTCTTCTCCCTTCTGAATTTTAATAGTTACTATTGTATAGTTAACTATTAGTAATTATATAATAAATAGGATTAACATTTAATAATTTTTAATTAATAATAAATATCTAATTTTTATAAAGTGATATTTATAATTAATAATTCAATAATTAAATAATAATCAATAATTTGCAAATAATTAATAATGAAATAATAATGTAATTCATAATTAAACAATAATCAAATAAATAAATAATATTTTGCATATCCATCTGGTCGTCCACGCACATGTCGTGTGTTGCTTTGTTCGCTGATTGGGTTGGTTTGTACACATCCGCCCACGTCTGTAAATTTTCTTAAAAAAAAGTAAATTTTCTAAAAAAATAATAACCGTGTAACTTAATTTAGAATTAGGTTTTAACATTCGTTAACCCACCCACACCCTATAGTAATTTACTCTTGCCACCTTCAATTTTCATCTCCCGCTTTACATATCTCCAAAAGCCAGCAAATTAGCTGTACCGCATATCCTTTAGATCCAGAAAATTTGAAATTAAGCCCAATTTCGCAAGACCGCTCGGTAGCGACCGATCTCCAGATCGGTGGCGATATAGCATGTTGTCTTCTTCCTTTCATCTCCTCATGACCTGGCTGTCCTCCCCCTTCCTTGATTCAGAGCAATGGCCCTACTCCGCAGCTAAGGCCCACCAGTACACCTTTGCACAAAGCTCCAACCGTCGCCATGTCAGTCCAATTCACCTCCGTACAACTGGCCTCCTCCTCCTTTCCTGGGAAGTCTGTCGCGCGCTTCTACACCCGCTTTCTGCTCCATGTCCACCTCCGTTTGAACCGCCATCTCAGAAGCAGGTTCCATATTCTGAGGTCAATCCTTTTGCTCTTCTCTTTCCTTTCGATTTTCTATTTATTCGGTTATATTTTTGGTCATTGATGTTTCTACGGATTTTCTGTAATGATTTGGATTTCAGAGATAGTGAGATTTCTAATCTTAAACCATGTTTAAGTTTTTAATCAACACGAAGCATGAAAGATTTGGTCTTTATGGTTTTTATTGTGATATAATTTGTTCGTAGTAGGTTTACAGAAATATAAGCATACTTGAGTTATTAGTTTTCAAAGATATGCATGCTGGAATGTGAATTAGTAGTGTACAAAGTAAGAAAATCAACTATATGCTTGTTTTATTTCTCTGTCCACATTTTAGAACATGAAGACGTCCACGCTTCAGTTTTCAAAAAACTATACATCGCAGGGTTAGCAAGAAAGAAAGGAAAGATTGGTGACAGATAGGAAAGAAAGGATCGAGGCAAGTAATCAGTACGTATGATATAATTTAAGGTTTAACTAATTGCATAATGGATAACCTGTGAACATTGTAACTGCACCAGAGGCTGATACTAATTAAAAAGAAAAATCAAAAGAAACATCTGCTCATACCGATTGAGACTGCTGTATTTTTGGATTATGAAGTTACACCGTCAATATAAGTTAGCTCTATATCTAACTTTTGAGAATGATTTGCAAATGCACGTCTTCTGTATCTAACAACAAATGAGGAGCAATCAGGCATTTTGACAAAAAGCAATGAGAAAAATGGGCTTCAAATATGCACCAATATTAATAAAATGAGGATATTTGTTATGCTTAGATGTTGTGAAACACTGCGCCTTTGCGGAAGCGATCAGGATCTTATTCACCCAATTATTTAAAGATGATTTCTATGGAAACAAACATAGATATGAAATCACACGCGCAAACACAAAATATTCCACCCAACCACCCTCTTTATTGATTCTCAAAACGAATTTTGTTTACACTCACTGGTTCAACAACCAACAATAAACAAACTACAAGAATCAATAACCTTATTGAGAAAGGGAAAGAATATCTAGATGACTACAACTCTTGTTGGAGAAGGAGAACAATGAAGAGCGACGGCTAACCCTTGGATTAATTGGAGGCACCAATCCTCTCTAGGGCACCAAGCCCTAGAGGCACGCAGCCGCCACTCTATTCGGTCATACATTAATCCAACCCTATGTGCTGCTTTTATAGGAGAATAGATGGCCTAGGAAAATACCCAATTTGCCCGTTCATTACTTGCAGAATAAGTCACAGAAAGACTAAGTCAAAAACGCAGGAAACCCCACTAAGACGTCTGACCCAGATTGGTCAAACGTCTATCCCTGCTCTCAGGTTACCAAAACCGTGACAACAGACGTCTGACCAAATACTGTCAGACGTCTATGCTGAAACGCAGCACAAAACCACTTCTCCTTGCCTTCTTTTGGCCGCTGCTCCATCTCCACTATTGCCAAGCACATCCATGCCCCACCTATGTGATTTCATGTCACAAATCACAACACTCCACCTTGATTTAAAATCGCATCACATCAAACTAACTTCCAACACAGAAGTCATCTAGCTCTTTCAACGACACCTTCTCTCAATTAAAACCAACCTCGATTTCCAGGCAACGAGATACACCCCACCTGTTCTGAGTACAGGGACTCAATTGATTTCAGGGCAATAATCACACCTAGTTGATTTGAAAGGACTACGACCACACCTCAATTTCAAACACAGCCCACCTCCTGCAGAAGATGTATCCACCACCTGAGTTGCACCGTGCATCAATCAACGGTCTAAAAATGCTTGCAATTCCATAACGACACCCGTCTACCACTTGATCTGAGCTCCTGATCCCTCGAGCGTCATCAACGTCAAGACCCTTGTCGAACACATGAAACGAATCACCAAGGTACAGTCAAATCAACCCAATTGCCAACACCTTCCTCTTCTTCCATCTTCCCTCATCCATATCAGAGGGCTTCTCTTCATCTTCATCAATCGGATCATGAAGATCATTGAGGTAAAGCACATCCTCCATCTTAGGCTTCCAAATCCCCCAATTTCTTCCATCAAAAACAGTCATCTTCGGAAATGCCATCATATCCAACATCAAAAAAAAAAAATTGTTTTTTCCAATCCAAAATCACTCTAAGCTTTGCGATGATCTAGCTTTGATACCAACTGTTGTGAAGCACTGCGCCTTTGCGGAAGCGATCAGGATCTTATTCACCCAATTACTTAAAGATGATTTCTATGGAAACAAACTCAGATATGAAATCACACGCGCAAACACAAAATATTCCACCCAACCACCCTCTTTATTGATTCTCAAAACGAATTTTGTTTACACTCACTGGTTCAACAACCAACAATAAACAAACTACAAGAATCAGTAACCTTATTGAGAAAGGGAAAGAATATCTAGATGACTACAACTCTTATTGGAGAAGGAGAACAATGAAGAACGATGGCTTACCCTTGGATTAATTGGAGGCACCAATCCTCTCTAGGGCACCAAGCCCTAGAGGCACGCAGCCGCCACTCTATTCGGTCATACATTAATCCAACCCTATGTGCTGCTTTTATAGGATAATAGAAGGCCTAGGAAAATACCCAATTTGCCCCTTCATTACTTGCAGAATAAGTCACAGAAAGACTAAGTCAAAAACGCAGAAAACCCCGCTCAGACGGTTGACCCAGATTGGTCAGACGTCTGTCCCTGCTCTCAGGTTACCAAAACCCTGACAATAGACGTCTGACCAAATGCTGTCAGACGTCTGTGCTGAAACGCAACACAAAACCGCTTCTCCTTGCCTTCTTTCTGCCGCTGCTCCATCTCCTCTATTGCCATGCACATCCACGCCTCGTCTTCATCAACATATGTGATTTCATGTCACAAATCACAACATTAGATTCATCCAGATATTTCACATATCTATGCTGAAATTATAAATAGCTTATACAGTTGGTCACTTGAAAGATATCATTGCCATTTCCCATAAGTACCAAAGCTGAAGCTGTATCGTTATTTTATATAGGATTAGAAAAAAATGCACAAATTCAAGATACATAGAGTATGAAAGAGAACCAAGTGAAATACAAACCATGTAATTTTGTATTTCCTCCATTTGCTCGAACAATTAATTCAAGTATGTTAATATATGGTTCAACATATTATATGTACAGTTAATAGGAAGAAAACTAAATTAGAAGTTGATATTTTGACTAAATCAAGGCAAATAATAGCTGGTTGATGATAGTCTCATGAATAACGAATATTGTTACTTTGTTTAAGTCATGACTTATTTTTCTCTTAGTTATTTTCATGTATACGAAGCACTGAATTTTCATCATTAAATTAATATAAGGATGATAATTATCTTCACAAACTTTAACTGCTCAAATCAATTTAAGAACTTATTTACTCCTCCCCAAATTCATCATTTCCTTATATCTATGATATGACAATATGTTTGACATTTCCTTATTTTCATCCTGAAATATGTACTTAAAAGTATACCTCAAAGCAATAGAGGTAATTATTCCTCCTGAACTGGGTTATCTTGAGAACAACTACAATAAGCTAAGCCCCAAGCTAACTACCTTATTAGAAAATTGCACTATAAAATCTAAATCATGTGTAATTTATCATAATCCAGGCTATAGTCAGCCATAAACTTGAAAAATATTATTCAAAAAATTATATCTGCCTATGTAAATGCAAGCCTACCTTCAAGTTTATCAAGGACGGTGCTGTTGTTGATGAAATTGTTGGTGCGGATAAACAAGAGTTGGAGAGGAAGGTTTAGCAACACAAGGCTGTTCAAGCTGCATGAACTTTAATCATCTCTGCTTTTTACCAGTATTTTACATTTAGCGTTTGTTTACCTAGTGCGTAGAACTGTTCTGTGTTTTGCTTAATATTAGTTCAGGTTAGAAGGAAAGAAAGGAACCATTCAGTCCACTTAATATTAGTTCGGATTAGCGGGAAAGAATGGAAAGATTGGTTTTGGGATGGCTATTAGTAGGGCGTTAATGGGATTCTCAGGGAAGAAATGTGCTATTAAATCGCTGTTTACATCGCAGTTAACATATACATGGTTAGTATGGTGGCATCAACAATGTCTTCTTACATATCGGTACTTGTACTATGTTGCATATTATGAAATCTGCATGGTGTGTCACCTGGAATGCTTTGTTTATTATTTGGTGCACAATTAAGGTGTTTTCTAAGTCTTGCGGGTATGATGGGATGTCAGTTGGTGATATTTCTGCTACCCCAGGTATGTATTTTATGGTATCCTTTCGATTTTCTGATAATTATTATTTTACAGGTATAGGAATGAACGAAAAACTCAAATATGAAGAACATTTCAACATACATGTATAATTATATGGACAAATGTCTAACGTAGATATATTAGAAAAAGCATATTACAAAAACATATGCATGATCCTGGCCTAACTGTAAAAATAGACCTAGTTATGCATAGGTAGTGTATTTATGTTCATAGGCTGAAGATCTGATAAGATTTTATGTTGTCATTAGCTTTTTCCTTTCCCCTACAAGATTAGAGTTACATAATAACACAAGAACCTAACTAAGTGAGTTATTGTTCCTTAATAGAGTTCAATATTTCTTTTTTCACAAAAAAAATGTGTGGAATTATGTTGTTTTTGCTACATGTACCGGTATTAACTTTAATATTTTTTATATTCTTTTTCAAATTATGCTCATTTTATTATTTTTATGATTCAATACATTTCTTCCTGTCGTTTTAGTTGGTAAAAATAACAATGTGACCAGAGAAATGAAAGATATAGCAATGAACGAAAATAATATACATGTCATTCTAAATTCTAAGTTACTATTAAGTTAGAAGCGGTTTTTTTTTACTAACATAAAATCCTGTGTGTAACATAAGCATGAAAAGGTTGAAGTAGCAACAGATTATTTTTGATCACTAATGAATTTATAAAGTTTTTCTTCAAGAACTTTTAATCTTCTGTGAACTTCAAGAAATCGATTGTTTATATGATTTTATTGCACTGTAAATATATTACTCAAGGATAGTACTTAATATTTAACTTTTTTGGGGATATATCAAAATTTTGACATTTCATCCCTAAACCTTTACCTCTCTTCTACAGGTCCATATATTCACCATATGATATGATACGATGTACTATGCACAAATGCAAGATTCTAAAGGCAAAGGGGTATATGCCATGGTTATTAATGGTATGCCTCTCCTTCCTCCATATGAAACATTGATATCACATCGATACATTCCAAGTGGGCAACAACGACTCAAACAATGGAATAAAATGGCCAGGTTTGAAGTTAATGGCAGAATCTAGAAAATAAAAAGCTACCCTTGGATGGATGTTGCGGCGCTATCGACAAGTGATGAAGAGGGGATTTGGGTGTAGGGCTTCGAGTCAGGTATGAATGGGATGTCTTTTAAAACTGCAGTGTTGTAGGCGCTAAGAGACCAACTTTAGTATGTTCATAATGCTAAGGTTAGACTAGGGTCACGTTCAATTTTTTCCATTAGGATGTCAAATTGGCTTTTTCATAATTAATTGTTATACTTCTCATTACCGACTAAGATTTATTAGACAATAGTTTATATGTTGATTTGTTAATTAAGACTGTTTATACAAAAAAAAAGTTACTGTATTTATGAACTAGCCAAGAAAAAAGGTACTGTATTTATGAACCAGCCAAAAAAAAAAAGGTATTGTATTTATGAACTAGCCAAAAAAGGTACTGTATTTATGAACTAGCTAAACAATTCTTACCTTTTAATCATCTCAAATATAGTTTGCGCAATGTATCTTTTTGATAAGTTTTTTTATATATCAGAGGGCCATTGCTTTGGTGTGTTTGAAAGAGCTGAAGTGAGTGCATCGGTGGCTTTGTTTGATAATAGTTTAAAACGCGGCGAGTGGATGAAAGACACAATGCATTAGATTGAAATGCACAGTGGTAGTGGTATAGAATTTGTGTCATTGAATTTGGATGTGGGAGAGGAGTGATTCTGGTTAATGCTTGTGTTGTTAAGTTTTTGATCAAATTATATTGAATATAATTTGTAAGCTTGAAGAGAAATGTTGATATGTATGTATGTATGTGTGTATATATATATGTATATATATAACCAATATCTTTGCCAATGTATTGTTTTCGTTTGAATTTACAGATATTGTAATAAAATTTGAACTTTTGTGAATATTTAATAAAATATTTTAGAGTAGTGTTATATTTGAGTTGATATTTAAATTGTATCTATTTTAATTTTTGAAATAATGATTTTATAATAGTTGAAATTGAAGTACATTTTGTAAAAGATTCAATTGCAATGGACAAAAATAGTTGTGAAAAAATCTTTTGCAACGGGCACAAAATTGTATAAGACTATTTTGCAACTGTCATTTGTTATAGCAAAAGAATCAGTTGCAACAACAAAGGCCTATTGCAAAAAGTATACCGCAACATCTTATTGCAATAGGCGGAAAATGTTGCGGACTTTTTGCAACTTCGGCTATACCAACAGGCGCAGGCCTGTTGCAATTGGTCTACTACAACAAATATTGCCTGTTGCGAAAAGTGTTTTTTGTTGTAGTGGAACCCACACCCTCGTTACAAAGTGTACACTTTATGCTACTAGCTCATGAAGGCAGATTATTGCGTTTCGGATCCCTCAATTAACTATATTACCACATGGAAAAACAAAAATCAACAGAACAATTCAAGAAATCAAAACACTTACCAAAGAGGAGGTTAGTCAAACCGTGGAAGAGGAAGAGCTGGTAGATGGAATTCTAACAACAGACCCAAGTGCCAGATTTGTGAAAGGATTGGACACACAACCAACAAATGTTATTTCAGATTTGATAGCAGTTTCAATGTCAACCAACAAGGAGATAACAGCAATAAGAACAGCAATCCTACTGCTAATATGGTGAATAGTCAAGCAAATGTTAAAAACAATCAAGAATCTACTTCAAATTCTACTACTGTAGATGATATTCAAGATGAATCATGGTATCCAGATTCCGGAGCAACACATCATGTCACCAACAATTTAAATAATCTGAATCTTGGCAATCGAGAATACAAAGGTAAACAATCTTTAATTATGGGTAATGGCAATTCAATAATTATTTCACACATGGACATGCTAGAATTAAGGGTGCTAAACAGATTTATTTAAACAATTTGCTATGTGCACCACACATTAGGAAAAACTTAATCAGCGTGTCACAGTGTGCCAAAGATAACAAAGTGTCATTTGAATTCTGTCCAAATCACTGTGTAGATAGGGACATACTGACTAGGAACATTTTATTGCAGGTAGAGAACAAAATGGCCTATACAAGTTTGATTCTGGAAATCTCAGGAACACTGAGTTTAAAAGCAATTGTTGCAATGCGACTGAATTAGGCAGTAGCAATGAACGCATGATATTTGATTTGTGGCATTATAAGCTTGGACATCCAAGTTCAAAAACTATGAAAGAAATTTTAGTTAACAGTAATATCTTTGTCCATATGCCAAATGATTATGTGTGTACTTACAGTCAAATGGGAAAGAGCCATAAATTGCCATTCCCAAATTCTAAAACCAAATATTTAAACCCATTAGAACTAATTGTTGTTGATCTTTGGGTTCTAGCACCAATTAATATTGATTATAGGTGCAACTACTATATTTCATTCATTGATGCTCATTCAAGATATGTTTGGATTTATTTCATAAAATCTAAATATGACACTTGTAATATAGTAATGCAATTTATATCTAGTGTTGAAAATCAGTTAAGTTACAAGGTCAAGACTGTGCAAAGTGATGGTGGTAAGGAATTTTTACCATTAAAAAATTATTTTTGCAAAAAAGGTATAACACATAGACTAAAATGTCCTCATACTTCTGAACAAAATGGTCTAATTGAGAGGAAACACAGACATATTGTTGAAACTAGACTTACACTATCAATGCAATTAAAATTATGGCCTGATGCATTTGCAACAGTTGTACACCTTATTAATAGATTGCCTACAAAAGTACTTGATTTAAAATGTCCCATTGAAGTTTTGAATCAAATCAAGCCCAATTATAACGAGTTAAAAGTATTTGGATGTTTGTGTTTTCCTCATATCAGACCATTTAACCAGCATAAACTTGATTATAGATCAATTCCATGTACTTTTCTTGGCTATTCTACAAATCATAAGGTTTACAGGTGTCTGAGTAACAATGGAAGAATTTATATATCTGGACATGTCATATTTAATGAGAAAGCGTTTCCATTTAAAAGTGACACATGCAAAGCTACAAATAAAATTTATAACCCAAGAATTTCTATCCCAATTTTTCTTGAACAAACTAGTGAAACTATGCATGTGCAACACTTTAATAATGGTACAACACATACACAAAGTACACACACTACTAGTACACCACAACATTTAAACTCCAGAACAGAAGTCATGAATGAAGATGAAGACAGTCGAGATGGCAATAGTGATGAATCTCCACACAATAATGTGATACAGGATGAAAATAATGACAATGAAAACATTCAATCAGAAGAGAACAGGGAAGAAGCTCAAACTAAAAATCAGCATCATATAGTGACAAGGGGAAAAAGTGGTATATTCAAACCAAAAATCTTCTATACTGAATTTAATGAGAGTGAACCATCAACTTATCAACAAGCCAAGTTGAATGATAAGTGGATATCAGCCATGAATGAAGAATTAGATGCTCTAAATAAAAAAACAAACTTGGTCTCTTATTCAATCACCCAAAAACAAAAACATTATTGGGTGTAGATGGACATATAGAATTAAAAGACATGATGATGGTAAAATTTCTAAATACAAGGCTAGGCAAGTAGCAAAAGGATATTCACAGCAATGGGGAATTGATTTCAGTGAAACATTCTCACAAGTTGTGAAACCTACTACAATCAGAATTATATTAACTATAGCCTTGCACAGAAATTGGACCATCAAACAGCTTGATGTTAATAATGCCTTTTTAAATGGTGAATTGCAGGAGGAAGTTTACAAGGAGTTACCACCAGGACTTAAGGAGAAAACAAATGAAAGAGTGGTGTGCAAACTAAACAAGGCTATCTATGGGCTGAAGCAGGCACCACGTGTATGGTTTAATAAACTAAAGACAACTCTGTCAAAGTTTGGATACAGTCTGTAACACCCTACATCCGTTAAGGTCACTCACAAAGGGAATGCCTTAACTTCAATGGAGCATTATGGGTACTGGAACAGAAATATTACAATACAGACATATATAAAACAGCGGAAAGTAAAGTAGGAGTACTTCAAATCATTTATTAAATATAATTGTTTACAATAAAAGCCCATCAACTTCCAATACCCTATTACATAGCTAAAATATATGTCTTGCTCAAAAACAAAGAAGCATAAAAATAAATTCTGATGTTCCCCAATAAAGCAAGGCAAGCCATAGCCAAGAGAAATCCAAGCCGTACATGAAAGAGCCTTGGAGCTTGGTAAGATCTGAACTAAGCTGTATTCCCAACCTGCGAACCTCGGGGGGGTGGGGGGGGGGGGGAACGGAAGAAAAAGAGGCGAAACAAAATGGGTCAGTCATAAAGACTGAGTAAGTCCTAGTGACTTTCAGCATCAAAACAGGTAAAAATAACATGGCATGAATAAATTGAAAATAAACATAAGCATGATGACAAGTTAAACTACACGCACGATGAATCAAGTATAACATCCCATAATTACTATCAAGAGTAGCATCACAAGGTTCCTACCAAGTATCACATCGCAAGGTTTCTATCAAGTATAACATCGCAAGATTTCTAAGCTTCGTCATTAAAATATTTCAGTGATATCTATTTGCTCTGCACCACCTGACTAGTGTCCCAACTAGTGATCAATATAAAATGATCATATGATAACGTGATCCCAATCCCCGAAATTGTGGTTGCTTTCAGGTGTACGTCTATTATTTATCACCTAGATCTAATCTAGGGTTTTCTATCAAGCGCTTCCTAGATTCAACCAGGGTTTACGCGACCTAGGTCCAACTAGGGTTTATGCTACCTATTGAACGCTTCTCGGATTCAGGGTTTATGCGACCTAGGTCCAATTAGGGATTATGCTACCTGCGTGTGTCATATGACCCCCAATGATTGTAGATACCTATGCTGGTCCCACCATGGTGTGTATCAAGTCCCATGGTGGCGGCCTGACACAATTCTAGAATGCATAGTGTATACTACTGGTGCCCAGTGCCTGCTTTTTCTGCTCCGAAGAGTGTGCATGCCCGCACTCCATTAGAACCTACACTATTGCACCACTCGTCGTCACTTTGACTGCTTTCAATCAGCCCAGTAATTGTGCCCCACCCTGCCTAGTTTCAGGGTACCATGATACATCTATGTGGGTTACTGCTGAAATGGGTCCCCGTTACTAGGGTTTCCTGCTGGTTAAGTTTGTGGGCCTATATATATACAAATATTACCCACCTACCCATGATGTACTTAACCCACTGATTCAAGCATGTTTATTAATGGTTAAGTTTGTGGGCTTATATTTACTAATATTACCCACCAACCCGATATGTACTTAACCCTCTCTGTCCATCGCGTTAAGTTGGCTAAGTGTTTTCTCTTGTTTTACTTAACCCTACAACACATCATGTTATATCGGTTAAGTGTTGCTCCTTGTGTTACTTAACCGTACCGCACGTCTTGTTATACCGGCTAAGTGTTCTCCCTTGTGTTAACTTAACCCCACCGCATGTCATGTCATATTGGTTAAGTGACGTTGACTTAGCCCACCTACTTATCATGTTGTAACGGTTAAGTGTTACCCTCTGTTGTTACTTAACCTTACAATGCATCACGTTATATTGGTTAAGCACATGTTAACTTAACCTCATCCACTAGTCATATTATGTAACGACCCGGAATTTTGGGGCCAATTTAAAATTTTTATTCTAGAAATTTTAAGGGAATTTTAATATTTAAAATAATTTATTTTAAATAAGAACAACTAAAAATTTATTTTAAAACAAATAAATTTAATTTAATTTTAAAAGGAGTTTAAAACAGCGCTACAGGTTGAAAATTTGAATTTGAACTTTGACTGACCGTACCGGATTCAAAATAAATCGGAATTGAGCGAAATAGGAAATATTTAAATCTGTTTAATCATATCTTTCCAACGAATCTGAAAAATTGAAATTTCGTTTTAAAAATCAAAAGTTATGGCCAATTCAATTTTTAGGAAGGTCGCTGTAGAATTTATATATATATTATATAAGGCCCGAAAGGCTACTTTTCACATATGAAGGAATTTCGACTCGAAACCACTTCCATTGAGTTCGGAATGACGTTTCTGCACTGAAAAACAGTGAACACTTATATATTTTGAGTTTCGTAATTTATTTGTTTAAAAATGTATTTTTAATATTAAATATATTGGCCTTAAAAATAGTCATTTTTCAAACGACCTCTGTTTTCGACGAAACCACTTTTGTTGGAACCGGAATGTCAAATTATTGCTAGGTTTCAATTTTCATAATTTTTCGAATCAATATGTGAGCGTGGCAAAGGAAAACGTGTTTTGACTATTTTAGTCAAATTTAATCGACTAGAAAAAGGCCATTTTTCAAACAGTCTCAGAATTTGACGAAATTAGTCTCGTTAGAACCGTATCGTCAAAACAAAGTCAGAAATAATTTTTTTGGAATTTTTAGAGGTTGTATGTGGCCCCGGTGAATTTAAATGTAGGATTGAACTAATTAAATAAATGATTTAAATATTAAATTAAATAAAACACGATGGAAAACTTTCGTTTGGGCTGACGGGATCTAGCCCATTCCGTCCGGAACGTGGGTATTTGGCTAGGGGCAATATCAATTAGGTTGGATTTGGAGTTAACATAAGTTAGCGGGCTTTAACTTGGAATTAATGAATTAAATAAATATTTTATTATAAAAACCCAATTAAACAATTGTCAAAACCCTTCTTCTTCAACCAGCCGCCGCCTTAACAAATCAAAGGCTATAGTGCTCCGATTTTCCTCTCCTAAAATCTCTCTAAATACTGTAAATTAAATCAAGTCCCAATACAAATATCTTAGAGATTTTCGAGCTCCTCAAAATCATACGGATATGATCTATTTTAGTTTCACGAACGGGGAGGTTTAAGTCCTCAAACTCACCGAGTTTCGTGGCGTCTCCAGGGGAGGTGGGCCCACCGAGCTGGCCCAATTCGGGGGTGTGGAAAGTCGTGCTCGAGGCCGAGGTCGTGGAAATCCTGGATCCTGCTCCGGTTGAGTGCATCGACGTAGAAATGAAACACTAGAAGTTGAAGGAGGTGCGGCTATGTACAGTAAAGAGGATAGTAAGAGTGGCCTTGTTTCTTCTGAACAGAAGTAAAAAATAATAATTTATTTGGTTACTTAATTATTATTTATCCAATAGTTAAAATATCATAACTCTCTCATACGAGGTCCTTTTTGCAAACCGTCAATTGCGTTGGAATCAGAAAATTCAGATCTACAACATGAAGCTGACCAGAACCATTTCTGAGCATATCAAATCGCGAGCAAATTTCAGATCTAAATGGTTTGGTGAGATTTCTATTTTTAAAATTAAAATTTATTATTTGTTTTATTGTGTTATTTATATATTCATTCAGTGTGAAATCCATGTTGTCTGTATATATTATTTTTATTATGGATTGTGTTATGATTGTGATGGACGATTGATTGTGATTATGTATTCATGTTTGTTAGAATTTTGTGTATGCGATATGATCATATATTATCGTATATATAGAATAATCAATTTTGTTATGTATATACAGAATAATCAATTTTGTTATATATATAGAATAGTCAATTTCGTTATATATATAGAATAGTCAATTTTGTCATATATATAGAAAAATCAATTTTGTCATATATATAGAATAATCAATTTTGTCATACATATTAGAATAATCAATTTTTGTCATAAATGATAAAAATCAACATTTTTGTGTATTAAAAGTGAATTAGACAAAATTAACATTTTTTTACATAAAAAGGATTAAACAAAAATATGCATTTTATACAGTAAAAGAGTTGAAATAAAAGACTGTATTTTCATTGCCATTTCGAATCAAATGTTAGAAATTGTTTTTAGAAATAAAAACAACCTTTTTAATTCAAATATTCTTTGCAAATCAAAATATCATTTTGATTAGAAATCGGTTATGAAAATAACATTTTTGCCCATTAAAATAAAAAGGTTACTATAAGAAGGTTATGAATAAATAGAATGAAGCAAAATGTTCAATTTTGTCATATTTAGATGAATGAAATAAAATAGCATTTTTATTAAAAACATGTTAGAGAAATGAAATATCATTTTTGTATTAAACATGTTAGTGAGATTAAATGAACATTTTTTATACATTAAAAAGAGTAGATTTTCTTAAACATCCTTTTTCAATAAAGAGAAATTATGTTTTTATTTTTATATTGTTTACAATATGGAAGTGTAGAATTAGAAATAAAGATCACCTTTTTGTGAAAGAATTATTATAGTAATAAAGAATGCATACTTGTAAACATTAAAAGGATTAGTTAGAATATACATTTTGTTAAACATTAAAAGGATTAGTTAGAATATACATTTGTTAAACATTAAAAGGATTTGATTAGAATTAACATTTTTGTTAACATTAAAAGGAGGAAGTTAAAAAGGTATATTTTTATACATTTACAAGTTATGAAATGAAAATGTATATTTCTATATATTAAAAAGCTATGAATTGAAAATGTATATTTTCACACATTAAAAAGGAGAAGGAGTTAGTAATGAACATTTTGTTAAAGAATGTTAAATAGGATTAAAAAGAACATTTTTGTACATTAGAAAAATCATATTTTGACACTAGAAATGTTAACATTAGAAAAATCATATTTTGACACTAGAAATGTTAACATTAGAAAAATCACATTTTGACACTAGAAATGTTAACATTAGAAAAATCATATTTTGACACTAGAAATGTTAACATTAGAAAAATCATATTTTGACACTAGAAATGTTAACATTAGAAAAATCATATTTTGACACTAGAAATGTTAACATTAGAAAAATCATAGTTTACTATAAAAAGTTGCATTAGAATAAAATCATGTTTTGTTATAAAAAAAATTTCATTAGAATAAAATGAGTTTAACCAAATTTATCACTTTTGGTCAATAAAATGAGTTTAAACAAAATTATCATTTTGTTTGCATTAGAAGTTAATAAAAAAAATCATCATATTTGTTTACACTAAAAAGAAGGATTGAAAATGTATCATTTTTTTTATGCATCAAAAAGAAGAAGTTAAGAATGTATATTTCTTACATTAAAAAGAATGAGTTAAAATGTATATTTTTATATACATTAAAAAGAATGAATTAGTAATGGACATTTTTTTCACATTAAAATGTATGATGTAGAAATACACCTTTGCCATTAAAATGAAGGAGGCTAAAAATATACATTTTGGTAAATAAATATGAGTTAAGATTTTTATTTCCATTTGTTCACAATAAAACATATTGAAATGTATGTATGAATGTTGAGGTTGTGATGGATTAAATATAATGTTTAGTATACTCAAGTTTGAATATTACACTCCCATTTACAAGTTACCCTACTGTTTTATGTGATTGGGACGATAATTTTCACACATCGCCAAAGTGCACAAATAATTTATTATTTGTTTGATGAATGAAACCCCACACTGGTATCGGGATGACATTGGACGTACACTAATCCCAATATTTAGTTATCTGTCAATCGATGGATTGACAGTCTGTGATGAGCGTTAGTTATTTACTTTAATGCTTACACAGTTATAAATTCCGCTTTGGGTGTTATTTGAATGCTTGGTAATTATTTATCCTGATTGCTGATTACGTACAATATATGGTTGTTGATTGAGTCACATTCCAATAAAGGATATTTTAGAAAATGTCTTAGAAAAGAATATTTTAGAAAAAGAAAATAATTTGGAAAAATATATTTTTATTTAATGAATTAGTTATTAACTAAAATAAATCATTAAATTAAGATTTAATGAAGTTTTCAAAATTAGTGAGTATTTAATTGAAATTAAATTAAATAAATTGGATTTTGGGTTTGTCGTGAATGGTGTCTTCAATAACACCTTTCTTAAAACCCAGTTGAGAAATAAATAAATCTTTTAATTAAAATTATTAAAAGTTTTCAATTTATATTTAGTAATTGAAACAAAATGAAATGTGAGTCGGGTTTATTGTGAACTATGTTTCTAAGCGACATTTGTTCTTTAACCCAACTGACAGCGAAAATATGATTTGGAATTTATAAATCTTTTATTAAGATTTAAATGGAAATTCTCCAAAAGTAGAGTTTTCCAATTAAATACATTAAATTGGAATTGAATAGGATTCGAATTAATTATAACCAAGATAAGCGTCTGTAAAAGAAGGCCGATACTACATATGGAATTTAAGAGGCCTTGCCGTTATTCCATTTATATTATT
This sequence comes from Allium sativum, assembly GCA_030737875.1. NCBI lineage: Eukaryota > Viridiplantae > Streptophyta > Magnoliopsida > Asparagales > Amaryllidaceae > Allium > Allium sativum. The sequence goes on from CM060920.1 coordinate 253,364,210, forward strand.
GGTCGGATATAGGAATTTATAACGATTATATATTGATTTGTTTTCTGTGAAGATTCCATATTTTATGGAAGATGATTTTGGGCTTACCGTGAACAATGTTTTAAATGACATTAGTTCTTTAACCCAGTTAAAGATAAGATAAATTTCTTAAATTTAAATAATCATTGAATAATGATTTTTGTTTTATAAACCAAATTGGGGGTTTAATAAATCTTTAAAATTTAAGAATAAATTTGAAGAACTTATCTTTGATAAGATAATGTGAATATTTTATTTAAAAGAATATTCTGAATTGGAATGAGGCGTTGGATGTGTTTTTATAGTACTCGGTTTTTAATTATAAAAATACGAGAGTTATTCGGAAAGACCGGGTTTAACCCATTCCGAATAATTTCTACGACGATGAAGAGTCGAAGATGAAGACGGTGGTTGAAGACCGACGATCTTCACATCGAATGGATGTGTTGCTACGGAGACCCTGATGGGGGTAGCTACCTTGAAGGGGCTTCAGTGTTGGTCGTCCGGACTATTGTTGATTGTTCGGATTTGGTTTTCGCTCAGACCCAGAGCATAAGCTAATAAATGGATGTGTGTCTGACATTGGATTTCGTTCCATGTGAATTAAATCAATTTCTATTAATGTATGTCGGTTTGGTGGTGGAGGATTTATTCTCTACTTAACACCCTGTTATATATTAATAGTGATTGATCGCATGGCGTGAATTGTCAATGTGGCACGCCAAGATGCAAATGATCAAGGCTTTTGTCGAAAAGCAGGGCCTTGTGGGATGATCAAAGCATAGCCTATTACGGCATAGCTTTGTGTATATCGTGACTTCGCGAGCCTCACACCCCGGTATGAGTCAAAAACGGGATATGGACCGTAGGGAGTGCACACGTTTCTTTCTAGTTAGTGGTAGTGTCAGTGCTTTAACATGGCCTGGCATTTTACTTATGTGGATGATGGATTTTGAGGCGCCTCGGATTTTTATAGGCCGATAGTGGTCATATTATAGGTTCAAAGGAACTGGGAAGCTTGTGTTCAGGCATAACCAATCCACTGCCGATAGGCGGGGACCGACCCTACCGCATCCAAGGGTTCACTGCGGGGGATCCTGAGGCATTTGCTAGAGTGTCTCGAATCGGAGAGGAGCTTGCCCCTAGCCTCGACTCATGATGGAAATCAAATTTCCAATACGACCTTGCGGTTTTGATTGTAGAACTAGTATGGCGACATAGTAGGATGAGGTACTATGTCGTCTATGATTAATACATTATGATTGAAATTGATTTTTAAATATATATACCCATAGATATACACACTAATATTAAATCTGTTTTATCGTATCAAGCATCTTTTGACCATTATAAGGTAAAACCCTATCCTCCGGTTTGTGTTGCATTGTGTGATGGGACTTGGATCTTATAATGGTTTCATTTTTCTAAAAAGCATTGCGTTGTTTAGCGTTTTACTTTATTTTATGCACTGGCAATCCCATGGAGTAAACCCGTTCCGCGTTAGCGGCGTGGTCTTGTGATTAGCCTTTTTATTAGATAAGTTAAGTTAAGATTTCTCATACCAGTCCCATGACTGACCTGTAGTTTGTTTCACTGGCAAACTCGGGTGCCCATACTTTCCACAAGGGCAGTCGAGTAGCTTTTTGCAGATATATTTACAGGATCCTGGCTTACAGCTGAAACGGTATTCGGAAAGCTCTGTATCCGTGTATTCCTTTCAGTTGTATATTTGTAATATTTTTCCGCTGCTATTTAAATGTAATTTGAAACTCTGATATTATTGTATTTCTATTATGTAACAAGTATTCATACTCTGTATATTCTTGTACTCTGATGTAATTGTTGTAGTCAGCAATGAAAATGTTCTTCAGTTTGTGTTCTGATGTGTGTTGTTCTCAAAGCAATCCAGCCTTTCCTTTACTGGGAAGTTTGGGTCGTTTTAGTTGGTATCAGAGCTTTGGTTTACAGTGCTCGAGAACAAGACACATTAGAACCGAACGAAAGAATTCATCAGAGACTGGATTAGTAATATCCAATGAGAATAACTCGTTAGAGATGGGATCAGTAGTATCCTAGAACGAGTGTGAAGAGTATCATTATTTTCTTTTAAATAAATGAAAAAAAAATTAATTTTGAAATTTTTATCTTAAAATACGTATTTGAGTATATTACTATATTTTTATGTGGACAATCGAGTATATAAGGATTTCGAATATACGAGTAATTAACGGATATTCGAAGTTTTAATATACTAGATAGATATAGAATCACACTCTAGTCGCCCGGAGATAATTCTGATGATCGGTGCACCATCACCAGTATTTATGTTCGAGTATCGAAAGTGGGATTTCTATGTATTTCCATTGACTGGTATGAGAAGCAAAACTTAGTTAGGACACATTGCTGTGATTTGCACTAGAAATATGATTTTTGACTATATATAAAGTTATATATATTTGAAAATTTAATCACCTAATTGATTGCTGGTTGTGATCTTTGATAATTAGTTTCACCAATTAAAATATTAGAATGATAATTAATTGAAACCAATAAATAAAATCTAGTTGAGTTGGTTAAGTAAACAACTTTTAGCTTCGTTCCTTTTCGAGGACGAAAATATTTTAAGTGGGGGCGATTGTAACGACCCGGAATTTTGGGGCCAATTTAAAATTTTTATTTTAGAAATTTTAAGGGAATTTTAATATTTAAAATAATTTATTTTAAATAAGAACGACTAAAAATTTATTTTAAAATGAATAAATTCAATTTAATTTTAAAAGGAGTTTAAAACAGCGCTGCAGGTTGAAAATTTGAATTTGAACTTTGACTGATCGTACCGGATTCAAAATAAATCGGAATTGAGCGAAACAGGAAATATTTAAATCTGTTTAATCATATCTTTCCAACAAATCTGAAAAATTGAAATTTCGTTTTAAAATTCAAAAGTTATGGCCAATTCAATTTTTAGGAAGGTCCCTGTAGAATTTTTATATATATTATATAAGGCCCGAAAGGCTACTTTTCACATATGAAGGAATTTCGACTCGTAACCACTTCCATTAAGTTCGGAATGACGTTTCTGCACTGAAAAACAGTAAACACTTATATATTTTGAGTTTCGTAATTTATTTGTTTAAAAATGTATTTTTAATATTAAATATATTGGCCTTCAAACGACCTCTGTTTTCGACGAAACCACTTTTGTCGGAACCGGAATGTCAAATTATTGCTAGGTTTCAATTTTCATAATTTTTCGAATCAATATGTGAGCGTGGCAAAGGAAAACGTGTTTTGACTGTTTTAGTCAAATTTAATCGACTAGAAAAAAGCCATTTTTCAAACAGTCTCAGAATTCGACGAAATTAGTCTCGTTAGAACCGTATCGTCAAAACAAAGCCGGAAATAATTTTTCTGGAATTTTTAGAGGTTGTATGTGGCCCCGGTGAATTTAAATGTAGGATTGAACTAATTAAATAAATGATTTAAATATTAAATTAAATAAAACACGATGGAAAACTTTCGTTTGGGCTGCCGGGACCTAGCCCATTGCATCCGGAACGTGGGTATTTGGCTAGGGGCAATATCAGTTGGGTTGGATTTGGAGTTAACATAAGTTAGCGGGCTTTAACTTGGAATTAATGAATTAAATAAATATTTTATTATAAAAACCCAATTAAACAATTCTCAAAACCCTTCTTCTTCAACCAGTCGCCGCCTTAACAAATCAAAGGCCATAGTGCTCCGATTTTCATCTCCTAAAATCTCTCTAAATACTGTAAATTAAATCAAGTCCCAATACAAAAATCCTAGAGATTTTCGAGCTCCTCAAAATCATACGGATATGATCTATTTTAGTTTCACGAACGAGGAGGTTTAAGTCCTCAAACCCACCGAGTTTCGTGGCGTCTCCAGGGGAGGTGGGCCCACCGAGCTGGCCCAATTCGGGGGCGTGGAAAGTCGTGCTCGAGGCCGAGGTCGTGGAAGTCCTGGATCCTGCTCCGGTTGAGTGCATCGACGTAGAAATGAAACCCTAGAAATTGAAGGAGGTGCGACTATGTCCAGTAAAGAGAATAGTAAGAGCGGTCTTGTTTCTTCTGAACAGAAGTAAAAAAAAATTATTTATTTGGTTACTTAATTATTATTTATCCAATAGTTAAAATATCATAACTCTCTCATACGAGGTCCTTTTTGCAAACCGTCGATTGCGTTGGAATCAGAAAATTCAGATCTACAACATGAAGCTGACCAGAACCATTTCTGAGCATATCAAATCGGGACCAAATTTCAGATCTAAATGGTTTGGTGAGATTTCTATTTTTAAAATTAAAATTTATTATTTGTTTTATTGTGTTATTTATATATTCATTCAGTGTGAAATCCATGTTGTCTGTATATATTATTTTTATTATGGATTGTGTTGTGATTGTGATGAACGATTGATTGTGATTATGTATTCATGTTTGTTAGAATTTCGTGTATGTGATATGATCATATATTATCGTATATATAGAATAATCAATTTTGTTATGTATATATAGAATAGTCAATTTTGTTATATATTTAGAATAGTCAATTTCGTTATATATATAGAATAGTCAATTTTGTCATATATATAGAAAAATCAATTTTGTCATTTATATAGAATAATCAATTTTGTCATACATATTAGAATAATCAATTTTTGTCATATATGATAAAAATCAACATTTTTGCGTATTAAAAGTGAATTAGACAAAATTAACATTTTTGTACATAAAAACGATTAAAAAAAATATGCATTTTATACAGTAAAAGAGTTGAAATAAAAGACTGTATTTTCATTGCCATTTTGAATCAAATGTTAGAAATTGTTTTGAGAAATAAAAACAACCTTTTTAATTCAAATATTCTTTGCAAATCAAAATATCATTTTGATTAGAAATTGGTTATGAAAATAACATCTTTGCCCATTAAAATAAAAAGGTTACTATAAGAAGGTTATAAATAAATAGAATGAAGCAAAATGTTCAATTTTGTCATATTTAGAAGAATGAAATAAAATAGCATTTTTGTTAAAAACATGTTAGAGAAATGAAATATCATTTTTGTATTAAACATGTTAGTGAGATTAAATGAACATTTTTTATACATTAAAAAGAGTAGATTTTGTTAGACATCCTTTTTCAATAAAGAGAAATTATGTTTTTATTTTTATATTGTTTACAATATTGAAGTGTAGAATTAGAAATAAAGATCACCTTTTTGTGAAAGAATTATTATAGTAATAAAGAATGCATACTTGTAAACATTAAAAGGATTAGTTAGAATATACATTTTGTTAAACATTAAAAGGATTAGTTAGAATATACATTTTGTTAAACATTAAAAGTATTTGATTAGAATTAACATTTTTGTTTACATTAAAAGGAGGAAGTTAAAAATGTATATTTTTATACATTTACAAGTTATGAAATGAAAATGTATATTTCTATATATTAAAAAGCTATGAATTGAAAATGTATATTTTCACACACTAAAAAGGAGAAGGAGTTAGTAATGAACATTTTGTTTAAGAATGTTAAATAGGATTAAAAAGAACATTTTTGTACATTAGAAAAATCATATTTTGACACTAGAAATGTTAACATTAGAAAAATCATATTTTGACACTAGAAATGTTAACATTAGAAAAATCATATTATGACACTAGAAATGTTAACATTAGAAAAATCACATTTTGACACTAGAAATGTTAACATTAGAAAAGTCATATTTTGACACTAGAAATGTTAACATTAGAAAAATCATATTTTGACACTAGAAATGTTAACATTAAAAAAAATCATATTTTGACACTAGAAATGTTAACATTAGAAAATTCATAGTTTGTTATAAAAAGCTGCATTAGAATAAAATCATGTTTTGTTATAAAAAGTTTTCATTAGAATAAAATGAGTTTAAACAAATTTATCACTTTTGGTCAATAAAATGAGTTTAAACAAAATTCTCATTTTGTTTGCATTAGAAGTTAATAAACAAAATCATCATATTTTTTTACATTAAAAAGAAGAATTGAAAATGTATCATTTTTTTATGCATCAAAAAGAAGAAGTTAAGAATGTATATTTCTTACATTAAAAAGAATGAGTTAAAATGTATATTTTTATATACATTAAAAAGAATGAATTAGTAATGGACATTTTTGTCACATTAAAAAGTATGATGTAGAAATACACCTTTGCCATTAAAATGAAGGAGGCTAAAAATATACATTTTGGTAAATAAATATGAGTTAAGATTTTTATTGCCATTTGTTCACAATAAAAAGTATTGAAATGTATGTATGAATGTTGAGGTTGTGATGGATTAAATATAATGTTTAGTATACTCAAGTTTGAATATTACACTCCCATTTACAAGTTACGCTACTTGTTTATGTGATTGGGACGATAATTTTCACACATCGCCCAAGTGCACAAATAATTTATTATTTGTTTGATGAATGAAACCCCACACGGGTATCGGGATGACATTGGACGTACACTAATCCCAATATTTAGTTATCTGTCAATCGATGGATTGACAGTCTGTGATGAGCGTTAGTTATTTACTTTAATGCTTACACAGTTATAAATTCCGTTTTGGGTGTTATTTGAATGCTTGGTAATTATTTATCCTGATTGCTGATTACGTACAATATATGGTTGTTGATTGAGTCACATTCCAATAAAGGATATTTTAGAAAATGTCTTAGAAAAGAATATTTTAGAAAAAGAATATATTTTGGAAAAATATATTTTTATTTAATGAATTAGTTATTAACTAAAATAAATCATTAAATTAAGATTTAATGAAGTTTTCAAAATTAGTGAGTATTTAATTGAAATTAAATTAAATAAATTGGATTTTGGGTTTGTCGTGAATGGTGTCTTCAATAACACCTTTCTTAAAACCCAGTTGAGAAATGAATAAATGTTTTAATTAAGATTATTAAAAGTTTTCAATTTATATTTCGTAATTGAAAAAAATGAAATGTGAGTCGGGTTTATTGTGAACTATGTTTCTAAGCGACATTTGTTCTTTAACCCAACTGATAGCGAAAATATGATTTGGAATTTATAAATCTTTTATTAAGATTTAAATGAAAATTTTCCAAAAGTAGAGTTTTCCAATTTAATACATTAAATTGGAATTGAATAGGATTCAAATTAATTATAACCGAGATAAGCTTCAGTAAAAGAAGGCCGATACTACATATGGAATTTAAGAGGCCTTGCCGTTATTCCATTTATATTATTGGTCGGATACATGAATTTATAACGATCATATATTGATTTGTTTTCTGTGAATATTCCATATTTTATGGAAGATGATTTTGGGCTTACCGTGAACAATGTTTTAAATGACCTTAGTTCTTTAACCCAGTTAAAGATAAGATAAATTTCTTAAATTTAAATAATCATTGAATAATGATTTTTGTTTTTAAAACCAAATTGGGGGTTTAATAAATCTTTAAAATTTAAGAATAAATGTGAAGAACTTATCTTTGATAAGATAATGTGAGTATTTTATTTAAAAGAATATTCTGAATTGGAATGAGGCGTTGGATGTTTTTTTATAGTACTCGATTTTTAATTATAAAAATACGAGAGTTATTCGGAAAGACCGGGTTTAACCCATTCCGAATAATTTCTACGACGATGAAGAGTCGAAGATGAAGACGGTGGTTGAAGACCGACGATCTTCACATCGAATTGATGTGTTGCTACCGAGACCCTGATGGGAGTAGCTACCTTGAAGGGGCTTCAGTGGTGGCCGTCCGGACTACTGTTGATTGTTCGGATTTGGTTTTCTCTCAGACCCAGAGCATAAGCTAATAAATGGATATGTGTCTGACATTGGATTTCGTTCCATGTGAATTAAATCGATTTCTATTAATGTATGTCGGTTTGGTGGTGGAGGATTTATTCTCTACTTAACACCCTGGTATATATTAAAAGTGATTGATCGCATGGCGTGAATTGTCAATGTGGCACGCCAAGATGCAAATGATCAAGGCTTTTGTTGAAAAGTAGGGCCTTGTGGGATGATCAAAGCATAGCCTATTACGGCATAGCTTTGTGTATATCGTGACTTCGCGAGCCTCACACCCCGGTATGAGTCAAAAACGGGATATGGACCGTAGGGAGTGCACACGTTTCTTTCTAGCTAGTGGTAGTGTCAGTGCTTTAACACGGCCTGGCATTTTACTTATGTGGATGATGGATTTTGAGGCGCCTCGGATTTTTATAGGCCGATAGTGGTCATATTATAGGTTCAAAGGAACCGGGAAGCTTGTGTTCAGGCATAACCAATCCACTGCCGATAGGCGGGGACCGGCCCTACCGCATCCAAGGGTTCACTGCGAGGGATCCTGAGGCATTTGCTAGAGTGTCTCGAATCTGAGAGGAGCTTGCCCCTAGCCTCGACTAATGATGGAAATCCAATTTCCAATACGACCTTGCGGTTTTGATTGTAGAACTAGTATGGCGACATAGTAGGATGGGGTACTATGCCGTCTATGATTAATACATTATGATTGAAATTGATTTTTAAATATATATACCCATAGATATACACACTAATATTAAATCCGTTTTATCATATCAAGCATCTTTTGACCATTATAAGGTAAAACCGTATCCTCCGGTTTGCGTTGCATTGTGTAATGGGACTTGGGTCTTATAATGGTTTCATTTTTCTAAAAAGCATTGCGTTGTTTAGCGTTTTACTTTATTTTATGCACTGGCAATCCCATGGAGTAAACCCGTTCCGCGTTAGCGGGATGGTCTTGTGATTAGCCTTATTATTAGATAAGTTAAGCTAAGATTTCTCATAACAGTCCCATGACTGACCTGTAGTTTGTTTCACTGGCAAACTCGGGTGCCCATATTTTCCACACGGGCAGTCAAGTAGCTTTTTGCAGATATTTTTACAGGATCCTGGCTTATAGCTGAAGCGGTATTCGGAAAGCTCTGTATCCGTGTATTCCTTTCAGTTGTATATTTGTAATATTTTTCCACTGCTATTTAAATGTAATTTGAAACTCTGATATTATTGTATTCCTATTATGTAACAAGTATTCATACTCTGTATATTCTTGTACTGTGATGTAATTGTTGTAGTCAGCAATGAAAATGTTCTTCAGTCTGTGTTCTGATGTGTGTTGTTCTCAAAGCAATCCAGCCTTTCCTTTACTGGGAAGTTTGGGTCGTTTCATATTATAATGGTTGAGTGTTACCCTCGTGTGTTTACTTAACCCTACCACGCATCAGGTTATATCGATTGGGTGTTATCAACCCATTCAAGTTAAACCAACCCATCCGCTAGTCATGCTATAACGGTTAAGTGGTATCAATCAATTCAAATTAACTTAACCCACCCACTTATCATATTATGTTGGTAAAATGCTATTAATCTACTCAACCGCACCCACTTGTCTAATTAACATGTTGTATTAGTTGAGTGTCCTCAATTTTCTTAACCCTGCCCACTTGTCTAATTAACATGTTAAAATGGTTAACCGTGCTCGAGCAATCAAGTTCAGGTTTACTTAACCCACTCATTCATGTCATATCGGTTAAGTGTCATTAGTCTAGTCATATTACTTAACCTTTCAATTCTTAGCGTGTCTGTTTATTGGCATTAATTAATTATTAATGCATCAACCACTCACATTGGACCTGTTGTTGCGGTCACTGGATATGCCGGGCGGTTCCGGGCAGAATTACACCACAGCTTAGTCTAACCTCGGGTTTAAGCATGATATGACTAACTTCTCACATTGGATCTTATTATTTGCAGTCACTGGATATGCCGGGAGGTTTCGGGCAGAATTACACTGCAAACTCAACCCAACCTCGAGTTAGCCATGTTCACGTTCGTGTTCATACTCATATTCATGTTCATGTTTCAACCACGTTCATATTTCCAGTTATATGCCAATTACCAAGTTCATAATTCACGTTTTTTCCCCAAAACGTATTTACAAAGTATTATCATGATTCACTATAAAGTTATGCCAAGTTATAGCCTTTTATTACAATACAAGCCAACTACCCAAAACCCAACTAGGGCGCGTTTATATTAAACCTCTACCAAATCATAAATTATCATATACATTTCAACTCCAAATTTTACATAATTAACATATGCCCAAGTTCTAGATTACATGTCAGTTTTACATATGCCGAATTCATACCAAATTTACATATGTTCAATTCATGTCGTTTTACATGTATGCCAATTTTATGCCAATTTACACATATACTAGGTTTCATGCCGTTTTACATATGTCAAGATTCATGATTTACATGTTTACAAGGCTATGCTCAGTTTACATAGATCAAGTTTTATACCCAAAATTACATGTATACCACGTTTACACCAATTTACCCATAACAAGTTCTAGCCAAGTTACATATATCAAGATCCATATCAAATTACATATATAAATCCCAATCGCGTAATAACCATTATAATGACAATACCTAAAATTACCCTGTTTCATGTTAATGGTAAATTATCCCCAAACATCCAATTTTCATATTATGCCTTCGATTCCACCAAACACATATATTCCACTAGGCAATATTCCAATATTTCCCCCGTATACCATCGCACGTATTTCGTAGTTAGGCCTAGGTCCGAAATTGACCCAGGTTCATCAAAAGAAAATAAATAGGGGAAGGTAGAAGATTGCAATAAAAACGAGATTAGAGAGAAAATGGCATAAAACCTCATCTCAGGCATAAAGAACAGATCTTGATAATAATATCAACATGAACCAAGAAAATTGATTTACAGCAAGCTGAATAGACCATAAACTTGTCATGAGAATAAAGATAGAATGGTTCCCAAAATCAAGATCCAAGAAGAAACAAGAATAGACTTGGATCAAAAGTCCAATTTCACTTCATCACATGTCCATATTAAGTTTAATTATTTTAATATGAAAATAACTAGAACTTACAGATCGTGGACAAGGAATTAAGAGCTGAATTTGTTGTAAAAAATGTTGCGGCGTTGTTGATTTATTGTCTTGAATCATTGTAGAAGCCTTAATCTTCGAATTGGATTGTGTATGAAAGCTTAGGAAATTTATTAGAGGTGGCGGCCATGATCAAGAGGGATCTCAGCAGCATTTTGGTGTAAGAATGATTTTTTATGAATTAGGTTAGGTCTTAGGGTGTATTTATAGGTATAGGAACTATTTAGGGCCTTTAGATCAACCCTAGAATCAATCCGGACCATCAAAACACGTCCCGGGCTTCAAAAATAGGTTTTGGGCCAAGACAGGCCGACCAGGTCGACCTGTAAGGGGGGAGGTCGACCATATGGTCAACACGTAGAGGGTAGGTCGACCATCTGGTCGACCTGACCCCTAGGTCGACCCCCAGGTTGACCTGCCTAGTTTCTGTGCTGCCTGAAATTTGCTGAATCTTCTGCAGGCCATAAATTCTTCATTCGGACTCCGATTTTCGAAAACTCGAACTCTGTTTCATGCAGAATTCCGAGACGAATGCAATGGCGCAACCCGTTTCCCATAATTCTCACTTTAAAAATTAATTATACCTTGATTTCTTGTTATAACATGTTACTAAAATTCAGGTTGTTACATTCTCTCCTCCTTAAAGGATTTCGTCCCCGAAATCTTTAAGTTGAGAAGAATGTGTCCTACCATCTAATCATCCATCTACTCAATCATCAATCACAGGCATTCATTGTCCTTAAGAGATTTCTACTGCTGTATGAACATATGCAAGAAGTGTGTGTATATGTTCCTTGTCTAATGCAAATGATCAGGCCTGATTGATCTTCTTAATACAAAATATGTTTAATGCCATGAGTCCAACATGTATGCAAATAGTCCTAGTCACATTAACACTATATGTGTGCACAAACATCCATCAACATCCACATGATAACACATTCATCCATAAACAAGTATAAACACTCATGCATATGCAATATGAAAGGTGACTGAGCCGATTTAGTGTCCAATGTGCGTGTATATGCATCCACGAGCAACCACTAGCAACCACTTGCAACCATCAATCATAACATGTCTCAAACACATGTTTACGCCCAATTGTTCCTACCTAAAGATATAGTCGAATGATAGAAGCAAGTAAAAACTTTGTGCCCATTAGGCAATGTCAAAACTGGAAATCTACGTCACATATATACTGATTAGGAGAAGAACTCCCTAAGCACCAGCACCGAAGACCGATAGACTGACACCCAAAGAATTACTCAGCCCAATTAAAATATATGATTCTAGGAAACTAAGCATGATAAACTCCTTTTAGGTCACAAGAAATCCCTTCCTAAAACCAACCCGTATCCTATAAAACCCAAAAAGTTTAAGCAACCCAACGGACACCCTCAAGCCCCAACATGTATTACTAACAGATGAGTCATACTCCCTATGGGGTTTGCAACAGAAATAGGATTGAGAATAGGACCGAGAGGATATACTTAAAAGATAGCATGCAAGTAAGCTCTACAGGAAAAGAGGGATCAAGGATATACTCTTAAAAAGAGATATAATGTGCGTATCTAGTCTTCAATCTTCTAAGCCGCATTTCCTTGAGCTTAACTCCATTGTGCCTTGACCTTCTTTAACTTCGTGATTTTGTAGCTTCTTAATTCCTATTTCCAAAATATGAGTTGGAACTCATTTCACTGTCGCCTCTTGTTCCACTTTCACTTATTCTCTTTCTAGTATACCCGATTCAAACATAACTGCATACTTATGGTTTCATGCAAGCTCTCCAAAATTCACTAGTGAACCTCAGATCTCGTTCACTTCCACATAAATGAATTATCTCTTGAAAATAAACAAATGCCAACCATGTTGCCAAGTGTACTTACTAAGGTGATTCTCTATAACTCATGCATAAGCAAGATGAACCATCCGCCTTAGTAGCGAACGCTACTCGAGCGGATCATTAAATGTATCAAGAGACTCTAGGTAACTAAGCATGGTAGAACCCTAAGGGTTACACTAGACTTCGAGGGTATTACCGAGGCAAGTCAAGAGTCTAACTACCCTCTTTTCATACACGAAAATAGTATCATTTCTGGATAACCACTCCATCCCTAGAATCAACCCATAGCCCAAAAACATAAGCATTACTTCTAAACTCAATACTTAGCATAGACATTCTCAAATCCAAACAAGTCATGAATAAATGATTCGATTCCCCAACAGGATTTGAGACAAAAATGGGATCCTCTACTATGCTAGTACTAATGTGTAGAGACTCAACTATCGAAGCAGAATTAAAAGGATGCAATGTACAAAAACAAAGTTCTAACAGGATGATAGAAAAGAAAAGCTAAACCTTTAACAAAAACATTACCACCACTCTTGGGTACGCTAGTAGTGAGAGCATACAATTGCCCTCTCGACGATTTTGTTCTTTGCCCTTGTCCTTATTCTATAATACTTAACTACATGTCCCTTTTTACCATACTAAAGATACTCTCTCTTGTCATGGGTTTTATTATTCCTTCACTTCGGCCTCTTCCCTTTCACCTTTTCCTCCTTCGTGGATTAAGCCATATCAACAAGTTTTTCATCCTTAGGATTGTGTTCTTTATCCTCGTTCTTACTATCCTTGTATAGCTTGTTGGCTGGTTTCTCGAAAGTTAACTCCGTCACACTACAACCTTACCAAGCTTGAAATAAGATTAGTCGCAGATGGAACTACAACGGCTACAGATGGAGGTTGGGCACTTCTTTGCCCTCCGATTTGTGTCGTACACCTACAAAATTATGGCGAAAAAGAAAGAAAGAAGAGATTCAAAGAGAGAATCAAAAGATAGTGCATATGGCTTTGGGGAATATGCCTTTCATAAAATAAAACTTTTCTTATAAGGTGCTTCTTTGTAAACATTTTGAAAATAATTTCAAAAGGTTTTTAAAAGCTTTTGCCCAGTCTAGTAACCTTCTGCTCTGATACCAAATGTAACACCCCAGATCCGTTAAGGTCACTCACAAAGGGAATGCCTTGACTTCAATGGAGCATTATGGGTACTGGAACAGAAATATTACAAGATAGACATATATAAAACAGCGGAAAGTAAAGTAGGAGTACTCCAAATCATTTATTAAATATAATTGTTTACAATAAAAGCCCATCAACTTCCAATACCCAATTACATAGCTAAAATATCTTTCTTGCTCAAAAACAAAGAAGCATAAAAATAAATTCTGATATTCCCCAATAAAGCAAGGCAAGCCATAGCCAAGAGAAATCCAAGCCGTACATGAAAGATCCTTGGAGCTTGGTAAGATCTGAACTAAGTTGTATTCCCACCCTGCGAACCTGGGAGGGGAGGATGAAAGAAAAAAGGCGAAACAAAATGGGTCAGTCATAAAGATTGAGTAAGTCCTAGTGACTTTCAGCATCAAAACAGGTAAAGATAACATGGCATGAATAAACTCAAAATAAACATAAGCATGATGACAAGTTAAGTTACAGGCACGATGAATCAAATATAACATCCCATAATTCCTATCAAGAGTAGCATCACAAGGTTTCTACCAAGTATCACATCGCAAGGTTTCTATCAAGTATAACATCACAAGATTTCTAAGCTTCGTCATTAAAATATTTCAGTGATATCTATTTGCTTTTGCACCACCTGACTAGTGTCCCAATTAGTGATCTATATAAAATGATCATATGATAACGTGATCCCAATCCCCGAAATTGTGGTTGCTTTCAGGTGTACATCTATTATTTATCACCTAGATCTAATCTAGGATTTTCTATCGGGCGCTTCCTAGATTCAACCAGGGTTTATGCGACCTAGGTCCAACTAGGGTTTATGCTACCTATTGAACGCTTCTCGGATTTAGGGTTTATGTGACCTAGGTCCAACTAGGGATTATGCTACCTGCATGTGTCATACGGCCCCCAATGATTGTAGATACCTATGCTGGTCCCACCATGGGGTGTATCAAGTCCCATGGTGGCGGCCCGACACAATTCTAGAATGCATAGTCTATACTACTGGTGCCCAGTGCCTGCTTTTTCTGCTCCGATGTGTGTGCACGCCCACACTCTGTTAGAACCTACACTGCTGCACCACTCGCCGTCGCTTTGACCGCTTACAATCAGCCCAGTAATCGTGCCTCACCCTGCCTAGTTTCAGGGTACCATGATACACCTATGTGGGTTACTGCTGAAATGGGTCCCCGTTACTGGGGTTTCCTACTTGTTAAGTTTGTGGGCCTATATATACAGATATTACCCACCTACCCGTGGTGTACTTAACCCACTGATTCAAGCATGTTTATTAATGGTTAAGTTTGTTAGCCTATATTTACTAATATTACCCACCAACCCAATATGTACTTAACCCTCTCCGTCCATCGCGTTAAGTTGGCTAAGTGTTTTCTCTTGTTTTACTTAACCCTACCACACATCATGTTATATCGGTTAAGTGTTGCTCCTTGTGTTACTTAACCCTACCGCAAGTCTTGTTATACCGGCTAAGTGTTCTCCCTTGTGTTAACTTAACCCCATTGCATGTCATGTCATGTTAGTTAACTGTGCGTTGACTTAGCCCACCTACTTATCATGTTGTGACGGTTAAGTGTTACCCTCTGTTGTTACTTAACCTTACCACACATCACGTTATATTGGTTAATCGCATGTTAACTTAACCCCATCCACTAGTCATATTATAATGGTTGAGTGTTACCCTCGTGTGTTTACTTAACCCCACCACACATCAGGTTATATCGATTGGGTGTTATCAACTCATTCAAGTTAAACAAACTCATCCGCTAGTCGTGCTATAACGGTTAAGTGATATCAATCAATTCAAATTAACTTAACCCACCCACTTAACATATTATGTTGGTTAGGTGCTACTAATCTACTCAACCGCACCCACTTGTCTAATTAACATGTTGTATTAGTTGAGTGTCCTCAATTTGCTTAACCCTGCCCACTTGTCTAATTAACATGTTAAAATGGTTAAGTGTTCTCGAGCAATCAAGTTCAGGTTTACTTAACCCACTCATTCATGTCATATCGGTTAAGTGTCATTTGTCTAGTCATATTACTTAACGTTTCCATTCTTAGCGTGTCTGTTTATTGGCATTAATTAATTATTAATGCATCAACCACTCACATTAGACCTGTTGTTGCGGTCACTGGATATGCCGGGCGGTTCCGGCAAGAATTACACCATAACTCAGTCTAACCTCGGGTTTACGCATGATATGACTAACTTCTCACATTGGATCTTATTATTTGCAGTCAATGGATATGCCGGGCGGTTACAGGCAGAATTACACTGCAAACTCAACCCAACCTCGAGTTAGCCATGTTCACGTTCGTGTTCATACTCATATTCATGTTCATGTTTCAACCACGTTCATATTTCCAGTTATATGCCAATTACCAAGTTTGTAATTCACGTTTTTGCCCCCAAAACGTATTCTCAAAGTATTATCATAATTCACTATAAAGTTATGCCAAGTTGTAACCTTTTATTTACAATACATGCCAACTTCCCAAAACCCAACTTAGGCGCGTTCATATTAAACCTCTACCAAGTCATAAATTATCATATACGTTTCAACTCCAAATTTTACATAATTAACATATGCCCAAGTTCTAGATTACATGTCAGTTTTACATATGCCCAATTCATACCAAATTTACATATGTTCAATTCATGTCGTTTTACATGTATGCCAATTTTATGCCAATTTACACATATACCAAGTTTCATGCCGTTTTACATATGTCAAGATTCATGATTTATATGTTTACAAGGCTATGCACAATTTACATAGATCAAGTTTTATACCCAAAATTACATGTATACCACGTTTACACCAATTTACCCATAACAAGTTCTAGCCAAATTACATATATCAAGATCCATATCAAATTACATATATCAATCCCAATCGCGCAATAACCATTATAATGACAATACCCAAAATTACTCCATTTCATGTTAATGGTAAATTATCCCCAAACATCCAATTTTCATATTATGCCTTCGATTCCACCAAACACATAAATTCCACCAGGCAATATTCCAATATTTCCCCCGTATACCATCGCACATATATCGTAGTTTAGGCCTAGGTTCGAAATTAACCTAGGTTCATCAAAAGAAAATAAATAGGGGAAGGTAGAATATTGCAATAAAAACGAGATCAGAGAGAAAACAGCATAAAAACATCATCTCAGGCATAAAGAATAGATCTTGATAATAATATCAACATGAAACAAGAAAATTGATTTACAACAAGCTGAATAGACCATAAACTTGTCATGAGAATAAAGATTGAAAGGTTCCCAAAATCAAGATCCAAGAAGAAACAAGAATAGACTTGGATCAAAAGTCCAATTTCACTTCATCACATGTGCATATTAAGTTTAATTATTTTAATATGAAAATAACTAGAACTTACGTATCGTGGACAAGGAATTAAGAAATGAATTTGTTGTAAAAAATGTTGCGGCGTTGTTTATTTATTGTCTTGAATCATTGTAGAAGCCTTAATCTTCGAATTGGATTGTGTATGAAAGCTTGGGAAATTTATTAGAGGTAGCAGCCATGATCAAGAGGGATCTCAGCAGCATTTTGGTGTAAGATTGATTTGTTATGAATTAGATTAGGTATTAGGGTGTATTTATAGGTGTAGGAACTATTTAGGGCCTTTAGATCTACCCTAGAATCAATCCAGACCATCAAAACACGTCACGGGCTTCAAAAATGGGTTATGGCCCAAAACAGGCCGACCAGGTCGACCTGTAAGGGGGGAGGTCGACCATATGGTCGACCTGTAGGGGGTAGGTCGACTCCCACGTCGACCACCTAGTCGACCTGACCCCAGGTCGACCCCCAGGTCGACCTGCCTGGTTCTGTGCTGCTTGAAATTTGCTGAATCTTTACAGGCTATAACTTCTTCATCTGGACTCAGATTTTCGAAAACTCAGACTCTATTTCATGCAGAATTCCAAGACGAACGCAATGGCGCAACCCGTTTCCCATAATTCTCACCTTAAAAATTAATTATACCTTGATTTCTTGTTATAACACGTTATTAAAATTCGGGTTGTTACACAGTCCTACAAGACTAGACAATTCTCTATTCACAAAATTCACTAATGGAACAATAATCTATGTGCTGATCTATGTGGATGATTTCATAATCGCAGGAAACTGTGAATATGAAATCAAAACCGTTACAAATATATTGAAAAAGTAATTTTCTACCAAGGATCTGGGTGAACTGTCCTACTTTCTAGGAATTGAAGTCATCAGAAACAACAATGAGCTCCAGTTGAGTCAAATGAAATACATTGAAGAAATTCTAGCAAGTTTAAACATGGACAAGGCTAACCTTTACCTACTCTAATGATAACTAATTCTCACTTAAGTAAGGAAAAAGGTGAACCAACATGTTATGAAAGACTATACAGAAGTGTTATTGGATCTCTACAATATGTAACAATAACCAGTCCAGACATATCTTATAGTGTCAATAAGGCAAGTCAATTCGTGCAAAAACCTCTCAATGATCATTGGAAGGCTGTAAAAAGGATTTTTAAGGTACTTAAGAGGCATCATTAACCAGGGCTTAATTCTGAAAACTTGCAACAACCTAAATATCAATGCCTACGCAGATGTTGACTGGGCAAATGACTATAATGACAAAAAGTCTACAAGTGGTTATTGTATATACTTAGGCAAGAATCCTATATCATGGTGTGCAAAGAAATAAAATACTGTTTCAAGGTCGAGTACAGGAGCAGAATATTGTAGTATTGCAAGTGCTACAACAGAAATCATATGAATTCAATCACTTCTAAGTGAACTAAAGATTAAGTCAAGTGCTAAAGCGACTGTTTGGTGTGATAATATGAGTGTTATAGCATTAACAGCTGCTCCTATTCTATACTCAAGAACCAAGCATATAGAACTGGATATTTACTTCGTAAGAGAATTAGTTCAAAAAGAGAAGCTTCAGGTTAGTCAAGTACCTTCACTTACCAAACTGCAGACATTCTAACCAAGCCATTGTCTAGAACTAGATTTGAGACAGTGCGAGACAAACTGTGTGTTGCAGAATCAGAAATATCAAAATAACGGAAGCAGAGAACAAACCCCAGCTGACAAAAGTGGCAGATCCAAAAGCATCAACTTCGAATCAGTCACAACATCTCAAGCTTCAACCAAATCCCATGAAAACTTTGACTAATCTGTTAATAAAAGCAGATACGAAGACAAGGAGACTAAATCATCTGCAAATAACATAGCGGGAAAAGTTCAAGATAAAGCTAAGGTCAAAACCTGGAAGAGAATATATAAAGACGTAGAGAACAACGTTGGAATCGATGAAGATTGTTGAGAAAGATGATTTGGGAATTTACAATGTCGGCTGCCATTTTTAATCTCAAACCCTAGTTCGTATGATAGGGCTTGCGGGGGCGGGGGGGTGTGAAGAGTTATTCACTAATACTCTTTATATCCCGTCACTCCTTTCTTTAACAATAAGTTGGCTTAGCCCAATGTCCAGCATTACTTTACGATTATTTCATTCAGCCCATCGGCTATTCTACTTGTATAAATATGTACACAATCCCTGTACAATTATTCATTCAATAATAAAATTAGTTTCAGCTTATTTATTATACTCTCCATTAAAGAATGTGCAGTAAAGATTTTCATGTACCCATGGTTCGGACCAAAGTTTTGTATTCCTTCCATTTACAATATGTTTAGTAACTAAATCTGTACTGTTATTTCTCGCCTATAAATAATTTTCTAGGTAACAGAAGCAATAGCATCTTGTGAAGTAGCCAGAAAATTATTTTTACCATACCTATTTAACATCCATTTCGCCTATAAATTCTAAGATGCTAAAATTTTCAACAACAATACGCAGTAGCATTATGCATGTCATGAATTTTGAATATCCAAAATCTGCCTTCTTACTTTGGTGTGCATATAGTATCCCGTCTAAGTTTGTGTTGGTTTCTCATCCATCAAAATTTAGCACATAAAGAGTCAAATTTCTTAACAATACCCATTGGCATTTGACAAATTTAAAAGCCGAAATGACATCATTAGAGTAATCACCATTTTAATCAATTCCAGTCTACCGACCAGAGTCAATAACCTATCTAACTAGTCAACGAAATGACGCTGGAACTAAAATGGTGATTACTCTTATGACGTCGTTTAGTTTATTATAAAGCTTTCTCTTCTCGATTTTGTTGGTTAGTTTATTATAATCTGAAACCTTTAAGACTGAACTACTCAACAAAATATTCAGATAAGTATTACGAAGCTCTTCCATTGGAACTGAAAAAACATTAAAAATCTCTTATTTTCTCGAAACACCCTTTCTAGAAAAAAAATGGACTTTAGCTCATTGATTTCTAAACCTGCATGATACTTTGATATGCTAAGAACTGTAGAGATCATGATCTCATTTCTTACATTTTCCTTTGAAAAACTAAGCAAGTCACCCGCATAAATAAAATAGGTTAATACATGGTTACAACTATAAATAGGAGAACAATTACCACCAACAAACTTCAAATCAAGGGAAATTGAAAGAAATTCCATAGCTAATGAAATTATGTAAGGAGATAACAAATCTCCTTCCCATAAGCATCTGTTGATATTAATGAATCCATGTGGAGTCCCGTGAAATAAAATTGAAAAAGTGGGGATAGAAATACCAAAATAAAGTAGATTAACCAATTTGATAGGGAAACCCATGCATAGTAAGATATAGCGAACGTACTGTCTATCAGTCTTATATCATATGCTTTTTGTAAGTCCACTTTTGAACACAAATTACTAGATCCTTTCCTATTAAACATTCTCGTCATTCCATGAGATAAGAGGGAATTTTCACTTATATTTCTCCCTAGGATAAATGCAATCTGATTTGAAGAAACTAAATCATGCATATATCACTTGATTCTATTGCAAATAATATTTGCCACATTTTTATGATTCACATTATAACATGAGACTGGACGAAAACCAGATATAGAAGTCTCATTGTCTTTTTTTAAAAGAAAAGTAATGAAAGTGTGATCAGTTCTGTTGGAACCTGCAAGCATCCTCCAAAGCAGCCCATGTTTATTACATGGGTATGCCACCAACCACCACCAACCAAGCCAACAACCAAGTCACCAACCTCCCACCAACCATCTCCTCTCTATATATACATCATTCTCCTTCATAACTTTCATCCCATTCCAAAATCCAAGAAGTAGAAAAGGAAACAAGCTTAAGAGTGAGATCGAGTGTTAAGTGAAAAGTGTTTTGTGTAATCACTTTGTAATATTCTCTGAAGTAAAAGATCTGCAGCAGCCCGGAGACGTAGGCATAATTGGCCGAACTCGGTTATTAAATTTGTGTGTCTTACCATTTTACATTTTATTTCTTTTCTCCACAAATCTAATTATAAGGAAATTTGCGTAATGTCCCAACAATTGGTATCAGAGCCATAATTTGTTAGAAAAGAAATCAAATTCGAGTGGGAGCAATGGCGGCAGATGAAGGAAAGATGAAAATCGAGAAGTTTGACGGAGCCGACTTTGGCTTTTGGAAAATGCAGATTGAAGATTATCTGTACGAGAAAAGGCTTTATTAACCTCTCTCAGAAAAGAAGCCAGAGAATATGAAGGATGAATATTGGGCCCTTCTTGATAGACAAGCCCTTGGAGTTATTCGATTGACGTTATCTCGCAATGTTGCTTTCAACATAGAAAAAGAAAAGACCACGGCGAGTCTTATGGCAGCTCTCTCCAATATGTATGAGAAGTCATCGACCTCTAACAAAGTTCATTGGATGAGGTGATTGTTCAATTTGTGGATGACAGAAGGTGCATCGGTAGCTCAACATCTCAATGAACTGAATACTGTTACTTCTCAACTAAGTTCGGTTGAAATTGAGTTTCACGAAGAAGTAAGCGCGTTGATACTTTTGTCTTCCCTGCCAAAAAGTTGAAACGTTACTATCACAGCAGTGAGTAGCTCGTCGGGAAGTAATAAGTTAAAATTTGATGATATTCATGATATGGTTCTCAGTGAAGAGATCCAACGAAGAGATTCAGGTGAGTCGTCAAAATTTTCAATTTTGCAAACACAATCAAGAGGAAGAAATTCAACACGAGGAAATGGACGCAGCAAATTGAACTACCGTGGTAGGTCGAAGGACTGGAGATCTAAATCCAGAAATCCCAATAGCTCAAAGACCATTGAGTGTTGTAACTGTGGCAAGACCGACACTACAAAAATCAATGCAGAAGTGCACCAAAGGACCATGAGGCTAAGCAGAGGCAAATGTTACTTCTACCTCAGGAGGAGATGAAGCGTTGATATGATCTTTGAAGAGCAAGGAAGAGTCTTGGGTGCTAGACTCTGGAGCATCGTTTCATGCCACTTAGCAGAAAGAATTCTTCGAAAGTTAAGCCTTCGGAAATCTTGGAAAGGTATATCCTCGTGACAATCAACCTTGTGATATCGTTAGTAAAGGTGCTGTGAAGATTAAGCTGAATGCATCGGTTTGGGAGCTAAAGGATGTCAGGAACATACTGGACTTGAGAAAGAATTTGATCTCCGTAGGAAAATTATCTAGTGAAGTCTATACTACGACTTTCCATGGTGATGATTGGAAAATTTCAAAGTGTGCAATGACGATTGCTCACGGTAAGAAGAGTGGTACTCTTTACATGACAGCAGGAGCACGATGCTCAACCACTGTTGCAGCTAGCAACGAAAATTCCAACATATGGCACCAGAGATTAGGCCATATGAGTGAAAAGGGAATGAAGATTATGCACTCGAAGGGAAAACTTCCAGGTCTAAAGTTCGTGGAAATAGGCATGCATGAAAATTGCATATTTGGAAAGCAGAAGAGAGTCAGCTTTCAAATAAATGACAAAACCCTAAAGAAGGAAAAATTGGAGCTTGTTCATTTTGATGTTTGGGGGCCAACATCCATCTCATCCATTGGTGGAACGCATTACTTTGTTACTTTCATCGATGATCACTCACGTAAGGTATGGGTTTATTTTTTGAGGCATAAATCCGAAGTGTTCGTGGCTTTCAGGATATGAAAACTATGGTTGAAAATGAGACAAATATAAAGATCAAAAAGCTTAGAACTGAAAATGGAGGTGAATATGAAGACACCAGATTCAGGAAGTTATGTTATGAGCACATGATCAAAATGCAGATAACCGTGTCGGGTACACCTTAACACAATGGTGCAGCTGAGCGTATGAATCGAACATTGACAGAAAGAGCAAGAAGCATTCGTATACAGTCAGGTCTGCCAAAGCAGTTCTGGGCAGAAGCAGTCAACACATCAGCTTATTTGATCAACAGAGGTCCTTTGGTTCCATTAGATCATAAAATACCAGAGGAGATATGGAGTGGAAAAGAGGTAAAATTATCACATTTACAAGTTTTCAGTTGCATAGCATATGTGCATATTAGTGATCAAGGCAGGAATAAACTTGATCCCAAATCCAAGAAATGCACTCTCATCAGCTATGGTGAAAACGAGTTTAGCTACCGCATTTGGGATGATGAAAACAAAAGGTGATACGTAAACAAGATGTGATCTTTAACAAAAGAGTAATGTACAAAGACAGACATAAAACAGAAGTCAACGACTCAAAGAAAATTAAGTCAGTATTTGTAGATGCAAACGATATTTTAGATAGTCTCATCATAGAATCGAGTATAGAAAGTGCTCAGCCTGGTGAAATCGTTAATCTAAGTAGTGTGGACCGGTTCGACACACTACAACATCCTACTCTAGATCCTGAATTAAGAAGGTCTTATCGACCTCATGTACCTAACAAAAGATACATGAATTATTTGTTGCTGACTGATGCAGGGGAACCTGAATGCTATGACGAAGCTTCTCAGGTTGATGATGCTAGCAAATGGGAGCTTTTCATGAAAGATGAGATGAAGTCTCTCATCTCCAACCAGACATGGGAACTAGCTGAGTTACCCATAGGAAAGAAGGCACTTCACAATAAATGGGTGTATCGCGTGAAAGAGGTGTATAATGGTTCCAAAAGATACCAAGCTTGACTAGTTGTCAAAGGATTACAACAGAAAGAAGGAGTGGACTACACTGACATTTTTTCTCCTGTTGTGAAGCTTAATACTATCAGGTCAGTACTAAGTATTGTTGCAATTGAAGATCTTCATCTCGAACAGTTAGATGTGAAGACCGCATTTCTTTATAGAGACTTGGATGAAGAGATATACATGCACCAACCAGAAGGATTCTTTGAGAAAAGGAGGAAGAACATGGTGTGCAGACTAAAGAAAAGCTTGTATGGCCTGAAACAAGCTCCAAGACAATGGTACAAAAAGTTTGATGGATTTATGCACAAGGAAGAGTCCCAGTAGTGCAATGCTGATCATTATTGCTACTTCAAGCGATATAAGTCAAGTTATATCATTTTACTGATTTATGTTTATGACATGTTACTAGCAGGATCAAATATGGATGATATCAGAAGGTTAAAGCAGCAACTGTCAAAGGAGTATGACATGAAAGACTTAGGTCCAACAAAGAAGATTCTTGGAATGCAAATCACTAGAGATAAGAAGGAAGGGTTCTTGCAGCTGTCTCAGGAAGATTACATCAACCATGTTTTGTCGAGATTCAACATGGATGATGCTAAACCAGTCTGTACACCGTTGGCCAATCACTTTTGCTTATCCAAGGATCGGTCACCTCAAACGGAGGAGGATAGAAATTTCATGATTGATGTTCCTTGTTCCTCGGCTATTGGAAACTTGATGTATGCCATGGTCTGTACGAGACCAGACATTGGCCATGCAGTGGGAGGTGTTAGCGGGTTCATGTCAAATCCAGGGAAAGCTCACTGGGAAGTACTCAAGTGGATTTTGAGGTATCTACGAGGCACCGTACATTACACTTTGTACTTTGGTAAAGGGAAGGTTAAAGATTAAGGCTATGTAGATGCAGACTTTGGAGGCGAAGTTGATCATCGAAGAAACACTACAGGTTATGTATTCACGATTGGAAATACAGCTGTTAGTTGGATGTCACAGGTACAAAAGATTGTCACATTATCCACTACAGAGGCTGAGTGTGTAGCAATCACCGAAGCTAGTAAAGAGATGATATGGCTTCAAGGTTTGTTAACTGAATTGGGATTCAAACAGGAAAAGAATTATTTATACATTGATTGCCAGAGTGCAATATACTTGGCGAAGAATTCAGCATTTCATTCCAAAACCAAACATATTGGTCTTCGTTATCACTTTATCAGATCTCTACTGGAAGATGATGTGTTAATACTGGAGAAGATCGAAGCAAGCAAGAACCCAACAGATATGTTGAAAAAGACAGTAACTATCGATAAACTGAAGTTGTGTTCAACTTCAGTTGGTCTGCTATATTAAAAAGAGCAGAATGGTTGTTGCATCAATAAAGGTGTGAAGACGGATTGAAATCAGTCTTCAAGTGGGAGACAGTTGGAACCTGCAGGCAGCCTCCAAAGCAGCCTATGTTTATTACATGGGTATGCCACCAACCACCACGAACCTAGCCAACAACCAAGTCACCAACCCCCCACCAACCATCTCCTCTCTATATATACATCATTCTCCTTCATAACTTTCAACCCATTCCAAAATCCAAGAATTACAAAAGGAAACAAGATTAAGAGTGAGATCGAGTGTTGAGTGAAAAGTGTTTTATGTAATCACTTTGTAATATTCTCTGAAATAAAAGATCTGCAGCAGCCCGGAAGACATAGGCATAATTGATCGAACTCTGTTATCAAATTTGTATGTCTTACTATTCTACATTTTATTTCTTTTCTCCACAAATCTAACTATAAGGAAATTTGCGTGATTTCCCAACAAATTCCCTTAATAAAATAACCGATTGAGAAATACCTTTTATCGCAGCCACTATATTCAAACCAACAAGATTCCAGTGATGTTTAAAAAACTTTCCCCTTATCCAACTAGTTATGGGCGGCTGTCATCTCGAATTTGAAACATAGCAAATATAATTTCTTCCTTTTGAACATCAGAATCAAGAAATTGTCTAGTGGAATCTACCAAAATTCTCTTACATATAGTATAACCAAAAGTCTTTTTGGTGTAAGATACCGAAAACAACTTTGTAAAAATAGGATAAAGTAATATCTTTTAAAGTGTGAAAATATGAAACTGGCATGCCATTCGCATCCAAAATATTTAACAAATCCTTCTTCTTTTTACTGGTTGACATTTTGAAGTAAATTAATAATAAGAACGGTAACCACCCTCTTTAGCCAATTAACTTTACCTCTTTTAATAATTTTCAGTAGCATGACTATAAAGGAAATACTCTAGTTGAAAGGGGTTATCTTTATATGCATTAATAATAGATTCATCGGATGGATTATTTAGCAATAACTGGTATAATATGTTATTTCTCCCTCTCAGTCCATCTTAGAGAAATTGAACCATGATTCCGTATTTTAAGGAAATGCTTAACATACTTAAGTTTTTCTAGAAAATAAAAGGTAATCGCATGTAATATAGAAAATCCAAGCACTTTCGACAATGTCTTTATACCCACCGAAATGAGTCCAAGCATAATTAAATTTGAAAGAGGTCATTTATACCAAGATAGAGAATCATCTAGTTGAATAAGATTGGGCAACTGCCATTTGTGGAATGTGGAAGAATTCTATATAAACAGTTTCGAAATAACGACTGGAAATCAACATTACAGAAATCTCTATCAATCTTACTGTGAGAGAGAAAATTCTTACCTTCCCTCTATGTAAATTTGTTGCATGGAACTTTAATTTCAGTCAGTCCCTCAGTTGTATATTAGAGAAAAATTCCTCACTAACAGAACATAAGCTAGAAGAACGACCAAGTTATTTGAGTGATGTAAAACAATGTTAAAATCCCAAGTAATAATTTAAGGAGAAGAATTAGAAATAGAATATGATTTAATATAATCCCAAATCTCCCTCCTTTGCATTTGAGTAAACAACCCATAAAATGTGGATAACAGAAACTGAGTTAGCGTTTGGTTTGTCATTTTTGTTAATGACCCGGATTTTTCAGCAGTTGAATTCTGAATATTTAAATTGATTTAAATATTTTATTTGAATTATATACATGAATTTATTTAGTAAAACGATATTTAAATGTATAATTTATAATATAATAAAATGAGTGCAAAATGGTGCGGTAGTTTGAAAATTCGATTTCAAATTTCAAATGAATGTACATGATTCAAAATAAATCGGATTTTAGCGAAACAAGAAACGTTTGAATCTATTGAACTGTATCTTTCTAATGGAAGTGAAAAATCGAGATTTTGTTTTATAGATTGTAAGTTACGTTCAAATCAAATTTTCAGAAAGTCGCTGTAGAATAGTATATAAGCCATAACGGTTTATTTAATATAACTAGAGATTGGTTACGAATTTGGGCAAGGTTCTTTTGAGGCGTAGTGATAAATTAATTTTTAGAATTTTACTGTAATTTTTAATTAATTAAATATGCAACTTTTTATTTGGAGTATTTTCCACCCTATATCAATATTTTGGGTTTCATAATATAAGTTAAACTACCGATATTTTTATATTTTTAGGATCGTGGTACCTCGCTGGTCACGACCGTACTCTTATTTCTGTCCGTAGCAGTTCGGATATGAACGAAAATCTTATGTATCCAACATAACTCTTTCCGTCATCACACGTAAATATTTCATATGTGAAATGGTTTAGTTATATGTCTTCGTAATATATCAGTGTAACATGAGTTTTATGCATCGGTATGAATTTATGATTATGGAGCTTCCCCTTTTTGCATCTTAATAGTAACCAAGATAATGCCTCAAAACATTGGACATGATAAGTACGCTGTCATGTTCCGTCCCTTCTCTAAACACTTAACCCTTCTGTCCCTTTTCAATTTTTAGGAGAAACACTACCACTTTAGCTATTCTTCAGCAAGTATAAAACATGCCATTCCTCTTCTAATATAAATTCATAACCTAAAAAAAGAAAAGAAATCCTACCTTATACTGTAAACTGCA
This sequence comes from Allium sativum, assembly GCA_030737875.1. Classification (NCBI taxonomy): domain Eukaryota; kingdom Viridiplantae; phylum Streptophyta; class Magnoliopsida; order Asparagales; family Amaryllidaceae; genus Allium; species Allium sativum. Next base: position 253,392,369 of record CM060920.1, read on the forward strand.
CAACAACATGCATTCCAGCGTAAATCATCTGTACTTACTTTTCAAACCATGTTCTTCACGCTTTCCTGAACCGAGCCAGGCAAGTGATCCCAAATACCGTGCATAGCACGTTGTTCCAATACCGTGAGTACCACGTTTCAAATCCCTATAAATAAAACAAGCTACACCCCTCTTTTTCTTTCCTTCAGCAAACCAAAATGAGAATTTCTCCATCAAAATAGAAGTTCGATCCTTTCCACCTCAAATCTCTCCGTCCAATCATGATATCGTGATAAATTCTGAAGCGATGTTGTTCACATAGGTAAGCTCTGTCCTCGGCTAAAGTTGAGGATTCTGGTGGCTTCATCAGACGACGATGACGGTTAAAAGGGTGCTTGTAGCGATTTCAGTTGGGTTCATTACTCGTGGTAGGAGAACGACCTGGAGGAGTTTCTGGAGTAGCGGATGTTTTGAGTTATTGGAAGTAGGAGGTTGTAAAGGAGTTTTCGGGTAAAGCCTGGAGGGGGTGTTCATGGTACAAAGAGAGGAGAACGAGGGATTAACGAGGTAGAAAGGGTGTTGATGTTTTACAGGAGGTGCGGGTTTGTATATATAAAAGAGGGAGAAGTATTAAGGTGCTAATTAACAATGATCAAGGGGATTTAATTTAAGCTATGAAATTTTCCAACAGGGAAGATTGAAGCTTCTGGCAAGGGTTTTAAATGGATTTGTTTTATTGATAATTAGTATAACGTGGAGAAAGAGTACTGGCATGGTGTTGGATTCGTTTTTAATATGGCGTTACATGTAGCAAGGGAAGTGGACAAGGGAATTTACGTTAGGATGGATGCAAAACGTGGTGAAATAATAACTTGGGGTTGGATTTTAGTGGAGTGGGTACTGGTAAAGGGGAGAGGTAACCGAAGTTGTTTGTCTTGGCCGATTACATGCCTGGGTCAAGCATCGCAGGTAGTGAAATGAAGTGTTTTGGGGTGGAAGAAGTAATACAGTACTGTTCCTGGCATGCTTCAGACGCTGGAGCTCACGAACTCAAAACGGGAGGAAGAATCGGGTACGTGGTCTGTTTGGGTTTTATTGCTTCGTTGTTGAGCTTTGGGGTCACCGTAGGTGACTAGTGTGGGGGCATATTGGAGCAAGGTCGATGGCCAACGTCGGGGTAAGTGATTGACATGGTGCAGTTGTTGGAGACAGTAGCAATGAAGGCTTGAACAGAGGATATTCTTTGTTGGTACTGGTTCACATAAGTCTTGAAGCAAGAAGATGGAAAGGGGACATTAGGCCTGGCTTTTGGATTAAAACGTAATGGGTATAAATAATTATTACCTTAAGAAGTTAATTAAATTAAAATTAAATCACATGCTTTTAAACTATGTAACTATCTCATATGAAAGCAGAACCGGACCAAACTAGTCACGTTGAAATCATGGCGATGAGGGCTACACTATGGAACTAATCTCACTGAGAACAAAGATATGGGAATTTCGTGATAAAATCGAACATATGTTTGATTTTAAACTAAACAAAGGCAGCACAGTCAACTGCGAAACAAGGTGAGTAAACTCACTAACTCTACCTCGTTTATATTTTTATATAAACGAGTTTTAAATTTATTTTATACTGTGAAATGATTGCTTGGTTAATAAAATTGGTTGATAGGTTTACATCGTTGATCGATTATTGGTTCTGTTATTTCATATTGATGTGAAATAATATTATTGATGTTACTAACATCTGTGGATGCAGGGAAATAGGTTGGAGGGATCCAATTGGATCCCTCAACATTTTATTTACTGTTTTATTTGATGGTGATATATGTTGTGCTACATTATCGATGGTTGAATATGTGTGTTTGGTTTACCCTGGCCCTAGGAACCTTGTATTTTAGGTACAATAAAATATCATCGAATGTGAAAAAGGGAAATTCGACCTTAAAAACGGAGTTTATTTCCAAATTAGAAATAGTTTCTTTTTCATTGAGTTGAAAATAGAAATCTATTCAGTTGGATAAATCAAGAAAATGTTATAAATAAAAATATAAATTAAGTGGATCGTGAACCATTGGATAAATTAAAATATGAGTTCAAATATGAATGTATATTGGAAAGTGAATATCGGTTTGAAACCAATATTTGGAAATGGATTTGAATTTCTTAAATTATAGAGGAAAGTTAAAAAAAAAGATTTTAAATACTTATAATAAAAGAATGAGATTAGTATGGAAAAGTCTGAATAGAAGTTATAAGTAGAACTTGGGTTTAAGATATTATTTTTAAGTATGAAAATCAACTAATTTGATTATATATAAAAGGAATATATTTACGATTAAAGTAAATGATTGGTTAAAGAAAATATTTTGCAAATGAACTATCTATAGAGGAAATTTAGATTGGAAATATGAATCTAAATTTGAAACTTGAGTGAGAAAGGGGAAATGGGTAATCGTTTTAAAAGAAAGCGATGAGTTTTTTCTCAAAATTTGGAATAGAAATCGAATATAGATTATTCGAGAGAAAGTGGTTTATTGGGATTCGATTATATCGAATTAAAGGAAGTAGTTACTTTTACTTTCTGTTTCTAATCAAATTTAGTTATTTAATTATTTGATTATTTACTTATTAATTGGATTAATAAATACAAGTATATTTTTATATAAACCAAATATTGGAAAAAAACAGCGATGGTAATGCTGCTATAGTAAATGTTTGTAAATCTAAATAGCAAATGTTAACGCTGCCGTTATAATAACTGTTTTGTAGCGATATTAATGCTATAATAGGTGTTTTATAATTCTAGACAGCGGTTGTAACGCTGTTGTTAAAAGCAATGTTTAGAAATCAAATATTTGGAAACAACGATTATAACACTACCATTATAATCAATATTTCCCTGTAAAAGAAGTGTGTTCTTAGATCGGATCCAAGAGTCGTGTAAGGGACGTTTTGTTTAAAGTTGTGAGCTTTGACTATTTCAAAGTGGAGAATGTTGTTCAATTAAGGTCTGAGAGGTAATTATACCCCAACTTGATTGACCTCATGATCAATGGAGAAATGGTTAAGGTTCGATGGTGGAATTTGGTTAAGCAATATGGTCAGCTAATAAATGATTAGTGGGTTGAGTTATAATAACGATGTTTTATGACATCGCGTTAATTTGAAATGTTTTCCCAAATAAAAGGAGAGATATTTTCTACACATAGAAAATGAAATGAATTGTTAATGAGGAATTCAGAAAAGGGAATTGGAAATAATAATTAAATAAGAAATTTAATTAAAAAAAGGGCCCAGTGTTGTTGATGCTTGATCGGTAGAATTTCCAATTGGAAATATGACCGTTGATTGTATGGGTGTTTCTTTGATAGTTAAATCACCGACTACCAAAGTTTTATTTTATTTTATACCTCCGTTATCAATATGGAGAGACCGGGATCAGATTGAATATCTGAAAACCACTCCGTATTGGTATAAGCGTTATAAAGCAACTTATGTTGAAGATAAATTGAAGACAGAGTAAAGTGCAAGGGCTGTTCTGTTAATCCTAGGTAGAAATTGCCCAAGATGGATTTATAGAACAGTGCCTTCGGTTTGTCCAGACCCAGGACAACTTGTATGGACGAGTGTCTGACAGAGTATTTCCAAAGGGATTACGTACATTGATTCCTTCAAATGTACGAAGTTGTTGGCATAGAAGGGAAACTTCTTTAGCCTAACAATCTGAGTATTTTTGTGGGAATCAATTAGTGATTTCCGATGGATCTGACAATGTGGCATTCAAAGTGAATGATGGACAGATGTTCTGGAAGATAATTCAAACCTCAACCCTCATAACTGGGAATTGACAAAAATCGGGCATGCAGCATGGCTATATGGGTCACACCCATTAGGATGTATAATCACCTATATAGAGAAATTCCATTTGTTCTTGAATCTATCGATGCTGTCCCTTTCGGGAAACGGTTGTTGATCCCAACCGTTGGTGATATACATTTGATACACTCAAGCGAAATGAGTGGCCGGTCATGTGAGGGCCGGGTTGCAAGACGTTCTTGTTGAACCCAGTGTATTCATCTCTAGAGATACACTATCGGTAGGTGGTCCCATACCTTGTCATGTTGGAAATCTAATCTCCAATAAGCGCCCTGCGGTTTTTGATTTTATATTATATATGGAGCGTGAGATGCAAGCGTTCCGCTAGATTCTATTTATTTTTTGTAGACATTATTATAATATTACCGGATTTGATATCAAAAATATATTTTGATTATCGTAAGGTAAAAACCATCCGTGTTTATGTGTGGATCGGTCTTACAATTATCATTTCTTTCGAAAGGATTTTGAAAGTTAAACAAATGGTTGGAGTTTACTCACACCAGTCCCATGACTGACCCAGAGTTTATTTTGTTTGTTTTCCTTAAACTCTTGGGTGCCCAAATTTGTACGGGCAGTCAAGTAGTCGGGATTTTCCAGATTCACTTGGAAGAGCTGAAAGCAGGAGGCTTCACCAGTTAGCTATAGACTGTCATATTTTCTGTTGTGTATATCTAGAAACAGGCGTTTATAACTGTTCCAGAAATTGTTGATGTGCTCTGATGATGGTATGTATATAAAGTTACTGAATTATATTTCAAAGTTTATGTTATCTTATATTTTATTCGTTCCGCTGTGAGTTGGTGATCTTCATTTTCTTCTATTCTAATATTTCTTTCTTTCTATTTCTCATCCTCTAACTTCTTTCTAAAAATGATTTGTATTTCTATGCAATTTGGGTTGGACGTGTGGTACGATTAGTCGACTCAAAGGGTACGGAAGTCCGGGTCGTTTCAGTTGGTATCAGAGCTGAAGGTTGAGTATTAACCTTGGCTCTGTGGCGTGACTCAATAGAGATGGGATTAGTAATACCCTAGATTGAGTTTGAGTGTATATATATGAGCGCGTATTTGTAGATTTGATATAAAATTGTTTTATATTGTGTTGGTTGGTTTGTTGAGTGGTTTACGAATTCTGGTCCATACAGGAAGTACAATTGTATTTATAGGTGTTTCTAAACTCTCAAACAAAGCAATTCGATACAGTATTGTTTCAAAATGTGTAAATGAAATAGTTTTGCCCAAAATTTATTTTGATATGAAAGAAATAATTTCTGAATTATCGTGTTGATTGTTATTACAATCAAATGAAATTATCAAATATTGAAATGGTTATACAATTTGTATATGGATAATGTATACAAATGAGATAACCTAAGATTAAGTTCAAACCAGAGTTGGAATTTAAATTCTAGATGATTAGAAAATATTTTCTAAATATTATAAAGTAATATCACATTACTTTGAAGGATCTTTGAATAAGAATGTTTTAAATGGATTTTTGAAAATGATTAAGCATTGAAATCACTTCAGTGGCGAGAAAATAATTCTAATAATGGGTCGCGACATTATCAGTATTCATTTTCGAGTTTCTAAGTGATGGATTGCAACCATAGTTGATTTATCAATGGAAATTGTTGGAAAAAAAATGAAGTTGTTTTAGAAATTCAAATATTTTGAATTGTGTTGATTATAAATATATGTATATAAATATATATGATTTCAAACAAATTTTAAATAAAACCTGGGAATTTGGATTTTGAAGTTGAAATTTAACTTGTATAAGTTGAATATATGAAAATGGTAAAAGTGTATCAAATAAATTGAAATTTAACTTAGGTTAAATAAAATTGGATTGAATAAGAAATAATTCCGAATGGAATTAACTAAAGCGAGATGTTTGAGATTTGAATTATAAATGTAAATTCGTCTTGTACACAACAAGTTGAATATATAATTTGGAGGTGGTAAATTGGAATCAAGTTGTAATGAATTTGAACCCAAGTGGGATAAGTAGATTGGTTTTGAAATAGAAATCAAGTTTGAGCTATAGAATGAGAGTAAACTAGTCAGGAGATTGATTAGTGAACTGGAAACTGAGAGTTGAATTGATTTGGAATCGATTGAAGTAGATGTTGAGTCGGCATTGAATGGAAGCAAATGCGAGAAATAAAAATTTGCCGACAAAAAGGTACATGTTTACAATACTACTTTGGTTTGATGGTTTTATGACCCTATGGGGCAAGCCGCTTGGCTTTTTGATTTTCTTTTGGATTGGAGAAGGCCTATAAAGACGAGTTGTGGTTGAACCGATTGAGCCGTGCAGAGGAGATGTTGCCGAAATTTTTCAGAATTTAAAGTGTTAGAAAATTTTCAGAATTTTTGAAAATTTTCGTTAGTAAGAATAAATTAATATTTTAATTGAAATAAATTGGTCCAGTTAGACTGAAGTTAAGAAGTGAACAAAAAGGATTTTTGAACCGAGTTAATAAGGTATGTAGCATCTTTTCCTACCTTAGCAATTACGAGGACGAAATTATTTTAAGGGAGAAGGAATGTAACGACCTGGATTTTTCAGCAGTTGAATTCTGAATATTTAAATTGGTTTAAATATTTTATTTGAATTATATACATGAATTTATTTAGTAAAACGATATTTAAAAGTATAATTCATAATATAATAAAATGAGTGCAAAATGGTGCGGTAGTTTGAAAATTCGATTTCAAATTTCAAATTTCAAATGAATGTACATGATTCAAAATAAATCGGATTTTAGCGAAACAAGAAACGTTTGAATCTATTGAACTGTATCTTTCTAATGGAAGTGAAAAATCGAGATTTCGTTTTATAGATTATAAGTTACGTCCAAATCAAATTTTCAGAAAGTCGTTGTAGAATCGTATATAAGCCATAACGGTTTATTTAATATAACTAGAGATTGGTTACGAATTTGGGCAAGGTTCTTTTGAGGCGTAGTGATAAATTAATTTTTAGAATTTTACTGTAATTTTTAATTAATTAAATATGCAACTTTTTATTTGGAGTATTTTGCACCCTATATCAATATTTTGGGGTTTCATAATATAAGTTAAACTACCAATATTTTTATATTTTTAGGATCGTGGTACCTCGCTGGTCACGACCGTACTCTTATTTCTGTCCGTAGCAGTTCAGATATGAACGAAAATCTTATGTATCCAACATAACTCTTTCCATCATCACACGTAAATATTTCATATGTGAAATGGTTTAGTTATATGTCTTCGTAATATATCATTGTAACATGAGTTTTATGCATCGGTATGAATTTATGATTATGGACCCCTTTTTGCATCTTAATATTAACCAAGATAATGCCTCAAAACATTGAACATGATAAGTACGTTGTCATCTTCCGTCCCTTCTCTAAACACTTAACCCTTCCCTCCCTTTTCTATTTTTAAGAGAAACACTACCACTTTAGCTATTCTTCAGCAAGTATAAAACATGCCATTCCTCTTCTAATATAAATTCATAACCTAAAAAAAAAATCCTACCTTATACTGTAAACTGCACAACAACATGCATTCCAGCGTAAATCATCTGTACTTACTTTTCAAACCGTGTTCTTCACGCTTTTCTGAACCGTGCCAAGCAAGCGATCCCAAATACCGTGCATAGCACGTTGTTCCAATCCCTATAAATAAAACAAGCTACACCCCTCTTTTGCTTTCCTTCAGCAAACCAAAACGAGAATTTCTCCATCAAAATAGAAGTTCGATCCTTTCCACCTCAAATCTCTCTGTCCAATCATGATATCGTGATAAATTCTGGAGCGATGTTGTTCACATAGGTATGCTCTGTCCTCGGCCAAAGTTGAGGATTCCGGTGGCTTCATCAGATGACGACGACGGTTAAAAGGGTGTTTGTAGTGATTTCAGTTGGGTTCATTACTCGTGGTAGGAGAACGACGTGGAGGAGTTTCTGGAGTAGCAGATGTTTTGAGTTACTGGAAGTAGGAGGTTGTAAAGGAGTTTTCGGGTAAAGCCTGGAGGGTGTGTCCGTGGTACAAAGGGAGGAGAACGAGGGATTAACGAGGTAGAAAGGGTGTTGATGTTTTACAGGAGGTGCGGGTTTGTATATATAAAAGAGGGAGAAGTATTAAGGTGCTAATTAACAATGATCAAGGGGATTTAATTTAAGCTATGAAATTTTCCAACAGGGAAGATAGAAGCTTCTAGCAAGGGTTTTAAATGGATTTGTTTTACTGATAATAAGTATAACGTGGAGAAAGAGTACTTGCATGGTGTTGGATTCGTTTTTAATATGGGGTTACAAGTAGCAAGGGAAGTGGACAAGGGAATTTATGTTAGGATGGATGAGAAATGTGGTGAAATAATAACTTGGGGTTGGATTTTAGTGGAGTGGGTACCGGTAAAGGGGAGAGGTAACCGAAGTTGTTTATCTTGGCCGATTACAAGCCTGGGTCAAGCATCGCAGGTAGTGAAATGAAGTGTTTTGGGGTGGAAGAAGTAATACAGTACTGTTCCTGGCATGCTGAAGACGCTGGAGCTCACGGCCTCAAAACGGGAGGAAGAATCGGGTACGTGGTCTGTTTGAGTTTTATTGCTTCGTTGTTGAGCTTTGGGGTCACCGTAGGTGACTAGTGTGGGGGCATATTGGAGCAAGGTCGATGGCCAACGTCGGGGTAAGTGATTGACAGGGTGCAGTTGTTGGAGACAGTAGCAATGAAGGCTTAAACAGAGGATATTCTTTGTTGGTACTGGTTCGCATAAGTCTTGAAGCAAGAAGATGGAAAGGGGACATTAGGCCTGGCTTTTAGATTAAAACGTAATGGGTATAAATAATTATTAATTTAAGAAGTTAATTAAATTAAAATTAAATCACATGCTTTTAAACTATGTAACTATCTCATATGAAAGCAGAACCGGACCAAACTAGTCACGTTGAAATCATGGCGATGAGGGCTACACTGTGGAACTAATCTCACTGAGAACAAAGATATGGGAATTTCGTGATAAAATCGAACATATGTTTGATTTTAAACTAAACAAAGGCAGCACCGTCAACTGCGAAACAAGGTGAGTAAACTCACTAACTCTGCCTCGTTTATATTTTTATATAAACGAGTTTTAAATTTATTTTATACTGTGAAATGGTTGCTTGGTTAATAAAATTGGTTGATAGGATTACATCGTTGATCGATTATTGGTTCTGTTATTTCATATTGATGTGAAATAATATTATTGATGTTACTAACATCTGTGGATGCAGGGAAACAGGTTGGAGGGATCCAATTGGATCCCTCAACATTTTATTTATTATTTTATTTGATGGTGATATATGTTGTGCTACATTATCCATGGTTGAATATGTGTGTTTGGTTTACCCTGGCCCTAGGAACCTGGTATTTTAGGTACCATAAAATATCATCGAATGTGAAAAAGGGAAATTCGAATTTAAAAACGGAGTTTATTTCCAAATTACAAATAATTTCTTTTTCATTGAGTTGAAAATAGAAATCTATTCAGTTGGATAAATCAAGAAAATGTTAGAAATAAAAATATAAATTAAGTGGAACGTGAACCATTGGATAAATTAAAATATGAGTTCAAATATGAATGTATATTGGAAAGTGAATATCGGTTTGAAACCAATATTTGGAAATGGATTTGAATTTAGCAAATTATAGAGGAAAGTTAAAAAAAAAGATTTTAAATACTTATAATAAAACAATGAGATTAGTATGGAAAAGTCTGAATAGAAGTTATAAGTAGAACTTGGGTTTAAGATATTATTTTTAAGTATGAAAATCAACTGATTTGATTATATATAAAAGGAATATATTTACGATTAAAGTAAATAATTGGTTAAAGAAAATATTTTGCCAATGAACTATCTATAGAGGAAATTTAGATTGGAAATATGAATCTAAATTTGAAACTTGAGTGAGAAAGGGGAAATGGGTAATCGTTTTAAAAGAAAGCGATGAGTTTTTTCTCATAATTTGGAATAGAAATCGAATATAGATTATTCGAGAGATAGTGGTTTATTGGGATTCGATTATATCGAATTAAAGGAAGTAGTTACTTTTACTTTCCGTTTCTAATCAAATTTAGTTATTTAGTTATTTGATTATTTACTTATTAATTGGATTAATAAATACAAGTATATTTTTATATAAACCAATTATTGGAAAAAACAGCGATTGTAATGCTGCTATAGTAAATGTTTGTAAATTTAAATAGCAAATGTTAACGCTGTCGTTATAATAACTGTTTTGTAGCGATATTAATGCTATAATAGGTGTTTTATAATTCTAGACAGCGGTTGTAACGCTGTTGATAAAATCAATGTTTAGAAATCAAATATTTGGAAACAACGATTATAACGCTACCATTATAATCAATATTTCCCTGTAAAAGAAGTGTGTTCTTAGATCGGATCCAAGAGTCGTGTAAGGGACGTTTTGTTTAAAGTTGTGAGCTTTGACTATTTCAAAGTGGAGAATGTTGTTCAATTAAGGTCTGAGAGGTAATTATACCCCAACTTGATTGACCTCATGATCGATGGAGGAATGGTTAAGGTTCGATGGTGGAATTTGGTTAAGCAATATGGTCAGCTAATAAATGATTAGTGGGTTGAGTTATAATAACGATGTTTTATGACATCGCGTTAATTTGAAATGTTTTCCCAAATAAAAGGAGAGATATTTTCTACACATAGAAAATGAAATGAATTGTTAACGAGGAATTCAGAAAAGGGAATTGGAAATAATAATTAAATAAGAAATTTAATTAAAAAAAGGGCCCAGTGTTGTTGATGCTTGATCAGTAGAATTTCTAATTGGAAATATGACCGTTGATTGTATGGGTGTTTCTTTGATAGTTAAATCACCGACTACCGAAGTTTTATTTTATTTTATACCTCCGTTATCAATATAGAGAGACCGGGATCAGATTGAATATCTGAAAACCACTCCGTAATTGTATAAGCGTTATAATGCAAATTATGTTGAAGATAAATTGAAGACGGAGTAAAGTGCAAGGGCTGTTCTGTTAATCCTAGGTAGAAATTGCCCAAGATGGATTTATAGAATAGTGCCTTCGGTTTGTCCAGACCCAGGACAACTTGTATAGACGAGTGTCTGACAGAGTATTTCCAAAGGGATTACGTACGTTGATTCCTTCAAACGTATGAAGTTGGTGGCATAGAAGGGAAACTTCTTTAGCTTAACAATCTGAGTATTTTTGTGGGAATCAATTAGTGATTTCCGATGGATCTGACAATGTGGCATTCAAAGTGAATGATGGCCAGATGTTCTGGAAGATAATTCAAACCTCAAGCCTCAAAACTGGGAATTGACAAAAATCGGGCAGGCAGCATGGCTGCGTGGGTCGCACCCATTAGGTGTATAATCACCTATATAGAGAAATTCCATTTGTTCTTGAATCTATCGTTGATGTCCCTTTCGGGAAACGGTTGCTGATCCCAACCGTTGGTGATATACATTTGATACACTCAAGCGAAATGAGTGGTCGGTCATGTGAGGGCTGGGTTGCGAGACGTTCTTGTTGAACCCAGTGTATTCATCTCTAGAGATACACTATCGGTAGGTGGTCTCATACCTTGTCATGTTGGAAATCCAATCTCCAATAAGCGCCCTCCGGTTTTGATTTTATATTATATATGGAGCGTGAGATGCAAGCGTTCCGCTAGATTCTATTTATTTATTGTAGACATTATTATAATATTACCGGATTTGATATCAAAAATATATTTTGATTATCGTAAGGTAAAAACCATTCGTGTTTATGTGTGGATCGGTCTTACGATTATCATTTCTTTCGAAAGGATTTTGAAAGTGAAACAAATGGTTGGAGTTTACTCACACCAGTCCCATGACTGACCCAGAGTTTATTTTGTTTGTTTTCCTTAAACTCTTGGGTGCCCAAATTTGTACGGGTAGTCAAGTATTCAGGATTTTCCAGATTCACTTGGAAGAGCTGAAAGCAGGAGGCTTCACCAGTTAGCTATAGACTATCATATTTTCCGTTGTGTATATCTGGAAACAGGCGTTTATAACTATTCCAGAAATTGTTGATGTGCTCTGATGATGGTATGTATATAAAGTTACTGAATTATATTTCAAAGTTTATGTTATCTTATATTTTATTCGTTCCGCTGTGAGTTGGTGATCTTCGTTTTCTTCTATTCTAATATTTCTTTCTTTCTATTTCTCATCCTCTAACTTCTTTCTAAAAATGATTCGTATTTCTATGCAATTTGGGTTGGACGTGTGGTACGATTAGTCGACTCAAAGGGTACAGAAGTACGGGTCGTTTCAGTTGGTATCAGAGCTGAAGGTTGAGTATTAACCTTGGCTCTGTGGCGTGACTCAATAGGGATGGGATTAGTAATACCCTAGATTGAGTTTGAGTGTATATATATGAGCGCGTATTTGTAGATTTGATATAAAATTGTTTTATATTGTGTTGGTTGGTTTGTTGAGTGGTTTACGAATTCTGGTCCATACAGGAAGTACAACTGTATCGATAGGTGTTTCTAAACTCTCAAACAAAGCAATTCGATACAGTATTATTTCAAAATGTGTCAATGAAATAGTTTTGCTCAAAATTTATTTTGATATGAAAGAAATAATTTCTGAATTATCGTGTTGATTGTTATGACAATCAAATGAAATTATCAAATATTGAAATGGTTATACAATTTGTATACGGATAATGTATACAAATGAGATAACCTAAGATTAAGTTCAAACTAGAGTTGGAATTTAAATTCCGGATGATTAGAAAATATTTTCTAAATATTATAAAGTAATATCACATTACTTTGAAGGATCTTTGAATAAGAATGTTTTAAATGGATTTTTGAAAATGATTAAGCATTGAAATCACTTCAGTGGCGAGAAAATAATTCTGATAATGGGTCGCGACATTATCGGTATTCATTTTCGAGTTTCTAAGTGATTGATTGCTACCATAGTTGATTTATCAATGGAAATTGTTGGAAAAAAAATGAAGTTGATTTAGAAATTCAAATATTTTGAATTATGTTGATTATAAATATATGTATATAAATATATATGATTTCAAACAAATTTTAAATAAAACCTGGGAATTCGAATTTTGAAGTTGAAATTTAACTTGTATAAGTTGAATATATGGAAATGGTAAAAGTATATCAAATAAATTGAAATTTAACTTAGGTTAAATAAAATTGGATTGAATAAGAAATAATTCCGAATGGAATTAACTAAAGCGAGATGTTTGAGATTTGAATTGTAAATGTAAATTCGTCTTGTACACAACAAGTTGAATATATAATTTGGAGGTGGTAAATTGGAATCAAGTTGTAATGAATTTGAACCCAAGTGGGATAAGTATATTGGTTTTGAAATAGAAATCAAGTTTGAGCTATAGAATGAGAGTAAACTAGTCAGGAGATTGATTAGTGAACTGGAAACTGAGAGTTGAATTGATTTGGAATCGATTGAAGTAGATGTTGAGTCGGCATTGAATGGAAGCAAATGCGAGAAATAAAAACTTGCCCGACAAAAAGGTACATGTTTACAATACTACTTTGGTTTGATGGTTTTATGACCCTATGGGGCAAGCCGCTTGGCTTTTTGATTTTCTTTTGGATTGGAGAAGGCCTATAATGGCGAGTTGTGGTTTAACCGATTGAGCTGTGCAGAGGAGGTGCTGCCGAAATTTTTCAGAATTTAAAGTGTTAGAAAATTTTCAGAATTTTTGAAAACTTTCGTTAGTAAGAATAAATTAATATTTTAATTGAAATAAATTGGTCCAGTTAGACTGAGTTAAGAAGTGAACAAAAAGGATTTTTGAACCGAGTTAATAGGGTATGTAGCATCTTTTCCTACCTTAGCAATTTCGAGAACGAAATTATTTTAAGGGAGAAGGAATGTAACGACCTGGATTTTTCAGCAGTTGAAATCTGAATATTTAAATTGGTTTAAGTATTTTATTTGAATTATATACATGAATTTATTGAGTAAAACGATGTTTAAACGTATAATTTATAATATAATAAAATGAGTGCAAAATGGTGCGGTAGTTTGAAAATTCGATTTCAAATTTCAAATTTCAAATGAATGTACATGATTCAAAATAAATCGGATTTTAGCGAAACAAGAAACGTTTGAATCTATTGAACTGTATCTTTCTAATGGAAGTGAAAAATCGAGATTTCGTTTTATAGATTGTAAGTTACGCCCAAATCAAATTTTCAGAAAGTCGCTGTAGAATCATATATAAGCCATAACGGTTTATTTGATATAACTAGAGATTGGTTACGAATTTGGGCAAGGTTCTTTTGAGGCGTAGTGATAAATTAATTTTTAGAATTTTACTGTAATTTTTAATTAATTAAATATGCAACTTTTTATTTGGAGTATTTTGCGCCCAATATCAATATTTTGGGGTTTCATAATATAAGTTAAACTACCAATATTTTTATATTTTTAGGATCGTGGTACCTCGCTGGTCACGACCGTACTCTTATTTCTGTCCGTAGCAGTTCGGATATGAACGAAAATCTTATGTATCCAACATAACTCTTTCCGTCATCACACGTAAATATTTCATATGTGAAATGGTTTAGTTATATGTCTTCGTAATATATCATTGTAACATGAGTTTTATGCATCGGTATGAATTTATGATTATGGAGCTTCCCCTTTTTGCATCTTAATATTAACCAAGATAATGCCTCAAAACATTGAACATGATAAGTACGTTGTCATCTTCCGTCCCTTCTCTAAACACTTAATCCTTCCGTCCCTTTTCTATTTTTAAGAGAAACACTACCACTTTAGCTATTCTTCAGCAAGTATAAAACATGCCATTCCTCTTCTAATATAAATTCATAACCTAAAAAAAATAAAAAAATTCCTACCTTATACTGTAAACTGCACAACAACATGCATTCCAGCGTAAATCATCTGTACTTACTTTTCAAACCATGTTCTTCACGCTTTGCTGAACCGTGCCAAGCAAGCGATCCCAAATACCGTGCATAGCACGTTGTTCCAATCCCTATAAATAAAACAAGCTACACCCCTCTTTTGCTTTCCTTCAGCAAACCAAAACGAGAATTTCTCCATCAAAATAGAAGTTCGATCCTTTCCACCTCAAATCTCTTCGTCCAATCATGATATCGTGATAAATTCTGAAGCGATGTTGTTCACATAGGTAAGCTCTGTCCTCGGCCAAAGTTGAGGATTCCGGTGGCTTCATCAGACGACGACGACGGTTAAAAGGGTGATTGTAGTGATTTCAGTTGGGTTCATTACTCGTGGTAGGAGAACGACGTGGAGGAGTTTCTGGAGTAGCAGATGTTTTGAGTTACTGGAAGTAGGAGGTTGTAAAGGAGTTTTCGGGTAAAGCCTGGAGGGGGTGTCCGTGGTACAAAGGGAGGAGAACGAGGGATTAACGAGGTAGAAAGGGTGTTGATGTTTTACAGGAGGTGCGGGTTTGTATATATAAAAGAGGGATAAGTATTAAGGTGCTAATTAACAATGATCAAGGGGATTTAATTTAAGCTATGAAATTTTCCAACATGGAAGATTGAAGCTTCTGGCAAGGGTTTTAAATGGATTTGTTTTACTGATAATTAGTATAACATGGAGAAAGAGTACTTGCATTGTGTTGGATTCGTTTTTAATATGGCGTTACATGTAGCAAGGGAAGTGGACAAGGGAATTTACGTTAGGATGGATGCAAAACGTGGTGAAATAATAACTTGGGGTTGGATTTTAGTGGAGTGGGTACTGGTAAAGGGGAGAGGTAACCGAAGTTGTTTGTCTTGGCCGATTACATGCCTGGGTCAAGCATCGCAGGTAGTGAAATGAAGTGTTTTGGGGTGGAAGAAGTAATACAGTACTGTTCCTGGCATGCTGAAGACGCTGGAGCTCACGGCCTCAAAACGGGAGGAAGAATCGGGTACGTGGTCTGTTTGGGTTTTATTGCTTCGTTGTTGAGCTTTGGGGTCACCGTAGGTGACTAGTGTGGGGGCATATTGGAGCAAGGTCGATGGCCAACGTCGGGGTAAGTGATTGACAGGGTGCAGTTGTTGGAGACAGTAGCAATGAAGGCTTGAGTAGAGGATATTCTTTGTTGGTACTGGTTCACATAAGTCTTGAAGCAAGAAGATGGAAAGGGGACATTAGGCCTGGCTTTTGGATTAAAACGTAATGGGTATAAATAATTATTAATTTAAGAAGTTAATTAAATTAAAATTAAATCACATGCTTTTAAACTATGCTACTATCTCATATGAAAGCAGAACCGGACCAAATTAGTCACGTTGAAATTATGGCGATGAGGGCTACACTTTGGAACTAATCTCACTGAGAACAAAGATATGGGAATTTCGTGATAAAATCGAACATATGTTTGATTTTAAACAAAACAAAGGCAGCACCATCAACTGCGAAACAAGATGAGTAAACTCACTAACTCTGCCTCGTTTATATTTCTATATAAACGAGTTTTAAATTTATTTTATACTGTGAAATGGTTGCTTGGTTGATAAAATTGGTTGATAGAATTACATCGTTGATCGATTATTAGTTCTGTTATTTCATATTGATGTGAAATAATATTATTGATGTTACTAACATCTGTGGATGCAGGGAAACAGGTTGGAGGGATCCAACTGGATCCCTCAACATTTTATTTACTGTTTTATTCGATGGTGATATATGTTGTGCTACATTATCCATGGTTGAATATGTGTGGTTGGTTTACCCTGGCCCTAGGAACCTGGTATTTTAGGTACCGTAAAATATCTTCGAATGTGAAAAAGGAAAATTAGAATTTAAAAACGGAGTTTATTTCTAAATTAGAAATAGTTTCTTTTTCATTGATTTGAAAATAGAAATCTATTCAGTTGTATAAATCAAGAAAATGTTAGAAATAAAAATATAAATTAAGTGGATTGTGAACCATTGGATAAATTAAAATATGATTTCAAATATGAATGTATATTGGAAAGTGAATATCGGTTTGAAACCAATATTTGGAAATGGATTTGAATGTAGCAAATTATAGAGGAAAGTTAAAAAAAAGATTTTAAATACTTATAATAAAAGAAAGAGATTAGTATGGAAAAGTCTGAATAGAAGTTATAAGTAGAACTTGGGTTTAAGATATTATTTTTAAGTATGAAAATCAACTGATTTGATTATATATAAAAGGAATATATTTACGATTAAAGTAAATAATGGGTTAAAGAAAATATTTTGCAAATGAACTATATATAGAGGAAATTTAGATTGGAAATATGAATATAAATTTGAAACTTGAGTGAGAAAGGGGAAATGGGTAATCGTCTTAAAAGAAAGCGATGAGTTTTTTCTCAAAATTTGGAATAGAAATCGAATATAGATTATTCGAAAGAAAGTGGTTTATTGGGATTCGATTATATCGAATTAAAGGAAGTAGTTACTTTTACTTTCCGTTTCGAATCAAATTTAGTTATTTAATTATTTGATTATTTACTTATTAATTGGATTAATAAATACAAGTATATTTTTATATTAACCAAATATTGGGAAAAAAACAGCGATTGTAATGCTGCTATAGTAAATGTTTGTAAATCAAAATAGCAAATGTTAACGCTGCCGTTATAATAACTGTTTTGTAGCGATATTAATGCTATAATAGGTGTTTTATAATTCTAGACAGCGGTTGTAACGCTGTTGTTAAAAGCAATGTTTAGAAATCAAATATTTGGAAACAACGATTATAACGCTACCATTATAATCAATATTTCCTTGTAAAAGAAGTGTGTTCTTAGATCGGATCCGAGAGTCCTGTAAGGGACGTTTTGTTTAAAGTTGTGAGCTTTGACTATTTCAAAGTTGAGAATGTTGTTCAGTTAAGGTATGAGAGGTAATTATACCCCAACTTGATTGACCTCATGATCGATGGAGGAATGGTTAAGGTTCGATGGTGGAATTTGGTTAAGCAATATGGTCAGCTAATAAATGATTAGTGAGTTGAGTTATAATAACGATGTTTTATGACATCGCGTTAATTTGAAATGTTTTCCCAAATAAAAGGAGATATATTTTCTACACATAGAAAATGAAATGAATTGTTAATGGGGAATTCAGAAAAGGGAACTGGAAATAATAATTAAATAAGAAATTTATTTAAAAAAAGGGCCCAGTGTTGTTGATGCTTGATCGGTAGAATTTCCAATTGGAAATATGACCGTTGATTGTATGGGTGTTTCTTTGATAGTTAAATCACCGACTATCAAAGTTTTATTTTATTTTATACCTCCGTTATCAATATGGAGAGATCGGGATCAGATTGAATATCTGAAAACCACTCCGTATTGGTATAAGCGTTATAAAGCAACTTATGTTGAAGATAAATTGAAGACGGAGTAAAGTGCAAGGGCTGTTCTGTTAATCCTAGGTAGAAATTTCCCAAGATGGATTTATAGAACAGTGCCTTAGGTTTGTCCAGACCCAGGACAACTTGTATGGACGAGTGTCTGACAGAGTATTTCCAAAGGGGTTACGTATGTTGATTCCTTCAAACGTACGACGTTGGTGGCATAGAAGGGAAACTTCTTTAGCCTAACAATATGAGTATTTTTGTGGGAATCAATTAGTGATTTCCGATGGATCTGACAATGTGGCATTCAAAGTGAATAATGGCCAGATGTTCTGGAAGATAATTCAAACCTCAAGCCTCACAACCGGGAATTGACAAAAATCGGGCAGGCATCATGGCTATGTGGGTCGCACCCATTAGGATGTATAATCACCTATCTAGAGAAATTCCATTTGTTCTTGAATCTATCGATGTTGTCCCTTTCGGGAAACGGTTGCTGATCCCAACCGTTGGTGATATACATTCGATACACTCAAGCGAAATGAGTGGTCGGTCATGTGAGGGCCGGGTTGCAAGACGTTCTTGTTGAACCCAGTGTATTCGTCTCTAGAGATACACTATCGGCAGGTGGTCCCATACCTTGTCATGTTGGAAATCTCCAATAAGCGCCCTGCGGTTTTTGATTTTATATTATATATGGAGCGTGAGATGCAAGCGTTCCGCTAGATTTTACTTTTTTGTTGTAGACATTATTATAATATCACCGGATTTGATATCGAAAATATATTTTGATTATCGTAAGGTAAAGACCATCCTTGTTTATGTGTGGATCGGTCTTACGATTATCATTTCTTTCAAAAGGATTTTGAAAGTTAAACAAATGGTTGGAGTTTACTCACACCAGTCCCATGACTGACCCAGAGTTTATTTTGTTTTTTTTCCTTAAACTCTTAGGTGCCCAAATTTGTACGGGCAGTCAAGTAGTCGGGATTTTCCAGATTCACTTGGAAGAGCTGGAAGCAGGAGGCTTCACCAGTTAGCTATAGACTATCATATTTTCCGCTGTGTATATCTGGAAATAGGCGTTTATAGCTGTTCCAGAAATTGTTGATGTGCTCTGATGATGGTATGTATATAAAGTTACTGAATTATATTTCAAAGTTTATGTTATCTAATATTTTATTCGTTCCGCTGTGAGTTGGTGATCTTCGTTTTCTTCTATTCTAATATTTCTTTCTTTCTATTTCTCATCCTCTAACTTCTTTCTAAAAATGATTCGTATTTCTGTGCAATTTGGGTTGGACGTGTGGTATGATTAGTCGACTCAAAGGGTACGGAAGTCCGGATCGTTTCATTTTTAGTTTAATTTCAATTTTCTATTTTGAAAAACAATGAAAACATGTTCCCTTATCGTTTTCAAAAATTCGTTTTGAAAATATACCATTTTGCAAAATGGGATAAATAAAGAAAACTAAAAACAGATTTTGTTTGTTTGTTTCTTTTCCCCATTTTCAGGCCCAGTTAAAAATTCGAAAAACCCATAAATAAGGCAAACGATGTTGAAAAACCTAATTCATTTTTTGGCCGCACTCTTCATCTTCTCATACTTTCATCCATCATCAAAAAACCATGTAAAATAGCCATGTTATGTTTCTTTTATACCTCATTTGATTCAGTTTAATCCAAGTTTTTATTATTTACAGTAGTGGCTCCATCTCTCCGGTTTTATCTTTGATTCAACCTACTTCCGATTCGATCGTTGTAAGGTAAATTCTACCAGTGCTTGTTATAAATCTTTTGTTTCATGTATTTTCAAGTAATTTTTTTGCTTTTGATTTAGATGAGATAGATAATGATGTTGCATAAAATATCCATTGTATGACTTACTGTTAGCTAGGTTACAAAAAAAAAAGTTGAGCAACAATTAAAAAAGAGTACACATTGGTTTTAAATAATTTTAATATACATATTTTAATGTTAATTGGTACCGTAATTGCTAGCTACCGATCTTTTGGAAGAAATGCAATTATTGGGTTTTTAGTATGAACTACATTCCAAACCGTTGAGAAGTTGAAATTATGTTTGCCATTTATCTTACACTAATCTGATTGATTTTGAGTTTCATTTGGAATAAATTTATGGTTTTTTAACCTCTCTCATTTACTGTAAAATGTCTAATTAAAATTGATTGTTTTGGACAATATAAGACCACATTTTATTAGTAGTATGAAAGAATTACGCCTTATGCTACCTCAACAAACGGGTTAGGAATAAAATATATTTCCATTCCTAACTTATAGCTATAACATTATATTAAGAATATCCATGACCACATGTACACTTTCCATTTAATTATTTTCACATAAGGGAAAGATTATTCGATGAAACGCTTCTCTCCTTTCCCAGGTTGGCCGACTTGTGCTTATACAATCGGTGCTAGACTCTATTGGATCTCATGTTTTTGCGACCATGACTCAAACTTCGTCCTTTTTCCAAATCTTTTGGTCTCTGGCATCATCCTTTTTCTGGGGGGAAAGGACACTACTAAGCATCACCACTGGGCTTCTTTGGAAGTCATTTGTCAGCTCAAGCTAGAGGGTGGACTACGTTTTCGAACCCAGCCGACGTTTGCAAGGCGTACGCTTGCAAACTTTGGGCTCGGTTTCATTTAAATGACTCCATACGGGTGTCGTTTCTTCACATCAAGTACCGACGCCTTCTTCTGGTCAACTTTTCTGGTATCGCATCTTACGCTGGTGAGACATGGAAAAGAATGCAGTCTGTCAAAACGTTCTCTGAATCCCACGGAGGTGGTTTGGGTTGGGGAAATTCCCTTTCACCTTAAAGGCTTCCTGGAATTCTACTAGATCCATTGGCCCGCAGGCTCAAGTATTTGGTCACATCTAGGACTCCCGCATCCCCCAAGGTGTCGATACTAATGTGAAAAACGCTTCATGGTGGATTTCCATTAGATGAGAACCTTAGGAGGATTGGAATAACAATTGTTTCGCGTTGCCGGTATTATTGTCGGGGGGCCGTGGAAACTTCAGATCATATTTTCTTTGAGGGTTTCTGTGCCAAGGCCGCCTGGCCTTTCTTCGGCAATCTGGTGGATATCTGAAGTAATGTTTCGTTATTTCAAGATCTCCCCTTATCGTTAGCAGGTAGGTATGTTTGGAAAGTCCCTTAAGGCTATCATTTTTCGTCTGCTTCCCTGTCTTATCTATTGGAACGTTTTGTGTGCACGGAAGAGTGAGGTTTTTGATGATGTCCCCATTAACTCGTTCTCCATCGTGAGAAGGGTGAATAGTGGTATCTTTCTTGCTTTCCGCGGAAAGTCGTTTAGAGGTGCCTTTCGAGCTCGGTTTCGACACCTCGCTCGTGTTTTTGATATCTTAGGTGGTTCCTTCCCTCGTGCCGGTGTTGGTTGATCTTTCTGTCTTCTTGGGCTTGTGCACTGGTTTTGTGTTGTGTTGTGCTGCCACTCACCCCTCTTTCTTCTAATGTTTTGTCTAGTGTGCAGGCTACAAGTTTTTTCTTCTAGATTTGGACTCTTGGAGCGTTTATAGACTCGGGTGGTGTTCCTTGTTTGCTGTAGTTGTTGCTCTTGGCTGGTTAGGAAGCACAACTATTGCTTGGCCTGCTTTCCCATGGTGTTGATCCTTTTCTTATTGGCTTTGGATGGTAGTTCTGCTTTTGTTTCTCCTTCTTCAGCCTCTGTGAGCTTGTGAACTTGTCCTTCACCGCTGCTACCAGATTGTAATTGGCTTTTTTCTTTTACTTGTGTGTATGGGACCTTTTTGTCTTCTCCATCCGAGTCTAGTTTTTTTACTAATTCATTGTTTGCTTCTGGTTTGTTTTTGTTGGTCAGTTACGGTTCTAGTTCCTTTCTAGACCATTTTTGTGAGCCACTAGAGATTGGCTATTATCTCTGTTTTTGGTTTTATATATGTTCCTTTTTTGTTAACAAAAGGAATAAACTATATTTCCTGCGACGACCCAAAATCCCGTTCAGACGGAAACAAGGGTTATCTTTGGAATATAACACAGAAACATATAATAGCAGAACAGAATTAAATAAATACACCAGATAATGAACAATAGAATATACTGGATAAAAGTAATCATCAGAGTTATACAGTATACAGGATCTTACCTAGTACAGATACAGTTCAGCTATACATAAATGTCTACAGCGGAAATAAACAAAATGTACAATAGGAGCTGAACAGTATAAAAAGAGATAAATGATAGAATCCATCTTCAGCTCCAGCTATCCAGAAAGAACCAGCTAAACCTGAATACAAGGCTGCCCGTGTAGAAAAAGGGGCACCCGAGTTCGAAAGTGAAACAAACTACGAGTCAGTCATGGGACTGGTATGAGAAA
This sequence comes from Allium sativum, assembly GCA_030737875.1. Taxonomy (NCBI): domain Eukaryota; kingdom Viridiplantae; phylum Streptophyta; class Magnoliopsida; order Asparagales; family Amaryllidaceae; genus Allium; species Allium sativum. Next base: position 253,415,012 of record CM060920.1, read on the forward strand.
TCTACTCAGCACATATATAATTTGGCTAATCACAGGACCACGCCACTTTCGTGGAACGGGTTTACTCTATTGGATTGCCAGTGCTTTAAAACAAATCTTTCTTTTAAAAACATCGCTATGCTTTTTATAAAAATAAAGCCGGTATAAGACTCAGTTCCCATCACACAATGCAACGCAAACCGGAGGATAGAGTTTTTACCTTATAACGGCCAAAATGTGCTTGATACGAATAAACAAAGGCATTTGATATTATTGCTAGTGTCTATATGTTTTGAAAACAATTTCAAATCATAACTATCAATCATAGACGACATGAGCGTCCCATGCCACTATGTCGCCAAATATATATATATATATATATATATATATATATATATATATATATATATATATATATATATATATATATACACAATCGAAACCGCATCGTCCCGTATTTGGAAATTGGATTTCCGCCATGAACCAAGGCAAAAGATAGTCCTTACCAACTTCGTGACTCTCTAGCCCGAGCCACAGGGTCAGAGCGCATCGACCCTTGGATCGTCAGGGTCGGTCCACCGATGTGGATTAAAATGCCTGAACAATACGTTTCCCCACCCTTTGGGGCGTAAACGAGCCAACGAATGACTCCATCGGACCTGGATCGTCCGATCAAACCGAGGCGCCTCGCAACAGCAACAACCACATAGGTGAAAAGTATATAAATGTCAGGGCTGGTAGGTCACTGACACCACCCTAGCTAGAAAGAAACGCATGCCCTCCCTGAGGTCCTTCTCCCGTTTCTGGTTCATACCGGGGTGTGAGGCTCGCGAATTCACGTTATACACAAAGCTACGCCACACAGGCGGTGCTTTGATCATCACCACAAGGCTTTGCTTTTCAACAGAAGTCCTGATCACTGCATCTTAGCATGCCACACAGGCAATTCATGCCATGCGACTGATGTCCGTCGATACACAACCTCTGTGCTCGTGCGTTTCAGAGAAGGGCGTTAAGCAAAAGAATAAATTCTCCGCCGCCAAACAGATGTATATTTAAAAGAAATCAATCAACACAGAATAAACTCCAATGTCAGACACACAGTCCATTTACAAGTCCGTTCTGGGTCTGAACGAAACCGGAGGCACTAAATACCTCGCAAACCCATCGATCACCACGTACGTCTGGACGATCACCACTCATTATCCATATTTCGGGATGCCTCCCAATCAGGACCTCGGTTACCATCCAAACGAGGTGAAAATCTCCGGTCTTCGACCACCGTCTTCATCTTCGATTTTCAATCGTCGGTCGATTATTTGAAATGAGAATTAACTCGGCCTTCTCAAATAATTCACGTACATTTAGAATTTCAAATCAATTTACTTTAATGGTTAAATCATTCGACAACAGCAATTTTGTTCTTTAATGCAATTTTCACACCAAACACATTCAACCATCAAATACCACATAAATCGAGCTAATTCAGTTTATTTCTATTCCATATCGTTTATGATATTTTATAACGATTTATCGCTATTTTTATTTATTTTAAAATAGCCTATTTATTCAAAACGACGCTTCGGGCCAAAACGCGGCCGTGGCGCTGTTTTTCTTCAGATTTGAATTAAACATTCCAGACAATCCAACCGTTGGATTTTTACAAAGTTGGTGCCATTGGAAAGATATTTCCAAGGCGAACCTAACGGTTGCGGTTTCGGGAAAATCCAATGGTCGGATTTCCCGCACTAGTTGTTTGAAGTCACGGTTTCAAAATACGAACTGCACGGCCTCGTTTCGTTTTATTTTTATTTATATTTATATATTTACATAAATATAGTTCATTCAACAATTTCAATATCGTTTTCACTTCAAATATTTAACTAACGCCTTAAAATTTTGGAAAATTTCGCCATAACCTCCTTTGTACGGGAGGACCGGGAAAATTCCCAAATAGCCACACGGGCGTCTCATGTCAAAAAGAAAAAGGAAAAGCCAAGCGGCTAGCCAACAGGCTCATAAAATCATCACCCAAACAAAATAGTAAATGTGTACCTATTTGTCGGGCACAAAATTTTATTCCTCTTCTCTAGCCCCTTTGCTATAACCTATTCAATAAATATGCATGTACATATATACAGTTCTTATCATTTATCATTTTCCATTCAACTTCATATTTGATTCCTTTTGGTTTAAAAACACCATTCATTCTAATGTTGCATGTATAGGCAAAAATCATATCATTAGCTAATTAATGAATATTTCAACTCATATATGTTTATTTGAACGAGTGGCTATTTTTAACATTTCGCATTTCAACGATTCATGCATATAATAAAAATGTGATTTTTATTGTAAAACAATTCATTTCAAAACACTATTATTTTATATAGTTTATATCGGTAATAAAAATAGGATTTTTCTTATAAAACAATTTCTTTCAAAACGAGATTATTTTACACAGTTCATATAGTCGATAAAAGGTGATTTTTATTATCAAACGATTTATTTCAAAATACGAATACCATTCAACACATGAATTTCAAATCAACGAATGAATATCGATTCAACACATGAAGGTTTTCTATAGTTTCTATATATAGATAAAAATGTGATTTTTATATTTAAAACACGAATACCATTCAACACATGAATTTCTAATCAACGAATTAATATCAATTCAACACATGAAGGTTTTCTATTTCAATGAATAAATATAGTTTCAGCAAATGAAAATAATTCAAACACATGAATATTATTCAAAATTTCGGCAGCATAACGGCAGGGTAGTTAAAACCGGGACCGTCCCTAGTACGGCTCCTCGCTCTACCTTAAAACCTCGCGGTTTTTGACAATGGGGACCATGCATCTAGTTCGCACGCAGGCGGCATGTATATATTTATTTCATTTCCACAAACTAATCCTATGTGGTTTCAACCAAATATTTCTCAACCACAAACGAGTATTTTTTTTAACCATAATCAATCAATATCAACCACAAACAATCCCAAACAACCATTCGCTATCAATCATTTTTCACAACAATTTCAACCAATAAATATCGTCCATGGTTTGTGGACGAGGGGCGTATATGTATATATATATATATATATATATATATATATATATATATATATATATATATAGCAATTCACTTTTATTTCAACACATGTATAATTTTTACAATGCATATATAACTTATACATCGAACGTACAACTTATACAACGCTTATACAAGAGGTGTACAACGCTAATATAACTCATACATCGACTATATAATTTATATATCGTCGTTTTCCATATTGTTTATAAATTAGAAATCTCACCTTGGGTTCCACTCCACCAAAAATAGCAGAAGGCTCAGAAAAATATGCGGTCTCTTCTAAAATGTAGAAGACGTCCACACGGTCACGATGCTTCCTGTTTCATCGAATTTCGTTAACACAGCAAAAAGATATGATTTTTCAAAGTTTGCAACGGTTTTAAATTGTTAAAATCAGTTTTAAAATAAAACAGCCGATACCTTTCAGTAATGTTCAAAACTAGGTTTGAAGTTTTCGTGCAATCCGTGAATCGATAGCTCGATCGGGCTACGCCGTGTCGAAGTGGGAGGAGAGAGCTTCCCGCGCAGGGGGGTGCGGTGGCGTTTGATCGCCTGAGGTGGCGGCGGCGGCGACTTGAACGTCGCGACTTCTCGACGTCCGTTCTCCCCCAATACTCCACGAAAAAATCCAAACCAGTAATGGATTTGAAGCTTGTCTCGAGCTCTTCAAAATCTTCAACTGGAGCTCTTGAAATTATTGAGTGGATTGATCAGAAAATGGACGGGAAGGCTATGAACGTTTTCCGCCTTCGATCGGGGAGAGAGAAAAGGATTTTTTTTTATATATAAAAATTCTGATTGGTCGGGGAAGTTTTAAAGGGGTTTTCTGACGCGACCACCCATCTAAACCAAACGACCGCCGTCCCTAGCGTTTTACCCCCATTCCGAACACAATGGAATATGTTTCGTAGGCCCATTCGACTGTTTCAATCAGTTTTTCTTCAAATCAAAATATATAACATTCAATATTTAATTTGAACGTACATTTCAATTTGCCAGGGCCACAAACTGATTCGAAAAATTCCAGAAAAATAAATCTAGCTATGTTTTGACGATACGGTCCCAACAAAACTAGTTTCATTGAATTTTGAGACTGTTTGCAAAAAGGCCCATTTTTGGTCGATCCAATTTAACTGTAATTGACCAAAACACATTTTCCTTTGCCACACTCACATACTAGCTTCAAAAATTATGAAATTTGAAACCTAACAATAACTTCACATCCCGGACCCAACAAAAGTGGTTTCGTCGAATTCCGAGGTCGTATGCAAAATGGCCATTTTCACGGGCTATATAAATTCCATAGCGACCGTTCTGAAAATTCATTCGGTCCTAACTTTTGCTTTCCGCTATGAAAATTCGATTTTTCAGATTCGTCAGAAAGGTATTCACTAACAGATTTAAATATTTTTGGTTTCACTAAAATCTGGATTGTTTTGCACCCGGTAGAGTCCGACAAAGTTTGAATTCGATTTTTGAAACTATAACGCCTTTTCAAGCCCTGTTTATAATTATAATTAATTATATTCGTTTTCAATTGTCGATTCAAACTCAGTTTTCATTGCCATTATTTAAAATATTTATTTTAAATATTTATAATCCATTATTTTAGCCAATTAAAAAAAAAAATTGGTTCAGATTTTCTGGGTCGTTACATTTCCATTCCTAATTTATAGCTATTATATTGTAAAACTGCATTTAATTCTTTTCACATAAGGAATAAAATAGAAAATCACATGTTCACTTCTTTACTTCTTTTGTATATCTCTGCACTAGTTTTTCTTAAATGGTAGGGCGGCTCTTGAAGTGCAGTAGTAAAAGTATATCACTGACCTTTCATTTCATGCATAAAAAGTTCTAAAGTTGCCATCACGAGATCTAATTTTCCATTCATTTCTTGGTATTTTGTCGCATAGTTTGATGAGAATTTTTATAGGAGTTTGGGGTTTTCTTGATGTGTTGCTTGCAATTTAGCTGTTGCATTGAAGGTATGGCTATCATCTTATTTGTAATTTTGAGGGTCGATGGAGTGATGGGAGATGCTTTTAGCCCATCATCTTGGTTATTTGGTGGGTTATTAATGGAGTTATGGTGAAGACAAAGCGGGATTTTTTTACAGGAGATAAGGAAAGAGGAGTAAATTATCAAGGAAAAAGGTTAAAGTAAGAAGAAGGGCACTAAGACAAGATAATGGTAACAGATTGAATGTAGAAAAGGGGAGATTCCAAAAAATATTGGAAGAGAACAGAAATAAGAATAAAATAAAAGAAATTTTACTTCATTCAATTCATCCATGTATGACAATTTAGTAAGATATAAGGAGATGTGCATGCAGTTCTTATTTGGTGCATAACTTCTGCATACTATGTACACAAGCTATGTGTACTTCTTTTGAATGATGACAGCTACTTTGTTTCCTACTACATATTGTCAAGTTTGCTCTAATAACATAGTTATATTAGAGAGATACGTGTAAATGTTATATTAGTGAGATATACGGAATTGTTTTGTATAGGTTTAAGATACGATAAACTTATGGTTTACTCCAAAAATTTGTGCATTATCACCGTTTAAGTATTTCTGTGCAATTAATAAAAAAAAAGGGCAAACATTTTGTTTTCTTCTTCTATCTTAACCTAAAATATATATAGCTAATGCTCTTTAGATAGTATGCACTTGAGATGCAACTGGTCTTTTATGTGTTGTAGTGGTGCTTGCATATAGGATGTTTTGATTATGGCTTTAATTCAGTTGATACAAGAAGATAGCTAGATGGGACTCATGCACACTTAGATAAGAGCATTTGGTCTTAACTGCTTGAAATGGTGTTCTGCTTTGAAGTGTATATAAATTATTGAATAATCGTTTGTGTATGTTATGTCTAATGAATAATATACATATGATAATTGGTTTTATGTCGAAGGACAAAATGTGTTTGATTTGAAATGTATAGATTTTATTGTCCATTGACTGGTGTTATGTTGTATTTTGTTATGAAACACGTGTTATACAATTACGCGAATTTTTTGCTCCATTATTTTTTTACTAGGTATTGAAATTACTACAATATGGATGAAGAGAGCTTTGTGTATTCTATCAGGTATATATTTGCAATTAAATGAGCCTGATTTTGGTTAATATTTTGATTATTTATTACAAATACATAAGTCCATCAAATGATAAATTTATAATTCCTTGTCCATTGAGATACCAGCTGGATTGGATGAAATTTATAACAACTCTAATGATAACTCAAGCAATGACCGCTTAAGCAGAAAAAAAGCAATGATGATTTCATAATAATGGATGATCGTACATCTGGTGATATGATGGTCCTTAGGTATTTAGTTGCTAACCAAAGAACTGTTATTAGTAGATGACCTTGTAGGACATCATCTCTTACTAGAAAATATATTATGTTTGAAAGTTTAAATGGACATCTAAAAGTCTACCGTCAAATATTTCGCATGCAAAAACAGGTGTTTTTAAACTTCTGTGATGTTTTAAAAGAAAAGAGACTGTTAAGAGATGATAAAAAAAGTCAACATTGTGGAAGGTGTTGCTATGTTTGATGATTATAGGATATACAACAAAATATATTGTGATTGGTGATTAGTTTCAACATTCTCATTATACAATCTCAAAATGGTTTCGTAAAGTTTTGCTAGCTGTTTGCTCGTTAGTCACGAAGATAATACAGCAAAAAAACCAAGATATCGCACATGAACGTCTTTTGCGGAAATATCCACATTATTATACAAATTCACCGTCACATTATTATATCATGTTCCACTTAGTACATCATTTAACAAAATAAAATAAATAGATTATATAAGAATGCTTCTATTGGTTATTATAAGCATGCTACGTGTCTCTTTCTTTCATCTTTTCCATAGCCTTCTTTCGTGTCTTTTAAAGTTAGCGCTCGGTTTAATACAAAAAAATGCGTTGATTTAAATTAATATGTAAACTTATTTTTATGTCTTACTTTTGTGCTATTTTATGTAGATATGGCTTGGAAGACTTCAATGTTGAGTTTCTTGCAAATATTGTGGTCATTGGCATATCTATATATTATTATGGATGATGCGTGCGTTGTTTTCTATTTTCTCTTTATTTGGTGTATCTCCATGTCTAAAAATCTTGTCATGAACTTTTTTGTTATAATTTTATTCCTTATGCAACTTGGTCTTATGTAGTTATTTAAAATATTGTGCTCTCTTTAATTCTTAACTGTTACGTTAAGGACTTATTGTATCTTTCCTCATCATGTATTGATTGTTAATTACTAACTTGATATAATGGTAATAGTTTTCATCTAACTTTGATATATTTGACTTTTTTCATTGGGTTCTTTCTTTTATTCTTGCGTGTTCAAATGTATATGGATAATGGATAATGTATATTATATATCATGGTTTGAACGTAAATATTGTCTGAATTAAAAAAAAAGAAAATTCAAAACTTCAAAATACGGAAAACATACTTTGGACCAAACGCCTTTTTTAGTTTTCATTTTTGAAATATGTTTTCAAAATACTCCATACCAAAAGCGTTTTCTAAAATAATGGAAATTGTCCTAATGGAAATTGAAAATGACTAAAAAACATAACCAAGAATCGAAAATATAAACCAAACGCATCCGTAGATTTGAGAACTTTTTTGTTTGTTTTTCGAAACAAATGCTTATAAATGGATATGAAAAATTGCTCAAATAGAATGAAGAATTTGCATGCTAAAAATCAATTTTATGTTGGTAAATGATTACACTAATCGGCTTTGAAATGTTGGAATATTTCAGTGGAAAAATCTAGGAATAATCCCACCGCTCTAATTTCATCACTTTCACATTTCAGCAACCAGCAGTACCAGCGATAGTGCTTTGACAGCACCATCTAACTTTCGAGCTTGGGCTCTAGTTTCAGGCATGATGAAGATAGGTTTTTTGTGACGGAATTATGATAAATGGTGAAGATAAGAGAGGTTCAAAGGGAATGAAGGGTTAAAGAGGTGGCATCGTGTGGTTACAAGAAGATCAACAATCAACAATATGATTAGCAACAAGATAAAGAACGATCAACACGAACAGATTTTGTGAATTAAAGCAATCTGCCCGTGAGAAAAAGAAAATTACACTGGAGAAGATTACACAACGAATAGTGTAAGCAGAACTGATTTTATTAACGATTTTTTGCATACCATTTACAGGCTATTAGGGTGTTATTTAAAGCTGTTAATACCCTCTCATAATTATAAATTAATTACAATTCTGCCATTAAGCCCGATTTACATTATTTAAAACTGTGTACATGCAATACTAGCCACAGTTAATCTTATTTAATCTCTGCCTTGAACATTTTCATGTCCATCAGTTGTTTGATAGAGTGCTTGACCATGACTATTCTCCCCCCTTTAAAAACAAACCTTGTCTCAAGGTCTAAAGTTGGGAATCTCTTAACTATCTCCCAATATTCTTCCCATGTCACATCTGACTCTGGTTTATTCTTCCACTTCACTAAAATCTGCAATTCTGTGTTATTACCTTTTGGAATTAGTCTTCTATCAATGATTGCTTCTGGCTCATGTACTAGTTCTTCTATGTAAGGTGGGAGATCAGTTTGTACTATGATTTGTGATCCAATTTTCTTTTTTAATTAACTTACATGAAAAATTGGATGTATAATAGCTTGCTGTGGAAGTTCTAACTTGTATGCAATTTTGCCAATCTTCTTTAATATTTTGAAAGGACCATAGTATTTTTGAGAAAGTTTTGTGGTTTTTGTCATGCTGACTGAGATTTGTCTACATGGTTGTAGCTTCAAGTAGACCCAGTCATTCACTTCAAACTCTCTTCTTGTTCTATGTTTATCTTCAGACTTCTTCATCCTTTCTTGAGCCAGCTTTAAGTTATCTTTCAGTATTGTTAGAACAATGTCTCTGGAAAATAATCGACTTGTTGAACTTTTGCTATGTGGGAACATAAGATAGAATAATGGGAGGTGATTTTCCATAAACCACTTCATAAGGTGTTAATTTAGTGAACTCTTTCCATGTAGAATTGTACCATAATTCTAATAAAGATATTCATTTAGTCAATTCACTAGGTTGATGTGAGACAAAATACCTTAAATATGTTTCGAAAATTTTGTTGATAACTTCAGTCTGCCCATCTGATTGTGGGTGGTTGGTTGAATTGATTTTTAGGGAGCATCCTTGAAGTGTAAATAGTTCAGTCCAGAAATTACTTAAGAAGATTGTGTCCCTGTGACTAACAATGGACTTTGGCATTCCATACAACTATACTACTCCATCAAAAAATGTTTTTGCTACTTGTTGAGCTGTATATGGATGTTTCAAAGGAAAAAAAGTGGGAGTATTTGGAGAGTCTATCAACTACAACAAATATGACAGTTGCTCCATTGTTTTTAGGAAGATATGTAAGAAATCCATAGATAAATCTGTCCACAAATGTTCAGGAATAGGTAAGGGCTGTAGCAGTCCAGGCAATGGAACATTTTCAGATTTTTATTTTTGACAAATGTCACATTTTTTGACAAAGTCTTCTACTGATCTTTTAATATGTTTCCAATAGAATACCCTCTTGATGCTTTTCAGTGTTTTCTTGACTCCAGAATGGCCTCCATGAGGTGTTGAATGAAATTCAAATAAGATAATATCAAGTAGTTGTGAATATTTGTGATCCAGCAGAATCTTTCCTTTATAAAAATTAAGGCCATCTATCAATTTATATTTTGTACCATTAGTAGTGCCATTCAAAATTTTCTCTTTCTGTAATATATAAAATGGTCTTTTTTGAATTTCTTTTCTGAGTTCTGTAATCTAGTATGCTTGTACTAGAGATAGGATGTGTAATTCAGGTTGATCATACATTCTGACAAGCTATCTGCTATTATATTTTCCTTTCCTTTCTTGTATTCCACTGTGTAATCATAGCCATGCAGCCACTACAACAAAATATGATATTAATAACGCCATTTAATAACACGATATGCTGAAGTGTTATTATTAACATTTAATTATTTGCTTTTCAAGTCATTTTGTTAACGCCACTCTAAGTAATGCTCACATTTTCTAACCCCTCCCGGAATTATTTCGTCTCTCTCCAACTTTTCATGAATTCTTTTCCTCCTCCCTCCAAAACAATTTCACCTCCCTCCATCATTTTGCTCCAATCTCTACACCTGATCAAAGAAAACAAACTCCTTTCGTCTCCAATCTCCTTACCCGATCTATCCAAGCCATGACGGTTCATTCCTTCACGTTATGAAACCCTAATCTTGGATTTCGATTCTGGTAAGCGTTCATGTGCAAATCTATTTTTAGGTAGATGCTTGCAAAAGGCAAAATATGATTTAGGGAGAGAAGCTGAGCATAGATTTGCGTTGCCTGCAGAAGATAAAGCTGCTCTTGAACTTGCGGAATTGGGGCCAGAACTTTTAAGAGGTCATCGGTATAATTGCTGAAATATTGTGATTTATTATAATGCATTGAAATCTTCTTTTGTGCTAAATTTCATGGATTTATTTGTAATTTGAGCAATACTCTAATTTTTGCAGAAGTTACAATTATGAATGAAAAATTTAGGAAGAAATAGACTTAACTTATATAAATATATGCAAATGAGACAAACGGGCACACCTTTTAGGAGGAAGATAGAATATTTATAGAAGGAAAACAACAGAAATAGAGACCAAAAGCAACATGATAAGAAGGTATTGAAAATATTCTTAAAATATATAATTTAACTCATTTACTACTCGATATTCACCTATACACATGGGTGGGGGGAGGGAGAGTGGAGAGGGGAGTACAAATTTGGATCTAAGGAAGGATATCGAGGGGATGGAAGTGATCAGGCGGTCACTGTAATTTCCACAGCATATTTGTACTTTTTGCACCGGTCGACTTAAAATTATCGTTTGGACAAAAAAACAAATGAGGAAGATGAAGATATGTTACTACAAACAGATACTAGAGTTTGACAACTTGATAGCCTCCATTAATGTCTACTGTTGGTTTATGGAATTTCAATGAAAATACCATATAATTACTGAAATCATATACAAATAAAGCATTGTTCCTTAAATGTCATGCTAATCCTTAAATGCTTACCACATAATACCTTGCTAATAATAATGCACTTATATTTTCAAACCCAATTTTGTTGTCCCAGTCTAACCTTAATTCTTCCTTATTACCTATGAATCTTAATAAGAAAAACACTGCTCATGTTCAATATCAAGCTTGATTTATCAAATGTGCGTGTATAATGATATGCAGATATCAGCTGTTAATTCAGCTTCTAATGGAAAAGCTAGCAATGGAAGATACCTTGGAAAATCTAGTAATGAACATGGGAAGAAAAATGGTACGGGAAGAAACAATTGCATAGGTGCGAGAGTTGATATTTCAGAAGGATTTGCACTAGATAGTTTTGATAGAGTTTTACTTGATGCTCCTTGCTCTGCTCTAGGTTTGCGACCTCGACTATTTGCTGGTGAGGAAACAATCGATTCTCTGCGACAGCATGCAACATATCAAAGAAGGCTGTATGATCAGGCCATTCAACTAGTTCGGCCTGGTGGAGTTATTGTCAGTTCGACGTAAGTTTGTAATTCCCAATCTGTTTTAGCCAATGATATTGATCCAAATGTAAGACATTCACATTTTCATGTTGGTACATCAGTATAGCAAAAATCACACATGGATTAGAAATGAATAAAAATACACTGTTGATAATTTATTAGTGTTTAATCATGCTTATTTCAGTAAAGTGATAGTAAATAAATACCGTATTATCTATGAGGTGCAACCATAATTTATGTATAAGCTCTGTTCTAGGATACCATATGGTTTACAGATTAGAAAGTAAAATTCATAGACAATATGAGACATAAATGTGACATCATGTTTCAGATTTTATATGCTCTTCTTGTCTCTCTACAAAATTTGCATAGTGCCTCTAAATGTTGTTCATTTCACTTTTATTGTTCATAAATAAAGAAGTACGCGAACCGGACTTTCTTTACTCTAGATTGAATTTATTATAGGTGGAAAATGTACTCTTTTAAATTCCCTTTTTGTTATTTTTGATGATTTTTTGTTGGTTTTACGAATGTTTTTTGAAACAAATCTCTCAACAATAATTTAATCTTGAACTGTAACTGAATAACAATTTTCATCTTCATATTATAATATGAAATTGAATATGATCCATCCATTTTCTCTATTTCAGTTTTTTCAGTGTCAAGTCGAAATAATAAATAAGTTGTTTTATTATCAATCTTCTTATCATTTTACTGTGCTAATATGATTAAATTATTTTCCTTCGTATAACTTGAGTCTACTTTATTGGAATTTCCATATCATGCAATTTTCCCCCAAAGTTTCCACTTTGAATATGTTACAGGGCCCACTGGCATACTGGGAAGACTTCTATTATGTTGCTTAATTTCAGTGTCATGCCTATGTTATATGATCTAGTTACTTGCATCATGCACTAGATGCTGGTCTATATAAATCACAATAGGTGAATAACATGTTTACACATTGCATGCTACCCCGCATGTTCTTTGCCACATTAGATTATACGCGCCTCCCTTTACTGCAAATTACCGTGCAACTTTTCTATAACTAAAAACACAGCTTTACATTCCTATAAAATATGGCTTAATAATTAAATTATCAGTGGTAAGAAGGATAATTCCTGAAGGCTCTTTTCCAGGTAGAAGAGATAGTATATGCTGTTGCAGATGGATCTACAAAGTCTGTCCAGAAGATAGATTTTTCATCTTTGCATTCTCAGCTGGTACAAAATTATAATATTATCATGAAGTACAGTTACATCTCGTTTCATACTTTAGATATTTCTATTGATCACACTTTTTTGTTCCTGATTGTGTGTTTGCCTTTTGTTAATGTTCCGATCCTCTAAGATTGTATACTAATATACCATTCCTCCATCTTTTAAAGGCCAGAAGCATGCTATCTGAGATATATCCACGTACTTGTCCAAAGATTGGCTTTACTTATTGGGATCAAATTCGAGAGGTTACAATTATATCTGCATTGAGGCGCATACTTCAACGCGTGAATGATCTTCTAGAACAGGTTAGATCTTTATCCAGTGTAGCATCATATTATCTAGGAGCTGTTGTTCGCTTTTGATGCTAAAAATACTCAAATATAATAGTAGTTGAGCAAATCTTTTTGTTTTTGATGGATGTTATTCTCTTCTTGCGGACCTTTATGAGGCAACCATAGGTAACATAGGTAACACATGTATTTATAGTTTTGAGTAACTACTATAAATACATTTTGAGTAACTAATCACTTGTTATAGTTTTGGTATAAAGAAAATTGTAAAGTGTTTTACTGCATTTTTATGACTATTGAATTACCTTGTATGTACGTCGTGAAATACGTTGAATATACGTGTACTTGACAGCCTTAGAAAATAAATAGGCAATTCTGGATATACGTATATACCATATGTTATTCTTTGAGCTTAATTGTTCACCAGCCAACATATTCTAATAAAGTTGTATAATGATAAAGCCTTTAACGAAACAAGAATGAAAAATTTATATCACATAAAGAGGGTAGAAGAAAATTTAGAAAGCATATTTTGATATGTTGATTTATATTGATTTAGGAATTCACTGAATGATATATACAAGAACAAAGGTTGCTGCTCAAATTCTCTAGCCAGTCCAGCATTTCAGAAATCAGGTGATCATCACTAAACAATTGTTTGATTCAGTTCATTTATCAACGTGTAAACTTCATTTTAACAATTTTTTAAAGTGGTACAATAGTTTTAGTACATTATAAAAAAAAAAGCCATGCACTGTTCAAATGAACAATTGTTGCTATAGTTTCGAGTTGTGGGTGTTGAATTAATAGAAATTTTAGCTATAATTGATTAAGTCCATCAACCACAACGTGAACACAATACATTTATTTTACCTTTCATTTTTTAACTTCAGTAATTTCAGTTTATAACTCAGCAATAATTTGACATTTCAAAGGTAGAAATACTAATATTTTTTCATTTTTCTAAAGTTACTTCCCCGTTTTCAGCTAACCGTACACTTTAGTCAATCATTTCATTTTTATTAGCATATAAAAGAATTGAATGATATGTGGTTTGAGGTGCACTGTTTAGATGAGCAATTGTTGCTATAAGCTCAAATTGTTGATTTTTGATTAGTAGAAATTTTAGCATAACATTATGATTGATTAAATCATTCAAGCACCATGTTAACACAAATCATTTATTTTAAATTTGATAGTTTACAATCCAAGAATAATTTAAATAATTCAAAGATAGAAATATTAAGATTTATCATTTTATTGATTTGCGGTCCCCATATTCAGCTAACCCACAATTTTAGTCTGACATTTCATTTTTACTAACATATAAAAATAGTGAACAATTTGTGGTTTCAAGTTTATTTCATTTGTGATCTTTGATCTTTAAACATTTCACAGCTTCTTATTAAGCTGTCACACTTACGTAAATCATTAAGTAGATGTATGTAGCTTATGTTGTGATCGGTGCAGATTATAATTTAAAGATTAAAAATGTGAATTAAGAACATGTTTCTACAGTAAAGGCTTACTAAGGAGATAGCATGAAATTCTAGATCTTACTGTTTTATTTTCCAATTTATTGTTATGCTAATGCTACTTTTCCCCTTGCATGTTATGTTGCCAAAAGTATCTTGTTGGCCCATCCCTAAATAAAAGAGGAAACAAATATTACTATGTACTGTGGTTTATGATATAGTATGGAGTAATGAGCTGTCTCAGTCATAATGGATATGCTCTTCCTCTTACAATTATCTTATATTTATATCAGCAAACAACAATTATGTCTTTATTTCCAATATATTGGCAAATAAAAATATTAAAATACGTATCCACAAGGGTAAAAAAATTTTAAGGACAAAAGCCCACTAAAATTTATCCATAAGGACACCCACCTAATATTTTATCCTAAAGGACAATACACTGAAGAAAAAAAATCGGCCGCTTCTTTCTTCTTCTCTCCTCTTGCGCACCAGTCATCACGAAATATAAAATTCACGAAATTATGAATTGCAAAAATCACGAATTTCAGAATATACCAAAAACGAAATTTAAAATCGAATTCAAACATCAGGAAATTGAAATCATCAGAATCGAAATTAACGTTCGAACACAAAAATTCAAAACCCTAAATCGCTCGAAACAGGAAAAAGTCGACAACAGAAAAAGGACGAACAGCAAAAATCGATTTGTAGATCCTAATTGAATGGAATAATAATGTTTTACAGACGCCATAAATCAGATTTGGAGAACACGAATTGGTTGAAACAAATTTTTCTGGTTCGAAATGTTTTTTTTATCGTTAATAGTATAGCAGTTCGTAGGTATCATTTTTATATTTTTTTAGTTATCATTTTTCCTGTTTTAACTTCAAAATATAGCAGCAGTTTTTAGTTATCATTTTTCTATTTTTCTAGTTATCATTTTTACTGCAGTTTATGTGTTGTGTTAAACATCACAACAGTTTTAAGGTATCATTTTTATATTTTTTAAGGTATCATTTTTAGTGTAATTTCTCTGTTATGTCAAACAATACTGCAGTTTGAAGGAATCATTTTTATATTTTTTAAGTTATCATTTTTACTGTGATTTATGTGTTATGTTAAACATCACATAACACAGCAATAAAATCAAAACAAAACAACACATAACACTGTTAAAACAGTAAAAATGATACCTAAAATATTAGAAAATTGATAACTAAATACGGATGCAATGCTTTGAAGATAAAATAATGAAAAAAAAAATTATATCACAGTTTGATTGATCAAACTGAAATAAGTTCGGCTTCATTTCTTAGCTGATACATCAATATAACTTCAAAATTAACACAACAACAAAATCTCATGAAAAAAACATATAACATAGCTAAAACGGTAAAAATGATAACTACAAAAATAGCAAAATGATAACTAAAAACTGCTGCTAAGTTTTTAAAGTTAAAACAGGAAAAATGATAACTAAAAAAAATAGAAAAATGATAACTAAAAACTGCTGCTATGTTTTAAAGTTAAAAACAGGAAAAATGATAACTACAAAAATACAAAAATGATACCTACGAACTGCTGTACTGGTAAAACGAAAAAAAAAAATTCCAATCTAAAAAAATTGTTTCAACAATTTCGACTTCTTCAATTGTGATTTCCGTCGTCTGCTACATATTTTTTTTTCCAATCGCAATCGATTTCCATTTGAATTTTGTTGATCGACATTTTTTTTTTAATTTTTTAGGGTTTCGAATGATTTTCTTCTCGATTTTGATTTCGTGTTGTTTTTCTTATATTTGGAATTTCGATTTTACTATTTTCTGAAATTCGTGATTTCGCGTTTTCTGATTTTATGATTTCATGATTTAAGATGAAATCGAGAATGACGTGAGAGAGGGAGAAGTTGAAAGTAGCGGCCGACGTGAGAGAGGGAGAAGATAAAAGAAGCGGCCAAATTTTTTTTTCAATGTATTGTCCTTCTGAGTAAAATTTTAGTGGGCTGTCCTTATGGATAAAAAGGCCTTGGCTTTTGTCCTTGTAAATATTTTCCTGTATCCACAATTCATGTTAACAAAAAAATAAAACCAATGCAACAAAATAACAAAAGGTTGCAGTCATTTGCAAATTTTAGCTAATTTATCACATGTGGTTGCTGCCAGATGAGCAACACGTTTTGAGTTTGTTTGCTAAACGCCCTTCAAAAATATGGTGGCTATCAAATAAACAATATGTTTGTTAGACGGACTTAGACGCACTTCAAAAATTCTGAAATTGGTCAGAAAAGAAAACCTCATTAACAAACGCAACCAAGGTGCAATCCTCAAATTATTTTTATTTTTTTTCCAACTAAAATCTGCACTTAGTTGCTAGATATTTGCGTAAAAAATTACAACTATTTACACAGTATTCTTTACAAACAACTGCAGATTTTGGCTGAAATATTCACGGGAGAAATGTATATCGTTGTGGAAAGTTTTTTTTCTTCAGTTCTTGATCTGATTAATTGCAATTTAGTGCAAATTCGTATTGTGAGGGAAAAAAATGAAAAAGACAGATATAAAATATAATTTTAAAGTTGTTTCGCGGTATTTGAAAACAATCAGTAAGTCCATTAAGTTTGTAAACAATGATGTGTTGCTAATTGCCATAAAAAATTGAAGTAGCTAAACTTTGCCAGAGAGGTGCCCGTGGAGTTGCGAGGTGAAGAAAAGGATAAGGCCACTTGAATAAGTATGGGTCTAATAATTTCATGTATGATCTGAAAAAAAAAGAATAAATACATGCAATAAAATATGTGAATTTTACCATTTATAACCATTCACATGCAGGATCCACTGGAACGTTACATGTAAGATTTGAAGAAATAAAGATATATAAGAAACTAAGATATTTGAATTGATTGTAAACATCATGGAAAGTTACCAGTATGTTTAGTGAAGTATCAAATAGAAGAAAAATCCAGTTGAGACCATGCAAGCATGCCCAGAACTGACAGTGAGAGATAAAATGAGACCAACTGACGATTGTCTACGAATCATAGTAACATATTAGACAGGGAAGACAAATACAACACGGTTAACTAAAAGATGAATAAAACTTATTAGTCACTCTCTCATGCATTACAATGTTAGCATACTTAATCGTTTGTGTGTGGATGTAAATGAAATATTGATTTTGTAGTATATATGGGCACCAAAAATACCTCCTTGCCAAATACCCAGTTATCCTTATTGGCTATTTATCACTGTATGTCTGGAAGTGAAAGAAGGTAGATTAACAATGCTAGAAAACTGTGTAGTAGTGAACGATGATTGTAAAACAGAGACACGAGGCTGTTTTAGATTGAATGAGAAAAATAGAAGGTGGTGGTAAGTGGCGTAATAAATTTAATTCCTATTAAAAATTTAATGGCAGTCAGACTCTCTCTTCTTTCATGTTTCAGTAGCCACACACCAATTACTAGAACTTCCTACTCAAGTTTGACTTGTATGAGTATAACTGTGGTTTACTATTGGTGCAAGTTTGACTTATGCGAGTATACAACTTTGGTCTACTATTGGTGTAAACTTAAATTTGAATGTGGAATAGGTACCTTATGTACTTTACATCCATTGTGAACTTAAGCTAAAATTGGTTTTGTCAAGTATATGAGATTTGCAATTCATGTGTACGGCAACACATATATATTATATTTGTATAGGAGGGTTTAGTGGCAGAGTTTGCAAGTATTGACGGTGTAGGCACCACACACATATGTTGCACCCTTGCAATTTTCTGGTATTTTTTTGAGGCTATTCAATAAATATCACATATACAAATATTCGTCTGATCACTGTGATTTGATATATTAAATAGTAAATAGATTCATAAATTTTAACAATCACAATTTATTTTTTCTACTGCACTAGCATAACATGCAATGGGAAAAGTAGAACTAAGGTCAAGTTGATTTTGCCATTACTATAACAGATATTCGTGAGCAGTCAATGCGATTCTTTTTGCACCCAAGCGTATGGGGTTTTCTATAAAAGTGGTCACTGTGAGTTTATGAAATGTATTTGCTGTAAATTTGAATAGAAGTATAATCCAGCAAGGTCTTTTAAGAGCCGATGCTAAAACACTTGAATAACGAGGAAAGTTATGTTGTCTTGTATTTATTCCAAGTTATGGTTATCTTGTATTTGAAGATAA
The DNA here is from genome assembly GCA_030737875.1 of Allium sativum. Classification (NCBI taxonomy): domain Eukaryota; kingdom Viridiplantae; phylum Streptophyta; class Magnoliopsida; order Asparagales; family Amaryllidaceae; genus Allium; species Allium sativum. The sequence goes on from CM060920.1 coordinate 253,433,885, forward strand.
TTTCCTTCTGTATTTGTGGAGTCAGATGAGATGTTTGTGCTGTGTAAATACTTTAAAGTAAAAGATTCCCTTTAATTCATTATCTATTTTGAAATGTTGACTTCCAAGAACTCCTTGCATTTTTTATTGGACTACATGAAGATTTAAATCGGGTGAGAAAGAAGCCATATATTGAAGCAAAAGATCCTAATGGGCTTCCGGATGAAGAATATGCCGATGAGTGCTGGGAAATCCACAAGGCTAGAAATGATTCGATAATTGTAGACATCTGCCAAGTAAGTTTGTCCTATGTTTTCACCTTATTTCTATTTTTCACATGCTCGTAATTTAAAAATGCTTACAACTGAGTTGAGGTATCTTTATGGGTATTGTTAAAAGGAGAAATGAATTAGATAAGGGACATGATTGGTTAGGGGGTGAATCAGAATGATTGATTTTCTGATAAAAAAAAGTTAATTCTATCACATTGTAATAATAACATTTGTTGATTAGAAGCCCCATTAGCGTTTTCTTCTATGTGTAAACAAATAAAAAAAAATTAAAAATCTATATTTTAGGAAAGTATAAAATTACAAAAGTAAAGTTTAAGTTAAATAAAATAAAATGGAATTTTAAAGTAAAAAAATGAGTTTATCGGAAAGGTTCATTTATCCAATTTGTCAAATTTGGTTTACTTGTTATGACATGGTCAATTTTGTAGCTTATGTGATAATTCTAGAATAAGAAAAGCAGAATTGCTTCATTATTGGCATTCTTTGTTTGTTTGCGATAAAAAGTCAATATGGTTTGTTCTTTTATAAAATTAGTGAGTGTTAGGAACCTTTATTATATTGAATTTTAAGCACATTTTAATGAGCTAGATGAACACAAACTTGGGGTATACAGTACAAATCAAGATTCCAAATTTTGGTTGCAAGTTCCTGTTTGTCAATTTCAAGATTTTTGGAATGTAGACCGGAACTGGAACTCACAGCGTATCCCGACCCGTTTATTGCTAGAACTGAATTACTGAAACTTTAAACTATGGTACAAATTACTATTCAAGATATTGTAGGCTGTAGGTATTAGTTAGGACAGTGAGTATACCTTGAAATTTCAAGTATTTTCTTTTCTGCACATGGAGAAAACTAATACACAATTCAGATATAAAAGTTAAGACATGCTTAATATGTGGCTGAACCACATTGTTTCAGCATGAAAATGTTCATTTTATGAGAATTATGCATAGCTTGTAGCCTTTGTATTCTTATTTTTTTTCAAAAACAGAAAGATGATTCACAGACTTGTTCACAAAGTCGTGGAGTGAAATCACGCCTGCAGCCTTCATATTCTCTGGTTGGGTCTATGAGAATGTTGTGAGGAGGATGAGGAAGGCATTGTCAATTTGTTGATGTTTGAAGTTCATTGTTGTTCCATATCTTGGAAATGTTATCTGAGTATGTATCTATGTATTGTACATTGTACTATGTTGAATGTAACATTCTTTAGCCTCTTGGAATTTATATTAGAAAATTTTTATTTAGCCTTTTCAATTGTGTGTTTTTTATTATTTTATGATAATATTTATTTTGATCAGTAAGTTTATAGGAATTGCAGCTACATATTTTATAGGTGTCACATCAATATATTTTATAGCGGCATATACAAGCTATTGAATTAATATTTTATAGCAGCTATACAGTGTTATAGAAATTCATTATTTCATGAAGAATGACATGTTTTATAGAGGCAATAACGAGCTATTATCCTTACGTATCATAGCGGTGTATAGCCGTTATAAAATCAGACTTTTTTATAGCGGCAGTTTCTGTGTTATAATTATTCATCTATTTTTTATAACATGTCGATATATAGCAGTTATTGAACCGCTATAATTGTTATTCATAGCGGCTATAGGCCGCTATAAAATGCCAGTTTTGTTGTAGTGAGCTTTGCTAACCACTTTCCTTGAATGCCTATAGTAAGTTTTTGAGAGAGTAGATGCTGCAAACTTTGATGATCAATTCTTATAATAAACCTTCTACCCATAAGATACTGTGGACTTTTTTTGTTGCTAATATAAGTGATAGAAGCTCCTTTTCATAAGTGGATAAATGAAGATTCCTTCCTTGTAAAGCTTGACTGATAAATGTGATAGGCTTATTGTTTTGTAACAAAACAGCTCCAAGGCCATTTCCACTAGCATCACACTCAATTATAAAATCCGGTAATGCTAAAATTGGAGGGTTGGTTAAAAAAAGTTTCTAATTTAAAAAAATGCTTCAATGGCTTCTTCATTCCATTGAATAGAATTTTTCTTTAGCATGTTAGTCAATGGTTTAGCAATTATACCATAAACTTTAATAAATTTTCTATAATATCCTGTTAAACCCAAAAATCCTCACAAAGCATTTAAATTGTGTGGTTGAGGCCACTGTAAAATAGCTTTTATTTTTTCTTTCTCAACAGAAATTTCATTTTCTAAAATAATATGTCCCAAATATTTAATATTTTTTGAGGCAAAAGAGCATTTTGGAAAATTTATTATCAATTGGTTCTGCTCAAGAGTTTGAAATGTGGTATTCAGATGATATAAATAATCAGTCCATGTTTTACTATAAATTAAAATATCATCAAAAAATACTAGGATCAATTGCCTCAAGAAATTTGTGAATATGTTGTTCATTAATGACTGAAAGTAGATGTGCCATTTGTAAGCCCAAATGGCATAACAACAAATTCATAGTGACCATTATGAGTTCTAAATGTCGTTTTATGTATGTCAGGTTCATACATTCTAACTTGATGATAACTTGATTTAAGATCTAACTTGGTAAAAAAAATTGACCCATTAAGTTCATCTAGTAAATCATCTATCAGGGGAATGGGAAATTTATTTTTGATAGTATGTTTATACCAAGTTCTATAGTCAATGCATAATCTCCATGTACCATCCCTCTTTTTTTAGCCATTACAATAGGTGCAGAAAATGGACTTGAGCTAGGTCTTATAATATATACCAGTTTTTAGCATATCGGCAATTAGTATGTCTAATTCATTTTTAATATGATGTGAATATCTATAAGGCTTTAGACAAACCGGGATCCTTCTAGTAAAGGTATTTTGTGGTCACATGCTCTTTTTGGTGGTAGTCGACTTGTTGCTGTGACAACTGCAGGAAATTGGTCTAATATATTCTGAATTTCTGGAGGAATCTGAGCTGAATCTAATGAAGATGCAGACGCTAATAGCAACATAAAATGTAAGCTTGCTGAGTTGAATTCTTTTGTTGCTTTTTTGCCCTCGATTGCTTTTACATCCTCTTGCAATAATCCTTGCCATTTGTACTGAGTGCCCTTATAAGAAAATCTAACTTGCAATTTTTTTTAAAATTAAAGCAAATTTCATCAAGTTCTTTGTCCATTGTGCTCCTAGCACAATTTGACATGAGTCCATGGGTAAAACCAACAAATCTAATGACATTTTGTAGCCTTGACGCTGTATTATTACATTAGTGCAAATATGAGAACCCTCTAGTTTATGCCCATTGGCTACTTGCACTTCAAATGGTTTAATTTATGACCGAGTCAATTTTAATTTGTGGGCTAAAGATGTATCAATAAAACTATATGTTGACCCAGAATCAATCAGAAATACTACAGTCTTGTTATTGATAATCCCTTTTATTTTAATTGTGTGAAGTGTAGGAATACCCAATAAAGTGTTTAATGATATGGTATGCAGGGTATTTTGTGTTTCTTGCTCACTGTTTACTTCTGATAATTTTATAATTTCATCATCTGTAGAATTTTCACTATCAATATCAGAAATATCATCAAGATCAATAACACCTTCCATAATGAAAACTTGCTTGGTTTTGCATTTATGCCCCGGAAAATATTTTTCAGTGCACCCAAAACAAATATTGTTTTTTTTTTCTAATATTTCTTCAGGGGTAAGCTTTTTTATTTTTGAATTCTTGTCTAAGTTCTTGCTTCCAGGTTTTGAAAATGAAGCGGAAGAATTAGTATTTTTTTTATCAGAAAAGATTTCCTCTTATTCTTTGAAAGCCACTTAGTTTCAAAATTCTTTGCTAAGCTTACTGCATGGTCGAAATCAATTGGGTTATTTGCTATAACATGGTATTTAATCTGTTCTTTTAGCACACCCAATTTTTTTTCTAAATAATGTACTAGTGAAACATGTTTAATCAGACCCTCTAGTTTCTCAAACTGGTTTACATATTCCATGACTAAACTTGTTTGTTTGAGAGAAGAAAAAGTATCATAAGGTCTATCTAGTTCATTAGGATTAAAGCATACCTGGATTGCTTTTGTAAAAACTAACCAGTTTTCATGATCATTGGTGTTTCTTAAGTATCTATAGAACTATTGCAATGCTTCTTTTTTGAGGTTGTAGGAACACAGATGCAGCCATTCACGAGGATCAGTTTCATTGTATTTGAAGAAGTTCTCTACTTGTCTTAGCCAGTCAACAACCCTATCATCACCAGAAAAGGTAGGAAAATCAATCTTGATATTGATTTTTGATGAATCTCTTGATGTACTTATCATATTGTCATCAATTCTTGTATGAGTATTTGTTATTCTTGAATTTGGTTTAGTATTTCTTGTGTTCCCCTCATAGAATCTGGGGATAATATCAATGTTTCTGAATTGTGTAACCTCGGGTATTGTTGCTTCAGGTTTGGACAGAAGAAGTTGCCTTGCATTTGGAGATGTATATGCATTTGATCTGGTATTCTGATTGCTTTCCTGATTTCCGTTATCAGGTACTCTTGTATTTTTCTTATCATTCAATGCAGAAAAAAATTTGTCAAGGATTCTCGGATACTCAGGTGCATATTATCCACTTTTACATCCAGATTACCCATTTTGTCTCTTAAATCTTGATTTTGTAATGACGGATCTTGGTTTTGCCTTGATAATTCATGGGTAAACTCTTCTAATTTCCTTAAAGAATTATCATTTCTGCAGTTGACCATGTTTTGCCTATGCCACATTTCTTCTTGTGAGAAAGCATCATGATTTGTACATTCTGAAGCTGATGATGCTTCTTTACCTGCTTTAATGATTGCAGGATCAATGTGGTGAGGGTCGGTGCTAGGGTGTCAATGGGTACCCGAAAAATCCGATATCCGTCCACATCCATATCCGAAAATACGAAATATATCCGTTATCCGAGATGCGGATACGGATATCCGATATCCGAAAATCATTCCGGATATGGATATGGTTATAGTGGTATCCGTATCCGAAAAATATCCATTCGATTTTCTGATACATGTATGTATGTATATATATTATATAATTTTTAATTTATATTTAAGATTAAATTAATATATAAATTTCCATAAAATAGCTAACCTAAACTCAACTATTTAATTATATAGGAATGTTGTATTTTGTATTATGCAACATTTTAAATCATGTACTCATTTTTTGTGTGGTATGGTTATAATTAAAACATGATTGTGTATGTGCTTCTATGATTTATGGTTTGTTTTATTTTAGTCTTAGGGTTGTGTATTTCACATTTTGAACACTTTATCTCTTAAAATATTTGTTGTAATTAATTTATTTGATTGATGTCCTGCTTGTAATTTTTAATTAGATGTATCCACATTTTCAAAAATAATATTTTATAAGCCAAATTTGTATATGAGTGATGTATTTGTAAACTTTTATTGTTTTATTTTCGAATATTTTTTGGATATTTTCGGATAACCACATTCAATGTACAGTTTTAAATTTCGGATACAGATATTTCGGATATTTCGGATGTCCGAAAATATCCGTGGATACGGATACAGATATTTTTAACTGGTATCCACGGATATCGGATACAGATTCGGATATGGATTTTCATTTTCGGAAACGTATTCGGATACGGCACTATCCGTATCCGACTGCATCCGTTTACCGCCCTAGTGGTGTTTGGCTCACCATGTGGCTCTGATACCAAATTGCCAGCATCATCTAACGTTCTAGCTTGGGCTCTGGTTTCAGGCATGATGAAGATGGGTTTTTTTTGAAGGAATTATGATAAATGGTGAAGACAAGAGAGGTTCAAAGGGAATGAAGGGTTAAAGAGGTGGCGCTGTGTGATCACAAGAAGATCAGCAGTCAACACAATGATTAGCAACAAGATAAAGAAGGATCAGCACGAACATATTTTGTGAATTAAAGCAATCAGCCCGTGAGAAAAAGAAAATTACACTGGAGAAGATTACACAACGAATAGTGTAAGCAGAACTGATTTTCTTAATGATTTTTTGCATACCATTTACAGGCTATTAGGGTGCTATTTATAGCAGTTAACACACTTTCATGATTATAACTTAATTACAATTCTGCCGCGAAGCCTGATTTACATTATTTAAAACTGTGTACATGCAGCACTGGCCACGGTCAATCTTATTTAATCTCTGCCTTGTACAATTTCATGTCCATTGGTTGTTTGATAGAGTGCTTGACCGTGACATGCTTGCGAAATTATTGTGTACCAAATCACAAAATATTCTTCGAATTCCCTAAAATTGATGAGAAAATGTTTGGATTGAGTTCAGGAAACGGAGTAATTGGCTTCCAGCCGTCTCACTGATTCAACTTCGTACAAGTTGAGGTATCTTACTTCCTATTTATATTACTGCTTGTTATATTTTATTTGTTTCTATGCTGATTTTATAAATCAAATGATCTTATGTGCGACACATATGATACGATGTATGCATTGCTGCATATCTAGATTCTTGTAACCACCTAATCATCCGTTATCACCTAAATTTGCCATTTGGTTGTTTTGATATAAATAACCTCAATTGTTGAGACGCAGCATTGCTATTTGATAAAATTCCCAGTAGAAACTTCATTGATAATTCGGTTGTTGCCGTTGTTTAAAATGGAGTTGGCTTAAATCTTAACTTGGATAGTGTTGATTGAGGTCAGCGACTAGTACAAGATTAATACAGAATACGAAGATATAGTGTAATGCTCTACACCTTTTACCTTTTTTTGGACAAAACGGAGAGGGAAAGGGTTAAACGTCTTAGCTCTTAAATGCATCTTTTCCTTTGTAAAGGGTTACAAACAGAATTAAATGGCAGTGATTCTTATATAAAGGGACGAATCCCCACATAAATCTATTATTCTCCCTCCAAACCATTATTTCTATCATCCCAATTTTACGCACCAAGAAAAAACAATCCAACTCTACCCTAATTCTTGAACAATGAGTCATAACCCTGAAGCCTCCGGCTCCAATCCATCATCATCTTCAAAGAAAAAGACTGCATTTGAGTTCATGGATGTAAATGTAGATACTTTAATTAATGAAGGATGCAAACGGTTGAGGGAACAAGTGAGATCAAACAAAAACCTGAACATCCTCACTTTCTACTCTCGACTCATAGCTGCTGCATTTGATGCTATCAATGCTACAATCAATAAACTCAAGCCCGAAATCTTGTTCCCAGCTGTGGAGGATGCTGGTCTATTATCAGTTGAACCTTTTGCTTATGAATATTATTTCATGAAAGCTTGCCACAATTTCAAAGATATTAGAACTACGATTTCATATTCCATTTTGACAGGCTTACCGATTGAAAACATAGATGGTGGTTCAAAGAAGATTCTGATGTGGAAGAAAAACTGTTACAAGGACATAAGGGAAATTGAGCGGTTGATCGATGATAACTTTTTGATGGATTTTCATACCTGGTTTGATGGGTATGTTGTATACGGAGCAATGAATGCAGTGGGTTGCATTTTGTGTTGTTTTTATGATATTATGAAGCTGACAGAGGTGAAAGCTGACGGAGATTTTGTGAGAAGGGCTGAGAATATTTCTAGGTGTTTCGAATCGTTTTATAGAAACTTGATGTTTCTGCATCTAGGCAAACTTGTTGAAAGAGTGAAGGAGCAGAAAAAATCAATAGAAGAATTACACCTGAAGGGTTTGGAAGAACAAAATGCCTTGAGGAAATTACTAAGTATCGATGAAATGCTGATGATAATTCAGGGAGATATTAGTGATAAAGATTACCAAGATGAAGAATGCTTGAATAAATTGCAAGAAGTGGAAGCAATGGCGAAAATACAAGAAGTGGACTTCCAGAAGAAAGTACAAGTAGTGCAGACACAGCAAAAATTGCGAGAAGAAAACTCATGATTGATGATATAACATTTAAATTTGGATAATGTCCTCAAACGAGTTCTTGAGCAAATGTGCGTAATGAAAGTATTATTCTTGGAATGTTGTATAGAAGTTTCAAGGTAGATTCTTTGATTTTACAAAATTCATGGCAGATTCCTTCTATGATCGTATTCTACTTCTTTACATTATAATTGTTAGCAGATTTCGGTTTGTTTGGGTCTGAGATGAACCTCAGAATGAAGGTGGTGTTCAATTGTTTTGGCATTTTTCCTTTTAGCCTTTCATGGTTATTTACTTTATTAATGGTAGCTGTGTGTCAAGTTTTTAGTCATCGCTTCCTTTGTAAGTGCATTTTACAATACAGTACAATGTTTTCAATGTAGCACTTAGTCAACAATTTATTTTATCTCCATATTATAATACAATCTGCATATAGGTTTTTGATTTGTATGTTTTTACTAAAAATAACTTAATTATTTTATGAAAATGTTAGGTAGTGTTTGGTTTATTTTGTGTTTTTATGAGAATTCTATGTATTCATAATATTGTAAATGATTTTCTCTTGTATTGTATAATGTTTTTCATAGTCTGTACATAGCTTCAGCCGACAATATATATAGCAGAAGAAAAAACGAAAAACATATAGGTGGGCTAAACAACAAAGCCCAATGATGTGTTACAAGTCTGAAGCTCATGTGACTTATGTGAATAAGAGATCGGTTTGTTAAAGTGTTGGACCATATACTTTAACACGCCCCCTCAAACCGATCTAGGGTTTTAATGTCTTCATCTCTGCGCCGCCACCAAATACTCTCAGCTCGCATCTTAATCTTTCGAAGTTTTTCCTTGATAATGCTTTAGTAAAGATATCTGCTATTTGATAGAAAGCTGGCACGTGTTTGATTGCAAGTTTTCCAGCTTCCGTTCGCTCTCTGATGAAGTATAGATCAATCTCTATGTGTTTCATCCTTGAGTGTTGTACAGGATTGTTAGACAAGGCGATGGTGCTTTTATTGTCACACCAGAGCACTGGTTTCCTTGTGGACGGAAACCCTAATTCATTGATTAGGGTTTCAACCCAAATGATTTCAGCTGTAGCCGATGCAATCGCTCTGTACTCTGCCTCGGTGCTCGATCTGGAGACAGTAGGCTGCTTCTTAGTGCACCACGAGACTGGATTTGATCCCATGAACAAACAATAGCCAGAAGTGGATCTCCGGTCATCTGGGTCGTTGGCCCAGTCTGCATCACTGTAAGAACTCAAATTCATGTCTTTTCCTGCTTTAATTGTTATTCCATAGTCCATAGTTCCACGTAAATAGCGTAAAATTCTCTTGACAGACTTCCAATGCTCACTTAAAGGGTTAGCCATGAACTGACAAACCTTATTTACACTAAAACAGATTTCAGGTCTTGTGATAGTTAGGTATTGTAGTGCTCCAACGATACTTCTGTATTGTTTGCTGTTGTCTATGCTATCACCCCTGTGTTTTGATAATCTTAAATTACTTGTCATGGGGGTAGAAATTGGTTTGGCTTGATCCATATTAGCTCTTTTGAGAATCTCACATATGTATTTCCTTTGAGACAAGAAAATTTCTGAATTTGAATTTCTTTGAACTTGAATGCCTAGGAAATAGTCCACCTCTCCCATGTCTCTTATAGCAAAAAAATTATTTAGATGCAATATAATTCTGTTGATCTCTGTGCTGTCATTTCCAGTTATGAGAATGTCATCAACATAGACAAGTATGTATACATATTTTTGATTGTGGATTCTGATGTATAAAGAATTATCAGATTTAGTGGCTATGTAACCCATATCTGCCAGGGTATTTTTTAATTTGACATACCAAGCTCTTGAGGCTTGTTTCAGACCATAAATGGCTTTGTTTAATTGACAAACATGATTTTCTTTGCCTCTGCATTCAAAACCTTTTGGCTGCTGCATGTAGACTTTTTCCTGTAATTCTCCATTCAGAAATGCATTACACACATCTAATTGTCTTATATCCCATCCATTCTGAATAGCTATGGTTAGAACAACCCTTATGGTGGTAGGTTTAACAACAGGGGAAAAAGTCTCATTAAAATCAAATCCATATTTTTGTGAAAAACCTCTTGCAACCAGCCTAGCCTTGTGTTTGATTATATTTCCTTCAGCATCTTTCTTCAATTTATAAATCCACTTACATCCCACAATATTTTGTCCTTTTGGTGTATTGACAAGGTCCCATGTTTTGTTTCTCGTCAATACTTCATATTCCTCATTCATGGCCTTGCGCCAGGATTCATGTTTGACTGCCTCTTCATATGTGAGTGGTTCAATAGTGTCTGCATCCTCTGTAGTTGCATTGTAGATTTTTGGTTTAAAGATGCCACTCTTGGCTCTTGTAGTCATATGATGCCCAAGTGGTTGACTAGGAGCATTATCCTCATCCCTTTCTGTGTCTGGTGAGTCATCTTCACTATCCTGGTCCTGGTTGCTGTTGTTGTTGTCACTATCAAAACTTTGATGTGGGTTGTCTTCTTCACTTAAATGTTCACTTGTGCTGTACCCAGACCTGGTGCTGGAGACAGTGGGAGTTGCCACAGTCATTTCAGGCGTCACATTGTTCTCATGTTGCCAGGTGTCTTCAGTTAATATAGGAATAGTTCCCACAGTGGTTTTAGATTGGACATCACTAGCTTTACCTTTGTTTTTCTTTTCTGCAAAAGGAAACACTTGTTCATTAAAAACAACATGTCTAGATATAAAAACTTTTCCTTTCTCATCTAAGCACTTGTACCCTTTTTGATTGTCTGCATAGCCTAAAAAAGTACAAGGGCTTGATCTTAAGGAAAGCTTGTGGTTGTTGTAGGGTCTGAGGCATGGAAAACACAAGCATCCAAATGTTCTCATGAATCTGTAATCTGGTTTCTTATCAAACAGAATTTCATGAGGACATTTGTGATGTAGAACTTTGGTTGGCATCCTGTTGATCAAATAAACACTTGTGTTAAATGCCTCAGTCCAGTATTTCAAAGGTAAGGAAGACATAGACAACAATGTTAATCCTGTTTCAACAATGTGTCTATGTTTTCTTTCCACAATGCCATTTCGTTCTGATGTATATGGGCAAGTAGTTCTGTGAGTGATGCCTTTTTGGCTGAACACATGTTTGAGAGGTAAAAACTCACTGCCCCCATCTGTTTGTATAGTTTTAATGTTGCTGTTTAACTGTTTTTCAATGAAGTTCATAAACTGTAACATTACACTGTATGTATCTGATTTGGCTTTGAGAAAGAAAATCCATGTGTACCTGGTATAAGCATCAACAATTGATAGATAGTACCTGTGTCCCTGTCTTGAACATAGTGGTGCAGGACCCACAAGTCTGCTGTAACTAATTCAAGAGGCTTAGAGTATACAGTTTCAGATTTTCCAAATGGTAATTTATGGCTTTTGCCAAGTTGACAATGTGAGCAAATAGTTGGGACATGTGAGTTTTTAAAAGAAATATTATTGTCTTTTAATATTTGCATTACAATATCATAACTAGGATGTCCAAGTTTACAATGCCAAGTATTAATATCATTCAGAACACAATTGTTACTCTCAGAACTGTCAGAATCATTCTGATTAACATTACTAATTTGAATGTTAGCATTGCAACACCATGTGTTATCTTCTTTACCCAATCTTGGTTGCAAGTTGTTGAATCTGTATAGACCATTACTCAGCCTACCCTGTAATAATATGTCCTTGCTCAGCAAGTCTCTAATTAAGCAATATTGAGGGTGAAACTCAAAACATACCTTGTTATCATTAGTAAATTGGGACACACTAATCAGGTTTTTCTTAACAGTAGGTACTCTAAGAATGTCATTAAGATACAGTTTTCTTTTTCCTTGAATGTACCCTGCCCCAATATGAGATATATTCATAGTTTCACCATTGCAAGTATGTATAACTTGTGTACCTGTATAGTTCTTGTTACCAAGATTCAAATTCTGAAGGTTGCTGGTTAAGTGATTGGTAGCTCCTGAGTCTGGAAACCAATCTTCAGTGTTTATGTCATCAGTCTTTGTATTATCATCACTGCCACTTGCTTGAGATGTAGAACCTTCAGAATTTGTTCTGCCTTGATAATTGGCTTGTGCCATATTTGCATTCATGCCTCTCTGGCCACCTTGACCTTGTTGAACATTGTTGACATTAGTGTTAAATCTAAAATAACACCTGTTGGCTGTGTGTCCTGGCTTGTCACATATCTGACATTTTACTCTGTTTGTGTAGTTTTATCTGCCCCTTCCTCTGGCTCTTTGACTGGGATTGCCTCTTGGTCCTTGCTGGTTGCCTCTGCCATAGCCAGGTACACTTCTTGATTGGTCAACGTTTCTTGAATTATATGCCAGATTTATACTAAATTCACTTTGAACAGCTTTTCTTTGATCCACCCTGCCTTCATGAGCTAACAATGCTGAATAAACTATTTGAATGTCTGGTAAAATAGGCTGTGTAGCTATATAGGTCACAAGAGACTCATATTCTTCATCAAGGCCATTTGTCAACGTTAAAATTTGTTCACTGTCTGAAATGTTGTGGCCAACTGCTTTGAGCTTGTCACATAGGGTCTTTACTTTAGAAATGTACTCACGCATACTCATGTCTCATTTTCTTGCATTCTGAAATTCTCTCCTGTAGTGCATGATTCTTGCCGCAGACTGAGAATTGAAAATTTGTTGAATTGTTGACCAAATCTCATGAGATGATTTACACCCTATGACCTGTGATAACAAGTTGACACTGATTGACGACAGTAGCCAAGAAGATAGTAAGTTGTCTTGTTTTTGATAGTGGATGAATTCAGGATTGTTAACCATGTTGTTTTGTGCATCAACTATCATTGCAGGTGGAATAAGTCTGGTTCCATTGACATAATCTTGAAGGTCATATCCCTTCAAGGCTGTTTCAATCTGGAATTTCTATAACAAGAAGTTATCTTCGTCGAGTGGGATGGTGATAACATGGCTTTTTGGCTTTACAAGGGGCTGAGAAGGTGGTGTTGGTCCATTAGGATCTGTCCTTGTCGGTGCAGAGGATACTTCAGAACTTCTTTCTGCCATGGTTTGTTCAGAAGTGATGAACAATGAATGTGGCGAGGTCACTGCTACTGTGGTGACAGCCGATTCAAGAAAAATAGAGGGAAAAAAATGTATATACAGTAGTTCTTGATTCTAAAAGATTCAAGAATCACTGGTTTACAGCGGAAAAGAAATCAAATGACGAGATAGAAATCTCTGATGATCAAAAATGGACTGATGCAGCCGGCTGTGAACAAGATTTGCAGCCAGGCACGGCACTGTTCAGAACTGGTAAGAACAAACACTACACGATCAGGAAAGGATGCTCTCCTATGATGATGTTTTTCTGAGGAGACTAGCACATCATCCCTCTTTCTGAATCATAAAATGATTTTATTATGTCGTTTGGCTATAGGGCTCTGATACCATATGAGAATTCTATGTATTCGTAATATTGTAAATGATTTTCTCTTGTATTGTATAATGTTTTTCATAGTCTGTACATAGCTTCAGCCGACAATATATATAGCAGAAGAAAAAACGAAAAACATATAGGTGGGCTAAACAACAAAGCCCAATGATGTGTTACAAGTCTGAAGCCCATGTGACTTATGTGAATAAGAGATCGGTTTGTTAAAGTGTTGGACCATATACTTTAACAGTTTTTAGTTTTTAGTTTTCAGGATTAATTATAAAAATTGGAAAGATTTGAAGTATATAGGAGACGACGGATCAAATGCGAAGAGAGTGACGGAGAGGACCACGGGATGGTGGATAGATAAAAATTTTATCGTCCTTCCGTTGTTTCTCAAAATATGGAAAATAATAAAAAGCTGTTTTTGGTTTTGTGTTTTAACTCCGTTTTGTAAAACGACCGTTTTCACGATATGCGTGCGTCGTCGGTATTATATTTCATGAAATTAAAAAGTATGGCAATATTAAATGTTCAAAATTTTATTACCTTTGTTTTTTTTAATTTGTTGCATTCAACTTGCCTTCTAAACAATTTGAACTATTCGATTTGTCTTGGCATCTGATTTCAAGACTTTTTATTTGAAATTTTGTTTTGGTTTACAAATTATATACCACATTGAATTTGTATGTAATATTATTTTCAGAAAACTTTAGAGGCTAATTTATAATATGAAATGTTGATACATTTTCTTTATCTACTATCAAAACTTATAATGGTGTTCTTCAAGTATTCTCTTACCTTACCCTAAAAAGAGAAGGAAATTTGTGTGTTTTGTTCAAATTGCAGTAAATGCTTGAAGTTTATAAAAAGCAGTAAAATTTCCCCAATTTCATATGCTTATTTCTAGTTTTCCGTATCCAATATTTCGTACTAGTTGCAAGTCTGTAACGGCCCTAAATCCGAGCTACCTGAGTTGACTAAATACAACACACGTCCAACCCAAATAACACAGAAATACGAACCATTAATAGAAAGAAGTTAGAAGATGAGAATATAGGAAGAAAGAAATATTAGAATAGAAGAAAACGAAGATCACAACTCACAGCGGAACGAATAAAATATATTATATAACATAAGCTTTGAAATACAAATCTGTTTGGTACATATATACATACCATCATCAGAGTACACATAACATTTGATTCAGCGGAAGTAACTCTAAATAACTAATGTTGAAGCCTCCTGCTTCAAGCTCCTCCAAGTGTATCTATAAAAGCCTGAAACACTTGACTGCCCGTACAAATTTGGGCACCCAAGAGTTTAGGAAAAACAAAACAAAATAAACTCTGGGTCAGTCATGGGACTGGTGTAAGTAAACTCCAACCACTTGTTTAACTTTCAAAACCTTTTTCGAAAGAAAAGATAATAGTAAGACCAGCCCACACATAAACACGGACGGTTTTTACCTTACTATAACCCAAAACACTTTGATACGAATATCCAGTGATATTATAATAATGTCTACATCAAGTAAATAACCAAATAGCAGAACGCTTGCATCTCACGCTCCACATATATAGTATAAAATCAAAACCCGCATGGCGCTTATTGGAGATTGGATTTCTAACATGACAAGGTATGGGACCACCTTCCGATGATGTATCTCTAGAGGCGAATACACCTGGGTTCAACAAGAACGTCTTGCAACCCGGCCCACACATGACCGACCACTCATTTCGCTTGAGTGTATCGAATGTATATCACCAACGGTTGGACTCAAACCACCGTTTCCCGAATGGGCAGAATCGATAGATTTAGAAACAAAAGGAATTTCTCTAGATAGGTGATTATACACCCTAATGGGTGCGACCCACATAGCCATGCTGCCTGCCCGATTTTTGTCCTTTCCCGGTTGTTGAGGCCTGAGGCTATGAATACTTACCATTCATTGATAGCACAATCACTTTGAATGCCACATTGTCAGATCCGTTAATCACTAGTTAAGTTTGCACAAATATTCTGGATATTATGCTAAGGGATAAATCCGTTGCAACCATATATATTCGTACAGACCAACCCATTTGATCATTGGAAATACTTTGTCAGACATCCGTCCATTTACGTTCGTTCTGGGATTGAACGAAACCGAAGGCACAATTTCTATAAATAGAAAAGCCCTTGCACTTTACTCCGTCTTCAATATATTCAGCATACTTGGTTCGCAACGCTTATGCCGATACGGAGTGGTTCTTCGGATAATAATCCAACCGGTCTCTCCATATTGACAACGATGGTCAAAACTTCGATAGTCTGTGATTTAACTATCGAATAGAAACAAGTGTTCATCCAACATATCAAACAAATCACTGGGCTCTTTAATTAATATTTCATTAATTAAATCTCTTCTTCATTTCCTTTATCAATATTTGTTAACCAAATATTTTCAATAATCATTTCGGCCTCTTATGCCATTTGGATAACGTTTCCAAATATCAACTTCTTCTATTTTCTATATATTAGAAAATATCTCTATTTGCAATTGAAAACAATTTCAATCACTTATCTCTATTCCGACTATTTTAATTATACTCAGGAAATATTCACTTGTTATATTTCCAAAATTCCATCACTTGGGTTTAAAACGAATGTTGTGTAAAACATCGTTACAACAACCCAAAATATTTTATTCAACTAACTCTTTTCAAACACTTCTCTTCGAGACTGGATCTTGCTATTTTTCCATTAAAAATGAAA
The DNA here is from genome assembly GCA_030737875.1 of Allium sativum. Classification (NCBI taxonomy): domain Eukaryota; kingdom Viridiplantae; phylum Streptophyta; class Magnoliopsida; order Asparagales; family Amaryllidaceae; genus Allium; species Allium sativum. The sequence goes on from CM060920.1 coordinate 253,450,275, forward strand.
TCAATCAAGTTGGGGTAAAACTACCTCTCAGATCTTAACTGGAAACATCCTCAACTTCGAAACGGCAAAATCACTAACCTCGAATAAACACACTATACAATCCAATTGTTCATTTTTAAAACATGTATAAAGTTTGTTTTCTATTTCTAATTTATAGATTTCCCTTTTTGTTTACAATATTCGATTTTTATATTCACTTACCTATCGAATTCAATACGTCGATACAATGATTTCTAATTATCAAAATATCTTAAAAATATTCTAACTCCTTAAATTTCCGGAAAATTTCGCCATAACCTCCCCTGTATCGGGAGCATCGGGAAATTTCAAATAGCTTCCCGGTAACTTCTTATCTCAAAAAGAAAAAGAAAAAGCCAAGCGGCTTGCCGATACGGCGCATAAAACCTCATATATGAATTAAACATGTACCTTTTTGTCGAGCACATAAATCTTCATATACTCCATCCCATATCTGTTTAACACCTGTTCACCTGTTTCCAATTCAATTCAATACCATCTAATCGTTTGAATTCAGTTTCGCTCATTTATTCTTTAAATCGGCCATTTTGCCTACTTTACTCCTTTGTTTGAACATAGCATTTTCAAACAAAATATTTAGCTTGCTCATAACCAAATTGCGTTTCAATTTCAATTCTAGTTTCCTTTTTGATTTCGAATATAAATTTTCAAATCGAATTTACTTATTCAAACCTCAATACCCCTTCGAAAACTCATTAACTAATTTCTATTCAATTTAGTTAATTCTATTCAATAAATCAAAATCTGGTTTCTGTTTCAAAAATCATATTCATTTAAACAACTTGAATTCACATATATTTTACAACTCAACTCTGAAATTTTCTAAATAGCAAATTTCGGATTTTTTCCCCCTTAAAATCCTTTTATAACATTAAATAAACCATTGTGGTTCTAAAACGATTCTGGCGCTGTTTTTCTGAAAATTTGATTTTGATATAACTCAAAATATATACGACGAAATCCAGATTTTTCTCCTTCATTAGAAAACTATTATCAAATCGTTCCAGACGTTTCTTGTTTCGAAGAATTCCGACCCCAATTGAGTTCTGTATGCTCAATTGAAGTTCGAGTCGCCAATTTACGAACTGCAGCGCTGCGGCGAGTTCGTTTTAATTATATTTATATATATAAACCTTTAAACTTCTTTAAAATGAATTCAACTTCATTTAACTCTATTTGAATTCCTTGATTCAAATTCCAATCTCACTTTTATTTGAATTCTATATTCAAATTCCAATTCCTTTTCTATTTGATATTCAAATTCAATACTTGAATTTCTATTTCAATTCCATATTCAAATTCAATACTTGAATTCATTTGAATTCTCTTATTCAAACTCTATATTAAAATTCCATTTGAACTTCTATATTCCAATTTCTATATTTGAATTCTATTGAAATTCAAATATTCAAACTCCTTTTTAAATTCTATATTCAAAATTCCATAGTTTAAAACCCATTTGAATTTCATATTCAAATCCCATAGATTAAATCCTATTTGAATCCAATTTGAATTCCTTATATTCAAATTTCATTTTCCATTTCCATTTGAATTCTAATATTCAAATTCATTTCCAACCCCATTTGAATTCTAATATTCAAACTTATTTTTTTCACCATTTGAATTTCTTCACTCAAATCCATTTGAATTCCCTTGAATTCAAATTCCATTTCAAAACCATTTGGATTTCCTATTTTGAAATCCTATTTGAAATTCTATTTCCAATTCTACTTTGAAAATCCTATTTCAAAGTTTATTTCAAATTCTATTTTGAAATTCTACATTCAAATCTCTATTTGAATTTCTTTATTCGGATTCCTTTGAATTCAAATTTTATTTTAATTCCTTGAATTCAAATTCTATTTTCCATTCTAATTTCGTCTATTCAAATTCTATTTGAACTTCTATTTGAATTTCTAATATTCAATCTCCTTTTAAAATTCAAATATTTAAACTCCCTTTTCTAATTCTACTAATCAAATGTTATACTCAAATTTCATTTGAGTTATATATTTAAAAATTTCATTTCACATCCTATTTTGAAATTTCATTTCAAATTCCAATTTCACGCTTTCGTTTATAACTTCGTTATAAAAGAACTGTTTATAAACTTCGCTTATAAAGAAACTACTTGTTTTATTTTTTTCCAAAAAAACATGTTTATATTTTATTTCCATTTAAAATTCAAATTCTATTTAAAAATAGAATTTTCCCTTTTAAATCTCAAATATCCTCCCACGATATGTTTAAATATCATTACTTAAGCCCAGTGATAAAACACACAAAGCAACCAATCATTTATTTTTCTAACACATCATATATAACAATATATATGCAAACAAATAAACAAACAGATAATATATTTTTGAGGAATCCAGTTGGATTCCTCCAACCTGTTTTCCTGCATCCACAGATGTTAGCACATAAATAATACCCATTCTGCTTCGTGGCAGAATATCGCGGTATAGAAGGTCATCCACTAATCATAGCGTGGGGCGTATAGGGTAATCATTCGCTATGAAACTGCGGGCATCCGCTAATGAGACTGCGGGAATCCAACCAATCAATCAACCCAATATATATATATATATATATATATATATATATATATATATACAGCCTAAATAACTAATATATATAAAATAACCAGAAAGCATTCACACAAGCAACAAACAATTATTTTTAATGAAATAAAAATAATTCTAAAGGTGAGTGAGATTTACTCACCGGGATTTTATTTGTAGAATATCCAATGCAGCCAACTTTATAGATTTCACGATGATTCCTTCATATGTCTGTTTTTTTTTCCAATGTAAACAATATTAATAAAATTCCAGTTATCTAAGCATACCGATTTTATTTAATAAATAAATTTTGACATGTAAACCAATCCTAGATTAACCTTACTTTCATATTCAAATGACTTATCTAAAATTTTAATTCTTTACAATAATTTCTTTAAATTAGTTATCAACCTATAAACCGATGTCATAATAAACATTTAAATTCTAATTCAAAAATACCTTACTGCCAATGAATCCTTCATCCCAACTTTACATTTTAATTTCAAACTTGAATTAAAAATAAATTTCTAATTGACTAGTGATGAATTAATTTAAATTAGAAGATTACCCTAAGCCATTGTCTAATTTCCTTCTTCCTTCCAGTTCTGACTATCACCAAACCCTACTTCCCATTAATGCCAACACAGCTCCGCTTTCTTCCCTGGAACCACGACCATTTCCCACCATTTCGAGGTCACCGTGTCCTTAGCGGCAAACCCTCCTCACCATTGTCGAGCAGAGGTGCCTCGTGAGTTCACCGAGCTCCTCAAAAATCTGAACCCTTCTGACAACCCTAAATCACCAGTCCTAGAGCCATCGCAACTCCTTGTTGATCGAATCCCCTTTTCCCAAATCTTCGAATGAACTTGCGAGCGCCTTGACTCCGGTCCTTTCCATCCATCGCGACGAACCCTAGGCAGCACTCGAGATTATCGAGCTCCAGGAAGTAACTTCGATCGCGAGCGCTTCCAGTCCTTGGTCAAGCTTCCGGGAACTCCACGGCTTCGATTGCGATGCACGATTTTTGATTTTCGTGACTTAGAAGAGGAACGAGAGCAAAGGATTGAAGGTCTGGAATGGGATGGAAAAAGGAAGCGCGGTCATTTATATAGGTGTGAACTGAGACAAACATACTAAAGCCATTAATCTGTTGTCTCATTGATATTGAGGGGGAGAGACAGATTTTACTGCTCGAGGAGAAAAGAGCCTGCGCAAATATAATTTAGGGTGGCTGATGTTTTGAATGTGTAGGTCGGCTCTGATATTTTTTTTTTCTTTTATTATTTATATTGATTTTATTTTAATTAAATAATTAAAATATTTCGCGGTCCTTAACTAGTAATCCCGAACCACTATTCAACCGTGACGACCGATGTTTCCAACGTTATTCACTATTCTGAATTCAATGAAATAGATTATACAATTTAATTTGAACGTATATGTAAAATAGCCATATTAAATCATTTTAAATTCAAAATAAATAAATTCTTCATCAATGAATTTCTATTATCATCGTTCAGTTTTATCTTCGAATTGAATTATTTCAAACTTCTCGTATTTCGATAATTATCAAAATAAATCGTATTTCGATTATTTAAACAATAACCCAATAAAATACCATCTATATTATAAATTCAATATTTAAAACTATACTAAATATTTAAGATAAACTGTTCAAAAATCTGGGTCGTTACAAAGTCCAATGGATCATAAGATATTTCTAAAATTTTTATCCACATATGGTGAGCTTAATGGGCTCTTCACTTCTAAGTTCCTTCCTATTTAGTTAACATATACAAATGTAGTTAAGAAGGTTACGATAATTATTACTGCTATAATTTTACAAATAGCGTCAGTTTGCCATTTTTACTCTTAAGTCAAAACTGCATATTATTACTGAATTGTCAACTAGCATACCGACGAACAGGTCATCAATTCACAATAGTAATGATAAATTACAATTTTTCTAAAATAAAATAAAAAGAGATAATTAGAGAGAATGACAAATTTAAAGGAAAAAACCCGAAGTACACCAAGTTTCATTTTTAGTTTGAAGGACAAACTTAAAAAAAATTAATTTAAAAGAAAATGCTAAATACGACTAGCATTATATTTAGTTTTACAATATATAGAACGCTAGCTGTACTTAGCATTGTCTTTCAATCTAATATTTTCTAAAGTTTATCCTTCAGCCTGAAGGAAAAACTTAACATCCTTGAGTCTAAATGTCTTTTAGAGTTTGTCCTTGTATCTGTTTTCCAATAATAGAAAACCTTTATATTCTTACTAACCATAATGGTTCTTCATCTTACATTCTGATCACTTCCACTTTATAAGAAACCACATGTGAGCAAGAGAGGAAATGCAAGTAACATCACTTTGAAACTGAATTATTAAACTAAATTTGATTATTTGGCTGACTCAATATGAATGTAGTATAACAAATTTTTATGAGCACCCCTTTTGCACCTGAATGAGGGCCAAACATTTATTATTAAATAAGTTAGTGGAGGGAGAGAGAGTTAGTAGGAGGAGAGATAAACGGGATTGTGTGGTGGAAATCAGGGAAGCTAAAGGGGTGCTCTTGATCCTACACACACACACACACAAGTAGACTAGTTCTATTCACATCGATTTTCTTTTTTTAAATGCGACGCTAAAACGCTGAACTTTGTGTTGTAGACCACCCCATAAGTGACCAACCAACACAAGCCTTACTAGCTCCGACGGCTAATAGAAAAGCAGTCGGTGACTAGTAGCACAAAAATGTATCCCGTCACATATGAGTATACTTTAAATATAATCACAATTAAATATAATCACAAATTAAGGTGTCCTTGGTAAAATTAAGGAAATGCCTTATTGCCAATCGTGCAAATGATTATGTAATTTAACTGTTGTAATAAGGTAGCGTTTGATTTTCCAACTGGGCAGTTGAAGTTAGCGTCTGCGTCGGACGCGTCAGACGCGTCAACAGTGGGACCCACGCATTTGCCCCTTCCAGCTGAACGGCTGAAAAGTTAGCCTTTGCGTCGGATGCGTCAGACGCGTCCGACGCGACTCTGCCCCTTCCCTTTTCCCTCTCCCTATATATATTCCACCCATATCAACACTACATCACCATACTGTTTGTCCATTTTCCTCTAGTTCTTCAACCAATTATGGCAGATAGTGACGAATCTGATATTGAAGATTTGCAAGATGTGGTAGATATTCAAGAAATTTTGGCTAATCAAACACGAGAAAGTAGAAGAATACACAATTCCTTAAGTTCCGGCCTCGCTTGTGTTCATGAAATACTAGCAGGACATGTAGATCGTTGTCATAGCAATTTTCGAATGAAGCGATTATGTTTCAGATCCTTGTGTGAACGGTTAGAAAATTACGGGTTGGAGCGCTCAATGCACATAACGGTTAAAGAAATGGTGGCTTTATTCCTATATACTATTGCATTGGCCCTCCCTATAAGGCAGGTTGCTGAGCGGTTTCAACGATCAAATGGTACGATTAATGTTATTTTTCATAAAGTTTTGGATTCAGTTTTCTTATTGGTAGTCGATATTATTAGACCGGCCGATTCCCATTTTAACCGAATCCCAGAACAAATTCGTTCTTCACCCCAATATTATCCTTTCTTTAAAAATTGTATTAGGGCTATTGATGGGACACGTGTGATGACTCACGTGGGTCAAGAAGATATGCAACGTTTTGTAGGGTGGAAAGGATCTGCTACACAAAATATTATGGCTGTTTGTGCGTTTGATTTAACTTTTACGTTTGTAAGAGAGGGATGGGAAGGAACTGCGCACGACGCCAAAGTATTTCGGGAAGCTATAAATAATCCGGATCTTAATTTCCCTCATCCTCCAGCTGGACAATATTATTTAGTGGATTCAGGATATCCACTAATGGAAGGATATATAACTCCTTACCGATCCGTGAGGTATCATATACCAGACTTTAGTGACACACGAAATGAACCGAAGTTAGAAAATGAAATTTTCAACTACTATCACTCTAGTTTGCGTATAGCTATTGAAAGAACATTTGGTATCTGGAAGAAAAAGTTTGCCATCTTACGTAACATGCAGACGTATCCATATCATGTTCAAGTACAAATTGTTACTGCAGCAATGGCTATTCACAACTACATCAGAAAATACAACGCTGGCGATCCAGATTTTATGCCATATGATGACGACCCTGATTTAGTGCCAGACGAATACCTCGAAGAATATTACAGTATATCAAATCGCGAAAACAGAGATCAAGAACCCGTTCAAAGAACCAGAACAACAGCCACCATGGCGATAGTACGAGACAATATACGAAACGAACTAGTTGCCGCGGGAATGCATTAAGAAGTTTCGTTGTATTATGTATTTTATATTTGCATTTTAAATTCTGCAATTTGTTTTCCGCAATTATGTATTTTTATTTCTGCAATTTGTATTCTGCAATTTGAATTCTGCAATTTGTATTCTGCGTTCTATTATTCTGCTCAACAATAAACACAAACAAATACAAACAATTAAAAATAATATATACAAAAAGAATAAAATAATAACTCTGCTCCTTCCAAAATGCCCCTTTCGTAAAAGAACACATTCCTCGTTCCCAACAATTCCCCTTCAAATGTTCCTTCCAAATGCCCCTTCCCATTCAAAATCAAACGGACCTTAAATGTTATTTGTATCGATTACTATAAAAGAATTTTGGTTTCCTTAAACAGCTTTGGCAGAGGCGCAACAAAGGGGATATTTTTCTCTATTTCAAACTGAATTCGAAGTCGATGTGGGAGAGCTTTGCTCGTACGTTTTCTTTTTACGCGACTATGAAAACATGGAAATTTTCGTCATCATATGTACATCATTTTTTTTATCCATGTCGTTCTTGGATCTTTGTGACTGCGTTTCCATTGATTTCTTGTAATATGTCTAAACCTTCCCTATGCATTCTCTATGCCTAAAACTTCTCTATATCTTTCCTTCTTTAATTTTCATAAATTGCAAAATATAGTATTTACCTATGCCTTGCGTTTGCCATTATGCCAACCCGTCATTCACGACCTTATGATTCTTTTTTCTAATCATTGCAAAAATTTCAAAGAACATAAACAACAGATTGTTAGGCTGAAATAACATAAAATAATAAGTAGAGCTATCTGTTTTAATTATAACTTTAAGAACTCACATAAGAAGGGATAAAATATAATACTACTTACAATAGTAATAATTAACCAAACTAGATAATAATGATAAGCGTTGTGACATCAAACTAAAGTGAACACTTCCATAATAAATGATCCAACATAAGCATGTAGTATTTAAATAATAGTCGTTAAATTAAATGATATAACTTCATCGATTCATCACCATAATTGCTACACACTAAGTATTTCCCTGATGTCCTATCAACCTACCACTGATGATGAAAACGGGGATATCAGAAGGACATGACATACGCATGCAACATCCTGTATTTTTTTCTTGTAGTCATATATTTAATTAATTTATTTCTTAAATATTTATTTGGAATATTAATGGATTTATAATATAGAATTCGTTTACATAACAAAGTTTGAACGTTAAATTTATATTTAATTATAAATAAGCTCGTAACATCGCGGTAGTTCATAATATTACGTTTTAAACTTTAATCGAATATACGGAATCCATTTTAAGTCGGAATTCTTTGAAACAAGAATCATTTGAATCTATCTGATTATAATTTTCTAATGAAAGAGAAAATTGGAGATTTCATATTATAGATTGTGAGTCACGTCCAAGTCAAATTTTCAGAAAGTCACCATGGAGTCGCTTATAAACTATAGCAAATTAATTTTATATATTTAAATTGATTTGAAAGGAAATTGTATGTAACTTGATATAACAATCGAATTAAGACGCGAAAAGAATTCCTTTGAATTCGTATTAATGTTTAGAGTCAGGATAGGTATATGGTTCGTTATTTTTGGAGACTAACTATTTTGGTGTACAAAATAGCGTTGTTTTGTGTGTAAAATATATCATTATGAGAGAACAGTCTCAAAACGCGACAAAACTTAGAGCGTTGGATTTATATGTGTAAGTTATTTTAGGATTTCAATATTCGTAGCGATCGGACCTACCGGTTGTTCGTACAAATAATAAATGCTTAGATTTTTATTTAATCGTTTTATCCGTTTAATTTGGAATTAAAGAATAGTCGATTTTCCAACAAACTCGGATTTCAACAAAATTAATTTTATTAAATCAGTGATAATTAATTATTGTAGTATTTCAAGTTTCAAGTTAATTGGATTTATTTTATGATCGTACGCAATTTAAAAGCGTGTCAATTCACATTGTGAATTATAAAGGAATTTTCATAAAACGATCTCGGAATTCGACGAAACCTATTCCATTGTATCTAGAAACCTATATCCCTAAACACATGGTCAAACCCTAAATATCCTACGTGCGTGGTCAACAAACAAACTGCCGCCTTCTAAATTAAACCAACGACCAAGAAGCTCCCACAATCCTCTCTCCACTTTTCTCTTAATCCATGTACCGTTGCACGAAATTCATAACTACAAAAATGTTCATCTTGCCGAGATCTTTCAACTAGATGGTAATGATCGAAAATTACGCACTATGCTACCTTTGCACGAAATTCATAACTGCAAAAATGTTCATCATGCCGAGATCTTCCAACTAGATGGTAATGATCGGAAATTACGCACTATGCTGATTGGAATTGGCCTCGAAATGGTCGGGGTTCGAAGTCGAATTGGAGGAATAAGGAGACATTGAGTTGCGTGGGATTCAGGGTGGTTATAACCGACCTTGAGGCGCTTGAGGTGGCGCATACTGATCATCTTCCGATTGGCCACTGGTGGCGCGGTGGCAAGAGTTTGAAGACGTTCTTGGTGTTTTCGTGCGTATGATGAAGCCTGTAGAACGAACGAAACAGAGAACAATGAGTAAAGAATTAAGTCGGCCCTATATTTTTATTTGAAGTTAATCGACCTTAGCGTTATAAACAAACATAATTTAGTCTATTAATAATTTAATTAGGGTTAATAATTTAATTAAATCGTGTTAATTATAATGTGTATAACTTTCTATTGTATTAACAAAATCCGAAAAAACAAATTACACTGGAATCGTGGTAACGAGCAGAACATTATGGAACTAATCTGGAGAGAGTGGGAGACAATGGGAATTTATAGTTAAATTAAACGACTATTTAATTTAACTATAATTGAACCGTTTCAACAATAAACGGAATCAAAGTAAGTATAACTCACTCAGTTTTAACCCACTTATATTTTATATAAGTCAGGGTTTATTTTGTGTGCAATGGTTGATAATTGTTTATTGTATGATAAATGTTTATATATATATTGGATGAATTGGTTGAATTACATGTTAGTTTAATTTAAATGAAATCTAATCGTTATTTTAACGATTATTTCCAAACGAGGTAACATACCTTATTGGTTACGTTTATAATAATATAAACATGTTAAATTAATAGTTGGATGCTTGGGTTGTTGTTATTGGTTGATTATTGAAATTATTAACTGAACTGTTTATTTCTGTTTATCAAGGTAATAAATATATTATCGTATTGAATGAATGATTTTATTTGAGGTAACCTATTTGGATGTAGGGAAAAACAGGTTGGAAGGATCTAATTGGATTCCTCAAATTTTTTGTCATTTTCGCATTCCAATTATATGAACTATTTAACCAATCTGATAGATGATTGATTGGTTTGTTGATTGTTGAATCGTTATTCAACGTTTGTTATGATATTAACCAATGGGCATCATTGGATGAGTAATTGGCATCAGATGGCCTAAAATCCATCGTTTTATAGATGTTGATTTATCGTTTGGTGAATCGACAGTAATGAAGTTATAACATTTATTTTATAACCGAAGATATCTTTTAAATCTATTAGCTTGAATAAAAGTTTATTAAAAGGAAATAAATATTATTATTTGTTATTTAATTTTGTAAGTAATTATAGAATGGTTTTGTAATGCAAATTCTTATATTAATAAGATTTATGAGCAAACAAGTAGAAATTAAGCTAAAGGTTAAAAGTGTGATTAATTATTTCTAAGAGACAATTTAATGGAATCATTTAAATTAATTGTATTATTAATTAATATAAAAAAAGACTAATTGGAATTTGTTAATGAGATAACCACAGTTTGAGTTGACTGAGTCAATTATTTCAATAAAAATTGGTTATTTGATAAATTTGTTTTTAATTAATCTAATGAAATAGTTTAACAAATATTTGTTTTAAATTTAGTAAGATTTTAAAAAGAAATTTACTACGTATTCTAATTAATAAAGAAATTAACTACTACAGTAGTTAACGACGAGGTAAATTTTTAATTTAATAAATAATAATTTAAGTGATTACTATTTAAATGAAATTCATATATGTAAGTAATCGAGTTTGGAATGAAAATTCGTTGAATTGTGAAAGGAGTTTATGAATGGATTTTATCGTAAAACCTGAGAGTTATAAACGAAGTTATAGAAGAGATTTTAAGTGAATATGATAGCTTAAAATAAATGTTTACTTAATATTTGAATTAAGTTATAAGAAATCGAGATAAAAAGGTTTTATATTTAACTTTAGTTTTATAAATGAGGTTTATAAAAGGGTATGAAGCTAAAACGTTGAGTTTAAATTAGTGTTATTTAAAAATGGAATTAACTAAAATAAACGAGTTTTGGAATTATTTTTCCAATACAATCAAAGATATTTTCTTAAAATAGAAAATGGAGTAATATGGGTAGATAAGGAGTTAAGATAAGAAATTAAAGAATTAGAACCTAACAAGAGGTTGGTTGAGTTGAGTGATATTCTCAGTGTTAATCTGATGTTGATTTCGGTTTTTGGGGTTGATACTAAGGGGATTATTCTCTTACCAATTTATGGCCAGAGACTAATAAATTTTGAAGTACAGAAATGTATGAATAAGAAATATAAATGTTTCCAACTATATAAAGGTATAAATTGAAGTCGAAATAAGAACCTAAAATGGATTAAAATAGTAAAAATAAATAAAAGGGGTTTGAGAAATTATAATAATAATTCCAAAGTAACAGAAATAAATGGATTTGAGAATATAAAATGATGACTCCAAAGTAAAGGAAGTAAAAGGGGATTTTGTGAAAATACAACGATATTTTCGAGATTAAAAGAAGTAAGGAAATGAGTTCTAAAATAGGTTTATTCAAAGGGGATAAGTGATAGTTATGGATTTCAAGCAATGAAACAAAAGAGATTTCGTAGCGATGCTTTACGTGAAATTTGTTGGAAGTAAAGCTAGGAGTATACATTAATTAACCCTCCAATAATTATTTTTAATTAAAAAGATCAAGTGGTGCTGAGTACTGAACCAGTAAATTCATTTTATTTGTATGGTTGCATGGTTGCTTATTTTATAGCTAAATAACCAACTATTAAATCTTGCCTATACGATTGTTGGTATGGATAGACCAGGATCGAATTTATATTCGGAAACCATTCCGACCAACAAGTACGTAAATATGGAAGTTATCAGATAATGATCGAGATGGAGCATTTGAAGACCATAGATCTTCATAAAACGGAAGAACCACTAATAATCTCTGAATTGCAACCAGAGATAAACTGTGATTCTGTCGTGGTTCGTATTTGCAAGGACTACTCGCTACCGATTCTTATGTTGATTCCTAGGATGTGCTAGGAGAGTGCCTTGGGTGTGTCCAGTCCCAGGACAACATGTATGGACGGATGTCCGGCAGAGTATTACCAAAGGGGTTTGTACGTTGATTTCTTAAATGTACCAAGTTAGTGGCAGAGAAGGCAACTTCTTTAGCATAACACCTAGAGTATTTTATTGAAAACCAATTAGCGATTTCTGGAGGATATGACGATGTGTTATTCAAAGTGAATGGTGGTATGCTGTCTTAATAGGGTAATTGTACCCTCAAGCCTCTTTAACCGGGAAATGGAAAAAATCGGGCAGGCAGTATGGCTATGTGGGTTGCTCCCATTTGGGTGTACAATCACCTATCTAGAGGAAACCCATTTGCTTCTTTTTTCAATCGATATTGTCCCTTTCGAGAAATGATTGCTGATCCCCACCGTTGGTGATCTACATTCGATACACTTAAGCGAAATGAGTGGTTAGTCATGTTTGGCCAGGTTGCACGATGTTCTTGTTGAACCCAGTGTATTTCTCTCTAGAGGTACACTATTGGAAGGTGGTTCCATACCATGTCATAATCAGAATCCAATCTCCAATAAGCGCCTGTGGTTTTTGATTATATACTATATATGTAGAGTGTGAGATGCAAGTGTTCTGCTAGATGGTTATTTATTTGATTTAGACACTATTATAATATCAGAATATATATGATTTCAAAATGTGATTGGGTTATCGTAAGGTAAAAATCGTCTGTGTTTATGTGTGGAATGGTCTTACGATTATCCTTTTCTTTCGAAAGAAATGCTTTTGGCATTAAAATCTAGTTGGATGATACCTATAAACTTATTGAGTTTCTCACTCAGGTTCATCAGACTAATCCTGGCGTTTGAAATGCTTGAGTCAGACCGAGTTTTATAGGTTTAGGTTAGGATGTTGCGGACTTCAGAAGACATGCTAGAGGAGTTCAGACGTATTAGTACTTATTCTGCTGTGTGTTGTATATAAAGACATATTGTTATAACTGTCTAGATTTATTGATGTCAACTGTACTCTGATAATTGTAATTATTTATTTCAAGCTCTCAAATTAGATTTATTTCTATATTATATTTTGTTTCGCTACATGTGAGACTCTAACTCTGTTATGTTGTTGTTCTTCTTACTTTTTTTTCTATTCTAATATTTTTTTCTTTCTTTTTCTCACCCTCTAATTTTTTTCTATTAATTATCTGGTATTTTCAATATATGGGTTTTGGAAAGTAATACAGGTTTAAGTATTATTGTCGAACTTCGGGCATCGAATTCCCTAAGTCGTTACACCTTTATGAATGAGAAAACATTAGTAAATACGTAATACAAATAATAAAACGTTATCATCAACTAATACCACTCTTATAATTTTGTGTTAATTGCATCCATCAAGTTTAGCCTATCATACCATAACATTACGATAATAATCATTTTAAGATTAAGATCACATAATTGTAATATATATATAAAATTAGGACCATGACATGTTTGGTAACCTCTCACAAAGGATACATATACAACCATATACAACCATATAACATAGTCAATGTTATTTTACTTTATTTTTTGGTATACCATGTGCTATTATATGAAGATTGGTCTTTTGCTAAATCTATTCCTTATTATAACTAACAGATTGGTATCAAGATTCAAATTACAATCAATACGACGAAAGGTGGACTTCTCCATATTTTTCGATCTCTATGTCTTATGTGAGAAGACCGAACCATATATAGTAACCTACTATAGTAATAACGACATATTCATAACATTCATCTTACTTACAAGTCACAAAACTTGATAATTTTGAATATCACTCTATACAAGATTACGTAAAACATACAACGTCTCACATTGACATTCAATCGATATAAAGTGTTGTCTTCCACTAATTTGGGCATTTTGTGATCCATGTTGAGCTGGCCTTAACATGGTAATTTAATTGAAATAGATGTCATTTAGATGCCTAAAACCAAGATTCTGGTATCCAAATTTCTAAATTTGACGTCTGAAATAAAGGATTAATTCTTTTACTTTTTCAATACGTCGATCACTGAACTCATCAATCTAATCACAAATTTTATAATATGATCTAAAATTAAAATTATTGAATTCTTTAAGCGTGAATTAAAGCATTTCAGTTTTTTTATTTCCAACATTCAGTTATCCAAAAATTAATTTTAAATGTTTATTTAGCTATAGAATTTGGGTTTTTCCTGTATTTATGAGTTTTCCCTTAATTATGCATGTTATTCTTTGTTTAAACTGTATGTATTTGTATGGTCCTCCATTTTGAAATCTAAAGATGGAACCTTAATGTGGTCCGGTCACTTTGAGATTGTATTTCAATGATGGAATGGGTTTGATATCTTTTAACAACTTTAATAAACATGGCAACCAAATATATTTCATCACTCAAAATTTAGAAAATATTGTTAACACAATTGTCTTTGCATTTTCTTTGACTTAAAGCGTTTCCTTTGTTGACGTGGGGAATTGGTCACTCGCACATGCCAACACTCGATGGGTTAATGTCATGCAGATTATCCAAACTAGCCAAATAGTCCAGACATAAAGATACAGAAAAGTAAAGAGCACCGAGTTTATAGCGATTTGACACTAATGCCTACGTCCACTATTATGTAACTATTCATCATCATTGTTACAATTACAAGAATTATCCAAGTTTCAACACTTTAAGCGAGCTTATAAAGTAGTTTTAGAGAACAATAAAGTCTTGTTAATTCCCTGTTAGGCCATAATCATCTTCCTCAAGCCAAAATGTGTAAAAGATGCTCTCAAGACCAAATATGTCCAAAAGCAACCTAAATCTTAATCCTAATGTCTGAATGTTCACACTAAACTTCTATGTGAAGTTTATAAGTCCAAGGGACAGTCCAGAGCCATAAAAATCACCAAGGAAGCCAAATGATCTGTAAATAGAGCTTCCCCTTGTGCAATATACACTACGTCATAAATGGCCTATCGCAACAAAAATCCATAGTGTTGCTAGCTACAATGTTGTCATTGATATGCTTTTGTTTGTCTATTGCAACGCACGCTTCAATGTGTTAGCATAGATATCAACATATGTTGCATTAGTCTTAGATATATTCTAATTAAAAAAATTAATAAAATTAGCAATCCGCGTGAATAGGATCCAACGGTCTATGTTACCAATCCGCGTTATCTTATTTTCCTTTGCCGTCTGACTTCCTTTGCACTCCAAAATTTCATTTTCCCGTTGAACCTACGCTACTTGCCTTTGTTTTTTTCACTTGGAGAAAAAATACAAAAAAACAGATAGTGCTGATGGCAGCTATGGTCATTGAATTTCTGTCTTCCCTCAGTCTAAATCGACTCTCCAACTCATCCTCTTGTCCGCACAAGGCAACAACGGTGTCAACTCAATTCAGAAATGGTAGATTAGGGTTAGTGAATGTTGATTTCAGTTGATTTCCAGACGGTTGCGATTTCAATTGATTTCAATTGATTTTCATACGGTTGCGATATCGGAAGTTAGTGAATGTTAATTAGGGTTAGTGAACTGTGTAGATTTTGTGCTTCATATTGATTTCGGAAGTTATTGAATGTTAATTAGGATGAAAAGTGATTGTCTTTGATTTCCATATGGTTGCAATTTTGTGCTTCATGTTGATTTCCACACGGTTTCCATCTTCTATCAGGTTATTTATTAGGCCTACAGGTCACAGATTCAATTAGATATCCAAAAGATAAAGCTTCTACAAAACAGAATGGCTAATCTGCTTTGGTATGCTAATCTGTTTTACTGTAAACTATTACTAGTTAGTTTGTAATCTGCTTTGGTACGCTAATCTTCTTTGGTATGCTAATAGTTAATATTTACTGTATTTTACACATAGATTAGTTATTGTTATTAATAATTACTAGTTAGTTAGTTATTATCTGTTTTGATATGCTAGTCTTCTTTTGAGGGGCAAATTCCAACTACTTTTGGTATGTTAGTATGCTTGTAGCATTTGTAATTTGCGAAGAAATAGACTATGCATTACTAGTATCAATTGGTGTAATATTTTTCTGTAGACCCTTTTGCTGATGTTTCCATTACTGAAAATTAGGAGATCCAAAATCAGGAGAGAAGTATTAGCATTTCAATTCAGCTGTTGACAACTATTATGAGCCAATTGAGTATAAATTGACAGAAAATTAGAAACTAATCATTTGTTGTTGGATTTTTAGGTGAATTTTACACTTGACAACAAGGTGCTGCTGTGATATTAAATTGTTTGTAATAATGTCTCTTGCACTTTTGTATTATGCAGGATTTACAGTTGCACATATGTATTCAAGCATCTTCACAAGTAGTTCATAACCATTCCCTTTCACCCATCCACAAGTATTAACAGCAAGAGGCAGCATTTTCTATGAGGGCTAGTAAGTGTGCTTCATCTGATAATTGTAAGTATTAGTAACTCATGAATAAATTGCATTTTCTGAATCGAATGTTGGCATTGAATGAAAAACAAAACTAATGATGCACGATGCGTCCATATATGATTTGATGAACCAGTAAACGGGACTGAACCAATAATCTTCTGCGGTAGTAGGACTAAAAAAAATTATTGCCACTGCTAGAACTCATGTCTTGCTCATTCCCGGATCAATCTTGTTTAAATGGCATATAACAGTTGGGAAAACCAAAATTAGAACTAAAGGATCCTCTAATTTTTCTTTCAAATTTATTGAATATTAATAGTATATATGATTAAGTACAATTTTATATTGACTTTTATCTTCCAGTTTCTGACCAAATTTCCCAGTATTATCTTATTCAAATGGCGTATAACAGCTGGGAGAACTAAAATTGTAACAACCCGGAAATTCTGAGCCAATTTAAATTTTTTATTTTGACGAATTTAATGGGTTTTGAATATTTAAAATGATTATTTTAAATAATAACGACGAAAAATCTATTTGAATCGATGTTTGAAAATAAACATATTTATTTTAATTATAAACAAGGCCTGAAATGGCGCGGTAGTTTGAAAATTCGATTTCAAATTTCAAATGAATGTACAGGATTCAAAATAAACCGGATTTTAGGGAAACCAAAAATATTAGAATCTATTTGAAAATATCTTTCCAACGATTCCGAAAAATTGAAATTTCATAGCGGGAATAAAAAGTTATGCCTAATTGAAAATTCAAAATAGTCGCTATGGAATTTTGGCCCTTGAAAATGGAAATTTTGCAGATGACCTTCTTTTTCGACGAAACAACTTTTTTTGGATCTGTGATGTCAAATTATTGCTAGGGTTCAAAATTCATAATTTTTGACATTAATATGTGAGCGTGGCGAAGTAAAACGTATTTTAACAGTTTCAATCAATTTCGATCGACCCGAAAATGACCATTTTTCAACCGGTCTTCAAATTTGACAAAATTAGTTTGGTTAGGACCGTATCGGCAATACGTAGCTAGAAATAATTTTGCTGGAATTTTTAGAGTCCGTATGTGACCCAAGTAAATTGAAATGTGCGTTCAAAATCAATATATAGATTTATATTTTGATTTTGACGGAAACTGATCGTAACAGCCGAATTGGCTTATCAGACATATCCCATTGTGTTTGGAATGTGGGTAATTAGCTAGGGGCGCTAGTCGGTGGGTTCGATTTTAAATTCAAAATAAAAAGTTGCTTTTTGGGGATAATAAAATAAAATAATTATATAAAAACCCTTATTTACCCCCCCCCCCCACGTTCTCCCTCAGTTAGCGATAGCTTAAAAAGAAAAAAATGAAAACAAAACAATCGTGGTTTGCCCATCGCCCTCCAGGCGGACCTCGTCGCCTCCGCCTTAGGACCCACCGCGCCGCCGATCACCCCAGTCCACTCCCCTCTCCTCCTCCCGAACCCCTCCCTCTTACACGAAAACCCCTAAACCCTAAGTCAGTCAAGCCGCCAAAATCGAACCGCCTCCGGCCAATGGGGCCACCGCCGCCACTCTCCACCGCCCCTCCGGCACCCTCCCCCTCGCCATCGACCCCCACTCGCTCCTCCTCCTATGTATAAACTGCGCCATCCCCAAAACAGCCCGCACAGCCTTAAAACGACCGCCATTGGCCCACCTCCGCCTGCCACACCCCAGCGCAGCGCCTCAGGATCCCATATCCAAGCAAGATGCGATTTTTATCCCAAAAATGTAAGTTTTTATATTTTTTTTTGATTATTTATGTAAATAAAAATATGATAGTTATATATATATATTAGCATATAGGAGATATGATTTTTATTATGTAAAGATTCAATTTTTACACATAAAGATTTGAGTTTTATTTATATATAAACACCATAAAGGTTTGATTTTTTATATATATGATAGGGCTATAAAAATATTATTTTTATCTATATATGAGATAGAAATTCGATTTTTATATATATGAAGTGAAAATAAAAATCCGATCTTTTTATATATGTAGAGAACATAAAAATATGATTTTTATGTACGGAAAACGGTATTAAAAATGTGATTTTTAATATCAACTGCGTGAAACAGAGGGCGATGGAACGGATTGAAATCAAAAAGGAAATCAAATGGTTTAGAAATTCAGAAATGAAATGGCGGAGTGTAACCCCAAGGTGAGAACTTCTCACTTTAATTCTTATTTTCTAGTTAAAATTATATACTAGGATGCAGACGGTGCTTAGCAGCACCCGACACCTGTCATCCACAGACCATGGACGACTTGTTTGATTTTGTTGTGTTGTGAAAATTGATTGTGATGTGGAATAGATGGAAATATATTCATGTGTTGAAACAAATTATTTATCGTTAAAAATATAATTTTAATGTGAATGTGAATAAATAAATATTCATTTATAAATCGAATGATTTGTTTATGTACACCCATTTGAAGGATATTTATTGGGATGATAAATTTTACACATCGCCCAACTGCACAAATAATATTCAGTGTTTGTTGATTTAAAACTGTAAAGACACGTTTAACTTCGCCACGCTCACATACTGATTCAGAAAGTTATTCATTTTGAAACCTAATAATAATTTAACATCCCGGATCCAACAAAAGTGGTTTCGTCGAAAACGAAGGTCGTTTGCAAAATTTCCATTTTTAAGGGCCAGAATTCCATAGCGACTTTCTGAATTTTCAACTAGGCGTAACTTTTTATTCCCGCTATGAAATTTCAATTTTTCGGATTCGTTGGAAAGATATTTTCAAATAGATTCTAATATTTTTGGTTTCGCTAAAATCCGGTTTATTTTGAATCATGTACATTCATTTGAACTTTGAAATCGAATTTTCGAACTACCGCATCATTTTCAATTCCTTTTATAATTTAAAATAAATATTTATATTCTAACGTTGATCTATATAAATATACACGTTCTAATTCTATTCAAAATAAATTTCTCGTCGCTATTATTTAAAATAATTCATTTTAAATATTCAAAATTCATCTAAATTGCCAAAATAAAATTTTTAAATTAGCTCAGATTTCTGGGTTATTACAATCTCCCGCACTTAAAACTTTTCGTCCCCGAAAAGGAATGAAGCTGAAAGTTGTTTAACTAATCAACTCAACTTTCACTATCTTCTTTATGGCTTAAGTTCTTCAACTTTTCAGTTTCTAAGAACTTTTCAAATTTTTCAAAAATTTGGCTAACACCCTAAATTTTCGAAAAATTTCGCCATAACCTCCCCTGCACCGGGGCTACGGGATATTTCAAATATCCTCCCATGGCCCTCACTAATCCAAAAAGAAAAAGAAACAGCAAAGCGGCTAGCCAATCGACTCATAAAATCATCCAAACCCAAGAAATACAATAAACATGTGCCTATTTGTCAGGCAAACAATTTTATTCCTCTTCTCTATCCTTCTTGCTATGACCTGTTCAATGTAAGTACATGTATATGTACGCAAATGCGACAAATTTTCAATACAATTCAATATTTGGTACAATTTGGCTAAAGGGTTCAAATTTATTAATCAACCAATAATCAATCAACACAACCAACAATCAATTAGTTGATTAGCTTTTCAAATTCATAATTTTGATACATAGTCCAAAAATCAGTTTTTTGATGCCAAATCACAACAATAAGCCCTGTCTAATTTTGGTTCTCACACCAGTCAATTGGAAATATATAGAAATCCCACTTTCGTCACTCGAACATGAATATTAATGATGACTAGTCAATCATCAGAATCATCTCCGGGCGACTAGAGCGTGATTCTATATCTATCCAGTATATTAAGACTCCAAATACACGCGGATCAGACGTACATGCAAAATCTATATATACTGGATTGTCCAAATTCAATATATAATAAATAATCAAATACGTATAATTGAATTTAAATTTTCAAAACAAAATTCGTTTTCGATTTAAAAATATACTCTTTACACTCGTTCTAAGATACTACTGATCCCATCTCTAACGAGTCATTCCCATTGGATATTACTAATCCAATTTCTAATGAATTCTTTCGTTTGGTTCTAACGTGTCTTGTTCTCCGAGCTCTGTAAACCAAAGCTCTGATACCAACTGTAAAGACACGTTTAACTTCGCCACGCTCACATACTGATTCAGAAAGTTATGAATTTTGAAACCTAGCAATAATTTGACATCCCGGTCCCACAAAAGTGGTTTCGTCGAAAACGAAGGTCGTTTGCAAAATTTACATTTTTAAGGGCCAGAATTCCATAGCGACTATTTTGAATTTTCAACTGGGCATAAGTTTTTATTCCCACTATGAAATTTCAATTTTTCGGATTCGCTGGAAAGATATTTTCAAATAGATTCTAATATTTTTGTTTTCGCTAAAATCCGGTTTATTTTGAAACCTGTACATTCATTTGAACTTTGAAATCGAATTTTCGAACTACCAAGCCTTTTTCAATTCCTTTTATAATTTAAAATAAATGTTTATATTCTAACGTTGATCTATATAAATATACACGTTCTAATTCTATTCAAAATAAATTTCTCGTTGCTATTATTTAAAATAATTCATTTTAAGTATTCAAAATTCATCAAAATTGCCAAAATAAAAATTTTAAATTGGCTCAGATTTCCGGGTTATTACAGAAACCCCACACGGGTGTTGGGATGATATTTGGCGTACATTAATCCCAATTATTTAGTTGTATGTCAATCGATAGGTTGACAGACAGTTGTGTGGTGCACTCTGGATGATGGTTGATTATTTATCATTGCTATTATATACATGTGTTGTATAGAATCCATATAAATAACATTATATGGTAATTGAGTGGGTCTCATTCCAATTTAGAAAATAAATTATATTCATGTGTTGAATAAACAAAAATAGTCATGTGTTGACAATACTCATGTGTTGAGAATATTCATGTGTTGAACAAAATATTTTTACAATAAAATTCACATTTTTATTGTAAGTAAGAATTAATAAATATTCATGTGTTGAATAAAATATATATTCATGTGTTGAAGAAAATATTCATTTGTTGAATAGAATAACGAAGTTATTGAAATATATAAAGCCGTGTTGATTAGATTTGCGTCATTTTGACGCGAACGATATTTATATCGATTATATTCGTTTTTATAATGAATATAGAAAAGGAAGTGATTTCAGAATCTAATATTTTGAAAATATCATCATTTATATATTAATGATATGGAATATTCAATTTTGATTTAAAATTGAATATGTAGTTGAAATCGTTTTGAAAACGAATTTAAACGATTTATAAAATACATATAGAATTTAAATCGACGAAATATATATAATAAATATATTAAATGGCCTGAACAGAACGCACCGCGCCGTGGTAGCTCGCGGATTTCGACCATTGACTTCGAATTGACGTTACGGGAGATCCGACCGTCGGATTCTCCTGAAACCGGAACCGTTGGGTTCGTATCGAAAAGAGCTTTCCAATGAATATTAGAAATTTGAAATATAACGGTTGGATTTGGAATTATATCGAAATCAAATTTGGAAAAGGTCGTTGTAAGTGCAGTTCGACGACCGTTATTGGAAATCGACCGTACGAGCCTTGATAAAATTATTAAAAATATCAATAATTTGTGTAAAATCATAATTAATGATTTAGAAAGAATTGGGATGAAAAATCCCATATTTAAAGAAGATAAAAGTATATTTTTATCGAAATGAACTAGTTATGAACTAGAACTATAATCCAATATTTTTGAATAAATAAATTGGATTTGAAGTGGTTTTAAAAATAATCAGAATTTCCATATACGAATTGGAATGGATTTGAATCGAAATTATCTTCGGAATATTTCGATGTTGGATTTCGTGATTATACAGATATGGTTGTGGAAATTTGAATGATATGTTTAGATCGTTATTTCCAATACGATATTTGTTGGTTTCAGAATTTGATATTGAATATAAGTCGATATATTTTCTATTCAGAGCCTTGTATTTAATATCAAATGGGATTTTGAGTTCGTCGTGAATGGTGTCTTAAATAACACTGTTCTTGAACCCAGTTTAGAAAATAATAAATCATTTAATTAAGATTTAGTGAAATTGTCCAGTTAATTGGTATTTAATTGGAATTGAATTAAAATTGGTTTTTGGGTTTATCGTGAGTGGTGTTTTGAATAACACCTATTCCTTAACCCGATTAACAATGGAAAGTGATTTTGGGTTTATCGTGAACCGTATTTTAAATGACGTTGGTTCTTTAACCCAGTTAAAGACAGGATATTGATTTTTGGGAAGATTAAAACTAAGTGGAGTTTTAACGAATCTTTAATTAGATTGAAATGATCGAGAATGGAGTATCACCAGTTTTGCTCCAAAGCGATAGTTAAATCTTTAATTAGATTTGAACGTGAAATGGTATTTAATATTTACCGATAACACTGTGGTGTTAGATATGGAGTATTACCAGTTTTGCTCCATGGGATGAATAGGTTGGGATTGGGAAATAAAATAAATAATTATTTCGGTGTGGTTCGCTAATCCCGACTAGTTTGGAAAACCTTAACATGGGTTAATTTGGTACCCAAAGGAAGATTAAAGAATAAATTTAAAAGAATTTGTCTTTGATAAAATTAATGGGAACCTTTCCCTAAGAATGCGAAAATTTGAATAAAAGAATATTCTAAATTGGAATGAGGCGTATGTTGTGTTTGTGTAACACTTGTTTATTATATATGCGGGTTATTCGGAAAGGCCGGGTTTATACCCATTCTGAATAACCGATTCGACGATAAGTCGAAGATGAAGACGGTGGTTGAAGACTGGAGGTCTTCACATCGTTTGGATGATTATTGATGATCTTGATTGGGCTGTACACCCAAGAGGAGAGAATCAGTTGGTGATCGTCCAGACGTACTTGGAGATCGATGGATATGCGAGGAAGAAGGTTCCTCTGGTTTCGTTCAGACCCAGAACGAACTTGTAAATGGACTGTGTGTCTGACATTGGATTTTATTCTGTGTTGATTGATCTCTATTAAATACACATCTGTTTGGTGGCGGAGAATTTATTCTCTTTCTTAACACCCTTCTCTAAGACGTACGAGCTCAGACGTTGTATATCGATGGACATAAGTCGCATGGAGTGAATTGCCTGTGTGGCATGCCTAAGTGGCAAATGATCAAGGCTTTTGTTGAAAAGCAAAGTCTTGTGGTTGATGATCAAAGCACGGCCTATGTGGCACAGCTTTGTGTATGGCGTTAATTCGCGAGCCTCACACCTCGGTATGAGTCAAAAACGGGATAGTGACTGCAGGGAGAGCACAACGTTTCTTTCTAGCTATAAGTGATGTCAGTGACCTACCAGCCCTGACATTTATATACTTTTTACTTGTGTGGTTGTTGGAATGTGAGGCGCCTCAGATATATGTCCTATAGGACCTGGAAACGTGTGTTCAGGAATAACTAATCCTCAAAAGTAAGAGAGGACCGGCCCTGAAGATCCAGGATCGCCGTGTGTGGTCCTGAGACATTTGCTAGAGTTTCTCGAACGGAGAGGAGCTTTCCCCTTGCCTCGAATCATGACGGAAATCCAATTTGCAATACGACCTTTGCGGTTTTAATTGTAGAACTAGTATGGCAACATGATATATGGTACCCATGCCGCCTATGATTGATACATTTATATTTGAAGTTGTTTTCTTCACTTATAGTAATAATAAAAGATGAAATTTAGCGTATTAAGCATTCTTTGGCTATTATAAGGTAAAGCCCTATCCTCCGTCTTGCGTTGCATTATGTGATGGGACATGGGTCTTATAATAGCTTCATTTTTCTTTATTTAGCATTGCGCTGTTTGTTTTATGCACTGGTATTTTTGGGAGGAAACCCGTTCCGTGTTATACGGCGTGGTCTATTAATTTACCTAACTTTAAAAATAAAGATTGATTACTGTTTTAGTTCCCACACCAGTCACATGATTGACCTAGAGTTTATTTTTTTAACCTAAACTCTGGGTGCCACTATTTCCACACGGGCAGCTAGTAGTTTTGGTTTTGCAGATTTATATTCACAGGATCCTAGTTTACAGCTATATGATATTTGGAAAGCTCTGTATCCGTATATCGCCTTCAATTGTGCTTTGTATTATTTTTCCGCTACTATGTATTTAAATGCAATTTGAATCTCTGATATTTTTATGATGTATAATATTTATTCATACTCTGTATATTCTTGTATTCTGATGGATTTGTTGTAATAAGCAATGAAATGTTCTTCTGTTTGTGTTTCGATTTGTGTTGTCCTCAAAGTAATTCGTTCTTTCCTTCACGGGGAAGTTCGGGTCACTTCAAAAATTAAAACTGAAATTAATTTATCTTATATATCAGCCACCATACTATGGTTCATTCAAACCCATTCAATGGCACTCAGACATATTTCATATTGTGAGAACAGTAGTGAACACGTGCTACCTACGTGTAACTCGTGCAGCTAAAAAGTTACGAGAGTCTCATTATTTCAAGCCATGATACTGTTTAGATACAAGTCAGTGTCATTTTGATACAAGTCAGTAGAATACTGATAACTAAAAATAATCATATAAAGTGAGGATACTGTTTAGATACAAGTCAACCATTGTTTCATTTTCTCTCTTTGTTCGCTCATTTTGATACAAGTCAGTAGAATACTGATAACTGAAAATAACCATATAAAGTGAGGGTATTGTTTAGAAGCAAGTCAGTATCATTGTAACACCCCACGTCCATTAATGTCACTCACAAGGGGAATGCATTAACTTCCATGGAGGTTTTAAGTGAATATAGAACAGAAAAATTACAACAAGACAGATATAAGCAATACTTGGAAATTTAAAACTTTATTTCATTTCAGCAGAAGTTAAACATGTTTGTTACATCATAAAACCATAAATCAGAGTCAAGTACAATATCCATCTTAATAAAACAAAATACATAACCCCATTACATAAATAGCCATTAAAGAGGATAACAAGCTGGACTTTACTTCAGCGGTCCAAGCTTTCGAAAAGAGAGATAAAGCAATCCAATCAAACTCCGCTAGAGCTGGGCCCACTCTGAGGACCTGGAGGGGGAAAAAGATAGAAATAGAGGGGGGGGGGGTCAGACATAAAGTCTGGCGAGTATGATAATTCCAACAATACTATTATCCAAAATAATTAGACTGAGGCATAAGCTGGAAAATAAGGAAATGTCTATGGACTATGGAAGAGCAGATAAAGATAACGTTAAAAGCACACCTAATTTCTAACGAATAATTACTACACTGCACCACACCAGTCACCCTAAAGGTTGATCCCACTCACCGAACTTAGAAATTATATAAATAGCTTTGTGTACACCTAGCTGACTACATAGGTGCCGTCTGCCCCTATCTCCGCTAGGTGTACCCCACTACCCACTTGCGATCGGCTCCCTACTCGTAGATACCCGTGCTGGCCCACAGTGGGGTGTATCACTCCCCTAAAGTGGCAACCCGATACAACTTGAGGATGCACGGCTTATACCTACACGATACAACAACATCTTACCTAACAGCCCGGGTCCACACACGCATATGAAACCCGTTGGACTTGCGTTGCCACCGCTAACCCGTTTGGCCTCTTATAGTCAAACCCAGTATGCGTGTCCCGTCCTCAACTTGGGTCGAGCCCACAAAGATACGTTTGGGTTACTGGTTGAAATGGGCCCCCAATTACTTACCACAAGCTATCCACCTAAGCTTGTCCCCATTAGTATATCCCACTTAACCCTCTTCTTAGTCATGTTCATTTACATGTGTATTTGGTTAAGTCTTACTAATCGTATTTCAAATGCCACTAAAGGCACCCACTAGATTCCTCATGCCACCCAAGGCACCTACTTAACCCCCATGTCCCACCTCACATGTTTATCTGGTTAAGTATTTCTTAATTCATTAAGGCCATAACCTTATAAAGACCTCTCACATTAGACTGACATTTATGGCAGCTGGATTCGCCGGGCGGGTCCGGGCAGTCTTATACCATAAAAGAGTCTAACCTCGTGTCTTTACAACTGTTATGCTTTAGTTTGGGCGTAGGACCTCTCACATTGGGCTGACATTTGTGACTACTGGATTTGCCGGGCGGGTCCGGGCAGGTTTACGTCACAAATGAGTCCAACCTCGTGTCCTAAGCATTGATTATCACTATAATCTCTTACCCCAGTTTTAATAATTCCCTATTCAAATTATTAATTAATTCCAATTTTAATGATGTCCATAATTGACTCAATTATGTCCATCCCCTTATGGTATGCAAAATCATATCAATTGCACCGCAATTCTCAATATTAAATCCTTAATATTACCCCTACCCCATGTTGTACGTTCGTTTGTTAAACGTAAAATATAGGTTAGACTCGAATAGTCTAACTCATAGCACAAAGATTAATTATCACAACATTTATACAACCAAAATAGATCTAATCATAAAAGGGGTGAAACTTGCATGTGTGATTGATATTCTACGCCTAAACTTGCATAGGCCAAAACTACAACTTGCATAAAACTACACATGTCATGGATCTAAAGGTGTCAACTTGTTTGGTTAAATGTCACAATTTACATAATATGATCATAACCCAAATTCATGTATAAACTTGCATATGTGGTTTATGCAACATAATGATAGTACAAACTAGCATCTAACACATAGAATTCACACATGTCATAGCATAATTCTAGATCTAAATAGATGTCATAGAATATGTGAGATTACACATACTAATCAATCTAAACTGGCATAGGTACATGTGATTTATCATGTGAATCATCATAGCCCAAATATATATAATCAACATCATGATTTGATCAAGCATAAGCTAACTACAACATAGATAATAACATCATGACTTTGTAGCATCGCAACTCAGCATAGAAAATTACAACATATATATGATATCATCATTATATAACATAGGATTTACAACATACATGATAGCATAAGATTTACAACAACATATATGACAATTTACATCATTTACTTATGATCCATATCACAACTTAATCTAATTAGTTTGCTAATAATCTTATTAAAATCATCATACTCACAATAAAATAAGAATCTTGCTTTCTGACTTCTGATTTCAGAAACTGATTTATCTTTCCCTTGTAGTAGATTCGTTGTTTAAAATTGATTAGAAGTGAATTAGATTTTTGATTAGCTTCCTTCCTCTTTAGTTGGCGGCGGCTACACTGATTTCCATGGTGACGGCATGACGGCGGCTATTCTATTTTTCATGTGATTTTAGATTGAGAGACTACCTAGGTATATAGAGAGTTTAGGATTTATTTAGACCGTCCGATCAACTCACAATGAACCTGAACCGTCAAATTAGCCAACTCAGCCCTAAAGACACATCAGAAGTCGAACTAGGGTCAGACCCATCAGGTCAGGCCGACCAGGCAAGTCGACCTGCAGGTCCACACCCAAGTCGACTGCGTAGTCGACCTGGGGGGTCCAGGTCGACTGCCCAGTCGACACTACTGTCGACCTGGTCACTGGGTGGGAGTTTTCCTGCCCAGCCCAGTTTGAACTCGAATTTCAAATTTTAAACATGATCTGAGCTGTTTTCGAATTTTGAATTTTCTGAAACTTCCGATGGCCATATCTCCTTCATACGAAGTCCAAATCACGCAAACTCGGACTCTATTTCAACCAGAATTCTGAGATGAACACAATGGCGCAACCCGTTTCCCATAATTCTCACGTTTGAGATTAGTTATTCTTTAATTTGTGAATATAAATATTAACTGAAATTCGGGGTGTTACATGCTCCCCTCCTTAAAGGATTTCGACCCCGAAATCTTCAAGTCAAGAAGAATGTATATCCTAACATCCAAACAACCATCTACTCAACCATCAAACACATGCATCCATTGTCCTTAAAGACCTCTAATGCTTTCATGTTTATATGCATAATTTGTGTATATGTCCGTATCCAATGCAAAATCAGGCGGTCCACTGATTCAGTTGACCTCCTTAATGCAAATCATGATAGTGCCATGCGTCCATTATGTATGCGAAGAACCTTATCGATACATATTATTTCTACATGTGTGCACAATCACTCACCAAAATGCATCATCCATATGATAGCACAACCATTACACATCCATCAATTTAACTATGTACACGCAATTATATGCAATATGCAATATGAAGTGACTGAGCCGATCTAGTGCCTAAAGTGTGTGTATATGCATCCACGAGCAACCACTAGCAAACACTCGCATCCACTATGCATCCATCATACATAACATGTTTCAAACACATGTTTCAACCATAGGATTTCTCTAACTAAAGGTCAAAGATACTAGTGAGAGGACATACTAAAGATAAGACAAGTACAAGATAAGCGATAAAGGAGAAATTAAAGGGCATACCCTCAAAAAGAAAAGGGTACAATGAACGCATCTTCTCTTCCGTCTCCCAAGTAGCGTTGCTCTCATCATCTCCCCATTGCACTCTGACTAGTTTGACCTCTCGATTTCTCAATTTCTTAATCTCCGACCCAAGAATGCATGTAGGAGCTCGTCGAATCGTCGCATCACGCTCTATCTCCACCTCTCTAAGCAAGTTCGGCTCTACCACCTCTGCGGTCTCGTGTAGGCACTTCCTCAAATGTGATACATGGAATATGTCGTGTACACCACTAAGTCTCTCAGGCAACTCCACTCTGTATGCCATCTGTCCAATCTTCTCCTTAATAGGAAACGACCCTACGAACCTTGGTGCAAATTTCCCAACGGACCCAAAGCGAACAACGTTCCGTAATGGAGACACTTTGATAAAGACCATGTCCCCAACATCAAACTCAAGATCTGTCCTCCTCTTATCCGCATAAGATTTCTTCCTATCTTGCGCTGATTTCATCCTTCTTCGAATCAAATCAATCTTCTCCGAAGTCTCTCTAATCACATCGGGCCCAAGTAAGATCTTATCCGTAGATTCCCACCAACATGTAGGTGAACGACAAGGTCGTCCATAAAGAGCTTCGAACGGTGCCATGCCAATGCTGGACTGAAAGCTATTATTATATGCGAACTCCACCAATGGAAGATGCTCTTCCCATGTACCCCCAAAGTCTAGGATACATAGCCTCAAAAGGTCCTCTAGAATACGATTCACCCTCTCGGTTTGGCCGTCCGTCTGAGGATGATATGCGGTGCTCAAACATAACTGAGTCCCTATCGCTTCTTGTAAGCTCCTCCAAAATTCGCTAGTGAAGATAGGATCGCGGTCGCTTACTATGATAGAAGGAACACCATGCAAACGAACTATCTCTCGGACGTATACAGAAGCTAACCATGGAGCAGTCCTCTTAATCTTCACGGGAATAAAATGGGCGCTTTGAGTAAGTCTATCTACTATAGCCCAAATCCCCGTATTACCCTTCCTTGATCTTGGTAATCCATCCACAAAGTCCATCGAGACACTTTCCCATTTCCATAGTGGAACCTCCAATGGGTGAAGCAACCCACCGGGTTTCTTTTGCTCCGCTTTTACTTGTTGGCACACCAAGCATCTAGCGACATGCTCGGCCACATCCCTCTTCATACCGGCCCAAAATTAAACCCGCTTCATGTCTTTGTACATCTTATCCCCGCCGGGATGAATGGTCATCTTCGAACGATGTGCATCATCCAGAATGGTCTTCTTAAGATTCTCGTCCCGTGGTACACAAAGTCTACCGTCCCTACGCAACCAACCCTTATCATCTAGGGTATATCTACGGAGATGGCTCGATGCCTCCCCTCCTTTGAGCTTTTCTACTAACTCCACCAACTGTGGGTCGTCTCGCTGTGCCTCACCAATCCGTCCCAAAAGCATAGGTCTGACCTCCAAGGATGCTAGCTAACCGGGTCCAAAGTCAACGGAAGGTCTAAAATCAAACATAGAGATGAATTCTAAGTTTCGCCGTTCAATAAACAACGGACTCAAGGATAGCTTTTTCCTACTTAAGGCGTCTGCCACCACGTTACCCTTGCCAGGGGTATATGCTATTTCGAAGTCGTAGAACGCTAAGAATTCCATCCACCTTTGCTGTCTTAAATTCAAGTCCTTCTGAGAGAATAAGTATTTTAAAGATTTGTGGTCAGTGAATAATTCGAATTTCTCGCCAAGAAGATAATGGCGCCAAGACTTCAGCGCGAAAACAATTGCGGCCAACTCTAGGTCATGCGTGGGGTAATTCTTCTCATGCACTCTCAACTGCCTTCCACCATAGGCTATTACCCTACCCTCTTGCATTAAGACTGCGCCTAGACCTGTCCCACAAGCATCGGTATAAACAGTAAATGGCTTACTCCCATCTGGCAGCACTAAGACTGGGGCTGAAGTTAAAAATCTCTTTAAACATTGGAACTCATCATCACAATCTACGTCCCATGTGAAAACTAGGTTCTTCTTCGTCAAACGTGTTAATGGGGCTGATATCTTCGCGAAGTCCTTGAAAAACTTCCTATAGTAGCCTGCCAACCCCAAGAAACTTCTCACCTCGGTAGCATTTTTAGGAGCCTTCCAATCTTGGATGGTCACTACCTTTGCGGGATCCACAGCTATCCCTTCTTTTGAGACCACGTGCCCTAAGAATCGCACTTCCCTCCTCCAAAAGTGACATTTAGAGAATTTAGCTTTAAGGTTATGCGTTCGAAGGGTCTCCAACACTTCCCTAAGATGTAGGGCATGCTCTTCTTCGCTCTTAGAAAAGACCAAGATGTCATCCACAAAGACCACCACGAATTTATTAAGGTACTCCCTAAACACCCTACTCATCAAGTCAACAAAGTATGCGGGGGCGTTTGTCAAACCGAAGGGCATCACTAGCCATTCATAGAAACCGTCCGGAGTCCTAAAGGCAGTTTTGTCTATGCTATCCTCAGCCACTCTCAACTGATGGAATCCAGTGGCTAAGTCTAATTGCGAAAACACTGAGGCGCCAACTAACTGATCGAAGAGATCGTCAATCCTCGGCAGTGAGTGTCTGTTTTTTTGGGTAAGTTTATTAAGTTCTCTATAATCCACACAGAGTGTAAGGGACCCATCCGCCTTTGTGGCAAACACTACAGGAGCACCCCACTCCGATATACTACATCTTATGAACCCCTTCTCAAGCAATTCCTTCACTTGCTTATTGAGTTCCCTCCTTTCATGAGGAGCAATGTGGCACACTGGCAGAGATATTGGTTTTGCATTATCTACAAGATATATTCGAAAGTCTATCTCCCTCTTCGGAGGCAAGCCCTTTACTTCCTCAAACACATCTGAATATTCTTGGACTACTTTAACAGATCGTAGATTTTCCACTGACGCGTCAAGCGATTCTAGATAACTTAGCATAACGGAATTTATGGGATTACAAAAGATTTCGAGAGCGTTACCAAGGCGAGTCATGAGCCTAACTACTCTCCTTTCACAATCAAGGACGGCCCCATTTCTGGATAACCAATCCATTCCTAAAATTAGCCCATAGCCCGTGAAGCCCAAAACATAAGCATCACATCTAAACTCAACGCTAAGTATAGAAATTTTCAAATCCAAACATATCATGGACAAATAAGCTGAGCCCCCAATTGGATTCGAAACAGCTAAGGGATCCTCTATTAAACTGGTGTTTAAGTACAGTGATTCAACTAATGATGTAGAGATAAACGAATGCGATGTGCCCGAATCGAATAAGGTACGGACAGGATGATCAAACAGAAAAACTAGACTTTCAACTGAAATTGTTCTACCTCGTTCTTGCAGCGGTGGGACCGCGAGAGCCTGAACTTGTCCCCTTGCCTGCCCTGTGCCACAAGAACCTGCACCTGTCCTCCCAAGTTAGACCCTGCCCTCTGCCCCTTCTTTGGGCAGTCCTTCACTAGATGTACCGCTTCACCACAGTGAAAACAGCCAGTCTTCTTTTTCTTTCTGCAATCCTTGCTGAGATGGCCTGGTGTCCCACAGTTAAAGCATTTCTTCTTTCCCTTGCCATTGTTGCCTTTTCCACCCTTGTTCTGCTGTTGCTGTTGTGGTTTCTTCTGATCCCCTTTCTTCTCGGGTGCCTTATTAGCATTAGCGCCTTTCTCCTCGTGCATGAGTGCCATGTCTACTAGCTTCTCAAAGGCGGCCCCCATAGGGATGTGGGTCATAGCCAACCCCTGCAATGGCTCATTCAAGCCATTAACGAACCTCAGAGCCTTCTTCTCCTGCGTGTTCACCAAATCTAAGCCAAACCTTGCCAATTGGTTAAATTTGTTGACGTACTCTTTCACTGATAGATTTCCCTGCTTCAATGTCAAGAACCTTTCCATGTATAGATTCTCTTCTGCCCTTGAGAGAAACTTTGCCTCAAATCTACGTCTGAAATCTGCCCAAGTATCAACAGGACGCTCCCCATTAGTGACCTCCCACCAAAACGAGGCCTCTCCCTTCATTAACCAAGCTGTTAATCGGTATTTCCTTCTGTCTTCTACTTCAAAGATATCAAGCAACTCTTCCTCCTCCTTAAGCCAGTCCCTGGCTTCCACAAACGTTTCTGAACCTTGAAAAGGTTTTCCACCCATAGCCTTAAATTCCTTGCATGTCTTTGCAAAAGTATCAGTGCGAGGAGGGGGAGGAGGAGGAGGAGCGGGTGCGACGGGTGGTGGAGGAACATTTTCCGGACCTGCAGCGGCGGCCCTAGCCTCTAATAACCTCCTATACCATCCTGGTACCGGTACACCCTCTGGAAGGTTAAGATCTTCATCCATGCTGAAACGAAAAAGGAAAGATTCAAAAATGGAGAATTCGAAAGATAAAGATATGGCTATTGGGGATTATGTTTTTCATAAATACTTTCCTCTTTAAATTTCTCATTAAGACATGTTTTTGAAAACACTTCTTCCAAAAATACTTTAGAAAAATAGTTTTTCTAAAAATTTTATCTGTTCTGGTAACCTTAAGCTCTGATACCACGTGTAACACTCCACGTCCATTAATGTCACTCACAAGGGAAATGCATTAACTTCCATGGAGGTTTTAAGTGAATATAGAACAGAAAAATTACAACAAGACAGATATAAGCAGTACTTGGAAATTTAAAACTTTATTTCATTTCAGCAGAAGTTAAACACGTTTGTTACATTATAAAACCATAAATCAGAGTCAAGTACAATATCCATCTTAATAAAAAAAAATACATAACCCCATTACATAAATAGCCATTAAAGAGGATAACAAGCTGGACTTTACTTCAGCGGTCCAAGCTTTCCAAAAGAGAGATAAAGCAATCCAATCAAATTCCGCTAGAGCTGGGTCCACTCTGAGGACCTGGAGGGGGAAAAAGATAGAAATAGAGGGGGGGGTCAGACATAAAGTCTGGCGAGTATGATAATTCTAACAATACTATTATCCAAAATAATTAGACTGAGGCATAAGCTGGAAAATAAGGAAATATCTATGGACTATGGAAGAGCAAATAAAGATAACGTTAAAGGCGCACCTAATTTCTAACGAATAATTACTACACTGCACCACACCAGTCACCCTAAAGGTTGATCCCACTCACCGAACTTAGAAATTATATAAATAGCTATGTGTACCCCTAGCTGACTACATAGGTGCCATCTGCCCCTATCTCCGCTAGGTGTACCACACTACCCACTTGCGATCGGCTCCCTACTCGTAGATACCCGTGTTGGCCCCACAGTGGGGTGTATCACTCCCCTAAAGTGGGAACCCGATACAACTTGAGGATGCACGGCTTATACCTACACGATGCAACAACGTCTTACCTACCAGCCCGGGTCCACACACGCATATGAAACCCGTTGGACTTGCGTTGCCACCGCTTACCCGTTTGGCCTCTTATAGTCAAACCCAGTATGCGTGTCCCGTCCTCGACTTGGGTCGAGCCCACAAAGATACGTTTGGGTTACTGGTTGAAATGGGCCCCCAATTACTTACCACAAGCTATCCACCTAAGCTTGTCCCCATTAGTATATCCCACTTAACCCTCTTCTTAGTCATGTTCATTTACATGTGTGTTTGGTTAAGTCTTACTAATCGTATTTCAAATGCCACTAAAGGCACCCACTAGATTCCTCATGCCACCTAAGGCACCTACTTAACCCCCATGTCCCATCTCACATGTTTATCTGGTTAAGTATTTCTTAATTCATTAAGGCCATAACCTTATAAAGACCTCTCACATTAGACTGACATTTATGGCAGCTGGATTCGCCGGGCGGGTCTGGGCAGTCTTATACCATAAAAGAGTCTAACCTCGTGTCTTTACAACTGTTATGCTTTAGTTTGGGCGTAGGACCTCTCACATTAGGCTGACATTTGTGACTACTGGATTTGCCGGGCGGGTCCGGGCAGGTTTACGTCACAAATGAGTCCAACCTCGTGTCCTAAGCATTGATTATCACTATAATCTCTTACCCAAGTTTTAATAATTCCCTATTCAAATTATTAATTAATTCCAATTTTAATGATGTCCATAATTGACTCAATTATGTCCATCTACTTATGGTATGCAAAATCATATCAATTGCACCCCAATTCTCAATATTAAATTCTTAATATTACCCCTACCCCACGTTGTACGTTCGTTTGTTAAACGTAAAATATACGTTAGACTCGAATAGTCTAACTCATAGCACAAAGATAAATTATCATAACATTTATACAACCAAAATAGATCTAATCATAAAAGGGGTGAAACTTGCATGTGTGATTGATATTCTACCCCTAAACTTGCATAGGCCAAAACTCAACTTGCATAAAACTACACATGTCATGGATCTAAAGGTGTCAACTTGTTTGGTTAAATGTGACAATTTACATAATATGATCATAAACCAAATTCATGTATAAACTTGCATATGTGGTTTATGCAACATAATGATGGTACAAACTAGCATCTAACACATAGAATTCACACATGTCTTAGCATAATTCTAGATCTAAATAGATGTCATAGAATATGTGAGATTATACATACTAATCAATCTAAACTGGCA
Organism: Allium sativum; assembly: GCA_030737875.1. NCBI lineage: Eukaryota > Viridiplantae > Streptophyta > Magnoliopsida > Asparagales > Amaryllidaceae > Allium > Allium sativum. Next base: position 253,486,112 of record CM060920.1, read on the forward strand.
TAGGTACATGTGATTTATCATGTGAATCATCATAGCCGAAATATATATATTCAACATCATGATTTGATCAAGCATAAGATAACTACAACATAGATAATAACATCATGACTTTGTAGCATCGCAACTTAGCATAGAAAATTACAACATATATATGATATCATCATTACATAACATAGGATTTACAACATACATGATAGCATAAGATTTACAACAACATATATGACAATTCACATCATTTTCTTATGATCCATATCACAACTTAATCTAATTAGTTTGCTAATAATCTTATTAAAATCATCATATTCACAATAAAATAAGAATCTTGCTTTCTGACTTCTGATTTCAGAAACTGATTTAGCTTTCCCTTGTAGTAGATTCGTTGTTTAGAATTGATTGGAAGTGAATTAGATTTTTGATTAGCTTCCTTCCTCTTTAGTTGGCGGCGGCTACACGGAGTTCTATGGTGACGGCATGACGACGGCTATTCTATTTTTCATGTGATTTTAGAGTGAGAGACTATCTAGGTATATATAGAGTTTAGGATTTATTTAGACCGTCCGATCAACTCGCAATGAACCTGAACCGTCAAATTATCCAACTCAGCCCTAAAGACACATCAGAAGTCGAACCAAGGTCAGACCCATCAGGTCAGGCCGACCAGGCAAGTCGACCTGCAGGTCGACACCCAAGTCGACTGCGTAGTCGACGTGAGGGGGAGGCCAAGTCGACTGCCCAGTCGACACTACTGTCGACCTGGTCACTGGGCGGGAGTTTTCCCGCCCAGCCCAGTTTGAACTCGAATTTCAAATTTTAAACATGATCTGAGCTATTTTTGAATTTTGAATTTTCTGAAACTTCCGATGGCCATATCTCCTTCATACGAAGTCCAAATCACGCAAACTCGGACTCTATCTCAACCAGAATTCCGAGACGAACACAATGGCGCAACCCGTTTCCCACAATTCTCACGTCTGAGATTAGTTATTCTTTAATTTTTGAATATTAATATTAACTGAAATTCGGGGTGTTACAATCATTTTGGCAATTATATACAAAAGTGTCAAATCAGGAATGACCATATCCATGACATGAAGTGAAAGAAATCCAAGAGGGCAGTATTCTACAGTTGAGAGAATCTTATACATCTTCTTGAATATTGAAGGCAGGATTCTACAATTGCTTGTTCTAATTGTTTATGTTTTTTTCACTTGTTTTTAAGTTTGATTTTCTAATTTTTGCAGTTTACGCAAGTTTTCTAGAAACTTTGAACATAAGCATTGCAGATGATACTCATCTAAACATATCATTTTAGAATACTTGGTCCACGAAGCTCTTCTAGATCTAAAGGTATATTTTCGACTCATTAGCACCCTTTTTTTGTTAATTGGTGATTAGCTATTTAGACTGATTATTAAATTGACTATAATTTTGTTTTCAAAATTGAAACTTGTCCGTGTCAGGTTACAATATGGAGTGTAAATTTATAGATTGTAAATTTTATCTATGATTAATAGAAAATGTAATCGGTAGTAGCTTACTCTATTACAAGTTTGTTCTCATTCAATAATGCTTTTCATACGATATTACAAATCTCTTCTTTCTGCTACTGGACTCATTTTTTCTACAGTGCTTTCCATGAGAAAGCATTCTAACGGTTGAATATATGTTTATTTAACAAATATTTTTTTGATATTCATACATTTATTTAGTAAATGCTCTAGCTTTAAGCTTTTATTAAACTGATGTTCGGACCTTAGACATTGTGTTTAATAAATGTTTAAGGTTGAGGCCCTTTATAAGAAGAGTCCAATCTATCATCACTCATTTTCTTCACTTTCAAATTTTGTTTTAAGCAGAAATAAATGTCGAGGTGGTGATGCACACCACAAAAGTCTTAAGACACATTGTTCAGAGATGGATAATGGAGCATAAAATCTGGTAATGTATAATTTTCAAAATAGTTCTTATTTTATAACTTTACTGTTTGGTGGCCAACACTTATAAAATAGCGGGCTGCTTGTGAAAGACCTAAAGCTAGTCATTTATATATTATCAGTGATAATTGCCGGTTCATTCAGTGGATGTTAAATTCATTGAACAATTTGTAAATGTTCTATGTTCTGGCAGATACCACTGAAAATAACATGAAAATAAAATCAATATACTACTATCATATTCGCTGGGTTATATTTGAAATTGGGTTATATTTTATATTTGGTTATATTTGATATTTGATATTTGGTTCAGGTATTCTTACATAACAACGAAAATGTAATTAAACCCCAAGTGGACATACTACATTCAGTTATACCCTTTCAACATCGAAAAAGTTTTTATAGTCAATATCTTGTTACTGCTCCCTATGTCGTCCCATACAGGTATGCATTTTTTGCTTATTGAGACCAGCAATATAAAAACCTTCAAGACTTTTTTGATTCATTGATTTTTTTAAAGTCTGCAACTCTAATATCCTTGATACCGTATAATGTGTATAGCAGCTTGCATGGATGGTTTGTAGATGATAAACTAAAGAAATGAATAAAGTTAGTTATGTTGATTAGAGTTATGTTAACCCTACTTTAGAGGGTAGACAATTTGAACCTCATGAAAGTTAATACTTTAACACTCAGCCAAGCATTTTGAACAGAAAATATTCTCTACAGTATATGAGCAGTATTACTTGTCATGATAACTAGATTGTATTCTTACATCAACATTTGCATTAGTTAGAAATATACCTATATTTGAATGGCATGTGTAAATGATCACATATGTTTGTGAATCTTTACTGTTGCTTGGAAGTTATCATGAATGTATGTGATGCAGATCAATTCAAGGCGATCAATGATGAAGGAATGCCGATGTATTAGAGGCCATTCATGATTGAACTAGAGTAGTTGCGCATACTTTGCGAGCGAATCATCAAAAGGGAAAAAATAAAGGTACTAGTTTATATAAATCATTTTTGTATATTTTTTCTTGCTTATGGTTGTATGTGTAAGTTTGTATATGAGCGAATCAAGTGATAATGTAATGAGGAATGTATGTAAGTATGAATGATTGTGTAATATACCAGTGAATGTACAATAGTGGAGTCAAGAAATTTGTACCATTTAAAATGTTGAAATAAATATTTATTCAAATAAAATACTGTGTTATAATAATATTTATTATAATATTATGAAATTTTTGATTAATAGCAGTTGAGGTATAATTACTTTTAACAGTTGTAAAACAAATTTTAACAACTGCTGGAAACGGTGGTAAAAAAGGTTGACTTTATTACGATTGCAATATAACTAGTGGCACTTTCCAGTTGTAGTAGACATATTACAACTGTTATTGGCAGTTGTGAAAGGGTATTTTTTTGTTGTAGTGGTACCTGTGGCAAGACCTGTACTGATGTTACCATAGAGTCGCAAAGGCGTTGCGTTTGACTCTAAGGCAACATGGAAAAAGGCAACCCCGAAAAAGTGTTGCCACCGATCATTTTTTGCCTATAGCAACACTTTTTGGCACCTAATGTGTCACTTCTCTAGGGTTGTCATAGGCCATCTATGGCATAGTGATAACAACTAAAAGTCCAAATAGCCAACCACTATTCATGCCAAGAGAGGGCGTATTTATAAGTGGTGTTGGTGAGCATCATTACCAAATTTTATATCGCGAGAGTCGTGTCGATCCGGGGATCGGAACAACTCCCCGGGAAATAGCCAAAATCCAAGTATCTGCTGAAAACCTGTATCCTGGCAAGAGTACCAAAAAAATGATCAAAATGTGTGGATCCTTCAAAATTGTGTGATCCGCACAGTGTTGAGCTTGCCATGCCGAACCGTGTATTTTTGTATCACGAAATTGCCAAATGTGAAGCACAAAAAACATGTGTTAATCCAGTGAATCTAGGTGATTACCTCGATGTGATCATGTCTTCCGAGTGTGCCAAATTTGACCAAGAGTACTTCGTATCCTTTGGCTTGCTGAGTTCCAAATCTGAAAATCTAGTGTTCCGCAAGCCAAGTTAGGTGATCCACATGTGAGAAAACTCGTCATGGCAATACCTAGTGATGAACTTGATTTCGTATCCCAGGAAGGGATACAAAATGATGATTTTATATCCCATGAGGGGATAAGAAATAGGTTTCGTTTGGTACAGGTCCCTGGAAAGTTTCAAAATTAGGCTCACATCATGTCCAACATTTCACGTAAATTAGTTCCCTAATTTTCAAAAAATCATCAAAAAAAATTAAAAAATCACAAAAATTCATTATTAAATAAAACACGTACACGCCAAAAAATTCAGGTGTTAAAACAATCAAAAACCACATCAAAACCCAAAATAACAATGAAACAGCAGTAATATGCATCAAAAGATACACCTATTTGTACATAGTTGCATACATTCCTGCTTATACCTCAGTGTTGCATCAAACTGCAGGATATATGCATACATGTATGCAGTTAAACAACAATATATACATCTTTTTTTTGCATATATTCAAATTTGGCCTTTTTCCAAGCATTCACGGTTTTCAGACATTGTTGCATACGCGCATGCACTTATAGTATGCATGCATTGATGCACATATTCATAAACCTTCATACGTGCAGCTATTCGTAACACTAGTAACTCGTTTCAACTTTATATGAATACATGTATGCAACTATTTCAGATATATGCATACATGTATGTGTATATTGGTCCAGATTTTCAATAGAAAATGCTGGATGAATATATGTAAACATGTATGCTATTATTGGAAATAGTTGCACAGATGTATGCAATTTTTTTTGGTATTTCCGGTTGCTTGCAAGAATATTTTTGATTTTTGAATTTTTTTTAGTGGTCAGCACTTTTTTTTCTTTGACAAACACGTAACTATCTTTTTAAGGACTCGCTTTGAATGGCAAACTTACAGTGGATGCCGTTTATATTTGCTACAGTAATAGGGAAGTATGCCCAATTTCCACTAAGAAATATGTATTTTCTTATCCCAGGTGGGGATATGAAATCCCAAACCTGAGTTTTTGCCTTGATTTTCATTTGGCGATCAATATGGCTATGGTAAACATTTTTGGGCTAGTCCAAGGTTGACATGCCAAAGCCTTAGTTTTCCTCCTGATTCTAAACCTTACTGAATCGAGAATGTCAACCAGAGAATTCACCATATTTCAAAGAATTCGAACACTTCGCGACTTTGACCAGATAACTTTGCATTTCCAAGAGGATGTACTCGAATCTCGAGTACTTAGAAAACCGTGAATCCGTCGTGTGACTGCTTTGCCAAAAGCAGGTCAACACTTTAACCCCCAAAACATGTCTTCCTTGAAAAAAGTGAGATGTGTTTTGAATAATCTAGGAAAGCAGAAAACCAAAAATCTAGAAGTCGCAAACCTAAAGAAGCTCGCATAGATGTCTAATAGCCAAGAACCAGAAAAACAAAAGCCATGATCGCGTTGGATCATATTAATGGAAAACCAGAAATCAAGAAAACGAAAGAAAACCTACGATTGCTCTGGATCATGAAAATAGGAAAATCAAAACCAAAGTGACTTGATGATCACTCCGGATTGTATTACGAGAGATAATCAAGATAACCAGAATAACCGAGAGTCGGGAAATCAGGTACACGAATCCAGAAAACCATAATAGCCATTAACCAGATAACCAAACCAAATGATCGAATGAATCTGGAAGCCAGAATAACCGATAAACAGATAACCAGATGATTCCAAGATGCCATTTCCAAAAACTGACAAGAGGACCAAGGATAAGTCAGAATAACCAATAACCAGATGGGTCCAAGATGCCCTTGCCAAAACCTGACAAGAGAAACGAGGAAAATATAGAATAACCAATAACTAGATAGCCAAACAAGTTCAAGGCATTCTTTCTTAAACTAGAGAAGAGAACCAAGGTTAAGTCAAATGGTAGGCCCTTACCCATCACTAGGCGAGGCGGCCCTGTCAAGTTCTGACAAGACGTAGGGCTGTCAATGAGTACCCGGAAAATCCAATATACGTCCGCGTTTGTATCCGAAAATGCGGAATATATATGTTATCCAGGATGCGGATACGGATATTCGATATCTGAAAATCCTTCCAATATGGATATGGTTATAGTGGTATCTGTATCTAAAAAATATCCGTCTGATTTTCTGGTGCACGTATGTATGTATGTGTTTATATTTAATTTACACCTAAGCTTAAATTAATATATAAATTTCCTTAAAATAGCTAAACTAATTTCAACTAGTGGATTATAAAAGAATGTTGTATTTGATATTATGCAACATTTTAAATCATGTACTCATTTTATTTTGTGGTACGGTTATAACTAAGACATAATTGTGTATATGCTTCGATGATTTAATTTTTTTTATTTTAGTCTTAAGGTGGTTTATTTCATATCTTAGACACTTTATCTCTTAAAATATTTATTGTATGAAATTTATTTGGTTGATGTCTTACTTGTAATTTTCAGTGAGATGTATTCATCTTTTCAAAAAATATTTAATGAACCAAATTTTCTTGTGAGTGATGTGTTTGTAAACTTTTATTGTTTTATTTTCAGATATTTTTTGGATAATTTTTGGATATTTTCGGATAACCGCATCCAATGTACATTTTTAAGTTACGGATTTTTTCGGATATCCGTATTCGTTAAGATGAATACAGATATCCGAAAATATCCGCGGATACGGATATTCTTAAACGGGTATCCATAGATATCGGATACGAATTTTCATTTTTGGATACGGATTCGGATACAACACTATCTATATCCGTCTGCATCCACTTATAGCCCTAATAAGACGTCATGTCTCTCCCCAAGCAAATTCCTTATTTGGGGACCAAGATTTTTATACTTAGCGAGCATTGTCCTTACTATGTCAAGTCCTTAAAGTTTGAAGTTCCAATTCTAGATTTCCTTACTTCGCAAGCAACGTCCCAACGAGCGAAGTAACTTTTATTCAATTTTTCAATAGTTGGAGTTTTTAATAAGTCTGAATGAAAACAAAGCAGTTTATTGTCGAGCAGAGATCACACTTAGAGGTTAAGGCCTAATCCCGTACGTGGTTGAGTCGACATAGTCGCTATCAATTTCAAGTCCTTTGAGTTCCGTTAAGTTTAAAGGGGATGGACTAGCATCGGGTACAGAGCATGCCTAGGGTTCGCACTGGTCCCCATACATAGGTAGGCTAACGACCCATCCTTAAGGAAGAAAATGAAAAATAAATGAAGGAGATTGGACATTTTATCATCGCAAAGATCGTGCTTAGGGATTAAGTCCTAATCCTGTACATGGGTGGGTATGCTTAGCCTTCCAAACTCCCGAGCCAGTTAACCAAAAATGAGTGTTGGAAGTCCGAGGGTTTATCATTGTAAAGAGCATGCTTAGGGATTAAGTCCTAATCCTATACACGATAGGCAGATTTAGCCCTTGGAATTCCAAAGCCAAATAGCCAGAATGAAAGTAGGAGATTAGACAATTTATTGTTCGCAAAGAGGATGCCTAGGGATTAAGACCTAATCCCAGACACGGTTAGGCAGACTTAGGCCCTCCGAACTCCCATGCTGGGTGAATCTAGAGATGAGTGTAGCAGATTCGACGGTTTCTCATACACAAAGGTCATCCCTAGGGATTAAAGCGAATTTCGTGAATAGGTAGGCGAACTTAGGTCCTCTGCCCTTCTAAAATCATGTAAACTAAAGCGATTAGTAAATTATGAGGTGGATGTTTCATAGTTAGGTACAAAGAACGCCTACGGATTAAGTCTTAATCCCGTACATGTGTGAGTCGACTTAAAGCCATCCATAGCTGATAAGCCATAGGTGTAATATCCTGAATCATAACATTTAGGAGGCCAAAGCCAATATGACCAGAATACCATAGTTTTAATCACCAAAGAAGCCAAAGTACTTGAGACGGAGACCCAGATAAAAGTAGGGTCAGATCCACAAGCCGAAAAACTAAAATACCTGAAAATCAAAATTATTAAGTGCTAAAATCCAAAAGATATAATGCCAAGATACCAGAGTCCGCAAAACCAAAATCCAAAGTGCAAAGGTTAAGAAGCCGATAAACCAAGAAGCCAGGAAAACCAAAAACCAAGAGAACCAAATCCATGAGCTGCGAAACCGGAAAATCAGATTCCACACCAATTGATGACCAAACCACCATGGGTAGATCCCGATCCATTCCTATCTCGGGCCAAAGTTGGCAGTCATGCCTGTTCCGATATGGCAGCTCAATTCCAAACGTATTCCGCCAGCTCGCACCGTTTGATGTGTTCTTTAATCATATCACTGAGATGCCTGCAATCGTTTGTATCATAACCACCCAAGTCGTGAAACAAGTAGTGCTTACCAGATTTCTTCTTCCTCTTGGTCGACTCCCTCGCGAGAGGATTCCAAAAGGGAGAAAGCAAGTGAACTTCCGAATAAATATCTTCCAGAGGGTGAGTAAGCTTCACGTACGAAGGGAATTTAGTCTGGTTCCATGCATTTCGATCATTACGGGCAGTAGCATTTCCTTTGCTTTTACAATAATTAGATGATCCTTTGCCTTGAACCGAATTTACCTCGAGAACTTTCTTATTAGTCCTCGCATCCTCTTCCTTAAGAAACCGGTCAGCCTCGAAATAAAATTCACCAAGGTCCATTAGTGGATCCCATTAAAGGGAGATCTTGAATTTCGTCTTATATAGATTACCAAATACCGCAGTCATCAAGACCATAGAAGAGTCTGATCGATCGATCGAAGCCATAAAAACATTAAACCTTTCCTAGAATTTGCATAAAGTTTCACCAGTCCTTTGCTTAATTGTCGTAAGATTCATCATGTTCCTGGGTCAAGCAATTTGAACTCAGAACTATTTGATGAATTTCCCAACCAAAGTATTCCAAGAATTAACCGAATTGATTTCAAGCTGCCGAAAAAAATAGTAGCAATATATGTAAGATAGAGAGGGAATCACTTCGTTGTAACATTCTCGTATGCTGAAAGTACTTTTATATGACATATATTGCGCATCAAGTGAACTGTAGGATCCTTCCTATCATAAAAAGCTTCCAACAACGACAATTTGAAATCTAGTAGTGTTGACGTCGAAAAGTGGTTGTCAACGCTCTGATGTCCACATGAGTGAAAATAAACGTCCAGTGGTGGAAAGTAAGTAGCGATGTAATGTATAGGGGAAAAACACAAGTAAATGATTACGTAGAGTTTATAATGGTTCGGCTCGTCGGAGCCTACGTTCACTTTGAATGGTTTTTCTCTTCTATTATGCTCTTGGTACAAGTTACAACATTGGATCAGAATGTTTCCGAGTATACATGAGTTTCGATGATTTCTGATACATAATTGAGGGTTCACCGAGTGATATTCTTGATAAAGGAAGAGGCATTTTCTTCGTGATCCTAGTGTTTGGATATGGAAGGATGAGTCTTCGAGTGTTCGCGATTTCCAAGAGTAGTTTAGTGAGGATGACATGGGTGTGAAGCTTTCATATTTTAATCATGCCATGATGGCCAGGAGGTCCAAAAATTATTTCTTTATCTTCTTAGCGGATGCCAAAACAGCCTAAAATGGTTCTATGTTCAAAAGTGCAGTGAAATGTCCAAGAACATCTTCATGTATCCATGAATATGTTTCTTCTTCTTCCTAGGATGATGGAAGATGTTAGGGAGGCTTTGGAAAGGTTATTTTCTTCTTAGAGAGCCGTTAGAGTTTGGAGGTAAACAAGAACCAACCCTTTTCACGTTGGAAATGCAGGGGTTATTTATAAGAGTGGGTTGGAAGTGGAGTAAGTGAGTTGGAGTGAGCAGCATGCAATTTTCATATCTGTTAAAAACAAAGTGGATTCTAACACCCCTAAGAGGTGTACGAACATCGTAAAACTATGAATAACAAGGTTAAGAGGATAAATATGCTGAAAATAGTAAAATAAAGAGCATCTTATAGTGGTTCGGCCTAAATTTTTCCCTACTTCCACTTTAAATGAGGATTTCATTATCTTCTCCATTACAAGGTACATAATCGATCTCATTTTATATATTTTTCTCTATGTTTTACAATCATTATCTCTTTCTTCTCCATAATCTCTCGATAATTCTCTATCTCTCTCTCTTTCTCTGTCGAATTTCTTCGAATCTCACTAGTAGTGGTGATTATCAGATTAGATCTTCGATAATCGAGCTCGGTGATGAACTTTGATGATTTCTCGACGAGAATTATCATGGAGATCCTTGGATGATGCTTGAAGAAGCTTTAAAGGAGTTGTAGAAGCTTGATTGATGATGAAGATCAATAATGGAGCTTTTCGGGAGGAGAAATTCTCCCCCTTTCTATGTGTGAGGGGGTCCGGTGTTTATAGGCAAAGTTTGAAGTGGTGTGGAGCTCGATATGGTGTACATGCGGTCCAGGCCCTTCGGCGAGCGATTCATGTAACGTCCCATATTTTTGCTAATTAGATACTTATTATAATTTATTATTTTAATAATTTATTTGGAATTAGAAATGGATTTATAATATATAATTCATTTAATAAACGAAGTTTGCACGTATAATTTATATTTAAATTATAATCAAGCTCATAACGTCGCGGTAGTTCGTAATTTATGATTTGAACTTCAATTGAATATACATAATCCATTTTAAGTCGGAATTTTTTGAAACAAGAATCATTCGAATCTATTTGATTATAATTTTCTAATGAAAGAGAAATAAGTAGATTTCATATTATAGATTGTGAGTTATATCCAATTCAAAATTTCGAATAGTCGCTATGGAATCATTTATAAAACGATAACGTTTATTTAATAAATTAAATAGGAATTTTTATATTGTTAACTCAAGAAAGGTAATGTTGAGTTATAATTTCATATTGTCTATTTCGAAGTTGTATAAGATTTCATTTGGAGATATACAATAATTATAATTTATTATTTTTAAATAGAATTGCTTTGGATTTGATTATATTTTATTGTTATTTTGTTTTTCCTTAGAAATAGTTATTTTTCTAACGACCTCCGTTTTCGATGAAATGAATTTTATCGAAATACGTATAGCTAATATTGCCAGATTTCTAGTTTTGAGCCAATCAGACTTGTTTTATTTGTGTGTGCAATTTAAAGGTGAACAAATAAATAAATCGAAATTAAGAATAAACGATTTACAAATGAACTCAGTTTTAAACAAAATTAATTTTTATTAAATCCGTAGTGATTAATTTTTGTAAGATTTCAAAATTTTCACGTTAATTGGATTTCTTTTGTGATCGTACACAATTTAAACGCGTCTCGATTCACATTGTAAATTATAAAGGAATTTTAACAAATAATCTTGGAATTCGACGAACCATTTCCATTGTGCCTGAAATATTATTTTATGCTAGGATTTAGAACTTCATTACGATTAGAGATATTACGTAAGTGTTTTAACGCATTACTTCGCCGTTAAGTTTAATAAAATATTATAATATTCATGCAATTTCCCTATAAATACCCATCATACCCACTTAAACCTAATTTTTGGTCAACATACTCAATGCAACGTTCAACCGCCTCATACCCTATTTGAACAATCTGAAACCTCTCTCAATCCCTCCCATTTTTCTCCTAATCCACTAAACAAATTACAAAACGCATAACTACAAAATTGTTGATCTTTGCAAGAACTGTAAAATGGTTGGTGGCAATCTGATTCTCTTCATCGTCATGACCTGGGTGGTGGTTTAACACTGCGATGGTTCATGGGCTCCAGCAGGAAGAAGATGTGACCGAATTGGATGAGCTTATAATAGCGATTGGAAGAAGATGTGACCGAATTGGACGAGCTTAAAATAGCGAGCAGGAAGAAGGCTTAAACTTAACTACTTCTATAGTAGTTAACGATGAAGTAAATTATAATTTAATTAATAATAATTTAAGTAATTACTATTTAAATGGAATTCATTATGTGAGTAATAGTGATTGTAATAAACTTTAGTTGGATTGTGAAAGGAGAGTATGAACAGATTTTATTGTATTAATCGAGTTTATAAACGAAGTTATAAAAGAGATTTTTAAGCGAGTACAATAGCTTAAATTTAATGTTTACTTAATATTTGGATTAAATAAAAAGAAATCAGGATGAAAAGGGGTGTATATTAAACCGGATTTTATAACCTTGGTTTATAGAATGGGGTGTGAGGCTAAAATGTTACGTTTAAATTAACGTTACTTAAAAATGGAATTAAGTGAAATAAATGGAATTGAAATGAGTTTTTCAAAGCGAAAAATGGTTGAATGGATTAAAAGGGGAATAATATGGCTTGATAAGGAGTTAAGATAGGGAATTAAAGAAATGCAACCTAGCTAGAGATTGGTTGAGTTGAGTGATTTTCTGAGTGCTAATCTGATGTTGATTTCGGTCTTCAGGGTTAATACTTGGGGATTATTCTCTTACCAATTTACGGTCAAGGACTAATGAATATTAATGTAATGGAAATGAAAAGAGGATTGTGTGAAAACATAATGATATTTTCAAAGTAAAGAAATGAGATTTAGAATGGTTTTATTCTAAAAGGATAAGTGTGGGCTATTGTTTTCAAGTAATGAAACAAAAAATATTTTCGTAATGTTGTTTTACGAATAATAAGTTAAACTGATTTCCCAGTTATGTATAATGAATAATATTGTAGTAAATGTTTTGTAAGTGATAGTTAATTGGAATATGGGATATAGTTATAAGATATTTTCCTGAGTATTAAAGTGATATGATTTTGAGTATATTGGTATAGTAAAATAAGAAGTAAGTTGTTGTGTTTCAAATATTGAAGAATTCAAAAGTTTTAAATTAACCATTCGTTAATTGTTTTTAATTAAAAAGGTCAGGTGATGCTGAATATTGAACCAATGAATTTATTTTATTTTTCATGATTGTATGGTTGTTTATTTGATAGTTAAATAACAGACTATCAGACGTGGCCTATACGATTGTTGGTACGGAAAGACCATGATCGAATTTATATTCGAATACCATTCCGACCAGCAAATACGTGGACGATGTCGAAGATGTTGATTGAAGATGGAGCAATTGAAGACCGTGGATCTTAATGAGCGAAAGATCTACTTGTTGAATATCTCTGGTTAGCTCCTAGAGGTATTTTGGCGGTGTTTCTGTCGTGATTGAAATCTTCGAATTGCAAGGAATACTCGATATTGATCCACAATGTAATTTAAGGATGTGGTAGGATGGTACCCTCGGTTCATCCTGTTCTGGGATGAATTGTCTAGACGAATGTTTGATAAAGTATTTCTTAAGAGTCACGTATATTAATTTTTACAACTGTATTTCTGTTTATGGCATAGAAGACATCTTCTCTTAGCTTAACTTCCAGGATATTTTTTTGAACATCAATTAGTGATTTGGTGGATCTGACAATGTGGCATTCAAATTTTTGGTGTGATGTTCTTAAGAAGGTAAATTGTAACCTCAAGCCGCATCAATCGGGAAATGATAAAAACCGGGCAGGCAGCAAGGCTAAGTGGGGCGCTCCCAATTAGGGTGTATTATCACTTATCTAGAGAAATTTCATTTCCATATTTATTTTATCGTTGCTGCCGCCTTTTGGGAAACAGTGGGTAGCTCCCAACCGTTGGTGATATACATTCGATACACTCAAGCGAAATGAGTGGTCGGTCATATGTGGTCGGGTTGCGAAATGAGTGGTCGGTTATATGTGGTCGGGTTGGTCATGTGTAGCTAAGTGGTTCCATACCTTGTCGTAGTCAGAATCCAGTCTCCAATAAGAGCCCACAGTTTTTGATTTATATTATGTATGTACATTGTGATATGCAAGCGTTCTGCTAGATGGTTATTTATTTGATTTAGACACTATTATAATATTAGATTAATATAATTCCAAAATGCTTTCGGTTATTGTAAGGTAAAAACTGTCCATGTTTATGTGTGCACTGGCATTACGATTATCATTTTTTTTCAAAAAGAAATATTTTGACTTAGAAATCTAGTTGGATGTTGCTTATTGTTAACTTGTTTTTGTGACCAGGCCACCTAAAACCCAAACGATCAGGGTTACATTACGTTAGAGGTTAAAGCTCTTATACATTCTAAAACCAGAGCTCGGATCAGATCATATTGGAGAGCTCAGATCGGATCAGATTGGAGAGCTCGGATCGGATCGGATTGGAGAGCTCCAATCGGATCAAAGCCCCCTACCCGAATAGCCTAAAGTTGTAATTGCTCCACAACGTAACCTACTTTCTAGCCTACAAAAGCTGAGGCACTGTCTTCACTTCTCCCCACGTTCTCCACTGTCTCATAACCAACTCCGAAATCTTCCTGATGTTTCCATATGTACCTCTAACCACTCACCAATTCCAGCCTTCAAATACATAACAATGCAACAAATTAAAGGGACTTTTTGTCCCTAAGGAAGCTATATACATTTCGACCATGACTGCCTACAACCGACAACCATCTTCTCCTTCAATGAAATCAATGGATTCAGAGAGATAAATTCATTGTAATCGAGTGCTTGAATGATTATACTCATTGTAATTGTAATTCTGTATTGAATGAAGAACTATAAACTGGATGTAGGCTCGTTAATGCCGAACCACTATAAATCTCATGTGTTGATTGCTTTATCTCGGTTTTTAGATTATTATTCTTCGATATTATCTACAAATCCTAGATAATTGGGTGTTAGTGCCATTTTTTGGTCTAACATTTTGGTGCTTTCACTGAGAAGGGACCGATTCTCAACCATAGATCTCCTCATCTACTAATGGATGTCATGGTTTCATTGAGGGGAGATCCGTATTTAATTCTAAAAGACTTGCTTGCTACTCAGATGCGCGAACCATCATGGCTCAGATCTACACGGCCTCAAATGGGTTCGAAGTTTCTGGGTCTTGAAGTAGTTGGAGATCTGCTGAACTAGCAGCGTTTTGATTGGAAGTTGGGGTCGGATCTACCGAAGTAGATTTGAACAAAGTTGTACAGACCTCGCGGATCAGATCGAGCAAAAAGTCAGATCGGATGGAAATTGGTGTGGACAAAACAAATAAACAGACCACAGTCTCAGATCAAAGTAAGTAGAGGACGAACAGTAGATTGAATTAACATCGGTTCGAATAAGGCATATGAGTATACCACTGACCCGACCCGAAGAAATTTCCAACTCAAGACAGGGTCCATGAATCGATCCCGACCCACTGGCACGTTCAGTTCAACACCGGGTCAATGTTCGATCCGACCCGCATCTACCAAAAATGTACTTGACCCAAACCAAAGAGATTCACTTCCGAACCGCGACCCGTAGACCCATCTCACCCGCAACACCCAAAGGAATATCCGATCCATGGCCCAGAAAATAAATGGCGAACACGTATTTCGACCCGACTCGAGAAAGGGTCGTTTTCATGAAAAATACATTTTCTGACATTGTTTCAAAGAAGGCTCTGTCTTCCAAAATTGAATGAGTCGGGCGGTGCCCACTTGTTTGACCTAACCGGCTAGGTCGATCGCTACCAGGACTGTGGGGCCCGAACCCCCACCGGCGCTGTGCCTGGACCCACTGAAGACTCACCTTCGTCTCGGCATATATTTTAGCCAACAGCTGTCATCAAAGCTTGTTAATGAAGATTAGACGGATAGTCTGAGAATATCACAGCAAAATGGCAACGATTGGGATTCTTCCAAGAACCATGACCGTTATTCACTGATGTTATTCAATGTGAGGAGTTGTTGAGCAGACTCAACATGCTGGCTATGGGACCATATGAGGGAAAGATTGTTTCCTAGCGTACTCCTTTTTCAGGGTTCCAATAGTGTGCAGACTTCAGCAATACAACTGAGTCTGTTCCTGAATGAGTAGTGACCACCTAGGTTACATGTCTTTAACTTGTCTAACCAGCAGAGTCATGAGTGACTTTGATATGGAGCAGCCCAGACACTATTCCGAAGATGACTCGGATGGTCTTAACGATGATGAGTCTCAATTGTAGGATACCAGAAAGCGATTAAGGATCCTAACAATACAAAGCTACTCTTTACTTGTATCACGAGGTGAAAGCATATGTCCTGCGGTTCACTCTTTGAGGAACTTGGCCAATCTATCTACTATCAACCATATCGATGACGATTGATTTCTGTCAGATAAGGATTAAATCGACATACTTTGGTGCCCAGAGTTAGGTACCAGTTGAAACACCGTAGATCATGATTGGACCTATGGATCCTTATTCAGATGATAACAACTTGACTGCTCATCAGCAACCATGCAACTGGCCCTAGCAGAATTCAGAGCATACACCGTACCTTGGTGTCTATTGCCAAAATTCCCAACCGAAGCTGGAGTGAGAACGGTCAGTCGTGACCAAATTTCTAGAAGAGCCTACTATTTGGCTAAATGGAAGATGCTACACAAGGGAAATGACATGGAACCATAGAAGGATTCCCCTCCTACAAAGGAGCTATCGGCATAATAAGTAAAGGAAACATCGCGGAAGGAATCGCTCGATTACCTATCCGAAGACATAGATCCCAGAGAGGATGAAGATTCGGGATGCAGAAGGGTGACACCTAGTGAAGCAATTGTGGAAATTCCTATTGATGATGACGACCTGACAAATATCTTGAAAATGGATCTCATTTGGATCCCTTCCGGATGAGGGAACTGTTATACTTTCTACGATTCAATCTAGACGCATTTTCATGGATCCATGCTGACATGTGTGGGACCTCGCCACCGATTATGAGTCATGCACCGAACATAAACCCGAAGTATCCTACTGCTATGCAAAAGAGGCGTATGTTGGGCCCGGAGAGGTCGACTGCCTTGAAAGAAGAAGTAGAGAAGTTTCTTGAATGATTAGACAAAAGCACTAATTAACTTCCCACTAGATGGGAAATGTACATGAATGAAACTTCTAACGAACAACGTTTTGTAGTTAGAAAGTGAAGATTTACAGTTCCACTGCCTTCATTGATTATCTGTCAAGTAATTCATTCCCCAGACGCTGGGAGAAATTGTAGATTCAAGCGTGAATGCTTGTGATTACAAAATCTAATTCAAAGTTGATACATTGTAGGCTTGCATGACGGACAGCCTAGGTCTTTCCTAAAGATTG
Organism: Allium sativum; assembly: GCA_030737875.1. Taxonomy (NCBI): domain Eukaryota; kingdom Viridiplantae; phylum Streptophyta; class Magnoliopsida; order Asparagales; family Amaryllidaceae; genus Allium; species Allium sativum. Next base: position 253,503,254 of record CM060920.1, read on the forward strand.
GCGAGTTAAAAGTTTAGAACACTTAAGCATGGATGTTGATTGATTGTCTTTGCGTCAGTTCTTATTCCCAACGTGGAATCGAAGGCATATTTGCGGATGGATGAGATATGACTATTTCCCTAGTAACATATCCTATTTCCTAGCATGGAAAGCGCAAAAGTTTCTATAAGCATGGATCCATTATTCTCTTGCCAATTACTGTCCTAACACCAATGTGATGATTTGCTACCATTAGCATTACAGACATGACTCCCTGACACTCAATCCTTGCCCTTAGCATAAGGGCAAGAAGGCGATTCAAAGGAGATGCGACCTTTTCATTCGCTTACAGTATCTACCTAACTGTCTTTCACACTCCCAGATCCCAGTCAAGGTCTGTTCATTCTTAGGACTGCCATTCCACAATGGTTTGAAAAGACGTTCATCATCAACTAAAGGTTTTGACAGCCATCCCTTAACAAAGATAGGGCGAGGAAAAATGGACCTGGTAAGACCATGCAATGCCATTTTCGCACGGAATGATATTCATTCCTTTAACAAGATTATTCTTTAACCATGACTCTTATATTTGCATACTTTATGAGTTATTAGTGTAATTAACTCAGATGAATTAATATGTGGATGGTGTAGGTACCTAGGATTTGATACCGATCATACTTCTAACACCCTCATATAGAGTTATGGAGCAATATTATAACGAGCTTAACTGAACTACTCGTTTACAAATCCATGCCCTCCGCCTAGGAGAAGTTGTATAGTTCAAGATGGATCCAAGATAACCATGCACTCCTTGGCTCACACGTGGCAGACCTAAAGATAATTATGCATTGACTTTTGCATTTCAAAGTCGGAATTCGATTCCAGATGGATGAAGTTTGACAGTCTACATGGCTCGATCCTACGCTTGACGCCACCAGATTACATGAATCCAAATAAAGGAGGCAACATTGCCCTTTGATATGCTTACTTTTCAATCATTACAATTTACTATTACATGCTTCCTGAGTTATTGACATGACTAACTCAAGCGATATGAATGATGCACGTACCCGAAGTTCGGTACTGATCACTCCTCCCATAGATTGATCGGAGGAACGCAAAGCCTTGGCAAATGCGATCGACTGTTTGCCTGACTTACTCTAATCCTCAGAGCTTCGATAGAAGTATAAACCTAGGACGAGTGTGATGGGCGCGCCATGATTAAAGAGCACTCGATATGTGACTCTAACTCTCATGATCAGAAGTTTTAAATTAACCATTTGTTAATTGTTTTTAATTAAAAAGGCCAGGTGATGCTGTATACTGAATTAATGAATTTAATTTATTTTTCATGATTGTATGGTTGTTTATATGATAGTTAAATAACCGACTATCAAATCTGGCCTATACGATTGTCAGTATGCAAAGACCGTGATCGAATTTATGTTCGAATACCATTCGGCCTAACAAATACATGGAATATGTCGAAGATGTTAATGTAAGATGGAGCAATTGAAGACCGTGGATCTTTATGTGCGAAAGATATACTTGTTGAATATCTCTGGTTAGCTCCTAGAGATATTTTGGCAGAATTTCTCTCATGATTGAAATTTTTGGATTGCAAGGACTACTCGCTACTGATCCATAGGGTAATTTAAGGATGTTGAAGGAGGGTACCTTCAGTTCATCCTGTTCCTGGATGACTTGTATGAACGGATGTCTGATAGAATATTTCTTAAAAGTCACGTACGTTGATTTTTACAAACGTATTTCCGTTGATGGCGGAGAAGACATCTTTTCTTAGCTTAACATACAGGGTATTTTTGTGAATGTCAATTAGTGATTTGGTGAATCAGACAATGTGTCATTCAAAGCTTTGGTTTGATGTTATTAAGAAGGTAGTCGTAACCTCAAGCCCCATCAATCAGGAAATGATAAAAATCGGTAGGCAGCATGGCTAAGTGGGTCACTCCCAATTAGGGTGTATTATTTCCTATTTAGATAAATTCCATTTCCTTCTTTATTCTATTGATGTTATCCCTTTTTGGGAAACAGTGGGTAGCTCCTAATCGTTAGTGATATACATTCGATACATTCAAGAGACAAAGGGGGAAGCTTTTTCTTCTTCAATGGCGACTAGGGCCGGCTGCTCTTCTAATCCGTAACTTTACCCCTTCCTTCCTCTCCTCTCTGCCTTCCTTTTCATTTCGCTAGTCCCCTTCTTCCTCGCCCTCTCTTCCCCTAGCTTTCTCCTTGTGGATTTAATTGCTTCCCATCAGATCTAGTCCCTTGCGTTTCCTTCCTCTTCCCTGCGTTGCTCAGCCTCCTCCTTCCGCTCTCTCCTTTCTGACAGCAGAGTCCCGCTCGCCCCTCTATCTATCCCCGTTTCCTTGTTCTAATCCTTGTTTTCTCCTTTCCATATCCGTACTCGATCCATAGCCTCCACCCCTTGCTTCCGCCTTATTTCCCTCAGATCTTCTATCTGCCTGTGCGTGTTCTCTCGCCTGCTTCCTATTTCGGTTCTATTGTTTCCGCCTCCTTCTGGCTAGCCTGCTTCCTTACCTTTGGCCTTCCTTATTTACAGTTAGCTTCTTCTTGGGGTGATGAAAGTTGCTGAATCTGGTATGGTTATATTGGTTTCTTGGGTTTGTATTTAGGAGTTGATGTCTGATAATTCGGTTTTAGGTCCTTGTGTTTGAATCTGTGTTGGCAGCTTGTTTTCTGAGTGGTTATCTGTGTAGAGGTGTAGGGTTCTCCAGTTTTTGCTGTTCGTGGTAGGCTTGTGTTTTGGTTGGTTTGTTTTGTTGAGATCCTTGGTTAGTATCTTGGTTTCTGTGAGCTGTGTCACCTTTATCCTGTGTGTCGTCTTGGAGTTTTCTGTGGTTGTGTAGTTGCTTGGTTTGCTTGGCTTGCTTTTCTAGTGGTTCTGGATTTGAAAGGAAGGTTATAATTGATGAATGCCATGTAGCTATCGTTTTGTGCTGTTGCGAGACATACCAGTTGCTGATTCTATGTTTATACACTCTGCTTCAAGCTACCTTCCTAGCTCCTAATTTCAACTTCTGCCTCTTGATCAATCTTCTGCATTTGTTCTAGTGCTAGTGTTAGCTGCTTCCTTGGATCTGCTCGGTAATCAGCCTCTATTTTTTGCTGGTGTGTGTCTCGCTTTTCTGCTACTGGTTTGGAGTACTCTACTGATCTGTTTATACTTGTTCCTTTGGTTCTTGGCAAGTAATTGAGGTCTTAAAGAATCTGCTCTGTAAGAAAATATTTAGATGATCTTCTGGGGTTAATGTATCTGTCTGTACTATATAGTTACCGATCATACCCTGCGTGGTGCTTTGATTACAGTATTCCTATTGTTTAGTCAGTATGTCTGTAGCAGATAAGTTTTTTGCTTATCTCCTGTTATATTTTGTACTCATTATTTGCTATAATGGAAAAGTGGTACGGTCCACTATAAAAACTGGCTGGCTTTGCCAAAAAAAGAAATGAGTGGTCGGCCATGTGTGGCCGGGTTGCAAGATGTTTTTTGTTGAATCCAGTGTATTCCCCTCTAGAGATACACTATCGAAAGGTGGTCCCATACTTAGTCATAGTCAGAATCCTATCTCCAATAAGAGTCTATGGTTTTTGATTTTATATTATGTATATAGAGCGTGAGATGCAAGCGTTCTACTAGATGGTTATTTATTTTATTTAGACACTATTGAAATATTAATTAGATACAATTCCAAAATGCTTTGGGTTATCGTAAGTTAAAAACCATCTGTGTTTATTGTGGACTTGTCTTAAAATTATCATTTTCTTTCGAAAAGAAATGCTTTGACTTAAAAATCAAGTTGGATGTTGCTTATAAACTTAATGGGTTTCTCACTTTGGTTCACTGGACTGATTCGACATTTGTAATGCTTTGGTTAGACCGAGTTTTACAGGTTCAAGTTATCGAGTGACGTGAAGTCCGGAGATGAACTGAAGGTGTTCAGATGTATGATATTTAGTATTTATTCCGCTGTGTGTTGTATATGAGAAAAATTATTATAACTGTCCAGATGTATTGATGTACTCTGATGATTATAAATTTTATTTCAAACCTCTCAATAAATTTTTATTTCTATATTATAATTTGTTCTGCTGCGATGTGAGACTTTGATGTTGTTGTGTTGTTATTCTCCTTCTTCATTTTCTTCTATTCTAGTATTTCTTTCTTTCTTATCTCACACTTTAATTTCTTTCTACTAACTATCTGATGTTTCCAATACTTGAGTTCTGGCAAGTAATATGAGTTTACATATTAATTCTTTATTGTAAGTAAGAATTAATAAATATTCATGTGTTGAATAAAATATATATTCATGTGTTGAAGAAAATATTCATTTGTTGAATAGAATAACGAAGTTATTGAAATATATAAAGCCGTGTTGATTAGATTTGCGCCATTTTGACGCGAACGATATTATATCGATTATATTCGTTTTTATAATGAATATAGAAAAGGAAGTGATTTCAGAATCTAATATTTTGAAAATATCATCATTTATATATTAATGATATGGAATATTCAATTTTGATTTAAAATTGAATATGAATTTGAAATCGTTTTAAAAATGAATTTAAACGATTTATAAAATACGTTTAGAATAGAAGTCGATGAAATATATATAATATATATTATATATATTAAATGGCCTGAATAGAACGCACCGCGCCGCGGTAGTTCGCGAGTCTCGACCATTGACTTCGAATTGACGTTACGGGAGATCCGACCGTCGGATTCTCCTGAAACCGGAACCGTTGAGTTCGTATCGAAAAAAGCTTTCCAATGAATATTAGAATTTTGAAATCAAATGGGTGGATTTGGAATTATGTCCAAATCAAATTTGGAAAAGGTCGTTGTAAGTGCAGTTCGACGACCGTTATTGGAAATCGACTGTACGAGCCTTGATAAATTATTAAAAATATCAATAATTTGTGTAAAATCATAGTTAATGATTTAGAAAGAATTGGGGTGAAAAATCCCATATTTAAAGAAGATAAAAATATATTTTTATCGAAATGAACTAGTTATGAACTAGAACTATAATCCAATATTTTTGAATAAATAAATTGGATTTGAAGTGGTTTTAAAAATAATCAGAATTTCCAATATATGAATTGGAATGGATTTGAATCTAAATTATCTTCGGAATATTTCGATGTTGGATTTCGTGATTATATAGATATGGTTGTGGAAATTTGAATGATATGTTTATATCGTTATTTCCAATACGATATTTGTTGGTTTTAGAATTTGATATTGAATATAAGCCAATATATTTTCTATTCAGAGCCTTGTATTTAATATCAAATGGGATTTTGGGTTCGTCGTGAATGGTGTCTTAAATAACACTGTTCTTGAACCCAGTTTAGAAAAGAATAAATCTTTTAATTATAGTGAAATTGTCCAGTTAATTGGTATTTAATTGGAATTGAATTTAAATTGGTTTTTGGGGTTTATCGTGAGCGTTGTTTTGAATAACACCTGTTCTTTAATTTGATTAACAATGGAAAGTGATTTTGGGTTTATCGTGAACCGTGTTTTAGATGACATTGGTTCTTTAACCCAGTTAAAGACAGGATATTGATTTTTGGGAAGATTAAAACTAAGTGGAGTTTTAATGAATCTTTAATTAGATTGAAATGATCAAGAATGGAGTATCACCAGTTTTTCTCCAAAGCGATAGTTAAATCTTTAATTAGATTTGAACGTGAAATGGTAATTAATATTTACCGATAACACCGTGGTGTTAGTTATGGAGTATTACCAGTTTTGCTCCATGGGATGAATAGGTTGGAATTGGGAAATAAAATAAATAATTACTTCGGTGTGGTTCGCTAATCCCGACTAGTTTGGAAAACCTTAACATGGGTTGATTAGATATCCAAAGGAAGATTAAAGAATAAATTTAAAAGAATTTATCTTTGATAAAATTAATGGGAACCTTTCGCTAAGAATGTGAAAATTTGAATAAAAGAATATTCTGAATTGGAATGAGGCGTATGTTGTGTTTGTGTAACACTTGTTTATTATATACGCGGGTTATTCGGAAAGGCCGGGTTTATACCCATTCTGAATAACCGATTCGACGATAAGTCGAAGATGAAGACGGTTGTTGAAGACCAGAGGTCTTCACATCGTTTGGATGATTATTGATGATCTTGATTGGGCTGTACACCCAAGAGGAGAGAATCAGTTGGTGATCGTCTAGACGTACTTGGAGATCGATGGATATGCGAGGAATATGGTTCCTCCGGTTTCGTTCAGACCCAGAACGAACTTGTAAATGGACTGTGCGTCTGACGTTGGATTTTATTTTGTGTTAATTGATCTCTATTAAATATACATCTGTTTGGTGGCGTTGAATTTATTCTCTTTCTTAACACCCTTCTCTGAGACGTACGAGCTCAGAGGTTGTATATCGATGGAAATCAGTCGCATGGAGTGAATTGCCTATGTGGCATGCCTAAGTGGCAAATGATCAAGGCTTTTGTTGAAAAGCAAAGTCTGGTGGTTGATGATCAAAGCACGGCCTATGTGGCACAGCTTTGTGTATGGCGTTAATTCACGAGGCTCACACCTCGGTATGAGTCAAAAACGGGATAGTGACTGAAGGGAGAGCACGACGTTTCTTTTTAGATATGGGTGATGTCAGTGACCTACCAGCCCTGACATTTATATACTTTTTACTTGTGTGGTTGTTGGAATGCGAGGTGCCTCGGATATAGGTCCTATAGGACCGGGAAACGTGTGTTCAGGAATAACTAATCCTCAAAAGTAAGAGAGGACAGGCCCTGAAGATCCAGGATCGTTGTGTGTGGTCCTGAGACATTTGCTAGAGTGTCTCGAACGGAGAGGAGCTTGCCCCTTGCCTTGACTCATGACGGAAATCCAATTTCCAATACGAACTTTGCGGTTTTAATTGTAGAACTAGTATGGAGACCTGATATATGGTACCGATGCCGCCTACGATTGATACATTTATATTTGAAGTTGTTTTCTTCACTTATAGTAATAATAAAAGATGAAATTTAGCGTATCAAGCATTCTTTGGCTATTATAAGGTAAAACCCTATCCTCCGGCTTGCGTTGCATTGTGTGATGGGACCTGAGTCTTATAATAGCTTCATTTTTCTTTATTTAGCATTGCGTTGTTTGTTTTATGCACTGGTATTCTTGGGAGGAAACCCATTCCGTGCTACACAGCGTGGTCCCTTGATTTACCTAACTTTAAAAATAAAGATTAATAACAGTTTTAGTTCTCACACCAGTCACATGACTGACCTGGAGTTTATTATTTTAACCTAAACTCTGGGTGCCTCTATTTCCGCACGGGCAGTTAGTAGTTTTGGTTTTGCAGACTTATATTCACAGGATCTTGGTTTACAGCTGGAATGATATTCGGAAAGCTTTGTATCCGTATATCGCCTTTAGTTGTGCTTTGTATTATTTTTCCGCTGCTATGTATTTAAATGTAATTTGAATCTCTGATATTTTTCTGATGTATAATATTTATTCATACTCTGTATATTCTTGTATTCTGATGGAATTGTTGTAATAAGCAATGAAATGTTCTTCTGTTTGCGTTTCAATTTGTGTTGTCCTTAAAGTAATTCGTGCTTTCCTTCACGGGGAAGTTCGGGTCGCTTCATTTGGTATCAGAGCTTTGGTTTACAGAGCTCGAGAACAAGACACATTAGAACCAAACGAAAGAATTCATCAGAGATTGGATTAGTAATGTCCAATAAGAATAACTCGTTAGAAATGGGATCAGTAATATCCTAGAACGAGTATAAAGAGTATTAAAAATGAAAACAAATTTTGTTTTGAAAATTTAATTCAAGTATACGTATTTGAATATTTTATTTGTATTGAATTTGGACAATCAAGTATATAAAGATTTAGTGTATACGCGTCATGAACGTATATTTGAAGTTTTAATATACTGGATAGATATGGAATCACACTCTAGTCACCCGAAGACGATCCTGATGAGTCTAGACATCATCAACATTTGTGTTCGAGTTTCGTAAAGTGGGATATCTATATATTTCCAATTGACTGGTGTGAGAACCAAAACTAGATAGGGCTTATTGTTGTGATTTGGCACCAAAAACATTATTTTCTGTATATATATATATATCAAAATTATGAATTTGAAACGTTAATTCACTAATTGATTGCTGGCTGTATTGTTTGATTGTTGGTTTGATTAATTAAAATTTTGGACCATTATGCCAAATTGAACTGAATATTTAACTGTATTGAAAAATGATTACAATTGCATGCATATACATGTATATCCATCGAACATGTCATAGCAAGGAGGCTAGAGCAGAGGAATAAAATTGTTTGCCCGACAAGTAGGTACATGTTTATTGTATTTCTTGGGGATTTGATGATATTATGAGCCAATTGGCTAGCCGCTTGGATTTTTCCTTTTCTTTTGGATTGGTGAGGGCCCTGGGAGGCTATTTGAAATATCCCGATGCTCCCGGTGCAGGGGAGGTTATGGCGAAATTTTTCGAAAATTTAGGGTGTTAGCCAAATTTTTGAAAAATTTGAAAAGTTCTTAGATTCTGAAAAGTTGAAGAACTTAAGCCTAATGAAGATAATGAAAGTTGAGTTGGTTTGTAAAACAACTTTTAGCTTCGTTCCTTTTCGAGGACGAAAAGATTTTAAGTGGGGGAGATTGTAACAACCCGGAAATTCTGAGATAATTTAAAATTTTTATTATGGCGAATTTAATGGATTTTGAATATTTGAAATGATTATTTTAAATAATAATGACGAAAAATCTATTTGAATCGATGTTTGAAAATAAATATATTTATTTTAATTATAAACAAGGCCTGTAATGGTGCGGTAGTTTGAAAATTCGATTTCAAATTTCAAATGAATGTACAGGATTCAAAATAAATCGGATTTTAGCGAAACCAAAAATATTAGAATCTATTTGAAAATATCTTTCCAACGAATCTGAAAAATTGAAATTTCATAGCGGGAATAAAAATTATGCCCAGTTGAAAATTCAGAATAGTCGCTATGGAATTTTGGCCTTTAAAAATGGAAATTTTGCAAACGACCTTCGTTTTCGACGAAACTACTTTTGTTGGATCTGGAATGTCAAATTATTGCTAGGTTTCAAAATTCATAATTTTTGACACCAATATGTGAGCGTGGCGAAGTAAAACATGTTTTAACAGTTTCAATCAATTTCGATCGACCCGAAAATGGCCATTTTTCAAACGGTCTTCAAATTTGACAAAAATAGTTTTGTTAGGACCGTATCGGCAATACAAAGCTAGAAATAATTTTTCTGGAATTTTTAGAGTCCATATGTGACCCCAGTAAATTGAAATGTGCGTTCAAAATAGTTTATAGATTTATATTTTGATTTTAACGGAAACTGATCATAACAGCCGAATTGGCTTACCGGACATATCCCATTGTGTTTGGAATGAGGGTAATTAGCTAGGGGCGACAGTCGGTGGGTTCAATTTTAAATTCAAAATAAAAAGTTGCTTTTTGGGGATAATAAAATAAATTAATTATATAAAAACCCTTATTCACCACCCCTCCCCCACGTTCTCCCTCAGTCAACGATAGCTTAAAAAGAAAAAAAAAGAAAAAAAAAAAAGAAAAACAATTGCTATTCTCCCATCGCCCTTCAAGCGGACCTCGTCGCCTCCGCCATGGGACCCACCGCGCCGCCGATCACCCCAGTCTGCTCCCCTCTCCTCCTCCCGAGCCCCTCCCTCTTACACGAAAATCCCTAAACCCTAAGTCAGCCAAGCCGCCAAAATCGAACCGCCTCCGGCCAATGGGGCCACCACCGCCACTCTCCACCTCCCCTCCGGCACCCCCCCTCGCTAACGACCCCCACTCTCTCCTCCTCCTCTGTATAAACCGCACCACCCCCAAAACAACCCGCACCGCCTTAAAACGACCACCACTGGCCCACCTCCACCAGCCACACCCCGGCGCAGCGCCTCAGCATCCCACTTCCAAGCAAGATGCGATTTTTATCTGAAAAATGTGAGTTTTTATATTTATTTTTGATTATTTATGTAAATAAAAATAGGATAGCTATATATATATTAGCATATAGGAGATATGATTTTTAATTATGTAAAGATTCAATTTTTACACATAAAGATTTGATTTTTATTTATATATGAACACCATAAAGGTTTGATTTTTTTTATATGATAGGGCTATAAAAATATGATTTTTATCTATATATGAGATAAAAATTCGATTTTTATATATATGAAGTGGAGATAAAAATCCGATCTTTTTATATATGTAGAGAACATAAAAATATGATTTTTGTAACGACCCGTATTTTTCTACCAATTTAATTGGATTATTTTAAATATTTTAATAATTTAAAATATTGGTTTGAGGTTGGATAATCGAATTTAACGATTATATTGTGAATATATTATTTAAAATAAATAATAAATATTATTTTAATTTCCAAAATATGGGAAATTGTCGAATTTGAAATATATTGTGATGAGACAGTTTAAAGTGGTCAAATATTGTTTATACTGAAATTTTAGTGACAATTCGTTTTGAAAACGACGACGAATATATATATATGGTTTATAATTTAATTAATTAACGAGCTGCAGCGGCGCGGTAGTTCGCGATTTGGCGCTTTGAACATCAACTGGTCGTACCGGGTTCAAAATAAGTCGGCTTTCCTCGAAACAAGAAACGTTGGAACCGTATTGATGATAATTTTCATATGAAAGAGAAAAATCCAGATTTCGTGTTATAGATTGCTAGTTATGGCTAAATCAAATTTTGGAAAAAACGCTGTGAAAATCGTTATTTAAAATATCGACCTTTAAAATGGCCATTTTGCAAGCGGACTGTAACACCCCGCAAACTCTATAACTATGAAATTCACAAATTAAAGTATAATTAATTTCAAATCAAAGAACTAAGGGAAACGGGATACGCCATTGCGTTCGTCTCGGAAAAATACGCGAAATAGAGTCCGAGTTTTCGAAAAAAGGAGTCCGTATGAAGAAGATATGGCCTTCGGAAGTTTGAGAAAATCAAGTTTAAATTCGAATATGGGGCCCAATGGGCCAGGGTAGAAAAGCGCCGCCTGACACACCCAGGTCGACTGGGCCGTCGACCTGGTCTAACCAGGTCGACAGGGCTGTCGACAGGCATGTCGACCTGGTCCAGAACCAGGTCGAGTCCAGTCTAACCCGGCTGGCCTATGCTATGTTGGTCGATTTTCTGTGGTCTGCTTTGTCATTAGGGCTAGGTGGCAGGCTCTAATTGGTCTCTCTATCGAATGAATGGCTACGATCAATCCAAGCAACATCAATGGTCCTAATCAGTTCCTAACCTCTATAAAAACAACCCTAGACTAAACCCTAATCTATTCATTCAAAAATAAGAACAAAGCCGCCATGTTGCTGAGGAACGACTAGGAGTAGCCACCAAATTGGAGAGAGGATTAGGAGGCAAATTCTAAAGCTTAAGGCAACCTAATCAAATCAATTCAACAAAGGAATCGTATCTCCAAATCCCTAAATTGGAGAATTCGTCACACCATTGTAAGTAGAGTATTACTTTGGTATGAACAAATAATTGTGTTGGTTTGTATGCTTGAATTGTGGCAATAAAGTAATTCATATTTGTGCAAATTATGTTATTCATTATAAAGAACTACATGCGGTAGTTCTATGCAAGTATACGTTTGGAATATTCACAAATTATGTAATCTATGTTGAAGCTACATGTATGTAGTTGATTGAAATTCATGCAAGTTTGGGGCTTTGTTATTATGCCATCATAATGTGTATTTTTATACAAACATCATTTTTGTGAAGTAATTGGAATAAGTTTGGGTTATTATAATCCATATGAAATTATGTTAAAAATTGGGCATCATGTATTAAGCCATGCTTTTGTACTAGAAAACCTATTTGCAACTTATGAATATGGCTAGGCTATGAATGATATTTGGCATAATTGAAATCCATGAATTAAGTCTATCTTGTTTACAAGAATTTTATGATGACATATGTGGTACATAGCTAGGTTAGGTTCAAAAATCCCTTTTTGTATGTTTACATGACTAAAGTAAGAATCATGATTTCATGTTAGAAATATTTATGCCATGGTTATGTGAACAAATTTAACTATACTTATGTCATGCTTATGTTTGACATTATGCCATGCTTATGTTTGACATTATGCCATGCTTACGTTAGAAATATTTATGCCATGCTTATGTTTGACATTATGCCTAAATAAAAATATAGGTTCATGTGTCAATAATGATACCCAATTTAGATTCTTATCTCAATTACAAGTTCCCATGCTTTGATTCATGTCACCTATGCTTTATGACCAAAGTATATGTCACTACTATGCAAGTACACCAGTTTCTATTTTGTATTTCCAACGTCATATTGCAAGTTCATGCGCTCACCTTCCCCTTTTGTGTATGTAATCACGCTTTAAGCCTCCCCTTTTCGCATGGCTAAATTGGGCTTTAAAAGGCTAAGCCCAATATATATATAATAAACGGACGTGTAAAACGGGGGAAAATAACGTTGGGTTAAAATTACTAATGAATGAAAATATAAAATAGAAGGGCCCAAGTTCAAGTATGGGTTGGGCCCATGATTGGTGTAACCTTTACACCATTAACTTAATAATGGGCCGCAAATATTTACATATAAGAAATAAAGAAGAATGACAAAATATGTAAATGTAGAACATACGATGTGTTTAACCCGAGGTTGGATTGAGTTGTGATGTAAACCTGCCCTGAACCGCCCGGCTGTCCAGTAGTCACAACAATACCTATCCAATGTGGGAGGTTAAACATAGAGCCCAATAAGGACCCGAGGTTAGACTGAGTTGTGGCGTAAGACTGCCCGGAACCAACCGGCAACAGGCAGCCACAACAATACCTGTCTAATGTGAGAGGTCAGGGCCTTAATAAGACAATTAAGGCTGAGTCAGGATTGTTAGGATTAAGTGAACTAAAGACTTAATCAAAATGGAACATGCTAAACTAAACGGACTGGTGGGGGTTAGGTTAGAAAACACTTAACCAACTTAGCATGTTGGCTAGAGATAGAAAACCTAGTAACGGGGGACCCTTTTCAGCAGTAACCCTAGAAGGTGTATCAGGATACCCTGAAACTAGGCAGGGTGGGGCACGATTACTGGGCTGATTATAAGAGGTCAAATCGACGGCGGTGGTGTAGCAGTGTAGGTTCTAACGGGGTGCGGGCGTGCACACACTCCGGCGCAGAAAAATAAGGCACTGGACACCAGTAGCATACCTGTGCATTCTAGGATTGTGTCGGGCCGCCACTATGGGACTTGATACACCCCATAGTGGGACCAGCATAGGCAACTACAACATCGGGGGCCGTAAGACACATGTAACTATGCGAGTAGGAGCCGATCATCATAGAATGGATCACATCACCCTGATTATGGGGTGCCAGTTGGAAACTAGTTTATATGGGTTCAGAGATTAACATGGGGTACGATAGTATATTCGACCCTAGACAACTTGACCAAGTTTACAGTGCTTGCCCACTTCTTGTTTATACTTATCATACCCAGTTCTTTATTCATAGACAAAATAGTACTAGACTTACTCAGGCTTTATGTCTGACTCTGCTTTTCTTTCGTCTTCTTTTCTTCTGTTTCCCCCCCCCCCCCCCCCCAGGTCCACAGGGAGGGAACACAGCAGCTTGACCAGCCTTACCATCCAGCTTGAAGAAGAAGAAATGTATTGCTTGGACTTTCCTGTTTTGAACTATGGCTTTGGACAATCCACTATGGGGCTTTTGCAGTTTATCTATGTTTTATTTATGCTTCTTTAAATAATGTACTCAAGACAGATTATGAAAATGTTATGTTATGTTTTTGGAAAGGATGTTGTTGTAACACGTATTTGACTTTATGAAATAAAGTTTGTTGTTTTTCCGCTGTTTACAAATATGTGTTCTTAATTCTGTCTTGTATATCTGTGACTTATACTTATAAACCTCCACCAAAATTAGGGCATTCCCTTTTAGAGTGACCCTAACGGAGGTGGGGTGTTTCACGGACTCAGATTTCGATGAAATCAGTTTCATTGGGACCGTAACGTTAAATTATTATACGGTGGTGAATGGCGGGGAAAACCGATGTCGTATGTGGCCATGGTAGCCGTAAACGCCCATTCATTTTCTATAACGCGTATTTAAATAAATAAAAGGATATTTGAGTGTAACTTGAACAGATGATCGAATTAGACCACGAAACCAGTTCCGTTGAGTTCGTATCGTCGATTAGAGTCAGGATAGGTATATAGTTTGTTATTTTTAGAGACTGGATAATTTGGTGTTAAAAAGGGTATTGCGGTACGCGGTAAAAATAGCCTACCGGGGAAACAGTCTCAGAATGCGACGAGACTGGTGCCGTTGGATTCGTATTGAAGAATTATTGTAGGATTTCAAAGTTTCAAATTTATTTGATTTACCTAGTGACCGTGAAAAATTTAAATGCGTGTTTATTTCTGGTTTTATAAAGGAAATTTTTCCAAACGAAGTCAGAATTCGACGAAACTTGTCCCATTGAGACCGGAATACCTTTTTACATTGAGATTGGTTTTTTTATCAGTAGACGGAAGTCGTTTGTGGTGGTTTTGATATGTTACTTCACGACGAAGTATCGTTAATAAATAAATAAAAAGTATATATATATATATAATAAAAAGAGAATCCCTGCGCACCAGATTCTTTCATGTGAAAACTGAAATCGTGTACCATACCGTGAGCACCAAGTTTTATTTTCCTATTTAATACCACTACTGTGACCTAAAACCCAAACCATTTTCTCACCTTCTCGTTTGATACAGCAAAGCCATTCTCAAAATATAATGGCAGATTCTCGTTCAACAATTACATTTGAAATTCTAAAAAAAAAAAAAAAAAAAAAACAACGAAGTACCCATTGAGTTGCTACTAGTTTAAGGATCGAACTGGTGGCAATTATTGTATAGCTCGATCAGGTTTTGGGAGTTTAAATCGGTGAAGTGCTGTGTTTGTATTTTGGAAGCTGGGTTCGAAATTGGTCACCGTAGTTGGACCATGGACCACCGGAAGGGGTGAGGCAGGTCGGGATGGAAAGCCTGAGGCACAGCGGTTGTCAGGGCGTCAGTTTTAGGTGGTCCGGTGGGTCCTAGGCGGCGCTAGAGGAAGTTGAACGCAGGGAGTCCTGGGTTGTATTTCTGGAGTTGGCTTTCGGGTTTTGGGTCTCGTGGCGGGTCTGTGGACCACCGGTGGAGGCGAGGCCGGTCAGGAAAGGAAGAGGAGGCGACGACGGTCAGGGGCGCTAGCCTCTGGTGAACTCTTGTTGGATGCGGTGGAGGCAGTGGAAATTTGAAGAGGCCGAAGTCTGGAAGGCAAAAATCGAGTGCCTGGAAGAAGAAAGTGACGGGGTTAATTAGTTTAACCAGGAGATTAGCATAACAATGGAATGAGCTTGGTCAGAAGCTGGATTCTGGACAGTGAGTTGAAAACAAATGAAGGAACTCCTAGACAAGAACAGTAAAGTACGAAACGACTGTAAATGAGTTCGAAATCACGGTGTCGATGGATACGAACTGGAATGGAGAGATTCAGAGAAAGCTGGGATTTTGTGCAGTTTCAAACGTTAGTTTGAAACTGTATAAATCAACACGACATCGTCAGAAACAACAAGGTGAGTTAATTCTCACACCTTCTGGAATACTGTGATGTGGTACATTCACAGTAAAAATATATTTTAAAGTTAACAGTTTGAATTGGCTGATTGGATGCGATGGATGCAAATTGGTTGATATTGTCTGATTGGTTGCAATTGTTTATTTATTTATTCGTCTATTTTATCAACTGACATCTGTGATGCAGGGAAGGACAGGTTGGAGGGATCCGACCGGATTCCTCAAATATTATATATATTGATTGTTTGTTTCATATCGTTGATGTTTGAACGGATTGAACCCCATATGGTTGAAACCCTGGTTGAGTGTGATGGCTGAACAGATATTCCCCGTGTTGTGTTTATAGTCAACCAATGGTGTTGATTTGGTAATTGGCAGTGAATGGCCTAAAATGTGTGTTTAGACGTCGGTTTTACCGTTCGGTGAAACGACGCAGTTTAAAGTAATAAATTATTGGTCAAATAAAATATTTGTTGTTAAACAAATAAATGGTAACTTTAAATTAATTAAATTTATTTAATAAGTTTAAAAAAAAAGGGAAATGATGAGTGAAATCAGTTAATAGTTAACTGAGATGTACGGTCGATAAATTCAATTGTTTTAAACTGAAGGTGAAAATCGAGTTACTTGAATTCTGAAGTATTCGTTAAATGAAATGAACATATGTTAAATATTAGTTAAATCTTAGATTAACTATAAGTTAAAGAAATTATTGAATTGTTTAGTATTAGTATAGTTAATTATTTTTCAATGAGCTTTTGAAAGTGATAACGACTTTGTTCTTTGTTAATAATAAAGATATTATATCTAATATAGAAAAAAATAAAGTTAATCAAAATTTTAATTAGCAATAATTAAAATGAGGGTTTTTAGTTGACATTCAACTAAGCAAGGATTAAAGTGACGATGGAGTTGAATCAAAAAGGCGATAAGAGTTATGAGAAATTCACACTCCAAGTTCAAACGAGATTTGTAGGTAAAGCTTATAAGTAAATGTGAAAGTTGAGTAAGATTTTACTTAAGTTTTAAAATTAAGTAATGTGAATGTAAGGGGAAGTGAAATCCTTACGGGGAATGGATAAATTGATTTGTGTTATAAGTCGAAGTGTTAAAAGTATGGTTTAAGTTAAAAGTAGTGTTTCATGGACATTTACTTAATCGAACGAATTAAGTAAGGAAGTGATATCGAAAGGAGATTTCAAATGAAAGAAACGGTTCATAAAACCCCGTTGGAAACAAGGTGGTAAATGAGATTTGAAATCAATAGGTAAGTGACGAACTGGTATTATTCTGAGATAAGAACGTTGTCGATCAAAGTATGAGAGGTAAATAGAATACCCCAACTTGAACGACTTCATTTTTATCGGGGAATGGTATTTGTTTGAAACAAGTAAAAGATGCTGATATTGGGGTGATATTCCATACGAGAGTTGAACGCTAATGCGAGATTTGGAATATGAATTGATATTGAAATATTGGTTCAAAGTAAAGAAGAATATTTGATTTTTAATTATGTAATTTAACATTCGATTTATCAAATCAGAAAAAAGGGAAATGTGATCTATACTATTAAGGATATACATGTATGTATATCGTGAGATGCTCGAGTATATAGAAATAAGAATATTGATTTCAAAGTATATTGAACAGTTGTTATTCAGTTTAAATTGATCGAATATAGTATTTGAAATAAAGCTAGTCAAATATAGTTATTCAGGAAGAGTCGCCATTGTGTACGACTGCTAGCGTAATTCGCAGGGCTGCAGATAGCCTAAGGCGGTCGGATGTTTCCTGAGGGAATCAGGCGTAACCATTGTGATCGCTGCGATCTAGAGTCAAGCGAAGGGAGTGAGTCGAATATTAGATAATCAATAGGAGCAATCTAGTCAAGTTAGTCCAGTTGAGATAAATAAGTCGAGAGAGTCAAATTAGAGTTAATCGATCAAAATAAAGCAATTAGAGTTAATCAAGAGGAAAGATGGTTTATACCATTGAGTATATACGTATGTGGATATCGTGAGTTGTTTGATTATAAGAAAAAGGGAAAAGGTTTTAAAGAAATATATCGATACTTTAAAAAGGGAATGAGAAGCGGGTGTATACTTATATATATATGCTCGAAAGTGTTAAAATGATTTTTGTTAAATAAGAATAAATATAATGTTTCAATATATTGGAAGGTTCAAAGGTAAATTAACCATTTTGTTAATATATTGTAAGAGGCCAAGGCATTGCCAAGTACTGAATTAGAAAACTCATTGTGTCACACTATTGTATTTGATAGTTAAAACACCGACTATCAAACCTGACCAATACGATTGTTGGTATGGAAAGACCGGGATCGAATTTACATTCGAAAACCATTCCAGCCAACAAATACGTGAAGATGGTAACTAGAGATGGAGCATTGAAGACTGTGGATCTTCATAAACGGAAGGACTACTAAAAATCTCTGGTTTAGCGGCCAGAGATAAACTGTGGTTCTGTCGTGGTCGGAATCTACAGGTTGCAAGGACTTCTCGCTACTGATCCATGGGGTGATTCCTATATGAGATGCAGTAGGAGAGTACCTTCGGTTCATCCTGTTCCTGGGTGACTTGTATGGAGGGATGTCTGACAGAGTATTTCCAAAGGAATTACATGAGTTGATTTCTCCAAACGTACCATGGTTGATGGCGGAGAAAGGGTTATTCTCTATCCTGATAGCTAGAGTATTTTTGTGGACTTCAATCAAGTGTGATCTGGCGGAACTGACGATGTGGCATTCAAAGTGAATAATGGCCAGATGTTCGAAGAAAAGAGATTCTAGCCTCAAGCCTCATCAACCGGGAAATGACAAAAATCGGGCAGGCAGCATGGCTATGTGGGTCGCTCCCATTAGGGTGTATGATCACCTATCTAGAGAAATTCCTTTTGCTTCTTTAATCTATGTTTCGATGCTGTCCCTTTTCGGGCAGACGGTTGCTGATCCCAACCGTCGGTGATATACATTCGATACACTCAAGCGAAATGAGTGGTCGGTCATGTGAGGGCCGGGTTGCAAGACGTTCTTGTGAACCCAGTGTATTCGCCTCTAGAGATACACGTGCGGAAGGTGGACCCATACCTTGTCAAGTTGGAATCCAATATCCAATAAGCGCCCACGGTTTTTGATTGTATACTATATATATGTGGAGCGTGAGATGCAAGCGTTCCTCTAGATTATTATTTACTTGTATTTAGACATTATGATAATATCAGAGAAAGATATTGATTTCAAAAATATTTTGGGTTATAGTAAGGTAAAAACCGTCCGTGTTTATGTGTGGACTGGTCTTACTATTATTCTTTGATTTCATAAAGGATTTTGCAAAGTTAAACAAGTGTGTGTTCTGTGAATTTATCACTGAAAGTATTCCAGACTGACCCGGTGTATTTTGTTTTAAACCAAATGTGCTCGGGTCAGACCGAGTATGTTCCAGGTTAGGTTTCGCTTGGAGTTTCAGGAGCTGGAAGCAGGCGGCTTCACCGCTAGTTATTCAAAGTTATTATTCTGCTGTGACTAATGTATGTGTACTCTGATGATTGGTATGTTTTATATAGTTCTTTGTATAAAGAGATTTGATATTATATTTTATCTGTTCCGCTGTGAGATTCTTATGTGTTCCTCTTCTTTCTTCTATTCTAATACTTCTTTCTTTCTATTCTCACCTTCTAACTTCTTTCTCATGACAATCTGGGGGTTCGATACTTGGGTTTTGGCAAGTGATACGAGTTTATGTATTGTTGTCGAGAACCCGATTGTCGTTCTTTTCCCCGGGTCGTTACAGTGGTATCAGAGCTATTGGTTTAGAGATAACCTTGGCTCTGTGGTGTGACTTAGTAGAGATGGGGTCAGCAGTACCCTAGATTGAGTTGGGTGTAGATATACGAGAGAGCGTATTTGTGATTTGATATAAATTTATTTTTAATGATTATTTTTGCCAATTTTATTTTATAATAAAATAAAGGTAAAAGTTATTATAGTATGGGCAATCATCTTGATTGGTTAATGTTGGTTGTATAATATGTATGTAGTGTATGGTTGATTGCTTGAATATAAACCTGAGGATGTATGGAATTTGTTAAAACAAATCTAAAATGAATTATTCGAATGAATCAATCCAGATAAATAAATTCGAATGGATAAATAAAAAAAAATAAAAATAAAGGAAGTGATTATAAATAATTATAATCCCGTATGGATTGAATTGTGTGTATCATTGGCTGATGTGGATATTTGAACATAATCAACATGTGTTTGATGACTAATGGGTCTATTGAGTTGAGAACAGGTGCAGAAACCCGTTCAAGAGGAAATTCTGGAGAGATTTGAATCCAGTTGAGTAAAGCTGCAAAGTAATTAAGCAAGCTCGAATAAAATATATCGCTTATCACATAACATCGCTCGCCAAAAGGTACGCTTACACAAATATGAAATTTTGGATTTTGTTTGGATTTTGAGTTTGGAGACCATGAGAGTCGATGTATACATATTTCTTGATCCTGCGATATTGCAGATGTCCCTCCGTACAGGGGAGACTCTGCCGAAATTTTTCTAAAATTCAAGGAGTTAGAAAATTTTTGGAATTTTTTTTTTTAGGAAATTCTTTCCTTTGAAATAAATTGGTTTTAAAACCAATAGGGTCAGTTTGAAAATAAATTCGAGTTTTAAATTTTATTATTTTTGAAAAGACAATAATAGACGGCATTTCTTCTACCGTAGCAATTTCGAGGACGAAATTATTTTAAGGGGGAAGGAATGTAACGACCCGTATTTTTCTACCAATTTAATTGGATTATTTTAAATATTTTAATAATTTAAAATATTGGTTTGAGGTTGGATAATCGAATTTAACAATTATATTGTGAATATATTATTTAAAATAAATAATAAATATTATTTTAATTTCCAAAATATGGGAAATTGTCGAATTTGAAATATATTGTGATGAGACAGTTTAAAGTGGTCAAATATTGTTTATACTGAAATTTTAGTGACAATTCGTTTTGAAAACGACGACGAATATATATATGGTTTATAATTTAATTAATTAACGAGCTGCAGCGGCGCGGTAGTTCGCGATTTGGCGCTTTGAACATCAACTGGTCGTACCGGGTTCAAAATAAGTCGGATTTCCTCGAAACAAGAAACGTTGGAACCGTATTGATGATAATTTTCATATGAAAGAGAAAAATCCAGATTTCGTGTTATAGATTGCTAGTTATGGCTAAATCAAATTTTGGAAAAAACGCTGTGAAAATCGTTATTTAAAATATCGACCTTTAAAATGGCCATTTTGCAAGC
This sequence comes from Allium sativum, assembly GCA_030737875.1. Classification (NCBI taxonomy): domain Eukaryota; kingdom Viridiplantae; phylum Streptophyta; class Magnoliopsida; order Asparagales; family Amaryllidaceae; genus Allium; species Allium sativum. Next base: position 253,524,344 of record CM060920.1, read on the forward strand.
GGACTCAGATTTCGATGAAATCAGTTTCATTGGGACCGTAATGTTAAATTATTATACGGTGGTGAATGGCGGGGAAAACCGATGTCGTATGTGGCCATGGTAGCCGTAAACGCCCATTCATTTTCTATAACGCGTATTTAAATAAATAAAAGGATATTTGAGTGTAACTTGAACAGATGATCGAATTAGGCCACGAAACCAGTTCCGTTGAGTTCGTATCGTCGATTAGAGTCAGGATAGGTATATAGTTTGTTATTTTTAGAGACTGGATAATTTGGTGTTAAAAAGGGTATTGCGGTACGCGGTAAAAATAACCTACCGGGGAAACAGTCTCAGAATGCGACGACACTGGTGCCGTTGGATTCGTATTGAAGAATTATTGTAGGATTTCAAAGTTTCAAATTTATTTGATTTACCTAGTGACTGTGAAAAATTTAAATGCGTGTTTATTTCTGGTTTTATAAAGGAAATTTTTCCAAACGAAGTCAGAATTCGACGAAACTTGTCCCATTGAGACCGGAATACCTTTTTACATTGAGATTGGTTTTTTTATCAGTAGACGGAAGTCGTTTGTGGTGGTTTTGATGTGTTACTTCACGACGAAGTATCGTTAATAAATAAATAAAAAGTATATATATATAAAATAAAAAGAGAATCCCTGCGCACCAGATTCTTTCATGTGAAAACTGAAATCGTGTACCATACCGTGAGCACCAAGTTTTATTTTCCTATTTAATACCACTACCGTGACCTAAAACCCAAACCATTTTCTCACCTTCTCGTTTGATACAGCAAAGCCATTCTCAAAATATAATGGCAGATTCTCGTTCAACAATTACATTTGAAATTCTAAAAAAAAAAAAAAAAAAAAAAAAAAAAAAAACAACGAAGTACCCATTGAGTTGCTACTAGTTTAAGGATCGAACTGGTGGCAATTATTGTATGGCTCGATCAGGTTTTGGGAGTTTAAATCGGTGAAGTGCTGTGTTTGTATTTTGGAAGCTGGGTTCGAAATTGGTCACCGTAGTTGGACCATGGACCACCGGAAGGGATGAGGCAGGTCGGGATGGAAAGCCTGAGGCACAGCGGTTGTCAGGGCGTCAGTTTTAGGTAGTCCGGTGGGTCCTAGGCGGCGCTAGAGGAAGTTGAACGCAGGGAGTCCTGGGTTGTATTTCTGGAGTTGGCTTTCGGGTTTTGGGTCTCGTGGCGGGTCTGTGGACCACCGGTGGAGGCGAGGCCGGTCAGGAAAGGAAGAGGAGGCGACGACGGTCAGGGGCGCCAGCCTCTGGTGAACTCTTGTTAGATGCGGTGGAGGCAGTGGAAATTTGAAGAGGCCGAAGTCTGGAAGGCAAAAATCGAGTGCCTGGAAGAAGAAAGTGACGGGGTTAATAAGTTTAACCAGGAGATTAGCATAACAATGGAATGAGCTTGGTCAGAAGCTGGATTCTCGACAGTGAGTTGAAAACAAATGAAGGAACTCCTAGACAAGAACAGTAAAGTACGAAACGACTGTAAATGAGTTCGAAATCACGGTGTCGATGGATACGAACTGGAATGGAGAGATTCAGAGAAAGCTGGGATTTTGTGCAGTTTCAAACGTTAGTTTGAAACTGTATAAATCAACATGACATCGTCAGAAACAACAAGGTGAGTTAATTCTCACACCTTCTGGAATACTGTGATGTGGTACATTCACAGTAAAAATATATTTTAAAGTTAACAGTTTGAATTGGCTGATTGGATGCGATGGATGCAAATTGGTTGATATTGTCTGATTGGTTGCAATTGTTTATTTATTTATTCGTCTATTTTATCAACTGACATCTGTGATGCAGGGAAGGACAGGTTGGAGGGATCCGACCGGATTCCTCAAATATTATATATATTGATTGTTTGTTTCATATCGTTGATGTATGAACGGATTGAACCCCATATGGTTGAAACCCTGGTTGAGTGTGATGGCTGAACAGATATTCCCCGTGTTGTGTTTATAGTCAACCGATGGTGTTGATTTGGTAACTGGCAGTGAATGGCCTAAAATGTGTGTTTAGACGTCGGTTTTACCGTTCGGTGAAACGACGCAGTTTAAAGTTATAAATTATTGGTCAAATAAAATATTTGTTGTTAAACAAATAAATGGTAACTTTAAATTAATTAAATTTATTTAATAAGTTTAAAAAAAAAGGGAAATGACGAGTGAAATCAGTTAATAGTTAACTGAGATGTACGGTCGATAAATTCAATTGTTTTAAACTGAAGGTGAAAATCGAGTTACTTGAATTCTGAAGTATTCGTTAAATGAAATGAACATATGTTAAATATTAGTTAAATCTTAGATTAACTATAAGTTAAAGAAATTATTGAATTGTTTAGTATTAGTATAGTTAATTATTTTTCAATGAGCTTTTGAAAGTGATAACGACTTTGTTCTTTGTTAATAATAAAGATATTATATCTAATATAGAAAAAAATAAAGTTAATCAAAATTTTAATTAGCAATAATTAAAATGAGGGTTTTTAGTTGACATTCAACTAAGCAAGGATTAAAGTGACGATGGAGTTGAATCAAAAAGGCGATAAGAGTTATGAGAAATTCACACTCCAAGTTCAAACGAGATTTGTAGGTAAAGCTTATAAGTAAATGTGAAAGTTGAGTAAGATTTTTCTTAAGTTTTAAAATTAAGTAATGTGAATGTAAGGGGAAGTGAAATCCTTACGGGGAATGGATAAATTGATTTGTGTTATAAGTCGAAGTGTTAAAAGTATGGTTTAAGTTAAAAGTAGTGTTTCATGGACATTTACTTAATCGAACGAATTAAGTAAGGAAGTGATATCGAAAGGAGATTTCAAATGAAAGAAACGGTTCATAAAACCCCGTTGGAAACAAGGTGGTAAATGAGATTTGAAATCAATAGGTAAGTGACGAACTGGTATTATTCTGAGATAAGAACGTTGTCGATCAAAGTATGAGAGGTAAATAGAATACCCCAACTTGAACGGCTTCATTTTTATCGGGGAATGGTATTTGTTTGAAACAAGTAAAAGATGCTGATATTGGGGCGATATTCCATACGAGAGTTGAACGCTAATGCGAGATTTGGAATATGAATTGATATTGAAATATTAGTTCAAAGTAAAGAAGAATATTTGATTTTTAATTATGTAATTTAACATTCGATTTATCAAATCAGAAAAAAGGGAAATGTGATCTATACTATTAAGGATATACATGTATGTATATCGTGAGATGCTCGAGTATATATAAATAAGAATATTGATTTCAAAGTATATTGAACAGTTGTTATTCAGTTTAAATTGATCGAATATAGTATTTGAAATAAAGCTAGTCAAATATAGTTATTCAGGAAGAGTCGCCATTGTGTACGACTGCTAGCGTAATTCGCAGGGCTGCAGATAGCCTAAGGCGGTCGGATGTTTCCTGAGGGAATCAGGCGTAACCATTGTGATCGCTGCGATCTAGAGTCAAGCGAAGGGAGTGAGTCGAATATTAGATAATCAATAGGAGCAATCTAGTCAAGTTAGTCCAGTTGAGATAAATAAGTCGAGAGAGTCAAATTAGAGCTAATCGATCAAAATAAAGCAGTTAGAGTTAATCAAGAGGAAATATGGTTTATACCATTGAGTATATACGTATGTGGACATCTTGAGTTGTTTGATTATAAGAAAAAGGGAAAAGGTTTTAAAGAAATATATCGATACTTTAAAAAGGGAATGAGAAGCGGGTGTATACTTATATATATATGCTCGAAAGTGTTAAAATGATTTTTGTTAAATAAGAATAAATATAATGTTTCAATATATTGGAAGGTTCAAAGGTAAATTAACCATTTTGTTAATATATTGTAAGAGGCCAAGGCATTGCCAAGTACTGAATTAGAAAACTCATTGTGTCACACTATTGTATTTGATAGTTAAAACACCGACTATCAAACCTGACGAATACGATTGTTGGTATGGAAAGACCGGGATCGAATTTACATTCGAAAACCATTCCAGCCAACAAATACGTGAAGATGGTAACTAGAGATGGAGCATTGAAGACTGTGGATCTTCATAAACGGAAGGACTACTAAAAATCTCTGGTTTAGCGGCCAGAGATAAACTGTGGTTCTGTCGTGGTCGGAATCTACAGGTTGCAAGGACTTCTCGCTACTGATCCATGGGGTGATTCCTATATGAGATGCAGTAGGAGAGTACCTTCGGTTCATCCTGTTCCTGGGTGACTTGTATGGAGGGATGTCTGACAGAGTATTTCCAAAGGAATTACATGAGTTGATTTCTCCAAACGTACCATGGTTGATGGCGGAGAAAGGGTTATTCTCTAGCCTGATAGCTAGAGTATTTTTGTGGACGTCAATCAAGTGTGATCTGGCGGAACTGACGATGTGGCATTCAAAGTGAATAATGGCCAGATGTTCGAAGAAAAGAGATTCTAGCCTCAAGCCTCATCAACCGGGAAATGACAAAAATCGGGCAGGCAGCATGGCTATGTGGGTCGCTCCCATTAGGGTGTATGATCACCTATCTAGAGAAATTCCTTTTGCTTCTTTAATCTATGTTTCGATGCTGTCCCTTTTCGGGCAGACGGTTGCTGATCCCAACCGTCGGTGATATACATTCGATACACTCAAGCGAAATGAGTGGTCGGTCATGTGAGGGCCGGGTTGCAAGACGTTCTTGTGAACCCAGTGTATTCGCCTCTAGAGATACACGTGCGGAAGGTGGACCCATACCTTGTCAAGTTGGAATCCAATATCCAATAAGCGCCCACGGTTTTCGATTGTATACTATATATATGTGGAGCGTGAGATGCAAGCGTTCCTCTAGATTATTATTTACTTGTATTTAGACATTATGATAATATCAGAGAAAGATATTGATTTCAAAAATGTTTTGGGTTATAGTAAGGTAAAAACCGTCCGTGTTTATGTGTGGACTGGTCTTACTATTATTCTTTGATTTCATAAAGGATTTTGCAAAGTTAAACAAGTGTGTGTTCTGTGAATTTATCACTGAAAGTATTCCAGACTGACCCGGTGTATTTTGTTTTAAACCAAATGTGCTCGGGTCAGACCGAGTATGTTCCAGGTTAGGTTTCGCTTGGAGTTTCAGGAGCTGGAAGCAGGCGGCTTCACCGCTAGTTATTCAAAGTTATTATTCCGCTGTGACTAATGTATGTGTACTCTGATGATTGGTATGTTTTATATAGTTCTTTGTATAAAGAGATTTGATATTATATTTTATCTGTTCCGCTGTGAGATTCTTATGTGTTCCTCTTCTTTCTTCTATTCTAATACTTCTTTCTTTCTATTCTCACCTTCTAACTTCTTTCTCATGACAATCTGGGGGTTCGATACTTGGGTTTTGGCAAGTGATACGAGTTTATGTATTGTTGTCGAGAACCCGATTGTCGTTCTTTTCCCCAGGTCGTTACAATTTTTATGTATGGAAAGCGGTATTAAAAATGTGATTTTTAATATCAACTGCGTGAAACAAAGGGCGATGGAACGGATTGAAATCAAAAAGGAAATCAAATGGTTTAGAAAATCAGAAATGAAATGGTGGAGTGGAACCCCAAGGTGAGAATTTCTCACTTTAATTCTTGTTTTCTAGTTAAAATTATATACTAGGATGCAGACGGTGCTTAGCAGCACCCGACACCTGTCGTCCACAGACCATGGACGACTTGTTTGATTTTGTTGTGTTGTGAAAATTGATTGTGATGTGGAATAGATGGAAATATATTCATGTGTTGAAATAAATTATTTATCGTTAGAAATATAAATTTAACGTGAATGTGAATAAATAAATATTCATTTACAAATCGAACGATTTGTTTATGTGCACCCATTTGAAGGATATTGATTGGGACGAATAATTTTACACATCGCCCAACTGCACAAATAATATTCAGTGTTTGTTGATTTGAATCCCCACACGGGTGTTGGGATGATATTTGGCGTACACTAATCCCAATTATTTAGTTGTATGTCAATAGATAGGTTGACAGACAGTTGTGTGGTGCACTCTGGATGATGGTTGATTATTTATCATTGCTATTATATACATGTGTTGTATAGAATCCATATAAATAACATTATATGGTAATTGAGTGGGTCTCATTCCAATTTAGAAAATAAATTATATTCATGTGTTGAATAAACAAAAATAGTCATGTGTTGACAATACTCATGTGTTGAGAATATTCATGTGTTGAAACGATTCATGTGTTGAACAAAATATTTTTACAATAAAATTCACATTTTTATTGTAAGTAAGAATTAATAAATAGTTATGTGTTGAATAAAATATATATTCATGTGTTGAAGAAAATATTCATTTGTTGAATAGAATAACGAATTTATTGGAATATATAAAGCCGTGTTGATTAGATTTGCGCCATTTTGACGCGAACGATATTTATATCGATTATATACGTTTTTATAATGAATATAGAAAAGGAAGTGATTTCAGAATCTAATATTTTGAAAATATCATCATTTATATATTAATGATATGGAATATTCAATTTTGATTTAAAATTGAATATGAAGTTGAAATCGTTTTAAAACGAATTTAAACGATTTATAAAATACATTTAGAATTTAAATCGATGAAATATATATAATAAATATATTAAATGGCCTGAACAGAACGCACCGCGCCGTGGTAGCTCGCGGATTTCGACCATTGACTTCGAATTGACGTTACGGGAGATCCGACCGTCGGATTCTCCTGAAACTGGAACCGTTGGGTTCGTATCGAAAAGAGCTTTCCAATGAATATTAGAAATTTGAAATATAACGGTTGGATTTGGAATTATATCCAAATCAAATTTGGAAAAGGTCGTTGTAAGTGCAGTTCGACGACCGTTATTGGAAATCGACCGTACGAGCCTTGATAAAATTATTAAAAATATCAATAATTTGTGTAAAATCATAATTAATGATTTAGAAAGAATTGGGATGAAAAATCCCATATTTAAAGAAGATAAAAGTATATTTTTATCGAAATGAACTAGTTATGAACTAGAACTATAATCCAATATTTTTGAATAAATAAATTGGATTTGAAGTGGTTTTAAAAATAATCAGAATTTCCATATACGAATTGGAATGGATTTGAATCGAAATTATCTTCGGAATATTTCGATGTTGGATTTCGTGATTATACAGATATGGTTGTGGAAATTTGAATGATATGTTTATATCGTTATTTCCAATACGATATTTGTTGGTTTTAGAATTTGATATTGAATATAAGTCGATATATTTTCTATTCAGAGCCTTGTATTTAATATCAAATGGGATTTTGAGTTCGTCGTGAATGGTGTCTTAAATAACACTGTTCTTGAACCCAGCTTAGAAAATAATAAATCATTTAATTAAGATTTAGTGAAATTGTCCAGTTAATTGGTATTTAATTGGAATTGAATTTAAATTGGTTTTTGGGTTTATCGTGAGTGGTGTTTTGAATAACACCTATTCCTTAACCCGATTAACAATGGAAAGTGATTTTGGGTTTATCGTGAACCGTATTTTAAATGACGTTGGTTCTTTAACCCAGTTAAAGACTGGATATTGATTTTTGGGAAGATTAAAACTAAGTGGAGTTTTAACGAATCTTTAATTAGATTGAAATGATCGAGAATGGAGTATCACCAGTTTTGCTCCAAAGCGATAGTTAAATCTTTAATTAGATTTGAACATGAAATGGTAATTAATATTTACCGATAACACTGTGGTGTTAGATATGGAGTATTACCAGTTTTGCTCCATGGGATTAATAGGTTGGGATTGGGAAATAAAATAAATAATTATTTCGGTGTTGTTCGCTAATCCCGACTAGTTTGGAAAACTTTAACATGTGTTAATTTGGTATCCAAAGGAAGATTAAAGAATAAATTTAAAAGAATTTGTCTTTGATAAAATTAATGGGAACCTTTTCCTAAGAATGCAAAAATTTGAATAAAAGAATATTCTAAATTGGAATGAGGCGTATGTTGTGTTTGTGTAACACTTGTTTATTATATATGCAGGTTATTCGGAAAGGCCGGGTTTATACCCATTCTGAATAACTGATTCGACGATAAGTCGAAGATGAAGACGGTGGTTGAAGACTAGAGGTCTTCACATCGTTTGGATGATTATTGATGATCCTGATTGGGCTGTACACCCAAGAGTAGAGAATCAGTTGGTGATCGTCCAGACGTACTTGGAGATCGATGGATATGAGAGGAATAAGGTTCCTCCGGTTTCGTTCAGACCCAGAACGAACTTGTAAATGGACTGTGTGTCTGACATTGGATTTTATTCTGTGTTGATTGATCTCTATTAAATACACATCTGTTTGGTGGCGGAGAATTTATTCTCTTGCTTAACACCCTTCTCTAAGACGTACAAGCTCAGAGGTTGTATATCGATGGACATCAGTCGCATGGAGTGAATTGCCTGTGTGGCATGCCTAAGTGGCAAATGATCAAGGCTTTTGTTGAAAAGCAAAGTCTTGTGGTTGATGATCAAAGCACGGCCTATGTGGCACAGCTTTGTGTATGGCGTTAATTCGCGAGCCTCACACCTCGGTATGAGTCAAAAACGGGATAGTGACTGCAGGGAGAGCACAACGTTTCTTTCTAGCTATAAGTGATGTCAGTGACCTACCAGCCCTGACATTTATATACTTTTTACTTGTGTGGTTGTCGGAATGCGAGGAGCCTCAGATATATGTCCTATAGGACCTGGAAACGTGTGTTCAGGATTAACTAATCCTCAAAAGTAAGAGAGGACCTGCCCTGAAGATCCAGGATCGCTGTGTGTGGTCCTGAGACATTTGCTAGAGTTTCTCGAACGGAGAGGAGCTTTCCCCTTGCCTTGACTCATGACGGAAATCCAATTTCCAATACGACCTTTGCGGTTTTAATTGTAGAACTAGTATGGCGACATGATATATGGTACCCATGCCGCCTATGATTGATACATTTATATTTGAAGTTGTTTTCTTCACTTATAGTAATAATAAAAGATGAAATTTAGCGTATCAAACATTCTTTGGCTATTATAAGGTAAAGCCCTATCCTCCGTCTTGTGTTGCATTATGTGATGGGACCTGGGTCTTATAATAGCTTCATTTTTCTTAATTTAGCATTGCGCTGTTTGTTTTATGCACTGGTATTTTTGGGAGGAAACCCATTCCGTGTTATACGGCGTGATCTATTGATTTACCTAACTTTAAAAATAAAGATAGATTACTGTTTTAGTTCTCACGCCAGTCACATGATTGACCTGGAGTTTATTGTTTTAACCTAAACTCTCGGTGCCACTATTTCCACACAAGCAGCTAGTAGTTTTGGTTTTGCAGATTTATATTCACAGGATCCTAGTTTACAGCTATATGATATTTGGAAAGCTCTGTATCCGTATATCACCTTCAATTGTGCTTTGTATTATTTTTCCACTGCTATGTATTTAAATGTAATTTGAATCTCTGATATTTTTATGATGTATAATATTTATTCATACTCTGTATATTCTTGTATTCTGATGGAATTGTTGTAATAAGCAATGAAATGTTCTTCTGTTTATGTTTCGATTTGTGTTGTCCTCAAAGTAATTCGTTCTTTCCTTCACGGGGAAGTTCTGGTCACTTCAAAAATTAAAACTAAAATTAATTTATCTTATATATCAGCCACCATACTATGGTTCATTCAAACCCATTCAATGGCACTCAGACATATTTCATATTGTGAGAACAGTAGTGAACACGTGCTACCTACGTGTAACTCGTGCAGCTAAAAAGTTACGAGAGTCTCATTATTTCAAGCCATGATACTGTTTAGATACAAGTCAGTGTCATTTTGATACAAGTCGGTAGAATACTGATAACTAATAATAATCGTATAAAGTGAGGATACTGTTTAGATACAAGTCAACCATTGTTTCATTTTCTGTCTTTTTTCGCTCATTTTGATACAAGTCAGTAGAATACTGATAACTGAAAATAACCATATAAAGTGAGGGTATTGTTTAGAAGCAAGTCGGTATCATTGTAACACCCCATGTCCATTAATGTCACTCACAAGGGGAATGCATTAACTTCCATGGAGGTTTTAAGTTAATATAGAACAGAAAAATTACAACAAGACAGATATAAGCACTACTTGGAAATTTAAAACTTTATTTCATTTCAGCAGATGTTAAACATGTTTGTTACCTCATAAAACCATAAATCAGAGTCAAGTACAATATCCATCTTAATAAAACAAAATACATAACTCCATTACATAAATAGCCATTAAAGAGGATAACAAGCTGGACTTTACTTCAGCGGTCCAAGCTTTCCAAAAGAGAGATAAAGCAATCCAATCAAAATCCGCTAGAGCTGGGCCCACTCTGAGGACCTGGAGGGGGAAAAAGATAGAAATAGAGGGGGGGTCAGACATAAAGTCTGGCGAGTATGATAATTCTAACAATACTATTATCCAAAATAATTAGACTGAGGCATAAGCTGGAAAATAAGGAAATGTCTATGGACTATGGAAGAGCAGATAAAGATAACGTTAAAAGCACACCTAATTTCTAACGAATAATTACTACACTGCACCACACCAGTCACCCTAAAGGTTGATCCCACTCACCGAACTTAGAAATTATATAAATAGCTTTGTGTACCCCTAGCTGACTACATAGGTGTCGTCTGCCCCTATCTCCGCTAGGTGTACCCCACTACCCACTTGCGATCGACTCCCTACTCGTAGATACCCATGCTGGCCCCACAGTGGGGTGTATCACTCCCCTAAAGTGGCAACCCGATACAACTTGAGGATGCACGGCTTATACCTACACGATGCAACAACATCTTACCTAACAGCCCGGGTCCACACACGCATACGAAACCCGTTGGACTTGCGTTGCCACCGCTAACCCGTTTAGCCTCTTATAGTCAAAACCAGTATGCGTGTCCCGTCCTCGACTTGGGTCGAGCCCACAAAGATACGTTTGGGTTACTGGTTGAAATGGGCCCCCAATTACTTACCACAAGCTATCCACATAAGCTTGTCCCCATTAGTATATCCCACTTAACCCTCTTCTTAGTCATGTTCATTTACATGTGTGTTTGGTTAAGTCTTACTAATCGTATTTCAAATGCCACTAAAGGCACCCACTAGATTCCTCATGCCACCCAAGGCACCTACTTAACCCCCATGTCCCACCTCACATGTTTATCTGGTTAAGTATTTCTTAATTCATTAAGGCCATAACCTTATAAAGACCTCTCACATTAGACTAACATTTTATGGCAGCTGGATTCGCTGGGCGGGTCCGGGCAGTCTTATACCATAAAAGAGTCTAACCTCGTGTCTTTACAACAGTTATGCTTTAGTTTGGGCCTAGGTACTCTCACATTAGGCTGACATTTGTGACTACTGGATTTGTCGGGCGGGTCCGGGCAGGTTTACGTCACAAATGAGTCCAACCTCGTGTCCTAAGCATTGATTATCACTATAATCTCTTACCCCAGTTTTAATAATTCCCTATTCAAATTATTTATTAATTCCAATTTTAATGATGTCCATAATTGACTCAATTATGTCCATCCACATATGGTATGCAAAATCATATCAATTGCACCCCAATTCTCAATATTAAATCCTTAATATTACCCCTACCCCACGTTGTACGTTCGTTTGTTAAACGTAAAATATACGTTAGACTCGAATAGTCTAACTCATAGCACAAAGATAAATTATCACAACATTTATACAACCAAAATAGATCTAATCATAAAAGGGGTGAAACTTGCATGTGTGATTGATATTCTACGCCTAAACTTGCATAGGCCAAAACTACAACTTGCATAAAACTACACATGTCATGGATCTAAAGGTGTCAACTTGTTTGGTTAAATGTCACAATTTACATAATATGATCATAACCCAAATTCATGTATAAACTTGCATATGTGGTTTATGCAACATAATGATGGTACAAACTAGCATCTAACACATAGAATTCACACATGTCATAGCATAATTCTAGATCTAAATAGATGTCATAGAATATGTGAGATTATACATACTAATCAATCTAAACTGGCATAGGTACATGTGATTTATCATGTGAATCATCATAGCCCAAATATATATAATCAACATCATGATTTGATCAAGCATAAGCTAACTACAATATAGATAATAACATCATGACTTTGTAGCATCGCAACTTAGCATAGAAAATTACAACATATATATGATATCATCATTACATAACATAGGATTTACAACATACATGATAGCATAAGATTTTCAACAACATATATGACAATTCACATCATTTTCTTATGATCCATATCACAACTTAATCTAATTAGTTTGCTAATAATCTTATTAAAATCATCATACTCACAATAAAATAAGAATCTTGCTTTCTGACTTCTGATTTCAGAAACTGATTTAGCTTTCCCTTGTAGTAAATTCGTTGTTCAGAATTGATTAGAAGTGAATTAGATTTTTGATTAGCTTCCTTCCTCTTTAGTTGGCGGCGGCTACACTGAGTTCCATGGTGACGGCATGACGGCGGCTATTCTATTTTTCATGTGATTTTAGAGTGAGAGACTACCTAGGTATATATAGAGTTTAGGATTTATTCAGACCGTCCGATCAACTCACAATGAACCTGAACCGTCAAATTAGCCAACTCAGCCCTAAAGACACATCAGAAGTCGAACCAGGGTCAGACCCATCAGGTCAGGCCGACCAGGCAAGTCGACCTGCAGGTCGACACCCAAGTCGACTGCGTAGTCGACCTGGGGGGGTGGCCAAGTCGACACTACTGTCGACCTGGTCACTGGGCGGGAGTTTTCCCGCCCAGCCCAGTTTGAACTCGAATTTCAAATTTTAAACATGATCTGAGCTGTTTTTGAATTTTCTGAAACTTCCGATGGCCATATCTCCTTCATACGAAGTCCAAATCATGCAAACTCGGACTCTATTTCAACCAGATTTCCGAGATGAACACAATGGCGCAACCCGTTTCCCACAATTCTCACGTCTGAGATTAGTTATTCTTTAATTTGTGAATATTAATATTAACTGAAATTCGGGGTGTTACAATCATTTTGGCAATTGTATACAAAATTGTCAAATCAGGAATGACCATATCCATGACATGAAGTGAAAGAAATCCAAGAGGGCAGTATTCTACAGTTGAGAGAATCTTATACATCTTCCTGAATATTGAATGCAGGATTCTATAATTGTTTGTTCTAATTGTTTATGTTTTCTTCACTTGTTTTTAAGTTTGATTTTCTAATTTTTGCAGTTTACGCAAGTTTTCTAGAAACTTTGAACATAAGCATTGCAGATGATACTCATCTAAACATATCAATTTAGAATACTTGGTCCACGAAGCTCTTCTAGATCTAAAGGTATATTTTCGACTCATTAGCACCCTTTTTTTGTTAATTGGTGATTAGCTATTTAGACTGATTATTAAATTGGCTATAATTTTGTTTTCAAAATTGAAACTTGTCCGTGTCAGGTTACAATATGGAGTGTAAATTTATAGATTGTAAATTTTCTCTATGATTAAAAGAAAATGTAATCGGTAGTAGCTTACTCTATTACAAGTTTGTTCTCATTCAATAATGCTTTTCATACTATATTACAAATCTCTTCTTTCTGCTACTGGACTCATTTTTCTACAGTGCTTTCCATGAGAAAGCATTCTAACGGTTGAATATATGTTTATTTAACAAATATTTGTTTGATATTCATACATTTATTTAGTAAATGCTCTAGCTTTAAGCTTTTATTAAACTGATGTTCGGACCTTAGACATTGTGTTTAATAAATGTTTAAGGTTGAGGCCCTTTATAAGAAGAGTCCAATCTAACATCACTCATTTTCTTCACTTTCAAATTTTGTTTTAAGCAGAAATAAATTTCGAGGTGGTGATGCACACCACAAAAGTCTTAAGACACATTGTTCAGAGATGGATAATGGAGCATAAAATCTGGTAATGTATAATTTTCAAAATAGTTCTTATTTTATTACTTTACTGTTTGGTGGCCGACACTTATAAAATAGCGGGCTGCTTGTGAAAGACCTAAAGCTAGTCATTTATATATTATCGGTGATAATTGCCGGTTCATTCAGTGGATGTTAAATTCATTGAACAATTTGTAAATGTTCTATGTTCTGGCAGATACCACTGAAAATAATATGAAAATAAAATCAATATACTATTATCATATTCGCTGGGTTATATTTGATATTGGGTTATATTTTATATTTGGTTATATTTGATATTTGATATTTGATATTTGGTTCAGGTATTCTTACATAACACCGAAAATGTTATTAAACCCCAAGTGGACATGCTACATTCAGTTATACCCTTTCAACATCGAAAAAGTTTTTATAGTCAATATCTTGTTACTGCTCCCTATGTCGTCCCATACAGGTATGCATTTTTTGCTTATTGACACCGTCAATATAAAAACCTTCAAGACTTTTTTGATTCATTGATTTTTTTAAAGTCTGCAATTCTAATATCCTTGATACCGTATAATGTGTATAGCAGCTTGCATGGATGGTTTGTAGATGATAAACTAAAGAAATGAATAAAGTTAGTTATGTTGATTAGAGTTATGTTAACCCTACTTTAGAGGGTAGACAATTTGAACCTCATGAAAGTTAATACTTTAACACTCAACCAAGCATTTTGAACAGAAAATATTCTCTACAGTATATGAGCAGTATTACTTGTCATGATAACTAGATTGTATTCTTACATCAACATTTGCATTAGTTAGAAATATACCTATATTTGAATGGCATGTGTAAATGATCACATATGTTTGTGAATCTTTACTGTTGCTTGGAAGTTATCATGAATGTATGTGATGCAGATCAATTCAAGGCGATCAATGATGAAGGAATGCTGATGTATTAGAGGCCATTCATGATTGAACTAGAGTAGTTGCGCATACTTTACGAGCGAATCATCAAAAGGAAAAAAAATAAAGGTACTAGTTTATATAAATCATTTTTGTATATTTTTCTTGCTTATGGTTGTATGTGCAAGTTTGTATATGAGCGAATCAAGTGATAATGTAATGAGGAATGTATGTAAGTATGAATGATTGTGTAATATACCAGTGAATGTACAATAGTGGAGTCAAGAAATTTGTACCATTTAAAATGTTGAAATAAATATTTATTCAAATAAAATACTGTGTTATAATAATATTTATTATAATATTATGAAAATTTTGATTAATAGCAGTTGAGGTATAATTACTTTTAACAGTTGTAAAACAAATTTTAACAACTGCTGGAAACGGTTGTAAAAAAGGTTGACTTTATTACGATTGCAATATAACTAGTGGCACTTTCCAGTTGTAGTAGACATATTACAACTGTTATTGGCAGTTGTGAAAGGGTATTTTTTGTTGTAGTGGTACCTGTGGCAAGACCTGTACTGATGTTACCATAGAGTCGCAAAGGTGTTGCGTTTGACTCTAAGGCAACGTGGAAAAAGGCAACCCCGAAAAAGTGTTGCCACCGATCATTTTTTGCCTATAGCAACACTTTTTGGCACCTAATGTGTCACTTCTCTGGGGTTGTCATAGGCCATCTATGGCATAGTGATAACAACTAAAAGTCCAAATAGCCAACCACTATTCATGCCAAGAGAGGGCGTATTTATAAGTGGTGTTGGTGAGCATCATTACCAAATTTTATATTGCGAGAGTCGTGTCGATCCTGGGATCGGAACAACTCCCCGGGAAATAGCCAAAATCCAAGTATCTGCTGAAAACCCGTATCCTGGCAAGAGTACCAAAAAAAATGATCAAAATGTGTGGATCCTTCAAAATTGTGTGATCCGCACAGTGTTGAGCTTGCCATGCCGAACCGTGTATTTTTGTATCACGAAGTTGCCAAATGTGAAGCACAAAAAACATGTGTTAATCCAGTGAATCTAGGTGATTACCTCGATATGATCATGTCTTCCGAGTGTGCCAAATTTGACCAAGAGTACTTCGTATCCTTTGGCTTGCTGAGTGCCAAATATGAAAATCCAGTGTTCCGCAAACCAAGTTAGGTAATCCACATGTGAGAAAACTCGTCATGGCAATACCTAGTGATGAACTTGATTTCGTATCCCAGGAGGTGATACAAAATGATGATTTAATATCCCATGAGGGGATAAGAAATAGGATTCGTTTGGTACAGGTCCCTGGAAAGTTTCAAAATTAGGCTCACATCATGTCCAACATTTCACGTAAATTAGTTCCCTAATTTTCAAAAAATCATCAAAAAAATCACAAAAATTCATTATTAAATAAAACACGTACACGCCAAAAAATTCAGGTGTTAAAACAATCAAAAACCACATCAAAACCCAAAATAACAATGAAACAACAGTAATATGCATCAAAAGATACACCTATTTGTACATAGTTGCATACATTCTTGCTTATACCTCAGTGTTGCATCAAACTGCAGGATATATGCATACATGTATGCAGTTAAACAGTAATATATACATCTTTTTTTGCATATATTCAAATTTTGCCTTTTTCCAATTATTCACGGTTTTTAGACATTGTTGTATACGCGCATGCACTTATAGTATGCATGCATTGATGCACATATTCATAAGCCTTCATATGTGCAGCTATTCGTAACACTAGCAACTCATTTCAACTTTATATGCATACATGTATGCAACTATTTCAGATATATGCATACATGTATGTGTATATTGGTCCAGATTTTCAATAGAAAATGCTGGATGAATATATGTAAACATGTATGCTATTATTGGAAATAGTTGCACAGATGTATGCAACTTTTTTTTGGTATTTCCGGTTGCTTGCAAGAATATTTTTGAATTTTGAATTTTTTTTAGTGGTCAGCACATTTTTTTCTTTGACAAACACGTAACTATCGTTTTAAGGACCCGCTTTGAATGGCAAACTTACAGTGGATGCCGTTTATATTTGCTACAGTAATAGGGAAGTATGCCCAATTTCCACTAAGAAATATGTATTTTCTTATCCCAGGTGGGGATATGAAATCGCAAACCTGAGTTTTTGCCTTGATTTTCTTTTGGGGAGCAATATGGCTATGGTAAACATTTTTGGGCTAGTCCAAGGTTGACATGCCAAAGCCTTAGTTTTCCTCCTGATTCTAAACCTTACTGAATCGAGAATGTCGACCAAAGAATTCACCATATTTCAAAGAATTCGAACACTTCGCGACTTTGACCAGATAACTATGCATTTCCAAGAGGATGTACTCGAATCTCGAGTACTTAGAAAACCGTGAATCCGTCGTATGACTGCTTTGCCAAAAAGCAGGTCAACACTTTAACCCCCAAAACATGTCTTCCTTGAAAAAAGTGAGATGTGTTTTGAATAATCTAGGAAAGCAGAAAACCAAAAATCTAGAAGTCGCAAACCTAAAGAAGCTCGCATAGATGTCTAATAGTCAAGAACCAGAAAAACAAAAGCCATGATCGCGTTGGATCATATTAATGGAAAACCAGAAATCAAGAAAACGAAAGAAAACCTACGATCGCTCTGGATCATGAAAATAGGAAAATCAAAACCAAAGTGACTTGATGATCACTCCGGATTGTATTACGAGAGATAATCAAGATAACCAGAATAACCGAGAGTCCGGAAATCAGGTACACGAATCCAGAAAACCATAATGCCATTAACCAGATTACCAAACCAAATGATCGAATGAATCTGGAAGCCAGAATAACCGATAAACAGATAACCAGATGATTCCAAGATGCCATTTCCAAAAACTGACAAGAGGACCAAGGATAAGTCAGAATAACCAATAACCAGATGGGTCCAAGATGCCCTTGCCAAAACCTGACAAGTGAAACGAGGAAAATATAGAATAACCAGATAGCCAAACGAGTTCAAGGCATTCTTTCTTAAACTAGAGAAGAGAACCAAGGTTAAGTCAAATGGTAGGCCCTTACCCGTCACTAGGCGAGGCGGCCCTGTCAAGTTCTGACAAGACGTAGGGCTGTCAATGAGTACCCGGAAAATCCAATATCCATCCGCGTTTGTATCCGAAAATGCGGAATATATATGTTATCCAGGATGCGGATACGGATATTCGATATCTGAAAATCCTTCCAATATGGATATGGTTATAGTGGTATCTGTATCTAAAAAATATCCGTCCGATTTTCTGGTGCGCGTATGTATGTGTGTGTTTATATTATGTATATAATTTTTAATTTACACCTAAGCTTAAATTAATATATAAATTTCCTTAAAATAGCTAAACTAATTTCAACTAGTGGATTATAAAAGAATGTTGTATTTGATATTATGCAACATTTTAAATCATGTACTCATTTTATTTTGTGGTATGGTTATAACTAAGACATAATTGTGTACATGCTTCGATGATTTAAATTTTGTTTTATTTTAGTCTTAAGGTGGTTTATTTCATATCTAAGACACTTTGTCTCTTAAAATATTTATTGTATGAAATTTATTTGATTGATGTCTTACTTGTAATTTTCAGTGAGATGTATTCATCTTTTCAAAAAATATTTAATGAACCAAATTTTCTTGTGAGTGATGTGTTTGTAAACTTTTATTATTTTATTTTCAGATATTTTTTGGATAATTTTTGGATATTTTCGGATAACCGCATCCAATGTACATTTTTAAGTTTTGGATTTTTTCGGATATCCGTATTCGCTAAGATGAATACAGATATCCGAAAATATCCGCGGATACGGATATTCTTAAACGGGTATCCATAGATATCGGATACGGATACGAATTTTCATTTTTGGATATGGATTCGGATACAACACTATCTATATCCGTCTGCATCCGTTTATAGCCCTAATAAGACGTCATGTCTCTCCCCAAGCAAATTCCTTATTTGGGGACCAGGATTTTTATACTTAGCGAGCATTGTCCTTACTATGTCAAGTCCTTAAAGTTTGAAGTTCCAATTCTAGATTTCCTTACTTCGCAAGCAACGTCCCAACGAGCGAAGTAACTTTTATTCAATTTTTCAATAGTTGGAGTTTTTAATAAGTCTGAATGAAAACAAAGCAGTTTATTGTCGAGCAGAGATCACACTTAGAGGTTAAGGCCTAATCCCGTACGTGGTTGAGTCGACTTAGTCGCTATCAATTTCAAGTCCTTTGAGTTCCATTAAGTTTAAAGGGGATGGACTAGCATCGGGTACAGAGCATGCCTAGGGTTCGCACTGGTCCCCATACATAGGTAGGCTAACGACCCATCCTTAAGGAAGAAAATGAAAAATAAATGAAGGAGATTGGACATTTTATCATCGCAAAGATCGTGCTTAGGGATTAAGTCCTAATCCTGTACATGGGTGGGTATGCTTAGCCTTCCAAACTCCCGAGCCAGTTAACCAAAAATGAGTGTTGGAAGTCCGAGGGTTTATCATTGTAAAGAGCATGCTTAAGGATTAAGTCCTAATCCTATACACGATAGGCAGATTTAGCCCTTGGAATTCCAAAGCCAAATAGCCAAAATGAAAGTAGGATATTAGACAATTTATTGTTCGCAAAGAGGATGCCTAGGGATTAAGACCTAATCCCGGACACGGTTAGGCAGACTTAGGCCCTCCGAACTCCCATGCTGGGTGAATCTAGAGATGAGTGTAGCAGATTCGACGGTTTCTCATACACAAAGGTCATCCCTAGGGATTAAAGCTAATCTCGTGCATAGGTAGGCGAACTTAGGCCCTCTGCCCTTCTAAAATCATGTAAACTAATGCGATTAGTAAATTATGAGGTGGATGTTTCATAGTTAGGTACAAAGAACGCCTACGGATTAAGTCTTAATCCCGTACATGTGTGAGTCGACTTAAAGCCATCCATAGCTGATAAGCCATAGGTGTAATATCATGAATCATAACATTTATGAGGCCAAAGCCAATATGACCAGAATACCATAGTTTTAATCACCAAAGAAGCCAAAGTACTTGAGCCGGAGACCCAGATAAAAGTAGGGTCAGATCCACAAGCCGAAAAACTAAAATACCTGAAAATCAAAATTATTAAGTGCTAAAATCCAAAAGATATAATGCCAAGATACCAGAGTCCGCAAAACCAAAATCCAAAGTGCAAAGGTTAAGAAGCCGATAAACCAAGAAGCCAGGAAAACCAAAAACCAAGAGAACCAAATCCATGAGCTGCGAAACCGGAAAATCAGATTCCACACCAATTGATGACCAAACCACCATGGGTAGATCCCGATCCATTCCTATCTCGGGCCAAAGTTGGCAGTCATGCCTGTTCCGATACGGCAGCTCAATTCCAAACGTATTCCGCCAGCTCGCACCGTTTGATGTGTTCTTTAATCATATCACTGAGATGCCTGCAATCGTTTGTGTCATAACTATCCAAGTCGTGAAACAAGTAGTGCTTACCAGATTTCTTCTTCCTCTTGGTCGACTCCCTCGCGAGAGGATTCCAAAAGGGAGAAAGCAAGTGAACTTCCGAATAAATATCTTCCAGAGGGTGAGTAAGCTTCACGTACGAAGGGAATTTAGTCTGGTTCCATGCATTTCGATCATTACGGGGAGTCGCATTTCCTTTTCTTTTACAATAATTAGATGATCCTTTGCCTTGAACCGAATTTACCTCGAGAACTTTCTTGTTAGTCCTCGCATCCTCTTCCTTAAGAAACCGGTCAGCCTCGAAATAAAATTCACCAAGGTCCATTAGTGGATCCCATTGAAGGGAGATCTTGAATTTCGTCTTATCTAGATTACCAAATACCGCAGTCATCAAGACCATAGAAGAGTCTGATCGATCGATCGAAGCCATAAAAACATTAAACCTTTCCTAGAATTTGCATAAAGTTTCACCAATCCTTTGCTTAATTGTCGTAAGATTCATCATGTTCTTGGGTCAAGCTATTTGAACTCAGAACTGTTTGATGAATTTCCCAACCAAAGTATTCCAAGAATTAACCGAATTGATTTCAAGATGCCAAAAAAAATAGTAGCAATATATGTAAGATAGAGAGGGAATCACTTCGTTGTAACATTCTCGTATGCTGAAAGTACTTTTATATGACATATAATGCGCATCAAGTGAACTGTAGGATCTTTCCTATCATAAAAAGCTTCCAACAATGACAATTTGAAATCTAGTAGTGTTGACGTCGAAAAGTGGTTGTCAACGCTCTGATGTCCACATGAGTGAAAATAAACGTCCAGTGGTGGAAAGTAAGTAGCGATGTAATGTATAGGGGAAAAACACAAGTAAATGATTACGTAGAGTTTATAATGGTTCGGCTCGTCGGAGCCTACGTTCACTTTGAATGGTTTTTCTCTTCTATTATGCTCTTGGTACAAGTTACAACATTGGATCAGAATGTTTCCGAGTATACATGAGTTTCGATGATTTCTGATACATAATTGAGTGTTCACCAAGTGATATTCTTGATAAAGGAAGAGGCCTTTTCTTCGTGATCCTAGTGTTTGGATATGGAAGGACGAGTCTTCGAGTGTTCGCGATTTCCAAGAGTAGTTTAATGAGGATGACATGGGTGTGAAGCTTTCATATTGTAATCATGCCATGATGGCCAGGAGGTCCAAAAATTATTTCTTTATCTTCTTAGCAGATGCCAAAACAGCCTAAAATGGTTCTATGTTCAAAAGTGCAGTCAAATGTCCAAGAACATCTTCATGTATCCATGAATATGTTTATTCTTCTTCCTAGGATGATGGAAGATGTTAGGGAGGCTTTGGAAAGGTTATTTTCTTCTTAGAGAGCCGTTAGAGTTTGGAGGTAAGCAAGAACCAACCCTTTTCGCGTTGGAAATGCAGGGGTTATTTATAAGAGTGGGTTGGAAGTGGAGTAAGTGAGTTGGAGTGAGCAGCATGCAATTTTCATATCTGTTAAAAACAAAAGTGGACTCTAACACCCTAAGAGGTGTATAAACATCGTAAAACTATGAATAACAAGGTTAAGAGGATAAATATGCTGAAAATAGTAAAATAAAGAGCATCTTATAGTGGTTCGGCCTAAATTTTTCCCTACTTCCACTTTAAATGAGGATTTCATTATCTTCTCCATTACAAGGTACATAATCGATCTCGTTTTATATATTTTTCTCTATCTTTTACAATCATTATCTCTTTCTTCTCCATAATCTCTCGATAATTCTCTATCTCTCTCTCTCTTTCTCTCTCGAATTTCTTCGAATCTCACTGGTAGTGGTGATTATCAGATTAGATCTTCGATAATCGAGCTCGGTGATGAACTTTGATGATTTCTCGACGAGAATTATCATGGAGATCCTTGGATGATGCTTGAAGAAGCTTTAAAGGAGTTGTAGAAGCTTGATTGATGATGAAGATCAATAATGGAGCTTTTCGGGAGGAGAAATTCTCCCCCTTTCTATGTGTGAGGGGGTCCGGTGTTTATAGGCAAAGTTTGAAGTGGTGTGGAGCTCGAAATGGTGTACATGCGGTCCAGGCCCTTAGGCGAGCGATTCATGTAACGTCCCATATTTTTGCTAGTTAGATACTTATTATAATTTATTATTTTAAATATTTATTTGGAATTAGAAATGGATTTATAATATAGAATTCATTTAATAAACGAAGTTTGCACGTATAATTTATATTTAAATTATAATCAAGCTCATAACGTCGCGGTAGTTCGTAATTTAAGATTTGAACTTCAATTGAATATACATAATCCATTTTAAGTCGGAATTTTTTGAAACAAGAATCATTCGAATCTATTTGATTATAATTTTCTAATGAAAGAGAAATACGTAGATTTCATATTATAGATTGTGAGTTATATCCAATTCAAAATTTCAAATAGTCGCTATGGAATCATTTATAAAACGATAACGTTTATTTAATAAATTAAATAGGAATTTTTATATTGTTAACTCAAGAAAGGTAATGTTGAGTTATAATTTCATATTGTCTATTTCGAAGTTGTATAAGATTTCATTTGGAGATATACGATAATTATAATTTATTATTTTTAAATAGAATTGCTTTGGATTTGATTATATTTTATTGTTATTTTGTTTTTCCTTAGAAATAGTTATTTTTCTAACGACCTCCGTTTTCGATGAAATGAATTTTATCGAAATACGTATAGCTAATATTGCCAGATTTCTAGTTTTGAGCCAATCAGACTTGTTTTATTTGTGTGTGCAATTTAAAGGTGAACAAATAAATAAATTGAAATTAAGAATAAACGATTTACAAATGAACTCAGTTTTAAACAAAATTAATTTTTATTAAATCCGTAGTGATTAATTTTTGTAAGATTTCAAAATTTTCACGTTAATTGGACTTCTTTTGTGATCGTACACAATTCAAACGCGTCTCGATTCACATTGTAAATTATAAAGGAATTTTAACAAATAATCTTGGAATTCGACGAACCTTTTCCATTGTGCCTAAAATATTATTTTATGCTAGGATTTAGAATTTCATTACGATTGGAGATACTACGTAAGTGTTTTAACGCATTACTTCGCGGTTAAGTTTAATAAAATATTATAATATTCATGCAATTTCCCTATAAATACCCATCATACCCACTTAAACCTAATTTTTGGTCAACATACTCAATGCAACGTTCAACCGCCTCATACCCTATTTGAACGATCTGAAACCTCTCTCAATCCCTCCCATTTTTCTCCTAATCCACTAAACAAATTACAAAACACATAACTACAAAATTGTTGATCTTTGCAAGAACTGTAAAATGGTTGGTGGCAATCTGATTCTCTTCATCGTCATGACCTGGGTGGTGGTTTAACACTGCGATGGTTCATGGGCTCCAGCAGGAAGAAGATGTGACCGAATTGGATGAGCTTATAATAGCGATTGGAAGAAGATGTGACCGAATTGGACGAGCTTATAATAGCGAGCAGGAAGAAGGCTTAAACTTAACTACTTCTATAGTAGTTAACGATGAAGTAAATTATAATTTAATTAATAATAATTTAAGTAATTACTATTTAAATGGAATTCATTATGTGAGTAATAGTGATTGTAATAAACTTTAGTTGGATTGTGAAAGGAGAGTATGAACAGATTTTATTGTATTAATCGAGTTTATAAACGAAGTTATAAAAGAGATTTTTAAGCGAATACGATAGCTTAAATTTAATGTTTACTTAATATTTGGATTAAATAAAAAGAAATCAGGATGAAAAGGGGTGTATATTAAACCGGATTTTATAACCATGGTTTATAGAATGGGGTGTGAGGCTAAAATGTTACGTTTAAATTAACGTTACTTAAAAATGGAATTAAGTGAAATAAATGGAATTGAAATGAGTTTTTCAAAGCAGAAAATGGTTGAATGGATTAAAAGGGGAATAATATGGCTTGATAAGGAGTTAAGATAAGGAATTAAAGAAATGGAACCTAGCTAGAGATTGGTTGAGTTGAGTGATTTTCTGAGTGTTAATCTGATGTTGATTTCGGTCTTCAGGGTTAATACTTGGGGATTATTCTCTTACCAATTTACGGTCAAGGACTAATGAATATTAATGTAACGGAAATGAAAAGAGGATTGTATGAAAAGATAATGATACTTTCGAAGTAAAGAAATGAGATTTAGAATGGTTTTATTCTAAAAGGATAAGTGTGGGCTATTGTTTTCAAGTAATGAAACAAAAGATATTTTCGTAATGTTGTTTTACGAATAATAAGTTAAACTGATTTCCCAGTTATGTATAATGAATAATATTGTAGTAAATGTTTTGTAAGTGATAGTTAATTGGAATACGGGATATATTTATAAGATATTTTCCTGAGTATTAAAGTGATATGATTTTGAGTATATTGGTATAGTAAAATAAGAAGTAAGTTGTTGTGTTTCAAATATTGAAGAATTCAAAAGTTTTAAATTAACCATTCGTTAATTGTTTTTAATTAAAAAGGTCAGGTGATGCTGAATATTGAACCAATGAATTTATTTTATTTTCCATGATTGTATGGTTGTTTATTTGATAGTTAAATAACAGACTATCAGACGTGGCCTATACGATTGTTGGTACGGAAAGACCATAATCGAATTTATATTCGAATACCATTCCGACCAGCAAATATGTGGACGATGTCGAAGATGTTGATTGAAGATGGAGTAATTGAAGACCATGGATCTTAATGAGCGAAAGATCTACTTGTTGAATATCTCTGGTTAGCTCCTAGAGGTATTTTGGCGGTGTTTCTGTCGTGATTGAAATCTTCGAATTGCAAGGAATACTCGATATTGATCCACAACGTAATTTAAGGATGTGGTAGGATGGTACCCTCGGTTCATCCTGTTCTTGGATGAATTGTTTGGACGAATGTCTGATAAAGTATTTCTTAAGAGTCACGTATATTAATTTTTACAAATGTATTTCTGTTTATGGCACAGAAGACATCTTCTCTTAGCTGAAATTCTAGGATATTTTTTTGAACATCAATTAGTGATTTGGTGGATCTGACAATGTGGCATTCAAATTTTTGGTGTGATGTTCTTAAGAAGGTAAATTGTAACCTCAAGCCGCATCAATCGGGAAATGATAAAAATCGGGCAAGCAGCAAGGCTAAGTGGGGCGCTCCCAATTAGGGTGTATTATCACTTATCTAGAGAAATTTCATTTCCTTATTTATTCTATCATTGCTGCCGCCTTTTGGGAAATAGTGGGTAGCTCCCAACCGTTGGTGATATACATTCGATACACTCAAGCAAAATGAGTGGTCGGTCATGTGTGGTCGGGTTGCGAAATGAGTGGTCGGTTATATGTGGTCGGGTCGGTCATGTGTAGCTAAGTGGTTCCATAACTTGTCATAGTCGGAATCCAGTCTCCAATAAGAGCCCATAGTTTTTGATTTATATTATGTATGTACAGTGTGAGATGCAAGCGTTCTGCTAGATGGTTATTTATTTGATTTAGACACTATTATAATATTAGATTAATATAATTCCAAAATGCTTTCGTTTATTGTATGGTAAAAACTGTCCATGTTTATGTGTGCACTGGTATTACGATTATCATTTTTTTTCAAAAAGAAATATTTTGACTTAGAAATCAAGTTGGATGTTGCTTATTGTTAACTTGCTTTTGTGACCAGGCCACCTAAAACCCAAACGATCAGGGTTACATTACGTTAGAGGTTAAAGCTCTTATACATTCTAAAACCAGAGCTCGGATCAGATCATATTGGAGAGCTCAGATTGGAGATCTCGGATCGGATCGGATTGGAGAGCTCCAATCGGATCAAAGCCCCCTACCCGAACCGCCTGAAGTTGTAATTGCTCCACAACGTAACCTACTTTCTAGCCTACAAAAGCTGAGGCACTATCTCCACTTCTCCCCACGTTCTCCAGTCTCTCATAACCAACTCCGAAATCTTCCTGATGTTTCCATATGTACCTATAACCGCTCACCAATTCCAGCCTTTAAATACATAACAATGCAACAAATTAAAGGGACTTTTTGTCCCTAAGGAAGCTATATACATTTCGACCATGACTGCCTACAACCGACAACCATCTTCTCCTTCAATGAAATCAATGGATTCGGAGAGATAAATTCATTGTAATCGAGTGCTTGAATGATTATACTCATTGTAATTGTAATTCTGTATTGAATGAAGAACTATAAACTGGATGTAGGCTCGTTAATGCCGAACCACTATAAATCTCATGTGTTGATTGCTTTATCTCGGTTTTTAGATTATTATTCTTCGATATTATCTACAAATCCTAGATAATTGGGTGTTAGTGCCATTTTTTGGTCTAACATTTTGGTGCTTTCACTGAGAAGGGACCGATTCTCAACCATAGATCTCCTCATCTACTAATGGATGTCATGGTTTCATTGAGGGGAGATCCGTATTTAATTCTAAAAGACTTGCTTGCTACTCAGATGCGTAAACCATCATGGCACAGATCTACACGGCCTCTAATGGGTTCGAAGTTTCTGGGTCTTGAAGTAGTTGGAGATGTGCTGAACTAGCAGCGTTTTGATTGGAAGTTGGGGTCGGATCTACCGAAGTAGATTTGAACAAAGTTGTACAGACCTCGCGGATCAGATCACGCAAAAAGTCAGATCGGATGGAAATTGGTGTGGACAAAACAAATGAACAGACCATAGTCTCAGATCAAAGCAAGTAGAGGATGAATAGTAGATTGAATTAACATCGGTTCGGATAAGGCATATGAGTATACCACTGACCCGACCCGAAGAAATTTCCAACTCAAGACAGGGTCCATGAATCGATCCCGACCCACTGGCACGTTCAGTTCAACACCGGGTCAATGTTCGATCCGACCCACATCTACCAAAAATGTACTTGACCCAAACCGAAGAGATTCACTTCCGAACCGCGACCCGTAGACCCATCTCACCCGCAACACCCAAAGGAATATCCGATCCATGGCCCAGAAAATAAATGGCGAACACGTATTTCGACCCGACTAGAGAAAGGGTCGTTTTCATGAAAAATACATTTTCTGACATCGTTTCAAAGAAGGCTCTGTCTTCCAAAATTGAATGAGTCGGGCGGTGCCCACTTGTTCGACCTAACCGGCTAGGTCGATCGCTACCAGGACTGTGGGGCCCGAACCCCCACCGGCGTTGTGCCTGGACCGACTGACGACTCACCTTCGTCTCGGCATATATTTTAGCCAACAGCTGTCATCAAAGGTTGTTAATGAAGATTAGACGGATAGTCTGAGAATATCACAGCAAAATGGCAACGATTGGGATTCTTCCAAGAACCATGACCGTTATTCACTGATGTTATTCAATGTGAGGAGTTGTTGAGCAGACTCAACATGCTGGCTATGGGACCATATGAGGGAAAGATTGTTTCCTAGCGTACTCCTTTTTCAGGGTTCCAATAGTGTGCAGACTTCAGCAATACAACTGAGGCTGTTCCTGAATGAGTAGTGACCACCTAGGTTACATGTCTTTAACTTGTCTAACCAGCAGAGTCATGAGTGACGTTGATACGGAGCAGCCCAGACACTATTCCGAAGATGACTCGGATGGTCTTAACGATGATGAGTCTCAATTGTAGGATACCAGAAAGCGATTAAGGATCCTAACAATACAAAGCTACACTTTACTTGTATCACGAGGTGAAAGCATATGTCCTGCGGTTCACTCTTTGAGGAACTTGGTAAATCTATCTACTATCAACCATATCGATGACGATTGATTTCTGTCAGATAAGGATTAAATCGACACACTTTGGTGCCCAGAGTCAGGTACCAGTTGAAACACCGCATATCATGATTGGACCTATGGATCCTTATTCAGATGATAACAACTTGACTGCTCATTAGCAACCATGCAATTGGCCCTAGCAGAATTCAGAGCTTACACCGTACCTTGGTGTCTATTGCCAAAATTCCCAACCGAAGCTTGAGTGAGAACGGTCCGTCGTGACCAAATTTCTAGAAGAGCCTACTAATTTGCTAAATGGAAGATGCTACACAAGGGAAATGACATGGAACCTAAGAAGGATTCCCCTCCGACAAAGGAGCTATCGACATAATAAGTAAAGGAAGCATCGCGGAAGGAATCGCTCGATTACCTGTCCGAAGACATAGATCCCAGAGAGGATGAAGATTCGGGATGCAGAAGGGTGACACCTAGTGAAGCAATTGTGGAAATTCCTATTGATGACGACGACCTGACAAATATCTTGAAAATGGATCTCATTTGGATCCCTTCCGGATGAGGGAACTGTCATACTTTCTACGATTCAATCTAGACGCATTTTCATGGATCCATGCTGACATGTGTGGGACCTCGCCACCGATTATGAGTCATGCACCGAACATAAACCCGAAGTATCCTACTGCTACGCAAAAGAGGCGTATGTTGGGCCCGGAGAGGTCGACTGCCTTGAAAGAAGAAGTAGAGAAGTTTCTTGAATGATTAGACAAAAGCACTAATTAACTTCCCACTAGATGGGAAATGTACATGAATGAAACTTCTAACGAACAACGTTTGGTAGTTAGAAAGTGAAGATTTACAGTTCCACTGCCTTCATTGATTATCTGTCAAGTAATTCATTCCCCAGACGCTGGGGGAAATTGTAGATTCAAGCGTGAATGCTTGTGATTACAAAATCTAATTCAAAGTTGATACATTGTAGGCTTGCATGACGGACTGCCTAGGTCTTTCCTAAAGATTGGTGAGTTAAAAGTTTAGAACACTTAAGCATGGATGCTGATTGATTGTCTTTGCGTCAGTTCTTATTCCCAACGTGGAATCGAAGGCATATTTGCGGATGGATGAGATATGACTATTTCCCTAGTAACATATCCTATTTCCTAGCATGGAAAGCGCAAAAGTTTCTATAAGTATGGATCCATTATTCTCTTGCCAATTACCGTCCTAACACCAATGTGATGATTTGCTACCATTTGCATTACAGACATGACTCCCTGACACTCAATCCTTGCCCTTAGCATGAGGGCAAGAAGGCGATTCAAAGGAGATGCGACCTTTTCATTCGCTTACAGTATCTACCTAACTGTCTTTCACACTCCCAGATCCCTGTCAAGGTCCGTTCATTCTTGGGACTGCCATTCCACAATGGTTTGAAAAGATGTTCATCATCAACTAAAGGTTTTGATAGCCATCCCTTAACAAAGATAGGGCGAGGCAAAATGGACCTGGTAAGAGCATGCAATGCCATTTTCGCACGGAATGATATTCATTCCTTTAACAAGATTATTCTTTAACCATGACTCTTATATTTACACACTTTATGAGTTATTAGTGTAATTAACTCAGATGAATTAATATGTGGATGGTGTAGGTACCTAGGATTTGATACCGATCATACTTCTAACACCCTCATATAGAGTTATGGAGCAATATTATAACGAGCTTGACTGAACTACTCGTTTACAAATCCACGCCCTCCTCCTGAGAGAAGTTGTATAGCTCAAGATGGATCCAAGATAACCATGAACTCCTTGGCTCACACGTGGCAGACCTAAAGATAATTATGCATTGACTTTTGCATTTCAAAGTCGGAATTCGATTCCAGATGGATGAAGTTTGACAGTCTACATGGCTCGATCCTACGCTTGACGCCACCAGATTACATGAATCCAAATAAAGGAGGCAGCATTGCCCTTTGATATGCTTACTTTTCAATCATGCAATTTACTATTACATGCTTCCTGAGTTATTGACATGACTAACTCAAGCGATATGAATGATGCACGTACCCGAAGTTCGGTACTGATCACTCCTCCCATAGATTGATCGGAGGAACGCAAAGCCTTGGCAAATGCGATCGACTGTTTGCCTGACTAACTCTAATCCTCAGAGCTTCGATAGAAGTATAAACCTAGGACGAGTGTGATGGGCGCGCCAAGATTAAAGAGCACTCGATATGTGACTCTAACTCTCATGATCAGAAGTTTTAAATTAACCATTCGTTAATTGTTTTTAATTAAAAAGGCCAGGTGATGATGTATACTGAATTAATGAATTTAATTTATTTTTCATGATTGTATGGTTGTTTATATGATAGTTAAATAACCGACTATCAAATCTGGCCTATACGATTGTCAGTATGGAAAGACCGTGATCGAATTTATGTTCGAATACCATTCTGCCTAACAAATACATGGAATATGTCGAAGATGTTAATGTAAGACGGAGCAATTGAAGACCGCGGATCTTTATGTGCGAAAGATATACTTGTTGAATATCTCTGGTTAGCTCCTAGAGATATTTTGGCAGAATTTCTCTCATGATTGAAATTTTTGGATTGCAAGGACTACTCGCTACTGATCCATAGGGTAATTTAAGGATGTTGAATGAGGGTACCTTCAGTTCATCCTGTTCATGGATGACTTGTATGAACGGATGTCTGATAGAGTATTTCTTAAAAGTCACATACGTTGATTTTTACAAACGTATTTCCGTTGATGGCGGAGAAGACATCTTTTCTTAGCTTAACATCCAGGGTATTTTTGTGAATGTCAATTAGTGATTTGGTGAATCTGATAATGTGGCATTCAAAGTTTTGG
Organism: Allium sativum; assembly: GCA_030737875.1. Classification (NCBI taxonomy): domain Eukaryota; kingdom Viridiplantae; phylum Streptophyta; class Magnoliopsida; order Asparagales; family Amaryllidaceae; genus Allium; species Allium sativum. The sequence goes on from CM060920.1 coordinate 253,555,444, forward strand.
TTCGATGTTATTAAGAAGGTAGTCGTAACCTCAAGCCCCATCAATCAGGAAATGATAAAAATCGGTAGGCAGCATGGCTAAGTGGGTCACTCCTAATTAGGGTGTATTATTACCTATTTAGATAAATTTCATTTCCTTCTTTATTCTATTGATGTTATCCCTTTTTGGGAAACAATGGGTAGCTCCTAATCGTTGGTGATATACATTCGATACATTTGATGCATTCAAGAGACAAAGGGGGAAGCTTTTTCTTCTTCAATGGCGACTAGGGCCGGCTGCTCTTCTAATCCGTAACTTTACCCCTTCCTTCCTCTCCTCTCTGCCTTCCTTTTCATTTCGCTAGTCCCCTTCTTCCCCTAGCTTTCTCCTTGTGGATTTAATTGCTTCCCGTCAGATCTAGTCCCTTGAGTTTCCTTCCTCTTCCCTGCGTTGCTCAGCCTCCTCCTTCCGCTCTCTCCTTTCTGACAGCAGAGTCCCGCTCGCCCCTCTATCTATCCCCGTTTCCATGTTCTTATCCTTGTTTTCTCCTTTCCATATCCGTACTCGATCCATAGCCTCCATCCCTTTCTTCCGCCTTATTTCCCTCAGATCTTCTATCTGCCTGTGCGTGTTCTCTCGCCTGCTTCCTATTTCGGTTCTATTGTTTCCGCCTCCTTCGGGCTAGCCTGCTTCCTTACCTTTGTCCTTCCTTATTTACAGTTAGCTTCTTCTTGGGGTGATGAAAGTTGCTGAATCTGGTATGGTTATATTGGTTTCTTGGGTTTGTATTTAGGAGTTGATGTCTGATAATTCGGTTTTAGGTCCTTGTGTTTGAATCTGTGTTGGCAGCTTGTTTTCTGAGTGGTTATCTGTGTAGAGGTGTAGGGTTCTCCAGTTTTTGCTGGTCATGGTAGGCTTGTGTTTTGGTTGGTTTGTTTTGTTGAGATCCTTGGTTAGTATCTTGGTTTCTGTGAGCTGTGTCACCTTTATCCTGTGTGTCGTCTTGGAGTTTTCTGTGGTTGTGTAGTTGCTTGGTTTGCTTTTCTAGTGGTTCTGGATTTGAAAGGAAGGTTATAATTGATGAATGCCATGTAGCTATCGTTTTGTGCTGTTGCGAGACATACCAGTTGCTGATTCTGTGTTTATACACTCTGCTTCAAGCTACCTTCCTAGCTCATAATTTCAACTTCTGCCTCTTGATCAATCTTCTGCATTTGTTCTAGTGCTAGTGTTAGCTGCTTCCTTGGATCTGCTTGGTAATCAGCCTCTATTTTTTGCTGGTGTGTGTCTCGCTTTTCTGCTAGTGGTTTGGAGTACTCTACTGATCTGTTTATACTTGTTCCTTTGGTTCTTGGAAAGTAATTGAGGTCTTAAAGAATCTGCTCTGTAAAAAAATATTTAGATGATCTTCTGGGGTTAATGTATCTGTCTGTACTATATAGTTACTGATCACACCCTGCGTGGTGCTTTGATTACAGTATTCCTATTGTTTAGTCAGTATGTCTGTAGCAGATAAGTTTTTTGCTTATCTCCTGTTATATTTTGTACTCATTATTTGCTATAATGGAAAAGTGGTACGGTCCACTATAAAAACAGGCTGGCTTTGCCAAAAAAAGAAATGAGTGTTCGGCCATGTGTGGCCCGGTTGCAAGATGTTTTTTGTTGAATCCAGTGTATTCCCCTCTAGAGATACACTATCGAAAGGTGGTCCCATACTTAGTCATAGTCAGAATCCTATCTCCAATAAGAGTCTATGGTTTTTGATTTTATATTATGTATGTAGAGCGTGAGATGCAAGCGTTCTACTAAATGGTTATTTTTTTTATTTAGACACTATAGAAATATTAATTAGATACAATTCCAAAATGCTTTAGGTTATCGTAAGTTAAAAACCATCTGTGTTTATTGTGGACTTGTCTTAAAATTATCATTTTTGTTCGAAAAGAAATGCTTTGACTTAAAAATCAAGTTGGATGTTGCTTATAAACTTAATGGGTTTCTCACTTTGGTTCACTGGACTGATTCGACATTTGTAATGCTTTGGTTAGACCGAGTTTTACAGGTTCAAGTTATCGAGTGCCGTGAAGTCCGGAGATGAACTGAAGGTGTTCAGATGTATGATATTTAGTATTTATTCCGCTGTGTGTTGTATATGAGAAAAATTATTATAACTGTCCAGATGTATTGATGTACTCTGATGATTATAAATTTTATTTCAAACCTCTCAATAAAGTTTTATTTCTATATTATAATTTGTTCTGCTGCAATGTGAGACTTTGATGTTGTTGTGTTGTTATTCTCCTTCTTCATTTTCTTCTATTCTAGTATTTCTTTCTTTCTTATCTCACACTTTAATTTCTTTCTACTAACTATCTGATGTTTCCAATACTTGAGTTCTGGCAAGTAATATGAGTTTACATATTATTGTCGAAATTGGGGCGTCTAATTCCCTCGGTCGTTACAATCCATATGGGACGACCAACCGATCCATAGTATTTTGTCACTCCACGAAGGCTCACACACTTCTTTATACATGCCCGAACCAATCTGCAATGATTCAATCTTCATGTAGATCTTGGCAATCCAGGGTTTTTTGGATCGTCGGTGATCCATTCTTGGTAAATCCATATGCCTTGCATAATCATATACGACTGATCCATGGCGTGTTTACGCTCCATCTCCTTAAGAATCCATACATACACATTCATGACCAATCTATCAAATGTCTACCGATCCACGTAGGACCGAACCATATTGAAAACGCCACCGATCCATGGAATTCTCACTGATCCATGGGATTCTTTCAATGCAACCCGATCCATAAGTGGATCATGTAAATGAATCCCTGCTATGATCTTTTCATATGTGCTTGATCCATCTATTTAAACCATGCGCGATCCACCATTCACTTCATAGCCGACCCATTGTATGTTGTTAAATCGCGTTTTACAATGGGATTTACATTTTCCCCTTGAAGCTTATTTTTTTCGAAGAAAAGATGGGCTTCGAAATGAATGACTTTAACATTATTTGCTTCAATGCATATTAATGGATTATTGGCAGCTAGCTACCTTAGATGGATAAAAAATAATCAATTTTCTTGGATTGTGAGCAAACCGGTCTCATAGGTCCTGCAGGTTCTATCTGATGAATCAGATATGTCTGTCACAACCACTTTATATTCTTTTTAAATCCACATTTCTTCACTTTATTTTATTTTCTAGAAAGGACTTGCTAATGGCCGACAGTTCTTCTTAAGAAAATTTTCTCCTACCTAAACTTTCCACCCCGTCGCTGCTTAAATTAGACTGCCGCCAACCAGATTCTTCAACGCTGATCATCAACGAGCTCAGATCCATTCTTAAATCCATATTCCATTGCTACTTTGACTAACTCGAACAAGCATGTCATTGCTTTTCTTTAGTTCTAAGCCACGATAATCTTCTTAATTTCATCGTCACATTGATTTTCGGATTGACTCTGATTTCCGACCCAAACCGCTCATCGACGATCCAAGTAGGTGTTGTTTTCTTTCTTGAGAATCTACACTGAATTGGGTTTATAGGGTGATAAGTTGTAGGTTTCGGTTGTTTGTGCTTCAGGTCGGAATCTGGTGGTGTTGAACAGATTCTTCTGGTTGATTATGTAATTTGATATTCTATACTTCAATGTAGATTCGACAATTTTGTTGCATATTGTGACTGAATTCATTTATGGCCATTGCATAACTTGTGTTTTGGTCTTTCTGGATCGATTCATTACTTCGATGAACATGCTCTAGATTTTGGTGTAATGATCTGTTGTATTGGATGGATTATGGTCTATATTTGATTGCATAGTAACTTGTATGTTTAATGTATTGAACTGGCCTTCACAGTTTAGGATTTGGATTGTCCCTGATACAGTGTTGATGCATGAATTTTTATGTTGATCTAGATTTGACCATAATGCATGAATTTTTATGGATCATTCTTTAAATTAGATTTGGCTACAATTTTTTATGAGTTACGTCACTTACTCGGTCGTCCATACACTATGGATCATGAGCCACGACCCTCTATGGATCACACGCTTCAATTGATCACCTTGTTTTAGGACTTAGGTAGTTAAAATTTGATCGCCAATCTTCTGTGGATCGCGAACTTTGATCAATCGATGGATCGGGCTTGGTTAATATATTTTTGTTGAGTTCGCTCCGATCATGGGTCGCTAGACTCGATCCATTGCTTGACCAGTTGGAGTTGTTAAAGCGATCCAAACCTTGAACGATCAAGGCTTGCATCTTGTAATTTTAAATTGACTTTTATTGCTACTTGTCCTGTAATAACAAGAATACTTATACATTTTTAGGTGTATATTTTGCCATTGATTGCCCACATCAACTACAGATTAGTTTAATCACTAAAAATGAACTACATCGAATTTTCTGACTTAAACTGAATGACGTGCCTATACAGAATCATTTCGTTCAAACATTTATAACTTGTTGAACATCGCCTGCATAGATACATCATTCTAATTCGAATTCACGATGATGCTCGAGATCAACTAATCGACACATACTGATTGTAGATTTCAAGCTTCATTTTTAATGACTTATATAATTATGCACAATGCTTCACACTTAGGAAATGCGCACCTATGAATTATTTACACACAAGATTATTTGTGTAGAATGGATACTTGATAGAAGGCTCGTCGTCAATCTAAAGAGACAACCACTTTTTCTCAAGCTTGAGCTTCTACACAAATTTCTGAAGCTGGAACGATTGCAACTCCAGGGTCGGTAACAAATCGGCCTGTACCTGCTCCCCGCCCTCTTGGTAATTGACGATCGGAAAGATGCCCTTCGACGCTTACTCAGCATACTTTTAAGAAATTATGCACTCAATTCGGCATTCCCGAAGCTGACGCGAGATTACCAGAGAAGGATGAGTTCACTAATCGTCCACCCTTCGGCTTTATTGCAGTTAATCGTCATATGTTAATGGGTCGCGTCGTTCCTCCCTTCAACCCATTTCTGTAGTTGGTGCTTCAACATTTAGCGATCGCCCCTTTTCAGCTATGCCCGAATGGTTATACCATTTTAATAAGGCTTTGCGTGCTATTCATGAGGACGATGCTATGTATGCTTACGCTTCACGACATCTTCTATTTATGCGTCTTTAAAAAGAGGAATGAGCATCCCTCTATTATCTTTGTTGAAGGAGCTCAAAATTGCAAGCTTACCGTTGACTTATCAGATAGCGCTTCGGGATTTTTGAACCAATTATTTTATGTTCGATGCCTAGAGAGATTCTATGGAATCTGGATGAAAGGAGGTGAACATCTTTGCTCAGAAATCTTCGTCCAATTTTTTCCAAGTCTTGGTTATTAAACTATCCTTCTATTTTTGCAGAAATACCATCTATTGTTAAAGACTCTACTGTTTGTAAATCTACTCTTGAGAGACTGAAGGCTGTCGTTGACCACGAGAGGGGACTAAAAAGTTCTTAATTAAGGAAGAGTTTCTTCATCAATTTGGACTGCATGACCCTTCCCGATCTTTACTTTATAGAGGGATTTCTTCTACTCCTTATTCAACACCTGAACATCGGGTGGCCCAGTTTTTGGAGAGGATATAACATTGAAAAGTCTACTGATGAGTCCATATTTAAGAGGTGTTCGGACCCTTATGGCAGAACTGAATCATCTGCCCAGCCTCAGTTACCTCCTATTGACGAGGAAGAAATTACACATCGCAAGGGTAAAGGTCCCGCAAAGGTTAGTGAGCAGCTTGAAGAAGTGGAAATCGCAGATAAAAGCGATCCTACTGTTGAAAGAGTCGACAAAAATCCCATGATTACAATCACAACTGAGGACGACTTTTTGGACATATATGGGAGTTTGAGCGATCTTAATGTCAATTCAAGTGAACTTTCTATGGGTGATATTGTAACTTCCAAACTCACTGCATTGGTTACAAATATGTCTTCTGAATTGGCTCTAACTTCTTCTTGAAAACCTATCTATGAGATTGCAACTACTTTGACTCCAAAATCTGCAAGCGGCTTGTTGCTAGATGCGCGTTAGAACACACACTGCACACGCTTAGAGATTTTGATATGCATATCCTTCTGTCTTGCCCCAGCGTTTCCTGCTTTAAAGACTGAACTCACGTTTTCTTTTATTTCAGGTCAAGCCATGAACCATTCTTATGTTGATGAATTCAACCGCTATACAAGTTCTTATAAGCTGCGGCGTTATGTATCATACCATTCTCATGGGAGGACTGATGAACAAAGAAGAGCGAGAAGGCATAGGAGGCACGAGATCGATAAGATAAGGATGAGTGGGGTAAGCAAACCCATGGTGATCACTATGACTAGGACAGACGAGGGGAGGATGACCGGAAGAAGAAGAGAGACTGAAACGACATGGATAAGGATCATGGCGAAGGTAATTCACATAAGCATTCCATAACAGACAAAGATCCTGCTCCCCCCTGTTCAACCTTCCATGATCCTTATACCCGCTGCACCTCCAGCTACTACTTCTCCTCATGTTGACATCCAGGCAATTATCCAAAGGCCCCTTTACTCTCTTACACAAGCACCTAGCACACTCTCTTCCCGTTTTCCTTAATAGTTTTTGAAAGGAGTTCATTTTGATCTGGACATAACTCAAATAGACAAGGAAGTGATGCTTAGGAATCTGGAGACGGCGAAGGGCGACATTGAGAAGTTGACTTATTGGCAGAAGCTAGCTGATAAACTCCATAGAATCAATAGATGTAACACTGAGGCTATGCTAACCACGGAGAACAATAAGGATGAATGAGACAAGACTCTCAAGGCCCGTGATGCCAACATTAAATCTCTCTCTAAGAAGAACGAGGAGCTAGAGGCTGAAAACAAGAGGCTTTAAAGAAGATCTTACTGCCGCTACGTCTTCCCATAAACAAAAGGAAGGCTTGCTTACTTCTCAAGTTAAAGGAGCTCATTCAGCCCAAAAATCCGTCCAGGATAGATTGGCCGTGAAGCACAGAGTTATTGAAACGTATCAAAAGGACAACGCTAGTCTGCGGGAAAAGGCTACTTCTCAGGAGTTGGAAATTTTCTCGTTGAAATCCAGAGTGGAGGAACTTGAGTGAGGGAGAAATCGGGCTCTTTCAGACAAGGCAGCTGCTGAGCAAGCACACGTTGATACTAAGGCTGAATTTAACTCCACTCCACTCTATTTAAATCTTATACTCTCAATGTCATAAGGTGAGGCAATTTATCTTTTCTATAAGATAAGTTTCTGATTACTTTAGCCGAAGTTTGGGAGGAAGTTATTGCGCATCTTGATGGCAGCGGTTACACATAAAAGGAGCTGTTGGAGCATTATCTGGACGATGAATCTCGCATTGCCCTAGACAAAGGAAAAGAATAACTTATGAGGGAGCGTGGCTTAGTGGCTGGAGCTGGATTTTCTGAGGAACATGTCCCAGATACAGCCGCTACCATGGTTGAAACTACTTCAACTAACTCCATTGCTTCTAATCCCAAGGCTCTTGTTATGTCTTCCTTCGAGCCTACTTCTAGTCCTGGAGAAAAGAAGGAGGCAACCGAGGAGCATCTAGGAAATGATAACGGAAATGAAGATGACCTATATACTTTTCAAGCAAAGCTTAGAAGTCCTCTCATCTCAGGTAAAACTGGTGTTGATCCAGTCTTACCAAATTGGGACCTCTTATTCTCTCCATATGGATACATTGAAGTCCTTGATTGTCATTCATTTAAATTAGGCCTGGACACTCCAAAGCCTTCTCCTGCTGTGCCTAAAGGAACTAGAACTAAAGCCATTTTCTCTCCTTCTATCAAAGTGACAATAAGTGCTTTGGTTTTTACTCCTCCACCGAGCGATCCTTCCTTAGCTCTCCAGTCTACACCGCTTCTGCTTCTCAACCTGGGTCACAAACAGAGAAGATTGATGCATTTCGCGATTTAGATGACCCGACTGGCTTATCTAGAGGGGGACTAGAAGAACTAGAAGAGACCCCGGACAAAGACGTCAAGGGCCATTCAGGAAAAATCATTAAGTCTCCTTCAAAAAGGCATGGGAAGAAACACAGTGCCTGCTAGAACACACTTGCTTCAGCCTTTCCTGATATTCTTAAAGGTGGTGAAAAAGCTAAGGATGAGAGCCAGCCTGCTATTACAACCCCTCTAACCCGATCTGGAAAACTCACATTAAGGTCTGGTAGCTCTTCTATAGGCGAGAAGAAGAAGGATTGAGGCTTCTGACTGCTCACTCTGCTTGTTTAGTCTTATTGCTAGTTGTTTTTGACCGGATGTTATGCGAGTGTCGGCCCTCGCTTTTGAATTTGTAAAGACTTTCTTTTAAAACTTGCTTTGAAGTAATAAAATTACTTTTGATTTGTTGTACTTTAGCTCTTGCTTTAGCTTTGTCGTACTTCCATGTATTCACCTCTTTGCAGAGTACAAATTTTTTGTTTGTTGCGATGTCGTGATGAGCTTGTGGTATGTCTTCTGAGCATTGTTCCATTCCAATGTGGTTGTGTTGCCTCCATACCATAGGCCATCACGAATTGCATAAGCGGGATGTGATCAACTTTGCCGAGTTTCTCTTATTTTGATTAAGGCACTAGAAGCTTCCACTTTTGTTGGCCAAGTTCTTTAGCTTTTTCCAGCGTATTGAGAGCTTTTGAGCTTGCCATTGTATCTTGGGAACCCGCATTATTGATTGATCCTGTGCTTCTTCTTGGAGAAGTCCTTAGTTCCTGTGTCCCCAGAGAGGTCTTTGGTTTAGGTGCCTCACTTGGGAGGACTTTTACCTTCACATGAGAAGGTTGCCTTCACTTGGGAAGGACTTTTTTTTCTTTACTTGGAAAGCGTTTGTCGTTGCATCGTTCCACGGGGCAGACACCGGTCCTTCTACCGGATGCTTGTCTTGGCAAACATCACAACTTAGAGAACCATGGCCCTGGTCTCCAACTTGGGGAGGTGCCCCTTTGGTGCAACTTACAACCTTTTTGCTTCACTTGGGAAGCGTTTGCCTTGCTCAAGTGAGGACCTTTTCCTTCACTTTGGGAAGGACTTTTTGCTTTACTTGGAAAGCATTTGTTGTTGCATTGTTCCACAGGGTGGATGCCGGTCCTTTGACCGAATGCTTGACTTGACAAGAGATCACAGTTAAACCAGGGCCTTGTTCCTCCAACTTGAGGAGGTGCCCCTTTGGTGAAACTTACAACTTTTTGTTTGGCTTCACTTGGGAAGCTTTTTTTGTAAAGTCGTTCCACGGGGCGGACGCCAGTCCTTTTACCGAAAGCTTGACTTGGCAAGCTATCGCAGTTAGAGAACTGGGGCCCTGGACCTCACACTCGGGGAGGTGCCCCTTTAGTGGAACTTGCAATTTTTGCTCCTTGCTTGTCTTGCCACGCTCTTCACCGCTTGACTCTTAGCAACTCCCCTTTTCGATCTTTAAGGCGGTGTGGTGCCTTACATCCTTGCATTTATGCAAATTGATGTTTGTAGCAGTTGACATTTGAGCTGTTTCTATCGCGATGTGCTGTAAGGGTTGCCAAATCTTGTCGGATTATGAGGAAGCACGCGCTTTTTAGGTAGCCTGCAGTTTCAAATCGATTTTTTAAACAATTCTGGAATCAGTTAAATAAAAATTTCCAAATATATGATCGAGATAAGCATGCATGCTTTCATTCATAGAGATGATGTTTAACTATAATACTTGCAAAATATTTACAACAATTTTTACAAGAAATTGAACAAAGCATCAAGTAAAATATCGACGCAGATGGTCGTTGCTCCAAGCTCTTGGTATTGGAATTTCATCAACTGTTGACAATTTGAATGTGCTATCTAAAAGCTTTTGACTGATGATGTACGGTCCTTTCTAATTTGGCCCGAATACTCCAGTGCTAGTTATCATCAGCTTTAGCACAAGGTCACCAACTTCGAAAGTTCTCTGTCGGACTTTGGTGTTGAAGTGCCTAACTATTATCTTCTGGTGTGCTACAACTCGAAGCTCTGCCTCATGTCTTATTTCTTCCAGCTGATCGAGTGCTTCCAGTTCTAGCTGCTCGTTCTCTGCTTGATTGAAGTGAATTCTGCTATGAGTAGGAACTTCCAGATCTAGTGGAATCATTGCCTTAGAGACGAATGCCAAAGAAAATGGTGTGCGCCAGTCGCAGATTTAGGAGTCGTCCGATACACCCATAGTGAAAGTGGCAGCTCATCCACCTAACCGCATTTAGCTTTCTCGAGATGTTTTTGATGGTTAACTTGATAATCTTGTTCGCTACTTCCACTTGCCCGTTTGCCTGCGGATGGGCCATAGTTGCGAAGCTCTTCTGGATCGTGTACTTGACACATCAACTCTTGAATTCCTCACTCTCGAACTGAGTTCCATTGTCCGTGATTATCTTCATAGGTGCACCAAACTTGCAAATATTGTTTTTCAGCATGAAATTGATAACTTTCTTTGAGGTAATGGTGGCAGTGGCCCTGATTCAGCCCACTTGGTGAAATAATCGATGGCGACATTGGCGTATCTCATGATAAACTTTGTAGTTGGCAATGCGCCAGTTAGATTAATTCCCTATACAGCAAACGACCATGGGCTGACCATTTGAGTTAATTTTGTGGATGGCGCTATTGGAATCTTTGCAAATCTTTGGGATCTATCACACTTTCTGGTATATGCTACAGAGTCTCAGTTTAATTCAGGCCAAAAATAAGCAAATCGTAGAATCTTCTTAGCAAATGTTTGACCACCCGTATGTCCTCCGCATTCTCCTTCATGCAATTCTGCCAAGATTGTTCCACTACAACAAAATACGATATTAATAACGCTATTTAACAACGCTTTATTCTTAAACGTTATTATATATAGTTAATTATTTGCTTCCCCGGTGTAATGCTCCGGTCACAAAATTATTCCTCAGCTCGCTCCAACTTCACAAATTATTCTCTTTCCCTTCATTACCATTTACTCTCCCTCTAAAACCATTTCACCAGGTCGTTTCGCTTCAATCTCCTTACCCGATCGAATAAAGCAAACTCCTTCCATCTCCAATCTCCTCAACAGATCTATCGAAGCTAGGACAGTTTTGCGCGTTTCGTATCTAATCTTCGTGTTTGGATTCTGGAATACTATCAAAAAATTTCGTTAGGTCTTACGTATTTGTATGATAAATAGGGGATTGTTATTGACACTCCAAATATTGTTAAGTGAGGTCAATTAAAAAAAAATTGTTAAGGGGAGTACCAATGTAGAGACAACCCCTTAAAAAATAATGATTATTTTACCAAATTAACCTTCTTTACAATAACCTCCTTTTTAGTCATTAATCAAAAACAATTTATACGGTATATTACTCGAACTGTATCAGATTTTTTATACCAAATTATCAATAATCTCACTTGTCGATATGCATCAGATCAAATGAAAACTTATCATTCATAGGAAATCAATTTCACATTCCTTGTCACAGCTTCTCAGATATCTTCGAATATTAGGAGGAGTGTTTCACGTTATTCATTCGTACCATTATTTCTCCCCAAACGATCGTTTTTTTTTTCGATTTGCAAATAATTTAGGGATTTTTTTTTTTTTTTTGTGTTTGAAATTGATTGGGATTTGGGGGATGGTAACTGATGTTATTACCAGAGTAAAAAGGGAATATAAAAATTAAGTACGTGACCCCCTAACATTCTTTTTATGGTTGGAGTATTTTTTAAATTTGACCCTCCCTTAATAATATTTGGAGTATAAATAACAATGCCAATAAATATTCACTACAGGACACTCATATCATTGATGCGGTGAAGTTAAATAAATTCACAAACGAGCGTTTCAAATTTTGGGAAGAAATGGAAATGTTGTTAACTGAAATTAGGGTAAGAGCATCTCCAACAGACTTACGGATCGCAATATTACGATCCGTAAGATTCAGAGAAAAATTGTTAAAACCTCCCAACTGGTGCACGCCAAATCGGCGCGCCCTGATTTTATAGGCGTGCACGGATATAATCGGCGTGCGGGTATTAATTTTTTTCCCCTTATAGTAGCTGGGAACATTAATCGGGCATTAAACATTCATGTTTTCAGCTGCCAAGCCTATTAGTTTACCACGTTGCAACATAAAGCAATTTAATATGGCTAAAAACAATGTTCTTTGACACATGGGAAGAAAGTGGGTAGTTGGGGACCATGCTTTTCAACTACAAAGCATATTGCTTTCTTTTAATAGAATGCGTCAAAATGGTGATCCCACAAACATTGGTTTAATTATTTTGTATGTGCGCCACGCCGAAAAAATAAGCTCGCGGGACCAAATCTTAATTCAAGATTGGCCCCATAATATTTCTGCTTACCACTTAGAATGCTGAAAAAAGGAATATTCCGAATTTAGAAACGTAATTCACAAATAAGCTCCTTTCGATTTTCCTTTCTTACCTCCCGTATTTGACTTGTTTCTTTCGAACTCCTCTCTTTGTATCTTCTCCTTTTGTTTTTAATTATATACTTCATTAGTTCCTTCGGCTCATGATGATTTACCAAGCTCTAGACGAAGTGAAGATGCGTGGCCCAGATTAGGGTAAGCAATAGAGATGACTAATGAATTAGGGATTTAAGGCCGATCGATGGGTTTGGAATTGCGATGGCGTTGAGGCGATGAGGATGGCTCAGGTTGTGGTTGTTCAATATTTGGGCATAATTGCAATGTAGGATGTCAGATATGGGACTATGAAGGAAACTGAGTATTGACGATGAGGTGAGGTGATGTTGGATTTTGGTGTGGTGGTGCTTTGGTTGTGCGATTTGTGAATAATGTATTATCGGTACTATGAAGCGGTGCTTTGATTCAGATGTGCTTGGTGTGGAAGCGACTGTTGATGATGCAATAATGGGGAGTGAGGTGAAGGGGATACTGACTTGTGTTATAGAAGAGGGAGGAGTTATGATTTAGTTGAGAATCTCAGTGGAAATGATGGTAGTGGTTTTCGGCTGATGTGGTTAAGGAGGGTGGGTGATCGTGGGTATGTGTATGAGTTTCGGATCAGGTCGACGAGGGAAATGACGATGATTGTGATGGATGTTGTGGCAGCGGCGTTTGACAACTGACTATAACCATTGAACCAAAAAATACGGATCCCGCGAACGTATCTGGTGAATTTTCCTTCGCTCACTTTTCCTTTTCACTCTCTTTTTATGTCATCTTCTCATCTCACCCAAAATACTTAATTTATCTTCCTTCAAAAACAAACTATAACGATTTCCCTCACCCAAAAACCCTAAATTTATCTTCTTTCAAATCGAAACAATAACGTTTTAGAGATACTACACTCGACACATCCCCACTACATTCATCTTCATCAAATCAATTAAAACATACTCGAAGCTTCGATGTTTCCGTGTGTGATGTTTCCGATCACATTCATCTTCATTAAATATATCATACTCGAAGCTGTGATGGAAAACCATTATTTCAGCGTGTGATGTTTCCGATCCAGGTTTAGATATCAGGTATAGCAGTTTTCTCCTCTTTGGTTTGAATCCGTTTGAGATTTTGACTAGTTTATCATTCAAATTTTCTTAATAATTGGACTAGATGGTTATAGTTGGATTTCATGCGTATATGGATTGTATATCTTTATTCTAGGTTTATATGGCTGAATGAAGATAAAATTAGAAATGATTAACCTATTGTAAGTAACCACCAAGGTTGCAGTTTTTTAAATGTTTATAATTTTGTAATTAACAGCAGATTGAGTACTAAAATTATGATATAATTTGTGATTGATGTCTAATTTTGTCTATTTTTTCAATTATCTTATAAAATTGAATTGCAATACCATAAGCACATTATCTCTAATTTTATTGCATCCATGATAATAAGTCCATCAAAATTAAACCCTAATGCTAGACATCCCTATGTGCAAGTATTTGCAAACTATCCCACGAGTCACACATGAGTATACCTGCAAGCGCTCATTTTTGTGGGTAGTATTATTCACAAACTTCTTCATGCATTACCATTACACAATTTTATTGTTAACTAGTAGTTGAAACTTGTCAAATATTTTTTCGTTCTATTTATATATTAAGTAAAATTAAATTTTATCAAAATATATTAGTTGAACTAAAATTATATATTAGTTATTGAACAAATGTTTGAGCTATTATTAATATATTAAAATTTTGAAAATAGTAAGTGATAAACCTTTTTTTTTTTACTAATAATGATTAGGTATTAATTATTTGTTAGAATTTGTAATGATAATTAATTGAATTAATAAAATCATTGCGAGCAACCACCTCTAATGATCTAAGCATCAAAGAACCAATTCTTAATGAAATATGGTTAACTTGACTACCTGTTGCCAGCAGTTTGATGCGTATGGTAATCCAATTTTGAGTCATTTTGATGCACAATGGATGGTTATACGCAGGAAGCAAATGCCATCATGGTTAGGTCTACTTAGCAAGTGAATACTAATGCAAGAGGACATACATCATCCCCTACCTTGTTCGGATATGTCATTACATTCTCTTTTAACATAAATATGGCACAGTGTTGATTAATATTTGAATGCTTTTCATACTTCTATGTTTTGATACAAAGAAATATTGATGAGAAAGAATATTAACTAGTGGCTATCAAGCTTTTAAATAATGAGAAGGCAAAGGAATCTAGTCAAAGTGTATGATATAATGCACAGGACCCTATGCAATTCTAGGCCAATTGTTTGATGCATCACAGCCTTTCTTTAACAGCATATGAAACATGCAAGAAATTATATATGATGTCATGTTTTTTGTATGTGTGTTTAGGGCACCCGATTCCAAATTTTAGTATAGGCAATTTCAGCTGGTGTGTTAATATGGTCTTTGTTTGTTGTGGATTCTTAGCCTTAACCTGCTGTTTGAAACTTAGGTGTTTTCAACTTTGTCAGCACATTCGGTGAAGCCGCACGAAATCCCAATAATCAAATTACATTATATTTTTTCCTCTTCTTTTCTTTTCCTGATAGTGGCATATAGTGCTTAACTATTGATAATTGCTTTTTAACTGAACTATATCTTATAAGAGCGCTTTTAACCATGTTTGGAATCACTTTAATTTATATTATCATAATGCATCAGGTCACAACTTATCCAAGCTGAATTAACAGAGGTCACTGTAGAACTAATGGAGGGCCCAAAATTATAAAAGTGGATAAATCAATACACTAGTTTCCCTCTATGTAACAGATTGGATGTGGTTTATGCATTAAAATATGTTAACTGATACTAGTCTAAGTCTAGTGGGTAGTATTAAATAACTATAGAATATACTTACAATTACTTGCTAAATACTAACGATTTATTACTCGTATTCGAAAATGAAGACTTCTGTAACACCCCACCTCCGCCAGGGTGTCTCTTACAAGCACTCTGACTTTGGAGGGGCGTTTGAATCAGATAAACATGCATAATGATATATCAAGGCAGAACAAGAACATATATATATATATATATATATATATATATATATATATATATATATGTAAACAGAGTAAATAACATAGATAAAACAGTGGAAGATTTTCAAACCATTTCAAAACAAGTCTGGTACAACATAATGTTAACTTTCCAAATACACAAGTCTAGATAAAAACAACATTTTTGAAAAACTGAAATACATAAGTACTATCCCCAAAATAAGTGATAACCATAGCTATCTTCATGTCAAGACCGTACATGAGCTAAAATCCCACAATTAAGCGATCAGAAATCCAGCTAAGCTCCAATATTCCCTCCCTGAGAACCTGGGGGGGGGGGGGGGGGGAACGGAAGAAAAGAGGCGAAAGAAAACAGGTCAGTCAAAAAGACTGAGTAAGCCCTACTACAATCAATGTAAACTGATAAAGTTAACTGGCATGAGAAGCAGGTATGATCATAAAGATAACAACATACTAGCATGGTGATTAACTAACAAGGTAGATAAAGGTGTCATCGCATAATCAGGTTTAAGGTTTTGCACCACAGGTGTACTAGCAAACTAACATGACTGGAATAAACAAGTATTGATCCCTTGGCCCAAGCTTTGGCCCAATAACATGAAATGACCCTAATACAAGGTCCAACCAAACGGTCTAGTCGATCGGCTCCCTAAGCCTAACTCGTCACGTGTTGGTGTCAATACGGCCCAAACATAATTGTAGTCGAACTGTGTCGGGTCCACCCTTCGGGTGTATCAAGCCCTAGGGTGCCAACCCCTGGACACCATAAACATGAGTGCACAGTCTCGATCTACTGGTACCCATGGGTGACTTCTCCAAATACGGACTACGTGCACGACCATAGTCCGTCCGGAACTACATCGGCGTACCACCCGGCCGTCGTTTATTGGTTGCTTACCTCCAGCCCAGTAATTCGTGCCCCACACCCTAACCTAGACCCTAGGGCCATGATGATACAAACTTGGGATTACTGCTGGAGTGGACCCCCCATTGCTAGGATTTTCTAGTGGGTTAAGTACGGTTTAACCCTCTTGCTAATCATGGATTAACTTGGTTAAGTGTAACGATGAGTTCACAACTTAACCCTGATTAATCTACCAAGCCCAAATTGGTTAAGTATTAAGTGGACCATGACTTAACCCTAATCACGAGGCATTAATTAATTTAATGCGCCTTAACCTCTCACATTAGACCTTGTTGTGGTTACTAGTTAAGCCGGGCGGGTCCGGGTAGCTTTACACCACAACTTGGTCTAACCTCGGGTTCAAGGTACAACATGGCCAACTTCTCACATTGGGTCCTATTGTTTGTAGCAACTAGTTAAGCCGGTCGGTTCCGGGTAGGTTTACACTACAAACTCAACCCAACCTCGAGTTGGTCACACTTATCTTTTCTAAGTGTCATGTCCATCATGTTTCCAAAACATGTTACAAATTTTCAAGCAATTGGGTAAACCTAACTTAATAGGTAAATTCCCAATGGGTAGACCTAACTTAATAGGTAAATTCCCAAGCTTATGTTTTATGTCTTTTAAGTTTACCCAACCCCAAACGCAATCCCATCGCTTACATATCGCAATAGCGCATAAAGGATAGAAAGAGGGAACTTGGCAAAATCATGACATAAAGGTATTGAAGCCACAAGTTTAACATGGTGGCATATGAAATGTTCATATGTTCATACACTTGCATATTACATTTTTAGGCCTCAAAAGCATGCATAAAACCAAACTTAGCATATTGGTGATACATGGTGACAAATGACATGTCGAAATGGCCATAAGTTCGCATTTAGCCTCACATGCAAGTTATCATAAGAGATATGATAACTTACATGTTGCCAAAATGCAACCTTTAGCATAAAGCTTGAAGCTTTATGTTCATATACTCAAGATAAGCTTGCATAACATGATAACATGAACAAAATGATCATCCCAAACTTTCATAACATACTTGCATATCATAACATGGCATACTTGATAGCATGACATGGTAAACTTGCATAACATGACATGATGAACTTGCATAACACATCATAGTAAACTTGCATATCATGGCAAACTTGCATATCATACATTTAACTTTAGAGTTTAAGTATGAAAGTAGAATAGGGCTTACAATGCTTATGAGGACTCAAATGAGTATAGCAAATATAAGAAAGCCCTTATGCAATCAATTAAACCCCAAAATGCAAGCTTTAATAGAAAAACCCTTAAGCCAAAGTGATCAAAACCCTTGCTTTATGATGCAAATATAGAAACTTGACTTGAATGCAAGCTAATGATGCTCATACAAGCTTGAAAACACTTGTATGCATGGAAAATCTCATAAAAATTTATTTAGGAATTTATGAAGAGAGTGGAGGCCATGAGAGGATTGATTTTGCCATAGTTTAGTTGTATGATTGATTAATGATGATTTAGGGTTGGGTTAGGGCCTTATTTATAGAGATTAGGACTAGTTTCAACCCTAGGATTAAACCCTAGTTCCAATCTCAGCCCTCAAAACCGAATCTGGCCCCCAAGCTCAACACAATCTCTAAATGGTGCACCAGGCTAAACAGCCCGGCTGGACCAAGTCGACAGGGCTGTCGACTTGGGTCCAACCAAGTCGACTCCCAAGTCGACAGGGCTGTCGACTTGGGTGCTCTGGCGGGAATTTTCCCGCCTGGCCCAAACTGGCCCAAATTTTCCAAATTCAAACTTGAATTTGAAATCTGTTTTTACTTTGAATTTTTCTGAAAACTTCGTTGGGCCTTAATCGGGTCATACGGACTCCGATTTTCGAAAATCCGGACTCTTTTTCGCGTATTTTTCCGAGACGAACGCAATGGCATAGCCCGTTTCCATTAATTCAGATTTTAGAATTAAATTCTGCCTCAATTTACGTTATAACAGGTTATTGAAAATACGGGTTGTTACATTCTCCCCTCCTTAAAGGATTTCGTCCCCGAAATCTTCAAGTTAGGAAGGACGTATCCTACCATCCAACATCCATCTACTCAAAACATCATCCACGAGCAATCATTGTCCTTACAAGATTCTAAATGTTGTATGAACATATGCAAAGGTGTGTGTATATGTACTTATCTAATGCAAATATCATCAATGCAAATTATGTTAGTGAAATGAATCCATATGTATGCAATTCCTAACATAATGTATATCATCTATATGTGTGCACATAACATACATCCATATGCAACATCCATGTGATAACACAAAAATTTTCATCCATGAATAAGCGTAAACACTCATGCATATGCAATATGAGGAGTGTGTGAGCCGATCTAGTGCCTAACGTGTATAATGCATCCACGAGTAACCACTTGCAAACACTTGCAACCACTTGCAACCATCAAGCATAACATGTTTCAAACACATGTTTCATCCAAAGGGTTTCTACCTAAGGTCATCATGACAAGATTAACACGATAAACTAGATAAACATGGATAGCAAAGAGAAAGATATGCTAACAAAGAAAAGAGATTGAGAGTGTACCCTCAAAAAGGAATGGATAAAGCCCACGCATCTTCTCCTCGGTTTCCCAAGTTGCGTCTTCTTCGGCTTCACCCCATTGAACCTTCACCAACCTGACCTCTCGATTCCTTAGCTTCTTGGTCTCCGTCCCCAAGATACGAATCGGAGCTCTCCTCAAGGTAGCCTCTTTCTCCACTTCCACATCTTTCAGAACACTTGGCTCAACAACCTCTGCTGATTCATGTAAACACTTCCGGAGATGCGAGACGTGAAAAACATCGTGTACTTCGGCAAGCTTCTCGGGCAACTTCACTCTATAAGCCATCTGCCTGATCCTCTCTATAATAGGGAATGGTCCAACAAACCACGGTGCTAACTTCCCAACGGCTCCAAATCGGACCACATTCCGTAAAGGAGAAACCTTCACGAAAACCATATCCCCAACATCAAACTCCAAATCAGTTCTTCGCTTATCAGCATAGGATTTCTGTCGGTCTTGGGCCACTTTCATCCGTCTCCGAATCATCTCGATCTTCTCGGATGTATCTATGATCATATCAGGCCCAAGTATAAGCTTATTTGTAGTCTCCCACCAACATGTAGGCGACTTGCACGGCCTCCCATATAAAGCTTCAAATGGTGCCATCCCTATGCTTGCCTGATAACTGTTATTATATGCAAACTCAACAAGAGGAAGATGGTCTTCCCAAGTACCACCAAAATCCAGAATACAAAGCCTCAACAAATCCTCAAGTACCCTATTCACCCTTTCGGTTTGACCGTCCGTCTGTGGGTGATACGCCGTACTTAGATTCAACCTCGTGCCCATAGCGTCTTGCAAGCTATTCCAGAATTGACTTGTAAAGATTGGGTCACGGTCACTGACTATACTAGAAGGGACTCCATGTAGTCTCACAATCTCACGAAGATATAAAGACGCTAGCCAAGATGCGGTCCTCTTGCTCTTCACCGGAATGAAATGAGCACTCTTCGTAAGTCTATCCACAATAACCCAAATGCTCGTATTCCCTTTCCTTGACCTTGGTAGCCCATCGATAAAATCCATGGAAATACTCTCCCACTTCCATAGTGGAATGTCTAGAGTATGCAATAGCCCACCGGGCTTCTTCGACTCGGCCTTAACTTGCTGGCAAATGATACATCTAGAGACAAACTCTGCCACATCCTTCTTCATCCCAGGCCAAAAGAAAATGCGCTTCATATCTTTATACATCATCTCCGCCCGGATGTATAGTCAACTTAGAGCGATGCGCTTCCTCCAGAACTTTTCTTACTAAATCTTCTACCATTGGAACACATAACCTTCCATCTCTCCTCAGCCAACCCTTGTCATCAATAGAATATCGAGCGAGATGACTAGACGCCTCTCCTCGAATCAGCTTATCCATAATCTCAACTACCTGAGGGTCTTCTCTCTGCGAAGCCCCAACTTGATCAAGAAGGGTAGGTCTGAGTTCCAGAGATGCTAAAGAACCGGTCATCGACTCAATCGCCAAAGAGAAATCAAAGGTTGCCACATACTCTAAATTCTTCATCTCAACGAATAGAGGACTTAGGGTCAACCTTCTTCTACTCAATGCATCTGCTACCACGTTCCCCTTGCCAGGGGTATAGGCTATCTCAAAATCATAGGACGCCAAGAATTCTATCCATATTTGTTGTCTCAGATTCAGATCCTTCTGAGAAAAGAGATACTTCAATGACTTGTGATCGGTATAAAGCTCAAATCTTTCGCCCAGAAGATAATGGCGCCAAGCCTTGAGTGCATATACTATTGCTGCCAACTCTAAGTCATGAGTGGGATAATTCTTCTCATGCACTTTGAGTTGTCTACCGCCAAAGCATATCACTCTTCCTTCTTGCATCAGAACAGCTCCTAACCCCGTGCCACATGCATCGGTGTATACTGTAAATAACTTCCCTCCATCGGGCAAAGCTAGAACAGGTGCTGATGTGAGAGCTCTCTTGAGCTTCTGAAAAGCAAGCTCGCATTCTATGCTCCAAGCAAAAACTAAATTCTTCTTCGTCAATTTAGTGAGAGGAGCGGATATCTTTGCGAAGTCCTTGATGAACTTCCGGTAAAAACCCGCAAGACGTAGAAAACTTCTCACTTCGGTTGCATTCCTTGGAGTCTTCCAATCCTGAACTGCAACTACCTTAGCGGAATCCACCGCTAAGCCTTGCTTAGATACTATATGCCCAAAGAATCTAACTTCCCTTCTCCAAAAGTGACACTTGGAGAACTTGGCCTTCAACTGATGCGCTCTAAGCGTATCCATCACCTCCACGAGATGCCTTGCGTGTTATTCCTCATCCTTAGAGAAGATCAGAATATCATCTACGAAGACCACGACAAACTTGTTCAAGAACTCCCTGAACACCCTACTCATCAAGTCCACGAAATATGCGGGTGCATTAGTCAAGCCGAATGGCATGACAAGCCATTCGAAGAATCCATCTGGAGTTCTGAACGCAGTCTTGTCTATACTATCTTCAGCTACCCTGAGCTGATGGAATCCCGTAGCAAGATCAAGCTGAGAGAAAACAGAAGCACCGACAAGCTGGTCAAAGAGATCATCAATCCTCGGTAACGGGTGTCTGTTCTTCTTAGTCAGCTTATTCAACTCTCGATAGTCAACACAAAGTCGGAGAGAACCATCTGCCTTGGTAGCAAATACCACAGGCGCTCCCCATTCAGATATGCTTCGTCTAATGAAGTTCTTCTCAAGCAACTCCTTCACTTGCTTACTTAACTCCCGCCTTTCACGCGGAGCCATGTGCCGAACGGGCAAAGAAACCGGCTTTGCATTGTCCACCAGATAAATGCGGAAATCAATCTCTCGCTTAGGGGGTAACCCCCGAACTTCATCGAAAACATCCGGATACTCTCGAACCACTCTCACAGACTGAAGAGTTTCCATTGACGAGTCGAGTGATTCAAGATAGCACAACATGACGGGAACTCTCGGATTACAAGAAATTTCTAGGGTGTTTCCGATGCGAGTCACGAGCCTCACAACCCTATGCTCACAATCAAGAATGGCTCCATATCTGGACAACCAATCCATGCCCAATATCAATCCGTATCCCCTAAAACCAAGAACATAAGCACTACACAAGAACTCTACACTCAGTATAGAGATCCTCAAATCCCCACATATCATAGACAAATGGGCGGAACCCCCAATAGGATTTGAGACACAGACGGGATCATCTACCAAGCTAGTACTAAGGTGCAAACTATCAACAAGATCAGATGAGATAAAGCTATGCGATGCACCAGAATCAAACAAGGTACGAACTGGAAAATCAGAAATATATACAAGGCTCTCAACAGAAATACTACCTCGATCGGGAACTGGAGCGGTATTGAGAGCATGAACTTGCCCTCCTGAAGGTCCAGCACGCTGAGTCTGAACCTGGCCTTGCCCTTGCTTCTTCGGGCAATCCTTACTGAAATGTCCAGTCTTACCGCAGAAAAAGCATTCACCATTCTTCCTTTTCCTCTTCTTACAATCCTTAATAAGATGCCCAACTGAACCGCAATAATGGCACTTCTCCTTGTTGTTCTTGCCCTTGTTGTTGTTTCCCTTGTTGCCTTGACTCTTGTTCTTGTTCTGATTGCCTTGACTGCTTTGACCACTTGGATTACCCTGATTTCCTTTTCCCTGGGAATCAGTCTTCTTGGCTTGAGTATCATTCATCTTGGTCTCTTTCTTGACATCTCCCTGAAGTAACGCCATATCAACCAAACTCTCAAACGTGGCCCCATGGGGAATATGTGACATAGCCAATCCCTGCAACAGCTCATTCAATCCTCTAGCAAAACGAAGAGCCTTCTTCTGAGGAGTATTAACCATATCCAAGCCAAAACGAGCTAATTGATTGAACTTGTTCACATATTCTTTAACAGACATATCTCCTTGTTTCAAAGTTATGAACCTCTCCATTTGCAGATTCTCCTCAGCAGAAGATAGAAACTTAAGCATGAACCTTGCCCTGAAATCGGCCCAAGTCTCAACAGGCCTAGTACCATTGGTGACTTCCCACCAATAAGCGGCTTCATCCTTCATAAGCCAAACCGCCAACAAGATCTTCCTTTGATCATCTAACCCAAAGATAGCAAATAAATCCTCGGTCTCTTTCAACCAATTTCTGGCCTCCACAAAAGTCTCAGTGCCTTGAAAGCTCTTGCCACCCATTGCTTTGAAATCCTTGCAAGTCTTTGCGAAGTCAGCTTGAGGATGCTGAGGGGGAGGAGGAAGAGGAACCCCAGCGACAGGAGGAGGAGGAACATTAACTACCGGAGGAGGAGGAGGAACATTAACTACTGGAGGAGGAGGAGGGACATCTGCGGGGCCGGCTTCGGTCGCCCTAGCCTCCAAAAGTCTCCTATACCAAACAGGTACGTGTACTCCCTCCGGAATAGCAAAGTTATCGGCCATACTGAAAACGAAGAAAAAGACAGATTCAGAATGGAGAAAAAAACAAAGGAATTTTGCTAATGGCTTTTTGGGGAATAGCCTTCAAAATAAACTAGACTTTTCTTTGGAAAATACTTTATATTTAGTTTTGAAAATAGTTTTTCAAAAGTTTTCTAAAAACCTTTTTGTTCCTTCTCGTAAACCATATGCTCTGATACCAAATGTAACACCCCACCTCCGCCAGGGTGTCTCTTGCAAGCACTCTGACTTTGGAGGGGCGTTTGAATCAGGTAAACATGCATAATGATATATCAAGGCAGAACAAGAACATATATATATATGTAAACAGAGTAAATAACATAGATAAAACAGTGGAAGATTTTCAAACCATTTCAAAACAAGTCTGGTACAACATAATGTTAACTTTCCAAATACACAAGTCTAGATAAAAACAACATTTCTGAAAAACTGAAATACATAAGTACTATTCCCAAAATAAGTGATAACCACAGCTAGCTTCATGTCAAGACCGTACATGAGCTAAAATCCCACAATTAAGCGATCAGAAATCCAGCTAAGCTCCAATATTCCCTCCCTGAGAACCTGGGGGGGGGGGGGGGGGGGAGAACGGAAGAAAAGAGGCGAAAGAAAACAGGTCAGTCAAAAAGACTGAGTAAGCCCTACTACAATCAATGTAAACTGATAAAGTTAACTGGCATGAGAAGCAGGTATGATCATAAGGATAACAACATACTAGCATGGTGATTAACTAACAAGGTAGATAAAGGTGTCAACGCATAATCAGGTTTAAGGTTTTGCACCACAGGTGTACTAGCAAACTAACATGACTGGAATAAACAAGTATTGATCCCTTGGCCCAAGCTTTGGCCCAATAACATGAAATGACCCCAATACAAGGTCCAACCAAACGGTCTAGTCGATCGGCTCCCTAAGCCTAACTCGTCACGTGTTGGTGTCAATACGGCCCAAACATAATTGTAGTCGAACTGTGCCGGGTCCACCCTTCGGGTGTATCAAGCCCTAGGGTGCCAATCCCTGGACACCATAAACATGAGTGCACAGTCTCGATCTACTGGTACCTATGGGTGACTTCTCCAAATACGGACTACGTGCACGACCATAGTCCGTCCGGAACTACATCGGCGTACCACCCGGCCGTCGTTTATTGGTCGCTTACCTCCAGCCCAGTAATTCGTGCCCCACACCCTAACCTAGACCCTAGGGCCATGATGATACAAACTTGGGATTACTGCTGGAGTGGACCCCCCATTGCTAGGATTTTCTAGTGGGTTAAGTACGGTTTAACCCTCTTGCTAATCATGGATTAACTTGGTTAAGTGTAACGATGAGTTCACGACTTAACCCTGATTAATCTACCAAGCCCAAATTGGTTAAGTATTAAGTGGACCATGACTTAACCCTAATCACGAGGCATTAATTAATTTAATGCGCCTTAACCTCTCACATTAGACCTTGTTGTGGTTACTAGTTAAGCCGGGCGGGTCCGGGTAGCTTTACACCACAACTTGGTCTAACCTCGGGTTCAAGGTACAACATGGCCAACTTCTCACATTGTGTCCTATTGTTTGTAGCAACTAGTTAAGCCGGTCGGTTCCGGGTAGGTTTACGCTACAAACTCAACCCAACCTCGAGTTGGTCACACTTATCTTTTCTAAGTGTCATGTCCATCATGTTTCCAAAACATGTTACAAATTTTCAAGCAATTGGGTAGACCTAACTTAATAGGTAAATTCCCAATGGGTAGACCTAACTTAATAGGTAAATTCCCAAGCTTATGTTTTATGTCTTTTAAGTTTACCCAACCCCAAACGCAATCCCATCGCTTACATATCGCAATAGCGCATAAAGGATAGAAAGAGGGAACTTGGCAAAATCATGACATAAAGGTATTGAAGCCACAAGTTTAACATGGTGGCATATGAAATGTTCATATGTTCATACACTTGCATATTACATTTTTAGGCCTCAAAAGCATGCATAAAACCAAACTTAGCATATTGTTGATACATGGTGATAAATGACATGTAGAAATGACCATAAGTTCGCATTTAGCCTCACATGCAAGTTATCATAAGAGATATGATAACTTACATGTTGCCAAAATGCAACCTTTAGCATAAAGCTTGAAGCTTTATGTTCATATACTCAAGATAAGCTTGCATAACATGATAACATGAACAAAATGATCATCCCAAACTTGCATAACATACTTGCATATCATAACATGGCATACTTGCATAGCATAACATGGTAAACTTGCATAACATGACATGATGAACTTGCATAACACATCATAGTAAACTTGCATATCATGACAAACTTGCATATCATACATTTAACTTTAGAGTTTAAGTATGAAAGTAGAATAGGGCTTACAATGCTTATGAGGACTCAAATGAGTATAGCAAATATAAGAAAGCCCTTATGCAATCAATTAAACCCCAAAATGCAAGCTTTAATAGAAAAACCCTTAAGCCAAAGTGATCAAAACCCTTGCTTTATGATGCAAATATAGAAACTTGACTTGAATGCAAGCTAATGATGCTCATACAAGCTTGAAAACACTTGTATGCATGGAAAATCTCATAAAAATTTATTTAGGAATTTATGAAGAGAGTGGAGGCCATGAGAGGATTGATTTTGTCATAGTTTAGTTGTAGGATTGATTAATGATGATTTAGGGTTAGGTTAGGGCCTTATTTATAGAGATTAGGACTAGTTTCAACCCTAGGATTAAACCCTAGTTCCAATCTCAGCCCTCAAAACCGAATCTGGCCCCCAAGCTCAACACAATCTCTAAATGGTGCACCAGGCTAAACAGCCCGGCTGGACCAAGTCGACAGCCAAGTCGACAGGGCTGTCGACTTGGGTCCAACCAAGTCGACTCCCAAGTCGACAGGGCTGTCGACTTGGGTGCTCTGGAGGGAATTTTCTCGCCTGGCCCAAACTGGCCCAAATTTTCCAAATTCAAACTTGAATTTGAAATCTGTTTTTACTTTGAATTTTTCTGAAAACTTCGTTGGGCCTTAATCGGGTCATACGGACTCCGATTTTCGAAAACTCGGACTCTATTTTGCGTATTTTTCCGAGACGAACGCAATGGCATAGCCCGTTTCTCTTAATTCAGATTTTAGAATTAAATTCTGCCTCAATTTACGTTATAACAGGTTATTGAATATACGGGTTGTTACAACTTCTTTTAAAGTGGTATACAAATTATAACTTCTGCAGTTATATTAATGACAACAACTTGGTATATGGTTATGTTTTTATAAACTATTGTCTCAATGATTAAACACTTCAACTTGAAAGCAAAAGATTGTATGTTCGAAACTTGCGTAGTATGATTCGAACATATATCGACATGTAGTATGTTGCACACTACTTAGACTTGTACATAGGTACTAAATTAAAAAAAAAATGGTATTTGGTTATGTTTTTAGTTTGAATGGTAGGGCTTTCAGTTGGGAAAGCCCTAAATATGAAACAGTAGGTGATTTAACAACGATGACCAAATGCATTGTTTTCGATGAAGTAGATAAAAAAAAACAGTTTAGGTGTACAAATTTATGATTGAGTTTTGATGATTGCAAACATTTATGTACAAATTTTTACGTAGCTCGGTATAAATAACTAGCAATAAAATTTTATCCCCTTCTTGCATTTTCATGTTACGTTGTCTGCCGGCAATCATTTTCTTCACTTCCATGACTTTGCCATCTTTTATTAATGCCATATGGAAATGAATAGTTTTTTGCATTATTAAACTAACGAAGATGAATTTGATCATTACTGTATTTACTCCCAAAACAACATTAGCAAACCAACAACTGTTCCTCTTTGGCAGACCTGCTTTTGCTTGGTAAGGAAAAAGGCAATGGATCATTTTACTAAAACTTGATGGCATCAAATCCATTCGATTACCAAAACGATTCACCACTCAACGTTAATTATTTAGGTAAGGATTACAAATTTCCATTTATGCTGTTTTCTTTTTTCAATGCCAATCTTCTATCCACTCGTTACTTTTGTTAGTTGGTGTTTAATGAAGTTTTTAATTATACTCGGATGGTATAAGGTTATAAAATACTTAGAATTTTGGTGATCTTTCCATGATACCTTGATTTTTAGTCAGTGGCTTTATGATACCTAATCCTTATACAGAGTAAATAAGGATTTGCAAACGTGTACTGATTTTTGATTAAGTTGTGAAATTTTTACTTTCAGTTGGGGGCATCTACTTTAGTTAGAAGTCTCCACATCAATTCAAGTCTCATGTTTTACGCTGGATTTTTTTATCATGATACCTATTCCATGGTCAATTACTACAGGTTGACAATAGACCATCAAATTATTTGCATGTCCTCACTTGCTGAGTGCTTATATACCATTTGGTTTGGTCTTATATGTGATACAATTCATGGCACACCGATTTTTTTTCGCACCTATGCATAATTGCACCTGTCTGTCCATTTGTTTTTTTCTTATGTCAAATAAAGCTTGTATAGAAACTGAAACTTCAGTACCAAGTGAAGGAAAATTTGTTTTACAAAATCTCTTAGTGAATGAATGAACATTACTAGAAATACCAAGAGTGAATTAAACATATTTATATTAGATAATGCATGTGAGCCGAATTTTTAAAACAAATCAACCTTAATTCACTTTACTGAATTTTTGGATGAATCGACCGATGCTGCAAGAACTTGATCATTCTGAAAACCCTACTGGGAACCTTTAGACTTGACTACTTCTGTTTATCTGCAATAAATGAAGATGCTTGCTTGCTAAGGACATGAGTGTCAATACGATCCCATACTCTTTGTATTACACCTTTGAAAGGGTTACATATGCTTGTTTTGTAGCATTTCGGCATTCTGCTAATTCTGCAGCATTACTAAGTAGGCGGCGAAGAACTTCCAGTAGCCTAATCTCCCTTCAACCCGCTGAACTGCTGAAGAATTTATTTTCTTATAGAAATGTCCTACATGTGGGCCTGTTATGACATCACATCTAACTGAAGCAGCTTTAGCAATGTTATGGCCAACTAATTCAGGTAAAAATGAACCTCCTATAACTGCTATTGGGGTGATTCTATTCAACATTCTTAGTTCACCTAATTTATCCACAATGTAGATATTTGTATCATAAGAAACTGGATAATTCTTAGACTACTTGCAGTGTTTGTTCCCTGTCTCTTCAGCGGTTTCTTCTTCACTATTATGTATTGATGCTGCCATCCAAAATGATCGGCGTGCGAAATGTTCCTTAAGTTCTTCTGTCATGCATATTTCCTTCATAGAGAGACTAAACTCCCCAACATCATACTTCAAATCCCTGCAAAATTGATGATATGAGGTGGTGCTTGTAGTAGTTGAAAGCGAATGGCTTGAGTCAGTACTCATGGGAACGATCAAAGACAACTTTGATAACATCAACGCAAAAGCAACTAGTTCCGACCAATGGCTAAATGACTTTAACGACTTCCGGCCATTGAGTAATGCAACAGGTGTCTGAAACGAACATAAGCCAATAGCTAATTCACTGCATTAATTATGATACATAACGGATAAGAAAAACAAATATGAATTTTGACTCTCCGACATTTTGACATAATGAAAAGATAGTACAAGTTTAATTTGTTAAAATAAGCAAAATGATGCATTTTGCTGATGGGGTGTCAATTCAAGGAATCAGCAGTACAAAAAAAATCTATTAAACTATCAAGGTTAAAGGTCTCCATTTCTATCTCAGTTTCAATTATCATTCAAAGAAATCACTTCTAATTCTTGTACTATCAGTTCTAATTATTGATTATAATTATTTGTGTAAGATAAAAATAGGAGCTGAATACCATGTTGGGAGCTATTTAGAAGAAAAAATAATAATCTTATGCATAAGTTCACATTGAAATTTGAATATGTTAAAAAGTTTAAAAATATTCCGCTTGTTACTTGAATAGTTGGTAGTTGAAAGATGTATAGCTCAATTCTTGGATCATCTGATTTTCTGAATGCATAAAATGCACAACATAACCCTGTTTATTAAAAAAAAACTTTGTAAAAAACAAACATGTTGTTGTAAGTGATTGCATCACATTACGCCTTCTATAACATTTAACAGATAAACTTGGATATTACTGCATACGTATTGATAGTTGTATTTTTTGTTGAACCCTTTTTCTCTTCCAATTTATCGGCTGTGCAGAAGTATGCCCTGTAGAGAAAACATTACGTAAGCGAAATCACCTATAGCCTAAGCTATCATATCAGAGAAAACAAAAGGTGAGACAGTCTAAGCTATCAGGTCTGTGAGCAGTAAACTATTAGAACAGTGCACAGTTAGAATCCCCTATGTATATTTAAAGCATGATATATATATATATATATATATATATATATATATATATATATTGCAGAATGAAATTGGATGATAAATGAGTGGAGAAAGAGTTCTAAAACATGTCATCCAAATCTCCAGGTTCATTCATTTTACAGATATATACGTCAGTGTCCGAATTTATGTCAAAATATGTTTTCAGTTATTTTTTATGGCGTGTTAATAAGCTATGGCGAGGAATCCATACTGCATAGTTGATCAGTGGTTTGATGCATAATAGCCTTATAGCTATAGTAATTATTTTCTATTACATCTAGTATTCTTTTGGGCCTTTTGTATTTTATGGGCTGCGATCCAATCCAAGGCTACTGAAAACTCCTCAAATAAGCTGCATTTGTTGCATTTTTATATTGGGCTTTTCTAGGTTTGTCCAATAGGAGTACAAAAAAAAGCAGAGCAAATTCTTGCATGGTATTATTACCTATCGAAAGATATGATACAATATTGACTATGATTATGATTTCAGTTCAAAATCATAATTAATATACAAAATTTTGGAGTGCTATCTAGTCTAGTTAAACAAATAAGTTTTAAACATAGAATTCTCATGTTATCTAAATTATAGAATTTTCTCTAATCTGCAGGTGTTAGTGACACTAGGAGTACAATTAAATACATATATGTTCCTATAGGTGGTTTGAATGCTTGAATGTATTATTTTGCCTATTACCGAGCATGACAATAATAATAATTTTTAATTTCCAGTCAGCACTTTAAAGCATCAGAAGCTAGACTGCATGTAAGATATCTTTGTGTTCCTTTTGGTATCAATTAGAGTTAGGAAGGTTAATAAGCAAGGGAATCTCCTATGCCCATTTACCTTAAGGTATATGTTTACATTTTTCTACTTCTTCGTAGCCAAAAATGTTCTAAAAACTTGATAAATGAGTATCTGGTAAATATGATACATTATGTAAATTTTCTTTGTCTAGTTATGCTCTTGTATTTTTTAAAGTAAATCAAACAGCAATAATAGAAGTGTCAACTTGAGTTTCAGTATGTGCAATATTTAGGAACTTGGTCTAGAATTTTGGCAGATATTTCGATGTCGTTTTGCTTGGTATTTGTTTTGTACGTGCTTAGACTTACGTAGTAGGGAAGCCAATGTTGGCTCCAATAGTTGCTGTGAGCAGTTCTACTCCACCCTTGTTTTCTAGCAAACATAGATATATGTCAGCACGACAATGTAGCTTTCCGATCTACGCATCCTTCGCATCCTAAATAATATCAAAATAAAATTAGCATCAATTGTATGATCAGATCTATATCAGAAAATAATGAAAATTGATATTAGTTTCAAGATTTTTAGTGCTTTGTTGGTATGAAAATTTTGTAGTTGATCAAAGAAGGTTTTTTTTAAGAAATTACGACGACCACATCAATTGTAGTCAGGTTTTTCCCTTTTGTACTGCTGTTTGCACTTGGATCTTCTTCTCTTTGGTTATACATCATGATTCTGTAAGTACATATTTCATAGTTTTTTTCCATAGTAAACTCAACCATCAAACTTCTAGGCTTGACACATGGATAGACACTTGGTAAAACTATTTTCTAAACCTGCTGCATCTCCTTGTGTATGAAGGCTTGTTTATGTAAATGGTATATCTAGTTTGGAACAGATTTTCCATTTTAGGTTGTTAGTTCACTCTTGTGCTAAGGTCATTTTTATGCTGGTCTTCCACTTCGGTCATTTTTTTTGTAGGCTTTACTTTCTTCCGATCATATGATGATTCCTGATTAAAAAATTGCATTATATTTTGTGCAAAATTGCACTATATTTTGTAAAAATTGCACTATACTTTCTTCTAGTGTAGTGACAGCATGCATTAAGTAGTAAATTATTTTATAAACTGATTACACTGAAAATAATGAAATCATTTATTGGAGGCCTTTCTATTTGTAAAGTTCTCTTACCTAATTGTTAGACTTTCAGTACTACAGGTTTTAGGTACCCCAACTGGTGAAGAGATTAAATGCATGAATCTTAATTACATATGTAACGAGCCGGGGAATTTGCGACCTTGGATATCGGCATACAACACCATGTCGAATATCCAAGAACCGAAAACACCGGATAGTTCATGAAAGAAATTAGAGGGTGAGAATAGATAAGATAGAAACTTAGAATAGAAGAAGAAAAACATACAACATCAGAGTAAACACGAATCTCACAGCGGAACGAATAAATATATTTCATAGCATAACTTTGAAATAAAACAGTATCAGTATACAATACCATTATTAGAGTATAATACTTACAACACAGCGGAAATAACAATCTATATAATCCTAAAGCCTCCTACTCCAGCTCTTCAAGTATCTGTAAATCCTGACTACTTGTATGCCCGTACAAAATTGGGCACCCAAGAGTTTAGGGAAAACAAAATAAACTCTGGGTCAGTCATGTGACTAGTGTGAGTAAACTCCAATCATTTGTTTAACTTTTAAAATCCTGTCTAAAGAAATGATAATCGTAAGACCGATCCACAATAAACACGGATGATTTTTACCTACCGATAACCCAAAACAATTCTTTATAATCAATATTCTTATGATATTACAATAATGTCTAAATCAAATAAATAGCAATCTAGTGGAAACGCTTTCATCTCACGTTCCACATGTATAATATATGAAACGACCCGAACTTCCCCGGTAAGGAAAGTCCGGATTGAATTGTGAACAACACACAAAAGAACGCAGACAGAAGAACATTTCATTGTATATTACAACAATTCCATCAGAATACAAGAATATACAGAGTATGAATAAATATTACACAGAAAATATCAGAGATTACAATACATTACATAGCAGCGGAAAATAATACAATACACAACTAGAAGTAACACACGGATACAGAGCTTTCCGAGTATCGTTCCAGCTGTAAATCAGGATCCTGTGAATATAAATCTGCAAAACCAAAACAACTAGCTGCCCGTGTCAAAATAGGGGCACCCAGAATTTAGGTTAAAACAATAAACTCCAGGTCAGTCATGAGACTGGAGTGAGAACTAAAACAATTATTAATCTTTATTTTATTGTTCGGCAAATCAAGGGACTACGCCGTATAACACGGAACGGGTTTCCTCCCAAGAATACCAGTGCATAAACAAACAGCGCAATGCTAAATAAAAAAAATGAAGCTATTACAAGACCCATGTCCGATCGCACAATGCAACGCAAGCCGGAGGATAGGGTTTTACCTTATAATAGCCAAAGAATGCTTGATACGCTAAATTTCATGTTTTATTATTACTATAAGTGAAGAAAACAACTTCAAATATAAATGTATCAATCATAGACGGCATAGTATCCCATGCCAGCATGTGGCCATACTAGGCTCTACAAATAAAACCGAAATGTCACGTATTGGAAGTTGGATTTCCATCTGTGAACCGAGGCAAAAGATAGTCCTCTACCGATTCGAGACTATCTAGACCGAGTCTCAGGAACAGAGCTCGAGTGACCCTTGGATCGTCAGGGCCGGTCCACCCATGTGAATTAAAATTCCTGAACATTGCGTTTCCCCGCCCTTTGGGGCGTAAATGAGCCAACAAATGACTCCATCGGCTTCACATTGTCACCGATATATCCGAGGCGTCTCGCAACAGCAGCAACAACATAAGTCAAACTCGTCATGGCGTGTAAAACCACTGACGCCACTTCTAGCTCTAAGGAAACGCATGACCTCCCTGAGGTCCTTCTCCCGTTTCTGGTTCACACCGGGGTGTGAGGCTCGCGAATCAACGCTACACAAAGCTATACCACACAGGCCGTGCTTTGATCATCAACCACAAGACTTTGCTTTTCAATAGAAGCCTTGATCATTTGCTACTTAGGCATGTCACACAGGCAATTCACTCCATGCGTTTGATATCCATCAATATATAACCCCTGAGCTCGTATGTCTCAGAGAAGGGCGTTAAGCAAGAGAATAAATTCTCCGCCGCCAAACAAATATATATTTAATAGAAATCAATCACACAGAATAAAATCCAATGTCAGACACACAGTCCATTTACAAGTTCGTTCTGGGTCTGAACGAAACTGGAGGCACCTAGTACCCAACATATCCATCGATCTCCAAGTACATCTGGACGATCACCAACTGATTCCCTCCTCTTGGGTGTACGACCCAATCAAGATCATCAGTAATTATCCAAACGACGTGAAGACCTCCGGTCTTCAACCACCGTCTTCCTCTTCGACACCACATCGAATCAGTTATTCAGAATGGGATAAACTCGGTCTTTCTGAATAACTCGCGTATATAATAAACAAGTGTTACACAAACACAACATACACCTCATTACAATTCATCAGTCACTAACCTTAAATTAGTAAGAGAACAATTCCCCAAATATTAACCCCGAAGGCTGAAACCAACATCAGATCAATACCCAGGAAACCATTCTTCTTAACTAATCCCCAGTTAGTTTCTAAATTTCACATTCTTAGGGAAAGGTTCCCATTAATTTTATCAAAGATAAATTCTTTTAAATTTATTCTTTAATCTTCTTTTGAATATCAATTCAACTAGTCGGGATTAGCGAACCACACCGAAGTAATCATTTATTTTATTTCTCAATCCCAACCTATTCATCCCATGAAGTAAAACTGATCATACTTCATATCTAACACCACAGTGTTATCGGTAAATTCAATTACCATTTCATGTTCAAATCTAATTAAAGATTTAACTATCGCCTGGAGCAAAACTGGTGACACTCCATTCTCGATCTTTTCTTGAATTTGATAATTTTAATTATCAAATTCACTTTTCATTTCCATCAGCCTTTAACCGTAAATTAGCAAGTGAACAATTCCCAAAGTAATAACCCCGAAGGCCGAAATCAACATCAGATCCATACCCAGAAACCATTCAACTTAACTAATCTCCAGTTAGTTTCTGATTTTCTTAACTCTGTTGGGTCTAAGAATAGTATTATTAAAGATACCATTCACGACAACCCAAATCACATTTCATTAATTATCGGGTTAAAGAAAAATGTTATTTCAAACACCGTTCACAATAAACCCAAGAATCAATTTCAATTCAATTCCAATTAATTATTATTTAATTGGGATACATCATTAAATCCAAATAAAAAGATTTAATCTTTTTCTCAACTGGGTTCAATAATAGTGTTAATGAAGACACCATTCACGACAAACCCAAATCCCATTTGACATTAAATACAAGGCTCTGAATAGAAAATGTACCGGCTTATATTCAATATCAAATTCTACGACCAACAAATATCATATTGGAAATAACGATATTAATGTATCTTTCAAATTCCCATAACAATATCTATATCATCACGAAATCCAACATCGAAATATTCCGAAGACGATTTCAATTCAAATCCATTCCAATCCAATTATTGAAACTTCTGGTTACTTTTAAGACCCTTTCAAATCCAATTTATTTTTTAAAAAATAAATAAATTATTATTCTAGTTCAAAAACTAGTTCATTTCGATAAAAATCTATTTTTATCTTTTCAAATATGGAATTTTTCATCCTAATTCTTCCCTAATCATTTCTTATGATTTTACACAAATTATCACTATTTTTTATAATTTTATCAAGCCCCGTACAGTCGATTTCCATCAACGGCCATCGAACTGCACTTAATGCGACCTTTTCCAAATTTGATTTGGACATAATCCCAGATCCAACCGTTAGATTTCAAATCTCTAGTATTCGTTAGAAAGGTCTTTTCGATACAAACCCAACGGTTCCGGTTTTAGGAGAATCTGACGGTCGGATCTCCCGCAATATCCATTCGAAGTCAATGGTCAAAATACGCGAGCTGCCGCAGTGCGGCGCATTCTATTCAGGCCATTATATATATAATATATATTATATATATTTCGTCGATTTCCTTTTAAAACGTATTATATAAATCGTTTTAAATTCGTTTTCAAAACGATTTCAACTTCTTTTTCAAATTCAAATCAAAATTGAATTTTTCAATATAAATTCGTTTTTATTTCACTTCAAATCGATTTCAATTCAATTTCAATTTAATTCGAATTTCAATTCATTTCAATTTCATTCGAATTTCAATTCATTTCAATTTCATTCGAATTTCAGTTCATTTCAATTTAATTCGAATTTCAGTTCATTTCAATTTAATTCGAATTTCAGTTCTTTTCAATTTAATTCGAATTTCAATTCATTTCAATTTAATTCGAATTTCAGTTCTTTTAAATTTAATTCGAATTTCAATTTCACTTTCAATATTCATTTGAAAAATGAATAAAATCGATATAAATATCGTTCACGTCAAAATGGCGTCAATCTAATCAACACGGCTTTTATTCAACACATGAGTGTTTATTCTATTCAACACATGAATATTTTTCAATTCAACACATTAATTTATTTTCAATTCAACACATGAATTTATTTTCTAAATTGGAATGAGGCCCAATCAATTACCATATAATGTTAATTATATGGATTTTTTACAACACATGTATATAATAGCAGCGATAAATAATCAACCGTCATCCAGAGTGCACCACTCAACTGCATAAGCATTAAATATAAATAATTAACGCTTCCACAGTCTGTTGACCAATCGATCGACATACTATTAAATAATTGGGATTAGTGTACGCCAAATCTCATCCCAATACCCGTGCGGGGTTTCAAACAATCAAACACAGATTTTATTTGTGTGGTT
Organism: Allium sativum; assembly: GCA_030737875.1. Taxonomy (NCBI): domain Eukaryota; kingdom Viridiplantae; phylum Streptophyta; class Magnoliopsida; order Asparagales; family Amaryllidaceae; genus Allium; species Allium sativum. The sequence continues at coordinate 253,591,997 of CM060920.1, forward strand.
GGGTGATGTGTAAAATTTGTCGTCTCAATCTATATCAGTCAAATCAGTGTATATAAACAAATCGTCCGATTTGTTTATTACTATTTATTTTATATACACGTTAAAAATCATATTGTTAACTATAAAATATTTTCCACTATAAAATATTTCATTCCACATCACACAATCAAATTTCACAACACAGCAATCAAACAAACAAGTCATCCATGGTCTGTGGACAACGGGTGTCGGGTGCTACTAAACACCGTCTGATCCTAGTATATATTTCAACTAGAGATAAATTAAAGGTGAGGAGTTCTCACCTTTGGGTTCCACTCCGTCATTCTTTAATTCTGAACGGTTCAGACTCGCCCGACCTTCCAACTCAACCATTTCACGCTGTTCACAATAAAAATCACATTTTTATTCTTGTAATGTTCATACAAAAATCACATTTTTATTCTTCTCCTTATATTAAAATTATATTTTTATTCTTTACATCATATAAAAATTATATTTTTATTCTTTTCATCATATAAAAATAATATTTTTATTCTTTTCATCATATAAAAATAATATTTTTATTCTTTTCATCATATAAAAATAATATTTTTATTCTTTTCATCATATAAAAATTATATTTTTATTCTTTTCATCATATAAAAATTATATTTTTATTTCATTACTTATATAAAAATTGTTTCTTTTGCATTGTAAAAATCGTTCCCTTTGCTTTATAAAAATCGTTCCTTTTGCTTTGTAAAAATCAAACTTTTCTATACTAAAAGATTATAACTTCATAATGCTATATATGCTAAAACTGAAAATAAAGCTCAATTCGAATATATATTAAAACTGAATAAAAATCAGTGTTGTTTACCTTTTTTTTATGCTCGCAGGGGAGCCCACGGCCAGGGGAGGAGCGGCGTTGGGGAGGTGCGCCAGGGCCTGTTCAGGCGGTCGGAGGTGTCACGCTGGGTCATCGGTGGCGGGTTGTGGGCCTGGCGTGGCTAGGGTTTCGAACTGGAGGGGATTGGGGCTAGGGTTGTACGATGGAGAGATGAAAGCGAGAGGCGGAGACTAGAGGAGGGGGCGCCAGCTGATCGGAGGGGGCGTTGTGCCATGGAGGCGGCGACGGTGAATTGGGGGGCCGCGATGTCTGGATCAACGGTTCTCTTTTTTTTTTTTTTTGAGTGAGCGTTGACAGGTATAGATGGGGAGGGAGAGAAAGGAAGTTTGATTATATATATATTTATATTTAATTATTCAAATTTTCCATTAAAAGTTACTTTTAATGTCGAACTCCGTTTCTAACCCGACGACTGTCGTCTCTAGAGTATTACCCCCATTCCGAACATAATGCGATATGTATCGTAAGCTGATTCGATCGTTTCGATCAGTTTCGTCAAAATCAAAATATAACTCTATATATTGAATTTCAACGCACATTTCGATTTACCGGGGCCACATACTAACTAGAAAAATTCCCCAAAAATATTTTCTAGCTTCGTACTGACGATACGGTCCTAACAAAACTAATTTCATCGAATTATGAGACCGTTTGAAAAATGGCCATTTTCCAGTCGATTAAAATCAACTGAAACTGGTCAAACATGTTCTCCTTTGCCACGCTTACATATTTATTCGAAAAATTATGAAATTTAAAACCTAGAAATAACTTGACATCACGGATCCAACAAAAGTGGTTTCGTCGAAAACCGAGGTTGTTTGCAAAATGGCAATTTTTAAGGGCCAGAATTCCATAGCGACTATTCTGAATTTTCAACTGGGCATAACTTTTTATCCCCTCTATGAAATTTCAATTTTTCGGATTTGTTGGAAAGATATTATCAATCAGATTCAAATATTTTTGGTTTCACTAAAATCCGGTTTATTTTGCACCCGGTACATTCATTTGAATTTTGAAATCGAATTATCGAACTACCGCGCCATTTTCTATTCCTTTTATAATTTAAAATAAATTTTTATATTCTAATGACGATCTATATAAATATATACGTTCGAATTCTATTCAAAATAAATTTCTCGTTGTTATTATTTAAAATAATTCATTTTAAATATTCAAAATTCACTAAAATTGCCAAAATAAAATTTTTAAATTGGCTCAGATTTCCGGGTTATTACAATCTCCCCCACTTAAAACTTTTCGTCCCCGAAAAGGAACGAAGCCGAAAGTTGTTTAACTAATCAACTCAAGTTTCGTTATTTTCATTACGGCATAAGTTCTTCAACTTTTCAGTTTCTAAGAACTTTTCAAATTTCTCAAAAATTTGGCTAACACCCTAAATTTTCGAAAAATTTCGCCATAACCTCCCCTGCACCGGGGACTTCGGGACATTTCATATAGCCTCCCATGGCCTTCTTCAATCCAAAAGAAAAAGAAAAGGCCAAGCGGCTAGCCAATCGGCTCATAAAATCATCATCACCCAAACAAAACAGTAAATTATGGTAAACATGTACCTATTTATCGGGCAAACAATTTTATTCTTCTGCTCTAGCCTCCTTGCTATGACCTATTCAATGTAAGTACATGTATATGCATGCAAATGCGATAAATTTTCAATACAACTCACTTTTTGGTTCAATTTGGCTAAAGGTTCAACATTTTAATTAATCAACCAATAATCGAACAACACAACCAGCAATCAATTAGTTGATTATCTTTTCAAATTCATAACTTTGATACATAGTCAAAAATCACATTTTTGGTGCCAAATCACAACAATAGGCCCTATCAAATTTTGGTTCTCACACCAGTCAATAGAAAATATATAGAAATCCCACTTTCGTCACTCGAACATAAATTCTGACGACGAGTACTCAATCATCAGAATCATCTTCGGGCCACTAGAGTATGATTCTATATCTATCCAACATATTAAAACTTCGAATATACGTTTGCAAGGCGTATATGCAAAATCTTTATATATTGGATTGTCCAAATTCAATACAAATAAATATTCAAATACGTATAAAACGATTTAAATTTCAAAACAAAATTTGTTTTTATTTTAAAAAATATACTCTTCACACTCGTTCTAGGAAACTACTGATCCTATCTCTAACGAGTCATTCTTATTGGATATTACTAATCCAATCTCTGATGAATTCTTTCGTATGGTTCTAATGTGTCTTGTTCTCTGAGCTTTGTAAACCAAAGCTCCGATACCAAAACGAAACGACCCGAACTTCCCCGGTAAGGAAAGCCCGGATTGAATTGAGAACAACACACAAAAGAACGCAGACAGAAGAACATTTCATTGTATATTACAACAATTCCATCAAAATACAAGAATATACAGAGTATGAATAAATATTACACAGAAAATATCAGAGATTACAATACATTACATAGCAGTGGAAAATAACACAACACACAACTAGAAGTAATACACGGATACAAAGCTTTCCGAGTATCGTTCCAGCTGTAAATCAGGATTCTGTGAATATAAATATGCAAAACCAAAACTACAAGCTGCCCGTGTCAAAATAGGGGCACCCAGAGTTTAGGTTAAAACAATAAACTCCAGGTCAGTCATGGGACTGGTGTGAGAACTAAAACATTTATTAATCTTTATTTTAAAGTTCGGTAAATCAAGGGACCACACCGTATAACACGGAACGGGTTTCATCCCAAGAATACCAGTGCATAAACAAACAATGCAATGCTAAATAAAGAAAAATGAAGCTATTATAAGACCCAGGTCCCATCACAGAATGCAACGCAAGCCGGAGGATAGGGTTTTACCTTATAATAGCCAAATAATGCTTGATACGCTAAATTTCATGTTTTATTATTACTATAAGTGAAGAAAACAACTTCAAATATAAATGTATCAATCATAGACGACATAGTATCCCATGCTACTATGTCGCCATACTAGGCTCTACAGATAAAACCAAAATGTCACGTATTGGAAGTTGGATTTCCATCTGTGAACTGAGGCAAAAGATATTCCTCTACCGATTCAAGACTGTCTAGCCCGAGTCTCAGGATCAGAGCTCGAGTGACCCTTGGATCGTCAGGGCTGGTCCACCGATGTGGATTAAAATTCCTGAACACTGTGTTTCCCTGCCCTTTGGGGCGTAAATGAGCAAACAAATGACTCCATCGGCTTCACATTGTCACCGATATATCCGAGAAGCCTCGCAACAGCAGCAACAACATAAGTCAAACTCGTCATGGCGTGTAAAACCACTGACGCCACTTCTAGCTATAAGGAAACGCATGACCTCCCTGAGGTCCTTCTCCCGTTTCTGGTTCACACCGGGGTGTGAGGCTCGCGAATCAACGCTACACAAAGCTATGCCACACAGGCCGTGCTTTGATCATCAACCACAAGACTTTGCTTTTCAATAGAAGCCTTGATCATTTGCTACTTAAACATGCCACACAGGCAATTCACTCCATGCGTTTGATATCCATCAATATATAACCCCTGAGCTCGTACGTCTCAGAGAAGGGCGTTAAGCAAGAGAATAAATTCTCCGCCGCCAAATAGATATATATTTAATGGAAATCAATCACACAGAATAAAATCCAATGTCAGACACACAGTCCATTTACAAGTTCGTTCTGGGTCTGAACGAAACCGGAGGCACCTAGTACCCCGCATATCCATCGATCTCCAAGTACGTCTGGACGATCACTAACTGATTCCCTCCTCTTGGGTGTACGGCCCAATCAAGATCATCAGTAATTATCCAAACGACGTGAAGACCTCCGGTCTTCAACCACCGTCTTCCTCTTAGACACCACGTCGAATCAGTTATTCATAATGGGATAAACCCAGTCTTTCTGAATAACTCGCGTATATAATAAACAAGTGTTACACAAACACAACATACACCTCATTCCAATTCATCAGTCACTAACCGTAAATTAGTAAGAGAACAATTCCCCAAATATTAACCCCGAAGGCCGAAACCAACATCAGATCAATACCCAGGAAACCATTCTTCTTAACTAGTCCGCAGTTAGTTTCTAAATTTCACATTCTTAGGGAAAGGTTCCCATTAATTTTATCAAAGATAAATTCTTCTAAATTTATTCTTTAATCTTCTTTTGAATATCAATTCAACTAGTCGGGATTAGGGAACCACACCGAAGTAATCATTTATTTTATTTCCTAATCCCAACCTATTCATCCCATGAAGTAAAACTGATCATACTTCATATCTAACACCACGGTGTTATCGGTAAATTCAATTACCATTTCACGTTCAAATCTAATTAAAGATTTGACTATCGCCTGGAGCAAAACTGGTGACACTCCATTCTCGATCTTTTCTTGAATTTGATAATTTTAATTATCAAATTCACTTTTCATTTCTTTTAGCCTTTAACCGTAAATTAGCAAGTGAACAATTCCCTAAGTAATAACCCCGAAGGCCGAAACCAACATCAGATCAATACCCAGGAAACCATTCAACTTAACTAATCTCCGGTTAGTTTCTAATTTTCTTAACTCCGTTGGGTCTAAGAACAGTATTATTAAAGATACCATTCACGACAACCCAAATCACATTTCATTAATTATCGGGTTAAAGAACAAATGTTATTTCAAACACCGTTCACAATAAACCCAAGAATCAATTTCAATTCAATTCCAATTAAATATTATTTAATTGGAATACTTCATTAAATCCAAATAAAAAGATTTAATTTTTTTCTCAACTGGGTTCAAGAACAGTGTTAATGAAGACACCACTCACGACAAACCCAAATCCCATTTGACATTAAATACAAGGCTCTGAATAGAAAATATACCGGCTTATATTCAATATCAAATTCTACGACCAACAAATATCGTATTGGAAATAACGATATTAATATATCTTTCAAATTCCCGTAACAATATCTGTATCATCACGAAATCCAAAATCGAAATATTCCTAAGTCGATTTCGATTCAAATCCATTCCAATCCAATTATTGAAACTTTTGGTTACTTTTAAAACCCTTTCACATCCAATTTATTTTAAAATAAATAAATAAATTATTATTCAAGTTCAAAAACTAGTTCATTTCGATAAAAATCTATTTTTATCTTTTCAAATATGGAATTTTTCATCCTAATTCTTCCAAAATCATTTCTTATGATTTTACACAAATTATCACGATTTTTAATAATTTTATCAAGGCCCATACAGTCGATTTCCATCAACGGCCATCGAACTGCACTTACAGTGACCTTTTCCAAATTTGATTTGGGCATAATCCCAAATCCAACCGTTAGATTTCAAATCTCAGGTATTCGTTAGAAATCTCTTTTCGATACGAACCCAACGGTTCCGGTTTTAGGAGAATCTGACAGTCGGATCTCCCGCAATATCCATTCGAAGTCAATGATCAAAATTCGCGAACTGCCGCAGCGCGGCGCGTTCTATTCAGGCCATTATATATATAATATATTATATATGTTTCGTCGATTTTCTTTTAAAACGTATTATATAAATTGTTTTAAATTCATTTTCAATACAATTTCAACTTCCTTTTCAAATTCAAATCAAAATTGAAAATTTCAATATAAATTCGTTTTAATTTCACTTCAAATCAATTTCAATTCAATTTCAGTTTAATCCGAATTTCAATTCATTTCAATTTAATTCGAATTTCAATTCATTTCAATTTCATTCGAATTTCAATTCTTTTCAATTTAATTCGAATTTCAGTTCATTTCAATTTAATTCGAATATCAATTCATTTCAATTTAATTCGAATTTCAGTTCTTTTCAGTTTAATTCGAATTTGAATTCATTTCAATTTAATTCGAATTTCAGTTCTTTTCAATTTATTTTGAATTTCAATTTCACTTTCAATATTCATTTGAAATATGAATAAAATCAATATAATATCGTTCACGTCAAAATAGCATCAATCTAATCAACAAGGCTTTTATTCAACACATGAGTGTTTATTCTATTCAACACATGAATATTTTTCAATTCAACACATGAATTTATTTTCAATTCAACACATGAATTTATTTTCTAAATTGGAATGAGGCCCAATCAATTACCATATAATGTTAATTATATGGATTTTCTACAACACATGTATATAATAGCAACGATAAATAATCAACCATCATCCAGAGTGCACCACTCCACTACATAAGCATTAAATATAAATAATTAACGCTTCCACAGTCTGTCGACCAATCGATCGACGTACTATTAAATAATTGGGATTAGTGTACGCCAAATCTCATTCCAATACCTGTGTGGGGTTTCAAACAATCAAACACAGATTTTATTTGTGTGGTTGGGCGATGTATAAAATTTATCGTCCCAATCTATATCAGTCAAATCATTATACAAACAAATCGTCTGATTTGTTTATTACTATTTTTTTTATGTACACGTTAAAAATCATATTGTTAACTATAAAATATTTTCCACTATAAAATATTTCATTCCACATCACACAATCAAATTTCACAACACAGCAATTAAACAAACAAGTCATCCATGGTCTGTGGACGACGGGTGTCGGGTGCTACTAAACACCGTCTGCATCCTAGAATATATTTCAACTAGAAATAAATTAAAGGTGAGGAGTTCTCACCTTTGGGTTCCACTCCGTCATTCTTTAATTCTGAACGGTTCAGATTCGCCCGACCTTCCAACTCAACCATTTCACGCTGTTCACAATAAAAATCACATTTTTTTCTTCTCCTTATATAAAAATTATATTTTTATTCTTCACATCATATAAAAATTATATTTTTATTCTTTTCATCACATAAAAATTATATTTTTATTCTTTTCATCATATAAAAATTATATTTTTATTTCATTACTTATATAAAAATTGTTTCTTTTGCTTTGTAAAAATCGTTCCCTTTGCTTTATAAAAATCGTTCCTTTTGCTTTGTAAAAATCAAACTTTTGCTTTGTAAAAATCAAACTTTTCTATACTAAAAGATTATAACTTCATAATGCTATATATGCTAAAACTGAAAATAAAGCTCAATTCGAATATATATTAAAACTAAATAAAAATCAGTGTTGTTTTCCTTTTTTTATGCTCGTAGGGGGGCCCACGGCAAGGGGAGGAGCGGCGTTGGGGAGGTGCGCCAGGGCCTGTTCAGGCGGTCAGAGGTGTCACGCTGGGCCATCGGTGGCGGGTTGTGGGCCTGGCGTGGCTAGGGTTTCGAACTGGAGGGGATTGGGGCTCGGGTTGTACGATGGAGAGAGGAAAGCGAGAGGCGGAGACTAGACGAGGGGGCGCCAGCCGATCGGAGGGGGCGTTGTGCCATGGAGGCGGCGACGGTGAACTGGGGGGCCGCGATGTCGAAATCCGCGGTTCTTTTTTTTTTTGAGTGAGCGTTGACTGGTATAGATGGGGAGGGAGAGAAAGGAAGTTTGATTACATATATATTTATATTTAATTATTCAAATTTTCCATTAAAAGTTACTTTTAATGTCGAACTCCGTTTCAAACCCGACAACTGTCGTCCCTAGTGTATTACCCCCATTCCGAACACAATGGGATATGTATCATAAGCGGATTCGATCGTTTCGATCAGTTTTCATAAAAATCAAAATATAGCTCTATATATTGAATTTGAACGCACATTTCAATTTACCGGGGCCACATACTAACTAGAAAAATTCCCCGAAAATATTTTCTAGCTTCCTACTGACGATACGGTCCTAACAAAACTAATTTCATCAAATTCTGAGACTGTTTTAAAAATGGCCATTTTTCAGTCGATTAAAATCAACTGAAACTGGTCAAACACGTTCTCCTTCGCCACGCTCACATATTGATTCGAAAAATTATGAAATTTGAAACCTAGCAATAACTTGACATCACGGATCCAACAAAAGGGTTTTCGTCGAAAACCGAGGTCGTTTGCAAAATGGCCATTTTTAAGGGCCAGAATTCCATAGCGACTATTCTGAATTTTCAACTGGGCATAACTTTTTATCCCCACTATGAAATTTCAATTTTTCGGATTCGTTGGAAAGATATTCTCAATTAGATTCAAATATTTTTGGTTTCACTAAAATCCGGTTTATTTTGCACCCGGTACATTCATTTGAATTTTGAAATCGAATTATCAAACTACCGCGCCATTTTTTATTCCTTTTATAATTTAAAATAAATTTTTATATTCTAACGACGATCTATATAAATATATACGTTCGAATTCTATTCAAAATAAATTTCTCGTCGTTATTATTTAAAATAATTCATTTTAAATATTCAAAATTCACTAAAATTGCCAAAATAAAATTTTTAAATTGGCTCAGATTTCCGGGTTATTACAATATACAATCAAAACCGTGGGCTCTTATTGGGGAATGGATTCCAACCATGACAAGGTATGGATCCACCTTCCAATCAGTGTACTCTAGAAGCGATACCCTTGAGTTTAACAAGAACATCTTGCAACTCGGCCACACATAATCGGCCATTCATTTCGCTTGAATGTTCCGAATATATTGTCACCTTACGGTTGGTATACCAACATAACCGTTTCCGGGAGATACAGAATTGAAAGAAGTAACAAATATGAATATTCTCTAGATGGTGACAATATACCCTAATTGGGTGCGACCCACTTAGCCATGCTGCCTGCCCGATTTCTGTCATTTCTCGGTTGATGAGACTTGAAGTCATAACGTATCCTTTTACAGATCACTCCTTCATTCACTTTGAATGCCACATCGTCATACCCGTCAAATCACAAATTGATTTCCCCTAAAATACCAAGGGTATAAGCCAAGAGAAACAAATTCCTCCGCCAACAACGTAAATACATTTGAAACGATCAACTTACGTGATCTACCAGATATACTCTGTCAGACATTCGTCCATTCATGTTGTCCTGAGACTGGACAATCCGAAGGCACTTTTCTGTAAACCTGTCTTAGGCAATTTCTACCTAGGATTTGCCAGAATGACCCTTGCATAACTCCGTCTTCAATTATCTTCATCATATTTGATTCACAACGCTACTGCCATACAGAGTGGTTTTCAGATAATATATCTGATCCCGGTCTCTCCGTATTGACAACCAAAATGGTCAAAAACTTTTATAGTTGGTGATTTAACTATCAAAGGAAAACATGTGTGCAAACAACGATATTATTTCTAGATGGAAATTCTATTGATCAATCATCAATCAACATTTATTCATTTCCCCATTTCTCGTTCCATATATTCATCAAATCCTTATTTTCTAATTTTAGAAAATATACGTTAATAACTTTGGAAAACGTTTCCATTTCTGATTCATGCATCAATATCTTCCCACCTCTATCAGTCTCTAACTGTAAACTAGTAAGAGAACAACCCCCTACGTATTAACCCCAAAGGCCAAAACCAACATCAGATCGATACCCAGAATGTCATTCAATTCAACTAATTTCCAGTCAGTTTCTAATTTCAATACTTCCATTTTAAATTTCTATTTCAAACCCCAAATTCCTTTATAATATTTTATTTGCAAATTATTTACTTTAAATCAATATCATGTTACCCACGTGTGCGAAGCACGGGTCTAAACCTTCCTAATGTAAAATTCTCTTTTTATAAACTCTATTCATTTTCCACATATTTCCCTTTTATAATTCTATTTACTTTATAAATCAATATTCCTTTTATAATTATATTTATTTTATAAATATTTCCTTATATAAAATTCTATTTATTTTTTATAAATCCTTTTATATAATTCTATTCATTCTATATAAAACCTTTTATATAATTCTATTCATTTCCCAATTATCCATTATTATATTTTCTAATATTTGTTTTTAAAATATTATCTGTTATAATATCCTATTTATTTCATATATAAATATTTCATTTTTAATATTCACTTTGAAATTTTCCTTTTTACATTCCAGTATTTCATATGGTATATAAAATACCAATTAACATGACCAGTGTCATCATTATCAATCACAGATTATATATCACATCATATATCACAATTTAAGAAACAAACAGTATTATAGATAGTGAGGAATCCAGTTGGATCCCTCCAACCTGTTTCCTTGCATCCACAGATGTTAAACAACATAATTAACATCGATTTCATTTCAATATGAAATATTTTGATAAACTGAATCGTTATTTGATTAACGATTTATATATATATATATCGTTATATATAATTTCAACCAATACATCCGCAATTCAACCAAACAATCATCATACAGCAGTCAACTATCATTTATCATTACTAGATTATATTTATAAAAATATAAATTGATCAGAGTTAGTGAGATTTACTCACATTGGTCGATATATCGTTAAATAACGACAACTGTATGTTGATTCGGACAGACAATTTATTTCACTGTAAATTGTAAGGAGCTCTGATTCACTCCCAGTCAGTTCCATTGTGTAGCCTCCATCCATACGATCCTAATGGATCTTGTTTTGTCTAATTCTAATAACGTATGAATTAGTTATTCATTTTACATGTTCGTGTATATAATATACTCAATATATTTGATAACAAATTGTATTTAAAATCCCTTAATCACTAATTACTTATGCTAATACGTTCCTCATTGCGTCTTCCTCTGTTCGCAAGCTCCAGGCTCAAGCATATGACATTGCCGCCCCTTTCTATCACAATAACTCCCTAATCATTTCACTAAACCCAAAACAAATATCACCTCTGTTCTTCTCATCAAATTCTCGTCAAAACTGTACCAAGTCCGACAAGCTCAACTTCCAATTGTCGAACTCGACTTCGAGTCCACCCAGGAAACTCGCAACACCCAACTGCACCGATTCTTCCCAAACTTCATCAATCAGTGCACTTTCTCCTCCCGGGCACTTCGCGATCATCCTTTCGACCCAACTCCGTGTTAGGCGCTCGTGAACCCCAGCCCTAGCCTCACGGTGGGAATTTCGAACTCCAGATAATTAAATCGACCCTCACAAAAGTTGTGCCAACATGAAGCTCTTGCCTTGTTGATCTCATCGCATTTGATTTCGGCAAATTCCAACGAATATTTGATTTTAAATGATTTTACAAATCACGGTTTTAGTTTTGGAAGAAAGAAACTGGCGGCTTGCAATTTTGACCAGAGGAAAAACGTATGAGGGTTTAGGATATTTATAGGTTACTTATAATATTTGTATATTCGAATATTATATTAATTTATATGCTATCGTTATTTCCATTTTTGTTTAAAAATCCCTGTGATCACATACAATACCAAAAAAATCACAAAAATGGACATTCCGCTACAGTTCAACATTACGGACCCAACGAAACGAGTTTCGTCGAATTCCGACTCCGCTTGCTCACACAGTGTATTTTTAAAGTCAAATTATCGACTGTATTTCACATTAAAATCTCGTACGACCACATACTGACTGCAAAAATGAAAAAAATGAAATCTAGCAATAATTTAATACTGCGGATCCAACAAAATTAGTTTCGTCGAAAACGGAAGTCGTTTGCAAAACTGGCTATTTTGATAGCTCTAAATAAACCCATTTAAATATTAATATATTTAAAAATAATTAAATTAAATATTTATAAATAAATATTATCGTATATATATTCACAATAGAATATCATACAACTCCAATTGGATTTATAACTCGATATTCAAATCCTAGTTGAATCGATATTCAATTTATATTGAAAAATTCATTTATAATATAAATAAATCATTATAAATTATAAAGGAATTCCATAGCGACTTTTTGAAAATTTGATTTGGACATAAATCAAAATCTACACGACGAAATCCCAATTTATCTCTTCCATTAGAAAAATATACTTCACCAGCTCCGAACGTTTCTTGTTTCACAGAAATCCGATTTAAAACGGATTCTGTATATCCAATTAAAGTTCGAATCGCCAAATAGCGAACTGCCGTGCCATTTTGAGCTCGATTATAATTATAGTATAAATTATACGTTCAACTGTCGTTCAAATAATATATTCGTTATTCTAATTCAAATTCTAAGCTGAATTAAATATTTTAAATTGTCCAGTTCACATTATATTGTCAATTCACTATTTCCGACTATATTCAGAACTAAATATATTATTCTTTATTTAAATTAATTAAATATTCAATATTATTTAATTAAACAACCCTTTAGTTCTGTAAATAATTAATTAAATAAATTAATTATTATAGCGTAAAAATACGGGACATTACATTCTTCCCCCTTAAAATAATTTTGTCCTCGAAATTGTTAAGGTAGAAAACAAACTCTATTAACTGGGTAAAAATTATTTGTTTACTTCTTAACTCCAGTTTCACTGAACCGATTAATTTCAATTAAAACATTAATTAATTCTTACCAACGAAAATTTTCAAAAATCCTGAAAATTTTCTAACACCTTAACTTTTCGAAAAATTTCCGCCAGCACCTCCTTTGTGCTGGTCAATAGCTCAAACTCCAACTCACCTCTCTAGGCCTTCATCAACCCAAAAGTGAATCAAACAGCCAAGCGGCTTGCCAATTCGGCTCATCAAAATCAAACCCATATATAATATAAACTGGTACCTTTTTGTCGGGCATATCCATATATCCTTTCCATGTGTTACCAATTCGGTATATACCAATATCATCTCAATCATTCGGTTATACCCAAGCCAAATTCTGTTCTTAACTCAGATTCCATTTTTAATTTCAACTCTTAACTTATCAGTCCAATTCCATTTCGGATTATCTCTAATCCAATCTAATTCGATATTTTCTATCTCAATTCATTTTCCACTTAACTGGTTTCAATTCAATTTCTATTTCTATTTGCATTTACAAATTCTAATTTAATTTGTTTTAATTCAAACAATCATCCCCAGGGAATTTCAAACAGTTTAGCATTTCTAAAACCAGATATCCCCTTTTAGGATTCAAAACAACTTGCTTTTCACAAAACAATTCAAAAAATATATATTTGGTAGTGATTCGTCACTTAGCTACTCAAAAATGAACACTAATGATGTCGTGATTCATCAACAGGGTTATTTCCCTGCTATCGAAGTGAGTTCAATACTATATCACTTTTAAAACCATTTCTAAATACTTCCATTTTGAAATCTATTTCAAAATACTATTGGATTTTAAATTTCTCTTATACTTAATTCAATTCCATTTATAGACATTTTTCCAACTTTTCGCAATTTTAATTCCAAATTCTAATTTTAATCCAGATTTAATTCATCTGATTTCATATATTACACTTATATGAATTCTAATTGGTTATTTACATAACCATTTCAATTTTTAATCTCATTCGATTATAATAACAACGAACACCTCTTATATATTATAATAATTCCAATATATAGATTCCTTTTATAACAAAATATATTTTGGGTAAAATTATTTCGTTTACCCTCTTTTCAAAACATACTATGTCGGTTCATTGTATTCAAGTGTTTAGAAACTCCTACCGAATCAGTGGATCAAACCGATCGACCCGATTTCATAAACAACTCATCCAATGAATCTCCACAATATAAAACATTTTTTATAAAATCTACAAATACGTTCTCTCGTATATATACACTCAACTCAATCTGGAGTATTATTAACCCCATCTCTACTGAGTCATGCCACAGAGCCAAGGTAATCACCGAACCTTAAGCTCTGATACCACTGTAATGACCCAGGGAATTTGCGACCTTGGATATTGGCATACAACGCCATGTCGAACATCCAAGAACCGAAAACACCGGATAGTCCATGAAAGAAATTAGAGGGTGAGAATAGATAAGATAGAAACTTTGAATAAAGAAGAAGAACATACAACATCAGAGTAAACACGAATCTCACGGTGGAATGAATAAATATATTTCATTACATAACTCTGAAATAAAACAGTATCTGTATACAATACCATTATTAGAGTATAATACTTACAACACAGCGAAAATAACAATCTATATAATCCTGAAGCCTCCTGCTCCAGCTCTTCAAGTATCTGTAAATCCTGACTACTTGACTGGCCGTACAAAATTGGGCACCCAAGAGTTTAGGGAAAACAAAACAAAATAAACTCTGGGTCAGTCGTGTGACTGGTGTGAGTAAACTCCAATCATTTGTTTAATTTTTAAAATCCTTTCTAAGAAATGATAATCGTAAGACCGATCCACAAATAAACACGGATGGTTTTTACCTTACGATAACCCGAAACATTTCTTTATAATCAATACTCTTCTAATATTACAATAATGTCTAAATCAAATAAATAGCAATCTAGTGGAAACACTTTCATCTCACGTTACACATATATAATATACAATCAAAACCGCGGGCTCTTATTGGGGAATGGATTCCAACTATGACAAGGTATTGATCCACCTTCCGATCAGTGTACTCTAGAAGTGATACACTGGAGTTCAACAAGAACATCTTGCAACTCGGTCACACATAACCGGCCATTCATTTTGCTTGGATGTTCCGAATATATTGTCACCTTACGGTTGGTATACCAACATAACCGTTCCCGAGAGATACAGAATTGAAAGAAGTAACGAATATGAATATTCTCTAGATGGTGACAATATACCCTAATTGGGTGCGGCCAACTTAGCCATGCCGCCTGCCCGATTTCTGTCATTTCTCGGTTGATGTGGCTTGAAGTCATAACGTATCTTTTAACAGATAAATATTTCATTCACTTTGTATGCCACATCGTCATACCCGTCAAATCACAAATTGATTTACCCAAAAATACCATGGGTATAAGCTAAGAGAAACAATTCCTCCGCCACCAACGTAAATACGTTTGAAACGATCAACTTACGCGATCAACCAGATATACTCTGTCAGACATTCGTCCATTCAAGTTGTCCTTGGATTGGACAATCCGAAGGCACTATAATGTAAACCCGTCTTAGGCAATTTCTACCTAGGATTTGCCAGAACGACCCTTGCATAACTCCATCTTCAATTATCTTCTTCATATTTGATTCGCAACGCTACTACCATACGGAGTCGTTTTCTGATAATATATCTGATTCTGGTCTCTCCGTATTGACAACGGAAATAGTCAAAAACTTTGATGGACGGTGATTTAAATATCAAAGGAAAGCATGTGTGCAAACAACGATATTATTTCCAGATGGAAATTCTATCGATCAATCATCAATCAACATTCATTCATTTCCCCATTTCTCGTTCCATATATTCATCAAATCCTTATTTTCTGATTTTAGAAAATATACGTTATTAACTTTGGAAAACGTTTCCATTTCTGATTCATGCATCAATATCTTCCCTCCTCTATCAGTCTTTAACTGTAAACTAGTAAGAGAACAACCCCCTTCGTATTAACCCCGAAGGCCGAAACCAACATCAGATCGATACCCAGAAAGTCATTCAATTCAACTATTTTCTAGTCAATTTCTAATTTCAGTACTTCCATTTTAAATTTCTATTTCAAACCCTAAATTCCTTTATAATATTTTATTTGCAAAATATTTACTTTAAATCAATATCATGTTACCCCCGTGTGCGAAGCACGGGTCTAAACCTTCGTAATGTAAAATTCTCTTTTTATAAAACTCTATTCATTTTCCTGATATTTCCCTTTTATAATTCTATTTACTTTCTAAATCAATATTCCTTTTATAATTTTATTTATTTTATAAATATTTCCTTTTATAAAATTCTATTTATTTTATATAAATCCTTTTATATAATTCTATTCATTCTATATAAAACCTTTTATATAATTCTATTCATTTCCCAATTATCCGTTATTATATTTTTCAATATTTGTTTTTAAAATATAACCTTTTATAATATCCTATTTATTTCATATATAAATATTTCATTTTCAATATTCTCTTTGAAATTTTCCTTTTTACATTCCAGTATTTCATATGGTATTTTAAATACCAAATGACATGACCAGTGTCATCATAATCAATCACAGATTATATATCACATCGTATATCACAATATATGAAAACAAACAGTACTATAAATATTGAGGAATCCAGTTGGATCCCCCCAACCTATTTCCCTGCATCCACAGATGTTAAACAATATAATTAACATCGATTTCATTGCAATATGAAATATTCTGATAAACATAATCATTATTTGATTAACGATTTATATATATATATATATCATTATCTATAATTTTAACCAATACATCCGCAATTCAACCAAAAAATCATCATACAGCAGTCAACTATCATTTATCATTACTAGATTATATTTATAAAAATATAAATTGATCAGAGTTAGTGAGATTTACTTACATTGGTCGGTATATCGTTAAATAACGATAACTGTCGGTTGAATCACTCCCAGTCAGTTCCGTTGTGTAGCCGCCGTCCATACGATCCTAACGGATCTTGTTTTGTCTAATTCTTGTAGCGTATTAATTATTTATTCATTTTACAATTTCATGTAAATTATATACTCAATAAATTTAATAACTAATTATATTTAAAATCCCTTAATCACTAATTTCCTATGCTATTACGTTCCTCATCGCGTCTTCCTTAGTTCGCAAGCTCCAGGCTCCAACATATGACATTGCCGCCCCTTTCTATCACGATAACTCCCTAACCATTTCACTAAACCCAAAACAAATATCACCTCTGTTCTTCTCATCAAATTCTTGTCAAAACCATACCAATTCTTACAAGCTCGACTTCCGATTGTCGAACTCGACTTCGAGTCCACCCAGGAAACTCGTGACATCCAATTGCACCGATTCTCCCCAAACTTCATCAATCAGTGCGCTTTCTCCTCCCGGGAACTTCGCGACCATCCTCTCGACCCAACCCTGTGTCAGGTGCCCGTGAATCCCAGCCCTAGCCTCACGGCGGAAATTTCAAAATCCAGATAATTAAATCGAGCCTCACAAAAGTTGTGCCAACATGAAGCTCTTGCCTTTCTGGTCTAATCGCATTTGATTTCGACAAATTCCAACGATTATTTGATTTTTAAATGATTTTACAAATCACGGTTTTAGTTTTGGCAGAAAGAAACCGACGGCTTGCAAATTTGACCAGAGGAAAAACGTATGAGGGTTTAGGATATGTAAGGATATTTATATTATTTTTATATTCGAATATTATATTAATTTGTATGCTATCGTTATTTCTATTTGTGTTTGAAAATCCCTGTTATCACATACAATACCCAAAAATCACAAAAATGGACATGCCGCTATAGTTCGACATTACGGACCCAAAGAAACTGGTTCCATCGAATTCCAACTCCGTTTGCTCATACAGCGTATTTTTAAAGTCAAATTATCGATTGTATTTCACATTAAAATCTCGTACGGCCACATACTGACTGCAAAAATGACGAAAATTGAAATCTAGCAATAATTTAGTACTGCAGATCCAACAAAATTAGTTTCTTCGAAAACGGAGGTCGTTTGCAAAACAGGCAATTTTTAAAGCTCTAAATAAACCCATTTAAATATTAATATGTTTAAATATAATTAAATTAAATGTTTATAAATAAATATTATCGTATATATATTCATAATAGAATATCATACAACTCCAATTAAATTTATAACTCGATATTCAAATCCCGGTTGAATCGATATTCAATTTATATTGAAAAAATCATTTATAATATAAATAAATCGTTATAAATTATACAGGAATTCCATAACGACTTTTTGAAAATTTGATTTGGACATAAATCAAAATCTACACGACGAAATCCTAATTTATCTCTACCATTAGAAAAATATACTTCACCAGCTCCGAACGTTTCTTATTTCACAGAAATCCGATTTAAAACGGATTCTGTATATCCATTTAAAGTTCGAATCTCCAAATAGCGAACTGCCGCACCATTTTGAGCTCGATTATAATTATAATATAAATTATACGTTCAAATAATATATTCGTTATTCTAATTCAAATTTTAAGCTGAATTAAATATTTTAAATTGTCCAGTTCACATTATATTGTCAATTCACTATTTCCGACTATATTCGGAATTAAATATATTATTCTATTATTTAAATTAATTATATATTCAATATTATTTAATTAAACAACCCTTTAGTTCTCTAAATCACTAATTAAATAATTAAATAAATTAATTATTATACCATAAAAATATGGGACATTACAACACATAATTCAGACTTCCACAGACCAAGGCTCATTTACGGCACAAGGTAAAAATAAATGATCGCATAGGTTATTAGCTTTTTTGTTTCTTATATAATTTTGGAGATAGGAAAGATGGTATTTGAAGCAGCTGCAAGGAGCTACTTGAAATCAATGACTTTTTAGTTTGGAGGAAAATCTCAGATCATAGTTTCGGATAATGTTGATGTTAATCTGGTTGTAGAACTTGCTCATTTTGCACTGTTCTTTAATCAAGTCTGGCATGAACAAGACTTTATGTATTATAATCTTATTTTACTCATACTAGTTGTGTATAATTGTTTGTAAATTGTTGTGGTATGTGGATTCGCCTATTTTGGTGAAATACTATTATTGATATGATTATGGATATTATACTCGATTATGCCATTAATGTGTTTTTTAATTGTATATATATATAGTGATCATCGATGTTGGTTTGAAAATGATAACTATGTGATTGATAATTTGCTTTAGTATTGCTATTATATACAAGCTGAAACAAAACGCAACAAAATACATTAATTTGCCTTGGTAGGGTTTTTGAAATGCTATAGAAAATATTATAGTAGCATAGAAAAAATGCTACAGAAAATAAGAAAAGAAGGGAACAAGTATTACTTTGGTTGCATTTTTAAACCGCTACCAAAAAAACATTTGGTAGGGTTAATGAAATGCTACAATATTTCATTTTTTTTTGCGTTTGCTATAACACTTCTAAAACTTTTGGACTTTTAGTTGCATGTCGTATCGCAGCGTTTATGGGAATGCTACAATAAGTTTTAGTAGCGTTTTTACAACGCTACGAAATGCCTTTTCTGTTGTAGTGAATGAAGGTGGGGTTGCTGATGAAAGAGGTTGTGGATGTTTTAGGTTGTGTGAGTGAAACTGGTGGTGTTTGAGTTAGCCTTTTGAGAGGGACTTTTGCTGTTAGAGCATCTCCAACAGTTCAGGTGCAGATTTTAGGTTTTCTACACCCCGAATTGTTGAAACCATAAATTTTCCCAACAGTTTTTAAAATTAGGCGTTTGTTGAACAAATGTCCGAGAAATAAAAAAATATTTAAACAACTATTTTTCTAGAGAATTGTGGGGTATGTGGACCCATCCAAAATAAAGTTGTGTAAAACTTGGTAAAGCTGGAACAATTCAACAAGTTGCCACATAGAACAAGTGAATTATTTGCCGCGTGGACCTACTTCGTAGCATATGGTGGACCACTTACGTTGCAACATATGGTACAAAAGTGTTAACGTTGGGAGTAATTTGCTATATGGACCAATTAATTTCAGCATGAACAAAAATAAAGGTGCCCGTGGAAGTGAAAAGTAATTAAAAGGATATCTGGCGTCTGTTCAATAGACGCAGGGATACAAGCGTCTGTTCAACAGACGTTTGGAATAAGGCATTTGTTGAATAGGAGCTTGATTTCAGGCGTTTGTTGAACAAGCGCCTTAAGAGTTTCCACATTCCGAAACTTTTCCCCCTAAAATCCATCCATCTGGAAGAATGTACACGCTGTTGGGATGACTTTTGGGTTTGAATTCGAAAATTTGGATTTTAGATGCTTTGTTGGAGATGCCCTTATAGGCAAGAGTGAAGATGAGGAGTCTAGAAAGAGGAGGCACTGTCGTTGTAGAATACGAGATGCAAAAGTGGAGCTGTAGTGATAGTTGTAGTGACACATATATCATTGCATTTATGGTCAAATATCGACGCTCTTACAGTTTTATTTAACTAATCCCAACTTCGGATATGCGTGGTTATTTTCATTTTGTTTTGTGAGTTTATATTTAGCCCCAAAAATAGCTATCCTCTTCTATGTGTTAAGGAGTTTCGTTCCACGACTCTGAAATCAATGCAAATTTCTCAGACTTTGAATCGTCACTATCCAAAATAAAGCCTGCATTTGTTATAAAATAAAACAGAACGAATAATAAACAAGAAGCCATTAGAGAGAACAGAAAAGATAGGGGAGAGCCTTTTATTTCTATTACTTCAAGTATGTACAATTTCTATTACATTGGCTCCTTTATATATAGGATTTGGAGCTGATGTTAGACTTATTCCCATGATGTGGGACTAAATAGAATATGACAAGAGCATATTCACTCATATATATTACAACACCCCCCCCTTGAATATGCGACTTCAAAATCTTGAATGCCCTTCTAACTTGAAGTTGTCCCTTTTAAAACATATATGATGATTGCTCCCCCTTATAATTATCTTGCTTGCATATATCCATTCAGTCGATACAACTATTGTCTGTTGCCTTCAAAACTCTATCAGGAAAAACCTTGAATGATAAAAGAGCACAACGTCTGACATTACAAATATCATATTAAAATGATATTCCTTAAAAGAGTTTGATGCTTCAGGATCAAAACAATGCCTCATTAAAAACCTTTTTATGAAAACCCTGTGGGAAAAATCATAAACAAGGAAAAGAGTGCAAATTTATTTCATCGTTAAGTAACATGTTTTACAATGTTAACATAAGGGTTGATACTTCAGGATCAAGATAATGCCTCATTAAAAACCTTACTAACAAAAACGCAGTGGGAAAAATATTAGTGAAGGAAAAGAGTACATTATAGCATATTTTTATATGATCCCCCTTATTTATAACTCATTATTCAATTAATCTATTGATGTAGTCGACGCATGCCAATTTTGTAGATCATCTTCTGGAATGTTGATTTGGAAATTGCCTTTGAGAACATAACTACCCGCTTTTCTTTAACTGAATTTGTTTCTCCTCTTTTTTGTTATCCTTTCATTTATGTGTGAAGAGAAATTTAGAATAAAAGTGCTCCATCCTATCACCCTTGATATTATTTACTTGAATCCGAGTCATGCAAACTGTCTTGTCTTCTTTATAAATAATAGTTTACTGCAACAAAAGATGTTCGATACTTCTAGATCAAAATGTTGCCTCGTCAAAACCTTACTAAGAAAAACCCAATGGGAAAAATCTTAGTGAAGGAAAAAGAGTATAATATACAATGTCAAATTTACTACGTCAAAAGTAGTATGATACTTCTGAATCAATGTAATGCCTCGTTAAAACCTTAATAAGAAAAACCCAGTGGGAAAAATCTTGAATAAGGAAAAGGAGTACATTATAACTTATTTTTGTATGTTACTTTTGGGTTGATACTTTTGGATCATGACAATTGTAACAACCCGGAAAATCTGAACCAATTTAAAATTTTTAATTTGGCTATTTTATTGGATTTTAAATATTTAAAATAAATTATTTTAAATAATAACGACGAAAAGTATGTCTGAATCGACGTTTGAAAATAAATATAATTATTTTTAATTATAAACAAGGCCTGAAATGGCGCGGCAGTTTTAAAATTTGAATTCGAATTTTGACTGACTGTACCGGGTGAAAATTAAAACGGATTTTAGTGAAACTAAAAATATCTAAATCTGTTTATGAATATCTTACTAACGAATCTGAAAAATCGAAGTTTCATCGCGGGAATCAAAAGTTATGGCTAGTTGAATTTTCAGAAAGGTCGCTATAGAATATATATAGCCCTTGAAAATAGACATTTTGCAAACGACCTCAGAATTCGACAAAACCACTTTTTTTGGATCCGGGATGTCAAATTATTGCTAGGTTTCAAATTCCATAATTTTTGAAGTTAGTATGTGAGCATGGCAAAGGAAAATGTGTTTGGTTGATTTTTGTTAAATTGGATCGACCAGAAAATGACCATTTTTTCAAATGGTCTCAGAATTCGACGAAACTAGTTTGTTGGGACCATACCGTCAAAATATAGCTAGATTTATTTTTCGGGAATTTTTAGAATCAATACGTGGCCCCGACAAATTGAAATGTACGTTCAAATCAAATATTGAATGTTTTATATTTTAATTTGAAGAAAAACTGACTGTAACAGTCGAATGGGCCTACAAAACATATCCCATTGTGTTCGGAATGGGGGTATTTAGCTAGAGACGACAGTCGTTGGGTTCGAATAGGAGTTCGTATGTGATAAGGGGTATATTCGGATTTTAAAAATTAAAAATTAAAATAAAAAGGGCTGGCCAATCAAAATTCCTCCTTCACATTCTCTCTCCCCGACACCTTACAGAAGTCGACGACGGAAACCTATTCAAACATTCCCCCTCCGCTTGCTCCTTCCACGCTCCACGAAATCCGGTGCGACAGTTAAGGTTTTTGTAGATCTTCTCAAGAGCTACAAATCCATATAAAGTTTGCTAATTATCGTTGAGAAAATCGTGCGAATCACCCTTGGAAAGTCCCTCTGTTCATCGCGCCACTGTCCCCTCTGCACAGGATCGAACTGGGCCCCACCTACCTCTTCGGGTGCGCGCCTCCTAGCTCTCCATCGTGGCGAAGTCTGATCGTCACCTCGAGCAACGGATTGAGCGGATTTGCTAAACCTAGTTTTGAATCCCACTTGAAGGTAACGACAGAAGTTAAATTAAATAGTTTTAACACTTTTAATCGTTGCAAATTGATATTTGATTGTAAAAATCATATCTTTTTGCTATGTGGTCGAAATCCAGTGAAACAAGAGATAGTGGACTTGTGTGGACGTCTTCTACATTCTAGAAGAGATCGGATATTTTTCTGAGCCTTCTACAATTTTTAGAGGAGTGGAACCCAATGTGAGATTTCTGAATTATAAACGATATGGAAACAACGATGTATAAATTATATAGTCGATGTATGAATTATATAAGCGTTGTACACCTCATGTATAAGCGTTGTATAAGTTGTATGTTCGATGTATAAGTTATATATGCGTTGTAAAAATGATATATGCGTTGAAATGAATTGAAATGATATTGAAATGAAATCGAAATATAGTTATATACGTATATATATATATATATATATATATACATACTCCCCTCGTCCACAGACCATGGACGATATATATTGGTTGTGATATTGTTTGGATTATTGGTTGATGCAAAAATTTGGTGAATATCATGAATGGTTGATTTGAAATGATTGAAATCCCAATAGGATTAGTATATGGGAAAATTCGTCTGCGTACGGACTAGATATTGAAAATCCCCATTGTCAAAAGCTGCGAGGCTTTAAGGTAGAGCGAGGAGCCGTACTAGGGACGGTGCCGGTTTTAACTACCCTGCCGTTATGCTGCCGAAATTTTCAATAATATTCATGTGTTAGAATTATTTTCATGTGTTGAAACCATATTCATGTGTTGAAACTATATTTGTGTGTTGAATAGAAATTCATGTGTAGAATAAATTCTTTGAAAGATATAAATTACATTTTATCACATATATAGACTATATAAATTGTTCGTGTTTTAAAATAAATTGTTTTAACAATAAAAATCGCATTTTTATTATATATAAAAACTATAGAAAACATACATGTGTTGAAACCAAATTCATGTGTTGAATAAATTCTTTGAAAGAGAAAAATAACATTTTTACCTTATGTATGAACTATATAAAATAATCGTGTTTTGAAATAAATTGTTTTACAATAAAAATCACATTTTTATTAGATATATGAATTGTTAAAAATAGTGATGTGTTGAAATAAATATCTACTGGATAAAAATATCATTTTTATCAAATATATGAAGCAAATATGGTTTTGAAATCGAAGAATGGATTATATATATATATATATAATTAAATTAAATCGAATAACGAAGCTGTAGTTCGTATTTTGAAACCGTGATTTCAAACGATTATTGTGGGAGATCCGACCATCAGATTTTCCCGAAACCGAAACCATTAGGTTCACTTTGGAAATATTTTTCCAACGACACCAACTTTGTAAAGATCCAACGGTTGGATTGTCTGGAATGTTTAATTCAAATCTGAACAAAAATAGCGCCAGAATCGATTATATTTATATATATATATAATTAAATTAAATTGAATAACGACGCTGTAGTTCGTATTTTGAAATCGTACCTTCAAACGATTGTACTAGGAGATCCGGCCGTCGGATTTTCCCAAAACCGAAACCATTGGATTCGTTTTGAAAAGATCTTTCTAATGATATAAAATTTGTGAAGATCTAACAGATAGATTTTCAGATATGTATAAATCAAATCTGAAGAAAAACAGTGCCACGACCGCGTTATGGCCTAAAGCATCATTTGAATGAATTGGCTATTTTTAAATGAATAAAAATAGCGATAAATCGTTATAAAATATTATACACGATATGGAATGGAAATAAACCGAATTTACCGGGTTTATTGGATATTTGATGGTTGAATGTGTTTGGCGCGAAAATTACATTTAAGAACAGAATTATTGATGTCGAATAATTTAACCATTGAAATGAATTGTTTTAAATTCTAAATATACGTGAATTATTTGAAAAGGTCGAGTTAAATCTCATTTCAAATAATTGATCGGCGATAAGAAGTCGATGATGAAGACGGTGGTTGAAGACTGTAGATCTTCACATCGGTTGGATGATTACTGATTTCTTGATTGGGAGGCATCCCAAAATATAGATAATAAGTGGTGATCGTCCAGACATACTTGGAGATCGATGGATATGCGAGGTATAAGGTGCCTCCGGTTTCATTCAGACCCAGAACGAACTTGTAAATGGACTGTGTGTCTGACATTGGATTTTGTTCTATGCTGATTGATCTCTATTAAATATATATCTATTTGGCGGCAGAGAATTTATTCTCTTGCTTAACGCCCTTCTCTGAGACGTACGAGCTCAGAGGTTATATATCAATAGAAATCAGTCGCATGGAGTGAACTGCCTGTGTGGCATGCCTAAATGGCAAATGATCAAGGCTTTTGTTGAAAGCAAAGTCTTGTGGTTGATGATCAAAGCACCGCCTATGTGGCATAGCTTTGTGTATAACGTTAATTCGCGAGCCTCACACCCCGGTATGAACCAGAAATGGGAGAGGACCTCAGGGAGGACATGAGTTTCCTTCTAGCTAGCATGGTGTCAGTGACCTACCAGCCTTGACATTTTTATTATTTTCACCTGTGTGGTTGTTGGATTGCGAGGCACCTCGGATATATCAGTGACTATGTGGAGCTGATGGAGTCATAGGACTCATTTACGCTCCAAAGGGCGGGGAAACGCAGTGTTCAGGCATTTTAATCCACATCGGTGGACCGGCCCTGACGATCCAAAGTCTTGACTGAGATATGGGCTAGATTGTCTCGAATTCGGTAAGGACTATCTTTTGCCTTGGTTCTTGATGGAAATCCAATTTCCAAATACGACACTGTGCGGTTTTGATTGTATACCTATATATGGCGACATGATATATGGTACTCATGTCGTCTATGATTGATAGTTATGATTGAAATTGTTTTTGAAACATATAAACACTAGTAATAATATCAAATGCTTTTGTTTTATTCGTATCAAGCATATTTTGGCCATTATAAGGTAAAACTCTATCCTCCGGTTGGCATTGCATTGTGTGATGGGAACTAAGTCTTATAATGGCTTCATTTTTATAAAAAGCATTGAGATGTTTAAAAAGGTTTACTTGTTTTAAAGCATGGCAATCCAATGGAATAAACCCGTTTCGTGAAAGTAGTGTGGTCCTGTGATTGGCCATATTATAAAATATGTTAAGTAGATTTCTCATACCTGTCCCATGACTGACTCGTAGTTTGTTTCACTTGCAAACTCGGGTTCCCCTTTCTCTACACGGGCAGCCTTATATTCAGGTTTTAGCAGGATCTTTCTGATAGCTGGAGCTGAAGATGGATTCTATCATTTATCTCTTTTTATGCTGTTCAGCTCCTATTGTACATATTATGTTTTGTTTTCCGCTGTAGACATTTATGTATAGCTGAACTATATTTTGTACTAAGTATGATCCTGTATACTGTGTAACTCTGATGATTATGTTTATCCAGTGTATTCTATTGTACATTATCTGGTGTATTTAATTATTTATGTTCTGCTGTTACCTATTTATGTGTTATATTCCAAAGATTGCCCTTGCCACCGTCGTACAGGGGTTTTGGGGTCGTCATAATGCCTCATTAAAACTTTACTAAGAAAACCCAGTGGGGAAAAACTTAGCTAAGGAAAAAGAGTGCATTATAACATACTTATGGATGCTCCACCTGATTCAGTACTTTCCTCTGAATTCATATTCTTCTTTCAATAACTCAAATTGCTTACAAATACTTCTTAATGAAGTTTTTCTTTTAACAAGTTCATGTGCATTTCCATGCTTCGGGCATGTTTTCTTATTTAAAACGCCTTCCTTTTTTGATTTGTATGTTGCTAATATTCATTTATAAATACACTTCAGGTGCTTATAATTTTTTGTTTCAATCGGACTTGCATATGGCAATACATATTTGATGAATAAGACAACTTTCATTACTAAGCAGGAAGTAATCTACTCATCTTGAAGTTTATCAAGATTTTCATTGCAACAATACTTAGAAGAATGAAGTATATCAAGATTTTTCATGACAACAACACTAAGCAGGAAGTAATCTACTCAACTTGAAGTATATTAAAATTTTCATTACAACAATACTTAGAAGAATGTTGTAATCTATCATCCATGTTCTTTGTATTCTTTATAGTAACAAATGTTATTTCTGTCCTTCAGGAACTTATATATTATAATAAGTTTTGCATATTGCGGCTACCACTTCAATCGATATTAAGAGTTTCATTACAACAATTCTTGAAAGCAGGAAGTGATCTACTCATCATGAATTATATCAAGATTTTCATCACAACAATACTTAAAAGAATGTTGTAATCTACATTTCTTGCTCTTTGCGTTATTTATCACTAAAAACGTAATTTAAATTCTTCCGGAATTTGTATACTTTCATCGTTTATACCTTCAGGGTATTGTAAGCATTTTAAACACTTTCACCACTTTAATCAATTCAATTATCTCTGAAAATACAATTCTCATTGCACTTGACACTCTATGGTGCTTCAGTAACTTCCATGTGCTTTTGTCATTATATATATTTCTATTTTTATCTTATGAACTACAAGTTCATATCTTATGGACTACAGGTCCATATATCTTATTTAGGAGAATTTCATGATGGCCAATTATGTTTCTCTCTATGGGATTTTTAATCCATATATAAAAAGCGCTTCAT
Organism: Allium sativum; assembly: GCA_030737875.1. Classification (NCBI taxonomy): domain Eukaryota; kingdom Viridiplantae; phylum Streptophyta; class Magnoliopsida; order Asparagales; family Amaryllidaceae; genus Allium; species Allium sativum. The sequence goes on from CM060920.1 coordinate 253,620,207, forward strand.
TATTTATTAATTTATCATCGACGATTATTTCTTGTTAGTTCTATCCATGATTTATTGAGATCTCAAAAATTATCATGCTTTAGGTACCTAAACCACTTCTGGGGTTATTTTGACAATCATGTCATGGGTTTATTTCAAAGAACCCTTAAGTGTTTCTTCAGGAATACCTATCTCCTTTATTTTGCATCTTTATGACTTCCTCCAAAGATATTTTGATCTGACTTTTATACCACACTTTCAGCTATGCTTTACATATTTTGATCCTTCAAGGATTCAAATCCAATTCTATGGAGAAAGTCTATTAGGGACATAATTGATAATTTATGCAAGTAACTTAATACTTTGCATAATTCTATATGTTAACAAATATTTAACATTGATGATCCCTCTATCCTCCCCCTCAATGTTGACAAACATTGTCACATTAAATAATAAACTTTCTTTGTATTCTCATTTTTAATCCAATATTGCATTATAGCTAGCAAATACATTAGATGTATTTCAATTGTAGGAGGATAATGCTCTTATTAGTTGATAAGATGCATTCATATTGTATTTCTTATTCCCTTTCATTGATCTAGTAATTTGGAGGAATTTTCTATCATCTGAATATGCCATGACTTCAGGTCATTCAACATTGATGTCAATCGAATTTTTGAATTACTAAATAATATAGGCATAATTTTTAATATGAGCTCATAACAACTTCAGGTTGTCAATTAAATATTCACATATATGTGTATGTACGTGCGTCCACATATTACTTATGTAATTGATTTGCATATTCTCTCTCATTCGAGTTATCGGTTTTAGAACAAATTGTTTATAAGGTTCCAATCATAAATTTTTGCTTATCAAGAAATGTCAATGCGAATCATAAAGATCGTATCATAATATCCAAAACATCTTATTTGGAACTGTATTGAACTTCTGGTTCAAATAAAATACGTAAATAACTTCAAGTTGTTAATCAATATTAAACTTCTGGTTCAAATAAAATATATAAACAACTTCAAGTTGTTAAACTGTATTGAACTTCAGGTTCAAATAAAATATATAAACAACTTCAAGTTGTTTAAATTTATTCTTCAATACAATATGTAAATATAAATATATAAGCAAGATATAACTCATTTTGAAAATTGTGTAATCTTTGGATGCATTATAATTTTCGCATATGATGTGACTTCTTTAAGAAGTATAATGTTATTATTTCACTCAGTTTGAATAAAGTTTCAGGCTTTTAAATTATGAAGTATTTCAAATTCATTGATTAAGGAACTTCAAGTTCCTATGCATATATATAACATACATATCTATATCAATTTTATAAATTTATGATAAACTTCTGGTTCCCAATCTTTTAACATACTTCTATTTTATAAGATTTTACATTCTTACTAATTGTCAAGAATTCAAACTTGTAAACTTTATCAAAAAGTTTCCTTTTTTCATAATTCAAGACTTCTGGGCTCAGATCCGAGTTATACAACTTCTTCCATTACATTAGATATTAGTTGCCAAATACATCGAATAATAATATATACGACTATTCTTATTCCAAGCACAAACATACATTATCTAACTTACAATAATAAATGATTTTAATGCATTTATAATAATATGGCAATACAATATATATATTACCGTACAGTACATTTAATGCATTTATTATAAAAATAACGAAAATAACCATTATATGGTCTAAATATATGAATCAAATAAATAAATTTTACTTAAATCAATAGAATAAAATTTTGATCTAGCTACAGTATTGATCAACGACAAAACTGAAATAAATAATTTATAGTTATACTGCATTTCTCAATAATCAAATTTTCTAAAATACCATATATGTGCATAATATTCAATCGAGAATTAAGTAGAAATGCATAATTATAGAACCGAGATTTTACATTATTTAATATGAATGATTCTAAAAACTTGCATATCTATACATAAAATTAACAAATATAAAAATTACATGCTTTAGATTCAAATTATACAATCCATATATACATTTTTAGTTCTTTCTTTTTATGTCAAAATACCTCTTACCATTATAGAAACTGCAAGTTCTAAATTTTCCATTTTTATAACAAAAATTGCTTCTACATACACTTCAGGTGTGCTAAATTAAGATAATTATTTAAATCTTAGCTTATGGTCTTCGAGATTATATTTTTATATGCTATTCATATAAATAAAATCACATTGGAAAATATCAGAAATTTAAAATTACAATGCAGCGGAAAAATAATACATAACACAACTGAAAGAAATACACGGATACAGAGCTTTCCGAATATAGTTCCAACTGTAAATCCAAGATCTTGTGAATATAATAAATGTTTGGGTTCCATACCATGACACCACCCATATCTAGAAGGAAATGTCATGCACTCCTTGGGTCCCTTATCCCGTTTTTGACTCATACCAAGGTGTGAGGCTCGCGAATTAACGCTATATACAAAGCTAATATTAAATTTGTATCTTCATCTTTGATATTCGAAAATATTTCAATGAAAATTCTTTTATAGACATATCATAATATACTATCGCTTCTGGGATATTTCATAAACAACATTTATGGAGTTTCAATGCATATTTTCTTTTTTCTTTTTTAGGAAAATATTATGAACTTTTTGTCTACAAATATTTTATCACCTTTAATTGTAGAAATCTCTTCTGGAGATTAAACAGATCTCTTCTAAAGATATTTTAACATTTTCAAATATACAAATATCCTCTAAAGACATTTTGTTATCACTGCTTCTAGGATGAACTTATCTCCTCAAGAGAGAAATATATACAAACTATTGAAATGTCATATCAATATACAAAAATACATATCAAACCTTAAATGTATTAATAAAATCAGGTGCATTAAATATAAATAAGATTCAAGAGAGAAAAGAAATCACTACTTTTGGAGTGTATGATATTCTTTCAGGGAACATATCTTTTATTTATTTAATTGCAATGCAAAAAAAAAAAACTCTAACATCTCTTCTTGAATGTTGGATTTGCTACATAAAATTAAATCTCTAAAACATCTTTTTAAGAGATTAATATGCATACTATATCTTCTGGATATTCAGTTAATATAAACTGTACATGAAAAATGTCAGTTAGATGAAACCCGTTTTAAGATTTTCTATTGAATCCAATGTTTTTGTCACATATTATAATGTGAGTGTCTCTTTTAACTTCTTCTGGAAGTATAATCTTTTTATGTCACAACTTTTAAGAAAGCTTCGGGGTTCAATTTTTTTTTCAACATATGAACTTCATGTTCATATTATTTTAGATTCCAAAGAATTAATATACTTTATGATTTCATTTTTTTATGAACTTCAAGTTCCTCGTTTGCATATGAACTTCAGGTTCCTCATTTGAAAAAAAAATGTATATGAACTTTAGGTCATTTACATATGAACTTCAGGTTCCTCATTTGAAAAAAAAATTGTATATGAACTTCAGGTCATTTACATATGAACTTTAGGTTCCTCATTTGAAAGAATTGTTCTACATCATGAGTTTTCAATCTCACGTCCAGTGATAAATAAATATTGCTATTGAATTTAAATACTACATCATTATATTTTATACCCATAATTATGTTGGTAAACATTAAAAAAACATTTTTTTAAGAGATATTTTGTCTTTAGTCTATCCAAAAAACATTACATACAAAAAGTAATAGTAGATCGAAAAGGACAAAACTAGATCTACCTCTACATCATCGTTAATTTAAACATTACATATGTAATCAAATCTCCATTTGGATTTGAAAAACTCAAAATTAGATCAGCAAAGAATTGAAAGAATATATCTACACATATTTAGGATCAATATAGATAATTTGATCTAAAAAGTTAGATCCACTAAAATAGAATCTAAATCTGCAAAAACTGAAAAAGAAAAGAGATCTAGAAGTATGAACCACAACTAAGTAGAAGATACAACAAATTCATAGATGTAGATCTAGATGATTTCAAAACATTAAAAAACATAGCTCTAGTGGAATCTCGTGCTGATAACGTGTTATAAAATAAAACAGAAGGGATAATAAACAAGAAGCTATTAGAGAGAACAAAAAAAGATAGGGAAGGGACTTTTATTTATATTACTTCAAGTGTGTACAATTTTTATTACATTGGCTCCTTTATATATATGCATTGGAGCTTATGTTAGACTTATTCCCAAGATGTGGGACTAAATGGAATATGACAAGAGCATATTCACTCATATATATTACAACAACATTCACATATTTGTCCCAATCATTAAATTGGTAATAAAGGAATCAAATTAGTTTTACATGTAAATGTCAATGAATAACTTTTATTGTCTCATTGCACGCTTCTGTTTTACATGGAAAACCTTCAATATTCGTTATTGTTATTTTTATTATTTGCAAATCGTAATTTAATATTTTAATAAATTTTTCGCATATGCTGCACATGTATGTCAACAACACACCATTTTTTCATCTAATGCAACAATATTATTAGCATGTGCCACAGTTTGATTATTAGATATATTTCTTCTTGCTTATTTTATGATATATTGAAATATGTGTCTTTATATATTTCTTATTTTCTTTTTATGTTTTTATTGTTCTAGTTGTGCTGATGTTTAATTATATCATTTTCAGTAGGAAAAAGGTTGTTCTATACCAATCTATAGCTTAAATTTGCTTTTAAAATATAAATACACCGCACAATTAAACTTACAAATGAAAACGTGTTTAGACATAAACTTCACATTTGTATGTTTGATCTTGAACTTATTTATGAGTTGCTAGAGCGATTTGCAATTAAATTATTAGTTGTTAGAGTGATGTGTTGATATTTAACATTAATTATTTTTGGAAATGTGTGTTTTTCTCAGGAAATGTTCATTCAAGTTATGTCAATATTCACTGACAAATTAACATAGGAAACGTATTATTTCCTTAGATTATGCAGTAACAATTGACAATAACGGACATATGCAGATGAAGGAAGATTCATGCTTATGAGATAACTCATATTAACTAGTTGAACGTCTTGTTTATTGACTAATATTATTATAAAATTAAATATGTAGTGTTACAATTGCACTAAATGCAGTTTTTGGAGTCATTATTTTATTGAGTATGTAATAAAGCAAGACCTGGATGATGTATTTCAACTCCCATTTAAAAAATTACAAGATCAGATAAAATATGGTAAGTGTGATATAACATATGCTGATCCTGATTTACTTGTTGGAACTATCAAAATCAAGTTCTGTACTCGATCGGTTCTTTTTTCACTACATTAGCATCTAAAAGATTTTGGATATAAGATAACATCTTTTCTTGAATTTACATTTTTGGGTACAAGAATGATTTCGTAGTGAAGGGAGAAAAGAGAGGCTACTACGATTGTAATAATACAAACAGAGACCTACTATTAGAATGGTGCAGTTCATAGCATTTGCACCTACATTATTTCCACAAGAGTGTTGTTGTGATTTGTGACATGAAATCACATATGTTGATGGAGACGAGGCGTGGATGTGCTTGGCGATAATGGAGATGGAGCAAGGGCAGAAAGAAGGCAAGGAGGACCAGTTCTGTGCTATGTTTCAGCACAGACGTCTGAGAGATCTTCGTCAGACATTTGTGCCTATAGGGTTTTGAAACCCGATAGTGTGGACAGACGTCTGATCAATCTGGGTCAGACGTCTGACTTGTCAGGGTTTGGAACCCGAGAGCATGGACAGACGTCTGACATATATTGGTCAGACGTCTGAGCGGGTTTTCTGCGGTTTTGACTCGGTCTTTCTATGACTTATTCTGCAAGTAATGAAGGGGCAAATTGGGTATTTGTCTAGGCCTTCTATTCTTCTATAAAAGAAGCATCTAGGGTTGGATTAAAAGCATGGGATTGAGACCGAAATAATTAATTCAAGGGATCGCCGTCGTTCTTCATTGTTCTCCTTCTCCAACAAAAGTGTCAGTCATCTAGATATTCTTTCCCTTTCTTAATAAGGTTATTGATTCATGTAGTTTGTTTATTATTGGTTGTTGAACTAGTGAGTGTTAACAAAATTCGTTTTGAGAATCAATAAAGAGGGTGGTTGGGTTGAATATTTTGTGTTTGCGCGTGTGATTTCATATTTGTGTTTGTTTCCATAGAAATCATCTTTAAGTAATTGGATGAATAAGATCCTGGTCGTTTCCGCAAAGGCGCGGTTTTTCATAACAGTTGGTATCAGAGCTAGATCATCGCAAAGCTTAAAGTGATTTTGGAGTGAAAAAATCAATTTTTTTATGATGGATATGATGGCATTTCCGAAGATGACTGTTTTTTATGGAAGAAATTGGGGGATTTGGAAGCCTAAGATGGAGGATGTGCTTTGCCTCAATGATCGTCATGATCTGATTGATGGAGATGGGAAGAAGCCCTCGAGTGTGGGTGAGGGAAAGTGGAAGAAGATGGATAAGAAGGCTATTGCCTTGATTCAGCAGTACCTTGATGATTCGGTATTCCATCATGTGGCTAATTGTGAATCTGCGAAGGATTTGTGGGACGAGTTGGTATCTTTGTATGAGTCGAGGAGTGCTACAAATAAGGCTTTTCTGGTTCGAAAGTTTGTTCAGCTGAGACTGGATGAAGAGAAGTCTGTTGCAGGGCACCTGAATGAATTTCAAGATGTGATCAATCAATTGGCAAATCTGAAGGTCAATTTTGATGATGAGTTGCAGGTTTTTTTGCTGATGAGTTCGCTTTCAGAAAGTTGGGAGACTTTGGTTGTTTCATTGAGTAACTCCAATGCAGGTGGAGCCATCTCTTTGGAAACTGTTCGAAGCAGCCTTTTGAATGAGGAACTAAGGAGAAAAGGGTCGGGTTTTAAATCAGTTCAAGGCGAGGCCATGGTAGCAAAGGACTCGGGGAAAGATACAAGAAGGAAGAAGAAATGGGCTAATGGTAAAGGTGTTTGTTATTATTGTGGTAAGGAAGGTCACATACGCAAGAATTGTAACAACCCGAATTTTAATAACACGTTAAAAACAAGAAATCAAGGCAGAATTAAATTTTAAAATAAGAATCAGGGAAAACGGGTTGCGCCACTGCGTTCATCTCGAAATTCTGCTTGGAAAGAGTTCGAGTTTGCGAGAATCAGAGTCCGTATGAGGGAGATATGACCCTCCGAAATTTCAGAAATTTCAGAATTCAAAACAGTTCGGATTTCAAGTTCAAATTCGAATTTCAAAACCCAGACAGACTGGGCGGGAATTTTCCCGCCCAGCACCCAGGTCGACTGGGGAGTCGACTGGGCAGTCGACAACCCCAGGACCAGGTCGACTGCGCAGTCGACTTGGGTGTCGACCTGGTCCCCGAATCTGCTTTTGGGCCTGGGTGCATTCTGATGTACCTGGTCTTGTTTTCTACCTAGATTTGTTTACCTAATCCTATATAAGCAGCCTCTCACCTCATTCTCTCTACACCATTTCATTTTGTCCTTATGCTGCCTCTGAGAAAATGAATAAAATAATACATAAGTCCGAGACGAGGATATGCTGTTCAAGTCTTTCAAGAAGAGATTCAAATCTAGTTAGGGTTCAAGTAAAGATTCAACGGCTTCAAGCAACGACGCCTAGACCATATTTAATCAAATCAGAAGATTAATCAAGTTAGACGTTTCAACGCGACAACGAATCGATTTGTTCTCTCTTAGCCAATCAATGTAAGTTCTAGTTACTTTGAGATTTAAAATTGTTAATTGTGATTTGGACATGGAATGAAATTGGACCTAAGCTTGATTTTCTTTTAGATCGTTCTTGTCTCTTCTTGAATCTATGATTTTGGGTTATTTCTTATCGATTGAATCATGCGCATTCATGTTATTGGATCTAGTATTATTCAAATGCTAGATTGTAACATGAATTCTTGGATCTTAACCTGTGGGAATATTTCTATTCACGTTATAAATTGGAATTGGACCTATGTGTGACTTGAACATAAAACTATGCCTAAGCCTATGACTGAGAACATAAGACTATGACTATGCATATGACTGAGAACATAAGACTATGACTATGCATATGACTGAGAACATAAGACTATGACTATGCATATAACTAAGAACATAAGACTATGACTATGCATATGACCGAGAACATAAGACTATTGTCTATGACCATGACTTGGAAACTATTACATTTGATTTCCTATGACTATTAGAGTAGTTGCCTAGAACTAATTTGGGTAATTATCCATGACTATGGTGATTAACCGCTTATGATTCACTATGACTATTGTAGTTTATTATTCAAAACATTTCATGTCTATAATACTATCATGACGATGATATTGAATCGGTTTATTCACAAGTTTGGGACTATCATCTTATGCCTATCCTTATGTAAAACTTTATCATGATGTTCTTGATTATTCCCCTATTATGCTAGATCTGTAATCCTAAATGTTTTGGGATTATTATTCTATATGTCAGTGGTGTTGTAACCAATTATCTCAAGTTATATCATGCTAGTCTTGAAATCCCTTTTATCGCTTTATGCTCGTCCTTTCCGCCTATCATAGCTTGATGTTATTCGCTTATTTCTAGATTGGATTTGCTTGTAATTTAAATAGATTTACGTTTACATGCGATGGAAACACGATTGGATAGACTAGGCAAAACATGAATTGGTTATGAATATGAATCATTAACTTGATAATAGGCATAAGTGAAAACATGAAACTTGACATGAAACTCGCCATGAAACTAGACATGAACTTGACATGAAACTTGAACATGGACATGACATTTATAATGAACTAGAAAATGGCCAACTCGAGGTTGGGTTGAGTTTGCAGTGTAATTCTGCCCGGAACCGCCCGGCAAATCCAGTTACTGCAAACAATAGGATCCAATGTGGGTAGTTGGTCATATCGCACTTGAAAACCCGAGGTCAGACTGAGTTGTGGTGTAAATCTGCCCGGAACCGCCCGGCATATCCAGTGACCACAACAACAGGTCTGATGTGAGAGGTTAGGGTGCATTAATGAATTAATGACTTGATAAGGTTAAGTCATGAACCGCTTGAATATACTTAACCAATCTGACCCGATGACTTGATTGGGTTAAATCATGAACTGCTTGAATATACTTAACCAATTTGACATGATGACTTGATAGGTTTAAGTCAAGAACCGTTTGAATATACTTAACCAATTTGACACGATGACTTGATAGGGTTAAGTAATGAACCGCTTGAATATACTTAACCAATTTGATACGATGACTTGATAGGGTTAAGTCATGAACCGCTTGAATATACTTAACCAATTTGACACGATGGTTTGGTAGGGTTAAGTCACGAACCGATTGAACATACTTAACCAACTTGACACATGATTCATAGGGCCAAGTCATGAACTTGAACGACAACACTTAGCCAATTTGACATGACACGTAGACGGGTTAAGTCACGAACTTGAATGACCACACTTAACCAACTTGACATGCTAGACTGATGGGGTTAAGTCTCGAATTTAAATGACAATACTTAACCTGCTGGATGGAAACCCTAATTACGAGGTCCTTTTCAGCAGTAACCTACTAAATGTATCATGGTACCCTGGAACTAGGCAGGGTGGGGCACGATTACTGGGCTGATTGTAAGCGACCAGAACGACGGCTGCGTTGGTGCGCCATTGTAGGTTCAGGCGGACTATGGTCGTGCACATAGTCCGGAGTTGAAAAAGCAGGCATTGGGCACCAGTAGGTTTACATTGTGCGTGCTTGATTCGTGTCGGTGGTTGGCACCCTAGGGCTTGATACACCCTATGGTGGACCTAGCACAGGGGACTACATTCGTGATAGGGCCATATGACACAGACATATGAACGAGATAGGACTTGTAGGGAGCCGATCGACTAATAGATCGTTTCGTGGGACCAAGTAATGGGTCATTTCATGTCATTGGGCAAGGGATCATTTTATATTCAACACATGACATGGGTTGGGATACAAGTACGGGTGGTGCAGAGCAAATAGATATCATAGAAATGAGAAATCTTGCGAAGCTGGATAGAAATCTTGCGAAATTATACTTAGTTTATCTTGAATGGAAACCTGGTGATGTTATACTTGACAAAAACCATATGAGGTTATTCTTAGTTATCTTTCTTGTAGCTTATCTTGTCATCATGCTTATGTTTACTTTCAGTTTATTCATGCCATGTTATCTTTACCTGTTTTTATGCTGAAAGTCACTAGGACTTACTCAGTCTTTATGACTGACCCGTTTTGTTTCGCCTATTTTTCTTCCGTTTTCCCCCCAGGTTCGCAGGGTGGGAATACAGCTTAGTTCGGATCTTACCAAGCTCCAAAGCTCTTTCATGTACGGCTTGGATTTCTCTTGGTTATGGCTTGCTTTGTTGGGGGATGATTTATAACTATGGTTTTATGCTTCTTTACTATTGCAAGACAGATTTCTATGTAATTGACTTAATAACATTTTGATGTAAAAGGCTTTAGACCTTACTAGATTTTAAAGCAATGAAATTTGGGTTTTCCTTCCGCTGTTTTATTTATGTTCTGTCTTGTAATATTTATGTGTACGTTTACCTAGACAACACCCCTCCAAAGCTAGTGCATTCTCTTGTGAGTGACCCTGGTGGAGGTGGGGTGTTACATTTGGTATCAGAGCAGAAGGTTACCAGACTGGGCAAAAGCTTTTAAAAAACCTTCTGAAATTATTTTCAAAACGTTTACAAAGAAGCAAATTTTCAAGAAAACTTTGTTTTGATTAAAAGGCATATTCCCCAAAGCCATAAGCACTATCTTTTGATTCTCTCTTGAAACCTCTTCTCTCTCTTTTCACCATAGTTTCGTAGGTATCAACATATGTCGGAGGGCAAAGTAGTGCCCAACCTCCATCTGTAGCCGTAGTAGTTTTACTTGCGACTAATCTTATTTCAAGCTTTGTAGGGCTGTCGTGCGATGGAGGTAACTTTCGAGAGACTTGTCAACAAGCTATACAAGGATAGTAGGAACATAAAGAACACAAGCCTAAGAATGAGAAACTTGTTGAAATGGATTAATCCACGAAGGAGGAAAAAGGTGAAAGGAAAGAGGACAAAGTGAAAGAATAATAAAACCCATGACAAGAAAGAGTATCGTTAGTATAGTAAAAAGGGACATGTAGTTAAGTGTTATAGGACAAGAACAAGGGCAAAGAACAAGATCGTCGAGAGGGCAATTTTATGTTCTCACTACTAGTGTACCTAAGAGGGGTGGTAACGTTTCTGTTAAAGGTTTAGCTTGTCCTTTCTATCATCTCGCTAGAACTTTGTTTCTGTACATCGCATCCCTTTTACTCTGCTTCGATAGTTGAGTCTCTGCACCTTAGTACTAGCGTAGTAAAGGATCCCATTTTTTTGTGTCTCAAATCCTGTTGGGAAATCGGCTCACTTATTCATGACTTGTTTGGATTTGAGAATGTCTATGCTAAGTGTTGAGTTTAGAAGTAATACATTTTGGGGCTTGAAGGTGTCCGTTGGGTTGTCTAAACTCTTTGGGTTTTAAAGGATACGGGTTGGTTTTAGGAAGGGATTCCCTTGTGACCTAAAATGAGTCCATCATGCTTAGTTTCCTCAAAACGTATATTGGTTTGATTGAGTAATTCTTTGAGTGTCAGCCTGATGTTGATTTCGGTCTCCAGGGCTGGTGCTTAGGGAGTTCTTCTCCTAATCAGTATATATGTGACGTAGATTTCCGGTTTTGACATTGCCTAATGGGCACAAAGTTTTTACTTGCTTCTATTTTTCGATCCTATCTTGAGAACCTTAGGTAGAACCCTATGAATGTAAACATGTAATTGAAACATGTTATGATTGATGGTTGCAAGTGGCTGCTAGTGGTTGCTCGTGATTGCATAACACACATTAGGCACTAGATCGGCTCAGACACATTTTCATATTGCATATGCATGAGTGTTTATATTTGTTTATGGATGAGTTTGAATGTGTTATCATGTGAATGTTGCATATGGATGAATGGTTATGCACACATATAGTGTTTACGTGACTAGGATTATTTGCATATATATGGATTCATGGCACTTAACATATTTTGCATTAGAAAGACCAATCAGGCCTGATCATTTGCATTAGAGAAGGAACATATACACACACTTTCTGCATATGTTCATACAGAATTAGAAATCTATTAAGAACGATGGATGCCTGTGATTGATGATTGAGTAGATGGATGATAGGATGGTAGGACACATTCTTCTTAACTTGAAGATTTCGGGGGCGAAATCCTTTAAGGAGGGGAGAATGTAACAACCCGAATTTTAATAAAACGTTAAAAAAAGAAATCAAGGCAGAATTAAATTTTAAAATAATAAACAGGGAAAACGGGTGGCGCCATTGCGTTCGTCTCGAAATTCTGCTTGGAAACGAGTCCGAGTTTGCGAGAATCGGAGTACGTATGAGGGAGATATGACCCTCCGAAGTTTCAGAAATTTTCAGAATTCAAAACAGTTCGGATTTCAAGTTCAAATTCGAATTTCAAAACCCAGACAGACTGGGTGGGAAATTTCCCGCCCAACACCCAGGTCGACTGGTGAGTCGACTGGGCAGTCGACACCCCCAGGATCAGGTCGACTGCGCAGTCGACTTGGGTGTCGACCTGGTCCCCGAATCTGCTTTTGGGCCTGGGTGCATTCTGATGTACCTGGTCTTGTTTTCTACCTAGATTCGTTTGCCTAATCCTATATAAACAGCCTCTCGCCTCATTCTCTCTACACCATTTCATTTTGTCCTTATGCTGCCTCTGAGAAAATGAATAAAATAATACATAAGTCTGAGACGAGGATATGTAGTTCAAGTCTTTCAAGAAGAGATTCAAATCTAGTTAGGGTTCAAGTAAAGATTCAACGGCTTCAAGCAACAACGCCTAGACCATATTGAATCAAATCAGAAGATTAATCAAGTTAGACGTTACAACGCGACAACGAATCGATTTGTCCTCTCTTAGCCAATCAATGTAAGTTCTAGTTACTTTGAGATTTAAACTTGTTAATTGTGATTTGGACATGGAATGAAATGAAATTGGACCTAAGTTTGATTTTCTTTTAGATCTGTTCTTGTCTCTTCTTGAATTTATGATTTTGGGTTATTTCTTATCGATTGAATCATGCGCATTCATGTTATTGGATCTAGTATTATTCAAATGGTAGATTGTAACATGAATTCTTGGATCTTAACTTATGGGAATATTTCTATTCATGTTATAAATTGGAATTGGACCTATGTGTGACTTGAACATAAAACTATGCCTAAGCCTATGATTGAGAACATAAGACTATGACTATGCATCAGACTGAGAACATAAGACTATGACTATGCATATGACTGAGAACATAAGACTACGACTATGCATATGACTGAGAACATAAGACTATGACTATGCATATGACCGAGAACATAAGACTATTGTCTATGACCATGACTTGGAAACTATTACATTTGATTTCCTATGACTATTAGAGTAGTTGCCTAGAACTAATTTGGGTAATTATCCATGACTATGGTGATTAACCGCTTATGATTCACTATGACTATTGTAGTTTATTATTCAAAACATTTCATGTCCATAATACTGTCATGACTATGATATTGAATCGGTTTATTCACATGTTTGGGACTATCATCTTATGCCTATCCTTATGTAAAACTTTATCATGATGTTCTTGATTATTCCTCTATTATGCTAGATCTGTAATCCTAAATGTTTTGGGATTATTATTCTATATGCCAGTGGTGTTGTAACCAATTATCTCAAGTTATATCATGCTAGTCTTGAAATCCCTTTTATCGCTTTATGCTCGTCCTTTCCGCCTATCATAGCTTGATGTTATTCCCTTATTTCTAGATTGGATTTGCTTGTAATTTAAATAGATTCATGTTTACATGCGATGGAAATACGATTGGGTAGACTAGGCAAAACATGAATTGGTTATGAATATGAATCATTAACTTGATAATAGGCATAAGTGAAAACATGAAACTTGACATGAAACTCGCCATGAAACTAGACACGAACTTGACATGAAACTTGAACATGGACATGACATTTAGAATGAACTAGAAAATGGCCAACTCGAGGTTGGGTTGAGTTTGCAGTGTAATTCTGCCCGGAACCGCCCGGCAAATCCAGTTACTGCAAACAATAGGATCCAATGTGGGTAGTTGGTCATATCGCACTTGAAAACCCGAGGTCAGACTGAGTTGTGGTGTAATTCTGCCCGGAACCGCCCGGCATATCCATTGACCACAACAACAGGTCCGATGTGAGAGGTTGGGGTGCATTAATGAATTAATGACTTGATAGGGTTAAGTCATGAACCACTTGAATATACTTAACCAATTTGACCCGATGACTTGATAGGGTTAAGTCATGAACCGCTTGAATATACTTAACCAATTTGACACGATGACTTGATAGGGCTAAGTCATGAACCGCTTGAATATACTTAACCAATTTGACACGATGACTTGATAGGGTTAAGTCATGAACCGCTTGAATATACTTAACCAATTTGACACGATGACTTGATTGGGTTAAGTCATGAACCGCTTGAATATACTTAACCAATTTGACACGATGGTTTGGTAGGGTTAAGTCACGAACTGCTTGAACATACTTAACCAACTTGACACATGATTCGTAGGGCCAAGTCATGAACTTGAACGACAACACTTAGCCAATTTGACATGACACGTAGACGGGTTAAATCACGAACTTGAATGACCACACTTAACCAACTTGACATGCTAGACTGATGGGATTAAGTCTCGAATTTTAATGACAACACTTAACCTGCTGGACGGAAACCCTAGTTACGAGGTCCTTTTTAGCAGTAACCCACTAGATGTATCATGGTACCCTAGAACTAGGCAGGGTGGGGCACGATTACTGGGCTGATTGTAAGCGACCAAAACGACGGCTGAGTTGGTGTGCCATTGTAGGTTCAGGCGAACTATGGTCGTGCACGTAGTCCGGAGTTGAAAAACCAGGCATTGGGCACCAGTAGGTTTATACTGTGCGTGCTTGATTCGTGTCGGTGGTTGGCACCCTAGGTCTTGATACACCATATGGTGGACCTAGCACAGGGGACTACATTCGTGATAGGGTCGTATGACACAGACACATGAACGAGATAGGACTTGTAGGGAGTCGATCGACTAATAGATCGTTTCGTGGGACCAAGTAATGGGTCATTTCATGACATTGGGCAAGGGATCATTTTATAGTCAACACATGACACGGGTTGGGATACTAGTACAGGTGGTGCAGAGGAAATAGATATCATAGAAATATTTTAATGGTAAAGCAGAGAAATCTTGCGAAGCTTGATAGAAATCTTGCGAAATTATACTTAGTTTATCTTGAATGGAAACCTGGTGATGTTATACTTGACAAAAACCATATGAGGTTATTCTTAGTTATCTTTCCTGTAGCTTATCTTGTCATCATGCTTATGTTTACTTTCAGTTTATTCATGCCATGTTATTTTTACCTGTTTTTATGCTGAAAGTCACTAGGACTTACTCAGTCTTTATGACTGACGCATTTTGTTTCGCCTCCTTTTCTTTCGTTTTCCCCCCCAGGTTCACAGGGTGGGAATACAGCTTAATTCGGATCTTACCAAGCTCCAAAGCTCTTTCATGTACGGCTTGGATTTCTCTTGGCTATGGCTTGCTTTGCTTTGTTGGAACAATGGTTTTATGCTACTTTACTATTGCAAGACAGATTTCGATGTAATTGACTTAATAGCATTTTGATGTAAAAGGCTTTAGACCTTACTAGATTTTAAAGCAATGAAATTTGGGTTTTCCTTCTGCTGTTTTATTTATGTTCTGTCTTGTAACATTTCTGTGTATGTTTACCTAGACAACACCCCTCCAAAGCTAGTGCGTTCTCTTGTGAGTGACCCTGGCGGAGGTGGGGTGTTACAAGAATTGTTATGCTTATCAGAGGGATAAGAAGAAGGTTGCGGATGGTGATGGAAGTAATGAGTCACAGGCAGATATTGCTGCAAGTTCCATTAGTGATACTTCTAATGATGTCCTGTTTAGCTAAGTTAATCCTTGGAAGATGGATTCAGGAGCCATTTTTCACATTTGTAAGGGTGTGAAGTATTTCTCTTCTTATGAGAATAATGTCGACGTGATTAGAAAAACCAATGGAGTAGAGCTACCAGTTTTTGGTATTGGATCTACCCGATTTCGTATGCATGATGGTGTGGTAAGGGAAGTCTCTGGAGTATGACATGTACCCGTTAGTTCGCATAACCTCATTTCTCTCGGTCAGTTAGATCGCCGTGGTTGCACTTATGATACTTGAGATGGAGTTTTGAGAGTCATGAAGGATGGTCGCGTTGTGATGAGAGGTGTCTTGGAGGAAGGAAACCTGTATAGATTGGTTGGTTTTGTGGTCGACGGTGGAAGATGAGTGATGGTTGAAGAACCTAATCCACAGCAAGGTAGAGAAGTCAATTTGGTCACTGCTGATGTGCTAGATAGGGGTCTTTATTGTAACAACCCGTATTTTTAATAACCTGTTATAACATAAATTGAGGCAGAATTAAATTATAAAGTCTGAATCAAGGGAAACGGGCTATGCCATTGCGTTCGTCTCGGAAAAATACGCGAAATAGAGTCCGAGTTTTCGAAAATCGGAGTCCGTATGACCCAGTTAAGGCCCATTGAAGTTTTCAGAAATTTCTATGCTAAAAACAGATTTAAATTTCAAATTAAAAACAAGGATTAGGGCAAATTGGTGTCAGGCGGGAAAATTCCCGCCAGGGCCCCCATGTCGACAGGCATGTCGATAGGGGTCCTAGGGTGTCGACTGCCCTGTCGACAGAGGGTAGCCAGGCAATGTTGCCTGGCGCACCATTTTGAATTGAGCTGGGTTGTGTGGCTTGGTTCTAGAGAATTCCGAGATCTGACGGGCCAAAACTAACCTAGGGTTAATCCTAGGGCTAAAAACACTCTAATCTTCTATAAATAAGCTCCTAATCCTACCCTAAACCCTCATTATTCACTCTAGCAACCAAACTATGTCAAATTGAAATCTCAAATGGCCTCCACCTAAAAACCCTAGCCTCCACCCTCTTCATGAATCATTCCTATGAAGATTTTGATGTTCATACAAGCATTTCTAAGTTGTATGAATGATCATTAGCTTGCATACATCATCAAGTTGCAAGTTTTATTTGCTAAGCTAGTGTTTTTGGGTGTTTTCTTGTTGGAGCTTTGTTTTGGGGTTTTATGCTTGCATAAAAAGGGCTTCTCAATCTTTATTAGGAGATTTGTGTCTTCATAATAATTGTAAGCCCTCTTACCTTCATTTTAGAAACTCTAAAGTTAATATGTGATGAAAGTTGGGATTTTTGTATGTTTAATGAGTTATGCATGTTTATGCGAGTTCACTATGCTATGTTATGCATGTTTAATGAGTTATGCATGCTTATGTGAGTTCACTATGCTATGTTACACATGTTTGATGAAGTATGCATGTTTTGATTTGCAAGTTTAACAAGTTATGCATGTTTATGCAAGTTCACTAAGTCATGGTTTGCAAGTTTAACAAGTTATGCATGTTTATGCAAGTTCACTATGCCTTGATTTGCAAGTATGACAAGTTATGCATGTTTATGCAAGTTCACCAAGTCATGATTTGCAAGTTTAACAAGTTATGCATGTTTATGCAAGTTCACCAAGTCATGATTTGTAAGTTTAACAAGTTATGCATGTTTATGCAAGTTTACTAAGTCATGGTTTGCAAGTTTAACAAGTTACGCATGTTTATGCAAGTTCACCAAGTCATGATTTGCAAGTTTAACAAGTTATGCATGTTTATGCAAGATCACCAAGCCATGATTTGCAAGTTTATTTAGTTATGCATGTTTATGCAAGTTCACTATGCCATGTTATGCATGTTTGACAAGTTATGCATGCTTATGCAAGTTCAAAATGACATGTTGTGCATATTTGACAAGTTGTGCATGTTTATGCAAGTTCCCTATACCATGTTAGGCAAGTTTAACATGCTATGCACGTTTATGGTAATGTGCAAGTTCACTATGCTAAGTTGTGCAAGTCTAACATGTTATGCATGTTTGTTGCGATATGCAAGTTCATCATGTATGTTATGCCAAGTTCCCTCTTCCTATCCTTTATACGTTATTACGAATATGTAAGCGATAGAATGACGTTGGGGGGTTTGGGTAAACTTAAAATACATGAAAATATAAGATTGGGAATTTACCTATTAAGTTAGGTCTACCCCTTGGGAATTTACCTATTAAGTTAGGTCTACCCAAGTAATTGTTGACTTGTAATTATGTTTTGAAATAAAGTGGACATGACACTTAGAAAACATAAGTGTGGCCAACTCGAGGTTGGGTTGAGTTTGTAGCGTAATTCTACCCGGAACCGACCGGCTTAACTAGTGGCTACAAACAATAGGACCCAATGTGAGAAGTTGGTCATGGGGTGCCAAGACCCGAGGTTAGACCAAGTTGTGGTGTAAAGCTACCCGGACCCGCCCGGCCTAACTAGTAACCACAACAAGGTCTAATGTGAGAGGTTAAGGTGCATTAAATTAATTAATGCCTCATGATTAGGGTTAAGTTAGGGTCCACTAATACTTAACCAATTTGGGGATTCGAGGGATTGAAATGGGGTTAAGTGGTGAACCGTTGGTTGCACTTGACTAGTTTAATCCATGATTAGTGAAGGGTTAAATCACACTTAACCCTCTTGGGAAACCCTAGCAACGTGGTCTCTTCTAACAGTAATCCCAGTTTGGTATCGTTCACAACCCTAGAAGCTAGGCTAGGGCGGGGCACGATTACTGGACGGATGTAAGCGACCAAAAGGCGAGGGCCGAGTGGTACAGCGGTGCGGGTCCAGGCGGGCTACGGACGTGCACGTAGTCCGGTGTTGGACAAACTCGAGGCACGGGTACCAGTAGGTTAGGGTTGTGCATTATTGCTTAAGTGTCTGGGGTTGACACCCGAGGGCTTGATACACCCAAAGGTGGACCCAGCACAGTCTAACTACAACCATATGTGGGCCGTATGGACACCAACACTTGACGTGTTAGGTTTATAGGGAGCCGATCGATTAGACCGTTGGGCTGGACCTTGTATTAAGGTCACCTCATGTTATTGGGCCAAAGTTTGGGCTGAGGGATCAATACCTGTTATGTTAGTTTGCTAGTACACTGTGGTGCAAAACTAAACCTTGTCTATGCGATGACACCTCTACCTATCTTGTAGTTAATTTATCATGCTAGTATGTTGTTATCTATGATCATCTCAGTTTCCATCATGTTGTTAACTTTATTAGTTTATAGACTGATCGTAGCAGGGCTTACTCAGTCTTTTTGACTGACCCGTTTTCTTTCGCCTCTTTTCTTCCGTTCCCCCCCCCCCCAGGTTCTCAGGGAGGGAATACAGGAGCCTAGCTTGGATCTTAGCTGCTTTCTTGGATAGCTCATGTATGCTTTGGGCTTGAGCTCGCTATGGTTTTTCCACTTTGGGGATAGCTACTTTTATGTTTTCTTTTTCAGTTTCAGTTTCAGATGATGTTATTTCATGTACTAGACTTGTTTATTTGGGAAATTGACATTTTGATGTACCAGACTTGTGTTTTGAAATAGTTTAAAAATCTTCCGCTGTTTTATCTACTTACCCTGTTTATTTACATATATATATATGTCATGTCCTGCCTTGCTATATCATTATGCATGTTTACCTTGTTTTAAAACGCCCCACCAAAGTCAGAGTCGCTTGAAAGAGCCACCCTGGCGGAGGTGGGGTGTTACATTTGGTATCAGAGCCTATGGTTTACGAGAAGGGATAAAAAGGTTTTTAAAACTTTTGAAAAACTATTTTCAAAACCAAGTATAAAGTATTCTCCAAGGAAAAGTCTAGTTGTTTTTAAAAGACTATTCCCCAAAAGCCATTAGCACTATCCTTTGACCCCTCGTTTGAACTCTTTTCTTTTCGTTTCCAGCATGTCTGATAATCTCGTCTTACCCGAAGGAGTAACAATACCCGATTGGTTTCGTCGGTACTTGGAAGTCACGGCACCAGTCCCGGGTGTCTCTAATGTTGTCTTTCCAGTCGAGGCCGCTGTTCCTCCTCTTCCTCCCGTAGCTGATGTTCCTCTTCCCCCTCAGCCTCCACAAACGGATTTTGCGGAAACTTGTAAGAACTTTAAGATGATGGGTGGCAAGAATTTTAGTGGAACAGAGACTCTTGTAGAGGCAAGGAATTGGTTGAAAGAGACCGAAGATCTTTTAGCCACCTTTGATATAGGTGACCGCAGGAAGGTTTTGTTAGCAGTATGGTTGCTAAAGGAAGAAGCTGCACGTTGGTGGGTAGTCACCACCGCTACTAGGCCAATTAAGACTTGGGATGATTTTAGGGGAAGGTTTGGACTGAGGTTCTTATCACTGAAGCAAGGGGACATGACTATTAGGGAATACATAGATAAGTTTAATCAACTGGCTCGTGTCGATATAGACTTGGTTAATACAGCTCAGAAGAAGGCCCTACACTTTGCTCTAGGATTAAACGAGCCATTACATGGTTTGGCCATATCTCATATACCCTTGGGGGCGACTTTCGAGAATTTGGTGAATTTGGCCCTACTTCAAGAAGAAGATAACAATGACAAGAAAGAGGGCAAGGCGAGTGAGTCTCCAGGCAAGAGAGTAAATTCCGAGAAACGGGGCAAGAATAACAACAACCTCAAAGACAAGCCAAGAGAAAATAGGAAATGTAACTTCTGTGGTAAAGTTGGACATATAGCCAGGGAATGTAGGAAGAAGGAAAAGAGAAAGCGGGGCGAATGCTTTCATTGTGGTGAGTTTGGACATCTCAGCAAGGATTGCCCGAGGAAACAAGGGCAAGGTCAGACTCAGTGTGCAGGACTATCTGGAGGGCGAGTTCATCCCCTCAGCGCCGTTCTTCCAGCTTATGATAGAGGTAGTGTTTCTGTTGAAAGTCTTGTTTACATTTTCTGACTTTCCCTGTTTGTACTTTGATTGATTCTGGCGCATCGCATAGTTTTATTTCATCTGATCTAGTTGAAAGTTTGCACCTAAGTACTAGCCTAGTTGATGATCCCGTATATGTTTCAAATCCAATTGGGGGTTCTGCCCGTTTGTCTGTGGTCTGAGTGGATTTGAAAATTTCTATCTTGAGTATAGAATTCTCGTGGGATGTTTATATTCACGGTTTCCGGGGATATGGGTTGGTTTTGGGCATGGAATGGTTGTCCTGTTTTGGAGCCATTCTGGGTTTTTGTATATAGGGTTGTGAGGCTCATGACTCGCCTCGGTAATACCCTAGAAATTTCTAGCAACCCTATGGGTCCCGTCATGTTATGTTATCTTGAATCCCTCAACTCGTCTATCGATAGTTTGCAATCTGTGAGGGTGGTCCGAGAATATCCTGATATCTTGGGGGAAAGTAAAGGGGTTACCCCTAGACGAGGGATAGATTCCCGCATTATCTGGTTGGTAATACCAAGCCAGTTTCGTGGCCGGTTAGGCACATGACCTCACGAGATGAGAGTTAAGAAAGCAAGTCAAGGAGTTGCTTGAGAAGAACTTCCTGAGACGAAGCCTTTTCGAGTAAGGTGCTCCAGTAGTATTCGTTAATAATGTGGACAGTTTGCTTCGTCTATGTGCTGATTATCGTGAGGAGAATAGACAACCGTTATCAAGGGTTGATGATTTGTTTGATCAGCTTGTAGGAGCATCTGTTTTCTTTTGATCCAGCTACCAGATTCCATCAGCTTAGGAGGGCTGAGGATGGAATTGACAAGACTGAGTTTAGGACTCTAGATGGATTTTTGGAATGGCTAGTCATGCTATTTGGTTTGACTAAGGCACCCGCATATTACGCGAACTTGATGGGTAGGGTGTTTAGGGAGTCCTTGAACAAGTTTGTCGTGGTCGTCGTAGACGATATTCTGATCTCCTTAAAAGAACAAGGAAGAGCATGCTAGACATCTCAAGGAGGTGATGGATACGCTTAGAGCCACCGGTTGAAGGTCAAGTTCTCCAAATGCCACTTTGGAGGAAAGAAGTTGGATTTCTTGGGCACATAGTTCCTAAGAAGGCTTAGCGGTGGGTTCCGCTAAAGTGGCTGCGGTTTAAGACCGGAAAGCTCTGAGAAGGGCAATTGAAGTAAGAAGCTTTCTCCGTTTGGCTAGTTAGTTAGCATTCCCTGAGCTTAGGCTTACTCTTCTGGATCAAGAAGGGGGTTTTCACAGGAAGAAGACCCACAGTTGGTCAAGAACATGGACCAATTGATTCGAGGCGAGATGTTAAGTCACCTCGCTAGATATATTGTAGATGACAAGGGATGACTAAGGCGCGATGAGAGATTATGTGTTCCTCGAGTGAAAGGCTTGGTAAAGAAGGTTTTTGAAAAATGCGCATCACTCGAGGAGGTGGCCGAGTTGGTCTCAGGGTGCATGTTGTGCCACCAGGTTAAGGCCAAGTCATAGAAGCCCGGCGGGCCATTACCTCCATTGGAGGTTCCGCAAGGGAAAGTGTGAAAACATCTCGATAGATTATGTGGATAGATTACCTAGATCAAAGAAAGGGAATACGGGTAGGTGGGTCATAATAGGTAGACTCACGAAGAGTGCTCATTTCAGTCCGGTGAAGAGCGAGAGGACTGCATCATGGTTAGCAACGGTTTACCCTCAAGAAGTTGGCCAGTCTTGAAATAGCCTACAGGAAGCCATGAGTAGGCAACTGAATCTAGGTATGGCCTATCACTCATAGGCGGATGGTTCATTTCGATTAAGCATGAGTTATAGAAAATCACGTTTATAAGGGCAATTAGCAACGTGGATTGGTATTTTCAAGAAAAGTTCTGCTACGTGAAATACTGTATAGTAAGTGGACGAGATCCAGGATTCACTAGTGAATTTTGGAGAACTTGCATGAAATCATGAGGTTACAGTTATGTTTAAGCCAAGTATACAGAAAGAAGAATAAGTGGAAAAGAAAGACGAGAGGTGATAATGAAATGAGTTCCAACTCGGATTTGGGAAATAGGAGTTAGGAAGCCAAGAAACCATGAAGTAAAAGACGGTCAAAGCACAGTGGAGTTAAGCTCAAGGAAAAGTGACTAAGAAGAGTGAAGACTAGATACACGCATCATATCTTTGTAGGAGTGCATCCTTGATCCTTGTTTTCCTGGGGAGCTTGCTTGCAAGTTATCTTTTGAATATATCCTCTCGGTCCCATTCTCGAACTTATTTCTGTTGTAAACTCCATAAGGGGGTTATGACTCATCGGTTAGTGCTATATGTTAGAGTTTGAATGGATTTCTTGTAGTCCGAAAAGGAGTTCATCTAGTTTACCGTGTTTATCTTGTCATGAGAACCTTAGGTAGAAACCCTTTGGATGAAACATGTGTTTGAGACATGTTATGTTTGATGGTTGCAAGTGGTTGCAAGTGTTTGCAAGTGGTTGCTCGTGGATGCATTATACACAATTAGGCACTAGATCGGCTCGCACACTCCTCATATTGCATATGCATGAGTGCTTACACTTATTCATGGTTGAAACTTGTTGTGCTACCACATGGATGTTGCATATGGATGAATGTTATGTGCACTCATATAGATACTATGAATTATGTTAGGAATTTGCATACATATGGATTCATTTCACTAACATACATATGCATTAAGGAGGTTTACTGTATCAGTAACCGCCTGATCTTTGCATTAGATAAGACATACATATGCATTAAGGAGGTTTACTGTATCAGTAACCGCCTGATCTTTGCATTAGATAAGTACATATACACACACTTTTGCATATGTTCATACCACATTTAGAATCTTGTAAGGACAATGATTGCTCGTGGATGATGCTTTGAGTAGATGGATGATTGGATGGTAGGATACGTTCTTCCTAACTTGAAGATTTCGGGGACGAAATCCTTTAAGGAGGGGAGAATGTAACAACCCGTATTTTTAATAACCTGTTATAACATAAATTGAGGCAGAATTAAATTATAAAATCTGAATCAAGGGAAACGGGCTATGCCATTGAGTTCGTCTCGGAAAAATACGCGAAATAGAGTCCGAGTTTTCGAAAATCGGAGTCCGTATGACCCAGTTAAGGCCCATTGAAGTTTTCAGAAATTTCTATGCTAAAAACAGATTTAAATTTCAAATTAAAAACAAGGATTAGGGCAAATTGGTGTCAGGCGGGAAAATTCCCGCCAGGGCCCCCATGTCGATAGGCATGTCGACAGGGGTCCTAGGGTGTCGACTGCCCTGTCGACAGGGGGTAGCCAGGCAATGTTGCCTGGCGCACCATTTTGAATTGAGCTGGGTTGTGTGGCTTGGTTCTAGAGAATTCCGAGATCTGACGGGCCAAAACTAACCTAGGGTTAATCCTAGGGCTAAAAACACTCTAATCTTTTATAAATAAGCTCCTAATCCTACCCTAAACCCTCATTATTCACTCTAGCAACCAAACTATGTCAAATTGAAATCTCAAATGGCCTCCACCTAAAAACCCTAGCCTCCACCCTCTTCATGAATCATTCCTATGAAGATTTTGATGTTCATACAAGCATTTCTAAGTTGTATGAATGATCATTAGCTTGCATACATCATCAAGTTGCAAGTTTTATTTGCTAAGCTAGTGTTTTTGGGTGTTTTCTTATTGGAGCTTTGTTTTGGGGTTTTATGCTTGCATAAAAAGGGCTTCTCAATCTTTATTAGGAGATTTGTGTCTTCATAATAATTGTAAGCCCTCTTACCTTCATTTTAGAAACTCTAAAGTTAATATGTGATGAAAGTTGGGATTTTTGTATGTTTAATGAGTTATGCATGTTTACGCGAGTTCACTATGCTATGTTATGCATGTTTAATGAGTTATGCATGCTTATGTGAGTTCACTATGCTATGTTACACATGTTTGATGAAGTATGCATGTTTTGATTTGCAAGTTTAACAAGTTATGCATGTTTATGCAAGTTCACTAAGTCATGGTTTGCAAGTTTAACAAGTTATGCATGTTTATGCAAGTTCACTATGCTTTGATTTGCAAGTATGACAAGTTATGCATGTTTATGCAAGTTCACCAAGTCATGATTTGCAAGTTTAACAAGTTATGCATGTTTATGCAAGTTCACCAAGTCATGATTTGTAAGTTTAACAAGTTATGCATGTTTATGCAAGTTTACTAAGTCATGGTTTGCAAGTTTAACAAGTTACGCATGTTTATGCAAGTTCACCAAGTCATGATTTGCAAGTTTAACAAGTTATGCATGTTTATGCAAGATCACCAAGCCATGATTTGCAAGTTTATTTAGTTATGCATGTTTATGCAAGTTCACTATGCCATGTTATGCATGTTTGACAAGTTATGCATGCTTATGCAAGTTCAAAATGACATGTTGTGCATATTTGACAAGTTGTGCATGTTTATGCAAGTTCCCTATACCATGTTAGGCAAGTTTAACATGCTATGCACGTTTATGGTAATGTGCAAGTTCACTATGCTAAGTTGTGCAAGTCTAACATGTTATGCATGTTTGTTGCGATATGCAAGTTCATCATGTATGTTATGCCAAGTTCCCTCTTCCTATCCTTTATACGTTATTACGAATATGTAAGCGATAGAATGACGTTGGGGGGTTTGGGTAAACTTAAATTACATGAAAATATAAGATTGGGAATTTACCTATTAAGTTAGGTCTACCCCTTGGGAATTTACCTATTAAGTTAGGTCTACCCAAGTAATTGTTGACTTGTAATTATGTTTTGAAATAAAGTGGACATGACACTTAGAAAACATAAGTGTGGCCAACTCGAGGTTGGGTTGAGTTTGTAGCGTAATTCTACCCGGAACCGACCGGCTTAACTAGTGGCTACAAACAATAGGACCCAATGTGAGAAGTTGGTCATGGGGTGCCAAGACCCGAGGTTAGACCAAGTAGTGGTGTAATGCTACCCGGACCCGCCCGGCCTAACTAGTAACCACAACAAGGTCTAATGTGAGAGGTTAAGGTGCATTAAATTAATTAATGCCTCATGATTAGGGTTAAGTCAGGGTCCACTAATACTTAACCAATTTGGGGATTCGAGGGATTGAAATGGGGTTAAGTGGTGAACCGTTGGTTGCACTTGACTAGTTTAATCCATGATTAGTGAAGGGTTAAATCACACTTAACCCTCTTGGGAAACCCTAGCAACGTGGTCTCTTCTAACAGTAATCCCAGTTTGGTATCATTCACAACCCTAGAAGCTAGGCTAGGGCGGGGCACGATTACTGGACGGATGTAAGCGACCAAAAGGCGAGGGCCGAGTGGTACAGCGGTGCGGGTCCAGGCGGGCTACGGACGTGCACGTAGTCCGGTGTTGGACAAACTCGAGGCACGGGTACCAGTAGGTTAGGGCTGTGCATTATTGCTTAAGTGTCTGGGGTTGACACCCGAGGGCTTGATACACCCAAAGGTGGACCCAGCACAGTCTAACTACAACCATATGTGGGCCGTATGGACACCAACACTTGACGTGTTAGGTTTATAGGGAGCCGATCGATTAGACCGTTGGGCTGGACCTTGTATTAAGGTCACCTCATGTTATTGGGCCAAAGTTTGGGCTGAGGGATCAATACCTGTTATGTTAGTTTGCTAGTACACTGTGGTGCAAAACTAAACCTTGTCTATGCGATGACACCTCTACCTATCTTGTAGTTAATTTATCATGCCAGTATGTTGTTATCTATGATCATCTCAGTTTCCATCATGTTGTTAACTTTATTAGTTTATAGACTGATCGTAGCAGGGCTTACTCAGTCTTTTTGACTGACCCGTTTTCTTTTGCCTCTTTTCTTCCGTTTCCCCCCCCAGGTTCTCAGGGAGGGAATACAGGAGCCTAGCTTGGATCTTAGCTGCTTTCTTGGATAGCTCATGTATGCTTTGGGCTTGAGCTCGCTATGGTTTTTCCACTTTGGGGATAGCTACTTTTATGTTTTCTTTTTCAGTTTCAGATGATGTTATTTCATGTACTAGACTTGTTTATTTGGGAAATTGACATTTTGATGTACCAGACTTGTGTTTTGAAATAGTTCAAAAATCTTCCGTTGTTTTATCTACTTACCCTGTTTATTTACATATATATATATATGTCATGTCCTGCCTTGCTATATCATTATGCATGTTTACCTTGTTTTAAAACGCCCCACCAAAGTCAGAGTCGCTTGAAAGAGCCACCCTGGCGGAGGTGGGGTGTTACATTTATGTTGATGATGCTCAAGGGATCCGGAGTGATCACGAAAGGAGCTCAGATCAAGTGATAGATGGGTGTCGATGCAGAAAATCCACAAAGGTGGAGATCCTTGTGGTATTACAAGCACTATTAGACCGTTAGTATTACATGGTACATCTCGAGGGGAAGATGCATCTTTGGCAGGCGGTGGGTTGTGTTTGTAATGGTTTAATTGAGAGTAGGTGTCGTTGAAAGAGCTAAATGACCTGTGTGTTAGAAGATCATTTTGATGTGATGCGATTTCATATCAAGGTGGAGTGTTGTGATTTGTGACATGAAATCACATATGTTGATGGAGATGAGGCGTGGATGTGCTTGGCGATAGTGGAGATGGAGAAAGGGTAGAAAGAAAGCATGGAGGAGCAGTTTTGTGCTATGTTTCAGCATAGATGTCTGAGAGATCTTAGTCAGACGTCTGTGCCTACAGGGTTTTGAAACCCAGGAGTGTGGACAGACGTCTGACCAATCTGGGTCAGACGTCTGACTTGTCAGGGTTTGGAACCCGAGAGCATGGACAGACGTCTGACATATATTGGTCAGACGTCTGAGTGGGTTTTCTGCGGTTTTGACTTGGTCTTTCTATGACTTATTCTACAAGTAATGAAGGGGCAAATTGGGTATTTCTCTAGGCCTTGTATTCTCCTATAAAAGCAGCATCTAGGGTTGGATTAGAAGCATGAGATTGAGACCGAATTAATTAATCCAAGAGTTTGTCGTCATTCTTCATTGTTCTCCTTCTCCAACAAAAGTGTCAGTCATCTAGATATTCTTTCCCTTTCTTAATAAAGTTATCGATTCTTGTAGTTTATTTATTGTTGGTTGTTGAACCAGTGAGTGTAAACAAAATTTGTTTTGAGAATCAATAAAGAGGGTGGTTGAGTGGAATATTTTGTGTTTGCGCGTGTGATTTCATATCTGTGTTTGTTTCCATAGAAATCATCTTTAAGTAATTGGATGAATAAGATTCTGGTCGCTTCCGCAAAGGCGCAGTTTTTCATAACAAGTGTGTCAAGGATTGATCATGGCCTTACCTGTCCTTTTCAGTGAATTTTAAGCAGGGGATCTTGGAACGCCAATCGAGAGTATCTATGACTGCAAGCTTTTGAATGTGTTTCCTATTTTAATTTAAATATTATTCTTTAATTAAAACAGCAATAATAAGAAATTAATCATGTTTTGTAGGAAAAGATTAAAAAAATTGAAGGTGTTTCACAATTGAGCTCGCCGGTTAATTATAGAGAAGATGCATTTGCACAAGTGTAAGGGCAAGAAAGACCGGGTCGACATAGAGCGATGGAAAGAGGCATGAGTCTTTGAAGAGCAACTTTATCGCAAGTTAAGGATAAGCATACACTGCAACTTCAAAATAAAGTGTCCGACTTAGAGAAGAAATTTCTGCAACTAGAGAAAAATCAGGTAAGAGTTTTCATTACATTTTGATCACTTGTTTTTGTTCAATTGTTTTGTGTCTTGCCTTGTGTTTTTTTTATTTTGTTCTCTGTTTAATATTTGTGTTATTTTAAAAAACAGTTTATTTTGCATTCTCTTGAAATTAAATGTACTAAAAATATGCACTGCTAACGTGAAATAAAAAAGTGCATAGCGTAGTGAAAATAGGTGGAAGAAATATGCTAGACATAGCCTAGTATGAGATTAGACATTTATAGCTTGTACCACGCAAGATAGGTGCAAGAATTTAAGTTAAAAATAAATCAAATGATATTTGTACTTGTAGTTAATTTCTAACCATAACGATCACTGTCCAAAACACTAGTATGAAAACAACATCACTCAACTTCAAGTCATACTTCATTCGGAAAGATAAATAAAAAAATACGAACGATAACGTATAAAGATAAAATCAAAAATATTGTATAAAATAAAAAACTTAAAAGATAAAACTAGGAATGTATAAGAAAAAGCCAAATCAACTGAAATTTAAAATATAATTTAGAGCGTATATCTTTGTTGAAATGATTTCAATGAATAAATTTTTTTTTTTGAACAAGAAAAAAAATTGGCCCAAGGCCCAACAGCCGAATCGGGTATACAACCCATTACATCACGACATAAAACAACTCCCTTTCTCTCTAATCCCTAACCCTAGCCGCCTCTCAGAAAAACAAAAAAATGGCAGACGGAAAGGGAAATCGCCCATAAGAATGGCAAAGCAAATCGTCATGGTGGGTTCCAGACTTCGTCTTCGCACTTGTTGGTCTCCACTGAGGTGCGAGGTTTCAGGAAGACGTTTCTATTCCAAGTTTCAGCTTCAATCTCCTTCTTATCGTCAGATCTGAAGTCTCTGGTACTAATAAAGCTATCGTTTTCCCTTCTATGTCTGTTTGAGCTTCGAGCTTCCTTCGCTTCTCTAGATCCACTGCTTTCTCCATTACTCCAGCAAGATAAGTGATAAATCTGACCATTAAGCTCGCTTTTGTAATGATTTCTTTCTATTCTAGCTAGAAACTGATATGATTGATTTCCATCTTTCTTATTTGGAGAGGTAGAAGTATCTGGATCACTGCTGGTCTGGCTATGAATCCCCTTCTCTGTAGCATGTAAGTTATTTACATCGGAAACCATTTTATAAACAAAACACGCAGTGTTATTATAACTATCCTGTTTACTTCCCTTTATAATCAGGTTGTTACAAAGATTGGGATAGCTGTCACCAGGAAGGACGCCAGAAAGATCTTCTGTTTCTCTGTAATCTGAATTAGTATCAAAAAACCATAAGGATTAACTGTGTGACTTCCATCAATCCTTTCCAGGCTACTTGGATCTCTGCTGGTTGGTATTTGACCTCTATCCTCTGCAATTGGTAAGTGACCCAGATTACTATTCCTATTAGAACTTATAAAACTATATTTTGAGTAATAATTCTGTATACTTCCCTTGCAGATACTATTATTGTAGAGATGGGTGGATCTGCCTCCAGGAAGGATACCAGTAGCCCCAGCTTGATGTTTGCTGCCAGTATCATGGAGAGTATGTCTTTTATTGCTGAACTTGCAATTGAGTATGAAATCCTCAACTTGATTATCTAAGCTAGCATCTTTTTCAGATTGATTGTAGATGCTGTCATGCCTGTGCAAACTAAGTTTTTTCATAATAACCTGACAGTCAGATAAAATATAGCTCAAAAGTTGGGAACTACTAGTAACTTTATTAGTGTGAAGTCTCTGATTCCTTTCTTTCCAAATGTAAAAGACAACAGCTGTTAACATAATACAAGCTTTCTTAAATAAAGAAGACTTGGGATTCAAAGTTTTCAAAATATAATCTATGCTACTCCTAATATCTAGGGTAGGAATAGAATTATTAAACCCTAAAGAACATTTAATATTGAACCATATGAACTGGGAGAAAGGGCTGTCAAAAACCAAATGGTTGGAGCTTTCTATATCATACTTGCAAAATAAGCAATGCTTGTCAGAATTAGGGTTCCATTTGCAACACCTATCTCTGGTTGGTAGTTTATTTTGTAAAGCAAAATAAGTACAATGGGCCATTTTGGGATAGTTAGATTTGCACCAGATCACCTTGTGCCAGTCCACTTCTGTTTATTCTCCCCTAAGAAACTCCCTTTTTTTTTTGAATGAAAATTTACCTTTTGAGCAAAATTTCCATTCCCATGCATCCCTTGGTCCACTCTTATCAATACTAATTTTCTGAATGGCATTTTTAAAAATGACTGCAGCTGAACTGTTTTGAAAGTTCCAATTGTTATTTAAACTAATTTTTTGAACTTTATCAGTAACACCACCTAGTAAATATAAATTATTCTAGCCAAGTAAGTCAACAAGAGAATTACCATGTATCCAGGGGTCAAACCAAATACTAGTTTGACTACCATCAGTCAGTTTTCTCTCAATAAATTTTTTACCTCTACTTCTGCAATCAAGAATATTCTTCCACACAAATGAATGATGATTTTCCTTTCTGGTAATCCAGAAATTTTTATTTTGAAGATATCTAGCTTTCATCCACCTGGCCCATAAAGACTTACCTTCTAAAAATTTCCAAAGAAGTTTATACTTACAAACTTCAGTCAGGTCTTTAATGCTTCTGAGTCCTAACCCACCATAAATTTTGGGTTTGCACACCTTATCCCATGCTATCTTATCGTGTTTACCTCTCCAGATGAAATTAGCACAAAGCTTTTCTATTTTTTGAATAACACTGATGGGAATACTGTGAGTTTGGACCCAGTACATAATAACTGCAGTGATGACTGTGTGTGCAAGTTCCACTCTACCAGCTAATGAGAGGAATTTACTAGACCAACCATCTAGTTTATTATGAATGATGTCAATCAGTCTTGTACAGTCCCTGTCTTTAACTTGATTAATGCTAAGTGGAAGGCCAAGATATTTAACAGGAAGTGAACCCTCTTTAAAATTCAATATTTTAAGAATGTCTTCCTTAAACTTGGCTTTTTTGCTAAAATAAATCTTACTTTTGTCAATATTAACAGAGAGGCCAGCATAATTTTCCATATTAGAAAGAATTCTCTTAATAGTGATTGCATTAATCCTGTCAGCTTTTAAAAAAAGAAGCATATCATCTGCATAAAGTAGATGTGTGATATGTGGAATTTTCCTGCTAATAGGATTAATGTTTCCCCTTATCAATTCTGTTTCCATTTTCAAAGAAAAATACTCCATAACAATTGAGAAAAGATAAGGGGATAGTGGTTCCCCATGTCTAATTCCTCTATTGCTATGAATAAAACCTTTAGGGGAACCATTGATCATAATAGAGTATGTTACACTAGTGATGCATTTTTTAATTAAAGCACAGAATTTTTTTTTAAAACCCATTTGCATGAGCATATAAATGATGAAATCTCTATTTATTTTATCGAAGGCCTTATGTAAATCAATTTTAATACACATAAGGTTCTTGTTCTTCCTATTAAAATCCCTTATGAGCACATGGGCAAGTAGTGTATTTTCAGATATAAGTCTCCCTGGAATGAATGCACTCTGATTTTCAGAGATTAAAAATTTAAGGAAACACTTTAACCTGTTACAAAGAATAGTGGAGATAATTTTATAAATGAAATTGCAACAGGCTATAGGCCTGTAGTCATCCAACCCAAGGGGGGATTCCACTTTGGGAATAAGAGTAATATAAGTGTGGTTGGTGTTTTTCAAAAAAGACCCTGAATTAAAACATTCAACTATAGAATCATATAACAAATTATGCATCTCAGCCCAATGTGTTTTGTAAAACATAGCCCCAAACCCATCAGGCCCAGGACTTTTATCAATGTTAGCATTAAAAATAACATTTTTAACATCTTCTACTCTGATGGGAGCAAGTAAAATGTCAGAACTGTTAGAGTTAACAATATATTTAAGAAACATGCTGGGAAAGTTATTGTGATATTGTGAGGTGTTATATAAGGAATTGAAATAATTCAATGCCTCCTCCTCAATATGGGAGCTTCATTAATTACTTTACCATTCCTGTCAATAATTTTCCCAATCTCATTCCTATTTTTCCTATTAGACATTTTAGCATAAAAAAATTTACTAGCTTCATCACCATTAGATAACCAATCAACCTTGGCCTTTTGCCTAAGATTAATTGAGTTAATATGCAGAGCTTTAACTAGATTGGCTTGAGCATTGTAAAATGATTCAGCTAAAAGATTGTCTGAGCAGTTATTGTCAAGGTCATCCTGCAACTTCTCACACTCACTTCTGATTTTTATAATATCATTCTGTTTTCTATTGATATTCCAAGCCATAAGTTTGCCTTCAACTATCTGCAAAGTTTTATTAAACTTGTATTGTGCTGTGCCATACAAATTATTAGTAAAACAATTACAAGTTATTTCCCTATAAGTGTCATCTTGTACCCAACCATTAATAAATCTGAAGGGACTACTATTGTTACCCCTTGAGGCTAATGGAATGGTGACAAGAATAGGAGTGTGGTCACTGGTATTTTGAGGTTGGGTACAACACTGCACATTAGGAAAAAGATTAATGAAAAACTGGTTAAATAAAACCCTGTCTAATTTGCAGTGAATATTTCCGAATTCACCTGATTTCCAAGTGTATTTATTTCCTTGAATTGGGGGTTCTATTAAACCAGTTTTTAATATAAAATTATTAATCTTTTCCAACTTATTAAAAGGTAAGGGATTACCACCTTTTTTTTCTGAATTATGAAACACAGTGTTGAAATCCCCTATTAAAATCCATGGGCTATCAATAGCAATATTAAATTGCTCAATGCAATTCCATAAGGTGTTTCTATCAGTCTCAAAATTAGATGCATAGATGAAGGTAATTTTAAGAGACAACCCCCCTTGTTTTTGAAAATGCAATGAATATACTGAAAGTCAATAAAATAATAAATAAGAGACCAAATAGTAGGATTATGCAATACTATTATCCTACCATTTCCTCCCATTGAATTATTGTTAATAATATTCCAACTAGCAAATCTTCTATCATATTGAAACTCAGAAAGTTTCTGATCGCTTAGTTTATGCTCAAGTATACCCATTATAGATGGTTTATACTTGAGCATAAAGTCTGAAAGATCTAATTGCCTTTTTGGGGAATTTAGTCCCCTGATATTCCAGGCTATTATATCCATTAAAAAATTAAAATAGTATAAAAGGATACGTAACCAAGGATACTCTGCACTTACAGTGAGCCACTGTTTTTGTTGCAGTCCACTTTAATGTCTAGTTGCTTGCCACTTTTCTTGAAGCTTTTGTTATCTGTGGCTTTAAGCTGTTTGTCCCACTTACTGTTTTTCTCTATGTATTTCTTTCGAAATTCCATAACAGTGATATCTTCAGTGTCTTTTGCTAGCGTTACATCTGAAAGACTTCTAGTTCTGGTTTTTTTCTTTTTTTTTTTCACTGGCATTGCAGGTTTAGGAGAAGAGATAGTATTGCTAATGGCCTTTTGAATATCTGCTTCAGTGATTGAAGAAGCTCTCCTAGGCGCGAGCCCTTCAGAAACCAGAGAGCTATCAGTGTAAATCGGATCCGCCGCAAGAAGATCAGCACAGTTTCCCAATTTTAAATTTGAGTTTTTTGATTTATCTGAAATTGTAATATAACTTGAATCCTCTATGTGGGTGGGGGATTCAATGACCTTTGTTGCTAAGCCCACTACTTTGATAGGATTAAGGTTATCAACTGTCATTAAAGGCTCTGTCAAAACTGATGGTGTTGTAAACCCTTCAGTTTTGTTCAGATCAGAAGAAGTCTGTGCTTCCATTATGGGATCTGCAGACCCAAAACTAGGGAGAATAGATGCAGAGTTACCTGCTTCAGAAATATTAAACTCTGATGCATCCAAATTCATATTATCCTCATTAATGCAACATGTGATATCTGAATCAGGAATAGCCTTAGGAATAATTTCTAAATAAACTTCTTGGGGGTTAATAACTGGATTCAGAGCAAGATCTGCATCGGTGTTCGGAATCTCTTTGTTATGAGCACAGTCCTCTATAGAGTGCCCAAAACAGTTGCAGATCTTGCAATGATCTGGAATCGATTCATATATTATCTTCTGAGAAATAATCTCTCCATCGTGCATGTAGATAGAAGCCTCATTAGGTAACTCTGCATTAGCCTTAATCTCCACTAGAATTCTCGCATAGCTAAGTCGTGTTTCCTTAGCCGTTTGTTCATCCATCTTGATAGGCACTCCCACTAAACTTGCTATTGCACTGAATATTTCCTTGTCCCATGATCGCAAGTTTAGTTCTGGCAGTTTTATCCATACTGGCATAGTACTTAGCAAATCTTTATCAAGTATGATTTTCTTGTTTTATCTTTTCAGAACAATCAGTTTACCATTAATAAAATACGGTCCTCCTTTTAGAAGTTTTTCGCAGTCCTCCGCATTTGTGAAGCGAATTATAAAAAACCCGTTTTCACGTGTGAAAAATTCAAATGAGCCTGTTGGGTTCCATGTGCGTGTCACAAAAACTTTGAAATAGTGATATGATGGACGTTTTCCAAAAACATATGCTATGATGGACAACGCCCATTTTCCCTCTGTTCTCGCACTAACTTCTTCTGAGACAACTATTATTTTCTCCTCCCCCATTGTCTCCACTGGTTCAATGTAGTTTAGATCAAAGATTGATTCTTGGCCCCCTTTTTTAACCATATCCGCCCAGGATGAGGCTCTTAGATCCTTAGCCAGATTAATCTTTAAGGGTTGCTTAGATTCTTGCGATTGTCTATTCAAATTGCTAGGTTGATATCGAACCCCATTTGAAGCAGGGAATGGCCTCTGCCGTGGTTTAGGAGTAGGATCCCCAATTTTTCCAGCCCCCCTGTTGTTATGAACAGCTGAGTTGTGATTCAAGAATGGATTAGCCACTTTCTTGCGTTTAATCACCTTTGTAAATCCATTCTCATCATTCCTAAGATTCGAAGTATGAGGAGCACTAGTGGGGGGAATAGATGAAGTAAAAGAAGAAGAAGATCCCTTTTTAAGGATGAGATTATCCTCGATCATCGGTTTCAAGATAGGTTTAGAAGCAGCCATGACTGTGAGATGTTTCTTGGAGAGAGCTCAATGTATAGCTGATTCGCATTTCAATGAATAATTTTTGTTCAGGCCATCTTGCTTAACTTCATAGACCATTCTTTCATGCATAGAACTTGTAAGTACTATTTATACCATCTGATAGATTGAATAACATGTTTAATTGTATAACTTAAGGCCTATTTTTGAGTTTGGTCTAAGGTTATGCATGTTAAGTTTTCTTCCAGGCGGTCATCTTGGAGTGGAAATATTTTGTAGGCTTATTTCCTGTGTACGCCAATTTATATTTGCCTTTTGATGCGTCTCCATAGATTTTTTGCATACAACATTGATTGCAGCACTCGCAAATTTTCATACATTCTAAAAGTAGTTAACTTTGCTTCACCTGTAAAATAGGCTTGTGTTAAAAAGTAATTACACCACCTGACACATAATCCCGTCGTCAGTTATAATAGAATATCAGTTGTAACTATTATGTTTCATGTCTCTAACTTTTTTTAACCCAGCTAAAAACTACAACAATTGAAACCTGAAAATTATGTGAAGAGGTGGAAAAGTCAAGTAAGCGGTTGTTTGCTAAGAGTATATATTCGAGAATATATCTGGTAAGATGAATTCTAGGCTGAAGCTGCAACTAGTAAACGTCGTTTATGAATGTGACATATGCCATTAGCAGCATAATTCTGATAAGTGAAGGAGCACAACATCAGTTGTTAGAAGAAGAACCACTTCCAGATATTCATAGTAGCTGCTGTATATAGTTCTAGGTTTAATGAAGTGTAGTTCTAGGTTCAGTGAACCAAGATTTGTGTGTGTAAGCCGTAATATCAAAGACAAGTTACTTATCGATTTATTCACAAATTCATTATGTTGGCTTTAACTCTCTTATGACAGTCTACCGTTGAAAGCACACTATTTACTATGATAACTGTAAAAATAAAATAACTACAAATGAAACTAATATAAAGGTATTTTGTATATCAAGTTATCTATGTAATTAATAAAATTATGTTGGATGTACATGTTCGTACAATACTTGTGTCACAAGACTCAGAAGACTAGTTTTGGAAAAAATACTGAAAAAGAAAGAAAGATACCAGTTAATCAGATGCCAGTTAATTAGCTCTCATTTCCTCATAAACAAGAAAATTCGCTACTATAGGAACCATTGTGTTTCCGTTCTTGCAGGGTTGACCAGGTGGCGTTTAGATGACGTGGTAGAGGTAGTTGGAGGGCATCTGGCATATGGTTGTAAATTTTGTGGTTGAGGAAAGTGATTTTGGAGACTACTGAATGATTGGTTCAAGTAAGTGTTTAGTGGAGGAAAGGATTAAACTGTCATTGGGTTAAACCAAATCTCGGTTATATGATCTTAATCTAAGTTAAGGTTTTATACGGCTGAATCTAAAGACTAGGCACATAGCTTTTATTATAAAAGTTACAAATGGTATTATATTATACAGGTGAGTCTAAAAACTAAGACAAACCAAAACCATTTGGGAAATTTTTTTATTTGGACAAATTGATTAAATATTTTATTCATAAGGACAACACATTTCACTACAAGAAAAATACCCTATTGCAACTAACTATTTGCAACAGGCGACAAAAGACAGTTGCAGTAAATGATATTTAACAACAGACCTATTATAGCAGTTGCAATAGATAAGATTTTGCAACAGGCCTTTTATTTCTGTTGCGAAAACCATATTTTTAGCAACTGCGCTTCCTTTCCTGTTGCAAAAACATACTTTTAGCAACCATGCTTCCATAACTGTTGCAACAAACATATTATTTGCAACTGCTCTTTCAAGCCAGTTGCGAATAAGTACCTTTAGCAATTGTTTTCGCCAGTTGCAATAACTGTTTTTTTTACCACAGGTAAAACTAGTTGCGAAAAACGTACTAAAAATAAGTTTAAGCTTCTAATAATTAATTTTAAATAGTTACTTTTAAATGATTAACTACTAGTAATTATATAATAATTAATATTAATATTTAATAATTATTGATTAATAATAAAATTTAAGTATTGTAAAGTGATATTTATAATTGATAATTAAATAATAAAAATAATTAATAATTAACAAATAATAATAAATAGCATTAAAAAAATAAAAAATAATTATTAAATAATTATAAACTAATAATAAAAAACTAATGGATAATAGTAAATAATTAATTTGAAATATGGATATGTTTAAATATTAAATAAGTAATAAATAATTAATAAATCCATAATAAATAAATAAACGTCAACTGAATAATATTGCTATTAAGGAGCAATTAATAATTAGTAATAATATTATGTATGAATTAATTTATAATTTGTGCTTGAAAGAGCTATTTTTGTGAATTAATTAATTATTTATTTGTCATTAGCAACTATTGATATTATCATTTTTAATTTTTTTTAAAGTTTTTCATATTTATATTAAATTTATGCTTAAATTGATAAATATAAAATATTTATTTATTAATTCATTCTTCTACAGTGTACTATTCTTCCCTAAGAAATATTATTCTTTCAATGCATTATTCTCTTCTAATGGATATATATAGATCCGAAACATGTGCATGTCTCCAAAATAGATGAAGGCGGACCAATTAAAGTATTTTCTATTTAATACAAAATTATTAGTGATATCTACTATTTAATATAAATTTAAATTTAAAAAAACATTCATATTCTAAGAAAGTATTACAAAATATCTTAACTTTAAAAAATATTAACATTTCTTTATTAGTTGTTACTTTTATTCTGTAATAAATTTCTTTAGTGCGCACTAAGTTTTTGACTTTAATTAAGTAGCAAAAGCATTGGTTTCAATCCCGCCATTATGATAATTTTGGCTCCAACCCCAATTTTTTTTGGCTCCAATCCGAACAAATTCCCTCTGAAGCCCTCAACATTTCGTTCCAGATCATACGAGTCAACAAATTTATCAATCCCGTTTCCGTTTTTCGTTTCCCGCTTCATAATTGGAATCCCACCGCTTAGTATCTCTAAAACGAAAACCCTAACTCTAGAAAGCCCCAAAATCAAATACCCGTTTCCAGTTTTCACCTGATCTCTAAAAATGAAAACCCTAATCTCTAGAATCCTAATCGCTTATCCCGCTTCCAGTTCCCACTTCCAGTTCTCACCTGATTTTATTATCACACTCTATATCTATTAAAAACAGCGAAGGCTAAGTTTTAATTTATTAATTCGGGTTTTACTTAAATGGCGAAAATTAGCGATTTTTTCCGAAAAAGTTCATATGGGGCTCGGATTGGGTCTGTCTGTATCTCTATTGATTACTTCTACTGGATTCACTTCCTCTGAACTCGCGAGAAAAATGTCAACTTGAGCAGAGCACCTCTTCTCGAGCCCGCCGTTGGAGAATTTGCCGAGGTAGATGATGAAGGTAATAAAACCATGCGTCTTAGTGCTTGGAAGCCATAGGAGTTGCGGCAAAAGACATGCTTCTTCTTGTCACCTCCTGCTATTGCTGTGGAGCCTGCTGGAGTGGAGAAGAAGATCCCTATGTCGTTCTTACTTTACCAATTTCTGGTGTAAGCACCCTCACAGATGCTCTACAATGTTATACAAACGTGTATTCTTTGTGATTTTCCTCTTTTTTGGGCAGGTAAACTTATTTGCATTAAAGTCCTTTTTCATTATTATTGAATTTCTTGGGATTATCACATTATATGAACACTTAATGGATATAAATTGCAAGCCCTTTATGGAGAAAACATATTCAATATTTAGAAGTGCTGTATTTTGCAAGTTGCAGAATGTGGCATCTTGGAGGTCAAGTGCTCCAAAAGATTGGGTGTTTTAGAAAAACTTTCATACTTATAAATATAATAATGCCCTACTTCAGATGTTTTACTATTACTAGAATAACTAACTCTAAGAATTCTTCAATTCTGCTTTTTGGAGTTGTATTTTCATCTGTAATGTTCTAAAAGCTGGAACAATATTGTTGATCGGTTTAAATTTATGCTGTTACGTTTGTTATGTAGTAGAAATAAGAATCTCGGCATAATTCCTTTTTGTTATGCTTTGTATAGCAGTGGGCATTGGCCCATTGTCTATTTAGAATTGTTACTGCTAAGTTATAAATAACAGACAACGTATGCGAACATCTCAGTCTATTTCTTAATACAAGTTTACATACATAAAAGAATTTTGCTTCTGCTTCCCTAATCAAGTCTGCAACTAGATCAATGAGTTAAGTAGATACATAGCTTCTTGCTGATGAATCTCGATATGGTTGTTTCTCTGATGTGTCAAGTAGGTTTATTCAATATATGTGTCATCTTGTTTTTTATTACTAAGATCAAACTTATAATTGGTTCATCATGTTAAATGTGAAAAATCACCATTTAGACGTCTTTGACATTGACATTGACATTTTTGATGACATTGCCATTTTTGAAATAAATGTGGTAAGTTTTATATCGTTTTAGGTTGGATTAAAAGAAGTTGAAAAAAGGACTAACATACATTATGGACGTTCTATGTTGCATTGTTTTTGACAGGCATTTGCATCTCAACTTGTTTATTGTGCCAAGAAACTCGAAATTGACCCAGCAAAAATTAATGTGAATGGGGGTGCTATTGCTCTTGGACATCCCTTGGGGGCAACAGGTTAGGGGTTTATTCTGTAGTAGCATATGATATATAATTACAAATGCTAGGAATATATAATTACAAATGCTAGGAATTTATAACTCAGAACGTATAAAAAAAAGTGTTGTGAGAGAAGAAATTGTAACCCGCATGTTGCAGGAGAGGATACATATCTAAAAATTATTGTAGAAAGAAACTGCATTAATTCATTTCAAATGAATGACGCTACTTATGCTTCACATGTTGCAGGGATAAAATGTCAAGAGATTACCCAGAGTTCGCTGGAATGACATACATATTCCTGGATTGGCGTGTACATGTTCATGATCGACAACAAACTTAGAGCATGAACTGCATATTTATTCTAGTGAATTGATGATATTTATTCTCTTGTTATATTATATGTATGATAGAGTAGAAATATGATTAGAAAATATTCTATTTGAAAAAAAATGTGTTGTGTGAGAGAAGAAATTGTTATACATGAGTGGTGTATGAAAATTGTAGAAATTTTTGTTGTAATTGTTTGTACTATTAAAACTTTGTTAAAATAAAATTTTTATTCGTTTATTTTATTTTGTGATATACACTATTACTAAAACGAATACATTTAATATGTAATATCTATAAGCTGTAATATTTTTTTTTTACAGATTTATGGATCTATTGCAACAGGCATATACTGTTGCAAAATGATCTGTTGCAACAGCAAAAGCCTGTTGCAAAAAAGTATACCGCAACTTCTTATTGCAACAGGTAGAAAATGTTGCGGACTTTTAGCAACTTCGGCTATACCAACAGGCGTAGGCCTATTGCAATAGGTCTACTGCAACAGATATCGCCTGTTGCGAAAAG
Source organism: Allium sativum (assembly GCA_030737875.1). NCBI lineage: Eukaryota > Viridiplantae > Streptophyta > Magnoliopsida > Asparagales > Amaryllidaceae > Allium > Allium sativum. Next base: position 253,661,618 of record CM060920.1, read on the forward strand.
TGTTTTTTGTTGTAGTGTTTTTTTTTCTTCAAAGGACAACTAATAGCCCAGCCCAACATAAACCCTTTATTCGACTGTTTTTTCGTGATTGTTTTAATCCTTTTTTTTTCAACGTAAAATAGAAATGACGAACGAATCGCAATCATCCCAATCTCAGCCTGTGGAGTACACTAGTTTATACGAATACCCTAGCATCAGTACTCACAGCGATCTAATGGAAAAGGTTGTGGAAAAAATTTTGGAAACCCTAGTTGAAGCTGCCGCAATGTCACAAGCTGAAGTCGAAAACCTAGGTACTGAAAATCAACAAATTATTGATGGTCAGAATCAATTTGAGAATCAAGTAATGGAAAAAATTGCAATAGACAGCAGAACTGATACTATTGATAGCCAATTTGTTGATCAAAGAGCAAATGACCAAAAAAATGATACTAGTAATGGAGAAACAGAGGAACGATGTGTTGTAGAGAAGCAGACTGATACAATTGATGGTAAAAATGATGAAGAAGTGCAGTTGGGAAAAAAAATTGATACTATTAACACCGAAAATAAAGAACAAGGGAAATTTAAAATAGAAAGTGATACTTTAGATGCCAAAAATGTTGGAAAAAAAAAAGTGAGGAAAAGCGACAGAGTGATAAGTAAGGAGACTCGTTCGAAAAGGTTTAATGATTTCAAATTTGTAGCAGAAAAGTCAAAGAAGAAAATAAAAGTTGATGAAAATAAGGTAATTGATATTCATAGTAAGAAAATTTTGTAATGTTTGTTTATATTGTCTAACAATAATATTTAAATTGTGCAGGATAAAGAAGAAGGAAAACGAAAAACAAATGAAGTCAAGGATGCTGGAAACTTTGAAAAAAAAATTGTAAGTTAAAACTGATAACTTCAATGATATAAAAATGATAACTTCAATAGAGCTAAGTAATAAAAATAATACTTTGAATGCATAAAAACCGATACTTTGACTCTGGAAACTGATTTGTAATTTGATATTAAAATGATTTCCATTCAGTTCACAAGTAAAAACAAATACATTGAATATTGAAAAACTGATAATGAAATTTGTAAATATAATTGTTAATTAGAGTAATGTTTTTTTTAATGCATTACATTGAATTGTGACAGTCATAAATCTTATTAGTCTATTAATTAATGTTTTTGTATTTGTTAACTAGGATGATGATTTTGTCAATCCAAGGACAAGAGAAATTAAATCGGGTATATCAGTAAAGACTAGAGAAGAGTTAGTTGTAGATGACAAAACCAAACGTGAGACGGCTTACAGATGCGGTTTGCAAGCGTCTTACAAAACAATAAGTATGATAAGAGAGAAGAAAGCGTTGACAAATAAGCAAATTGAGATTTTGAAACGAATACCATTTTATGATTTCTTTTGTGTTTTTTATGAGAAAAAGATTTCACTGAAAGAGTGCAAGAAAAAGTAGAGAATTTGGATGTAGTGTACACTTGCTACTCAGTGGATGAAGATGCATTTCTGTTTGGTGATAGTAGAATGAAAATTTGTCCAGAAGATATAAGCTTGTTATTCTACTTGCCTTTTGAAGGTACTGATATAGACAACACACAAAAAATGACTAGTAGAACTATACCAACCGTGTGCAAGGAATTCGTCTCAAGAAACTTTGGAAAATCGACTGTCATTACAAGGTATTTAATAGAACAAAGAATTAAAGACGAAGTAGGGAAGAAAAAGAAGCAGTTTGAAGAAGACTTGCCACTGCTTCTTATTATGTTAATACTTCTTACCATTTTCTTTTCCAATAACCAAACAGAAATTTAGATGGGGTTTTATTCCATTCATCGTGGGTGTGAAGAAGATGAATTCAGTTTCATGGCCGAAAACCATTCATTCGTGTTTTACAAAGCTTTTAAAAAGTTACATAAATAATCCAAGGGATATGACCGGTTGTTCGATGCTTCCTTTGATAATTTTTTTACCGTATTTTTACTGTATATGCAAACATAAATTAAAGAATTCAGTTATAACTTTGGTTTTTCTGTATATGCAGTATGTGATGTGCGAGAAGATATCTCTAATTGCGCAAAGGAGAAACTTTGAAAACAAAATCCCACGATTTGTGAGGTGGGATCTGATGAAATTGAAGACCATAGTAAAGAAGGAATTTTTAGACATGTTCAAACCTGGACAGATACAATTCTCAATATGTCACTTTTAATCTCTTGCATGTATCGATTTAATGACACATTTTTTATGTTTCATTTATTGATTATCAGTTCTATGTCTATGTAGGGTTCATTTTTGCGTTGTTAACATGTGTAGAATATTTCTGGTATCACTTTTATAATTTGTTAGGGGTCAGTTTACTTTTTTTTTTTCATTTCGATGTCCATGGGTATCTGTTTTTGTATACTGCAGTTATCAGTTTTGTTTTACATTTTTAACTTCAGTTTCTGGTTATCATTTTTTATTTATTGTAGGTGTCAGTTTTTTAATTCTTACCATTATACAGTTTGTAGTTGTCAATTTTTTTGAATTGTAGTTATCAATTTCTATTTTTTCTTTAGTTTAGAATATTTCTGCACAAATACAAATTACTGACAAAAAATTGTTGTCAGTTCATTATTTAACATCCAATTTAGTGACCGAACTCTTGCATATAATGATTTAATGGTTTATTCTTTCCGATTTAATGTGCTAAGTATTTGTCATCTTCAAAGTCCATGGGTATCAGTTTTTGTAAAATGTAGTTATCGGTTCTGTTCTGCAAATATATATTCAATTTCTGGTTATCAGTTTATATATATTGTAGGTATCAATTTTTGATTTTTTTTCCACTGTATAGAATGTAGTTATCATTTTCTTACTGTTGTAGTTATCATTTTTATACATTTTGTTTGCTCACATCACTTCCGCACACATTCAAATTATTGAAAAAAAAATTGATATCAACTCAGTATTTTCCCATCCAATTTAGTAATTGATCAATATGAAAATTGATTCACATAATGTGAAAACATTTACAGATTAAGGATATGGCAAACATTGAGACGCACGAGGCAGTTCTTTTAGAGAATAAAGAAAGTTTGGCAAGAAGATCTACAACAAAAGGAAAAGCTGCGCAAACCAAAAAAAGAAAGCGTGGTCAGCACGTAGAAGAAGTGGAAAAAGTTGATAAAGACGTGGAAAATAGAGTTCTAAACTATCGCATCACAGAAATTAAGAAAGAAAACAAAGAATTAAAAAGGAATTGGAAGGAAGAAAAAAATTTGAGAAGAAAAGCAGAAGAGGAGCTATGTAAACTTAAACAACGGATGAAATAGCAGAAAGCTGACATTGGACATGAGAAAATGGATGATAGAGTTGATTCAGAACCGACAATGATTGATTCACAAAATGTTGAAAAAATGGAAAGTAATGAAGTAACTGAAAATGAGTTGAATAATGAGAATGCAGACTAAAATAAAATGATGGAAAACACTACGAATGATGATGAAAAGTCTTCTACAGAAAAAAACAAGTCAGTTGGAAAAGAAAATGAAACAACACCGATCATGGTTACTGATAATATCAATGATAGTAGGAGAATAGAAAAGAGTGTACAATCAATTGAAGAAATAGAACCTCCGAACGTTAGTCTAAATATGACTGCAGAAATTTCAAAGTTAAAAGTCGATAAAGGGAATTGCAAAAAAAAGTAAAAAAGAAGAGTTAAAAAATCAGCTGCTAAGCCAACAAGTGCCAAACCACCTTCTTACATACTGAGAATGAGAGCAAGAAGAAGAACACAAAAATGGAACGAGGAGTATGAATATTTTCTAAAAGCAAGGAAGAAAGCACGGGAAACACAAATGAAGGAAAATAAAGGTTCATGCGAAGGAAAAGAGGAAGAACTTCAACTTTCTTTGATTTGATTAGATGAAGAAAAATGCGGAAAAAAGAAGATAAATGAAGATGACATAGAGCAAGAACAAACTGTAAAACCAGTAGAGCCAATAAATGTTGAAGAACCTTCATGGCAAGACTTACACTTTTCGAAATGCAAAAAGGTGACAAAACATCTAAATGATGAGGAAGGAAGGATTGTAAGGAAATTTTATTCAATGTCAATAGCTGAAGAAAAGTAAGTATAATATTTTCATCTGTACTTGTAGAACGTAGTAATAAGTATATTACCTGTTTGACTTTTAAATAATTAACAGTCCAGTCGCTTGGCGAGATGATGATCGGGCAAGGGGAGGATGTATTATTACGAAAGATATGCTGAGGGAAATTCTGCGAGGTTCATTAACAGATGGCCAGGTAAACATATTTAATAAAATTAATTAATGATAACCATGTGAATTAAAAAATAATAACCAAAATTGATATTTTTTAGGTGATAAGTATAATGAATAGGATACTGATACCTAAGAAAATGTCAAAATGATACTTAGAAACTGGAACATATTGATTCAAAATGAGTCGTACTAAAACTAATACTTTTATAGACATAAAACTTCTTACTAGTTATTCTATTTAAAAAAATGATAGTGTAAATTATAAAAAACTGTAACATATTAATTGGAAGTAATATTAAATTGATACCGTAAACATGATAAAAACATATCTATCAATAATAAAAACAAAACCTGATGTATTCTATTTTATAACATGATAATTTAGTTTATGTAATATATTGTTTTCATTTTGTAACCAGATTATCAACTGGTGCAGCCTTAAATGTGATTTAGCATAAAACAATTATGCAATGTCTACACCGATGACAATAAGTTCAATTACAATTTATAAAAAGGGTTGTTTCTATTATTCACGTCCTTAATACTTATTCAAATTAAATTTGAACTGCACAGCAAGGCATTATGGAAGGAAGGAGTTCAATTATTACAAGTTTGGTTACTCCTTTCTTTAAAGAAGCAGTGTTGAACAATTTTACAGAAACAATCTACTTCCCAGTGCATTTTAACAATCATTGGACGTTGTTGACATTAGCATATCCAAACATGCATTGGGCGCACTATGATTCTTTAAGACCAAGAAGATCAACCGAATTAAATAATCTTCATTTAAGGGAAGCATACAAAATGGTAAGGGAAATTGTAATGTATTTATTTTCTGTAATGTTGTACTAACGTATCTTCATTACAACAAAATAAAGTTGAACAAATTCTGCAACAACTTTAGGTCGAGAATAAAATTGAAGGTAAGAAGATTGAAGAAGGTGAAAATTTTCAAGGTCCATGCGCACAACAACATTCGGACAGGTAAAGTTATCTTTGTTTTTTTTTTGGGTGAATCAAAAGTAGTATCAGTTTCTACTGATAATTGATTGTAACCGATAGAAATCAGTAATCATTTCACAAGAAAATTAACTGAATTTTCTGCTTTATTTTTTCCTAAACATCATTACTTTTAATTCATGCAGAGTGGACTGCGGGATATTCGTCATCATAAATATGATATCGAACAACAGAGCTGCAATTCCGTTGAAGGTCACAAAAGAGAAGATGGATAAAATAAGAGCACTGATTGTGCGTGAAATCATTGCCGATCATGCTTGCTGCAGAAATTTGGTTAGATTCATCACTGGACTGAGCAAAAAGATGAAAAGAAATGATTGAAAAAAATGACTAAAACAGTGTCGTATATTGTATTTGATTTGAGAACAGTGTTTTTTATTTTAGAAATTTAAGCAACTGACAATGTTTTGTATTTCAGTAATGACTGGATTTTTTTTGAGCATAACGGTTGTGTAGAGCGACTCTACACACCCGATTAGATAATAATAATAACATATTCGGTCAACAAGCCTGACCGATAGCAATAGTACTAGTAATGCATGCAAAATGCATGTAGGGAGTTTTTAGGGCATAGCGCGATTAGTTACATTAAGCTAATGAACAAACAAAACAAACTTACTTCTAAACACCACAAACTAACGCCACTAACACAACTTCTCGCATGATCATGTAAACCATTTGCATCCACAAGCCAAAAACACAAAAAGTTTTCCTGTAGCGAGAGAATGTGCTGCACAAGATGTACTTACCATGGACGAGGGTACTGACGGCGCTGCTGAGCATCGCCAGCGTCGGTGCTTCCTTCCAATTCGTCCCAGACGATGGCGGTATCCAGTAGCGTTGGGATGAAAGGTTATAGCGGTGTACCTGACCAAAGGTGATAAAGGTGAGTAATTTTGTGGCAAAGTTGATTATTCAAAGTAAAACGGTTGTTGAAGCTGCGGTTATTGCGTTCATTCCAAAGTGTCCTGTAACGACCCAGAAATTTGGACAATTTGAAATATGGAATTAACTGAAGTTTAGTGATTAATGATAAATGTATCGAATATATGACTTTCTGTATGATTTGAACCAATTACTCTATTCGAAACGGTTGGTTGGAAATCAAATATTTATTGTTGGATAGTTGAATTGAATCTGGTTGGGTAATTGAATTGAATTCGACAAGAAAATATGAATGGTTGAAAATATAAAACGTTATCGACGTTAAACGAAAAACTGGAGATTTTATTTGTTTAAATATATCGGAATTTGCTTAGATATGTGTGTATTTGTGTGTATGAATTTCACGTTTCAAATTTGGGGTGGACAGAGTTATTGGTGGACAAAACTGAATAAAATATTTGAACCAATAAATTTAAATACACATTGTGTACAAGCGGAGTCGGTTTACAATCAGAACAACTTTGTTGGAGTTAGTACACAATAATGAAGAAGTCCGTATAATTTTATTTCATTTAGATGTTGTGTTAGCGGTACAAATTTAGGACGCGTAGTGGTAAATTCGCGGTATAGTGAAACTTTAATAAATCTCTCCCCGTATGTTTCCCTCCCAGATATTACCGTCCTCAGTTGAAATACGGAAGCCACTGTTCCTGCCTTGGCACCCACGGTTCGTTCTTTATAAATTTGAAACCCTCGTTCCCCATTTGCTTGACCGAAATCATTTTTCCCTTTTATCTCTAATAGCTTCTGGAAATTGCCATGGCGTCTCTCCCCAAAATCAATTCTTTTTCTCAATCGCCCTCCAAAGTACCGCAGCCTAGAGTGTCGAAACCCTAAATCAAAGGCCAGGAAGGCGTCACTTCCGAGAATCACCAGCGCTCCATTCCGAGGCTGCCCAAAAATCCGAAGCTCCTCCTCCTTCAAAATCAAGTCGCATCAACTCGTGTTCCTCTGCCACTCGCGTAGCCATCTCGCATGAAGCCGCATTGCCTCAAAGTCGAAGTTTCCCAACCCCAACCGAGTTGCTGCTATCGTCAGAAGAGCAAAATCTACCTCGTCGGTTTTAAATTTGAGCCTGCGTCTTCTTCCCGCTGGTTAAGGTGAGTGTCAACTCACTCACGATTAACTGGTTTTTCAAGTAGATTAACTTCAGTATGCACTAAAATTTAATAGTCGGTTGGATGGTTTCTTTGTTGGTTGTTGCGTTTATTTACTAATAATTGTCCCTGGACCATGGCATTGGACATTTAATCTGTATTCGAAATCTGACAAGTCTGAAGTCTTCATTTCTGTAATGAGCTAGTTGTTTTCCATGAATGGGTTGCCCCATTGATGTTTCATTATTTTTACTTGGATGCGTCTGCACTAGTATATGCTTCACGTTTGGGTTCCCATAACCTTGGTGTAAATATATGTGTAAATGTTAATACACAACTGCTCATCCTAGTGTTTGCTATAATATAAATAATTCTGTGTCATATAGTATAAGGATATAACTCCCAGCTAATCATACTTTTTCGCCAAATAATTAAACCATGGCACTAGAACCGATAACAGTTGTATAAGAAATGCACAAACAGTTCAGTTACTTCATACCTGAAGAATATGGCCGGTAGCATCTACACAGATGCTCGTTGAGTTTCAAGAGAAACCTGGAAAACGAACCCCCTCGACAAAAGGCTCGTAAGTGTCATCTAGTAGGTCGTTATCTGAATATATCATTCTAGAAGATGAATCTTTTGATATATTGCTTACCCTTGCTAAGTTATAAAACATAGGAACTGCATATGTTTGTTTTTACTATTTACCTTACAGTTTAGCATGTATTCAAATTTTTGGACTATTGGTATATAAGAAGGGATATATATTTATATATATTATTAGTTTCATAGTTATATATAATTGTATAACTACCTTTATATGAATGCTGGTACTGTTAAAATAATGAGAAAAGTTCATAAATCTGTGATACTAAGATCCAGCGAACAATATGAGAAAATGAGAGTGTATAAAATGTTTACACATCACTGTCATGAAACATTTTAGATTCTATGGTAATTGTTTTGCTAGGAAAGAATGGTTATTTATGAGTAATTTTATTTCAAATGCTGGATTCTCCGGTTATGCTCGCTGTCTATTTTTATTTTTATTACTTGAACTAAATTCATAATTTAATGAAACTTTCACTTATCATGAGTGGAACTAAAAGTTATATAGAATAATCAGTAAATGAGTGAGTAAAGTCCTCATTGGCATTTGCTAAATGGTGTGCTGGATGAGTTGCATGCTAAGTTTTTAAATGATTTGTTCTTAACCTGAACATATTGTAGTCAACTGTGCATTAGTTTTAGTGAACGATTTTAAGAACAAAATGTTTAATTAACTGACTGTCAGCGTAGACCTCTGGATATAAATCAGTTAAGTGAATAAGAACCATAAAACTCAAGATTTTCGAAATTAGAGTTATTAAGTATTATATAGCAACGACTGGAAACATGTGAACTTGCTTAGTAAAAACTATATATATGATGTTTAGCTTAAATCATAACCTGCTATATTATGGATTTGGTATTAACTTGATATACTGAACTTGAACTAGTTGTCAGCCAATTGAATGCTGAACACAAAATTGAAATTTAAATCACTATGTATGGACACTTGACAGTGGGTTTGCATGACCAAACCCTTTAACCTGAATTGCTGATGCTTGCTGGATTTATTATTGTACTTGCTATGCTGCTATGCTTTACTTTGTAGAAATATTTGTGAACTTTCTTTTTTTTAAATAATACAAACTGACTATATTGATTGTGAATAAATTTCCATGCTTAGTTGTTTAACCTGAGGCATATGTGTTTTCATCAAACTGACTATATCGATTTATTTGGTTAGGAACTACTTCTTGTTAAACCACGTATGGTGCTGAAACCATGGCACTGTATTATAGACTTGCTGGAACCATGACATGTATCATTGGCATCGCTGAACCATTCAGTCTTGCACTGTGTGTCACTATGAAACCTTTCACTTAGATATGTATGCTGCCACCATTCACTTATATATGTTGCTGCATCTTGGGATTGAACATGTATTGAAACATACCAGACGCCATTATTGTGCGGTCACTTATTCTTGATAAATTCATGCAAGTACTTAAATCATTTACTTATTCTTGTAAAGAGAGTGTACGCATGCATTGATGAAGTTATGCATGAAATGATTTTATTCAGGAATACATACATTGATGAAGTTATGCACGCATGCAAGGTCGCAACCTCTTGCAATAATTAAAGAATTTACCATTTCTGTCATAACTTGTCTTGGTGTTTTTCCTTGGTCCTTATAAGTTTTATGCAGTTGCAAGGTGGCTACCCATTCACATGCATATTGTTTTACAATTTGTTGCTACACACCTTTATTCACCATGCAACGAGATAGTGATTTCTTTCATCCGTCTTATTGGATGCGTGCCTATATTTACTCCACTTTTATATATATTCAGCAATCTCACAGATTATTTTACTTGAATCATTTAACTGAATGGTTGTTAGGATTAGCTATTATAATTTAGTTTATATTGAAGTTAATTTACTTGAATAAATGATTAATCCTGACTCGAGTGTTTTATGTTTTTGCATGGAACGCTCGGGTCAGACCCGAGTAGTACAGATTTAAAGAATACAGCTTCTGATTCGAAGATTGGCGAAGCTGGGGATTTCAAGAGAAGGCGCACTCTGAAGATTTCAAACAGTAAATATTTTTCTTGTATTTAAACTATGTTTTATATTCCGCTGTATAGAAAAGTTGTATCAAAAATTCTGATTAATATATAAAAGTTATTTTGCTATTAAATATTGTGTTATCTATTTATTTGTTGTTTTTCTATGTTGACTCTGTTTTTAAACTCGGTAAGCTAAATACGCTCCGTCGATTTGAACGTTTTAAGTTGGTTTAAATACCGATTTAGAACGGTCAAAAAGGCGCGACGTTACAAGTGGTATCAGAGCTTTGGTTTATTCAAAGCATAGCTTATCGAGTTGAAATAGAATCGACACTGGAAAAGCGGATTTTGAAAATAAAAAGATTTCAAAATATAATTTTTGAGAAGTGTAAACAATTTTAAAATAAATTTTGAATGGAAAAATATTTTGGAAATATTATATATATATATATTTTTGAAAATTAGTATTTTGGAAATAATGCAGCAGAAATAAAAATTTATTTTGAGATTTGAAATTTCTATTCGGAATCCCCAGTCTTCGGAAGTCTTCGAATCCAGGTTTGCGAGAATTATTCTTCGATAAGATTCCTTTGTATTTGAATCTCGAACCTATCATCAAACGACATTTAAGGAAGATAATTATAATAGAATCGATGAATCAATTGTGTGTTTTTGGCGATAAAAAAAATATTTGAAATTTATTGGAATAAAATTTCAGATAAGAATTTGATTGAGGAGAGGAAATTGGAAATCATTTCGGAAATGAGACGATGAGTTTTATTTTGAATTCGGAATATAAAATAATAAAATTGAAAAGGGTATAATTATAATTGTGTCGAAGTTTATTGGCAAGATAATTTATAATTAGTATAATCGAATACATGGATTCAATCGTGAGGTACAAACTTGTTAATTAATTATCAAGAAGCGAAGTATGAACGAGAGTTGTAAATGGAGCAAAATATGAATAAAGATTTGAATCGAGGTTCAAGTGAAATGAAAGCTAATTGGATGTGACGAGTTTAGATTTTGATAAAAGGAATATTTACTTTTTTTTTAAAAGTAAATAACATTTGAAAACGAATATGTTGCGATTGAAATTGGAGATGGAGGTGATAAAGTTAACCAGTACGGTGAGATTGTTCTGAAGTTCAGAATATTTTCCGAAGTTCGGAATATGGTATTGAATAATAGATTATTCGAAAAGAAGTTATTTATGGGAGACGGTTATGTCGGGTTTCAGGAAAATATTATTTAATTATGTATTCAATGGATAAAGTATATTTTAAAGTTAAATATTTCGAGGCATGAACGATTGTTACAATCAACGATTTTCGTTTAAAAAAGTAAAATTTTAATTTGAATTTGAAAGTTATGAGAATGAAAGTTTCGAAGTTGCGAACTTATCTGTTTCAAAGTTAATAATATTGTTCAGTTAAGGTCTGAGAGGTAAATATACCCCAACTTGATTGACCTCATCATTGACTAAGAAATGGATAAGATTCGATAGCAAGAATGGTTAAGTGAAGTAAGTAAATGAGTGCTAGCAGTTAAGTGAAAACATCAGTGTTTTATTTAATAACTGTTTAATGCAAATAACGAATTTAGAAATATTTCACTGAGAATAAAGTGATTTTGTAGAATTATAGAAATAAAATATGAAAATTGGAAATGTTTCAAAAGATCATGGGAGGTGAGCGAATTTTGGAAAGAATGCCGCACGTCGAGAACGAATGATGACAGAACATAAAAGATGTATGTTCGTAAACTGAATTCGAGAATTTGCATAAACAATGATTTGATAAGAAATTAAGAACTGGCTAGAGATTAGTCAAGTTGGATGACTTTCTGAGTGTTGATCTGATGTTGGTTTCGGCCTTCGGGGTTGATACTTAGGAAGTTGTTCGCTTACTAATTGACGGTCGAAGTATGAATGTGAAGAAGTGATAATGCGTGAAGGAAAAATTTGTGATAAGAAGAAAAAAATCCGGAGTTTTGAGCAAATAAAGATGTTGATGAAGTGATGAATTTTATAATTAGAAATTGAAAGAAAAATTTGGTTTATAGCCAGTGGATTCAGAAAACCGAGTTTGAAGTGATATCAATCAATCATTTGAATTGATTAAGAGTTTAAAGCTAAAATTTTAAGATTAGAATGGAAATTGAGGGATGTTCGAGTTTAGATATTTAGCATAGAAGTTTCGAAACTTATATGGAGAAAAATGTGATATAATCAGTTTGAAATAAAGTCTTATATAACAGAATTTATATAAGAATGAGATGTTTGATTTGGAAAGAGAATCTTATGTAAAGTATGAATTATGAAAAGTATGAGAATTAGATACTATATGTATATAGTATTATATGTTTTCAAGTCAAGATAAGGGAAGTACCATCCTTCTTCTTTGAATTTCGAGCTTATGTAAAAGGACTGCAGATAGCGCAATCTGCAGTGCTGCTGGTGGTAGTAGGTTGTCCGGACATAAAACTCATGAGTTACCATCGAGCACGACTGCTAGCGTAATTCGCAGGGCTGCAGATAGCCTACGGCGGTCGGATGTTTCTTGAGGGAATCAGGCGTAACCATTGTGATCGCTGCGATCTAGAGTCGTGGGAATTCGATCGTGTAGCGAAATTCGCAGGGCTGCAGATAGCCTATGGCGGACGGATGTTTCTTGGGGGAACCAAGCGTAACCATTGTGACTGCTGCGATCTACAGTCGAATGTAAGGGCGTAATCCGCAGAGCTATGAAAGCTTACGGGTATGGATGTTTCCTGGGGGACCCAGGCGTAACCATTGTGTACCTGCGGTCCATAGTATTTGAGATATCTTAATGATAGTGAGCCACATGTTGATGCAGCAGTTAGTCTTCGTGACTTGATTGGTCTTCGTGACCTGGTTTGTCTTTGGAACTTGTTTTGTTCTCATGACTTGAAGTATCTTCAAAATTCCTTGATTTGTTTCCGTGATTCTGAGAGAGAGCAATCAACGCTCAGTGACATCAGAAAGTCTTTTGATTCGTAAATATTTTCCGTTGATCTTTCCATGACGAAATTCGCAGGGAAGTGATTTCCTATGGATACGGATGTTTTCTGGGGAATCCAGACGAAACCATTGTGTATCTGCGATTCATGAACAATCAACATATTATCACATTGGTACTTTCCGTATCTGTTTTAAAGAAATTTTTGAAATATTTTCCACTAGGAGTTGAAACAAGGATATTTAGTGCTTGGAGATTTTAGTCGTACGTCTGGCCAGCGTATGCCTAACGTCTGTGAGAACGACAATATACTTGTCAAACTTCGAGTTATCAAAATTATTTTCAAAGCAATAATTTGGAATTTAATATACCTAATTTAATAAGAAAGGATTTCGAGGTATTTTCAAGTCCATAGTTTTGAGATAATAACACAAATATTTTCTGTAATAAATATGTATATATATATATATATATATACATAAATGATTTTAGGATTTTGTCGATAATTGGTGACTTGGAATGGAAATGTTATTTACACTCTTTAAGGAGTGTTGAGAAGATTAATAGACTGAATACATGGAGATGTGGTTGAACTTGTGAAACGATGGATAAGTAAAATATTGGGAGAAGGGATTAATTTGGGAAGAAATTGATTTTTCCGAGTTAATTGAATATGATGACTAAACAAAGAAGATCGATAATTTAAATATCGATATTTAAATAAGTTGTGGAGAAATTACCCACGAATATGGGAATTTGAAGCATACGTTGGTATAACCCTGACGATCTCTCCTTTTCGAGGACGAAAAGTTTTAAAGGGGGGAAGAATGTAACGACCCAGAAATTTGGACAATTTGAAATATGGAATTAACTGAAGTTTAGTGATTAATGATAAATGTATCGAATATATGACTTTCTGTATGATTTGAACCAATTACTCTATTCGAAACGGTTGGTTGGAAATCAAATATTTATTGTTGGATAGTTGAATTGAATCTGGTTGGGTAATTGAATTGAATTCGACAAGAAAATATGAATGGTTGAAAATATAAAACGTTATCGACGTTAAACGAAAAACTGGAGATTTTATTTGTTTAAATATATCGGAATTTGCTTAGATATGTGTGTATTTGTGTGTATGAATTTCACGTTTCAAATTTGGGGTGGACAGAGTTATTGGTGGACAAAACTGAATAAAATATTTGAACCAATAAATTTAAATACACATTGTGTACAAGCGGAGTCGGTTTACAATCAGAACAACTTTGTTGGAGTTAGTACACAATAATGAAGAAGTCCGTATAATTTTATTTCATTTAGATGTTGTGTTAGCGGTACAAATTTAGGACGCGTAGTGGTAAATTCGCGGTATAGTGAAACTTTAATAAATCTCTCCCCGTATGTTTCCCTCCCAGATATTACCGTCCTCAGTTGAAATACGGAAGCCACTGTTCCTGCCTTGGCACCCACGGTTCGTTCTTTATAAATTTGAAACCCTCGTTCCCCATTTGCTTGACCGAAATCATTTTTCCCTTTTATCTCTAATAGCTTCTGGAAATTGCCATGGCGTCTCTCCCCAAAATCAATTCTTTTTCTCAATCGCCCTCCAAAGTACCGCAGCCTAGAGTGTCGAAACCCTAAATCAAAGGCCAGGAAGGCGTCACTTCCGAGAATCACCAGCGCTCCATTCCGAGGCTGCCTAAAAATCCGAAGCTCCTCCTCCTTCAAAATCAAGTCACATCAACTCGTGTTCCTCTGCCACTCGCGTAGCCATCTCGCATGAAGCCGCGTTGCCTCAAAGTCGAAGTTTCCCAACCCCAACCGAGTTGCTGCTATAGTCAGAAGAACAAAATCTACTTCGTCGGTTCTAAATTTGAGCCTGCGTCTTCTTCCCGCTGGTTAAGGTGAGTGTCAACTCACTCACGATTAACTGGTTTTTCAAGTAGATTAACTTCAATATGCACTAAAATTTAATAGTCGGTTGGATGGTTTCTTTGTTGGTTGTTGCATTTATTTGCTAATAATTGTCCCTGGACCATGGCATTGGACATTTAATCTGTATTCGAAATCTGACAAGTCTGACGTCTTCATTTCTGTAATGAGCTAGTTTTTTTCCATGAATGGGTTGCCCCATTGATGTTTCATTATTTTTACTTGGATGTGTCTGCACTAGTATATGCTTCACGTTTGGGTTCCCATAACCTTGGTGTAAATATATGTGTAAATGTTAATACACAACTGCTCATCCTAGTGTTTGCTATAATATAAATAATTCTGTGTCATATAGTATAAGGATATAACTCCAAGCTAATCATACTTTTTCTCCAAATAATTAAACCATGGCACTAGAACCGATAACAGTTGTATAAGAAATGCACAAACAGTTCAGTTACTTCATACCTGAAGAATATGGCCGGTAGCATCTACACAGATGCTCGTTGAGTTTCAAGAGAAACCTGGAAAACGAACCCCCTCGACAAAAGGCTCGTAAGTGTCATCCAGTAGGTCGTTATCTGAATATATCATTCTAGAAGATGAATCTTTTGATATATTGCTTACCCTTGCTAAGTTATAAAACATAGGAACTGCATATGTTTGTTTTTACTATTTACCTTACAGTTTAGCATGTATTCAAATTTTTGGACTATTGGTATATAAGCAGGGATATATATTTATATATATTATTAGTTTCATAGTTATATATAATTGTATAACTACCTTTATATGAATGCTGGTACTGTTAAAATAATGAGAAAAGTTCATAAATCTGTGATACTAAGATCCAGCGAACAATATGAGAAAATGAGAGTGTATAAAATGTTTACACATCACTGTCATGAAACATTTTAGATTCTATGGTAATTGTTTTGCTAGGAAAGAATGGTTATTTATGAGTAATTTGATTTCAAATGCTGGATTCTCCGGTTATGCTCGCTGTCTATTTTTATTTTTATTACTTGAACTAAATTCATAATTTAATGAAACTTTCACTTATCATGAGTGGAACTAAAAGTTATATAGAATAATCAGTAAATGAGTGAGTAAAGTCCTCATTGGCATTTGCTAAATGGTGTGTTGGATGAGTTGCATGCTAAGTTTTTAAATGATTTGTTCTTAACCTGAACATATTGTAGTCAACTGTGCATTAGTTTTAGTGAACAATTTTAAGAACAAAATGTTTAATTAACTGACTGTCAGCGTAGACCTCTGGATATAAATCAGTTAAGTGAATAAGAACCATAAAACTCAAGATTTTCGAAATTAGAGTTATTAAGTATTATATAGCAACGACTGGAAACATGTGAACTTGCTTAGTAAAAACTATATATATGATGTTTAGCTTAAATCATAACCTGCTATATTATGGATTTGGTATTAACTTGATAGTACTGAACTTAAACTAGTTGTCAGCCAATTGAATGCTGAACACAAAATTGAAATTTAAATCACTATGTATGGACACTTGACAGTGGGTTTGCATGACCAAACCCTTTAACCTGAATTGCTGATGCTTGCTGGATTTATTATTGTACTTGCTATGCTGCTATGCTTTACTTTGTAGAAATATTTGTGAACTTTCTTTTTTTTAAATAATACAAACTGACTATATTGATTGTGAATAAATTTCCATGCTTAGTTGTTTAACCTGAGGCATATGTGTTTTCATCAAACTGACTATATCGATTTATTTGGTTACGAACTACTTCTTGTTAAACCACGTATGGTGCTGAAACCATGGCACTGTATTATAGACTTGCTGGAACCATGACATGTATCATTGGCATCGCTGAACCATTCAGTCTTGCACTGTGTGTCACTATGAAACCTTTCACTTAGATATGTATGATGCCACCATTCACTTATATATGTTGCTGCATCTTGGGATTGAACATGTATTGAAACATACCAGACGCCATTATTGTGCGGTCACTTATTCTTGATAAATTCATGCAAGTACTTAAATCATTTACTTATTCTTGTAAAGAGAGTGTACGCATGCATTGATGAAGTTATGCATGAAATGATTTTATTCAGGAATACATACATTGATGAAGTTATGCACGCATGCAAGGTCGCAACCTCTTGCAATAATTAAAGAATTTACCATTTCTGTCATAACTTGTCTTGGTGTTTTTCCTTGGTCCTTATAAGTTTTATGCAGTTGCAAGGTGGCTACCCATTCACATGCATATTGTTTTACAATTTGTTGCTACACACCTTTATTCACCATGCAACGAGATAGTGATTTATTTCATCCGTCTTATTGGATGCGTGCCTATATTTACTCCACTTTTATATATATTCAGCAATCTCACAGATTATTTTACTTGAATCATTTAACTGAATGGTTGTTAGGATTAGCTATTATAATTTAGTTTATATTGAAGTTAATTTACTTGAATAAATGATTAATCCTGACTCGAGTGTTTTATGTTTTTGCATGGAACGCTCGGGTCAGACCCGAGTAGTACAGATTTAAAGAATACAGCTTCTGATTCGAAGATTGGCGAAGCTGGGGATTTCAAGAGAAGGCGCACTCTGAAGATTTCAAACAGTAAATATTTTTCTTGTATTTAAACTATGTTTTATATTCCGCTGTATAGAAAAGTTGTATCAAAAATTCTGATTAATATATAAAAGTTATTTTGCTATTAAATATTGTGTTATCTATTTATTTGTTGTTTTTCTATATTGACTCTGTTTTTAAACTCGGTAAGCTAAATACGCTCCGTCGATTTGAACGTTTTAAGTTGGTTTAAATACCGATTTAGAACGGTCAAAAAGGCGGGACGTTACACGTCCAAACAAATGCTGTGAAAAGGGTTTCAAGTTTTGGTGATGGGGGTTCAAACTCCCAATGATTGAAGTGGTGAAAGGAAGGTGGGGGATAGCCAAGAATGCTAGTGACAGTAGAAATCCAGAGGTAAAAGCTTAGGTCACATTCCCCAAGAAGGTGAGGGATGCACTCGTTCGCTCTTTGACAGAGTATGCAACCTGGATCAACCATCATGCCTTTGCAAATTAACCTGTCCTTGTTGTTGATCCGTTCTCTATCCAAGCTCCATAAGAGAAATTTCACTCTCGAAGGCTCCTTAATCTTCCAAAGCCTGGGAAACCGGAATAGTCTTCCATGATAGGAGGTATAGTTATAGCATGAACTGACAGAAAAAGTGCCGTTGGAACTGCTCTTCCAGTAGATAACATCAAGGTTTTGGTTGAGGGTGGTTGATTGTAATATGAGGAGAACCTCTCTAATGTCACGAATGAGTGTAGGATGAAAGTAGGTGTTTGGCAAGATGGCAGTCAATCCGGAATGCACCGCTTCGGAAACGGTGACGCCAGGGTTGGGGCATAAAGAGAAAAGGTTTGGGTAGAAGTGCAACGGTCTGAAGTCAAAGAAACATGTATCATTCCAAAGAGAGCAGCTTCGTCCATTTTGGATTTTTAGTGTAAAGAGATGTTTGATGCGAGGTAGCGATCTTAGAACACCACTCCAGAAAGGTGAAGGGTGGGCTCTTGGTCTGCCGTGAAGTATGGCGAGTGGATAATTATTGTAGTAAAGGGCAAGGATGAGGGTTTTCCACAAGAAGTTTCCTAGGGTTAAGCAATGCCAAATCCACTTGGTTAGAAGTGCATGGTTAAGGGAACGTAGGTCAGGGATGCCAAGATCACCAGCAGCTCTGTTGAGACAGATGGATCTCCAACTAACGAGGGACCTAACTGGCCCACCATGCCAAAGGAAAGAGCGTCGCGCCTGGTCAATCCGCTTGATAACCCAGAAAGGTGCTCAGTGTACTGAGAGGCAGTCCAAAGGAAGAGCTGAGAGAACTGCTCTCACCAAGATAAGTCTACCAGCCGAGGAAAGGGAGGAAGCTTTCTAACCAGCAAGCCTAGAATCCACCTTGGCGATGAGAGGATGCCAGTCGCCCCGATGGACTTCGTAGGGCCAATGGGAACACCCAGGTACATGATTGGGAAGTCGTGGAGTTTACAATTTAACATACTTGCCGTGGAGGGTCCAAGATGATTTGCATTACCCACCATGATGATGAAGCTTTTAGCGAAGTTGATGGAGAGTCCAGAGGCTAATTCGAAATAGTAAAGGAGCAGTTTGAGATAGTGCAGATTGTGAGGAGTGGGGGTAGTAAGGAGGATGGTGTCATCAGCAAATTGGACATTGACACAACAAGGTTAGGGGGGTGAGGTGTTTATACGGGAGAGGATATTGTTATGTAATGCGAGATTAATCATCCGATTGAGAGTGTCAGCCACAAGGATGAAAAGGAGAGGGGATCACCTTGTCTTAAACCTCACTTGGATTTGATTAGACCTCCGTCAGTGCCATTAGTGCACACAAATGAGAGGCTGGAGTTAAGGATCGCCGAAATCCAGCGGCACCACCTTGGAGGGAAGCCTCTGGCAGCGAGACCTTTGAGAAGGAAATCCCAGCTCACGGTATCAAAAGCCTTACGAAAATCAAGCTTTAAAAGCAGCCCTTCAGTGTTGGAGAGGTGGCAGTAGGAGACAATTTCCTGGACGGTGGTAATACAGTCGTGGGTATTTCTACCAGCGATAAAGGCGGATTGCTCTGCACTGATGAGGTCAGGGATATAAGTTTGGAGATGGTTGGAAACCACTTTGGTGATGAGTTTGAAGGAGCAGTTAAGGAGGCTAATTGGTCAGAAGTTGTTGGGATGGTTGGCGCCTTCTTGTTTGGGGAGGAGGATGATTTTGGCATAGTTGAGTCTGGCAATTTGGTTTGGTTTATGGAAAAAGGCTTCAAAAATATCAGCGAGGTCATGTTTGATGGAGGCCCAGAAGTTAGTGCAAAAGGCTGGGCCAAAGCCATCAGACCCACAGGCCTTGTTATCGTCCATACCTTTCAGCGCACACAGAATTTCAGATTTTGAAAATGGGCCGTCAATCGGGAGATTGATATGATTTGGGTACATGCGAGCCCAATCCAAATGGGGCGGTGAAGGAGGGTTGTTCCCCAGCAAGATCCTGAAGAATTTGGTAAAGTGAGCATTGATAGTGTTGACCCGCTTTTTAGTCAAAGCAGTCACACATGGAAACTCTTCTCAACAATTCACTCAAGCGTTGGGAATATCGTCAGAAGGCATGAAGTGATTTGGTTGAAATCGCATCACAAACAAAGAAAGGCCCGAAACTCCTACCAGATGACCTTTTTGGGCCCGAAAACAGCGATTACGGAGCTGAGCTTTGTAACTCTTGTAGATCTCTGAATTAGCTTCAGTTTTAGCTTTGGTTTGGCTTAATCGGACTTACGGTTTGAAAGTTATGCCCGTTTCCGTGAACGCATGCAGAACCGGAAACTTGGAATTTGGAAATTGGCTTGACCTCCCGGATCGGATCGGACCCGCTCCGACTCCACCCTTCGAAGATGCTCAGACTTGGATTCTAGCTCACCTCGGTTCGGATCGGATCATCCGAACCCGACCCGCCTTACACACTGCACTGAAGTGCTTCCACTCTTCGGATCGAAGACACCAAATCGGTTCGGATCGGAAGTCCGAACCGACCCGCCTTGCACCAGATGTATAGCAACACGTCTCGCCTTCGGTTGGAATGCTCCGGATCGGTTCGGAAGGAAGAGGACCCGAACCGAACCGCTTCGACCTGCTGCTACACCTCAACTTTGACCTATTCTCAAGGAGTAACCGACTCCTACAATTGCGGATCGGACTCCACCTGTCCTAGCACGATCTGAAGACCACTTCTCCACTATCCCCGAGATGGCCTCTCCACATGCCACGTGCCCCTCCGATCCGATCCGGTTCATTGAACCTACCTGCTTCTCTACGCCTATAAATACACCACGAGATGGTCATATCAAGGGACTTTTTTCCGGCACTAACACCCCCCGACCTCCATAACAAAATATTCAAGGACTTTGGGTACTCCTCAACTCAATCAAACACGAGGCTATCGTGCATAAATTCAATCTCTTTTCTCCTCTTCTTCATTATAACACAAGGCTATTGTGTATAATCGAATCTCACGGATTGTGAGACACCATTGTAATTGTAATTCCTCAGGATATGAGAAACTATAAAGTGGACGTAGGCTTGGATTGAGCCGAACCACTATAAAAATCTCGTGTGTCTCCTCTTATTTTACTGCTTTTTATCTGTGATTGTGAGGATTTCACATAGCATTTGGGTGTTAGGCCCAAATTTCGGTCTAACAGATAGCCTGCGGGTCGGAAGTGTGCAGACCACCTGCCTCGTCATGGATCCCAAGAATCCGGGACTGGCTTCTCCTACCATTGGCGAACCTATGGAAGAAAGATGTGTTACTATCTCCCTATGCCAGCCATTTAAATTTGGAGCCCTGCTTCCAACCCATCTCCTCCTGCCGGAGAAGGCGACAAAGTTCCACATGCAGATCACGTAGGTTGGTGGCTTCGGAGTCACTGAGGAGGGAGGTCTCTTCATGAATATTAAGTGACAGGACGTCGGCCTGGGTCTCCGCAATTCGCCTTCTAATAGATCCCCAAATGTTGTTGTCCTAGGGTTTGATCAGCCTTCTGAGGCATCTAAGTTTATAGACCAGTGTGGCAGAGGGGTTGGCCTGTTGGGGGAAATAGGACCAGGCAAGTTTTATGAAGTCTTTAAAGCCAGGTTCCTCCAGCCAAAGCCTTTCAAAACGAAAGGGGCAAGTGGGGTTTGTCTGGTCGTCGGTGGAGAGAAGGAGGGGGAAGTGGTCAGAGAGTGTTGAGGCTAGTCCGGTGACCTTGGAGAGTGGGAATTTGTCATCCCAGCTGGTATTGAAAAGAAAGAGATCCAGCTTGACTAGGGTGGGTTGGTCCCAGTGATTGGACCGGGTGAATCTTCTATTGCAAATAGGTGGATCCAGAAGAACACAAGTATTGATGAAGTCGTTAAAGTCTTCTGATGTGACGGCAAGGAATTTCGCTCGGTCCGAACCAGTCGCTAAACCGACCCAGACCGTTCGAAACGCCCTATCGTTTGAGAACACGACAAAATAGAACGCATGCAAAAGAACATTTCACTGTTATTACAACAATGCATCAGATTACAAGAATATACAGAGTATAAACAAATAAATATTACACAGAAATATCAGAGATTTAAATTACATTTAAATACATCGCAGCGGAAAATAATACAATACACAACTAGAAGAGATATACGGATACAAAGCTTTCCGGATATCATTCCAGCTGTAAACCAGGATCCTGTGAATATAAATCTGCAAAACCAAAACTACTAGCTGCCCGTGAGATTGTTTCGCTCCCAAGAACCACGAGTGACATTAAAGTCGCCCCCAACAATCCAAGGTCCCTCATGAGTAATGCCAGCCATCTGGCAGCCATAGTTGCCTCTTCATATCACCATCAAGCAGGGCATAGATATTGGAAATGAGAAATGGGGTGTTGGAAGCAAGGTGGGTAAGGAGAAGGTGGAGGGCGGAGGTGGATTTTAGTGCCTGAATACAGGACCAGGTGTGACTATTCCAGGCGGTGATGAGACCACCCATGTTGTCGTCCGCTTCGACTGTTTCCCAATCAGTGAAGAGATTGGATAACAAGGAATTTTGAGTGGGAGGAGAGCTAAGTTTAGATTCTTGAAGGAGTAGAACGTCCAAATTTAAGGGAGAGAGCATGAGGTTTAAGGCGAATCTCTTGCTGGGGTCCCCAGCCGCCTGATGTTCCAGGTGAGGATCTTCATTGGGAGTAAGTAGCTCTCTCTAGCTCGAGGCGTTGCATGGTGGAGTAGTGTTCCTCCGATAACTCCACTTCCATGCCAAGTGCAAGCTTCTTGTTGAGACTGAAGTTTTCCTTAGTGAAGATGATGGGTTGGTATAAACTTCCCTGAGAGGGGAATGGATTACCTGAGGTGGATGCTTGAATGCGTGCACTTCGTCGAACGACAGAACTTAACAGAGCGGGTGTAATCATGGGTCAGAGGCCATCGAGGAGTGGAGGAGGTGGAGGTGGTGGGGTGTTGTCCTAGATGGCTGGCTGTTCAACGGGGTCAGCGAGCTAGTTGGGGCCGGAGAGGTCTATGTCTATGTCAAAATCAGTGATTAGGTCCCAATTACATTATGGAGAAGGCCAGGGGTTCCAGCCAAGGGGACTGATGACTTTTAAGGAGCTATTGGGTTGCTGGTGGGTGATTCTAGGCGGGGTAAAAGGTTGGGTGGGTGCTGGTAAAGTTGATTCAATATGCATGGCGTCAAATCGAGGTTCTGGATCCGGAATGGGAAAGCTGAAGTTGAAAGGCTCCTTTAAGAACTCGCGGTTGTTCTCCCATTGGTTACCCAAAAGCAGGTCTTAGGGATTCTGAGATGGGTGGAAATGGTCCTAGTCCTCGATACTAATAACATAATGAGTGTTCCCGAGATGGACGGAGTATGTAGTGGGTAAAGTCACCTCCTTTAGCACCCTTGCCCTCACAAACACGTAGCGTAAGTCTTTTTGTGCCCAGCTATAGTCGTCCATCCTGAGAAAGAGTCCCACTGGGTAGAGCACAGCGGTAAGTTGGTCGAGACTATTGTGGAGATGAAATGGAAATCCTTTAATACGCACCCACGACATGGTCCAGAATTCACGATCCACCACCTCGTTAGCTGGAGACCAAACCTACAGCGCCAGCGAGCCACCATGACAGAAAATAAATTGGCGGTTAGGAGCCGTGTTGTAAAGATCAACATTTGGGAACTGGACGAGGTATGTATGGTCAGAAAGAATGAAGATACTCCCAGTTCCGGTGGCAGAAGAAGTCGGTGAGGGTGGTTCGCACTGAGTGGAAATTCCAGTAGCCGGCGAGGATCGCAACTTTGACGAGGTTTGGTGCATTGGCTAGAAATGCCATTTCTGAAGAATAAAGAGAGGATAACGATGAAGAATCAGGGTTGGGAAGAGAAATGGGTGCGGACGAATGGGATTTAAGCTGAGTGGATGATTCGACGTGGAGAGATGGTTTATCATTGGTTGCTGGCACGTGTGCGGAGAGAGGAATGGATGTGATGGTTGCAGAGGAATTCACAGGGGAAGGTGCTACTTTCGAAGTGATTAAAACATTCTTCTTAGAGGATCTAGGAGAGCCGCTTTTTTGCGTGTGCCCAAAAAATTCACAATGAAAGCAAATCTTCACATTTCTGCATTGACTTGCCACATGGCCGGGAGAGGCACAGTGGAAACACAGTCGTTTTGATTCCAAATTTTCCACTGTTCGCACCAAAGAAACAAACGATGGCAAAGCTCCCTTCTTGAACGCCATCTAAGTAGACTGCTTAGGCGGGGGCTGGGGATGGTGCTTGGTTCTGCGTTTCAGATCCTGGAGGTAGGAAAGGCATTGACTTGGCGGTGGTATAGGAAGCAGCGGGGGTAGCGAGGTTGGCAGTGGAGGAGTAGACACCTGGGTGGCATGCTTCGGTGGGCGGTTGGGTAGGGTCTGCGATTTTGACGGCAGAGGGGGTTCCGCTGAAAGTTGGGTGACGGTGGTGGAGATGGGGATGGACGCTTCGGCTAACATAGGGTCGACAAAGGTGGTTGGGTTATTATTTGAGTGGGGTGGTTAGGGGTTAAGTGGTGGATGCCATTGTTGGAAGCCATGGAAGCCATTGTTCATGTATTCGATGTGTTTTTGGATCAGTAATGACTAGATTGATGTGTGAAATACTAATGTTGGTTATGTACATAATGGTGAATTTTCATACTGACACATTGCTGAATTGGATGGGAAATTAGTAAATTGATATCAATTTTTTTTCCAGTAATTTGTATGTGTGCAAAATTGATGTGAACAAACAAAATGTATAGAACTGATAACTACAACAGTAAGAAAATGATAACTACAAACTATACAGTGGAAAAAAAATCAAAAACTGATACCTACAATATATAAAAACTGATAACCAGAACCTGAATATATATTTGTAGAACAAAACTGATAACTACATTTTACAAAAACTGATACCCATGGACTTTGAAGATGATAAATAATTAGCACATTAAATCGGAAAGAATAAAACATTGAATCATTACATGCAAGAGTTTAATCACTAAATTGGATACTAAAATAATGAACTGACAACAATTTTTTGGTCAATAATTTGTATTTTTGCAGAAATCTTGTGAACTAAAGAACAAAAAGAAACTGATAACAATTCAAAAAAAATGGTAACTACAAGCTGTATAGTTGTAACAACTCGTATTTCGATAACATGTTAAAACGAGAATCAAGGCAGAATTTAATTTTAAATTCTGAATCAAGTAAAACGGGCTATGCCATTGCGTTCGTCTCGGAAAAATACGCGAAATAGAGTCCGAAATTTTGTAAATCGGAGTCCGTATGACCCGGTTAAGGCCCAAAGAAGTTTTCGGGAAATTTGAATTTCGAAACATGCAGAGATGGGGCCTGGCGGGAAAATTCCCGCCCAAACAAGTCGACTTGGCTGTCGACAGGGCTGTCGACTTGCAAGTCGACAGGCATGTCGACAGGCAAGTCGACAGGGCTGTCGACTTGCCCTGTCGGCTGATTCTGGCCTGGTGCACCTATTTTCTATCTTGGCTAGGTTTGTGGGCCTGGTTTGAAATCTGACGGTTCAGGTTGGTCCTAGGGTTAATCTAAGGGTCCTAACTAGCCTAATCTTCTATAAATAAACCCCTAACCTACCCCTAAACCCTCATTATTCACTCATGTAACTAAACTATGGCCAAATTTCTACTCTCATGGCCTCCACTCAACTATCCTAGCCTCCAGTTCATTTCTTTGAGAGGTTTCATGATCATGAGAGTATTAGAGAGTCCCTATGTTAGTATGAGAGCTCCTCAAGTTGATTTCAAGGCAAAAGTTTTGGTCTTTGTTCATAAAGATGGTGTATTTGTTGATTTGGAGCATCCATCTTTGGGTTTTTGGATGATGGCATGCATAAGCTTCATCACAAGCTTTAGTTTAATCGATTTAGGCCTTCATAGCAATGTAAGCCCTTCCCTACTCTTAGATATTAACTATGAAGCTAAATGTTCATGTTGAAAGTTTGGGTTTGATTAATTAGAATGATGCACGCTATCATGTTATGCAAGTCTATGAAGTCATTAGCTTGATCTTATGAGCAAAAAGCCACAACCTTTATGTTGAAATGTTGCATTATGCAACATGAGAACCTTCATAATCATTATGTCAACTTGCATATGAAGTCATAATCCTTATATGATGATATATGCGAGTTTCTAGCCATCATTCCATGTCTTTTGTCGCCATGATTCGCTTATGTACCAAGTTTGGGTTGATGCATGTTTTTGAGGCTTAAGAATGTAACATGCAAGCTAATGAACACATTTGTGCCTCATTTGCCACCATGATTAACTTGTGGCTTAATACCCATTTTTGTCATTCCTTTGCCAAGTCTCTTCTTTTAATCCATCACGTTGTTGCGAACGTATATGCTAGTTTAAAAAGCGTTGGGGTCACATTATGGGGAAACATAATGACATGAATATGACTTGGGTAAATGGGTATAAACATGACAACATGTAACGTTAAATATGACATGTGTTTATACTTGAAAACATGACTTGAAATATAACATGGAAGTTGACATGTAAGTATGCATAAAAACATAAGCTTGGGAATTTACCTATTAAGTTAGGTCTACCCATTGGGAATTTACCTATTAAGTTAGGTCTACCCAATTGCTTGAAAACTTGACTATGAACATGACACTAGACTAAACATGAAAGTGGCCAACTCGAGGTTGGGTTGAGTTTGCAACGTAAAACTACCCGGAACCGACCGGCCTAACTAGTAGTTGCAAACAATAAGACCCAATGTGAGAAGTTGGTCATGTTGTGCTTGAACCCGAGGTTAGACCAAGTTGTGGTGTAAAGCTACCCGGAACCGACCGGCTTAACTAGTAACCACAACAAAGTCTAATGTGAGAGGTTGGGGTGCATTAAGTAATTAATGCCACATGATAAGGTTAAGTTAATTTGATTAATGACTCTTAACCAAATATGACATGGGTAAATGGGTTAAGTAAATTGGTTAGGCTAATGATACTTAACAAAACATGACAAGGTTGGGTAGGTTAAGTGATTTGATTTGCCTAGTGACGCTTAACCATTTTTATACGACTAGTGGACGGGGATTAAGTTAACCAACACTTAATCAATCCAACATGATAATTTGGCAAGGTTAACTAAGTTTTCTTAATGACAATTAACCATACAAGATGATTAGGGGATGGGGTTAAGTAATTTACACTTAACTAATCCGACACGGTAATTAGATGGGGTTAAGTAATCCACACTTAACTAATCTAAACACGGTAATTCGATGGGGTTAAGTTAAACACTTAACTAATTTAAACTCGGTAATTCAATGAGGTTAAGTAACCAATACTTAACCAACTTAACGTGATAATTTAATGGGGTTAAGCAACTTATACTTAACCAATTATACATGATGATTTGATGGGGTTAAGTAACTTACACTTAACCAATCTAATACGCGGACCTGATAAGGTTAAGTCACAAGACCTTTTTAGAATATACTTAACCATTGTAGTACGATTAGAGGATGGGGTTAAGCCAACCTATACTTAACCAATCCGACTCGATAATTTGATGGGATTAAGATAATCTATGCTTAATCGATCTAGCAAGATAATCCGATAGGATTAAGGTAAGCTAGTACTTGACCAATTTGACTTGATAGGGTTAAGTCATGAGCCTCTGGGTACACTTAACCAACTTGTGGGACTAAGTCTTGAACTTAAATACTTAGCCAATCTTTGACGTGATTCGTGGGCGGGTTAAGTCATGGACTTGAATGATAACACTTAACCCAATAGACAAACCCTAGCTAGAAGAACTAGGTAGAAAACCGTGGTTAATCAAGGATAACGGGAAAGGAAGCTAAGTGGTAAACCTTAGTTAAGGGTAACTAAGTAATAATTCTTAGCTAAGGACATAGGACTAATTATCAAAACGATGAGTAACCTGATACGGTAGGTCATCGCTTAGTATACGAGGGGGAGCAAGTTATCTGACTTGGATAAAAGCTCCAGCGCACTGGGTGCCGAAGTGGAAGCTTCGGGGGACGTGAGGATATTCTTGGGATCCCTCTGTGGGCTGCCAGGTAATTATACTAGGCCCATGAGAGGTTAAGGTCTGCGTTAGAAGGACCAAGAGTATGCCTTGGTTGCTATGCGAGCCACCTAAAGACTGGGATGGATTAGCGTGGAGTCGACGATTCTTGTTTTTGCCCTGGATAGCGCATCGCCGACTACCTACCATCTTTAGTCAATCGTGTACGTGCGGAAAGGCAGGGAACCCCCAACAGACCATGTGCTTGCTATCGAGTCATGGGTGAGGTTGGCCCGTAGGAAAGTGGGCTATAGTGGGGCCGTGGAGTGGTCTTATACATGATTTTTCTTGGATTGCCTTTCAGTAGTTGAGGGAGGGGTCACGTGGGACCATAGCCACGGGTACAAAAACAGACCTTGATATCTGCATAGGCAGACGATTTAAAGCTCCCGACCGAGTTCCGTATTTCTTGATTTGCCCTGGCACGGAACTCGGATGGCACATTGGGGAACATGTGCATCTAGACATGGAAAACGATTCACGATACATACGAGGGATCAAGGGCGCGGTTGACGGGTGGCGTAATCCCTAGTGGTCCTAGGTGGCCAAAACCCAAACCGAGACACGGAAACGTTCATTAGGTAGCATAATCCCTAGCGGTCCTAGGTGGCATAAATCCTAAGTGGACGCGCGATAGTTCATGGTAAGGAAACACAACTAGATCAAGGGTTGCAGTCCAAAACAACTTCAAGGATAAACCGTTTACATGGGAAAGCCCGTACAGCCTACGGCAAAGAACTGAACTTATACATGGAAAGAAACATATGAGTTGAGTAACCTATATATGCGGCATATTAGGTTGACATGGACCATTACACGACTTTTGAGTAAGGGTCATTCACGGATAACACGTGATACAATTGGGATACTAGTACGGTAGGTGCAGAGCAGATATACAGGATAGATGCCATGGGATGTTATACGCGATAGATATCTTGGGATATTATACTTGATAGAAACCTGACAATGTGATACCTTGTTTTATCTTGACACCGTAGTTTATCACGACACCCTAGTTTATCTGAGTTCAGTAGTTCATCCTGTTATTTTGATTTAGCTTATCTATCTTGTTATCATGCTTATGTTCATCTCAGTTTCTCATGTCAGTTAACTTTACTAGTTTTTATACTAATAGTAGATAGGGCTTACTCAGTCTTTTTGACTGACCCGTTTTGTTTCGCCTCTTTTCTTCCGTTCCCCCCCTAGGTTACAGGGAGGAAACACTGCTGTTTAGTTCGGACTTCTTCTGCTTGAAGGTCATCATGGATGGCTTGGACTTTTCCTGGCTATGGCTACTTTACTGTTTTTATTTGGGGAATAATTTATGAAAAAGTCTTTATGCTTCTTTACTATTGCAAGACAGGTTTTGATGTACTCTGATGTAAAAGGCTTTAGACCTTATGTATTCATGTTTATGAAAGTTCGATTTTACTTCCGCTATTTTATATGTTCTGTCTTGTGATATTTCTGTGCATGTTTACCAATAATGTCCCTCTAAAGCTAGTGCATTCCTTTGCGAGTGACCCTAGCGGAGGCAGGGTGTTACATTTGGTATCAGAGCAGAAGGTTACCAGACTGGGCAAAAGCTTTTAAAACCTTCTGAAAACTATTTGGAAAACCGTTTATAAAGAAGCATTTTTCAAGAAAAGTTTGTTTTAAAAAGGCTATTCCCCAAAAGCCATTAGCACCATTCTTTGATTCCTTGATTGAATCTCATTTCCTTTCTTTCCTCCATCCGTGGTCACAGTAGTTCTCACTGTGACTAATCTTTGTCTAGCCACGTAGGTGTTT
This sequence comes from Allium sativum, assembly GCA_030737875.1. Lineage (NCBI taxonomy): Eukaryota > Viridiplantae > Streptophyta > Magnoliopsida > Asparagales > Amaryllidaceae > Allium > Allium sativum. Next base: position 253,691,484 of record CM060920.1, read on the forward strand.
CCTGTACGATGGAGGCGGTTCTCGAGAGACCCATTGCCGTGTTACAAGAAAGGATAATAAAGAGCAAGGGTAAAGGATACGAGTTTAAGGATGAGCAACTTGTTGGTATGGCTCAACCCAGAATGAGAGGGAAAGATGAACAATGAAACCCATGACGAGGGAGTACCTTTGGCATGGTGAAACGAGGCGGATAGTTAAGTATCATGGGACAAGGACAAGATCATCGGGAGGGCAGTAGTATGCTCCCATTTCTAGGGTACCTCGGAAGGAGGGTAACGATCTTGTTAAAGGTTTAGCTTTTCTTCTCTATCATCCCGTTAGGACTTTGGTTTGATCATCGTATCATTTAAGTCTGCTTCGATAGTTGAGTCTCTGCACCTTAAGTACTAGCGTAATAGAGAATCCCATTTTTGTCTCAAGTCCTGTGGAGAATCGGTCCATTTATTCATGACTTGTTTTGGATTTGAGAATGACATGCCTCGGTTATGGATGGATTCTAGGGATGAAGTGGTTATCCAGTAAGGGGTGCCACTCTCGGTTTTGATAGGAGGGTAGTTAGACTCTTGACTAGCCTTGGTAATACCCTCGAAGTCTCGTGGAACCTTTTGGGTTCGGTCATGATTAGTTACCTAGAATCCCTTGATACCTTTATTGGAAATTTGAAGCCCGATCGAGTGGTGTTCGTCGATAAGACGGATGGTTTATTTCACTTATGCATGGGTTATGGAAATCACCCTAGTAAGTGCACTTGATAACCCGGTTGGCATCTGTTTACTTTCAAGAGAAAGTTCTACTACGTGGAATACCTTATGGTACGAGGTTCGAGATTCACTAGTGAATTTTGGGAGAGCTTGCATGAGTACGCAGATATGTTTGAGCTAAGCATACTAGGGAAAGGATAAGTGAAACGAGAGGCGACGAAGAAATGAGTTCCAGCTCATGTTATGGAAACAGGAAATAAGAAGCTACGAAATCGCGAAGCTAAAGGACTGTCAAGGCACAATGGAATTGAGCTCAAGGAAATACGACTTTGATGGTCAAAGACTAGATACGCGCATGATATCTCTTTTTGGGAGTATATCCTTGATCCCTGTTTTCTGTAGAGCTTACTTGTAGGCTATCTTTTGTGGACATCCTCTTGGTCCTATTTTCTGTTACAAACCCCATAAGGAGTTTGTCTTGTTTATCTTCTCGACCCTATTTCAGGGAATCCTAGGTAGAACCCTATGGATGTAAACATGTATTTGAAACATGTTATGATTGATATGGTTGCAAGTGGTTGCTCGTGGATGAGCGAATACACATTAGATACTAGCTCGACTCGGTCACATTTCATATTGCATATGCACGAGTATTTATACTTGTTTATGGATGAAATCGAATGTGTTATCATGCGGTTGTTGCATATGAATGAATGATTGTGCACGCATATAGTATCTATATGACTAGGACTATTTGCATACATGTTGGATTCATGGCACTATACATATTTTTGCATTAGAAAGATTATTCAGGCCTGATCATTAGCGTTAGCTAAGGAACATGTACACACATGTTTTGCATATATTCATATAGCATTAGAAATCATCTAAGGACAATGATTGCTTGTGGATGATGTTTTGAGTAGATGGATGATGGATGGTAGGATATGTTCTTCCTAACTTGGAGATTTCGGGGATGAAATCCTAAAAGGTGGGGAGAATGTAACAACTCGTATTTCGATAACATGTTAAAACGAGAATCAAGGCAGAATTTAATTTTAAATTCTGAATCAAGTAAAACGGGTTATGCCATTGCGTTCGTCTTGGAAAAATACGCGAAATAGAGTCCGAAATTTTGTAAATCGGAGTCCGTATGACCCGGTTAAGGCCCAAAGAAGTTTTCGGGAAATTTGAATTTCGAAACATGCAGAGATGGGGCCTGGCGGGAAAATTCCCGCCCAGACAAGTCGACTTGGCTGTCGACAGGGCTGTCGACTTGCAAGTCGACAGGCATGTCGACAAGCAAGTCGACAGGGCTGTCGACTTGCCCTGTCGGCTGATTCTGGCCTGGTGCACCTATTTTCTATCTTGGCTATGTTTGTGGGCCTGGTTTGAAATCTGACGGTTCAGGTTGGTCCTAGGGTTAATCTAAGGGTCCTAACTAGCCTAATCTTCTATAAATAAACCCCAACCTACCCCTAAACCCTCATCATTCACTCATGTAACTAAACTATGGCCAAATTTCTACTCTCATGGCCTCCACTCAACTATCCTAGCCTCCACTTCATTTCTTTGAGAGGTTTCATGATCATGAGAGTATTAGAGAGTCCCTATGTTAGTATGAGAGCTCCTCAAGTTGATTTCAAGGCAAAAGTTTTGGTCTTTGTTCATAAAGATGGTGTATTTGTTGATTTGGAGCATCCATCTTTGGGTTTTTGGATGATGGCATGCATAAGCTTCATCACAAGCTTTAGTTTAATCGATTTAGGCCTTCATAGCAATGTAAGCCCTTCCCTACTCTTAGATATTAACTATGAAGCTAAATGTTCATGTTGAAAGTTTGGGTTTGATTAATTAGAATGATGCACGCTATCATGTTATGCAAGTCTATGAAGTCATTAGCTTGATCTTATGAGCAAAAAGCCACAACCTTTATGTTGAAATGTTGCATTATGCAACATGAGAACCTTCATAATCATTATGTCAACTTGCATATGAAGTCATAATCCTTATATGATGATATATGCGAGTTTCTAGCCATCATTCCATGTCTTTTGTCGCCATGATTCGCTTATGTACCAAATTTGGGTTGATGCATGTTTTTGAGGCTTAAGAATGTAACATGCAAGCTAATGAACACATTTGTGCCTCATTTGCCACCATGATTAACTTGTGGCTTAATACCCATTTTTGTCATTCCTTTGCCAAGTCTCTTCTTTTAATCCATCACGTTGTTGCGAACGTATATGCTAGTTTAAAAAGCGTTGGGGTCACATTATGGGGAAACATAATGACATGAATATGACTTGGGTAAATGGGTATAAACATGACAACATGTAACGTTAAATATGACATGTGTTTATACTTGAAAACATGACTTGAAATATAACATGGAAGTTGACATGTAAGTATGCATAAAAACATAAGCTTGGGAATTTACCTATTAAGTTAGGTCTACCCATTGGGAATTTACCTATTAAGTTAGGTCTACCCAATTGCTTGAAAACTTGACTATGAACATGACACTAGACTAAACATGAAAGTGGCCAACTCGAGGTTGGGTTGAGTTTGCAACGTAAAACTACCCGGAACCGACCGGCCTAACTAGTAGTTGCAAACAATAAGACCCAATGTGAGAAGTTGGTCATGTTGTGCTTGAACCCGAGGTTAGACCAAGTTGTGGTGTAAAGCTACCCGGAACCGACCGGCTTAACTAGTAACCACAACAAAGTCTAATGTGAGAGGTTGGGGTGCATTAAGTAATTAATGCCACATGATAAGGTTAAGTTAATTTGATTAATGACTCTTAACCAAATATGACATGGGTAAATGGGTTAAGTAAATTGGTTAGGCTAATGATACTTAACAAAACATGACAAGGTTGGGTAGGTTAAGTGATTTGATTTGCCTAGTGACGCTTAACCATTTTTATACGACTAGTGGACGGGGATTGAGTTAACCAACACTTAATCAATCCAACATGATAATTTGGCAAGGTAAAGTAAGTTTTCTTAATGACAATTAACCATACAAGATGATTAGGGGATGGGGTTAAGTAATTTACACTTAACTAATCTGACACGGTAATTAGATGGGGTTAAGTAATCCACACTTAACTAATCTAAACACGGTAATTCGATGGGGTTAAGTTAAACACTTAACTAATTTAAACTCGGTAATTCAATGAGGTTAAGTAACCAATACTTAACCAACTTAACGTGATAATTTAATGGGGTTAAGCAACTTATACTTAACCAATTATACATGATGATTTGATGGGGTTAAGTAACTTACACTTAACCAATCTTATATGCGGACCTGATAAGGTTAAGTCACAAGACCTTTTTAGAATATACTTAACCATTGTAGTACGATTAGAGGATGGGGTTAAGCCAACCTATACTTAACCAATCCGACTCGATAATTTGATGGGATTAAGATAATCTATGCTTAATCGATCTAGCAAGATAATCCGATAGGATTAAGGTAAGCTAGTACTTGACCAATTTGACTTGATAGGGTTAAGTCATGAGCCTCTGGGTACACTTAACCAACTTGTGGGACTAAGTCTTGAACTTAAATACTTAGCCAATCTTTGACGTGATTCGTGGGCGGGTTAAGTCATGGACTTGAATGATAACACTTAACCCAATATACAAACCCTAGCTAGAAGAACTAGGTAGAAAACCGTGGTTAATCAAGGATAACGGGAAAGGAAGCTAAGTGGTAAACCTTAGTTAAGGGTAACTAAGTAATAATTCTTAGCTAAGGACATAGGACTAATTCTCAAAACGATGAGTAACCTGATACGGTAGGTCATCGCTTAGTATACGAGGGGGAGCAAGTTATCTGACTTGGATAAAAGCTCCAGCGCACTGGGTGCCGAAGTGGAAGCTTCGGGGGACGTGAGGATATTCTTGGGATCCCTCTGTGGGCTGCCAGGTAATTATACTAGGCCCATGAGAGGTTAAGGTCTGCGTTAGAAGGACCAAGAGTATGCCTTGGTTGCTATGCGAGCAACCTAAAGACTGGGATGGATTAGCGTGGAGTCGACGATTCTTGTTTTTGCCCTGGATAGCGCATCGCCGACTACCTACCATCTTTAGTCAATCGTGTACGTGCGGAAAGGCAGGGAACCCCCAACAGACCATGTGCTTGCTATCGAGTCATGGGTGAGGTTGGCCCGTAGGAAAAGTGGGCTATAGTGGGGCCGTGGAGTGGTTCTTATACATGATTTTTCTTGGATTGCCTTTCAGTAGTTGAGGGAGGGGTCACGTGGGACCATAGCCACGGGTACAAAAACAGACCTTGATATCTGCATAGGCAGACGATTTAAAGCTCCCGACCGAGTTCCGTATTTCTTGATTTGCCCTGGCACGGAACTCGGATGGCACATTGGGGAACATGTGCATCTAGACATGGAAAACGATTCACGATACATACGAGGGATCAAGGGCGCGGTTGACGGGTGGCGTAATCCCTAGTGGTCCTAGGTGGCCAAAACCCAAACCGAGACACGGAAACGTTCATTAGGTAGCATAATCCCTAGCGGTCCTAGGTGGCATAAATCCTAAGTGGACACGCGATAGTTCATGGTAAGGAAACACAACTAGATCAAGGGTTGCATTCCAAAACAACTTCAAGGATAAACCGTTTACATGGGAAAGCCCGTACAGCCTACGGCAAAGAACTGAACTTATACATGGAAAGAAACATATGAGTTGAGTAACCTATATATGCGGCATATTAGGTTGACAGGGACCATTACACGACTTTTGAGTAAGGGTCATTCACGGATAACACGTAATACAGTTGGGATACTAGTACGGTAGGTGCAGAGCAGATATACAGGATAGATACCATGGGACGTTATACGTGATAGATATCTTGGGATATTATACTTGATAGGAACCTGACGATGTGATACCTTGTTTTGTCTTGACATCGTAATTTATCATGACATCTTAGTTTATCTGAGTTCAGTAGTTCATCCTGTTATTTTGATTTAGCTTATCTATCTTGTTATCATGCTTATGTTCATCTCAGTTTCTCATGTCAGTTAACTTTACTAGTTTTTATACTAATAGTAGATAGGGCTTACTCAGTCTTTTTGACTGACCCGTTTTGTTTCGCCTCTTTTCTTCCGTTTCCCCCCCAGGTTACAGGGAGGAAACACTGCTGTTTAGTTCGGACTTCTTCTGCTTGAAGGTCATCATGGATGGCTTGGACTTTTCCTGGCTATGGCTACTTTACTGTTTTTATTTGGGGAATAATTTATGAAAAAGTCTTTATGCTTCTTTACTATTGCAAGACAGGTTTTGGTGTACTCTGATGTAAAAGGCTTTAGACCTTATGTATTCATGTTTATGAAAGTTCGATTTTACTTCCGCTATTTTATATGTTCTGTCTTGTGATATTTCTGTGCATGTTTACCAATAATGCCCCTCTAAAGCTAGTGCATTCCTTTGCGAGTGACCCTAGCGGAGGCGGGGTGTTACAATAGTGGTAAAAATTAAAAAAACTGATACCTACAATAAATAAAAAATGATAACCAGAAACTGAAGTTAAAAATGCAAAACAAAACTGATAACTGCAGTATACAAAAACAGATACCTATGGACTTTGAAGATGAGAAAAAATTAAACTGACCCCTAACAAATTATGAAACTGATACCAAAAAAGTTCTACACATGTTAAAAACACAAAAATGAACCCTACAAAGACGTAGAACTGATAACCAGTAACTGAAACATAAAGAATAACTTATTAAATCGATACATGCAAGTGATTAAAAGTGATATTCAACATGCAGATCGAATTTCGTTGATCATAACAACATGATATCAAATAATATCAACAACATTTCAATGTAAAAATAAAACAGGAAAAAGGTAAGCTAAGAAGAATTGTTATTAAAAATGTAGATTATTGTACACATTTGCAATGTATCAAACACTAGTTTGCTAACGTATACAGGCTTACTTGAAAAGAATATATGCAAATACATATTATCCGTGAAACAAATGAAATGAAAATCAGATTTTATTTCTAGATGTTTGACAATTGCGCTTATTGTAGCCATATTCATTGCACACTCTACATCTGTTTTGCTTGTTTTGGAAATATGCAAATCCTCCTTTTCTTTTTTATGAAGGTCTCCCGGCTCCACGTTTATCCTTGGGTGGTTTAATTACTGCATCATTACTTGAATCAACATCAGGTTTGTCATATAGGATTTATTGTATTACTATATGAAGATCGGTAAGCTTCCATAGTGAAATAGTGCTCAATGAAATCATATACATTTAATTTCACTTTATTAATGCATTTTATCGCATGAACACATGGAAAACCCATCACCTTCCATTGATTACAGCTACATGTCCAGTCTTAAAATCAACATGATGAGAAATTGGTGATTTCACTTCAAAAAGGAATTCAGAAGCCTTGAATACATACCAACCAAAAACTTCTTCAACTAAATCTTTTAATCAATTTTCCATGGTTGGACATAAAATGGTAGTCCACAAACGGGATTCCTCTCTACGTTTAGCCATTTGCTCCATGATTTTTATTCGTATTCCATACAAACAATATGCAAGAGGTAATGCCCGCTCATCTAAAATCCAACTGTTGAAACTTTCAGCCACGTTAGAGCTATACTCACCATACCTTTTACCTCGAAAGAACAAGTCAGACCATTTATCAAACGATTTGTCTCTCAAAAAATTAGCCACTGCAGGACCACCAATTTGTAAAAACTTAGAATGAGCAACTTGAAACTCATAAACATTTGATGCTCGACAACATGTCCGGAACAATTCTACAATCGAAATATGTGCATTTTTGGACTTAACAGCAGAAAGAAAATTTTGTTCCATGTGAAGGTAGCAATAACTATGGTATGAAGTGGGAAAAACATCGTGAACACCAGAAATCAAACCTTGATATCGATCGGACATAAAAACCAAATTACGATCTTCGTTAAGAATTTTCTTCAAATGAGTTAAAAACCAACTCCAATTCTCCACATTTTCTATTGAAACTATGGCCATAGCTAGAGGGAAGAAACCTGCAAACAAATTATGAATAAAAATTCAAAAAGAATTCATGATTGGAAAAAAATCTGATAACTTCAGACATTAAAAAAAAGCTAAATAAATACTGTATAATACAAACTGATACCTGCAAACAACCAAAACTGATGCTTAAAACAGTTTGATAAAAACTGATACATAGATACGTATTAAAATGCTACCTACAAACTATACACTAAAAACAGAGAACAAATTGATACCATAATGCCAATAAAACTGATACCTAATATCTGTAGAACTAAACAATGATACTGTAAAAAATATTAAACTAATACTCAGAAAATATACTAGAGAAAACTAATCCCATAGAATCCAAATGGTACCATATGTATTTGTACATCATCTAAAATTATTTTAAAATAATACCTTGGTTGCCATTCTTTGCTGTAGCACCCATCAAGACTCCTGGCCTCCCTTTCAAATGGGTACCATCTAAAAATTTCATAGGCCAACAATGTTTGAAGCCAAGAATACAAGCACCTAAACCAACAAACACTCTCTCTAACTGATTTGTAGAAGAGTTAACATTCATAGCGACATAAGAACCCGGATTGTGAGTCTGTAGTGCACCTAAATACCAGGACAAATCATTGTACGACATTGCATCATTACCATACAATCCCATGAAAGCTAGTTGCTTTCCTTTGTAAGCATAAGAGTAAGACAAATTCAGATTAAACTCTCTTCGAAAATCAGCCATTATATCTTTTGGTTTCTTACTCAGATGATCTCTAATTTCATCTATTATCAATGATTTAACAAATGAGCTAGATAGAGTAGGGTTATTCAAATTTATTAGACCCCCTCCGGAAGAATGTTCAGCAACCAAATTTCTAATGAAAAAATTACTTAGTGGGCCAACATCAAAAGAAGCATGCACTTTAAATAGACAACTAGATGAAGACGATGAGAAAATAGCTGTGATCCTAGTAGCACTGTTCTTAAGATAATTTAACTCATGATCTGATTTATTTTGATAGGCTATTAAGAATTCTCTGAACTCATTGGGACCTCCGAAACAAAAACTAGTAAAATCAGAAAACTTTAATGTAGATCCTCTTTTCATCAAATCTTTTAAGTAACTCTTCCTATGAACGACAATGTTCGCATCCAAACATTGATCAGAAGACGAAAGAATTGAAACATTAGTAGAAAGTGAAGAAGAACCATCAATCACATTTTCCAACAGTAATTCCTTCAACTTAACATCAAAACATAAAAAAGCAGTCTTCTTATGTAATTGAAATAAAATGATACTTTGAAGATCAGAGTCACTCTCAATGATTTTAGTTCTATCCTCAAGAACATAGCTAATTTCAATTGACTTACGAGTAAGTTGAGACCAATACTCACATATTTCGTTTGCAAATCATACAATGAGTAATTAACCGACAACCGAGTACTGGAAGAGGTATCATTGAAGATAAGTACGATAAGGAGAGTACCTTCACCATTGGAACAAATAAGTAATGTGCAAAAATCAGTTATCCAAGTAAAAAGATGCAAATAGATACCAAAAAACAATAAAACATGGGTAATACATTGAAAATGATACCTAAAAAAATAGTAAAATGATACCTACAAACTGCTGCACTTTCAAAGCAAAAGGGAAGAAACTGATACCATAAAAATTGCTAAAGTGATACCTAAAACCTAATTTAGTTAAGTTTTCCTGAAGACAATCCTAACGAAAAACAATCAAAGTAATAGTTATACTTATTTAGATTAAAACAAGTTTTAATCTAAAACAGATTTAATTCAGCAATGCATTTACAAACCAATAACAACATGAAAAAAAAACAATAAACTTGAATAAAAGTAATGAATTAAAAAAATTGAAATCTAAAAAAAGTAAAAACTAATACCTACTTGTATTACCAGTAGAATCCATGAATTACCGATAGAAGCACTAAAAACCTATCGGAAACAGTGAAAGAATCGTATGATAAACACAAATTGAATCGATAAAATCAGCGCTAAACCTAATGTGCAATTGATTTTACTATACGATTCTTGAGAGATCGATTTTCCGTTCAGAATTGTGCATTGAATTATGATTTCAGATCTCGTTGGTTTTATGCGATTAGTAAATAAATTTGATATGAAAAATATGGAAGAATAAGAATAGTGATCAATGGCGGAAAGATACAAATTTTCTTCGACGAGAGATAGTTGATGAAAGAAGGAAATAGCGCACGTGATTTACAGATTAAAATTTTGCTGAATGAAGGAAATAGTGCATGTGAAGAAGAAAAGAATTATGTATTGTCCTTTTGAGATAAATTTAAGCGGGTTGTCCTTATGGTTAAAAAAGCCTTCAATTTTGTCCTTGTAAATATTTACCTGAAACCATTTCATAAAAAAAACTTACACTAAAAATAAAATAGCAAAACATACTAATGCTCAAATTAAAGTAGTAAAACAAACTAACACTAAAAAAAAGAACTAAAACATTATCTCAACCTAAAACAAAACTAAAAAAATGCATCCAAAGCCCACTAAAAGGCGGCCTTCCCAAACCCAATAAAATAAATGTAAAACGATTTTTTTCGCTCCACACCACTTCTTTCTATTGAAACGGGAACCGACTATCTCTTATTTATTTATTTTTGAAACAAAAAAGAGAGAAAACCAAATAATAATAATAATGAATTCTTGATTTGGGGAGGTGGAGGTTGTTTCGATTTTAGGATTTTTGGGAGTGCGATTTGAAGGTGATGATGCTGTAATTAGAGTTCCTAATTTGCAGTGGAGGGTTGTGGTGCTATCAGGGGTCGGAATTGAGGGTTGCAGAGGTGACTTTAGGTTGTGGCCATTGATTTACAGTGGGTTGAAGACTGGTTGAAGGCAAGTGTTGAATGATGAAGGGGAGGTTGCAGTAGTATTTTGGGTGATGTGTTTGCGGTTTGGTGTTTTGGTATAGATTGACATAGTTGAGTGGTTTCTAGCGGGTTTCGTTGTTGTCGGGGATGAAGGACGGTTGAGGACTGGTGCAGTAAGGAAGTGGTAAGTAGGGAGATCGATTGGTTTGCTAATGAGGAATGAATGTAATGATGGAGGTGAAGCTGCAGGGACCGTGTTAGAAGCTTGAGAATTTTCAGTTTTTTGATGATGGGAGAATGAAGATGGAGATATTGTTGGAGTTGGAGATGGTGGAATTGGAGTTGGAACTGTAACACCCCGTGAATTCTATAACGTTAAGCTTCACGAATTAAATTATAATTAATAATAAATGATGAAATCAAGGTAAATGGGTTAAGCCTTTGCGTTCGTCTCGAAATTCTACTTGAGATAGAGTCCAAGTTTGCGTAAAACGAATATCGTATGAAGAAGATATGGACGAACGAAGTTGGGCAGAAAAACCAGAAAACGGGTCAGAATGCACTGGTGCACTTGTGAAGTGCGCCTGAACAAAGTTGAACTCGCGCACTTGGGAACTGCGCCAGTACAATTTTGGCCTGGCGCACCTGCTAAGTGCGCCCAGGTCAGAAAGACCTGCTGGTCAGGTCCTGGCTGGCCTGGTCAGGGTCTGGTCGAATTCTGATGCTTGGCTGAGTCACTAGGGCTTACGTGTCACCTCTTGATTGGCTCTTTGAACTTTGTATGGTCTAGATTCCTCCTATCTTCATCTGACGGCCCAAAACAATTTAAAATTCTATAAATACAACTCAAGTCTAACCCTAAATTCACACAAATAATAGAATACAGAAGCCGTCACGCTCTTGGAGAGGAACTAGGAATGGCCATCAATTAGAAAGCCTAGAGACAAGCCAACACCAAAGCCTAAGAGACGAATCAAATTAAAGCTTAATCAAATCATTCAACGCAACTTTGCTACCCAAAGGAGAGCATCTCCAAATCAGAATAACAGAAATCAGAAAACAAGAATTCATCACACGTTGTAAGTATAGTGACCTTTCAAAATATGAATAAAAACTGTGATGTGATTTGATGTAAATGAAAATAGAATCGTGTTGTTATAATCTTTGTATATTGTAATGGTTCTATCATGACTTGTGTACTGATGTTTGTGGCATAAATTGATTGATGCAAGCCTATTGAACAATTGTATATGAAAACAATGGCACTTGAAAGCTTGTGGCAAAAACTAGAAACTGATCCCTTTTTTGTATATGTCGATGGCATGGACTATGTATATTCCCTTAGTCTAAATTAGAATTTATGTAAACATGTTATAGACCTTTTATGCCTACATGACCCAAAACCTATGATATCATCCTTATGTTTATTGGCAAGTATAACTAGATCTATGTTTGCAAGTATAATTGGATCTATGTTTCATAAACTATGCAAGTTCATGTTTATTTGCAAAATATAATTGGTTCTATGTCAAACATCGTTTGGGTTTCATAAACTATGTAAGTTCATGTTGAAATAGGCTATATGATTAGATGTAAAAATTGTACATTTTTGTGAATATACAATATGCTAGTTTTGTGGTTGATATTATGCCAAGTTAACATGTTTTAAACACAAGTTTGTATTTGCCTAAACTATGCCATTTCATATGTCACCTACTTAGTCATGCTTTGATTTGAATGCAAGTTCACATGACCCATGTTATATGTTAGTTGAATCGCCAAATTGCAAGTTCATGCGCCACACACCTTTAGGTATTACATGTTCATGATTTCCCCTTTTCCTCACGTTTATAAATTTGGGCTAAATTGTGACAAGCCCAACACATGTTATAACGTTGCGAACAAACGGGGGTAATAACATTGGGTGTAAAATATGAAAATATATGTTGGCATGATTGGCACATGCCAATGATTATGACACATAAGCGGTATGAATTGAAATACCCAAAAATAAAAGATATGACATTTACATATGGTTGGGAAGTAATGAAATATGTAAATTTAGAAAACACGATATGCTTAACCCGAGGTTGGATTGAGTTGTGATGTAAACCTGCCCGGACCCGCCCGACTGTCCAGTAGTTACAACAATACCTATCCAATGTGGGTGGTTAAGCATTGAGCCCAATAAGGACCCGAGGTTAGACTGAGATACGGTGTAAACCTGCCCGGAACTGACCGGCACATCCAGTAACCATAGCAATACCTGTCTAATGTGAGTGGTCTGGTGCTCTTAAGAGGCTAAGGACAGATGGTAGGGTTAAGTCAACTATAACACTTAACCAAATTCAACATGTTAACAAGAATTGATGGGTGGGGTTAGGTAAATACAGACACTTAACCACTTAACATGTTTGACTAGAAAATCCTGGTAACGAGGGACCCGTTTCAGCAGTAACCCAAAGTTAGGTATCAACGGTACCCTGAAACTAGGCAGGGTGGGGCACGATTACTGGGCTGATTGTAAGCGGTCAAACGACGGCGGTGGGTGCACAGTGCAGGTCTAACGGGGTGCGGGCGTGCACACACTCCGGAGCATACAACCAGGGCACTGGGGACACCAGTAGTATAACCTATGCCTTCTAGGATTTGTGTCGAGGCCACCACCATGGGTCTTGATACAACCCATGGTGGGACCAGCATAGGTATCTACAATTCTTGGGGGCCGTATGACACATGTTAACGCGAGTAGGAGCCGATCTTTTAACAAGAATGGGGATCACTTCACCCTCACCATAGGGTGCCAGTTAGAATAAATTCAAATAGGTGCAGTGATATAGTATGTGTATGATAGTACATTCGACACTTCCTTAGCTTGTGACACTTTCCTATTTTTAGTTTACATCCATCATAACCTTTTCTTATTCACATATTGAAGAGTTACTAGATTAACTCAGGCTTTATGTCTGACCCTATTTTCCTTTCGTCTTCTTTTCTTTCGTCCACCCCCCCTCAGGTCCACAGGGAGGAAACGGCTCAACTCAGTCAGGCTCTTTACAAGCACCAGGAACGTTGATGTATGATTTGGATCTTTCTTGCTTGGATAATGGCTTTGGATATCACTATGGAGATTTTTGTCACTTTATTCATGTTTTCATGCTTCTTTAATAATCAAGGCAGTTATGAGGTTGTAATGTTGGAAGTATTTTGAGACAATTATGAAAATCTTTGTTTGATACACGTATTGATGAAATAAAAGTTTGTTGGTTTCCGCTGTTTAAAATATGTGTATTTATATCTGTCTTGAGTTCATCTGTGGCTTTTACTTATAAACCTCCAACAAAGTTAAGGCATTCCCTTTGTGAGTGACCTTAATGGAGGTGGGGTGTTTCACTTGGTATCAGAGAATAGGTTTACCAGACAAGATAAAAGTTTTTGAAAATTGTTTTCTAAAAGAAAGTTTAAAGAAGCATTTTTTTTAGAAAAAGTGTTATATTTATAAAAAGACAAAATCCCCCAAAGCCATGTGCCCTATCTATCCTTCTCTATCCTTCGTTTTGAATTTTTCCTTGCTATTTCAGCATGTTTGGAGACCTTAACCTTCCGGAAGGAGTGCCGATTCCCGGCTGGTTTAGGAGGTACTTAGAAGCAAGGGCCAATGGCGCGGGCCCAGCAGACATCCCTCCTTCAGTGGCCGCGGTTCCTCCTCCTCCTCCGCCTCCTCGTGGAAATGCCTTCGCAAAAACATGTAGAGACTTCAAGGCTATGGGTGGAAAAGACTTTTATGGGACAGAATCTTTTGTTGAAGCAAGAAACTGGTTAAAGGAGACTGAGGATTTGTTTGTCATCTTTGGAGTGGATGACAGGCAAAAGATACAACTTGCGGTGTGGTTACTTAAGGATAAAGCTTCCTATTGGTGGGAAGTTACTAATGCTCAGAGGGTGGTGGAAACATGGGAAGACTTCAGGACAAGGTTTGAGATGAAATTCCTCTCCCAAGCCGAAAGAAGCCTGCAAATGGAAAAGTTTCTAACTCTGAAACAGGGAAGCATGACGATCAGGGAATATGTTAATCAGTTTAATCAGCTGGCCAGATTTGGGCTAGACTTAGTAAACACCCAACACAAGAAGGCACTTCGCTTCGTCAAGGGTTTGAATGAGCCTCTACACAGCCTTGCCATGACCCATGTATCCACGGGTGCAACTTATGAAAGCCTGGTGGACATGGCATTGCTACACGAGGAAGACCACGACAAGAAAGAAAATAAGGGGGAAGAGAAGAAAGAAGGTCTTCAAGCAAAGAAAACAGACTTCAAGAAAGGAGGGAAGAACAATAAGCCCCGTGAGAAGAGAAGGTGCAATTTCTGGGGCATTGTGGGCCATATATCAAAAGACTGCCGGAAAAGGAAGGCGAAGATGGGTGGTTGCTTCCATTGTGGAGAAACTGGGCACCAAGCTAAGGACTTCCCAAAGAAGAAAGGGCAGGGACAGAAAGCCGGATCCACATCAGGGGGACAGGTTCATGCGCTAGTGGCACCTCAGCAGGAATGAGGTAGTAATATTTCTGTAGAAAGTGTAGTCTATCTTTATGATCATCCAGTTTGTACACTTTTTGTCTCTGGCGCATCACACTCTTTTATTTCATCTGCCTTAGTAGAATCTCTGCATCTAGACACTAGTATGGTAGAAGATCCCTTAGTAGTTTCAAATCCAATTGGGGGCTCCGCTTACTTGTCAATGGTTTGTTTGGGTTTGAAAATCTCTATTCTCAGCGTTGAGTTTACTTGTAATGACTTTGTTTTGGACTTCTCGGGATATGGTTTGATCTTAGGCATGGACTGCCTATCCAGTAATAGTTCCATTCTTGATTGTGAGAAAAGAGTAGTTAGACTCTTGACTCGGCTTGGTAACACTCTAGAAATTTCTTGTAATCCCTTGAATGCTGTTATGCTTAGTTATCTAGAGTCGTTTGATGCTTCTGATGAAAATTTGCAATCAGTTAGAGTAGTCCGGGAATATCCGGTGGTCTTTGAGGAAGTGAAAGGCTTACCTCCGAGGCGGGAAATAGACTTCCGTATATATCTTGTGGATAACGCAAAGCCTGTAGCTTTACCTGTCAGACACATGGCTCCAAGGGAGAGAAAGGAGCTCAGTAAGCAAGTTAAAGAACTTCTCGAAAAGGGGTTCCTTAAACGGAGCATTTCGGAATGGGGTGCTCCAGTGGTGTTCGCAACCAAAACAGACGGTTCGCTTTGCCTTTGCGTCGACTATAGGGAGTTAAACAAATTGACCAAGAAAAATAGGCACCCTCTTCCCCGAATCGACGATTTGTTTGATCAGCTTGTAGGTGCGATGGTTTTCTCCCAACTTGATTTGGCAACTGGGTTCCATCAGCTAAGAGTAGCTGAAGATAGCATTGATAAGACAACGTTCAGAACCCCAGACGGTTTCTTCGAGTGGCTTGTCATGCCTTTCGGCTTGACAAACACACCCGCTTATTTCGTAGACCTAATGAGCAGGGTGTTCAGGGAATTCCTCAACAAATTTGTGGTTGTCTATGTAGATGATATCTTAATCTTCTCAAAGAGTGAGGAAGAACATGCTCAGCATCTGAAAGAAATCATGGATACTCTCCGTGCACATCAACTAAAAGCCAAATTCTCCAAGTGTCACTTCTGGAGAAAAGAAGTAAGGTTTCTTGGGCATATAGTGTCCAAAGTAGGGTTGGCTGTAGACCCCGCGAAAGTAGTGGCTGTGCAAGATTGGAAGACACCAAGAAATGCAATCGAAGTTCGAAGCTTTCTTGGGCTAGCCAGTTTTTATCGAAAGTTTATTAGGGATTTCGCGAAAATCTCATCCCCACTCACAAGGCTAACAAAGAAGAATCTGGCGTTCACTTGGGGTTTGGACTACGAGTTTGCTTTCCAATGATTAAAAAGGGCTCTTACAACAGCCCTAGTTCTAACTCTGCCTGACGGAAGCAAAATGTTCACAGTATACACGGATGCATGTGGAATGGGACTAGGCGCTGTTCTAATGCAAGAAGGAAGGGTAGTAGCTTATGGCGGAAGACAATTGAAGGTTCATGAAAAGAACTACCCAACCCACGATCTTGAGTTGGCCGCCATCGTCTTTGCACTTAAGTCTTGGCGCCATTATCTCCTTGGTGAGAAGTTTGAATTATACACTGACCATAAATCGTTGAAATATCTCTTCTCCCAGAAGGATCTTAACTTGAGGCAGCAAAGATGGATGGAGTTTCTTACCTCGTATGATTTTGAAATTTCCTATACTCCCGAAAAAGGCAACGTGGTAGCGGACGCGTTGAGCCGAAAGAAACTGACCCTAAGCCCTCTCTTTGTGGAAAGGCAAAACTTGGAGTATATAGCCAGTTTCAACTTTAGGCCCTCCTCGGATTTTGTACCGGGTTTGTTAGCATCTCTCAAAGTACGCCCTACTCTCTTAGACTCAATAGGGGCAGCACAACGTGAAGACCCTCAGCTTGTTGATGTGATTGATAAACTTATTAGGGGTGAGACTTCTAGTCACCTCAGTAGATACGCCATCGATGATAAGGGTTGGCTGAGACGAGATGGAAGATTATGCATCCCACAAGCAAGAGAGTTGACAAAGAAGGTTCTCGAGGAAGCGCAACATTCCAAGATGACTATACACCCTGGCGGTGATAAGATGTACAAGGATATAAAAAGGACTTTCTTTTGGAGCGGCATGAAGCAAGATGTGGCAGATTTCGTTTCTAAGTGCACGACCTGCCAACGGGTCAAGGCGGAACAAAAGAAGCCTGGAGGACTACTTCACCCTCTAGAGGTCCCACAGTGGAAGTGGGATAGCATTTCAATGGACTTCATTGATGGACTGCCTAGGTCGAGAAGAGGCAACACTAGCATTTGGGTAATAGTGGATAGGCTTACTAAAAGCGCCCACTTTATACCTATCAAGAGTAGAAGGACTGCCTCATCTCTAGCATCTCTTTATCTCAAGGAAATAGTTCGACTCCATGGGATACCCTCCAGCATTGTTAGTGACCGAGACCCTATTTTCACAAGTGAGTTTTGGCGGAGTCTGCAAGAAGCTGTAGGCACACAGCTATGTTTGAGCACGGCCTATCACCCCCAAATAGATGGCCAGATGGAAAGGGTGAATAGAGTTTTAGAGGATCTTTTAAGACTTTGCGTTCTTGACTTTGGAGGGATGTGGGAGGATCACCTTCCTTTAGTGGAATTTGCCTACAACAACAGCTACCAAGCTACCATCGGCATGACACCCTTCGAAGCCTTGTATGGAAGACCGTGCAAATCACCAACTTGTTGGTGGGAGCCTACAGATAAGCTTATACTTGGGCCAGACATGATTCTAGAAACTTCAGAGAAAGTAGACTTGATACGTAGGAGAATGAAGACAGTCCAAGACAGACAGAAATCCTACGCCGACAAAAGAAGGACCGACCTTGAGTTTGAGGTTGGGGACAGGGTTTTCCTTAAGGTATCCCCTTTAAGGAACGTCGTTCGCTTTGGATCCGCAGGAAAGCTAGCACCAAGATTTGTAGGACCGTTATCTATCATCGAGAAGATTGGGAAAATGGCTTATAGGGTATATCTTCCTGAAAGATTGGCTGGTATTCACAACGTCTTTCACGTTTCTCATCTCCGGAAATGTCTACATGAATCAGCGGAAGTGGTGGAGCCAAGCATTCTAGAAGAAGCCGAAATGAAAAGCGAAGCAACTGTGAGGAGAGTTCCAACTCGAATCATAGGAACTGAAGTCAAAAAGCTACGCAACCGCGAAGTGAAACTCGTTAAAGCTCAGTGGAGCGACGCCGAGGAAGACGCGACTTGGGAAACTGAGGACAGAATACGCGCTGCCTACCCTCTTCTTTTTTAGGGTACATCTTTGACCTCTCTTTTTCTTAAGTTGTGCTTGTATCTATCTTTTTAGGTATATCTCCTCGATATTATCCTTTATCCTTAGATAGAAATCCCTTTGGATGTAAACATGTATTTGAAACATGTTATGGTTGATGGCTGCAAGTGGTTGCTAGTGGTTGCTCGTGGATGCATATACACACACAACCTAGGTCTTAGATCGGCTCAATCACTTCATACTGCATATGCATATATGTATTCTTATTTGTATATGGTTGTAAACTTGATGTGTTGTCATATGGTCGTCGCATTTGTATGAATAGTTGTGCACTCATGTAGAATTATGAGTAGGAAAAAAATTTCATACATAATGGATTCATGACACTAACATGATTCGCAATAAGGAGGTCAACTGAATCAGTAGACCGCCTGATTTCCGCATTAGATAAGGACATGTACACACACTATGCATATGATCATGAAGCATTAGAAGTCTTTTAAGGACAGCGGATGCATGTGTTTGTTGGTTGAGTAGATGGACTGTTGGATGGTAGGATATACATTCTTCCTAACTTGAAGATTTCGGGGACGAAATCCTTTTAAGTGGGGGAGAATGTAACTCCCCGTGAATTCTATAACGTTAAGCTTCACAAATTAAAGTATAATTAATTATAAATGATGAAATCAAGGTAAATGGGTTACGCCATTGCGTTCGTCTCGAAATTCTGCTTGAGATAGAGTCCAAGTTTGCGTAAAACGGATATCGTATGAAGAAGATATAGACGAACGAAGTTGGGCAGAAAAACCAGAAAACGGGTCTTAATGCACTGGCGCACTTGTGAAGTGCGCCAGAACAAAGTTGAACTCGCGCACTTGGGAAGTGCGCCAGTACAATTTTGGCCTGGCACACCTGCCAAGTGCGCCCAGGTCAGAAAGACCTGCTGGTCAGGTCCTGGCTGGCCTGGTCAGGGTCTGGTCGAATTCTGATGCTTGGCTGAGTCACTAAGGCTTACGTGTCACCTCTTGATGGGCTCTTTGAACTTTGTATCGTCTAGATTCCTCCTATCTTCATCTGATGGCTCAAAACAATTTAAAATTCTATAAATACAACTCAAGTCTAACCCTAAATTCACACAAATAATAGAATACAAAAGCCGTCATGCTGCTGGAGAGGAACTAGGAATGGCCGTCAATTAGAAAGCCTAGAGACAAGCCAACACCAAAGCCTAAGAGACGAATCAAATTAAAGCTTAATCAAATCATTCAATGCAACTTTGCTACCCAAAGGAGAGCATCTCCAAATCAGACTAACAGAAATCAGAAAACAAGAATTCATCACACGTTGTAAGTATAGTGACCTTTCAAAATATGAATAAAAACTGTGATGTGATTCGATGTAAATGAAAATAGAATCGTGTTGTTATAATCTTTGTGTATTGTAATGGTTCTATCATGACTTGTGTACTGATGTTTGTGGCATAAATTGATTGATGCAAGCCTATTGAACAATTGTATATGAAAACAATGGCACTTGCAAGCTTGTGGAAAAAACTAGAAACTGATCCCTTTTTTGTATATGTCGATGACATGGACTATGTATATTCCCTTAGTCTAAATTGGAATTTATGTAAACATGTTATAGATCTTTTATGCCTACATGACCCAAAACCTATGATATCATCCTTATGTTTATTGGCAAGTATAGTTAGATCTATGTTTGTAAGTATAATTGGATCTATGTTTCATAAACTATGCAAGTTCCTGTTTATTTGCAAAATATAATTGGTTCTATGTCAAACATCGTTTGGGTTTCATAAACTATGTAAGTACATGTTGAAATAGGCTATATGATTAGATGTAAAAATTGTACATTTTTGTGAATATACAACATGATAGTTTTGTGGTTGATATTATGCCAAGTTAACATGTTTTAAACACAAGTTTGTATTTGCCTAAACTATGCCATTTCATATGTCACCTACTTAGTCATGCTTTGATTTGAATGCAAGTTCACATAACCCATGTTATATGTTAGTTGAATCGCCAAATTGCAAGTTCATGCGCCACACACCTTTAGGTATTATATGTTCATGATTTCCCCTTTTCCTCACGTTTATAAAGTTGGGCTAAATTGAGACAAGCCCAACACATGTTATAACGTTGCGAACAAACGGGGGTAATAACGTTGGGTGTAAAATATGAAAATATATGTTGGCATGATTTGCACATGCCAATGATTATGACACATAAGCGGTATGAATTGAAATACCCAAAAATAAAAGATATGACATTTACATATGGTTGGGAAGTAATAAAATATGTAAATTTAGAAAACACGATATGCTTAACCCGAGGTTGGATTGAGTTGTGATGTAAACCTGCCCGGACCTGCCCGGCTGTCCAGTAGTCACAACAATACCTATCCAATGTGGGTGGTTAAGCATTGAGCCCAATAAGGACCCGAGGTTAGACTGAGATACGGTGTAAACCTGCCCGGAACCGACCGGCACATCCAATAACCGTAGCAATACCTGTCTAATGTGAGTGGTCTAGTGCTCCTAAGTGGCTAAGGACAGATGGTAGGGTTAATTCAACTATAACACTTAACCAAATTCAACATGTTAACAAGAATTGATGGGTGGGGTTAGGTAAATACAGACACTTAACCACTTAACTTGTTTGACTAGAAAATCCTGGTAACGAGGGACCCGTTTCAGCAGTAACCCAAAGTTAGGTATCAAAAGTACCCTGAAACTAGGCAGGGTGGGGCACGATTACTGGGCTGATTGTAAGTGGTCAAACAACGGCGGTGGGTGCACAGTGCAGGTCTAACGGGGTGCGGGCGTGCACACACTCCAGAGCAGACAACCAGGGCACTGGGGACACCAGTAGTATAACCTATGCCTTCTAGGATTTGTGTCGGGGCCGCCACCATGGGTCTTGATACACCCCATGGTGGGACCAGCATAGGTATCTACAATTCTTGGGGGCCGTATGACACATGTTAACGCGAGTAGGAGCCGATCTTTTAACAAGAATGGGGATCACTTCACCCTCACCATAGGGTGCCGGTTAGAATAAATTCAAATAGGTGCAGAGATATATTATGGGTGTGATAGTACATTCGACACTTCCTTAGCTTGTGACACTTTCCTATTTTTAGTTTACATCCATCATACCCTTTTCTTATTCACATATTGAAGAGTTACTAGATTTACTCAGGCTTTATGTCTGACCCTATTTTCCTTTCGTCTTCTTTTCTTTCGTCCCCCCCCCCCCCCCCCCAAGGTCCACAGGGAGGAAACAGCTCAACTCAGTCAGGCTCTTTACAAGCACCAGGAACGTAGATGTATGATTTGGATCTTTTTTGCTCGGATAATGGCTTTGGATATCACTATGGGGATTTTTGTCAATTTATTTATGTTTTCATGCTTCTTTAATAATCAAGGCAGTTATGAGGTTGTAATGTTGGAAGTATTTTGAGACAATTATGAAAATCTTTGTTTGATACACGTATTGATGAAATAAAAGTTTGTTGGTTTCCGTTGTTTAAAATATGTGTATTTATATCTGTCTTGAGTTCATCTGTGGTTTTTACTTATAAACCTCCACCAAAGTTAAGGCATTCCCTTTGTGAGTGACCTTAATGGAGGTGGGGTGTTTCAGGAACAGCTAGCGGCAGTATACCGGTGGTTTGTCTGAGTAGTGGATGTGTTCGGGGAGGAGTGAAAGGTGAGTAGTGGATGTGTTCTAAGTGCAGGTGGTTTGGTGTTAAACAAGGATAATTCACCTATGTAGGCTGTTTCATAAAATAATAATGCAAAAAGACATGTTTCACATTAAATAACAGATATAGACCTGTTTCGCTGAATAGGTTTACTAAGGCGTATTTTGGAAACACGCCTTCAGTAAAATATGAAGGCGTGTTTCCAAAACACGCCTTCGGTAAGCACAGGCATACAAGAACCCGAGCCCCTTTCTTCCCCAGCCAACTTCACTCACCCTATTCCGTCTATTCTCATCTCAACACGAAAAAAACCCCAGTCAAACGAGGAAACTTAATAATAAATAACCGAACATACCAAATAATTATACATATGCTAGTTTTATCCAAAGCTAAGAAATAAATAACTATCCCAAAACATAGCAAATAATTACACAAAGACAACTACCCAATTAATTAGACATACACTACTACTACGAGAAATCAAGCGTGCACTAGTTTCGCCTTGGTCGCCTGACTAGTGGTGTGGAAGTTGAAGACGAACCACTACCGCTGCTGCTCCTAGTGCGCCGTGCACTGCTGGAAAGGGGTAATGTAAGTGCTAGTTGCGATGGGTCGTCCGCAATTTCCTCATGTGCTACTGGAGGAAGAGAATGAGGACTTGTAGGAGGAGGAGGAGTTAGTGGAGGAGATGGCGGTTTCGGACGATCTAGTTTGTTCCTGCACAAAATCACGTCTAAAATCTTTTGTATGTTCGTGCACATTGTCCTTCCCTCATCGTCCGTCTTCCTCTATCTGAGCTTTTCTGCTTCGTCCCAAGCACAGTTAATACCAGAAACCTGCAAATTGAAAAGAAAATTAGATACAATGAATAAATGAAATTGATTGTATTTAATAGTACGCACATCAACTTACCACGTTCTTCACTAATGGAGCTCTAGGAACGTACGGTGCTAACGCAGAATCTACACTAGGAGTGACGACGTAGCGTCGTGTTATGTTCCAGTACCACCTCATGTACTGCGCCGTGGATATGGTGGGCTCCCTCTCAAACTCAATACGGCTCTCACGGTCATTCCACATAGCATGAAATTTGTGAAAGTCCTGCGCACTGTAACCCTGAATGTAAGGAGGTGCATCGTCCGGCACATGCTGCATCAGGGCGAACTGTCTCATAACCCTATCGGTAAGGCGCCAAGCGGTGAAGCTGTAGGCTAGCATAGGTACTCTTGTCGTCCAAAGGTACCTATGAGCTCTGCACGTGACTGGTAGTGGGGCAAGTACCTCCTGAGTGTACGACGACCATGTAACATTTTCGTCTGTAAGGATGTCCAACTCATTACGGTAAAATGCCTACTCTCCTCGTGGTGTATGTCGCGTACTCTTTTTTTCAACCCACCTGTTACACGATATTAAATGTACATATATTAGAAATGGTATGCATTGTGCTTAATAAAATAAACGATCGAATAAGTATACCTTGCTCCAAGCGGCATCGATAGGATCAGGCGTAACTACTAATCTTCCGACGGGAAGATAAGTCCAAGACCAAAGTTGTATACAAAATAATATATTATTAATATAAGAGAATGATGTATCACATTGTATAACAGTAAATTATAGAAATTCGATTCACACCTGAATTAGTGTCGGGCAACCGGCAATACAGTTAAACTGTTGCAGCGCGACCTTAGACAATTCCTGATATGTATAGGCCAACACTGCACTATCCAGCGAATATAAAGCGCACTGCCCGAGATCAGCTAAAAACGGTAGCCATCTCAAATCTATACGGGTTTTGGCATGATCGAACATCATTCTGCAAAAAATAATGTATAGTAAAATGCAACGAGCCCGTTGCTCAACCTCTAACTGAGTGGCATCTGCAGAAATATCATCTGTCAACTGATTACGGAACCATCTGATATGAACGGACAAGCCACCCCTAACTTGATTGTCTGGTGGATCCAGCCCAAGTAGGTCGCGAGATAGCTGCAAATAATCATATCCCGCACCATCAAATGCAACAACATTGTCTTCAATAGGCAATTCTAGCAAAACAGCGACATCTGCCAAGATGATAGTCATTACACCGACTGGTAGGTGAAACGTGGATGTCTCAGGCCTCCACCTATCCAGTAAAGCACCGACAAGGCAATTGATCAAGCTGGATGTAACCTAAGCGAAAAATATGCATGAATCCAGCCCTCTGGATCTCGCTAAGGACGCGAGGATCCTCGGATGTCACTTTGAAAGTGATGATGAGTGGTCAATGACAAAGTCAGTACTGACACTTTGGAAATTTAATAGATAAAAAAAAGGGGTTTGACGTCTAATGTAAAAAAAAAAAAAAAAAAAAAACTAGACATCAAAAAATGAAATTAGTAAGAAATTGCTACCTCCATACGAACAGCATTAGATGTCCTACGTTGCGGCTGCATATATAACACGCTCGGATCTACTGGTCCGGGCTCCATCTCAAAATACTTTGTAAAAATGCAGAATTAACTGTTATAGACATTTATATAAGTTTATTCTTCTACAACATGCTACAATTGTCTATTTGGTTCCGTAAACACGGAAATATATCTACGACAACATCTACACAGTACACAGCTTAATTGAGTCGTCAAACTCGTGTTTCAACGATGCTACCTTCGAACAAATAAGTTTATTATCCAACCCAAATCAATACTACATCCATACTACAATCCATATAAGTATAATGCATGCAACTTTGTTCATAATTAAACGCAATACCTCAATCCATACTACCTCGAGGACATAACATCCAATAAGCATCATGTATCCAAAAGCCCCAATTCAATAATGTACACACTAAAAAAATCCAAATCAATAATGTGAACAATATACACAACAATGTACAAATTTCTTACAAGGAACCCCAAATCACTAAAAACCCCAAATCAATAATATGACCAAATTTCAAAATCGAAAGTTAGGGTTTAGATTTTTACCGGTTTCGTGTTGTACGCCGGATGTGCTAGCCATTGTAATCTTTTTGAAACGGATTGGATGAAAAATGAGTGGAAATGAAGTTGATTTTGTTTTTTTCCATGCTGGGTGAAGGTAAAAACGAAAGAGGAAAGGTAAAAACTGAAGTGGGATGGTGAAGAGAGGGGTTTCAGATGGGTTATTTTGTGCAGGTTTCTACTGAAGGCGTGTTTTGAAAACACGCCTTCAGTAAACTTGTTCACCAAAACAGGTCTATATCTATTATTTAATGTGAAATAGGTCTATTTGCGTTATTGTTTTGTGAAACCGGCCTACATAGGTGAATTTTCCATTAAACAATGGAGATAGGCAATGATGTGCACAGAAGGGCATTGTTGCTGGAATTGTCTTATGAAATTGGAAAATAATACCCATTATAGCCCAATAACATACCTATGTCGTGGTTTTAAACAGTTATTATTAATTGATACAGAAATATCTTATTTATATGGGTTCAGGTTTAGCTTTGACTGTCTAGATTCTTGGATCCTGTTTTCTTTATGCTGATTTGGACCCAATCCAGTTATTAGTTGTTAATAGTAGAAAAAAATACAGGTTTATATTGTTAATATGTATGTCGAGGGTGGTTTTTTTTTTGAACTCTACTTCATCACGACCCAATTGGTTTGTAAACATTGTTTGCAGTGTGATTTTATTGTCAATATTCTGAGTTGGGTACACGTTACTTATATTATGGGCATGAATACCTAATTTACCAAGCTTACGTAAAGGCTTGAAATACCCAGCATGCATTATGAGCTAGTTCAACATTGTGTCTGAAGTTGCCCACTTAATCAGCTGTTTGTCATTGTGTAAAATTAGTGTATGCTCCTGCAAAAGTGTACACCTCCTTTATCGGTCTACATGAATGGAAGCACGTTAGAATTCTAGCTGCCAATGTACTAGTTAGTTGCACCTCTTTGTTGGCATGTATCCTCCAAGCCATTTCAGTACTATTAATGTGCCTATACAGTTTTCATATATATATATATATATATATATATATATATATATATATATATATATATATATATATATATATATATATACACTCTAATGTCTCCAGAGCATGTCCAAATGTTATATACGAATTTCAAATATTTCATGCTGTTAGGAGGCTAGTAAATTTTCAATTATCTTCATGTTGTAAGGAGCTTAGCAACTTGTGTTCACGTTTAATAGCCTGTCCAAATTTCCAGTATTGAAGTAGCATTAATTGATAGTGTAGGTGAACGAATTTTAAGTCTGAATAATTAGAAATATCAGCGTAGTAGAAAGCAACATCTCATGTCCTATGGATAATAATAGGGTCAATAACTGTCCTTTTTGGAAATTTACCAATTAATAATACTTATATGTATCAGCTTGGTTGTTTTTCTAACTATTATGTTATTTCCTAGACAGGCTTACTTGGAAGCAAGGTCCTTTGTACGTAAGTAGATTAGATCTTTTTTGAACTAGGAGATTGCATAGTATCCATCGATTATTTCATGGAAAAAGAAAACTTTTAAGCAGTTGAAGTATTTAGTGATGTATTTGGTACTTATAGACTTTAAATATGAACTATGTATTTTCTTTTGTGTCCTCAAATTAACATCATATGGAATTGAAAACATATGTATTGAATTTGGTGACTCATGGATTGAAATTATTTTTTGTTAGTTGATACTCTATTTTTGTTATCATGAATATGTGTTATTTTTGCTGATTATTATACATTGCCTATTTAAATTGTTATGAAGATTCATTTTGATTGCTATTATTAAAATGTAATAATTGCAAATAGGCACTATTGTATCTATAAATTTTATAGTGGTATATATGAGCTATAAAAGGATTTAGCAATATTACATGTAGATTTAATAACGCCATATAGCTGTTATTGAGTAAATATGTTATAACAGCTATACCGTGTTATAAAGATTCTCTTTCATTGAAATTTAGATGTTTAATAGCGGTGAGGATGAGCTATTGTCTTTAAGTAACATAGCGGTAAACTTGGGCTATAAAACCATGCTCATTTATAGCGGTTTGTTTTGTGTTATAAATATTGAGCAGGTTTTTATAACATGTTGATATACAACATTTATCGAACC
Source organism: Allium sativum (assembly GCA_030737875.1). Lineage (NCBI taxonomy): Eukaryota > Viridiplantae > Streptophyta > Magnoliopsida > Asparagales > Amaryllidaceae > Allium > Allium sativum. The sequence goes on from CM060920.1 coordinate 253,718,822, forward strand.
GCTATAGCACTGATAAATAGCGACAATATACCGCTATAAAAGACAATTTTTGTTATAGTGTTCTGGATTCTGCTTTGGTAACACGTCGAAGTAAGGGCATAAAGAAACCTCACATGTACATTCGACCATCCTGCATAAGAAACATAGGGGCTTTTCACAACAATTTGTTTCGCTTCTTCGAATTTGTTGGGAGGAGGAGATACTCTTTGATTGGGGTCATCCATGATTCTGGCTCTTTAGCAGTTTCCATGATCTAATCAACATAGGCATCTTCGGTACTGAGATTGTAGAGGACCTCTACATGCACTAATTCCAATAGCTGAGCATCTCTTGAACTGGCATATTTGCGAGTGAGTCCGCCTTCATATTCTCTTCCCTGGGAAGTGAGTAATGGTGTAGTAGTCGAGGTCGTTGAGGGGTTCCCAAGCTTTGGATAGATAAGATAGCAAATTTCCTCCTTTGGCTTGAAACTCTCTTCGGACTTAACATATCACCAACTGCGAATCACTGAAAATTTGCAAAGCTTTCAAATTAAATTCCTTTTCTATCTTCAATCCGGCGATCAATTCCTCGTATTCCGCTTCATTGTTTTTCGATGGGAATTCTAATCTTAATGTGTAGCATACTGAACGTCCTTCGGGAGTCTCTAGAACTACTCTTGTCCCTGAACAATACTCATTCATGGCTCCATCGACAAACAACTTACAATGGACCACAACTTCAATGGGCTCTTTCTTTTCATCACCTCTGTCCATAAACTCGACAATGAAATCTGTTAAAGCTTGTTTGTTGATTGCTCTCTGAGGATGCTACATAATATCATACTGACTGAGCTCAATATTCCATTTCAACAAACTTCCCGAAGTATTTAGGTGAAATAGGACTAGCTTTAGTGGCTGATCCGTGAGTACTTTGATGGAATAGGAATTGAAATATGGCCTGAGCTTTTTTGAGGTGACAAGCAGACATTATGCGAGCCTCTCTAGCTTCAGATAATTCAACTCCACCCCGATAAGCCTTTTGCTGACATAGTGTACAGGCCTTTAGATCTTCGAATCCTCTCTCACCATAGCTGCAGTTAAAGCATGGGATGAGACCGCCAAATATAGGAACAAATCTTCTCCATCAATGGACTTTGAGAGATCGGGGTGACTCCATGTGTTTATCAGTTCTTCGAAGGTCGTTTGGCACTCTAGAGTCCATTGGAAATCCTTCTTTCCTTTACTTAATGCATCGAAGAACAGAATACACCTGTCAACAGCTTTGGAATTGAAATGACTCAATGCGGCTATCTTCCCATTCAAACTTTTGAGCTCTTTCTTTGTTCTAGGAGCTCGACCTCTCTTAATGTTGAAATCTTTGTAGGGTTGGCCTCAATACCCTTGGCATTGACCATAAACCCCAGAAACTTCCTTGATGCAACTCCAAATGAACACTTGAGTGGATTCAATTTCATGTCGTATTTTCTCAAGATATTGTACATTTCAGGCAGGTCCTCCTATGATCGGCCGCTCTCTTCTACTTAATCAACATGTCATCAACATACACTTCCGTAGTTTTGCCAATCTGTGACTTGAACATCGCATTAACAAGGCAGTTGTAAGTTGCTCCTGCCTTATTCAACCCAAATGGCATGACTTTTTAGCAGTATAAACCTACATCTGTGACGATGCTTTTATTTTCCTGATCTGGCTCGTGCACCATTATCAGATTTTACCCCGAATAAGCATCCATAAACCATAGTAACTCGAGCCCCGCTGTCGAATCTAGAAGTTGATCAATTCAGGGCAACGAAAAGCTATTTTTAGGGCATGCCTTATTGAGGTCTGAATTGTCGATGCATACGCGCGCCACTTTCCATCGGGTTTCTTCACTAGCACTGGATTGGACACCCAGATTGGATATGTTGACTCTCTAATGAACTGTTTCTCCATCAGTCTGTCTACTTCTTCTTTGAGAGCCATTTATCTTTTGCGGCATTGAATTTTTTGTTTTTGCTTTACAAGTGAAACGCGAGGGTCAATATTCAATGCATGAACTGCCACTTCCGGCGAAATCCCGCACATATCGACATGACTCCAAGCGAATACACCCAAATTAGCTTTAATAAAAACAACAAACTCTTTCTGCAACTTTTGGCCTAGATGAGATCCGATGTTCAATACTCGGTCGGGATCCTTCGGATGAACTGTTATAGGAATTGTGATCTCCGCTGGCGCCGCTCGATTCTCCCCTGCATTGGACTTTTGAAGATCCAACTCTTTCTGAGCCCCCATTATGCTCTCCAGTGCAGGGTTCGTGCTTTAGTTTCTATAATGAAGGTTCATGAATGTTGTCATGGTTCTGGACAATTCTCCGTATCTTTAGTGGTAGAGTAGATATTTTCCAGAGTATCGGTCAAAGGGGTTAACTCTACGGGTTTGAAACTTCTTGTTATTATTGTTACCGTCATTCCCCCTTTTATGCCCCTCGGTATTCTTCAAATTGCTCTGGGTATATCCACTTTTCTTATACTTAACAGTGATGCTTCTACCAACATCCTGCATGATAGAAGGGTCATCTTCCACTCTAATGAACTTTTCTCATTTCTTGTAAAACTTCTCGAGAGTGTTGGGCTCCTTCATCTTCACCTATTTCCAAACTTGGTCTTCTTGCCCACAGCTCGTACTAGTGCCATTAATATCATGCGAGGCTCAAGATTCCCAACTTCAGTAACAGCAGTGCTGAAGCGACCGAGGAAAGCCTTCACTGTGTGACGGACCGCCCCGCACCAACCGATATTTACTCCAAAAGTGCGTTGTACACATGTCCAGTTAGCAAGGAACGGGTCATCAGAAGGAAAAGGAAGAAGGAAATGAACATACAAAGAACCTGTAGAATGTCTCACAGCGCATAGAACAAAATATAATAATAACATACTTGACATAAAACAGGAGAGACAATGCATAAGCTGAGAATCAGAACTAAACATCATAGCAGCGGAAATCCAAAATACAGCTTATTACAACTTTCAAACTGTCTCAAAGCAAAAGTAAGATAAATGAGGTACACTACTAATGCCCAAGTAGCGACCACCAACGACACAGGGAGAATGTGTGTGTATATATATATATATATATCATACGTGGAAGCCTCCTGCCCGCCTCCGAATCAGCTACTCGCGCATCACCAGCTAACCTGTCTCTAGTCTGCTCGTGTGAGCACCCAGAGTAATAAGAGGAGACATAAAACTCTGGGTCAGACATAAAGCCTGGTATGAGCGATAAGCATCTAAAGTGAACAATAACAGGTAGACTAAAACATACCTGAACCTGGACCTGCAACCAAAGAGTTAGCACTACATACTGTACAACACTCTAAGGTACCATATCAAACAGTGTAAAGATACGGAGGTGGGGGAGGTGTGCATGTCATAGGGATGGCAAACAATCAAAAATAGCATCCATCCTCACATCTCTCACTCGGTGCGTAAAGCATACGATATTCACCACTTCGATCACCCAACATACCTTGCTATGATCACTCTGCCCCCATGAAGTCATAAATGGCTTCACTGCACTGATAACGTAGCCACTAATCCTTTGCTATGTCCACTTTGCCCCATGGAGTCACAAGAACCCCACTGCACTGGCTCATAGCCTTACCAATCCTTACTATGTCCACTTTGCCCCATGGAGTTATTCACCCCATCTGCGCTGGCTCATAGTCTTACTACGCATCACCTTGCCCCTCAGGTCATAATGACCCTACTGCACTGATAACGTAGTCTTGCTACCATCACCTTGCCCCTCAGGTCATAATGACCCTACTGCACTGATAAGTAGCCCGTCATTCATTCTTAGTGGTGAATCGAAGTTATGAACGTCGACAACTCCTTAGCACACGTCCCGCAGCAAAGTCCAACCATGAAGTGAACTCATCGGTTCCCAACTGGATCCTGAGCTCTAACTTCCCATATTGGACTACCTTTGCACCTCGGGTTATTGGTCAATACTGGGTCGGGTCGAGTTCCTTCTCAAGCCATCGGTTCGGGTCGGGTATCCTCCATCTGTTCGGGTCGGGTCTTCTTCTGGTGCGGTTCGGGTCGTGTGCCACTCCATCGGTTCGGGTCGGGCGTTTCTCCTCGGGTCGGGTCAGGTGTTATCTAACCTCCAGCTCGTGCCTCTGTTCCGATCCGTCTCCTCGTCCTTCACATGCTCCTATCCGATCCATTCTCATGCCTTCGCTCTGATCCGTCCTCCCTAATCCGATCCCAATTCAGTTAACGTGGCCTTCCTTTTTCCCATTTTTCCCAAGTGCTGGGTTCCGATCCGATCGGGTTCCTTGCTCAGTTCAACATATCCGATCCGAGCCCCATATCCGATCCGATCCGAACCCTGCACTATTTTCTGAAACTGTTCCAGCAAGTGTTTACGCCATTCGACGACGTTTTCGACCATTCTAACTATTGAAATCAATCACAAAGCATTTCATATAGTCATAGCAACATGCATAATCAACCACAAACATCAATACATCAACATGATAGGTTAAAATGGATCAAACATACCCAAAACCCCATATTTCCCCTAAGCATATTTAGGTGAAACTAATGATAGGATTAACAAAACTTTACCAAATTAACCCAAATTCATATCAGAGGTCTAAAACATCATTTAGGAATTTATGAACATTTTTCCCGAATTTTACCATGCCTAAATTCGCTAATTGGCACTAATTACCCTTAACTAGCCATAATTAGTGTAAAACTATGCAAATCACTCACCTTAGCCACAAATAAACTAAGATCTGAAATAATTCTCTGATTTGATGTGAATCTCAATGCCAAACAGCAGCTCCAATGTTGCTTTGGTGAAGATCTTCCTTGATTAGGGGTTGCTAAGCTTGATCCTTGACCAAAAGATGATTTGGAGGTGATTTAGAGGTTGGAGGCCATTTTTAGGGTTCCTTGGTGATAAGTGGAGGCTAGAAAACTGAAATGGAATGATCCTCTATCTCATTTCAGCCTCCCCATAACCCTAATCCCGAAATGGGTTATGGGCCTACTCACTAATCACCCGATTTGGCCCGGTTAAGCAGTTTTTCACCCTACAAACCTTATTTCAGCCATATCTCCCAAACGGTAAGTCCGTTTGGCTGTTATGACCACTCTATGGAAAGGTAAACCATCAAACGAATCTAATGGAAGTGGTTTCAGGTCAAAATTCCTTTCCAATCAAAAGTTATGGCCAAAACAGTACCAACTAGGGGCAAAATGGTCATTTAAAAATCGACAAAAATCATGAACATGGGAAATGACTCTAATGGATGTTTCCCAAAGTTACATGACCATACGACTTCACATGGGAAAGAAATAAATATTCTACAATCCTATGATGTGTTGAATACGGGTCGTTACACACTGTTTCTCTCGGATTTTGCTCCAACACTAACAGTGACATGATTTCTTTAGCCTTTGAAGTATACAACATGAAATGCTCCCGGAACTTCCTTGCCAAGTCCGTGAATCGGTCTACAGATCTTGGTGGTAGCTTGGTGAAGCATAGCGATGCCACTCCCTCCAGATAGATAGGGAAGTACAGACATATGATCTCATCTCTCGCCATTGCAGCATTCATGTGTCACTCATACTTGTACAAAAACAGATTAAGGTCAGAGGTTCCGTTATATGTAGGCATTGACGGAGGGACAAACCTCTTTGGAAACTCAGTCTTACGGATCCTTTCAATAAACAAAGTTTTACTCTGAGCAAAATCTAATTCTCGTTCATCTTCATTTTTAGCAATAGTTTCCTTCATGATTTTCTTAATCATCTCCAAAATATACTCCTCATCGTTGTATCGTTCCATGGGGCGGACACCAGTTCCTTTATCAGATGCTTGTCTTGGCAAGCAATCGCGGTTAGAGAACCAGGGCCCTGGACCTCCACCTTTGGGAGGTGCTCTTTTTGTGGGACTAGCAACTTTGCGAGAAGTATATCATCCAAAATGATTCTTAACATTTTCTTTGAATTCTAGATGTCGACGTCATTCCTATCGCTCGACAAATCATCCACTTCCTCAGCGTAGTAATCACGATTCTCCCTGGAATGTTCTAACGCAGAAGAATGAGCATTCTCATCTAATTCAATGTCAAATCTACGAGCGTAGGATTAGCTTAAGCAGTGAGGAAAGCATCTAGCTTATCCATTAAAGCTTTTTTCAAATTTTCCATTCGTTGATTCAAACCAACCATAACTACATTCAATTCATCTCGGGTTACGCCGGGTCCAGAAGTTTGTGAAACACTCAGATGATTAGTTTATGGAGTGGTTGTTGCATCATTAGCAGCATTTTACGAAACTATAGCGGACTTACTACCTTTCTTCGATGGTGCCATTATATCAAAAAAAAATCTAAACTTTGTAAAAATCTTTTCAACGAGTCTAGCTTTTAGATCTTGCGGATCTATCGTAAAAGAGCAGGCTCCCGATCTTCAAAATCCACCAAGGCTCTTAACCTTGTTTTCATGGGTCCGAGCCCCATAGTGGGCATCAAAAATGTTAACAATAAAAGTTAGTGCTAACACCCCAAGAGGTGTATGAACACCGTAAAACTATGAATAACAAGGTTAAGAGAAGAAATATGCAAAAAAAACAATAAAGTAGAGAGCAGTTTATAGTGGTTCGGCCTCAATTTTGGCCTACGTCCACTTTGAATGAGGATTTCATTATCTTTTCCATTACAAGGTACATAATTGATTTCATTTTATACAATTTTATCCATCTTTTACAACGATTCTCCCTTTTTTCTGCTCAATCTCTTGATAGCTCTCTCTCTCTTTCTCTCATATCTTAGAATCTCACTAGTAGCAGTGATTATCGGATTAGATCTTCGATAACCGAGCTTGGTGATGAACTTCGATGATTTCTCGATGAGAATGATGATGAAGATCCTTGGATGATGCTTGAAGGAGCTTTAATGGAGTTGTACAAGCTTGAGTGATGATGAAGATCAATAATGACAACCCTTCAACATAAGAAATTCTCCCCCTTTCTATTTATGAGGGGGTTTGCTAGTTATGAGCAAAGTTCGAAGTGGTGTGGAGCTCGATATGGTGTATATGCTGTCCAGGCCCTTCGGCGAGCGATCCATATGGGTCGGCCACCGATCCATAGTTTTTTGTCACTCCATGAAGGCTCACGCACTTTGTCATACATGCCCGACCCAATCTGCAACGATCCAGTCTTCATGTAGATCTTGGCGATCCATGGATTTCTGGATTGTCAGCGATCCATGCTTGGTACAGCCATATGCCTTACGTAACCATATACAACCAATCCATGGATCGATCGGGGTTTATGCCCCATCTCCTAAACGATCCATTTATTCGCATTAACGACCGTTCTATCCGATGCCTGCCGATCCATGTAGGACCGAACCATACCGAAAACCCCACTTATCCATGGAATTCTAACTGATCCATGGGATTCTTTCAATGCAACCCAATCCATCGGGTAACCAATCCATAAGTGGATCATGTAAATGAAGCCCTGCTATGATCTATTCATATGTTCTCGATCCATCATTAACTTCGCAACCGACCCATTATATGTTTATTGAATCGCGTTTTAGAATGGGATTAATAGTATATGACATATCGGATGAGAACTTGCATCCCATAGATAGGGTATGAATTTGCATCCCACGTTGGGATGCAAAATCGCATCCAGACGATGCAAAGGGGTACAAATCCCCATCCTACGAGGGGATTCGATTTGTACCCGATGTGCATAGGTGAGATACAAATTCGTATCCCACGAAGGGATACGAATTGGTATCCCTTAGTATGGATGCGAATTTACATCTCTCGAGGGGATGCAAATTCGCATTCCTTAACATTTCGTGGGATACGAATTTGTATCCCATAGGATATACAATTTTTGAGAGATGTGTAGGGTTCGAGGAGCGGCGATACCCATGGTAAGCTTACGGCGAGGCCGAAGGGTGATCCTGGAACACTGGTTATTTATCGAGTAGTTTGGTCGAGTCAGATAGAATATCTTTGGGTGATTATATCTAGATATGGGGTATAGAAGTCTCGGCTACACTTCTGGGCTATTGATCAATGCGACGGGCTGAGTCGGGTGGTCTTTAACTACTCTTAGGTACCAGTCCAAAAACTGGTTAACACTTGCCCCACAAAGGATGTCTTGCTATGGCATAACATGCTTTGAGATATGCAATTTATCCTTGATCAGAGAAATCTTCTAGTCATGCAGGATGATCTGTCGTAACCTTCTCACTGAGATCTGATGATGATAACACGGAGTTATAACATTGTTGAGAACTCTGATTGCTTGGACCGGAATCCTTATGACGTGGTTCAAGCGCATACTCATTTCTTGTAGATCCATGAAATTAAACATCAGAAATCGACTCATTTACACCAAAACGTAAACAAGCTATTGTCGACACGGGTAGTCATACACACTCACACACTTGCACATAGTTTTATGCGATACGACCGGAGTTTGAAATAAGTAACATAATAGGTAAACGTGCTTTTAGCTTACGATTGCATGAGTTGGTTCTCAAAAACGACATCGAGTTGTGAACTCGATCGCTTGAAATACATTCTTGAGTCGTTTAAATCCATGAACGTATGACTAGTTAGCAAATCGAATTGTTCTTGATGGTCAAAGTTTTGAAAACGCGTAGCCGTAGCCGTGAGTCATGAATTTCTTATAGTTAGAAACCTGATTCTCGCATCTCACAATTTCGTCATTTTTTATGGGACACGAACCCGATGGGAAGCGAAATCACATCCTGGTGGGATACTAGATCTTCGTATCCCAATGGGATGCAAAATAGCATGCCGGTGGAATACGAACTCGTGGCCCTTTACACTTCACATCCCATCCCCCATATAAATATAAGGATCCAAAATTTTCTCCTCTTTCCACGTGATGCTTCTTCAACTCCCTGGACTTAAATACTTTCTTAAATACAATTCCTCTCCCCAGACGTTTCATCCCAAGCAATCCAAACCTAACACAGGTAGGTTGTCTACCCTAGGTTGTTTGATCGAGATTCGTGAGTATGGGAAGCCTTTCGTGGAGCCTAGAGTTCGTGGACATGGCTTATAGTCTGCCATGGTGCCTCGAGAGGGAGGCGAAGACCTCAGTTTGCACGACTGTTGTAGGAGGCAAAGAGGAGGTAGTCTCTGTGGTGCGGGGTCGATTTCGCATCCCCTGATTTTTGAACTTTTGAGGTGGTTCGAGGAAAAGGAAGGAAGAAGGAAAAAGGCTGATCATGAAAGGGGGGAAGACGAAGAGATTCAAATCTAGGACTCTGCATTCCAAAAAGATGATGATTGCTTCGGATTTCATATCCCCATAGGGGATTCAAATTCTTTGGCTCGAAACCGGCTGGGGAGTCGAAGTTCGTTGGGCCTTAGGACATGATTATTATCCCAAGGACTTAGCGACTTTGAGATCTAGGGGCGTGACGGTTTCCAGATACAAAACGAGGAGTTGTGGGATGAAAATTCTCCTATGGAAAAAGGGGGTGCGTATTCTGATCAGCGCGCGGGATGCGAAGTGTTCCGGTATTGGGGATGCGAATTTCGCATCCCTGGGACTTAGCCAATTTCGAACTCCCTTGGTTGTATCGCATCCCAATGCCCCTAATGAGAATTCGAATCCTGGGAGATTCATCGTCGGGAATGTACTATTTTTGCGACGTTACTTGACTGTATCGGATTTGGGATTGAACCTATTAACAAGTAAAGCCCTTTTGCTTAGACAAGAACTAAAAATTTGGATTTGCACATAGGATTAGAGCATAAACTCAAACTAAGGAAACATGAATAACTACCAGTCTTTGAGTTTTATTTCCGACTCCAATCACGACGTCATCGTGACTCGATGCGAGCCCAATGATATTAGTCGATGAAGACAATGATTATAGTGCTAGAAACTAGTGATCGTTGTCATGTTCCAGGTTCTTTTATTATAATCGTATCTACACCTCATGACATTGCCCATTTCACATCAGTTTACACTATCACGTGGGGTACATGCTTTTCAGTGTGTTTTCTACTGCAACTACGTTAAAAGTATAGTTCACAATGAAAGGAGAAGCTCCAGACGACTTCAAGGCTTGGAATCCAAGCACGTAGATACATCTCTGAGCTCCAGTGAATCTTACAACCATTTTATCTCATCAATGAGCGATAATGGGAAATTCGAAAAGGGTACAACCCTTAGGGTCTCCACATCCGAGTGTACATGTAGATGATCCGGTAGTCGAAGGCGAAGAGGAGATTGTCACAGAGGATCTGATTGACGGAGTGGGTGGCGGCGATAACTAGAAAGACATTTTTATAGCGTCGGACATGGTAGGAGATGCAGTGATTCTTGAGAATCCCCCAGATTCGGTTGCTTCACGGACAAATGAAACTTCGCTGCGACGAATTTGTACGAAATATGGAATATCCTGAGATGATGTTAGAGTTCCTAGAGGGGAAGACAGGGCGCACACTCCCTTGGAGGGGTATATTGCCTAAAACAGACATATGTGTGCCGCTGGATGCGTGCCCCAGTCGTGTGCGTCCATCCGAGATATTATATAATTCTTTCAGTTGGCACTAATGCAGCTTCATCCGAACTCGTACTTCTCCTCCTTGACACCTACATCCTATATGTTGAATGGTTGCAGATTGAACCATCGGTAGAAGACATCAGATACCTCTATTCTCTGAAGAAGAGAAGCACTGTGTCACCTTCCTTGGTATATATGGAGACGCAGCCCAACGGTTACTTGATCCTGAAGGGGTAGAACAAACTCATATATTTTAAGGGTGATTGGTTCTTTGTTCGTTTTCTGCCAAGATTTTCAAGAAGGTAGCTCGTCGGTAGTAGGTACCTGAAGATTTACTTTGTTACCTGAGTTAATTGAGTCATAAGCTTGAAACTAACTTGGGATTTCATGTGGTAGGGATTCCACCGATCTCAAAGAGTGGTGAGCATTTGCAGCGAGTTCTAGCTTTGAGGGATGTTCCTAGCGAGTATCGCTGTTTTAGACTCTTATATTAGATCGTCTTCTCCATCTGTTGGATTTGCTTCCAGAGGGTCGTTTAATGGGCCGCCAAGACAAAGATGGAGTAGCAGAAGCGGCAGAAGCTGAAATAGAAGTTGTTCCTCCGGGTCCATAAGAGGAATTGGCCCTGTCATACCTTATGACGTCCCCCTAGTTGAGGAGAAAGTTACAGAGGCTCAAGGGGATGTAGGCGGGGACGCCGGCGGTGAAGACGAGCATACCAGAGGGGATGGTTTACAACCTACTCCCATTCCTTCTCCTATTAGGGAGAGAATACCGAGAGAGGCCGTTGAACCAAGTTCTCTGGTTACGACATCTGCCACTGTAACACCCCGCCTCCGCTAGGGTCACTCGCAAAGGAATGCACTAGCTTTAGAGGGGCATTATTGGTAAACATGCACAGAAATATCACAAGACAGAACATATAAAATAGCGGAAGTAAAATCGAACTTTCATAAACATGAATACATAAGGTCTAAAGCCTTTTACATCAGAGTACATCAAAACCTGTCTTGCAATAGTAAAGAAGCATAAAGACTTTTTCATAAATTATTCCCCAAATAAAAACAGTAAAGTAGCCATAGCCAGGAAAAGTCCAAGCCATCCATGATGACCTTCAAGCAGAAGAAGTCCGAACTAAACAGCAGGGTTTCCTCCCTGTAACCTGGGGGGGGGGGGGGGGAACGGAAGAAAAGAGGCGAAACAAAACGGGTCAGTAAAAAAGACTGAGTAAGCCCTATCTACTATTAGTATAAAAACTAGTAAAGTTAACTGACATGAGAAATTGAGATGAACATAAGCAAGATAACAAGATAGATAAGCTAAATCAAAATAACAGGATGAACTACTGAACTAAGATAAACTAGGGTGTCGTGATAAACTACGGTGTCAAGATAAAACAAGGTATCACATTGTCAGGTTTCTATCAAGTATAATATCCCAATATATCTATCGCGTATAACGTCCCATGGCATCTATCCTGTATATCTGCTCTGCACCTACCGTACTAGTATCCCAATTGTGTCACGTGTTATCCGTGAATGACCCTTACTCAAAAGTCGTGTAATGGTCCATGTCAACCTAATATGCCGCATATATAGGTTACTCAACTCATATGTTTCTTTCCATGTATAAGTTCAGTTCTTTGCCGTAGGCTGTACGGGCTTTCCCATGTAAACGGTTTATCCTTGAAGTTGTTTTGGACTGCAACCCTTGATCTAGTTGTGTTTCCTTACCATGAACTATCGCGCGTCCACTTAGGATTTATGCCACCTAGGACCGCTAGGGATTATGCTACCTAATGAACGTTTCCGTGTCTCGGTTTGGGTTTTGGCCACCTAGGACCACTAGGGATTACGCCACCCGTCAACCGCGCCCTTGATCCCACGTATGTATCGTGAATCGTTTTCCATGTCTAGATGCACATGTTCCCCAATGTGCCATCCGAGTTCCGTGCCAGGGCAAATCAAGAAATACGGAACTCGGTCGGGAGCTTTAAATCGTCTGCCGATGCAGATATCAAGGTCTGTTTTTGTACCCGTGGCTATGGTCCCACGTGACCCCTCCCTCAACTACTGAAAGGCAATCCAAGAAAAATCATGTATAAGAACCACTCCACGGCCCCACTATAGCCCACTTTCCTACGGGCCAACCTCACCCATGACTCGATAGCAAGCACATGGTCTGTTGGGGGTTCCCTGCCTTTCCGCACGTACACGATTGACTAAAGATGGTAGGTAGTCGGCGATGCGCTATCCAGGGCAAAAACAAGAATCGTCGACTCCACGCTAATCCATCCCAGTCTTTAGGTTGCTCGCATAGCAACCAAGGCATACTCTTGGTCCTTCTAACGCAGACCTTAACCTCTCATGGGCCTAGTATAATTACCTGGCAGCCCACAGAGGGATCCCAAGAATATCCTCACGTCCCCCGAAGCTTCCACTTCGGCACCCAGTGCGCTGGAGCTTTTATCCAAGTCAGATAACTTGCTCCCCCTCGTATACTAAGCGATGACCTACCGTATCAGGTTACTCATCGTTTTGAGAATTAGTCCTATGTCCTTAGCTAAGAATTATTACTTAGTTACCCTTAACTAAGGTTTACCACTTAGCTTCCTTTCCCGTTATCCTTGATTAACCACGGTTTTCTACCTAGTTCTTCTAGCTAGGGTTTGTCTATTGGGTTAAGTGTTATCATTCAAGTCCATGACTTAACCCGCCCACGAATCACGTCAAAGATTGGCTAAGTATTTAAGTTCAAGACTTAGTCCCACAAGTTGGTTAAGTGTACCCAGAGGCTCATGACTTAACCTTATCAAGTCAAATTGGTCAAGTACTAGCTTACCTTAATCCTATCTGATTATCTTGCTAGATCGATTAAGCATAGATTGTCTTAATCCCATCAAATTATCGAGTCGGATTGGTTAAGTATAGGTTGGGTTAACCCCATCCTCTAATCGTACTATAATGGTTAAGTATATTCTAAAAAGGTCTTGTGACTTAACCTTACCAGGTCCGCGTATTAGATTGGTTAAGTGTAAGTTACTTAACCCCATCAAATCATCATGTATAATTGGTTAAGTATAAGTTGCTTAACCCCATTAAATTGTCACGTTAAGATGGTTAAGTATTGGTTACTTAACCTTATTGAATTACCGAGTTTAAATTGGTTAAGTGTTTAACTTAACCCCATCGAATTGCCGTGTTTAGATTAGTTAAGTGTGGATTACTTAACCCCATCTAATTATCGTGTCGGATTAGTTAAGTGTAAATTACTTAACCCCATCCCCTAATCATCTTGTATGGTTAAGTGCCATTAAGAAAACTTACTTAACCTTGCCAAATTATCATGTTGGATTGATTAAGTGTTGGTTAACTTAATCCCCGTCCACTAGTCGTATAAAAATGGTTAAGCGTCATTAGGCAAATCAAATCACTTAACCTACCCAACCTTGTCATGTTTTGTTAAGTATCATTAGCCTAACCTATTTACTTAACCCATTTACCCATGTCATATTTGGTTAAGAGTCATTAATCAAATTAACTTAACCCTATCATGTGGCATTAATTACTTAATGCACCCCAACCTCTCACATTAGACTTTGTTGTGGTTACTAGTTAAGCCAGTCGGTTCCGGGTAGCTTTACACCACAACTTGGTCTAACCTCGGGTTCAAGCACAACATGACCAACTTCTCACATTGGGTCCTATTGTTTGCAACTACTAGTTAGGCCGGTCGGTTCCGGGTAGTTTTACGTTGCAAACTCAACCCAACCTCGAGTTGGCCACTTTCATGTTTAGTCTAGTGTCATGTTCATAGTCAAGTTTTCAAGCAATTGGGTAGACCTAACTTAATAGGTAAATTCCCAATGGGTAGACCTAACTTAATAGGTAAATTCCCAAGCTTATGTTTTTATGCATACTTACATGTCAACTTCCATGTTATACTTCAAGTCATGTTTTCAAGTATAAACACATGTCATATTTAACGTTACATGTTGTCATGTTTATACCCATTTACCCAAGTCATATTCATGTCATTATGTTTCCCCATAATGTGACCCCAACGCTTTTTAAACTAGCATATACGTTCGCAACAACGTGATGGATTAAAAGAAGAGACTTGGCAAAGGAATGACAAAAATGGGTATTAAGCCACAAGTTAATCATGGTGGCAAATGAGGCACAAATGTGTTCATTAGCTTGCATGTTACATTCTTAAGCCTCAAAAACATGCATCAACCCAAACTTGGTACATAAGCGAATCATGGTGACAAAAGACATGGAATGATGGCTAGAAACTCGCATATATCATCATATAAGGATTATGACTTCATATGCAAGTTGACATAATGATTATGAGGATTCTCATGTTGCATAATGCAACATTTCAACATAAAGGTTGTGGCTTTTAGTTCATAAGATCAAGATAATGACTTCATAAACTTGCATAACATGATAGCATGCATCATTCTAATTAATCAAACCCAAACTTTCAACATGAACATTTAACTTCATAGTTAATATCTAAGAGTAGGGAAGGGCTTACATTACTATGAAGGCCTAAATCGATTAAACTAAAGCTTATGATGAAGCCTATGCATGCCATTACCCAAAAACCCAAAGATGGATGCTCCAATTCAACAAAAACACCATCTTTATGAACAAAGATCAAAGCTTTTGCCTTGAAATCAACTTGAGAAGCTCTCATACTAACATAGGGACTCTATAATACTCTCATGATCATGAAACCTCTCATAGAAATGAAGTGGAGGCTAGGATAGTTGAGTGGAGGCCATGAGAGTAGCAATTTTGCCATAGTTTAGTTGCATGAATGAATAATGAGGGTTTAGGGGTAGGTTAGGGGCTTATTTATAGATTAGGCAAGTGTTTTAGGCCATAGGATTAAACCTAGATTCAATCCAAGCCACCAAAGCATGTCTTGGGGAAGAAGTCAAGTGTAGGAACCATCTAGGGCCTTTAGATTAAAGATGAACCATGAGAACCATCCAAATGCAAAATCTGCATTTGAGCGAATCGGCCCACGGGTTGACCGCCAAACACCCTGGATTAACCCCTAGTCGACCCAGCGAGCTCGGGTCGACCTCAAAAATCGGCCGGTTCGGTTATTCCCCTCTCCCAATTCGCTGTTTTGAACATTTTTGCATATTTATTTATTTAATTTTCAATTATATATATATATATCAATATATATATATTTCTCTGCGCAACCCATTTCACTTAATTAAGTATACTTTAATTTGGGAATTTTTCGTGAAACTTCGCGAGGCCATATCTTGGTCATACGGACTCCGATTTTCGAAAACTCGGACTCTATTTCGCGTATTTTTCCGAGACGAACGCAATGGCATAGCCCGTTTCCCTTGATTCAGATTTTACAGTTTAATTCTGCCTCCATTTATGTTATAACAGGTTATTGAAAATACGGGTTGTTACAGCCACCGTCATGTCATTGGAAGCCGAGGACTAGTTTGAGGATCCGTATAAGGTCCTGATTGAGACATTATCTTTTGGATTGATTAGAGCAGACATTGAGAGTTTGTTACCGAGTGTTGGGGAATTTACCCTTCAAGCAAGGAAAAAACGGGTCTGTGGGGAAACGCATAGGATACATACTCTCACAAGAATTACATTGCATAACACTTGATTCACATGTATTGGATGTTCAATTTTGACTAAAAGTTTGCTCCTTGAAGGTACTATGGCTCGCGAAGGTGACAAAGATCATGGTCGGGGAGGAGGGGGGGGGGGGGAGGGATTCTCGTTGGCAGAGAAAAAGTGTCATGACCAACTTTTATGCGAGTACTGGACTATACAAAAGAAAGAGGCTGCATGACTTAAAAGTTAGTAGGTATTATCAAGAACCTTTCCTATGCTCCAATCCCCTACCAATAGGTGTAAAACCATCGGATGCAAGGATAGGAAATGAATTAGTTACAACGAGGTTGTAGGCTTCATTACTCCATTTATGTACCAAGCACCACTCTGATGACGATGACCATCGGTAGAAGAGGAGCTAGGGATGTGGGACAAGGAATTGGCAGAAGGGATGTGAGAGGCTGGGGCCCGACACTTCCCGACATGTCAGAGATCCCTTAGATGGATCCCTAAGAAAGGAAGCCGACACTGAAGAAGTCGTTCCCCAATTTATACATCAAAGAATTGGTTTGGTAACCAGACCTTAGTCTGTTTCCTCGCCAAAATGATGAAGATGTGTGGAAACGAGTGTATGTTGCTTACTATTAGTATCAATAGATGCACAAATATGCAAGGCGCCTTTTAGAGTTGATAGTCAAGAAGAACATCGAAATTCTAAATCTAAAAGGTGATATTAAACTCGAACGGGATAACTTTGCGAATAGGGAGAAGGATATGGGTAAGACATGATCCTGAGCTATACTTGCTTCTACTATAAAAATTTTGTGTTATAACCCTCTGTTGTTGAAACAAGTTCCATGAAACTGGAGCTAGAGGAGACTAAAGCGGCGGTGGAAGCGGCTAGCAAACTTTCCAAAGATAAGTTAGCCTCTTCATCGACTTGGGCTACCAACCTGAATAAGGAGGAAAAGACATAGAAGAAGAGACAAGCAAGCCGCGAGAATAGAATACGACGGTGCAACAACTGAGGATGGAAAAACAAGCGCTGGTTTAGGAAAACGAAAGGCTCCGAAAGGAGAATGAAGAGGCCTAACTCCACATGAAGGAGAATTAGGAGTTCAGAAAGATGCTGGACATGAGGAATGCCGAGTACGAGATGGCCAAGAAGGACATGGAGGCAGCAAAAGCTTCTAATAAATAGGTGTTCAGCAAAATAGATGGTACCAAAGTCTAGCACCAAGCCGAAGTGGGGAAGTTGAAGCTACAAGTCAGGGGGACCCGGGCAGTGTTAAAGATGGACATAGAGGAGGCGATTTAGGTTTTTTTCCGTAAAAATCCTTAAACATTGCGGGCTCTTATGGGTCAGAAACTATCCTCGTAACCTAGCAATGACTTGGGAGAAACTTGTTGTGGACAAGGCCACCGCCCCGGGGCCGGAAAGCATGGATGAGGCCAGGCTAATGGACTGGTATCTTACTAAGGATGAGGGGGGTGTTAGAAGAAGGGAGAAAACTTCTTGAGGAGGATGCCACAGAGGAGGAGGTGAAAAGACATTTTGTTGAGAGGGGAAAGACTATCATGTTCGAGAGCATTATAGTGGACCATGAGGTATTTTCCAAACAGTAGCAAGACGTTCCGGCTACTTCTGCAGCATCTCTAAGTGCACTTTCGTCAACCAACGAGGGATCGAAATAGGAGGGTGCCACACAACAGGCGACTAAAGGTATACCCAGCTATTTGATGAAATAAAAAAGATAGTGGCACTAAACAAGAGTGATTGATTCGTGTCTCAATGTGCAGGTATTTCTGGAGAAGGAGTGATGGTGAGGACAGAGAAAACGACGACAGCCACAGTTGGGATAAATGTGGATGCCTACAAGAGGCAGATGGAGAAGGAGCACGGGTTCCTCACTGGCTTTGATGTAGAAATGGAAGGATTTGGACTGGCCGATTTAGACAAAGTGCTTGTAGAGGGAAAGGACCCAGTGGGTAGAGACGCTTAAGTATTGGAGAGACGAAAGAAGCTGAAAAATCCATTCACAAACTAGTCAAGAAACAGAAAGCCACACTACTTATGAAGTCTGAGGAACTTTATGCACATGAGAAGGTGGATGAGGGGCATAGGAGAAGGTGGATGAGGAGCCCAGGGCCAAAGCCTAAAGTGAAGCGAAGACAATGGCTGAGGAGGAAGCCCAGGCTAAGTATAGGACGAAGCTCGGAAGAAATATGAATTCAAGGCCTCCCAAAAGTGAGCCAAGGCAGAGCTAATGAAGTTTAAGGTTTTGGAGGTTGCGAAGTTGAAGGCAGGCCATCGAGGGAAGAATAAGGTTGAGTAGGAAGCTAGGAAAGCTCAAAAGGAGGTAGTGCAGCCTGCGGCTATAGTGGCCATTGTCGAAGCTTTCCCAACTCCACTGAAGGAGTTCCTCCCTAAGGAAGATGTCACATACATCACTAAGATGTCGAGCGAGGAAGGAGGTGAAGGATAGACACTTCCATCGACCCTGGGAGGAGCATATGAATTTAGGTCTCGCTCATCCATGACTCCACCAAAAGAATGAAATTCTAGGAGTGGGGAGTCGAAGAGGTAGTGGAAGAAGGATGAGAAGAGGAATTAGCCATCCAAGATCGAGGTTGAAAAGAAGAAGGGGAAGAAGGGAAGCTCTTCCAAGTAGTAGTTGTTTGACACACTCCTATGAAATAGAAAAGCGCAAATTTATTATAAATTATTGCAAGCGCACAGATGTGTACTATGCAGGTCGAACACAGGGAGGAAAATTAAAATTTATTATCTATATAATTTCATGGGTGAGTTAGATGAATTTGGAGGATTTGACTAAATTAAAAATTGAAATTGCAAATTGGTTCAGAATAATTCCAATTGAACCGATAACCAAATTACAATTATCAATTAAAAATGCAATTAATTTACTACAAATTCGAATATAATCGGATCAATAATAAATTCAATGATAGAAAAATAAATAGAATATTAAAATAAAAGCTGCAGAAAGGAAATAAACAAAAAAAACTTTTGGGATTACCACTGAATCTAATCAGATGGTCAATCACTAATGAGAAAAGTAAATTGCGATAGTAAATCGTGCTCCACCAAATCTAATTGAATAGAAAACATAAATTTACTAGACCTAAGAGGAGTATAGAAAAATAAAGAATGAACTCTCATAACTTTGATAAATTTTATAATGAGAATACATGGGTATTTATATGATAAAATAACCAAGCTAAACCTAATACACTACAAATGGGCCTTAGTTAAATTAGGTAAGTTTTAAATCTGGTAAGTTTTTGGCTTTTGGTAAGTTCTGATTTTTTCTCTTTTCCTCTTGTTTCCTTGACAAGTCTTCCTTGATTTGTGATATGCATTTTCTTTCTACCAATTATTCTCTTGTCCAAAAAGGAATTTGATGTGAGATCTTCATCTACAAGTTTTAGCTACATATATGCATAGCAATTTGATCTTTATTTTATATTTTTTTGATTGCATATGGCATAGTTGGCATATCTGTAAAAGTGAAAAATAATACCCAAGTAATATTTATTTATACACAGAAGATAAAATATAAGAGCATAAAATAAACACTTTTACATGTTAATAAAATATCCCCACGCTTATCTTTTACTCATCCTCGATTAAAACATAAATGAAAAACTAAACTAGGTCGGTCACACTTTCGTAGGAAAAACGATTGCATTGAGCGTATGTAAAAAGCCGTTAAACCTCGAGATGTCCCTTGTAGGACGAGCGGTGTCTCATGAGGGTTTTTGGCGGATACTACCCACAAAATCCAGATGCAGTATGCTATGTTCTAATGCAACTACATGAATGAAATAGACATATGCAAATGAAAAAAAATGAAAACACGACTTGTTTCAAAAAAGTTGCAGCATAATAGTATACAATTAAAAATAAATCTATAGAATATTTTTGGTTCCTCAACTTGTCACAAGTTTTCAACATAATTCAAGTTTTTATATGTTAAATTCTAGTTTGGCCAGTTGGTTCGGTTGATAACATAGAGCAGCCATGAAAAAAATTCTTAGTTTTCTTGTCATAGTATGCAAAGTGGTATTCTCATTTCCTTGTGTATGGCTAGTCAAAATCTATAAGGTCAAGAAGTGTTTGGGCATCATTTCTTATTCTCTATCTCTATCAAGATTAAAATTTATAATTAACTACACATATCTAACTTAAAAGACCAAGGTTTACCACCCATGCACTGCCTTGCAGGATGACATGAGAGTTCAGGATAGAGCTTAGCAGATTTTGCAGACTGACGCTGACTTTGTCAATAAGATTTCGGTAATCCTTAGGTGTCCAACTCATAAAGTGAGACCAAGGTATACCACTCATGCACTGCCTTGCTGACTGACGTGAGAGTTGGAAAGAGCTTGGCCTTTTGCACACCAACACTAGATTTACAAACAATGTTGGATCCCTTGGATTACTATTATTATTATTGAATATAAGAACAAGAGGGAGTTACGCAAGTTTAGCATAACACAACTTAGTTTTAAAGATTCGAAAGGCCAACACATGTACTTTAAGTTGTCCACTCAATAAAAAAAGACCACATTTTAGAATAGACTTCATGGCCATCACTGAAGAATCGTCCTATGTACCGGTTACACTATCATCGTTCGTAATTCAACTTTTTATTATATTTCTTATTCGATCTTAGTTGGGAAAAAGATTTACTATCAACTGATCAAAAAAACTATTAACTTTCTTCGTTGTACCAGTCTAAAATGAGTCGTATTTTCCCAAATTTTTTGGCATGTTACTATGATCTAAAATGCATGATGGTCCTATCTAAATGTTGAAAATGAAAAGAAGAAAAATTAAAGAAAATAAAAAAGAATGCAATGCAGACTCCCCCCACGCTTGGTCAAAAGAGGGTCCACACTGTAAACACGTTTTCTAAATGTGAAAGATAATACCCAAATATGGATTAATGAAAAATGATTTGTAAATTAAAATGCAATTTATCAACTATATGTGTGTGAAAATCATATGCCAAATGAAATTTACGATGACGATTAACGTTTTGTGATGAATGATTCTTCTATTTCGTCTCACACTTGCCTCTATCGAAAATGATGCATGACGATTTCTTATCACATTTATGAGTTACAGTAGGCATGTCAGTGAATTCTGAAATCAGCCTTCCCGCCAGAGGTTTTTTAAGACGTATCATATTAGTACTAGATAGAAATGGTAACTCCAACGATTTCTTTGTCCTCAATGCTTACTATTTCCAGGAATTAGTCACTTCAACAATCTTTTATGGTTATACGAGTATCCAAAGTACGAATGAGATGGATGTTTGTTGTTCCAACCATTCTTGTTAGCCCCGATACAAAAATCCTTCCTATGAAAATTATGTCATGCCAATAATTTATATCATTCAACTGAAGATTATCATAATCCCATAAACTTGAGATTTTAACAACAATTTCATTCGATGGTATGGAACTACGATTATCTTTGAGACATACTTCCAATTCATTATTTAAAAATTTAAGCTCATCTTCGAATGATGCTTCAAAAGACAAAGTGGACACGTCTATTGATGAAAGAGAAGTTTTCCGAGGAGATAAATCAGATGTGTCATCTACAACCGTTTGTATTATGTCGACTTCTCATATTTTGAACTCTTTGGGTTGATGAAAAATATTCAATTTGACGGTTAAGTGCCCAAATGATAGTCGAAGTAGGTAGCTCCTACAATCAATGATAGCATATGAGGCAGCTAAGAAGGGACGACCCAATATCAACGGAATGTGACTATTTGGATTCGAAATTGGCTCGGTTTCAAGAACTATGAAGTCGAAAGGGAAATAAAATTGTTCAATTTGAATCAAAACGCATTCAATTATACCTAATGGCTTTTTTAAACATCAATCGGTCAATTGAGTTATGACGTTCGTGGGTTTTAATTCTCCTAGTTCAAGTTGATGATAAACTGTGTAAGGAAGAAGATTGACACTTGCACCAAGATCAACTAAGGTGTGGCTTATATGAGTATTTCCTATTTTACAAGCGATTTTAGGGCAACTGAGGTCCTAATAATTGATTGGTGAAGGATTTGAGAAAACAGAGCTAGTATCCGCAGTCAAGAAGGCAGTTTTAGGAACATTAGTGACTCGTTTTTGGGTGCATAGCTCCTTGAGACACTT
The DNA here is from genome assembly GCA_030737875.1 of Allium sativum. Lineage (NCBI taxonomy): Eukaryota > Viridiplantae > Streptophyta > Magnoliopsida > Asparagales > Amaryllidaceae > Allium > Allium sativum. The sequence continues at coordinate 253,741,218 of CM060920.1, forward strand.
GGCATATTGTGGAATTTGTTCGATGGTGTCTAAGAGTGGAATATTGACATGAAAACTAGTTTGAAGATTTTAAGATTTTTTTTGAAATTCGCTTCCTTATTCTTATTATTAAGTCTATGAGGATATGGAGCTACTGGTTTATAAACACTTTAAGAATTTTGATCATTCGAAGAAGAAGGTTTTGGTATAGGAAGTGAAGGAGGTAAGGGTGTAGAAAATGGGATGTTGGGATTGCCAACATTAAAGGAAGACATATTGTCGAGGTTGCCGACATTAGAAAAGGAGATGTTGGGATTGCCAATGTTCGAAGAAGATAAAGATTTGGAAGGTTCATAAGAATTGGCCTTGGTTGTCGTCGGAAGAGTGTCAAGCTTTTCGATTGGGGTTGAAATTGAATGATTGTCGGGATTGCTGACATTGTTGTCAATCATTTTTATGGATTTGAGGGTGGTGACCACATTAACCAAATAATAGTTTCCATTCTAATAAGAATTCACAGTACGAGAGTTATATTTTGGATTCACCTCAGGTTGATTAGACAATTTTCTTTTCTCATTAATTCTCATTCCTTCCCTCGTCATATTCATCATTTGTTAGAGTTTAGCATCTTGATTTTTTTTCTCTAATCAAACAATTTCCTTTGAAGTTTTTAGAAGATGAAGGAGACTTAGTTGATGATTGGAATTTAGAATGCCTATGTGGTTGGATTGAAGGCTTGGATTGAGGTGGAATTTGAGAAGTTTGAGGAGTGAAAATGGAACTTGGTAATTCGAATTCGGAATCATGTGAGATGGATTTGCAACATTATTTAGATTACACCACGAGAAATTTGGATGATTTCTCTAACTAAGGCTATACATGGACGAATAAGGATTATTTTGAGATATGAAATTGGCTTAATCTTAAGGGTAATAGTGGGGTTGTCCTTCCATGATTTGAGGAGTTTGAGTTTCTATGGGAAAATGAATTGGATCCACAACATGCTTTACTCTAGTAGAAGTACGAATGGAAACATGAATTGACTCTAATAGAATGTCTTTTCAGAATAATCTTCTAAAAATTCCTAAGCTTCATCGACCGACCGTTTAGACATAAGTTCTCCTCCACACATTGATTCTAGTTGTGTTCGAGTTTTATAGTTTATCCCCTCATATGCAAATTGACATAGGTGATGTTTAGGAATTGCATGATGAGGACAACTATATAATAATTTGTTGAACCTCTCAAAGTATTTTGAAAAAGTTTCCCCCTCATTTTGATAGAAATGATTTACTCCATTTCGGATTTTTAAAGTTTTATGGAAAGGGAATTTTTTTCAAGAACACAAGGACAAATTCATCCCAACTTCTTAAGGAGTGTTTTGGAAGAGAATTTAGCCATCTTTTAGCATTTTCAAGTAGTGCGAGTGGAATCAGCCTTATCTTGATTGATTCGTTAGATAATTTTTGCATTTTAGTTGTGGATGAATACAATTCAAATTCACTTAAAATTTGTAAGCATTTTCAGAACCAGTAAATTTTGGTACACCTTGAATACTATAATTTTTAAGATCAAAATTTCCTTCAACTGGTGGGAACACAATTACAGGAGTTTAAATGGTCCAGTTGGGTAACATCGATCTCAAAGAGATAAGGGTCTATCCATTCTGACATTGAGATTTAGAAAATTCTAATTCATTCGATTTTGATCCATCACGTTATAAAAGTTTTGATTTATCTGAGAACCCCAAGGAGAATTATGGTGGCTAAAACTCATTTCACTCATCGTTGTTGAATATAGAAAATCCAAAGTTAAGGTTGTCACGAGTAGCTCTTATTACAAAATATATAACGTACTCAATTGTTTCTTATTAATTGATAATCTTGATTTGAAGGAAAAGAGGGTCTTATGGCCGTCCGCGTATAGTATAAGCACTAAGGGATAAGACCAATGTTTTACGGGTAGTCTGCAACCTCTTTTGCTGAAAGTTCAGTAAATTGAACTAATATATATCCGCGATCAAACCCTTGAGAGAATCAATTTCATAAAATACACTCTTGTAGTTAATTATTTTGCAAATCAATTCAAGTTTTATAATTGAAAAACGATGAGAATGATGACTTCAGTTATGAAACTTTTAGCCAAGTACAACATCAGACAATAGTAACTGCAGAAATTAAAAAAATTGTATAAGCAAGTCCCTTCCCCTGTAGAAATTTTTTATAAGCAATTTCCATATGTTTTTAAGCAGCTGTAATACTTGAAGAGTTTCGAAAATTTTACAATGGGGTACGACAGATCGTCCAGAGCTATTGAGTAGCGCTAGCAATTCAAACTCTGTAATTTGCAATTTTTTGACCTCTGAATCCTTATCTGATTACTTGACTGTATCCATTTCACTTTGGTCTTCAAATCGGGGCTGACGCACGCACTTACAAGATCGACAGATGACTTTAATAATCAAACGACCAACTTTGACTCTTTTTAAAACATTCCTTTTTTTGCTCCCTATACTTGCCTTTCAGCTTTAACATGTTCACCTTCTCGAATTAATCCTTATTTTTTGAAATATAATCTTAGCCTATTTATTCGGATCTAAAATCCAACTATTATGCGTCCTTTTACTTTAACAAAGACTCCCACTTTTCTTCCTCTCTCAATTAGATCACATACAAAATTCTCAATTCTATCTTTTTCTTTTATTTCCAAGACATGAGCTATGGAAATATCTATGCCGATTTCAATGGTAGTCAAGTTGTGAGCTTCGATTGCAATGGATATGCTTTGGCCTTACTTTAGATCAGGTTGAGATTTGAATTGAGTTGTGGTCTGGAATTGCAGTTCTACGCTGTGGGTGATTTTTAGGCGTGGTGATTAGTTTGTGGATGCAGCGGTCATTGAGGACTGAACTGGTATCGGAGTTTGGTTTCAGTTGGGTGACGGTGGATGTTGGTTTGAGATGATCGTGGTTGCGAATGGGGTTTGACTGTTGCGTTAATGGGTTTGGCTTATAACCGGTTACTGGGGATTGTGTGATGATTGTTGATGGAAGCAGTGCATGGTTATGGGGTGGTTTGGTTGTTTAAACTGTGGTTGTGTGGCAGATGATTAATGGATTGGGGTCGCTGGGAAGGTCTATTGCTAGTATCAATATGCAATACCCAATCAACTGGTTAAGAATTTTTTTCTATACATAAAAGAAAACAAAAGGAAAAAATAAAATAAAAACTAACACGAATCGAAAATTTAATAAATTTTAATATTTGCCTCCTTGGCAACGGCGCCAAAAAACTGTTTTACACTTTTCTATGAAATAGAAAAGCGCAAATTTATTATAAAATACTACAAGTGCACAGGTGTGTAGTATGTAGGTCGAACACAGAGAAGAAAATTAAATTTTGTTATTTATATAATTTCATTTGCGAGTTAGACAAATTTGGAGGATTTAATTAAATAAAAATTGAAATTACAAATTGGTTCAGAACAAATCTAATTGAACCAACAACCAAATTACAATTATCAATTAAAACAAATTAAAACTGTAGTTGAATTTACTACAGATTCGAATCTAATCGGATCTATAATAAATCCAATGATAGAAAAATAAATAGAACACTGAAATAAAAACTACAGAAAGGAAATAAACAAACATAAATAAAAATTAGGATTACCGCCAAATCTAATCAGACGATCAATCACTAATGAGAAAAGTAATTTGCAATAGTAAATTTTGTTAATCTGATTGAATAGACAACACAAATTTACTAGACCCAAGAGGAGTATAGAAAAGAATGAACTCTCAATTCTTGGATAAAGTTTTACAATGAGAATACATGGGTATTTGGAGGATAGAATAACCAACCTAAACCTAATACAATCACAAATGGGTCTTAGTTAAATCAGGTAAGCTTTAAATCTGGTAAGTTTGGGTCTTTCCTCTTGCTTCCTTGATAAGTCTTCCATGATTTGTGATATACGTATTCTTTTTACCAATTATTCTCTTGTCCGAAAAAGAATTTATACACAAAAGATAAAATATAAGAGCATAAAATAAACACTTTTACATGTTAATCAGTTGTGTTGATAAGTTTTGTTTTCGGTAGGCCAATAATATATGCAAGAACGACCCTCGCGGTTTCGGAGGCATAATGTGGTTGTGATGTACATCATGTCACTTATAATGGTTGTAAGTTTTGGCATGTGAATAAAAGTTTATTATCTTTCATCACAAGTTGTTCAAAGTGTTCAAGCACTCTTTACATTTCCAGTGCTACACTCATGTAAATTAACGTGGTATTACACTTAGACTTGAGTCTGTTGGAAGAGGTTAAGGACTTTGGAAACTCTAGGACGGACCGGAGGGACACAAGAACTTAAGGTGAGTATGTAAGGATAGAAATTCTTGGCTTCGTATCCCGAGGACTCAGCCAATTTCTCCTGTTTCTCCAACATTTAGTGTTTTGTACTATTTTCTTTGGTCTTGAGTTTGGGTCACTAAGTTGGGGTTGTTTAGACACTAGTGGAAGGTTCGTAGCTTCCGTGACTTAAACTTTTAAGCCAAGATCACTCTCCCAACTAGGTGGATATTCCCCTAAGACGGTCACTCCACTGGTTACGGTGAGGATGAATCCAATGTGGGAACTAGCGGAGATCTACATTGAGTCCTACGAAGGGCATGCCGGTGCAGGAATTTGTAGACGGCTGGCCTCGGGCCTGCATACTCACCAATTTCTTCTCAATTCTGATTCGGGTTTAGTAATTTTGGATTTTCACATGACGTCGGATGACATGACTTTGATTGAAGTCGAATGTAACACAGCTAATTGGCGTAATGTTCGAGAAGCAAAATCATTCAGACCGACCACTCATATATGAACATAAAATATGGACATATGAGTGAGTTGCCATTACTGGGGGTTTAATTCGTAACCCCCTTACGCTGTAACCGTGATTCGACCCTGGTGTCGTGCTGGTGGTCGGCGATGATTGTGGTTTTAGCTGTATAGCTAAAGGTCGCGATCACATTATGGGGCGCTTGTATGTGGAAAACCTTAGCTGAAACACCCCACCTCCGTTAGGGTCACTCTCAAAGGGAATGCCCTAATTTTGGTGGAGGTTTGTAAGTATAAGTCACAGATATACAAGACAAATATAAATACACATATTTTTGAACGGCGGAAAACAACAACTATTTTTAATTCAACAAAATACGTGTTACATAAACCATGTCATGATTTGTCTTACAATACTTCCAAAAACATAACATCAACATAACTGTCTTGATTACATTATTTAAAGAAACATAAGTAAACTGCATAAGTCCCACAATTGCTGTCCAAAGCCATAGTCCAAAACGAAAAAGATCCAAGCAATACATTCTTTCTCTTCAAGTTGGATGTGGAAACTGGTCAAGCTGCGGTATTCCCTCCCTGTGGACCTGGGGGGAGGGGGGAAACGAAAGAAAAGAAGGCGAAAGAAAAGTAGAGTCAGACATAAAGCCTGAGTAAGTCTAGGACTATTCAGTCTATGAATAAAGAACTGGGTATGATAAGTATAAACTGGAAATGAGAAAACACCATAAACTAAGTTAAGTTGTCTAAAGTCGAATATACTATCGTACCCCATATTAATCTCTGCATCCATATAAACTAGTTCCCAACAGGCACCCCATAATTAGGGTGAAGTGATTCGTTTCCAATGATCGGCTCCTACTCGCATAGTTACATGTGTCTTACGGCCCCCGATGTTGTAGTTACCTATGTTGGTCCCACCATGGGGTGTATCAAGTCCCATGGTGGCGGCCCGACACAATCCTAGAATGCACAGGTATGCTACTGGTGCCCAGTGCCTTATTTTTCTGTGCCGGAGTGTGTGCACGCCCGCACCCCGTTAGAACTTACACTGCTGCACCACCGCCGTCGATTTGACCTCTTACAGTCAGCCCAGTAATCGTGCCCCACCCTGCCTAGTTCAGGGTATCCTGATACACCTTGTAGGGTTACTGCTGAAATGGGTCCCCCGCTACTAGGTTTTCTATTTCTAGCTGTAACACCCCACCTCCGCCAGGGTGGCTCTTGCAAGCACTCTGACTTTGGTGGGGCGTTTGTACCGGGTAAACATGCATAATGATATATCAAGGCAGAACAAGAACATATGTATATATGTAAACAGAGTAAATAAGATAAGTAAAACAGCGGAAGATTTCAAACTATTTCAAAACAAGTCTGGTACAACATAATGTCAACTTTCCAAATGTAACAAGTCTAGATAAAAACAACATCACTGAAAAAATGAAATACATAAGTACTATCCCCAAAATAAGTGATAACCATAGCTAGCTTCATGTCAAGACCGTACATGAGCTAAAATCCCACAAGCAAGCGATCAGAAATCCAAGCTAAGCTCCAATATTCCCACCCTGAGAACCTGGGGGGGGGGGGGGAACGGAAGAAAAGAGCCGAAAGAAAAACAGGTCAGTCAAAAAGACTGAGTAAGCCCTACTACAATCAATGTAAACTGATAAAGTTAACTGGCATGAGAAGTAGGGATGAACATAAGGATAACAACATACTAGCATGATGGTTAACTAACAAGGTAGATAAAGGTGTCATCGCATAATCAGGTTTAAGGTTTTTGCACCACAGGTGTACTAGCAAGCTAACATGACTTGAATAAACAAGTATTGATCCCTTGGCCCAAGCTTTGACCCAATAACATGAAATGACCCTAATACGAGGTCCAACCAAACGGTCTAATCGATCGGCTCCCTAAGCCTAACTCGTCACGTGTTGGTGTCAATACGGCCCAAACATAATTGTAGTCGGACTGTGCCGGGTCTCCCGTCGGGTGTATCAAGCCCTAGGGTGTCAACCCCTGGACACCATAAACATAAGTGCACAGTCTCGATCTACTGGTACCCATGCTTGACTTCTCCAAATACGGACTACGAACACGACCATAGTCCGTCCGGAACTACATCGGCGTACCACTCTGCCGTAGTTTTTGGTCACTTACCTCAATTCCAGTAATTGTGCCCCCCACCCTAGCCTAGTCCCTAGGGTCTTAATGATACAAACTTGGGATTACTGCTGGTGTGGACCCCCATTGCTAGGATTTTCTAGTTGGTTAAGTACGGTTTAACCCTTTTACTAATCATGGATTAACTTGGTTAAGTGTAACGATGAGTTCACGACTTAACCCTGATTAATCTACCAAGCCCAAATTGGTTAAGTATTAAGTGGACCATGACTTAAGCCTAATCATGAGGCATTAATTAATTTAATGTGCCTTAACCTATCACATTAGACCTTGTTGTTGTTACTAGTTAAGCCGGGCGGGTCCGGGTAGCATTACACCACAACTTGGTCTAACCTCGGGTTCAAGGTACAACATGACCAACTTCTCACATTGGGTCCTATTGTTTGTAGCAACTAGTTAAGCCGGTCGGTTCCGAGTAGTTTTACGCTACAAACCCAACCCAACCTCGAGTTGGTCACACTTATATTTTCTAAGTGTCATGTCCATCATGTTTCAAAAACACATTACAAGTTTTCAAGAATTTGGGTAGACCTAACTTAATAGGTAAATTCCCAATGGGTAGACCTAACTTAATAGGTAAATTCCCAATCTTATGTTTTTATGTCTTTTAAGTTTACCCAACCCCAAACGCAATCCCATCGCTTACATATCGCAATAGCGCATAAAGGATAGAAAGAGGGAACTTGGTATAATCATGACATAAAGGTGTTGAAGCCACAAGTTTAACATGGTGGCATATGAAATGTACATATGTTCATATACTTGCATATTACATTTTTAGGCCTCAAAAGCATGCATAAAACCAAACTTAGCATATAAGTGATACATGGTGATAAATGACATGTAGAAGTTGCCATAAGTTCGCATTTAGCATCACATGCAAGTTATCATAAGGGATATGATAACTTACATGTTGCCAAAATGCAACCTTTAGCATAAAGCTTGAAGCTTTAAGCTCATAAACCCAAGATAAGCTTGCATAACATGAGCAAAATGATCAACCCAAACTTGCATAACATAACTTGCATATCATATGGCAAACTTGCATATCATAACATAGCAAACTCGCATAACATAACATGATAAACTTGCATATCATAACATGGCAAACTTGCATAACATAACATGATAAACTTGCTTATCATAACATGGCAAACTTGCATAGCTTTACATGGTAAACTTGCATATCATAACATGGCAAACTTGCATAGCATAACATGGTAAACTTGCATATCATAACATGGCATACTTGCATAACATAACATGATAAACTTGCATATCATAACATGGCAAACTTGCATAGCATAACATATCAAACTTGCATAACATTACATAGTAAACTTGCATATCATGGCAAACTTGCATATCATGGCAAACTTGCATATCATAATGATCAACCAAACTTGCATCATTCATTTAACTTTAGAGTTTAAATATGAAAGTAGAAAAGGGCTTACAAATTCTTATGAAGACACAAATATATTAATAGATTGAGACAAGCCCTTATGAAATCGAATAAACCCAATATGGAAGCTCCAAATAAATAAAAACCCTTGCTTTATGATGTAAATATGGAAACTTGACTTGAATGCAAGCTAATGATGCTCATACAAGCTTGAAAACACTTGTATGCATGGAAAATCTCCCATAGAAATTTATTTAGGAATTTTATGAAGAGAGTGGAGGCCATGAGAGGAATGATTTTGCCATAGTTTAGTTGTATGAATGAATAATGATGATTTAGGGTTAGGTTAGGGTCTTATTTATAAAGATTAGAATTAGTTTTAGCCTTAGGATTAAACCCTAATTCCAATCTCAGCCCTTAAAACCGAATCTGGCCCCAAAACCTAACCAAAACCCCAAAATGGTGCACCAGACAAAACTGCCCGGCTGAACCAAGTCGACAGCCAAGTCGACAGGGCTGTCGACTTGGGTCCAACCAAGTCGACAGGCCTGTCGACTTGGTTGGCTTGGCGGTAAATTTCCCGCCTAGCCTTCCAGGCCCGAAATCCGAAATTTGAACTTGAAATTCAAATCTGTTTTGAACTTGAAATTTTCTGAAAACTTCATTGGGCCTTAATCGGGTCATACGGACTCCGATTTTCGAAAACTCGGACTCTATTTCGCGTATTTTTCCGAGACGAACGCAATGGCATAGCCCATTTCCCTTGATTCAGATTTATAAATTAAATTCTGCCTCGATTTACGTTATAACAGGTTATTGAAAATACGGGTTGTTACATTCTCCCCTCCTTAAAGGATTTCGTCCCCGAAATCTTCAAGTTAGGAAGAACGTATCCTACCATCCAACATCCATCTACTCAAAACATCATCCACGAGCAATCATTGTCCTTACAAGATTCTAAATGTTGTATGAACATATGCAAAGGTGTGTGTATATGTACTTATCTAATGCAAATATCATCAATGCAAATTATGTTAGTGAAATGAATCCATATGCATGCAATTCCTAACATAATGTATAACATCTATATGTGTGCACATAACATACATCCATATGCAACATCCATGTGATAACACAAAAAATTTCATCCATGAATAAGCATAAACACTCATGCATATGCAATATGAGGAGTGTGTGAGCCGATCTAGTGCCTAACGTGTATAATGCATCCACGAGTAACCACTTGCAAACACTTGCAACCACTTGCAAACATCGAGCATAACATGTTTCAAACACATGTTTCATCCAAAGGGTTTCTACCTAAGGTTCTCATGACAAGATTAACACGATATAGATAGCAAAAGAAAGATATGCTACAAAGAGATCAGGAAGATAAGCAAGATATACTCTTTTCGGATTACAAGAAATCCCTTCCTAACCCAACCCATATCCTATAAAAGCCCAAAAGGTTTAGTCAACCTAACGCACCCCTTCAAACCCTGACATGCATTACTAACCGGTGAGTCATACCCCCCTTATGGAGTTTACAACATAAATGGGATCGAGTATGGGACCGAGAGGATATACGTAAAAAGATAACATGCGAGTAAGTTCCACAGGAAAACAAGGATCAAGGATATGCTCTTAAAAAGAGATATGATGCGCCTATCTAGCCTTCAGTCTTCTAAGTCACATTTCCTTGAGCTTAACTCCACTGTGCTTTGACCGTCTTTTACTTCATGATTTCTTAGCTTCTTAACTCTTATTTCCAAATATGAGTTGGAACCCATTTTATTGTCGCCTCTCGTCTTCCTCTTTCACTTACTCTTCTATCATTCTTGGCTTAAACATAACTATGACCTCATGGTTTCATGCAAGCTCTCCAAAATTCACTAGTGAATCCTGGATCTCGTTTACTTACTATAAAGTATTCCACGCAGCAGAACTTTTCTTGGAAATACCAATCCACGTTGCCAATTGCTCTTACCAACGTGATTTTCTATAACTCATGCTTGAACGAAATGAACCATCCACCTGCGAATGATAGGCCGTACTTAGATTCAGTTGCTTGCCCATGACTTCCCGTAGACTATCCAAAAGTGGCTAGTGAAGGTTGAGTCATGGTTACTAACTATACTTTAGGGAACCTCGTGCAACCGCTTTATTTCTTGAAAGTAAACTGTCGCTAGCTATGATGCAGTCCTTTCGCTCTTTACCTGAGTGAAATGAGCACTCTTCGTGAGTCTACCTACTATGACCCACATGCTCGTATTCCCTTTCCTTGATCTAGGCAGTCCATCCACGAAATCCTTCGTGACGTTTTACTACTTCCATTGCGGGGACCTCCAATGGATGTAATAGCCCACCGGGCTTTTTATGACTCGGCCTTAATCTGTTGGCACAACATGCACCTTGGGACAAACTCGGCCACCTCCTCGGGTGATGTGCATCTTCAAGAACCTTCTTTCTCTCATCGCGTCTTAGCCATCCCTTGTCATCTATAGCGAGGTGACTTACCATCTCGCCTCGAATCAACTTGTCCATGATCTCGACTAACTGCGGGTCTTCTTTCCGTGAAGTCCCTACTTGATCCAGAAGGGTAGGTCTAAGCTCAAGGGACGCTAACTAACTAATTAAACTGAGAGAACTTCTTACTTCAATTGTCCTTGTCGGAGCTTTTCGGTTTTGAACCGCGACCACTTTAGCAGGATCCACCACTAAGCCTTGCTTAGAAACTATGTGCCCAAGAAATCTAACTCCTTTTTCTCCAAAATGACATTTGGAGGACTTGGCTTTCAACTGATGCGCTCTAAGCGTATCCATCACCTCCTTGAGATGTCTAGCATTTTCTTCCTCGTTCTTTAAGAAAGTCAGGATATCGTCTACAAAGACTACCACAAACTCGTTCAGGAACTCCCTAGACACCCTACTCATCAAGTCCACGAAGTAGGCGGGTGCATTAGTCAAACCGAATGGCATGACCAGCCATTCTAAGAATCCATCTGGAGTTCTGAATGCAGTTTTGTCTATACTATCCTCAGCTACTCTGAGATGAAGGGATCCAGTAGCAAGATCAAGAGAAAACAGATGTTCCTACAAGCTGATCAAACAAATCATCGATCCTTGGCAATGGTTGTGTATTCTCTTTGTGTAACTCACGATAATCAACACAATGTCGAAGAGAACCATCTTCCTTGGTAGTAAATACTACAGGCGCTCCCCATTCAGATATACTTCGTCTAATGAAGTTCTTCTCAAGCAACTCCTTGACTTGCTTTCTTAACTCTCATCTTGCGGGGCCATGTGCCTAACCGGCCACGAAACTATCTTGGCAATATCAACCAGATATATGCGGAAATCTATCTCTCGTTTAGGGGTAACCCCCCTTCACTTCACCCAAGATATCAGGATATTCTCAGACCACCCTCACCGATTGCAAACTATCGATAGACGAGTTGAGGGATTCAAGATAACACAACATAATGGGACCCATAGGGTTATAAGAAATTTTTAGGGTATTACCGAGGCGAGTCATGAGCCTCACAACCCTATGCTCAAAAATCAAGGATGGCTCCAAAACTGGACAACCCATCCATGCCCAAAAATCAACCCATACCCCATGAAACCGAGAATATAAGCATCACACGAGAACTCTACACTAAAGACAGAGATTTTCAAATCCACGTAGATAATAGACAAATGGGCGGAAACCCCAATTGTATTTGAAACACACACGGGATCATTAACTAGACTAGTATTTAGGTGCAAACCTTCAACTAGATCAGATGAAATAAACTATGCGATGTGCCAGAATCAAACGAAGTACAAACAGGAAAATCAGAAATGTAAACAAGACTTTCAACAGAAACACTACCTCGATCATGAGCTGAAAGAACGATGTTGAGGGGATGAACTCGCCCTCCAGATGGTCTTGCACACTGAGTCTGACCTTGCCCTTGCTTCTTCGGGCAATCTTTGCTGAAATGTCCAAACTCACCACAATGAAAGCATTCGCCACTCTTCCATTTTCTCTTCCTACAATCCTTAATAAGATGCCCAACTGAACTGCAATAATGGCATTTCCTCTTGTCGTTATTGCCCTTGCTATTGTTCCCCTTGTTGCCTTGACTCTTGTTCTTGTTCTGATTGCCTTGACTGCTCTGACCACTTGGATTACCCTGATTTCCTTTCCACTGGGAATCAGTCTTCTTGGCTTGAGTATCATTCATCTTGATCTCTTTCTTGTCACTCCTATTCTCTTCATTGAGTAGGGCCATATTCACCAAACTCTCGAAAGTTGCCCCCAAGGGTATATGAGTCATGGCTAAACCATGTAATGGCTCGTTTAATCCTAGAGCAAAGTATAGGGCCTTCTTCTGAGCTGTGTTAACCAAGTCTAAACCGACCCGAGCCAGTTGATTAAACTTATCTATGTATTCCCTAATAGTCATGTCCCCTTGCTTCAGTGATAGGAACCTTAGTCCAAACTTTCCCCTAAAGTCATCCCAAGTCTCAATTGGCCTAGTAGCGGTGGTGACCACCCACCAACGTGCAGCTTCTTCCTTTAGCAACCACACTGCCAATAAAACCTTCCTATGGTCATCTATATCAAAGAAGGCAAAAAGATCTTCGGTTTCTTTCAACCAATTCCTTGCCTCTACATAAGTCTCGGTTCCAATGAAATTCTTGCAACCCATCGCCTTAAAGTCTTTGCAAATCTCCGCGAAATCCTCTTGTGGATGCTGAGGGGGAGGAGGAAGAGGAACCTCAGCGACAGGAGGAGGAGGAACATTAACTACCGGAGGAGGAGGAGGAACATCTGCGGGGCCGGCTTCGGTCGCTCTAGCCTCCAAAAGTCTCCTATACCAAACAGGTACGTGTACTCCCTCCGGAATAGCAAAGTTATCGGCCATACTGAAAACGAAGAAAAAGATAGATTCAGAATGGAGAAAAACGAAGGAATTTTTGCTAATGGATTTTTGGCGAATAGCCTTTAAAATAAACTAGACTTTTCTCTGGAAAATACTTTATACTTGGTTTTAAAAATAGTTTTCCAAAAGTTTCAAAAACCTTTTTGTTCCTTCTCGTAAACCATATGCTCTGATACCAAATGTAACACCCCACCTCCGCAAGGGTGGCTCTTGCAAGCACTCTGACTTTGGAGGGGCGTTTGTACCGGGTAAACATGCATAATGATATATCAAGGCAGAACAAGAACATATGTATATATGTAAACAGAGTAAATAAGATAAGTAAAACAGCGGAAGATTTCAAACTATTTCAAAACAAGTCTGGTACAACATAATGTCAACTTTCCAAATGTAACAAGTCTAGATAAAAACAACATCACTGAAAAACTGAAATACATAAGTACTATCCCCAAAATAAGTGATAACCATAGCTAGCTTCATGTCAAGACCGTACATGAGCTAAAATCCCACAAGCAAGCGATCAGAAATCCAAGCTAAGCTCCAATATTCCCACCCTGAGAACCTGGGGGGGGGGGGGAACGGAAGAAAAGAGGCGAAAGAAAAACAGGTCAGTCAAAAAGACTGAGTAAGCCCTACTATAATCAATGTAAACTGATAAAGTTAACTGGCATGAGAAGTAGGGATGAACATAAGGATAACAACATACTAGCATGATGATTAACTAACAAGGTAGATAAAGGTGTCATCGCATAATCAGGTTTAAGGTTTTTGCACCACAGGTGTACTAGCAAGCTAACATGACTTGAATAAACAAGTATTGATCCCTTGGCCCAAGCTTTGGCCCAATAACATGAAATGACCCTAATACGAGGTCCAACCAAACGGTCTAATCGATCGGCTCCCTAAGCCTAACTCGTCACGTGTTGGTGTCAATACGGCCCAAACATAATTGTAGTCGGACTGTGCCGGGTCTCCCGTCGGGTGTATCAAGCCCTAGGGTGTCAACCCCTGGACACCATAAACATAAATGCACAGTCTCGATCTACTGGTACCCATGCTTGACTTCTCCAAATACGGAATACATGCACGACCATAGTCCGTCCGGAACTACATCGGCGTACCACTCTGCCGTCGTTTTTGGTCACTTACCTCAAGTCCAGTAATTGTGCCCCCCACCCTAGCCTAGTCCCTAGGGTCTTAATGATACAAACTTGGGATTACTGCTGGAGTGGACCCCCATTGCTAGGATTTTCTAGTGGGTTAAGTACGGTTTAACCCTTTTACTAATCATGGATTAACTTGGTTAAGTGTAACGATGAGTTCACGACTTAACCCTGATTAATCTACCAAGCCCAAATTGGTTAAGTATTAAGTGGACCATGACTTAACCCTAATCATGAGGCATTAATTAATTTAATGTGCCTTAACCTCTCACATTAGACCTTGTTGTGGTTACTAGTTAAGCCGGGCGGGTCCGGGTAGCTTTACACCACAACTTGGTCTAACCTCGGGTTCAAGGTACAACATGACCAACTTCTCACATTGGGTCCTATTGTTTGTAGCAACTAGTTAAGCCGGTCGGTTCCGGGTAGTTTTACGCTACAAACTCAACCCAACCTCGAGTTGGTCACACTTATATTTTCTAAGTGTCATGTCCATCATGTTTCCAAAACACATTACAAGTTTTCAAGAATTTGGGTAGACCTAACTTAATAGGTAAATTCCCAATGGGTAGACCTAACTTAATATGTAAATTCCCAATCTTATGTTTTTATGTCTTTTAAGTTTACCCAACCCCAAACGCAATCCCATCGCTTACATATCGCAATAGCGCATAAAGGATAGAAAGAGGGAACTTGGCATAATCATGGCATAAAGGTGTTGAAGCCACAAGTTTAACATGGTGGCATATGAAATGTACATATGTTCATATACTTGCATATTACATTTTTAGGCTTCAAAAGCATGCATAAAACCAAACTTAGCATATAAGTGATACATGGTGATAAATGACATGTAGAAGTTGCCATAAGTTCGCATTTAGCATCACATGCAAGTTATCATAAGGGATATGATAACTTACATGTTGCCAAAATGCAACCTTTAGCATAAAGCTTGAAGCTTTAAGCTCATAAACCCAAGATAAGCTTGCATAACATGAGCAAAATGATCAACCCAAACTTGCATAACATAACTTGCATATCATATGGTAAACTTGCATATCATAACATAGCAAACTCGCATAACATAACATGATAAACTTGCATATCATAACATGGCAAAATTGCATAACATAACATGATAAACTTGCATATCATAACATGGCAAACTTGCATAGCATAACATGGTAAACTTGCATATCATAACATGGCAAACTTGCATAGCATAACATGGTAAACTTGCATATCATAACATGGCATACTTGCATAACATAACATGATAAACTTGCATATCATAACATGGCAAACTTGCATAGCATAACATATCAAACTTGCATAACATGACATAGTAAACTTGCATATCATGGCAAACTTGCATATCATAATGATCAACCAAACTTGCATCATTCATTTAACTTTAGAGTTTAAATATGAAAGTAGAAAAGGGCTTACAAATTCTTATGAAGACACAAATATATTAATAGATTGAGACAAGCCCTTATGAAATTGAATAAACCCAATATGGAAGCTCCAAATCAATAAAAACCCTTGCTTTATGATGTAAATATGGAAACTTGACTTGAATGCAAGCTAATGATGCTCATACAAGCTTGAAAACACTTGTATGCATGGAAAATCTCTCATAGAAATTTTTAGGAATTTTATGAAGAGAGTGGAGGCCATGAGAGGAATGATTTTGCCATAGTTTAGTTGTATGAATGAATAATGATGATTTAGGGTTAGGTTAGGGTCTTATTTATAGAGATTAGGATTAGTTTTAGCCTTAGGATTAAACCCTAATTCCAATCTCAACCCTTAAAACCGAATCTGGCCCCAAACCCTAACCAAAACCCCAAAATGGTGAACCAGGCAAAACTGCCCGGCTGAACCAAGTCGACAGCCAAGTCGACAGGGCTGTCGACTTGGGTCCAACCAAGTCGACTACCAAGTCGACAGGCCTGTCGACTTGGTTGGCTTGGCGGGAAATTTCCCGCCTAGCCTTCCAGGCCCGAAATCCGAAATTTGAACTTGAAATTCAAATCTGTTTTGAACTTGAAATTTTCTGAAAACTTCATTGGGCCTTAATCGGGTCATACGGACTCCGATTTTCGAAAACTCGGACTCTATTTCGCGTATTTTTCCGAGACGAACGCAATGGCATAGCCCGTTTCCCTTGATTCAGATTTATAAATTAAATTCTGCCTCGATTTACGTTATAACAGGTTATTGAAAATACGGGTTGTTACACTAGCCAACATGCTAAGTTGGTTAAGTGTTTTGTAAACCTAACCCCCCCAATCAGTCTGTATAGTTTAGCATGTTCCATTTTGATTAAGTATTAATATAATTTACTTAATCCTATCAAACCTGACTTAGCCTTAATTGTCTTATTAAAGTCTCGACCTCTCACATTAGACAGGTATTGTTGTGGCTGCCTGTTGCCGGTTGGGTCCGGGCAGTCTTACGCCACAACTCAGTCTAACCTCGGGTCCTTATTGGGCTCCGTGTTTTACCACCCACATTGGATAGGTATTGTTGTGACTACTGGACAGCCGGGCGGTTCCGGGTAGGTTTACATCACAACTCAATCCAACCTCGGGTTAAACACATCATATTTTCTACATTTACATATTTTGTCTCTTTCCTTTTTATATGTAAATATTTGCGGCCCATTATTCAAATTCATCTTTATTGGGTAAGATTAATTTATACCACTTAACTGTTTTTCAAGGTTGTTGGCATGCGTCAAACATGCCACACATATGTTCTATGTTTTAACCCCATCGTCATTACCCTCGTTTTATACGTTCACTAAAATATAACATATGCTGGGTTTAACATTTAAACCCAACTTAGCCACATGAAAAGGGGAGGCTTATAACATGGTGTTTATATATTCTAAGTGACATAAAAATGGGAGTGTGAACGCATGAACTTGCAACATAACGATCTAATTAACATGAATTAGGCATATGTGAACTTGCATGGTAATAACATATAATCATGGCATAAACATACTTAAACATGAATCATTCTATTCATATGATCATAG
Organism: Allium sativum; assembly: GCA_030737875.1. Taxonomy (NCBI): domain Eukaryota; kingdom Viridiplantae; phylum Streptophyta; class Magnoliopsida; order Asparagales; family Amaryllidaceae; genus Allium; species Allium sativum. Next base: position 253,758,783 of record CM060920.1, read on the forward strand.
CATAAACATACCTAAACATGAATCATGGTTTTTAATCTATTCATGTAAACTTGCAATTGGAATGTGAATCTAACTTAATTTATGTATTACATATATCACCATATGATTTTTATAACAACATAGGCCTAAAACATGGTTTCAACTAGGTATAACACCAAACATAGTTTAGTCATGTTCATAAAGTTGCTTACTTTTGTCTCTAATACCAAAGTATGATTTTATACTTGAATCACGATACCAATTCCAACATAGATTCATATAAACTATAGTACCTAGTTGAATTCAATTACACTAAAAGTGGTCATAAAAGTATGTACATCATATTGGCATAATAGTGAATCATATACTTGTATGAATCCCAAATAAAATATCACAACATATGGTTGTTGTCTTCCAACATAAATCACATACTTGCAAATATCCAATCGCATACCACAACATTTCCAACTCGTTTAGAATCAAAGCAACATACAAATATAGATTATTATCGCCACAATTCCATTTCTCACTTTACACAAATCAAAACTCAATTATTTATTCACATCGGAATAGCACTCTACTTACAACGTATGACGAATCTTCAATTCAGGAATCTGAATTCTGAATTTGGAGATGCTATCCTTTGTTGTAGGCGTTGTTTTGATTTAATTGACGTTGCTTTAAGCTTTCGAATTGTCTCCTAATTGTCTCTCAATTTCTGACGGCTATTCCTTGGATACTACTTTAGCCGGGTCTATAGCTAACCCTTCTTTGGATACTATGTGTCCAAGGAACCTCACTTCTTCTCTCCAAAAGTGGCATTTGGAGAATTTGGCTTTTAGCTGATGGACTCGCAGAGTTTCCATGATTGCCCTTAGGTGCTGAGCATGCTCTTCTTCACTCTCTGAGAAGATCAAGATATCGTCTACGAAGATTACTACGAACTTATTAAGGAATTCTCTGAACACCCTACTCATTAGGTCCATGAAGTAAGCGGGTGCGTTTGTCAAGCCGAAAGGCATGACAAGCCATTTAAAGAAGCCGTCTGGGGTTCTGAATGCTGTCTTATCGATACTATCTTCAGTCACCCTTAGCTGATGAAACCCAGTCCCTAAATCAAGTTGGGAGAAAACAGATGCTCCTAAAAGCTGGTCAAACAGATCGTCAATTCTGGGGAGAGGGTGCCTATTCTTTTTCGTTACACTACACCATACATGCAGTTTTGCAACACCCAAATGCGGAAAATCCGCAACGGCCTAGAGCCGTTGCGAAATAGCAACGGCTTAAGTCCGTTGCAAACTCGTATAGTACGGTCAAAGTCCGTTCTAAATTTTGCAATGGGCATAGACCGTTCTAAAATTAAATACACCATCCAATACACCCCTTTCCCACCGCATAACTCAATTCATTCCCATTTTATTAATCCACACAGAAAAATAATGACTGTTCTCCTAATCTTAAAAATTCAATTTCTCCTGTTATCTCCGTCGTTCTACAAGGCGGCGGCGGCGACTTAGGGTTCAATGCTCGCAGGTAATTCAGAATTTCACCCATATTTCTAAACCCTCATTTTTAATCGCAAATGGCCCGCGTTCCTCGAATCTCTGGACAAAGGAGCAGTCTTTTCGCCCCGCTCCTCATCGATCTGTTCAATCCATTCTCCTTCAATTTGTTCGACCAATTCCAATCCCCAACAACTCTGTTCCAATCGCTAACAGCTCGCACTGCCTTTGACAACGAGACTGCAGCCCTTGCAAACACACGCATCGACTGGAGGGAGACTCCAGAGGAACACGTGTTCAAAGAAGACTTGCCAGGTCTGAAGAAGGAAGAAGTGAAGGTGGAAGTGGAGGAAGGCAACCTGATTCAGATAAGTGGAGAAAGGAGTAAGTAGGAAGTGGATGAGAAGGACAGATGGTACTGGATAGAAAGGAGCAGTGGAAAATTCCTAAGGAGGTTCAGGCTGCTTGAGGATGCGAAGATGGATCAGGTGAAACAAATATAGTCATCCTTTCTTAGCAGTTTTGTTCCCCTTTGTTACTTGTATTTGTTATTTTTGCATTGCTTACTATATTGGAGACATCATATATGTCGAGCATGCTGGAACTGGGTTTTGATTAGGTACCTGGTATGTTGCATTATTATTCAATGCTATGTTTAAATGAACACATGAACTGGTATGAGGTTGAAATTTAACTTGAGTTGCTTATCCTCACTTCCATTACACCTTTGACAAAAACTTGTTTTCAGTTAGTTGATCTATTATTTAAACTTATGATATATGTAATATAGATAGTTTTGTATTACACCTTAGATAAAAACTTGTTTTTAGTGTGTTCCTGGTTAACAACATGCTACTTTTTAACTGGCTCATCAATTTAGTTTGTTTCTTATACCCCTATGTGAGAGCATTTCTTTTGTATTCAAATACCGGTTGCTCATTTATAAATGAATAAATAAACGAATAGACTGTAAGAATTAAGTACTAAAAATCAGAAATTATTTAGGAATGCTGTTGTGTTCTGGCGTGGAACAAAACTTACAGAGCAACGCAGTTTGCAATCAGTGGCTTATATTAGTAGAATATAGCATTCTACGATAAAACAAATATAGAGAGGAGAACATCAGTGACGGTTGCTATAATGTGTAGTTATAAAGCTTATCAGCTTAAATAATAGAAGTTAAGTGATGACATATGACATTCAGTTCAAATATAATTTCCAATAAATTTTGGAAAATAAAATGCAATCAATATCGTAATAATACCAGTTGACTCGCCATCGCTATCTACTTCATTTTATCATTTGCCTTTAAATATTCTTTCCCGACAAACAATTACATTCTTCAGCGGCGTTTACACATTGAAAACAAGAAAAAGTCAAATATATATTTATGTGCATTTTAGATACGATGCGAATCTTTACATATTCATGTATGTTGCAATGACACAAATTCATCTTCGTGGTAACAGTGAAATAAATGAATTGCCTAAAATTAGTAGAGTAAGAGTTTTCTAAAATTAATTCAAAAATTAAATAAGTGAACGATTTTTCTTTTTACTGATACACTCACACATACGCATGTATTTTACTTTTCCTTTTACCTTCTACTTGTGTGAAAACATAGAGCTAAAAAGTTAAACTTAGCTCTTTAAATAAATGTAACTCAGCCTTAAAAAACAAAGATCGAATTATTTATGCTAGAGAAAAGTATGTGCATTTATGCACTACTAGCTATATAATCTAAATTGAACCTATTTAAAGATATAAAATATGGATAAGCCTATTCCTATTTATTCGTCTTTTGATTTGTACACAACAGCCATAAGTTTTTGTGAGTTTCACCGTGTGTATGTCTTTGGAGTGTCATTGGCAGAAAACATGCGCCTACTAATTAATTTGTCGCCCGGTTTGTGCAAGCTTTATATCTAAAACTTTGGTTAGCCTCCCTATGACTTTTTTCTTTGGTGTGTAGATAATAGAAAGCGCGTATGAGTGAGATTGGAAGAAAATAAAAGTATATTTATATGTAATTTCAACAACGACCACGTTTTTTGAGTATACGCAATCTGCACCTAACAGAACATGCGCATTTTTTCAAGTTGCCACTCAAAGTAAGCAGCATATATGAATTAAGATTCATATGTCAAAAAGACATATAAAATATACATGTATCCACCTAGGCAACATGGCTGCTGCTACTTGGGGCCAGGGAAAAAAATTGACGATTTTATTCATTCTCTAATGTAGGAAGAAACTAGCATGGTTACATTTATTTTTGTTATTTTTTTTCTAAAATGGATAGATTTGCAGAAGTGATTATTCGTATTTTAGGTATAAATTAGCAGCAAATCTAGCTAATGTAGGAAGGAAATAGCATGATTACATTTACTTTTGTTAAAATTTTCTAAAACGGATAGATTTGCAGAAGTGAAGGAAATAGCATGATTACATTTATTTTTGTTAAAATTTTCTAAAACGGATAGATTTGCAGAAGTGATTTTTCGTATTTTCAGGTATAAATTGGCAGCAAATCTAGCTGATGTAGGAAGGAAATAGCATGATCACATTTATTTTTGTTAAAGTTTTCTAAAACGGTAAGATTTGCAGAAGTGATTGTTCGTATTTTCAGGTATAAACTGACAGCAAATCTAGCTAGAAGTCTTTTGTAATTTGGTTGATTAAACTTACAGCTCCCTAAAAAAATTAAGAGGAAACTAAAGAATTTTTAAGTTTCACCTCTAGAAGCTCCAAGTATCAGGATAAAAATTTTAGAGTATAAATTATGACTAGAAAATAACATAATTTCTGCCTTGCCTTTTAACTTGTCTGCTTCAAATAATATTACACTGCCAGTAGAATGGCCATTTAAACTCAGTGTGCTTTAACATCAAATCTTTTTTGCATGTGGAACCAAATGTACTGTTGGAAGAATGAGTAAAGTGGTTGAGGCAAACTAAGTCCCACATCGGGGAAATTTGTGCCTTATGCCACTACTTATACTAATGCTTGATGTATTATATCAATAGAAAGAGGAGATGGAAGAGGGAGAGACAATGGCATGATAAAACATTCATGCTAATATTTAAAGGTCAAAGATAAAGGGCCTCTTCCAGCCTATATATAGGCCTGCAGTATTCGAATCAAATCAACATCACAATTACGGTCCGTTTCATCCTTGGGAAACGATTGCTCATCATCCTTCCGCGCCTTAGAGGGAGCAACTTCGTTTCAAGAAAACAGCTCTCGCTGGACTCGGACAATAGTCGGTACTGCTTCTTTCTCTTTCTCTATATTTACTGTATCGGTGCATTCCCTTGCATACTTGTGACTGAACTTTGCACTTGCAATTTGCAATATCATTGAATCAGTATTGCTAACGCTTAAAGGCGTTACTGTTCATAGAAACGGTTTTTGCACGTTTCTAGTGATTGGTTTCTAACATGTACATCTAAAGCAGCTTATTTAGTTGCCATTTTGCTAAACTTTAATGCACAATTATCCGCATTATAATGACTATACGGATCAGGTAGTGAAGTAGGTTCAGCGTGGTTGATTGATCCAGTGTGTCTATGTGCATTGGTTTACAAATTTTAAGTGTCATTTTTTAATATAGAAATAAATGTATTGTAACTACCACGGTTTAACTTGTGGTTCGACCTTTATAACTATGACTTGGATAAATATACATGTGCCTAATTGTTTCTAAACCATATGCATTGCTATATCGATGTTTCTATTCAATCTTGCCTACTCTGGCTTTATGCAAATGGGTGAAAGTATATGCCTGCATATTTTAATTTCTTACTGGTAACTATGAATGTGAAAATTGGAAAGAAAAAAAAAGGAAAGAAGAAACCATATTTGCAAGTTTGACGAGGGGACATTACAAATCTAAAAATATTTATAATGCAAGAATTAGCATAAATTGTCTTACCCATTCCCATTTTCTTCATATGTGATTGAATAAAAAACATTATTTGATTATCATTATCCACGCATGCTTGGTATGACTTGTTTAGGAGACTTATTCATTTGGTAAATGAAATTGGCTAATCTTGAAGTGGAGCTGAAATGAGTTTAGTGTGTTTGTTAAATATGCATGTACATGTTATGTTTGTGTGCACACCCGGTGTTTAGATCAGTAATTGAGCATGTGTGTGTATGTTTTATAATATTTTGATTGTTCCGTCTATTCTTACATTGAATAGGATTTAGTTTTTCCTCCTCCATGTACTACACTTCTTTAGTATTGCTAGTTGCGTTGCCGCTGATTCCATTCACAGTAAATCTGCTTCTATGTATGGGCTAGCAGGAAAGCATTGTGTTCATGCGGCTGGTATTATGTGCAAGTTTAAAACATATAGACATGTGTGATGTGTCAGATAGCATAATAAACATGAACAAATTATATTAGTGAATAAAGAGGTACCACACATTAAATAATACACACACTAGTGCACCTGTTTTTTTAATTGGTTTTTTCCTCTGTTTTACTGGTTATATTTGTAACTCAATGAAGATGCCAAATTTAAACCCATCAATTAATCTGAATGGCAGTGGTGGCATGTGGTAAGTTTTATTTATGTTATCATTGGCATATTTCTTTTCTTATACTCATGTTAGGGGCATTATATTAAAATTCTGTTTTTGTATTTATATTTTTTTATGCGCTTGTTATATATAATAGTTAAATATTTTTATGTCTAAAGCATCTAAGTACACAAGAAATGCTTGCAAAAACTTTGGCATTGATATTTTACAAAAAAAAAAAAAAAAAAAAAAAACTTGATATCATATGTGAATCCAATCTTTTCTCTCAAAGGATTCAAAAATTATTTTGTCTCATGATAGAACTTGAACATCACAAAATGCCATAAACTAAAGAACAAATGATATACCCACTTTTACTGAGAATTGAAAATTGCTAAAATATATATATATATATATATATATATATATATATTAGGAGTACTGAATAAAATGTTACAATTGATTGAGTGCTAAATATGTAAGCTTGTAGTATTATTATTTTTATAATCTACTCTCATTAATTCTAGGGGAGAAGCCTTTTACAACAGTATAGTAACGTGCTTAAACATAAATAACCTGAGTTTAGACTCTTAAATTTCCACAACGTGTACAATAGATTGCTAACATAAATAAAGAATAATCATGTCTAGTATGTTTCAAACAGTCACTGTAAATTGGAAAGCTTTAACATCCATCACTTTTGCATCAGGTAAAATTATGTCAGTGAAGAATGCCCCATGCTTCTTTTCTATTTTCACTAGGCTATGTGAGAAAGATATCATATATTAATAAAATATGAAATAAACCTCATTTTGAGGGGATCCTAATACAGTCAAATGTTGAAATTAATAAACATTGATAAAATACTCTTAACTTAATCTTTGTTCTTAATTGAACTGGTAGGAATTGCTCATGTATGCCATTTAACTTTTTTTTACTATGTACTTGATTTTCTTCTGCCCTTGGATTATGTATCACAAGCATTTATCATTGCTACAAATAATATCTGACAACAAAAACACATTATTGTTAGTATTTTGAGAACACAAACTTATTGTCATTGCTACAAATCTGTCTACAAGGGTCTGAAGGAGAGAAATGCAATGTCATCTTCTTTTTGTTTACCTATATCTATGTATGTCATCTTCTTTTTGGTTTACCTATTTCTATGTATGTCATCACTTCTCTGTAGTTTTGGCACTGAAACATTTGTTGTCATAAAATGTTTCTCAAAAATAAGAAATAGAACAAACAACAATATTGTTGGTGCTAAATCATCAAAAATTCCCAACTTATCTTATATTATTATTACAAAGTTCATTTGACATTGTCTTATAATCATTTGTGACAGTATCATTCACACATATATTTTTGTAACGGAACATTTCCATATATATATATATGTGTGTGCGCGCGCGCGCGCACTCATTTATTACAGATTGTAATTCTCTCGTGTGCTTCTTTCTTTTTGCCTGTATTATACTTCCATAAAAATAGATGCATCAATCTGTTGTAATCCTGTCTGAAATTTAATAAAATGTTATTTTGTTAAAAAAAAAAAAAACTAGTTATATTTATTAATTAATAATTGTGAATTGAAAATTAAATATTCAGGTGGAGCCACGGCCAAAGTTCTTTGCATGTAATCCTGGGCTCTAATTCTCAAGTGTATACATAAGAACACTATAAATTAATTATGTTGATCATGCATTGCATATTAACTGTCTTTATTACTATTTTACTGTTAATATGTAGGTATGTTGAGTCATTTATAAATTAGGAGATTCTATTTACTTCAAAGAGATGGTGAAAACCCCAACTTTGTACATAATATAGTTCATATCAAGTACATTTACTTGGAAGTCTGGAGATATATTACAATATCGAGGAAAATCCAGCCAGTTACTTCATTAGTCCCTTATCTTCAATTGTCCTTATTACTTTCCTCAAATCAGGTATATTTTGTCGATCCATTTATACATAAGAATTGTATAAATAGAAATCTCGACATAAATTTTTTTATTACCTTTATTGCATTTATAAAAGCCAAGTACTCCATCTTCCACCACCAACCTGAGAATACCATTCTGGACTTCTTCGAGTAGTGCAAACTCAATTTTTGGCTCTCAACCTTTGACAACGCCTTCACCTGGTAAGTATATTATTTAGTTTCAGTTTGTGTGCATGCAAACATCTACCTGCATATCAAAATAAGTTAATAAGTTTACACTTACATATATGTTGGCAGGAAAAGTGGAATTCAGATGACACTTGAAAATTAGGTTGCCAATCAATTTAAGAACCAAGGTTACATACGGTTTGCTTCTCATTACTTACCATAATCATTCATGCATGAAGATTTATTAGGGAGACAAATTAATGGTGTATAATACATTTATACAGATGACATAATAAAGCATGCATGTTTACAAACTACAAAGAGCATGCAAGAGCCAATATGGAGGAAGGCTTCGAGACAACGAACTATGTAACGACTAAGAATAGATCTCTACAGCATACTTAGTATGCTTGCTGAACTATATACAGAATAATTTGCTTGTGAATTGCGCATTTTATTATGTAATATATGTATTGTTGCTGAACTTTGAAGTGTAACATACCGTTGTTGAACGTTGTAATTTCAAAACTTGTTAAGTTTGGTCTTTCTGTTGAATTTATAAAAAAATATTTGGTTCAATGATTTTTCTTTTGTCATATTATGTTAAATTTGTAAATGTTTGTATTGAATATGAAAATTAAATGCATTTGACATTGTAGGGGAGTCTAAAAAAAGTAAAATTTTAATAAAAAGATATGCGAATTCGCAACGGCTATGAACCGTTGCTAAATCAAAAACAGCAACGGCTTTGAGTCGTTGCAAAATATAATTTCGCAACGGCTTTGAGCCGTTGCTAAATTTTTGCCACCCTTGATTTTACAACGGCTCATAGCCGTTGCTAAATGATTTTGCAATGGCTCAAAGCCGTTGCGAAATAGCATTTCTGGTGTAGTGTTAGTTTGTTGAGCTCCCTATAGTCAACACATAGACGGAGTGAACCATCCGCATTTGTAGCGAACACCACTGGAGCGCCCCATTCTGAAATGCTCCTTCTAATGAACCCCTTTTCTAGAAGCTCTTTAATCTGTTTACTGAGCTCCTTCCTTTCCCGTGGAGCCATGTGTCTAATGGGCAACGCAACGGGCTTTGCATTATCTACAAGATATATGCAGAAGTCTATCTCCCGCTTCGGAGGCAAGCCCTTCACCTCTTCGAAGACATCCGGATATTCCCGGACCACTCTAACTGATTGCAAACTCTCAACAGAAGCATCTAGCGGTTCAAGATAACTAAGCATAACCGCGTACGAGGGATTACAAATAATTTCCAGAGTATTACCGAGTTGGGTCAGAAGCCTAACCACCTTTTTCTCACAATCAAGGATGGCCCCATTACTGGATAGCCAATCCATGCCCAAAATTAAACCATATCCCGAAAAGCCCAAAACAAAGGCACTACATTTAAATTCTACGCTTAGAATAGAAATTTTCAATCCCACACAGATCATAGATAAATAAGCTGGGCCCCCAATTGGATTTGAAACAATTAAGGGGTCCTCTACCATTCTAGTTTCTAGGTGCAGAGATTCTACTAAAGCAGATGAGATAAATGAGTGTGATGCGCCAGAATCGAATAAAGTGCGAACTGGGTGATCATAAAGATAAACTACACTTTCTACAGAAGTATTTATACCTCGCTGCTGCAGAGGTGGCGCTTCTAGCGCATGAACTTGTGCCTCTGAGGTGGATCCAGCCCTCTGCCCTTGCCCTCGCTTCTTTGGGCAATCCTTAGCCAGGTGGCCTGTCTCACTGCAAGAAAATCACCCATCATTCATCTTGGCCTTCTTTTTCCGGCAATCTTTCACTAAGTGCCCCACTTTGCCACAGAAATTACACTTCCTCTTCTCTTTGTTGTCTTTCCCGCCCTTCTTAAAGTCTGTCTTCTTAGGCTGCAAACCCTCTTTCTTCCCTTGAGAGCTTTCTGCCTTTGTCTCCTTCTTGTCCTTATCCTCTTCGTTCAACAATGCCATCTGCACCAACCTTTCATACGTAGCTCCCATGGGTATATGGGTCATGGCCAAACTGTGTAATGGCTCATTCAACCCCTTGACAAAGCGGAGAGCCTTCTTCTGCGGGGTGTTGACTAAGTCCAGTCCGAACCTAGCCAGCTGATCGAACTGGTTAACATACTCTTTGATTGTCATATTCCCTTGCTTAAGAAATAAGAATTTTTCCAACTGAAGACTCCTTTCAGCTTCTGAGAGAAATTTAGCCTCAAACCTTGCCCTAAAGTCCTCCCATGTTTCCACCAGTCTTTCTGCATTAGTGACTTCCCACCAGTAGGAAGCCTCGCCTTTAAGTAGCCATACTGCCAGTTGTACCTTCTGCCTATCTTCTACCTCAAAAATGACGAATAGGTCCTCGGTTTCCTTCAACCAATTCCTGGCTACCACGAATGACTCGGTTCCATGAAAGTCCTTTCCTCCCATAGCTTTAAAATCTTTACATATCTTAGCAAAAGTATTTCCCCGCGGGGGAGGTGGAGGAAGAGGTGCTGCTGTAGCTGGATGATTTCCTGCAGCTGGGGGAGGAGGAACGGTAGGACCTGGCTGAGTGGCCCTTGCTTCTAAGAATCGTCTAAACCAACCAGGTATTGGTACACCCTCTGGCAAGTTAAGTTCTTCGGACATGCTAAAACAAAAAGGATAGATTCAAAACGAAGGATAAAAGAGAGTACCTATGGCTTTGGGGGGGGGGACTATGCCTTTTTAAAATAAAATAATATTTTATCTTTAAAAATGCTTCTTTAAATTTTCTTTTAAAAATAAATTTTCAAAACTTTTTATCTTATCTGGTAAACCTATGCTCTGATACCAAGTGAAACACCCAACCTCCGTTAGGGTCACTCTCAAAGGGAATGCCCTAATTTTGGTGGAGGTTTATAAGTATAAGTCACAGATATACAAGACAGATATAAATACACATATTTTTGAACAGCGGAAAACAACAGCTGTTTTTAATTCAACAAAATACGTGTTACATAAACCATGTCATGATTTGTCTTACAATACTTCCAAAAACATAACATCCACATAACTGTCTTGATTACATTATTTAAAGAAGCATAAAAACATAAGTAAACTGCATAAGTCCCACAATTGCTGTCCAAAGCCATAGTCCAAAACGAAAAAGATCCAAGCAATACTTTCTTTCTCTTCAAGCTGGATGTGGAAACTGGTCAAGCTACGGTATTCCCTCCCTGTGGACCTGGGGGGAGAGGGGGGGGGGGAACGAAAGAAAAGAAGGCAAAAGAAAAGTAGAGTTAGACATAAAGCCTGAGTAAGTCTAGGACTATTCAGTCTATGAATAAAGAACTGGGTATGATAAGTATAAACTGGAAATGAGAAAACACCATAAACTAAGTTAAGTTGTCTAGAGTCGAATATACTATCGTACCCCATATTAATCTCTGCATCCATATAAACTAGTTCCCAACAGGAACCCCATAATTAGGGTGAAGCGATTCGTTTCCAATGATCGGCTCCTACTCGCATAGTTAAATGTGTCTTACGGCCCCCGATGTTGTAGTTACCTATGCTGGTCCGACCATGGGGTGTATCAAGTCCCATGGTGGCGGCCCGACACAATCCTAGAATGCACAAGTATGCTACTGGTGCCCAGTGCCTTATTTTTCTGTGCCGGAGTGTGTGCACGCCCGCACCCCGTTAGAACCTACACTGCTGCACCACCGCCGTCGATTTGACCTCTTACAGTCAGCCCAGTAATCGTGCCCCGCCCTGCCTAGTTCAGGGTATCCTGATACACCTTGTAGGGTTACTGTTGAAAAGGGTCCCCCGCTACTAGGTTTTCTATTTCTAACCAACATGCTAAGTTGGTTAAGTGTTTTGTAAACCTAACCCCCCCAATCAGTCTGTATAGTTTAGCATGTTCCATTTTGATTAAGTATTAATATAATTTACTTAATCCTATCAATCCTGACTTAGCCTTAATTGTCTTATTAAAGCCTCGACCTCTCACATTAGACAGGTATTGTTGTGGCTGCCTGTTGCCGGTTGGGTCCGGGCAGTCTTACGCTACAACTCAGTCTAACCTCGGGTCCTTATTGGGCTCCGTGTTTAACCACCCACATTGGATAGGTATTGTTGTGACTACTGGACAGCCGGGCGGTTCCGGGCAGGTTTACATCACAACTCAATCCAACCTCGGGTTAAACACATCGTATTTTCTACATTTACATATTTTGTCTCTTTCCTTTTTATATGTAAATATTTGCGGCCCATTATTCAAATTCATCTTTACTGGGTAAGATTAATTTATACCACTTAATTTTTTTTCAAGGTTGTTGGCATGCGTCAAACATGCCACACATATGTTCTATGTTTTAACCCCATCGTCATTACCCCCGTTTTATACGTTCACTAAAATATAACATATGCTGGGTTTAACATTTAAACCCAATTTAGCCATATGAAAAGGGGAGGCTTATAACATGGTGTTTATATATTCTAAGTGACATAAAAAGGGGAGTGTGAACACATGAACTTGCAACATAACGATCTAATTAACATGAATTAGGCATATGTGAACTTGCATGGTAATAGCATATAATCATGGCATAAACATACTTAAACATGAATCATTCTATTCATATGATCATAGCATAAACATACCTAAACATGAATCATGGTTTTTAATCTATTCATGTAAACTTGCAATTGGAATGTGAATCTAACTTAATTTATGTGTTACATATATCACCATATGATTTTTATAACAACATAGGCCTAAAACATGGTTTTAACTAGGCATAACACCAAACATAGTTTAGTCATGTTCATAAAGGTGCTTACTTTTGTCTCTAATACAAAAGTATGATTTTATACTTGAATCACGATACCAATTCCAACATAGATTCATATAAACTATAGTACCTAGTTGAATTCAATTACACTAAAAGTGGTCATAAAAGTATGTACATCATATTGGCATAATAGTGAATCATATACTTGTATGAATCCCAAATAAAATATCACAACATACGGTTGTTATCTTCCAACATAAATCACATACATGCAAATATCCAATTGCATACCACAACATTTCCAACTCGTTTAGAATCAAAGCAACATACAAATATAGATTATTATCGCCACAATTCCATTTTTCACTTTACACAAATCAAAACACAATTATTTATTCAAATCGGAATAGCACTCTACTTACAACGTATGACGAATCTTCAATTCAGGAATCTGAATTCTGAATTTGGAGATGCTATCCTTTGTTGTAGGCGTTGTTTTGATTTAATTGACGTTGCTTTAAGCTTTCGAATTGTCTCCTAATTGTCTCTCAATTTCTGACGGCTATCCCTAGTCTTTCCTCAGCAGCACGACGGTCTCATCTCCATTTTTGTTTGTATGAATTAGGGTGAGTCTTAGGTCCTTTTTATAGAGTTTGTGAGTTGATTAGGACCGTCGATGGAGCTTGGTTTAATAATAGCCGTTCGTTTGAAGGAGAGACCAACCAGGAGCTGACACCTAGCCCTAGTGACAAGGCAAGGCTCAGAAAATCGACCAAACACAGACCAGGCCAGCCAGAGGGGGCTGGGTTCGACCTGGCTCAGGGGCCTGGTCGATCCCCAGGTCGACTATGTAGTCGACCTGGGTGCCCCAGGTCGACTACCCAGTCGACCTGGGTAGCCCAGGTCGACTACCCAATCGACCTGGGTGTCTTGGGCGGGAAAATTCCCGCCCTGGCCAATCCGGCCCGATTTTTGAATTTTAAATTTGTTTTCTAAGCTGTTTTGGTCTGTTTGAGTTTTAAACTGAATTCAGAAACTTCGAAAGGCCATATCTTCCTCAAACGGAGTCCGTTTTACGCAAACTCGGACTCTATCCCAAGCAGAATTCCGAGACGAACGCAATGGCGTATCCCGTTTCCCTTAATTCTTTGCTTTGAAATTAGTTATACTTTAATTTGTGAATTTCACTATTATAGAATACACGGGGTGTTACATTAGCATCGAGCGATGTTGCAGGAAATTTCTGTGGTGCCAAGACTTCGGTTTTGGACCATCCTCTCTACAGGCTGGGCATGCCCCCCAAAAGGTCATTATGTGGTGGCGGAGAAGACAGAAGTGGTGAGGATGTAAGAACTAGTATAAGACTACTGCCCTCGGGCTGCCTTCAAGAGGGCCTCCGGTAGTGCTTTTCGACATGTCCTCAATCAAATGGGAGGTGGCCGGAGCTGGGAGGAAGGAGGATGGCTACAATACAGCGAAGAGGAGGTGCCTTTTGGAGAAGAGGGTTTGCTTTTTTGTTCCCGTATTGTCCCCAATGAGGGAGACAAAGGTGAGAACGAGCCATGAGCCAGTATCTCTGATGGCGACCTTAGAGACCATTGCATCATAGAAGACGATTTCGAGAATGGTGGAGTACTGCTGCCCCAGGATTGCTTACGAATCAGACCTATGGTAGTGCTTCCTGACGTGCCCCCAATTAACTAGGAGGTGGCCGGATCTCAGAGGGAGGCGAGAGCCTATTACATAGCGAAGAGGAGGAGACCTCGAGGAAGGGAGCTTACTTTCACAAGATGGTATCCCTGATGGCGACCTATGGGTCCACTGCACCATGGTATTTGTTTGTCCAAAAACTCGAGTATGTCTTGTACTTTCTGAGAATCATACGCGTGCAAATGAATTGGCGTTCCACTTAGTCTTGTGTTAGTAGGAATTCCACTTTCGAGGAATTCGAGTTGTGCGAAGTTTGAATGAGTTGGTACCAATAGACCGACTCTAGTGTACGCCTAAGCGTAGGTTAGTCGTTTGAATTTATTGGATTTTAGGGTTGTTGTGCCAAAAAACTACTGTCAGGGTATGCCTAAGCGTAGGTAGATCGTGCTAAATCCGTTGGACTTAGTTTGTTTACGGCAACGATGTTTTGCCAATTCACGGATCAATCTCAAAAGCTGAAGCTACTATTTTTAAGCTTCATAAGATTTTTAGCCGAGTTGATTACAAGTCAATAATAACCCACTTAGCAGAGTTACAACACTTGAGATGAAACAACTTGGAAATGGAGACAACTAAAATGGTACAAAATGTTACTCAAGAAAAACGAGTTGTGGTGATGATATTCAAGCTCCTCATTGTTGCTGCAGACTCGCTGAGTCGAGGAGATGATCTTAAGGAATTTAGTTGTCATACGAGGTCTTGGCTATTTGGGATTCTTGATGAGCATTGGATGGCTTAGAAATTCCATGCGATGGACTCTATCAGTACTACTTGAGCTGTCCTTTACAGATGAGTTTTTCGATGTTGTCCTGCAAGTGGCGACAGTTGTTGGTGTCATGCCCATGGATGTTGTGGAACTTGAGGGCCAAACATCGCCACTTGCGGAAATTTCCTTGGTGCATTCGTTGGTGTCCTGCAAGTGGCGACAGTTGTTTGTAGCATTCGTTGAGCCTTTTGTCTTTGGCCCTTTGTATGGTATGATTTTGCAGTTTGCAAAGTAGATATTCTTGGCGGTGTCATTAAGTAGAGTGCAGATGCAGAAAATTGGGAGTCGAAGTCCTCTTGTTATTGTGACTACCTCTAAAGTTTCCAGTTTGAGTGGGATTGTGTAGAGCTTTAGGGTTGGAGTCATTAGGGCTTTGAACTATGTACTGAAGTAAATTATTGAATTGACAAGCCTGGTTCCTTTTTGCTAATTCTTGGTATAGGAAATAGTTGGCTTTCTCATAAAAGAGTTCCAGAGTCCTAGATTGTGATTGATCAACTCACGCTTCGAATTCAAAATCGAGGAATACACGTTTGATGAGTTGGTCCAAAATAGCTTGTGGGTTCAAACCTTCGACACCTTCCAATGCGTTGTTGAACCTCTCGAGGTAACTTGTTAGAGTTTTGTCGATGCCTTGTGTAACAACCTGGAATTTCGACGATATAAATAAATTATTAGAATTTCAAAAATAGCAATTTTTGGAAACAATGGAATTTCGCCACGTAACATTAACCGATACGGACGTCTTAGCATTCTGGTCAACTTTTATGTTTGGAGTTTCGCGAACGGAGTCCGTATGAAAAAGTTACGGACAAAATACGAAAACGGGCGGAAAATAAATAAACTAACATTTATAATTATAATTTGCCTTAATTGTCCAAGCCGACCTAGGAAATTTGTTGCCTAGGCAGTTGACCGTAGGGGTAGAGCGGCAGTCGACCTCTACGGTCGACCTACTGGGCGTCAAACTGCCCAGTGACGGCTAGGTTTTTCGGGTTTGGTTTACTATATTATTAAAACGGATGATGGATATAACTTAAAATTAATCCAACGGTTCTAGGCCATTTCCACCCCTATAAATAAAGGGGTAAGGCCTCATTCTTTTTCCACATAAATCTGCTGAGGCACTGGAGCTCTGCCATTTTCCACCTTCTCCAAACCTAATCTCTAAAATAAAAAATATATTCATACATAAAAATCAAATCCAATTCATATAAAATTGAGAGGATAAGAAGATCTAGTGGAAAAGAATGAAAATTGAAGCTCTAAATTAGATTCTTCCCTCTCTCCCTGTTTTCTTCCATCTCTACAGATCTGGAATATTCCTCGTTTCAAACGAATTGTAGATTTATAAGAATTTGGGTAATGTAGGCTTAAAAAGGTTCAAACTTTGGATTTGGAGGCTATAAGGTGAGTGAAAAACTTACGAGTACAGTTATAATGACTTATCTATTTCATTCGGATCAAATCTATGTTTTAATACCTATCATATCTATTCATTTAAATATTGTGAATTAACTGGCAACCATCAGATCTGATTATTAATATGGTTAAACATGTGAATAATAAGTTATGATTCTGTATAATATAAATTATAGGATTCTTAAACTTTTCACACATATTTCTATAGTTATGTCTTGAAATATGTTGTATATGTTGAATAGCACTGTGGATATGGAAATCGGTCCCCTTAAACACAAATTTGTTGTATTTACATTCCAGATTGTAGTTCAGTGTTGAATAATGAAATATGTGAATTTGGATAAAAAAATATGAAGTTTGTGAATTATGTGATTTTAAGAATAAGAGAACTATTCCTGGAACTATTCCTGTTTGTATTCAGTATTGTTGGGTTTTGGCTTAATCATTATAAACATGTCGTCTCCTCCTTTGAATAAAAAGGCGTTATTTTGAAATCACAAGGGATATGATAAAAGGATTAAAAAGGGAAAAGTGGTGCAAATGTACTTATAAACACACACACACACACACACACACACACACACACACACATATATATATATATATATATTTGTACGTAATTTGCACCAACTATTCCAATATATACACACACACATATATATATTTCTTATGATTTGGAAATATGTCAATTCTACTAGTTAGGCATTATTTACAATGATTACGGCAAGCGGTATTTTGTGAGATATAAAACCTTTTTGGCAAGATGGAATATAAAAAGGAAATGTTAGGTTAATTGATTAGACCAAATCCTAAATTAAAAAAAAAAGAATAATAAAAACAATAAATACGTTGACCGCTCGAAAACATAAAAATAAATATATACAAATATCCATCCAAATCAACGTAAAATGGTAAAATATACATTGTATGGAATGTTTGAATGTATGGATAAGGTTCAATTATGGACTATAACGAACTAGAAATTCATTTCAGCATAAAACCTTTCTAAATTCACCCAGGATCTTAAAATTTCCATATTTTTAATCTAAAATTCATTTCAAACATTTTTCTAAGTTTCCAAAAATTTCGAATCTAAAACTGTTTTAAATTCATATTTAATTCATATGAATTTATATATCACTCTTATATGAATTCTAATTGGTTATTTATAACTATTTTAATTATAATAATCTTATTTGATGATAATTACAACCAACAAATCCAATATATATTATAATAACTTTAATATTAATACTTCTTTTATATCAAAACATATTTTGGGTAAAATTATTTTATTTATCCTCCTTTCAAAAACATATTGTGTCAGTTCATCGTAATCAAGCATTTAGAAACACGTATCGACATTGTGGTGCCCCATCGTCGATCAGAATTCATAAACCACTCAACTAATAAATCTCCATAATATAGTATCATTTTTATACAATCTACACATACGCTCTCTCATGTATATATACCCAGCTCAATCTAGGGTATTGTTAACCCCGTCTTTATTGAGTTACGCCACAGAGCCAAGGTAATCACTTAACCTTCAGCTCTGATACCAATGTAACGAACTGGAATTTTTGACCCTGAAAATCAACATAAAACACAATGTCGGCTATTCAGGTATCGGAAATACTAGATCATTAATATAAAGAAGTTAGAGGGTGAGAAATAGAAAGAAAGAAAGTTAGAATAAAAGAAGAAGAACATAACTTAACAGCATCAAAGTAAATACGAACCTCACAACAGAACAGTCTACTAGGCAATTTCTATCTAGAAAGAAAGAAAGTTAGAATACAAGAAGAAGAACTACAATTTACAAGATCTATTAGGTATACTCTGTCAGACATTCGTCCATACACATTATCCTAGGACTGGACAAACTGAAGGCAGTATTCTGTTAATCCATCTATGGCAATTTCTATCTTGGATCGCCAGAACAGTCCTTGCATAAACTCCATCTTCAATTGTCTTCAATATATTTGATTTGCAACGCTAATGCCCATGTTTTCAGATAATAAATCTAATCCCGGCTTCTACGTATTGACAATGGAAAAATGGTCAAAAACTTCAGTAACCGGTTATTTAACCATCGAAGGAAAACATTCATACAAACAACGACTTATTTCCAATTGGAAATTATATCGATCAACCAACAAACAACATCAAACCCCTTTAATTTAATTTACCATTAAATTATTCATTTCCAGTTTTCCTTCAAATATCTTTACCCAAATATTTCTCCAACTCATTTCGCTTCTCATGGTTCTTGGAAAATGTCTCTATCTATTTTAAACTATTTATTTTTTTTATTTCAGAAAATATTTCTCATTAACATCAGAAAACATTTCCATTTCTTATTTACACATCTTAACTCTTCTACATCCATTAGTCTCCAACTGTAAACTAGTAAGAGAACAACTCCCTAAGTATTTACCATGAAGGCTGAAACCAACGTCAGATCGATACTCAGAAAGCTATTCAGCTTAACTAATTTCCTTAACTCCATTTCTTAATTTATTTTCAAATCATTACTTACGCAACTCTCGAATTCGGTTTACGAATCCACTTCTTATACGGAAAATATTGGTTATAACGATAGCATTATAATCCCTGTTTCCAAAATATTTAACTTTAAAATATAACTTTGATTCGTTACTTTGAATAAATAAATAATATTTAATTAATAATTAAAAAAATCCTCATTTAAAAATGGAAAGTAAATATTACTTTCCCAAATTCGATATAGTTGAATTTCAATATATAACTCTCTTTCGAATAATTCATATTCGATTAATGCTTCGGACTTCGGAATAATTTACCATTTCAGGTCAACTCAATTTCTAAATTTATTGTTGAATTTATCATTTCCAAACCATTGCCAATTCACTTTATAACCATTCCAATTTGCAAATCGTTTTCTTTTAAACCGTTATTCACTTTAAAACCTGAATATCATTCCTTACAAAAAACTGTACTTGTTATATCAATCAAATCTTGATTTTTATTTATAATTACCATTTTAGATTCAAATCCTAGTTATCAAATTATTTTATAAATTCATATTCATATTTCACTTTATAAACACCCTTTATAGATTAGTTTCTTTATAACTATATAGAGTTTATAACTTCATCTTCATAGTCGATTATAAATTTTTGGTTTCAAACCAAATATTTACTATCTTGTAAGATTCTGGATTATATAATATATAATTTCTAAAAGTAATTTATTGTTAAAACATTTGAGATCATCGAACTTAAATTACAAATCCCATGTATTAATTTCAATCCTACTCACATTCCTAACATCAGACCAAATTTTACCATTTCTCTTTTAATCAATTTCTTGAATTTACATTCCCAAATTATTTAATTATCCCACTTCATTTATAAATATCGTTTATAAATCAAACTACCCGTTTTATACTAATCAAAACAAGTTATTATATCCAGCTCGCTAGAAATTCAATTTCTATTTAAAGTATAGATTTTTCCTTTTCGAAAGTCGAATTCTTTTCCCATATATTTTGCGGAATTTAAATATCAATTATTTCGGGTCAATGTTGTTCAAACACCCCAAAAACACAATAATCAACCATAGATTATTCGTCACAATAAATAATGGAATATATGAAAACAACAATATAATTGTTGAGGAATCCAGTTGGATCCCTCCTACCTGTTTCCCTGCATCCACAGATGTTAATCAGCGTAAATAACACTAATTTCATATCCATATGAAATATTAAAATAAATAGAATCAATATTAAATCAACAACTTCATATATATAACTATCAACCAATTTATTTGTAAACCATCCAAACAATCATCACACAACACTCAATCATTATTTATCAATATTAAATAAAATTTATAATATTAGGAAACTGGGCAAAGTTAATGAGTTTACTCACCTTGGTCGTTAACCATTGAATAACGTTTAATGTGGTTGATTGTACCAGACGTTTTAATCTGCCGTAATTTCTAACGAGCTCCAAAACTTTCCCAATCAATTCCAGTACGTAGCCTACGATCCCACGATCCCAACGGTACCAAATTTTTGTAATTCTGATGAAGGATGAATAAGTTATGAGCATTACCGTTTAATACATTAATTAAAAAACATTAAACTTAAGTTAATTTCAAATCAAGGCTTACCATATCCATCATCCCATACTAATCCAACCCGCTCCATCCTTTTTATGCTCATTTCGGGTATCCATCTCATACCTTCCTTCCCGCATATTATACATACATATGTTTTTTTTCTATTTTTAATCCGACCCGTCACCTATTTAGAATACCACGTCCATTTTAAAACCAACCCGCATCACTCCACACAGTATCTCATCTCCTTCATCCAATTACAAATTAAACCACTCCTCCTTTTATACTTTCCATGGCCGGATGTTTGCTTAACTATTCTCCCTCATTCCTTGATCATTTCCAAAAGTCAATCCATTGCTATGCCCTCTTCACGAGCTCTAACTCCTCCACCCACTCACTTGTAACTTGCAAGGTTCATGGGAAATGCATCGACATTCTTATCACAACAGGTACCCAAAAACAAGCGAAACAAATTTCAATGAAAATCCACCAAAATGATGCCACTACGATCATCACGCTGGTCACCATTTGCCCTAAATCTCCTCGTATCGACCGATAACCATAACCCTTACCTTATTGTTGGCTTTCAGGTTCGAGAAAAACTGCGCCGAGTGGCTTGAAAAGGGTACGAGCGTGTAAAGGAAACCTAGGCGAGCTCGTATTCATTCGTTTCAAAAAATTTAGACCACTGATAAGCTTGTTTTCGATTTTTTTCTTTCTTTTGAAGCCATTAAAAGGATTTGAAACTTTTGATTTGGTAGAGAAGAAAGCATATCGATCCTTACATATTTATAGTCATGTAATTGTGTGATGGCCAAGGAGTAAGTATGTAGTAGATTAGCTTAACAGTACAGGTAGGTTGGAAGATTTTCAATGATAGCCATATGGTAGTTCACTTCTTAGGTTTGTAGATTTTAGACAGGCCCGACCTAGAGGCAAGGCCGCCGGGACATTTGTCTAGGGCACCACCACCGGAAGTGGCGGAGAGGGGCAGCTGGAGGGGCACCATTTATAAAAGAAAGTGTATTTGAAAAAGCATCAGGGTACCTTCGTAAGAAAATAACAAGTGGTTAAATGGTATGATGTGCAGATTACGTATGGGAGGTCCAAGTTTCAACTCTTTCCACAAACAATTTTACAAACTTTATTTTTTGCCCAGTTGCTTCTCATGATTCCGCCTAGGGCACCGACAACACTCAGGCCGACACTGATTTTAGAGTATAGCTGCATGATGAGAGGACTGCAAGTGTGCATTTTTTTCTTAAGGAGGAAGCTGATATTAGATTCAAAATATAGGATATTAGTATACTTTATTTAAAAGGGTTGAGTACTTTTTGTTTATATGTTCAAGCTGAGCTATTATTTCATTAAGTCAACATTCTTGAATATACTATTATTTGGTTGCTTTCAGATTGTAGAGCGGCAGCTTGTTTGCTTGCTAAATTTAGGTGTACAGTTTCAAATTCCCTTATTAGTTAAGTAATGTGAAAATATTGTAGACCGTTTCAAGATGAACAAGAACTATTTGATTTAGGTAAAAAAAGCTGAACTCGCAAGCAGAAGCCACAAAGAATTGCAGTCTGATGATTTTCCTAAAGAACTACATCCCATTATGAGCAATTTGAAGAAATTCCTTCAAAATAATGAGCATAGTGACATTAAGTATATACGTTTAGAGTCATGGTTTTTTTGCTTGGTCCCACAAACTTATACTTCGTGCTTGGAGTGAACCACTTGCAAAGCTATTTCACCTTTAATATTGATCAAGAGTGAGTTTTCTTTTATATATTAATTATCTTTATGAATGACATGTTCTTCACCAAGCTCAGTCATTCAAAGCTTCGTTTAGTAATCAAGTATCATCATTAAGTTTAGTACTGTAATAACCCGTATTTTCTAAACCAATTTAAAATTATTATTTTAGCTATTTTTATGGATTTTGAATATTTAAAATGATTTATTTTAAATAATAACGACTAAAATTTATTTAAATCGAAGTTAGAACGTATGAATTTATTTTAATTACAAAACGAGCCTGAAATGGCGTGGTAGTTTGAAAATTCGATTTTAAATTTCAAATGAATGTGCATGATTCAAAATAAATTGGATTTCAGCAAAAATTGAAATTTTAGAATCTGTTTAACTATATCTTTCTAACGAATGTGAAAAGCTGAGATTTCACTTTATAAATTGAAAGTTCTGTCCAGTTTAAAATTTAAAATAGTCGCTATGGAATTTATATATATTTTAATATTATATATAGCCCTTAAAAATAGCCATTTTGCAAATGACCTCCATTTTCAACGAAACCACTTTTGTTGGATCTAGAATGTCAAATTATTGCTAGGTTTCAAATTTCATAATTTTTGGAATTAATATGTGAGCGTGGTAAATTTAAACGTGTTTTGTCAATTTAGTTTGAATTTAATCGACTGGAAAATAGCCATCTTTCAAACGGCCTCCAAATTCGACGAAACTAGTTTTGTTAGGACCGTATCATCAAAACATAGCTAGATTTTTTTTGAATTTTTGGAGTCAGTATGTAGCCCCGGTAAATTAAAATGTACGTTTAAATTCAATATATATTGATTTATATTTTAGTTTTTATAAAAACTGATCAAAATTATAGAATTGGCTTACGAAACATATTCCATTGTGTCTGGAATTGGGGTATTTAGCTAGGGGCGACAGTCGTTGGGTTTGATTTGTAGTTTGAATTAAAAAGTAACTTTTTGGATCTAAAATAAATTAAATAAAATAATTATATAACCCCTCCCTTTTGGTTCTCTCTCCTCGTTCAAAGAGAAAAAAATAAAAAAGAAACCGTTCATCTCTAACCCTCCGTCGCCATCATCGCGCCCCCTCCACCGATGTGCCGCCGCCGCAGCATCCCCTTTCGGCCATCCTCCTCCCTCTTCTGCTCCTTCCTTCTCTAAAAAGCTCCAAGCCCAAACCCACCAGAACTCGCCACCACCAGACCCCACAGCTATCGTCGCCGGCCATCAGCGCCACCTCCGGCCCCTAGTAGCCCAGCGCTGCCCCCTCAGCCCCAACTCCGACAGCGGGCCCCCTTACCAATAAAATTCCAATTTTTATAATTTCCCGCTTCGCGTTTAACACCCTGAGCTTCCTCAGCCAATATCTCCCAAAATGAGCCACTATGGCCAAAACTCCACAATACCAAAATTGAAGAGCACGATTTTCTCTTTGATTTGGCTATATGGATGTCATATTTTGGATTGCGGAGTTGTTCAGAAAACATGTCCAAAATATGATGTCCTATTTATGTCTTTTCGCGATTTCCGGCGAAATGGAGCATTTTCGGAAGAAAGGTCACTAGGCGAAAGTCGTCTGGAATGGCGCGTTTAAGCTAGGCAAAAAGACCTTAAGACTGGAGCTAGTTTGCAAATTCTAGGATCAGAACAGCGAATCTGAACTTCAGAAAAGCACGACGGAGTGGATCCCAAAGTGATAACTCCTTCTCACTCTATATATTTTACAGTTAAATATATACTAGGACGCAGACAGGGCTTAGTAGCCCTCCACACTATTTATTGTACAAACCATGGTTGTTTGTTTGAATTGTATTGTGTAAATTTTGGATTGTAGTTGTAAAATTGATTGTGGAATTGTTTGAATTGATAGTGATTCATGTGTATGGCGCGAGCCAGTATCAAGAGAGTTGTAATGCTAGACATTACTCCGGTTCTAATATCGCGCCATTATAATGCCGAAATTTTCTAAAATAAATATTGTTCATTAAAAATATAATTTTTAATGTGTATATGAACTGAATAAAATATTCATGTGTTGAATAAAATGTTTGACCAATTAAAATATCATCTTTATTGTATAAATGAACTATATAAAATAGTGAAGTGTTGAAATAAATATTTTATCATTAAAAATATTTTTTTTAACGTATATATGAACGGCATAAAATTCTCCTGAAATGAAAATAAATATTCATTTACAAATCAGGCAATTTTTTTATGTACACCCATTTAACTGACATTGATTGGGACAATAAATTTTACACATCACCTAACTGCACAAATAATATTCAGTATTTGTTGGTTGAAACCCCACACGGGTATTGGGATGATATTTGACATACACTAATCCCAATTGTTTAGTTCTATGTCAATCGATTGGTTGACGGACTGTGGTAAGCGTTAATTATTTATATTTAATGCTTATGCATTTGTGTAATGCACCCTGGATGATGGTTGATTGTGTATCCTTATTGCTATGTACGTGTGTTATATGAAATTCATATTAATAACATTATATGGTAATTGACCTTGTCTGATTCCAATTCAGAAATGATGAATATTTTAAAATAATATTCGGTATAAGATTAAAATGTGAATTTGATGTCCGATTTTGGATGGACATGAAAATATTGAAATGTGTGAACCCGTGTTGATTAGTTATGCGCCATTTTAACGCGAAAGATTTTTATATTGATTTTATTCATTTTTATAATGAATATCGAAAAGGAAATGATTTCAAAATCTGATATTTTGAAAATTTTATCATTTATATATTATATTGATAAGGAGTATTCAATTTTGATTTAAAGTTGAAATGAAAGTGGGAATCGTTTTAAAACGAATTTATAAACCATTTATAAAATACGTTTTTAGCTAAATATATATTATATATAATATAATGGCCTGAATAGACCGCACCGCGCAGCGACCGTTCGCGAATTTCAACCATAGACTTCGAATTGACATTACGGGAGATCCGACCGTCAGATTCTCCTAAAACCGGAACCGTTGGGTTTGTATCGCAAAGGGCTTTCCAATGAACATAAGAGATTTGAAATTTAACATTTGGATTTGGAATTATGTCCAAATCAAATTTGGAAAAGGTCGATATGGATGCAGTTCGGTGGCCGTTATTGGAAACTGACTGTACGGACCTTGATAAAATTATTAAAAATATTAATAATTTGTGTAAAATAATAATAAATGATTTGGAAAGAATTTGGATGAAAATTTTCATGTTTGTAAAGATAAAAATATATTTTTATCAAAATGAACTAGTTATTAACTAGAAAGATAATCCAATGTTTCTAAATAAATAAATTATATTTGAGAATGGTTTTAATCTGACCTAAATTTTTCAATGTATAAATTAAAATGGATTTGAATAGAAACCATCTTCGGGATATTTCATATTGGAATCCATGAATATACAGATATTGTGGAGGAATTTGGAAGATAGATATATATCGTTATTCCACATACGATATGTGTTGGTTTCAGAATTTGATATTGAATATAAGCCGATATAATTTTTGTTTAGAGCCTTATATTTAATACCAAAGTGGATTTTGGGTTTTTCATGAACGGTGTCTTCAGTAACACTGTTCTTAAACCCCGTGTGAAAAGAATAAATCTTTTAATTAAGATTAATAGAGTTTCCAGTTATATTTAATAATTGGAATAAAATGGAATGTGAATTTGTTTTATTGTGAACTGTGTTTTTAACTACATTCGTTCTTTAACTTAATTAACAGTGAAATGTGATTTGGAATATATAAATCTTTTATTAACATTTAATGGAATTTCCAAAGTAAAGTTTTCCAATTTAATAAAATAAATTGGAATGGGGTGGAATTTGATTTGGTAATAATCGAAGTGAGCTTTTGTGGAGGAAGACTGTTAATATATTTGGAATTTAAGAGGCTTTGTCGTTATTCCACTTATATTATCAGTCGGATACGGAAATTGATATCGATTATATATTGATTTGTTTTCTGTGAAGATTCCATGGTTAATGGAATGTGATTTTGGGTTTATCGTGAACTGTGTTTTAAATAAAGTGGTTCTTTAACCTAGTTAAAGACAGGATTGCATGTCTAACATTGTATTTCGAACAATATTGTTGATCTCTATTAAATATATATCTATTTGGTTGAGGAGAATTTATTCTCTTACTTGACACCCTTCTCTAAGACGTATGAGCTTAAGGTTATATATTGGTAGAAATCAGCGGTACGGTGTAGATTGTCGATGTGGCATGTTTGTGTTTAAATAATCATTAAATAATGATTGTTGGAAGATTAAAACTAAGTGGAGTTTTAATGAATTTTTAATTAGATTGGAAGTTGAATATGATAATTTAAATTATCATATTTATGAAATGATCAAGAATGGAGTACCACCAGTTTTACTCAAGGCGATAGTTAAATCTTTAATTAGATTTGAACGTGAAATGGTAATTGATTTTATCAGTAACACCGTGGTGTTAGATATGGAGTATTACCAGTTTTGCTCAGTTGGATGAATAGGTTGGAATTGGGAAATAAAACCAATGATTACTTCGGTAAGGTGCTCTAATCCCGACTAGTTTGGAAAACCTTAATTTGGTTTAAATTGTGAAAAGAATATTTGAATAAAAGAATATTCTTGACCGGGATGAGGCGTATGTTGTGTTTTTGTAGCACTTGATTATAAGATACGTGGATTATTCGAAAAGACCGGGTACCCATTCTGAATAATTGATTCGACGATAAGTCGATGATGAAGATGGTGGTTGAAGATCGGAGGTCTTCATATCGTTTGGATGATTACTGATGTCTTGATTGGGACGTACACCCAAGACAAGGTAATAAGTGGTGATTGTCCAGACGTACTTGGAGATCGACTGGATAGGCGAGGACCTGTCTCCTGTATTGGACATATCGGACAAGGAATAAGGTTCCTATGGTTTCGTTCAGACCTAGAACGAACTAGTAAGTGGATGTGTGTCTGACATTGGATTTCATTCTATGTTGATTTATTTCTATTAAATATATATCTGTTTGGCGGCAGAGAATTTACTCTCTTGCTTAACGCTCTTCTCTGAGACGTATGAGCTTAGAGGTTTATATTGATGGATACCAGTCGCGTGGCATGCAGAGATGCAGTGATCAAGGCTTCTGTTGAAAAGCAGAGTCTTGTGGTTGATAATCAAAACACGACTTTAAATAGCATAGCTTTGTGTATAGCGTTAATTCGCGAGCCTCACACCTCGATATGGGTCAAAAATGGGATCATGACCGTTGGAAGTGCACGACGTTTCTTTCTAGCTATGGGTGGTGTCATGGTATGGAGCCTAGACATTTATATTTTTACCTATGTGGATAATGGATAACGAGGCACCTCGGATATATCGGTCACTACTGGGCCGATGGATAGGTCCGATAGGACCGGGAAACGTGTGTTCAGGAATAAACAATCTACAAACGTAAGTGTGGACCGACCCTTCCGTTCACAGGGTTCACTGCCGGGGATCTTGAGCCATTTGCTAGACTGTCTCGAATAGGTGAGGAGCCATCCCTAGCTTCGACTCATGATGGAAATCCAATTTCCAAAACGTGACATTTTGGTTTTAATTGCCGAACTAGTATGGCGACACAGTAGGATGGGGTACTATGTCATCTATGATTGATACATTTATATTTGAAGCGATTTTGACACTATATACTTATCATAATATCAACATGATTTGTTTTAAATGTACCAAGCATGTTTGGCTATTATAAGGTAAAACTCTATCCTCTGGCTTGCGTTGCATTGTGTGATGGGAGCTGAGTCTTATAATATCTTCATTTTTCAAAAAGCATTGTGTTGTCTACAAACTGTTTTATGCACTGGTATTCATGGAGGCAAACCCGTTCCGTGTTATACGGCCTGGTCCCTTGATTAACTTTATTTTTAAAGTAAAGTTTTAAATAACTGTTTTAGTTCTCACACCAGTCCCATGACTGACCTGGAGTTTATTGTTTTAACCTAAATTCTGGGTGCCCCTATTTTCCAAACGGGCAGCTAGTAGTTTTGGTTTTGCAGATATGATTTTCCGAGGATCCTGGATTCACAATTGGACCTATATTCGGAAAGCTTTGTATCCGTGTTTCTCTTTCAGTTTTGTTATGCATTGTTTTTCCGCTACTTTGTAATTTAAATCTTTGATATTTTTTTGATGTATATTATTTATTCATACTCTGTTATATTCTTGTACTCTGATGTAATTGTTGTAATATCAATGAAATGTTCTGTCATTTGCGTTCCGATTAGTTTTGTTCTCAACTCAATCCAGGCTTTCCCGTAACGGCGAGTTTGGGTCATTTCAAGTACATAAACTTATTTTGTTTTTTAGATAGATTTTAGGATATTCATAAAATTCTGTTTACGTGTGGATTGCTACTAACAGATATAAAAATATCACCATGTCGAGTAATGTGCAACGATTCCAAAGCGCTAATAAAACAGACAAGTTAACTTATTTTGTGAAATTCCAAAATGCTGATATAAGGTGCAAAATACATTAAATGAAAAGTTGCTTATTTTCCAGAATAAAAATTACGAAAAATTCTATAAATTAAATTAAAATTGCGTCTTAAAAATCCTATCCAAATTTAAAACCAATATCTAATTATATTAAATAATTGTTATGGTCTATAAATGATTCCATAGCGACTTTCTGAAAATTGATTTGGACATAACTTACAATCTATAAGCTGAAATCTCGATTTTTCACTTCAATTAGAAAAATATAGCTTAGTAGATTCCAACATTTCTTATTTCAGAGAAATCCAACTTATAACGAACCCTGCATATTCGATTGAAGTTCAAACCGAAGAATTTCGAACTAATGCGACGTTACGAGCTCGATTATAGCTCATATTATAATTCATACGTTCAATTGTCATTTATTAAATAATTCGTTATCACAACATGAATCTAAGCTCGATTGAATATCTTAAATTATCCAGTTCACACAATATTGCCAATTCGCCATTTCCGACTATTTTGGAAATTAAATTTTAATACCCCATTATTTATATTAATTAAATATTTGAATTCAAACCATTTAAATTACCAAACCACTATATAAAATAATTAAATTAATTAATTATTAAATCAATAAAATTCCGGGACATTACATTCTTTCCCCCTTAAAAGAATTTCGTCCCTAAAATTACTAAGGTAGAAAAATTGCTACAAACCCTATTAATTAGGTTAAAAATATTTTTATTTCACTTCTCAACTTCAGTTTCAACTAAACCAATTACTTCCAATTAAAATATTAATTTATTCTTGTTAACGAAAATTTTCAAAAATTCTGAAAATTTTCTAATACTTAAATTTTTGAAAAATTTCGCCAGCGTCACCTTTGCACGGCTCAATCAGTACAACTTATCTTTCTAGGTCTTCTCTAACGCAAAAGAAAATCAATCAGCAAATCGGCTTGCAAAACAGACTCATAAACCTCATATTCGAACATAATATAAACTCGTACCTTTTTGTCGGGCATTCAACCCTATCTCTTCAATCTGCTATCAACTCAGCATATATCCAGGCATTCCCTATTAATTTCCAATCCATTTAACCTCAAATCCAATCATTTACTTACACTCAAGAAAAATTTCAATTATATTCTTAATTCTAAATTCTTAACTTACCAACCCAATTCCATTCCAAATTATCTCTAATCCAATCCAATTTTATTTCAATATCATTTTCAACCAATTCTATTTCCACTTAACTTCATAAGTTAAATTTAAATTTCAGAATTTAAATTCCTGGGTTTTATTTCAAATTAGTTTGGAATTATATATATATATATATAATATCAATTCAAAACATTTGAATTTCTGAACAACTTATTTCCTCAAAACAACTCAAAAACAAAATCATTGGTAGTAATCCGTCACTTAGAAACTTGAAAATGAACACTAATGATGTCGCGATTCATCATCAGTGTTATTTTTCAGTAACCGAAGTGAGTTCAATGTTATAACACTTTCAAAATTCGTTTTTAAACATTTCTATTTTGAAATTTCTTCAAAATATCCTTCATAATGTTTAGAAAACCTTTCTAAATTCGCCTAGGATCTTAAAATTTCCATATTTTAAATCCAAAATTCATTTCATACATTTTTCCTAGTTTCTAGAAATTTTGATTCCAAAACTATTTTAAATTCAGATTTAATTCATCTGAATTTATATATCACTCTTAAACGAGTTCTAATTGGGTATTTATAAACATTTTAATTATAATCTTATTCGATGATAATTACAACCAACACATCCAAAATATATATTATAATAATTTTAATATAAATACTTCTTTTATATCTAAACATACTTTGGGTAAAATTATTTAATTTACCCTCCTTTTAAAAACCTACTGTGTCAGTTCATTGTATTCGGGCATTTAGAAACCCCTATCGACATTGTCGATCAGAACATAAGCCACTCAACTAATAAATCTCCACAATATAAAATCATTTTTATACAACCTATAAATACGCTCTCTTGTATATATATACTCAACTCAATCTAGGGTATTACTAACCCCATCTTTATTGAGTTACACCACAACGCCAAGGTAATCACTTAACCTTCAGCTCTAATACCACTGTAACAAATTGGAATTTTCGACCCTGAAAATCAACATAAAACACAATGTGGACTATTCAGGTATCGGAAATACCGGATCATTAATAGAAAGAAGTTAGAGGATGTGAAATAGAAAGAAAGAAAGTTAGAATAGAAGAACACAATTTAACAGAATCAGAGTAAATATAAATCTCAAAGCGGAATGAATAAAATATATTATATAACATAACTTTTGAATAAAAATTGAAACTATATATATACATGCCATCTCAGAGTACGACATATAACAACACAGCGGAAATAAACTCTATGTATCTGATGTTGAAGCCTCCTACTCCAAGATCCTTCAAATATATCTGTGAAATGCCGGCTACTTGATTGCCTGTACAAATTTGGGCACCCAAGAGTTTAGGGTAAAACAAATCAAAATAAACTCTGGGTCAGTCGTGTGACTGGTGTCAGTAACTCCAACCATTTAGTTTAACTTTTCAAAATCCTTTTCAAAAACAGATAGTCGTAAGACCAATCCACACATAAACGTAAATGGTTTTTACCTTGCGATAACCCAAAACATTCCTTAAAATCGGTACTTTTCTGATATTATAATAGTGTCTAAATCAAGTAAGCAACAATCTAGCAGAACGTTTGTATCTCACGTTCTACATACATAATATACAATTAAAAACCGTAGGCTTTTATTGGAGAATGGATTTCCAACTATGAAAAGGTATGGAACCACCTTCCGATCAATGTACTCTGGAGGGGATGCACTAGTGTTCAACAAGAACATCTTGCAACTCATCCACACATGACCGACCATTCATTTCACTTGAATATTCCAAATGTATTGTCACTTTACGGTTGGTATACCAACAAAACTGTTCCCAGGAGATATAGAAGCGAAAGAAGTAACAATATGAATATTCTCTAGGTGGTGACAATATACCCTAATTGGGTGCGACCCACTTAGCCATGTAGCCCGCCAAATTTTTGTCATTTCCCGGTTGATGAGGGTTGAGATCATAATATATCTTTTAATAGATCACACTTTTAATTACTTTGAATTACACATCATCATACCTGCCAAATCATAAATTGATTTCCCTAAAAATACTACGGGTACAAAGCTAAGACAAACGAATTCCTCTGCCACCAACGTAAATACGATTAAAGAGATAATCTTATGTGATCTGTTAGGTATACTCTATCAGACATTCGTTCATAGACATTGTCCTAGGACTGGAAAAATCGAACGCACTAATCTGTAAATCAATCTTAGGCAATTTCTACCTAGGATCGCCAGAGAAACCCTTACATAAAATCCCTCTTCAATTGTCTTCAGTATATTTGATTCGCAATGCTAATGCCCATATGGAGTGGTTTTCAGATAATAAATTTGATCCCGTTCACTCTGCATCGACAATGGAAATGTAACTACCCGAAAAGTTCCCGATCCTGATCATCGATACTAATACATATCATATATCACATATCGATTAATCAAACACTAGAAATTAATAGATCGTTAATAGAAAGAAGTTGGAGGGTGAGAAGTAGAAAGATATAAAGTTAGAATAGAAGATAAAGAAGAACATAACACAACAGAATCAAAGTATCACGAATCTCACAGCAGAAATGAGTAAAATATATTACATAACAATACAAAAAATGCAAAACTGGTATTTGTACTTACATATATCATCAGAGTACACCATATATACATATATACATATATATATATATATACATATATACACACAACATAGTAGAAATAAACTCTACATATCTAATGTTGAAACGTCCTGCTCCAAGCATCTTCAAGCGAATCTGTAAAATCCTGAACTACTTGACTGCCCATACAAATTTGGGCACCCAATAGTTTAGGGAAGACACAGAAAAATAAACTCTGGGCCAGTCATGGGACTGGTGTGAGTAAACGATTTTAAAATAGTTTGACTTAATATTCAAAAATCTTTTTGAAATAAATGACAATCGTAAGACTGATCCACACATAAACACGGATGGTTTACACCTTGCGATAACCCAAACCATTTTTAAAATCATATCTTTTTGTGATATTATAATAATGTCTAAGTACAAATAGATATCAATTTAGCGGAACGCTTGCATCTCACGTTCCACATATATGGTATACAAACAAAACCGCAGGCACTTATTACAGATTGGATTCCAGCGATGACAATGTATGGAACCACCTATCGATAGTGTATCTTTGGTGGGGAATACACTGGATTCAACAAGAACATCTTGCAACCCAACCACATATGACCGACCACTCATTCGCTTGAGTGTATCGAATTTATATCACCAACGGTTGGGCTCAAACCACGGTTTCCTAAAAAGGAAAAACATAGAAATAGATTAATGGAGGAAATGAATTTACTCTGGATAGGTGATTATACACCATAATAGGAGCGACCCACATAGCCATGCTGCCTGCTCGATTTCTGTCATATCCCGGTTGATGAGGCTTGAGGTTAGAATTTACCTTTAGAACTTCTGGTCATCAATTACTTTGAATGACACATTGTCAAATCCGTCAAATCACTAATTGACGTCAAAAAATATACTCTGGGTGTAAAAGAAGTGCCCTTCTTTACCATCAACTTGGTATATTTGTAAAAATCAACGTACGTGGTTTTCAGGAAATACTCTGTCAGACATTCATCCATATAAGTCATCCAGGAATAGGATGAACCGAAGGTACTCTCCTACTGCATCCAATATATGAATCACCCATGGATTAGTAGCGAATAGTCCTTGCAATCCGAAGATTTCAATCACGATAGAATCATTGCTGAAATATATATAGGAGCTACCAAAAAATTTCAACAAATGTTTCTTCCGCTCATGAAGATCTACAGTCTTTAATTCTTTAAATAGTATAATTGTCCCTACATGTTAGTTTACGTAAAGTCAGTTCGAAGTGGTTTTGGCTCCAATTCCCATCCCGGTCTTTTCAAACTAACATGTAAGGAATATTTATTTGATAGTCGGTATTTTAACTATAAAATTTAAGTAGTGTGGATGAGTAAAACTATTTATATAAATTATTCCATACTTAATTTACATGACTTGTCAATTCAATTAACTTTACTTCTATAAATCCCAATTCTAATTTCAGAACAGTAATTAGCACAAACAATTAAATACGATAAAATGTGTCAACGTTTATTCGAACTAATTTAGATTCGTTTGGTCCCTTCGTAGCATCATAGAAAAATTAACAACAATCATCCATCATAAAAAATCAATGATAATTCGATGATTAATCTTGAACTAATAATAGTTCGAACGTATTTGGTCTTGGATAACAATATATTATCTCAATTCTTTGAAAATTTATTTAATTAGTTTTATTTAAACATTTATTCCGATTTCAATAACTTAACGTACACCACGACATTTGATTCTGTAATTTCAAAATAATCCAGTAACTTCCCAATCCCTTTTCTTCTTTTAATTTGTTTATTTATTTCTTATTTACTTCTATTAAAAGCCAGTTATACTTAAACTTGATTAAATTAAATCACACGAATTTTCTAAATCACTATGGACTACCACTTCAAGCGTATATCCTAATTTAGCTTGTCTTCACTGTAAAACGTTCAAGTGAATTTCCTCCTTTATATTATATAAATAATACTTAAATAAAAAATATCAAGTTTTAAAACAAAACATTAATTTAAAATTTTATTTACTTACAGGCCCATAGGCCCAAAAGCCTGTTGCAATGACTCTACATTATTTCCACTTGTGACGGCCCGCCCCGCACCAGCCGACATTTCCCATGAAAGTGCGTTGTGCCAATGTCCAGCTAGTATGGGACGGTCGCCAAAGAAAGGAAAAGGGGATTTGAACTAACAAGGAATCTGTAGAATGCCTCACAGCGCATGGAATAAAATATAATAATGACATAACTTTGACATAAAACAGGCGAGATAGTGCATAAGCTGAAAACTAAACATCATAGCAGCGGAAAATCCAATTACAGCATATGTTCCACATCATCCTTATTACAACTTTAAAACTGTCTCTAAAGCAAAAGAAAGGAAAGGTACACTACTAATGCCCAAAGTAGTGACCAGCAACGACACAGGGAGAATATCTATATATATCATACATGGGAGCCTCCTGCTCGTCTCCGGTATAGCTACCCGTGCATCGTCACCTGACCTGTCTCTAGTCTGCCCGTTTAAGAGCACCCAGAGTAATAAGAAGAGACATAAAACTCTTGGTCAAATAAAAGTCTGGTATAAGCGATAAGCATCAAAACAGAACAATAACAGGTATACTAAACCATACCTGCACCTGGACCTGCAACCAAAGAGTTAGCACAACATATCGCTCAATACTCTAAGGCGTCACTAACATATTGTGTAAAGAATACGGGGGAGGGGGTGTGCATGACATAGTGATGGCAAACAATCAAGCATAGCAACCATCCTCACATCTCTCACTTAGTGCGTAAAGCATACGACATCCACCGCTTTGACCACCCATTCCTTGCTATGATCACTTTGCCCCATCGAGTCATAATGACACCACTGCACTGATCCATAGCCACTAATCCTTGCTATGTCCACTCTGCCCCATGAAATGATAACAACTACACTGCACTGGCTCATAGCCATGCTACGATCACTCTGCCCCACGGAGTAGTAACTACCCCACTGCACTGATACGTAGCCTAACATCCGTCTTGGTGGTGGATCAAAGCTATAGACGTTGATAACCCCTTTGCACACGTCCCGCAACAAAGCCCAACTCATGAAGTTGACTCGTTGGTTCCCAACTGGATCCTGAGTTCTACTTCCTATTTGGACTTCCTTTGCATCTCGGGTTTTGGTCGAATTGGAGTTGGTTTCAAAAGAGTGGTCGCATAGGAGTAACTTAAGTCTAGTTCGGTTCGTCTATACATCATCTTCAGATTTCTCATTCAGTTTGGTTCGGATTCTCCATCGTGGTTTGGCTCATCTCCTTCATTCGGTTCGGTTCGGGTGCCATGCTTCATGGTATGCTCCTGGGTGTGGTTCGGTTCGGTGGTTCTCCTCCTTCAGACGCTGGTTCGGTTCGGTGATGGCACTTAAGTCCTGGTTCGGAGCACTATACTCCGGTTCGGTTTGGTGGTCCTTCATCTCCAGTCAATCCGATCCGATCCCATGTCTAGCTTTGTTCCAATTCCAACTTCAACTCTTATACGAACGACCTTCCTTTTTTCCAAACTTCCTTTAGTGCAAAGTCCCGATCCGGATCGGATCCTCTTGCATACCGATCCAAGCCCTATATCCGATCCGATCCAGTTCGGCTAGTTTCCTGCACTTCTTCCCAGCGACTGTTTTATGCCATTCGACGGCATTATCGACCAATATAACTTTTCTAATCGATTACAAAACATACCATACAATCATAGCAACATGTATAATCAACCACAAACACCAAAACAATAATTTGATAGGTTAAAACGGATCAAACATAGCCAAAATCCCATATTTTCCCTTAAGCATGTTTAAGCAAAACTAATGATAGGAGTAGTTAAACTTAACCAAATTTTCTAACAGAGGCCTAAAACAATATTTCGAAATTTATAAATATTTTTCCAGATTTTTAACATGTATAATTTCACTAATTATCACTAATTACCCTTAATTAACCATAATTAATGAGGAACTATGCAAATCACTCACCTTTGCCACAAATAAAATATCAAATCTGAAATTATCTCAGTTTGGGCGCAATTACCAAGACAATACAGCAGCTCCAACCTTACCTTCGCTACCATCGCCACACATGCCATCACCAAACCGAAACTATTTCAGTCACCAGAGCTGACATCAATCCCCTAAAACAAAATACAGTGTAGTGACCGATTCTCCACCAGAAAAACCATCCTCTACTGAGCCGCATCGCTATGCTAATTCATTGTTCCATCTCCGATGAACTCTCCT
Organism: Allium sativum; assembly: GCA_030737875.1. Taxonomy (NCBI): domain Eukaryota; kingdom Viridiplantae; phylum Streptophyta; class Magnoliopsida; order Asparagales; family Amaryllidaceae; genus Allium; species Allium sativum. The sequence continues at coordinate 253,796,054 of CM060920.1, forward strand.
TCCCAATCATTTCAGGGATTCTCATCGAAATAAAGCACACACATTGAAGCAGGGCATGTACCAGCTATGGTACAACCAATAGTCAGTGTAGCACAAGTACATTGTTGACTAAATAGTTAGCGAAATAAGATGTAGCGCAAATCACTTCATCATATACTGAACATGTGATAACAGTTTTGAGGTTGCAACTATAATGGACGTTGGCTATGTAAAAACCCCATGCAATTGCTGGGCAGGACGGTAGCTCCACAGTCCACAATGAAGATGTATGCTTTACAAGTATTCTTTGATGTATATCTCATTTTAAGGTGATATTCGCATTGAAATAAATTTTAAAAACCATTTGAGACTTAGGTAAGCCACTTTCACATTAGGTGTCGGGACCATTTAGAAATAAAGGTATTGATTTTGTATTTGTTAGGCTTGGTTTTCTCTTCTGTTGTTTAGTTACACAGTAAACTTCGTAATACACAGTAACTTATGTATATTCTCACACATTTATATGAAATACATAAACTAATATACATGTCCGAATGCATGGTGATGAGAGCAACAACAAAGGTCATTTCCAAAAATCTTGATAAAGGAAAAGTTAAAGGTTAAGTTTACATGCCAATTTACAGTGCTGCTTGTTTTTATTTCTCACTACACCATAATGGCCAGTTGGCAACTCTTATTTTTTTCAACTGCCAACACTTATATGTGTTCTAGACTAGTGACACTAATATGTGTTGCAGTAGCAGAAATGTGTCACCAAAAATGTGCCAACACTTTTATGTGTTGTTATGCTTGGTCAACTCTTCTTTTCTAAGGGCAAAAGGGTAAGTTTCCAAACATAACCCTAATCGGTACCTCAATCCTTTCTCCGAACACTTATTCCTACGAAGGCCGCAACATAATCAAATAAAAAAAGGACTTTGATGAATTGATACGGCGATTACCTAATCGATATCTGATAGGATTTTGGATTTCTCAAATCGGTGTTAGCCTCTCAAATCCACTCTCCACCCGTTTCTCAATGATGACTTCGAATTGGGGCTTCTAAGAATCGGCAGCTTCTAGGGATCGACGGCTTCTGGGAATTACGATAAGAGGTAAAGAAATCGATTTCACTTCGTTGTGTTTGGACTATAGATATGAATTTTGCTGTAGATTTGCTAACTCTTACAACTAATTCTTATGCATAACGAGCCTATGATTCATAAGGATTCAGTTTAGAACTCCAAATAGAAGTAGCAATTAATATAACATGCTTGATTAATTTCACAACTGAAGCGAGTCACGGTTGAAATGTTTAAAGGGTTGTAGAATTTACTCAAAACGATTACTTAGTTGTAGGATGCAGGAATTTTTTTCTTAGGACATCAAATTCACTTGCTGTAGAAAAACTTATTAACTATTTTTAACATCAGTTTATCTAAGTTACCGAACAATGGGCTTAGGTATTGAGGCTGTCAATTGTATCTTGAGAACTTTAAGGCTGGAAACGGTGGGTTAGGGAGGATGTTAGCGTATCATAAAATATTTACATAGCAGGGAGAAATATATGAGGTGAAAATAGTTGTTTGTTATAATCCTTTTCTGTATGTTTGTAAAAAGTATATTTGTTTTCATAAAGAATAAATAGTCTGAGTTTAATAAAAGTTGTTCATTACTTAGTTGACTACAGTACAAAAGTTTTGACCACCATTATATAAACTTATATTAATAGGTATTTTTTTATTTCATCAATTAATAAGATATCTTCTTCAAATGGGTCATGCTTTTAATCAAGCACTTTTTTCCTTTTTTCTTTATCGTAGTTACTACAGCTCCAATGGGTTTATGTGTTAACTATGATCTCAAACAAGAGCGGGTTAATATATTTTGACTTCCCAAGTAGGCATTTTGCAAGATATTAAGTAGTAATTATTTGATTGATTGTGAATATTTCCTTGCAAGGAAATGAAATCAGTAACACCGATTTTTACAGCAATAGTCAAACCACTAGCCTGAAGCTATTCATATTTTGTTGCTTGCAAATGTTAAGGCACACTCATCCCCCTTCGGTCCAATCCCTGCCGGTTCTACTTCATCCATCAAGTTATGCAGTCCTTCACTCTGTTAGTTTCTTTGGTTAATTGCTTAAGTGGTAGAAATCACCGTGTGTGTGTATGTGTTTCCATCATGCCCCTTTTATATATCAGTTCATATGTCCTAGCAGAATTACCATTTACCTTTTACTTAGTTGTGCCATCAGTCTCTCTTCCTACCACTGTAAGAATCTTTAATTCCAGATCTTCGGCCATAGGGTGATATTAACACTCAATTTGTCTTCCTTTAGGTGTTTACTTCACTTTATACATCATGATAACTTGCCAAAAATCAAAGAACTAAACCATGATGTGGCTTTAAGAGTAAAGGGCCCAACATTTACTAGAATGTGCAAATATGTTCGCTTTAAAGGACCAAGATTATTATCAAAGGAAGCGCAATATGTTAGTGCTGTCATTTATTTTCCTTGTTATTGCTGCGCACCCAAGCTTTGAATATTTGTACCACTACGACATTTGGATAAGGCATTATACTACTGAGATTATTTTTGTTTTCAAATTTACAGTAACTGAAATTATATACCCAATTTAGGATAGATTTGAAAAATAATAGAGTTTATTTGTGTTCCTTTGAATATTGTGTTAAATGCTTTAACATCCATTAGTGGTTTATTTGTTTTTATCTCCTTGTTCATTATTTTTACGTTATAATTATTATCATGCATTATATGATTATTTCTTTGTCTTGCAGGATCCTTCCTATTGGTAGTGTATATTACAACCACATTCTTTTATTATCTACTGGTGAGTCATCATCTTGAACTTTATGCTTTTGTTTATGATAAATATGCATATTTTAAGTTCTAAACTTTCTTTGTTTTACTAGAACACTTGGTGATCTTTTGTGCACAAGTCATTTTCCTATCCAAAACACAAGTCATTTTCCTATCCAAAACACTCTTGATAATTGGTTTAAAATAAATAAAAGCTTTACGGTTTTGGCGAGCATGCCATGTTTGTTTCTAATAGCGAAGACAATGAAACTAGAACAAAATAAAACAAAATATGTTTTGTGTTGTAATTGGTTTTAAAGAAGAAAGATCCAAGAAAAAAAGAATAGGAGGTAGGTGGCTCCTGTTGTTTTGTGGAAGAGAATGGAAATGGCAAACGTGTTATGCCTGGAAAAATAAAATAATGTACCCTTCTAGCTTCCTGCATTTTTTTTCATGACTAAGAAATTTTAAAAGCAAGGCAACCCAAAATCCGATAGAAAAGGGAACAATGCCATCAAGCATAAGCAATGTTGGCACACGTTTGGTATTTAGTGCACACGCCATTTCCCAAATTGCTAGAACTGCATATTGTGTATTTTTCACTACAATTGCACATTTCCACCTTGTATGAATCTACAGTAAAAACGTGGTAGGGCATATGAATCTACAGCACTTGACGCTGATATAATCAGCGTTGTGCTTGCCAATAATTTAATCAGTGCACATGTAATTCGAAATACTGAATTGACCCCTAAATATAATGCTTAATATTAGACGTTAGTTCAGCTGATGAACTTGCAATTTTCGTTCGCTCTGAATAGCCGTAATAATCGGTTGTTGGAGTGCTCTTACTGCTATAGAGGTTGAATACATGTCAACTAAGATAATATACATGGATAATATATACACATAGTATACATACGCATACATACATTCTACATTTGAAACAATATTTAAATGTGGTGATAATGAATTCATTGTTAAAAAATGTATGATTTGAATATGTTTCAAACCGGATCTCTCTTGTTAAGATTCAATTCACGTTCCGATCCAAACTAAATTAAAACCGCAATCAAGAAAAATCTTTCAATCCATACTGATGCATTCAACGTATTTATTTAGATAAAAAATTACAGTTTAATGTTTTAATCAAAATTAAAATGAATTAATACTTGTACACACACATATAACTAAAGAAGAAATGAATTAATACTTGTGATTTTTTTTACTTAAACCTTTATCGACGATCAAATAAAACCAGTTCGGTCACCCTGTTTAATTAACAAGTTCATTACAAAGTGTCGCTTCATTCTCAAAACATCAAATCCCTGTTTTTGTCCTTATTGTAGTATAACTCCGAACTCTAATAGGTTTGTATCAGCAAAAATTGGCTCGATTCTTATTTTTTTTTAATTTATTTTACTCGAGTTCGTGTAATGATCTGTTGGAGAATAACATTTTCCTTCATCTGTGTTGTTTTCAAATATTCTCAAATAATTCATGGTAGATTTTTAAACCAACTGTTAGGACATAACCCAAAATATCTTTGAATTTTGATTAAGGAGAAGCAATTTAAAAGCACTGAAAACAGTGTAATGCAAATTCCTCTAACCAATGATATCTTATTAGTTACCTTATCTTGTTACAGAAATAAAATCAGTCATATATTTTGATTGAGTTATATATTTCTTACAAATCTCTCTTAAGTCTTGAAACATTCACCTCTAGTTTTATTATGATATTAGCTCTAGTGCTGGTGGATCAAAAATGAGTTTTATTTCCCCAAATTATATAGTAGTCAGATCCTAATGGTTTTTCTAGCATATCTTAACATACCTTCTTACCTGTTTCCCACTGAATCATTTGAATATTTTCTTTTCTTCAATAGATCAACGAAGGTTGATTAGAATATTGATCCACCAATAACCTTGGAATTATGTTAACTCTCAAATAAAAGTCATTGTAATTGCATAACTGTGTTATAGCGTTGACATAAAATCATCTTTGTTGTATTCAAGAATTAATTTTGATCTGTTTTGTCTTACTGCTATATCAGTATATTTCAAACCTGAACTTGTATATATGATGATACACAAGTTTTCTTTTGCTTGAATCAGAGCATAATTAGATAGCAAAAGATTCTTAGATTAATTCATGAGAAATTAATTCTCTACACAGCTTAACAAGGATGAACTTGTTATCCTTATCAATTTTTATGAGATAAAAAACATAATAATATTCTGATTATATTATTCAGTAATATTGTCGTATAATACTTTCCTTATTTTAGAATCATTATAAAATCCATTCCTCAAAAGAATATAACTATATTCAGCGTAAAAGATTGTCACTCACAATTACCTTTTTCAAGCTTCCAACTGATATTTGGTAAGAAGTAGATACCACAAAATAAGATTTGATACTACTAAGTGCAGATGGTAGATAAACTAGAATTTTCCCAACCTTATTGGTACCAATTATAAAACAGTTTGCACCTCAGGATGCAATTGGGTTATGATATGTTTATCCATAAAACTGTGATAGTTAGAAACACATTTACAAATATATATATATATATATATATATATATATATATAAGTGTGTGTGTGTGTGTGTGTGTGTAAAAATTATCATTTTCTTTTCTTAAACCATTCAGAGGTCAGTTTCTACATGATGCCTTGGGAATCCTTATAACAGAGCATACTTTTTATGAACAAATATTAGAATAAGGCCTTTTTAAATGTCGAGCAAAACAGTAATTGTTTAACTTGGTCCTCCCACCATTAGATTCAGATTGTTCAAGGAATCCGTAAAACACAGTATCCTATCTCATGAAACATGCACTTTCCTTTATTATAAAGCCTCTCTATTGTTTCTCCTTTAAAACCCAGTGAACCAATGCATATGCTATCTAAAATGTCCATAAATAACTTGTATGAAGCTAAAGGGTTACTGGTTTTAGCTGATGTGCAGGTTCACTTTGTTGTCACTATTGAAATGCGGGAACCTTCTGGTTTTCACTTATTTTTCCCAAAACAGGTTAAGCTTTCTAGAATGCTCAATGTGGATTTAATACTTTTAATAATAGCCAGAACCTCATACCCAAAACAGGTTAAGCTTTCTAGAATGCTCGTTGTGCAGGTTCACTTTGTTGTCACTATTAATCTTATTACTTATATGCATGTAGGTTAGAACTTTGATCGATGATGCAAAGTCAGGCATATTGTGACGACCCCAAAACCCCGTACCACGGTGTCAAAGGTAATCTTTGGAATATAACACATAAAAAGATAATAGCAGAACAGAAACAAATAAATACACCAGATAATGAACAAATAATACACTAGATAAACATAATCATCAGAGTTACACAGTATACAGGATCATACTTAGTACAAATACAGTTCAGCTATACATAAATGTCTACAGCGGAAAACAAAACATAATGTACAATAGGAGATGAACAACATAAAAAGAGATAAATGGTAGAATCCATCTTCAGCTCCAGTTATCCAGAAAGAGTCTGCTAATACCTGAATACAGGGCTGCCCATGTAGAAAAAGGGACACCCGAGTTTGCAAGTGAAACAAACTACGAGTCAGTCATGGGACTGGTATGAAAAATTTACTTAACACATTTTATACTATGGCTAATCACAGGACCACGCCACTTTCGCGGAATGGGTTTACTCCATTGGATTGCCAGTGCTTTAAAACAAATAATTCTTTTAAACATCGCAATGCTTTTTATAAAAATGAAGCCGATATAAGACTCAAGTCTCATCACATAATGCAACGCAAACCGGAGGATAGAGTTTTACCTTATATCGACCAAAATATGCTTGATACGAGCAAAACAAATCATTTAAAATGTAAACTTTGTCGTTTAATTCTAAATCAGACTCCAACTGTAAATTAGCAAGAGGACGACCCCCTAAGTATTAACCCCGAAGGCCGAAACCAACATCAGACCAATACCCAGGAAACCACCCATCTTAGCTCGTTTGTAGTTAGTTTCTAATTTTATACACAATCATAAATATCAATCATAGGCGTCATGGGTACCATATATCATGTCGCCATATATATATATATATATATATATATATATATATATATATATATATATATACACGTATTTGAAAATTGGATTTCCGTCATGAACCAAGGCAAAAGATAGTCCTTACTGACTTCGCGACTCTCTAGCCCGAGCCACAGGGTCAGAGCGCATCGACCCTTGGATCGTCAGGGCTGGTCCACCGATGTGGATTAGGTTTCCTGAACACTACGTTTCCCCGCCCTTTGGGGCGTAAATGAGCCAACGAATGACTCCATCGACTTCACATAGTCACCGATATAACCGAGGCGCCTCGCAACAATAACAACCACTTAGGTGAAAATAATATAAATGTCAGCCAGTTTAAGCACTGATACCACCTCTAGCTAGAAGGAAACACATGCCCTCCCTGATGTCCTCTCCCGTTTCTGGTTCATACCGGGGTGTGAGGCTCGCGAATTCACGTTATATACAAAGCTACGCCACACAGGCGGTGCTTTGATCATCAACCACAAGACTTTGCTTTTCAATAGAAGCCCTGATCACTGCATCTTAGCATGCCACACAGGCAATTCACACATGTAACTGATGGATATCAATTACACAGAATTAATTCCAATGTCAGACACACCGTCCTTTTACAAGTCCGTTCTGGGTCTGAATGAAACCGGAGGCACTATATACCTCGCAAACCCATCGATCTCCACGTACGTCTGGACGATCACCACTCGTTATCCATATTTCGGGATGCCTCCCAATCAGGACATCAGTTACCATCCAAACGAGATGAAGATCTCCGGTCTTCGACCACCGTGTAACACCACACGTCCGTTAGTGTCACTCACAAAGGGAATGCACTAAGTTCTGTGGAGCATTTAAGGTAAAAGATGCAGATAAATTACAAGACAGACAGAAAAATTAATAGCGGAAAATAAAACTTTGCTTTATTGATAAAATAGTTTGTACAATGATTTCTTTACAATATCAGAGTATCATCTGTGTTACAAAATAAAGAAGCATAAAAATACATTTATATTCCCCAATGTAGCAAGAACCAGCCATAGCGTCTGAAAAGAGAATCCAAGCAAAACTTCGACAAATCTTCAAGCTGGGAAAGAGTGGCAGTCCAACTTAACCTGAGCTATACTATTCCCTCCTCTACTACCTGGGGGGGGGGGGGGGGCGGAAGAAAAGAATACGAAAGAAAAACAGAGTCAGACATAAAGCCTGAGTAAGTTCAGTAACTTCTAACATGTGAACATGGAAAAACAAGACGACATGAATTAACTGAATACAAGATTACACCACGATGATAGGGTCAACATGATTGGACAAGGTAATCACAAGATATGCTAAGATAAGATAAACTGGATACGTTCTAATACTTTCGCCACTTCGCTCTAATACTTCGCCGCTTCGCTATTTCCTTGTTATACTGATTTCTATATCTCTGCACCACCTATCTAGTGTCCCAACTAGTAATGATAACGTGATCCCAATCCCTGTATTTTCCATTGCCTTCCGGCATACATTCATTACTTATTTCCTAGATCAAATCTAGGGTTTTCTATCAAGTGCTTTCTAGATTTAACTAGAGTTTTACGCTATCTGTTGAACGCTTCTCGAGTTCAGGGTTTATGCCACCTAGTCCAACTAGGGATTACGCTACCTGTCGAACGACGCCCCCAAGTTTAGGACACACTACCTAGAGTGGTATATGTTCCTATACCTCCCCACGCATTTATCGCGAATCGTTATCGCTTGTCTAGATGCACATGTCCTGTAAAGTGCGGTCCGAGTCCTGTGACAGGGAAAATAAAGGAATACAGAACTCGGTCGGGAGCTTTCAGATATCTTCCGATGCAGATGCTAAGGTCTGTTTTTATTCCAGTGGCTATGGTCCCACTTGACCCCTCCCTCAACTAATGAAAGGCACACCTTGTAAAATGGGAACTATACGCCGGCCCCCGGTGCCCCACTATCCTGTGGCCATCCGCAACCATAACTAGATAGCAAGTATATGGTCTTTTGGAGTTCTCCACCTTTCCGCTTCACGTATCTCGATTGACTCAAGATTGATGGTAGACGACGAGTTGCTATCACAGGGCTATCGTTTGCTCGCCGAATCACGCCGGTCCATCCTAGTCTTTAGGTTGCCATGTGTTGCAACCAAGGCATACCCCTGGTTCTTCTACGCAGACCTTAACCTCTGTGGGCCCAGGTGGATCATCTGCAGCCTCACAGAGGGATACCAAGGGTACCCTCACGTCCCCTCGAAGCCTCGGGCTTCGTAACCCAATTCGTTGGAGCCTTCTCTCTATTCAGACGGACATTCGCTCCTTCCCGTGTTATACTAAGAATTACTACTTAGTTTTACTAACTAATATTTACCACTTAGTTTCCAGAATCGTTGTTTTCTAAGGTTTACTACTTAGTTCCCTTTCCGTCAATTTGGATTGGTTAAGTGTCATTAGTCAATTCAAGCCAACTTAACCCTCTTTATTCATCCTGTTATACTAGTTAAGTGTTATCAGTAATTCATGTTGACTTAACCCCACCACAAACCAAGTTATATTGGTTAAGTATTTCTTATTACTTAACCCTACCCTTTTACACTATATTGGTTAAGTGTTCCTTTTTATCTTAACCTTATCCATCTGTCTAACATGTTATTAATGGTTAAGTATTATCCCTTCATGTTTAGACTTACCCCTATTCTTTTATCACCATCTGATGGTTAAGTGTTCAAGTTTACTTAACCTACGGTCTAGCCCAGCTAACATATCAAATTGGCTAAGTGTATTAAATCTTACTTAACCCCAACCTCTAGTCTAGTTAACATGTTAATTTGGCTAAGTGTATTAACTTTACTTAACCCCACTTTCTAGACTAGTTAACATGTTAATTTGGCTAAGTGTTTTCTTAGTTACTTAACTTCTACAAATCTCGTCTTGTTACCATGAGTTTGGTTAAGTGTCCCTGTGGACTTAGCCCTCCGTTCTAGCTTAACTGAGCTTAAGTTGGTTAAGTATTCCTATGGACTTAACCCTCCCATTTTAGCTTAACTGTATGAACCTAACCCCACCTACCAGTCTGGTTATCATGTTGAGATGGTTAAGTGTCTTAGTTAACTTAACCCTAGCATTCTTGTTCTAGCTTTAACTATATAAATTAAAGCCACGACCACTCACATTAGACAGATATTGTTGCGATTACTGGATGTGCCGGTTGGTTCCGGGTAGGTTTACATCGCAACTCAGTCTAACCTCGGGTTAGGCCTATTCGTGTTTTCTAGTTCAAAGGGTTTTGATTAATTTTCAAATCAGGTTTTGAAAGTAACCATCCTGTCCGTCGGATCAGTTAGGGATAGCCAGGGAGAGCAGGAAACTTGTATTTTCCAAACCGAAGCCTAGACACTATCCTCTCTGTCACCCTAGAACTTTCTGGAGTTTCATTAAAAGAGATGTCGTTAATAAATCTTTAATTTGTCTAGATTAATATTTCCTCATTTAGGACAAATTCTATAAGTAAATTAATCCTAATTTACTTATTTCCCAATTTCTCTTTTAATGTAAATTACCAACATTTATTCTTACAACCCATTTCCCCTCTATATCATGTTTATGCTTTTTGGTATGTAAACCATGCCAAATGAAGTGTCACTAACCCTGATTCTGCTAATCCTGACAATTAACCCCAATTATGGCCAATTTCAAGTTTATACCAATATACTTATCGAGCCAAATTAGCTAATCCAATTCTGATTAACATTCTAATTCACGTCAAACTAGACTTATTACTCTAGTTCACTATTCATGTAAATGCTAGATTTACACGTCAATACAAGATTCAAATTACACATCTTATAATTCATGTCAAATTTATCCAATTTGCATTTCTATGAACATGCCATAATACATGTTCCCAATTTATGCCAATTTCCAAGTTAAACCACGTTTTAGTAAATTTCATATTTTGCCCCAAATCGCATTCCCACCGTTCGTAAAATCGTGTTTCAATCTAGATTCTAGATTCGTAGCAAATAGGGAATGAACCAAAGATTGCTATGAAAAGGATAGATATAACAACTTACATAAAATGGTTTTGAATAACAACGTAGGTTCAAGAACTTGGGTAGACCCAACTAAACAGGTAAATTCCCAAGGTCTAAAACCAAGAATAGACAGAATAGAGACAGTGGTTCAAGAACATGGGTAGACCTAACTTAATAGGTAAATTCCCAAGGTCTAAAACCAAAGATAACCAAGAATAAACTGAGTAGAAAGTCAGGCCTAGATCCAAAATAAACAACATGGTTTTATAACTACAATGTCATGGGCATAAATAATAATCTTATATTCATGGTCATAGGCAATAATCCTCACAGTTCAATGATTCACAGTCTTAGGCGGTGTTCATAGTCATAGGCAATAGTCCTCACAGTTCAATGAATCATAGTCTTAGGCGATGTTTATAGTCATAGGCAATAGTCCTCACAGTTCAATGAATCATGGAGGTTTAATCACAGATGTCCTTGTTATGTCATAGGCAATAGTTTATGTTAATCAAAGGCATAGGTTTTGTCAAGGAAGTAATCCTCATAGTCATAGTCACAATCATAGGCAATGTTCATAGTTCCAAGGCATATGGTTCCAAAGTCCATAGTTTCACCGTCACAGTCTTATTGGTCATCAAATCACAACAGTTCTTAATTAGGTCCAAAGGTACAAGCACTGATTCAAGAAGAAAGATTAGGCATAGTCTTTTATCCCTTTAATTTCATGTCACGAATAAAAACAAAACGTTCAAATCTAAAAATAACTGACTTACAGAGATTTAGATTAGAAAAGAAAGATGGCATTGCTATGATTCGTAGAAAATCATTCGTTGAAGTCGTTTGAACCTCCTTTTGAATCCTAGCTTGAATCTCTTCTTCTTGAAAGTCTTTTGAGCAGCATCTCCTCGTCTTGTTTTATTTTATATATATTATTTATTTATTTATATATTTTAGAGGAGGAGAAGAAGCCATGTCTAACTAGAATCTTCGCAGCATAAGGGTAGAAAAAGAATTGTGAATAGAGAAGAAGACCAGGGCTGCTTATATAGTGCTAGGCGGACGAACCTGGTCAGAAAACGTGACCAAATACAGCAGAACGAAGCATCTACAGAAAGCTGGAAAAAGCGGGCAGGTCGACACGGGGGGGGGGGGGGGGGGGAGGGGGTCGACTGCGCAGTCGACACCCCTGTCGACTTGACCTGGGCGAGAATTTTCCCGCCCTACCCCCTGCGCATTTGAATTTCGAATTTAACTCTATTTTTAAACTGTTTTGAACTTGGAATTTTCTGAAAACTTTGACGGGCCATGTCTTGGTCATACGGACTCCGATTTTCGAAAACTCGGACTCTATTTCGCGTATTTTTCCGAGACGAACGCAATGTCGCAGCCCGTTTCCCTTGATTTTGATTTTAACTTTTAATTCTTCCTTGATTTGCGAATCTTAGTATTACAGGATTACGGGGTGTTACATTCTCCCCCACTTAAAAGGATTTCGTCCCCGAAATCTTCAAGTTAGGAAGTATGTGTCCTACCATCCAATCACCCATCTACTCAACTATTCAATCACAGGCATTCATTGTCCTTAAAAGCTATCTAATGCTTTCATGTTCATATGCATATTGTTTGTATATGTCTTTATCTAATGCAAAATCAGGCGGTCTACTGATTCAGTTGACCTCCTTAATGCGAATCATGTCAGTGCCATGCGTCCAATCATGTATGCAAGCATCCCTAGTGATGTAAATACTACATGCGTGCACAGCCATTCATCCATATGCAACATCCATATGATAACATATCAAGTTCAACTTACAAACAAATACATATCTGTAAATGCAATATGAAAGCATCCGAACTTGATCTAGTGCCTAATACGTATGCATATGCATTCACGAGCAACCATTTGCAACCACTTGCAACCATTCAACCATAACATGTTTCAAATACATGTTTACATCCATTGGCTTCTACCTAAGGATCAATGATACATCCTAGAGGATATACTTTGGAAAGGGAGAAACAATTATGCGTAAAGCTCCTACAAACAAAAGAAATCTAGGATGCACCCAAGGAAAAAGGGTATGATACCAGTATCTAGCCTTCTTGAGCTTTACTCCACTGTATCTTAACTAATTTAACTTCATGATTGTGAAGTTTCTGGCCTCCAGACGTCAACTATGATACCAAGTGTATGTACTAAGATGATTAAAGGTCTCTCCTCTTAGCTTATCCATCACGCTATAACTGTGAGGGTTAAAAGGTCACTATGCACTTTCTAGAGTGCCTGCCACAACTATTCATTTCTCACGCAAACCACCTTAGTCAAACTCGACATTCCTCAAGTACAAGCCCCAAAGGCCTAAACCAATATCAGACAAGCATCCAAGGAATATCTCCTTCGAATTTAGACGACCTACGTGAGATGATATAAGCAAACTCGATAGCTATCCTCAAATCCCTACTAAAAATAGACTGGTCGGACCACTAATTGGATTTGAGACTCTAGTGGGATCTTTCTACTATACAAGTACTATGGTGCAGAGACTCAACTAGGGAAGTGGATATAAACAAATGCAAAGTGCTAAATCCAAAGGAAAGAGTACGAACAACAAACTAGACTCTTCCAACAAAACTTTACTACCTTGTTCCTAGGTACGCTTGGTGGTGAAAGTATGTACTTGCCCTTCTGAAAATCTTGTTCCTCATTCTTGCCCTTGTCCCTAATTATATGCCCTATCATACCCTAGCAAAGATACTTCCTCTTGTCTTAGGTTTTATGATTTCTTTCTCCTTCGTGAGCTAAATCTACATCCATGAATTCCTCATCCTTGGGTTGTGCTCCTTAGCCAAACTTCTCATCCCTTTCTGTGTGTAGTTATGTTGACAAATCCCACGAAAGCTACCTCCATCGTACGGAAAATCCTACTAAGCTTGGAAGAAAACTAACCGCAGGTGAAACTACTATGGTTATAGATGGAAGTCGGGCACTACTTCGCCCATCGATGAGGTTACCTCCTAGAAAGCCAGGAGCCCCAGAGACTCAAGAAAGAAGGAGAAAAGAATTCAAACAGAGGAAGAGAAGACAATGCGTATGGCTTTGGGGAATATGCCTTTAAAACAAATCTTTTCTCTTGAAAATGCTTCTTTTAAAACCGTTTAGAAAATAATTTTTCATATCTGATCTGGTAACCTTCAGCTCTGATACCACGTGTAACACGACACGTCCGTTAGTGTCACTCACAAAGGGAATGCACTAAGTTCTGTGGAGCATTTAAGGTAAAAGATGCAGATAAATTACAAGACAGACAGAAAATTTAATAGAGGAAAATAAAACTTTTCTTTATTGATAAAATAGTTTGTACAATGATTTCTTTACAATATCAGAGTATCATCTGTCTTACAAAATAAAGAAGCATAAAAATACATTTATATTCCCCAATGTAGCAAGAACCAGCCGTAGCGTCTGAAAAGAGAATCCAAGCAAAACTTCGACAAATCTTCAAGCCGGGAAAGAATGGCAGTCCAACTTAACCTGAGCTATACTATTCCCTCCTCTACTACCTGGGGGGGGGGGGGACGAAAGAAAAGAAGACGAAAGAAAAACAGAGTCAGACATAAAGCCTGAGTAAGCTCAGTAACTTCTAGCATGTGAACATGAAAAAACAAGACGACATGAATTAACTGAATACAAGATTACACCATGATGATAGGGTAAACATGATTGGACAAGGTAATCACAAGATATGCTAAGATAAGATAAACTGAATACGTTCTAATACTTTCGCCACTTCGCTCTAATACTTCGCCGCTTCGCTATTTCCTTGTTATACTGATTTCTATATCTCTGCACCACCTATCTAGTGTCCCAACTAGTAATGATAACGTGATCCCAATCCCTGTATTTTCCATTGCCTTCCGGCATACATTCATTACTTATTTCCTAGATCAAATCTAGGGTTTTCTATCAAGTGCTTTCTAGATTTAACTAGACTTTTACGCTATCTATTGAACGCTTCTCGAGTTCAGGGTTTATGCCACCTAGTCCAACTAGGGATTACGCTACCTGTTGAACGACGCCCCCAAGTTTAGGACACGCTACCTAGAGTGGTATATGTTCCTATACTTCCCCACGCATTTATCGCGAATCATTATCGCTTGTCTAGATGCACATGTCCTGTAATGTGCGGTCCGAGTCCTGTGACAGGGCAAATCAAGGAATACAGAACTCGGTCGGGAGCTTTCAGATATCTGCCGATGCAGATGCTAAGGTCTGTTTTTATTCTAGTGGCTATGGTCCCACTTGACCCCTCCCTCAACTAATGAAAGGCACACCTTGTAAAATGGGAACTATACGCCAGCCCCCGGTGCCCCACTATCCTATGGCCATCCGCAACCATAACTAGATAGCAAGTATATGGTCTTTTGGAGTTCTCCGGCTTTCCGCTTCACGTATCTCGATTGACTCAAGATGGATGGTAGACGATGAGTTGCTATCACAGGGCTACTGTTTGCTCGCCGAATCACGCCGGTCCATCCTAGTCTTTAGGTTGCCATGTGTTGCAACCAAGGCGTACCCCTGATTCTTCTACGCAGACCTTAACCTCTGTGGGCCCAGGCGGATCATCTGCAGCCTCACAGAGGGATACCAAGAGTACCCTCACGTCCCCTCGAAGCCTCGGGCTTCGTAACCCAATTCGTTGGAGCCTTCTCTCTATTCAGACGGACATTCGCTCCTTCCCGTATTATACTAAGAATTACTACTTAGTTTTACTAACTAAGATTAACCACTTAGTTTTACTAACTAAGATTTACCACTTAGCTTCCAGAATCGTTGTTTTCTAAGGTTTACTACTTAGTTCCCTTTCCGTCAATTTGGATTGGTTAAGTGTCATTAGTCAATTCAAGCCAACTTAACCCTCTTCATTCATCCTGTTATACTAGTTAAGTGTTATCAGTAATTCATGTTGACTTAACCCCACCACAAACCAAGTTATATTGGTTAAGTATTTCTTATTACTTAACCCTACCCATTTATCCTATATTGGTTAAGTGTTCCTTTTTATCTTAACCTTGTCCGTCTGTCTAACATGTTATTAATGGTTAAGTATTATCCCTTCAAGTTTAGACTTACCCCTATTCTTTTATCACCATCTGATGGTTAAGTGTTCAAGTTTACTTAACCCTACGGTCTAGCCCAACTAACATTTCAAATTGGCTAAGTGTATTAAATCTTACTTAACCCCAACCTCTAGTCTAGTTAACATGTTAATTTGGCTAAGTGTATTAACTTTACTTAACCCCACTTTCTAGACTAGTTAACATGTTAATTTGGCTAAGTGTTTTCTTAGTTACTTAACCTCTACAAATCTCGTCTTGTTACCATGAGTTTGGTTAAGTGTCCCTGTGGAGTTAGCCCTCCGTTCTAGCTTAACTGAGCTTAAGTTGGTTAAGTATTCCTATGGACTTAACCCTCCCATTTTAGCTTAACTGTATGAACCTAACCCCACCTACCAGTCTGGTTATCATGTTGAGTTGGTTAAGTGTCTTAGTTAACTTAACCCTATCATTCTTGTTCTAGCTTTAACTAAATAAATTAAAGCCACGACCACTCACATTAGACATATATTGTTGCGATTACTGGATGTGCCGGTTGGTTCCGGGCAGGTTTACATCGCAACTCAGTCTTACCTCGGGTTAGGCCTATTCGTGTTTTCTAGTTCAAAGGGTTTTGATTAATTTTCAAATCAGGTTTTGAAAGTAACCATCCCGTCCGTCGGATCAGTTAGGGATAGCCAGGGAGAGCAGGAAACTTGTATTTTCCAAACCCAAGCCTAGACACTATCCTCTCTGTCACCCTAGAACTTTCTGGAGTTTCAACAAAAGAGATGTCGTTAATAAATCTTTAATTTGTCTAGATTAATATTTCCTCATTTAGGACAAATTCTATAAGTAAATTAATCCTAATTTACTTATTTTCCAATTTCTCTTTTAATGTAAATTACCAACATTTATTCTTACAACCCATTTTCCCCTCTATATCATGTTTATGCTTTTTGGTATGTAAACCATGCCAAATGAAGTGTCACTAACCCTGATTCTGCTAATCCTGAGAATTAACCCCAATTATGGCCAATTTCAAGTTTATACCAATATACTTATCGAGCCAAATTAGCTAATCCAATTCTGATTAACATTCTAATTCACGTCAAACTAGACTTATTACTCTAGTTCACTATTCATGTAAATGCTAGATTTACACGTCAATACAAGATTCAAATTACACATCTTATAATTCATGTCAAATTTATCCAATTTGCATTTCTATGAACATGCCATAATACATGTTCCCAATTTATGCCAATTTCCAAGTTAAACTACGTTTTAGTAAATTTCATATTTTGCCCAAATCGCATTCCCACCGTTCGTAAAATCGTGTTTCAATCTAGATTCTAGATTCGTAGCAAATAGGGAATGAACCAAAGATTGCTATGAAAAGGATAGATATAACAACTGACATAAAATGGTTTTGAATAACAACATAGGTTCAAGAACATGGGTAGACCTAACTAAATAGGTAAATTCCCAAGGTCTAAAACCAAGAATAGACAGAATAGAGACAGTGGTTCAAGAACATGGGTAGACCTAACTTAATAGGTAAATTCCCAAGGTCTAAAACCAAAGATAACCAAGAATAAACTGAGTAGAAAGTCAGACCTAGATCCAAAATAAACAACATGGTTTTATAACTACAATGTCATGGGCATAAATAATAATCTTATATTCATGGTCATAGGCAATAATCCTCACAGTTCAATGATTCACAGTCTTAGGCGGTGTTCATAGTCATAGGCAATAGTCCTCACAGTTCAATGAATCATAGTCTTAGGCGATGTTTATAGTCATAGGCAATAGTCCTCATAGTTCAATGAATCATGGAGGTTTAATCACAGATGTCCTTGTTATGTCATAGGCAATAGTTTATGTTAATCAAAGGCATAGGTTTTGTCAAGGAAGTAATCCTCATAGTCATAGTCACAATCATAGGCAATGTTCATAGTTCCAAGGCATATGGTTCCAAAGTCCATAGTTTCACCGTCACAGTCTTATTGGTCATCAAATCACAACAGTTCTTAATTAGGTCCAAAGGTACAAGCACTGATTCAAGAAGAAAGATTAGGCATAGTCTTTTATCCCTTTAATTTCATGTCACGAATAAAAACAAAACGTTCAAATCTAAAAATAACTGACTTACAGAGATTTAGATTAAAAAAGAAAGATGGCGTTGCTATGATTCATAGAAAATCATTCGTTGAAGTCGTTTGAACCTCCTTTTGAATCCTAGCTTGAATCTCTTCTTCTTGAAAGTCTTTTGAGCAACATCTCCTCGTCTTGTTTTAGTTTATATATATTATTTATTTATTTATATATTTTAGAGGAGGAGAAGAAGCCATGTCTAACTAGAATCTTCGCAGCATAAGGGTAGAAAAAGAATTGTGAATAGAGAAGAAGACCAGGGCTGCTTATATAGTGCTAGGCGGACGAACCTGGTCAGAAAACGTGACCAAATACAGCAGAACGAACCAGCTACAGAAAGCTGGAAAAAGCGGGCAGGTCGACACCCGTGTCGACTGGGCAGTCGACACGGGGGGGGGGGGGGGGGTGTCGACTGCGCAGTCGACACCGCTGTCGACTTGACCTGGGAGGGAATTTTCCCGCCCTGCCCCCTGCGCGTTTGAATTTCGAATTTAACTCTAATTTTAAACTGTTTTGAACTTGGAATTTTCTGAAAACTTTGACGGGCCATATCTTGGTCATACGGACTCCGATTTTCGAAAACTCGGACTCTATTTCGCGTATTTTTCCGAGACGAACGCAATGGAGCAGCCCGTTTCCCTTGATTTTGAATTTAACTTTTAATTCTTCCTTGATTTTCGAATCTTAGTGTTATAGGATTACGGGGTGTTACACACCGTCTTCATCTTCGATTTCCTATCGTCGATTCAGTTATTCAGAATGGGATAAACCCGGTCTTTCTGAGCAACTCGCGTATATAATAAACAAGTGTTACACAACACACCATATGCCTTATCCCAATTCATTAGTCACTAACCGTAAATCAGTAAGAGAACGATTTCCCAAATATTAACCCCGAAGGCCGAAACCAACATCAGATCAAAACCCAGGAAACTATTCGACTTAGCCAACCTTCAGTTAGTTTCTAAATTTCATATTCCATATCATTTATAATATTTTATAATGATTTATCGCTATTTTTATTTATTTAAAAATAGCCAATTTATTCAAATGACGCTTCGGGCCATAACGCGGCCGTGGCACTGTTTTTCTTCAGATTTGATTTACACATATCTGAAAATCTAACCGTTGGATCATCACAAAATTTATATCATTAGAAAGATCTTTTCAAAACGAATCCAAGGTTCCAGTTTTGGGAAAATCCGATGGTCGGATCTCCCGGTACACTCGTTTGAAGTTTCGATTTCAAATTTCGAACTGCAGCGTCGTTATTCGTTTTAATTTAATTATATATATATATATATATATATATATATAAATATAATCAATTCTGGCGCTGTTTTTCTTCAGATTTGAATTAAACATTTCAGACAATCCAACCGTTGGATCTTTACAAAGTTGGTGTCGTTGGAAAGATATTTCCAGAGCGAACCCAACGGTTTCGGTTTCAGGAAAATCCGATGGTCGGATCTCCCACACTAATCGTTTGAAATCACGGTTTCAAATCACGAACTACAGCTTTGTTATTCGATTTATTTTAATTATATTTATATATATATATATATAAATATAATCGATTCTTCGATTTCAAAACCATATTCTTTTCATACCTTTGATAAAAATGATATTTTTATCCAACTGACTTCTATTTCAACACTTCACTATTTTTAACAATTCATGTATATAATAAAAATGTGATTTTCATTGTAAAACTATTTATTTCAAAACACGACTATTTTATATAGTTCATATAGATGGTAAAAGTAGAATTTTTATTATAAAACAATTTCTTTCAAAACACGATTATTTTATATAGTTCACATAGATGGTAAAAATAGGATTTTTATTATAAATCAATTTATTTCAAAACACGAATACCATTCAACACATGAATTTCTATTCAACGAATGAATTTCTATTCAACACATGAATGTTTTCTATAGTTTATATATATAAATAAAAAGGTGATTTTTTATATTTAAAACAGTTTATTTAAAACACGAATACCATTCAACACATGAATTTCTATTCAACGAATGAATTTCTATTCAACACATGAAGGTTTTCTATAGTTTATATATATAAATAAATATGCGATTTTTATTTTTAAAACAGTTTATTTAAAACATGAATACAATTCAACACATGAATTTCTATTCAACGAATGAATTTCTATTCAACACATGAAGGTCTTCTGTAGTTTATATATATAAATAAAAATGTGATTTTTATTGCAAAACAATATATTTCAAAACATGAATGTCGTTCAATAGATGAATTTCTATTCAACACACGAATATAGTTTCAACACATGAAAATAATTCTAACACATGAATATTATTCAAAATTTCGGCAGCATAACGGCAGGGTAGTTAAAACCGGGGTCGTCCCTAGTACGGCTCCTCGCTCTACCTTAAAGCCTCGCAGATTTTGATAATGGGGATTTCAGGCATCTAATTCGCACGCAGGCGGCATGTATATTTTTTTCTTTTTCCACAAACTAATCCTATGTGGTTTCAACCAAATAATTTTCAACCACAAACGGGTATTTTTCAACCACAATCAATTAATTTCAACCACAAACAATTCTAATCAACCATTCGTAATCAACCAATTTTCACATTAATCACAACCAATAAATATCGTCCATGGTTTGTGGACGAGGGGCGTATATATATATATATATATATATATATATATATATATAAGCATTTCACTTCTATTTCAACACATATATAATTTTTACAACGTCTATATAACTTATACATCGAACGTACAACCTATACAATGCTTATACATGAGGTGTACAACGCTTATATAAGTCATGCATCGACTATATAATTTATACATCGTCGTTTTCCATATCGTTAATA
This sequence comes from Allium sativum, assembly GCA_030737875.1. Lineage (NCBI taxonomy): Eukaryota > Viridiplantae > Streptophyta > Magnoliopsida > Asparagales > Amaryllidaceae > Allium > Allium sativum. The sequence goes on from CM060920.1 coordinate 253,817,100, forward strand.
AATTAGAAATCTCACATTGGGTTCCACTCCACCAAAAATAGCAGAAGGCTCAGAAAAATATGCGGTCTCTTCTAGAATGTAGAAGACGTCCACACGAGTCCACTGTCTCTTGTTTCACTGAATTTCGTCAAGAAATGAAAAAGTTACAGTGAAATCAAAAACTGTAGCGCTTTAAAGTGCTATAGAATAGTTGAAATAGAAATTAGCCGTTACCTCGTTATTTTGTTCAAAACTAGGTTTTGAAATTTTGCGAAATCCGTGCAACGATAGAAGGATCGGCTTGTACCACTTGGAAGAGCTTGGAGAGGGCTTCAGGCGCGTGGGGGTGTTGGCCAGATCGACGGTCGGAATCGGGTGGGGCGGCGGCGGAAAGGTCTGCTTTGAGGGGCTCGTTCGCACGGAACACGAGACGAGGAGGAGCGAGGCTGGTCTTGATTTGAAGAGGGAGGAGAGGGCTTTAAAGATTGGGTGGTGGCGCGGTCTATCGTGGAGCGAGGTGGCTGGAAAGTGGCCGGGAAGTGGCGAAGCACTGAGCGTCGTCGATCGTGAAAGGAGCGAGGGTTTCTGAGAGATTTTTATATTTTTTTATGAAGGAATTTTCTAATTGGTCCATGCTTTATTAATTTCAAAAATTAGGGTTTTTACAAACGAACGCCAATTCCAACCCAATGACTGTCGCCCCTAGTTAATTACCCCCATCCTGGACACAATGGGATATGTTTCGTAACCCATTTCAGCTGTTACGATCAGTTATTCTTCAAATTAAAATATAAAACATTCAATATTTGATTTGAACGTACATTTCAATTTGCCGGGGCCACATATTGATTCTAAAAATTCCCGAAAAATAAATCTAGCTATGTTTTGACGATACGGTCCCAAAAAAACTAGTTTCGTTGAATTCTGAGACCGTTTGAAAAATGGCCATTTTCTGGTCGATCCAATTTAACTATAATTGACCAAAACACGTTTTCCTTTGCCACGCTCACATACTAGCTTCAAAAATAATGAAATTTGAAACCTAGCAATAATTTGACATCCCGGATCTAACAAAAGTGGTTTCGTCGAATTCTGAGGTCGTTTGCAAAATGGCCATTTTCACGGGCTATATAAACTCTATAGCGACCTTTTTGAAAATTCATTTGGCCATAAGTTTTGCTTCCCGCTATGAAACTTCGATTTTTCAGAGTCGTTAGAAAGATATTCACTAACAGATTTAAATATTTTTGGTTTCACTGAAATCCGTTTTGTTTTGCACCCGGTACAGTCAGTCAAAGTTTGAATTCAAATTTTGAAATTACCACGCTATTTTAGGCCTTGTTTATAATTAGAATTAATTATATTCATTTTAAACGTCGATTCAAACTCACTTTTCATCGTTATTATTTAAAATATTTATTTTAAATATTTAAAATCCACTAAAATAGCCAATTAAAAATTTTTAAATTGGTTCAGATTTTCCGGGTCGTTACACATATCCTTTGATCAAGATGTAAACTCAGTTTGGAACTGAGTTAATGAGTTTTGCCCAGTTGTAATCCATTTTATGTTATTTTATGAATACCCTTCTATAGCATAAATTTGAAATGATATTCTATTTATATGGATATAAATTAAGGTTTTCACATCTTGATACTGTTGTTGTTTATTTATTTTCTGTAGATGTCTTCATACTCAAGACCTTCAACTGATTACTGTGATTACTTCCTAGTGTATTCAGACAATTCAGACGATCCTTCTCAAATTGTTTGTTCAGCCGAATCTCGTACGGAAACTCCATTTAGCGTCTATGAGAGAATAGAGTCGAGCTTACAAAGAGATTTGGCATTATTAAGTGTTCAGAATGATATGGCACCGCCTACCAGATCGACAACACCAACAAGATTGCCATCCCTGCCAACATTCAATGTTGGAGAAGTACAATCTCAAAGGTTGCTATGTCGTTGCAACATTGAACCAATATTCAAAACATGCTATTTGAATAAAAACGTTGGACGTCGATATTTTATTTTTGCAAACACTGAAACTCTTAGAGACTATGGATTCATCCATTGGATTGATGAACCATTATGTGATCACGGTGTGGAATTTGCGTTGAAAATTCTTGAACAAAACAGAAGGCTTAAAAAAGAGCTTAAATTTCAAGATTTCATCGAGTTCAATGGACAAAAGATGTGTCAAAATTAAGAAGGTATGATTTTGAACTTATAACATTTACCACTATTTGAAACTTAAATGATGCTATTTAATTAAGTGCACGCAGGAAGCAGTGAAATGGAGAAAAAGATAAATTTTGGTGGTACAAGCTATGCAAATTTTTGGATGTAAGGTTCGTTATATGGCTGGAGTTTCGCATTTGTTACTTGTAGACTTCAAATATGAAAAACATCTTACATTATGTTAATTATGTATTGTTTTTACTATGGAATTGGATATTGTATATGTGTTGAATTTAGTATCTTTATGTATTATTATTTTTTGTTAGTTTGTACTTTGTTGTTGTCACGAATATGGATTTTTTTCTTGTGGATTTCATTACATGTTGTTATGTCGAGATAATATCATAGCTGAATGCATATTAAATAGAGCTTATGCCATCTTATATGCAAATATAAGTGTTAGTAATGAATGTGTTTGCAACTCTTATAAGTGTTACCATATCTTATGGTTCCAACATTTATAAGTTTAGCAATGAATATGTTTGTAACTCTTATAAGTGTTACCGTATCTTACAGTCCAACATTTACAAGTGTTAGCAATGAATTTCCTGTAACACTTATAAGTGTTACCATATCTTATAGTTCCAACATTTCTAAGTGTTAGCAATGAATTTCGTGTAACACTTATAAGTGTTAGTAATGAATATGTTTGTATCACTTATAAGTGTTAGCAGTTACTCTATTTGTAACACTTATAAGTGTTACAGGAAATTCCTCACACGTTGTTGGTGACATTTAAAAGTGTTACAAAATTATTTGTAACACATATACTTGTTGGGAATCCACTGTTTTGGTGTAGTGTCTTAGATATGTTCAGATCCTTAAATATAAAACTATCTACCTTTAAACAGTAAAATATTTGTATTCAATCCAGTAGGAACATACTAGCATACGTATTAAAATCACAAGAATTAAATATAAGACAATATAGGAATTTGTAATTGTTTACTCACTTAGTTAATCCCATGTCTTGCATTTTGCTTCTCAGGTTTCATGCTCCACGTTTTAATTTCAGTTCTTTGTATACATTTTCCTTTCTCTTCAGTTTTTGATTACGGTTGAATTGTGTTCGTAGTCTTGGCCATTGTCTAATAGTTCTTCATAGTTTTAGTTCCATTGTTATTTCCTCTTTTGTTTCACACAGTTTTTCTATATTCACTCATTCTATGTTTTGATTTATTTCTAGCGATCTTATGTGTGAAATGTTTAGAGTTTCCATGGGTATTTATAGGTGTGATAAACCTTAGGATATTGTATAGCTACCTAGGATGTATAGACTGTCTTTGTTTTGATTAAACAGATGTGTATGGTCATTCTAAGTTTGCTCTGCCACTTTACTGATTTTGCTTCCAATTCTAGGAGAATAATGCATGAAATTCTAGGTGTACAGAGATGAATTTTAGGGCCTAGATTGGTTAGGTATGCAGGGTATCTATGTTGCAGAATCGAGGGGTGATATTGTGTGTGATATTTGATGTTACAAATCTCTTACTGTCACAAAATCTTGGCTCTTAAGCAATTAAATATACCATGTTTTTTTTGCTGTCGAATTGCATATGTATATGTACCTTATATCTATTAACAAACAAATTAACGCTTAACCAAACAAACTCCTCAATGTCATTGATAAAATATCTTGTACTAGGTTGGCATTTCTTTTTTTTTCAAATCTATCTAGGATGTGTATGCTACTAGTCCTTGCACATGGCTACATCTACTTTGTTCTCCTATCCTTCTTTCAGCTACTACTTGACGTTACAGGGAGGTACTTTCACATGGAAAATGCTGCCTTATATATGGGATTGCAGGCCTATAATTCTCTCATGTCACATTGCAGACCTAGCTTCTATTGTGAGCTTCATTTTCAATGGTAATGTCTTGGGTTTTCTAATTTTTCTAATCCATCTTGTCTAACATATTCTACTTCCAGCTTACACACTAGCAATCCTATTTGATTTGGTATCAAGTTGCAGCCCTGTTTACTATTCATGTCATATTTTCAGTTTTGCTTAGGTGTCCCTTTTTATTTCATTCTTATTTTACTAATTTCATGTATACCTTTTATTTGCATATATAATGTACATGCATGTCTTATACACACACACACGCACACACACACACACACACACACACACATATATATATACATACTATATTTATCTATATGTAAATGTACAAATCAAGTTTAAATTCAATGTTTTGATTTAAGTAAACCTATCAATATATATATATATATATATATATATATATATATATATATGCACATATATGTTTAAATTAAAAAATATATTATAATTACTTGTCTCACTTTGCATTTGAAGTCATGATCTTCTTATGTGAAGAAACATGGTATTTTAGTTCAAATATTCTTGTTAGCCACCTTGTGTCATTCTATGCACATGATTTTTAAAACAAGTTTGAAATGCAACAAAGTGTTTAAATACACTTGATTATATACATATATAACAAGTAAATAAATATAGAAAAATGATTAATCTTAATTAATTGAACCTGATATCATTAACATCATAAAATCAATCCTACAAATTTTTGCATTACCGAGTATCTCTTTTTATTCCTTACTTACATAATATATATTCATGTGAGTTTTAAGAAAACACAACAAATGATAAAACCTCAATTATTTATTTTATATACAAATATAACGTTGGTTAAGGAATTTAAATCATCGAGAAATATATTTATATGGAATTTTCCCGATATATTCCCAAACATATAAGTCTTAATTTATTTAATTAAATTATCAGTATAATCTATACATTATAGATTATAAAACTAATCCAAAAACCGGGTCGTTACAATCTATCTCCCTTAAAAGAATTTCGTCCTCGAAATTAAAGAGTAATGAGGAGATTCGAGTTTTATTCAAATTCATAGACTTATATCAAATACATCCATTTTCATGGCTAAAGGTATCTATTATAACAGTTGAAAAAAAAATTCCATTTCATATGCACGCATTATTATTCTCCCACCTTCATCAGTTCCTAACCGTGAATCGGTAAGACTATAATCCTCCAAGTATCAACCCCAAAGACCGAAATCAACATCAGATCAACAATAGGAATATTATTTATCTTAACCAACCCCCAGCTAGGTTCCAATTTCTCGACTACAAATCTCAATTCTTGATCAACCTGCATTACCTCATTTCCTTATTTTAAGAAAATACTCCTCTTTATATTTGGGAAAATAATCCCACAACTTTCTTCATTAGTTTGAATCAAATTTATTCAAATATATCTATCTGCTTCAAATTCTCTTTTTAAACTCCAATCCAATTTAACTTCAACTCTACTCAACTTAACCTCAGTCAGCTCAAGTTCATTCAATTCAATCCAACTAGACTTGTTTTATTTAAAATTTCTGGTTCCTGAATCAAAAATTTCCAGTTAAATCAGTTTGAAATCATTCATTGTAAATCCAAAATCCTTGAATTTTCAAAACAACTTGTTTCTTCCAAATAATCCTTTATCAAAAATATTTCTAAGGTAGCAATCCATCACTTTTAAGTCCAAAAATAAATACTGATGATGTTGCAGTCGTTATCAATATCATTTCCTAGTAACTGAAGTGAGTTCAGTGCTATATTCCTTCCAAAAACTAATTAAAATGATTTCAATCCAAATACAACCAAAATAATATTATATTATTCTTATAATAGTCTTGAAAATATCTTTCTAACTTCCCAGGATTTCAAATTCAAGTTTTAGTCTGAATTTAGTTGTGGTACATCTCATTTATATATTTTATTCTTATACAAATTCAATTTTGTTTGTATCCCCCTCTTAATGTTATAATTTAATACAAGATTATAATAGCAACCATCACATCCATTTATAATAATATTAGAAATTAATTTTTATATCAAAATATAATTTTGGATAAAATTATTTCATTTACCCAGATTTTAAAGCAATACTATGTCGAATTACTCTGTTCAAGAGTTTAGAAACACCTAACGATACAGTTTGCAATCCCGTATCGATCAGAATTCATAATCCTCTTGATAAACCAATCAACACAATATAAAACAATTTTTATATCAATTTACAATACACGCTCATATATATACACTCAAACTCAATCTAAGGTAATATTAACCCTATCTCTATCGTGTTATGCCACAGAGCCAAGGTTATTACTAAACCATTGCTCTGATACCAACTGTAACGACCCGAAAAGTTCCCGATCCTGATCATCGATACTAACACATATCATATATCGCATATCGATTTAATCAAACACCAGAAATGAAGAGATCGTTAATAGAAAGAAGTTAGAGGGTGAGAAGTAGAAAGATAGAAAGTTAGAATATAAGATAAAGAAGAACATAACAGAGCAGAATCAAAGTATCACAAATCTCACAGCGGAAATGAATAAAATATATAATATAACAATACTTGGAATACAATACTGGTATTTGTACTTACATATGTATTCAAAGTACAACATATATATGTAACACCCCATGTCCATTAATGTCACTCTCAAAGGGAATGAATTAACTTTCATGGAGTATTATTGGTGTATAGAACAGAATATAACAAGATAGATACATATATTGGTACTTGAAAACTTAGAACAACTTTTATTGTAGCGGAGAAATAGTTTGGTTACAACAACATCAAAAACCAACAATAAAACCAAGCACACTTAATATCCATCTTGACAAATTATTTTCTGAGTACATAAAGTAAAAAAGCATAACCCCAACATAAGTAGCCATAAAAGAGATAAGTTGAACTTTACTTTCAGCAATCCAAGCACTTCCAAAAGAGAGAGAAAGAGGTCCAAATCAAGCTCCAATAGCACTAGTCCCACCTTGACAACCTGGGGGTTGGGGGGGAGGAAGGAAGAAAAAAGGCGAAAACAAAGGGGGGTCAGACATAAAGTCTGGCGAGTCCTATAACTTTAACAATATAATTATTAAAGTAATTAGGATAAGGCATAAACTGGTAAAATAAGGAATGAATGTGAAGAAAATGGGCAAGACAAAACAAACAAGAGGAATATGCGGCCGTTAATCACGCTCCTAATCACTATAGGATAATTATTGTACTGCACCATTACTAGTCACCCAAAATGTTGATCCCGCCTACTGAACATAATAACCTTAATAATGATAATGGTAGTTCCGTGTACCCCTAGCTGTTTTCATAGGTGTCGCCTGCCCCTATCTCCACTAGTTGTACCCACTACCCCCATATGATCGGCTCCCTAACAAGTAGATACCCATGTTGGTCCCACAGTGGGGTGTATCACTCCCCAAAGTGGCAACCCGATGCCACTAAAGATGCACGACTTATATCTACACGATGCAACAACGTCCTACCTACTAGCCCGGGCCCATGCACGGACATGATCCTGTTGGACTTTCGTTGCCATAGCTAACCCATTTTGACCTCTTACAATCAATCCCAGTAAGCATGTCCCGTCCTCGATGTAACTCGAGCTCACAAAGATACTTAATGGGTTACTAGTTTGAAAAGGGCCCCCATACTTGACACAAGCTTTCCACCTATGCTTGGTCCCCACTAAGATTTCCCACCTAACCCCTTCTTATTCATGTCTTCTTACATGTTTCAACTTGGTTAAGTGTTTCTAATCGTATTTCACATGTCACCCATGTTACCTACTTAATCCCCATGTCCCACCACATGTTTATCTTGGTTAAGTGTTACTTAATTCATTATAACCGTAACCTTGTAAGACCTCCCACATTAGACTACCATTTGCGGTTGCTGGATTTGCAGGGCGGGTCCACGCAGTCTTATACTGCAAACGAGTCTAACCTCGTGTCTTTACAATTGTTATGCATTTAATTTATGCCTTCGACCTCTCACATTAGACTACCATTTGTTGTTGCTAGATTTGCCGGGCGGGTTCGGGCAGTCTTATACCACAAACGAGTCTAACCTCGTGTCTTAGGCGTTATTATTACACATAATTATTTCACCCCAATATGAATTAATTATCACTATTCAAATTGTCAATAATTTCCAAATTAATATATGTCCATAATTATCACCAAAATTATATTCATAGTTTTCAGGTATATAAATTATACCAATTAGTGTCTCAAATTAATTGTATGCCTTTAAAGCCATTTTATGACAATTCACAATGTGTATATTTAATATTTTCCCATTGTCCCTACGCTGCTCGTGCGTTTAATATGAAATGTGTTAGATTCACAAATAGTCCAACTCATAAAAAGAAAAGAAACATCACAACTTGCATAACACATAAAATAGATCTGACTTGCGAATAAGAATTATAACATAAGTTTGCATAGCCAATAACTTGCATAGGCAATGGACATATAGAACATAAATTTGCATAAACTATGTACTGCCATGGATCTAAATATAGATCTAAACATGAAATTGTGAAGTTGCAAACGTGAATATGGTTTTCACCTAAACTTGCATATGTGAATATGGTTTTCACCTAAACTTGCATATGGATTCCTACAAACTTGCATATGAATTTAAACATGTAAACTAACATCACATGTTTTACATATAAATTCGCATATGTATATATATACTTGATTCACGTATAAACTTGTGTATAATTCACATACAGACTTGCATATGATTCACATACAAACTAGCATATGATTTACATCCCAAACTTGCATATAAACTGATGTCATAAAATGAATCAAGTTAAACATATGTGATTGGACATATGAAATAAATCTACTAACATAAGTTAACAAAACTGTCATATGTTCACCAACAGACGTTAACAAAGTTAAGTAACGTTACATGATTCAACAGACATATTCTCGTAATCCCAATCATAACTCATCATAATTAATTTATTAATTATTTTGTGAAAGAAATTGTACTCACAAAGATGGATTAGAGAAGAGAATAATCCGTTCGTCATTTTTATTAGAATCCTGACTTGCAATTCCTAAGCTTTAAGAAGAAGAAGAACTATTCTAGCAGTAGCATGGAGCCAAGAGATTAATTTAGTTTAGGTTTAGAGCTTGAGTCTATGGGTGCTTATATAGAAGTTTAGATCAATATAAGTCGTTAGATTATCATAGGAGCAATCACAACCGTCCAGACTAGATACAGTTATCCAGAATTGCCACCTATGATTTAGTGACTCGGTAACAGGTCAGAAAAGACTCAGCAACAAGTCGGAATCGTCACAATTCAGATCTGGCCGAGGGGGTAAGTCGACCCCCAGGTCGACCCTCTGATCGACCTGTATAGGTGAGGTCGACCCCCTGGTTGACCTGGCCTAGGGCGGGAAAAATCCCGCCCACCCGCTTCTTTGTTTGAATTCGAATTTTGAATTTAGTCTGAGCTGTTTTAATTTGTTTAAATTACTGAAACTTCTGAGGGCCATAACTTCCTCATACGAAGTCCGATTTACGAAAGCTTGAACTCTATTCCAAGCAGAATTTCGAGACAAACGCAATGGCGCAACCCATTTCCCTTAATTCCCACTTTAACAATGAAGTATTCTTAAAATTGTTAATTTTAATATTTAAAATTATGGGGTGTTACATTCTCCCCTCCTTAAAGGATTTCGCCCCCGAAATCTCCAAGTTAAGGAGAATGTATATCCTAACATTCAATCATCCATCTACTCAACCATCAAACATAGGCATCCTTTGTCCTTACAAGATTTCTAATGCCGTATGAACATATGCAAAAAGTGTGTGTATATGTTCCTTATCCAATGCAAAATCAGGCGGTCTACTGATTCAGTTGACCTCCTTAATGCAAATCATGATAGTGCCATGCGTCCATTATGTATGCGAAAGAATCCTAACGATACATATTATTTCTACATGTGTGCACAACCATTCATCAAAATGCAGCATCCGTATGATAACACAACCATTATACATCCATTAATTTAAATATGCACACATATTTATATGCAAAATGAACGTGATTGAGCCGATCTAGTGCCTAATGTGTGTGTACATGCATCCACGAGCAACCACTTGCATCCATTTGCATCCACCAAACATAACATGTCTCAAACACATTTTTACAACCATAGGGTTTTTCCTAACAAAAGATCGAAGATATCATCGCAAAGACATACTAAATGATAAGAAAAGTATCAACAAAGCGGTAGAAAAAGGAGAAGTTAAAAACATACCCTCAAAAAGGAAAGGGTACAGCGTACGCATCTTGTCTTCCGTCTCCTGAGTCGCGTCTCCTTGTTCATCTCCCCATTACACTTTGACCAACTTGACCTCTTTTGTAAAGGCCCGCAAATCCATACTATCTGAGTTGACTAATAACACCACACGTCCAACCCAAATTGCACAGAAATACGAATCATTATTAGAAAGAAGTTAGAGGATGAGAAATAGAAAGAAATAAATATTAGAATAGAAGAAAACAGAGAAGACAAATCTCACAGCGGAACGAATAAAAAATATTATATAACATAACTTTTTGAAATACAAAATTTTCACTGTATAACATACAGTTATCAGAGTACAACACAGCGGAAATAAAATGCTATATATCTAACACTGAAGCCTCCTGCTCCAAGCTCCTCCAAAGTGAATCTGTAAAATCCCGACTACTTGACTGCCCGTACAAATTTGGGCATGCAAGAGTTTAGGGAAAACAAAAAAAAAATAAACTCTGGGTCAGTCATGGGACTGGTGTGTGTAAACTCCAACCATTTGTTTAACTTTAAAACTCCTTTCGAAAGGAAAGATAATAGTAAGACCAACCCACACTTAAACATGGACGGTTTTTATCTCACTATAACCCAAAACACTTTGATATAAAATCCAGTGATATTATAATAATGTCTACATCAAATAAATAACCAAATAGTAGAACGCTTGCATCTCACGCTCTACATATATAGTATAAAATCAAAAACCGCAGCGCTCTTATTGGAGATTGGATTCCAACTATGACAAGGTATGGAACCACCTTCCGATCAGTGTACTCTAGAGGCGATACACTGGGGTTCAACAAGAACATCTTGCAACCCGGCCCACACATGACCGACCACTCATTTCGCTTGAGTGTATCGAATGTATATCACCAACGGCTGGGATCAGCAACCGTCTCCCGAATGGGACATCATCGAATAGAATAAGGAATTTAATGAATCTGTAGATAGGTGATTATACACCCTAATGGGAGCGACCCACATAGCCATGCTGCCTGCCCGATTTTTGTCATTTCCCGGTTGTTGAGGCCTGAGGCTACGATTACTTATCATTCATTGATAGCGTAATCACTTTGAATGACACATTGTCAGATCCATTAATCACTAATAGATTTGCACAAATATTCTGGATGTTATGCTAAGGGAATAAATCCGTTGCAACCATATATATTTATACAGACCAACATATTCGATCAATGGAAATACTTTGTCAGACATTCGTCCATATACGTTCGTTCTGAGATTGAACGAAACCGAAGGCACAATTTCTATTAATAGAAAAAGCCCTTGCACTTTACTCCATCTTCGATTATCTTCATATAATCTGATCCGCAACGCTACTGCCAATACAGAGTGGTTCAAGGATAATAATCCAACCGGTCTCTCCATATTGACAACGATGGTCAAAACTTCGATAGTCTGTGATTTAACTATCGAATAAAACAAGTGTTTCGATAGTCGATGATTTAACTATCGAAGGAAACCAAGTGTTCATTCAACATATCAATCAAATCACTGGGCTCTTTAATTAATATTTCATTAATTAAATCTCTTTTCCATTTCCCTATCAATATTTGTTAACCCAATATTTTCAATAATCATCTTGGCCTCTTATGCCATTTGGAAAAAAACATTTCCATATATCACCTTCTATTATTTTCTATAGTTAGAAAATATATTCTATTCGCAATTGAAAACATTTTCAATCACTTATCTCTTTCCCGACTATTTTAATTATACTCAGGGAATATTTAATTTTATATTTTGAAAATTCCATCACTTGGGTTAAAACGAATGTTGTATAAAAAATCGTTACAACAACCCAAATTATTTTATTCAACTAACTCTTTTCAAACACTTCTCTTCGAGGCTGGATCCTGCTATTCATCAATTAAAAATGAAATCAATCAAGTTGGGGTAAAATTACCTCTCATACCTTGAATCAAAACATCCTCAACTTCAAAACGACAAAACCACTTACCTCGAATAAACACACTATAAAACCAAAATTTTCATTTTTAAAACATGTATATAGTTCGCTTTCTATTTCTAATTTATAGATTTCCCTTTTTGTTTACAATATTCTATTCTTTTATTTCATTTCCTTATCGAATTCTATATATATCGATACATTGATTTTTAACTATCAAATTATCTTAAAATTATTCTAACTCCTTAAATTTCCGGAAAATTTCGCCATAACCTCCCCTGCACCGGGAGCTTCGGGATATTTCAAATAGCCTCCCATGGCCTTCACCAATCCAAAAGAAAAAGAAAAAGCCAAGCGGCTTGCCGATAAGGCGCATAAAAACCTCATATATGAAATTAAACATGTACCTTTTTGTCGGGAACATAAATTAAAATCTTCATATACTTCATCCCATACCTGTCTAACACATGCTCACCTGTTTTCAATTCTGTTTCAACTCAAGTCAATTGTCTTAACTAAATTTACTAATTTATTTTTTTGTTAGCTCCTTTGCTTATTTCACTGCTTATTTGAACATAACACATTCAAATATATTTTAATCTACTCATGAACCCCATCTAATTCCATTTCAACTCGAGTTACATATTCGATTTCGAATATAAATTTTCAAATCTCTTTCACTTATTCAACGGCCCATTTCAATTCAAATCCCGATTTAACTATTTATCTTTCAAACTAGTTAAACCTATTTAATAATTAAAAATCTGATTTTTATTCAAAAAATCATTTCACTTACTTCACTGGAGTTCATATTTATTTTATATTTCCTGTCCGGGTTTTTCTAATGGAAAATTCGGATTCTATTTCTTTAAAAATCCTTTTATTTCTATAAATAAACCGTTATGGTTTTTAAACGATTATGGCGCTGTTTTTCTGAAAATTTGATTTTGACATAACTCAAAATCTATACGACGAAATCTAGATTTTTCTCTTTCATTAAAAAACTATTATCAAATCGGTCCTGACATTTCTTGTTTCAAAGAATTCCGACTTCAATTGAGCTCTGTATACCCAATTGAAGTTCGAATCGCCAATTTACGAACTGCAGCGCTGCGGCGAGTTCGTTTTAATTATATTTATATATATAAACGTTTAAAACTTCGTTAAAATGAATTTAACTCCATTCTGATATATTTTTAATATATATCAAGTCCATTTCAACATAACATTCTGAGACGACCCGATTTCCCGTTCTGACGGAAACAAGGTTATCTTTGGAATATAACACAGAAACAGATAATAGCAGAACAGAATTAAATAAATACACCAGATAATGAACAACAAAATATACTGGATAAAGTAATCATCAGAGTTACACAGTATACAGTATCTTACTTAGTACAAATACAGTTCAGCTATACATAAATGTCTACAGCGGAAATAAACAAAATATGTACAATAGGAGTTGAACAGCATAAAAAGAAATAAATGATAGAATCCATCTTCAGCTCCAGCTATCCAGAAAGAACCAGCTAAACCTGAATACAAGGCTGCCCGTGTAGAAAAAGGGGCACCCGAGTTTGAAAGTGAAACAAACTACGAGTCAGTCATGGGACTGGTATGAGAAATCCACTCAACACATATATAATTGGCTAATCACAGGACCACGCCACTTTCGTGGAACGGGTTTACTCCATTGGATCGCCAGTGCTTTAAAACAAATCTTTCTTTTAAACATCGCTATGCTCTTTATAAAAATGAAGCCGTTATAAGACTCAGTTCCCATCACACAATGCAACGCAAACCGGAGGATAGAGTTTTTACCTTATAACGGCCAAGATATGTTTGATACGAATAAAACAAAGGCATTTGATATTATTACTAGTGTTTATATGTTTTGAAAACAATTTCAAATCATAACTATCAATCATAGGCGACATGAGCGTCCCATGCCACTATGTCGCCAAATATCTATACAATCGAAACCGCATCGTCACGTATTTGGAAATTGGATTTCCGTCATGAACCAAAGCAAAAGATAGTCCTTACCGAATTCGAGACAATCTAGCCTACCATGTCTCAGGAACAACCGCAACTGCCCCCTGGATCGTCAGGGCCGGTCCACCGATGTGGATTATTATACCTGAACAATACGTCTCCCCGCCCTTTGGGGCGCAAACGAGCCAACGAATGACTCCATCGGACCCGGATCGTCCGATCAAACCGAGGCGCCTCGCAACAGCAACAACCACATAGGTGAAAAGTATATAAATGTCAGGGCTGGTAGGTCACTGACACCACCCTAGCTAGAAAGAAACGCATGTCCTCCCTGAGGTCCTTCCTCCCGTTTTAGGTTCATACCGGGGTGTGAGGCTCGCGAATTTACGTTATACACAAAGCTACGCCACACAGGCGGTGCTTTGATCATCACCACAAGACTTTGCTTTTCAACAAAAGCCCTGATCACTGCACCTTAGCATGCCACACAGGCAATTCACACCGTGCAACTGATGGCTATCAATCACACAGAACAAATTCCAATGTCGGACCCACAATCCATTTACAAGTCCGTTCTAGGTCTGAACGAAACCGGAGGCACTAAATACCTCGCAAACCCTTCGATCAACACGTACGTCTGAACGATCACCACTCATTATCCATATTTCGGGATGCCTCCCAATCAGGACCTCGGTTACCATCCAAACGAGGTGAAGATCTCCGGTCTTCGACCACCGTCTTCATCTTCGACTTTCAATCGTCGGTCAATTATTTGAAATGAGAATTAACTCGGCCTTCTCAAATAATTCACGTATATTTAGAATTTCAAATCAATTTATTTCAATGGTTAAATTATTCGACAACACCAATATTGTTCTTTAATGTAATTTTCACACCAAACACATTCAACCATCAAAAGCCACACAAATCAAGCAAATTTCAGTTTATTTCCATTCCATATCGCTTAGGATATTTTATAACTATTTATCGCTATTTTTATTTATTTTAAAATAGCCCATTTATTCAAAACGACGCTTCGGGCCATAACGCGGCCGTGGCGCTGTTTTTCTTCAGATTTGATTTACACTTATCTGAAAATCTAACCATTGGATCTTCACAAAATTTACATCATTAGAAAGGTCTTTTCAAAACGAATCCAACGGTTCCAGTTTCGGGAAAATCCGACGGTCGGATCTCCCGATACACTCGTTTGAAATTTCGATTTCAAAATACGAACTGCAGCGTCGTTATTCGATTAAATATAATTATATTTATATATATAAATAAATATAATCGTTTCTGGCGCTGTTTTTCTTCAGATTTTAATTAAACATTCCCGACAATCCAACCGTTGGATTTCTACAAAGTTGGTGCCGTTGGGAAGATATTTCCAAGGCGAACCCGACGGTTGAGGTTTCGGGAAAATCCAATGGCCGGATTTCCCGCACTAGTTGTTTGAAATCACGGTTTCAAAATACGAACTGCACGGCCTCGTTTCGTTTTAATTTTATTTATATTTATATAAATATAGTTCATTCAATGATTTCCATATCGTTTTCACTTCAAAAAAATTTCTAACACCTTAAATTTTTGGAAAATTTCGCCATAACCTCCCCTGTACCGGGAGCATCGGGAAATCGCAAATAGCGTTCCCGGTCCTTCTAATCTCAAAAAGAAAAAGAAAAAGCCAAGCGGCTAGCCAACAGGCTCATAAAATCATCACCCAAACAAAGCAGTAAATATGTACCTATTTGTCGGGCACAAAATTTTATTCCTCTTCTCTAGCCCCTTTGCTATAACCTGTTCAATAAATATGTATGTACATATATATACAGTTCTTATCATTTATCATTTTCTATTTGACTTCATATTTGATTTCAATTTGGTTTAAAAACACCATTCATTCTAATGTTACATAAATAGGTGCAAATCATTTCATTAGCTAATTAATGAATATTTCGACTCATATATGTTTATTTTGAACAAGTGGCTATTTTTAACACTTCACATTTCAACGATTTATGCATACAATAAAAATGTGATTTTTATAGTAAAAACAACTCATTTCAAAACACTATTTTTCTATATAGTTCCTATAGGTGATAAAAATAAGATTTTTATCCTAAAACAATTTCTTTCAAAACGAGATTATTTTACACAGTTCATATAGTCGATAAAAAGTGATTTTTATTATCAAACGATTTATTTCTAAATATGAATACCATTCAACACATGAATTTCTAATCAACGAATGAATATCAATTCAACACATGAATGTTTTCTATAGTTTCTATATATAGATAAAAATGTGATTTTTATTATCAAACGATTTATTTCAAAATATGAATACCATTCAACACATGAATTTCTAATCAACGAATGAATATCAATTCAACACATGAATGTTTTCTATAGTTTCTATATATAGATAAAAATGTGATTTTTATTATCAAACGATTCATTTCAAAATATGAATACCATTCAACACATGAATTTCTAATCAACGAATGAATATCAATTCAACACATGAATGTTTTCTATTGTTTCTATATACAGATAAAAATGTGATTTTTATTATCGAACAATCTATTTCAAAATATGAATACCATTCAACACATGAATTTCTAATCAGCGAATGAATATCAATTCAACACATGAATGTTTTCTATTCAATGAATAAATATAGTTTAAGCAAATGAAAATAATTCAAACACACGAATATTATTCAAAATTTCGGCAGCATAACGGCAGGGTAGTTACACCAGGACCGTCCCTAGTACGGCTCCTCGCTCTACCTTAAAACCTCGCGGTTTTTGACAATGGGGATCATGCATCTAGTTCGCACGCAGGCGGCATGTATATATTTATTTCATTTCCACAAACTAATCCTATGTGGTTTCAACCAAATATTTTTCAACCTCAAACGGGTATTTTTCAACCTCAATCAACCAATATCAATCACAAACAATCCCAAACAACCATTCGTTATCAACCAATTATCACAACAATTTCAATCAATAAATATCGTCCATGGTTTGTGGACGAGGGGCGTATATATATATATATATATATTTATTTATTTATATATAGCAATTCACTTTTACTTCAACACATATATAATATTTTTAAATCAGAAATCTCACCAATAGCTATCCAACTGCACGACACTTCACTTATAGAATTCTTCGCCTTTTGTCGCTTTCGCCCGTATCCTTTACATATGTAAAAATCGAATTTTTACGATGTTATTCAATATATAAAAATCGAATTTTGACTTCACTATTCAATAAATAAAAATATGATTTTTACTTCGACTTTCAATATATAAAAATCTGATTTTTACTTCGACTTTCAATATATAAAAATATGATTTTTCTTTTTAAAGTTCAAATCTTTTTAAAGTTCATTCTAAAGCTCAAACCCTTTTCTCTTTGAAGTTTAAACCTTTTCCAAAAATCAGTTTTTATATGCTTTTGAAAATCAGTTTTTATTCTTTTTAAAAAAACAGTTTTAATACTAATTAAAAAATCAGTTTTATACTAATTAAAAAAAAATCAGTTAAAATAAAATAAAAATACTTACATTCTCTGCGAAGAAGAGGGGAAGAGGAAAAGAAGGCGTCGGCGCTCGCTTCGAGGTACGGCGGCTTCAGCGTCGAGAACGGGGGGGGGGGGGGGGCTTCGTCGGAGCTCGTGCGATCTGGGGGGGGCTTCGGGTCTTCGATCGATGGAGGGGGGGGGTGAAGATGGGCGGCGGCGGCGCTTCAGGGGGGGCGGTCTGTCGATAGTCTTTAGGTTTTTTTTTTTCTTTTCATTTGGGATTGAAATGAACGGGGAGGGGGGGCCAGAATGAAGGATAAAGGGGAGGGAATTAAATTTTTTTTTTTATTATTTTATTATTTAATTTTTCACAAGGGTTGACTTTTACATACGACCTCGAAACGAGGCCCACCGCCTATCGTCCATAGCGTTTCACCCCCATTCTGAACACAATGGGATATGTATCGCAAGCTGATTTGATCGTTATAATCAGTTTCCTTTTGAATTTTCATTTAAATCACTATATTGAATTTTAAACGTACATTTCAAATTACCGGGGTCCCATACTAATACTAAAAATTCCCGAAAAATATTTTCTAGCTTCGTATTGCCGATACGGTCCTAACAAAACTAGTTTCGTCGAATTCTGAGACCGTTTGAAAAATGGCCAATTTCCAGTCGATTAAAATCAACTGAAACTGGTCAAACGCATTTTCTTTTGCCTCGCTCACATATTGATTCGAAAAATTATGAAATTTGGAATCTAGCAATAACTTGACCCTGCGGATCCAACAAAAGTGGTTTCATCGAAATCCGAGGTCGTTTGCAAAATGTCCATTTTTAAGGGCCTGAATTCCATAGCGACTATTCAGTATTTTCAACTGGACATATCTTTTGATTCCCGCTATAAAATTTCGATTGGTCGGATTCGTTGGAAAGATATTACCAACTAGATCCTAATGTTTTTGGTTTCACTAAAATCCGGATTGTTTTGCACCCGGTATATTCAATTGAAGTTTGAAATCGAATTATCGAACTACCGCGCTATTTTCAATTCTATATATAATTATAATTAATTATATTCGTTTTCAATTGTCGATTCAAACTCAGTTTTCATCGCCATTATTTAAAATATTTATTTTAAATATTTAAAATCCATTATTTTAGCCAATTTAAAAATTTTAAATTGGTTCAGATTTTCTGGGTCGTTACAATCTCCCCCACTTAAAACTTTTCGTCCCCGAAAAGGAACAAAGTCGAAAGTGGTTTGATAAATCTACAATCACCCAACACAACAACCAATCCAATTGTTTTTAACCTTTTTAACTTTTCAAATATATATCTTTTATATATTCAAAAATTATATTTCTAAAACCAGACTATATATATATAATCACAAATACGTTATTTAAAAACATATTACTCTCGACTCGTTCTGAGGCACTTCTGACCCCATCTCTAACGAGTTGTTCTGATTCTGCTACACTCATACTAGGATACTGCTGATCCTATCTGTATGGAGTTACCCGTCCTAGAACACTACTGGTTCTATTTCTGACGAGTTCGTTCGAATGTTATATTCCAGAACTAAGCTTAACCAAAGCTCTGATACCACGATGAGACGACCCGATTTCCCGTTCTGACGGAAACAAGGTTATCTTTGGAATATAACACAGAAACAGATAATAGCAGAACAGAATTAAATAAATACACCAGATAATGAACAACAAAATATACTGGATAAAGTAATCATCAGAGTTACACAGTATACAGGATCTTACTTAGTACAAATACAGTTCAGCTATACATAAATGTCTACAGCGGAAATAAACAAAATATGTACAATAGGAGCTGAACAGCATAAAAAGAAATAAATGATAGAATCCATCTTCAGCTCCAGCTATCCAGAAAGAACCAGCTAAACCTGAATACAAGGCTGCCCGTGTAGAAAAAGGGGCACCCGAGTTTGAAAGTGAAACAAACTACGAGTCAGTCATGGGACTGGTATGAGAAATCCACTCAACACATATATAATTGGCTAATCACAGGACCACGCCACTTTCGTGGAACGGGTTTACTCCATTGGATCGCCAGTGCTTTAAAACAAATCTTTCTTTTAAACATCGCTATGCTCTTTATAAAAATGAAGCCGTTATAAGACTCAGTTCCGATCACACAATGCAACGCAAACCGGAGGATAGAGTTTTTACCTTATAACGGCCAAGATATGTTTGATACGAATAAAACAAAGGCATTTGATATTATTACTAGTGTTTATATGTTTTGAAAACAATTTCAAATCATAACTATCAATCATAGGCGACATGAGCGTCCCATGCCACTATGTCGCCAAATATCTATACAATCGAAACCGCATCGTCACGTATTTGGAAATTGGATTTCCGTCATGAACCAAGGCAAAAGATAGTCCTTACCGAATTCGAGACAATCTAGCCTACCATGTCTCAGGAACAGCCGCAACTGCCCCCTGGATCGTCAGGGCCGGTCCACCGATGTGGATTATTATACCTGAACAATACGTCTCCCCGCCCTTTGGGGCGCAAACGAGCCAACGAATGACTCCATCGGACCCGGATCGTCCGATCAAACCGAGGCGCCTCGCAACAGCATCAACCACATAGGTGAAAAGTATATAAATGTCAAGGCTGGTAGGTCACTGACACCACCCTAGCTAGAAAGAAACGCATGTCCTCCCTGAGGTCCTTCCTCCCGTTTTAGGTTCATACCGGGGTGTGAGGCTCGTGAATTTACGTTATACACAAAGCTACGCCACACAGGCGGTGCTTTGATCATCACCACAAGACTTTGCTTTTCAACAGAAGCCCTGATCACTGCACCTTAGCATGCCACACAGGCAATTCACACCGTGCAACTGATGGCTATCAATCACACAGAACAAATTCCAATGTCGGACACACAGTCCATTTACAAGTCCATTCTAGGTCTGAACGAAACCGGAGGCACTAAATACCTCGCAAACCCTTCGATCAACACGTATGTCTGAACGATCACCACTCATTATCCATATTTCGGGATGCCTCCCAATCAGGACCTCGGTTACCATCCAAACGAGGTGAAGATCTCCGGTCTTCGACCACCGTCTTCATCTTCGACTTTCAATCGTCGGTCAATTATTTGAAATGAGAATTAACTCGGCCTTCTCAAATAATTCACGTATATTTAGAATTTCAAATCAATTTATTTCAATGGTTAAATTATTCGACAACACCAATATTGTTCTTCAATGTAATTTTCACACCAAACACATTCAACCATCAAAAGCCACACAAATCAAGCAAATTTCAGTTTATTTCCATTCCATATCGCTTAGGATATTTTATAACTATTTATCGCTATTTTTATTTATTTTAAAATAGCCCATTTATTCAAAACGACGCTTCGGGCCATAACGCGGCCGTGGCGTTGTTTTTCTTCAGATTTGATTTACACTTATCTGAAAATCTAACCATTGGATCTTCACAAAATTTACATCATTAGAAAGGTCTTTTCAAAACGAATCCAACGGTTCTAGTTTCGGGAAAATCCGACGGTCGGATCTCCCGGTACACTCGTTTGAAATTTCGATTTCAAAATACGAACTGCAGCGTCGTTATTCGATTAAATATAATTATATTTATATATATAAATAAATATAATCGTTTCTGGCGCTGTTTTTCTTCAGATTTGAATTAAACATTCCCGACAATCCAACCGTTGGATTTCTACAAAGTTGGTGCCGTTGGGAAGATATTTCCAAGGCGAACCCGACGGTTGAGGTTTCGGGAAAATCCAATGGCCGGATTTCCCGCACTAGTCGTTTGAAATCACGGTTTCAAAATACGAACTGCACGGCCTCGTTTCGTTTTAATTTTATTTATATTTATATATTTATATAAATATAGTTCATTCAATGATTTCCATATCGTTTTCACTTCAAAAAATTTTCTAACACCTTAAATTTTTGGAAAATTTCGCCATAACCTCCCTTGTACCGGGAGCATCGGGAAATCGCAAATAGCATTCCCGGTCCTTCTAATCTCAAAAAGAAAGAGAAAAAGCCAAGCGGCTAGCCAACAGGCTCATAAAATCATCACCCAAACAAAGCAGTAAATATGTACCTATTTGTCGGGCACAAAATTTTATTCCTCTTCTCTAGCCCCTTTGCTATAACCTGTTCAATAAATATGTATGTACATATATATACAGTTCTTATCATTTATCATTTTCTATTCGACTTCATATTTGATTTCAATTTGGTTTAAAAACACCATTCATTCTAATGTTACATAAATAGGTGCAAATCATTTCATTAGCTAATTAATGAATATTTCGACTCATATATGTTTATTTTGAACAAGTGGCTATTTTTAACACTTCACATTTCAACGATTTATGCATACAATAAAAATGTGATTTTTATTGTAAAAACAACTCATTTCAAAACACTATTTTTCTATATAGTTCCTATAGGTGATAAAAATAAGATTTTTATCCTAAAACAATTTCTTTCAAAACGAGATTACTTTACACAGTTCATATAGTCGATAAAAAGTGATTTTTATTATCAAACGATTTATTTCTAAATATGAATACCATTCAACACATGAATTTCTAATCAACGAATGAATATCAATTCAACACATGAATGTTTTCTACAGTTTCTATATATAGATAAAAATGTGATTTTTATTATCAAACGATTTATTTCAAAATATGAATACCATTCAACACATGAATTTCTAATCAACGAATGAATATCAATTCAACTCATGAATGTTTTCTATAGTTTCTATATATAGATAAAAATGTGATTTTTATTATCAAACGATTCATTTCAAAATATGAATACCATTCAACACATGAATTTCTAATCAACGAATGAATATCAATTCAACACATGAATGTTTTCTATTGTTTCTATATACAGATAAAAATGTGATTTTTATTATCGAACAATCTATTTCAAAATATGAATACCATTCAACACATGAATTTCTAATCAGCGAATGAATATCAATTCAACACATGAATGTTTTCTATTCAATGAATAAATATAGTTTAAGCAAATGAAAATAATTCAAACACACGAATATTATTCAAAATTTCGGCAGCATAACGGCAGGGTAGTTACACCGGGACCGTCCCTAGTACGGCTCCTCGCTCTACCTTAAAACCTCGCGGTTTTTGACAATGAGGATCATGCATCTAGTTCGCACGCAGGCGGCATGTATATATTTATTTCATTTCCACAAACTAATCCTATGTGGTTTCAACCAAATATTTTTCAACCTCAAACGGGTATTTTTCAACCTCAATCAACCAATATCAATCACAAACAATCCCAAACAACCATTCGTTATCAACCAATTATCACAACAATTTCAATCAATAAATATCGTCCATGGTTTGTGGACGAGGGGCGTATATATATATACATATATATATTTATTTATTTATATATAGCAATTCACTTTTACTTCAACACATATATAATATTTTTAAATCAGAAATCTCACCAATAGCTATCCAACTGCACGACACTTCACTTATAGAAATCTTCGCCTTTTGTCGCTTTCGCCCGTATCCTTTACATATGTAAAAATCGAATTTTTACGATGTTATTCAATATATAAAAATCGAATTTTGACTTCGCTATTCAATAAATAAAAATATGATTTTTACTTCGACTTTCAATATATAAAAATCTGATTTTTACTTCGACTTTCAATATATAAAAATATGATTTTTCTTTTTAAAGTTTAAATCTTTTTAAAGTTCATTCTAAAGCTCAAACCCTTTTCTCTTTGAAGTTTAAACCTTTTCCAAAAATCAGTTTTTATATGCTTTTGAAAATCAGTTTTTATTCTTTTTAAAAAAACAGTTTTAATACTAATTAAAAAATCAGTTTTATACTAATTAAAAAAAATCAGTTAAAATAAAATAAAAATACTTACATTCTCTGCGAAGAAGGGGGGGAGGAAAAGAAGGCGTCGGCGCTCGCTTCGAGGTACGGCGGCTTCAGCGTCGAGAACGGGGGGGGGGGGGGGGGGCTTCGTCGGAGCTCGTGCGATCTGGGGGGGGGGCTTCGGGTCTTCGATCGATGGAGGAGGGGTGAAGATGGGCGGCGGCGGCGCTTCAGGGAGGGCGGTCTGTCGATAGTCTTTAGGGTTTTTTTTTTTCCGTTTGGGATTGAAATGAACGGGGAGGGGGGGCCAGAATGAAGGATAAAGGGGAGGGAATTAAAAATATTTTTTTTATTATTTTATTATTTAATTTTTCAAAAGGGTTGACTTTTACATACGACCTCGAAACGAGGCCCACCGCCTATCGTCCATAGCGTTTCACCCCCATTCTGAACACAATGGGATATGTATCGCAAGCTGATTTGATCGTTATAATCAGTTTCCTTTTGAATTTTCATTTAAATCACTATATTGAATTTTAAACGTACATTTCAAATTACCGGGGTCCCATACTAATACTAAAAATTCCCGAAAAATATTTTCTAGCTTCGTATTGCCGATACGGTCCTAACAAAACTAGTTTCGTCGAATTCTGAGACCGTTTGAAAAATGGCCAATTTCCAGTCGATTAAAATCAACTGAAACTGGTCAAACGCATTTTCTTTTGCCACGCTCACATATTGATTCGAAAAATTATGAAATTTGGAATCTAGCAATAACTTGACCCTGCGGATCCAACAAAAGTGGTTTCGTCGAAATCCGAGGTCGTTTGCAAAATGTCCATTTTTAAGGGCCTGACTTCCATAGCGACTATTCAGTATTTTCAACTGGACATATCTTTTGATTCCCGCTATCAAATTTCGATTGGTCGGATTCGTTGGAAAGATATTACCAACTAGATCCTAATGTTTTTGGTTTCACTAAAATCCGGATTGTTTTGCACCCGGTATATTCAATTGAAGTTTGAAATCGAATTATCGAACTACCGCGCTATTTTCAATTCTATATATAATTATAATTAATTATATTCGTTTTCAATTGTCGATTCAAACTCAGTTTTCATCGCCATTATTTAAAATATTTATTTTAAATATTTAAAATCCATTATTTTAGCCAATTTAAAAATTTTAAATTGGTTCAGATTTTCTGGGTCGTTACAATCTCCCCCACTTAAAACTTTTCGTCCCCGAAAAGGAACAAAGTCGAAAGTGGTTTGATAAATCTACAATCACCCAACACAACAACCAATCCAATTGTTTTTAACCTTTTTAACTTTTCAAATATATATCTTTTATATATTCAAAAATTATATTTCTAAAACCAGACTATATATATATAATCACAAATACGTTATTTAAAAACATATTACTCTCGACTCGTTCTGAGGCACTTCTGACCCCATCTCTAACGAGTTGTTCTGATTCTGCTACACTTATACTAGGATACTGCTGATCCTATCTATATGGAGTTACCCGTCCTAGAACACTACTGGTTCTATTTCTGACGAGTTCGTTCGAATGTTATATTCCAGAACTAAGCTTAACCAAAGCTCTGATACCACGATGAAACGACCCGATTTCCCGTTCTGACGGAAACAAGGTTATCTTTGGAATATAACACAGAAACAGATAATAGCAGAACAGAATTAAATAAATACACCAGATAATGAACAACAAAATATACTGGATAAAGTAATCATCAGAGTTACACAGTATACAGGATCTTACTTAGTACAAATACAGTTCAGCTATACATAAATGTCTACAGCGGAAATAAACAAAATATGTACAATAGGAGCTGAACAGCATAAAAAGAAATAAATGATAGAATCCATCTTCAGCTCCAGCTATCCAGAAAGAACCAGCTAAACCTGAATACAAGGCTGCCCGTGTAGAAAAAGGGGCACCCGAGTTTGAAAGTGAAACAAACTACGAGTCAGTCATGGGACTGGTATGAGAAATCCACTCAACACATATATAATTGGCTAATCACAGGACCACGCCACTTTCGTGGAACGGGTTTACTCCATTGGATCGCCAGTGCTTTAAAACAAATCTTTCTTTTAAACATCGCTATGCTCTTTATAAAAATGAAGCCGTTATAAGACTCAGTTCCCATCACACAATGCAACGCAAACCGGAGGATAGAGTTTTTACCTTATAACGGCCAAGATATGTTTGATACGAATAAAACAAAGGCATTTGATATTATTACTAGTGTTTATATGTTTTGAAAACAATTTCAAATCATAACTATCAATCATAGGCGACATGAGCGTCCCATACCACTATGTCGCCAAATATCTATACAATCGAAACCGCATCGTCACGTATTTGGAAATTGGATTTCCGTCATGAACCAAGGCAAAAGATAGTCCTTACCGAATTCGAGACAATCTAGCCTACCATGTCTCAGGAACAGCCGCAACTGCCCCCTGGATCGTCAGGGACGGTCCACCGATGTGGATTATTATACCTGAACAATACGTCTCCCCGCCCTTTGGGGCGCAAACGAGCCAACGAATGACTCCATCGGACCCGGATCGTCCGATCAAACCGAGGCGCCTCGCAACAGCAACAACCACATAGGTGAAAAGTATATAAATGTCAGGGCTGGTAGGTCACTGACACCACCCTAGCTAGAAAGAAACGCATGTCCTCCCTGAGGTCCTTCCTCCCGTTTTAGGTTCATACCGGGGTGTGATGCTCGCGAATTTACGTTATACACATAGCTACGCCAAACAGGCGGTGCTTTGATCATCACCACAAGACTTTGCTTTTCAACAGAAGCCCTGATCACTGCACCTTAGCATGCCACACAGGCAATTCACACCGTGCAACTGATGGCTATCAATCACACAGAACAAATTCCAATGTCGGACACACAGTCCATTTACAAGTCCGTTCTAGGTCTGAACGAAACCGGAGGCACTAAATACCTCGCAAACCCTTCGATCAAAACGTACGTCTGAACGATCACCACTCATTATCCATATTTCGGGATGCCTCCCAATCAGGACCTCGGTTACCATCCAAACGAGGTGAAGATCTCCGGTCTTCGACCACCGTCTTCGTCTTCGACTTTCAATCGTCGGTCAATTATTTGAAATTAGAATTAACTCGGCCTTCTCAAATAATTCACGTATATTTAGAATTTCAAATCAATTTATTTCAATGGTTAAATTATTCGACAACACCAATATTGTTCTTTAATGTAATTTTCACACCAAACACATTCAACCATCAAAAGCCACACAAATCAAGCAAATTTCAGTTTATTTCCATTCCATATCGCTTAGGATATTTTATAACTATTTATCGCTATTTTTATTTATTTTAAAATAGCCCATTTATTCAAAATGACGCTTCGGGCCATAACGCGGCCATGGCGCTGGTTTTCTTCAGATTTGATTTACACTTATCTGTAAATCTAACCGTTGGATCTTCACGAAATTTACATCATTAGAAAGGTCTTTTCAAAACGAATCCAACGGTTCCAGTTTCGGGAAAATCCGACGGTCGGATCTCCCGGTACACTCGTTTGAAATTTCGATTTCAAAATACGAACTGCAGCGTCGTTATTCGATTAAATATAATTATATTTATATATATAAATAAATATAATCGTTTCTGACGTTGTTTTTCTTCAGATTTGAATTAAACATTCCCGACAATCCAACCGTTGGATTTCTACAAAGTTGGTGCCGTTGGGAAGATATTTCCAAGGCGAACCCGACGGTTGAGGTTTCGGGAAAATCCAATGGCCGGATTTCCCGCACTAGTCGTTTGAAATCACGGTTTCAAAATACGAACTGCACGGCCTCGTTTCGTTTTAATTTTATTTATATTTATATATTTATATAAATATAGTTCATTCAATGATTTCCATATCGTTTTCACTTCAAAAAATTTTCTAACACCTTAAATTTTTGGAAAATTTCGCCATAACCTCCCCTGTACCAGGAGCATCGGGAAATCGCAAATAGCGTTCCCGGTCCTTCTAATCTCAAAAAGAAAAAGAAAAAGCCAAGCGGCTAGCCAACAGGCTCATAAAATCATCACCCAAACAAAGCAGTAAATATGTACCTATTTGTCGGGCACAAAATTTTATTCCTCTTCTCTAGCCCCTTTGCTATAAGCTGTTCAATAAATATGTATGTACATATATATACAGTTCTTATCATTTATCATTTTCTATTCGACTTCATATTTGATTTCAATTTGGTTTAAAAACACCATTCATTCTAATGTTACATAAATAGGTGCAAATCATTTCATTAGCTAATTAATGAATATTTCGACTCATATATGTTTATTTTGAACAAGTGGCTATTTTTAACACTTCACATTTCAACGATTTATGCATACAATAAAAATGTGATTTTTATTGTAAAAACAACTCATTTCAAAACACTATTTTTCTATATAGTTCCTATAGGTGATAAAAATAAGATTTTTATCCTAAAACAATTTCTTTCAAAACAATATTATTTTACACAGTTCATATAGTCGATAAAAGGTGATTTTTATTATCAAACGATTTATTTCTAAATATGAATACCATTCAACACATGAATTTCTAATCAACGAATGAATATCAATTCAACACATGAATGTTTTCTATAGTTTCTATATATAGATAAAAATGTGATTTTTATTATCAAACGATTTATTTCAAAATATGAATACCATTCAACACATGAATTTCTAATCAACGAATGAATATCAATTCAACACATGAATGTTTTCTATAGTTTCTATATATAGATAAAAATGTGATTTTTATTATCAAACGATTCATTTCAAAATATGAATACCATTCAACACATGAATTTCTAATCAACGAATGAATATCAATTCAACACATGAATGTTTTCTATTGTTTCTATATACAGATAAAAATGTGATTTTTATTATCGAACAATCTATTTCAAAATATGAATACCATTCAACACATGAATTTCTAATCAGCGAATGAATATCAATTCAACACATGAATGTTTTCTATTCAATGAATAAATATAGTTTAAGCAAATGAAAATAATTCAAACACACGAATATTATTCAAAATTTCGGCAGCATAACGGCAGGGTAGTTACACCGGGACCGTCCCTAGTACGGCTCCTCGCTCTACCTTAAAACCTCGCGGTTTTTTACAATGGGGATCATGCATCTAGTTCGCACGCAGGCGGCATGTATATATTTATTTCATTTCCACAAACTAATCCTATGTGGTTTCAACCAAATATTTTTCAACCTCATACGGGTATTTTTCAACCTCAATCAACCAATATCAATCACAAACAATCCCAAACAACCATTCGTTATCAACCAATTATCACAACAATTTCAATCAATAAATATCGTCCATGGTTTGTGGACGAGGGGCGTATATATATATATATATTTATTTATTTATTTATATATATATAGCAATTCACTTTTACTTCAACACATATATAATATTTTTAAATCAGAAATCTCACCAATAGCTATCCAACTGCACGACACTTCACTTATAGAAATCTTCGCCTTTTGTCGCTTTCGCCCGTATCCTTTACATATGTAAAAATCGAATTTTTACGATGTTATTCAGTATATAAAAATCGAATTTTGACTTCGCTATTCAATAAATAAAAATATGATTTTTACTTCGAGTTTCAATATATAAAAATCTGATTTTTACTTCGACTTTCAGTATATAAAAATATGATTTTTCTTTTTAAATTTAAATCTTTTTAAAGTTCATTCTAAAGCTCAAACCCTTTTCTCTTTGAAGTTTAAACCTTTTCCAAAAATCAGTTTTTATATGCTTTTGAAAATCAGTTTTTATTCTTTTTAAAAAAACAGTTTTAATACTAATTAAAAAATCAGTTTTATACTAATTAAAAAAAATCAGTTAAAATAAAATAAAAATACTTACATTCTCTGCGAAGAAGAGGGGGGGAGGAAAAGAAGGCGTCGGCGCTCGCTTCGAGGTACGGCGGCTTCAGCGTCGAGAACGGGGGGGGGGCTTCGTCGGAGCTCGTGCGATCTGGGGGGGGGGGGGCTTCGGGTCTTCGATCGATGGAGGGGGGGTGAAGATGGGCGGCGGCGGCGCTTCGGGGGGGGGGGGGGCGGTCTGTCGATAGTCTTTAGGGTTTTTTTTTTCTTTTCGTTTGGGATTGAAATGAACGGGGAGGGGGGGCCAGAACGAAGGATAAAGGGGAGGGAATTAAAAATATTTTTTATTATTATTTTATTATTTAATTTTTCAAAAGGGTTGACTTTTACATACGACCTCGAAACGAGGCCCACCGCCTGTCGTCCATAGCGTTTCACCCCCATTCTGAACACAATGGGATATGTATCGCAAGCTGATTTGATCGTTATAATCAGTTTCCTTTTGAATTTTCATTTAAATCACTATATTGAATTTTAAACGTACATTTCAAATTACCGGGGTCCCATACTAATACTAAAAATTCCCGAAAAATATTTTCTAGCTTCGTATTGCCGATACGGTCCTAACAAAACTAGTTTCGTCGAATTCTGAGGCCGTTTGAAAAATGGCCAATTTCCAGTCGATTAAAATCAACTGAAACTGGTCAAACGCGTTTTCTTTTTCCACGCTCACATATTGATTCGAAAAATTATGAAATTTGGAATCTAGCAATAACTTGACCCTGCGGATCCAACAAAAGTGGTTTCGTCGAAATCCGAGGTCGTTTGCAAAATGTCCATTTTTAAGGGCCTGAATTCCATAGCGACTATTCAGTATTTTCAACTGGACATATCTTTTGATTCCCGCTATCAAATTTCGATTGGTCGGATTCGTTGGAAAGATATTACCAACTAGATCCTAATGTTTTTGGTTTCACTAAAATCCGGATTGTTTTGCACCCGGTATATTCAATTGAAGTTTGAAATCGAATTATCGAACTACCGCGCTATTTTCAATTCTATATATAATTATAATTAATTATATTCGTTTTCAATTGTCGATTCAAACTCAGTTTTCATCGCCATTATTTAAAATATTTATTTTAAATATTTAAAATCCATTATTTTAGCCAATTTAAAATTTTTAAATTGGTTCAGATTTTCTGGGTCGTTACACATTCCTGATTTATTTTACTTCCATTAGAAATTCTATATTCGAGTTCCATTTCATTTCTATTTCAATTCTATATTCAAATTTTCATTTCACTTCTGTTGAATTCTATTATTCACATTCCTTTTAAATCTCCATTTGAATTTCTATTCAAATCTATTTTCCAACTTAATTTGAATTTCTATATTCAAATCTATTACAATTCTATTTGAATTTTATATTCAAAATCTATTCAAATGCTATATTTGAATTTCCTTTATTTTTCTATATTCAAATTCTATATTTGAACTCCATTTGAATTACATATTCAAATTCAATAGTTTAAATTCCATTTGAATTCTCTATTCAAATTCCATATTTATTCTATTTGAATTTCAATTATTCAAACTCCAGTTTAATTCTATTATTCAAATTCTATTTAAATCCACTTATTTAAAATCTATTTAAAAATTCAAATTCTTTTTTAAAATCCCATTTGAATATCTATATTCAAATTCTATATTTAAACTTCATTTGAATTCTATTTTCAAATCTCTATATTTTTAAATTTCATTTGAACTTTCTTTATTCAAATCCATTTGAATTCCTTTGAATTCAAAATTCCATTTGAATTCTTTTAAATTCAAATTCTATTTTAATTTCTTTGAATTCAAATTCTATTTCAATTCTTTTGAATTCAAATTCTATTTCAATTCCTTTGAAATAGATATTTCTACTTTGGAAAAATAGTTTTTTCCCTTTTTCAAATTTAAACTTATAATTTATAAATTCTCTTCTCTTCATTTATAAACTTCATTTACACAAGAACTATTTATAAACTTCGTTTATAAAGGAATCACTCGTTTTTTTTTAAAACAAGTTTTATATTTCAAATCTATTTAAATTTCAAATTCTATTTAAAAACAGAATTTTCCCTTTAAATCTCAAATATCCTTTCCACGATATTTAAATAAATTAACACTTAGCCCAGTGATATTTAAAACAATCAAATCATCCAATTTTCAATCATTTGATTTCTAGCATGTCATATATGAATATATGAAATCTAGTTGGATTCCTCCAACCTGTTTTCCTGCATCCACAGACGTTAGTCAACATAATAATACCCATCCTGCTTCGTGATAGGATTTCGCGGTATAAAAGGGGATCCACTTATATACGTGGGCGTAGGGTCATCCGCTAATGATACTGCGAGCATCCGCTAACGATACTGCGGGAACAATCCAATCACCCAACCAATATATATATATATATATATATATATATATATATATATATATAATAGCCAACCCTAAATTACTAATATTTTTAAATCAACCAGAAAGCATTTCAAACAAGCATCAAAAAATTATTTTTAACGAATACAAATAATTCTAAATAAAAGGTAAGTGAGATTTACTCACCTTTTATTTTAATTTTCTGAATACCCTGTTAATTCCCATATCTTCGCGGTTACACATCTATATGACTCGTCTCAATGAATCCATCACCTACGATCATTTGATTTTTATTTAACGATTAAACGATTATTCGATTTAAATTACTACTAGCATAAATAAACTATTCTATATATTTTAAATTTCTAAAAATGAATACCTCGCTGCTCAACTAATTCACGAAGGTAACTTAGAAATCGATGGGTCGATTCCTACTGCAACCATCCTGAATAACTGCCTCACCTTACTTTGGAAATTCATCGAACACCACCCCTGTCGATCTACATTTCATTTCTAAACCATAGTTCCTGTCCTGCTAATGCTGCACTGCTACTGTTATCCCACAGCCTCCAAACATAGTTCAAATTTCACACTAGTCCATTACCGAACCCAAATCACTCTCTGTTCATCACCCTATCGCACCCACTCTCACAGACATACCTCCTCCATCCTCCACTCCTGCAATCAGTCCATCAACGCCAAATCAAACCACCCAGTTGGGTTTAGTTCGAACTCCAATTCACTTCTTTGTCCCCGATCCATACTCGAACAACCGAGATCGCAGCACCCATACATCACCAACTGAGCTCCCATCCTCCCAAATGAACAGGTCCGAACCACCCTTGTCGAACCCCAAATCACCATCGCAACTTAATTCGAACCCATCCCCACATTCATAGTCCCCCAATTCAACATCGCGACTTCCATTTCGGTGCCAAAATTGAACTGGAGTTCGAACCTTAGCTTAATCCATAACTGAGTCCCCCCTTCCTCTCTATATGCTAGTATCGGTTTCGAGCTCCAGGAAATTTATCGGATCCTTATCGTAATCGTCGCTTAGCCGAGGTCAAGTCTCAGGGTATTGGGAGGTTGTATTTTGGGGTCTCGATAGTGGTTAGACGTCAGCAGGGTGAATATCGGTATCAATGAAGGAAGAGGGAAGAAAGAAACGAGTCCGACATTTCCTTTTTGAGACTTTTAGATTTGGATTTGTTGAGGAAATGGGAAGGCGAGGGTCCTGATATATACAAGTGGTAGGGAGGCAGAAAGTACATGCTAATAAATTCACGTTTGGCTTTGTACATGGCAAAATCTTTTAAAGAATTTAGAAAGATTTCGATTTCAATTTTAAATATAATTTAATTTAATTTGATTTGACTTAAAGAGATTTTCACTTTATTTTAAACAGATATTGATTTGATTTCGATCTTATCCACAATCAAATATTTCGGGGTCCGTTATTGAAATCACGAACCGCTATTCTAGCGTACCGACCGACATTTCAATGTAATAACCCTATTCTGAACTCAACAGTAAATATACTGGAATTTAATTTCAACATATATACCATATTAAATTAATATAATATAAATTTAAATTCGAAAACCACAAATTCTTTGAAATAAATTATTATTATTATCGTTTATGTTCAGACAGAACTGACACTGATCATTTGAATCATTTCGATTCAGTTTTGATTTCGATTTCAATATATTTCGTATTACGATAATTATATGTATTCGAAATAAATCGTATATCGATTAAAATTCGATAATTCAATATAAAAATTCTTTTAAATTATCAACTGAATATTTTAAAACAATATTAAATATTTAAAATAAACTGACAAAAATCCGGGTCATTATATTCTTCCCCCCTTAAAATAATTTCGTCCTCGAAATTGCTAAGGTAGGAAAAATGGTTCAACCCTATGTACTTTTCAAAACCCACTTATGTTGAAACTCAATTCCTCATATTTCAACAAATTTCAATCCCAACCAAACTTTTTGGTTTGCAATCATGTGCATTCAAATTGAATCTAAATCAATTTATCCACTTCAATCCATTTAACTAAAGTTAAATTTTTAATTACAGAATTCAAATTCCTGGGTTTTCCTTTCAAATCCTTCTAAAATTACATAAACATATACATATATTTATAATCCTTTCAAATTCAAAATATTTGAATTTTCCAACTAAATTTGTTTTCTTCCAGACAAATTCCCATCAAAACTTTTCTAAGGTTGCAATCTGTCACTTAGAACCCGAAAATGAACACTGATGATGTCGCGATCATCATCAGAATTATTTCCCAGCCACTGAAGTGAGTTCAGTGCTTCATCACTTTTAAAATCCATCTAAAAAGATTTTAAATCAAAGACCTTTCAAAACAAAGTCATATTATTTTAATATACTTTGAAAAATATTTTCCAACTTCCCAGGATTTTAAAATTCCAAATTCTGGTTTGAATTAAATTTTAACTCATCTCATTTTTATATTTCATTCATATACAAATTCTATTTGGTTCTATCTAACCATTTCATTTCTTATAATCTTATTTGATTATAATAATAACAACCAACACATCCATATATTCTAATAATTTCAAAAATTATTCTTTCTATATCAAAATAGAATTTTGGGTAAATAATTTCATTCACCTACTTTAAAACAATATCGTGTTCAATCTTCTGTTCAAGTATTTACAAACTCTTATCGATGTCGTGGCGTCCCACGATTCGACCAGAATTCATAAATAGCTCAACAGACTAGCCAACACAATATAAAACAGTTTTTATATCAATTAACAAATACGCTCTCTCATATATATACACACTCCACTCATTCTAGGGTACTACTGACCCTATCTCTAATGAGCACATCCCACCGAAGCCTCGGTATTCGCTCAACCTAAGCTCTGATACCAACTATAAAGGCCCACAAATCTGTACTATCTGAGTTGACTAATAACACCACACGTCCAACCCAAATTGCACTGAAATACGAATCAATATTAGAAAAAAGTTAGAGGATGAGAAATAGAAAGAAAGAAATTTTAGAACAGAAGAAAACAGAGAAGACAAATCTCATAGCGGAACGAATAAAATATATTATATAATATAACTTTTTGAAATACAAAATTTTCACTGTATAACATACAGTTATCAGAGTACAACACTTACAACACAGTGGAAATAAAATGCTATATATCTAACACTGAAGCCTCCTGCTCCAAGCTCCTCCAAAGTGAATCTGTAAAATCCCGACTACTTGACTGCCCGTACAAATTTGGGCACCGAAGAGTTTACGGAAAACAAAACAAAATAAACTCTGGGTCAGTCATGGGACTGGTGTGAGTAAACTCCAACCATTTGTTTAACTTTAAAACTCCTTTCGAAAGGAAAGATAATAGTAAGACCAAACCACACATAAACATGGACGGTTTTTATCTTACTATAACCCAAAACATTTTGATATAAAATCCAGTGATATTATAATAATGTCTACATCAAATAAATAACCAAATAGTAGAACGCTTGCATCTCACGCTCTACATATATAGTATAAAATCAAAAACCGCAGGGCTCTTATTGGAGATTGGATTCCAACTATGACAAGGTATGGAACCACCTTCCGATAAGTGTACTCTAGAGGTGATACACTGGGGTTCAACAAGAACATCTTGCAACTCGGCCTACACATGACCGACCGCTCATTTCGCTTGAGTGTATCGAATGTATATCACCAACGGTTGGGATCAGCAACCTTCTCCCGAATGGGACAGCATCGAATAAAATAAGGAATTTAATGAATCTCTAGATAGGTGATTATACACCCTAATGGGAGCGACCCACATAGCCATGCTGCATCCCCGATTTTTGTCATTTCACGGTTGTTGAGGCCTGAGGCTACGATTACTTATCATTCATTGATAGCGCAATCACTTTGAATGCCACATTGTCAGATCCGTTAATCACTAATTGATTTGCACAAATATTCTGGATGTTATGCTAAGGGAGTAAATCTGTTGCAACCATATATATTTATACAGACCAACATATTCGATCATTGGAAATATTTTGTCAGGTATTCGTCCATATACGTTCGTTCTGGGATTGAACAAAACCGAAGGCACAATTTCTATTAATAGAAAAAGCCCTTGCACTTTACTCCATCTTCGATTATCTTCATATAATCTGATCTGCAACGCTACTGCCAATACAGAGTGGTTCGCGGATAATAATCCAACCAGTCTCTCCATATTGACAACGATGGTCAAAACTTCGATAGTCTGTGATTTAACTATCGAATAAAACAAGTGTTTCGATAGTCGATGATTTAACTATCGAAGGAAACCAAGTGTTCATTCAACATATCAATCAAATCACTGGGCACTTTAATTAATATTTCATTAATAAAATCACTTTTCCATTTCCCTATCAATTTTTGTTAACCCAATATTTTCAATAATCATCTTGGCCTCTTATGCCATTTGGAAAAAAAACATTTCCATATATCACCCTCTATTATTTTCTATAGTTAGAAAATATATTCTATTCGCAATTGAAAACATTTTCAATCACTTATCTCTTTCCCGACTACTTTAATTATACTCAGGGAATATTTAATTTTATATTTTGAAAATTCCATCACTTGGGTTAAAACAAATGTTGTATAAAACATCGTTACAACAACCCAAATTATTTTATTCAACTAACTCTTTTCAAACACTTCTCTTCGAGGCTGGATCCTGCTATTCATCAATTAAAAATGAAATCAATCAAGTTGGGGTAAAATTACTTCTCATACCTTGACTGAAAACATCCTCAACTTCAAAACGGCAAAACCACTTACCTCGAATAAACACACTATAAAACCAAATTATTCATTTTTAAAACATGTATATAGTTCCCTTTCTATTTCTAATTTATAGATTTCCCTTTTTGTTTACAATATTCTATTATTTTATTTCGTTTCCTTATCGAATTCTATATATATCGATACATTGATTTTTAACTATCAAATTATCTTAAAATTATTTTAACTCCTTAAATTTCCGGAAAATTTCGCCATAACCTCCCCTGCACCGGGAGCTTCGGGATATTTCAAATAGCCTCCCATGACCTTCACCAATCCAAAAGAAAAAGAAAAAGCCAGGGGCTTGCCGATACGGTGCATAAAAACCTCATATATGAAATTAAACATGTACCTTTTTGTCGGGCACATCAATTAAAATCTTCATATACTTCATCCCATACCTGTCTAACACATGCTCACCTGTTTTCAATTCTGTTTCAACTCAAGTCAATTGTCTTAACTAAATTTACTAATTTATTTTTTTGTTAGCTCCTTTGCTTATTTCACTGCTTATTTGAACATAACACATTCAAATATATTTTAATCTATTCATGAACCCCATCTAATTCCATTTCAACTCGAGTTACATATTCGATTTCGAATATAAATTTTCAAATCTCTTTCACTTATTCAACGGCCCATTTCAATTCAAATCCCGATTTAACTATTTATCTTTCAAACTAGTTAAACCTATTTAATAATTAAAAATCTGATTTTTATTCAAAAAATCATTTCAATTACTTCACTGGAGTTCATATTTATTTTATATTTCCAGTCCGGGTTTTTCTAATGGCAAATTCAGATTCTATTTCTTTAAAAATCCTTTTATTTCTATAAATAAACCGTTATGGTTTTTAAACGATTATGGCGCTGTTTTTCTGAAAATTTGACTTTGACATAACTCAAAATCTATACGACGAAATCCAGATTTTTCTCTTTCATTAAAAAACTACTATCAAGTCGGTCCTGATGTTTCTTGTTTCAAAGAATTCCGACTTCAATTGAGCTCTGTATACCCAATTGAAGTTTAAATCGCCAATTTACGAACTGCAGCGCTGCGGCGAGTTTGTTTTAATTATATTTATATATATAAACGTTTAAAACTTCGTTAAAATGAACTCAACTCCATTCTGATATATTTTTAATATATATCAAGTCCATTTCAACATAATATTCCTGATCTATTTTACTTCCATTAGAAATTCTATATTCGAATTCCATTTCATTTCTATTTGAATTCTATATTCAAATTTTCATTTCACTTCTGTTGAATTCTATTATTCACATTCCTTTTAAATCTCCATTTGAATTTCTATTCAAATCTATTTTCCAACTTCATTTGAATTTCTATATTCAAATCTATTTCAATTCTATTTGAATTTTATATTCAAAATCTATACAAATGCTATATTTATATTTCCTTTATTTTTCTATATTCAAATTCTATATTTGAACTCCATTTGAATTACATATTCAAATTCCATAGTTTAAATTCCATTTGAATTCTCTATTCAAATTCCATATTTATTCTATTTGAATTTCAAATATTCAAACTCCAATTTAATTCTATTATTCAAATTCTATTTAAATCCTCTTATTCAAAATCTATTTAAAAATTAAAATTATATTTTAAAATCCCATTTGAATATCTATATTCAAATTCTATATTTAAACTTCATTTTAATTCTATTTTCAAATCTCTATATTTTTAAATTTCATTTGAACTTTCTTTATTCAAATCCATTTGAATTCCTTTGAATTCAAAATTCCATTTGAATTCTTTTAAATTCAAATTCTATTTTAATTTCTTTGAATTCAAATTCTATTTCAATTCCTTTGAATTCAAATTCTATTTCAATTCCTTTGAAATAGATATTTCTACTTTGGAGAAATAGTTTTTCCCCTTTTTCAAATTTAAACTTATAATTTATAAATTCTCTTCTCTTCATTTATAAACTTCATTTACACAAGAACTATTTATAAACTTCGTTTATAAAGGAATCACTTTTTTTTTTTGTTTTTTTTTGTTTTTTTTTAAAACAAGTTTTATATTTCAAATCTATTTAAATTTCAAATTCTATTTAAAAATAGAATTTTCCCTTTAAATCTCAAATATCCTTTCCACGATATTTAAATAAATTAACACTTAGCCCAGTGATATTTAAAACAATCAAATCATCCAATTTTCAATCATTTGATTTCTAACATGTCATATATGAATATATGAAATCAAGCAAACAAACAAACAGATAATATATTTTTGAGGAATCCAGTTGGATTCCTCCAACCTGTTTTCCTGCATCCACGGACGTTAGTCAACATAATAATACCCATCCTGCTTCGTGGCAGGATATTGCGGTATAAAAGGGGATCCACTTATATACGTGGGCGTAGGGTCATCCGCTAATGATACTGCGGGCATCCGCTAATGATACTGCGGGAACAATCCAATCACCCAACCAATATATATATATATATATATATATATATATAATAGCCAACCCTAAATAACTAATATTTTTAAATCAACCAGAAAGCATTTCAAACAAGCATCAAACAATTATTTTTAACGAATAAAAATAATTCTAAATAAAAGGTGAGTGAGATTTACTCACCTTGTATTTAAATTTTCCGTATACCTTGTTAATTCCCATATCTTCGCGGTTACACATCTATATGACTCGTCTCAATGAATGCATCACCTATGATCATTTGATTTTTATTTAACAATTAAATGATTATTCGGTTTAAATTACTACTAGCATAAATAAACTATTATATATATTTTAAATTTCTAAAAATGAATACCTCGCTGCTCGACTAATTCACGAAGGCAACATAGAAATCGATGGGTCCATTCCTACCGCAACCAGCCTGAATAACTGCCTCACCTTACTTTGGAAATTCTTCGAACACCACCCTGTCGATCTACATTTCATTTCTAAACCATAGTTCCTGTCCTGCTAATGATGCACTGCTACTGTTATCCCACTGCCTCCAAACACAGTTCAAATTTCACATTAGTCCATTACCGAACCCAAATCACTCTCTATTCATCACCCTATCGCACCCACTCCCACAGACAGACCTCCTCCATCCTCCACTCCTGCAATCAGTCCATCAACGCCAAATCAAACCACCCAGTTGGGTTTAGTTCGAACTCCAATTCACTGCTTTGTCCCCTATCCATACTCAAACAACCGAGATCACAACACCCATACATCGCCAACTGAGCTCCCATCCTCCCAAAAGAACAGGTCCGAACCCCCCCCCATGTCGAACCCCAAATCACCATCGCAACTTAATTCGAACCCGTCCCCAGATTCGTAGTCCCCCAATTCAACATCGTGACTTCCATTTCAGTGCCAAAATCGAACTGGAGTTCGAACCTTAGCTTAATCCATAACTGAGTCCCCCCTTCCTCTCTATATGCTAGCGCCGGTTTCGAGCTCCAGGAAATTTATCGGATCCTTATCGCGAGCGTCACTTAGCCGAGGTCAAGTCTCAGGGTATTGGGAGGTTGTATTTTGGGGTCTCGATAGTGGTTAGACGTCAGCAGGGTGAATGTCGATATCAATGAAGGAAGAGGGAAGAAACAAACGAGGCCGACATTTCCTTTTTGAGACTTTTAGATTTGGATTTGTTGAGGAAATGGGAAGGCGAGGGTCCTGATATATACAAGTGGTAGGGAGGCAGGAAGTACATGCTAATAAATTCACGGTTGGCTTTGTACATGGCAAAATCTTTTAAAGAATTTAGAAATATTTCGATTTCGATTTTAAATATAATTTAATTTAATTTGATTTGACTTAAAGAGATTTTCACTTTATTTTAAACAGATATTGATTTGATTTCGATCTTATCCACAATCAAATATTTCGAGGTCCGTTATTGAAATCACGAACCGCTATTCTAGCGTACCGACCGACATTTCAATGTAATAACCCTATTCAGAACTCAACAGTAAATATACTGGAATTTAATTTCAACATATATACCATATTAAATTAATATAATATAAATTTAAATTCGAAAACCACAAATTCTTTGAAATAAACTATTATTATTATCGTTCATGTTCAGACAGAACTGACACTGATCATTTGAATCATTTCGATTCAGTTTTGATTTCGATTTCAATATATTTCGTATCACGATAATTATATGTATTCAAAATAAATCGTATATCGATTATAAATCGATAATTCAACATAAAAATTCTTTTAAATTATCAACTGAATATTTTAAAACAATATTAAATATTTAAAATAAACTGACAAAAATCCGGGTCGTTACATCTTTGTTGCATAACTTTTTGACCTCCAATCCGAGAATGCATGTAGGAGATCGTCTAACCGTGTCATTTCATTCTACTTCCACTTATTTGAGTGTGCTCGGCTCCACCACTTCCGTTGTATCATGTAAACACTTACGCAAATGCGAAACGTGAAACACGTCATGAACACCATTGAGCTTCTCTGGCAACTTTACTCTATACGCCATCTGCCCAATCCTCTCTCTGTAACTGGAAAGGGTCCTACGAACCTTGGTGCCAACTTCCCTACTAATCCAAAACGGACTACGTTCCTCAACGGTGACACCTTAATAAAAACCATGTCCCTAACATCGAACTTAAGATCGGTTCATCTCTTATCAGCATATGACTTATGTCGGTCCTGCGCCGTCTTCATTCGCCGTCGAATCAAGTCTATCTTCTCCAAAGTCTCCCTAATCATGTCAGGTCCAAGCAAAACTTTATCCGTAGATTCCCACCAACAAGTAGGTGATCGGCATGGTCGTCCATAAAGAGCCTCAAAAGGTGCCATGCCAATGCTAGCCTGAAAGCTGTTATTATAGGTGAACTCCACTAATGGGAGATGTTCTTCCCATGTTCCTCCAAAGTCTTAGATGCATAGCCTCAAAAGATCTTCTGGAACCCGATTTACTCTCTCGGTCTAGCCGTCTGTCTGAGGGTGGTAAGCGGTACTTAAGCACAATTGTGTTCCAACCGCCTCTTGTAAGCTCTTCCAAAACTCGCTAGAGAAAATGGGATCTCTATCGCTCACAATGTTAGAGGGTATGCCGTGCAGATGAACTATCTCTCGAAGGTAAACAGATGCTAACCATGCGGCGGTCCTCCTACTTTTAACAGGAATAAAATGGGCACTTTTGGTAAGTCTGTCTACAACTACCCAAATCCCCGTATTATCCTTCCTTGATCTTGGCAACCCGTCTACAAAATCCATGGAAACACTTTCCCATTTCCACAGTGGAATCTCTAAAGTGTGGAGCAAACCACCGGGCTTTTTTTGCTCCGCCTTGACTTGTTGGCACACTAAGCATCTAGAAACGAACTCAGCCACGTCCTTTTTCATTCTGGCCCAAAAGAAAACTCGCTTCATATCCCTATACATCTTGTCACCACCGGGATGTTTGGTCATCTTAAAGCGATGTGAGTCTTCAAGAATTGTCTTCCTCAAGCTCTCGTCTCGTGGCACGCAAAGTCTCCCATCTCTACGCAACCAGCCTCTCTCATGTATAGCATATCTATTAAGATGACTCGAAGACTCCCCTCCTATAAGCTTGCCTACTATCTCAGCCAACTGTGGGTCATCTCACTGTGCCTCTCCAATCCGACCTAAGAGTGTAGGTTGTACCTCTAGCGATGCCAACAATCCGGGTACATAATCGACAGAGGGTCTGAAGTTAAAGGTAGATATATACTCCAAACTCTGCCGCTCTATGAATAAAGGATTCAAAGTCAACCTCTTTCTACTTAAGGCGTCAGCTAAAACGTTACCCTTGCCGGGGGTATATGCGATCTCAAAACCGTAGGATGCCAAAAACTCCATACATCTCTGTTGCCTCAAGTTTAGATCTTTCTAAGAGAACAAGTACTTTAGCAACTTATGGTCTGTATACAACTCAAACTTTTCACCAAGCAAATAATGACGCCATGACTTAAGTACAAAAACTATGGCAGCCAACTCTAAGTCGTGGGTAGGGTAATTCTTCTCGTAGACTTTCAACTGCCTTCCACCATAGCGTATTACCCTTCCCTCTTGCATTAAAACTGCGCCAAGCCTTGTCCCGCAAGCATCGGTATATACTGTGAACGACTTACTCCCATCTGGCAAAACTAAAACTGGAGCTTTCGTCAAAGCCCTCTTCAAACGTTGGAAAGCATCGTCACAGTCAACATCCCAAGAAAAAGTCAAGTTCTTCTTCGTTAACCGAGTAAATGGGGCTGATATCATCGCGAAGTCCTTAATGAACTTCCTATAATAACCAACTAGCCCTAAAAAGCTTCTTACTTCTGTTGCGTTCTTAGGAATCTTCCAATCTTGGATAGCCACCACCATTGCGGGATCCACAGCTATCCCTTCCTTAGAGACCACGTGTCCTAAGAACCTCACTTCTTTTCTCCAAAAATGGCATTTGGAGAACTTAGCTTTGAGTTGATGCGCTCATAGGATCTCTAAGAATTCCCTAAGATGTAGGGCATGCTCTTCCTCGCTTCAAGAGAAAACCAAGATATCGTCCACAAAGACTACCACAAACTTTTTTAGAAACTCCCTAAACACCCTACTCATTAAGTCAACGAAGTATGCGGGTGAATTCGTCAAACCAAAAGGCATGACAAGCCACACAAAGAAACCATAAGGAGTTCGAAATGCAGTCTTATCTATGCTGTCTTCAGCCACCCTTAGCTGATGAAATCATGTAGCCAAATCCAGCTAAGAGAAAACTGAAGCACCAACCAACTGATCGAATAAATCATCTATCCTCGGCAATGGGTGTCTGTTCTTCTTTGTGAGCTTATTCAGCTCTCTATAGTCCACACACAATCTAAGTGAACCATCAACCTTTGTAGCAAAAACAACTGGAGCACTCCATTCCGAAATACTTCTTCATATGAACCCCTTCTCAAACAACACTTTCACTTGCTTACTGAGTTCTCTTCTCTCCCTCGGAGCCATGTGGCGCACTGGTAATGCAACAGGCTTTGCATTATCTACTAGGTATATTCGAAAGTCTATCTCGCGCCTCGGGGGTAAACCCCGAACTTCATCAAAGACGTCACCATATTCACGGACCACACGAACGGATTCCAAGTCATCATTGGATGCGTCAAGAGATTCTAGGTTGCTAAGCATCACCGGACCTCTGGGGTCACAAAAAAATATCAAGGGTCTTGCCACAACGAGTCAACAATCTAACTACCCTTCTTTCACAGTCTAGGACGGCACCGTATCTAGCTAGCCAATCCATGCCTAGAATCAAGCCATAGCCCATGAAGCAAAGAACGAAGGCGTTGCATTCAAACCCAACGCCCAAGATAGACACTCTTAAATCCCGACAAATCATTGAAAGATGAGCCGAACCACCAATAGGATTTGAGACTACTATGGGATCCATAACTAGACTAGTATTTAGGTGCAGTGTTTTAACTAACGAAGCAGATACAAACGAGTGTGAAGCGCCAGA
The DNA here is from genome assembly GCA_030737875.1 of Allium sativum. NCBI lineage: Eukaryota > Viridiplantae > Streptophyta > Magnoliopsida > Asparagales > Amaryllidaceae > Allium > Allium sativum. Next base: position 253,861,624 of record CM060920.1, read on the forward strand.
ATCAAAAAAAGTACGAACCGGATGATCAAGCAGAAAAACTAAACTTTCAACAGAAATGTTTCTACCTCTCTCCTGTCCTGGTGCCATGAGAGCATGAACCTGCCCTCTTGCCTGCCCTGGTGCCATGAGAGACTGAACCTGCCTACAAGAAGTAGACCCTGTCCTCTGCCCTTGCCCTTTTCTTCTCGGGCAGTCTTTATCAGATGTCCCGCCTCACCACAGTTGAAGCAGCCAGTCTTCTTCTTCTTCCTACAGTCCTTGCTCAGATGGCCTGGTGTTCCACAATTAAAGCGCCTTTTCTTTCCTTTGCTATTGTTATCCTTACCACCTTTCTTAGGTTGTTGCCGTGACTTCTTTTGATCCCCTTTCTTTTCCGGTGCCTTATTAGCATTAGCGCCTTTCTCCTCTTCATGCATAAGCACCATGTCAACCAGTTTCTCAAAGGTAGCCCCCATAGGAATGTGGGTCATAGCCAACCCATGTACCGGCTCATTCAAACCTTTAACGAATCTCAGGGCCTTCTTTTCAGGTGTGTTCACCAGGTCTAAGCCAAATCTCGCCAACTGATTGAACTTGTTGACGTACTCCTTTACTGATAAATTCCCCTGCTTCAATGCCAAGAACCTCTCCATGTATAAATTCTCTTCTGCTCGTGAGAGAAATTTCATATCGAACCTATGCCTGAAATCCATCCATGTCTCCACTGGACGTTCTCCATTCGTGACCTCCCACCAAAACGAGGCTTTGTCCTTCATTAACCAAGCAGCTAATTGGACCTTCTGAGTGATTTGGTTTATGTATGGATTGGAGATTGAAGATGGTAAGAGGATGGGGAAATGCAGGGAATGATTTAATGGTGTGAAGTGGGATTGGTTTATTTGAGGAATTGTTGGATGATGATTAGGGAAGAAAAGGGAAAGAAATTATAAAGGAAGGAAGGATTTTTTTTTGTTTTGAAAAAAAAATGAATATTTATGAAGAGAATTTAGGGGAAAAAATCAGAAAGTGGAAAAAAGGAAGAATTTGAAAGTAATAAATTTAATTAATTACTAGAGAGAAAGAAGGGAAGACAATCAGGGGATGTAAGGCAAAGAAGGGAAAGAAAATTAGAGAGAGAATAAAAAGAAAGCAATGAATTGTTTTATTTTTAGAAGAATTGTTAAAAGGGGAGAAATAAATGAGAGAGATAAAGGGGAAGATTTGGAAAGCAATTTTTTTAAAGAGAACTAAAGACAGTGAAAACAACCACAAATACAAACACACACAAAAAATCTAAACTAAACAAAAAAAAAAAAACAAGTAAACACAAAATCTATGAACAAGATCAAACAAAACAAAAAAGCAAACTCTTTTTTTTTTAAATAACAAACAAGAAGGGGTTTTGCAATTGTCGTGTATGGTGGTAGTGTTCGAGCATAATGGGAGAGAGGTAGTTGTTTGAAAATTGAATGTAGGGTAAGTGTTGTTGGTCCGCAAGGCTGAGTGTAGGATTTTGTGAATGTTTGGTTGTTGTGTGGTGTTTGACTGTGTATGGAGTTGATGGCAAGCAGTAGGGGTAGTTTTGATATGTGTATGAAGAGGTGATGTAGGAATTGAAGGATGTTTGTGTTTGGGTATGGAGTAGGAGATAGTGAAGATGAGAAGGAAGGAGGAGTTGAGAGACTGAGAGGCAGAAGATGGAGAAAGAAAAATGATAGAAGTGGTGGTGATGAAATGGTGTAGAGGTTATGTGGTATAGAAATAAGGCAAGGAGAGAAAATTTGGGAAGAAAAGGAAAGCATTAATTTTTTTTAATAATTTGTAAGAAAAAGAAAAAGGAAAGAAATAAATGAGAGAGAGAGAGAAGGAAATAAATAAATGAGAGAAAGAAAAAAAAAAGAAATAAAGGAAATTGAAAACACAAAAATGGGAAAGGGATTGAAGACAAAGGCAAGTGTATATATCTTTTTTTTTCCTTTTTTTTAAGAGAGAGGAAATAGAAGAACTAACACAATATGAAATCTATCAACGAACATACACACAAAATAAAAACATACAAACGAAAAGAAACAAACATACAAAAAAAGTTAAACAAAACACAGACACAAAATGGAACAAAACACACAAATTTAAAAAAAAAACAAATAAGAAAATTAACTCGAAGAATAAAACTAAAATTAAATTCTTTCCCCGGCAACGACGCCAAAAACTTGTTCGCTAAATGGATATTCTATTAAATTAGAAAACCGTTAACATGAAATATCGTGATAATACCGCAAGCGCACGACGTACAATCGTAGTACGTGGCGAATACGGGTTGATCTACAGGGAAAGAATTTATTCTAATCTTACTCAATCAAATTAAATCGAGGGCGAGTGAACTTGTTAACTATAAACTAAAATAAAACTAACAATGTTAAAATGAATACAAATATGAGACTAGGAGACAATTTAGGAGTAGATTCTCTATCAACATCAATCTAATTAACATAAAAAAATGGTTCTAACTCTCTTTAATAACTAGCACATTAAGTGTTGTATTCATACAAGCATGATTTTTATATGCTAGAAAATTCAAGCTACATAAATCATCAATTTTCAATACGAACTTAAAGCCCTAATTATCACATAGAAAATAATAGTTCTAATATGAATTAGATTGTGATAAAGTATGATACTATTAATGATATGAGTATAACATATTTAGGAATAATCAACCAGCATATGCTATCAATTTTCACCATATAAAATCTTTACTTTATTAATATTCCAGTTACAGATTAAGCTCAAATAAGAGAGTTAGAAACAATAAATTCTTATGTTAATTAATCATGAATCATGAGAGCTTCACTGCCCCTAAATTGAAGGGGTTTAGCTACTCATAATGGATTCAATGATAACATAAAGATATTTCATTATAAAAGAGAACAAAATAAAGAGAAAATATAGATAAAAATCTATTCTACTTGTAGAAGAGAAAATAACATGTAAATGAAAAACAACAAATTTATATTGCATTAAAGCGACAGATTACAAAAAAGAAATGGCTAAGAAGCCATAGCAGAAAAAGGAGAAGTTTTGATTTCAGCCTCACTCTAAACTAAAAATCCAAGATGATGCCCTTTACATTATCATACATGGGTTATTTTTACATGAGAGAAAACCTTAAATTAACTTTTTGCGTGCTACCAAGAATGCCCCCTCTTTAAGCTTCATTTTGTCTTTTAGCAATAATGATTCATGAAGCCCTAATTTTGTGTCTCCACTAAAGAAGGAAGGAGAGTGAATAGGGTCCACCATTAATTCTCTATTTGAATTGATTCCCTCTTTCATCTTTTTTGGCAAGGCATTGATTTCGTCCTTTTGAATTGATTCCCTTTCCATTGATTGATTTCCTTTTTTTGTATCCATATATGTCTTTATCAAGTCCTCTTCTACATGCATCCAATTTCTGCAAAAATATGAAAAATGTCCAAGTAAACATTCTCAAAATAATATAAGCACAAAAATGACCATTTTCCTCCTATATGATGATAAATGCGTGAGGTTCTAAAATCAATTCAATTATTGTTTAACATGATAAAATACACATATATGACATTTATCAGCACTAAACAAGAATAAATATGTGAATATATACGTGCATTTTTACATGCAAATCACCTTCCTTCCAACTTCTATCTTGAAGATACCAAACAAATCTTCCACCTCCTTGAGCCGATTTCGAGCTTCAGCAAACGTCTCTGATCCGTGAAAAGGTTTCCCGCCCATTGCCCAAAAGTCTTTGCATATCTTCAAAAAAGTATCAATGCAGGGAGGGGGAGGAGGAGGAGCGGCTGTAGTTGGGGGAGGAGGAACGTGTGTTAGGCCTGTGGCGGTGGCCCTAGCCTCAAGATACCTTCTGAACCAAGTTGGTATCGGTATGCCCTCGGGTATCTCGGGTACCCCAGACATGCTGAAAAGAAAAAGGAAGAGATTCAATACGGAGAATCTAAGGAAAGATATATGGCTCTTAGGGGTTATGTTTTTAACACAAACTTTTCTCTTGAAAATACTCTCCTTAAAACAAAATTTTGAAAGTATTTCTTTATAAAATGCTTTTGAAAAACAGTTTTTCAAAATCTCTTATCTATTCTGGTAACCTTCAGCTCTGATACCATGTGTAACACCCCACGTCCATTAATGTCACCCTCAAACGGAATGCATTAACTTGCATGGAGTATTATTGGTGTATAGAACAGAATATAACAAGACAGATACATATATTGGTACTTGAAAAATTAAAACAACATTTATTGCAGCGGAGAAATAGTTTGGTTACAACAACATCAAAAACCAACAATAAAACCAAGTACACTTAATATCCATCTTGATAAATTATTTTCTGAGTACATAAAGTAAAAAAGCATAACCCCAACATAAGTAGCCATAAAAGAGATAAGCTGAACTTTAGTTTCAGCAATCCAAGCATTTCCAAAAGAGAGAGAAAGAGGTCCAAATCAAGCTCCACCAGCACTAGTCCCACCCTAAGAACCTGGGGCGGGGGGAGGGGGAAGGAAGAAAAGAGGCAAAAACAAAGGGGGTCATACATAAAGTCTGGCGAGTCCAATAACTTTAACAATATAATTATTAAAGTAATTAGGATAAGGCATAAATTGGTAAAACAAGGAATGACTGTGAAGCAAATGGGCAAGACAAAACAAACAAGAGGAAAATGCGGCCGTTAATCGCGCTCTTAATCACTATAGGATAATTACTATACTGCACCATTACTAGTCACCCTAAAAGTTGATCCCGCCTACTGAACGTAATAACCATAATAATGATAATGGTAGTTCCGTGTAACCCTAGATGTCTTCATAGGTGCCGCCTGCCCCACATGCGATCGACTCCCTAACACGTAGATACCCATGTTTGTCCCACAGTGGGGTGTATCACTCCCCAAAGTGGCAACCCGATACCACTAAAGATGCACGACTTATATCTACACGATGCAACAACGTCTTACTTACCAGCCCGGGCCCACGCATGCACATGATCCCGTTGGAATTGCGTTGCCACCGCTTACCCGTTTTGACCTCTTACAATCAAACCCAGTAAGCGTGTCCCATCCTCGATCTAACTCGAGCTCACAAAGATACTTAATGGGTTACTGGGTTGAAAAGGCCCCCCATACTTGACACAAGCTTTCCACATATGCTTGGTCCCCGCTAAGATTTCCCACTTAACCCCTTCTTATTCATGTCTTCTTACATGTTTCAACTTGGTCAAGTGTTTCTAATCGTATTTCACATGTCATCCATGTTACCCACTTAACCCCCATGTCCTACCACATGTTTATCTTGGTTAAGTGTTACTTAATTCATTATAACCGTAACCTTGTAAGACCTCCCACATTAGACTATCGTTTGCGGTTGCTGGATTTGCCGGGTGGGTCCGGGCAGTCTTATACTACAAACGAGTCCAACCTCGTGTCTTTACAATTGTTACGCATTTAATTTATGCCTTCGGCCTCTTACATTAGACTACTGTTTGTGGTTGCTGGATTTGCCGGGTGGGTCCTGGCAGTCTTATACCACAAACGAGTCTAACCTCGTGTCTTAGGCATTTATTATTACACATAATTATTTCACCCCAATATGAATTAATTATCCCTATTCAAATTGTCAATAATCTCCAAATTAATCTACATCCGTAATTGTCACCTAAATTATGTTCATAGTTTTCAGGTATATAAATTATACAAATTAGTGTCTCAAATTAATTATATGCCTTTAAAGCCATTTTATGCCAATTCAAAATATGTATATTTAATATTTTCCCATTGTCCCCACGCCGTTCGTACGTTTAATATGAAATGTGTTAGATTCGCAAATAGTCTAACTCATAAAAAGAAAAGAAACATCACAGCTTGCATAACACATAAAATAGATCTAACTTGCGAATAAGAATTATAACATAAGTTTGCATAGCCAATAACTTGCATAGGCAATGGACATATAGAACATAAATTTGCATAAACTACGTACTGCCATGGATCTAAATATAGATCTAAACATGAAATTGTGAACTTGCATATGTGAATATCGTTTTCACCTAAACTTGCTTATGTGAATATGGTTTTCACCTAAACTTACATATGGATTCCTACAAACTTGCATATGAATTTAAATATGTAAACTAATATCACATGTTTTACATATAAATTCGCATATGTATATATACGCTTGATTCACATATAAACTTGTGTATAATTCGCATACAGACTTGCATATGATTCACATACAAACTAGCATATGATTTACATCCCAAACTTATATATAATCTGATGTCATAAAATGAATCAAGTTAAACATATGTGATTGGACATATGAAATAGATCTACTAACATAAGTTAACAAAACTGTCATATGTTCACCAACAGACCATAACAAAGTTTTGTTCACCAACAGACGATAACAAAGTTAAGTAACGTCACATGATTCAACAGACATGTTCTCGTAATCCCAATTATAACTCATCATAATTAATTTATTAATTATTTTGTAAAAGAAATTGTACTCACAAAGACGGATTAGAGAAGAGAATAATTCGTTCGTCGTTTGTATTAGAATCCTGACTTGCAATTCCTAAGCTTTAAGAAGAAGAAGAAGAAGAACTATTCTAGCAGCAGCATGGAGGCCAAGAGGTTAATTTAGTTTAGGTTTAGAGATTGAGTTTATGCGTGCTTATATAGAAGTTTAGACAAATATAAGCCGTTAGATTATCATAGGAGGAATCACAACCGTCTAGACTAGATAGAGTTATCCAGAATTGCCACCTATGCCCTTGTGACTCAGCAACAGGTCAGAAAAGACTCAGCAACAAGTCATAATCGTCATAGTTCAGATCTGCCCGAAGGGGGGACGTCGACCCCCTGGTCGACCTGGCCTGGGGCGGGAAAAATCCCGCCCAGCCCGCTTCTTTGTTTGAATTCGAATTTTGAATTTAATTTGATCTGTTTTAATTTATTTAAATTACTGAAACTTCTGAGGGCCATAACTTCCTTATACGAAGTCCGATTTACGAAAACTTGGATTCTATTCCAAGCAGAATTTCGAGACGAACGCAATGGCACAACCTGTTTCCTTTAATACTCACTTTAACAATTAAGTATTCTTATAATTGTTAATTTTTATTTTTAAAATTACGGGGTGTTACAATATATATATATACATACAAACACACACACATATATATATATACACATCACAGCGGAAATAAACTCTATATATCCAATTTTGAAACGTCCTGGTCCAAGCTTCTTCAAGTGAATCTGTAAAATCCTAAACTACTTGACTGCCCATACAAATATGGGCACCCAAGAGTTTAGGGAACACACAAAAAAATAAACTCTGGGTCAGTCATGGGACTGGTGTGAGTAAACGATTTTAAAACAATTTGACTTAACTTTCAAAAATCTTTTTGAAATAAATGACAATCGTAAGACCGATCCGCACATAAACACGGATAGTTTTTACATTAAGATAACCCAAACCATGTTTGAAATCATATCATTTTGTGATATTATAATAATGTCTAAGTACAAATAGATATCAATCTAGCGGAACACTTGCATCCCACATTCCACATATATGGTATACAAACAAAACCGCGGGCGCTTATTTAAGATTGGATTCTAACTAAGATAAGGTATGGTACCACCTGCCAATAGTGTATCTCCAGAAGGGAATACACTGGGTTCAAAGAAGAACATCTTGCAACCCGACCACACATGAATGACCACTCATTTCGCTTGAGTGCATCGAATGTATATCGCCAACGGTTGGGCTCAAACCACCGTTTCCCGAAAAGGAACAACATCGAAGTAGAGTAAAGGAGGAAATGAATTTTCTCTAGATAGGTGGTTATTCACCCTAATTGGAGCGACCCACACAACCATGTTGCCTGCTCAATTTTTGTCATTTTCCGGTGATGAGGCTTGAGGTTAGAATTTACCTTTAGAACTTCTGGTCATCATTTACTTTGAATGCCACATTGTCAGATCCGTCAAATCACTAACTGATGTCCATAAATATACTCTAGATGTAAAAGAAGTGCCCTTCTTTGCCATCAACTTGGTATATTTGTAAAAATCAAAGTACGTGGATTTCAGGAAATACGCTGTCAGACATTCGTCCATACAAGTCATCCAAGAACAGGATGAACCGAAGGTACTCTCCTACTGCATCCAATATAGTAAACACGTCATGGATCAGTAGCGAATAGTCCTTGCAATCCGAAGATTATCACGATAGAATCACTACTGAAATATCTCTAGGAGCTACCATAGAATTTCAACAAGTGTTTCTTCCGCTCATGAAAATCTATGATCTTCAATTCTTTAAATAGTATAATCGCCTCTGCATGTTAGTTTACGTAAAGTCAGTTTGAAGTGGTTTTGGCTCCAGTTCTGATCCCGGTCTCTTCGAATTAACACGTAAGGAATATTAATTTGATAGTCGGTGTTTTAACTATCAAATTTAAACAGTGTAGATGAGTAAAACTATTTATATAAATTATTCCATATTTAGTTTACATGACTTGTCAGTTCAATTAACTTTACTTGTACAAACCCCGATTCTGATTTCAGAACAGTAATTGGCACAAACAGTTAAATATGATAAAATGTGTCAATGTTTTATTCTAACTAATGTAGATTCGTTTCGTCCCTTTATATCATCACAGAAAAATTAACAACAATCATCCATCATAACAAATCAACGATGATTCGATGATTAATCTCAAACTAATAATAGTTCGAACGTATTTGATCTTGGATAACAATATAATATCTCAATTCTTTGAAAATTTATTTTATTAATTTTTCGATTTCAATAACTTAACATACACGATGACATTTGATTCTATAATTTCAGAATAATCCATTAGCTTCCTGAGCCCTTTTCTTCTTTTAATTTGTTTATTTATTTCTTATTTACTTCTATTAAAAATCAATTATACTTAAATTTGATTAAATTAAATCACACGAATTTTCTAAATCACTACGGACTACCACTTCAAGCGTATATCCTAATTTAATTTGTCTTTCAATATAAAATGTTCAAGTGAATATCCTCCTTCTTTATATTATATAAATAATATTTAAATAAAAAAAATCTCAAGTTTTCAAACAAAACATTAATTTAAAATTTTATTTACTTATAGTCCCAAAGGCACAAAAGCCTGTTGCAATGACTCTACACTTTTTCCACTTCACTAGCATCAGCGAGTTATTGATCCAACAATTTTTACTTGCCTGACTTCTTCTTTTCCCACTTTTATTTCCGCCAAATGATAAATTCAACCCAACAACTTGTACCTGACATCATTAAATAGTGGATCGACCCAATCCGATCATCACTCTCTCCTTGCCGTTTTCCTCTTTTCTTCCTTCTTGCTTCTTTTTTCCTTGTTTTCAGTTCTTCCACTCTTATCCTTTTTTTTACACTATCTCTATTCTTGCGATATCTTTGGGTTTATAGAAACAGTTTTAGTCAGGGCATGCTTGCTTCAGTCTGCCAATCTTTGTCGAGCAATGAAGCTCCAACAGAGTTTTGATCACCAAGGTGTACACTCTATTTTTTTAGCAAACGTTATTGTAATGCTTTTAAAAACTGATAAAGCAAACTCGAAAGTTCTGTTAGACGAGTTGAATGATGCTGAAATTGTAATACTATACTCGTTGCTGAATTTGTTTTAGAAACTAGTTAAATTTTAATCATAACGTAATTCGATTTTTAAGAGCATAATTCTATACAACAATGTATAAATGTCCAAAAATCCTATTGCGGTTTTAAAATGTTTATCAGTTAGTTTAATTTTCCAAGGAAATAAATATTTATTTAGCATGTAATAAACATAAAAATATGAAGCCTCCTGTTTTGGGTTATTTATGAGTATCACTGTCTATTATTCCAATCCTATCTATTGTCAAAAGTTTGTTATGGGGCCGTAATCTGTTATTCAATTTCAAACCAAAAGATAACATCCATTTTAGTGCTAAGAATTTGAAAGCATACTTTGTATGTTGCCTTTGTCCTCAACAATCACTATAGTTTTGCCCTGATTCTACCGAAATTAATAACGTAATTAATCCGGGACTGTCAGCGACAGATGGTTTTAATTCTAGTTAATTTGTTTAACACATTTTACCAGGTTAACCACTTGCTACAACTGCAGCACCTGTAATATTCTTGGCAGCTGAAAACTACGCAAAACATGTTCTCCATTACTTTAGTGCACAATATGCATGGTGCGTGTGCACAAACACCTCTTTGACCTCTTTACCTTCGCTGCTATCACCACACATGCGATCACAAAAGCAAAGACTGTTTCCATCACCAGAACTGACAATTATCCCCTAAAACAAAATACAGTGTATTGACCGATGCTCCACAAAAAAAATCATCCTTGTAAAACCCCGTAATTTTAACAACACATTAAAATAATAAACTAAGGAATATTTAATTAATATTGGGAATTAAGTAAAACAGACTACACCATTGCAATCGTCTCGGAATTTTGCTTTTGATAGACTATGAGTTTGCATGAAAAAGACATCGTATAAACAAGTTACTAAGCCTAGAAGTTTGTATACGCACAAGAGAAATATATATATATACAAACAAATCAAATAAAAAAATTCAAATCAGCGAAGCGGAAGCCCCAGAAGCGGAACCGACTGTAATGCCCCGTATTTTTAACTACACCAAAGAGGATAAATTAAAGAATAATTAATTTAATATTAAGAATTAAGGGAAACAGACTATGTCATTACGTCCATCTCGAAATTCTGGTCAAGATAGACACCTGGTTTGCGTAAGACGGATAACATATGAAGAAGTTACGGATGATAAAACTTTGACAATCAAAACAGGGATAACTGGCGCACTCGACAAGTGTGCCAAGGAAATTTTACACTGGCGCACCTGTAAAGTGCGCCCATAGTGGTTTTTGGGTATTCGAGCCTTTTTCAAGTGGGTGGTGACCCATGACCTGATTCACTCTACGGTTGAGGTGGCATTCGAATTTTGGATGCTGGTAGCTATAAATATACCTCAATTCTCTTGTTTCCTTCAAAAAGAATCAATGGCGGCCAAACTCTGCTGGTGTCTGAATTGAACTGGATCCCTTATCTTCTACTATCAACTAAAGAAAATCAATTGGAGATTCAAGATCCAGTCTTTTCTAGTTCTATCTTCTAATCCAAACTTAGTGAGTTCTTAGTTACTTTTAGAATTAAATATTTAAAAGCAAACTTGATAGGATTATAGTTTGGATTTGTTCATGTGCCTATATTATATTGGGTCCATTGTAAATTGTGAACATATGACAATTTGGATTGGTTATAACTTGGATTTAAATTTCTATGATAAATTTCTATGATGTATATCTATTTGTACTAGATCTACTTTTATCTATTAGATCTGAATTATGTGGACATTCTATGATGTAAATCTTATCCCTATTTGTGTTAGATCTACTTTTATCTATTAGATCTGAATTATGTGGACATTCTATGATGTAGATCTTAATCCTTATTTGTCAGATCTAATTTTACCTATTAGATGTGCATTATGTGGACACCTAAATTATTAATCATATCTAGTTTATTACTTGGATCCCTCTGTGCTTCTCATATTAGATCTGAACTAGTTGGACATCTAAATTAAATTTAGATCTTGTCATGTTCATCTTATCATCTTCGCTATGTTACAACTAGTTAACTGCACAAGTTCATTAGATATATGCTTTAGATTCACCATGTTAGTATATGTTTATGCTAGTTGTGTTACAACATTCACCTTTGTCATATTTCCATTACCTTCCCTTTTCATCATTTATGATTAGGCTATTATTTAGCCTATACATGCCGTAAATTATGTGAGCACGCTAGTTATGGAACGAGGAGGGAAAAAGGTTAATATTTGCATAATTTGAATATAAACATGAGTTGGATGTAGAATTCAATAATTAGGTAAATGGGCATAAATACCTAATAAGGCATAGGTATAATTAATTGGATATATAATTCAAAAGGGGGAAAATGGAGACATAATTACCTATAAAGACATAGGTAAGAATTGGATAAAAATGGAATGTTTAATAATTAAATTAGAAATTGTAATTGCACTTATGACACGAGTTTTGGTTGCATTAGTGGTGGAAGTATTCCCGGACACGACCGGCATATCCAACAACCACTAATGTTGAACCTAATGTGAGAGGTCTAAGTGCGCAAATATGAATCAGGATAAGACACGATGTTAGACTCAACTTGTGGGATAAGACTGCCTGGACCCAACCGGCATATCCAGCATCCACAAGTTGTAGGCCTAACGTGGGAGGTCTAGCCCATTATAAACCATAAATGGACATGGTAATAAATTGGACTACTTAACCTAATCTAATCCATAAGGAATTGTATGGATATGAACTAAAGTTAGGATTAAGTAAAATTGATTGGAAAATGGATGGGTTAAGCAAATCTGGAGGGGATGGGTAATATTTACATATAGGCCCACGAACTTAACCCAATAAGGTTGTTTAATTAAAGACACCTAGTGTTATACATAACCGGTTGAAAATATGAAAGTTATGTAATTAAAGAGATCTTTTCGGGTAAGCATAGCTAGTAGAAATGAATAGGGCAGTGTAATTAAAGATACCTAGTGGTATACATAGTTAGTGAAAACCTAGTGGGGGAAACAACACAAAGTGGAGAGCTTGTATCGTATTGTGCGGGACCCATTTCAGTCAGTAACCCGGATTATGTATCAAACAAAGTACTCCGTACTAAGCGGAGAAGGGGCACACTTACTGACTGATTATAAGAGATCCAAACGTGGAGGACGGTGTGGACGGCACAAACCGACCGGGCCATGTGCGTGCATGAGCCGTGAAGAGCGGGATAAGACGACCGTGACACCTGTAGATATGGTGCTATGCATATCAGTGAGGGGTTGCCACTTAAGGACGTGATACATCCTACTGTGGCCCGGCACAGAGTATCTACGGAGTAGGGAGCCGATCAATTAGGGTAGTGGTTAGGGTACATTTGGACGTATGCCTAAGTCTACCACCTTATAGTGGAAGGGATCATCTCATTCTTGTTATTTATACTAGTAATAGTGCAGAGTAATCATTAGAGAAGCATATACACCTTATCCTGTCTACCTTGTCACACCTGCCATTTATGTAGTGATCTCTCTTATCCACTTTATACGCCTGTCATGCTACTTTTATTTATTTACTTGCTAAAAGTAACTAGACTCGCCAGACTTTATGTCTGACCCTTTTTGTTTCTCCTTCTTTCTTCCATTTCCCCCTCCCCTCAGGTTCTCAGGAAGGAAACACTCAGGCTTGACTGTGATTCGGCTTACTTTTTCTAGAGCTGCTGATATGTATGGCTCAAGCTCCTATCCTTGTTGCTATGGCTATATTTTCTTCTTGGGGAATTTTACTTCTTTTATGTACTCTGATATTTCTGAAGTACAAGACAGTAACTTTTATGTTGTAATGGGCTTTTATATTTAGAACATGTGATGTTTTTGTACCATGGTATCTTATGATAAATAAAGTTTTTATTCCGCTATTATTCTATATATCTGTCTTGTAATATTCTATGTCTGTTTACCTATAACACTTCACGAATCTTAATGCATTCCCTTTGTGAGTGACATTAATGGACTTGGGGTGTCACACTTGGTATCAGAGCTAAAGGTTACCATATTAGATAAAAGTTTTTGAAAAATATTTTTCAAAAGGGTTTTAAAACAAAGTATTTTCAAAAGGAAAAGTCTGTTTTGAAAAACACTCCCCAAAAACCATATGTAATATCTTAGATCCTTTGTCTGAATCTCTTCATTTTTATTTTCAGCATGTCTGGGGAACCAAACACTCCTAATATCCTTGAGGGCGTTACGATACCTGGATGATTCTGTCGGTATTTGGAGGCCCCAGCGCCTGCCGAAGGCTAAGGAAACGTTACTACCCCAGCTGCACCAGTGATTCCTCCTCCTCCCCCTCCAAGAGCAGATAATTTCGCTAAGATCTTCAAAGACTTACATGCTGTGGGAGGGAAGCCATTCCATGGGAACGAGACATTCGTAGAAAGCGCAGAATTGGCTCAAGGAGACCGAGGACTTGTTTGTAATCTTTGAAGTAAAGGATAAAAGGAAGGTTCAGTTAGCCGCCTGGCTACTGAAAGACGAAGCCTTATTTTGGTGGGAAGTTACCCAAGCTGGACGTTCGGTGGAAACTTAGGAAGATTTTAGACAAAGATTTGAAATGAAATTTCTTTCCTAAGTCGATAAAAGCATGTAGATGGAGAGGTTCTTGTCACTCAGACAAGGGAATTTGACGGTGAAATAATATGTGAACAAATTCAACCAGCTAGCAAGGTTAGGGTTAGAATTAGTGGATACTCCGCACAAGAAGGCGTTGCGGTTTGATAAAAGGCTAAATGAACCCCTTCATGGATTATCCATGTCTCATATTCTAATAGGAGCCACTTTTGAAAAGCTTGTTGATATGGCCCTAATGCATGAGGAAGACAAGGGGGAAAAGAAGGAGGTTAAAGCTGAGGAAACAACGCAAAACAAGAAGACATGGCCTAAGAAAAGACAACAACAATAACAACAACAACAACAAAAGAAAGGAGGAAATAATTACAAAGGTAAGGAGAAAAGGAAGTGTCACAGTTGTGGGAAAGAGGGTCACTTGATCAAAGATTATAAAAGAAGGAAGAACACTTGCTTTAATTGCGGAGAAGTCAGACACTTTGCTAGAGTGTGCCCGAAGAAATGGGGATCACAAGGACAAGGTCAAAGGGCAGGAACTTCTGGAGGGCAGGTGCATGTCCTCGCGATCAGTGCTCCTGATAGAGGTAGAAAAATTTCTATGGATGGTTTAATTTCTCTTCCAAACCATCCTATTAGAACACTTTTTGTTTCTGGCGCTTCCCATTCATTTATATCTAGTTCTGTGGTTGAATCTCTGCACTTAATTACTAGTATGGTAGTGGATCCCGTAGTTGTTTAAAACCCCATTGGTGGTTCGACTCATTTATATATGATTTGTCGGGTTTGAAATTATCTGTGTTAGGCATCGAGTTAGAATGCAACGCATATGTGCTCGGGTTTATGGGCTATCAGTTGATTATAGGAATGGATTAGCTTACCATGTATAATGCCATTCTGGATTGCAAAAGGAGGGTCGTTAGGCTTCTGACTTGTCATGGGAGGACCCTCTAAATTTCTTGTGACCTTCAAGGGTCTGTTATGCTTATCTTCCTAGAGTCTCTTGATGCATCTATAGATGATTTGCAATCTGTTCCGGTAGTTCGAGAATATTCTGATGTTTTTCAGGAGGTTCGGGGATTACTTCCGAGGCACGAGATCGACTTTCGTATATCTAGTGGACGATGCAAAGCCAGTTGCATTGCCAGTGCACCATATGGCTCCAAGGGAAAGGAGGTAGCTAAGTAAGCAAGTAGGGGAGATACTTGAGAATGGGTTTATCAGACAAAGCATATTTGAATGGGGTGCTCCAGTAGTATTCGCGACTAAAGTGGATGGTTCGCTTCATTTGTGTGTTGACTATAGAGAGTTGAATAAACTCACTAAGAAGAATAGGCACCCGCTTCCGAGGATTGATGATTTATTTGATCAGCTTGTTGGTGCCTCGGTATTTTCTCAATTAGACTTGGCCATGGGGTTTCATCAGTTGAGCGTTGCTGAGGACAGTATAGACAAGACTGCTTTTAGGACTTCAGATGGTTTCTTTGAGTGGCTAGTTATGCCTTTTGGGCTGACGAATGCACCCACCTATTTTGTCGATCTTATGAGTAGGGTGTTTCAGGAGTTCCTAAATAAATTTGTTGTAGTCTTTGTTGATGATACTTTGATCTTCTCCAAGAGAGAAGAAGAGCATGCCCAGCATTTGAGAGAAGTTTTGAAAACTCTCCGTGACCGCCAGTTTAAGGTAAAGTTCTCCAAATGCCATTTTTGGAGAAAGGAGGTGAGATTCTTAGGGCATGTAGTCTACAAAAAGGGATAGCCGTAGATCCCGCGAAAGCAGTTGCGGTGCAAGATTGGCAGATTCCTAAAAATGCAACAGAGGTGAGAAGATTTATTGGGTTGGCAGGTTATTATAGGAAGTTCATTAAGGACTTCGTAAAGATATCAGCCCCACTCACCAGGCTGACGAAGAAGAACTTGGCATTTTCATAGGATATAGATTGTGATGTTGCTTTCCAATGTTTGAAGAGGGCTCTTACAACAGCCTAGTCTTGACTTTGCCTGATGGAAACAAAG
Source organism: Allium sativum (assembly GCA_030737875.1). Lineage (NCBI taxonomy): Eukaryota > Viridiplantae > Streptophyta > Magnoliopsida > Asparagales > Amaryllidaceae > Allium > Allium sativum. Next base: position 253,877,961 of record CM060920.1, read on the forward strand.
TGTTTACAGTTTACACTGATGCATGTGGTACAGGGCTTGGTGCGGTTCTGATGCAAGAAGGAAAGGTGGTGTGTTATGGGGGTAGACAGTTAAGAGTTCATGAGAATAAATACCCCACCCATGATCTAGAGCTAGCTGCCATAGTATTCGCGTTAAAGATGTGGTGTTATTATTTACTTGGAGAGAAGTTTGAGTTACACATCGATCATAAATTTCTCAAGTATTTGTTCTCGCTGAAAGACCTCAATTTAAGACAACAAAGGTGGATGGAGTTCTTAGCTTCTTATGATTTTGAGATCGCATATACCCCAGGCAAGGGTAATGTGGTGGATGACGCACTAAGTAGGAAGAGGATGACCTTAAGTCCACTGTTTGTGGAGAGGAAGAGCTTGGAGTTCATCTCAACTTTTGATTTTAAACCCTCCATCGAGATTTTTCCTGACCTGTTTGCATCATTAGAAATACAACCAACTCTTATGGATCAGATACGAGCTTCGCAACAAGTTGACCCATAGATTTTAGACATCCTGAATAAGCTCAGAAGAGGGGAGACTTCTAGTCACCTCAGTAGATATGCCATAGATGAAAAGGCATGGTTGCGACGAGATGGAAGGCTTTGTGTTCCTCAAACTGAAAGCTTGATAAAGGCAGTCCTAGAAGAAGCCCACCATTCTAGGATGGCTATTCATCCAGGTGGTGATAAGATGTACAAAGGCATGAAAAGAGTTTTCTTTTGGGCTGAGATGAAGAAAGATGTGCCGAATTTGTTTCTCAATGTTTAGTTTTCCAGCAAGTCAAAGCATAGCAAAAGAAGCCCGGTAGTTTACTTCATTCTTTGGAGGTTCCACAGTGGAAATAATAAAGCGTTTCTATGGATTTCATAGATGGTTTGCCTAGATCGAAGAAAGGCAACACCATTATATGGGTTGTGGTGGATAAACTCACTAAGAGCGCTCACTTTATTCTAGTTAAGAGTAAAAGGACGACACCATGGTTGGCAGCAATTTATGTCTGAAAGATAGTTCGTCTTTATGGAGTACCTTCCAACATCGTGAGCGATCGTGACCCCATCTTCACCAATGAATTTTTCAGGAGCTTGCAAGAAGCATTAGGTACACAGTTGTGTTTAAGCACCGCTTATCATCCTCAGACTGATGGATATACAGAGAGGGTGAACAAAATTCTTGAAGATCTTTTAAGGCTGTGTATCCTAGACTTCGGAAGTACTTGGGAAGAGTATCTTCCTTTAACAGATTTTGCCTATATAACAGTTATCAAGCTAGCATCGGCATGGCACCCTTCGAAGCATTGTATGGACGACCCTGTAGATCACCAACTTGTTGGTGGGAATCTACAGAAAGATTATTACTTGGACCAGATATGGTTAGAGAAACGTCCGAAAAGATTGACCTTATTTGACGGCGGATGAAGATAGTTCAAGATAGCCAGAAATCCTATGCAGACAAGAGAAGGACATCAAATTTAAAGTGGAAGACTTAGTTTTTTATCAAAGTATCACCTCTGAGGAATGTGGTTCGCTTCGGATCGGTAGGGAAGTTGCTACCTAGGTCTGTGGGACTATTTCACATAACCGAGAGGATTGGCCAAATGGCCTATAGATTAAAGCTCCCAGAAAATCTATCCGGTGTTCATGATGTTTTCCATGTTTCTCATCTGCGGAAGTGGTTGCATAACACCACGGAAGTTGTTTAGTCGAGTGTACTAGAAGAGGTAAAAGTGGATTGGGAGGCGACAGTCAGGCGGGTCCCTACCCGTATTGTTGGATCAGAAGTTAGGAAGCTACGCAATAAAGAGATCAAGTTGATAAAGGTTCAATGAGGAGATAACCTAGAAGATGCGACTTGGGAGACGGAAGGCAAGATTCGTGCTTCGTACCCTTTCCTTTTTGAGGGTATGTTCTTAACTTTTTTTTCCAAAGTTTTATCTATGCTGGTTTCTATCATTTGAGTATGTTCTATCAATAGTATTTTTGACCTTTAGATAGGAATCCTATGGATGTACACATGTGTTTGAGACATGTTATGTTTGATGGATGCAAGTGGATGCAAGTGTTTGCTAGTGGTTGCCTGTGGGTGCATATACACACACATTAGGCACTAGATCGGCTCAATCACTCTCATACTGCATATGGATGTGTGTGCATTTTCTTTTCCTTTATGGATGGAAATGGAGGTATTAGCATATGGATGTTGCATTTGGACAAATGATTGTGCACACATATAGAACTTACGTATTATAATAGGATTATTTGCATATATATTAGATATATGGCACTAACATACATTGCATTAAGGAGGTCAACTGAATCAGTAGACTGCCTGATTTTCGCATTAGTATCGGGACATATACACACACCTTTGCATATATTCATATAAGCGTTAGAAAATTTTAAGGACAATGGATGCCTATGATTGGTGGATGAGTTAGTGGATGATGGATGGTAGGATACATTCATCTTAACTTGGAGATTTCGGGGACGAAATCCTTTGAGTAGGGGAGAATGTAACACCTCGTATTTTTAACTACACCAAAGAGGATAAATTAAAGAATAATTAATTTAATATTAAAAATTAAGGGAAACAGTCTACGTCATTATGTCCGTCTCGAAGTTCTGCTCAAGATAAACACCTGGTTTACGTAAAACGGATAACATATGAAGAAGTTACGGATGATGAAAGTTCGACAATTAAAACAGGGATAACTGGCGCACTTGACAAGTGCGCTAAGGCAATTTTACACTGGAGCACCTGTAAAGTGCGCCCATAATGGTTTTTGGGTGTTCGGGCCTTTTTCAAGTGGGCAGTGACCCATGCCCTGATTCACTCTAGGGATGAGGTGGCATTCGAATTCTTGACGCTGGAAGCTAGAAATATACCTCAATTCTCTTGTTTTCTTCAAAAAGGATCAACGGCGGCCAAACTTTGCTGGTGTCTGAATTGAACTAGATCCCTTATCTTCTACTATCAACCAAAGCAAATCAATTGGAGATTCAAGATCCAATCTTTTCTAGTTCTATCTTCTAATCCAAACTTTGTGAGTTCATAGTTACTTTTAGAATTAAATATTTGAAAGTAAACTTGACAGGATTATAGTTTGGATTCGTTCACGTGCCTATATTATATTGGACCATTGTAAATTATGAACATATGACATTTTGGATTGGTTATAACTTGGATCTAAATTTCTATGATGTAGATCTATTTGTGTTAGATCTACTTTTATCTATTAGATCTGAATTATGTGGACATTCTATGATGTAGATCTCATTCCTATTTGTGTTAGATCTACTTTTATTTATTAGATCTGAATTATGTGGACATTCTATGATGTAGATCTTAATCCTTATTTATTAGATCTACTTTTACCTATTAGATTTGTATTATGTGGACACCTAAATTATTAATCAGATCTAGTTTATTACTTGGACCCCCTTGTGCTTCTCATGTTAGATCTGAACTCGTTGGACATTTAAATTAAATTTAGATCTTGTCATGTTCATCTTATCACCTTTGCTATGTAACAACTAGTTAACTTCCACAAGTTCATTAGATATATGCTTATATGTTCACCATGTTAGTATATGTTTATGCTAGTTATGTTAGAACATTCACCTTTGTCATATTTCCATTACCTTCCCTTTTTATCGTTTATGATTAGGCTATTTTTTGCCTATACATGCCGTAAATTATGTGAACATGCTCGTTAGGGAACGGGGAGGGAAAAAGGTTAATATTGGCATAATTTGAATATAAACATGAGTTGGATGTATAATTCAATAATTAGGTAAATGGGCATAAATACCTAATAGGGCACAGGTATAATTAATTGGACATATAATTCAAAAGGGGGAAAAAGGGACATAATTACCAATAAAGACATAGGTAAGAATTGGATAAAAAGGAATGTTTAATAATTACAATTAGATTGTAACAGCACTTATGACATGAGGTTAAGTTGCATTAGTGGTGGAAGTCTGCCCGGACCCGACCAGCATATCCAGCAGCTACTAGTGTTGAACCTAATGTGAGAGGTCTAAGTGCGCGAATACGAATCAGGCTAAGACATGAGGTTAGGCCCAACTTATGGAATAAGACTGCCCAGACCCGACCGGCATATCCAGCATCCACAAGTTGTAGGCCTAATGTGGGAGGTCAAGCCTGTTATAAACCATAAGTGGACATGGTAATAAATTGGACTACTTAACCTAATCTAATCCATAAGGGATTGTATGAATATGAACTAAAGTTAGGGTTAAGTAAAATTGATTGGACAGTGGATGTGTTAAGCAAATCTGGAGGGCGTGGGTAATATTTACATATAGGCCCATGAAATTAACCCATTAAGGTTGTGTAATTAAAGACACCTAGTGGTATACATAACCAGTGGAAAATATAAAAGTTATGCAATTAAATACACTTTTTAGGGTAATCATAACTAGTAGAAATGAATTGGGCTATGTAATTAAAGATACCTAGTGGTATATATAGTCAGTGAAAACCTAGTGGGGGATACAAGACAAAGAGGAGAGCTTGTATCATATTGTGTGGGACCCATTTAAGTCAGTAACCCGGAGTAGGTATCAAACAAAGTACTCCATACTAGGCAGAGAAGGGGCATGCTTACTGACAGATTATAAGAGATCCAAACGTGGAGGACGGTGTAGGCGGCACAAACCGACCGGGCCATATGCGTGCATGAGTCGGCCAGAGCGGGATAAGATGACCATGACACCTGTAGATATGGGGCTATGCATATCAGTGAGTGGTTGCCACTTTAGGATGTGATACATTCTACTGTGGGACCGGCATAAAGTATCTAAGGAGTAGGGTGATGATCGATTTGGGTAGTGGCTAGGGTACATTAGGCGTATGCCTAAGTCTACCACCTTATAGTGGAAGGGATCATATGATTCTAGTTATACTATTAATAGTGCAGAGTAATCATTATAGAAAAATATACACCTTATCCTGTCTACCTTGTCACACCTGCCATTTATGTAGTGATCTCTCTTTTCCACTTTATATGCCTGTCATGCTACTTTTAATTATTTACTTGCAAAAAGTAACTAGACTCGCCAGACTTTATGTCTGACCCTTTTTTTCTCCTTCTTTCTTCCAATTCCCCCATCCCCTCAGGTTCTCAGGGAGGAAACCACCAGGCTTGACCGTGATTCGGCTTACTTTTGCTAGAGCTGCTAATATGTATGGCTCAAGCTCCTATCCTTTTTGCTATGGCTTTATTTTGTTCTTGGGGAATTTTACTTCTTTTATGTACTCTGGTATTTTTGAAGTACAAGACAGTAACTTTTATGTTGTAATGGGCTTTTATGTTTCAGACATGTGATGTTTTTCGACCACGGTATCTTATGATAAATAAGGTTTTTATTCCGCTGTTATTCCATATGTCTGTCTTGTAATATTTTGTGTCTATTTACCTATAACGCTTCACAAAACTTAATGCATTCCCTTTGTGAGTGACATTAACGGACGTGGGGTGTCACACCGACCGTTTCTAGTGGTCGACCCCCGAGGTCAACACACAAGGGGGGATCGACCCCCATACAGATCTAGACAAAATTTGGTTTCTGCACCTGGGCACAGTTCTGAGCAAGATTCATTGATCATAGGATATAAATAAGACCCTATACCCATAATTTTATTCACTCAAAAATAATGAAGAACTAGATGTTGCCTCTGCCTATGTTGAAAATAGCCTATTCTTCTTCTACAAACAAGTTATTTAAATCTAGAGATCTGCGCTTCTACATCTGCAGTTATTCTTCTGTTTCTTAGATCCAATCACAATGAGTTATTTTTAGATATGAATATTTAAAAGTTAATATTGACATGTTTATGAATTGGATCTAAGCCTATGTCTATTTATCATGTTAGATCTGCCATTGTTTGTATATCTAATTCACTGATTAGATCTCATCATACCTGTTTATGATCATGACACTATGCCTAATCAGTCCTGTTATTACATGTTCATTCGATCTATTCTTATATGCCTATTTCTGTCCATCAGATCTATTCTTATATGCATACTTCTGCTATCATATGCCCATTTCTGTTACTTTTGGTTTTATGCCTATTCTGTTCTTCTCTCTCATTCCCTTTTATTTTTATAGCCAGGCTACCTTCGAGCCTAGGCTGATATCGCTGGAATATGCATACAAACGAAACTGGGTAAAATTGGAAAATTGGGAAATGATAATTTAGGGGCATAACTTGTACTTTGAATCACGATTGGAATCTGGGGGCATAAACTATATTGTGACGTTGGACTAAAAAAATTTGGGGCATGATTTATGTGGTAAATTATAACTTGTGGTTTGGGACATAAATATCTGTAGGCTTAATTTAACATTAAGCGAAACATGTTAATGGAACTGGAAAGAATCTATGAAGCCTGTTTAATCCATTAAAATTGGGGCATAACTTGTATTGGGAAATTTGGGGCATAATTTGAGTTGAAAACATGAACATGGATTTGGGGCATAAAACAAACTATGATTAAAAATCTTAAATTGGGGCATATGGTACATGATGAATATGACTTGGAAAAGGGGCATGAAAACCTATAATAACATAGGAATAATTGGTTAACAATGGAAATGCCTAGAATTACAGTAATTAGAAACTGTAACCGCGCTTAGACATGAGGTTAGATTACACTTGTGGTGGAAGTCTGCCCGGAACCGACCGACATATCCAGCGTCCACAAGTGGTAAATCTAATGTGAGCGGTCTAAGTGCATGAACACGTAACGGTGCTAAGACACGAGATTAAGTCTGACTTGTGGAAGAAGTCTGCCTGAACTCAACTGGCAAATCCAGCATCCAGAGTGGTAGACTTAATGTGGGACGTCTAGCACATTATAACCACAAATGAGTGTATGGTAATGAATTTGTAATAATTAACGTGTTTGAATCCATAAGGATTGTATGAGCCTGTTAAAACTGTGGGGTTAAGTAAACCCGTTAAGTATGTGGGGGTTAAGTAAGCCAGTTAAGTATGTGAGGTTAAGTAAACCTGTTAAAATCGATGGGGTTAAGCAAACCTGTTAAATCTTTGGGGGTTATATGAACTTGTTAATCTAGAAAACTTAACCTGTTAAATCGGTAGGGGTTATATGGACCCGTTAACTTGTAAAGTTTAACCCGTAAATCTGTAGTGATTATGCAAATCTGTTAAATCAGTTAGGCATAACCTGTCAAATTCTAGTTAATTAGAGACACAAGATCTGGAAGGGTTGGCTTGTGTCATCTGTTGTGTAGGACCTATATTAGTCAATTACCCATTCTGGTATTAAAGGGGGACCTAGCACTATGTATGGGTCAAGGTACTCTTACTGAGCTGATTGTAAGAGGTTCATCTGGGAAGAGGTGTGCACTTGTGCATTCCAATGGACTCATATGCGTGCATGAGTACAACCTGCTTTGGGAAAATAAGCCGCTGTAGCACCAGTAAATAAGTCTGTGTCCTTCTATAGGTTTCCACTTTATGAAGTAATACACCCTACTGTGGGGATGACACAGGATATTTACGGGATAGGGAGCCAATTGACTGGGGAGTAGTAATTAGGGTGGGTACCTGTATTTTTGTTTGGGCTAACACCCGCCATTTCTGTTTAGGTACCGTTTAATTCTGTTTGGGGTAAAACCCGCTACTAGAGTACACCTAACACTATCATTATATTTCTGTTGGGATCATCCTGTTTTTGTTAAGTTATTATGGAGTATGCAATCCTGTTACATATCTGTTATACTAGTATTGGTGCAGAGAAAAGTATTAGAGAAGCGTAACCTATTTTGTTCTATTTATTCTGCTTATCTTGCTCAGTCTATTATACCTGCCTTAGAACGTTGTTATCTCTCTCATCCAGTTTGTATGCCTGTCGTGATGCGTTTACTTATTTATATGCTAAAAGTAACTGGACTCGCCAGACTTTATGTCTGACTCATTTTGTTTCCTTTTCTCTCTCTTCTGTTTCCCCCTAGGTTTTGAGGGTGGGAATACTTGGGCTTGATTTTAATTCTCTCTTCAATTCTGCTTGGAGTTGCTTTGATGTACCGCTTGAGATCGTGTCTTCTCTGATATGGCTATACTTTGGGGATTATGCTTTTTATGTATTTCTGTACTCTGATGATTTTAAGTATAAGAAGTAAGCTTTATAATAATGTAATGGAGTTTTAGTACTTCAGACTTATGATGTAACTGGGTTTTGAACAACTATGTTTTCTATTTTAATAAAGATTTAGATTTCGCTGCTATTTTGTATCTGGCTTGTAATGTTTCTATTTCTGTTTACCTATAACGCTTCACAAAACTTAATGCATTCTATTAACGAGTGACATTAACCGATGTGTGGTGTCACACTTGGTATCAGAGCTGAAGGTTACCTGATCGGATAAAAGATTTTGAAAATTGTTTTCAAAAAGGTTTTAAAAGAAAGCATTTTCAAAAGAAAAGTCTATTTTTAAAAACATATTCCCCAAGGCTATAGGAAATATCTTTTGAATTCTCTGTCTGAATACCTTTTTCCTTTTCTTTTCAACATGTTCGGGGAACTTAATATTCTTGAGGGCATTACGATACCGGGCTGGTTACGTCAGTATCTAGAGGCCACGACACCTGCCTGTGGTCAAGCAGACATTCCTCCCCCAACTGCACCCGTTGTTCCTCCTCCTCCTCCTCCCCCGAATGCAGATAATTTCTCTAAGATCTACAAAAATTTCTATGCTATGGGAGGAAAGCCATTCCGTGAATCGAGACATTCGTAGAGGCAAGGAATTGGCTCAAAGATACGGAGGATCTGATTGGAATTTTCGAAGTGGACGATCGTAGGAAGATTCAGCTAGCCGCCTGGCTACTGAAAGATGAAGCTTCGTTCTGGTGGGAAGTGACGCAAGCAGGGGTCCGGTGGAAACTTAGGATGATTTTTGGTAGAGGTTTGAAATGAAGTTTCTTTCTCAAGTTGAGAAAGACATGCAAATGGAAAGCTTTCTGGCACTCAAGCAAGGAGGCATGACTGTTAAATAATATGTTAACATATTTAACTAACTAGCAAGGTTTGGTTTGGAGCTAGTAGATACCCCACATAAGAAGGCCTTGTGGTTTGCTAAAGGACTGAATGAACCCCTCCATGGGTTAGCTATGTCCCATATTCCAATGGGATAAACATTTGAAAGGCTCGTTGATATGGGGTTAATGCATGAGGAAGATAAGGCTGACAAGAAAGAAGTTGAGGTTGAGGAAACACAAAACATGAAAGTGTGGCCCAAGAAAGAACAACAACAAGAGGGCGGAAAGAACGACAAAGCTCAAGGCAAAAAGAAATGTCATGGCTGTGGGAATGTGGGTCATTTGGTCAAAGATTGCAGAAAAAGGAAGAATGCTTGCTTCGACTGTGGTGAAGTTAGACACAATACTAGGGAGTGCCCGAAGAAGCAAGGGCAGAACCAAAGGGCAGGATCTTCTGGAGGGCAGGTGCATGCTCTCGTGGCTGGTGTACCAGATAAAGGTAGGAAAGTTCATGTTGAAGGTTTGATTTTTTTTCTTTCTAATCATTCTATTAGACCTCTTTTTGATTCTGGCGCTTCGCATTCTTTTATATCTGATTCTGTGGTTGAGTCTATGAACCTTAGTACTAGCATGGTTTTGGATCACGTAGTTGTCTCAAACCCCATTGGGGGCATAACTCATCTGTCTATGATTTGTCGGGGTTTGAGAATATCTGTGTTAGGCGTCGAGTTTGAGTGCGACGCATATCTTGTTTCATGGGCTATGGTTTGATTCTAGGATGGATTGGTTAACCATGTATGGTGCCATTCTAGATTGTTAGAGGAGGGTCGTTAGACTTCTGACTTGCTGTGGGAGGACTCTCGAGATTTCTTGTGACCCTAAGGGGTCTGTCATGCTTAGTTTCCTAGAGTCTCTTGATGCATCTATCAGTGATTTATGATCTGTACTAGTAGTTTGTGAATATCCGGATGTTTTGAGGAGGTTCGTTGATTATCTCCGAGGCGTGAGATTGATTTCTGGATATAATCGGTAGATAATGCGAAGCCAGTCGCATTACCTGTGGTCCACATAACTCCTAGGGAAATGAGGGAGCTCAACAAGCAAGTAGGGGAGCTACTTTAAAAGGTGTTGGTTAGGCCAAGCATATCAGAATGGGGTGTTATGGTCGTCTTTGTAACTTAGGCGTACAGCTCGCTTCGCTTATGTATGGATATTCATGATGTTTTTTTTTTCGTATTTCTTATTTACGTGATGTCTGCATGATACAACAGAGGCAGTTGAGCTGAGCATGCTTGAGGAAGTAGAGGTAGAACAGGAGGTGACAATTAGACCAGTTCCTACCCGTATACTTGGATCATAGGTTAATAAACTGCACAACAGGAAGGCTAAGTTAATAAAAGTGCAATAGGGAGAAGATAGCAAGGATGCGACTTAGGAGACTGAAGACAAGAATCGCGCTTCATACCCTTTCCTTTTCGAGACTATGTTCTTAACTACTTTTCCAAAGCTTTTACTCGCTTGCTTCTATCATCCGAGTGTATCCTATCGATCGAATCTTCGACTTTTAGGTAGAAATCCCATGATTGTAACATGTGTATGATACATGTTATGTTTGATGGATGCAAGTGGTTGCTCGTGGACGCATATACACACATATTAGGCACTAGATCGGCTCAGTCACTTTCATATGACATATGGATGTGTGTGCATTTTTCTTCTTTTAATGGATGAAAGTGGGTGTATCATCATATGGATGTTTCATTTGGATGGATGATTGTGCACGCATATAGAACTTACATGTTATAATAGGATTATTTGCATACATGTTGGATTCGTGGCATTAACATACATTGCATTAAGGAGGTCGACTGAATTAGTAGACCGCCTGATCTTCGCATTAGTATTGGGACATATACACACACATTTGCATATGCTCATATAATCATTAGAAATTTTTTAAGGATAATGGATGCATGTGTTTGGTGGTTGAGTAGATGGATGATGGATGGTAGGATATACATTCTTTATAACTTGGAGATTTTGGGGACGGAATCCTTTAAGTAGGGGAGAATGTAACATCCCGTATTTTTAACAACATATCAAAATGATGAACTAAGGAATACTTGATTAAATATTGGGAATTATGTAAAACAGACTGCACCATTGCGTTCGTCTCAGAATTTTGCTGAAGGTAGACTGCGAATTTGCGTGAAACAGACATCGTATGAAGAAGTTACTAAGCCTAGAAGTTTGTATACGCACAAGAGAATTATATATATATATATGTATATACACAAACAAATCAAACAAAAAAAATAAAAAAATTCAAGCCAGCAGAGTGGAAGCCCTAGAAGCGGAACTGACCGTTTCTGGGGGTCGACCCGAGACACCGCAGGGTTGACCCAGAGTTCGACCCAGGCTCTTTGGGGTCGATCCATGGGTCGACCCCGGGGTCGACACCCAAAGGAGGGTCGACACCCAAAGGGGGCTCGACCCCCGTACAGATCTGGGTAGAATTCAGTTTCTGCACCTGGACACGGTTCTGAGCGAGATTCATTGATCCTAGGCTATAAATAAGACCCTATACCCATTATTTTATGTACTCAAAAACAATGGAGAACTAGATGTTGCCTCTTCCTAGATTGAAAATAACCTATTCTTCTTCTGCAACCAAGTTATTCAAATCTAGAGATCTGCGCTTCTACATTTGTAATTATTCTTCTGTTTCTTAAATCCAATCACAGTGAGTCTACGTTATTTTTAGATATGAATATTTAAAAGTTAATCTTGACATGTTTATGAATTGGATCTAAGCCTATGCCAATTTATCACGTTAGATCTTCCATAGTTTGTATATCTAATTCACCGGTTAGATCTCATCATGCATTTTTATGATCATGACAATATGCGTAATCAGTCATGTTCATTGTTTCAAATCTCGCAATTATCGCCCGAGATCTCCTCCGAGATCTCATTTTAGGCTCCTTCTGAAACGAAACAACAAATATCACTCTAAATCTCCTTTCGAATATATCGCCCTCGATATTGCAATATCGAAAGATATATCGACCGAGACGAAATACCTGAATATCGTCCGAGATCTTAGTTTTTTTGGTTAAAATTTAAATTTGTGCCTGAACTAGAACTACAATTAAAAAACTCAAATCTAGCCATAACAGTCTTTTGTTATTTTATATTTTGCATGTTAAATGACTATATTGTATGTTCGTATATGTTTTACAATGCTTATGATTTTCATATTTGTCTTTTTACATACATGTTACATATGAAATTATGTATTTTATGGTCTATTTATGCTGAATTTTTTAATGTTTTGTATCCTTTTAATGTTTCCAGTCTAACAATATTTCTGTTTTAAGCATATTACGATTTAGAGTATGAATGATCTTTCGCACAATAAAGAATAATAAAGTTATTTTGCATTTTAAGTTTAAGTTACAATGTTTTTAATAGCATTCATAAAAAGCATTTTGTTAAAATATCATTTTTAACATATCATGTATACCGAGATTGTTCCGATATGAACTTTCAGACCCGAGATGAAAATCCGAGACGAACTCCCGAGTTTGGTTCATCTCGTCCGAGATCTCCCCCGATACGAGACCGAGTCTATAAAATCCCCGAGACGAAACGCGACCGATATCCGAGATTTAAAACCTTGGTCATGTTATTACATGTTCATCAGATCTGTTCTTATATGCCCATTTATGTTCATCAGATCTATTCTTATATGCCTACTTCTGGTATCATATGCCCATTTCTGTTACTTTTGGTTTTATTCCAATTCTGTTCTTCTCTCTCATTCCCTTTTATTTATTTAGCCAGGCTACCTTCGAGCCTAGGCCGATATCGCTGAAATATGCTTACGAAAGAAATTGGGTTAAATTGGGAATAATTGGAAATGGTAATTTAGAGGCATAACTTGTACTTTGAATCATGATTGGAATATGGGGGCATAAACTATATTGTGACATTGGACTAAAGAAAAATTGGGGAATGATTTATATGGTAAATTATAACTTATGGTTTAGGACATATAAATCTGTAGGCTTAATTTAACCTTAAGCAAAACATGTTAATGGAATTGTAAAGAATCTATGAAGCCTGTTTAATCCGTTAAAATTGGGGCATAACTTGTATTGCGAAATTTGGGGCATAACTTGAGTTGAAAGCATGAATATGGATTTGGGGCATAAACCAAACTATGATTAAAAATATTAAATTAGGGCATATGGTACATGATGAATATGACTTGGAAAAGGGGAACGAAAACCTATAATGACATAGGAATAATTGGTTAATAATGGAAATGCCAAGAATTACAGTAATTATAAATTGTAATCGCGCTTAGACACGAGGTTAGATTACACTTGTGGTGGAAGTCTGTCCGGAACCGACTGGCATATCCAGCGTCCACAAGTAGTAAATCTAATGTGAGGGCTCTAAGAGCATAAACACGAGACGGTGTTGAGAAATGAGGTAAAGTCGGACTTGTGGAAGAAGTCTGCCCGGACCCAACCAGCATATCCAGCATCCACATGTGGTAGACTTAACGTGGGAGGTCTAGCGCATTATAACCATAAATGAATGTATGGTAATGAATTTGTAATACTTAACCTATTTGAATCCATACGGATTGTATGAGCCTGTTAAATCTGTGGGGTTAAGTAAACCTGTTAAGTATGTGGCATTAAGTACGCTTGTTAAGTATGTGGGGTTAAGTAAACCTGTTAAATCGGTGTGGTTAAGTAAACCTGTGGGGGTTATACGAAACTGTTAATTTAGAAAACTTAACCTGCAAAATCGGTAGGGGTTATATGGACCATAACTTGTAAAGTTTAACCCGTAAATCTATAGGGGGTTATGCGTATCTGTTAAATTTGTTTGGCATAACCTGTCAAATCCTAGTTAATTAGGGACACAAGATCCGTAAGTGTTGTCTTGTGTTATTTGTTGTGTGGGAACCATATTAGTCATTAACTCATTCTGGTATTAAAGGGGGACCACGCACTAGGTAGGGGTCAGGGCACACTTATTGATCTGATTGTAAGAGGTTCATCTGGGAGGATGAGTGTCATGGCGCGTTCCAACGTACTCATGTGCGTTAATGAGTACGACCTGCTCGGGGAAAATAAGTCGTTGTAGCACTAGTAAATAGGTATGTGTCGTTATGTAGGTTGCCACTTTAGGAAGTAATACACCCTGCTGTGGGGCCGACACAGGATATTTTAGGGATATGGAGCTGATAGACTAGGGGGTAGTAATTAGAGTACATCTAGTTCTGTCTGATCTGTGGGGTACCTGTATTTCTGTTTGGGCTAACACCCGTCATTTCTATTTAGGTACCGATTAATTCTGTTTGGGGTAAAACCCGCTACTAGAATACACTTAACACTACCATTATATTTCTGTTGGGATCATCCTGTTTCCGTTAAGTAATTATGGAGCATGCAATCCTGTTACATATCTGTTATACTAGTATTGGTGCAGAGAAAAGTATTAGAGAAGCGTAACCTATTTTGTTCTATTTATTCTGCTTATCTTGCTCTGTATGTTATACCTGCCTTAGGACGTTGTTATCTCTCTCATCTAGTTTGTATGCCTGTCATGATGCTTTTGCTTATTTATATGCTAAAAGTAACTGGACTCGCCAGACTTTATGTTTGACCCATTTCGTTTCCTCTTCTCTCTCTTCCGTTTCCCCCAGGTTCTCAGGGTGGGAATGCTCGGGCTTGATTTGGATTCTCTCTTCAATTCTGCATGGAGCTGCTTTGATGTACCGCTTGATTTCTTGTCTTCTCTAATATAGCTATATTTTGGGGATTATGCTTTTTATGTAATTCTGTATTCTGATGATTTTATGTACAAGACAAAAGCTTTATATTAATGTAATGGGGTTTCAGTACTTTAGACTTATGATGTAACTTGGTTTTGAACCACTATGTTTTTTTGTTTTAATAAGATTTAAATTCCGCAGCTATTTTATATCTGTCTTGTAATGTTTCTATTTCTGTTTAACTATAATGCTTCATGAAACTTAATGCTTTCTCTTAACGAGTGACATTAACGGACGTGTGGTGTCACAATCCTCTATTGAACCGCCCCGCTTTGCTAATTCACTATTCCATCTCCGATGAACTCTCCTTCCTGATCATTTCAGGGTTCTCATCAACCTA
The DNA here is from genome assembly GCA_030737875.1 of Allium sativum. Taxonomy (NCBI): domain Eukaryota; kingdom Viridiplantae; phylum Streptophyta; class Magnoliopsida; order Asparagales; family Amaryllidaceae; genus Allium; species Allium sativum. The sequence continues at coordinate 253,893,205 of CM060920.1, forward strand.
AAGCAAACACATTGAAGCAGGGCATGTACCAGCTATGGTACAACCAATAGGCAGTGAAGCACAAGTACATATGTTGACTAAACAGTTAACAAAATAAGCTGTAGCACAAATCCAATCATCATAAACGGAACATGTGATAACAATTTTGAGGTTGCAACTATAATAGACGGTGGCCACGTAAAAACCCCATGCAATTGCTAGGCAGGACAATAGCTCCATAGTCCACAATGAAGATGTATGCTTTACGAGTATCATTTGATGTATATCTCATTTTAAGATGTTATTCGCATTGAAATAAATTTTAAAAACCATTTGAGACTTAGGTAAGACACTTTCATGTTAGATGCGGAGACCATTTAGAAATAAAGGTATTGATTTTGTATTTGTTAGGCTTAGTTTTCTATTCTGTTGTTTAGTTACACAATAAACTTCATAATACACAGTAATTTATATATATCCTCACACATTTATATGCAATATATAAACTAATATACATGTCTAAATGCATGGTGATGAGAGAAACAACTAAGATTGTTTCCAAAAATCTTGATAAAGGAAAAGTTAGAGGTTAAGTTTACACGCCAATTTACAGTGCTACTTGTTTTTATTTCTCAGATTTGTTCAGGTCTTTAAATCTAAAACTATCTACCTTTAAACAGTAAAATATTTGTATTCAATACAATAGGAATATACCAGCATACATATAGTTTAAAATCACAAGAATTAAATATAAAACAGTATAGAAATTTGTAAGTGTTTACTCACCTAGTCAATCCCTTGTCTTGCATTTTGCTTCTCAGGTTTCATGCTCTATGTTTTAATTCCAGTTCTTTGTATACATTTTCCTTTCTCTTCAGTTTTTGATTACAGTTGAATTTTGTTTGCAGTCTTGGCTATTGTCTCATAGTTCTTCACAGTTTTAGTTCCATTGTTTTTTCTTCTTTTGTTTCACACTATTTTTCTATATTCACTCATTCTATGTTTTGATTTATTTCTAGCGATCTTATGTGTGAAATGGTTAGAGTTTCCATTGGTATTTATAGGTGTGATAAACCTTGGGATATTGTATAGCTACCTAGGATGTATAAACTGTCTTTGTTTTGATTGAACAGATGTGTATGGTCATTCTCAGTTTCCTCTACCACTTTACCGATTTTGCATCCAATTCTAGGGGACTAGTGCATGAAATTCTAGGTGTATAGAGATGAGTTTTGGGGCCTAGGTTGGTTAGGTATGCAGGGTATCTATGCTGCAGAATTGAGGGGTGGTATTGTGTGTGATACTTGATGTTACAAGTCTCTTATAGTCACAAAATCTTGGGTCTTAAACAACTAAATATACCATGTTTTTTTTGCTGTCGAATTGCACAGTATATGTACCTTATATCTATTAACAAAACAACTTAACACTTAAGCAAACAAACTCCTCAATGTCATCGATCAAATCTCTTGTACTAGGTTGGCATTTCTTTTTTTAAAATCTAACTAGGATGTGTATACTACTAGTCCTTGCACATGGCTACATCTACTTTGTTCTCATATCCTTCTTTCAGCTACTACTTGACATTACAGGGAGGTGCTTTCACATGGCAAATGTAGCCTTATCTAAGGGGTTGCAGACCTATAATTCTCTCATGTCACATTGCAGATCTAGCTTCTATTGTAAGATTCGTTTCCAATGGTAACGTCTTGGGTTATCTAAATTTTTCTAACTCATCTTGTCTAACCTATTCTACTTCCAGCTTACACACTAGCAATCCTATTTGATTTGGTATCAAGTTGCAGCCCTGCTTACTTTTCATGTCATATTTTCAGTTTTGCTTAGATGTCCCTTTTTATTTCATTCTTATTCTAATAATTTCATGTATACCTTTTATTTTCATATATAATGTACATACATGTCTCGTACACACACACACACACACATATATATATATATATTCATATATATACATACTATATCTATCTATATGTAAATATACAAATCAAGTTTAAACTCTATGCTTTGATTTTAGTAAACTTGTCTCTATATATATATATATATATGCATATATATATATATGCACATATATGTTTAAATTAAAAAAAATATTATAATTTACTTGTCTCACTTTGCATTTGAAGTCATGATCTTCTTATGTGAAGAAACATTGTATTTTAGTTCAAATATTCTTGTTAGCCACCTTATGTCACTATATGTACATGATTTTTAAAACAAGTTTTAAATTCAACAAAGTGTTTAAATACACTTGATTATACACATATATAATAAGTAAATAAATAAAAAAATGATTAATCTAAATTAAGTGAACCCAATATCATTAACATCATAAAATCAATACTGCAAATTTTTGCATTACCTAATATCTCTTTTTTATTCCTTACTCATGTAATATATATTCATATGAGTTTAGAAAAAACACAACAAATGATAAAACCTCAATTATTTAATTTATATACATATAAAACATTGGTGAAGTAATTTAAATCATCGACAAATATATTTATATGGAATTTCCCTGATATATTCCCAAATATATAAATCTTAATTTATTAAATTAAATTAAATTAAATTATCAGTATAATCTATACATTATAGATTATAAAACTAGTCCAAAAACTAGGTCGTTACAGAAAAATGGTTAAAAACTTTAATAGCCGGTTATTTATCCATCAAAGGAAAACATCCATACAAACAACGACTTATTCCAATTTGAAATTATATCGATCAACCATCGAACAACACCGAGGCCCTTTAATTTAGTTTATCATTATAATATTCATTTCCCAATTTCCATTCAATATCTTTACCCAAATATTTCGCCAACTCGTTTATCTTCTCACGATTCTTGGAAAACATCTCCAACTATTTTAAACTATTTATTTTCTATATTTCAGAAAATATTTCCCATTAATATCAGAAAACATTTCCATTTCTTATTCACACATCTTAACTCTTCTATATCCATTAGTCTCCAACTATAAACTAGTAAGCGTAACACCCCACCTCCACCAGGGTGGCTCTTGCAAGCACTCTGACTTTGGAGGGGCGTTTGAATCAGGTAAACATGCATAATGATATATCAAGGCAGAACAAGAACATATGTATATATGTAAACAGAGTAAATAACATAGATAAAACAGCGGAAGATTTCAAAACATTTCAAAACAAGTCTGGTATAACATAGCTTTCCAAATAAACAAGTCTAGATAAAACAACATCAACTGAAAAACTGAAATAAATAAGTGCTATCCCCAATTAAGTGGTAACCATAGCTAGCTTCATGTCGAAACCGTACATGACCTGAAATCCCACAAGCAAGCAATCCGAAATCCAAGCTAAGCTCCAGTATTCCCTCCCTGAGAACCTTGGGGGGGGGGGGGAACGGAAGAAAAGAGGCGAAAGAAAACAGGTCAGTCAAAAAGACTGAGTAAGCCCTACTATAATCAATGTAAACTGATAAAGTTAACTGGCATGAGCAGCAGGGATGAACATAAGGATAACAATATACTAGCACGATGATTAACTAACAAGGTAGATAAAGGTGTCATCGCATAATCAGGATTAAGGTTTTGCACCACAGGTGTACTAGCAAACTAACATGACTTGAATAAACAAGTATTGATCCCTTGGCCCAAGCTTTGGCCCAATAACATTAAATGACCCTAATACATGGTCCAACCAAACGGTCTAGTCGATCGGCTCCCTAAGCCTAACTCGTCACGTGTTGGTGTCAATACGGCCCATTCATAATTGTAGTCGAACTGTGCCGGGTCCACCCTTCGGGTGTATCAAGCCCTAGGGTGTCAACCCCTGGACACCATGAACATGAGTGCACAGTCCCGATCTACTGGTACCCGTGCATGTTTTCTCCGGCTACGGACTATGTGCACGACCAGAGTCCGCCCGGAACTACACCGACATACCCTCTGCCGTCGCTTTTGGTCACTTACCTCCAGTCCAGTAATCGTGCCCCCACCCTAGCCTAGTCCCTAGGGTCATGATGATACTAACTTGGGATTACTGCTGGAGTGGGCCCCCATTGCTAGGATTTTTCTAGTGGGTTAAGTACGGTTTAACCCTCTTGCTAATCCTGGATTAACTTGGTTAAGTGTAACGATGAATTCACGACTTAACCATGATTATTCACCAAGCCCAAATTGGTTAAGTATTAAGTGGACCATGACTTAACCCTAATCACGAGGCATTAATTAATTTAATGCGCCTTAACCTCTCACATTAGACCTTGTTGTGGTTACTAGTTAAGCTGGGCGGGTCCGGGTAGCTTTACACCACAACTTGGTCTAACCTCGGGTTCAAGGTACAACATGACCAACTTCTCACATTGGGTCCTATTGTTTGTAGCAACTAGTTAAGCCGGTCGGTTCCGGGTAGGTTTACGCTACAAACTCAACCCAACCTCGAGTTGGCCACACTTATCTTTTCTAAGTGTCATGTCCATCATGTTTCCAAAACATGTTACAAGTTTTCAAGCAATTGGGTAGACCTAACTTAATAGGTAAATTCCCAATGGGTAGACCTAACTTAATAGGTAAATTCCCAAGCTTATGTTTTATGTCTTTTAAGTTTACCCAACCCCAAACGCAATCCCATCGCTTACATATCGCAATAGCGCATAAAGGATAGAAAGAGGGAACTTGGCATAATCATGACATAAAGGTATTGAAGCCACAAGCTTAACATGGTGGCATATGAAATGTTCATATGTTCATACACTTGCATATTACATTTTTAGGCCTCAAAAGCATGCATAAAACCAAACTTAGCATATTGGTGATACATGGTGCTAAATGACATGTAGAGATGGCCATAAGTTCGCATTTAGCCTCACATGCAAGTTATCATAAGAGATATGATAACTTACATGTTGCTAAAATGCAACCTTTGGCATAAAGCTTAAAGCTTTATGTTCATAAACCCAAAATAAGCTTGCATAACATGATAGCATGAACAAAATGTTCAGCCCAAACTTGCATAACATAACTTGGCATACTTGCATATAAACTTGCATATCACAACATGATAAACTTGCATATAAACTTGCATATCACAACATGATAAACTTGCATATAAACTTGCATATCATACATTTAACTTTAGAGTTTAAGTATGAAAGTAGAATAGGGCTTACAATGCTTAAGAAGTCACAAAAATATGACAAAGCCCTTATGAAATCAATTAAACCCAAAATGCAAGCAAAACCCTTGAGCCAAAATGATCAAGACTCTTTCTTTATGATGCAAATATATAAACTTGACTTGAATGCAAGCTAATGATGCTCATACAAGTTTGAAAACACTTGTATGCATGGAAAATCACTTAGGAATTTATTTAGGAATTTTATGAAGAGAGTGGAGGCCATGAGAGGATTGATTTTGCCATAGTTTAGTTGTATGAATGAATAATGATGATTTAGGGTAGGTTAGGGTCTTATTTATAGATTAGGCAAGTGTTTTAGGCCATAGGATTAAACCTAGATTCAATCCAAGCCATCAAAGCATGTCTTGGGGAAGAAGTCAAGTGTAGGAACCATCTAGGGCCTTTAGATTAAAGATGAACCATGAGAACCATTCAAATGCAAAATCTGCATTTGAGCGAATCGGCCCACGGGTTGACAGCCAAACACCCTGGATTAACCCCTAGTCGACCCAGCGGGCTTGGGTCGACCTCAAAAATCGGCCGGTTCGGTTATTCCCCTCTCCCAATTCGCTGTTTTGAACATTTTTGCATATTTATTTAATTAATTTTCAATTATATATATATATATCAATATATATATATTTCTCTGCGCAACCCATTTCACTTAATTAAGTATACTTTAATTTGGGAATTTTTCGTGAAACTTCGCGAGGCCATATCTTGGTCATACGGACTCCGATTTTCGAAAACTCGGACTCTATTTCGCGTATTTTTCCGAGACGAACGCAATGGCATAGCCCGTTTCCCTTGATTCAGATTTTACAGTTTAATTCTGCCTCCATTTATGTTATAACATGTTATTCAAAAATACGGGTTGTTACATTCTTCCCTCCTTAAAGGATTTCGTCCCCGAAATCTCCAAGTTAGGAAGAACGTATCCTACCACCCATCATCCATCTACTCAAAACATCATCCACGAGCAATCATTGTCCTTAAAAGGTTCTAAATGCTGTATGATCATATGCAAAGGTGTGTGTATATGTACTTATCTAATGCGAAAATCAGGAGGTTACTGATTCAGTAAACCCCCTTAATGCAAAATATGTTAGTGAAATGAATCCATATGTATGCAAATTCCTAACATAATTTATAATCTCTACATGAGTGCACATAACATTCATCCATATGCAACATCCACGTGATAGCATAACAAGTTTTCATCCATGAATAAGCATAAACACTCATGCATATGCGGTATGAAAGTGTGTGAGCCGATCTTAGTGCCTAACGTGTATTATGCATCCACGAGTATCCACTTGAAAACACTTGCAACCACTTGCAACCATCAAGCATAACATGTTTCAAACACATGTTTCATCCAAAGGGTTTCTACCTAAGGTTCTCATGACAAGATTAACACGATAAACTAGATAAACAAGGATAGCAAAGAGAAAGATATGCTAACAAAGAAAAGAGATTGAGAGTGTACCCTAAAAAAGGAATGGATGAAGCCCACGCATCTTCTCCTCGGTTTCCCAAGTTGCGTCTTCTTCGGCTTCACCCCATTGAACCTTCACCAATTTGACCTCTCGATTCCTTAGCTTCTTGGTCTCCGTCCCCAAGATACGAATCGGAGCTCTCCTCAAGGTAGCCTCTTTCTCCACTTCTACATCTTTTAGAACACTTGGCTCAACAACCTCTGCTGATTCATGTAAAAACTTCCGAAGATGCGAGACATGAAAAACATCGTGTACTCCAGCAAGCTTCTCGGGCAACTTCACTCTATAAGCCATCTGCCCGATCCTCTCTATAATAGGGAATGGTCCAACAAACCTCGGTGCCAACTTCCCAACAGCTCCAAATCGGACCACATTCCACAAAGGAGAAACCTTCACGAAAACCATATCCCCAACATCAAACTCCAAATCCGTTCTTCGCTTATCAGCATAGGATTTCTGTCGGTCTTGGGCCGCTTTCATCCGTCTCCGAATCAACTCGATCTTCTCGGATGTATCTCTGATCATATCAGGCCCAAGTATAAGCTCATCTGTAGTCTCCCACCAACATATAGGCGACTTGCACGGCCTCCCATATAAAGCTTCAAATGGTGCCATCCCTATGCTTGCCTGATAACTGTTATTATATGCAAACTCAACAAGAGGAAGATGGTCTTCCCAAGTACCACCAAAATCCAGAATACAAAGCCTCAACAGATCCTCGAGTACCCTATTCACTCTTTCGGTTTGACCGTCCGTCTGTGGGTGATAAGCCGTACTTAGATTCAACCTTGTGCCCATAGCTTCTTGCAAGCTATTCCAGAATTGACTTGTAAAGATTGGGTCACGGTCACTGACTATACTAGAAGGGACTCCATGTAGTCTCACAATCTCACGAAGATATACAGACGCTAGCCAAGATGCAGTCCTCTTGCTCTTCACCGGAATGAAATGAGCACTCTTCGTAAGTCTATCCACAATAACCCAAATGCTCTTATTCCCTTTCCTTGACCTTGGTAGCCGATCGATAAAATCCATGGAAATACTCTCCCACTTCCATAGTGGAACGTCTAGAGGATGCAATAGCCCACCGGGCTTCTTCGACTCGGCCTTAACTTGCTGGCAAATGATACATCTAGAGACAAATTCTGCCACATCCTTCTTCATCCCAGGCCAAAAGAAAATGCGCTTCATATCTTTATACATCTTATCTCCACCCGGATGTATAGTCAACTTAGAGCGATACGCTTCCTCAAGAACTCTTCTTACTAGATCTTCTACCATTGGAACACATAACCTTCCGTCTCTCCTCAGCCAACCCTTGTCAGCAATAGAATATCGAGCGAGATGACTAGACGTCTCTCCTCGAATTAGCTTATCCATAATCTCAACTATCTGAGGGTCTTCTCTCTGCGAAGCCCCAACTTGATCAAGAAGGGTAGGTCTGAGTTCCAGAGATGCTAAAGAACCGGTCATCGACTCAATCGCCAAAGAGAAATCAAAGGTTGCCACATACTCTAAATTCTTCATCTCAACGAATAGAGGACTTAGGGTCAACCTTCTTCTACTCAATGCATCTGCTACCATATTCCCCTTGCCAGGGGTATAAGCTATCTCAAAATTGTAGGACGCCAAGAATTCCATCCATCTTTGTTGCCTCAGATTTAGATCCTTCTGAGAAAAGAGATACTTCAATGACTTGTGATCGGTATAAAGCTCAAATCTTTCTCCCAGAAGATAATGGCGCCAAGCCTTGAGTGCATATACTATTGATGCCAACTCTAAGTCATGAGTGGGATAATTCTTCTCATGCACTTTGAGTTGTCTACCGCCAAAGCATATCACTCTTCCTTCTTGCATAAGAACAGCTCCTAACCCCGTGCCACATGCATCGGTGTATACGGTAAATAACTTCCCTCCATCGGGCAAAGCTAGAACAGGTGCTGATGTGAGGGCTCTCTTGAGCTTCTGAAAAGCAAGCTCGCATTCTATGCTCCAAGCAAAAACTAAATTCTTCTTCGTCAATTTAGTGAGAGGAGCGGATATCTTTGCGAAGTCCTTGATGAACTTCCGGTAGAAACCCGCAAGACCTAGAAAACTTCTCACTTCGGTTGCATTCCTTGGAGTCTTCCAATCCTGAACTGCCACTACCTTAGCGGGATCCACCGCTAAGCCTTGCTTAGATACTATATGCCCAAGGAATCTAACTTCCCTTCTCCAAAAGTGACACTTGGAGAACTTGGCCTTCAACTGATGCGCTCTAAGCGTATCCATCACCTCCATGAGATGCCTTGCGTGCTCTTCCTCATCCTTAGAGAAGATCAGAATATCATCTACGAAGACCACGACAAACTTGTTCAAGAACTCCCTGAACACCCTACTCATCAAGTCCACGAAATATGCGGGTGCATTAGTCAAGCCGAACGGCATGACAAGCCATTCAAAGAATCCATCTGGAGTTCTGAACGCAGTCTTGTCTATACTATCTTCAGCTACCCTGAGCTGATGGAACCCCGTAGCAAGATCAAGCTGAGAGAAAACAGAAGCACCGACAAACTGGTCAAAGAGATCATCAATCCTCGGTAACGGGTGTCTGTTCTTCTTAGTCAGCTTATTCAACTCTCGATAGTCAACGCAAAGTCGGAGAGAACCATCCGCCTTGGTAGCAAATACCACAGGCGCTCCCCATTCAGATATACTTCGTCTAATGAAGTTCTTCTCAAGCAACTCTTTCACTTGCTTACTTAGCTCCCGCCTTTCACGCGGAGCCATGTGCCAAACGGGCAAAGAAACAGGCTTTGCATTATCCACCAGATAAATGCGGAAATCAATCTCTCGCTTAGGGGGCAACCCCCTAACTTCATCGAAAACATCCGGATACTCTCGAACCACTCTCACAGACTGAAGAGTTTCCATTGACGAGTCGAGTGATTCTAGATAGCACAACATGACGGGACCTCTCGGATCACAAGAAATCTCTAGGGTGTTTCCGAGGCGAGTCACGAGCCTCACAACCCTATGCTCACAATCAATAATGGCTCCATATCTGGACAGCCAATCCATGCCCAATATCAATCCGTATCCCCTAAAACCAAGAACATAAGCACTGCACAAGAACTCTACACTCAGTATAGAGATCCTCAAATCCCCACATATCATAGACAAATGGGCGGAACCCCCAATAGGATTTGAGACACAGACGGGATCATCTACCAAGCTAGTACTAAGGTGCAAACTATCAACAAGATCATATGAGATAAAGCTATGCGATGCACCAGAATCAAACAAGGTACGAACTGGAAAATCAGAAATATATACAAGGCTCTCAATAGAAATACTACCTCGATCGGGAACTGGAGCGACATTGAGAGCATGAACTTGCCCTCCTGAAGGTCCAGCACGCTGAGTCTGACCCTGGCCTTGCCCTTGCTTCCTCGGGCAATCCTTACTGAAATGTCCAGTCTCACCGCAGAAAAAGCATTCACCATTCTTCCTTTTCCTCTTCTTACAATCCTTAATAAGATTCCCAACTGAACCGCAATAATGGCACTTCCCCTTGTTGTTCTTGCCCTTGTTGTTATTGCCCTTGTTGTTGTTCCCCTTGTTGCCTTGACTCTTGTTCTTGTTCTGATTGCCTTGACTGCTCTGACCACTTGGATTACCCTGATTTCCTTTTCCCTGGGAATCAGTCTTCTTGGCTTGAGTATCATTCATGTTGGTTTCTTTCTTGACATATCCCTGAAGTAACGCCATATCAACCAAACTCTCAAACGTGGCCCCATGGGGAATATGTGACATAGCCAATCCCTGCAACGGCTCATTCAATCCTCTAGCAAAACGAAGAGCCTTCTTCTGAGGAGTATTCACCATATCCAAGCCAAAACGAGCTAACTGATTGAACTTGTTCACATATTCTTTGACAGACATATCTCCTTGTTTCAAAGTTATGAACCTCTCCATTTGCAGATTCTCCTCAGTAGAAGATAGAAACTTAAGCATGAACCTTGCCCTGAAATCGGCCCAAGTCTCAACAGGCCTAGTACCATTGGTGACTTCCCACTAATAAGCGGCTTCATCCTTCATAAGCCAAACCGCCAACAAGAGCTTCCTCTGATCGTCTAACCCAAAGATAGCAAACAAATCCTCGGTCTCTTTCAACCAATTTCTGGCCTCTACAAAAGTCTCAGTGCCTTGAAAGTTCTTGCCACCCATTGCTTTGAAATCTTTGCAAGTCTTTGCGAAGTCCACTTGAGGATGCTGAGGGGGAGGAGGAAGAGGAACCTCAGCGACAGGAGGAGGAGGAACATTAACCACTGGAGGAGGAGGAGGAGGAACATTAACTACCGGAGGAGGAGGAGGAGGAGGAACATCTGCGGGGCCGGCTTCGGTCGCCCTAGCCTCCAAAAGTCTCCTATACCAAACAGGTACGTGTACTCCCTCCGGAATAGCAAAGTTATCGGCCATACTGAAAACGAAGAAAAAGACAGATTCAGAATGGAGAAAAACGAAGGAATTTTGCTAATGGCTTTTTGGGGAATAGCCTTTAAAATAAACTAGACTTTTCTTTGGAAAATACTTTATAATTGGTTTTGAAAATAGTTTTCCAAAATTTTTCTAAAAGCCTTTTTGTTCCTTCTCATACCATATGCTCTGATACCAAATGTAACACCCCACCTCCACCAGGGTGGCTCTTGCATGCACTCTGACTTTGGAGGGGCGTTTGAATCAGGTAAACATGCATAATGATATATCAAGGCAGAACAAGAACATATGTATATATGTAAACAGAATAAATAACATAGATAAAACAGCGGAAGATTTCAAAACATTTCAAAACAAGTCTGGTACAACATAGCTTTCCAAATAAACAAGTCTAGATAAAACAACATCAACTGAAAAACTGAAATAAATAAGTGCTATCCCCAATTAAGTGGTAACCATAGCTAGCTTCATGTCGAAACCGTACATGAGCTGAAATCCCACAAGCAAGCAATCCGAAATCCAAGCTAAGCTCCAGTATTCCCTCCCTGAGAACCTGGGGGGGGGGGGAACGGAAGAAAAGAGGCGAAAGAAAACAGGTCAGTCAAAAAGACTGAGTAAGCCCTACTACAATCAATGTAAACTGATAAAGTTAACTGGCATGAGCAGCAGGGATGAACATAAGGATAACAATATACTAGCATGATGATTAACTAACAAGGTAGATAAAGGTGTCATCGCATAATCAGGATTAAGGTCCACATGTGTACTAGCAAACTAACATGACTTGAATAAACAAGTATTGATCCCTTGGCCCAAGCTTTGGCAAAATAACATGAAATGACCCTAATACAAGGTCCAACCAAACGGTCTAGTCGATCGGCTCCCTAAGCCTAACTCGTCACGTGTTGGTGTCAATACGGCCCAATCATAATTGTAGTCGAACTGTGCCGGGTCCACCCTTCGGGTGTATCAAGCCCTAGGGTGTCAACCCCTGGACACCATGAACATGAGTGCACAATCCCGATCTACTGGTACCCATGCATGTTTTCTCCGGCTACGGACTATGTGCACGACCAGAGTCCGCCCGGAACTACACCGGCGTACCCTCTGCCGTCGCTTTTGGTCACTTACCTCCAGTCCAGTAATCGTGCCCCCACCCTAGCCTAGTCCCTAGGGTCATGATGATACTAACTTGGGATTACTGCTGGAGTGGGCCCCCATTGCTAGGATTTTTCTAGTGGGTTAAGTACGGTTTAACCCTCTTGCTAATCCTGGATTAACTTGGTTAAGTGTAACGATGAATTCACGACTTAACCACGATTAATCTACCAAGCCCAAATTGGTTAAGTATTAAGTGGACCATGACTTAACCCTAATCACGAGGCATTAATTAATTTAATGCGCCTTAACCTCTCATATTAGACCTTGTTGTGGTTACTAGTTAAGCCGGGCGGGTCCGGGTAGCTTTACACCACAACTTGGTCTAACCTCGGATTCAAGGTACAACATGACCAACTTCTCACATTGGGTCCTATTGTTTGTAGCAACTAGTTAAGCCGGTCAGTTCCAGGTAGGTTTACGCTACAAACTCAACCCAACCTCGAGTTGGCCACACTTATCTTTTCTAAGTGTCATGTCCATCATGTTTCCAAAACATGTTACAAGTTTTCAAGCAATTGGGTAGACCTAACTTAATAGGTAAATTCCCAATGGGTAGACCTAACTTAATAGGTAAATTCCCAAGCTTATGTTTTATGTCTTTTAAGTTTACCCAACCCCAAACGCAATCCCATCGCTTACATATCGCAATAGCGCATAAAGGATAGAAAGAGGGAACTTGGCATAATCATGACATAAAGGTATTGAAGCCACAAGCTTAACATGGTGGCATATGAAATGTTCATATGTTCATACACTTGCATATTACATTTTTAGGCCTCAAAAGCATGCATAAAACCAAACTTAGCATATTGGTGATACATGGTGCTAAATGACATGTAGAGATGGCCATAAGTTTGCATTTAGCCTCACATGCAAGTTATCATAAGAGATATGATAACTTACATGTTGCTAAAATGCAACCTTTGGCATAAAGCTTAAAGCTTTATGTTCATAAACCCAAAATAAGCTTGCATAACATGATAGCATGAACAAAATGTTCAACCCAAACTTGCATAACATAACTTGGCATACTTGCATATAAACTTGCATATCACAACATGATAAACTTGCATATAAACTTGCATATCACAACATGATAAACTTGCATATAAACTTGCATATCACAACATGATAAACTTGCATATAAACTTGCATATCATACATTTAACTTTAGAGTTTAAGTATGAAAGTAGAATAGGGCTTACAATGCTTAAGAAGTCACAAAAATATGACAAAGCCCTTATGAAATCAATTAAACCCAAAATGCAAGCAAAACCCTTGAGCCAAAATGATCAAGACTCTTTCTTTATGATGCAAATATATAAACTTGACTTGAATGCAAGCTAATGATGCTCATACAAGTTTGAAAACACTTGTATGCATGGAAAATCACTTAGGAAATTATTTAGGAATTTTATGAAGAGAGTGGAGGCCATGAGAGGATTGATTTTGCCATAGTTTAGTTGTATGAATGAATAATGATGATTTAGGGTAGGTTAGGGTCTTATTTATAGATTAGGCAAGTGTTTTAGGCCATAGGATTAAACCTAGATTCAATCCAAGCCATCAAAGCATGTCTTGGGGAAGAAGTCAAGTGTAGGAACCATTTAGGGCCTTTAGATTAAAGATGAACCATGAGAACCATTCAAATGCAAAATCTGCATTTGAGCGAATCGGCCCACGGGTTGACAGCCAAACACCCTGGATTAACCCCTAGTCGACCCAGCGGGCTTGGGTCGACCTCAAAAATCGGCCGGTTCGGTTATTCCCCTCTCCCAATTCGCTGTTTTGAACATTTTTGCATATTTATTTAATTAATTTTCAATTATATATATATATATATATCAATATATATATATATTTTTCTGCGCAACCCATTTCACTTAATTAAGTATACTTTAATTTGGGAATTTTTCGTGAAACTTCGCGAGGCCATATCTTGGTCATACGGACTCCGATTTTCGAAAACTCGGACTCTATTTCGCGTATTTTTCCGAGACGAACGCAATGGCATAGCCCTTTTCCCTTGATTCAGATTTTACAGTTTAATTCTGCCTCCATTTATGTTATAACATGTTATTCAAAAATACGGGTTGTTACAGTAAGAGAACAACTCCTTAAGTATTTACCCCGAAGGTCGAAACCTACACCAGATCAATACTCAGAAAGCTATACAACTTAACTAATTTCCAGTCAGTTTCTAATATCCTTAACTCCATTTCTTAATGTCTTATCAAATCATTACTTACGCAACTCTCGGATTCGGTTTAGGAATCCACTTCTTTTATGGAAAATATTGGTTTTAACGATAGCATTATAATTCCTATTTCCAAAATATTTGACTTAAAACATAATTTTGATTCGTTATTTTGAATAATAAATAATATTTAATTAATAAATAAATAATCCTCATTTAAAAACAAAAAGTAAATATTACTTTCCCAAATTCGATATAGTCGAATTTTGATGTATAACTCTCTTTCGAATAATTCCTATTCGATTAATGTTCCGGACTTCGGAATAATTTACCTGTAATAACCCGGAAATCTGGACCAATTTAAATTTTTTATTTTGGCAATTTTAATGAATTTTGAATATTTAAAATGAATATTTTAAATAAAAACAACGAGAAAAATTTAGTTAGAATGGAATTCGAATGTATATATTTATATTCGTCGTCGTTAGAATATATATAATTTATTTATATATATAAAAGGAATTGAAAATGGCGCGGTAGTTCGATAATTCGATTTCAAACTTCAAATGAATGTACCGGGTGCAAAATAAACCGGATTTTAGTGAGACCAAAAATAATGGAATCTAATTATGACTATCTTTCCAACGAATCCCAAAAATCAAAATTTCATAGTGGGAATCAAAAGATATGTCCAGTTGAAAATTCTGAATAGTCGCTATAAAATTCAGGCCCTTAAAAATGGAAATTTTGCAAACGACCTCGGATTTCGACGAAACCACTTTTGTTGGATCCGTGATGTCAAATTATTTCTAGATTCCAAATTTCATAATTTTTCGAATCAATATGTGAGCATGGCAAAGGAAAACGTGTTTGACCAGTTTCAGTTGATTTTAATCGACTGGGAAATGGCCATTTTTCAAACGCTCTCAGAATTTGAAGAAACTAGTTTTGTTAGGACCGTATCGTCAGTACGAAGCTAGAAAATATTTTTCAGGAATTTTTCGAGTTAGTATGTGGCCCCAGTAAATTGAAATGCGTGTTCAAAATTCAATATATAGAGTTATATTTTGATTTTGATGAAAACTTATTGTAACAGCCGAATTGGCCTACATGGCATATCCCATTGTGTTCGGAATGGGGGTATTACGCTAGGAACGACAGTCGGCATGTTTGATTTCGAGGTCGTATGAAAAGTCAACCTTAGGGAATTAAAATATAATATAAAATTAAAATAAATAATTGGCCCCTCCCCTTATCTTTCCCTCCAACTCTCTCTCCCTTCCTCGTTATTCATTCAGAACAAATAAAAAAAAAACGTCGCCCCACAGCCAACCACCGCGCTCCCCCACCTCGCTCCACCGCCGGATCCGCCTCCCCCCTCCAGTCCAGGCGCACTCCCTCCCTTTCTCCTCCGTCCCCTTCTACCTCTAATCCGAGAAACCCTAGCTCCAAGCCCCAAATCAACCACTGACCAACCACCGTACCCTACCACCTCCTAGCTAAACCACCCCACCACCTCATCGGACTCCTGCGCGCCACCCCGGCCTCCCACTAACCCGGCGCCGCCCTCGAAAACCTGGCCACCTCCAGTTGGCCTCCGTGAACCCCCGGAGCCGGCGCCGATTGCTGCTGCCCCTCCCTCCGGCGTAGTGAACTTATTCCCTTTTTTTTTTACTGTAAGTTTAATTTTAGTTTTATTTGTTTATTTTCTTTATTATTTAATTTACATTCCTATGATAAAACTGCAAATTCTAGTCATAGAAAAATATGGTTTTTATCACGTGAATGACAACATAAAGCTTGGATTTTTAACATCATAAAGATTTGATTTTTTTTTTTATGAAGCAAAAAGATCGGATTTTTATATATGTGAATGAAGTTAAAAGATCAGATTTTTATATATGTGAATGTAGCAAAATAAAGATGTGATTTTTATAATGATGAAATTGAAAAGGCGAAATATTTATAAATGAAAAGGCGAAATCTTTATAAATGAAAAGGCAAAATCTTTATAATTGAAAAGGCAAAATCTTTATAATTGAAAAGGCAAAATCTTTATAATTGAAAGGGCGAAATCTTTATATGAAGAATAGTGTGATAAAAGTATAATCTTTATTATATAAATAGCGATGTGAAAATAGAATTTTTATCTATATAGTAGCGAAGTGAAAAATTCGATTTTTATATATTGAATAGCGTAGTGAAAAATTCGATTTTTATATATTGAATAGCGAAGTGAAAAATTCGATTTTTATATATTGAATAGCGAAGTAAAAATTCGATTTTTATATATTGAATAGCGAAGTAAAAATGTGATTTTTATATATGTAGTGGCTACGGGCAACGAAGGTGACAAAAAGGCAAGAACGACGAAGATTTCTATAAATGAAGTGTCATGGAGTTGGGATAGCTATCGGTGAGAACTTCTCACCTTTTAAAACTCCTTTTTCTAGTTGTATCATAATATATGCTAGGATGCAGACGGTGTTTAGTAGCACACGACACCCGTCATCCACAGACCATGGATGGCTTGTTTGTTTGACTGATATGTTGTGAAAATTTGTTTGTGAAGTTGATGTGAAATAGATAATGAAATGTATTAATGTGTTGAAATATATTAATTGTCGTTAAAAATATAATTTTTAACGTGAATGTGAATAAATAAATATTTATAAACAAATCGGCCGATTTGTTTATATACACTGATTTGACTGATATTGATTGGGTCGATAAATTTTACACATCGCCCAACTGCACAAATAAAATCTTTGTTTGATTGTTTGAAACCCCACACGGGTATTGGGATAAAATACAGCATACACTAATCCCAATAATTAGTTGTATGTCGATCGATTGATTGACAGGCTGTTATAATCGTTAGATATCTATATTTGATGCTTATACAGTGTAGTGCACTTTGGATGATGGTTGATTGTTTATCGTTGCTATTATATACATGTGTTGTATGGAATCCATATAATTAACTTTGTATGGTAATTGATTGGGCCTCATTCCAATTTAGAAAATAAAGAATATTAAAATAAAGGTTCATGTGTTGACTGTACTCATCCGTTGAGATTAGTCATGTGTTGAACGAAATATTTTAACAATAAAATTTACATCTTTATCATATATTAAATTAGAAATTAACTGGAAAATAGATGAGATGAGTGGTCTCCTAGATATTGATCTGATGTTGGTTTCGGCCTTCCGGGTTAATATTTAGGGAATCTTTCTCTTACTAATTTACGGTTGGAGTCTGATTTTAAATCAAACGATAGATACCATAATTTTTATAAAATATATTAAATAACAAAAATAGTCACACGTGGACAGTACTCATTCGTTGAGATTAGTCATGTGTTGACAAAAATATAGATTAATGTATTGAATAGGATAAATATTCATTTGTTGAATAGAATAACGGAATTATTGAAATGTATAAAGCCGTGTTGATTAGAGATGCGCTATTTTTGACGCGAACGATATTTATATCGATTATATTCGTTTTTATAATTGAATTGAATAGAAAACGAATCGAATTTGAATTGAATAGAAAACGAATCGAATTTGAATTGAATAGAAAACGAATCGAATTTGAATTGAATAGAAAACGAATCGAATTTGAATTGAATAGAAAACGAATTTGAATTGAATAGAAAATGAATTGAATTTGAATTGAATAGAAAACGAATTGAATTTGAATTGAATAGAAAACGAATTTGAATTGGATTGAATAGAAAACGAATTTGATTTGAATTTGAATTGGAAGTTGAAATTGTTTTTGAAACGAATTTAAAACTATTTATAAAATTCGTTTTAAATAGAAATCGACGAAATATATATTATATATATAATATAATGGCCTGAACAGAACGCGCCGCACCGCGGCAGTCCGTAAATTTCGACCATTGACTTCGAATGGACATTACGGGAGATCCGACCGTCGGATTCTCCTAAAACCGGAACCGTTGGATTTGTATCGAAAAGAGCTTTCCAATGAATATTAGAAATTTGAAATCTAACGGTTGGATTTGGAGATACGTCCAAATCAAATTTGGAAAAGGTCGTTGTAAGTGCAGTTCAGTAGCCGTTGATGGAAATCGACTGTACGGGCCTTGATAAAATTATTAAAAATAGTAATAATTTGTGTAGAATCATAAGAAATGATCTGGGAAAAATTGGGATGAAAAACTCCATATTTGAAAAGATAAAAATAGATTTTTATCGAAATGAACAAGTTTTGAACTAAAACTAAACCCGTTTATTTTTAAATAAATAAATTGGATTTGAAACGGGTTTTAAATAGAATTGATTTGTGGGTTTATCGTGAACGTTGTTTTAAATAACACTAGTTCTTTAACCCGGTAATAAATAGAATGTGATTTGGGTTTATCGTGAACTGTGTTTTAAATGACACTAGTTCTTTAACCCTGTAAAAGGAGTTTTAATGAATCTGCAATTAGATTTAAATGTGCATTGATAATCTAAATTATCAAATTTGGAAAATAAGCGAGAATGGAGTATCACCAGTTTTGCTCCAAAGCGATAGTTAAATCTTTAATTAGATTTGAACGTGGAATGGTAATTAATTTTACCGATAACACCGTGGTGTTAGATATGGAGTATTACCAGTTTTGCTTCATGGGATGAATAGGTTGGGATTGGGAAATAAAATAAATAATTACTTCGGAGTGGTTCGCTAATCTCGACTAGTTTGGAAAACCATAATCTGGTTTGAAATGATATCCAAAGGAAGATTAAAGGATAAATTTTAAAGAATTTATCTTGGATAAAATTAATGGGAACCTTTCCCTAAGAATTGAAATTTAGAAACTAGCTGTAGGTTAGCTAAGAAGAATGGTTTCCTGGGTATTGATCTAATGTTGGTTTCGGCCTTCGGGGTTAATATTTGGGAAATTATTCTCTTGCTGATTTACGGTAAATGACTAATGAATTGGAATGAGGCGTATGTTGTGTTTGTGTAACATTTGTTTTAATATACGCGGGTTGTTCGGAAAGGCCGGGTTTATACCCATTCTGAATAACCGATTCGACGATAAGTCGAAGATGAAGACGGTGGTTGAAGACCGGAAGTCTTCACATCGTTTGGGTGATTACTGATGATCTTGATTGGGCCGTACACCCAAGATGAGGGAATCAGTTGGTGGTCGTCCAGACGTACTTGGAGATCGATGGATATGCAAGGAAAGTGCCTCCGGTTTCGTTCAGACCCAGAACGAACTTGTAAATTGATTGTGTGTCTGACATTGGACTTTATTCTGTGTTGATTGATCTCTTTTAAATATACATCTGTTTGGCGGTGGAGAATTTATTCTCTTGCTTAAAGCCCTTCTCTGAGACGTACGAGCTTAGAGGTTATATATCGATAGATATCAATCGCATGGCATGAATTGCCTGTGTGGCACGCTGAGTTGCATAGATCAAGGCTTCTGTTGAAAAGCAAAGTCTTGTGGTTGATGATCAAAGCATGACCTTCGTGGCATAGCTTTGTGTATAGTGTGGATTCGCGAGCCTCACACCTCGGTATGAGTTAAAAACGGGATACGGACCGTTGGGAGAACACGACGTTTCTTTCTAGCTTTGGTGGTGTCAGTGACTTACCAGCCCTGACATTTATATACTTTTCACCTTTGTGGTTGTTGGAATGAGGCGCGTCGATATTAGGTCTGTAAGGACCGGGAAACGTGTGTTCAGGAATTGTCAATCCTCAAATGTAAGAGAGGACCGGCCCAGCCGATCCAAGGGTTACCCAGTGTGCGTAGTCCTGAGCATTTGCTAGAGTGTCTCGAAGCGGAGAGGAGCTTGCCCCTTGCCTCGACTCATGACGGAAATCCAATTTCCAATACGTGTATTTCGGTTTTATTTGTAGAGCCTAGTATGGCGACATGATAGATGGTACCCATGCCGCCTAGGATTGATATTTATGATTGAAAATGTTTTGACACTATACACTTATAATAGTATCAAATGATTTGTTTTAAACGTACCAAGCATGTTTGGCTATTATAAGGGAAAACCCTATCCTCCGGCTTGCGTTGCATTGTGTGATGGGTCCTGGGTCTTATAATAGCTTCATTTTTCGAAAAAGCATTGCGTTGTTTATCCTATGCACTGGTATTCTTGGGAGGAAACCCGTTCCGTGTTATACAGCGTGTTCCCTTGAATTACTCTCTTTTAAAGTCAAGTTTTAAATAACTGTTTTAGTTCTCACACCAGTCACATGACTGACCTGGAGTTTATTGTTTTAACCTAAACTCTGGGTGCCCTCATTTTCGACACGGGCAGCTAGTAGTTTTGGTTTTGCAGATTTATATTCACAGGATCCTGGTTTACAGCTGGAATGATATCCGGAAAGCTCTACATCTGTATATTACCTTCAGTTGTGTTTTATATTACTTTCCGCTGCTATGTAATTTATTGTAATCTCTGATATTTATCGAATGTATAATATTCATCTATACTCTGTATATTCTTGTATTCTGATGGAATTGTTGTAATATACAATGAAATGTTCTTCCGTCTGCGTTCTGATTTGTCCTGTTCTCAAACGATCAGGGGTTTCGAATGGTCTAGATCGATTTAATGACTGATTCGGATCGAGCGAAATTCCTTGCCGTTACATTACCATTTCAGGTCAACTCAATTTTTGAATTCATTTTTGAATTTATCATTTCCAAACCATCATCATTTCCCTTTATAACCATTCCAATTTGCAACTCGTTTGCTTTTTAACCATTATTCACTTTGAAACGTGAATATCGTTCCTTACAGAAAATTGTACTCGTTATATCAATCAAATCTTGATTTTTATTTACAATTACCATTTCAGATTCAAATCATGTTTATCATGTTATTTTATAAATTCAAATTCATATTTCACTTTATAAACTCCATTTATAACTTAGTTTCTTGTTAATTATATATCAAGTTTATAACTTCATCTCGATTTCATAGTCCATTATAGATTATTGGTTTCAAACCAAATATTTACTATCTTGTCAGATTCTGGATTATATAATATATAATTTCAAAAAGTAAATTATTTTTAAAACATTGGAGATCGTCGAACTTAAATTACAAGTCCCATGTAATAATTCCTATCCTACTCACATTCCTAACAACGGACCCAATTTCACCATTTCTCTTTTAATCAATTTCTTGAATTCACATTCCCAAACTATTTAATTATCCCACTTCATTTATAAATATCGTTTATAAATCAAACTACCTGTTTTATATTAATCAAAACAAGTTATTGTATCCAGCTCACTCGAAATTCAATTTCTATTTAAAGTATAATTTTTTTCTTTTCGAAACTCGAATTCTTTTCCCGTATATTTTACGATATTTAAATACCAATTATTTCAGTTCAATGTTGTTCAAACACCCCAAATACACATTAATCAACCATAGATTATTCATCATATCATATAATGGAATATATGAAAACAACAATGTAATTGTTGAGGAATCCAGTTGGATCTCTCCAACCTATTTCCCTGCATCCACATATGTTAATCAATGTAAATAACACAAATTTCATATCCATATGAAATATTAAAATAAATAGAATCAATATTAAATCAATGACTTCATATATATAACTATCAACCAATTTATTTGTAAATCATCCAAACATTCGTCACACAGCACTCAATCATTATTTATCAATATTAAATAACGTTTATAATATTTTGAAACTGGACAGAGATAGTGAGTTTACTCACCTTGGTCGCTAACCGTTGAATAATGTTTAATGCGGTTGATTGTACCAGATGTTTTAATCTACCATAATTTCTAACGAGCTCTAAAACTCTACCAATCAATTCCAGTACGTAGCCTATGACCCCACGATCCCAACAATACCAAATTTTTGTAATTCTGACGAAGGATGAATAAATTATGAGCATTACCGTTTAATACATTAATTAAAAAATAAACTTAAGTTAATTTCAAATCGGGCCTACCATATCCATCAGCCCATACTAATCCAACCCGTTCCATCTTGTTTATACTCATTTCGGGTATCCATCTCTCACCTTCCTTCCTGCATATTATACATATATATGTTTTTTCCTATTTAATCCGACCTATCACCCTATTTAGAGTACCACATCCATTTTAAAACTAACCCGCATCACTCCACACAGTATCTCATCTCCTTCATCCAGTTATAAATTAAACTGCTCCTCCTTTTATACTTTCCATGGTCGAACGTTTGCTTAACTATTCTACCCTATTCCTTGATTATTTCCAAAAGTTAATCCATCGCCATGCCCCCTTCACAAGCACTAATTCCTCCACCCCCTCACTTGTAACTCGCACCATCCATGGGAAAAGCATCGACATTCTTATCACAATAGGTACCCAAAAACATGAGACACAGATTTCAACGAAAATGCACCAAAATGGTGCCAAAGGTGCTCCATCTTCCTATGATCATCATGTTGGTCACCATTTTCCCTAAATCTCCTCATACTGAACGATAACCATAACCCATACCTTACTGTTGGCTTTCGGGTTCACGCAAAACTGCATCGAGTGGCTTGAAAAGGGTACGAGCGTATAAAGGAAACCTAGGCGAGCTCGTATTCATTCGTTTCAAAAAGTTTAGGTCATAGATAAGCTCATTTCGATTTTTTTTCTTTTGAAGCCATTAAAAGGCTTCGAAAGTTCTGATTTGCTAGAGAAGAAAACATATCGAGCCCTGTGTATTTATAGTCGTGTAATTGCGTGATGGCCAAGGAGTAGGTATGTAGTAAATCGGCTTCACAGTAAAGGTAGGGCGAAAGATTTTCAATGATATCCATGTGGTAGTTCACTTCGTAGGTTTGTAGATTTTAGAGTATAGCTGCGCGATGAGAGGACTGCAAGTGTACATTTTTTTTCTTAAGGAGGAAGCTGATATTAGATTCGAAATATAGGATATTAGTATATTTTATTTAAAAGGGTTGAGTACTTTATGTTTATATGATCAAGCTGAGTTATTATTTCATTAACTCAACATTGTTGAATATACTATCATTTGGTTGTTTTCAGATTGTAGAGCGCCAACTTGTTTGCTTGTTGGATTTAGGTGTACAGTTTCAAATTCCCTTATTAGTTAAGCAATGTGAAAATATTGTAGACAATTTCAAGATGAACAAGAACTATTTGATTTGGGTAAAAAAATTGAACTCGCAAGCAGGAACTACAAAGAGTGGCAGTCTGATGATTTTCCTAACACACCACATCCCATAGGTGCAATCTGAAGAAATTCCTTCAAAATAATGAGCATAGTGACATTAGGTATATACGTTGAGGGTCATGCTTTTCTTGCTTGGTCTCACAAACTTGTACTTAGTGCTTGGAGTAAACCACTTGCAAAGCTATTTCACCTTTAATATTGATCAAGAGTGAGTTTTCTTTTATATATTAATTATCTTTATGAATGATATGTTCTTAACCAAGCTCGGTAAGTCAAAGGTTCTTTCAGTAATCAAGTATCATCATTAAGTTCCATACATGAACTTATTTTGTTTTTAAATAGATTTTAGGATATTCGTAAAATTTTGTTTACATAATGACTGCTACTAACATATATAAAAATATCATCATGTCGGATAATGTGCCACGATTCCAAAACGATAATAAAACAGACAAGTTAACCTATTTTGTGAAATTCCAAAATGTTGATATAAGGTGTAAAATATGTTAAACAAAAAGTTGCTTATTTTTTAAATTAAAAATTACGGAAAAATACATTAAATTAAATTAAAAGTACATCTTAAAATCTTTTCCAAATTTAAAACCAATATTTAATTATATTAAATAATCGTTATGTTCAATAAACGATTCTATAACAACTTTCTGAAAATTTGATTTGGACATAACTTACAATTTTGTTACAATTTGTAAGCCGAAATCTCTATTTTTCACTTCCATTAGAAAAATATAGCTTAATAGATTCCAGCATTTCTTGTTTCAAAGAAATCTGACTTATAACGAACCTAGTATATTCGATTGAAGTTCAAACCATTGAATTACGAACTACCACGACGTTATGAGCTCGATTATAATTCATATTGTAATTCATACGTTCAATCATCGTATATTACATAAATTCGTTATTACAACACGAATCTAAACTTGATTGAATATCTTAAATTATCCAATTCACACAATATTTCCAATTCAGCCATTTCTGGCTATGTCGAAAATTAAATTTTAATACCCCATTATTTATATTAATTAAATATTCAAAATATTTGTATCCAAACCATTTAAATTACCACTATACTAAATTAATTAAGTTAATTAATTATTAAATCGATAAAATTCCGGGATGTTACAGGAATTATGTGTAAATATAATTCATATTGAAATAATATATTTGTGGTGACCGTTTGTAGCAGTTAATCTAATTAACTGTTATAAATAGGACCGCAAATCAATAAATAATAATTGTAGCCAATATTGATTTGGAAAAATAAATGTGATAAGGAAATGGTTACAATTCCTAATTTAATTAGGATAAATGTTGTTAACCCCAAGTTAGGAAATTCGAATTATAACTGCAATTAGACACGAGGTTTAGCTCGACTTAAGGTATAAGTCTGCCCGGAACCGATTGGCAAATCCAGCAACCCCACGTAGTTAGCTTAATGTGAGGGGTATAATGCATAAATATAAATGTACTAAGGTACAAGGTAAATTTAACTTGTTGTAGAGGTCTGCCCGAAACCGACCGGCAAATCCATCATCCACATGTTGTCAACTTAATGTGAGAGGCCTGGTATGTGTATATATATATATATATATATATATATATATATATATAGCAATCAACTAATAAATAAATAAATAATGATTAAGAATAGAAATTGTCCGTTGGGCTACAACAAATAGATAACATGGGACTGATAAATTGTGATGACCCCAAACTCCCATGTTACAAAAGCAAGGATAATCATTGGAATATAACACATAAACAATAACAGCGAAACATAAATATAGAATTACAGCAGATAAAGTACATCAAATTGCACTGGGAATAATATGTCATTAGAGTTACACAGCATAATAGGATCATACATAGTACATAATATAGTTTCAGCTTAATATGAAATGTCTGCAGCGGAATCAAACACAATATAGTAAATGAAGTCTGAACAGCATAATAGAAATTATAGGATCCATCTTCAGCTCCATAGCTATTCAGAATGAGTCTGCTAAAACTTGTATATAAGGCTGCCCGTGTGGAAAAGAGGGCACCCGAGTTTGCAAAGTAAAAACAAACTACGAGTCAGTCATGGGACTGGTATTAGAAATCTTACTTAACCTATTTAATAATAAGGCTAATCACAGGACCACGCCGCTAACGCGAAACGGGTTTACTCCATTGGATTGCTTGTGCATAAATAAAGTAAATCGTTAAACAACGCAACGTTTTTTAGAAAAATGAAACCATTATAAGACTCAAGTCCCATCACACAATGCAACGCAAACTGGAGGATAGAGTTTTACCTTATAATGATCAAAAATGCTTAATACGATAAAACAGATTGATATTATTATAAGTGTATATACGTTTCAAAACATTTGAATCATAATATATCAATCATAGACGGCATAGCTACCATATACTATGTCGCCATATAAGTTTTACAATCAAACCACATGGAGCATAATGGAAGTTGGATTTTCATCATGAACCAAGGCAAGGGATCGTCCTTACCGAATTCGAGACAATCTAGCCTACCATGTCTCAGGATACAGCCGCAACTACACCTAGGAGCCATAGGGCTGGTCGACAACTAATGTTAGTGGATCATATATAATTCCTGAACAATACGTATCCTCGCCCTATGGGGCGTAAATAAAGAGCCACTAGGGACTCAAATCTAAGGTACCTCGCTTTCCATCATCCACATAAGTAAAAATGTCTGGGCTGCATACCATGACACCACTTCTAGCTAGAAAGAAACGCATGTTCTCCCTGGATCCTTCTCTCGTTTCTGGTTCATACCGGGGTGTGAGGCTCGCGAAGTAACGCTATACATAAAGATATGCTAAATAAAGCTGTGCTTTGATCATCAACCATAAGGCTCTGCTTTTCAACAATAAGCCTTGATCATTTGCATCTTGGCATGCCACATAGACAATTTATGCCATGCGACTAATGTCAACCAATATATAACCTCTGTGCTCTTACATCTCAGAGAAGGGTGTTAAGCAAGAGAATAAATTCTCCACCACCAAACAGATATATATTAAATAGAAATCAATCAGCACAGAATAAAATTCAATGTCAGACATACATCCATTTACAAGTCTGTTCTGAGTCACCTTATTCCACGTTCCATATGTCTAATACGGAAGAGAGGCTCTCGCATATCCGAACGATCAACAAGTACATCCAGACAACTTCTACTGTAACCCTTTCAAGGCAACATATCTAATCAAAGGCATCAGTAGTCATCCATTCGATGTGCAAATTGCCGGTCCTCAATCACCGTCTTCAAATCTTCGACTTCCAACCGTCGTATAATTATTTGAAATGAGAATTAACTTGGACTTTTCAAACAATTCTCGAATATATATAATTTAAATCAATTCTTTTCATTCCATATCATTTATAATATTTTATAATGATTTATCGCTGTTCTTATTTATATTAAAATAGCCATTTTTAATTAAACGACGCTTCAGGTCATTGCATGGCCCTGGCGCTGTTTTCACCAAAATTTGATTTACACATTTCTCAAAATCTAACCATTGGATCTTAGAAAATTTTATATCTTTTGGAAAGATCTTTCCAAAGCGAACCCAACGGTTCCAGTTTTGGGAAAATCCGATGGTCGGATCTCTCGGTATAATCGTTTGAAGTTACGATTTCGTATCGCGAACTACAACAGCACGATTCGTTTTATTTTAATTTATATTTATGAAAAATATATAAATATAAATCGTTCAACGATCTCAACACCATTTCCTTTCTATCATATAGTTAACATTATTTTAATGTTTAATAATTTCATCAAAATGAAATTTTTAATGTTAAATTATTTTTACCACTCTTGAATCTCTTTTATAGGGAATCATACATTACATTAAAAATGTAATTTTTTATGTTAAAAACAATTTCATTTTTAACCTTGAATCTTTTATATGAAATATTACATTATATGAAAAATGTAATTTTCCTTATCTTTCCTTTATTACATTGAAAATGTAATCTTTTTGTGTAATCTTTTATTACATTAAAAATGTAATATTTTTGTTCATTCTTTTATTACATTGAAAATGTAATCTTTTTCTAATGATTCATTCTTTTATTACATTGAAAATGTAATCTTTTTGTTCATTCTTTTATTACATTGAAAATATAATCTTTTTCTAATGATTCATTTACATTAAAAATGTAAATTTCAATGTAAGAACATAATTCATTTCAACTAATGATCATTTTTTTTCTATATTCCTAGCTTGCAATAAAAATGTTAATTTTTATTGTTTAACTTTGCTATAAGAAGTGTAATTTTTAATTTAACACTTTTATTCACTTGAATACTTTTAATGATTCACTTTTACATAAAAATGTAATTTTTATGTTAACACATTTTAATCACTAGAATACTTTTAATGATTCACTTTTACATAAAAATCTAATCTTTTATGTTAACACCTTTTCTTTTATTTATCCTACATTACATAAAAATGTAACCTTTTATCCTTTCATAAAAATGTAATCTTTTATTCTTTCATAAAAGAAATGTAAATTTTTTTAATGTTTATTTTTAATGTTTTATCTACATTAAAAATGTAAATTTCAAAGTAAACACATTTTTATTTAACAATGCTTATTTTTAATGTTCCATTTACATTAAAAATGAAAATTTCAAAGTAAACACATTTTTATATGACAATGTACATTTTTAATGTTTCTTTTACATTAAAAATGTAAAATCCATTGTCAATACATTTTTATTTTACAATGTTTATTTTTAATGTTTCATTTACATTAAAAATGTAAAATCCATTGTCAATACGTTTTATTTCACAATGTTTAATTTTAATTTTTCATTTACATTAAAAATGTAAAATCCAATGTAAACACATTTTTATTTAACAAATGTTTATTTTTAATATTTCATCTACATTAAAAATGTAAATTTCAAAGTAAACACATTTTTATTCAATAATGCTTATTTTTACTGTCCCATTTACAATAAAAATGTAAATTTCAAAGTAAACACAATTTTATATATAAATGGTTATTTTTAATATTTCATTTACATTAAAAATGTAAATTTCGAAGAAAAGACTTTTCATATAACAATGGAAATTTTTAATGTTACATTTACAATAAAAATGTAAATTTCAGAGTAAACACATTTTTATATATAAATGGTTAATTTTAATGTTTCATTTACATTAAAAATGTAAATTTCAAAGAAAAAACATTTTATATAACAATGGACATTTTTAATGTTACATTTACAATAAAAATGTAAATTTCAAGGAAAAGACATTTTATATAACAATGGACATTTTTAATGTTACATTTACAATAAAAATGTAAATTTCAAAGAAAAGACATTTTATATAACAATGGACATTTTTAATGTTATATTTACAATAAAAATGTAAATTTCAAAGAAAAGATATTTTATATAACAATGGGCATTTTTAATGTTACATTTACAATAAAAATGTAAATTTCAAAGAAAAGACATTTTATATAACAATGGACATTTTTAATGTTACATTTACAATAAAAATGCAAAATTTCAAAGAAAAGACAGTTTATATAACAATGGAAATTTCAACTCACAACAAAAATATGAACTTTTATTTTAACATATGATGATCATTTTATATATTCATATATATATATATATATATATAATGAAAATCTAATTTTCATATTATTCAAACAATTTTATATAACAACATAAATATTTCAGAAAATTTCGGCAGCATAACGGTAGGGTAATTAAAACCGGCACCGTTCCTAGTACGGCTCCTCGCACTAATAAGGCCTCACGACAATACAAGGGTTTCATTTCCTAATACATTTTTTTTATACAATCTATTTTCGCAATATCAACCGATTTTGTTTCAACCACAATCAATCACCAAAAATCAACCAATTTCACATCACAATACAATCAAGTCATCCATGGTCTGTGGACGACGGTGTAGGGTGTTTCTGAACTCCGTCTGCAACCTAAAATAATTTTTATTTATTTATTTCGGATCAAAAATATCATATTGCCTTTTATTTCTTCTAAAATTGTACAATGGTCCAAAAATTCCACGGTCTATTCTGAAATGTAGTTCTCGATTCAAGGATTCCAGCCTTCTTGAATCGCCTGATTTCGTTTCTATTTGAATGAGATACACGGTTTTAAATTATTTAAACCTTTATATATTAATAATTAATTAAAATAATTAACAAAATATTAATCACTTTTGATTCACCAAAGAAAGGCCGACGTTCTCCTTCTTCTTACAGGTATGCACGAACCCAAAACTCCGCCTAAACTTCCTCTTGTCGCACGCTCAACGGGGTGATCGACTGCCGAACCGTGACCACCAACTAAAGTGCCTGAATGTCCTCTACCATCACCAACGACTTCACCAAATTCGACGCCCCCAATGCCCTAGA
The DNA here is from genome assembly GCA_030737875.1 of Allium sativum. NCBI lineage: Eukaryota > Viridiplantae > Streptophyta > Magnoliopsida > Asparagales > Amaryllidaceae > Allium > Allium sativum. The sequence continues at coordinate 253,923,377 of CM060920.1, forward strand.
ATTCCTCCACCAACATATCAGCTTTGGGGCTGAAATTCACACTTTTTAGTTCACTAAATTAGATCTCTTCCATTGAAGTTTAAGAGCTTGAGGAACTCTTTAATTTTTGTGTAGAATATTGATGGAGTTATTGAACAGATTTGGCGATTTGGATGGGATAAGGTTGAGCGATGTGGATCATTGGTTTCTAGGAGTGGCGGCTGGCAATTTAGGATTAGGGTTTTGAAATGTTTATTTTATAATATTTTAATTATTTAACTCCATAATTTCCAAAAAGGCCTGTTAACTCGTACTAGCTCCAAATTAAGCCCAGCGACTATTGCTCCTAGCCAAACACCCCTATTCCGGACACAATGGACTAGCTCTCATCATCCCATTCGACTGTTTCAGTCTACTTTTCCTTAAATTTAATAATAAAACATTTTATTATTTAATTTGATTATACATTTTAATTTACCGGGGCCACATACTGACTCCAAAAGTTCCCAAAAAATAAATCTAGCTATGTTTTTATGAAACGGTCCTAACAAAATTAATTTCATCGAATTTGGAGACCGTTTGAAAAATGGCCATTTTCTGGTTGATCCAAACTAACTGAAATTGACAAAACACATTTTCTTTTGCCAAGCTCTGCAATAACCCGAAAATCTGAGCCAGTTTAAAATTTTTATTTTGGCAATTTTGGCGAATTCTGAATATTTAAAATGGATTATTTTAAATAATATCGACGGGAAATTTATTTTGAATTGAATTCGACGTATATATTATATACGTTGTCGTTAGAATAAATAAATAATTATATATAATTATAATAGAATTGAAAATGGCGCGGTAGTTCGATAATTCGATTTCAAACTTCAATTGAATGTACCGGGTGCAAAACAATCCGGATTTTAGTGAAACCAAAAACATTAGGATCTAATTGATGATATCTTTCCAACGAATCCGACAAATCGAGATTTCATATCGGGAATCAAAAGATATGTCCAATTGAAAATTCTGAATAGTCGCTATGGAATTCAGGCCCTTAAAAATGGACATTTTGCAAATGACCTCGGATTTCGACGAAACCAGTTTTGTTGGGTCCGTGATGTCAAATTATTGCTAGATTCCAAATTTCATAATTTTCTGAATCAATATGTGAGCGTGGCAAAGGAAAACGCGTTTGACCAGTTTTAGTTGATTTTAATCGACTGGAAATTGGCCATTTTTCATACGGTCTCAGAATTCGACGAAACTAGTTTTGTTAGGACCGTATCGTCAATACGAAGCTAGAAAATATTTTTCTAGAATTTTTAAAGTTAATATGGGACCCCGGTAATTTGAAATGTACGTTTAAAATTCAATATAATGATTTAAATGTAAATTTAACGGAAACTGATTCAAACGATCAAATCAGCTTACGATACATATCCCATTGTGTTCGGAATGGGGGTAAAACGCTATGGACGACAGGCGGTGGGCCTCGTTTCGAGGTCGTATGCAAAAGTCAACTTTTTGCAAAATAAAATAATAATAAAATAAATAAAAAAATAAAAAAATAAAAACCCCTCTTCCCTTAACCAGGCCCCCCCCTTTGAATCGAATCAGAAAAAAAAAAACCCAATCGCGATCGAGCTCCAGCCGCCCTCCCTCCCCGACTCACCGCGCCGCCTGCCTAGACCACCGCCCTCCCTCTGGCCCCCCTCCGACCCTTTCGAGCCTCACCCCTCCACTCGAATCCACGAAGACCCGACACCCGCACCCCATTGAAACCCCAACGTCACCCCTTCTTCTCGATCCCGCCGCCACCGATGGAGCACCGCCCTCCAAGCGACACCAGCAGCCACCTCGTCTCGTGTGCCCCCTCCTGAAGTCAGCCACCAGTCCGAACACCACCTCCTCCGATAAAAAAAAACTGTGAGTTTCTCTTTATTTATTTACTTTCCCTTAGTTCATATCAGTTTAACCATATAAACGAGTGAGAATAAAAATCTGATTTCTTTGTTATTTAAGGGATGATTTATATTTTATAAAGTTGAAGTTTATATTTTTATAATGATAAAAGTTATATTTTAGTTTATAAAAATAAAGAAAAAGTTAAGATTTTTATTCGTAGAAAATCTATGATTTTAGTTGATAGGAAAAATATGATTTTTATATTTTTAAAGTTGTAAAAATATAATCTTTTATATTGCAGAAAGATAAAAATATGATCTTTGCATAGTAGGAACTATAAAAATATAATCTTTATGAGATATAGATGTTAGAATATAATAAGGCGATATCTTTAAAATATGATTTTTAAATTGAAAGTGAATAAATAAAAATGTGATTTTTATTTTAAAGACATCAAAATATAAAAATGTGTGATTTTTATATATGTAGTGGCTACGGGCAAAGAAGATGACGAAGATGCGATAGCGATGAAGATTTCTATCAATGAAGTGCCGTGGAGCTAGGATAGCTTTCGGTGAGAACTTCTCACTCAAAATTCTTTTTCTAGTTATATTTATATACTAGGATGTAGACGGTGCTTAGTAGCACCTGACACCCGTCATCCACAGACCATGGATGGCTTGTTTGTTAAATTGTTTGGTTGTGTAGTTGGTTAAACTATTTGGTTTGAATTGAATGGTTTGGTGAATTTGATTTATGTGTGAATGGCGTGGGCCTTCACTAGACCGGGGATAAGGCTAGGCCTTGTCCCGTTTCTAGTATCGTGCCGTTATGCCGCCGAAATTTTCTAAAATAAGTTAGAAAAATAAAAATATCATTTTATTTAAAGAATGAACTGAATAGAAATTCATGTGTTGAAATAAAATGTTTTATCGTTAAAATATAATTTTTGACGTGAATGTGAATAAATAAATATTCATTTACAAACCGGACGGTTTGTTTATGTACACCTACTTGAAGGACATTGATTGGGTCGATAAATTTTACACATCGCCCAATTGCACAAATAAAATCTGTGTTTGATTGTTTGAAACCCCACACGGGTGTTGGGATGAAATTTGAAGTTCACTCATCCTGATTGATTAAATATGTCGATCGATTGATTGACAGGCTGTTATAAGCGTTGAATATCTATATTTGATGCTTATACAGTGTAGTGCACTTTGGTTGATGGTTGATTATTTTCAATGCTATTATATACATGTGTTGTATGAAAATCCATATAATTAATTTTATATGGTAATTGATTGGGCCTCATTCCAGTTTTGAAAAAGAAATATTTGAAAAAGAAATATTTGAAATAGAATATTTGAAAATAAAGGAATATATGAAGCCGTGTTGATTAGATTGACGCCATTTTGACGTGAACGATATTTATATCGATTTGAAAACGATTTCGAAATGGATTGAATTGAAAACGATTTCGAAATGAATTGAATTGAAAACGATTTCGAAATGAATTGAATTGAAAACGATTTCGAAATGAATTGAATTGAAAACGATTTCGAAATGAATTGAATTGAAAACGATTTCGAAATGAATTGAATTGAAAACGATTTCGAAATGAATTGAATTGAAAACGATTTCGAAATGAATTGAATTGAAAACGATTTTGAAATGTATTGAATTGGAAACGAATTTGAATTGAATTGAAAGTGAATTGAAACGAATTCAAATTGAATTGAAATTTGAATTTGAATAGAAATGAATTTTAAAACGAATTTATAAAGAAGAATTCAATTTTGATTTGAATTGAAAAGAAAGTTGAAATTGCTTTTGAAACGATTTTAAAACTATTAATATAATTCGTTTTAAATAGAAATCGACGAAATATATATTATATATATTATATATATAATATAACGGCCTGAATAGAACGCGCCGCGCCGCGGCAGTTCGTGAATTTCGACCATTTATTTCAAACGGACATTACGGGAGATCCGACCGTCGGATTCTCCTAAAACCGGAACCGTTGGGTTCGTATCGAAAATAGCTTTCTAACGAATATTAGAAATTAGAAATCTAACGGTTGGATTTGGAATTATGTCCAAATCAAATTTGAAAAAGGTCGCTATAAGTGCAGTTCGATGGCCATTGATGGAAATCGACTGTACGGGCCTTGATAAAGTTATTAAAAATAGTAATAATTTGTGTAAAATCATAAGAAATGATTTGTGAAGATTTGGGATGAAAAACTCCACATTTGAAAAGATAAAAATAGATTTTTATCGAAATGAACTAGTTTTGAACTAGAAATATAATTCTATTTATTTTTAAATAAATAAATTGAATTTGAAAGGGGTTTTAAAAATAACCAGAATTTCCAATGATTGCATTGGAGTGGATTTGAATCGAAATTGTCTTCGGAATATTTCGATGTTGGAATTCGTGATTATGCAGATGTTGTTATGGAAATTTGAAAGATATATATTTATATCGTTATTTCCAATACGACATTTGTTAGTCGTAGAATTCGATATTGAATATAAGCCGATATATTTTCTATTCAGAGCCTTGTATTGAATATCGAATGTGATTTGGGTTTGTCGTGAATGGTGTCTTCACTAACACTGTTCTTGAACCCAGTCGAGAAAAGATTAAATCTTTTTATTTAGATTTAATGAAGTGTACCAATTAAATAATATTTAATTGGAATTGAATGGATATTGATTTTTGGGTTTATCGTGAACAGTGTTTTAAATAACACTCGTTCTTTAACCCGATAATTAATGGAAGGTGATTTTGGGTTTATCGTGAACCGTGTTTTAAATGACACTGATTCTTTAACCCAGTTAACGATTAAAACTAAGTGGAGTTTTAATGAATCTTTAATTAGACTGAAATGATCGAGAATGGAGTATCACCAGTTTTACTCCAGGCGATAGTTAAATCTTTAATTAGATTTGAACGTGAAATGGTAATTGAATTTACCGATAACACTGTGGTGTTAGATATGAAGTATAACCAGTTTTACTTCATGGGGTGAATAGGTTGGGATTGGGAAATTAAAGCAAATGATTACTTCGGTAAGGTTCGCTAATCCCGACTAGTTTGAATTGAGATTCAAAAATAGAATAAAGAATAAATTCAAGGAATTTATCTTGGATAAAATTAATGGGGACCTTTCCCTATGAATGTGTAATTTAGTAACTAACTGTCGGTTAGCTAAGCAGAATGGTTTTCTGGATATTGATCTGATGTTGGTTTCGGCCTTCGGGGTTAATATTTGGGGAATTATTCTCTTGATTAATTTACGGTTAGTGACTGATGAATTGGAATGAGGCGTATGTTGTGTTTGTGTAACCCTTATTTAAAATATACGCGAGTTATTCGGAAAGACCGGGTTTATCCCATTCTGAATAACTGATACGACGATAAGTCGAAGATGAAGACGATGGTCGAAGACCGGAGGTCTTCACGTCGTTTGGGTGATAACTGATGATCTTGATTGGGCTGTACACCCAAGAAGATGGAAACAGTTGGTGATCGTCCAGACGTACTTGGAGATCGATGGATATGCGGGGTACTAGGTGCCTCCGGTTTCGTTCAGACCCAGAACGGACTTGTAAATGGACTGTGTGTCTGACATTGGATTTTAGTCCGTGTGATTGATCTCTATTAAATATATATCTGTTTGGCGGCGGAGAATTTATTCTCTTGCTTAACGCCCTTCTCTGAGACGTACGAGCTCAGGGGTTATATATTGATGGATATCAAACGCATGGAGTGAATTGCCTGTGTGGCATGCCTAAGTGGCAATTGATCGAGGCTTCTGTTGAAAAGCAAAGTCTTGTGGTGATGATCAAAGCACAGCCTATGTGGCACAGCTTTGTGTAACGTGAATTCGCGAGTTTCACACTCGGTATGAACCAAAAACGGGAGAGGACGTCAGGGAGGGCATGCGTTTCTTTCTAGCTAGAAGTGGCGTCAGTGGTTTTACATGCCCTGACGAGTTTGACTTATGTGGTTGTTGCTGTTGCGAGGTGCCTCGGATTGATCGGTCGTTCTCGAACCGATGGAGTCATTTAGTTGGCTCGTTTACGCCCCATAGGGCGGGGAAATGCATGTTCAGGGTTTAAGTTTAATCCACATCGGTGGACCGGCCCTGAGGATCCAAGGGTCACTCGAGCTCTGATCCTGAGGGGCGGGCTAGAGCGTCTCGAATCGGTTGAGGACTATCTTTTGCCTCGGTTCATAGACGGAAATCCAATTTCCAAATACGTGACATTTGCGGTTTTATTTGTAAACCTATATATGGCGACATGATATATGGTACCCATGCCGCCTATGATTGATACTTATGATGTGAAGTTGTTTTATACACTATACACTTATGATAGTATCAATGATTTGTTTTTAAACGTATCAAGCATCCTCGCCTATTATAAGGTAAAAACCCTATCCTCCGGCTTGCGTTGCATTGTGTGATGGGAACTGGGTCTTATAATAGCTTCATTCTTCTTTATTTAGCATTGCGCTGTTGTTTTATGCACTGGTATTCTTGGGAGGAAACCCGTTCCGTGTTATACGGCGTGGTCCCTTGATTTACCTAATGATTTAAAATAAAGATTAACTGTTTTAGTTCTCACACCAGTCACATGACTGACCTGGAGTTTATTGTTTTAACCTAAACTCTGGGTGCCCCTATTTTGACACGGGCAGCTAGTGGTTTTGGTTTTGCAGATTTATATTCACAGGATCCTGGTTTACAGTTGGAACGATATCCGGAAAGCTTTGTATCCGTATATCTCTTTCTAGTTGTGTATTGTATTATTTTCCGCTGCTATGTATTTGAATGTAATTTAAATCTCTGATATTTCGGTGTAATATTCATTTATACTCTGTATATTCTTGTAATCTGATGCATTGTTGTAATGATAGCAATGAAATGTTCTTCTGTATGCGTTCTGTTTTGTCCTGTTCTCAAACGATAGGGCGTTTCGAACGGCCTGGATCGGTTTAGCGACTGGTTCGGACCGAGCGAAATTCCTTGTCGTCACATTTGGTATCAGAGCTTTGGTTTACAAAGCAGAGAACAAGGCACATTAGAACCATACGAAAGAATTAATCAGATATTGGATTAGTAATATCCAATGAGAGTGACTCGTTAGAGATGGGATCAGTAGTATCCTAGAACGAGTGTGAAGAGTATATTTTTAAAATGAAAACAAAATTAGTTTTCAAAATCTAAATCAAATATTCGTATTTGATTATTTGTTTATATTGATTCTGGACAATTCAGTATATAAAGAATTTGCATATACGCCTTGCAAACGTGTATTCAAAATTTTAATATATTGGATAGATATAGAATCACACTCTAGTCGCACGGACCTGATTCTGATGATTGACGCATCATCATTAGTAATTATTTTCGTGTTTCGAAGGTGTGATATCTATATATTTCCATTAGACTGGTGTGAGAACCAAAACTTATATAGTTAGAATACATTGTTGTGAATTGGCATCAAAAACATGATTTTCTTTATATGTAGTAAAATTATCAATTTGAAACGTTAAAGTCACTAATTGATTGATGTTTGTGTTGTTTGTTTATTTGTTTGATAATTTTGAACCATTATGCCTAATTGCATCAAATATTGAATTGTATCGAAAATTGGTTGCATTTGCTTGCATATACATATATATCATTGAACAGGTCATAGCAAGGAGGCTAGAGCCAGAGAATAAAATTTGTTTGCCCGACAAATAGGTACATGTTTACTACATAATTTCCTGTTTTGTTTGGGTGATGATGATTTTGTGAGCCTATTGGCTAGCCGCTTGGCTTTTTCTTTTTCTTTTTGAGATCTGAAGGACCGGGGAAGCTATTTGAAATTCCCCGATGCTCCCGGTGCAGGGGAGGTTATGGCGAAATTTTTCGAAAATTTAGGGAGTTAGCCAAATTTTTGAAATTTTGAAAATTCTCAGAAACTAAAAAGTTGGAGAATGGAAGCCAGATCGAACGCAGAGTTGATTAATCAAACCACTTTCGACTTTGTTCCTTTTCGGGGACGAAAAGTTTTAAGTGGGGGAGATTGTAATAACCCGAAAATCTGAGCCAGTTTAAAATTTTTATTTTGGCAATTTTGGCGAATTCTGAATATTTAAAATGGATTATTTTAAATAATATCGACGGGAAATTTATTTTGAATTGAATTCGACGTATATATTATATACGTCGTCGTTAGAATAAATAAATAATTATATATAATTATAATAGAATTGAAAATGGCGCGGTAGTTCGATAATTCGATTTCAAACTTTAATTGAATGTACCGGGTGCAAAACAATCCGGATTTTAGTGAAACCAAAAACATTAGGATCTAATTGATGATATCTTTCCAACGAATCCGACAAATCGAGATTTCATATCGGGAATCAAAAGATATGTCCAATTGAAAATTCTGAATAGTCGCTATGGAATTCAGGCCCTTAAAAATGGACATTTTGCAAATGACCTCGGATTTCGACGAAACCAGTTTTGTTGGGTCCGTGATGTCAAATTATTGCTAGATTCCAAATTTCATAATTTTCTGAATCAATATGTGAGCGTGGCAAAGGAAAACGCGTTTGACCAGTTTTAGTTGATTTTAATCGACTGGAAATTGGCCATTTTTCATACGGTCTCAGAATTCGACGAAACTAGTTTTGTTAGGACCGTATCGTCAATACGAAGCTAGAAAATATTTTTCTAGAATTTTTAAAGTTAATATGGGACCCCGGTAATTTGAAATGTACGTTTAAAATTCAATATAATGATTTAAATGTAAATTTAACGGAAACTGATTCAAACGATCAAATCAGCTTACGATACATATCCCATTGTGTTCGGAATGGGGGTAAAACGCTATGGACGACAGGCGGTGGGCCTCGTTTCGAGGTCGTATGTGAAAGTCAACTTTTTGCAAAATAAAATAATAATAAAATAAATAATAAAATAAAAAAATAAAAACCCCTCTTCCCTTAACCAGCCCCCCCCCCCTTTGAATCGAATCAGAAAAAAAAATAGAAGAAAAAAAAAAAACCAATCGCGATCGAGCTCCAGCCGCCCTCCCTCCCCGACTCACCGCGCCGCCTGCCTAGACCACCGCCCTCCCTCTGGCCCCCCTCCGACCCTTTCGAGCCTCACCCCTCCACTCGAATCCACGAAGACCCGACACCCGCACCCCATTGAAACCCCAACGTCACCCCTTCTTCTCGATCCCGCCGCCACCGATGGAGCACCGCCCTCCAAGCGACACCAGCAGCCACCTCGTCTCGTGTGCCCCCTCCTGAAGTCAGCCACCAGTCCGAACACCACCTCCTCCGATAAAAAAAAAAAACCCATGAGTTTCTCTTTATTTATTTACTTTCCCTTAGTTCATATCAGTTTAACCATATAAACGAGTGAGAATAAAAATCTGATTTCTTTGTTATTTAAGGGATGATTTATATTTTATAAAGTTGAAGTTCATATTTTTATAATGATAAAAGTTATATTTTAGTTTATAAAAATAAAGAAAAAGTTAAGATTTTTATTCGTAGAAAATCTATGATTTTAGTTGATAGGAAAAATATGATTTTTATATTTTTAAAGTTGTAAAAATATAATCTTTTATATTGCAGAAAGATAAAAATATGATCTTTGCATAGTAGGAACTATAAAAATATAATCTTTATGAGATATAGATGTTAGAATATAATAAGGCGATATCTTTAAAATATGATTTTTAAATTGAAAGTGAATAAATAAAAATGTGATTTTTATTTTAAAGACATCAAAATATAAAAATGTGTGATTTTTATATATGTAGTGGCTACGGGCAAAGAAGATGACAAAGATGCGATAGCGATGAAGATTTCTATCAATGAAGTGTCGTGGAGCTAGGATAGCTTTCGGTGAGAACTTCTCACTCAAAATTCTTTTTCTAGTTATATTTATATACTAGGATGTAGACGGTGCTTAGTAGCACCTGACACCCGTCATCCACAGACCATGGATGGCTTGTTTGTTAAATTGTTTGGTTGTGTAGTTGGTTAAACTATTTGGTTTGAATTGAATGGTTTGGTGAATTTGATTGATGTGTGAATGGCGTGGGCCTTCACTAGACCGGGGATAAGGCTAGGCCTTGTCCCGTTTCTAGTATCGTGTCGTTATGCCGCCGAAATTTTCTAAAATAAGTTAGAAAAATAAAAATATCATTTTATTTAAAGAATGAACTGAATAGAAATTCATGTGTTGAAATAAAATGTTTTATCGTTAAAATATAATTTTTGACGTGAATGTGAATAAATAAATATTCATTTACAAACCGGACGGTTTGTTTATGTACACCTACTTGAAGGACATTGATTGGGTCGATAAATTTTACACATCGCCCAATTGCACAAATAAAATCTGTGTTTGATTGTTTGAAACCCCACACGGGTGTTGGGATGAAATTTGAAGTTCACTCATCCTGATTGATTAAATATGTCGATCGATTGATTGACAGGCTGTTATAAGCGTTGAATATCTATATTTGATGCTTATACAGTGTAGTGCACTTTGGTTGATGGTTGATTATTTTCAATGCTATTATATACATGTGTTGTATGAAAATCCATATAATTAATTTTATATGGTAATTGATTGGGCCTCATTCCAGTTTTGAAAAAGAAATATTTGAAAAAGAAATATTTGAAATAGAATATTTGAAAATAAAGGAATATATGAAGCCGTGTTGATTAGATTGACGCCATTTTGACGTGAACGATATTTATATCGATTTGAAAACGATTTCGAAATGGATTGAATTGAAAACGATTTCGAAATGAATTGAATTGAAAACGATTTCGAAATGAATTGAATTTAAAACGATTTCGAAATAAATTGAATTGAAAACGATTTCGAAATGAATTGAATTGAAAACGATTTCGAAATGAATTGAATTGAAAACGATTTCGAAATGAATTGAATTGAAAACGATTTCGAAATGAATTGAATTGGAAACGAATTCGAATTGAATTGAAAGTGAATTGAAACGAATTCAAATTGAATTGAAATTTGAATTTGAATAGAAATGAATTTTAAAACGAATTTATAAAGAAGAATTCAATTTTGATTTGAATTGAAAAGAAAGTTGAAATTGCTTTTGAAACGATTTTAAAACTACTTATATAATTCGTTTTAAATAGAAATCGACGAAATATATATCATATATATAATATAACGGCCTGAATAGAACGCGCCGCGCCGCGGCAGTTCGTGAATTTCGACCATTTATTTCAAACGGACATTACGGGAGATCCGACCGTCGGATTCTCCTAAAACCGGAACCGTTGGGTTCGTATCGAAAAGAGCTTTCTAACGAATATTAGAAATTAGAAATCTAACGGTTGGATTTGGAATTATGTCCAAATCAAATTTGAAAAAGGTCGCTATAAGTGCAGTTCGATGGCCATTGATGGAAATCGACTGTACGGGCCTTGATAAAATTATTAAAAATAGTAATAATTTGTGTAAAATCGTAAGAAATGATTTGTGAAGATTTGGGATGAAAAACTCCACATTTGAAAAGATAAAAATAGATTTTTATCGAAATGAACTAGTTTTGAACTAGAAATATAATTCTATTTATTTTTAAATAAATAAATTGAATTTGAAAGGGGTTTTAAAAATAACCAGAATTTCCAATGATTGCATTGGAGTGGATTTGAATCGAAATTGTCTTCAGAATATTTCGATGTTGGAATTCGTGATTATGCAGATGTTGTTATGGAAATTTGAAAGATATATATTTATATCGTTATTTCCAATACGACATTTGTTAGTCGTAGAATTCGATATTGAATATAAGCCGATATATTTTCTATTCAGAGCCTTGTATTGAATATCGAATGTGATTTGGGTTTGTCGTGAATGGTGTCTTCACTAACACTGTTCTTGAACCCAGTCGAGAAAAGATTAAATCTTTTTATTTAGATTTAATGAAGTGTACCAATTAAATAATATTTAATTGGAATTGAATGGATATTGATTTTTGGGTTTATCGTGAACAGTGTTTTAAATAACACTCGTTCTTTAACCCGATAATTAATGGAAGGTGATTTTGGGTTTATCGTGAACCGTGTTTTAAATGACACTGATTCTTTAACCCAGTTAACGATTAAAACTAAGTGGAGTTTTAATGAATCTTTAATTAGATTGAAATGATCGAGAATGGAGTATCACCAGTTTTACTCCAGGCGATAGTTAAATCTTTAATTAGATTTGAACGTGAAATGGTAATTGAATTTACCGATAACACCGTGGTGTTAGATATGAAGTATAACCAGTTTTACTTCATGGGGTGAATAGGTTGGGATTGGGAAATTAAAGCAAATGATTACTTCGGTAAGGTTCGCTAATCCCGACTAGTTTGAATTGAGATTCAAAAATAGAATAAAGAATAAATTCAAGGAATTTATCTTGGATAAAATTAATGGGGACCTTTCCCTACGAATGTGAAATTTAGAAACTAACTGTCGGTTAGCTAAGCAGAATGGTTTTCTGGATATTGATCTGATGTTGGTTTCGGCCTTCGGGGTTAATATTTGGGGAATTATTCTCTTGATTAATTTACGGTTAGTGACTGATGAATTGGAATGAGGCGTATGTTGTGTTTGTGTAACCCTTATTTAAAATATACGCGAGTTATTCGGAAAGACCGGGTTTATCCCATTCTGAATAACTGATACGATGATAAGTCGAAGATGAAGACGATGGTCGAAGACCGAAGGTCTTCACGTCGTTTGGGTGATAACTGATGATCTTGATTGGGCTGTACACCCAAGAAGATGGAAACAGTTGGTGATCGTCCAGACGTACTTGGAGATCGATGGATATGCGGGGTACTAGGTGCCTCCGGTTTCGTTCAGACCCAGAACGGACTTGTAAATGGACTGTGTGTCTGACATTGGATTTTAGTCCGTGTGATTGTTCTCTATTAAATATATATCTGTTTGGCGGCGGAGAATTTATTCTCTTGCTTAACGCCCTTCTCTGAGACGTACGAGCTCAGGGGTTATATATTGATGGATATCAAACGCATGGAGTGAATTGCCTGTGTGGCATGCCTAAGTGGCAATTGATCGAGGCTTCTGTTGAAAAGCAAAGTCTTGTGGTGATGATCAAAGCACAGCCTGTGTGGCACAGCTTTGTGTAACGTGAATTCGCGAGTTTCACACCCGGTATGAACCAAAAACGGGAGAGGACGTCAGGGAGGGCATGCGTTTCTTTCTAGCTAGAAGTGGCGTCAGTGGTTTTACACGCCCTGACGAGTTCGACTTATGTGGTTGTTGCTGTTGCGAGGTGCCTCGGATTGATCGGTCGTTCTCGAACCGATGGAGTCATTTAGTTGGCTCGTTTACGCCCCATAGGGCGGGGAAATGCATGTTCAGGGTTTAAGTTTAATCCACATCGGTGGACCGGCCCTGAGGATCCAAGGGTCACTCGAGCTCTGATCCTGAGGGGCGGGCTAGAGCGTCTCGAATCGGTTGAGGACTATCTTTTGCCTCGGTTCATAGACGGAAATCCAATTTCCAAATACGTGACATTTGCGGTTTTATTTGTAAACCTATATATGGCGACATGATATATGGTACCCATGCCGCCTATGATTGATACTTATGATGTGAAGTTGTTTTATACACGATACACTTATGATAGTATCAAATGATTTGTTTTTAAACGTATCAAGCATCCTTGGCTATTATAAGGTAAAAACCCTATCCTCCGGCTTGCGTTGCATTGTGTGATGGGAACTAGGTCTTATAATAGCTTCATTCTTCTTTATTTAGCATTGCGCTGTTGTTTTATGCACTGGTATTCTTGGGAGGAAACCTGTTCCGTGTTATACGGCGTGGTCCCTTGATTTACCTAATGATTTAAAATAAAGATTAACTGTTTTAGTTCTCACACCAGTCACATGACTGACCTGGAGTTTATTGTTTTAACCTAAACTCTGGGTGCCCCTATTTTGACACGGGCAGCTAGTGGTTTTGGTTTTGCAGATTTATATTCACAGGATCCTGGTTTACAGCTGGAACGATATCCGGAAAGCTTTGTATCCGTATATCTCTTTCTAGTTGTGTATTGTATTATTTTCCGCTGCTATGTATTTGAATGTAATTTAAATCTCTGATATTTCGGTGTAATATTCATTTATACTCTGTATATTCTTGTAATCTGATGCATTGTTGTAATGATAGCAATGAAATGTTCTTCTGTATGCGTTCTGTTTTGTCCTGTTCTCAAACGATAGGGCGTTTCGAACGGCCTGGATCGGTTTAGCGACTGGTTCGGACCGAGCGAAATTCCTTGTCGTCACACGCTCACATATTAATTCCATAAATTATGCAAATTGGAATCCTGCAATATTTGACATTCCGGATCCAACCAGGGTGGTTTCATCGAAAACGGAGGTCGTTTGCAAAATTGCTATTTATACGGGCTATATATTAAATTCCATAGCGACTATTCTGAATATTTAACTGGCCATAACTTTTTATTCCTGTTATGAAATTCAATTTTTCAGATTCGTTGAATTTTTTTTTTAAAACAGATTTAAATAATTTTAGTTTCACTAAAATCCGATTTATTTTGCATTCTGTACATTCAGTCAAAGTTCAAATTTAAATTTTCAAACTACCGCGCTATTTCTAACTCCTTTTATAATTAAAATAAATATATTCATTCTAACTTCGATTTAAATAAAAATTTAAATCGTTTATTATTAACTACTCAAAATTCAATAAAATAGCCAGAATAAAATTTTTAAATTGGTTCTGATTTTCCGAGTTGTTATAATCTCCCCCACTTAAAAACGTTTCGTCCCTGAAAAGGAAACGACAGTAAAGTAGGAAACAAAATGGAAAATGTAAAATATTGTAAATGTACCTTGCACTGGAGCTAGTCCTAGATACCCACTCTGCATTGGGAATAAGCCTGTTTGATGTTGTCCTCGGTCTCCTATGTACGGTCTCTAGGATCTCTGCTCCACTGCACTTTGACTAGATGAATTCTTTTGTTCCTCAGAACTCGGGTTTCTTTGCCAATGATCGTTACCGGCTCCCTTCTTACTGCTAAGCTCAGTGTAATCTCCAAATCTTGCTGTGCAGCTTCCTCCACAATCAAGTTTGGATCATGTACATGCTTTCGAAGTTGAGACACATGGAATACATCATGTACCCCTGGCAACCAGTCAGGTAGCTGAACCCTATAGGCGAGAGTTCTAATTCTTTCTAGAATAGGAAATGGACCAATGAACCTTGGCGCCAACTTCCTAGTCTTCCTGAAACAAACTACTCCTCTTAATGGAGAAACCCTCAAGTATACATAATCACCAACAGCAAATTCTAAATCCCTTCTTCTTGAATGTGCATAACTTTTATGTCGGCTCTGAGCAGTTAGCAGATGCTTCTTAATAAAATCAACTTTGTATGAAGCTTCGCGAATCATGTCGGGACCCAATACTAGTCTATTGCCTGGTTCTGTCCAACATGCTGGAGATCTACAATGCCTGCTATACAATGCTTCGAATGGCGACATTTGCAAGCTTGCTTGGTAACTGTTATTATAAGAGAATTCAACCAAATGCAAGTGGTCTTCCCATGATCCGCCAAAATCAAGAATACATGCTCGCAACAAGCCTTCCAATATACGGTTCACCCTCTCAGTCTGTCCATCTGTTTGAGGACGATAAGCGGTGCTCAGATTTAACTTTGTCCCCAGCTCCTCTTGGAATGCTTCCCAGAATTTACTAGCGAATATTGGATCACTGTCACTAACAATGCTAATGGGAACTCCATGTAGTCTGATAATTTCTTTGAAATAAATTTTCGCCAAACTTTGAGTTGTTCTACTTGATCTGAAAGGAATAAAATGGGCAGACATCGTGAAATGATCTACGATCACCCAAATATTGTCATTGCCTTTTCTAGTTCGGGGCAAGCCATCAATAAAATCCATGGAAATTTGATCCCATTTCCAACTTGGAACCTCTAGTGGTTGTAACAATCCGGCAGAATTTTGCTGATCACTCTTGACTTGCTGGCAAGTAGAACACCTTCTGACATTAATGGAAATTCTCTTTGCATAGATTTCCACCAGAAGGTGCGCTTGAGATCATGATACATCTTACTCACCCCTGGATGAATATAAAGCTTGGATTTGTGACATTCATCCATTACTTCTTTTCTGAGCTCAGGGATATTCGGAACACAGATTCGGCCTTTTAACCTCAGAACTCCTTTGTTATCAATTTGGAAACTCGAGGGTTCGCTTTGCTGAACACTTTTACTAATTTTCTGAATAAATTCATCATCTTTCTGAAGAGCAGAGATTTTGTCAATCAATGAAGGTGTAGTGATAAGATTGGCGACGACCGCATTCTTCCTGCCGAGCGCATCGGCTACAACATTGGCCTTCCTTGGAGTATACAAGATGTCCAAATCATAGGCTACAAGAAATTATAACCAGCGTTGCTACCTCAAATTCAATTCCCTTTGGGTGAACAGATACTTCAAGGATTTATGATCTGTATATAATTCTAACTTCTCACCCAAAAGATAGTGCCTCCATATTTTCAAAGCAAACACGATGGCCATCAACTCAAGATCGTGAGTAGGACATCTTTTCTCATGCGGCTTCAACTGACGGCTAGCATAAGCAACTACTTTGCCTCTTTCCATTAGTAATGCACCAATACCTTCAACAGAAGCATCTGTATAAATGGTCAAATCTTGATTTCCATCAATAATGGTCAACACGGGAGCAGTGGTCAACCTCAATTTCAGCTCTTGGAAAGCTTCCTCACATTCAGGTGTCCAATTAAACTTTGTATGCTTCTTGGTAAGTTTCGTAAATGGACAAGATAGCTTTAAAAATCCTTAACTAATTTCCGATAATAGCCAGCCAATCTTAGGAAACTTCTGGCTTTAGTAGGAGTGCTAGGCCGCTTCCAATCTTGAATGGCTGTGATCTTGCTTGGATCCACCGAAATTCCTTCCTTCGATACTACATGACTGAGGAACTTCACTTCTTCTTGCCAGAATATGCATTTAGAAAATTTCGCTTTTAAAACATTCTTTCTCATAATTTCCAAAACTTGTTCCAAATGCTTTTCATGTTTGGCAGTTGACTTTAAGAAGATTAAAATGTCGTCAATGAAACCAACACGAATTAATTCAAGACATCGCGAAATACTCTGTTCATTAGATCGACAAAATAAGCCGGAGCATTGTGTAAGCCAAGCGGCATTATTAACCACTCATACAATATGTCAGGACCTCTGAAAGCTTTCAAAGGAACACATTCTTCGGCAATCCGCAGTTGATGGAAACCTGTAGCTATGTCCATTTTAGAAAACACTTTTGCTTCATTCAAACGATCCAATAAATCATCTATATGGCCAATACATATTTATTCTTGAGCATCTGCTTGTTGAGGTCTCGATAATCAACACATAATCTGAGAGTACCGTCTGACTTTAGGACAAACACTAAAGCTGCACCCCAATTCGAAAAGCTAGGCCTGGTCAGACCTTTCCATAAAAGCTGTTTAGTTTGATTACCCAATTCTTCTTTCTCTTTCCACGTCATTCTTTGAATAGGATGCACCACTGACCTTGTATTTGGAACTAGGTCGATCTTGAAGTCAGTTTCTCTTTGCGGAGGTAAGCTATCAACTTCTTCGAACACATCTGCATAATTCTTAACAACAGGAATATCTTCAATGGAAGTGGGAGAAACATCAAGAGCAGCCCAAAATTCTTTTCTATCTGAATTTGAGCCTACACAGGGTATAACAACATTGGCAAGCTTCGTTTTAATTTTAACAACCTTTTCTGCACATCTAACCTCGACTTCATATTTGGTTAACCAGTCCAGCCCAAGAATGATATCAAATTCAGAAAAATCCATGACAGTCAAGGTGCAAGGAAACTGATAATGGGAAAAAGAGACAGGCACTTTACAATACACAATGATAATAAGAGAACCTCCTATCGGATTATGAACTCTAATCGATTCCTTAAGGTTCCTTAGTTTTAACTTCAACTTCTTAACCGTATGGCTTGAGATAAAGCTTTGTGACGTGCCCGTATCAAACAATACTTTAACCGGAATATTGTTGACAGTGAGAGTGCCTTCTAAAACATCTGGCTTTGCTGACTAGCCGAGGGTGCTGGAGCATCTGCCATGCTATTGATTTGAGCTTCTTTGGTCGCTTTCAAAAGCCAGCAATCTTGCTTTTCATGACCAGTCTGATGGCAAAGATTGCATTCTATGTTCTCTTGGGACTTCTTATTGGATTTAGATCTATTCTTCCTTTGTTTCTTCGACGATTTGCAATTTCTTATCGAATGCCCTTGCTTATTACACTTGAGACATACAACTTGTCTTTACCTTTTTCTGACCGACTTTAGGCTTCTTATTGACCTCAGGCTTCACATTGCCTCAGGGATATCAGTTTCAAACTTCCTTTTGCTACTAGAGATGCCTTCCTCTTCATCTTCCCAACCATGTTGCTCATCTCTCAGCTTTAAACCTTGAAAGATTCTCTCATAAGAACGCATCCATGCTTGTGTTTCAATAACGGATTCTTTACCCAAGAATTGTACTCCACCTAGATTTCGAAACTTCATTACTAGAGCTTCTAGATAGGGTTCTGGTTGTGGAAGCATGATTGGCTCATTAGATTATCAAACCATAGAATTGCTTCTTCTGTTTCTGCCACTCATTTCTACCGTGTCTGCAAATAGCAGACAAAGAGTTAGGCCAACAATGAAGATAGTGTAAAGCATAGAGACATATATTTAAATGTAAATGAATCTATGGGGGTTTATTTTATTCTGCTATACTAATTCTTGGACATTACTGATCCTATCTATAATGAGTTATTCGCCTTAGAATACTGCTGATTGTACTTTTGTCCAGTTTATTTATATGTTATATTCTGGAGCTACGTTTAACCTAAGCTCTGATACCAACTGTGATGAACCAAACTCCTGTGTTACGAAAGCAAGGATAATCATTGAAATATAACACATAAACAATAATAGCGGAACAGAAATATAGAATCACAGCAGATAAAGTACATCAAATTACACTGGGAATAATATATCATCAGAGTTACACATCATAATAGGATCATACTTAGTACATAATACAGTTTCAGCTTAATATAAAATGTCTGCAGCGGAATCAAACACAATATACTAAATGAAGTTTGAACAGCATAATAGAAATGATAGGATCCATCTTCAGCTCCATAGCTATCCATAATGAGTCTGCTAAAACCTGTATACAAGGCTGCCCGTGTGGAAAAGAGGGCACCCGAGTTTGCAAAGTGAAAACAAACTATGAGTCAGTCATGGGACTGGTATGAGAAATCTTACTTAACCTATATAATAATAAGGCTAATCACAGGACCATGCCGCTAATGCGGAACGGGTTTACTCCATTGGATTGCCACTGCATAAATAAAGTAAATCGTTAAACAACGCAATGCTTTTTAGAAAAATGAAACCATTATAAGACTCAAGTCCCATCAACAATGCAACGCAAACCAGAGGATAGAGTTTTACCTTATAATGGTAAAAAATGCTTAATACGATAAAATAGATTGATATTATTATTATTATTGTATGTATGTTTCAAAACATTTGAATCATAATATATTAATCATAGATGGCATAGCTACCATATACTATGTCGCCATACTAGTTTTACAATCAAACAACATGGGGCGTATTGGAAGTTGGATTTCCATCATGAACCAAGGCAAGGGATCCTCCTTACCGAATTTGAGACAATCTAGCCTACCATGTCTCAGGATACAGCCGCAACTGCACCTAGGAGCCATATGGCCGGTCCACAACTAATGTTAGTGGATTATATATAATTCCTGAACAATACATCTCCCCGCCCTATGGAGCGTAAATAAAGATCCACTAGGGACTCAAATCCGAGGTACCTCGCTTTCCATCATCCACATAAGTAAAAATGTCTGGGCTCCATACCATGGAACCACTTCTAGTTAGAAAGAAATGCATGTTCTCCCTGGATCCTTCTTTCGTTTCTGGTTCATACCAGGGTGTGAGGCTCGCGAAGCAACGCTATACACAAAGCTATGCTAAATAAAGCTGTTCTTTGATCATCAACCACAAGGCTCTGCTTTTCAATAAAAATCCTTGATCATTTGCATCTTGGCATGCCACATTGACAATTCACGCCATGCAACTAATGTCTACCAATATATAACCTCTGAGCTCGTACTTCTCAGAGAAGGGTGTTAAGCAAGAGAATAAATTCTCCACCACCAAACAGATATATATTAAATAGAAATCAATCAGCATATAAAAAAAATCCAATGTCAGACATACATCCATTTACAAGTCCGTTCTGTGTCTGAACGAAACGGGAGATAACTTATTCCTTATTCTATATGTCCAATACGGAAGAGAGGCTCTCGCATATCCGGAGGATCAACAAGTACGTCTGGACAACTACCACTATAGCCCTTTCAGCGTCGCAACTCCAATCAAAGGCATTAGTAGTCATCCATTCGATGTAAAGATTGTCGGTCTTCAATCACCGTCTTCAAATCTTCGACTTCCAACCGTCGTATAATTATTTGAAATGAGTATTAACTTGGACTTTTCAAATAATTCTTGAATATATATAATTTAAATCAATTGTTTTCATTCCATATCGTTTATAATATTTTAGAATGATTTATTTCTATTTTTATTTATATAAAAATAGCCATTTTTAATTAAACGACGCGTAAGGTCATTGCATGGCCCTGGCGCTGTTTTCACCAAAATTTGATTTACACATTTCTCAAAATCTAACCATTGGATCTTAGCAAATTTTATATCTTCTGGAAAGATCTTTCCAAAGCGAACCCAACGGTTCCAGTTTTGGGAAAATTCGACGGTCGGATCTCTCGGTATAATCGTTTAAAGTTATGATTTCGAATCGCAAACTGCAGCAGCGCGATTCGTTTTATTTTAATTTATATTTATATAAATATATATAAATATAAATCATTCAACGATCTCAATACCATTTCCTTTCTATCATATAGTTAACATTATTTTAATGTTTAATAATTTCATTAAAATGAAATTTTTAATGTTAAATTATTTTTACAAATCTTGAATCTCTTTTATATGAAATCTTACATTACATTAAAAACGTAATTTCTAATGTTAAAAATAATTTCATTTTTAACCTTGAATCTTTTATATGAAATATTACATTACATGAAAAATGTAATTTTCCTTATCTTTCCATTATTACATTGAAAATGTAATCTTTTTGTGTAATCTTTTATTAAAATGTAATCTTTTTGTTCATTCTTTTATTACATTGAAAATGTAATCTTTTTCTAATGATTCATTTACATTAAAAATGTAAATTTCATTGTAACAGCATAATTCATTTCAACTAATGATCATTTTTTTTCTATATTCCAAGCTTACAATAAAAATGTTAATTTTCATTGTTCAACTTTGCCGTAAGAAGTGTAATTTTTAATTTAACATTTTTATTCACTTGAATACTTTTAATGATTCACTTTTACATATAATTTTTATGTTAACACATTTTAATCACTAGAATACTTTTAATGATTCACTTTTACATAAAAATGTAATCTTTTATGTTAACACCTTTTCTTTTATTTATCCTACATTACATAAAAATGTAACCTTTTATCCTTTCATAAAAATGTAATCTTTTATTCTTTCATAAAAGAAATGTAATTTTTTAAATATTTATTTTGAATGTTTCATCTACACTAAATATGTAAATTTCAAAGTATACACATTTTTGTTTAACAATGCTTATTTTTAATGTTCCATTTACATTAAAAATGTAAATTTCAAAGTAAACACATTTTTATATAACAATGTATATTTTTAATGTTTCTTTTACATTAAAAATGTAAAATCCATTATCAATACATTTTTATTTCACAATGTTTTTTTTAATGTTTCATTTACATTAAAAATGTAAAATCCATTGTCAATACATTTTTATTTCACAATGTTTATTTTTAATGTTTCATTTGCATTAAAAATGTATAATCCATTGTCAATACATTTTTATTTCACATTGTTTATTTTTAATGTTTCATTTACATTAAAAATGTAAAATCCAATGTAAACACATTTTTATTTAACAAATGTTTATTTTTAATGTTTCATCTACATTAAAAATGTAAATTTCAAAGTAAACACATTTTTATTTAACAATGCTTATTTTTAATGTCCCATTTACATTAAAAATGTAAATTTCAAAGTAAACACATTTTTATATATAAATGGTTATTTTTAATGTTTCATTTACATTAAAAATGTAAATTTCAAAGAAAAGACATTTTATATAACAATGGACATTTTTAATGTTACATTTACAATAAAAATGTAAATTTCAAAGTAAACACATTTTTATATATAAATGGTTATTTTTAATGTTTCATTTACATTAAAAATGTCAATTTCAAAGAAAAGACATTTTATATAACAATGGACATTTTTAATGTTACATTTACAATAAAAATGTAAACTTCAAAGAAAATACATTTTATATAACAATGGACATTTTTAATGTTACATTTACAACAAAAATGTAAATTTCAAAGAAAAGACATTTTATATAACAATGGACAATTTTAATATCACATTTACAATAAAAATGTGATTTTAAAAGAAATGACATTTTATATAACAATGGACATTTTTAATGTTACATTTACAATAAAAATGTAAATTTCAAAGAAAAGACATTTTATATAACAATGGACATTTTTAATGTTACATTTACAATAAAAATGTAAATTTCAAAGAAAAGACATTAACAATGGACATTTTCAACTTACAACAAAAATATGAACTTTTATTTTAACATATGATGATCATTTTATATATTCATATATATATATATATAATGAAAATCTAATTTTCATATTTTTTAAACAATTTTATATAACAACATAAATATTTCAGAACATTTCGACAGCATAACGGCAGGGTAATTAAAACCGGCACTGTTCCTAGTACGGCTCCTCGCGCTAATAAGGCCTCACGGCAATATAAGGGTTTCATTTCCTAATACATTTTTTTATACAATCTATTTTCACAATATCAACCAATTTCGTTTCAACCACAATCAATCACCAAAAATCAACCAATTTCACATCACAATACAATCAAGTTGTCCATGGTCTATGGACCACAATGTCGGGAGTTCCTAAACTCCTTCTGTAACCTAAAATAATTTTTATTTATTTCGGATAAGAAATCTCACATTGCTTTTTATTTCTTCTAAAATTGTAGAATGCTCCAAAAATTTTGCGGTGTCTTCTATAATGTAGATCTCGATTCAAGGATTCCAAGGCTTCTTGAATCGCCTGATTTCATTTCTTTTTTGAATGAGATACACGATTTTAAATTTTTTAAACATTTATATATTAATAATTAATTAAAATAATTATAAAAATATTAATCACTTTTGATTAACCAAAGCGAGGCCGACGTTCTCCTTCTTCTTACAAGTATTCACGAACCCAAAACTTCGCCTAAACTTCCTCCTGTCGCATGCACAACGAGGTGATCGACTGACGATCCGTGACCACCAACCAGAGCGCCTGAATCTCCTCTACTACCACCAATGACTTCACCAAATTCGACTCCCCCAACGCCCTAGAATTCCACCTCCAAGATATCTGCTTTGGGGCTGAAATTCGCACTATTTAGTTCACTAAATTAGATCTCTTCCGTTGAAGTTCAAGAGCTTGAGGTGCTATTTAATTTTTGTGTAGAATATCGATGGAGTTATTGAACGGATTTGGTGACTTAAAGGGGACAAGGTTGAGTGATTTGGATTGTTGGTTTCAAGGAGTGGCGGCTGGGCATTTAGGATTATGGTTTTGAAATGTTTATTTTATAATATTTTAATTATTTAACTCCCTAATTTCAAAAAAGGCCCATTAACTCGTACTAGCTCCAAAGTAAGCCTAGCCACTGTCGCCCCTAGCCAAATACTATTCCAAACACAATGGACTAGGTCTCATCAGCCCATTCGACTGTTTCAATCCACTTTTCTTTAAATTTAATAATAAAACATTTCATTATTTAATTTGATCATACATTTTAATTTACCAGGGCCACATACTGACTCTAAAAATTCCCGAAAAATAAATCTAGCTATGTTTCGATGATACGGTCCTAACAAAATTAATTTGTCGAATTTGGAGATTGTTTGAAAAATGGCCATTTTCTAGTTGATCCAAATTGACAAAACACATTTTCTTTTGCCACGCTCACATACTAATTCCATAAATTATAAAAATTGGAATCCTGAAATAATTTGACATTCCGTATCCAACCAGGGTGGTTTCATCGAAGACGGAGGTCGTTTGCAAAATGACTATTTATACGGGCTATATATTATATTAAATTCCATAGCGACTATTCTGAATATTTAACTGGGCATAACTTTTTATTCCTGTTATGAAATTTCAAATTTTCAGATTCGTTGGAAAGATATTTTTAAACAGATTTAAATAATTTTGTTTTCACTAAAATCCAATTTATTTTGCATCATGTACATTCAGTCAAAGTTCAAATTCAAATTTTCAAACTACCGCGCTATTTCTAACTCCTTTTATAATAAAAATAAATATATTTGTTCTAACTTCGATTTAAATAAGATTTTAAATCTTTAATTATTTTAACAATTCAAAATTCAATAAAATAGACAAAATAAATTTTTTAAATTGGTTCGGATTTTCCAGGTTGTTACATAAATAGTTGCCCTAGGAAAATATGACCATTGTGGTCATAAAGGGCAATAAAGATAGAAATAAAGGGAAATAGGTGCTAAAAATAGGATTTATGATTGTCATTTAAATATACAAAGTCCAAATTAGGGAAGAAATCAAATAAATATCTTAGGGAAAAATGGGATATAACCTTCCTTATTTATGTTAATGAAAATAGAACTTAGAATATAAAATACAGTTGGACTTAGTAGGTTAATAATGTAAAGTATTATTAACGATATGAAATCGTGGAGAAAATGAATCTTTTACGTATAGCATTTTCGTATAGAGGGACTAAATGGAATCAACTTAATAACGTAGCCAAACTTATCCCAAATAGGGAAAGGTATGAAGGCTAATAGGGTACGAACTAAAAACCTTCGGGTATAGTCTGCTTGCTGGGTCCAAAAAGGCTAAGTGATTAGGGTTAAAAAGTCCACCTGTGAACAAGTCTTTCACTTTACGGGTCTTAAATGGCAAGTGTGTTTGGGCCTACCCAAACTTGGAAACTAAAAAGTCAGATATGGCTACATCCTACGGGAATTAATAAGTGACTAAGGGGTTATCTAATAAGGTCAGCTGTAAGGTAGAGCGAACGATAAAATACCATCTCTCACGTTATGCTGGGCAAGGGTATATGCGTGAATGACTGAAGCCTTAACTAGTAGGGCCTGTAGCTAGTGCCATCTAGTTCATGTAGCCGTTAAGTTAAGTATCGAGAAATAATAATAAGTGACCAATCGATCTGCCTAGGATCTTAAGCGATCAAAAAAAATCCACCCTATCTATCACTGGTAGTGAGGCAATAAATGAAGAAGGATAAGAGAATGAAAGTAATTAAATGTATAAACTCCGAAATTAGGGGTATAATCTTGATATAGCAACCAGTTAAGCTCTAGTATAAAGGCTTCACAAAAATATGTGTAAACGTCCTATCTAGGTATTATACTTTAGGAATACTACTTTTGGAAGAGTAGTAGAGTCGTGCGTAAGCATCCACAAGGTTAGGCTAGAACTACTAACTTTTTAAGGCATATATCTTGGGTTGAACCAAACAGGATATATCTGTGTATTATAATATGTGTTGTACATTTCTTAGTCAGTAGAACTTGTCGTTTTGACCCCCTTCTCATTACAACCTCCCCAGGTTTCTTAGAGAAGGTCGCGTTCTCACAGATGCTTAAGTTTTGTTTTTGGTTCTCGTTCTCTCTCATGCTCGGTATTCGCATAGTGACTTACTTTGAAAAAGGTAGTTACTATAATTAATACTAGTTATCCTATTTTGTTTCTACTGTTAGTTATCTTTTATCGTACTCTGATTACACTCACGCTCATTTATTAATGGTACCAGATATACACGCTCCATGCTTGGATGTGTTCAAGTTTTGATTTTTGTCGAAATTCAGGTGTATAAAAGTGTGGGGTGTTACATTTGGTATCAGAGCTTAGGTTAAACAATAAGAGGAATTAGTTAAATTAGGACTCATGAGAGAACATATTTAAATTCTATTTCCAAATTTTCTTTGTCTTTCTTGAACGACTTTAATTTATTTCAACGATGAATTAGTTATGGGCCTAATTATATAAAATGGGCTTTAAGCGACTAAGACTTGAAGTATGTTGAGTTTGGGTTTCTAGGCAATTCTGGCTTACCCCATAGTACATTGGCGATCTCGTTGTAAAGAGCATGAGAACAACATATGTTGTTGATTCGAGTTTGGAGATTGGACGAAAATCTAGCAACAACCGAGATAGTCATTTTTCAGATTCCTGGTTTTGTTTTGAAGTTCCGGTTAAGACCATTCCTCTATCCAAAATGGAAAAGTCCACGTTATTATGTCGTATCCATTTCGGAAATATAATCACGAGGTATATCTATTGGCTACTTCCTTAAAATTCTGAATCTACCTTTATTGAAGTATCTAATTGAGTTCTTAGCCTTGTATTTGAGGAAATTTTATTTTAAAACTAGTTGAAAAATAAAATTGGATTTCAATGTTTTTGAAATATGGTTTCGGAAAATAGTTTGTAAAGATATAGTTTTTAAATTTTAATCTGTTCGTGTTTCAAAATTTATTGGGCATTTGGTAGTTTTAATAAATATCATCCGATTGGTAGGAAGAAAGGAGTCAGAAATGACAAGGAATATACCACTAAAACTCAAGAATAATATATATATATATATATATTCAATGTGATTTTTAGTATCCCTTTATCTATATATATTGGATAATTTATTAAAGTTATCAAAATTAATCTAAATGGTTTTTAAGCTCCAATATTTTAACCACGAAAAGGTTTTTTTTCCCAGTTTGAAATATAAATCTGGAATACAATAATAATAGATATAATGGATTTATAAATCTGAAACCGTTAGTTTATAATAAATTTCATTAATGGAAAAGTTTTAAATTTTTCTTTGAAAAGGGCTAAGAAAATCCTTCAATCTTATTTTTGTGGTATATGAAATAGAATCGTTTAGTTTATGACAGCTTGTAAGGGGAAAAGCCTGTTTTAGAATTTACTTTGGATTTCTATCAGATTTACTATTTAAGTTCGTTCGTTTTGGTGGTCATAAATCTTTTTGGAGGCAGGGAAAAGGCGTTGGAAGATTAAATTTCTCGACTAGACGAGTGGTGGAAGTCGATACGAGAATTTGGTTGGGAGTAGAAGTTATTTCGACATAATAGAATTTTAAATTTTAATTTAAATATAATTTAAACGGGTCGTTGGGCCGAGGATCAGACCGCGCCTTTTTAACGGTGAGCGGTCGATCACCCTTCTATGGCCAGGTCGACCGCTCTCCCCTATTTGACGTGCTTGGACCCGACCTGAATGGACTGAAAGGTGTATATATACATCGTTCAGCCGACTCTTCCACCCCAACCCCAATTCCACCTAAAACCCAAAACCCTCCTCCTTCCTAAGCTCCAATCCGAGCAACATCCACTCCATTTCACCCCTAATTACCGACAAAATCCTTCTCATGTAGGTCTCTATCAAATTATACTCCAGATTTGCAATTTCCATTGCCCGTTTCACCGATTCCTCCATGGCACCCCATAACCAAAACCCCAGTCTCATGTCTTAGGAAGCCTCTTGGCTAGACCGTGATGATGCTAAGATCATGCACTACTTAGACACGACCAGTTATAAGTTTCAAGTTGGTCGAACAGTGAAGCGCGTCAACTTCGCCGCATTTGAATTGGAGGAGCTTTTTTTCGCCGCAGGCCTAGCACTGATCCTGCACTTCAACACTATTGAGTGTGACCTGTATCCGCGCTATGTCCATCTGTTTGATGCCCAGATGAATGCTGACATCGATGATGAGTCATATATCATTAGATATGAGGTCACAGGCACCCATATCGAGTTCACCGATATCGAATTAGCTCAGATTTTGGGTATCTCAGCCATCGGAGCCGAGCTTGATGCTATTGAGATGGAGGTCCCTCACATCCTTTAGCGTATCTTTGTTGGAGAGCCCAGAGTCTAGACCACCACCAATCTACGACCAGTTGCTCGTGTAGTTGTGCACATCATACAACGCAACATCATCCCTAGGACAGGAAGCTTGGAGCAGATTTATCCTATTGTTCGCCGCACCACATATGCTATCCTTGGCGGCATAGACGTTAATTGGACACGTGTGCTTATGATCCATCTTTATGAGCCCTTCGTCGACACCCCACGGAGCCATCTTCCTTATAGCCACCTTATCAGCCGTGTCATCCGACACTGCCAAGTAAGACTTTCTAGGGAGACAGCAGTGAAGAAGGCGCCGCCCGCCATCAGTCGCGCCACTCTCCGGAATTTGGGCATTCAACTGACCGATGCTCCTACCCCCGCACCACTTCTCTATCTTAGCAGCATTAGCAGTCTTAGTAGCCTTAGCAGCCCCAGCAGCTTGGTCATGAGGGCCTTGAGCTCACTGCTATCCATGTTATGTAGGTCGAGCTCTGAGAGATTCGCGACAAGCAGCGCTGACAAGCGCGTTAGATTGGCTGCATCTCAGGGATACTATGCCCCTAACCGGACGTGATAATGGCTTAGGCTCCAGCCGCGGAGCTAGGCCAGCCTACAGTGGGTAGTGTTAGTCGTCGTCGTCGTTGTTGTTGTTGTTAGAACATGCCTTATGCATGTTGTATCTTGTATCGCGCGTTTCACTTTCCAGCATTTTCTTTTTCTTTAATGTAGTGTTGTGTTTGTAAATTCTAGTAATGAAAATTCGCATGACTTTAGTAATGATATTTCTTTGTTGAAGAAAAAAAAATTGTCAGTCATGCATGATTATTTGAATGAAATCTCATTTCGTTACTAGCATTTGTCCTAGAGCTGGAAAAAATAAAATTCTGTGCTGGATAAATTTTAGTAAAGGAATGTTTTTATGCCACGGGTGTATAAATAAATAAATCACCGTTCCTTGTTAAAGCTAATATTTACTTTGGTCTTTTTGTATGTGATTTCACTTTTCGCATGTTTGGCGTAACTGACATCCTTCTTCTCCGACATGTGACTTGGATCATTTAAATTTCCACAAAATAAATTTTTAAAGTCTTTGGAAAAATGTTGTTTGAAAAAAGAAATATTTTTTCTATCACTTTCTTATTCTTTTTAGGATAGTGAAGTGATTTTGAAAGGAAAATTTCAAAATAGACGTCATAAGTTTTCAGGAGGGAAATTATTTTTATGAAAAAAATTGATTTTTGGTCACATGGAAGGTGTAAGGAAGATTTTTGGGTGCTTTGTATGCGCATTTTAGCTTTTCATAGGACCAACAATACGATAAAAACGTTAACGGTAACAAGGAAAAGGCTGTTTTAGCCTTAGAAGTATTATTTCCATGCCTTGTCAACGATGCGCGTGATTTATGAATTAACCCGTTCTTCGTTTTAGAGCTTGTTGTAAGCCTCCTTTACAGTCTACATATGGAAATTTTCAGAGTATTTTGGGTGGTTGAGGTGAAAATTCTACTGTAGGGCGTAAAAGGGAATACTTGTAAGCGAGAAAAATGTTAAAATGCTTTGCTTTAATTTCCTTTTTTCGGTTTAGGAGAAATTAAATAAGAAACGATTAGATTGCGTGGCGTTTTGGATGGTAGGGTTTGGATGCAAAATTGGTTGCTTCACACTTTTATTCGTAATTGTGTGAGGGTAATGGATGAAAAAGAGTTTTAAAAAATTTGCATTCATATAGAACTGCCAGTATATTTAGGATGTTTTGCATCATGTTTTCAAAAGTATTTCAAAATTATAATGCAAACATATAAGAGGATCCATTTAAAATCATCTTGCATGCATATTTCATGGTTTAATTGCATTATATACACCATGCATGAATACACATGGTTGCAAAGTGGATGTACACAAATTGGTTGTGTAGAATAGGATTATAGGCGTCAGAATTTCGGGATGAAATTCCTTTTAAGGAGGAAGAATGTAACAACCCGAAATTTCGACGATATAAATAAATTATTAAAATTTCAAAAAAGGGAATTTCTGAAAACGATGAAATTTGGAGATGAAACTTTAACCAATGTGTTCATCTCGAAATTCTGGCCAACTTTCATGTTTGGAGTTTCGTGAATGGAGTCCATATGAAAAAGTTACAAACAAAATACGAAAACGGACAGAAAATAAATAAACAAAATTTATAATTATAATTTGCCTAAATTGACCAAACTGACCTGGCAAATTTGATGCCCAAGCAGTCGATCTAGGGGTCGACCACTATGGTCGAACTATTAGGTGTCAAACTATCCAATGACGGCTAGGTTTTTAGGAAAACGGATGGACGGATATAACTTAAAACTAATCTAACAGGTCCTAGGCCATTTCCACCCTTGTAATTAAAGGGGTAAGGCTTCATTCTTTTTCCATATAAATCTACAAAGGCAGCGCATCTCTGCTGTTTTCCTCCTTCTCCAAACCTAATTTCTAAAATAAAAATATATTCATACATAACAAATCAAATCTAATTCATATGAAATTGAGAGGATAAGCAGATCTAATGGAAAAGACTAAAAATTGACGTTCCAAATCAGATTCTCCACTCTCTCTGTTTTCTTACATCTCTACAGATCTGGAATATTCCCCGTTTCAAATAAATTGTAGATTTATAAGAATTTGAGGATTGTATGCTTAAAAATGTTCAAACTTTGGATTTGGAGGCATTAAGATGGATGGGAAATTTATGAATACAGTTATAATGATTTATCTATTTCATTTGAATCAAATCTATGTTTTTATGCCTATCAGATCTGGTCATTTAAATATTGTGAATTAATAGGCAACCATCAGGTCTGATTATAAATATGGTTAAACTTGTGAATTATAAGTTGTGGTTATGTATAACTAAAATTGTAGGATTCTTAAAATTGTTCACACATATTCCTATAGTTATGTCATGAAATATGTTGTACATGTTGCATAGCATTGTGGATCTGGAAATCAGTCCTATTAGACCAAAACTAGATGTAGTTACATTCCAGATCTTTAGTCCAGTGTTGAATAATGAAGTATGTGAATTTGGGTAAAAAAGATGAAACTTGTGAATTAGGTAATTTTAAGAATAAAGGAAATATTCCTGTTTGTATTCAATATTGTTGGGTTTTGGCTTAATTGTGGTAAACATGTCATTTCCTCCTTTGAATGAAAAGGCATTATTTTGAAATCACAAGGGATATGATAAAAAGGGTTTAAAAGGGGAAAGTGATGCAAATTTACATACAAACATAATATATATATATATATATATTTGTATGTAACTAGCATCGACTATTCCAATATATATATATATACACACACACACACACACACATATATTTCTTCTGATTTGGAAATATGTCAATTCTACTAATTAGGCATTATTTACAATGATTATGGCTAGCGGTCTTTTGTGAGATCTAAAACCTTTGTTGAATATAAAAAGGAAATGTTTGGCTAATTTATTAGACCAAATCATAAATTTAAAAATAAGAATAATAAAGATAATAACTACGTTGACCGCATGAAAATATAAAAATAAATATATACATATTATCTGTCCAAATAAGAGTAGAACGGTAAAATATACATTGTATGGAATGTTTGAATGTATGGATAAGGTTCAATTATGGAATTATGTGTAAATATAATTCATATTGAATTAATATATTTGTGGTGACCATTTGTAGCAATTAATATAATTAACTGCTATAAATAGGACCTCAGATCAATAGATAACAATTGCAGCCAATATTGATTAGGGAAAATAAATGTGATAAGGAAATGGTTATAATTCCTAATTTAATTAGGATAAATGTTGTAAGCCCCAAGTTAGGAAATTTGAATTATAAATGCAATTAGACACAAGGTTAAGCTCAATTTGTGGTATAAGTCTGCCCGAAACTGACCGGCAAATCCAACAACCACAGGTAATCAGCTTAATGTGAGGGGTCTAATGCATAAATATAAACATACTAAGGCACGAGGTTAAGTTTAACTTGTGTTAGAAGTCTGCCCGGAACCGACCAGCAAATCCAACATCCACAAGTTGTCAACTTAATATGAGAGGCCTGGTATGTGTGTGTGTGTGTGTGTATATATATATAGAGAGAGAGAGAGAAAGAGAGAACAATCAACTAATAAATTAATAAATAAATACTGATTAAGTATAGAAATTGTCAGTTGGGGTACAACAAATAGATAACTTGAGACTGATAAATAGTTGCCTTAGGAAAATAGGGCTGTTATGGTCACAAAGGGAAATAAAGATAGAAATAAAGGAAAATGAGTGGCAAAAAGGGGATTTATGATTATCGTTTAAATAATTAGTCCAAATTAGGAAAGAAATCAAATAAATATCCTAGGGGATATAACCTTCCTTATTTATGTTAATGAAAATAGTACTTATAATATAAATATAGTTGGACTTAGTAGGTTAATAATGTAAAGTATTATTAACGATATGAACCCGTGATGAAAATGAATCGTTTACAAATAGCATTTTCGTATAGAGGGACTAAACGGAAATGACTTAATAACGTATCCAAACTTATCCCAAATAGGGAATGATATGAAGGCTAATGGGGTACGGACTAAAAACCTTCGCGTATAGTCCGTTTGCTTGGTCCAAAAAGGCTAAGTGAGTAGGGTTGAAGAGTCAACCTGGGAATAGGTCTTTGACTTTAGGGGTCTTAAATGGCAAGTGTACGCGGGCTTACCCAAACCTGGAAACTAAAACGTTAGATATGGCTACATTTTACGGGAATTAATAAGTGACTAAGGGGGTTATCTAATAAGGTCAGGTAGAAGGTATAGCGAACGATAAAATACCATGTCTCACATTATGCTGGGCAAGGGTATCTGCGTGGATGATGGAAGCCTTAACTAGTAAGGCCCGTAGCTAGTGCCATCTAGTTCATGTAACCGTTAAGTAAAGTATCGAGAAATAATAATAAGTGACCAATCGGTCCGCCTAGGGTCTTAAGTGATCAAAAAGAATCCACCATATCTATCACTGATAGTGAGGCAATAAATGAAGAAGGATAAGAGAATGAAAGTAATTAAATGTATAAACTCCAAAATTAGGGGTATAATCTCGATATAGTAACCAGTTAAGCTCTTATATAAAGGCTTCACAAAAATATGTGTAAATATCCTATCTCGGTATTATACTTTGGGAATACTACTTTGGAAAGAGTAGTAGATTCGTGCAAAAGCATCTACAAGGTTAGGATAGAAGTACAAACCTTTTTAGGCATACATCTTGGATTGAACCAAACGCGATATATTTGTGTATTATAGTCTGTGATGTACATTTCTTAGTCATAAGAACTTGTTGTTCTGACCCCCTCCTCATTACAAAATCCCAAATTTCCTAGAGAAGTTCTGGTTCTCACAGATATTTAACTTTGGTTTTCGGTTCTTGTCCTCTCTCATGCTCGGTATTCGCATAGTGACTTACTTCGAAAAAGGTAGTTACTATAGTTAATACTAGTTATCCTATTTTGTTTCCGTTGTGAGTTATCTTTTATCGTACTCTGATTACGCTCATGCCCATTTATTGCAGGTACCAGATATACACGCTCCATGTAGATGCCAAAATTAATCTCAGAATTGTTCAGGTCATGAATAACCATCGTACCCACATTTACTGATTTATTTTTGCAGAAGCATTATGGATTAAGTGCTAAATAGCTTAAGAATCTATTCCTCAAGGGTTATTTATGTGTCAAGGTATCACCTTTTTTTGTCATTCTATATGTTCAAACCTCTTTCTAATGCATATAGTATTCTATTGTACATAGATAGTTACTGATAATTGTTCCTTTAAGTTGGTCATCTTGGTGCAAACGATTGAAAAAATATGATATAGTTTATATGTTTCCTTTCCCTTGGACTCATGCCTTATATTCTTTTACTTTTATAACATTTTGATTTACAGCTTTTAATGGTTATGGATTATCCCCTACATGATCCACGTGTGAATCTATTAGACACTATTAAGAAAATGAATTACTCATTGATATGGTTTTAATTAAGGCCTACTAAGAAATTGCTTATTTTAATATTGACAGGTTGTCATCCAAACTTATTGTTGGTTTTGCTGTTCTCTACTTTCAAATGTTGTACTACATAGCATTACCTTTCTTCAACCTGATACCATGTTTTAATATGAAACATGATACAACATGTTGGATTTGGATTTGTAAGTGGATAATAGGTCAAATTATGTTCATTCATGAAACATTTTATATTGGAATAAAATGTAATTTTTAATGTAAACCAGAAGGACAAAAACTAAACCAAGAAGGGTAAGTATCCACTCTATTACATGTTCTTTTCTTCCATCAAACAATTCCACCATCTGCCATATGATGCTTTCTCTGGTTCCACTATCCTAAAGCATCCACACATATAGTTGTTCATAACAAGAGAATAAAAGATACAAACTGATAAACATCAAAAAGAGTACTTTGGTTTAGTTTGTCAATTATGGTATCAAGCCCCTTGAGTATATTTTAGATAATTCAAATTTAGGTACATAGTTCACAAATGATAGTTACAATTTCTTTTAAGTAACACAAACCCACTGTAGAAAAGTAAAAAATAACTTTAGAAGGTTAGGTATGTGTTTGCATCTTTAACTTAAGACGTGTAACATTATTTTACTTTAACTTAGCTGTATTTTTTTCTTTATATTATCAACTTTGATTTAACTAAAGGTACCTATAAAGTAAATTAAATGGAAATTTATTCATTGCTAGAAATTCCATCTTAAATTGTACTTTTGTAGATAGTATTATAAACGATAGACTTTGGTTCAAAATAGTATCTTATTACATGAAACAAATTCTGAAATGATCTAGTCGATAAATAGGTCAAACGGAATTTGAGGGATGGCAACAGAAAATTATGTTTTCCAATAAATAGTATTGTCTTTATCTATGTTCTGCTAGCTGGAAGGTGATCGTTGGCAATGTAGTTGTATATGAGAAGTCTGTATGAATTCTGTATTCCACTCCGCATTAGTATCAATTGCCGCAGAAGGGAGTTATTTGATCAGTTAGCTGGCATTCGCATTCTCTACACATTGAACATTAAGTTTTGTACAATCCGCTCAACTACCCTATAAAATCTAAAATGAAACAAGAAATAAATATAAAACTATTGGAAATAAACAAAGAATAAACCGGTTCCCACTAAATTTTTAAACCAAGATGTTGTCAACTATTTAAATATGGAAAAAGTAAAACCATATGGCAATGGTAATCAGTGGTTCTATAATTGCGCATAACTGTTCATATCTACCAAATTTTGGTTTGGGCAGAATAACCTGGATCTAGATTTTAATTTTTAGTTAGTCTCTTTGACACCATAATTAAATTAATTTACTGTATCACATGTCTTTATTACATTTGTAGTCATCAAACTAACTCCCCATTCATATTATCATTTTCATTTCTTGGTGAAAACAGTGTTCGAAGATGATTCCTACGAAAAATTCAAATGAGACTACTACTCATCCTTTTGACGAGGTGTTTGTTCCACAAACTTCCTATGTGTGAAAAGTGTGAGGTGTTACACCCTGGTTGATATATGTGCCGGACTGATCGATTAACCCCTGGCTAGCTAGTAGAAGATTGAGATAGTCCTTGGTGGAAGCTGAGTGAACTGTAGAAGAGGCACTCCTTCTATAAATACAAGGAAACATTTTCATTTCATAACTTCTGTGGCGTGAGTGGAATTCATGCGAGATTCATAGCGGTTTATGAATTCTCGAGGGTCGGAATCCCTTGAATAAGCTTGTATTTGCGGCATGCTAAAATATGAGGGCTATTCGACGTTGAGCATGTCTTCAGTGAAGGGGCTACGTCGCGTTCCGGTTTCCCAATCGTCGGTTATGTAGCCCCGAGATTCTTTTAGGATGCTGGGAAGGAGGTATGCGAGGACGGGAGTTCGAATCTTCCCGAATTGTGGCGATTGTGATCTGACTCGAGAGTGCACAGTCTTGGACTTCTTCTACGATAAATGTCGCCCTGGTAAAAAGAATCCTCGACCTCGGTTGTTTGACTTTGCTAAGGCTGGTGAGTAGGAATTTGGGGTCTGGTTGTTTGCTCGTAGCGTGGGTAGCATGTTCTGAGTTGAAGGGAGTTGAACTCGTATGGAAATTGTTTGAGTATTAAACCGTTGTCCAGGGTTAGGCCCAAGTTGGGAATGATTAAAGAGGGAGATGTCATGGAAATGAGAAGGGGGATCGACGAGTTCAATGTGGGTCGAATGCCCAAGTCATCTTGGAGACAAAGAATGTCTCATTAAGCGTATTGCTAAAGCCGTTGCGTCAATCCGATGTTTTGGTGGATTTGGTCGACGAGGCTTCTTTGAGTCTCACCCAATTTTCTTAAAGTTTCATCGATTTGAGTTTGCTCGACAAGTGCGTCGAGGGTGAAAGCACTAGTGGTATTCAAATTGGTAGGAACTTCAATAAGTCGAGGATGAGAAGGAAATCCCGAATTAGGATCGACAGTGGAAGGTCCAGCCACGAGACTCTTTCCTTTATTCACCATTATCGATAGGCTTGGTTGATAAGTCTTAGAAAACTTAATTAACTTTCCAAGTCTTGGTGCTTGAGTTATAAGGAAAGGCGAGGTTTAGATTCCTCAAAGGAAGTGATAGAAAATCGATCGTAGGTGTGCTCTTACTTTATCTATCCCTACCTGGCACATTAAAGGGTTGGCGTCGAAAGGTGGTCGTCAACGCTTGAGATTTCCGCATGAGTGAAAATAAACGTCCAGTGGTGGAAAGTAAGTAAGTAGCAATGTAATGTACAAGGGAAAAGAGCAAGCAAGCGATCACCCAGAGTTTATAGTGGTTCGGCTCATTGGAGCCTAGGTCCACATTGAATTGTTTTTCTCTTTTCTTATGCTCTTGTTTCAAGTTACAACATGGGATTAGAAAGTTTCTGAGTATACATGAGTTTTGATGATTTCCGATACATAATTGAGTGTTCACTGAGTGTTATGCTTAATGAAGGAAGAAGCCCTTCTTTTATAATCCGATTGTTTAGATGTGGAAGGATGAGTCTTCGAGTGTTCGTGGGTTTTAAGACTAGTTTAGTGAGGATGACATGGGTGTGAAGCTTTCATGTTGTAATCATGGCCATGGTGGCAAGGAGGTCCAAACATTATTTCTTTATCTTCTTCCCGGATGCCAAAACGACCCAAAATGTTTCTATGTTCAAAAGTGTAGTCAAATTTCCAAGAACATGTTCATGTATCCAAGAATATGCTTTTTCTTCTTCCTAGGATGTTGCAAGATGTCAGGGAGGCTTTTGGAAGGTTATTTTCTTCTTAGGCAGCAATTAGAGCTTGGAGGTAAGAAAGAAATAACCCTTTCACGTTGGAAATGAGGGGGTATTTATAGGAGTGGGCTAGAAGCGGAGTAGGTGAGTTGGAGTGAGCAGCAAACAATTTTCATATCTCGCATGTTGGATGCAGATTTTGTATTCTACAGGTAGGATCCGAAATCGCATCTGAACGATGTGAATGAGGAGGAATTCGCATCCCATAAGGGGATGTGATTCGTACCTCGTGTGCAGAGGTGGGATACGAACTCCTATCCCGTGAAGGTATATGAATTTGTATCCCTGAGTATGCGTTCCTATCCCTCGTATGCATTGGATGCAAATTTGCATCCCTCTAAGGGATGCGAATTCGTATCCTTTAGCATATCGAGGGATATGAATTTGTATCCCATGGTAGGATAGGAATTCGTATTCCATAGGGGATACAATTTTTATGAAATGTGTGGGCTTCGAGGAACAGTGATCCTATGGTAAGTTGATGGCCAGGCCAGAGGCTGATGTAACAACCCGGAAAATCGGAACCAATTTAAAATTTTTGTGTTTGCTGTTTTAAGGAATTTAGAATATTTAAAATAATTTATTTTGAATAATAACGGCTAAAAATTTACTTTAAATGAATTTAGAACGAATAAATTTATTTTAATTATATAACGAGCCTGAAATGGAATGGCAGTTTGAAAATTTGATTTTGAATTTTCACTGAATGTACAGGATTCAAAATAAAGCAGGTTTAAGTAAAACCAAAAATATTTAAATCTATTTAG
Source organism: Allium sativum (assembly GCA_030737875.1). Taxonomy (NCBI): domain Eukaryota; kingdom Viridiplantae; phylum Streptophyta; class Magnoliopsida; order Asparagales; family Amaryllidaceae; genus Allium; species Allium sativum. The sequence continues at coordinate 253,961,759 of CM060920.1, forward strand.
AAATATCTTTCTAACGGATCCAAAAAATTGAAATTTCATTGCGGGAATAAAAAGTTATAGCCAGTTGAATATTCAGAATAGTCGCTATGGAATTTAATATAAATATAGCCCTTAAAAATAGACATTTTGCAAACGGCCTCCATTTTCGATGAAACCACTTTGATTGGATCTGGAATGTCAAATTATTGCTAGGTTTAAAATTCCATAATTTTTGGAATTAATATGTGAGCGCGGCAAAGGAAAACGCGTTTGGTAATTTCAGTTTTAATTGGAATGACCAGAAAAAGACTATTTTTCAAACGGTCTCCAAATTCGACGAAATTAATTTTGTTAGGACCATATCGTCAACACAAAGCTAAATTTATTTTTCGGAAATTTTTGGAATCACTATGTGGCCCCGGCAAATTAAAATGTACGTTCAAATCTAATATTGAGTGTTTTATATTTTAATTTGAAGAAAAACTGAATGAAACAGTCGAATCGGCCTACGAAACATATTCCATTGTGTCTGTAATGGGGGTATTTAGCTAGGGCCGACAGTCGTTGAGTTTGATTTGGAGTTTGGATAGGAAAACACTATTTTTCGAATTTAAATATATATGGACCAATCAAAATATTCCATTCATTATTTTTAATTTCTAAAAATCATGAAAAACCCCGACACCCTTCAGAACGACGGTGGTTGTTTTCCCTCCCTTCTCTACTCGATTCCGGCTGTTCCTTACTATAAAACCCAACACTCCTTCAGGAAATTTTGTAGAGCATCCCTCGAGCTTCAAATCCATGCCAAGTTTGTAAATTATTGTTGCATGTGGATCGAGATCTGAGCCTCAAAATTGGAGCCATCTCGTCCCCTTTTTCTCCCTCGATCCGGTACCGAACTGAACGTCACCACCACCTCCAGGCGCGGACTTCGACCCCCTACGACGTGGTCCAACCTGATCCGCGTCTAGTGCTTCGGATTTCCTGAAATTTAACGACCTAGTTTCAACCAAAAACTGAGGTAATGGCTTATATATATATTTAAACTATATATAACACTTTAAAGCATTGCAAAATTAATTAATGGAATAAAAATCATATCTTTTTCGTATGTTGTCCAAATCCAGTGAAACAAGAGACATTGGACTCGTGACGACGTGTTCTACATTCTAGAAGAGACCGGAGAATTTTTGGAGCTTCCTACAATTTTAGAAGGAGTGGAACCTAATGTGAGCATTCTAAATTCAAATTGGAATGTATACTCGTTGCATAAATTATATAAGTTATGTATAAATTATATACGCCTTGTATATCTCATATATGGGCATTGGATAAATTATATAAGCGATGTGTAAATTATACATGCGTTGTATAAATCATACATGTGTTGATTGGAATTGAAATGAAATTGAAATGGAAATAAATATATTTATATACATATATACATATATACACACACACACAGAGTCCCCTTGTCCATAGATCATGGACGATATAAATTGTTTGGGTTGTGATTGTGAATGATTGATTATGGTTGCAACAAAATTGGTTGTGTTTGGGGTATATTCATTGTGTTATGAAAATGAACGATATTGTGGAAATCATTGAAATGAAAGAATCGTAATGCTGTAAGGCCTAGGATAGCAGAGGAGCCATGCTGGACACGGTGCCGGTGCTAAATACCCTTTGTAATGCCAAAATTTTCTGAAATTTCATGTGTTGAAAAATATTCATGTTTGAAATAAATTGTTTGAACAATAAAAATCACATTTTTATTGTATATATGAATCAGTAAAAATATTCATGTGTTGAAAAATATTCATGTTTGAAATAAATTGATTGAACAATAAAAATCACATTTTTATTGTATATATGAATCACTAAAAACATTCATGTTTGAAATAAATTTTTTGAACAAAAAAAATCACATTTTTTTTGTATATATGAATCACTAAAAATATTCATGTTTGAAATAAAATCCGTTAACAATAAAAATCACATTTTTATTGTATGTAGGAACCTTTAAAAATAGTCGAAGGTTAAAATAAATATTTGTCGATCGAAAATATTATTTTTAACATGTATATGAAGTGTTAAAAATAACCATGAGTTAAAATAAATATTTGTTGATTGAAAATAATATTTTTAACATGTATATGAACTGTTAAAAATAACCATAGGTTGAAATAATTATTTATTGATTGAAAATAATATCTTTAACATGTATATGAAGTGTTAAAAATCATCATGTATAGAAATAAATATTGGTTCACTAAAAATATTATTTTTCGCTTAGATATGCATATGTACACATGTACTGAACAGGTAAATGGATTTGCTGTTGAGTAAAGAATTTATTTGTGTACCCGACAAATGGGTCAACCTTAATGCGTTGGCTGCACAATTTTATTTATATATCAACTCCTATGAATGCCATTGGATGCGGTGTGCTGGCTTTTCTGTGTGAGATTATAAACGTTGCCATAGTATAGCAACAATTAATTTTTAACTACACTACATTGCATACTACGTGAAGAGAGCATACTTCATCATACACCACATCAGCATTTGGAGCCAATACGACGAGGTTGGGATTACCATATGGGCAAGATGCTCATATAGTGTTGACCAAATTAGAAGTTGAGCTGAGGACTGATATGGACAAAATAAATATAACGGTAAATTTCCTGATTAAATAAAAACCCCACGTGGGTGTGGAGTTAAGAATAATCACGTCTCTCTAGTTATTAGATATGGCACATGGATTATTTATTTTCCAACACTGGACGAGGTGACGAGATTTATCTCTAGAGTAATTTACACACTCCCTCGGGCATAGAATTGGTCACTAAAAATTGTGTGTGCTTACACTGGATTTATTGGGTACCAAATATGGCCCAATATTCCAGACCCCTCCCCATACAAAGGTGGTTATGGCGAAATTTTTCGAAATTTAAAGGCATTAGCTAAAATTTTGAAGTGAAAACGGTTTAGAAATCGTCGTATGAATTATATATATATATATATATATATATATATATATATATATATTAAATAAAATGAATAAGGACGCTGCAGTTCATGTTTTGAAATCGTAATTTTAAACGATTATTACGGAAGATCCGACCATCGGATTTTCCCAAAACCGGAACCGTTGGATCCACTTAGGAAAGATCTATCCAACGATATAAAATTCGTTAAGATCCAACGGTTAGATTTTGCGAAATGTTTAAATCAAATTTGGACGAGAACAGCGCCAGTGCTATCGAATGACCTGAAACGTCGTTCGATGGAAATAGACTATTTTGAAATAAACTGTAATAGTGAAAAATCATTTTAAAATATTATAAACAATGTGGAATGGAGATAAACCGATTTTACTTAGTTTATCAGATATTTTGAGGTTGGATGTATTTGGCATGAAAATTATACTAATGAACTGAAATGTGGATGTCGAATAGTTTAACCATAGGAAGAATTGAATTAAATTCTATATATGCGTGAATTATTTGAAAAGGCTGAGTTAATTTTCATTTCAAATAATTGATCGACGATGAAAAAGTCAAAGACATGAAGACGGTGCAAGACCGATAATCTTCACATCGAATGGATGGCTACTAATGCCTTTGATTGGAGTTGCAACCTTGAAAGGGTTACAGTGGTAGTTGTCCAGACGTATTTGTTGATTGTTCAGTTGTGCGAGGGCCTCTCTCCTATATTGGACATATGGGACGAGGAATAAGGTGCCTCCGGTTTCGTTCAGACCCAGAACGAACTAGCAAATGGATGTGTATCTGACATTGGATTTTATTCTGTGCCGACTGATTTCTATAAAATATATATCTGTTTGGTGATGGAGAATTTATTCTCTTGCTTAACACCCTTCTCTAAGACGTACGAGCTTAGAGGTTATATATTGATAGACATCAGTCGCATGGCGTGGAATGTCAATGTGGCATGTTGAGATGCAGTGATCAGGGCTTTTGTTGAAAAGCAGAGCCTTGTGGTTGATGATCAAAGCACGACTTTAATATAGCATAGCTTTGTGTATCACGTTAATTCGCGAGCCTCACACCTTGGGTATGAACCAGAAACAGGAGAGGACTTCCGGGAGGACATTCGTTTCCTTCTAGCTTGGAGTGGTGTCATGGTATAGAGCCCAGACATTTTTACTTATATGGATGATGGAAAGTGAGGCGCCTCGGTTATATCGGTCACTATGGGGCCGATGGTTGGTTTGGTCGATATACTGACCAGTTTTATGCCCTATAGGGCAGGGGAACGTAATGTTCAGGCATTTTAATCCACTCTGTGTGGACCGGCCCTGACGATCCAAGGGTCGATGTGTTCTGATCCTGAGACATGGGCTAGATTGTCTTGAAGTCAGTAAGGACGATCCCTTGCCTTGGTTCATGATGGAAATCCAACTTCCAATATGACATGTGTGGTTTTGATTGTAAACCTATATATGGCGACATGATATATGGTACCCATGCCGTCTATAATTGATAGATTATGATTGAACTTGTTTTTGAAACATAGTAATAATATCAAATGATTTTGATTTATACGTATCAAGCATATTTTGGCCATTATAAGGTAAAACACTATCCTCTGTCTTGCGTTGCATTGTGTGATGGGACCTGAGTCTTATAGTGGCTTCATTTTCTATGAAAATCATTGCGTTGTTTAAATGATTTACTTTATTTATGCACTGGCAATCCAATGGAGTAAACCCGTTCCACGTTAGCGACGTGGTTCTATGATTGATCTTATTGTTAAATTGGTTGAGTAGGATTTCTCATACCAGTCCTATGACTGACTCGTAGTTTGTTTCATTTTGCAAACTCGGGTGCCCCCATTTCTACGTGGGCAGCCTTGTATTCTGGTTTTAGTAGGCTCACTCTGGATAGCTATGGAGCTGAAGATGGATTCTATCATCTCTATTATGCTGTTTAGACTTTGTTATGTATATTATGTTTGATTCCGCTGCAGACATTTTCATATAAAGCTGAAACTGTATTCTGTACTAAGTATGATCCTGTTATACTGTGTAACTCTGATGATTATATTTGTTTCAGTGTAATTTGTTGTACATTATCTAGTGTAATGATATATTTCTGTTCTGCTGTTATTGTTTATGTGTTATATTCCAAAGATTACCCCTACTTGCGTGGATCGGGAGTTTGGGCTCATCACAGTTGGTATCAGAGCTATGCTAACCTTAGCTCAGGAACATAACATATTAACGAACTCGTCAGAAATAGAATAAGTAGTATTCTAGGGCGAGTAACTCATTACAGATAGGATTAGTAATATCCTAGAGTGAGAATAGCAGAATGAAATGCACCCCAATAGATGCATATACCTTTAAATATATGTCTCTATGCTTTACAATATCTTTTCTTTTGGCCTGACTCTTTGTCTTCTATTTGCAGACATAGTAGAAAAGGAGTGGCAGAAGCAGAAGTAGTAATTCTATGGTTCAGCAATCTAATGAGCCAATTGTGCTCCCACAGCCAGAATTAGATATAGAAGCTCTATTAAAGAAGTATTGAAATCTGGGTGGAGTACCATTCTTAGGTAAAGAATCTATTATCGAAACACAAGCATGGATGTGTTCTGCTGAGAGAATTTTTGAAGATTTAAACCTGATGGATGACCAGAAAATATTACTGGCATCTTGGGCACTCAAAGTCGAAGCTTTAATCTTGTGGGAAACGGTTACTAAGAATAATCCAGAAGGTATTATTACCTAGGATAGATTTAAAGAAATTTTTAAAGGAAGATTTATTCCACTAGAAGCAACTGAGTGGCTATACAATGTGTTCTACTACTTGAAACAAGGAGATATGACCATTCAGGAGTATCAGAAGAAATTCAACGAACTTTCTCGTTTTGGCCCGAGGCTAATTGAAGATCCTTTGAGGAAGAATCTAAAATTTATTAGAGGACTTCAAAGAAAGTATGAAGGTAGAGTAATTGCACATGTGAATCTTCCTTTTTCTGAAATGATATACGTGGCTTATCGCTATGAGGATCTTGATAAGCAAGGTCTTTTGGAGGACAAAGAGGACGGTAGTTCTAGCAACAAAAGGAAATATGAAACTGATAGCCCTGAGGCAAGTACGACGCCTGAGGTCAGTAAGAAGCCTAAAACCGACAAGAAAGGGGTTAAATCTAGGGAAAACCATTAACTATGGGCGTATGCAATAACTGCAACAAGCAAAGGCATTTGCAAGGAAATTGCAAATCTTTGAAGAAACGAAGAAAGAGTGGATTTATATCGAAGAAGAAGTTTCAAGAGAATAGAAAATGCAATCAATGCCATCAGACTATTCATCTTGCAAAGGATTGCCAGGTATTAATGAAATCTGAAATAGTAACGTAAATGAAGTGGCAGAAGTTCCCGCACCATCAGCCAGTCAAGTAAGGCCAGATGTTTTTGAAGGCACGCTTAATGTCAAAAATATTCTAGTTAAAGTACTATTTGATACAGGCGCATCACGAAGCTTTATTGCAAGTAATGTGGTTAAGAAATTGGATTTAAAATTGGAAAAGCTCAAAGAAACCATCAGTGACCATAATCCGATTGGGGTTCCCTCAATCTTAGCTGGATTTGTGGGGTGCCTATCTTTTTTTTCCATTATCGGCTCCGTTCCATGTCGATCGTCATGAATTTTACCGAATTTGTTCTTATTTTAGGATTCGATACGAAGATGAGGTTAAATGTGCCGAGAGAGTTGTTAAGGAAAATACAAAATTCGGGGAGTATATAACCATACCATCTAAAGGTCCAAATTCGGACAGAAAAGAATTTTGGTCAGCTCTTGATGTTTCTCCTGCTCCAATAGAAAATATTCCTATGGTCACAGAAAATATTCCTGTTATCAAAAATTATGCGGATGTGTTTGAAGAAGTGGATAGCTTACCTCCGCGTAGAGAAATTGATTTCAGAATCGATCTAGTTCCGAATGCAAGGCTAGTTGTGCATCCTGTTCAAAGAATGACTTTAAAGGAGAAAGAAGAATTAGGGGACCAGACTCGACAATTACTATGGAAAGGTCTTTTCAGGCCTAGTTTCTCTAATTGGGGAGCAGCAGTAGTGTTTTTCCCAAAGTCAGATGGTACTCTCAGCCGCGAATTGATGATTTGTTGGATCGTTTGAATGGAGTGCATGTATTTTCAAGTATTGACCTAGCTAAAAGTTTCCATCACCTACGAATTACCGAAGAATGTGTTCCTTTGACAACATTCAGAGGTCCAGACTTATTCCATGAGTGGTTAGTAATGTCGTTCGGCTTATGTAACACTCCAGCTTATTTTGTCGATCTAATGAACAGGGTATTCAGAGAAGTCTTGAATAAATTCGTACTGGTCTTCACTGATGATAGTCTAATCTTCTCTAAGTCAGAGAGCAAGCACGCTAAACATTTGGGACAAGTGTGGGAAATTCTCGGAAAGAATGTTTTAAATGCCAAATTTTCTAAGCGTATATTCTGGCAACAAGAAGTCAAGTTCCTTGGTCACGTTGTATCGAAGGTAGGAATTTCTGTTGATCCATGTTGTAACACCCCATAATTTTCAAATATTAATGATCACAAATTAAATAATAACTAATCTCAGATGGGAGAATTAAGGGAAATGGGTTGCGCCATTGTGTTCATCTCGGAATTCTAGTCGAGATAGATTCGAGTTTGCGTAAAACGGATATCAGATGAAGAAGATATGGACGAACAAAGTCAAAAGGGAAAATAGAAAAAAAAAAGATTGCACTGGCGCACTTGGGAAGTGCGCTAGTACAAATTTGCACTGGCGCACCTGCCAAGTGCGCCCAGGCAGAGCAGCAGGCCTGCACAGCTTTCTGGCTCAGTATGATCCATGTTGTGACTCATTGCTGAGTCCTTTCTGACTCCTTACTGAGTCATTAGGGCTGAGGTGTCACCCTATCCCGACTGAATGGTTTTGATTAACCCTAAGATCATCCGACGGCTATAATTAAATTAAAATTCTATATAAACATGGGTAGACTCAAACCATAAATCAAAATAAAAACTGAAACTATGGCCGTCATGCTGTCATCTTGTAACCTAGAGTAGCCACCACCAATTAGAGAGGAAGAACAACTAATCAATTCAATTCTATTCAACTCTAACAACGAATCTTCTTCAAGGGAAAGCTAATTCAACTTCAGAACTCAGAATTTAAAATTCAAGACCTTCTTTGAGTTGTGAGTTCGATTTCTTTAATAAAATAATTAGCAATTTAATTGGATTAAGTTATGATGTGGATTATATGGATGTGATGTGAATTATTGACCGCATGTTATAATTATGTTGTAAAATTGTGATGTTATCATATATGTTGTAAATTCTATGATGTTATGTTGTGATGTTATCATCTATGTTGTAAAGTTATGATGCTATCATCTATGTTGTAATTTTATATAATCAAATCATCATGTTGTTCATATGTTAGTTTGGTTATGTTGATTCATATGATAAATCATACGTATGTATGCAAGTTTAGATATTGATTTAGACATGAACCATATGCAAGTTAGAAAACATTATGTGTAACCTTACAAGTTTCATGACATCTATTTTAGATCTAAAATTAGGCTATGACATGTGTGAGCTATATGCCAAATTCTACATGCTAGTTTACATGTTTATATGTAAGTTTACACCATTGTTATGTTGCATAAATCACATATGCAAGTTTATATAAATATATGAGTTTGGAATATGAATCATGTTATGCAAGTTTGTGGTTATTGCCTATGCAAGTTTACAACTTTAGATGTAGATCTATGACATACATGATTTATGCAAGTTGTGACCATTACCTAAACAAGTTTACACCTTTAGATTTGGATCTATGACATATGTAGTTTTATGCAAGTTGTAACTTTGGCCTATGCAAGTTTTAGATGTAGAACATCATTCACACATGCAAGTTCACCCCTTATGTTTAGATCTAGTTTTATCTATATGTATGTTGTGATGTTTTCTCTTTATTCCATGAGTTAGACTATTCGAGTCTAATGTATATTTTACATTAAACGAACGAACGTATAACGTGGGGGCAAAGGGGATAATATTAAAAGATTTAATATTGAGAATTGGCATAAATGCCTTAAATGGCATAAAATAAATTTGTGATGAAAATTGGTATGATTTTACATACCATAAATAAATGGACATAATTGAGTCAATTATGGCCATAGTTAAATTTGGAATTAATTGATAATTTGAATAGGGAAATTAATTCAAATTGGGGAATGATTAATTAGGTGTAATTAATCCTCTAAGACACGAGGTTAGGCTTTTTGTGGTGTAAGACTGCCCGGACCCGCCAGGCAAATCTAGCTACCACAAATGCCAGTCTAATGTGGGAGGTCTTAGGCATAAATTAAATACGTAAAAATTGTAAAGACACGAGGTTAGGCTCGTTTGTGGTGTAAGACTGCCTGGACCCGCCCGGCAAATCCAGCTGCCACAAATGACAGTCTAATGTGGGAGGTCTTTATGAGGTTACGGTCTTAATGAATTAAGAAACACTTAACCAGATAAACATGTAGTGGGACATGAGGGGGTTAAGTGGGTGCCTTAGGTGGCATGTGGAATCTAGTGGGTGCCTTGGGTGACATTTGAAATACGATTAGAAACACTTAACCAAAATTTGAAACATGTAAGATAACATGAATAAGAAGTGGGTTAAGTGGGATGTACTAGAGGGGACCAAGCTTAGGTGGATAGCTTGTGTCAAGTAATGGGGGGCCTGTTTCAACCAGTAACCCATACATATCTTTGTGGGCTCGACCCAAGTCGAGGATGGGACACGCATACTGGGCTTGACTGTAAGAGGCCAAAACGGGTTAGCGGTGGCAACGTAAGTCCAACGGGTTCGTATGCGTGTGTGGGCCCGGGCTGGTAGGTAAGACGTTGTTGCATCGTGTAGGTATAAGTCGTGCATTCTTGGTGGTATCGGGTTTTCACTTTGGGGGGTGATACACCCCACTGTAGGGCCAGCACGAGTATCTACGAGTTAGGGAGCCGATCGCATTGGGGTAGTGAGTACACCTAGTGGAGATAGGGGCAGGCGACACCTATGAAGGCAGCTAGGGGTGCATGAAACTACCATTATCATTATTAAGTTCTGTAGGCGGGATCAACCTTAGGGTGACTAGTAGTGGTGTAGTATAGTAGTGGTGGTGCACTATAGTAATTATCTTATAGTGGTTAAGGTGCACCTTTAACGTTATCTTTGTTCAATCTTGTTTCCTTTTTTACTCTGTCTTACTCAATTGTTCACAGTCATTTCCTTATTTTCCAACTTATGCCTTATCCTAGTTCTTTTGGTAATTATATTGTTAAAGTTATCGCACTCACCAGACTTTATGTCTGACCCCCTTTGTTTCCTCCCCTTTTCTTCCTTTCCCCCCTAGGTGCTCAGGTTGGAACTAGCACCAGTGGAGCTTGATTTTGGACAGCTGTATCTCTACTTTTAGAAGTTGCTTGGCTCGCTGAAGTAAAGTTCAACCTCTCTTATTTATGGCTATTTTGTATTGGGGATTTATATCTTTCAATTTATGTACTTTGATTTAGTCAAGATGGATATTATGTACTTTGACTCTGGTTTTGATGATGTAATCAAACTTATGTATTTTCCGCTACAATGAAATAAAGTTTTAAATTTTCAAGTACTGTTTATATATGCCTTGTTGTTAAGTTTTTGTTCTATACACACATAAAACGCTCCACAAAAGTTAATGCATTCCCTTTGTGAGTGACATTAATGGACATGGGGTGTTACACGTGGTATCAGAGCTGAAGGTTACCAGAACAGATATGAATTTTGAAAAAGTGTTTTCAAAAAACAATTTTTTATAAAGAAGTACCTTCTAAAGTATGTTTTAAGGAAAGTATTTTCAAGAGAAAAAGCTTATTTTAGAAAGCATAACCCCAAGAGCCATATATCTTTCCTTCGGTTCTTTTGTATTGAATCTTTCCTTTTTCGTTTCAGCATGTCTGGAATTCCCGAGATACCAGAGGGGATAACGATACTAGGATGGTTTAGGAGGTATTTGGAGACTAGGGTTACCACTGCAGGTCCAACAAATCCTCTTCCTCTCCCTCCTCCTCCTCCTCCTCTTCGTATCGATACTTTCGCGAAGATATTTAAGGTCTTTCGGGCAATGGGTGGAAAACCTTTTCAAGGGACGGAGACATTTGTTGAAGCTCGAAATTGGCTAAAGGAGGTGGAAGAATTGTTTGGGATCTTTGAAGTGGAAGATGGGAGAAAGGTCCAGTTAGCTGCCTGGCTAAGGAAGGATGAGGCCTTGTTTTGGTGGGAGGTCACCAATTGGGAACGTCCAGTTGATACACGGCCAGATTTTAGGCGGAGGTTTGAGGCGAAATTTCTCTCACGGGCTGAAGAGAATCTATACATGGAAAGGTTTTTGGTGCTGAACCAAGGGAATCTATCGGTGAAAGAATACGTCAACAAGTTCAATCAGTTGGCGAGATTTGGCTTGGACTTGGTGAATACACCAAAAAAGAAGGCTCAGAGATTTGTTAAGGGTTTGAACGAGACGCTTCATGGGTTAGCTATGACCCACATCCCTATGGGGGCTACCTTTGAGAGACTAGTTGACATGGTTCTTATGCATGAAGAAGAGAAGGGCGCCAATGCTAATAAGGCACCCGAAAAGAAAGGGGATCAAAAGAAGCCGCAAAAGCAACAACAGAACAAGAAAGGTGGAAAAGGCAACAATGGTAAGGGAAAGAAAAGATGCTTTACCTGTGGGACCCCAGGCCATCTAAGCAAAGACTGTAGGAAGAAAAAGAAGAGTGGTTGTTTTCACTGTGGCGAAGCGGGATATTTGATTAAGGACTGCCCATAGAAAGGGCAGAGGGCAGGGTCTACCTCGGGGGGAAAGGTGCAGGCTCTTATGGCACCAGGGCAGGCAAGGGGCAAGTTCAGGCTCTCATGGTCCCACCGCTGCAAGAACGTGGTAGAGCAATTTCCGTTGAAAGTTTAGTTTTTCTGTTTGATCATCCTGTCCGTACTTTATTCGATTCTGGCGCATCACATTCGTTTATTTCTACATCATTAGTTGAAACACTGCACCTAGATACCAGTCTAATTACAGATCCCATAGTAGTCTCAAATCCTATTGGTGGTTCGACTCATCTTTCTATGATATGTCATGATTTTAGAGTGTTTATCTTGGGCGTTGAGTTGGAATGCAACGCCTTTGTTCTTGGCTTCTTGGGCTACGGCTTGATTCTAGGTGTAGATTGGCTAACTAGATACGGGGCCATCCTAGATTGTGAAAGAAGGGTAGTTAGATTGTTGACTCGTTGTGGAAAGACCCTTGATATTTCTTATGACCCTAGAGGTCCAGTAATGCTTAGCTACCTAGAATCCCTTGACGCATCCGAGGACGATTTGCATTCTGTTCGTATAGTCCGTGAATATGTTGATGTTTTCAATGAGGTGAGGGGTTTACCCCCAAAACATGAGATAGACTTTCGAATATATCTAGTAGATAATGCAAAGCCAGTTGCATTGCCAGTGCGCCATATGGCTCCAAGAGAGAGAAGAGAACTCAGTAAGCAAGTGAAAGAATTGCTTGAGAAGTGGTTCATCAGACGTAGTATATTGGAGTGGGGTGCTCCAGTAGTATTTGCCACGAAGGCAGATGGGTCCCTTATACTTTGTGTGGACTATAGAGAACTTAATAAGCTTACTAAGAAGAATAGACACCCACAGCCGAGGATTGACGATCTCTTCGATCAGTTAGTTGGCGCCTCAGTGTTTTCGCAGTTGGACTTAGCTACGTGTTTCCATCAGTTGAGAGTGGCTGAGGATAGCATAGACAAGACTGCCTTTAGGACTCCAGACGGTTCTTCGAGTGGCTTGTGATGCCCTTTGGTTTGACAAACGCCCCCGCATACTTTGTTGACTTGATGAGTAGGGTGCTTAGGGAGTACCTTAATAAATTCGTGGTAGTCTTTGTGGACGACATCTTGATCTTTTCTAAAAGCGAGGAAGAGCATGCCCTACATCTTAGGGAAGTGTTGGAGACTCTTCGAGCGCATAGCCTTAAAGCTAAATTTTCTAAATGTCACTTTTGGAGGAAGGAAGTGCGATTCTTAGGGCACGTGGTTTCCAAAGAAGGGATAGCTGTGGATCCCGCAAAGGTAGTGGCCTTCCAAGATTGGAAGGTCCCTAAAAATGCTACCGAGGTGAGGAGTTTCTTAAAGTTGGATGGCTACTATAGGAAGATTATCAAAAACTTCGATAAAATATCAGCCCCATTAACACGCTTGACGAAGAAGAACCTAGTTTTCACATTGGACGTAGATTGTGATGATGCGTTCCAACGTTTAAAGAGAGCTTTGACCACAACCCCAGTCTTAGTGTTGCCAGATGGGAGTAAGCCATTTACCATTCATACTGATGCTTGTGGGACATGACTAGGCGCAGTCTTAATGCAAGAGGGAAGGGTAATAGCCTATGGTGGAAGGCAGTTGAGAGTACATGAGAGAAATTACCCTGCACACGACCTAGAGTTGGCCGCTATTGTTTTCGCGCTTAAGTCTTGGCGTCATTATCTTCTCTGCGAGAAATTCGAATTGTTCACTGACCACAAGTCGCTAAAATACTTGTTCTCCCAGAAGGACTTGAACTTAAGGCAGCAAAGGTGGATGGAATTCTTAGCGTCCTACGATTTCGAGATAGCTTATTCCCCTAGCAAGGGTAACGTGGTGGCAGACGCCTTAAGCAGGAAAAGGTTGTCCTTGAGTCCGTTGTTTGTTGAGCGGCGAAGCTTAGAGTTCATCTCTACGTTTGACTTTATACCTTCCATTGACTTTGTACCCGGTTTGCTAGCATCCTTAGAGGTTAGACCTACGCTTTTGGGATGAATTGGAGAGGCACAGCGAGATGACTCACAGTTGGTTGAGTTAGTAGAGAAGCTCAAAAGGGAGAGTCATCGAGCCATCTCAGTAGGTATACCCTAGATGATAAGGGTTAGTTACGTAGGGACGGTAGACTTTGTGTACCACGAGACGAGAACTTGAGGAAGACCATTCTTGATGATGCACATCGTTCGAAGATGACCATTCATCCCGGCGGGGACAAGATGTACATGGACATGAGACAAGTTTACTTTTGGCCGGCATGAAGAGGGATGTGGCTGAGTTTGTCGCTAGATGCTTGGTGTGCCAACAAGTAAAACAGAGCAAAAGAAACCCGGTGGGTTGCTTCACCCATTGGAGGTCCCACAATGGAAGTGGGAAAGTGTCTCGATGGACTTTATTGATGGGTTACCGAGATCGAGGAAGGGTAATATGGGGATTTGGGTCGTGGTAGACAGACTTAATAAGAGCGCCCATTTCATTCCCGTGAAGAGTAAGAGGACTGCTCCATGGTTAGCCTCCGTATACATTTGAGAGATAGTTCATTTGCACGGTGTTCCTTCTAGCATAGTGAGCGACCGCGATTCTATTTTTACTAGCGAATTTTGGAAAAGCTTGCAAGAGGCGGTAGGGACTCAATTATGTTTGAGCACTGCATATCATCCTCAGACGGACGGCCAGACCGAGAGGGTGAATCGTATTCTAGAGGACCTATTGAGGTTGTGTGTCTTAGACTTCGGAGGTACATGGGAGGAACATCTTCCGTTGGTAGAGTTCGCATATAATAATAGCTTTCAGTCTAGCATTGGCATGGCACCGTTCGAGGCTCTTTATGGACGACCATGTCTTTCGCCTACATGTTGGTGGGAGTCTACAGATAAGGTCTTGCTTGGGCCCGATATGATTAGAGAGACTTCAGAAAAGATGGATTTGATTCGAAGGAGGATGAGGACGGCGCAAGAGATAGGCAGAAATCTTATGCGGAAAAGAGAAGAACAGATCTTGAGTTTGATATTTGGGACATGGTCTTTATCAAGGTGTCTCCATTACGGAATGTTGTTCGCTTTGGTTCCATTGGGAAGTTAGCACCAAAGTTCGTAAGGTTCGTTTCCAATTAAGGAGAGCATTGGACAGATGGCGTATAGAATGGAGTTACCCGAGAGGCTTAGTGGTGTACACGACGTATTCCATGTATCACATTTGAGGAATTGCTTGCATGAGACTGCGAAAGTGGTAGAGCCGAGCTTGCTTAGAGAGGTGGAGATAGAGTGTGATGCGACAATTTAACAAGCTCCTACGTGCATTCTTGGGTGTAAGAAGTTGAGAAATCGAGAGATCAAGCTAGTCAAAGTGCAATGGGGAGATGATGAGAGCAACGCTACTTGGAAGCCGGAAGAGAAGATGTGTTCATTGTACCCTTTTCTTTTCGAGGGTATGTCTTTTAATTTCTCCTTTATCGCTTAGCTTGTACTTATCTTATCTTTAGTATGTCCTCTCGCTAGTATCTTTGACCTTTAGATAGGGTACTCCTATGGTTAAAACATGTGTTTGAGACATGTTATGTATGATGGATGCATGTGGATGCAAGTGTTTGCTGGTGGTTACTCGTGGATGCATATACACACACTTTAGGCGCTAGATCGGCTCAGTCACTTCATATTGCATATAAATGTGTGTGCATATTTAAGTAATGGATGTATAATGGTTGTGCTATCATATGGATTTTGCATTTTGGTGAATGGTTGTGCACACATGTAGAAATAATATGTATCGATAGAATTTTTTCGCATACATAATGGACGCATGGCACTATCATGGTTTGCATTAAGGAGGTCAACTAAATCAGTAGACCGCCTGATTTTGCATTAGATAGAGAACATGTACACACACTTCTTGCATATGTTCATACAGCATTAGGAATTTTATATGGACAATGGATGCCTATGTTTGAGGGTTGAGTACATGGTTGTTTGGATGTTAGGATATGCATTCTCCTTAACTTGGAGATTTCGGGGGCGATATCCTTTAAGGAGGGGAGAATGTAACACCCCGTAATTTTCAAATATTAATGATCACAAATTAAAGAATAACTAATCTCAGATGGGAGAATTAAGGGAAATGGGTTGTGCCATTGTGTTCGTCTCGGAATTCTAGTCGAGATAAAATCCAAGTTTGCGTAAAACAGATATCAGATGAAGAAGATATGGACGAACAAAGTGAGAAGGGAAAATAGGAAAAAAAAAAGATTGTACTGGTGCACTTGGGAAGTGTGCCATTACAAATTTGCACTGGCGCACCTACCAAGTGCGCCCAGGCCGAGCAGCAGGCCTGTACAGCTTTCTGGCTCAGTCTGATACATGTTGTGACTCAATGCTGAGTCCTTTCTGACTCCTTGCTGAGTCATTAGGGCTGAGGTGTCACCCTATCCTGACTGAATGGTTTTGATTAACCCTAAGATCATCCGACAGCTATAATTAAATTAAAATTCTATATAAACATGGGTAGACTCAAACCCTAAATCAAAATAAAAACTGAAACTATGGCCGTCATGCTGTCATCTTGTAACCTAGAGTATCCGCCACCAATTAGAGAGGAAGTACAGCTAATCAATTCAATTCTATTCAACTCTAACAACGAATCTTCTTCAAGGGAAAGCTAATTCAACTTTAGAACTCAGAATTCCGAACTCAAGACCTTCTTTGAGTTGTGAGTTTGATTTCTTTAATAAAATAATTAGCAATTTAATTGGATTAAGTTATGATGTGGATTATATGGATGTGATGTGAATTATTGACCGCATGTTATAATTATGTTGTAAAATTGTGATGTTATCATATATGTTGTAAATTCTATGATGTTATGTTGTGATGTTATTATCTATGTTGTATAGTTATGATGCCATCATCTATGTTGTAATTTTATATAATCAAATCATCGTGTTGTTCATATGTTAGTTTGGTTATGTTGATTCATATGATAAATCTTATGTATGTATGCAAGTTTAGATAATGATTTAGACATGAACCATATGCAAGTTAGTAAAGATTATGTATAACCTTACAAGTTTTATGACATTTATTTTTGATCTAAAGTTAGGCTATGACATGTGTGAGTTATATGCCAAATTCTACATGCTAGTTTACATGTTTAGATGTAAGTTTACACCATTGTTATGTTGCATAAATCACATATGCAAGTTTATATAAATATATGAGTTTGGAATATGAATCATGTTATGCAAGTTTGTGGTTATTGCCTATGCAAGTTTACACCTTTAGATGTAGATCTATGACATACATGATTTATGCAAGTTGTGACCATTACCTAAACAAGTTTACACCTATAGATTTGGATTTATGACATATGTAGTTTTATGCAAGTTGTAACTTTGGCCTATGCAAGTTTTAGATGTAGAACATCATTCACACATGCAAGTTCACCCCTTATGTTTAGATCTAGTTTTATCTATATGTATGTTGTGATGTTTTCTCTTTATTCCATGAGTTAGATTATTCAAGTCTAACGTATATTTTACGTTAAAGGAACGAACGTACAACGTGGGGTAAAGGGGATAATATTAAAAGATTTAATATTGAGAATTGGCATAAATGCCTTAAATGGCATAAAATAAATTTGTGATGAAAATTGGTATGATTTTACATACCATAAATAGATGGACATAATTGAGTTAATTATGGCCATAGTTAAATTTGGAATTAATTGATAATTTGAATAGGGAAATTAATTCAAATTGGGGAATGATTAATTAGGTGTAATTAATCGTTTAAGACACGAGGTTAGGCTCTTTTGTGGTGTAAGACTGCCCGTTCCCGCCCGAAAAATCCAGCTGCCACAAATGCCAGTCTAATGTGGGAGGTCTTAGGCATAAATTAAATACATAACAATTGTAAAGACACGAGGTTAGGCTCATTTGCGGTGTACGACTGCCCGGACCCGCTTGGCAAATCTAGCTGCCACAAATGCTAGTCTTATGTAGGAGGTCTTTATGAGGTTACGGCCTTAATGAATTAAGAAACACTTAACCAGATAAACATTTAGAGGGACATAAGGGGGTTAAATGGGTGCCTTGGGTGGCATGTGGAATCTAGTGGGTTCCTTGGGTGGCATGTGGAATCTAGTGGGTGCCTTGGGTGGCATTTGAAATACGATTAGAAACACTTAACCAAAATTTGAAACATGTAAGTGAACATGAATAAGAAGTGGGTTAAGTGGGATGTACTAGAGGGGACCAAGCTTAGGTGGATAGCTTGTGTCAAGTAATGGGGGCCCGTTTCAACCAGTAACCCATACGTATCTTTGTGGGCTCAACCCAAGTCAAGGACGGGACACTCATACTGGGCTTGACTATAAGAGGCAAAAACGGGTTAGCGGTGGCAACGCAAGTCCAACGGGTTCATATGCATGTGTGGGCCCAGGCTGGTAGGTAAGACGTTATTGCATCGTGTAGGTATAAGCTGTGCATTCTTGGTGGTATCGGGTTGCCACTTTCGGGGGTGATACTCCCCACTGTTGGGCTAGCACGGGTATCTACGAGTTAGGGAGCCGATCGCATGTGGGTAGTGGGTACACCTAGTGGAGATAGGGGCAGACGACACCTATGAAGGCAGTTAGGGGTGCATGAAACTACCATTATCATTATTAAGTTCTGTAGGCGGGATCAACCTTAGGGTGACTAGTAGTGGTGTAGTATAGTAGTGGTGGTGTAGTATAGTAGTGGTGGTGTAGTATAGTAATTATCTTATAGTGGTTAAGGTGCGCCTTTAACGTTATCTTTGTTCAATCATGTTTCCTTGTTTACTCTGTCATACCCAATTCTTCACAGTCATTTCCTTATTTTCCAACTTATACCTTAGCCTAGTTATTTTGGTAATTATATTGTTAAAGTTTTCACACTCGCCAGACTTTATGTCTGACCCCCTTTGTTTCCTCCTCTTTTCTTCCATTCCCCCCAGGTGCTCAGGTTGGAACTAGCACCACTAGAGCTTGATTTTGGACAGCTGTATCTCTGCTTTTAGAAGTTGCTTGGATCGCTGAAGTAAAGTTCAGTCTCTCTTATTTATGGCTATTTTGTGTTGGGGATTTATGTCTTTCAATTTATGTACTTTGATTTAGTCAACATCGATATTATGTACTTTGACTCTGGTTTTGATGATGTAATCAAACTTATGTATTTTCCGCTGCAATGAAATAAAGTTTTAAATTTTCAAGTACCGTTTATATCTGTCTTGTTGTTAAGTTTCTGTTCTATACACACTTAAAACGCTCCATAGAAGTTAATGCATTCCCTTTGTGAGTGACATTAATGGACGTGGGGTGTTACACATGTAAAATTACAGCTATTCAAGATTGGAAGCAGCCTAGTACTCCCACAGATGTCAGAAGTTTCCTTGGATTGGCTAGTTATCATTAGAAATTCGTTAAGTATTTTTCGAAGCTATCCAATTCATTAACAAAGCTTACGAAGAAGCACGCAAGATTTAATTGGACTCCTGAATGTGAGGCAGCTTTCCAAGAGCTGAAATTGAGATTGACCACTGCTCCAGTGTTAACTATTATTGATGGCAATCAAGATTTGACAGTTTATACCGATGCTTTGCTTGAAGGTGTTGATGCGGTATTAATGTAGAGAGGCCAAGTAGTTGCTTATGCTAGTCGTCAGCTGAAGCCGCATGAGAAGAGGTATGCTACTCATGATCTTGAGTTGTTAGCTGTCGTGTTTGCTTTGAAAATCTAGAGGCACTACCTATTGGGTGAGAAGTTCGAATTATACATTGGTCATAAGTCACTGAAATATTTGTTCACCTAGAAGGATTTGAATTTGAGACAGCAGTATTGGCTAGAATTTCTTGCAGCGTACGATCTAGATATTTTTTATACTCCAGGGAAAGCCAATGTTGTAGCTAATGCGTTTAGCAGAAAGAATGCGATCATCGCTAATCTAATTATTACGCCTTCATTGATTGATAAGATCTCTACTCTTCAAAAGGATGATCACTTCATCCAGAGGATCAGTGAGGGAATTCAGAAAGGCAAAACCTCAAGTTTTCAGATTGATAATAAGGGGGTTTTAAGGTTACAAGGCCGAATTTGTGTACCTAATATTCTTGAGCTGAAAAGGGAAATACTAGATGAATGTCACAAGTCCAAGATTAGTATCCATCCATGAGTGAGTAAAATGTATAATTATATCAAGAGCACTTTCTGGTAGAGGTCTATGAAAAGATACATTTCAATATATGTTAGCCGGTGTTCTACTTGTCAACAAGTCAAAAGCGATCAACAGAAACTCGTCGGATTGTTGCAACCGTTGGAGGTTCCAAATTGGAAGTGGGAGCATATTTCCATGGACTTCATAGATGGTTTGCCTATAACCAAGAAAGGAAATGATTGTATATGGGTGATTATAGATCGTTTCGCGAAGACTGCCTATTTTATACATGTCAGATCAAATAGAATGGCTCAAAATCTAGCGCAGATTTATTTCAAAGAGATCGTTAGACTACATAGAGTTCCTAATAGTATTATTAGTGATCGTGATCCGATATTCGCTAGTAAATTCTGGGAAGCATTCCAAGAAGAATTGGGAACAAAGTTAAGTCTTAGCACCGCACATCACCCTTAAACAGATGGCCAAACTGAGAGGGTGAATCGTATAATGGAAGATTTATTACGAGCATGTATTATTGATTTTGGTGGATCATGGGAAGATCACTTGCATTTGGCTGAGTTCTCATATAATAACAGCTACCAAATGAGCTTGGTAATGTCGCCATTCGAAGCATTGTATGGTCGACCATGTAGATCTCCCGCATGTTGGGTAGAATCAGGTAATCGATTAGTATTGGGTCCCGACATGATTTGTGAAGCTTCAGATAAAGTCGATTTCATTAAGAAGCGACTACAAACAGCTCAGAGCCGACAGAAGAGTTATGCAGATTCTAGAAGAAGAGATTTAGCATTTTCTATTGGTGATTATGTATATTTGAGAGTTTCTCTGATGAGAGGAGTAGTCCGATTCGGGAAAACAAGGAAGTTGGCATCTAGATTTATTGGTCCATTTCCTATACATGAAAGGATTGGAACTCTTGCTTATAGAGTTCAATTGCCTGATTTGTTGCCCGGAGTACATGATGTATTTCACGTGTCTCAACTTCGAAAGCATGTACATGATCCAGACTTGGTCGTTGAAGAAGTAGCGCAACAAGATTTGGATATTACTCCGAAATTAGCAGTGAGAAGAGAGTCGATAAAGATTATTGGCAAAGAAACCAAGGTTCTCAAAAACAAGAAGGTTCATTTAGTCAAAGTGCAGTGGAGCGGTGATCCTAGAGACTGTACATGGGAGACAGAACATAGCATTAAGCAGGCTTATCCCAAGTGCAGAGTGGACATCTCTGATTAGCTCTGGTGCAAGGTACATTTACAATATATTCTATTTTCCGTTTTGTTTCCTACTTTACTGTTGTTTCCTTTTCGCGGATGAAAAGTTTTAAGTGGGGTAGATTGTAATAACCCGGAAAATCAAAACAAATTTAAAATTTTTATTTTTGATATTTTAAGGAATTTAGAATATTTAAAATAATTTATTTTAAATAATAATGACTAAAAATTTATTTTAAATGAAGTTAGAATGAATAAATTTATTTTGAACTTTGACTGAACGTACATGATTCAAAATAAAGCGGATTTCAGTAAAACCAAAAATATTTAAATCTATTTAAAAATATCCTTCTAATGGATCTGAAAATTTGAAATTTCATAGCAAGAATAAAAAGTTATGGCCAGTTGAATATTCAGAATAGTCGCTATGGAATTTAATATAAATATAGCCCTTAAAAATAGACATTTTGCAAACGAACTCCGTTTTCGACGAAACCACTTTGGTTGGATCCAGAATGTCAAATTATTGCTAGGTTTAAAATTCCATAATTTTTGGAATTAAAATGTAAGCGTGGCAAAGGAAAACACGTTTGGTAATTTCAATTTGAATTGGATCGACCAAGAAAAGACCATTTTTTAAACGGTCTCCAAATTCGAAAAAATTAATTTTATTAGGACCATATCGTCAAAACATAGCTAGATTTATTTTTCGTGAATTTTTGGAATCATATGTGGCCCCGGAAAAATAAAATGTACGTTCAAATCTAATATTGAATATTTTATATTTTAATTTGAAGAAAAACTGACTGAAATAGTCGAATGGCTCTACGAAACATATTCCATTGTGTCCGGAATAGGGGTATTTAGCTAGGGGCGATAGTCGTTGGGTTTGATTTGGAGTTCGGATAGGAAAACACTATTTTTGGAATTTAAATATATATGACCAATCAAAATATTCCATTCATTATTTTTAATTTCTAAAAATCACGAAAAAAAAAACCCGACACCCTTCAGAACGACTGCGGTTGTTTTCCCTCCCTTCTCTACTTGATTCCGGCCGATCCTTACTATAAAACCCAATGCTCCTTCAGGGAATTTTGTAGAGCATCCCTTTAGCTTCAAATCCATGCCAAGTTTGTAAATTTTTGTTGCGTGTGGATCGAGATCTGAGCCTGGAAAGTGGAGCCGCCTCGTCCCCTTTTTCTCCCCCGATCCAGCACCGAACTGAACGCCTCCACCACCTCTAGGTGCGACCTTCGACCACCTATGACGTGGTACAACCGGATCCGTGTCTAGTGCTTTGGATTTCATGAAATTTGGCGACCTAGTTTTGAACCAAAAACTGAGGTAACGGCATATTTATATTTAAACTATAAATAACACTTTAAAGCGTTGCAAAGTTAATTTATGGAATAAAAATCATATCTTTTTCGTATTTTGTCCAAATCCAGTGAAACAAGAGACATTGGACTCGTAACGACGTCTTCTACATTCTAGAAGAGACCGGAGAATTTTTGGAGCTTCCAACAATTTTAGAAGGAGTGGAACCCAATGTGAGCAATCTAAATTCAAATTGGAATGTATACGCATTGTATAAATTATATAAGTGATGTATAAATTATATACGCTTTGTATATCTCATATATGAGCGCTGTATAAATTATATAAGCGATGTATAAATTATACATGCGTTGTATATATGCGTTGAATGGAATTGCAATGAAATTGAAATGGAAATATATATATATATATATATATATATACATATACATACATATATATATATACACACACACACTCCCCTCGTCCACATACCATAGACGATATAAATTGTTTGGGTTGTGATTGTGAATGGTTGATTGTGGTTGCAACAAAATTGGTTGTGTTTGTGGTGTATTCATTGTGTTGTGAAAATGAATGATATTACGAAAATCATTGAAATGAAAGAATTATAATGCTGCAAGGCCTAGGATAGCAGAGGAGCCGTGCTGGACACGATACTGGTGCTAAATACCCTGCCGTTGTAATGCCGAAATTTGCTGAAATATTCATGTGTAGAAAAATATTCATTTTTGAAATAAATTGTTTGAACAATAAAAATAACATTTTTATTGTGTATATGAATCACTAAAAATATTCATGTGTTGAAAAATATTCATTTTTGAAATAAATTGTTTGAACAATAAAAATCACATTTCTATTGTATATATGAATCACTAAAAATATTCATGTTTGAAATAAATTAGTTGAACAATAAAAATCACATTTTTATTATATATATGAGTCACTAAAAATATTCATGTTTGAAATAAAATGCCTTAACAATAAAAATCACATTTTTATTGTATGTAGGAACCTTTAAAAATAGTCGAAGGTTGAAATAAATAATTATCAATTGGAAATATTATTTTTTACATGTATATGAAGTGTTAAAAATAACCATGAGTTAAAATAAATATTTTTTGATTGAAAATAATATTTTTAACATGTATATGAACTGTTAAAAAATAACCATAGGTTGAAATAAAATTTATTGATTGAAAATAATATTTTTAACATGTTTATGAAGTGTTAAAAATCATCATATATTGAAATAAATATTGATTCGCAAAAAATATTATTTTTAGCTTTGATATGCATATATATACATGTGCTGAATAGGTAAATGGATGTGCTATTGAGTAAAGAACTTATTTGCGTGCCTGACAAATAGGTAAACCTTAATGAGTATGCTGCGCAATTATATATACACATACATACACACACACACACACACACACACACACACATATATATATATATATATATATATATAAACTCCTGTGAATGCCTTTGGATGCGGTGTGCAGGTTTTTCTGTGTGAGATTATAAACGTTGCCATAGAATAGCAACAATTAATTTTTAACTATACTACATGGCATACTACGTGAAGAGAGCATACTTCATCATATACCACATCAACATTTGGGGCTAATGTGACGAGGTTGGGATTACCATATAGGAAAGACGCTCGTATGGCGTTGACCGAATTACAAGTTGAGCCGAGGACTGATATGGACAAAATAAATATAATGGTAGATTGCCAGATTAAACAAAACCCCCACATGGTGTGGAGTTAACAATAATCATGTCTCTCTAATTATTAGATACGACACATGGATTGTTTATTTTCCAACACTGGACGAGGTAACGAGATTTATTTCTGGAGTAATTTACACACTCCCCCGGGCATAGATTAGGTCACTAAAAATTGTGTGTGCTTATACTGAATTTATTAGGTACCTAATATGACCCAATAGATTTCCAAACCCCTCCCCATACAAAGAAGGTTATGGCGAAATTTTTCAAAATTTAAAGGCGTTAGCCAAATGTTTTGAAGTGAAAACGGTTTAGAAATCGTCGAATGTATTATATATATGTGTATATATATATATATATATATATTAAATAAAACGAATAACAATGCTGTAGTTTGCGTTTTGAAATCGTTATTTTAAATGATTATTACGGGAGACCCGACAGTCGGATTTTCCCGAATCGGAACCATTGGAGCCGCTTTGGAAAGATCTTTCCAACGATATAAAACTCGTTAAGATCCAACGGTTAGATTTTGTGAAATGTTTAAATCAAATTTGGACGAGACCATCACCAGTGCCATCGAATGACCTGAAATGTCGTTCGATGGAAATGGACTATTTTGAAATAAATAAAAATAGTGAAAAATCGTTTTAAAATATTATATACAATGTGGAATGGAGATAAACCGATTTTACTTGGTTTATCAGATATTTTGATGGTTGGATGTATTTGACATGAAAATTATACTAATGAACTGAAATGTGGATGTCGAATAGTTTAACCATAAAAAGAATTGATTTGAATTCTATATATGCATGAAATATTTGAAAAAGCCGAGTCAATTCTCATTTCAAACAATTGATCGACGTGAAAAAGTCGAAGATATGAAGACGGTGCAAGATCGATAATCTTCACATCAAATGGATGGCTACTGATGCCTTTGATTGGAGTTGGAGCCTTGAAAGGGTTACCGTGTTATTTTTCTGGACGTATTTCTTGATTGTTCGGATATGCGAGGGCCTCTCTCCTATATTGGACATATGGGATGAGGAATAAGGTGCCTCCGATTTCGTTCAAACCCATAACGAACTAGTAAATGGATGTGTGTCTAACATTGGATTTTATTCTGTGCCGATTGATTTCTATTAAAGATATATCTATTTGGTGGCGGAGAATTTATTCTCTTACTTAACATCCTTCTCTAAGACATACAAGCTTAGAGGTTATATATCGATAGACATCAGTTGCATGGCATGGAATGTCAATGTGGCATGCTGAGAAGCAGTGATAAGGGCTTTTGTTGAAAAGCAGAGCCTTGTTGTTGATGATCAAAGCACGGCTTTAATATAGCATAGCTTTGTGTATGGCGTTAATTCGCGAGCCTTATACCCCGGGTATGAACCAGAAACGGGAGAAGACTTCAGGGAGGACATGCATTTCCTTCTAACTAGGAGTAGTGTCATGGTATGGAGGCCAGACATTTTTACTTATGTGGATGATGGAAAGCGAGCCGCCTCGGTTACATCGGTCACTATGGGGCCGATGGATGGTTTGGTCGATATACTAACCAGTTTTACGCACCATAGGGCCGGGAAACGTAATGTTCAGGCATTTTAATCCACTTCGTGTGGACCGACCCTGACGATCCAAGGGTCGATGCGTTCTGATCCTGAGACATGGGCTAGATTGTCTCGAAGTCCGTATGGACGATCTCTTGCCTTGGTTCATGATGGAAATCCAATTTCCAATACGACCTTTCGGTTTTATTGTAGAACCAGTATGGGGACATGACATATGGTACCCATGCCGTCTATGATTGATAGATTATGATTGAAATTGTTTTTGAAACATATATGCACAAGTAATAATATCAAATGATTTCGATTTATACATATCAAGCATATTCTGTCCATTATAAGATAAAACTCTATCCTCCGGCTTGCGTTACATTGTGTAATGGGACCTGAGTCTTATAATGGCTTCATTTTATATGAAAAGCATTGCGTTGTTTGAATCATTTACATTATTTATGCACTGGTAATCCAATGGAGTAAACTCGTTCCGCGTTAGCGGCGTGGTCCCGTGATTGACCTAGGTTAAGTAAGATTTCTCATACCAGTCCCATGACTGACTCGTAGTTTGTTTCACTTTGCAAACTCAAGTGCCCCTATTTATACATGGGCAGCCTTGTATTCAGGTTTCACAGGCTCATTCTGGATAGCTATGGAGCTGAAGATGGATTCTATCATATCTATTATGCTGTTCGGACTTTGTTTTGTGTATTATATTTGATTCCGCTGCAGACATTTTCATATAAAGCTGAAACTGTATTTTGTACTAAGTATGATCCTGTTATACTGTGTAACTCTGATGATTATATTTGTTCCAGTGTAATTTGTTGTACATTATCTAGTGTAATGATATATTCTGTTCAGTTGTTATTGTTTATGTGTTATATTCCAAAGATAACCCGTACTTCCGTGGCACGGGAGTTTGGGATCATCACAGTTGATTCTCGAACACTTGTCATGCGTCGAGTAGTTTGGTCAAGCGGGATAGAATATCTTTCCATGGTTTTTTCCGGATTTGGGCTTTATAGGTATCGCCTACGCTTCTGGGCTGTTTATTCATGCAATGGGCCAAGTCGACTAGTCTTTAACTACTCTTGGGAACCGGTCCAAAAAGGCGGTTAATAAGCACGTTTCGAGAATTATAAATATCCTGAGTGAACAAACTAGGAGTAACACAATCCAAAGTAAAGCATTTTTATCACTTTATATGGGGTTTGAAACAAGTAGAAGTTTGTCTAAGCAAGTGGTAAAAAGTTGAAGTAGAAGATGTGACAATGCCTGTGATTTTTATATTTTGTGTTCTAGGACAAAATGGTTTTTTTGATGAATTTGTTTCCTGTGAAAAAAAAGTAACGCAATCCAAATCCAAGAAAGAGGTCCCACCTCGAGTATAACGTCGAATAATATTGGCGATTTGAGCACCATTACCGTTACCAAGCCAACGATTCCAATCATTCAGATCCCCACCGGTTCCTCAGTATCAAGTCTGAGATTAGCGAACTATTAACCCCTAGCCAGGATATCTGTCTCAACCCTAACCTTGGTTCCTTGACCGACACAAACCTAGCTTCTGAAATTATGGGTGTTCCTACATCCAAAACTATGCGTGTCGGAGCCTGAGCAACATTACCAACTCCAGAACCAGAAACCTGAGCCGAACCCTGTGCAGTTAATGTCCTGCTATTACCCCTCAATATCCTCGCTATATCGTGCAACGGGTTTCTGCCGCTACATTATTTTCATATAGCTTCTGAAATACCTTTCCACTTTAATCCCCGCTATATTCTGATATATACCATTATTTAGTTATATTCCGTTATTTTTTCAATTTCTTCTATAAAAGAAAAGTATTTAAAAATGAAATTTTTGCAATATAAAATTGTTTTTTAATATTTTTTAACATATATTTTAAGAATATAAAACAATATAATATTGTATTAAATTTAATCATGCAAAGTAAAAGTTTATACTTATTTACATATATTTTTTGCAAAGCCGACCGGGTTTTATAGTGTTCTGTAACACTCTTTTATTATTACTGATAATAAAATTACAATATAATATAGGTGACAGTAGTAAGCAGTCAGCTAAATTCGGTTTTTAAGGTGGACTGTCCACTACCTATGGAGTTTATAGTGTTCCGTCCACTCTACCTATACAGGCTTAGAGCACTAGAGTTAGCTAATTTACTAGATTACAATTATTACATTATATTTACCACGCAGGAAGTAATAAATAAATGTTGGAAAAAAATTATATAGACAAAGTCCGTGAATAAAATTTTCCATGCCTTGAATAGAGTTACCCTAGTGTCGAAGACACTGTACACTATACTAAACAGCAACAATGTACGTTTCTTAAGCCAGTAAAAGTTGCTCCATATTAGATAGTAGCCCGGCTAGTAGACATTGCATACAATGCAGAAAAAGGACAAGCAGTACAACAAGCCATAGCACAACACAACAACTCCACCTTATTCCGGCTATCATTGTTAACCTTGGCACAACGTAAAATAGAAGCTTCGATTACTGTAGCTAAGAGAATCCATCTGTATTTGACATTATGGTGTTTCATAATAGCGTCCATCGCATTTTTTTTTGGCAAGTAAGAACAGGCAAAGATCTCTGTCGAGCAAAAACGACAAGGGTAGTGCAAAGCATCTCATGTTTGCCTCTGCTCAACAGAGATGACCCATTCTCATGAAAAAAGTAGAATAATCTCCAATCTCCCAAGTAGCCAAGCACCATCACTAATATAAACAAAAATCAACTACCACACTCCCCAAAAATAGCATAAACAAGACGGATAGATGTAAGAAACAATAAGACAAGACAATTTCAGAATGCCCATCAAAATCTTGCACCTTCTAGTAAGTCAACCCACCGCAAGCTCACCAAGTAAGTGCATAGAAACAGGTTTTCATTGCATACATGGTAAATTAGGATTAAAGCTTACCAGAACTGGCAAGTGAAAGACGTGAAACAGACCAAAAACTGCTTGTCAAGAAGTACCATAACTAACTCCACTAGAAGCGGAACAACCTCAAACAAAGTAAGTCCAACTCATCTGGATCTGATGAATCCCGATAGCCACAAACCAGCTGGGTTGCTAGAACTGAATAAGACACTGCGCTATGGAAGTGGCGTGAGAAGTGCAGGGAGGTAGTTATTTAAGTAGGAGGGGCTACGAAATCAGGCGAAGGGGTTTCAAAGATTAAAGGGTTAGATCTGAAATTAGAAATTAGGGTTTGGAGAATACTCACGCTGACAAAAGCAAGGAGACATAGGCGAGAGGGAGATGGAAGAGAGGCAAGGATTGTAATGGAGGAAATGATAGATTGTTGAAGAGAAAGCGTTGAAAGGAAAATTCTCCTATGCCTTATCTCCATTAACAAGTAGATTTTCATACCAAACCCTTTGCAAATATTTACATATATTTCCTCATGCTTTTATTTGAAATTAAGAATGTACTAATTATAATTAAGTTGAATGTTAATTTCCATTTATTTATCATTTCTGTATTTGTAAAATCATTAAATACGAATTTTGTATTCTATATAACCTGTCATTTCCTCGCTTTATCATGGCTACAACTTTTGGCACCTACACTGCATTGAATCCACTGAGCGCTTTAACTGAACAGGTCGAACCTTGAATGGGATTGGGGGTGGTGCCCCCGAGCCTAGTCGATCTGGTACCTATTTGCGAATTGGTGTTGACTCGGGGTTGTTCTTCGGATATTGCCCCTAAGTCTCGAGCCAATCCCTGAGGAACGCTAGCACTTGTTCCAACTATTTTACTTTGTCCCGATGGCCTTCCAAAACCTTATATCCAAGTGATAAGAATATTCATAGTAGCTTTCTGTCTTTGAAAGTGCTTTCTTGACGTTCCAACCGAGAAGTCAAATCCTTAGTTAAATCCTTAACGACTCCGTCGATATCCTCACAAGTAACATACTTTGACAGATGTCTAGTGGAGGAAACTTCCGGACTTTCGTCAATCCCTGCTCCTTCCTAACTAGCCAAACTTATTTGTTTCCTTTTAAATATAGTGATATCTAAGAGAATCTGAGAGAATCTGTTTCCTCAAAAGTCCAAAATCCAAAGGCAAACCAACGCCCCTTCCTGGCACGCCAAAATGTTGACGTGGGGAATTGATCGCTTGCATACGCCAACACCCGATGTGTTAATGTTATGAGAATTATCCAAACTAACCAAACAGTCCAGAAAAAGAGATGCACAAAAGTAAAGAACACCATGTTTATAGTGGTTCGGCACTAACGCTAATGTTCACTTTAATATAACTATGCATCATCATTGTTACAGTTACAAGAATTATCTGAGTTTCAACACTTTGAGTTTACAAAGTTGCATTAGAGAACAACAAAGTCTTTGTTAATTCCTAATTAGGCCATAATCATCTTCCTCAAGCCAAAATGTATAATGGATTCTCTCAAATCCAAATATGTCCAAAAGCGAGCTAAGTGTCAATCCTAATGTCCAAATGTTGAGAGTAAACATTTATGTGAAGTTTATAAGTCCAAGAGATAGCCCAAAGTCGAAGAAACACCATGGAAGGAATTAATTATCTCCAAAGAGAGCTTCCCCCAATGCAATATAGCAGCCAAAAATACAAATATCCAACCTCTATTCATGCCAAGAGAGGGGGTATTTATACGTGGAGTTGGTTGGCATCAACCCAAAATTTCATATCCCGAGAGACGTGCCAATCCCAGGATCGGAACAAGTCCCCGAGAGTTAGCCGAGATCCAAGTATCTGCTAAATATTCATATCCTGGCCAGAGTACCAATAAATAGTGATCAATATATGCAGATCCTTCAAAAACGTGTTATTTGCACGTTGTTGAGTTTGCCATGTCAACCCATGTATTTTCATGCCCCATGGTTGCCAAATACCAAGCGCAGAAAACATGTGTTGATCCAGTAAATCTAGGTGATCACCTCGAGTGATCAGGTCTTCTGAGTTTGCCAATTTTGACCAAGAGTACTTCATATCCTGAAGCATGTCGAGTGCCAAGTTCGAAAACCCAGTGTTGCGCAAGCCAAATTAGGCGATCCGCATGTGAGAAAACTTGTCGTGGAAAGTACCTGGTGATAATGTGGATTTGTATCCCAACATAGGATACAGAATGATGACCTAGGAAGGGATGTGAAATCCCTATTTTCATATCCAAAGAGGGGATACAAAATCTTTATCCTAAGTTTCGGCTTTGAAATTTTTTGGTGATCAGCACGGCCATGCAAAACATTTTGGGGCCGGTCCAAGCTTGACATGGCAAAGCCTTAGTTTTCCACCTGATTCGAAACCTAATTGAATCGAGAGTTTCGATCTGAAAATTAACCATATTTCCAAGAATTCAAACACTCCGCGACTTCGACCAAATTGCTACGTGTTTCCAAGAGGACATACTCAAGTCCTGAGTACTTAGAAAACTGTGAATCCTTCATTTGATTGCTTTACCAAAAATCGTGTCAACACCTATGTAGGGTGTGATATAAATAGCACATAAATACTAGTGTCATATGCATTTCTGGAAATTAGGATATAAGTATTTATGTAAGGGAATAACACAACTTTCTTTTGCAAATGAGTCCATTGATTTTGCTTTATTATTCTTTATTCATCTTTCCTGAAAAGTTTGTCTACAATTATAAACTCGGTTTACTCGAAATATTACTAAAAAACTTGTATCTAATGGTCCTAAATTTTTTCTAGATTGGAAAATCCAAGTCCTCTAAGATATAGATAGTTGGTGTTGGAAACCTAAAATAAATAAAGGTATATCAAAAGGCTATCAATAAGAACTCCTAATGAAATAATATAGTATAATAAACCACACATAGACATACACGCACACGAGTATAATAAACCACACATAGACATACACGTGCGCACACACGCGCACGCGCATACGCACACATATACTCACACTAGCTGAGGCCAGCACCTTGGGTATCCAGTTCCTTTGTCATTATATTGCATGCATGCAGAAATCTTTCCTCTCACCATTTCTGTCTTGTACTAGTAGATGTCGATCTAGATTTGTCATGTGGGTTGTAAAAAGAAAAGGTTAGAACAGTGTTCCTATAATTGGTAAATTACAATTGCTTGTCACTTTGAGATCATATATGCGTATGATACACTTAACCTACCTTGACGTATACATTATATATATGTACATATATATGGGTACGACTATTTGGACATAAAATTGGACACAAAGACTTGACCGTTGGATCTTTTTGTGATTATTTGGAGGAGTGGAATTCAGAGGGTAATCCAATGGTGGAGATCAATTGTGTCAACAATTGTGTCTAAATAGACTTTCCCTATATATATGCATGTATGTATACACACACATTTATTTATACACATGTATTATAAACACCACTATCCTTTTATAAGAAATTATATAGCTCTTGCTGGTATTCTCAACTAGACATCAAACCATTGCGATCTGACCAGTTTATATTAAACATCCAATTTGAAAATCCAACGAAAACTACGTATATCATTTGCACGTAGAGAGGATATCAGAATACCAAATCACACCAAAGATAACATAGGTATGATGCATCCATATCCAAAACTCAATGGTAATACCACTTATTACACCATACCGTGCATCCACCGACAATACTTTTAAACCAAAATAACTGATATAACATCTATAATGACAAATATGATGAATCAAGACTTGGTATTAATATATTTGATGACATTAATAATAAAAAAATAGTTAATGTTGATTAAATGATGTTAATAATTATAGCATGACCCATGATGCCAAATTTAACGAGTCCAAAACCTAGTATTTGCACCTTTGATGACATAATTAAGCAAAGCTCTATAAACAATTTAAAAAGAAAGAAAAAAATGGAGAACAATGGAAGCATAGCAGGAACAGTTGCAATTGAGCAACCACCACCGAAACTGCTAGACATCTCCACATTCCCTCTGATAAGGATTGACATATTCTAAGTCAATCCTTCCATACTTATCAGCCTTAACTCTAGAGATGTTTTATTTAATCTTCCTGCTTTATAGTGATTGACTGTATAGCTCAATATCTTTTGTAATTCTGTATATATTGTCGCAAACACTAAATGAATAAATACAACTTCTGGTAATCTCTTTTCTACATGGTGTTAAAGCGTTGATCCACTTCTCACATGCATCTCTCTCCCATGGCTCTCCTAAACTAATCTTCCTCCTCCCAAATCCCTAATGGTAGTGATTCTGCTAAACCCTACATCTCTCTCAAAATCCACAATGCTATCAAACTCACCACCACAAACTATCTCTCATGGAAACTCCAAATCGAGGCACTCCTTGTTGGTCACGATTTGTTCTCTTATATTGATGGAGCTCTTCCATGTCCCCCCGATTGTCATCGTTGCCAGTGGGAAGGAAGAACCTAATCCAAATCACACCTTTTGGAAGAGACAAGATCGTCTTTTTTTTGTTCTCTCATAGGCACTCTATCGCCAAATCTTGTTCCTTTTATCTCTCAAGCCAAAACATCTTAACGATTGTAGGACACATTAGCTCGTACCTATGCCTTACCATCTCGAGGCCACATTAAAAAGTAAAAGATAAATTCCATAGGATTGTCAAAGGTAGCCTCTCGATCTCCAACTATATGTAATCCATTACGGAATGTGCTGATTGGTTGACTTTTTTAGGCAAGACTATCGAACAAGAAGACTTGACAGATAAGGTACTTGCTGGTCTTGAAGCATCATACACTTCGGTGATTGAATCGGTGAATGCTCGTGACTCCCCTATCTCATTTAAGGAGCTACATGAAAAATTAATTAATTATGAACTCTCCTTGTAGCAAAATCAACCGGATTCATCTCTTCCTGCCTTTGCATTTGCTACCTCAACTCGCCCTCAAGGCCGCAACAATCAACCTTGCGAACAAAAAGGTATTCTTCCTAATCCTAACACCGCTCTTAGATAGCTTTGCCCTTTCCTTGGGAGTTTTCAATGTTGTTGTGAACAAGGACATGTCATAGCCCGCTGCCCCGTCATCACTCAAAAATACCGTAATGTTATTCCTCCATCCAACCAACCACCACAAAACCCTTTTCGCACTACCCAGCCTTCACATAAACTGGAAGTAAACACATCAACCTTGGTGTCTCCTCATTTACTTCTCCATGGCTCCTCGACAATGGTGCTTCTCACCATTTCACATTAGACTAGCAGATTGTGGTTCCTGGTTAAGCCGGTTGGGTCCGGGCAGGCTTCTACCGCAACCATGAGTCTAACCTCGTGACTCAGCATTTTTATTATAACCCATTTATTCCATTATAGATTATACAACTATCAGACTAATTCTGTTAATTTAACAGATTTGACTTCTTTTCAAGTCGCAGCAGGTTAAACAAATCATGTTTTACACAATCTTAAATCGAGCCTACACAAATTACAATCATTCAGCTTTGCAACAGATTTAAAAGATTTAGCAGCTCAGACAGTTCAATAGATTTAGCAGATTAGGCAACTCAACAGATTTAGCAGATTAGGCATAATTAGCAGATTAGGCGATTCAACATATTTAACAGTTTAGGCAATTAAATAGGTAACAGATTTAGCAGATTAGGCAAATCTAACATATTAAGCAAATAACAGTTTTAGCATATTTAAACATTTCTCAAAGTCTTATTCCCATAACTTGCCTAATCATGGAGTGAGCCTAAACTTACATGCCTAAGTTATGGCCATAATTTACCATATGTCCCAAATTTTGGTTAAACTTGCATAGTTCAAAATATTCTCAAAAGGCCCTAATCGTGATTCACATATAAATTATGCCAAATATAGTCATTGATTACAATGCATGTCACATATCCAAAACCCACTTTTAGGCGTGTTCACATTAATGGTTATCCTATTTGATATAGGTCTTTACGCCTAAGTTATATACAAAATAATCCTCCTTCTTCTAAATTACAGACTATAATATATAAAGTATGTCCAGATCTAGAATTACAACTTATGTCCTTTATATTCTACGTCATAAACAATCTCATATAATATGCCTCCAACCTATGTCCTGAATTACAACATGTGCTATGCATCTAAATCAATTTCTTATTTACAGTTAAATATTTACGCCCAATTCCTAAATCATATGTCCAATATTCTTCTATTCCTCAAGTCATATGTTCAATACACTTTATGTTTCAAACATGTTCAGCCATATGTCTCAGATTTATGTTCTAGCTACAGCCTATATTCTTTTCTCAAATCAGTCACAGATCAGTCATGCCCAATTTATGCATCATTCATTATTTTCCCCAAAAGTTTGGCATTCGTGTGTCAATCTCTTATGAGATTTGGCTCAGGATCGTGGTAGCCTGGCTATAGAACAGAAAGAAGAGAGATACAGAATAGTTACAATAGGATAGATCTAAACAGAACAGAATATGCATAACCTCAGATTCATATTTACAACCATGTCACGATCATAATTAAAATTCATATCTAAAAATAACTGTACTTGCCTTGGTTGGATTATAGAAGAAGAGTCGCAGTTGTTCTCTTTTTAATCTTATTCGGATTTGGAAGAAGATGCACTATTTCTAGTTTTGATTCCAGCAGAGTAGCGACGCAATTATTTTGTTTATTTATAATATTTCAGAGGCAGCATAACGAGAGAATGAAATGGTGTAAAGAAAATGAGGCTAGGAGGCTGTTCATATAGGATTAGGCGGAAGAATCTAGAGAGAAAACGTGACCAGATACATCAGAATGAACCCAGGCTCAGAACTGGGTTCTGTCACCAGGTCGACCCCCAGGTCGACCATAGGGTCATCCTGGTCCCTGGGAGGTCCACCATAGTGTCGACCCCCAGGTCGACCTGGTCCTGGGCGGGAAAATTCCTGCCTAGTCTGCGCTGGCGTTTGAATTCGAATTTTCGAATTTGAATTTCGAGCTGTTTTCGGTTCTGAAAATTCCTGAAACTTCGGAGGGTCATATCTCCCTCATACGGATTCTGTTTCTCGAAAACTCGGACTCGTTTCCAAGTAGAATTTCAAGACGAACGCAATGGCACAACCCATTTCCCTTGATTCTTATTTTAAAAATTAATTATTCTCTGATTTATTACTTATACGTTCACAGAAAATACGGGGTGTTACATTCTCCCCTCCTTAAAGGATTTCGTCCCCGAAATCTTCAAGTTAAGAAGAATGCATCCTATCATCCAATCATCCATCTACTCAAACATCATCCACAAGCAACCATTGTCCTTAAAAGATTTCTAATGTTGTATGAACTTATTGTAGAGTGTGTGTATATGTTCCTTATCTAATGCAAAGATCAGGCGGTCTACTGATTCAGTTGACCTCCTTAATGCGAATTATGTCAGTGCCATGAGTTCCACATGTATGAAAATTTTCCTATTTGATACATATCATTTCTATATGAGTGCACAACCGTTCATTCATATGCAACATCCATGTGTTGAGTCAACCATTTTTGCATCCATAAAAAAAATGCACACACATCCATATGCAGTATGAGAGTGTTTTTGAGCCGATCTAGTGCCTAGTGTGTGTATATGCATCCACGAGCAACCACTTGCATCCACTTGCAACCATCAAACATAACATGTCTCAGACACATGTTTACACGCATTAGTTTCTACCTAAAGGTCGAAGGATAAAGTCGAGTGATAGAAGCAAGTATATTTAAAACTAAAGCTAGGTTCCCATTAGATATCGGTTTAAGAGAATAACTCCTAATTATCAACCCCGAAGACCGAAACCAACATCAGATTAATACTCAGAGAATTACTCCCATCAAACAAATGCCCAACTGGAAATTTATTTCACATCTTGAGCAAAAACTCCTATCCTTTTCAGAAACCTACAGACTACTGATACATATCAGATTACCAAATGTTTCTTAGGAAACAAAGCATGATAAAAACTCAGAATGTATGTGTCACGCCCAACACAGATGCCCTCAAACCCCAACTTATTACAAACAGATGAGTCATAACCATTATGGGTCTGAGTCTACAGCGGAATCAGAAACAATACTAGTATTAAAGTGCAGAGTATCGATTACAGAAAAAATTCCAGAATCAGAAAAGATCTTTAACTCAACAACCAGATAAAGAAATTAAACCTCGTACAGAAAGTTTCCCTATTTCTATCCTATCCACTAGCCTCGAGAGTATTCGTCTACCCTCCAGAAGTTGGTCCTGCCCTCTGTCCATGCCCTCGTTTCTTCGGGCAATCCCTAGTGAAGTGTCCCATCTCACCACAGTTGAAGCAAGTGCCCTTTCTTTTTCTGCAATCCTTGTTCAGATGAGTCGAGCTTCCACAAGTAAAGCACTTTTTCTCCTTCTTATCTTCAGACTTCTCATCCTTCTTTTGTGTTTCCTTTTTGGGCCATGCTTTCTTGTTCTGTGGTTCTTCCTTCTTTGCCTCTTTCTTGCCCTTGTCTTCCTCGTGTAGTAGTGCCATGTCCACCAATCTCTCGTATGTCGCTCCCATGGGTACATGGGTCATGGCTAGGCTGTGCAGTGGCTCGTTCAATCCTTTAACAAAGCGGAGAGCCTTTTTATGCTGGGTGTTGACTAAATCTAGTCCGAACCTAGCCAGTTGGTTGAACTGGTTAACGTATTCCTTGACCGTCATACTTCCTTGCTTAAGAGATAAAGTTGTAGACTTCGTTCAGCTTGCGAGAGGAATTTCGTCTCAAACCTTGTTCTGAAATCCATCCATGTTTCAACTGGCCTCTCGACGTTTGTGACTTCCCACCAATAGGAAGCTTTGTCTTTGAGCAACCATACCACCAGCTGTACCTTCTGCCTATCGTCCACCTCGAAGATAACGAACAGATCCTCAGTTTCTTTGAGCTAATTCCTCGCTTCTACGAATGATTCAGTTCCCTTGAAATCCTTTCCACCCATGGCCCTAAAATCTTTACAGATCTTTGAGAAAGAAATTGCACGAGGAGGGGGTGGAGGAGGGGAATCACTGCGGCTGGAGGAGGAATACCTGCTGGGCCTGCATCGTTGGCCCTAGCCTCTAAGTACCTCCTGAACCAGCCAGGTACAGGTACGCCCTCAGGAAGGTTAAGATCCCCAGACATGCTGAAACGAAAGAAAAAGGAAAGATTCAAAACAAAGGATAGAAAGATAGGCTATGGCTTTGGGGATTATGTTTTTCAAAATAAACTCTATTTTTGAAAATACTTCCTCTTTAAAAACCTTTTTGAAAATAGTTTTCCAAAACTTTTTATCAAATCCGTTAACCTTCAGCTCTGATACCAAGTGTAACACCCCACCTCCGTTAAGGTCACTCGCAAAGTGAATGCCTTAACTTTGATGGAGCGTTTTAGTAGACAGAACAGAAATGTACAAGACAGATAAAACAGTACTTGAAAATTTTATTACTTTATTACAACAGAAACCAAAGTAAATTTGGTTACATCTTTTCAAATCACAATATCAGAATTCAAGTACAAAAATATCAGTCTTGTACAAAAGCCTTCAGAATGCATAGTTTTTAAAATCATAATCTCCAACATAAACTGTCATGGAAAGAGAGGGCCAAGGCCAAGCGATACTTCAAACAGAGAAAGTCCAAATCAAGCTCCTAGATTTCCACCCTACAAACCTGGGGGGGACGAAAGAGAACGGGCGAAAACAAGCAAGGTCAGACATAAAGTCTGGCAAGTCCAGTGACTTTCAGCATATGAACAGATAATAATATCATGACATGAAAATAAAGCTGGATAAGAGACAATATCAACAGGAGTAACTAATATACTTAAGCTAAACAGAAGAAACAGAATGATATGTCCCAAGTTATGCTTCTTACTTATATTTTACTCCTCTTCACTAATACTAGTATAACAGGATTAGGTGTTACACTAATGTCTAAACAGATACAGAATAATGGGCCGTTACCACCCGAATAGAAGGTCCAGGAACAGAAACAGAATAATCCTTACAAAAACAGAATGTTAGAATTAGGTGTACACTAGTAAATGGGCATTTACCACCCTAACAGACGGTACCATGCAGGAACAGACAGGTGTTACCACTCAACAGAAACAGACGGCACCCCAACGGAAACAGACAGAACTAAGTGTACCCTAAATCTAACCCTAGCGATCGGCTCCCTAATACATAAATACCCTGTGCCAGCCCCACAGAAGGGTGTATCACTCCCTAAAGTAGCAACCTTTGAATGACACAGACCTATTTACAGATGTCACGACGTCTTACATCCTCAGAGGCAGACCGAGATCCATGCACGCACATGACCCGGTTGGAACGCACCTTCAACACCCCACGCCATTATCAGAATGAACCGCTTATAATTAGTTCAGTAAGCGTGCCCGTACCCTACCTACTGTTGGGTCATAATTTTGATACCAGAAAGGGTTACTGACTAATATGGGTCCCAAACAACAGATGACACAAGTATTTTCCCTCCTAACCTTGTGTCCCCAGACTAACAGATTTCAGATTAACTTGTTTACGAGTTTTCAGACATACAGAGTTCAAGTCAACTAGTTCACAGATCAGAAAATCAGCTTAACAGGTTTTCAGACTAATGGATCAGATGTACAGTTTTAGCAGATTTACAGATTGTCTAACTTTGTATTGGGCCTACAGATTCACGAAACAGGTTTATTAAATTCATCAGTCTAGTTGGTTTAGCCCTATCCACCCAACACTTTTTAGACATCATATTTATCTCAGGTTTGCATTAATTAAATATTAATGCACAGACCTCTCACATTAGGTCGGTAGCTTGTGGCCGCTGGATATGCCGGGCGGTTCCGGGCAGACTTTTGCCACAAGCCATACCTAACCTCGTGTCTAAGCATATTTTAGTTATGCCTACGACCTCTTACATTAGACTAGCAGTTTGCGGTTGCTGGTTAAGCCGGTTGGGTCCGGGCAGGCTTCTACCGCAACCATGAGTCTAACCTCGTGTCTCAGCATTTTTATTATAACCCATTTATTCCATTATAGAATATACAACTATCTAACTAATTCTGTTAATTTAACAGATTTGACTTCTTTTCAAGTCGCAGCAGGTTAAACAAATCATGTTTTACACAATCTTAAATCAAGCCTACACAAATTACAATCATTCAGCTTTGCAACAGATTTAACAAATTTAGTAGCTCAGACAGTTCAACAGATTTAGCAGATTAGGCAACTCCAGATTTAGCAGATTAGGCATAATTAGCAGATTAGGCGATTCAATATATTTAACAGTTTAGGCAATTAAATAGGTAAAAGATTTAGTAGATTAGGCAAATCTAACATATTAAGTAGATAACAGTTTTAGCAGATTTAAACATTTCTCGAAGTCTTATTCCCATCACTTGCCTAATCATGGAGTGAGCCTAAACTTACATGCCTAAGTTATGGCCATAATTTACCATATGTCCCAAATTTTGGTTAAACTTACATAGTTCAGAATATTCTCAAAAGGCCCTAATCGTGATTCACATATAAATTATGCCAAATATAGTCATTGATTACAATGCATGTCACATATCCAAAACCCACTTTTAGGTGTGTTCACATTAATGATTATCCTATTTGATATAGGTCTTTATGCCTAAGTTATCTACAAAATAATCCTCCTTCTTCTAAATTACAGACTATAATATATAAAGTATATCCAGATCTAGAATTACAACTTATGTCCTTTATATTCTAAGTCATAAACAATCTCATATAATATGCCTCCAACCTATGTCCTGAATTACAACATGTGCTATGCATCTAAATCAATTGCTTATTTACAGTTAAATCTTTACGCCTAATTCCTAAATCATATGTCCAATATTCTCCTATGCCTCAAGTCATATGTTCAATATACTTTATGTTTCAAACATGTCCAGCCATATGTCTCAGATTTATGTTCTAGCTACAGCCTATATTCTTTCCTCAAATCAGTCACAGATCAGTCATGCCCGATTTATGCATCATTCATTATTTGCCCCAAAAGTTTGGCATTCGTGCGTCAATCTCTTATGAGATTTGGCTCAGGCTCATGGTAGCCTGGCTATAGAACAGAAAGAAGAGAGATACAGAATAGTTACAATAGGATAGATCTAAACAGAACAGAATATGCATAACCTCAGATTCAGATTTACAACCATGTCACGATCATAATTAAAATTCATATCTAAAAATAACTATGCTTGCCTTAGTTGGATTATAGAAGAAGAGTTGCAGTTGTTCTCTTTTTAATCTTATTCGGATTTGGAAGAAGATGCACTATTTCGAGTTTTGATTCCAGCAGAGTAGCGACGCCATTATTTTGTTTATTTATAATATTTCAGAGGCAGCATAAGGAGAGAATGAAATAGTGTAAATAAAATGAGGCTGTTTATATAGGATTAGGCGGACGAATCTAGAGAGAAAACGGTACCAGATACATCAGAATGAACCTAGGCTCAGAACTGGGTTCTGTCACCAGGTCGACCATAGGGTCGACCTGGTCCCTAGGAGGTCGACCATAGTGTCGACCCCCAGGTCGACCTGGTCCTGGGCGGTAAAATTTCCACCCAGTCTGCACTGGCGTTTGAATTCGAACTTTTGAATTCGAATTTCGAGTTGTTTTTGGTTTTCAAAATTCCTGAAACTTCGGAGGGTCATATCTCCCTCATACGTACTCCGTTTCTCGAAAACTCAGACTCGTTTCCAAGTAGAATTTCGAGATGAACGCAATGGAGCAACTCCTTTCCCTTGATTCTTATTTTAAAAATTAATTATTCTCTGATTTGTTCCTTATACGTTCACAGAAAATACGGGGTGTTACAGGATCGGATATAGCTTTTCACCGAACCGACCCGGCTTCTGACATCTGGGCCTAACCTGCATATTTAAGCACTATAAAAACATGGTTGGGACCCGATCCGACCCGGATGAAAAGACTCGACCCAATCCGGAAACTTGCCCGAACCGCAATCCAGAACAATAAAAATCTGAAATTCTGATCCAACCCGAAACAGCTGTTTTTGGGAGAAAGTAAAATTTTCAGATCATTTCATAAAAGGCTCCATC
The DNA here is from genome assembly GCA_030737875.1 of Allium sativum. NCBI lineage: Eukaryota > Viridiplantae > Streptophyta > Magnoliopsida > Asparagales > Amaryllidaceae > Allium > Allium sativum. The sequence goes on from CM060920.1 coordinate 254,003,808, forward strand.
TTCCAAAATTGAAAATCATGCGGTGCCCACATTTTCGACCGCCGGGGTTGTAGGCCCCTAGACCCCCACATGCGCTGCGCCCGGACCCGCTGACGGCTCGCCTTCGGCTCGGAGCATGGCTCGCCTTCGGCTAGGCATATATTTTGGGTAACAGCAGTCACCAAAGCTTGTCAATGAAGATTAGACTGATTGTCTAGGAATATCACAGCAAGATGGCAACGACTGTGATTCTTCGAAGAGCCATGAATGCTTCAGTATGCCAATGTGAGGAGTTATCGATCTGATTCAGCTTGCTATCATTGACAGTATATGAGACAATGATTGTCTCATGGCAGCTTCCTCTTCTATAGCTCCGATGGTGTATAGATTTCACTGATGCAACTGATGTTGCTCCCTAACGAGTAGTAACCACCTTATTTATGTGACTTAAACCTGTCCAATCGGCGGAGCATCGAATGATGGTTATATGGAACAGTTCGAGAATTACTCCGAAGATGATTTATATGATCTTAGTGGCCATGATTGTCAATAATGGGATACCAGAAAGCAGTTAAGGATCCTACCATCCCAAAGCTACACTTTAATTGTATGATGTAGTGAATGAAATATGTCCTGCGGTTCACCTCCCGAAAAACTCGGCTAACCTATGCAATGGCTATTTGCTGTCAACCGCATCAAGGAAGACCGATTTCCATCAAATAAGGGTTAGGACAACATACTTTGGTGCCCAGAGTTAGGTACTAGTTGAACCACCACATGCCATGATTGGACCTATGGATCCTCTCCAGGATTATAACAACTTGGCTACTCACCAGCCACCATACGACCTTGGTCAAGTGATGGGAGCTCGAGATTAAAGAAAATATGAATCAACCATTAGCTCCCTACTTCTTATTTTCGTTGTGACATAACGCATGAAAATTACTTAAAGTCTCGCAAACTATGTTGTCGTAATAGAGCTTATCTGATCAAGGTCTAGACTGACCAACTCCCGCATAATTCAGAACTTACATTGTAGCCTAATGTCTATTGCTAAAATTCCCAACCGGAACTAGAGTGGGAATGGTTCATGGTAACTAAGTTACTAGAAGATCTTGCTATTTTCCTAAATGGAATATGCTACACATCAGAGATGGAACTCAAATACGCTTCCCCTTCAGATGAGATGGAGTGTAAAGGAAGCATCGGCTTAGCAAGCAAAGGAAACATCACATAAAGAGTTGCCCGATGATCTGCCCAAAGACATAGATCTCAGAGAAAATGAAGATTCGGGATGCAGGAGGGCGACATCAAACAAAACAACTACCCAAAGGTTGAAAAGCTCGCTTATAGTTTGATGATTGCTTCGAGAAAACACCTCCACTATTTCCAAGTTCATCTAATTGTGATACACACTGATTGGACAATACGACAAGTCCCACAGCGACCCGAGGCATCTGGATGCTTGCTAGAATGAAACATCAAGCTGAACCAGTTTGATCGCAAATCCCTCCTATAGAAGTTCATACGGGGGAAGTATTAACCGACTTCATCATTGAGTTTACCATTCCCGAAGAGGACGTAATAGATGAAGAAGATGGCCCTAAAAAAAAAGATGAAAACAAGCACCTAGAAGATATACAGATGGTGCAAGGAATGATCAACGGTCCGACGCCGGAGTTTTGTCGATAATTCCTGAATAAAGGTCAATTTTCTATGCCTTAGGATTGGAATTTTCCGCTACCAACAATGATTCCGAATACGAGGCCCTGATCACCGGCCTGAAACTCATTAAGGAGTTGGGAGTAGCATCGTTGAACATCTTTGTAACTCTTGGATTGTTATTTTCCAGTTTCGGAGAGAATTCCAAATGAAGGGACCATGACTCGCAGCTTACCTAGAACGGATGGAGCAGTTGTTGGATGGATGGAACATTACACCATGTCTTATATTCCACACATAGAAAATTAGAAAGTAGATTACCTAGCCAAGTTAAAAAGTTCTGACAATCTAGAAGAGATGAAGATAATCCCAATCAAGACACTACAAACTCCGACCATTGATCAAATGGAAGTTGATCCAGTGTTGGAGACCGAACCCGAAAGAGATTCATGGACAACCCCCATAAAGAATTTCCTATAGCATGGGCTGCATCCAGCAAGGAGAAGTGAAAGGCGTGCCATCATTCGTTATGCCTTAAGATATGACAAGCAAGGCGACATTTCTTATTTCCCTTTGAAGGTTGTCCTAAGATTGCCAACAATGAATCCTATTGCTGAATACACCATCCTGAATGATTAGACAAAAGCACTCATCAACTTCGCACTAGATGGGAGATGTACACGAATGAAGCTTCTAACGAAAGACGTCTTGGAGTTAGAAAATGAAGATTCTAAATTCCACTCCATTGATCGATTATCTGCCAAGAAACTCATACCCCAAATGCTGGGGGCAATAGGAAAATCAAGCATGGAATGCTCGTGATTACATCATCTAATTCAATGCTAATACATTATAAGCCTGCATGATCGATTACCTCAATCTTTCCATGAGAGTGGCGAGTTAAGAGTTTGGAACACTTAAACCTGGATGTTGATTGATTCTTTATGTATAAGCTTTTATCCTCGGCGCGGGATTGAAGGCATGTCTGCAGACGGTTGAGCCATGTTTATCCTTATGGCTCCCGAACCAACTTCCTGACATGGAAGGGGCTAAGATCCTTTAAGCGTGGACCCCATTTTAACCATAGACCTATTGTCCTCCTTCCAACTACCGTCCTAGCACCAATATGATGATGTGCTACTATTAGCGGTACAAACGTGACTCCCTAACACTCAATCCTTGCCTTTGGCATGGGTCCAAGAAGGCAATTCAAAGGAGATGCAACCTCGTCATTCGCTAATAGTCTTTAGCTAGCTGCGTTTATCGCTCCAAGACCCCAATCAAGCTATCCCCTAGCAGAGATTAGGCGAGGCAAAATGGACCTATAAAGAAACTACAGTGCCATTTTCGCTCCGAATGATATTCATTCATTTAAGAGTATTACTCTTTAACCATGACTCTTATATTTTCATGCTTTATAAGTTATTGATGTAATTGACGCAGATGAATTAGTATGTGGATGGTATAGGTACCCCGGTTTTGACATCGATCAGACTTCTTACACCCGCATATGGAGCTATGGAATAAACCCATAATAGGCTCGATTGAATTGCTCGTACACAAAGCCACACCCTCCATTTAGAGAGAGTTGTACATCTCAAAGTGGATCCGGGATGACCATCCACTCCTTGGCTCATACGTGGCAGGCCTTAAGATAATAATGCATTGATCTTTGAATTGCAAGGTCGGAATCTAACTCCAAATAGATGCAGCCCGACTAGCTACATGGCTCGATCTTATGCACGACGCCACCAGATTACATAAATCCGAATAAAGGAGGCGGCACTGATACTTGATATGCTTACTTTTCAATTATGCGATCTACTTTTTACATGCTTCCTGAATTATTGACATGACTAACTCGTGTAACATGATTGATGCAGGTACCTGAAGTTTGGTGCCAATTGGTCCTTCCATCGATTGAATGGAGGAACGCAAAGATTCAGCAAGTGTGTTCCAACCACTTGCCCGATAATGTACATCCGTCAAAGCAAAGTGGGAAGTATGGACTAAAATCGAGTTTGAGAATGACACTCAAGCTGGCAGAATCATGCTCTTGGAATTAGAGTGCAGAAGGAAAGCCGGGGCGAGTGACATGACCGTTCGCCTGATTAACTCTAACTCTCATGATTCGAGAGAGAGAGTATAAAGGACGGGAAGACGACGTCCCTAAAGCGTGATGGTGCACCACGATTAAAAGACCGCCTTGATTCCACTCTACCCTAGGCATTCGACAGGAGAGTATAAAGGCGCCAGGGACTGAGCGCTGCAAATGAATTCCTACCCCACTGAAGGATTGGGGGAAGAATGAAAGCTGAGTTCAAATTCTATCCTGGGCATACGATAGGAGTGTATAAAGGCATTGCGACTAAATGCCATGGAAGGGCTCCTACCCCGCTACAGGATTGGGGGCAAGAATGAAAGCTAAGCCCGAACCCCTCATTTCCGGACATAGGGGGACAATGCACGGTCGATCCTAATCAATCCCAAACAAGCCTTGGCCAGGCACTTTATTCAATATTGGTTGGGGTATACACACACATCACACCCCTACAATGGCTGCGTATGATATGCTATTTATTTGCAGGGATTATGATTTGTGGGGATACCGAATTAAAACCCTTATCTGGTTTGTGATGTGATTTATTGCTTACTACTTTGTGTAGTGTGTGCAAGATAACAAGACAAAGACGCAACAGCCGCACTCTCAACACGAATAAAGGGTCGTGTTTGAAGGGTTGACGCCGATGCCTGAAGCTAAACTTTCTGCATGACTTAAGACATCGACTGAAAGGAAGCCTTGGGAGTGACATCTCATGTACAACGACAATTTCCACCTTGCAAGTACACTGAATGGAAAATTCAATGACTCGAACACATGGATAACTCAATCACTTAAGCTTTCAAAGAAATGTCTTTTCCGTACATCCATGTCTATTTTTAAAAAGGACGTGATCTAACCACCACATGTCTTATTCCATTACCCCTGGAATGGAGGCCGCTTGAGGACCACCGAATGGACGTAGAGTGAACGTCCATCTGCTAGTCTCGACCGATTTTCCGATTGAAACACCCTGGATGAGGGGCACGCTATTACTTTGACTTCTAGCTTGCAAGGAAGCGAATTTCCTGATATTCCGACTCAAGGGCTAAGAAGAAGGAAGACAGAAATTTCTTTCATGCTGAGGATGATGGTGCAGAAGGCTCTAGGAATGAAGGAAGTCAGCAGATTTCTTCTTCCAATGATCCCTCAGCATGTCAGACTAGATATGAAATGGATGGTGCCATTGCTGAATTGAGAACCCAAATGCTCGGCAAGATGAACTTTTCTAGAAACAACGGAAAATGATGGATAACTTCTTTACTTGGATAGATAGAAAGCCGAGAAACTACAATTTACTTGCAGGAGTGAGCACCGTGGGAATTCAAGCGACAACGAACTTGGCTTGAACACTCCCTGTCCCGTAGTTCATATCGCACGAGACCCTATGACAGGTTGACAACGTCATCTTGGATGAAACAAAGGGAAATCAACCTCCTCCTAGACATATGCAGCATGTAACTTATAACGTAACATTCTAGATGAAAACGACGACAATGCAAGAGCCACTGGAAACTTAAATGGAGTCCGACCAACCTCTGCTCTAATTCGGATGAATGTTTCAAATCCAATGCAAATCAACCTCGACATGAAGCTCCCCATTCCTTAATATAGGGGCAAGTAGAAGCATTTGAGCCACCTATAATTTAATCTTATCGCCACCCAACTCCGATCCTCAGAGTTTAGATGGAAAACCCAAGACTATCCCGCATACATCCGAGCCGCGAATCACCATCCAGAATTACAGGACGGAAGCTTGATTGACGACTATCACATATGCAAACCTAAGAAGCCAGAGACCAGCTTCCACCAACTTCAAGACTTCACGCTTGGGGCACCAGTGCTAAGTTGTACAATTGGCAATGACTCCTCGAAAACAAAGGCCAGATTGCCAATGTTAATTGAGGCTTCACTAGAGGCGGCACACCTCAAAGGTGATATAAGCAACGTCAGTCAAAAACTTTTTCACATGAGACATCAGGCATCTCAGCAACTCCCTGCACTTCAAGCTACGATTTCTGGTTCTTGGCTCACGTAGTTGTTGTACGATTTTTGGTGGCATCCATCCGATTTGATCAACCGCTGGAACACGTTGGTCTCCCACTTCGTTGAGCGATCAAAGATCCACATTTGTTGATCCAAGAATGTCATGTTACTCACTTCAATCAAACAAAGGTCTGGCGAGACTCAACATTTGTTCCTCAAAAGGTTCAATGCCGCAACAACATCTATAAATCGACCTAGACCATCTATGGTGTTTATAGCAGCAATATACGGTATTTTAGATAACTCAGAGTTTGAAGTCTCCCCGCGCCGAGACCCACTAAAAGGCCTTTGCGGATTCACCTCTGGGACAAACCTCAATATCTTTATACCATTAGATTTTCCTAGAGAAGTTGGTGAATTCTCTCCTGAGACAGATTCCTGCAGCAAGAGGATACCAATCTTGAGATGGATGGTCTCAATCTTTTCATGATGATGAATAAAGCATCATCTGACTCTTGAAATGATAAAGACAAAAGGAAAGCCCTGGAAAAGACCGATAGGAATGTAAAATTCTAGAAATGACTAATTTCATTGATAAAGAGCGCGATCTTGATTGTCAAGCTCAATGGAACCAAGCGTGAGAGATAGACTCAACAGACTATGATGACTATCTCGAGTTATGCCAAATCATGAAACAATGGAGCTCGAATATCTCCCTAACAATGTTGTTCACTTGCATGATTGACAAGCATACTCAGCTCTGTGGCTGATGCGAGGAGATTATCTGAATTTGCTGACACTCGATAAGGCAATCCTCACTTTCTGACTAAATGGGCGAGATGACACCAAAGCGAACATGATTCGACCATTCACGCATACAACTTCAACTCTTGCTGACTTGAGAAAGAGTATAGAATGATGTGGGTCGACTACGATTGCCGAACCTATAGCTCTAACCCGATGCGATTATGAAAAGTAAAATGGCTAGAAGAATAGATGTCTGGTTGACCTGGTCCAACACCCATCGATGTTGGGGGCACAAACATTGACTTCATTTGTCCTCCACTTACGTTAGGAGCACGAGCTAAAAGCTTTAAATCGTAGACTGAATTTGAATATGACCTTGACTTTGTGCATAATTCAGAACATATAAACTATATCTCCGGAATATGATATGATTCATCCTGACCGTTCAAGAAAGCCAACTAATAGACCAATCATGACTTCAAAGACTTGATCTGCAATTACATTGAATAGAGAATATGGAGAACTCTCCAACTACCTTACATTTGTAATTATCTTATGAGCACTTGTTTATATGATTTCAATGACGTCCCTTGCTGATTTGCATATGATCATGAAACTATGAAAGGACCTGGAACGGTCGTGGATTTCTTTTAATATGATCTGATTTCTATCCTGATGCCGGGATAGCCCTAAGGAGAATGCGAATGACAGATTCATGTACCAATTCTGATGTGATCTGCCCCAACAGTCTAGAATCTAGCTTAAAGTTTAGAGATTCTTCTACTTCCCCATGACTTGGACAACTACTTCATACATTGACTTGTGTGTAAGAGAAAGTCTGCCTCGACCATGCGTTTGACTTGCATAAGATGGCAAAGTCGTTGGACTATGGCCTGTGTGAAAAAGCATACTCGGGAGCAAACAATCGAGTACAACTTATGATGAAGAACCTTACCTCTTGGTTTGATGAGGTTTAAAAGGTTACTTGGCCATCTTGACTACTTCGGCCATAGAGTTTGGCCCGATAAACACCCACGAAAGCGGTGCAACACGTGACGAACAATTAATACAACGAAGAGTCAAAATATCAAAACTGCTCAAGAGGACACAATAATTTGATAAAGCTCTCTCGGGGACAGATGGCGTTCCAGAGGAATTCAGCTTGACTTATTCAAAGCACATCTCATCTTCGATAAGACGTACTTTGGGGGCAAAATGTTAGCATGTTTTGTGACCAAACCGCCTAAAGCTAAGAACTCGAGTATGAACTGGCAGTGATTATGTAACACCCCGCGTCCATTAATGTCACTCACAAAGGGAATGCATTAACTTCTATGGAGCGTTTTAAGTAAGTATAGAAAAGAAACTTAACAACAAGACAGATATAAACAGTACTTGAAAACTAAAACTTTATTTCATTACAGCGGATAAACCCATATGTTTGATTACATCATCAAAAACCAGAGTCAAAGTACATAATATCCATCTTGACTACCAAAAGTACATAAACTGAAAGACATAATCCCCAATACAAAATAGCCATAAATAAAAGAGAAGCTGAACTTTACTTCAGCGATCCAAGCAATCTTCTAAAAGCAGTCCAAAATCAAGCTCCACTGGTGCTAGTTCCAACCTGAACACCGGGGGGGGGGGGATGGAGAAATGAGGAGGAAACAAAGGGGGGTTAGACATAAAGTCTGGCGAGTGCGATAACTTTAACAATATAATTAACAAAGTAACTAGGCTAAGGCATAAGTTGGAAAATAAGGAAATGACCATGAACCATTGAGATGACAGAGTGAACAAGGAAACAAGATGAACAAAGATATCGTTATAACGCACCTAACCCACTAAGATAATTACTAAACTACACAACCACTATGAGATAATTGCTATACTGCACCGCCACTAGTATACTGCACCACCACTAGTCACCCTAAGGTTGACCCCGCCTACAAACTTAATAATGATATTGGTAGTTTCGTGCACCCCTAGCTGCCTTCAAAGGTGTCGTCTGCCCCTATCTCCACTAGGTGTACCCACTACCCCCAAGCGATCGGCTCCCTAACTCGTAGATACTCGTGCTGGCCCCACAGTGGGGTGTATCACTCCCCAAAGTGGCAACCCGATACCACCAAGAATGCCCGGCTTATACCTACACAATGCAACAACGTTTTACCTACCAGCCCGGGTCCACACACGCATATGAACCCGTTGGACATGCGTTGCCACCGCTAACCCGGTTTGGCCTCTTACAGTCAAGCCCGGTATGCGTGTCCCGTCCTCGACTTGGGTCGAGCCCACAAAGATACGTATGGGTTACTGGTTGAAACGGGCCCCCATTACTTGACACAAGCTATCCACCTAAGCTTGGTCCCCTCTAGTACATCCCACTTAACCCACTTCTTATTCATGTTTCAATTACATGTTTCAATTTTGGTTAAGTGTTTCTAATCGTATTTCCAAATGGTACCCAAGGCACCCACTAGATTCCACATGCCACCCAAGGCACACACTTAACCCCCTCATATCCCACTACATGCTTATCTGCTTAAGTGTTTCTTAATTCATTAAGACTGTAACCTCATAAACACCTCTCACATTAGACTGGCATTTGTGGCAGCGGGATTTGCCGGGTGTGTCCGGGCAGTCTTACACCACAAAAGAGCCTAACCTCGTGTCTTTACAATTGTTACGTATTTAGTTTATGCCTAAGACCTCAAACATTAGACTGGCATTTGTGGCAGCTGGATTTGCCGGGCGGGTCCGGGTAGTCTTACACCACAAAAGAGCCTAACCTCGTGTCTTAGACGATTAATTACTCCAAATTAATCATTCCCCAATTTGAATTACTTTCTCTATTCAAATTATCAATCAATTCCAAATTTAACGATGTCCATAATTGACTCAATTATGTCCATCCATTTATAGTATGTAAAATCATACCAATTTTCATCACAATTATATTTTATGCCTTTTAAGGCATTTATGCCAATTAAATCTTTTTAATATTATCCCCTTTACCCCACGTAGTACGTTTGTTCGTTAGACATAAAAATATATGTTAGACTCGAATAGTCTAACTCATGGAATAAAGAGAAAACATCACAATATACACATAATTAAAACATAAATCTAAACATAGGGATGAACTTGCATATGTGAATGATGTTCTACACCTAAAACTTGCATAGGCCAAAATTACAACTTGCATAAATAACATATGTCATGGATCCAAATCTAAAGGTGTAGACTTGCATAGGTAATAACCACAAATTCTCCTAAATCATGTATGTCATAGGTCTATATCTAAAGGTGTTAATTTGCATAGGCAATACCCCTAAACTTGCATAACATGATTCATATTCTAAACTCATATATTCATACAACTTACATATGTGATTTATACATCATAACAAGGGTGTAAACTTGCATCTAACATGTAAAGTATCATGTAAAATTTAGCATATAATTCACACATGTTATAGCCTAACTTTCAATTAAATTTTCACATAAACTGGGTGTCATAGCCATGTAAGGTCACATATAATTCTACCCAACTTGTATATGATTCATGTTTGAATCAAAATCTAAACTTGCCTACATATGATTTATCATATGAATCAACATAACCAAACTAGCATTTGAAACATGATGATTTGATTGTATATAAAATTACGACATGGATGATAGCAACATAACTTTACATCATAAATGATAGCATCACAACATAACGTCATAGAGATTTCAATCACAATCCTATAACATAATTACAACATGCAATCAATAATTCATATCTCATCCATACAATCTGCATTGTAACTTAATCCAATTAAATTACTAATTATTTTGTTAAAACTATCGAACTCACAACTCAAAAGCAGTCTTGAGTTCTGAATTCTGAATTCTGATTTCTGGAGTTGAATTAGCTCTCCTTTCAAGAAGATTCGCTGTTAGGGTTGAGTAGTTCTGATTTGATTTGCTGTTCTTCCTCTTAATTTTGGTGCCAGTTGCTCTAGGGTTCAAGACAACAGCATGATGGCCATTGTTTCAATTTTAATTCAGATTTAGGGTTTGAGTCTATGGGTCTTTTTATAGAGTTTTGAATTAATTTAAGCCGTTGGATGATATTAGGGTTAATCAAAACCATTCAATCATGATAGGGTGATGAGTCAGCCCTAATGACTCAGCAAGGAGTCAGAAAGGACTCAAGAACATGGGTCAGTCTGAACCAGAAAGCTGTGCAGGCTTATGCCTTGGCCTGGGCGCACTTGGCAGGTGTGCCAGTGCAAATTTGTACTGGCGCACTTCCCAAGTGCGCCAGTGCAATCCCTTTTTTTTCTTTTGCCATCACACTTCGTTCGTCCATAATTCCTTCATCCGGTACTCGTTTCCCGCAAACTCGGACTCTATTTCAACCAGAATTCCGAGACGAACACAATGGCGCAAACCCATTCCTTTAATTCTCACGTCTGAGATTAATTATTCTTTATTTTAGTTAATTCGATTATTCAAAAATCCGGGGTGTTACATTCTCCCCTCCTTAAAGGATTTCGCCCCCGAAATCTCCAAGTTAAGGAGAATGCATATCCTTACATCCAAACAACCATCTACTCAACCATCAAACACGGGGATCCATTGTCCTTATAAAATTTATAATGCTGTATGAACATATGCAAGAGGTGTGTGTATATGTTCCTTATCTAATGCAAAATCAGGCGGTCTATTGATTCAGTTGACCTCCTTAATGCAAACCATGATAGTGCCATGCGTCCATTATGTATGCGAAAGAACCTTATCGATACATATTATTTCTAAATGCGTGCACAACCTTTCACCAAAATGCAACATCCATATGATGTTACAACCATTATACAACCATTAACTTAAATATGTACACACATTCATATGCAATATGCAATATGAAGTGACTGAGCCGATCTAGTGCCTAAAGTGTGTGTATATGCATTCACGAGCAACCACTAGCAAACACTTGCATCCACATGCATCCATCATATATAACATGTCTCAAACACATGTTTCAACCATAGGACTATCCTATCTAAAGGTCAAAGATACTAGCGAGAGGACATACTAAAGATAAGATAAGTACAAGGTAAGCGATAAAGGAGAAATTAAAAGACATACCCTCGAAAAGAAAAGGGTATAATGAGCGCATCTTCTCTTCCGTCTCCCAAGTAGCGTCGCTCTCATCATCTCCCCATTGCACTTTGACTAGTTTGACCTCTCGATTCCTCAACTTCTTAATCTCCGACCCAAGAATGCGCGTAGGAGCTCATCGAATCGTCGCATCACGCTCGATCTCCACCTCTCTAAGCAAGCTCGGCTCTACCACTTCCGCGGTCTCGTGCAAGCACTTCCTCAAATGTGATACATGGAATACGTCGTGTACACCACTAAGTCTCTCGGGCAACTCCACTCTATACGCCATCTGCCCAATCCTTTCCTTAATAGGAAACGGCCCTACGAATCTTGGTGCTAACTTCCCAACGGACCGAAAGCGAACGACGTTCTGTAATGGAGACACCTTGACAAAGACCATGTCCCCAACATCAAACTCAAGATCTGTCCTCCTCTTGTTCGCATAAGATTTCTGCCTATCTTGCGCTGTCTTCATCCTCCTTCGAATTAAATCGATCTTTTCCGAAGTCTCTCTAATCATATCAGGTCCAAGCAAGATCTTATCTGTAGACTCCCACCAATATGTAGGCGAACGACACGGCCGTCCATAAAGAGCCTCGAACGGTGCCATGCCAATGCAAGACTGAAAGCTATTAATATATGCGAACTCTACCAACGGAAGATGTTCCTCCCATGTACCTCCGAAGTCTAAGACACATAACCTCAATAGGTCCTCTAGAATACGATTCACCCTCTCGGTCTGGCCGTCCGTCTGAGGATGATATGCGATGCTCAAACATAACTGTGTCCCTACTGCCTCTTGCAAGCTTTTCCAAAATTTGCTAGTGAAAATAGGATCCCGGTCGCTCACTATGCTAGATGGAACACCGTGCAAACGAACTATTTCTCGAATGTATGCGGAGGCTAACCATGGAGCAGTCCTCTTACTCTTCACGGGAATGAAATGGGCGCTTTTAGTAAGTCTGTCTACCACGATCCAAATCCTCGTGTTACCCTTTCTCGATCTTGGTAATCCGTCAACAAAATCCATCGAGACGCTTTCCCACTTCCATTGTGGGACCTCCAATAGGTGAAGCAGTCCACCGGGCTTTTTTTGCTCTGCTTTTTCTTGTTGGCACACCAAGCATCTAGCGACATACTCAGCCACATCTTTCTTCATTCCGGCCCAAAAGTAAACTCATCTCATGTCCATGTACATCTTGTCCCCGCCAGGATGAATGGTCATCTTCGAACGATGGGCATCATCAAGTATGGTCTTCCTCAAATTCTCGTCCTGTGGTACACAAAGTCTACCGTCCCTACGCAACCAACCCTTATCATCTAGGGTATACCTACGGAGATGGCTCAATGACTCCCCTCCTTTGAGCTTTTCTACTAACTCAACCAACTGTGGGTCGTCTCGCTGTGCCTCGCCAATCCATCCCAAAAGCGTAGGTCTGACCTCTAAGGATGCTAGCAAACTAGGTACGAAGTCAATGGAAGGTGTAAAGTCAAACGTAGAGATGAACTCTAAACTTCGCTGCTCAACAAACAACGGACTCAAGGACAACCTTTTTCTACTTAAGGCGTCTGCCACCACGTTACCCTTGCCAGGGGTATATGCTATCTTGAAATCGTAGGATGCTGAGAATTCCATCCACCTTTGTTGCCTTAAGTTCAAGTCCTTCTGAGAGAATAAGTATTTTAGCGATTTGTGGTCAGTGAACAATTCGAATTTCTCGCCAAGAAGATAATGACGCCAAGACTTAAGCGCTAAGACAATAGCGGCCAACTCCAGGTCATGTGTAGGGCAATTTCTTTCATGCACTCTCAACTGCCTTCCACCATAGGCTATTACCCTTCCCTCTTGCATTAAGATTGCGCCTAGTCTTGTCCCACAAGCGTCGTTATAAACGGTAAATGGCTTACTCCCATCTGACAACACTAAGACTGGGGCTGTGGTCAAAGCTCTCTTTAAACGTTGGAACGCATCATCACAATCTACGTCCCACCTGAAAACTAAGTTCTTCTTCGTCAAGCGTGTTAATGGAGCTGATATTTTTGTGAAGTCTTTGATGAACTTCCTATAGTAGCCAGCCAACCCTAAGAAACTCCTCACCTCGGTAGCATTTTTAGGAACCTTCCAATCTTGGATGGCCACTATCTTCGCGGGATCCACGGTTATCCCTTCTTTGGAAACCACATTCCCTAAGAATCGCACTTCCTTCCTCCAAAAGTGACATTTAGAAAATTTTGCTTTAAGGCTATGCGTCGAAGATTCTCCAACACTTCCTTAAGATGTAGGGCATGCTCTTCCTCGCTCTTAGAAAAGACCAAGATGTCATCTACAAAGACTACCACGAATTTATTAAGGTACTCCCTAAATACCCTACTCATCAAGTCAACAAAGTATGCGGGGGCGTTTGTCAAACCGAAGGGCATCACAAGCCACTCGAAGAAACCGTCTGGAGTCCTAAAGGCAGTCTTGTCTATGCTATCCTCAGCCACTCTCTACTGATGGAAACCAGTGGCTAAGTTCAACTGCGAAAATACTGAGGTGCCAAATAACTGATCGAAAAGATCGTCAATCCTCGGCACTGGGTGTCTATTCTTCTTAGTAAGCTTATTAAGTTCTCTATAGTCCACACAAAGTCTAAGGGACCCATTCGCCTTCGTGGCAAACACTACTGGAGCACCCCACTCCGATATACTACGTCTGATAAACCCCTTCTCAAGCAATTCTTTCACTTGCTTACTGAGTTCCCTTCTCTCTCTTGGAGCCATGTGGCGCACTGGCAATGAAACTGGCTTTGCATTGTCCACTAGATATATTCGAAAGTTTATCTCACGTTTTGGGGATAAACCCCTGTAACACCCCGAATTTTAGCTAATACTAAAATTCTCTAATCATAGGATAAATAATCTCAGATGTGGGAATTGGGGGTAACGGGCTGCGTCATTGCGTTCGTCTCGGAAAAATACGCGAAATAGAGTCCGAGTTTTCGAGAATCGGAGTCCGTATGGCCCGGTTATGGCCCAAAGAAGTTTTCAGAAAATTCAAAGATAAAAACAGATTTAAAAATTCAAATTCAGAATTTGAAATAGAAGCAGCGGGTCAGGCAGGAGAAATTCCCGCCCTAGCCATGTCGACAGCGCTGTCGACAGGGCTGTCGACAGGGGTGTCGACTGCCCTGTCGACTTGCCTGTCGACAGGGGTGCGACGCCCAGTGAAACTGGGTGCACCAGTTTGGGTTCTTGGGCTGGCCTAGAGGGCTGGTTCTAGAGATTTCCTAAATCTAACGGTCCTAATCTAACCTAGGGTTAATCTAAGGGCCTAAAACACTACCTAATCCTATAAATAAGACCCCAACCCTACCCTAATTCATTCATAATTAGGTTTTGTAACTAAACTATGGCAAAATGAAATTTGAGCATGGCCTCCACAAATCAATGAAGAGAGTTGCAAGCTAATCAACATCTTCTTCAATTAAAGCCACTAATTCCACTTCATAAGTTTGCTAATCTTGGTTTTGGTGAGTTCCTATGGTTTTAATAATCAATTGTTAAATTGATTATGGTAGGATGTGATAAGACATGGCTATGTTTGTGGATAAATGTGTTTATGCAAGTTTGTATGATATGTGATTTGCAAGTTTTATGTTAAATGCAAGTTTAAGGCCATGTTTTATGATGCAAAACACTATGTTAAACATTTATGCATATGTAACATGATATGCAAGTTATGCATGTGATTTTATGCATGCTAAGTAGTTGGTGTTATGCATGTTAAGTATTTGATGTTATGCATGCTAAGTATTTGATGTTATGCATGCTAAGTATTTGATGTTATGCATGCTAAGTATTTGATTGTATGCATACTAAGTATTGGGTTTTATGCATGTTAAGTGTTTGGGTTTATGCAAGTTAAGTGGTGGGTTTATGCATAATAAGTATTTGATTTCATGCATGATAAGTAAGTGGTTTTATGCATGCTAAGTGTTTGGTATTATGCATAAATCATGACATGCATGTTTACCCTTTTAAATATGGTGTATACATATGCTAGATGACACCTTTATATGCTATGCATGTTTACCCTCCTTTAAGATGCAAGTCATATATGCAAGTTCGACATATTATGCAAGTTATGCTTACATGCAAGCTCAACATATTATGCAAGTTATGTGCATGTTGTTATGCAAGTTCATATGCAAGTTATGTGTATGAGGGTATGCAAGTTATGTGCATGGTGTTATGCAAGTTAAGTTTATGAGATTATGCAAGTTATGTGCATGATGTTATGCAAGTTATATGCTTAAATGCGAGCTTAATGTGATATGCAAGTATGTGAATGCTTATGCAAGTATAGGAATGCCCATGCAAGTATGTGAATGCTTATGCAAGTTATGTGTAGGCTTAAATGCATGTTTAACATGTTATGCAAGTTATGAGAATGCTTATATGCAAGTTCAACATGTTATGCGAGACATGTGTAGGATAATGTGCAAGTTTGGGTTAAATGTGGTTGGGTTAATATATGCTCATATATGCAAGTTGACATCCTCTTAACCCATGACGAAGTTGTATGCTAAACCCATGATATTTGTGATGATCTTCCCCTTTTTTATTTCATGAAATGAGAACGATTTACGTGGGGAAACGATGGGGTTGGTAAATATGTTAGTTAAAGTATGGTTGGGTATGATTAAGCATACCATAAAAATAAATTACCATAAGTGGGAATTTACCTATTGAGTTAGGTCTACCCCATGGGAATTTACCTATTGAGTTAGGTCTACCCATGTTATGGAAAACTTGATATTAATTAGGGATAATTAATATGGGGGTGATTAATTAGGTATAATTAATCGACTAAGACACGAGGTTGGACTCATTTGTAGTGTAAAACTGCCCGGACCCGACCGGCTTAACCAGTTGCTACAAATGTTAGCCCAATGTGGGAGGTCTTAGCCATAAATTAAATACGTGATTAAGGTAAAGACACGAGGTTAGACTCTGTTATGACGTAAGACTGCCCGGACTTTACCGGCTTAACCAGGCGGTCATAACAGCCAGTCTAATGTGGGAGGTCTTTATGGGAGATCACGGTCTTAATTAATTAAGAAACACTTAACCATATTAGCATGTAGTGGGACATGAGGGGTTAAGTGGGTGCCTTGGGTGGCATGTAGTAACTAGTGGGGGTGCCTTGGGTGGCATGAGGAAACTAGTGGGTTGCCTTGGGTGGCAATAGAAAATACGATTAGAATACTTAACCAAAGTGGAACATGTAATTAAACATGATTAAAGGGTTAAGTAAGTGCCTTGGGTGGCATGTGGGAATCAAGTAAGTGCCTTGGGTGGCATGTGGAAATCTAGTGGGTGCCTTAAGTGGCAATTGAAATATAATTAGATGACTTAACCAAACCTTAACATGTAAGGGGGCATGATTATAAAAAGGGGTTAAGTGGGATGCACTAAATTAAACGACAAGCTTAAGTAGTAGCTTGTGGGGGCCCATTTCAACCAATATCCCAAACGTATCTTTGTGGGCTCGACCCATGTCGAGTGATGGGACACGCATATTGGGCTTGATTATAAGAGGCCAAAACGGGGTAGCGGTGGCAACGCAAGTCCAACGGGTTTCATATGCGTGTGTGGGCCCGGGATGGTAGATAAGCCGTTGTTGCATCGTGTAGATATAAAGCCGTGCACCGTTGATATTATCAGGTGGCCACTTTAGGGGAGTGATACACCCCACTGTGGGACCAGCACGGGTATCTACGTTAGGGAGCCGATCGCTTGGGAGTAGTGGGTACACCTAGTAAAGATAGGGGCAGACGGCACCTATGTAGGGGTACACGAAACTACTGGGTAAGATTACTAGGTACACCTAGTGGAGGTAGGGGCAGACGGCACCTACGTGGTCAGGTATACACCTAGTGGAGGTAGGGGCAGACGGCACGTACGTGGTCAGCTAGAAGCACCAGAAACTACTAGAAGTATTTGGGGCAGACGGCACCTATGTAGGGGTACACGAAACTACTGGGTAAGATTACTAGGTACACCTAGTGGAGGTAGGGGCAGACGGCACCTACGTGGTCAGGTATACACCTAGTGGAGGTAGGGGCAGACGGCACCTACGTGGTCAGCTAGAAGTACCAGAAACTACTAGTTATATTTTCTAAGTCTTTAGATGGGATCAACCTTTAAGTAGGAATTACTCTTGGTGGGTAGAACTGGTGTGGTGCAGTGTAGGAATTACCCTTGGGTGGGTAGGTCTGGGGTGGTGTAAGCTAGTAATTATCCTTGGGTGGATAAATACGTTGTTGCGGTTATCGTAGTACATCCTGTGGTTTGTGGGCTACTTAATGTAGTCATTATCCCCAGAGGTACCGTATCTTGTTTATATCATACCCTAATTACTTTAATGATTGTATTGTTAGGGTTATAGGACTCACTCAGACTTATGTCTGACCCCGTTGTTGTTTATCTTTTTCCAACCCTCAGGTTATCAGAGTGGGCCTAGCACTAATGGGCTTGGACCAGACCGCTATATCTATCTTTTGGGGCTTGGACCGTAGAAGTAAAGCTCGGTTTATCTTTTCTATTTTGGCTATTATCTTTGTAAAGGAATTATGTACTTCTATTTTATCAGGATGGATATTATGTACTTGACTCTTGTTATGGTTTTGTGATGTAACCAAACATGTTTTGTTAATGGAAATGATGTTTTAAATTTTCAAGTATGACTTATATCTGTCCTGTTGTAATTTTTCTGTTCTATACTCACTAAAAATACTCCACCAAAACTAAGGCATTCCCTTAGTGAGTGACCTTAGCGGGTGTGGGGTGTTACACGTGGTATCAGAGCTTAAGGTTACCAGAACAGATAAAATTTTTAGAAAAAATTATTTTCTAAGAATATTTTTGGAAAGGAGTATTTTCAAAAACATGTCTTTTAAGAGAAAAGTTTTTGAAAGAAAAGCATAATCCCCAATAGCCATATCTATATCTTTCGAATTCTCCATTTTGAATCTCTTCCTTTCTCTCGTTTTAAGTTTCCCCTCCGCGTATAGATGATCTTTCTAAGATAGATAAGGATGGAAAACCACTTCAAGGGACTTAGACGTTAGTCGGATTAGAAGTTGGTTCAAGAAGGAGGAGGACTGGTAGGTATCTATTGGATAGACGATGGGAGGAAGGCTCAAATAGTTGTTTGGTTAATAAAGGATGAAACCTCATTGGTGGGAGGTTACGAGTGGAGAATAGGGAAGAAGAAGGCAAGTGGTTATCCTTTTGAGAGGAATAGGACACCTTATTAGGATTGTCCAAAGAAGCAAGGCCAAGGTATGGAATCTTCTGGAGGGTAGTTGTATTCCCTCACGACTAGGGTACCAGATGGGGATAAGACCGTCTAGATTGGAGGTTGGATTTCTTTATTATCCGATTCGAACTTATTTGATTCTGACGCATCGAGTTCGTTTATCTCATCATTGTTAGTTGAGTCACTGCACTTAGACACCAGTTTGGTAGATGATCCCTTAGTTGTTTCAAACCCAATTGGGCTCCATGATGTGTTTGTGTTTGAAAGTTTCTATACTTAGCATTGAGTTTAGATGTGATGCTTGTTGGGCTTCACGGGCTATGGGCTAGTTTTGGGCATGGACTGGTTATCCAGTAGGGGTGTCGTTCTTCATTTTGAAGGGAGAGTTGTTAGGCTTATGGGCCGCCTGGGTAACACTCTCGAGATCTCTTGTAATCCCATAGAATTTGTTATGCTAAGGTATCTAGAATCGCTTGACATGTCGGTCTAGAGTTTGTGATCTGTTAGAGCGGTCCGGGAATACCCGGATGTGTATAAGGAGGTGAAGGGCTTACCTCCGGAGCGGGAAATTGACTTCCAAATATATCTGGTGGGTAAGGCTAAACCAGTACCTTGGCCAGTGTGCCACGTGGCTCCTCGTGAGAGGAGGGAACTCCATAAGTAAGTAGGCGATTTGCTTGAGAAGGGGTTCATAAGACGAAGTATATCGGAGTGGGGCGCTCCAGTAGTTTTTGTTACGAAGGCGGATGGGTCCCTCAGACTTTGTGTAGGCTAAAGAGGATTAAATAAACTCACAAAGAAGAATAGATACCCATTGCCGAGGATTGATGATCTGTTTGAACAGTTAGCTGGCGCCTCAGTATTTTTATAGTAGGACCCAGCCACGGGATTTCATCAGTTGAGAGTGGCTGAGGATAGTACAGAGAAGACTGCCTTTAGGACTCCGGATGATTTTTTTTAGAGTGGCTGGTGATGCCATTGGGTTTGACGAACGCCCCGTATACTTTGATGATTTGATAAGAAGGGTGTTCAAGGAGTACCTAAATAAGTTGTGATGGTCTTTATGGATGACATTTTGGTCTTTTCTAGGAGCGAAATAAGTTTTCGTATGTGCTCAATAGGCTGAGCAGAGCCAGTATGGGATAAACGACGGTTTTGGAGCGAGACTGGCGAGAACATCCAGAATTGGACAAGGGCTTAATTATTTAGCCATTTTTACTAGTATCATCTCACGTAGGTCGTCTGAATTCGAAGGAGGTAACCCTTGGGTGTTTGTCTGATATTGGTTTAGGCCTTTGGGGCTTGCATTTGGGGGATGCCGAATTCGACTAGGGTGGTCTGCGTGGGAGACAGTTGTGATGATTTTGGATGATATCCTGGTGGAGAAGAGCATGCCCTACATCTTAGGGAAGTGTTGGAGACTCTTCGAGTGCATAGTCTTAGGACAGCAAAAGTGGATGGGATCCTTAGCATCCTATGAGTAAGGGTAACATGGTAGCGGACGCCTTAAGTAGAAAAGGGTCGTCCTCGAGTTTGTGGTTCGTTGAACGACGGGCTTAGAGTTTATTTCTATGTTTGACTTTAGACCTTCCGTTGACTTTGTACCCGGTTTGCTAGCCTCCTTGGAGGTTAGACCTACTCTTTTGGGGCGGATTGGAGAAGCACAGAGGGACGACCCACAGTTGGTTGAGTTGGTGGGGAAGCTCATAAGGGGGGAGTCGTCCAGCCATTTGAGTAGGTACACCCTAGACGATAGGGGGTGCTTGCGTAGAGACAGTAGACTTTGTGTACCGCAAGGCGAGGGTTTGGGGAAGGTTATTCTTGATGATGCACACCGTTCTAAGATGACCATTCATCCCGGTGGGGACGAGATGTACCAAGACATGAAAAGGACTTTCTTCTGGGCCGGTATGAAGAAAGATGTGGCCGAGCATGTCGCTCGATGCTTGGTGTGCCAACGAGTGAAGACGGAGCGAAAGAAACCAGGTGGGTTGCTTCACCCATTGGAGGTTCCGCAATGGAAGGGGGACAGCGTCTCGATGGATTTTATTGACGGGTTACCCAGATCGAGAGAGAGTAATACAAGAATTTGGGTGGTCGTAGACAGACTTACTAAGAACACCCATTTCATACCTGTGAAGAGTAAGTGGACTGCTCCATGGCTAGCTTCTGTATATCTTCGAGAGATAGTTCGATTGCATCGGGTACCCTCTAGCATAGTGAGTGATCGAGATCCTATCTTCACTAGAGAGTTTTTGAAGAATTTGCAAGAGGCGGTAGGGACTCAGTTGTGTATGAGTACCGCATATCATCCTCAGACGGACAGCCAGACCGAGAGGGTGAATCATGTTTTAGAAGACCTTTTGAGGCTATGTATCTTGGATTTTGGAGGTACATGGGAGGAGCATCTTCCATTGGCGGAGTTGCCCGACAGACTTAGTGATGTATTCCATGGGAGGAAGTGCCTACATGAGACCGCAGAGGTGGTAGAGCCGAGTTTGCTTAGAGAAGTGGAAGCAGAGCGTGATGCGACGATTCGACGAGCTCCTACTTGCATCCTTGGGTCAGAGATTTGGAAGCTGAGAAACAGAGAGGTTCAACTAGTCAAAGAACGAAGGGGAGATGAAGAGAGTGACGCTACCTGGGAGACGGAAGCGAAGATGCGTTCGAGGTACCCTTTTCTTTCGGAGGGTATATCCTTTTGCTTCTCCTTCATCGCATATCTTGTGCTTATCTTATTCTTAGTATGTCCTCTCGTTAGTACCTTTGACCTTTAGATAGGGTAAACCTATGGTTGAAACATGTGTTTGAGACATGTTATGGTTGATGGATGCAAGTGGATGCAAGTGTTTGCTAGTGGTTGCTCGTGGATGCATATACACACACTCTAGGCACTAGATCGGCTCAATCACTTCATGTTGCATATTGCATAAATTGTGTGTAGGAAGCTATATTATGGATGTATAATGATTGTGTTATCATATGGATGATGCATTTTGGTGAATGATTGTGCACTCATGTAGATATTGTATGTGTCGATAGGGTTCTCTCGCATACATAATGGATGCATGGCACTATCATGGTTTGCATATGTTCATACATTAGATAGGGAACATATACACACACTTTTTGCATATGCTCATACATCATTAGAAATTGTTTTAAGGACAATGGATGCCCGTGGTTGATGGTTTGAGTAGATGGTTGTTTGGATGGTAGGATATGCATTCTCCTTAGCTTAGAGATTTCGGGGACGAAATCCATTAAGGAGGGGAGAATGTAACACCCCGAATTTTAGCTAATACTAAAATTCTCTAATCATAGGATAAATAATCTCAGATGTGGGAATTGGGGGTAACGGGCTGCGTCATTGCGTTCGTCTCGGAAAAATACGCGAAATAGAGTCCGAGTTTTCGAGAATCGGAATCCGTATGGCCCGGTTATGGCCCAAAGAAGTTTTCAGAAAATTCAAAGATAAAAACAGATTTAAAAATTCAAATTCAGAATTTGAAATAGAAGCAGCGGGTAAGGCAGGAGAAATTCCCGCCCTAGCCATGTCGACAGCGCTGTCGACAGGGCTGTCGACAGGGGTGTCGACTGCCCTGTCGACAGGGGTGTCGACTGCCCTGTCGACAGGGGTGCGACGCCCAGTGAAACTGGGTGCACCAGTTTGGGTTCTTGGGCTGGCCTAGAGGGCTGGTTCTAGAGATTTCCTAAATCTGACGGTCCTAATCTAACCTAGGGTTAATCTAAGGGCCTAAAACACTACCTAATCCTATAAATAAGACCCCAACCCTACCCTAATTAATTCATAATTAGGTTTTGTAACTAAACTATGGCAAAATGAAATTTGAGCATGGCCTCCACAAATCAATGAAGAGAGTTGCAAGCTAATCAACATCTTCTTCAATTAAAGCCACTAATTCCACTTCATAAGTTTGCTAATCTTGGTTTTGGTGAGTTCCTATGGTTTTAATAATCAATTGTTAAATTGATTATGGTAGGATGTGATAAGACATGGCTATGTTTGTGGATAAATGTGTTTATGCAAGTTTGTATGATATGTGATTTGCAAGTTTTATGTTAAATGCAAGTTTAAGGCCATGTTTTATGATGCAAAACACTATGTTAAACATTTATGCATATGTAACATGATATGCAAGTTATGCATGTGATTTTATGCATGCTAAGTAGTTGGTGTTATGCATGTTAAGTATTTGATGTTATGCATGCTAAGTATTTGATGTTATGCATGCTAAGTATTTGATGTTATGCATGCTAAGTATTTGATTATATGCATACTAAGTATTGGGTTTTATGCATGTTAAGTGTTTGGGTTTATGCAAGTTAAGTGGTGGGTTTATGCATAATAAGTATTTGATTTCATGCATGATAAGTAAGTGGTTTTATGCATGCTAAGTGTTTGGTATTATGCATAAATCATGACATGCAAGTTTACCCTTTTAAATATGGTGTATACATATGCTAGATGACACCTTTATATGCTATGCATGTTTACCCTCCTTTAAGATGCAAGTCATATATGCAAGTTCGACATATTATGCAAGTTATGCTTACATGCAAGCTCAACATATTATGCAAGTTATGTGCATGTTGTTATGCAAGTTCATATGCAAGTTATGTGTATGAGGGTATGCAAGTTATGTGCATGGTGTTATGCAAGTTAAGTTTATGAGATTATGCAAGTTATGTGCATGATGTTATGCAAGTTATATGCTTAAATGCGAGCTTAATGTGATATGCAAGTATGTGAATGCTTATGCAAGTATAGGAATGCCCATGCAAGTATGTGAATGCTTATGCAAGTTATGTGTAGGCTTAAATGCATGTTTAACATGTTATGCAAGTTATGAGAATGCTTATATGCAAGTTCAACATGTTATGCGAGACATGTGTAGGATAATGTGCAAGTTTGGGTTAAATGTGGTTGGGTTAATATATGCTCATATATGCAAGTTGACATCCTCTTAACCCATGACGAAGTTGTATGCTAAACCCATGATATTTGTGATGATCTTCCCCTTTTTTATTTCATGAAATGAGAACGATTTACGTGGGGAAACGATGGGGTTGGTAAATATGTTAGTTAAAGTATGGTTGGGTATGATTAAGCATACCATAAAAATAAATTACCATAAGTGGGAATTTACCTATTGAGTTAGGTCTACCCCATGGGAATTTACCTATTGAGTTAGGTCTACCCATGTTATGGAAAACTTGATATTAATTAGGGATAATTAATATGGGGGTGATTAATTAGGTATAATTAATCGACTAAGACACGAGGTTGGACTCATTTGTAGTGTAAAACTGCCCGGACCCGACCGGCTTAACCAGTTGCTACAAATGTTAGCCCAATGTGGGAGGTCTTAGCCATAAATTAAATATGTGATTAAGGTAAAGACACGAGGTTAGACTCTGTTATGACGTAAGACTGCCCGGACTTTACCGGCTTAACCAGGCGGTCATAACAGCCAGTCTAATGTGGGAGGTCTTTATGGGAGATCACGGTCTTAATTAATTAAGAAACACTTAACCATATTAGCATGTAGTGGGACATGAGGGGTTAAGTGGGTGCCTTGGGTGGCATGTAGTAACTAGTGGGGGTGCCTTGGGTGGCATGAGGAAACTAGTGGGTTGCCTTGGGTGGCAATAGAAAATACGATTAGAATACTTAACCAAAGTGGAACATGTAATTAAACATGATTAAAGGGTTAAGTAAGTGCCTTGGGTGGCATGTGGGAATCAAGTAAGTGCCTTGGGTGGCATGTGGAAATCTAGTGGGTGCCTTAAGTGGCAATTGAAATATAATTAGATGACTTAACCAAACCTTAACATGTAAGGGGGCATGATTATAAAAAGGGGTTAAGTGGGATGCACTAGATTAAACGACAAGCTTAAGTAGTAGCTTGTGGGGGCCCATTTCAACCAATATCCCAAACGTATCTTTGTGGGCTCGACCCATGTCGAGTGACGGGACACGCATATTAGGCTTGATTATAAGAGGCCAAAACGGGGTAGCGGTGGCAACGCAAGTCCAACGGGTTTCATATGCGTGTGTGGGCCCGGGCTGGTAGATAAGCCGTTGTTGCATCGTGTAGATATAAAGCCGTGCACCGTTGATATTATCAGGTGGCCACTTTAGGGGAGTGATACACCCCACTGTGGGACCAGCACGGGTATCTACGTTAGGGAGCCGATCGCTTGGGAGTAGTGGGTACACCTAGTAAAGATAGGGGCAGACGGCACCTATGTAGGGGTACACGAAACTACTGGGTAAGATTACTAGGTACACCTAGTGGAGGTAGGGGCAGACGGCACCTACGTGGTCAGGTATACACCTAGTGGAGGTAGGGGCAGACGGCACCTACGTGGTCAGCTAGAAGTACCAGAAACTACTAGTTATATTTTCTAAGTCTTTAGATGGGATCAACCTTTAAGTAGGAATTACTCTTGGTGGGTAGAACTGGTGTGGTGCAGTGTAGGAATTACCCTTGGGTGGGTAGGTCTGGGGTGGTGTAAGCTAGTAATTATCCTTGGGTGGATAAATACGTTGTTGCGGTTATCGTAGTACATCCTGTGGTTTGTGGGCTACTTAATGTAGTCATTATCCCCAGAGGTACCGTATCTTGTTTATATCATACCCTAATTACTTTAATGATTGTATTGTTAGGGTTATAGGACTCACTCAGACTTATGTCTGACCCCGTTGTTGTTTATCTTTTTCCAACCCTCTGGTTATCAGAGTGGGCCTAGCACTAATGGGCTTGGACCAGACCGCTATATCTATCTTTTGGGGCTTGGACCGTAGAAGTAAAGCTCGGTTTATCTTTTCTATTTTGGCTATTATCTATGTAAAGGGATTATGTACTTCTATTTTATCAGGATGGATATTATGTACTTGACTCTTGTTATGGTTTTGTGATGTAACCAAACATGTTTTGTTAATGGAAATGATGTTTTAAATTTTCAAGTATGACTTATATCTGTCCTGTTGTAATTTTTCTGTTCTATACTCACTAAAAATACTCCACCAAAACTAAGGCATTCCCTTAGTGAGTGACCTTAGCGGGTGTGGGGTGTTACAACCCCTCACCTCATCGAAGACATTAGCATATTCACGGACTATGGGAACAGACTGTAAATCATCATAGGATGCGTCAAGGGATTCTAGGTAACTAAGCATTACTGGACCTCTAGGGTCACAAGAAGTATCAAGGGTCTTTCCAGAACGAGTCAACAATCTAACTACCCTTCTTTCACAATCTAGGATGGCCCCATATCTAGTTAGCCCATCCATACCTAGAATTAAACCGTAGCCCATGAAGACAAGAACAAAAGTGTTGCACTCAAAATCAACGCCCAAGATAAACACTCTCAAATCCCGACAAATCATAAAAAGATGAGCCGAACCACCAATAGGATTTGAGACTACTAAGGGATCAGTAACTAGACTAGTATCTTGGTGCAGTGTTTCAACTAATGATGTAGAAATAAATGAATGCGATGCGCCAGAATCGAATAAAGTATGGACATGGTGATCAAACAGAAAAACTAAACATTCAACGGAAATTGCTCTACCTCGTTCTTGCAGCGGTGGGACCACGAGAGCCTGAACTTGTCCCCTTGCCTGCCCGGGTTCCATAAGAGCTTGCACCTATCCTCCCGAGGTAGACCCTGCCCTCTGCCCTTTCTTTAGGCAGTCCTTAATAAGATGTCCCGCTTCGCCACAGTGGAAACAACCAGTCTTCTTTTTCTTCCTACAATCTTTGCTTAGATGGCCGGGTGTCCCACAGTTAAAGCATTTCTTCTTCCCGTTATCATTGTTGCCTTTGCCACCTTTCTTGTTTTGTTGTTGCTGTTGCGGCTTCTTTTGATCCCCTTTCTTATCGGGTGCCTTATTAGCATTGGCGCCCTTCTCCTCTTCATGCATAAGCGCCATGTCAACTAATCTTTCAAAGGTAGCCCCTATGGGAATGTGGGTCATAGATAACCCATGAAGCGGCTCGTTTAAACCCTTAACAAATCTTAGAGCCTTCTTTTCTGGAGTATTCACCAAGTCTAAGCCAAACCTTGCTAATTGGTTGAATTTGTTGACGTACTCTTTCACGGATAGATTCCCTTGCTTCAGCGCCAAAAACCTTTCCATGTATAGATTCTCTTCAGCCCGCGAGAGAAACTTCGCCTCAAACCTTCGCCTAAAATCTGGCCACGTATCGACTGGACGTCCTACATTAGTGACCTCCCACCAAAACGAGGCCTCATCCTTCATTAGCCAGGCAACTAGTTGGACTTTTCTTCCATCATCCACTTCAAAGATTCCAAACAATTCTTCCACCACCTTTAGCCGGTTACGAGCTTCAACAAATGTCTCTGTCCCGTGAAAAGGTTTTCCACCCATTGCTCTAAAGTCCTTACATATCTTTGCGAAATTATCGACACGAGGGGGAGGAGGAGGAGGAGGAGCATTTGCTGGACCTGCGGTGGCGGCCCTAGCCTCGAGATATTGACGAAACCAACCGGGTACATGAACACCCTCTGGTATCTCAGACGCTTCAGACTTGCTGAAACGAAAAAGCAAAGATTCAATACAAAAAGGACTGAAGGAAAGATATATGGCTCTTGGGGTTATGCTTTCTAAAATAAGCTTTTCTCTTGAAAATACTTTCCTTAAAACATACTTTTGAAGGTACTTCTTTATAAAAATTGTTTTGAAAAATAGTTTTTCAAAAATTCATATCTGTTCTGGTAACCTTCAGCTCTGATACCACATGTAACATCCCGCGTCCATTAATGTCACTCACAAAGGGAATGCATTAACTTATATGGAGCGTTTTAAGTAAGTATAGAACAGAAACTTAACAACAAGACAGATATAAACAGTACTTGAAAATTAAAACTTTATTTCATTGCAGCGGATAAACCCATATGTTTGATTACATCATCAAAAACCAGAGTCAAAGTACATAATATCCATCTTGACTACCAAAAGTACATAAATTGAAAGGCATAATCCCCAATACAAAATAGCCATAAATAAAAGAGAAGCTGAACTTTACTTCAGCGATCCAAGCAATCTTCTAAAAGCAGTCCAAAATCAAGCTCCACTGGTGCTAGTTCCAACCTGAGCACCTGGGGGGGAAAGGGAGAAAAGAGGAGGAAACAAAGGGGGGTCAGACATAAAGTCTGGCGAGTGCGATAACTTTAACAATATAATTAACAAAGTAACTAGGCTAAGGCACAAGTTGGAAAATAAGGAAATGACCATGAACCATTGAGATGACAGAGTAAACAAGGAAACAAGATGAACAACGATATCGTTAAAGCGCACCTAACCCACTAAGATAATTACTAAACTACACCAACACTATGAGGTAATTGCTATACTGCACCGCCACTAGTATACTGCACCACCACTAGTCACCCTAAGGTTGATCCCGCCTACAAACTTAATAATGATATTGGTAGTTTCGTGCACCCCTAGCTGCCTTCATAGGTGCCGTCTGCCCCTATCTCCACTAGGTGTACCCACTACCCCCAAGCGATTGGCTCCCTAACTCGTAGATACCCGTGTTGGCCCCACAGTAGGGTGTATCACTCCCCAAAGTGGCAACCCGATACCACCAAGAATGCACGGGTTATACCTACATGATGCAACAACGTCTTACCTACTAGCCCGGGTCCACACACGCATATGAACCCGTTGGACTTGCGTTGCCACCGCTAACCCGGTTTGGCCTCTTACAGTCAAGCCCAGTATGCGTGTCCCGTCCTTGAATTGGGTCGAGCCCACAAAGATACGTATGGGTTACTGGTTGAAACGGGCCCCCATTATTTGACACAAGCTATCCACCTAAGCTTGGTCCCCTCTAGTACATCCCACTTAACCCACTTCTTATTCATGTTTCAATTACATGTTTCAATTTTGGTTAAGTGTTTCTAATCGTATTTCCAAATGGCACCCAAGGCACCCACTAGATTCCACATGCCACCCAAGGCACCCACTTAACCCCCTCATGTCCCACTACATGCTTATCTGCTTAAGTGTTTCTTAATTCATTAAGACCGTAACCTCATAAAGACCTCTCACATTAGACTGGCATTTGTGGCAGCTGGATTTGCCGGACGGGTCCGGGCAGTCTTACACCACAAAAGAGCCTAACCTCGTGTCTTTACAATTGTTACGTATTTAGTTTATGCCTAAGACCTCTCACATTAACTGGCATTTGAGGCAGCTGGATTTGCCTGGCGGGTTCGGGCAGTCTTACACCACAAAAGAGCCTAACCTCGTGTCTTAGACGATTAATTACTCCTAATTAATCATTCCCCAATTTGAATTACTTTCCCTATTCAAATTATCAATCAATTCCAAATTTAACGATGTCCATAATTGACTCAATTATGTCCATCCATTTATGGTATGTAAAATCATACCAATTTTCACCACAATTATATTTTATGCCTTTTAACGCATTTATGCCAAATTTTTTTTAAATATTATCCCCTTTACCCCACGTAGTACGTTTGTTCGTTTAACGTAAAAATATACATTAGAATCGAATAGTCTAACTCATGGAATAAAGAGAAAACATCACAATATACACATAATTAAAACATAAATCTAAACATAGGGGTGAACTTGCATATGTGAATGATGTTCTACACCTAAAACTTGCATAGGCCAAAATTACAACTTGCATAAATAACATATGTCATGGATCCAAATCTAAAGGTGTAGATTTGCATAGGTATTAACCACAAATTCTCATAAATCATGTATGTCATAGGTCGATATCTAAAGGTGTTAATTTGCATAGGCAATACCCCTAAACTTGCATAACATGATTCATATTCTAAAGTCATATATTCATACAACTTACATATGTGATTTATACATCATAACAAGGGTGTAAACTTGCATCTAACATGTAAAGTATCATGTAAAATTTAGCATATAATTCACACATGTTATAGCCTAACTTTCAATTAAATTTTCACATAAACTAGGTGTCATAGCCATGTAAGGTCACATATAATTCTATCCAACTTGTATATGATTCATGTTTGAATCAAAATCTAAACTTGCCTACATATGATTTATCATATGAATCAACATAACCAAACTAGTATATGAAACATGATGATTTGATTGTATATAAAATTACAACATGGATGATAGCAACATAACTTTACGTCATAAATGATAGCATCACAACATAACGTCATAGAGATTTCAATCACAATCCTACAACATAATTACAACATGCAATCAATAATTCATATCACATCCATACAATCCGCATTATAACTTAATCCAATTAAATTACTGATTATTTTGTTAAAACTATCAAACTCACAACTCAAAAGCAGTCTTGAGTTCTGAATTCTGATTTCTGGAGTTGAATTAGCTCTCCTTTGAAGAAGATTCGCTGTTAGGGTTGAGTAGTTCTGATTTGATTTGCTGTTCTTCCTCTTAATTTTGGTTGCGACTGCTCTAGGGTTCAAGACAACAGCATGACGGCCATAGTTTCAATTTTTATTTTGATTTAGGGTTTGAGTCTATGGGTCTTTTTATAGAGTTTTGAATTAATTTAAGCCGTCAGATGATATTAGGGTTAATCAAAACCATTCAATCATGATAGGGTGATGAGTCAGCCCTAATGACTCAGCAAGAAGTCAGAAAGGACTCAACAACATGGGTCAGTCCGTACCAGAAAGTTGTGCAGGCTTCTGCCTCGACCTGGGCGCACTTAGCAGGTGCGCCAGTGCAAATTTGTACTGGTGCACTTCCCAAGTGCGCCAGTGCAATCCTTTTTTTTTTCTTTTGCCACCACACTTCGTTTGTCCATAATTCCTTCATCCGGTAGTCGTTTCGTGTAAACTCGGACTCTATTTCAACCAGAATTCCGAGATGAACACAATGGCGCAACCCCATTCCTTTAATTCTCATGTCTGAGATTAATTATTCTTTATTTTAGTTAATTCGGTTATTCAAAAATCCGGGGTGTTACAGATTACATTCGCTTGGATGAAGTGATAGGACCTCGGGTAAACTTAGCATTGCATGCACGTGAGGCCGATTTGGATTGGGGTATTCGGGTCGGATAGATCCTTGGCTCGAATGGAAGTCACATAACTTCGTCAGCTTGGCGTGTTATCAGTTCGAACTAGACCAGGTCGGATCTCAACCCTCACCCACCAATACATCAAGGCACCATCAGATCGGGTCGTATGGACCCAACTTGGAATGGATCGGGTCTCGATCTCACATACAACAGTAGATGATGGACCGAAACACAAGTACTGTACCGGGTCGGGTCGAGATGGAGGGACCCGATCCACCTGGAACGATTCTGCACACAACCAAGAGACTTGTCAAAACGAGCATCGGTTCGGATCGGAGGAAACCGACCTGATCCCCTTTTTGCCTGCTTCCCTGGAGCAGTTAACCAATCAAATGAAGCTCATTTCGCCACATTCTCCACTACCTACGAGTTTCCCTCTGATGTTGCCACGTGGCCACTCAACCCTAACCAACTCTACACCTATAAATGCATGTTCATGCACCATTTTTAGAGGACTTTTCGGCCCCAAGGAGGCTGTAACACCCCACACCCGCTAAGGTCACTCACTAAGGGAATGCCTTAACTTCGATGGAGTATTTAAGTGAATATAGAACTGAAAAATTACAACAAGACAGATATAAGTAATACTTGATATTTAAAACATCATTTCATTGCAGCAGAAGGTAAACATGTTTGGTTACATATCAAAACCAACAAGAGTCAAGTACAAAATATCCATCTCGTTAAAACATAAGTACATAATCCCACTACATACTAATAGCCATAATAGAAAAGATAACCGAGCTTTTCTTCAAGAGTCCAAGCTCCAAAAGATAGATAAAGCAATCTGATCAAAGCCCACTAGTGCTAGGCCCACACTGATAACCTGAGGGTTGGGGGAAAAAGATAAAAACAACGGGGTCAGACATAAGTCTGAGTGAGCCCTATAACCTTAACAATACAATCATTAAAGTAATTAGGGTATGATATAAACCTGGTACGGTACGACTGGGGATAAATGACTACACTAAGTAGCCAACTAGACTTAGGATAAACTAAGATAACGGTAAAGACGCGCCTATCCACCCAAGGATGAATACTACACTGCACCACACCAGATCTACCCACCCAAGGGTAATTCCTACACTGCACCACACCAGATCTACCCACCCAAGGGTAATTCCTACTTAAAGGTTGATCCCACTAAGTGTACTTAGTAATTTTAATAGTAGTTTCGTGTACCCCTGGCTGACTACATAGGTGCCGTCTACCCCTATCTCCACTAGGTGTACCCACAACTTAGTAATTTTAATAGTAGTCTCTTGTACCCCTAGCTGACTACATAGGTGCCGTATGCCCCTATCTCCAGTAAGTGTACCTGCTACTTCCCAAGCGATCGGCTCCCTACCGTAGATACCCGCGCTGGCCCCACAGTGGGGTGTATCACTCCCCAAAGTGGCAACCCGATACTACCAATGGTGCACGGCTTATATCTACACGATGCAACAACGTCTTACCTACCAGCCCGGGTCCACACACGCATATGAAACCCGTTGGACTCGCGTTGCCACCGCTACCCCATTTTGTCCTCTTATAGTCAAGCCCAGTACGCGTGTCCCGTCCTCGACATGGGTCGAGCCCAATAAGATACATATGGGTTACTGGTTGAAATGGGCCCCCAAAAGCTACTACTTAAGCTTGTCATTTTATCTAGTGCATCCCACTTAACCCCTTTTTCATAATCATGCCCACTTACATGTTAAGGTTTGGTCAAGTCATCTAATCATATTTCAATTGCCACTCAAGGCACCCACTACATTTCTACACGCCACCCAAGGCTCCCACTTGATTTCCACATGCCACCCAAGGCACCCACTTAACCCTTTAATCATGTTTAGTTACATGTTCCACTTTGGTTAAGTATTCTAGTCGTATTCTCTATTGCCACCCAAGGCAACCCACTAGATTTTTCCACATGCCACCCAAGGCACCCACTTAACCCTTTAATCATGTTTAATTACATGTCCCACTTTGGTTAAGTATTCTAATCTTATCTTCTATTGCCACCCAAGGCAACCACTAGATTTCCTCATGCCACCCAAGGCACCCACTTAACCCTTTAATCATGTTTAATTACATGTTCCACTTTGGTTAAGTATTCTAATCGTATTTTCTATTGCCACCCAAGGCAACCACTAGATTTTCTCATGCCACCCAAGGCACTTACTTAATCTCCACATGCCACCCAAGGCACCCACTTAACCCTTCATGCCCCACTACATGCTTATCTGGTTAAGTGTTTCTTAATTGATTAAGAACGTAACCGTTGTAAAGACCTCTCACATTAGACTATCTTTTATGGCAGCTGGATTTGCCGGTTGGGTCCGGGCAGCCTTACACAATAATAGAGTCTAACCTCGTGTCTATAAACTTGTCACGCATTTAGTTTGTGCCTAAGACCTCTCACATTGGGCCAATCATTTGTAGCCGCTGGATATGCCGGTCGGTTCCGGGCAGTCATATGCTACAAAAGGGTCCAACCTCGTGTCTTAGTCGATTAATTACACCTAATTAATCACCCCCATAATTTGTATTAATTATCCCTAATTAATTACAAATTTAACGATGTACATAATTGACTCAATTATGTCCATCCACCTTATGGTATGCATAATCATACCAACTTCACACCATTTCATTAACATGTATATTAACCCCATCGTTCCCCACGTAATTCGCCAACATGACATAAAAGGGAAGATTCATCACAAATACAATGGGTTCAACTTGCATAACATTAGCATCAACATGGGTTTTAAAGATGTCAACATGCATATAGCATCAAACCCAACTAGCATAAATAATCAACCCAAACTTGCATGAATCACATATGTCATAAAGAGATTAACTTGCATAAGTTACTTATGTCATACAAAGGGGTAAACTTGCATATGTATGTATGACATACAAAGGTGTAAACTTGCATATGTATGTATGACATACAAAGGTGTAAACTTGCACATGTTACTTGCATAAAATCAAACACCAAACTTGCATAACATGTCATGTATGAACTTGCGTATAATCATACACCAAACTTGCATATCATATATGAACTTGCATATAATCAAACACCAACTTGCATATCATGTCATGTATGAACTTGCATATAATCATACACCAAACTTGCATATCATGGTGTCATAATGGATCAATGTTTATCATAGTGATTTGCATAACTAGCATCATGAACACATAGCCTAACACTTGCATAACTTGCATAACATCATGATCATATATCATATGACTTGCATAACTTGCATAACATCATGGACATGTAGCATATGACTTGCATAACTTGCATAACATCATGATCACTTAGCATATGACTTGCATAACTTGCATAACATCATTAACACATAGCATATGACATGCATAACATGCATAACATCATTAACACATAGCATATAACATGCATAACATGCATAACATCATTAACACATAGCATATAACTTGCATAACATGCATTGATCCATATTCATAGCCATAACCTCATTATATCCTATCATAATCATTTCAACAATTGGTCATTAAGGCTATATAAAACTCACAACTTGTTGATTAGCACTCCTAAGAAGAAGATTAAGTTGCTAGAGTTGATTAGAGATTGATTTGAGAAGCTATCTTCCTCTTTAGATTGATGGAGGCTCCTTCAAGTTGCATTTTGACGGCATAACGGTGTTGTATCGATTTTTAGTATGAATTAGGGTAGTCTTAGGGTGTATTTATAGATTAGTTAGGTGTTTTAGGCCCTTAGATTAACCCTAAATCAGATTAGAGCCGTCAGATCACGTCCTAGCCACCAAAACACAGCCCAAAAGCCAAACAGGTGCACCCAGGTCACCTGGGCTCGTCCAGGGAGGTCGACCCCCAGGTCGACCCTAGGGTCGATTCCCCAGTCGACCTGGTGGGCAGGTCGACTCCCCAGTCGACCCCCAGGTCGACCCCCTGGGTCTGGCGGGAATTTTCCCGCCACTTCTGAAATTTGAAATTTCTGTTTTAAAATCTATTTTTAAATTTCTGAAAACTTCTTTGGGCCTTATCGGGGTCATACGGACTCCGATTTTCGAAAACTCGGACTCTATTTCGCGTATTTTTCCAAGACGAACGCAATGGCATAACCCGTTTCCCATGATTCAGATTTTAAAGTTTAATTCTGCCCTGTTTTATATTATAGCAAGTTATTCAACATACGGGGTGTTACATTCTCCCCTACTTAAAGGATTTCGTCCCCGAAATCTCTAAGTCAAGAAGAACGTATCCTACCAACCAAACAACCATCTACTCAAACCATCAAACACTGGCATCCATTGTCCTTAAAGTTTCTAATGTTGTATGAACATATGCAAAGAGTGTGTGTATATGTTCCCTGTCTAAGGCAAAATTAGGCGGTCTACTAATTTAGTTGACCTCCTTAATGCAAACCATGATAGTGCCATGCATCCAATATGTATGCAAAAGAACCCTATCAACACCCACTATCTCTACATGAGTGCACAATCATTCACCAAAATGCATCATCCATGTGATAACACAACCATTATACATCCATTAATATATCTACCTACACACAATTTTATGCAATATGCAATATGAAGTGATTGAGCCGATCTAGTGCCTAGAGTGTGTGTATATGCATCCACGAGCAACCACTAGCAAACACTTGCATCCACACGCATCCATCAAACATAACATATCTCAAACACATGTTTCAACCATAGGTTTTACCCTATCTAAAGGTCAAAGGTACTAATGAAAGGACATACTAAAGATAAGTACTAGACAAACGATAAAGGAGAAGTTAAAAGATATACCCTAAAAAAAGAATGGGTACAATGAACGCATCTTCACTTCTGTCTCCTAAGTAGCATTACTCTTATCTTCTCCCCTTGGCACTTTGACTAGTCGAACCTCTCTGTTTCTCAACTTCCTAATCTCTGACCCAAGGATGCGGGTAGGAGCTCGTCGAATAGTCGGATCACGCTCTACCTCCACCTCTCTAAGTAAGCTCGGCTCTACCACCTCTACGGTCTCATGTAGGCACTTCCTCAAAAGTGACACATGGAATACGCCATGTTCCCTATGCAACCGAACTATCTTTTGAAGATAAACCGAAGCTAACCATGGAGCAGTCCTCTTGCTCCTCACGGGTATGAAATGGGCACTCTTAGTAAGTCTGTCTACCACAACCCAAATTCCCGTATTACCCTTCTTCGACCTAGGTAACCTATCAATAAAATCCATCGAGACGCCCTCCTACTTCCATTGCGGAACTTCCAATGGGTGAAGCAACCCACCGGGTTTCTTTTGCTCTGCTTTCACCTGTTGGCACACCAAGCATCTAGCGACATACTCGGCCACATCTTTCTTCATACCGGCCCAAAAGAAAACTCGCTTCATGTCTTGGTACATCTTGTCCTCACCGGGATGAATGGTCATCCTAGAATGGTGTGCATCATCAAGAATAGCCTTCCTCAAACCCTCTTCTTACGGTACACAAAGTCTACCGTCTCTACGCAAGCACCCCCTATCGTCTAGAGTGTACCTACTCAAATGGCTGGACGACCCCCCCCTTATGAGCTTCTCTACCAACTCAACCAACTGTGGGTCGTTCCGCTGTGCCTCGCCAATCCGTCTCAAAAGAGTAGGTCTGACCTCCAAGGATGCTAGCAAACCGGGTATAAAGTCAATGGAAGATCTGAAATCAAACATCGAGATAAATTCCAAGCTTCGTTGTTCCACGAACAATGGACTCAAGGACAACCTTTTTCTGCTCAAGGTGTCCGCCACCACGTTACCCTTACTGGGGTGTACGCTATCTCGAAATCATAGGATGCTAAGAACTTCATCCACCTTTGCTGTCTCAAGACTATGCGCTCGAAGAGTCTCCAACACTTCCCTAAGATGTAGGGTATGCTTTTCTCCACTTCTGGAGAAAACCAGGATATACTTTCATACAAAATCGTCACAACTATCCATCTCTCACGCAGACCATCCTAGTCGAACTCGACATCCCCCAAGTGCAAGCCCCAAAGGCCTAAACCAATATCAGACAAACACCCAAGGGATACCTCCTTCGAATTCAGACGACCTACGTGAGATAATACTAGTAAAATGGCTAAATGATTAAGCCCTTGTCCAACTCTGGATGTCCTTGCCAGTCTCGCTCCAAAACCACCGTTGATCAAATAACTGGCTTTGCTTAACCTATTAAGCACATACGAAAACTTATTAAGGAACTCCCTGAACACCCTCATCAAATCAACAAAGTATGCAGGGGCGTTTGCCAAACCAAATGGCATCACCAGCCACTCATAGAAACCATCCGGAGTCCTAAAGGCAGTCTTGTCTATACTATCCTCAGTCACTCCCAACTGATGAAACCCCGTGGCTAAGTCCAACTGTGAGACACTGAGGCGCCAACCAACCGATCAAAAAGATCATCAATCCTTGGCAATGGGTGTCTATTCTTCTTTGTGAGCTTGTTAAGCTCTCCATAGTCTACACAAATTCTGAGGGACCCATCCGCCTTCGTAGCAAAAACTACTGGAGCACCCCACTCCGAAATACTTCGTCTTATGAACCCCTTCTCAAGCAACTCCCCTACTTGCTTATGGAGTTCCCTCCTCTCACGAGGAGCCATGTGGCGCACTGACAAAGATACTTGCTTAGCATTTTCCACCAGATATATTCGGAAGTCTATCTCCCGCTTCGGAGGTAAGCCCTTCATTTCCTCAAACTCATCCGAGTACTCCCAGACCACTCTAACAGATCGCAAACTCTTGACCGAAGCGTCAAGCGATTCAAGATAACTTAGCATAACAAAATCTATGGGATTACAAGAGATCTCGAGAGTGTTACCCAAGCGGGTCATGAGCCTAACAACTCTCCTTTCGCAATCAAGAACGGCATCATTACTGGATAACCAGTCCATGCCCAAAATCAACCCATAGCCCGTGAAGCCCAAACAAAAGCATCACCTCTAAACTCAACGCTAAGTATGGAAATCTTCAAACCCAAACATATCATGGACAAATAAGTGGAGCCCCCAATTGGTTTTGAAACAACCATGGGATCATCTACTAAACTGGTGTCTAGGTGCAGTGACTCAACTAATGATGATGAGATAAACGAATGTGGTGCACTAGAGTCGA
Source organism: Allium sativum (assembly GCA_030737875.1). Taxonomy (NCBI): domain Eukaryota; kingdom Viridiplantae; phylum Streptophyta; class Magnoliopsida; order Asparagales; family Amaryllidaceae; genus Allium; species Allium sativum. Next base: position 254,042,052 of record CM060920.1, read on the forward strand.
ATAAAGTTCAAACAGGATGATCGAGAGAACCAAATTTCAACTTAGACGGTCCTACCCCCATCAGGTATACCCGTCGTGAGGGAATACATCTACCCTCCAGAAGATCCTGTACTTCGTCCTTACCACTTTGGACAACCCCAAGGTGTCCTATTTCTCCAAGACAACTAGCCTTCCCCTTCACATTCTCCTTTCGTGGCCTTCTTACCATGATGAGGTTTCGTCCTTTATTTACCTAATAGCTATTTGAACCTTCCTCTCTCGTCCATCTTAAAGGTACCTATAAGCCCTCCACCTCCTTGGACTAACTTCTTAGCCTGGCAAACATCTTAGTCCCTTGAAGTGGTTCTTCCGTCCTTCATGCGGAAGACATCTATACGCGGAGGGGAAATTCAAAAAGAGAAAGAGGAAGAGATTCAAAACGGAGAATCGAAGGAAGGATATATGGCTCTTGGGGATTATGTTCTTTTCTTTCAAAAACTTTTCTCTCAAAAACATGTTTTTGAAAATACTTCTTCCAAAAATGTTTTTAGAAAAATAGTTTTCTAAAAGTTTTATCTGTTCTGGTAACCTGGCTCTAATACCACGTGTAACACCCCACACCCGCTAAGGTCACTCACTAAGGGAATGCCTTAGCTTCGGTGGAGTATTTAAGTGAATATAGAACTGAAAAATTACAACAAGACAGATATAAGTAATACTTGATATTTAAAACATCATTTCATTGCAGCAGAAGGTAAACATGTTTGGTTACATATCAAAACCAACAAGAGTCAAGTACAAAATATCCATCTCGTTAAAACATAAGTACATAATCCCACTACATACTAATAGCCATAATAGAAAAGATAACCGAGCTTTTCTTCAAGAGTCCAAGCTCCAAAAGATAGATAAAGCAATCCGATCAAAGCCCACTAGTGCTAGGCCCACACTGATAACCTGAGGGTTGGGGGAAAAAGATAAAAACAACGGGGTCAGACATAAGTCTGAGTGAGCCCTATAACCTTAACAATACAATCATTAAAGTAATTAGGGTATGATATAAACCTGGTACGGTACGACTGGGATAAATGACTACACTAAGTAGCCAACTAGACTTAGGATAAACTAAGATAACGGTAAAGATGCGCCTATCCACCCAAGGATGAATACTACACTGCACCACACCAGATCTACCCACCCAAGGATAATTCCTACATTGCACCACACCAGATCTACCCACCCAAGGGTAATTCCTACTTAAAGGTTGATCCCACTAAGTGTACTTAGTAATTTTAATAGTAGTTTCGTGTACCCCTAGCTGACTACAGAGGTGCCGTCTGCCCCTATCTCCACTAGGTGTACCCACAACTTAGTAATTTTAATAGTAGTCTCTTGTACCCCTAGCTGACTACATAGGTGCCGTATGCCCCTATCTCCACTAGGTGTACCTGCTACTTCCCAAGCGATCGGCTCCCTACCGTAGATACCCGTGCTGGCCCCACAGTGGGGTGTATCACTCCCCAAAGTGGCAACCCGATACTACCAATGGTGCACGGCTTATATCTACACGATGCAACAACGTCTTACCTACCAGCCCGGGTCCACACACACATATGAAACCCGTTGGACTCGCGTTGCCACCGCTACCCCGTTTTGGCCTCTTATAGTCAAGCCCAGTACGCGTGTCCCGTCCTCGACATGGGTCGAGCCCAATAAGATACATATGGGTTACTGGTTGAAATGGGCCCCCACAAGCTACTACTTAAGCTTGTCATTTTATCTAGTGCATCCCACTTAACCCCTTTTTCATAATCATGCCCACTTACATGTTAAGGTTTGGTTAAGTCATCTAATCATGTTTCAATTGCCACTCAAGGCACCCCCTAGATTTCTACATGCCACCCAAGGCACCCACTTGATTTCCACATGCCACCCAAGGCACCCACTTAACCCTTTAATCATGTTTAGTTACATGTTCCACTTTGGTTAAGTATTCTAGTCGTATTCTCTATTGCCACCCAAGGCAACCCACTAGATTTCTCCACATGCCACCCAAGGCACCCACTTAACCCTTTAATCATGTTTAATTACATGTCCCACTTTGGTTAAGTATTCTAATCTTATCTTCTATTGCCACCCAAGGCAACCACTAGATTTCCTCATGCCACCCAAGGCACCCACTTAACCCTTTAATCATGTTTAATTACATGTTCCACTTTGGTTAAGTATTCTAATCGTATTTTCTATTGCCACCCAAGGCAACCACTAGATTTTCTCATGCCACCCAAGGCACTTACTTAATCTCCACATGCCACCCAAGGCACCCACTTAACCATTCATGCCCCACTACATGCTTATCTGGTTAAGTGTTTCTTAATTGATTAAGAACGTAACCGTTGTAAAGACCTCTCACATTAGACTATCTTTTATGGCAGCTGGATTTGTCGGTTGGGTCCGGGCAGCCTTACGCCATAACCGAGTCTAACCTCGTGTCTATACACTTGTCACGTATTTAGTTTGTGCCTAAGACCTCTCACATTGGGCCAATCATTTGTAGCCGCTGGATATGCCGGTCGGTTCCGGGCAGTCTTATACTACAAAAGGGTCCAACCTCGTGTCTTAGTTGATTAATTACACCTAATTAATCACCCCCATAATTTGTATTAATTATCCCTAATTAATTACAAATTTAACGATGTACATAATTGACTTAATTATGTCCATCCACCTTATGGTATGCATAATCATACCAACTTCACACCATTTCATTAACATGTATATTAACCCCATCGTTCCCCACGTAATTCGCGAACATGACATAAAAGGGAAGATTCATCACAAATACAATGGGTTCAACTTGCATAACATTAGCATCAACATGGGTTTTAAAGGGGTCAACATGCATATAGCATCAAACCCAACTAGCATAAATAATCAACCCAAACTTGCATGAATCACATATGTCATAAAGAGATTAACTTGCATAAGTTACTTATGTCATACAAAGGGGTAAACTTGCATATGTATGTATGACATACAAAGGTGTAAACTTGCATATGTATGTATGACATACAAAGGTGTAAACTTGCACATGTTACTTGCATAAAATCAAACACCAAACTTGCATAACATGTCATGTATGAACTTGCATATAATCATACACCAAACTTGCATATCATATATGAACTTGCATATAATCAAACACCAACTTGCATATAATGTCATGTATGAACTTGCATATAATCATACACCAAACTTGCATATCATAGTGTCATAATGGATCAATGTTTATCATAGTGATTTGCATAACTAGCATCATGAACACATAGCCTAACACTTGCATAACTTGCATAACATCATGATCATATATCATATGACTTGCATAACTTGCATAACATCATGGACATGTAGCATATGACTTGCATAACTTGCATAACATCATGATCACTTAGCATATGACTTGCATAACTTGCGTAACATCATTAACACATAGCATATGACATGCATAACATGCATAACATCATTAACACATAGCATATGACATGCATAACATGCATAACATCATTAACACATAGCATATAACATGCATAACATCATTAACACATAGCATATAACTTGCATAACATGCATTGATCCACATTCATAGCCATAACCTCATTATATCCTATCATAATCATTTCAACAATTGGTCATTAAGGCTATAGAAAACTCACAACTTGTTAATTAGCACTCCTAAGAAGAATATTAAGTTGCTAGAGTTGATTAGAGATTGATTTGAGAAGCTATCTTCCTCTTTAGATTGATGGAGGCTCCTTCAAGATGCATTTTGACGGCATAACGGTGTTGTATCGATTTTTAGTATGAATTAGGGTAGTCTTAGGGTGTATTTATAGATTAGTTAGGTGTTTTAGGCCCTTAGATTAACCCTAAATCAGATTAGAGCCGTCAGATCACGTCCTAGCCACCAAAACACAGCCCAAAAGCCAAACAGGTGCACCTAGGTCACCTGGTCTCGACCAGGGAGGTCGACCCCCAGGTCGACCCTAGGGTCGATTCCCCAGTCGACCTGGTGGGCAGGTCGACTCCCCAATCGACCCCAGGTCGACCCTGGGTCTGGCGGGAATTTTCCCGCCACTTCTGAAATTTGAAATTTCTGTTTTAAAATATGTTTTTAAATTTCTGAAAACTTCTTTGGGCCTTATCAGGGTCATACGGACTCCGATTTTCGAAAACTTGGACTCTATTTCGCGTATTTTTCCGAGGCGAACGCAATGGAATAGCCCGTTTCCCCTAATTCAGATTTTAAAGTTTAATTCTGCCCTGTTTTATATTATAGCAAGTTATTCAACATACGTGGTGTTACAGAAGCTCTATATATTTTGGCCATGGCTGCCAATGAAGGATCTTCATCTTCTTCAATAAAAATCAGTGGATTCAGAAAGCATTATTCATTGTAATTGAAGGCTTGAGTGTCTATGCTCATTGTAATTGTAATTTTTGAATGAATTGAGAAATTATGAAATGGATATAGGCTCGTTAATGCTGAACCATAATCTCGTGCCTCTGTTTGATTTTCTGTGTTTTAGATCATTACTCTTCACAAATCCTAGACAATTGGGTGTTAGTGCCATTTTTTAGTCTAACACTAGTCATAGGGGATTTCAATAATGCTCTTAACCCGATAGATAAAAATGGAGGTTTGCTAATCCCTTTCACCTACTCAAAGAGCTTTAAAAACTGTTTTTACAATTGTGTGGTTTAGTTGAATCCTACATGAAAGGATGTAAATATATGTGACAACGTAGAGGAATTACAACACACATGGACAGGTGTTAGTTAATTACAAACTCATGTCTATGTTTCCCCAACTTAATGTTGTTACGCTTCTGACATCAGTGAGTGACCATACACCTATTCTAATCACTCCCAAGAAATGTCAGACTATTCAAAAAGGTACACCATTCAGATATGTTAACTACTGGTGCTACGTTTTCAGATATAACTAATGCATTCTCGACAGAAATGCTATGGAAACATAGGGGAGTATCAGCTGCAGTTTTATCTACAAGCGACAGGCTATTAAGCGTAATCTCAAGAAGTGGAATCAACTAAGGGCTAAAGACAATGATGTAAACAAGCTACCAGAGGAGTTCAACACTGCATTCCATGATATTGATCAGGGTCCTGAAGATAACATACTGTTTGACATCACGTGTACTAAATGCTTGGAGCTTAATCAGCAGATGGAAACACAGCTTCAATTTCTAAAGCAACAAAGTAAGGTGCTGTGGATGCAACAAGGTGGCATAAATACCAAATTATTTTATGAAAAAATGTATATGCGACAACACTGGAACAAAATTCAAGCGCTGTTAGATAAACATGACAATTATATGTAAGATCCTAATTGAAATACCCCATGCCCCTTAACATTCCCCAAAATAAGTTTATATCAAGAAATGTGAAGCATTATAGATATAAGGATAAAAATATACATCACATAGACTTAGATCCACAAGACATAAATAATTAAACACAATAAAAATAAATTATTCAAAACAGCGACATTACATTTATTCAAAACCTATTGTCTTAAACTAGAAATACCAATTGTCTCGTGAAAAGAAAATAAATCTCAGTCATATAGTACAACTAGTATCCCTCAATAAGTCATCTATACAACCAATCCATGGAATAAGATAAAATAATAATGAGAATACATCTGCTACAAAGCTAAGTTGTCAAGATAAAACTACTAAACAATCCACACTAAGCACTTTCACCCTGCGAGCCTTGGGGGAAGAGAAGAGGAAGAAGAAAGAAGAGTAGGTCATACATAAAGTCCGGTGAGTTGTATGAATACTAACACAATTGTCAAGTAAAGGATAAAGACAAAATAGTGGTTCTAGTGTCAGATTGTGTAAGTGTTTGTGCACAACTATTATGTAAATATATATATATATATATATATATATATATATATATATATGAAAGATGTGCAAGGATTCAAATAAGGTCGATTGTCATCTCATTCAATAAAATTTGATTGTTTGCACTTAAGCTATTTTAGAACATAATATTGTTGTGATTTGTGATATACAATCACATGTATTCTAAAGAGGACGTGTTTTGATGAGTGCTTTATAACGGAGAAGATGGTGTGTGAATTGGAGTTGAGAGGAAGAGGCAAGTTTCCTGTTTTTGACCGGTTATTTTAGGAATATTGAGGAAGAGGCAATTTTCTTGTATTTGTCCGGTTATTTTAGGAATATTAAGGAAGAGGCAAGTTTCATGTTTTTTGACTGGTTATTTTAGGAATATATTCCTTAAATATATTCTGAGGGGCAAATTGAATATTTTGCCTAGGCCTTCTATTCTCCTATAAAAGCAGCATCTATGTTTGGATTATATCATGGGATTGAGACCGAAATAGTTGATCCTAGTGTTTTCCGTCCTTGTTCATTGTTCTCCTTCTCTAACAAAAGTTGTAGTCATCTAGATATTCTTTCCCTTTCTCAATAAGGTTATTGATTCAGTTATAGTTTGTTTACTTTTGGTTTTTGATCCATTTACTGTAAACAAAACTAAGTTTTGTGAATCAATAAAGAGGGTGGTTGAGTGGAATATCTTGTATTTGTGCGTGTAATTCATATTTGTGTTATTTTTCCATTGAATCATCTTTACGTAATTGGGTGAATAAGATCCTGGTTGCTTCCGCAAAGGTGTAATTTTCCTAACAATTGGTATAATAGCTATATCATCGTAAAGCTTAGAGTGATTTTGGATTGGAAAATTTGATTTTTATTATGTGGATATGATGGCGTTTCCGAAGATGATTATTTTTAGTGGAAGAAATTAAGGAATTTGGAAGCCTAAGATGGAGTAGTGCTTTACCTTAATGATATTCATGATCTGATTGGTGGAGATGGGAAGAAATCCTTGGACGTGTATGAGGAATAATTGCAGAAGATGGATAAGAAGGCGATTGCCTTGATTCAGCAGTACCTTGACGATTTGATATTCTATCATGTGGCGAAGGATTTATAGGACAAGTTGGTATCTTTGTATGAGTCGAGGAAAGCTCTAAGTATGGCTTTTCTGGTTCGAAACTTGGTGCAACTTCGATTGGATGAGGAGAATTCTATTGCAGAGCATTTGAACGAATTTCAAGATATGATCAATCAATTGGCAAATTTAAAGGTCAATTTTGATGATGAATTGCAAACTCTTGTGTTGATGAGTTCACTTTCAAAAAGTTGGGAGACTTTGGTTGTTTCATTGAGTTGTTCCAATGCTGATGGAAGTATCTCTTTGGAAATGGTATGAAGCAGCCTTTTGAATGAGAAACTAAGGAAAAAAGGGTTGGGTTTGAAATCAGTTCACGGTGAGGCTATGGTAGCTAAAGACTCAAGAAAAGATACAAGATAGAAGAAGAAGAGAGCTAATGGTGAAGGTGCTATCACTTGCCATCATTGTGGTAGGAAGGTCATATATGCATAAATTGTTATGCTTATCAGAGAATAAGAAGAAAGCTACGGATGGTGGCATTAGTAATGATGCACAGTAAGGTTTTGCTGAAGGTTTTATTTGTGATGCTTCTTGTGATGTCCTGTTTAGTGAAGCTAATCCTTAGAAGATGAAAATGGGAGCTAGTTTTCACATTTATAAGGATGTAAAGTATTTTTCTTCTTATGAGAAGAATGTCGACGTGATTAGAATGACCAATGGAGTAGAGCTACCAGTTATGGTATTGGATTTATCCAGTTTCGCAAGCATGATGGTGTGGCAAGGGAAGTCTCTGGAGTTAGGCATGTACCCGCTAGTTCGCACAATCTTATTTCTCTCGGTCAGTTGGATCGCAGGGTTGCACTTATGATACTCAAGGTGGAGTTTTGAGAGTGAGGAAGGGTGGTCGTGTTATGATGAGAGGAGTATTAGAGGGAGGAAACAATAGAATTAGGCTTATAACTTAACATTAGTTCAATTTTACAGTAAGCCAAATTGTTTGTCTATCAACATAGAGCAAAATCCATAGAATAGCTAATCACAAGGCCACTATAGAATAATGCTGTGACACCCCACGTCCGTTAATGTCACTTACTAAAGGAATGCATTAACTTTCGTGAAGTGTTATAGGTAAATAAGAACATAATATCACAAGACAGACATGTAAAATAACAGCAGAATTAAAAACTTTATTTAAATCATAACATCATGGTCCCAAATGCAGAGTTTACATCATAGGTTTGAAGTAACCAATTACATGTTAAATAATCTGTCTTGCCAAAAATATCAGAGTACAAAATCATAAACCATATTTCCTAAGCAAAGCCATAAGAGAGTTGACAATAAGTCAAAGTTGTACATCCATATCCAAAACCCAAGCCAAGCTGAAAGAATCCAAATCAACTCTAAGCACTTCCACCCTGAGAACCTGGGGGGAAACGGAAGAGAGAGAAGATGAAACAAAAAGGGTCAGACAAAAAGTCTGGCAAGTCCAGTTACTTTTAAATATAAATATATAAAAGTATCATGGCAAGTATATAAAAACTGGAAGAACAAGATAACAATAGCAAGGACAATTGTGAACTGAATAAAATAAGTTTGGACATAATATATTGCGCTTCTTGAATACATTTCTCTGCACCGCGCAGATACTAGTATATCAGAAGTAGAATGATCCATACTAATACTGTTCCATTACATTTTCTTGATTATTAGGTTACTTGGGTTAATCGCACTAAAGACTTATATGCGCATCGTACCCATTTACTTTCCCATGGATTCACCTAATGCAATGTATGTAGCTATCTCTCAATGTCAAGATACACCCCATGATAACCCACTCGCATGGTCTCCACTTAAATGAACGCAGTCCCTTATCCTATGCCGGAGTGACATACGTATCCCTATATAACAATGTTACGTTCCGCATAGTTCTGTCATTAATATGCTATGTAAGCGTATGGACTGCCACCATCGATCGACTCAGATTCCATATCGGAATGATGCCCTCTAGTCTACGATACACCACCCAGAGTAGATGTACATGTATCTAGACTATCCCACGTATGTACTGTAATTGTAGCTCGATGTCTCAATCGCACGTCCTCTAATGTGCACTGAATTCCGTGGCAGGGCTAAACAAGAAACATGGAACTCGGTCGGGAGCTTTTCCATATCTGTATAGGCCCAACTTTAAAAAGCCTCTATATACAGATATACCTAGGGTCTGTTTTCGTGGTGGCTATGGCCCTACCTCGTCCCCTCCCTTAACTAGTAAAGACTACAGAGCTAAGCAACCGCCCCTAAAAAACAATCTAAACATCCATGTGGTGTCTCCGCTCAACCCCGTACCTCTATAGTGAAAGGTGAAATGATATCTTGGGGTTAGCTTTAGTCTTTTCGCATCCCGCTGGCTGCCGATGACGGATGTTCGACGGTCTACTATCCTTGTTGGTCATGACCCACTCTACCTCCTCATGAGGAAATCGCCGAACCACCCTTGTGTCACCTCGTCACAGCATTCTGACTGCATAGCTACATCTGCAGTCAAGGCCCACCCACCAAGTATTTACACGCAGACCCAACCCCTGCGAGTATAGCCTAAGACATCAGTCACTGCACAGAGGACAAATAGGAGAACCTTGCGTACTTCAGGAAGCCGCATGCTTCCCCTTCTAGTCCCTTAGAGCCATCAAACAATCAGATGAATGTGCGCTCCCTTCGTGCCTTATAACACCTCGATGATCTACTCCGTTGGGTTATTCACCCTCAACCGTACGGACTGGTCCAAGCTCCTTTCCTTAATATGTTGTTGGACCCTATGTCTAAACATTCTTTTACGCACTTGCTTCTCCTCATCAGGTTTCCAGGTAACTTGGTTATTCCAATTCATATTGAATTCTTATCCAAACTACCAAGTTTCTCTTGCTTATTAATTTCAGTCATACAACTTAATTCGTTTAAGTTTATTAATAAGCTTACAACATGTTATTCTCTAGATTGTGGCCTAAGGTCTGTAATCCACAATCTATTTTATATTCTAGCTTGGTTACATCATTACAATAATATTTTTTTACTTAATGTATAATTAAGTACGTCTAATTTTATATGTTTCCTTTTTAACATGTCAGTCATTATTTATGATTAAATAGAACTTATCTTATAAATTTTCCTCATTCTTTCTCATTTAATCATAATTCCATTTTTCATTGTTATTACAACTTATCATTGTTTACTTATTAACTTAGTTCTATTAACTAAGGCCCATTAATAAGTTTCTCTACCCATTTATTATAACATATGTTATAATTTTCTATTGTCCCTAGGACAAGCCTAAACATGTTATTCACATCAGCGGGTTCTAGACTTCTAGATTACTTAATTTATAATTAAGTATCTCTTATCTTATTACACAGGTTGTCTCTTTTCCTTACAAGTTATGCTTACCCTAAGCGGTGTCCTTTAATTCCATACCTTTTTTATTTCTACCGGTTATGTATACCACTAGGTGTCTTTAGTTACATAACCATATTAGGTTATGTACGTGGGCCTATATGTAAATATTACCCACCCCTTCTAATTTACTTAACCCACCCACTACCCATCCACTTTTACTTAACCCTAATTTAAGTTCATAATCATACAATCCTTATGGATTAAATTAGGTTAAGTAGTCTGATTCATTACCATGTCCAATTATGGTTATAATGGGCTTGACCTCCCACATTAGGCCTACAACATGTGGATGCGGGATATGTCGGTCGAGTCCGGGCATTCTTATTCCACATTTGGGCCTAACCTCATGTCTTAGCCTGATTCGTATCCATGTACTTAGACCTCCCACATTAGGTTCAACATTAGTGGCTGCGGGATATGCCGGTCGGGTCCGGGCAAACTTCCACCACTAATGTAACCTAACCTCGTGTCATAAGTACAATTACAATTCCTAATTGTAATAACTAAACATTCCATTTTTATTCAAATCTACCTATGTCATTATAGGTAATTATTCTATGTTTTCCCCATTTGAATTATGTCTAATTCATTATTTAAATTATAGACCTTTATGCCTCTTTTTAATTCACCCTTTAATTGTATACCATATGCCCCTTATCATAAATTAAGGCACACATATATAAATATATATATACATATATACATATATATATATATATATATTTCACAAACACAAACCCACATATTTTCCAACTTATGCCCCAAGTCCATACTCACCCTTTTCAATGCAAGTTATACCCAAATCCAACTTCACATAATTTATGCCAAAAATTCGTATTCACATATGTTCAAATTCACGTCCCAAATCAACATTTAGACATGGACATTTTATACCTAATTCCATATTTACATATATTCCAATGCGTGCCTAAATTCATATTGTCCAACAAGACATATGTCCCCAAACCCATCTTCGTTTATTTCCAATTTTATGCCTAAATTTAGATCCATATTTTTCAATATCAATTTCGTCCCAAATTATGCCTTTCCCAATTATTCCCAATTTCGCACGTTCGCATTTTCAGCGTTAGGCCTAGGCTCGAAGTTAGCCTGGCTATATGAAAATAAAAAGGGAAAAGAGTGACATAAGAGAATCAGAACATGCATAATAACGAATCAATTACATAACGATAAATATAGGCATAAAAATTGAATGAACATATTATGACAAGGTCAGACTTGGTGATGATATAAACATATATGAATAGATCAAAGGAATAAGTCATAATAGAACTGATTAGGCACCAATTCAAGATCCAATTTTTATATACATATCATGATCATTGTTTAAATGTTTAGATCTAAAAGCAACATGAACTCATAGTGAATTTGCTGCGAAGAACATGTTGAATAAGTTTTTGTAGCCATCGTTTAATTTGTTGTAGCAATCTTCGAATATGTATAATCTTCTTTGAATTGATTTAGAAGAAGAAATGGAAGAAGACCATTTTTATTTCCATCGCAGCAGAGCTTCGCCGTCACCATTTTTTTCAATGAACAAAACCTAGGTTTAGGGTTCCTTATATAGGAGTAGCGGAGCAACTAAGGCCATCATATCGGACAAGAAACCATCAAAATCATCCACGTCAGAAGAAGCTTCTAGAGCCACCGGTGGGTCGACCCCCAGCCTTTTCGTGATTCGCGCGCAGGATTTCTGGTTTTGCTGGTTTTGAATTTTTTTGAATTTATATACATATATATATCTTCCTTATATGCATACAAACTTCAAACCTTAATAACTTCTTCATACAGTGTCCGATTTACGCAAACCAAATGTCTATCTTGACCAGAATTATGAGACGGACGCAGTGGCACGGTCCGTTTTACTTAATTATGAATATTTAATTAATTTTTCCTTAATTCATTGTGAGTAGTGTATTTCACACTAATTATTCTTTAATTCATCATCTTTAGTGTTGTTTAAAATTTCGGGGTGTTACATTCTCCCCTACTCAAAGGATTTCGTACCCGAAATCTCTAAGTTAAGGAGAACGTATATCAAATCATCCAACAATCATACATCCATCCTGCAATCGCAGGCATCCATTATCCTTAAGGAATTTCTAATGCTTTTATGAACATATGCAATAGTGTGTATATATGTCCGTAAACTATGTGAAATCAGACGGTCTACTAATTCAGTTGACCACCTTAATGCAATGTATGTTTGTGCCATGTAACCAAAATGTATGCAAATCATCCTAATCCATGTAAGTTTTATATATGTGCACATTCATCCATCCAAATGCAACATCAATGTAACGATAATCCATAAAAATTTAAAACTGTACACACATCAATATGCAATATGTAAGTGATTGAGCCGATCTAGTGCCTGTTGTGTGTGTATAAGCATTCACGAGCAATCACTAGCAACCACTTGCATCCATCAAACATAACATGTCTCAAACACATGTTTACATTCATTAGTTTTCTACCTAAAGACTTGATCAATAGGAGATACTCAAACGATAGATACAAATATTAATTTGAAGCTTGGAAAAAGAAGCTAAGGACATATTCTCCAAAAGGAAAGGATATTTAGCACGAATCTTGTATTCAGCCTCCCAAGTAGCATTCTCGCGGCCCTTTCCCCATTGCACTCTTACTAGCTTCACTTCTTGGTTGCATAATTTCTTAACCTACGATCTAAGTAATCAAGTCGTAATTCATCCTATCATTGCTTCCTTCTTTACTTTAACTTCCTCTCGCAAGTTTGGCTCCACTATCTCGAACTCTACAACTTTTACCGCCGCTTGGATGAATAGTCATCTTAGTATGATGGGCTTCCTTAAGGGCTGTCTTCAATAGGTTTCCCATCCCGATTCACCTATCAAACCTCTTCTCAAGTTGCTTCCCTACTTGCTTATCAAGTTCCCTCTTTTCTTTTAGGAGTCACATGTCGCAAATCATCAATAAATATATCAAGAGGTTCTAGGGACAAAGCATGACAGACCCTTTTGGGGTCCTAAGAAATCTCGAAAGTCTTTCCATGGCAAGTCAGAAGCCTAATGACCTTCCTCTCACAAAATAGGATGGCTCCATATATGGTTAACCAATCCATCCTAGAATCAAACCGTATCTTATGAAATCAAGAACATATGCGTCGTAACCAATCTCGACGCATAACACAGAGATTCTCAAACCACGACAAATCATTGATAAATGAGGCGTACCTCCACTGGGGTTCGATGCAATAACGGGATCCAAAACCATAATAGTATATAGGTGCAGAGACTCAACTAAAAGATCATTTACAAAAGAATACGAAGCTAGAGAAAGAATCCTAACTGGATGATCAGAAATAGAAATCAATCCCTCGATGGAAACTTTCCTACCCTTATCATGTCCACCAGCTATGAGAACATTAGCTTGCCCCCTAGAAGTTCCTGCCCTCTGGCCTTGTCTTTGTCTCTTCGGGCACTCCTTAATGAGGTGTCCTGCCTTACCAAAGTGGTAATAAACGCCTTTTCTCTTTTCTTCTTTTATTTATATTCCCTTCTTAAGCCACCATTTTCTTTCATCTTTGGGTTGTGCTCCTTAGCCCCAATTCCCTTATTCCTTTTTTTACTATCCTTGTGCAACGTGATAAAAAGTCTCTCGAAAGCTTCCTCCATCGCACGAAAATCCTTACGAGGCTTGAGTGAAATAAGATGCAGGTGAATCCACTGTGGCTAAAGATGGAGGTTGAGCACTTCTTTGCCCTTCGACATGTACCGTAGTTTTAGCATGCCTATGGAACCATGCCAAAATAGGGATAGCCTTTCGAGAGGAAACGGTTCCCTGATCAAAAAGGAAAAGAAATCAAGCAGAGAATCGAGAGATATTTACGGCTTTGGGAAATATGATTTTCAAAAACAGACTTTTTATTTTAAAATACTTTGTTTTTGAGACCTTTCTAAAAACCATTTCAAAATACTTTATCCGATCTTATAACCATATGCTCTGATACTAAATGTGACACCCCACGTCTGTTAATGTCACTCACTAAGGGAGCGCATTAACTTTCATGAAGCGTTATAGGTAAATAAGAAAGTAATATCACAAGACAGACATGTAAATTAGCAGTAGAATTAAAAACTTTATTTAAATTATAACATCATGGTCCCAAATACTGAGTTTACATCATAGGTTTGTAATAACCAGTTACATATTTATTAATCTGTCCTGCCAAAAATATCAGAGTACAAAAGCATTAACCATATTTCCCAAGCAAAGCCATAAGAGAGTTGACAATAAGTCAAAGTTGTACATCCATATCCAAAACCCAAGCAAAGCTGAAAGAATCCAAATCTAAGCACTTCCACCCTTAGAACCTGGGGGGAAACGAAAGAGAGAGAAGAGGAAACAAAAAGGGCCAGCCAAAAAGTCTGGCGAGTCCAGTTACTTTTAAATATAAATAAATAAAAGTATCATGGCAAGTATATAAAAACTAGAAGAACAAGATAACAATAGCAAGGACAAGTTTGAACTGAACAAAATAAGTTTGGACAAAATATATTGCGCTTCTAGAATACATTTCTCTGCACCGCGCAGATACTAGTATATCAGAAGTAGAATGATCCCTACTAATAACGTTCCATTACATTTTCTTGATTATTAGGTTACTTGGGTTAATCGGACTCAGGACTTATACTCGCATCGTACCCATTTACTTTCACATGGATTCACCTAATGCAATATATGTAGCTATCTCTCAATGTTGAGATACACCCCATGGTAACCCACTCTTATGTTCTCCACCGAAATGAACGCAGTCCCCCATCCTACGCCGAAGTGACGTACAGATCCCTATATAACAATGTTACGTTCCACATAGATCTATCATTACTATGCTATGTAAGCGTATGGACTACCACCATCGATCGAATCAGATTCCGTATCGTAATAATGCCTTCTAGTCTACGATACACCACCCAGAGTAGATGTACATGTATCTAGACTGTCCCGCGTATGTAATGTAATTGTAGCTTGATGCCTCAATCGCACGTCTTCTAATGTGCACCGAGTTCCACGGTAGGGCTAATCAAGAAACACGGAACTCGGTCAGGAGCTTTTCCATATCTGTATAGGCCCGACTTTAAAAAGCCTCTATATACAGATATACTTAGAGTCTGTTTTCGTGGTGGCTATGGCCCTACCTCATCCCCTCCCTCAACTAGTAAAGACTACGGAGCTAAGAGACCGCCCTTAAAACAACCAATCTAAACACCCATGTGGCATCTCCCCTCAACCTCGTACCTCGATAGTGAAAGGTGGAATGATATCTTGGGGTTAGCTCAAGTCTTTCCGCATCCCACTGGCTGTCGATGACAGATGTCCGACGGTCTACTGTCCTTGTTGGTCGTGACCCATTCTACCTCCTTGTGAGGCAACCGCCGAACCATCCTTGTGTCACCACGTCACAACATTCTGACTGCATAGCTACATCTGCAGTCAAGGCCCACCCACCTAGTAGTTACGTGTAGACCCAACCCCTGCGAGTACAGCCTAAGACTTCTGTCACCGCACAGAGGACTACTAGGAGCACCTTACGTACTTCAGGAAGCCGCGTGCTTCCCCTTCCAGTCCCTTGAAGCCATCAAACAATCAGATGAATGTGTTCTCCCTTCTGCCTTATAACACCTCGATGATCTACCCCGTTGGGTTATTCACCCTCAACCGTACGGAGTGGGCCAAGCGCCTTTCTTTAATATGTTTTTAGACCCTATGTCTAAACATTCTTTTACGCGCTTGCTTCTCCTTATCCGGTTTCCAGTTGATTTGGTTATTCCAATTCATACTGAATTCTTATCCAAACTACCAAGTTTCTCTTGCTTATTAATTTCAGCCATACAACTTAATTCATTTAAGATTATTAATAAGCTTACAACTTGTTGTTCTCTACATTGCGACCCAAGGTCTGTAATCCACAATCTATTTTGTATTCTTGCTTGGTTACATCATTACAATAACATGTTATTACTTAATGTATAATTAAGTACGTCTCATTTTACATGTTTCCTTTTTTAACATGTCAGTCATTATTTATGATTAAATATAACTTATCTTATAGGTTTTCCTTATTCTTTCTCATTTAATCATAATTCCATTTTTCATTGTTATTACAACTTATCGTTGTTTACTTACTAACCTAGTTCTATTAACTATGGCCCGTTAATAAGTTTCTCTACCCATTTATTATAACTTATGTTATAATTTCCCCTTGTCCCTAGGACAAGCCTAAACATGTTATTCACATCAGCGGGTTCCTGACTTCTAGATTCCGAAATTTATAATTAAGTACCTCTTATCTTATTACACAGGTTGTCTCTTTTCCTTACAAGTTATGATTACCCTAAGCGGTGTCCTTTAATTCCATAATTTCATTATTTCTACCGGTTATGTGTATCACTAGGTGTCTTTAATTACATAACCATATTGGGTTAAGTTCGTGGGCCTATATATAAATATTACCCACCCTCTCTAATTTACTTAACCCACTCACTACCCATCCAATTTTACTTAACCCTAACTTAAGTTCATAATCATACAATCCTTATGGATTAAATTAGGTTAAGTAGTCCGATTCATTACCATGTCCAATTATGGTTATAATGGGCTAGACCTCCCACATTAGGCCTACAACATGTGGATGCTGGATATGCCGGTCGGGTCCGAGCAGTTTTATTCCACAGTTGGGTCTAACCTCGTGTTTTAGCCCGATTCGTATCTACGTACTTAGACCTCCCACATTAGTTTCAACATTAGTGCCTGCTATATATGCCGGTCGGGTCTGGGCAGACTTCCACCACTAATGTAACCTAACCTCATGTCATAAGTAAAATTACAATTCCTAATTGTAATTACTAAACATTCCATTTTTATTCAAATCTACCTATGTCATTATAGGTAATTATTCTATGTTTTGCCCATTTAAATTATGTCTAATTCACTATTCAAATTATAGACCTGTATGCCTCTTTTTAATTCACCTTTTAATTATGCACCATATGCCCCTTATCATAAATTAAGGCATATATATGTATGTGTGTGTGTGTATATATATATTGCACAAACCCAAACCCACATATTTCCCAACTTATGCCCCAAGTCCATATTCACCCCCTTTCAATGCAAGTTATACCCAAATCCAACTTCACATAATTTATGTCAAAAATTCATATTCACATATGTTGAAATTTACGTCCCAAATCAATATTTAGACATGTCCATTTAATACCCAATTCTGTATTTACATATATTCCAATGCATGCCTAAATTCATATTCTCCAACAAGACATATGCCCCCAAACCCATCTTTGTATATTTCCAATTTTATGCCCAAATTTAGATCCACATTTTCCAATATCAATTTCATCCCAAATTATGCCTTTCCCAATTATTCCCAATTTCGCTTGTTCGCATTTTCAGCATTAGGCCTACGCTCAAAGGTAGCCTGGCTATATAAAAATAAAAAGGGAAAAGAGGGAGAGAAGTGAATCGAAACAGGCATAATAACGAATCAATTACATAAAGATACAAATAGGCATAAAAACAGAATGAACATATTATGACAAGGTTAGACTTGGTGACGACATAAACATGTATGAACAGATCAGAGGAATAAGTCAAAATAGAACTGATTAGGCACTGAATCAAGATCCAATGTTTATATACATATCATGATCATTATTTAAATGTTTAGATCTAAAAGCAACATGAACTCACAGTGAATTTGCTGCGAAGAACATGTTGAATAAGTTGTTATAGCCTTCGTTTAATTATTTGTAGCAATCTTCGAATATGTATAATCTTCTTTGAATTGATTTAGATGAAGAAGAGGAAGAAGAACCATTTTAATTTCCATCGAAGCATAGCTTCGCTGTCACCATTTTTTTCAACGAACAAAACCTAGGTTTAGGGTTCCTTATATAGGAGTAGTGGAGCAACCAAGGCCATCAGATCGGACCAGAAACCATCGAAATCGTTCACATCAGAAGAAGCTTCTGGAGCCACGAGTGGGTCGACCCCCCTCAGGTGGGTCGACCCTAAGTCGACCCCCCTTTAGGGATGTCGACCCCCATGAGCCTGGGTCGACCCAGCTGGGTCTCAAGTCAACCTCATATGTTCAGCCTTTTCGTGATTCGCGCGCTGGATTTCTGGTTTTGCTGATTTTGAACATTTTTGAATTTATATACATGTATATCTTCCTTATATGCATACGAACTTCAAACCTTAATAACTTCTTCATACAGTGTCCGATTTTTGCAAACCAAATGTCTATCTTGACCAGAATTTCGAGACGGACGCAATGGTGCAGTCTGTTTTACTTAGTTCTGCATATTTTATTAAGTTTTCCTTAATTCATTGTGAATAGTGTATTTCACACTAATTATTCTTTAATTCATCATCTTTAATGTTATTTAAAATTTCGAGGTGTTATAAATGCCTAAGCATAAGGCCACCATAGAATCATCGAATAACCATAGATTTAGACTTATAAATGTAACATCATTTTGAGTTTAATTTCATTACACCTATTTTATTCTTTTACAACTTCATGTCATATTCATATCTGCAAATAAACGATGTTTTTTATCATGATTCTTTGTGTTTGTACAATCTATCATATTTATGCAAACATGTTACAGTCCATTTTTCTATCATAACCTATGCCATAGCTAATTTACAGGTCTTATCAAGTCTACTTATTTTCATTTCAATGTTCCCTTTTGTTACAGTTTAACAATTTATCTCAATTAAGCCTTAACTAGTCCAATCATCTTTCTTTTATAATTCCATTTGAATAAACTTTTACAACGCGTGCAAAATAAAAAAAAGGGGGCTAATTAATTATATAAAATTAGGCATCTAAATCTATGACTAAGTCAGTTGTATACATAGGCGAATATGCATCTTTAGGCACAAACATAATAAATTGTAAAATCAGATATAGAAAGGGGAAAGAAGACTAAGAAAACATTCTTACATTATTTTAACAAATAATTAACTAAAACTGTAAGAAAGAAGACAAAAAAACTATAAAATAACTTATAGAAAAGAATATTTATGGAAAGCTATAACTTAACGAGAAATTAAAAAACTATAAGAACTATAAATAAAACATTAAATTAAATCTATAACTATTACTAGGCCTATTTTCCTAAATAGAACAAGATTCTAAATAAATATAAAAACTCACCAGAAAATCCTCCCTCGTGGCCCCGGTAGAACCTACCTCTGGAATATAAAATTAAAAAGAGACATATTTTTATTTATAATATCGGTTCCCCTAATAAGTCAATTAAGGTGGCTTGTCTCCAAATAGAAAATTAGCCTATGCGAGGAAGATATGTATTGTGAAGAATGGATCGATGGGGGCAGGTTTATTTATAGGTGGCTAAAAGATCCTAGGCCATTAGATTTAGAATTTAAATCTGAAACAACCATGTCCTCGAACTAATCAGGAGTTATTATGTTAGCTTAAAATTTAAAATAGGAGAACCCGAAATTTACATGTTGAACAAATCACACTGTTGATTTTTCATCCGTTCATTTTGACTACGTACCAAGCACGTGAACGTGCCTAGCCTAAGATGGGTTGAACCACCCATCCATTAGGTCGACACATAGGTCGAACCATTTGTAACCGAGGTCGACCCGTGGGTCGACCTATTGGATGCTGGGTCGTCCCATGCATATATATATATATATATGTTTGAATCCAAAATGGTTCAAACATCAAAGGTGTAAAATCACAGTTCACCAGGCGGTATGCAAAATAAAAATGGGGCTATAAATGCAAATGCAAGTAAAAAGTGGAAAGAAGTAAGTAAGAGCCAAGGGTTTTTTATAGTGGTTCAATCTAGGATAGATCTACATCCACTTTCAAAGTGTTCTTCATTATCATGGAGAAAATTACACATAGCATCATTTCATACATCTCGTTTATAACACTAGATCACTCTTTAGAATGATTCTCCACTTTTTTCTCTCTTTCCACTTTAGATCCCACTTGAATTCGAGAAGGGACGGGTTAGATCTTGTGATTAGATAATTTTCCTTGATTCCCTCATGAAAATGGTGTTAGATCCGTGCTTTAAAGAGGAACAATGGCAATTGGAGATCACTTAGATTGAATTGGAGTGAGAATTCATGGTGTTTGGAGAAGTTGAGATCCACTTGATGTTAAAGGAAGGAGGAGTGAGCTTAGGAAGCCATTAGTGGAGCTTGAGAATCTTTAGCATGGTGGAGAAATGATTTGGACAGCCCTTCGGGGTAGAGGGATCGGTCCCTTGAAGTGTGGTGAAATGGGGTATTTATAGGAGAAGTTTGGACCAAGTGGCGAAGTCGTAATTATGGTGTATGAAGTTTGGATCGAGCGTAAGGATATTTACAAATCTGCCACCGGTCCATGACCGACCCAAACATTCACTTATGTGAACGACCTAAAATAACTTCACTGACCGACCCTACATAACTTCACTGACCGACCCTTCAAATCATTCATATTTCCAACCCAGATGAATTAAGATGGGACCGATCTACTATTTTATTATTGTAGCGGCATCTTCATGGTTTCACATGTGCATTTGCCATTGGTTTTATGTTATGCCATCACGTATATTTTCTACTTACGGGGATTGCGTGTGGGATAATTACACACTTACCATTCTCTTTTTTATATTGTTCCTTTATTTCATGTATTGGCACAATGAAGAAACCATGCTCGACCCCTCAGTTTTGTGATGCTCGACTATCCATGCGTTGCGGAGATGCTTGACCCCTCTTGCACTTTGATGAGCGACCGTGACATGCTCAGTTTCTCCATGCTTTAATGGATGACCTACTTGTATTACACATATGGACACAAGCTAACATACCAATGCATACATGGCTTTTATGATGAGCTGACAATCTTTGGATGTAGAACAAACATAAGCTTGCAGACATTGTTTGAGTTACACCATACTATATCACTTTGCTTGTTCACATAGAGGTGCTCGACCCGTGGAATGGTGGAAAGCATTGGTCTGACGTGGACATACTTCTATGAATGACTTGAGTTGCTAATTATGTCCTCTTTCAACATGGATGCTTACGGTCCAGACAATGATGACATGGTCTACATTATTTTATTGATTCCTATGTGTCCACACTTTGTGTAATATAATGCCACTTTGCTTTGTACAATGTTGTTCCTTTGGAGTAATACTTGGGACCTTTATGTATTGAGTGTTTCTTCTCGTTGCTTTATGTTGGACCCAGATGACAAGGTTGAAATGATCCCTTGCCATGCGTGCTGTGAATAAGTATTAGCCGCACCATGTTTATTACAAACATGTCACTGTGCTTTTGTTTTGAGGCCGACCGGTCACTTAGCCTAGGACTGACCCAATTGTTGAATATACGAACCGACCCATTAACTGAATTCGATCGACCCGGTCTAGTGAGGGTGTCCAAGCCACAATGTTCGATCCACGATGTTCGAGCCACAATGTTCGACCCAGGGTGTTCGAGCCACAGTGTTTGACCCAGGGTGTTGCGTTGTATCAACGAGGTTAACATTTTTCCCTCGAAGCTTGTATTTTTTGCTTGCGAGGAATGCAGGCTTGGAAATGAACATTGCTATTGATATATTTTTGCGTTGAGGTCCAGTTATTGATCTTTGTCTTACTATGTTGAACCATGCTTTGAATTCATATGCTTTATGTCACCTTGTTCTACGAACAAAAACAAGCATTTGCACGATTTTGGACTTATACTCACCATCGATTATCCATATCAATAGCGGATTAATTAAATCATTAAGAAATGAATTATAGCGAAGCTTATTTTGAACTGAATAAAATGTTTGCACAGGAATGTTTTACTCAACGGTTTTAAACTCACTGAAAATCATTTGCATAAACACGATATTCTATTTCGAATTCGCATTAACGCTTAAAATCAACTAATCGACTAAAGCTGACTGTGGATTCCAAACGTTATCGTTTTGATGACTTATATGATGACGTATGATACTTCATATTTGAGAAACACGTATCTATGATTTATTTTCCTCCTTCCTTTTGGAGAAAGCTTGGATACTTTTGCCCCTGGTTCACGAGGTCGTTAACAGCCTTCTTCATGGGAAGTGCTTTGGATTTCATGCCCCTTCTTGGGCAGCTTGGGCTACAATCTAACACTTGTCGTGTCTGAGATTTTCAGATACTACGCAAGTTGATTGGTTAAATACGAACTCCGTCTACAATCCAGCTTGGTTAATTTAGGCATTGGAGACTTTCGTCACTCAATTATACTAATTAATCCAAGTGTTGGTATGTTCAGAAGGAGTGCCCCGAGAGAGGACTTTGGTTAGAACCCCAATGTTTGTCGTGATCGGATCAGGTACTTCCTGATACTAACGATCAATTAGGTGCCCAACATTCTTCACATCTGAGATTCAAATGCTACACAAATGGTTTTCATTCTTCACATCTGGGGATTCAAGATGCTATGCAAATGGTATTCATTCTTCACATCTGGGTATTCCAGATGCTATGCAAATGGTTTTCATTCTTCACATCTGGGTATTCCAGATGCTACACAACTGGTTTTCATTCTTCACATCTGGGGATTCCAGATGCTACACAAATGGTTTTCATTCTTCACATTTAGGGATTCCAGATGTTACGCAAATGGTTTTCATTCTTCACATCTGGGGATTCCAAATACTACGCAAATGGTTTTCATTCTTTACATCTGGGGATTCCAGATGCTACGCAAATGATTTTCATTCTTCACATCTGGGGATTCTAGATGCCACGCAAATGGTTTGGGAGGCTGTTATATTGTTTCACGGGACGACCATCAGTTCTTTTTCAGATGCTTGACTTGGCAGGTTGTTCCGATTTAGGAACTAAAGCTCTAAACGTCTCACTTAGGGAAGTGCCCCTTCGACAAAAATTTTAGCTCTCGTGTTTGTTTGTCGTGATGCTTGTTCATTATTTAGATCTTTGCGACTTTCCCATTCACTTTTCAAGGCGGTGTTTTTTCTATTTTCTTTTTTGTGCATGTTGATATTTACAGCATTTGGCTCTTGAACTAGCGTTGTTGGGGTCGCGATGTTACCGGAACAAGCGCTCGACAGATGTCCTGCAATATGAAATCATCTTTTAAGAAAGTTTTGATTTGACATATAATTTGCAAGTAAGATATTCATCCAAACAGATATGCTCTTTGTTGTAGAGCTAATGTTCAGTGCATCATTTGCAGATTATTACAGACTATTTACAAGAAGTTTCGAATATAACAGAAAATAAAACAAGAAGTAAAGCATGAACTAAAGCACGAAATAGATCATGTAGTAAAGAAGTGGCAATGTTGATCGCTTATTCCATGCCATTGAAATTGGAGCTCCATCAACGGTTATCAGTTGGTAATCAGCCTTGGACTGGTTTGGGCAGAAGCTACATTGCTTGGACCAGACTGATCATTTGATGTCACTTACCCCTGGGGGCTTGCAGAAGGATTCACGGCCTGCGAATTCTTTACATACTGTTGCAACCTATTTTTCTTGATCAATTCCTCAATGATATTCTTTAGGTGTCGGCACTCATTAGTGTTATGACCAGGCTGATTGTGAAATCTGCAGAATTTTCTCGAGTTTGCTGCTTTATCGCTTATCCTTATTGGATTTGGCTCCGCATACTCTTCAAAAAAATTTGTTGTAAGATATATATTTTCAGGAGTGTCGTTCAAAGGCGTCAGCTCTGATAAGTTGAAAAAGGCGAGACTTCTTATTATCCTTGTTGTCGTTCCCATTATTGGCAAGCTTCTGCTCCTGAGTGTTCTTCTGATTATATTTTCAGGAGTGTCGTTCAAAGGCGTCAGCTCTGATAAGTTGAAAAGGCAAGACTTCTTATTATCCTTGTTGTCGTTCCCATCATTGGCGCGCTTCTTCCCCTGAGTGTTCTTCTGATTATACTGAGCAGTAGCATTTTTGGGAGCTTCAAGAAGCGGGCTAGCATCAATAATCTGAAGAGGTACAGGATTAGCGTCGAATCTCATGTACTCCTCTGCTTTTTTATAGAATTTGTCAAGCGTGTTTGGCTCTTTCATTTTAATCCATTTACCAAATTCGTTCTTTTCATTTATGGCGCCAATCAAGGACATTAAAATCATGCGGGGTTCAGGATTTCCTACTTCGGCCAAAGAATTGTGGAATCTCTTGAGGAAGGCTTTAACAGACTCTCCCAGATTCTGCTTTATCGATGTCAGAGAAATAACATCCTTAGCCTTGGTACCTGCAACCTGAGCTGCTCTTTGAATTTCAGAGTCAAATCAGCAAGTCCGTCGATGGATTCGGGCGGCAGTCTTGTGAACCATAACGATGCGACGCCTTCTAGGTAGAAAGGAAAGAATAAGTATTTGATCTCGTCTGTTGCCTTGGCTGCATTCATGTGCCACTCGTATTTGTATAGTATGTGATTCAGATCAGAAGTCCCATTGTACGGAGGCAGATTAGGATGAGTAAACTTCCTTGGGACCTCAGCTTTGGGGATCCTCTTTGTGAATGGATTTTTGCTGAGGGAGAAGTCCCATTCCCTTTCACTATCCTTGCGAGGCAAGTTGTCTTTCATGATTTGCTTTACCATATCCGTGATATATTCCTTCGAGTTGTGTTGTTCCGGAGAGTGGACTTTGATCACTTTTCCGGATGCTCGTTGTGGCTAGCGATCGCAATTAGAGGATCTAGGTCTTTTACTTCCACCATGGGAAGGTGCCCACATGACGAGACTTGCAACAAATCGGTTATTTCGATCGGAATGGTTTTTAGCTTTCAATTTTGAGTCCTCAATATTAGTGTTGTCTTTGTCAACAAATCCGTCCAAGTTGTCATTATGAGGATCGAAGGATGATGAATTAGCATTCTCTTCAAGGTTGACATGGATTTTCGAAGGAGGAGTGGGATTTGTTTGAGCGTTTAGGACAGCACTCACATTATCCATTAAAGCTTGATTAGCATCCACTAGAGTTTTATTAGAATCAATTATAGCTTTGTTGGAGGCTTCCATGCGTTGACTCAAGTTAGCAACGACGACATCTAATTCAGCTCTAGTCACTCCAGCTACGGCCATTGAATTTTCTCCAACTTCAAAGTGGTTAGCAAGTGGAGTGGTTTCGTTGTTAGCAACGTGGTCATTTTATTCACCGGCTTTACTTGTGGTCTTCCTAGACTTAGCCATTATTTCAGATAAGGACTTGAATTTGGAAGAGAGTTCGTCGATTGGCCTAGATCTTAGATTTGTAGAATCTATGGAAGAAGTAGGCTTAAAACTTCAATGCAAGGTTCTTGAGATTGAGCGAAGTGAGAAAGGAGATGCAATGGCGGCCCCACGGTGGGCGACAAATGTTCGAATCAAAAATGGTTCAAACACCAAAGGTGTGAAATCACACTTCACCAAACTGTATGCAAAATGAAAATGAGACCACAAATGCAAAGGCAAGTAAAAAGCGGGAAAAAGTAAGTAAGAGACAAGAGGTTTTTCTATAGTGGTTCGATCTAGGATAGATCTACGTCCACTTTTGAAATGTTCTTCGTTATCATGGAGAAAATTACACATAGCACCATTTCATACATCTCGTTTATAACACTTGATCACTCTTTACAATGATTCTCCACTTTATGCTCTCTTTCCGCTTTAGATATCACTTGAATTCGAAAAGGGATGGATTAGATCTTGTGATTAGATAATTTTCCTTGATTCCCTAATGAAAATGGTGTTAGATCCGTGCTTTAAAGAGGAACAATGGCGGTTGGGATCACTTGGATTGAATTGGAGTGAGAATTCGTGGTTTTGGAGAAGTTGAGTTCCAACTGATGTTGGAGGAAGGAGGAGTGAGCTTAGGAAGCCATTAGTGGAGCTTGAGAATCTTTAGCATGGTGGAGAAATGATTTGGGCAGCCCTTCGGGGTAGAGGAATCGGTCCCTTGAAGTGTAGTGAAATGGCGTATTTATAGGAGAAGTTTGGACCAGGTGTCGAAGTCGTAATTATGGTGCATGAAGTTTGGGTCGAGCGTAAGGATATTTACAGATCTGCCACTATTCCATGACCGACCCAAATATTCACTTATGTGATCCACCCAAAATAACTTCACTGACCGACCCTTCAAATCATTCATATGTCCAACCCAGATTATTAAAGATGGGACTGATCCACTATTTTATTATTGAAGCGGCATCTTCATGGATTCACGTATGCATTTGCCATTGCTTTTATGTTATGCTATCACGTGTATTTTTGTAACAACCCTGAATTTTGGAGTAAATTTAAAATTTATTTTTAAGTAATTTTAATGAGTTTTTAATATTTAGAACAATTTATTTAAAATAATAATGATTAAAAATTGATTTAAATCGAAGTTAGAATGAATAATTTAATTTTAAATATAAAAGGAATTAGAAATAGCGCGATAGTTTGAAAAGTCAAACTTGAACTTTGACTGACCGTACGGGATGCAAAATTTAACGGATTTTAGTGAAACCAAAATTTTTGGAATCTATTTAAAAATATCTTTCCAAGAATCCGAAAAATCGAAATTTCATAGAGGAAATCAAAAGTTATGCCCAGTTTAAAATTTAGAAAGGTCACTATGAAATTTATATAGGTCAAAAATGTTACTTTTTGCATACGAAGGAATTCGGACTCGAAACCACTTCCATTGAGTTCAAAATGACGTTTCTGCATTTAAAAAGTATAAACACTTATATATTTCGAGTTTCGAAAATTATTTGTTTAAAAATGTATTTTTAATATTTAATATATATACGCCTTGAAAATAGTCATTTTACAAACGACCTCTGTTTTTGACGAAACCACTTTTGCTGGATTCAGAATGCCAAATTATTGCTAAGTTTAATTTTTCAAAATTTTTAGAATTAATTTGTGGCCATGGCAAAAAGATTTCAGTTTTGTCAATTTCGGTCAATTTTAATCGACTTGAAAATAGTCATTTTTCAAATAAGCTCAGAATTGAAAGAAATTAATTTTCCTAGGTCCGCAGCATCAAAACATAGTTAAATATATTTTTTGGGATTTTTCGAAGTTAATTTGTGACCCCGGTGAATTTATTTGTACGGTTGAATTAGAATTAAAAGACTTAAATTTTAAAATAAGGAAAACTGGGTCGAGATGATCGTTTGGGCCTGCAGGACATAGCTAGTTGAGTCCAGAATGGGGGTAAATAGGTAAGAACGACAGTCGTTGGGCCTAATTCTGAGTTCGGACCAAATGGGGCCTTAACGGGCTAATTAAATTAATATAATAATATAAATATACACCTTAATCTTAACCCTAATCCCTCTTCCCCAAATACGCAGCCGCCATCTCTCCCATTTCATGGCCACTAAGCTCCGAAATTTCTTCCACTAAAATCTCCCTCCTCTCTACGAATTAGAAGACACTCTATACCATATTGAAGCTCTTCTCCTCCTCTATGTTTCTATAAGGTTGGATCTCTCCTGGTGCCATGATTTCCTCGAACCGAGCACCCAAACCCGCGGCAAAAAACCCCGTCGGCCTCCCCTTCAGCTCGACCGAGCTTCACCTAGGTGGGTCCCCCCTATGCGCCTAGTTCCCCTCTTCGATCCTACACCATCTGATCTGCAAACCATAGCTCCAATCGATCACAAAATTGAGACCTAATTTCGAACCCATTAGGAAATACGGCGGCCTTATTACCTGATGAGGAAGAAGATGGAAATTCATAATTTAGTTTATTAATTCAATTATCTATTTAATCTTCCAATCTTTAAAGGATGATAACTTGACTAAATGAAGTCAGAATTCAGAAATTTCAGTTGCGTTGGACTCGTGACGAAGAATACTTCGCGATGACACTGTCCAGAACCATAATAGAGCAGATCAGAATTTCAAGAAAATTCAAAAATAAAGACCAATGGTGAGTATTCTTTTTTATATATATAAATTATAATCAATTGATTATCATCATGATACGATTTTTTTTACATATACGTGATTTGATTGTTTGATACTGATTGGTTGATTGGATGAAATATTTTTGTTGCATTAAAATTGACAAAAATAAAGATGTCAATTTGGTTGAATTGGATTATGGCCAAGATAAAATACATTCTTATTATGAAATATTGTATTAGAAATAAAATTCATTATCATTATGGATTATGGTATTAGAGATCAAATACATTCCTGTTATGGAATATCGCATTAGAAATAAAATACATTTTGCCTAAATGTTATACATTAGAGTAAAATAAAATTAAGAAAAAAAATGTTCTTTTTATTTACATTTGAAATATAGGCTTTGTTATTTTTAATGTTAACATATTAGAATTTGCTACTTTTGTTAAAATTAGTATTAGCATACAAATTTGTTACTTTTGCTAAAATTAGAATTGACATACAAATTTGTCACTTATGTTAGAATTCATGTTATGAAAATTTACATGTCACTTACGTTAGATTCATTTTGTTGTAATAAAAAAAGAAAGATTCATTTTGTTGTAATAAAAAGAAAAGATTCATTTTTGTTTTGTAATAAAATAAGAAAACATTTATTTTTGTTTGTAATAAAAAAAGAAAGATTCATTTTGTTGTAATAAAAAGAAAAGATTCTTTTTTGTTTTGTAATAAAATAAGAAAACATTCATTTTTGTTTGTGTATTGAAAGTTAACAAACAATTTTCATTTTTAGTGAAAGTTAAAAAGAATATTTTTAATATTCTTTTGTTAAAATGGAAAATTATATTATTTATCACCGTTTTGTCAAATTAAAAAGATTTAACTTTTGTTTATACTTAAAAATATTTCACCTTTGGATTTTAAATAAAAAGAATTCCCTTTTTATTTTTGTCATTTAAAAAGAATGTCACTTTTATTTTTATGTGTAGTGAAACAAAGTACAAAAGTATCATTTTTGAGTGTAAGTTAAAAAGTGGCATTTTTAATGTTAGTTTGGTTAGAATGGAATTGTGTTAACATAAAAATGAATCATTAAAGTATATAAGGAAGAATGAAATTTTTTTAATATAAGAATTTGCATTTTTAATGTAAATGAAATATGAGTCGTAAATAAAAAAAGGGGATGCTTGTTTGACAGATATTGTAACATTAAAAGTACATTTTTATATGTAAAATAAGAATGAAAATTTGCATTGAATGTAAAATTACATTTTATATGTAAAAAGAATTTACATAGTCAAATCTATGTGAGAACTCTTTTCTCACTCAATTTTTATTTACGGTTATTATTTACGTTCATAAATGTATGTATATAAATGTCTGTGGTGAATGTTTATGAATTATTTCTGTGGCATGCATGATATGTTGTGAATTAATGTTTGGATGAGATGCAATGTTTGAATTTTGAAAATAGGTAGCACGCTAATCAATGTTAATTTACTATTATTTATGACAATTCAAATATGTTACACTGCTATATACAAGTTGCCTGACTTGTATATGTTGATTGGGCTGATATTTTCACACATCACCCAAGTGCACAAATAATATATTATTATTTGGATTTTGTTTGAATGTCATTTGAATGTTGTGTGAATGTTATCTGAATGTTATTGGAATGTTAATTTGGTGATAAGGAATGTCTATCATTATTTCACAAATGCGTTGTATAAAATCCATTAATTAATGGTATTTGATTTGAGTCTCATTCCAATGCAGAATTTTCTAAAGTTATCAAGAATGGCTAATGCAGTAATAAATAAATAATTAATATTGGAAGTTCGAAATTCAAAAATTATACATTTTGAAAATATTATTATAATATTATTTTAAATATTATAAGAATAAATGTTGCAATAAATGACTAATTAATATTTCAAGTTTGAATTTCAAAATTACACATTTTTAAAGTATTATTATAATATTATTTTAATATTATAAGAATATGGAAAGTTACAATTTATATTAAAATACTTGAAATCAAGATATTTAGAAATAAAGAATATCTTAAAATTAAAATTCCTTAATGGAAAGGATAGTTTCAAATAATATGTTTTGGAAAAATTAATTATAATTATAAATTATAATTGTGCTCGAACACGAGGTTAGGTTACATTTGTGGTGGAAGTCTGCCCGGACTCGACCGGCATATCCAACAGCCACTAATGTTGAACTTAATGTGAGAGGTCCAAGTGCACAAATACGAAACGGGCCATGACACGAGGTTAAGCCTAACTTGTGGAATAAGTCTGCCGTGAACTGACCAGCACATCCAGCATCCACAAGTTGTAGGCTTAATGTGAGAGGTCTAGTCCATTATAAAATACAAATGGATAAGAAAATGAGTTGGGCTATTTAATCTATTTTAAAAATAGCAACGCATTTTAAAAACCCGAACGAGTTTATCGATTTATTTTATCCATTTTATAATGAATATTAAAAGAGAAGTTTCAAAATTAATATTTTTGAAAATAATATTATTATAAAAGGATAACATATAGAATAATCTATTTTTAGATTATAGTTGGAATAAAAGTTGGAATCGTCTTGGAAACGAATTTATAAACGTTTTAAAATACATAAAAATAAGGAAAACTTTATGTGAAATCATAATAAATGATACAAAAAGGGTTTTTATGAAAATCTCCAAGTTTATAAAGATAAAAGATATTTTTGTCAAAATAAGTGATTTATTTATTTTATAAATAAATAAAAGGATTTAAAATGGTTTTTGATACCACTAAGAATTCCCAATTAGTATATTGAATTGGATTTAAATGGAAATTATCTACAGACTATTTCAATATTAATTCTGTGATTATACGGATATTATTTTGGGAATTTGGAAGATATTTAATATCGTTATTTCTGATATGATATCCGTTGGTTTTAGAATTTGATATTGAATATAATCGATGTAATTCCCATTCAAAGCTTTATATTTAATATCAAGTTAGATTTTGGGTTTGTCATGAATAGTGTCTTAAATAACATTATTCTTAAATCCATTTGAGTAAAGGAAAATCTTTTTATTAAGATTTAAATGAGATTTCCAATTATTAAATATAATTGAAATAAAAAGGAAATTGATTATGGGTTGGTTGTGAAAAATGTTTTGAAGGGCATTAGTTCTTGAAACTCAAATCAATAGTGAAATTTTGATTTGTTATTAATTAATCTTTTAATTAAGATTAATTGAAATTTTCTAAAAGAAGAGATGCCTGATATTATATATTAAATTGGGAATTAATGAAACATGAAATGGGGTCTCTCGTGAACTATGTTTTAAATAACATATGTTCTTAAACCCGGATTAAAGATAAAATTAATTCCAGAAAAGTGATTAGTCATTTAACAATGATTTTAGAAGACTAAAACTTAATAAAGTTTTAAATAAATCTTTAATTAGATTGAAGGTGAATAAAGGATGATTAAAGAATAAGTTGAAAGATTTATCTTTGATAAAATTTATGGGAACCTTTCCCTAACAATGTGAATACTTTATTAAAAGGATATTCTGAATTGGAATGAGGCGTTGATGTGGTTTATATATAGCACCTAATTTTAAATCACGCGAGTTATTCGGAAAGACCGGGTTTAACCCATTCTGAATAATGTATACGGCGACTAACAGTCGAAGAGTTGAAGACGGTACAAGACCGACGATCTTCACGTCGAATGGATGAGTTACCATTGACGCCCATGATTGGAGTAGCTACCTTGAAAGGGCTAAAATGGTGGCCCTTTGGACGTAGTGTTGATTTGTACGGATTTGGCTTTCACTCAGACCCAGAGCATAAGCTTATAAATGGAATGTGTGTCTGACATCGTACTCCTTTATATATTGTACTTATTGATTTTCTGCTGAATGCTTGGTGGCGGAGAATTTATTATCTTGCTTAACACCCTTTTGTATATTTTGGCAAAGATTAATAGTATGATATGGATTGACAGTGTGGCATACCAATATGCAATGATCAAGGCTTTTGTTGAAAAGCAGGCCTTGTGGTTGATGATCAAAGCACGGCCTGTTTAGGCGTAGCTTTGTGTATAGCGTGACTTCGTGAGCCTCACAACCCGGTGGAGTCTAAAACGGGAGAAGGGAACGAAGGGAGAGCAGCACGTTTCTTTCAAGCTAGAAGTGGTGTCGGTGCTTAAACTGGCTGATATTTACTTATGTGGATGATGGAATGAGGCGCCTCGGATGATAGGTCCTATAGGATCGGGAAACGTTTGTTCAGGAATAACTAATCCACGAAGCTGTATGTGTGGACCGGCCCTGCAGCTATCGAAGTGTTCACTGCGGGGGATCCTGGGACATTAGCTAGAGTGTCTCGAATCGGTAAGGAGCTCCTCCCTAGCCTTGACTCATGATGGAAACCCAATTTCCAACACGACCTCATACGGTTTTGATTGTATTACTAGTATGAAGGCATAGTATATGGTAGTTATGCTTCCTAGGATTGATACATTTACTTTGAAATGTTTTTGAAACATATACACACTAGCAATAATATCAAATTCGTTTTTATCGTATCAAGCATTTTTGACCATTATAAGGTAAAACCCTATCCTCCGGTTTGCGTTGCATTGTGTGATGGGACTTGGGTCTTATGATGGTTTCATTTTTCTAAAAAGCATTGCGTTGTTTAACGATTTACTTTAATTTATGCACCGACAATCCCTTGGAATAAAACCCATTCCGCGTTAGCGGCGTTGTCCTTGGATTTGCCCTATTGTTATTAGTTATATTAGTTAAGAATTCTCACACCAGTCCTATGACTGACTTGTAGTTTGTTTCACTTTGCAAACTCGGGTGCCCTCTTTTCCACACGGGCAGTCGAATAGCTTTTTGCAGATATTTATCTCTTGAGCAGGATTCCGGATCGAAGCCTAAAGCTATATCCAGAGCATAGAAGTCTTCCGCTGTTTATTGTATTTAATTTATTTAAATTTATCTTCCGCTGTAATTTTATTTAATGTGCTCGGATATGTTCTGTACTCTGATGTAACATTATTGTAATGTTTATAAAAGTCTGTTGTTATTGTTCTGATGTGTTGTATTCCCAGAGTTAACATATGCGGATTTTGAACGGTCTTAGTCAATTTTACGATCGATTGGGTCGGGCGAAATCCGACTCGTTATAGTTGGTATCAGAGCTTTGGTTAGCTCAAATCTTTGGGGTACAACTCGATAGAACTGAACAAAAGACTCATCAGAGATTGGATTAGTAATATCCAATAAGAATACTCATTAGAGATAGGATCAGCAGTATCCTAGAATGAGAAAATTCATTATAGATGGGGTTAGTAATGCCCTAGAATGAGTTGAGAGTAGCAAGCTTATAATATACGTATTTGTAATTATAATCTATTTTAGGAAATATGATTTTTGAATATATAAAAGTTAATCAACTAATAAAATTATTGAAACCTATAACAATAAAAAATTTAATTTAGTTGGTTAATTAAACAAACTTTAGCTTCGTTCCATTTCGAGGACGAAAGATTTTTAAGTGGGGGAGACTGTAACAACCCTGAATTTTGGATTAAATTTAAAATTTATTTTTGAGTAATTTTAATGAGTTTTTGATATTTAGAGCAATTTATTTAAAATAATAATGATTAAAAATTGATTTAAATCGAAGTTAGAATGAATAATTTAATTTTAAATATAAAAGGAGATAGAAATAGCGCGGTAGTTTGAAAAGTCAAACTTGAACTTTGACTGACTATACGGGATGCAAAATTTAACGGATTTTAGTGAAACCAAAAATTTTAGAATCTATTTAAAAATATCTTTCCAAGGAATCCGAAAAATCAAAATTTCATAGCAGAAATCAAAAGTTATGCCCAGTTTAAAATTTAGAAAGGTCGCTATGAAATTTATATAGGTCAAAAATGTTACTTTTTGCGTACGAAGGAATTTGGACTCGAAACCACTTCCATTGAGTTCAAAATGACATTTCTGCATTTGAAAAGTATAAACACTTATATATTTCGAGTTTCGGAAATTATTTGTTTAAAAATGTATTTTTAATATATACGCCTTGAAAATAGTCATTTTACAAACGACCTCTGTTTTTGACGAAACCACTTTTTTTGGATTTAGAATGTCAAATTATTGCTAAGTTTAATTTTTCATAATTTTTAGAATTAATTTGTTGCCGTGGCAAAAAGATTTCAGTTTTGTCAATTTCGGTCAATTTTAATCGACTTGAAAATAGTCATTTTTCAAATAGGCTCAGAATTGAACGAAATTAATTTTCCTATGTCCGCAGCGTCAAAACATAGCTAAATATATTTTTTGGGATTTTTCGAAGTTAATTTGTGACTCCGGTGAATTTATTTGTACGGTTGAATTAGAATTAAAAGACTTAAATTTTAAAATAAGGAAAACCGGGTCAAGATGATCGTTTGGGCCTGCGGGACATAGCTAGTTGAGTCCGGAATGGGGGTTAATAGGTAGAAACGACAGTCGTTGGGCCTAATTCTGAGTTCGGGCCAAATAGGGCCTTAACGGGCTAATTAAATTAATATAATAATATAAATATACACCTTAATCTTAACCCTAATCCCTCTTCCCCAAATACGCAACCGCCATCTCTCCCATTTCATGGCCACTAAGCTCCGAAATTTCTTCCACTAAAATCTCCCTCCTCTCTGCGAATTAGACGACGAACTCAATACCAAATTGAAGCTCTTCTCCTCCTCTATGTTTCTATAAGGCTGGATCTCTCCTGGTGCCATGATTTCCTCGAACCGAGCACACAACCCCGCGGCAAAAAACCCCGTCGGCCTCCCCTTTAGCTCGACCGAGCTTCACCTTGGTGGGTCCCCCCTGTGCGCCTCGTTCCCCTCTTCGATCCTACACCATCTGATCTGCAAACCATAGCTCCAATCGATCGCAAAAGTGAGACCTAATTTCGAACCCATTAGGAAATACGACGGCCTTATTACCTGATGAGGAAGAAGGTGGAAATTCATAATTTATTTTATTAATTCAATTATCTATTTAATCTTCTAATCTTTAAACGATGATAGCTTGACTAAATGAAGTCAGAATTCAGAAATTCCAGTTGCGTTGGACTCGTGACAAAGAATACTTCGCGGTGACACTATCCAGAACCATAATAGAGCAGATCAGAATTTCAAGAAAATTCAAAAATAAAGACCGATGGTGAGATTTCTTTTTTTTATATATATTTTTATATATAATTATAATCAATTGATTATCATCATGATATGAATTTTTTTACATATACGTGATTTGATTGTTTGATAATGATTGGTTGATTGGATGAAATATTTTTGTTGCATTAAAATTGACAAAAATAAAGATGTCAATTTGGTTGAATTGGATTATGGTCAAGATAAAATACATTCTTTTTATGAAATATTGTATTAGAAATAAAATTCATTATCATTATTAAATATTGTATTAGAGATCAAATGCATTCCTGTTATGGAATATCGCATTAGAAATAAAATGCATTTTGCATAAATGTTATACATTAGAGTAAAATAACATTAAGAAAAAAATTTCTTTTTATTTACATTTGAAATATAGGCTTTGTTATTTTTAATGTTAACATATTAGAATTTGCCACTTTTGTTAAAATTAGTATTAGCATACAAATTTGTTACTTTTGCTAAAATTAGAATTGACATACAAATTTGTCACTTATTTTAGAATTCATGTTATGAAATTTTACATGTCACTTACGTTAGATTCATTTTGTTGTAATAAAAAAAGAAAGATTCATTTTGTTGTAATAAAAAGAAAAGATTCATTTTTTTTTGTAATAAAATAAGAAAACGTTCATTTTTGTTTGTAATAAAAAAAGAAAGATTCATTTTGTTGTAATAAAAAGAAAAGATTCATTTTTGTTTTGTAATAAAATAAGAAAACATTCATTTTTGTTTGTGTATTGAAAGTTAACAAACAATTTTCATTTTTAGTGAAAGTTAAAAAGAATATTTTTAATATTCTTTTGTTAAAATGGAAAATTATATTATTTATCACCGTTTTGTCAAATTAAAAAGATTTAACTTTTGTTTATACTTAAAAAGATTTCACCTTTGGATTTTAAATAAAAAGAATTCCCTTTTTATTTTTGTCATTTAAAAAGAATGTCACTTTTATTTTTATGTGTAGTGAAACAAAGTACAAAAGTATCATTTTTGAATGTAAGTTAAAAAGGGGCATTTTTAATGTTAATTTGGTTAGAATGGAATTGTGTTAACATAAAAATGAATCATTAAAGTATATAAGGAAGAATGAAATTTTGTTAACATAAGAATTTGCATTTTTAATGTAAATGAAATATGAGTCATAAATAAAAAAAGGGGATGCTTGTTTGACAAATATGGTAACATTAAAACTACATTTTTATATGTAAAATAAGAATGAAAATTTGCATTGAATGTAAAATTACATTTTATATGTAAAAAGAATTTACATAGTCAAATCTATGTGAGAACTCTTTTCTCACTCAATTTTTATTTACGGTTATTATTTACGTTCATAAATGTATGTATATAAATGTCTGTGGTGAATGTTTGTGAATTATTTATGTGGCATGCATGACATGTTGTGAATTAATGTTTGGATGAGATGCAATGTTTGAATTTTGAAAATAGGTTGCATGCTAATCAATGTTAATTTATTATTATTTATGACAATTCAAATATGTTACACTGCCATATACAAGTTGCCTGACTTGTATATGTTGATTGGGCTGATATTTTCACACATCGCCCAAGTGCACAAATAATATATTATTATTTGGATTTTGTTTGAATGTCATTTGAATATTGTGTGAATGTTATCTGAATGTTATTGGAATGTTAATTTGGTGATAAGGAATGTCTATCATTATTTCACAAATGCGTTGTATGAAATCCATTAATTAATGGTATTTGATTTGAGTCTCTGTAACAACCCGGAAAATGCGAGCCAATTTAAAAATTTTATTTTGGCAATTTTAACGAATTTTGAATATTTAAAATGAATTATTTTAAATAATAACGACGAAAAATTTAGTTTTGAATAGATTATGTAACACCACGCCTCCGCTAGGGTCACTCGCAAAGGAATGCGCTAGCTTTAGAGGGGCATTATTGGTAAACATGCACAGAAATATCACAAGACAGAACATATAAAATAGCGGAAGTAAAATCAAACTTTCATAACATGAATAAATAAGGTCTAAAGCCTTTTACATCAGAGTACATCAAAACCTGTCTTGCAATAGTAAAGAAGCATAAAGACATTTTCGAAAATTATTCCCCAAGTAAAACAGTAAAGTAGCCATAGCCAAGAAAAGTCCAAGCCATCGATGATGACCTTCAAGCAAAAGAAGTCCGAATTAATCAACAGTATTTCCTCCCTGTAACCTGGGGGGGAAACGGAAGACAAGAAGCGAAACAAAACGGGTCAGTCAAAAAGACTGAGTAAGCCCTATCTACTATCAGCATAAAAACTAGTAAAGTTAACTGACATGAGAAACTGAGATGAACATAAGCATGATGACAAGATAGATAAGCTAAATCAAAATAACAGGATGAACTACTGAACTCAGATAACTAAGGTGTTATGATAAATTACGATGTCAAGATAAAACAAGGTATCCCATTGTCAGGTTCCTATCAAGTATAATATCCCCAAGATATCTATCACGTATAACGTCCCATGATATCTATCCTGTATTTTAGCTCTGCACCTACCATACTAGTATCCCCACCGTATCATGTGTTAACCATGAATGACCCTTACTCAAAAGTCGTATAATGGTTCATGTCAACCTAATATATCGCATTTATAGGTTACTCAACTCGTATGTTTCTTCCCATGTAAATGTTCAGTTCCTTGCCGTAGACCGTACGGGCTTTCCCATGAGGTTCTATACTACTCCAATGTAATTCCATGATCCTTAAGCTCGTTTGGACTGTTACCCTAGACCTAGCTAGGCTTTCCCAACATGAATCATCGTTTGTGCAACTAGGACTTATGCCACCTAGGACCACTAGTGATTATGCTTACCTATTGCACGTTTTCGTATTTCGGTTTAGGTTCAACCACCCAGGGCCACTAGGAATTACGCTAACCGTCAACCGCGCCCTTTTTCCCACGCATTCATCGTGAATCGTTTTTCCATGACTGTATGCACATGTATCACATCGTGCCATCCGAGTCCTGTCATAGGGCAGATCAAGAAATACAGGACTCGGTCGGGAGCTTTCGATTTATCTGCCGATGCAGATGATAAGGTCTGTTTTTCCTATACGTGGCTATGGTCCCATGAGACCACTCCATCAACTAGTGAAAGACAAGACAGGATAAATCCTGTATGAGAACACACTACTGGC
Source organism: Allium sativum (assembly GCA_030737875.1). Classification (NCBI taxonomy): domain Eukaryota; kingdom Viridiplantae; phylum Streptophyta; class Magnoliopsida; order Asparagales; family Amaryllidaceae; genus Allium; species Allium sativum. Next base: position 254,080,892 of record CM060920.1, read on the forward strand.
CAACCCACATCCTAGCCTTACCGCAACCATAATTAGATAGCAATTATGGTATTTTGGGTGTTCTCTGCCTTTCCGTACGTACACGCTTGACCAAAGATGGTAGGTAGCCTGACGAAATGCTATCTAGGGCACGACCGTGTATCGTCGACTATCCCCTATCCATCCCCGTCTTTAGGTCGCTCGTATAGCAACCAAGGCATACTCTTGGTTCATCTAACGCAGACCTTAACCTCTCATGAGCCTAGTGCGATCACCTGGCAGCTCACAGAGGGATACCAAGAATATCCTCACGTTCCCCGAAGCCGCTGCTTCGTTACCCAGTTCGCTGGAGCCTTTATCTAAATCAGATAACTTGCTCCTACTCGTGTGCTTAAAGGATGACCTACCGTATCAGGTTACTCATCTATCTATGAACTGGTCTAAATTTTCTTGACTAAGAATTATTACTTAGTTATTCTTCAACTAAGGTTTACCACTTAGCCTCATTCCCGTTATCCTTGTTAATTACGGTTTATCCACCTACTTCTCCGAACTAGGGTGTATATAATGGATTAAGTGTCACTTAAGTTCATGACTTAACCCGTCTACAAATCATGTCAAAATTGGCTAAGTATCCAAGTTCAAGACTTAACCCTACAAACCATGTGTCAAGTTGGTTAAGTATATTAAGCAATTCACGACGTAACCTCGTCCAATTATCATTCTAGATTGGTTAAGTATATATTAACTTGACCCTATCAATTTACTTAGTCAAATCGGTCAAGTGTATTCAAGCGATTCGTGACTTAGCCTTATCATGTTTTCACGTTATATTGGTTAAGTATTGGTTAACTTAACCACATCAAATTAACGAGTTAGATTGGTTAAGTATAGGTCACTTAACCACATCAAATCATCGTGTTAGATTAGTTAAGTGTTTAACTTAACCCCATTAAACTACCAAGTGGGATTAATTAAGTCTAGGCTAACTTAACCCCATCCGATTTCCATGTTTAGACTAGTTGAGTCTAATCTTAACCCCATCCATTAATTGTATTTTTCAGTTAAGTGTCATTAAGAAAACTTACTTAACCTTACCAAATTATCGTGTTGGATTGATTAAGTGTTGGTTAACTTAACCCCGTCCACTAGTCGTATAAAAATGGTTAAGTGTCATTAGGCAAATCAAGTTACTTAACCTACCCAACCTTGTCATGTTTTGTTAAGTATCATTAGCCTAATCAAATTACTTAATCCATTTGTCCATGTCATATTTGGTTAAGAGTCATTAATCAAATTAACTTATCCCTATTATGTGGCATTAATTACTTAATGCACCCCCAACCTCTCACATTAGACTTTGTTGTGGTTACTAGTTAAGCCGGTTGGTTCCGGGTAGCTTTACACCACAAGATCAAGATAATGACTTCATAAACTTGCATGACATGATAGCATGAATCATACTTAATGATCAAACCCAAACTTGCAACATGAACATTTAACTTCATAGTTAATATCTAAGAGTAGGGAAAGGGCTTACATTGCTATGAAGACACAAAAATATATAGATTGAGACAAAGCCCTTATGCAATCGAATAAACCCAAAATGCAAGCTTCAATAGAAAAACCCTTGAGCCAAAATGATCAAAACCCTTGCTTTATGATGCAAATATGGAAACTTGACTTGAATGCAAGCTAATGATGCTCATACAAGCTTGAAAACACTTGTATGCATTGAAAATCTCTCATAGAAATAACTTAGGAATTTTATGAAGAGAGTGGAGGCCATGAGAGGAATGATTTTGCCATAGTTTAGTTACTTGAATGAATAATGAGGATTTAGGGGTAGGTTAGGGGCTTATTTGTAGAGATTAGGAGTGATTAGGACCTTAGGATTAACCCTAGGATCAACCTGAACCATCAGATTTCGAACCAGGCCCAAAAACCTAGCCAAAACAGAAAACAGGTGCACCAGGCAAAACTGCCCGGCCACCATAAGTCGACACCCAAGTCGACAGGGCTGTCGACTTGGGTCATGCCATGTCGACTCCCAAGTCGACAGGGCTGTCGACTTGGGGTGGCTGGCGGGAACTTTCCCGCCTAGCCTTCTAGGCCAAATTTTCGAAATTAGAACTCGTTTTTGAACTTGAATTTTCTGAAAACTTCGCCGGACCATAACTTGGTCATACGGACTCCGATTCTCGAAAACTCAGACTCTATTTCGCGTATTTTTCCGAGACGAACACAATGGCATAGCCCATTTTACTTGATTCAGAATTTAAAATTAAATTCTGCCTTGATTCTCGTCTTAACATGTTATCGAAATACGGGTTGTTACATTCTCCCCACCTTTTAGGATTTCGTCCCCGAAATCTCCAAGTTAGGAAGAGCATATCCTACCATCCATCATTCATCTACTCAAAACATCATCCACAAGCAACCATTGTCCTTAGATGATTTCTAATGCTGTATGAATATATGCAAAACGTGTGTGTACATGTTCCTTAGCTAATACTAATGATCAGGCCTGAATAATCTTTCTAATGCAAAATATGTATAGTGCCATGAATCCAACATGTATGCAAATAATCCTAGTCATATAGATACTATATGCGTGCACAATCATTCATTCATATGCAACAACCGCATGATAATACATTCGATTTCATCCATAAACAAGTATAAATACTCATGCATATGCAATATGAAATGTGACCGAGTCGAGCTAGTATCTAATGTGTATTCGCGCATCCACGAGCAACCACTTGCAACCATATCAATCATAACATGTTTCAAATACATGTTTACATCCATAGGGTTCTACCTAGGATTCCCTGAAACAGGGTCGAGAAGATAAACAAGACAAACTCCTTACGGGGTTTGTAACCGAAAATAGGACCGAGAGGATGTCCACAAAAGATAGCCTATAAGTAAGCTCTACAGAAAACAGGGATCAAGGATATACTCCCAAAAAGAGATATCATGCGCGTATCTAGTCTTTGACCATCACAATCGTATTTCCTTGAGCTTAATTCCATTGTGCCTTGACCGTCTTTTAACTTCGCGATTTCGTAGCTTCTTATTTCATGTTTCCATAACATGAGCTGGAACTCATTTCTTCGTCGCCTCTCGTTCCACTTGCACTTATCCTTTTTCTAGAATACTTGGCGCAAACATGACTGCGTACTCATGATCTCATGCAAGCTTTCCAAAATTCACTAGTGAATCTTGGATCTCGCTTATATGCTATAAGGTATTCCATGTAGAAGAACTTTCTCTTGAAAGTAAACAGATGTCAACCAGGTTATCAAGCGCACTTACTAGGGTGATCTCTATAACCCATGCATAAATGAAGTAAACCATCCGTCTTATCGGCGAACACCACTCGATCGGGCTTCAAATTTCCAATAAAGGCATCAAGGGATTCTAAGTAACTAGTCATGACAGAACCTCCGAAAGGTTACACGATACTTCGAGGGTATTACCAAGGCTAGTCAAAAGGTCTAACTACCCTCCTATCAAAACCGAGAGTGGCACCCCCTACTGGATAACCACTTCATCCCTAGAATCCATCCATAGCTTATAAACATAAGCATTATTTCCAAACTCAACACTTGGCATAGACATTCTCAAATCCAAACAAGTCATGTATAAATGGACTGATTCTCCAATAGGACTTTGAGACAAAAATGGGATTCTCTATTACGCTAGTACTTAAGGTGCAGAGACTCAACTATCGAAGCAGACTTAAATGATACGAAAAACGAAGTCCTAACGGGATGATAGAGAAGAGAAGCTAAACCTTTAACAAGATCGTTACCCTCCTTCCGAGGTACCCTAGAAATGAGAGCATGCTATTGCCCTCCCGATGATCTTGTCCTTGTCCCATAATACTTAACTATCCGCCCCGTTTTACCATGCCAAAGGAACTCTCTCGTCATGGGTTTCATTTTTCATCTTTCTCCCTCCTTTGAGGACTAAGCCATACCAACAAGTTGCTCATCCTTAAGCTCGTATCCTTTATCCTCTTTCTCACTATCCTTTCTTATAACGCGGCCACTGGTCTCTCGAGAACCACCTCCATCGTATGGAAAGCACTTTCGTAGATAGAAAAGACTAGTCGCAGTTAAAACCACTGTGACTACAGATGGAGGAAAGAAAGGAAAAGAGATTCAATTAAGGAAACAAGGATAGTGCTAATGGCCTTTGGGGAATAGCCTTTTTCTTTTAAAAGAAAATTTTCTTGAAAAATGCTTCTTTGTAAACGATTTTCAAATAGTTTTAAGAAGGTCTTTAAAAACTTTTGCCCAGTCTGGTAACCTTCTGCTCTACCAAATGTAACACCCCGCCTCCGCTAGGGTCACTCGCAAAGGAATGCACTAGCTTTAGAGGGGCATTATTGGTAAACATGCACAGAAATATCACAAGACAGAACATATAAAATAGCGGAAGTAAAATCAAACTTTCATAACATGAATAAATAAGGTCTAAAGCCTTTTACATCAGAGTACATCAAAACCTGTCTTGCAATAGTAAAGAAGCATAAAGACATTTTCGAAAATTATTCCCCAAGTAAAACAGTAAAGTAGCCATAGCCAAGAAAAGTCCAAGCCATCCATGATGACCATCAAGCAGAAGAAGTCCGAATTAATCAACAGTATTTCCTCCCTGTAACCTGGGGGGGGAAACGGAAGACAAGAAGCGAAACAAAACGGTCAGTCAAAAAGACTGAGTAAGCCCTATCTACTATCAGCATAAAAACTAGTAAAGTTAACTGACATGAGAAACTGAGATGAACATAAGCATGATGACAAGATAGATAAGCTAAATCAAAATAACAGGATGAACTACTGAACTCAGATAACTAAGGTGTTATGATAAATTACGATGTCAAGATAAAACAAGGTATCCCATCGTCAGGTTCCTATCAAGTATAATATCCCCAATATATCTATCACGTATAACGTCCCATGGTATCTATCCTATATTTTAGCTCTGCACCTACCATACTAGTATCCCCACCGTATCATGTGTTAACCATGAATGACCCTTACTCAAAAGTCGTATAATGGTTCATGTCAACCTAATATATCGCATTTATAGGTTACTCAACTCGTATGTTTCTTCCCATGTAAATGTTCAGTTCCTTGCCGTAGACCGTACGGGCTTTCCCATGAGGTTCTATACTACTCCAATGTAATTCCATGATCCTTAAGCTCGTTTGGACTGTTACCCTAGACCTAGCTAGGCTTTCCCAACATGAATCATCGTTTGTGCAACTAGGACTTATGCCACCTAGGACCACTAGTGATTATGCTTACCTATTGCACGTTTTCGTATTTCGATTTAGGTTCAACCACCCAGGGCCACTAGGAATTAAGCTAACCGTCAACCGCGCCCTTTTTCCCACGCATTCATCGTGAATCGTTTTTCCATGACTGTATGCACATGTATCACATCGTGCCATCCGAGTCCTGTCATAGGGCAGATCAAGAAATATAGGACTCGGTCGGGAGCTTTCGATTTATCTGCCGATGCAGATGCTAAGGTCTGTTTTTCCTATACGTGGCTATGGTCCCACGAGACCACTCCCTCAACTAGTGAAAGACAAGACAGGATAAATCCTGTATGAGAACACACTACTGGCCAACCCACATCCTAGCCTTACCGCAACCATAATTAGATAGCAATTATGGTATTTTGGGTGTTCTCTGCCTTTCCGTACGTACACGCTTGACCAAAGATGGTAGGTAGCCTGACGAAATGCTATCTAGGGCACGACCGTGTATCGTCGACTATCCCCTATCCATCCCCGTCTTTAGGTCGCTCGTATAGCAACCAAGGCATACTCTTGGTTCATCTAACGCAGACCTTAACCTCTCATGAGCCTAGTGCGATCACCTGGCAGCTCACAGAGGGATACCAAGAATATCCTCACGTTCCCCGAAGCCGCTGCTTCGTTACCCAGTTCGCTGGAGCCTTTATCTAAATCAGATAACTTGCTCCTGCTCGTGTGCTTAAACGATGACCTACCGTATCAGGTTACTCATCTATCTATGAACTGGTCTAAATTTTCTTGACTAAGAATTATTACTTAGTTATTCTTCAACTAAGGTTTACCACTTAGCCTCATTCCCGTTATCCCTGTTAATTACGGTTTATCCACGTACTTCTCCGAACTAGGGTTTATATAATGGATTAAGTGTCACTTAAGTTCATGACTTAACCCGTCTACAAATCATGTCAAAATTGGCTAAGTATCCAAGTTCAAGACTTAACCCTACAAACCATGTGTCAAGTTGGTTAAGTATATTAAGCAATTCACGACTTAACCTCGTCCAATTATCATTCTAGATTGGTTAAGTATATATTAACTTGACCCTATCAATTTACTTAGTCAAATCGGTCAAGTGTATTCAAGCGATTCGTGACTTAGCCTTATAATGTTTTCATGTTATATTGGTTAAGTATTGGTTAACTTAACCACATCAAATTAACGAGTTAGATTGGTTAAGTATAGGTCACTTAACCACATCAAATCATCGTGTTAGATTAGTTAAGTGTTTAACTTAACCCCATTAAACTACCAAGTGGGATTAATTAAGTCTAGGCTAACTTAACCCCATCCGATTTCCATGTTTAGACTAGTTGAGTCTAATCTTAGCCCCATCCATTAACTGTATTTTTCAGTTAAGTGTCATTAAGAAAACTTACTTAACCTTACCAAATTATCGTGTTGGATTGATTAAGTGTTGGTTAACTTAACCCCGTCCACTAGTCGTATAAAAATGGTTAAGTGTCATTAGGCAAATCAAGTTACTTAACCTACCCAACCTTGTCATGTTTTGTTAAGTATCATTAGCCTAATCAAATTACTTAATCCATTTGTCCATGTCATATTTGGTTAAGAGTCATTAATCAAATTAACTTATCCCTATTATGTGGCATTAATTACTTAATGCACCCCAACCTCTCACATTAGACTTTGTTGTGGTTACTAGTTAAGCCGGTTGGTTCTGGGTAGCTTTACACCACAAGATCAAGATAATGACTTCATAAACTTGCATGACATGATTGCATGTATCATACTTAATGATCAAACCCAAACTTGCAACATGAACATTTAACTTCATAGTTAATATCTAAGAGTAGGGAAAGGGCTTACATTGCTATGAAGACACAAAAATATATAGATTGAGACAAAGCCCTTATGCAATCGAATAAACCCAAAATGCAAGCTCCAATAGAAAAACCCTTGAGCCAAAATGATCAAAACCCTTGCTTTATGATGCAAATATGGAAACTTGACTTGAATGCAAGCTAATGATGCTCATACAAGCTTGAAAACACTTGTATGCATTGAAAATCTCTCATAGAAATAACTTAGGAATTTTATGAAGAGAGTGGAGGCCATGAGAGGAATGATTTTGCCATAGTTTAGTTACTTGAATGAATAATGAGGATTTAGGGGTAGGTTAGGGGCTTATTTATAGAGATTAGGAGTGATTAGGACCTTAGGATTAACCCTAGGATCAACCTGAACCATCAGATTTCGAACCAGGCCCAAAAACCTAGCCAAAACAGAAAACAGGTGCACCAGGCAAAACTGCCCGGCCACCATAAGTCGACACCCAAGTCGACAGGGCTGTCGACTTGGGTCATGCCATGTCAACTCCCAAGTCGACAGGGCTGTCGATTTGGGGTGGCTGGCGGGAACTTTCCCGCCTAGCCTTCTAGGCCAAATTTTCGAAATTAGAACTCGTTTTTGAACTTGAATTTTCTGAAAACTTCGTCGGACCATAACTTGGTCATACGGACTCCGATTCTCGAAAACACAGACTCTATTTCGCGTATTTTTCCGAGACGAACGCAATGGCATAGCCCATTTTACTTGATTCAGAATTTAAAATTAAATTCTGCCTTGATTCTCGTCTTAACATGTTATCGAAATACGGGTTGTTACAGATTCGAACGTATATATTTCTATACGTTGTCGTTAGAATATAAATATTTATTTATAATTATAAAATGAATTGAAAATGGCGCTGTAGTTCGATAATTCGATTTCAAACTTCAAATGAATGTACAGGATTTAAAATAAATCGGATTTTAGTGAAACCAAAAATATTAGAATCTAATTTTGAATATCTTTCCAACGAATCCGAAAAATTGAAATTTCATTGCGGGAGTCAAAAGATATGCCCAGTTGAAAACTCAGAATAGTTGCTGTAGAATTCTGGCCTTTAAAAATAGCCATTTTGTAAATGACCTCGGATCTCGACGAAACCACTTTTGTTGGATCCGCGATGTCAAATTATTGCTATGTTTCAAATTTCGTAATTTTTCGAATCAATATGTGAGTTTGGCAAAGGAAAACGCGCTCGACCAGTTTCAGTTGATTTTAATCGACTGGAAAATGGCCATTTTTCAAACGGTCTCAGAATTCGATGAAATTAGTTTTGTTAGGAGCATATCGTCAATACGAAGCTAGAAAATATTTTTCGGGAATTTTTAGGGTTAGTATGTGGCCCCGGTAAATTGAAATGCGCGTTCAAATTCAATATATAGAGTTATATGTTGATTTTGACGAAAACTGATCGAAACGGCCGAATCAGTTTATGATACATAGCCCATTGTGTTCGGAATGGGGGTAATTAGTTATGGACACAGGCGGTGGGTCTCGTTTCGAGGTCGAAAATAAAAATTGCTTTTTGAAATTAAATAATTAAAAATAAAAAAATACCTCTCTCTCTCCTATACCCTCCACCCCCCCCCCCCCGTTCGATTTAATTTCAAACAGAAAAAAATAAAGATAAAGGAAGGGGCGACGGGGGGGACCGCCGCCGCCACTTCCATCGCGGCCCCCCCAGGTGGCGCCGACCCCCACCGACCTCTCCTTTTCCCTCCTCTCTCCTCCGCCACGCCTACCTCGTGCCCCTCCTCTTCCACGAGACCCAAAACTGCCCTAGCCTCCTGAAACCGCCACTGCACCCCCACCGCCATCGGCCAGAGCTCGATCCCCCCCCCCCCCCCTTGCGCGCGCTTCCCTCTCCTCTACCCCACGCAGCCAGCGCCGCCCGCGTGAAGCCCTCCCCCTCCTGCCGACGTGCAAGCACCCACCTCCCCTTCCTCGATCCGGCAGATAACACCCCCCCTCTCAGTCAACAACGAATACAGTAAGTTCATTTATTTGTTTGTTTTTATTTTATTTTATTTTCCTTTCTTATATATGTAATTAAACAGATTATATATATATATGATTTTGTTTTCTTTTAAGCTAATAAAAATAGAGTTTTAATGGTTATAAAAATATGGTTTTCATGATAAAAGGAAGAAATGATTTATTTAAAAGAAAGATTAGATTTTTATTGACAAAGAGATTATAATTTAAAATAGAAAGGCGATATTTTTATTAGATGTGAAGATTTAAAAATATGATTTTTATATTTTTAGAAGAATAAAAATATGATTTTATATAATGTAGAGTAATAAAGATGTGATCTTTATAGTAGTAGCAATGTAAAGATATGATTTTTATAGTATAGAAAGTATAAAAATACGATTTTTATATTATATAGATAGTAAAAATATCATCTTTATATATGTAGCGAAATAAAAATCTGATTTTTATTATATATACGTTGAAATAAAAATGTGATTTTTATAGTGATGAAATAAAAAGGCGAAATCTTTATATTTGAAAAGGCGAAATCTTTAAATTTGAAAAGGAGAAATCTTTATACAGAGAATAGCGTGATAAAAATATAATCTTTATTATATGAACATCGATGTAAAAATAGAATTTTTGTCTATATGAACATCGATGTAAAAATAGAATTTTTATCTATATAGTAGCGATGGAAAAAAAGAAACTTTATCCATATGGAGTGATTATAAAAATATGATTTTTATATGTGTAGTGGCTACGGGCAACGAAAGTGACAAAAGGCGAGAACAGCGATGACTTCTACATAAGAAGAGTCGTGGCATTTGGTTTAGCTTGGATGAGAACTTCTCACCTTTAATTTAATTTTTCTAGTTAAAATATATACTAGGATGCAGATGGTGTTTAGTAGCACCCGACACCCGTCGTCCACAGACCATGGACGGCTTGTATGCTTGTTTGTTTGATTTTGATGTGTAGTTGATTGTGTGATGTGATGTGAAACGAAATAAAATATTTTATAGTGGAAAATATTCTGTAGTTAAAAATATAATTTTTAACGTGTATATAAAATAAATATTTATAAACAAGTCAGACGATTTGTTTATATATACACATTTGATTGATATTGATTGGGACGATAAATTTTACACATCGCCTAACTGCACAAATAAAATCTGTGTTTGATTGTTTGAAACCCCACACGGGTATTGGGATGATATATGACGTACACTAATCCCAGTAATTAGTTGTATGTCGATCGATTGATGGACAGGCTGTTATAAGCGTTAAATATTTATATTTGATGCTTATACAGTGTAGAATGCACTTTGGATGATGGTTGATTATTTGTCATTGTTGATATATACATGCGTTGTATGGAAATACATAGAAATAAAATCTATGGAAATTGATTGGGCCTTATTCCAGTTTTGAATAGAATATTTGAAGAGAAATATTTGAATAGAAATATATGAAAAAGGAAATATTTGAATAGAAATATTTGAAAAGAAATATTTGAACTAGAATATTTGAAAATAGAAATATATGAAGCCGTGTTGATTAGATTGACGCCATTTTGACGTGAACAATATTTATATCGATTTTATTTATTTTATAATGAATATAGAAAATGAAGTGATTTCAAATTCTGATATTTTGAAACGAATTGAATTCGAATTAAAATTGAATAGAATTGAATTCGAATTAAAATTGAAACGAATTGAATTCAAATTAAAATTGAATAGAATTGAATTCGAATTAAAATTGAAACGAATTGAATTCGAATTAAAATTGAATAGAATTGAATTCGAATTGAAATCAAATTGAAATGAATTCGAATTGAATTGAAATTGAATAGAAATCTATTTGAAATAATTTCAAAATCGAATAGAAATTGAATAGAATTGAAAATGAATCGAAATTGATTTGAATATGAATCGATTTGAAATGAAATTAAAACGAATTTATATTGAAAAATTTAATTTTGATTTGAATTTGAAATGGAAGTTGAAATTGTTTTTGAAACGACTTTAAAACGATTTATAAAATTCGTTTTAAATAGAAATCGATGAAATATATTATATATATATAATATAACGGCCTGAATAGAACGCGCCGCGTAGCGGCAGTTCGCGAATTTCGACCACTGACTTCGAACGGACATTACGGGAGATCCGACCGTCGGATTCTCCTGAAACCAGAACTGTTGGGTTCGTATCGAAAAGATCTTTCTAATGAATATTAGAAATTTGAAATCTAACGGTTGGATTTGGAATTATGTCCAAATCAAATTTGGAAAAGGTCGCTGTAAGTGCAGTTCGATGGCCGTTGATGGAAATCGACTGTACGGACCTTGATAAAATTACTAAAAATATCAATAATTTGTGTAAAATCATTAAAAATGATTTGGAAAGAACTAAGATGAAAAATTCCACATTTGTAAAGATAAAAATATATTTTAATCGAAATGAACTAGTTATTAACTAGAATATTTATTTATCTATTTATAGAAATAAATAAATTGGATTTGGGGTTTGTCGTGAACTGTGTTTAAATGACATTAGTTCTTTAACCCGTGTAAAAGCAGGATCAATTTCCAAAAAGTAGAACAATCAATATGAAATGATTTTAGAGATAAAACCAATTGGGGTTTGAATAAATCTTTAATTAGATTTGAATGAATGAATGGTCATTAAATTTACCAAAACACATGATGTTATTAACCAAAATTTACTTAGTCGTTGATATTGAATTGTGGTTGATTGATTGTTTGGATGGTGCTCGACCAGTTTATGAGCAGAATATGCTTTTACATTTAGCATTGGGTTGGGTAAAGATATCTGTGCGCTAACACCTTGTGAAACACTTCACGATTTGACGATAAGGCGTTTAGCGATGTTGTGTTCATTTCAAATTTAATGAATGATTTGGAAATGATATTTTTCTTAAGTGAAAAGAAATATATTCCCGATTTTGGATAGGGAATGTTTTATTTTATAAACAGAAAGGATTTCGAGGCCTAAAACCCGATGATTTCTAAAATGATTTAGAAATGTATTATGTTTTACATTGTGGTTCATCGCGTATTCGATTAGTTGCTATTGATAACATATCTGTTCGGTGGCTGAGAATTTATTCTCTTGCTTAACACCCTTCTTTGAGACATACGAGCTCAAAGGTTATGTGATTAATAGTGACTGATCATATGTGTGAATTGCTGATGTGAAGTACTATGTTTTGAAAGTACTTGTGATTATTATGTTGTGAAATGATTTTCCCTACTTCGGGATATGAAATGATTTAGTATGTGGCTAAAGAGTCGGGTAACCCTGAGACTAAAAGTATGGGTGAGAGGGCGGTGTATGCTCTCCATGTGTGGGAGGTGCATCGTCGGTGTAGCCTGCTCCTATGTGGGGTAGGTGCACATTTATATATCGAGTTGCTGGGTGCGTACCCTTTGCCTTGTCGATGGGGAGCACGATATTTGGTTGCATACTTGTCTGTATGCATTTTTATGTTTTGGAATTCATATTTCCAAACGTTTTAATTTGAGATCCCGAAGTGAAATCTACTTTGATATAGAAAGTTAGATATGTATTTCAAATTATTTGAAATAAGAAATCGGGAATAAAATCCAAAGGAATAATTTCTGTAAATTGAATTGGATTTGGAAAATCTAAGTGTGGTGATTAATCTAAATGGGTAGATTGGGATATTGAATGTTGATTGATGCATTGTAGATCCATATATCTATACTGATAGTTGTTTATACACTGGCATTCATGGGGGTAAACCCATTCCGCGTTAGCGGCGTGGTCCTGTGATTTGCCTTATCATTTATATAACTTTATAACTGTTTTAGATTTTCTCACACCAGTCCCATGACTGACCTGTAGTTTGCTTTTCCCTTGCGAACTCGGGTGCCCCATTTTACACACGGGCAGCCGAGTAGTTTTATTTTGCAGATGTATTGAGCAGGATTCTGGATTGAAGCTTTAAGCTGTGTCCAGGCATTTACAGTCTTCCGCTGTGTTATTTATTTATTTCCACTGTGCATTGTATTACATTCATGTAAATTTATCTTCCGCTGTGTATTATTTTCGCTATACCCTGATATTCTGTACTCTGATGTAACATTATTATGATGCTTATAAAAGTCTTCTGTTGTTTGTTCTGATGTGTTGTATACCCAAAGTTAGCGTATGCGGGATTCGAACGGTCTTGGTCGATTTAGCAATCGATTAGGTCCGGGAGAAATCCGTGTCGCTACAGCTGGTGTCAGAGCTTTGGTTAAACTCAAATCTTTGGGGTACAACTCATTAGAGCAGAATAGAAGGACTCATCAGAGGTAGGATTAGTAATGTCCTATTAAAGAATCCTCATTAGACATAGAATCAGTAGCATTCTAGAATGAGTAACTCGTTAGAGATGGGGTTAGAAATACCCTAGAACGAGTTGAGGGTGACAAGTTTATAAATAACGTATTTGTGATTATATATATAATCAGGTTTTAAAAATATGATTTTGAATATACAAAAGTTATATGATTGAAAAGCTAATTCCCAAATTGATTGTTGGTTGTGTTGTTGGATGGTTGGTTTGATTAATTGAAATTTTGAACCATTTAGCCTAATGGAACCAAATTTAGAACTGTATTGAAAAATGATTACAATTGCATGCATGTACATGCATATATAGTGAACATGTCATAGCAAGGAGGCTAGAGCAGAGGAATAAAATTGTTTGCCCGACAAATAGGTACATGTTTATTGTATTTCCTGGGTTTTGGATGATTTTATGAGCCGATTGGCTAGCCGCTTGGCTTTTTCATCTTCTTTTGGATTGGTGAGGGCCATGGGAGGCTATTTGAAATATCCCGAAGTCTCCGGTGCAGGGGAGGTTATGGCGAAATTTTTCGAAAATTTAGGGTGTTAGCCAAATTTTTGAAAATTTGAAAAGTTCTTAGAAACTGAAAAGTTGAAGAACTTAAGCCGTAGAGAAAATAGTGGAAGTTGAGTTGATTTGTTAAACAACTTTCGGCTTCGTTCCTTTTCGGGGATGAAAAGTTTTAAGTGGGGGAGATTGTAACAACACGGAAAATGCGAGCCAATTTAAAATTTTTATTTTGGCAATTTTAACGAATTTTGAATATTTAAAATGAATTATTCTAAATAATAATGACGAAAAATTTAGTTTTGAATAGATTCGAACGTATATATTTGTATTAGTCGTCGTTAGAATATAAATATTTATTTATAATTATAAAAGGAATTGAAAATGGTGCGGTAGTTCGAAAATTCGATTTCAAACTTCAAATGAATGTACAGGATTCAAAATAAATCGGATTTTAGTGAAACCAAAAATATTAGAATCTAATTGTGAATATCTTTCCAACGAATCCGAAAAATTGAAATTTCATAGCGGGAACCAAAAGATATGCCCAGTTGAAAACTCAGAATAGTCGCTGTAGAATTCTAGCCTTTAAAAATAGCCATTTTGCAAACGACCTCGGATCTCGACGAAACCACTTTTGTTGGATCCGCGATGTCAAATTATTGCTAGGTTTCAAATTTCGTAATTTTTCGAATCAATATGTGAGCGTGGCAAAGGAAAACGCGTTTGACCAGTTTCAGTTGATTTTAATCGACTGGAAAATGACCATTTTTCAAACGGTCTCAGAATTCGACGAAATTAGTTTTGTTAGGACCGTATCGCCAATACGAAGTTAGAAAATATTTTTTTGGAATTTTTCGAGTTAGTATGTGGCCCCGGTAAATTGAAATGCGCGTTCAAATTCAATATATAGAGTTATATTTTGATTTTGACGAAAACTGATTGAAACAGTCGAATCAGCCTGCGATACATATCCCATTGTGTTTGGAATGGGGGTATTTGGCTAGGGGCGACAGTCGTTGGGTTTGGATTGGAGTTCGTATGTGGAAAGTGTTATTTTTCGAATTAAAAGGAATTAAATAATAAAATAAATTGTATATATATGGTCAAAACACCCAGTCAAAACCCTAGACCGATTACATTCAGCTGCCACTGCAATTAAGGGCTAAAATCGCTCTCGATTTCGAGCCAAAAATTATCCCAATCCCTTTCATAATTTCAGAAATTAAAATATGGAAATCGAAGAGCTTTTCCGGCTCTTCAAAATCATATGCCTATGATCAATTACTATGCATCGTCGTCATCGGAATTCGAGCTCAAAGCTCCACTGCTCACGTCGGAATTCGAGGATGCAGGGGCCACCGAATCACGTGATTTTTGGGGTGAGTGTCGGGCGGAGCAAGGCGGTTCATGGGGTGGCCAGGGATCGACGGCGGAGGGCTTGTGTGGCGACGCGCAGGTGGGAATCTCGATCGAAGATGGGTTCAGCGTTTTGACGGGATGTAGGAGAAAGGGGGTAGGGGCAATAATGTAAATAAGGTTTAATTATTTTATTTTTGTTATCAAATGTAATTAATACCGTAACTTTGTCATACGAGATCGGATTCACGAACCGTCAGTTGCGTTGGGATCGCATGAACAAGCTCAACAACATGGAACTGACTAGGACTAAAAAGGAGCACGTTGGAATTTCAGGCAAATTCAAACCCGAAACGAACCAGAAATTCAAATCAAAACAGAAATGAAACCGACCACTATGAGAATTCTCTCACTTTAAATTTTCTTTACAGTTATTTATTTTGTAACTGCATATATGAACTGCTCCCCGCCGTCCACAGACCATGGACGACTTGTTTGCTTGTATTCTGTGTGAAAATATATATGTGATGTGAAATCGAAATTATATACGATATGAAATGAAAATTATATATATAAGAAGTGAAAGCGATATATATATGAAATGAAAACGATATATATATATATATATATATATATATATATATATATATGAAATGTGAAAATGATATATATATATATATGAAAAATAAAAATGATATATATATATATATATGAAATGTGAAAACGATATATATATATATATATGTATGTAAAATGAAAACGATATATATATATATATGAAATGTGAAAATGATTTGATTGTTAAAAATATAATTTTTAACATATATTTATACACTGTATAAAATTGTCATGTATATGAAATATTCGATTTTGATATAAAATTGAAAATGAATTCGAATTGAATTGAATAAGAAATGAATTCGAATTGAATTGAATAGAAAATGAATTCGAATTGAATGGAATAGAAAATGAATTCGAATTGAATGGAATAGAAAATGAATTTGAATTGAATGGAATAGAAAATGAAATTGAATTGAATTGAATTGAATTGAAATGAATTTAAAACGAATTTATAAGGAAAAATTCAATTTTGATTTGAGTTTGAAATGGAAGTTGAAATTATTTTTGAAACGAATTTAAAACAATTTATAAAATTCGTTTTAAATAGAAATCGACGAAATATATATAATATATAATATAATGGCCTGAATAGAACGCGCTGCGCAGCGGCAGTTCGCGAATTTCAACCATTGACTTCGAACGGACATTACGGGAGATCCGACCGTCGGATTCTCCTGAAACTGGAACCGTTGGGTTCGTATCGAAAAGAGCTTTCTAACGAATATTATAAATTTGAAATCTAACGGTTAGATTTGGAATTATGTCCAAATCAAATTTGGAAAAGGTCGCTGTAAGTGCAGTTCGATGGCCGTTGATGGAAATCGACCGTACGGGTCTTGATAAAATTATTAAAAATATCAATAATTTGTGTAAAATCATTAGAAATGATTTGGAAAGAACTGAGATGAAAAATTCCACATTTATAAAGATAAAAATATATTTTAATCGAAATGAACTAGTTATTAACTAGAATAATTATTTATCTATTTATAGAAATAAATAAATTGGATTTGGGGTTTGTCGTGAACTGTGTTTAAATGACATTAGTTCTTTAACCCGTGTAAAAGCAGGATCAATTTCCAAAAAGTAGAACAATCAATATGAAATGATTTTAGAGATAAAACCAATTGGGGTTTGAATAAATCTTTAATTAGATTTGAATGAATGAATGGTGATTAAATTTACCAAAACACATGATGTTATTAACCAAAATTTACTTAGTTGTTGATATTGAATTGTGGTTGATTGATTGTTTGGATGGTGCTCGACCAGTTTATGAGCAGAATATGCTTTTACATCTAGCATTGGGTTGGGTAAAGATATCTGTGTGCTAACACCTTGTGAAACACTTCACGATTTGACGATAAGGCGTTTAGCGATGTTGTGTTCATTTCAAATTTAATGAATGATTTGGAAATGATATTTTTCTTAAGTGAAAAGAAATATATTCCCGATTTTGGATAGGGAATGTTTTATAAAAATGTTTTATAAAACAGAAAGGATTTCGAGGTCTAAAACCCAATGATTTCTAAAATGATTTAGAAATGTATTATGTTTTACATTGTGGTTCATCGCGTATTCGATTAGTTGCTATTGATAACTTATCTGTTTGGTGGCGGAGAATTTATTCTCTTGCTTAACACCCTTCTTTGAGACATACGAGCTCAAGGGTTATATGATTAATAGTGACTGATCATATGTGTGAATTGCTGATGTGAAGTACTATGTTTTGAAAGTACGTGTGATTATTATGTTGTGAAATGATTTTCCCTACTTCGGGATATGAAATGATTTAGTATGTGGCTAAAGAGTCGGGTAACCCTGAGACTAAAAGTATGGGTGAGAGGGCGGTGTATGCTCTCCATGTGTGGGAGGTGCATCGTCGGTGTAGCCTGCTCCTATGTGGGGTAGGTGCACATTTATATATCGAGTTGCTGGGTGCGTACCCTTTGCCTTGTCGATGGGGAGCACGATATTTGGTTGCATACTTGTCTGTATGCATTGTTATGTTTTGGAATTCATATTTCCAAACGTTTTGATTTGAGATCCCGAAGTGAAATCTACTTTGATATAGAAAGTTAGATATGTATTTCAAATTATTTGAAATAAGAAATCGGGAATAAATTCCAAAGGAATAATTTCTGTAAATTGAATTGGATTTGGAAAATCTAAGTGTGGTGATTAATCTAAATGGGTAGATTGGGATATTGCATGTTGATTGATGCATTGTAGATCCATATATCTATACTGATAGTTGTTTATACACTGGCATTCATGGGGGTAAACCCGTTCCGCGTTAGCGGCGTGGTCCTGTGATTTGCCTTATCATTTATATAACTTTATAACTGTTTTAGAGTTTCTCACACCAGTCCCATGACTGACCTGTAGTTTGCTTTTCCCTTGCGAACTCGGGTGCCCCATTTTCCACACGGGAGCCGAGTAGTTTTATTTTGTAGATGTATTGAGCAGGATTCTGGATTGAAGCTTTAAGCTGTGTCCAGGCATTTACAGTCTTCCGCTGTGTTATTTATTTATTTCCGCTGTGCATTGTATTACATTCATGTAAATTTATCTTCCGCTGTGTATTATTTTCGCTATACCCTGATATTCTGTACTCTGATGTAACATTATTATGATGTTTATAAAAGTCTTCTGTTATTTGTTCTGATGTGTTGTATACCCAGAGTTAGCGTATGCGGGATTCGAACGGTCTTGGTCGATTTAGCGATCGATTAGGTCCGGGCAAAATCTGTGTCGCTACAGTCTCATTCCAATGCAGAATTTTCTTAAGTTTTCAAGAATGGCTAATGCAGTAATAAATAATTAATTAATATTGGAAGTTCGAAATTCAAAAATTATGCATTTTGAAAATATTATTATAATATTATTTTAAATATTATAAGAATAAATGTAGCAATAAATGACTAATTAATATTTCAAGTTTGAATTTCAAAATTACACATTTTGAAAGTATTATTATAATATTATTTTAATATTATAAGAATATGGAAAGTTACAATTTATATTAAGATACTTGAAATCAAGATATTTAAAAATAAATAATATCTTAAAATTAAGATTCCTTAATGGAAAGGATAATTTCAAATAATATGTTTTGGAAAAATTAATTATAATTGTAAATTATAATTGTGCTTGAACACGAGGTTAGGTTACATTTTTGGTGGAAGTCTGCCCGGACCCAACCGGCATATCCAGCAGCCACTAATGTTGAACTTAATGTGAGAGGTTCAAGTGCACAAATACGAAACGGGCCATGACACGAGGTTAAGCCCAACTTGTGGAATATGTCAGCCTGGAACCGACCGACACATCCAGCATCCACAAGTTGTAGGCATAATGTGAGAGGTCTAGTCCATTATAAAATACAAATGGATAAGAAATTGAGTTGGGCTATGTAATCTGTTTTAAAAATAGCAACGCATTTTAAAAACGCGAACGAATTTACCGATTTATTTTATCCATTTTATAATGAATATTAAAAGAGAAGTTTCAAAATTAATATTTTGAAAAATAATATTATTATAAAAGGATAACATATAGAATAATCAATTTTTAGATTATAGTTGGAATAAAAGTTGGAATCGTCTTTATAAATGTTTTAAAATACGTAAAAATAAGGAAAAATTTATGTGAAATCATAATAAATGATCCAAAAAGGGTTTTGATGAAAATCTCCAAGTTTATAAGGATAAAAGATATTTTTATCAAAATAAGTGATTTATTTATTTTATAAATAAATAAAAGGATTTAAAATGGTTTTTGATACAACTAAGAATTCCCAATGAGTATATTGAATTGGATTTAAATGGAAATTATCTACGGACTATTTCAATATTAATTCTGTGATTATACGGATATTATTTTGGGAATTTGGAAGATATTTAATATCGTTATTTCTGATATGATATCCGTTGGTTTTAGAATTTGATATTGAATATAATCGATATAATTCCCATTCAAAGCTTTATATTTAATATCAAGTTAGATTTTGGGTTTGTCGTGAATAGTGTCTTAAATAACATTAGTCTTAAATCCATTTGAGTAAAGGAAAATCTTTTTATTAAGATTTAAATGAGATTTCCAATTATTAAACATAATTGAAATAAAAAGGAAATTGATTATGGGTTGGTTGTGAACAATGTTTTGAAGGGCATTAGTTCTTGAAACTCAAATTAATAGTGAAATTTTGATTTGTTATTAATTAATCTTTTAATTAAGATTAAATGAAATTTTTAAAAGAAGAGATGCCTAATATTATATATTAAATTGGGAATTAATGAAACATGAAATGGGGTCTCTCATGAACTATGTTTTAAATAACATCAGTTCTTAAACCCGGATTAGAGATAAAATTAATTCCAGAAAAGTGATTAGTCATTTAACAATGATTTTAGAAGACTAAAACTTAATAAAGTTTTAAATAAATCTTTAATTAGATTGAAGGTGAATAAAGGAAGATTAAAGAATAAGTTGAAAGATTTATCTTTGATAAAATTTATGGGAACCTTTCCCTAATAATGTGAATAGTTTATTAAAAGGATATTCTGAATTGGAATGAGGCGTTGATGTGGTTTATATATAGCACCTAATTTTAAATCATGCGAGTTATTCGGAAAGACCGGGTTTAACCCATTCTGAATAATGAATACGGAGACTAACAGTCGAAGAGTTGAAGACGGTACAAGATCGACGATCTTCACGTCGAATGGACGAGTTACCATTGACGCCCATGATTGGAGTAGCTACCTTGAAAGGGCTAAAATGGTGGCCGTCCGGATGTAGTGTTGATTTGTACGGATTTGGCTTTCGCTCAGACCCAGAGCATAAGCTTATAAATGGAATGTGTGTCTGACATCGTACTCCTTTATATATTGTACTTATTGATTTTCTGCTGAATGTATGAATGCTTGGTGGCAGAGAATTTATTCTCTTGCTTAACACCCTTTTTATATTTTGGCAAAGTTTAATAGTATTATATGGATTGATAGTGTGGCATACCAAGATGCAATGATCAAGACTTTTGTTGAAAAGCAGGCCTTGTGGTTGATGATCAAAGCATGGCCTGTTTAGGCGTAGCTTTGTGTATAGCGTGACTTCGCGAGCCTCACAACCCGGTGGAGTCTAAAACGGGAGAAGGGAACGCAGGGAGAGCAGCACGTTTCTTTCTAGCTAGAAGTGGTGTCGGTGCTTAAACTGGCTGATATTTACTTATGTGGATGATGGAATGAGGCGCCTCGGATGATAGGTCCTATAGGATCGGGAAACGTGTGTTCAGGAATAACTAATCCACGAAGCTGTATGTGTGGACCGGCCCTGCAGCTATCCAAGGTTCACTGCGGGGGATCCTGAGACATTAGCTAGAGTGTCTCGAATCGGTAAGGAGCTCCTCCCTAGCCTTGACTCATGATGGAAACCCAATTTCCAATACGACCTCATACGGTTTTGATTGTATTACTAGTATGGAGGCATAGTATATGGTAGCTATGCTTCCTAGGATTGATACATTTACTTTGAAATGTTTTTGAAACATATACACACTAGCAATAATATCAAATTCGTTTTTATCGTATCAAGCATTTTTGACCATTATAAGGTAAAACCTTATCCTTCGGTTTGCGTTGCATTGTGTGATGGGACTTGGGTCTTATGATGGTTTCATTTTTCTAAAAAGCATTGCGTTGTTTAACGATTTAACTTAATTTATGCACCGGCAATCCCTTGGAATAAAACCCGTTCCGCGTTAGCGGCGTGGTCCTTGGATTTGCCCTATTGTTATTAGTTATATTAGTTAAGAATTCTCACACCAGTCCCATGACTGACTCGTAGTTTGTTTCACTTTGCAAACTCGGGTGCCCTCTTTTCCACACGGGCAGTCGAGTAGCTTTTTGCAGATATTTATCTCTTGAGCAGGATTCCCGATCGAAGCCTAAAGCTATGTCCAGAGCATAGAAGTCTTCCGCTGTTTATTGTATTTAATTTATTAAAATTTATCTTCCGCTGTAATTTTATTCAATGTACTCTGATATGTTCTGTACTCTGATGTAACCTTATTGTAATGTTTATAAAAGTCTGCTATTATTGTTCTGGTGTGTTGTATTCCCAGAATTAACGTATGCGTATTTTGAACGGTCTTAGTCGATTTTGCGATCGATTGGGTCGGGCGAAATCCGACTCGTTACAATTGTCTACTTATAGGGCTTGCGTGTGGGATAATTACAAACTTACCATTCTTTTTTTTATATTGTTCCACTGTTTCATGTATTGGCACAATGAAGAAACCGTGCTCGACCCCTCAGTTTTGTGATGCTCGACTATCCATGCGTTGCAGAGATGCTCGACCCCTCTTGCACTTTGATGAGCGACCGTGACATGCTCAGTTTCTCCATGATTTAATGGATGACCTGCTTGTTTTACACATATGGACACAAACTGACATACCAATGCACACATGGCTTTTATGGTGAGCTGGCAATCTTTGCATGTAGAACTAACAGAAGCTTGCAGACATTGTTTGAGTTGCACCATACTACGCTACTACAAAACTTGGCATATTCGGCATTAATTTGTGTGCGTTGCATGAAAAGTGTGGCGAAAGCTATGCTTTCTTTGATTTTTTGCAATAATATTCATATGTTGTTGCATTATACATGAATGCACTGTTGCAGTGGGAATTCTAGTGTTTTGACGTGCAACACTAGTTAAAAGCATAGCATCATGTATATACAATCCAGCTCAGGGATCCGCATTATCAACATACAAAAACCCTAACCGTAGATGCAAGATTAATCCAACGGTTCAAACCATCTATGGTTCTGATGATTATAAACGTTAGCCATCATCCAATCATTGACAGCCACGTCATTGCATTCTTTTGACGAAATTTTGGCGTGACCTTCTCCCTTCACGAAATAATGTAAAAACAATTTGGTCACAAATCGTTCTTCTTCTATATCATCTAATCATTCTTTCCCCCTTTTTACTATTGATAAAAATTTAAACCTAAATTCACATCAGTATCGCTCCTCTCCTAGACAGCAAATTTTATTCCGGAAAGGATGAAGCTTTGAAAGGCTTTCTAGCTAGCTTTGATTGCTCAACGCATTTACATCGCTAGTTTTTTTCCCTCAGGTTCAGTTTGTATAGCACTGTGAATTAGTTGCGCTTATTATAGATTGGATTATAAGTAATTAGTAATTAGTTCATTTATTACATTTTGGAAAACCCATTCGCTTATGAGTAATTAGTTGCTTGGACATCCCAAACTTTGGAAAACTCGTTCGCTATGAGTGACTAGTCAGTGAAAGATTAGATTATGAGTAGTTAGTTGCGCTTTGACCATTGATTTGGGATTTGGGATTATGCTGAGGTTTATTCGAAAATTATACCCAGTAATAAACCAAAAAAAGGAGATGGCGCCGGTGGGTTTTCCACCAGGATTTAGGTTTCGCCCAATTGAGTGGTACCTTTTTTGGCCATGAGAACCGGGCTATTGGCATGAAAAAGACATTTGTTTATTATAGAGGTCAAGCTAGTTTAGGAATGAGGACTTTACCGTCAAAATTGATTTGCACTTTACGTTCATTTACATTAACATATAATTGTATGTTTGAGGTTTTGTGATACAGATACATGTGTAGCACTGCGGTGTGCTTGAGGCTACCAATTTCCCGATCCAGACGAGTCGTTCACCCGTATCTAATCTGCTACATGCACAGGTATTTTCCATTTGATTTAGGAAACTACCAATTTCAATGTTTCTATTTTGGAAACGTATGCTCAGTTTTGCATCCATATTATGCTTTACTACGTATCATAAAGTAGTCATACAAAAAAGTGTCATAAGGCAGCAAAAGTATCATAAGGCAACATCAGTTCATACCACACACATCCAAAAAATGACATACAATTGTATGTTTAAGGTTTTGTGATATAGATACATGTGTACCACTGCGGTATGTTTGCACTGCGGTATGTTTGTGTTGAGGCTTTGGAAACTACCAATTTCCCGATCCGAACGAGTCGTTCACGGGTATCTAATCTACTACACGCACAGGTATATCCATTTGATTTTGGAAACTACCAATTTCAATGTTTCAATTTTGGAAACATATGCTCAATATTACATCCATATTATGCCTTACCAATTCCATAAAGCAATCATACAAAAAAAGTATCATAAAGCAGCAAAAGTATCATAAGGCAACATCAGTTCATACCATACACATCCAAAAAATGACATACACATCCACATCTAAAAGAATCATAAAGTTAACTTAATACATACACATCCAGAAAATAACATTATAGTAGCATCAGTTCATACCAAATCAGGGCTTTGTGGGGCTGTGGAACTTCCAACAGATTCAATAGGGCTTTGCGGCTGTGGGAGATCCAGTCCGAAGTGAGCAGCCGCATGTGATGGACCCGCAACATCAGGACAAGGGGTGAGGTAGTTTGGCCAATCAAATTCCTGATCAACTTCCAAATATATCCACTGATCATAGCTCTCGTTCAATGGGGCTTGGTTATCAACATGTATGTCATGGGTGGCTTCAGGAAATAAGCTTGGCAAGGGGGTAGCACAGCTGCTTCTTGTATCATTGCGTCAAATCTTTCATCTGAATCCATTTCCCATTCCCATTCATAATGATGCAAACATGGAACCACCTGTTCCTCCCTTTTGCTCACAAAAAAAAAGTCCAGGCCTTTTTCTACGATGAGCATGGGTACAGCGCTAAACCTTAATAAGGTAAACCTTGTTATTGAATTGAGCAGCAAAAGTATTGATATTGCCAATGCCTTCAGAAAATTGCATTTTCAGGTAGAAAGATGAATTGTCATACTGAGACCAGTTACACTTGTCAATTGCAAGAACACGTCACATTGGCTTCATTATTTCTTCAACAACAGGAACATTACTCTTTAGGAACTCGAGAAAGCCATCAACTTTAGCCCATGATTCCACTTCTAACACTGGTTCAGGCTCAAATTCTTCATCAGACCATGCTTGCAGGTAAATAGCACCACTAGGTTTTGTAAAAACTTTCAACATTAGCATATGATCATGCTTACTGTAAGATGCTAGAAAAGAGTTATTGGGTATTACCCGTATAGGCCACGAATTATGATTCAGAGTCACCTTAAGAACATCATGCACAGCTTCAAAATTCCAATGTCCCTTAAGAATAGTGGCACTGATGTATAGAGATGAGTCATCCATTGATTTTTTTTTAATTTTCGAAGATTGGGGTTTAAGGGATATGGAGATGAAGATGTTCTTTTGACGGCCCGCCCCGCACCAACCGACATTTCCTCCAAAAGTGAGCTGTACACATGTCCAGTTAACATGGGACGATCGTCAGAAGAAAGGAAAGAAGACAAAGAATCAATAAGGAACCTGTAAAATGTGTCATAGCGCATGGAACAAAATATAATAACAACATACTTAACATAAAACAGGTGAGACAGTATATAAGCTGAAACAAACTATCGTAGCAGCGGAAAGATCCAAAATACAGCTTATGATCCAAAGCCAACATTATTACAACTTTTAAAACTGTCTCAAAAAGCTAAATAAGAAAGGTACACTACTAATGCCCAAAGTAGTGATCGCTAATGACACAGGGAGAATATCTATATATATCATACGTGGAAGCCTCCTGCTCGCCTCCGAATCAGCTACTCATGCATCACCAGCTAACCTGTCTCTAGTCTGCTCGTGAGAGCACCCAGAGTAATTAGAAGAGACATAAAACTATGGGTCAGACAAAAAGTCTGGTATGAGCGATAAGCAACTAAACAGAACAATAACAGGTATACTAAACCATACCTGAACCTGGACCTGCAACCAAAGAGTTAGCACTACATACTGTACAACACTCTAAGGCGCCGTTAAATAAATGGTGTAAAGATAAAGGGGTGTGGTGTGCATGTCATAATGATGGCAAACAAATCAAGCATAGCAACCATCCTCACATCTCTCACTCAGTGCGTAAAGCGTACGATATCCACCACTTCGATCACCCAATACTTTGTTATGATCACTCTGCCCCATGAACTCACAACAGCTTCATTGCACTGATCCATAGCCACTAATCCTTCGCTATGTCCACTTTTCCCTATGGAGTCGTACACGCCCCACTCCACTGGCTCATAGCCTTACTAATCCTTTACTATATCCACTCTGCCCCATGGAGTCACAATGGCTCCACTGCACTGGCTCATAGTCTTACTACAATCACTTTGCCCCTCGAGTCATGGTGACTCTACTGCACTGATACGTAGCCCATCATTCCTTTTCAGCGGTGAATCGAAGTTATAAACGTCGAAAATTCCTTAGCACATGTCCCGCAGCAAAGCCCAATCATGAAGTGAACTCATTGGTTCCCAACTGGATCCTAAGCTATAACTTCCATTTGGACTACTATTGCATCTCGGGTTTTTGGTCATCACTGGATCGGTTCGGTTCTCAGCCCTTCTTCTCTGTCGGTTCGGATCGGTCTCTTCCAAGTGCTCCAGGTCGTATCGTGGCCTCCAAGCCCCTTCGTCATACGTTGGTTCGGTTCGGGTGTTCTCTAGCGGGTCGGGTCAGTGTACCCTTGCTCCATCGGTTCGGGTTCCTGGTCACGGTCCGATCCACTTTGTAACAACCCGGAAAATGCGAGCCAATTTAAAATTTTTAAATTGGTTATTTTAAAAGAATTTAAACAATTGAAATAGAATATTTCAATAAAATAATGAATTGGAGATAGTGTGACAGTTTGAAAATTTGAATTCAAACTTTGACTGACTGTACCGGGTGGAAAATATAACGGATTTTAGTGAAACCAAAAATATTTAAATTTGTTTATGAATACCTTTCTAACGAATCTGAAAAATCGAAGTTTCATAGCGGAAATCAAAAGTTATGGCCAAATGAATTTTCAGAAAGGTCGCTATATAGAATATATAGCCCTTGAAAATAGACATTTTGCAAACGACCCCGGAATTCGACGAAACCACTTTTGTTGGATCTGGGATGTCAAACTATTGCTAGGTTTCAAATTTCATAATTTTTGAAGCTAGTATGTGAGCGTGCCAAAAGAAAATGTGATTGGTCAATTTTTGTTAAATTGGATCGACCAGAAAATGGCCATTTTTCAAACGGTCTCAGAATTTGACGAAACTAGTTTGGTTGGGACCATAGCGTCAAAACATAGCTAGATTTATTTTTTTGGAATTTTTCGAATCAGTTTGTGGCCCTGGCAAATTGAAATGTACGTTCAAATTAAATATTGAATGTTATATACTTTAATTTGAAAAATAACTGACTGTAACAATCGAATTGGCCCACGAAACATATCCCATTGTGTCCGGGATGGGGGTATTTAGCTAGGGGTGACAATCGTTAGGTTGAAATTGGTGTTCGTTAGACAAGAAGATATTTTTGAATTTAAAATAAATTTAAAATAAATTAAAAATAAAATATAATAGCCAATCACCCACCTTTCTCTCTCATTCTTCTTTGACCAGTCAAACCTGATAACCCCCCCCCCCCCCCAACGAACGATGGAAGCTGCTCCAACCTTCCCGACCAAAACGCCGTCGCCACGTCCATCTTCAGCCCCACCTCCAGTTGAGTTTTTAGTTCGCCTCACTCCCCTCTTTAAATTCATACCAAGAACACCCGCTATCGTTCAGTATTTGAGGAGCATCGACCGCCTGAAGAGCCGCACTTTCCGCCGCCGCCACCTCTGATTCAGACCACCGAGTTCGCCATCTCCGCCACCAATCTGAGCACCCCTCTTCCCTCAACAACGTGGTGCCTTCTGATTTTGGTATCGCTACGCGGATCGAAGGATAATTTCAACTCTAGTTTCGAAGGTTTACAGAGGTGAAAGACTTGATTTTTCTGAATTGAAAATAACACTTTTGAGTGTTGCAAACTTTGAAAAATCATATCTTTATGGTGTGTTAATGAAATTCGATGAAACAGAAAACATCGTGACCGCAAGGAGGCTCTCTACCATCTAGACGAGACCGCGGATTTTTCTGAGCTATCTATGATTTTTAGCACCTCGAAAACCAATGTGAGAACTCTAAATTAAATTGTGTGAATGAAATCGTGTTGTATAAGTTAAATAAGCGAAGTGTAAATTATATACGCATTGTATACCTCATGTACATGTGTTGTATAAGTTATATGAGCGATGTATAAATTATACAAGCGTTGTATGAAACATATATGCTTTGAATTGTGTTGAAATGGAAGTGAAATATAAAATATATATATATACACACACACACTCCTCTCGTCCGCAAACCATGGACGATATTTATTGCTTGTGATTGGCGTGAAAATATGTAGTATGACGAATGGTTGAAAATAATTGTTTGTGGTTGATATTGTGGTGGAAAAATACCTTTATGGTTGAAAAGTACCTTTGTGGTTGAAAAATACCCTCTTGTGGTTGAAACAAATTAGAATAGGATTGTGGAAATGAAAATAAAACATGCCGCCTGCGTGCGAACTAGATGCATGAATCCCCATTGTCAAAAACCGCGAGGTTTTAAGGTAGAGCGAAGAGCCGTACTCGAGACGATGCTGGTTTTAACTACCCTATCGTTATGCTGCCGAAATTTTCTGAAATATTCATGTGATAGAATAATTTTCATTTGTTAAGAATTATTTTCATTTGTTGAAATTATTTTCATATGTTGAAACCACATTCATGTGTTGAATAGAAATTCATGTGTTGAATGGTATTCGTGTTTTAAATAAATAGCTTTAAAAATAAAAATCACATACATATATATATATACAAACTATAGAGAACATTCATGTGTTGAATAGAAATTCATTCGTTGAATAGAAATTCATGTGTTTAATGGTATTCATGTTTTAAATAAATAGCTTTAAAAATAAAAATCACATTTTTATATATATGTACAAACAATAGAGAACATTCATGTGTTGAATAGAAATTCATGTGTTGAATGGTATTCGTGTTTTAAATAAATAGCTTTAAAAATAAAAATCACATATATATATATATATATATATATATATATACAAACTATAATGAACATTCATGTGTTAAATAGAAATTCATTCGTTGAATAGAAATTCATGTGTTGAATGGTATTCATGTTTTAAATAAATATCTTTAAAAATAAAAATCACATTTATATATATATACAAACTATAAAGAACATTCATGTGTTGAATAGAAATTCATTCGTTGAATAGAAATTCATGTGTTGAATGGTATTCGTGTTTTAAATAAATATCTTTAAAAATAAAAATCACATTTTTATATATATACAAACTATAGAGAACATTCATGTGTTGAATATAAATTCATTCGTTGAATAGATATTCATGTGTTGAATGGTATTTGGGTTTTTAATAAATTGATTTAACAATAAAATTTACATTTTTATTGTGAATATGGGATGCTAAAACATTCATGCGTGGAATAAATATTTCTGATGATAAAAATATTACTTTTATCATGTATACGCCTCGTTAAAAATACACATGTGAATGCCATTGGATGCGCAATTTTATTTTTATATCAACTCCTGTGAATGCCATTGGATGCGGAGTGCTGGTTATTCTGTGTGTAATAATAAACATCGCCATAGGATAGTAAAAATTAATTTTGAACTACACTACATGGCATACTTCTTGACAATAAGCATACTTCATCATATACCACATAAGCATTTGGAGCTTGTGTGACGAGGTTGAAGATTTACCATACGAGCGAGAGGCTTGTATGGCGATGATTATATATTATAGGTTGAACTGATGGCTGATATGGACCATATAAAATATAACGATAAATTGCCAGATTAATAAAAAAACCACACGGGTCTGGATTTGACAATAATCACGTCTCTCTAGTTATTAGATACGACACATGGATTATTTATTTCCTACACGGGACGAGGTGACGAGAATTTATTCTCTGGAGTAATTAAAAATACAAACTCCCTCAGGCTTAAACAGGGTGACGAGAATTTATTCTCTGGATTTATTATCTATACACGCTCCCCTATAAACACCAGAATATATCACTATAAATATGGGTATGCTTTATAGGATTTATTGGGTACCTAATACGGCCCAATAAATTTCCAAACCCCTTCCCATACAAAGGAGGTTATGGCGAAATTTTTCAAAATATAAAGGCGTTAGTGAAATATTTGAAGTGAAAACGATATTGGAATCGCAAAATGAACTACATTTATATATATATATATATATATATATATATATATAATTAAAACGAATCAAGGTCATGCAATTCGTGTTTTGAAATCATAAATTCAATTGATTAGTACGAGAGATCCGTCCATCGGATTTCCCCGAAACTGCAACTGTTGGGTTTGCCTTGGAAATATCTTTCCAACGGCACCAACTTTGTAGAAATCCAACGGTTGGATTGTCTGGAATGTTTAATTCAAATCTGAAGAAAAACAGCGCCAGAATCGATAATATTTATATATATATATAATTAAATTAAATCGAATAACGACGCTGCAGAAAGTATTTTGAAACCGTAACTTCAAACGACTAGTGCGGAAGATCCGACCGTCGGATTTTCACGAAACTGGAACCGTTGGGATCGCTTTGGAAATATCTTCCCAGTGATACGAACTTTGTAGAAATTCAACGGTTAGATTTCCCGATATGTGTAAAACAAATTTGGGGAAAAACAGCGCCAGTGCCACGACACGACCTGAAACGTCGTTTAATTAAATATGGCCATTTTTAAATAAATAAAAATGGCGAAAAATCGTTATAAAATATGATAAGCGGCATAGAATGGAAATAAACCAATTTTGCTTGGTTTGATTGATATTTGATGGTTGTAGTTGTTTGACATGAAAATTATACTAAAGAACTGAAATGTGAATGTCGAATAATATAACCATGGAAAGAATTGATTTGAATTCTAAATATTCGTGAATTGTTTGAAAAGGCCGAGCTAACCCTCATTTCAAATAATTGATCGAACGATTCAAAGTCGAAAATACGGAGACAGTTCAAGACCGACGATCTTCGTATCGGATGGATGGGCGCTGCTGAGGTTCCTGATTGGAGTAGCTACCTTGAAGGGACTAAAGTAGTAGCCGTCTGGACGTATGTGTTGATTGTACGGATATGCGAGGAATATGGTGCATCCGATTTCGTTCAGACCCAGGACGGACGTGTAAATGGACTGTGTGTCTGACATTGGATTTTGTTCTATACTGACTGATCTCTGTTAAATATATATCTGTTTGGCGGCGGAGAATTTATTCTCTTGCTTAATGCCCTTCTCTGAGACGTACGAGCTTAGAGGTTATATATCGATAGAAATCAGTCGTATGGAGTGGATTTCCTGTGTGGCATGCCAAGATGCAGTGATCAAGGCTTCTATTGCAAAGCAAAATCTTGTGGTTGATGATCAAAGCACGGCCTATGTGGCCTAGCTTTGTGTATAGCGTGCATTCGCGAGCCTCACACCTCGGTATGAGTTAAAAACGGGATAAGGACCGCTGGGAGAACACGACGTTTCTTTCTAGTTATGATGGTGTCAGTGCTTAAAATGGCTGACATTTATATTACTTTCATCTTTGTGGTTATTGGAATGCGAGGCACCTCGATTATAGGTCTGTAAGGACCAGGAAACGTGTGTTCAGGAATAACAAATCCTCAAACATAAGGGAGGACCGGCCCAGCCGATTCCAAGGGTTACCCAGAGCGTGTAGTCCTGAGGCATTTGCTAGAGTGTCTCGAAGCGGAGAGGAGCTTGCCCCTTGCCTCGACTCATGGCGGAAATCCAATTTCCAATACGAGATAACGGATTTGATTGTAGAACTTATATATGGCGACATAGTGGCATGGGACGCTCATGTCGTCTATGATTGATATTTATGATTATATTCGTTTTGAAACCTATATGCACTAGTAATAATATCAAGTGATTTTGCTTTACACGTATTAAGCAAATTTTGGCCATTATAAGGTAAAACTCTATCCTCTGGTTTGCGTTGCATTGTGTGATGGGACTTGAGTCTTATAACGGCTTCATTCTTTTAAAAAGCATTGCGGTGTTTTAAAGAATTTACTTTGTTTTAAATGCACTGGCAATCACTGGTGTAAACCCGTTCCGCGAAAGTGGCGTGGTCCTATGATTTGCCTTATTACTGTTGTTTAACCAGTTAAGTAGATTTCTCATACCAGTACCACGACTGACTCGTTGTTTGTTTCACTTTGCAAACTCGGGTTCCCTTATTTTCACACGGGCAGCCTAGTTGACAGATGACAGGATATTTTGGCTTGGCACTGCTGTATGGAGTGCGCTTTTGGCTTGATGGCGAAGATTAGATTTACTTGTATTTTGGCTATTGACTTTCCGCTATCCTTATCTTATTTATATGATTCCACCTATGGCGATGTAGACAGATTTACTTCCAGCATGTATTACTTTATGTATATGTACTGCCTCCGGCGATGTAGACTGATACCTCTATTATGTCTCACTGTATGTATATGATTCCGCCTAGGGCGATGTTGACTAATCATTTCCTTTTTATGCACTAAGTTATATCCTACGTTGTGCTACTCTGATGTTGTTACATGTTATGACTCTGCTGTCATATTAGTGTAAAATTATTCTATTTATTGTTTTTGCTATTATCTGTACTCTGCTAATGAAGATTAATGTGTTATATTCCAATGATTATCCTTAACACCGTCGTACGAGTTTCGGGATCGTCACAGTTGGTATCAGAGCTTTGGTTAACCTTAGTTCTGGAATCTAACATATTAAACACCTCGTTAGAATAGAATCAGTAGTGTTCTAAGGCGAGTAGCTCACTAGAGATAGGATTAGTAATGTCCTAGAATGAGCTAAGCAGAATAGCAAAACAATTTGATCAGTACATCATCATCTTTCCTTATGTTCTTCTGCTTTATCGTATATGAAAGTTATCATTCCTGTGAGCTTGACTCTTTTCTTGCTTATACAGAACTTAACTTGATGGCTACGCGAGCAGCTGCAGCGGCCAGAGGAGGCAGAGCAGGCCGAGCTAGAGGACGGGGGAATATCCCTGTTGTAGAAGGGCCTATGATACAGCCACCAGCACTTCAGGAATTCGAACTGGACCGAGTAGCAAAGAGGTACAAAAACCTCGGGGGCAAAACTTTTCTTGGCACAGTGACAGAGGCTTTAGCATGGTTAAAGACATACGAAAAGATCTTTGGTGGCATGAGACTTGGAACCCACGACAAAGCGTTTATGGGCGCTTGGCTTTTACAGGAGGAGGCCGAGTTGTGGTGGGAGGCCGTCACCTCAGAGGATGAGGAGGGTACAGTAAGGACTTGGGAAGAGTTCAAGACAATGTTCAAGGGGAAGTACATCCCCGAGCAAGCATTGGAGCGTATTCGAGATGAGTTCGCTAATCTCCAGCAGGGAGACCGCTCTGTCCAAGATTATCTTAATAAGTTCACACAGCTCTCACGTTATGCTCCAGAGCTCATCTTGACATCTAAAGCAAAGAATAAGAGGTTTATACTGGGACTGAAGCGCAAATACCAGGACCGGGCCATGAGCAACATCAAACTTCCATTTTCAGAACTGGTAGAGATGGCCTGCAACTATGAAGATTTGGATGAGAGGAACTCCAATCTAGACTGCGCTAAGAGCCAGGCAGGAAACAAGCGCAAAGCTTCAGGAGATCAGCCTGAGTCCAGCAATGCAGCAGCCGCTATTCAGCAAGCTAGTAAGATACCCAAAGGCGGCTGTTACAATTGTGGAAAGAAGGGGCATTATTCTAATGTATGCACCGCCCCGAAGCAACTGAAGGCAAATCCAGAAAGCTCAAATCCGAAACCCCGCAGCTCGGTTGAATGCTACAACTGCCATCAGAAGGGGCACATTAGCAGGAATTGTCCTTTGAAGAAGCATGCACAGGTAGCTCATGTTTATGACGGGGGAAACCCGCCAGCGATCACTGATGGATCAGGTAAACCCGATGTCTTGGGAGGTACCCTTACTATTAAAAATATTCCTGTTTCGGTACTTTTTGATACTGGTGCATCACGTAGCTTCATTTCTAGTAACACTATTCACAAGTTAAAATTGAAACAAAGAAAGCTTAAAGAACCGATTAGAGTTCAAAACCTGATATGAGGCTCTGTCATTCTCGGTTCATGTTGTAAAGTACCTATTTCTTTTTCCCGATACCGATTTTCTTTTAAGTTGATTGTTATGGATTTTTCTGAATTCGATGCTATTCTTGGGCTTGACTGGTTAACAAAGTACGAAGCTGAAGTAAAGTGTGTCGAAAGAGAGGTAACAATTAAAACAAAACTTAGGAGTATTGTTATACCATGCCACGGCTCAGAAACAGATAGAAAAGAATTTTGGTCTGCTTTTGAAGTTATTCCCACTTCATTAGAAAAGATTCCTGTCGTTAAAAACTATGCGGATGTGTTTGAAGAAGTCGAAAACTTTCCTCCGCAAAGATAAATTGAATTCAGAATCGATCTAATTCCGAACGCCAGACCAATGGTACATCCAATTCGAAGAACGGCCCCGAAAGAAAAACAAGAGTTGGGCAACCAAACACGAGAATTATTGTGGAAGGGTCTGATCAGACCAAGCTTTTCAGCTTGGGGAGCAGCAGTAGTGTTTGTCCTGAAATCATACGGTACTCTACGACTTTGTATTGATTACCGAGATCTCAATAAACAGACACTAAAGAATAAATATCCATTACTGCGAATCGATGATCTGTTAGATCAATTGAATGGAGCGCGAGTGTTCTCCAGAATGGACCTAGCTACAAATTTTCACCAATTATGTATAGCCGAAGACTGTGTTCCTTTGACAGCCTTCAGGGGTCCCGATTTATTCTACGAATGGTTAGTAATGCCG
Source organism: Allium sativum (assembly GCA_030737875.1). Lineage (NCBI taxonomy): Eukaryota > Viridiplantae > Streptophyta > Magnoliopsida > Asparagales > Amaryllidaceae > Allium > Allium sativum. The sequence goes on from CM060920.1 coordinate 254,115,845, forward strand.
TTCGGCTTGTGTAACGCTCCCGCATACTTCGTCGATCTTATGAACAGAGTATTCCGAGGTGTCTTGAATAAATTTGTTCAGGTTTTCATCGATGACATTTTAATCTACTTCAAGTCAGAAGGCGAGCATGCAAAACATTTAGAACAAGTGTTGGAAATTCTGAGAAGAAATGTCTTAAAAGCTAAATTTTCTAAGTGTATCTTCTGGCAAGATGAAGTTAAGTTCCTTGGCCATGTAGTATCAAAAGAAGGGATTGCTGTGGATCCAAGCAAAATTACAGCGATTCAAGATTGGAAACAGCCTACTACCCCCACCGAAGTTCGAAGTTTCCTTGGATTGGCTAGTTACTATCGGAAATTCGTTAAGGATTTTTCGAAGATATCCGGTGTATTAACTAAGCTTACAAAGAAGCATGAAAAATTCAAGTGGACTCCAAAATGTGAGGAAGCTTTCCAAGTGCTGAAACTGAAATTGACAACTACTCCAGTATTAACAATTATTGATGGCAATCAGAAATTGACGGTATGGACGGATGCTTCTATTAGAGGTCTTGGCGCAGTGTTAATGCAAAAAGGCCAAGTGGTCACTTATGCTAGCCGTCAGCTGAAGCCGCATGAAAGGAACTATGCAACTCATGATCTTGAGTTGTTAGCCATCGTGTTTGCTTTGAGAATCGGAGGCATTATTTGTTGGGTGAAAAGTTCGAGCTGTTTACTGATCATCAATCATTGAAGTATCTCTTCACCCAGAAAGATTTGAACTTGAGACAACAGCGATGGTTAGAATTCCTTGCAGCATACGATTTTGAGATTCTATACACTCCAGGGAAAGCCAATGTTGTCGTGGATGCGCTTAGCAGAAAAAATGAAATCATCGCCAGTTTTATCGTTACTTCTTCCTTGAAAGATAAGATCGTCGTTCTCCAGAAAGACGATGAATTTATTAAAAGGATTAGTCAGTGGATCCGAGAAGGCAAAACTTCAGATTTCAGTCTGGATAGCCAAGGGGTCCTAAGATTACAAGGGCGAATTTGTGTTCCCGAAATTTCTGAGCTCAGAAGGGAAGTACTTGATGAATGTCACAAGTCCAAACTGAGTATCCATCCCGGTGTGAGCAAAATGTATAATGACATTAAGCTCACGTTCTGGTGGAAGTCGTTAAAAAGGGACATTTCAATTTATGTTAGCCGGTGTCCCACCAGTCAACAAGTTAAGAGCGATCAGCAGAAACTGGCTGGATTATTACAACCATTAGATATTCCAGGATGGAAGTGGGAGCAAATTTCCATGGATTTCATAGATGGTTTGCCTCGAACTAAGAAAGGAAACGACAGTATTTGGGTGATCGTAGATCGCTTCACGAAGACCGCCCATTTCATACCTGTCAGATCCAATAGAACGGCTCAAAGTTTAGCGCAGATTTACTTCAAAGAAATAGTTAAACTGCATGGAGTGCCGCTCAGTATAGTCAGCGATAGAGATCCACTATTTACTAGCAAATTCTGGGAAGCATTCCAGACAGAATTGGGAACCAAGTTGAATCTAAGCACCGCTTACCACCCTCAGACAAATGGCCAAACTGAGCGTGTGAACAAAATTTTAGAAGATTTATTGCGGGCTTGTATTATCGATTTTGGCGGGTCATGGGAAGATCACTTGCATTTGGCAGAATTCTCATATAACAATAGCAATCAAGCAAGTTTGAGAATGTCGCCATTTGAAGCATTATATGGTAGACCGTGTAGATCTCCAGCATGTTGGGTAGAACCTGGAAACAGACTCGTATTAGGACCCGATATGATTCGTGATGCTTCTGACAAAGTAGACCTCATCAAGAAGCGATTGAAAACCGCGCAAAGCCGACAGAAAAGTTATGCTGATGCGAGAAGAAGAGATTTGTCATTTGCTGTTGGCGATTATGTTTATTTAAGAGTTTCTTCGATGAGGGGAGTAATCAGATTCGGTAAAACTGGGAAGTTGGCACCGAGATTTATTGGTCCCTTTCCTATACTTGAACGAATTGGAACTCTAGCTTATAGGGTTTCATTACCTGATTGGTTGCCTGGAGTACATGATGTGTTCCACGTATCTCAACTTAGAAAACATGTGCATGATCCAGATCTTGTTGTAGAAGAAGCAGCGCAACAGGACTTGGAAATTACTCCAGAATTAGCAGTCAGAAGAGAGCCATTAAAGATTGTTGGCAAAGAAACTAAAGAGCTTAGGAGCAAAAAGGTTCATTTAGTTAAAGTGCAGTGGAGTAGTGATCCTAGAGACTGTACTTGGGAGACTGAGGAAAGCATTAGGCAAGCTTACCCCAAATGCAGAGTGGACATCTCTGACTAACTCCGGTGCAAGGTACCCTCATAATACTTTGCATTTACATTTTTGTTTCCTACTTTGCTGTTGTTTCCTTTTCGAGGACGAAAAGTTTTAAGTGGGGGGGATTGTAACAACCCGGAAAATGCGAGCCAATTTAAAAATTTTAAATTGGTTATTTTAAAAGAATTTAAACAATTGAAATAGAATATTTCAATAAAATAATGAATTGGAGATAGTGTGACAGTTTGAAAATTTGAATTCAAACTTTGACTGACTGTACCGGGTGGAAAATATAACGGATTTTAGTGAAACCAAAAATATTTAAATCTGTTTATGAATACCTTTCTAACGAATCTGAAAAATCAAAGTTTCATAACAGAAATCAAAAGTTATGGCCAAATGAATTTTCAGAAAGGTCGCTATATAGAATATATAGCCCTTGAAAATAGACATTTTGCAAACGATCCCGGAATTCGACGAAACCATTTTTGTTGGATCCGGGATGTCAAACTATTGCTAGGTTTCAAATTTCATAATTTTTGAAGCTAGTATGTGATCGTGGCAAAAGAAAATGTGATTGGTCAATTTCTGTTAAATTGGATCAACCAGAAAATGGCCATTTATCAAACGTTCTCAGAATTCGACAAAACTAGTTTTGTTGGGACCGTAGCATCAAAACATAGCTAGATTTATTTTTCTGGATTTTTTCGAATCAGTTTGTGGCCCTAGCAAATTGAAATGTACGTTCAAATTAAATATTGAATGTTATATACTTTAATTTGAAAAATAACTGACTGTAACAATCGAATTGGCCTACAAAACATATCCCAATGTGTCCGAGATAGGGGTATTTAGCTAGGGGCGACAGTCCTTAGGTTGAAATTGGTGTTCGTTAGACAAGAAGATATTTTTGAATTTAAAATAAATTAAAAATAAAATATAATAGCCAATCACCCACCTTTATCTCTCATTCTTCTTTGACCAGTCAAACCCGATAACCCCCCCCCCCCCACCCGAACGACGGAAGCTGCTCCAACCTTCCCGACCAAATCGCCGCCGCCACGTCCATCTTCAGCCCCACCTCCAGTTGAGTTTTTTGTTCGCCTCGCTCCCCTCTTTAAATCCATACCAAGAACACCCGCTATCGTTCAGTATTGGAGGAGCATCGACCTCCTGAAGAGCTGCACTTTCCGCCGCCGCCGCCTCCGATTTAGACCACCGAGTTCGCCATCTCCGCCACCGATCTGAGTGCCCCTCTTCCCTCTACAACGTGGTGCCTTCTGATTTTGGTATCGCTACGCGGATCCAAGGATAATTTCAACCCTAGTTTCGAAGGTTTACAGAGGTGAACGACTTGATTTTTCTGAATTGATAATAACACTTTTGAGTGTTGCAAACTTTGAAAAATCAAATCTTTATGGTGTGTTAACGAAATTCGATGAAACATGAAATATCATGACTGCAAGGAGGCTCTCTACCATCTAGAAGAGACCGTAAATTTTTCTGAGCTATCTACGATTTTTAGCACCTCGAAAACCAATGTGAGAAATCTAAATTAAATTGTGTGAATGAAATCGTGTTGTATAAGTTATATAAGCGAAGTGTAAATTATATACGCATTGTATACCTCATGTACATGTGTTGTATAAGTTATATGAGCGATGTATAAATTATACAAGCATTGTATGAAACATATATGCTTTGAATTGTGTTGAAATGGAAGTGAAATATAATGTATATATATATACTCCCCTCGTCCACAAACCATAGACGATATTTATTGCTTGTGATTGGCGTGAAAATATGTAGTATGACGAATGGTTGAAAATAATTGATTGTGGTCGATATTGTGGTGGAAAAATACCTTTGTGATTGAAAAATACCTTTGTGGTTGAAAAATACCCTCTTGTGGTTGAAACAAATTAGAATAGGATTGTGGAAATGAAAATAAAACATGCCGCCTACGTACGAACTAGATGCATGAATCCCCATTGTCAAAAACCGCGAGGTTTTAAGGTAGAGCGAGGAGTCGTACTCGGGACGGTGCCAGTTTTAACTTCCCTGCCATTATGCTGCCGAAATTTTCTGAAATATTCATGTGATAGAATTATTTTCATTTGTTGAAATTAATTTCATATGTTGAAACCACATTCATGTGTTGAATAGAAATTCATGTGTTGAATGGTATTCGTGTTTTAAATAAATAGCTTTAAAAATAAAAATCACATATATATATATATATATACAAACAAACTATAGAGAACATTCATTTGTTGAATAGATATTCATTCGTTGAATAGAAAATCATGTGTTGAATGGTATTCATGTTTTAAATAAATAGCTTTAAAAATTAAAATCACATTTTTATATATATATACAAACTATAGAGAACATTCATGTGTTGAATAGAAATTCATTCGTTGAATAGAAATTCATGTATTGAATGGTATTCGTGTTTTAAAAAAATAGCTTTAAAAATAAAAATCACATTTATATATATATATATACAAACTATAAAGAACATTCATGTGTTGAATAGAAATTCATTCGTTGAATAGAAATTCATGTGTTGAATGGTATTTGTGTTTTAAATAAATATCTTTAAAAATAAAAATCACATATATATATATATATACAAACTATAAAGAACATTCATGTGCTGAATAGAAATTCATGTGTTGAATGGCATTCGTGTTTGAAATAAATATCTTTAAAAATAAAAAACACATTTATATATATATATATATATATATATATATATACATACATACATACAAACTATAGAGAACATTCATGTGTTGAATAGAAATTCATTCGTTGAATAGATATTCATGTGTTGAATGGTATTCGGGTTTTAAATAAATTGATTTAACAATAAAATTTACATTTTTATTGTGAATATGAGATGCTAAAACATTCATGCGTGGAATAAATATTTTTGATGATAAAAATATTACTTTTATCATGTATACGCCTCATTAAAAATACACATGTGTTGAAATAAATATTTGTTCGCTATTAGCTTTGTTCTGCATATATATATACATGTGTTGAACAGAGGAAATGGATTAGCTGTTGAGTAAAGAAATTATTTGCGTGCCCGACAAATAGTTAAGCCTTAATGAGTTGGCTGCGCAATTTTATTTTTATATCAACTTCTGTGAATGCCATTGGATGCGGAGTGCTGGTTATTCTGTGTGTAATAATAAACATCGCCATAGGATAGTAACAATTAATTTTGAACTACACTACATGGCATACTTCTTGACAATAAGCATACTTCATCGTGTACCACATAAGCATTTGGAGCTTGTGTGACGAGGTTGAAGATTTACCATACGAGCGAGAGGCTTTTATGGCGATGATTATATATTACAGGTTGAACTGATGACTGATATGGACCATATAAAATATAACGATAAATTGCCAGATTAATAACAAACCCCACACGGGTCTGGAGTTGACAATAATCACGTCTCTCTAGTTATTAGATACGACAAATGGATTATTTATTTCCCACACGGGACGAGGTGACGAGAATTTATTCCCTGGTGTAATTAAAAATACACACTCCCTCAGGCTTAGACAGGGTGACAAGAATTTATTCTCTGGAGTTATTATCTATACACGCTCCCCTGTAAACACCAGAATATATCACTATAAATATGTGTATGCTTTATAGGATTTATTGGGTACCTAACACGGCCCAATAAATTTCTAAACCCCTTCCCGTACAAAGGAGGTTATGGCGAAATTTTTCGAAATATAAAGGCATTAGTGAAATATTTGAAGTGAAAACGATATTGGAATCGCAAAATGAACTATATTTATATAAATATAAATAAAATTAAAACGAATCGAGGCCGTGCAGTTCGTGTTTTGAAATCGTAACTTCAATCGATTAGTACGAGAGATCCGACCGTCGGATTTGCCCGAAACCGCAACCGTTGGGTTCGCCTTGGAAATATCTTTCCAACGGCACCAACTTTGTAGAAATCCAACGGTTGGATTGTCTGGAATGTTTAATTCAAATCTGAAGAAAAACAACGCCAGAATCGATTATATTTATATATAAATATAAATATAATTAAATTAAATTGAAAAACGACGCTGCAGTTCGTATTTTGAAATCGTAACTTCAAACGACTAGTGAGGAAGATCCGACCGTCGGTTTTCACGAAACTGGAACCGTTGGGTTCACTTTGAAAATATCTTCCCAGTGATACGAACTTTGTAGAAATCCAACGGTTAGATTTCCCGATATGTGTAAAACAAATTTGGGGAAAATCAGCGCCAGTGCCACGGCACGACCTGAAACGTCGTTTAATTAAATATGGCCATTTTTAAATAAATAAAAATGGCGAAAAATCGTTATAAAATATGATAAGAGGCATAGAATGGAAATAAACCAATTTTGCTTGGTTTGCTTGATATTTGATGGTTGTAGTTGTTTGACATGAAAATTATACTAAAGAACTGAAATGTGAATGTCGAATAATATAACCATGGAAAGAATTGATTTGAATTCTAAATATTCGTGAATTGTTTGAAAAGGCCGAGCTAACCCTCATTTCAAATAATTGATCGAACGGTTCGAAGTCGAAAATACGGAGATGGTTCAAGATCGATGATCTTCGTATCGGATGGATGTGCGCTGCTGAGGTTCCTGATTGGAGTAGCTACCTTGAAGGGACTGAAGTAGTAGCCGTCTGGACGTATGTGTTGATTGTACGGATATGCGAGGAATATGGTGCCTCCGGTTTCGTTCATACCCAGGACGGACGTGTAAATGGACTGTGTGTCTGACATTGGATTTTGTTCTGTACTGATTGATCTCTATTAAATATATATCTGTTTGGCAGCGGAGAATTTATTCTCTTGCTTAACGCCCTTCTCTGAGACGTACGAGCTTAGAGGTTATATATCGATAGAAATCAGTCGTATGGAGTGGATTGCCTGTGTGGCATGCCAAGATGCAATGATCAAGGCTTCTATTGCAAAGAAAAGTCTTGTGGTTGATGATCAAAGCACGACCTACGTGGCCTAGCTTTGTGTATAGCGTGGATTCGCGAGCCTCACACCTCGGTATGAGTTAAAAACGGGATAAGGACCGCTGGAAGAACACGACGTTTCTTTCTAGTTATGATGGTGTCGGTGCTTAAACTAACTGACATTTATATTACTTTCATCTTTGTGGTTGTTGAAATGCGAAGCGCCTCGATTATAGGTCTGTAAGGACCGGGAAACGTGTGTTCAGGAATAACTAATCCTCAAATGTAAGGGAGGACCGGCTCGGCCGATTCCAAGGGTTACTATGACGATCCCAAAACCCCGTACCACGGTGTTAAGGATAATCATTGGAATATAACACGTTAATCATCATTAGCAGAGTGCAGATAATAGCATAAACAAGAAATAGAATAATTTACACAATATGACAGCGGAATCATATATATAAACATCACCACATCAGAGAGCACAGTGCAGGATACTACTTAATGCATAATAATACATAACCAGTCATCATCGCCAGAGGCGGAATCATACATAAGAGTACACAAAATAAATATCAGTCTACATCGCCAATGGCGGAAAGAGTCAAAGTCTTCTCAATGTAGTCAAGCCTCGCCATAGTCAAAAGCGCACCAGATACCTGTAACTAGGCTGCCCGTGTGAAAATAAGGGCACCCGAGTTGGCAAGGTGAAACAAACTACGAGTCAGTCATGGGACTGGTATGAGAAATCTACTTAACTTATTAACAACAATAATAAGGCAAATCAAAGGACCACGCCACTTTCGCAGAACGGGTTTACTCCAATGAGTGCTAGTGCATGAAATAAAGTAAATGATTAAATCATCGCAATGCTTTTTATAAAATGAAGCCATTATAAGACTCAGGTCCCATCACACAATGCAACGCAAGCCAGAGGATAGAGTTTTACCTTATAATGGCCAAAAATGCTTCATACGAATAAAACAAAAGTGTTTGATATTATTACTAGTGCATATATGTTTCAAAAGCGATTTCAATCATAAATATCAATCATAGGCGGCATAAATGACCCATACCACTATGTCGCCATACTAGTAATACAATCACGTCCGAAATTTCGTATTGGAAATTGGATTCCATCATGAGTCGAGGCAAGGGGCAAGCTCCTCTCTGTTCAAGACACTCTAGCAAATGTCCCAGGATCGCACATAGCGGTCCTTGGATCTTCAGGGCCGGTCCTCTCTTACTTTTGAGGATTGGCAATTCCTGAACACACGTTTCCCGGTCCTTACAGACCTATAATCGAGGCACCTCGTATTCCAACAACCACACAGGTGAAAAGTATATATAATGTCAGGGCTGGTAGGTCACTGACACCACCTTAGCTAGAAAGAAACGTCGTGCTCTCCCTGCAGTCACTATCCCTTTTTTAACTCATACCGAGGTGTGAGGCTCGCGAATTCACGTTATACACAAAGCTACGTCACACAGACCATGCTTTGATCATCAACCACAAGACTTTGTTTTGCAACAGAAGCCTTGATCACATGCCACTTAGGTGTGCCACACAGGCAATCCACACCATGCGACTGATTTCTATCTATATATAACCCCTGAGCTCGTACGTCTCAGAGAAGGGCGTTAAGCAAGAGAATAAATTCTCCGCCGCCAAACAGATATATATTCAATAGAGATCAACCAACACAGAACAAAATCCAAGTCAGACACACAGTCCATTTACAAGTTCGTTCTAGGTTTGAACGAAGCCGGAGGCACCAATTCCTCGCATATCCGCACAATCAAGAATATGTCCGGACGGCTACTACCTCAGCTCCTTCAAGGTAGCTAATCCAATCACGAGCATCAGTAGCGCCCATCCATCCAATGTGGAGATCGTCGGTCTTCAACTTCACATCGTCGATCGATTATTTGAAATGAGAATAAACTCGGCCTTTTCAAATATTCCACGTATATTTAGATTTTCAAATCATTTCATCACATGGTTAAATCACTCAACATTCACATTTCAATTCATTAGTATAGTTTTCATGTTAAATACATTCAACCATCACATCTCAAGCAAACCAAGCAAAATCGGTTTATTTCCATTCTATATCATCAATAATATTTTTCAATGATATATCACCATTTTATTTATATAAAAACGGCAATATTCAATTAAACGACATTTCAGGTCGTGCCGAAGCACTGGCGCTGTTTTCCACTAAATTTGTTTCACACATATCTGAAAATCTAACCGTTGGATCATCACAAATTTTATATCATTAGAAAGATCATTTCAAAACGAATCCAACGAGTCCAATATTGGAATAATTCGATGGTCGGATCTCCCACACTAGTCGTTTGAAATCACGATTTCAAAATACGAACTGCAGCGTCGTTATTCGATTTAATTTAATTATATTTATATTTATATATAAATATAATCGATTCTGGCGCTGTTTTTCTTCAGATTTGAATTAAACATTCCAGACAATCCAACCGCCAGATCTTCACAAAGTTGGTGCCGTTGGAAAGATATTTCCAAGGCGAACCCAACGGTTGCGGTTTCGGGAAAATTCAACGGTCGGATTTCCCGCACTAATCGTTTGAAATCACGGTTTCAAAATACGAACTGCACGACCACGATTCGTTTTAATTTAATTATATTTATATAAATATAGTTCATTCGTCGATTTCAATATCGTTTTCACTTCAAATATTTCACTAACGCCTTTAAATTTTAGAAAATTTCGCCATAACCTCCTTTGTACGGGAGGGGCTGGGAAAATTCCCAAATAGCCACACGGGCGTCTCATGTCAAAAAGAAAAAGAAAAAGCCAAGCGGCTAGCCAATAGGCTCATAAAATCATCACCCAAACAAAACAGTAAACATGTACCTATTTGTCGGGCACATAATTTTATTCCTCTTCTCTAGCCTCTTTGCTATAACCTGTTCAATAAATATGCATGCACATATATGTAATTTTCATCACTTATCATTTTCTATTCAATTTCATTTTCGGTTCACTTTGGTTTAAAGTCACCATTCATTCTAATGTTGCATACATAAGCAAAAATCACATCATTAGCTAATTAATGAATATTTCAACTCATGCATATTTATTTGAACAAGTGGTTATTTTTAACACTTCACATTTCAATAAAAATGATATTTTTGAAGAACTAAAATATATTTCAACACATGACTATTTTATTTAGTTCCTTTACATGTTAAAAATAATATTCACTTAACAAATATTTATTTCAATACTGGTATATCTTTAGCAAATCACATATATGATAAAAATGGTATTTTCATCATCTAAATATTTATTCAACACATGAATTTCAATTCCACGCATAACTTCTCAACACATGAGCATTTCCACACAGGGATACTTTATATATTTTGTTCATATAAGAAAGATGGGATTTTTATTGTTGAAACTATTTATATATAAGGCGAATATTTTATATACTTCATATATATTATAAAAATGTGATTTTTATTGTTTAAACCCTTTATTCATTTACACATGAATTTAATTTCCACACATCACCTCTCAACACATGAGCATTTCCACACATGGATATAGTTTCAACACATGATTTTAATTTCAACACATGAAGGTAATTTCAACATATGAAAATAATTCTAACACATAAATTTTATTCAAAATTTCGGCAGTATAACGGCAGGGCAGTTAAAACCGGCACCGTCCCTAGTACGACTCCTTGCTCTACCTTAAAACCTCGCGGTTTTTGACAATGGGGATTCATGCATCTAATTCACACGCAGGCGGCATGTTTTATTTTTATTTCCACAATTATTTCCAATTCATTTCAATCACCAATGGGTATTTTTCAACCACAACCAAACAATATCAACCACAAACAATTATTCAACCATTTGTATATTTCACCCAATATTTCACACCAATTCACAACAATAAATATCGTCCATGGTTTGTGGATGAGGGGAGTATATATATATATATATATATATATATATATATATATATTTTCTCTATTTCACTTGCATTTCAACACACATATCATTTAAACAATGCATGTATAATTCATACTTCGCTCATACAACTTATACTACGCATGTATATGTGGTATACAACAAGCATATAAATTATATTTCGTTTATATAATTTATACATGACATTTTCTATTCAATTTCATTTAATTTAGATTTCTCACATTGGTTTTCGGAGTGCTTAAAATCATAGACGCCTCAGAAAAATCCGCGGTCTCTTCTATGTGGTAGAGAGCCTCCTTGCGGTCCCGATGTTTCCTGTTTCATCGAATTTCGTCAACACACTAAAAAGATATGATTTTTCAAAGTTCAAACATCAAAAAAGAACTCACCTTTATTGATGGTTCAAAACTAGGGTTGCAGTTTTCTCGAAAACCGAGGCACGATAGGATGATCAGAGGTGATGACGTGGAAGAGGGAGGAGAGGGGAGTCGATCGGTGGTGGTCGGAGGTGGTTCGGTGGTCTCTGGCGATCGGGGCGGCGCTGGGAAGTCGGCGACTTGGAGGGCTCGATTCAAGCGATACGGTGGTCGAGGGGGTGTGAGGGTTGGTCGGATCTGAAGAGGAGGTGGAGGCGCGTCGATGGCAGGTGGTGGCGGCGTCGGTAGGGGGCTGCGGCGATCGGAATCTCGTCGGGAAGAAAGGAGAACGCGTCGCCGTTGAAGTCGAGGGTTATGGGGGTTTTTGGGAGAATTTTTTTATTTTTAAATAATGAATGAAATTTCCTTATTGGCCCATGGTTTTATTAAACTTTTAAATAGTGTTTTCTCCAACGAACTCCTTTTCAAACCCAACGACTGTCGCCCCTAGCTAAATACCCCCATCCTGGACACAATGGGATATGTTTCGTTGGCCAATTCGACTGTTACAGCCAGTTATTTTTCAAATTAAAGTATAAAACATTTAATTTTAACTTTAAACATACATTTCAATTTGCCAGGGCCACAAACTGATTCGAAAAATTCCAGAAAAATAAATCTAGCTATGTTTCGACGCTACGATCCCAACAAAACCAGTTTCGTCGAAATCTGAGATAGTTTGAAAAATGGCCATTTTCTGGTCGATCCAATTTAACAGAAATTGACCAAACACATTTTCTTTTGCCACGCTCGCATACTAGCTTCAAAAATTATGAAATTTGAAACCTAGCAATAGTTTGACATCCCGGACCCAACAAAAGTGGTTTCGTCGAATTCCGAGGTCGTTTGCAAAATATCTATTTTCCAGGGCTATATATTCTATATAGCGACCTTTCTGAAAATTCATTCGGCCATAACTTTTGATTCCCGCTATGAAACTTCGATTTTTCGGATTCGTTAGAAAGGTATTCATAAACAGATTTAAATATTTTTGGTTTCACTAAAATCCGTTATATCTTCCACCCGACACAGTCAGTCAAAGTTTGAATTCAAATTTTCAAACTGCCACACTATTCCTAATTCATTATTTTATTGAAATATTCTTTTTCAATTGTTCAAATTCCTTTGAAATAACCAATTTAAAATTTTTAAATTGGCTCGTATTTTCCGGGTTGTTACAATCTCCCCCACTTAAAACTTTTCGTCCCCGAAAAGGAAACAACAGTAAAGTAGGGAACAAAATGTAAATGCAAAGTATTGTGAAGGTACCTTGCACCGGAGTTAATCGGAGATGTCCACTCTGCATTTGGGGTAAGCTTGCTTAATGCTTTCCTCAGTCTCCCAAGTACAGTCTCTAGGATCACTACTCCACTGCACTTTAACTAAATGAACCTTTTTGCTTCTTAGTTCTCTACTTTCTTTGCCAACAATTTTTAATGGCTCTCTTCTGACTGCTAATTCTGGAGTTATGTCTATATCCTGTTGCGCTGCTTCTTCTACTACAAGATCTGGATCATGCACATGTCTTCTAAGTTGAGATACGTGAAACACGTTATGCACTCCAGGCAACCAATCAGGTAATTGAACCCTATAAGCAAGAGTTCCAATTCGTTCGAGTATAGGAAAGGGACCAATAAACCTGGGCGCTAAATTCCCAGTTTTACCGAATCGGATCACTCCTCTCATCGGAGATACTTTCAAATAAACATGATCACCAATAGCAAATGTCAAATCTCTTCTTCTAGAATCTGCATAACTTTTCTGTCGGCTTTGCGCTTTTTTCAATCGCTTTTTGATGAAGTCGACTTTATCAGATGCTTCTCGAATCATATCGGGTCCTAAGACAAGTCTGTTGCCAGGTTCTACCCAACATGCTGGAGATCTGCACGGTCTGCCATATAATGCTTCAAATGGCGACATTCTCAAACTTGCTTGGTAGCTATTGTTATATGAGAATTCTGCCAAATGCAAGTGATCTTCCCATGACCCACCAAAATCAACTGTACAAGCCCGTAGTAGATCTTCTAGAATTCTATTCACCCGCTCAGTTTGGCCATCTGTTTGAGGGTGATAAGCGGTGCTCATATTCAATTTCATTCCCAATTCTGTCTGGAATGCCTCCCAGAATTTACTAGCAAAAATCGGGTCTCTATCACTGACTATGCTGATAGGAATTCCATGCAGCTTAACGATTTCTTTGAAATATATCTGTGCTAGACTTTGAGCGGTTCTATTGGATCTGACAGGTATGAAATGGGCAGTCTTCGTGAAGCGATCTACGATTACCCAAATGCTGTCATTACCTTTCCTAGTTCGCGGCAAACCATCTATGAAATCCATGGAAATCTGTTCCCATTTCCAACCTGGGACTTCCAACGGTTGCAACAATCCTGCTAGCTTTTGTTGGTCGCTCTTGTCTAATTGACAAGTAGGGCATCTGCTCACATATAAAGAAATGTCCCTCTTCATTGCCTTCCACCAGAAAGTGCGTTTGATATCGTTGTACATTTTTCTCACACCGGGATGGATGCAAAGCTTGGATTTATGGCATTCATCTAGCACCTCTCTTTTGAGCTCAGGGATATCGGGTACACAAATTCTTCCATTCAATCTCAGAATTCCCTCACTATCCACTTGGAAACTGGAGCCTTCGCCCCTTCGAATCCTTATTATCATATCTTTCACAAAATTGTTGTTTTTCTGAAGAACAGATATTTTATCAATCAATCCTGGCGTAATTATAAGATTGGCAATGAATGCGGTTTTCCTACTAAGCGCATCCGCTACAACGTTAGCCTTTCCCAGCGTATACAGGATATCTAGGTCATAAGCTGCAAGAAATTCTAGCCAAAGCTGCTGTCTCAAGTTCAAATCTTTCTGGGTGTACAAATACTTTAATGATTGATGATCAATAAATAGTTCGAATTTCTCACCCAGTAAATAATGCCTCCAGATTTTCAAAGCAAAAACGATAGCTAGCAACTCAAGATCATGAGTTACATAATTCTTCTCATGCGGTTTCAGCGGGCGGCTTGCATAAGCGACTAACTGGACTTTTTGCATTAACACTGCACCAAGACCTCTAATAGAAGCGTCTGTCCAAACCGTCAAATTCTGATTGCCATCGATAATGGTTAACACTGGAGCAGTTGTCAGTTTCGATTTCAATTCCTAGAAAGCTTCCTCACAGTCGGAGGTCCACTTAAACTTCTCATGCTTCTTTGTAAGCTTCGTTAACGGACCGGATATCTTCGTGAAATCCTTAACGAATTTCCGATAATAACTAGCCAACCCCATAAAACTTCTAACCTCTGTGGGTGTGGTAGGCTGTTTCCAGTCTTGAATTGCTGTAATTTTACTCGGATCTACAGAAATCCCTTCCTTTGACACGACATGGCCAAGGAAATTCACTTCTTCTTGCCAGAAGACACACTTAGAGAATTTGGATTTGAAGACGTTCTTTCTCAGAATCTCCAATACTTGTTCTAAATGTTTTTCATG
This sequence comes from Allium sativum, assembly GCA_030737875.1. NCBI lineage: Eukaryota > Viridiplantae > Streptophyta > Magnoliopsida > Asparagales > Amaryllidaceae > Allium > Allium sativum. The sequence continues at coordinate 254,131,068 of CM060920.1, forward strand.
CTCGGGTTTTGATTTGGAGTAGAATAAAATATCATCGATGAATACGAGGACAAATTTATTCAGAACTCCCCTGAACACTCTATTCATTAGATCGACGAAGTATGCTGGAGCATTGCATAGGCCGAACGACATTACTAACCATTCATAAAATATGTCTGGACCTCTGAAAGCTGTCAAAGGAACACACTCTTCTGCAATTCTCAATTGATGAAAACCTGTAGCTAGGTCCATTCTAGAAAATACTCTCGCCCCATTTAATTGATCTAGCAGGTCATTGATGCGGGGTAATGGATATTTATTTTTGAGCGTCTGTTTGTTGAGGTCTCGGTAATCAACGCACAATCGAAGAGTACGTCTGACTTTGGGACAAACACTACAGCTGCACCCCAACTATAAAAGCTAGTTCTGATCAGACCCTTCCATAGCAGTTGACGAGTTTGATCGCCTAATTCATCCTTTTCCTTTGGAGTCATTCTTCTAATTGGATGAACCACTGGTCTGGCATTAGGAATTAGATCGATTCTGAATTCTATTTCTCTTTGCGGAGGTAAGTTTTCGACTTCTTCAAACACATCCGCATAGTTTCTAACAACAGGAATATTTTCTAAGGAAGTGGGGACAACTTCCAATGCAGACCAAAATTCTTTTCTATTTGGATTCGAACCATGACATGGTACAGTAATATATCCAAGCTTTGTTCGAATTTTAACTATTCTTTCTGCACACTTCACTTCAGCTTCGTATTTCGTTAACCAATCTAGCCCGAGAATGATATCAAATTCGGGAAAATCCATGATGATTAGATCAAAAGAAAACTTGTAGGAAGAATAAGAGACTGGCAGTCTACAATATGAACTAAGAATGAGAGATCCTCCTATCGGATTATGTACTTCAACCGATTCTTTAAGCTTTCTCTGTTTTAACTTTAATTTGTGCACTGTGTTACTAGCAATAAAACTACGTGATGCACCCGTGTCAAACAATACAGAAACAGGGATATTTTTAATTGTAAGGGTACCTCCCAAAACATCGGGTTTACCTGCTCCATCGGAAGCAGCCGGCGGGCTCGACCCGTCATACACGCGAGCTACTGCGGCCTTCTTCAGCAAAGGACAGTCCCTAACAAGATGATTTGTCTTGCGACAGTTAAAGCACGAGCGAGGGTTCTGAGAGCTTTGGCTTGAACCTTGAGAATTGGTCCTCTGCAGTTTCGGGGCTATGTAGACATTTGAGTAGTGCCCCGCCTTGCCACAGTTAAAGCAATTTCCTCTTGGCGGCTTACTGGTTTGTGGATTTCAGGATGCCGCTTGGCTTGACTCGCCTTGATTTGCAGCAGGCTTGCGTTTGTTTCCGGCTTGGCTTTTAGCGCGATCCTGCTCCAGATGCCTTTGGTCAAGGTCTTCGTAGTTGCATGTCATTTCCACCAATTCATTAAATCCCAGCTTGACGTGGGCCATGGCTCTATCATGATACTGTCGCTTCAGCCCGAGGATGAACCTCTTATTCTTGGACTTTGCAGTGGCGACAAGCTCCGGGGCATAGGGGGACAACTGTGTAAATTTATTTAGATAATCTTGCACTGAAAGATCCCCCTGCTGGAGGTTGGCGAAGTCATCGTGCATGCGTTCTAGGGCTTGTTCTGGGACATATTTCTCTTTGAAGAGTTCTTTGAATCCATCCCAGGTTCTTCCAGCTTCTCTATTCCCGGCGGTGAGAGATTCCCACCATAGTTCAGCTTGTTCTTGCATAAGCCAGGCACCCATAATAGATTTATCTTGGTCTCCAAGCCTTAGGCCTTCCAGTACTTTCTCGCATGTTTTGAGCCATGCAAGAGCCTCTATTACAGTGCCAGTTCCCGAGAAGGTCTTGCCTCCTAGGTTTTTGTATCTCTTAGCTACGTGGTCCAACTCGAAGTATTGAGCGGCCGGGGGTTGTATCAAGGGTCCTTCTTCAACTGGGACTTCTCCCTGTCCTCTGCCATGGCCAGCACGGCCTCCTCTAGCAACGGCTGCTCGGGTAGCCATTTTTCAAATTCTGTATAAGCAAGAAAAGAGTCAGCCAACGGAAATGATAATTTATTGTATGGTTAAGTGGAAAACTTAAGAAAAGATAACGATGGACTGATCAAGTTGCTTTTGCTATTCTTCTTGGCTCATTCTAGGACATTACTAGTCCTATCTCTAATGAGCTACTCACCTTAGAATACTACTGATTCTATTTTGACGAAGTGTTTAATGTGTTAGACTCCAGAACTAAGGTTAACCAAAGCTCTAATACCAGCTGTGATGACCCCAAAACCCCATACCATGGTGTTAAGGATAATCATTGGAATATAACACGTTAATCATCATTTGCAGAGTACAGATAATAGCATAAACAAGAAATAGAATAATTTACACAATATGACAGCGGAATCATATATATAAACATCACCACATCAGAGAGCACAGTGCAGGATACTACTTAGTGCATAATAATACATAACCAGTCATCATCACCAGAGGCGGAATCATACATAAGAGTACACAAAATAAATATCATTCTACATCGCCAATGGAGGAATCATAATATAGATACAATAATGGCGGAAAGAGTCAAAGTCTTCTCAATGTAGTCAAGCCTCGCCATAGCCAAAAGCGTACCAGATACCTGTAACTAGGTTGCCCGTGTGAAAATAAGGGCACTCGAGTTTGCAAGGTGAAACAAACTACGAGTCAGTCATGGGACTAGTATGAGAAATCTACTTAACTTATTAACAACAATAATAAGGCAAATCAAAGGACCACGCCACTTTCGCGGAACGGGTTTACTCTAATGAGTGCTAGTGCATGAAATAAAGTAAATTATTAAATCATCGCAATGCTTTTTATAAAATGAAGCCATTATAAGACTCAGGTCCCATCACACAATGCAATGCAAGCCAGAGGATAGAATTTTACCTTATAATGGCCAAAAATGCTTCATATGAATAAAACAAAAGTGTTTGATATTATTACTAGTGCATATATGTTTCAAAAGCGATTTCAATCATAAATATCAATCATAGGCGGCATAAATGACCCATACCACTATGTCGCCATACTAGTAATACAATCACGTCCGAAATTTCGTATTGGAAATTGGATTCCATCATGAGTCGAGGCAAGGGGCAAGCTCCTCTCCGTTCGAGACACTCTAGCAAATGTCCCAGGATCGCACACATCGGTCCTTGGATCTTCAGGGCCGGACCTCTCTTACTTTTGAGGATTGGCAATTCCTGAACACACGTTTCCCGGTCCTTACAGACCTATAATCGAGGCGCCTCGTATTCCAACAACCACACAGGTGAAAAGTATATATAATGTCAGGGCTGGTAGGTCACTGACACCACCTTAGCTAGAAAGAAACATCGTGCTCTCCCTGCAGTCACTATCCCGTTTTTGACTCATACCGAGGTGTGAGGCTCGCGAATTCACGTTATACACAAAGCTACGTCACACAGACCATGCTTTGATCATCAACCATAAGACTTTGCTTTGCAACAGAAGCCTTGATCACATGCCACTTAGGCGTGCCACACAAGCAATCCACTCCATGCGACTGATTTCTATCTATATATAACCCCTGAGCTCGTACGTCTCAGAGAAGGGCGTTAAGCAAGAGAATAAATTCTCCGCCGCCAAACAGATATATATTCAATAAAGATCAACCAGCACAGAACAAAATCTAATGTCAGACACACAGTCCATATACAAGTTCGTTCTGGGTTTGAACGAAGCCTGAGGCACCAATTCCTCGCATATCCGCACAATCAACAATATGTCCGGATGGCTACTACCTCAGCTCCTTCAAGGTAGCTACTCCAATCACGAGCATCAGTAGCGCCCATCCATCCAATGTGGAGATCGTCGGTCTTCAACTTCACATCGTCGATCGATTATTTGAAATGAGAATAAACTCGGCCTTTTCAAATAATCCACGTATATTTAGATTTTCAAATCATTTCATCACATGGTTAAATCACTCAACATTCACATTTCAATTCATTAGTATAGTTTTCATGTTAAATACATTCAATCATCACATCTCAAGCAAACCAAGCAAAATCGGTTTATTTCCATTCTATATCATCAATAATATTTTTCAACGATATATCGCCATTTTATTTATATAAAAACGGCAATATTCAATTAAACGACATTTCAGGTCGTGCCGAAGCACTGGCGCTGTTTTCCACTAAATTTGTTTCACGCATATCTGAAAATCTAACCGTTGGATCATCACAAATTTTATATCACTAGAAAGATCATTTCAAAACGAATCCAACGAGTCCAGTTTTGGAATAATTCGACGGTCGGATCTCCCACACTAGTCGTTTGAAATCACGATTTCAAAATACGAACTGCAGCGTCGTTATTCGATTTAATTTAATTATATTTATATTTATATATAAATATAATCGATTCTGGCGCTGTTTTTCTTCAGATTTGAATTAAACATTCCAGACAATCCAACCGTCAGATCTTCACAAAGTTGGTGCCGTTGGAAAGATATTTCCAAGGCGAACCCAACGGTTACGGTTTCGGGAAAATTCAACGGTCGGATTTCCCGCACTAATCGTTTGAAATCACGGTTTCAAAATACGAACTGCACGGCCACGATTCGTTTTAATTTAATTATATTTATATATATTTATATAAATATAGTTCATTCGTCGATTTCAATATCGTTTTCACTTCAAATATTTCACTAACGCCTTTAAATTTTAGAAAATTTCGCCATAACCTCCTTTGTACGGGAGAGGCTGGGAAAATTCCCAAATAGCCACATGGGCGTCTCATGTCAAAAAGAAAAAGAAAAGGCCAAGCGGCTAGCCAATAGGCTCATAAAATCATCACCCAAACAAAACAGTAAACATGTACCTATTTGTCGGGCACATAATTTTATTCCTCTTCTCTAGCCTCTTTGCTATAACCTGTTCAATAAATATGCATGTACATATATGCAATTTTCATCACTTATCATTTTCTATTCGATTTCATTTTCGGTTCACTTTGGTTTAAAGTCACCATTCATTCTAATGTTGCATACATAAGCAAAAATCACATCATTAGCTAGTTAATGAATATTTCAACTCATGCATATTTATTTGAACAAGTGGGTATTTTTAACACTTCACATTTCAATAAAAATGATATTTTTGGCGAACTAAAATATATTTCAACACATGACTATTTTATTTAGTTCCTTTATATGTTAAAAATAATATTCACTTAACAAATATTTATTTCAACACTGGTATATCTTTAGCAAATCACATATATGATAAAAATGGTATTTTCATCATCTAAATATTTATTCAACACATGAATTTCAATTCCACGCATAACTTCTCAACACATGAGCATTTCCACACAGGGATACTTTATATATTTTGTTCATATAAGAAAGATGGGATTTTTATTGTTGAAACTATTTATATATAAGGAGAATATTTTATATATTTCATATATATTATAAAAATGTGATTTTTATTGTTTAAACCCTTTATTCATTCACACATGAATTTAATTTCCACACATCACCTCTCAACATATGAGCATTTCCACACATAGATATAGTTTCAACACATGATTTTAATTTCAACACATGAAGGTAATTTCAACATATGAAAATAATTCTAACACATAAATTTTATTCAAAATTTCGGCAGCATAACGACAAGGTAGTTAAAACCGGCACCGTCCCTAGTACGGCTCCTCGCTCTACCTTAAAACCTCGCGGTTTTTGACAATGGGGATTCATGCATCTAATTCGCACGCAGGCGGCATGTTTTATTTTTATTTCCATAATTATTTCCAATTCATTTCAATCACCAATGGGTATTTTTCAACCATAACCAAACAATATCAACCACAAACAATTATTCAACCGTTTGAATATTTCACCCAATATTTCACACCAATTCACAACAATAAATATCGTCCATGGTTTGTGGATGAGGGGAGTATATATATATATATATATATATATATATATTCTATATTTCACTTGCATTTCAACACACATATCATTTAAACAATGCATGTATAATTCATACTTCGCTCATACAACTTATACTACGCATGTATATGTGGTATACAACACGCATATAAATTATATTTCATTTATATAATTTATACATGACATTTTCTATTCAATTTCATTTAATTTAGATTTCTCACATTGGTTTTCGGAGTGCTAAAAATCGTAGACGGCTCAGAAAAATCCGTGGTCTCTTCTATGTGGTAGAGAGCCTCCTTGCGGTCTCGATGTTTCCTGTTTCATCGAATTTCGTCAACACACTAAAAAGATATGATTTTTCAAAGTTCAAACTTCAAAATAGAACTCACCTTTATCGATGGTTCAAAACTAGGGTTGCAGTTTTCGCGAAAACCGAGGCACGATAGGATGATCAGAGGTGATGACGTGGAAGAGGGAGGAGAGGGGAGTCGATCGGTGGTGGTCGGAGCACTACTAGAATAGAGGGCTATTCCAACGGCTCATAGCCGTTGGCGGTCGTTGGAGGCCGTTGGAGTGGCCGTTGGAATAGCGTTCACGACTTCCAACGGCTTCCAACGGATGCAACGGAATGTTTCCAACGGCTCTGAGCCGTTGGAAGCCGTTAGAAAAACTGAATTTTTTTTTTTATATATATAAAAGAAAGTTTGTTACCTTTCAGTCATAATAAGCTATGTCATGTTGCTGAGTGTTTATTCTAGCTATGTGAAGGTTTACCGATCTATATAATATGCTATTGTTGCACATAACGAGTTTGATGTAAAGCCTATAATCAGTCCTTAATATTTCTCACTAAGTACAAGTAAAAGAAAATTTACTAGTAAACAAAAAAAAAATTGCAGAGTGTAATTTTAAACAAAGGCCATACCTTGAGCACATATATGCTATTTGTGCTTTACAGCTACGCATAACTTATATTTTTCTTCTTGAATGATGCAACTGAAACACATATATATTCCATTAAAAGTAACTATTGATGTATGAGGTTAAGGAAAAAAAGGGTCAACTGAAGAAGACAAGATTACCTGCATCGTAATGTTGAACTCGGCCTAGAGATGGCTATCCATTCTTTACTTCACTAAGTGTTCTCGCACAACTGCAAAAATGAAAACACAAAATAACTATCAACTTATAATCCAGTGATGTATGCTTATACCTTATTTTAATTAACATACACTATTGTTCAGCTTTAAGAAGCAAGCTTTCATTTTTTTTTTTTTTTTTTTTGAAAACTTAAAAAGAAACATAAAACAAGTTATATACTAGGAAATAAGAAAAGAGTAGCATCAAGTTTACCCTTGTTTATCTTTCGGATTCCACATCCCACCGAGGCAAAGGCATGTCATACGAATGTTGTTAAAAGCTCTGATGTTGGTCTGCAAATCCCAAAGGTGTTATCAATGAAAAAAAATAGACAACCAGAAAACACATATGGAAGGAAGTAATACATTCTACAAGCACAACTTTCAAATTTTGATGCTGAACTAATAATCTGGTTACATACGATATTTTTACAAATTCTGTCCAAAAAAGCATTTACAAACAAAGTTCCAAAAGAAAAAGGAAATGATTCAGAAATCCATACCTTGAGCATATCCTTTAGTGCTCCTCGGCATCATGAGCTCGACTGTATTCAATGCATCTTCGCCCTACATTACGCCACAAAACCACCATAGTTGGTCCCCTAAATTATACTAACATCAATTTGCAAACTCAACATATTGTATACTTTGTATTTGCATAAATTATACTATTCACAAACTCTATCACACCATACGTTCAATACTAATGACATCTTCAAAGAGTTGAAACTTACCTTCACAAAAAATGCAACAACAACTAGGAGAAGACTGAGAGTCATTCCAACACTAGAAATCTGCACTAGAAAACCGCAAAAGTGGCAGCATTACTTGATGATACACCTGTTACTTATTAAAGACACAAAAAAATTCAACCATAAATCTATTGTTTATTAAAGACACCTGTTTATTCTATTAAAAACACAAAAAAATTGCACAAGTCCGCAAGTGGTATTTTTTTTTTGAAGTTTTTTGATTGTTGGATTCCATACTAATTTGAAATTAAAATCTAATCCATGATTAATAAAATCAATTTTTCTACTAACATCAATTTTTCTACAAGTGTTTTTCAATTTTTCTACTAACATAAAAAAAATATGAGCATTGCCAACATCAATTTTTCTAGTCAACATAATATATACTTTCTATTTGCATAAATTATTCTATTTGCAAACTCTATCACACACATACGCTCAATACTAACCAAAACCACCTTAACAAACACAATATACTAAATTAGAAAATTTTGAAATTGCTAATAACTTGATCATTATGGTGATACAAATAGCAATTAGGGGATAACATGACATAATATACATACACTAACAAGTAGAGATCAATCATAGCTTAAATTAATTTCTAAATCAAAAAACCCTAAATTTTAGGTTTAGAGAAATTACCGGATTTGGAGAGGTAGGAGGGTGGAGACGGGCTAGAGATGCTCCTAGATGACGTCGGAGGCTGTCGGCGGCCGTTTGTGGGTGGTGGCAGCGGAATTGGAGGTTGGGAAATGGTGAATTGGAGATGAAGAAATGGTTTGGGGAAGACATAATGAAAGCAGGTCGCGGGTTCTGTTGATATGCAGGAAATTTTCCAATGGCTTCCAACGGCCGCCAACGGCTTCATTTCCAACGGCTTCCAACGCCCGCCAACGGCTATTAAGGAGCCGTTGGAAACCGTTGGAAAACAGGCGTTGGAATACCAGCCTTTTCTAGTAGTGGAGGTGGTTCGGTGGTCTCTGGCGATCGGGGCGGCGCTGGGAAGTCGGCGACTTGGAGGGCTCGATTCAGGCGATACGGTGGTCGAGGGGGTGTGAGGGTTGGTCGGATCTGAAGAGGAGGAGGCGCGTCGATGGCAGGTGGTGGCGGCGTCGGTAGAGGGCTGCGGCGATCGGAATCTCGTCGGGAAGAAAGGAGCACGCGTCGCCGTTGATGTCGAGGGTTACGGGGGTTTTTGGGAGAATTTTTTTATTTTTAAATAATGAATGAAATTTCCTTATTGGCCCATGGTTTTATTAAACTTTTAAATAGTGTTTTCTCCAACGAACTCCTTTTCAAACCCAACGACTGTCGCCCCTAGCTAAATACCCCCATCCCGGACACAATGGGATATGTTTCGTTGGCCAATTCGACTGTTACAGCCAGTTATTTTTCAAATTAAAGTATAAAACATTTAATTTTAACATTGAACGTACATTTCAATTTGCCAGGGCCACAAACTGATTCGAAAAATTCCAGAAAAATAAATCTATCTATGTTTCGACGCTACGGTCCCAACAAAACCAGTTTCGTCGAAATCTGAGATCGTTTGAAAAATGGCCATTTTCTGGTCGATCCAATTTAACAGAAATTGACCAAACACATTTTCTTGTGCCACGCTCACATACTAGCTTCAAAAATTATGAAATTTGAAACCTAGCAATAGTTTGACATCCCGGACCCAACAAAAGTGGTTTCGTCGAATTCTGAGGTCGTTTGCAAAATATCTATTTTCCAGGGCTATATATTCTATATAGCGACCTTTCTGAAAATTCATTCGGCCATAACTTTTGATTCCCGTTATGAAACTTCGATTTTTCGGATTCGTTAGAAAGGTATTCATAAACAGATTTAAATATTTTTTGTTTCACTAAAATCCGTTATATCTTCCACCCGACACAGTCAGTCAAAGTTTGAATTCAAATTTTCAAACTGCCACACTATTCCTAATTCATTATTTTATTGAAATATTCTATTTCAATTGTTCAAATTCCTTTGAAATAACCAATTTAAAATTTTTAAATTGGCTCGTATTTTCCGGGTTGTTACAGTTACCCAGATTGTGTAGTCCTGAGGCATTTGCTAGAGTGTCTCGAAGCAGAGAGGAGCTTGCCCCTTGCCACAACTCATGGCGGAAATCCAATTTCCAATACGAGATAACGGATTTGATTGTAGAACTTATATATGGCGACATAGTGGCATGGGACGCTCATGTCGTCTATGATTGATATTTATGATGATATTTGTTTTGAAACCTATATGCACTAGTAATAATATCAAGTGATTTTGCTTTACACGTATTAAGCATATTTTGGCCATTATAAGGTAAAACTCTATACTCCGGTTTGCGTTGCATTGTGTGATGGGACTTGAGTCTTATAACGGCTTCATTCTTTTAAAAAGCATTGCGTTGTTTTAAAGAATTTACTTTGTTTTAAATGCATTAGCAATCACTGGAGTAAATCCGTTCCGTGAAAGTGGCGTGGTCCTATGATTTGCCTTATACTGTTGTTTAACCAGTTAAGTAGATTTCTCATACCAGTCCCATGACTGACTCGCTGTTTGTTTCACTTTGCAAACTCGGGTGCCCTTATTTTCACACGGGCAGCCTAGTTGACAGATGACAAGATATTTTGGCTTGGCACTGCTGTATGGAGTGCGCTTTTAGCTTGATGGCGAAGATTAGATTTACTTGTATTTTGGCTATTGACTTTCCGCTATCCTTATCTTATGTATATGATTCCGCCTACGGCGATGTAGACTGATTTACTTCCAGCATGTATTACTTTATGTATATGTCCCGCCTTCGGCGATGTAGACTGATACCTCTATTATGTCTCACTGTATGTATATGATTCCGCCGAGGGCGATGTTGACTGATCATTTCCTTTTTATGCACTAAGTTATATCCTACGTTGTGCTACTCTGATGTTGTTACATGTTATGATTCCGCTGTCATATTTGTGTAAAATTATTCTATTTATTGTTTTGGCTATTATCTGTACTCTGCTAATGATGATTAATGTGTTATATTCGAATGATTATCCTTAACACCGTCGTACGGGTTTCGGGATCGTCACACACTTCCCCATCCTCCTCCGTTCTGATCCCCTTCTCTTCCCTTCAGTCGATCTGATTCCCCCTTCTTTAGCTCGATCCGATCCCCCCTTCCTTTGCCCGATCCGATCCCAATTCAACCATTGTGGCCTTCCTTTTTGCCATACTTCCCTTGTGCCAAGCCTCGGTTCGGTTCAGTGATCCCGTGCCTTGTCCACTATCCGGTTCGAGCCCATCCCCCCGATCCGATCCGAAAACCTGCACCATTTTTCTGCAACTTTCTCCAGCGAGTGTTTTACGCCATCCGACGATGTTTTCGACCATTCTATCTATTTTAGTCTATCACAAAGCATACCATACAGTCATAGAAACAAGTAGAAGTGACCTCAAACACCAAAACATAAATATGATAGGTTAAAATGGATCAAACATAGCCAAAATCCCATATTTTCCCTTAAGCATGTTCAAGCATAATTAATGATAGGATTAGCAAAACTTAACCAAATTAACCCAAGTTCATCTCAGAGGTATAAAACAACATTTAAGAATTTATAAATATTTTTCCAGAATTTTATCATGTTTAAATTCGCTAACTAACACTAATTGCCCTTAATTAACCGCCATTAGTGAGGAACTAGGCAAATCACTCACCTTAGCCACGAATAAACCTTAGGTCTGAAATAAATATCTGATACGGCGCGAATACCAATGCTAAACAGCAGCTCTAATCTTGATTTGGTGAAGATCTCCCTTGATTTGATGTTGCTAAGCTTAATCCTTGATTAGAAAGTGATTTGGAGGTGATTTAGAGGTTGGAGGCCATTTTTAGGGTTTCTAAGAGGTAAGTGGAGGCTAGAAAACTGAAATGGAATGAAACCCTAACTCTTTTCAGCCTCCCCATAACCCTAATCCCGAAATGGATTATGGACCCATTCACTAATCACCCTATTTGGCCCGGTTAAGCAGTTTTTCACCTTCCAAACCATATTTCAGCCATTTCTCCCAAACGGTAAGTCCGTTTTCCACATGTGACCACTCTACAGAAAGGTAAACCATCATCCGAAGCCAATGGAAGTGGTTTCAGGTCAAAACTCCTTTCCAATCAAAAGTTATGGCCGAAATAAGATAAGCTAGGGGCAAAACGGTCATTTAAAAATCGGCAAAAATCATGAACATGGGGAATGACCCCAATGGTCGTTACCCAAAGCCACATAACCATACGACTTCGTATAAGAAAGAAATAAATATTGTACGATCCTTCGATGCGTAGAATGCGGGTTGTTACATTCCCCCCCCCCCCCTCCCCCTTAAGAAATTTTGCCCCCGAAATTCCCTAACCAAAACACACCAAGGGTCCCGCATGCCTATCAGCCATAAAACAACAATCAAACATGCAAAACAAGTCTATCCTAGCATGCAAAATAACTAAATTGCAAAGTAAATCTTACCAGACAAAGAGTTCTGGATACGTCTTCCTAATGCTCTCCTCTGTCTCCCAAGTACAGTCATTCTCGTTCTCGTCCCACTGAACCTTGACTAGCTTCACCGCCTTCCTTCGAAGTTGCTTCGTATCGTGCTCGACAATACGAATCGGCTTGCGGTTCCCAACCGCTTCGGGTTCCACTTCGAAGTCCTCTAACTGATCAGGTGAAATATCTGGGTCGTGCACGAACTTCCTTAGCTGGGAAACATGAAATACGTTGTGAACTCCCGCTATCTTCTCGGGTAAGTCAACTCTATACGCCAAATTCCCAACTTGTTCGAGAACTGGGAATGGGCCAACAAATCTTGGTGCCAACTTGCCTCTCCTGCCAAATCGTATCACGCTCTTCAACAGAGAAATCTTGACAAACACCAAGTCACCAACGAAGAATTTTAAGTCTCTTCTCCTCTTATCAGTATAACTCTTCTGCCTATCCTGGGTAGCCTTCATCCATTGTTGTATGATCTTAATCTAATCTGAAGTTTCCCTTACCACATCTGGTCCAAGCACAAACTTCTCACCGGTCTCTATCCAACATGATGGTGAGTTGCACGGTCTTCCGTACAAAGCTTCATATGGAACCATACCGATGCTAGATTGGTAGCTATTATTATAAGCAAACTCTACAAGATCCAAATGGTCATCCCATGATCCACCAAAATCCAATATACAAGCTCTCAAGAGATCTTCCAATATACGATTCACCCTCTCTGTTTGACCGTCAGTTTGAGGATGATACGCGGTACTGAGATATAATTCCGACCCTAGAGCCTCTTGTAAGCTCTTCCAAAACCCACTAGTAAACAATGGGTCTCGGTCACTCACAATGCTTTTAGCTACTCCATGAAATCTCATTACCCACTTCATATACAGTTCCGCTAACTTAGCTGCCGTTCTGGTCGATTTGACTGGTATAAATCTTGCACTCTTGGTCAATCGATCCACAATTACCCAAATGCTATCATGTACCGACTTAGCCCTTGGTAAACCATCAATGAAATCCATCGAGACTTGCTCCCATTTCCATTCGGGAATTTCTAATGGTTGCAACAAACCACTAGGCTTCTTTTGCTCGGCTTTAACTAGCTGGCAATTCATGCACTTCGATATAAACTTCCCAACGTTTCTTTTCATCCCTTCCCAGTAGTAAGTCTGCTTCATGTCTCGATACATCTTATCACCACCGGGGTGTATAGTCAGTTTTGAGTGATGACATTCCCTAAGCACTTCATCTCTCAAACCATTCACGTTGGGTACAACTAGTCTTCCATTCTTTCGAAGCCATCTTTCTCGATCAAGCCCATACAAATTCATCTCCTCACCGTCGATATTCATCTCTCACTTGGAGATGATTTCCAATAGATTAGGATCGTCTCTCTGACTGGAACCAATCCGCTCAATCAAAGTGGGTCTGATCGTCAAACTAGCCAACATCTCTGGATCCAATTCGCACTTTGGTCTGAAATCATACCCTGCGATATACTCCAGTTGCTTCCATTCAAGAAACATAGCCCCTAAACTGGATGTCTCCTACTCAAGGCATTGGCTACCGCATTGCCTTTCCCAGGTGTATATGCGATATCAAAATCATACGAAGCCAAGAACTCTAACCATCTCTGCTGATGGAGATTCAGATCCTTCTGAGAGAAGAGATACTTTAACGATTTATGATCAGTAAACAACTCGAATCTTTCTCCCAAGAGATAATGTCTCCACATCTTCAGCGCAAACACGATCGCTGCCAATTCCAAATCGTGGGTAGGATACCTTTTCTCATGCGGCTTTAGTTGTCGACTAGCATAAGCTACAACCCTACCTCCTTGCATCAATACAGCACCTAGTCCGGTACCACAAGCATCTGTGTATACCGTCATCTCTTCATTCCCTTTAGGAACGACTAACACTGGCGCCCGCGTCAACTTTTCTTTTAGACTCCTGAATGCATTCTCACACACTCCGTCCCAGACGAAGGCTTGATTCTTCTTAGTCAACTGAGTCAACGGTGCTGCTATCTTGGAGAAGTCCTGGATAAACTTACGATAATATCCAGCTAACCTCAAGAAGCTTCTTACGTCTGTTGCATTCTTGGGCGTAGACCAATCCTGTACCGTAGCCACCTTCGTAGGGTCCACGGCAATACCATTCTCTGAAACTACATGGCCCAAGAATCTCACTTCCCTCCTCCAGAAGTGATACTTAGAAAATTTCGCTTTCAATTGGTGTTTTCTCAACACCTCCATCACTATCCTCAAATGTCCCTTGTGTTCTTCCTCTGTCCTCGAGTAAACAAGGATGTCGTCTACGAACACGAGAACAAACTTATTCAATTGATCTCTGAATACCCTATTCATAAGATCCACGAAGTATGCTGGTGCATTGGTCAACCCAAATGGCATGACCAACCACTCATAGAATCCAGACGGCGTCCTAAATGCCGTTTTGGCTATACTATCAGCTGCTACTCGGAGCTGATGAAATCCTGTCGCGAGGTCCAACTGGGAGAACACTCTTGCTCCTTCCAGTTGATCAAACAAATCATCTATCCGTGGTAGAGGATACTTATTCTTCCTCGTTACCTTATTCAACTCGCGATAGTCCACACACAAACGAAGGGAACCATCTGCTTTAGTGGCAAACACAACTGGTGCTCCCCACTCGGATTCACTTCTTCTAATAAACCCCTTCTTCAAAAGATCGCTTACTTGCACCTCGAGCTCTCGCTGCTCCCTTGGTGCCATACGACGAAGTGGCATCACTATAGGTCTGGAATCTTTCACTAAATCAATACGGAACTCAATCTCTCGGTGTGGTGGAAGTCCGGTCACTTCCTCGAAGACGTCCGGATACTGGCCAACCACGGGCACATCTGACAACTCATCATGCGGGATGTCGAGGGAATTTATAAAACTAGCCATTACCCCATCACTAGGTAGATTACCAAACACTACCCTCCGCCCATCAACCGTCCTAACTGTCACCAAAAAGCCCTCACAGTCTACCACCACCCCGTATCTTTGGAGCCAATCGACCCCCAATATAATGCCATACCCAGTAAAGCCCAAAACAAAGAAATCACAAACAATCATACATCCATGACTCGATAAGACCAAATTTCGGCAAATCATACTAAGGTTAGTCAAACCACCAATCGGGTTCGTCACAACCAATGGTCTATCGACTATCTCGGGTTCCAGTCCCAACCTATCTACCAGGTCACTAGATATGAAGGAACGGGAAGCCCCAGTATCAAACAAAACTTGAACAGGTACATCAAGAATAGAAAGCATACCTTGAATGATGACGTTCTTTCCTTTCTCCGCCGCTGTTGGGGCATTCGACGTAGAAGGAATAGCACTGATAGCATATGCTTTCACAATCTGCTTCTCTTTAAGAGGTTGTGGACATTTATCATTATGATGTCCCACTTGACCACAATTGTAGCACTTCCTATCCGCTGGCTTGGCCCGACATTCTTTGGCATAATGGCCCTTCTTACCGCAGCTGAAGCACTCAACATCTTTCTTGCTCTTTTTTTGGCCATCCTTAGTTTGGTTCTGCTTCCTCTTGTTCTGAGTGTTACTCTTCCCTCCACCGTCTGCTTGCGGCTTCAGCCCTTCTGCAGATGCAACCTCAGTCTTTGACTTAGGGTAAAGACTCTCTGATCTCAAAGCTTTCCCCACAATCGATTCAAAAGTCTCATCGATGTGGTTGATAAGCCTTTCCCCCAAGTACCCATCCAAACCAGTAATGAACTTCTCATTCTTCTTCTCAGGAGTATCGATAAGGGATAATCCATACTTCGACAAAGTGTCGAACTCAGCAACGTAGTCCGAGACTGCCCTACCATTCTGCTTAAGCTCCAAGAATTTCCTAAACAATTCCGACTTCTGAGCAGCTCGGATAAACTTTTCGCTAAAGCGAGCCCTAAACCGATCCTAAGTAACCTGATCCTCTGGAGTAGCTGTCCTAATAGCATTCCACCAATTCATCGCTCGCCCTTGCAGCTGACGAGACGCTAACCTTCTTTTCATCGCATCCTCGATACCCAAGTCGTCGAAGATACGATCACAGCTATCCAACCAATCCTGAACATCCATGGCCGACTCCGTTCCATAGAACGGCTTTCCACCAAGGTTAGTGTAATCTTTGCACAGCTTGGCGAAATCGACCCTAGGCTCCTGCACTACTGGACCACCACCATTACTGGCATTGGGAACTGTTCCCTGAATATCCCTAAGCATCTCTCTCATGAAGTCAGTGAACATCTTCCTCATGTCAGTGGCATTCCCATTATTGGCCCCTCTACCAGCACCCCTCGTGTCTCGACTCATCGTTCAATCTGTAAAGAGAAAACGATTAACTATCTCCATAGTGGTGCTAGTGCAGTACGATTCATCCTTATACTACTAATAGTATATATATAGCTTTTGAAAACCAAAGTAATCACAAATACGCACTCTCATATACATACTATCTCTCCCTAGTGTCTTTCCCTAGGATAACTACGCAACCTAGAGCTCTGATACCAAATGTGACGGCCCGCCCCGCACCAACCGACATTTCCTCCAAAAGTGCGCTGCACACATGTCCAGTTAACACGGGATGGTCGTCAGAAGAAAGGAAAGAAGACAAAGAATCAATAAGGAACCTGTAGAATGTCTCACAGCGTATGTAACAAAATATAATAACAACATACTTGACATAAAACAGGTGAGACAGTATATAAGCTGAAACAAACTATCGTAGCAGCGGAAAGATCAAAAATACAGCTTATGATCCAAAGCCAACATTATTACAACTTTTAAAACTGTCTCAAAAAGCTAAATAAGAAAGGTACACTAGTAATGCCCAAAGTAGTGATCGCCAATGACACAGGGAGAATATCTATATATATCACACGTGGAAGCCTCCTGCTCGCCTCCGAATCAGCTACTCGTGCATCAACAGCTAACCTGTCTCTAGTCTGCTCGTGAGAGCACCTAGAGTAATAAGAAGAGACATAAAACTATGAATCAGACAAAAAGTCTGGTATGAGCGATAAGCAGCTAAACAGAACAATAACAGGTATACTAAACCATACCTGAACCTGGACCTGAAACCTAAGAGTTAGCACTACATATTGTACAACACTCTAAGGCGCCGTTAAATAAATGGTGTAAAGATAACGGGGTGGGGTGTGCATGTCATAATGATGGCAAACAAATCAAGCATTGTAACCATCCTCACATCTCTCACTCAGTGCGTAAAGCGTACGATATCCACCACTTCGATCACCCAATACTTTGCTATGATCACTCTGCCCCATGAAGTCACAATGGCTTCACTGCACTGATCCATAGCCACTAATCCTTCGCTATGTCCACTTTGCCCCATGGAGTCGTACACACCCCACTGCACTGGCTCATAGCCTTACTAATCCTTTACTATGTCCACTCTGCCCCATGGAGTCACAATGGCTCCACTACACTGGCTCATAGTCTTACTATGATCACTTTGCCCCTCGAGTCATGGTGGCTCTACTACACTGATACGTAGCCCATCATTCCTTTTCAGTGGTGAATCGAAGTTATGAACGTCGACAACTCCTTAGCACACGTCCCGCAGCAAAGCCCAATCATGAAGTGAACTCATTGGTTCCCAACTAGATCCTGAGCTCTAACTTCCATTTGGACTACCTTTGCATCTCGGGTTTTTGGTCATCACTGGATCGGTTCGGTTCTTAGCCCTTCTTCTCTGTCGGTTCGGATCGG
Organism: Allium sativum; assembly: GCA_030737875.1. Classification (NCBI taxonomy): domain Eukaryota; kingdom Viridiplantae; phylum Streptophyta; class Magnoliopsida; order Asparagales; family Amaryllidaceae; genus Allium; species Allium sativum. Next base: position 254,149,234 of record CM060920.1, read on the forward strand.
TCTCTTCCAAGTGCTCCGGGTCGGATCGGTCTCTTCCAAGTGCTCTGGGTCGGATCGTGGCCTCCAAGTTCCTTCGTGGTACGTTGGTTCGGTTCGCGTGTTCTCTAGAGGGTCGGGTCGGTGTACCCTTGCTCCATCGGTTCGGTTCGGGTTCCTGGTCGCGGTCCGATCCACTTCCCCTTCCTCTTCCGTTCCGATCCCCTTCTCTTCCCTTCAGTCGATCTGATTCCCCCTTCTTTAGCTCGATCTGATCCCCCTTCCTTAGCCCGATCCGATCCCAGTTCAACTATTGTGGCCTTCCTTTTTGCCATACTTCCCTTGTGCCAAGCCTCGGTTCGATTCGGTGATCCCTTGCCCAATCCACTATCCGGTCCGAGCCCTTTCCCCCGATCCGATCCGAAAACCTACACCATTTTTCCACAACTTTTTCCAACGAGTGTTTTATGCCATCCGACGACGTTTTCAACCATTCTATCTATTTTAATCTGTCACAAAGCATAACATACAGTCATAGCAACAAGTAGAAGTGAACTCAAACACCAAAACATAAATATGATAGGTTAAAATGGATCAAACTGTGACGGCCCGTTCCGCACCAGCCTGCATTTCCTCCGAAAGTGCGCTGTACACATGCCCAGCTAGCACAGAACGGTCGTCAGAAGAAAGGAAAGAAGAGAGTGAACTAATCAAAGAACCTGTAAAATGTCTCACATCGCATGGAATAAAATATAATAATAACATACTTGACATAAAACAGGTGAGACAGTGCATAAGCTAATAACTAATAATCATCAATGTCAACAACAGAGCAGCGGAAATCCAAATACAGCTTATTACAACTTTTCCAAATTTACTGCCTCTAAGCAAAAGAAAGCTAAAGTAGAAGATACACCAACAATGCCCAAGCAGTGATCTTCAACAACACAGGGAGAATATTATGTATATAGTACGTGGAAGCCTCCTGCTCGTCTCCGGATCATCTACCCGTGCATCACCAGCTAACCTGTCTCTAGTCTGCTCGTGTGAGCACCCAGAGTAATAAGAGGAGACATAAAACTCTGGGTCAGACATAAAGCCTGGTATGAGCGATAAGCATCTTAAACAGAATAATAACAGGTATACTAAACCATACCTGAACCTGGACCTGCAACCAAAGAGTTAGTACCGCATACCGTACAATACTCCCAGGGTGCCAGAATAAATAGTGTAAGAATACGGGGGTGGGGTGTGCATGTCACAATGATAGCAAACAAATCATCAACAGCAACCATCCTCACATCTCTCACTCAGTGCGTAAAGCGTACGACATCTACCACTTTGGAACACTAGACAAACTGAGGTAACGACGAATCCCGACTTGTAGAAACCCTGCTGTGACCAAGCCAAACACTTGGAGTCATGACCAAACATTTCAATGACCCACTTCATTGGTCGTAGCCCTTGGTTCTACCAATGCCATAATGGCCCTGAATCCGCCTTTGTACCTCCTACCATAGTGGTCCAAAGCTATAGACGTCGATAACCCCTTGGCACGCGTCCCGCAGCAAAGCCCAACCATGAAGCGAACTCGTTGATTCCCATCTGAATCTTGAGCTCTAACTTCTCATTTGGACTTCCTTTGCATTTCGGGTTTGGTCGAATTGGAGTTGGCCTTCAGAAGAGTCATCACGAAGTAGTAAAAGTACACGTCCAGTTCCCCATGCTCGGTTCGGTTCGGATACGTTCCCCGGTTCGGTTCGGAGTGCCACCATCTTCTGGGTTCGGGTCCTTCTCCCTCATGCGGTTCGGTTCGGTGATTCTGAGGCAGTTCGGTTCGGATACCCCATAGCTTGAATGTCTCCGTCCCCGTCTCGTAAGCACTAGTTCGGTTCGGATATTGCTCTCGGTTCGGTTCGGAATATGGTATCCATGCTCCTCTTTCTTCCACTTCAGTCCTCCTTGTTCCTTCCGATCCCACGCTACGCCCCTCCGATCCGACCAGGCCTTCCTTGTTGCCTCTTCACGTCATGCTCCAGAAAGTACCACGCCCCTGTCCGGTTCGGATATGTCCGATCCGATCCCTACCCGATCCGATCCCCTACCCGATCCGATCCGGATCTCTGTAGCATTTCCTGCAGCTTTTCTAGCGAGTGTTTTGCGCCATGCGACGGCGTTTTCGACCAATCTAACTATTCTAATCAATCATAAAACATACCAAAGAGTCATAGCAACATATAACAGCAACCACAAGCAACAAACAACAATTTAAATGAATCAAAATGGATCAAAAGTGGCTAAAACCTCACATTTTCTTATAATCCCTCTTAATCATGTTTAAGCATACGATTAGCAAAACACATCGAAATTAACCCAAATTTCTAACAGAGCCTTAAAACATTATTTTAGAATTTTAAGAATTTTTCCAGAATTTATTTACGTATAAATTCGCTAATCTTCGCTAATTACCCTTAATTAACTGTAATTAGTGTCAAAATGATGCTATCACTCACCTTGGCCACAAAACAAAACACCAAATCTGAAATATCCTCTGTTTGGGTCGAATTCCTATGTATAGCAGCAGCTCCAACCTTGCTTTGTTGCTATTTGGCCTTGTTTTGATGTAGTTTAGGCTTAATCTTCACTAAAAATGTGTTTTGGAGTGGTTTTAGAGGATGGAGGCCATTACCAAGTTCTCAAGAAGGTTTGTGGCGGCTCAAAACTGAAATGAAAGTGATAACCTAACCCTAATCAGTCCTCCTATACCTCTAAACCCGAAATTCCCCTTGGGCCTAGCTGCTAATCACCCGGCTAAGCCCAATTAAGCTGTTTTCACCATCTGAACTTGTTTCAGCCATATCTCCCAAACGGTAAGTCCGTTTGGCTAATGTGACCACTCTACGGAAAGAGAAACCATCATCCGAAGCCAATGGAAGTGGTTTCAGGTCAAAATTCCTTTCCAGTCAAAAGTTATGGCCAAAACAGTGATAACTAGGGGTAAAATGGTCATTTAAAAATCGAGAAAAATCATGAACATGGGAAATGACCCCAATAGTCGTTTCCCAAAGTTACACGACCATACGACTTCGTATGTGACAGAAATAAATATTCTACGATCCTATGATGCGTAGAATGCGGGTCGTTACACTCTCCCCCCCTTAAGAAATTTCGTCCCCGAAATTCCTTAACCCTAAACATACAAAGGATCCCGCATGCCTAACAACCACATAAAACAATCAAACATGCAAAACAAGCAAACAAGCCTATCCTAGCATGCGGAAAACTAAATCGAAGTCAAAATCTTACCAGGCAAAGAGTTCTGGGTATGCCTTCCTAATGTTCTCCTCTGTCTCCCAAGTACAATCATTCTCGTCCTCGCTCCACTGTACCTTGACTAGCTTCACCGCCTTCCTTCGAAGTTGCTTCATGTCGTGCTCGACAATACGGGCCGGCTTGCGGTTCCCACCCGCCTCGGGTTCTACTTCGAAGTCTTCTAACTGATCAGGTGAAATGGTCATATCTGAGTCGTGAACGAACTTCCTTAGTTGGGAAACATGAAATACGTTATGAACTCCCGCCATCTTCTCTGGTAAGTTAATTCTATGTGCCAAATTCCCGACTAGTTCAAGAACAGGGAATGGGCCAACAAACCTTGGTGCCAACTTGCCTCTCCTGCCAAATCGTATTACGCTCTTCAACGGAGAGATCTTGACAAACACCAAGTCGCCAACGGAGAATTTTAAGTCTCTTCTCCTCTTATCAGCATAACCCTTCTGCCTATCTTGGGCAGCCTTCATTCGTTGTTGAATGATCTTGATCTTATCCGACGTTTCTCTCACCACATCTGGTCCAAGCACAAACTTCTCGCCAGTCTCTATCCAACATGATGGTGAGTTGCATGGTCTTCCGTACAAAGCTTCAAACGGAGCCATACCGATACTGGATTGGTAGCTATTATTATATGCAAACTATACTAGATGCAAATGGTCATCCCATGATCCACCGAAATCCAATATACATGCTCTCAAGAGATCTTCCAAAATACGGTTCACCCTCTCCGTCTGACCGTCGGTCTGAGGATGATATGCGGTACTGAGATGTAACTCTGACCCTAAAGCCTCTTGTAAGCTTTTCCAAAACCCACTAGTGAACAACGGGTCTCGGTCGCTCACAATGCTCTTAGGTACTCCATGAAATCTCACTATCCACTTCATATACAATTCTGCTAACTTAGCTGCCGTTCTAGTCGATTTGACTGGTATAAACCTTGCACTTTTAGTCAGTCGATCTACAATTACCCAAATGCTGTCATATCCCGATCTAGTCCTTGGTAAACCATCGATGAAATCCATCGAGACTTGCTCCCATTTCCATTCGGGAGTTTCTAATGGTTGCAACAACCCACTAGGCTTCTTTTGCTCGGCTTTAACTAGCTGGCAATTCATGCACTTGGATATAAACTTCCCAACGTCTCTTTTCATCCCTTCCCAGTAGTAAGTCTGCTTCATATCTCGATACATCTTATTACCACCGGGGTGTATAGTTAGCTTTGAGTGATGACATTCTCTAAGCACTTCATCTCTCAATCCATTGACATTGGGTACAACAAGCTTTCCATTCTTTCTAAGCCATCTTTCTCGATCAAGCCCATACTTGTTCATCTCCTCATCGATACCCATCTCTAACTTGGACATGATTTCCAATAGGTTAGGATCGTCCCTCTGACTAGAGCCGATCCGCTCAATTAAAGTGGGTCTGATCGTCAAACTTGCTAACATGTCTGGGTCCAATTCACACTTTGGTCTGAAATCAAACCCCGCGATATACTCCAGTTGCTTCCATTCAAGGAACATAGCCCCTAAACTGGCATGTCTTCGACTCAACGCATCGGCTACGGCATTGCCCTTTCCCGGTGTATATGCGATGTCGAAATCATATGAAGCTAAGAACTCTAACCACCTCTGCTGACGAAGATTCAAATCCTTTTGAGAGAAAAGATACTTCAGCGACTTATGATCAGTAAACAGCTCGAATCTTTCTCCCAAGAGATAATGTCTCCACATCTTCAATGCGAAAACGATCGCTGCCAATTCCAAATCATGGATAGGATACCTCTTCTCATGCGGTTTCAGTTGCCTGCTTGCATAAGCTACAACCCTACCACCCTGCATCAACACAGCACCTAGTCCGGTACCACAAGCATCTGTATATACCATCATCTCTTCACTCCCCTTGGGAATGACTAACACTGGTGCACTTGTCAACTTTTCTTTTAGACTCTTGAATGCATCCTCGCACCTTTCGTTCCAAACAAAAGCTTGATTCTTCTTTGTCAACTGAGTCAACGGTGCTGCTATCTTGGAGAAGCCTTGGATAAACTTACGATAATATCCCGCTAATCCCAAGAAACTTCTTACGTCTGTTGCATTCTTGGGCGTAGACCAATCTTGCACCGTAGCCACCTTAGCAGGATCCACGGCGATACCATTTTCTGAAACAACATGGCCCAAGAATCTCACTTCCTTCCTCCAGAAGTGACACTTAGAAAACTTTGCTTTCAATTGGTGTTTCCTCAACACCTCCATCACTGTCCTCAAATGTTCCTTGTGTTCTTCCTCGTTCCTTGAGTAAACCAAAATATCATCCACGAACACAAGAACAGACTTATTCAACTGATCTCTGAATACCCTATTCATAAGATCCACAAAATATGCCGGGGCATTAGTCAGCCCAAATGGCATAACCAACCATTCATAAAATCCAGACGGCGTTCGAAATGTCGTTTTAGCTATACTCTCAGCTTCCACTCTAAGCTGATGAAAACCTGTCGCGAGATCCAACTGGGAGAACACTCTCGCGCCACTCAACTGATCGAACAAATCATCTATCCGCGGGAGAGGATACTTATTCTTCCTCGTCACCTTGTTCAACTCGCGGTAGTCTACACACAAACGAAGGGAACCATCCGCCTTGGTAGCAAACACAACTGGTGCTCCCCATTCAGAGACACTCCTTCTGATAAATCCCTTCTTCAAAAGACCGCTGACTTGCACCTCGAGCTCTCGCTGCTCCCTTGGTGCCATACGACGAAGTGGCATCACTATAGGTCTGGCATCTTTTACCAAATCAATACGGAACTCAATCTCTCGGTGTGGTGGAAGTCCGGTCACTTCTTCGAAAACATCCGGATACTGGCCAACCACGGGCAAACCTGACAACTCACTATGCGGAATGTCGAGGGAGTTTAGAAAACTAGCCAATACCCCCTCACTGGGTAGACCACCAAACACTATCATCCGCTCTAGCTATCACCAAAAAGCCCTCACAGTCTACCACCACCCCGTATCTTCGGAGCCAATCTACTCCCAAAATAATGCCAAACCCAGTAAAGCCCAAAACAAAGCAGTCACAAACAAACATGCATCCATGACTCGATAAGACCACATTGCGACAAATCATGCTAAGGCTAGTCGAACCACCAATCGGGTTCGTCACTACTAAAGGTCTATCGACAATCTCGGGCTCCAATCCCAATCTATCTACCAGGTCACTAGATATGAAAGAACTGGAAGCTCCGGTATCAAACAAAACTCTAACAGGAACATCATAAACAGAAAACATACCTTGAATGACGACATTCTTTCCCTTCTCCGCCGCAGTTGGGGCATTCGACGAAGAAGGAATAGCATTAAGGGCATATGCCTTCACCATTTGCTTTTCTTTAGGGGGCTGTGGACACTTGTCCTTGTGATGTCCCATTTGGCCACAGTTGAAGCACTTCCTATCCGCTGGCTTGGCCCGACAATTACTAGCATAATGGCCCTTCTTACCACAGCTGAAGCACTCCACATCTTGCTTATTCTTTTTCTTCTGGCCATCCTTAGTCTGACTCTGCTTTCTTTTATTCTGGGAACCACCCTTGCCTCCACCACTTGCTTGTGGCTTTGGCTCATCTGTGGATGCAACCTCAGTCTTCGGCTTAGGGTAGAGACTCTCTGATCTTAATGCTTTCCCCACAATCGACTCAAACGTCTCATCGATGTGGTTAATAAGCCTTTCCCCTAAGTACTGATCTAACCCAGTTATGAATTTCTCATTCTTCTTCTCGGCAGTATCAATAAGAGATAACCCATACTTTGACAAAGTGTCGAATTCAGCAATGTACTCCGAGACAGCTCTGCCATTCTGCTTGAGCTCCAAGAATTTCTTAAACAGCACTGACTTCTGAGCAGCTGGAATGAACTTCTCGCTAAAGCGAGCTTTAAACTGCTCCCAAGTAATCTGATCTTCGGGAGTAGCTGCCTTTATAGCATTCCACCAATTCATTGCCCGCCCTTGCAGCTGACGGGACGCTAGCTTTCTCTTCATCGCATCCTCGATACCCAAATCCTCGAAGATACGTTCGCAACTATCCAACCAATCCTGAACATCTGTGGCCGACTCCGTTCCGTGGAACGGCTTCCCACCAAGGCTAGTATAATCCTTATTCAGCTTGGCGAAGTCGACTCTTGGCGCCTGCACTATTGGACCACCGCCATTTCCACCATTGGGAGCTGCCCTCCGTACATCTCTAAGCATCTCTCTCATGAGGTCAGTAAACATCGTCCTCATGTCAGCAGCATTCCCATTATTGGCTCCCCTACCAGCACCTCTAGTATCTCGGCTCATCGTCAATCTGAAAAAGGAAACGATTAACGATTCCATAGTGGTGCTAGTGCAGTATGACTTCATTCTTATACTACTAATAGTATATATATAGCTTTTGAAAACCAAAATAACCACAAATACGCTCTCTCGTATACGTATATTATCTCTCCTTGATAACTTCCCTAGGTTAACTACGCAACCTAGAGCTTTGATACCAAGTGTGACGGCCCGTTCCGCACCAGCCTGCATTTCCTCCGAAAGTGCGCTGTACACATGCCCAGCTAGCACAGAACGGTCGTCAGAAGAAAGGAAAGAAGAGAGTGAACTAATCAAAGAACCTGTAAAATGTCTCACAGCGCAGGGAATAAAATATAATAATAACATACTTGACATAAAACAGGTGAGACAGTGCATAAGCTAATAACTAATAATCAATGTCAACAACAGAGCAGCGGAAATCCAAATACAGCTTATTACAACTTTTCCAAATTTACTGCCTCTAAGCAAAAGAAAGCTAAAGTAGAAGATACACCAACAATGCCCAAGCAGTGATCTTCAACAACACAGGGAGAATATTATGTATATAGTACGTGGAAGCCTCCTGCTCGTCTCCGGATCATCTACCCGTGCATCACCAGCTAACCTGTCTCTAGTCTGCTCGTGTGAGCACCCAGAGTAATAAGAGGAGACATAAAACTCTGGGTCAGACATAAAGCCTGGTATGAGCGATAAGCATCTTAAACAGAATAATAACAGGTATACTAAACCATACCTGAACCTGGACCTGCAACCAAAGAGTTAGTACCGCATACCGTACAATACTCCCAGGATGCCAGAATAAATAGTGTAAGAATACGGGGGTGGGGTGTGCATGTCACAATGATAGCAAACAAATCATCAACAGCAACCATCCTCACATCTCTCACTCAGTGCGTAAAGCGTACGACATCTACCACTTTGGAACACTAGACAAACTGAGGTAACGACGAATCCCGACTTGTAGAAACCCTGCTGTGACCAAGCCAAACACTTGGAGTCATGACCAAACATTTCAATGACCCACTTCATTGGTCGTAGCCCTTGGTTCTACCAATGCCATAATGGCCCTGAATCCGCCTTCGTACCTCCTACCATAGTGGTCCAAAGCTATAGACGTCGATAACCCCTTGGCACGCGTCCCGCAGCAAAGCCCAACCATGAAGCGAACTCGTTGATTCCCATCTGAATCTTGAGCTCTAACTTCTCATTTGGACTTCCTTTGCATTTCGGGTTTGGTCGAATTGGAGTTGGCCTTCAGAAGAGTCATCACGAAGTAGTAAAAGTACACGTCCAGTTCCCCATGCTCGGTTCGGTTCAGATACGTTCCCCGGTTCGGTTCGGAGTGCCACCATCTTCTGGGTTCAGGTCCTTCTCCCTCATGCGGTTCGGTTCGGTGATTCTGAGGCGGTTCGGTTCGGATACCCCATAGCTTGAATGTCTCCGTCCCCGTCTCGTAAGCACTAGTTCGGTTCGGATATTGCTCTCGGTTCGGTTCGGAATATGGTATCCATGCTCCTCTTTCTTCCACTTCAGTCCTCCTTGTTCCTTCCGATCCCACGCTACGCCCCTCCGATCCAACCAGGCCTTCCTTGTTGCCTCTTCACGTCATGCTCCAGAAAGTACCACGCCCCGGTCCGGTTCGGATATGTCCGATCCGATCCCTACCCGATCCGATCCCCTACCCGATCCGATCCGGATCTCTGTAGCATTTCCTACAGCTTTTCTAGCGAGTGTTTTGCGCCATGCGATGGCGTTTTCGACCAATCTAACTATTCTAATCAATCATAAAACATACCAAAGAGTCATAGCAACATATAACAGCAACCACAAGCAACAAACAACAATTTAAATGAATCAAAATGGATCAAAAGTGGCTAAAACCTCACATTTTCTTATAATCCCTCTTAATCATGTTTAAGCATACGATTAGCAAAACACATCGAAATTAACCCAAATTTCTAACAGAGCCTTAAAACATTATTTTAGAATTTTAGGAATTTTTCCAGAATTTATTTACGTATAAATTCGCTAATCTTCACTAATTACCCTTAATTAACTGTAATTAGTGTCAAAATGATGCTATCACTCACCTTGGCCACAAAACAAAACACCAAATCTGAAATATCCTCTGTTTGGGTCGAATTCCTATGTATAGCAGCAGCTCCAACCTTGCTTTGTTGCTATTTGGCCTTGTTTTGATGTAGTTTAGGCTTAATCTTCACTAAAAATGTGTTTTGGAGTGGTTTTAGAGGATGGAGGCCATTACCAAGTTCTCAAGAAGGTTTGTGGCGGCTCAAAACTGAAATGAAAGTGATAACCTAACCCTAATCAGTCCTCCTATACCTTTAAACCCGAAATTCCCCTTGGGCCTAGCTGCTAATCACCCGGTTAAGCCCAATTAAGCTGTTTTTCACCATCTGCAACTTGTTTCAGCCATATCTCCCAAACGGTAAGTCCGTTTGGCTAATGTGACCACTCTACGGAAAGAGAAACCATCATCCGAAGCCAATGGAAGTGGTTTCAGGTCAAAATTCCTTTCCAGTCAAAAGTTATGGCCAAAACAGTGATAACTAGGGGTAAAATGGTCATTTAAAAATCGAGAAAAATCATGAACATGGGAAATGACCCCAATAGTCGTTTCCCAAAGTTACACGACCATACGACTTCGTATGTGACAGAAATAAATATTCTACGATCCTATGATGCGTAGAATGCGGGTCGTTACACAAACATAGCCAAAACCCCATATTTTCCCTTAAGCATGTTCAAACATAATTAATGATAGGATTAGCAAAACTTAACCAAATTAACCCAAGTTCATCTCAGAGGTCTAAATTAGCATTTAAGAATATATAAATATTTTTTCAGAATTTTATCATGTTTAAATTCGCTAATTAACACTAATTACCCTTAATTAACCGTCATTAGTGAGGAACTATGCAAATCACTCACCTTAGCCACGAATAAACCTTAGGTCTGAAATAAATCTCTGATATGGCATGAATACCAATGCTAAACAGCAGCTCTAATCTTGATTTAGTGAAGATCTCCCTTGATTTGATGTTGCTAAGCTTAATCCTTGATTAGAAAGTGATTTGGAGGTGATTTAGAGGTTGGAGGCCATTTTTAGGGTTTCTAAGAGGTAAGTGGAGGCTAGAAAACTGAAATGGGATGAAACCCTAACTCTTTTCAACCTCCCCATAACCCTAATCCCGAAATGGGTTATGGGCCCATTCACTAATCACCCTATTTGGCCCGGTTAAGCAGTTTTTCACCTTCCAAACCTTATTTCAGTCATTTCTCCCAAACGATAAGTCCGATTCTACATGTGACCACTCTACGGAAAGGTAAACCATCATCCGAAGCCAATGGAAGTGGCTTCAGGTCAAAACTCCTTTCCAATCAAAAGTTATGGCCGAAACAAGATCAGCTAGGGGCAAAACGGTCATTTAAAAATCGGCAAAAATCATGAACATGGGGAATGACCCCAATGGTCGTTACCCAAAGCCACATAACCATACGACTTCATATAAGAAAGAAATAAATATTTTACGATCCTCCGATGCGTAGAATGCTGGTTGTTACAGTTCTGAAGCTTGAAAGGATGTGCGAGGAACCCAATGAATGGTGTCAGGTAAATATGTGAACTAGAAATGTTTGCACAGAAGACGAAGCATACTCAATTCTGAGGTGGCATGAGTGACCAATGGTGAATGGTCGACTGTTATAATTGTGTGCGCAAGATTTATATGTTAATTAGATGTCCAAATGCACAGATGCACATAACACATATACACTTATCGAATAACTTGTAAATTCAAATTGCAGGATCTGAAATGACGAGGGGAGATACAACCAGCAAGTGGAGGACCTGAAATGACGTGGAGAGATACCGTTTCTGGTTCGTGGCATTGCTACATTGTAGAATGCACACTGATCGTATTTGTTGGCACTTGTATTGAAGGTGGTATGTGTTGGCACTGTGCTACTTTTAAATTATGTATTTGAACGTATGTGATATATTTAAAGAATTGGTACGGTATGTGATGATGAATGTTTTGGAAGGTTTAAATGTGATGATGAATGTAACAGATGTGGTTTTTCTGTGTATAAAACTTATATTGCAAAATTTATATTTAAAGCGTTGTATTTTCCTTCTTTTACTGTTGCATTTGCTTTTTCCTGATGTTGCTTTTTAAGATAATGTTGGTGCATTTCATAATACAGTGGTGTTGCATTACATAAAATAGTAGTAAGTCCACATGACATGTAGACGTCATAGATGATGTGGCATGTGACACGTGTGCAGCTGACGTGCCATGTGACACGTAGTCAATTGACATGGAAAGCTAACGTGACCCCGCTACATATCATGACCTGGTAGTCAGGATCTAACTAATTTTCAAGAAACGCTGAATATTGTTTCATTACGTGCAAATAGTGTTGCATTACGTCTATAATGCAACACTTTCTTTCCGTGGCAGTAGATGTGCTAAAGCGTTGCCTTAGAGGGCTAAGGCAACTGTCGCAGATGTCACGCCCTTCCGGTGTTGCCTATTTGAAACAAAGGGAAAATGCAACACTTTTTCAATTTAAGGCCACACAAAACTTGTGTCGAATATGCCCACTTTTGTAGTAGTGAGCTATATCACTTTGCTTGTTCACATGGAGGTGCTCGACCCGTGGAATGGTGGAAAGCATTGGTCTGATGTGGACATTCTTCTATGAACGACTTGAGTTGCCAATTGTGTCCTCTTTCAACATGGATGCTTGCAGTCCAGACAATGAAGACATGGTCTACATTATTTTATTTATTCCTACGTGTTCACGCTTTGTATAATATAATGCCACTTTACTTTGTACAATGTTGCTCCTATGTAGTAATAGTTGGGACCGTTATGTATATGAGCGTTTCTTCTCGTTGCTTTATGTTGGACCTAGATGACAAGGTTGAAATGATCCCTTGCCATGCATGCCATGAATAAGTAGTAACTGCACCATGTTTATTACAAACATGTCACTGTGCTTTAGTGGTGAGGCCGACCGGTCACTTAGCCTAGGACCGACCCAATTGCTGAATTTACGAACCGACCCATTGATTGAATTCGGCCGGCCCATTCTAGTGAGGGTGTTCGAGCCACAGTGTTCGATCCACGGTGTTCGAGCCATAGTGTTCGATACAGGGTGTTGCGCTGTATCAACGGGTTAACAATATATATATATATATATTTTAAAATTCAAACTTTAGTTAACCATAACTCATTCGTTTTACATCCGTTTTACATCCGTTTTTCACAAATCATATATGTATATTAACCAGAAAATCATAACGGACCCAATGTACTATTGCCATTGTCAGATTCTGATAATTTTATAATTTATTCTTTTTTTTTGTTGGCAAAGCCGACCGGTTTTTAAAGTGATCCGTAACACTCTCTTATTAAATAAGCAAATTGATTACAGGTGCTAAGCAGAGAACTTAACAACTAATCGCTTACACTACCACGCAGGGTAGGAAGACCACGCATCTTACAAAATACCTCATGATATGCATAAATAGGATACATAGATGGACCAAGCAGTCACACATTATGAGTCATGACAATACATTTTAGTTCATGCAGCCAAAAAGAAGAAGCTGCCAAAAGCCCCACTACAATCAGTCGTTATCAAATAGACTACCTACGCCCATCACGCTCTTTTTGCTCCGTGTAATATAGGTGTGAGAAGCAGAGATAGGTGAATGAGGCGTAGTGACATTATCCGGCCATGGTGGTGGTTCCTTAAATCCCGGCGGCGCCGGAATGTTTGCATACGGGTTCAAATTCTTTGTCAGTTTTTCCTTTGGTTCACTGGTTCCTTTCCTAGAAGCAGAGGAGATGCTATCATGTTTGGGCCGAGCAGGGGATATGTTCAAGAATCCAGGTTTGATCGATGAGTTTGGTGTAACGGCCTTATCTGCTTGATCATCAGTAAATGGGTGTGGTTCAGCTTGTACATTGCTTGTGACTGGAGCTTTAGCCTTATCAGTTAGACCAGTATAAACAGGAATAACAACTTCAATGTTGCTTGTATTTGGTGGGATGCTCTTTGCAGAAAGATCCACACATGCAGCTTGTCCACCATTATCAACCACAGTTTCAGCATTGGTGATACTTTGGTCAGAGACATCTTTAGAAGTATTTAAAATGAGGTTTTTCCTGTGTTCTTTAACAAGATCAGAAGCTTCCCCAAAAGGCGTGAATGCTTTAGTTAAAATCTCATCAATATGACGAATTTCTCCTTCTTCAATTTCCCGATCATGGACATCATTTACTACTTCGGCATCCATACCTTCCGATAACGCTGCAAAGGTGTTCCGACCAAGCAAATCCACTTCCTCCAGAACTGCTGTGTTACCACCATTAGCGAGAGCGGAGTCTTGATTATTTTTCTTATTGACCACTCTTGTCCAACCTTGCTTGTCATTTCCTCTACTCTCCTTTCTCACAACTCTATGAATAAATTTAGTGCTAACTGGATTTTCAGGCTTGCTTACTTCAACATCATTGACAACAACATTATTAAGCTTGATTTTACATCCCTCGGACGTGTGCCCAAAACTATTGCACACTTTACAAATGTCTGGTCTCCATGTATATTCCACACGCACACTTTGCTCTGAACCATCAGGTAAAAGAGCCGGGAATTCGTTAGGCAACTTACTCATAGGCGTGACCTCAACAAGTATCTTGGCAAACGACAACCTATCAAGTGTTTCAGTTGCAGCATCAAAGCACAAGAATCTGCCTATATGTGTTGAAAGCCAACATAAACCAACATGTGACCAAGCATATAAAGGTATATTATATAATTTAATCCACATCGGCACACTCCTGACACAGTTGCTACCAACACTACATTCCCAAGATTTGACGATGAAGATCTTACCTCAGATTAAGATTGAATCAGAGTAGAGTATACGTTGCCTATCCTGGGGGTCAGAGAATAGGAAAAAGAAGACAGAGCCAGTTGATTTAATCTTAATACTTCCTCTCGGCTTCCACAAGCTTCGTAGACGAGATGTTACAGCAGTGAATGAAAGGGGGGCATCTAAGAAGAAGCCCACCAAATAATCACTCCATACCTTCTTCCCCGCTTCATAGATTTCCTCAGTAGGTTTCAACGCATTGCCAGAGTACTGAAGCTGCATAGGAGGATGAGAAAAGACTCCAGCGTTCCTGGGCTTCTTCGCAAAGAGATTCGTCCATTGGCGGTTCTCAGTCTCTAGGGTTTGGGGTTCAGGAGGAGTGGTGGCAGCTTGGTTGAGGGGCGGCGGTTCAGGAGATGGTGGAATCGGTTGCGGTGGAGGATCAGAGATGGGTAGTGATGCCAGGTTTTGGGAGGGGCTCGAGGTATTGATGAGAGGAGAGATGGGCGAGATGTCTGCCATTTTTGGGAGGGGCTCGAGGTTGTCTTTTGACCTTCAAAAATTCTCATGTGACTTTATAATTTATTCTTTAACTAATAAATTAATTATAGTGTATTAATATTTAGGTTGTTACACCAGTAGAATAAAGGAGGAGTCTACATCTTATTATCACAACCTTTACAGTGGAGATGTAGACATAGCTTTATCAGATATTCAAATAAGAATGATCATTAACAAGGCGGGAAAAGATTACTTATCTGCACTAGTATCCACGGATGAGATTAAAGAGGCTTTATTTTCCATAGATGATTCAAAGAGCCCGAGTCTGGATGGCTTCATTGCCAAATTTTATAAACAACAGTGGGATTTTTTTACAATAGGATATAAAGGCAGTTATGACAGAGATTTTCCTTACCAAACAACTGTATAAAGGTTAAAACCATAGCTTTATGACTTTAATCACAAAGAAAGATAAGCCGCAAACTATATTTGATTATAGACCAGTTGCCTACGTTAATGTTCTTTACAAAATTCCTACAAGAATTACGTGTCATAGAATTAAAGACTTTATGCCCTTTTTAATCGTAGAAAACCAATGATTGTTTATACCTTGCAGGAATATTGGAAATAAGGTTTTTCTCGTGCATGAACTAGTTCTTGACTTCTCAAGAAAAGGAAGGGGTAAACTGTGCATTATAATAAATTTTTAGAAGGCCTACGATATGGTTAATCATGACTTCGTATGCCACATGTTACATGCCATGAATTTCCCGAATTTGCTGATACAACTTATATATGAATGCATTTCTACTCCAACGTTTTCAACATTGGTGGATGGTTGACCTGAAGGATTTATACCATCTAACAAGGGCTTAAGACAAGGTGATCCCTATCGCCTTATTTATTCTGTATAGCCATGCCATTCTGATGGATACAGGTGAAAATGATGGATATTTACAGCATGCATATATGACACAGCCTAGTGTAACACATACATTGTATGCGGATAACATTATGATTTTTCTAGCTGCTGCAATTGATAATGCTATGCCGTATGAAGAGTATTTTTCATTTGTTGAAAGCTACGGTGGGGATGCAACGACAAATTCCCGTGTTTTTTCAGCAAAAGGGGGGAAACAATTTAGGAGCGCTAATGCTACTTCGACCGGCGATATATTACGTCAATTTCACCGGTGTGTATTTCAGCCGCAAGATTCCCCTTGATTGCGTCATCTCACCCCGATTTGCGCCCTTGGATGAAAAATCGCGTTTCCCGTATTGTAGAAAACCGGTCGTTATAGCAAAGTCCATTTAGGAATTTAGTGATACACTAAACATTGGGGAACACAAGCTGCCTGTAAAGTATCTCGGAGTGCCTTTCCCATCAGACCATGCGCATCGCCTATTGAATAAAATAACAAGCAAGTTAGATACTTGGGATAACAACTTACTGTCAATGGAAGGAAGGGAAAATTTAATTTGCAGCATGGTTATTCCTACAGTTATGTAATAGATAATTATTTATCAACTACCAAAATCTATCATACACAAAACTGACAAATTATGCACTGAATATTTTTAGTGTGGAAAGGTACATAAAATTGCATGGAAACTATATGTCAACCTAAAATAGAAGGTGACATTGGGCTGCAAAAATTCTATGACTTAGACTCGACGGCCAAAATCAAGATTTTGTGGTGCTTCTAACAAAGGACGTTTGTTGTGTCGATGGATGAGGGCTAAGTATATTAACAAAAATTAATTTTGGGTCATGTCGGTTAATGGTAATCAGTTTAGTACTATGAAAGCAACTCTTCATCAGTGTCGTCTTTCACACAAACTAATGAATGAAGCCATTGTAAATGGAGAGACTGCTTCGGTGTGGTTTGATCCGTGGATCAACCACAGATCCTTAGTTGACTATCTAGGGTGGAGTAGAGTTCACGTAAGTGGAACTGCTAAAAATACAGTAAGCTGTATTATTTGGAATGATATACTGCAACCCACTCTCTTAACAGGGTTGTTAAGAATGACACGTTTAACTTTTCCAGCGTGTGGGATGCAATTCGACAACATGCAGATATTAATATGGATTTTGAACTTTGAATTGCCCAACAATTTGAGACAGCTTATATCTCTTCTTGTATACTGGTTTTTGACACTGTTAGCTATGTAAGATACTGCTTTACATCATCTTTAACGCTGGTCCACCACTTATGGCTGGAAAGAAATCATTGGAGATTTGAGAACAGATCATGCATAACTAGGCAGCGATTCAAACTCGTAGTGATTGAAGTTTAGTTATAACTGTTAGGTCACAAACACGTGTGCAGACGGAGTAGAGGAGAAGTTTGTGTCGAGAGGATGGAATGTCAGAATTGAATGACCCGGGGTAGAGTCGGCGCTTCACTATTTTGATTATTTGTCAAATTAGTTTGTTTACGTCTTTTTTAAGGATATGAACAAAACATTTGATCCTGATTGGTGGAAATCGGAGAAACCCATATGAATCTCCTGATTTTCACTAATGGGGACCGAGTGTTTTTTTCATATTCCTTAAAGAATATGAACAAACTCGCACTCGTTCAAAGGGGCATGTTGGGTGGTGCAAAGGGGCATGAATAAGAAGTGTTTATGATGTGTCATGCTTTCGATGTTGTTATGTATTGATTTTGTAAAATACTATACGAGTTTGTATTGTATTGAGTGTTGCACTCTTTTCCTTGCTACAGCGGTAAGGTTTTTTCAGGAGGCAAACTCTCTCCTCGGTTCTTCAACGTCACTAATAAAAGAATCCATTTTCAAACAAAAAAGAACTAAACAAAACTTGATTAATGGTTACCAAGGGATAAAAACAAGTCAAGCATTGGTCCATCATTCAAGGCTTAGTACAAGTAGATGTTATTTAGCAATAGTTTTATATTGCCCTTAAATATTTGTAATATATTATTCAAAATTCCACGTCACATGATCAAAGGAAAGACTTAATAGGTCACGAATATATGCAATATTCAATTAAACATGTTAATGAACTAAATAAGCAATTCTCATTGTTCATAATCCAATCGGCATATGTTGTAGGTAAGATGGCGACTATATTTATAAACACTATTTTAGACTTAAGCTCATATGATATTGTATAAAATCATCACAAATCTTGGGACTACATAGCTTCACCATGTATATGCCCATGTCCAATAATGTCCAAAATGCACATAAATCTCCTATGATTATAATGAAATTGAATTTTCATAATTTTAATCTAGGGTTGCAAGATTTTAACTTTGATAAGAGAGGAAAAGGGAGATCACCTCTGTAATGACCAATATTTTAACGATCAGATTTTAAATATAAGTCATTCATTATTTGACAATTCCAAATGTGACTTTTCACATACGATCAAATCAAGGCCTGAAACTACTTCCATTGAGTTGGATGGTTTCTTATGTAAACAAAAAGTATATGGATCACTATATTTCGAGTTTGGACTATTTTGCTTTAAAATGGTTACGAAATACGCGTAAATTGTCAATTTGGGGTACGGTCTTAAATTATAATGAAAATTATATTTTTGGAATTGGTGAGTTGTTATATGCATACAAGTTTCGTTACTATTGGATTTCTATTTGCCTATGCGAGTTTAAAACACTTGTCGATTTATTTAAGGAATCGTAATGATATAATTGGAGTTTTAAAGGCAAAATTCTGTATACTATCGAGTTAAGTCTTAAGACTAGTCTTGGTATTTTCAAAAGGCATTTTACATATGAATTAACAAGCGACACGTCCCAATTGAAGATCGTGATTTTTTTGAGCTTTACTTACAAATTAATTAATTAATAAAATATTGCAATTATCCTAAACTAAAAATCTGATAAACCCAACTATTGTTTATCTCCTTTTCATACCCGGCTACTGTTTATATCTGCCGTTCATTGAGAATTATGGCTTGAGTTCATTAGGAATCAAGGTAGAGACAGATAGATTAAAGGCCAGAATCGTACTTCTTTCTACAAACCACGCCCCCTCAATTTTCGCAACGTGCGGCTCTCTCTTGGCGTAATGCGACATTGCACGAAGCAGCGCTGTAAGGAATGAGGATGGGTTTCACTAAGACTAGTCGATTCCCTTCTTTTTGCCATCGGAGCGAAGAGTACGTGTAGTGTGACGCACTGTAATTCTCTGTTCTCGATTTCATTGAGAGTTCGAAGAGATAATAAGGAGAGAATGTCAAACTAAGTGGGTTTCAATTGGGGCATGCGCGACATTTGAAAAAGGTGCTTGGGTAATAAAGATTAAAGGGAAATTAAGTAAAACGTTAATCAATGACTTAAACAGTCAGTAAACCTATATAACTGATACCTTTTACATACTAAGTCTGATCTGATTGTTGTTGCTTTCTTTGGGCTCATATTGACGGGCTCTATTTCGTGGACCAGTTTGGACTAATTTGGTCGAGGTGAATGATATTATCTCTCGCTATACTATAGTCGTTTGTACAATATTTAATTGACGTATTTAAATGATTTCTGTTAATAAAATGAAATTCCTAGGATAATTGAACATAGTAAAGGACTAATAAAAAGATTAAAAAGTGATTTAAGTTTTTTTAACCTGATTATCACATTTACCCCTTTACGTGCTATTTTGATCATACTGATAGATATAGGCTATTTGGGCACTTATTCCACTTTGATATCTATAGATAGATTTTATTTAATTTATTGACACTATTATGGGTATTTGTATGCTAGTTTAGGAATTTTTATGACTGTTGCTTGCATAGTTGATTTGTTTGCTTGGTTTAGCTAAAAACGCGAGGTGATCTAATATTAGGGAAAATCTCGTTCATAAAAGTTCAGTGCTTATCGATCAAACGAACAAGGTGGCGTATATTGATTGAGCTCACATGTAGATTTGAAAAGATGAGTTAAGTTCATAAAGGCATTTCAAAGCGCTTGGACGGATTTGCGGTAGGGCAACAACAGTCCTTAGGTACAGATATAATGATGAAATGACCTTGGAGTTCGAGGACAAATGTGAAGATAGAGAGATACTGGAGCTCGGTGGACGATTTAAAGATGGAGAGTGAACTTAATAACGAGATGGATTACGAAACGAAAGTCGAGCATTTAACTTGATGTATGTTATACCAATTTTGGTTGAATACATGATCAGAGTTCTCATTGCCGATTACGATGGAGTGATCGATATAAACTACTATTGTTGTTGGCCATTTTGACATTGACGATGATGTGATTTTGAGGAGCAGGATATGAAGGTTGCTCGATAGTGGTTTATACACAATGGTTCTTCAATCGGTGGCTTTTGCACGAGTCAAGGATGTAGTACTTTGACGTAGTGGTTCATCATCAGAAAAATGATTTTATTATGGGAGCACCGGCTTCGACGATGGATGATGATATTAAAGGATGCAAAGTAGTGATGACGGATCAAGAGGAGGCTATTCGTGAGGGGTAAGGACAGTTGATTGGGTTGACGACAAGTTTGTTCTCTACGCTTGGTCTGATCATGCTTGACGATAATTTGGTTGTCTATATTTGGTCGTAACCAAGAGACTCCATGTTAGGGGTCGTAGGAGTAGTTCCAAAGATGGGCTCTGTTGCTGGTTGCATATGCAAAGGGATCATTGATTTACGTGTTTGAAGGGTACTCGAGAAGAAGGGTTAGTGGGTACAATGCCCATTGGACCAAGTTTGGGTCCTTATCTCCAAGTCCAGGATTTTTTTCTAAGTCCGAGAAACTTATGTTACTTAACCTAGACAAAGTCAGGGTCCTTGCTTTAGATTGTATGTTAGTACAGCTTAGTTCCTGGTCGATCGAGTGGCATGGAGTCTAATACTAAAGAACAAGAGTGTTAGCGGATATTCAATGCACTGAGTGTGTGAACATAAGGATGAATGATGGATGCTACGTTTGTTTAATCATTTATCACCTTAGGGATATTATCAACTTTAGAGAATTAGACTGGATCAAGGACAACTAGCCTCAATTTATAGTTTATGTTTCCAGCAATGGTACGAATCATTATCTAGGATGCTATAATATTTCTAATTAACTAGGCTTTCAAGTGTAGTGAGTTGACTATGTAGCGTTGTATGGACGCTTACACATCTATGTGGAAAATTGTCCCTTACAATGGAGTCGACGTTATCGACCAGCTTTTTGGCAAGCCAACCACACATCAAGATTATGGTTAGCGACACGCTCAAGTCTCGAGAACATCGTTAAAGAAAACACAAAGCGATATGGTCAAAGTCGCGACTTATTCGGAAAATGTGGGAAATAGCGTCTATTCGTGAAATTGTCGTTAATAAACTTGGGAAATATGGTAGATAAAAATACGTGACCGAATATGTTCGATTAGCTCAAAACTCTTTAGCGTGTCGATCCAATCACGTGGCAAAACTCATTATGGAAAAATATATGGATTCTGGTAAATTTTGATTTCACACAATCAAAAACAGCTAATTGACATGGCATGATCAGTTAATATCGCTTGTGCAACTCGATTTGGATAAATCTAGAATTTGGCAAAATTGGATGATCTGGCATGTTGGAAATGGGAGATCGGCTCGGGAAAATCAGTCATTTTTGTGTGTGCATATCGGTCTAGGCAGCTCCGCGCTTTGGCAAGTGGGGATGCAAAATTCCATGGTCCGAATCTGACATCTCGAAATTCCATGCGCGTGCTGGGATATGATGCGAAAATGTAGAGCGCGCATTAGTGGATAGGGATCCAAAATCTGGATAGGGGCATTGGAAGCTAAAACTTGGCAAAGACATATACGAAAAGTGGTATAGAGCAGGGATGCGAAATCCATTTACGCATCGACCTGGATATGAATTTTCGTTGATTAGACACTAGGATCCAAGGATGAGAAATTTGGCAAGGAAGTGGATACGAGATCTGGCAACTCAAAAATAGAGGAATGAAGCGAGTCGGACTCGAAATTTAACTTGCGCGACTCGTGGAAATGGGATACGAAATCTGAAGCTTGGATTGAGATGCGAAGTCTTGGATTTTGCCATGGAAAATTGATACGATGATTTGCATGGGCGGATCACCAATTTTGGCCTGATCGACACGGCTTACACATGTATTTTCCCGGGATATGAAATTGCACACTTTCGGGATGCGAATTTCTAGATAAAACCCAGTACTTTGGCTATCGTTATAGGATGCAAATTTCGCATCTACTCGAGATACGAAATTCAGGCTGATGCTACCAAAACCTCACATATAAATAACTGCATGCTTAGCATTCAAAGGGTTGGTTTTGGTTGGCATTTTTGTACTTCTAGACCTCTCAAGCACAACTAATGGTTGCCATCATCATGTCCATGGTATTGGACATTTTTAGGATGTCCAAACGTTACATAAATATTTGTCTACAACTTTTGGACATTCAATAGAACCTTTGTCATGCTTTTGGACATATTTTCATAATTTTGTACATTGGAGCTATTTCCTAGACATTGATACACACTTTGACTCAAAGAAGAAGAAGAAGAGGGACATTTTGGTCGATGTTTAGAATTAACAAGATATTTGTTGTTCTATTGTACAATTTGTACACACAAATTGTCTGAACTTGCGCAGGCATTGTAGTCGACAATATTATGATGAATGATTACTATAAAGTGGATGTATGCGTTAGTGTCGAACCACTATAAAAGCTGTATGTTCCCTTTACGTTTCTCTGTCTTTGGAAATCCTCATTATAAGTTTACATCTAAACTTAAATTTCTACATTGGCATGCGCAAATAACGAATTTCCCATATGAACACTTTGGTGCGACAAGAAAGGGTGCACAACTTCGACTTCGGCTTTGGTTTTGCTTCTCGGATTTGGTTCTCGACTTCGGATTTGGTTTTCGACTTCAATTTCAGTTTACGACTTCGACTTTATCACTTACGTTTCATCATGGTTAAACATAAGAGGCTCGACACTACCTATAAGGCTTAGAATATTAGTAGCGAAGAAAGTAAAGAACACTCTATAATTGAGGAACTA
Source organism: Allium sativum (assembly GCA_030737875.1). Classification (NCBI taxonomy): domain Eukaryota; kingdom Viridiplantae; phylum Streptophyta; class Magnoliopsida; order Asparagales; family Amaryllidaceae; genus Allium; species Allium sativum. The sequence goes on from CM060920.1 coordinate 254,172,346, forward strand.
TTAAACTAGGTAACTCGAGAGGATTTGGTGGAATTGGCTAGAGATTTGATTGCTTGTCTGGATCGACAAGTGGATGTTATGAATACTTTTATCGCTCGGATCAAGGATAGATTGTGAGGTTTTGGAAGGTCGACTGATCAATCAGAAATCGTTGGAACAAAAGCTCAAGTTTCGCAGACTACAACTCGGGACTTTTGCGCAACCCCACAAACTTTACAACAGGATGACACATATCCTTGGATCAGTGTTTTTCCCACTACACTTGAGGGCATCCCTAATCTCGATGGAAGAACAATTATAGAAAGTTTAGTTAGTAGAGCTAAAGGTTCTTGTAAATGCAAGTCTTCTTTTGAGAGTAATCTCTCAATGGCTAAAAGAAATATAAGTTCCCATTTTACTCGAAACTTACTCGCACACCGAAAGAGATCTTTTTGGACGTTTAATCCATTACTCCATTCAAATATCCTCCTAGGTAGGCGCCCACTCAGAAACAAAGAGATTCTGATTGGCACTGTTTATTTCATGATCTCGATGGCCATAAAAAAATGACTGTCGACATCTTTGGGATATAATCGAGGAACACATCAGGCGCGGTGGGCTGCACAATTTGTTAAGACATGGTCTATGACGCATGGATAGGCACAACCCCCCATTACTAATAATGTAGACATGGGCCCATTACTCGTGGTTAGTTTATCAATTGATCTTGGTTTTGGCTCTAGTGTCTCGGATTCAGGCCCCCGGGCACCATATCTTTAGCTCGTGGTCTTTGGTCTTCTGGTTATGATTTTCTTCAGCTTTGGACTTTGGTATCTTGGCTTTTGGTTTTCTTGGTCCACATCTTTAGTTTTTTCTTATTCTGCTTTGGTAATTCTTCGGGTCTCCGGCCCTTAGGATATTTGACCCTTGGTTATTTGGCTTTTGGATATCTGTTTTTTGGACGACGGTCTTCCCACTCATGGCTCTCTCTCTTTTGGATCTCCGGTTTATGGATTCCTCAAATTCTCTGGATTTGTTTATTCGGGGAACGACCCGTGGCTTTGGCTTTAAGGACTTTGGTCCTTTGGATGTATCTGTTTGGTTATTTTGGTTGTAAGATGGTTGAGTTGTCATACTCATGTACGGGAACGGGCGGGTCCTTAGGCATGCTCTTTGGCCGACAATATACCATCACCCATCTGGTTCTTAATGAAAAGTTTAATTTTCCTGGTTTGGATTTTTAATGGCCAAGTTTGCTTACCCATGTGACAGGAACATCCTAGGCATGCTATTCGCGAATGACAAACCATTCAACCTCCTTCACGAATGATTTTGAAATTCGAAAAAGGCCAAGTCTGCATACCCATGCACGGGGGTATGCCAACTCCCTAGGCATACTCTTTATGGATGATGATCCATTGTGTTTTTTTGGATTTACTAAAAAATCCCTAAATTTTACAACTTTAATAAAATAACCTTGCAAAGTAGGGACACTTGGTTGCAAAATATGAAATTTGGAGCTGGATTGCAAACTTTAATAAGCGTCTAGCTATCTTGATCGTCTTGTCCTACTTTGGCAAGATCGCCTTGATTTGTGGCGAGTATATGATCCTATTCGTTTGGTTATGGATCGCTTGGCAAAGGCGATTAATCTAGCTTATCCTTGGTCATCTTTCTTTGGCAAGATCGCCTTGGAAAATTCTAGCTATCTTGGTTGGCTTGTCAGTTTCTGGCTTGATTGCCTTGATTTGTGGTAGGTAAGGTCATTACTCTTTTGGTTTTCGGTTGTTCCGTTGGCTCACGGTAGGCAACTCACCTGGTTATGGTCGAATGGTCTCGTCGTGACATGACAACATCGCTCATTATTGGGTATGGGTTAGCTGATTATCTGGCTATCTGGTTATTAGTTACTTTGGGTTTGTGGAACTCCGGTTTTCATGATACCCTGACTATGGTGATTCTAGCTATTCAGGTTCTTGGACTCTGGCTATTCTTTTGTTAATTTGGCTACTTTTGTTATTCTAGTAATCTCTCAAAAAACGACTAGGAGCGATCGTCGACTTTCTTTGGATTTCAGGCTTTCTAGTTTTCTAGTTAATGCGATCTGGTGCGATAATGGATTTCATGCTCATTAGCTTTAGATTTATGGTCAAATTGATCTGGCGCGATCATGACTTTTCGGTTTTTTGGTTGTAGAAGTTCTCTTCGGACTTCTCCTAGCTTTGGTTCCCAGAATTCTGGATTTTTGGTTTTCTCGCAAAACACATCTTCCTTCAATTAAGGAAGACATGTTTAGGGAGCAAAGTGTTGACTAGCTTTTTGGCAAGACAGTCATATGTCAAGATTATGGTTAGCGACGCGCTTAAGTCTTGAAAACTCGCCTGGAAAACACAAAGCGATCTGGTCGAAATCGTGATGTATTCATAAAAGGTTGGAAATAAGTCGATTCATGAGAGAGAACGAGCATGAGAAAACCTCATAAGAGTGAGCCACAACATCAATACCGAGCATGAGAGAGAGCGAGAACTAAAGACCAAACTTAAACACCTGTGATAACCCGACCTTCTCGAGAAAACCTGGGAGATTGTAACGAGGGGGAGTGGGTCAGAACAACAAGTTCTGGTGAATAAGAAGATTAAAACAATAGTTTACAATACACAGAAGAATCCTGTTTGGTTCAACCAAATACATATGCTTACCAAGGTTAGTAATCCTGTCAAAGCCTTGTGAATAGTGAAAAACGACTCTGTCTACCATACTCAAAATAACATTCCCAAACGATAAACAATACTGAGATAGAATGCTTACGCATATATTTATAAAGCCTTAAAACCATCATTTAACCAATTATCAAAACTAAGAGGTGGGCTCTCAACTATTCACTAATCCTACGCAGTTTAGTTATTTATGTATATATATAGCCACTTAAGACCTAACTATCAACTGATAGCTAAGGGTGGATCCTCATGACCACTTAAGATCCTAGGCGGACCTATTGGTCACTTAATGCCTCTAGATGGTTTACTGAACGCTAATATAAAATAGAATACACTAGCTACATGTCCTACTAATTAAGGCTTCCGTCATTCAAGCATATAAACCCATGCCCCGCATAAGGCGAGAGATAGTAAGCAGCCACTTAAGACAACTCGGTTAGGTAGACGTAACACACCATTTAAGAACATCATGTGGTGGACCCCTTGTTACTATATAGCTGACCTTATTGGATTACCTCCTAGTTACGTAAAACTTCCCGTATGATAGGTAGCCCTATGGAAATATCATACTGGGCCTTTTAAGACATATTCCCAGGTGAACCCCTCGGCCAAAGCCACTTAATACCCAAGAAAGCGGACTATTCGTGAAGAATATCAAGCTCATACCCAATTAGCCTTGTAGTGCTTTCATTTATGAGAGGTGGGCTATGCGATGGCTTAATACCTATTTATAGGTGGATTTAACCATTTAAGACCTTAATCCCAAAGCAGACCACGTTATTGAGTTATTCCAATTTTAATTTCTCTTTACGGAAATACTTCCACGTACGCAAACTAGTTATCGTCACTGGTTCCTTTGGTTAATGATATCCCACATCAGTGGAACATATATTCGACTTCCAAAAAGTGCAGACTTCTGTTGAATAAGACAATTGACCTCACATCATTATCCTACTAAGTCCAATTCTATTTTTTAATTATTAATTCTAGATTAACTAGTATAAAATAAGGTAAGTTATATCCTTCCTATCATAAGATATTTTGTTCATTGTTTCCTTTTTGGACTTGGTATTTAAACGACAACCAATTCCCAATTATCCCCTTTTTATTCCATTTACTTCTATTTAATAAATTTATTGCCATTTATGACCATAATGGTCATATTTTCCTAAGGCACAAATTAACCCCTTGAATGCCATTTATTTCCATTAATTATAATTAATGTCACTTATGAACCTAACGGTTGTAATTTCCTAAAACATCAATTAACAATGAAATGTTCTTATTATATTTGTCCCTTTCATTTCTAATCTAATTATTGTAACTCCTTAACCAATTATTATTTGTTTTGATTCAATTTTCTTTGTGTTTATATATATATATATATATATATATATATATATATGTGTGTGTGTGTGTGTGTGTGTGTGTGTGTGTGTGTGTGTGTGTGTGTGTGTATCTGTGTCTGTGTGTGTTATAAGAAATGTTTATTTATTTACTTGGAGTTACAATTCTTATTCCTAGTCATTGTTTTCAAATTGTAACCATTTAGGCCTAACAAACTAATTAAACTTGTTTCCCCCAATCAATGATGGTTACAATAGTTATTATTTCTTATGACCTTTTTCACAGCAAATCAATTGTGATAATTGCTACAACGGTCATAATTTATATTTCCATTTAACACAGTTCATATTCCTATATGTAATTCCATTAAATGGAAATCCTTCAAGCACACAAACATTAATTATATTATGTGTTTATGTGTATATGGACGGAAAATGTACATATGCTAATATTTATATTTTCGTGCAATTAACGAAGCTATTACCATTCCTTTATTTTAAATTAAGTATTTTGGTTGAAGCAAACAACCAAACATTCCTTTTTGCGTTTCATTTTGTAACAAGATTCTAAATCTTACAAAAGGATGTTGATTGTAATTATTGTAAATTATGCATAAATATTTAAAGAGGAATAAACATATTTCAAATCATAAGAAATATATAATATGTATTTTTTTTAAACAATTGGTGTAAACTATGCACAAACAAATAAAAAATTATATTTGTACATGAATTTACACAATTCTTTCCTTTTTATGTTTGTACATATTTCTTAGGATCTCAAATAATGTGTTTTATTGAAAAAAGAACAAAAGGCATATTTGCAATAATCAAGTCAAAACCCAAACAAAACTGAAGAAAAATAGGTATATATCAAATTTACATAAATTATTATTCAACACCGAAGCTACATATTTGGAATAAAACTACATCATAACAGTGATTTATGGGATTGATTTCCATATCTGCGGTGTTTGCAATAACCACAATAGTTAGAATGTAAGAAATAGTATGGAAAATCAAATAGGCCTACAAAATAATAATATTATCCAAACCATAATTTATTCTTTTAGATCTGACAAAAACTATAACATATCTATTGAACATGTAGGCATATATATCAGACTGAATACAAACAAAGTAATCATATCATTGTATACTTTATATATAGATTTCCCACTCACTTGGAAGCATCCAAATCTGAAATTTGAATAATCTTTTAGGCCTGCAATTCCTAAATTTTTATAGATCTACAGTTATTCTGAAAAAGAGATACTTTTAGATTTGTAGATTTGCAAGAAAATAAAAAAAGAGCAAAGAAATCTAATGAAGAAGAACCTAGACGTCAATCCATATCCTTTTTCACTTGAATCTGATTATCCCTTTCAAATCAATATGGTTTATGTTTGATTTTGATTGTATATGAACCTATTTTTGTTTTAGAATTTATTTGAAGAAAAGGGGAAATGTTAGAGCTTCGTTGCTGCTCTTCAGAAACATGTGGAAAAGAATTGGGGCCTAACCCTTTAGTTATAGATGTTAGAAAGACCCCGGACCATTAGATGTAAATTAATTAACATCCATCCATTTATATAATAATTTATATAGAAAAACCGTAGCCGTCACTACCTGGCTCGACCAAGCGGTCACATCCAGTGGTCGACCACCGGTCGACTGCCCCGGTGGACCGCTTGGTCAACCTGGAAATGAGGTGGCCAGGGAAATAAATATTTACTATATATAAAATATTCTTTTTTATTTATTTTTGTCCGTTTTTTGTATTTCGTCTGTGTGTTTTTCATACGGACTTCGTTCGTGAAACACCAGACATGAAAGTTGAACAGAATTTCGAGATGAACGCAATGGTTAAAGTCATTGCAGAAATTCCTATTTTCAAAATCTAATTAAATAACCAATTTATTTATTCCTAAAATTCCAGGTTGTTACAGTTTCATTGGCCAATAGTTTCTCGGTATCCCATGATTCTCGTCTGCGTGCGGGAATGGGGTGATCGAATCCTTTTGTTCAGGTGGTTGGTGAGTCGGAGCTTGTTCGGCTTGCCTTAAACTTCTGGATGAATCGATTTGAGTTGGTTGTTTCCTAGCTTTCTTGCTTCCATATTCGGATGGCAGCTTAAAGAGGTTGCTCAATTTTCCAAGTGGTTTTTGTCAGCGGTCTTCCGTCAGTTCTCGGGTTTGTTGAGGATTTGGGTGCCCGACTCTTGGGACTGTGTGTTGGATAGAGTTTCTTGATTTTCTATGCCTTGTTGGTGACTAGTGTAGGGAGCGGTTGTACTTGGCTTGTACTTTATCTTTTTTGGTGTTGTACCATTGGGCGTTTTCTCTTATTTTCCTTTCTAGTTGTCCAGTCATAAGTAACACTATTCCTTGTTGATTGTTTTTTGTGAACCATGGAAGAAAGATCCATTTTCTCTACTTTTTGGTATATGTTTTCACTTTTGGTTCGAAAACTATCCAAATTAATACAATAGCAGAACGATGACTTATTTAGCCAAATAGAGTCCAAAATAAGTTATTTAGTTTAAAATATAGAAGAATGGTATTTTATTCTGTTAAATGACGTATGAGATAAGTTATAATAACTAAACAATGTAAATGTACATAAACAATATTAATGTACCATTAAACCAAACTTTGACAAAACTACTAACCAGTTATACCAAACCAAACGTCGGAATACACGCATCAAGTGAATACGTATGGGAGAGTTGTATTTTTTTGAAAGATTGAATTCTTTTTAAGATGAAAATTTAATTTTACCAAGCTCTATCTCAAAGCCCAAGGTTCCCATCATCGAACCCATCACGAAGTTCTTTCTTTCTCCCTCACTTCCAAGAATAAAATTATATCCCAAATTAAACAACCTAGAGCAAAAATGCTCGTGTACGGATGTGTGCCCATGCACCTTGCACGGCACCCCGAACGTAAGATCGTCGCCCTAACCCCATAACCAACTCTCCATCACTGCTTCAAGTTAACCACGCCTCCCTTATAAACCCAGGTAACCCGATCAGAAATTTGATCCTCAGTCCAAAAAGTTCTCATGTTCCCATTTTGTTCAAATACCTCAATCAATCACTAATATAGCAGCTACCTATGATGAGAGCCTCTAACTCCACTGCTAATACGATTGTCATAACCTTATATACTCCCTTCCCTCCAGTAGGCCATGTCAAGCTCCATCCATCTTTTGTCGCTTCATCCAAGTAAACCGAACCCATAAAGAACACTGCACTAAACACTAGATTGACTTAGGATGCTAATTCCAATCACCAGAGGTAATGCAACCTCTTCCTATACCTTCATCATAGCTCGAACCTCCTCCAAGCGAACTAGTTTCTTAATAGATAATCATGATGTTGGATACTACAAGTCAATGGAAAATGATCAACTACAAACTGTGAAAACATCCTGCCTCCTAAATTCAAGTGACCATCATTAAAACTCACAACTTGACAAGTTAAAAAACTGCCATATATTCCAATTTTCATTTCATGCTTGTCAAAAACCAACATTATTCGACTTTTTACTGTAATTGACACCCTATAAGCATAACACTAAATGGAACGACATCTAATTAGTTTTAAAAATAGGTAGACACTGAATCAAATAACTTATACATTGAACACTTGGCTAAATTTATATGAATTGAGTGGTAATTATTTCTGAATATGGCATAGAGGCTGATAGGTTTTGAAAGTAGAGATAAAGAAAAAAATAGAAGTGGTATATATTATTTTACAATAAGCATGTTCTTCATATTTTAAGCAATTGTCAAAAAAGATGTTATTTTTAACGACTTTAAAGCAGGAATGTCATTTCAAACAAGCTACTAGCATATTATTCCATATTTATTAAACCAAGATAAGGAATGTAGTATTCTCACATTCCTCTACTGTATTATTAAAATGAAGGATCGGATCTTCCTGTGCTACTAACCATCAAGGCATCTCTTAAATTTGCATTTTAATGAATCTGAAAGTCATGCAAACAAAAATTGAAAGCCTGGAAAGAGTGAAATATTTTTGAAGAGGAGCAAAATTATAAAAAAGAAAATGGTAAAAAGAGGTAACAATTGGTTTCTATACAAGAAAGAAAAATAGTAAAAATACCCTTTTGTTGTTATACACATGTCATTTTCTATCTCATGGCACATGTCATTGATAAAGTCATGTGTCATTTTTAAGCTTTTTTAAATCTTTATTTTAAATTAAATATATTTTTTATTAATTAATAGTATTATAATGTTTATTTCTTATTTATAATAAAATGCTTGCTTAATTTAACAAAACTATTCAAATGTTGATAAAACATAAACAAATTTTTAATAACTTTCTACAACTTATTGTTTGGTTTAAATTTTAAAAAACTTGCTTTGGTTACATTTCTAGGTTTTCATTGAGCTTCCTATTTTATTAAGCAGAGTTCAAAATGAATTTCCTATTATTAGTTATAAATTAAATGAAGGTTAATTCTATTATTTAAAACCATAAATCAGATATTTGATATAAGTCAGATATTTGATATAAGTTAAATATTCCCAAATCAGTCGATAAAATTTCGATCATTGAATTATCTATCCCCTAAAAGAATTTCACCCTCATTAATTCATCCCGATCAAGCTCAAAACGAAACTATTTTAAAGTAACTGAACCATTTAATATTTTAACTATTTATAGAAATATATTTTTATAAAACTCAATTTAAGTTTACGAGCTTGTAAAGTACTTTATTACATGCAAAAGCCAAAAAACAAAAAAGCGATAAAAATAATTTTTTTAAGCAAAAAAGTATTTTATTTAGAGAATTTGATACCTTACAATAGCCAAACCGCTCTAACGATTGATTTGATTAATTAAAGAGAAATACAACTTAGAAGTCAAAAGAAAAATAAATTAACAAGTGGATTAAACGTGTCATATACGGATGAAATTTATGGAAAATATTTTATAATCTATTGGACTTGCTATTTGCAACTAATGTTTCAATATACAAAACTAAAATTAAACATGAAATTTATGGAATTTTTCTAATTTTTATTGACACTTAGCATCAATTGCAATTTCTTTAAAAAAAAGAATGCTAGTAAATTTAAAAATACAAAAAGAAAAGAAAAAGGGTCATCGAAAGGGAGGGATATGGGGGAGAAGGGAAGGGGTGGGTGGGTGCAAGGTACCAAAAAGAATACTCACCCTTATCACTCAAAAAAAATCATTTGCATTTCATACAACAGAATAACCTCTTAAAATTTTGAAAAAAATATTAGCCACAAATTCATTATGATACAAAATTTGTAATCTATATAAAAATTCCAAATGAAAAAAGAATCTTTAAATCAAATGCAAAAAAGATGAATCAGATAGCTTGCGCTATTCAAATTTTAACAATAAAAGCAACATTTTTTTAAAGTAATAGGATTTTAAACATTTAATGTTTTTATTTTATTTGACTTCATAAAGATAAATATAACACTTTATAAAAATAATTAAGTTATTTTAGCGAAAACACAGATAGTTAAAGTCTATATGTGCATTGTATTATGGGATAAAACAAATTATTTATTGCAGTAAACAATGTACTAATTAGTAGAAGCATTTATATCTTGCAGTATAAATAAATTATTATGAATACCCCATTATTAATGACATATATTTTTAATTTTAGTTACATAATTCAACATATTTTAATATTACATTTTAAATAATACTAAAAAGCGAGGATCTTTTTCGATAAATTCCAATGGTGTATAGTATAATTATAAAAGCATTTTTCCCCCTGAAGAATTGACCACAGATCCAGCACGTAAAACGAACCCATGAAAGAAGCAACATTAGAAAATATAGCTAGTATCACTGTTTCAAATCTCAAAAATATCGCCCGATATCTCCTCCGAGATCTCGTTTTGAGCTCCTTCCGAAATGAAACAGCAAATATCACTGTAAATCTCGTTTCGAATATATTGCCCGAGATATTGCAATATCGAACGATATATCAACCGATACAAAATAATGGAATATCATCCGAGATCTTGATTTTTTTTTTTTAAGATTTAAATTTTGTGCCTGAACCAAAACAATAATTAAAAAAAAATCAAATTTAGCCACTATAATCTCCGGATATTTTACATATTGCATGTTAAATAATCATACTGTATGTTCATATATGTTCTACAATGCTTATGATTTTCAAATTCGCCTTTTTTACTTACATGTTACCTATGAAATTATGTATTTTATGGTCTATCTATGTTGTATATTTTAATATTTTGGATCTTTTAATGTTTTATGTCTAACAATAATTCATTTTCATGGATTATTGTTTTAGGCACTTGTTAGCCTATTTTGTGAACTAGGTTACACAAAATTAGAACACTAAAATTATGAAGGACGTGGACTAGAAAAACATGCACTTAAAGTCCGGATCGGATCGGATATATTTGGCTAAACCAAAACAGTGAAGAGCAGAAAGCAGAAGCACTCAGATAGAATCAGACTGGATCGGATGCACCGATCCGCACCTCCCCTTCAGCACGCGTCCGATCCGAAGGAAAGCAGCAACAGTTGCAGCGCATGATCTCTGAAAAGGCGGAGTGGTTATGCCCACGTTCTCCCCACGTTCACCATTAACATGATGTGTTGTCACCATCATATCCCTTCCGAACCCGACTTTTGTGGGATGGAGGCCACGTATATCCGAAGCGGAGCCACCCCAGAGAGGTTTTCCACCTATAAATACACCTCTAAAGCTCATTTCAAAGGATCTTTTTGGCATTTTTAGAACTCATACTCATTCACAAACCGAACTTCATCAAAATATTCAGATTACAATCATCTTTTAAAGTATATTTTAGAAGAGATTGAGTGAATTCATGCATTGTTTGAGTGAAATAGAGTGGGAATAATCATTGTATTTGCATTCAGGTCATCAATTCAAAGAGTAGAGAGTGGACATAGGCTCTTTAATGCCGAACCACTATAAATCGAGTGTTTCTTCTGTGTTTTTGATTTCATTCCATCAGAAATTATTGCTAGTTTGGGTGTTAGAGCCATTTCTGGATCTAACATTTTGGTGCTTTCACTGAGAATTTCTGAATTCTTAGCATTTTGGGATTATCATTATACTATTTGGACCTTCAAGTTCAAAGAAGTTAATCTTCTATTTCCGATACTTTCAAGTATTTGTTCATCGATTACTGAAGAATTGGACATTATGGCCAAAGGAAAAGGAAAAGAAGTGCAAGGTGCTAGGGAGAACGATGCTGGAGAAGATCAACAAGCCATCGTATTGATGAAGTTGCGGGGACAAAGCTCCGGAATAGTCCGATCTGAACCGGTTGTTCCGAACCGAGCTGATCAAGAGAATCTAAACCGACTCGATGGCACTGGAGCAACCCAAACCCCTCCTCCGAACTGAACCAACTCCCCTTCCCTGCTCCGATCCGAATATGACTAAAGCTGGTACCTCTACTCGAGCACCCACCAATGCTCCGATGCCGGCCATGATGACTAGTGATCAACCTGCTCCATCTGCACCCATCACGCACAGAGATTTTTCGCGTTTTTTTGACATGCTTGAGAGACTAGAAATGCGTTGGAAGCCCATAAATGTGATAGTCTTCGCATGCAAGAGAACATGATCACCATGTGTAGGGAACTCGGTGAGCTCCAGAGGCAAAAGACACCTTCTCCAACACGCCGCCTTGCTGCAGACTATTCATTTTCTTCGGATGAAGAACGTCCTCGTGAAAGAAGGCCGCTTGAGCGACCTCAAAATCTTGATCAGTTGACCTTCGGATCCTTGAGATCCCGTGAAGATGTTGCTCGTGTATTAGGACCTGATGACCCGAGCCTGAAAGAACCTATGTTACTACCCATGCGTGGATCCCACGTTCTACCCAGGGATCCTAATATTACTAATCCTACGCAACAACTTCTTCAACTCCTTCCTCCCGTGAATGACTGGGAGCGGAGGGAACATAGTAGAGCAACTGCAGCTAGAAACATGAGGATATCCCCTAATCAGGAGCATAGGGGTAATCCGAATATTAGGCCTAGACAACCTGAGCGAACATTAACTAATGCCAGTGTATGGGCGACGGTGCGCCAAATCATGTCTGAAAGCCGACACTACACCAATGAGTACTGGGGCATTGAGCGAAGCCACACCCCCTTCACAGATGATATATTGTATTTCCAGTTCCCTCAGCAATTTAACTTGCCACAGATGGATCGGTATTCAGGGAGGACTGACCCAGGACAACATCTGATGAGGTATGCATGGTTCATGAGTGCCGCAGCAGCTCCAGACGCAATAAAATGCAAGGCCTTCCCGATTTATCTAGAAGGCGTGGCGTTAATGTGGTTCACCCTACTCCCTCCACGGTCGGTATCAACTTTTAAAGAGTTGAGTGAACGCCTCATGAACCAATTCCGACTTCATGCTCGAAAATCTAAAAGCATCATAGAATTGTCAAGGATTAAGCAGGCTCCGGGTGAATCTTTGAAATCGTATTTAGACCGCTTCAACCTGGCTGTCAACGAAGTCAGTGATCCTCATGAACCCACTATTTTGATGGCCTTAATAGAAGGAGTCGACCGGACACAGAATTCGGGGATTATCTATCCGGAAAACCACCCCCCACTAGGGAAATGTTCTACGAAAAGGCCAATATTTGCTTAAGGCGAGAGGAAGCTCATGCAAATAGAAAGAGAAAGTCTGAAGGGGCCTCGAGGGAAGGCGTCCAAAGCAATGTTGTTGTGAAGCAATCCGGTGACAGTTCGGGGAAGGTTGAGGTGAACGTCGGCAACCAGAACGGAGGTAATAACAACAGGAATGGAAACGGCAATAGGAGGAATAGGAACCGAGGGAACAATTCCAGCAAAAGACCTCGATTCCAAAATTTTGAGAACTATTTACCATTGAATGACACATTGGAAAACATTTATTTGGACACATACAACATATTGCAATATAAAAAGCCACCATCTAGAGACTCAACCAAAAAAGAGATCGCTACGGGAAAGTTATGTTCGTTCTATGGAACCCACGTTCATTCTACCAACGAATGACGTCATTTGAGAGATGTAGTTGAGAAATTGCTGCGGGAAAGGAAGTTAGACGAGTAAAAGGTTGCCCCATGGGATAGGGGGCAAGGAGGGCAAGCCTCGAACCTAAACCAGCCAACTTCCAAACCCACAGCCCAACAGAAAGGTAAAGGGATTGTTATCAATACCATTGTAGGCGGGCCCCATCTAGCTAGCCATAGTTTCAAAGCAATGGATTAGTACGTTAATGCCGCCAAGCACTTTGAAGTAGGAGAATGCAGTACTCGAAGATATCACTCTAGTGAAACAGCAAAGGACGATCTCAGACGACGTCATATTCCATGGTAGAGATGATACCGGAATTCAATCACCTACCCGCCGGTAATTACCACAGCCATCAGCCCCTCTTTAGTCCATAATGTGTTGGTGGATAACGGAAGCTCGGTAAATATCCTCTCTAAGAAAGCCTTTGAACATATGAGGCTCGAAGCAAAAGACTTAAAGCCCTGCGAAGGATGGATACGGGGCTTAATGGGGCATCAACGGCTCCGATGGGCTATGTAGAATTACCTGTGACGCTAGGACAAGGAGATCTCCAGAGAGTGAGAATCCTGCCATTTGTAGTTTTGGATGTTGAGTCACCCTACAATGCCTTCCTGGGCCGACCGGCCCTCGCAGAGTTTAGGGCATGTATTGCACCTTGGTGCTTACTGCTTAAATACCTGACTAACGCAGGAGTAGGGGTGATGAGAGGTGACCAAGCTACGGGACGAGCTTGCTACATGACAGAGTTGAAGATTATAATGAAGGGGTTGAATATAGAACCTAAGGACATTTCTTCTCCTTCGATGGAAAACCCAGCATAGCAATTAAGGGGTCCAGCCCCAAGAGAGTTGACCAGAGATGTGTTCAAGGATATAGATCTCAGAGAGGATAAGGAACCTGAGGACAGAAAGGTGACTCCCAATGAGACGACAGTGGATATCTCCACTGATGATGTGTATTCGACAAAAGTATTGAAGATTGGATCGCAGCTGGATCCGATTTGAGCACAAGATTTGACTGACTTTTTAAGGGCAAATATGGATGTGTTTGCCTAGACTCACGTTGACATGTGTGGGATATCGCCCGCTATTATGAGCCACTCTTTGAGCATCAACCCAAAATACCCGACGGTCAAGCAAAAAAGACGAATGTTAGGTCCAGAGCCATCAGCAGCGCTAAAAGAAGAGGTAGAAAAATTGAAGGATAATGGATTCATCAAGGACTCGAAATATCCCGACTGGACATCGAATCCTGTCCTGGTTAAAAAATCCAATGGGAAGTGGCGAACTTGCATTGACTTCTCTGATTTGGACAAGGCTTGTCCGAAAGATAGTTTTCCTCTTCCTAGGATTGATTATCTAGTGAACTCAACAGCTGGGCACGAGCTTTTATCCTTTATGGATGCCTATTCAGGGTATAATCAAATTCTCATGCACATACCAGATCAGGAGCACACAAGTTTCATCATAGACTTGGGATTTTATTGCTATGTGGTAATGCCATTTGGATTAAAGAACGCAGGAGCCACATACCAGCATTTGGTCAACCGCATGTTTTATAATCAAATCAGAAAAACCATGGAGGTTTATGTGGATGACATACTCATGAAGTCTCGACAGTCTTCCGATCATACAAAAGACCTAGCAGAGAAGTTTGGCATTCTACGAATGTATGGGATGAAGTCGAACCATCTAAAATGTTCGTTTGGGGTCGCATTTAGAAAATTCCTCGGGTTTATTGTGAGTTCTCGAGGGATTGAGATTAATCCTAGTCAGATAGCAACGATAAGAAACATCGAAGAACCATGAAAAATTAAGGATGTTCAAAGCCTGATAGGGAAGGTTGTCGCTTTAAGTAGGTTTATTTCCAAAACCACGGACAAATGCATCCCTTTCTTCGATTTCATAAAACAGGGGAAACGTAACTTCGATTGGACTCCCGATTGGGTGGAGGCTTTCCAGAATCTATTAGACTTATTGGAGAAGCCTCCAATATTGTCAAAAACCGTAGATCACGAGGATTTGTTTGTCTATCTGGCGGTGTCATCTCATGCTGTCAGCACAACATTGGTGCGTGAAGAAGACAAGGTCCAGAGGCCTGTATACTATGTAAGTAAGAAGCTAGCCGCTGTAGAACATAATTATCCAAGAATAGAAAAGCTTGCATATAGCCTCTAGATTGCCTTCCGAAAGCTCCGTCATTACTTTCAAGCTCACCCAATAGTTGTATACACCGATCAACCCCTAAGACAAGTGTTGCAAAAACCCGAAGCATCGGGGCGGTTACTTAAATGGAATATCGAGTTGAGTCAATTCGATCTGAATTTTTAGCCACAAAGATTAATAAGAGGGCATGCCTTGGCTGACTTCATAGCAGAAGAATCCATGATTCCCGAAGAGGAAATGGTGGGTGACAAGGTGGTTGCTTCCGAATAAGAGGTAGAGCTTGGTCCGTGGAAGTTATATACGGACGGGGCCAAGAATGATCGAAGATCCGGCGCCGGAGTTGTTTTAATCACTCCTGAAGGACGATCTATTTACTACGCCCTATGATTAGAATTTCCGGCTACCAATAACGATTCCGAGTATGAAGCCTTGATTGTCGGGCTAAAGCTCGCCAAGGAATTAGGAGTAAAGACACTGGATATATGCTGTGACTCCAAAATAGTTGTCTGCCAGGTACGGGAGAAGTTTGTTACCAAAGGACCCCAGCTTTTTACTTATCTTAGAAAAGTAAAGGAGTTATTGTATAATTTGGAGCATTACAGCATAACACACATTCCAGGAGCAGAGAAAGCAGACCGATTGGCAAAACTAGCAAGTTCTGACAACCCTGAAGAAACTGAAATTGTTCCAATAGAAATATTGGAGTCACCGAGTTTCGACCTAATGGAGGTGGAACTAGCCCTAGAAACTGAGCCATAGAGGGAATCATGGATGACACCAATCGAGAACTTCCTCAAGAGCGGAATTCTCCTATTGAAGAAAAGTGAAAGACAAGCTGTAACACGTAAGGCTGCAAGATACATTTTACAGGATGACGTCCATTATCGCCAAGGGTTTTCCATGCCCCTACTACAATGTATCGCACATGAAGACATCAAACGTGTACTATAGGAAGTACATGAAGGTGAGTGTGGAGATCACACCGGGGGCCAGACCCTAGCAAAGAAAGTATTGCGGTATGGATATTTTTGGCCTACCGTGAATAAAAACACAGCTGATTATTCACGACGCTGCGATAAATGTCAAAGATTCGCCAAAATTCCCAGAGCACTTCCGACCCAGCTTAAGTCAATGGTAAGCCCATGGCCGTTTTCCATGTGGGGAATTGATATTATTGGAGTGTTACCCATCGCCAAAGGAGGAGCAAAGTACGCAATCGTCGTCGTGGATTATTTCACGAAATGGGTGGAAGCTGAACCCTTAACCATGATCACGACAAGGAAGGTGATAAGTTTTGTGGTCAGAAAAATTATCTGTCGATTTGGGATACCGAAAACCATTATAACTGATAATGGGACACATTTCGACAGTGCCGAATTCAGAAACTTTTGTCAGAAATACAAGATCGATAAAAGGTATACCGCTGTAGCTCACCCGCAGACAAATGGGCAAGTTGAGGCAATAAACAGAGTTATTAAATCCATTCTTAAGAAGCGGTTAGAACGAGCCAAAGCCAAGTGGGTGGATGAGCTGCCGCTAGCTTTGTGGGCCTACAGAACAACATTTAAGATGACAATTGGCCATACTCCCTTCTCATTCTCCTTCAGATCGGAGGCAGTGATCTCGGTGGAGCTCGAAGTCCCCTCTCATATGGTAACATACTATGACGCAATAACGAATAGAGCACTCCTCCTAGAGTCTCTTGACATGGTTGAAGAAAAAAGAAACGAAGCTGGCTTGCATGCCTCAAGACATCGACACCAAGTAGCACGTTATTATGACCGAAAAGTTCTCTTTAGAACTTTCGAACTAGGGGACTTAGTATTAAAACGAATCTTCCCGCCTTCAACCCAATTGGGTCCAAAGTGGAAAGGACCATATGCCATCCAACGGAAGCTTGATACAGGAGCCTTCAAGCTAACGACCGTGGATGGCAAGGAGATTCCCAAAGCTTGGAATGCTCAGCATTTGCGGCGATATCTGGGCTAAATATGCAATGTTTTCCTTTTGTTTTTATAGACTATGTAAAAAGCCACGACTTGCCTTAAAAAATCAATTTACACGAATAAAGGATTATGAAGTGGATGTAGGCTACGACTTAGCTGAACCACTATAAAAATATCGTGTGTCATTTACTTTCCTACATTATTTCTATCTTCAATGATTATTCTATCATGACTATGAAACACAAAAAATTAAATTAGACTTGAAAAATTGGAGACAATTCGTGTGTAGAAGCAAATGAAATGACCGTTTGCATAATAAGACAGAAGGAATGGGAAGACGACATTCCTAACTCTAACTCTCATGAGTTGAGAGAGAGTATAAAGGACGGGAAGACGACATCCCGTGAGGCGTGAAGGTGCACCCCGATAAGAGACCGCCTTACTATAACCTGATTATGAGACAGGAGAGTATAAAGGTGCTAGAGGAATAAGAATCAACGAGTCGGGGGCAACTGGATGTTGAATTTAATCAATCTCGCATAAGCCTTATTTAATCAGTCTATTCAAGATTGATTGGGGGCATATACATACAGCTGTTCCATTTATCATGACTTTGTTGTATAACTGTGATATGACATGTTGTTTATCTTCATTTTTACTTAAATAGTGGATTCACAAATATTTGACATTGCAGGGAACAAACTACTTTATTCACAAATACGTGAGTTTATACAGAAAGACTAAGCAAAAGATGCGTGGGTTGCACTTGGACTTCGGAGTAGACTTTGTCTTCTTGGCATCCTCGAGCTTTTCCTTCTCTTCTTTCTTAGCCTCAGTGAAAATACGCTTCGGTTTCTTCTTCCCCGGGACAGTTACACTGGGATCAATAGAAGATTTTTTGGCAAGTTCCTCAGTGATCGATCTAGTTGAAAGTTTAACGACTAACCTTGACCCAGGATGTACTGTCGCAAGAGGTTTAAGATTTTCAGGATCTATCTCCTCAACTTTCAACTGCACATGCTTATTTTGCTTGGCCTTCATCTCCACCAAAGTCAGATCATCCACATTCCCTGCATCCCCAGTTATAGTAACGTCGGGGTCTTCACCATGCCCATCATTACCACCGTCATCTTTCAAAGCAGCTATTATTTCATCATCATGAGGAGTTTCGGTGTTAGGTGGTACGGAAGCCTTGTCGACAACCTCCTTTCTCTCGCCCTCGTCATCCTTCCCAGGTTCTGTAGCAGAGAATTTATCCTGTTTCTCCTGGGTCTCTTCAGTAGACTTTTTACTTGGAGATGTCTTTTGTGAATCATCGGCCCTTTCAACTGGCTTGGTACCTACAGAGCGAGAAGCAACATTTATTAATTCAGGAGAAAACATGGGGTCTTCAACAGTCTGTTCGATAATATGACCAAACGTTGAAAAAGCTTTGATGAACTGAGGCGAAAAGGTAGAAATACCTTCAGCAGACTTCTCGACTTGCGCGGCAGTAACGTCGGAGGTAGACTCGATTATAGGAGACAAAAGAGAAGCCTCAGGAATTCCTGGCCTTTCCGGGTCATATCCTTCTACACCAATGACCTTAGCTGTAGCAGAAGAGGAGCCGGCTTCGATGGTAATTTTTCCTTTGGCTTGACGCTTCTCTTCCTCCATAGCAGCAGCAATAAGTCTACGCCCTTCGGCCAAGCGCACTGGTTCCTCTCCCCTAAGAAATGTCTCCATAAGCTTATTTTCGTCAATCGAATCCCCTCCGTGTTCTGTTTTCTCCCATTCGACCAGTTGGTCCCATACATACACAAGGGGAGTGGGATAGTCCTTAAGCCAAGCAAGGTCTCGGTGACGGATCACTTGAGCAAAGAATCCGACCATGGTTTCACCACTCTCGTCAATCTCCCTTTGAGCGTCTTCCAGTTTTTCGTTGACTTCCTCAACTTGCTGCAAAGCCGTATTTAAATTTCCTTCAGCAAGAACTGCCCTCGTCTCTGCTTCCAATAACTTAGTCTCAAGCTCTGCATTCTTTTTGATTAAATCCTCTTTCTCTTGAGCAAGACGAGTATTCTCAGATTTGGCATCCTCGGCCTGCTTCTTTAAATCTATCCGCGCTTGACTATGAGATTCAAGCTCGGAATGATAGTGCTTTTGTAATTCCTCGAGCTGCTTCTTATAGTTGTCTGTGTCGCATTGTACAAGAGCAAGCTTAGCTTGGGCATCCTCCAGATCTTTCTTAGAGTTTTCGATGGCCCTTGCATCATACTCAGCAGCGTCGGCCATGGTTTTTATGTCTGCCATCAGATCACTAATAATTCTAGAGAGAGTCTTTGCACGCTTCTTCTTCTCTTTATATTGTTCATCCATGAAATCTATAGTAGCCTTGACATCGCTGGCCCAATCATATTTTACCGGTTGGAGTTTTGGGACAAAGTGCATGTGCTCGAAATGGTGTTCGGGAAATTGCTGCCTCAGAACTTCCAGTCTAGGTTGGTTCTCATCATTGAGAATAACCGACCTTGTGGTAGTTGTGTCAACAGTGCGACGAGATAACTTCATAGTGGGTCGTTTCTTTCCGGCATCCTTCCCCGATTCTGGTCGCATCCCTTTTGGATTAGGAACTTGTCTTGAGCTATCATCTTGAGGAACCATGCCTTTAGATGGAGCAGGAGGCTTAGTGTTGTACTTATCTTTCTCGTGATGTGAAGGAAGGCTCTTGTGTTTGTCTGAACCGTTGTGGTGTGGGGATCGAGAACGGGAAGGTCGGTAAGGCATTGAAAGTCGATCCCTCCTGTCGTTTCTACCCCTACTTTCATGTTGATCATGCCTCTTTTCCGGATCTATTTGGGGCATACTAGAATGAACATCTTGCATATGATATCGCTGTCTCCCCATTTGACCTATAAGAAGAAACAAAGGAATATTAGAGTCAACGTTAACATAAAACTCGAGTGCTGTGATGTGCGGTACTAGAGTGCAGTGTGTTTCCTAAAGTGGTGATTTCCCCCTAGACAAACTAGAGCCCGGACTGAGGCCGGTATGAGCAGTCTCCTTGGACTTTACTGGAGTAACTTCTTCTTTGGAAGTGAAAGCAAGAGGATTGGTTGCAAAGTCATCTGTAGTATAAAAGGTTTCGGGAAAGGGAAGATTTCCTAAATCCCGATAAATAGGGTCATCAACTGTAGTCTTATCTCCTAAAGGAATGACTAATGGTAACTCCTTTGGAGAGATTGGACTTTTAGGCGTAGCTACGCCTTTAGGAGTAAAATATTTATCTCTTTCCTTTTTAGCTATGTTCGCCAATTTGTCATCCTGAGTCGAAGAAGGAGAAGGAGAGTCCCTAAAGGGTACTGCTGGATTTTTCGAGCTATCTCCTACCTCAGGAATAATATCAACTGGGGGTATGTACACGTAAGGGCCTTCTCCATGCCCTATGCTACGAGTTATAGCAACAAGACGATGCCTATGAAGATATTCATCCGTTAAACACTCTTTAATGGTCAAGATTTTTTTATCACCGTTGAGTAGCCTGTTCAAGCGATCAAATTGCATTGGATGTTTCTCTTGGGGCGGATTAGGAACTACAAGTAAAAAAACGATGTTAGTATGTTTTCAAGATCTGGAACTTAAAACATTGATATCCTTACTCGACTTGAGCCACCTTCTGGCGCACCCCGACTGTTGTCTAATGTAAAACCATTCAGTCTTCGGATCTCCAGTTTTGCTGCTAAATAGAACCAGGATAATTTTCCTTTTTGGAACCGATTCGAAATACACAAAAGACGCAGTCTCATTGATCCGATGTTTGAAATTGTAAAAGAAATGAACATCTTCGAAGGTGAGTTCCTCACCTAGAATTTCTTGGTATGCTATGTACAGGGTATACAAATAAGCGTAAGAGTTAGGATGAAGTTGCATTGGAGCAATCTGCAGTTGTCTCAAAAAGTTTACGATGAATGGTGGAAAGGGAGGAATTGCTCCGACTAGACACGTTAATTTGGTAATGGCCATATACCCCTCTGGTGGATTATGAGGACGATCTGTTTTGGATGGCACCTCGGTATCTCTTCGGAGAATTCCGTGTTTAAACATATCCTGGCAAGTCTGTCATCATCAATTGTTGATTCGACTGAGTCTTTAGGCGATTCCAAGATAACTGCATCCCTGAATTCGTCGGGAGCACGGTTATCTCCTACCCCTCCTTCTTCGTCCTCACCAAGAGAGACATCACCTCCAGAAGATGCTTCATTATTATGAACTTCCATCTCGTAGTCTGGGCCTTTACTATTCCATTTTGAGTTTGAGGTGGACGATACATCCTCGACAAGTGGATTCTCAGATGATCTGGCGGCGTCTTTCCTTTCTTCTAGTCTAGATGAGCATCTTTCTGCCATGGTTGTTAAGCTATTGAAGAAGCAATAGTGGGAGTTAGAGTAAAACTGCCCATGTTCCCCTGTGCATGTGTGTGAGCTAAAGTGTACAAGTGTGTATGCAATAACATGAGTTAGTTAAATAAAGTAGTGCAGTACAAAGGTGAACAATGCAGTGGGATACTTATAAGCAGTCCAAAAGTCAAGTCAGAGAGGCTCTATCCTAACTGTCCATAAATTCATTGACTACGGCCAACATTGGTTAAGTTAACTGAATTATTTCTAATAAGTCCTCTTGGATCGGTTCGGAAGTTAAATGGAAATAACTTCGGGTCGGTTCAGGTGCACATGTTGTGATCGGGTTGGATCAAGTCCCCTTTGTTGTGTTAAAATCGGATCGAGTCAGACATCCTGGGTGTTGTGGGATCGGATTGAGCGCCCAGATCATCAGCAGACAAATTCGAATGTTTCACTGAAATAGATCGGATGAGTTCCAAAGAATATGATAACGACCGGTTCGGTTGACACCGAACCGAACCGCCCTTATGCCTTCATGCTCATCCTCCTAATTCAATTTTCCCTTTGCAATTGCCATCAGTTCTACCGACCCGACCTGGTTGAATAAATATGCTACTTCTCCTTCTTCTTTGTTTTCCACCTTGAATTGAACCCGTCCTTTCTTTCTTCTTCTTCTTCTCTTCCTTCAAATTCCTTTATTGCAACCAAACACCCATGAATCAGTATACCAAACATCAGCTTCGACTTCCTCCACAAGCCATCTCGAGGTGGCGGCGAAACTACAGCGATGACGGTGAGGGGATGGGAAGATCAATATTGAAATCGACATGACTGTTACTCGAGTTTACTCCTAAAGTTAAATCGAAATCAAGTAGAACAGAGTCAATTGGAATTATTACCCCACCTGCCAATTCGATGGGAAGATTAAACCGAATTATAAAATTTAGGGGGCTATGGTTCGTGCTGAGCGACGAAGAAGGAAGCGATGTACAATAAAGAGAAGAGTGAGTTTCAGCAAATTTATATAAAATGATGGGGCTATTTGTATTCCTTGTGGGCCCCTAGCGATTGGGCTGACCCATTGCGGAAGAAGTCCTTTCTTTGCATCTTTGTGAGGCTGTGCAGGCTCAATTCGAGTCAGACTGGATAAATGCGAGATCCAAAGGACCGGCTAACTTACAGAGCTAATCCAAAATAAGAAGTAACATTCGATGAGTATGCATTACCAAAATTTACCTTGAGGAGCTATTCAGACAACAAATGAAGTTATCCAAGTTATTTTGAACATGGAAATAATTTGTGTATTTGCATCGTATATTTATAGACAATAAGAGATGCGACTTGATGAAGCAACGCATCTTCACGGGCGAATGGAAGCAACTATTCAGTGATTTTAATTCAGAAACCAATGGATGGACAATTTTGAAGCACACTCCATCTTCAATAGAAGTGCACTTCGAGGGGGCAAAATGTTAGCCTATTTTGTGAACTAGGATACACAAAATTAGCACACTAAAATTATGAAGGACGTTGACTAGAAAACATGCACTTAAAGTCCAAGTCAGATCGGATCGGATATATCTGGCTAAACCAAAACAATGAAGAGCAGAAAGCAGAAGCACTCAGACAGAATCAGACTGGATCGGATGCACCGATCCGCACCTCCCCTCCAGCACGCGTCCGATCCGAAGGAAAGCAGCAACAGTTGCAGCGCATGATCTCTGAAAAGGCGGAGCGGTTATGCCCACGTTCACCATTAACCTGATGTGTTGTCACCATCATATCCCATCCGAACCCGACTTTTGTGGGATGGAGGCCACGTATATCCGAACCAGAGCCACCCCAGGGAGGTTTTCCACCTATAAATACACCTCCAAAGCTCATTTCAAAGGATCTTTTTGGCATTTTCAGAACTCATACTCATTCATAAACCGAATTTCATTAAAATATTAATATTACAATCATCTTTTAAAGTACATTTTAGAAGAGATTGAGTGAATTCATGCATTATATGATTGAATAGAGTTAGAACAATCATTGTATTTGCATTCAAATCATCAACTCAGAGAGTAGAGAATGGACGTAGGCTCTTTAACGCCGAACCACTATAAATCGAGTGTTTCTTCTATGTTTTTGATTTCATTCCATTAGAAATTATTGCTAGTTTGGGTATTAGAGCCATTTTTGGATAAACATCACTAATCTATTTGCATTGTGTTATATTTTTGTTTTAAGCATATTATGATTTAGAGTATTAATGCTCTTTCGTAAATTAATAATAATAAATTGATTTTGCAATTCAAGTTTAAGTTACTATGTTTTTAATAACATTAATAAAAGAATATCATTTTTTAACATATTACGTACCCCGAGATTGTTCCGATATGAACTTTCACACCCGAGATGGAAATCCAAGACGAACGCTTGAGTTAGACTCATCTCATCTGAGAACTCCCCCAATACGAGATCAAGTCCCTAAAACCCCCGAGATGAAATGTGACTGATATCCAAGATTTAAAACCTTGGCTAGTATTGATGAAAGTGGAACAAAGAAATTTGAAAGGCTAAGAAAAGACATATGCAAAAATAATTGAACACCATCTTCATCGTTTATTTTATTTTATTTGCCATTCCAGTAGAAAATTACAGTAGGACACTGATGGGATTACTTAACACCCATTTACATTCTGAGGTTCATCTAAGACAAAAGAAAACACCAAAATCTATAAAACTAAATGGTGTAACTAAAACTGGAAAAAGAGAGAAAGAAAAAAGCCATAACTAACATGTATAAAATATGAGAATAATTCGAGATGTTATGGAAGAAGTAAATTTTGTTACATCAGCAAATGTAGAGTTCATGCATAAAATAAGAAAGAATTACTACTATCATACAAGGAATCGGCCTTGAATTTGGTAAAATCAAAGAATCTGCCTTGAACTTCTACACAACATTCAAAGAAGAATACTTTCATTACATGCATTTACTCAAGAACTCGTTTCAGGACATTTTACAAATTTAGATGTTATATCTTCAATCATGAGTTGTATGATCACATCACGTGAGCTTAGCAAGGACCAACATATTTTTTGAAGAAAGCAGAGCAGAGTTCCACCTGGAAATTTCCTATAGCTTTGGCAGATAGTGGACCGAATAGAGAATTGAGCTTTCGAACACGATATAGTTCAATCCCAAAATAGGTAAGTGGAAGGCTGGCCAACCTACAACCAGTAAAGGCCGCATTCCACTCTGTCTTTTTGGGATAGGAGGAACGAGAGGGAATGAAACAACTCTTTGTGACATTGATCAATTACCCCGAGCATTGCACGTAACGATGAAGAAAACCCAATAGACAACGCAAAGAGTTGCAGTAACCATTACTGAAGATCATAATGCCATTTGTGAAAGACAAAGAAGAGATGGCAGGACACCTACTAGGGATACCGAAGCGCTTAATTTTCCCAGCGATCATTATAAAATGAATACCACAGACTAAAGCTTTAGCCGCAATGAAAAAAGCATAGAGGAGAGGGGATCGTGCCTCTGTCCCCTTAAAACAAAGACACCTTTAGTTGTTCCGTTCATAAGGACATAGAACCAAAAGTTGGAGATGAGGCACCAGATATCTTACAACCATGGTCGTGGTTTTGTTTGGAATAGTTCTCTGTTTTCCCTCGGAGCTGCGAGGAACTCTGTTAGGACTCCATCACGGAGAAATCCTGATTTTCTCTCTATTTGGAATAAGTGAATCCTCTCCAAGGCGTCAATTCTGATGTGGAAAGTTCTCCATAATGCTCTCCCGTTGGATGATAACCTTAGAAGAGTTGATACTCCACTTTATTTATCGTTTTTATTGCTGCCATGATGGTTCGATTGAGTCATATCCCATGTACTATGGGATGATGAAGCGACAGTTGCTTCCTGGCCATTTTTTGGGCCGTTGGTTGGTGCTTCGGTTCCGTCTTCTTCCTTACGCGCTTACTTAGATCTTGGTAGGCTAGGAGTAACGAGAATAGACATCGCTCAATACACTTCTGGGTTATCACTTGTCTTATCTGTTGGCATCCTTGTTGTGCTAGGAACAAGTCGATCTTTGACGATATTCCTACATTTTCAGGTTTCATCATCCGAAAGGTTTCTTATGACTTTTTTTTTGAGATAGACCCTTTATGAGCTTTATTAATCCCTTCTCGCTCCTGCTCACGTGCCGTCTAGGCATCTCTGTGCGTTCCAGGCCACGTTTTGGGGGTCTAGTGAGTGTTTCGATGTTGTTTTTTCAGGGCTATTTCAATGGTGAATTTCATAAGGCATTTTCTAAGGATGGTTCTCTTGCTTGGTTGGCTTGGGGATTTGTCTTGGTTTCTTGGGTTGGAGCCAGTTGGAGCTGCTAGGATTGGTCCCTTGGGATTTGGGAGGCTTTATGCCCGGTGCTCGGTTGGTGTTTGTTTAATTTTGTTTGTCTGTCTTAGGCGACGGAGTCGTCCTTTGTTTTTGGAGGATGTCAGTCTGTGTTTGCTCTATTTTTGGTGTCACCCTGGTTTGCTTTGGCTGGTTGAGTAGCTATGGGATCTTTCTGTATTTACTTTTTGTTTGTGGCTTTTGCTAACGTGCTCGGTTTTGTTACATGTCCAAGAGTGTGTTGCACATGATTGGTATGTTTTTTGGTGAGCCATCAAAGAAAGAAGTTTTTTCTCCTTTTTGTTATATATATTTCTACTACATGAAAAAATTAAGATGATAATAATAAAGTAATAGTAAATCATAAGATAATTTACATCAAATTGTTTATGCTGGTTCAGACTTTCCAACCTACCTCTAGTCCCAAAGTTCCCCTTCGGTCATTCTTCAATAACACTAAACCCTTACCTCATACGGTGGAATATGCACTACGTCATAAATGGCCTTATGCAACAAAATTCCAAGATGTTGCTAGCTACAATATAACCATAGATATGCTACTTTTTGTCTATTGCAACACACATTTTAATGTGTCAGCATAGATATCAACCATGTGTTACAATAGCCGTGTGAATAAAATTATCAATCCGCATCAACACGATTCAATGGTCCACGTTAGCGATCTGCATGAAATAATGTTTAAGGTGGAAAGAAAAAACAAAGCGGCAAAAAGCTTAACAAAATATTGAAGGGTTTTAATCGAAAAATTAACAAAATACTCCGCCACTCGACCTCTCAACCACTCACTTGCAGGTTCAATTAAAGCTAAAAGTTCAAGTTTACAAGCTTAATTGAGGTTCGATTAGGGCAAGTTCGAGTTCAAGTTCAATTAGGGCTCAGTTGGGGTTCGTTTGGGTTTCAAATTTCAGTTAGGGCTTCGATTTAAGCCGCTACTTAAGGTATCTATCAATGTATATTTCAATTTTTTTATGATTTGATTGTTATGTTGCCTAATTTACTGATTTACTTGTGCGCTCACGTGTAATCATATTCCTGATTTTATTATCGTGTTTGTTGTTTTCTTTATAGCCATGGATAAATTATATTTGTGTGTAAATTAGTGATGAAGAACAAGGATAAACTATGGGCAGAACTTCCTAAGTCAGTGAAGGATATATAAGTGGAATGAAATTTTTTATTTGAAATACTTTTTCTAGATTCGTGGTAGGTGATGAAATTACATGCCCTTGCAAAAAGTGTCATAATCGCAAGTGGCATCACCAAGAGGTAGTCTACGGTCATCTGAATTGTAAGTGAAATGGATTTGTGAGGTTTTCTGTTTATATCCTGAAAGGAGCGATAACAATATGAATTGTGAAGCGGGAATGAATTTTGGAGATAATCTCGATGAGATGTTGTATCGTACTTGTGGAAATATGCGGAACAATGAAGGTGGATCTTCTGATTGATCAAACGGAATAGGTGTCGATGCTAGAAAATTTCATTAACGTGTTGAGGAGGGAAATCAGCCATTATATCCCGGGTGTACAAAATTTTCGCGATTAAGTTCCATTGTCAGGCTTTATTCTTTAAAATGCTTACATAGAATCACCGAGTCTGCATTCAGCGATTTATTAGAGTAGCTAAAAGAAGCTTTTCCATATGCCCACATCCCTTTATCTTTCAATGCTACCAAAAAATATCACTAAAGATTTATGCCTCGATTACCAAAGAATACATGCATGTCCAAATGACTGCATGCTATACTGGGCAGAAAATGAAAAGGAAAATAACTGCAAAACTTGTGGTGTTTCAAGGTGGGCTATACCGGAAAAGAAAGCGGCTGTTGACAATGATCCAGAGAAGCGGATTCATAAAGTTCCAGAAAAAGTGATGAGTTATTTTCCACTAAAACCAAGGCTGCAAAGGATGTTCATGTCCAAAGAGTACACAGAACTTACGTTATGGCATGCAATGGGACGAAAAAATGATGGCAGACTTCAACATCCAGCTGATGGTAAGGTTTGGAAGACGATGGATGACAATTATCCTCATTTTTCATATGAAAACAAAAATATCAGGTTAGAAGTATCAGCTGATGGATTCATTCCTTTTCGAACAATGACTACACAACTCAGCACATGGCCAATCGTATTGGTAAATTATAACCTTCCACCTTGGTTATGCATGACAAAACATTTGATACTTTCAACCATTATCCCTGGTCTAGAGTCTCCTAACAATTACATTGATGTCTACATGCAGCCTCTTATCGTAAAATTGAAAAAAATTATAGGATCTTGGAATACAAACTTATGATGCCTTCACTGGTGATAATTTTACATTACGTGCAAGCTAGTTATGGACGATCAACGACTTTCTAGGCTATGCAATGTTATCCGGCTGGAGCACAAAGGTTATTTGTCATGTACCGTGTGCCATTTTGAGACTTCTTCAACTTACTTGAAACATATTAAAAAAAATATGCTACAAGAATCATAGCAAATTTTTAGATCTGAGACACAAGTAGAATTTTGATAAGAAAAGGTTCAATGGTGAAATTGAAATGGGAACACCTCCGAGAATTTTATCTGAGACAGACATTGAAGAATTGTTGGCTGGTTATGAAAATATTTTTGGGAAGAAAGAGGTCAAGAAGCATAAAAATGAATCTCCTTTTAAAAAGGAGTCAATAATTTTTAATTTACCATATTGGAGTCAAAATGTTTGTTGACATAACCTTAATGTTATACATATAGAGAAAAATATTTGTGATAACATACTTGGTACTTTACTAAATATTGATGGGAAGTCAAAATACCATTTAAGTGCTAGGTATGATTTACAAGAGATAAGCATCAGGGAGGTCCTTCATCCGATTCTGTCAACTGATGGGAATTACCTTGAGATCAGGGATGCCATATTTGAAATGACAAACAAGGAGAAATAAATAGTTTGCTCGGTGTTGGAAAATGCTAATCTGCCTTATGGTTGTGCAACTAATATCAGCCGGTATGTAAATAAGAAAGAGAGGAAAATTGTAGGGTATAAAAGCCACGATGCTCATTTCTTACTACTTGCAGTTTGCTGAGAAGAACTCTGTAAAACCTGAAGTTGCAATACCTATGATAAGATTAGTTACATTTCTAAGAAGTTTTTGGAGTAAAATTATCAATTTGGATGATCTCAAGAGGCTACAAAAGGAAATTGTTGAAATTCTTTGTCGATTTGAGATGATATTCCCAAATGCTTTCTTCGATACAATGGTGCACTTGCCAGTTCATTTATGCAAGGAAATTGAATATGGTGGACCTACACATGTTTGTGGTATGTTTTCTATTGAGAGTTATCTTTGTATATTGAAATCATATGTTCGGAACAAAAGTAAACCAGAGGGGTCCATTGCTGAAGGTTATCTTGTATAAGAATGTTTGATATTCCGTTCAAGGTTCTTAGGTGCAATGGAGCAGGAAAAATCCAATTTGAAACCTATCCACATAATCTGGAATATCGTATTGGCATAAGAAGAAACAAAGATGGAAAAACTATTCATCTTAAAGATTCTCAATGGACGGAATGTCACCGTTAAATTCTATTCAATTGTGGTAACAAGGAAATAGAGAGTTTACTTGAGTAAGTTTGTAAGTTTTATTTTTATTTTAGTAAAGTATTGAAGAATTAGAAAATTTGTTACTATCTTTTATTAACCAGGTCTTCATTCTAGGGAACATCAAACTCTAATTGATGGTCATGCATCATCAAAAAAAATATAAAAGACAGAGAGAACACAGTAAAGAATTTTGGAAGTGGTTAAAGGAAGAGATTGGAAAAAAGGAGGACATTTCAAAAGAAGTACAACTGCTTGCAATGGGCCTTCTTCCAACGGCTAAGAGGTTGAATGGATATGTTATCAATGGATACAGATTTTATACGAGTTTTAGAGATGCCAAATGTACAACACAAAACAGTGGTGTATTTTTGACAGCCTTGACTACTAGCTTTGCAAGTTCGAAAGATCAAATTCCATTGGTTGGTGAAGTTAATTACTATAGATCAATCGAAGAAATATTAGAACTAGATTATTGGGGAGAATCTAGTGTGGTTTTATTTAAGTGTTGTTGGTACCAAGAAGAGAGAGATTTATATGGGCTGACTTGTGTCAATTTTAATCGATTGTGCCAGAAATCTGATCCTTACGTTATGGCTTCACAAGTACAATAGGTTTTTTTATTTATAAGATCCAACTGATAAGATGTGCCATAATGTTATCAAGAAATTACCGAGAGACTGGTGTGAAATTGAAAGGGAATATGAGAATGAAGATTTGAATGATATCCAACATGCTTATGGAATGAGAAATTAAGATTTTGATGTTCGTTGGTGTAGAGATGGTGTCCCAATAAGACGAATCCGCCTTCCACCTGGCAAAGCGAAAGAAAATGCTTCTTAATTTCTGTGTATGACCATCATATTTAACTAAGTAACTGATGTACCAAATTTAAGTAAGAAAATGTTGTTTCTGCCTTTGGTTACATTTTAGTGAAGTGACTATTTTATTTAAGTAACTGATGTATCATATTCGTGGCTTCTTTTTGTAACTGATGTCATTCTAATGTTAATTCACCCATTTTGTGTAGGCTGGACGAAATCCCACTTGAGGATTTTAAAGTACTCTTGATATTTTTGGAAGATGAAAAAATTTAGGTATAATTTTAAGTTTTATCACATTCAAATCAGGCAGATAAACATCTTTATTTCATGTTTTTGCAGTCCAAGGCCCTTACAAATTCTGCAAATCGGAGATCGTATACAGACACACACTACTGGTCCAAAAAAACTTCCTAAATTCGGCATAAGATGGTATGTATTTTGCTTATTTTTATGCTTGGTCGGAGGTATGCATTTTATTTTATTTTAAATTCCTCCTTATTTAGCAAAGTGATATATGTTCCGAAAGAAAAATAGAAATAACTACATATATGTTGCAAACTCGAACACAGTATTCTTGTTTAACTTGTGAATAAATTACATATATCAATGAAGAATCAGATGGAGAAGTATTTTACTATCTAACTTTTTTAATATTAGTGATACACGTTCTGGAACTATTGGTTTGATATCCTTTTACTATCTAACGTTTTTCATTTAATTTGTATCAGTCCAACGAATTAGATGGAGAACTTTTTGTTAAAACTCGCAAGCGGAAAGAAGAAAAGGTGTACAAGACTGATGCTTCTGTAATGAACTACAGAATTGTAAGAATTTTATTTTCTCTTCAATCAGATGTCAAAAAAATGCTTCATTTTGCACATCAACATTATTTTAGAATTAGATCATGTTTTGTTGAAACCGATAATTGGATGTCTACAGGCATTTACTCAGTTTACACTTGTATCATACTGAAGCACGTGTCAGTTTGTAACTGAAGCAATGCCTCGTTTCGTAATTGAAGCAATGGTTGAGTTTGTACTTGAACGAGTCGTGGCATGTCTAAATTTATACTAAAGCAATGCCTCAAATTGTATCATACTAAAGTAGTGCCTCAGTTATACTATGGCACACTATTGAATTCCTTGATATTGTTCGTTCTTTGAACAAATTGAGTCATTGCATCAGATTGCAACTGAGGTTGCATGCCTTTCAGATTGTGCAATAATGTTGTAATAACTCGGATTTTTGTATATTAATTTTTAATATTTAATATAGTTTTAAATATTGAGTTGATAATATAAATGGATTTTTATATTAAGTTATCGATTTAATAATCGATTTTGATTTTATATCGAATATATTAAGTCGTCGTAATACGAAAAGTAATTCAATTCGAAATTTAAAACCGAGTCAAAACAATTCAGATGATGAATATATATATATATATATATATACTATTTGAATATAGATGATGATAATAATAATATATTATCAAGGAATCAATTGTTTTGAATTTAATTTATATTGATTTAAATTTATATCTTCTCTATATGATCGAACAAGGCTTTAAAACATGTTCTATTGGGTTCAGAATGGTGGTTTAGCCCTAGGATGGCTTATTATTGGGATCAAATAGGAGTTGAAATGAACGTGATAATTTAAAATTTAAGGATACCGGTTTTACTTAAAATTAAAATAAAATAGAATAAAAATAATTATAAAATATAACTTCCTTCCATCCTAAGCAATAAGAGTACAGTATAACCCTCTCCATCACTGCAAGCCTATAACCTATAATGTACCATTTGCAGACTAAATTTCCTTTCTCCTGAAGTATTCTTCATCTACTTAATCGCGACACCCCTTTTGTTTATTTCCTTTCATTTCCTTCTGCCAAGAACAATTCCATCGCAGGCATTAGAAACCAAAAAGCTCTTCCTCATTTTTAATTCTAAATTCCAAATCAGTCTACTCTCTTTATTCCTTTTTTAAAAATCAAAATCGAACGGAAGTTTAAAACCATATACATATTATTCGCTGCGACTAAGTTCAAACATCGATGTTTGGTTAAGCGTGTACCTAGGTCTCGGCTATGGAAGAAGAGGAAGTTATTGGTGGTCGCAATTCATTCTGGGTAGAAATGGTGCGAGGCGCACCCATAGTTGGTTTGTCGGGGGTTTTGGGGAAAGAGTGGATCACATATTTTCTTGTATTCGCATGAGCATATATCGGAGTCGTGATGGTGTCTTGGGGATCGAAAATGGAAGGGGACTACTAGCGAACTCAAAGGAGGACGATAGCTCAGTTCAACGTTGAAAGAGGAGGGGTTTGATTGTCTGATGACGATTTGGAAATGGGTTTGGGGTTCGAACAGGAAGGGATGCGCGATCAAACCATTGGGAGTTGCGAAGTCCGATGTGGTGAAGGAGCCGATGCTGGGCAAGTTTGTTGCGATGATATCTGAACGCACAGATGTAGAACTATGTGATGCTGAGTTTGTGAATAAGGGGGATGGACGAGGTAAAATCTAGTGTGAAATGGAAGTTTTGGGGTTGTGCGATTTTTCAGCGAATGTGGATGTGGACTGAAGCATCACAAGGAGGAGGAAATGTGGATTCACAGTTTGGAATTTGGAGGATTTCAGTGTCAAGTGGTTGTAGATGATGTTAATATCAGGTTAAAGGCCAAAGGCAGTTCTCAGTTGCAATAGTGAGAAGGGAAAATGTGATTTAGGTAACAAATTTACTGAAGTAATTAAATTTATTTATATACAATTCAAAGTATATTAACTTATATATATATATATATATATATATATATATATATATATATATATATATATATATATATATATATATATCCTATAATGAAATGTTTTAATTCATATGAGGTTCAGTAAAGAATGTATAGCTTGTATAAATTGCACGTTTTTATATACTATATTGGATTTATACAAGGTTATAATCATGGTTTAGATATTTAATTTAAAATGATTTGTGATGATTAAATTAAATGGAAAAAGGAGAATACATGTACATATATAGGAAATGTATTTATTCATTTTAATAGTTAATTTAAATAAATAAATGTTAAACAGTAAATTTAAATAAAATTATCGTAGGTGCGGATTCATTTGAGAAGATTCGTAGTTGACGATACATAATTAAACAGGATATTCAGCAATAGAAAAAGATGGTGAGTAAATCTCACTCATATTTTTATTTAGAATTATTTTATTTGTTAAAATAATTGTTCGTTGGTTGTTTGCATGCATTGAAATATTATTGTGGCTATTAAATATATATTAGTTATTTAGGATTGGTGTTTGTGGTTATTATATATATATATATATATATATATATATATATATATATATATATATATATATATATATATATATTGGTGGTTGGATTCCCGTAGTACCATTAGCGGATGCCCGCTGTATCATTAGCGGATAACCCTATGCGCCCCACAATAAGATAGTGGATGACCTTCTATACTACAATATCCTACCTCGAAGCAGGATGGTTATTATCCATGTTGGCTAACATCTGTGGATGATGGAAAACAGGCTTGAGGAATCCAACTAGATTCCTTAAAATTTATTATTGTTTGTTTTTGTATATATATAATCATATATGATGTGTTGATTGATAATTGAGTGGTTTGATTATTTAAATATCACTGGGCCCAAAATGTTGATTTATAAAAATACCGTGAAAAGGATATTTCGAGATTTAAAATGGAAAATCTATTTTTCAAAAATAGGATTTGAATTTCGAATGGGCTATAAAGATATTAACTTGTTTTGAACAAATAAAACAAGTATTAACTTTATAAACGATGTTTATAAATTAAATAATATAGGAAATTGAAGTAAATTTATAAACGATGTTTATAAATAAAATGGAATGATTATCATTGGATAATCAGGGAACTGAAGTGAATTTATAAACGATGTTTATAAATGAAGTAAAATGAATTATCATTGGATAATTGGGGAAATGTAAATACAAGTGTGAATTTAAAAAGGGAAATTTATTTATCCAAAGTAGAATTTTAATTTCAAATGGATTTGAAATCGAGACTTGTTTTAAAATATATAAACAAGTAATATAAACGGTATTTATAAAGAAAGGTGGAAAATTATCATTTGAAAATTTAAATATTCAAATTCAAATGTGAATTTAAAATGAGGATTGAGAATTGTGTTAAAAAGGGAAACCAGTAAACTTATTTCGATGTTCGGGATATAAATTGAATTAAAATAAATCCATATGGATTTATGATTTGAATTCGATTAGATCGAATTTATTTAGATAAAATATTTCCAAAAAATATATTATAATTGTATTAGTTAGAAACTGAAATAAAATTTGAAAATAGATTATGTATTTATATATAAGTTACAAAAATAAAATATCTCAAAGAAAGAATCGGGTTTTAAATAGGTTCGAATAGAACTTGTTTAAATATGTAAAACAAGTAAATTTATAAATGATGTTTATAAATATAATGAATTAATTATCAACAGATATTTTTAATTTTTAAATTCAAGTATGAATTTAAAAATAGAATTTAAAATCATTTCGAAAAGGGAATGATGGTTTTTATTCCGGAATTAGGAATATAAAAGGAATTGAATTTCAAAACAGATTTTGAAATGAAACTTGTTTTAATATATAAAACAAGAAAGTTGGATAATATACGAACTCAAGCGGCGTAAATGAAATGATTTTGGAACAAAAGTCATATTTTTAATTATTTTATAGAACTAACTAATTTGAAGAATAATTAGTTAATGGGATTTTGAATTGAAATTGGGTTTTGGTTAAGTAAATTAAACTAGTGAATTTATATTCGAAATCGAATATGAAACTTGAATTAAAAATAGAATTTCATTGGTTTATAAGAAAGTTATATTGTATACGAAGATGATATGTTCAATTTAAAAGTGGGATAAACAAAAGAGCTAATTAAAGAATAAATTAGCGAATTGAGTTAAATTGACCAGATTGAGTTGGAATAAGCTGACACTGGACAAATACGGGTTAGACAGGTATGGAATGATGTGTATGCAGATTATAATTTAAGTGCCCGACAAAAAGGTATATGTTTAAATTACATACGAGGTTTTATGCGCCATATCAGCAAGCCGGTTGGCTTTTTAATTTTCTTTTTGAATGGAAAGGGCCTAGTGAGGCGAGTTGGAATATTTCTAAGAAAATTTGATAACTAGAAATCAATATATCGATATATGTAGAATTCGATAAAGAAACGAAATTAAAAATAGAATATTGTAAACAAAAAGGAAATCTATAAATTAGATTTGTTAAAAACAGAAAGAGAACCGTATACACGTTTTCAAAATGAATAACTGGTTTTTATCGTGTTGTTTATTTGAGGTAAGTGGTCTTGTCTATTTTGAAGTTCAGGATGTTTTTAGTCAAGGTCTGAGAGGTAGTTATACCCCAACTTGATTGATTTCATTATTAACCGATAAATAACAAGATTCAATCTCGAAGAGAGATGTTTAAAGAGATTTAGTTGAATGCAATATTTTGGGTTGTTGTAACGTTGTTTTATATAACATTCATTTTAACCCAAGTAAGTGGAATTTTGGAAATATAATAAATAAATATTTCATGAGTGTAGAAATGAACGACGTGAAAGAAATAAGTAATTGGAATATTCTCCAATTATAAATAGAAGATATTTTCTAAGTATAGAAAATAAAAGAAGGTGATATACGGAAATGTTTTCCAAATAGCATAAGTGGCCAAGATAATGGTTGAAATATTGTGTTGACAAATATTGATAAGGAAATGGAGAAGTGATTTAATTAATGGAATATTAGGGGCCTAGTGATTGTTTGATGTTATGGATGAATGTTTATTTGTTTTTCTTCGATAGTTAAATAACCGACTATCGAAGTATTTGCCAATATCATTGTCAATATGGAGAGACTGGTTGGATTATTATCCGAGAACCACTCCGTATTGACGGTAGCGTTGTGAACCAGATTATATGAAGATAATCGAAGGCGGAGTAAGTGCAAGGGTTTTTTCTATTAATCCTAGGTAAAAATTGCTAAGATGGATTAATGGAAATTGTGCCTTCGGTTTCGTTCAATCCCAGAATGAACGTATATCGACGAATGTCTAACAAAGTATTTCCAATGATCGCATATGTTGGTCTGTACAAATATATGTATGGTGGTGGAGAATTTATTCTCTTAGCATAATATCCAGATTTATATTTGTGCAAATCAATTAGTGGTTAACAAAACTGACAATGTGACACTCAAAGTGATTGTGCTATCAATAAAAAGTAAGTAAGCGTAGCCTCGGACCTCAACAACCCGGAAATGAAAAAAATCGGGCAGGCAGCATGGCTAAGTCGGTAACTCCTAATTAGGGTGTATTATCACCTATCTAGAGAAATTCATTTCGTTCTTTATTCTATTCGATGTTGTCCCATTCGGGAAAACGGTTGCTGATCCCAACCGTTGGTGATATATATTTGATTCACTCAAGCGAAATGAGTGGTCCGACATGTGTGGCCGGGTTATAAGATGTCTTGTTGAACCATGTGTATTCCTCTCTAGAGATACACTATCGGAAGGTGGTTCCATACCTTGTCATAGTTGGAAATTCATTACCCAATAAGTGCCCATTGGTTTGATTGTATATTATGTATATGGAACATGAGATGCAAACGTTCTACCAGATTTCTATTTATTTGATTTAGACACTAATATTATTATAATATCAAAAGAGTTTTGATATAAAGATTATCGGTTCTTTCAAAAGAATTTTGAAAGTCAAATCAAGTGTTTTGGATTTTCATAAAGGAAAAACACATTCCGTGTTATACGGCGCGGTCTTATGAGATATCGTTTATTTTCTTAAACCGTTTTAAATTGTTTACTCATACCATTTATTTTCTCATGACTGACCCAGAGTTTATTTTTTTATATTTCCCTAAACTCTTGGGTGCCCGAATTTGTATGGGAAATCAAGTAGTTCAGGATTTTACAGATTTATCTAAAGGAGCTTGGAGCAGGAAGCTTAAGCGTTATCTAGTTATTATTTTTCCGTTGTGTTGTAAGTGTTGTACTCTGATGATGATATTTATATATAGAAAAAAATTGTACTCCAAAAGCTGATATATATATATATATATATATATATATATATATATATATATATATATATATTATATTTTGTTCCGCTGCGATGTGAGATTTTGTATTGTTATTTTTGTTCTTCTTCTACCATTTTCTTCTTTATTAATAATGATTCATATTCCTGTGATATTTGGATTGGGCATATGGTGCATTTATTCAACTCCGATAGCATGGATTTGCGGGCCATCACAAATGCAGTTGAGGTATACATACCATAGATTGTGCTGAAATGTCTTTGTGCTAAAATGCAAATCAGTTATACTATGGCCATAGTGTGTGTTGCAATGCAATTGAGGCATGCATGCCTCTCATTTTATGTAGAAATGTAAATGAGGCATCTCCTCGGTTTGTAACCAAGGCATGCATGACTTTGGTTGTGCTGAAATAGTGTATTCACTTTGAAAACATTAATTGTACTAAAAGCACTGCTGAAATGTATGACTTTTGAAACTGCTTTTATTTTGCAGGTGAAGGAGGCAGTGATGAAGTTGTTCAAGAACTTGTTACCGAAGGCCCTAGAGGTACTGGAGGCAGTAGAGGCACTAAACGCACTGGAGGCTCACGCTATATTTTGAAACTGTTTTAGTTTGATCATTTTGCTACTAGGTAGAATTTAGTATGTACTGGCCGTGGTTGCAAGTACGGTCTGTAAACGTGAATTTGCTGGCTATGTTTGTAAGTACTACTTGTGTTGCTTGTTAATCTGAAATGAAAAATTCTTTGTTTAATTCAGTGTGTGATGTTAAACTTTGTAATGTTGCAGTATGTGATGTAATGATGTCATGGCAGTGATATAATATTGCAGTATGTGATGTTAAATGTTCTCTTAGCTATGATATTGTGTTGCCATTGGATGATAAAAGTGTTGCCATAGATTAATGAATGTGGGCCCCACAACAAGGTTCCATAAACTGGGATACAGATTTTAGTGGGTCCCACATGTTGGGACCTAGATTGTGGAGTCCACATTTTAGTAAATTTAGTTCTTGTGGCAACAAATGTACCGACGTTGCCATAGGGTCGTAAAGGTGTTGCCTTTGACTCTATGACAACGTGGCAAAATGCAACATCGAGAAAGTGATGACACAGATCATTTTTTGTCTATAACAACATTTTCTGGTGCTTCCTGCATCAATTCTCTGGTTTTGCAGTATGTAATCTATGGCATGGTG
This sequence comes from Allium sativum, assembly GCA_030737875.1. Taxonomy (NCBI): domain Eukaryota; kingdom Viridiplantae; phylum Streptophyta; class Magnoliopsida; order Asparagales; family Amaryllidaceae; genus Allium; species Allium sativum. The sequence continues at coordinate 254,211,178 of CM060920.1, forward strand.
ATGCTTCTTATAAAAAAGATTTGACTTGATAAGCTTATGTTGTTCAACACAAATTTTTTCTTTGAGTATAGACGATCCTATAAACTCACTTGAGTGTGAAATGTGGATGAGCACTGATATAGGAATCTTATAGAGTATAATGAGAGAAAAAGCAATCTTTTGAGACTAATTAGAGTTCAGAAAATAAGAATGCTAGAAAAGAATAGATAATCAAATCATTGTGTTTCATCGTATATTTATAACAATTGAAAAGTTGTAAAGTAGAAGTAGTATCTTTTAAAAACAAAACTTTTCATTCAAGAGTGGCAATTTATAGATGAAAGGTAAAAGTCTTTTGGGAAGAAAGAACATTTCTTTTCACATATATATCAGTTATAGAAGGCCAGACGCCAAATCAGTAATTCAGACATTTATCTCAGTTCAGGTTATTCCTGAACTATGAATCAGACATCTGGATTATAAACCAGAATTCTCGTTCATGAAAGGGAATTAAACCTAAACCAGAAGTCAGACATCTAGCTCATATTCCAGACATCTGAATCATGTTATGTACATGATATCTCATGCACTAGACGTCTGGTTTTCTAATTAAAGTATTAGTGTGAAAAATTGAATATGTATATGTTTTATTTTTAAGGGAGATTTTTACAATGTACTTATGAATCTTTAAACATGAACACTTGTTAATCTTTAAAGCGTTCTTTCATGCAGATTGTTCAATCTTGTAGCACTTCTTCTTGTTGATATCCAATCTATAGTACGTGTATACCTACAAATGAGTAGAAAATACTTGAAATATAAGATTATATAGTTGTTGTCATTGAAACTCGAAAGGCGGGGTCTAACAATAAACAAGAAATTTGTGGAAACTTTACGGCTTCTTATTGACTTTTAGCATTCGCTGCACTAAAAAAAACATTGAAACTTGGCATTTACTGGAATGTTTTACTTGAATTCTGAAGCCCATATTGGATAAATATAATCATAGCAACATACATCACATCATAATCACATATTACACAAAGCGTTTAATACAATAAAGAATAGCTCGGGTCTCAAAATATACATATGCATCATAATAATAAGGGTGCCTTCGAGAGCCAAAATGGCCCGTAAATTTCGGATGTGTCGGAAACTATAATAAGCCATTTTGGCTCGTTGTCCCATCGATCAAATTTGGGTTGTTGGTCTGTTGGGCATCGACATGTTAGTCGACACTTCGACGTCCAACGGTCCAGTTTTGACCGTTTTTGATGTGGTTAAAGATTAACTAATTGAGTTAATTAATAAATTTAGTTTTTTATGAATTTATAAAAAAAAATAACTCGTAGAAATGATATCCATTTGAGACGCGGTTTTTTACATTGCAATTGTATTAAAGTGTTCTATGTGATGGAGCCGGTTTGAACTGAATAAGAGTAATTTATAATTTTTCTCAATTTATTTATTTATTTATGTAAATTATTGATACGTATTATTTATTAAAAACAAATAATAAATTAATTAGTCATAAACCAATTAAATTAAAACCCATAAATTAAAATGTTCCGGTTAAATGGTCCGCTTGAACCCGCAAATGCATTCTCCACTAACTGAAATACCCCACTAAAATACCCAGTTATAATACAATGTTTCAACTTCACTCAAACACACCCTTGCTCGATGTCCCATACACATAAATTAATATACCTATATGACATGATAAAGGCCAGGGAACAAGTCATAGATTATGTACAATGACTATCTACGATTTGACTAGAAGCGTGTCACAGATTAGGTTAGCAATGGGTTCAAGAATCATCCTGACTAAAGTCTTTCAAAAATTAGTGAGTCAGTCAAGCAGCGAAAAGTGAAGTCTCAAATGCGATCTATCCAACGTCCGAAAGTGGGGACAATGCAAGATCGGCACAACACGTGAACAAGAAAAGGGGATGGTTTGATATGGGGATATGGGGAGGAGGAGGAAAAAAAGGGAAAGGGGTGGGAGGGGAGGGGTAGAATGGAGTTACGGGAGGGGGGATGTTGGTCTATGTGTGTGTGTGTTGGGGGGGGGGGGGGGGGCGGCGGAAGGCATGATAGCAAAATGAATGTTTTGTCCCTTTTAACGTTGATAAAAAAAAAAAAAAAAAAAAAAAAAAAAAAAAAGAAAGAAAAACCTACTTACAAAGGTAAATGCATAATGCATAATGCATATAGCAATGGAATGTTGGGTAAACATTAATGTTTTATTGTTGAAAAATGAAAAAAGAGTCAAAAGTGTTGGTTTTTGATTAGTTGTGTCTTTTAGTTTCAAGAGTCATGTCTATTAAGTATTGTGTCTATTAGTGAAAAGTCGTGTCTATTTACAAAGGCTCGTGTCTATTGGTGGAATGGTGTCTATTAGTATGTGTAAGGGTGTTTAGTCTGCTATATATATAGTGGTGGTCATTTTTTGTTGTAGGCAAGGAAGATTGAAGTTGAAATAAAAAGAATTATAAGAAGCATTCTTCCTCTAAATAAAATCATCTACTCTCCTCTTCTTCGATTAAACAAATTGGTATCAGAGCTATGGCGAATTTGGTATTATTGGCGGATATACCGCTTCCACAACTTACCAAGTTGAATTATGACAATTGGAGTATTTAAATACGTGCATTGCTAGGTGCACATGATGCATGGGATGTAGTCGAAAATGGCTACACGGATGTAGAAAACACCACGAACTTGTCGGAAAATCAATTAAAGACATTGAAAGAAATCCGTGTAAAAGACAAAAATACTCTTTACGTCTTGTATCGAGCAGTGGACGAATTTGGATTCAAAAAAATTAATGGTGCAGCAAATTCAAAAGAAGCGTAGGACATTTTTAAAAAGTTCTACAAGGGTGCTGATAAAGTTAAACAAGTGCGGCTTCAAACATTTCGTGGCGAGCTGGAAGCAATGAAAATGAAGGAATCGGAAGGAGTATCTGACAACATTACACGTGTGCAAACAGTGGTGAATCAACTTAAACGCAATTGAGAAAATATAACTGATGCAACGGTTGTGGAAAAGATTTTGCGGTCATTGACCGACAATTTCGAAAATATTGTATATGCAATTGAAGAGTCAAAGAATTTGGAGGAAATGACGATTGATGATCTTGCGGGTTCTCTGGAAGCACATGAACAATGAAAAAGGAAAAAGAAAGAAGAGCTACTCAAAGAGGCTTTGCAAGCTAAGGCAAGTCTCAAGGAAGACAAGGTGATGTATGCACAACACAATCGAGGAAGAGGACGTAGTGGTCATGGAGGTCGGAACAATTGTCGCGGTGGTGTAGGCTGCGGTCAAGGTGAAAATCATGAGAAAAAAGGACAGTCAAGCCAAAAAAATAGTCGAGGAAGAGGACGTGGTCGTGGTAGAGGTGGTCGGTCAAATTATTTAAATGAGGAATGCTATAACTGCGGCAAGCATGGACACTACGCAAAAGAGTGCAAATCAAATATCAAGTGCTATAATTGTGGAAAGTATGGACACTATTCAAGAGAGTGCTATTCCGAGAGAAAGGTGGAAGAAAACGCAAATCTAGCTGCGGAAGAGGAGGTAAGAGAAGATGGTGTTCTCATGATGGCTTTCAAAAATACCGTCTCCGACAGCGACACAGAGTGGTATCTTGACACCGGTGCTAGTAACCATATGTGCGGGCACAAGCACCTATTCAGGTGGATGCGAGAGGTTGAAGATGGACACGTTTCATTTGGAGACACGTCAAAGATCCAAGTAAAAGGCCAAGGTACGATTCATTATTTTCAAAAAGATGGCACAGAAGGATCAATTGAGAATGTTTATTATGTACCTGATCTTAAAAGCAATATTTTGAGCATGCGGCAACTCATGGAGAAGGGATACTCGGTATTCATGAAAAACCGAGTACTACAGCTGAAGGACAATGAAGGGCGTCTAGTTGCTCGAGTTGAGATGGGAAGAAATCGGGTGTACAAACTGAAATTGAGAAGTGTGCAGGAAAAATGTTTGGGGGTCAACGTAGTAGACAAGGCGTCGCTGTGGCATCTTCACTTTGGTCATCTATATCATGGTGGTCTAAAGAAGTTAACAAGGAAGGACATGGTGCACGGACAGCCAGACATGGATTATGAGGGCAAACTTTGTGAAGATTGTGTGCTTGGCAAGCAAACAAGAACCTCCTTTCAAAAGAATGCAGATTATCAAGCTAAACATATTCTCGAGTTTATTCATACCGACATATGTGGACCAATCACCCCCGAATCCTTCAGCGGTAAAAGGTACTTTATTTATTTTATCGATGACTTCTCCCGAAAAACTTGGGGTTATTTTTTGAAGGAAAAATACGAGACATTCGAGGTGTTCAAAAAATCCAAAGTGATGGTGGAGAAGACAACGGGTAGACACATCAAAGCCATACGATCCGATAGAGGTGGCAAGTATACTTCGGGGGCTTTCATGGAGTATTGCGAGGAGTAAGACATAAGGAGATTTTTAACTGCACCATATTCTCCTCAACAAAATGGTGTGGCCGAGAGGAAGAACCGGACTATTCTCGACATGGTTCGATCAATGCTCAAAAGTAAGAAGATGCCGAAGGAATTCTAGGCAGAGGCTGTACAGTGTGCCATCTATGTACAAAATCGATGTCCACATGTGAAGTTAAATGATCAAACACCACAAGAGGCCTGGAGCGAACAAAATCCAACAGTTTCTCATTTCACGGTGTTCGGTAGTATGGCTTATGCACACGTACCAGGTCAACGAAGAATGAAGCTTGAAGAAAAAAGCAAAAAGTATATTTTCATTGGGTATGATGAGAAGACAAAAGGGTACAAGCTGCTCGACCCGATTAGCAAGAAGGTGATGGTGATTCGTGATGTGCGAGTGAACGAAGCAAGCGAGTGGGACTGGAACAATTCAAAGGAGGTTGCTATAGAAGTTGGAGAATCAACAGTCATTGCACTAGCAAGTATATCAACAGAACCTGAAACCACTGATAGTGAAGATGAACCACTACAACCAAAAATAAGAAGTTTGCAAAATTTGTATGATTCGACAAATGAGATGCACCTTGTATGTCTTTTGTCTGATGCTGAAAATACCAGTTTTGAAGAGGCGGTTTGAGACAAGAAGTGCCAAGCTGCCATGAACGAGAAGATTAAGGCAATTAACCGCAACAAAACATGGGAGCTTGCAGAATTGCCGGAAGGAAGTCAGCCCATTGGTGTGAAATGGGTGTTCAAGAAAAAGATGAATGCTCAAGGCGAGGTAGAATGGTACAAGGCGCGACTTGTTGCGAAGGGATACAAGCAAAAAAGCAGGAATCGACTTTGACGAGATATTCGCTCTTGTTGCAAGAATGGAGACAATTTGATTGCTCATTTCACAAGCTGCTCAATTCAGATGGCCAATATTTCAAATGGATATCAAGTCGGCATTCTTGAATTGTGTGCTTGAAGAAGACGTCTACATCGAACAACCACCTCGGTACATGAAAGTCAGAGAATAGAAGAAGATGCTAAAATTGAAGAAGGTGCTTTATGGATTGAAGCAAGCACAACGGGCATGGAATACACGTATCGACTCATATTTCAAGGAGAACGGGTTCAAGCAATGTCCCTACGAGCATGCCCTCTATGTAAAGAAGAGAGGAGGTAATATATTATTTGTTGCTCTTTATGTCAATGATCTCATTTTTATTGGTAACGATGATGAAATGATAGAAGAATTTAAGAGCACAATGACACGGGAATTTGAGATGACAGATTTAGGTTTGATGAAGTTTTTCTTGGAATTGGAGGTTAGACAAGTAGAGACGAGAAATTTTATATCACAGGAGGCATATGCAAAAGAGATTTTGAAGAAGTTCAAGTTGGAAAACTGCACCCCGGTATCAACACCAATGGAATCAGGTGCAAAACTTTCAAAGTTCGATGGAGGAGAACGTGTTGATGTGAGTAGATACTGGAGTTTGATAGGAAACCTTTGCTATGTCACATGCACAAGACCGGATCTATCATTAATGTCAGAATTGTATGTCGGTTCATGGAGGAGCCGGCTCACTCACATTGGAAGGCGGTGAAGAGAATCTTACGATACATACAAGGAACGGTGTCACACAGATTGTTCTACTCAAAGACAGGTGATTACAAGTTGGTTGGCTATTCCGACAGCGATTGGTGCGGAGACATAGACGATCGGAAAAGTACCTCGGGATATATGTTCTTTATGGGAGAACTCGCGCTTACTTAGCATTCAAATAAGCAACCAATCGTGACGCTTTCGATGTGTGAAGCTAAATATGTGGCAGCTTCTTCATGTGTATGTCATGCGATATGGCTTAGAAATTTGTTAAGTAAGATGGAGCTAAAGCAACTCGGTGCAACCGTGATTCATGTTGACAACAAATCAGCAATTGAGTTGGCAAAGAATCCTGTGAACCATGAAAGAAGAAAACACATCGATGCTCGTTTCCACTTTATCCGTGATCATGTGAAGGAAGGAAGTGTGGAACTGGTGCATGTGACAAGTCAGGATCAAGCTGCGGACATCTCTACAAAACCACTGCCGAAAGTACTTCTCAATAAATGCAAGAAAATGATTGGCATGACAAATGGAAGAAGCATTTAAGTTTACGGGGGAGTTTTGTTGGTTAAACATTAATGCTTTATTCTTGAAAAATGAAAAAAGAGTCAAAAATGTTAGTTTGTGATTAGTTATGTCTTTTAGGTTCAAGAGTCATGTCTATTAAGTATTGTGTCTATTAGTGAAAAGTCGTGTCTATTTACGAAGGGTCATGTCTATTAGTGGAATGTTATATATTAGTATGTGTAAGGGTGTTTAGTCCACTATATATATATATATATATATATATATATATATATATATAGTGGTGGTCATTTTTTGTTGCACGCAAGGAAGATTGAAGTTGAAATAAAAAGAATTATAAGAAGTATTCTTCCTCTAAATAAAATCATCTACTCTCAACAATACCATCTTTTCGACCCATCACGCTTTGTAATGCCAAAAACATCCTAGAATCTTTACAATTTGCTGAACTTTGTTCTTTACCATCTAAATGCATAATCACCCAGCTGAGTTCTCATGCAAAATCACATATTCCCGACTGCTATTGCCAAATTTTATAGTATCCTTTTCAGTGAGTTCATAATAGCGTTGAGGTTCTATTATGTTATCACTGACAAAAGTCCCATTGGTGCTTCCAAGATCCATGATGTATGGTCTGATTTCCTTTGAAATTAAGCCATCTGGTTTTTCTTTGTCAACCAGCCTATACTGAATAACAGCATGTTGTTTGCTACAAGAAGAATGGTCTGTGGGTATGCCAGCAATCCTCTCTTGGCCAAAGAGATAGCAACTCTGGCGATGCACACAGAGAGGTTTATTAAGAACTTCTCCAACCTTGAAAACATACAACCTCCATCTTGTATTGGGTTTACGAGCATCGGAAGGTTCATTGAATAATAATGTAATAACCCGGAAATTCTGAACCAGTTTAAAATTTTTATTTTGGTAATTTTAGCGAATTTTGAATATTTAAAATAGATTATTTTAAATAATATCGACGAAAATTCATTTTGAATATAATTAGAACGTATGTATTATATACGTCGTCGTTAGAATGTAAATAATTATATATAATTATAAATAGAATTGAAAATGGCGCGGTAGTTCGATAATTCGATTTCAAACATCAATTGAATGTATCGGGTGCAAAACAATCCGGATTTTAGTGAAACCAAAAATAATAGGATCTAATTGATAATATCTTTCCAACGAATCCGAAAAATCATGATTTCATAGCGGGAATCAAAAGATATGTCCAGTTGAAAATTCTGAATAGTCGCTATGAAATTCAGGCCCTTAAAAATAGACATTTTGCAAATGACCTCGGATTTCGACGAAACCACTTTTGTTGGGTCCGTAATGTCAAATTATTGCTAGGTTTCAAATTTCATAATTTTTCAATTTAATATGTGAGCGTGGCAAAGGAAAACGCGTTTGACCAGTTTCAGTTGAATTTAATCGACTGGAAAATGACCATTTTTCCAACGGTCTCAGAATTCAACGAAACTAGTTTTGTTAGGACCGTATCGTCAATACGAAGCTAGAAAATATTTTTATGGAATTTTTAGAGTTCGTATGTGACCCCGGTAAATTGAAATGCGTGTTCAAATTCAATATATAGAAGTATATGTTGATTTTGACGAAAACTGATTGTAACGACCGAATCAGCCTACGATACATATCCCATTGTGTTCGGAACGGGGATAATTAGCTATGGACGACAGGCGGTGGGCCTCGTTTAGAGGTCGTATGTAAAAGCCAACTTTTTTGAAAAAAAATAATTAAATTAAAAAAAAAATTAAAACCCTCTTCCCCTTAAATCCCTCTGCCCCCCCCCCCCCCCCGTTCGATTTAAAATCAAAACCAGAAAAAAAAAACCATCGACTTCCTCGAATCGCCCGCCGCCACCCTCCAGGCGTTCGCCACCGCACCCCGACGCCCTCGCTCCACCACCCATCGCCGGCGACGCCCCCCTCTACCTCGCGCTGCCTCTCTTTCCCTTCCTCTAAAACCCGATGCCCCCCCTTGTTCCTGAAACGCAACGCCAGTACCCGCACCCCCCTTCTTCTGACCACCGTCCTCTTCCACGAAACCCTAGCCGAGCCCCCCCTCGCAGCATCCCGACGGACGACTCCCAGACCCCACCGCCGACGCTCAGGTGCGCATACCCCCTCCACAACAGCCCCAAAATCCTTTTGAAACTCCCCTCTTCTCTGCAAATCCGATTTGCTGTAAGTATTTTTAGTTTATTCATTTTTTTATTACATGAAGGTGATTAATTAGGTAATTAAAAGGGGATTGTAGTATGGAAAATTTTAGAAGGTAAGACGAGATTTTTATAAATGAAAAGGCGAGATTTTTATAAATGAAAAGGCGAGATTTTTATATTTGAAAAGGCGAAATCTTTATATTTAAAAAAAAATTCGATTTTTATATATTGAATAGCAAAGTAAAAAATTCGATTTTTATATATTGAATAGCATAGTAAAAATTCGATTTTTATATATTGAATAACGTAGTAAAAATTCGATTTTTATATATTGAATAGCAAAGTAAAAATTCGATTTTTATATATTGAATAGTAAAGTAAAAATTCGATTTTTTTTATATTAAATAGTGAAGTAAAAATTCGATTTTTACATATGTAGAGAATACGGGAAACGAAGGTGACAAAAAGGCGAGAACGGTGAAGATTTCCTACATATGAAGTGCTGTGGAGTTAGGATAGCTATCGGTGAGAACTTCTCACTCTTCAAATTCTTTTTCTAGTTATATATATATATACTAGGATGCAGACGGTGTTTAGTAGCACCCGACACAATCGTCCACAGACCATGGACTTGTTTGTTTGGCTGTGTAGTTGGTTAGATTATTTGGGTTGAATTGAATTGTTTGGTGAAATGAAATTGATTTGATTGATGTGTGAATGGCGTGGGCCATCACTAGACCGAGGATAAGGCTAGGCCTCGTCCCGTTTCTAGTATCGTGCCATTATGCCGCCGAAATTTTCTAAAATATGTTAAAAAAATAAAAATATCATTTTTATTGTGTAAATGAACTGAATAGGAATTCATGTGTTGAAATAAAATATTTTATCGTTAAAAATATAATTTTTAACATGGAAGTGAATAAAATAAAATATTCATTTACAAACCAGACGGTTTGTTTATGTACACCTATTTGAAGGACATTGATTGGGACGATAAATTTTACACATCGCCCAACTACACAAATAAAAATCTGTGTTTGTTGATTTGAAACCCCACACGGGTATTGGGATAAATACGGCATACACTAATCCCAATAATTAGTTGTATGTCGATCGATGGATCGACAGGCTGTTATAAGCGTTAGATATCTATATTTGATGCTTATACAGTGTAGTGCACTTTGGATGATGGTTGATTATTTATCGTTGCTATTATATACATGTGTTGTATGGAATCCATATAATTAACTTTATATGGTAATTGATTGGGCCTCATTCCAATTTAGAAAATAAAGAATATTATAAAATAAAGGTTCATGTGTTGACTGTACTCATCCGTTGAGATTAGTCATGTGTTGAACGAAATATTTTAACAATAAAATTTACATCTTTATCATTATAAAATAAAGGTTCATGTGTTGACTGTACTCATCCGTTGAGATTAGTCATGTGTTGAACGAAATACTTTAACAATAAAATTTACATCTTTATCATTATAAAATAAAGGTTCATGTGTTAACTGTACTCATCCGTTGAGATTAGTCATGTGTTGAACGAAATATTTTAACAATAAAATTTACATCTTTATCATTATAAAATAAAGGTTCATGTGTTGACCGTACTCATCCGTTGAGATTAGTCATGTGTTGAACGAAATATTTTAACAATAAAATTTACATCTTTATTTTTATAAAATATATTAAATAACAAAAATAGTCACACGTGGACAGTACTCATTCGTTGAGATTAGTCGTGTGTTGACAAAGATATAGAGTCGTGTATTGAAAGAAATATAGATCCATTTGTTGAATATAAAGCCGTGTTGATTAGAGATGCGCTATTTTGACGCGAATGATATTTATATCGATTATATTCGTTTTTATAATTGAAATGAATATATAACGAATTTGAATTGAAATGAATATATAACGAATTTGAATTGAAATGAATATATAACGAATTTGATTTGAAATGAATATATAACGAATTTGAATTGAAATGAATATATAACGAATTTGAATTGAAATGAATATATAACGAATTTGATTTGAAATGAATATATAACGAATTTGAATTGAAATGAATATATAACGAATTTGATTTGAAATGAATATATAACGAATTTGATTTGAATTGAATATATAACGAATTTGAAATGAACTGAATATAAAACGAATTCGAATCGAATTGAATTGAAAACGAATTGAAATGAATTCAAATTGAATTGAAATTTGAATTGAATAGAAATGAATTTTAAAACGAATTTAGAAGGAAAAATTTAATTTTGATTTGAATTGAAATGGAAGTTGAAATTGTTTTTGAAACGAATTTAAAAACTATTTATATAATTCGGTTTAAATTGTAATCGATGAAATATATGTTATATATATTATATAATATAATGACCTGAATAGAACGCGCCGCGCCACGGCAGTTCGTGAATTGCGACCATTGACTTCGAACGGACATTACGGGAGATCCGACCATCGGATTCTCCTAAAACTGGAACCGTTGGGTTCGAATTGAAAAGAGCTTTCTAACGAATATTAGAAAATTGAAATCTAACGGTTGGATTTGGAGATACGTCCAAAACAAATTTGGAAAAGGTCGTTGTAAGTGCAGTTCGATGGCCGTTGATGGAAATCGACTGTACGGGCCTTGATAAAATTATTAAAAATAGTAATAATTTGTGTAAAATCATAAGAAATGATTTGGGAAAAATTGGGATGAAAAACTCCATATTTGAAAAGATAAAAATAGATTTTTATCGAAATGAACTAGTTTTGAACTGAGATTAAAAGCCCATTTATTTTTAAATAAATAAATTGGATTTGAAACGGGTTTTAAATAGAATTGATTTGTGGGTTTATCGTGAACGGTGTTTTTAAATAACACTTGTTCTTTAAACCGATAATAAATAAAATGTGATTTGGGTTTGTTGTGAACTGTGTTTTAAATGACACTAGTTCTTTAACTAGTAAAAGGAGTTTTAATGACTCTGCAATTAAATTGAAATGTGAATTGATAATTTAAATTATCAAATTTAGAAAGTGAGCTAGGATGGAGTATCACCAGTTCTTGTTGCTGGCCCTGAGTAGGTCGGGTACGCATGATAGGGGGTTCTCGCTTCGTGGTTTGGTGGCGAACGGGAGACTATTACCCCTACATGTCGCAGTTTAGAGCATTGGTTCGCCAATAGGCGCGAGTCTCGAGAGGGTCGCCTTAAAACAAGGAACTAGGGGACCGCTGGGAGCCACGGTGGGTTTTACCTGCTGCTTTGGGGATGAAGGGATGGTTGCAAAGCCTACCGGATTTCGTCGGGCTATGTCAGTTTGGTATCAGAGCTTTGGTTTACAGAGCTCGAGAACAAGACACATTAGAACCATACGAAAGAATTCATCAGATATTGGATTAGTAATATCCAATTAGAATGACTCGTTAGAGATAGGATCAGTAGTACCCAAGAACGGGTGTGAAGAGTATATTTTTCAAATGAAAACAATTTTTGTTTCAAAATTTAAATCAATTCTACGTCTTTGAATATTTATTTATTTTGAATTTGGACAATCCGCTATATAAAGATTTTGCATATACGCGTCATGAACGTATATTCGAAGTTTTAATATACCGGATAGATATAGAACCACACTCTAGTAGCCCGGAGATGTTCTGATGGTGGTTCGAAACATCATCAGCATTTATTTTCGAGTGACGAAGGTGTGATATCTATATATTTCCATCAGACTGGTGTGAGAACCAAAACTTATATAGATAGATTTATTTGTTGTGAATTGGCATCAAAAACTTGATTTCTGTATATGTATCAAAATTATGAATTTGAAACGTTAATCCACTAATTGATTGATGTTTGTGTTGTATGTTTAGTTGTTTGATAATTTTTGAATCACATATTGAACTGTATTGAAAATTGGTCGCATTTGCTTGCATGTACATATAATTACATTGAACAGGTCATAGCAAGGAGGCTAGAGCAGAGAATAAAATTTGTTTGCCCGACAAATAGGTACATGTTTACTATATAATTTACTGTTTTGTTTGGGTGATGATGATTTTATGAGCCTATTGGCTAGCCGCTTGGCTTTTTCTTTTTCTTTTTGAGATCAGAAGGCCTTTATGGCAATTTCGGGATTTTCCCATGGCTCCCGGTGCAGGGGAGGTTATGGCGAAATTTTTCGAAAATTTAGGGTGTTAGCCAAATTTTTGAAAATTTGAAAATTCTCAGAAACTGAAAACTTGGAGAATAGAAGCCAGATCGAACGTGGAGTTAATTAATCAAACCACTTTCGACTTTGTTCCTTTTCGGGGACGAAAAGTTTTAAGTGGGGGAGGTTGTAATAACCCGGAAATTCTGAACCAGTTTAAAATTTTTATTTTGGCATTTTTAGCGAATTTTGAATATTTAAAATAGATTATTTTAAATAATATCGACGAAAATTCATTTTGAATAAAATTAGAAAGTATATATTATATACGTCGTCGTTAGAATGTAAATAATTATATATAGTTATAAATAGAATTGAAAATGGCGCGGTAGTTCGATAATTCGATTTCAAACTTCAATTGAATGTACCGGGTGCAAAACAATCCGGATTTTAGTGAAACCAAAAATAATAGGATCTAATTGATAATATCTTTCCAACGAATCCGAAAAATCGAGATTTCATAGCGGGAATCAAAAGATATGTCCAGTTGAAAATTCTGAATAGTCGCTATGGAATTCAGGCCCTTAAAAATAGACATTTTGCAAACGACCTCGGATTTCGACGAAACCACTTTTGTTGGGTCCGTGATGTCAAATTATTGCTAGGTTTCAAATTTCATAATTTTTCGATTCAATATGTGAGCGTGCCAAAGGAAAACGCATTTGACCAGTATCAGTTGAATTTAATCGACTGAAAAATGACCATTTTTCCAACGGTCTCAGAATTCGACGAAACTAGTTTTGTTAGGACTGTATCGTCAATACGAAGCTAGAAAATATTTTTATGGAATTTTTAGAGTTCGTATGTGACCCCGGTAAATTGAAATGCGTGTTCAAATTCAATATATAGAAGTATATGTTGATTTTGATGAAAACTGATTGTAACGACCGAATCAGCCTACGATACATATCCCATTGTGTTCGGAATGTGGGTAATTAGCTATGGACGACAGGCGGTGGGCCTCGTTTAAAGGTCGTATGTAAAAGCCAACTTTTTTGAAAAAAAATAATAATTAAATAAAAAAAATTAAAACCCTCTTCCCCTTAAATCCCTCTGCCCCCCCCCCCCCGTTCGATTTAAAATCAAAACCAGAAGAAAAAAAAACCCATTGACTTCCTCGAATCGCCCGCCGCCACCCTCCAGGCATTCGCCACCGCACCCCGACGCCCTCGCTCCACCACCCATCGCCGGCGACGCCCCCCTCTGCCTCGCGCTGCCTCTCTCTCCCTTCCTCTAAAACCTGATGCCCCCCCCCTTGTTCCTGAAACGCGACGCCAGTACCCGCACCCCCTTCTTCTGACCACCGTCCTCTTCCACAAAACCCTAGCCGAGCCCCACCCACTCGCAGCAGCCCGACGGACGACTCCCAGACCCCACCGCCGATGCTCAAGCGCGCATACCCCCTCCACAACAGCCCCAAAATCCTTTTGAAACTCCCCTCTTCTCTGCAAAATCCGATTTGCTGTAAGTATTTTTAGTTTATTCATTTTTTTATTACATGAAGGTGATTAATTAGGTAAATTAATTAGGTAATTAAAAGGGGATTGTAGTATGGAAATTTTTAGAAGGTAAGGCGAGATTTTTATAAATGAAAAGGCGAGATCTTTATATTTAAAAAAAATTCGATTTTTATATATTGAATAGCGAAGTAAAAATTCGATTTTTATATATTAAATAGAAAAGTAAAAATTCGATTTTTTATATATTAAATAGCGAAGTAAAAATTCGATTTTTACATACGTAGAGAATACGGGAAACGAAGGTGACAAAAAGGCGAGAACGGTGAAGATTTCCTACATATGAAAAGCCGTGGAGTTAGGATAGCTATTGGTGAGAACTTCTCACTCTTCAAATTCTTTTTCTAGTTATATATATAATAGGATGCAGACGGTGTTTAGTAGCACCCGACACAATCGTCCACAGACCATGGACTTTTTTGTTTGGCTGTGTTGTTGGTTAGATTATTTGGGTTGAATTGAATTTTTTGGTGAAATAAAATTGATTTGATTGATGTGTGAATGGCGTGGGCCATCACTAGACCGGGGATAAGGCTAGGCCTCGTCCCGTTTCTAGTATCGTGCCGTTATACCGCCGAAATTTTCTAAAATATGTTAGAAAAATAAAAATATCATTTTGATTGTGTAAATGAACTGAATAGGAATTCATGTGTTGAAACAAAATATTTTATCATTAAAAATATAATTTTTAACGTGGAAGTGAATAAAATAAATTATTCATTTACAAACCAGACGGTTTGTTTATGTACACCTATTTGAAGGACATTGATTGGGACGATAAATTTTACACATCGCCCAACTACACAAATAAAAATCTGTGTTTGTTTATTTGAAACCCCACAGGGGTATTGGGATAAAATACGGCATACACTAATCCCAATAATTAGTTGTATGTCGATCGATGGATCGACAAGCTGTTATAAGCGTTAGATATCTATATTTGATGCTTATACAGTGTAGTGCACTTTGGATGATGGTTGATTATTTATCGTTGCTATTATATACATGTGTTGTATGGAATCCATATAATTAACTTTATATGGTAATTGATTGGGCCTCATTCCAATTTAGAAGATAAAGAATATTATAAAATAAAGGTTCATGTGTTGACTGTACTCATCCGTTGAGATTAGTCATGTGTTGAACGAAATATTTTAACAATAAAATTTACATCTTTATCATTATAAAATAAAGGTTCATGTGTTGACTGTACTCATCCGTTGAGATTAGTCATGTCTTGAACGAAATATTTTAACAATAAAATTTACATCTTTATCATTATAAAATAAAGGTTCATGTGTTGACTGTACTCATCCGTTGAGATTAGTCATGTGTTGAACGAAATATTTTAACAATAAAATTTACATCTTTATCATTATAAAATAAAGGTTCATGTGTTGACCGTACTCATCCGTTGAGATTAGTCATGTGTTGAACGAAATATTTTAACAATAAAATTTACATCTTTATTTTTATAAAATATATTAAATAACAAAAATAGTCACATGTGGACAGTACTCATTCGTTGAGATTAGTCGTGTGTTGACAAAGATATAGAGTCGTGTATTGAAAGAAATATAGATCCATTTGTTCAATATAAAGCCGTGTTGATTAGAGATGCGCTATTTTGACGCGAATGATATTTATATCGATTATATTCGTTTTTACAATTGAAATGAATATATAACGAATTTGAAATGAAATGAATATATAACGAATTTGAAATGAAATGAATATATAACGAATTTGATTTGAAATGAATATATAACGAATTTGAATTGAAATGAATATATAACGAATTTGAATTGAAATGAATATATAACGAATTTGAATTGAAATGAATATATAACGAATTTGATTTGAAATGAATATATAACGAATTTGATTTGAATTGAATATATAACGAATTTGAAATTAATTGAATATAAAATGAATTCGAATCGAATTGAAAACGAATTCGAATTGAATTGAAAACGAATTGAAATGAATTCAAATTGAATTGAAATTTGAATTGAATAGAAATGAATTTTAAAACGAATTTAGAAGGAAAAATTTAATTTTGATTTGAATTGAAATGGAAGTTGAAATTGTTTTTGAAACGAATTTAAAAACTATTTATATAATTCAGTTTAAATTGTAATCGATGAAATATATATTATATATATAATATAATGGCCTGAATAGAACGCGTCGCGCCGTTGGAGTTCGTGAATTGCGACCATTGACTTCGAACGGACATTACGGGAGATCTGACCATCGGATTCTCCTAAAACCGGAACCGTTGAGTTCGTATCGAAAAGAGCTTTCTAATGAATATTAGAAATTTGAAATCTAACGGTTGGATTTGGAGATACGTCTAACTCAAATTTGGAAAAGGTCGCTGTAAGTGCAGTTCGATGGCCGTTGATGGAAATCGACTGTACGGGCCTTGATAAAATTATTAAAAATAGTATTAATTTGTGTAAAATCATAAGAAATGATTTGGGAAAAATTGGGATGAAAAACTCCATATTTGAAAAGATAAAAATAGATTTTTATCGAAATGAACTAGTTTTGAACTGAGATTAAAAGCCCATTTATTTTTAAATAAATAAATTGGATTTGAAACGGGTTTTAAATAGAATTGATTTGTGGGTTTATCGTGAACGGTGTTTTTAAATAACACTTGTTCTTTAACCCGATAGTAAATAAAATGTGATTTGGGTTTGTCGTGAACCGTGTTTTAAATGACACTAGTTCTTTAACCCAGTAAAAGGAGTTTTAATGAATCTGCAATTAAATTGAAATGTGAATTGATAATTTAAATTATCAAATTTAGAAAGTGAGCGAGGATGGAGTATCACCAGTTTTGCTCCAAAGCGATAGTTAAATCTTTAATCAGATTTAAACGTGAAATGTAATTAATTTTACCGATAATACTGTGGTGTTAGATGTGGAGTATTACTAGTTTTGCTTCATGGGATGAATAGGTTGGGATTGGGAAATAAAATAAATAATTACTTCGGTGTGGTTCGCTAATCTCGACTAGTTTAGAAAACCATAATTTGGTTTGAAATGACATCCAAAGGAAGATTAAAGGATAAATTCTAAAGAATTTACCTTGGATAAAATTAATGGGAACCTTTCCCTAAGAATATGAAATTTGCGGTTAGTGACTGATAAATTGGAATGAGGCGTATGTAGTGTTTGTGTAACATTTGTTTTTAATATACGCGGGTTGTTCGGAAAGGCCGGGTTTATGCCCATTCTGAATAACCGATTCGACGATATGTCGAAGATGAAGACGGTGGTTGAAGACCGGAAGTCTTCACATCGTTTGGGTGATTACTGATGATCTTGATTGGGCTGTACACCCAAGATGAGGGAATCAGTTGGTGGTCGTCCAGACGTACCTGGAGATCGATGGATATGCGAGGAAAGTGCCCCTGGTTTCGTTTAGACCCACAACGAACTTGTAAATGGATTGTGTGTCTGACATTGGATTTTATTATGTGTTGATTGATTTCTGTTAAATATATATCTGTTTGGCGGCGGAGAATTTATTCTCTTGCTTAACGCCCTTCTCTGAGACATACGAGCTTAGAGGTTATATATCGATAGATATCAATCGCATGGCATGAATTGCCTGTGTGGCATGCTGAGTGATATACACGTAAATGTGTATATTTTATCCGCTTATTTATCTTATTTTCCCTTTAAAATAATTGATACTTTGTATTTATAGCTGTATTTTCAGATTGTTGACAAGAAACATGGTTTAGAGCATTTGAGGGATAAAGCATGAAGAATTTGTTTAAAAAGAGTGAAGTTTAAAATTGCTAAAGCTTGAAGAGTCTAAAGCTTGAAGAACGGTTGCAATTATATTTCAGTTAAGGAGATTTGGCTCAATAAAGACTCAAACTGCATTCACATTAGCTCATTTGGAGGGCCTCTTACTCATGTTGCGTTCACAGTAGCCTATTTGCTAGACCACTCACTCTAAAGCTGCGTTCACACTGGCTTATGTGTTATTTGGGTTATTTCTTTAGTCCCACATTATGTAATTAACTAGCTAGCCTTTGTCATATCAGCTATAAATACCTTGTATCTCAGTCATTGTAAAAGACATTGGGTTTTATTCTGTAATTCTCTTCTTGGAATAAAATCATTCTTCTTCCTCTTTTCTATTTAGTTTTAGTTTTATTTATGTTCTTGTTATTTAATTTCTATTTTTCTTCTTCTTTAGCTATGTCTAGCTAATCCCCTTTGATTAGGGGGTGATGACGCTGATAGTATGATTCAATATGAATCACATAGCCAAAAGATGAGGACTGTATACATGTAGATCTGGATCTGAATTAAGGGTTAGATCTGAACCTTCATACCCTGTGTCGTTTAAGAGCTGTGCTCCTTCACAGGGGTATATTCGAGTTCGGTCTAACACTTAGCAGATTTAGATTTAATATTTAGAGTTTTAGAAATAAAATAGTGAATCTGTCCTGATAGCCTATGGTTGTAGAGCTGAGCTCCTGCATAGGCTATGCTTGTCGTTATTTACATATTTGTTTCTAAAAACCTATTATCGTTGGTTCATGTTTGTGACAGAAACATGTATTAGATCTGATTAATCTTTTTGGCTATTGATGAATATTAATCTAATTTATGTCATCGCTCCCTAATTGCTTTCACTTATTGTTAACACTCTCTTTTATTTAATTTCTGCTATTTTCTTTGTTTTCCACCAATCAAAAGTTAGGGATAGCTTGATTGGATTTATTAATAAAATAATTTGGTCCCAGAGTTCGACACCCTCTACAACAATCCTTGTTGTTTAGGAAAGCCGAACGGATTTTACAGTTGTTTACAACTGCATAATTTGTTCGCAAACACTGAGTTGCATGAATCAAGGCTTCTGTTGAAAAGCAAAGTTTGCAGTTGATGATCAAAGCACAGCCTTTGTGGCATAGCTTTGTGTATAACGTGAATTCGCAAGCCTCACACCTCGGTATGAGTCAAAAACGGGATACAGACCGTTGGGAGAACACGACGTTTCTTTCTAGCTTTGGGGGTGTCAGTGACTTACCAGCCCTGACATTTATATACTTTTCACCTTTGTGGTTGTTGGAATGAGGCGCCTCGATATTAGGTCTGTAAGGACCGGGAAACGTGTGTTCAGGAATTGCCAATCCTCAAACGTAAGAGAGGACCGGCCCAACCAATCCAGGGTTACCCAGAGTGTGTAGTCCTGAGGCATTTGCTAGAGTGTCTCGAAGCGGAGAGGAGCTTTCCCCTTGCCTCGACTCATGACGGAAGTCCAATTTCCAATACGTGATATTGCAGTTTTATTTGTAGAGCCTAGTATGGCGACATGATAGATGGTACCCATGCCGCCTAGGATTGATATTTATGATTGAAATTGTTTTGACACTATACACTTATAATAGTATCAAATGATTTGTTTTAAACGTACCAAGCATGTTTGGCAATTATAAGGGAAAACCCTATCCTCCGGCTTGCGTTGCATTGTGTGATGGGACCTGGGTCTTATAATAGCTTCATTTTTCGAAAAAGCATTGCGTTGTTTATTCTATGCACTGGTATTCTTGGGAGGAAACCCGTTCCGTGTTATATGGCGTGGTCCCTTGAATTACTCTCTTTTAAAGTAAAGTTTTATATAACTTTTTTAGTTCTCACACCAGTCACATGACTGACCTGGAGTTTATTGTTTTAACCTAAACTCCGGGGGCCCTTATTTTCGACACGGGCAGCTAGTAGTTTTGGTTTTGCAGATTTATATTCATAGGATCCTGGTTTACAGCTGGAATGATATCCGGAAAGCTCTGTATCCGTATATCACCTTCAGTTGTGCTTTGTATTATCTTCCGCCGCTATGTAATTTATGTAATCTCTGATATTTATCGAATGTAATTTATTCATTTATACTCTGTATATTCTTGTATCTGATGGAATTGTTGTAATAGCAATGAAATGTTCTTCCGTCTGCGTTCTATTATGTCTTGTCCTCAACGCCATCCGCTCTTTCCTTCACGGGGAAGTTCGGGTCGTGTCAAATAAAGTGACACCTCTAACTTTTTTTTATATAGAAAATAGGTACTTGATTATATATATCAAGATCATCACCTCTGTATTGTTCAGTTTCTCTAGACCTTGATGCTTTTTCACGTTCACCCCTTGATCCCCTACCAGGAGAAGGAGAACCATGTTTTCTCCTATAATTTCGCTCCTTAGGTGAAACAGTTCGAACATGTCTGTCCCTCGTTGGTCTTCTTTCACCTTGGGCAACTCACCCGCATTTCATATTAAAATTTAGCCACTTTAGGTTGTGAAAATAAAATTACATACAAATTTATTATGATACATAATTTGCAATTTAAATCAAAATTCCAGTTTTTAAAAATAAAATAAAATTTTAAGTCACATGCAAAAAATTCGAATCAGATAGCTTGCTCTATTCAAATTGCGACATTAAATGCAACAAATAAAAAAGCAAAAGTAAAAAAATTTGAACATTTAGTACTTTTAATTCACTTCAATTTATTTCATAAAAAATAAGTACAACATTTTTAAATATAAGTTATTTTTGCAAAAACAAACAGACTTAAAATCTATATGCGCATTGTAAACACTATGACAAAATAAATTATCGAATGTAAACAATGTCATGTATAGTAAAAGCACTTATACAGCATATAAACACATTACTATGTATATTCTATCGTTAATGACATTTTTTTCTTCATAAATGTTACTTTAGTTATATAATTCAACATATTCTAATAATGAGATAGGATCAAGAGCACTTCAAACGGTACCATTATAGTCATTTCAATTTTCACCACATCTTGGTTTCTCTTTCCTCCCATTAATTCTTTCTTTCTCCACTAAATGAGTGGTGAAAATAGAGTCTATTGGAGTGCTCTATTTTTTAGGTGCTATTGAATGCTTTTCTTTAAAATTCAGGATGTTTTTTATGTTTCGATAAATTTGAATGGTGTATAATATAACTTGCCACTCCAGCAGAAAATTACTGTAGGACACTGATGGGATTATTTGATACCTGTTTACTTCTGAGGTTCATCCATGACACAAAGAAGGAAACCTGCTAACTATTTGAAAAGCAACAATCCATCAATACACATCAAGTGAAATCTATAAAATTAAATGGAGGAACTAACACTGGAAGGAATGAAGAAAGAAAAGCCATAACTGACATGTGTAAAATATGAGAATAATTTAAGATAGCATGGAAGAAGTAATTTTTGTTGCATAAAATAAGAAAGAATTAGTACCACCCAAGTAGAATAACATCATACAAGGAATCGGCCTTGAATTTTGTAAAATCAAAGAATCTACTTTGAACTTCTATACAACATTCCAAGAAGAATACTTCATCACATACATTTACTCAAGAACTCGTTTCAGGACACTTCCAAATTAAAATGTTGTATCTTCAATGCTTCTTCTTCTTCTTGGATTTTCTAGTTGATTTCTGTTTCTTATTAATCTTCTGGGTTTCTTCCTCCTATAATTCCTTCAATAATGCTTCCTCCTCCCATGATTCTACAAGTGCTTCTTCCTCTTGTAATATTTTCTTGGTATCTTCTGTTGTTAATTATTGATTAAGATTCACTCCAAGGCACGAAAGATTCGTTGTCTTTCAAGAATGTTTTCCCCTTTCTAAATCACAAAGGGTTGATTGAAAACCTTCTTTCATGATACAATAGAGATTATCTATGCAAGTTGTGATTACTTGCAAAAATTAGAAGAAGCACTTAGAATTAATTTGATGATGTAGAGATTGAGGAATTCGAGAAAGAGAATAAAAGTTAAGCTATGATGAGGGAACGCTCTATTATATAGGCGACGAATCTGTTCGTCTACAGGTGCGCCCATTGGATTTAAATGGTAATGACCGTTGTCTAACGGTTATTCCCATTGGTTGTTGAATTCGAATTCAACAGCACACAAAATATACCGTTTCGGATGGGGCACTGCCCCTCGCCGAGGGCTCTACCCCCTGAACCCCCGCGACCTGACCGGGTAGGTCGAACCCTGTTAGCTGGGGCGTTGCCTCCGCACCCCCACCTAGGGGGGTTGCCACCCCCTGGACCCCCCTCCGTAGGGGACCATATTTGACAAAGGTTTTGGAAAAACTTTTAACATTCCCCATCTTCAACTGTAACAGAGTTGGCTTCCTCTACAATAGCGACCAATTTAGGTTCGTTTTCAAAATCAGTAACTATGTTAACCTGTTTATTCTTTTCCTTCTCGTCTCTTATGCGATTTCTGCATTCTCGAGCATAATGACTAGGTTTCTTACAGTAAAAGCAATCACCTTTGGGCTTCTTGGATTTCTCCTGTTTATTCCCTATGGAATTATTTTTTCTTTTCTTCCCATTACTATGATTCTTAGAGATTTCTCTCTGAACCACATTTTCTTTTTCTATCTCCTAATCTTCTTTCCACATCGGAACCTTCTTTGAATCACCATCTGTGTTTCTAATCGGTGAGCCTGTCAAAATGGAATTTGAAATCGTAGTTCTAATATCTTTGTAATTGTGGCAGGCTTTTATGAAATAATATTCATAAGCAAAAGGTTCAACTGATAATAAACCAGAGTCCTCCACAGTTGGGAACAAGATTTCGGGTTTGAGTTTACTGATTGTGGCATTGACAACATCAAATGCAGCAGCTACGAGTCTAGAGTAGAAAGCGAGGATGTTCATGTTTTTGTAAGATTCCACCTTTTCCCTCAACCCTTTGCATAATCCATTTATTAAATATTCAACATTTTCATCCATGGTCTGAAATGCCATCTCCTTCTTTGAAGATGATGGTGGATTAGAGCTGGAGGCTTCAGTGTTATGACTCATTATTCAAGAATTAGGGTAGAGTGGGATTGTATTAAGAGGTAAGACGCTTAACCCTTTCCCCGTCCGTTCTGTCTAAAAAAAGGTACAGGTGTAGAGAGTATTACACTATATCTTCGTATGCTGCATTAATCTGGTACTAGTCACTGACCTCAATCAACACTATCCAAGTTAAGAGTTAAGCCAACTCCATTTTAAACAACGGCAACAACCGAATTATAAATAAAATTTCTACTATGAATTTTATCAAATAGCAATGGTGAGTCTCAACAATTGAGGTTATTTATATCAAAACAACCAAATGGCAAATTTAGGTTATAACGAGTAGGTGGTTACGAGAACCTATGCAGAATATATTATATATGTCGCACACAAGGTCATCTAATTTATAAAATCAACGTAGAAACCAATACATATAAAAAACAGTAATATAAATGGGATTGTTAAAGGAGCTCCACTTTTGGTTAAGGGAGGTACATTTTTAAGGGGACTCCACCTTAAAAAAAAATTGTTAAACGAGGGTTTGGTTTTTTTATTTTAAAATAAGCTTGGACTAAACTGCCCCTCGTAACCTTGGAATTCTATCAAATAGCAATGCTGCATCTCAGCACTTAGACATTATTTATATCAAAACAACCAAATGGCAAATTTATGATAATGAGTAGGTGGTCACAAGAATCTGTGCAGAATATATCGTATCATATATGTCGCACATAAGATCATCTAATTTATAAAATCAACGTAGAAACGAATAAATTAATAAAAAAACAGTAATATAAATAGGAAGTAGATACCTCAAATTGTACCAAGTAGAACTTGTGAAACGGATGGAAGCCATTGCTCCGTTTCCATAACTCAATTTTAAGCATTTTCTCGTTAACTTTGGGAAATTCGAAGAATATTTTGTCATTTGGTACAAAATACCGCTAGCCGCAGAAATTCGAAAATATTGAAAATTAGAGCATTGGGCTTATTCCTATATTTTTCCACTAAAACACTCCAATAATTGAAGGCCTCTTGCTGCAATCATTTACCATTTATAAAATTTCATTTTTAGTATGCAATTTATTCAATTCTATTTGAGCAAATTTCTACATCCATTTATATGCATTCATTTCCCTCCAAAAAAAAAGGGTAGTTTTTTCAAAATATACAATTTTAATGGCTAGTATTTAAAGAAAAAAGGGCACATGTTTTCATAATTTTTGTGTGCTGCTATTCACACCACATTTAGACTACTGGTCACCTTTAAAAAAAAATTGTATTATTTTTGACCTACTTCCTACCACCACTTTATTTCTTTTCACTCGGTCAATAACAGCTGTACTATCTCTTCTCTTCTCTTCTCAAATAATGTAAACTCTCAGATGGCTAATTATATTCATACACATATAATTTCTTAACACACTCCGTAAAATGAAATAAAATAGCATACACCAAAATTTCTTTTCATACACCATGTATTTCACAAAATTACCCTTTTAGGTTTTCATCACCATTTCTCTTTAACCTTAAAACTAAATTACATAAAACTACGAATTCATTGCAATATATTAACCTAAAATTAAAAAAACTTTAATTTTTAACACTAGTATTTTAAATTATTTGATTGTTTTATTTTTAAATCACTTTTAATTTTAGATGATGGAAATCTGAACTTATTTTTTTAAATATTAGAAAGTTAAACTAGTTAAATTTTGGTGTTAAATTTAAACATGATTAGATTTGAATGAAAGATTGAAGAATTTGTAGTACTCTATATAACATTAATTTTAGTAGTTTGTTTTAAATTTTAATTTTTATATTTAATTAAAGTGAAAAATGTTAAAATTGATTGTATATAAATGTTGCTTATAACGATATGAATATATTTTAATCCTCAAAAGAATTATAAATTTAATTTAACAAGTGATATAAATTAATTTATAATTTACTAATTTTAGAAGAGAAATTATATTGAGTATACATAATACAAGGGAGAATTGTATATATTTTCATTCTTTAATATTGATTATTTTTTAAAAGGTCATTTTGGTCTGAAATTTTATTTAAAATCTCATGGTGTAAGTAAAACAATTTACGGTTTTGAATAGAGTTTGCCCTCTAAAATATCAAACCCTAAAACATAAGAAAAAAATATTTTTTTTCGGTTGAGTAGAGGATGGAACATAAAGACAAAAAAGAAGTTAGTTTTGTATATCATGCTGCATAATCTATTCTGTTGTTATAGATTTTTTTTTTTTTAGGGATTTGTATTAATTTTTATAGGAGCTTTCTTTCACCCTTCTCTCTACTTCGAGTTTGAATGACATTAATTTCGATGACGTTGTAATAAAGAGTGACAATGTAAATTATTGAATTTTAGGGTTTTCTTCGTACAACAACAACTTTTATGTTTTCTTTTAGGTTTTTTTTAAGGGTTTTCTTTTAGGGTTTTTTTTGGAACGATGAAGAAATAAAGGGAGAGGTGGTAGCTGATTAGAAATTGAAAATTTTAGGTGGTGTAAAGGAGTAGAGAGACATAAAAAAGAGGTAGCCTTTAGTATAGGTGGCCAGTAGTCTAAATGGGGGTGTGAATAGCAGCACACTAATTTTTTATGGAATTTTTGCAGTAATTTGTGTAAAATACAATGTTTAGCCCCCTTTTTTAAGGAGAATTGAGTGACCTTCATAAGAAGAAAAACATTCATGTCATTTTATTAACACATTTCGATAAAAACTATTTAAGTCTAACAGATAGCAAATCACCCTCAAACGGATAGAGAGAAAAAGAAGAAGCAAAAAGGCCTCCAAGAGCGTAAGTATTTAAGGTTCATAATATAATACTGACAAATAAAAAGAAAATAAATGTGTATCTACGAGATTGTAAGTGACTGCATATTATCTCTCTGCATTATGTGTCTTGCGGGATACATAAGTAACTGAAGTCTTAATTAGTAGTTAGAGGATTTAGCAGCAAGTGTCCTTTAATCAATAAACATGTTGGTAACCACCAGTTAAGGTATTAAGTGATCGTCCGATTCGCCTTATGTGTGATATATCTTGAGTGAGGCCATAAGTGGACAAAACCCGCCTTATTTAGTAATTGGTGAGGTATTAAGCAGATAAATTGAGGGACCCGCATCTTAGTTTTTTAGGATTTGAGTTTGGGTTGTTTGAAAGCTTCACATAAAAAGGTACTATCTTAGATATTTAATAACTCAATTTTGGAAAATGTGCTACCTTGGGTACGGTAGTAAAATCATCATGTGTACAGTGCAAGGTTAGATTAGAATCTCTAACCTTATTAGACATATAATTTAGATGAAATGAAACAGGACACAATTGTATATTATGGACAATCTTATACATTTTTTTTACTCATAAGAGCTTGTTGTTCTAACACTTCCCTCGTTGCAACTCGCAGGATAGCATTATGGGAAGCAGGTCTTTGGAAGTGGATGTTTTTTATTTTACTTCTACATGCTCGGTATTGATGTAGCGACTTGTTTTTAAAATAATAGTCATAGTCAACATTTATTATCCTATCTTGTTTTCGCTTGAATTTGTCTTTATTATACTCTAATTATACTCATGCAAATTATTTCGGTACCAGATCAACACGATCCGTGCTTTTATGAGTTTATGTTTCAACTTTTATCGAATTTGAGGCTCAAAAAAGTGCGGATTGGTATGCTCAGTTAAAAGGTATACTAGGTATTTATGGGTACGGAGTGGACGTAAACGACATCCCGGATGACTGGCCATTCCATTATTCTAGGGCATAACTTTAGTGATTTCAACATCCAAAGGAAGGCGTTGAGCATTTGCGCCCAGAGAAGGATTGGTTGAACGCATTCTGCAGTATACACTACGCCATAGATGACATATCACAACGAAAATGCATGATGTTGCTAGCTACAGTGTTGCCATTGCTATGATGTTTTTTGTCTATTGCAACGCACGCTTCAATGTGTTAGCATAGATATCAACATGTGTTGCAGTAGCCGCGTGAATAAAATTAGCAATCCGCGTCAACATGATCCAACGGTTCGGATTAGTGATCCGCATCAATCTGATTTCCTTCAACACCGCAGTGTTCTTTTACCCAAATTTTCATTTTCCCGCAACAATCTGTTTTCACTTTTCCACTTTCAAACCCTAAATCGTTCGAACCCTAAACTAAAATCCCAATTCTTATCGCAGGGAATCCCAATTCTTGTTGCCCTTCTTCTTCCCTAAATTCTCCTTCCTCTCAACAAAAAACCTCTTCTTCCTTCTCCTCTCAACAAAAAACCACTAATTACGTTGTTCGCTACCAAATAAAGATCCGATTTTGCACAAAATTGCTTCGCTGCTGATCTGCTTTCATTACCCTAAGGTACTGTAAACGAATTTTTTGATCTCAACTTACCATTTTCCGATGATCCATAGTGTTGTACTTCGTCAGTCTGTACATTCAATTTTTAGGCTAATCTGTTTTAGGCTTAACATGAAGGTATTCCCTAGCCATTTAAGTCTTTTTTTCCTCAAACCTGCATCGTTAAATATGTTGTTTCACAAAAGTACTTCTTTGGGTTGTGCCTATCATTCCAGCTTGTGAGCACAAGTAGAAATCGTAATTGTTTGGGTGGTAGATTTTGTTGTCCACCATAGTGCCTGGTGGGACATTATCTGGAGAATGGAGGTAGAATGTGGCAATTCTTGTGAGTACAAAAGTTCTCTGGATAATGTTCCACTAGGCAGTATGTGACAATATATACCAAATTCAGAGAGGCACTTTCGCTTCCAAGGCCCATATACAAGTGAATTTTTTCGCTTGGGCAGGATGCAAAGCAAAATTTTGGTGATCCAGGAAGCCTTGTTTTGATCGGATAAGAATCCTAATTATTGCTCTTTAAAGCCGAGCTAAACGCCCTTATTATTTTTTGGTGTTTTAACCTTTAGTTCTCAACCAGTGAGATCTCCTTCGATGCAGTAAGTGTGTGTTTATTTAGCCTTGTTAGATGTCATATAGTACACACTGCATTTATCATATCCACATTTATGCAAATTTCAGGAATGTAATTGATGTTTCATCCAATATTTTATGTTTATTCGATATAAATATTATGGAATCTTTGTTGGTACTTAAAAGAGTACACATTGTCACAAATTTCTATGACTTAAGTCTCGGACTACAGACATCACTGAATATTGCATGATGCGGACATCAATTTCTACTTCAGATTCGTCAACAGCGGCTGCGAGAAAGAACTGCCACCACAATATCCCAGCGAAGTTGAGAACTGTGAAGGTGGGGTCGAATGCGGGGAAGAAGTTTTTTGGTTGCTCCATGTGGCCAGTAAGTATAAATTAGGTTTTTTTTATTGCTCCATGTCGATTATCATATCTTTCATTGGTGTTTTACTCGAGAATTTAATGTATGTGCAGATTGGCGATTGCGGGTATTTAATGTGGCATGACGAAGTGTATGAAATCAACAACAATTCTGAATTGGATGATACTAGTGTTAAATTGATGGAAAAAGAAAAGACTATATTGCAATTGCTCGTGGAAAAGAAGACAATTGAAATAAACCTGCTGAAGCAAAAGCAAAAGAGGGCAAAAGCCGATGAATTTGTGGTAGATTTGAAGGAAGAGTTGGCCCTAATGCGCATTAAATGTGGAAAACACGAGACAGGAGAAAAATTCTTTGTAAAAGCTTTAGCTATGTCTTGGATCATGTTTGGAGTTCTTTTGTGTGTTGTTATGGCAATGTAGAGCAGTGAAGTAACATGAAATAGCATGCATGGGCAGTTTTTCATGTATAATCTTAAGTTTTGTCACATTGTAGATTAATGATAATTTTTGCCATATTGCAGATCAGTATACACTTGTATACACATTGCTTAGATCAGTATACACTTGTATATACACATTGTTTAGATCAGTTATGTCACTCAGTTATGTTTAGATCAGTACACTTGTATCCACATTGTGCCTCTATTATGTAACTCAGTTATGTAAATGAAAAGCAAATGCAAATGAAACTCGGTTATGTGATCAGTATACACTTGTATACACATTATTTAGATCAGTTATGTAACTCACACATTGTTTAGATCAGTACACTTTTATACACATTGTTTAGATCAGTATACCATGTTATACTGATGCAAATGGAATTCAGTTATGAAACTCAGTTTGTGCGGAAAGGAAACTCTGTTAACTATGACCATAGTTTGTGCTGAAATGCAATTGAGACATGCATACCTCTTATTTTGTGTTGAAATGCAACTGATGTATGCAGGTGAAGGAGGCAGTGATGAGGATTTTCAAGAACTTGTTAATGAAGGCACAAGAGGTACGCGATGCAGTAGAGGCATTGAATGCAATGAAGGCGTGCACTATATTTTGAAATTGTTTTAGTTTTATGTAAACATGAATTTAGGACTTGCTGTGTTTGTTTTTGAAATGTTTGTAAAATTGAATTTAGTGGTTGCGTTTTGTTATTTTGTAGTTGACTAAGTGCTACTTATGTTCGCTGGTTAATTTGAAATAAAAAGCTCTTTGTTAATTTGATCAGTTTGATGTTATGTTCTGTAATGTTGCCATATATATGATATAATGTTGCAGTATGTGATGTTAAATGTTGCCATAGCTATGATATAGTGTTGCCGTTGGGTGGTAAAATTGTTGCCATAGATTTATGTAACAACCCGTATTTCAATAACATGTTAAAACGAGAATCAAGGCAGAATTTAATTTTAAATTCTGAATCAAGTAAAACGGGCTATGCCATTGCGTTCGTCTCGTAAAAATACGCGAAATAGAGTCCGAGTTTTCGAGAATCGGAGTCCGTATGACCAAGTTATGGTCCGTCGAAGTTTTCAGGGTTTCCAAGTTTGAAAATCACCTAGGAAGTTCAAGTTTTAGGGTAGGCGGGAATTTTCCCGCCAAAGCCCATGTCGACAGGGGAGTCGACAGGGCTGTCGAGACCCCTGGACCCCAAGTCGACAGGGCTGTCGACTTGGGTGTCGACTGGGTCCAAAAAACACAACTCCGTGTTTTGTGGCCTGGTGCACCTGGATGCAGTCTTGGTCTGGTCTGATGGGCCTGTGACGATTTCTGTGGTCTAGATTAATCCTAGATCTAATCCTAGGGCCTAAAACTATCCTAATCTCTATAAAAAGACCCTAAACCTAACCTAAATCCCTAAAAATCAAACCTAGCAACTAAGTGCTGCCAAAATCAGTCTTGATCATGGCCTCCATCTCCAATCCCTAGAGCCTATGCATTCAAATCGGGTTCAAATCAAGATATGCAAGCTTGCTACACCAAATGGAGGCCAAATCAACATTGCTATGCGAGTTTCATGAAGGTTCTTCATCAAAGGAGGCACCTTTCTTAGCCAAGATGATTCATGCTTCTTTCCCTAGGCCTAACTATGTAAGTTCTAGCTACTTTTGGATCAAAACGGTATTTTTAATGTTGACATGGGATAAAATGAGGCTAAACATGATTATGCGAACCTATATGAGCCTTACCTTGCCTCTTGTGTTCATGTTTATGATTTTAGGCCATGTGAGTGACTTAATCATGCCTCTCATGCTATGCATAACCTAGTTTAACTTGCAAGTTTGGATCTTTATGCATGAAATGCTAGCATGAACCTTTAGGAACCACTTTATGTGTGAAACATTGGCTAAGACAAGATTTTGGGGCTTATGCATGTTTATGAACCCAAACCCCTTATGGTAACATGCGAGTTTGTGGCCAAATCCTTTATGAGATTATGCATGCTCGTGGCCAATCCCCTCTTTTAAGTTGTGCATGTTTATGGCTAAACCCTTTTTGATAATATGCATGTTTGTGGCCAAATTACCTTATGACACTATGCATGTTTATGGCCAATCCCTTTATGATGTTATGCATGTGGAAGCCAAGCCCTTTTTAGCATCATGCATGTTTCGAGACCAATATGTGACATAGTATCCTTACTATATTGGCTCGCTTTGCTTGCGTTGGGAAAACACGATTTTGGGTAGTTAGATGAACATGAACATGTCGCAAAATCTTAACTTGAATATGACATGTGCTTATACTTGAAAATATGACTTGAAAGATAACATGGAAGATGACATGTAAGTATGCATAAAAACATGAGCTTGGGAATTTACCTATTAAGTTAGGTCTACCCTTTGGGAATTTACCTATTAAGTTAGGTCTACCCAAATGCTTGAAAAACTTGTAACATGTTTTGGAAACATGATGAACTTAGATAATATAAGTATGGCCAACTCGAGGTTGGGTTGAGTTTGCAACGTAAAACTACCCGGAACCGACCGGCCTAACTAGTAGTTGCAAACAATAGGACCCAATGTGAGAAGTTGGTCATGTCGCGCTTAAGACCCGAGGTTAGACTAGGTTGTGGTGTAAATCTACCCGGACCCGCCCGGCTTAACTAGTAACCACAACAAGGTCTAATGTGAGAGGTTGAGGGTGCATTAATTAAATTAATGTCACATAATAGGGTTAAGTTAATTTGATTAATGGGGCTTAACCAAATATGATATGGACAAATGGGTTAAGTAATTTGATTAGGCTAATGATACTTAACAAAACATGATAAGCTTGGGTAGGTTAAGTAACTTGATTTGCCTAATGACACTTGACCATTTTTATACGACTAGTGGACGGGATTAAGTTAACCAACACTTAATCAATCCAACACGATAACGTGATAAGGTTAAGTAAATTTTCTTAATGACACTTAACCGTATAATACAGTTAATGGATGGGGTTAAGATTAGGCTTAACTAATCTAAACATGGAAATCGGATGGGGTTAAGTTAGCCTAGACTTAATTAATCCCACTTGGTAATTTAATGGGGTTAAGTTAAACACTTAACTAATTTAACACGATGATTTGATGAGGTTAAGTGACCTATACTTAACCAATCTAACTCGTTAATTTGATGAGGTTAAGTTAATCTATACTTAACCAATCTAACGTGAAAACGTGATAAGGCTAAGTCACGAATCACTTGAATACGCTTGACCGATTTGACTCGGTAATTTGACAAGGTCAAGTTAATTTATATAATTAACCAATCTAAAATGATAATTAGACGGGGTTAAGTTATGGATTGCTTGATATACTTAGCCAACTTGACACATGGATTGTAGGGTTAAGTCTTGGACTTGGATACTAAGCCAATTTTGACGTGGTTTATAGACGGGCTAAGTTATGAACTTAAGTGACACTTAACCCATTAGATAAACCCTAATTCGGAGGATTAGGTAAATAACCATAGTTAACAAGGGTAATGGAAATAAGGCTAAGTGGTAAACCTTAGTTAAGGGAAACTAAGTAATAATTCTTAGTCAAGGAAATCTGGACCACTTCTTAGATAGATGAGTAACCCGATACGGTAGGTCATCGTTTAAGTATACACGTAGGAGCAGGCTATCTGATTTAGATAAAGGCTCCAGCGAACTGGGTAACGAAGCAGCGGCTTCGGGGAACGTGAGGATATTCTTGGTATCCCTCTGTGAGGTCGCAGATGATCATCCTGGGCTCACAAGAGGTTGAGGTCTGCGGTAGAAGAACCAAGAATATGCCTTGGTTGCTATGCGAGCGACCTAAAGACTTGGGTGGATAGCAGTGAGTCGGCGGATACATAAGGTGCCCGAGATAGCAAGTTCGTCGATCATCTACCATCTTGAGTCAAGCGTGTACGTACGGAAAGGCAGGGAACACCCAACAGACCATAATTGCTATCTAATTATGGGTGAGGTAGGCCGTAGGATGTAGGCTGGCCGGAGTGTAGTTCTCATGCAAGATTTTCTCTTGTGTTGCCTTTCGCTAGTTGAGGGAGGGGTCTCGTGGGACCATAGCCACGTGTAGAAAAGTAGACCTTAGTATCTGCATCGGCAGATAAATCTAAAGCTCCCGACCGAGTCCTGTATTTCTTGTTTTGGTCGGTGACAGGACTCGGATGTCACGATGTGATACATGTGCATACAGTTATAGAAAAACGATTCACGATGAATGCATGGGAAAAAGGGCGCGGTTGAGGGTTAGCGTAATCCCTAGTGGCCTAGGTGGTTTAACCCAAACCGAAATACGAAAGCGTGCGATAGGTAAGCGTAATCCCTAGTGGTGCTAGGTGGCGTAAGTCCTAGTAGTTCAAACGATGATTCATATGAAAGAGCCTAGCTAGAACAAGGGTGACAGTCCAAACGATTTCAAGGATAATACGACATGAGGAAGCCCGTACGAGGTACGGCAAAGGACTGAACTTATATACATGGAAAGAAACATATGATTTGAGTAACCTATATATGCGATATTAGGTTGACATGGACCATTACACGACTTTGAGCATGGGACATTCATGGTTAACACATGACGCGGGTAGGGATACTAGTACGAGAGGTGCAGAGCAAATATACATGTTAGGACTAGGAAGAATATACATAATAGATACCGTGGGATGTTAGACGGGGTTGATACCTTGGGGTAATGTACTCGATAGAAATCTGACGATGTGATACCTTGACTTATCATAACACCGCGGTTTATCATGATACCTTGGTTTACCTTGCCACAGTAGTTCAACCGGCTATCCTGGTTTATCTATCTTGTAGTTATCCTTATGTTTACTTTCAGTTTATGCATGTCATGTTACCTTTACCTGTTTTTATACTGGAAGTAGATAGGACTTACTCAGTCTTTTTGACTGACCCGTTTTGTTTCGCCTCTTTTCTTCTGTTCCCCCCCCCAGGTTACAGGGAGGAAACAATGCTGTTTAGTTCGGACTTCTTCTGCCTGAAGGTCATCATGGATGGCTTGGACTTCTCTTGGCTATGGCTACTTTACTGTTTTTACTTGGGGAATAATTTATGAAAAGGTTTTTATGCTTCTTTATTATTGCAAGAAAGGTTTTGATGTACTCTGATGTAAAAGGCTTTAGACCTTATTTATTCATGTTATGAAAGTTTGATTTTACTTCCGCTATTTATATATGTTCTGTCTTGTGATATTTCTGTGCATGTTTACCAATAATACCCCTCTAAAGCTAGTGCATTCCTTTGCGAGTGACCCTAGCGGAGGCTGGGTGTTACATTTGGTATCAGAGCAGAAGGTTACTAGACTGGGCAAAAGTTTTTAAAGACCTTCTGAAAATTATTTGAAAAATCGTTTACAAAGAAGCATTTTTCAAGAAAATTTTCTTTTAAAAGAAAAAGGCTATTCCCCAAAGGCCATTAGCACTATCCTTGTTTCCTTAATTGAGTCTCTTTTCCTTTCTTTCCTCCATCTGTAGTCACAGTAGTTTTAACTGCGACTAGTCTTTTCTACCTACGAAAGTGCTTTCCCTACGATGGAGGTGGTTCTCGAGAGACCAGTGACCGCGTTATAAGAAAGGATCGTGAGAAAGAAGGATAAAGGATACGAGCTTAAGGATGAGCAACTTGTTGGTATGGCTTAGTCCTCAAAGGAGGGAGAAAGATGAACAATAAAACCCATGGCGAGAGAGTACCTTTGGCATGGTGAAACGGGACGGATAGTTAAGTATCATGGAACAGGGACAAGATCATTCGGAGGGCAATAGTATGCTCTCATTTCTAGGGTATCTCAGAAGGAGGGTAACGATCTTGTTAAAGGTTTAGCTTTTCTTCTCTATCATCCTGTCGGGACTTTGTTTTGATCACCGCATCTTTTATGTCCGCTTCGATAGTTGAGTCTCTGCACCTTAGTACTAGTATAATGGAGGATCCCGTTTTTGTCTCAAGTCCTATTGGAAGATCGGTCCATTTACTCATGGCTTGTTTGGATTTGGGAATGTCTATGCCAAGTGTTGAGTTTGGGAATAATGCTTATGTTTATAAGCTATGGATGGATTCTAAGGATGAAGTGGTTATCCAGTAAGGGGTGCCACTCTCGGTTTTAGAAGGAGGGTAGTTAGACTCCTGGCTTGTTTTGGTAATACCCTTGAAGTATCGCGTAACCTTTTGGGTTCTGTCATGATTAGTTACTTAGAATCCCTAGATGCCTTTGTTGGAAATTTGAAGCCCGATCGAGTGGTGTTCGCCAATAAGACGGATGGTTTACTTCATTTATGCATGGGTTATAAAGATCACCCTAGTAAGTGCGCATGATAACCTGATTGACATCTGTTTACTTTCAAGAGAAAGTTTTTTTACGTGGTATACCTTATGGTACAAGGTCCAGGATTCACTAGTGAATTTTGGAGGGCTCGCATGGAATAATGTGTACGCAGTCCTGTTTGCGCCAAGTATTCTAGAAGGAGAATAAGTGCAAGTGGAACGAGAGGCGACGAGGAAATAAGTTCCAACTCATGTTATGGAAACAGGAAATAAGAAGCTGCGAAATCGTGAAGAAAAAAGGGGCGGTCAAGGCACGATGGAACTAAGCTCAAGGTAATGCGACTCAGGAGACTGAAGACTAAATACGTGCATGATATCTCTTTTGGGAATATATCCTCGATCCCTGTTTTCTGTTGAGCTTGCTTGTAGGCTATCTTTTAGGGATATCCCCTCGGTCCTGTTTCTGTTACAAACTCCGTAAGGAGTTTGTTTTGTTTATCTTCTCGACCCTGTTTCAGGGAATCTTAGGTAGAACCCTATGGATGTAAACATGTATTTGAAACATGTTATGGTTGATATGGTTGCAAATGGTTGCAAGTGGTTGCTCGTGGATGCGCGAATTTACATTAGGTATTAGCTCGACTCGGTCACATTTCATGTTGCATATACACGAGTATTTATACTTGTTTATGGATGAAATTGAATGTGTTACCATGTGGACGTTGCATATGGATGAATGTTTGTGCACGCATATAGTGTATATATATGACTAGGACTATTTGCATACATGTTGGATTCATGGCACTATACATATTTTTGCATTAGGAAGATTATCCAGGCCTGATCATTAGCATTAGCTAAGGAACATGTACACACACGTTTTGCATATATTCATACAGCATTAGAAATCATCTAAGGACAATGGTTGCTTGTGGATGATGTTTTGAGTAGATGGATGATGGATGGTAGGATATGTTCTTCCTAACTTAGAGATTTCGGGGACGAAATCCTAAAAGGAGGGGAGAATGTAACAACCCGTATTTCAATAACATGTTAAAACGAGAATCAAGGCAGAATTTAATTTTAAATTCTGAATCAAGTAAAACGGGCTATGCCATTGCGTTCGTCTCGTAAAAATACGCGAAATAGAGTCCGAGTTTTCGAGAATCGAAGTCCGTATGACCAAGTTATGGTCCGTCGAAGTTTTCAGGGTTTCCAAGTTTGAAAATCACCTAGGAAGTTCAAGTTTTGGGGTAGGCGGGAATTTTCCCGCCAAAGCCCATGTCGACAGGGGAGTCGACAGGGCTGTCGAGACCCCTGGACCCCAAGTCGACAGGGCTGTCGACTTGGGTGTCGACTGGGTCCAAAAAACACAACTCCGTGTTTTGTGGCCTGGTGCACCTGGATGCAGTCTTGGTCTGGTCTGATGGGCCTGTGACGATTTCTGTGGTCTAGATTAATCCTAGATCTAATCCTAGAGCCTAAAACTATCCTAATCTCTATAAAAAGACCCTAAACCTAACCTAAATCCCTAAAAATCAAACCTAGCAACTAAGTGCTGCCAAAATCAGTCTTGATCATGGCCTCCATCTCCAATCCCTAGAGCCTATGCATTCAAATCGGGTTCAAATCAAGATATGCAAGCTTGCTACACCAAATGGAGGCCAAATCAACATTGCTATGCGAGTTTCATGAAGGTTCTTCATCAAAGGAGGCACCTTTCTTAGCCAAGATGATTCATGCTTCTTTCCCTAGGCCTAACTATGTAAGTTCTAGCTACTTTTGGATCAAAACGGTATTTTTAATGTTGACATGGGATAAAATGAGGCTAAACATGATTATGCGAACCTATATGAGCCTTACCTTGCCTCTTGTGTTCATGTTTATGATTTTAGGCCATGTGAGTGACTTAATCATGCCTCTCATGCTATGCATAACCTAGTTTAACTTGCAAGTTTGGATCTTTATGCATGAAATGCTAGC
This sequence comes from Allium sativum, assembly GCA_030737875.1. Lineage (NCBI taxonomy): Eukaryota > Viridiplantae > Streptophyta > Magnoliopsida > Asparagales > Amaryllidaceae > Allium > Allium sativum. The sequence continues at coordinate 254,248,628 of CM060920.1, forward strand.
ATGAACCTTTAGGAACCACTTTATGTGTGAAACATTGGCTAAGACAAGATTTTGGGGCTTATGCATGTTTATGAACCCAAACCCCTTATGGTAACATGCGAGTTTGTGGCCAAATCCTTTATGAGATTATGCATGCTCGTGGCCAGTCCCCTCTTTTAAGTTGTGCATGTTTATGGCTAAACCCTTTTTGATAATATGCATGTTTGTGGCCAAATTACCTTATGACACTATGCATGTTTATGGCCAATCCCTTTATGATGTTATGCATGTGGAAGCCAAGCCCTTTTTAGCATCATGCATGTTTCGAGACCAATATGTGACATAGTATCCTTACTATATTGGCTCGCTTTGCTTGCGTTGGGAAAACACGATTTTGGTTAGTTAGATGAACATGAACATGTCGCAAAATCTTAACTTGAATATGACATGTGCTTATACTTGAAAATATGACTTGAAAGATAACATGGAAGATGACATGTAAGTATGCATAAAAACATGAGCTTGGGAATTTACCTATTAAGTTAGGTCTACCCTTTGGGAATTTACCTATTAAGTTAGGTCTACCCAAATGCTTGAAAAACTTGTAACATGTTTTGGAAACATGATGAACTTAGATAATATAAGTATGGCCAACTCGAGGTTGGGTTGAGTTTGCAACGTAAAACTACCCGGAACCGACCGGCCTAACTAGTAGTTGCAAACAATAGGACCCAATGTGAGAAATTGGTCATGTCGCGCTTAAGACCCGAGGTTAGACTAGGTTGTGGTGTAAATCTACCCGGACCCGCCCGGCTTAACTAGTAACCACAACAAGGTCTAATGTGAGAGGTTGAGGGTGCATTAATTAAATTAATGCCACATAATAGGGTTAAGTTAATTTGATTAATGAGGCTTAACCAAATATGATATGGACAAATGGGTTAAGTAATTTGATTAGGCTAATGATACTTAACAAAACATGATAAGCTTGGGTAGGTTAAGTAACTTGATTTGCCTAATGACACTTGACCATTTTTATACGACTAGTGGACGAGATTAAGTTAACCAACACTTAATCAATCCAACACGATAACGTGATAAGGTTAAGTAAATTTTCTTAATGACACTTAACCGTATAATACAGTTAATGGATGGGGTTAAGATTAGGCTTAACTAATCTAAACATGGAAATCGGATGGGGTTAAGTTAGCCTAGACTTAATTAATCCCACTTGGTAATTTAATGGGGTTAAGTTAAACACTTAACTAATTTAACACGATGATTTGATGAGGTTAAGTGACCTATACTTAACCAATCTAACTCGTTAATTTGATGAGGTTAAGTTAATCTATACTTAACCAATCTAACGTGAAAACATGATAAGGCTAAGTCACGAATCACTTGAATACGCTTGACCGATTTGACTCGGTAATTTGACAAGGTCAAGTTAATTTATATAATTAACCAATCTAAAATGATAATTAGACGGGGTTAAGTTATGGATTGCTTGATATACTTAGCCAACTTGACACATGGATTGTAGGGTTAAGTCTTGGACTTGGATACTTAGCCAATTTTGACGTGGTTTATAGACGGGCTAAGTTATGAACTTAAGTGACACTTAACCCATTAGATAAACCCTAATTCGGAGGATTAGGTAAATAACCATAGTTGACAAGGGTAATGGAAATAAGGCTAAGTGGTAAACCTTAGTTAAGGGAAACTAAGTAATAATTCTTAGTCAAGGAAATCTGGACCACTTCTTAGATAGATGAGTAACCCGATACGGTAGGTCATCGTTTAAGTATACGCGTAGGAGCAGGCTATCTGATTTAGATAAAGGCTCCAGCGAACTGGGTAACGAAGCAGCGGCTTCGGGGAACGTGAGGATATTCTTGGTATCCCTCTGTGAGGTCGCAGATGATCATCCTGGGCTCACAAGAGGTTGAGGTCTGCGGTAGAAGAACCAAGAATATGCCTTAGTTGCTATGCGAGCGACCTAAAGACTGGGGTGGATAGCAGTGAGTCGGCGGATACATAAGATGCCCGAGATAGCAAGTTCGTCGATCATCTACCATCTTGAGTCAAGCGTGTACGTACGGAAAGGCAGGGAACACCCAACAGACCATAATTGCTATCTAATTATGGGTGAGGTAGGCCGTAGGATGTAGGCTGGCCGGAGTGTAGTTCTCATGCAAGATTTACTCTTGTGTTGCCTTTCGCTAGTTGAGGGAGGGGTCTCGTGGGACCATAGCCACGTGTAGAAAAGCAAACCTTAGTATCTGCATCGGCAGATAAATCTAAAGCTCCCGACCGAGTCCTGTATTTCTTGTTTTGGTCGGTGACAGGACTCGGATGGCACGATGTGATACATGTGCATACAGTTATAGAAAAACGATTCACGATGAATGCGTGGGAAAAAGGGCGCGGTTGAGGGTTAGCGTAATCCCTAGTGGCCTAGGTGGTTTAACCCAAACCGAAATGCGAAAGCGTGCGATAGGTAAGCGTAATCCCTAGTGGTGCTAGGTGGCGTAAGTCCTAGTAGTTCAAACGATGATTCATATGGAAGAGCCTAGCTAGAACAAGGGTGACAGTCCAAACGATTTCAAGGATAATACGACATGAGGAAGCCCGTACGAGGTACGGCAAAGGACTGAACTTATATACATGGAAAGAAACATATGATTTGAGTAACCTATATATCCGATATTAGGTTGACATGGACCATTACACGACTTTGAGCACGGGACATTCATGGTTAACACATGACGCGGGTAGGGATACTAGTACGAGAGGTGCAGAGCAAATATACATGTTAGGACTAGGAAGAATATACATAATAGATACCGTGGGATGTTAGACGGGGTTGATACCTTGGGGTAATGTACTCGATAGAAATCTGACGATGTGATACCTTGACTTATCATAACACCGCGGTTTATCATGATACCTTGGTTTACCTTGCCACAGTAGTTCAACCGGCTATCCTGGTTTATCTATCTTGTAGTTATCCTTATGTTTACTTTCAGTTTATGCATGTCATGTTACCTTTACCTGTTTTTATACTGGAAGTAGATAGGACTTACTCAGTCTTTTTGACTGACCCGTTTTGTTTCGCCTCTTTTCTTCCGTTCCCCCCCCCCCCCCAGGTTACAGGGAGGAAACAATGCTGTTTAGTTCGGACTTCTTCTGCCTGAAGGTCATCATGGATGGCTTGGACTTCTCTTGGCTATGGCTACTTTACTGTTTTTACTTGGGGAATAATTTATGAAAAGGTTTTTATGCTTCTTTATTATTGCAAGACAGGTTTTGATGTACTCTGATGTAAAAGGCTTTAGACCTTATTTATTCATGTTATGAAAGTTTGATTTTACTTCCGCTATTTATATATGTTCTGTCTTGTGATATTTCTGTGCATGTTTACCAATAATACCCCTCTAAAATTAGTGCATTCCTTTGCGAGTGACCCTAGCGGAGGCTGGGTGTTACAATTTATGCATGTGGATCCCACAACTGGATTCCGTGAACCCGAGCTACAGATTTTAGTCACCATTCCTTAAACCCGGGTTACAGAATATAGTGGGTCCCACATTTTTGTAAATTTAGTACATGCGGCAACACCTGTGCTGATGTTGCCTTAGGATCGAAAATGTGTTGCCTTTGACTCAAAGGCAACGCGGCAAAAGGCAACCCCAAAAAAGTGTTGCCACATATCATTTTTTGCCTGCAGCAACACTATTTGGCACCTACTGCGTCAATTCTCTGGGGTTGGCGTAGGCCATCTATGGCGTAGTGATAACCCCATCGCCAAGACAAGGAGCTATGATCAGATTTATATGTTCAACAGCTATCACTCACATCTGGCCACCCGTTGAAAGCAATACTTCTGGTAATTCAAAAATCTGTGATGGTGTCTGCCAACTTAAGTCATCTCTTTTGGAAGGGCTATTTGTGGCAGTAGTGTTGCTTATAATATTAATATCAGGACTTTGCTGCATGATGGGAATAGACACACCCACAAGATTTGAGGCTCCACAAGAGTCATAATTTGCTCTTCAAGTAAAATGAGTTTCGAACAGAAGGTTGCATTCCATATGATTGATGCCGAATAAATGATGTGCTGGATCTGTTTTCATGCTTGATTATAAATGCATTGTGTAACATTTTTTTTTTCTGTGACAGTCCAAAGTGCATACTTTAAAACAAAATAATGGTTATTATTCTTTTTAAGACAACAACACATATTAGTGAAATTTATATTTTTGCACTAAAAAAAAGAATGATTATGATCATGTAGAAGGCATTCATAGAGTGAAATCTTTAAGTTAATTCACTAGTGGCTTAACTTACAAAATAATTATGGATTAACTTATTAAAGTAAAATGGTGGATTAACTTATTAAAATTGTGTATTAGAATACATTACCTTTGATAAATGGTTCATCTTAAGTGATTTGAAACAAAGCGCTAGAGAGGAGAAGAACAATTGGTATCTAGGGAAGAAAAAACCCTCTTATCATGAAATCTCAAGTATCTAAGCGTGAAATTTGTTGACAATTTCTTGAAAAGTGAACATAATTGAAAGAATAACGTTTAAAGGATAAATAAGGTTTCTATTTAAGAGTTAAACATTGGCTACGTACTACTCAATAGTTAACTTAAAATTTTCAATTTTCACATGTCATTTGCAGTCCCATGGTAATGTTATCGTTCAAGTATCAAGTTTTTATTTCTAAATAGCTTCTTGTAAGAACCCATCAATTCTTACCTTATTAAACTAAACTGCTTGAACTAACCGTTTGCCACCTGGCTCTTCAAATATGAGACCAATTCTTCTGTCCTCATTTCTCCTGTCCCTCCAATCAAATCTCCTATTTTCGCTTTTTTGCATTTAAATCCCTCGACAATTCAGAGATTTAACTGCAAAAAGTGAAAATCAGGGAGCTGTGATTGAATGGTACACGGAAGGACAAGGGAAATGGGGACAGAACAATTGTTGCGTCCACATATATATATTTGCTTCAGCGTAGGACAAAATAGTAATAATTTTACCATAGAGCAAGCTTGACATTAAATTTTTACTTATAATCCTCCCCTAAATAAATAAATAAACCCTAGTTCAAATTTCTTCCACTTCAAGACTTTCAATTTAGAAGCCCAGTGTCATGCAAGCCCGCTTTCTTCTTTCTTCCCCGTCTCAACTTTAGTTTCTCAGTGAACCATCAAAATGTCATGTCGATGTGATAGCAGAAGCACAATCTTCTCTCTCGTCGTCTCTACCAGGTAGAACATGCAATGGAAGCAACCGGCAATGAGGCTCCGCAGTAGGCATCCTTGCCAAAGACGGTGTAGTTTTGATAGGTGAAAAGAAAGTCGTCACGTCAAAGCTTTTGCAAACATCGAAAACAACTAAAAAATGTGCAAAATCAATGACCATTTAGCCTGTGCTGTAACATACATCTCGTCTGAGGCCAACATCCTAACCAGCATAACTCGTATACAGGCCCAAAGATATATACCTTTTTCCCTTACCAAGACCCTATGCCTGTAGAACAGCTAGTGCAGGATCTTTGCGCGACACCAAGAAAGGTACACTCAGTTTTGCGTTGGAGTCGCCTTTCCATTCGTCGCGGCCTGGGGCAAAAGCTACGGGTTGTTGTAGATAATTACCGATATTCATTCATCTTCATTAATTTATCGACCATTGGTGGAGTGGATAATTACCGATATCCATCCGCATCTTTGGATGTTGATGTAGATATTACACTATCCGCATCTAAAAACATCTGTTAACAACCCTACCTATTACTATGCTCACTTTATTCTTTCAAAAATAAAATAAAATAAAAATCACTTAGTATTTTCACATTAATATGCATATATTAGGCCCCAGCTACACTACTGTCAGTTGGGTATAAAACCTAGGAATCAGTAGTGTGTAAAGTAACAAAAAACCTATTGGACAAAAGTTCAATGTTGATTAGTTATATATCTTTCGTGAATCGTCAAAGAGCTTTAAAGGATAACAAGGAACATACAAACCTTATGAACGTAATGGGACGGAAGTGGGGGGGGGGGGGGTGCAAGTGGGGGCGGCGGCCCCCTCCCTCCTTAATTTTAAAATTATATATATAAAAAAAAATTACCCTCTTGGTATAAAAGTAACCATTTTTTAGGTATTTTTATTAGTATTTATGCCATATTTTTGTCTAAAACTTAACAATATGAAACATTATAGGTTGAAATTATGATAAATTCAGGATAAACTGGTATAATTTTTTTTTTTGTGTCCCCTTCGAATCCGCCCTCCGTTGAGCTGATTCCTGGTTCCGTCCCTGGTGAAAATAGGGTATGGTATATATATGTCAACTCTGGATTGATATGAATCCGAACCATGACAGATGAGATATGTCGAATTTAGAAAATTCATAACCATCTTGCTTCTATTTTTAATTTATTTTTATACAACAGTATTTAAATAGTTTTAATCTGTTATGGTAATCAAGCTTCATTTTCTATATAAAACTTCCAGTGCTTCCTGCTACACATCTTGTGAGTTTTAATTTTCTTTTCAGTGCGCATACAAGGTTTTTGATTACATTTTTATAAGGAAATTCTCCAAGATTTTTGCAACTACGTGACATTTCGACTTTATAGCATAGTTTTCATGACCGTGCCGTGGTCCGAAACGTAATGACTGATGGTTTAAGGTTTTGACGGTCGAACCGTCAAAACCGTGAATTTTTTATTTTAAGAAGTTTATACATTTATATACAAGATATAACCAAAAAACCAAAAATCTGAATACAAAATTATAGAGACTGTAGTTGTCAATTATCTCACAAACTTTGCATTAAGAAAACATGGTGAATACACAAAAAAGAGAGTAAAGTAAGGTGCTTAGATAAAATAATATAGTCTGAATACCAAAATAATACAGTCTACATAAACTGCATTACCTCTCATGCATGATCCAAAATAACATAAACTAGTCCAAATCTCATGCGTGATGCAAAATAACAAAAACTACTTCAAATCTCATGAATCATGCAAAATATTGAATAGTATCCAACCCAGTAACACAAAAGATCACATCCTAACATAACATGCTTAGAATCACTTGCACAACATAATCATCCACCTTATCAATCCATCATCCACACCGGTGCTTGCCTACTATTACTGCCACTGCCTTCAACTTCTTGCAACATCGCGGTATATGTCATTACCGGATCAAAGTTAAACGTTTCTACACCATTATTTATTTCTTGAAAACCAGCTTCGCTGCCACTACCATTACCAACATGCACGACCGGATCATCATTATCGACATCCGTTATACTGTCATCGTTATCAACAGCACAAGCATCTACGTCATTCAATGAGACTTCCAAATCATTATTATCTTGTTCAGCATTTGTGATGCGATCAACGTCTAATAAAAAAAATAGAAATTTGAGGTGTTAACAATTTTAGGTACATAAAATGATGTTGTCTGACATGTATAACAACATGCATACAAGGAATTTCAGGTGTTAACAATTTTGTCCAAACTATTATTATTTCAGCATGGATAAATGCAGTTTCTAAATAGGGAGTTTTGGGTATATTTAACATGATAGCATGTGCATGTAATAATATTGAAGTGAACACAGTGCGCTAACTATTGAAGTGGATACAATGAACTTTAAAATTAAATAAACATGGTTACACTACTGAAATGGCAGGCAATAAAAACAGCAACATGGATACAATGCATCAACTAAATACTGAAAACTGAACATGAAATAAACAAGCTTTATAAATGAATAAAAAAATTACCTTCTTCGATATATAATGCATTAACCTCGTCAACTGACAATAGCGGTGGTTCCTCCTCCACCACCCAGGTGCTAGCTTCATCAAACACAGCAAAGCTTATAGGATCATAGTTTCGCCCCATTAATTCACGCCCAAAATATCATTGTGAATTGGACCGCAATAGCATCGCAAATTAATGAATAACAAATAAATGAAAAGAAAAAAAACATGAAAAAAAGTAACTTACTTTTGTCCAAGTCGAAGATTATAATGTACGAAAACTAGATCGTTCAACTTTTGATGCTCCAATCGATTCCTTTTCTTTGAATGGATGTGTTCAAAAATGCTCCAATTCCTTTCACAACCGGATGAGCTACAAGTTTGACTCAACACTCGAATTGCCAACTTCTTTAAATTTGGTGCATTACCCCCATAAATTAACCACCACTCATCTGCATTTAAACTACAATATCAATCACAAGTAAGTATCATAGTTATAATTATTGTTATGACGATGACTGTACAACATAAAAAATGTTTACCCGGAAACATTAGCGTGCGATTAGATATAGCAGAGCTTCTACCAAAATCACCCTCTGAATTTCTATAAAGTTTAATTTCTTTTGTAAGATCTCTAGTCAAATCTATATTCCCATTCGAATATTTCTCAATAACATCTAAAATATAAGAATGGCAAGAGTAATGTTTCTCCATCGTCTCAACATTATACTGATACCCTGGATTGAACCAAAAACCAGTAGAGTGTAGGCTTTTATGCAATTGTCTATCCCAACGGCTATTAATAATATCAATGAATGGCTTTAGTACCTTTTTACTTTTTGCAAATCATTTCATCATATCATCTATAGCATTATGGATTGCAGCATATATATAGCCCATTGCAGGTCTTTCATCACTATCGACGAGTCTAAGAACATGAACAAGTGGTTCAGTGATACTAACAATTAATGAGCATTCTTTCCAAAAGGCCGGATCACATATATGACTAACAAATTGTTTCCCCTTCACATCTTTTGCAAACGATGAAGTTCTCCATTCTCGACTTGTTACCATGGACATAAGTTCATCTTTGTGGTTCAAAATACTTTGTAAAGCAACAAAATTGGTCGCAAACCTGGTCGGAGCAGGACGAAGTAAATTCCTTCCATTTGTAAATCTTCGCATCATAGATAGCACGAAACAATGATTATAGATAAATTTTATTATTTTTGATGCTTGATCTACGGCAAAAGAGGCACGCTCAAGTTTTCCGATATCGCTAAACATCAAATTTAAGCAATGTGCAGCACACGGAGACCATGAAATTGTCGGAAATTCGGCCTCAATTTATCGTCCAGCAGCTACATAGTTTGTTGATTGTCGGTTACTACTTGCACGATATTTTCATCCCCAACAAATAAAATAACTTCTTTGAATAAGCCGAAAAGCATCACAGCGGTTTTAGAAGCATCGGATGCATCAACTGATTTTAAAAATAATATTCCTGTTGTATGATAATAAATAAAAGAATATTATCAAAAGCTTTTGGTGCATATATGAGATTCACAATAAATATGAACTATAAATTAATATACCTTTTGGTGAATAAACCAAAAAATTGATCAAACTTTTGCCATTTTGATCAGACCATCCATCCGACATTAATGTACAACCAGTCTCCTTCCATGAATCACGATGTTTTTTAACCTCTTCGTTTACTTGTTCAACAGAATGCTTCAATAACTTACCACGCAGTAAATGAAGATTTGGTCCTTCGTATCCTTTCCCGTAACTAGCAATGGCGTTAATCATCCGTTGATACAATACAGAATTCACGGCGTTAAAAGGGATAGAAGAATCATAAAACCATTTTGCGACAGCCATATCCACTCTATCCTTTACGGCTTGGCCATGCAATGCACTTTGTATTGTTGGTTGGCATCCGGTAGTGGTTCTACGCATAAAAGTGGGACTCAACAAATTGCTAGAATCATTTGGATGCAAGCTACTAGATTCAAGTCTTTTTATGGAGCTAGATGACAAATCATTTTTTTTCATTTTGAGAAGCACAAACTCTAGCCTTTTTCGCTGCATTCTTTTTTAAAGTTGCAGCATTTTCAATGTTCATCTTCATTGCATGTCTGGCTTCATCCGTCACACGTGGACAAGATGCGCATCCTCCCCCGAATAAACCCGAAATGTGATATTTTAAACGACGAATTCCACCACCTCTAAATACTTTGTTGCAAAACATACACTTTATCTCTGTATGTCCGTTCTTTATCGTTACAGTACAATATTGCCATGCTGGATCAGATTTAGACCTATTTGATGGACGGGCCATACTTTCGGTATTAGGATTGGACGCTCCTTCTGAGATTGGATTTGATGCCATTCTTCAATTATTTAAAACAAAAAACCGTTAAAATGAGCACTGAAAAAATTTGCCAATGAGAATTTGTCTAACTATAAAATGAAAGTGTGAAACCAAAAAACTAGATGCAAATATGCTGATTTGTATAATCTAAACATAAACGCCAATTCTATGTCTTTTGAACACACATTTACTGCTACTTATAAAATTTGGACACACATATGATACTGTTACAAAAGAAATTAAACTTTATTTGCAAGTCTGCCTAATTATTTGGTTCATGGAAGTCTGTTACTGCTATATCTTGCAAGTCTGTTACTGCTAGTTGTTTGGTTCAGGGAAAACTAGTAAGTGGAAAATTTAAGCATAGATATGTTAATTCACTTGCACCATATACAACACAAATTAGCCTAAATATAAACAAATAAGATATCATACCTAACTCAATCGAAATATGGTGTTAGAGGGGTTGCTGAACCCGGAGCTGTAGGCAACAGAAATCGCGGCAGCAAGCAGTTGGAGATGGCGACCGGCAAAGTTGAGGTAAAGAGGAGCGAGCAGCCAAACTTAGATGGCGGCGGCGGCGGCTAGAATTTGTTAGGGTTTAAGCGCCATTTTTTCCACCGAAATAACCTAATTTGAGAAGTGAGAAGTGAGAGACGGAAAGAAATAATAAAAGGTAAAACGGTCGGGCTTTCAATTTTTATCACGGTTCAACCGCGTTTTAGGGTTAAACCAGCGGCTGAAGCTTGTTTGAGGCCCAACCAAGTTCCGGGCCTCCATCACAAATGGCCCGCGGTTCTTCGCAGTTGGACCGCGGCCCGGTCCGGTCATCACAACTAGGCTTTATAGTCTGGTATCTTAGGGTTTCAGTTCTTTAAAAATCTTGCAGTTGTAGGTAATTTTGAGTGCCGATCAAATTGCGAATGAGAGATCCATTTTTGAATGGAATTTAAATCATAAGACTTATTTCACTATTTCAACTTTTCTCTTTTAAATCACCGCTATATTTTAGTATTTGCATCCTTGAGTCAAGGAAACCATTAGTTTCATCTACTGCCGTGAATGGCCTTGTATACTTTAACCTTTCAGTAGTTTTTTTCTTATTTTTATTGAATGACACCTATCTCTAATCAAACTTTCTACTCCTTCAAGCAAAATTATACCAAGATGGTGAACTATTTGCAAGTAATAATGCAAAAACAATATATTTATTAGATCGATATTCTCATATATTTAAGCATTTTGGAATTTCTACTTGGTAAAAGTTTATATTTCTAAGTTGTTTAATATATATGGACGTGATTATTCAGGCTTACTTAGTGACTTATGTAACGTTATATCAGAGCTGCCCTTGTACACGTTATATGTGCTTGCAGTATCAATTTTAAAGAGATTTTATGTGGCTGTTGAGGCTTTAAGATGGCTTATGACTAGTCTACTCACTTAATCTTTCCATTAAGTATATGTTAGGTCTAATTGAGGTTAACTTGGGTTTGTTTAGTTGGATAAATTGTTATGATTTTATGAGTAGTTCCCTTACTGATAGATTAAAATAGAGCTTAATACATTTATGCATTTTTACTTGAGTTTGTTGGAAATTTTATGAATTATTTAAAATATGAAATAAGTTTATGATGGCTCCTATTTGTGAATAGTCCCACATCATTAGATTATAAGAAAGATGCAAGTATTTATACTTGTTTCTAAGAAATCATGTTAGGGCTTTGGGCTTCCAATGCATGCTTTGTTGTGAGGAGGGAGACCATGCATCATGACCACCACACACGCGACCGACTCGACCCGGCTCGGTTCGGGATTGGCCTTGGGCCTTGGCTATGTGGTGTAGACACTTATATTTTTTGGTCCAGAAAAATCTGCATTTTTTCGAACTTTGTTTTTAAATACGAGATTTTTTCTTAACCGACTTTTATGTTGAAGCGAGATATTTATGAGCCGACTTTAATTTGAAGCGGTAAACTTTTGGCTTGGTTTTTTAGCAGATCCTACTTTTCTTCCACTGCCCAGTTCCCTATATATTATCTTCAGTTGTAGACGAGATTAAGATAGAAAAAAACTACTTTTTCTACCTCAGCCATTAAATATATTCATTCAGAAATTTTCGAGCAGTTAAATTCGAAAGTGCAAATCTGCACATATTTGTTGTGCAAAGCAAATCAGTTATTTATTTTGGAGAGGCTGTTTTATCCTAGGGGCGGCGGCGAAAGTACGAACTGGTTTTGCACCACCGACTAGATCGCCGAATCGTCTTCAAGAAAGCGACCTGGTCCGCGACTCAGCCATTGTTTGACAACAAGTTGAAGACGAATTATCAAACAATGGCTTCAACTCAATTCCACATGACGCTGCTTCTGCCTTCCAAATCTGATCTTTCACGAGCTACAAGAAAACGCAAATGATGACAACAGTGAATCGGAGAATCGATCAACGGTACAAAACATAGTACAGCCTCAGAAATACGGGATTTGCGATTTGGTTTCTCCCTCATACTTTTGGCTGAAGCAAACTGAAACTCTCGCCATGGCGGAAACAAGAAATCGAAAGCAGCTAAAGCACAGCCTAATAATCAGCAGCAAAAATGGCGACGTTCACTCATTCAAATTCCCCAAATTGATGGACCTAGACGTAAATTGGGACAAGGATCAATTATGTGATGTCTTGCACTGGATTCGGCAAGGGCTGCGAATTTTAATTGAATTAATTTGGGGTGCTATTCCTCTAATTGGAGAGATCTGGATCGTCTTTAGCTGGCACAGTGGAGGGTTTTTGATTATCTAAGGGACGACTTTGATTTCGCCTTATGTTGGAGGATTGCCTGGCACAAAAGAGAAAGTTCTACCTGAACGAAGTCGAGTTGATGTGCCGGGTTTGAGCACTGACTAATTGCATGCGCGGTTAAAAGGAGCAATGCTTCATCACGAGAGAATATTCAAGCTTCAGATCCGTGAGTTGTATAGTTTATATTGGAAGAGAATGCATCTCATGGCGAAGGTATGCTTATGATATTTACAGTATTTAATTAAAGTTTCATTGCATGAATGTGTAGCTTATTTAGGCTAACATATGTTTTACCCCGTTAGAACATGCAAATGAATATTTCATGACAGAACATAGCGTAAAGAATGCACATGCAGATTTTGATTTTCTGACTTAGATCAAGATTGAGTTCTAAGTAATTATTAAGATTGATAATTAAAAATGCAGAAAATGATATTTTCTATAATTAATTTTTGTTAGTCTCTGGATTTACGTATATTTTTCTGTAAGAAAATACAATTTTTTCAAACATATTGACATTTAAAATAGTAAGCATCCACAACCGGTCAGTAAATAAGAGAATGGAATCTGCAAGGAAACCATAAATGACAGCATCAACCAACCCAAATGAATGATTCCGGACAGTTATTCTATATTACAACTATAGAAAATCAGATCATGTGTCACGAAAGTGTCGGAACAGACCAGACCCTGCACCGTAGGCAAACCTGACTGAGGAGCCTCTAATGGTTATGATTACTGAGATTCACCTTGTTGATGGATCAGAGGGTTGGTGGGTAGACATTGGTGTTTCTCGCCATGTTTGCTATGATCGTGATATATTCACAATATACACGATTGCTGACGATCAGAAAGTGTGTTGTGAGATCCTCGCACCACTTAAGCTGTAGAGACTGGTAATATGAAAATTAAGCATATGATTGAAAATACATTGATTCTTAAAAATGTGATGCATTTGATATGTTTGAAACATTCAAAATTGAAATCAAGCTAATAAGAAAAATTAAGAGACTACATAGTGATAGAGGAACAGAATACGAATCAAAATTCTGGATTTTTTATGTGATATATTTCACATAAGAGAATTGCACCCTAGTCACCTGATATGAATGGTAAAGCTGAAAAAATAGGATCTTTACCGAATTAGTAATTGACATTTTATTAAATTTTGGTGCAGCAAAACATTAGTGGGGGGATATTTTATAGACTGTATGTTATGTTCTGAATAGAATCCCCAAATCTAAGAATAAAATTTCACCTTATGAAATTTTAAAGAATTATAAATCCGATGTGTCATACATTAGAACTTGGGGTTGTCTATCATACGTTCGCATTTCAGACCTTAAGAGAATAAAATTGGCAAATAGAGGATACGAATGTGTATTTATAGGCTATGCTGTTAATAGCAAAGCACACAGAATTTATGATCTAAATTCACATAGTATAATTTGAATCAAATGATGTCATTTTTTATGAAACGAAATTTCCTTTAAAATTAAGGAATAGTGGGGGCACATCAAGTATGCCTATTAAAATAGAACTTAATAAAAGTTATGAAACTGAACCTAGAAGAAGTAAAACTTAATAAAAGCTCTGAAACTGAACCTAGAAGAAGTAAAAGAGCAAGAACCGTAAAAGATTTTGGTTCATATTTTTGTGCTTTTACTATAGAGGAGGATCCCTTTAAACCTCCAAGAGGCCTTATCTTCTTTAGATGCCGGTTTTTTGGCAAGAGGCTATAAATGATGAGATGGATTCTCTGAAATCCAATAAGACTTGGCATTTGATAGATTTACCTCCTGGTTGTAAATCTATTGGCTGTATATGAGTACTTAAAAAGAAATTAAAACCTGATAGCACTATTGATAAATATAAAGTAAGACTAGTAGCTAAAGAATTTAAACAAAAAGAAAAAATATATAATTCTTTGACACTTTTCACCTGTAACTAGAATTACATCCATTCGGATATTAATCTCACCTGCCTCTATTCATATTTTATTAATACACCAAATGGATGTGAAAACCACATTTTTGAACGGTGAATTAGACGAAGAAATTTATATGGATCAACCTGAAGGATTTGTAGTACATGGTTAAGAACATAAAGTATGCAAATTAGATAAATCATTATATGGTTTAAAACAAGCACCTAAACAATGGCATGAAAAATTTGACAACTTCAATCATTTCACATGGTTTTAAAGTTAATGAAAGTGACAAATGCATTTAGTACAAATCTGAGAAGACATTTGCACTATTATATTCCTTTATGTAGATGACCTACTCTTTTTGGGTCAAACATTCATGCCATAAATTCAGTCAAATCCTTATTAAGTGCCAATTTTGATATGAAAGATCTAGGTGAGGCGAGTGTAATCCTTGGTATTAAAATTACTAGGTCAGAAAAGAGACTTTCTTTGGATCAGTCTCATTACATTGAGAAGATACTAAAGTAATACAATTACTTTGACTGTAAACCTGCGAATACACCATATGATCACAGTGTAAAGTTATTTAAGAACACTGGTGAAGGTGTAAGACAGTCTGATTATGCGAGCATCATTGGCAGCCTTCGATATGCCACTGATTGCATTAGATCCAACATTGCCGATGTGTTGGGATATTATGCAGGTTTATCAGTAGATCTAGTATAGAGTATTAACATGCTAATGAGAGGGTTATGAGATACCTGTAATAAACTATGAACCTTGGATTACATTATGAAAAGTTTTCAGCTGTACTTGAAGGATACTCTGATATAGACTGAAATACTTTATCTGATGATTCTAAAGGACCAGTTGCTATATATATTAAGCATCGCTGAAGAAGATGTCTCTTGGAAACCCAAGAAACAGACTATTTCGACTCAGTCTCCTATAGAGACTGAGATAAAAGCACTAGCTACAGCTAGTTAAGAAGAAGAGAACTAAAGAAATCTACTGTTTGAGATCCCTATAAAGGAAAAATAGACACCAGTGGTGTAATCGATTGTGATAGTTCCGCGACTATTGCAAAAAGTATAGAACCATTATAACAACGGTGGAAAACGACGTCGTAAGCACAATACTGTAAAAGAAGTGTAATGATCCGTATTCTACACGTCATGGGATCGTAGAATATTTATTTCCTTCCCATGTGAAGTCGTATGGTCATGTAACTTTGGGAAACATCTATTAGAGTCATTTCCCATGCTTATGATTTTTGTCGATTTTTAAATGACCATTTTGCCCCTAGTTGGTATTGTTTTGGCCATAACTTTTGATTGGAAAGGAATTTTGACCTGAAACCACTTCCATTAGATTCGTTTGATGGTTTACCTTTCCGTAGAGTGGTCACATTAGCCAAACGGACTTACCGTTTGGGAGATATGGCTGAAACAAGGTTTGGAGGGTAAAAAAACTACTTAACCGGGCCAAATCGGGTGATTAGTGAGTAGGCCCATAACCCATTTCGGGATTAGGGTTATGGGAGGGCTGAAATGAGATGGAGAATCATTCCATTTCAGTTTTCTAGCCTCCACTTATCACCAAGGATCCCTAAAAATGGCCTCTAACCTCTAAATCACCTCCAAATCATCTTTTGGTCAAGGATTTGGCTTAGCAACCCCTAATCAAGGAAGATCTTCACCAAATCAACATAGGAGCTGCTGTTGGCATTGAGATTCACATCAAATCAGAGAATCATTTCAGATTTTAGTTTATTTTGTGGCTAAGGTGAGTGATTTGCATAGTTTTACACTAATTATGGCTAATTAGGGGTGATTAGTGCTAATTAGCGAATTTAAGCATGATAAAATTGGGGGAAAATGTTCATAAATTCCTAAATGATGTTTTAGACCTCTGATATGAATTTGGGTTAATTTGGTTAAGTTTTGCTAATCCTATCATTAGTTTCACCTAAACATGCTTAAGGGGAAATATGGGATTTTGGGTATGTTTGATCCATTTTAACCTATGATATTGATGTGAATGATGTTTGTGGTTGGTTATGCATGTTGCTATGACTGTATGAAATGCTTTGTGATTGATTTCAATAGTTAGAATGGTCGAAAACGTCATCGAATGGCGTAAACCATTGCTGGAACAGTTTCAGAAAACAGTGCAGGGTTCGGATCGGATCAGATAAGGGGGCTCGGATCGGGTATGTGGAACTGAGCAAAGAATCTGATCGGATCGGAACCCAACACTTGGGAAAAGTGGCAAAAAGGAAGGCCACGCTAGCTGAACTGGGATCGGATCGGATAGAGGAAAACGGATCGGATCGAGAAGGACGGATCGGATCGAAGAGGACGGATCGGATCGGAAACACAAAGGCGAATCAGAGCAGGAGCACGAAAGCGGATCAGATAGGAGCATATGAAGGGGAGCATGAAGACGGATCGAAAGCATGAACCAAGAAGGGCCCGACCCGACCCAAAAGGAAGCACCAACCCGACCCGAAGAAGAAGAAGCAGCTGACTCGAACCCAGAGGAATGCCGACCCGAACCGCATCAGAAGGGGGCCCCGGCCCGAACGGATAAAGAACACCGACCCGAACCGATGACCTGAGGAAGAACCCGACCCGACCCAGTATTGACCAATAACCCGAGATGCAAAGGTAGTCCAATAGGGAAAGTTAGAGCTCAGGATCCCGGAACCAGTTAGGAACCAACGAGTTCACTTCATGGTTGGACTTTGCTGCGGGACGTGTGCTAAGGAGTTGTCGACGTTCATAACTTCGATTCACCACTAAAAGGAATGATGGGCTATTTATCAGTGCAGTAGGGTCATTACGACCTGAGGGGCAAGGTGATGGTAGCAAGACTACGTTATCAGTGCAGTAGGGTCATTATGACCTGAGGGGCAAGGTGATGCGTAGTAAGACTATGAGCCAGCGCAGATGGGGTGAATAACTCCATGGGGCAAGTGGACATAGTAAGGATTGGTAAGGCTATGAGCCAGCGCATATGGGGTGAATAACTCCATGGGGCAAGTGGACATAGCGAGGAATTTGTGGCTACGTTATCAGTGCAGTGAAGCCATTTATGACTTCATGGGGCAAAGTGATCGTAGCAAGGAATGTTGGGTGATCGAAGTGGTGAATGTTGTATGCTTTATGCACCGAGTGAGAGATGCGAGGATGGATGTTATGCTTGACTGTTTGCCATCATTATGACATGCACACCTCCCCCACCTCCGTATCTTTATACCGTTTGATATGATACCTTAGAGTGTTGTACAGTATGTAGTGCTAACTCTTTGGTTGCAGGTCCAGGTTCAGGTAGGTTTTAGTCTACCTGTTATTGTTCACTTTAGATGCTTATCGCTCATACCAGGCTTTATGTCTGACCCAGAATTTTATGTCTCCTCTTATTACTCTGGGTGCTCACACGAGCAGACTAGAGACAGGTTAGCTGGTGATGTGCGAGTAGCTGATTCGGAGGCGGGCAGGAGGCTTCCACGTATGATATATATATACACATTCTCCATGTGTCGTTGATGGTCGCTACTTGGGCATTAGTAGTGTACCTCGCTTATCTTACTTTGCTTTGAGACAGTTTGAAAGTTGTAATAAGCTGTGTTCTGAATTTCCGCTGCTATGATGTTTAGTTCTGATTTTCAGCTTATGCACTGTCTCTCCTGTTTTATGTCAAGTATATTATTATTATATTTTGTTCTATGCGCTGTGAGACATTCTACAGGTTCTTTGTATGTTCATTTCCTTCTTCCTTTTTCCTTTTTGACGACCCGTTCCGTGCTAACTGGACATGTGTACAACGCACTTTTGGAGTAAATGTTGGTTGGTGCGGGCGGGCCGTCACACTTGGTATCAGAGCTCTAGGTTGCGTAGTTAACCTAGGGAAAGACACTAGGGAGAGATAGTACATATATGAGAGCGCGTATTTGTGATTACTTTGGTTTTCAAAAGCTATGTATGTATATACTATTAGTAGCATAAAGATGAAGTCGCACTGCACTAGCACCACTATGGGGTCGTTAATCGTTTCCCTTTTTACAGATTAACGATGAGCCGAGAGACGAGGGGTGCTGGTAGAGGGACCAACCAAGGGAATGTCGCTGACATGAGGGCTATGTTTACTAACCTCATGAGAGACATGCTTAGAGAAGTGCAAGGGGCAATTCCCAATCCCGGAGTTGGTGTTGGCCCAGTAGTGCAGGCGCCTAGGGTCGATTTCGCCAAGTTGTGCAAGGATTACACTAATCTTGGTGGGAAGCCGTTCCACGGGACGGAGTCGGCCACGGATGTTCAGGACTGGATGGATAGCTGTGACCGTATCTTTGACGACTTGGGTCTCGAGGATGCGATGAAGAGAAGGCTAGCGTCTCGTCAGCTGCAAGGGCGAACGATGAATTGGTGGAATGCTATCAGAACAGCTATTCCAGAGGATCAAGTTACTTGGGATCAGTTCAAGGCTCGCTTTAGCGAGAAGTTTATCCCAGCTGCCCAGAAATCGGTGTTGTTTAAGAGGTTCTTGGAACTCAAGCAGAACGGAAGGGCAGTTTCTGATTATATTGCTGAGTTCGACACTTTGTCGAAGTATGGACTGTCTCTTATCGATACTCGTGAGAAGAAGAATGAGAAGTTCATTACTGGTCTGGATGGGTACTTGGGGGAGAGGCTCATTAACCGCATCGATGAGACTTTTGAATCGATCGTGGGGAAAGCTTTGAGATCAGAGAGCCTTTACCCTAAGTCAAAGACTGAGGCTGCATCTGCAGAAGGGCCGAAGCCGCAAGCAGGCGGTGGAGGCAAGAATAATTCTCAGAATAAGAGGAAGCAGGACCAATCTAAGGGTGGCCAGAAAAAGAGCAAGAAGGATGTTGAGTGCTTCAGCTGTGGAAAGAAGGGCCATTATGCTAAAGATTGTCGGGCCAAGCCAGCGGATAAGAAGTGCTTCAACTGTGGTCAAGTGGGACATTTCAAGGACAAGTTTCCGCAACCTCTTAAGGAGAAGCAGATTGTGAAAGCATATGCTATTGATGCTGTTCCTTCTTCGTCGAATGCCCCAACTGCGGCGGAGAAAGGAAAGAATGTTGTTATTCAAGGTATGCTTTCTATTTATGATATACCAGTTCATGTTTTGTTTGATACTGGGGCTTCCCGTTCCTTCATATCTAGTGACCTGGTAGATAGTTTGGGACTGGAACCCGAGATAGTCGATAGACCATTGATTGTGACGAACCCGATTGGTGGTTCGACTAGCCTTAGTATGATTTGCAGGAATTTGGTCTTATCGAGTCATGGATGTATGTTTGTATGTGATTGTTTTGTTTTGGGCTTTACTGGGTATGGCATTATATTGGGAGTCGATTGGCTCCAAAGATACGGGGTGGTGGTAGACTATGAGGGCTTTTTGGTGACAGTGAGGGCGGATGATGGGCAGAGGGTAGTGTTTGGTAGTCTACCTAGTGATGGGGTTATGGCTAGTTTTGTAAATTCCCTCGACATCCCGCAGGATGAGTTGTCAGATGTGCCCGTGGTTGGCCAGTATCCGGACGTCTTCGAGGAGGTGACCGGGCTTCCACCACACCGAGAGATTGAGTTCCGTATTGATTTAGTGAAAGATGCCAGACCTATAGTGATGCCACTTCGTCGTATGGCACCAAGGGAGCAGCGAGAGCTCGGGGTGCAAGTCAGCAATCTTTTGAAGAAGGGATTTATTAGAAGGAGTGTCTCCGAGTGGGGAGCACCAGTTGTGTTTGCCACTAAGGCAGATGGTTCCCTTCGTTTGTGTGTGGACTATCGCGAGTTGAATAAGGTAACGAGGAAGAATAAGTATCCTCTACCACGGATAGATGATTTGTTTGATCAACTGGAAGGAGCAAGAGTGTTCTCCCGGTTGGACCTCGCGACAGGATTTCATCAGCTTCGAGTAGCGGATGAGAGTGTTCCGAAAACGGCATTTAGGACGCCGTCTGGATTTTATGAGTGGTTGGTCATGCCGTTTGGGTTGACCAATGCACCAGCCTATTTCGTGGATCTTATGAATCGAGTATTCAGAGATCAGTTGAATAAGTTTGTTCTTGTGTTCGTGGATGATATCCTTGTTTACTCAAGGACAGAGGAGGAACACAAGGGACACTTGAGGATAGTGATGGAGGTGTTGAGGAAACACAAATTGAAAGCCAAATTCTCTAAATGTCATTTTTGGAGAAGGGAAGTGAGATTCTTGGGTCATGTTGTTTCCGAGAATGGTATTGCCGTGGACCCTGCGAAGGTGGCTACGGTACAGGATTGGCTTACAACCAAGAATGCTACAGATGTAAGAAGTTTCTTGGGACTAGCTGGATATTGTCGTAAGTTTATCCAGGATTTCTCCAAGATAGCAACACCGTTGACTCAGTTGACTAAGAAGAAGCAGTCCTTCGTCTGGGACGGAGTGTGTGAGGATGCCTTCAAGAGTCTAAAAGAGAGGTTGACGCGTGCGCCAGTGTTAGTCATTCCTAAAGAGAATGAAGAGATGACGGTATATACAAATGCTTGTGGTACCGGACTGGGTGCAGTATTAATGCAAGGAGGTAGGGTTGTAGCTTATGCTAGTCGACAGCTAAAGCCGCATGAGAAGAAGTATCCTACCCATGATTTGGAATTGGCAGCGATTGTATTTGCGCTGAAGATGTGGAGACACTATCTCTTGGGAGAAAGATTCGAGTTGTTTACCGATCATAAATCGTTAAAGTATCTCTTCTCTCAGAAAGATCTGAATCTCCGTCAGTAGAGATGGTTAGAGTTCTTGGCTTCGTATGATTTTGATAACGCATATACACCTGGGAAAGGTAATGCGGTAGCCGATGCCTTGAGTAGGAGACATGCCAGCTTAGGGGCAATGTTTCTTGAATGGAAGCAACTGGAGTATATCGCGGGATTTGATTTCAGACCAAAGTGCGAATTGGATCTAGTTATGCTAGCTAGTTTGACGATCAGACCCACTTTGATAGAGCGGATTGGTTCTAGCCAGAGGGACGATCCTAATCTATTAGAAATCATCTCCAAGTTAGAGATGGGTATTGATGAGGAGATGAATGTGTATGGGCTTGATCGAGATGGATGGCTTCGAAAGAATGGAAGACTAGTTGTGCCCAATGTGAATGGTTTGAGAGATGAAGTGCTTAGAGAATGTCATCACTCAAAACTGACTATACATCCCGGTGGTAATAAGATGTATCGAGACATGAGACAGACTTACTACTGGGAAGGGATGAAAAGAGACGTTGGGAAGTTTATATCCAAATGCATGAATTGCCAGCTAGTTAAAGCCGAGCAAAAGAAGCCTAGTGGGTTGTTGCAACCATTAGAAATTCCTGAATGGAAATGGGAGCAAGTCTCGATGGATTTCATCGATGGCCTACCAAGGACTAAATCGGGATATGATAGCATTTGGGTAATTGTGGATCGATTGACTAAAAGCGCAAGATTTATACCAGTCAAATCGACCAGGACGGCAGCCAAGTTGGCAGAATTGTATATGAAGTGGGTAGTGAGATTTCATGGAATACCCAAAAGCATTGTGAGTGACCGAGACCCGTTGTTCACTAGTGGGTTTTGGAAGAGCTTGCAAGAGGCTCTAGGGTCAGGATTACATCTCAGTACCGCATATCATCCTCAGACCGACGGTCAGACGGAGAGGGTGAATCGCATATCGGAAGATCTCTTGAGAGCGTGTATACTGGATTTTGGTTGATCATGGGATGACCATTTGCATCTAGTAGAGTTTGCATATAATAATAGCTACCAATCCAGTATCGGTATGGCTCCATATGAAGCTTTGTACGGAAGACCGTGCAACTCACCATCATGTTGGATAGAGACTGGCGAGAAGTTTGTGCTTGGACCAGATGTGGTGAGGGAAACTTCAGATAAGATTAGGATCATTCAGCAACGAATGAAAGCTGCTCAAGATAGGCAGAAAAGCTATGCCGGTAAGAGGAGAAGAGACTTGAAATTCTCCATTGGTGACTTGGTGTTTGTAAAGATCTCTCCGTTGAAGAGCGTGATTCGATTTGGCAGAAGGGGCAAGTTGGCACCAAGATTTGTTGGCCCATTCCCTGTTCTTGAACTAGTCGGGAATTTGGCATATAGATTTGGCTTACCAGAGAAAATGGCGGGAGTTCACATTGTATTTCATGTTTCCCAACTAAGGAAGTTCGTTCACGACTCAGATGTGACTATTTCACCTGATCAGTTAGAGGACTTCGAAGTAGAACCCGAGGCGGTTGGGAACCGCAAGCCGATTCGTATTGTGGGGTACGATACGAAGCAACTTCGAAGGAAGTCGGTGAAGCTAGTCAAGGTTCAGTGGGGCGAGAACGAGAATGATTGTACTTGGGAGACAGAGGAGAGCATTAGGAAGATGCATCCAGAACTCTTTGCCTGGTAAGATTTACTTTGCAATTTAGTTTTCCGCATGCTAGGATAGACTTGCTTTGCTTGTTTGCATGTTTGATTGTTGTTTTATGATTGATAGGCATGTGGGAACCTTTGTGTATGTTTGGATTAGGGAATTTTGGGGGCGAAATTTCTTAAGGGGGGGAGAGTGTAATGACCCGTATTCTACACGTCATGGGATCGTAGAATATTTATTTCCTTCCCATGTGAAGTCGTATGGTCATGTAACTTTGGGAAACATCTATTAGAGTCATTTCCCATGCTTATGATTTTTGTCGATTTTTAAATGACCATTTTGCCCCTAGTTGGTACTGTTTTGGCCATAACTTTTGATTGGAAAGGAATTTTGACCTGAAACCACTTCCATTAGATTCGTTTGATGGTTTACCTTTCCGTAGAGTGGTCACATTAGCCAAACGGACTTACCGTTTGTGAGATATGGCTGAAACAAGGTTTGGAGGGTGAAAAAACTGCTTAACCGGGCCAAATCGGGTGATTAGTGAGCAGGCCCATAACCCATTTCGGGATTAGGGTTATGGGAGGGCTGAAATGAGATGGAGAATCATTCCATTTCAGTTTTCTAGCCTCCACTTATCACCAAGGATCCCTAAAAATGGCCTCTAACCTCTAAATCACCTCCAAATCATCTTCATGTCAAGGATTTGGCTTAGCAACCCCTAATCCAGGAAGATCTTCACCAAATCAACATAGGAGCTGCTGTTGGCATTGAGATTCACATCAAATCAGAGAATCATTTCAGATTTTAGTTTATTTTGTGGCTAAGGTGAGTGATTTGCATAGTTTTACACTAATTATGGCTAATTAGGGGTGATTAGTGCTAATTAGCGAATTTAAGCATGATAAAATTGGGGAAAAATGTTCATAAATTCCTAAATGATGTTTTAGACCTCTGATATGAATTTGGGTTAATTTGGTTAAGTGTTGCTAATCCTATCATTAGTTTCACCTAAACATGCTTAAGGGGAAATATGGGATTTTGGGTATGTTTGATCCATTTTAACCTATGATATTGATGTGAATGATGTTTGTGGTTGGTTATGCATGTTGCTATGACTGTATGAAATGCTTTGTGATTGATTTCAATAGTTAGAATGGTCGAAAACGTCGTCGAATGGCGTAAACCCTTGCTGGAACAGTTTCAGAAAACAGTGCAGGGTTCGGATCGGATCGGATAAGGGGGCTCGGATCGGATATGTGGAACTGAGCAAAGAATCTGATCGGATCGGAACCCAACACTTGGGAAAAGTGGCAAAAAGGAAGGCCACGCTAGCTGAACTAGGATCGGATCGGATAGAGGAAAATGGATCGGATCGAGAAGGACGGATCGGATCGAAGAGGACGGATCGGATCGGAAACACAAAGGCGAATCAGAGCAGGAGCACGAAAGCGGATCGGATAGGAGAATATGAAGGGGAGCATGAAGACGGATCGAAAGCACGAACCAAGAAGGACCCGACCCGAAAGGAAGCACCGACCCGACCCGAAGAAGAAGAAGCAGCTGACTCGAACCCAGAGGAATGCCGACCCGAACCGCATCAGAAGGGGGACCCGACCCGAACGGATAAAGAACACCGACCCGAACCGATGACCTGAGGAAGAACCCGACCCGACCCAGTATTGACCAATAACCCGAGATGCAAAGGTAGTCCAATAGGGGAAGTTAGAGCTCAGGATCCCGGAACCAGTTGGGAACCAACGAGTTCACTTCATGGTTGGACTTTGCTGCGGGACGTGTGCTAAGGAGTTGTCGACGTTCATAACTTCGATTCACCACTAAAAGGAATGATGGGCTACTTATCGGTGCAGTAGGGTCATTACGACCTGAGGGGCAAGGTGATGGTAGCAAGACTACGTTATCAGTGCAGTAGGGTCATTATGACCTGAGGGGCAAGGTGATGCGTAGTAAGACTATGAGCCAGCGCAGATGGGGTGAATAACTCCATGGGGCAAGTGGACATAGTAAGGATTGGTAAGGCTATGAGCCAGCGCAGATGGGGTGAATAACTCCATGGGGCAAGTGGGCCTAGCGAGGAATTTGTGGCTACGTTATCAGTGCAGTGAAGCCATTTATGACTTCATGGGGCAAAGTGATCGTAGCAAGGAATGTTGGGTGATCGAAGTGGTGAATGTTGTATGCTTTATGCACCGAGTGAGAGATGCGAGGATGGATGCTATGCTTGACTGTTTGCCATCATTATGACATGCACACCTCCCCCACCTCCGTATCTTTATACCGTTTGATATGATACCTTAGAGTGTTGTACAGTATGTAGTGCTAACTCTTTGGTTGCAGGTCCAGGTTCAGGTAGGTTTTAGTTTACCTGTTATTGTTCACTTTAGATGCTTATCGCTCATACCAGGCTTTATGTCTGACCCAGAGTTTTATGTCTCCTCTTATTACTCTGGGTGCTCACACGAGTAGACTAGAGACAGGTTAGCTGGTGATGTGCGAGTAGCTGATTCGGAGGCGGGCAGGAGGCTTCCACGTATGATATATATATATACACATTCTCCCTATGTCGTTGATGGTCGCTACTTGGGCATTAGTAGTGTACCTCGCTTATCTTACTTTGCTTTGAGACAGTTTGAAAGTTGTAATAAGCTGTGTTCTGAATTTCCACTGCTATGATGTTTAGTTCTGATTTTCAGCTTATGCACTGTCTCTCCTGTTTTATGTCAAGTATATTATTATTATATTTTGTTCTATGCGCTGTGAGACATTCTACAGGTTCTTTGTATGTTCATTTCCTTCTTCCTTTTTCCCTTCTGACGACCCGTTCCGTGCTAACTGGACATGTGTACAGCGCACTTTTGGAGTAAATGTCGGTTGGTGCGGGCGGGCCGTCACATATATAGTGATGAAAAATTTGACGACTATTGAAAGAAAAACAGAACCGATATTACAACGGTAAGAAATGACAGTCGTTTGCACAGTATTGTTAGAGAACATCACATATAAGGTGATGATAATTTGGCAGAACCTTTGACGAAAGGACTGTCCAGAAAGAAAGTCCTTAATAATTCTAAAAGAATGGGACTATTGCCCTGTGATTGTGGAATCATGCACAATGGTAACCCGACCTAAATGACTGGAGATCCCAAGAACTAGGTTCAATGGGTAAAAACAAGTTGTGTAGTGATAGTAGATGAACATGCTAAATTTTAGATTAAGAGGCATATATTCCTGAAGTGATTAGTGGATGAGTTAATAAAACTCTTAATGAGATCTATACTCTATTTGGAGTGGAGTACCTACCTTCAGGAGTGCTCTTGATAGACTCACCTTTGTGAATGTGGAAATGTGGCTGTTTCCTAGGAAGTTTTGGGCAAAACTTCTAGAGCGTTCACTAAACTGGGATAGACGTGCATGGCCATAAACGCACGGGCTTATTTGATTGCACTATAGAAAAGATTGTGTGTGGTTTGATGTCAGGAATAGAGTTCAAGACTACGTGTTACTCTAGTAAAAACTGAATCTTATTCACTACGCAAAGGTTCAAGTCGGATGACACCTTTGTTTATGCACAGTCTTATGTTTTAAGAAACTGCTCGATAATATTTTAAAAAATTCAAGTGGGGGATTGTTGGAAATTTTATGAATTATTTAAAATATGAAATAAGTTTATGATGGCTCCTATTTGTGAATAGTCCCACATCATGGGATTATAAGAAAGATGCAAGTATTTATACTTGTTTCTAAGAAATCATGTTGGGGCCTTGGGCTCCCAATGCATGCTTTGTTGTGAGGAGGGGGACCATGCATCATGACCACCACACGCGTATGCGCGACCGACCGACCAACTCGACTCGACTCGACCCGGCCCGGCCCGACTCGGTTCGGTTCGGAATTGGCCTTGGGCCTTGGCTATGCGGTGTAGACACTTATATTTTTTGGTCCAGAAAAATCTGCATTTTTTCGAACTGTGTTTTTAAATACGAGATTTTTTCTGAACCGACTTTTATGTTGAAGCGAGATATTTATGAGCCGACTTTAATTTGAAGCGGTAAACTTTTGACTTGGTTTTTTAGCAGATCCTACTTTTCTTCCACTGCCCAGTTCCCTATATATTATCTTCAGTTGTAGACGAGATTAAGATAGAAAAATTCTACTTTTTCTACCTCCGCCATTAAATATATTCTTTCAGAAATTTTTGAGCAGTTAAATTCGAAAGTGCAAATCTACACTGATTTGTTGTGCAAAGCAAATCGGTTATTTATTTTAGAGAGGTTGTTTTATTCTAGGGGCGGCGGCGAAAGTACGAAGTGGTTTTGCACCACCGACCAGATCGTCGAATCGTCTTCAAGAAAGCGACCTGGTCCGCGACTCAGCCATTGTTTGACAACAGAGTTTAATTGGCACATACTAAATTTCGTTTGATACCCATGCAGATCATTTCTTTATTACCATCTTTGTGTTTAGACTTGAGTTATTTTTATTACATGCGTTTAACTCTATGTTGGTAGTCTTATCAAGTAAAGGAGTATTATGATGATTTTATCTACATTACCTGTTTATCCTTGCTTTTCCGGTTTTGATACAATGCTATAAAGATCCAATTGAGAAGGGTGAACTTGATGATAATGCTGATGTGAAGTAATTGTTTGAAAACAAAAAAATGTAATTATTATGTTGATTTTATCTACATTACTTCTTTATCCTTACTTTTCCAGTTTTGATATGAACTCATAAAGATCCATCTTAGAAGGATGAACTTAATGCATGGTGCTGATGTGAAGAAAATTGTTTTAAAAAAACCAAGTGCTGCTTTCAGTGCACGAACCAAGGCAAGTCTATGCATGTTATTTATATGGATACCTTATAATTATTGATATTAATGTTCAGGTAAAAACATTAATTACCCTACCATGCTTTAAAAATAATCGGTAATGTGTGTTACTTCGGAAATTTATACCTATATATATTTATTTGAAATAAATATATATACACGTTAAAGGAAGAAAACAAACTGTAATAACCAGAGGTACGAGTTTCAGTGGAGAAAAAACGCTCTGAGCTCTGCAGCCATGTCTACCCCGAAATCATTTCTGAATCCAATTTTCGACAATAACCCTAATCAGATAGGGGGTTCATTCTCTACTCCCCCACTTTCCTCTTATCCTTCTGCTAGTCTCCCCCATTCTTCCCCAGATTTCTTGGTAGATGAGGATGGTTTTACCATGGTTCAAAATCGTAAAAAAGGTGCAAAACCTAAATCAAACCCAATTGCTTCAGCTCATTTTCAAAAGGGAGCTGGAAAATCCAGCGAGTACCCATTCAAGAATAAACAGAAGCCTTATCCTGCTTCTAACGGTTCAAGATCTCAGCCCAGAAATGTATTCAAAAGAGCTCAAGAACCTAATCATACCACAAAGATCAATATGCCAGCAGATACAAAGGCTTCCTCGTGGGTTGAGATGGTCAAACAAGACGATCAAAGGTCAGATTTCGACCTGAGTTATATTTCACCAATGGAAATGCTCAATGAGGAGAAGATCGTCATAGTTGACAAAGAGACTAGCATGCGAACAGAGGGGAAATGGGGGCTATCAATTGTTTCTTACGTTTTTGGTAAGCGGCCTCCCTATGATCACTTTAGAGCTTTTATGTTACGTACTTGGAACCTAATAGGATCCTTCGAGATTTTCATTTGCGAAAACGGGTTTTTTATTATTCGATTTACAAACACTGAGGACTGTGAAAAGCTTTTGAAGGGAGGGACATACTTCATAAATGGAAAACTAATTATTCTTAAGAAGTGAACTAAGAAATTAATTCTTGATCGAGATTTACTGAGCACCATACCCGTATGGATCAGGCTCTCAAAGTTAAATTTAAGACTCCGGGACAAAGAGGTTTTTAGTGCAATCACAAGTTTAATAGGGATTCCCCTTAGAATGGATGAGCAAACAGCGAAAGAATCTCGCTTGAGTTATGTTCGCTTGCTTGTTGACATTAGTGCGGATGCAGAGTTGCCCAATGAGGCATCCATATATATGTACGATGAGGAAACCATTACCCAACAAATTACATATGAATTGATTCCAGATAGGTGTAAGATTTGTAAATGCTTTGGGCATGCTCTAGAAAATTGCTTTCGCAATAACGAATTGAGCGAAAACCTTAGAGAAGTTACAAATCTTGACAACCCAGTTTCTGAGAACAATTTGCATGTTATAACTCCAAATATCCCCATTCCTGCTCATATATCGATAACCTCTAATGTAGAAGCAATGAATATTGTCTCTTCTACTAACTCCATTTCTGAAATAAGTAACTCTAATTTAAAGTCATCTCAGCATATGCAGGGGCTTGCAAGTTTTCCTAATAACTTGCAAACCGATGTTGTTTAAAATAAACCTAAGAATGGCATCATCGATGCAACCTCAAGTATGTTAGAACAACCGACTGCAGATAATGAAAATTACAACACAGAGGGGATCTCAACATCATATGTCATTGAGTCCACCCCTCAAAGGAGGACCCAAGTTTAGTTACAAAATTAACAAATATCAAAATGAAAGAGAAAGAAATTGACCGCGCTAGTCTTCTGTCTGCTGATCCAATCTACACTAATGCCTCTTTGCTAGCAGCAGGAATTGCTCCTTCTAAATCAAACAGCAATGCTGTGTCTCAATAATTGAGGTTATTTATATTTAAACAACCAAATGGAAAATTTAGGTGATAACGAGTAGGTGGTTACAGGAATCTATGCAGAATATATCGTATCATATATGCAGCACATAAGGTCATCCAATTTATAAAATCAGCGCAGAAGCGAATACATATAAAAAACAGTGACATAAATAGGAAGTAGATACCTCAAATTGTACCAATTAGAACTTGTGAAATGGATGAAAGCCATTGCTCCATTTCCATAACTCAATTTTAAGCATTTTCTCGTTAGCTTTGGGAAATTTGAAGAATATTTTGTCATTTGGTACAAAATATCCCTGGTACCGCTGGCCGCAGAAATTTGAAAATAATGAAAATCAGCGTTGGGCTTATTCCTGTATTTTCCACTCCAATAATTAAAGGCCTTTTGCTGCAATCATTTACCATTTCTAAAATTTCATTTTTAGTATGCAATTTATTCAATTCTATTTGAGCAATTTTCTATATCCATTTATATGCATTCATTTCTACAAAAAAAAAAGAAGGAGGAGGGGTAGGTTTTTTCAAAATATACAATTTTAATAGCTAGTATTTAAAGAAAAAAGGTCACATGTTTTCGCAATTGTTTGCGCAAATTTTGCAGTAATTTGTGTAAAATACAATGTTTAGCCCCTTTTTTAAAGAAAATTGAGTGACCCTCATAAGAAGAAAAACATTCATGTCATTTTATTAAAACACTTCGATAAAAACTATTTAAGTCTAACAGATAGCAAATCACCCTCAAACGGATAGAGGGGAAAAAAGAAGCAAAAAAGGCCTCCGAAAGCATAAGTATCTAAGGTTCATAATAATAATACTGACAAATAAAAAGAAAATAAATGTGTATCTATCACTACAAGAAAAATCGAGATTAGCGACAGATTTTTAGCAGCGGAAAATTTCGTCGCTAATTAGCGGCGGATTTCCGTCGGCTTTGTAAGAGAAAATATTTTGGATTTTATATGTCATCTTATTATAAATTATTACCGTCGAATACTAATTCTGTCGCTAAATCAATGGAAATTGCAGCTCTTTACCGTCATATAATATTTGACGCTAAATTCCGTTGCTAATAGAGTCGGATTACCGTCGACTTAATTTTGAAGCTATTTTCCTGCAGTTTTCAAAGGGATTTGAAACGAACTTTTTTATTTTTTATTTATTAAATGTTTTAAATTTATGTTATTACTTAGTAATTAATTAGTAAATTTAAATTTTAAATAATTAATGTTAATAATACATTAGTAATTAATAATAAATAATGACTATTAGAAGTAAATAAAATTCAATAGTTAATGTTGATTAATTTTTTTTTGAAAATTAATGCTGATTAATTATTAATTACTATATAATATTAACTATTTTACAAATCCTTATTTCTTAATTAAAATTTGGGAAGGCTTATACAATTAAGCCACGATAAATTCTGTAAAATATATATTTAATAATCAAATAACCATCGATTAATACTTAATAATTAAAAAATAATTTATAATAATTAATTTTATGACCTAGATTTTCGTTACAATAGGAAAAGGCTGAGCTAATGTATATTTAATAATTCATTATAGTTAATTATAAATAATTAGTTCATTACAAACACAGTCGGCCCTGACCCAATGCCAATGGTGCCATCGCACAGGGCAGCAATCGTGAGCAGGGCATAAAAAAACCATCAAACAGAAATGCATGGAAAAAAAATGCATCCACAAACCACGAGAACTCGAGAATGCGTGAAAGGGGAAAAAAATGCAGTAGCCGGCTGCAAAATCGTGTGAAGGAGAAGGAAGAGCTCGCGCGAAGACGAAGTGAAATGAAACGCAAGATGCAATTAAAGATCAAACTTGACTGATCTAAAATTGCTAACCCTATTTCTAAATTATCTGCTCTTGAAGAGCGCGAATAAAGAACTTCGCTTAATTTGTCAATTCCTTCAATCACAAAATTTCTTTCATCTGCTAATCACAGATCCAAAAATCAACTCCTAATTCAGGTTCTGTATTTTGTTTCCTATAACTTTTTGTACGCATGATTAAGCCCTTCAATATGTATGTTATTTTTTATTTAACTTATTTGGTGTCTGTAATTTGTAGTTTGCTTTGGTTCCACCTTTCCTGCTTGTATTTAATTAACATAGTAACTTAGAAACATGTGTGTAGCAAAATATTTTGCTGTAAGTGATTTAATTTGTATTATATTTTGGTTTGGCGACGTAATCTATTGCATCTGGTTTACTTGGATAGCAAGTGTAAATAACCACATTTACATGGGCGCAGTAGTTAAAATTTCACATTTATGAAAGCTTTGTTCTTATCGTCCTTAGTTAAAATTTGAAAATTTTTGTTTTTTTATTTGTGTTTGTAGTTTAATTTTTGGTTAGTGGATATAATTAGCAGGATTATATGTTTTATGTTCTGAAATATTGGCTTTAATCTAGTCAACGCTTGTATGTTTTAATACAATACTCAATGTTAGAGTATAACAAGTAAATAAACAACGCTTTGTTAAAATAAAAAGGACGAACCTGATAATGCAAATAATGATATATTTTTTTACTGTAAATATTGAATTTTTTCAGTACAAATCATGTTTTACTTACTGCAAATATTGATTGTTTTGTTCAACTGGGATATTGTTTTCAAATTGGAAAAACGAAGGTAGTTATTATGTATCAACAAAAACAACTGAAGAAATTAATGTTATATAAGAAACTACACATGACATTGAGATTTCACCGCAACAATTAGTAAATGAAAGTGATGTCCA
The DNA here is from genome assembly GCA_030737875.1 of Allium sativum. Classification (NCBI taxonomy): domain Eukaryota; kingdom Viridiplantae; phylum Streptophyta; class Magnoliopsida; order Asparagales; family Amaryllidaceae; genus Allium; species Allium sativum. The sequence continues at coordinate 254,281,407 of CM060920.1, forward strand.
GTGTTTAGAACAACTGAGTGAAACAAAAGCCAAGTGAAAGTAATAACACTACTGGATTTTATAATATTATATATATATATATATATATGCTTTACAATATGAATATTATTTAACATCATTATGAATTTTTGTACATTGAGGGCAACATTTAGCAAATTGCACTGGACATCATATGTCTCAGGACCGACTCTGATTACAAATAATATTTATTAAGTTTAATAATCAACATATATAATTAGTACTTAATAATTAATACTATATAATTATAAGAATCAACATTTAATAATAATATGAATAATGCAAAATTAGAGCCAAGGAAAGTTATCAATAGGTAAAAGTGTTATTTAATATTATTGTCACATTTTTAGCTTGTACTAATGCTCAATAAAAAGTTAATTTTAATAATTATATTTCAATAATTATATATTACTATTAATACATAATAATTATGACTAATGTTTCAGAACTAATAATTAATCGGTACATAGAATTTAATGAATTAAAAGTAATTTTTATTATTTAATATTTGATAATTAATAATTATATTTAATTTTAAAATTAAGAATATTTGATAATTGATACAGATATGACATTACATATATCCAAAAATATCTGCCCACTAAATTAAATATTCATTTTTTTCTCTATATTATACTATATTCTTAAACTCTAAATCAAATTAAATAATCATAACTCCATTGATTATTTCCAACCTTTAGATTTCTGTTGCAATCAATATTCGCCCTTCTTTAACACCGAACCCTAAATGTAATAAGCATCCTCCACACATTTCAACAGCCGCCTCTTTTTATTGTTCTAATGGGGGCTAGGTTTTCAGCCGCCATTCCATCTTCTTTCTCCAGTCTGTATTTCGTCCCTCCAATTCTAATCCTGATTCCATGTTTTTCTTCTTTCTACTCTCATCGCTCCCATCTCGCCTCTTTTTAATTTTTAATTTTTATTTTTCTGTTTCATGAGTTCCTGTTTTCCTTTTTCTCTTAACCGAGCTTTCGCAGACTACTCCATGCTGCATTTCCAATTGACACAGGCTGAAGCATAGAAGGTGCAAAGAAGATCGTGGATCCGGTTGTTGGGATGACATGGAAGACCACTAGTTTGGAGGACCGATCGTTAAAGTATTTCATTTTACCAATCCGATGAGTTTTCTTCTCGAATTCGAATGTAATTATGTTTTATCGCCCATATTTAGCCCTTAATTTTCAAGTAATTAAAAATTGAAATGTTTAATTAACTGTACGTTCATTTATTCTTCCTGTTTATTACGGATCTTCTAGCTTTATTGATTTGGGAAATACAAAACAAAATCTCATTTTTAAGCTAACATTATCACTGTTTTATTCCACTTTTTTAAACCTGATTTTAAGATCAACTAGATCTGATATTTAAGGCTGTAGATATAGCTCTTTCTGATCGAGAAATAAAAATTTTAATTTTTTTTGCTTTTAATGTTTTAGAAGGAGATGCTATATATAAAGAAGAAACTTTGAATCTGAATCTTTAAAGAAGACCGCTTAGTGCTTTTGATTAACTGATTTTATGGAATGTCCTAGTTTTGTAAATTGGATTGGATGAGCTCTTTTATATGCTGATTATTAACAATAGCTTGTCTTCCAAATCCGAATCCTCCTACCAATGAATTATTCATTGATTAACGATAAGGAATTGCAGCTCCTCATGTTTTTAGCTTTTTGCAAAATAAATTGAAACAAGACAAATTTTTGTAGACATAATTTTTTCACTATGGAGATTATCTACACAGAATTCAAATTGTTTTGGGATACCTCATTTGACTGTAGTGTAAAGAATTAGGATTGACACCTCATACTGATGAATTATATCAACATCTCGTGTCAATGGTATACTTTATTAATGGCAGAAAGATTGAAATAATATTTTTTGTACTCAGTTACATGAATCTTGTTGATAACCATTACCTTGAGGTGGCTAAAGATTTGTTGGTTCTTTTTTATGTATCAAAATATGTTTTTCAATGTAGAATAAGTTTAATAATTAGATCTCAGGCTGTCTGCACTTTACTGTGTTTATGATCAACTAGACCAGATGGCACATTGATGTAAAATGATTCAGCAAAACCTTGCCTATGTTCACTATGAGGTCTCATACTATATTTATCACTTACAACTACAAAGAACCACATGAGAATGATAGAATAAAGGTCACTTATGATTATAATAGCTAGCTCAATAACCAAGCATTTTCTGTGCTGAAAGGGATAAACATTGAGCGTGAAAATCAACCATTTTGACAGTAAAGTGCAAAGGTATCTACAGCAGCTGATGTTGATCAATGGATGACTAAGATTACACAGTTTTTAACTGGGATCAACCATGGTTGCTGATTTGGTCGCCTAGGTTGATGGAGGACAGCTACTAGATATGAATATGTGGTTGAGATGCATGCTATTTGGCTTTCATGAGAGTGGATGTGCTTTCACTTTCAGCAGACATGCTACAGTAGTTGGTACATTCTCCTATGCTATTTGGGGCGTGTACATTTTTTCAAGGGACATGACCAAAATAAAGTTTCTCGTGCATAGTTACAACCGGTTTCCTATTGCTGAAGATTGCTGAGAACAAAACTAGAGATTGCTAGGGAAGAAATGAAAGAGATATTTCGAGACTGCATCCATAAAGTCTCCATTATGATAAAAATAGCATGATGACAACTTGAACGTCAAAATGAAACTATTCAGCACTGTGCACTTGAACGTCAAAATGTGAATTGATGTGTATTCAAGCAAATGTTAGTTTTCGTAATCATCATATATAGTGAAGAATTGATATGGATTATTGTGATGATGTATGATTCATTTGTTTTGTATTTTGAATATAAAGTTGTAACGTTTTTTTGTATGCATGGATCTGATGCTTTGAATTTATATTTAAATTTGTTTTTTAATTCAGTTTTTATTACATTTGCAAAATGTATTTAATTATAGTAGTAATAAAGTGTTACAATCGATAGAAATAATTGAAAAAATAAGGATGTCACAATATATATATATATATATATACACATATATATATATATATATATATGTATTAGAAGGGGAGTAGCGACAGATTGCCGACAAAAGTTTTTTAAATAAAAATTATTTGTCGCAAATCCATTGCTATCTTGCAAGGGTTTATCGACGGATAAATATAAATGATAATTTTAAAAAAATACTTTTCCGTCGCTAAAATGTCAGTAAATAAAATAAAATTAAATTAATAAATAAAATTATATTTTTATTATTATATAAATAGTAAAATGATAGAAAATTGTCGGAAAACTCATGGTATATTCCGTCGCTAAATCTGACACAATTATCGTCATGGTTTTTACCGACCACCGTGTTATGCAGGCAATCCGTCGCTAAAGCCAATATAGCGACGGATTAGCAGCGGATTTTGTCGCTGTTAAATGCTGTTTTTCTTGTAGTGTACGAGATTGTAAGTTACTGCATAGTATCTCTGTGCATTATGTGTCTTGCAGGATACATAAGTAACTGATGTCTTAATTAGTAGTTAGAGGATTTAGCAGCAAGTGCCTTTTATCAATAAACATGTTGGTAACCACCGGTTAAAGTAAGTGATCGTCTGATTCGCCTTATGTATGATATATCTTAAGTGAGGCCGTAAGTGGACAAAACCCGCTTTTTTTAGTAATTGGGTGAGGTATTAAGCAGATAGCTAGAGGGACCACGACTAAGTTTTTTTAGGATTTGAGTTCGGGTTGTTTGAAAGCTTCACATAAAAAGGTACTATCTTAAATATTTAATAACTCAGTTTTGGGAAGTGTAGTACCTTGGGTATGGTAGTAAATTATCATGTCTGCAAGGTTAGGTTAGAATCACTAAACTTATTATACATATAATTTAGGTGAAATGATACAGGACACAATTGTATATTATGGACAATCTTATACCTTTTTTTACTCATAAAAGCTTGTTGTTCTAACACTTCCCTCGTTGCAACTTGCAGGATATCATTATGGGAAGTAGGTCTTTGGAAGTGAATGTTTTTGGTTTTCTTATTCTCTCATACTCGGTATTGATGTAGCAATTTGTTTTTAAAATGATTGTGATAGTCAATATTTATTATTCTATCTTGTTTTCATTGTGAATTTGTCCTTATTATACTTTATTATACTCATGCAAATTATTTCAGGTACCAGATCAACACGATCCGTGCTTTGATGAGTTTGTGTTTTGACTTTTGTCGAATTTGAGGCCTAGAAAAGTGCGAATTGGGATGCTTAGCTAAGAGGTATACTAGATATTTGTGGGTACGTTGTGCATCTAAACGACATCACAGATGACCGACCATTCCATTCTATGGCATAACTTTAGTGACTTTCAATATCCAACGTAGGGCGTCGAGCATTTTGCGCCCTAGAGAAAGATTGGTTCAACGCATTCTGTAGTATAACCCATCCCCAAGACAAGGAGTGATGATCAGATTTATATGTTCAGCAGCTATCACTCGCATCTGGCCATAAGGTCCCCCGTTGAAAGCAATACTTCTGGTAATTCAACACTTTGTGATGGTGTCTGCCAACTTAAGTCATCTCTTTCGGAAGGGCTATTTGGGGCAATAGTGTTGCTTATAATATTGATATTAGGACTGCTACATGATGGAAATAGACACTACAAGATTTGAGGCTCCGCAAGAGTGATAATTTTCTCTTTAAGTAAAATGAGTTTCGAATAGACGGTTCATTCCATCTGATTGATGCCAAATAAATGATATGTTGGATCTATTTTCATGTTTAATTATGAATGAATTTTGTAACATAATCATTTTTCTATGATAGACCAAAATGCATACTTTATATCAAAATAATGGTTATTATTCTTTTAAGACAACAACACATATTAGTGCAATTAATATATTTGCACTAAAAAAGAATGATTATGACCATGTAGAAGACATTCATAGAGTGAAATCTTTATGTTAATCCACATGCAGATTAATTATTAAAGTAAAATGGTGGATTAACTTAAAATCATATATTAAAATAAAAATTACCTTTGAAAATTGGTTCATCTTAAGTGATTAGAAACAAAGTGCTAGAGAAGGAAGAACAATTGGTATCTAGGGAAGATAAAACCCTGTTATCATGAAATCTCAAGTATCTAAGCGTGAATTTTGTTGAGAATTTCTTGAAAAGTGAACAAAACTGAAAGAATCATGTTCAAAGGATAAATAAGGTTTCTATCTAAGAGTTAAACACTGGCTACGTATTACTCAATATGTTTAGAGGATAAATTTCTTCCGCTTCAGGACTTTCAATTTCCAAGCTCAGTTTCATTCAAGCCCACTTTCTTCTTTCTTTCCCGTCCCAACTTTAGTTTTTCAGTGAACCATAAAATGTCATGTCAATATGACAGCAGAAGCACAATCATCTCTCTCGAAGGCCGTCTCTACCAGGTAGAACATGCAATGGAAGTAACCAACAATGAGGCTCAACAATAGGCGTCTTTGCCAAAGACAGTGTAGTTTTTGATAAGTGAAAAGAAAGTCACGTCAAAGATTTTGCAAACATTGAAAAAAGCTAAAAAAAATATGCAAAATCGATGACCATTTAGCCTGTGCTGTAGCAGGCATCACGTCCGATGCCAACATCCTAATTTGTTGAAGTATGCGATTGTTAGATCGTGGAGGATATTATCGGATCTGAAGGATATTTCGGATATTTAGGATCTGGAGGATATTATCAGATCTGAAGGATATTTTAGATATTTAGGATCTAGACGATATTTTCAGATCTAGAGGATATTTCAGATCCGGAGGATATTATTTCGGATCTAGAGTGTAACACCCCACACCCGCTAAGGTCACTCACTAAGGGAATGCCTTAACTTCGGTGGAGTATTTTAAGTGAATATAGAACAGAAAAATTACAACAAGACAGATATAAATAATACTTAAAATCTAAAACATCATTTCATTGCAGCAGAAGATAAACATGTTTGGTTACATATCAAAACCAACTAAAACAAGAGTCAAGTACTAAATATCCATCCTGATAAAACATAAGTACATAATCCCACTACATAACTAATAGCCATAATAGAAAAGATAAACTGGGCTTTACATCACGGTCCAAGCTCCAAAAGATAGATAAAGTAATCTGATCAAAGCCCACTAGTGCTAGGCTCACTCTGAGAACCTGAGGGTTAATGGGAAAAAGATAAAAACAACGGGGTCAGACATAAGTCTGAGTGAGCCCTATAACTTTAACAATACAATCATTAAAGTAATTAGGGTATGATATAAACTTGGTACGGTAATGACTGGGGATAAATGACTACACTAAGCAGCCAACTAGACATAGGATTAACTAAGATAACGGTAAAGACGCATCTACCCACCCAAGGGTAATTACTAACTGCACCACACCAGTCATTCCTACTTAAAGGTTGATCCCACCCAAGGACTTAGAAAATTTAACTAGTAGTTTCGTGTACCCCTAGCTGACTACATAGGTGCCGTCTACCCCTATCTCCACTAGGTGTACCCACCACTCCCCAAGCGATCGGCTCCCTACCTTAGATACCTGTGCTGGCCCCACAGTGCGGTGTATCACTCCCCAAAGTGGCAACCCGATACAACCAATGGTGCACGGCTTATACCTACACGATGCAACAACGTCTTACCTACCAGCCCGGGTCCACACACGCATATGAAACCCGTTGGACTTGCGTTGCCACCGCTAACCCGTTTTGGCCTCTTATAGTCAAGCCCAGTACGCGTGTCCCATCCTCGACATGGGTCGAGCCCAATAAGATACATATGGGTTACTGGTTGAAATGGGCCCCCACAAGCTACCCACCTAAGCTTGTCCATTTTTCTAGTGCATCCCACTTAACCATTTAATCATGTTTAATTACATGTTTCCACTTGGTTAAGTATTCTAATCGTATTTTCTATTGCCACCCAAGGCAACCCACTAGATTTCCACATGCCACCCAAGGCACTTACTTGATTTCCACATGCCACCCAAGGCACCCACTTAACCCCTCATGCCCCACTACATGCTTATCTGGTTAAGTGTTTCTTAATTGATTAAGAACGTAACCGTTGTAAAGACCTCTCACATTAGACTATCTTTTATGGCAGCTGGATTTGCCGGTCGGGTCCGGGCAGCCTTACGCCATAACCGAGTCTAACCTCGTGTCTTCACACTTGTCACGTATTTAGTTTATGCCTAAGACCTCTCACATTGGGCCAATCATTTGTAACCGCTGGATTTGCCGGTCGGTTCCGGGCAGTCTAATGCTACAAAAGGGTCCAACCTCGTGTCTTAGTCAATTAATTACACCTAATTAATCACATAATTACAAATTTAACGATGTACATAATTGACTCAATTATATCCATCCACTTTATGGTATGCATAATCATACCAACTTCACACCATTCATTAACATGAATATTAACCCCATCGTTCCCCACGTAATACGTTGACATGACATATTTAAAAGGGAAGATTCATCGCAAACATAATGGGTTCAACTTACATAACATTAGCATCAACATGGGTTTTAAAGGTGTCAACATGCATATATGACCATGGCATCAAACCCAACTAGCATAAATAATCAACCCAAACTTGCATGAATCACATATGTCATGTAACACCCCGAATTTTTAGTTAATACTAGAATTCACTAATTACAGGATAAATAATCTCAGATGTGGGAATTAGGGGAAACGGGCTGCGTCATTACGTTCGTCTCGGAAAAATACGCGAAATAGAGTCCGAGTTTTCGAAAATCGGAGTCCGTATGGCCCAGTTATGGCCCGATGAAGTTTGCAGAAAATTCAAAAAACTAAAACAGATTTAAAAATTTAAAAATTCAGATTTGGAATGGGCCAGGCGGGGTCAGGCGGGAAGCTTCCCGCCTAACCTATGTCGACAGGGCTGTCGACAGGCCTGTCGACAGGGGTGTCGACATGCCTGTCGACTTGCCTGTCGACAGGGTGGCACCGTTCTGTGAACCTGGGTGCACCAGGTTGCACCAGGTTGGGTTTCAGGCTGGCTAAGAGGGCTGGTTCTAGAGATTTCCTAAATCTAAGGGTCCTAATCTAATCTAGGGTTAATCTAAGGGCCTAAAACACTCACCTAATCCTATAAATAAGACCCCAACCCTACCCTAATTCATTCATAATTAAGTCTTGTAACTAAACTATGGCAAAATGAAATTTGAGCATGGCCTCCACTAGTTCATAAAGAAAGTTGCAAGCTAATTCCTCTCTAATCAATCTTTAATCATCATTATCTTCATAGTTAGCAACTAATTCTACTTCATAAGGTTGCTAATCTTGAGTTTGGTGAGTTTCTATCACTTTAACATCAATTGTTAAAGTAAGTAGATTGAGTGTAATGAGACCTATGGTCTTAAATGCGGATTAGTGAGTTTGAATCATGTATAATGATATGTTACTCTATGTTGTTCTATGTTTATGCATATTTGATAAGTTGGTTTATGCATGCTTAATAAGTTGATTTATGCATGTTTAACAAGTTGATATATGCATGTTTAATAAGTGGATTTATGCATATTTATGTTTAGCAAAGTGAGTTATGCAAGTTGAAAGTGATATGCAAGTTAAGTATATGTTTAAATGCAAGTTGAAAGTGATATGCAAGTTATGCATGCTTATGCAAGTGTATGGATGCTTATGCAAGTCATGTATATGTTTAAATGCAAGATTTATGTGATATGCAAGTTATGCATGCTTATGCGAGTATATGAATGCTTTTGCAAGATATGTATATGCTTAAATGACATGATATGCAAGTTATGCAAGTATGTGAATGCTTATGCAAGTATGTGGATGCTTATGCAAGTACGTGAATGCTTATGCAAGTTATGTGTATGCTTAAATGCATGTTTAACATGTTATGCAAGTCATGAGAATGCCTATATGCAAGTTCAACATGCTATGCAAGATATGTGTATGATAATATGCAAGCTCATATGCAACATGTTATGCAAATCATATGTATGATAATATGCAAGTTTGGGTTAAATGTAGTTGGGTTAATATATGCTCATATATGCAAGTTGACATCCTCTTAACCCATGACAAAGTTGTATGTTAAACCCATGATATTTGTGATGATCTTCCCCTTATTATGTCATGTAACGAGAACGATTTACGTGGGGAACGATGGGGTTGGTAAATATGTTAATAAATGAATGTTTGGGTATGATTAAGCATACCATAAAAAAAAAAATTACCATAAGTGGGAATTTACCTATTGAGTTAGGTCTACCCCATGGGAATTTACCTATTGAGTTAGGTCTACCCATGTTATGGAAAACTTGATATTAATTAGGGATAATTAATATGGGGGTGATTAATTAGGTGTAATTAATCGACTAAGACACGAGGTTGGACTCATTTGTAGTGTAAAACTGCCCGGACCCGACCGGCTTAACCAGTTGCTACAAATGTCAGCCCAATGTGAGAGGTCTTAGCCATAAATTAAATACGTGATTAAGGTAAAGACACGAGGTTAGACTCTGTTATGACGTAAGACTGCCCGGATTCTACCGGCTTAACCAGGCGGTCATAACAGCCAGTCTAATGTGGGAGGTCTTTACGGGAGATCACGGTCTTAATTAATTAAGAAACACTTAACCATAATAGCATGTAGTGGGACATGAGGGGTTAAGTGGGTGCCTTGGGTGGCATGAGGAAATTTGGTGGTTGCCTTGGGTGGCAATAGAAAATACGATTAGAATACTTAACCAAGTGGAAACATGTAATTAAACATGATTAAAGGGTTAAGTGGGATACACTAGATATTTGACAAGCTTAAGTGGGTAGCTTGTGGGGGCCCATTTCAACCAATATCCCAAACGTATCTTTGTGGGCTCGACCCATGTCGAGTGACGGGACACGCATATTGGGCTTGATTATAAGAGGCCAAAACGGGTTAGCGGTGGCAACGCAAGTCCAACGGGCTTCATATGCGTGTGTGGGCCCGGGCTGGTAGATAAGCCGTTGTTGCATCGTGTAGATATAAAGCCGTGCACCGTTAGTATTGGGTAGCCACTTTAGGGGAGTGATACACCCCACTGTGGGACCAGCACGGGTATCTACGGTAGGGAGCCGATCGCTTGGGGAGTAGTGGGTACACCTAATGAAGATAGGGGCAGACGGCACCTATGTAGGGGTACACGAAACTACTGGGTAAGAATACTGGGTACACCTAGTGGAGATACGGGCAGACGACACCTATGTAGTGGGCTAGGGGTACACGAGACTACTGGGGAAATTTCCTAAGTCCTTGGAAGGGATCAACCTTTAAGTAGGAATGACTGGTGTGGTGCAGTTAGTAATTATCCTTGGGTGGGTAGATGCGTCCTGACGGTTATCTTAGTTTATCCTAAGTCTACCAAGCTGCTTAGTGTAGCCATTCATCCCCAGATATTACCGTAGGTCAAGTTTATGTCTTCTCTGGTTACTTTAATGAATATATTGTTAAAGTTGTAGGGCTCACTCAGACTTATGTCTGACCCCGTTGTTTTTATCTTTTTCCCAACCCTCAGGTCCTACGGTGGATCCTAGCGGTAGTAGAGCTTGATCGGATTGCTGTTCCAGTCTTTAGGAGCTTGGGTAGATGTAAAGCTCCAGTTATCCAGTTATCTCTTCTTTTGTTATGGCTATTGTATGAGAGAGTGGGATTATGTACTTCTTTATTTTGATGGATATTGTACTTGACTTTTATCGTGATTTTATGATGTAACCAGACATGTTTATTTCCGCTGTTATGAGATGATGTTTTAAAATTTCAAATACTATTTATATCTGTCTTGCTGTAATTTTTCTGTTCTATATTCACTAAAATACTCCACCGATGCTATGGCATTCCCTTTGTGAGTGACCCTAGCGGGCGTGGGGTGTTACACGTGGTATCAGAGCAAAGGTTACCGGAACAGATAAAATTTTTAGAAAACTATTTTTCTAAAACATTTTTGGAAAAGATATTTTCAAAAACATGTCTTTTAAGAGAAAAGTTTTTGAAAGAAAAGCATAATCCCCAATAGCCATATCTATATCCTTCGAATTCTCCGTTTTGAATCTTTCCTTTTTCGTTTCAGCATGACCGAGAATCTTAATCTTCCGGAGGGTGTGACGGTACCAGTATGGTATAGGAGATTGATGGAGGCTAGGGCCACCACTGCGGGTCCAGCAAATATTCCTCCACCAACCGTAGCACCCGATCTTCCTCCTCCCCGTCCTCCTCGCACTGATACTTTTGCTAAGACTTGCAAGGAATTTAAAGCTATGGGAGGGAAACCTTTTCAAGGATCTGAAACCTTTGTGGAGGCTAGAGATTGACTTAAGGAGGTGGAAGAGTTGATAGATATCTTTGAGATGGAAGAAGGGAAGAAAGTCAAGTTGGCTGCTTGGTTAATGAAGGGAGAGGCCTCATTCTGGTGGGAGGTCACTAATGGAGAATGCCCCGTTGACTCTTGGGCGGATTTTAGGCAAAGGTTTGTGGCAAAGTTTCTCTCAAGGGCGGAGGAAAACTTGTATATGGAAAGATTCTTGACTCTAAAACAAGGAAATCTTTCGGCGAAGGAATATGTTAACAAGTTTAATCAATTGGCAAGGTTTGGCCTAGACATGGTGAATACACCGGAGAAGAAGGCTTTGCGGTTCGTGAAAGGCTTGAATGAACCAATGCATGGGTTGGCTATGACTCACATCCCTATGGGAGCCACCTTTGAGAAGCTAGTTGACATGGCACTCATGTATGAGGAAGAGAAGGGTCCTAATGCTAATAAGGCACCCGAGAAGAAAGGAGATCAAAAGAGACCTCAACAACAGCAAAGCAAAGGTGGGAAAGGCAACGGTGGCAAGGGCAAGAAGAAGAAGTGTTTCAATTGTGGGACACCTGGCCACCTAAGCAAGGATTGTCGCAAGAAGAAGAAGACCGGCTGCTTCCACTGTGGCGAAGCAGGGCACTTAGTGAAGGATTGCCCTAAGAAGGGGCAAAGGACGGGATCTACCTTAGGAGGACAGGTGCAAGCTCTTATGGCACCGAGTCAGGCTAGGGGGCAAGTACAGGCTCTCGCGGTTCCACCGATTCAGGAGAGAGGTAGAACTATTTCCATTGAAAGTCTGGTTTTTCTATTTGACCATCATGTCCGTACATTGTTTGATTCAGGCGCATCGCATTCGTTTATTTCATCATCATTAGTTGAGTTACTGCACTTAGACACCAGTCTGGTAGATGATCCCTTGGTTGTTTCAAACCCAATTGGGGGCTCCACTTATTTGTCCATGATATGTTTGGGTTTGAAGATTTCTATACTTAGCATTGAGTTTAGATGTGATGCTTTTGTATTGGGCTTCACGGGCTATGGGTTGATTTTGGGCATGGACTGGTTATCCAGTAATGGTGCCGTTCTTGATTGCGAAAGGAGAGTTGTTAGGCTGATGACCCGCTTGGGTAACACTCTCGAGATTTCTTGTAATCCCATGGACTCTGTTATGCTAAGTTATCTTGAATCGCTTGACGCTTCGGTCGAGAGTTTGCAATCTGTTAGAGTGGTCCGGGAATATCCGGATGTGTTTGAGGAGGTGAAGGGCTTACCTCCGAAGCGGGAGATTGACTTCCGAATATATTTGGTGGATAATGCTAAACCGGTATCTTTACCAGTGCGCCACATGGCTCCTCGTGAGAGGAGGGAACTCCATAAGCAAGTAGGAGAGCTGCTTGAGAAGGGGTTCATAAGACGGAGCATATCGGAGTGGGGTGCTCTAGTAGTATTTGCTACGAAGGCAGATGGGTCCCTCAGACTTTGTGTAGACTATAGAGAACTCAACAAGCTCACAAAGAAGAATAGACACCCATTGCCGAGAATTGATGATCTTTTCGATCAATTGGTTGGCGCTTCAGTATTTTCTCAGTTGGACTTGGCCACGGGGTTCCATCAGTTGAGGGTGGCTGAGGATAGCATAGATAAGACTGCCTTTAGGACTCCGGATGGTTTCTATGAGTGGCTGGTGATGCCATTTGGGTTGACGAACGCCCCTGCATACTTTGTTGATTTGATGAGTAGGGTGTTCAGGGAGTTCCTTAATAAATTCGTGGTGGTCTTCGTGGATGATATCTTAGTATTTTCTAAGAGTGAAGAAGAGCATGCCCTACATCTTGGGGAAGTGTTGAAGACTCTTCGAGCGCATAGCCTTAAGGCTAAATTCTCTAAATGTCACTTCTGGAGGAAGGAAGTACGATTCTTGGGGCACGTGGTCTCCAAGGAAGGGATAGCTGTGGATCCCGCAAAGGTAGTATCAATTCAGGATTGGAAGGTTCCGAAGAATGCTACCGAAGTAAGAAGTTTCTTGGGGTTGGCAGGTTATTATAGGAAGTCCATTAAAGACTTCGCGAAGATATCAGCCCCATTAACCCGCTTAACAAAGAAGAATCTTGTTTTCACATGGGACGTAGATTGTGATGATGCGTTCCGACGGTTAAAGAGAGCTTTAACCACCGCTCCAGTGTTAGTGTTGCCAGATGGGAGCAAGCCATTTGTTGTCTATACCGATGCCTGTGGGACAGGACTTGGCGCAGTCTTAATGCAAGAGGGAAGGGTAATAGCCTATGGTGGAAGGCAGTTGAGGGCACATGAGAAAAATTACCCTACCCATGATCTAGAGCTGGCCGCTATTGTTTTTGCGCTTAAGATTTGGCGCCATTATCTACTTGGTGAGAGATTCGAGTTGTTCACTGATCATAAATCATTGAAGTATTTATTCTCTCAGAAAGATTTAAACTTAAGACAGCAAAGGTGGATGGAGTTCTTAGTATCCTATGACTTCGAGATATCGTATACCCCTGGCAAGGGTAACGTGGTGGCGGACGCCTTGAGCAGGAAGAGGTTGTCCTTGAGTCCATTGTTCGTGGAACGACAAAGCTTGGAATTTATCTCGATGTTTGATTTCAGACCTTCTGTTGACTATGTACCCGGTTTGCTAGCTTCTTTGGAAGTTAGACCTACTCTCTTGGGGCGGATTGGAGAAGCACAGAGGGGCGACCCACAGTTGGTTGAGTTAGTAGAAAAACTCATAAGGGGGGAGTCGTCCAGCCATTTGAGTAGGTACACCCTAGACGATAGGGGGTACTTGCGTAGAGACGGTAGACTTTGTGTACCGCAAGACGAGGGTTTGAGGAAGGCTATTCTTGATGACGCACACCGTTCTAGGATGACCATTCATCCCGGTGGGGATAAGATGTACCAAGACATGAAGAGGGTTTTCTTCTGGGCCGGTATGAAGAAAGATGTGGCCGAGTATGTCGCTCGATGTTTGGTGTGCCAGCAAGTGAAGGCGGAGCAAAGGAAACCAGGTGGGTTGCTTCACCCATTGGAAGTTCCGCAATGGAAGTGGGATAGCGTCTCGATGGATTTTATTGACGGGTTACCCAGGTCGAGAAAGGGTAATACAGGAATTTGGGTGGTGGTAGACAGACTTACTAAGAGCGCCCATTTCATACCTGTGAAGAGCAAGAGGACTGCTCCATGGCTAGCTTCAGTATATCTTCGAGAGATAGTTCGATTACATGGGGTACCCTCTAGCATAGTGAGTGATCGAGATCCTATCTTCACTAGCGAGTTCTGGAGAAGTTTGCAAGAAGCAGTGGGGACTCAATTGTGTCTGAGCACCGCATATCATCCTCAGATAGACGGCCAGACTGAGAGGGTGAATCGTGTTCTAGAAGACCTTTTGAGGCTTTGTATCTTAGATTTTGGAGGTACATGGGAAGAGCATCTTCCACTGGTGGAGTTCGCATATAATAACAGCTTTCAGTCCAGTATTGGTATGGCTCCTTTCGAAGCTCTCTATGGAAGGCCTTGTCGATCACCTACATGTTGGTGGGAATCTACGGATAAGATCTTGCTTGGGCCCGATATGGTTAGGGAGACTTCTGAGAAGATTGACTTGATTCGAAGAAGGATGAAAGCAGCGCAGGATAGGCAAAAATCTTATGCGGACAAGAGAAGGACGGATCTTGAGTTTGAGGTTGGGGATATGGTTTTTGTTAAGGTATCTCCGTTGAGAAATGTTGTTCGCTTCGGATCCGTTGGGAAGTTAGCACCGAGGTTTGTTGGGCCGTTTCCTATCAAGGAAAGGATTGGACGGATGGCATATAGGGTGGAGTTGCCCGACAGACTTAGTGGTGTTCATGATGTATTCCATGTGTCCCATTTGAGGAAGTGCTTACATGAGACCGCAGAGGTGGTAGAGCCAAGCTTGCTTAGAGATGTAGAGGTAGAGCGTGATACGACTATTCGACGAGCTCCTACTCGCATCCTTGGGTCAGAGACTAGGAAATTGAGGAATCGAGAGGTTCAGTTAGTCAAAGTGCAATGGGGAGAAGATGAGAGCAACGCGACTTGGGAGACGGAAGCGAAGATGCGTTCATTGTACCCATTTCTTTTTGAGGGTATGTCCTTACTTTCCCCTTTATCGCTTGCCTAGTACTTATCTTATCTTTGGTATGTCCTCTCGTTAGTACCTTTGACCTTTGGATAGGGTAAACCTATGGTTGAAACATGTGTTTGAGACATGTTATGGTTGATGGATGCAAGTGGATGCAAGTGTTTGCTAGTGGTTGCTCGTGGATGCATATACACACACTCTAGGCACTAGATCGGCTCAGTCACTTCATATTGCATATTGCATAAAATTGTGTGTAGGAAAATATATTTATGGATGTATAATGGTTGTGTTATCACATGGATGATGCATTTTGGTGAATGATTGTGCACTCATGTAGATATTGTATGTGTCGATAGGGTTCTCTCGCATACATAATGGATGCATGGCACTATCATGGTTTGCATATGTTCATACATTAGATAGGGAACATATACACACACTTTTTGCATATGCTCATACATCATTAGAAACTGTTTAAGGACAATGGATGCCCATGGTTGATGATTTGAGTAGATGGTTGTTTGGTTGGTAGGATATGCATTCTCCTTAGCTTAGAGATTTCGGGGACGAAATCCTTTAAGGAGGGGAGAATGTAACACCCCGAATTTTTAGTTAATACTAGAATTCACTAATTACAGGATAAATAATCTCAGATGTGGGAATTAGGGGAAACGGGCTGCGTCATTACGTTCGTCTCGGAAAAATACGCGAAGTAGAGTCCGAGTTTTCGAAAATCGGAGTCCGTATGGCCCAGTTATGGCCCGATGAAGTTTGCAGAAAATTCAAAAAACTAAAACAGATTTAAAATTTTAAAAATTCAGATTTGGAATGGGCCAGGCGGGGTCAGGCGGGAAGCTTCCCGCCTAACCCATGTCGACAGGGGTGTCGACATGCCTGTCGACTTGCCTGTCGACAGGGTGGCACCGTTCTGTGAACCTGGGTGCACCAGGTTGCACCAGGTTGGGTTTCAGGCTGGCTAAGAGGGCTGGTTCTAGAGATTTCCTAAATCTAAGGGTCCTAATCTAATCTAGGGTTAATCTAAGGGCCTAAAACACTCACCTAATCCTATAAATAAGACCCCAACCCTACCCTAATTCATTCATAATTAAGTCTTGTAACTAAACTATGGCAAAATGAAATTTGAGCATGGCCTCCACTAGTTCATAAAGAAAGTTGCAAGCTAATTCCTCTCTAATCAATCTTTAATCATCATTATCTTCATAGTTAGCAACTAATTCTACTTCATAAGGTTGCTAATCTTGAGTTTGGTGAGTTTCTATCACTTTAACATCAATTGTTAAAGTAAGTAGATTGGGTGTAATGAGACCTATGGTCTTAAATGCGGATTAGTGAGTTTGAATCATGTATAATGATATGTTACTCTATGTTGTTCTATGTTTATGCATATTTGATAAGTTGGTTTATGCATGCTTAATAAGTTGATTTATGCATGTTTAACAAGTTGATATATGCATGTTTAATAAGTGGATTTATGCATATTTATGTTTAGCAAAGTGAGTTATGCAAGTTGAAAGTGATATGCAAGTTAAGTATATGTTTAAATGCAAGTTGAAAGTGATATGCAAGTTATGCATGCTTATGCAAGTGTATGGATGCTTATGCAAGTCATGTATATGTTTAAATGCAAGATTTATGTGATATGCAAGTTATGCATGCTTATGCGAGTATATGAATGCTTTTGCAAGATATGTATATGCTTAAATGACATGATATGCAAGTTATGCAAGTATGTGAATGCTTATGCAAGTATGTGGATGCTTATGCAAGTATGTGAATGCTTATGCAAGTTATGTGTATGCTTAAATGCATGTTTAACATGTTATGCAAGTCATGAGAATGCCTATATGCAAGTTCAACATGCTATGCAAGATATGTGTATGATAATATGCAAGCTCATATGCAACATGTTATGCAAATCATATGTATGATAATATGCAAGTTTGGGTTAAATGTAGTTGGGTTAATATATGCTCATATATGCAAGTTGACATCCTCTTAACCCATGACAAAGTTGTATGTTAAACCCATGATATTTGTGATGATCTTCCCCTTATTATGTCATGTAACGAGAACGATTTACGTGGGGAACGATGAGGTTGGTAAATATGTTAATAAATGAATGTTTGGGTATGATTAAGCATACCATAAAAAAAAATTACCATAAGTGGGAATTTACCTATTGAGTTAGGTCTACCCCATGGGAATTTACCTATTGAGTTAGGTCTACCCATGTTATGGAAAACTTGATATTAATTAGGGATAATTAATATGGGGGTGATTAATTAGGTGTAATTAATCGACTAAGACACGAGGTTGGACTCATTTGTAGTGTAAAACTGCCCGGACCCGACCGGCTTAACCAGTTGCTACAAATGTCAGCCCAATGTGAGAGGTCTTAGCCATAAATTAAATACGTGATTAAGGTAAAGACACGAGGTTAGACTCTGTTATGACGTAAGACTGCCCGGATTCTACCGGCTTAACCAGGCGGTCATAACAGCCAGTCTAATGTGGGAGGTCTTTACGGGAGATCATGGTCTTAATTAATTAAGAAACACTTAACCATAATAGCATGTAGTGGGACATGAGGGGTTAAGTGGGTGCCTTGGGTGGCATGAGGAAATTTGGTGGTTGCCTTGGGTGGCAATAGAAAATACGATTAGAATACTTAACCAAGTGGAAACATGTAATTAAACATGATTAAAGGGTTAAGTGGGATACACTAGATATTTGACAAGCTTAAGTGGGTAGCTTGTGGGGGCCCATTTCAACCAATATCCCAAACGTATCTTTGTGGGCTCGACCCATGTCGAGTGACGGGACACGCATATTGGGCTTGATTATAAGAGGCCAAAACGGGTTAGCGGTGGCAACGCAAGTCCAACGGGCTTCATATGCGTGTGTGGGCCCGGGCTGGTAGATAAGCCGTTGTTGCATCGTGTAGATATAAAGCCGTGCACCGTTAGTATTGGGTAGCCACTTTAGGGGAGTGATACACCCCACTGTGGGACCAGCACGGGTATCTACGGTAGGGAGCCGATCGCTTGGGGAGTAGTGGGTACACCTAATGAAGATAGGGGCAGACGGCACCTATGTAGGGGTACACGAAACTACTGGGTAAGAATACTGGGTACACCTAGTGGAGATAGGGGCAGACGGCACCTATGTAGTGGGCTAGGGGTACACGAGACTACTGGGGAAATTTCCTAAGTCCTTGAAAGGGATCAACCTTTAAGTAGGAATGACTGGTGTGGTGCAGTTAGTAATTATCCTTGGGTGGGTAGATGCGTCCTGACGGTTATCTTAGTTTATCCTAAGTCTACCAAGCTGCTTAGTGTAGCCATTCATCCCCAGATATTACCGTAGGTCAAGTTTATGTCTTCTCTGGTTACTTTAATGATTATATTGTTAAAGTTGTAGGGCTCACTCAGACTTATGTCTGACCCCGTTGTTTTTATCTTTTTCCCAACCCTCAGGTCCTACGGTGGATCCTAGCGGTAGTAGAGCTTGATCGGATTGCTGTTCCAGTCTTTAGGAGCTTGGGTAGATGTAAAGCTCCAGTTATCCAGTTATCTCTTCTTTTGTTATGGCTATTTTATGAGAGAGTGGGATTATGTACTTCTTTATTTTGATGGATATTGTACTTGACTTTTATCGTGATTTTATGATGTAACCAGACATGTTTATTTCCGCTGTTATGAGATGATGTTTTAAAATTTCAAATACTATTTATATCTGTCTTGCTGTAATTTTTCTGTTCTATATTCACTAAAATACTCCACCGATGCTATGGCATTCCCTTTGTGAGTGACCCTAGCGGGCGTGGGGTGTTACATGTCATAAAGAGGTTAACTTGCATAAGTTACTTACGTCATACAAAGGGTAAACTTGCAAATGTATGTATGACATATAAGGGGTTAACTTGCATATGTATGCATATCATACAAAGATACAAAGGTGTAAACTTGCACATGTTACTTGCATATAATCAAACACCAAACTTGCATAACATGTCATATATGAACTTGCATATAATCAAACACCAAACTATAACATGTTATATATGAACTTGCATATAATCAAACACCAAACTTGCATAACATGGTGTCATAATGGATCAATGTTTATCATAGTGATTTGCATAACTAGCATCATGAACTCATAGCATATGACTTGCATAACTTGCATAACATCATGATCACATAGCATATGACTTGCATAACTTGCATAACATCATGAACACATAGCTTATGACTTGCATAACTTGCATAACATCATGATCACATAGCATATGACTTGCATAATTTGCATAACATCATGAACATATAACATCAAACTTGCATAACTATCATCATGAACACATAGCATATGTTAACATAACTTGCATTGATCGACATTCATAGCCATAACCTCATTATATCCTATCATAATCATTTCAACAATTGGTCATTAAGGCTATAGTACTCACAACTTGTTGATTAGCACTCCTATGAAGAAGATTAAGTTGCTAGAGTTGATTAGAAGTTGATTTGAGAAGATATCTTCCTCTTTAATTTGATGGAGGCTCCTTCAAGTTGCATTTTGGCGGCATAACGACGTTGCATCTATTTTTAGTATGAATTAGGGTAGTCTTAGGGTGTATTTATAAAATTAGGATGTAGTTTAGGCCCTTAGATTAACCCTAGATTAGGTTAGAGCCGTCAGATTTCGTCACAAGCCCCAAAACCTAGCCCAAATCCCAAATCAATGCACCCAGGTCACACAGACCGACAGGGGGGGTCGACCCCTTTGTCGACCCATGGGTCGACCCCTTGGGGGGGTCGACACCCATGTCGACCCTAGGGTCGACACCCTCTGTCTGGCAGGAATTTTCCCGCCTCTTCTGAAATCTAAAATTTGAGTATTTTAAATCTGTTTTGAATTTTCTGAAAACTTCTTCGGGCCTTAACTGGGTCATACGGACTCCGATTTTCGAAAACTCGGACTCTATTTCGCGTATTTTTCCGAGAAGAACGCAATGGCATAGCCCGTTTCCCCTGATTCAGAATATAACATTTAATTCTGCCCTGATTTATATTATAACAAGTTATTCAACATACAGGGTGTTACATAGAGGAAATTTTGGGAATTTCCGTATACTTCCCTATGCCTATATAAGATACATCGGATCCAAAAGGAGGAATAACACACAACAAAATCAAGAGATTAGATCAAGGTTTATTCTAATTAGAGTTTAGGCAATCCTAATCTTCTTCAATTCATTTCTCCACAAAATCAATTTTTTTTAGTAAATTTGATCATTATAATCAATCTCTTGTACTCTTCTATTGATATTAATAAAAGTTTCTCTCTCAAACTGGACGTACACTGACAAGTCGTCGGTAGAACCACTATAAATCCCTGTGTGATTTGATTTCTCATTATTGCTCTATTATTTCCTTTGTTTGGTGCTTGTGATTGGCTTGGATAATATTGAGATTGTTTTGATATATCGATTAGTTGTTTTAGCACTATTACCACGATCTCATTTTCTGTGGCATTAGGGATTTTTTGATTTGAGCGGTATTGAATCAAAATTTCTCCACAACATTTGGTATCAAAGCATTGGTGTTGGTAGATAGCTATAAAAAATTCCGGAATCAGATTCAAACAGTGCCTCATCAGTTGGTCCAAGTGGTGTAGCTTCTTATGTACGTGGGTCGTATGCAGCTACTGGTTCACAATTGGTTATCGACAAGTGGAATGACGATAATGATTTCGAAAAGTGGCAATGGAAGATGAAAGCGGTTCTTAGGCGGAATCGGGTACATCGGGTGGTGTTTGATACACATTTATTGCCAAAGGACATCTTAAATATGGGGAGAGAGAAGAAATGGAAGAGTGGGCATCCACTACACTTCAAGTTGCCATGGGGGAGAATGTTATTTCCGAAATTAGTGGTGAGACGACTGCTAAAGGTATTTGGAACAAGTTGGAGGAGTTTATATGAAGAAATCACTCACAAATCGACTGATCTTATTGCGGACTTTCTTTACCTACAAGATGAAGGAAGGAACTTCGTTAAAGGCGCACTTAAATGTGTTTGATGATTTGCTAATGAAGATGAAGGCGGTAGATTTGAAGATTGAGGAGGAGCAGAAGGCGATGATATTTCTATGTTCGTTGCCTAAGCACTATACTGGGTTCTCAAACAGCTTGATATATGGCCGGGATACATTGACTCTAAATAATGTCAATATGGGTCTTCTTAGTGAGGAATTGCGAGATCAGATGAAGGAGCTGAGTGATGGTAGTAGTGGTGCTGGTAATTGTCAAGGTTTATTTGTGGAGAAAGAAAAGTCAGAGAAGAAGGGAAACCGGTGCATTCTAAGTCTAGGAAGCCCGGTGGAAGAGGAAAATCAAAAGAAAGAAATGGCAAGTGCTTTATATGTAAGAAACTGGGTCACTGGAAGAGTGATTGTCCGGACAAGGGGAAGAAGGAAGTAACATCTTCATCAGTTGCGGTGGAGAGAGATGTTGGTGAGGAAGCCGTAGATGTTTTGTCGGCTGCAGCATCAGATGTTTCAAGCAGCGAATGGGTGCTTGATTCGGGGGCTTCATATCACATGACGCCTAATAGGAATTGTTTTTCTTCTTATGTTGATCGGGAAGGAAAATCAATTGTTATGGTAAATGGTGCAGTTTGCAAGTCGAAAGGCATTGGATCCGTGCAAATTCGGATGTTTGATGGAGTGGTTCGTACTCTCACTAATGTGCGCTATGTTCCGGGACTACGGAAGTCACTTATCTCTTTGGGATAGTTGGATTCTTTAAGTTGCAAGATCACTATTGAGAGTGATAGCTTGAGGGTTTCGAAGGGTGCGCTTGTGGTTATGAAGGATGCTAGAACTCATGGTATTTATTTGCTTCAAGGAGTGACCGTGGAACACCTGTGTCAGTGTTGATAGTTCTCGTGGTTTAGATGCGACACGTCTGTGGCATTTGAGATTGGGTCATGTCTCGGAGAAGAGTTTAGAAGTTCTTCGTCTAAGGGAGATGATTGATGGTGAGAGTTTCAACAAGTCGGAGTTTTGCGAGGAATGCGTCATGGGGAAGTAAATTAGAGTATCATTCGGTGAAGGAAAACATGATTCAAGAGGGATTCTTGAGTACGTGCATATAGACGTTTGGGGACCAGCACCTGTAGCTTCTTTGGGAGGAGCAAGATATTACATTTCTTTTATTTATGATTTCTTTCGGAAGGTTTGGGTCTATGTAATGAAGGCCAAATCGGAGGCATTTGCAAGATTCAAAGAATGGAAGGCTCTTGTTGAGAATGAGAGTGGAAAGACTTTGAAGGTTCTTAGGTCCGATAATGGCGGCGAGTATGTTTCCGGAGAATTTCTAAATTTTTGCAAGCATCATGGTATTCGGAGGCATTTTACTACACCGGGAGATCACAATCTAATGGAGTGACGGAAAGAATGAACCGAACTCAACTAGAGAAAGCTCGATGCTTGACATTGACATCGGGTTTGTCTAAGGAATTTTGGGCTGAAGCTTTGTCAACCATGGTGTACATTATTAATCGAATTCCGTGCTCGGCTATTGATAACAAAATTTCATAGGAAATGTGTAAATGGAAGAGCATTGACTTGAGTTATCTTCGTGTGTTTAGCAGTCCTGTTTATGTGCATGATCCGGGGAATGATAAGCTCTCACCTAGAGCTTTTAAAGGAATTTTTCTCGGTTATATGGATGGCATCAAAGTCTATCGGATTTGGAATCCGGAAACAAAGAAGGCTATGGTTTCTCATTATGTTACTTTTGATGAGCCAGCTATGTTCAAGGAGAATGAGGGCTCATGAAATGTTTCGGATTTGGTTCATGGTGAATCAAAGGAGAAGGAAGTTATTCCCACTTTCAGGCCTAGAGAGAGTAGAGTTGTTGGAGGTGCTTGCGAGGAGAATGCGGTTGATGTTACATCACGTAGTCAACAAGGTTCCTCTAGTAGTGTTGGTGATGTGCACGAGCCTAGAGAAGATTCAGTTCTAGGTGGAGCTGAAGGAAGACCGGAATATGGTATTGCTACTCGGGTTGGTCGCCGTTCTATAAAGCCACCCAAAAGATATGGTGATTGGAACTATCTTATCTTTTGTGAGAATTAAGACTATGCTCTTCATGCAGCCCAAGATGAGCTGATGGACCTTGATGACGTCATGGATTCGAGTGATAGCTCGAAGTGGATTTGCACCATGGAGGAAGAGATGCAATCTTTAATGAAGAATCAAACTTGGGATTTGGTTCCACTTCCTAATGGAAACCGTGCTATTGGGTGCAAATGGATATATAAGGTGAAGGACGATGGAAGATACAAAGCTAGGCTAGTGGCTAAGGGGTTTGCATAAGGGAAAGGATAAGAGTATGATGAGATCTTCGCACCAGTTGTGAGGCTTACTTCTATCCAGATATTACTTGCCATAGTTGCTATTCACGACATGGAGTTAGAGCAACTAGATGTGAAAACCGCCTTCTTGCATGGAGACTTGGATGAAGACATCTAAATGGAGCAACCAGAAGAGTTTATTGTAGAAGATAAGTCAAAACTAGTTTGCAAGTTGAAAAAATCACTGTATGGTTTGAAGCAATCACCTAGGCAATGGTACAAGAGATTTGATCATTTCATGCTTGAAAGTGGCTTCCATCGAAGCATCAAGGATGCTTGCGTTTATTTCAAGAGGTTAGAAAATGATTATTGGGTGTATTTACTCTTGTATGTGGAAGATATGCTCATTGCTTCTAAGGACAAGACAAAAATCAACAAATTGAAAGAGAAATTAAAGGCGGAGTTCGAGATGAAAGACCTTGGAGAAGTGAAGAAGAATTTGGGCATGAAAATTGAAAGAGATCGAAAGCATTTTGAGTTGAAATTAACTCAAAAGGAATACACTAGAAAAATGCTTTGCCGATTTAGCATGGAAGATGCAAAGGCGTCAAATACACCTTTACCTTTGCATATAAAGCTTTCGAGTAAGGGATCACCTATCGAGGAGAAAGACAAGGCTTACATGGAAAAGGTGCCATATGCTAGTGCGGTTGGAAGTTTGATGTATGCCATGGTGTGTACAAGACCCTGTTGGATCTAGAATAACCCTAGAGGGGGGGTGAATAGGGTTTTTCACAGTTTTAACTGTATTAAAAACTTAACAAGATATATAATAATAAACTGATCACAGAAAATAGCAGAAACTGAAATGCAGAAAATAAATCACACAAAGATATACCCAGCTTCGGCAAAACCCTGCCTACTGCTGCATTTCTAAGGTTTCTACTAGGTGATAGAACAGTTTCCGCATACAAGACCATGTACACTCGCAAACCCCTGCTCCTATTCTAACCCTACGCTCAAACCCCTAGACTGATCTAAACCCCTAGATCAGATTTCCCGAATTACAAACCCTGTAACTCGTAACTCAGATTTACAGACTCTGAAACTGACAGTCAACTCCTTGACTAAATCCCCCTAGATTTTACAGACCTAGTACTGTTCAGAAATGATTTTACAACATAATTTAAAAAACAACAGAATGTTAAAAAAAAAAATATGTAAACCCTAGTTCTTAAAATAAAAATAAAAAAAAAGGAGTTTATATTAAAGGGGTCATCCCCTTATTAAAACACTTGGCTAGGTTTTAAGCCCATTAGGTTGGCCCCTTTCCTTTGCTTTTGCCCGATCTCCTTTTTGCTCTGAAACTCAAAAATGGCGGCGGCTCTAAAAAAATATGGCTAGGGTTTTCTCCTGCTTCGTCCCAAATCAAATCGACGGCTTGATGAAATTGCTTCTCTGAAGCTCCGATTCGCTGTTGCTCTCAGATGTCTCGATTTGGGATTTTATCTCTTACTCTCGACCGAAATCAAAGTGAGTTTTTCTGAAAATTATTGTGTTGAAAAATTTGCGAGATGTTTGTTGATTTCCATTTTCTCTGTTCTGTGGTTTCGATCTATATGCCTGTGATGTAAAATGGTGTAGTTATAAGGTCAAATGAAAAAACCTAATCAACACTCTGATTTCGTATTTAATGACTTGATTTGATTCCCCCGATTTTATTTGCGAGAATTGTGAGATTATCTGAGAAAGGAATTGCCCCTTGAAAAAAAAAATTGCTGTGAATTTCCAAAAAGGAATCTGCTTTCCTCTTTTGCTCTTTGATTGGATGCCGTGAATTTTTTATTGTGAATGAGGATGTCTTTCTTGCTTTGTTGGGATTTCCCTTGTTGATTTACTCGATTTAAACACCTTGGCATGATTTGTGTTGTGTGAATTCCTTGATTGAAAAAATGTCGCAACTGTTTCTTGGCATTTGAACAAATTGTCTGATGCACCTGATCTTGAAATTTGCCTTTGATTGAATCTGGTGATATTTGAATGATACTTGCCAAAAATTGATTTCACCATAAAACAGATTGATTTAAATGTGAGATTACAAAACTGAAAAAGATGCACTTGCCAAAAAAAATGTTTACTGATTTTAGTAAACATATCTAAACAGAATTCATGGCTCTTTGAAATTTCCTTTGTGTCACTTAATTCATGAATGAATTGTTGCCTTAAAAAAAAAACTGACTGATATCTGTTGCCATATATTCTCTGATGGTATTTTTTTTTTTTTATGACTAGATTGAGCAGTCCTTGAATAAATTTCAAGTATGCTTTCCTTTGATTGAATTTAGAAAATATTTCACACAAGTATTTCAATCTTGCCAAAACTTAATCCCTTGATTTCAGGAAGGATTGAAAAGCTTGCCAAACATTTTCTGCCGTGTCATTTTTCTTGCCAAAAAAAAAGATTTTCTGATTTCTGAAACAGTTTAAAAGCTTGCCAAATACTGGCTTTGATTGCTCAAATATGGTTCACTGTATTTTCCCTTTTGTTCAAACCTTAAATAAAATTTAGTTTTGAAATCTTGCATGAACTTACTGTGATTGATTACATGTCTCATGTAAAACTGGAAACGATATGAAAATGCTCTTGCCCAAAAGTTTTTTTTTTTTAAAAAAAAAAAAACTGGAATTATTTGAGCATGCCATAAACCTGGAATTTCTGGAACTGATTTAAAACCATGAATAATCTTGCCATACCTTACCTGTGCACTTGTGCTCATGCTATGTCCTTTGTACATTGGCATGTATGCTGTTTCACCATATTTATGCTGTATCATCCACTGAACTGAATATATGTTTTTGCCATTCATCTTGTATTACTTCCATTTGCTTTGAGGCTCGACCACTTTGGCACTTGTACTTGACACCATGCATGCACCATACATGCCGAACCATTTTGTTGTGTAAACATATGTTGCATCCTCCTGCATGCTTTCATATGCTGATCTGTACCCATATGTATGTTTGCTATTTAATCCTTTATGCTCACTGTTTGTGCATGATGTATCACCATGTATAGCTTCAGTACATGAACATGCTGCTCTACCAGTTTTTCTTAAAAAAAATGTCGACTGGAACTTGTTTTTGTGCTTGTTCATTTCTGACTTGCTCCATTTGTTTGAGCTACATTTGAATTTTTTTTGTTTACTCCCATTTGCGATGACACTTCCATGATCATTGTAATATGCTGTTGCCATGAGCCTTGCTTGCAAATCATGCATTGCTTCACCTAGTCTTGAACTTGCTGATTCACTACTGTGTACACTTGCACCATTTCGTGTACACACTTTTCTTGACTCTGAACATTCAATTTTGCACAATGAATTTGTTGTTTTGATTGTTGAGTTTCCTTGACCGCTTTATCTTGAGTTGACTTTGTGTATTGCATTGAGTCGAGCAGGTCCATGTGGCTACTCCTCAGTTGCAATCTGATTGGCGTGGCAGTGCACACGTGTACACGTGTGTACATGCAGCCATCAGACGAGTTGTCCCTGTCCCTGCATTGAGATATATGTGTTGTCTGCCTTGTGGTATTTACAGTGTATTACTGTGAATATCACAAGCTGTCTAGACACAAATTGATGGTTTTATAATTCAGATCAAGTCATGAAAAATGATGAGAAACACACCAGAAAACAGAGGCAAATAAAATTTTAAAAATAAAATTTATATTTGCATAAATTTTGTAAATTATTCTTGTTCTATTCCTGTTGCAGTGTACTGTGTGTCTATTTCTATATATGATAGGTATGAAGACTGGACTGACTGTGAAGTGAAGACTGACTTGTAAGCTGTGAAGACATAAGACTGAGGAAGCCAGTGTGTCAATATGAGTAAAATTGTATATTGAAATGTATGAAATCAAAATATTTATATATATACGAGTGTGAGTGTTATAGTGGGAAGCTGTGTGCTGAAATGGAGTTGTACTGCAATTTGTAATACACAAGTTTGATTGAAATAAAATAATATCTTATTGTTGTCAAACAAACTCGTCTATTTCATTCTGTTATTTATTAGTACAAATATTCTGTGAGTGTTTAAATAGTGGAGTTTATAAGATTTGTACTGTTGTGTTATTGAAATAGAATATTCAATTTAAATAGAATACAGTATCAATGTATGTATTGCCGTATTCCATTTAAATATAAATACTATATTTCAGTCAGTGATGTATATATTTAACAGTACGATTTCAAACACATTTATAATAATATTTATTTGGTTGCTATCATCAAACAAAAATCATATAATTGTGTATACAACAACGTTATATACAACAATCTCCCCCTTTTGATGATGACAAACAAATAAAAGATTTTGATCGTAATAAATGTGTTTGACAGTGAATATTGAACTCCCCCTATTTATTTGCTCCCCCTACAACAGACAACTCCCCCTATAACTGTGCAAGAGTGAAATGTATGAACAATAAAAATATTTATAAAATATTCACTCATAAATCAAAATCTATATCCATTCTCCCCCTTTTGTTATCATCAAAAGGATACAGAATTTAAAACATAGATGAATAGCGACTAACAAATATTAAATCAGCTTAAGAGGAAGAACGATCATCATAAATCTCAATCAGTCAAACAAAAATCATAATATTCTGAGAACAGGTGGCATATTTCACATTTTAGAGAATGACGGATTTACGATGAATTTTATATAAAATGGAGAGAAGAAAAAAAAAATTATTTCCAAATATTTTCAAAAGAATTTTATAAAAATGAGTTCAAAAACAGTGATGGATTTGGACTTATAATTATAAATTCAATTTAAATGACAAAATCGAATAATCTCAAATTCCAATATCTATCAATCAACAAATCATAATACGTCATAAGATTTCAACACATTTCACAGATTAGAAAGTGGATTGATAGGCTGGTTAATATACACCAAGGAGAATTTCATTTAAAAAAATTATTTATTGCAAATTATTTTCTTTTCTTTTTCTTTTGATTTAAGAGAACCCTGACCACGCATAACCAGAGCTTGGATTTTTAAATGAGGTCAGTCGCAGCATAAATTATAAGTTGTCTCATAACCGTGCATGACCAGAGCTTGGATTTTTAAATGAAGTTAGAGACACACTTATGTATTAATTATATTTTCATCATTTTCAGCTTTTTTAAAAAAAAAACTCCTCGATATATAAAACCAATATGGATGATAGAAATATGGTAAGTACAGAGATGGACTGTGAAATAGATTTCTAAATTAATTATATTATGAGATATGCATGAACTGTACCGGGATTATTGAAAATTTTCATTTGACACTAATTCTGAAAAATAGCATAACCACAATTCCATCACAACTATTTTCACTGTTTGTTCAAGGTGATTTTAAAAATATTAAACTCTCCAAAAAAAATTATCATGGATGGCAGAATGATGATAGATAATGAGGATGGTCGAAAAATAATTGCCAGTTCAAAGATATTATAATAAATATTCAACCATCATGAAAATCCAAATAAAATTTCCTCTTGTTGTGAAATATATTGCAGTCACAATTCATCACAATTTCAAAATCTGATAATAATTTTGATGAATTCTAAATGCAGTTCAATTTGGATATTGATTTCAATTTCTGAAAGAATAATCAATAAATAATTTTTAAAGTTGAAAAAAACAATTACAAGAGGAATATGAAGAGCTATACAAAGCACAAGAGAGAAAAGAAATATATATACATGATGAGAATAAAGAAAATCAGCACTTCCTAATCTGATACCACTTGGTGTCTCTACAAAGTGAAAAATCAGAACAGATGGATGAGACAAATATAAGGCGCTTCTGATACCAAATGTTCTCGCTTTCTTGAGGATTTTAATGACACCCCGGTGGCAAACAATGGTACCTCAGTCAACAGAAAAGACTTAATTTCAAAACAAGCAACTCAAGCACACAAATTTCATTTATCAGAGCACGATAAGCCTTTGATACCAAATCAAGCAGTCCTCAAAAAAAAATTTACAAATCAATTTCTTATAATCAGAGCAACATGATTCCAAAACAAACATTTTTCAAAAACAGTATCAGAGCAGCGCAGAGAAATCAGTATCACAACAGACTTGTCAAGATGTTGGTCACATAAGGTGGTTCATGATCCAAGATTTGCAAATATACTCTATTTTAAATCATTTGAAGAAATGTAAAAGTATTAGGATTTAATGAATCAATCACACCAGGTTATATTTCAGATTCAAGATATGTGTGAGATCCAATAAATCAATAATTTCAAATGATTTTAAACAAACATATATTCAAATCAAATACTCATGAAATAACAATGATTTTCAAAGACCATTTTAAAAAAATATTTTCAAGAATTTCTCAAAACTATTTCCGACAAGCCCAAGAGAAATTTCAGGTCATTTACATCAAATTTGAAAATATTCATGATCGGGATAATTTATTTGAAATCACATGAATCAATGTAAAGTTTTGGGATATAATGAATCAGTCACACGAGATTGACAATTTCAACAATAAGAGGTGTGTGATATTCAAAATATCTAGAATTTCAGATGATTTCAAACAAACATATTTCAATATAATGATCATGAATAAAGATGAATTCCAAGATGTATCACTGATACAAACCAATCTGAAAATCAATGAAATTATCACAACTGATAAATAACAGAGTATTGTAATGAGTATAATATTTTGAGCTTTTCTAAAATGAATTAGAATAAACTCAGAACAACAAAGGTGTGTGACATTTCATTAAATATTCAGATCTTCAAAAAATTTAGGATTCAAATTAACAGTGTTCAAGATATGATAAGAATACATCAACACTGTTATGAATTCAGAAATAAAAAAATCTCAAAAACAATTGCAGATATTTACAAGATTAAATTTAGGATATGGAAATGATTAACACACGATGATTTTATACAAATAAAGCATATTTCAAGAAAGATCATGAATTCTGCAACTGGAAGTTTAAGAAGTACAGACAGAGAAGAATATGGCAGTGTCAAATAAAAAAAACAAAAAAAAGAGATAGAGGAAGGAATAAAAACAGAAAATAAAAAACAAACAAAGAGAATATACAAAGGTGAGTTTAGAGATCATACCAGAATCCAATGTAAAGCAGAATCTCTAACTCAACAGATGTGGCTAAGGAACTGTGAATGATTCTGTGATATGAAGCAGTTTGAATCCGTTTCTCTTTTCAGCACAGTTGTTCCTCAGCCTCCTTTGGTACCTAATGATTGAGATAATCAAGTGGTCGAACAAAATTAGTAAAACCACTCACAGTTGTATTCATTTGTTTTGGTACCCAGACTTGCTTATACAACAAACCATTAGAATTAACTTTTGTACCCTTAGGAACCCAAATCGATATGAATTTAACAAAACCCGTTTTATTTTCATTTGAGATCCAAGAAGGTTTAAATGGTTTGTTATAAAACAAATCCTCATTTCGATTGTGATTTACAAATCCTTTGAAGTTTTCAGAGTTAAAATTTTCAAAACAAACATTTCTAAAGTGATTTGAGGGATTTTTAAAGTCACAAGAATTTTGATTTCTAAAAACATCATTTTTCCCGAATCCAAGTCCAGATTTACTTCCACGATAAACTTGGTTTTGTAACAGCATATTCAACGATTTTTCCCCATTAGAAAATTTATCCAATGTTGATTCTAATCGTTGAATTTTGGATTTCAGATCGCTATTTTCTGTTAATAAATTTGAGCAATTATTTATAGCGATCATCTGTTCAGCATTGGTCTGTTTCAAAACCAAATTCTCATTTTCTAACGATCTAATTTTGGCTTGGGATTCGGAAATTTCAAGTTCAAATTGTTTTTGCTTTTCCGACTCAAACTTCTTGGATTTTTCAATCTCATTTTCAAGTTCTTTCAAAATCAAACCACTTTTCTCCAAATTTTCATTTTCAGCAATTTCAAATTTGGAATATATATCAGTCTTAAAAATTTCATATTCCTTTTGTACAAGATTGTTCAAATTTGATAACTCAATCTTGTTTTCTTTTAAGATCAGAATTTCCTTTTCAAACTTTTGAATATTTTTATTGAGATGAACAAGATTGGTTTTCAATTTTAAACAATTTTTGCAATTAGAATTTGAAGAATTCTTAATGTTTTTGAGTTTTGATTCCAAAACATTATTTTTGCAGATCAACTCAAGCTTCTCAGATTTCAGAAGTTTATTTTTAGATTTTAACTTCTCAACAGATTCAGTTAAACCATTTAAACGATGAATCAAAGAAATATTTCCTGTTGAGTCTCCATCTGGATTTCCATCTGTACAACCTGTCAGGCACAAATCTGAAGCCGAGTTATCTTTCAGGGATTTTGAGCATTTGTCAATTTTTCCATATAGCGCGTTGAGAGTCTGCCAGATTTCCTGCGCAGTCAAAGAATGAGAAATAAGGCTATATTGAATATCATCAATATACGAATATAAAATATGAGTAGCATGTAAATTAAATTCAATATCAACCCTACTTACAATATCATACCCATTTTTAATACTATTCCAACATTTCATATCAACAGATTTTAAATAAGATTTCATTTCTGATTTCCAATTTAAAAAATCTGTACCATTGAAAATAGATGGAATATGACTGGACTGACTCTCTATGGACTGACAACTAGGATTCACCATTTCTCTAGAGTTAAAGAAAACCTTGCTCTGATACCACTTGTTGGATCTAGAATAACCCTAGAGGGGGGGTGAATAGGGTTTTTCACAGTTTTTAACTGTATTAAAAACTTAACAAGATATATAATAATAAACTGATCACAGAAAATAGCAGAAACTGAAATGCAGAAACTAATTCACACAAAGATATACCCAGCTTCGGCAAAACCCTGCCTACTGCTGCATTTCTAAGGTTTCTACTAGGTGATAGAACAGTTTCCGCATACAAGACCATGTACACTCGCAAACCCCTGCTCCTATTCTAACCCTACGCTCAAACCCCTAGACTGATCTAAACCCCTAGATCAGATTTCCCGAATTACAAACCCTGTAACTCGTAACTCAGATTTACAGACTCTGAAACTGACAGTCAACTCCTTGACTAAATCTCCCTAGATTTTACAGACCTAGTACTGTTCAGAAATGATTTTACAACACAATTTAAAAAACAACAGAATGTTAAAAAAAAAAATATGTAAACCCTAGTTCTTAAAAAAAAAAAGGAGTTTATATTAAAGGGGTCATCCCCTTATTAAAACACTTGGCTAGGTTTTAAGCCCATTAGGTTGGCCCCTTTCCTTTGCTTTTGCCCGATCTCCTTTTTGCTCTGAAACTCAAAAATGGCGGTGGCTCTGAAAAAAATGGCTAGGGTTTTCTCCTGCTTCGTCCCAAATCAAATCGACGGCTTGATGAAATTGCTTCTCTGAAGCTCCGATTCGCTGTTGCTCTCAGATGTCTCGATTTGGGATTTTATCTCTTACTCTCGACCGAAATCAAAGTGAGTTTTTCTGAAAATTATTGTGTTGAAAAATTTGCGAGATGTTTGTTGATTTCCATTTTCTCTGTTCTGTGGTTTCGATCTATATGCCTGTGATGTAAAATGGTGTAGTTATAGGGTCAAATGAAAAACCCTAATCAACACTCTGATTTCGTATTTAATGACTTGATTTGATTCCCCCAATTTTATTTGCGAGAATTGTGAGATTATCTGAGAAAGGAATTGCCCCTTGAAAAAAAAAATTGCTGTGAATTTCCAAAAAGGAATCTGCTTTCCTCTTTTGCTCTTTGATTGGATGCCGTGAATTTTTTATTGTGAATGAGGATGTCTTTCTTGCTTTGTTGGGATTTCCCTTGTTGATTTACTCGATTTAAACACCTTGGCATGATTTGTGTTGTGTGAATTCCTTGATTGAAAAAATGTCGCAACTGTTTCTTGGCATTTGAACAAATTGTCTGATGCACCTGATCTTGAAATTTGCCTTTTATTGAATCTGGTGATATTTGAATGATACTTGCCAAAAATTGATTTCACCATAAAACAGATTGATTTAAATGTGAGATTACAAAACTGAAAAAGATGCACTTGCCAAAAAAAATGTTTACTGATTTTAGTAAACATATCTAAACAGAATTCATGGCTCTTTGAAATTTCCTTTATGTCACTTAATTCATGAATGAATTGTTGCCTTAAAAAAAAAACTGACTGATATCTGTTGCCATATATTCTCTGATGGTATTTTTTTTTTATGACTAGATTGAGCAGTCCTTGAGTAAATTTCAAGTATGCTTTCCTTTGATTGAATTTAGAAAATATTTCACACAAGTATTTCAATCTTGCCAAAACTTAATCCCTTGATTTCAGGAAGGATTGAAAAGCTTGCCAAACATTTTCTGCCGTGTCATTTTTCTTGCCAAAAAAAAAGATTTTCTGATTTCTGAAACAGTTTAAAAGCTTGCCAAATACTGGCTTTGATTGCTCAAATATGGTTCACTGTATTTTCCCTTTTGTTCAAACCTTAAATAAAATTTAGTGTTGAAATCTTGCATGAACTTACTGTGATTGATTACATGTCTCATGTAAAACTGGAAACGATATGAAAATGCTCTTGCCCAAAAGTTTTTTTTTTAAAAAAAAAAAAAAAAACTGGAATTATTTGAGCATGCCATAAACCTGGAATTTCTAGAACTGATTTAAAACCATGAATAATCTTGCCATACCTTACCTGTGCACTTGTGCTCATGCTATGTCCTTTGTACATTGGCATGTATGCTGTTTCACCATATTTATGCTGTATCATCCACTGAACTGAATATATGTTTTTGCCATTCATCTTGTATTACTTCCATTTGCTTTGAGGCTCGACCACTTTGGCACTTGTACTTGACACCATGCATGCACCATACATGCCGAACCATTTTGTTGTGTAAACATATGTTGCATCCTCCTGCATGCTTTCATATGTTGATCTGTACCCATATGTATGTTTGCTATTTAATCCTTTATGCTCACTGTTTGTGCATGATGTATCACCATGTATAGCTTCAGTACATGAACATGCTGCTCTACCAGTTTTTCTTAAAAAATAATGTCGACTGGAACTTGTTTTTGTGCTTGTTCATTTCTGACTTGCTCCATTTGTTTGAGCTACATTTGAATTTTTTTTGTTTACTCCCATTTGCGATGACACTTCCATGATCATTGTAATATGCTGTTGCCATGAGCCTTGCTTGCAAATCATGCATTGCTTCACCTAGTCTTGAACTTGCTGATTCACTACTGTGTACACTTGCACCATTTCGTGTACACACTTTTCTTGACTCTGAACATTCAATTTTGCACAATGAATTTGCTGTTTTGATTGTTGAGTTTCCTTGACCACTTTATCTTGAGTTGACTTTGTGTATTGCACTGAGTCGAGCAGGTCCATGTGGCTACTCCTCAGTTGCAATCTGATTGGCGTGGCAGTGCACACGTTTACACGTGTGTACATGCAGCCATTAGACGAGTTGTCCCTGTCCCTGCATTGAGATATATGTGTTGTCTGCCTTGTGGTATTTACAGTGTATTACTGTGAATATCACAAGCTGTCTAGACACAAATTGATGGTTTTATAATTCAGATCAAGTCATGAAAAATGATGAGAAACACACCAGAAAACTGAGGCAAATAAAATTTTAAAAATAAAATTTATATTTGCATAAATTTTGTAAATTATTCTTGTTCTATTCCTGTTGCAGTGTACTGTGTGTCTATTTCTATATATGACAGGTATGAAGACTGGACTGACTGTGAAGTGAAGACTCACTTGTAAGCTGTGAAGACAGAAGACTGAGGAAGCCAGTGTGTCAATATGAGTAAAATTGTATATTGAAATGTATGAAATCAAAATATTTATATATATACGAGTGTGAGTGTTATAGTGGGAAGCTGTGTGCTGAAATGGAGTTGTACTGCAATTTGTAATACACAAGTTTGATTGAAATAAAATAATATCTTATTGTTGTCAAACAAACTCGTCTATTTCATTCTGTTATTTATTAGTACAAATATTCTGTGAGTGTTTAAATAGTGGAGTTTATAAGATTTGTACTGTTGTGTTATTGAAATAGAATATTCAATTTAAATAGAATACAGTATCAATGTATGTATTGCCGTATTCCATTTAAATATAAATACTATATTTCAGTCAGTGATGTATATATTTAACAGTACGATTTCAAACACATTTATAATAATATTTATTTGGTTGCTATCATCAAACAAAAATCATATAATTGTGTATACAACAACGTTATATACAACAGACCCCATATTGCAAACGCCGTCGGGATGGTTAGTCGGTTCATGGCTAGTCCTGGGAAATCGCATTGGGAAGCAGTGAAGCTTATCTTGAGATACTTGAAAGGTATAGCATCTTATGGCCTTGTTTTTGGGGGTAGTAAAGAGAAGAATTGCATGTAGGTTGGTTACTGTAATTCAGACTACGATGGTGATAGGGATCGAAGAAAATCAACTTGCAGATATGTTTTCACTCTTGGCGGTACAGCCATAAGTTGGAGATTGAGATTGTAGATCGTAATTGCTTTATCCACTATGGAGGCAGAGTTGATAGCTGCGGTAGAGGCAGCAAAGGAAGCACTCTATTTGAAGCGATTGTTGTGTGACATGGGGTTTGAACATGACATTGTTGATGTTCAATGTGATAGCCAAAGTGCTATCCATTTGGCGGAGAATTTGGCGTTTAGCTCACGAACGAAGCATATTGAAGTAAGGGAGTCATTTCTAGTAGCCATGGACGAAGACAAGAAAGTATGCCTTCGGAAAGTGCACGCAAAGGATAATGCGGCAGACATGTTGACTAAGACATTGCTGGTTGGGAAGTTCGAGCATTGCTCGAACTTAATTCGCTTCGAGAGATGCTAGGTGCCATGGGGTGGCACAGTTGATAGAGAAACTTGGATGTAGAAGAGTATCGGTGAGATGTTGATGTTTTATCTGCATGGTAAGTACTCGTTTTCACTCCCCAGTACATTGTCTTTTGGTAAGACTGGTTTAGGAATCGGATGTTTCAACACTTTATTGACGAGTGGGGGCTATGCCTCAACTCGTTAGTGAAGTGCAATGGGCGGTGGCTATGCCGGAATTCATTGGGGAAACATTTAAGCTTTCTTGATTGAAGATAGAAGGAAATGCTTGGGTGCATTGAAGTTTGTGATGTAGATGGATATAGTATCGAGGTGGAGTGTTGAAGTATGCGATACTATGTTTTAGATTATGGAGGATATTTTCGTATCTAAAGGATATTTCGGATATTTAGGATCTGGTGGATATTTCAGGATATTTCGGATATGTAGGATCTAGAGGATATTTTCAGATCTGGAGGATATTTTAGATATTTCAGATATTTCGGATCTAGAGAAAATTTTGGGAATTTCAATATACTTCCCTATGCTTGTATAAGCTACATCAGATCCAAAAGGAGGAGTAACACACAACAAAATCAAGAGATTAGATCAAGGTTTATTCTAATTACGGTTTAGGCAATCCTAATCTTCTTCAATTCATTTCTCCACAAAATCAAAATTTTCTAGTAAATTTGATCATTGTAATCAATCTCTTGTACTCTTCTATTGATATTAATAAAAGTTTCTCTCTCAAAGTGGATGTACACTGACAAAACATCGGTGGAACCACTATAAATCGCTGTGTGATTTAGTTTCTCGTTATTGCTCTATTATTTCCATTGTTTGGTGATTGTGATTAGCTTAGATAAGATTGAGATTGTTTTGATATATCGATTGGTTGTTTTTGCACTATTACCACGATCTCGTTTTCCGCTGCGTTGGGGATTTTTTGATTTGAGCGGTCTTGAATCAAAATTTCTCCACAACAAAATTAACATAACCTGTATACAGGCCCAAAGATACTTTTTTTCTTACCAAGAGCCTATGCTTGTTGAACAGCTAGTCCAAGATCTTTGCGACACCATGTAAGGCTACACTCGGCTTGGCGGAATACGCGTTGGAGTCACCTTTCTATTCGTGGGCAAGGACAAAAGCTACAGATTTCAACCTTACAAGAGTGACCCAAGCGGCAATTATGGAGGCTGGAAAGTTGCTGTTATCGATGGTAATAATCAAGCACACAATCCGTGCCAAGGCAGGATTACAAAGAATAGCTTAGTAGAGGGGAAATTGTTGAGCAAGCGCTCAAGGTTTTAAGTAAGACCATGGACAGTACTAGTCTTACTACTTAGAAGCTTGAGCGTGCAGAAATATGTTTGTTTCCTAAAGGGTAAGGTATATATGAGGTTTGTTCCCCTGATTATCTTGGCAAGTTGTTTATTAAATACTGAGTTACTCTGCCAACCATAGAAGCAAATTAAGGAATCGATGAATTAGAAGTTTGACTGATTGCACTAAATGGTTATTTAACTATATTTGGTCATTTCAGCCATGGTCAAACCTATTAATAACGGCTGTCAATGAATACCCAAAAAAAAAAATTGAAATTCATCCGCATTCAAAAAGAAGATAAATATCTGATATTCAAAAGAATTGATACAGTTGTGGATATAAGCACGTCCTCATCCAAAAGTTATCCGTTCTTTTTTTTTCATAATTATAGTTTAAGTTATGTGCATTTTAACATAATGAAATATACAGACTTATTCTTTTGTGAAATTGGAAGTCTACTAAGCATATGTTAATTGCTCAAAATTATATATTATCATCATAGTTAATTATTTTTTGCACTTTAGTAATCAATTGGGTTGAAAAAACTTTATTTTAAACTAAAATGTTTCACTCATGTTCATTGATTTATCGACCATTGGTGGAGCGGATAATTACCGATATCCGTCTGCATTCTTGGATGTGGATGTGGACGCAGATATGGCACTATCCGCATCCAAAAACATCCGTTAGTAGTCCAACCTACTATTGTGCTCTGATCATTTTTTCAAAATAAAATAAAATAATAATAACTTAGTATTTTCAAATTAATATGTATATTGTAGGCTTCAGCTACACTACTGTCAGTTGAGTATAAAACCTAGGGATCAGTAGTGTGTAAAGTAACAAAAAACATGTTGGAAAGAAGTTCAATGTTGATTAGTTATATATTTTTCGTGAATCGTCGAAGAGCTCTAAAGGATAACAAGGATCATACAAACTTTATGAATGAAGGGTATGGTATATATATGTTATTGTTTTAATCAACTTTTGGATTGTTATGAATCCGAACTATGACAGATGAGATATGTCGAATTTAGAAATTTCATAACCATCTTGCTTCTATTTTTAATTTATTTTTATACATCGGTATTTAAATAGTTTTAGACTGTTACGGTAATCAAGCTTCAATTTCTATATAGAACTTCTAATGCTTCCTTCTACACATCCTGTGAGTTTGAATTTTATTTTTAGTGCACTTACAAGGTTTTTGATTACATTTTTATAAGGCAATTGTCGATGTTTTTTGTAGGTACATGACACTTCCACTTTATAGTCTGGTAACTCAGGGTTTCATTTCATTAAAATTTGATAACACAATTCATACATTTAAGTGTACACACATACAAACACATTTGTCTAACCATCTTAATCACATAAGCTTAATACTCATAACCATATTAAACTAAAGTGAGAGTTATAACCTCCTAAATGTGTACGTACAAAAATTAAATAAAAATAAGAATGTAAAGAAGTATATATTACTAGGTTTTTCAGTAACATCTTATAGTTGTAGGTAATTTTGAGTGCCGA
This sequence comes from Allium sativum, assembly GCA_030737875.1. Lineage (NCBI taxonomy): Eukaryota > Viridiplantae > Streptophyta > Magnoliopsida > Asparagales > Amaryllidaceae > Allium > Allium sativum. The sequence goes on from CM060920.1 coordinate 254,321,094, forward strand.
TCAAATCACAAATGAGAGATCCAATTTTGAATGGAATTTAAATCATAAGGCTTATTTCAATAATTCAACTTTTCTCTTTTAAATCACTGCTATATTTTATCATTTGCATCCTTAAGTCAAGGAAACCACTAGTTTCATCTACTGCCTGTTGGAAGCGTGTATGGAACTCACAGCAAATACCGATGCTTTCTTTGAATCAAACACACAAACTAACTTTGTTTATTTCTCACAAGTACAAATAATAAAACTATTCTTTTCTCTCTTACAAATAAAGAGCTTCGACTCTCCTTTTTTTCTCTCTTATACTTTTGTTTCTTCACTTGGTATGTTCTGTGAATACATATGGGCTGCCCTTTTATAGGCTAAAAACTTACGTATACATCATTGCTTACATCATTACAAACCTACCATCCTTAACAATGCATGTCTTTCTCCCTTTCACACTAAATAGCTGCTGCACGTTGAACTTATGCATGAAAGGGTTTGAATTCTAATACTCCCCCTCAAATCTGACTTTGCATTCCGAGCATGTTTTTCATTTTCTGAAATACAACCGGCTTCAATGGCTTCGTGAAAATATCCGCTAAATTTTCTTCAGTTTTGCAGTGCACCAACTCTACATTTTTGTCGTTCACTTATTCTCGGATAAAATAATATTTAGTATTGATGTTCTTGCTTCGATTGTGTGACACGGAATTCTTTGCAAGTGAAATAGAGGATATATTATCCACATATTTGGTAACTGGATCTTCCTTTCCAAGGTTTAAGTCGCCTAATATGCAGCTTAGCCGCAGAGCTTGACATGTTATTGCTGCAGCTGCAATATACTCCGCTTCACACGTCGAGAGAGCAACTGTCTGTTGCTTCTTTGATGACCACGAAATATCGCCGAACCGATATGAAAAGCATATCCTGAAGTGCTTTTCTCGTCATCCAAATCACCGCCACATTCACTGTCTGAGTGGCCAACTAATTTTGAATTTTGTGAATAGGTGTAAAACAGCACATGATCAAGTGTACCTTTTATGTAGCACAAAATTCTTTTAGCTTCCATGAAATGATCTTGCTTTGGCTTTTCTATGTACCTACTAATCAATCTAACCGCGTACATAATATCGGGACGAGTGAAAGTTAGATACCTTAAACTTCCAACCAAACTTTTGAACAATGTCTGATTTACCAACTCTGGTTGAATCAATTCTCAGCTTTATGCACTACAACAAAAAACACTTTTCGCAACAGGCGATATCTGTTGCAGTAGACCTTTTGCAACAGGCCAACGCTCGTTGGTATAGCCGGAGTTGTAAAATGTCCGCAACATTTTCTGCCTGTTGCAATAAGATATTGTCATATGCTTTTTTGCAACTGGATTTTGTTGTTGCAACAGATCATTTTGCAACAACAAATGATAGTTGTAAATCTATAGTAGGTATTTAACAAACAAGGTACTACAACCAATTTCTACAGTTGCAAAATCTTTTACAACTGTCTTAAGTTGTTGCAACAAGTCATTTTGCAAGAACAATTCACCAATACCTACATTCAATAATTTACTGCAATAAGAATAAGATATATTATGAAACAATAAACATACATTTAGAAAGGCATTAACAAAACAATAGATTCACATAATATAAACGCGATCCATACATAATATTAGTTGAAGTTACATTCAAGTTTAGCATAGTAACAAACGTGATCCATATATAACATAAATGCATACCATACCAACAATTCCAAAATGTAGTCTAACATAACACCTAAAAGCTAAAAAGTACATACTACTCTAGCGAAACAAAATTTTGTGCCAAGCTACAGTTGTTCCGACGACCTCTTGAATGGTGTACATCTCCGAATTTGGCCTTAGTAGAAAAGCTTCAAGATCCACAACTATGTTAACCTATACCTATGAAAACAGTACACATTAAACCAGCATATTATGAAAAAAAGTGGATTAGACATATAAATAGCTGAATTCACACAAATCAGCCACAAGTCATGCACTTGGCTATTCAGGTATAGCAATTACATTCTATCAGTTCCTATTGATCATAATATTACAAGGTGGAATATTAATATCCATATTGTACTTGAAATTAGAATATTAATATTAATACTTGCACTGCTCTCCCTTGCACATTTCCACAATACGAGCAAATATTACATTGTGCGACTGGTAAAGCTAAAGACTATGAGAGCCTCAAAGACAATAATAACCAACACAAAAAATTACACAAAAAGTTCAGGTAATAATTTAACAAAAATTCAGAAATATTAAAGCAAGCAGGCAAGCATATTGACATGAACAATTTACTTGTTCCTCCATATTCAGAATCTTCCAAAGACTACAATTGCAATTTGCAAGCAAGCAAAAGACTAAAACTGGTAGTCTGTGGCTATCATTTCGGTAAATATATTTGACTTTAGCTTTTGATCATGCATTGAACACGGTTTCGGGAAATTTAGCAGAAGTAGAAAGTCATGAAGAATTTTTGACAGTAGTCATATAAGAATTTCTTAGAAATAGAGATGAACAAAAAGGATTAATCAACTATGTTAAATATTCTAATACCTTAAGTTTGAACTGAGCTTGAGTTCCTGTATCTGAGAAACTGTCTCATACGTCTCCTTCAATATCATGATCAATTCATTATCATAATTTCATCAGCATCTATGATCCATTGTGTTAATGTAAAATCATGCATGACTTATCGGTTAAGGGCTGAACTGAAACAGATAATCATAGGATAAATGGATTAAGTTAGTGGATATGCTAAATAAAATCTTACTGACTTGTAGGTTCTTTAGATGCAAAAAGGTCTATTTCTTTGCTTGAAAATAGATGACTAATGCAGATATTACGCACAGACATACATATGTATGACTAATGCGGATATTACATGGCTTCAGTCCTGTAATTTGCACCAAGTTCAGGTTCAAATAATAATATTTCCTCATTTTTTATTTCCATTGCAGGCCTGAGCAATACTGTAAAAATCGGAGTACCAATCCGCAATGGTTGAAATAACAAATAAACTCATGCTTTACATGATTGATACTTCAATCTAATCTTCCGTTCAAACAGATACACTCACTGGTTAGCTAATGAAACCAGGAAACCATTGTCTTTCGCTGACTAACTCTATTTTTGTGACAAATTTCATGCTTTTATAGTTTAATACACAATACATTCGTTCATACACATGTATAGCAAAGGACTTTAAGTGCATTAGCTCTTACAAAAATATAGCCTGGGTAGGCAATTCGTCTTTGACATAGAGCATCAAAGTTCTAAATACTCAAAGATTACATACTGGAATACAAGGAGTGTGGTTGGCCAAATTACGTGATTTTGACTACTTGGTTAGTATAGAAGAGGAAAGGAAGAATATAGTTGGAGGTTCATTATCTAGAAGAGATTACTTCCCATAAGTGGTGCATGTCTTCTATATCTCATAAGAGCAAGCCATTGGCTGCAAGCACTAAAGAATACTACCTTAATTCACTCATGCTTTTATTAAGAATTAACCAAAAGACTAGAGCAAAGGAATCATGGTAAGTATAAGTAAACGATGACTGATGCTCTAATTGAATAAAATATCACTCTTATTATTATAAGTATAAATAGTCAGAAGTATGACCCTTTATATAAAGATTTTGAAAGTCATAAATTCAAACTCATAAGACATCATGACGACTGTGAATAAAGTACCAGTATCAGTTTAAAAAATAAAATAAAAAATAGTTGAGGGGTAACATTCCACAAGGGGAAATTTTTCTTTCAACATCACAGCTCTCAGTAAACAAAAATTCTTCTTAATGAGTTCCACTACATATGCTTTAGAATACGGAGAAACTTCAACAACAAGAAAACATTGTATCTCTCAGCAAGCAATAACCTACCCGGTGCATGTGCAATACACAAATGCATACATACTTTTATAAATATGTGTACCCAAGTAAAACCCAAGTAAATAAACAGAAATATTGATCTACTAAAACCCAAGTAAATAAGCAGAAATATGATGATAATCCCTTATATATACATATATATATATATATATATATATCATGGAAACATAGATATGCAAAAAACGTAATTTAATATCACTATTCAATTACCGAATAAACTAGTTATGTTTTATATTTGCCTACTCATTTCCACTATTCTCATATACATTTTCTCAAACACTTCTAGGATGTTTTGCAAAACAGATCAAAAAACTATAAAACAATGATGTATACGCATGTATTTAGATTGCTATACATATAAACACCATAATATATACAAAAAATCAGAATATATACATACAAAAAGAGTGAACGAGTGTGTTACCGTAGAAGGGGATCTGGACGAGGATGACCAGAGGGACATTGACAAGGTCGGAGCAGTCGAGGCGTTACCGTAGACGTCGATCTAGCAATAGGAGATTCTAAGGAGTAGCCTGTGCGATCCCAAATGCAATCATACCAGGGGTAGAGGAACCGGGAAGGATTTGTCGTTGATGGTGGGGAGAAGTCATCGTTCTCGAGGGATGTGGCTATTAGATTTGAAATGTATGGTCGACAAAGGGTGCGATAGTTCTTCACAAGGATTTTAGATTTTTTTTATAAGACGAGAGTGCAGTGGGTATGGAGAGGAAGAATTTGTGTGAGATGAGAATGACGTAAACGTGTGACTGGGTGGAATTAGTGTGAGTTGAAATGCTGTAGCGGGAAGAATGCGCGGCAATCTGTGGATTTGGGAACGAAACAAGCCGTAATTATTAGCGCCTAGATGGATTAACTCTTGAAGTGTGCTTTTTGTATTATGCTTATACGGTAAGTTCAAGTAGGAAAAAAGGGAGTTGGAAACTGGAAAATTATGGTGATGCAAGGCGTAGACTAATGGCTTTTGTTTCAAAAAAAATTAATGTAAACCTTTTTCCTTTGAAGTTTAATAAAATTTTTAAATATTTCTATGTTTATTTAAAAAAAAATTCTTACTTATTACTTCTTAATATAATTTACACACTATTAATCACTAACCATGATAAATTATTAAAGTATTAATTTATATTAATCGATTATTATTACTTAATATTTTTATGTTACAATTAAACATTACTAGTTGTACAAAAATAAAATTAATCAAAAATACAATTAACCAATTACTGTTTATTTATTTATTATGAATATATTAATTATTTAATTATTTATTATTTTATTTAATATTTAAGCATATTCATATTTCAAATTAATTACTAAGTATTATCGATTAGTTTTTTATTATTAATTTTTTATTATTTAATAATTATTTATTTATTTTATTATTTTTAAATGTTAATTATTATTATTAGTTAATATTAATTATTATTATTTAAATTCTTAGTTATAAATATCACCTTATAATACTTAAATTTTATCTTTAACTAATAATTATTAAATATTAATCTTAATTATTAGATAATTACTAGTAGTTAATCATTTAATAGTAACTATTTAAAATTAATTATTAAAAGTTAATCATTAAAGGTATATACTTATTTTTAGTATGTTTTTCGCAACTGGGTTTACCGGTTGTAAACAATGCAGTTATTGCAAGTGGCAAAAACAGCTGCTAAAGATAATTATTCGCAACTGGCTAGGAGGCGCAGTTGCAAATAATATGTTTGTTGCAACTGTTACAGAAGTACAGTTGCTAAAAGTATGTTCTTGCAACAGGAAGGGAATCGAAGTTGCTAAAAATATACTTTTCGCAACAGGAAGAAAAGGCCCGTTGCTAAATCTTATATATTGCAACTACTATAATAGGTCTGTTGCTAAATATCATTTACTACAACTATCATTTATCGCCTGTTGCAAATAGCTAGTTGCAATAGGGTATTTTTCTTGTAGTGATGCTTGCATTTTCTAGTGTACTCACTGGTTTGCATTTTTCTATTCTGATAGCTTAAAATCTGCTCTACACATTTTTTCTATGACATAAAAATCCCATCTTTGTTTTGCCTGACTTCGAATCCAAGAAAGTACGATATTTTATGTAATAACCCGCATTTTACGTATCAAAAGATCATAAATATTTTTATTTTATTCCCTAAGGGTTGAATGATTCTCATATTTTAATATGTTGCTTATCGGGAAGTTAGACATGTCCATAATTTTTACCAATTTTGTTTATGACCATTTTCCCCTGTCAGTCTTGTACAAGGCATAACTTTTGATCGAGATTGAATCAGGTGCTGAAACCTATGCCATTGGAAAGGAAATAATGATTCCCATTCCGTAGACTGGCCACATTAAAGATTTGGCTAAACGGTTTGGGAGGAATCGTTGTTTTAAGGTTTTATAGTTGCCTGTCCAGGTTTTCAGAGCCTTAATGGGCTGATTTGTAGAGGCCCATTAGTGGGTTGGTTAAAAACTATAAATAAGGGGTGAGAGGTATGGAGAATAGTTTACTTTCTCCATTCTCTCATTTGGTGGCCTTGTGTTCCTCCTTCCTCTAACACCTTTCCATCACCAAAATCGACATCTAAGGAATGGAATTTGAAGATCTACATCATTTCGAGCCTCTACATCGAGAGTGGATAGATTTCATCAAATCAAGAGGATTGAAGCAAGATCTCCGCTGTCCGAATTCATATTTCATCATTTCTAAGCTAGATCAAAGAATTGTTGAGTGATATGCATCTCTCACATGGATTCAATCAAGTATATGAATGTCTGATCATTAATTTCATCATTTTCAAGTGTTTTATCCTAGATCTACAATTATGGTAAATATATTTTAATATGAATCACCATTGGACCAAATTTAGAAACTCTAAATGGTAATTTTTATGTTATTTCATATGTTTATGCAAGTTAGATCCATAGTTATGTCCATATGTTCATTTATCATGATTTTGATGAGTTTTACATAATTATGGGTGAAACTGTCATTTTTATGTTGTTAGTGGTTTCATAATATGTTCATGGATGAGTTAAATGAACCAAATTCGTCGATATTGTCATTGGCGAAGTTTTCATCGAATTTCGGGTGGAAATTGTGATGGATTGATGCTGGAATAGTTCGGGTCAGTCATGTTCCGGGTGGTCGGTCGGTCATGGTCTGCTGGTTGGTCGGAAATCGTGTCTTGAGGAACAAGCCAAGGGTGGTCGATCAGCAAGCTGGTCGGCCAACAAGTTGGTCGGTCGTGCAAAGATAGGGTCAGTCAGTCAGTTCTACCATGATGGAATTCGGGTCGGTCAGGCTACCAGGGTCGGGTTGGTCATAAAGCAGGTCGGTCGTAATCAGGTGGTTCGGTCGGTCATGAAGTGGGGTGGAGCAAAGGTTGGGTCGGTTGGTCACAAATTCGGGTTGGTCGATCTGGACTTAGCACGGATGGGTCGGTCGGCTTGTGTATTGGTCGGTCGGAGTTTGTTATGATGGGTCGATCGGTACAGAAGGAGGTGGAATAGTCGGTCACAAATATGATGGGTCGGTCGGCTCCAAGAGGATGGGTCGGTCGCACAGGGTCATTTCTGAAAAATTATATTTTTCATGTACGACCCAGATCTGAACAAAAGAGCTTGAAAAAAAATCGGGGGAAACCTCCTGAACCTTAGCCGCAACGCAGTGATGCAATTTAGCATAGTGAGGGTGTGACTTCGAAGTAAATTCAAGTAGGAAGATATGAAGTGTTGAAAGGTGTTCGTTGATCGGTGTAAAACAACGAATGAGGTGGCAACTCAAATGTCGTGAGTTGGTGGATAATGGTTGCTTGAGAAGGTTGCTTGAGCTATGAAAAGTCATAGGGTTGGATGACTACATATGTGAAGGCCGAGAGATTATCGTTGTCGTAAGTTCTAGCAGGTTCAAAGCAGAGGTATGCTAGAGACGTCTAAAAGACCGGTTGTAGGTCGAGTACCCTAGATATTGTTAAAAGGCCTAGTTGTCAAGGTTGGACAAACATACGTATTGTTGAAAGGCGTATGAAGTTTATGCTAAAACCGGGGTTACCATTAGCCCTTGACATGTGGCATGGTTGGTCGTCATATGATTAACGATGGTTTCAAAGCAGGGTTGGCGGTGATAGCCCGAGTTAGTCATGGATGATTAGTTGATTTGTTTGTACCATCTCATGTAGATTGTCCAAAGTCGAAGAAGATATTCCTTGGGTGTTTGTCTGATATTGGTTTAGGCCTTTGGGGCTTGTGGATGAGGGATGTTGAGTTTGGTTAGGGTGATTTACATGCGATATATATATAATTTGGATGTCATGAGTGCTTTGCCATGATTGAATGGGTGTTCTAGTTTCCATGGATGTACGGTTGAAATGCTATTGTAAAGTCTATCACTGTCCGATGTGGGGAAGGCATGGTTGAGTTCTTCTCTGTTGTTGTGGGTAGATTAATATGTTTATCTATCCATTCTCATATACTTTATTGTTGATGTTTGTTAGCTATTTTATCGCTCACTAAGACTATTGTCTGACTCAGGATTTTACGTTTCCCTCTTATTACCTTAGGTTGTTCATCCGGTTGTGGATGGGCAGACTTGGTGGCAGGTGACAAGTGATTAGTGAGGATGATGCTGCTGTGCGAAGGCGAGTAGGAGGCTGGCATACTATCTTACTTACTATCTAGTATTTCTATTTCGGACGTTTGAGCTGTTCTTTGAATGTTCTAGTTAGACAATTTGTATAAACACCATAGTTGTAATCCAAGTGTATGGATATTTCTTTCTAGTTGTTATGAAGGTCTAGTGTTTTCTGCTTCACTAATAGTACCTGTTGTATATGTTCTATTATATGTTATCCTTGCGCTGTGAGTTTTGCGACAGATTCCGATGATGTTTACCTACTCTGATGATCACCCATAGCTACCTGACACGTCTTTCAGCACGTCATTCCTCATGTTTAGTGCAGAGGTTTTGGGTGGTCGTCACATTTTACCAATACCTATCATCTCAAATTCGTTGGTCATAACTTTCTTAAAATCATTAAACATACCAGGATTGTTCCCAGTGAAGATCATGTCATCCACGTACAAGCACACGATCATAATATCTCCCCCCTGGATTTTTTTTATGTGTAGAGTGCATGCTTGTATGGACTCTTGACAAAACCATTTTTCTGAAAGTATTCATCAACCCTTGTGTTCTATGACCGCGGGGCTTGCTTCAAACCATATAAAGTTTTCTTTAGTTTGTAGACTTTGTTTTTCCTGGCCATTCTCATCATATCCAAGAGGTTGCTTAATGTAGACTTCTTCTTCGAGATAGTCATCAAGAATGCTAACTTTACATCCATTTGGTAAATCTTCCACTGATTATGTGTAGCAAGTGTTGTTAGAAGTCTTATGGTATCAACTCTTACAATTGGAGCAAATACCTCATCATAATCAATTTTGTATCTCTACTTGTAGCCTTTAGCAACTAGCCTTGCCTTGTACATTTCCACTTCTCCATCTTGATTGGTTTTTTTTTTTTGTAGATCCATTTGACACCAATTACTTGTGTCCTTCTGGAAGATATTTGAGCTTCCAAGTGTCATTCTTATTTATTGCACCAATTTCTTCATCCATGGCTTTATTCCATTTGTTTTCTTCACTAGCTTCCTCAAATTTTACTGGATCACATTCAACCATTAAACAAAATAATGAATAATCAAAGGTTGTTTTACCGGACTTGTTGCCTCATAGATATTATCCAGACTCCACATTCTTCTTGGCACTCCCTATGAACTATTGCTGCTTCTTGAACTTGATAGCAACGAAGTGGGAGTTTGTTGATTAGGGCTTTCTGGAGAAGTCGTATCATCATTTCCATCACCATCTGTATCGGAGTCATCATCGTCATTATCCTCATCATTAAAGAATAGACCTGCAACTTTTCTATCTTTCGCGCTCCATCTCCAGTAATCTAATTATTCAAATTCAACATCTCGAGAAATGATTAATTTCTTTGTGAGTGGATTATAAAGTCTATAGGCCTTGCTTCTTTTGTCATATCCAGTAAAAATACATTTCTCTCCTTTGTCATCCAGCTTCTTTCTTTTCTGATTGAGAACATATGCATATGTAACACATTCGAAAATTCGGAGATGTCAAACTGATGGTTTACTACCACTCCATGCTTCATTTGGAGTTCTGTTTCGAACACTTTTTGTTGGACAGCGATTCAGCAAATAAACAACGCACAGTACAACTTCAGCCCAAAAACTTCTTGGCATGTGTTTTCCCTTCACCATACTTCTCGCCATGTCAAGAATAGTGCGATTCTTTCTTTCAACAACGTCATTTTTTTGTGGAGTTTATGCTACTGTCAACTGGTGATTGATATTCCATGTGTCCTGCAAAATTGTTTAAACAAGTTTGAAGTATACTCGCCTCCTCTGTCTGATCTGAGTATCTTCACATAATTTCCACTTTGCTTTTTTGTCGTTGCTTTCCTTGAATTTATCAAAAGCCTCTGCTTTTTCTTTTAGAATATATATCCAACTTTTTTTGCTAAAATCATCAATAAATGTTAGGTAATACCTGCTTCCGCCATGTGATGTAATATCAAATAGACCAGCAATGTCAGCGTGAACAATCTCTAGTGGCCTCCTAGCTCTCCATGATTTTCCAACAGGAAAACTTTGTTTGTATTGCTTTCCTCTGATGCAAGCATCTCATAGTTGATTTGGCTGGTTGATTTCTGGCAAACCATGCACCATCTTTGTCTTCGATAATAATTTTAGGCCAGTAAATCCAGGATGACCAAATCTCAGATGCCACAACCATGAATCATTTTTAATAACTGATTTCAAGTATTTTTCCACTTTCGTCTGCATATCAAGTGCGAATAGACGATGCTTTGACATCTCCACATTGGCAATCAACTCTTGAACTTGATTTCTGATGATGAGAGTATTGTCCTGCATCTGCATATTATATCCTTTCTCCACTAGTTGACCAGGACTGATGATATTACTTTTCAAAGTAGGTATATAATAAACATCATTTATATACTTCTTATTTCCGTTCTTTAACACAATTATGATGATACCTTTACCTTTGATCGGAATTTTTGATGAGTCACCAAAAGTAACCTCTCCTTTGACGTTATCATCTGTCTCTGTAAATAATTCCTTATGTCCGCACATGTGATTGCTGGCACTTGGGTCAAGTTACCATGTATTTTTCTTGCCTTCATCATCTCCTTTGTATGTGAGAAACGTAGTAGCTCCTACTTCTTTGTCTTCTTTTGCTGCTGCAGAATGACTTCTTTCTTCTACTATCGGAGATCTACACTCGTAACCGAAGTGACCATATTTATTGCAATTATAACATTGTAAATGAGACCTGTCACCTAGTCAGTGAAATATGCCTCTTCCTCGGCCTCTGAAATTTTGATTGCGACTAGATTGCTGATAGCCTTCGTTATTCTAAATTTTGTTAAAAGGTTGCCTTCTATGTCGACGTCCACCTCGGCAGCAACCTTTATAGCCACCTCTTCCACAAGCATAACTTCTACTGTTTGAACTGTCACTAATGGCACCTTACTTTGCAAAGTCTTCTCTAAATGACCTATATCATCGTACTGGTTCATCCATTGCTCATGTGCTTTAAGCGAACCAACAAGCTCGTCAATCAAAATTGTAGACAAATCTTTTGACTCTTCAATTGATGTAACAACATAATCAAATTTTCTTGTTAACGAACGTAGAAGCTTCTCCATCACCCGAACATCATCGAGACTTTTGTCGTTTCTTTTCATTTCCTTTGTCACCGTTCTTAAATGCGTATCATATTCATTGATGCTTTCCAGACTTTTCATTGTTATATTTTAGAACTTGCCACGTAGTACCTAGAGCTGCACCTTTTTTGCTTTCTCGGCTCCTTGGCATGATTTCTGTAGAATCTCCCACGCATCTTTTGATGTTTTTGCTTCCGAGATTTTTTTCGAAGGTCGATTCGTCAACCCCTTGAAAAATCATGAACACAAATTTTATTGTCTTTTTTTTGGGGATTCTTTTAACACCATCTTCTCATCATTGGATAAACGTGCCTCAGCAGTTGCATTTACGGGTTCGATGTACCCTTTTTCGACAATATCCCAATTATTGTAAGAACCGAGTAACACCTCCATTTGGATACTCCAGTTCTCATAATTTGTAGCCATCAACTTTGGGATTCGTTGTTGCATCATATTCGCCATTTTCCAAGAACGGAACCTCCGCTCTGATACCACTTGTTTGAAGAGTGTATGCAACTCACAGCAAATACTGATGCTTTCTTTGAATCAAACACACAAACTAACTTTTTTTATTTCTCATAAGTACAAATAATAAAACTACTCTTTTATCTCTTAAAAATAAAGAGCTTCAGCTTTCCTTTTTTTTCCTCTCTTAAACTTTTGTTTCTTCACTTGGTGTGTTCTGTGAATACATATGGGCTGCCCTTTTATATGCTAAAAAACTTACGTATACGTCATTTCTTATATCATTACAAATCTGCCATCCTTGACCATGCATGCCTTTCTCCCTTTAACACTAAATATCTACTATACATTAAACTTATGCATGGAAGGGTTTGAATTCTAACACTGTCGTGAATGACCTTATGCACTTTAACCTTTCAATAATTTTTTCTTATTTTTATTGAGTGACACCTATCTCTAATCAAACTCTCTACTTCTTCAAGCAAAATTATACCAATATGGTGAACTATTTGTAAGTAATAATGCTAAACCAACATATTTATTAGACCGATATTCTTGCATATTTAAGCATTTTGGAACTTCTATTTGGTAAAAATTTATATTTCTAAGTTGTTCAATATATGGATGTGATTATTCAGGCTTACTTAGTGACTTTTATAAAGTTATATCAGAGCTTCCCTAGTATACTTTATATGTGCTTGAAAATATCAATTATGAAGGGACTTTTATGTGGATGTTGAGGCTCTAAGATGGTTTATGATCTTTGATACCAAAACTGATATGTATGTAAATGTTAGGTCAAATTGAAGTTAACTTTGGTTTGTTCAGTTGGATAAATTGTTATTATTTTATGATTAGTTCCCTTAATTTATCCCAAAACTGATAGATTAAAATAGAGCTTAATACATTTATGCATTTTTATTTGAGTTTAACTCGCACATACTAAATTTAAGTTTGATACCCATGCTGATCATTTTTTTATTACTATCTTTGTGTTTAGACTTGAGTTATTTTTTATTACATGCATTTAACTTTATGGTGGCAGTCTTATCAAGTAAAGGAGTATTATGATGATTTTATCTACATTACCTGTTTATCCTTGCTTTTCTAGTTTTGATGCGATGCTATAAAGAACCAATTGAGAAGGATGAACTTGATGCATGATGCTGATGTGAAATAATTGTTTGAAAAAAAATAACTATTATGTTGATTTTAACTACATTACCTCTTTATCCTTGCTTTTCCAATATTGATATGAACTCATAAAGATCCAACTAAGAAGGATGACCTTGATGCACGATGTTGATGTGAAGAATATTGTTTGCAAAAAAACTAAGTGTTGCTTTCGGTGCACGAATCTAGGCAAGTCTATGCATGTTATTTGTATGGATACCTTATAATTATCGATAATAATGTTCAAGTAAAAAAATTAATTACCCTACCATGCTTTAAAAATATTCGGACATGCGCGTTACTTCTGAAATTTATACCTCTCTCTCTCTCTCTCTATATGTATATATATATATATATATATATATATATATGTTTATGTATCTTTATAATAATACAAATACCCAGGTATGGTGAAGCTTTTTGCGATTTCCAAAACAGCCCTTCACCCATCACAAACTTTAATCCTTCAACCGTTTCATACACATGGCACGCATATCATTTACCATCCCACTAACCCATGACTCAGTCCGTTTTTGTCAAAACGTTTACTACTTTTTTTATTTTCCTCCCACCGCTTTTCATCCCTTTGTCTTCCCGTTTCTTCAGTTGTTCCTCATCCGTCAAATTCATGTCAAACCCTAAAAAATCCTCCAAATTTTCACCTTATTCACTGTGTACTTCCTTCCGCCTTTACTTCCTCTTTGTACGTCCTACTGTCTTCCTTTCCTCTGACCTGCCATGGTGATTTCCTTCTTCGCCCTCCGTCCACCCCAACCATGCTCAACACGACCTTCTTCTTTTCCCCTCTCGGCAGATCTACAACTCCTCCACTTCTACAAGTGGATCGCCCGTTATTCCTTCACGACGTCGACATCTAAGGTAATATATTTTTACCTATTTTAAATCCGATAAAAAACATATTTTTACTACAAAGAGCGGCACAATAGAGAAAGCTTATGAACTTACAGAAGCATACGGCCAGTTCTAACCTACGTAATAAACATACAGACCAACAAAAGTAGAAAATATATGTTAATGAATGTCCATTCATACGCAATAGGCATCAAATTTCTTACCTGGATGTACCACTGTGTAGCTTGGAGGACGACTGATAAAATCGTTTTACAATTCCGTTGTTGATACTAATTTTTATACTCCATCCGTTCTGATTGATTTGCGTTAATCTTTTCCAGCCAATGGTTCGTCGGATCTGCAGTTGGAAAAAAGGGTGAGTCCTCAAAATGTTTTATATTTCCGTCCTTCCTACTTATTGTCATACTTAATTCCACATAATTGCATCTTTATCAGCTGAACACAGGGTTGGTTCGTCACATCAGGATTTCGGAGAATGGGTCTTCTCTTTACCTCTTTAACTCACCCCTGCCGATCCAGGTTAGTCAATTTACCATTTAATTCTGTTTACCTCTTTATATAAAATGTTATACTGAATGGTGCATGATAATGAATGTTAAATAGTAAATACAGTATATTTGCATCATTAAACTGATGTGGCCTTTTTACGCAATGTGATTACTGAACAAAGCATGTATATCATATATAGTTACACATTAACAACCACCTAAATTAGTATACTGCTACGTATTTACAACAGGAAAACCAATTGTTTGTTATTTATAGTTGAATCAATCATGGTACAATAATAATTTTGTATAATAATATTTAAATACTTTCTTACTCTTCATATACAGTCTTTATAATTGCATACAACATTAATACATTGCTTTGACAGGGTGCGGTCCACTTCGGCAGTTTTGTTACCTTCGTAAATGGTGCAATGCATGGTTTTGGCATCAGCTGTTTTAAATAAGACAAGTAAAGATAATCCATTTCTTAGATTATTTTTTTCTTTTTAATGCAATTACTCTACTATTATACTTTCACTCCTTATGCATTTTGTATGTATTTCAAAAAGACATATTGAGCAACTTACTCCCCTTTGAAATCAGTAGAGTTTTTCGAATGACTTTTTTTGAGCTTTCTTTTTATATATAGCAGCTAGGAGGTAATAACACAATGTCGCTTAGGTAAATTTATAATTGCTCTCACATGTACACTAAGATTGTTTTTACATAAATTTATATTATATTCTTTTGCTTATAGTAAAAATACATATTTGGGAAAAAAAAGTATACAAGTTATAACAATTTTATTTTTATATATTTCTCCAACTTCATTTGTGTAATCACCTGATACATAGTATTAATTATAGTAATTAATCTACTGCAAAGTTCACTGCTTTGACTGCTAATTTCGTTTTCGTTTGTTACTTTCGGTTCTTCGGTAAATTTTATAATTTGACGTTGACTTGGTTTTGATTACTATGTTTTTCTATACATGTGCACCAGTTTATATTTGACCAAGGAAGTTACATTTATTTCCCTTGGCAATTTGTTTTCCCTTTTACTCATTGCTAATATGTACTTAGATTAGTATCACAATTGTTACTAACATTATAAACATCACATGCTTTTCAGATCTACAACCGACTTTGGATTCCACAACTTGCCTTCTTACTCTACGTGGACGATTTCACTGCCAAATTCAGGGACAAAAGGTTTGGTTCTTTTAAAATTTCTATTCCTGCTGAAACTTCCCTTCTGTACCTTCATTATTTACTACCAGTTATCATAAAGACACCAAAGAGTTTAAAGAAAATGAAATGACTCACATGCATTTATTTACGTAACCAGGAAATAGTACAGTCATATGCTGATGACGAGTTCGCTAAACTTTTTCCCTAAATGTATCAACGAAGAGGCAGTCCTCATCTCATCGCCGAAAGATAAGTTCTCTTCTCTCTACGAACTCATCCATATAATTATCAAATCCAAATAACTATTAGCTTATTTGAAACTAACATTACCAAAAGTTAATTTGCTTATGCTTATACATGCAAAATGGTAGTCAAGTCATTTGCTATCATTCGTTGTTAATGTTACTGCTTTTCCCCTTTATTTATCACATATGTCGTTTCTGTATTGAAAACTATATTTCCTGTATGCAAACATGTGCATGTGCATAATTTGCAAACATGTGCATGCCCTTCTACTTCTCACTTAACTTTTTTTCGTTCTCAGATTTTGTTTTCTTACGTTTTTACTTCTGATTCATTGCTTTGTCCTACTTTTGGAAATCAATTACGAATTTATGCTTTTGTTACATCATGTTATTCTCATTGCATGATTTTTGGTCCAACATATACATATACACATGTACTTATGGCCTATTCACATTTAAACTGCTGATGATAACACTATCTGCGAACCGATTTATGAATGTCAACTTGACGATATCATTGTTATTATTGCTGTCATATTATTTTCATCACCAATATTTTCCTTTTATTCTATTTTGGGAATTTGTCTTCCACCAAACTGTTGCTTTGATGGATTTCAGCATTTCTTAAATTTATATCATTTTTATCCTTTTTTCTGCAGACTATAAAAAACATACGACATAAATGTTGTGCAATTCTTCATTTTAATGGAAACATTTCATGCTATAAAGAGTTGAGTATATTGCTGTTATTCTTCCTTTCATATGAATTGATTGCCCTGACTTTATTTCCATATGTACCACTAATCCTTTTTTACCATTATATTTTCCTATCTCCCTAAATCCGGTCTCATATATAATATTTCTGACCACATTAAAAACTATTGCTATACGTTCTAATATATGTAGTAATTTTACATTTTGTAATAATTTTCCATTCTGTCCTTCTATTAACTGTTAATGAATGTTACATGATGTTAATAAGCATATATATCTTTACTATATTATGACAGTGGCATTTTCATGAGGTTTGGTCTTGCCAGCAATAATTGATGATGCTCATCACATATACCGCCAGTCAACAGGAGGCCACCCTAAACCTACCACAAGTAAGTCCTTGATTCTTCTTTTAACAAGATTTTTGAATATACCAACTTAAGTAATTCCTTCTTACACAACATAGTCATTTGCTACACATTTATCTCAATCTCTATTGATTTTTATTTTTACTGGGGCGTATGTACAGAAGTCATTTATACATGTGGAATGTTCTCAAATTTCATGCAAATAAGAAAAGAAGTTTTTGGCGTTGCCAAAATGAAAAGAAGTTTACTTATCACTTAATTTTTTTCCGTTCTCAGATTTTGTTTTCTTATGTTTTTTCTTCGAATCCACTGCTTTGTCTTACTTTTGAAAATCAATTGTGAATTTATGCTTTTGTTATATCATGATATTTTCATAGCATGGTGTATGGTTATATGTATACATATATGCATGTACTTACCTTTTTCGCTATAGAGTCTGTTTAACGTAATCTGTGTTTTCAAAATTGCATATCTACACAAAAACAACATCATTTGCTTTTGTTGCATAATGTTTCTGATCATCTACTTCTACTTCTACAATATTTGATGGTTTATTTCTTTTCATGATATTTCAGTGATTACTTACTTTATGCTACTTCTAAATATGAGTTTTTGAAAACAGTCTACCTAAAATATATTTTTTGCATACCTGAAAGCATTCAGCATTAGGATCAGTTCTCAATTTTATGGATTGCTATAATATATGCTGAAATAATCTTTGATTGGAAAATAAATTCTAAACAATAAAATAACAAATCTATGCTTCAGTGGTTTTTGTCCGTACTTACCTATTCTTTAAATAGTTTCCAGAAATAAATCTTTTATATGATTATTTTATCAAACAGACTGATTGTTGGATTTTACTATGAGTCATTTACTAATACTGTCAAATATACTAATATTTTCTACAATTATTTTGGTCATTAAAATGGATGATACCGTTACATATTACATGAGTTTTAGTTTTTGTTAATTTTCATATACCAAATACATAAATGGTTTCATGGAAAACTCTAACATATATAATCTCAGTATTATACACTAAACATTACATACTGAAATAATTATAATGCTTCCCATTCACAGTGGCATCAAAAAATTTGGTAGCTCATTAGTCATTATTGTGCTCGGGCTTATAAATATGCGTTTGAATTATCTCTATTTTTTTTGTCTTACTGTCTTCATTCTCTAATATTTGTTCACACATTATAACATAGTTTATCATGTGATAATTTTCACTTTTTTTGTATTAAATACGCACCAAATATATATAGATTTACCATTTTTGAATTATGTACTGCCAATTTTAAATTCCCTACAAGTGGACTACATATGCTATGAAACATTTTCAAACAATTTTATCCTTTTTACCACCTAAACTATTAATTTTTGCTAACTTATTAAACGTCTTTCAATGGCAAACTCATACATAAACAACTCATATGTTTTATAGGATAAACTGTATAATTAGAAATTAAAGAGCCTCACAATACAGGCAATATTGATAACTCGATGTAGTGTTCTGGCTCATATTGCTATATGTTTAAAGATATTTCTATTTTTACTCCCACTCCTTCCCTCCTTTAATTTTTTTTAATGAGACACAGTAAACAATAAAAACTTTAATTTCATGATAATTTTTACTTACCAAATATTTAGATAATTACATGTGATATGAACAATGTACTTAACAATGTCCAAATTTTGCAGGAAACATTGCATAACTGTAATTTGAAAAAACCCTTCATATATGGCTAATTACTTTGTTAGCATGACTAAATCAACAAACTGATTGGATTCTCAGATTTCTACTTGGTGCTTTAAAGGTATGCTAAAATATGTTTATATCATTATCTTCATGATTGTTTACTTATATTGCATAACTGGAGTTTATTTTTGGGATGATTCGTAATACTCACCGATTATTTAGACATCTCATTAGTCTTTAATATCTTTGCTATTAATTTTGCACTTACTGTCTGATATTTATATTTTTTCCAAGTATATTTTTCATATGAGCTAAATTTATTGAACATAAACCATTGAATGCCTGAACGTATTTACACTCAATGCTGCTCTTGATTTTCTGTCATCAACGTACAACTACATTTTTTAAAATACTACCGTTTTAGCTTGCTTACTCAGTCCTCCTCCGAATAATGCAATATTATTTAAATTTCCATATTTAACTCCTTATTTTTAGCTATTTTATTTACATGTTAATTCAAAACGTATTTCTGTATAACGACTACTGCCTTCCCTCTTATATCTTTATCTTTTTGCTTCAAAATCCACCATCAACATCTCCTGTCTTCTGCTCACTTCAATTCTACTCTACGCAAAAATCTACTCCATCACCTTATTCCTTTAACAACACCTTGGATTCTGAAAAGCGAGAACACAGACGTCTTGCTCAAAGAGCAAGACGTGCTAGGACGTCAGACAATGAACATGAACACCATCTGGCAGACCGTAGAGAGCGACGCCGTTCTCAGCGACTTCAGTCAACTGAACAACCACATCATACTATCAGTGGTACTATTTCACATAATATTTAAATATTCTCTAACCTTGCTTATGCTTCGTTGCATTTATCTTTCTTCTTAACTTTATTTCCTACTCTTTCTGCAACAGTCCAAAATGTTGACGTTCGTCTTTGAACACTTAGATCATCCCATAATTGCGGACGAAACTTTGTTGCAAACATTGTCTTTCGTAAACATGTGTTGCCGGAACCAACTATCTGTCCGTTTTGCTCAGCAAAAAAATTTGTTTTCGAAAATTCACACCCCTGCTGTTCAAATGGTAAGAATAATGTTTTTCTACCTACTACCCCTTCACAATTGCTGGACCTTTTTACTGATCAGACCGAAGTTGGCACCCACTTTCGAACAAATATTCGATCCTACAACAATGCTTTCGCTTTCACATCAATGGGTGCAAATATTGGTCAAAATTTGGCTAATGCAATGGACGGGGTTTACTCATATCATGCTCACGGTACCATCTACCATCATATTGGCAGTGTCCTACCTTCCGATGGAATATGACCACGATACTTACAGCTTTACATTTATGACACAGAACATGAAATTGAAAATCGACAACTTGATAATGAAGTATTAAGACCTGAGCTACTCCACCTTATAACGCAAGTTCTGAACTCAGTTAACCCATTTGTTTCCACTCTACGCCAGCTGGGACAGCGCCCCGATATGCACATGTGCAGAATTCAAATTAAAGAGATCACCGTTGACAGACATCTTCATAAGTTGCCTACTGCATCCCAAGTTGCAGGCATAATTGTAGGCGATGAAGCAGATGATGTACAAGGTAGGGACATAATCGTCGAAACAAGGTCTGGAAATCTACAACGAGTTCCAGATACAGCTGGATATTGTGATCCACTTCAGTACCCACTATTGTTACCTTACGGTCATCACAGTTGGGATTTGAACTTGCAGGATAATCAAAACAATCAAATTAGTTGTGCTTCTTATTAATCGAATATAATACAGGTACAAATTTGGTACTAAATTATCACATATCAATAGA
The DNA here is from genome assembly GCA_030737875.1 of Allium sativum. NCBI lineage: Eukaryota > Viridiplantae > Streptophyta > Magnoliopsida > Asparagales > Amaryllidaceae > Allium > Allium sativum. The sequence continues at coordinate 254,341,869 of CM060920.1, forward strand.
TGCTTAACTTGGTAATATGTCTTTATTTCTTTATTACATGGATACATTTCTGCTCACTCCTCAATAATAACTACAACAACACAGTCAATTTTGTACATTAACTTGCCAATACGTCTTTATGTAGATTGTTCCAACAACACATACACAGATTTTTGTTACTAAATTATCTTCTGCCTTCAATGAAGCTGTTTTAAATTTCCTGTAAAAAAAGAACATTTGCAGCGGGTATTGCTGCATATGTCAGCTATTATAGTACAATGAATTTAGTGCATAATTAACATTGCAGATTTTTGCAACTGCAAATAATTGTATGCTTGAATACATATTTTCCCTCGCTACAGCTGTTTTATAACCTTAAAATGGTGGTCAATTATTATGTTCAATTTTAAACTTCATTTTTCTTTGTTTCCATCTCAACTTACAACAATGTTACCTTCGTACATTACCATTTCACACTACAAACCTGTGTTTTCTTAAGCATATTTCTCTTAACAACTAAATTTCCTGCATTTGCATTACTGCCCCTGTCATCGCTTAAAATTCTCAATTTTTACACACCGTTTCTTTATATTGACGATTATAAAACCTGTACAAATTTTGAATTATTCTTCCGAGTTGGTAATACCTTCAATTTCTATTAGATACGACCAGGAGACACGTCACTGCTTCTGCTTGGCGGTCGGCTATTTCAGCAATATGTTGTAGACATGTTTGTTAAAATAGAAACAATGCGCCTGAGATATGTTCGTAGTCATCAAGATCAAATCAGGGCTGATTTGTACCAGGGGTTACAAGATGCATTAAGCACAGGCGAATCGTCTGCAGGTTCGTTACTTATTGTACCACTGTCCAATTTCTTATTTTCCGCTTGCTTCATACACTTTTTTTTCACATGCTTATACATACATGCATGACAGCAAATGTTGGTGTCAGGAAAATTCTTCCATCCTCCCATATTGGCAGTCCATGGGATATGCATCAACGCTATCAAGACACAATGGCAGTAGTTCAAAGATATGGAAAACCTGATTTTTTTTGTTACGATTACATGCAATGCTAACTGGCCTGAAATTACTAATGAATTGCTTCCCGAACAGCAGCCACACGATAGACCTGACTTAACAACTAGATTTTTTCGTGCCAAATTAGAACAATTAAAACATGATTTATTTGACATAGGCGTTTTAGGCACCACTATTGCACATGTACACGTTAGAGGATTGCCACATGCACATTTTTTACTAATCGTAGCAGACAACAATAAGATTTATAATCTCGATGACTATGATGCCGTTGTTAGAGCTGAAATTCCATGTAAAGAGTTAGAACCTGATTTACATGCGGCTGTTGTAAAACACATGATTCATTATCCATGCGGACGTTTTAATGTTAATGCCACATGCATGAAAAATGGTGAGTGTAAAAAAGGGTTCCCAAAACCATTTGCTCCCGTTACTTTACAAGGAAACGACTCATACCCAATATATAGGAGACGTGAAAACATGAGACAAACTGATTCAAAGCAAAACACAATTGACAATCGTTGGGTTGTGCCTTATAATCCTTATTTACTTCTAAAATACGACTGCCATTTGAATGTTGAAATTTGTTCAAGTATTAAATCAGTAAAATATCTTTACAAATATGTTTACAAGGGGTCTGACCGCGTTTCAGTTGGTGTTTCTACCTCATCGTCTGATAGCAATGACGAAATATCCAAATTTGCTAACGCACGATGGGTTTGTCCACCTGAGTCTTTATGGAGAATCTATAAATTCCTTCTTAATGACCTTACACCCTCCGTTATTGGTCTACACATCCATCTCCCTAACAGGAAACAATTACATTTTTCTGCATCCGAACAAATAGACGATATTTTGAGTGACGAAAGTAGAACCAAAACTATGCTTACTGAATATTTTACTACAAATGTTACTGATGAAGCAGCAAGACAGTACTTTTAGCACGAGTTCCCACAGAAATATTGGTGGAATAATAAACATAAGATGTGGATTCATAGACAAAATAATCGTTGGGTTTTAGGCAGAATTTATATCGTGTCCCCCCTTGAAGGCGAACGTTATTTTTTGAGATTACTGTTAATACATGTTAGAGGTGCATTATCTTTTACTGATTTACTTACCGTTCACGGAACGCAATACGACACATTTAAAGAAGCCGCTCAACACAGAGGTTTACTGGAAAATGATGACGCAATTTACGACTACTTACGCGAAGCTTCTAACGGACATATGCCAGCTGCACTTAGAAGATTATTCGTCACAATTTTAGTGTACTGCGAGCCAAATCATGTGCATAACATGTGGGATTTTTTTTTCACTACATGATAGAAGATTACCAACATACATCTTCCATTACAGACATTACCTACTTTACTCATCTTTGTCTTTCAGATCTTAACAGCTTGCTCCACCAATACAACAAGTCAGTGTTTGACTATGATTTTCCGCATGCTTCAGTTAATTTCCATACCGACAGCACCATTTCTGCAACTGTTTTCAACGAGAAATCTATCCACATACCACTAGAAGACATCGACTCGGTTAACGAGTTAAATTTAGAACAATGACGGGCATTCGATGTTACCATGAACTGTATTAATCAAAACACAAACTCCGTTTTTTTCATAGATGGGTCAGGGGGTACAGGGAAAACTTTTTTATACAAGTCTATTTTAGCTCACTCATGCATTAAAGATTTAATTGCACTTGCAGTTGCCACATCGGGAATTGCTGCTTTAGCATTGCCCAGTGGTCGCACTGCCCATTCTCGATTTAAAATCCCGATTAAACTTGATTCTTCCTCCACATGTTACATTCCAAAACAATCTGATAATGCAAATCTACTTCGTGAAACAACGGTCATTCTCTGGGATGAAGTAACGATGGCTCATCGTCATGCTTTTGAGGCCGTAGACAAAACACTTAGAGACATATGTAATACAGACAAACTTTTTTGTGGTAAAATCGTAATTTTAGGTGGTGACTTTCGCCAAGTTTTGCCCATTGTCCAAAATGGTACTAGAGCTCAAACTGTTGATGCATGCATTATACGATCATACTTATGGTCACACGTAACAGTTTTTCACTTAACAGAAAACATGCGTGCTTTACATGATCCTTCATATGCTAGCTTTGTTTTGCGTATTGGAAATGGAGATGAACCATATGTGCATGATGACATGATTAGACTCCCTGATGATATTACTATCTCCTCTGACAGTTCAAACCCAATTAATTCACTAATTACCCATGTTTTTCCATCACTTCCACAAACGGTATATGATGCTGATTCTATTTTGAATAGAGCCATTTTGGCCCCCACAAATGAAACTGTTAATGCTATTAACAATAATGTTGTTACCATTTTTCCCGGCCAGGAACATACTTACTATTCATTTGATTTCGTTGAAGATGAAACACATAATTTGTATCAACATGAATTCCTAAATTCTCTTGCCCCTAGTGGACTACCTCCACATAAACTTGTTCTTAAGGTTGGTTCTCCCATAATGCTTCTTTGGAATATTGACCCTAAAATAGGATTATGTAATGGAACAAGGTTAATATGTCGTGTTTTCCACCGACATGTTATTGATGCAGAAATTGCAGTTGGTCATTTCCGTGGAACAAGAGTTTTTATTCCTAGAATACCATTACAGCCTTCGGAAAATGTTAGCATGCCTTTCACTCTTATTAGAAAACAATTTCCTATTAAATTGGCTTTTGCTCTTACGATCAACAAATCTCAAGGACAAACCATCCCCACTGTAGGTATCTATCTAAAACAACTTGTGTTCACTCACGATCAGTTATATGTAGGTTTATCCAGGGGTGTTGCATGAAGACCAACAAAAATTTTAGTCCAAAACGGAACCATACAGCGAAAACATGGAACTCATACTAGAAATGTGGTTTACAAGGATGTTTTACAAACACTCACTTCAAACATGACTTAGGCATTAATTTATCCTACCATTTATATTTATCTCAAATTACGCACTACTGATACCAACGTCTTTTTATTTACAGTTTATTTATTTCGTCTACTGAATTCTTCACTGTTTACCCTTCATTTCCACCACCTAAATACAGTTATATTTTCCCACTATTAAACCTCTCATTTCTTCGCATTTTTACTTTTTAACATCCTACCAAAAAAATAAAAAAAAATATTGTCTCCCAAACCAAAAAAAACAATTTTTAACTCCGCCATCAAATATTAAATCATTTGATGCCGGTCTCAAGCCCGGAAAAGGAGAGAAAATGTTTGTTTACTAATCCACTCGCTCGAAACAATGCCGATGCAAACTGCAGGCACAAATGGCCATTCCATCATTTCAATACTTCAATTTTTTTCATCGTAAACTCCCTGCTTCATTCGGTCAACCAGATTTAACAATATTAGACAGATCGACAATCTACTTTCACGACACAATGCTCAGCAATCTGGCGAACAAGCTAACTGTTTATGAACATCATTCCCCCTTCTTACACTGCATCGCTCTCACACATGCAGGTCTATTTTTTTAAATCATACACATGTACTTGGTATGTTTCTTTTTATGTTGATTATTTGTAATTCATACATCTTCATGTATCATGCAGTCATGGATCTAACATACGGTGCCTCCTTGGTGGCTGTGATGACTATTGCCACATGTTAGTGTGGATACGGAAACAAATCTCTCCAGATCTTCCACTCCTCTCCACATCTGCCACTGGACTGTCTATTGGTTATTTTAAACCCACTACACTACTTTGAATGTTGGTTTTATCTAGGTTACATCTCGACTGTGTTTCAGCCCACTTGATGCTTCGGATTTTCCTCAAATCAGCTACTCCTTTTCAGATCTGGCAGTAGATGAAGAGCTGGCACTGGATGAACCATGTTCTGCTTGCAGGACATCATTACCGGTAAAACCACTAACATTTACTTCAATTTTTTTTGTACTTTCTGCTTGCTGTCTGCTCCCCAGCTTCAACATCGACGGTCTGTCTGTCGGTTAATTCTGAAAGATTATAATAATCTAAACTTTGTTTTGCGTCTTTTAATTTGCAATACTGCGATTCATAGTTCCTTACTTATAAACTGCTTATTTTAATATGTTATGCTTAACTTCCAAAGTGTTTATGCTATGTATGTTTCTAATCTTACATAAACCGACAATCTGTTTATATTACGTGATTCAGCTCCATACTTTGTCTTATTCCCTTAAATTACCGCTGCCACATGATCATCACAATCTGTAAATACTTAAACTAATTATGAAATTATAGTATGATACAAAATGTAAACTTAAGTATTAGCATATTCCTAAAACCAACATCATACACACATGTTTGGAAAAGGTTAACCTCCCAAAATATCGGTGTTGATGTATGCTTCATATCAGTAAAAAAATTAAAACTTCCTCTACCCTGTTGAGAACAAAAAATTCAACACACTACACAGACATTTTGAACTATATTAACAACCATCTCACACCTCTCATAGATAAGGTTTAAGTTCTGATAGGTAATTTTACTGTTTTTTTTCCAACAATTCAACAAAAGGGTATGAATTTAGCCTTTTAATTTATATGCTTTTTCTCATGTCGATATTAACTTTTTTATGCATTCGACTTCTTCCGCACATTCTCACATTCATTCATTTCATTTTACATACCTGAGATGGTAAGAAGCATACACATCAATTTTCCTTGCAAGCATGTGTGCCTATTCAAAAGCTTCATTACGACAACAATAAATATGATGGCCAATCAGAGCAAGCATCACTCGATAAATTGATTTCTTAATCAGCCTGAAATTTCTATTTTTTTTCCTTTGCATGCATATATTTTAAATGCTAATACCATGTATGTAATTTCAGCAGGTAATACAATGATTCCAATGGTTCTAAACAAGATGTATAGATAGATATACACCCAATTAAGGTGCTCTTTTTCGGTGCTGTATTTTTTATTACCTCCATTTATATTGCTATTTACCTACTACTGCATAAACTACATTTTTCACATTCAAAAATCATTTACAAGTTGCATCTTAACCTAATGATACCGACGGAAAGTAAACATAAACTGAAAACAAATAACTTGAGAATGTTAACACCTCTCAAAGATGAAGTTTATGTTCTGATAGGTAAGTTTGCCTTTTTTTTCTAAACAATTCAAAAAACGGGTACAAATTTAGCCTTTTCATTTATATGCTTTTTCTCCGGTCGATATTAAATTTTTGGTTGCATTCGAATTCTTCTGCACATTATCACATTCGTTCATTTCATTTTACATACCTGACATGGTAAGAAGTATACACAGCATTTTGCCTTCCAAGTGTATGTGCCTATTCAAAATCTTTGTTACGACAACAATAAATATGATGGCCAACCAGCGCAAACATCACTCCTTATATTGATTTCTTAATCTGCCTGAAATTTTAGATTTTTTCACTATGCATGCATATACTTTAAATCCTAATACTATGTACGTAATTTCCACAGGTAATACAATGATTCCAATGGTTCTAAACAACATGTGCAGACAGATATATACCCAATTAAGGTGCTCTTTCTCAGTACTGTATTTTTAATTAACTCCTTCTACACTGCTATTTACCTGCTACTCCATAAACTACACTTTTCAGATTCAAAAATCATTTACATTCGATCATAACCTCCTGATACCTGCAGAAAGTAAACCTAAACTTAAAACATATAACTTCAGAATGTTAACACCTCTCAAAGATGAAGTTAAAGTTCTGATAGGTAAGTTTGCTGTTTTTTTTCCAACTTTTCTATAAACGGGTACAACTTTAGCCTTTTAATTTATATGCTTTCTCCTCTGTCGATATTAGCTTTTCTGTTGCATTCGACTTCTTCTGTACATTATCACATTCGTTCATTACATTTTACAGACCTGCGATGGTAAGCAATATACACACTAATTTGCCTTGCAAGTGTATGTGCCTATTCAAAACCTTCATTACGACAACAATACATATGATGGCCAACCAGATCAAACATCACTCTGAATATTGATTTCTTAATCGGCCTGAAATTTCTACTTTTTTCCCCTTTTCCATGCATATACTTTAAATGCTAATACTGTGTATGTAATTTTCAACAGGTAATACAATGATTCCAATGGTTCTAAACATGATGTATAGAGAGATATATATACCCAAGTAAGGTGCTCTTTTTCAGTACTGTAATTTTAATTATCACCGTTTACATTGCTATTTACCAGCTACTCCATAAACTACAATTTTCACATTCAAAAATAATTTACATTCGATCTTAACATCATGAAATCGACGGAAAGTACACATAAACTGAAAACTAATAACTTGAGAATGTTAATGGACCAATATCTGTAATTACTTATTTTCATGGTTTTGTCCTTATTTTAATTTAACAACACTTTTTTGAGACATCCATTACTTTGCAGTTTGGAACTGACAAGTCCATATTTTACGACTTTTAACTCCTGCAATAGTTATTTTCATACAAATTTCTTCGGTATCCTCAGCACGTATTACAGACAGACAAATAAATCTCATTTTTTCATTCACTCCTCTTTTCCACGTTTTCATGCTAGCTACTCTCTACAAACTACCAATTCATAACCTCTTCCCATTTAGATCTCCTATTTTTTTCTCCATTCTACTGCCCCTTTTTTCCTACACATGTTACCAAACATTCCCACTACACTATTTTTGTTCTATATATATCTCACCACATACACTACTTTATTCTCATCTTCCCTACTCATCTTGATTTTAATTGCAAATTACTCCACTTTCAATACCAAGATATGCCAAAGGTACTACACCCCTACTAGTTCCATTACTATATTTACGATTTACCTTTTTTCCATTTTTTTCACACTATTGCATCTGCCGAATTATACTGTATACACAGGCCAAAAATTCTTCCAAAGGTAAGGCCGTGTCAACCCCAGCTGCAGAAAAGGTGACACGTTGGAGCTCCCGTAATAGAAAATATCATGCGTCTACAAGCTATTACACTCCTGCTGAACTCCCAAACGAGTTGAACCACAGCAGCGCTCAGTCTCACGAACGTACCCAAGACCAAGTCACACATGATCAACCCAGTTCACACAACTCACTTCACACTGTCCAGGCTGACTTTGATGATGATGCGTGCTGGGACGACCCGGCAGTGGTAAGTTCTCCTTTTAACTTCATTACTTTTTTCCATTCCCATCGTTCTGACAGTTTGTAAACCCAACTGTTAACTCTTTTCTTTTATTCCTTCCAGATTACAGAAATTGATAGGGTTTTTGTTGAGTTTGAAAGCCGTTCACGTTCCCGATCAGATTCACATTAATGCTTCTGCTCCTCCTGCTTTTGCTATGCAGTTTTTTTGTCATCCCTTTTGGTTTTTTTTAACTGTTGTCCTTTCTCAAGTTTCTTCCAGCAAATAAGTTGTAACTGCTGATGATAACTGCGTTACAGACAGTTATTTCATTTGTTTTGCTTACTTTCTTACTTCCTTCACACTTATTTAACGTTCACGCTTTATCTTCTTTATACAGCGGTCATGTTCTGTCCTTTATTTCAATATTTCTGTCCTCACACTTACCTGATCATGAGATAGTTACTGACGTTGTTGCATGCGGTTTTTACCTGCACAAACAGTGTGGTGTTTTGTTTATTTACTCTTCCATATTTTCTGCGTACAAATATATGAATTTACTGCTCATTCTTTACTTCGTTTCCATCTTCGGTCAAATACATCTGTGCACACGCCCATCGGGCGTGCATATGTACTGGTATATTTATATATATATGAGAAAATTGGTTACTATATTGCAAAACCAATCATATACTTTGTATATATGCCTCATCAAAACGTTATGCCCCATCTACTGGGTACCACATAAGGAAAAAGAGTACATATATACTCCATATATTAACATACAAAATCCAAAGTCTCAAAATAACAAACAATACTCACAACACTCTCTCAAACACTCCAACTCACCACAGTTATAATAAATAGATTACAGATAACATCAAAAATTACATAAGAAAACAAAATGCAAGAAACCATTAGCCTGTATCCATGAGTTCAGTGCCCCACCTTCTCAGGAAATTCACATTAAATTCATTTCTTCGAGACTTCCTCCCATTTCCATTAACTAAAAAGAACACTTCTCTTTCAATCATTTTGATTTTAATCTCTTTTGACACTGACTTGTTGTTGAACTCCCGAAGTTTCTTTCCATCCATAGTTGATATATCACACATGTAAATACGCCACATGCAATATCCAATATTTGATCCTTCTCTTTAAATCTACTCAACAGTTTTCTAGCTTCCACCTCCAAAGATCCACATGCATAAGAATCAAATCCAAGCTTCTGAACAAAATACTCCCAAATATGTTTTGAATAATCACATGAAAAAACAGGTGACTTACATTTTCTTCTTCATTATTGCAAAGCAAACATGTACCATCTTCAAGTATACCAAATCTTTTCAGCCTGTCTTTAGTCCCAAGCCTTTCATTAATGCCAAATATGAAATAATGGACATCCTTTTTGCATTTGAGTTGTGTCAAATCACTTTATATATATATATATATATATATATATATATATATATCATTAACTTCCTGTTTTCTCCTCGAGAGCTGCCAAGCCTTATGAAAAGAAAATTGACCTCCATCTGTCCACTCACAAAAATCAGAGTTAGAACTAGAATCAATTTTAATACTATTGACCTCATTTTGGATTTCTTTGGTGGCTGCATGTAAAGATGCATTTATTTTACCATTCTGAATGATGCAGGAAACCAATTCCTCATTATTTCCCAAAATCTGAATACTGGACAATCCAACAGTGTCAACCAGACACTTACTATTAATCCATGGCTCATACCATAATAAAGTATCTGATCCTAAAGTTATCACCTTTCTAAATAATTGTTTGCCAGAATTTCTAAGTCTGAGAATGGTTTTCTAAGTACTAGATGCATTGTTATCAATTTCCATTTTCCAAAAAAAATTATTAACACAATACTTTGCCTCATCCATAAACTCCATAGAGAATCAGAAGTTAAAATTTTCCATATAAATTTTATTCCAGCAGCTTTTTTAAGGTCAGAAAAAGATTTAAACCCAATACCTCCTTCATTTTTTGGCAAACACTTTTTAATCCAACTAATCTTGTGAGAGGAATTACCCCAAAAATGGTCAGCACACATCATGTGTAATTTGTTAATCAAATGTTCAGGAAGCTGATAGAAAAATAGCCAATATAAAACTGTTGGTGTGATCACAGATTGAATTAATTCAGCCCTACCAGCAAAACTTAAAAATTTAACATCCCATCCTTGTATTTTCGACTTAACTTTATCCAACAATGCTTGACAATCATTATAATGAAACAAATATATATATATATATATATATATATATATGAAACAAATATATATATATACACACACACATGCTTGTTTACATGCGTGTTACCATTCTATAACTAATTCTCCGCTTTTAACCTTTAACGTTACATTCGCTAACGTAAATTAATTTCCATTTATTTCTCTTTTAATTTCATTAATGATGTCGTTAACTTCAAATTCAAACGCATATTACATTTGGAATTTATATTATGTATATGTTTATATAAAATAAAGATATGCACGTGTGTTTACACGTGCACCATTATTCTTGAATTAATTCTTTTATAATACATTTATTAATCCTATTTGTTAATTTATAACGTTTATGGCATTACCAGATGTTAGTATTTGGTACATGCTTTGTTGATTGATAATAGAAAATTAAACCATGTTATTCAAGTTTTACCAATTGAAATTTGAAAGCAATATAAGTTTATTTACCTTTATGTTCTTGCAATTGAATTTTCATAAAAACTATATTATTTTAGGTTATGCGCACATATAGCGTTTTACCTAAAGCAGTGCAAGAAATTTAGGTACTCAATGATAAATCTGCAGACTCGAATTATTAAAATGTTATATAAAGCAATGTTGACGTTTTTTTTTAAAAAAAGCATATGAAAAGCCCAATCAGATCAAGCCACAAAACTAGTATTAGTACATACGCAATGTCTTGTTCTTGTTAGAGTAAGTGTTGTTTCTGAGAAAACCTAGTTCATGTTTAAGTTATATATTCATAATTGCAATATTATACTGGTTTACTCTGCGTATATGAATTATGCAGACATGAAACTGTCAAAAGCTTGTCACTACACCAAAATCTAAAAATAGAAACATATGGTTTTATTAGTTTGAAACTCTTTTACGGTGGTGCTATGCTTCATACAATTTTAAAGTGTTTCTGAAGTTCATTAAGTGTTTTTATTTAATTTTTATTTAAATTTTAAACAAATATTCAGTGTTAAATAACCATTCTATGTAGCCTGCACGTTGATATAATTTGAACAACCAAGAACTTCATTTTCAACTGCACTTAATTTAGTTAACGCTTTTACCGTCTTAATCCCTAATAGAAAAAAAAATCAATGGATGAAATCCATTTCTCTACATCATTTGAGCTTCCACTTCAAACCCTTGATTAATACGAAGCTTCCATCTTATAATCAAGCTTCCGCCATCATAATGGACTTCTTCTATCCGATGTAGATTCATTGGTCCATTCAAACTATCTACGGTTATATTGTGGTCTTCTTTTCCATTAAAGAGGACGTGATTCCAAATCAAATCAATTTAATATTGCCTAGGTGTGTACCATGTGACATAAGTATTCAAAATTTTGGAACAATTTGTTTAAATTTTGATTTATTATTCTAATTATAATGTAGAAAAAAATTTGGCTCAATACGAGGACTTCAGTGTTGTTTCTGTGGCAATGTCTAAAGAGGGATTAAAGGAATTAATCATAGCGCATTGGGTAAGCTTTATTTTTGATTGATTCGACGAGAACCGAGGGATAAAATTAGCTTACTTATATGTAAGAAATTTTATAAATTATTGTTCAAGAATGCTCTACTTCTTGGTAATCCACCGAACTAGAAACTCAAGTACATTTTGTTGGAAATGAATGATTAAGAGAAAGAGGAATTTGGGAAGAAGAAGAGATAGCAACATAAAAGTCCCACATCATCAAAATATTAACATAATCTCTTCTAATATATTAGAAGCCAGTAGGCTTATATAAAATAAAAGGAAGAGGGATTATATGGAGATGTGGGCTTGACCATTTGAATTCTCAGTGTATGCGCATTAATGACCAATTGGTTAAAAGGTCGCAACCTTTCCAATTTTGTCGGTTACTGATGCATACGAAAAGGCACCTCCTTCTGCTATAAATACATTGTCCAAAACAAGACAGAAATCACTTTTTTCTGCTCGCATTACTTCTTCTTCTTCAAAGTACTCCTATGATCAAGTTTCTATAATCAACTTCAGTTCGTCAGAACTCCATTTGCTGGCACTACGCTATGGAGTTGGTCCGTTTTATCCTGAGAAACAAATTGCAATTACGTCAATCAGTACATACGATGGCAATATTGTTTCAAGGAAATAGAATATTCTAGACTCGGACATTACTAAAACAAAATACTTTCTGTATATATTCAATCTACTGCACAATCGGTTACGCTATCTGTGATTATTGTAAACACAGTTTGACACGATCATTGTGGCATAATTTAGTAATGCTGCTTGTTGCTGTCTGTTTGTAATACAGTTGTGTTTTTACAAAAGTTCTAACAATCTTGAAACAATATTTGTTGCAGATGACGCAAAACAACAATAGTGATTCTGCACCGATTCAGACGGTGACAAATGCTCCACCAGTTGTTCCATGGAGAAAGGCCAGAGAAATTCAATGAAATTAATTTCAAGCGTTTGCAACAAAAAATGTTGTTTTATTTAACAACATTAAGCCTTGCCAAGTTTCTGACTGAATATGCTCCTGTGGTAGACGAACTCGAACCATAGGCTACCAAAGTAGAGGCTCTGACTATATGGACAAACTCAGATTTCAGGTGTAAAAACTATATTTTTAATGGTCTGGATGATAGCCTATGCAATGTCTATTGTACTATTGCAATATCCAATCAACTCTAGTTGGCTCTGGAAAAGAAGTGCAAAACAGAAGATGCAAGCATGAAGAAATTTATTGTTGGAAAATTTCTTAACATTAAAATGGTTGACTCAAAGACGGTGATAAATCAAGCTCAAGATTGCAACATATCATCCGTCAACTAGAAGATGAAAAGATGACTCTAAGCAAGACTTTTCAAGTTGCCGCAACATTGAGAAAATTTCTCCTTCTTGGAAGGATTTCAAGAATTACCTTAAACACAAGCGTAAGGAAATGACAATGGAAGAGCTCATAGTTCGGCTATGTATTGAGGAAGATTAAAAAAAAATATGAGAAAAAGGTTTCTCAGAATATTGCTGCCAAAGTAAATGTAGTTGAGTCAGACAAGACTAACAAAAGAAAAAGGAAGAATGCTCCTAAGAAGTCAAAAAATTTCTGGGTTCTTGACACAACTTTGGAAAGAAGGAGCACAAAGCAATTGAATGTCGTGCACGTAAAAAGAAGAAGTTAGAAGCAAATACGGCGGATGTTTCGAAAGGCATTTCTGATCTTGATTTGTGTGCAGTAATATCAGAATTCAACATTGTTGGTAACTCAAAGGAATGATTTGTAGATACTGGAGCCACTCAACACATATGTGCTAACAAGTGAATGTTTACAACCTATAAAACTGCAACTGATGATGAACAACTTTTTATGGGCAATTCTTCTACTTCAAAGGTCGAAGGCAAAGGAAAAGTTGTGTTGAAACTAACTTCTGGAAAGGAACTGATTTTAAATGATGTTCTCCATGTTCCTGAAATTCGCAAGAACCTGATTTCAGGATCATTACTGAGCAAGCATGGCTTCAAATTGACCTTTGAAGCTGATAAATTTATGCTTTCCAAGAATAGAGTGTATGTTAGAAGAGAACATGTGTATGACGGTTTGTTTAAAGCAAATGTAACCACTATTGTACCACCCACTAATATGAATAAAAGTGAATCTTTTGCTTACATTGTTGAATCTTCTAACATATCGCAATCTAGATTAGGGCATGTAAACTTTGATACATTGCAAAAATTGATTAATCTAGAATTTATACCAAAATGCAATATAGATTCTAACAATAAATGTCAAGTTTGTGCAGAAACAAAATCGGCAAGAACCTCATTTCATCATGTTGAACGAGATACCGAACCTCTAGACTTAATACGTACTGATGTATGTAATTTAAAAATGTGTCAAACTAAAGGTGGAAAATGGTACTTTATTACATTCATTGATAATTTTACCAGATACTGTCATGTATATCTCCTTAGAAGTAAGGATGAAGCATTCGAAATGTTTAAACGACATAAGGCAAAAGTTGAGAATCAACTCAACAAGAAAATAAAATCTTTAAAAAGTAATAGAGGAGGAGAATACAAGTCTTCATTTGAGGAATTTTGTGTTGAGCATGCAGTTATACATTAAACTACAGCCCCGTATTCACCGCAACCCAAAGGTACAGACGAACGCAAAAATAGAACTCTTAAAGAAATAATGAATGCCTTACTAATTAGCTCTGGCTTGCCAGATAATTTTTGGGGAGAAGTTATTCTTTTGGCAAATCATATTTTAAATAAAGTACCCTGAAAGAAAACATCTAAATCTCCTCATGAAGTTTGGAAAAATAGACCACCATCCTACAAATACCTAAAAGTGTGGGGGTGTCTTACCAAAGTAGATGTACCAAAACCAAAGAAGGTCAAAATTGGACCAAAAACAATGAATTTTCATTGGATATGCACAAAGTAGTGCCGCATATCGATTTTTGGTACATAAATATGAAATTGATGATATTCATGAAAATACCATCATTGAGTCGAAAAATGCTAGAATTTTCAAACATATATTTCCCTTAAAACATGGTACGGAAAATCATACACCTAAGAGACCAAGGGAAGATGAAGTTCCTTATTCTCTTAAGAATGCTAAACAAAATACTCAGCAAAGTAGTGCTGAGCAATAAGCGGATGAACCAAGAAAATGTAAAAGATCAAGGACTTCAAAAATCTTCGAACCGGATTTCTATACATTTATGTTAGAAGATGATCTATTGACATACAAACAAGCTATTTCTTCCAGCGATGCACCTTATTGGAAATAGGCAATTAACAATGAGATTGAATCCATTATGTCTAATCATACATGGGAATTAGTTGATTTACCTCAATGTAAGAGCTTAGGTAATAAATGGAAATTTAAAAAGAAATTGAAACCTAATGGTTCAATAGACAAGTAAGAAGCTTGTCTGCTAGTCCAAGGATTCAAACAAAAGGAAGACCTAGACTATTTCGATACATATGCACCTGTAACGAGGATAACGTCAATTAGAATTCTCATTGCAATTGCATCCATACATGACTTAGAAATTCATCAAATGGATGTTAAAACTGCATTCTTGAATGGTGAACTAGAGGAGGAAATCTATATGAAACGGCCTGAAGGATTTCTAAGCTCTGAAAATGAGAATAAAGTTTGCAAACTAGTAAAATCACTTTATGGCCTTAAGCAAGCTCCAAAGCAATGGCATAAGAAGTTTGATAATACTATGTTATCAAATGGATTCACAATAAATGAATCAGATAAATGTGTGTAGACAAAACATAGATATATTGGATATGTCATTGTTTGTTTCTATATTGATGACTTATTGATCCTAGCAATAACAAGCCTATAATAACATCTACAAATGATATGTTATCATCTAGATTCGATATGAAAGACCTAGGACTGGCTGATGTGATATTTGGTGTAAAAATTCCGAGAACACCACATGGATTTGCATTATCCCAATCACATTACATCACCAAAATACTTGAAAAATTCAAGAAATATAATGTAACTATTACAAAATCACTAGTAGATATGAACCAAAATTAGGTAAAGAACACTGGTGATGGTATCTACCAATTGGAATACTCTCGTATACTCGGAAGTATCATGTATGTTATGAACTGTTCTAGGCCTGATATCGCATATGATGTAAGAAAACTAAGTAGATTTACCAGCAATCCTGGTAAGCATCATTGGAATGCAATAAATAAAGTTCTAGGATATCTAAAGTATACACATAGTTATGGTCCATACTATACGAACTATCCTTCAATAGTGGAAGGATACATTGATGCAAATTGGATCACTGAATCAAATGATACAAAGTCTACAAGTGGATACATGCTCACATTAAGAAATGAAGCAATTTTATGGAAATCATCCAAACAGACTTTTATCGCCAGATCTACGATGGAATCAGAGTTTATTGCACTAGATAAGACTAAAGAGAAGCAGAATGGATTCGAAGCTTCTTGGAAGACATTCCTAACTAGAGAAAACCTATGCCTCCAATATGTGTATATTGTGATA
This sequence comes from Allium sativum, assembly GCA_030737875.1. NCBI lineage: Eukaryota > Viridiplantae > Streptophyta > Magnoliopsida > Asparagales > Amaryllidaceae > Allium > Allium sativum. Next base: position 254,358,339 of record CM060920.1, read on the forward strand.
GTCAATCAACTATTGGAAAAGCTAATAGTACACTATACAATGGTAAATCTAGGCATATTCGTTGTGGACATAAAACGTTAAGACAACTTCTCTCTAATGGGGTTATCACAATAGATTACATTTGATATAAAGATAACTTAGCGGATCCACTTTCAAAAGGCTTTCCAAGAGAAAAAGTTCAAACCTTATCGCTGGGAATGGGGCTAAGGCCTATAGACTAAAGGTTTTTTCTAAAATGGAAACCCCGCCTAGTTAACTGGAGATCCCAAGATCTAGGTTCAAAGGGACAACGAAGTTTAAGGGAGAAACTTGATGGCACCGTCATACACAAACCGTTCCTATGATAAGTCAGTGCATTATATGTTGAATAAGGATAAGTATTAGTACTTTTAATGATGTCTATATCTAAGAAATTAAAGAATAACCTTACAGAATCAACTACGTAAGTGTGAATGCGACGCTTCAAAGAGAATTATGTGGCCAAATTCTCTAATCACTTATGAGACCAGGCAGGTGTTCAAGGCAAAAATGAACACATATAGAGAACAAAGGGTTATAAGAAACATTTATCGTGTGTTACCTACTTTGGAATGACAAAAAAGGCTTACAGTTCAAGGACAGTCTATTGATTCGCCTGTAATTCAAATAGGTAATCACTAGGAAAGTTCAAGGCCCATGTGCTACTTTAACTGATACGATAAATGTTTTGTGAAACTAAGATTGACTGCTCATTCATGTGGGGGATTTTTAGAAATGAATAAGCAAGAGAATGAGGAATTTGGGAAGAAGAAGAGATAGCAACATATAAGTCCCACATTATCAAAATATTAACACAATATCTCATAATATATTAGAAGCCAATAGGCTTATATAAAATAAAAGGAAGAGGGATTATATGCGGATGTTAGCTTGGCCATGACATAATAATACATTAAAATGTCAAAGATTGGGCCTTGGGGCTCTTGTGGTTTCTTGATTAAATACGGCCGACGGTTGCTGATTGGGCTAGTGTGCTGAAACGAGAATTTTTTCTCACAATTTTAAAGGTGTGTCCGTTCAATTCGAAAGGCAAGTCAATTAGCTGAATGAGTATAACCATTTGAATTCTTAGCGTACACATATTAATGACCGGGTGGTTAAAGCGTCGCAACCTTTCCAATTGGTTACTGATGCATATGAATAGGCATCTCCTCCTGCCTATAAATATATTGCCCAAAACAAGACAGAAATTACTTTTTTTGCTCGCATTACTTCTTCTTCTTCAAAGTAATCCTTTAATCTAATTTCTGTAATCAACTTCAGTTCATCAAAACTCTACTTGCTTGAACTACGCTTTGGAGTTAGTCCATTTTATCCTGGAAAACAATTGCAACTATGTCAGTCAGTGCATATGATAGCAATATTGTTTCAAGGAAACAAAATATTTCTGGACTCGGACATTACTGAAGCAGAATACTTTCTATATATATTCAATTTGCTGTACAATTGGTTACGCTTTCTGTGATTATTGTAAACATAGTTTGACGTGACAATTGTGACGTAACTGAGTACCACTGTTTGTTGTTGTTGTTTGTTTGTAATACAGCTGTGTATTTACAAGATTCTAACACAATTTTCTAATTCTTTAAATTGTGAATTTTTTTAAAATTTCAATAAATTCAGAACACACATGATTTATCATATTAGTTGCCTAATTGAATTATTGATACTGACTACAAACATTTAACATACGCCTTGGAAAAAAGCGAAATAACAATCTCAACTCTAATCATGATAGTTTGTCATTAATAAACATAAGAAGAGGTGCTTCTGAGTATTTAACTGACTAGGTGGTAGTGTGAAGATTACCTTAACTTTTACAACCTTATTGGATTAACAACCTTCCACTTATTCTGTTATGTCACTGCCTTTCTCTTTGGTTTACCTAGCTCCATGTTAAGGGACTTCTTTTTTGGCAAATCAAAGAAGCTAGACCTTCAGTTTTGCTTATATGATACATAACTTATAATAAGGTATTACCATGTTCTTATTTAATGTTAAATATTTAACTAACATTATATTACTATCATTAATTGGTAATCTTATTTCTTTATTGGGTTGAAAAATTATTTCTACACCTGCTTGCTTTGAAACAAACACGTATTTCTTCTTTCTGCTTGAATCTTTAATCAACATTAACTTTATCTTGGACCGCTCAATCTGTTACTATTTGGACAATTGGGAGAGTTCTCCTAACAATTTTCACTGTTTCTTTGATTTCCAATAGTAATATAAAGTTGTCCTATGTTTGTTTTACTTCATTCATCACATATCATACGTAGTATTAGAGTATTTAAACGAAGATTGAGTAAAACATCAATTGATTATTCACAAGGAGCTGGTTTGTCTATTTCTTATTTGTGTTAACGATTTATCTTAAATCTCCTTGCTTTCATTATGCAGAGACGTCTTTTTTCAAGCTACTTAAATATGTTGTTCATAGTTATTATTTAATCCGGTATTACTTACATTGTAGTTAGAGTTATCTAAGTAATGATCTATAATAACATGAATTTGTACCATGTTGTTTATATTAGTTATTACATGTATGGTAGTATCTTTAAAAAATGTGATATCAAATTACTTTCTCTTTTTTTATAAGATGTCTGCTCTTTTGGAAAGATAAAGGACGTTATGCTTATCATTTTGTTTAATATGGTACATGCCTTATAATATGTTATAGCTGCACTATGTATAGCTAAATATTTACTGGTCATCGTTCCTTTTTCACTAACCAATTTAAATATTTATTTATTAAGTTGATAGATTATCTTTAAATTTACTTAATTCCAAATCTACATGAATTTCTTCTCTTACGCTAAGTCTTTTGATTATCATTAGACTGTATTTTGATTTCTCATATTCTGTAGGGATGAATTGCTCTATATCCAAAATGGGTGTTCCCATATACCAGATCGATCTTAGCCATTTATTTGCACAAAATCTAATGGTTTTGAGTGAATTGTGGGACCTGTTTATTTGATTATTAATAAGATCTATGGTTGATGTGTGGTTCTGATTTATCGGGCACATGGGAACACCCAAGTTAGGTACAGAACAATTCATCTCTATTTTGTAAGGCAAGTTCCGTGTTTAATCGACTAGGGATCTGCGACTTGGATGCACAACCTGTTATGTTTTTTTCAAATACAAGATGACAAATTTTTAGTATGGAACTTTTACACATATTGTTATCCAGTGGCTTCATTACACTTTATTTCATAGGGATATTTCTCTTTTTTTTAATAAAATATTTCCATATTTTCATAGTTAAAACAAATCAACTATACAAAATTTGATTGTGGTTAAGCTTTCTACATACATTATGTTTTTTCTTATTGAATTCTTCACCATACAAACATCGAGTTCATGATAACAATGATAAATATTGAGTTTATACTTGTATTCCAAATATACCTGAACATGTGCTTATGTTCCAAATAAAGCAAAGGAAAAAGATATTTGAAAAGGTTATATAATATTAGTTCTGCTTTACTTATGATCCAAATAAAGAAAAATTGTTTGGAAAAAATGGCCACGTCATAGATTTTATTATGTACATGGTTCTTGCCCATTAAATTTTAAATAAAAGCTCGCCGGCAAGGCTGCTAATACAAGGAGATCGTTTCATTGCCAGAATGATACTTTTTTTTTGAGGAAGACGGATGAGTAGCGTGGAGCAACCCAGCCGATTAATATATATATATATATATATATATAGTAGATAAGCCAGTTGACAAGCCCAACTGGTGGCAGTTCGAGTTATACGAGCAATATTCAAAGCATTACAACCCCACAGAAGCCTACAAACAGTTTATAGACATAGCATAATTTACATAGATAAACTGCGCATAAAACACCACAATTCTTCTAAGCTGTACTAATGCATCCAGTTAGTGCAAGTCAGGGCTGGAGCTTCCATGATTCGATCCTACAGATTCAGCAGGGCAATTTGGTAATGGCACAGCAAGTCTTAAGTGAGCTTGAGATGCTGAACTTGTCCAAGTATGATCTAGATGAATGATAAGTCTGCAAATTCCATCAAAATGTTTACGAGTCTTATCAAATGCTGAAGCATTTCCCTCTTTCCATATGCACCAACAAAAAATGGCTAAAAAAGAATCCAGAGAAGGATTAACCAGATTATATCGCCGCTAATCAAAAACTGATGAAATAACAGGAATATATCCAAGTAAATGGGCACTAGATGCAGCAAAAATAGGGTAAGATACATCATAGTCGAAGAATAAGTGATACAAAGTTTCCTCATGGTTGCAACATAGGGCCCAATTAGGGTTTGATATAAGGTTGTGCCGATCGAGTCTAGCTTTAATGTTTATCCTTTCCTTAATGAGGCACCATTGAAAGAAGATAACTCTTGGAGGTAGTTTACATTTCCAAATTCTTGCAAATTAAAAGATCGCCCGGTAAAATTGAGGAATCGATATAAGGATGCAACAGAAGAACCTTTAGAGGGGGAAAGGCCCAAGTATAACTGTCAGGGGAATCAGATAAGTGAATATGGCGAAGTAAATTAGACACCGTGAGAAGGTCAAGGAAAATAGGAATATCAAACATAAAAGAGGGGAAAAGACTAAAAGGGCTAGAGGACAAGATAATAGCAACGGAGTTGAACAAGTGGTTGGCAAAAGAGAAAAGAGTAGGAAAAAATTGAGAGAAAGGAAGCTCATCATGCCAAATATCAAACTAAAAGAGACACGAAGAACCATTGCCCAATTTGACATGAAACAAGTTTTTGATTCGAGGTAAAACTGAAATAACACCAGACCAAAACGGGGAGGGTTTGGAAGAAGGAGGGAAATGCAAAACAAAGTAAGGGTTGGAGGAATAATGAAGAGAAATGATCCACTCTTTCCAAATAAAAGAACAAGGGGAAATTAGGCGCCATATCCGTTTTGAGAGTAATGCTATGTTGAAATTTGAAAGATCAACAATGCCCAATCCTCCCTGTCTGCTATGTAAGCATACTGTTCGCTAGTTAACAAGTCTCTTGATATTACTACCATCCACAAGAAAAATCTTCTGATCAAGTCAATTTTGTTAATCACTTATTTTGGTAACTTATGGAAAGACAACCAATAAGTAAGGATTGCAAAAAGCGCCGATTTTACAAGTATAAGACGTCCAACATAAGATAAGGAGTTGGCCTTCCATGTAGATAATCTAGATTCAATCTTGTGAATGAGAGGATACCAATCATTTTTCAACAATTTTGAGGGTCAAAGGGGGATGCCAAGGTAAACAATGGGGAATTGGTCAATGGGGTAGTTAAGGAGAGAAGAAACAGCAGGAACCAGATGATCAGAATTGCCCAACATAATGATAGAACTTTTAGAAAAGTTAATGGATAGGCCAGAGACCAATTCAAAAACATACAGTAGGACCCTGAGGCAATGAATGTGATAGGGATCAGGTGAGGAAAAGATGATGGTACCATCAGCAAACTGCAAATCAGAGATTGAAATTATTGAATTTGGGAGATGAATACCATCGAGAAGGTTATTAGATGCGACTTTTTTCACCATTTGATTAAATACATCAGCAATAAGAACAAATGTTAGTGGGGATAATCGATCTCCTTGTCTAAGTCCTCTGGATGATTTGATTAAACAACCTGAACAACCATTGATTGTGATGGATGAGAAGCCTGTTTTCAAAATATTTTCTATCCAATTGCACCATCTAAGTGGGAAGCCTTTATGTTTCATCATCTGCATAATGAAATCCCAATTGATAGAATCAAAAGCTTTGGAAAAATCCAATTTCAGAAGAACTCCAGGGGCTGAATTATTATGGCATAAGGAAATAACCTCTTGTATGGCTGCAATGCAATCTAAAATGTTTCGGCCATGGATGAAAGCAGATTGTTCAAGACTAATAAGGGGAGAGATGATAGATTGAAGACGGTTGGCAAGCACTTTGGTGATGATTTTGAAGGTAGTGTTAATCAAGCTGATAGGGCGGAAAGATGAAGGAGAGTTAGCACGAGCAGATTTAGGAATGAGGACAATGTTAGCATAGTTTAATCTGGAGATATGTTTAGGGTTTTCAGAGAATTGCTGGTTGCATGGGTGTGAGTTTGTGTGACTCACGTTATGATGCCATGACAGAATGATACTTGACAATTGAAAATGTAAAGTGGGTGACAATTTCAGAATAATCATTCGTTTAACTATTAATTACTCAAGATTTTCCAGTTATGTTAGAGATTGAAGTATACAAATATAATTGCCACATGCGCTGCTGTGTATAAATTAATCATTGAAGGCAACATCTTTTACACGCGTAAATATTGAATTATTATATAAGAACTAAGAAGCTTTGATTAAATAAAATTGTACATTTATGTGCGCTTATAGTCTATAAACGCCACCATTCATGCACTTTAGGTTTATATGAACATAAAACATATATGTACCATAAATATAAACTCTCAACAGTATATTTAATGCTGTAAAAAAAAATGTTACAGAAAAATAATTTTAACTGAATTTTATAGACAAGCAATCAACATCTTTCCAGTTTATGAAATAAAAGCAAGTAGTTGGCCACTTTATCTTTTATTATGAAACATTATGTAGGCCACTTTATTTCTCATTAAAAGGTATTTATTATATTGGTTGATTTGTAAATTAGGATATAATAATGTTTAAAATACGCTCCGCATTTTTAGGATGTTTGTTGTCAATGTCACTATACCAGAACTTTACATTATTTTTCTAGATTTTAATTTTTGGATTCACGTGTAAGATGTTGTTGAAAATGAATTTATATTGGTAGTTCAAACATTAAATGGCATCATCAAGTTTCATTCATATCTGATAGTGCATGTTAGGACTGGACATTTTTACCGTATTACCACTTACCAGCCATTACCAACCGCTACCAACGAAAGTGGTACCGAACAATTGGTAACCAATTTGATCGGTACGGTATACCGAACCATATGAAAATATGTGGTACGGTAATGGTAATTAAGCATTAACAATGGTAATTACCATACCTACCACATATCTTAAACAATACATATGTATCTTTTTATATTTCATCATATATGTTTATTACGTAACAAAGAACTTCTAATATGAAATGATTTAATAAAATACCTTGGAAAATACTATTATGATACAAGATTGAATGCAAATTTTATCATATATCTTAGAAACGGTATAATTTATATGATATTTTTGTTCATCCATAAAGTTTCACACATGTTTGACTATGTAAAATAAGATAGATAAATAATAATATAATAACAAAAAAATCAATTTTAATATTTTGACGTGAAATATTGTAAATAAAAAGATCTCATGCTAGTGAGCGGTAAAAACTTATTATCGATCTCTACCAACCATTTCCAACCATAAACCGAACTGTCGGTAATCAATTTTTTTGGTTGGTAATGGTATGATTTTTCAATTACCATATAAATTCAGTATGGTAATGGTTTTGAATACAAAGTCCCGGTACCGAACCGATTCCACCCCTAGTGCATATGATAATATTACCGTTGGAGCAATTATAATAAATATCAGCTGAAATTATGAATATTTTCATAATACATTAAAATGAATGAAATATTAAATGGATTTGCATGATTTGATCAACACACAATTCCACTTAATTGAGGCATTTGCTTGTTCAGTGAAAGTGTAAATTAATGTAAATATAATATGAAAAACCATTTAATTAACTTTTAATATTGTTTTGTCTTTCAAATAGTAATAATAATATTTGCATTTATTATTTGATGGAAATTGAGATAGGCATGCCAGAAAGTTTCCATTATTGAGTTTGCAACTGAATTAGAAAAGATAACGTCGAAGGGAAAAAAATATGTATAGACATAGTCCTTTTAGTTGCACCGAAGAACCATTGGTGCATCAACTTTACTGTATGGTAATTTATTTTCCATCGTTATTTCACTCCTAGGTATAAGAATTTATTTTAGTGTGAACTGACAATGAATGCACACCACTTTCATTGTATAATTGATTTACTCCTGTTTATATGCAAACATCTAAAACAACAACAAAAAAATGCAAAATCGACAACCATCTAGCCTGTGCTGCAGCAGGCATGGCATCTGACGCTAACATCTTAATCAACCCAGCCTGTGTATAGGCCCAAAGATACTCTTTTCCCTTACCAAGAGCTGATGTCAGTAGAACGACTAATCCAGGATCTTTGCGGAACCAAGCAAGGGTAGACTTAGGGCTGTCAACGGATGCTTTCGAATATGGATAGTGTAACACCCCACCTCCGCCAATGCACTCTTGCAAGGGCACTGGCTTTGGGGGGGCGTTAAACGAGGTAAACATGCATGCAGATATCACAAGACAGAACATATAAGTAAAACAGAGTAGTAAATCAGCGGATAAAACCAACATTTCAAAACCATAGTCAAGTTACATCAAAGTACTTGGTCATTATTTTCCCACAAAACAATGTCTAGAACATAAACTGAAAACAGAAAAAAAAAAACATAAAGTAACTATCCCCAAAGTAGAATAAAGCCATAGCATGCTCAAGTCCAAACCGTACATGAGCTATCCAGAAAAGCAGCTAAAGATCCAGCTAGGTACCAGTGTTCCCACCCTGCAAACCTAGGGGGAAACGGAAGAAAAGAGGCGAAAGAAAACGGGTCATTCAAAAAGACCGGTAAGTCCTATCTACTATTAGTATAAAAACTAATAAAGTTAACTGAACATGTAAAGCGGAGATGAAACATAGGGTGATAACTGGCATGGTGAAAAGATAGATCAAGTGTGGCATCGCATATACAAGGTTAGGTTGCACCAAGTGTGTACTAGTAATCTATGTCAAGTTTCAACAAGAAAAGATCCCTTGGCCCAATCTTGGCCCAATATCCCGAGATGACCTAGTTCAAGGTCCAACAACACGGTCTAGTCGATCGGCTGCCTAAAAGCCTAACTCGTCAAGTGTCGGTGTCATACGGCCCAATCACGAAGTGTAGTCAAACTGTGCTAGGTCCACCCTAGGGTGTATCAAGCCCTAGGGTGCCAACCACGGACATAAATCAAGCACGCACATTCTAAACCTACGGGTGCCCGTGTCTGCTTTTTCAACTCCGTACTATGTGCACGACCATAGTCCGCCTGAACCTACACCGGCGCACCTACTCAACTGTCATTTTGGTCGCTTACATGTCATCCCAGTAATCGTGCCCCACCCTAGCCTAGTCCCTAGGGTATCATGATACAATCAAGAGGTTTACTGGTGAAAAGTACCACGTAACTAGGGTTTCTAACGGTTTAAATGTGGTTAACCCTACCCCATCAAATTGGTTAAGTGTACCAAAGGTTCATGACTTAACCCTATCAACCCATCGTGTTTAATCGGTTAAGTGTTCAAGTGGTCCATGACTTAACCCTATCATGTGGCATTAATTAATTTAATGCACCCAACCTCTCACATCAGACCTTGTTGTGGTTACTAGTTAAGCCGGGCGGGTCCGGGTAGCTTTACACCACAACTTGGTCTAACCTCGGGTTTCAAGTGCGACATGACCAACTACTCACATTGGGTCCTACTGCATGTAGCCACTAGTTAAGTCGGACGGTTCCGGGTAGATTTATGCTACAAACTCAACCCAACCTCGAGTTGGCCATTCTCATGTTTTCTAGAAGTCATGTCCAAGTTCATGTTTCAAGCATAATCACATGTCATATTTCATGTCATCTTTTCAAGTCATGTTTTTATGTCATTTTAGTTTAACCATAATGTAACCCCATCGCATGTAAGTTCGCATAAACGCAAATAGATCTCAAAGGGGAAACTTAGAAGCATGACATAATTAATAAGGTTTGGGCCACAAGTTAAACATGGTGGCATATGAGGCAAATGTGTTCATAAACTTGCATATTACATTATAGGCCTCAAAACATGCATGATATCAACTTTAGCAAAATAGATGAAACATGGTCATAAATGACATAGGATGATAGCAAGTGATTCGCATATAACATCATACGCAAGATAGCATAAGGTTTATAAGAGATCATAAACTTGCATATTAGATTATAAGCCTCAAAACATGCATGATATCAAACTTTAGCAAATAGGTGAAACATGATCATAAATGACATAGGATGGTAGCTAGTGATTCGCATATAACATCATATGCAAGAAAACCAAGGTTTATGAGAGTTTCTATGTTGCTTTATGCAACATTTCCAATCAAAGCTCATAGCTTTCTATGCATAAGGTAATGGTGATAGCTTTACAAACATGCATAGAATAAATCTATGCATAACATGATAGGATCAAAGCACATATCATACTTAGGCCCAAACTCAAACTTGCAACATGTCATATTTAACTTCATAGTTAGAATCTAAGAGTAGTATAGGGCTTACAATGCTATGAAGACTTATAAAATATAAATAAGATTGAGACGAAGCCACTAGCAACTCTAAAACCCCCAAATGAATACAAGCTCCAAGAAGCTCCTTTGATTATATGAAGAAAGATCCTTGTTTTAATGAAGAAGGATTGAACTTTGGCCTTGAATCAAGCTTTGGAACTCTCAAACAAGCTTAGGAACTCTCATATGAATGAAGATGGAGGCTATGACAAGAGGGTGGAGGCCATGATCAAACATTTTGGCATAGTTTAGTTGTAGGATTGATTTATGATGATTTAGGCTAGGTATTAGGGTCCTTTTATAGAAGATTAGGTTAGTTTAGACCATAGGATTATCCCTAATTCAGATCTGGGCCATCAATTCACGTCACTAGCCTCCAAACATGTCTTGAGAAACAAGTCAGGTGCACCCAGGCCAGACTGGCCGACCACCCAAGTCGACAGGGGTGTCGACTGGGCAGTCGACACAGCCTGGGGTGTGTCGACTCCCAAGTCGACTCCCCAGTCGACTTGGGGTGGCGGGAATTTTTCCCGCCTGCCCTGCCCAGCTGAATTTGAATTTCTGAATTCAAATTTGAATTTTCTGAAAACTTCCATAGGCCTTAACTGGGTCATACGGACTCTGATTTTCGAAAACTCGGACTCTATTTCGCCTATTTTTCTAAGACGAACGCAATGGCATAGCCCATTTCCCCTGATTCAGATTTTATCATTTAATTATGCCTTGATTTATGTTATAACTTGTTATTCAAAATATGGGTTGTTACATCCTCCCCACCTTAAAGGATTTCGTCCCCGAAATCTCTAAGTTAGGAAGAACGTATCCTATCATCCATCATCCATCTATTCAAAACATCATCCACGCGCAGTCAATGTCCTTAACAAATTCTAAATGTTGTATGATTATATGCAAAGGTGTGTGTATATGTACTTATCTAATGCGAAAATCAGGCGATTACTGATTCAGTAAACCCCTTTAATGCAAAGTATGTTAGTGAAATGAGTCCATATGTATGCAAAATCCTAACATAATTTATAATCTCTACATGAGTGCACATAACATTCATCTATATGCAACATCCACGTGATAGCATAACAAGTTTCATCCATGAATAAGTATAAGCACTCATGCATATGCAATATGAAAGTGTGTGAGCCGATCTTAGTGCCTAATGTGTATCATGCATCCACGAGTATCCACTTGCAAACACTTGCAACCACTTGCAAACATCAAGCATAACATGTTTTAAATACATGTTTCATCCAAAGGGTTTCTACCTAAGGTTCTCATGACAAGGTTAACGAGGTAACGAGATAAACAGGATAAATATGGATAGCAAAAGGGAAGATATGCTAGAAAAGAAAAGAGATCGAGAATGTACCCTCAAAAATAAATGGATAAAGCCCACGCATCTTCTCCTCGGTTTCCCAAGTTGCATGCTCTTCGGCTTCACTCCACTGAACTTTCACCAATTTGACTTCTCGATTTCTTAGCTTCTTGATCTCCGTTCCCAAGATACGAATCGGAGCTCTCCTCAAGGTTGCCTCTTTCTCTACCTCCACGTCTTCAAGAATGCTTGGTTCAACCACCTCAGCGGACTCATGTAGGCACTTTCGGAGATGCAAGACATGAAAGACATTATGCACTCCGGCTAGCTTCTCGGACAATTCCACCTTATAAGCCATCTTTCCAATTCTCTCTATAATAGGGAAGGGTCCTACGAACCTTGGTGCCAGCTTCCCAACTGCTCCAAAACGTACCACATTACGCAAAGGAGAAACCTTCACGAAAACCATATCCCCAATTTCGAATTCCAAATCTGTCCTTCGCTTGTCAGCATAGGATTTCTGTCTGTCTTGGGCCGCTTTCATCCGTCTTCTCACCAATTCAACTTTCTCGGATGTGTCCCGTATCATATCAGGCCCAAGTATAAGCCTATCCGTTGTCTCCCACCAACAAGATGGTGACCTACACGGCCTCCCATACAGAGCTTCAAATGGTGCCATCCCTATGCTAGCTTGGTAGCTATTATTATAAGCAAACTCTACAAGAGGAAGGTGGTCTTCCCAAGTACCACCAAAGTCAAGAACACAAAGCCTCAAAAGATCTTCTAGCACTCTATTCACCCTTTCGGTTTGGCCATCCGTCTGGGGGTGATAGGCTGTACTCAGATTCAATCGCGTACCCATCGCTTCTTGCAAACTATTCCAGAGCTGGCTAGTGAAAATTGGGTCACGATCGCTAACTATGCTAGAAGGAACTCCATGCAACCGCACTATCTCTCGAAGATAAATAGATGCTAGCCATGATGTGGTCCTCTTGCTCTTCACTGGAATGAAATGAGCACTCTTCGTAAGTCTGTCAACCATGACCCATATGCTCGTATTCCCTTTCCTTGACCTAGGCAATCCATCCACAAAATCCATAGAAATACTTTTCCGCTTCCATTGCGGGACCTCCAATGGATGTAATAGCCCTACGGGTTTCTTCGACTCGGCTTTCACTTGTTGGCACACCATGCACTTTGAAACATACTCTGCCACATCTTTCTTCATTCCAGCCCAAAAGAAAATGTGCTTCATATCTCTATACATCTTATCTCCTCCAGGATGTATAGTCATCTTCGAGTGATGCGCTTCTTCGAGAACTTTATGCACCAAGTCTCCTACTTGTGGAACGCATAGCCTTCCATCACGCTTAGCCAACCCTTGTCATCAATAGTATATCTAGCAAGGTGACTAGACGTCTCACCCCGAATCAACTTGTCCATGACCTCAACTATCTGCGGGTCTCCTTTCTGCGAAGCCCCAACTTGATCAAGAAGTTTAGGTCTAAGCTCAAGGGATGCTAACGAACCCGTCATCGACTCAACAGCTGTTGTGAAATCAAAGGTTGCCAAGAACTCTAGGCTCCTCATCTCAACAAACAAGGGACGCAAAGTCAACCTACTTCTGCTTAATGCATCTGCCACAACATTACCCTTGCCAGGGGTATAAGCTATCTCGAAGTCATAAGATGCCAAGAATTCCATCCACCTTTGCTGCCTTAGATTCAGATCCTTCTGCGAGAAGAGGTACTTGAGCGACTTATGATCAGTATATAACTCAAACCTTTCGCCTAGAAGATAGTGCCGCCAAGATTTGAGTGCAAAGACGATCGCCGCCAACTCCAAATCATGAGTGGGATAGTTCTTCTCATGAAATTTAAGTTGCCTACCCCCATAACATATCACTCTTCCTTCCTGCATCAGAACAGCACCTAAACCCGTGCCACATGCATCGGTGTACACGGTAAACATCTTACCACCATCAGGTAATGCCAAAACTGGAGCTGTAGTAAGGGCCCTCTTGAGCCTTTGAAAAGCAAGCTCACACTCTAAGTCCCATGCAAAGACTAAGTTCTTCTTCGTCAACTTAGTAAGAGGGGCTGAAATCTTAGCGAAGTCCCTGATGAACTTCCTATAGTAGCCCGCCAGACCGAGAAAGCTTCTTACTTCGGTTGCATTCCTAGGAGTCTTCCAGTCTTGAACTGCAACCACTTTCGCGGGATCCACAGCTATGCCTTGCTTAGAGACTATATGTCCAAGAAACCGAACTTCCCTTCTCCAAAAATGGCATTTGGAGAACTTGTCTTTCAACTGATGAGCTCTAAGCGTATCCATCACTTCCTTGAGGTGTCTGGCATGTTCTTCCTCATCCTTTGAGAAGATCATAATATCATCCACGAAGACAACCACGAACTTGTTAAGGAACTCCCTGAACACCCTGCTCATCAAATCTACGAAGTAGGCGGGTGCATTAGTCAAACCGAATGGCATGACAAGCCATTCAAAGAATCCATCTGGAGTCCTAAATGCAGTCTTATCAATACTATCCTCAGCCACTCTAAGCTGATGGAATCCGGTGGCTAGATCGAGTTGAGAGAAAACAGAAGCACCAACAAGCTGGTCAAAGAGAACATCAATCCTTGGTAATGGGTGCCTATTCTTCTTTGTCAGCTTGTTCAACTCTCGATAATCAACACATAGACGAAGCGAACCATCCGCCTTAGTAGCGAACACCACAGGAGCGCCCCATTCAGAAATGCTTCGCCTAATAAAATTCTTCTCAAGCAACTCCTTGATTTGCTTACTGAGCTCTCTTCTTTCTCGTGGGGCCATGTGCCTAACGGGCAATGGAACTGGCTTGGCATTATCAACAAGATAAATGCGTAAATCTATCTCTCGTTTAGGGGGTAACCCCTTAACCTCTTCAAAGACATCAGGATAGTCTCGGACCACCCTTACAGATTGCAGATCATCAATGGACGAGTCAAGAGATTCAAGATAACATAACATGACGGGATCTCTAGGGTTACAAGAAATCTCTAGGGTATTACCGAGGCGAGTCATGAGCCTCACCACCCTATGCTCACAATCGAGGATGGCTCCATAACTGGACAACCAATCCATGCCCAAAATCAACCTGTATCCCGTGAACCCGAGAACATAAGCATTACACGTGAATTCTATGGTCAAGATAGAAATCTTCAAATCCACACAAATCATAGATAAATGGGCGGAACCACCAATTGGATTTGAAACACTAACGGGATCTTCAACTAGACTAGTACTCAGGTGCAAACTTTCAACAAGATCAGAAGAAATAAAACTACGCGATGCGCCAGAATCAAATAAGGTGCGAACAAGATAATCAGAAATATAAACAAGGCTTTCTACAGAAATACTACCTCGGTCCTGAACTGGAGCAGTATTGAGAGCATGCACCTGCCCTCCAGAAGGTCCTGCACGCTGAGTCTGCCCTTTCCCTTGTCCTTGCTTCTTGGGGCAATCCTTGCTAAGGTGTCTAGGCTCTCCACAGTGAAAGCACTCGCCCAACTTCCTCTTCTTCTTTCTGCAGTCTTTGGCTATGTGCCCAACAATCCCACAGAAGTTGCATTTTCTTGGGTCCTTTGCCTTGTTGTTGTTGGTCTTATTTCCCTTGTTGTTCTTGTTGTTCTGATTGCTCTGATTCCCTCCCACTTGGAGTCCGTCTTTTTGGTTTGAGTCTCATTAGTCTTGACTTCTTTCTTGCCATTCTTAGCGTCTCCTTGAAGCAATGCCATGTCCACTAGGCCTTCAAAAGTGGCCCCCATAGGTATATGAGACAGGGCTAAACCTTGTAATGGCTCATTCAACCCTCGTGCAAAGCGTAAAGCCTTCTTCTGGGGAGTATTAACCATGTCCAAACTGAATTGAGCGAGCTGGTTAAACTTATTCACATACTCCCTCACTATCATGTCCCCTTGCTTCAAAGGTATAAACTTCTCCAATTGCAGATTTGCCTCAGCAGATGATAGAAACTTAAGCGCAAACCTCGTCCTAAAGTCGGCCCAAGTCTCTATAGGCCTAGAAGCATTGGTGACCTCCCACCAATAAGCAGCTTCTTCTTTTAATAGCCATGCTGCCAATAAAACCTTTCTATGGTCTTCCACGTCAAAGATAGCGAAGAGATCTTCAGTTTCTTTCAACCAATTTCTCGCCTCCACAAAAATCTCCGTCCCAATAAAATTCTTGCCACCCATCGCCTTAAAGTCCTTGCAGACCTTTGCGAAATCTGCTTGTGGATGCTGAGGAGGAGGAGGAACCTCAGTTACGGTAGGGGTATTTGCTGGGCCCGCATCGTTGGCCCAAGCTTCCAAGTACCTCCGGAACCATCCGGGAATGGTTACTCCCTCGGGAAGATTAAGATCGGCCATGCTGAAAAAAGGAAAAGATAGATTTAGAACGAGGAAACAAAGGATAGTGCTAATGGCTTTTGGGGAATATCCCTTTTAAAATAAACTAGACTTTTCTTGGAAAATACTTAATTGGTTTTGAAAATAGTTTTCCAAAAAGGTAAATTTTAAAAACACTTTTGCTCAAATCTTGTAAACCTTATGCTCTGATACCAAATGTAACACCCCACCTCCGCCAATGCCACTCTTGCAAGGGCACTGGCTTTGGGGGGGCGTTAAACGAGGTAGACATGCATGCAGATATCACAAGACAGAACATATAAGTAAAACACAGTAGTAAAGCAGCGGATAAAACCAACATTTCAAAACCATAGTCAAGTTACATCAAAGTACTTGGTCATTATTTTCCCACAAAACAAAGTCTAGAACATAAACTGAAAACTGGAAAAAAAAACATAAAGTAACTATCCCCAAAGTAGAATAAAGCCATAGCATGCTCAAGTCCAAACCGTACATGAGCTATCCAGAAAAGCAGCTAAAGATCCAGCTAGGTACCAGTGTTCCCACCCTGCAAACCTGGGGGGAAACGGAAGAAAAGAGGCGAAAGAAAACGGGTCAGTCAAAAAGACTGGTAAGTCCTATCTACTATTAGTATAAAAACTAATAAAGTTAACTGGACATGTAAAGCAGAAATGAAACATAGGGTGATAACTGGCATGGTGAAAAGATAGATCAAGTGTGGCATCGCATATACAAGGTTAGGTTGCACCAAGTGTGTACTAGTAATCTATGTCATGTATCAACAAGAAAAGATCCCTTGGCCCAATCTTGGCCCAATATCCCGAGATGACCTAGTTCAAGGTCCAACAACACGGTCTAGTCGATCGGCTGCCTAAAAGCCTAACTCGTCAAGTGTCGGTGTCATACGGCCCAATCACGAAGTGTAGTCAAACTGTGCTAGGTCCACCCTAGGGTGTATCAAGCCCTAGGGTGCCAACCACGGACACAAATCAAGCACGCACAGTCTAAACCTATGGGTGCCCGTGTCTGCTTTTTCAACTCTGGACTATGTGCACGACCATAGTCCGCCTGAACCTACACCGGCGCTCCTACTCAACCGTCGTTTTGGTCGCTTACATGTCAGCCCAGTAATCGTGCCCCACCCTAGCCTAGTCCCTAGGGTATCATGATACAATCAAGAGGGTTACTGGTGAAAAGGACCACGTAACTAGGGTTTCTAACGGGTTAAATGTGGTTAACCCTACCCCATCAAATTGGTTAAGTGTACCCGAGGTTCATGACTTAATCCTAACAACCCATCGTGTTTAATCGGTTAAGTGTTCAAGTGGTCCATGACTTAACCCTATCATGTGGCATTAATTAATTTAATGCACCCAACCTCTCACATTAGACCTTGTTGTGGTTACTAGTTAAGCCGGGCGGGTCCGGGTAGCTTTACACCACAACTTGGTCTAACCTCGGGTTTCAAGTGCGACATGACCAACTACTCACATTGGGTCCTATTGCTTGTAGCCACTAGTTAAGCCGGTCGGTTCCGGGTAGATTTATGCTACAAACTCAACCCAACCTCGAGTTGGCCATTCTCATGTTTTCTAGAAGTCATGTCCAAGTTCATGTTTCAAGCATAATCACATGTCATATTTCATGTCATCTTTTCAAGTCATGTTTTTATGTCATTTTAGTTTACCCATAATGTAACCCCATCGCATGTAAGTTCGCATAAACGCAAATAGATCTCAAAGGGGAAACTTAGAAGCATGACATAATTAATAAGGTTTGGGCCACAAGTTAAACATGGTGGCATATGAGGCAAATGTGTTCATAAACTTGCATATTACATTATAGGCCTCAAAACATGCATGATATCAACTTTAGCAAAATAGATGAAACATGGTCATAAATGACATAGGATGATAGCAAGTGATTCGCATATAACATCATACGCAAGATAGCATAAGGTTTATGAGAGATCATAAACTTGCATATTAGATTATAAGCCTCAAAACATGCATGATATCAAACTTTAGCAAATAGGTGAAACATGATCATAAATGACATAGGATAGTAGCTAGTGATTCGCATATAACATCATATGCAAGACAACACAAGGTTTATGAGAGTTTCTATGTTGCTTTATGCAACATTTCCAATCAAAGCTCATAGCTTTCTATGCATAAGGTAATGGTGATAGCTTTACAAACATGCATAGAATAAATCTATGCATAATATGATAGGATCAAAGCACATATCATACTTAGGCCCAAACTCAAACTTGCAACATGTCATATTTAACTTCATAGTTAGAATCTAAGAGTAGTATAGGGCATACAATGCTATGAAGACTTATAAAATATAAATAAGATTGAGACGAAGTCACTAGCAACTCTAAAAACCCCAAATGAATACAAGCTCCAAGAAGCTCCTTTGATTATATGAAGAAAGATCCTTGTTTTAATGAAGAAGGATTGAACTTTGGCCTTGAATCAAGCTTTGGAACTCTCAAACAAGCTTAGGAACTCTCATATGAATGAAGATGGAGGCTATGACAAGAGGGTGGAGGCCATGATTAAACATTTTGGCATAGTTTAGTTGTAGGATTGATTTATGATGATTTAGGCTAGGTATTAGGGTCCTTTTATAGAAGATTAGGTTAGTTTAGACCATAGGATTATCCCTAATTCAGATCTGGGCCATCAATTCACGTCACCAGCCTCCAAACATGTCTTGAGAAACAAGTCAGGTGCACCCAGGCCAGACTGGCCGACCACCCAAGTCGACAGGGGTGTCGACTGGGCAGTCGACACAGCCTGGGGTGTGTCGACTCCCAAGTCGACTCCCCAGTCGACTTGGGGTGGCGGGAATTTTTCCCGCCTGCCCTGCCCAGCTGAATTTGAATTTCTGAATTCAAATTTGAATTTTCTGAAAACTTCCATAGGCCTTAACTGGGTCATACGGACTCCGATTTTCGAAAACTCGGACTCTATTTCGCGTATTTTTCCAAGACGAACGCAATGGCATAGCCCGTTTCCCCTAATTCAGATTTTATCATTTAATTCTGCCTTGATTTATGTTATAACTTGTTATTCAAAATATGGGTTGTTACAAATAGTGCCATATCCGTATCCATACTCGAAATTATTTTTGGATATCGGATATCAGTATCCGTTTGATTTTCGGATATAGGATATTCGTGTCCTTTTAATTTTCAGATATGGACGAATATCGGATATTTATTTGCTTCGTCATTAATTAATAAATTTAAGAGTACAAATAAAAAAGTTTGGAACAATATAAAATAATTTTTATACTAATATTTATGAAAAAACTAGGAAATAAAGAAATGTGATGATGAAACATTGTTATATACTAATATCCATAAGCATATCCAAAAATATTCCAAAATTAAACATTAAAACTACCATTTTTCACTAAAAATGGACAAAAATTTATATCACAGTAACATCCAATAGTTATAAAATAATTATAAACTACATTTTTCTATTTTTAGTTATATATATTACATCAATTAGTCGAACGGATATTTTTCTATATATATTCAATCTACTGCACAATCGGTTACGCTATCTGTGATTATTGTAAACACAGTTTGACATGATCGTTGTGGCATAATTTAGTAACGCTGCTTGTTGTTGTTGTCTGTTTGTAATACAGTTGTGTATTTACAAAAGTTCTAACAATCTTGAAACAATATTTGTTGCAGATGACGCAAAACAACAATAGTGATTCTGCACCGATTCAGACGGTGACAAATGCTCCACCAGTTGTTCCATGGAGAAAGGCCAGAGAAATTCAATGAAATTAATTTCAAGCGTTTGCAACAAAAAATGTTGTTTTATTTAACAACATTAAGCCTTGACAAGTTTCTGATTGAATATGCTCCTGTGGTAGACGAACTCGAACCATAGGCTACCAAAGTAGAGGCTCTGACTATATGGACAAACTCATATTTCAGGTGTAAAAACTATATTTTTAATGGTCTGGATTATAACCTCTACAATGTCTATTGTACTATTGCAATATCCAATCAACTCTGGTTGGCTCTGGAAAAGAAGTGCAAAACAGAAGATGCAGGCATGAAGAAATTTATTATTTGAAAATTTCTTAATATTAAAATGGTTGACTCAAAGACGGTGATAAGTCAAGCTCAAGATTGCAACATATCATCCGTCAACTAGAAGATGAAAAGATGACTCTAAGCAAGACTTTTCAAGTTGCCGCAACATTGAGAAATTTTCTCCTTCTTGGAAGGATTTCAAGAATTACCTTAAACACAAGCGTAAGGAAATGACAATGGAAGAGCTCATAGTTCGGCTATGCATTGAGGAAGATTAAAAAAAATTATGAGAAAAAGGTTTCTCAGAATATTGCTGTCAAAGTAAATGTAGTTGAGTCAGACAAGACTAATAAAAGAAAAAGGAAGAATGCTCCTAAGAAGTCAAAAAAATTTCAAGGTTCTTGACACAACTGTGGAAAGAAGGAGCGCAAAGCAATTGAATGTCGTGCACCTAAAAAGAGGAAGTTAGAAGCAAATACGGCTGATGTTTCGAAAGGCATTTCTGATCTTGATTTATGTGCAGTAATATCAGAATTCAACATTGTTGGTAACTCAAAGGAATGATTTGTAGATACTGCAGCCACTCAACACATATGTGCTAACAAGTGAATGTTTACAACCTATAAAACTGCAACTGATGATGAACAACTTTTTATGGGCAATTCTTCTACTTCAAAGGTCGAAGGCAAAGGAAAAGTTGTGTTGAAACTGACTTTTGGAAAGGAACTGATTTTAAATGATGTTCTCCATGTTCCTGAAATTCGCAAGAACCTGATTTCAGGATCATTGCTGAGCAAGCATGGCTTCAAATTGACCTTTGAAGCTGATAAATTTATGCTTTCCAAGAATAGAGTGTATATTAGAAGAGGATATGTGTATGACGGTTTGTTTAAAGCAAATGTAACCACTATTGTACCACCCACTAATATGAATAAAAGTGAATCTTTTGCTTATATTGTTGAATCTTCTAACATATGGCAATCTAGATTAGGGCATGTAAACTTTGATACATTGCAAAAATTGATTAATCTAGAATTTATACCAAAATGCAATATAGATTCCAACTATAAATGTCAAGTTTGTGCAGAAACAAAATCGGCAAGAACCTCGTTTCATCATGTTGAACGAGATACCGAACCTCTAGACTTAATACGTTCTGATGTATGTAATTTAAAAATGTGTCAAACTAAAGGTGGAAAAGGGTACTTTATTACATTCATTGATGATTTTACCAGATACTTTCATGTATATCTCCTTAGAAGCAAGGATGAAGCATTCGAAATGTTTAAACGACATAAGGCAAAAGTTGAGAATCAACTCAACAAGAAAATAAAATCTTTAAGAAGTAATAGAGGAGGAGAATACAAGTCTTCATTTGAGGAATTTTGTGTTGAGCATGCAGTTATACATTAAACTACAGCCCCGTATTCACCGCAACCCAAAGGTACAGCCGAACGCAAAAATAGAACTCTTAAAGAAATAATGAATGCCTTACTAATTAGCTCTGGCTTGCCAGTTAATTTTTGGGGAGAAGTTATTCTTTTGGCAAATCATATTTTAAATAAAGTACCCTGAAAGAAAACATCTAAATCTCCTCATGAACTTTGGAAAAACAGACCACCATCCTACAAATACCTAAAAGTGTGGGGGTGTCTTACCAAAGTAGATGTACCAAAACCAAAGAAGGTCAAAATTGGACCAAAAACAACGAATTTTCACTGGATATGCACAAAGTAGTGTCGCATATCGATTTTTGGTACACAAATATGAAATTGATGATATTCATGAAAATACCATCATTGAGTCGAAAAATGCTAGATTTTTCAAACATATATTTCCCTTGAAACATGGTACTGAAAATCATACACCTAAGAGACCAAGGGAAGATGAAGTTCCTTATTCTCTTAAGAATGCTGAACAAAATACTCAGCAAAGTAGTGCTGAGCAATAAGTGGATGAACCAAGAACAAGTAAAAGATCAAGGACTTCAAAAACCTTCGAACCAGATTTCTATACATTTATGTTAGAAGATGATCTATTGACATACAAACAAGCTATTTCTTCCAGCGATGCACCTTATTGGAAATAGGTAATTAACAATGAGATTGAATCCATTATGTCTAATCATACATGGGAATTAGTTGATTTACCTCAAGGATGTAAGACCTTAAGTAATAAATGGAAATTTAAAATGAAATTGAAACCTAATGGTTCAATAGACAAGTAAGAAGCTTGTCTGCTAGTCCAAGGATTCAAACAAAAGGAAGACCTAGACTATTTCGATACATATGCACCTGTAACGAGGATAACGTCAATTAGAATTCTCATTGCAATTGCATCAATACATGACTTAGAAATACATCAAATGGATGTTAAAACTGCATTCTTGAATGGTGAACTAGAGGAGGAAATCTATATGAAACAGCCTGAAGGATTTCTAAGCTCAGAAAATGAGAATAAAGTTTGCAAACTAGTAAAATCACTTTATGGCCTTAAGCAAGCTCCAAAAAAATGGCATAAGAAGTTTGATAATACTATGTTATCAAATGGATTCACAATAAATGAATCAGATAAATGTGTGTAGACAAAACATAGATATATTGGATATGTCATTGTTTGTCTCTATGTTGATGACCTGTTGATCCTAGCAATAACAAGCCTATAATAACATCTACAAATGATATGTTATCATATAGATTCGATATGAAAGACCTAGGACTGGCTGATGTGATTTTGGGTGTAAAAATTCCGAGAACACCACAGGGATTTGCATTATCCCAATCACATTACATCACCCAAATACTTGAAAAATTCAAGAAATATAATGTTACTATTGCAAAATCACTAGTAGATATGAACCAAAATTGGGTAAAGAACACTGGTGATGGTATCTACCAATTGGAATACTCTCGTATACTCGGAAGTATCATGTATGTTATGAACTGTACTAGGCCTGATATTGCATATGCTGTAAGAAAACTAAGTAGATTTACCAGCAATCCTGGTAAGCATCATTGGAAAGCAATAAATAGAGTTCTAGGATATCTAAAGTATACACATAGTTATGGTCTATACTATACGAACTATCCTTCAATAGTGGAAGGATACATTGATGCAAATTGGATCACTGGATCAAATGATACAAAGTCTACAAGTGGATACATGTTCACATTAAGAAATGAAGCAATTTTATGGAAATCATCAAAACAGACTTTTATCGCTAGATCTACGGTGGAATTAGAGTTTATTGCACTAGACAAGACTATAGAGAAGCAGAATGGGTTCGAAGCTTCTTGGAAGACATTCCTAACTAGAGAAAACCTATGCCTCCAATATGTGTATATTGTGATAGTCAATCAATTATTGGAAAAGCTAATAGTACACTATACAATGGTAAATCTAGGCATATTCGTTGTGGACATAAAACGTTAAGACAACTTCTCTCTAATGGGGTTATCACAATATATTACATTTGATATAAAGATAACTTAGAGGATCCACTTTCAAAAGGCTTTCCAAGAGAGAAAGTTCAAACCTTATTGCTGGGAATGGGGCAAAGGCCTATAGACTAAAGGTTTTTCTAAAATGGAAACCCCACCTAGTTAACTGGAGATCCCAAGATCTAGGTTCAAAGGGACAACGAAGTTTAAGGGAGAAACTTGATGGCACCGTTATACACAAACCGTTCCTATGATAAGTCAGTGCATTATATGTTGAATAAGGATAAGTATTAGTACTTTTAATGATGTCTATATCTAAGAAATTAAAGAATAACCTTTACAAAATCAACTATGTAAGTGCGAAGGCGACGCTTCAAAGAGAATTATGTGGCCAAATTCTCTAATCACTTATGAGACCAGGCAGGTGTTCAAGGCAAAAATGAACACATATAGAGAACAAAGGGTTATAAGAAACATTTATCGTGTGTTATCTACTTTGGAATGACAAAAAAGGCTTATAGTTCAAGGACAGTCTATTGATTCGCCTGTAATTCAAATAGGTAATCACTAGGAAAGTTCAAGGCCCATGTGCTACTTTAATTGATACGATAAATGTTTCATGAAACTAAGATTGACTGCTCATTCATGTGGGGGATTTTTAGAAATGAATAAGCAAGAGAAAGAGGAATTTGGGAAGAAGAAGAGATAGCAACATATAAGTCCCATATTATCAAAATATTAACACAATATCTCATAATATATTAGAAGCCAATAGGCTTATATAAAATAAAAGGAAGAGGGATTATATGCGAATGTTAGCTTGGCCATGACATAATAATGCATTAAAATGTCAAAGATTGGGCCTTGGGGCTTTTGTGGTTTCTTGATTGAATACGGCCGACGGTTGCTGATTGGGCTAGTGTGCCGAAACGAGAATTTTTTTCTCATAATTTTAAAGGTGTGTCCGTTCAATTTGAAAGGCATGTCAATTAGCTGAATGAGTATAACCATTTGAATTCTTAGCGTACACATATTAATGACCAGGTGGTTAAAGCGTCGCAACCTTTCCAATTGGTTACTGATGCATATGAATAGGAACCTCCTCCTGCCTATAAATATATTGCCCAAAAGAAGACAGAAATTACTTTTTTTGCTCGCATTACTTCTTCTTCTTCAAAGTAATCCTTTAATCTAATTTCTGTAATCAACTTCAGTTCATCAAAACTCTACTTGCTTGAACTACGCTTTGGAGTTGGTCCATTTTATCCTGGAAAACAAATTGCAACTATGTCAGTCAGTGCATATGATAGCAATATTGTTTCAAGGAAACAAAATATTTCTGGACTCGGATATTACTAAAGCAGAATACTTTCTATATATATTCAATTTGCTGTACAATTGGTTACGCTATCTGTGATTATTGTAAACATAGTTTGACGTGACAATTGTGACATAACTGAGTACCACTGTTTGTTGTTGCTGTTTGTTTGTAATACAGCTGTATATTTACAAGATTCTAACACATTTTTCTAATTCTTTAAATTGTGAAATTTTTTAAAATTTCAGTAAATTCAGAACACACATGATTTATCATATTAGTTGCCTATTGAATTATTGATACTGACTACAAACATTTAACATACGCCATGGAAAAAAGCGAAATAACAATCTCAACTCTAATCATGATAGTTTGTCATTAATAAACATAAGAAGAGGTGCTTCTGAGTATTTAACTGACTAGGTGGTAGTGTGAAGATTACCTTAACTTTTACAACCTTATTGGATTAACAACCTTGCACTTATTCTGTTATGTCACTGCCTTTCTCTTTGGTTTACCTAGCTCCATGTTAAGGGACTTCTTTTTTGGCAAATCAAAGAAGCTAGACCTTCAGTTTTTTTTATATGATACATAACTTATAATAAGGTATTACCATGCTCTTATTTAATGTAAAATATTTAACTAACATTATATTACTATCATTAATTGGTAATCTTATTTCTTTATTGGGGTGAAAAATTATTTCTACACCTGCTTGCTTTGAAACAAACACGTATTTCTTCTTTCTGCTTGAATCTTTAATCAACATTAACTTTATCTTGGACCGCTCAATCTGTTACTATTTGGACAATTGGGAGAGTTCTCCTAACAATTTTCACTGTTTCTTTGATTTCCAATAGTAATATAAAGTTATCCTATGTTTGTTTTACTTCATTCATCACATATCATACGTAGTATTAGAGTATATAAACAAAGAATGAGTAAAACATCAATTGATTATTCACAAGGAGCTGGTTTGTCTATTTCTTATTTGTGTTAACGATTTATTTTAAATCTCCTTGCTTTCATTATGCAGAGACGTCTTTTTTCAAGCTACTTAAATATGTTGTTCATAGTAATTATTTAATCCGGTATTACTTACATTGTAGTTAGAGTTCTCTAAGTAATGATCTATAATAACATGAATTTGTACCATGTTGTTTATATTAGTTATTACATGTATGGTAGTATCTTTAAAGAATGTGATAACAAATTACTCTCTTTTTTTATAAGATGTCTGCTCTTTTGGAAAGATAAAGGAGGTTATGCTTATCATTTTGTTTAACATGGTACATGCCTTATAATATGTTATAGCTGTACTATGTATAGCTAAATATTTACTGGTCATCGTTACTTTTTCACTAACCAATTTAAATATTTATTTATTAAGTTGGTAGATTATCTTTAAATTTACTTACTTTCAAATCTACATGAATTTCTTCTCTTACGCTAAGTCTTTTGATTATCATTAGACTGTATTTTGATTTCTCATATTCTGTAGGGATGAATTGCTCTGTATCCAATTTGGGTGTTCCCATATGCCAGATCGATCTTATCCATTGATTTGCACGAAATCTAATGGTTTTGAGTGAGTTGTGGGACCTGTTTATTTGATTATTAATAAGATATGTGGTTGATGTGTGGTTCTGATTTATCGGACACATGGAAACACCCAAGTTGGGTACAGAACAATTCATCTCTATTTTGTAAGGCAAGTTCCGTGTTTAATCGACTAGGGATCTGCGACTTGGATGCACAACCTGTTATGTTTTTTTGAAATACAAGATGAAAATTTTTTAGTATGGAACTTTTACACATATTGTTATCCAGAGGCTTCATTACACTTTATTTCATAGGGATATTTCTCTTTTTTTAATAAAATATTTCCATATTTTCATAGTTAAAACAAATCAACTATACAAGATTTGATTGTGGTTAAGCTTTCTACATACATTATTTTTTTTCTTATTGAATTCTTCACCATACAAACATCGAGTTCATGGTAAAAATGATAAATATTGAGTTTATACTTGTATTCCAAATATGCCTGAACATGTGCTTATGTTCCAAATAAAGCAAAGGAAAAAGATATTTGAAAAGGTTATATAATATTAGTTCTGCTTTACTTATGATCCAAATAAAGAAAAATTGTTTGGAAAAAATGGCCACATCATAGGTTTTATCATGTACATGGTTCTTGCCCATTAAATTTTTAAACAAAAGCTCACCAGCAAGGCTGCTAATACAAGGAGATCGTTTCGTTGCCAGAATGATACTTTTTTTTTTGAGGAAGATGGATGAGTAGCGTGGAGCAACCCAGCCGATTTATATATATATATATATATATATATATATATATATAGTAGATAAGCCAGTTGACAAGCCCAACTGGTGGCAGTTCAAGTTATACGAGCAATATTCAAAGCATTACAACCCCACAAAAGCCTACAAACAGTTTATAGACATAGCATAATTTACATAGATAAACTGCGCATAAAACACCATAATTCTTCCAAGCTGTACCGATGCATCCAGTTAGTGCAAGTTAGGGCTGGAGCTTCCATGATTCGATCCTACAGATTCAGTAGGGCAATTTGGTAATGGCACAACAAGTCTGAAGTGAGCTTGAGATGCCGAACTTGTCCAAGTATGATATAGATGAATGATAAGTCTGCAAATTCCATCAAAATGTTTACGAGTCTTATCAAATGCTGAAGCATTTCCCTCTTTCCATATGCACTAAGAAATAATGGCTAAAAAAGAATCCAGAGAAGGATTAACCAGATTATATCGCCGCTAATCATAAACTGATGAAATAACAGGAATATATCCAAGTAAATGGGCACTAGATGCAGCAAAAATAGGGTAAGATACATCACAGTCGAAGAATAAGTGATACAAAGTTTCCTCATTGTTGCAACATAGGGCCCAATTAGGGTTTGATATAAGGTTATGCTGATGGAGTCTAGCTCTAATGTTTATCCTTTCCTGAATGAGGCACCATTGAAAGAAGATAACTCTTGGAGGTAGTTTACATTTCCAAATTCTTGCAAATTAAAAGATCGCCCGGTAAAATTGAGGAATCGATATAAGGATGCAACAGAAGAACCTTTAGAGGGGGAAAAGGCCCAAGTATAACAAATTGAAAGTATAAAGAAAAGTAATGGAGATAAGGAGGAGAGATGCAGTAGAAATACGTATTATTAATTGTAACTTTTCTCATACGAGAAAGAAATACAAAGCAAGAGAATATATAATATGTTGCCCAATGTTTGGATGCTAAATTTAAGGAGCAACGATCATGCTATAATTAAGGGACTTTCCTGTAAAGACCCAATGTTCACTTGCTAAATAAAGAGCTTAAATTAAGGAGCAACGGTCATGCTATAATTAAGGAATGATGTGCGGTTAAGTGTGAAACCAACACTAGCTCCCCTCAAACAAAACTAGGTTTTTTCTGTCTTCTTCATTTCGCCCCCGTCGCTCACTTTTAATTCCTCCTTTAGTCTTATAAAATTCTTTGTCGATAGCGGCTTTGTAAGCACATCAGCTCTCTGATAATATGCTGGGATGTGGCATACCATTAACTTTCCATTTTGGGTTCGTTCTCGTACGAAATGTAGGTCTATCTCGAGGTGTTTTGATCTCGAGTGTTGAGTTGGATTGAGAGACAAGGATACTGTCCCTCTATTGTCGCACCAGATGACTGATTTTCTTTTAGGAGTGCAACTTAATTCGTGTAATAGTGACTCAATCCACGAGATTTCAGCGGTGGCGCTAGCAAGAGCACGGTACTCCGCTTCAGTGCTTGACCTCGATGTGGTTGTCTGCTTCTTGGTGCACCATGAGAGAAGATTTGTGCCAAGAAACACGCAGTATCCCGATACGGACCTTCTGTCATCAATGTCATTAGCCCAGTCTGCGTCACTGAATCCTTGTAAGCTCATTTCTTTATCGGCGGTTATTGTTATTCCATGGTGTCTAGTTCCTTGCAGGTATCTCAACAACCTCTTGACGGCTATCCAATGTTCAGATAACGGATTTTGCATGTATTGTCTTAGTTTGTTAACGCTATAGCATATGTCTGGTCGTGTAATTGTTGCATATTTTAATGCTCCAATTATACTTTTGTATTGAGTAGCATTATTAATGGCTTCACCTTTAAATTTAGATAGGCGTGAACTGCTGGTCATTGGTGTTGGTAGAGATTTAGCTTGATGCATGTTGGCCCTTTGTAAAATTTCAGCAATATAACTCTGTTGAGATAGGAACATTTCATTTTCATTTCTTTTGATTTGAATCCCTAAGAAATAATTTAATTCGCCAAGATCTTTGATGGCAAAGCTTTGGTCGAGAACTTTTATGATCCTGTTGATTTCCTGTGTGTATTTCCCTGTTATTAGCATGTCATCCACGTATACAAGGATGTATACGACATTTTCATTATCCTTTTTCATGTATAGGGAGTTGTCGGATTTTATTTGTGAGAAACCAATTCTAGATAGGGTTAGCTTTAACTTTTCATACCATGCCCTCGATGCTTGTTTGAGGCCGTATATAGCTTTGTGCAGCTTGCATGCTAAATGTTTATCGCCATTGTTAACCTCATATCCCTCTGGTTGTTGCATATAGACTTCTTCAGTTAACTCGCCGTTTAGGAAAGCATTATTCACGTCTAATTGCTTGATATTCCATTTTTTACACAAAGCTATAGTCATAATGATTCTAATTGTTGTGGGTTTTATGACTGGTGAAAAAGTCTCATTAAAATCGAATCCAAACTGTTGAGCGTATCCTTCAGCGACGAGTCTGGCCTTATATTTGTCTGTGGTCCCATCTGCCTTCCTTTTTATTTTGTATGTCCATCTGCATCCTATGACGTTCTTGTGAGTGGGTGGTGCAACCAAACTCCAAGTTTTATTTTTCATTAATGCCTCGTATTCGTCATTCATAGCTTGTTTCCACTTTTCATATTTGGCTGCTTCACTATAATTTCCTGGTTCAACCTCATTCAATGATAGATTATATACCTTGGGTTTGAAAATCCCATGTTTTGATCTAGTCACCATATGATGTCCGGTTTGTGTTTCTTGTGCTTGAGGTTCATGGTCTGCGTTGATTCTGTCACTGTTGCTTTCCTCGCTTTCATGTTCTTGCTGATTACTGTAAGTTTCTTCATTGTTACCATCGTCTGCGTTTGTTTGAGTATTGCTTGTATGTGTGTGTATGTTGCATGTGTCATGTCCCTCTTTGTTGTTGTTACTGTTTGTCTCTTGCTCCATCAGTGGTGGCATATTGATAACTTTGCTTCCATGATCTTGTCTGCACTCTTCCTTTGTAGCTTGTTTATCTGCATATGGAAAGACATTTTCATCAAATATGACATGCCTTGATATATAAATTTTTCCATTTTTGGCCAAGCATTTATAGCCCTTTTGATTTTGTGGGTAACCAATAAAAATGCATGGGCATGATCTCATGCTAAGTTTGTGCGTGTTGTAGTCCCTTAGGCATGGAAAGCATAGGCACCCAAAGTTCTTCAATATTTTATAGTCTGGTTTTTCATTGAATATCATTTCATGCGGGGTTCTATTGTTCAACACTTTTGTAGGTAATTTATTTATGAGATACACAGAAGTGTTGAATGCTTCATTCCAATATTTCATTGGTAATGCCCCTTGTGATAGCAATGTTAAACCAGTTTCAACTATGTGTCTATGCTTTCTTTCGACCAAACCATTTTGTTCAGATGTATGGGGGTAGGTTAGCCTATGTCTTATCCCCTTTTGGATGAAGAATTTTGTGAGTGGTTTGAACTCACCCCCACCATCTGTTTGTATAGCTTTTACATTGCAGTTGGTCTGTTTTTCAATAAAAGTTATAAACTGAATTATTGTATTGCATGTTTCTGATTTGTTTTTTAGCATGTATATCCACGTGTATCTTGAATAAGCATCAACAAGGGATAAATAGTACCTGTGTCCCTGGTATGAGTTTAGTGGTGTTGGACCCCACAGATCAGCTGCGACAAGCTCCAGGGGTTTGTTGTACATGGTTTCAGACTTACTAAAAGGAAGTTTGTGACTTTTGCCAAGTTGGCAGTGTGTGCAAGTGTGTTTCATAGGTACATTTTCAAAATAAATGCCATTATTATTTAAAACATTTCTAACAGTTTCCAAACTGGGATGACCAAGTTTCATATGCCATGAATCAACTACATTATTGTTATCATCATTACATCCATTGTTCCTATTATTAAGGTAATCATAATTGCTACCTCTACTGATGTCTACGTTGTTGCACCATATTTCTTTATTCAAAGCGTTCCCAGTCTTCAAGTTGCCAAATTTGTATAGGCCATTATGAAGGTCACCCTGTAGTAATATTTCTCGACTTAGGAGGTCTTTGACTAGGCAAAACTTGGGGTGAAATTCAAAGAAAGCATTATTATCTTTAGTAAACTTAGAAACACTTAATAACTTTTTGTTAATAGTGGGAACTCTAAGTAAATTGTTTAGCATAAGTTGCCTTTTTCCTTGCATGATACCTTTACCTATGTGTGTGATGTTGGCAGTGTTGCCGTTACCCATGTGTAGTGATTTCATACCTGTATAGCTTTTGCTTCCAATGTTTAAGTTCTGAAGCCTATTTGTGACATGGTATGTGGCTCCAGAGTCTGGGTACCACTCGTCCAGTTCCTCCTCATCAATCATGTCTTCATTGCTGGTCTGACCTTTGCCTTTGTCCACAATAGCGCTTTTGTTATGATTGTCCATGGCAGCCATGTTTGCTCTTGGTGCTTGGCTGTTTTGGTCTGTTTGCGGTCCACTGTGGTCGCTATTATATCTGAAATAGCAGCGGTTCGCCATGTGTCCAAATTTTTGACAAATTTGGCACTTCACCCTGTTGCTGTTGTTCCATCTGCCTCGTCCACGACCTCTCCGTGGTTGATATGCCCTCTGGGGTTGGTATCCCCTCTGATACGGGCCTTCTTGTTTATTTGAATTACTGTTCCTATGAATTTGCTTGTTTTTAGCCGTAACATGATTTGCAGAGAAATCGCCTTGTATAGCTTTCCTTTGGTCTATTCTCCCTTCATGGGCGAGGAGTGCAGATCTGACGAACTGTAAGTCAGGTAATGTTTGTTGAGTCGCAATAACTGTAACTAATGACTCGTACTCTTCGTCTAATCCGCCGGTAATGAACAAAATTTGTTCATTGTCACTTATTTTGTGTCCTACTGCATTCAGTTTGTCACATAATTTTTTTATCTTGCTTAAGTATTCTTTCATGCTCAAGTCCTCTTTCCTTAAGTTTTGTAATTCTCTTCTGTATTGCATCACACGTGCGGCTGACTGTGAGCTGAAAATCTGCTCTATAGTGGTCCATATTTCATATGATGAATTGCACCCCACGATTTGTGATAGTAGATTCAGACTAATAGATGATAGGAGCCATGACGATAGCAAACTGTCTTGTTTTTGAAAACTGGTATAGTCGGGGTTTGGTTTGGTGTTTCCCCCTTGATCAGTCATCATAATTGGTGGAATAGATAGCGTACCTTTTATGTAATCTTGTAAACCGTATCCTTTGAGTGCGATTTCAATTTGATATTTCCACAATATGTAATTATCTTCATCCAGAGATGTGGTAATTACTTGGCTTTTTGGTTTGATTAGGTTGTGCCAGTTTGGTGGAGCATCATGGCCCATGCTACCAGAGACATTGGAGGTGGCTTCGTTGTTATTTGTCATGGTTGTTCAGAGGTCTGCGAGGTAGGGAACTGCAGCTGAAAACCTGAAGAAAAGAGTGGTTCGACAGACAATGGAGAAAAAGGACTTTCAGTTCAGTGTTTAAGCCTTTCGGCGGTGGTGCTCTGATACCAAATTGAAAGTATAAAGAAAAGTAATGGAGATAAGGAGGAGAGATGCAGTAGAAATATGTATTATTAATTGTAACTTTTCTCATACGAGAAAGAAATACAAAGCAAGAGAATATATAATAGATTGCCCAATGTTTGGATGCTAAATTTAAGTAGCAACGGTCATGCTATAATTAAGGGACTTTCCTGTAAAGACCCAATGTTCACATGCTAAATAAAGAGCTTAAATTAAGGAGCAACGGTCATGCTATAATTAAGGAGTGATGTGCGGTTAAGTGTGAAACCAACATTATAACAGTCAAGGGAATCAGATAAGTGAATATGGCGAAGTAAATTAGACACCGCGAGAAGATCAAGGAAAATAGGAATATCAAAGATAAAAGAGGGGGAAAGACTGAAGGGGCTAGAGGACAAGATAATAGCAACGGAGTTGAACAATTGGTTGGCAAAAGAGAAAAGAGTAGGTAAAAATTGAGAGAAAGGAAGCTCATCATGCCAAATATCAAACTAAAAGAGACACGAAGAACCATTGCCCAATTTGACATGAAACAAGTTTTTGATTCGAGGTAAAACTGAAATAACACCATACCAAAAAGGGGAGGGTTTGGAAGAAGGAGGAAAATGCAAAACAAAGTAAGGGTTGGAGGAATAATGAAGAGAAAGGATCCACTCTTTCCAAAAAAAGAACAAGGTGAAATTAGGCGCCATATTCGTTTTGAGAGTAATGCTATGTTGAAATTTGAAAGATCAACAATGCCCAATCCTCCCTGTCTGCTATGTAAGCATATTGTTCGCTAGTTAACAAGTCTCTTGATATTACTACCATCCACAAGAAAAAACTTCTGATCGAGTCAATTTTGTTAATCACTTATTTTGGTAACTTATGGAAAGACAACCAATAAGTAAGGATTGCAGAAAGCGCCGATTTTACAAGTATAAGACGCCCAACATAAGATAAGGAGTTGGCCTTCCATGTAGATAATCTAGATTCAATCTTGTGAGTGAGAGGATACCAATCATTTGTCAATAATTTTGAGGGTCTAAGGGGGATGCCAAGGTAAACAATGGGGAATTGGTCAATGGGGTAGTTAAGGAGAGAAGAAATAGCAGGAACCAGATGATCAGAATTGCCCAACATAATGATAGAACTTTTAGAAAAGTTAATGGATAGGCCAGAGACCAATTCAAAAACATACAGTAGGACCCTGAGGCAATGAATGTGATAGGGATCAGGTGAGGAAAAGATGATGGTACCATCAGCAAACTGCAAATCAGAGTTTGAAATTATTGAATTTGGGAGATGAATACCATCGAGAAGGTTATTAGATGCGGATTTTTTCACCATTTGATTAAATACATCAGCAATAAGAACAAATGTTAGTGGGGATAACCGATCTCCTTGTCTAAGTCCTCTGGATGATTTGATTAAACAACATGAACTACCATTGATTGTGATGGATGAGAAGCTTGTTTTCAAAATATTTTCTATCCAATTGCACCATCGAAGTGGGAAGCCTTTATGTTTCGTCATCTGCATAATGAAATCCCAATTGATAGAATCAAAAGCTTTGAAAAAATCCAATTTCAGAAGAACTCCAGGGGCTGAATTATTATGGCATAACGAAATAACCTCTTGTGTGGCTGCAATGCAATCTAAAATGTTTCGGCCATGGATGAAAGCAGATTGTTCAAGACTAATAAGGGGAGAGATGATAGATTGAAGACGATTGGCAAGCACTTTGGTGATGATTTTGAAGGTAGTGTTAATCAAGCTGATAGAGCGGAAAGATGAAGGAGAGTTAGCACCGGTAGATTTAGGAATGAGGACAATGTTAGCATAGTTTAATCTGGAGATATGTTTAGGGTTTTCAGAGAATTGCTGGTTGCATGGGTGTGAGTTTGTGTGACTCACGTTATGATGCCATGATAGAATGATACTTGACAATTGAAAATGTAAAGTGGGTGACAATTTCAGAATAATCATTCGTTTAACTATTAATTACTCAAGATTTTCCAGTTATGTTAGAGATTGAAGTAATACAAATATAATTGCCACATGCGCTGCTGTGTATAAAATTAATCATTGAAGGCAACATCTTTTACACGCGTAAATATTGAATTATTATATAAGAACTAAGAAGCTTTGATTAAATAAAAATGTACATTTATGTGCGCTTATAGTCTATAAACGCCACCATTCATGCACTTTAGGTTTATATGAACATAAAACATATATGTACCATAAATATAAACTCCCAACAGTATATTTAATGCTGTAAAAAAATGTTACAGAAAAATAATTTTAACTGAATTTTATAGACAAGCAATCAACATCTTTCCAGTTTATGAAATAAAAGCAAGTAGTTGGCCACTTTATTTTTTATTATGAAACATTATGTAGGCCACTTTATTTCTCATTAAAACGTATTTATTATATTGGTTGATTTGTAAATTAGGATATAATAATGGTTAAAATACGCTCCGCATTTTTAGGATGTTTGTTGTCAATGTCACTATACCAGAACTTTACATTATTTTTCTAGATTTTAATTTTTGGATTCACGTGTAAGATGTTGTTGAAAATGAATTTATATTGGTAGTTCAAACATTAAATGGCATCATCAAGTTTCATTCATATCTGATAGTGCATGTTAGGACTGGACATTTTTACCGTATTACCACTTACCAGCCATTACCAACCGCTACCAACGAAAGTGGTACCGAACAATTGGTAACCAATTTGATCGGTACGTATATTCGGTACGGTAATGGTAATTAAGCATTAACAATGGTAATTACCATACCTACCACATATCTTAAACAATACATATGTATATTCTTATATTTCATCATATATGTTTATTGCATAACAAATAACTTCTAATATGCAATGATTTAATAAAATACCTAGGAAAATACTATTATGATACAAGATTGAATGCAAATTTTATCATATATCTTAGAAACGGTATAATTTATATGATATTTTTGTTCATCCATAAAGTTTCACACATGTTTGACTATGTAAAATAAGATAGATAAATAATAATATAATAACAAAAAAAATCAATTTTAATATTTAATATTTTGACGTGAAATATTGTAAATAAAAAGATCTCATGCTAGTGAGCGGTAAAAACTTATTACCGATCTCTACCAACCATTTCCAACCATAAACCGAACTGTCGATAATCAATTTTTTTGGTTGGTAATTGTATGATTTTTCAATTACCATATAAATTCGGTTTTGAATACAAAATCCCGGTACCGAACCAATTCCACACCTAGTGCATATGATAATATTACCGTTGGAGCAATTATAATAAATATCAGCTGAAATTATAAATATTTTCATAATACATTAAATGTATGAAATATTAAATGGATTGGCATGATTTGATCAACACACAATTCCACTTAATTGAGGCATTTGCTTGTTCAGTGAAAGTGTAAATTAATGTAAATATAATATGAAAAACCATTTAATTAACTTTTAATATTGTTTTGTCTTTCAAATAGTAATAATAATATTTGCATTTATTATTTGATAGAAATTGAGATAGGCATGCCAGAAAGTTTCCATTATTGAGTTTGCAACTGAATTAGAAAAGATAATGTCGAAGGGAAAAAAAATATGTATAGACATAGTCCTTTTAGTTGCACCGAAGAACCATTGGTGCATCAACTTTACTGTATGGTAATTTATTTTCCATCGTTATTTTCACTCCGAGGTATAAGAATTTATTTTAGTGTGAACTGACAATGAATGCACACCGCTTTCATTGTATATTTGATTTACTCCTATTTATATGCAAACATCTAAAACAACCAAAAAAAATGCAAAATCTACAACCATCTAGCCTGTGCTGCAGCAGGCATGACATCCGACCCTAACATCTTAATCAACCCAGCCCGTGTATAGGCCCAAAGATACTCTTTTCCCTTACCAAGAGCTGATGTCAGTAGAACGACTAATCCGGGATCTTTGCGGAACCAAGCAAGGGTAAACTTAGGGCTGTCAACGGATGCTTTAGAATACGGATAGTGTTATATCCGTATCCATACTCGAAATTATTTTTGGATATCGGATATCAGTATCCGTTTGATTTTCGGATATAGGATATTCGTGTCCTTTTAATTTTCAGATATAGACGAATATCGGATATTTATTTGCTTCGTCATTAATTAATAAATTTAAGAGTATAAATAAAAAAGTTTGGAGCAATATAAAATAATTTTTATACTAATATTTATGAAAAAACTAGAAAATAAAGAAATGTGATGATGAAACATTGTTATATACTAATATCCATAAGCATATCCATAAGCTGCTGCTACCTGTGGTAACAATCATGCGACACAAAGCATGCTGAAGGAGGATTACAAAGAAGAGATTAGTAGGGAGGAATATGTTGAGGTAGCGCTCAAGGTTTTAAGTAAGACTATAGACAATACTAGTCTTACTGCTGAGAAGCTTGATCTTGCAGAAGTCTGTTTATTGCCTAAAGTATCATGAATTTATGACGAAGAGATTGTCATGAGAAGTGTAATCATTTTGAAGGACAATCACAATTCTCTAAATATTTAGATAGCCATTAATTATATTTTGAAACTAAGATGACGCAAGATATACAAATTTCAAACTATAAAAAGGGCTAATTTTATGTTTATTGCGTTTCTTAAAATATCGAACAAGTAGTTGATTAATTTCTTTGCCTTATTTTATTACTTAGAGTTCCTAATATTTGATAAATATTGCTGACTACATAAATTTACACCTTTTAAAAATTGCATTATTTACATCTTTCAATAATATTACACATATGTTATGAAAAATAAATATAATACAACCTAGAAAAATCATCGCTAACAATTGTTTTGTAAAATAGTTTAAGTAAGCATTATGGATATTTTTTATTTTACTATAATTGCAAGGAGAATGTTATTTGGAAAAAACTATTACAACATTTTTCTTAATAAAAGTTTTGAAAAATCCGCCACATTTACAATACTTTGGTGAACCGTTGCAAAATCAATACTATAAAATTGTATACTTGTTGTAGTGAGGGTAAAAAAAGAAAACAAAATTATTGGAACAAAGAAGAAGCTTCTATTTTGATATAGAAGGAAGAGGCGTGTCAACATCTGTAATGGATTAATGTAATGAGGGCGAAAAAGAAAAAAGAAAAAAAATAGTGGAATAAAGCAGAAACTTCTATTTTAAAATTGAAGGAAGAGGCGTCCCAATGCGCAACGGTACAATAAGGGTAAAAAAGAAAAAAACAATTAGTGGAATAAAGCATTAGCTTCAATTCTGGAATTGAAGGAAAAGGCATGTCCAATGCGAACGGTACAATAAGGGTAAAAGAGGAATAATTAATTATTGAATGGGTGGCGATTCAATGACCAACAAGGCAACAATACAATCACAACGGCTATATATGCACAACAGCACAACCAATTTATGATCAGCAAAGCGTTATCAATATGATAACATATATTACCAATTTCACTTTGAGAGATTAGTTAAATATATAAAAAAACGTCTGCTGATAAGGTACTTATTTCTTTTAGCATCCCTTTTCATGAGATAATTATGTAGTATTTGTTAAGATAATTTTCCGTGTTAGAAATATTCTGATTGAAAGGTAAGTCATAGCGCAAGCTTTCTCTGTCAACGTGGCATAACTGAAAATTTTAAAGGTATTGGGATGATAGCCCATATTAAATTCACATAGGGCTGTCAATGGATACCCGAAAAATTCAAAATTCGTCTGCATCCGTATCCGAAAAACGGATAAATATCCGATATCCAAAAATGCGGATGCGGATACAGCCATATCCGCATCCGAAAATTATCCGTCCGCTTTTTTTTTATTTTTTTATTATTATTATAGTTTAAATTATATGTGTTTTAACATAATTAAATATACTAATTTAGCAATTTGCAAAATTAAAAGTCTACTTAGTGCATGCTAATTGCTCAAAATTATATATTATCATCATATTTATTTATTTTTAGCACTTAATCAATTAGGTTGAAAAACCTTAGTATTAAACTAAAAAAATTCATTTATGTTCACTGATTTATCAATCGTTGGCGGAGCGGATAATTATCCGATATCCGTCCGTATCCGCGGATGCGGATATCCGATATCCGAAAATGGTTTCGGATGCGGATATAGATATGGCACTATAATAGATGACCTGATTATCGTGAGATACAAATACAAAATTGTAGAAATGGTTTATCACATGAATATGCCATTAACTTTGTGGCTGCAAAGACTAGGCTCGAAAGTCGTAAAAATGTGTAACTAGCTAGTTGTGTTATATGTTCTAGATTTGCATAAACGGCTATAGATTCAGTATATTTTGACTTTTTTTATTATTCGGCTTTCTTTTGCATACATTTCCTAAAAATATAAAAAATTGTATTTTCGTGCAACATAGAGTGAGATTATATAATAATTGAAAATTTAACAAGTTTGTTATTTGTCATATTATGACATGATTCAGCTGTTTAAATTTGATATACATTTAACAATGCACTCCCCTTTTTGTTGAACAAAAAATAATTTCATGTATAAGCTAAATTGATATTACAACGAAACTAATAGCAATTTGTTTTTTTCTCAAGACGTAAGCATAAAAAACATTTCTGTCTAAAGCACCTCAAACTCTATTTAAATTGGATTGTTGGCATTATTTCTCAAGACGTAAGTATAAAAACCCCTTACATGCTAATCAAAATCTCATGCTTTCATATAGATAGGAGTAAATCAATCATACAATAAAAGTGGTGTGCATTCTATTGTCAGTTCACATTAATGCACTAAAAAAAAATTCTTATAAAAAAATTAACATGCAGCAAAGTTGATATCCACACGTAATTTTTTCCCTTTAGCATTGTCTTTTCTAATTCAATTGCCAACTCAATAACGGAATCTTACTGGCATGCCTATCTAAGTTTCCTTCAAATAATAAATGCAAATATTATTATTACTATTTGGAAATAAATTAGTATTAAAAGTTAATTCAATGGTTTTTCAAGTTCTATTTACATTAAGTTACACTTTCACCGAACAAGGAAAGGTTTCGATTGAGTGGAATTGTTTGTTGATCAAATCATGCCGATCCATTTAACATATCATACTTTTAATTTGTATTGAAAATATTAAATAGTTTCAGCTGATATTTATTATAAATGCACAACGATAATATTATCATATGCACAATCAGTTATGAGTGAAATCTGATGATGCCATTTAATGTTTGAACTAACAAAATAAAATCATCTTCAACCATATCTTTCATCTGAATTCAAAAATTAAAATCTAAAAAATTAATGTAATGTTTTGGTATAGTGACATTGACAACAAACTTCCTAACTAAATGCAGAGTATATTTAAACCTTTATTATATCCTAATTTGCAAATAAACCAAATGAACCAATATAATTGATACCTTTTAATGAGAAATAAAGTGGCCTACGTAGTGTTTCAAAATAAAAGATTGTGGTCAGCTATTTCAATTTATTTCATGAACTGGAAAATATTGATTGCTTGTGTATAAAATTCAGTTCAAATGATTCTGCTGTAACCTTTTTAACAACATTAAATATATTGATGAGAGATTATATTTACGGTACATATGTGTTTTATGTTCATATGTACTTAAAAGTGTATGAATGGGTGGCGTTTATAGACTATAAACACCACTAGAATGGATGCTTATTCCGACGTCCTGTTTCCAACGGCCGTCAACGGTTTAGTTAGCCGTTGGAAGCCGTTAGAAAAAATACCGTTGGCGGTCGTTGGAATAAGACGGGATATTGCCTGCTACAGCCAACCGAGAGCTTCATTTCATCCTACTCCACCAGTTAATCATCTCCTCCAACCCTTCCTCCCCTTCCAAATTTGCTGCCAAGGCTTCCTCCATCACTCCAATCTCTTTGGGCGCCCTCTACGTGCTTCTCCAACGCATCTTCACCCTTCTTGCTATCCAAATTAGGTAATTTCATAAAACCTAATTTTTAGGTATTAATTGATTTCGGGTTTAATTTATGATTTGCTTAATTTCTACTTGTTTGTATGTGTATATTACATCATGTTAACCTCTAATTGTTGTTATTGTCACAATAATGATTAAATTGTTTGGGATTAAATTGATTTAGGGTTTGATTGTGTTTATTTAGGTAACTTTAGTTAGTGAATGTTATATGTGTGCGATAGTGTTTGCTAATAATATAATTTATGCAAACACGAAGATTATATTATGTTGACAAATACTAAGTAATTTAAAATAATGTAAGTCGTGCAAACACGAAGTAAATTACAAAAATATATAATTTTGTACATATGTACTAAAACGGTTAAAATATTTACAAATTGTATATTGAAATTTAATGTAGATAAATATTTAAACCCTTAGTTATTATTTGGCCCCGTCTGACAAGTGTTGTATATGATTGTTATATGGATATTCGTTCTTTTACAAAACGGAAATCTATATTCATCTGATACAATATTTGTCGGATTTGTCCTTGTATTGGACAAGTTACAAACGCTATAAAGTAATTATATTTCGTAGATCATATCACTTTAAACGGTTCACAAAACTTTGATGGCATTTCCTTTACGTTCCTTGTGTACACGCAAGTGTGTACGATACAAGAAACACGGGGGAAATGCTGTCGAAATTTTGTGAAATCGTTTAAAATGATATAATTTACGAAATATAATTACTATTGTGTTTGTAATGGGAAGTAGGATGACCGACCATCAAAGAAGACATATAAGCGTCAGTGAACCAATAGTTATTTATTTTGAAATAAAGTTTGTAGACAACTATAAAATTAACGATTATTTTTTATTTCATCATAGATTTTAAAGTATAGGAAAAATGGCCAATTACTTTAATGAGCGGAGCTGGATGTATCAAAAAAGGGAAATTAGTAGTGCAATAAGTGAACATTTTGAAAATTGGGTGAAAGTGTTCATTGATTTTGCGATAAGTAATATCGGAAACAGTAGAGAAATTCGTTGTCCATGTAGTAGATGCAAATTGTTGAACTATTTAATACCGAATATGGTTAAGATTCATTTGCGCCAATACGGTTTCCTACCCAATTATTTGTTGTGGGATCGTCATGGAGAAATTGTAGCCCATAATACTGAAGAACATTCTACGGAGGTCAATAGTGTTGAAGTTTGCACGAATCTCATTGAAAATATGGTCGAAGATGCTGCACGATCAATGTTTCCTACCGTTCAAATTGGTAACGACGATGATAACGTAGAAGATGAGCCAAATGTTGAAGCTAAAAAAATATATGATTTAATGAATAATGCTAAAAAAAACCATTTGAAATGGATGTGAAAGTGACATTCAATTATCGGTAACTGCAGAATACATTGCAATGAAATCAAAATACAATCTTACGGAAGCTGGGTTTACGGCTGTTGTTCAAGCGGCTAAACGTCATATGCCATCGG
The DNA here is from genome assembly GCA_030737875.1 of Allium sativum. Lineage (NCBI taxonomy): Eukaryota > Viridiplantae > Streptophyta > Magnoliopsida > Asparagales > Amaryllidaceae > Allium > Allium sativum. Next base: position 254,400,734 of record CM060920.1, read on the forward strand.
ATAATTTAATGTGCGAAAATTATTATGAAGTGAAAAAACTTATGTCATCTTTTGGCTTGCCATATCAGAAAATAGATACATGTGTAAAGGGTTGCATGTTGTATTGGAAAGAAGACAGCAATCTTAGAAAATGTAAGTTTTGTAATCAAGAAAGATACAAACCAAGAAAATAGAAAGGAAAAGAAGTTCCGCACAAGCGTATGCATTATTTACCCATCACCCCTAGACTTCAAAGATTATATGCATCATCCGTAACAGCGCAGCATATGAGATGGCACAGTGTGAGAACACCTCAAGAAGGTACGTTGACACACCCATCGGATGGAGAAGCATGGAAATATTTTGATAAGAAATATCCTGATTTCGCAGCGGAAAGCCGCAACGTTAGACTAGGTTTATGTGCAGATGGCTTCGCACCGTTTTCTCAGTTTGGTTCTAAATATTCATCTTGGCCTATAATAATCACACCTTACAATCTACCTCCGTGGATGTGTATGAAAACTCCATACATGTTTCTCACAGTTGTTGTCCCTGACCCTGATGATCCGACACAGGGTATTGATGTTTACTTACAACCGCTAATCGAAGAATTGAAAATACTATGGAATGAAGGAGTTGAAACATACGACGTATCAAAAAAGAAAAATTTCAGTAGTTTTCAGTATTTATGAATCACAAAATCCAGGCGGCGATTTAAGCAAAGATTTCAGTAGTTGGTTTAGAAATTATGTTTTTGATCCTACAAATAATGTGCTCGATGAAGGAATAAAACATTTAGCATTTGGACCGAAAAGAAAAGTCAAAACATATCCAATATTTTTTGTTAATGGGTATAAATTCAACACCAAAGAATACGGTGCTGAAAAATTAACAAACAATACTGGTGTGTTTGTTAAGGGCAGTGAAGATCCTAATAATCATATAAATGATTTTTATGGCGAGTTAACTCAAATATTGCAAATGACATATTTTACAAGACCCGCAGAGGATGTTTATTTGTTTAGATGCAACTGGTTCAGCAATGTTCCAGGTTCTGGTATTAACGTGGATCCAAAGTATAATCTTGTAGAAATTAAACATACCTCACGTTATCAAAAGTACGACCCTTTTGTATTAGCCAAACAAGCTCTTCAAGCTTATTATGCCCCTTATCCGTCTCTGAAAAGGGATAAAGCAGATTGGTATGCGGTTTTTAAAACCAAGGCAAGATTTACGTTCGATGGACATAATATTCCTGATGAACAAGCCTATCAAGCAGATCTAGAGGAAAATGTTGAAATAACAATTGCAGACGATCAAACTGATTTTGGACCTTTAAATGATGAGGCAAATGTATTAGTCGATGCATTTGAGAGTGTAGAGGAAAACGGCATAGAACCCGAAACCGAGTCTGAATCAGAAAACGACGAAGAAATTGACGAAGACTGAGTAAAATTTGGTGATTTTCACAACTATTCACATTACATTTATAATTTATGTTTAATATTGCATTTTCACAACTATTCACATTACATTACCTATGATTTGCATATGTATCAATATGACAGGTATATTATGGCTGACTCTCAACAACGTGGTGGTTGGAATAGTGACTTCAAGAATTTGACGGTAAACAATACTTTTGTATGCATACAATAAATTAACGTTTAAATATACAGTGTTATAATATTTTATATGATGAAATAACATTTTTGCTATGAATTCGATTTGCAGATTCGACAACTTAAGAGGACTCAATACAAAGAAGAAATTAAAGAGCTTAGAATTATGATTGAGCAACTACGTGACAAGAGTCGTCTTCAGACTATGCAGTTGGAACAGCTAAATCAAAAGTTTGCGAAGTATGTGCACATTCATGGTAGTCGTCCTTAGTCAATTGTTGAAGTTGCTAGCAATGCTTAAGGTATGTTGTATGTTTTGACATTGAGTGGATGAGAATGATAAATTTGATATGTTTAGATGATTTGTGGACATGTAACTTTGATGTATTTGCCTTATGAACATGTATTTGTAAGTTTATGGATGTTTTGATGTTTTGTTTTGGTTATATTGATGTTGACTTGATATATTTTGGTTGTTTATGTTGTTATTGGTATGTATGTGTTGTATATACGTGGAATTGATTGAAATTGGATTGGAAATGGATTGGAATTGGATTGGATTGGAAATGTAGTGGCTGGAAGGTTATTTGCTAGCTGAAATATAAAAAAATAACCCAGATTTTCCAACGGTTATTAACGGTTACCAACGGCTTACAAGTCACTTGTTTTCAACGGCATTCAACGGAATACCGCCGTTTGTAGCCGTTGGAATGGCCATTGGAAATATTCCGTCGATTCCGTTGGAAGCCGTTGGAAGACGTGAATGCTATTCCAACGGCTTCCAATGGCCGCCGACGGCTTACAGCCGTTGGAATAGCTAAATGTTCTTGTAGTGGTGCACATAAATGTACACTTTTATTAGATCAAAGCTTCTTAGTTCTTATATAATAATTCAATATTTATGTGTTTTAAAAGATGTTGTCTTCAACGATTAATTTTATACACAGCAGCACATGTGGCAATAATATTTGTATTAATTCAGTCACCAACATAACTGGAAAATTCTTGAGTAATTAATAGCTAATCGAATGATTATTCTAAAATTGTCACCCACTATACGTTTTCAGTTGCTAAGTATCATTCTGGCAACGGAACGATCTCTATGTAGCTTTTGTCTGAATATTGGATAGGCCAGAACCATGAACGTGACAAAACCTATGATGTGTACATTTTTTCCAAACAATTTTTTCTTTATTTGGATCATGAGTAAAGCCGAATTAATATCGTATAACCTTTCGAAATACCTATTTTCTTTGCTTTATTTGGAACATAAGCACATATTCAGATATATTTGGAATATAATATAAGTTTAAACTCAATGTTTATCATTGCAATCATAAACTTAATGTTTATATGGTTAATTATTTAATAAGAAAAAACATAATGTATGCAAAAATCTTAACCATAATCGAAACTTGTATAGTTGATTGTTTTAACTATGAAAACATGGAAATATTTTATTTCAAAAAAGGGAAAAAAATCCCTACGAAATAAAGTGTAATGAAGCCTCTAGATAACAATATAATTGTGTGTAAGTTCCATACTAAATATTTGTCATTTGTGTTTCAACAAACATACTAGGATGTGCGTCCAAGTTGCAAATCCCTAGTTGATTAAACACGGAACTTGCCTTGCAGGATATGAGAAATGAAAATACAGTCTAATGATAGTCAAAGACTCAGCGTAAGAGAAGAAATTCGTTTAGATTTAAAAGGAAGTGGATTTAAAGATAGGGTGCTACTATTCACATCCCGGTTGGCACTTCTGGCCACCTTCCTAAATTTGATACAAATGATTATTTTTTATATTCTTCTGGTCACCATACATTATTCCTTTACTCAGTTAATCACCACCGTACTTCTCTTAAGAAAAATACTACTTCTCTACCATTTTAAATTCGATATTTTTTTGTGCCTACTAGAGATGAAAGATGAAGATAGAAAAGAGGTTAGAATATCTTGATTTTTATTGATTTTTATTATTCTATAGAATATGTTGTTAGGGTTTTTTTAATGATTAAGATTTTCCATTGCATTTACGAATAATTTTTTCCGCTCCGTCGGAAATTTCAAGTCTGGAGGACATTAAATTTGACGATGTTGTAATAGAGAATGACAATGTAAGTTTTGACTTGTAGGGTTTTTATCCGTATAACTTATGCATCTTCTTTTACAAATAGATACATTAATTTTTTTTTTCAGTTGATAGATGGAGTATTTGAATATTGATAAATTGGACGATAAACATGATGGTTGTGATAACATGATGCAAGATGTTCGATCAAATGAATCAAAATACATAAATGTTGATTTGACGAATTATTTCACAATTGACGAAGAAAATACTCATTTATAAAAATTAAAATTTCTAATATGGTTATGAAAGTGGATTATGTTAATTTTTTATTGAACTATTTAATTTTAGGTATTTGATTGGCAGAGTAAATTGATGTAAGGGAGGAAGGAAGCGTTCGTGCAGAGGAAGAAGCTGGTGGCCTCTGCATTTTTTGATTATTAATTTAGATGGTGGCCAACAGAGAAAATTTGAAATATTTGAAGTGCTTTTAGTTTTGGTGGCCAGAAGTGTAAACAGGGGTGTGAATAGTAGCACTCTAAAGATAATATGTGAACTAAATAAATATATATTTAAATTGATTAATGAAAAAATGATGATGGCCATTAAATATTTAACTATAACACGGTATTTGAAAGATTATGATCCGTGCCCTTTTCATTAATCACCAACCCTTAAATAGGGAAATACTACAAGGATAGTACAAATTATAAGATAGTACAAGGATAGTACAACAATACTAGGCAAATAATTAAAGCCTAGCCTAATTGATCAATATTAGGCAAATAATTAAAGCCTAGCCTAATTGATCAATATGAATACTAATTAGGTAAATAATTACAGCATGATTGATCAATGTGAATACAAAAATATATATTTACATATATAGTTTTACACGCCCCCGCAGTCGCAGCGGGAGGCTCGCGTACGCTGAGACAGTCCCGAAAATCTTCGAATAATATACGTGGAAGGCCCTTTGTAAAAAATATCAGCAATTTGATAACGGGATGGAACATGAAGCACTCTAACTTCGCCTCTAGCGACCTTTTCACGGACAAAATGAATGTCCATCTCAATATGTTTAGTGCGTTGATGTTGAACTGGATTTCCTGACAAATAAATTGCACTCACATTGTCACAGTAGACCAGAGTAGCTTTTTCAATTGGACAATGTAGTTCGAGTAGTAAATTCCTGATCCAACAAGAATCAGACACAACATTAGCAACTCCTCTGTATTCAGCTTCTGCACTAGATCTAGATAAGGCAGGCTGACGTTTAGAGGACCAAGAAATCAAATTTTCCCAAAAAAAGACACAATAACCAGACGTGGAGCGTCTGGTATCTGGACATCCACCCCAATCAGCATCTGTGTATGAGATAAGTTTGCCCAATGATGACTTGTACAGATGGAGGCCATAAGACAAAGTACCTTGAATGTAGCGCAAAATGCGCTTGAGAGCATTCATGTGTTCATTCCTTGGATCATGCATGTGGAGACACACTTGTTGCACTGCATAAGAAATATCAGGTCTTGCAAAAGTAAGATATTGAAGAGCACCTGCAAGACGACGATACTTGGTGGGATCTTCATATGGATCACCGTTAGTAGCACTGAGTTTAGATTTGCTGTCAGCAGGAGTGGGGCAAGTGCTACAATTAGACATGCCTGCCCACTCAATGATCTCTATAGCATATTGTTTTTGAGACAAGAATAAGCCTTTCGCATGGCGAGTAACCGTGATACCTAGAAAGAAACTCAACGGGCCAAGATCTTTCATTGCAAACTCCGAACCTAAAAGAGCCATGAAATGCTTACGTAGAATATCAGAAGAAGCTGTAAGAATAATGTCGTCAACATAAAGCAGAATATATGCAATATCAAATCCATGTTTGTATATAAACAATGAATGATCAGATTTACTATGGGTGAAACCAATTGAGGCAACAAAATCAGCGAAGCGCTGATACCATGCCCGAGGAGCCTGTTTCAAGCCATATAGAGATTTCTTTAGTAAACAGACATGATTAGGCCGGCTATTGTCACGAAGACCCATAGGTTGATGCATATAGACTGTTTCATTGAGATGACCATGTAGAAAAGCATTCTTGACGTCCAATTGATGGATTGACCAAGATTTTGAGAGAGCAATGCTAAGAACAGCACGAATAGTAGCAGGTTTGACCACCGGACTAAAAGTTTCATCGCAATCAACACCCTGTTGCTGAGTTTTACCATCACCTACAAGACGGGCTTTATGCCGCTCAAAAGAACCATCGGATTTACGTTTATGATGAAAAATCCACATAGATCGAATTACATTCACATTAGGTGGCCTAGGCACTAACTCCCATGTTTTATTATCAATTAAAGCATTAAATTCATCCAACATTGCAGTCTTCCAATTTTGATCACGAAGAGCACTAACCGGGTCCTTTGGTATAGGAGAGATGGTTGTAGTAGTGATCGTGTGAAGATTGGTAGTATATTTGGGGTTTGGTTTAAAGATGTCATTTATTGCCCGAGTTGTCATACGGTGTAGCTTGGGATTATTAGGCCTTGAGGAGCTGTTGGGTGAGTGTGATGAGGGGCTTTGTTCACAAACTGGAGTGGGTTGAGCAATGGGGTGGGGTTGTCTTACGGTTGATGTGACAGCAGGAGTATTGTGAAGAACTGAACCTGTGGGTGAGTGCAGCCCAGTTTGAGAGGAGGGGTGCTGATCAGTAGGATTTGAAGGAGAAGGGAGAATTGGGCCCGTGGGAGACTGTTGTCCAGTTGGAGATAGATACTGCGATGGGCAAGTTTGCATAGGGGGCTGGGTTGTGTTTTGAGCAATGTCATTTGTGGTTTGTGCAATTGATTTTTCACGCAAAAGATGCAACAAGTATGGAGAAATATTTTCATTAAGAAAAGCATACAAGTTATTTGTGTCCTTGTGGATTTTTGAGAATGGAAACTCAGTTTCAATGAAACGCACATGGCGACAAATAATAATTTTTCCGCTTGAAATGTCGTAACACTTAGAGCCTCTATGATTTGAGGCTGGACCAAGATAAGTACATGGAGTAGACCGTTCCTGTAATTTGTGAATAGAGGTTGAGGGAAATAAGGGAAAACATAAGCAACCAAAGACACGCAAGTCAGAATAAAGCGGTGTACTTTGATATAGAATTTGAGTGGGAGATTGGAATCCCAAAACTTTTGTTGGAAGAATGTTTAAGAGGTATGTGGCCATTGCTAGAGCGTGATGCCAGAAGCTAGGGGGCATAGAAGCTTGAGCAAGTAAGGTCCTAATGATATTATTTATAGATTTAATATGTCGTTCAGCTTTGCCATTTTGTGGTGATGTATGAGGACATGAGAGACGGAATTGCATCCCATTTTGGGTAAAGAACTGTTTTAAAGTGCCATTTATATATTATGTACCATTGTAACATTGGAATGTTTTGATGTTATGTTCGAATTGTGTTTTGATTAAAGCATGAAAAGAAATGAATAATTGTTTGACCTGAGATTTGTTGGAGATGGGAAAAGCCCAAAGAAATTTGCTGTAGTCATCAAGAAATAAAACATAATAACAATGACCAAAAGAACTTATAACAGGAGATGTCCACAAATCACTATGAATAATATCAAATGGCAAAAGAGTATGCGACATAGAATTATAAAAAGGCAATTTAGAGTGTTTCCCAAGAGGACAAGAAGAACAAAAGATTTTACGAGAATCATTACAACCAATCATGTGTTTACTACGAAGAGAGCTAAGAATAACATCTCCAGGATGTCCTAGACCACTATGCCAAAGATCAGATGATGCGGTAGTAAAAGCAGATGAATTGACTGAGAATGTGTCTCGTTTATTTTGGAAAATAGGATAGAGATCTCCAGTGCTGTCACATCTCATTGCTTTGGTCCCAGTCTGTAAATCATTGACAGAAAACCCAAAAGGATCAAATTCAACTGAAACCATATTATCGGTGGTAAATTTTCGAACAGATACAAGGTTTTTAATGAGTTGAGGAGCATGCAATACATTTTTTAAGGTTAATGGAGGGTATGGTGGAGGCAAGTTAGTGCAACCGTGACCAACAACGGGGATCAAATGACCACTACCAACAACAATGTTATGATTATTATTGCTTGAATTGAAATAAGAAGAGAGTATACCTTGATCCGCTGTCATATGAGATGTAGCACCGGTATCCATGTAAAAATTTCCATCTGGTTGAGAGAAGGAAAGGGCGTGCATTGCGGCCTCGATGTCAGTTGGTGTGTAGCCGATTGGATCATGATGTGAGTGGGCAGTATAGGCTTGTGAGGGTTCTTGTGAGGGTTTTGATCCCAAAAGTCCTGAGTGCCTACTTGCTTGTTGAGGTCTTTGCTGCTGCATGTTTGTGGATGGGTACGGGAAAGGTGGAAGTCCCCATGGCCCTCTCCATTGCTGTGTCCAACCTCCCCAAGGTGCAACGGTACCATGCATCCATGATGTATGAGGACGAACTGCCCATTGCTGCCGTTGCAAATTGTTGCCGCTGGTTGCCTGTCCCCTGCCGTAGCTTCCCCTGCCGGGGTTCTTTCTTTTTCCCTTGCCTCTATTGTTTTTATTATTATGATTTTGGCGAGGGTAATCTGCAGAATTTCCATGGTTGCTATCATTGGAAGATGCTGTGAGAAGAGCAGTAGGTTTAGTTATGGTGTTTCCTTCCTTGACGAGGCGGTTTTTTATGGTCCGCTCCGCTAGTTTCAACCGTGAACGACAATTTTCAAAAGGAGGTAATGGATCTTGATTTTGTATGAAATCTACCGTGCCAGCGTAGGACTCAGGTAAACCTGCAGTCAGCTTCAAAACAAGGCGGCTATATGTGACCGGAGCATCAACGTCCGCAAGACGGTCAGCAAGAGACTTGATGTGATTGCAATAAGCGTCAATCGAGCCGAAATTATCAAAATCGGCATGAGCCAATTCCTCATCGAGATGGGTTGCACGAGAGGCTTTGTTGTCTTGGAATTGTGCCTCCAACCGTTTCCACACCTTCTCGGCCGAGTCATCTTTGAAGAGAACTGCATGGAGGAGGTCTTGAGAAATGGTGGCATACATCCATTGCTGTACAACTGCGTCAAGACGATCCCAAAGCTCGGGATCCGCCGCTTTTTGTTCATCATATTTGGCCTTGGCTTTCTCCTCCGTAGGAGGAATTATATGATGCAAGAGATTATGAACTCTCGCTTGTACCTTGAATAGAGCAGCCCATGAATGATAAAGACCGGTCTCATTATCCAATGTGATTGGAATCAAGGTTTTGACATTGGTGATAGAAAGAGTAGGATGGAATTTTTCAGCCATGGAAGAAGAAATTATGAAGATTTGGAAGTAGGAAGATAGAATACAGTTAGTTTTTGAGAGGATCGTTACAGCTCTGATACCATGAAAGATTATGATCCGTGCCCTTTTCATTAATCACCAACCCTTAAATAGGGAGATACTACAAGGATAGTACAAATTATAAGATAGTACAAGGATAGTACAACAATATTAGGCAAATAATTAAAGCCTAGCCTAATTGATCAATATGAGGCAAATAATTAAAGCCTAGCCTAATTGATCAATATGAATACTAATTAGGTAAATAATTACAGCATGATTGATCAATATGAATACAAAAATATATATTTACATATATAGTTTAACAGTATGGCTACATCTTATTATAAGGCGCGTATCACATTAAACAAACGATAAGCATAACCTCCTTTATCTTACCAAAAGAGGAGACAGCCTATAAAAAAGAGAAAGTAATTTGATATCACATTCTTTAAAGATACTACCATATATGCAATAACTAATACAAAAAACAAAGTACAAATCACGTTACCATAGATCTTTACTTAGGGTACTCAAACTACAACGTAAGTAATATCAGACTAAACAATTAATATGAACAATTCAATGTTAGTTAGAGACTGAATTAATTTGAAAAAAGAAGTCTACGTATAGTGAAAGCAAGCTGATTTAGAGATAAACTGTTTACATAAATAAGAAATAGATAACCCAGCTCCTTGTGAACAATCAATTGATGTTTTTCTCATTCTTTGTTTAAATACTCTATTATTACTTAAGATACGTGATGAATGAAGTAAAATAAACATAGGATAATTTTAAGTTACAATTGAAAATCAGAGAAAAAGTGAAACTCGTTAGAAGAGCAATCCCAATTGTCCAAATAGTTGTTGTGATTTGTGACATGAAACCACATATGTTAATGAAGAGGATGTAATCAATTAGTTGATTGATTGATTTGATTGATTGATTGATCGACTAATTGATTTGATTGATTTGTTTATTGATTGATTAATTGGTTAATTAACTGATTTGATTGATTGATTTTTTATAGAAGAAAAGAAATGAATGGTTATATTCTGGATATATTTCTGAGGGGCAAATTAGATATTTGCCTAGACCTTCTATTCTTTTATAAAACCAGCTTCTAGGATTGAAACAGTGTATGACCGAATTGAGTTGAGAGAGTGAGTGGCTGTGTGCCTCTAGGGCTTGTGCCCTGGGGAGGAAGACTAGGAATTCAGGGCTGAGAGAAGCTATTCTTATTATGCATCCAGATTGTCCAAATGTTTGCTGTTGCTCTTCATTATTCTCCTTCTCCAATAAGAGTTGTAATCATCAAGATATTCTTTCCCTTTCTCAATAAGGTTATTGATTTATTGTATTTTGTTTATTTTTGATTGTTAATCCATTTTATGTAAACAAAATTTGTTTTGTTGAATCAATAAAGAGGATGGTTGGGTGCAATATCTTTTGTTTGTGAGTGCAATTTCATATTTGTGTTGTTTTACATAGAAATCATCTTTAAGTAATTGGATGAATAAGATTCTATTCGCTTCCGCAAAGGCGCAGTTTCCATAACAGTTGGTATCAAAGCAAATTCCACAACAATGGTAACGGATTAAGTGGTCAATGATAAATTTAATACTGGTTAAAGATACAACTAGAAAGAAGAAATATGTGTAGGTTTCGAAGCAATGTAGAAATAATTTTTCAACCCAATTAAGAAATAAGTTTACTAACTAATAACAATAATACAATTTTAGTTAAATATTTAACACTAAATAAGAGGATGGTCATATCTTAGTATACAGTACGTATCATATAAAGAAAAATTATAAGGCCTTCTTCTTTGATTAATCAAATGAGAAGTCCTTTTTTTATTTTTTTGAATTAACATGTTAAAAACATACCATTATACATAAAAGAGGAAATATGAATGGCTATAATTTAATATGGAGTTAGGTAAACCAAAATGAAAAATAGTGATGTAACAGAATAAATGCGAAGTTGTTAATCCAATAAGATTGTAAAATTTAAGTTAATCTTCACACTATCACCCAGTTAATTAAATACTTAGAAGTACCTCTTCTTATGTTTATTAATGACAAACTATCATTATTAGAGTCGAGATTGTTATTTTACTTTTTTTCCAAGGCACATGTTAAAAAGTTTATAATTAGTATTAGTACTTCAAATAGGCAACTAATATGATAAATCATGCGTTTTGTCAATTTATTGAAAATATTAATACACTTTCTTATGCACAACTTATGATGATATATTTACATGATGATATATTTCTTTTAGCATCCCTTTTCATGAGATAATTATGTAGTATTTGTTAAGATAATTTTCCGTGTTAGAAATATTCTGATTGAAAGGTAAGTCATACCGCAAGCTTTCTCTGTCAACGTGGCATAACTGAAAATTTTAAGGTATTGGGATGATAGCCCATATTAAATTCACATAGGGCTGTCAATGGATACCCGAAAAATCCGAAATTCGTCCGCATCCGTATCCGAAAAGTGGATAAATATCCGATATCCGAAAATGCGGATGCGGATACAGCCATATCTGAATCCGAAAATTATCCGTCCGTTTTTTTTTATTATAGCTTAAATTATATGTGTTTTAACATAATTAAATATACTAATTTAGCAATTTGCAATATTAAAAGTCTACTAAGTGCATGCTAATTGCTCAAAATTATATATTATCATCATATTTATTTATTTTTAGCACTTTAGTAATCAATTAGGTTGAAAAAGCTTAGTATTAAACTAAAAAAATTCATTTATGTTCACTGATTTATCAATCGTTGGCGGAGCGGATAATTATCCGATATCCGTCCGTATCCGCGGATGCGGATATTCGATATCCGAAAATGGTTTCGGATGCGGATATGGATATGGCACTATAATAGATGACCTGATTATCGTGAGATACAAATACAAAATTGTAGAAATGGTTTATCACATGAATATGCCATTAACTTTGTGGCTGCAAAGACAAGGCTCGAAAGTCGTAAAAATGTGTAACTAGCTAGTTGTGTTATATGTTCTAGATTTGCATAAACGGCTATAGATTCAGTATATTTTGACCTTTTTTATTATTCGGCTTTCTTTTGCATACATTTCCTAAAAATATAAAAAATTGTATTTTCGTACAACATAGAGTGAGATTATATAATAATTGAAAATTTAACAAGTTTGTTATTTGTCATATTATGACATGATTCAGCTGTTTAAATTTGATATACATTTAACAATGCACTCCCCTTTTTGTTGAACAAAAAATAATTTTAAAATAATTTCATGTATAAGCTAAATTGATATTACAACGAAACTAATGGCAAAGTGTTTTTTTCTCAAGACGTAAGTATAAAAAACATTTCTGTCTAAAGCACCTCAAACTCTATTTAAATTGGATTGTTGGCATTATATCTCAAGACGTAAGTATAAAAACCCCTTACATGCTAATCAAAATCTCATGCTTTCATATAGATAGGAGTAAATCAATCATACAATAAAAGTGGCATGCATTTTATTGTCAGTTCACATTAATGCACTAAAACAGATTCTTATAACTAGGAGTGAAATATCGATGGAAAAAAGTTACCATATAGTAAAGTTGATGCACTAACCCTTCTTCAGTGCAACTGAAAGGACTATATCCACACATTATATTTTTTCCTTCGACATCGTCTCTTACAATTCAGTTGCCAACTCAATAATGGAAACTTACTGGCACGTCTACCTCAATTTCCTTCAAATAATAAATGCAAATATAATTATTACTATTTGGAAAACAAAATAGTATTAAAATATAATTCAATGGTTTTTCAAGTTATATTTACATTAAGTTACACACTTTCACCGAACAAGGAATGGTCTTGATTGAGTGGAAGTGTCTGTTAATCAAATCATGTTGATCTATTTAATACTCCCTTCGGTTCATAATATAAGAAGTTTTAGAGGTTTGCACAAAAATTAAGAAAAATTTTAAATGACATTTTAACCCATAATTAAATTAGTTTTGTCATGCACATTAATTTCACTTTTCATGGGTTATCAATTACTTTTCCTATTCCCATCAAGCGTTTTTTACTTTTTCATGCATAAAAATAATCATAAAGTAGCTTTTGAGTTTGTCATTTATTTTGAATCAGGGATAAAGTTGGAATAACAATCTTAAACATCTTATATTTTAAAACAAAACAAACTTCTTAAAGCTTCTTATAATATGAAACGGAGGGAGTACTTCATACCTTTAATGTATTATGAAAATATTAATAATTTCTGCTGATATTTATTAGAATCGAACCGACGGTAATATTATCACATGCACAATCAAATATGATTGAAATTTGATGATGCCAATTAACATTTGAATCACCAATATAAATTCATTTTCAACCATATCTTACACCTGAATCCAAAAATTAAAATTTTAAAAAATAATGTGAAGCTCCGGTATAGTGACATTGATAACAATTGTCCTAAGTAAATGCAAAGCTTTTTAATCCATTATTATATCATAATTTGCAAATAAACCAAATGAACCAATGTAATAGATACCGTTTAATGATAAATGAAGTGGCCACAAGTGTTACATAATAAAAGATAACGTGGTCAACTATTTCCTTTTATTTCATAAACTGGAAATGTTTTGATTGCTTGTCTATAAAACTAAGTTAAAATGATTCTTCTGTAACATTTTTTACGGCACTAAATAAACTTTTTTTTTTTTGAATTTGTTCAGGAGGGAAACCGACCGGAGTCGTAAAACCCTCCCTAGTGCATCTAGCCCGGTCCGCGAGCACCACATAAGTGGCTGATCTTGGCGTATGCACATAGTAAGCTCTTAGCATGTCATTCCGGGTTTCGAACCCACACCACTGTTACTATGGTGCAAGTCCTTAACTACTGGGCTACTGCTGCGGACAGCACTAAGTATGTTGGAAGAATGAGTAAAGTGGTTGAGGAAAACTAAGTCCCACATCGGGGAAATTTGTGCCTTATGCCACTACTTATACTAATGCTTGATGTATTATATCAATAGAAAGAGGAGATGGAAGAGGGAGAGACAATGGCATGATAAAACATTCATGCTAATATTTAAAGGTCAAAGATAAAGGGCCTTGGGCCTTGGGGCTCTTGGGGTCTGGTGATTAATTGGGCCTCCGATGGGCTCGCTGCGCTGCGGAGCCGCTATTTTTTGAATTTGACCGCGCGATTGCCAACGGAAATTTCTGTTGGTAAAGGGTCGCAACCTTTCCAACAGTCATAGCCGTGGCAATTCGAACAGAAGCACATGTTCATAAGAACATGCCTCTTCCAGCCTATATATAGGCCTGCAGAATTCGAATCAAAACATAAATTTGAAGTCTAATTTCTCTCCTCCTTGTTTTCTTCTTCTTCGCTCTGTTCTGCATCAAATATATACAAAAACTCTCTTGCGTTCGTCGTCGATTTGTGACTGTAGCGCAACATCACAAATACGCTCTGCTTCATCCTTGGGAAACGATTGCTCATCATCCTTCCGCGCCGTAGAGGGAGCAACTTCGTTTCAAGGAAACAGCGCTCGCTGGACTCGGACAATAGTCGGTACTGCTTCTTTCTCTTTCTCTGGATATTTACTGTATCGGTGCATTCCCTTGCATGCTTGTGGATGAACTTTGTAGTTGCAATTTGCAATATCATTGGATCAGTATTGCTAACGCTTAAAGGCGTTACTGTTCATAGAAACGGTTTTTGCACGTTTCTAGTGATTGGTTTCTAACAATCTTGAAACGAAGTTGCTAATAGTTGCTTTCATTAGTCGACGACAATGTCGCAAAACAGCAATAGCAAATCTGTGCCGACACTGACTGTGCCACCGGCTTCGCCTCTGGTTCCACCAACTGTCCCATATTCGCATGGCGAGAGACCAGAGAAGTTTAATGGCTAGGATTTCAAACGCTGGCAACAGAAGATGCTTTTCTACCTAACAACCTTGGGCCTGGCCAAATACATTACGGAGGATCCACCGTTTGTTGAAGAATTAGAGCCAGACGCCACCAAAGTTGAGGCTTTTACTGCATGGAAGAATTCTGACTTCATCTGTAAGAATTACATTCTCAACGGATTAGATAACAGTTTATATAATGTATACTGTACCGTTGAGACTGCAAAGGTTCTCTGGTTATCACTTGAAAAGAAGTGCAAGACTGAAGATGCCGGAATGAAGAAATTCATTGTCGGAAAGTTTCTTGACTTCAAAATGGTCGATTCCAAAACAGTCGTCAATCAGATTCAAGAACTCCAAGTTATCATTCATGAAATTCACGACGAAAAGATGGTGTTAAGTGAGTCATTCCAAGTGGCTGCCGCTATCGAAAAGTTGCCTCCGTCATGGAAGGATTTCAAAAACTATTTAAAGCATAAGCGCAAGGAAATGACCATGGATGATCTGATTGTTCGTCTGCGAATCAAAGAAGACAATAGAAAATCAGAGAAAAAGGCTACCAGTTCATTGCAGGCAAAAGCCAACGTGATTGAGGATGAAAAGACAAACAAAAGAAAGCGCGAGCAGAATCCTAATGCAAAGAAACAAAAGAAGTTTCAAGGATCTTGCCGTAATTATGGGAAGAAAGGCCACAAAGCAGCCGTGTGTCGTGCGCCCAAAAAGAAGAAACCTGAAGCAAATATGGCAGGAAATTCAGAGGATGTCACAGATATGGATTTGTGTGCAGTTGTTTCTAAATGCAACCTTGTTGGCAACAACAAGGAGGGGTTTCTAGACACAGGAGCCACTCGTCGTATATGTGCCAACAAGTGGATGTTTACAACCTAGAAGCCTGCCACTGATAACGCGCAACTATTCATGGGTAACTCGTCTGCATCAAAGGTTGAAGGCAAGGGAAAGATTGTACTGAAGTTAACTTCTGGAAAGGAACTAAAATTGAATGACGTTCTCCACGTTCCAGAAATCTGGAAGAACCTGATTTCAGGATCGTTGCTCAGCAAGCATGGTTTGAAACTAACATTTGTTGCTGATAAGTTTGTAATATCAAAGAACGGAGTGTATGTTGGAAGAGGATATGTGTGTGATGGCTTGTTTAAAGCAAATGTAACCACTGTTGTACCAAACAATGATATGAATAAAAGTGAATCTTCTGCTTATATTGTTGACTCTTCTAACATATGGCATTCTAGATTAGGGCATGTAAATTTTGATACATTGCGAAAATTAATTAATCTAGAATTCATACCAAAATGCAATATAGATTCCAACTATAAATGTCAAGTTTGTGCAGAAGCAAAAATGACTAGAACCTCGTTTCATCACGTTGAACGAGAGACCGAACCTCTAGAATTAATACATACTGATGTATGCGATTTGAAAATGTGTCAAACTAGAGGTGGAAAGAGGTACTTTATCACATTCATTGATGATTGTACCAGATACTGTAATTTATATCTCCATAGAAGTAAGGATGAAGCAATCGACATGTTTAAACATTATAAGGCAGAAGTTGAGAATCAACTCAATAAGAAAATAAAATCTTTAAGAAGTGATAGAGGAGGAGAATACGAGTCTCCGTTTGAGGAATTTTGTGCTGAGCATGGAATTATACATCAAACTACAGCCCCGTATTCACCTCAATCCAACGGTATAGCCGAACGGAAAAACAGAACTCTTAAAGAAATGATGAATGCCTTACTAATTAGTTCTGGATTGCCAGATAACTTTTGGGGAGAAGCTATTCTTTCGGCAAATCACATCTTGAATAAAATACCGCGAAAGAAAACATCAAAATCTCCACATGAACTTTGGAAAATAGACCACCATCCTACAAATACTTGAAAGTGTGGGGGTGTCTTGCCAAAGTAGAAATACCAAAGCCGAAAAAGGTCAAAATTGGACCAAAGACTATAGATTGCATATTCATTGGATATGCTCATAATAGTAGTGCATATCGATTTTTGGTGTACAAATCTGAAATTGATGATATTCATGAAAACACCATTATCGAGTATCGAAATGCAAGATTCTTTGAACAAATTTATCCTCTAAAGACCTCTGTTGAAACTAGTGTTCAAAAGAGGCCAAGAGATTCAGATACTCCCGAGGATAATGCTGATCAAAGAGAAATGAATGATGAAACTGAGACAGAGGAACCGAGAAGGAGCAAGCGACAAAGGACCTCTAAATCCTTTGGACCTGATTTCTATGCATATATGATAGAAAATGAACCTCTAACTTACCAACAAGCAATGTCATCTCCCGATGCTCCTTACTGGAAAGAAGCCGTCAATAGTGAAATAGAATCCATTCTACAAAACCATACGTGGGAACTAGTGGATCTCCCTAAAGGATCAAAACCACTAGGACATAAATGGATATTTAAGAAGAAACTAAAGGCTGACGGCTCAGTAGACAAGTATAAAGCAAGACTTGTAATAAAAGGATTCAGACAGAAGGAAGATCTGGATTACTTTGATACATACTCTCCAGTTACCATAATAACATCAATTAGGATGCTTATTGCAATCGCATCTATATTGAATTTGGAAATACACCAAATGGATGTGAAAACTGCGTTTTTGAATGGTGAACTGGAAGAAGAAATATATATGCAGCAACCAGAAGGGTTTCTAAGCCCGGGAAATGAAAATAAGGTGTGCAAATTAATAAAATCACTTTATGGCCTTAAACAAGCTCCAAAACAATGGCACGAGAAATTTGATGAAACCATGTTATCAAATGGATTCAAAATAAATGAATCAGATAAATGTGTATATATATGATATACGGATATTGGATATGTCATTGTTTGTCTTTATGTTGATGATTTACTAATCCTAGGAAATAATAATGCCATAATAAAATCTACGAAGGATATGTTATCCTCTAGATTCGACATGAAAGACCTAGGAGTGGCTGATGTAATCTAGGGTGTGAAAATTATAAAAACACCACAAGGATATGCCTTATCTCAGTCACATTACATAGCCAAATTACTTGAAATGTTCAAGCAGTATAATATAACCATTGCAAAATCACCAGTGGATATGAACCAAAATTGGGTAAAGAACACCGGTGATGGAATATATCAACTTGAATATTCTCGCATACTGGGAAGTATCATGTATGTCATGAATTGCACTAGGCCTGATATTGCATACGCTATAAGCAAGCTGAGTAGATATACTAGTAATCCTGGTAAACATCACTGGAAAGCAATAATAAGGGTCCTAGGATATCTAAAGTACACACAAAACTATGTGTTACAATATGAGAAGTATCCTTCAGTGATAGAAGGATATAGTGATGCCAATTGGATAACTGGCTCAAATGACACAAAATCCACAAGTGGATATGTGTTTACATTAGGAAATGGAGCAATCTCATGGAAATCATCCAAACAGACTTGCATAGCAAGGTCGACAATGGAATCGGAGTTCATTGCTCTAGATAAAGCCGTAGAAGAAGCAAATTGGCTTAGGAGTTTCTTGGAAGATATTCCAAACTGGGAAAAACCGGTACCTCCAATATGTATACATTGTGATAGTCAATCTGCTATAGGAAGGGCGAATAGTACATTATATAATGGTAAGTCTCGACACATTCGTCGTAGGCATAAAACCATAAGACAATTTCTCTCTAATGGAGTTATCACTATAGACTATGTAAGGTCAAAAGATAACATAGCGGATCCACTAACAAAAGGCTTGCCAAGAGAGAAATTCCAAACCTTATCGATGGGAATGGGCTTTAGACCTATGAACTAAAAGTTTTCTAAAATGGAAACCCCACCTAGTTGACTGGAGATCCCAAGATCTAGGTTCAAAGGGACAACTAAGTTTAAGATAAACTTGACGGCACTGTTAAATACAAAACATTCCTATGATAAGTCAGTGCAAAACCCGTTGGAGAATAGGATAAGCTAGGCTTTTAATGATGTCTATACTGTGGTGTTATAAAGAACCAAGTGGAGTATTACGGGATACTCTCAATAGAATCACCTATGTGAGTGCGAAGGCGCCGCTTCAAGAAGAATTGTAAGGTCGAATTCTTCAAGCACTCATGAAACCAAGGCGGTGTTCATGGCAAAAACGAACACAAACAGAGAACCAAGGGGTTAAAGAGCATTTATCATGTGTTATCTTTATAGACTTACACGAACGGCTTACAGTTCAAAGACAGTCTAGTCTACTGATTCGCCAGTTAGTTATAACGATAAAACACTAGGAAAAGTTCAAGGCCTCTGAGCTACTTTTACCGATATGATAAATGTTACACAAAGTTTCAGAACAGATTATACAACCACTCACTCATGTGGGGGATTGTTGGAAGAATGAGTAAAGTGGTTGAGGAAAACTAAGTCCCACATCGGGGAAATTTGTGCCTTATGCCACTACTTATACTAATGCTTGATGTATTATATCAATAGAAAGAGGTGATGGAAGAGGGAGAGACAATGGCATGATAAAACATTCATGCTAATATTTAAAGGTCAAAGATAAAGGGCCTTGGGCCTTGGGGCTCTTAGGGCCTGGTGATTAATTGGGCCTCCGATGGGCTCGCTGCGTTGCGGAGCCGCTATTTTTTGAATTTGACTGCGCGATCGCCAACGGAAATTTCTGTTGGTAAAGGGTCGCAACCTTTCCAACAGTCATAGCCGTGGCAATTCGAACAGAAGCACATGTTCATAAGAACATGCCTCTTCCAGCCTATATATAGGCCTGCAGAATTCGAATCAAAACACAAATTTGAAGTCTAATTTCTCTCCTCCTTGTTTTCTTCTTCTTCGCTCTGTTCTGCATCAAATATATACAAAAACTCTCTTGCGTTCGTCGTCGATTTGTGACTGTAGCGCAACATCACAAATACGGTCCGTTTCATCCTTGGGAAACGATTGCTCATCATCCTTCCGCGCCGTAGAGGGAGCAACTTCGTTTCAAGGAAACAGCGCTCGCTGGACTCGGACAATAGTCGGTACTGCTTCTTTCTCTTTCTCTGGATATTTACCGTATCGGTGCATTCCCTTGCATGCTTGTGGCTGAACCTTGTAGTTGCAATTTGCAATATCATTGAATCAGTATTGCTAACGCTTAAAGGCGTTACTGTTCATAGAAACGGTTTTTGCACGTTTCTAGTGATTGGTTTCTAACAAAGTAAACGGTTGAGAGTTTATATTTACAGTACATATGTTTTATGTTCATATATACTTAAAGTGTATGAATGGGTGACATTTTTTACGGCACTAAATAAACGGTTGAGAGTTTGTATTAATTCAATCATTAAGATAACTGGAAATTCTTGGGTAAATAATAGCTAAACGAATGCTTATTCTGAAATTGTCACCCACTTCATGTTTTCAATTGTCATGTATCATTTTGACAATGAATCGATCTCTATGTATTAACAGCCTTGCTGGTGAGCTTTTGTTTGAAAATTGGATGGGCAAGCACTATGTACATGATAAAATCGATGATGTGGCCATTTTTTTCAAACATTTTTTCTTTATTTGGATCAAAGTAAAGCATAATTAATATTCAATTTTTCTTTATTTGGATCTTGCTTACAGCAGATTTAATATTATATAACCTTTTTAAATACCTATTTTCTATCCTTTATTTGGAACATACGCACATGTTCAGATATATTTGGAATATAAGTTTAAACTCAAGTTTAAGGAAATCACTAAGCAATGTTGGAGACCAATATAATGGCCCGTATTATGCTCTAAATATATCTGAACATGGCGAATAAGCTGCACATATGTATAAAGGATATCAAAATTCTTCAAATTCCATTGGAAGGATATCAATGAAAACACATATGAAGCAATATAAGAAGTTTTCAATAGTAGTCTGTTTGCGAAAGGAGTAAATCATCCAAGCATTTCTCCGTGAAAAAACTATAAACCTTATCCTTTTTCATGTTACAAATAATTTACGTGCGGATATGATACATATGCATGTATGAATGTATATGTTTGTGTGCATGCGTGCGTGCATGTAACCATAGCCAAAACTATTAACAATAGAGTAAAATACTAAATGCGATATTTACGTTCTGGAAATGGGTTTCATTTGGTGTTTGGTAGAAACATTGGGAAGCATTTCTTTTGGCACATGAATTTAAAAAAAAAATTCAAGAAAAAAGGGAAGAGGAAAATTTTCCGATCATTGACTTGCATAAGGTTTATGATATAATTAGTATAGAATTGTATGCCACATGCTAAATGTGATGGGCTTTCCTCCTAAACTTATCAACGATATATGTTAATGTGTTATATCCCAGCTTACACTGTTTTAGGTTATGATGCGCATTTGCACAATATGTAATTTTCTTGCACATGTATTAAAACACTTTCATTAGTTATGCACATCTGACTATTGGCTACATTTTGTATTTCTTAAGACTGTTAATCTACTAATGGCTGCAAATTTCTGTTTATGCTTCGACCCACTTTATTCAATGTAATATTCGAAATTAGGCCTTAGCTAACTCATATAGTCTAAGTTAGTAATGTTTCAGCTTCAGGTTAATGCAATATATTGAAGTATAATGAAGCAAGGGTTGTCTAGAGTTTAAGCAAAGTAAAAGTTTTGATCAAAACTAGAATAGAAGTTTGCCTTTGTTTTATCGTTAAGGATAATTTTCTCAAGCAATCAACATATTTACATATACATATGCATACACACACATACGAAATTTTGTCCAAATAACCATCAATTGATAATCTACTAAACAAATGAACACTTGAAAATCCAGTCGAGTACATCAGATATATATATATATATATATATATATATCAAAAGAACTAACGGTATACTAACATCCCTACGGATTTATAATTAGATTAGGAAAAGCTGACCTTGTTTTCTTCAAATAATCTTCCTTTTGAGTAAACCAGTTGTATAAATTATCGACCTTGCAGAGATTTATAGTTTGGGAAGATTAACGCGATCATGTGTTTCTTTTGAAACAAGAAAGGATTTAGGGTTTCAAATGTGACTAGTGAGTAACCTGTGCTTCCCATACAGACAACGTGCAGTATCTGTAGATATAACAGTTGTTTCATGAGAAGGAGGCACGCTAAAGTTTGTATAGCTTGATGTAAAGCTGGATGGAAACATGAAAGAAAACCTCTACACAATTTGAAAAAATTTATGTATAAATTGCAGTTCTGGAATTTTCAGACCAAAAGTTTGCACTTTCAAACAAAGTATTATAAAATATTATATTAGACTAGCGTTGAAGAATTCAGATAAATTATTGTACCAAGAGATATTGAAGCAAGTATTACGAAGATAGCCGAGTAAAACGTAGAGGAAGCTACTGAATCATGATAGACGATATAAACATGCTTGGAAACAAGTGAGTAAAATGAACATTAATTAGATTATTTTAGGAGGTGTCAATGTACAAAATGGAGGTCAAAGGATTGTATTCTAAAGACTATGAAAGGCATGTGAAAATTTTTATTCACAACTTCAAGAGTTACAATCAAAGTGCTCTTAAGCTAAAACATACTCTTGACAATTTCTAGCCTCAGAGTTCACAACAGAATACAAAAGATTTAAAGTGCAGATCATCAAATAACACAACAAAATAAAGTTCAACAACCACCATTGCATTGCAAACACCATTTTAAGTGTTGTGTATCTTCACCAAGCTACAATGCGTTATGTAATGGCGCGTTTTGTAAGGTATAATAATTAAGTTATTTAATTATTTAAATAACGAATATATTAAATAAACGATAGTTGAACGTATAATTATAATATAATTAAAATCGAGCGCGTAACGACGCGGCAGTTCGCTGTTTGGCGATTTGAACTTCAACTGAGTATACAGGGTTCGTTTTAAATCGGATTTCTGTGAAACAAGAAACGTGTGGAGCGGGTGGAGTATATCCTTCTAGGGGAAGAGGAATATCGAGATTTCGTCGTGTAGATTTTGATTTACGTCCAAATCAAATTTCAGAAAAGTCGCTGTGAAATTCCTTTATAATTCATAACGCTTTATTTACATTATAAATGGATTTTTCAACATAAATTGAATATCGATTCAACCAGGACTTGGAATATCAAGTATATTTTTTTTTGAAGCTGTATGGTATTCCACCGTGAATATATACGACAATATAAATTTATTTATATTTAATTGAATTTAATTTAAATATATTTATATATTTAAATGGGTCATTTAGAGCTTTAAAAATAGCCACTTTTGCAAACGAAGTCGAAATTCGACGAAACCAGTTTGTTGGATCCGCAAGATCAAATTATTGTTAGATTCCAAGTTCCGTAATTTTTGAAGTCAGTATGTGGCCGTACGGATTTTTAGAGTGTAAAACAGTCAGTATTTCAACGGTTAAAAATACGCTGTGTAAGCATACGGAGTCGGAATTCGATGAAACCAGTTTCATTGGGACCGTAATGTCGAACTCTAGTAGCATATCAATTTTCGTGATTTTAGAAGATCGTATGTGGTCGCAGGGATTTTTAAGGACAAGAAACAAGCATATAATTGAGAAAATAAAATATAAAACCTTAAAATAAAATTATCCTAACATTTTTCTTGGCCAGAAGGAAGGCCACGCGACATCATTCTACAACCACAGATGCTACCAACCCCAATACAACTATATCTAACCGAAGTGTTTTTACAGTAAACACTTTCCCAAAAAGAAAATCAAAAGGAAATCAACCAAAATACTATAAATCGAGAGGTGTGTATACATGGATTCCTGGGTGTTTTCTCTTCGCGTCAGTACCCATTTTCTGGTTTGCGATGCAATTTCCGTGGCTGCTCGAAACCAACAGCAAAGTTAGGGTTAACAACAACTTTAATTCAAAGAAATGGTTCATGTTTTTATGGTCATTCTTGGATTCTAGTTGAAGATAGCACTTGCGTCCGGATTTTTGGGGTATTCGCTTTAATTGACTGTCGATGTTTACTGTGGGGTTGAGTACCTGCTGTCGAACGTCGGATCCTGTCAATGGCGTGCGAGTTTGGCGATAAGGAGTGGAGATGGAAGAGGAGATCATGGCGAGATGTTTGGTGGTGGTTTTATTGATTTTCAGTGAAGAGAATGGGAGGTGTAGTTGGTGAAAGATGCGGCTATGGTGGGTTTGAGGTACTGAAGCTCACGGCGGTATGTTTGGGGAAGAAAATGAATTCGGGTTTGGTACTTTTAAGGGTGGTAACGGGCCAAGTTGAAAGGTAAAGGCCCACTAGTAAATAAAAAAATCCTTGTTTTATTTAATTTAAATATTCATACCAACTTGTAAAATTCATAACTATTACATACGGCATCAGATTGACGAACCATAAGTTGCGTTGGGATCGTATGGATGAGCACTCCACAATGGAACTGACCGCGAGTCGATTGGAGCACGTCACAATTTATAGCAAAATAAATTGTCTGAATCAAGCGATGGTTATCGTCATTGACGATGATCGTCCAAATGTGAGTAAATCTCACAAACTCTAAACAGTTTTATTTTCACGTTGTATTCTTAGAACTGTTAAAATATTTTCTGTTTGACTGTTTCACTGTGTGTGGACTGTTTGATTGAACTGCTAGTCAGTTAGTAGAGATTATATATATATGTACATATATATATATATATAAACCGTCAAATAGTTATATGTTGATTCTGTTTATCAGGATATTTTACTGGTGTTGTCTAACATCTGTGGTGCAGGGAAACAGGTTGGAGGAATCCAACAGGATTCCTCAACAGTTATTTTACTGTGATTTTTATATTGTGATATATAATGTGATGTATATAATCTGTGTGATTATGTGTGGTGGGACGATATTTATCGTTGTTATATGGTGTGTTAAATACCATGAGAAATACCAAAATGTAGGAGAGGGGTTTTCAAAGTATATTTTGAAAATAGTTTATTTATATAAAATCAAGGGATTTTATATATATATATATAAGAAAAAGGATTCTGAATATAAAGGAATATAGTTGGTAAAACAAATATAAAAGAATTATATTTGTAAATCAAATACAAGGGAATATGTATGTTAATCGAATATAAGGGGATATATTTGTTAATCAAAATATAAAGGAATTATATTCGTTAAAAAAAATATAAAGAATATTTATTTAGAGATTAAATAAATAGAATTAAACTAAAGGAGATATTTATTTGTTAAATAAATAGGAGTTAATCCAGTAACCAAGTGAATTGGTCGAGTTAATCGAAGTAAAATAGTTAAGTTAAACTAAGTGGTTAATCGAAGTGAATTAGTTAAGTTAAACTAAGTGGTTAATCGAAGTGAATTAGTTAAGTTAAAATAAGTGGTTAATCGAAGTGAACCAGTTAGGTTAAACCATTTGAGTTAACCAGTTAGGTTAAACCATTTGAGTCAACCAGTTAGGTTAAACCATTTGAGTTAACCAGTTAGGTTAAACCATTAGGGTTAACCAGTTAAAGTTGACCAGTTAGAGTGGATCAGTTAGAGTTAACCAGATAGAGTTATCGAATATCACTTATTCGAAGTAGAGTTATCGAATATAGTGTATTCGAGAGAAGAGTAATCGAATATAGTTTATTCGAGTGGAGAAATCAAATGTTATTCATTTGAGAAGAGTTATTCGAAGTTAGTTAATCCAAAGGAGTTAATCGAAGAGTTAATCCGAAG
Organism: Allium sativum; assembly: GCA_030737875.1. Lineage (NCBI taxonomy): Eukaryota > Viridiplantae > Streptophyta > Magnoliopsida > Asparagales > Amaryllidaceae > Allium > Allium sativum. The sequence continues at coordinate 254,426,414 of CM060920.1, forward strand.
GAGTTAGTCGAAGAGTTAATCCAAAGGAGTTATTCGAAGTTAGTTTATCCGAAGGAGTTATTCGAAGAGTTAATCCGAAGGAGTTAATCGAAGAGTTAATCCGAAGGAGTTATTCGAAGAGTTAATCCAATAGAGTTAGTCGAATGAGTTAATCGAATATAGTTTATTCGAATAAGGTTGGAGGAGTAAATCGAATATAGTTTATTCGAACAGCATTGGAAGAGTTAATCCAAAGGAGTTATTCGAAGTTAGTTAATCCGAAGGAGTAAATCGAAGAGTTAATCCAAAAGGAGTTATTCGAAGTTAGTAAATCCGAAGGAGTAAATCGAAGAGTTAATCCAAAGGAGTTATTCGAAGTTAGTTAATCCGAAGGAGTTATTCGAAGAGTTAATCCAAAGGAGTTATTCAAAGTTAGTTAATCCGAAGGAGTTAGTCGAAGAGTTAATCCAAAGGAGTTATTCGAAGTTAGTTAATCCGAAGGAGTTAGTCGAAGAGTTAATCCAAAGGAGTTATTCGAAGTTAGTTAATCCGAAGGAGTTATTCGAAGAGTTAATCCAAAGGAGTTATTCGAAGTTAGTTAATCCGAAGGAGTTAGTCGAAGAGTTAATCCAAAGGAGTTATTCGAAGTTTGTTAATCCGAAGGAGTAAATCGAAGAGTTAATCCAAAGGAGTTATTCGAAGTTAGTAAATCGGAAGGAGTAAATCGAAGAGTTAATCCAAAGGAGTTATTCGAAGTTAGTTAATCCGAAGGAGTTATTCGAAGAGTTAATCCAAAGGAGTTATTCGAAGTTAGTTAATCCGAAGGAGTTAGTCGAAGAGTTAATCCAAAGGAGTTATTCGAAGTTTGTTAATCCGAAGGAGTAAATCGAAGAGTTAATCCAAAGGAGTTATTCGAAGTTAGTTAATCCGAAGGAGTTAGTCGAAGAGTTAATCCAAAGGAGTTATTCGAAGTTTGTTAATCCGAAGGAATAAATCGAAGAGTTAATCCAAAGGAGTTATTCGAAGTGAGTTAATCCGAAGGAGTTAGTCGAAGAGTTAATCCAAAGGAGTTATTCGAAGTTAGTTAATCCAAAGGAGTTATTCGAAGTTAGTTAATCCGAAGGAGTTAGTCGAAGATTTAATCCAAAGGAGTTATTCGAAGTTAGTTAATCCGAAGGAGTTAATCGAAGAGTTAATCCGAAGGAGTTAGTCGAAGAGTTAATCCAAAGGAGTTATTCGAAGTTAGTTAATCCGAAGGAGTTAATCGAAGAGTTAATCCGAAGGAGTTAGTCGAAGAGTTAATCCAAAGGAGTTATTCGAAGTTAGTTAATCCAAAGGAGTTAGTCGAAGAGTTAATCGAATATAGTTATTCGAAAGAAAGTGGTAATCGAATATAGTTTATTCGAATAAAGTTAAAGAGATAATCGAATATAATTTATTCGAATAGAGTTAGAGAAGTTAATCGAATATAGTTTATTCGAATAGTGTTGGAGGAGATATCGAATATAGTTTATTCGACAGAAGTTAAGTGAATAGGGTTAATCAAATAGAGTTAAGCAAATAGAGTTAATCCAATAGGGTCAGCCCAATAGAGTTAAGTGAAAAGAGATAATCGAATATAGTATTCGAAAGGCAAGGGTTAAGTAAGGAAGTTAGTTAAAGGAATTTAAAGTGAACTTTGTCTATTTCAAGGTTAGAAGTGTTGTTCAGTTAAGGTCTGAGAGGTAGTTCTACCCCAACTTGATTGGCTTCGTTTTAACTAAGGAATGGTTAAAGTTTGGCAGTAAAGAGGAGTTAAGTGAAATGTGTAATTTAAGGAAATGGTTAAAGTTGGTATAGCGATGTTTTATCTAAACATCTGGTTAATCCAAATGTAGGAGTTTTGGGAATGTTTTCCAAAGAAGAATAAAAATTGTTTTCTAATATAGAAAACAAGGAATGGAAATGTTTTCCAGTATTAATAAATATATTTTCTAAACATTAGAAAATAGCAAATGTCGAATATAGGGAAATAGGAGATGTGAAATGAACCAAAGAGATATATGTTAAAAGATGTTTGTTCGATATAATTTCCATCTGGAAATAATATCGTTGTTTGCACACTTGTTTTTCTTTGATTGTTAACTCACAGACTATCGAAGTTTTTACCATTTTAACGTTGTTAATATGGAGAGACCGGTTGGATTATTATCCAAAGAACCACTATGTATTGGCATAAGCGTTGCGAGCAATATCTGCCAAAGATAAATTGAAGACGGAGTAAAGTGCAAGGGCTGTTGTATAAGTCTTAGATAACAGTGACTAAGATGGATATACTGAATAGTGCCTTCTGTTTGTCCAGTCCCAGGACAACGTATATGGAAGAAGGTCTGACAGAGTATATCCAATGGATCGCGTAAGTTGATCTGTTCAAACGTATTCACGTTTGGTGGCGGAGGAATTCGTTTCTCTTAGCTATATACCCGTGTTATTTTCGGATAAGTCAATTTGTGATTTGGCGGGTATGACGATGTGACATTCAAAGTAAATGGTGATCAGATGTTCTGAAGATAGACGTAGCTTCTAGCCTCACACCGGGAAGTAACAAAAGTTGGGCTAGGCAGCATGGCTAGTTGGGTCATCCCCAAGCAGGGTGTATTGTCACCGATCTAGAGAATATTCATATTTATACTTCTTTTTGATTCTGTATCTTCGGATGACGGTTTGATGGCCTACAACCGTGGTGGCAATATATTCGCGACACTCAAGCTAAATGAGTGAGCGATCATGTGTGGCCTGGTTGCAAGACGTTCTTGTTGAACCCTGAGTGTATCACCTCTAGAGTACACTATTCAGAAGGTGCTCCCATACCTTGTCTGTTGGAATCCATTCTCCGATAAGCGCCCTGCAGTTTATGATTTTATACTATGTATGTAGAACGTGAGATGCAAGCGTTTCTGCTAGATTGATACCTATTTGTACTTAGACATTATTATAATATCACAATGATATGCTTGCCAAAGTTGTTCAGATACTCATAAGGGAAAAAACCCGTTCCGTATTCACGGCATGGTCTTATGAGATATCCTATACCTGTTTTAAACTATTTTACTCACACCAGTCCCATGACTGACCCGGAGTTTACTTTGTTGTTTTCCCTAAACTCTTGGGTGCCTAAATTTGTACGGGCAGTCAAGTAGTCGGGATTTACAGATATACTTGGAGAGCTTGGAGTAGGAGGCTGCAAGATTTTATAGCTATAGTTATTTCCGCTGTGTTGTAAGTGTTGTACTCTGATAAGTGCTATTGTATATATATAACTGTTTACTTCAAAGTTATGTTATATATTATATGTTATTCGTTCCGCTGTGAGATTCGTGTTACTCTGATGATTCTGATGTTCTTCTTCTTCTTCTATTCTATTAGTTCTATCTTTTCTTTCTCACCTTCTAAATTCTTTCACTAACGTCGCGGAATTTTCGACTCTCGAGGAGTCGAAAATTTCCAGCTGTTACAGTTGGTATCAGAGCTTAAGTTTAGAATTACTTGGCTCTGTGGCGTGACTCGGTAGAGATAGGTTAGTAATACCCTAGATTGAGTTTGAGTGTATATATACGAGTGCGTATTTGTTATTTAATATAAAGTGATTTTATATTGTGGAGACTCATTGGTTGAGTAGTTTGTGAATTCTTGTCGATCAGTTGGATCCACTGTATCGGTAGGGGTTACTAAACACTCGAATACGATGGACCGACACGGTATGTTTTGAAAGGAGGGTAAAAGAAATAATTTTACCCGAATATATTTTGATATAATATATTGGCAGTGTTGGTTGTTATTATAATCGAGTAAGATTATAACATGTGAAATGGTTATATATAACTAATCAGAATTCATATAAGTAAAGTATAAGAAATAAGATGAATTAAATATGAATTTAAATCAGATTTGGAATTAAAATAAGGAAATTTTAAGTTCCTGGGAGATTTTGAAATGTTTTCAAAATGGAAGTATTTAGTAAGGTTTTGAAAATAATATAGTATTGAAATCACTTGGGTCGCTGGAAAATAATTCCGATGATGACTGCGCAGTATCATCGGTGTGATTTTCGAGTTCTAAGTGGTGGATTACTACCAAAGATTTTATTTTGAATTGTTTTGAGGAAACAAGTTGTTTAGAAAATTCAAAGGCTTTGAATTGGCAGTATGATTTCGAATTGATTTGAAATTTACCCAAGAATTTAAGTTCTAGAAATTAAAATTTAACTTGTGAAGTTAATTCGAATGGGATGTTAAAAGTAAATAATAAACCAGAATTTAACTTGAGATGATAGGTTAAGAAAAACTGGAAGTGATTTGAGAATAATATGGTTTTGGATTTGAAACGATTAGTTGAGAGTTTGGAATTTGAAACTCGAATTTGAAATTGAATTCGGCCTGAATAAGCGAATGGTTGTGTTAAGAATAAATTGGTTGGAGTTGATTGGGATGGCATTTGTATATGCCGAGTTGATAACAGAGGGTACGAATATAATGATACGACCGACAAAAAGGTACAAGTTTATATTATATATGAGTTTGGATTTTATGAGCCGAATTGGCAAGCCGCTTGGCTGTTTGATTTTCTTTTGGGTTGGAGAAGGCCTAGAGAGGCGAGGGGTGGTTTGTCATATTGACCAATACAAAGGAGGTTATGGCGAAATTTTTCGAAAATTCAAGGCGTTAGAACATTCTCATGATTTATGGAAATTCAGTTTGCCAGAATGAATTAATAATTTAATTGAAAATTTAATGGTTCAGTTGAAACTGGAGTTGAGAAGTAAACTAAAAGATATTTGAATCTAGTTAGTAAAGTTGGTAGCATTTTCCTAGCTTAGCAATTTCGAGGACGAAATTATTTTAAGGGGGGAAGTCTGTAATGGCGCGTTTTGTAAGGTATAATAATTAAGTTATTTAATTATTTAAATAACGAATATATTAAATAAACGATAGTTGAACGTATAATTATAATATAATTAAAATCGAGCGCGTAACGACGCGGCAGTTCGCTGTTTGGCGATTTGAACTTCAACTGAGTATACAGGGTTCGTTTTAAATCGGATTTCTGTGAAACAAGAAACGTGTGGAGCGGGTGGAGTATATCCTTCTAGGGGAAGAGGAATATCGGGATTTCGTCGTGTAGATTTTGATTTACGTCCAAATCAAATTTCAGAAAAGTCGCTGTGAAATTCCTTTATAATTCGTAATGCTTTATTTACATTATAAATGGATTTTTCAATATAAATTGAATATCGATTCAACCAGGACTTGGAATATCAAGTATATTTTTTTTTGAAGCTGTATGGTATTCCACTGTGAATATATACGACAATATAAATTTATTTATATTTAATTGAATTGAATTTAAATATATTTATATATTTAAATGGGTCATTTAGAGCTTTAAAAATAGCCACTTTTGCAAACGAAGTCGAAATTCGTCGAAACCAGTTTTGTTGGATCCGCAACATCAAATTATTGTTAGATTCCAAGTTCCGTAATTTTTGAAGTCAGTATGTGGCCGTACGGATTTTTAGAGTGTAAAACAGTCAGTATTTCAACGGTTAAAAATACGCTGTGTAAGCATACGGAGTCGGAATTCGATGAAACCAGTTTCATTGGGACCGTAATGTCGAAATCTAGTAGCATATCAATTTTCGTGATTTTAGAAGATCGTATGTGGTCGCAGGGATTTTTAAGGACAAGAAACAAGCATATAATTGAGAAAATAAAATATAAAACCTTAAAATAAAAATATCCTAACATTTTTCTTGGCCAGAAGGAAGGCCACGCGACATCCTTCTACAACCACATATGCTACCAACCCTAATACAACTATATCTAACCGAAGTGTTTTTACAGTAAACACTTTCCCAAAAAGAAAATCAAAAGGAAATCAACCAAAATACTATAAATCGAGAGGTGTGTATACATGGATTCCTGGGTGTTTTCTCTTCGCGTCAGTACCCATTTTCTGGTTTGCGATGCAATTTCCGTGGCTGCTCGAAACCAACAGCGAAGTTAGGGTTAACAACAACTTTAATTCGAAGAAATGGTTCATGTTTTTATGGTCATTCTTGGATTCTAGTTGAAGATAGCACTTGCGCCGGGATTTTTGGGGTATTCGGTTTAATTGACTGTCGATGTTTACTGTGGGGTTGAGTACCTGCTGTCGAACGTCGGATCCTGTCAATGGCGTGCGAGTTTGGCGATAAGGAGTGGAGATGGAAGTGGAGATCATGGCGAGATGTTTGGTGGTGGTTTTATTGATTTTCAGTGAAGAGAATGGGAGGTGTAGTTGGTGAAAGATGCGGCTATGGTGGGTTTGAGGTACTGAAGCTCACGGTGGTATGTTTGGGGAAGAAAATGAATTCGGGTTTGGTACTTTTAAGGGTGGTAACGGGCCAAGTTGAAAGGTAAAGGCCCACTAGTAAATAAAAAAATCCTTGTTTTATTTAATTTAAATATTCATACCAACTTGTAAAATTCATAACTATTACATACGGCATCAGATTGACGAACCATAAGTTGCGTTGGGATCATATGGACGAGCACTCCACAATGGAACTGACAGCGAGTCGATTGGAGCACGTCACAATTTATAGCAAAATAAATTGTCTGAATCAAGCGATGGTTATCGTCATTGACGATGATCGTCCAAATGTGAGTAAATCTCACAAACTCTAAACAGTTTTATTTTCACGTTGTATTCTTAGAACTGTTAAAATATTTTCTGTTTGACTGTTTCACTGTGTGTGGACTGTTTGATTGAACTGCTAGTCAGTTAGTAGAGATTATATATATATGTACATATATATATATATATAAACCGTCAAATAGTTATATGTTGATTCTGTTTATCAGGATATTTTACTGGTGTTGTCTAACATCTGTGGTGCAGGGAAACAGGTTGGAGGAATCCAACAGGATTCCTCAACAGTTATTTTACTGTGATTTTTATATTGTGATATATAATGTGATGTATATAATCTGTGTGATTATGTGTGGTGGGACGATATTTATCGTTGTTATATGGTGTGTTAAATACCATGAGAAATACCAAAATGTAGGAGAGGGGTTTTCAAAGTATATTTTGAAAATAGTTTATTTATATAAAATCAAGGGATTATATATATATATAAGAAAAAGGATTCTGAATATAAAGGAATATAGTTGGTAAAACAAATATAAAAGAATTATATTTGTAAATCAAATACAAGGGAATATGTATGTCAATCGAATATAAGGGGATATATTTGTTAATCAAAATATAAAGGAATTATATTCGTTAAAAAATATATAAAGGATATTTATTTAGAGATTAAATAAATAGAATTAAACTAAAGGAGATATTTATTTGTTAAATAAATAGGAGTTAATCCAGTGAATTGGTCGAGTTAACCAAGTGAATTGGTCGAGTTAATCGAAGTAAATTAGTTAAGTTAAACTAAGTGGTTAATCGAAGTGAATTAGTTAAGTTAAACTAAGTGGTTAATCGAAGTGAACCAGTTAGGTTAAACCATTTGAGTTAACCAGTTAGGTTAAACCATTTGAGTCAACTAGTTAGGTTAAACCATTTGAGTTAACCAGTTAGGTTAAACCATTAGGGTTAACCAGTTAAAGTTGACCAGTTAGAGTGGATCAGTTAGAGTTAACCAGATAGAGTTATCGAATATCACTTATTCGAAGTAGAGTTATCGAATATAGTGTATTCGAGAGAAGAGTAATCGAATATAGTTTATTCGAGTGGAGAAATCAAATGTTATTCATTTGAGAAGAGTTATTCGAAGTTAGTTAATCCAAAGGAGTTAATCGAAGAGTTAATCCGAAGGAGTTAGTCGAAGAGTTAATCCAAAGGAGTTATTCGAAGTTAGTTTATCCGAAGGAGTTATTCGAAGAGTTAATCCGAAGTAGTTAATCGAAGAGTTAATCCGAAGGAGTTATTCGAAGAGTTAATCCAATAGAGTTAGTCGAATGAGTTAATCGAATATAGTTTATTCGAATAAGGTTGGAGGAGTAAATCGAATATAGTTTATTCGAACAGCATTGGAAGAGTTAATCCAAAGGAGTTATTCGAAGTTAGTTAATCCGAAGGAGTAAATCGAAGAGTTAATCCAAAGGAGTTATTCGAAGTTAGTAAATCTGAAGGAGTAAATCGAAGAGTTAATCCAAAGGAGTTATTCGAAGTTAGTTAATCCGAAGGAGTTATTCGAAGAGTTAATCCAAAGGAGTTATTCGAAGTTAGTTAATCCGAAGGAGTTAGTCGAAGAGTTAATCCAAAGGAGTTATTCGAAGTTAGTTAATCCGAAGGAGTTAGTCGAAGAGTTAATCCAAAGGAGTTATTCGAAGTTAGTTAATCCGAAGGAGTTATTCGAAGAGTTAATCCAAAGGAGTTATTCGAAGTTAGTTAATCCGAAGGAGTTAGTCGAAGAGTTAATCCAAAGGAGTTATTCGAAGTTTGTTAATCCGAAGGAGTAAATCGAAGAGTTAATCCAAAGGAGTTATTCGAAGTTAGTAAATCCGAAGGAGTAAATCGAAGAGTTAATCCAAAGGAGTTATTCGAAGTTAGTTAATCCGAAGGAGTTATTCGAAGAGTTAATCCAAAGGAGTTATTCGAAGTTAGTTAATCCGAAGGAGTTAGTCGAAGAGTTAATCCAAAGGAGTTATTCGAAGTTTGTTAATCCGAAGGAGTAAATCGAAGAGTTAATCCAAAGGAGTTATTCGAAGTTAGTTAATCCGAAGGAGTTAGTCGAAGAGTTAATCCAAAGGAGTTATTCGAAGTTTGTTAATCCGAAGGAGTAAATCGAAGAGTTAATCCAAAGGAGTTATTCGAAGTTAGTTAATCCGAAGGAGTTAGTCGAAGAGTTAATCCAAAGGAGTTATTCGAAGTTAGTTAATCCAAAGGAGTTATTCGAAGTTAGTTAATCCGAAGGAGTTAGTCGAAGAGTTAATCCAAAGGAGTTATTCGAAGTTAGTTAATCCGAAGGAGTTAATCGAAGAGTTAATCCGAAGTAGTTAGTCGAAGAGTTAATCTAAAGGAGTTATTCGAAGTTAGTTAATCCGAAGGAGTTAATCGAAGAGTTAATCCGAAGGAGTTAGTCGAAGAGTTAATCCAAAGGAGTTATTCGAAGTTAGTTAATCCAAAGGTGTTAGTCAAAGAGTTAATCGAATATAGTTATTCGAAAGAAAGTGGTAATCGAATATAGTTTATTCGAGTAAAGTTAAAAGAGTTAATCGAATATAATTTATTCGAATAGAGTTAGAGAAGTTAATCGAATATAGTTTATTCGAATAGTGTTGGAGGAGATATCGAATATAGTTTATTCGACAGAAGTTAAGTGAATAGGGTTAATCAAATAGAGTTAAGCAAATAGAGTTAATCCAATAGGGTCAGCCCAATAGAGTTAAGTGAAAAGAGATAATCGAATATAGTATTCGAATGGCAAGGGTTAAGTAAGGAAGTTAGTTAAAGGAATTTAAAGTGAACTTTGTCTATTTCAAGGTTAGAAGTGTTGTTCAGTTAAGGTCTGAGAGGTAGTTCTACCCCAACTTGATTGGCTTCGTTTTAACTAAGGAATGGTTAAAGTTTGGCAGTAAAGAGGAGTTAAGTGAAATGTGTAATTTAACGAAATGGTTAAAGTTGGTATAGCGATGTTTTATCTAAACATCTGCTTAATCCAAATGTAGGAGTTTTGGGAATGTTTTCCAAAGAAGAATAAAAATTGTTTTCTAATATAGAAAACAAGGAATGGAAATGTTTTCCAGTATTAATAAATATATTTTCTAAACATTAGAAAATAGCAAATGTCGAATATAGGGAAATAGGAGATGTTAAATGAACCAAAGAGATATATGTTAAAAGATGTTTGTTCGATATAATTTCCGTCTAGAAATAATATCGTTGTTTGCACACTTGTTTTTCTTTGATAGTTAACTCACAGACTATCGAAGTTTTTACCATTTTAACTTTGTTAATATGGAGTGACCGGTTGGATTATTATCCAAAGAACCACTCTGTATTGGCATAAGCGTTGCGAGCAATATCTGCCAAAGATAAATTGAAGACGGAGTAAAGTGCAAGGGCTGTTGTATAAGTCTTAGATAACAGTGACTAAGATGGATATACTGAATAGTGCCTTCGGTTTGTCCAGTCCCAGGACAACGTATATGGAAGAAGGTCTGACATAGTATATCCAATGGATCGCGTAAGTTGATCTGTTCAAACGTATTCACGTTTGGTGGCGGAGGAATTCGTTTCTCTTAGCTATATACCCGTGTTATTTTCGGATAAGTCAATTTGTGATTTGGCGGGTATGACGATGTGACATTCAAAGTAAATGGTGATCAGATGTTCTAAAGATAGACGTAGCTTCTAGCCTCACACCGGGAAGTAACAAAAGTTGGGCTAGGCAGCACGGCTAGTTGGGTCATCCCCAAGCAGGGTGTATTGTCACCGATCTAGAGAATATTCATATTTATACTTCTTTTTGATTCTGTATCTTCGGATGACGGTTTGATGGCCTACAACCGTGGTGGAAATATATTCGCGACACTCAAGCTAAATGAGTGAGCGGTCATGTGTGGCCGGGTTGCAAGACGTTCTTGTTGAACCCTGAGTGTATCACCTCTAGAGTACACTATTCAGAAGGTGCTCCCATACCTTGTCTGTTGGAATCCATTCTCCGATAAGCGCCCTGCGGTTTATGATTTTATACTATGTATGTAGAACGTGAGATGCAAGCGTTTCTGCTAGATTGATACCTATTTGTACTTAGACATTATTAAAATATCACAATGATATGCTTGTCAAAGTTGTTCAGATACTCATAAGGGAAAAAACCCGTTCCGTATTCACGGCGTGGTCTTATGAGATATCCTATACCTGTTTTAAACTATTTTACTCACACCAGTCCCATGACTGACCCGGAGTTTACTTTGTTGTTTTCCCTAAACTCTTGGGTGCCTAAATTTGTACGGGCAGTCAAGTAGTCGGGATTTACAGATATACTTGGAGAGCTTGGAGCAGGAGGCTGCAAGATTTTATAGCTATAGTTATTTCCGCTGTGTTGTAAGTGTTGTATTCTGATAAGTGCTATTGTATATATATAACTGTTTACTTCAAAGTTATGTTATATATTATATGTTATTCGTTCCGCTGTGAGATTCGTGTTACTCTGATGATTCTGATGTTCTTCTTCTTCTATTCTATTAGTTCTATCTTTTCTTTCTCACCTTCTAAATTCTTTCACTAACGTCGCGGAATTTTCGACTCTCGAGGAGTCGAAAATTTCCAGCCGTTACACGTTAGCATTACACTGGCAATCAAGTCAGTAACACCAAACTAGACCAAAATAGAACATCAAAAGCATAACTGGCTGCATGCAAGTGACCAATTACACCAAGTGACCAATGAACAACGACAAAGAGTAATAATAAGCATTCACCAAAATCCTAGTAGTGCCAAGATTATACAGCAACTACAGATGAAAGCACAACAGCAACATATCAAGTGAGAGAAGAATCACACATTGTATTTTTCTGCGTATGCCGTCGAGAAGTTTTTAGTTTATTACCAAGAGGCAACACATCCTTAGGGCCGTAGTCATTTCCTTCACCAAGATCATCATCTGCCCAAAACTTTCCTTTCAGTTTTTTAGCCTTATATTGAGATGATGTAAGCGAGCTTGTGGGCTCCGTAGTGGATAGGAGAGCAGTGTTAACAACTGGAAAAGTCAAACCTGATCCTGTTACATTAGGCGGTGGTAGTTGAAGGTATGAGGGAGGTTTCAAGTTATGGTTAGGGGAAGATTTTGAGGGTGTAGAAGATAAAGTTGCTGAAGCGGCCGGATTTAGTGGCAATAGGAGTTGTACTAGAAGTGGATGTATTAACAACATTGATAATAGATTGGAAAGCATTAGCATTCAAACTCGTTAAACCTGGTGACACAACATGGATGCTTGTACCAGTAATTGCCATTATAGATTGATCTGCAGTAGTAATATTTTCATCAAAGAGATTACCCACCAACGTTTCTTCATCTACAATCTGTGTATCACTATTATCCACTATGTTTTGAAATGCAACCTCATTAACATTATGCACTTGCAATTCTAGACCAACAGCAGCAACTGAATTATTGCTAGTTAACTCTTTTCCATTAACATGCACACTGGAATTTAAATTGTTCTCTGCATTATCCTCATCTATATAACCATTTCCATCATTCTCTGTTGTTAGAACATCAAACAGATTATAATTAATCTTAGGTAAATCATTTTCCACATTTTCAGTGGCCTTGTTATTAATCCCTCCCTTCTTTCTCCAAAATTTCTTAGCTTTTGTATTAACTGAAATCCAATTACTTTGATTGACATTTGAGTTAGACTTCCTAGAATAATGTCCAGCTTGTTCTCTAAGTCTTACATGATTGTTAATGTCCCTCTACATGATTCCCATTTTCCCCATCAGCCTTAACATTAAATTCACAATCACTAGATGTATGGCCAAAGACTTTACAAATGGTGCAAATTTTGGGTCTCCAATCATAAGCCAACCTAACTGATGGGCAATCCTTACCAAGACCATCTACCACTATTTTATCAGGGAGATCAAAGTCTGAAGAAATCTCAATTAAGGCTTTTACATATATAAATCATTGCAACTTTTCAGTGCTACTGTCAAAACATATTAGTCCCCCCACATGGCAAGCAAGCCAATTTATACCCATTAACGTCCAAAGAATAGTAGGGATTCGATAAAAATGAACCAAAATAAGAACTTTTTTAATCTGCGCTTGTGTATTTCCTATAGACGGATCGCATCTAGTTATAATGAACATACGTCCTCTTATGAAAATTGGATCATATTTTAATTTTTTTCTCTGTCAGCTTCATTTGAAAACTTGAAATAGTAATGCAATCTATCCGATCTTATGTTAACATCACCATGTAATTTCCAAAATCTGTTCAAAAAATTTACCACTGAAGGATATGATGAGGTGCCATCAAGAAAGAATCCTACCAAGAAATCGCTCCAGAACTTCATACCTTCAGATATGACAGTGTCTGGGATCTTCTTCGACACACCATCCATAGGGATTTCGAAATGTTGAGGCTGATATACACCAGCATTCCAAGGTAGAGAATTAAATAGGGATGCATAATCCTTTTTCGTGAACGATGGAAAAGAAGTGTTAGACGAGGACTGATTTGTTCCATGATTTTCATTGGAGGGTTTGGCAGTAGATGGATTGTCGGTAGGAGGGGGAGGATCAGGGGGAATAGGCTGCGTGAGGAAAGAGGTGGGAAGGATGAATCGAAGGCTTGCAATAAGGAGGTGAAAGAAGAAGATGAGGTTGCCATTTCCAGATCTGTGGAAATTTGCATCATCAGGAAAGGATCCTATTGATTCAGTTTTATGTGCATCAGACCAAAGAAAACAAATCTGAGAGGTAGGCAAATTAAAAAAATAACCATTCAAAAGCTTGAAACAAAGTACTTTATCTTGGATTGCATGATCGAAGTTCAGTTCTAACCAACGTTAAGTTCATAGAAGTTTGTTAATCGTATTCCAAAATTAAAAATAGTAGCAACTACAAAACACATAATAAAACGAAAGAGAACGATGCCATGAGACAGTTTTCACTTTACTATATATACGCACACTTTATGATTTCACAAATTAGCAAAAATAAGCATAACTTAAGCGGGTACTGAAGTCTGAAATAAACATATTTCACTGAGAATAGCAATCAAATCACTTTTGGTTCTCCCACGCTCACAACTCACAAGATTACTTTCATTGACATCAAAATATAATAACTATATACAGACCGGAAATATTACCAAGCCTAAATTTCATAGCAATGCAATTTTCAAATGTTAAACATATTAATTTCTAAATAAGATAACACGATAACATTATATTTTTAGGGCTTCATTTATTTTTTGCACCTCCTCTGCTGCAGCTAGGGGTGAGCGTTTGGTTGGTTTGGTTTATCTGGTAATGAAATTTATCAAACCAAACTAAAACCAATAAAAATGAAAACCAAACCAAACCAACCAAATTTAGTTTGGTTGGTTCGGTTGGTTATCCAATTAAACCGAACTAAAAATATTTTACATTTTATGATTGGAATGTTCACTATAATTTGAAATAAATTATAAATATATGATTAGAGTATTATTATTTATGATTTTTATGCTTTCTAATATCAGTTTTGACACGTAGGTGATGATTAAAATTTACTTAAAAAACTGAACCAACCTAAAATATTTGTTATAATATCGATAAATTTGAAAGTATAGTTAAAGTTCGGTCAATTTGGTTAAACCGATAACCAAACTTAATAATTTTCCGGATCGATTAAAAACCAATTTAATTTCAAAACCGAACTAAACCGACCAAAATAAATTGGTTTGGTTGGTTTATTTGGTTTAACCGAATAATGCTCACCTCTAGCTGCAGCTACATATCAATAATTGCATATCTGCCTCAAAGGACACCTATAACCACCACATGATGAGGTTCATGGGTGCAAGCATCATGTTTGTTGTTATCTCGATCTGTTTTTGAAGTAGCAGCACTTGCAATCCTTCTCCCTTTGGTTTTCTAAAGTGATTCGTTTTCTTCTTGAGAATTGAAACAGTGGTAAAGGGAAGTACGAAATTGTCCTTAATTTACTAATGTTCATAAAAATAGAAATAATAACGACATAAATTTCTTTTACAAATAAAATTAATTATTTATCGGATGTAAACTTCCATCATTTCTATAACAAAAATTCACATTCTTAACAGTAAATAGAACAACCTACATATGTTATTAAGGTAATTATCCCCTACATTGAGAATACGTAACTACACGAGTAAAAAAACGGAGGGCATTCCAACTTCCAAAAGTAAGCATAGATTCAGCGGGTATATGACCATTATCAATGCTGAAGAAACACAAGTACACACTGTTTGAACATGAAATAGCAATTTATTAATCTTTTATGTTGATATTGTTAGCATTGTCTCGCATGTCGTTAAGGAGGAATGACGGGTTAGAATTAATAGTCCCACGTCATGGAATATATTGAAGGAATTGTGTACAAATATGGGCTGGTAGACACATAACATAAGGGATTCCTTTTGTTATATGGGAGTTGTGTACCAGTTCATATGCGTGCAAGGAAGGAGGGCTTTGTTCCGACCGTCGTTACATAACAGATATGCATATAGATTTTTGGTGACCACTTAAGTATGGGATGGACAAATATTTTCAACTTGCATATTTCACAAATATGGAAGCATCAAATTACAATTTTTAAGTAATAAAAGGACCTGCTTAATTAAGTAATAAAAAATTAACTTTATGAATAATTTATATATTTTCCCCAAGACTTGTTCATTTTATGATACAAAATTAGTTCTACAATAACGTCATAGAGAAATTAGTTTCAAAGGAAAATGTTACCCTACAACAGTTTATTAAAGGCACAAAGTAATTATACTTGAATAAATACAAATAATTTTTGGCATTTCAAGGGCCTACCAATGTGCTAGTTTGCAGAAAATGAAGTATATTATTTACAAAACGGACAACTCTCTCTATAATAAAATTTATCAGTACTACATTGGTTACTTTATCTTATTCATTTGATAGTTTTCCTTTTAAGTAATGTATGAAGCACTTAATTTTTCTCTTGAAAATCTGCAAGTAGTTGGATCTTTTATCCTATGGACTGCTGATTAAAAGCATTTATTAAAAGGGAAATTGTAATTTTTATTATTGCGGAAGACAGAAATGTAATCAGACGTATTGAAAGTTACAAATGAACATGCACATATACACGCTGTAGATTGCAGCCGCTTGGGATTTAAAAAAATAAAAAATATAATAGTAAGTGGGTTAGGCCCAATTAATACTTATTACATATATATTATCGCTTCAGCATGGTGAAACCCTATTTGGCTTATTTTGCCCCTTCAATCCGATCTAGGGTTTTCCCTTATTCGAAATGTTTGCTACCATCAACAATCTTCAAATATGCTCTAAATCGATGAAAATTCTTGAAAGATAATGCTTTAATTAGAACATATGCTCGTTGAAAATGAGTTGGAACATGCTGGATGTCTAAATTCCCTTTCTCTATCTTTTCATGCACGAAGTACAGATCTATGTCTATGTGCTTCGTGCGTGAGTATTGTATAGTGTTAGAGGACAAGGATATGGTGCTCACGTTGTCGCACCAGATTTTAGGCTTCTTATCGATAGAGATTCCAACATTTCTGAGAAAATAGTCGATCCACATAAACTTTGTTGCAATGCTTGCGACAACTCTATATTTAGCTTTCTTATTGGAACGAGAAACCGTGACTTTCTTTTTGCAGCATGAGGAAATCGGATTGGATCCCAAACAAATACAATAGCCGATCGTGGATCTTCGATCATCATGATCGAGGCCCAGTCCGCATCACTGTAAGCATGTATGTTTAAAATTTAACATGCATTCAAAGATAAGCCATATTCAAGTGTGCCTTTTAGATATCTTAGAATTCACTTTACCGCCTTCCAATGTTCAGATAATGGACTCTGCATAAATTGGCATACTTTATCTACACTAAAACTTATATCTAGACGTGTAATAGTCACATATTGAAGTATACCCACAATACTTCTATATAATCTGACATTTTCTATGGATTCACCCTTGAACTTAGATAATTGTAGATTGATTGCCATAGGAGTTGGTAAAGATTTTGTCTTGTCCACGTTGGCACGAGTGAGTATCTCCAATATATACTTCTTTTGAGATAATAACATTTCTGTGCTAGTTTGTTGTTGAATTTGTATTCCCAGAGAATAGTTTATATTGCCCTCATGTCTTTAATAAAAAGAGTTCTATCTAGAAACTTCATGACATTGTGAATCTCACTGTCATTATTTTTTGTAATCAGAATTTCATCCATGTATATGAGTATGTATATTGTTGTGGCTTCTTTAATTTTCACATATAGAGAACAATCTGATTTTGTCATTGAGAACCCTAAATTGGTGAAAGTAACTTTTAGTTTATCATACCAAACTCTCGATGTCTGTTTTAATCCGTATATTGCTTTATGCAATTTGCACACAAGACCTTTATTCTATTCATTGATGTACCCTTTTGGCTGTTGCATATAAACCCCTTCCTTTATTTTCCATTTAAGAATGCATTATTCACATCCAATTGTCTAATTTTCCACTAGTTAGTCAATGCTATAGTCACTATAATTCTGATGGTCGTAGGGTTAACCACAGGGGAAAAAGTTTCATTGAAATTGAACCCAAATTGTTGTGAGTAACCCTTAGCCACTGAGATTTTTCTTTAATTTGTAAGTCCATCTACACCCCCCACAATATTTTTATGCTTTGGAACATTCATTAATGTCCATGTTTTAGTTCTCACAAGTGTTTGAAGTTCTGTATCCATGGCAGTTCCCCAGTAACCGTTTCTTACTGCTTCCTCAAAATTAGTTGGTCATGTATCATTAACACATATAACATATGCCTTGGGCTTAAATATTCCACATTTACTTCTTGTCACCATGTGGTATTTGTTTCCAACAGCTGATTGATTTATGTCTTGCTACTTCTGTTACTTTAAACTGATTGATCTATGTTGTCTTGTTCTTCATTGCTTTGTTGATTGTCATGTGAATGTTGCTCTGCATTATCGTTGTTATTTGTACTATATCCCGATCTTGTATTGGGTTTGCTTTTGACATCACTATGTTCTTCATGTTGTTGATCTGATTCTAAAGACCAATCAGTTAGTGCCACTGGTGGTTGCATCATATTTGTTGATTTGATTACTCTATTGGTAGTCTTTATGCACTTTTTTGCAAATGGAAAAATATTTTCATTAAAAGTAACATGACTTGAAATGTACAACCTATCATTACTTTCCAAACATTTGTATCCTTTTTGGTTAACAGGATACCTCAAAAAGGTACACGAAGCTGATCTGAAATTCAGCTTATGTTTGTTATAAGGCTTGAGTCAGGGAAAGCACAAACATCCAAATGTTTTCAATTTATTATAATTTGGTTTTAATTCAAAAAGAACCGCATAAGGGCTTTTTTGTTTCAAAATGGGTTGGCATTAGATTTATTAAATGTACTGATGTTGCAAATGCCTCTACCCAAAGTTTGAAGGGCAACGATGCTTGTGACATTAATGTCAAGCTTGTATGACCAATGTGTCTGTGTTTTCTCTCTACGAGACCATTTTGTTCAGATGTATGTGGGTAGGTTGTTCTATGCGTAATGCCTCTATCACTGAAATGTTTTCTTAGAGGTATAAACTCACCTCTCCCATCTGTTTGAACAATTTTAACATTACAATTGAACTTTTTTCAACTGTCTTTATAAAATAAACTTTTATATTATGAGCTTCTGACTTAGATTTTAGAAAGAATATCCAAGTATATCTACTATAGGTATCTACAAAAGTGAGATAGTACTTGTAACCTTGATCTGTTTTAAATGGAGATAGCCCCGATAGATCTGCTGCAACAAGCTCAAATGGATTACTATATGTAGTCTCAGAGTCAAAGGAAGACAATTTATGACTTTTGCCAATTTGGCAATGACTACACACAATAGAATCAGGTATACTTTCAAAACTGATTTAATTATCAAGCATAATATGTTTTACAATTTTGATATTGGGATGACCTAATTTTCTATGCCACATAATAAAAACATCATCATTACAGCTAGCATTAATTTGGACATTATAACAACAGTTTCCATTCCTAGTATTATCTCTAGTCTTGATTTTTCTGAATTTGTATAGGCCATTATCTAAATTACTTTGTAACAGTATATTACTACTAATTAGGTCCTTAATTAGGTAAAATGTGAGGTGAAACTCAAAGTATACATTGTTATCATTACCAAATTGTGGGACACTTATTAAATTCTTCTTGATGTTGGGAACTCTCAATGAAATATTAAGATACAGATGTCTCTTAGAATTAGTATATCTATTACCAATGTGTGATATACTTATGGTTTCACTGCTTGTATAGACTGTTTACCTGAATAGCTTTTGTTACCAAGATTTAGATTTTGAAAATTGTTTGTAACATGATTGGTTGCACCAGAATCTGGGTACCAATCATTAATGTTTATGTCATCAGTCTTGGAGTCATATGCATTAATTGTTTGACTTCTGCTATTGTATGCATTACCACTTTGTTGGTTTAACTATGCCACATTAACATTGGGTCTGTTTTGATTACCTTGACCATGTCTCGCAACATTGTAGTCAGAATTAAATCTAAAGTAGCATCGACTAACAACATGACCAAAATTTTCACACATCTGACATTTGATTCTGCTATTATTATTCCATCTACCACCTATGTCTCTTCCTCTTTGAGTCTGATGTCCTCTCTCCACATTATTAACTTGATTTGGGTTTTGTATTGTATTATTTCTTTGTTTATTCTTGTTCATAGAAACAATGGTATACTTGACTGAATAATATGATTGACTTGATCTTTTCTGCTCCACCTTTCCATCATGTGCTAATAATGTGGAATGGACATACTAAATGTCTGGGATGGTTCTTTGGATGAAGTAATAAAGGTAACAAATGATTCATATTCATCATCTAATCCCCCAATAATGTAAAGTACATGTTCAATTTCATAAATATTATGTCTAGTAGTTGCTAGTTTATCACATAGGATCTTAATCTTTGTTAAGTACTCACTCATATTCATACTGTCTTTCTTAATGTTCTGAAGTTGACTCCTATAATGCATTGTTCTTGATGCAGATTGAGAATTGAATATCTGCTCTATAGCAGACCAGATTTCATATGATATATTGGCACAAATAATTTGTGATAATAAATTTGCACTTATTGAAGAAATAAGCTAAGATGCAAGATGACTATCCTATTTTTGATACATAATGTAGTCTTCATTGCTAATCACGTTACCAGCTTTATCTTGTATCATAACAGGTGGAATGCTTACGGTTTACTTGATAAAATCTTGCAAACCATAGCCTTTTAAGGTTGTTTCGACTTGGTATTTCCATAACATCTAATTATCATCATCTAATGGGATGTTAACTACATGGCTTTTGGGTTTAATTAAGGTAATTACTGATGATAAGGCCCTACCAGTATCAACTTTGGAAGTTGAAGAACTTGCCATTTCATTATTTCCAGTCACGATGAAACAGTTTTGACACGAAGAAGTTTTGAAATAGAATGCTTGGATGGCAGAAATTCAATATATGAATTCTACAACCAGTTACTATCGATTCAAGTGGAAATTTGATGATCTTGATTGAAAAACAATCAAGAATGCTTGATGAAGAACTTATGTTCTAAAGCTTTCTTAATGAATTGAGGACGGATGAAAAGCCATAAACTGGTCAGAATGACACTACAAAATGATCGAAAGGATTACTTCGATGATGAAGACGAATCGAGGACGGCGAGTTTGCATCACTGCGCTCATGCAACCAGATCCACTGAGAAGTAAACAAAAAGCCTCTCAATTTCTGTGTTGTAATTGAAGAACTGACTCAAATATGTAAAATATTGTCATTAGGCTTTAATTCGCTCCGATACCATAAAAGGGAAATTGTAATTTTTATTATTGCGAAAGATAGAAATGTAATCAGATGTATTGAAATTTACAAATGAACGTGTAGATATACACCTTGTAGACAGCAACTGCTAGGGCTCTAAACAAATAAAAAGATAATAGTAAGTGGGCTAGGCCCAATAAATACTTGTTACATATATATTATCGCTTCAGCTTAGTGAAACCCTGTTTGCTTTATTTGTTTATTAGCTAATAATTTTAATCCACAGAATGTAAACCTTATTCAGACTTCAAACCCTGCATACTAAGGACTGACATGCAATAAAGGCATCGTGGCCATAGAACGTTCAATACGTTAGAATCCAAAATCATGACTACTATTTATGAAAACGATTGCTTAACGTCTAGAATGAGGTAAGGACTGTGCTACTTGGACCGGTGATTTTCCGGTGAAAAAGATCGGATCTTGAAATTAACGGATGGAAACTCAGCGCAATGCATGGAGGCAGGGCCGGCCCTGAGTATTTATGGGCCTAGCGCGGACCCAAAATTTTGGACCCTTTATTTTTTTTTATGAAATTGAACTTAATTGAAAATGTGTTTTTTCTACTGTGCATCTCCAGTGAGAAAATTGCGTGTTTCAGCAAATTCATAAAGTTTTTACCCACATTTTCAATCTGTCAACTAAAGGTCCACACAAGCCACATCTCCATTTTAATATATTGATTGATGTCAACAAAGTATACAATCATATCTACTTTTACATAGATAAATTACTATCAAGTACACACATCCTGACAAGAAAAAACAGTTTTAGTAAAGGTAATACAGTTTTTTTTGGGTCCCCTGACCTAATGGGTCCTGTGCAGTCGCACTGCTCGCACTAGGCCAGGGCCGGCCTGCATGGAGGAAAAGAGATATGAAGACTTGAATGCTTGCCTCATGTTTTGACGCATGAATTCCTGGTTGTAAATAAATGCCAACATTGGACCAAGATAAAAAGAACCTGCTAAATACACATGTTAGTGGTGCACCATAGACTTTTCTTAATATTTCAATTCATAAATAATCACATATCTCTCATGATCAAAAATCAAACCAAACACAATTTTAATTGTAAAAATCTATTTATGATGTAATCCATGATGAATGCCTAAATTTTAAAATGCCAATTCCAACAATTACAAAATCTAGAGAAACACGAACGTATACACAACCTTTGTGGATTTTACTTTATTTAAAATTGGTCAACTGATGCTAGTTGATGTATTTTCCAATTGCAAACATATAAAATGCATGCTTTTGAATTTCCAGGTCCCTTCCATACTTGAGTCTACTGAAAGAGAACTTAATTAGAGGTTTTGAAAATGCAAATTTAAGGTCAAGCATGAATTCAAATAACATAATTTGTGCCCCACCTGAAGGAAAACTGGTCTTGGTATTGCCGAGTATAAAGATTTTTCTTTGTTTGCAAGTTTATATTGTCTAATAACATGCTGACTATTTTTAGTATTTTGTCTAGGTTAATGGAGATTAAAAAAAAAAAACATATTTTTATCTGTTTATTTTAAAAAGGATTCGTACTGGTAGAATTGATTGTTTCCTTTCTTATGTGCGTATGTTGCAGTATAAATTATTTGTAGGGGTGGAGGGGGGATTAAATTGTAAATGACAAATTTCATTACTTTTTCAAGCATAAGGGAAACCCATCAAATATTTATTCTCAAGGACAACACAAACTGTAAAACTAATATCGTGCACACCATAAAATTGATACTTAAAAACCTGTAGCTAAATTCTGATACCGTACATACAGTAAAACTGATATTTAAAAACTGGTGGTCGAATTCTGATATCATTCACACTATAAAACATATACATAAAATTCGATGCTTTGTCCTTTAAAATAAAATTTGAGCAGGCCGTCCTTACGACTGAAACAACCCATAATTTTGTCCTTGACACCATTTTCCTATAAAATATAATAGCATGAAAATCAATGTACCATTATTAAAACCATAAAGTCAGATACAATAAGTCTCATAGATAACAGGTGCATCATTCAATATCCTAAGTACATAACAATAATAATAAGAAAACTGCCATAATAACTAAATCTTCATCGTAAGGCTCCTTCTCCAAGCATTCGTTTATCATCCTCAATCAACAGTCTCACCTATCATCCTTTTAATATTTAGAGGAGGGAGGTCAGAATATAAAGTTCTCATGAATGAAATACATATAAGTTTAGGAATGAATACTTCCTATATTTGGCAGTGTATATTGTTCGTGTAATGTCTATGCAAACAAACACATAATTAAACATGTGAGGCGAACAACCTAACAGTCACTTAAGGCCTATATGTAAATTTAAGGGCCGACATCCCTATAATCACTTAATACCCCACAAGTAAATCTAAGGGAGGACATCCTTACAGTCACTTAATACCCTACGAAGCGAGCTATACCTAGTCATTTACGACCACTATCTAATTTATTAAGGGCGGACATCCTTACAAACACTTAATACCCATGGCATACCCCTAACCACTTAAGACCTCGTCCTAACGTCAACGTTACACATGACTTATTCTCTCCGTTCAAGTCAAGAAATAGTAATGGCCAGTTAATACCAGGTTAAGGCAAGAACACCATTTAAGACCCTCTTGGTAGAGCATCTTGTTACTATCTAGCTGTCAATATGGGTGAACTCCTGAAAACTTAATAATTCCCTTAGATACTAGCTCCTTTAGGCCATTTATATAAACTATCCCTAGGTCAGCCCCCACTAAGATCCTAGGTAAGAAGCGAACATTACTTGGAGAATTACTCACTTATATGTTATCCTCTAGTAAGATTATTTAATACCTTATATATATAAGAGAAGGTAGACAACCACTAAAACCTCGAAGGGCGGGTCTCATGAGTTGGATTCAGAACCAAGGAGTGAACCTTTGGATTAGACCTAGTCCTAAACACTTAATGCCCAACAAGAGGTAGATAAGCCACTTAATACCTTTCCCCAAGGCAATTTATTGCACACACAATATATATACACACTAGACATCTCACATTAGATCTACCACTTGTAGATGCTGGATTTTGTTGAGCGGTTTCAGGAAGGCTTCTACTATAAGTTGGGCCAAACCACATACCATAGTGTACTAATTATAATTGTCTATAACACCTAGACGTCTCATATTTACCATTCTAACTTGTACATGCTAGATATGCCGGTCGGTTCTGATTAGACTTTTACTACAAGTAATGATTAACCTCGTGTCTATATGTCATTTATTATTATTTAAGCCATTAACTCACACATCTACATACAAATTCCTATAGGGACATTCAAATTCTATTTTCTAATTTAACCATATTTATTATGCAGTTAATACGCATAAATTTTCAATTATTATGCTATATATACATACATATATATATATATATATATATATATATATATATATATATATTGGAGTGAATTATGTGGATGAGATTAACGTCCTAACCACGTTTGAAATGTCAATCCCTATTCAAATTAAATAGTTATTTCCCATATTCCCTTCAATCATGGCATAAATGTTCATTATAACATGTAACAATAAAAATGAAAAAACAACAATATCAACACAAAACTTATAACTTAGGTTCACTACAAGAAAACACTGATTTTGCAGCGGAAAAAATCGTGGCTAAACCCTTGCTGAAGGCCTGTTAGCGACGGATTTGCAGCAGAATAAGGCTGTCGCTAAAAAACAAGTCGGTATTTTAGGCACAATTTTGCGATGGAAATTAGCGTCGATTCTCCGTCACTTGACCGTCGTTTTCTAATATATTATTATTTCATTTTAAAATATTTCACCGACGTTTTACCGACGGATATATATAACATGATAAAATCAATAAATATCTTTCCGTCTCAAAATGCACGCTATTTAGTGAGGGATTACCGACGGAAATACATAGCAAACATTTTACATCCCCGTTATCCGTCGGTAAATCCTAGCTATGTAGCGACGGATTACCGACGGAAATTTATAGCAAACATTTTACATTCCAGTTATCCGTCGGTAAATTCTAGTTATATAGCGACGGATTAGTGACGCAAAAAAATTGCAAACATTTTATAGCATTTCTAACCATCAATCTAAACATCAAATACATTCATTTCAACAATACTCAATATTCATTACTCATCGTGCAATGAAACATATATACATAAATATCAATTAGAAAAATTATTGTCACAAACCATTATATAACAATAAAAAATGTTATAATAATTGATAAAATATTCACATAATAACCAACATTCATAACATTATCCGATACAACTTAAAACTAATGCCACATAAACAAAAATCTAAACAAAAATTATGTTTTAGTAATAAAAAGTAGTCCTGGCTATGTTGGTTTCATAACCTAACCTCGCCCGTTTCCAGTTTTCCTCCTGGCTTTGTTGTGATTCTGCTAAATTGTTTAATGACAAAGACATTTCAAATTATTGTTTCTACAAATTTGTTTAATGACATACTCTCTTCTGCAAGCTCGGCAAGGCTTTTTCCAATATACAATGAACGATAATCCCTGCGTAAAGAACAATTGTACATTAAACTATACTTGTATATTCCAACAATGCACACTATTTACAAGGAAAAACATAAATGAGGCCACCTGTATATATTTCAGAAAGAACAGGTTTGTATAAACTTATGACAAATTAAGTCATTTTGCGATTTGCTGCTATTGATCGCCATTTAAAACCAACACCATATCTATTATGTGCACATCACTATATATTGCTCAATATGCCTGCAACAGAAACTAAATTTACATAAGAAAACTATCACATGTATCATCATGCTTAACAACCTGATCGATTGGTAATGTAATATTGGTGTACACACAAACATCAAAATCAAAAAACCCAGCTCAGTCACTAACATTGCACTCAATTATTTACACAAGCTGAAACTGTAAGCTCAGTTGTGTCCTATCACACATTGCCACATAACAAAATAAATAACATGTGTTCCTGCATATAACAAATTATGTAGAAAATACAGGTACTAACCTGTCACTTCATTGATGGTGCCAAACATGCATACATCTCTTATTTCAATGATAGTGTCAAACATGTATTCCTGCATACTAATGGTGGAAAGCAAGTAAGCAAAAAGTGGCTTACCGAACAAATATATATTTACTGAGCATTTTAAATTTACTAAACTACAACTAACAAACTGGAAAAGATTCACTTAGCTTATTTACTGTTGCCTTTATAAAAAGTTGAATCAGTCATAAGCTTTAATCATTTTCTTACCGATTTAGTGCTAATATTGCTAATATTACTTTTGTTACTGAACTGATGTGAAATGATTTCCATGCAGTTGTTAAAGAATGCAGTTGTTACGAAGTGTAACAGACAAATGACATTGGTATTTTGTACGATAGGAATCCAAACTTAAAAATAGATATATTAAAAAAGAAATTGATTGAATTGATTAGGAAAAGAAAACAAAAAGGGAAAACAACATGAAAAAGTTATATTTACACTGTAACTACAATATAATGTGGTCTCCATTCACCAAACAAAATATAATATTTTTGTTATCTAGAAATAAAACAGGCTTATTATCTAGAAGAGGCACAGATGATTCATGTGGTGGTCAAATTGATCCAACTATAAACATTTCGTTTTTATTTTGATTTGTGAACGTATGGTGATTCAAATAGGTACAAAATTGATTATCAGTTAATTCAATCCATTTAACTTATACGCATGATCCTATTATAAAATCAATAATAAAGCACCAATAGTAGATAAACAAGAAGTTACGGGTTACAACTTACACCTGATAAATGAGATACTATTTGTCAGAAAAGCAAATACCAAAGTCAAGAGTGGAAAATCCATCAAAGCCAGTAGCCGAAGAGTGCATATTAATTATACTAAAACAGTAATAGTTTGTCACCAAAATATAAAGTATATCTCTAGTTAATTGTTTTCTTTGTGTCTGCTTAATTTGAATATCTTCCAGTATTTTTTGTGCACTAAATGTACATATTTATTTCCAACAAAAAAATTGTTTTTTTCTCATTAATTTATAGGATTATTTGTGTCATATTTATTTGATATGTTCATTTAAACCAAAGGATACAAAGTTGCATATTTTCCCAATATCTTTTTCTGAGGTAATTAGGGGATATCAAAAGACGGTTAAAATATGTTTACAAAAATTGTCTTCATAATGAGAGTAATAACTTTATATCCATATTTTATTCTAAATGTTGTTCATTTTGCATATTTTACTTGCTAAAAATGAACTTTCTTATATAGATGTTATATTATTTGTATTTGTGCTTAATTTGAATATCTATTAGTAATTTTTTGCGCACTAAATGTACATATTTCTTTCCAGTTATGTATTGAAAATTATTCCACTACTTATTGCTCTCTTTATCCAAGCTAATGGTGCATTCCTCTTTTACAGTAATGCATGTCTGAATATACTTTCGTATATTACTACATGCTGCAGTCTATAAGTTTCTAAAATTCATACAAACACCAAAATGGAAAGTATCAGTCTACCATGCATCGGCTATATGCACAAATACAAAATAATATTTTTCTTCCTTATTTTTATTCATATATAACCAGATATCAATCAAAAATGTGACAGAATTCAAAACCGCTGCTAACTAGCTTATAAGCAAAGACAATTAATCTTCATTACATATTTTACTTGCTAAAAATGAACTTTCTTATATAGATGTTATATTATTTGTATTTGTGCTTAATTTGAATATCTATTAGTAATTTTTTGTGCACTAAATGTACATATTTCTTTCCAGTTATGTATTGAAAATTATTCCACTACTTATTGCTCCCTTTATCCAAGCTAATGGTGCATTCCTCTTTTACAGTAATGCATGTCTGAATATACTTTCGTATATTACTACATGCTGCAGTTTATAAGTTTCTAAAATTCATACAAACACCAAAATGGAAAGTATCAGTCTACCATGCATCGGCTATATGCACAAATACAAAATAATATTTTTCTTCCTTATTTTTAGTCATATATAACCAGATATCAATAAAAAATGTGACAGAATTCAAAACCGCTGCTAACTACCTTATAAGCAAAGACAATTAATCTTCATTAATCAAATTGTCACACCCGCCAAGATTGTGTACGTTAATTGTACTAATACAGGTAAGATTTTGTCATTAGATTATAAAATGTATCTCCAATTTGATTATTTTATTTGAATGTATGCCTAGGACTATACTACATAGATTCTTTTTTATCATTATTTTGTCTTAGCAAACAATTAATTTCCAAATTTTCAAACCATACTTCAAAACAATGACAAAGCTATTACTCTTTTCCATAAAACTCCTTATTTTGAAATCTTTATATATTTACTAAGAAAAAATTATTTTTCATAAAACATTCTGTGCTTTCAATGTATAAAATATTTCTATCATCGCCTTTTTTTTTTTTTAATTTATTCCTCTTTCATATTGCTTTCCATCGATTTTCTTTTGCTGTTTAACAAACCCATATTTAATTTGACAGTTAATGAAATACCAATCAAATGAGATGAGGCACTAAGGGATTTTTTTTAAATAGTATACATAATAGTAAAATTTAATTATTTTAACACTGATTACTACTGTAGTTGAATTATATATTTCCTTAAATTTTCACATATCTTAAGAACCACTCACTACATTGCTGTTTACTTATGTAATTGAATAAAACATTTGCCAAAGCACTAGCAATACACAACCGTTGTAGAAAATCCATGTCCGTCAACTATGCTCCACCATTCTATTCAAACAAACAAATTATAATGTCAAGTAAACTATGCTTCCGTTCACGCATGGGCTTCCATTTGTCAGATTATATGTTTAGTTTTGAAGGTATTCTAGTTGTATTGATATCAAATTTGTATCGATATAACTTGTTATTTTCCATTTCAATCTGCATCCCTTAACATTTTATATTGTCCTAAAAATACTGACAACATAATCAAGGATAAAGTATACCCACTAGTATAATTATTACTATAACCACTTTGGCTTTTTCCTAAACAATTGGAGCCTGTCACATACCCACTAGTGAAATTATGCTATACAGTGAAAGTAAATCGGGGATAAATCTATTCCTAGTTTGACAAATAGCTGGAATCAAAGCATCAGGAGAATAAGTAATAGTCAATATCTACTAGTAGTCTAGTATAACTAGTGTAAAGGTACTTCATAATGTATTAAACGCACAACATCATGCACCTTAAAACCAACTGATAAGTTTGAATGGTCATCATTGCTGTCTGTAACAAATGCCATCGGAAGAAGAGCACTCAAGGCGCTGTTGAGTTCCTACAAATAAATTTTTTGATTTATATCAAGCTTTGTAAAATAAATTTATATAAGTAGATGAAATGACATGAAAGGGCCGTAGTAATTTAAACAAACTACATAATATAGATTGTATATGACAAAAAATTGACTCTGTCATCTTAAATTAATTTAACATAACTTTCAAATATACAAACCACAAAATATGTATTATGTAAAGATCTGGTTAGAAGCAACCAAATACTTGATGGAAAAGAATTAAGTTTAGTCACAGAAGAAAGCTAATTTTGTGTAATTAATAACAAAACAGAGAAAATATCTAGAAGCACCTCAAAATCAAGTAATGAAGGCCCATTCTGTGACAATAAGCAAGCGTTAAGAAGATTATGCAAACTTTGTTTGGCAAGGTATGCACACTACTGATTTCTTTTGTAGCTGGTATTGTAGAACCTAAAAATCCCACTTGAAATCTATTCGGGTAAAACTTGAGAATACAAAAAGCTACAGTGGGTTTTCCTTAAAAAATTAAAACAAAAACCAACATATGTAAAATATTTCATCTCTCTGGGACACATGCTGGTTTTTCGCCCATACTCCAACACCGTAATGGTTTACTGTGAGTTGAACATGAAATGATTGGATTTATTGAACTAGAGCCTAAATGAATCATGTTCACATATAAAATTCAGGACGGTTCAAATAAATTAAAAATGTTGGCAGGTGCGTAGATGAATCATTTTCACATATAAAATTCTTATGCTACCTCCAAAAAAATGAAACAGATAAATGAAATGAATACAAACAGGTGCTTGAGTAAGAAATATAATGTGCAGGTGCAAAAGAAATGTATACGGAAACTAAAGAATGTAAAAATGGTTTGTGAAATGAAATGCACAGGAAAAATTATAAAATGATTATAATATGTTTTTTCTTTTTGATTTGAAAGCAAATATGGCTAAAGCAAAATGATTGAATCACTAAATAAACAAAAAGTGACCATGAGCATAAAAATGAAAATGAATTGAAATGGTTTTTTTTTATGAATCTAAAACAGTGCATTGAAATGAATTAACACATAATACTGATAAAACAAAAGAAACATTTTTTTATATGCCAGAGTCGTTTTGTGCACTGATTTCATTGTCTCCTTTATTATCTATAAAACCAGTAGCATATTGACATGAGTAAGAGTTTGAACCAGTATTGAAAAAAGTCATTTGTACTGATATATTTCATTAATCCTTTCATATAGGATGAACTAAATGTTATAAATAAACTTGAGACACTAAATTTAATGGGGAAACCCATTAAAAAAATACTTCAAACTCCATTATGTGATGACAATGGGAATATAATTACTGTATTTTGCTAAACAATGATGGAAACGCTCTCTCTTGAACACATGCAAGGGGCACTCCATCTCTCTCAATACAACTGAAACGAACTTCCTTTTTTCATCTCTATCTAGTACAGGAGCTGGGTGTATCTCTCCTTCTAGAGGAACACGCTTTATCTTTTCGAATAAGGGAACTCAATTTCATCTCTTCCTATAGTCGAACTCGCTTTTAACAAGTGCTTGTTCAATCTGAACTCAACACTGGAAATCAACACAGCATCAAAACATATTTCAAACAACTAACCAATCATATATGATAGATAAAATAAAATCAAACTTACATTTTTAATTGCTGATTTGGGGCTATCCTCGATACCCGAAATTAGGGTTGTAGATTGAGAAAATCCATGCGTGCTGCGATTGAGAGAGATGGAGAGATGGGAAGTCGACGATGGAGAGATGGGAACCCGAAATTAGGCTTTCGAATCCCTGCTGCTGGAAGTCGTCGATGGAGTGATGGGAACTCAGTTGCTATCAACATGTCGTACGTCCAGAGGTTGCCGAAGCCGCAATTTCTGATGGCATAGAAGGCGAAAGAGGAGAAGACGGGTATTAAGAAATTGGGGATCTAGGCTGCAGAACAGGGAGTGGAAAATTAAAATTTGGGGAAAACTTTTTGACCTAGGTTTATGTTGAAGAAGAGAAAAGGGGATCAAAGGCGTAATTCGATCTGTAAGGAGAATTAAAATTTCACGTTTTACATATTTGTTTATTTTCCTATTTGAAGGTCTTCAATGCACGCAGATGACCAATTAAAACCGTTAGATAGTTCGATCTCAATGGCTCAAATTAACAGTGGTGTGAGGATGTGGATTGCCCTTCGTATATATTGAAAAAATAATATAAACATATCTAGCAAATCTGTCGAAATTCCGCTGCAAAATAGCTTCTATAAATATTCGTCGGTATTCTGCCTAGATTTGCAGTGGAAAATAGTGGCAGAAATTTTCCGTCGGTGATTTAACGCAATTTGCAACGGCTTAGTGAGGGATGACAGAAAACGACGGTGATAAATAAAAGAAAAAAAAGTTGAAAAAACAAAAACCTATCCCTTGCAAATCGCATGGAAATCCGTCGCTAATTAGCGACGGAAATTTCCGCTTCTAAATTTTTGACGCTAAATCAGTGTTTTCTTTTAGTGGTTTGACTTGATTATCTCAACAATAAAAGATAAACAAAGCGCCATGTATCCAATATATATATATATATATATATATATATATATATATAATTTCTATTCTAAAATAGATTCACTTTTAATGTAAGTTTATATGCGAAACCTTAATATTTGGACATCTCGTAAATTATACGTTCAAAACTCCATTTAGAAAAATAGAGATTTATACTTATTCAAATTCACAATTTTCCCAAATCTTAACCTTTTGCAACAAGACCACACATACGAATTTACACAAAACAAGATAAGATATATCTGACTAATATAGAGAATTATACAGCTCCAACATGCTTCTCTTTTATTATTTCAATAATCCAAACCTAGATATACAAACATATTGATCATTTCTTCGTACAAACATAAAAATAAATGGAAAGGATTTGATATGCTTTGCTTTTTGTATAAACTCAAATCATCC
Organism: Allium sativum; assembly: GCA_030737875.1. Classification (NCBI taxonomy): domain Eukaryota; kingdom Viridiplantae; phylum Streptophyta; class Magnoliopsida; order Asparagales; family Amaryllidaceae; genus Allium; species Allium sativum. The sequence continues at coordinate 254,458,375 of CM060920.1, forward strand.
GTGGCATAATAACCCAGATTTAGACTAACAAATCATAGAAATGAATTCCACTCGCAAAGGTTTTGAGATAGAAAATAGTTGGATTTGCTGAAGAATTAAATATGGATTTAGCGTACGCAACGAGCTCCAATCCTTTTATGATATATGTATATATAAGAATTAGAATCTCGTATATATATAAATCAAAATTCCAGAATTCTAATCTATAGAAAAACCTAGATAAGAAAAGTTAGAATTGAAGATAAGATAGGTTGAAGAGATCTAACCTTTCTCTGGTAATTTGTAATCGCAGAATGGTGTCGTGGAGAAGAATAGATATAGGGTTTTGAGTGAGGGTCGGGGACATATTTATAGTTGATATCGTGTATACAGGCCGTTAGATTCAATAGACTAAATCTAAGAAAACCGTTGAAGAAAATATAAATAAGTCCTCCTTTAAAAACACCATCATTGGGCACCATACAAGAGGGCGGTCGACCGCTCCTATAGGAGGGTGGTCGACCCCCCTCGGTCGACCCTCTTCTACAGGGCGTTCGGCCCCCTTTTGGGCCCTAGCCCAGGAAATTACCTTATATTCATTATTCTTGTCCCCTTTTATAAATAAATATATACACACAAATTTTAATTCAACAGGAATATTCTTTTCATGCTTATATCTATTAATATATTCCAAATTTTTATATTTGTTTGGAATTCAAACCGTGTGTGTTAATATTTGAACAACTTGGTTTATTAATATCTTTTGCAATCTTTATTTTTAGTAAATAAAAATTGAAAATAGATTTGAATCCGGCCACGAACACAACTAGGGGTGGGAATAAACCGCACCGCAATGCGGAAACCACCTAGACCGAACCGCAAAAGCGGTGCAGAAAACCGCACCGGATTCTCTCTCTAAAGGAAACAGCCCAAACCGAACCGACCCGCAATGATACGGTTCGGTTGCGGTTTGAACTTTTACCAAACCATATTAAACCGAACCGCATAGGTACACCGACAATGTTATGATAAAAAAATTAACAAATTCCTATCCAACTTTTAATTTAGCGATATATATTATATTTTCAATGTACGTTGTAGTTATATCAATTCAAGAAAACACTGTGTTTAACCATCAGGTGACACAACGTCATACAATCATAAATTGATTGTTGATGGAAGTAATGATTTAACCTTCAGGTGACACAACGTGATACAATCATAAATTGATTATTGATGCAAGTAATTTTCTTGTTTCATATTTAATACGGGTTCAAACCGAACCGAACCAAAATCGGACCGTATTACATTGAAACCGAACCGTTTGAACGGTTAGTTTAATGGTTTGTATTTTTGATCAACCGTTTACTGCGGTGCGGAAGCGGTTTAAGCTTCAAACCGCACTGAACCGAACCGCGCCCACCCCTAATCACAACTATAATTCTTTCGTGGCCCAATTCCTAATTATCCAAAATTTCATTTTCAGCCCACTAGCTTTTGTTGATTATTATTACTTGTTCTAAATTAAATTAACTTATGTTTATTTTACGGGGTGTCACAAATCCTCTATTCACTTATGGATTTTAGAAGAGTTTGCGATAGAAATTGGAAGATGAGTTCATTCACAGATTGATGAGCATATTGAAAGAGTTTACTAAGTGTTGGAAGATTTTCTTAGAGCTTTTGTTTTAAATTTCGAATGATCATAGAAAGACTATCGTTATCTAGTTGAATTTGTCCATAAGTCAAGTATTGAATTGACACCGTATGGCGCGTTATATGGAAGTCTATGTATTGCACCCTCTTATTGGTTGGAAACAGGAGAGAAATTAATGCTTGGGCCTGAGATGCAAGAAAAACTACTGATAAGATTGGAATCATTTGACAACATTGAAGGTAACCCAAGACCACAAAAACGATTATATTTATAACAGAAGAAAATACTTGAAGTTTTCTATTGGAGATTTGCTATTTATTAAGGTTTCACCTCTTAGAAATGTTGTTCAATTCACAAGGAAAGAAAAAATTGAAATTTGTTATACTATTTTCGATTTTAGAGAGAATCGAAAAGTTTTCTTATAGCAGGAGTTACCTTAAAAGATGGCGGGTGTGTACAAAGTTTTCATGTTTAATATCTGTGAAAGTTTGTACACGATTCAAATTTTGTAGTATATCCAGATCAGCTTGAAGATGTAGAGCCAGAAGTCTTAAGACTTTTAAAGCCTCCTCGTTTTGTCGGGAATGACAGAAACATCTTAGGAGGAAGATAGTTAGGTTAGTCAATGTGCAATGTAGTGAGAATGATGAAAATTGCATGTGAGAGACATAGGAGAGTGTGTGTACACTACAAGAAATTGTGCTTTTAACTGCAAGAAGGTACAACGTTTTCTTCATGAATGCTGACATAAGCATTGTTAAAGTAAAAAACCGAAAATCTAAATGTTGTTTAGTTCAACCCGCTTCTATTTTTTATCACGCGGTTATTTTGACCGCCTTTCTTTCTCAATTTTAGACTTCTTTTCCGCATAAATTACAATAACTACTGCTCTTCCCCCAAATTATGTAAACCCTAACTAAAATCCTAAATATACAAGAAAAATCCCATGAAATTATGTATGCCCCTTAATCCGCTAGCAACATACAGTTTGCTCGAGCCTAACGCCTTTGAATGCATCCTTGGAACACATAAGAGTGTGAATCCCGTTCAAAGTTCATTCAATAATAGGACTACTGTTCGCTTCAAAGTTGTCGATTAATTCTCTTTAGTAGCCGGATTTGAGGTAATTTTGTAATTTTTAGATGAAACGTTTAAAGTTATTTATTTTTATTACTATTGTTTATATATTGCAAGTTATATTTACAGGCTTCAGGAATAGAAGAAGATAGGGCTGTACGTTAGGTTTAATCAATAACAGGTTTGGTTTGCTGATAGAGAACATTTTTTAAGGTGACTTAAAGAGGGTATTTATGTAAGCCTACTCATATGTGCATTTCTTAGGAGGCAGCTTTTACTATAACATTTACTTTGGTATAGCATGAAGATATGGTAATTTTTAAGTTAGCTATAAGGGTTGTATCTATTTCCTTTTGTATGAAGATATTATATATGTATTATCTGGATAGTTTGTTAGAATTATAGACACATGAATGTTTTGAACGCTGAAAATGTAGTCATGTTATCCAAGTCTTCCTTGGTTTCAAGTGGCACTGTAGATTACTGCTGTCTAGCATGTTCTTAGCTCTTACACGACTTGTTATTTAAGTATCTGCACGTTACTTCCAAATTTATGAATTTTGTAGATATGCAGGTAAATTTGTACTAAATGTTTTTATCCTAATTGAATTCTACACTATAGCTATGTCAATTCCCTTCTGTTTTGACCTTTCGCTACTTCAAGGTTGCAGTCTTTTGACTCTTTTCATATCCTAATTTTATATAGCATAATTTTGTTATTTAAAGATATTGTACTCAGGTATGTTTGTATGCGCCATCCTTGAATGTTCAACATGTATCATCACCTATTGTGCTATTATATACACCTACTAATACACTCTTTAATGTCACTTAAGAGATACTAACAAGAATAAACTTTTTCAAACATCTACCAATTTGTTAATGCAAAAGATTTATGTTTATACAAACTTTATAGAGAATCTCATTGCATACATGTTGCTTCTTAATAGGTTGTTCTAGACATGTTTTTAAATTTTATCGCTTGGAAAGAGATTTAAAATGACACCATCTAGCATTCTTACGTATTAAAGTTCAAAAAAATACCAAACTAGCTATAATTTTCTAATCAAGTTTTGAATTAATAGAAGTCTGGATATAAAAGATAGAAGTTTTGATTTCACTATTGTTGTTAATAGTTATATTTTAAGAGGATAAAATTAACGGATGCTTTTTTTCTTGAAAAAGCGGAAGAGAGAGGCAGGTATACCATCTTATATAGTAGCATCCTCCGTCTCTGTATATAGTAGCATCCTCCGTCTATGTAAGGATACCATCTTATATTTTACTATGATTGCATACTTACCATTTGCTTGGACTTTATATTATATTATATTTCAGAAACAATAGTTGTTTTAAAGGTTAATGACTATTATTTACTATTTTGATTTCAAATACATCATGTGTGTAAATGACATATGCTGATATAGAAATCACCAATATATCGAGGATTTTTTTTCTTCTAAAATTCAATTTAGCTACACTCCTAAGTAAATTCCCTTTGTATTGTTATTTGCCAGCTATTCATCTTGTATTGCAGTTTGTCAGTGGTGGCTGATTTTATTTACAGATTGTGACTTTTATATTTTTTGTTTTTGTGTGCTTGTATTTGAAATTTAAATTGCAAAATTGATATAGTTGAACAGTCAACATGTGGAATATGCTTGGCCAGTTTATATAAAATTTAGGTGGCAGTAGCCATTTTAAAGGTTAACGGCTAATGTTAAAAATATGACCTGAGAAAAGCTTTCTTCATTGTAAAAAGTTTGTACCACCAAAGTTCAGAAGGCAACTATGATATTGCTTTTAACTTGTGTTTATTCTAGATGCTTTAATCATATATTTTGAATGAATTAGGAAGATTTTTTTTTATTCTTGGAATAAAAATCAAAAAGTCCAACATTACATCTTCTAATTTGTAAGTTGTATGTAGTTGCAGCTTCAGCCATGCAATTTAAACCTCAAAAGAGCAAGATGATGTTTACATGTTAATTGAATGTCTAATAGTAGTTCTCAGTTTTTCCATAGTGAAACAGATATTGTGACCAACACTCGAATGTAGCAATGTAGCTTAATGATTTACCTTAACCAAATTTTTATTGTTGAAAATGATTTTTTTTTTTTTTTTTTTTTTTTTTTTTTTTAAGAATTGAAGCTAGCATCAGTTTTTAACAGTACTCAGAGCACGGAGGAGCACAGTAAGGGGACAAAAGGTGAAAAAAAAGCATCTCGGTCGGTAGAGGAGTGGGCGGTCTTGGTGGCTGCAGGTGGAGTTGGTGGCTGAGCAGTGATGAGGCATGTGGAGCGGGATGCGTCTATAGGCAATGATGGTTGACGAAGCAACATGGAGGGAATAATAGTAGGAGATGTAGGCAAATAGAAAGAAGGGTGCATACTTTATGGTTGTACTAGGTATTAACTTTTTCCTATCTCCTGTTAACAAGCATTTTATACATGGGACGCTTTACCTATGTTGTAATCTGTATCCTCAATAAGTATTAACTAATGTAGTATTTTACATGTTCTTAAATGCTTTTAGGTTAATATTTTTTTAAGGACTCATTTTATTATTATTTTCATTGTGTTGACACCAAAGTTAAGTGTTTGGATTGTTTACAAAGTTAAACATAAGTATTGAAAAATAGATTATATTACATGTAAAGTTAGCTCCGTAAATCAGGATACTTGAAACAAGGACACAGTATTTTGTTGTTTTCTAAGTAGGGTCTGTTGGTACGTTGAACCTTAAAACTAAATAACTTCATTTCCTTTGACCATTCAACAGACTGCTATGTTATGTCAGCTATATGGAGTGTTTTGTTTTATTTTCAATGGGGGCTAGTTATAGTTCACCCAGTACTTTGCTGTTTGCAGTAGCTAATAATAAAATGAATGATAGTGTGCTAAAGTTTGTGTATAACTAAGAATAAAATTAAATTTCTTTACATGAACAATTTAAAGCATATGCGTATAAAAAGGGTGGGCACAGTTGGTTAATCGACCCTATCGGCTAAATTTTTTTAGTTAATCGGATAATTAAATCGGTTTGGTTAACCAATATTTGATTAATTTCGATCTGGTTATACGACCGAATCGGTTAATCTTAACCGTGGTAAACTGCTTAATCGGTCAGCGGTTAACCATTCTACTTAAGTGATTAACCATTCAGACTGACATAGTATATATTTGTACAACAAACTGCAGTAAGCTAGTAATCGTCAAACTCTGACAATTTCTTACATGGATATTCTGAACCTGTAAGTGTTACGGCATGCGCTTCACACGTGATGATAAAATTTGAACTTTTTTTATTTAAACTGCAACATCTGTTCTTTTGTTAGTTTAAAATTTTATTTCTATTATTATTTAGCATCTAATTTCATGGCCGATAACAGGCTTGAGACATAAATACACATTGTTGAAATAAATACACATTTCCTTCAGTTAAACTGTTAAAGAAGAGAAGATATAGTGCCTTTTTAATCAATTTTGTATCAATGTATTAGACCAGCCGCACTTGGATTTCTACTGACATACAATACTATCTAATCAAGTTTGATATAAGAGCGGCGAAAGCAAAGACATCATACGCTTTTATCAAGAATATTACTAATATGAATTCCTATGTCAAGTACAAGTGTAGACAAAGGGTAAGCCTTTTGTAATTACCTTGCATTACAAACATAAGCTGACTTGGTGATTACTTTACATTGCAATTAAGTAAATTTTGTTTTATATAATGAAAACTTAAGCTTGAATGCACAGACACATATGTATCAGTTTTTTTATGTGTACTAACTGGGAAAACTCCATATATGTTTTTATAATGACCGGATAAGTAATGATTGCTCATCTACAATATTATTCTCTAGACTGTAAATTGCACTGCAATTGCTAAAGCTGATTGATCTAAATGCAGGTCGACTGATATGTGATGGTGTGAGAAGTATAGTAGTCTAAGAAGCCATGCAACTATCAGACTGGAATCATCTGTCGGTAAATGTTTCTAGTTATTCAAAAAGTTTTTGAAAACATGTGTTTATGGTTAAACCATCAGTATTTAAGCATGTTAATTTATTTGGAGTTAGACTAAATATGAAGATAAACCTCATTTTCATGCAATTTTAGCTTATTGTAACATTTAAAATAAAAAGATTATTAAATGAGAAATCTGATACTTAACAGGACATAAAGTAATCAAAACAATCAATGTGCTACTAATAACTAAATAATAAAAATATATGTTATATATTAAAAAATGATAAAACTTTTCTTTACATTGATTAACACTGCATTTGTTACTAAATGGTGCATTAAAAGTATTAAAGCATTTAATTGGTGAAAACTCGGTTCTTAGATAACCAATTTTTAGAGTGATCTTTATTTTTGAGAGAATATGAAGTGACAGTGAATCTATATTAAGATTGATTTGCAATCTATTTGTACTGGATATTCTTTCAACAAAAGAATTTATTTGGCTCATGTTTTTATAAATTGCATTGCCTAAAATATCATTGACACAACAATTCTTTTGATGCTTACAGCCATACTGTATGGATGATGCAGTGTATGTGATTATAGATGAGATAAACAGGCTAGGTTATGGTATTGAGTTTCAGATAAGGATGTTAATCATGCTATACACTATGTTGTAGCCTATCACTATATATGTTTTATGCGCTTTTGTCATTTCTTGCTGTGTTATAAGTTCTTTATCATTGTGGCCGTTTGCGATAAGCTATGCCAATTATATTACTATTAAATTGATACAACCTTTTATAACCATTCATATGATAACATACTTCTCTACAGAGAATCCTCTTGTATTTTTCACTCAATATATTTCCCATCATTGATATTGTTTCATAATGAGAATTGAAGGTTTAAATTCCTCAAATACTAGTGTTGACAGAATACAGTTTATAACAGATGGTTTAATTTTTCTTAATAAGCCTTTAATTTATAACTGTATATAATGCGTAGTTGCTGGATGAAATGAGTTTTCAATGCATGAAACACTAATTAGTGTTCAATCTAAGCATAGTATCGTATTTAACATTTTAAGATGCTTTTAGATATCAAATGTAAACGTTAAAAGTCAAAACTTTCATATAACTTGGTATCTCATATTTATTAAAATCCGATATATGCATTAATTGTCCTATTAATATCCATTCTTTCTCAAATATTTGGAATGGTCTGAAACTGGAAATGGTCTGAACTTTCAGTTATCATATCAGTTATTTTATTAGTTCCTAATATATCATAACTTATTAGGGGATGCTAATAGACATTGGATTTATTCGAAAAGAGAAACTTAGCAAAACACCATTTTTGAAATGGTTTGAACTCAACTTAGAAAAACATTAAATTATTTAATGCATTAGAATTATGTCTTCCTAAAAGGAAATGCAAACATGGTAATTTTCAATTAATTATTTTAAAGAGGATGGGCGTTGCATTCTGGATTGCATGATATTATATTTTTCATTATTACTGAAATAGATACAAAGTACGGTAAATATCCATTTTTGTGCATCTCTTTCTTTTAGTCATATTATTTATTCTCTCAAACAATAAATCTTCATATATAAACATAAAGATGGATGATGTATGGAAATTTACATTGAAACACGCTTTGTTCCAATGAATTAAAATATCTCTTAAATCCCAATTCAGTCTGTAAAATCTAAAGTTCTCTTTTAATAATACATATAACATTCAACTAACAAACTAGGAATTTACATAAATCATATTATTGAATTACTTTATAATCGTTAAGGACTACTTTTGCCCTTACTTTCAATGTTAGGTATTGATTTTTGTTTTCCTTATTCCATAATGTATCTTGAGTACCCTCTGCTATATTAACTTGGTCTAATGGCTCCATCAATGTGAGATAATATATAATCCCTAAAGCTTTTAGACTTTTGTTAAAATCAAGAGCCCAACCTCCACCATTTTATCATACAAGTCAGCAACATAAGCTATTTGATTCAATGAGATTGTAAGAAGGTTAGGAAATTCAGTTTTTAAAGGAAGGCACAATAGCCAAGGCTGTGACTAATATTGAATTTTTTTTACTATAATTTACTTCCACCTTTAAACCCAAAAGAAACATGGTCATGAGATGATAGTTTCCAAGAAATTAGATATCTGACAAGTAAATTAAGACTCAAAAGAAATTTGACCCTTTTTTAATCACAAATTATATTGACTATTTAATCACTAATGCGGTACTGATATGTGCATTTTCCCCCCTGTCAGTATATGTAATACTCCGGCATTTTTAATGTTGTTCATTTCTGAAATTATTGACAGCTTGTTCTCCTACTTGTCTCTCATTTACTTATTCAGAGAAGCCCATCCATCTTCCTGTTGTTGTTTGTTTTAATGGCTGTAAGCAGGTAAGAATACTGTTTCTAGGAGAACTGTCTTTTACTACACAGTACATATCAACACTTGCTTAATATCTAAATTGTTGCTAATATCTTTGTTCTTTAACTAGACCCAGCGGAATATTCATTTGAAGACCATAACTTATTGAGAAGTATAAAATCTCCTCATGCATTTGGCCAACATCGAAAAAGTAATGCTGCTTGCTTCTCAGTTAAAAGTGCCAGAAGATAACAAAACGTTTTTTCCATGTTGCTTATAAAACTCTCCGTGTGTAGCTCTTATTCCTGTGAAATCAATGGTTTCGATTATGCTACTGAGGTTACGCACTTGAACTAAATATTGCATTTATTGTTCCTGCTATTCTAATATTGTTTTTTGCTTTTTGTGAAAAAGAGAATTTTATTTTCGTCACATTTTTGAATGTTCTTTGCTGTATGATTACTGATTATCAAGTATACCGGGATTATCAAGTATACAAGCATGGCTGAGGTGTAGATTAATTCTTCTGCAACAACCACACTTGATCACATATATTTTTCAAAGACATAGTGTAATTATTTATATTATCTAATAAGGTCACCAATCCTATCTCAAATTTCCAGCAATGTAGTACTCTTGATTTTAACTTCATGGAAACAGTGCAAAAAGATGTAAATCAAAGCATGATGGGTATTCTAATCGATTGGCTAGTTAAGGTATGAAAATCCTGCAGTTTGTTACATGCCCTTTCTGTTCCAACATTCTAGTACTATATCTCAGAACTGTCAATAAAAATCACCTCAGATTTGCGTTTATACTAAATATCCTAACATGTGTTGAAGTTTATGCTTAACATCCTAATCTGTGTTAATGTTCCTTTCATTTACAATTTGACAGACCGATGTTGTATTTTACGTGCTTACTGAGAAGGTGAGCCTGTTTATTGAAGGACTAAAAAAGTTTGGAGTAATTGTGAGGCAAATCAGATTGAAAAAGTTCAGAACAACATATCAGGTTTTTATTGTTTTTCCCTTATAATGTTTTTTGAAGTATCGTACTCATTCATGTGTACACACATTAATTTATAAGACCTAATAATATATAAGATGTTCAGTGCAACCAATATGTATTATTTGCATGTTATATATGTTTTATAGGTTAAATGCTAAATGGTTTATGAAGCTAGGGATGATTGGTTTAATAACTGTATTTTATGGTTCAAGAGGGAAGGGCCCAGCTACTAAATCGTTTACAGGAATCATATACCTAAGGTAATGGTCCCATCAGCTTATTTTGTTTAGTAGTGTAAATTGCATTGCGGAAGAAGTATAAAGAATAATGAATGTGATTCCAGAAAGTGCTAGGTCCAACAAGTATTCGACTGATATTTTACATTCTGACTTTGGTCAACTGATCTCCAGGATGATTTATAATATTATTTTTGTTTGTTCATCTTCATCTCAAATTAGAGGCAAACTGTCAAGTCTTTACTCTAAATTAGAGGCAAGTTGATATGAATCATCTTTAGAACTGGTACAAAAAACTTACTATTGCCACTCTTATCATTTGCGAAGGCCAGGTGCTTGTACTTTTCAAACAAGCAGCAGTTATACAGCGGTGCAGTTCACCACGATGGTGGTGCGGATGCACCACAGAATGGTGATGCTGCACCACTGCAGATGCACCATGTGCAACTGCAGTGGTGCGGCAGCACCACTCTGTGGTGCATGTACACCACTGTAGTAGTGCAGATGCACCACATAGTGGTGCTGCTGTACAACTGCAGTGGTGCTATCCATGGCACCAAATCTGTGCACTACACACCAATGTACGTTTTTAACAAAGTTTTGGCCAAAGCATGTTTCAAAGAAATATCGGACAAGTAGACCTGCTTCTTTATATAAGCACATGTGTCTTTAGATAGTTCAAAGGAGCTTTGTTTAAGTTGGAATCTGATTTATTTGATAAAAATAATCAGCATGGCTGAGAGTCAACAAAAATATATATGATAAAAACATGTTTTTTCATTTATCTTACACAATATTACTAGGAAAACAACTAGTGTTGCATAAAAGAAAAAAATGCACAATATTTGCGATGTGATTTTATTATTTGGCAAGAGTGTTTTTATAAATGCTGGTGTAGGTTTCAGAGAGAATTTATAATTATGCCAAATGCTTTGTTCATCATATTGATCGTATTGCATTTCTATTCTTTTGAAATTGGTAAAAACAATTTATTTGTGTCTAAATGTATGAACTAGGTTACTCTTTACATCAATCGTTGATGTTGCCTGATTATATTTGCAGATGATATATTCGTTTCTCGACCGGCTAATCAGCCTAGATCTTCCAAGTGCTGCAGATTGAGGAAGTGTAGAAGGCATATCATTTTGATGGGTTAGGCAAATACAAAATCTAATTTTCTAGTTTCACATTTTGTCTAATATTTGGTGAAAATTGATACTATGGCTTTATCTAATTTTATATGAAGGGGGCTTAAAATATCATTTTTGTTTATGAACATATGTGAGCTTTGCTTATGGATTGTGTTATTTAATGTGAACGATAAGTAATTTTGCTTTTATATGATAGTTCTTTGTTTGAGTTGTATATGCTGTATATTATCTTGTAGAAATATAATAAAATGTAGTTTGTATCAATGAACTGTGTGCAAATATAGCAATGTTACAGCATAATATTCCTACGGTAAAATTAATAACAGTGTTAGAAAACTGCTGATGAAAATCATAGTTATAGTTTTTGACAGGGTGTAATGAACGCAGTGATAAAAGAATTGACAACGTTTCTAGTTGGCTATTGGAAGATCAAAGTATAAATGAAAATACTTTACAAAGCGGATACTAAACGCTGTCTTATTTTAATACAACAGGTAAAAAAAAGCTGTAGATAGATTGTTAACAGCAAATAAAAAACGCTGTAAAATCAAAATTTTAACAGCGTTTATTTCTCGCTGTTAGAAATATTAGACCTACGACTGCATGTCGTTATACAGCGTTTGTTACAACGCTGTTATAACATTTTACAGCGGCTTTGAAACGCTGTCAAAAGCAGATTTTGTTGTAGTGGTAACAACCCGGAAAATCAAAACCAATTTAAAATTTTTATTTTGACAATTTTAATGAATTTTGAATATTTAAGATGAATTACTTTAAATAATAATGACTAAAGTTTTATTTTGAATGGAATTAGAATGTATATATTTATTTGAATCGAAACTAGAATATAAATATTTATTTTAATTATAAAAGAAATTGAAATGGCGCGGTAGTTTGAAAATTCGATTTCAAACTTCAAATGAACGTACGGGATTCAAAATAAACCGGATTTTAGTGAAACTAAAAATATTAGAACTTGTTTGAAGATATCTTTCCAACGAATATGAAAAATTGAAATTTCATAACAGGAATAAAAGTTATGTCCAGTTGAAAATTCAGAATAGTCGCTATGAAAATATAGCCCTTAAAAATAGCGATTTTGCAACTGACCTCTGTTTTCGACGAAACCACTTTTGTTGGATCTGGAATGTCAAATTATTTCTAGATTCCAAAATTCATAATTTTTGGGATTAATATGTGAGCGTGGCATAAGAAAACGTGTTTGAATAATTTCAGTCAATTTGGATCGACCAGAAAATGGTCATTTTTCAAACGGTCTCCAAATTTGATGAAATTAGTTTTGTTAGGACCGGATCATCAAAACATAGCTAGAATTATCTTCCGGGAATTTTTGGGGTTCGTATGTGGCCCCAGTAATTTGAAATGTGTGTTCAAATTCAATATATAGATATATATTTTGATTTTGACGGAAACTGATCGTAACTGCCGAATTGGCTAACAAAACATATCCCATTATGTTCGGAATGGGGGTAATTAGTTAGGGACGACGGTCGGTAGGCTTGATTTCGAGTTCGAATTAAAATCCGACTTTTTCGATAAAATATAATGATGATATAATATAATATAAAAATAAACGCTCTAAACCTAATTCCCGCATAACACCCCCCGGTAACCTTTTCTTCCCAAATTAGAGAGCCTCGAAAAAAAAGGACTACGCGCCCCGCTACCCACCGCGCCAACGCGCGCCACCACCCCCCTCCGGTGATCGGCGATGCCAGTCTTCCCCCTCCTCCCTTTGAACGGCGCCAGTCCTCTCTCTCTTCCCTCCCTCTCCTATTTAATCCGCGATCCACTCCCCCAAAAAAAACCTCCACCGTCGGAGAACGGCCAGGCTGCCGCCACCTCCTCCAAAGCCGACGATGAACCCCCCCTCTTCGATAAGCAACAGTGAGCTTCTTTATTTATTTATTATTATTTAATTTTCTTTTTATGAAATTAATTTAGTAACTATTCATTGTTTTAAAATAGTGATATTTAATTTATAAAAAACTGTGATTTTTAATTTATAAAAGAAGTGATTTTTAATTTATAAAGAAGTGATTTTTATATGTAGAAAGGGAAAATAAAAATATGATTTTTATATTATAGAGATAATAAAAATATGATTTTTATATTATAGAGATAATAAAAATATGATTTTTCTATTATAGAGATAATAAAAATATGATTTCTATATGAAGAGATATGAAATAAAAATATGATTTTTGTTGTATGAACGATGAAATAAAAATATTATCTTTATAATAAAAACATCGTGTTAAAGATGTGATTTTTGCGCATATGGTTTCGAAGTAAAATATAGTTTTCAGCTAAGTAAAAATATAATTTTTAGAATTGAAATAAAAATGTGATTTTTACTATGAACAGCGTGAAGAAGATTGCGTTGGAAATTTCAGTCGAGTCAGCACTGTTCCGAAATTCAGAAACAAAATGGAGGAGTGGATCCCAAAGGTGAGAACTCCTCACTATAATTTTCTTTATACAGTTATTTATCTTATAACTGCATATATGAACTACTCCTCATCATCCACAGACCATTGACGACTTGTTTGCTTGTTCAGTTTGGTTGATTAGATTATTTGGTTGCATTTGGTTTGGGAAATGAATTGAATTGGTAGAATTTGGTATGTATATGGCGCGAGCCATTAGTAGGTGAGGGATAAGGCTAGACCTTATCCCGGTTCTAGTATCGCGCCGTTATGCTGCCAAAATTTTCTAAAATATGTTAGAACAATAAAAATATCATTTTTATTGTGTAAATGAACCGAACAAATATTTTATTGTTAAAAATATAATTTTTAACGCGAATATGAATAAAATAAATATTCATTTACACATCAGACGATTTGTTTATGTACACCCATTTGACGGATATGGATTGGGACGATAAAATTTTACACATCGCCCAACTGCACAAATAATATTCAGTATTTGTTGGTTGAAACCCCACATGGATGTTGGGATGATATTTGACGTACACTAATCCCAATTGTTAGTTGCATGTCGATCGATTGGTTGACATGCTATTGTAAGTGTTAAATATTTATATTTAATGCTTATACAGTGTAGAACGCACTTTGGCTGATGGATGATTATTTATCGTTGTTGTAGTATACATGTGTTGTATGAAATCCATATAATAACATTATATGGTAATTGACTGTGTTTGATTCCAGTTCAGAAAGAATGAATATTTTAAAATAACGAATATTTTAAAATAATATTCAGTAAAAGATCAAACTATGATATTTATGTCCGATTTGGGATGGACGCGAATACATTTAAATATATTTAGCCGTGTTGATTAGATTAACGCCATTTTGACGTGAACGATATTCATATCGATTTTATTCATTTCTATAATGAATATCGAAAAGGAATTGATTTCAAAATCTAATATTTTGAAAACATTATCATTTATAGATTAATGATATGGAATATTCAATTTTGATTTGAAATTGAATATGAAGTTGAAATCGTTTTTAAAACGAATTTAAAGTGATTTATAAAATACGTTTTAAAGGGAAATCAACGAAATATATATTATATATATAATATAATGGTCTGAATGGAATGCTCCGCGCTGCGGCAGTTCGCGAATTTCGACCATTGACTTCGAATGGACATTAAGGGAGATCTGACCGTCGGATTCTCCTAAACCGGAACCGTTGGGTTTGTATCGAAAAGGGATTTCTAACGAATATTAGAGATTTGAAATCTAACGGTTGGATATGGAATTATGTCCAACTCAAATTTGGAAAAGGTCGTTGTAAGTGCAGTTCGATGACCGTTTATGGAAATCGACTGTGCGGGCCTTGATAAAATTATTTAAAATATCAATAATTATTGTAAATTCATAAGAAATGATTTGGAAAGAATTGGGATGAAAAATTCCATATTTGAAAAGATAAAAAAATATTTTTATCAAAATGAACTAGTTATTAACTAGATTTGAAATCCAATAATTTTTAAATAAAATAAATTGGATTTGGAATGGTTTTAAAAATAACCAGGATTTCCAATATATAAATTGGAATGGATTTGAATCGAAATTGTCTTCGGAATATTTAGATGTTGGATTTCGTGATTATACAGATATTGTTATGGAAATTTGAAAGATATATTTATATCGTTATTTCCAATACGATATTTGTTGGTGGTAGAATTTGATATTGAATATATGTCGATACATTTTCTATTCAAAGTCTCGTATTTAATATCAAATAGGATTTTGGGTTTGTCATGAATGGTGTCTTCAGTAACACTGTTCTTGAACCCCATGTGAAGAGAATAAATCTTTTAATTAAGATTGTTAGAGTTTCCAGTTATATTTAATAATTGGAATAAAATGGAATGTGAATTGGGTTTATCGTGAACTGTGTTTTAGCGACATTCGCTCTTTAACCCGATTTACAGTGAAATGTGATTTGGAATTTATAAATCTTTTGTTAAGATTTAAAGGAGATTTTCCAAAGTAAAGTTTTCCAATTTAACATATTAAATTGGAATTGAATGGGATTCGAATTGGTAATAATCGAAGTGAGCTTCTGTAGAGGAAGGCTGTTAATATATATGGAATTTAAAAGGCCTTGCCGTTATTCCATTTATATTATCGGTTGGATATGGGAATTCATATCGATTATATATATTGATCTGTATTCCGTGAAGTTTCCATTGTCAGTGGAATGTGATTTTGGGTTTATCGTGAGCTGTGTTTTAAATGACATTAGTTCTTTAACCCAGTTAAAGATAAGATTAATTTCTTAAATTTGAAAAATCATTAAGTAATGATTGTTGGAAATTAAAACTGAATTAGAGTTTTAATGAATCTTTAAAAAGATTGAAAGGTGAATTTGATAACTAAAATTATCTTCAAGAAATGATCGGGAATGGAGTATCACCGGTTTTGCTCCAAGTGATAGTTAAATCTTTAATTAGATTTGAACGTGAAATGGTAATTAATTTTACCGATAACACCGTGGTGTTAGATATGAAGTATTACCAGTTTTACTTCATGGGATGAATAGGTTGGGGTTGAGAAATTTAACAAATGATTACTTCGGTAAGGTTCGCTAATCCCGACTAGTTTGGATAAAGCATAATTTGGTTTGAATTGAAATCCAAAAGAGGATTAAAGAATAAATTTAAAGAATTTATCTTTGATAAAATTAATGGGAACCTTTCCCAAAGTATAAGAATATTTGAATAAAGGAATATTCTGGATTGGAATGAGGCGTATGTTGCGTTTTTATAGCACTTATTTATTATATACGCGAGTTATTCAGAAAGACCGGGTTTATCCTATTCTGAATAACTGATTCGACAATAAGTCGATGATGAAGACGGTGGTTGAAGACCAGAGGTCTTCACATCGTTTGGATGATTACTGATGTCTTGATTGGGCTGTACACCCAAGACAAGGTAATAAGTGGTGATCGTCCAGACGTATTTGGAGATCGACCGGATATGCGAGGGCCTCTCTCCTGTATTGGACATACGGGACGAGGAATAAGGTGCCTCCGATTTCGTTCAGACCTAGAACGAACTTGTAAATGGATGTGTGTCTGAAATCGGATTTCATTCTATGTGATTGATAGACATCGGTTGCATAGCGTGAATTGCCTGTGTGGCATGCTGAGATGCAAATGATCAAGGATTCTGTTACAAAGCAGAGTCTTGTGGTTGATGATCAAAGCACGGCTTTAATATAGCATAGCTTTATGTAGCGTTAATTCGCGAGCCTCACACCCCGGTGTGAACCAGAAACAGGAGAGGACCTCAAGGAGGGCATGCGTTTCCTTCTAGCTAGGAGTGGTGTCAGCTTTTTGCAAGCTCTAACGTTTTACTTATGTGGATGATGGATATCGAGGCGCCTCGGTTATTTCAGTCTCTGCGGAGCCGATGGATGGTCTTTATACAGACCAGATTTACGCCCTATAGGGCGCGAAAACGTAGTGTCCAGGCATTTTAATCCACATCGAGTGGACCGGCCCTGATGATCCAAAGGCTTGACAGAGTACTTGCCTGAGGCTCGGGCTAGACAGTCTCGAAGCGGTAAGGACGATCCCTTGCCTTGGTTCATAGATGGAAATCCAACTTCCAATACGTGACTTTGCGGTTTTGATTGTAGAGCCTAGTATGGCGACATAGTGGGATGGGGCACTATGCCGTCTATGATTGATACATTTATATTTGAAGTTGTTTTCATACAGTTTACACTATAATAGTATCAAAATGATTTGTTTTAAACGTATCAAGCATGTTTGGCTATTATAAGGTAAAACTCTATCCTTCGGCTTGCGTTGCATTATGTGATGGGACCTGAGTCTTATAATAGTTTCATTGTTCTTTATTTAGCATTGCGCTGTTTGTTTTTATGCACTGGTATTCTTGGGAGGAAACCCGTTCCGTGTTATACGGCGTGGTCCCTTGATTTACCTTACTTTAAAACCAAGATAATAACTGTTTTAGTTCTCACACCAGTCACATGACTGACCTGGAGTTTATTGTTTTAACCTAGACTCTGGGTGCCCCTATTTTCCACACGGGCAGCTAGTAGTTTTGGTTTTGCAGATTTATATTCACAGGATCCTAGTTTACAGCTGGAATGATATTCAGAAAACTCTGTATCCCTTTATCTCTTTCAGTTGTGTTTTGTATTATTTTCCGCTGCATTGTAAATTGTAAATCTCTGATATTTTTGTTCTGTATATTATTCATGTACACTCTGGAATATTCTTGTATTCTGGTGAAATTGTTGTAATAAGCAATGAAATGTTCTTCTGTTTGTGTTCGAATTTGTCATGTTCTCAAAGCAATCCAGGCTTTCCTTCACGGGGAAGTTCGGGTCGTTTCAGTGTGAAGCCAGCCTATTCAGAACTCTCCAAGTGGTACGTCCATATATCGTATCTACTTGTGCCATTATGTATTGTACTATTAAAATTCCGCATGTTAGGGTAGGATATTGATTGCATGGGTTGTTGGATGCTAGATTGGGATCAATATAGATAGGTTAGTTGTGGACGGTAGTCATGTGGGATGCAACATTAACATGTGGTTGTTTAGGGTTCCAACGACGTAACTCCTAAAGAAAAGAGAATGTAACGACCTGTATTCTACATTTCGGCGGATTATAAAATAATTTTATTTAATTCATGAATGTTTGTATCATTCAAATATTTTGATATATGGTTCATTAGGATACATTACATGTCTATGATTTTAGTCGAGTCTTTTTGTTACTACTTTCCCTTGTGAAATTAGTTTTGACCACAATTTTTGATAGAGTTTTAATTAGATGGTTTAACTGGTTTTATTACTTTGGGATAGTGGTTAGTCATTCCATAGAGTGGTAATATTAAGAAAATTGTTCAGCAGTTTAAGAAAAATTGCACTTTAAGCTCTAATTTCTACTGGATAGATTAAAGAAAAACTAATGGGCTGAGATTGGCAAGCCTAATAGACTAGTGACCTTTAATTTAATTATAAAAAGAGTTGTATGGGGGGGGGATCAAAAGATTTCTCCCTTATTCTCAAAATTAGGTTTCGACTATGATCTACTCTAGTTCATCCTAATTCTTTCAAAAACGTAATTTTTAATTTCATCGAATCATTTATATTCTACATGTTGAAGCTAAATCTATATCAAGGAAGATTAGATTGTTGGAGAATGGAGTTTTTATGACAACAACCTTATTTTAATATTAATTGATTATAAAATATATACTAACCTTTTTATCTAGAATATATATATATATATACATGCAGGATTTGTATACAGGAATTAATATTGAAGACTGTACAGTTTAAAGAGCTTTTAGGGATTCAGAATTCAAAGTAGATTCAAGACTCATGAGTAATCAAGATTTCAAGATAAATATAGTAATAAAGTCTAGTTTATGTAAGACTTTGAACAGCACTCCAGGTTCAAATTCAAATTCAAATTCTATTTTTCAATTTCTGATTTTCAAATTGTATTTTCGAATTCTATTTTTTATTTTTATTCTAATTAAGTTTTTCTATGTTACTTTTGATTTTAAACTCAAGTTTTTAAGTCTATAAGTTTTTTATATATTTATATAGTTATATACTTATATTTATATAGTTTTCCACTCTACAATTTTATAAATATGTTTGTATAGTTTATATTTATGATTTCATATGATTTCTTACTTTATAATACTTATGTATAACACTATGTTTATAACACCATATTTTAATTAAGGAATTTCCAGAATTATATATATATATCAAAACACTTGAAAAATACTCAAAATTCAAATTTATTTTATTATGTGCCCACATACATTTATGGACATGTCGACATATAACTGTCATATTTTTTATTTTAAATAGAAGTGTCTTTTCACTATTTGTAACATTCCAGAAGTGTTGTAACCTTTCAAATCTTATAAATAGGGGTTGATTTCGATTTTTTTCATCATTCTTCTTCTACATCTTCATCCCATTTCTTTACACCATTATTATTTCGTATATATATGATTTCTACACTTATACTCTACCGATTTCTATTCTAAATATATAAAACTTCTTCTCTTCTCACTCTCTACTCATTATTCTCCAAATCGAAGTGCTATTGAAGAGTTATAGGGCTGTTGTAATTGTTTGGGAAGTGTTTCGGAAAAGATGTGTTCCATGTATCCTTGAAATCAAGGAAAAGGAATCGGTTGTAACCTTGTAGCCGGAGAAATCAAGGGGAATATAATTGATCAAGGGTGTTTAGAATCAGTGGTAACCTTGTGGCCGTGAAATCAAGAGTGTTGTACTTGGATATTGATATAGCAATAAAACTCTACGTAATCCAGCGTTGCGTGGGGCTCGACGTAGGAGTAATCCAACTCAGTATAAAATCCGGTGTGTTCTTTTCTTTTCTACATTTTATTTTTGTTTATCTTTGTGTTTGTGTTTGATTTTGTGTCTATGATTATCTCTGTGGTGTGTGATTCATATAGTAGATCATATAAGTTTTAAATTTTGTTAAATTTCTCAAAAACACTATTCACCCTCTCTTGTGTTAGTTTTGCCTTAACGATCCATTCTACAATCCTTAACAATTGGTATCAAAGCAAGGTTTTTAAAAAAGTTCATAATCTGAATTTTGAAAATATTAAATGGAATATTTTGAACACTAGTATAATATATACATTGCATTAGTATTAGATGAGTCTGCATTCAATTTTATTGAGAAAAAAAAATCAAGTTATCATGATATGATTTCTTGAAAGGTTTAAATGCATATATCACAGAATCATTATGATGTTATTATTTCAAATTACAATAAGTTATTTTGAGAAGTTACTTGACTCATTGAAAAGGTAAGTTCTTTTGTAGGATATTTTTTTTATATTTAATGACTGTTGGCCAAAAGACACCACGATGATCATTCATCAATCAAGAAAAAGAATAGTTTATGAAGGGATATGACATCTGGGCTTATAGTAGTTGAGGTGTCCATTCATTCAAAATTCAAATTCAAAATTTTAACGCCAAGTTAATCAAGCCATATAAAAAGGATGTGTCCTTATTCAGATGATTCAGATTCATCATCAGGCGATGAAGAGCCAGAAACCGAAAATTCAAATATGTGTTTCACAGCAATTCAGAATTCAGAAAATATCGTAGAAATGGATCTAAAAACTGGGTACGCCTTAATTAATTTTTTTGGTTGAATGGATGCTTTGATTGTTTGCTTTGTTTTGAATTTGAAAATTATACCTTAAAATTCAAACTTGAAATTTAAAATTCAAATTTGAAATTTGAAACTCAAAATAATAATTAATGAAATAAAGTTGGGATGTTTGTAAGTATTAATATTATTTCAGGAATTAGTTAATTCTGAAATATAAACCGATAATTTAAAATCAAAAGTCACCAAATCCAATTGTCCTTTGAAATGAACACATATGTCGACATACATTTGTCTATATATCGACATATCAGCTTGTAATTTGAAATTCTAATTTTGAATTTGAAAGGTTTAAACTTTCAAACTTCCCTCCAAATTTTCACCAACTCCCAAGGTCTAAAAAAGTGTCATTGATTTCTAAAAAGTTGTGCCAATTCAATTCATATCCATTCAATTTCTATATAGACATCTATTCTCTCTACTTTTATTCACAATTCAAACTATATTCTTCATATCTATACTCTTCAAAACAATCACTCCAATGGCTTCCTCAACTTCATCTCAGAAATTGAAGTTAACCAAAACCATCAAAGGTTATCTTCATATTGATAGAGAAGCTATCAAAACCTATGTTAACTATTTAGCAAATGCTAATGTTAATACAGGTGCTTTCGTCGTCTTTGGAGAATTTCCTTCCTACGATCTTATTTCTCTCTTCAGCCACAATGAAGTCTTGAGTCTAATTGACTCTCAGGATAATGACGAAGTGTGTTATCCTAAGCTTGTCAAGATGTTCTATGCGAATCTTAATCGCGGATTTTTCGAAGGCAATGAAGACCAAATTTAGAGTAGCGTCAAACGCATGAAAATTGTTCTAGATGCCAAAATCATGGGCAATATCTTAAATTTTAGAAGAATAGGCTCTGATTTTTCGCATTGCTAAATTAATGAAACCGATTTAGAGACTTATTACAACATATTCGAATGTGATACTAACACGGAATTCAAAAATCGCTTTTTTCGTCCGAAAACAAGAATGGTATATTGTAACAGCCCGCATTCTACGCGTCAGAGGATCGTAGAATATTTATTTCATCAACATAGAAGGTCGTATGGTCATGTAACTTTGGGGGACGACTATTAGGGTCATTTCCCATGTTCATGATTTTTGCCAATTTTTAAATGACCATTTTGCCCCTAGCTGATCTTGTTTCGTCCATAACTTTTGACTGGTAAGGAATTTTGACCTGAAACCACTTCCATTCAATGTGGATGATGGTTTACAATTCCGTAGAGTGGTCACATTAGCCAAACGGACTTACCGTTTAGGAGATATGGCTGAATTAAAGTTCAGAAGGTGAAAAACAACATTAGCGGGCTTAACTGGGGGATTAACAGCTAGGCCCATTGGAAGATTTCGGGATTAGAGGTATTTAAGGGCCGTTAGGGTTAGGGAATTCGGTTTTTAGTCATTTTTCCAGCCGCCACTTACCTCTCTTCAACTTAGTAATGGCCTCCACTTTCTAAAAACACCCCAAATCACCTTTCTAATCACTAACTAAGAAGATCTACACCAAATTGAAGCGGATTAGCATAGAAAGTGGAATATAGCTGCTGGAACACATAAAGATTGGATCCATAACAGTAGAGTTTCAGATCTGAGTTTTTATTTGTGGCAAAGGTGAGTGATTTGCATAGTTCCTCACTAATTATGATTAATTAAGGGTAATTAGTGATAATTAGTGAAATTTTACATGTTAAAAATCTGGAAAAATATTGATAAATTTTGAAATATTGTTTTAGGCCTCTGTTAGAAAATTTGGTTAACTTGGTTAAGTTTTGCTAATCCTATCATTAGTTTTGCTTAAACATGCTTAGGGAAAATATGGGATTTTGGCTATGTTTGATCCATTTTAACATATCAAATTGTTGTTTTAGTGTTTATGGTCAACTCTATATGTTGCTACGACTGTATGGTATGCTTTGTGATTGATTAGAAAAGTTAGATTGGTCGAAAACGCCGTCATATGGCGTAAAACAGTCGTTGGAAAGTTGCAGGATACTGTGCAGGAACCGGATTGGATTGCCTTACCTGACCCCGATCCGCTCTCAAATGATGGCACCTTCGATCCGAACCGCTCGCTCTTACCAATCACGAACTGATGCTTGGGCCACGACCTGAAGTCCTCCGATCTGAACCGCCTTAAGGGGGAGTCCACGAGTCGATCCGAACAAATGAAGGAACCCGACCCGATCGTGACCACCCCCACGAGCTACTCCACCCTTCCACGAAACGCCTAAGAAAGCACGCCACGAGCTGATGCCTGAAGAGGAGGACTGACCTGAGGCGCCACAAGTGAAGGAGCCACGAACAGGTGCACTGACCCGACCCGACCAGAAGGCATGACCCGACCCAACCCGGAACATGCACACCCCCTCCCCCGTTATCTTTATACCCTATGCTAGTGTTACCTTAGAGTATTGTACGGTATGTTGTGCTGACTCTTTGGTTGCAGGTCCAGGTTCAGGTATGATTGGATTATACCTGTTATTGTGCTGTTTTGTTGCTTATCGCTCATGCCAGACTTTTGTCTGACTCAAAGTTTTATGTCTCTTCTTATTACTCTGGGTGCTCTTAAACAGGTAGACTAGAGACAAGTTTGGTGGTATGCACGAGTAGCAGTCCGGAGATGAGCAGGAGGCTTATACGTATCATTCCCATATATTCTCCCTGTGTCGCTGGTGGTCACTACTCTAGGCATTAGTAGTGTACTCTCTTAATTTGCTTTAGAGATAGTTTAAAGGTTGTAATAATGTTTTGGATCATAAGCTGTATTTTGGATTTCCGCTGCCATGTTAGACATGATTTAGTTTTCAGCTTATGTACTGTCTCGCCTGTTTTATATCAAGTTATGTTATTATCATATTTTATTCCATGCGCTGTAAGATATACTATAGGTTCTTTGATGGTTCATCATTTTAAATCCCTTTCTTTTCTTTTCTTTTGGCGATCGTTCCGTGCCGGTTGGACATCGGTACAACGCATTTCAGGAAAAAGTCGGCTGGTGCGGGATGGGCCGTCACATATATCTTCTTCTCCAACATACCATTACTCCTCGTTCAGGAAACTTTAATAATCCAAATCTCAAGCTCTAAAAATCTCTCTTTGCTATTATTGATGGCTATAACATCAATTGGGCCAATATGATCTTAGGAGAGTTCAAGCCCATAAAAACCTCATCAAGAGAGAACACTCTTTACTAAGGAATTTATCTCACCCGCATTTTCAAATATTTCGGAGTTGATCTTCATGAAGAAGAATTTGTGCCAAGAAAGGTGTTTGACTCCTCAAACATACATCTTATGTAAATTCCACTCACTTTCAAACCGTATGAGACATTCGAAGTCAAACAAGCTTGAATGCAACAAGAACAAGCACATATGGAAGTCGAAGAAGAAGAAGAAACTTCTTTAGAAAGTGTTGAGTGTCCAATCAATACTAGAACCATTTCCAGAGAGATGATTGTTCAAAACCAAGTGAAGATTGTCAATAATCAAAAGAAGCTCAAAAAGAATTTTTCCAAAATGACTAAGTTTATGGTCAAGATAGGAAGAAAGCTTGGAATCTCATCTTCCTCATCATCATCCGCTGAAAACTATTCTACCTAGTTTAATTTATCTTTATTATTTGCTTGTATTTGCTTTCAAATATCGTATTTAGTGTGTCTTAATTAGTTGGATGTATTTACTTTTTATGAAGTAATGAATGGAGCCTTATTTAAGTCAAAATCATCTTTTAGTTTCTGTAAAAACTCTAAGAATTAAATATAATATAAGATCAGAAGATTCAAAATTTGAAAAAAATTCAATAGATATGACGACATACATACTTGTATATGTCGACATATATCTACCAGATTTTCAAAAATTTTCAAAATTTAAAATTAAATAACTAACTCATGTCCATTCAAAATCCAACGAATTCTAGACCCTATTTAAGCCTATTTCTTCCAGAAAATTTCTTTATATCATTTCTCCTTCTCTTTTATTCATTTCTTAACAAAATGATGGAAAATCCAATTCATAACATAAGTGAAAATCTTGAAGATTCTTTGAATTCCTTCAAGAAATTTCTTTCCATAGTACTGCGTAATCAGCGCTATTTAGAGTTAATTTAGATGAGAATGGTTGAATATCAAGAGAAACATTTTGACGTAATTCATTGGTCAATATCTTCTCATTTCAGAGATGAAAACAACAATGAATCACTCAACAATGAAGAAGAATGGAAGGACATCAAGAAGAATCCAATAACTGGACAAGATGAATGGGTAGAAGTCCCAAAAAACCGTTTGATTGTTTGGTATGATTTGTTTGATTGGATTGTTTGAATTGAAATATATTAAACATATGTAAATTATTACTTGGTGTGGTGTGCTTGGATTGATTTGTATATATGACTTAAAACATATGTAATTATGATACTTGGATTGGTTTGTTTACTTAGCATTGATTATTGTAATCATAAATTTAGGGAAAGTATTTTATGATTATAGAATATATATATATATATATATATCGATTTAGGATTAAAAGGAGTACTTTACTATAGTATAGGAATAATTTAGATAGTTATAGGATTTAGGGGGGAGTATTTTTATAATTTCTTTTTGATAATGCCAAAACGGGGAGAAATTATAAAATATAACTTAGTTTATAGGATTCATATAGACAGAGGGAGTATTTGAAGGATCATCATCAACATGTATGAACATGAATGATATTTTATAAACTAAGGTTGTCATCATCAAAAAAGGGGGAGATTGTTAGAGAATGGAGTTTTGATGACAATAACCTTAATTCAATTTAGCTGATTATAAAATATATACTAACACCTTTATCTAGAATGTATATATACATGCAGGATTTGTATACAAGAATTAATACTGAAGACTGTACAGTTTAAAGAGCCTTTAGAGATTCAGAATTCAGAGTAGATTCAAGACTCACGAGTAATCAAGATTTCAAGAGTTCAAGATAAATATAGTAATAGAGTCTAGTTTATGTAAGACTCTGAATTGCACTTCAGGTTCAAATTCAAATCCAAACTCAAATTCTACTTTTCAATTTCTGATTTTCAAATTCTATTTTCAAATACTATTTTTAATTTTTATTCTAATTAAGTTTTTCTATTTTACTTTTGATTTTAAACTCAAGTTTTTAAGTCTATAAGTTTTATATATAGTTATATACTTTTATATACTTATATTTATATAGTTTATATTTATGATTTCATATGATTTCTTACTTTATAATACTTATTTATAACACTATGTGTTAATTCCAGAATTTCCAGAATTGTATATATATACATCAAAACACTTGAAAAATACTCAAAAATTCAAATTTATACTATGATATGTCGACATACATTTATGGACATGTCGACATATAACTGTCATATTTTTTATTTTGAAAGGAAGTGTCTTTTCATTATTTGTAACGTTCCAAAAGCGTTGCAATGTTTCAAATCTTATAAACAGGGGCTGATTTCGAATTTTTTCATCATTCTTCTTCTCTATCTTCATCCCCTTTCTTTACACCATTATTTCATGTTTTTATGATTTCTACACTTATACTCTGCCAATTTCTATTCTAAATATATAAAACTTCTTCCCTTCTAACTATCTACTCATTACTCTCTAAATCGAAGTGCTATTGAAGAGTTATAGGGTTGTTGTAATTGTTTGGGAAGTGTTTGGGAAAAGGTGTGTTCCTTGTAGCCCTAAAATCAAGGAAAAGGAATCGGTGGTAACCTTGTACCCAGGGAAATCAAGGAAAAGGAATCATGGTAACCTTGTAACCAGGGAAATCAAGGGGAATATACTTGATCAAGGGTGTTTGGAATCGGTGGTAACCTTGTGGCCGTGAAATCAAGGGTGTTGTACTTGGATATTGATATAGAAATAAAACTCTGCGCAATCCAGCGTTGCGTGGGACTGGACGTAGGAGTAATCCGAACCAATATAAAATTCAGTGTGTTCTTTCCTTTTCTGCATTTTATTTTTGTTTATCTTTGAGTTTATGTTTGATTTTGTGTCTGTGATTATCTCTATGGTGTGTGATTCATATAGTAAATCATATAAGTTTTAAATTTTGTTAAATTTCTCAAAAACACTATTCACTCCCCTCTAGTGTTAGTTCCGCCTTAACGGTCCATTCCACAATCCTTAACATAGATCTCATCATATCATCATATAATTGTGCATTCTCATTACTGTTCAAATTTGGTCTACATCCTATTGCATTGAATTCAAGGTTTTGGTAAGTGATAATGATCCCTCACATGACTATGCTATATTATATGTGTAATTATGTTTTTAAACATACTACATGTTAATTTAACCCTAAAACTAGATCATACATATTAATTTCAAATATAGAAACTACTAGGATAATCTAATTATGATATGTTCTATGCAATTTGTTATATCAAATAAGGATTAATGTGTAGTTAGTATTAAATTGTGTTAGTTCTATTATTATTATTATTTAATTTATGTTTATAAATGAATATTTGTTTGCATATAATTGGAATTGGATGCGACTGCTATTTGAATTTTGAATTGTATGCTATACTTGATTTATGCATTTATAATTGTTTGAATTAGGACTTATAATGAAGATTATGGCATATCGACAACACGGCTATTTAGATTTAGATGAACATTGGAAGATAGGATTTAGAGAATATAGAGAAGAGGCACAAATTTCAAAGCTAAAGTTAACTAAGTATAAGGAACAGTACTGGCCTATAGGGCATGGACCAACATTGATCCATGAGGATGAGTTTGATGAAGGCACAACTTCTATGGTGACTTGG
This sequence comes from Allium sativum, assembly GCA_030737875.1. Taxonomy (NCBI): domain Eukaryota; kingdom Viridiplantae; phylum Streptophyta; class Magnoliopsida; order Asparagales; family Amaryllidaceae; genus Allium; species Allium sativum. Next base: position 254,486,411 of record CM060920.1, read on the forward strand.
TGGGACCATGTTGAAGCTATGATGCAAGTTTGATGTTGATTGGATATGCCAAGCATGTGTTAATGGATGGGTCGACTACGGAGTGAATCGATAGTTAGATTGAGGCTTGAATGCATGCGACTTAACCAAGAGGTATACTTGGGAAGGCTGAGGGGACTCATGAAGTCACTTAGCCAAAATTGACTAAGTGTATGGAACTATGCCAGTCTATAAGGTACGAACTAGTACGAATCCATAAAGTTGCATCGGAGAGAAGTGTGATTCGTAGTGGAGAAAGGTGGCTTCGTCTGAAGAATGTTGGAACTTGTGGTTTGTCAATTGCTTCTACAAGGTGGAAGTTACAGTCCGACGAAGTTGTAACTCTTCGATTGTGAGCACAAACGAGGGTAGTCGAAGGAGGATGTCATAGGCAACTTGGGATGGGAGCGATGCTATAGGATAATGGATTGGTTTAAGTGGAACTCGACTTAAAGATGAAGTTGTGGATGGATCATGTCTTCGGGAGTGCAAAGGAATTATCAATAGCTTAAAATGTTCTAGGAGAGGACCTGAAGAAATGGTACAGTGAATACGCCTGTTAGGACCGACAGTGATGGTTGTATACCATGGATTGCTTGTGAATTAAATTAGTTGTCTTGGGAAGACAAATATACGTAGGACATATGGTAATTCGATTGGAACCGGGGTTTGCTAACAGCTCTTGGTATAAGCAAGGATGGTAATACGCGTTGTTGAAGTATACAAGGCTTTGGGAGCTGATAGCTAGGATATTGTTTGATTGATGCTATGGTCATTTTGGATGTTCACTTTCATTTCTTTGGGTAGGCTATCATGTTAAGATACTAAAGCAGAGATTGGAAATCATATTCTATGCAGTATCTATTTCTATTATTATTTGAGTACCATATCTTATTTAGTTATTATGTGTTGACTTTTTTGTTGTAAGGATAGGTCAAGTAAGACTTGACCTGCCTAGTTTCATATTTTATAGTATAGATGTTGATGGTCATTTATCGCTCATATCGAAGTGTTATCTGACTCAAAGTTTTATGTTTTCTCTTATTACCTCGAGATGCTCAACAACAATGTTGTTGAGTAGACTGAGTAGTAGGTTGTGTGACGAGAATGTAGGTCGAAGACGAACTGGAGACTGACGTATTGTTCCATATTAGCTATTTGTTATTGTTGTTTGATTGAGATACTCATAGCGACCTGTAGTGAGGTGATGATATATGTAGATATTTGAGGTACTTTTGTACTTGATTCAGAAATTTTATAAAGAAGCGATTTTTCTACTTTATCATGCTTTATTATTATTCTATTGTAAAAAAAATTATTATATATTATCTATGCACAGTGAGATATACACCATGTTTTGTTTAAGTTTATTCATCCATGGGGATAGTCCTACATTTTCCTAGCATGATTTACAGCGCATGTATCTTATAATTTGGTATAGGAGGCATGGGCATCATCACATTGTATTTGTATATGTGAATGTGTGTGTGTGAACATATATATATATATATATATATATCAAATTTATACTTCGAGGTAAGCTGAGCGTATCGTATGCATACATGAAGTAGAAATGACAAAACTATTATTGATATAAGTAACATCTAAGGGAAAACAATATGTATAAATTAGTATTATAAATAACACATGCAATTTGCTAGTCATTGGAACGTTGTTCTAACCCCTTTTTATTACAACCTACATGATAGATTTAGATGGATATAAGAAAAAAAACATTGAGAGGATATGTTTCCGCATGCATGTTATGTGTTGAAAAGGGTATTGGATACCTAAGCGTTGGCCTCGCATAATGTGTGTGTGTATGGTAAATGTTACGCTACACCTCCTAGACTACATCTTTTATCACTCCCTGAATTCCAACCACTCATTCCGATTTTACTATTCATTCTTTCTCTTTCCGATTGAATTAAATAATATAGCGTAGTGGAAGGGGAGAAATAATGAATATTAAAATTGGAAGGAGTGGTTGGAATTCGGGGGAGATAAAGGTGTAGCCTAAGAGGTGTAGTGGAATATTTCCATATACACACACACACACACACACACACACACACACACACACATATATATATATATATATATATATATAATATGTCTATGTGTATTGTTATTCTTTATTATTCCATTTCGCGTTCTTATCGACTTATTTATTTTAGGTTACAAACAACAACTATCTATATCTGAGAGGACTTGGATGTTTAGTTTAGAAAAAGTTCATATCCTCTAAGGTATAGTTTGTCATAGTGCTATTTCAAATAGGCTGAGTCTGTAAGAATATGAAACTTTTGTGGAAAGATGAATAAAGGATAATGAAGTTGAATTAAGCAACCTATTTTCCAATAAAAAGTTGTGTAATTCCCCTGTATAATGTTCATGTCGGGTATAACACTAGTATTTATGTTTTGTTTATGTCTCACCTTTATAAGGCACATTTTGACTCAAAGAATATGCCAAAAAAATGAGTAAAGAATATTTTCTCAATTTTGAGCAATGAAACCCATTTAGTTGTCATATTATTAAAGCGGTTAACAAACATTGAATTCATTCTACTGTTGAATATAATCTCAAACATTTTAGTGCATCTTAAGGTTTCATCTTCGGATTTCAAAGTGGTAGACCTTACAATTTTTTTTTAATGTACAATAACATGAATACTTAAGGGAAATAGGGAAGACCCGAACTATAGCTAAATAGACATTTGAAATTAATATCTAAAATTGAATGCTTTAACTCATAATTAAAGGGTTCAATTATTTGAATTTTAGATGATATTGTGATCAAACGGTTGAATCAACTAACCGACTTATTGAAAAGATGATTAATTAATAGACGTCTGAATCATAAATTTGGAAGTTGGAATCTTGGTTCAGGCATCTAGATGAATATGTCAAACATTTAAATTGTCATGTTGAGATCAATCGAACTTGGACCACATAAGGCCAAAATTGATGGAAGAAATCACTTTATGTCGAATGAATGACAATGTGTGATGTTGTAAGTAATCTTGTACAGATTGGTATTCAAAATTGGCAAGTTTTGTGACTAGTATATTGATGGGATTACTGTTATGAATATGATAATAATGCTTTAGTTTTTTACTCTATGTTGTTAAGTCTTCTCACATAAGAGAGATTGAAAAAGATGGAGATGTCCGTCCTTCGTTGTAGTGATTGCTATTTAAATCTTGGTTTCCGTTGGCTGGTTATAGTAAGGAATGTGAGACGACCCTGACTTCCCTGACCCTGAAGAGACGAAGGAGCCCGGATTACTTTGAGAACACGAAACATCAGAACATAAAACAATAAAACATTTCATTGCTATTACAACAATTTCATCAGAGTACAAGAATATATCAGAGAATAAATTACACAGCAACGGAAATTTAAAATGTATAAATACAATGTACAGCGGAAATATATCAACTAGCACAATTGAAAGAAATACACCTATGCAAAGAATTCCGAATATAGCTCCAGCTGTAAATCCCGGATTCTGTGAAAAGAAATCTGCAAAAGCAAAACTACTGCCTACCCGTGTGGAAAATATGGGCACCCAGAATTTAGGTTAAAACAATAAACTCCGAGTTAGTCATGGGACTGGTGTGAGAATTAAAAAAGTTATTAACTTTTTATTTTAAAGTTAGGTAAATCACGGGACCACGTCGTATAACACGAAACATGTTTATCCTCCATGAATACCAGTGCATAAAACAAATAGCGCAATGCTAAACAGAAAAATGAAGCTATTATAATACTCAGGTCCCATCACATAATGAATGCAGTCGAGGATAGAGTTTTACCTTATAATAACCAAACATGCTTGATATATGAAATTTCATCTTTTATTATTACTATAAGTGAAGAAATCAACTTCAAATATAAATGTATCAATCATAGGTGGCGTAGGTACCATTATATTACATCGCCATATAGGTTTACTACTAAAACCATAAAATCGCGTATTGGAAATTGGCTTTCCACCTATGTAACAACCCGCAAAATCAAAATCAATTAATTTTTTTAAGGGAATTTTGTTTGAAAATGCATCAGAAAAAAATTCCATTATTAAATTAAATTATTGGATTTAAAAAGTTTTTTTTTAATAAATTACACAAATAATTTTTCTATCCATTCACATTTCATGCAAGTTTACTTTTCTTTCCTATTCCTTTTCTAATTTCCTCAAATTCAGTGCTTCTTTCTCTCCACTCTTTTTCTCCGTTAATGTAGCATTCATTGTTTCTTATTTAATGCATACATTACCCATTTCTATTTAAATATAATAAAAATATGCTAAAACAAACTAATGGAGAGAAAGTTTCTTTATTAGAATTACACCTTTCTCCCTTCCCTTTCATTAGTTTCTTAACGTTACAATTTCTAAATAAATAAATAAATAACACATTAAGACAAAACATATGAAGAGTTAATGCACCCTCTACCCATTCTAATTCCTTTATCTTTCTTCTATTTATTCTTATATCACTCCTCATACCTTCCATTCATCTTTCACATATTATTTCTTCCTTTTTCTCCATTAAGTGCACATTTATTTCTTTCCTTACTTCTACATTCATGCATCTTATTTCATTTGCATGTTCTCATTCATTATGTTTTCATCCCCTAATTCTCCTTTCCCATTTTTCTTTCTTGTCATCTTTTCTCTAAAAACAAACAATCCACACACACACACACATATATATATATTATTCCCTTCTATATCTATTCTTGTTTACATTATCTTTATGTATTTGTAGACATTTTGGTTGCCTTATTCTTGTTTGTGCAATTTAATATGTTCCCTACAATTATGATGTTATATGTTTTGAAATTAAAAAAGACACAAAAATTTATAATGCTTAGCATCAAACAATTTCACATGCATTCATTTTCTTTGTTTTCTCTTTCTCTTTGTGATTTATTTTTAAATTTTGAATATGAGATAAATATTGACACCTCAGCCTTAATAAACCACGTTTAATTTATTTATAACTTACCTAATACAAAGGGGCGTCTTAGTTAAATAAATCATATATTAATTACATTCCTATTTTTTTTCTTTCCTTAGGTTTTCTTTTAAATCTTTGAATAGGAAATAAACATTAAATAGATGAACACCTCATTCCTATCAGTTAATTTAATTTCTTATTAACATACAACATAAGGATAAACGATCCATTTCTTTTTTTTCTTTTTGAAATAAAAGAATAAAGAAAAAATATTATATTATAAATAACCTAACATTTACAAAACCCTAATTCATATCATGTGCCGCCGCCACTTACCTTCTTCAATGGCCATTATCTCCCAAAACAAATCCAAAAATTCCTTCTCCCTCACGCAATATTTTCAAACACAAATAACTGCAAAAATATTTGTCTAAATGAGATGCTTCTAATTGGCGATGGAGGTCCGACGGCTCCGTTCTGGTGCGGCGGCGGGTTGAATTTCCGAGGTAATGGGTTTTCCACGGGTTCGGTAACGATGGAAGATGGATAAGGTTATATTATTTATTTATTTATTTATTTAATAATATTTAATTTTTACAAACTTTAAAATGCGATAACTTTCTCATACGAGGTCCGTTTTTCGAACCGTCAGTTGCGTTGGACTCGTCTTTCCGAGATCTTTTCGATGGCGTAGACCAGACCTGAAACGGAGTCCATTGAAATTTCAGCAAATTTTGAATGCGAACGGAGTTTCAGAATCAAACCAATGTGAGAATCTCTGATTTAATTATCTAATTTATTTAATTAATTATTTTATCGATGTTGAATGATTACCTTTATGTTATCTATTCAGATCTGTGTTATAATTGTTGTTCTGATGAGTGGTTTGTATTGTATTGTATTGTATTGAATTGTTTAGATCCGTTCTTGTAACTATAGATCTATATAAATTCAACCAAGATCATCAATATTGGTGAATTAGATTAGATTAAGATTTTTAATCTAAATTAAAATATCATGTAGTTTATTTTTATTTTATGAATATAAAATTGTATGTCATATTGTACATAGTGTTGTATGAAATCAAGTTGTCAAATAAAGACAAGAACAGTTAAACATATTTTTAATTGCGAATAAAAAGTTAAGATTTGTAAACATAATTTTTTTATATGCATTTTATTTGCAAATAAAAAGTTAAGATTTGTAAATACATTTTTATTTGCGTTTTTATTTGTGAATAAAAAGTCAAGATTAGGAAATATACTTTTATTTGCATTTTATTTGCGAATAAAAGAACAAAATGGTTAGACATATTTTTATTTTCATTTCTTTTGTAAATAAAAGAACAAATTTAGAAACATATTTTTATTTACATTTTATTTGTAAATAAAAAGGCTTATTTAGGATTTACATTGTTATTTACATCTTATTTCTAAATAAAAAGAAATAACTGGAAAGCACATTTTGTTTACACTTTATTTGTACACTAAAACCCATATTGGTAAAAACACATTTTTATTTACAATTTTTTGTTAAATAAAAAGGTATATTTGAAAAATGCACTTTTATTTACATTTTACCTGTAAATAAAAAGACATATATGAGAATTTCATTTCTGTTTACATTTCGTATATAAATAGGAATACATATTAAATGTGACGGCCAACCCCGCACCAACCGACATTTACTCCAAAATTGCGCTGTACACATGTCCAGTTAGCACGGAACGGTCGTCAGAAGAAAAGAAAGAAGACGAAGAATCAACAAAGAACCTGTAGAATGTCTCACAGCGCATGGAACAAAATATAATAATGATAATATACTTGACATAAAACAGGCGAGATAGTACATAAGCTGAAAACTAAATCATGTCTAACATGGCAGTGGAAATCCAAAATACAGCTTATGATCCAACATCATTATTACAACTTTAAAACTATCTCTAGAGCAAAAGAAAGCAAAAGAAGGAGGTACACTACTAATGCCCAAGCAGTGACCTTCAACAACACAGGGAGAATATCTATATATCATACGTGGGAGCCTCCTGCTCGTCTCCGGATCAGCTACTCGTGCATACCCAGCTAACCTGTCTCTAGTCTGCTCGTGAGAGCACCCAGAGTAATAAGAAGAGACATAAAACTCCGGGTCAGACAAAAGTCTGGTATGAGCGATTAGCAACAAAACAGAACAATAACAGGTATAATCCAATCATAACTGAACCTGGACCTGCAACCAAAGAGTTAGCACTACATACCGTACAATACTCTAAGGTGCCACTAACATATGGTGTAAAGAATACGGGGGCGGGGTGTCATAATGATGTCAAACAATCAAGCATAACAACCATCCTCACATCTCTCACTCAGTGCGTAAAGCATACGATATCCACTGCTTGGTCACCTAATCCTTTGGGCCCTTACGGAATCCAATCCCGTACAACTATCACTACAAGCCCCTAATCTGTCTCTCAATAGTGAACCAAGGCTACGGATACCGATAACCCCTTTGCACATGTCCCGCAGCAAAGCCCAATCATGAAGTGAACTCACTGGTTCCCATCTAGATCCTGAGCTCTAACTTCCATTTGGACTACCTTTGCATCTCGGGTTTTTAGTCTTCAACGGATCGGTTCCGTCTTCCTTCTGCTTCGGATCGGTTCGGATCTTGCCCAGCCATCGGTTCGGTTCATAGTCTCCATCTCCGGTTCGGTTCGTAATCTCCGTTCGTGGTGTAAGCAGCTCAAGTCCTCCTCATATCTCTGGGTCGGGTCGGAGTTAGGTAAGTGGTTCGAGCCGGAATGCTTCTGGCAGATCGGGTCAGAGAACTCCTTGGTCATCAGTTCACGAGCTTCCAGGCGGTTCGGTTCGGAGAAGACTACACGGGTCGGGTCGGAGAAGATGCTCCCTACGATCGGGTTGGCTCGCACGTTGCACCTCAGGTCGGATCCGTGCTCCCATCCGATCCGATCCGGTTCAACCACAGCGACCTTCCATTTTGCCATAGTTTATCTCGTGCTAAACCTCGGTTCGGTGATCCCTTGCCCAGCCACTATCCGATCCGAGCCTGCGACGGCCCGCCCCGCACCAGCCTGCATTTCCTCCAAAAGTGCGCTGTACACATGCCCGACTAGCACAAGACGGTCGCCATAAGAAAGGAAATGAGGGAATGAACTAAACGAGGAACCTGTAGAATGTCTCACAGCGCATGGGATAAAATATAATAATAACATACTTGACATAAAACAGGCGAGACAGTGCATAAGCTGATAACTAATAATCAATGTCAACATCAGAGCAGCGGAAATCCAAATACAGCTTATTACAACTTTCCAAATTTACTGTCTCTAACAAAAGAAAGCTAAAGTAGAAGATACACCACCAATGCCCAAGCAGTTGTCTTCAACAATACAGAGAGAATATTATGTATATATTTTACGTGGAAGCCTCCTGCTCGTCTCCGGATCATCTACCCGTGCATCACCAGCTAACCTGTCTCTAGTCTGAACCTGGACCTGCAACCAAAGAGTTAGTACCACATACCGTACAATGCTCTAAGGTGCCATAATGAATAGTGTAAGAATACGGGGGTGGGGTGTGTATGTCAAACAATCAAGCATAGCAACCATCCTCACGTCTCTCACTCAGTGCGTAAAGTATACGATATCTACCACTTTGGAACACTAGACAAAATGAGGTAACGACGAATCCCGACTTGTAGAAACTCCGCTGTGACCAAGCCAAACACTTGGAGTCATGACCAACATTTCAATGACCCACTTCATTGGTCGTAGCCCTTGGTTCTACCGATGCCACAATGGCCCTGAATCCGCCTTGGTACCTCCTACCATAGTGGTCCAAAGCTATAGACGTCGATAACTCCTTGGCACGCGTCCCGCAGCAAAGCCCAACCATGAAGCGAACCCATTGATTCCCATCTAAATCTTGAGCTCTAACTTCTCATCTGGACTTCCTTTGCATCTCGGGTTTTGATCGAATTGGAGTGGGTCTTCAGAAAAGTTGACGTGCAGTAACAGTCCTAGAACTCGGTTCGGTTCGGTAGCGTCGGTTCGGGTCGGTCCTCCATCCTTGTCATCTTCCATTCGATTCGGGTCGGGTGCTTCACTCCGGGTCGGGTCGGTGTCCTCCTCCGGGTCGGGTCGGGGTGCTGTCCTCCTCCAGCTCATGCTCCTTCTCCAATCAGCTCCCTCGTTTCCATCTACTCCGGTCCGATCCGATCACTTCGCCTTACTCTAGTCGTAGCCTTCCATTCTTGAGCCGATCCGATCTGGCTTCCATTACCCTTCCGATCCGATCCCCTTGTCCACTCCAACTCTAAGAAAACGGCCTTCCTTTTTGCCAAGTCTTCTATGTGACAAGTCCCAATCCAGTTCGGATTCCCTTGGTCAGTTCACTAGCCCGATCCGACCCCTTCTCCGATCCGAACCGGTTCGGGACCTGCACATTTCTGCAACCTTCCAGCGAGCTTTCTACGCCATTCGACGACGTTTTCGACCAATTTAACTATTCTAATCAATCATAAAACATACCATAGAGTCATAGCAACATGTAATAGCAACCACAAACAGCAAACAACAATTCAAATGAATCAAAAGGGATCAAAAGTGACTAAAACTTCATATTTTCCCATAGTCCCTCTTAATCATGTTTAAGTACATACTTAGTAAAACTTAACCAAATCGTCTAAATTTTATAACAGAGGCATGAAATATTATTTAAGAATTTCTAAACATTTTTCCAGAATTTATTAGTGTATAAATTCGCTAATCTTCACTAATTACCCTTAATTAACTGTAATTAGTGTCAAAACGATGCTATCACTCACCTTGGCCACAACTAAAACCCCAAAACTGAAATATTCTCTGATTTGACGCTGTTCCCAATCTTACACAGCAGCTCTACCTCGGTTCTCGTGCTAATACTTCTTGATTTGATGTTTGCTAAGCCTAATCTTCAATTAGAAAGTGATTTTTGGGTGTTTTAGAGAGATTTAGAGAGTGGAGGCCATGGCTAGGTCAAGAGGAATGAAAGTGGCGGCTGGAAAATGTCTAAAGAAATGTTTTCTAACCCTAATCAGCCCCTATATACCCCTAAACCCGAAATTCCCCTTGGGCCTAGCTGCTAATCACCCGCTTAAGCCCAATTAAGCTGTTTTTCACCATCTGAAACTTGTTTCAGCCATATCCCCCAAATGGTGAGTCCGTTTGGCTAATGTGACCACTCTACGGAAAGAGAAACCATCATCCGGAGCCAATGGAAGTGGTTTCAGGTCAAAATTCCTTTCCAGTCAAAAGTTATGGCCAAAACAGTGCCAACTAGGGGTAAAATGGTCATTTAAAAATCGGGAAAAATCATGAACATGGGAAATGACCCCCATAGTCGTCCCCCAAAGTTACATGACCATACGACTTCGTATGTGAAAGAAATAAATATTCTACGATCCTATGATGCGTAGAATACGGGTCGTTACACTCTCCCCCCCTTAAGAAATTTCGTCCCCGAAATTCCTTAACCCAAAACATACAAAGGATCCCGCATGCCTAACAACCACATACAACAATCAAACATGCAAAACAAGCAAACAAGCCTATCCTAGCATGCGGAAAACTAAATAGAAGTCAAAATCTTACCAGACAAAGAGTTCTGGGTGTGTCTTCCTAATGTCCACCTCTGTCTCCCAAGTACAATCACTCTCGTCCTCGCTCCACCGTACCTTGACTAGCTTCACCGCCTTCCTTCGAAGTTGCTTCATGTCGTGCTCGACAATACGGGCCGGCTTGCGGTTCCCAACCGCCTCGGGTTCTACTTCGAAGTCCTCTAACTGATCAGGTGAAATAGTCATATCTGAGTCGTGAACGAACTTCCTTAGTTGGGAAACATGAAATACGTTGTGAACTCCCGCCATCTTCTTTGGTAAGTCAATTCTATATGCCAAATTCCCGACTAGTTCGAGAACAGGGAATGGGCCAACGAATCTTGGTGCCAACTTGCCTCTCCTGCCAAATCGTATTACGCTCTTCAACGGAGAAACCTTGACAAACACCAAGTCGCCAATGGAGAATTTTAAGTCTCTCCTCCTCTTATCAGCATAACTCTTCTGCCTATCTTGGGCAGCCTTCATTCGTTGTTGAATGATCTTGATCTTATCTGAAGTTTCCCTCACCACATCTGGTCCAAGCATAAACTTCTCGCCAGTCTCTATCCAACATGATGGTGAGTTACACGGTCTTCCGTACAAAGCTTCAAACGGAGCCATACCAAAACTGGACTGGTAGCTATTATTATATGCAAACTCTACTAGATGCAAATGGTCATCCCATGATCCACCAAAATCCAATATACATGCTCTCAAGAGATCTTCCAAAATACGGTTCACCCTCTCCGTCTGACCGTCGGTCTGAGGATGATATGCGGTACTGAGATGTAACTCTGACCCTAGAGCCTCTTGTAAGCTCTTCCAAAACCCACTAGTGAACAACGGGTCTCGGTCGCTCACAATGCTTTTAGGTACTCCATGAAATCTCACTACCCACTTCATATACAACTCTGCTAACTTAGCTGCCGTTCTGGTTGATTTGACTGGTATAAATCTTGCACTCTTAGTCAATCGGTCTACAATCACCCAAATGCTATCATGTCCCGATCCAGTCCTTGGTAAACCATCGATGAAATCCATCGAAACTTGCTCCCATTTCCATTCGGGAATTTCTAAGGGTTGTAACAACCCACTAGGCTTCTTTTGCTCGGCTTTAACTAGCTGGCAATTCATGCACTTGGATATAAACTTCCCAACGTCTCTTTTCATTCCTTCCCAGTAGTAAGTCTGTTTCATGTCTCTATACATCTTATTACCACCGGGGTGTATAGTCAGCTTTGAGTGATGACATTCTCTAAGCACTTCATCCCTCAATCCATTGACATTGGGTACAACAAGCTTTCCATTCTTTCTAAGCCATCTATCTCGATCAAGCCCATACTTGTTCATCTCCTCATCGATACCCATCTCTAACTTGGAGATGATTTCCAATAGGTTAGGATCGTCCCTCTGACTAGAGCCGATCCGCTCAATCAAAGTGGGTCTGATCGTCAAACTTGCTAACATTTCTGGATCCAAGTCGCACTTTGGTCTGAAATCAAACCCCACGATAAACTCCAGTTGCTTCCATTCAAGGAACATAGCCCCTAAGCTGGCATGTCTTCTACTCAATGCATCAGCCACCGCATTGCCCTTTCCTGGTGTGTATGCGATGTCAAAATCATAGGAAGCTAAGAACTCCAACCATCTCTGCTGACGGAGATTCAGATCTTTCTGAGAGAAGAGATACTTTAACGACTTATGATCTGTAAACAGCTCAAATCTTTCTCCCAAGAGATAGTGTCTCCACATCTTTAACGCGAACACGATTGCTGCCAATTCTAAATCATGGGTAGGGTATCTTCTCTCGTGCGGTCTCAATTGCCGACTTGCGTAAGCTACAACCCTACCGCCTTGCATCAATACAGCACCCAGTCCGGTACCACAGGCATCCGTGTATACCGTCATCTCTTCATCCCCCTTAGGAATGACTAACACTGGTGCGCTTGTCAACTTGTCCTTTAGACTTCTGAATGCATTCTCGCACCTTTCATCCCAGACAAAAGCTTGATTCTTCTTGGTCAACTGGGTCAATGGTGCTGCTATCTTGGAGAAACCTTGGATAAACTTACGATAATATCCCGCTTACCCCAAGAAACTTCTTACATCCGTTGAATTCTTGGGCGTAGGCCAATCCTGTATCGTAGCCACCTTTGCCGGGTCCACGGCAATACCATTCTCTGATACAACATGGCCCAAGAACCTCACTTCCCTCTTCCAGAAGTGACACTTCGAAAACTTTGCTTTCAATTGGTGTTTTCTCAACACCTCCATCACTATTCTTAAATGTTCCTTGTGTTCTTCCTCTGTCCTCGAATAGACCAAAATATCATCAACGAACACAAGGACAAACTTATTCAACTGATCTCTGAATACCCTATTCATAAGATCCACAAAATATGCTGGGGCATTGGTCAGCCCGAATGGCATGACCAACCACTCATAAAATCCAAACGGCGTCCGAAATGCCGTTCTAGCTATACTCTCAGCTTCCACTCTAAGCTGATGAAAACCTGTCGCGAGATCCAACTGAGAAAATATTCTCGCGCCACTCAACTGATCGAACAAATCATCTATCCGCGGTAGAGGATACTTGTTCTTCCTCGTCACTTTATTCAACTCGCGGTAGTCCACACACAAACGAAGGGAACCATCCGCCTTGGTAGCAAACACAACTGGTGCTCCCCATTCAGAAACACTCCTTCTGATAAATCCTTTCTTCAAAAGATCGCTAACTTGCACCTCGAGCTCTCGCTGCTCTCTTGGTGCCATACGACGAAGTGGCATCACTATAGGTCTGGCATCCTTTACCAAATCAATACGAAACTCAATCTCTCGGTGTGGTGGAAGTCCGGTCACTTCCTCGAAAACATCCGGATACTGGCCAACCACGGGCAAACCTGACAACTCACTATGCGGAATGTCGAGGGAGTTTAGAAAACTAGCCAATACCCCCTTACTGGGTAGACCACCAAACACTATCCTCCGCCCATCATCCGCTCTAGCTGTCACCAACAAGCCCTCACAGTCTACCACCACCCCGTATCTTTGGAGCCAATCTACTCCCAAAATAATGCCAAACCCAGTAAAGCCCAAAACAAAGCAATCACAAACAAACATGCATCCATGACTCGATAAGACCACATTACGACAAATCATGCTAAGGCTAGTAGAACCACCAATCGGGTTCGTCACTACTAAAGGTCTATCGACAATCTCGGGCTCCAATCCCAACCTATCTACCAGGTCACTAGATATGAAAGAACTGGAACATCATAAACAGAAAGCATACCTTGAATGACGACATTCTTTCCCTTCTCCGCCGCTGTTGGGGCATTCGACGAAGAAGGAATAGCACTAAGGGCGTATGCTTTCACCATTTGCTTTTCCTTAGGGGGCTGTGGACACTTGTCCTTGTGATGTCCCATCTGGCCACAGTTGAAGCACTTCCTATCTGCTGGCTTGGCCCGACAATTACTAGCATAATGGCCCTTCTTACCACAGCTGAAGCACTCAAAATCTTGCTTATTCTTTTTCTTCTGGCCATCCTTAGCTTGGTTCTGCTTTCTCTTATTCTGGGAACCACCCTTGCCTCCACCACTTGCTTGTGGTTTTGGCTCTTCTGCAGATGCAACCTCAGTCTTCGACTTAGGGTAGAGACTTTCTGATCTTAATGCTTTCCCTACAATCGACTCAAACGACTCATCGATGTGGTTAATAAGTTTTTCCCCCAAGTACTGATCCAAACCAGTTATGAATTTCTCATTCTTTTTCTCGGCAGTATCAATAAGAGATAACCCATATTTTGACAAAGTGTCAAATTCAGCAATATACTCCGAGACAGCTCTGCCATTCTGCTTGAGCTCCAAGAATTTCTTAAACAGCATTGACTTCTGAGCAGCTGGAATGAACTTCTCACTGAAGCGAGCTTTAAACTGCTCCCAAGTAATCTGATCTTCAGGAGTAGCTGCCTTTATAGCATTCCACCAATTCATTGCCCGCCCTTGCAGCTGACGGGACGCTAGCTTTCTCTTCATCGCATCCTCGATACCCAAATCCGCGAAGATGCGTTCGCAACTATCCAACCAATCTTGAACATCCGTGGCCGACTCCGTTCCGTGGAACGGCTTCCCACCAAGACTAGTATAATCCTTATTCAGCTTGGCGAAGTCGACTCTTGGCGCCTGCACTATTGGACCACCACCATTTCCACCATTGGGAGCTGCCCTCTGTACATCTCTAAGCATCTCTCTCATGAGGTCAGTAAACATCGTCCTCATGTCAGCAGCATTCCCATTATTGGCTCCCCTACCAGCACCTCTAGTATATCGGCTCATCGTCAATCTGAAAAAGGAAACGATTAACGACTCCATAGTGGTGCTAGTGCAGTACGACTTCATCCTTATACTAGTAATAGTATATATATATAGCTTTTAAAAACCAAAGTAATCACAAATACGCTCTCTCGTATACGTATATTATCTCTCCCTGATAACTTCCCTAGGTTAACTACGCAACCTAGAGCTCTGATACCAAGTGCGACGGCCCGCCCCGCACCAGCCTGCATTTCCTCCAAAAGTGCGCTGTACACATGCCCGACTAGCACAAGACGGTCGCCATAAGAAAGGAAAGGAGGGAATGAACTAAACGAGGAACCTGTAGAATGTCTCACAGCGCATGGGATAAAATATAATAATAACATACTTGACATAAAACAGGCGAGACAGTGCATAAGCTGATAACTAATAATCAATGTCAACATCAGAGCAGCGGAAATCCAAATACAGCTTATTACAACTTTCCAAATTTACTGTCTCTAACAAAAGAAAGCTAAAGTAGAAGATACACCACCAATGCCCAAGCAGTGATCTTCAACAATACAGGGAGAATATTATGTATATATTTTACGTGGAAGCCTCCTGCTCGTCTCCGGATCATCTACCCGTGCATCACCAGCTAACCTGTCTCTAGTCTGAACCTGGACCTGCAACCAAAGAGTTAGTACCACATACCGTACAATGCTCTAAGGTGCCATAATGAATAGTGTAAGAATACGGGGGTGGGGTGTGTATGTCAAACAATCAAGCATAGCAACCATCCTCACGTCTCTCACTCAGTGCGTAAAGTATACGATATCTACCACTTTGGAACACTAGACAAAATGAGGTAACGACGAATCCCGACTTGTAGAAACCCCGCTGTGACCAAGCCAAACACTTGGAGTCATGACCAACATTTCAATGACCCACTTCATTGGTCGTAGCCCTTGGTTCTACCGATGCCACAATGGCCCTGAATCCGCCTTCGTACCTCCTACCATAGTGGTCCAAAGCTATAGACGTCGATAACTCCTTGGCACGCGTCCCGCAGCAAAGCCCAACCATGAAGCGAACTCATTGATTCCCATCTAAATCTTGAGCTCTAACTTCTCATCTAGACTTCCTTTGCATCTCGGGTTTTGATCGAATTGGAGTGGGTCTTCAGAAAAGTTGACGTGCAGTAACAGTCCTAGAACTCGGTTCGGTTCGGTAGCGTCGGTTCGGGTCGGTCCTCCATCCTTGTCATCTTCCATTCGATTCGGGTCGGGTGCTTCACTCCGGGTCGGGTCGGTGTCCTCCTCCGGGTCGGGTCGGGGTGCTGTCCTCCTCCAGCTCATGCTCCTTCTCCAATCAGCTCCCTCGTTTCCATCTACTCCGATCCGATCCGATCACTTCGCCTTTCTCTAGTCGTAGCCTTCCATTCTTGAGCCGATCCGATCTGGCTTCCATTACCCTTCCGATCCGATCCCCTTGTCCACTCCAACTCTAAGAAAACGACCTTCCTTTTTGCCAAGTCTTCTATGTGACAAGTCCCAATCCAGTTCAGATTCCCTTGGTCAGTTCACTAGCCTGATCCGACCCCTTCTCCGATCCGAACCAGTTCGGGACCTGCACATTTCTGCAACCTTCCAGCGAGCTTTCTACGCCATTCGACGACGTTTTCGACCAATTTAACTATTCTAATCAATCATAAAACATACCATAGAGTCATAGCAACATGTAATAGCAACCACAAACAGCAAACAACAATTCAAATGAATCAAAAGGGATCAAAAGTGACTAAAACTTCATATTTTCCCATAGTCCCTCTTAATCATGTTTAAGTACATACTTAGTAAAACTTAACCAAATCGTCTAAATTTTATAACAGAGGCATGAAATATTATTTAAGAATTTCTAAACATTTTTCCAGAATTTATTAGTGTATAAATTCGCTAATCTTCTCTAATTACCCTTAATTAACTGTAATTAGTGTCAAAACGATGCTATCACTCACCTTGGCCACAACTAAAACCCCAACACTGAAATATTCTCTGATTTGACGCTGTTCCCAATCTTACACAGCAGCTCTACCTCGGTTCTCGTGCTAATACTCCATGATTTGATGTTTGCTAAGCCTAATCTTCAATTAGAAAGTGATTTTTGGGTGTTTTAGAGAGATTTAGAGAGTGGAGGCCATGGCTAGGTCAAGAGGAATGAAAGTGGCGGCTGGAAAATGTCTAAAGAAATGTTTTCTAACCCTAATCAGCCCCTATATACCCCTAAACCCGAAATTCCCCTTGGGCCTAGCTGCTAATCACCCGCTTAAGCCCAATTAAGCTGTTTTTCACCATCTGAAACTTGTTTCAGCCATATCTCCCAAACGGTGAGTCCGTTTGGCTAATGTGACCACTCTACGGAAAGAGAAACCATCATCCGGAGCCAATGGAAGTGGTTTCAGGTCAAAATTCCTTTCTAGTCAAAAGTTATGGCCAAAACAGTGCCAACTAGGGGTAAAATGGTCATTTAAAAATCGGGAAAAATCATGAACATGGGAAATGACCCCCATAGTCGTCCCCCAAAGTTACATGACCATACGACTTCGTATGTGAAAGAAATAAATATTCTACGATCCTATGATGCGTAGAATACGGGTCGTTACAGAGCCCATCCAGCCGATCCGATCCGAAAACCTACATCAATTTCCTACAACTTTTCCAGCAAGTTGTTTACGCTATTCGATGGCGTTTTCGACCAATCTAATCAATCACAAAGCATACCATAAAGTCATTGCAACAAATAGAAGTGACCTCAAACACCAAAACATCAATATGATAGGTTAAAATAGATCAAACATAGCCAAAACCCCATATTTTCCCTTAAGCATGTTTAAGTAAAACTAATGATATGATTAACAAAACTTAACCAAATCAACCCAAATTCCTAACAGAGGTATAAAACAATATTTCAGAATTTATAAATATTTTTCTAGAATTTATTAATTTATAAATTCGCTAATCTTCACTAATTACCCTTAATTAACCGTAATTAGTGCAAAACTATGCAAATCACTCACCTTAGCCACAAATAAAACCTCAAAACTGAAATGAATCTCCGTTTGGCGCTGTTCCCAATGCAACACAGCAGCTATAACCTTGCTTTGGTGCTTTCTCTCCTTAATTTTGATATTGCCAAGCTTAATCTTCAAGTAGAAAGTGATTTGGAGGTGTTTTAGAGGTTGGAGACCATTTTTAGGGTTTCAAGAATGAAAGTGGCGGCTCAAAAACTGAAATGATTTCCCAATCCCTATCAGCCTCCCCATAACCCTAATCCCGAAATGGGTTATGGGCCCATTCACTAATCACCCTATTTGGCCCGGTTAAGCAGTTTTTCACCTTCCAAACCTTATTTCAGCCATATCCCCCAAACGGTAAGTCCGTTTCTCACATGTGACCACTCTATGGAAAGGTAAACCATCATTCGAATCCAATGGAAGTGGTTTTAGGTCAAAATTCCTTTCCAATCAAAAGTTATGGACGAAACAAGATCAGCTAGGGGCAAAACGGTCATTTAAAAATCGGCAAAAATAATGGACATGCGGGTTGTTACATTCTCCCCCCCCCTTAAGAAATTTCACCCCCGAAATTCCTTAACCATAACATCAAAAGATTCTGCATGCCTATCAATCATTTTCAAACAATAAAACATACGAAACAACACAACAAGCCTATCCTAGCATGCGGTTTACTAACAAGGGAAGAAACTATCACTACCAAAACCTTATCAGGCAAAGAGTTCTGGATACTTCTTCCTTATGTCCTCCTCTGTTTCCCAAGTACAGTCTTTTCATTCTCACCCCACTGGACTTTGACTAGTTTCACCGCCTTCCTTCGAAGCTGCTTCGTATCGTTCCCAACAATACACATAGGCTTGCGGTTTCCAACCACCTCGGATTCAACCTCGATATCGTCCAACTGATCTGGTGAAATAGTCACATTAGGGCCTTGCACAAACTTCCTTGACTGGGAAACATGAAATACGTTGTGAACTCCCGCGTCTTGTCCGGTAAGTCAACTTTATATGCCAAATTCCCATCTTGCTCGAGAACTGAGAATGGACCAACAAACCTTGGTGCTAACTTACCTTCCCACCAAAACGAATCACATTCTTCAACCAACATGATGGTGCCTTGCACGGTCTTTCGTACAAAGTTTCAATTGGAACCATACCAATATTGGGCTAATAACTATTATTATCCATAACTCAACCAGATACAATTGGCCATCCCATGACCCTCCAAAATCCAATATAAGTTCTCAAAAGATCCTCTAATATATGATTCACTCAAATACCATCACGACCTCACCTAGTCCTTGGTAAACCATCAATATAATCCATTGAGACTTGTTCCGATTTCCATTTAGGAATTTCTAATGGTTGTAACAAACCACTAGGCTTCTTTTGCTCAGCTTTAACTAACTGGCAATTCATGCATTTGGACATAAACTTCCCAACGTCTTTCTTTATCCTTTCCGAGTAGTAGGTCTGCTCCAGGTCTCAATACATCTTGTTACCACCGGGATGTATAGTCAGTTTCGAGTGATGATATGCTCTAAGCACTTCATCTCTCAGTCCATCTACGTTGGGTATAACTAGTCCCCTATTTTTTCTTCTTCAGAAGCTATCCTTCTCGATCAAATCCTTGCTTGATCATTCTCTTTCCATCGATACCCATCTCTACCCTAGAGATGATTTCCAATAGGTTAGGATCGTCTCTCTAACTGGAACCGATCCACTCAATCAAAATCGATCTAATCGTCGAACTTGCTAACATTTCTGGATCCAATCCATATGTAATGACCCGGGTTTTTGACGACCTTGGTTATCTCCATAAACTCAATGATGACTAACCAAACATCGAAAATACCGGTCATTAATGAAAGAAATTAGAGGGTGAGAATAGATAAGATAGAATCTTAGAATAGAAGTAGAAGAAGGACACAACATCAGAGTAACACGAACCTCACAGCGGAACAAATAACATATAATAGATAACATACCTTTGAATAAAATCAGTATATGTATACAATAACATTATCAGAGTACAACACTTACAACACAGCGGAAATAAACTATAGCTATATCATCCTGAAGCCTCCTGCTCCAGCTCTTCATGTATCTGTAAATCCTGACTACTTGACTGCCCGTACAAAATTGGGCACCCAAGAGTTTAGGGAAAACAAAACAAAATAAACTCCGGGTCAGTCATGGGACATGTATGAGTAAAACAGTTTAAAAACAGTTCAAGCAGGTAAATGATATCTCATAAGACCACGCCGTATAACGGAACGGGTTTTTCTCTTATGAGAATCCAAATTATCTTTATATCAAAAACCTTTTGATATTATAATAATGTCTATCAACCACAATATAATAATCATCTAGCAGAAACGCTTTTATCTCACGTTCTACATATATAGTATACAATCAAAACCGCAAGAACGTATTCGGTAATGGATTTCCAACTATGACAAGGTATGGAACCACCTTTCGCTAGTGTACCTCTAGAAAGGAATACATTGGGTTCAACAAGAGCATCTTGCAACTAGGCCACACATGACCGACCACTCATTTCGCTTTAGTGTATCGAATGTATATCACCAACGGTTAGGATCAGCAACCGTTTCCCGAATGGGACAGTATCGACAATAGATTTTTAGAAATAAATGAAACTCTAGATCAGGTGATTATACACCCTACTTCGGAGCGACCGACTTAGCCATGCTGCCTGCCCGATTTCTGCCATTTACCGGTTGATGTGGCTTGAGGTTATGCTTCATCATCACATTAGATTCACTTCGAATGTCACATCGTCAAATCCATCAAATCATCGATTGACATCCTCAAAAATACATTATGTGTTAGCTAAAAGAAGTTTCGTTCCCCGCTTTCACTCTTGGTACAGTTGGAGAAATCAATATACTTGATCGTCTGGAAATACTCTGTCAGACATCCGCCCATACAAGTCATCCAGGAACAGGATGAACCGAAGGCACTATTCAGTACATCCATCTTAGGCACTGTTATCTAAGACTTATACAATAGCCCTTGCACTTTACTCTATCTTTAATTATCTTTGGCATATATGATTTGCAACGCTTATGCCAATAAAGAGTGGTTCTTTGGATAATAATCCAACCGGTCTCTCCATATTAACAACGTAAATTGGTCAAAACTTCAATAGTCTGTGATTTAACTATCGAAGGAAAATATGTGTGCAAACAACAATATCATTTCCAAATGGAAATTCTATCAATCAATCATCAATCATATATATATATATATATATTCATATTTCCTTATTTTCTATGTTTAGAAAATATACGTTATTAACACTGGAAAACATTTCCATTGTTATTTACATATCACTGTCATTTCACAACTATCAGTCCCTGACTGTAAACTAGTAGGAGAACAATTCTCTAAGTATAAACCCTGAAGGCCGAAACTAACATCAGATCGATACTCAGAAAACTATTCAACTTAACTAATCTCTCGTCAGTTTCTAATCTTGTTTAACTCTATATTTTTTTAACTTTATTTGATTAACTCACTGGTTAACTCTAATTGATTAACTCTAACTGATTTACTCTAGCTGATTTACTCCAACTGGTTTACTCTAACTGATTAACTCTTTTAACTCTATTCGAATAAACAATATCCGAATAAATCCTTTTAACTCTATTTATTTAACAAGTAATTATTCCTTTATTTTATTCTATTTATTCTAACCAATAATATTTCCCTTTTTATCTATTCCATTTATTCTAACAAATAAATATTCCCTTTTATCCTATTCTATTTATTCTAACAAATAAATATTTCCTTTTATCCTATTCTATTTATTCTAACAAATATATATTTCCTTTTATCCTATTCTATTTATTCTAACAAATAAATATTTCCTTTACTATACTTATCCTTCGATTTTATAATTATTTTCTTTTATAAAAATCCTTTTCCTTTTTCTATATAAAATCCATCGAATTTATATAAATAATTCATTTTCAAAATACACTTTGAAAATCCCCTTTCGCACATCCTGTATTTCTTATGGTATTTAACATACCATATAACAACGATAAATATCGTCCAAACACACATAATCAACAACATATTATATATCACATCATATATCACAATATATGAATTACAGTAAAATAAATGTTGAGGAACCCAGTTGGATTCCTCCAACCTGTTTCCCTGCATCACAGATGTTACACAACATGATTATCATCACTTTCAGTTCGATATGAATTATTCTGATAACAGAATAAATGTCTGAATATTTAACGGTTTATACATATATAGTTATATATATATAATTTTCCACTAACTGACTAGCAGTTCAATCAAACGGTCAACACACAGTCAATCAGCCAATATTTTACAGTTCTAAAAATACAACATGAAATTATAAACTATTTAGAGTTAGTGAGATTTACTCACATTGGCAGTTCATCGTTAAAGAACGATAAACTATTGTTTTGATCTAAATCAAACAGTTTATTTCACTATAAATTCATACGAGCCCCAATCCACCCCCAGTCAGCTTCATAGTGAAGCTCTCGTCCATACGGTCCCAACTCAACTTACGGTTCGTCAATCTGATACCGTATGTGTTAGATATTAGCATTACAAGTTTTGTACTCTATTTAATTTACATTAACAATATATAATTTGTTTAAATACATTTGGGCCTATACCTTCATTCCGACCCACTACCAAGCCCACGAACCCCACCTGTGCTTTCCCATACCCGTATATCATCTTCCCCAATTCAAAGACAAGCTCCAATAATTTCCGTTTCCTTATCTCACCATTTCTGCATACTTCGATCCACTCTCATCCCTCCATTCTTCACCAATATCGAAGTCCGAGACCACCCCAATGCCTCTCTCCCTGAACTCTACCACATCCACCCAAAACTGCTCAGCTCGCACGCCCCAAGGAGGCTCCGACATCGGCTATTGTAAAGGAACTCGCGACCTGTTATGAAACCGAATCCCCAAAACAATCAGCAACGAGGTGCCACACAACATCATAAACCCGAATATGTATTCGAAAACATCCAACTCTCCCTTAATCGAAAGCAAATTCCAACCCTAGAACCCATTGAGAAAACCAACGAACCCAATACTGACGTCGAACACCCCAAGATCCACACAGAAATGAAGAGTACCCCTTTTCGACTCCATACATACATATGAGATGATTTACAGACTTTACTTTGATTTTATTTTGATTTCTTCTTCGTGGATTGTTTTGCTGTGTTTTGGGGTTTACACTGTTATATAGATCTATGGGTGGTAGGTACGGTTTGTGGTTGAAATACAAGGGTGTGTGGCCTTCTTTATGTTCACACAATATTTTATTTTTATTTATTCTATTCATTTTAATCCGATCATTGCTTTCTAAAAATCCCAGCGACTACATACGATACCTAAAAATCACGAAACTAGACATGCAGCTACAGTTCGACATTACGGTCCCAACGAAACTGGTTTCGTCGAATTCCGACTTCGTATGCTCACACAACGTATTTTTAACCATTAAAATACTGACTGTTTTTCACTCTAAAAATCCGTACGGACACACAGTGACCCCAAAAATCACGAAACTAGAAATCTAACAACTATTTGACATTGCGGATCCAACAAAATTAGTTTTGTCGAATTCTGACTTCGTTTGCAAAAGTGGCTATTTTTAAAGCTCTGAATGACCCATTTAAAAATATAAATATATTTAAATATAATTCAATTAAATACAAATAAATTTATATTATCGTATATACTCACCGTGGAATACCATACAGCTCTACTGGGATTTATAACTTGATATTTCAAATCTGGGTCAACTCGATATTCGATTTATATTGAAATTCCTTTTTTAAAATATAAATAATTCCTTTATAAATTATAAAGGAATTCCACAGTGACTTTTCTAAAATTTGATTTGGACGTATCTCAAAATCTACACAATGAAATCCCGATTTTTCTCTTCCACTAGAAAGATATACTCCACCAGCTCCACATGTTTATTGTTTCACAGAAATCCGGCTTAAAACGAATCCTGTACATTCAGTTGAAGTTCAAATCGCCAAATAGCGAACTGCCGCGCCATTTCGAGCTCGATTTTAATTATATTATCACTCTACGTTCAAACTGTCGTTTATTTAATATATTCGTTATTCAAATTCAATTCTAAACTGAATTAAATATCACAAATGATCCAGTTCACACCATATCGCCATTTCAGCCAATTCTGATTATTTCAGAATTAAATATATTATTTAATTTATTATTTTAATTAAATATTCACCATTTCTTAATTCAACGACCATTAAATTGACTATATCACTATTTATATAATTAAATAAATTAATTATAATCCCTCTGCAAATGCGGGTCATTACAATCTTCCCCACTTAAAATAATTTCGTCCTCAAAATTACTAAGGTAGAGAACGACCCTATCGACTGGTTAGAACATATTTGTTCACTTCTAAATCTTCAGTTTCAACTGAACCAATTTAATTTTAATTAAAATATTAATTAATTCTTATCAACGAAAATTTTCAAAAATCCTGAAAATTTTCTAACTCCTTAACTTTTCGAAAAATTTCGCCAGCACCTCCTTTGTACTGGTCAATACGTCAAACTCCAACTCGCCTCTACGGGCCATCTCCATCTCAAAAGAAAATCAAACAGCCTAGCGGCTTGCCAATTCGGCTCATCAAAATCTTATATTCAATAGAAATATAAACTTGTACCTTTTGTCGGCATATCATTATATCCTTTCCACCTGTTATCAATTCAGCGGATACAAGGGTCATCCCAATCAAATTCCAATCTGCTTTTATCCACAACACAACCATTCGCTTATTACCAAGCCAAATTTCATTTCAACTCGAGTTTCATCTCGATTCTCAACTCTTAACTTAATTATCACCTTACACTTCAAATTTTAATATCACAATCCAATTTGTCTTGATATCATTCTAATTCAATCTTAGTTACCACTTTACTGGCTGTAACGGCTGGAAATTTTCGACTCCTCGAGAGTCGAAAATCCCGAGATGTTAGTGAAAGAAAGTAGAGGGTGAGGAAGAAAAGATAGAACTAATAGAATAGAAGAAGAAGAAGAACTTACATCATCAGAGTAAACACGAATCTCATAGCGGAACGAATAAAATATAACATAACTTTGAAATACAAATCAGTACTCGTATATACATACCATTTCAAAGTACAACACTTAACAACACAGCGGAATAATAATAGCTATAATCCTGAAGCCTCCTGCTCCAAGCTCTCCAAGTGTACATGAAAAATCCCGACTACTTGACTGCCCGTACAAATTTAGGCACCCAAGAGTTTAGGGAAAACAAACAAAATAAACTCCGGGTCAGTCATGGGACTGGTGTGAATAAAACTCCAACACTTGGTTAAATAAAGGATATCTTTCTGATATTATAATAATGTCTAATTACAAATAAATATCAATCTAGCAGAACGCTTGCATCTCACGTTCCACATTCATAGTATACAAATAAAACCGTGAGCGCTTATTTGAGATTGGATTCCAACAGACAAGGTATGGGAGCACCTTCCGATCAGTGTACTCTAGAGGAGATACACTAGGGTTCAACAAGAACGTCTTGCAACCCGGCCACACATGACCGTCCACTCATTTAGCTTGAGTGTAACGAATATATTATCACCGATGGTTGGGATCAGCAACCATCCTTCCCGATAAGGGACAGCATTGAAATAGATCATAAAGAAGTACAATTGAATATTCTCTAGATGGTGATAATACACCCTGCTTGGGTATGGCCCAACTAGCCATGCTGCCTAGCCCAACTTCTGTTATTTCCTGCTTGTGAGGTTTTGAGGTCACGTTTATCACTTTGACAGATTATTTCTTCAATTACTTTTAATGCCACATCGTCATACCAACCAAATCATTATTGATTTCGCAAGGCATCACGAGTATAAAAGCTAAGAGAAACGAATTTCTCCGCCACCAACGTAATACATTTAAAGAGATCAACATATATGATTCGTTAAGAATACTTTGTCAGACACTCGTCCATATACGTTGTCCTGGGACTGAACAAACCGAAGGCACTATTCAGTGAATCCATCCTACCTAGGCTTTTCACAATAGCCCTTGCACTTCACTCCATCTTCAATTGTCTTCAGCGTACTTGATTCGCAACGCTTATGCTAATACGGAGTGGTTCTTCGGATAATAATCCAACCGGTCTCTCCATATTTACAACGTAAATATGGTCAAAACTTTGATAGTCTGTGATTCAACTATCAAATGAAAACATGTCGGTGTACAAACAACGATCTTATTTCCAAATGAAAATTCGATCGATTACATATATATGTTCATATTTCCTTATTTCTTATATTTAGAAAATATATGTTATTAATCATTGGAAAACATTTCCATAGCTTATTTTCACATCACTATTATTTCGCAACTATCAGTCCCTAACTCTAACTAGTATGAGAACAATTCTCTAAGTATCAATCCGGAAGGTCGAAACCAACATCAGATCGTCACTTAGAAAACCGTTCAACTTACCCTCTCCAGTCAGTTTCTGAATTTGCTTAACTCTATTTCTTAAATTCTTATCATGAAAACATTTCATTTTCTATGTTTAGAAAACATATCTGACTATATTTGGAAAACGTTTCCAAAACTCATTTACGGATTTCCAATGATCGTTGTATAAACATCGTTTCGCTTAATCCATTAATCGCTTATTACTTAACTATATTTCAAATCAACCTTTTCTATCGAACCACAACTATTCCTTTGTCAATTCTGAAGTCAATCAAGTTGGGGTATAATTACCTCTCAGACCTTAATTGAACAACGTCCTTTACTGTGAAATAGATGAAGTTCGTCACTCACTTTTTCCAATCATCTGTTTACGAAAATTCTCGGATTCAGGTTACGAATCCACTTCTTAAATGACAACGTTTGATTATAACTATAACGTTATAATTCCTACCCCTAAAATATCTAACCTAAATTATGAATTTATTTCCTAACTCGAATAATTTAACAGACACCTAATTTCTAAATCAATAACTAAATCTTGATTTAAACCCTGGAAAGTAAATAGTACTTTCCCGAATTCGCTATAATCGAATTCGACGTATAACTCTCTTTCGAGTAATCTCTATTCGATTAACTCTCCCTTTTTAATAACTTATATTCGATAAACTCTATTTCGATTAACTCCTATCGAATAACTAATATTCGAATAACTCTTCTTGGTTGGCTCTATTTCATTAACTCTTATCGAATAACAAATATTCGATTTTCTTAAATGTGTCAATTCTTATCGAATAATAACATCCGATTTAACTTAAATGGATTTACTCTTATCGAATAACTTATTCGATTAACTCAACTTGATTTTCTTAACTCGATTATCTCAACTCGATTTCTTAACTCGATAAATCTTAACTCGATTACTTAACTCGATAACTTAACTTAACCCAAATCGGTTAACTCAACTCAAATCGATTAACTTAATTTGATTTACTCTTTCGAATAACTCATTCGAATAACTTAATTGATTAACTCCTTCGAATAACTAATTCGAATAACTTACCTTCGAATAACTAATATTCGATTTACTCTAACTCGATTAACTTAATTCTAATCGATTTACTCCATTTCGATTCAACTTAATTCAAATCGATTAACTTAACTCAAATTGATTAACTCCTTTCGAATAACTAAATTCGATTTAACTCTTCTCGAATAACTAAATTCGATTAACTCAAATTGAATAACTAATATTCAATTAACTCTTACGTGTTTAACTCTATTCGAAAAACTAATTCGAATAACTTACCTTCGAATAACTAATATTCGATTTACTCTTCGAATAAATAATATTCGGTAACTCTTCTCAAATGAATAACATTTGATTTCTCCACTCGAATAAACTATATTCGATTACTCTTCCCTCGAATACACTATATTCGACAACTCTACTTTGAATAAGTGATATTCGGCAACTCTACTCGATTAACTCCACTTGGATAACTCTAACTGGTCAACTCTAACTGGTCAACTCAAACTGGTAAACTTTAACTGGTTAACTCAAATGGTTTAACCTAACTGGTTAACTCAAATGGTTTAACTCTATTCAAATATCTAATTCGAATAACTCATTTCGAGTAACTAAATTTGATTAACTCCCTTTTATAACGTTTATTCATTTCAAAAGATTTCCTTTTTACCACGTTTATCCATTTATAAAGATTTACTTTTTACAACGTTTATCCATTTATAAAGATTTACTTTTAGTAATGGTTCTTCACTTTATAAATGTCCTTTTAATAACGTTTCTACTTCTCTATATAAGTCCAGACTTATATATATTCCATTTATCAACGATAAATAATTTGTTTAATTTATAAAACATTATTTATAAATTAATCTACTTCAATTTATCTGTTTAAAACAGATTTCCTATTTAATATCTCATTTAAATCCATATTGTGTTATACCGTGTGCGAAGCACGTGTTTAAATCTATCCTTGTATAATTCTATTTATTTTCCGAACAAGTGTTCCTTTATTTATTCCCTAAATAAATATTCCTTTATTCCATTTATTTATAATCTAAATAAATGTTCCTTTATTTATTTCCTAAATAAATAAATGTTTTCATTTTATAAAATCCTATCGATTTTTATAAATAAGATTTATTTTCAATATAAACATTGAAAATTCCCTTTTTACATTCTAGTATCACCTACGGTGTTTAACGTGTCGTATAACAATGATCGGTATCATTCAAACATATGAAATCAATAACAGATTTCATAACACATCATATATCACAATATATGAAAAACGGTAAAATAAATGTTGAGGAATCCAGTCGGATTCCTCCAACCTATTTCACTGCATCCACAGATGTTACACAATAAAATATACATCAATTTCATTCCAACATGAAATATACTGATGAACTGAATCAATATTTGATTGTCGTTTATATATATAACTATATCTATGTTTCAATCAAATCTATTTAACAGTCCAAACTATCAATACACAGCAATCAAATCATTTAACACAGTTTATATAAAAATATAAACTGAGGAGAGTTAGTGAGTTTTACTCACATTGGACTATCATCGTTAATTAACGATAATTGTCGTTGATTTAGATCGGACAATTTATTTCGCCATAAATTGTAACGAGCTCGAATCCACGCCCGGTCAGCTTCATTGTGTTGCTCCCGTCTGTACGATTCCATTGTTTCGCTGAATTTCGTTAATGTATGAGCAAGATACAATAATTTAAAGTTAATACCTTGTTTAAATTCAATTTTAAACTATTATTTGGTTTCGGGCTTTACCATTTGAACTAGGCCCAACCATTTCTAATATTGACCCAAACCCGCTTCCACTCAAACCCAAATACTTCAGCTTCTTCCCCAACGAACAACTCCCATATCCGCTCAATCATATACACACTCCGATCTCCATTCTACCATGAAATTCGAAATTTAAATACACAAATCAACTCCTCAATTCATTTCACAACTTCTTGTATCCCTTCTTGCATGAACTTCACGGATACATGCCGTGTCCTCCCCATTCAACACAAGGACCGCTGCCCCTCATAAATAAACGTTTACACACAAGCTTCCCACTGTGTATGCCCTTCACTATATATTCACGTCTCCGGTCCTCCCCCTTCTTCTTGCTCCTGCAAAAAAATTCGATTTCCAGAAAACAACAACCCCGGATCCCCTCAAACAAACCATCCTCTTACTTACTCTCAATCCCGCAAACACCATCCCTCCATCTTACCGAAACCCTTCTCAGTCACCACGTCATTCACGTCCGCCTCAAATGAAATCAGCAGCACCCGGATCTTCTCCTGACGACCCCATTGCTTGCGTCTTTCCTGTTGAGATCCGCGATAATCACAGCCGAACAACGGGAATTAGTGAAGAGGTTTATAGAGTTTGTTTTTGATCTTTGTTTTGGGGAGTTGAGTTTCGGTTTTCCAGTTTTTGTGAGAACTTGGCTGCCGAAATGTTTTTGAGCGTGAGAACTGAAAGTGTACAATTGAAATTAGGTATCGAATTAAATAGAGTTTTGAATCCTTCGTTTGTATTGTTTTTTATTGGCAATTTCTTTGGATATTTTCTTTGGATACATGGTGGATCGGTCTCCACGTTTTATTTGAGAATTGTGGCTGTGAAGAGAACCACCGAAAGGAATGGGTATCATATATTTGTTAAGAGTTTTAGTACACAGTCTTACGTAAGATTTCATTCACATCCGACTGTTATAGACAGAAATGAACATACCGTTGTGACGACCAACATACCCCGATCCCAAAGATATAATAATACCGGTAGATTGACTCATTTTGTGGAACCCCGAAATATCCATACAGGGTGCAAAATACTCCAAAATAAAAAGTCGCATATTTAAATTAATTAAAAATTACAGTAAAATTCTAAAAATTAAATTATCACTATTTCCCAAAAGAACCCTATCCAAATTCGAGTCCGATATTTAAATATTCTCAAATAACCGTTATGGTCAGGGCGCTGCATTTCTGAGAATTTGATTTGGACGTAAATTAAAATCTACACGACGAAATCCAGATTTTTCTCTTTCATTAGAAAACTATTATCAAATCGGTCCTGACGGTTCTTGTTTCACAGAAATCCGGCTTAAAACGAATCCTGTATATTCAGTTGAAGTTTGAATCGCCAAATTGCGAACTGCCGCGACGTTTCAGGTTCGTTTTAATTATAATTATAAATTATAAGTTCGAACGTTGTACTTTAAGTTATCGATATCGCCAAATCGATATATAAATCATTAAATAAATTAATTATTCGACAGCTAACAAAACGCGCCATTACAGACTTCCCCCCTTAAAATAATTTCGTCCTCGAAATTGCTAAGTTAGAAAATGCTACTAACTCTACTAACTAGATTTAAAAATCTTTTTTGTTTACCTCTAAATTTCAGTTTCGGCTGGACCCATTTAATTTTAATTAATTTATTAATTCATTTCCGACCAACTAAAATTTTCAAAAATTCTGAAAATTTTCAAACACCTTAAATTTTCGAAAAATTTCGCCATAATCTCCTTTGTACGGCTCAATACGTCAAACCACAACTCGCCTCTCTAGGCCTCCTCCAATCCAAAAGGAAATCAAAATAGCCAAGCGGCTTGCCAATTCGGCTCATAAAATCCATACTCATATATGATATAAACTTGTACCTTTTTGTCGGGCATTTAACTCTATCCCTTTCATCTGCTACCACTTCAACATATACCAATATTATCCATTCCAATTGATCTCCAATCAGTTCATATCCTCAAATCCAAATCGAATTTCATTCGAACTCTAATATCAAATTCCAAATTATTGACTTATCAATTTGGTTCCATTCTAGATTATCTCTAATCCAATTCAATTTTATTTAACTCGGTTCAAGTTAAATTTCAATTTATTTTTACCATCTCATTTTATTTTATTTAACTTCATTAGTTAAATTTTAATTCCAGAACTTAAGTTCCTGGGTTTCTTTCAAATCAATTTGAAATCATAATGCCAATTCAAAACCTTTGAATTTCTAAACAACTTGTTTTCTCAAAACAATTCAAAAACAAAACCTTTGGTAGTAATCCGTCACTTAGAACTCGAAAATGAACACTGATGATGTCTAGATTCATCATCAGAATCTATTTTCCAGCTATCGACGTGAGTTCAATACTATATCATTTTCAATTTGAAAACATTTTCAAAATCTCCCAGGAACTTAAAATTTCCTTATTTTAATTCCAAATCTGATTTAAATTTATATTTAATTCAAACTATTTCATATATTATATTCATATGAATTCTGATTGGTCATTTATAACCATTTCACCCTTTTATAATCGTATTCGATTATAATAACAACCAACACAATCAATATACTATAATAATTTCAAGATATATATTTCTTCTATAAACAAATATATTTTGGGAAAAAATATTTCATTTACCCTCTTTCAAAACATACCATGTCGGTTCATCGTATTCGAGTGTTTAGTAACCCTTATCGATACAGTGGATCAACTGATCGACCAGAATTCATAAGCCACTCAACCAATAAGTCTCCACAATATAAAACCATTTTATATTGAATAACAATTACGCGCTCATATATACACACTCAAACTCAATCTAGGATATTACTAATCCCATCTCTATCGAGTTATGCCACAGAGCCAAGGTAATCACTTAACTTAAGCTCTGATACCAACTGTAACGGCTGGAAATTTTCGACTCCTCGAAAGTCGAAAATCCCGAGACGTTAGTGAAAGAAAGTAGAGGGTGAGGAAGAAAAGATAGAACTAATAGAATATAAGAAGAAGAAGAACTTACATCATCAGAGTAAACACGAATCTCACAGCGGAACGAATAAAATATAACATAACTTTGAAATACAAATCAGTACTCGTATATACATACCATTTCAAAGTACAACACTTAACAACACAGCGGAATAATAATAGCTATAATCCTGAAGCCTCCTGCTCCAAGCTCTCCAAGTGTACCTGAAAAATCCCGACTACTTGACTGCCCGTACAAATTTAGGCACCCAAGAGTTTAGGGAAAACAAACAAAATAAACTCCGGGTCAGTCATGGGACTGGTGTGAATAAAACTCCAACACTTGGTTAAATAAAGGATATCTTTCTGATATTATAATAATGTCTAATTACAAATAGATATCAATCTAGCAGAACGCTTGCATCTCACGTTCCACATTCATAGTATACAAATAAAACCGTGAGCGCTTATTTGAGATTGGATTCCAACAGACAAGGTATGGGAGCACCTTCCGATCAGTGTACTCTAGAGGAGATACACTAGGGTTCAACAAGAACGTCTTGCAACCCGGCCACACATGACCGTCCACTCATTTAGCTTGAGTGTAACGAATATATTATCACCGATGGTTGGGATCAGCAACCATCCTTCCCGATAAGGGACAGCATTGAAATAGATTATAAAGAAATACAATTGAATATTCTCTAGATGGTGATAATACACCCTGCTTGGGTATGGCCCAACTAGCCATGCTGCCTAGCCCAACTTCTGTTATTTCCTGCTTGTGAGGTTTTGAGGTCACGTTTATCACTTTGACAGATTATTTCTTCAATTACTTTTAATGCCACATCGTCATACCCGCCAAATCATTATTGATTTCGCAAGGCATCATGAGTATAAAAGCTAAGAGAAACGAATTTCTCCGCCACCAACGTAATACATTTAAAGAGATCAACATATATGATTCGTTAAGAATACTTTGTCAGACACTTGTCCATATACGTTGTGCTGGGACTGAACAAACCGAAGGCACTATTCAGTGAATCCATCCTACCTAGGCTTTTCACAATAGCCCTTGCACTTCACTCCGTCTTCAATTGTCTTCAGCGTACTTGATTCGCAACGCTTATGCTAATACGGAGTGGTTCTTCGGATAATAATCCAACCGGTCTCCCCATATTTACAACGTAAATATGGTCAAAACTTTGATAGTCTGTGATTCAACTATCAAATGAAAACATGTCGGTGTACAAACAACGATCTTATTTCCAAATGGAAATTCGATCGATCAATCATCATATACATATATATGTTCATATTTCCTTATTTCATATATTTAGAAAATATATGTTATTAATCATTGGAAAACAATTCCATAGCTTATTTTCACATCACTATTATTTCGCAACTATCAGTCCCTAACTGTAACTAGTATGAGAACAATTCTCTATGTATCAATCCGGAAGGTCGAAACCAACATCAGATCGTCACTTAGAAAACCGTTCAACTTACCCTCTCCAGTCAGTTTCTGAATTTGCTTAACTCTATTTCTTAAATTCTTATCATGAAAACATTTCATTTTCTATGTTTAGAAAACATATCTGACTATATTTGGAAAACGTTTCCAAAACTCATTTACGGATTTCCAATGAACGTTGTATAAACATCGTTTCGCTTAATCCATTAATCGCTTATTACTTAACTATATTTCAAATCAACCTTTTCTATCGAACCACAACTATTCCTTTGTCAATTCTGAAGTCAATCAAGTTGGGGTATAATTACCTCTCAGACCTTAATTGAACAACGTCCTTTACTATGAAATAGATGAAGTTCGTCACTCACTTTTTCCAATCATCTGTTTACGCAAATTCTCGGATTCAGGTTACGGATCCACTTCTTAAATGACAACGTTTGATTATAACTATAACGTTATAATTCCTACCCCTAAAATATCTAACCTAAATTATGAATTTATTTCCTAACTCGAATAATTTAACAGACACCTAATTTCTAAATCAATAACTAAATCTTGATTTAAACCCTGGAAAGTAAATAGTACTTTCCCGAATTCGCTATAATCGAATTCGACGTATAACTCTCTTTCGAGTAATCTCTATTCGATTAACTCTCCCTTTTTAATAACTTATATTCGATAAACTCTATTTCGATTAACTCCTATCGAATAACTAATATTCGAATAACTCTTCTTGGTTGGCTCTATTTCATTAACTCTTATCGAATAACAAATATTCGATTTTCTTAAATGTGTCAATTCTTATCGAATAATAACATCCGATTTAACTTAAATGGATTTACTCTTATCGAATAACTTATTCGATTAACTCAACTTGATTTTCTTAACTCGATTATCTCAACTCGATTTCTTAACTCGATTACTTAACTCGATAAATCTTAACTCAATTACTTAACTCGATAACTTAACTTAACCCAAATCGGTTAACTCAACTCAAATCGATTAACTTAATTTGATTTACTCTTTTGAATAACTCATTCGAATAACTAATTCGAACAACTTACCTTCGAATAACTAATTCGAATAACTTACCTTCGAATAACTAATATTCGATTTACTCTAACTCGATTAACTTAATTCTAATCGATTTACTCCATTTCGATTCAACTTAATTCAAATCGATTAACTTAACTCAAATTGATTAACTCCTTTCGAATAACTAAATTCGATTTAACTCTTCTCGAATAACTAAATTCGATTAACTCAAATTGAATAACTAATATTCAATTAACTCTTACGTGTTTAACTCTATTCGAAAAACTAATTCGAATAACTTACCTTCGAATAACTAATATTCGATTTACTCTTCGAATAAATAATATTCGGTAAATCTTCTCAAATGAATAACATTTGATTTCTCCACTCGAATAAACTATATTCGATTACTCTTCCCTTGAATACACTATATTCGATAACTCTACTTCGAATAAGTGATATTCGGCAACTCTACTCGATTAACTCCACTTGGATAACTCTAACTGGTCAACTCTAACTGGTAAACTTTAACTGGTTAACTCAAATGGTTTAACCTAACTGGTTAACTCAAATGGTTTAACTCTATTCAAATATCTAATTCGAATAACTCATTTCGAGTAACTAAATTTGATTAACTCCCTTTTATAACGTTTATTCATTTCAAAAGATTTCCTTTTTACCACGTTTATCCATTTATAAAGATTTACTTTTTACAACGTTTATCCATTTATAAAGATTTACTTTTAGTAATGGTTCTTCACTTTATAAATGTCCTTTTAATAACGTTTCTACTTCTCTATATAAGTCCAGACTTATATATATTCCATTTATCAACGATAAATAATTTATTTAATTTATAAAACATTATTTATAAATTAATCTACTTCAATTTCTCTGTTTAAAACAGATTTCCTATTTAATATCTCATTTAAATCCATATTGTGGTATACCGTGTGCGAAGCACGTGTTTAAATCTATCCTTGTGTAATTCTATTTATTTTCCGAACAAGTGTTCCTTTATTTATTCCCTAAATAAATATTCCTTTATTCCATTTATTTATAATCTAAATAAATGTTCCTTTATTTATTTCCTAAATAAATAAATGTTTTCATTTTATAAAATCCTATCGATTTTTATAAATAAGATTTATTTTCAATATAAACATTGAAAATTCCCTTTTTACATTCTAGTATCACCTACGGTGTTTAACGTGTCGTATAACAATGATCGGTATCATCCAAACATATGAAATCAATAACAGATTTCATAACACATCATATATCACAATATATGAAAAACGGTAAAATAAATGTTGAGGAATCCAGTCGGATTCCTCCAACCTGTTTCCCTGCATCCACAGATGTTACACAATAAAATATACATCAATTTCATTCCAACATGAAATATACTGATGAACTGAATCAATATTTGATTGTCGTTTATATATATAACTATATCTATGTTTCAATCAAATCTATTTAACAGTCCAAACTATCAATACACAGCAATCAAATCATTTAACACAGTTTATATAAAAATATAAACTGAGGAGAGTTAGTGAGTTTTACTCACATTGGACTATCATCATTAATTAACGATAATTGTCGTTGATTTAGATTGGACAATTTATTTCGCCATAAATTGTAACGAACTCGAATCCACGCCCGACCAGCTTCATTGTGTTGCTCCCGTCCGTACGATTCCAATGGATCTTGTTTCGCTGAATTTCGTTAATGTATGAGCAAGATACAATAATTTAAAGTTAATACCTTGTTTAAATTCAATTTTAAACTATTATTTGGTTTCGGGCTTTACCATTTGAACTAGGCCCAACCATTTCTAATATTGACCCAAACCCGCTTCCACTCAAACCCGAATACTTCAGCTTCTTCCCCAACGAACAGCTCCCATATCCGCTCAACCATATACACACTCCGATCTCCATTCTACCATGAAATTCGAATTTTAAATACCCAAATCAACTCCTTAATTCATTTCACAACTTCTTGTATCCCTTCTTGCATGAACTTCACGGATACATGCCGTGTCCTCCCCATTCAACACAAGGACCGCTGCCCCTCATAAATAAACGTTTACACACAAGCTTCCCACTGTGTATGCCCTTCACTATATATTCACGTCTCCGGTCCTCCCCCTTCTTCTTGCTCCTGCAAAAAAATTCGATTTCCAGAAAACAACAACCCCGGATCCCCTCAAACAAACCATCCTCTTCCCTTACTCTCAATCCCGCAAACACCATCCCTCCATCTTACCGAAACCCTTCTCAGTCACCACGTCATTCACGTCCGCCTCAAATGAAATCAGCAGCACCCGGATCTTCTCCTGACGACCCCATTGCTTGCGTCTTTCCTGTTGAGATCCGCGATAATCACAGCCGAACAACAGGAATTAGTGAAGAGGTTTATAGAGTTTGTTTTTGATCTTTGTTTTGGGGAGTTGAGTTTCGGTTTTCCAGTTTTTGTGAAGAACTTGGCTGCCGAAATGTTTTTTAGCGTGAGAACTGAAAGTGTACAACTGAAATTAGGTTTCGAATTAAATAGAGTTTTGAATCCTTCGTTTGTATTGTTTTTTATTGGCAATTTCTTTGGATATTTTCTTTGGATACGTGGTGGATCGGTCTCCACGTTTTATTTGAGAATTGTGGCTGTGAAGAGAACCACCGAAAGGAATGGGTATCATATATTTGTTAAGAGTTTTAGTACACCGTCTTACGTAAGATTTCATTCACATCCGACTTTTATAGACAGAAATGAACATACCGTTGTGACGACCAACATACCCCGATCCCAAAGATATAATAATACCGGTAGATTGACTCATTTTGTGGAACCCCGAAATATCCATACAGGTTGCAAAATACTCCAAAATAAAAAGTCGCATATTTAAATTAATTAAAAATTACAGTAAAATTCTAAAAATTAAATTATCACTATTTCCCAAAAGAACCCTATCCAAATTCGAGTCCGATATTTAAATATTCTCAAATAACCGTTATGGTCAGGTCGCTGCATTTCTGAGAATTTGATTTGGACGTAAATTAAAATCTACACGACGAAATCCAAATTTTTCTCTTTCATTAGAAAACTATTATCAAATCGGTCCTGACGGTTCTTGTTTCACAGAAATCCGGCTTAAAACGAATCCTGTATATTCAGTTGAAGTTCGAATCGCCAAATTGCGAACTGCCGCGACGTTTCAGGTTCGTTTTAATTATAATTATAAATTATAAGTTCGAACGTTGTACTTTAAGTTATCGATATCGCCAAATCGATATATAAATCATTAAATAAATTAATTATTCGACAGCTAACAAAACGCGCCATTACACTGGCTTTACGTTAATTCAAAATTGCTTTAACAAATTTCTGTTAAATTTGTTTTTAATTCAAACAGTCTTTCCCTGGGAGTTTTTAAAAAGTTTACTCTTTTCAAAAATCAAATTTTCCTTTTTGAATACGTCACTGAGCCCTTAATTAATATTCCATTAGTTAAATCACTTCTCTATTTCTTTATCAATATCTGTTAACCAAATATTTTCAATAACCATATTGGCCTTTTAAGTTATTTGGAAAACATTTCCGAATATTGTCTTCCTTTATTTTCTAAACTTTAGAAAATATATGCTATTTATAATTGGAAAATACTCCAATTACTTATCTCTTTTCCGATCTCATTTATTTCTATACTTAGGAAATATTTATTATTCTATTTCCAGGTTTACACTTATTTGAGTTAAAACGGATGTTGTGTAAAACATCGTTACGACAACCCAAATACTATATTCAACTAACTCTTATCCAATATTGATCTTCGAGCCT
This sequence comes from Allium sativum, assembly GCA_030737875.1. Taxonomy (NCBI): domain Eukaryota; kingdom Viridiplantae; phylum Streptophyta; class Magnoliopsida; order Asparagales; family Amaryllidaceae; genus Allium; species Allium sativum. Next base: position 254,525,164 of record CM060920.1, read on the forward strand.
GAAATATTACTATTAATTTGTTAATAACGAAATCAATCAAGTTGGGGTATAACTACCTCTCAGACCTTGACTGAATAACATTTATAACGTCAAAACAGATATGACTACTTACTCGAATAATCAATACCATACAACTACTTCTTCACTTTTAAACACATATACACTTTCTCTTTCTATTCTTACGACATTTTATTCTTGTACTTCCTTTTTGATTATACTATTCTATTTCTAAGTTCGTTTCCTTATCGACTTCTATATATATTGATATATAGATTTCTAGCTATCAAATTTTCTTAAAAATATTCTAACTCCTTAAATTCCCGGAAAAATACGCCATAACCTCCTTTGTACCGAGAGCATCGGGATATTTCAAATAGCATCCCATGACCCTCACCAGTCCAAAAGAAAAAGAAAAAGCCAAGCGGCTAGCCGATAGGGCGCATAAAATCTCATATATGAATTAAATACATACCTTTTCGTCGAGCATTCTATCTTAACTATACCTGATCGTTTTAACTATATATAAAATCTCATATATAAAATCTCATATATGAATTAAATATATAAAATCTCATGTACATTTATACCTTCCCAATCTATTTTAACTATACCTGATCGTTTTAACTCAATTCATTAATTAATTTGTTAATTAACTCTTTAGTCTATTTCACTTTTATATTTGAACATGACATGTACAAATATATTTTAACTTGCTTATTAACTAATTTGAATCCAAATTTCAAATTTAAGTTCTATATTCGATTTCGAATATCCATTTACAAATCCAATTCACCTTTCAAAGTTCAACTTCAAATTCAAAACTCGATTAACTAATTCCTCTTCGACTTAGTTAATTCTATTCAATTTCTATTCAAATTTTATATTATAAATCCCATTTGAATTTCTATATTCAAATTCTATATATTCAAATTCTATATATCAAATTCTATTATTATAAATCCCATTTTGAAATTCAACACAACTTGTCTTTCCCAAAACAAATTCAAAACAGTATCTCTGGTAGTAATTCGTCACTTACAACTCGAAAATGAATACTGATGATGCAGCTATCATCATCGGAATCTATTTTCCAGCGATCGAAGTGAGTTCAATATTATAAAACCATTTCTAAACATTTCCACTTTGAAATTCATTTCAAAATATAATTCACACTGCTTGTAAAACAATTTAAAATCTCCCAGGATCTTAAATTTTCCTAATTTTTAATCCAAATCCATTTTACAAACACTTATCCAATTCGCCAGAGTTTTAACTCAATTTCTGGTTTAAATTTCAGATTTAACTCATCTGATTTCACGTATTTCACTTATATGAATTCTGATTGACTATTTACATGACCATTTTACTTATAATCTTACTCGATTATAATCACAACCAATATATCCAATATATTATAATCATTCCTTTATATCAAAATATAATTTGGGGCAAAATTATTTCGTTTACCTCTTTTAAAAACAAACTATGACGGTTCATCGTATTCGAGTGTTTACAAAATCCCTACCGATACAGTGGATCAAACTGATCGACTAAAACTCATAAACTACTCAACCAATAAATCTTCACTATATAAAATTATTTTATATTGAATAACAAATACATTCACTCGTATATATACACTCAACTCAATCTAGGGTATTACTAACCCTATCTCTACCGAGTCATGCCACAGAGCCAAGTTAATCAATTAACCTTCTGTTTTGATACCAACTGTAATGACCCGGGTTTTTGACGACCTTGGTTATCGCCATAAACTCAATGATGACTAACCAAACATCGAAAATACCGGTCATTAATGAAAGAAATTAGAAGGTGAGAATAGATAAGATAGAAACTTAGGATAGAAGAAGAAGAAGGACACAACATCAGAGTAACATGAACCTCACAGCGGAACGAATAACATATAATAGATAACATATCATTGAATAAAATCAGTATATGTATACAATAACATTATCAGAGTACAACACTTACAACACAGCGGAAATAAACTATAGCTATATCATCCTGAAGCCTCCTGCTCAAGCTCTTCACGTATCTGCAAATCCCGACTACTTGACTGCCCGTACAAAATTGGGCACCGAAGAGTTTAGGGAAAACAAAACAAAATAAACTTCGGGTCATCATGGGACTGGTATGAGTAAAATAGTATAAAAACAGTTCAAGCAGGTAAATGATATCTCATAAGACCACGCCGTATAACTGAATGGGTTTTTCCCATATGAGAATCCAAATTATCTTTATATCAAAAACCTTTTGATATTATAATAATGTCTATCAACCACAATATAATAATCATCTAGCAGAAACGCTTTCATCTCACATTCTACATATATAGTATACAATCAAAACCACAAGCACGTATTGGGTAATGGATTTCCAACTATGACAAGGTATGGAACCACCTTTCGCTAGTGTACCTCTAGAAAGGAATACACTGGGTTCAACAAGAACATCTTGCAACCCGGCCACACATGACCGACCACTCATTTTGCTTGAGTGTATCGAATGTATATCACCAACGGTTGGGATCAGTAACCGTTTCCCGAATGGGACAGTATCGACAATAGATTTTTAGAAATAAATGAAACTCTAGATCAGGTAATTATACACCCTACTTCGGAGCGACCGACTTAGCCATGCTGCCTGCCCGATTTCTGCCATTTACCGGTTGATGAGGATTGAGGTTACGCTTCATCATCACATTAGACTCACTACGAATGTCACATCGTCAAATCCATCAAATCACCGATTGACGTACTCAACAATACATCATGTGTTAGCGAAAATAAGTTTCCTTCTCCGCTTCCACTCTTGGTACGGTTGGAGAAATCAATATACGTGATCGTCTGGAAATACTCTGTCAGACATCTGTCCATACAAGTCATCCAGGAACAGGATGAACCGAAGGCATTATTCAGTACATCCATCTTAGGCACTGTTATCTAAGACTTATATAATAGCCCTTGCACTTTACTCTGTCTTCAATTATCTTTGGCATATATGATTTGCAACGCTTATGCCAATACAAAGTGGTTCTTTGGATAATAATCCAACCGGTCTCTCCATATTAACAACGTAAATTGGTCAAAACTTCGATAGTCTGTGATTTAACTATCAAAGGAAAATACGTGTGCAAACAACAATATCATTTCCAAATGGAAATTCTATCAATCAATCATCAATCATATATATATATCTATATATATATATTCATATTTCCTTATTTTCTATGTTTAGAAAATATACGTTATTAACACTGGAAAACATTTCCATTGTTATTTACATATCACTATCATTTCACAACTATCAGTCCCTGACTGTAAACTAGTAGGAGAACAATTCTCTAAGTATAAACCCCGAAGGCCGAAACCAACATCAGATTGATACTCAGAAAACTATTCAACTTAACTAATCTCTAGTCAGTTTCTAATCTTGTTTAACTCTATATATTCTTTTAACTCTATTTGATTAACTCACTGGTTAACTCTAATTGATTAACTCTAATTGATTTACTCCAACTGGTTTACTCTAACTAATTAACTCTTTTAACTCTATTCGAATAAACAATATCCGAATAACTCCTTTTAACTGTATTTATTTAACAAGTAATTATTCCGTTATTTTATTCTATTTATTCTAACCAATAATATTTCTCTTTATATCTATTCTATTTATTCTAACAAGTAAATATTCCCTTTTATCCTATTCTATTTATTCTAACAAATAAATATTTCATTTTATCCTATTCTATTTATTCTAACAAATAAATATTTCCTTTTATCCTATTCTATTTATTCTAATAAATAAATATTTCCTTTTATCCTATTCTATTTATTCTAACAAATAAATATTTCCTTAATTATACTTATCCTTCAATTTTATAATTATTTTCTTTTATAAAAATCCTTTTCCTTTTCCTATATAAAATCCATCAATTTTATATAAATAATTCATTTTCAAAATACACTTTGAAAATCCCCATTCCCACATCCAGTATTTCTTATGGTATTTAACATACCATATAACAACGATAAATATCGTCCAAACACACATAATCAACAACATATTATATATCACATCATATATCACAATATATGAATTACAATAAAATAAATGTTGAGGAATCCTCCAACCTGTTACCCTGCATCACAGATGTTACACAACATGATTATCATCACTTTCAGTTCGATATGAATTATTCTGATAACAGAATAAATATCTGAATATTTAACGGTTTATATACATAGTTATATATATATAATTTTCCACTAACTGACTAGCAGTTCAATCAAACGGTCAACACACAGTCAATCAACCAATATTTAACAGTTCTAAAAATACAACATGAAATTATAAACTGTTCAGAGTTAGTGAGATTTACTCACATTGGAAGTTCATCGTTAAAGAACGATAAAATGTTGTTTTGATCTGAATCAAACAGTTTATTTTGCCATAAATTCATACGAGCCCCAATCCACACCCAGTCAGCTTCATTGTGAAGCTCTCGTCCATACGGTCCCAACGCAACTTATGGTTCGTCAATCTGATACCGTATGTGTTAGATATTAGCATTACAAGTTTTGTACTCTATTTAATTTACATTAACAATATATAATTTGTTTAAATACATTTGGGCCTATACCTTCATTCCGGCCCACTACCAAGCCCACGAACCCCACCCGTGCTTTCCCATACCTGTATATCATCTTCCCCAATTCAAAGACAAGCTCCAGTAATTTCCGTTTCCTTATCTCACCATTTCCGCATACTTCGATCCACTTCCATCCCTCCATTCTTCACCGATATCAAAGTCCGAGACCACCCCAATGCCTCTCTCCCCGAACTCTACCACCTCCACCCAAAACTGCTCAGCTCGCACGCCCCAAGGAGGCCCCGACGTCGGCAATTGTACAAGCACTCGCAACCTGTTCTGAAACCGAATCCCAAAAAAAATCAGCAACGAGGTGCCACTCAACATCATAAACCCGAATATGTATTCGAAAACATCCAACTCTCCCTAAATCGAAAGCAAATTCAAACCCTAGAACCCACTGAGAAAACCCGCGAACCCAATACTAACGTAGAACACCCTAAGATCCACACAGAAATGAAGAGTACCCCTTTTCGACTCCATACATACATATGAGATGATCTACAGACTTTACTTTGATTTTATTTTGATTTCTTCTTCGTGGATTGTTTTGCTGCGTTTTGGGGTTTACACGGTTATATAGACCTGTGGGTGGTAGGTACGGTTTGTGGTTGAAATACAAGGGTGTGTGGCCTTCCTTATGTTCACACAATATTTTATTTTTATTTATTCTATTCATTTTAATCCGATCATTGCTTTCTAAAAATCCCAACGACTACATACGATACCTAAAAATCACGAAACTGGACATGCAGCTACAGTTCGACATTATGATCCCAACGAAACTGGTTTCGTCGAATTCCGACTTTGTATGCTCACACAACGTATTTTTAACCGTTAAAATACTGACTGTTTTTCACTCTAAAAATCTGTATGGCCACACAGTGACCCCAAAAATCACGAAACTGGAAATCTAACAACTATTTGACATTGCGGATCCAACAAAATTAGTTTCGTCGAATTTCGACTTCGTTTGCAAAAGTGGCTATTTTAAAAGCTCTGAATGACCCATTTAAAAATACAAATATATTTAAATATGATTAAATTAAATACAAATAAATTTATATTATCGTATATACTCACCGTGGAATACCATACGGCTCTACTGGGATTTATAACTTGATATTTCAAATCTGGGTCAACTCGATATTCGATTTATATTGAAATTCCTTTTTTAAAATATAAATAATTCCTTTATAAATTATAAAGGAATTCCCCAACGATTTTTCTAAAATTTGATTTGGACGTATCTTAAAATCTACACAATGAATTCCCGATTTTTCTCTTCCACTAGAAAGATATACTCCAGCAGCTCCACACGTTTCTTGTTTCACAGAAATCCGGCTTAAAACGAATCCTGTACATTCAGTTGAAGTTCAAATCGCCAAATAGCGAACTGCCGCGCCATTTCGAGCTCGATTTTAAATATATTATCACTCTACGTTCAAACTGTCGTTTATATAATATATTCGTTATTCAAATTCAATTCTAAACTGAATTAAATATCACAGATGATCCAGTTCACACCATATCGCCATTTCAGCCAATTTTGATTATTTCAGAATTAAATATATTATTTAATTTATTATTTTAATTAAATATTCACCATTTCTTAATTCAACGACCATTAAATTCACTATATCACTATTTATATAATTAAATAAATTAATTATAGTCCCTCTGCAAATGCGGGTCATTACACCATACTTAGGTCTGAAATCATATCCCGCGATATACTCTAACGGCTTCCATTCTAGAAACATAACCCTAAACTGGCATGTCTCCTACTCAATGCAACTGTTACTACACCTAAATCCTTTGTTATGTCCACTCTGCCCCATGAAGTCATGACAACTTCACTGCACTGGCTCATAGCCTTGCTACGATCACTCTGCCCCATGGAGTAATGACTACCCCACTGCACTGATACGTAGCCTAATGTCCGTATATATCATCATCTCTTTGTTCCCCGTCGCTAGAACCCTACAGGTGATAGTCTACCCAATAGAAGAAAAATAGGAACAAACATAGCAACCATAGCATCCATCAAACAAGTCATATCTATCACTTGCTAAAGCCATACATACATCGATGCCTACTTGACTGGTCCAACCAATCCCAAAGCTAATGGAAGTCCCACCTCCATACATACATCGATATCTACTTGACTGGTCCAACCAATCCCAAGTCTAGTGGAAGCCCCGCCTCCGTACGGACTACTGTACGTCCAACGTACGTTTATCCTCCAAGGATAACTAGATCACGTCCAACGGATCCAAGGTAACGGGCGTCCCCAGATACCCCTGCTTCTAGTCCTCCTAGAACACTCTTAAGTATCGACGATTTCTTGGTACTCTCTTCAGAAGAGCTACCCACTTACTCAGACCTAGTCTCGAGTATCCACTACCGACAAATCTCAAGTCCAACATGAGTCGTCTCCCTATTCGTTGTATCTCCAAGATCAACGAACAACTATTTTCTTTTGCGAGTTCAAGTCCAACTTGAATCGTCCTAATCCTCGTTGCATATTCCATGATCAACGAACACATCCTATTCCTTCAAGGTTCTACTATCCAAAGAGAACATCAACATAGGATCCTAAACAATCCATTACTTTGCATCCTTCTCGAGTCCCACTCGAGTTCCCTCACAGCCCCTATCAAATCCAACACTCTTGAGTTTCACTCGAGTCATCTCATAGCCATATCGAGTCCAACTCGGGGCAGTCTATACCATTGGACAGTCTTATCATGTCACGACTGCCCATCACTCCTCGAGTAAACCAAGATATCATCCAATGAAAATCGCAACAACTATTTATCTCTCACGTTAGTCATCTTAATCGAACTCGACATTCCCCAAGCACAAGCCCCAAAGGCCTAAACCAATATCAGACAAGTACCCAAGGAACATCTCCTCCGAATTTGGAAAATCCACATGAAGTGATACTAGCAAAACAACCAAGCAATCACAAGCAAACATACATCCATAACTCGATAAGACCACATTACAACAAATCATGCAAAGACTAGTCGAACCACCTATCGGGTTCGTCACAACTAAAGGTCTATCGACTATCCCCGGTTCCAATCCCAACTTACTGTAAAGACCCGCAACTTCCCCGTAAAGGAAAGCGTCGGATAGTTCGAGAACAAACCACAACAGAACGCATACAGAAGAACATTTCATTGTATATTACAACAATGCATCAGATTACAAGAATATACAGAGTATAAACGAATATTACACAGAAATATCAGAGATTTAAATTACATTTAAATACATAGCAGCGGAAAATAATACAATACACAACTAGAAGAGATATACGGATACAAATCTTTCCGGATATCGTTCCAGCTGTAAACCAGGATCCTGTGAATATAAATCTGCAAAACCAAAACTACTAGCTGCCCGTGTCAAAATAAGGGCACCCAGAGTTTAGGTTAAAACAATAAACTCCAGGTCAGTCATGTGACTGGTGTGAGAACTAAAACAGTTATTAATCTTTATTTTTAAAGCTAGGTAAATCAAGGGACCACGCCGTATAACACGGAACGGGTTTCCTCCCAAGAATACTAGTGCATAAAACAGCAGTGCAATGCTAAATAAAGAAAAATGAAGCTGTTATAAGACCCAGGTCCTATCACACAATGCAACGCAAGCCGGGGGATAGGGTTTTCCCTTATAACAGCCAAAGAATGCTTGATACGTTTGAAACAAATCATTTGATACTATAATAAGTGCATAGTGTATAAAACAACTTCAAATCATAAGTATCAATCATAGGCGGCATGAGCGCCCCATCCCACTATGTCGCCATATATAGGATTACAATTAAAACCGCAAATGTCACGTATTTGGAAATTGGATTTCCGTCTATGAACCGAGGCAAAAGATAGTCCTCAACCGATTCGAGACAATCTAGCCTACCATGTCTCAGGATCAGAGCTCGAGTGACCCTAGGAGCGACAGGGCCGGTCCACCGATGTGGATTAAAATGCCTGAACACTACGTTTCCCCGCCCTTTGGGGCGCAAGTCTGGTCCGTCAGCCGACCAGAAGCATCGGCCGAAACCGATATAACCGAGGCGCCTCGCAACAGCAACAACCACATAAGTCAAACTCGTCAGGGCGTGTAAAACCACTGACGCCACTTCTAGCTAGAAAGAAACGCATGCCCTCCCTGAGGTCCGTCTCCCGTTTTTGGTTCATACCGGGTGTGAAACACGCGAGGTAAACGTTACACAAAGCTACGCCACAAAGGCCGTGCTTTGATCATCACCACAAGACTTTGCTTTTCAACAGAAGCCTCGATCATTTGCATCTTAGCATGCCACACAGGCAAACCATCCTATGCAACCGATATCAGTCACACAGAATGAAATCCGATGTCAGACACACAGTCCATTTACAAGTCCGTTCTGGGGCTGAACGAAACCGGAGGCACCTAGTACCCCGCATATCCATCGATCTCCAAGTACGTCTGGACGATCACCAACTGTTTCCATCTTCTTGGGTGTACAACCCAATCAAGATCATCAGTTATCACCCAAACGACGTGAAGACCTCCGGTCTTCGACCATCGTCTTCATCTTCGACTTATCGTCGTATCAGTTATTCAGAATGGGATGAACCCGGTCTTTCCGAATAACTCGCGTATATTTTAAATAAGTGTTACACAAACACAACATACGCCTCATTCCAATTCATTAGTCACTAACCGTAAATTAATCAGGAGAATAATTCCCCAAATATTAACCCCGAAGGCCGAAACCCACATCAGATCAATATCCAGAAAACCATTCTGCTTGGCTAACCGACAATTAGTTTCTAAATTTCACGTTCAAATCTAATTAAAGATTTAACTATCGCCTGGAGCAAAACTGGTGATACTCCATTCTCGATCTTTTCAATCTAATTAAAGATTCATTAAAACTCCACTTAGTTTTAATCATTATCTGGGTTAAAGAATCAGTGTCATTTAAAACACGATTCACGATAAACCCAAAATCACATTCCATTAATTATCGGGTTAAAGAACAAGTGTTATTTAAAACACTGTTCACGATAAACCCAAAAATCAATACCAATTCAATTCCAATTAAATATCATTTAATTGGTACACTTCATTAAATCTAAATAAAAAGATTTAATCTTTTCTCAACTGGGTTCAAGAACAGTGTTAGTGAAGACACCATTCACGACAAACCCAAATCACATCCCATTAATTATCGGGTTAAAGAACAAGTGTTATTTAAAACACTGTTCACGATAAACCCAAAAATCAATACCAATTCAATTCCAATTAAATATCATTTAATTGGTACACTTCATTAAATCTAAATAAAAAGATTTAATCTTTTCTCAACTGGGTTCAAGAACAGTGTTAGTGAAGACACCATTCACGACAAACCCAAATCACATTCGATATTCAATACAAGGCTCTGAATAGAAAATATATCGGCTTATATTCAATATCGAATTCTACGACTAACAAATGTCGTATTGGAAATAACGATACAAATATATATCTTTCAAATTTCCATAACAACACCTGTAATATCACGAATTCCAACATCGAAATATTCCGAAGACAATTTCGATTCAAATCCACTCCAATGCAATCATTGGAAATTTTGGTTATTTTCAAAACCATTTCAAATTCAATTTATTTATTTAAAAATAAATAGAATTATAATTCTAGTTCAAAACTAGTTCATTTCGATAAAAATCTATTTTTATCTTTTCAAATATGGAGTTTTTCATCCCAAACTTTCACAAATCATCTCTTATGATTTTACACAAATTATTACTATTTTTAATAATTTTATCAAGGCCCGTACAGTCGATTTCCATCAACGGCCATCGAACTGCACTTACAGCGACCTTTTTCGAATTTGATTTGGACGTATCTCCAAATCCAACCGTTAGATTTCAAATTTCTAACATTCATTAGAAAGCTCTTTTCGATACGAACCCAACGGTTCCGGTTTTAGGAGAATCCGACGGTCGGATCTCCCGCAATGTCCGTTTGAAATAAATGGTCGAAATTCACGAACTGCCGCAGCGCGGCGCGTTCTATTCAGGCCATTATATTATATATATAATATATATAATATATACTTCGTCGATTTCTATTTAAAACGAATTATATAAATAGTTTTAAATTCGTTTCAAAAGCAATTTCAACTTCCTTTTCAATTCAAATCAAAATTGAATTCTTCTTTATAAATTCGTTTCAAAATTCATTTCTATTCCATTCAAATTTCAATTCAATTTGAATTCATTTCAATTCGTTTTCAATTCAATTCATTTCGAAATCGTTTTCAATTCAATCCATTTCGAAATCGTTTTCAATTCAATTCATTTCGAAATCGTTTTCAATTCAATTCATTTCGAAATCGTTTTCAATTCAATTCATTTCGAAATCGTTTTCAATTCAATTTGAATTCGTTTTCAATTCATTTCATTTCGAAATCGTTTTCAATTCAATTTGAATTCGTTTTCAATTCATTTCATTTCGAAATCGTTTTCAATTCAATTTGAATTCGTTTTCAATTCATTTCATTTCGAAATCGTTTTCAATTCAATTTGAATTCGTTTTCAATTCATTTCATTTCGAAATCGTTTTCAATTCAATTTGAATTCGTTTTCAATTCATTTCATTTCGAAATCGTTTTCAATTCAATTTGAATTCGTTTTCAATTCATTTCATTTCGAAATCGTTTTCAATTCAATTTGAATTCGTTTTCAATTCATTTCAAAATATTCGATTTCGAAATCACTTTTCAATATTCATTTTTAAGATGAATAAAATCGATATAAATATCGTTCACGTCAAAATGGCGTCAATCTAATCAACACAGCTTCATAAATTTCTATTTTCAAATATTCTATTTCAAATATTTCTTTTTCAAAATAGTTGTTATTATCAAAATATTTCGTTCAACACATGACCAATCTCAATGAATGAGTACTGTCAACACATGAACTTTTATTTTATATATATTCTTTATTTTTCAAATTGGAATGAGGCCCAATCAATTACCATATAAAGTTAATTATATGGATTTTCATACAACACATGTATATAATTACATTGAAAAATAATCAACCGTCAACCAAAGTGCACTACACTGTATAAGCATCAAATATAGATATTCAACGCTCATAACAGCCTGTCAATCAATCGATCGACACATTTAATCAATCAGGATGAGTGAACTTCAAATTTCATCCCAACACCCATGTGGGGTTTCAAACAATCAAACGCATATTTTATTTGTGCAGTTGGGCGATGTGTAAAATTTATCGTCCCAATCAATGTCATTCAAATAGGTGTACATAAACAAACCGTCTGGTTTGTAAATGAATATTTATTTATTCACATTCACGTTAAAAATTATATTTTTAACGATAAAACATTTTATTCCAACATATGAATTTCTATTCAATTCATTTATTCAATAAAAATGATATTTTTATTTTTCTAACATATTTTAGAAAATTTCGGCGGCATAACGACACGATACTAGAAACGGGACAAGGCCTAGCCTTATCCCCGGTCTAGTGAAGGCCCACGCCATTCACATATCAATCAAATCAATTTCATTATGCAAACCACAAAATTTGGAGTAAGAGTCTAACCTAGCCTTACTCCTTCGCCTTATAACGGCGCACGTCTAATCCTAACCAATTTATCGATTCGATTTTTCACACCACAAACCACATTCAAACCAATATCGCAATCAATCACCAAACAGTCAAACAAACAAGTCCATGGTCTGTGGACGATTTGTGTCGGGTGCTACTAAGCACCGTCTGCATCCTAGTATATATATAACTAGAAAAATTAAATTGAAAGGTGAGAAGTTCTCACCAATAGCTATCCAACTACACGATTCTTCCTTTATAGAAATCTTCGCCTTTTGTCGCTTTCACCCGTATTCTCTACACATGTAAAAACCGAATTTTTACTATGCTATGCAATATATAAAGATCTGATTTTTACTTCGACTTTCAATATATAAAAATCTGATTTTTACTTCGACTTTCGATATATAAAAATATGATTTTTTACTTCGACTTTCACTAAATAAAAATATGATTTTTACTTCGACTTTCACTAAATAAAAATATGATTTTTACTTTCCTTCAAATCTGATCTCTTTAAAGTTTAAACCTTTTCTTTTAACTTAAAATTAAAATCTGTTTAAATCCTTTATATAAAAAAACAGTTTTAAATCTTTATTAAAATTTCAGTTTTAAACCTAATTAAATTTCAGTTTTAAAATTCTAAACAAAATCAGTTTTTAATTTTTTTATAAAATCAGTTTTAAATTCCTAATTAAAAACACAGTTTTTAATTTCTGTTTTTAAAAATTTCAGTTTTTAATTTCTTTATAAAATCAGTTAAAAAAATGATTTTAAAAAGAACAGTTTTTATAATCTTTTTTCAAATCAGCTTTAAATTAAAAAAAAACAGTTTTTAAATCATTATAAAATCAGTTTTTAAAATGCTAATTAAAAACACAGTTTTTAAATTATTATAAAATAAAATAACGAAATACTTACCGAGGGGGGGGGGGGGTTTCACCGATGTCGGAGGTGCTTCTCGAGCTGGGCGGCTCGGGGTTCGAACGGGGAGCGGCTTCGAATGGCGAATCGGAGAAGGCGTTGACTTCAAGGGGGGGCTCGCGATGCTTTCGAGGTGGGCGGCGGCTTCGGGTTTCGTCGGCGTCGAGGGTAAGAGGGGCGGCGGCTTCTCGATAGGCGTAGGGTTTCTCTTTTTTTTTTTTCTGTTTAAATCGAAATGAAGGGGGGGGGGCCAGAACGAAGATAAAAGGGGGGAGGGAAATTAATTTTTTTTTTTTTATTTTATTATTTAAATTTGCAAAAGGGTTGACTTTTACATACGACCTTGAAACGAGGCCCACCGCCTGTTGTCCATAGCGTTTTACCCTCATTCCGAACACAATGGGATATGTATCGCAAGCTGATTTGATCGTTACAATCAGTTTCCTTTTGAATTTTCATTTAAATCACTATACTGAATTTTAAACGTACATTTCAAATTACCGGGGCCACATACTAACTAGAAAAATTCCAGAAAAATATTTTCTAGCTTTGTATTGACGATACGGTCCTAACAAAACTAGTTTCGTCGAATTCTGCGACCGTTGGAAAAATGGCCATTTTCCAGTCGATTAAAATCAACTGAAACTGGTCAAACGCGTTTTCCTTTGCCACGCTCACATATTGATTCGAAAAATTATGAAATTTGGAATCTAGCAATAACTTAACATCACGGACCCAACAAAACTAGTTTCGTCGAAATCCGAGGTCGTTTGCAAAATGTCCATTTTTAAGGGCCTGAATTCCATAGCGACTATTCAGAATTTTCAACTGGACATATCTTTTGATTCCCGCTATGAAATTTCGATTATTCGAATTCGTTGGAAAGATATCATCAATTAGATCCTATTGTTTTTGGTTTCACTAAAATCCGGATTGTTTTGCACCCGGTATATTCAATTGAAGTTTGAAATCGAATTATCGAACTACCGCGCCATTTTCAATTCTATTTATAATTATATATAAATATTTCTATTCTAACGACGACGCGTATAATATATACGTTCGATTTATATTCAAAATAAATTTCTCGTCGATTTTATTTAAAATAATTCATTTTAAATATTTAAAATTCGCTAAAATCGCCAAAATAAAAATTTTAAACTGGCCCAGATTTTCGGGTTGTTACAATCTCCCCCACTTAAAACTTTTCGTCCCCGAAAAGGAACAAAGTCAAAAGTGGTTTGATTAATCAACTCTACGCTCGACCTGGCTTCCATTCTCCAACTTTTCAGTTTCTGAGAATTTCTAAAATTTGGCTAACACCCTAAATTTTTGAAAAATTTCGCCATAACCTCCCCTGCACCGGGAGCATCGGGGAATTTCAAATAGCTTCCCCGGTCCTTCAGATCTCAAAAAGAAAAAGAAAAAGCCAAGCGGCTAGCCAATAGGCTCACAAAATCATCATCACCCAAACAAAACAGGAAATTATGTAATAAACATGTACCTATTTGTCGGGCAAACAAATTTTATTCTCTGGCTCTAGCCTCCTTGCTATGACCTGTTCAATGATATACATGTATATGCAAGCAGATGCGACCAAATTTCAATATAATTCAATATTTGATCCAATTAGGCTTAATGGTTAAAAATTAGCAAACAAATGAACAAACAACACAAACATCAATCAATTAGTGAATTATCATTTGAAATTCATAATTTTGATACATAGTCAAGAATCAGATTTTTGATGCCAAATCACAACAATAGGCCCTATCTAATTTTGGTTCTCACACCAGTCAATAGGAAATATATAGAAATCTCACTTTCGTCACTCGAAAATAAATACTGGCGACAGTGCCCCATCACCAGAATTACTCCCGGGCACTAGAGGGATTCTATATCTACCCAATATATTAAAACTTCGAATACACGTTTGCAAGACATATATGCAAAATCTTTATATATCGGATTGTCCTAATCAATATAAAATAAATAATCAAATACGAATAATTGATTTAAATTTTCAAAACAAAACTTTGTTTTCATTTTAAAAATTTACTCTTCAAACTCGTTCTAGGATACTACTGATCCCATCTCTAACGAGTCTTTCTAATTGGATATTACTAATCCAGTATCTGATGAATCCTTTCATATGGTTCTAATGTGTCTTGTTCTCTAAGCTTTGTAAACCAAAGCTCTGATACCAACTGTAAAGACCCGCAACTTCCCCGTAAAGGAAAGCGTCGGATAGTTCGAGAACAAACCACAACAGAACGCATACAGAAGAACATTTCATTGTATATTACAACAATGCATCAGATTACAAGAATATACAGAGTATAAACGAATATTACACAGAAATATCAGAGATTTAAATTACATTTAAATACATAGCAGCGGAAAATAATACAATACACAACTAGAAGAGATATACGGATACAAAGCTTTCCGGATATCGTTCCAGCTGTAAACCAAGATCCTGTGAATATAAATCTGCAAAACCAAAACTACTAGCTGCCCGTGTCAAAATAAGGGCACCCAGAGTTTAGGTTAAAACAATAAACTCCAGGTCAGTCATGTGACTGGTGTGAGAACTAAAACAGTTATTAATCTTTATTTTTAAAGCTAGGTAAATCAAGGGACCACGCCGTATAACACGGAACGGGTTTCCTCCCAAGAATACTAGTGCATAAAACAGCAGCGCAATGCTAAATAAAGAAAAATGAAGCTGTTATAAGACCCAGGTCCTATCACACAATGCAACGCAAGCCGGGGGATAGGGTTTTTCCCTTATAACAGCCAGAGAATGCTTGATACGTTTGAAACAAATCATTTGATACTATAATAAGTGCATAGTGTATAAAACAACTTCAAATCATAAGTATCAATCATAGGCGGCATGAGCGCCCCATCCCACTATGTCGCCATATATAGGATTACAATTAAAACCGCAAATGTCACGTATTTGGAAATTGGATTTCCGTCTATGAACCGAGGCAAAAGATAGTCCTCAACCGATTCGAGACAATCTAGCCTACCATGTCTCAGGATCAGAGCTCGAGTGACCCTAGGAGCGACAGGGCCGGTCCACCGATGTGGATTAAAATGCCTGAACACTACGTTTCCCCGCCCTTTGGGGCGCAAGTCTGGTCCGTCAGCCGACCAGAAGCATCGGCCGAAACCGATATAACCGAGGCGCCTCGCAACAGCAACAACCACATAAGTCAAACTCGTCAGGGCGTGTAAAACCACTGACGCCACTTCTAGCTAGAAAGAAACGCATGCCCTCCCTGAGGTCCGTCTCCCGTTTTTGGTTCATACCGGGTGTGAAACACGCGAGGTAAACGTTACACAAAGCTACGCCACAAAGGCCGTGCTTTGATCATCACCACAAGACTTTGCTTTTCAACAGAAGCCTCGATCATTTGCATCTTAGCATGCCACACAGGCAAACCATCCTATGCAACCGATATCAGTCACACAGAATGAAATCCGATGTCAGACACACAGTCCATTTACAAGTCCGTTCTGGGGCTGAACGAAACCGGAGGCACCTAGTACCCCGCATATCCATCGATCTCCAAGTACGTCTGGACGATCACCAACTGTTTCCATCTTCTTGGGTGTACAGCCCAATCAAGATCATCAGTTATCACCCAAACGACGTGAAGACCTCCGGTCTTCGACCATCGTCTTCATCTTCGACTTATCGTCGTATCAGTTATTCAGAATGGGATGAACCCGGTCTTTCCAAATAACTCGCGTATATTTTAAATAAGTGTTACACAAACACAACATACGCCTCATTCCAATTCATTAGTCACTAACCGTAAATTAATCAGGAGAATAATTCCCCAAATATTAACCCCGAAGGCCGAAACCCACATCAGATCAATATCCAGAAAACCATTCTGCTTGGCTAACCGACAGTTAGTTTCTAAATTTCACGTTCAAATCTAATTAAAGATTTAACTATCGCCTGGAGCAAAACTGGTGATACTCCATTCTCGATCTTTTCAATCTAATTAAAGATTCATTAAAACTCCACTTAGTTTTAATCATTATCTGGGTTAAAGAATCAATGTCATTTAAAACACGATTCACGATAAACCCAAAATCACATTCCATTAATTATCGGGTTAAAGAACAAGTGTTATTTAAAACACTGTTCACGATAAACCCAAAAATCAATACCAATTCAATTCCAATTAAATATCATTTAATTGGTACACTTCATTAAATCTAAATAAAAAGATTTAATCTTTTCTCAACTGGGTTCAAGAACAGTGTTAGTGAAGACACCATTCACGACAAACCCAAATCACATCCCATTAATTATCGGGTTAAAGAACAAGTGTTATTTAAAACACTGTTCACGATAAACCCAAAAATCAATACCAATTCAATTCCAATTAAATATCATTTAATTGGTACACTTCATTAAATCTAAATAAAAAGATTTAATCTTTTCTCAACTGGGTTCAAGAACAGTGTTAGTGAAGACACCATTCACGACAAACCCAAATCACATTCGATATTCAATACAAGGCTCTGAATAGAAAATATATCGGCTTATATTCAATATCGAATTCTACGACTAACAAATGTCGTATTGGAAATAACGATACAAATATATATCTTTCAAATTTCCATAACAACACCTGTAATATCACGAATTCCAACATCGAAATATTCCGAAGACAATTTCGATTCAAATCCACTCCAATGCAATCATTGGAAATTTTGGTTATTTTCAAAACCATTTCAAATTCAATTTATTTATTTAAAAATAAATAGAATTATAATTCTAGTTCAAAACTAGTTCATTTCGATAAAAATCTATTTTTATCTTTTCAAATATGGAGTTTTTCATCCCAAACTTTCACAAATCATCTCTTATGATTTTACACAAATTATTACTATTTTTAATAATTTTATCAAGGCCCGTACAGTCGATTTCCATCAACGGCCATCGAACTGCACTTACAGCGACCTTTTTCGAATTTGATTTGGACGTATCTCCAAATCCAACCGTTAGATTTCAAATTTCTAACATTCATTAGAAAGCTCTTTTCGATACGAACCCAACGGTTCCGGTTTTAGGAGAATCCGACGGTCGGATCTCCCGCAATGTCCGTTTGAAATAAATGGTCGAAATTCACGAACTGCCGCAGCGCGGCGCGTTCTATTCAGGCCATTATATTATATATATAATATATATAATATATACTTCGTCGATTTCTATTTAAAACGAATTATATAAATAGTTTTAAATTCGTTTCAAAAGCAATTTCAACTTCCTTTTCAATTCAAATCAAAATTGAATTCTTCTTTATAAATTCGTTTCAAAATTCATTTCTATTCCATTCAAATTTCAATTCAATTTGAATTCATTTCAATTCGTTTTCAATTCAATTCATTTCGAAATCGTTTTCAATTCAATCCATTTCGAAATCGTTTTCAATTCAATTCATTTCGAAATTGTTTTCAATTCAATTCATTTCGAAATCGTTTTCAATTCAATTCATTTCGAAATCGTTTTCAATTCAATTTGAATTCGTTTTCAATTCATTTCATTTCGAAATCGTTTTCAATTCAATTTGAATTC
Organism: Allium sativum; assembly: GCA_030737875.1. Lineage (NCBI taxonomy): Eukaryota > Viridiplantae > Streptophyta > Magnoliopsida > Asparagales > Amaryllidaceae > Allium > Allium sativum. Next base: position 254,544,023 of record CM060920.1, read on the forward strand.
GTTTTCAATTCATTTCATTTCGAAATCGTTTTCAATTCAATTTGAATTCGTTTTCAATTCATTTCATTTCGAAATCGTTTTCAATTCAATTTGAATTCGTTTTCAATTCATTTCATTTCGAAATCATTTTCAATTCAATTTGAATTCGTTTTCAATTCATTTCATTTCGAAATCGTTTTCAATTCAATTTGAATTCGTTTTCAATTCATGTCATTTCGAAATCGTTTTCAATTCAATTTGAATTCGTTTTCAATTCATTTCAAAATATTCGATTTCGAAATCACTTTTCAATATTCATTTTTAAGATGAATAAAATCGATATAAATATCGTTCACGTCAAAATGGCGTCAATCTAATCAACACAGCTTCATAAATTTCTATTTTCAAATATTCTATTTCAAATATTTCTTTTTCAAAATAGTTGTTATTATCAAAATATTTCGTTCAACACATGACCAATCTCAATGAATGAGTACTGTCAACACATGAACTTTTATTTTATATATATTCTTTATTTTTCAAATTGGAATGAGGCCCAATCAATTACCATATAAAGTTAATTATATGGATTTTCATACAACACATGTATATAATTACATTGAAAAATAATCAACCGTCAACCAAAGTGCACTACACTGTATAAGCATCAAATATAGATATTCAACGCTCATAACAGCCTGTCAATCAATCGATCGACACATTTAATCAATCAGGATGAGTGAACTTCAAATTTCATCCCAACACCCGTGTGGGGTTTCAAACAATCAAACGCATATTTTATTTGTGCAGTTGGGCGATGTGTAAAATTTATCGTCCCAATCAATGTCATTCAAATAGGTGTACATAAACAAACCGTCTGGTTTGTAAATGAATATTTATTTATTCACATTCACGTTAAAAATTATATTTTTAACGATAAAACATTTTATTCCAACATATGAATTTCTATTCAATTCATTTATTCAATAAAAATGATATTTTTATTTTTCTAACATATTTTAGAAAATTTCGGCGGCATAACGACACGATACTAGAAACGGGACAAGGCCTAGCCTTATCCCCGGTCTAGTGAAGGCCCACGCCATTCACATATCAATCAAATCAATTTCATTATGCAAACCACAAAATTTGGAGTAAGAGTCTAACCTAGCCTTACTCCTTCGCCTTATAACGGCGCACGTCTAATCCTAACCAATTTATCGATTCGATTTTTCACACCACAAACCACATTCAAACCAATATCGCAATCAATTACCAAACAGTCAAACAAACAAGTCCATGGTCTGTGGACGATTTGTGTCGGGTGCTACTAAGCACCGTCTGCATCCTAGTATATATATAACTAGAAAAATTAAATTGAAAGGTGAGAAGTTCTCACCAATAGCTATCCAACTACACGATTCTTCCTTTATAGAAATCTTCGCCTTTTGTCGCTTTCACCCGTATTCTCTACACATGTAAAAACCGAATTTTTACTATGCTATTCAATATATAAAGATCTGATTTTTACTTCGACTTTCAATATATAAAAATATGATTTTTACTTCGACTTTCGATATATAAAAATATGATTTTTACTTCGATTTTCACTAAATAAAAATATGATTTTTACTTCGACTTTCACTAAATAAAAATATGATTTTTACTTTCCTTCAAATCTGATCTCTTTAAAGTTTAAACCTTTTCTTTTAACTTAAAATTAAAATCTGTTTAAATCCTTTATATAAAAAAAAAGTTTTAAATCTTTATTAAAATTTCAGTTTTAAACCTAATTAAATTTCAGTTTTAAAATTCTAAACAAAATCAGTTTTTAATTTTTTTATAAAATCAGTTTTAAATTCCTAATTAAAAACACAGTTTTTAATTTCTGTTTTTAAAAATTTCAGTTTTTAATTTCTTTATAAAATCAGTTAAAAAAATGCTTTTAAAAAGAACAGTTTTTATAATCTTTTTTCAAATCAGCTTTAAATTTAAAAAAAACAGTTTTTAAATCATTATAAAATCAGTTTTTAAAATGCTAATTAAAAACACAGTTTTTAAATTATTATAAAATAAAATAACGAAATACTTACCCGGGGGGGGGGGGGGGGGTTTCACCGATGTCGGAGGTGCTTCTCGAGCTGGGCGGCTCGGGGTTCGAACGGGGAGCGGCTTCGAATGGCGAATCGGAGAAGGCGTTGACTTCAAGGGGGGCTCGCGATGCTTTCGAGGTGGGCGGCGGCTTCGGGTTTCGTCGGCATCGAGGGTAAGAGGGGCGGCGGCTTCTCGATAGGCGTAGGGTTTCTTTTTTTTTTTTTCTGTTTAAATCGAAATGAAAGGGGGGGGGGCCAGAACGAAGATAAAAGGGGGGAGGGAAATTAAAATTTTTTTTTTTATTATTTTATTATTTAAATTTGCAAAAGGGTTGACTTTTACATACGACCTTGAAACGAGGCCCACCGCCTGTTGTCCATAGCGTTTTACCCCCATTCCGAACACAATGGGATATGTATCGCAAGCTGATTTGATCGTTACAATCAGTTTCCTTTTGAATTTTCATTTAAATCACTATATTGAATTTTAAACGTACATTTCAAATTACCGGGGCCACATACTAACTAGAAAAATTCCAGAAAAATATTTTCTAGCTTTGTATTGACGATACGGTCCTAACAAAACTAGTTTCGTCGAATTCTGCGACCGTTGGAAAAATGGCCATTTTCCAGTCGATTAAAATCAACTGAAACTGGTCAAACGCATTTTCCTTTGCCACGCTCACATATTGATTCGAAAAATTATGAAATTTGGAATCTAGCAATAACTTAACATCACGGACCCAACAAAACTGGTTTCGTCGAAATCCGAGGTCGTTTGCAAAATGTCCATTTTTAAGGGCCTGAATTCCATAGCGACTATTCAGAATTTTCAACTGGACATATCTTTTGATTCCCGCTATGAAATTTCGATTATTCGAATTCGTTGGAAAGATATCATCAATTAGATCCTATTGTTTTTGGTTTCACTAAAATCCGGATTGTTTTGCACGCGGTATATTCAATTGAAGTTTGAAATCGAATTATCGAACTACCGCGCCATTTTCAATTCTATTTATAATTATATATAAATATTTCTATTCTAACGACGACGCGTATAATATATACGTTCGATTTATATTCAAAATAAATTTCTCGTCGATTTTATTTAAAATAATTCATTTTAAATATTTAAAATTCGCTAAAATCGCCAAAATAAAAATTTTAAACTGGCCCAGATTTTCGGGTTATTACACTTATCTACCAGGTCACTAGATATGAAGGAATAGGATGCCTCGCTATCAACAAAACTAGAACAGAAACATCATAAATAGAAAGCATACCTCGAATAATGACGCCCTTTCCCTTCTCCGTCGCAGTTGGGGCATTCGACGAAGAAGGAACAGCGTTGATAGCATATGCTTTCACAATCTGTTTCTCTTTAGGGGGTTGCGGACAATCATCCTTGTGATGCCCCACCTGGCCGTAGTTAAATCACTTTCTTTCCTTAGGCTTTTCTCGACAATCTCTGGCATAGTGGCCCTTCTTGCCACAACTAAAGCACTCGCCACCGTTCTTATTCTTCTTATTCTGACCATCCTCGGTCGGGTTCTGCTTCCTCTTATTCTGGGAATTTTCTTTGCCTCCACCGCTTGCTTGCGGCTTTGGCTCCTCTGTAGGTGTAACAGCAATCTCGGTCCTTGGCTTAGGGTAAAGACTCTCTGATCTTAACGCTTTCCCCACAATCGATTCAAACGTCTCATCGATGTGGTTAATAAGCCTTTCCCCCAAGTATCCATCCAAGCCAATTATGAACTTCTCGTTCTTCTTCTCGACTGTATCGATGAGGGACAATCCGTATTTCTATAAAGTATCGAATTCAGCGATATACTCGGAGACTGCCCTACCATTCTTCTTAAGCTCCAAGAACTTCCTGAACAATTCTGATTTCTTAGCAGCTGGGATAAACTTATCACAAAAGCGAGTCTTGAACTGATTCCAAGTAATCTGATCCTCTGGGGTAGCTGCCTTAATAGCATTCCACCAATTTATAGCCCGTCCTTGCAATTGATGCGATGCTAGCTTCCTCTTCGTTGCGTCCTCGATTCCCAGATCTTTGACAATGCGCTCTCAACTATCTAGCCAATCTTGAACTTCTGTAGCCGACTCCGTTTCGTAGAATCGCTTCCCATCAAGACTAGTATAATCCTTGTTTAGCTTGGCGAAATCGGCCCTAGGCGCCTGCACTACTGCACCACCACCTTTAGCAGCATTAGGAACTGCCCTTCGAACATCCCTAAGCATCTCTCGCATGAAGGTAGTAAACATCGTCCTCATATCAAGAACATCCCTATTGTTTGCTCCTAAACCCGTACTCCTCGTATTTCGGCTCATCGTTCAATCTGTAAAGAGAAAACGATTAACCATCTCAATGTGGTGCCAGTGCAGTGCGGGTTCATCCTTACATCCACTAATACTATATACATATAGCTTTTGAAAACCAAAATAATCACAAATACGCGCTCTCATATACGTATACTATCTCTCCCTGGTGTCTTTCCCTAGGTTAACTACGCAACCTAGAGCTCTGATACCAAATGTGACGGCCAGCTCCGCACCACCCGACATTTACTCCAAAAATTGCGCTGCACACATGTCCAGTTAGCACGGAACGGTCGTCAGAAGAAAAGAAAGAAGATGAAGAATCAACAAAGAACCTGCAGAATGTATCACAGCGCATGGAACAAAATATAATAATGATAATATACTTGACATAAAACAGGCGAGACAGTACATAAGCTAAAAACTAAATCATGTCTAACATGGCAGCGGAAATCCAAAATACAGCTTATGATCCAACATCATTATTACAACTTTAAAACTGTCTCTAGAGAAAAAGAAAGCAAAAGAAGGAGGTACACTACTAATGCCCAAGCAGTGACCTTCAACAACACAGGGAGAATATCTATATATCATACGTGGGAGCCTCCTGCTCGTCTCCGGATCAGCTACTCGTGCATACCCAGCTAACCTGTCTCTAGTCTGCTCGTGAGAGCACCCAGAGTAATAAGAAGAGACATAAAACTCTGGGTCAGACAAAAGTCTAGTATGAGCGATAAGTAACAAAACAGAACAATAACAGGTATAATCCAATCATACCTGAACCTGGGCCTACAACCAAAGAGTTAGCTCTACATACCGTACAATACTCTAAGGTGGCACTAACATATGGTGTAAAGAATACGGGGGTGGGGTGTCATAATGATGTCAAACAATCAAGCATAGCAACCATCCTCACATCTCTCACTCAGTGCGTAAAGCATACGATATCCACTGCTTGGTCACCTAATCCTTTGGGCCCTGACGGAATCCAATCCCGTACAACTATAACTACAAGCCCATAATCTGTCTCTCAATAGTGAACCAAGGCTACGGATACCGATAACCCCTTTGCATACGTCCCGCAGCAAAGCCCAATCATGAAGTGAACTCACTGGTTCACATCTAGATCCTGAGCTCTAACTTCCATTTGGACTACCTTTGCCTCTCGGGTTTTTAGTCATCACCGGATTAGTTCGGTCTTCCTTCTTCATTCTGCTTCGGATCGGTTCGGATCTTGCCCAGCCATCGGTTCGGTTCATAGTCTCTATCTCCGGTTCGGTTCGTAATCTCCGTTCGTGGTGCAAGCAGCTCAAGTCCTCCTCATATCTTCGGGTCGGGTCGGAGTTAGGTAAGTGGTTCGGGTCGGAATGCTTCTAGCGGATCGGGTCGAAGAACTCCTTGGTCATCAGTTCACGAGCTTCCAGGCGGTTCGGTTCGGAGAAGACTACACGGGTCGGGTTGGAGAAGATGCTCCCTACGATCGGGTTGGCTCGCACGTTGCACCTCAGGTTGGATCCGTGCTCCCATCCGATCCGATCTGGTTCAACCACAGTGGCCTTCCTTTTTTCCATAGTTTATCTCGTGCTAAACCTCGGTTCGGTTCAGTGATCCCTTGCCCAGCCACTATCCAGTCCGAGCCCATCCAGCCGATCCGATCCGAAAACCTGCATCAATTTCCTGCAACTTTTCCAACGTGTTGTTTACGCCATTCGACGGCGTTTTCGACCATTCAAACTATTCTAATCAATCACAAAGCATACCACAAAGTCATAGTAACAAATAGAAGTGACCTCAAACACCAAAACATCAATATGATAGGTTAAAAGGTTCAAACATAGCCAAAACCCCATATTTTCCCTTAAGCATGTTTAAGTAAAACTAATGATATGATTAGCAAAACTTAACAAAATCAACCCAAATTCCTAACAGAGGTATAAAACAATATTTCAGAATTTATAAATATTTTTCCAGAATTTATTACTGTATAAATTCGCTAATCTTCACTAATTACCCTTAATTAACCGTAATTAGTGCAAAACTATGTAAATCACTCACCTTAGCCACAAATAAAACCTCAAAACTGAAATGAATATCTGTTTGGCGCTGTTCCCAATGCAACACAGCAGCCCTAACCTTGCTTTGGTGTTTTCTATCCTTAATTTTGATGTTGCTAAGCTTAATCTTCAAGTAGAAAGTGATTTGGAGGTGTTTTAGAGGTTGGAGGCCATTTTTAGGATTTCAAGAATGAAAGTGGTGGCTCAAAAACTGAAATGAAATGATTTCTCAAACCCTATCAGCCTCCCCATAACCCTAATCCCGAAATGGGTTATGGGCCAATTCACTAATCACCCTATTTGGCCCGGTTAAGCAGTTTTTCACCTTCCAAACCTTATTTCAGCCATATCTCCCAAACGGTAAGTCCGTTTCTCACATGTGACCACTCTACGGAAAGATAAACCATCATTCGAATCCAATGGAAGTGGTTTCAAGTCGAAATTCCTTTCCAACCAAAAGTTATGGATGAAACAAGATCAGCTAGCGGAAAAACAGTCATTTAAAATCGGCAAAAATCATGAACATGAGAAACGACCTCAATAGTCGTTTCCCAACTCTACATGACCATATGGCTTCGTATGAGAAAGAAATAAATATTCTACGATCCTCCGATACGGAGAATGCGGGTTGTTACATTAAAGAAATAAACTTTTATTTACATTTTATATGTAAGTAAATGTACCGTTTTGATTTTTTTTTTTTTTACATTTAATATGTAAAAAGAAATTCATTTCTAGAAATTAAATTTTTATTTGCATTTTATATGTAAATAAAAATCCAAATCGAAGAGCTACATTTTTATTTGCATTTTGTATGTAAATAAAAATCCATATGTAGTAGTTACGGTTTTTATTCACCTTTTTATATGTATAAAAACCCATTTTTGTGTAATTTTCTTTTTAAATAAAAAGATCAAATTTTTATTGTAAGTTTAGTACGATAAAAGGAATGGTATGAAATTTTCATATTTTTATTGTAATCTATTACAATAAAAAGAATAGACATGAAAGACGGCAATTTTGATTTTATTTTTGTTTAAATAAAAAGATTTTACATCAAAGGTAAGGTTTTTATGAAATATTGTTTTTTTAAGTAGAAGATTATGATAAAGGAATTTATTTTGTTGTAACTTTGTTGAATTAAACAATATGTTTTTATTGTCATTATAAATTACCATAAAAGGGTTAAAACTTAAAAGGCATATTTTTAATGTCAAATTTAATAAAGGGATTTTCTTTTATTGTCAAAAAGTTACAATAAAAAGGTTAGATTATAAGGATTATCCTTTAGTGCCAAATGGATACGATGACAAGTCTTGATTCAACTAATTATATTTTATTGTTAAATGGTTACAATAAAAAGAATTTAACATTTTTATTGTTAAATTGTTCAATAAAGGACAAGGCATGAAGATTACATATTTTAATACCGTTGTTGTTAAAAAGATTTTGTTTATATTTTTATTTTGAAAACATTAGCAAAATAGAAACATAGGATTACATATATGTTGTAATTTCCCTTGATTTAAAAGTTTAGATATAAAGGGCTACAATAAAAAGTATAACATTGGAAATTATGTTTATTTTCCAAATTTACTGCAATATAAAGAATAGATTATAAATTCACCTTTTTATTATCATTTTATTTTCAATAAAAAGTGTAGATTTAAAAAGTAATATTTTTATTGTAAAATTAGTTTACAATAAAAAGGATAGATTAAAACATAACATTTTTATTGTCATTACGTATACAATAAAAGTGTAAGTAAAAAGGCATCGTCTTTATTGTTATTTTCTATGCAATTTTAAGAATGGATTTTAAGATAATACTTTTATTGTAAAATTGGTTTAGAATAAAAAGGATAGGTTAAAGAATAGCATTTTTATTGCCATTTTATATACAATAAAAATGTGGAAAATTAAAGGAATTATTTTTATTGATAATTTAGATGCAATAAAAATAGAAAGTTTAGAGATATCACTTTTATTGACATTATATATGTAATGAAAGTAGAAGAGTTAAAATTATCACTTTGATCCATTTTGTTAAATTAGAACGGTCACAATATGAATCGCTGTTTGCTATTTATTTTGTTAAACTGGAATTAATGACAAAATGAAATTACTACCTTTATCATTTTGTTGAAATAGAATTGTTAACAAAATGAGTATATCACTTTTACACATCTTTGTTGAAACATAATTTGTGTACAAATATAAGAATCACTTTTATTTGCATAATGTACAGTAGAATTTATACGCAAATATAAAATCCAATTTTTATTTGCAAACTTGCATTAGAGTATATATTCTAATATACAAAATGTATTGTTGGTCAAAATATACACTGAAATGTATTGTTAAGAAATTTCATACAAATAAAATATAATGAAATTTATATTTTATTTGTCATCCGCAATAAAGCTATATAAATAAATTACTGTTTATGTAACTTTAGGAATATATAGAGAAATCATACGAGTAAAATACATTTTACTCGATATAAGTGACATTTTTGATTTTTTTCATCAACTTGTTAGTGATTTGAAATTGGTTAAATCTATTAACTATTTATTTATTTATTTATTTATTTATATGAACTGCTGTTGGCTGAAAACCCCACACAGGTATTGGGACGATACTTGACTGACACAAATCCCAATCTTTAATTGTATGTCTATCGATTGATCGACAGGCTGCGATGAGCGTTATCGTTTCATTTTAATGCTCACAAAGTTGAAATTGTCACTCTGGATGTTAATGGATGGTTTGATGATTATTTCCTGTTTATTATCCTATACATGAAACGTATGAAATCCATATGACCCAAATTATATGGTACATGGTTGAGTCGCACTCCAATTCAGAATTTCTGTCTAAATAAAGAATTTTTGTATAATTAAGTATATTTGTCAAATATAGGATTTTTTTAATATAAAGGATATTTTATATTAAAAATATTTTACAAATAGATTTAAGGAAGTTTCAATTAATTATTATTTAATTGGAATCTAGTTCAAGCATTGGATTTTTGGGTTGTCGTGGATGGTGTCTTAAATAACATTGTCCTTAAACCCCGTTGAAAGAGTTAACCTTTTTAAGATTATTTACAATTATATATTTGAAATTAATTGATATGTGGATTAGATTTATCGTGAACGGTGTTTTTAAATGACATTTGTTCTTTAATCCAATGTACATTGAAATTATTGTTTGGAATTTATAAATCTATTTTATAGATTTAAAAGAAGATTTTCTAGAAATCAGGTTTTTCCAATTTAATATATTTAATTGTAATTAAGTGGAAATTCGATTGGTAATAATCGAGATGGGCTTCTGTAAAAGAAGACCGATATTATATATGGAATTTAAGAGGCTTTGCCGTTATTCCATTTATATTATTTGTCTGATACAGAAATTTATATCGGTTATATATTGATTTAATTTCTGTAGAAATTCCATATTTTTGGAAATTGATTTCTGGTTTATCATGAACTATGTTTCAGATGACACTAGTTCTTTAACCTAATTTAAGACAAGATTTACTTATTAAATTAATAATCTTGTAATAATGATTTTTGATATTAAAATCAAAATTAGAGTTATTAAATCTTTTTAGAAAAGATTTAAGATTTAGTTTATTGATTTTATCTTTGATAAAATTAATGAGAACCTTTTAATATAAATATTTTATTAAAAGAACATTCAGAGTTGGAATGTGGCGTATGGTTGATTTTAATTACAAATACGCGAGTTATTCAGAAAGACCGGGTTTACCCCATTTTGAATAATCATCATGACGATCAAGGGTCGAAGATGAAGACGGTGGTTGAAGACAGGAGAGCTTCACATCGTTTGGTTGATGATGACTGATATCTTGAATTAGGACTGATCCCCCAAGGCAAGGTAATAAGTGATGATCGTCCAGACGTACTGGAGGTCGACGGATACGTTGTTTCGTTCAGACCCAGAACGCACTTGTAAACGGATGCGTGCACTACTACAAAATAAGTTTGTTGCATCGCCTAATTTGCTTCAGTTATACTCACAACCGAAGCAAATAGTATCAATTGCTTCAGTTGTCTTAGCAACCGAAGTAAATGCACTGAAGCAAATAGTGTTAATTGCTTCTGTTGCGCATAAAACCGAAGCAAATAATATCATTTGCTTCAGTTGTGTTAACAACCGAAGCAAATGCACAGAAGCAAATAGTGTTATATGCTCCTGTTATCCTTATAACCGAAGCAAATAGTGTTATTTCAATCAGTTTCTTAAGAACGGAAGCAACCGCAACTAAAGAAAATAGTGTTATTTGCTTCGGTTTTTCAAGAATAGAAGCAAATGCACTAAAGCAATAGTGCTATTTCCATTGGTTCCTTAAGAACCGAAGCAATTATAAATTATTTTAATCGAAGTAAACAAATATATAAATTATCATATATGTCATTATTTACAATTTATTATAATTGATGATTATCAATAAATAATTTATAATTAATAGTTATTATAATTATTATCAATAAGTATATTGTTATTTAATGATTTATCATAGTTCATAATTTAGAATTAGTGAATTATAATTAATACTTATTGATTACATTTAATAATTAATAGTAAAAATACTCAATATTTAAGAATTAATGTTTAAATGTTAATACTTTATTTGAATAGTTGATGTTTGATAATTATTAATTATTAATTACAAATAAATAATTAATCATTAATAATTATGATTAATAATTAATATTTATCGATTAATAATCAAATTTTATACTTATGTATTGACATTTAGTATTTAATAATCAATTTTAAGTGACTATTTATTAGTTGTGATAATTAAAAATTAAATTTATCACATAATAAATTATCAGTAATTTAGAAAATTATTTAATAATTTAAAACTGATAAGAAATTTTCGTAAATGAGAAGTAACATCTAGAATTCAATGCTTTATGAAAATTAATACATTCCATAATTTAAATTAATAATTATAATTTATAATTTATGAAAATTATAAATATTAATACATGTCATAGTTTATAATTTATTATTATTATTAGCTAAATAATTATATTTTATATCAAATAATTAGTAAATTGTAGTTAATATTTATTTTTTGCATATAATAATTAATAAATATAAATTAATACTAAATAATCACTATTAAATAATTAATCATTATTGTTTAACATTTAATATTTAATCGCTAAATAGTAAATAATAATAACGTAATATTTAATAAATAATTTAATTAGTAGTATATAACCACTGTTAAAAAATTAATTATTGGTAATCAAATAATTCAGATTAATAATTAATAACTAACAATAAAATATAATAATTATAAGTTGATGTTTAGTATTTAATAATTATATTTAAATAATTATTAGTTAACAATGATCATTAGAAAATTAATATTTATTAATAATCAATAATGAAGACAAATACTTAATACTTCGAAGTTAATAAGCAATATTAATACCTAATATTTAGTATTAACATTGTAACATACTGACCTTATTACAACTTTTCTTTCACAACATTCATGGCATGACTATAAAAAACATTCGTTGAATATGAATAATCACTTAAAATTTTAAAATTAAATTTGTAAAATTAATCTTACTTTGTTTTTTTTTTACAAATTTAAGAATGAATATGAATAGTCACTTAAAATTTTAAAATTAAATTTGTAAAACTAATCTTACTTTATTTATTTTTTGACAAATTAAAGAATCAAATGGTTTTAGAATATGGAGAAATCAATCAAAAAGACTTAAAATAGAAGTAATAAATTAATAAAATTTCATCATTAAGTTGCAATCAAGCAAGTTTTCATTTATAGTAATTTCACATTTAAGCTTAAACCGGTGGTGGGCTGCTTACGGCAACTAAGCTTGTTTTCCCTCTTGTTTTTCATTTTCCCGCTATCAATTTCCTTCATTTTAACTTCCTCTTAAACCCTAGCCTGCTCCGTAATTATGCGCCGCCAGTCCTCCATTTTCACTTCTCATTTTTTGTCCCTTTTTTTTCTAAAAGATATAGCGATGGATCGAAAACTCTGCCTCTCCCATTCTTATCATTCCCATCTACGCTTCCAATTCTCGATCTGAATCAAGCAAATTAGGGATTCCTTCCAACAACTAAAAGTTCATAGATCTCCCAAAATCTAAAAGAATTTAAGCAAACCCTAGATCAATTGCTTTAGAATGGGCTGACTTAGGCTACGCAGTGGGCGCAGAAGCAGTGATGCTCCCTCTTATAGTCCTCCCTGGCCTCCACATCCTCCTCAAGGGCCTTACCGTTGTCAACCGCAACGCTATAAAATCGTTTCTCTTCATCGTTCCCTTCTGCGTCTTCCTGTTGATGGACATCTACTGGAAGTACGAGACAAGCCTAGCTGCCATCCGGAGCACGCCTGAACTCTCACCGATCACCTCCGACATCAGAAGTCTACTTGATCGTATCCGCCTTGGTTTTGTACTGGTTGCTCTTCTACGTTACTAATTTAGTGGTCAAGCTGGAGCAGGCAAATGGGAGGGTCGAGATGCTGAAGGGGCAGGATTTAATGGCCTCTCATCCGTTGATGCGATGGTTTAGTCTAGATCTACGTGAGTGTTGCTTTTCATTTTTCTATTTTCAACGTTATTTTCTAATAGACATTTGATTCAAGTTCTAATATACGCTTCTGAAATCAACAAGACATCTAGAGGTGTTTTGGTTTACCTTTAATAACCATGCAGATGCATTGGGAGTTTCTGGTCTCGAGTTAAAATTGTGTGAAAATCAGTTACCTGAAGCCCTGACCCAAAAGTTTTAGCTGACAAATGGCCTTTTATATATACATTTTCATTTATTCTCTTTTATCTTACCCAAATTCTCAAAATAGTTTCTCATTCTCAAAATCCTTTTATATATAATTTTTCACCAGTGGCTCCTAAAATTAAAACTCCAACTAGGCTGAGCGTCAATCTTTACACATGGGAAGCTTTTGGAAAATGCTCTTTCTTAGAAGCTTGAGTAGCATTCTCCTACATTTTTTTTCTTATTCAGTTACTATAAGAAGTTGTAAAATAAAGAGTCAATGATTGGACAAAAACGAGATGATTCCCTTTTATTGATAAATGGACATTGTAGTTAATACACAACTGAATGTTAAAACGTAAATACATGAAATGGCAAAGAAAAGAAAAACATTAACATGCTAAAATGAGTACATGTTATATGCATTTTTTTGTTAAGTCCAGACATGTATATTGGATGCCTTTTCTGATTATGTTTATCTTTGTCTAATCACCAAGTAGAACGAACTGTCATATAATAAACTCTACATTTTTTTAAAATATAATACAGTAAAACTTAGCAAAGTTATTGTAGGCCCTTTGTTCTCTATCTTCAGAGTAAATTCGTTTTGTGATAGTATATAAGTTATAAAATTGTATTTGATGAAGTTGGTTGAGAAATATAGGTTTTCTTTATAATGCAAATTTTAATTTGCCAAAGATTGCCAATCATTCATCCCTTCTTTGTCTTGTAAAGTTAGCTTAGTTATGCAGGTTATATGATTTGATTTTTCCTTTAGACTCATGTCTATTTATAGTTATTTTTGTTCATATGTTGAACTTCGTTGTGTTTAGTGATTTATTCTTGTTAGTTTAACGGTGTAGTGCAGCCCTTTGATAACATTTTTTTTCTATTGAAGCTACTTGAAAAGGAGGCAGTTTAAATAGCCACTTCTGCTGACAGAAAAGTGTACCATGTTTGTAATGTTTAGAACATATTAGACTTGTTATAACCCTGAAAAATTGAGGAAAATGATGAGTATCTCTTGAATAATCCATGATTTTTTTTCCTTTTGTTCTTTAATATCACTATTTATGCTTTTATAGGTTGGAGGTTTCGTCTGTGTGGTTTACATGGCATGTGTTACTCCAGGAAATGGTAAAGGAACAGTGATGCCATGCATTGTTTTATTTATATAGGAATTTAGCATGCATTTCCATATGTGAATTATACCTTGAGCTGTCATGTAATTTTTTGTAGATTCTTTGTGATGAACTTTCTAGTGGAAAAAAGTGTGTACAATTTTGATCTCATGTTCAGTGCTAGAATATCACATATTTTGTTCAAAGAATTATATTATTGCTCTTAAATGTCTTGATTGTTAGCACTATCAATAAACTATATTTATTTGTATACTGTATTGTCCAATTTGTATTTGTATCTAGTTTAATTATGAGTGCAAGTGGTAATTATTTGTTATGATATATAATTACATTGCTGCATATTTGGGAATAATAGGGATTTGTATAGAGGTGTTTTTTGCTTCGGTTGTAACTATAATGGAAGCAACAAATAGGGCTGTCTGTTAAGCAATGGTGCATCTATTTTGCTTCAGTTGTTGGCACAACCGAAGCAGAAAAGTGATCTTTTTTGCTTCGGTTGTTGGCACAACCGAAGCGGAAAAGTGATCTTTTGCTTCTGTTCAAGAGCCGAAGCAACAGATTTTGGTTTGTTGCGTCTGTTGCATTTGCTTCGGTTGTTGAACTGAAGCAACAGGGGGTAAATAACCGAAGCAACATACCTGTTTTGTAGTAGTGGTGTCTGACGTTGAAATTCATTTCATGTAATTAAATCGATTCCTATTAATGTATGTCTGTTTGGTGGTGGAGGATTTATTCTCTACTTAACACCCTGGTATATATCAATAGTTGTCAGTAGCATGCGTGAATGGTCAATGTGACAGGCTAAGATGCAAATAACAAGGCTTTTGTTGAAAAGCAGGCCTTGCGGTTGATGATCAAAGCATAGCCTGTTTAGGCATAGCTTTGTGTATAGCGTGACTTCGCGAGCCTCACACCCCGGTATGAGTCAAGAACGAGATATGGACCGTAGGGAGTGCACACGTTTCTTTCTAGCTAGGAGTAGTGTCAGTGCTCAAACTGACTGGCATTTTACTTATGTGGATGATGGATTGAGGTACCTCGGGTTTTATAGGTTGTTAGTGGCCATATGGAGGTTCAAAGGAACCGGGAAACGTGTGTTCAGGCATAACTAATCCACTACCGTTAGGTGGGGACCGGCCTTACCGCATCCAATGGTTCACTGCAGGGGATCCTGAGGCATTTGCTAGAGTGTCTCGAATCGGAGAGGACGATCCCTAGCCTCGATTTCATGATGGAAAACCAACTTTCAATACGACACCATACGATTTTGATTGTAGAATTAGTATGGCGACATAGTAGGATGGGGTACTATGCCGTCTATGATTGATACATTATGATTGAATTGTTTTTGAAACATATATATACAATTATAATAATATTAAATCGTTTTATCGTATCAAGCATCTTTTGAACATTATAAGGTAAAACTCTATCCTCCGGTTTGCGTTGCATTATGTGATGGGACTTGAGTCTTATAATAGTTTCATTTTTCTAAAAAGCATTGCGTTGTTTAACGATTTACTTTATTTTATGCACTAGCAATCCAATGGAGTAAACCCGTTCCGCGTTAGCGGCGTGGTCCTGTGATTAGCCTTATTATTGGATTAGTTAAGTTAGATTTCTCATACCAGTCCCATGACTGACCTGTAGTTTGTTTCACTTGCAAACTCGGGTGCCCTTTTTTCCACACGGGCAGTCGAGTAGCTTTTTGTAGATATTTGTCTCTTGAGCAGGATTCTGGATCAAAGCCTAAAGCTGTGTCCAGAGCATAGAAAGTCTTCCGCTGTGTATTGTATTAATTTATTGTAATAAGTCTTCCGTTGTATTTTATTTATCGTTGTACTCTGATATTCTGTTGTAACGACCCAGAAAATCTGAACCAATTTAAAATTTTTAAATTGGCTAAAATAATGGATTTTAAATATTTAAAATAAATATTTTAAATAGTAGCAATGAAAACTGAGCTTGAATCGACAATTGAAAACGAATATAATTAATTATAATTATAAACAAGGCCTGAAATGGCGCTGCAGTTTCAAAAATTGAATTCAAACTTTGTCGGACTATACCGGGTGCAAAACAAAATGGATTTGAGTGAAACCAAACATATTTAAATCTGTTAGTGAATACCTTTCTAACGAATCTGAAAAATCGAATTTTCATAACGGAAAGCAAAAGTTATGGCCAAATGAATTTTCAGAAAGGTCGCTATGAAATTTATATAGCCCGTGAAATTGGCCATTTTGCATACAACCTCGGAATTCGACGAAACCACTTTTGTTGGATCCAGGATGTGAAGTTATTTCTAGGTTCCAAATTTCATAATTTTTGAAGCTATTATGTGAGCGTGGCAAAGAAAAACGTGTTTTGGTCAATTACAGTTAAATTGAATCAACCAGAAATGGGCCTTTTTGCAAACGTTCTCAGAATTCAACGAAACTGGTTTTCTTGGGACCGTATCGTCAAAACATAGACAGATTTATTTTTCTGGAATTTTTCGAATCAGTTTGTGGCCCTGGCAAATTGAAATGTACGTTCAAATTGAATATTGAATGTTTTATATTTTAATTTGAAGGAAAACTGACTGAAACAGTTGAATGAGCCTACGAAACATATCCCATTGTTTTCGGAATGGGGGTAAAACGCTAGGGACGACAGTCGTTGGGTTTGGATTGGAGTTCGTGTGTGAAAGGGGTATTTTTGAAATTTTAAAAATTTATAAACTAAAGAAAATCCCTCATTGGCCCAGATGCTTTTCTCTCTCCCCGATCATCTGGCGCGCGAGACGGAAAGGAGCTCCAAACTTCTGTCTTCAATTTCTCTTTCATTTCTAGATGAAATTAAGTGAGGTTGGATCCATTTTGAAGCTCTAACCGTCCTCTTCAAATCCATGTGAAGTATGGCATTTATCGTGCAATATTTCTCGAGTTGCGAGCTCGGGAAGATCGCCCCTTTGGAGCTCCGCCGCCGCCACCAGAGTGCACCGAACTGCACCTCACCACCACGCGCGCGAAGGTCTTTCGAAGCTCTTCGACGCTGTGTGAGTTGATTCTCTTATTGCTCAACGGTTTGATCGAAAGATCAAAACCTAGTTTTGAACCATCATGAAAGGTGCGTCTTTTATTACATCTGAACTTTGAAAAATCATATCTTTTTTCTGTGTTGACGAAATTCGATGAAACTGGAAACATCGTGACCGTGTGGACGTCTTCTACATTTTAGAAGAGACCGCATATTTTTCTGAGCCTTCTGCTATTTTTGGTGGAGTGGAACCCAATGTGAGATTTCTAATTTATAAACGATATGGAAAACGATGATGTATAAATTATATGGTTGATGTATGAGTTATATAAGCGTTGTACACCTCTTGTATAAGCGTTGTATAAGTTGTACGTTTGATGTATAAGTTATATATGCGTTGTAAAAATTATATATGTGTTGAAATAGGAGTGAATTGCTATATATATATATATATATATATATATATATATATATACGCATCTCGTCCACAAACCATGGACGATATTTATTGGTTGTGATTGGTGTAAAAATTGATTGATAGTGAATGGTTAATTGTGATTGTTTGTGGTTGATATTGGTTGATTGTGGTTGAAAAATACCCATTTGTGGTTGAGAAATATTTGGTTGAAACCACATAGGATTAGTTTGTGGAAATGAAATAAATATATACATGCCGCCTGTGCGCGAACTAGATGCATGATCCCCATTGTCAAAAACCTCGAGGTTTTAAGGTAGAGCGAGGAGCCGTACTAGGGACGGTCCCAGTTTTAACTACCCTGCCGTTATGCTGCCGAAATTTTGAATAATATTCATGTGTTTGAATTATTTTCATTTGCTGAAACTATATTTATTCGTTGAATAGAAAACCTTCAAGTGTTGATTCGATATTCATTCGTTGATTAGAAATTCATGTGTTGAATGGCGTTCGTGTTTTATAATATAAAAATCACATTTTTATCTATATATATAAACTATAGAAAACCTTCATGTGTTGAATCGATATTCATTCGTTGAATTGAAATTCATGTGTTGAATGGTATTCATATTTTGAAAGAAATTGTTTTATAATAAAAATCCCATTTTTGACATCAATATGAAAAGTATAAAATAATCCTGTTTTGAAATAAATTGTTTTACAATAAAAATCCTATTTTTATCCCCTATATTAACTATAAGAAATAATAGTGTTTTGAAATGAATTTTTTTACTATAAAAATCACATTTTTATTATATAAACGAATTGTTAAAAATAGTGAAGTGTTGAAATAGAAGACAGTTAGATAAAAATATCATTTTTATCAAACGTACGAAAAGAATGTAGCTTTGAAATCGAAGAATCGATATATATAAATAAATAGAATTAAAATATATCGAATAACGACGCTGCAGTTCGTATTTTGAAACCGTGATTTCAAACGATTAGTACGGGAGATCCGACCATCGGATTTTCCTGAAATCGCAACCGTTGGGTTCGCCTTGGAAAAATCTTTCCAACGGCACCAACTTTGTAAAAATCCAACGGTTGGATTTTCTGGAATGTTTAATTCAAATCTGAAGAAAAACAGCGCTAGAAACAATTATATTTATATATATATATATATAAATATAATTATATTTAATCGAATAACGACGCTGCAGTTCATATTTCGAAATCGAAACTTCAAACGGTTATACCAGGAGATCCGACCGTCGGATTTTCCCGAAACTGGAATCGTTGGATTCGTTTTGAAAAGATCTTTCTACTAATGTAAATTTTGTGAAGATCCAACGGTTAGATTTTCAGTCATGTGTAAATCAAATCTGAAGAAAAACAGCACCACGGTCGCGTTACGGCCCGAAGCGTCGTTTTGAATATATTGGCTATTTTAAAATAAATAAAAATAGCGATAAATCGTTATAAAATATTATAAACAATATGGATGTGCTTTAGAAATTAACTGGAAGTTGGCTAAGTCGAATGGTTTCCTGGGTGTTGATCTGATGTTGGTTTCGGCCTTCGGGGTTAATATTTGGGAAATCGTTCTCTTACTGATTGACGGTTAGTGACTAATGAATTGAAATGATGCGTGTATATGTTAGTGTTGCACTTGTTTATTATATACGCGAGTTGCTCAGAAAGACCGGGTTTTTCCCATTCTGAATAACTGAATCGATGATAAGAAATCGAAGATGAAGACGGTGGTCGAAGACCGGAGATCTTCACCTCGTTTGGATGGTAACCGAGGTCCTGATTGGGAGGCATCCCGAAATATTGATAATGAGTGGTGATCATCCGGACGTACGTGGTGATCGATGGGTTTGCGAGGTATTTAGTGCCTCCAGTTTCGTTCAGACCCAGAACGAACTTGTAAATGGACTGTGTGTCAGACATTGGATTTTATTCTATGTTGATTGATCTCTATTAAATATACATCTGTTTGGCGGCGGAGAATTTATTCTTTTGCTTAACGCCCTTCTCTGAAACGCACGAGCTCAGAGGTTGTATATCGATGGACATCAGTCGCATGGCATGAATTGCTAGTGTGACATGCCTAAGTGGCAAATGATCAGGGCTTCTGTTGAAAAGCAAAGTCTTGTGGTGATGATCAAAGCACCGCCTGTGTGGTGTAGCTTTTTGTATAATGTGAATTCGCGAGCCTCACACTCCCGTATGAACCAGAAACGGGAGAAGGACCTCAGGGAGGGTATGCGTTTCTTTCTAGCTAGGGTGGTGTCAGTGACCTACCAGCCCTGACATTTATATACTTTTCACCGGTGTGGTTGTTGCTGTTGCGAGGCGCCTCGGTTTGATCGGACGATCCGGGTCCGATGGAGTCATTCATTGGCTCATTTACACCCCAAAGGGTGGGGAAACGCAGTGTTCAGGAATTTTAATCCACATCGGTGGACCGGCCCTGACGATCCAAGGGTCGATGCGCTCTGACCCTGTGGCTCGGGCTAGAGAGTCACGAAGTCGGTAAGGACTATCTTTTGCCTTGGTTCATGACGGAAATCCAATTTCCAAATACGTGACTGTGCGGTTTTGATTGTATACCTATATATGGCGACATAGTGGTATGGGGCATTAATGCCGTCTATGATTGATAGTTATGATTTGAAATTGTTTTCAAAACATATAAACACCAGCAATAATATCAAATGCCTTTGTTTTATTCGTATCAAGCATATTTTGGCCGTTATAAGGTAAAAACTCTATCCTCCGGTTTGCGTTGCATTGTGTGATGGGAACCGAGTCTTATAATGGCTTCATTTTTATAAAAAATATTGCGATGATTAAAAGAATGATTTGTTTTAAAGCATTGGCAATCCAATGGAGTAAACCCGTTCCACGAAAGTGGCGGGGTCCTGTGATTTGCCATATATTAAATATGTTGAGTAGATTTCTCATACCAGTCCCATGACTGACCCGAAGTTTGTTTCACTTTCAAACTCGGGTGCCCCTTTTTCTACATGGGCAGCCTTGTGTTCAGGTTTAACAGGCTTTATCTGGATAGCTGGAGCTGAAGATGGATTCTATTATTTATCTCTTTTTATGCTGTTCAGCTCCTGTTGTACATTATGTTTGTTTTCCGCTGTAGACATATATGTATGGTTGAACTGTATTTGTACTAAGTATGATCCTATATACTGTGTAACTCTGATGATTACTTTTATCCAGTATATTCTGTTGTTCATTTTCTGGTGTATTTATTTAATTCTGTTCTGCTGTTATCTGTTTCTGTGTTATATTCCAATGATTTCCCTTGTCTCCATCTGTACGGGAAATGGGTTCGTCATAACGTGGTATCTGTAACAACCCGGAATTTTGGAACTAATTTAAAAAAAAAAAATGAAATATGTTTTAAAATAAATGTTAGTCTTTATTTAAATGTAAGAACATAAAAATGATTTAATAGACTAATAAAAATATCGCCTTGATTAGAAATGATGATTAAATCAAATTGACAATTTTGGTTAAGAAATTGGTTAGACAAACAAACAACATTTTTATATAAACGTCACATTAGTGAAAAAGAACAACATTCTTGTCAAGACTTGGTTAGTGAATTTAAATACTCATTTTGGGTTAATATGTTAGTGAGTTAGAAATGAACCTTTTTATTCATTGAAAGGGATTAATTGGAAAATGAACATTTTGATTTATTTAAAAAAATTGATAAACAAAAATCACTATTTTTATTTGCATTAAAAGTTAATAAACAAAATCACTATTTTTGTTTGAATCAAAAATTAACAAACAAATTTTCATTTTTGTTTGTGTATTGAAAGTCAACATACAAGATTATCATTTTTATTCATATTAAGAGAATGAAATGAAAGAATATATTTTGTCATTTGAAAATAAAGGACAAGTTTTTTAACTTTACTTTGTTTACAAAATAAAACACCAATTTTTACCTTTATTTTGTTTATAAAATAAAAAGCAAGTTTTAATCTTTTATTTTGTTTACAAAATAAAATGCTAATTTTAATCTTTAATCCTGTTTACAAAATAAAATACGAGCTTTACCTTTATTTTTGCGAACATAATAACATGCATATTTGAAATGTCATTTATGACAATTGACCTATTAGAATCACCACTTATGATAAAGCTCAAAGGGTCATTTATGTTGAGTTATAATCACCATTTATGTTAGTATTCAAAATGACATTTATGTTGAGTTAAAAATACCACTTATGCTAGGATTCAAAATGTCAACTTTTATGTTTGTTCATATTCAAAATACCCTTTTTTGTTTGAACAAAGTATAAATAAATAAAAAAATGTCAAAATCTAAATTAACATTTGTCAATTTAATAAAAAGTTAATCTTTTGTTTACAATTTTTATATAAACAAAAATGTCTAAATCAAAATTTACATTTGTTAATTATATAAAAGTTTATCTTTTGTTTACGTTTTACGATGTAAACATAAATGATTAAATAGATTTTATATTAAATAGGAAGATGTAAAAATAAGATTTTACATTAAAATAAAAATGTGAAAATAGGAAGATTGGAAATAACGAAACTATAATAAATGTTGAATTAATACAATAAAACAAACCAGTTAATTTTGAAATTGGAATATAATGTCGGAATTTAGTATAATGAAACTTTCCTAATAGTTTATTTCAAGTATAAAAAGAAATGTGAAATGAGACATTATGTTAACTTTGTCATGTTTGGAAGGAATGATTAATGAATTGATTGTTTTACAAAGATTAATTGCTCGATTAAAAATGTTAGAAAATTGAATTTGAGATGTATGACACAGGTAATTTATTCCTATGTTAGACTAGGATTAGATGGGTAATTAAATTAAGGATAAATGAAATTGAATACTGTATTCATTTAATTAACCTTTGAAATTTGAATAAATAAAAGGGAAAAATTTAAACCATTCATACCTTTAATTTATTTCCTTTTGGTTCTCTATTCATATCCATTCTTTTACCGCTTCGTTTATATTTCTTATTCCTATGTATTTATCCTAATTTCCATTCATTCTTAGAACCACTCCCATTCTTTTTCTTCCTCTTCATATTTACCATTCCTCTTCGATTTTATCTCCAATTAAACCTCAAATCTACGCAGTATCTTCATAAATTTATAATAACCAAATTGTTAAGCGATGTCAGTTCTTCGATTTCAACGAAAGGTGACTCCAGAAGCGGGGCGCAGGGAGAGGGACGATCGATGATGGGTTCTGTGAATTGAACGAAGATGGAAGAAAGGATTAGAGAAATAAAGTTGCAATGGACTCGTCATGGCGAACTCTACAACACAGACCAGATCTGAAACGGACTGATCTACAATTTTTGAAAATTCAAAAACCATCGGTGAGAATTCTAACTCACATCAAAAGGATTTATAAAATTATATTTATTCGATGTAGAAAAATGGGTTATGCGATAAAATTGTTCATGTGATGAAATCAGATCTGTGACTGAAATTATTGTTTGTTGTTTGTATTGATTGCGATGCTGATGTTGTTTAAATCATGCTGCGTTAACAATAAAGTATCATTGTCATTGGTTCATGTTATGTTGGCATTAAAATAACCTTTTTATTAGGATGGTTTTATTAGAATCTTCATGGTAGATAAAGTAAACGTCTTTGTTCGAAATCTTCATGTTAGAAAAATAAACAAATTTGTCATTTATGTTATATTAGAAAATTTTGTTATCTTGTTAGAAGTGTTTTATATATATATATATTTTTTATTAGAAAAAAAAAATGTCATTTTGTTATAAAATGTTTTAGGAAAATAAAAATCTCAATTTTATTAGACAACGTCATGTTGAAATAGAACTTGTCATTTTTATTGAATTAGTATTGACTAAATAAAAATGTTCATTTTTATTAAATTAGCATGGTTAAAATCAAACTATCATTTTGGTCAATTAACGTTATGTTAAAATATAAACATCGCTTTGGTCAAAACAAAATAAAATGTAAAGTTAGAATAAAATAAAATTTTGTGTCATAAAATGTAAAGTTAGAATAAAATATCGTTTGTTACAAAAATGTAATGTTAGATTTAAGAACATTTTCTCATTTAAGTTAGAAAAGTTATGTTGCATATAAAAGAGAACATTTTCTCATTTAAGTTAGAAAATGTTAACATATGAAATCATTTTTTTGACATTAGGATACGTAAAATAAAAAGAATGGATTTTAATAGTTGAAAAATCATGTATGTCATATATGTTTAATTGGAATGGATAGATTATATATGTCATGTATGTGTGATTTGAATTGACAAATCATAATCGTCATATGTGTTTAATTATAGTTGAAAAATCATGTATGTCGTAAATGTTTAATTAGAATAAACATGCCATTTTTATTAGGGATATATTATGTAAGATAAATTTGTCATTTATGACTGAATTCGTCATTTATGTGAAAATTTAACTTGTCATTTATGTGAAGATTGAAATTGTCATTTATGTCAACATGAATTTGTCTATTCATGTTGAGAGGAGTTTGTCCTTCAAGTTAAATTACTATAATGTCATTTATTAAAAATGTCATTAAATTAGAATGACATTAACACTGGAATGTCACTAGATTAGAATGTTATTAAGTTAGAATGTTATTAGATAAAAAGGGCCATTAGAATACATAGTATGGTGTACGTAAATAAATATTCATTTATATGATATTTGAAACGTAGAAAAATGTTAACATATAAAATACTCTTTTATATGATATAAGAAAATAAACTTATTTTCATAGTTAATGTCACAATAGGAATGCAACCTTATTTCCAGCGTTTATGTAAAAATATGAGTGTTGGTATATTTTTAGCGCGTTAAGTGAAAGTAGAAAATAAATATATTTTCATTGTTTAAGTTAAAATAAGATTGATAACTTATTTTTAGCGAGTTAGGTAAATTTAGAAAATAATTATAACTTCATTGTTGTTAATAAAAAAAGAATGCAAACTTAATTGCATTGTTTATTATAAAATATAAATGCAACATTATTCTCATTGTTTTGATAAAAATATGAATGCAAACATTATTTACATTTTTGATAAAATATAAATGCAAACTTTATTTGCATCGTTTTGTTAAAGTATGAATGAAACTTTATTTTTATTGTTTTGATAAAAATATGAATGAAACTTTATTTTTTTATTTACATAAAAATATGAATGCAACTTTATTTTTATTGTTATGTCAAAACATGAATGCAAGTTTATTTTAAGCATTTTTAAGTAAAATATGTAAATAAATATATTCGTAGCGTTTCTGATTAAAAATATAAAAAATTTATATATGGATATTGCACATGAAAGTTGTACATGAAAGTGAATATATAATTAGCGTTATTGAGGAACTTGAAATATTTTCATTATTTACTCAATTAATGGAATTAATGGACGATTTAATTAAGAAGATTGCACATTTAAAAAGGATGAAATAAAAAGTTTAAATTGGTAAGATTTCATTCCAATTATAATAATGAAGATTTGAATTGAAAAATCTCGTTTTTATGTTAACTTGTAAATTTAGAAGATTTGATTTTAAAATTTAACATAAATGGATTAATTGAGGAAGATTTCATTTAATATCAAAATGGTAAGTTTTGATATTACAATTGAAACATTTTGGGAATAGTTTTATGATATTAATATGGAAAGATTAATGTTTACTGAAATGAAAGGATAAGTAAAAGAATGAAAGATATTTTAGAAATTAGATATTCTAAAATATGAAATGTTTTAAAATAATACTTTTAGGAGATAATTATAATTATAATTATTAATTGTACCTGGACACGAGGTTAGGTCACATTTATGGCGGAAGTCTGCCCGGAACCAACCGGCATATCCAGCAGCCATAAATGTTGGGCCTAATGTGAGAGGTCCAAGTGCGCAAATACGAATTGGGTCAAGACACGAGGTTAAGCCCAACCTGGGGTAGAAGTCTGCCCGGAACCAACCGACATATCCAGCATCCACAAGTTGTAGGCCTAATGTGAGAGGTCTGGCCCGCTATTAAATAATAAAATGTAAAGATAAACATAATAAATGGATAAGGAAAATGAATTGGGCTATTCAGTCCATTTTAAAATAGTAACTCCATTTTAACCCGTATAAATTATGTTATACATTTTATAAAGGAAATCGAAGATGATTAATATTTTATTTAAGATTAAATGAAATACTCTGAAATAAATGATGTCTAATTATATATATTAAATGGGAAATTTATGAAATCTAAATTTGGGTTTATCGTGAATTATGTTTTAAATAACATTTATTCTTTAACCCGAATTTATGATAGAATTAATTCCCTAAAATTTGAATAATCATTTAATAATGACTTTGGAAGATTAAAACTAAATAAAATTTTAATTAAATCTTTAATTAGATTGAAAGGGAATTAAGTAGTTAAGATCACTGAATTAAGAAAGTGATCGAAAATGGAAAATGAACCATAAAGCAATGAATATTTTCATGTTATAAATGAATAAATGAATGAAAACATGAAATGGTTATATTATTTATATATTTTATATAAATAAAAGTAATGAAACTTTTATTTACATCTCATATGCGAATAAAAAGAATGAAAATAAGAATGAAATTTTTATTTACTTTTCACATGTAAATAAAAAGATGAAAGTAAGAAGGGAATTTTTATTTACATTTCACATGCGAATAAAAAGATATAAATATGAAATGAAACATGATTTAGAAGCATGAACCGCATATGAAAATTTAACATGTTTTAAAAAGCATGAAGTCGCATATGAAATGCATAATCAAGAAACCGCATATGAAATAAAAATTCATGTTTAGAGTAGTATTACTGCATATGAAATGAATGGACGATATATTTATATGCATGAAATAAATGGACAATATTTATACGCATGAAATGAATGGACGATATTTATATTTATAAAAGAATAAATAACGATATAGAATGGTTTGCAAATTTATATATGCGAGAATTATTTGGAAAGTCCGAGTTTACTCTCATTCCAAATAATGATACGACGTTCGAAGAGTTGAAGACGGTGATTGAAGACCGACGATCTTCACATCGAATGGGTGTGTTGCTATTGAGACCCATGATGGGAGTAGCTACCTTGAAGGGGCGACAGTAGTAGCCGTCCGGACGTAGTGTTGATTGCACGGATTTGACTTTCGCCCAGACCCAGGGCATAAGTTTATAAATGGAATGTATGTCTGACGTTGTAGTCCCTTATACTACATTCGTTGATCTCTCTTAATATATATCTGTTTGGTGGTTAACACCCTTCTCTGAGACGTACGAGCTTAGGGGTTATATATTGGTAGAAATCAATGGTATAGTATGGACTGACAATGTGGCATGCTAAGATGCATTGATCAAGGCTTTTGTTGAAAAGCAGGCCTTGTGGTTGATGATCAAAGCACGGCCTGTTTAGGCGTAGCTTTGTGTATAGCGTGACTTCGCGAGCCTCACACCCCGGTATGAGTCAAAAACGAGATATGGACTGCAGGGAGTGCACACGTTTCTTTCTAGCTAGAGTGGTGTCAGCGACCTACTAGCCCTGACATTTTACTTATGTGGATGATGGATTTTGAGGCGCCTCGTTATTTTTATAGGCCGTTGGTGGTCATACTATAGGTCCAAAGGGACCGGGAAGCGTGTGTTCAGGCATAACTAATCCACTGCCCATAGGCGGCACCAGCCTTGAAGATCCAAGGGTTCACTGCGGGGGATCCTGAGGCATTTGCTAGAGTGTCTCGAATCGGAGAGGAGCTTGCCCCTAGCCTCGACTCATGATGGAATCCAAATTTCCAATACGCCCTTGCGGTTTTGATTGTAGAACTAGTATTGGCGACATGCTATATGGTAACCATGCCGTCTAGGATTGATACTTATGATTGAAATGTTTTTATTTAAAACATATATACACTAATAATAATATCAAATCCGTTTTATACGTATCAAGCATCTTTTGACCATTATAAGGTAAAACCCTATCCTCTGGTGTGCGTTGCATTGTGTGATGGGACTTGGGTCTTATAATGGTTTCATTTTTCCAAAAAGACATTGCGTTATTTCTCGATTTACTTTGGTTTATGCACTGGCAATCCATAGGAGTAAACCCGTTCCGCGAAAGTGGCGTGGTCCTTGGATTTGTCTTATTAGTTATATTAGTTTAGAATTCTCACACCAGTCCCATGACTGACTCGTAGTTTGTTTCACTTTGCAAACTCGGGTGCCCTCTTTTCCACACGGGCAGTCGAGTAGCTTTTTGCAGACATCTCTCTCTTTAGCAGGATCCTGGATCGAAGCCTAAAGCTGTGTCCAGAGCTTAGAAGTCTTCCGCTGTTTAATGTGTTAAATCTTTTGTAATTTATCTTCCGCTGTAATATATTTATTCGATGTACTCTGATATTCTGTACTCTGATGTTATATTATTGTAATGTAATAAAAGTCTGTTGTTATTGTTCTACTGTTTTGTATTCCCAAAGTTAACGTATGCGAGTTTTGAACGGTCTTGGTCGATTTTGCGATCGATTAAGGTCGGGAAAAATCCGTGTCGTTACAGGTGGTATCAGAGCTCTGGTTAGCTCAAATCTTTGGGGTACAACTCGTTAGAACTGAACAAAAGACTCATCAGAGATTGGATTAGTAATGTCCAATAAGAATACTCATTAGAGATAGGATCAGCAGTATCCTAGAATGAGAATACTCATTAGAGATGGGGTTAGTAATGCCCTAGAATGAGTTCAGAGTGATAAGCTTATGATTAGCGTATTTTTGATTATATAATCTATTTTTGAAAATATGATTTTTAAATATATAAAAAAGTATGTATATTTGATAAGTTAGCCAACAAATGAAATTAATTAAAGTAAAATTAAAATTTAGTTAGTTAATTAAACAACTTTTAGCCTAGTTCCTTTTCGAGGACGAAAAGATTTTAAGTGGGGGAGATTGTAACAACCCGGAATTTTGGAACTAATTAAAAAAAAAAAAATGAAATATGTTTTAAAATAAATGTTAGTCTTTATTTAAATGTAAGAACATAAAAATGATTATTAGACTAATAAAAATATCGCCTTGATTAGAAATGATGATTAAATCAAATTGACAATTTTGGTTAAGAAATTGGTTAGACAAACAAACAACATTTTTATATAAACGTCACATTAGTGAAAAAGAACAACATTCTTGTCAAGACTTGGTTAGTGAATTTAAATACTCATTTTGGGTTAATATGTTAGTGAGTTAGAAATGAACCTTTTTATTCATTGAAAGGGATTAATTGGAAAACGAACATTTTGATTTATTTAAAAAAATTGATAAACAAAAATCACTATTTTTATTTGCATTAAAAGTTAATAAACAAAATCACTATTTTTGTTTGAATCAAAAATTAACAAACAAATTTTCATTTTTGTTTGTGTATTGAAAGTCAACATACAAGATTATCATTTTTATTCATATTAAGAGAATGAAATGAAAGAATATATTTTGTCATTTGAAAATAAAGGACAAGTTTTTTAACTTTACTTTGTTTACAAAATAAAACACCAATTTTTACCTTTATTTTGTTTATAAAATAAAAAGCAAGTTTTAATCTTTTATTTTTTTTACAAAATAAAATGCTAATTTTAATCTTTAATCCTGTTTACAAAATAAAATACGAGCTTTACCTTTATTTTTGCGAACATAATAACATGCATATTTGAAATGTCATTTATGACAATTGACCTATTAGAATCACCACTTATGATAAAGCTCAAAGGGTCATTTATGTTGAGTTATAATCACCATTTATGTTAGTATTCAAAATGACATTTATGTTGAGTTAAAAATACCACTCAACTTTTATGTTTGTTCATATTCAAAATACCCTTTTGGTTTGAACAAAGTATAAATAAATAAAAAAATGTCAAAATCTAAATTAACATTTGTCAATTTAATAAAAAGTTAATCTTTTGTTTACAATTTTTATATAAACAAAAATGTCTAAATCAAAATTTACATTTGTTAATTATATAAAAGTTTATCTTTTGTTTACGTTTTACGATGTAAACATAAATGATTAAATAGATTTTATATTAAATAGGAAGATGTAAAAATAAGATTTTACATTAAAATAAAAATGTGAAAATAGGAAGATTGGAAATAACGAAACTATAATAAGTGTTGAATTAATACAATAAAACAAACCCGTTAATTTTGAAATTGGAATATAATGTCGGAATTTTGTATAATGAAACTTTCCTAATAGTTTATTTCAAGTATAAAAAGAAATGTGAAATGAGACATTATGTTAACTTTGTCATGTTTGGAAGGAATGATTAATGAATTGATTGTTTTACAAAGATTAATTGCTCGATTAAAAATGTTAGAAAATTGAATTTGAGATGTATGACACAGGTAATTTATTCCTATGTTAGACTAGGATTAGATGGGTAATTAAATTAAGGATAAATGAAATTGAATACTGTATTCATTTAATTAACCTTTGAAATTTGAATAAATAAAAGGGAAAAATTTAAACCATTCATACCTTTAATTTATTTCCTTTTGGTTCTCTATTCATATCCATTCTTTTACCGCTTCATTTATATTTCTTATTCCTATGTATTTATCCTAATTTCCATTCATTCTTAGAACCACTCCCATTCTTTTTCTTCCTCTTCATATTTACCATTCCTCTTCGATTTTATCTCCAATTAACCCTCAAATCTACGCAGTATCTTCATAAATTTATAATAGCCAAATTGTTAAGCGATGTCAGTTCTTCAATTTCAACGAACGGTGACTCCAGAAGCGGGGCGCAGGGAGAGAGACGATCGATGATGGGTTCTGTGAATTGAACGAAGATGGAAGAAAGGATTAGAGAAATAAAGTTGCAATGGACTCGTCATGGCGAACTCTACAACACAGACCAGATCTGAAACGGACTGATCTACAATTTTTGAAAATTCAAAAACCATCGGTGAGCATTCTAACTCACATCAAAAGGATTTATAAAATTATATTTATTCGATGTAGAAAAATGGGTTATGCGATAAAATTGTTCATGTGATGAAATCAGATCTGTGACTGAAATTATTGTTTGTTGTTTGTATTGATTGCGATGCTGATGTTGTTTAAATCATGCTGCGTTAACAATAAAGTATCATTGTCATTGGTTCATGTTATGTTGGCATTAAAATAACCTTTTTATTAGGATGGTTTTATTAGAATCTTCATGGTAGATAAAGTAAACGTCTTTGTTCGAAATCTTCATGTTAGAAAAATAAACAAATTTGTCATTTATGTTATATTAGAAAATTTTGTTATCTTGTTAGAAGTGTTTTATATATATATATATTTATTAGAAAAAAAAAATGTCATTTTGTTATAAAATGTTTTAGGAAAATAAAAATCTCAATTTTATTAGACAACGTCATGTTGAAATAGAACTTGTCATTTTTATTGAATTAGTATTGACTAAATAAAAATGTTCATTTTTATTAAATTAGCATCGTTAAAATCAAACTATCATTTTGGTCAATTAACGTTATGTTAAAATATAAACATCGCTTTGGTCAAAACAAAATAAAATGTAAAGTTAGAATAAAATAAAATTTTGTGTCATAAAATGTAAAGTTAGAATAAAATATCGTTTGTTACAAAAATGTAATGTTAGATTTAAGAACATTTTCTCATTTAAGTTAGAAAAGTTATGTTGCATATAAAAGAGAACATTTTCTCATTTAAGTTAGAAAATGTTAACATATGAAATCATTTTTTTTGACATTAGGATACGTAAAATAAAAAGAATGGATTTTAATAGTTGAAAAATCATGTATGTCATATATGTTTAATTGGAATGGATAGATTATATATGTCATGTATGTGTGATTTGAATTGACAAATCATAATCGTCATATGTGTTTAATTATAGTTGAAAAATCATGTATGTCGTAAATGTTTAATTAGAATAAACATGCCATTTTTATTAGGGATATATTATGTAAGATAAATTTGTCATTTATGACTGAATTCGTCATTTATGTGAAAATTTAACTTGTCATTTATGTGAAGATTGAAATTGTCATTTATGTCAACATGAATTTGTCTATTCATGTTGAGAGGAGTTTGTCCTTCAAGTTAAATTACTATAATGTCATTTATTAAAAATGTCATTAAATTAGAATGACATTAACACTGGAATGTCACTAGATTAGAATGTTATTAAGTTAGAATGTCATTAGATAAAAAGGGCCATTAGAATACATAGTATGGTGTATGTAAATAAATATTCATTTATATGATATTTGAAACGTAGAAAAATGTTAACATATAAAATACTCTTTTATATGATATAAGAAAATAAACTTATTTTCATAGTTAATGTCACAATAGGAATGCAACCTTATTTCCAGCGTTTATGTAAAAATATGAGTGTTGGTATATTTTTAGCGCGTTAAGTGAAAGTAGAAAATAAATATATTTTCATTGTTTAAGTTAAAATAAGATTGATAACTTATTTTTAGCGAGTTAGGTAAATTTAGAAAATAATTATAACTTCATTGTTGTTAATAAAATAAGAATGCAAACTTAATTGCATTGTTTATTATAAAATATAAATGCAACATTATTCTCATTGTTTTGATAAAAATATGAATGCAAACATTATTTACATTTTTGATAAAATATAAATGCAAACTTTATTTGCATCGTTTTGTTAAAGTATGAATGAAACTTTATTTTTATTGTTTTGATAAAAATATGAATGAAACTTTATTTTTTTATTTACATAAAAATATGAATGCAACTTTATTTTTATTGTTATGTCAAAACATGAATGCAAGTTTATTTTAAGCATTTTTAAGTAAAATATGTAAATAAATATATTCGTAGCGTTTCTGATTAAAAATATAAAAAATTTATATATGGATATTGCACATGAAAGTTGTACATGAAAGTGAATATATAATTAGCGTTATTGAGGAACTTGAAATATTTTCATTATTTACTCAATTAATGGAATTAATGGACGATTTAATTAAGAAGATTGCACATTTAAAAAGGATGAAATAAAAAGTTTAAATTGGTAAGATTTCAT
The DNA here is from genome assembly GCA_030737875.1 of Allium sativum. NCBI lineage: Eukaryota > Viridiplantae > Streptophyta > Magnoliopsida > Asparagales > Amaryllidaceae > Allium > Allium sativum. The sequence goes on from CM060920.1 coordinate 254,577,012, forward strand.
TCCAATTATAATAATGAAGATTTGAATTGAAAAATCTCGTTTTTATGTTAACTTGTAAATTTAGAAGATTTGATTTTAAAATTTAACATAAATGGATTAATTGAGGAAGATTTCATTTAATATCAAAATGGTAAGTTTTGATATTACAATTGAAACATTTTGGGAATAGTTTTATGATATTAATATGGAAAGATTAATGTTTACTGAAATGAAAGGATAAGTAAAAGAATGAAAGATATTTTAGAAATTAGATATTCTAAAATATGAAATGTTTTAAAATAATACTTTTAGGAGATAATTATAATTATAATTATTAATTGTAACTGGACACGAGGTTAGGTCACATTTATGGCGGAAGTCTGCCCGGAACCAACCGGCATATCCAGCATCCACAAGTTGTAGGCCTAATGTGAGAGGTCTGGCCTGCTATTAAATAATAAAATGTAAAGATAAACATAATAAATGGATAAGGAAAATGAATTGGGCTATTCAGTCCATTTTAAAATAGTAACTCCATTTTAACCCGTATAAATTATGTTATACATTTTATAAAGGAAATCGAAGATGATTAATATTTTATTTAAGATTAAATGAAATACTCTGAAATAAATGATGTCTAATTATATATATTAAATGGGAAATTTATGAAATCTAAATTTGGGTTTATCGTGAATTATGTTTTAAATAACATTTATTCTTTAACCCGAATTTATGATAGAATTAATTCCCTAAAATTTGAATAATCATTTAATAATGACTTTGGAAGATTAAAACTAAATAAAATTTTAATTAAATCTTTAATTAGATTGAAAGGGAATTAAGTAGTTAAGATCACTGAATTAAGAAAGTGATCGAAAATGGAAAATGAACCATAAAGCAATGAATATTTTCATGTTATAAATGAATAAATGAATGAAAACATGAAATGGTTATATTATTTATATATTTTATATAAATAAAAGTAATGAAACTTTTATTTACATCTCATATGCGAATAAAAAGAATGAAAATAAGAATGAAATTTTTATTTACTTTTCACATGTAAATAAAAAGATGAAAGTAAGAAGGGAATTTTTATTTACATTTCACATGCGAATAAAATGATATAAATATGAAATGAAACATGATTTAGAAGCATGAACCGCATATGAAAATTTAACATGTTTTAAAAAGCATGAAGTCGCATATGAAATGCATAATCAAGAAACCGCATATGAAATAAAAATTCATGTTTAGAGTAGTATTACTGCATATGAAATGAATGGACGATATATTTATATGCATGAAATAAATGGACAATATTTATACGCATGAAATGAATGGACGATATTTATATTTATAAAAGAATAAATAACGATATAGAATGGCTTGCAAATTTATATATGCGAGAATTATTTGGAAAGTCCGAGTTTACTCTCATTCCAAATAATGATACGACGTTCGAAGAGTTGAAGACGGTGATTGAAGACCGACGATCTTCACATCGAATGGGTGTGTTGCTATTGAGACCCATGATGGGAGTAGCTACCTTGAAGGGGCGACAGTAGTAGCCGTCCGGACGTAGTGTTGATTGCACGGATTTGACTTTCGCCCAGACCCAGGGCATAAGTTTATAAATGGAATGTATGTCTGACGTTGTAGTCCCTTATACTACATTCGTTGATCTCTCTTAATATATATCTGTTTGGTGGTTAACACCCTTCTCTGAGATGTACGAGCTTAGGGGTTATATATTGGTAGAAATCAATGGTATAGTATGGACTGACAATGTGGCATGCTAAGATGCATTGATCAAGGCTTTTGTTGAAAAGCAGGCCTTGTGGTTGATGATCAAAGCACGACCTGTTTAGGCGTAGCTTTGTGTATAGCGTGACTTCGCGAGCCTCACACCCCGGTATGAGTCAAAAACGGGATATGGACTGCAGGGAGTGCACACATTTCTTTCTAGCTAGAGTGGTGTCAGCGACCTACCAGCCCTGACATTTTACTTATGTGGATGATGGATTTTGAGGCGCCTCGTTATTTTTATAGGCCGTTGGTGGTCATACTATAGGTCCAAAGGGACCGGGAAGCGTGTGTTCAGGCATAACTAATCCACTGCCCATAGGCGGGGACCGGCCCTGAAGATCCAAGGGTTCACTGCGGGGGATCCTGAGGCATTTGCTAGAGTGTCTCGAATCGGAGAGGAGCTTGCCCCTAGCCTCGACTCATGATGGAATCCAAATTTCCAATACGCCCTTGTGGTTTTGATTGTAGAACTATTATTGGCGACATGCTATATGGTAACCATGCCGTCTAGGATTGATACTTATGATTGAAATGTTTTTATTTAAAACATATATACACTAATAATAATATCAAATCCGTTTTATACGTATCAAGCATCTTTTGACCATTATAAGGTAAAACCCTATCCTCTGGTGTGCGTTGCATTGTGTGATGGGACTTGGGTCTTATAATGGTTTCATTTTTCCAAAAAGACATTGCGTTATTTCTCGATTTACTTTGGTTTATGCACTGGCAATCCATAGGAGTAAACCCGTTCCGCGAAAGTGGCTTGGTCTTTGGATTTGTCTTATTAGTTATATTAGTTTAGAATTCTCACACCAGTCCCATGACTGACTCGTAGTTTGTTTCACTTTGCAAACTCGGGTGCCCTCTTTTCCACACGGGCAGTCGAGTAGCTTTTTGCAGACATCTCTCTCTTTAGCAGGATCCTGGATCGAAGCCTAAAGCTGTGTCCAGAGCTTAGAAGTCTTCCGCTGTTTAATGTGTTAAATCTTTTGTAATTTATCTTCCGCTGTAATATATTTATTCGATGTACTCTGATATTCTGTACTCTGATGTTATATTATTGTAATGTAATAAAAGTCTGTTGTTATTGTTCTAATGTTTTGTATTCCCAAAGTTAACGTATGCGAGTTTTGAACGGTCTTGGTCGATTTTGCGATCGATTAAGGTCGGGCAAAATCCGTGTCGTTACAGTATCAGAGCAAGGTTAAGCTTAGTTCTGGAATATAACATACTAACGAACTCATCAGAAATAGAACCAAAGTGTTCTAGGACGGGTTACTCATTACAGATAGGAGCAGTAATATCCTAGTATGAGTAAAGCAGAATGAAATTACACCTCGATCGATACATTTACATTGAAGTATGTGTTTTTATATTTTAAAATATCTTTTCTGTGACCTGACACTTGATCTGCTGTTTGCAGAAGTACTAGAAAAATGAGTGTCAGAAACAGAAGGAATACAGAACCCGATCTAGAGGCTCTATTAAAGAGATATCGAAATCTGAACGGAGCACAGTTCTCGGGCAATGAATCTATAATTCAGACTCAAGCTTGGATGAGTTCTATCGAAAGAATCTTTGAGCGTATCCAGCTGAGAGATGACCAGAAACGGTTAGTAGCATCTTGGGCGCTCAAAGAAGAAGCTTTAATCTGGTGGGAAACAATCATCAAAGATAATCCAGAAGGTGATATCACCTGGGATAGATTCAAAGTGATTTTCCTAGAAAGATTTACTCCTCCTGAAGCGACGGAGCGATTATGTGATGAATTTTCTTATCTAATACAAGGTGATATGACCATCCCAGAATATCATAAGAAATTCAACGAACTTGCTCACTTTGCTCCTCATCTGATTCAAGATCCAAAGAGGAAAAATCTGAGATTTATTCATGGCCTGCAAAGGAGATATCAAAATAGTGTGCTGAGGAATGTAAAACTTCCTTTCTCTGAAATGATTTATATGGCTTATCAGTATGAAGATCTCCATAAGAAAGGAATGTTGCGCGACGAAGAAGAAGTCTGTTGTAGTGACAAAGAAGTGTCGGAAACTGATATTCCTGAAGACAGTACGAGGTCTGAGGTCAGTGAGAAGCCCAGTGCTAAGAGGAAAAGGGCTAAGTCTGGGAAAGAACCAGTAACAACTGCTATTTGCTCTAACTGCAATAAGAAAGGACATTTGTCGATAAGTTGCAGATCTTTAAAGAAACAAAGAAAAGAGGGATATAGAGCAAATCGAAAGCAAAAGAAGAAAAGGTTCAGAACTGATGGGGAGTTTCAAGAGAATAGGGAGTGCAAACAGTGCCACGAGGCTGGTCATTTTACAAAGGATTGCCCGCTCTTAAACAAGCCTGAAATAGTTCAAGTAAATGAAGTAGCAGAAACTTCTGAGCCCTCAGCTAGTCAAGAAAGGGCCGATGTTTTAGAAGGCACGCTAACTGTCAAAGATATTCCAGTTAAAGTACTGTTTGACACAGGCGCGTCACGAAGTTTCATTGCAAAGGATGCAGCTACGAAACTGGATTTGAATTTGAAAAAGCTGAAAGAACCAATGACTGTCCAAAATCCGGTTTGGGGTTCCATTGATCTCAGTTGGGTTTGTGGAGTGCCGGTTGGTTAGACTGGTTGACCAAATATGAAGCGGAAGTTAAATGCACCGACAGAGTCGTAAATGCGAAGATTAAATCAGGTGATTATATAACCATTCCCTGTGAAGGTCAAAATGCTAATAGAAAAGACTTCTGGGCAGCTCTAAATGTTTCTCCAGCCCAAATAGAAAATGTCCCTGAAGTTACAGAGAAAATTCCTGACCTCATCAAAGACATTCCTGCCGTCAAGAACTATGCAGATGTGTTCGAGGAAGTTGTTCGCTTACCTCCGCAGAGAGAAATAGATTTCAAGATTGCGTTGATTCCGAATGCAAGGCCGGTAGTTCACGCTATTCGAAGAATGTCCTTGAAAGAGAAAGAAGAACTTGACAATCAAACACGACAGCTAGTATGGAAGGGTCTGATCAGGCCCAGTTTCTCTGATTGGGGTGCTGCAGTGGTGTTTGTCCCAAAATATGACGGTACTCTACGTCTATGTGTGGATTATCGTGATTTAAACAAACAGACCATAAAGAATAAATATCCATTGCCGCGGATGGATGATTTGTTGGATCGATTAAATGGCGCACAAGTATTTTCACGAATGGACCTAGCTACAGGTTTCCATCAACTTCGTATCGCCGAGGAGTGTGTTCCTTTGACAGCATTCAGAGGTCCAGATTTATTCTACGAGTGGTTAGTAATGCCGTTTGGCTTATGTAACGCTCCAGCTTACTTCGTCGATCTGATGAATAGGGTGTTCAGAGGGGTTTTGAATATATTTGTTCTGATTTTTATTGGCGATATCCTAATCTTCTCTAAGTCAAAGGCCGAACATGAAAAGCATTTGGAACAGGTTCTAGAAATTCTCAGAAAGAATGTGTTGAAAGCAAAGTTTTCCAAATGTATATTCTGGCAATATGAAGTAAAATTTCTAGGCCATGTCGTATCAAAAGAAGGAATTGCTGTGGATCCAAGCAAAATCACAGTTATTCAAAATTAGAAACAGCCCAATACCCCTACCGAAGTCCGCTGTTTTCTCGGATTGGGTAGCTATTACCGGAAGTTCGTTAAAAACTTTTCGAAGATATCTGGTCATTTAACGAAGCTTACAAAGAAGCACTCTAAATTCAAATGGACTCCAGAAAGTGAGGAGGCTTTTGAAGAGCTAAAATTAAGACAAACGACTGCTCCAGTGTTAACCATCATCGATGGAAACCAAGATTTAAAAGTCTGGACTGATGCTTCTAGAGAAGGCCTTGGCGCAGTGTTAATGCAAAGGGGCCAAGTGATTGCTTATCCTAGCCGTCAGTTGAAGCCACACGAGAAGAACTACGTAACTCATGATCTTGAGTTATTGGCTATAGTATTCGCCTTGAAAATCTGGAGACACTATCTTCTGGGTGTGAGATTTGAACTGTTCACAGATCACCAGTCGTTAAAGTATTTATTCACACAGAAGGACTTGAATCTGAGGCAGCAACGTTGGCTAGAGTTCCTTGCAGCATACGATTTTGAAATTATATATACTCCAGGGAAAGCCAATGTCGTGGCCGATGCGCTGAGCCAAAAAAATGTAATGATCGCCAGCTTTATTATCACGACTTCCTTGATTGACAAAATATCTATTCTTCAGAAGGAGGATAACTTTATTAAGGATAAGATTAAAAGGATTCAGAAAGGCGAACCCTCGTGTTTTCAAATAGATAACGATGAGACCTTGAGGTTGAAAGGAAGGATTTGTGTTCCTGATATCCCAGAGTTAAAAAGGGAAGGGTGAGACGAGTGTCACAAGTCCAAGCTGAGTATCCATCCTGGTGTGGCCAAAATGTATAACGATCTCAAACGAACATTCTGGTGGAAGGCTATGAAAAGAGACGTTTCAATATATGTTAGCCGATGCCCTACTTGCCAGCTAGTCAAAAGCGACCAACAGAAATTGGCTGGATTGTTACAACCGCTAGAAGTTCCTGGTTGGAAGTGGGAACATATTTCTATGGATTTCATTGATGGTCTGCCCAGAACCAGAAAAGGGAATGACAGTATTTGGGTGATCGTAGATCGCTTCATGAAGACCTCCCATTTCATACCTGTCAGATCAAACAGAACTGCTCAGAGTCTGGCGCAGATATACTTCAAGGAAATAGTTAGACTACATGGAGTGCCGCTCAGTATAGTCAGTGATAGAGATACAATATTTACTAGCAAATTCTGGGAGGCATTTCAAGTCGAGCTGGGAACGAAGTTGAACTTAAGCACCACTTATCATCCTCAGACAGACGGTCAGACTGAGAGGGTAAATCATATTTTAGAAGATCTATTGCAGGCTTGTGTTATAGATTTCGGTGGATCATGGGAAGACCATCTTTATTTAGCTGAATTCTCATATAACAACAGCTACCAGGCGAGTCTGACAATGTCGCCATTCAAAGCATTGTATGGTAGACCGTGCCGATCTCCTGCTTGTTGGGTCGAACCCGGTAATAGACTTGTGTTGGGTCCTGATATGATCCGAGAAGCCGCCGACAAAGTCGATTTTATTAAGAAGCGATTACTCGCCGCTCAAAGCCGACAAAAGAGCTATGCCGATAGAAGAAGAAGAGATATATCCTTTGCAGTTGGCGACTATGTATATTTGAAAGTATCGCCGATGAGAGGAGTTATCCGGTTCGGTAAGACTGGAAAGTTGGCGCCCAAATTCAATGGTCCGTTTCCTATTCTGGAACGGGTCGGAACTCTCGCTTATAGGGTTAAATTGCCAGATTGGTTGCCTGGAGTCCATGATGTATTTCACATATCTCAACTTCGAAAGCACATTCATGATCCAGACTTGATCGTGGAAGAAGCAGCTCAACAGGACATTGAAATTACTCCAGAATTAGCTGTAAGACGAGAGCCGCTAAAGATCATCGGCAAAGAGACCAAAGAGCTGAGGAACAAGAAGGTTCACTTAGTCAAAGTGCAATGGAGCGGAGATCCACGAGATTGTACTTGGGAAACTGAGGAGAGCATTCAGAAAGCTTATCCTAGATGCCGAGTGGATATCTCTGATTGACTCCGGTGCAAGGTATATTTACCATACTTTGCATTACCATTTAATTCTCTACTCTGCTGTTATTTTCTTTCCATGGATGTGCACTTTTAACTCTATAGTCTGAATGATTTTAAAAGAGAATAGGAATTAATTTGTATGGTTTTGAAAAGTTAAAAACAAATTGCTTGTTGTTTGTGTTGCGTGATTGTAGATTGGATTAATTAAATTATGGAAACGATAGTTAATTTAATCAATAGTAGAATGAATGGTAGAATTTATTCGATTATGTCACACATTGAACTGATTAGAAAATAAATAGAAATATATACATGTGCATTTTATATATTTGAACAGGTAAATGGATTAGCTGTTGAGTAAAGATTTTATTTGCATTCCCGACAAATAGGTAAACCTTAATGAGTTGGATACGAAATATTATTATATCAACTCCTGTGAATGCCATTGGATGCGGAGTGCTGGTTTTTCTGTGTGAAATAAAAAACGTTGCCATAGGATAGTAACGATTAATTTTGAACTACATTACATGGCATACTTCAGAAGATAGGCATACTTCATCATATACCACATAAGCATTTGGAGCTTGTGTGACAAGGTGGAAGATTTACCATACGAGCGAGAGGCTTGTATGGCGATGACTATATTTTACAGGTTGAACTGATGACTGGTATGGACTATTTAAATTGTAACGATTAAATTGCCAGATTAATAAAAACCCCACACGGGTTTGGAGTTGACAATAATCACGTCTCTCTAGTTATTAGATACGACACATGGACTATTTATTTCCCCACACGGGACAGGGTGACGAAAATTTATTCTCTGGAGTTATTGTAACACCCCGTAATTTTATAACATTAAAATTCACAAATTAAAGTATACTTAATTTTTAGAAAAGAATTAAGTGAAATGGGTTGCGCAGAGAAATATATATATATATTGATATATATATATATATAAATTAAAAATTAAATAAATAAATATGCGAAAAAGTTCAAAACAGCGAATTGGGAGGGGAAATAATCAAACCAGCCCATTTTTGAGGTCGACCCAAGCCCCGCTGGGTCGACTAGGGGTTTATCCAGGGTGTTTGGCTGTCAACCCGTGGGCTGATTCGCTCAAATGCAGATTTTGCATTTGATTGGTTCTCATGGTTCAGGGTTAATCTAATGGTCATAAATAACTTCCTACACCTATAAATACATCCTAATGCTAACCCTAAACCTAATTAAAATAGAATAGTTACCATCATACCGTCGCCGTGGAAATCAATGGAGCCGCCGCCAACTAAGAAAGAAGAAAAGCAAATTCAATTCTAATTCTCTCAACCCTAAAGCAAAGCAAAACTCTCTATTTTCTTCTCTAAATTGTGAGTATGATGATCTTAACAAGATTACTATCATTTTAATTAGGCTGAGTTATGAATGGATTAAGAGTAGATGATGTGAATTATCATATATGTTGTTGTAAACCCCTTTTGCTATCATGTATATTGTAAATTCAATGTTATGTTATGATGATATCTTATATGTTGTAAATCATGCTATGATGTTGTTATGTATGTTGAAAGTTTCTATGCTAAGTTGTGATGAATCATACATGTTAAAAAGGCCATGATGTTACCATCTATGCTAGTTAGTTCATATTATTTAAATCATCATGTTTGGGTTATGTTGATCTATATGAAAAGTCACATATGCAAGTTAGATTGATTAGAAAAGTTATGAACATATACCAAGACATCTATTATGACATCCAGAGTTATGCTATGACATACGTGATATCCTATGCTAGTTCACACCATCATTATGTTGCCTAAAAACCCCATATGCAAGTTTATACATAGATTTGGGCTATGATCATATCATATAAATTGAGACATTTAACAAGTTGACACCTTTCGATCCTTAACATGTGTAGTTTATGCAAGTTTCACCCCTATTATGATTATATTTATTTTAATTGTCTATATGTTGTGATAATTTATCTTTGTGCTAGGTGTTAGACTATACAAGTCTAGTCTATATTATGCGTTGAATAAGCGAACGTATAAACGTGGGGTAGGGGTAATATTAAGGATTTAATATTAAAAAGTTGGGGTGCAATTGATATGATTTTGCATGCCATAAGTGGATGGCCATAATTAAGTCAATTACGGACATCATTAAAAGTTGACTTAATTAATAATTTGAATAGGGAATTATTAAAACTGGGGTAAAAGATTTTAAGTGTTAATCAATGCTTAGGACACAAGGTTGGACTCGTTTGTGACATAAACCTGCCCGGACCCGCCCGGCAAATCCAGTGGTTGCAAATGTCAGCCCAATGTGAGAGGTCCTAGGCCTAAACTAAAGCATAACGGTTGTAAAGACACGAGGTTAGACTCTTTTATGGTGTAAGATTGCCCGGACCCGCCCGGCAAATCCAGCTGCCATAAATGCCAGTCTAATGTGAGAGGTCTTTATGAATTTATGGCCTGAATGAATTAAGAAATACTTAACCAGATAAACATGTAAGGTGGGGCATGGGGGTTAAGTAGGTGCCTTGGGTGGCATGAGGAATCTAGGGGGTGCCCTTAGTGGCATGTGAAATACGATTAGTAAGACTTAACCAAACACACATGTAAATGAACATGACTAAGAGGGTTAAGTGGGATATACTAGTGACAAGCTTAGGTGGGTAGCTTGTGGGGGCCCATTTCGACCAGTATCCCAAACGTATCTTTGTGGGCTCGACCCAAGTCGAGGACGGGACAGGCATGCTGGGTTCGACTGTAAGAGGCCAAAACAGGGAGCGGTGGCAACGCAAGTCCATCGGGTTTCGTATGCGTGTGTGGACCCGGGCTGGTAGGTAAGACGTTGTTGCATCGTGTAGGCATAAGCCGTGCATTCTCAAGTTGTATCGGGTTGCCACTTTAGGGGAGTGATACACCCCACTGTGGGGCCAGCACGGGTATCTACGAGTAGGGAGCCGATCGAAAGTGGGTAGTGGGGTACATCTAGTGGAGATAGGGGCAGACGGCACCTATGTAGTCAGCTAGGGGTATGTAAGGATATTTATAAAGTTTCCGTGTGAAGCAAGTGGGATCAAACAATATGGTGACTGGTGTGGTGCAGTGTAGTAATGTGCGGTGCAGTGTAGTAATCATTCGTTAGTAATTAGGTGTGCCTTTACCGTTATCTTTAACATTATCTTAAACGCTATCTGTCTTGTTGTAATTTTTCTGTTCTATATTCACTTATAACCTCCATGGAAGTTAATGCATTCCCTTCGTGAGTGACATTAATGGACGTGGGGTATTACAGTTATTATCAATACACGCTCCCCTGTAAACACCAGAATATATCACTATAAAATGTGTATGCTTATTAGGATTTATTGGGTACCTAATACGGCCCAATAAATTTCCAAACCTCTCCCCGTACAAAGGAGGTTATGGCGAAATTTTTCAAAAATTCCGGGGGTTAGCCAAATTTTGAAGAATTTGAAAATTCTCAGAAACTGAAAAGTTGGAGAATGGAAGCCAGATCGAACCAGAGTTGATTAATCGAACCACTTTCGACTTTGTTCCTTTTCGGGGATGAAAAGTTTTAAGTGGGGGAGACTGTAACGACCCAAAAAATCTGATGCAATTTAATTTTTTTAAATTGGCTAAAATAATGGATTTTAAATATTTAAAATAAATATTTTAAATAGTAGCAATGAAAACTGAGTTTGAATCGACAATTGAAAACGAATAAAATTAATTATAATTATAAACAAGGCCTGAAATGGCGCTGCAGTTTCAAAAATTGAATTCAAACTTTGTCGGACTATACCGGGTGCAAAACAAAACGGATTTGAGTGAAACCAAAAATATTTAAATCTGTTAGCGAATATCTTTCTAACGAATCTGAAAAATCAAATTTTCATAACGGAAAGCAAAAGTTATGGCCAAATGAATTTTCAGAAAGGTCGCTATGAAATTTATATAGCCCGTGAAATTGGCCATTTTGCATACGACCTCGGAATTCGATGATACCACTTTTGTTGGATCTAGGATGTGAAGTTATTGCTAGGTTTCAAATTTCATAATTTTTGAAGCTAGTATGTGAGCGTGGCAAAGGAAAACGTGTTTTGGTCAATTGAAGTTAAATTGGATCGACCAGAAATGGGCCTTTTTGCAAAAGGTCTCAGAATTCGACGAAACTAGTTTTATAAGGACCGTATCGTCAAAACATAGCCAGATTTATTTTTTTTGGAATTTTTCGAATTAGTTTGTGGCCCTGGCAAATTGAAATGTACGTTCAAATTGAACATTGAATGTTTTATATTTTAATTTGAAGGAAAACTAACTGAAACAGTCGAATGAGCCTAGGAAACATATCCCATTGTGTTCGGAATGGGGGTAAAACGCTAGGGACTACAGTTGTTGGGTTTGGATTGGAGTTCGTGTGTGAAAGGGGTATTTTTGAAATTTTAAAAATTTATAAATTAAAGAAAATCCCTCATTGGCCCAGATGCTTTTCTCTTCCCCGATCATCAGGCGCGCGAGACGGAAAGGAGCTCCAAACTTCTCTCTTTACTTTCTCTTTCATTTCTCGATGAAATCAAGTGAGGTTGGATCCATTTTGAAGCTCTAACCATCCTCTTCAAATCCATGTGAAGTTTGGCATTTATCGTGCTGTATTTCTCGAGTTGCGAGCTCGGGAAGATCGCCCCTTTGGAGCGCCACCGCCGCCACCAGAGTGCACCGAACTACACCTCACCCCCACGCGCGCGAAGGTCTTTCGAAGCTCTTCGACGCTGTGTGAGCTGATTCTCCTATCGCGCAACGGTTTGATCAAAAAATCAAAACCTAGTTTTGAACCATCGTGAAAGGTGCGTCTTTTATTACATCTCAACTTTGAAAAATCATATCTTTTTGCTGTGTTGACGAAATTCGATGAAACAGGAAACATCGTGACCGTGTGGACGTCTTCTACATTTTAGAAGAGACCGCATATTTTTCTGAGCCTTCTGCTATTTTTGGTGGAGTGGAACCCAATGTGAGATTTCTAATTTATAAACGATATGGAAAACGACGATGTATAAATTATATGGTCGATGTATGAGTTATATAAGCGTTGTACACCTCTTGTATAAGCGTTGTATAAGTTGTACGTTCGATGTATAAGTTATATATGCGTTGTAAAAATTATATATTTGTTGAAATAGAAGTGAATTGCTATATATATATATATATATATATATATATATATATATATATATATACGCCCCTCGTCCACAGACCATGGACAATATTTATTGGTTGTGATTGGTGTAAAAATTGATTGATAGTGAATGGTTAATTGTGATTGTTTGTGGTTGATATTGGTTGATTGTGGTTGAAAAATACCCATTTGTGGTTGAGAAATGTTTGGTTGAAACCACATAGGATTAGTTTGTGGAAATGAAATAAATATATACATGCCGCCTACGTGCGAACTAGATGCATGATCCCCATTGTCAAAAACCGCGAGGTTTTAAGGTAGAGCGAGGAGCCGTACTAGGGACGGTCCCGGTTTTAACTACCCTGCCGTTATGCTGCCGAAATTTTGAATAATATTCATGTGTTTGAATTATTTTCATTTGCTGAAACTATATTTATTCGTTGAATAGAAAACTGTAACGACACGGATTTTGCCCGACCTTAATCGATCAATAAATCGACCAAGACCGTTCAATTCCCGCATACGTTAACTTTGGGAATACAATACATCAGAACAATAACAGCAGACTTTTATTACATTACAATAATGTTACATCAGAGTACAGAATATCAGAGTACAAATAAAGTAAACTACAGCGGAAGATAAATTACAACAGATTTAATATATTAAACAGCGGAAGACTTCTAAGCTCTGGACATAGCTTTAGGCTTCGATCCAGGATCCTGCTAAAGAGAGAGATATCTGCAAAAAGCTACATTTCGCATGTAAATAAAAAGATGAAAATAAGAATGAAATTTTTAGTTACATTTCGCATGTAAATAAAAAGAATGAAAATAAGAATGAAATTTTTATTTACTTTTCACATGTAAATAAAAAGATGAAAATAAGAAGGGAATTTTTATTTACATTTCACATGCGAATAAAAAGATATAAATATGAAATGAAACATGATCTAGAAGCATGAACCGCATATGAAAATTTAACATGTTTTAAAAAGCATGAAGTCGCATATGAAATGCATAATCAAGAAACCGCATATGAAATAAAAATTCATGTTTAGAGTAGTATTACTGCATATGAAATGAACGGACGATATATTTATATGCATGAAATGAATGGACGATATTTATATTTATAAAAGAATAAATAACGATATAGAATGGTTTGCAAATTTACATACGCGAGAATTATTTGGAAAGTCCGAGTTTACTCTCATTCCAAATAATGATACGACGTTCGAAGAGTTGAAGACGGTGATTGAAGACCGACGATCTTCACATCGAATGGGTGTGTTGCTATTGAGACCCATGATGGGAGTAGCTACCTTGAAGGGGCGACAGTAGTAGCCGTCCGGACGTAGTGTTGATTGCACGGATTTGACTTTCGCTCAGACCCAGAGCATAAGTGTTTAAATGGAATGTATGTCTGACGTTGTAGTCCCTTATACTACATTCGTTGATCTCTCTTAATATATATTTGTTTGGTGGTTAACACCCTTCTCTGAGACATACGAGCTTAGAGGTTATATATTGGTAGAAATTAATGGTATAGTATGGATTTACAATGTGGCATGCTAAGATGCATTGATCAAGGCTTTTGTTGAAAAGCAGGCCTTGTAGTTGATGATCAAAGCACGGCCTGTTTAGGCGTAGCTTTGTGTATAGCGTGACTTCGCGAGCCTCACACCCCGGTATGAGTCAAAAACGGGATACGGACTGCAGGGAGTGCACACGTTTCTTTCTAGCTAGAGTGGTGTCAGTGACCTACCAGCGCTGACATTTTACTTATGTGGATGATGGATTTTGAGGCGCCTCGTTATTTTTATAGGCCGTTGGTGGTCATACTATAGGTCCAAAGGGACCGGGGAGCGTGTGTTCAGGCATAACTAATCCACTGCCCATAGGCGGGGACCGGCCCTGAAGATCCAAGGGTTCACTGCGGGGGATCCTGAGGCATTTGCTAGAGTGTCTCGAATCGGAGAGGAGCTTGCCCCTAGCCTCGACTCATGATGGAATCCAAATTCCAATATGACCTTGCGGTTTTGATTGTAGAACTAGTATTGGCGACATGCTATATGGTAACCATGCCGTCTAGGATTGCTACTTATGATTCAAATCTTTTTATTAAAAACATATATACACTAATAATAATATCAAATCCGTTTTATACGTATCAAGCATCTTTTGACTATTATAAGGTAAAACCCTATCCTCTGGTGTGCGTTGCATTGTGTGATGGGACCTGGGTCTTATAATGGTTTCATTTTTCCAAAAAGACATTGCGTTATTTCTCGATTTACTTTAGTTTATGCACCGACAATCCATTGGAATAAAACCCGTTCCGCATTAGCGGCGTGGTCCTTGGATTTGTCTTATTAGTTAAATTAGTTTGGAATTCTCACACCAGTCCCATGACTGACTCGTAGTTTGTTTCACTTTGCAAACTCGGGTGCCCTCTTTTCCACACGGGCAGTCGAGTAGCTTTTTGCAGATATCTCTCTCTTTCGCAGGATCCTGGATCGAAGCCTAAAGCTGTGTCCAGAGCTTAGAAGTCTTCCGCTGTTTAATATATTAAATCTGTTGTAATTTATCTTCCGCTGTAGTTTACTTTATTTGTACTCTGATATTCTGTACTCTGATGTAACATTATTGTAATGTAATAAAAGTCTGCTGTTATTGTTCTGATGTATTGTATTCCCAAAGTTAAAGTATGCGGGAATTGAACGGTCTTGGTCGATTTAGTGATCGATTAAGGTCGGGCAAAATCCGTGTCGTTACAAAAACCTTCAAGTGTTGAATCGATATTCATTCGTTGATTAGAAATTCATGTGTTGAATGGTGTTCGTGTTTTAAAATATAAAAATCACATTTTTATCTATATATATAAACTATAGAAAACCTTCATGTGTTGAATCGATATTCATTCGTTGAATTGAAATTCATGTGTTGAATGGTATACATATTTTGAAAGAAATTGTTTTATAATAAAAATCCCATTTTTAACATCAATATGAAAAGTATAAAATAATCCTGTTTTGAAATAAATTGTTTTACAATAAAAATCCTATTTTTATCCCCTATATTAACTATAAGAAATAATAGTGTTTTGAAATGAATTGGTTTACTATAAAAATTACATTTTTATTATATAAACGAATTGTTAAAAATAGTGAAGTGTTGAAATAGAAGACAGTTAGATAAAAATATCATTTTTATCAAATGTATGAAAAGAATGTAGCTTTGAAATCGAAGAATCGATATATATAAATAAATAGAATTAAAATATATCGAATAACGACGCTGTAGTTCGTATTTTGAAACCGTGATTTCAAACGATTAGTACGGGAGATCCGACCATCGGATTTTCCTGAAACCGCAACCGTTGGGTTCGCCTTGGAAAAATCTTTCCAACAGCACCAACTTTGTAAAAATCCAACGGTTGGATTGTCTGGAATGTTTAATTCAAATCTGAAGAAAAATAGCGCCAAAAACGATTATATTTATGTATATATATATATATATATATAATTATATTTAATCGAATAACGACGCTGCTGTTCGTATTTCGAAATAGAAACTTCAAACGATTATACCAGGAGATCCGACCATCGGATTTTCCCAAAACTGGAATCGTTGGATTCGTTTTGAAAAGATATTTCTACTGATGTAAATTTTGTGAAGATCCAACTGTTAGATTTTCAGATATGTGTAAATCAAATCTGAAGAAAAACAGCGCCACGGTCGCGTTATGGCCCGAAGCGTCGTTTTGAATATATTGGCTATTTTAAAATAAATAAAAATAGCGATAAATCGTTATAAAATATTATAAACAATATGGATGTGATTTAGAAATTAAATGAAGGTTGGCTAAGTCGAATGGTTTCCTGGGTGTTGATCTGATGTTGGTTTCGGCCTTCGGGGTTAATATTTGGGAAATCGTTCTCTTACTGATTGACGGTTAGTGACTAATGAATTGAAATGATGCATGTATATGTTAGTGTTGCACTTGTTTATTATATACGCGAGTTGCTCAGAAAGACCGGGTTTTTCCCATTCTGAATAACTGAATCGATGATAAGAAATCGAAGATGAAGACGGTGGTCGAAGACCGGAGATCTTCACCTCGTTTGGATGGTAACCGAGGTCCTGATTGGGAGGCATCCTGAAATATGGATAATGAGTGGTGATCGTCCCGACGTACGTGGTAATCGATGGGTTTGCGAGGTATTTAGTGCCTCCGGTTTCGTTCAGACCCAGAACGGACTTGTAAATGGACTGTGTGTCTGACATTGGATTTTATTCTGTGTTGATTGATCTCTATTAAATATACATCTGTTTGGCGGCGGAGAATTTATTCTTTTGCTTAACGCCCTTCTCTGAAACGCACGAGCTCAGAGGTTGTATATCGATGGACATCAGTCGCATGGCATGAATTGCTAGTGTGACATGCCTAAGTGGAAAATGATGAGGGCTTCTGTTGAAAAGCAAAGTCTTGTGGTGATGATCAATGCACCGCCTGTGTGGCGTAAATTTGTTTATAATGTGAATTCGCGAGCCTCACACCCCGATATGAATCAGAAACGGGAGAAGGACCTCAGGAGGGCATGCTTTTCTTTCTAGCTAGGATGGTGTCAGTGACTTACCAGCCCTGACATTTATATACTTTTCACCTGTGTGGTTGTTGCTGTTGCGAGGCGCCTCGGTTTGATCGGACGATCCGAGTCCGATGGAGTCATTCATTGGCTCATTTACACCCCAAAGGGTGGGGAAACGCAGTGTTCAGGAATTTTAATCCACATCGGTGGACCGACCCTGACGATCCAAGGGTCGATGCGCTCTGACCCTGTGGCTTGGGCTAGAGAGTCACAAAGTCGGTAAGGACTATCTTTTTCCTTGGTTCATGACGGAAATCCAATTTCCAAATACGTGACTGTGCGGTTTTGATTGTATACCTATATATGGCGACATAGTGGTATGGGGGCATTAATGCCGTCTATGATTGATAGTTATAATTTGAAATTGTTTTCAAAACATATAAACACTAGCAATAATATCAAATGCCTTTGTTTTATTCGTATCAAGCATATTTTGGCCGTTATAAGGTAAAAACTCTATCCTCCGGTTTGCGTTGCATTGTGTGATGGGAACTGAGTCTTATAATGGCTTCATTTTTATAAAAAGCATTGCGATGATTAAAAGAATGATTTGTTTTGAAGCACTAGCAATCCAATGGAGTAAACCCATTCCACAAAAGTGGCAGGGTCCTGTGATTTGCCATATATTAAATATGTTGAGTAGATTTCTCATACCAGTCGCATGACTGACCCGTAGTTTGTTTCACTTTCAAACTCGGGTGCCCCTTTTTCTACACGGGCAGCCTTGTGTTCAGGTTTAACAGGCTTTATCTGGATAGCTGGAGCTGAAGATGGATTCTATTATTTATCTCTTTTTATGCTGTTCAGCTCCTGTTGTACATTATGTTTGTTTTCCGCTGTAGACATATATGTATGGTTGAATTGTATTTGTACTAAGTATGATCCTGTATACTGTGTAACTCCGATGATTACTTTTATCCAGTATATTCTATTGTTCATTTTCTGGTGTATTTATTTAATTCTGTTCTGCTGTTATCTGTTTCTGTGTTATATTCCAAGGATTGCCCTTGTTTCCGTCTGTACGGGAAATGGGGTCGTCATATCTGTACTCTGATGCAACATTATTATGATGTTTATAGAAGTCTTTTGTTATTTTTTTTAATGGTTGTATTCCCAAAGTTAACGTATACGGGTTTTGAACGATTTTAGTCGATCTATCGATCGATTAAGGTCGGGGCAAAATCCGTGTCATTACAGTTGGTATCAGAGCTTTGGTTAGCTCAAATCTTTGGGGTACAACTCGATAGAACTGAACAAAAGAATAATCAGAGGTAGGAATAGTAATATCTTATAAAAGAATACTCATTAGAGATGGGATCAGTAGTATCCTTGAATGTGAAAACTCATTAGAGATGGGGTTAGAAATGCCCTAGAATGAGTTGAGAGTGACAAGTATATAATTAACGTATTTGTGATTATATATATAATTCGATCTTAGAAAATATGATTTTAAATATATAAAAATTATATATATTTGAAAATCTAATCAACTAATTGATTGATGATTGTGTTGTGTGATTATTAGTTCAACTAATAAAATTATTGAAACCAATAAAAGAATGAAAATTTAGTGGTTAGTTAAACAACTTTTAGCTTCGTTCCTTTTCGAGGACGAAAAGATTTTAAGTGGGGGAGATTGTAACAACCCGGAAAATCAAAATCAATTAATTTTTTTAAGGGAATTTTGTTTGAAAATGCATCATAAAAAAATTCCATTATTAAATTAAATTATTGGATTTAAAAAGTTTTTTTTTTTAAAATAAATTACACAAATAATTTTTCTGTCCATTCTCATTTCACGCAAGTTTACTTTTCTTTCCTATTCCTTTTCTAATTTCCTCAAATTCAGTGCTTCTTTCTCTCCACTCTATTTCTCCGTTAATGTAGCATTCATTGTTTCTTATTTAATGCATACATTACCCATTTCTATTTAAATATAATAAAAATATGCTAAAACAAACTAATGGAGAGAAAGTTTCTTTATTAGAATTACACCTTTCTCCCTTCCCTTTCATTAGTTTCTTAACGTTACAATTTCTAAATAAATAAATAAAAAACACATTAAGACAAAACATATGAAGAGTTAATGCACCCTCTACCCATTCTAATTCCTTTATCTTTCTTCTATTTATTCTTATATCACTCCTCTTACCTTCCATTCATCTTTCACATATTATTTCTTCCTTTTTCTCCATTAAGTGCACATTTATTTCTTTCCTTACTTCTACATTCATGCATCTTATTTCATTTGCATGTTCTCATTCATTATGTTTTCATCCCCTAATTCTCCTTTCCCATTTTTCTTTCTTGTCATCTTTTCTCTAAAAACAAACAATCCACACACACACACACATACATACATACATACATACATACATAGATATATATATATATATATATATATATATATATATATATATATATATTATTCCCTTCTATGTCTATTCTTGTTTACATTATCTTTATGTATTTGTAGACATTTTGGTTGCCTTATTCTTGTTTGTGCAATTTAATATGTTCCCTACAATTATGATGTTATATGTTTTGAAATTAAAAAAGACACACAAATTTATAACGCTTAGCATCAAACAATTTCACATGCATTCATTTTCTTTGTTTTCTCTTTCTCTTTGTGATTTATTTTTGAATTTTGAATATGAGATAAATATTGACACCTCAGCCTTAATAAACCATGTTTAATTTATTTATAACTTACCTAATACAAAGGGGCGTCCTAGTTAAATAAATCATGTATTAATTACATTCCTATTTTTTTCTTTCCGTAGGTTTTCTTTTAAATCTTTGAATAGGAAATAAACATTAAATAGATGAACACCTCATTCCTATCAGTTAATTTAATTTCTTATTAACATACAACATAAGGATAAACGATCCTTTACTTTTTTTTTCTTTTTGAAATAAAAGAATAAAGAAAAAATATTATATTACAAATAACCTAACATTTACAAAACCCTAATTCATATCATGAGCCGCCGCCACTTACCTTCTTCAATGGCCATTGTCTTCCAAAACAAATCAAAAAATTCCTTCTCCCTAACGCAATATTTTCAAACACAAATAACTGCAAAAATATTTGTCCAAATGAGATGCTTCTAATTGGCGATGGCGGTCCGGCGACTCCGTTCTAGTGCGGCGGCGGGTTGAATTTCCGAGGTAATGGGTTTTCCACTGGTTCGGTAACGATGTAAGATGGATAAGGTTATATTATTTAATTATTTATTTAATTAATAATATTTAATTTTTACAAACTTTAAAATGTGATAACTTTCTCATATGAGGTCCGTTTTTCGAACCGTCAGTTACATTGGACTCATCTTTCCGAGATCTTTGCGATGGCGCATACCAGACCTGAAACGGTGACCGTTGAAATTTCAGCAAATTTTGAATGCGAACGGAGTTTCAGAATCAAACCAATGTGAGAATCTCTGATTTAGTTATCTAATTTATTTAACTAATTATTTTATCGATGTTGAATGATCACTTGTATGTTATCTATTCAGATCTGTGTTTTAATTGTTGTTCTGATGAGTGGTTTGTATTGTATTGTACTGTATTGTATTGAATTGAATTGTTTAGATCCGTTCTTGTAACTATAGATCTATATAAATTCAACCAAGATCATCGATATTGGTGAATTAGATTAGATTAGGATTTTTAATCTAAATTAAAATATCATGTAGTTTATTTTTATTTTATGAATATAAAATTGTATATCATATTGAACATAGTGTTGTATGAAATCAAGTTGTCGAATAAAGACAAGAACGGTTAAACATATTTTTAATTGCGAATAAAAAGTTAAGATTTGTAAACATTTTTTTTTATTTGCATTTTATTTGCAAATAAAAAGTTAAGATTTGTAAATAAATTTTTATTTGCGTTTTTATTTGTGAATAAAAAGTCAAGATTAGGAAATATACTTTTATTTGCATTTTATTTGAGAATAAAAGAACAAAATGGTTAGACATATTTTTATTTTCATTTCTTTTGTAAATAAAAGAACAAATTTAGAAACATATTTTTATTTACATTTTATTTGTAAATAAAAAGGCTTATTTAGAATTTACATTGTTATTTACATCTTATTTGTAAATAAAAAGAAATAATTGGAAAGCACATTTTGTTTACACTTTATTTGTACACTAAAACCCATATTGGTAAAAACACATTTTTATTTACAATTTATTGTTAAATAAAATGGTATATTTGAAAAACGCACTTTTATTTACATTTTACCTGTAAATAAAAAGACATATATGAGAATTTCATTTTTATTTACATTTCGTATGTAAATAGGAATACATATTAAAGAAATAAACTTTTATTTACATTTTATATGTAAGTAAAGGTACCGTTTTGATTTTTTTTTACATTTTATATGTAAAAAGAAATTCATTTCTAGAAATTACATTTTTATTTGCATTTTAAATGTAAATAAAAATCCAAATCGAAGGGTTACATTTTTATTTGCATTTTGTATGTAAATAAAAATCTATATGTAGTAGTTACGGTTTTTATTCAACTTTTTATATGTATAAAAACCCATTTTTGTGTTATTTTCTTTTTAAATAAAAAGATCAAATTTTTATTGTAAATTTAGTACGATAAAAGGAATGGTATGAAATGTTCATATTTTTATTGTAATCTATTGCAATAAAAAGAATAGACATGTAAGACGACAATTTTGATTTTATTTTTGTTTAAATAAAAAGATTTTACATCAAAGGTAAGGTTTTTATGAAATATTGTTTTTTTAAGTAGAAGATATGATAAAGGAATTTATTTTGTTGTAACTTTGTTGAATTAAACAATATGTTTTTATTGTCATTATAAATTACCATAAAAGGGTTAAAACTTAAAAGGCATATTTTTAATGTCAAATTTAATAAAGGGATTTTCTTTTATTGTCAAAAAGTTACAATAAAAAGGTTAGATTATAAGGATTATCCTTTAGTGCCAAATGGATACGATGACAAGTCTTGATTCAACTAATTATATTTTATTGTTAAATGGTTACAATAAAAATAATTTAACATTTTTATTGTTAAATTGTTCAATAAAGGACAAGGCATGAAGATTACATATTTTAATACCGTTGTTGTTAAAAAGATTTTGTTTATATTTTTATTTTGAAAAATTGTTTGAAATAGAAACATAGGATTACATATATGTTGTAATTTCCCTTGATTTAAAAGTTTAGATATAAAGGACTACAATAAAAAGTATAACATTGGAAATTATGTTTATTTTCCACATTTACTGCAATATAAAGAATAGATTTTAAATTCACCTTTATATTATCATTTTATTTTCAATAAAAAGTGTAGATTAAAAAAGTAATATTTTTATTGTAAAATTAGTTTACAACAAAAAGGATAGATTAAAATATAACATTTTTATTGTCATTACGTATACAATAAAAGTGTAAGTAAAAAGGTATCGTCTTTATTGTTATTTTCTATGCAATTTTAAGACTGGATTTTAAAATAATATTTTTATTGTAAAATTTGTTTACAATAAAAATGTAACAAGCCGGAAAATCTGAGCCAGCTTAAAAATTTTTATTTTGGCAATTTCGATGAATTTTGAATATTTAAAATAGATTATTTTGAATAATATCGACGAGAAATTTATTTTGAATTGAATTCGAACATATATATTTATATACGTCGTCGTTAGAATATAAATATTTATTTTAAATTATAAAAGGAATTGAAAATGGCGCGGTAGTTCGATAATTCGATTTCAAACTTCAAATGAATGTACCGGGTGCAAAATAAACCGGATTTTAGCGAAACAAAAAATAGTAGAATCTACTTGAGAATATCTTTCTAATGAATCCGAAAAATTGAAATTTCAAAGCGGGGATAAAAAGATATGTCCTGTTGAAATTTCTGAATAGTCGCTATGGAATTCTGGCCATTAAAAATAGCCATTTTGCAAACGACCTCGGATTTCGACGAAACCACTTTTGTTGGATCCATGATGTCAAGTTATTGCTAGATTCCAAATTTCATAATTTTTCGAATCAATATGTGAGCGTGGCAAAGGAAAACACGTTTGACCAGTTTTAGTTGATTTTAATCGACTGGAAAATGGCCATTTTTAAAATGGTCTCAGAATTCGATGAAATTAGTTTTGTTAGGACCGCATCGTCAATACGAAGCTAGAAAATATTTTTCTGAAATTTTTCGAGTTAGTATGTGACCCCAGTAAATTGAAATGCGCATTCAAATTCAATATATAGAGTTATGTGTTGATTTTGATGAAAGTTGGTCGAAACGATCGAATTAGCTTACAATACATATCCCATTGTGTTCGGAATGGGGGTAATTAGCTATGGACGACAGGCGGTGGGCCTCGTTTAGAGGTCAAATGAAAAAGTCAACTTTCTGAAATTAAATAAATTGAAATTAAAAATATTCCTCTCTCCCCTTATCTCCTCAGGCCCCCCGTTAAAATTCATTTCAAAATCAAAAAGAAAAAAAAGAAAAAAAGGAAAAGGGTGGACGGGGGGAGGAAGGCCGCCGCCGCTGCCACCAGGGGCGGCGCGCCTCCGGCGCCGCCATCCATGAGATCCCCCCTTCCTTTTCTCCTCCTTCTTTGTTTGACCTCCACGTGGCCCCCGAGCCACCCAAACCCATCGCGCAACCCCAAACCCTCCGCCTCCCACCTCGAGCCCGAAGTCACCTGAGACCCCCACGCGCCTCGACCTCCACGCACCCACCAGATCCGCCCCCTCCTCTTCCAATCCGAACGCAATAAAGGGAACCCCCCCTCCTTAAAGCAATGTAAGTTTTTCTAATTTTCTTTTATGTTTTATTTTATTTTATTTAACATTTAAAACTGATTTTAGTTATAAAACATTTTTTTTAAAAGTTAAGATTTTGTTTTTCTAAATAAAAAGATTTTACTTTTATAAGTATAAAGTTTAGATTTTTATGAGTATAAAGTTTAGATTTTTATGAATATAAAGTTTATATTTTTATGAATATAAAGTTTAGATTTTTACCATATAAAGATAGGATTTTTTTATATAAAGGAAAGACGAGATCTTGATTTGTTTAAGGTTTGATTTTTACTTATAGAAGTACGATTTTTATATGTAGAGATATATAAAAATATAATTTTTATATAATGTAGAGAATATAAAAATATATAATTTTTATTTATGTAGAGTAATAAAAATATTTTTTTTATTATATTACTAGCAGGTAAAAATAGAATTTTTATCTATATAGCATCGATGTAAAAATAGAATTTTTATCTATATAGCATCGATGTAAAAATAGAATTTTTATCTATATATTAGCGGTGTAAAAATAGAATTTTTATCTATATAGTAGCGGTGTAAAAATAGAATTTTTATCTATATAGTAGCTGTGAAAAAAAATTAGAATTTTTATCTATATAGTAGCGGTGTAAAAATAGAATTTTTATCTATATAGTAGCGGTGTAAAAATAGAATTTTTATCTATATAGTACCGGTGAAAAAGAAATAGAATTTGTACCTATATAGTAGCGGTGAAAAAAATAGAATTTTTATCCATATAGCGTGATAATAAAAATGTGACTTTTATTTTATAGACAACAATATAAAAATGTGATTTTTATATATGTAGTGGCTACGGGCAATGAGAGTGACAGAAAGGCGAGCACGACGAAGATTTCTACATTTGAAGAGTCGTGGTATTGGATTAGCTAGTCTTTGAGAACTTCTCACTTTAAATCTTGTTTTTCTAGTTAAAATATATACTAGGATGCAGACGGTGCTTAGCAGCACCCGACACCCGTCGTCCACAGACCATGGATGGCTTGTATGTTTGATTGTTTGTTGGGATGAAAATTGATTGTGTGACGTGAAATAAAATATTTATATAGTTAAAAATATTTTATCGTTAAAAATATTGTTTTTAACGTGTGTGTGAATGAAAATATGTGTTTGTTGATTTGAAACCCCACACGGGTGTTGAGATGATATTTGAAGTCCACTCATCCTGATTGATTAGTTGTATGTCGATCGATTGATTGACAGGCTGTTATAAGCATTAGATATCTATATTTGATGCTTATACAGTGTGGTGCACTTTGGATGATGATTGATTATTTATTGTTGCGATCATATACATGTGTTGTATGGAATCCATATAATTAACATTATATGGTAATTGATTGGGTCTCATTCCAATTGGGAAAATAAAGAATATAATGAAGTATATATTCATGTGTTGAATAGAATAAATAATCATGTGTTGAAAGAAATATTTTAACAATAAAATTTACATCTTTATCATATTTAAAGTTAGAAACTAACTGGAAAATAGATAAGATGAGTGGTTTCCTGGGTATTGATCTGATATTGGTTTCGGCCTTCGGCGTTAATACCTAGGGAATCATTCTCTTACTATTTTACAGTTGGAGTCTGATTTAAAAATCAAACGATAGATACCATAATTTTATAAAATATATTAAATAACAAAAATAGTCATGTGTTGACGATATTCATGTGTTGAAAGTGTATCCATGTGTTGAATAAAATATATATTCATGTGTTGAATAGAATAAATATTCATTTGTTGAATAGAATAACGAATTTATTGAAAGATATAAAGACGTGTTGATTAGAGTTGTGCCATTTTGAAATGAATGATATTTATATCGATTATATTCGTGTTTATAATGAATATTGAAAAGTGATTTCAAAATTGAATAGAAATGAATTCGAATTGAAATCGAATAGAAATGAATTCGAATTGAAATCGAATAGAAATGAATTCGAATTGAAATCAAATAGAAATGAATTCGAATTGAAATCGAATAGAAATGAATTCGAATTGAAATTGAATTTAAATTGAATTGAAATCGATTTGAATTGAAATCAATTTGAAATGAATTTAAAACGAATGTATAAAGGAAAATTCAATTTTGATTTGAAATTGAAAGGGAAGTTGAAATCATTTCGAAAACGAATTTAAAACGATTTATAATATACGTTTTAAAAGGAAATCGACGAAATATATATAATATATATTATATATATATATATAATGGCCTGAATAGAACGCGTCGCGCCGCGGTAGTTCATGAATTTCGACCATTGACTTCGAATGGACATTACGGGAGATCCGACCGTCGGATTCTCCTGAAACTGGAACCGTTGGGTTCGTATCAAAAAGAGCTTTCTAACGAAAACTTGAATTTAGAAATCTAATGGTTGGATTTGGATTTATGTCCAAATCAAATTTGGAAAAGGTCGTTGTAAGTGCAGTTCGATGGCCGTTGATGGAAATCGACTGTACGGGCCTTGATAAAATTATTAAAAATATCAATAATTTGTGTAAAATCATAAGAAATGATTTGGGAAAAATTGGGCTGAAAAACTCCATATTTGAAAAGATAAAAATAGATTTTTATCGAAATGAACTAGTTTTGAACTAGAATTAAAATCAATTTATTTTTGAAATAAATAAATTGAATTTGAAAGTGGTTTTAAAAATAATCAAAATTCCCAATACGTGAATTGGACTGGATTTGAATCGAAATTATCTTAGGAATATTTCGATGTTAGATTTCGTGATTATACAGATATTGTTATGGGAATTTGAAAGATATATTTATATCGTTATTTCCAATACGATATTTGTTGGTTTCAGAATTTGATATTGAATATAAGCCAATATATTTTCTATTCAGAGCCTTGTATTTAATATCAAATGTGATTTGGGTTTGTCGTGAATGGTGTCTTCATTAACACTGATTCTTAAGCCCAGTTGAGAAAAAGATTAAATCTATCTATTTAGATTTAATAAAGTGTACGAATTAAATAATATTTAATTGGAATTGAATTTGAATGTGATTTTGGGTTTATTGTGAATCGTGTTTTAGATGACATTGGTTCTATAACCCAGTTAAAGGAAGGATATTGATTTTTGAAAAGATTAAAACTAAGTGAAGTTTTAATGAATCTTTAATTAGATTGAAAAGAGAATTGATTATTTAAATTATCAAATCTGAAAGGTGATCGAGAATGGAGTACCACCAGTTTTGCTCCAAAGCGATAGTTAAATCTTTAATTAGATTTGAACTTTAAATGGTAATTAATTTTACCGATAACACCGTGGTGTTAGGTATGGAGTATTACCAGTTTTGCTCCAGGGGATGAATAGGTTGAGACTGGGAAATAAAATAAATAATTACTTCGGTGTGGTTCGCTAATCCCGACTAGTTTGAAATGATATCTAAAGGAAGATTAAAGAATAAATTTAGAAGAATTTATCTTTGATAAAATTAATGGGAACCTTTCCCTAAGAATGTGATTTTGTGAATAAAAGAATATTCTGAATTGGAATGAGGCGTTTAGTTGTGTTTGTGTAACATTTGATTACTATATACATGGGTTATTCAGAAAGGCCGGGTTTATACCCATTCTGGATATCCGATTCGGCGATATGTCGAAGATGAAGACGGTGGTTGAAGACCAGAAATCTTCACATCGTTTGGGTGATTACTGATGATCTTGATTGGGTTGTACACCCAAAATGAGGGAATCAGTCGGTGATCGTCCAGACGTACTTGAAGATCGATGGATATGCGAGGAAAGTGCCTCCGGCTTCGTTCAGACCCAGAACGAACTTGTAAATGGATTGTGTGTCTGACATTGGATTTTATTCTGTGTTGATTGATCTCTATTAAATATACATCTGTTTGGCGGCGGAGAATTTATTCTCTTGCTTAACGCCCTTCTCTGTGACGGACGAGCTCAGAGGTTGTATATCGATGGACATCAGTCGCATGGAGTGAATTGCCAGTGTGGCACGCGTAAGTGGCAATTGATCAAGGCTTCTGTTGAAAAGCAAAGTCTTGTGGTTGATGATCAAAGCACGGCCTGTGTGGCGCAGCTTTGTGTATAACGTGAATTCGCGAGCCTCACACCTCGGTATGAATCAAAAACGGGATAGTGACTGCAGGGAGAGCACGACGTTTCTTTCTAGCTATGGGTGGTGTCAGTGCTTAAACTGGCTGACATTTATATACTTTTCACATGTGTGGTTGTTGGATACGAGGCACCTCGGATATAGGTCTGTTAGGACCGGGAAACGTGTGCTCAGGAATTGCCAATCCTCAAAAGTAAGAGAGGACCGGCCTTGAAGATCCAAGGATTGTTGTGTGCGGTCCTGGGACATTTGCTAGAGTGTCTCGAACGGAGAGGAGCTTGCCCCTTGCCTCGGCTCATGACAGAAATCCAATTTCCAATACGTGATATTGCGGTTTTATTTGTAGAACCTAGTATGGCGACATAGTGGTATGGGTCATTCATGCCGCCTATGATTGATATTTATGATTTGAATTGTTTTGACGCTATACACTTATAGTAATATCAAAATAACGTGTTTTAAACGT
The DNA here is from genome assembly GCA_030737875.1 of Allium sativum. Taxonomy (NCBI): domain Eukaryota; kingdom Viridiplantae; phylum Streptophyta; class Magnoliopsida; order Asparagales; family Amaryllidaceae; genus Allium; species Allium sativum. The sequence continues at coordinate 254,605,711 of CM060920.1, forward strand.
ATCAAGCATGCTTTGGCTATTATAAGGTAAAAATCCTATCCTCCGGCTTGTGTTGCATTGTGTGATGGGACCTGGGTCTTATAATAGCTTCATTTTTTCTTTATTTAGCATTGCGCTGTTTGTTTTAAGCACTGGTATTCTTGGGAGGAAACCCGTTCCGTGTTATACGGCGTGGTCCCTTGATTTACCTAACTTTAAAATAAAGATTAATAACTGTTTTAGTTCTCACACCAGTCACATGACTGACCTGGAGTTTATTGTTTCAACCTAAACTCTGGGTGCCCTTATTTCCACACGGGCAGCTAGTAGTTTTGGTTTTGCATATTTATATTCACAGGATCCTGATTTACAGCTGGAACGATGCTCGGAAAGCTCTGTATCCGTGTATTACTTTCAGTTGTGTTTTATATTGTTTTTCCACTGCTATGTAATTTATTGTAATCTCTGATATTTATCGAATGTGTAATATTCATTCATACTCTGTATATTTTTATATTCTGATGGAATTGTTGTAATAAGCAAAGAAATGTTCTTCTGTTTGCGTTCTAATTTGTCGTGTTCTCAAGGTAATCCGGGCTTTCCTCACCGGGGAAGTTACGGGTGACTACAAAAAAGGATAGGTTAAAGAATAGCATTTTTATTGCCATTTTATATACAATAAAAATGTGGAAAATTAAAGGAATTATTTTTATTGATATTTTATATGCAATAAAAATAGTAAGTTTAGAGATATCACTTTTATTGACATTATATATGTAATGAAAGTAGAAGAGTTAAAATTATCACTTTGATCCATTTTGTTAAATTAGAACGGTCACAATATGAATCGCTGTTTGCTATTTATTTTGTTAAACTGGAATTAATGACAAAATGAAATTACTACCTTTATCCTTTTGTTGAAATAGAATTGTTAACAAAATGAGTATATCATTTTTACACATCTTTGTTGAAACAGAATTTATGTGCAAATATAAGAATCACTTTTATTTGCATAATATACAGTAGAATTTACACGCAAATAGAAAATCCAATTTTTATTTGCAATCTTGCATTAGAGTTTATATTCTAATATACAAAATGCATTATTGGTCAAAATATACACTGAAATGTATTGTTAAGAAATTTCATACAAATAAAATATAATGAAATTTATATTTTATTTGTCATCCGCAATAAAGCTATATAAAAAAATTACTGTTTATGTAACTTTAGGGATATATAGAGAAATCATACGGGTAAAATACATTTTCACTCGATATAAGTGACATTTTTGATTTTTTTCATCAACTTGTTAGTGAAATTGAAATTGGTTAAATCTTTTAACCATTTATTTATTTATTTATTTATATGAACTACTGTTGGCTGAAAACCCCACACGGTAATTGGGATGATACTTGACTGACACAAATCCTAATCTTTAATTGTATGTCTATCGATTGATCGACAGGCTGCGATGAGCATATCGTTTATTTTAATGCTCACACAGTTGAAATTGTTACTCTGGATGTTAATGGATGGTTTGATGATTATTTCATGTTTATTATCCTATACATGAAATGTATGAAATCCATATGACCCAAATTATATGGTACATGGTTGAGTCGCACACCAATTCAGAATTTCTTTCTAAATAAAGAATTTTTGTATAATAAAGAATATTTGTCAAATATAGGATTTTTTAATATAAAGGATATTTTATATTAAAAATATTTTACAAATAGATTTAAGGAAGTTTTCAATTAATTATTATTTAATTTGAATTTAGTTCAAGCATTGGATTTTGGGGTTGTCATGGATGGTGTCTTAAATAACATTGTCCTTAAACTCCGTTGAAAGAGTTAACCTTTTTAAGATTATTTACAATTTTATTTTTGAAATTAATTGATATATGGATTGGATTTGTCGTGAACGGTGTTTTTAAATGACATTTGTTCTTTAATCCAATGTACATTGAAATTATTGTTTGGAATTTATAAATCTATTTTATAGATTTAAAAGAAGATTTTCTAAAAATCAGGTTCTTCCAATTTAATATATTAAATTGGAATTAAGTGGAAATTCGATTGGTATTAATCGAGATGGGCTTCTGTAAAAGAAGACAATTATTATATATGGAATTTAAGAGGCTTTGCCGTTATTCTATTTATATTATTAGTCTGATACAGAAATTTATATCGGTTATATATTGATTTAATTTCTGTGGAAATTCCATATTTTTGGAAATTGATTTCTGGTTTATCATGAACTATGTTTTAGACGACACTAGTTCTTTAACCTAATTTAAGACAAGATTTACTTATTAAATTAATAATCTTGTAATAATGATTTTTGATAATAAAATCAAAATTAGAGTTATTAAATCTTTTTAGAAAAGATTTAAGATTTAATTTATTGATTTTATCTTTGATAAAATTAATGAGAACCTTTTAATATAAATATTTTATTAAAAGAACATTCAGAGTTGGAATGTGGCGTATGGTTGATTTTAATTACAAATACGCGAGTTATTCAAAAAGGCCGGGTTTATCCCATTTTGAATAATCATCACGACGATCAAGGGTCGAAGATGACGACGATGGTTGAAGACCGGAGAGCTTCACATCGTTTGATTGATGATGACTGATATCTTGAATTCGGACTGATCCCCCAAGGCAAGGTAATAAGTGATGATCGTCCAGACGTACTAGAGATCGACGGATACGTTGTTTCTTTCAGACCCAGAACGGACTTGTAAACGGATGCGTGTCTGACGTTGAAATTCATTTCATGTAATTAAATCGATTCCTATTAATGTATGTATGTTTGGGGGTGGAGGATTTATTCTCTACTTAACACCCTGGTATATATCAATAGTTGTCGGTAGCATGGCGTGAATGGTCAATGTGACACGCCAAGATGCAAATAACAAGGCTTTTGTTGAAAAGCAGGCCTTGCGGTTGATGATCAAAGCATAGCCTGTTTAGGCATAGCTTTGTGTATAGCGTGACTTCGCGAGCCTCACACCCCGGTATGAGTCAAGAACGGGATATGGACCGTAGGGAGTGCACACATTTCTTTCTAGCTAGGAGTAGTGTCAGTGCTTAAACTGACTGGCATTTTACTTATGTGGATGATGGATTGAGGTACCTCGGGTTTTATAGGTTGTTAGTGGCCATATGGAGGTTCAAAGGAACCGGGAAACGTTTGTTCAGGCATAACTAATCCACTACCGTTAGGTGGGGACCGGCCCTACCGCATCCAAGGGTTCAATGCGGGGGATCCTGTGGCATTTGCTAGAGTGTCTCGAATCGGAGAGGATGATCCCTAGCCTCGATTTCATGATGGAAAACCAACTTTCAATACGACACCATGCGGTTTTGATTGTAGAACTAGTATGGCGACATAGTAGGATGGGGTACTATGCCGTCTATGATTGATACATTATGATTGAATTGTTTTTGAAACATATATATACACTTATAATAATATTAAATTGTTTTATCGTATCAAGCATCTTTTGACCATTATAAGGTAAAACTCTATCCTACGGGTTGCGTTGCATTGTATGATGGGACTTGAGTCTTATAATGGTTTCATTTTTCTAAAAAGCATTGCGTTGTTTAACGATTTACTTTATTTTATGCACTGGCAATCCAATGGAGTAAACCCGTTTTGCGTTAGCGGCGTGGTCCTATGATTAGCCTTATTATTGGATTATTTAAGTTAGGTTTCTCATACCAGTCCCATGACTGACCTGTAGTTTGTTTCACTTGCAAACTCGGGTGCCCTCTTTTCCACATGGGCAGTCGAGTAGCTTTTTGCAGATATTTATCTCTTGAGCAGGATTCTGGATCAAAGCCTAAAGCTGTGTCTAGAGTATAGAAAGTCTTCCGCTGTGTATTGTATTAATTTATTGTAATAAGTCTTCCACTGTATTTTATTTATCGTTGTACTCTGATATTCCGTACTCTGATGTAACATTATTATGATGTTTATAGAAGTCTTTTGTTATTTGTTTTAATGGTTGTATTCCCAAAGTTAACGTATATGGGTTTTGAACGTTTTTAGTCGATCTATCTATCGATTAAGGTCGGGGCAAAATCCGTGTCGTTACAACCTATGAACCGAGGCAAGGGATCTTCCTCACCGTTTCGAGACACTCTAGCAAATGCCTTAGGATCACACCTACGGGCAACCCTGGGAATCAGTAGGGCCGGTCATCCGTCGATGGTTAATTATACCATAAACTATATGTTAGCCGGTTCTATCAACCTCCAAAATGGGTCAGTATGTCGACCACTCAAGAGCCACTAGGGACTCAAATCACAGACCCTTTCAATCGGCCTAATATCCGAGGTACCTCGCTTTCCAGCAATAAAATTTCCAACATCCACATGAGTAAATAGTCCGGGCTCCATACCGTGACGTTACTCGTAGCTAGAACTAACATATGTCCATTTCCCTACGGTCCCTCATCACGTTTTTGGTTCATACCGAGGTGTGAAGCTCGCGAATTAACGCTACACAAAGATATTCTATTTAAAGTCGTGCTTTGATCATCAACCACAAAGCCTTGCTTTTCAACAAAAGCATTGATCCATGCATCTTAGCATGTCACACTGTCAATCCATGTTGGAGAATGGAGTTTTGATGACAACGACCTTATTTCAATTATCATTGATTATAAAATAAATGCTAACACTTTTTGTATAGAATATATATATATGTGTGTGTGTGTGTGTGCGTGTGTGTGCAGGAATTATATACAGGAAATGTTACTGAAGACTGTACAATTATAAAGATGATAGAGATTCAAAGATCAGAAAATTTTTCAAGACTCATGAGTAATCAAGATTTCAAGAGTTCGAGATCAATATAGTTATAGAGTCTAAATTTTGTAAGACTCTAAATAGAACTCCAGGTTCAAATTATAATTCTAAATTTCAAATTCTAATTTTCAAATTCTGTTTTTCAATTCTATCCTCAATCCTCTCTATTTTGTTTTTCTATTTTGTTTCTATTTTTATTTTTCTTTGTTTTTCAAACTTAGATTTTATATATATTTTATATTTATACTTTATATAGTTTAAAACCTTATAATTTTGTAAATATATTTATATAGTTTAAAAGTATATTTTCATATGATTTTCTATCATATAATATTAATTTACAACACTAGAATTTTACTCAAGAATTTCCAGAATTAGTTTTATATCAAAATTGTAACGACCCAAAAAGTTCCGATCCTGATTATCGATATTAATATGTTCCCTGTATCATTTATCGATTAATCAACCATCAAAAAATAACAGATCATTAATTTAAAGAAGTTAAAGGGTGAGCAATAGAAAGAAAGAAAGTTAGAATAGAAGAAAAAGAAGAACTGAACACAACAGAATCAGAGTATAACGAATCTCACAGCGGAACTGAATAAAATATATTATATAATAATACTTGAAATACACAAATGTATTCACACTTACATACATCATCAGAGTACAACTCATATACAACACGGCAGAAATAAACTCTATATCAAATGTTAAAGCCTCCTGCTCCGAGCTCCTTCAAGTGAATCTGTAAAATCCTAAAACCACTTGACTGCCCGTACAAATTTGGGCACCCAAGAGTTTAAGAAAACATAGGAAAATAAACTCTGGGTCAGTCATGGGACTGGTGTGAGTAAACGATTTTAAAACAGATTGATTTAACGTTCAAAAACCCTTTTGAAATAAATGATAATCGTAAGACCGATCCACACATAAATACAGATGGTTTTTACCTTACGATAATCTAAAACATTTGGAAATATATATATATATATTCTGATGTTATAATAGTGTCTTAATACAAATAAATAGCAATCTAGCAAAACGCTTGCATCTCACGCTCCACATATATAGTATACAATCAAAACCGTGTGCGCTTATTGGAGTTTGGATCCCGACTATGATAAGGTATGGAACCACCTGCCGATAGTGTATCTCTAGAGGGGAATACACTGGGTTCAACACGAACGTCTTGCAACCCGGCCCACACGTGACTGACCACTCATTTCGCTTGAGCGTATCGAATGTATATCACCAACGGTTGGGATCAACAACCATTTCCCAAAAGGGACAACATAAAAAAAAGATTAAAGAAGGAATTAAAATTTCTCTAGATAGGTGATTATACGCCCTAATGGGAGCGACCCACATAGCCATGCTGCCTGCCCGAATTTTGTTATTTCCCGGTTGATAAGGCTTGAGGTTCAAGGTTACTTTTAGAACTTCTGCCCACCATTTACTTTGAATGCCACATTGTCAGATCCGTCAAATCACTAATTGACGTCCACAACTATACTCTGGATGTAAAAGAATGACTATTCTTTGCCATCAACTTGGTATATTTGTAAAAATCAATGTATGTGGTTTTTAGGAAATACTCTGTCAGACATTCGTCCATACAAGTCATACAGGAACAAGATGAACCGAAGGCACTCTCCTACTTCATCCAATATAGGAATCACCCCATGGATCAGTAGTGAATAGTCCTTGCAAATCCGAAGATCTCAATCACGACAGAACTACTATCAAAATATCTTCAGGAGCAACCCAGAGAAATTTATCAAGTTGTTCTTCCGCTCATGAAGGTCTACGGTCTTCACTCTTACCATAAGTATATCTACAAATTAGTGAACTAACGTAAAGCTAGTTCGAAGTGGTTTTAGGTTCAGTTCCCATCCCGGTCTCTTCGAACTAACACGTAGGGGATATTTATTTGATAGTCAGTGTTTTTACTATCAAATTTAAACAGTGTAGATAAATATAACAATTTATTTAAAATTATCTCATAACATAAGTAAATTTCATGACATGTCTATTATATATAATTAACTTATACAAATCTAAACCCTGATTCAGAACAGTAGTCAGCACAAGATGTTTTAGGTACAATAAAATGTGGCAATGTTTATTTTAACTAATTTAAATCTGATTGATCATTTCACAGCGTATTAGGTAACTAACAACAACCATTTATCACACTAATAGCAATAAAAAATGACTCGAACGTTAAATTTCGAACTCATTAACAGTTTGAAAATATTTGGATAACTTTCACGTAATATTATTCTGATTATTTGGGTTAGTAAATTAATCGATTTTATTATAAACTTCTATTTCGCAGTATTGAACCAATCCAACAGTTTCCCGATCCTTTCTCTTTACTATATTTTTATTTATATAATTTTTCTCTTTTACTTATATATTTATTTTATTTTTAAATGTTTATAATATACCTGTTTAGTATAATTGACTTATACGTTATAATTTCTCATTTCAGAACAGTACTTGGTACAACGTAATTAAATAAAACGTGGCAACACTTTATTCTGACTAATTCAAAATCGATTTACCATTTTATAGTATAACAGATAACTAACAACAATGTTTATCACAATAAGAAAAACCAATAATCGATTTGACGATTTAATTTTAGACTTAAGAATAGTTTGAAGCATTTATCCTTGGATAATGCCCTATATAATATTTAATCCAAATTCCTTTGAAACATTTTCATTAATTTTATCTTCTTTCTGCTTCCAGTAAATGTGATATTAATTATCTAGGGTTATGCACTTACATTTGCACGACAACAGTTATCTCTGTAATTACGAAATAGCCAGTAGCTTCCCGATTCTTCTTTTATAAACATTAGGAAGGAAAAATCTAATTACTACTTAGATTAAATAGGGCCTTGATTAAAGAAGTTTACTTTACATTTAATTTGACGATTTCTACTACCTACTTCATTTTGTTATCACGAAATCCATATAATGTATTACTACATATATGTATAGTTATATTATTAGTTAACAAACAAATAAATTTTAGTTCGAAGATTTAATCCCAGATATTGCTTTTAGTTTTTCATGGGTTACCTTATCTTTTTTCTATTTTCTTTCCTTAATTCTTTTCTTCCTACATTTTATCTTCTTTCTACTTATTTATTTTGCTCCACCAAATCAGGTCAACCCTTTTGGCCCATTATCTCTCCCCATCCCCCTCTTCTTTTATTTAATTTATTTCTTTAAAGCCCACTTCAGCCCAATAAAACCCATACTCTTGATCCCTTTCTTCTCTCTACTCCTGCTTTTCTTCATCGATTCATATGTACATCTCGTGCACAGTGTACGTATACAACCGCACCGTCGACGACCCCGCCCCCTCGACCAACTCCGCAAGTCATGTCATCTGGTCTGAACTCATTTCTATCGACTCAGAGTGCCCCGACCACCTGGAGCAAAAATTAGTGCTTCGACCAAAACTCACTGAAAACACCAACCACTTATCGACCTAGTACTGCCACCAGACACTATAATCCACCTCCAAATTCTGACTATAGACTCCACCTAAAATGCCATAACGGCCGTACAATTCATCTTTGAACTCGAGCAAGCAAATTGGAACACAAACCCAAAAACCACCTCGTTCTGATCATCTACCAAAAACTAAAAATCTTACAACTATTTTTCCCTTGTTCCTTAACTCCTTGTGGTGCCCCTAGCTTAGCTGTGACGACCTGAACTTCCCCGGTCTCTGAAGAGAAGAGAAAGAACAAATTGTCTGAGAACACGACAAATCAGAACACAAAACAGAAGAACATTTCATTACTTATTACAACAATTTACATCAGAGTACAAGATTATACAGAGTATGAATAATTTATACATTGTAAAATATCAGAGATTAATATACCTTACATAGCAGCGGAAAATAATACAAAACACAACTGAAAGAGATAAACAGATACAGAGCTTTCCGAATATCATTCCAGCTGTAAACCAGGATCCTATGAATATAAATCCGCAAAACCAAAACTACTAGCTGCCCGTGTGGAAAATAGGGGCACCCAGAGTTTAGGTTAAAACAATAAACTCCGGGTCAGTCATGTGACTGGTGTGAGAACTAAAATAGTTATTTAAAACTTTACTTTAAAATTAGATATATCAAGGGACCACGCCGTATAACACGGAACAGGTTTCCTCCTAAGAATACTAGTGCATATAACAAAACAGCGCAATGCTTTTTGAAAAAAATGAAGCTGTTATAAGACTTAGGTCCCACCACATAATGCAACGCAAGCCGGAGGATAGAGTTTTACCTTATAATAGCCAAATATGCATGGTACGTTTAAAACAAATCATTTTGATACTATTATAGTGTAAAGTGTTTGAAAACAACTTCAAATATAAATGTATCAATCATAGACGGCATAGTGCCCCATCCTACTATGTCGCCATACTAGGCTCTACAAATAAAACCGAATGTCATGTATTGGAAATTGGATTTCCGTCATGATTCGAGGCCAGGGTTGGCTCCTCACCACTTCGAAACACTCTAGCCAATTCTCAGGACTCCCCGCAGAGAACCCTTGAATCGGTTGGGCCTCCCATACGTTTGAGGATTAGTTACTCCTGAACACACGTTTCCCGATACTATTGGACCTATATCCATCGGCTCCGTAGAGACCGATATATCCGAGGCGCCTCACAATCCAACAACTACATAGGTAGAAATATAAAAATGTCAGGGCTTGCAAAACCCTGACACCACCCATAGCTAGAAAGAAACGTCATGTTCTCCCAACGGTCCGATCCCGTTTTTGACTCATCCCGAGGTGTGAGGCTCGCGAATTAACGGCATAAACAAAGCTATGCCCTTTAAGGTCGTGCTTTGATCATCAACCACAAGACTCTGCTTTTCAACAGAAGCCTTGATCATCTGCATCTCAGCATACCACACAGGCAATTAATGCCATGCGACTGATGTCTATCATCATATAACCTCTGAGCTCGTACGTCTCAGAGAAGGGCGTTAACCAAGAGAATAAATTCTCCACCGCCAAACAGATATATATTTAATAGAGATCAATCAACATAGAATAAAATCAAATGTCGGACACACATCCATTTACAAGTTCATTTTGGGTCTGAATGAAACCGGAGGCACCTTATTCCTCGTCCCATATGTCTAATACAGGAGAGAGGTCCTCGCATATCCGGTCGATCTCCAAGTACGTCTGGACGATCACCACTTACTACCTTGTCTTGGGTGTACATCCCAATCAAGACATCAGTAATCATCCAAACGATGTGAAGACCTCCTGTATTCAACCACCGTCTTCATTGTCGACTTATCGTCGAATCAGTCATTCAGAATGGGTATAAACCCAGCCTTTCCAAATAACTTGCGTATATAATAAACAAGTGCTATAAAAACACAACATACGCCTCATTCCAATTCTGAATATTCTTTTATTCAAATATTCATATCATTTGGGAGAGGTTCCCATTAATTTTATTAAAGATAAATTCTTTAAATTTATTCTTTAATCTTCCTTTGGATATCATTCAAACCATATTAAGGTTTTCCAAACTAGTCGGGATTAACGCACCTTACCGAAGTAATCATTTATTTAATTTCCCAATCCCAACCTATTCATCCCATGGAGAAAAACTTGTATTACCCCATAACTAACACCATAGTGTTATCGGTAAAATTAATTACCATTTCCCGTTCAAATCTAATTAAAGATTTAACTATCGCTTGGAGCAAAACTAGTGCTACCCCATTCTCGTTCATTTCCCGAATTTGATAATTTAAATTATCACATTCTCTTTTTAATCTAATTAAAGATTCATTAAAACTTCACTTAGTTTTATTCTTCCCAAAAATCAATATTAATGATTATTTAACTTTAGAAATACAAACATCGCGCATCGACAATCTACACCGTACTATTGATTTCTGTCGATATATAACCTCTAAGCTCGTACGTCTTAGAGAAGAGTGTTAAGCAAGAGAATAAATTCCCCACCACCAAACAAATATATATTTAGCAGAGATCAACCATACAGTTCGAAATACAATGTTAGACATGTAATCCTATCTTTAACTGGGTTAAATAACTAATGTCATTTAAAACACCGTTCACAACAAACCCAAATCATATTCCATTAATTATGGAATCTTCACGGAAAGCAGATGAATATATATATAATCGATATCAATTTTCGTATCCGACTAATAATATAAATGGAATAACAACAAAGCCTTTTTAAATTCCACATATATTAACAGTCTTCCTCCACAGAAGCTCATTTCGATTATTATCAAATCGAATTCCATTCAATTCCAATTTAATATATTAAATTGGAAAACTTTACTTTGGAAGAATCCTATTAAATCTTAATGAAAAGATTTATAAATTCCAAATCACATTTCACAGCAAATCGGGTAAAAGAACGATTATCGTTTAAAACACAGTTCACAATAAACCCAATTCACATTCCAATTAAAGGTTAATTAATTGGAAATTCTCATAATCTTAATTTAAAGATTTATTCTTTTCACATGGGATTTAAGAACAATGTTAATGAAGACACCATTCACGACAAACCCAAAATCCAATTTGATATTAAATACAAGGCTCTGAATAGAAATTATACCAGCTTATATTCAATATCAAATTCCGAAATCAACAAATATCGTATTGGGAATAACGATATATATATATCTTCCAATTTCCTCCACAACATCCGTATAATCACGGAATCCAATATCGAAATATTCCGAAGATGATTTCCATTCAAATCCATTCCAATCCATATATTGGAAATTCTGGTTATTTTTAAAACCATTTCAATTCCTATTTATTTATTTAAAAATATTGGATTATAATTCTAGTTCATAACTAGTTCATTTTGATAATTTTTTTTTTCAAATATAGAGTTTTTCATCCCAATTCTTTCCAAATCATTTATTATGATTTTACACAAATTATCGATATTTTTAATTTTTTTATCAAGGCCCGTACAGTCGATTTCCATAAACGGTCATCGAACTGCACTTACAACGACCTTTTCCAAATTTGATTTGGACATAATTCCAAATCCAACCGTTAGATTTCAATTTTCTTATATTCATCGGAAAGCTTTTTTCGATACGAACCCAACGGTTCCGGTTTTAGGAGAATCCGATGGTCGGATCTCCTGTAAAGTCAATTCGAAGTTAATGGTGAAATTCGCGAACTGCCGCGGCGCGGCGTGTTCTATTCAGGCCATTATATATATAATATATATTATATAGATTTCGTCGATTTTCTTTTAAAATGTATTTTATAAATCGTTTTAAATTCGTTTTCAAAACGATTTCAACTTCATATTCAATTTTAAATCAAAATTGAATATTTCATATCATTAATATGTAAATGATAATATTTTCAAAACATTTGATTTTGAAATCACTTCCTTTTCGATATTCATTATATAAATGAATAAAATCGATATAAATATCGTTCATGTCAAAATGGCGTTAATCTAATCAACACGGCTTTATATATTTAAATATTTTCGTGTCCATCCCAAATCAGACATCAAAATCATATTTTGATCCATTACTGAATATTATTTTAAAATATTAGTTATTTTAAAAAATTCATCATTCGCCATTTTGAAATATTCGTTATTTTAAAATATTCATTCCTTCCGAATTGGAATCTGACACAGTCAATTGCCATATAATTTTATTTATATGGATTTCATACACACATGTACATCACAATAATCAAACACAGTCAACCATCATCCAGAGTGCATTACACAACTGCATAAGCCTTAAATATGGATAATTAACGCTCACAACAGTTTGTCAACCCATCGATTGACATACAACTAAATATTGGGATTAGTGTATTTCCAATATCATCCCAATACCCATGTGGGGTTTTCAAACAACAAACACTGATTATTATTTGTGCAGTTGGGCGATGTGTAAAATATATCGTCCCAATCCATATCAATCAAATGTGTGTACGTAAACAAATCGTCCGATTTGTAAATGAATATTTATTTTATTCAACACATTAAAAATTATATTTTTAACTATAAAATATTTATTTCAACTCATGATTATTTTATACAGTTCATTTATACAATAAAAACGATATTTTTATTGTTCTAATATTTTTAGAAAATTTCGGCAGCACAACGGTGCGATAATAGAACCGGAATAAGGTCTAGCCTTATCCCTCGCCTACTAATGACTCGCGCCATGTACATACCAATTCTAATCAATTCAATTCATTTATTAAACCTAATCCAACCAAATAATCCAATCAACCAAACAACCAAACAAACATGGTTTCAAACAAAGGTGTCGGGTGTTACTAAGCACCGTCTACATCCTAGTACATATTTCTAACTAGAAAATAAATTATAGTGAGAAGTTCTCACCTTTGGGATCCACTCCTCGATTCTTTATTTCTGAACGGTTCGGATTTGGATTTGATTCCCGTCGGCTCCATCGCAATCTGTTTCACACGGTTTTTATATTAAAAATCACATTTTTATTTCAATGCTACATATATAAAAATCATATTTTTATAACGATGTTTATAGTATAAAAATCATATTTTTTTTATCTCTATACATATAATAAAAATCCTATTTTTATAACGATGTTTATAGTATAAAAATCATATTTTTATATCGCTATACATATAATAAAAACCATATTTTTATAACGATGTTTATAGTATAAAAATCATATTTTTATATCGCTATACATATAATAAAAATCATATTTTTTTTATCACTTCATGTATAAATATCACATTTTTATATCACTTTTAGATATATAAAAATCTAATTTTTATTTACTAAAAATCATATTTTTAATCTAAAGCCATTTAAATAAAAATAACATTTTTACTACAAAGTCATCCAAATAAAAATCACATTTTTATAGCGAGGTTTTCTAAATAAAAATCATATTTATATTTTCATACCATTCATATAAAAATCATGTTTTTATATCGCTAACTTCATAACAAAAATCATAATTTTATATCGAAGTCTATATTTTAAAAACTCTAATCTTTGCTCTATTAAAAATCATATCTTTACGCTATTAAAAATCGTATCTTTACGCTATTAAAAATAGTATCTTTACATTCCATAAATAAATGAAAATCAAAAATAAAAACTTATAAGAGGAATTAGGGTGCGGGATGGCTCGCCGGAGTCGTGGGTGGTCGGTGCAGGCAGCAGCGGTCTTTATTGGTATGGGGTTGCAGTTTTGGAGCAAGAAAACAAGGGGATAAAAGAAGAGAGGGTGTCAGAGAGGGGGGGGGGGGGTTTCGCCGGAGCAGTGGGGTGGCGCTGGTCTGTGGGTGGCGACAGGAGGTCGCAGTGGCGGCTGTGTGGGCTGAGGTGGCTCGGACGGCGGCTGTTTTATGGTTGGGGGCGATTTGAAATCGAAAAGAAGAGAGAGGGAGAAGGAGAGGATGGAGGAGGCGCGGCAGGACGAGGTGGAGGCGGCGCGTGGCCTACGGCGTTGCTAGGGTGGAGGGCGGCGGCGGAATCCAAGGGGCGACGGGTTTGAGCATTCTAGGGGAGGCGCAATTTCTGTTTAAGGGTTTAGGGAGGGATGGGGCTATATACATATAATATAATTATTATTTTTAATTTCCCAAAAAGTAACTTTTCTTTTCGAACTCCAATTCAAACCCAACGATTGTCGCCCCAAGCTAATTACCCCCATCCCGGACGCAATGGGATATGTTTCGTAAGCCAATTTGATCGTTTCGATAAGTTTTTTTCTCAAAATTAAAATATAAATTAATATAACGTTCTAAATTGATTTTAACGTACATTTTAATTTATCGGGGTCACATACAGAATCCAAAAATTCCAAAAAAATAAATCTGGCTATGTTTTGACGATACGGTCCTAACGAAACTAATTTCGTCGAATTTGGAGACCGTTTGAAAAACCGCCATTTTCCAGTCGATTAAATTCAAACTGAAATTGCCAAACACGTTTTCTTTTGCCATGCTCACATACTGATTCCAAAAATTATGAAAATTGGAATCTAGCAATAATTTGACATTCCGGATCCAACAAAAGTGATCTCATAGAAAAGGGAGGTAGTTTGCAAAATCTCTATTTTTAAGGGCTATATTTTCCATAGCGACTATTCTGAATTTTCAACTGGGCATAACGTTTTATTCCTGTAACGACCCGAAAATCCATACTATCTGAGCTGACTAATACAGCACACGTCCAACTCAAATAATACAGAAATACGAGTCATTAGGGTTAAAGAAAATAGAAAAGATAGAAGAAGAACAGACATAACAATACAGTACCTCACAGCGGAACGAATAAAATATATTATATAATATAACCTTTGAAATACAACTCTGTTTTGTATCATATATACATACCGTATCAGAGTACAACATAACATTTGATACCGTGGAATTAACTCTAACTAACTGACGTTGAAGCCTCCTGCTTCAAGCTCCTTCAAGTGTATCTGTAAATCTTGAAACACTTGACTGCCCGTACAAATTTGGGCACCCAAGAGTTTAGGAAAAACAAACAAAATAAACTCTGGGTCAGTCATGGGACTGGTGTGAGTAAACTCCAACCATATGGTTTAACTTCAAAAAAACTTTTGAAAGAAAAGGATAATAGTAAGACCAGTCCACACCTAAACACGGACGGTTTTCCCTTACTATAACGCAAACCATTTTTGATATCAAATTCCAGTGATATTATAATAATGTCTAATCAAATCAATAACCAAATAGTAGAACGCTTGCATCTCACGCTCTACATACATAGTATAAAATCAAAAACCGTAGGGCGCTTATTGGAGATTGGATTCCAACTATGACAAGCTATGGGACCACCTATCGCTAGTGTATCTCTAAAGGGGAATACACTGGGTTCAACAAGAACGTCTTGCAACCCGGCCTACACATGACTGACCACTCATTTCGCTTGAGTGTATCGAATGTATATCACCAACAGTTGGACTCAAACCACCATTACCCGAAAAGGAACAGCATCGAAATAGATTAAAGAAGTAAAAGGAATTTCTCTAGATATGTGATTATACAGCCTAATGGGAGTGACCCACATAGCCATGCTGCCTGGCCGATTTTTGTCAGTCCCGGTTGTGAGGCTTGAGGCTATGTCTATCTTTTGGAACATCTGGCCACCATACACTTTGAATGCCACATCGTCAAACCCGTCAAATCTCTAGTTGAACTTCCCAACAATATTACGAGTATAAAAGCTAAGAGAAACGAGTTTCTCTGCTACCAGACGTAATATCTTGAAAAGATCGTCTTATGTGACCGTTAGAAATACTCTGTCAGACATTCGTCCATACAAGTTGTCCTGGGACTGAACAAACCAAACAGCCCTTGCATTTCACTCCATCTTCGATTATTTTTAGCATAATCTAATTCGCAATGCCTATGCCTATACGGACTGGTTTTCGGATCATAAATCCAACCGGTCTCTGCGTATTGACAACGATGGTCAAAAATCTTTGATAGTCGGTGATTTAACTATCAAAGGAAAAATAAGCATCCATCAAAACAATTTCACAATCACTGTCCCTTTATAATATTTTATATTAAATTCATTTTCTTAGTGAATTCTATATATATATCGTTATATCGATTTCTATTATCAAAATTTCTTAAAAATATTCTAACTCCTTAAATTTTCGGAAAAATTCGCCATAACCTCCTTTGTACCGGCAAATAGTTCAAACCTCAACTCGCCTCTCTAAGCCCTTTGCATTCAAAAAGAAAATCAAAAAGCCAAGCGGCTTGCCGATTCGGCGCATAAAACCTCATATGAAATTGAAACATGTACCTTTTTGTCGGGCACTTAAATATATTCTTCATACTCTCTTCCTATTCTCCATCCCATACCTATTTGATATATATACGCCCATTCCCAATATCATTTCAACTAATCGAATCATTTTTACTTTTAATTGTTTTCCATTCGCCAACTAGTTTCTAATTAGCATCTTTTCTTAACCTGCTTTTAATCTGAATAAATCACGTTCGAATATACTTGTATTCACTTACACACAATTCAAACTCAATTCGCTCGCTTTTAAATTCTAATCCAAGTTTTATATTTGAATTCTCAACTTTAATTCCCAAATTTCATTTCACTTACACATAGTTATGTTCGACTCAAAATTTATAAACAAATTTCTTGGAAATTTAGTTAACCTTATTCGATAATTAAATTCCTGATTTTTGTTCCAAAAATCAGTCAATTTACTTCACTTGAGTTCATATTTAATTTATAGCTCAAGTCCGGATTTTTCTAATGGAAATTCGGATTTTATCCACTCAAAATCCTTTTATTCAGTTAAATAAACCGTTATGGTTTAAAATGATTATGGCGCTGTTTTTCTAAAAATTTGATTTTGACATAACTCAAAATCTATACGACGAAATCTAGATTTTTCTCTTCCATTAGAAAACTATCGTTCAATAGGTCCGGGCGTCTCTTGTTTCATCGAATTCCGACTTATATTGAATTCTATATACTCAATTGAAGTTCGAATCGCCAATTTACGAACTACCGCATTGCGACGAGTTCGTTTTTAATTAAATTAAATATAAACATTTAAACTCTTCGTTTATAAAATAAATCGACTCCATTTCCAATAAATTATAAATAAATTAAGCCCGTTATCCCCAAATGTAACTTCATAATTCAGATTATTCAACTCATGGATTTCTTATGCTATATTCATAACTTAGTTATGACTTTAATCAAAACTGAACTCCAATATTCAATCCCATTCCTTAAATTATTTATAGGATTCGATATACTCGAATTTCAATTATAAATTCCTGTTATGGAAAAATCAATTTATTCAACATTCTTTACAATTACAAACTAATACCATCCCTTGATAATAGTGAAGTCGTTCAAGTTGGGGTATTTTATTTACCTCTCAAACCTTGACCGACAATGTTCTTATCTCGAGACGGATAACAGTTTATAATTCCAAAACTCGATTGCTTATCATAAAAATCCCCTCTTTCATCTCATTTAAAAATATGATTTTTAAATGTCATTTCTTATATTTGGAAAAATCTATTTCCAATCCACCAAAAGGAAATTACTTCATTTCCTTTATAAACATGGTTTATAAATCGCTTTCTTATTTTATATTTAACAACTTCCATTTAAAACTCCATTTCCTTATTTGAATATTTTATTACTATAACATATATATATGTATAGAATCTATTTTCATACTAAAATTCTAAATCTCTATTTAATAAGTTCCAATACCTATTGGAAATAATATTTTATCTCCTATAAACTTGACTCCCTTAAATTCCTGTCATAAATCTGTATAGATTTATTTCAATCCAATTTATTCCGAGCATCAGAATAAATTTCATCGTTTCGTTCTTGAACGATTCCAAATTCGCTTATTCAATTCACACTTGAATTAAAAAATCAAATTATACAAAATAGTTATTTTCCTTTATTTATAAATATCGTTTATAAATTTCACTTCTTGTTCAAAATATTAAACCACGTTTCAATTTCGAATTACATTTGAAATCTAATTTCCACTTCGGAAAACAAATCATACTTGAATTTAGAATTTATAAAGTACCAAATGATGATTTTCACATTCATCTATAAACGTTGTTTATAGACTATACTTCTTGTTTTAAATATTAAAACAAGTTCTATTTCAAACTCCATTTGAAATTTCATTTCTACTTTGGGCGGATAAACTTTCTTTTAAAATCACGCATGCATTTACGTTTCAAAATTTATCAAATGATAATTTCCTTTTTCATTTATAAACATAGTTTATAAATTCAATTACTTGTTTTTATTTTTAAACAAGTAAATATTTCCGAACCTATCTGTAATCACATTTCTATTTCAGAAATTAAAATTTCCTTTTTACATTCATACTTGAATTTAAAATTAAATATTACCAAATGATAGTTTTCTTACATTTACAAACAAATCATTTATACATTCAATACTTGTTTTATTATTAAAACAAGTTATTATTTTCTTAGCTTATTCGAAATTCAAATTTTATTTCAATAAAATAAAATTTCCTTTTCGAATCTAAAAATCACTTCTTATGATATTATAAATATCTAGGGCCAGTGATATTTAAATATCCCAATACACAAACCATCAATCCAATTCAACACATCACACATATGTAAGTATGTAAACAAAAATAAATAAATTTGATGAATCCAGTTGGATTCCACCAACCTGTTTTACCTGCATCCACAGATGTTAGTCAACAAAAATAATACCAATCCAGCTTCTAGGCAGGATATCGCGGTATAAAAAGAAGATCCACTTATATACGTGTAGCGTAGGGTCATCCGCTAATGATACTGCGTACATCCGCTAATAGTATTGCGGGAAATCCAATATATATATATATAATAATAGCGACAACCACCAAGCCTAAATAACTAATATATATAATAACCACAATTGATAAACAATTTATAAAAGCAACCAAGCAACCAACAATTCATTTTAAATGATAAAAATAAAATTTTAAGTGAGATTTACTCACCGTGATTTTCATTGGCTGAATATCTTGCTAATTTCCACGTTATCTCAGTTTCGAATCTACTCGACTGAATCTATTTAGCCCCTATCACTATTTATTTTAATTAAGCGATTAAACATTTATAAATTTAACTAAACAATTAAAATAAATTATTCTATGTCTTATTAACTTTTGTAAAGTGTTTTTACCTTACTGCAATATTTCATCAGCTGAGGCCCAAATCCTCAATACTATTTGTCCCTCCTTTCAATAATCGCGAGCCTGCCCTTCCCTATACCAATGTTGAACCAGAAACTCCCTGTACCCTTTTTCTCCACCATAGTGCAATTTTACAACCCCCTTCCCTTTATTGCTCCATCATCTTTACAACTGTCACCACCAATGATCCACTCTTCACCTCCTCACCAAGTCTTCATCGTTTAAAATCCACACCGTACCATCCCAACCAATGTCGCGTCCCATTATCAAGCCCGAACTCCCCAAAATCTCAGTGATCCCTCCCAAATAGAACGCTTCAGTCCCATTTCAGAATTCGAACTCGTCTTCATCACACAGTCACACCGCGAACGAAATCCCTAACTCGACTGTTCCAAGATCGAACATCGCACCTCACCTCGAACCCAAAAATGCACTCCTGAAACCCATCGCACCCCATACCAGACATCGATCCCTTCCAAATCATGAACACCTCGCCCTCCTCGAGCACCATGAACCCTAACTCGCGTAATACAATCAACGTCGATCACTAGTTCGGCCATCGCACAACTGCTCGCAACCTTAGCCGGACTGTCAACGTTGCTCGCGCTCCCCTTCCTTAGATCGAATTCAAAATCGAAATTTGAATTTGATTTCTCTCTTTTTTATTTATTTAAAGGGATCGGATTTTGACTGAGCGGAAGAAAGTGGAAAGGGGAAAGCTTTTGATTCGATTTCGTGATTTTTGAAGGACTCGAACGGATCCACTTTGGTTTCAGAAAAGGGGAATTGGCCATTTAAATTCGTTTGACAGTTTGCGGTTTTGAATGAAGAAAGAGGTTCGGCCATTTTTTCCTGGTTCGGTTTTACTGAAGAAAAAGTAACAGGAGTCGCGATTTATAGAGGAAGATACTTGGTCCTTAAGGAGTTAAGTCTACGCTGGTACATTATATTAATGTGATTTGAGTTAAAGAGATTTTGTAATTTTTTAAATAGATACTGATTTGATTTCGAACCTATCCACAATCAAATATTTCGGGGTCCATTAATTTAAATCCTGAACCGCTATTTCAGCGTATAGACCGACATTTAAATGTAATAACGATATTCTGAGCTCAACAAAATATATTCTGAAATTTTAAATTTGAACGTATATATAAAATACCCATAATAAATTAATATAAAATACTTTTAAATTCAGAAACAAATCAATTTCTCGATAATAAATTATTATTATCATTTATAATCAAGTAAAATATCTGAATCATTTTGATTCAGTTTTTAACTTCGATTTCCATTATATTTCGTATTACAATAATTCAATATTCTTGAAATTAAACTGTAATCGATTATTAAATCGATAACTTAATATTTTTTTTTGTATTATCAACTTGATATTTAAACCATATTAAATATTTAAAATAAATCGTCCATAAATCTGGGTCGTTACATTCTTTCCCCATTAAAAGAATTTCGTCCCAGAAATTTACTAAGGAAAAAGAAATGCTACGGACCCGTTAATTTTTTCAAACGCCTACTTTGTTACAGCTCAATATTTCAAATTTTAAAACTCAAGTCTGATACAACTTTAAGTTTTCTTGGGAATATTCAATTTCAGTTCATTTAACTGATTTCCATCATTTCATTTTATTTAACTTGCTTAAGTTAAAATTTAAATTCCAGAATTCTAATTCCCGGGTTTCATTTCAAATCCTTTTGAAATCCCATATTTATTTCCATCTCAAATTCAAACATTTGAATTTTTACAAAACAACTTGTTTTCTTTCAAACAAATTTTCATCAAAAACATTTCTAAAGTAAGCAATCCATCACTTAGAAACTCAAAAATGAACACTGATGATGTCGCGATCATCATCAGAGTTATTTTCCAGCCACTGAAGTGAGTTCAGTGCTTTATCACTTTCAAAATCCACTCAAATATGATTTTGATTCAAAACCCTTGCAAAACAAAGCTATATTATTTTTAATATACTTTAGAAAATATTTTCAAACTTCCCAGGATTTAAATTCCAAATTCTAGTTTGAATTAAACTTTTTATTCATCTCATTTGTATATTTCACTCATATGCAAATTATATTTGGTTATAGATAACCATTTAAATTTTTATAATCTCATTTGATTATAAAAATAACAAATCAACACATCCATGTAATATAATAATTTCAGAAAATTATTCCTTCTATATCAAAAATAGAATTTTGAGTAAAATTATTTCATTTACTCACTTCAAAACATTATTATGTTGAATTTCTTTGTTCAAGTGTTTAGAAATTCCTATCGACTTCGAAGCGTCCCACGATTCGATCAGAATTCATAAACCACTAACCAGACTAGCCAACACAATATAAAACAATTTTTTATATAAATTAACAAATACGCGCTCTCGTATATGTAAACTCAACTCATTCTAAGGTACTACTGACCCTATCTCTAATAAGCACATGCCATACAAGCCTAGGTGTTCGCTCAACCTGAGCTCTGATACCAACTGTAACGAACCGAAAATCCATACTATCTGAGCTGACTAATACAACACACGTCCAACTCAAATAATACAGAAATACGAGTCATTAGGTTTAAAGAAAATAGAAAAGATAGAAGAAGAACAAACATAACAATACAGAACCTCACAGTGGAACGAATAAAATATATTATATAACATAACCTTTGAAATACAAATCATTTTTGTATTATATATACATACCATATCAGAGTACAACATCACATTTGATACAGCGAAATTAACTCTAAATAACTGACGTTGAAGCCTCCTGCTTCAAGCTCCTCCAAGTGTATCTGTAAATCCTGAAACACTTGACTGCCCGTACAAATTTTGGCACCCAAGAGTTTAGGAAAAACAAACAAAATAAACTCTGGGTCAGTCATGGGACTGGTGTGAGTAAACTCCAACCATATGGTTTAACTTCAAAAAAACTTTTGAAAGAAAAGGATAATAGTAAGACCAGTCCACACCTAAACACGTACGGTTTTTCCTTACTATAACCCAAACGATTTTTGATATCAAATTCCAGTGATATTATAATAATGTCTAATCAAATAAATAACCAAATAGTAGAACGCTTGCATCTCATGCTCTACATACATAGTATAAAATCAAAAACCGCAGGGCGCTTATTGGAGATTGGATTCCAACTATGACAAGGTATGGGACCACATGTTGCTAGTGTATCTCTAGAGGGGAATACACTGGGTTCAACAAGAACGTCTTGCAACCCGGCCCACACATGACTGACCACTCATTTCGCTTGAGTGTATCGAATGTATATCACCAACGGTTGGGCTCAAACCACCGTTTCCCGAAAAGGGACAGCATCGAAATAGATTAAAGAAGTAAATTGAATTTTTCTAGATAGGTGATTATACACCCAAATGGGAGCGACCCACATAGCCATGTTGCCTGCCCGATTTTTGTCATTTCCCGGTTGTGAGGCTTGAGGCTATGTCTATCTTTTAGAACATCTGGCCACCATACACTTTGAATGCCACATCATCAAACCCATCAAATCTCTAGTTGAACTTCCCAACAATATTATGGGTATAAAAGCTAAGAGAAACGAATTTCTACGCCACCAGACGTAATACCTTGAAAAGATCGTCTTATGTGACCGTTAGAAATACTCTGTCAGACATTCGTCCATACAAGTTGTCCTGGGACTGAACAAACAAAACAGCCATTGCATTTCACTCCATATTCGATTATTTTTAGCATAATCTAATTCGCAACGCCTATGCCTATACGGAGTGGTTTTCGAATAATAAATCCAACTGGTCTCTCCGTATTGACAACGATGGTCAAAAATCTTTGATAGTTGGTGATTTAACTATCGAAGGAAAAATAAGCTTCCAGCAAAACAATTTCACAATCACTGGCCCTTTATAATATTTTATATTAAATTCATTTTCTTAGTGAATTTTATATATATCGTTATATCGATTTCTATTATCAAAATTTCTTAAAAATATTCTAACTCCTTAAATATCCAGAAAAATTCGCCGTAACCTCCTTTGTACCGGCAAATAGTTCAAACCTCAACTCGCCTCTCTAAGCCCTTTCCATTCAAAAAGAAAATCAAAAAGCCAAGCGGCTTGCCGATTCGGCGCATAAAACCTCATATGAAATTGAAACATGTACCTTTTTGTCGGGCACTTAAATATATTCTTCATACTCTCTTCCTATTCTCCATCCCATACCTGTTTGATATATATACGCCCATTCCCAATATCATTTCAACTAATCGAATCATTTTTACTTTTAATTGTTTTCCATTCGCCAACTAGTTTCTAATTAGCTTCTTTTCTTAACCTTCTTTTAATCTGAATAAATCACGTTCGAATATACTTGTATTCACTTACACACAATTCAAACTCAATTCGCTCGCTTTTAAATTCTAATCTAAGTTTTATATTTGAATTCTCAATTTTAATTCCCAAATTTCATTTCACTTACACATAGTTATGTTCAACTCAAAATTTATAAACAAATTTCTTGGAAATTTAGTTAACCTTATTCGATAATTAAAATCCTAATTTTGTTCCAAAAATCAGTCGATTTACTTCACTTGAGTTCATATTTAATTTATAGCTCAAGTCCGGATTTTTCTAATGGAAATTCGGATTTTTATCCACTCAAAATCCTTTTATTCAGTTAAATAAACCGTTATGGTTTAAAACGATTAATGCGCTATTTTTCTAAAAATTTGATTTTGACATAACTCAAAATCTATACGGCGAAATCTAGATTTTTCTCTTCCATTAGAAAACTATCATTCAATAGGTCCGAGCATTTCTTGTTTCATCGAATTCCGCCTTATATTGAGTTAGAACTCAATTGAAGTTCGAATCGCCAATTTACGAACTACCGCGCTGCGGTGAGTTCGTTTTTAATTAAATTAAATATAAAGATTTAAACTCTTCGTTTATAAAATAAATCGACTCCATTTCCAATAAATTAAAAATAAATTAAGCCCGTTATCCCCAAACCTAACTTCACAATTCAGATTATTCAACTCATGGATTTCTTATGCTATATTCATAACTTAGTTTTGACTTTAATCAAAACTCAACTCCAATATTCAATCCCATTCCTTAAATTATTAATAGAATTCAATATACTCGAATTTCAATTATAAATTCCTATTATGGAAAAATCAATTTATTCAACATTCTTTACAATTACAAACTAATACCATCCCTTGATAATAGTGAAGCCGTTCAAGTTGGGGTATTTTATTTACCTCTCAAACCTTTACCGACAACGTTCTTATCTCAAGACGGATAAGAGTTTATAATTCCAAAACTCGATTACTTATCAGAAAAATCCCCTCTTTCATCTCATTTAAAATTATGTTTTTGAAATGTCATTTCTTATATTTGGAAAAATCTATTTCCAATCCACCCAAAGGAAATTACTTCATTTCCTTTATAACATGGTTTATAAATCGCTTTCTTATTTTATATTTAACAACTTCCATTTAAAACTCGATTTCCTTATTTGAATATTTTATTACTATAACTTAAATATATAAGTATAGAATCTATTTTCATACTAAAATTCTAAATCTCTATTTAATAAGTTCCAATACCTTTTGGAAATAATATTTTATTTTCTATAAACTTGACTCCCTTGAATTCCAATCATAAATCTGTATAGATTTATTTCAATCCAATTTATTTCGAACATCGGAATAAATTTCATCGTTTCTTTCTTGAACGATTCCAAATTGCCTTTTTTAATTCACACTTGAATTAAAAATTCAAATTATACAAAAATAGTTATTTTCCTTTATTTATAAATATCGTTTATAAATTTCACTTCTTGTTCAAAATATTAAACCACATTTCGATTTCGAATTACATTTGAAATCTAATTTCCACTTCGGAAAACAAATCATACTTGAATTTAGAATTTATAAAGTACCAAACTATGATTTTCACATTCATCTATAAACGTTGTTTATAGACTATACTTCTTGTTTTAAATATTGAAACAAGTTCTATTTGAAACTCCATTTGAAATTTCATTTCTACTTTGGGTGGATAAACTTTCTTTCAAAATCACGCTTGCATTTACGTTTCAAAATTTATCAAATGATAATTTACTTTTTCATTTATAAACATAGTTTATAAATTCAATTACTTGTTTTTATTTTTAAACAAGTAAATATTTCTGAACCTATTTGTAATCCCATTTCTATTTCAGAAATTAAAATTTCCTTTTTAAATTCATAATTGAATTTAAAATTAAATATTACCAAATGATAGTTTTCTTACATTTACAAACAAATCATTTATACATTAAATACTTGTTTTATTATTAAAACAAGTTATTATTTTCTTAGCTTATTCGAAATTCAAATTTTATTTCAATAAAATAAAATTTCCTTTTCGAATCTAAAAATCACTTCTTATGATATTATAAATATCTAGGGCCAGTGATATTTAAATATACCAATACACAAACCATCAATCCAATTCAACACATCACACACATGTAAGTATGTAAACAAAAATAAATAAATTTGATGAACCCAGTTGGATCCCTCCAACCTGTTTTACCTGCATCCACAGATGTTAGTCAACAAAAATAATACCAATCCTGCTTTAGGGCAGGATATCGCGGTATAAAAAGGGGATCCACTTATATACGTGGAGCGTAAGGTCATCCGCTAATGATACTGCGGGCATCCGCTAATAGTATTGTTGGAAATCCAATATATATATAATAATAGCGACAACCACCAAGCCTAAATAACTAATATATATAATAACCACAATTGATAAACAATTTATAAAAGCAACCAAGCAGCCAACAATTCATTTTAAATGATAAAAATAAAATTTTAAGTGAGATTTACTCACCGTGATTTTCATTGGCTGAATATCCTGCCAATTTCCACGTTATCTTCGAATCGACTCGACTGAATCTATTTAGCCTCTATCATTATTAATTTCAATTAAGAGATTAAACATTTATAAATTTAACTAAACAATTAAAATAAATTATTCTATGTCTTATTAACTTTTGTAAAGTGTTTTTACCTTACTTCAATATTTCATTAGCTCAGCCCCAAATCCTCAATACTGTTTGTCCCTCCTTTCAATAATCGCGAGCCTGCCCTTCCCTATACCAAACGTACCAGAAACTCCCTGTACCCTTTTTCTCCACCATTGTGCAAATTTTCAACACCCCTTTCCCTTTATTGCTCCATCAATTTTACAACTCCAATGATCCACTCTTCACCTCCTCGCCAAATCTTCATCGTTTAAACTCCACACCGTACCAACCCAACCAATGCCGCGTCCCATTATCAAGCCCAAACACCCCAAAATCTCAGTGATCCCACCCAAATCGAACGCTTCAGTCCCATTTCAGAATTCGAACTCATTTTCATCACACAGTCACACCGCGAACGAAATCCGTAACTCGACTGTTCCAAGATCGAATATCGCACCTCACTTCGAACCCAAAAACGCACTCCTGAAACCCATCGTACCCCATACCAGACATCGATCCCTTCCAAATCATGAATACCTCGCCCACCTCGAGCACCATGAACCCTAACTCGCGTAGTACAATCACCGTCGGTCACTAGTTTGGCCATCGCACAACGTCTCGCAACCCTAGCCGGACTGTCAACGTCGCTCGCGCTCCCCTTCCTTAGATAGAATTCAAAATCGAAATTTGAATTTGATTTCTCTCTTTTATTTATTTATTTAAAGGGATCGGTTTTTGACTGAGCGGAAGAAAGTGGAAAGGGGAAAGCTTTTGATTCGATTTTGTGATCTTTGAAGGACTCGAACAGATCCACTTTGATTTCAGAAAAGGGGAATTGGCCATTTAAATTCGTTTGACAGTTTGCGGTTTTGAATGGAGAAAGAGGTTCGGCCATTTTTTCCTAGTTTGGTTTTACTGAAGAAAAAGTAACAGGAGTCGCGATTTATAGAGGTAGATACTAGGTCCTCAAGGAGTTAAGTCTGCGCTGGTACATTATATTAATGTGATTTGAGTTAAAGAGATTTTGTATCTTTTTAAATAGATACTGATTTGATTTCGAACCTATCCATAATCAAATATTTCGGGGTCCATTAATTTAAATTCCGAACCGCTGTTTCAGCGTACAGACCGACATTTAAATGTAGTAACGATATTCTGAGCTCAACAGAATATATTCTGAAATTTTAAATTTGAACGTATATATAAAATACCCATAATAAATTAATATAAAATAAATTTAAATTCAGAAACAAATCAATTTCTAGATAATAAATTATTATTATTTTCGTTTATAATCAAGTAAAATATCTAAATCATTTTGATTCAGTTTTTAACTTCGATTTCCAATATATTTCGTATTACGATAATTCAATATTCTTGAAATTAAACTGTAATCGATTATTAAATCGATAACATAATATAAAAATTTATTTATATTATCAACTTGATATTTAAACCATATTAAATATTTAAAATAAATCGTCCATAAATCTGGGTCGTTACAATTCCCGCTATGAAGTTTGGATTTTTCAAATTCGTTGGAAAGATATTTTCAAACAGATTCAAATATTTCTGGTTTCACTAAAATCCGATGTATTTTGAATCCTGTACATTCATTTGAAATTTGAAATTGAATTTTCAAACTACCGCGCCATTTTCATTTCCTTTTATAATTAAAGTAAATATTTATATTCTAACTTCGATTTAAATAAATTTATACGTTATAATTCTATTCAAAATAAATTTCTAGTCGTTATTATTTAAAATAAATCATTTTAAATATTCAAAATTAATTAAAATGGCCAAAATAAAAATTTTAAATTGGTTCTGATTTTCCAGGTTGTTACAATCTCCCCCACTTAAAATCTTTTCATCCTCAAAAAGGGACGAAGCTGAAAGTTGTTTAACTAACCAACTCAACTTTCAGTTTGGCTTTCATTCTTCAACATTTTAGTTTCTAAGAATTTTCCAATTCTTCAAAAATTTAGCTAACACCCTAAATTTTTGAAAATTTTCGCCATAACCTCCTTTGTATGGGGAGACATTTAAAACCGCAACTAGCCATACAGGGCCCTCACCATCCAAAAAGAAAAAGAAAAAGCCAAGCGGCTAGCCAATCGACTCATAAAATCATCCAAACCCAATAAATTAGTAAACATTTACCTATTTGTCGGGTATACAATTTTATTCCTCTTCTCTAGCCTCCTTGCTATGAATTGTTCATACATATATATGTACATGCATGCATTTCCAAACAATATGCAGTTCAGTGCAAATTTGACTAAAATTACCTTGTCTTATCATATGGGTTTGAATAATTTAATTAGTGAACTAATTATCAAACAACACAGCCAGCAATCAATTAGTTGATTATCGTTTCAAAAACATAACTTATATATATATATATATATATATATATGTATAAAAAAAGTCCATTTTTGATGTCAAATCAAAACAAATTAACCCTATCTAGTTTTGGTTCTCACACCAGTTAATTGGATATATATAGACATCCCACTTTTGAAACTCGAACATAAATTCTGATGATATTGCAATAATCACCAGAATCATCCTGGGCGACTAGAGTGTGATTCTATATCTATCTAGTACATTAAAACTTCGAATATACGTTTGCAAGGCGTATATGCAAAATCTTTATATACTTGATTGTCCAAATTCAATATAAAATAATATACTCAAATACGTATAATTAGATTAAATTTTCAAAACAAAATTCATTTTTCATTTTAATTTTAAAACACTACTCTTCACACTCGTTCTAGGATACTACTGATCCCATCTCTAACGAGTCATTCTCATTGGATATTACTAACCCAATCTCTGAAGAATTCTTTCGTTTGTTTCTAATGTGCCTTGTTCTCGAGC
The DNA here is from genome assembly GCA_030737875.1 of Allium sativum. Classification (NCBI taxonomy): domain Eukaryota; kingdom Viridiplantae; phylum Streptophyta; class Magnoliopsida; order Asparagales; family Amaryllidaceae; genus Allium; species Allium sativum. The sequence continues at coordinate 254,635,259 of CM060920.1, forward strand.
TCTGTAAACCGAAGCACCGATACTAAACTGTGACAACCCGAACTTCCCCGGTCTCCGAAGAGAAGAGAAAGTACGGATTGTCTGAGAACAAGACAAATTAAAACATAAAACAGAAGAACATTTCATTGCTTATTACAACAATTTACATCAGAGTACAAGAATATTCAGAGTATGAATAATTTATATATTGTGAAATACCAGAGACTAAAATACCTTACATAGCAGTAGAAAATAATACAAAACACAACTGAAAGATATAAACGGATATAGTGCTTTTCGAATATCGTTCCAGCTGTAAACCAGGATCGTGTGAATATAAATCTGCAAAACCAAAACTACTAGCTGCCCGTGTGGAAAATAAGGGCACCCAGAGTTTAGGTTAAAACAATAAACTCCAGGTCAGTCATGTGACTGGTGTGAGAAATAAAATAGTTATTTAAAATTTTACTTTAAAATTAGATATATCAAGGGACCATGCCGTATAACACAGAACGGGTTTCCTCCTAAGAATACCAGTGCATATAACAAAATAGAGCAATGCTTTTTGAAAAAAAATGAAGCTATTATAAGACTCATGTCCCATCACACACTGCAACGCAAGCCGGAGGATAGAGTTTTACCTTATAATAGCCAAACATGCTTGTTACGTTTAAAACAAATCATTTTGATACTATTATAGTGTAAAGTGTATGAAAACAACTTCAAATATAAATGTATCAATCATAGATGACATAGTACCCTATCCCACTATGTCGCCATACTAGGCTCTACAAATAAAACCGAATGTCACGTATTGGAAATTGGATTTCCGTCATGAGTCAAGGCCAGGGATGGCTCCTCATCGCTTCGAGACACTCTAGCCAATGTCTCGGGACTCCCCGCAGAGAACCCTTGGATCGGTTGGGCCGGTCTTCCCTTACATTTGAGGATTAGTTCCTCCTGAACACACGTTTCCCGGTCCTATCGGACCTATATCCATCGACTCCGTAGAGACCGATATATCCGAGGCGCCTCGCAATCCAACAACCACATAGGTAAAAATATAAAAATGTCAGGGATTGCAAAATCCTGACGCCACCCATAGCTAGAAAGAAACGCCATGTTCTCCCAACGGTCCGATCCCGTTTTTGACTCATACCGAGGTGTGAGGCTCGCGAATTAATGCCATACACAAAGCTATGCCCTTTAAGGCCGTGCTTTGATCATCAACCACAGGACTCTGCTTTTCAACAGAAGCCATGATCATTTGTATCTCGGCATGCCAGACATGTAATTCATGCCATGCGACTGATGTCTATCGATATATGACCTCTGAGCTCGTACGTCTCAGGGAAGGGCATTAAGCAAGAGAATAAATTCTCCTCCGCCAAACATATATATATTAAATACATATCAATCAACACAAAATAAAATCCAATGTCGGACGCACATCCATTTACAAGTTTGTTCTGGGTCTGAACGAAACCGGAGGCACCTTATTCCTCGTCCCATATGTCTAATACAGGAGAGAGGTCCTCGCATATCCGATCGATCTCCAAGTACGTCTGGACGATCACTACTTATTACCTTGTCTTGGGTGTACAACCCAATCAAGACATCAGTAATCATCCAAACGATGTGAAGACCTCCGGTCTTCAACCACCGTCTTCATCGTCGACTTATCGTCGAATCAGTTATTCAGAATGGGTATAAACCCGACCTTCCCGAATAACTTGCGTATATAATAAACAAGTGCTATAAAAACACAACATACGCCTCATTCCAGTTCTGAATATTCTTTTATTCAAATATTCATATCATTTGGGAAAGATTCCCATTAATTTTATCAAAGATAAATTCTTTAAATTTATTCTTTAATCTTCCTTTGAATATTATTCAAACCATATTAAGGTTTTCCAAACTAGTCGGGATTAACGCACCTTACCGAAGTAATCATTTATTTAATTTCCCATTCTCAACCTATTCATCCCATGGAGAAAAACTGGAATTGCCCCATAACTAACACCACGGTGTTATCGGCAAAATTAATTACCATTTCCCGTTCAAATCGAATTAAAGATTTAACTATCGCATGGAGCAAAACTGGTGCTACCCCATTCTCGATCATTTCCCGAATTTGATAATTTAAATTATCACATTCTCTTTTCAATCTAATTATAGATTCATTAAAACTCCACTTAGTTTTAATCTTCCCAAAAATCAATATTAATGATTATTTAACTTTGGAAACACAAACATGCTGCATCGACAATCTACACCGTACTATTGATTTCTACCGATATATAACCTCTAAGCTCGTACGTCTTTGAGAAGGGTGTTAAGCAAGAGAATAAATTCTCCGCCACCAAACAGATATACATTTAGCAGAGATCAACCATACAGTTCAAAATACAATCTTAAACGTGTAATCTTGTCTTTAACCGGGTTAAAGAACTAATGTCATTTAAAACACAATTCACAACAAACCCAAATCATATTCCATTAATTATGGAATCTTCATGGAAAACAGATGAATATATATATATATATATAATCGATATCAATTTCCGTATCCGACTAATAATATAAATGGAATAACGACAAAGCCTTTTTAAATTCCACATATATTAACAGTCTTCCTCCACAGAAGCTCATTTCGATTATTATCAAATCGAATTCCATCCAATTCCAATTTAATATATTAAATTGGAATACTTTACTTTGGAAAATTCCAATTAAATCTTAATGAAAAGATTTATAAATTCCAAATCACACTTCATAGCAAATCGGGTAAAAGAACGAATGTCGTTTAAAACACAGTTCAAAATAAACCCAATTCACATTCCATTAATTCCTATTAAATGTTAATTAACTAGAAATTCTCATAATCTTAATTATAAGATTTATTCTTTTCACGTGGGGTTTAAGAATAGTGTTAATGAAGATACCATTCACGACAAACCCAAAATCCAATTTGATATTAAATACAAGGCTCTGAATAGAAATAATATCGGCTTATATTCAATATTAAATTCTGAAATCAACAAATATCGTATTAGGAATAACGATATATATATCTTCCAAATTCCTCCACAATATCCGTATAATCACAGAATCCAATATCGAAATATTTTGAAGATGATTTCCATTCAAATCCATTCCAATATATATATTGGAAATTCTGGTTATTTTTGAAACCATTTCAAATACAATTTATTTATTTAAAAATTATTGGATTATAATTCCAGTTCATTTTGATAAAAATATATTTTTATTTTTTTCAAATATGTAATTTTTATCCCAATTCTTTCCAAATCATTTATTATGATTTTACACAAATTATCGATATTTTTAATAATTTTATCAAGGCCCGTACAGTCGATTTCCATAAACGGTCATCGAACTGCACTTACAACTACCTTTTACAAATTTGATTTGGACATAATTCCAAATCCAACTGTTAGATTTCAAATTTCTTATATTCGTCGGAAAGCTCTTTTCAATACGAAACCAACAGTTCCGGTTTTAAGAGAATCCGACGGTCGGATCTCCTGTACTGTCAATTCGAAGTCAATGGTCGAAATTCGCGAACTGCCGCGGCGCAGCGCGTTCTATTCAGGCCATTAAATATATATAATATATATTATATAGATTTCGTTGATTTCCTTTTAAAACATATTTTATAAATCGTTTTAAATTCGTTTTCAAAACGATTTCAACTTCATATTCAATTTTAAATCAAAATTGAATATTCCATATCATTAATATGTAAATGATAATATTTTCAAAACATTTGATTTTGAAATCACTTCCTTTTAGATATTCATTATAAAAATGAATAAAATCGATATAAATATCGTTCACGTCAAAATGGCGTTAATCTAATCAACTCGGCTTTATATATTTAAATATTTTCGTGTCCATCCCAAATCAGACATCAAAATCATATTTTGATCCATTACTGAATATTATTTTAAAATATTAGTTATTTTAAAATATTCATCATTCACCATTTTAAAATATTCGTTATTTTAAAATATTCATTCCTCCCGAATTGGAATCAGACACAGTTAATTACCATATAATTTTATTTATATGGATTTCATACACACATGTACACCACAATAATCAAACACAGTCAACCATCATCCAGAGTGCATTACACAACTGCATAAGCGTTAAATATGGATAATTAACGCTCACAACAGTTTGTCAACCCATCGATTGACATACAACTAAATATTGGGATTAGTGTATTTCCAATATCATCCCAATACCCGTGTGGGGTTTTCAAACAACAAACACTGATTATTATTTGTGCAGTTGGGCGATGTGTAAAATATATCATCCCAATCCATATCAGTCAAATGTGTGTTGTAACAACCCGGAATTTCAGAACCAATATAAAATTTTTATTTTAGAAATTTTAAGGGAATTTTAATATTTAAAAAATATTATTTTAAATAATAATGATGAAAAATTTATTTAAATCAAAGTTAGAACGAAAATTTTTATTTTAATTATAAAAGGATTTAGAAATAGCGTGGTAGTTTGAAAATTTTAATTCGAACTTTGATTGAATATACATGATGCAAATTAAATCAGATTTTAGTGAAACCAAAAATATTAGAATCTATTTAAAAATATCTTTCCAACGAATCTGAAAAATTGAAATTTCATTGCGGAAATAAAAAGTTATGTCCAGTTTAATATTTGGAATAGTCGCTATGGAATATATATATATATATATATTAATATTAAAAATATCCATTTTGCAAACGACCTCCGTTTTCGACAAAACCTCTTTTGTTGGAACCGGAATGTGAAATTATTGCTAGGTTTCAATTTTCATAATTTTTGGAATCAATATGTGAGCGTGGCAAAAGAAAATGTGTTTTGTCAATTGCAGTCAAATTGGATCGACCAGAAAATGGCCATTTTTCAAACGGTCTGCATATTCGACGAAATTAATTTTGTTAGGACCGTATCTTCAAAACATAACTAGAAATAATTTTTCTGTAATTTTTAGAGTCAGTGTGTGGCCCCGATAAATTAAAATGTTCGACCAAATTAAATAATTAAATGTTTTATATTTTAATTTAAAGAAAAACATATCGTAATAGCCGAATTTGAGTTACGAAACATATTCCATTGTGTCCGGAATGGGGGTATTTAGCTAGGGGCAATTGTCGTTGGGTTTCGTTTGGAGTTCGTATGGATAAACATGTAATTTTGGATTTAAAACGAATTAAATAGTTAAATAATATAAAATGTACTGTATAAATACGGTTGGAAATACGAGACCCTAAACCTTATTTTGAATAGCCGCTAGTGTAACGACCCAACTTTCGAACACATCGGAAGTCGTGTCATTAATAAGAATAAGAATAGATAGAAGATAAAATTACAGAAACATCAGAATCTCACAGCGGAATTTTACAAAAGATGATACCTCATAATATTATACATTAGAATATATTACATCAGAGCATAATAGATTTAGGGATACAAGCCACTTCCTAGTACAACTTTAATTATACATAGCATCGATGACCAAACTTGCATACTTATAATTATACAGTAGACATGACAGGTAGAACAGCACACAGAAATTTTCCATCCAGCTTCCCAAGTTTTTACCAAGACCTGATTCACTTGTCTACTCATAACAAGTGTTATGAGTACCCAAGAGTTTAAGGAAAAACACGGAAAAATAAAACTCCGGGTCAGTCAGGGGACTGGTATGAGTAAACGATTTAAAAACAAATTAAAGAAACAAAAATACCTCATAAGACCACGCCGTGAATACGGAACGGGTTTTTACCTTATGAGAACAAAGCACTTTGTATACTTGAAATCAGATATTATCATAGTGTCTAGGGTTTTTTCACAAATAATTTAGAATCTATAAGAATGGTTACATCTCACATTCTCCTATATAGTATACAAATAAAACCGCTTGGCGCTTATGAAAATTGGATTTTCAATTATGACAAGGTATGGGACCACCTACCGATAGTGTATCTCTAGAGGCGAATACACTTGGGTTCAACAAGAATGTCTTGCAACCTGGCCCACTCATTACTGACCACTCATTTCTCTTGAGTGTATCGAATGTATATCACCAATGGTTGTGTATGACAACCATTTCTTGAATGGGACAGAATCGATTGAGTAAGAACAAAAAGAATTTCTCTAGATCGGTGATGCTACACCCTAATGGGAGCGACCCACATAGCCATGCTGCCTGACCGATTTTTGTCATTTCCTGGGTGTGAGGCTTGAGGATAGACTTACTCTTTTATCATCACTGTTTATTTCCTTTGAATGCCACATTGTCAAAACTCGCCAATCACTAATTGACTTCCCAAAAAATATATTATAGGTATACAGCGAGAGAAACGAATTCCTCTGCCACCATATAAATACGTTTGAAGAGATCAACGTACGTGATCAGTTAGAATTACTCTGTCAGACATTCGTCCATACAAGTTGTCCTAGAATTGGTCAAACCGAAGGCGTTATTCCAGAATAACCCTTGTATATCTCCGTCTTCAATTATCTTTAATAATCACTGACGCGCGGCGTATAATCAAATCAAAGTGGAATATTTATTCCGGTCTCTTTGAAATGATTAACAAATATTGCTTTTAAATTATTAATCTAACACGATTAAAAATATGGTTTACAGTTCTTATTTTATAAAATACAGAACAGTATATGACCATTTATTTGTATTCAGACTATAGTTTAAAACGGACAATTTAAGCGTATGCGTTGCATTGGTTTCTCTTGACTTTGTTTGTTATCTTTAAAATTTAAATATTTCAACTAGAAAATAAATTCTAATTATAAACTAAATTTATAATTTAATTAAATTATAGCTTCTGCGCTAACTTTTCAACTTTTGTCAAAACTACTTTCGACCTTCTACACTTGATCGACTTCCCCCTTTCTACTCGACAATTTAAAAAAAAAGCTATTTTTATTTTCCTTATTTATTTCAATTATAATTTAATTTATTATTTATTAAAACTTGGTTTTTAATTTATATTTAAAATCTTCTTTTAAAATATAAGTACCGAAGTACCAATTGAATAAAAGTACCACATCAGGTTCGCGCTATTTCCTTGCCGGATCAGCCCCAGCCCTCATGCGCCTAGTAAACTACCACCTGGTAGTGCCATCCCCCAAAGTACCACCCTAAAACCATAGCTGATCAACCCAAATCCCTAGTGTACCAGCCCAGTACCCAAAGTACCAGTGCCAAGTACCATTTCAGAAAACACAGCCGATTATCTTCAATCCCCAGTGTTTCTGCTTCCGATCACCCCACCTGCTCGTGCACGTGCACACACGCACAGGCCCACGTCCACCACTTCCGATCACTGACACAGGTCACACTTCCCTCGCTGATCCTTTTCCACCACCCAGATCACCTCCTCCACGTCGCCAGTGGAATTTCACCATGCACCACCATTTTCAGAAAAAAGTACCATCCAAGAAAAACACCACTGCACCTCGCCTCGACCTCTGGCCGCCGCCCACTTCCTGCCACGTCACCACGACACCCTGACGTCGCCAACCCCCCTGGACCGCACCCCCTAGCCATCACATCGAGGAGTAGTTCAGCAAGAAGGAACAGAACCGAAAAACCCAACTACAACCCTATTTCGATAATGTTCTCCAATTTCACACATTAGAAAAATTGTTTTACATTTTCTGGTAATCTACAACTTCCCTTGCCCCTTCCCGTCGAATGCCACCCCTTCCAGACGAGTAGTTCGCCAGAGGTTCATCATAGTAGCTTTTCCGTCCATCTCCCATTTCCTCAAGATTCCCAAATTTAAAAATCTTGATTTTACTTTTAAAAATCATCATTTATATCTACCATTTTATTTATATAATTACAACAGGGTTTTAGCATGTTTGAAAATCTACTTTGGTTTTAAAATTACAGAGAGTTGCTGTGTGTTTTTGTTTCCATGTTCTGTGTGGTTTTTGATATGTTTTGCTTCACTCCTAAACAATTTTGGGCTATGTGAAAGGTTTATAACTAGTATAGCATCTCATTCATACCTTCTAACATAGATTTACTGATCAGTGTGAATATGTAGAATTTTAAAACAAAATGACAGGACCTGGTAACATACACTAAAATACCACTTCGTAAAACATTTGATACTTTAGCATTTAAGTACCAACCAATAACTCTTTGATTCGGCCAAACTGAGATACAAACAAGACATTCCACTTAAACCAACTCATCATACAGTCAAATTCTACTTACAGTCTAAAACATAAAAAGAACAGGAAGAAATTTCTGAAAGGTTTACTCACAGTTTGGTTTGAAGCCTTCAGTCTTTTCATCACTGCTTTTATTCGAATGGTTTTTTGTTGAGTGAGGAGAGTGTGCATGGTTGTGTCTATATATAGTAGTAGGAAATTAATAAAAAAACTGGTGCATTAATTACAGGTTTGGGAAAAAGTGGCAAAACAGTTTCAGTTTTCATTTGTGATAAATGATTGACCATAAAAAAATCCTTTTCTCTCTCAAACCATACACTCCTCCCTAAACTCAAATGGCTTTAATCAGCCAATTCATGCTCTGAATATCCTCTGCGTAGAGCATAATTTCCTCTCATTGGTCTTCTATGAAATATCACATTTAATGCTTTATGTACAACCATGTTCTTCTCTATATCTTTCCTTAGTATAAACAAATATGTAGCAACCATTCTTGTACCGCAAGTGCTCAGAAATCTTTGCGTTTCTAAACTACATTTTTCACATGACCTTTTGATTTAACAAGTAAACATATAAAATTCTTACTTGGCTTCAAAGGAATTGTAAAAACTGAAAATCTTTTTACAAATGATCCACGACCATGTGATGTATGTATAGGAAAAATCTTAGATAATCTATATGCTAATAAGGATCTAGGGTAGGCACAATCTTTGGTTTATATTTTCAAGTATGCACAAAATTCTAAGGAGCAATGTTTGCTTGAGCACAAGAAAATATGATTTTCTTCTCTGTTTTTATGTTCAGGAAAAACTGAAAATATTTGATCATGACAATGTGACCATGTGAAAGATATTTCCACCAAGATCCTACTTGTTACCCTATTACTAGTGTAGGTTGTGCCCTTAAGTCTAAAAATGAAAACATTATTTTTAAGAAGAAATGACATTCCATGTTTTTTACTGATGCACATGTGAACACAAAGAATTTCATTTGAAATTGTTTTGACAATAAAAGTGGTTTTTAGCATGTTTTATCCAAGTGTGCTTTATGTTAAAAATCAAGATTTTTTCTTAAAAATAAGGATTTAAACCCTTTGAAAAAAATGCGTAAAGTATGTAATAAAAATGGCATTTTATAACTTGCTATGCACATGTGTTATCATACATACATGTGTTAAAATGAATTTAAACAAGTGCTGTCTCACACATGCTATCATACATACATGTAAAGGTAATGGAAAATGAAACCCTTTGACATGTTTTGAATTATTTAAAGTATGGGTTTTAAATTGTATTTGTAAAGTTGTACTCCCGATCGATAAATATTTGTGTTAACGATATGTGTTAAGAACCGGGCCATTACAATCTACCCCCCTTATAAAAATTTCGTTCTCCAAATATGTAAACAGAAGATAGGAAAAAGATAATATATCATATCATAGCATGTCAAACTGACTACATCAAAATATAAGTACTATACTCGACTAGTATCGAGTTATAGACTACTATAATACATATCTGCAATACTACTAGTACTATTATATGTACAATACCATCCTAGTCCATCCATCCTGCTTTGAGCTGCTGCTGATCTCGATGATATCCTCATCATCTGAAATGATAATCATCTCCTCGTCATCTGGAATGATAATCACTTCCTCGTCGTCTGGAATAATAATCACCTCCTCGCTATCCGAGATATCAATGACCTCTACTACCTCATCACTCTCCTCCGGGTCGTCATCATCTGAGAGCTCTATGATCTCGATGGGAGAAGGTGGGTATAGCATCATATCAGGGTAGGTATAATCCATAGGTATCCCGACATCCCCTCCATTTTCCTGAAACTGTGTCATCTCCTCAGCGAGCTGTTCCCACAGGACAGCTAACTGCGCATCCATTGGTACTGGCGGGGCCTGAACCCATGGCTCGTACTGTGGATGAGCAGGTAGGATGTCCTCCTCAGGCTCTTCCTCTGGATCCTCCTCGGGGTCCTCCTCGGGCTCCTCCTAAGGTTCCTCCTCATCATCACTATCATCGTCATCCATGTCATCGTCATCTCCACTGCCACTATCACCACTATCTCCATCATCACCTCCCTCAGCTGCATAATATTCCTCCTGTCTGGCCTCTCCCTCATACTCAGGCTCCTGAAGGAAATCCATATCGTCCTCCTCAATGGAATATTCCCCATGGTAAATCCCTGACTCCTCTGTGTCCACATATCGTCTCTCCACCTCATCATGCTGAGCATGTCCCATCCTAAAATGAGGACCTACAGTCTCGTGAATGCTAATGCCGTTGTGAAATCTCAACCTCTATAGTAGGGTCAATCGCTTCCTTGCTATCCTTTTAAAGATAGATGCCATCTGGAAAAGAAACAAAGAACAGCTTTTATTACAAGTGATAGTAATGAAATAGTTCATAAGTCCTACGAATACTGAGTCCTCAAACATCAATAATCCACAGAGGTGAAACACCCAAAATTCCATTTCCAGACATAAGATAACATCCATAACAAGCCATACAATACCATCATACATAGGATACATCCAAATCAAACATAGGATAACTAACACCTAGTTCAAACAAAATCCGGATAGAATTCCTTGATGTGCTTCTCCGTTTCCCAAGTACAGTCATATGGATTCTCACTCCATTGTATCTTGAGCAGTTTCACAACCTTATTCCGAAGTCGCTTTTCTTCTTTATCCACCACATAGACTAGATATCTAACCACAGTCAAGTTCGGTTCAATTCCAAGATCGAATCATTATTAGAAAGAAGTTAGAGGATGAGGAACAGAAAGAAAGAAATATTAGAATAGAAGAAAACGAAGATCACAAACTCACAGCGAAACGAACAAAATATATTAAATAACATAACTTTTGAAATACAAATATGTTTTGAATACACATACCATTATCAGAGCACAACAGCTATTTCTGGAACAGTTATAAACATCTGTTTCCAGATAGAAACATGGTACATAGCGGAATATATGATAGTCTATAGCTGTTGTGCTCTGATAATGGTATGTGTATTCAAAACATATTTTTATTTCAAAAGTTATGTTATTTAATATATTTTATTCGTTCCGCTGTGAGTTTGTGATCTTCGTTTTTTCTTCTGTTCTAATATTTCTTTCTATTCCTCATCCTCTAACTTCTTTCTATTAATGATTCGCAAATCTACGACCCAAAGATTTTCGGCCTCGAAAATCAACATAAATACCTTTAACGTAACTCATGCCGACCTTCCAAACACCGAAAACACTGGAACGTTATTAGTATAGAATAAAACTAAACTTTACATTTCCTTTCTAATTCGAGAGTATCGTTATATTTTCACGCAACCCCTTTTTGTTTTTCTTCTACTTCATCGGAAGTCGTGTCATTGATAAGAATAAGAATAGATAGAAGATAAAATTACAGAAACATCAGAATCTCATAGCGGAATTTTACAAAAGATGATACTTCATAATACTATACATCAGAATATATTACATCAGAGCATAATAGATGTAGGGATACAAGCCACTTCCTAGTACAACTTTAATTATACATAGCATCGATGACCGAACTTGCATACTTATAATTATACAATAGATATGACAGGTAGAACAGCACACAGAATGTTTCCATCTAGCTTCCCAAGTTTTTATCAAGACCTGATTCACTTGTCTACTCATAACAAGTGTTATGAGTACCTAAGAGTTTAAGGAAAAACACGAAAAAATAAAACTCCGGGTCAGTCAGGGGACTGGTATGAGTAAACGATTTAAAAACAAATTAAAGAAACAAAAAAATCTCATAAGACAACGCCGTGAATACGGAACAGGTTTTTACCTTATGAGAACAAAACACTTTGTATACTTGAAATCAGATATTATCATAGTGTCTAGGGTTTTTTCACAAATAATTTAGAATCTAGAAGAATGCTTACATCTCAAATTCTCATATGTAGTATACAAATAAAACTGCTTGGCGCTTATGAAAAGTGGATTTCCAATTATGACAAGGTATGGGACAACCTACAGATAGTGTATCCCTAGAGGCGAATACACTTGGGTTCAACAAGAAAGTCTTGCAACCCGGCCCACACATGACCGACCACTCATTTCTCTTGAATGTATCGAATGTATATCACCAATAGTTGTGTACGACAACCATTTCCTAAATGGGACAGAATCGATAGAGTAAGAACAAAAAGAATTTCTCTAGATCGGTGATGCTACACCCTAATGGGAGCGACCCACATAACGATTCTGCTTGCCCGATTTTTGTCATTTCCTGGGTGTGAGGCCTGAGGCTAGACTTACTCTTTTATCATCACTGTTTATTTCCTTTGAATGCCACATCGTCAAAACTCGCCAATCACTAATTGACTTCCGCAAAAATATTTTATACGTATACAGCGAGAGAAACAAATTCCTCTTCCACCATATAAATACGTTTGAAGAGATCAACGTACGTGATCAGTTAGAATTACTCTGTCATACATTCGTCCATACAAGTTGTCCTTTGATTGGACAAACCGAAGGCGTTAATCAAGAATAGCCCTTGTATATCTCCGTCTTCAATTATCTTTAATAATCTCTGACGCGCGGCGTATAATCAAATCAAAGTGGAATATTTATTGTAACACCCCACATCCGTTAGTGTCACTCACAAAGGGAATGCACTAAGTTCCGTGGAGCATTTAGGATAAAAGATGTAGATAAATTACAAGAAAGACAGAAATTAAACAGCGGAAAATAAAACTTTGCTTTATTGATAAAACAGTTTGTACAATGATTTCTTTACAATATCAGAGTATCATCTGTCTTACAAAATAAAGAAGCATAAAACAATATTTATATTCCCCAGTTTTAGCAAGAGCCAGCCATAGCATCTGAAAAGAGAATCCAAGCAAAACTTCGACAAATCTTCAAGCTGGGAAAGAGTGGCAGTCCAACTTATCCTGAGCTAAACTATACCCTCCTTTACTACTTGGTGGGGGGGGGGGGAATGGAAGAAAAGAAGACGAAAGAAAAACAGAGTCAGACATAAAGCCTGAGTAAGTTCAGTAACTTCTAGCATGTGAACATGGAAAAACAAAACGACATGAATTAACTGAATACAAGATAACACCATGATGATAGGGTTAGCAAGATTAGACAAGATAATCACAAGATATGCTAAGCTAAGAAAAACTGGATATGCCCTAATACTTTCGCCGCTTCGCTGTTTCCTTGTTATACCGGTTTCTATATCTCTGCACCACTTAACTAGTGTCCCAACTAGTAATGATAACGTGATCCCAATCCCTGTAGTTTCCATTGCCTTCAGGCATACATTTATTATTTGTTACCTAGATCTAATCTAGGAATTATGCTACCTGTCGAATGATGCCCCCAAGTCTAGGACACACTACCTAGAGTGGTATATGTTCCTATACTTCCCCATGCATGTATCGCGAATCGCTATCGCTTGTCTAGATGCACACGTCCTGTAATGTGCAGCCCGAGTCCTGTGGCTGGGCAAATCAAGGAATACAGAACTCGGTCGGGAGCTTTCAGATATCTGCCGATGCAGATGCTAAGGTCTGTTTTTGTTCCAGTGGCTATGGTCCCACTTGACCCTTCCCTCAACTAATTAAAGGCACACCTTGAAAAATGAGAACTATACGCAGGCCCCCAGTGCCCCACTATCCTATGGCCATCCTCACCCATAACTAGATAGCAAGTATATGGTCTTTTGGAGTTCTCCGCCTTTCCGCTTCACGTATCTCAATTGACTGAAGATGGATGGTAGACGACGAGTTGCTATCACAGGGCTACCGTTTTCTCGCCGAATCACGCCGGTCCATCCTAGTCTTTAGGTTGCCATATATTGCAACCAAGGCATACCCCCTGGTTCTTCTAACGCAGACCTTAACCTCTGTGAGCCCAAGAGGATCATCTGCAGCCTCACAGAGGGATACCAAGAGTACCCTCACGTCCCCTCGAAGCCTCGGGCTTCGTAACCCAATTCGTTGGAGCCTTCTCAGACGGACATTCGCTCCTTCCCGTGTTATACTAAGAATTACTACTTAGTTCTCTTTCCCGTCAATTTGGATTGGTTAAGTGTCATTGGTCAATTCAAGCTAACTTAACCCTCTTCATTTATACTGATAAACTGGTTAAGTGTTATCAATAATTCATGTTGACTTAACCTTACCACAAACCAAGTTATGTTGGTTAAGTATTTCTTATTACCTAACCCTAACCCCTTCACCATGTATTGGTTAAGTATTCCTTTTTAACTTAACCTTGCCCTTCTATTTTAACTAACATGTTATTAATGGTTAAGTATTATCACTTCATGTTTTAGACTTAACCCTATTCCTTTATCACAATCTGATGGTTAAGTGTTCAAGTTTACTTAACCCTACGGTCTATCCCAGCTAACATATCAAATTGGCTAAGTATATTAGATTTTACTTAACCCCAACCTCTAGTCTAGTTAACATGTTAATTTGGCTAAGTGTATTAACTTTACTTAACCCCACCTTCTAGTCTAGTTAAAATGTTAATTCGGCTAAGTGTTTCCTTAGTTACTTAACCCCTACAAATCTTGTCTTGTTACCATGTTAAGTTGGTTAAGTGTCCCTATGGACTTAGCCCTCCCATTCTAGCTTAACTGTGTTATGTTGGTTAAATGTTCCTATGGACTTAACCCTCCCATTCTAGCTTAACTGTGCTAGGTGTCTATATGAACCTAACCCCACCCATTGGTTTGGTTATCATGTTGAATTGGTTAAGTGTATTAATTAACTTAACCCTACCATTCTTGTTCTAGCTTTAACTAAATAAATTAAAGCCGCTACCACTCACATTAGACAGATATTGTTGCGATTACTGGATGTGCCGGTTGGTTCCGGGCAGGTTTACATCGCAACTCAGTCTAACCTCGGGTTAGGCCTATTCGTGTTTTCTAAGTTCAAAGGGTTTTGATTAATTTTCAAATCAGGTTTTGATAGTAACCATCCCGTCCGTCGGATCAGTTAGGGATAGCCAGGGAGAGCAGGAAACTTGTATTTTCCAAACTCAAGCCTAGACACTATCCTCTCTGTCACCCTAGAACTTTCTGGTGTGTTATTAAAAGAGATGTCGTTAATAAACCTTTAATTTGTCTAAATTTACATTTTCTCATTTAAGACAAATTCTATAAGTAAATCATTCCTAGTTTACTTATTTCCTAATTTCTCTTTTAATGTAAATTGTCAACATTTATTCTTATGGCCCATTTTCCCCTCTATATCATATTTATGCCTTTTGGTATGTGAACTATACCAAATTAAATGTCACTAACCATGATTTTGCTAAACCTGACAAGTACTCCCAATTATGGCCTATTTCAAATTTATGACAATATACTTATCATGCCAAATTAGCTAATCCAATTCTGATTTAACATTCTAATTACGGTTCATGTCAAACTAGACTTATTATTCTAGTTCACAATTCATGTAAATGCTAGATTTACAAGTCAATACTAGATTCAAATTACACATCCTATAATTCATGTCAAATTTATCCAATTTGCATTCTTATAAACATGCCCTAATACATGTTCCCATTTTATGCCAATTTCCAAGTTTAAAAACTACGTTTTAGTAAATTTCATATTTTGCCCAAATCGTATTCCCACCATTCGTATAATCGTGATTCAACCTAGATTATAGATAAATCTAGATTCGTAGAAAATAGGGAATGAACCAAAGATGCTATGAACAAGATAGGCATAATAGCTGGCATATAATGATAATTTACCAATTACATACCTAACGAATTACACCGAAATTGATCTAAAACATCGTAGGCCTATAGGTCTGAAAGTCTTATGACACAAAAAGGGTTGAATAACGACGTAGGTTCAAGAACATGGGTAGACCTAACTTAATAGGTAAATTCCCAAGGTCTAAAACCAAAGAAAACCAAGAATAGACAGAATAGAGATGTAGGTTCAAGAACATCGGTAGACCTAACTTAATAGGTAAATTCCCAAGGTCTAAAACAAAGAAAACCAAGAATAGACAGAATAGATAATTGGTTTTAGACCCAATTTCACAGTCACAAAACTTAAGCAAAACTTTCCTAGTCATGAATCACAGTTGTTCTTGTTATGTCATAGGCAATAGTTTATGTTTCCTAATCAAAGGCATAGGCTTGTGTTCATGGTCAAGGAAATAATTCTCATAGTCACAGTCACAGTCATAGGCAATGTTCATAGTCATAGGCAATGTCCATAGGCAATGTCCATAGTCATAGGCAATGTTCATAGTCAAAGAGGCATATGGTTTTAAGGTCCATAGTTTCATAGTCACAGTCTTACAGGTCATCGAATCATAACAGTTCTTAATTAAGTCCAAAGATATAGGCACAGATTCAAATAGAAAGATTTGGCATATTCTTTTATTCCTTTAATTTCATGTCATGAAAAGAGAAACGTTCAAATCTAAGAAGTAACTGACTTACAGAGATTAGATTAGATTAAAAAGATGGCGATGCTATGATTCGTGCGACGTTACTTGAAATCGTTTGAGTTAGCCTTTGATTCTCATCCTGAAGCTTTAATCTTGATTCGAACCTCCTCTTGACAACTTGAGCAGCATTTCCTCGTCTTAATTTATTTTATATATTATTTATTCATATATCTTCTCAGAGGCAGCATAAGGATAGAAAAGAATTGTGAATGGAGAAGGAGACTAAGGCTGTTTATATAGTTTTAGGCGGACAAACCTAGGCAGAAAACATGACCAAATACATCAGAACGAACCAGGTTCAGAAACCTGGAAAAAGCGGGGAGGTCGACCCCCAGGTCGACTACCCAGTCGACCTGGGTGCCTTGGGCAGGAAAATTCCCGCCCAGCCCAATCTGGGTCTGTTTTTCGAATTTGAACTCGTTTTTTGACCTGTTTTGAAATTTGAACTTCGCTGAATCTTCCGGAGGCCATATCTTCCTCATACGAACTCCGATTTACGCAAACTCGGACTCGTTTTCATACAGAATTCCGAGACGAACGCAATGGTACAGCCCGTTTCCCTTGATTTTGATTTTAACTTTTAATTCTGCCTTGATTTGTGAATCTTAGTGTTGCAGAATTATGGGGTGTTACATTCTCCCCCACTTAAATGGATTTCGTCCTCGAAATCTTTAAGTTAGGAAGAATGTGTCCGACCATCCAATCACCCCTTTACTCAACCATTCAATCATAGGCATTCATTGTCCTTAATAGATTTCTAATGCTTTCATGTTCATATGCATAGTGTGTGTATATGTCTTTATCTAATGCAAAATCAGACGGTCTACTGATTCAGTTGACCTCCTAAATGAGAATCATGTCAGTGCCATGTGTCAAATCATGTATGCAAGCATCCCTAGTTATGTAAATACTACATGCATGCACAGCCATTCATCCATATGCAACATCCATATGATACCATATCAAGCTCAACTTACAAACAAATACATATCCGTAATGCAATATGAAACCGTCCGAATTGATCTAGTGTCTAATGCATATGCATCCACGAGAAACCATTAGCAACCACTTGCAGCCATCAACCATAACATGTTTCGAATACATGTTTACATCCCTTGGCTTCTACCTAAAGATCGAAGATACGACCTAGGTGATATACTTTGGAAAGAGAGAAACAATTATGCGTAAAGCTCCTAAACAAAGAAATCAAGGATGCACCCTTAAGGAAAAGGGTATGATGCTAGTACCTAGCCTTCTTGAGCTTTACTCCACTGTATCCTAACTAATTTAACTTCACAATTGTGAACTTTCTGACCTCAATTTCCAAAATAAACAGATGTCAACTATGATACCAAGTGTACATACCAAGATGGTTTGAGGTCTCTCCTCTCAGCGTATCCATCACACCATAATTATGAGGGTAAAAGGTCACTATGCACTTTTTAGAGTGCCTGGCACAACTATTCATCCCTCACGCAAACCATCCTAGTCGAACTCGACATTCCTCAAGTGTAAGCCCCGAAGGCCTAAACCAATATCAGACAAGCACCCAAGGAATATCTCCTTCGAATTTAGACGATCTACGTGAGATGATATAAGCAAACTTGATAGCTATCCTCAAATCCCTACTAATCCAAAAATAAACTGGTCGGACCACCAATTGGATTTGAGACTCTAGTGGGATCTTTCTACTATACAAGTACTATGGTGCAGAGACTCAACTATGGAAGTGGATATGAACAAATGCGAAGCGCTAAAACCAAAGGAAAGAGTACGAACAGAAAAACTAGACTCTTTCAACAGAACTTTACTACCTTTCTCTTGGGTACGCTTGGTGGTGAAAATATGCACTTGCCCTTCTGAAAATCTTGTTCCTTGTTCTTGCCCTTGTCCTTAATTATATGCCCTATCACACCTTAGTAAAGATACTTCCTCCTGTCTTAGGTTTTATAATTTCTTCCTCCTTCGTAAGCTAAATCTACATCCATGAATTCCTCATCCTAGGGTTGTGCTCCCTAGCCAAACTCCTCATCCCCTTCCGTGTGTAACCATGTTGAAAAATCTCTCGAAAGCTGCTTCCATCGTACATAAAACCCTACTAAGCTTGGAAGAAAACTAACCGCAGGTGAAACCACTATGGTTATAGATGGAAGTCGGGCACTACTTCGCCCTTCAATGAGGTTACCTCCCAGAAAGCTAGGAGCCCCAAAGACTCAAGAAAGAAGGAGACAAGAATTCAAACAGAGGAAGAGAAGATAATGCGTATGGCTTTGGGGAATATGCCTTTAAAACAAATCTTTTCTCTTGAAAATGCTTCTTTTAAAACCGTTTTGAAAATAATTTTTCAAATCCTTTATCTGATCTGGTAACCTTCAGCTCTGATACCATGTGTAACACCCCACATCCGTTAGTGTCACTCACAAAGGGAATGCACTAAGTTCTATGGAGCATTTAGGGTAAAAGATGCAGATAAATTACAAGACAAACAGAAATTAAACAGCGGAAAATAAAACTTTGCTTTATTGATAAAACAGTTTGTACAATGATTTCTTTACAATATCAGAGTATCATCTGTCTTACAAAATAAAGAAGCATAAAACAATATTTATATTCCCCAGTTTTAGCAAGAGCCAACCATAGCATCTGAAAAGAGAACCCAAGCAAAACTTCGATAAATCTTCAAGATGGGAAAGAGTGGCAGTCCAACTTAACCTGAGCTAAACTATTCCCTCCTTTACTACCCGGGGAGGGGGGGGGGGAAGAAAAGAAGAAGAAAGAAAAACAGAGTCAGACATAAAGCCTGAGTAAGTTCAGTAACTTCTAGCATGTGAACATGGAAAAACAAAACGACATGAAATAACTGAATACAAGATAACACCATGATAATAGGATCAGCAAGATTAGACAAGATAATCACAAGATATGCTAAGCTAAGCAAAACTGGATATGCCCTAATACTTTTGCCGCTTCGTTGTTTCCTTGTTATACCGGTTTCTATATCTCTGCACCACCTAACTAGTGTCCCAACTAGTAATGATAACATGATCCCAATCCCTGTAGTTTCCATTGCCTTCAGGCATACATTTCATATTTGTTACCTAGATCTAATCTAGGAATTATGCTACCTGTCGAATGATGCCCCCAAGTCTAGGACACACTACCTAGAGTGGTATATGTTCCTATACTTCCCCACGCATGTATCGTGAACCGATATCGCTTGTCTAGATGCATATGTCCTGTAATGTTGTAACACCCCACATTTGTTAAGGTCACTCACAAAGGGAATGCCTTAACTTCAATGGAGTATTATGGGTACTGGAACAGAAATATTACAAGACAGACATATATAAAACAGTGGAAAATAAAGTGGAAGTTCTTCAAATCCTTTATTAAATATAAATGTTTACAAGAAAAGCCCATCAACTTCCAATACCCAATTTCATAGTTAAAATATCTGTCTTGCTCAAAAACAAAGAAGCATAAAAACAAACTGCACTATTCCCCACTAAAGCAAAGCAAGCCATAGCCAAGAGAAATCCAAGCCATACATGAAAGAGCCTTGGAGCTTGGTAAGATCCGAACTAAGCTGTATTCCCACCCTGTGAACCTGGGGAGGGGGGGAATGGAAGAAAAAGAGGTAAAACAAAACGGGTCAGTCATAAAGACTGAGTAAGTCCTAGTGACTTTCAGCATAAAAATTGAGTAAAGATAACATGGCATGAATAAACTGAAAGTAAACATAACCATGATGACAAGGTAGGCAAGATAAACTAAGATAACAAGATAAACTATGATAACAAGATAAACTAAGGTAACAAGATAAACTTCGGGCACGATGAAACAAGTATAACGTCCCATAATTCCTATCAAGTATCCCACCACATGGTTTCTATCAAGAATAACATAGCAAGGTTTCTAAGCTTTACCATTAAAACAGTATCTATTTGCTCTGCACCACCTAACTAGCATCCTCGTAAGTGTCTTACATTGAATGATCCGTATTCCTACTAGTGACCCAACTAGTGTCCTGTGTAACAAGGATCCGTACCCCCTACTAGTAGCCCGTGTTATATAATAATTACAACGTGATCCCAATCCCCGCAATTACGGTAGCCTTCAGGTGTACATTGATTATGAGGATTCCACCTCGATCACCCCAATGGCCATGTATATATTCGATGCACCCTTACTACCTTATCGATCGGCTCCCTACTTGACCTAGTTCTCGTTTGTGTCACGCGGCCCCCTACTTGTAGGTACCTGTGCTGGTCCCATCGTGGGGTGTATCAAGTCCCATGGTGGCAACCCTGACAAAATCAAGATGCACAGCTTTATACCTACTGATGCCCAGTGGCTAAATTTTCTATGCCGAAGTGTGTGCACGCCCGCACTCCGTTAGAACCTGCACTGCTGCACCAACCGCCGCTAATTTGACCTCTTATAATCAGCCCAGTAATCGTGCCCCACCCTGCCTAGCTCAGGGTTCCGTTGATACCTAATGTGGGTTACAGCTGAAATGAGTCCCCGTTACTAGGTTTTTCTAATGGTTAAGTCTGTGGGCCTATACTCTCCGGTATTACCCACCTACCCTGATGTGTACTTAACCCCGCTACTGATTCAAGCATGTGTATTTAATGGTTAAGTGTATGTGGGCCTATATTTACTAATATTACCACCCACCCAATATATACTTAACCCTACTACGCATCACATCAGATTGGTTAAGTGCATGTTAACTTAACCCCATTCACTTGTCATATTATAATGGTTAAGTGTTATCAACTTATTCAAGTTAACTTAACCCACCCGCTTGTCCTGTTATGTTGGTTGAGTGTTACTACTTAACCGCAACCACTTGTCTAATTAACCCATTGTATTAGTTAAGTGTTCTCATTAACTTAACCTCACTCTCTAGTCCAGTTTAATCATGTTATAATGGTTAAACATTTGCTTAACCTTACCCACTCCCGTAGTCAACTTATTAAATTGGTTAAGTGTCCAGATTAACCTAATCATATTACTTAACCCACCCATTTATATCATATTGGTTAAGTGTTCTTACTTACTTAACCCTACCCACTGGTCTAATTACCATGTTACGTTGGTTAAGTATTACTATTCGTATTTCCACATGTCACCCACATGTCATCCACTTAACCCCCATGTCCCACCACATGTTTATCTGGTTAAGTATTTCTTAATTCATTAAGGCCATAACCTTATAAAGACCTCTCACATTAGACTGACATTTATGGCAGCTGGATTTGCCGGGCGGGTCCGGGCAGTCTTACACCATAAAAGAGTCTAACCTCGTGTCTTTACAACTGTTACGCTTTTAATTTGGGCCTAAGACCTCTCACATTGGGCTACCATTTGTGACTACTGGATTTGCCGGGCGGTTCCTGGCAGGTTTACTTCACAAATGTGTCCAACCTCGTGTCCTAAGCATTGATTATCACTTATAATCTTTTACCCTAATTTGAATTTATTTCCATATTCAAATTATCAATTAATTCCTAATTTAACGACGTCCATAATTGATTCAATTATGTCCATCAATTAATGGTATGCAAAATCATATCAATTTTACCACAATTTATCTTATGCCATTAAAGGCAACTTATCTCAATTTATATTTATACCTCTTTTAAGGCAATTACATGCCAACTAATATATGTACTCAATTCTAGTCAGTTTACATACATACCAAGTTTCATGCCTTTTTACATATGTCAAGATATAGCCAAAATTACATGTATCAAGTTTCATACCCAATAAACCCAAATCTGATGATTCATGATGTAGTTATCCCAAACTATAATCTTTTTATTTCAATACATGCCAGTTGCCCAAGTTCATAATACATGTTTATGCCAATTATAAAGTTTACAATCGCTTTCATGCTCAAATTTCCAAGTCCACACATGCCTAATTAACATAAGCCCAATCTTTTGATTTAATTTACATAGGCTCCAAAACTCATAATTTTATTTTACATGCCAAATTACATACATGTTATATATACCAAATTTCATGTTACATTACATAGATCCAATTGGTGTCGAATTCCATGTATATAATATTTGTGCAAATTTTATCATAACAGGATTATACCAAAATTTACAGATCTACCCCAAACTTGCAAATAAAATGATAACATCTAATTTCATGTTGCCAATTATTAATCATATTCTTATAGGCAATAATCCCATTATTCCCCCGTATACATCTCGTATGCGAATCGCGATTTTAGGCCAAGGTCCGAAGTTGACCAAGGTTCATCAAAAGAAAATAAATAGGGGAAGGCAGAAATTTGCATAATAAATAGATCAGATAGAAAACAACATCATGATAGGCATAAAGATTACAACTTGATGATAACATCATTACGAATCAAGGAAACTGCTGAATAAATCACAAACTTGTCATGAGAATAAAGGTAGACAAGTCTCAAAACTAAAGTTCAAAAAGCAACAGGAATAGATATGAATCGATAAACATACTTAGATCCAATTCCACTTTATTTCATGCCCATATTAAAATTAAATATTTAGATCTGAAAATAACTAGCACTTACAGAGTATGGCTAATGAATTAAGAAGTGAATTTGTCTTAGAAAGTTGCAGTGTCATTGATCTATCCCCTTGAATTTGTTGTAGAAGCATTGATCTTTGGTTTGATTTGAGTTTGGACGCTTAAGCTTTAATTTGGAGATGGTGGCCATGGCTCAAGAGAGATTTTAGCAGCATTTTGGTGTCATATGAATTTGTGTGAGTTAGGCTAGGTCTTTTATAGGTGTAGCAATTCATTTCAGCCATCGGATTAACCCTAAAACCCATCCGGAACATCAAAACTCGTCTCGGGCCTCAAAAATAGGTTCTGTCCCGTAACAGGCCGACCAGGTCGACCTGCAGGGGCGAGGTCGATACTTTAGTCGACCCCCATAGGGGAGGTCGACTCCCAGGTCGACCCCCTGGTCGACCTGGCCCCCAGGTCGACACCTAGGTCGACCTGGCCAGTTCTGTGCTGGCTGAAACCTTCTGAATCTTGTTTTGGCCATATCTTGGTCATACAGACTCCGATTTTCGAAAACTCAGACTCTATTTCATGTAAAATTTCGAGAGGAACAAAAAGGTGATGTCCATTTTACCTAATTCCTGATTCTTAAATTAATTATCCTTATTTTACTATCTTTTCCGTTACATACATCGTTATCGAACTAAATTTTTCTTCTCTTCCATGTATTAATTAATTCTTCTTATGCATCACCATTATTTACCCATCATAAGCATATTTTTATATATTTTATTTTATTTTTAATTATATTAAAAATACGGGGCATTACATTCTCCCTCCTTAAAGGATTTCGTCCGCGAAATCTTCAAGTTAAGAAGATTGTGTCCTACCATCCATCATCCATCTACTCAATCATCAATCACAGGCATTCATTGTCCTTAAGAGATTTCTAATGCTGTATGAACATATGCAAGAAGTGTGTGTATATGTTCCTTGTCTAATGCAAATGATCAGGCCTGATTGATCTTCTAAATGCAAAATATGTTTAGTGCCATGAGTCCAACATGTATGCAAATAATCCTAGTCACGTAAACACTATATGTGTGCACAAACATCCATCCATATGCCACATCCACGTGGTAACACATTCAATTTCATCCATAAACAAGTATAAACACTCATGCATATGCAATATGAAAGGTGATTGAGCCGATCTAGTGCCTAATGTGTGTAAATGCATCCACGAGCAACCACTAGCAACCACTTGCAGCCACTTGCAACCATCAATCATAACATGTCTCAAACACATGTTTACACCCAATTGTTCCTATCTAAAGGTAAAGTCGAATGACAGAAGCAAGTAAAAATTTTGTGCCCATTAGGCAATGTCAAAACTGGAAGTCTACGCCACATATATTCTGATTAGGAGAAGAACTCCCTAAGCATCAGCCCCGAAGACCAAAATCAACATCAGACTGACACCCAAAGAATTACTCAACCCAACCAATATATATATATGTTTCTAGGAAACTAAGCATGACAGACTCCTTATAGGTCACAAGAAATCCCTTCTTAAAACTAACCCAAAAAGTTTAGTCAACCCAACGAACACCCTCAAGCCCCAACATGTGTTACTAACAGATGAGTCATACTCCCTATAGGGTTTGCAACCGAAATTGGATTGAGGATAGGACCGAGAGGATATACACAAAAGATAGCATGTGTGTAAGCTCTACAGGAAAAGAGGAATCAAGGATATACTCTTAAAAAGAGATATGATGCGCGAATCTAGTCTTCAATCTTCTAAGTCGCATTTCCTTGAGCTTAACTCCATTGTGCTTTGACTGTCTTTTACTTCACAATTTCGTAGCATCTTAATTCTTGTTTCCAAAATATGAGTTGGAACCCATTTCACTGTTGCCTCTCATTCCACTTTCACTTATTCTCCTTCTAGTATACTCGGCTCAAACATAACTGCGTACTCATGGTTTCATGCAAGCTCTCCAAAAATTCACTTGTGAATCTTGGATCCCGTCCACTTACTATCAGGTATTCCACGCAGAAGAACTATCTCTTGAAAATAAATGCCAACCATGCTGCCAAATGTACTTACTAAGGTGATTCTCTACAACTCATGCATAAGCGAAATGACCCAACCGCCTTAGTGGCGAACACTACTCGAGCGGATTACAAGTTATCAATAAACGTGTCAAGAGATTCTAGGTAACAAATCATGATAGAACCCTAAAGGTTACATGCGACTTCGAGGGTATTACCGAGGCAAGTCAAGAGTCTAACTACCCCATTTTTCAAAACCGAGAAGGTCACCCTTACTAGATAACCACTCCATCGCTAGAATCAACCCATAGCCCAAAACATAAACCTTACTTCTAGACTCAACACTTAGCATAAACATTCTCAAATCCAAACAAGTCATGGATAAATGAGCCGATTTCCCCAACAGGACTTGAGACAAAAATGGGATCCTCTATTATGCTAGTACTAAGGTGCAGAGACTCAACTTTCGAAGTAGAATTAAAAAGGATGCGATGTACAAAAACAGAGTTCTAGTGGGAAGATAGAAAAGAAATGCTAAACCTTTAACAGAAACGTTACCACCTCTCTTAGGTACGCTAGTAGTGAGAGCATATAATTGCCCTCACGACGATCTTGTCCTTTGCCCTTGTCCTTGTCCTATAATACTTAACTGCATGTCCATTCTTACCATACTAAAGATACTCTCTCTTGTCATGGGTTTTACTATTCTTTCACTTTGGCCTCTTTCCTTTCACCTTTTTCCTCCTTCGTGGATTAAGCCATTTCAACAAGTTTCTCATCCTTAGGCTTGTGTTCCTTATGTTCTTACTATCCTTGTATAGCTTGTTGACAAGTTTTCTCGGAAGCTACCTCCATCGCACGGCAACTCTAAAAGCTTGAAATAAGATTAGATGCAGATGGAACTGCTGCGGCTACAGATGGAGGTTGGGCACTCCTTTGCCCTCCGACATGTGTCGGATGCCTACTAAACTATGGTGAAAAGAGAGAGAAGAGATTTCAAGAGAGAATCAAAAGATAGTGCATAAGGCTTTAGGGAATATGCCTTTTAACTAAAACAAAGTTTTCTTGAAAATTTGCTTCTTTGTAAACGTTTTGAAAACTAGTTTCAGAAGGTTTTTTGAAAACTTTTGCCCAGTCTAGTAACCTTCTGCTCTGATACCAAATGTAACACCCCACATCTGTTAAGGTCACTCACAAAGGGAATGCCTTAACTTCAATGGAGTATTATGGGCACTGGAATAGAAATATTACAAGACGGACATATATAAAACAGCGGAAAATAAAGTGGAAGTACTTCAAATCATTTATTAAATATAAATGTTTACAAGAAAAGCCTATCTTTACAAGAAAAGCCCATCAACTTCCAATACCCAATTTCATAGTTAAAATATCTGTCTTGCTCAAAAACAAAGAAGCATAAAAACAAACTGCAGTATTCCCCAATAAAGCAAAGCAAGCCATAGCCAAGAGAAATCCAAGCCATACATGAAAGAGCCTTGGAGCTTGGTAAGATCCGAACTAAGCTGTATTCCCACCCTGTGAACCTGGGGAGGGGGGGAATGGAAGAAAAAGAGGTAAAACAAAACGGGTCAGTCATAAAGACTGAGTAAGTCCTAGTGACTTTCAGCATAAAAATTGAGTAAAGATAACATGGCATGAATAAACTGAAAGTAAACATAACCATGATGACAAGGTAGGCAAGATAAACTAAGATAACAAGATAAACTATGATAACAAGATAAACTAAGGTAACAAGATAAACTTCGGGCACGATGAAACAAGTATAACGTCCCATAATTCCTATCAAGTATCCCACCACATGGTTTCTATCAAGAATAACATAGCAAGGTTTCTAAGCTTTACCATTAAAACAGTATCTATTTGCTCTGCACCACCTAACTAGCATCCTCGTAAGTGTCTTACATTGAATGATCCGTATTCCTACTAGTGACCCAACTAGTGTCCTGTGTAACAAGGATCCGTACCCCCTACTAGTAGCCCGTGTTATATAATAATTACAACGTGATCCCAATCCCCGCAATTATGGTAGCCTTCAGGTGTACATTGATTATGAGGATTCCACCTCGATCACCCCAATGGCCATGTATATATTCGATGCACCCTTACTACCTTATCGATCGGCTCCCTACTTGACCTAGTTCTCGTTTGTGTCACGCGGCCCCCTACTTGTAGGTACCTGTGCTGGTCCCATCGTAGGGTGTATCAAGTCCCATGGTGGCAACCCTGACAAAATCAAGATGCACAGCTTTATACCTACTGATGCCCAGTGGCTAAATTTTCTATGCCGAAGTGTGTGCACGCCCGCACTCCGTTAGAACCTGCACTGCTGCACCAACCGCCGCTAATTTGACCTCTTATAATCAGCCCAGTAATCGTGCCCCACCCTGCCTAGCTCAGGGTTCCGTTGATACCTAATGTGGGTTACAGCTGAAATGAGTCCCCGTTACTAGGTTTTTCTAATGGTTAAGTCTGTGGGCCTATACTCTCCGGTATTACCCACCTACCCTGATGTGTACTTAACCCCGCTACTGATTCAAGCATGTGTATTTAATGGTTAAGTGTATGTGGGCCTATATTTACTAATATTACCACCCACCCAATATATACTTAACCCTACTACGCATCACATCAGATTGGTTAAGTGCATGTTAACTTAACCCCATTCACTTGTCATATTATAATGGTTAAGTGTTATCAACTTATTCAAGTTAACTTAACCCACCCGCTTGTCCTGTTATGTTGGTTGAGTGTTACTACTTAACCGCAACCACTTGTCTAATTAACCCATTGTATTAGTTAAGTGTTCTCATTAACTTAACCTCACTCTCTAGTCCAGTTTAATCATGTTATAATGGTTAAACATTTGCTTAACCTTACCCACTCCCGTAGTCAACTTATTAAATTGGTTAAGTGTCCAGATTAACCTAATCATATTACTTAACCCACCCATTTATATCATATTGGTTAAGTGTTCTTACTTACTTAACCCTACCCAATGGTCTAATTACCATGTTACGTTGGTTAAGTATTACTATTCGTATTTCCACATGTCACCCACATGTCATCCACTTAACCCCCATGTCCCACCACATGTTTATCTGGTTAAGTATTTCTTAATTCATTAAGGCCATAACCTTATAAAGACCTCTCACATTAGACTGACATTTATGGCAGCTGGATTTGCCGGGCGGGTCCGGGCAGTCTTACACCATAAAAGAGTCTAACCTCGTGTCTTTACAACTGTTACGCTTTTAATTTGGGCCTAAGACCTCTCACATTGGGCTACCATTTGTGACTACTGGATTTGCCGGGCGGTTCTGGGCAGGTTTACGTCACAAATATGTCCAACCTCGTGTCCTAAGCATTGATTATCACTTATAATCTTTTACCCCAATTTGAATTTATTTCCCTATTCAAATTATCAATTAATTCCTAATTTAACGATGTCCATAATTGACTCAATTATGTCCATCAATTAATGGTATGCAAAATCATATCAATTTTACCACAATTTATCTTATGCCATTAAAGGCAACTTATCTCAATTTATATTTATCCCTCTTTTAAGGCTATTACATGCCAACTAATATATGTACCCAATTCTAGTCAGTTTACATATATGCCAAGTTTCATGCCTTTTTACATATGTCAAGATCTAGCCAAAATTACATGTATCAAGTTTCATACCCAATAAACCCAAATCCGATGATTCATGATGTAGTTATCCCAAACTATAATCTTTTTATTTCAATACATGCCAGTTGCCCAAGTTCATAATACATGTTTATTCCAATTATAAAGTTTACAATCGCTTTCATGATCGAATTTCCAAGTCCACACATGCCTAATTAACATAAGCCCAATCTTTTGATTTAATTTACATAGGCTCCAAAACTCATAATTTTATTTTACATGCCAAATTACATACATGTTATATATACCAAATTTCATGCTACATTACATAGATCCAATTGGTGTCGAATTCCATGTATATAATATTTATGCAAATTTTATAATAACAGGATTATACCAAAATTTACAGATCTACCCCAAACTTGCAAATAAAATGATAACATCCAATTTCATGTTGCCAATTATTAATCATATTCTTACAGGCAATAATCCCATTATTCCCCCGTATGAATCTCGTATGCGAATCGCGATTTTAGGCCAAGGTCCGAAGTTGACCAAGGTTCATCAAAAGAAAATAAATAGGGGAAGGTAGAAGTTTGCATAATAAATAGATCAGAGAGAAAACAACATCATTATAGGCATAAATATTACAACATGATGATAACATCATTACAAATCAAGAAAACTACTGAATAAATCACAAACTTGTCATGAGAATAAAGGTAGACAAGTCTCAAAACTAAAGATTCAAAAAGCAGCAGGAATATATCTGAATCGATAAACATACTTTGATCCAATTCCACTTTATTTCATGCCCATATTAAAATTAAATATTTAGATCTAAAAATAACTAGCACTTACAGAGAACGGCTAATGAATTAAGAAGTGAATTTGTCTTAGAAAGTTGCAGTGTCAATGATCTATCCCCTTGAATTTGTTGTAGAAGCATTGATCTTTGGTTTGTTTTGAGTTTGGACGCTTAAGCTTTAATTTGGAGACGGCGGCCATGGCTCAAGAGAGATTTTAGCAGCATTTTGGTGTCATATGAATTTGTATGAGTTAGGCTAGGTCTAGGTGTTATTTTATAGGTGTAGCAATTCATTTCAGCCATCGGATTAACCCTAAAACCCATCCGGACCATCAAAACTCGTCCCGGGCCTCAAAAATGGGTTCTGGCCCGAAACAGGCCGACCAGGTCGACCTGAAGGGGGGGAGGTCGACACTATAGTCGACCCCCATGGGGGAGGTCGACCCCCTGGTCGACCTGGCCCCCAGGTCGACACCCAGGTCGACCCGGCCAGTTCTGTGCTGACCGAAACCTTCTGAATCTTGTTTTGGCCATATCTTGGTCATATGGACTCCGATTTTCGAAAACTCAGACTCTATTTCATGTAAAATGTCGAGAGGAACGCAATGGTGATGTCCATTTTACCTAATTCCTGATTCTTAAATTAATTATCCTTATTTTACTATCTTTTCCGTTACATACATCGTTATCGAACTAAATTTTTCTTCTCTTCCTTGTATTAATTAATTCTTCTTATGCATCACCATTATTTACCCATCATAAGCATATTTTATATATTTTAATTTATTTTTAATTATATTAAAAATACGGGGTGTTACAAATGTGCAGCCCGAGTCCTGTAGCAGGGCAAATCAAGAAATACAGAACTCGGTCGGGAGCTTTCAGATATCTGCCGATGCAGATGCTAAGGTCTATTTTTGTTCCAGTGGCTATGGTCCCACTTGACCCCTCCCTCAACTAATGAAAGGCACACCTTGAAAAATGAGAACTATACGCAGGCCCCCGGTGCCCCACTATCCTATGGCCATCCTCACCCATAACTAGATAGCAAGTATATGGTCTTTTGGAGTTCTCTGCCTTTCCACTTCACGTATCTCGATTGACTGAAGATGGATGGTAGACGACGAGTTGCTATCACAGGGCTACCGTTTTCTCGCTGAATCACGCCGGTCCATCCTAGTCTTTAGGTTGCCATATATTGCAACCAAGGCATACCCCTGGTTCTTCTAACGCTGACCTTAACCTCTGTGAGCCCAGGAGGATCATCTGCAGCCTCACAGAGGGATACCAAGAGTACCCTCACGTCCCCTCGAAGCCTCGGGCTTCGTAACCCAATTCGTTGGAGCCTTCTCAGACGGACATTCGCTCCTTTCCGTGTTATACTAAGAATTACTACTTAGTTCTCTTTCCCTTAAATTTGGATTGGTCAAGTGTCATTGGTCAATTCAAGCTAACTTAACCCTCTTCATTTATCCTGATAAACTGGTTAAGTGTTATCAATAATTCATTTTGACTTAACCTTACCACAAACCAAGTTATGTTGGTTAAGTATTTCTTATTACATAACCCTACCTCTTTACCCTGTATTGGTTAAGTGTTCCTTTTTAACTTAACCTTGCCCGTTTGTTTTAACTAACATGTTATTAATGGTTAAGTGTTATCACTTCATGTTTTAGACTTAACCCTATTCCTTTATCACATTCTGACGGTTAAGTGTTCAAGTTTACTTAACCCTACGGTCTAGCCCAGCTAACATATCAAATTGGCTAAGTATATTAGATTTTACTTAACCCTAACCTCTAGTCTAATTAACATGTTAATTTGGCTAAGTGTATTAACTTTACTTAACCCCACCTTCTAGTCTAGTTAACATGTTAATTCGGCTAAGTGTTTCCTTAGTTACTTAACCCCTACAAATCTTGTCTTGTTACCATGTTAAGTTGGTTAAGTGTCCCTATGTACTTAGCCCTCCCATTCTAGCTTAACTGTGTTATGTTGGTTAAGTGCTCCTATGGACTTAACCCTCCCATTCTAGCTTAACTGTGCTAGGTGTCTATATGAACCTAACCCCACGCATTGGTTTGGTTATCATGTTGAATTGGTTAAGTGTATTAATTAACTTAACCCTACCATTCTTGTTCTAGCTTTAACTAAATAAATTAAAGCCGCTACCACTCACATTAGACAGATATTGTTGCGATTACTGGATGTGCCGGTTGGTTCTGGGCAGGTTTACATCGCAACTTAGTCTAACCTCGGGTTAGGCCTATTTGTGTTTTCTAAGTTCAAAGGGTTTTGATTAATTTTCAAATCAGTTTTTGAAAGTAACCATCCCATCCGTCGGATCAGTTAGGGATAGCCAGGGAGAGCAGGAAACTTGTATTTTCCAAACTCAAGCCTAGACACTATCCTCTCTGTCACCCTAGAACTTTCTGGTGTGTTATTAAAAGAGATGTCGTTAATAAACCTTTAATTTGTCTAAATTTACATTTTCTCATTGAAGACAAATTCTATAAGTAAATCATTCCTAGTTTACTTATTTCCTAATTCCTCTTTTAATGTAAATTGTCAACATTTATTCATATGGCCCATTTTCCCCTCTATATCATATTTATGCCTTTTGGTATGTGAACTATACCAAATTAAATGTCACTAACCATGATTTTTCTAAACCTGACAAGTACTCCCTATTATGGCCTATTTCAAATTTATGCCAATATACTTATCATGCCAAATTAGCTAATCCAATTCTGATTTAATATTCTAATTACGGTTCATGTCAAACTAGACTTATTATTCTAGTTCACAATTCATGTAAATGCTAGATTTACAAGTCAATACTAGATTCAAATTACACATCCTATAATTCATGTCAAATTTATCCAATTTGCATTCTTATAAACATGCCCTAATACATGTTCCCATTTTATGCCAATTTCCAAGTTTAAAAACTACGTTTTAGTAAATTTCATATTTTTCCCAAATCGTATTCCCACCGTTCGTATAATCGTGATTCAACCTAGATTATAGATAAATCTAGATTCGTAGAAAATAGGGAATGAACCAAAGATGCTATGAACAAGATAGGCATAATAGCTGACAGACAATGATAATTTACCAATTACAGACCTAACGAATTACACAGAAATTGACCTAAAACATCGAAGGCCTATAGGTCCGAAAGTCTTATGACACAAAAAGGGTTGAATAACGACGTAGGTTCAATAACATGGGTAGACCTAACTTAATAGGTAAATTCCCAAGGTCTAAAACCAAAGAAAACCAAGAATATACAGAATAGAGACGTAGGTTCAAGAATATCGGTAGACCTAACTTAATAGGTAAATTCCCAATGTCTAAAACCAAAGAAAACCAAGAATAGACAGAATAGATAATCGGTTTTAGACCCAATTTCATAGTCACAAAACTTAAGCAACACTTTCCTAGTCATGAATCACAGTTGTTCTTGTTATGTCATAGGCAATAGTTTATGTTTCCTAATCGAAGGCATAGGCTTGTGTTCATGGTCAAGGAAATAATTCTCATAGTCACAGTCACAGTCATAGGCAATGTTCATAGTCATAGGCAATGTCCATAGTCATAGGCAATGTTCATAGTCAAAGAGGCATATGGTTTTAAGGTCCATAGTTTCATAGTCACAATCTTACCGGTCATCGAATCATAACAGTTCTTAATTAGGTCCAAAGATATAGGCACAGATTTAAATAGAAAGATTTGGCATATTCTTTTATTCCTTTAATTTCATGTCACGAAAAGAGAAACGTTCAAATCTAAGAAGTAACCGACTTACAGAGATTAGATTAGATTAGAAAGATGGCGATGCTATGATTCGTGCGAGTTGCTCGAAATCGTTTGAGTTAGCCTTTGATTCTCATCCTGAAGCTTTAATCTTGATTCGAACCTCCTCTTGACAACTTGAGCAGCATTTCCTTGTCTTGATTTATTTTATATATTATTTATTTATATATCTTCTCAGAGGCAGCATAAGGATAGAAAAGAATTGTGAATGGAGAAGGAGACTAAGGCTGTTTATATAGTGTTAGGCGGACGAACCTAGGCAGAAAACGTGACCAAATACATCAGAACGAACCAGGTTCAGAAACCTGGAAAAAGCGGGGAGGTCGACCCCCAGGTCGACTACCCAGTCGACCTGCCCAATCGACCTGGGTGCCTTGGGCGGGAAAATTCCCGCCCAGCCCAATCCGGGTCTGTTTTTCGAATTTGAACTCGTTTTCTGACCTGTTTTGAAATTTGAACATCGCTGAATCTTCCGGAGGCCATATCTTCCTCATACGGACTCCGATTTACGCAAACTCGGACTCGTTTTCATGCAGAATTCCGAGACGAATGCAATGGCACATCCCGTTTCCCTTGATTTTGAATTTAACTTTTAATTCTGCCTTGATTTGTGAATCTTAGTGTTGTAGAATTACGGGGTGTTACATTTATTTCGGTCTCTTTGAAATGATTAACGAATATTCCTTTTAAATTATTAATCTAACACAATTAAAAATATGGTTTACAGTTCTTATTTTATAAAATACAGAATAGTATATGACCATTTATTTGCATTAAGACTTTAGTTTAAAACGGACAATTTAAGCGTATGCGTTGCATACGGTTTCTCTTTACTTTGTGTGTTATCTTTAAAATTTAAATATTTTCATTGGAAAATAAATTCTAATTATAAACTAAATTTATAATTTAATTAAATTACAGCTTCTGCGCTAACTTTTCAACTTCTGTCAAAACTACTTTCGACCTTCTACACTTGATTGACTTCCCCCTTTCTACTCGACAGTTTAAATAAAAATGCTATTTTTATTTTCCTTATTTATTTCAATTATAATTTAATTTATTATTTATTAAAACTTGGTTTTTAATTTAAATTTAAAATCTTCTTTTAAAATCTAAGTACCAAAGTACCAATCGAACGAAAGTACTACATCAGGTTCGCGCGATTTCCTTGCAGGATCAGCCCCAGCCCTCATGCGCCTAATAAACTACCACCAGGTAGTGCCATCCCCCAAAGTACCACCGTGAAACCATAGATGATCAACCCTTATCCCTAGTGTACCATCCTAGTACCCAAAGTACCATGCCAAGTACCACTTTCAGAAAACACAGCCGATCATCTTCAATCCCCAGTGTTTCTGCTTACGATCACCCCACCTGCTCGTGCACGTGCACACACGCACAGGCCCACGTCCACCACTTCCGATCACTGACACAGGTCACACTTCACTCGTTGATCCTTTTCCACCACCCCGATCACCTCCTCCACATCGCTAGTGGAGTTTCACCATGCACCACCATTTTCAGAAAAAAATACCATCCAAGAAAAACACCACTGCACCTCGCCTCGACCTCTGGCCGCCGCCCGCTTCCTGCCACGACACCGTGACGTCGCTAACCCCCCTGGACCGCACCCCCCTAGCCATCACGTCGAGGAGCAGTTCGACGAGAAGGAACATAACCCAAAAACCCAACTACAACCCTATTCCGATCATGTTCTCCAATTTTACACATTAGAAAAACTGTTTTACATTTTGTGGTAATCTACAACTTCCCTTACCCCTTCCCACCGAATGCCACCCCTTCTAGACGAGTAGTTCGCCAGAGGTTCATCATGTTAGCTTTTCCGTCCATCTCCCCTTTCCTCAAGATTCCGAAATTTAAAAATCTTGAATTTACTTTTAAAAATCACCATTTCTATCTACTATTTTATTTATATAATTACAACAGGGTTTTAGCATGTTTGAAAATCTACTTTGGTTTTGAAATTACAGAGAGTTGCTGTGTGTTTTTTTTTCCATGTTCTGTGTGGTTTTTGAAATGTTTTGCTTCACTCCTAAACAATTTTGGGCTATGTGAAAGGTTTAAAACTAGTATAGAATCTCATTCATACCT
The DNA here is from genome assembly GCA_030737875.1 of Allium sativum. NCBI lineage: Eukaryota > Viridiplantae > Streptophyta > Magnoliopsida > Asparagales > Amaryllidaceae > Allium > Allium sativum. The sequence continues at coordinate 254,670,959 of CM060920.1, forward strand.
TCTAACATAGATTTACTGATCAGTGTGAATATGTAGAATTTTAAAACAAAAAGACAGGACCTGGTAACATACACTAAAATACTACTTCCTAAAACATTTAATACTTTAGCATTTAAGTACCAACCAATAACTCTTTGATTCGGCCAAATTGAGATACAAACATGACATTCCACTTAAACCAACTCATCATACAGTCAAATTCTACTTACAGTCTAAAACAGAAAAAGAACAGGAAGAAATTTCTGAAAGGTTTACTCACAGTTTGGTTTGAAGCCCTCAGTCTTTTCTTTACTGCTTTTGTTCAAATGGTTTTGTGTTGAGTGGGGAGAGTGTGCATGGTTGTGTCTATATATAGTAGTAGGAAATTAATAATAAAAAAAAACAGGTGCATTAATTACAGGTTTGGGAAAAAGTGGAAAAACAGTTTTCAGTTTTCATTTGTGACAAATGATTGACCACAAAAAAATCCTTTTCTCTCTCAAACCATACACTCCTCCCTAAACTCACATGCCTTTAATCAGCCAATTCATGCTCTAAAAATCCCCTGCATAGAGCATAATTTCCTCTCATTGGTCTACTATGAAATATCACATTAAATGCTTTATGTACAACCATGTTCTTCTTTATGTCTTTCCTTGGTATAAACAAATATGTAGCAACCATTCTTGTACCGCAAGTGCTCAGAAATCTTTGGGTTTCTAAACCACATTTTTCACATAACCTTTTGATTTAACAAGTAAACATATAAAATTCTTACTTGGCTTCAAAGGAATTGTAAAAACTGAAAATCTTTGTACAAATGATCCACGGCCATGTGATGTATGTGTAGGAAAAATCTTAGATAATCTATATGCTAATAAGAATCTAGGGTAGGCACAATCTTTGGTTTATATTTTCAAGTATGCACAATGTTGACACACTTTTTGGTAAAAGCTGTCACACTGAGTATCTGGATAGCATCGCGCTCGGATATGGAGAACGTTGTCAGAAGACAGGAAGCGATTTGGTCAAAGTCGCATCATCAACAAAGAACTGCCCGAAACTCCTACCAGATGACTTTTTCTGGGCCCGAAAACATCAATTAGGGAGCTGAGCTCTGTACCTCTTGTATCTCTCTGAATTAGCTTCAGTTTGAGCTTTGGTTTGGCTCAATCGGACTTACGGTTTGAACGTTATGCCCGTTTCCGTGAATGGGTTTAATCTGGCAATCATTTGGATGAAGTGACGAAGCAATACCTCCTGGACCGGATCACCCCCTTTGGCTCGTGGGCTCCTCCTTGGTTTGCACCCTCGGATCGCCCCTCATCGGATTGCCCCCTCGTCTCGTGATTCACCTCGTCTTGTGATGCACCTCGTCTCGTGAAGTACCCTGGCTCTTGGACCACCAACTCCATCACGATCCACCTCCGACTCGCCATCATGACCCGCGATCCGACCCATGACCACGGACCGATCTCCAAACCTGCGAATACGCGCACTGTTTTGACCTATTCTTAAGGATACTCCTGCTCCTACTTTTCCGGATCGGGTGCCACGTACCCCACCACGAACCGGTCTCCCCAAAAGCTCTCCTACACCTATAAATAAACCATTTGAAGGCATTTTCAAGGATCTTTTGGCTCTCACTCTTCACAGCTTCCACCATTGCTCTCTGAAAAGTATTTCCAGCAGCAAAGGAGCCAATTTCCACATTATAACACGAGGATTTCGTGTATAATCTTCACTTTTCTTACTCTCTTTCATTGTAAACACGAGGATTTCGTGTATAAACCGAGAGAATTGTACTTGTAACTTCTTAGGATTTAAGAAGAGATAAAGTGGACATAGGCTTGGTTTGAGCTGAACCACTATAAAAACTTCGTGTATCTCCTCTTTATTTACTGTTTTATGCATTTTGTGATCTGTGATCTGCATTTGGGTGTTAGGCCCAGATTTTGGTCTAACACACAAAATTCTAAGGAGCAATGTTTGCTTGAGCACAAGAAAATATGATTTTCTTCTCTGTTTTTATGTTCAGGAAAAACTGAAAATATTTGATCATGATAATGCGACCATGTGAAAGATATTTCCACTAAGATCCTATTTGCTAGCCTATTACTAGTGTAGGTTGTGCCCTTAAGTCTAAAAATGAAAACATGATTTTCAAGAAGAAATGACATTCCATGTTTTTGATTGATGCACATGTGAACACAAAGATTTTCATTTTCTTGTTTTGACAGTAAAAGTGGTTTTTAGAATGTTTTATCCAAGTGTGCTTTATGTTAAAAATCAAGAATTTTTCTTAAAAATAAGGATTTAAACACTTTGAAAAAATGCATAAATTATGTAATAAAAATGGCATTTCAAAACTTCTATGCACATGTGTTATCATATATACATGTGTAAAAATGAATTTAAACAAATGTTGTCTAACACATGCTGTCATACATACATGTAAAGGTAATGGCAAATGAAACCCTTTGACATGTTTTGAATTATTTAAAGTATGGGTTTTAAATTGTATTTGTAAAGTTGTACTCCTGATCGATAAATATTTGTGTTAACGATATGTGTTAAGAACCGGGCCATTACAGCGAGTCTTATTTTCCATGGCCAAAAATGCACGAAACCATTTTGTTAATTTCTCCAAACATATCATGAATTAATTTATGATTCTAAAGTTTCTTCAGCCCTTCCATTCTATACCGCTATGATCGGAAGTCATGCCTTGGGGTCCTCATTTTCTATGCTCAAAGGCGCTGCAGTGGGGCTCGAATACCGAAGCATGGAGGAGTGCGAGCCGTATGGGGTTTTGACCGTGGGTGGAGTGCGTCGAGGTCGTCGTCGTCGGAGGTTCTGATGAGGGTTCGGCGCTACCAATTGCAGAGCGGTGGTGGAAGTATTTTGGGAGCATGGGTTTTGTTATACGCATCGAAGAGGAAGAAGACGACTTAGAATGAGATCAAAGGGTTAAGATTAATTAATTAATTAATTAGTTTGTTAATTATATAATTTAGTAATTAAAAGTTTGTAACACAATATCTTCGTCATACCAACTAAGAATTTGATGATTTCGAAACCGTTGGAACCACAAATTTGAGATTTACAACATGGGACTGACCAGAATCAAAACAGAGCAAGTCAGAATTCGAACCACTGTGAGAATTCTATTTATTTATTTATTTTAATTAAAAATAATTAATTATGATTGTGATTTTCTTCCGATCCGTTGTTAAATTCAAATTGATTGTTATATGTGATTTGATCTGGAATTGTCATTGTTATATAGAACTATTGATTTATTGATTGTTGTGTTGAAAATAAATATATCATGTTTGTTATAATAAAATTGTTGATGATGTTTGCGTTGAATAAAACTATTGAAACAAGAATAAAAATCTTTATTGAAAAAGAATAATCAGATTAAAATTGTCATTCTAGTTAAAGTGCAACCGTTGAATCAAATATGTCATCTTTGTTATTATAAAATAGTTTTAAACAAATGTATCATTTTTGTTATAATAAACTAGTTGAGAAAAAATATGTCATTTTTGCTGAAAACAAATATATCATTTTGTTGTGACAAAAGGATTGAAAACAAAATTATCAATTTTTTTGTAACCAAATAGTGGAGAAAAATTATCAGTTTTTGTCGAAACCTAAAAGTTAAACAAAAATATTTATTTTTGTCAATATTGTTTGTGAAAACAAAAATATTCATTTTTGTCAGTATAATTAGTGAAAACAAAATTATTCATTTTTGTCAGTATAGTTAGTGAAATAAAAAATATTCATTTTTGTCAGTATAATTAGTGAAAACAAAAATATTCATTTTTGTCAGTATAGTTAGTGAAAACAAAAATATGCATTTTTGTCAATATAGTTGTTAAAACAAAAATATGCATTTTTGTCAATATAGTTGTTGAAATAAAAATAAATATTTTTGTCAAACATGTTAGTTGAAATTAAAATAAACATTTTTGTCAAACACATTAGTCAAAAAACAATATCACTTTTGTTATTTGATTGAATTAGAATTATCAATCAAAATAAAATATCACTTTTGTTATTTGATTGAAATAGAACTATCAATCAGAATGAAATATACACTTTTGTTATTTGATTGAGTTAGAAATTTTCAATCAAGATGAAATATCAAATTTTGTCATTTTGTTGAATTAGAATATTCGACAAAAATGAAATATAAATTTCTATCATTTTATGGAATTACTACAAAAATAGAAAGTATCATGTTTAAATGTTACATTGAAATAAAAATAACATTTTCTGTTAGAAATTTTACATTAGAATTAACAATATAAAATTGACCTTTTTGTTAAAATTAGAATTGACAAAACAAATTTGTCGCTTTTGTCAAATTATAAAAGTTGAAACCAATTTGCCACTTTTGTCAAAATGAAACCGTTGAAACAAAATTGGCATTTTTGTCAAAATATAATCGTTAGAACAAAAATTACATTTTTGTTAATTAGAGTTGAGTTAGAACAAAATTTTACATTATTGTCAAATAGATTTGTGTTAAAAAAATAATATCGTTTTTGTTAAATTGGAATTGTAAACAAATAAAATTATCATTTTTATTTGTTAGGTTGAATAGAAAAATGTAAACAAAACAAATACATCACTTTTATTTGTTTTGTTGAATTAGAATTGTCGACAAAACAAACACATCACTTTTATTTGTTTTGTTGAATTAGAATTGTCGACAAAACAAACACATCACTTTTGTTTGTTTTGTTGAATTAGAATTGTCAACAAAACAAACATATCACTTTTATTTGTTTTGTTGAATTAGAATTGTCGACAAAACAAAGTTATCATTTTTATTGTTTTGTTGAAATAGATTTGTCGATAATAGAAAGTCATCATCTTTATTGTTTGTTGAAATAGATTAGTTGAATCAAAACATACATTTTTGTCAAAATATTCATTTTTGTCAAAATAGATTAGTTGAATCAAAATATATATTTTTGTCAAAATATTCACTTTTGTCAAAATAGATTAGTTGAATCAAAATACACATTTTTGTCAAAAAGAACATTTTTGGCCAAATAGATTAGTTGAACCAAAATATTCATTTTTGTCAAAATATAATAGTTGAAACAAAAAAATTTACATTTTTGTTAATTAGATTTGAAATAAAACAAAAACCACATTTTTGTTAAATAAAAGAGTCAAAACACAAATAGCATTTTTGTTAAATTGGTTTGTGTCAAAACAAAAGTAGCATTTTTGTTAAATAGATTTGAGGTAAAACACAAATAGCATTTTTGTTAAATAGGTTTGTGTCAAAACACAAATAGCATTTTTGGTAACAGGAAAATCGGTTGAAGGAAATACTTGTCGCGTTTTTTAGTTTATAGGACACGCTGATTATTTTTATAAAAGGACATGCATGTTTTAATATTTGGCTAAAGGAAAATTTTCACAGAAAATTAAATCGTGCGTTTCTTCTTCACTCTCCATTCTAAATTCTGCCGATCAAAAGGCAAAAACAAATCAATCTTCAATTTCAAATCGTGCGCTAGAATCTAAAGCCGACACCTTTAAATCCAAATCGATATGAAGTTGTGTTTATTTCGTTGTCAAATCTCGAGAAGACTTCAATCTAAAGACGGCGGTTGCAGGTTGAGCTCGTTGCAAATTTGATCGATCGATCTCGAATCAATCAAGCGACTACTTTGCAGATCGACGACAACTTGAGCGATGATGTTGACGGTCGATTTCAGATGAACAACGGCGGTGGATATGAGCTAGTTTACCCTGATATGCTATTTGTGTATAGCATTTTCTGTTTTGTTAATAATAACTGATATTACCTTTGTGAATCAACAAGCTTGCTATCGTTTGTGAATGTTCCACTTATCTTAGAACGGACTCTTCTTTATTTGAAGTTAATCATGAAATTTGTGAATGTTGGTCACATCAAGGTATGATTATCATCTTAAATATGGTTTTTAAATTTTGTTGTTATTTGTATTCAAATGGTAGGTTTAGCTATCATTTTCTATTTATATTATCATTTAACAGCAGTGGATTGGAGCTGTTTTACCTTGATATGCTATGTGTGTATAGCATTTTCTGTTTTGTTAATAATAACTATACACATTTGTTTTGCAGTGATGATATTACTTCTGTGAATCAACAAGCATGCTAGTTGTTTTTTCGTATAATGATAATTCATATTCCACATGTCATATCATGGACTCTTCTTTATTTGAAGTTAAGCATGAAATTTGTAAATGTTGGTCGTATTAAGGAATGATTATCATCTTAAATATGGTTTTTAAATTTTATCGTTATTTGTTTCAAATGGTATGTTTAACTATCATTTTCTATTTATATTGTCATTTAACGGCGGTGGATTGGAGCTATTTTACCCTGATATGCTATGTGGATATAACATTTTCTGTTTTGTTAATAATAACTGTACACATTTACTCATATAAATAACTATCATCTTGCTTTTGTTATATTTTGTCGATCTTATTTCCTTATCAATTTACAGGTTATTTGCGTTAATATATCTGAGTTGGTTTCAATCAGTAGAGAAGAATAAGGGTATGTTTTTAAATACATTGTTATGATTTTTTTTTTTTTAGATTTTAATGCTATGTGCATTTAGCATTTTCTTGCTGTTTAATATTTATTCATATAAATAACTATTATTTTTTCTGCAATATAATGCTAGATTAATCTAGCATTTTCATACATTTGCCAAGGGCTTGATCATGCCCTGTAATGTTAGGTTAACCTAGCATTTTCCATACACTGTTGAAGGGCTCAGTCATGCGCCATAATGGTAGGTTAAGCTAGCATTTTCATACATTGTTCAAGGGCTCGATCATTCAGTATAATGCTAGGTTTACCTAGGATTTTCATATACTAGTTAAGGGCTCGGTCATGCCCTATAATGCTATGTTTACCTAGCATTTTCATACAATTTTCAAGGACTCGGTCGTTCGCTATAATGCTAGGTTAACCTGGCATTTTTATATATTGGTTAAGGACTCGGTCATGCCCTATAATTCTAGGTTAACCTAGCATTTTCATATAATTTTTAAGAGCTCGGTCATTCGCTATAGTGCTAGGTTACCTTGGCATTTTCATGCACTAAATAAAGATGGATGATAAATTAATTCTATAAATATAAATCAATCCATTAAATACAGATCAATGCTATAATGCTAAATTTATCTAGAATATTCTGCACTTAATTAACCTAGCATATTCTGCATTAAATACAATGGATGCTAAATTAATGATATGTATGTCTGTCATTACTCAAATGTTATATTAAAATGACTAACATTATAAAATATGATAAATGATAGATAAATATATCGTTACGTTTTCAAAGTGAACTAGCCTGTATATAATATGATAAATGATATTTGAATATAGCATTATATTTTTAAAGTGGTAAATGATAGTTGAATTTAGCATTGTACTTTTTAAAGTGAAATTAAATATGTACAATATGCTTAATGATAGATGAATATAGCATTGTATTTTTAAAGTGAGCTACAATGGATAAAATATAGTAAATGATAGTTGAATTTATCATTTATATTTTTGATGTGAGTTAGCACGTGTAGGGTTTGCAAAATAATGTTTGAGTATAGTATTTATTAGTAAAATGAACTAGCATATATAGAATATAATAAATGATAGTTGAATTTAGCATGTATCTTTTAAAAGGAAGTAGAACGTTTAAATATGCTAAATGATAGTTGAATATGGCATTGTATTTTAAAGTAAACTAGAATGTACAAAACATAATAAATGACAATTGATTTCAACATCATATTTTTAAAGTGAACTAGCATGTATAAAATATGTTAAATGATAGCTAAATATAGCATTACATTTTTCAAGCGAACTAGCATATATAGTAGTGTGTTTCGTAAAGAGAAATAACATGTATAAATATGATAAATGATAGTTGAATTTAGCATTGTATTTTTGAAAGTAACCTAGCACGTGTATAACATTCTAAATGATAGTTAAATATATCATTGTATTTTTAAGCTTCTATAAGATATATTGCATACACGAAATGATAGTTGAATTTAGCATTTTTGATGCTGTTATAAAGTAGAATGATCCTTCATAAATTGGAACTCAAGAATTCTAGAGCGTCCTTTGTGCATATGAATTACTTTTGAATAGACTGCACATCACTGAAAGATTGATGAATCAGGAAATAAACTATCAACGTTTGTGCATGTTGTGCGATGCAAAAAATGAATCAAGAGGTCATATTTCCTTCAATTAGTATGACATTATCAACGATTGTACAATTTTGTATTTTTGAACTGTAGAAAAACTAATATGACATTATCATGATTTAATGCTAAGTTGATTTAGCATTTTTGGTATCAATGATTTTTTGCAAAATTCAGATCATCGATGATTGAGTAGTGGGCGTGAACTGATTTTTTTTAAATTCAGATCAACGATGATGAGGGTGCGGACTGCTTCAAAAACGACGACGATTGGGGATTCAATTAGCTTCAGGCAACGACAACTTTAGGCTCAGGCGATGGCGACTTCAGACGACGACGTCGACTTCGGGCGACGGCTTCAGGCGATGGCAGCGGCTTGAAGAGGCGGCGGCTTGGAAGGCGACAGCTATTTTTGGGGGTGCGATGACTTGGCTGTTGATAATCGAAAGCGACGGCGGCTGTTGATAATCGACGGTGGAGGAAATAAAAGAAGAAGGTGAGGACTGTCCTTCCGCCTAAAATCTTAAAGTTGCGTCTTACTTTTAAAATTTATTATATGTTTGTCCTTTAAACTAATTTGCTCTTTTGGTAAATAGATTTGTGTTGCAACAAAAATATTCATTTTGTTAAATTAGAATTGTTAACAATATGAAATATCATTAATATTCATTTTGTTAAATTAGAATTGTTAACAATATGAAATTGTCAATTGTAATCATTTTGTTGAAATAGAATTGTCAACAAAAATAAAAAATATCATTTTAATCATTTTGTTAAAATAGAATTGTCAACAAAATGAATGAATCACTTTTTAATTATTTTATTGAACTTAAATTGTCAACAAAATGAATGAATCACTTTTTAATCATTTTGTTGAACTTGAATTGGCAACAAAAATGAATGTATCACTTTTTATGCATTTTGTTGAAATAGAGTTTGTATGCAAATTATAGAACCATCTTTATTGTCAATATACACATTAGAATTTGTGTATATATTAAAATGTCATTTTTATTGTCAGTATACACATTAGAATTTGTGTACATATTAAAATGACATTTTTATTGTCAATATACACATTAGAATTTGTGTATATATTAAAATGACATTTTTTTGTCAATATACACATTAGAATTTGTGTATATATTAAAATGACATTTTTATTGTCAATATACACATTTGAATTGGTGCATATATTAAAGTGACATTCATTATTGTCAATATACACATTAGAATTTGTGTATATATTAAAATGACATTTTTATTGTCAATATACACATTAGAATTTGTTTATATATTAAAATGTCATTTTTATTGTCAATATACACATTAGAATTGGTGTATATATTAAAGTGACATTCTTTACTGTCAATGTACACATTAGAATTTGTGTATATATTAAAGTGACATTTCTATTGTCAATATGCACATTAGAATTTGTGTATATATTAAAGAGACATTTCTATTGCAAATATACACATTAGAATCTGTGTATAATTTAAAAAGACATTTTTATTCTCAGAATATATATTAGAGTTTGTATGCAAATTAAAATAGACATTTTTATGTGTGTCATGTCATACATTGAGACTATATACAAATAAAAATATTTCTTTTTATTTGTTAGAGTATAAAATAGAAATTGCACTCAAATAATGAAAATAAAAATTATCTTTTTATTTGTCATTAGCAAAGTGTCATGTAAATAAAATATATTTATTTGACATTATGAATATGTAGATATGATATGCCAATAAAACATTCTTTTATTTGGCTTGTTAAATACGTTAGAGGAATCGTCGAATAATTTATTTTTATATATAATTATACATATATAAATATAAATTAAATTTAAACGAATCGTGTGCGGTTGTTCGCGTTTCGGAATCGTAAATTTAAACGATTATACCGAAAGATCCGCTCATCGGATTTTCCCAAAACTGGAACCGTTAAGTCAGCTTTGGAAAGATCTTTCCAGTAATATAAATTTCGTTAAAATCCAACGGTTAGATTTCGAGAAAAGGGTAAATCAAATTTTGATAAAAACAGCGCCAGGGCCGCCCATTGACCCGAAGCGTCGTTGAATTAAATTGGGCTATTTTTATATAAATAAAAATAGCGATAAATTGTTAAAAAATAATATTAATGATATTGTAACGACCCGTATTTTTCTGTCAATTTAATTGGATTATTTTAAATATTTTTATAATTTAAAATATTGGTTTGAGGTTGGATAATCGAATTTAACGATTATATTGTGAATATATTATATAAAATAAATAATAAATATTATTTTTATTTCCAAAATATGGGAAATTTGTCGAAATTGAAATATACTGTGATCCGACAGTTTAAAGTGGTCAAATATTGTTTATACTGAAATTTTAGTGACAATTCGTTTTGAAAACGACGACGAATATATATGGTTTATAATTTAATTAAATAACGAGCTGCAGCAGCGCGGCAGTTCGCGTTTTGGCGTTTTGAACTTCAATTGGTCGTACCAGGTTCAAAATAAGTCGGATTTCATCGAAACAAGAAACGTCGGGACCGATTTGACGATATCTTTCCAATGGCAGAGAAAAATTGAGTTTTCGTCGTGTAGATTTTATTTTATGGCCAAATCAAATTTTCAAATAGTCACTGTGGAAATCGTTATTTAAAATATAGGCCTTTAAAATGGCAGTTTTGCAAACAGACTCAGATTTCGACGAAATCAGTTTCATTGGGACCGTATCGTTAAATTATTGTGCGGTGTTGAATGACGTGGAAAACCGATGTCGTATGTGGCCACGGTAGCCATAAACGCTCGTTCATTTTCTATAACGTGAATTAATTTAATAAAGGGATAATTGGGGATAACTTGAGCAGACGATCGAATTAAGCCACGAAACCAGTTCCATTGAGTTCGTATCGTCAATTAGAGTCGGGATAGGCATATGGTTTGTTATTTTTGAAGATCGGCAAAATTGGTGTGCGAAATGGCAGTGCGGTACGCCTAAAAATAGCCTACCGGAAAAAAAGTCTCAGAATGCGATGAAATTGGTGTCATTGGGTTCGTATTGAAGAATTATTTTAGGATTTCAATGTTTCAAATTTATTTGATTTACCTAGTGATCGTGAAAAATTAAAATATGTGTTTATTTCTGGTTTTATAAAGGAAATTTTTCCAAACGAAGTCGGAATTCGACGAAACTTGTCCCATTGGGACCGGAATACCTTTTTACAACGAGATTGGGTTTTTAATCAGTAAACGAGAGTCGTTTGTGGTGGTTTTGATATGTTACTTCACGACGAAGTATCGTTTAATAATAAAATAATTAAATAATATCGTCCGTCACCTCCTAAAAATATCATTGGTCGTTTCAAGTATAAATCTTTGTCATTTCAAATTTAATACTCTGAGCCTCTCACGTGATCTGCCGCTAATTTCTTGATCCAGCCGTATGTCCATGTGAAGATTTTCAGAATGCATGTGCCCTTCTACCATTATTAATAAAAGATACATATAGACCGTACCCTCTCCTTTTCTATATAAACACTGCAGAGCCAGATGAATTCACCATTCCAAATTTTGCCGAACCTTTATATTATATATATACAAAGAGAACTCATTTCTCCTATTTCCAATTCAGCAAACAACTGAGTTGTGGTTGCTCTTCTTCATTCTTTCCAAACGCGAGGCCTTCGAGGCTGTTGAGGTACTGATGGACGTGAGTTGGAGGACTGACGGTCCTCATGGTGAGGAGATGGTGATCTCCGGTGGACAAGGGGTGGTTGACCGGAACTGGCGCATCAGTGTAGGATGAGAAATACTGTAAAGCAAATACGGGTTTCAAGTATTGGATGTCCAGCGTGGAAATCATGCGTGAAGACTGAGACTTTTGGCAAAAATGGGACATCAGTTTTCGGTGGTTTATGAAGTGGGCCGTTATTCATGAAGGAAGGTGGTACAAGAATTGATAACATGGTGGTGTGAAGGGGAAGGATCGGTGGAGCTGCTGTTGCATGGTGTAGCGGTTTCATACTTGGAGAAAAAGGGGGAACGACGTGGAGGAATTCCGTGCATGGGGACTGTCGGTCAGTTGCCTAAATGAAAGGAGAATCGTTAGGACCAAATCAACGATTAAGGTATGAACTAACTTAAGTGAAGTCAATTAATCTTAGGATTAATTAATTTTAGTAATGTAAAGTAAAGCTATGTTAATTCCTTTAAATATGATAATGACGATAGGTTGTTCATATATAAACGGGAACGAGCGAAATGGGAAGGTTGGGATCGAAGGAGAACATATTACGCTGCTGAGCAGTTCCGAAGAGGATTGGTAGCTACCGGATTTTCGTTTAATCTTGAACGCCAGTTAAAAGTTAAACGAAGCGACGCGCGAACCGGCGACCGAAACAAAGGTGAGTTAATTCTCACACCTTCTGGAATACTGTGATGTGGTAAAGTCACGGTAAATTATATTTACAGTTAACAGTTTAAATTGGCTGATTGGATGTGATGGATGCAAGTTGCTTGTTGTTGGTTGATGGTTGCAGTTATTTATATTCTGCCAATTGTTTAACTCGTATATTGTTATCAACTGGCATCTGTGATGCGGAGAAGGACAGGTTGGAGGGATCCGACCGGATTCCTCAAATAAACTGTATTTTTGGTTGTTGTGTACATATATAGATTGTTCACATTGACTGACGTCAAAACTGGTTCAAATGTTGATAGGTTGAATATATATACCCATCGTGTTGTGGTTAAATCAACTGTTTGTGTTGACTAAGTAAATGGGCAGTAAGGGTCCAGTCGTAGGGTTTTAACGTTGTTCTACCGTCAGAGAAATTGATGGGGTTTCAAGGTTATAATTTATTTATAACCGAATTAAAGTTATTTAATTATTGTATACGAGTATTTAAATTGGAAATTTAAATTAAATAGACTATATCAAGTTATTAAGAAAATTTAGTAAAATGGTTTACATCAGTTGAGAAGCAGAAATCGAGAATTTTCCACGAATGGGTAAAAAGGCAAATAATTGTTTCCAAACAAATAAAAATGTGACTTAAATTAATTAAGTTAGTTAATTAATTTAAGAAAGGGGAAATGACAATTGGAATTTCAGTTAATAGTTAACTAATGTGTATGGGTGGTAAATCCACCATTTGCAAGTAGAATGGTCAAAGGAAATAAATGTTGGTTAAATATTTATTAAAGTTATCAAATAGTGTTGGATATTAGTTAATCTTCGATTAACTATAGTCTAACGAGATAGTTGAATTGGTTATTGTTAATAACCTGGATTATTATCGAGTAAGCACGTAAACATGATAATAATGCTATTTTGGGTTAAGATTAAAGTTAACTATATTTTGATATAGTAGATGTTAAAGCAAGTTATTCTTTAAATTTCAAATAATTTAAAGTGGTGAATTCAATTTAATTCCAAGTAAGAATTTATTAAAGGGATTTGTAAAATCCAAGTTTCAACAAGATTTAATATATGGAATTCATTTAACCAGTGATCAAATGACGATGAGGTTTAGCCAAAGAGGCGATAAAGGTTTATTATAAAATGTCCAAGTAGATGAAATCAATTTATGTGACGAGGGATTTATATTATAAATCAAAAGATTTTAAGTGGAAGAATATTTGAAGTTAAAGTGATGTTTTAATGGATATTAATTTAGATAAGGGAATTAAGTAAAAGACTTTAAAAGAAGATTTCAAATGTAAGAAACAATTTATGTAACACCCCGCAAATTCTATAACTGTGAAATTAACAAATTAAAGTATAATTAATTTGAAATCAAAGAACTAAGGGAAACGGGATACTCCATTGCGTTCGTCTCGGAAAAATACGCGAAATAGAGTCCGAGTTTTCGAAAAATGGAGTCCGTATGAAGAAGATATGGCCTTCGGAAGTTTAAAATTCAAACAGAATAAAATAACTCAGAAAAATGAAGTTTAAATTAAAAATGGGGCCCAATGGGCCACGGCGGAAAAACACCCGCCTGACGCACCCAGGTCGACTGGGCTGTCGACCTGGTCTAACCAGGTCGACAGGGCTGTCGACAGGGCTGTCGACAGGCATGTCGACCTGGTCCAGGGCCAGGTCGAACCCAGTCTAACCCGGCTGGCCTATTCTCTGTTGGTCGATTTTCTGTGGTCTGCTTTGTCATTAGGGCTAGGTGGCAGGCTCTAATTGGTCTCTCTTGCGAATGAATGGCTACGATCAATCCAAGCAACATCAATGGTCCTAATCAGTTTATAACCTCTATAAAAACAACCCTAGACTAACCCTAATCTATTCATTCAAAAATAAGAACAAAGCCGCCATGTTGCTGAGGAACGACTAGGGGTAGCCACCAAATTGGAGAGAGGATTAGGAGGCAAATTCTAAGGCATAAAGAAACTCAATCAAATCAAACCGCATCTTCAAATCCCTAAATTTGAGAATTCGCCTCACCATTGTAAGTAAAGTATTACTTTGGTATGAACAAATAACTGTGTTGATTTGTATACTTGGTTGTGGTGATAAATAATTCATAATTTGTGCGTTACTATGATATTGTATACGTTTGGATATTCTCGAATTATGTTATTCATTATAAAGAACTACATGCGGTAGTTCTATGCAAGTATACGTTTGGAATATTCGCAAATTATGTAATCCATGTTGAAGCTACATGTATGTAGTTGATTAATTGAAATTCATGCAAGTTTGGGGTTTTGCTACTATGCCATCATGATGTATATTTTTGTGCATAAATCATTTTGTAAGTAATTGGAACAAGTTTGGTTGTTATAGTTCATATGAAACTATGTTGGAATTTTGACACCATAATCTATGTATTAAGTCATGCATTTGTACTAGAAAACCTATTTGCAAACTTATGAATATGACTAAGCTATGATTGATATTTTGCATAATTAAGTCTATATTGTTTACAAGAATCATATGATGACATATGTGGTACATAGCTAGGTTAGATTCAAAATCCCTTTTTGCAAGTTTACATGACTAAAGTAAGAATCATGATTTCATGTTAGAAATATTTATGCCATGGTTATGTGAACAAATTTAACTATACTTATGCCATGCTTATGTTTGACATTATGCCATGCTTATGTTTGACATTATGCCATGCTTATGTTAGAAATATTTATGCCATGCTTATGTTTGACATTATGCCTAAATAAAAATATAGGTTCATGTTGTAGTTATGACTATGTGTCAATAATATTACCCAATTTAGATTCTTATCTCAACTACAAGTTCACATGCTTTGATTCATGTCACCTATGCTTTATGACCAAAGTATATGTCACTACTATGCAAGTACACCAGTTTTTATTTTGTATTTCCAACGTCATATTGCAAGTTCATGCGCTCACATTCCCCTCTTTGTGTATGTAATCACGCTTTAAGCCTCCCCTTTTCGCATGGCTAAGTTGGGCTTTAAAAGGCTAAGCCCAACATATATATTATAAACGGACGTGTTAAACGGGGGAAAATAACGTTGGGTTAAAATTACTAATGAACGAAAATATAAAATAGAAGTGCCCAAATTCAAGTATGGGTTGGGCCCATGATTGGTGTAACCTTTACACCATTAATAATTGGCCGCAAATATTTACATATAAGAAAATAAAGAAGAAAGACAAAATATGTAAATGTAGAACATACGATGTGTTTAACCCGAGGTTGGGTTGAGTTGTGATGTAAACCTGCCCGAAACCGCCCGGCTGTCCGGTAGTCACAACAATACCTATCCAATGTGGGAGGTTAAACATGGAGCCCAATAAGGACCCGAGGTTAGACTGAGTTGTGGCGTAAGACTGCCCGGAACCAACCGGCAACAGGCAGCCACAACAATACCTGTCTAATGTGAGAGGTCAGGGCCTTAATAAGACAATTAAGGCTGAGTCAGGATTGTTAGGATTAAGTGAACTAATGACTTAATCAAAATGGAACATGCTAAACTAAACGGACTGGTGGGGGTTAGGTTAGAAAACACTTAACCAACTTAGCATGTTGGCTAGAGATAGAAAACCTAGTAACGGGGGACCCTTTTCAGCAGTAACCCTAGAAGGTGTATAAGGATACCCTGAAACTAGGCAGGGTGGGGCACGATTACTGGGCTGATTGTAAGAGGTCAAATCGATGGCGGTGGTGTAGCAGTGTAGGTTCTAACGGGGTGCGGGCGTGCACACACTCCGGCGTAGAAAAATAAGGCACTGGACACCAGTAGCATACCTGTGCACTCTAAGGTTGTGTCGGGCCGCCGCCATGGGACTTGATACACCCCATGGTGGGACCAGCATAGGTAACTACAACATCGGGAGCCGTAAGACACATGTAAATATGCGAGTAGGAGCCGATCATTGTAAAATGGATCACTTCACCCTGATTATGGGGTGCCAGTTGGAAACTAGTTTATATAGGTTCAGAGATTAACATTGGGTACGATAGTATATTCGACCCTAGACAACTTAACCAAGTTTATAGTACTTTCCCACTTCTTGTTTATACTTATCATACCCAGTTCTTTATTCATAGACAAAATAGTACTAGACTTACTCAGGCTTTATGTCTGACTCTACTTTTCTTTCGTCTTCTTTTCTTCCGTTTCCCCCCCCCCCCCAGGTCCACAGGGAGGGAACACAGCAGCTTGACCAACCTTAACATCCAGCTTGAAGAAGAGAAATGTATTGCTTGGACTTTTTCGCTTTGAACTATGGCTTTGGACAATCCACTATGGGGCTTTTGCAGTTTATCTATGTTTTATTTATGCTTCTTTAAATAATGTAATCAAGACAGATTATGAAAGTGTTATGTTATGTTTTTGGAAAAGATGTAAGACAATTATGGTGATGTTGTTGTAACACGTATTTGCTTTCATGAAATAAAATTTTGTTGATTTTCCGCTGTTTACAAATATGTGTTCTTATATCTGTCTTGCATATCTATGACTTATACTTATAAACCTCCACCAAAATTAGGGCATTCCCTTTGAGAGTGACCCTAACGGAGGTGGGGTGTTTCACTTGGTATCAGAGCATAGGTTTACCAGATAAGATAAAAAGTTTTGAAAAATTATTTTCAAAAAGGAAATTTAAAGAAGCATTTTTAAAAAAAATACTATTTTATTTTAAAAGGCAAAGTCCACTCCCCAAAGCCATAGGTACTATCTCTTATCCTTCGTTTTGAATCTATCCTTTTTGTTTCAGCATGTCCGAAGATCTTAACTTGCCGGAAGGGGTGCCAATACCTGGTTGGTTTAGACGGTTCTTAGAAGCAAGAGCCACTCAGCCAGGTCCTACCATTCCTCCTCCCCCAGCTGCAGGAAATCATCCAGCTGCAGCGGCACTTTTTCCTCCACCTCCTCCTCGGGGAAACACGTTTGCTAAGATATGTAAAGATTTTAAAGCTATGGGAGGAAAGGATTTCCATGGAACTGAGTCCTTCGTGGCAGCCAGAAATTGGCGGAAAGAAACGGAGGACCTATTCATCATCTTTGAGGTAGAAGATAGACAAAAAGTACAACTGGCAGTGTGGCTATTGAAGGGCGAGGCTTCCTACTGGTGGGAAGTCACTAATGCTGAAAGACCAGTGGGGACATGGGAGGACTTTAGGGCAAGGTTTGAGACTAAATTTCTCTCAGATGCGGAAAGAAGTTTGCAGTTGGAAAAATTCTTATTTCTTAAACAAGGGGACAAGACAGTCAGAGAGTATGTGAATCAGTTCGATGAGCTGGCTAGGTTTGGGCTTGACCTAGTCAACACCCCGCACAAGAAGGCTCTCCGTTTCGTTAAGGGGTTGAATGAGCCATTACACAGTTTGGCCATGACCCATATACCCATGGGAGCCACGTATGAAAGGTTGGTGCAAATGGCATTGCTGAATGAAGAGGATAAGGGCAAGAAGGAGACAAAGGCAGAAAGCTCTCAAGGGAAGAAAGAGGGTTTGCAGCCTAAGAAGACAGACTTTAAGAAGGGTGGGAAAGGCAACAAAGAGAAGAGGAAGTGTAATTTCTATGGCAAAGTGGGGCACTTAGTAAAGGACTGCCGGAAAAAGAAGGCCAAGGAGAATGGTGGGTGCTTTTCTTGCGGTGAGACAGGCCACAGGGCTAAGGACTGCCCAAAGAAACGAGGACAGGGGCAGAGGGCTGGATCCACCCCAGGGGCACAGGTTCATGTGCTGGAAGCGCCACCTCTGCAACAGCGAGGTATAAATACTTCTGTAGAAAGTGTAGTTTATCTTTATGATCACCCCGTTCGCACTTTATTTAATTCTGGCGCATCACACTCCTTTATCTCGTCTGCTTTAGTAGAATCTCTGCACCTAAAAACTAGTATGGTAGAGGACCCCTTAATTGTTTCAAACCCAATTGGGGGCCCAGCTCATTTGTCTATGATCTGTGTGGGATTGAAAATTTCTATTCTAAGCGTAGAATTTCAATGTAGTGCCTTTGTTTTGGGCTTTTCGGGTTATGGTTTGATTTTGGGTATGGATTGGCTATCCAGTAATGGGCCATCCTTGATTGTGAGAAAAGGGTTGTTAGGCTCCTAACCCAGCTCGGTAATACTTTGGAAATTTCTTGTAATCCCTCGTATGCGGTTATGCTTAGTTATCTTGAATCGCTAGATGCCTCTGTTGAAAATTTGCAATCAGTTAGAGTGGTCCGGGAATATCCGGATGTCTTCGAAGAGGTGAAGGGCTTGCCTCCGAAGCAGGAAATAGACTTCCGCATATATCTTGTAGATAATGCAAAGCCCGTTGCGTTGCCCGTTAGACACATGGCTCCACGGGAAAGGAAAGAGCTCAGTAAACAGATTAAAGAGCTTCTAGAAAAGGGGTTCATTAGGAGGAGCATTTCAGAATGGGGCGCTCCAGTGGTGTTCGCTACAAAGGCGGATGGTTCACTCCGTCTGTGTGTTGACTATAGGGAGCTCAACAAGCTAACGAAAAAGAATAGGCACCCTCTCCCTAGAATTGACGATTTATTTGACCAGCTTGTAGGAGCGTCTGTTTTCTCCTAGCTCGATTTAGCAACCGGTTTTCATCAGCTAAGGGTGGCTGAAGATAGCATCGATAAAACGGCGTTCAGAACCCCAGACGGTTTCTTTGAATGGCTTGTCTTGCCTTTCGGCTTGACAAATGCACCTGCTTACTTCGTGGACCTAATGAGTAGGGTATTTAGAGATTTCCTCAACAAATTCGTAGTGGTCTTCGTAGATGATATCCTTATCTTCTCAAAGAGTGAAGAGGAACATGCTCAACACTTAAGGGCAATCATGGAAACTTTGCGAGTCCATCAACTAAAAGCCAAATTCTCCAAATGCCACTTTTGGAGAGAAGAGGTGAGGTTCCTTGGGCACATAGTATCCAAACAAGGGTTAGCAGTGGACCCTGCTAAGGTAGTGGCGGTACAGGATTGGAAGACACCAAGGAATGCAACTGAGGTCCGAAGCTTTCTAGGACTAGCGGGTTTCTATCGAAAGTTCATAAGGGATTTTGCGAAAATCTCAGCTCCGCTCACGAAATTGACTAAGAAGAATCTAGTGTTCAATTGGGATTTGGATTGCGAGTTTGCTTTCCAACGACTGAAAAGGGCTCTTACAACAGCCCCAGTTTTGACGTTGCCAGATGGGAGCAAGATGTTCACTGTTTATACGGATGCATGTGGGACAGGGCTAGGCGCCGTCTTAATGCAAGAAGGAAGGGTAGTAGCTTATGGCGGGAGGCAGTTGAAAGTGCACGAAAAGAACTACCCAACCCACGATCTTGAGTTAGCCGCCATCGTCTTTGCACTCAAGTCTTGGCGACACTATCTCCTAGGTGAGAAGTTCGAACTTTACACTGACCATAAATCGTTGAAATATCTTTTCTCGTAGAAAGATCTTAACTTGAGGCAACAGAGATGGATGGAGTTTCTTGCCTCGTACGATTTCGAAATCTCCTACACTCCGGGCAAAGGCAACGTAGTGGCAGACGCGTTGAGCCGAAAGAAATTGACCCTAAGCCCGTTGTTTGTTGAAAGACAAAGCCTAGACTTTATAGCCAGCTTCGACTTTAGGCCCTCCTCCGATTTCGTACCAGGCTTGCTAGCATCTCTCGAAGTGCGCCCAACTTTAGTGGATTCAGTAGGGACAGCGCAACGCGAAGACCCTCAACTTGTGGAAACAATTGATAGGCTAATTAGGGGTGAGACTTCAAGTCACCTCAACAGATACTCCATCGACGATAAGGGTTTGCTAAGGCGAGACGGAAGACTATGCGTCCCACAGACAAAAGATTTAATAAAGAAGGTTCTCGAGGAAGCACATCACTCCAAGATGACGATACACCCAGGCGGAGATAAAATGTACAAAGACATAAAAAGGACTTTCTTCTGGAACGGCATGAAAAAGGACGTGGCAGAGTTCGTTTCTAAGTGTATGGTGTGCCAACAGGTTAAAGCGGAACAGAAAAAGCCTGGCGGACTACTACATCCTCTAGAGGTTCCGCAGTGGAAGTAGGATAGCATCTCAATGGACTTCATCGATGGGCTGCCTAGGTCTAGGAGAGGCAACACTAGCATTTGGGTAATAGTGGATAGGCTTACTAAAAGCGCCCACTTTTTACCTGTCAAAAGTAAAAGAACTGCCTCATCCCTAGCATCGCTTTACCTCAAGGAAATCGTTCGACTCCATGGAATACCATCTAGCATTGTTAGTAACAGAGACCCCATCTTCACCAGTGAGTTTTGGAGGAGTCTGCAAGAAGCGGTAGGAACGCAGTTATGCTTGAGCACAGCCTATCATCCCCAAACCGACGGCCAAACAGAAAGAGTGAACAGAGTTTTGGAAGACCTTTTAAGACTATGCGTCCTTGACTTCGGAGGGACATGGGAAGACCACCTTCCTTTGGTGGAATTTGCCTACAACAACAGCTATCAAGCAACCATCGGAATGGCGCCCTTCGAAGCTTTATATGGAAGACCGTGCCGATCGCCCACTTGTTGGTGGGAGTCTACGGATAAGCTCATACTTGGACCAGATATGATCCGAGAGACTTCATAGAAAGTAGACTTAATACGAAGAAGGATGAAGACGGCCCAAGACAGACAAAAGTCCTATGCTGACGAGAGAAGGACCGACCTTGAATTTGAGGTTGGGGACAGAGTTTTTCTCAAGGTATCACCGCTAAGGAACGTTGTTCGTTTTGGAACCACAGGAAAACTAGCACCAAGGTTCGTGGGGCCATTCCCTATCATCGAGAAAATTAAGAAAATGGCCTATAGATTAGAGCTACCCGAGAAATTGGCCGGAGTCCACAACATTTTTCACGTTTCACATCTCCGAAAATGTCTGCATGAGTCTGCTGAAGTGGTAGAGCCAAATATACTCGAAGAGGCCGAAGTGGAACGCGAAGCAACCATAAGGAAAGTTCCAACCCGCATCTTAGGAACGGAAGTGAAGAAGCTACGCAACCGCGAAGTCAAACTCGTCAAAGTTCAGTGGAGCGACGCCGAGGGAGACGCGACTTGGGAAACTGAAGCTAGAATACGCACTGCCTACCCTTTTCTGTTCGAGGGTACATCCTTGATCTTTCTTTTTCCTTAAGTTGCGCTTTTATCTATCTTTTTAGGTATATTTCCTCGACCTTATCTTTTAGGTAGAAACCCTTTGGATGGAAACATGTAATTGAAACATGTTATGGATGATGATTGCAAGTGGTTGCAAGTGATTGCTAGTGGTTGCTCGTGGTTGCATATACACACACAATCTAGGTTTTAGATCGGCTCAGTCACTTCATATTGCATATGCATATATGTTTGCATTCGTATATGGTTGAACATTAATATGTTGTCATATGGATGTTGCATTTGTATTGAATGATTGTGCACTCATGTAAAATCAAGAATAGGAAAATTTGCATACATAATGGATTCATGGCACTTACATAATTCGCATTAAGGAGGTCAATTGAATCAGTAGACCGCCTGATTTTGCATTAGATAAGTACATGTACACACACACTTCGCATATGTTCATGAAGCATTAGAAGTCTTTTAAGGACAATGGATGCTCGTGTTTGATGAATGAGTAGATGGATGATTGGATGTTAAGATATACATTCCTCCTAACTTGAAGATTTCGGGGACGAAATCCTTTTAAGTGGGGGAGAATGTAACACCCCGCAAATTCTATAACTGTGAAATTAATAAATTAAAGTATAATTAATTTGAAATCAAAGAACTAAGGGAAACGGGATACTCCATTGCGTTCGTCTCGGAAAAATACGCGAAATAGAGTCCGAGTTTTCGAAAAACGGAGTCCGTATGAAGAAAATATGGCCTTCGGAAGTTTAAAATTCAAACAGAATAAAATAACTCAGAAAAATCAAGTTTAAATTAAAAATGGGGCCCAATGGGCCACGGCGGAAAAACACCCGCCTGACGCACCCAGGTCGACTGGGCTGTCGACCTGGTCTAACCAGGTCGACAGGGCTGTCGACAGGGCTGTCGACAGGCATGTCGACCTGGTCCAGGGCCAGGTCGAACCCAGTCTAACCCGGCTGGCCTATTCTCTGTTGGTCGATTTTCTGTGGTCTGCTTTGTCATTAGGGCTAGGTGGCAGGCTCTAATTGGTCTCTCTTGCGAATGAATGGCTACGATCAATCCAAGCAACATCAATGGTCCTAATCAGTTTATAACCTCTATAAAAACAACCCTAGACTAACCCTAATCTATTCATTCAAAAATAAGAACAAAGCCGCCATGTTGCTGAGGAACGACTAGGGGTAGCCACCAAATTGGAGAGAGGATTAGGAGGCAAATTCTAAGGCATAAAGCAACTCAATCAAATCAAACCGCATCTTCAAATCCATAAATTTGAGAATTCGCCTCACCATTGTAAGTAGAGTATTACTTTGGTATGAACAAATAACTGTGTTGATTTGTATACTTGGTTGTGGTGATAAATAATTCATAATTTGTGCGTTACTATGATATTGTATACGTTTGGATATTCTCGAATTATGTTATTCATTATAAAGAACTACATGCGGTAGTTCTATGCAAGTATACATTTGGAATATTCGCAAATTATGTAATCCATGTTGAAGCTACATGTATGTAGTTGATTAATTGAAATTCATGCAAGTTTGGGGTTTTGCTACTATGCCATCATGATGTATATTTTTGTGCATAAATCATTTTGTAAGTAATTGGAACAAGTTTGGTTGTTATAGTTCATATGAAACTATGTTGGAATTTTGACACCATAATCTATGTATTAAGTCATGCATTTGTACTAGAAAACCTATTTGCAAACTTATGAATATGACTAAGCTATGATTGATATTTTGCATAATTAAGTCTATATTGTTTACAAGAATCATATGATGACATATGTGGTACATAGCTAGGTTAGATTCAAAATCCCTTTTTGCAAGTTTACATGACTAAAGTAAGAATCATGATTTCATGTTAGAAATATTTATGCCATGGTTATGTGAACAAATTTAACTATACTTATGCCATGCTTATGTTTGACATTATGCCATGCTTATGTTTGACATTATGCCATGCTTATGTTAGAAATATTTATGCCATGCTTATGTTTGACATTATGCCTAAATAAAAATATAGGTTCATGTTGCAGTTATGACTATGTGTCAATAATGATACCCAATTTAGATTCTTATCTCAACTACAAGTTCACATGCTTTGATTTATGTCACCTATGCTTTATGACCAAAGTATATGTCACTACTATGCAAGTACACCAGTTTTTATTTTGTATTTCCAACGTCATATTGCAAGTTCATGCGCTCACATTCCCCTCTTTGTGTATGTAATCACGCTTTAAGCCTCCCCTTTTCGCATGGCTAAGTTGGGCTTTAAAAGGCTAAGCCCAACATATATATAATAAACGGACGTGTTAAACGGGGGAAAATAACGTTGGGTTAAAATTACTAATGAATGAAAATATAAAATAGAAGGGCCCAAATTCAAGTATGGGTTGGGCCCATGATTGGTGTAACCTTTACACCATTAATAATTGGCCGCAAATATTTACATATAAGAAAATAAAGAAGAAAGACAAAATATGTAAATGTAGAACATACGATGTGTTTAACCCGAGGTTGGATTGAGTTGTGATGTAAACCTGCCCGGAACCGCCCGGCTGTCCGGTAGTCACAACAATACCTATCCAATGTGGGAGGTTAAACATGGAGCCCAATAAGGACCCGAGGTTAGACTGAGTTGTGGCGTAAGACTGCCCGGAACCAACCGGCAACAGGCAGCCACAACAATACCTGTCTAATGTGAGAGGTCAGGGCCTTAATAAGACAATTAAGGCTGAGTCAGGATTGTTAGGATTAAGTGAACTAAAGACTTAATCAAAATGGAACATGCTAAACTAAACAGACTGGTGGGGGTTAGGTTAGAAAACACTTAACCAACTTAGCATGTTGGCTAGAGATAGAAAACCTAGTAACGGGGGACCCTTTTCAGCAGTAACCCTAGAAGGTGTATCAGGATACCCTGAAACTAGGCAGGGTGGGGCACGATTACTGGGCTGATTGTAAGAGGTCAAATCGACGGCGGTGGTGTAGCAGTGTAGGTTCTAACGGGGTGCGGGCGTGCACACACTCCGGCGCAGAAAAATAAGGCACTGGACACCAGTAGCATACCTGTGCACTCTAAGGTTGTGTCGGGCCGCCGCCATGGGACTTGATACACCCCATGGTGGGACCAGCATAGGTAACTACAACATCGGGAGCCGTAAGACACATGTAAATATGCGAGTAGGAGCCGATCATTGTAAAATGGATCACTTCACCCTGATTATGGGGTGCCAGTTGGAAACTAGTTTATATGGGTTCAGAGATTAACATGGGGTACGATAGTATATTCGACCCTAGACAACTTAACCAAGTTTATAGTACTTTCCCACTTCTTGTTTATACTTATCATACCCAGTTCTTTATTTATAGACAAAATAGTACTAGACTTACTTAGGCTTTATGTCTGACTCTACTTTTCTTTCGTCTTCTTTTCTTCCGTTCCCCCCCCCCCCCCCAGGTCCACAGGGAGGGAACACAGCAGCTTGACCAACCTTAACATCCAGCTTGAAGAAGAGAAATGTATTGCTTGGACTTTTTCGCTTTGAACTATGGCTTTTGACAATCCACTATGGGGCTTTTGCAGTTTATCTATGTTTTATTTATGCTTCTTTAAATAATGTAATCAAGACAGATTATGAAAGTGTTATGTTATGTTTTTGGAAAAGATGTAAGACAATTATGGTGATGTTGTTGTAACACGTATTTGCTTTCATGAAATAAAAGTTTGTTGATTTTCCGCTGTTTACAAATATGTGTTCTTATATCTGTCTTGTATATCTGTGACTTATACTTATAAACCTCCACCAAAATTAGGGCATTCCCTTTGAGAGTGACCCTAACGGAGGTGGGGTGTTTCGATTTATGGGATCGATTTGAAATCGATAAGGTAAATAAGATTTGGGAAAATGGTTAAGTGATAGACTGATGTTATTCCGAGATAAGAACGGGTTGACCAAGGTCTGAGAGGTAACTAAAATACCCCAACTCGGTTGGCCTCGCTATTATCGAGGAACAGTATTAGTTTGAAGTAAGTGAAGTTGTTGAAATTGTTTTACCCTATACGAGGTACATCGAACTCTAATGCAAGATTTTGGGAATTAAATAATATTGCAATGATGGTTCCAAAGGAAATAAGAATAAGTGCTTTAAAATTTATTTTAAACATTTGTTATTTAATTAGAGTTGATCGAATATAGTTAGAGTTAGTCAAACAAAGTTATCTAGGAAAAAGTTCCATCGTGTACGACTGCTAGCGTAATTCGCAGGGCTGCAGATAGCCTACGGCGGTCGGATGTTTCCTGAGGGAATCAGGCGTAACCATTGTGATCGCTGCGATCTAGAGTCGAGCGAATGGAGTTAAGTCGAGTATTAGTTAATAGGCGTAATCAAGTCAAGTTTGTCGAGTTAAATAAGTCGAGTCAGTCAAGTTAGAGTTAATCAACCAAAGTAAATTTGTTAAAGTTAGTCAAAAGGGAATTTGGTTAAATATATTTTAAAGAGGTCGAGTTGTGCCAAGTACTGAATCAGAAAACTTGTTGTGTTCACACTATTGTTATTTGATAGTTAAAACACCGACTATCAAACCAGACTAATACGATTGTTGGTTCGGAAAGTCCGGGATTGAATTATATTCGAAAACCATTCCGACCATCAAATACGTGAAGACGTCGATTGGAGACGGAGCAAGTGAAGACCGTGGATCTTCATAAGCGGAAGGACTACTTGTCGAATTTCTCAGGCCTGCAGCCACAGTTATTTTGATTTGTGATTCTGTCGTGGTTGAAATCCACGGGTTGCAAGGACTTCTCGCTACTGATCCAGGGGGTGATTCCTATATGAGATGCAGTGGGAGAGTACCTTCGGTTCATCCTGTTCCTGGGTGACTTGTATGGACGGATGTCTGACAGAGTATTTCCAAAGGGATCATGTACGTTGATTTCTTCAAACGTACCATAGTTGGTGGCGGAGAAACGGTTTTCTCTAGCCAAATAACTAGAGTATTTTTGTGGACGTCAATTAGTGATATCTGGTGGATCTGACAATGTGGCATTCAAAGTGAATGATGACCAGATGTTATAGAAATAAAGTTCTAGCCTCAAGCCTCATCAACCGGGAAATGACAAAAATCGGGCAGGCAGCATGGCTATGTGGGTCGCTCCCATTAGGATGTATGATCACCTATCTAGAGAAATTCCTATTACTTCTTTATCTATTCGATGCTGACCCTATTTGGGTGGCGGTTGCTGATCCCAACCGTCGGTGATATACATTCGATACACTCAAGCGAAATGAGTGGTCGGTCATGTGTGGGCCGGGTTGCAAGACGTTCTTGTTGAACCCAGTGTATTCGCCTCTAGAGATACACGTGCGGAAGGTGGACCCATACCTTGTCAAGTTGGAATCCAATATCCAATAAGCGCCCACGGTTTTTCGATTGTATACTATATATATGTGGAGCGTGAGATGCAAGCATTTCTCTAGATTATTATTTACTTGTATTTAGACATTATGATAATATCAGAGAAAGATTTTGATTTCAAAAATGTTTTGGGTTATAGTAAGGTAAAAACCATCCGTGTTTATGTGTGGATTGGTCTTACTATTACCTTTTGATTTCGAAAGGATTTTGCAAAGTTAAACAAGTTGTGTGTTATGTGAATTTATCACTGATAGTATTCCAGACTGACTCGGTGTATTTTGTTTTAAATCAAATGTGCTCGGGTCAGACCGAGTATGTTCCAGGTTAGGTTTCGCTTGGAGTTTCAGGAGCTGGAAGCAGGCGGCTTCACCGCTAGTTATTCAAAGTTATTATTCCGCTGTGACTAATGTATGTGTACTCTGATGATTGGTATGTTTTATATAGTTCTTTGTATAAAGAGATTTGATATTATACTTTATTCGTTCCGCTGTGAGATTCTGATGTGTTCCTCTTCTTTCTTCTATTCTAATACTTCTTTCTTTCTTTCCTCACCCTCTAGATTCTTTCTCATGACAATCTGGGGGTTCGATACTTGGGTTTTTGGCAAGTGATACGGGTTTATGTATTGTTGTCGAGAACCCGATTGTCGTTTTTTTTCCCCGGGTCGTTACAGATATGAAATGGTTTTTAAATTATAATTATGTGAGAGTTATTTGAAAAGACCAAGTTCAATCTCATTTCAAATAATTATATGACGATTTAAAGTCTAAGACATTGAAGACGGTGATTGAAGACCGGCGATCTTCACATCGAATAGATGACTACTGATGTCATGGACTGATTTGCACCCAGAAAAGGGTTATAATTGTAGTTGTCCAGACGTACTTGTTGATTATTCGGATAAACAAGCACCTCTCTTCCGTATTGGACATACGGGACGAGGAATAAGGTGTCTCCGGTTTCGTGCAGACCCAGAACGGACTTGTAAATAGATGTGTGTCTGACATTGGATTTCATTCCATGTAAATTAAATTGATTTCTATTTAATATATATCTGTGGTGACGGAGAATTTGTTCTCTTGCTTAACACCCTTCTCTGAGACGCACGAGCTCAGAGGTTATATATTGGTAGTTATTGATCGCATGGCGTGGATTGTCAATGTGGCATTCCAAGATGCAAATGATCAAAGATTTTGTTGAAAAGCAGGGCCTTGTGGTTGATGATCAAAGCACGGCCTATTTAGGCATATCTTTGTGTATAGCGTTACTTCGCGAGCCTCACACCCCGGTATGAGTCAAAAATGGGACAAGGGAACGCAGGGAGTGCACACGTTTCTTTCTAGTTAGAAGTGGTGCCAGCGTTTCCAAGCCCTGACATTTTTACTTATGTGGATGATGCATTTCGAGGCCTCGGATTTATTGGTCGATTGTGACCATTTTATAAGTTCAATAGGACCGGGAGGCGTGTGTTCAGGGATAACTAATCCACTAACGTATTTGTGGACCGGCCCTGTAGGATCCAAGGGTTGCTCGTAGGTGTGATCCTGAGACATTTCTAGAGTGTTTCGAATCGGTAAGGAGATCGTCCCTAGCCTTGACTCATGATGGAAATCCAACTTTCAATATGACACCATGCGGTTTTGATTGTAGAACTAGTATGGCGACATAGTAGGATGAGGTACTATGCCGTCTATGATTAATACATTATGGTTGAAATTGTTTTTGAAACATATATACACTAATAATAATATCAAATCCATTTTTATCGTATCAAGCATTTTTGATCATTATAAGGTAAAACTCTATCCTCCGGTTTGCGTTGCATTGTGTGATGGGACATGAGTCTTATAATGGTTTCATTTTTCTAAAAAGCATTGCATTGTTTAACGATTTACTTTATTTCATGCATTGGCAATCCAATTGAGTAAACCCGTTCCGCGTTAGTGGCGTGGCCTTGTGATTAGCCTTAGTATTAGATAAGTTAAGTAAAGATTTCTCATACCAGTCCCATGACGGACCCGTACTTTGTTTCACTTTGCAAACTTGGGTGCCCTCTTTTCCACACGGGCAGTCGAGTAGCTTATTTTGCAGATATATTGAGCAGGATTCTGGATCGAAGCTTGAAGCTGTGTCCAGATTATTGTTGGTCTTTCGCTGTGTTAGATTCTGAGTTCCGCTGCATTGTATGAAGTCTATTGTAAATTATCTTCCGCTGTAATTATATTTCGATGTACTCTGATATATTCTGTACTCTGATGTAACATTACTAGGATGTTTGTAAAAGTATGCTGTTATTTGTTCTGATGTGTTGTATTCCCAGAGTTAGCGCATTCGGGTTTTTGAACGGTCTTGGTCGATTTTGCGATCGATTAGGTCCGGGCGAAATCCGAGTCGTTACAGTTGGTATCAGAGCTCTGGTTAGATCAAATCTTTGGGGTACAACTTGTTAGAACTGAACAAAAGACTCATCAGAGAGTGGAGTAGTAATATCCAATAAGAATACTCATTAGAGATAGGATTAGTAGTATCCTAGAATGAGAAAAACTCGTTAGAGATGGGGTTAGAAATGCCCCAGAATTAGTTGAGAATGACAAGTTTATAATTAACTTATTTGTGATTATATATATATATATAATTCGATCTTAGAAAATATGATTTTTGAACATATTAAAGTTATATATATTTGAAAAGTTAATCAACTAATAAAATTATTGAAAACAATAATAGAAATAAAAATTTAGTTGGTTAATTAAACAACTTTCAACTCTGTTCCTTTTCGAGGACGAAAAGATTTTTAGTGGGGGAGATTGTAACAACCCATAATTTTGGAACCAATTTAAAAAATTTATTTTAGAAATTATAAGGGAATTTTAACATTTAAAAAAATTATTTTAAATAATAATGACGAAAAATTTATTTAGATCGAAGTTAGAACGAAAATTTTTATTTTAATTATAAAAGGAGTTAGAAATAGCGGGACAATTTGAAAATTTGAATTCGAACTTTGACTGAATGTACATGATGCAAATTAATTCGGATTTTAGTGAAACCAAAAATATTAGAATCTATTTAAAATTATCTTTCCAACGAATCTGAAAAATTGAAATTTCATAGCAGAAATAAAAAGTTATGTCCAGTTTAATATTTAGAATAGTCGCTATGGAATTTATATATATATTTTAATATTAAAAATAGCCATTTTGCAAACGACCTCCGTTTTCGACGAAACCTCTTTTTTTTGAACCGGAATGTCAAATTATTTCTAGGTTTCAATTTTCATAATTTTTGGAATCAATATGTGAGCGTGGCAAAAGAAAATGTGTTTTGTCAATTTCAGTCAAATTAGATCGATCAGAAAATGGCCATTTTTCAAAATGTCTCCAAATTCGATGAAATTAATTTTGTTAGGACCGTATCGTCAAAACATAACTAGAAATAATTTTTCTGTAATTTTTAGAGTCAGTGTGTGGCCCTAGTAAATTAAAATGTACGACCAAATTAAATAATTAAATGTTTTATATTTTAATTTAAAGAAAAACATATCGTAACAGCCGAATTGGGTTACAAAACATATTCCATTGTGTCCGGAACGGGGGTATTTAGCTAGGGGTGATAGTCGTTGGGTTTCGTTTGGAGTACGTATGGATAAACATGTAATTTTGGATTTAAAACGAATTAAATAATTAAATAATATAAAATGTACTGTATAAATACGGTTGGAAATACGAAACCCTAACCCTTATTTTGAACTGCCTCTAGTCCTTATTTTCCAAGGCCAAAAATGCATGAAACCATTTTGTTAATTTCTCCAAACATATCATGAATTAATTTATGATTCTAAAAAAAAATCAAAGAGTTTCTTCAGCCATTCCATTCTATACCGCTATGATCGAAAATCATGCATTGGGGTCCTCATTTTCTGCGCTCAAAGGCGCTGCAGTAGGGCTCGAATACCGAAGCGTGGAGGAGTGCGAGCCGTATGGGGTTTTGGCCGTGGGTGGAGTGCGTCGAGGCCGTCAGAGGAGGAGGTTCTGATGAGAGTTCGGCGCTACCAATTGTTGAGCGACGATGGAAGAATTTTGGGAGCATGGGTTTTGTTATACGCATCGAAGAGGAAGAAGACGACTTAGAATGGGATCAAAGGGTTCAGATTAATTAGTTTATTAATTATATAATTTTGTAATTAAAAGTTTGTAACACAATATCTTCATCATACCAACTCAGAATTCGATGATTTCAAAACCGTTGGAACCACAAAATTGAGATCTACAACATGGGACTGACCAGAATCAAAATAGAGCAAGTCAGAATTTCAAGCACTGTGAGAATTCTATTTATTTATTTATTTTAATTAAAAATAATTAATTATGATTGTGATTTTCTTCCGATCCGCTGTTAAATTCAAATTGATTGTCATACGTGATTTGATCTGGAATTGTCATTGTTATACAGATCTATTGATTGTTGTATTGAAAATAAAATATCATATTTGTTATAATAAAATTGTTGATGATGTTTGTGTTGAATAAAAATATTGAAACAAGAATACAAATCTTTGTTGAAAAAGAATAATCGGATTAAAATAGTCACTCTAGTTAAAGTGCAATTGTTGAATCAAATAAGTCATTTTTGTTATTATTAAATAGTTGTACACAAATGTACCATTTTTGTTATAATAAACTAGTTGTGAACAAGTATGTCATTTTTGCTGAAAACAAGTATATCATTTTGTTGTGATAAAAGGATTGAAAACAAAAATATCAATTTTTGTTGTAACCAAATAGTGGAGCAAAATTATCAGTTTTTGTTGAAACCTAAAAGTTAAACAAAAATATTTATTTTTGTCAATATAGTTAGTGAAAACAAAAATATTCATTTTTGTCAATATAATCAGTGAAAACAAAAATATTCATTTTTGTCAGTATAGTTAGTGAAAACAAAAATATTCATTTTTGTTAGTATAGTTAGTGAAAACATATATATTCATTTTTGTCAATATAGTTGTTAAAACAAAAATATGCATTTTTGTCAATATAGTTGTTGAAATAAAAATAAACATTTTTGTCAAACATGTTAGTTGAAATTAAAATAAACATTTTTGTCAAGCACATTAGTCAAAATAAAATATCACTTTGGTTATTTGATTGAATTCGAATTATCAATCAAAATAAAATATCACTTTTGTTATTTGATTAAAATATAATTATCAACCAAAATGAAATATACACTTTTGTTATTTGATTGAGTTAGAAATTTTCAATCAAGATGAAATATCAAATTTTGCCATTTTGTTGAATTAGAATATTCAACAAAAATGAAACATAAATTTCTATCATTTTATGGAATTATTATAAAAATAGAAAGTATCATGTTTAAATGTTACATTGAAATAAAAATAACATTTTCTGTTAGAAATTTTACACTAGAATTAACAATATAAAATTGTCCTTTTTGTTGAAATTAGAATTGACAAAACAAATTTGTCGCTTTTGTCAAATTATAAAAGTTGAAACCAATTTGCCACTTTTTTCAAAATGTAACTGTTGAAACAAAATTGGCATTTTTGTCAAAATATAATGGTTAGAACAACAATTACATTTTTGTTAATTAGAATTGAGTTAGAACAAAAATTTGCATTTTTGTCAAATAGATTTGTGTTAAAACAATAATATCGTTTTTGTTAAATAGAAATTGTAAACAAATAAAATTATCATTTTTATTTGTTAGGCTGAATAGAAAAATGTAAACATAACAAACACATCACTTTTATTTGTTTTGTTGAATTAGAATTGTCGACAAAACAAATAGATCACTTTTATTTGTTTTGTTGAATTAGAATTGTTGATAAAACAAACACATCACTATTATTTGTTTTATTGAATTAGAATTGTCGACAAAACAAACACATCACTTTTATTTGTTTTGTTGAATTAGAATTGTCGACAAAACAAGCACATCGCTTTTATTTGTTTCGTTGAATTAGAATTGCGGACAAAACAAACATATCACTTTTATTTATTTTGTTGAATTAGAAATGTCGACAAAACAAAGTTATCATTTTTATTGTTTGGTTGAAATAGATTTGTCGTTAAAACAAAGTCATCATCTTTATTGTTTGTTGAAATATTTTAGTTGAATCAAAACATACATTTTTGTCAAAATATTCATTTTTGTCAAAATAGATTAGTTGAATCAAAATATATATTTTTGTCAAAACAGATTAGTTGAATCAAAATACACATTTTTGTCATAATGAACATTTTTGGCCAAGTAGATTAGTTGAACCAAAATATTCATTTTTGTCAAAATATAATAGTTGAAACAAAAAAAATTACATTTTTGTTAATTAGATTTGAAATAAAACAAAAACCATATTTTTGTTAAATAAAAGAGTCAAAAGACAAATAATATTTTTGTTAAATCGGTTTGTGTCAAAACAAAAGTGCATTTTTGTTAAATAGATTTGAGGTAAAACACAAATAACATTTTTGTTAAATAGGTTTGTGTCAAAACACAAATAGCATTTTTCGTAAATAGATATGTATTACAACAAAAATATTCATTTTGTTAAATTAGAATTGTTAACAACATGAAATATCATTAATATTCATTTTGTTAAAGTAGAATTGTTAACAGTATGAAATTGTAACTTGTAATCATTTTGTTGAAATAGAATTATCAACAAAAATGAAAAATATCATTTTAGTCATTTTGTTGAAATAGAATTGTCAATAAATTGAATGAATCACTTTTTAATCATTTTGTTGAACTTGAATTGTCAACAAAATGAATGAATCACTTTTTAATCATTTTGTTGAACTTGAATTGCAATGACCCACATTTGTAGAGGTATTATAAGTAATTTATTTAATTATATAAATAGTGATATAGTGAATTAAATGGTGGTTTAATTAAATAATGGTGAATATTTAATTAAAATAATAAATTAAATAATATATTTAATTCTGAAATAATCAGAATTGGCTGAAATGGCGATATGGTGTGAACTGGATCATCTGTGATATTTAATTCAGTTTAGAATTTAATTAGAATAACGAATATATTATTTGAACGACAGTTTGAACGTATAATTTTATTATAATTAAAATCGAGCTTGAAATGGCACGGCAGTTCGTTATTTGGCGATGTGAACTTCAACTGGATGTACAAGGTTCATTTTAAGTCGGATTTCTGTGAAACAAGAAACGTTAGGAGCTGGTGGAGTATATCTTTCTAGTGGAAGAGAAAAATCGGGATTTCGTCGTGTAGATTTTGATTTACGTCCAAATCAAATTTTAGAAAAGTCGATGTGGAATTCCTTTTTAATTTATAAAGGAATTATATATATTTTAAAAAGGATTTTCAATATAAATCGAATATCGGGTTGACCCAGATTCGGGTATTCTGAGCCGTATGGTATTCCACTATGAATATAGACGATAATATAAATTTATTTGTATTTAATTTAGTTAGATTTAAATATATTTATATATTTAAATGGGTCATTCAAAGCTTTAAAAATAGCCACTTTTGCAAACGGAGTCGGAATTCGACGAAACTAATTTTGTTGGATCCGCAATGTCAAATAGTTGTTAGATTTCCAGTTTCGTGATTTTTAGAGTCACTGTGTGGCCGTACGGATTTTTAGAGTGAAAAATAGTTAGTATTTCGATGGTTAAAAATACACTGTGTGAGCAAACAAAGTCGGAATTCGACGGAACCAGTTTCGTTGGTACCGTAATGTCGAACGGTAGCTGCATGTCCAGTTTCGTGATTTTTGGGTATCGTGTGTGATCACACGAATTTTTAGAAAGAAAAGACAAAAATAAAAAAAAGTAAAACAAAACGTGTGGACATAAAGGAGCCACATTCTTCATTATCAGCCACCCCCTTCCACTATATATTACCCTAACATTCCTAAGACCTAAGGCATTTTCCGCCGTTCTATTTTTTTCTTCCTACAGTAAAAGTTGAGAGGAAAAATATCAATGGAAATTCAAATCGAAGCTTATAAAATCATAAAATATATACGTATATATATGGATTGCTGGTGGTGTTCTCTTCAATGTGGTATGGGTTTCGACGGGTTCAATACTGTTCCCGCTCATTGGAAATTTTGGGCACGAGCTAGGGCTCGGCAGGGTACGAACTACATGAGGTTTCAGCTTGAATTGATATGGGATTTGAATTCGGCATTGGATTTAGCATCTACCTTGAATTTTTGGGATTTAAACAAAAAAATAAATGTCGATGGGTTTAGACTGGTGCGTCCGTTCACCTAGAACCGTGAGGGTGAGGAGAGAATTCGAGTTTAATCCTTTTAGGATGGAGATGAAGAGGAAATCATGGCAAAAATTGTGGTATTCTTGGTTGGATTTATAGTGGAAGAAGGAAGGGGAATTGTCGATGAAGAGGATGGGAAATGGAAGCGGTTTAACGTGAGTATTCTCCTGGAGCGAAGCAAAGTGGAAGAAGGAGTAAGTGGGTTAAGTAGGAGTGGGCCAACGGTTTTGTTGGTGAGCCCAGGTTGTTTAGGAAATGTAATTAAAGTCTTAGATGGGATGAAATAAAGGGGTGAGGCCCAATGTAATTTATTTAAATTTTATTTAAATTTAAATAATATATGTTAACTTCGTAATGTTATAACTTCATCATATGATACCGGTTTTCAGCGAAACAAGTTGCGTTGGGATCGTATAGACGGTGGCTACACCATGGAGCTGATTGGGAGTGAATCCGATCTCGTTACAATTTATGGCAAAATAAATTGTCTGTCTGAATCAAGCGATGGTTATCGTTATTAACGATGATCGTCCAATGTGAGTAAATCTCACTAACTCTGAACAGTTTATAATTTCATACTGTATTTTTAGAACTGTTAGAAATTGTCTGTTTGACTGTGTGTTGACTGATTGATTGAACTGCTAGTCAGTCAGTGGAAATTATATATATATCTAAATATATATCTATATAAACCGTTAAATATTTAGAAATTGATTCTGCTATCAGAATATTTCATATCGAACTGAAAGTGAGGTCGATTTTATTGTGTAACATCTGTGGATGCAGGGAAACAGGTTGGAGGGACCCAACAGGGTTCCTCAACATATAAATACTGTTTTGTTTTATATATTTTGTTATACGATGTGATATGAAATCTGTTGATGATTATACATGTGTGAATGATACTGATCATTGTTGTATGGCATGTTAAATACCATAACATATCGGAATGTCGATAAGGGGATTTTCAAAGTGATATTTGAAAATAAATTATTTATAAAATCAAAGGTTTTTATAAAAGGAAATTATTTATAAAATCAAAGAAGATTTTATAAACAGGAATATTTATAAATAGGGAATATTTATAAAAAGGGTATTTATAAGTGGAATACTTATAAAGTGAATTATTTATTTAAGATAAATAATAAGAAATTAAATGGATTATTTATTTGATAAATAAATTAGATATTATAAAGGATTATTTAATTTGGAAGATAAACAAGATTAAATCAAAGGAGAATTTAATTAGAAAATAAATAGGATTAAAATGGGATATTTATTTAGAAAATAAATAGAAGTATAAGAGAATTATTTATTTAGAAAATGAATAGACCAATATAGGAAGAGAAATATTTGTAAACCATTTACAAATAGAATAGAATTAAAAAGGAAATATTTGTAGAACATTTACAAATAGATTTAATGGGATTTTTTATTTATTTAGGGAATAAATAAAAGTAAAAGGATTTATTTATTTAGGAAATAAATAAAAGAAAAAGGGGGTTATTTATTTAGGAAATAAATAGAGGAGATAAAGGAGATATTTATTTGCTTAAAATAAATAGAGTATAAAGGAGATATTTGTTTGTTTAAAATAAATAGAGTATGAAGGAGATATTTACTTGTTAGAAAAAAAAGAGTTAAAAGAATTAATCAGTTAGAGTTAAATCGAACTAGAGTTATTTAAATAGAGTTATCGAATATTAGTTTATTCGAATAGAGTTAAAGGAAAGGAGTTATCGATTTTTAGTTTAATCGAAGTGAGTAATCGAATATAGTTTATTCGAAAGGAATTATCGAATTTGGTTATTTGAAGGAGTTATCGATTATTAGTTAATTGAAGGAGTTATCGAATATTGGTTTATTCGAAAGGAGTTAAGTGAAACGAGTAAATCGATTAGAGTTAGATCGAATGGAGCTATCCAATAGCGTTAGTCCAATAGCGTTAGTCCAATAGAGTTAATTGATAAGGGTTAATCGAATAGATTAAATTGAATAGAGTTATCAAATATACATTATTCGAAGGAAAGAATTATCGAATAGAGATGATTCAAATGTGAGTTACATAAGGAAGTGTAAAAGAGTTAAAAGATGAACTTACCCTATTTCGTGATTTGAAATGTTGTTCAGTTAAGGTCTGAAAGGTAGTTATTCCCCAACTTGATTGACTTCGTTTTAAATTTAGAAATGGTTAAGGTTCGAGAGTGAAGGTGATTAAGTGAATTTAGTAAATAAGTATAGTAGTTTGAGTTGGCGTCGTGATGTTGATTTAAACATCTGTTTAAATCCAAGTATAGAAGATTTGGAAATGTTTTCCAAATAGAATCAGAAACGTAATCAAATATTGAAACAAGGAAAATATGAATATATGTATATATAGATATATATTTGATTGATGATCGATTGATAGAATTTCCATCTGGAAATAATAACGTTGTTTGCACATCTGTTTTTCTTTGATAGTTAACTCACCGACTATCGAAGTTTTTGACCATTTTAACATTGTTAATATGGAGAGACTGATTGGATTATTATCCAAAGAACCACTCTGTATTGGCATAAGCGTTGCGAATCATATATGCCAAAGATAATTGAAGACGGAGTAAAGTGCAAGGGCTATTGTATAAGTCTTAGATAACAGTGCCTAAGATGGATATACTGAATAGTACCTTCGGTTCATCCTGTTCCTGGATGACTTGTATGGACGGATGTCTGACAGAGTATTTCCAGACAATCACGTATATGGATTTCTCCGACCTAACAAGAGTGGAAGCGGAGAAGGAAACTTCTTTTAGCTAACACATAATGTATTGTTGGGGACGTTAATCGATGATTTGATGGATGTGACGATGTGTCATTCGAAGTGAATCTGGTGTGATGATAAAACGTAGCTTCTAGCCTCAACAACCGGTAAATGACAGAAATCGGGCAAGCAGCATGGCTAAGTCGGTCGCTCCGAAGTAGTGTGTATAATCACCTGATCTAGAGTTTTATTTAATTCTAAAAATCTATTGTCGATACTGTCCCATTTGGGAAACGGTTGCTGATCCCAACCGTTGGTGATATACATTAGATACACTCAAGCGAAATGAGTGGTCGGTCATGTGTGGCCGGGTTGCAAGATGTTCTTGTTGAACCCAGTGTATTCCTCTCTAGAGGTACACTAGCAAAAGGTGGTTCCATACCTTGTCATCATTGGAAATCCATTACCCAATACGTGCTTGCGGTTTTGATTGTATACTATATATGTAGAACATGAGATGAAAGCGTTTCTGCTAGATGATTATTATATTGTGGTTGATAGACATTATTATAATATCAAAAGGTTTTTGATATAAAGATAATTTGGATTCTCATAAGGGAAAAACCCGTTCCGTTATACGGCGTGATCTTATGCGATGTCGGTGCATTGCTCAAACTGTTTTTATACTGTTTTACTCATACCAGTCCGATGACTGACCCAGAGTTTATTTCGTTTTGTTTTCCCTAAACTCTTGGGTGCCCAATTTTGTATGGGCAGTCAAGTAGTTGGGATTTTACAGATACACTTGTAGAGCTGGAGAAGGAGGCTTCAGAATCATATAGCTATAGTTTATTTCCGCTGTGTT
Organism: Allium sativum; assembly: GCA_030737875.1. Classification (NCBI taxonomy): domain Eukaryota; kingdom Viridiplantae; phylum Streptophyta; class Magnoliopsida; order Asparagales; family Amaryllidaceae; genus Allium; species Allium sativum. The sequence continues at coordinate 254,710,113 of CM060920.1, forward strand.
GTAAGTGTTGTACTTTGATAATGATGTATATTCAAGTACAGATGTATATTTCAAGTTATGTTATATATATTATATGTTATTCGTTCCGCTGTGAGATTCGTGTTACTCTGATGTTGTGTTCTTCTTCTTCTTCTATTCTAAGTTTCTATCTTACCTATTCTCACCCTCTAATTTCTTTCATTATGACCGGTATTTTCGATACTTGGATGTTCGATATGTGTGGTATATCGGATAACCAAGGTCGACCAAAAATCCGGGTCATTGCAGTTGGTGTCAGAGCTTAAGTTAAGTGAATTACCTTGGCTCTATAGCGTTACTCGGTAGAGATAGGGTTAGTAATACCCTAGATTGAGTTGAGTGTATATATACGAGTGAACGTATTTGTTATTGATATAAATTTGTTTTATATTGTGGAGATTTATTGGTTGAGTTGTTTATGGATTCTGGTCGATCAGTTTGATCCACTATATCGGTAGGGATTTTGTAAACACTCGATTACGATGAACCGTCATGGTATGTTTTGAAAAGAGGGCAAATGAAATGATTTACCCAAAATTATATTTTGATATAAAGGATTTATATTGATTGTTATTATAATCGAGTAAGATTATAAATTAAATGGTTATATAAATAACCCATTAAAATTCATATAAGAGTAATATATGAAATCAGATGTGTTAAATCTAAAATGTAAACCAGAAATTGAATTAAAACTCTAGAAAATTGGATAAGTGTTTGTAAATGGATTTGGATTAGAAATAAGGAAAATTTAAGATCCTGAGGATTTTAAATTGTTTTACAAGCAATGTGAATTATATTTTGAAATAAATTTCAAAGTGGAAATGTTAGAAATGGTTTTATAGTATTGAACTCACTTCAATCGCTGGAAAATAGATTCCGATGATGACAGCTGCATCATCAGTATTCATTTTCGAGTTGTAAGTGACGAATTACTACCATAGATACTGTTTTGAATTTGTTTTGAGAAAGACAAGTTGTGTTGAATTTCAAAATGGGATTTATAATATAGAATTTTCTATATAGAATTTGAATATATGGAATTGGAATATAAAAATTCAAATGGAATTTAAACTATAAAATTTAAATAAAGAAAATTCAAATAGAGTTTGAATATAGAAATTCAAATGGAATTCAAACATAGAATTTGAATATAGAAAATATAAAGGAAATTCAAATATAGGATTTGAATATTGAAAGTGAAATGAAATTGAATATAGAAAGTGAAAATGGAGTTAGGATATTTGGAATTCAAATAGGATTTTAAATGGATTCTATAATATTTGGAATTCAAATACAATTAAATGGAGTTAGTATATTTTTAAGATAATTTGATAGTTAGAAATCAACGTATCGATATATATATATATAGAAGTCGATAAGGAAACGAACATAGAAATAGAATAGTAAAATCAAAAAGGAAGACTAAGAATAAAATCTAGTAAAAATAGAAAGAGGAAGCGTATACGTGTTTTAAAGTGAATAAGTAGTTGTAATGTATTGATTATTCGAGTAAGTACTCATATCTATTTTGACGTTATAAATGTTATTCAGTCAAGGTCTGAGAGGTAGTTATACCCCAACTTGATTGATTTCATTCTTAACAAATAAACAGTAAGACTTCAGGCCCGAAGATCATTGTTGAATAAGAGTTAGTTGAATATATTATTTGGGTTGTCGTAACGATGTTTTACACAACATCCGTTTTAACCCAAATAAGTGTAAGCTTGGAAATATAATAAAGAATATTTCCTAAGTATAGAAATAAACGAGATCGGAAATGAGATAAGTAATTGGAGTATTTTCCAATTATAAATAGCATATATTTTCTAAAGTTTAGAAAATAAAGGAAGGCGATATTCGGAAATGTTTTCCTAATAACATAAAAGGCCAATATGGTTATTGAAAATATTTGTTTAACAAATATTGATAAAGAAATAGAGAAGTGATTTAACTAATGGAATATTAATTAAGGGCTCAGTGACACGTTCAAAAGAAAAATTTGATTTTTGAAAAGAGTAAACTGTTTGAAAACTTCCCGGGAAAGACTGTTTGAATTAAAAACAAATTTAACAGAAATTTGTGAAAGAAAATTTGAATTGAAGTAAATCCAGTAAAGTGGTAACTGAGATTGAATTAGAATGATATCAAGACAAATTGGATTGTGAGATTCAAATTTGAAGTGTAATGTGATAATCAAGTTAAGAGTTGGGAATCGAGAAGAAACTCGAGTTGAAATGATATTTGGTTCGGATATAAGTGAATGGTTGTGTCGTGGATAAAAGCAGATTGGAATTTGGTTGGGATGACCCTTGTGTATGCTGAGTTGATAGCATATGGAAGTGATAGAGTTGGTATGCCCGACAAAAAGGTACAAGTTTATATTTCATATGGTATGAGATTTTGATGAGCCGAATTGGCGAGCCACTTGGCTGTTTGATTTTCTTTTGGGATGGAGATGGCCCAGAGAGGCGAGCTGGAGTTTGACCTATTGACCAGTACAAAGGAGGTGCTGGCGAAATTTTTAGAAAAATTAAGGCGTTAGAAAATTTTCAGAATTTTTTCGTTGATAAGAATTAATTAATAATTTAATTGAAAGTAAATTGGTTCAGTTGAAACTGAAGTTAAGAAGTGAACAAATAAGTCTGGCCAGTAGATAGGGTCATCTTCTAACTTAGCAATTTCGAGGACGAAATTATTTTAAGTAGGGAAGATTGTAATGACCCGCATTTGCAGAGGTATTATAAGTAATTTATTTAATTATATAAATAGTGATATAGTGAATTAAATGGTGGTTTAATTAAATAATGGTGAATATTTAATTAAAATAATAAATTAAATAATATATTTAATTCTGAAATAATCAGAATTGGCTGAAATGGCGATATGGTGTGAACTGGATCATCTGTGATATTTAATTCAGTTTAGAATTTAATAAGAATAACGAATATTTTTTTTGAATGACAGTTTGAACGTATAATTTTATTATAATTAAAATCGAGCTTGAAATGGCATGGCAGTTCGTTATTTGGCGATGTGAACTTCAACTGGATGTACAAGGTTCATTTTAAATTGGATTTCTGTGAAACAAGAAACGTTAGGAGCTGGTGGAGTATATCTTTCTAGTGGAAGAGAAAAATCGGGATTTCGTTGTGTAGATTTTGATTTACGTCCAAATCAAATTTTAGAAAAGTCGCTGTGGAATTCCTTTTTAATTTATAAAGGAATTATTTATATTTTAAAAAGGAATTTCAATATAAATCGAATATCGGGTTGACCCAGATTTGAAATATCGAGTTAGAAATCCATATAGGGTTTTCTGAGCTGTATGGTATTCCACTGTGAATATAGACGATAATATAAATTTATTTGTATTTAATTTAATTAGATTTAAATATATTTATATATTTAATTGGGTCATTCAAAGCTTTAAAAATAGCCACTTTTGCAAACGGAGTCGGAATTCGACGAAACTAATTTTGTTGGATCCGCAATGTCAAATAGTTGTTAGATTTCCAGTTTCGTGATTTTTAGAGTCACTGTGTGGCCGTACGGATTTTTAGAGTGAAAAATAGTTAGTATTTCGATGGTTAAAAATACACTGTGTGGGCAAACGGAGTCGGAATTCGACGAAACTAGTTTCGTTGGGACCGTAATGTCGAACTGTAGCTGCATGTCCAGTTTCATGATTTTTGGGTATCATGTGTGATCACACGAATTTTTAGAAAGCAAAGACAAAAATAAAAAGAAAATAAAACAAAACATGTGGACATAAAGGAGCCACATTCTTCATTATCAGCCACCCCCTTCCACTATATATTACCCTAACATTCCTAAGACCTAAGGCATTTTCCACCGTTCTCTTTTTTTCTTCCTACAGTAAAAGTTGAGAGGAAAAAAATCAATGGAAATTCAAATCAAAGCTTATAAAATCATAATGTATATATAGATTGCTGGTGGTGTTCTCTTCAATGTGGTATGGGTTTCGACGGGTTCGATACTGTTCCCGCTCGTTGGAAATTTTGGGTGCGAGCTAGGGCTCGGCAGGGTACGAACTACATGAGGTTTCAGCTTGAATTGATATGGGATTTGGATTCGGTATAGGATTTAGCATCTACCTTGAATTTTTGGGATTTAAACAAAAAAATAAATGTCGAAGGGTTTAGACTGGTGCGTCCGTTCACCTGGAACTGTGAGGTAGAGGAGAGAATTCGAGTTTAATCCTTTTAGGATGGAGATGAAGAGGAAATCATGGAAAAAATTATGGTATTTTGGTTGGATTTGTAGTGGAAGAAGGAAGAGGAATTTTCGATGAAGAGGATGGGAAATGGAAGCGGTTTAACGTGAGTATTCTCCTGGAGCGAAGCAAAGTTGAAGAAGGAGTAAGTGGGTTGAGTAGGAGTGGGCCAACGTTTTTGTTGGTGAGCCCAGGTTGTTTAAGAAATGTAATTAAAATCTTAGATGGGATGAAATAAAGGGGTGAGGCCCAATGGAATTTATTTAAGTTTTATTTAAATTTAAATAACATATGTTAACTTCGTAATGTTATAACTTCATCACACGATACCGGTTTTCAGCGAAACAAGTTGCGTTGGTATCGTATGGACGGCGGCTACACCATGGAGTAGACTGGGAGTGAATCCGAGCTCGTTACAATTTATGGCAAAATAAATTGTCCGTCTGAATCAAGCGATGGTTATCGTTATTAACGATGATCGTCCAATGTGAGTAAATCTCACTAACTCTGAACAGTTTATAATTTCATACTTTATTTTTAGAACTGTTAGAAATTGTCTGATTGACTGTGTGTTGACTGATTGATTGAACTGCTAGTCAGTTAGTGGAAATTATATATATATATATCTATATAAACCATTAAATATTTAGATATTGATTCTGCTATCAGAATATTTTATATCGAACTGAAAGTGATGTCGATTTTATTGTGTAACATCTGTGGATGTAGGGAAATAGGTTGGAGGGACCCAACAGGGTTCCTCAATATATAAATACTGTTTTGTTTTATATATTGTGTTATACGATGTGATATGAAATCTGTTGATGATTATACATGTGTGAATGATACTGATCATTGACCATAACATACCGGAATGTCGATAAGGGGATTTTCAAAGTGATATTTGAAAATAAATTATTTATAAAATCAAAGGATTTTATAAAAGGAAATTATTTATAAAATCAAAGAAGATTTTATAAACAGGGATATTTATAAATAGGGAGTATTTATAAAAAGGATATTTATAAGTGGAATACTTATAAAGTGAATTATTTATTTAAGATAAATAAATAAGAAATTAAATGGATTATTTATTTGGTAAATAAATTAGATATTATAAAGGGATTATTTACTTTGGAAGATATACAGGATTAAATCAAAGGAGAATTTAATTAGAAAATAAATAGGATTAAAATGGGACATTTATTTAGAAAATAAATAGAAGTATAAGAGAATTATTTATTTAGAAATTGAATAGACCAATATAGGAAGAGAAATATTTGTAAACCATTTACAAATAGAATAGAATTAAAAAGGAAATATTTGTAGAACATTTACAGATAGATTTAATGGGATTTTTTATTTATTTAGGGAATAAATAAAAGTAAAAGGATTTATTTATTTAGGAAATAAATAAAAGAAAAAGGGGGTTATTTATTTAGGAAATAAATAGAGGAGATAAAGGAGATATTTATTTGTTTAAAATAAATAGAGTATAAAGGAGATATTTGTTTGTTTAAAATAAATAGAGTATAAAGGAGATATTTACTTGTTAGAATAAATAGAGTTAATCAGTTAGAGTTAAATCGAACTAGAGTTATTTAAATAGAGTTATCAAATATTAGTTAATTCTAATAGAGTTAAAGGAAAGGAGTTATCGATTATTAGTTTAATCGAAGTGAGTAATCGAATATAGTTTATTCGAAAGGAATTATCGAATTTGGTTATTTGAAGCAGTTATCGATTATTAGTTAATCGAAGGAGTTATCGAATATTAGTTTATTCGAAAGGAGTTAAGTGAAATGAGTAAATCTATTAGAGTTAGATCAAATAGAGCTAATCCAATAGCGTTATTCCAATAGTTTAGTCCAATAGAGTTAATCCAATAGCGTTAGTCAAATAGAGTTAATTGATAAGGGTTAATCGAATAGATTAAATTGAATAGAGTTATCAAATATACATTATTCGAAGGAAAGAATTATCGAATAGAGATGATTCGAAGGAGAGTTACGTAAGGAAGTGTTAAAGATTTAAAAGATGAACTTACCCTATTTCGAGATTTGAAATGTTGTTCAGTTAAGGTCTGAGAGGTAGTTATACCCCAACTTGATCGACTTCGTTTTAAATTTAAAAATGGTTAAGGTTCGAGAGTGAAAGTGATTAAGTGAATTTAGTAAATAAGTATAGTAGTTTGAGTTGGCGTCGTGATGTTGATTTAAACATCTGTTTAAATCCAAGTATAGAAGATTTGGAAATGTTTTCCAAATAGAATCAGAAACGTAATCAAATATTGAAACAAGGAAAATATGAATATATTTATATATAGATATATATATGATTGACGATTGATTGAAAGAATTTCCATCTAGAAATAATATCGTTGTTTGCACATCTGTTTTTCTTTGATAGTTAACTCACCGACTATCGAAGTTTTTGACCATTTTAACGTTGTTAATATGGAGAGACCGGTTGGATTATTATCCAAAGAACCACTCTGTATTGGCATAAGCGTTGCGAATTATATATGCCAAAGATAATTGAAGACGGAGTAAAGTGCAAGGGCTATTGTATAAGTCTTAGATAACAGTGCCTAAGATGGATATACTGAATAGTACCTTTGGTTCATCCTGTTCCTGGATGACTTGTATGGACGGATGTCTGGCAGAGTATTTCCAGATAATCATGTATATGGATTTCTCCAACCGTACCAAGAGTGGAAGTAGAGAAGGAAACTTCTTTTAGCTAACACATAATGTATTGTTGGGGACGTCAATCGGTGATTTGATGGATGTGACGATGTGACATTCGAAGCGAATCTAGTGTGATGATAAAGCGTAGCTTCTAGCCTCATCAACCGGTAAATGACAGAATTCGGGCAGGCAGCATGGCTAAGTCGGTCGCTCCAAAGTAGGGTGTATAATCACCTGATCTAGAGTTTCATTTATTTCTAAAAATCTATTGTCGATACTGTCCCATTCAGGAAACGGTTGCTGATCCCAACCGTTGGTGATATACATTGGATACACTCAAGCGAAATGAGTGGTCGGTCATGTGTGGCCGGGTTGCAAGATGTTCTTGTTGAACCCAGTGTATTCCTCTCTAGAGGTACACTAGCAAAAGGTGGTTCCATACCTTGTCATCATTGGAAATCCATTACCCAATACGTGCTTGCGGTTTTGATTGTATACTATATATGTAGAACGTGAGATGAAAGCGTTTCTTCTAGATGATTATTATATTGTGGTTGATAGACATTATTATAATATCAAAAGGTTTTTGATATAAAGATAATTTGGATTCTCATAAGGGAAAAACCCGTTTCGTTATTTGGCGTGGTCTTATGCGATATTGTTGCATTGCTCAAACTGTTTTTAAATTGTTTTACTCATACCAGTCCCATGACTGACCCGGAGTTTATTTCGTTTTGTTTTCCCTAAACTCTTGGGTGCCCAATTTTGTATGGGCAGTCAAGTAGTCGGGATTTTACAGATACACTTGAAGAGCTGGAGCAGGAGGCTTCAGAATCATATAGCTATAGTTTATTTCCACTGTGTTGTAAGTGCTGTACTTTGATAATGATGTATATTCAAGTGCAGATGTATATTTCAAGTTATGTTATATATATTATATGTTATTCGTTCCACTATGTGATTCGTGTTACTCTGATGTTGTGTTCTTCTTCTTCTATTCTAAGTTTCTATCTTTTTTATTCTCACCCTCTAATTTCTTTCATTATGACCGGTATTTTCGATCCTTGGATGTTCGATATGTGTGGTATATCGGATAACCAAGGTCGACCAAAAACCCGGGTCATTACATGTATTGTCAACAAAAATGAATGTATCACTTTTTATGCATTTTGTTGAAATAGAGTTTGTATGCAAATTATAGAATCATCTTTATTGTCAATATACAGATTAGAATTTGTGTATGCATTAAAATGACATTTTTATTGTCTATATACACATTAGAATTTGTGTATATATTAAAATGACATTTTTATTGTCAATATACATATTAGAATTTGTGTATATGTTAAAATGACATTTTTATTGTCAATATACACATTAGAATTGGTGTATATATTAAAGTGACATTCTTTATTGTTAATATACACATTAGAATTTGTGTATATATTAAAATAACATTTTTATTGTCAATATACACATTAGAATTTAAGTATATATTAAAATGACATTTTTATTGTCAATATACACATTAGAATTGGTGTATATATTAAAGTGACATTCTTTAATGTCAATATACACAATAGAATTTGTGTATATATTAAAATGACATTCTTTATTGTCAATATACACATTAGAATTTGTGTATATATTAAAGTGACATTTCTATTGACAATATACACATTAGAATTTGTGTATATATTAAAGAGACATTTCTATTGCAAATATACACATTAGAATCTGTGTATAAATTAAAAAGACATTTTTATTGTCAGAATATATATTAGATTTTGTATGCAAATTAAAATAGACATTTTTATGTGTGTCATATCATACATTGAGACTATATACAAATAAAAATATTTCTTTTTATTTGTTAGAGTATAAAATAAAAATTGCACTCAAATAATGAAAATAAAAATTATCTTTTTATTTGTCATTAGCAAAGTGTCATGTAAATAAAAAATATATTTATTTGACATTATGAACATGTAGATATGATATGCCAATAAAACAATCTTTTATTTGGCGTGTTAAATACGTTAGAGGAATCGTCGAATAATTTATATTTATGTATAATTATATATATATATAAATTAAAATTAAACGAATCGCACGCGGTAGTGTACGTTTTGGAATCGTAAATTTAAACGATTATACTGAAAGATCCGACCATCGGATTTTCCCAAAACTAGAACAGTTAGGTCCGCTTTGGGAAGATCTTTCCAATAATATAAATTTCGTTAAAATCCAACGGTTAGATTTCGAGAAAAGTGTAAATCAAATTTTGATAAAAACAGCACCAGGGCTGCCTATTGACCCGAAGCGTCGTTGAATTAAATTGGGCTAATTTTATATAAATAAAAATAGCGATAAATTATTATAAAATAATATTAACAACATGAAATGGTTTTTAAATTATAATTATGCGAGAATTATTTGAAAAGACCGAGTTCAATCTCATTTCAAATAATTATACGACGATTTAAAGTCGAAGACATTGAAGGCGGTGATTGAAGACCGGCGATCTTCACATCGAATGGATGACTACTGATGCCCTGGACTGATTTGCTCCCAGGAAAGGGTTACAGTGGTAGTTGTCCGGGCGTACTTGTTGATTGTTCGGATAAGCAAGCGCCTCTCTTCCGTATTGGACATACGGGACGAGGAATAAGGTGTCTCCGGTTTCATTCAGACCCTGTCTGACATTGGATTTCATTCCATGTAAGTTAAATTGATTTCTATTTAATATATATCTGTGGTGGCAGAGAATTTATTCTCTTGCGTAACACCCTTCCCTGAGACGCACGAGGTCAGAGGTTATATATTGGTAGTTATCTCATGGCGTGGATTGTCAATGTGGCATGCGAAGATGCAAATGATCAAGCCTTTTGTTGAAAAGCAGGGCCTTGTGGTTGATGATCAAAGAACGACCTGTTTAGGCGTAGCTTTGTGTATAGTATTACTTCACGAGCCTCACACCCCGGCATGAGTCAAAACGGGACAAGGGGACGTAGGGAGTGCACATGTTTCTTTCTAGCTAGAAGTGGTGTCAGTGTTTACAAGCCCTGACATTTTTACTTATGTGGATGATGGATTTCGAGGCCTCGGATTTATTGGTCGATTGTGACCATTTTATAGGTTCAATAGGACCGCGAAGCGTGTGTTTAGGCATAACTAATCCACTAACGTATTTATGGACCGGCCCTGCAGGATCCAAGGGTTGCCCGTAGGTGTGATCATGAGACATTGCTAGAGTGTCTCGAATCGGTAAGGAGATCGTCCCTAGCCTTGACGCATGATGGAAATCCAACTTCCAATACGACACCTTGCGGGTTTGATTGTAGAACTAGTATGGCGACATAGTAGGATGGGGTACTATGCCGTCTATGATTAATAAATTACGATTGAAATTGTTTTTGAAACATATATATACTAATAATAATATCAAATTCGTTTTTATGGTATCAAGCATTTTTGACCATTATAAGGTAAAACTCTATCCTCCGGTTTGCGTTGCATTGTGTGATGGGACTTGAGTCTTATAATGGTTTCATTTTTCTAAAAAGCACTGCGTTGTTTAACGATTTACTTTATTTCATGCACTGGCAATCCAATGGAGTAAACCCGTTCCTCGTTAACGGCGTGGTCCTATGATTAGCCTTAGTATTATATAAGTTATGTAAAGATTTCTCATACCAGTCCCATGAGTGACCCGTATTTTGTTTCACTTTGCAAACTCGGGTGCCCTCTTTTCCACACGGGCAGTCGAGTAGCTTATTTTGCAGATATATTGAACAAGATTCTGGATCGAAGTTTGAAGCTATGTCCAGAGCATTGTTAGTCTTCCGTTGTGTTAGATTCTGAGTTCCGCTGCATTGTATGAAGTCTATTGTAAATTATCTTCCGCTGTAATTATATTTCGATGTACTCTGATATATTTTGTACTCTGATGTTACATTATTATGATGTTTATAAAAGTCTGCTGTTATTTGTTCTGATTTGTTGTATTCCCAGAGTTAGCGTATTTGGGTTTTCGAACGGTCTTGGTCGATTTTGTGATCGATTAGGTCCGGGCGAAATCCGAGTCGTTACATGTGTACATAAACAAATCGTCCGATTTATAAATGAATATTTATTTTATTCGTATACACGTTAAAAATTATATTTTTAACTATAAAATGTTTATTTCAACTCATGAATATTTTATAGTATTCATTTATACAATAAAAATGATATTTTTATTGTTCTAATATTTCTAGAAAATTCGGCAGCATGACGGCGCGATACTAGAATCGGAGTAAGGTCTTGCCTTATCCCTCGCCTAATAATGACACGCGCCATGTACATACCAATTCTAATCAATTCAATTCATTTATTAAACCTAATCCAACCAAATAATCCAATCAACCAAACAAACATGGTTTCAAACAAAGGTGTCGGGTGCTACTAAGCACCGTCTACATCCTAATATATATTTCTAACTAGAAAATAAATTAAAGTGAGAAGTTCTCATCTTTGGGATCCACTCCTCTGTTCTTTATTTCTGAATGGTTCGGATTAGGATTTGATTCCCATCAGCTCCATCGCAATCTATTTCACACGGTTTTTATATTAAAAATCATATTTTTATTTCAATGCTATATGTATAAAAATCATATTTTTATAATGATGTTTATAGTACAAAAATCATATTTTTATACCGCTATATATATAATAAAAATCATATTTTTATAACGATGTTTATAGTATAAAAATCATATTTTTATATCGCTATATATATAATAAAAATCATATTTTTATAACGATGTTTATAGTATAAAAATCATATTTTTATATCGCTATACATTTAGTAAAAATCATATTTTTAATTTATCACTTCATGTATAAAAATCACATTTTTATATCGCTTTCAGATATATAAAAATCTAATTTTTATCAACTAAAAATCATATTTTTAATCTAAAGCCATTTAAATAAAAATCACATTTTTACTGCAATGTCATCCAAATAAAAATCACATTTTTATAGCGAGGTTTTCTAAATAAAAATCATATTTTTATTTTCATACCATACATATAAAATCATATTTTTATATCGCTAACTTCATAATAAAAATCATATTTTTATATCGAAGTCTATATTTTAAAAAATCTAATCTTTGAGCTATTAAAAATCATATCTTTACGCTATTAAAAATTATATCTTTAAACTATTAAAAATCGTATCTTTACGCTATTAAAAATCGTACCTTCACGCTATTAAAAATCGTATCTTTACATTCCATAAATAAATGAAAATTAAAAATAAAATCTTACAACATAAATTGGGATGGGGGATGGCTCGCCGGAGTCGTGGGTGGTCGGTGCAGGCAGCAGCGGTCTTTATTGGTTTGGGGTTGCGGTTTTAGAGAAAGAAAAAGGGGGGGGGAGAGGAGACAGGGCGTCAGATAGAGGGGGGGGGGGGGGTCTCGCCGGAGCAGTGGGGTGGTGCTAGGCTGTGGGTGGCAGCAGAAGGTCGCGGTGGCGGTTGTGTGGGCTGAGGTGGCTCGGGCGGCGGCTGTTTTATGGTTGGGGGCGATTTGAAATCGAAGAGAAGAGAGAGGGAGAAGGAGAGGAGGCGCGACAGGAGTCGGGGAGACGGCGCGCGGCCTATGGCAGCGCTAGGGTGGAGGGCGGTAGCGAATTCCAGGGGGCGACGGGTTTGAACATTCTGGGGAGGCGCGATTTCTGTTTAAGGGTTTAGAGAGGGATGGGGCTATATACATATAATATAACTATTATTTTCAATTTCCCAAAAAGTAACTTTTCTTTCCGAACTCCAATTCAAGCCCGACGACTGCTGCCCCTAGCTAATTACCCCCATCCCGAACGCAATGGGATATGTTTCGTAAGCCAATTCGATCATTTCGATAAGTTTTTTTCTCAAAATTAATATATAAATTAATACAACGTTCTAAATTGATTTTAACGTACATTTTAATTTACCTGGGCCACATACTAACTCCAAAAATTCTAGAAAAATAAATGTGGCTATGTTTTGACGATACCGTCCTAACCAAACTAATTTCGTCGAATTTGGAGACCATTTAAAAAACGGTCATTTTCCAGTCGATTAAACTCAAACTGAAATTGCCAAACACGTTTTCTTTTGCCACACTCACATATTGTATCCAAAAATTATGAAAATTGGAATTTAGCAATAATTTGACATTCCGGATCCAACAAAAGTGGTCTCATCGAAAACTGAGGTCGTTTGCAAAATCTCTATTTTTAAGGGATATATTTTCCATAGCGACTATTTTGAATTTTGAACTGGGCATAACTTTTTATTCCCGCAATGAAATTTGGATTTTTCAGATTCGTTGGAAAGATATTTTCAAACAGATTCAAATATTTCTGGTTTCACTAAAATCCGGTTTATTTTGAATCCTGTACATTCATTTGAAATTTGAAATTTGAAATTGAATTTTCAAACTATCACGCCATTTCCAATTCCTTTTATAATTAAAATAAAAATTTATATTCTAACTTTGATTTAATTAAATTTATACATTCTAATTCTATTCAAAATAAATATCTAGTCGTTATTATTTAAAATAAATCATTTTTAGTATTCAAAATTCATTAAAATGTCCAAAATAAAAATTTTAAATTGGTTCTGATTTTCCGGTTTGTTACAATCTCCCCCACTTAAAATCTTTTCGTCCTCGAATAGGAACGGAGTTGAAATTTGTTTAACTAACCAACTCAACTTTCAGTTTGGCTTTCGTTCTTCAACTTTTCAGTTTCTAAGAATTTTCCAGTTCTTCAAAAATTTGGCAAACACCCTAAATTTTTGAATAATTTCGCCAAAACCTCCTTTGTATGGGGAGACATTTAAAACCGCAACTAGCCACGCAGGGCCCTCACCATCCAAAAAGAAAAAGAAAAAGCCAAGCGGCTAGCCAATCAGCTCATAAAATCATCCAAACCCAATAAATTAGTAAACATGTACCTATTTGTCGGGCATACAATTTTATTCCTCTTCTCTAGCCTCCTTGCTATGACCTGTTCACACACACACACAAATATATATATATATATATATATATATATATATGTACATGCATGCATTTCCAAACAATTTCCAATTCAGTTCAAATTTGACTAAAATTACCTTATCTTATCATATGGGTTTGAATAATTTAATTAGTGAACTAATTATCAAACAACACAACCAGCAATCAATTAGTTGATTATTGTTTCAAACACATTACTTTTATATATATACAAAAAGTCCATTTTTGATGTTAAATCACAACAAATTAACCCCATCTAGTTTTGGTTCTCACACCAGTCAATTGGAAATATATAGACATCCCACTTTTGAAACTCGAACATAAATTATGATGATGTTGCAACAATCACCAGAATCATCCCCAGACGACTAGAGTGTGATTCTATATATATCTAGTATATTAAAACTTCGAATATACGTTTGCAAGGCATATATGCAAAATCTTTATATACTTGATTGTCCAGATTCAATATAAAATACTATACTCAATAAGTATAATTAGATTAAATTTTCAAAAACAAAATTCATTTTTCATTTTAATTTTAAAACACTACTCTTCACACTCGTTCTAGGGTACTACTAATCCCATCTCTAACGAGTGATTCTCATTGGATATTACTAATTCAATCTCTGATGAATTCTTTCGTTTGGTTCTAATGTTCCTTGTTCTCGAGCTCTGTAAACCAAAGCTCCGATACCAAACTGCGACGACCCGAACTTCCCCGATCTCCGCAGAGAAGAGAAAGTACGGATTGTGTGAGAACACGACAAATCAGAACAAAAAACAGAAGAACATTTCATTGTTTATTACAAAAATTTACATCAGATTACAAGAATATACAGAGTATGAATAATTTATATATTGTAAAATATCAGAGATTAAAATACCTTACATAGCAGCAGAAAATAATACAAAACACGACTGAAAGAGATAAATGGATACAGAGCTTTCCGAATATCGTTCCAGTTGTAAACCAGGATCGTGTGAATATAAATATGCAAAACCAAAACTACTAGCT
Organism: Allium sativum; assembly: GCA_030737875.1. Lineage (NCBI taxonomy): Eukaryota > Viridiplantae > Streptophyta > Magnoliopsida > Asparagales > Amaryllidaceae > Allium > Allium sativum. The sequence goes on from CM060920.1 coordinate 254,725,133, forward strand.
GCCCATGGGGAATATAGGGGCACCCAGAGTTTAGGTTAAAACAATAAACTCCAGGTCAGTCATGTGACTGGTGTGAGAATTAAAACAGTTATTTAAAACTTTACTTTAAAATTATATATATCAAGGGACCACGCCGTATAACACGGAACGGGTTTCCTCCCAAGAATACCAGTGCATATAACAAAACAACGCAATGCTTTTTGACAAAAAAATGAAGCTATTATAAGACTCAGGTCCCATCACACAGTGCAACTCAAGCCGGAGGATAGAGTTTTACCTTATAATAGCCGAACATGCTTGGTACATCTAAAACAAATCATTTTGATACTATTATAGTGTAAAGTGTATGAAAACAACTTCAAATATAAATGTATCAATCATAGACGGCATAGCGCCCTATCCTACTAAGTTGCCATACTAGGCTCTACAAATAAACCGAATGTCACGTACTAGAAATTGGATTTACGTCATGATTCGAGGCCAGGGATGGCTCCTCACCGCTTCGAGACACTCTAGCCAATGTCTCAGGACTCCCCGCAGAGAACCCTTGGATCGGTTGGGTCGGTCCTCCCTTACATTTGAGGATTAGTTACTCCTGAACACACGTTTCCCGATCCTATTGGACCTATATCCATCGGCTCCATTGAGACCGATATATCCGAGGCGCCTCACAATCCAACAACCACATAGGTAAAAATATAAAACTGTCAGGGCTTGCAAAACCCTGACACCACCCATAGCTAGAAAGAAACGTTATGTTCTCCCAACGGTCCGATCCCGTTTTTGACTCATACAGAGGTGTGAGGCTCGCGAATTAATGCCATACACAAAGCTATGCCCTTTAAGGCCATGCTTTGATCATCAACCACAGGACTCTGCTTTTCAAAAGAAACCTTGACCATTTTTATCTCAGCATGCGACACAAGCAATTCATGCCATGCGACTGATGTCTATCGATATATAGCCTCTGAGCTCGTACGTCTCTGAGAAGGGCGTTAAGCAAGAGAATAAATTCTTCGCCACCAAATAGATATATATTTAATAGAGATTAATCAATACAGAATAAAATCCAATGTCGGACACACATCCATTTACAAGTTCGTTCTGGGTCAGAACGAAACCGAAGGCACCTTATTCCTTGTCCCATATGTCCAATAAAGGAGAGAGGTCCTCGCATATCCGGTCGATCTCCAAGTACGTCTGGACGATCACCACATATTACCTTGTGTTGGGTGTACAGCCTAATCAAGACATCGGTAATCATCCAAACAATGTGAAGACTTCCGGTTTTCAACCACCGTCTTCATCATCGACTTATCGTCGAATCAGTTATTCAGAATGGATATAAACCCGGCCTTTCCGAATAACTTGCGTATATAATAAACAAGTGCTATAAAAACACAACATACGCCTCATTCCAATTCTGAATATTCTTTTATTCAAATATTCATATCATTTGGGAAAGATTCCCATTAATCGATATCAATTTCCGTATCCGACTAAAAATATAAATGGAATAACGACAAAGCCTTTTTAAATTCCACATATATTAACAGTCTTCCTCCACATAAGCTCATTTCGATTATTATCAAATCGAATTCCATTCAATTCCAATTTAATATATTAAATTGGAAAATTTTACTTTGGAAAATTCCCGTTAAATCTTAATGAAAAGATTTATAAATTCCAAATCACATTTCACTGCAATTCGGGTAAAAGAACGAATGTCGTTTAAAACACAGTTCACAATAAACCCAATTCATATTCCATTTTATTCCAATTAAATGTTAATTAACTGGAAATTCTCATAATCTTAATTAAAAGATTTATTCTTTTCACATGGGGTTTAAGAATGGTGTTAATGAAGACACCATTCATGACAAACCCAAAATCCAATTTGATATTAAATACAAGGCTTTGAATAGAAATTATATCGTCTTATATTCAATATCAAATTCTAAAATCAACAAATATCGTATTGAGAATAACGATATATATATCTTCAAAATTCCTCCACAATATCCGTATAATTACGGAATTCAATATCGAAATATTCCGAAGATGATTTCCATTCAAATCCATTCCAATTCGTATATTGGAAATACTGGTTATTTTTAAAACCATTTCAAATCCAATTTATTTATTTAAAAATATTGGACTATAATTCTAGTTCATAACTAATTCATTTTAATAAAAAATATATTTTTATTTTTTTCAAATATGGAATTTTTCATCCCAATTCTTTCCAAATAATTTATTATGATTTTACACAAATTACCGATATTTTTAATAATTTTATCAAGGCCCGTACAGTCGATTTCCATAAACGGTCATCGAACTGCACTTACAACGACCTTTTCCAAATTTGATTTGGATATAATTCAAAATCCAACCGTTAGATTTCAAATTTCTTATATTCGTTGGAAAGCTCTTTACGATACAAACCAAACGGTTCCAGTTTTAGGAAAATCCGACGGTCGGATCTCCCGTAATGTCAATTCGAAGTCAATGGTCGAAATTCATGAACTACCGCAGCGTGGCACATTCTATTCAGGCCATTAAATATGTATAATATATATATTATATATATTTCATCGATTTCCTTTTAAAACGTATTTTATAAATCGTTTTGAATTCGTTTTCAGAACGATTTCAACTTCATATTCAATTTTAAATCAAAATTGAATATTCCATATCAATAATATGTAAATGATAATATTTTCAAAACATTTGATTTTAAATCATTTCCTTTTCGATATTCATTATAAAAATGAATAAAATCAATATAAATATCGTTCACGTCAAAATGTTATTAATCTTATCAACACGTCTCTATATATTTAAATATTTTCGTGTCCATCCCAAATCGGACATTAAAATCATATTTTGATCCATTACTGAATATTATTTTAAAATATTAGTTATTTTAAAATATTCATCATTCACCATTTTAAAATATTCGTTATTTAAAAATATTCATTCCTTCCGAATTGGAATCATACACAGTCAATTACCATATAATTTTATTTATATGGATTTCATACACACATGTACACCACAATAATCAAACACATTCAACCATCATCCAGAGTGCATTACACAACTGCATAAGCGTTAAATATGGATAATTAATGTTCACAACAATTTTTCAACCCATCGATTGACATGCAACTAAATATTGGAATTAGTGTATGTCCAATATCATCCCAATACCCGTGTGGGGTTTTCAAACAATGAACACTGATTATTATTTGTGCAGTTGGGTGATGTGTAAAATATATCGTCCCAATCCATATCAGTCAAATGTGTGTACATAAACAAATTGTTCGATTTGTAAATGAATATTTATTTTATTCGTATACACGTTAAAATTTATATTTTTAACTATAAAATATTTATTTCAACTCATGAATATTTTATACAGTTCATTTATACAATAAAAATGATATTTTTATTGTTCTAATATTTTAAGAAATTTTCGGCAGCATAACGGCGTGATACTAAAACCGAAATAAGGTTTAGCCTTGTCCCTCGCCTAATAATGGCTCGCGCCATGTACATACCAATTCTAATCAATTCAATTCATTTATTAAACCAAATCCAACCAAATAATCCAATCAACCAACTAAGCGCCATCTACATCCTAGTTTATATTTCTAACTAGAAAATAAATTAAAGTGAGAAGTTCTCACCTTTGGGATCCACTCCCCCATTCTTAATTTCCGAACGGTTCGGATTTAGATTTGATTCCCGTCGGCTCCATCGCAATCTGTTTCACACGATTTTTGTATTAAAAACACATTTTTATTTCAACGCTACATATATAAAAATCATATTTTTATAACGATGTTTATAGTATAAAAATCATATTTTTATATCGCTATACATATTATAAAAATCATATTTTTATAACGATGTTTATAGTATAAAAATCATTTTTTATATCGCTATACATATAATAAAAATCATATTTTTATAACGATGTTTATAGTATAAAAATCATATTTTTATATCGGTATACATATAGTAAAAATCATATTTTTATTTATCACTTCATGTATAAAAATCACATTTTTATATCGCTTTCAGATATATAAAAATCTAATTTTAATCTAAAGCCATTTAAATAAAAATCACATTTTTACTGCAATGTCATCCAAATAAAAATCACAATTTTATAGCGAGATTTTCTAAATAAAAATCATATTTTTATTTTCATACCATACATATAAAATCATATTTTTATATCGCTAACTTCATAATAAAAATCATATTTTTATATCGAAGTCTATATTTTAAAAAATCTAATCTTTGCGCTATTAAAAATCATATCTTTACGCTATTAAAAATTATATCTTTAAACTATTAAAAATCGTATCTTTGCAATCCATAAATAAATGAAAAATAAAAATATAAACTTACAAGAGGAATTGGGGTGGGGGATGGCTCGGCGGAGTCGTGGGTGTTTGGTGTAGGCAGCATCGGTCTTCATTGGTTTGGGGTTGTGGTTTTGGAGCACGAAAAAGGGGGGATAAGAGGAGAGAGGGCGTCAGAGAGAAGGTGGGGGTCTCGCCGAAGCAGTGGGATGGCACTGGGCTGTGGGTGGTGGCAGGAGGTCGTGGTGGCGGCTGTGTTGGCTGAGGTGGCTCGGGCGGCGGCTGTTTTATGGTTGGGAGTGATATGAAATCGAAGAGAAGAGAGAGGGAGAAGGAGGGGAGGGAGGAGGCGCGATAGGTGGAGGGGGAGGCGGCGCGTTGCCTACTGCAGCACCAGGGTGGAGGGCGGCGGCGGAATCCAAGGGGCGAAGGGTTTGAGCATTCCGGGGGAGGCGCGATTTCTGTTTAAGGGTTTAGAGAGGGATGGGGGCTATATACATATAGTATAATTTTTATTTTTAATTTCCCAAAAAGTAACTTTTCTTTTCAAACTCGAATTCGAGCCCAACGACTGTCGCCCTAGCTAATTACCCCCATCCCGAACGCAATGGGATATGTTTCGTAAGCCAATTCGATCGTTTCGATAAGATTTTTTCTCAAAATTAAAATATAAATTAATATAACGTTCTAAATTGATTTTTAACGTATATTTTAATTTACTGGGGCCACATACTGACTCCAAAAATTCCAGAAAAATAAATCTGGGTATGTTTTGACGATACAGTCCTAACAAATTAAATTCGTCGAATTTGGAGACCGTTTGAAAAACGGTCATTTTCCAGTCGATTAAATTCAAACTAAAATTTCGAAACACGTTTTTCTTTTGCCACGCTCACATATTGATTCCAAAAATTATGAAAATTGGAATCTAGCAATAATTTGACATTCCGGATCCAACAAAAGTGGTCTCGTCGAAAATGGAGGTCGTTTACAAAATCTCTATTTTTAAGGGCTGTATTTTCTATAGCAACTATTCTGAATTTTCAACTGGGCATAAATTTTTATTCCTGCTATGAAATTTGGATTTTTCAGATTCGTTCGAAAGATACATTCAAAAAGATTCAAATATTTCTGGTTTCACTAAAATCCGGTTTATTTTGAATCCTGTACATTCATTTGAAATTTGAAATTAAATTTTCAAACTACCGCGCCATTTCTAATTCCTTTTATAATTAAAATAAATACTTATATTCTAACTTTGATTTAATTAAATTTATACGTTCTAATTCTATTCAAAATAAATTTCTAGTCGTTATTATTTAAAATAAATCATTTTAAATATTCAAAATTCATTAAAATGGCCAAAATAAAAAATTTAAATTGGTTTTGATTTTCCGGGTTGTTTCATTAGCACCACAGCCTCTCGTCGCCGACGATGCCAGAATTTGACCCAAGTACAAATTCCGATCATCTTACAAATTCTCAATATTTATTGAACAAGAAATCATGGGACAAACTTTAAAATTCATTATTTTTAGAGACTAAATCGATGGTGTAAACGATACTTAATATAATGATGATCGATTGTTAACTATAATTGTTCACTTTACTGATAAACTCAAGCTTCTCCCTCTGAACTAGCCTAATAAGTACCAAACTATTTTTGGAATAAACTTCATTCGATTTAACACTGCTTTTTAGTTTAAAGTTTAAACTGAAATCAATTTGAATTAAAGATATTGATTTTTTGTATATCATGCATGCTAATTTTTTTATTTAACACAGAAAGGTATTTGTCTTAAAACCCTGTTTCCAGGTTACTACTTATCCAATTCATAAAACACTTGTCATATGTTTCACAATATAGGTGTAGCATACATATAGGAGCAATGTAAGAACCTGTAACTTCCTCGGTAAGGAAAGAGCGGATACTTTGAGGACAAGCCACATCACAACGCAAACAGAAGAACATTTCATTGCTTATTACAACAATTTCAACAGAATACAAGAATATACAGAGTATAAATAAATATTACACATTCACTAAATATCAAAGATTACAATACATTACATAGCAGCAGAAAAATAATACAAAACACAACTGAAAGTAATACACGGATATAGAGATTTCCGAGTATCGTTCCAGCTGTAAACCAGGTTCCTGTGGATATAAATCTGCAAAACCAAAACTACTAGCTGCCCGTGTCAAAATAAGGGCACCCAGAGTTTAGGTTAAAACAATAAACTCCAGGTCAGTCATGTGACTGGTGTGAGAACTAAAACAGTTATTAATCTTTATTTTAAAGTTAGGTAAATCAAGGGACCACGCCGTATAACACGGAACGAGTTTCCTCCCAAGAATAACAGTGCACAAAACAACAGCGGAATGCTAAATAAAGAACAATGAAGCTATTATAAGACCCAGGTCCCATCACACAATGCAACACAAGCCGGAGGATAGGGTTTTACCTTATAATAGTCAAAGAATGCTTGATACGATAAATTTCATCTTTTATTATTACTATAAGTGAAGAAAACAACTTCAAATATAAATGTATCAATCATAGGCGGCATGGGTACCATATATCATGTCGCCATACTAGTTCTACAATTAAAACCGCAAAATCACGTATTTGGAAATTGGATTTCCATCTGTGAACCGAGGCAAGGGATCGTCCTCTACCGATTCGAGACTGTCTAGCACGAGCCTCAGGACCCAGACTCAGGTGGGCCCTTGGATCGTCAGGGTCGGTCTACCGATGTGGATTAAAATGCCTGAACAATGCGTTTCCCCGCCCTTTGGGGCGTAAATGAGCCAAATGACTCCATCGGCTCCACATAGTCACCGATATATCCGAGGCGCCTCGCAACAGCAAACAACCACCCAGGTGAAAATAATATAAATGTCAGGGCTGGTAGGTCACTGACACCACCCTAGATAGAAAGAAACGCATGTCCTCCCTGAAGTCCTCTCCCGTTTCTGGTCCACAACCGGGGTGTGAGGCTCGCAAATTCATGTTACACAAAGCTATGCCACACAGGCGGTGCTTTGATCATCAACCACAAGACTTTGCTTTTCAACAAAAGCCTTGATCATTTGCATCTTAGCATGCCACACAGGCAAACCACTCCATGCAACCGATATCCATCAATCACACAGAATGATATCCAATGTCAGACACACAGTCCATTTACAAGTCCATTCTGGGTCTGAACGAAACCGGAGGCACCTTGTACCTCACATATCCATCGATCTCCAAGTACGTCTGGACGATCACCAACTGATTCCCTCCTCTTGTGTGTACAGCCCAATCAAGATCATCAGTAATCACCCAAACGATGTGAAGACCTCCGGTCTTCGACCACCGTCTTCATTCTCGACACCACGTCGAATCGGTTATTCAGAATGGGATAAACCCGGTCTTTCTGAATAACTCGCGTATATAATAAATAAGTGTTACACAAACACAACATACGCCTCATTCCAATTCAGAATATTCTTTTATTCAAATATTCTTATACTTTGGGAAAGGTTCCCATTAATTTTATCAAAGATAAATTCTTTAAATTTATTCTTTAATCTTCTTTTGAATGTCAATTCAAACTAGTCGGGATTAGCGAACCACACAGAAGTAATCATTTATTTTATTTCCCAATCCCAACCCATTCATCCCATGAAGTAAAACTGGTCATACTTCATATCTAACACTACAGTGTTATCGGTAAATTCAATTACCATTTCACGTTCCAATCTAATTAAGGATTTAACTATCGCCTGAAGAAAAACTAGGGATACTCCATTCTCGATCATTTCTATCTAATTAAAGGTTCATTAAAACTCCACTTGGTTTTAATCTTCACAAAACTCAATATTAATGATTATTTAACTTGGGAAATCATATCCTGTCTTTAATCAGGTCAAAGAACGAATGTCGTTAAAACAAAGTTCACGATAAACCCTATCCAAATTTCGTTAAATATTGGGTGAAAGAACAGTTTTAATGAAGACACCATTCACAACAAACCCAAATTCCATTTGATATTAAATACAAGGCTCTGAGTAGAAAATATATTGGCTTATATTCAATATCAAATTCTACGACCAACAAATATCGTATTGGAAATAACGATATAAACATATCTTTCAAATTTCCATAACAATATCTGTATATTCACGAAATCCCACATCGAAATATTCCGAAGACAATTTCGATTCAAATCCATTTCCAATCTATATATTGGAAATTCTGGTTATTTTCAAAACCATTTCAAGTCCACTTTATTTATTTTAAAAATAAATAGGATTATAATTCTAGTTCAAAACTAGTTCATTTCGATAAAAATCTATTTTTATCTTTTCAAATATGGGATTTTTCATCCCAATTCTTTCCAAATCAGTTCTTATGATTTTACACAAATTATTACTATTTTTAATAATTTTATCAAGGCCCGTACAGTCGATTTCCATTAACGGCCATCGAACTGCACTTACAGCGACCTTTTTCAAATTTGATTTGGACATAATTCCAAATCCAACCATTAGATTTATAATTTCTAACATTCATTAGAAATCTCTTTTCGATACGAACCCAACGGTTCCGGTTTTAGGAGAATCCAACGGTCGGATCTCCCGTAATATCCATTCGAATTCAATGGTCGAAATTCGCGAATTGCCGCGGCGCGGAGCGTTCTATTCAGGCCATTTAATATATATAATATATATATTACATATATTTCGTCGATTTCCTTTCAAAACATATTTTATAAATCGTTTTAAATTCGTTTTCGAAACGATTTCAACTTCATATTCAATTTCTAATCAAAATTGAATATTCCACATCATCAATATACAAATGATAATATTTTCAAAACGTTATATTTTGAAATCACTTTCTTTTCGATATTCATTATAAAAACAAATAAAATCGATATAAATATCGTTCACGTCAAAATGGCGCATCTCTAATAAACACGGCTTTATATATTTCAATAACTTCGTTATTCTATTCAACAAATGAATTTTCTTCAACACATGAATATATATTTTTATTCAACACAACATGAATTCTCATTCTATTCAACACATGAAATTTCTTTCTATTCAACACATGAATTCTCTTTCTATTCAACACATGAATTTTCTTTTATAATATTCCTTATTTTCCAAATTGAATGAGTCCCAATCAATCACCATATAATGTTAATTATATGGATTTTATACAACACATATATATAATAGCAACGATAAATCATCAACCATCATCCAGAGTGCACCACACAACTACATAAGCATTAAATATAAATAATTAACGCTTACACAGTCTGTCAATCAATTGATCGACATACAGCTAATTATTAGGTTTAGTGTAGGTCCAATTTCATCCCAACACCCGTAAGGGGTTTCAAACAATCAAACACAGATTTTATTTGTGCAGTTGGGCGATGTGTAAAATTTATCGTCCCAATCAATATCAGTCAAATCGGTGTATATAAACAAATCGTTCGATTTGTAAATGAATATTTATTTTATTTCAACACATGAATATATATTTGATTTCAACACATGAATATATATTTTATTTCAACACATGAATATATATTTTATTTTAACACATGAAATTATTTTATTTCAACACATGAAATTATTTTGATTTCAACACATGAATATATATTTTATTTCAACACATGAATATATACTTTTCACATCACAATCAACAGTCAAATTTCACAACACAAACTATCACACGAGTCGTCCATGGTCTATGGACAACGGGTGTCGGGTGCTACTAAGCACCGTCTGCATCCTAGTGTATATTTCAACTAGAAATAAAATAAAAGTGAGAAGTTCTCACCGAGGGTTCCACTCCTCCATTCCACTTCTGAACCTATGAACCGTTTGGATTTGCCCGTACTTCCAACGCAGTCGTCTCCACGCTGTTCATATTCAAATCACATTTTTAATATGATGTTCTGTACATTAAAAACCATATTCTTAATACTCTACCAATATAAAAATCATATTTTTATTCTTTCTATAATATAAAAATCATATTTTTATTCTTTCTATAATACAAAAATCATATTTTTATTCTTTCTATAATATAAAAATCATATTCTTATATATAAAAATCATATTTTTATATCTGTACTACATGTGTAAAAATCACTCCTTTACACCGCTACTTCCATGATAAAATTTATATTTTTAACTTTCTAGCAATATAATAAAAATTATATTTTTACTTCTTTACATACATAGAAATTATATTTGTACTCTCTACATATAATAAAAATTATATTTTTACTCTCTACATATAATAAAAATTATATTTTTACTCTCTACATATAATAAAAATTATATTTTTACCCTCTACATATAATAAAAATTATATTTTTACTCTCTACATGTAATAAAAATTATATTTTTATTCTGATAAAAATCATGTCTTTAACTAAATGAAAAATCATATATTTCCTAAATGAAAAATCATATATTTCCTAAATGAAAAATCATATATTTTCTAAATGAAAAATCATATATTTTTACCAACTTTATCATATAAAAATCCTCACTTTATATTTATAAACTGAATTTTAAACTAATTGTTTTAAACAAAAATAAATAAAAACTCACTTTTTACTTTGTTGTGGGGGCCCAAGATGGTCAGAACCGGTGGAGGAAGGGGGTCAAGATCGGAGGTGATGGCGTCGTCGTCTTGCAGGTGGGTGGCGGTGTCAGTTTTGGCAGTGGGGAGCGGAGCACAGGGGAGGGGGTCTCAGCCTTCGCGCTGGAGGAGGGGGGTTCGGTTTAGGGCCGAGGGGCGACTGGAGAAGAAGGGGGCGGCGTCCCAAGCGGCGGTGGCGCGGGCTAGGCGGAAGCCCTAGACTGGCGTCGGCTGTCGAGATTTGGGGGAGGGAACGGGGTAGCGGGTTTTGCCTCTTTTTTTTTCTTCAAATGAACGTTGACTACCGAAAAGGAGAGAGAGAGGTATTATATAGTTTATTTAATTAATATTTTATTTTCCCAAAAAGTGAGTTTTAAATCCAATCTCTAAACGAGACCTAGCGACTATCGTCCCTAGCATAATACCCCCATTCTGAACACAATGGGATATGTTTCGCAGGCCGATTCGACCGGTACGATCAGTTTCCGTTGCTTTTAAAATATAAATCTTTATATATTCAATTTAAATGCACATTTTAAATTACCGGGGCAACATACTAGCTCTAAAAATTCCAGAAAAATTATTTCTAGTTTCGTATTGACGATATGGTCTTAACAAAACTAATTTCGTTGAATTCTGAGACCATTAGAAAAATGGCCATTTTCCAGTCGATTAAAATCAACTAAAACTGGTCAAACGCATTTTCCTTTGCCACGCTCACATATTGATTCAAAAAATTATGAATTTTGAAACATAGCAATAACTTGACATCACGGATCCAACAAAAGTGGTCTCATCGAAAACCGAGGTCATTTGCAAAATTTCCATTTTTAAGGGCCAGAATTCCATAGCGACTATTCTGAATTTTCCCTTAGCCATAACTTTTGATTCCTGCTATGAAATTTTGATTTTTCAGATTTGTTGGAAAGATATTCTCAATTAGATTCTAATATTTTGGGTTTCGCCAAAATTCGGTTTATTTCGAATCTTGTACATTCATTTGAACTTTGAAATCGAATTTTCAAACTACCGCGCCGTTTTCAATTCCTTTTATAATTTAAAATAAATATTTATATTATAACGATGATTCAAATAAATATATATGTTCTAATTCTATTCAAAATAAATTTCTCGTCGTTATTATTTAAAATAAATCATTTTAAATATTCAAATTTCGCTAAAATTGCCAATTTAAAAATTTTAAATTGGCTCGGATTTCCGGGTTATTACAAGCAACTAACATCATTTCGACTTGTATTTTCAAGGAACAGAACATGCTATTTTTTTCACACAAATGTACAGTTCTGCCTGTATTTGTTAACTGTTTTTTCATGGGTTTTCAGTGATTCTATCCTCATAAACAACATGTGTATAAGTTGTTATATACTCATCTATAACGTCACATATGCTTAAACCCAATAATACATATAACTATAAAAAGATCTGTGGAAAATTTTGAGTTTATCCACCATATAATCACAGATATTACACTACTCTGTTCATGATTTGTTTCACAAGTTGTTCGGAACTATATTTTGGGAATTTACCCTCTCTTTAATTCAATGCGATGGTTATCTACCAGCATGTATATGGTTTGGATTTACCACAGATGTATATGAACCAATAAGGGGTTTAAAGTATTTTCCTCACAGTACATTGCTTCTACTCTGTTATTTTGTTTACTGCTTTTGTATTTCAATCTCAGTTTTTGTTTTAAGAACATCCAATCCGAATCTAATATTTTTGCACAGATTAATCAATTAACCGACAAAAATGTTTGAATCAAACATATAAGAACACATGTAATTTGAATTAATTATAACAGTAAAGAGTTCTTTTTGTAAGTGATTACCCACCTATAACATATATATACCGCTACTTTTAAATTATTGTTTTGTCAAACAATCAAGTCTCAGTCTAACTATTTTCACAAATTACACATCAATACTTATTTTAGTTAATGTTCTTCTTCTTTTCTTTTCCTGTCTCAGGTTCCTACTCTAAGTACTTCCAGCAAATTGAAAATTTTAAGAATCCAAGATGATAAAAACATGTTGCCACACATGCTGATTTGAAACTTCAATGCAGGCTCTAGTTTCCCTCCTATTGGCTACTACATCACTTTCACACTAAATGCTTGCCTTGTGCTAGCTTAACTCCACTTTTCTAGTCCCCTTTTCGAATGCTCGGATTTTATTTACTGGAGAGATTTTGTCTAATTTCCTGTCCAAAAAATATATGCTACTTTCTTTCACATGCTACTTCTCTATTACGCAGCTACCTTGTTTTATTCTTTTCCTTCCTGGTGTGCTGCTCCTTTCCTCTATAATTAAATGCTTGCTTAGTACCAGTTTGATTTTTTATTTCAATGTTTTATGCTAAATGTTCTTTCCATTTTTATATTATATTTTGTTTGTACAAACTTAAATTTTATTTTCCATCTTATTATATGAACATCTATATGAGTTATTGTTATTCTAATGAAAGTCGACATTTAGATGCATATATGATGTACATAATTCATTCCTGCCTCATGTACACTTCGATATGTATTTATATACATTCAACAAAATAACACACTTGCCTTTTATTTTTATTTGATTTTACATTTCCATTTTAGTTTTATTTTAATAATGCATATCACTATATACATTTAGATCTTTAGGCAATGTACAAAAATTATATTTTTTTCACTTGTATATTTTAATTGATGCAAATATAAGTCACCTGCTTTATTCAATATTGAAATCTAATTATATTTGATTTCATCTAGTTTATTCATTTCCACGGATTGATAAAAACATGAATTATGTTTTATTACTTGAATTCTAAAGCATTTCCTAATTCAAATATTTAATCATAGTTATTGAGATAATGATGTTCTTAAAATGAATTAAATTCCAAAGATTCATAAGTTATATACACATAATTGTTTGACGAAAAACTTGATTGATCATTTCAATAAAATGTGTCAACGTTCATTTTAACTAATTTAAATTTGATTGATCATTTCATAGTGTATTAGGTAATTAACAACAACCATTTATCACAATAATAGCAATCAAAAATGACTCGACATTAAATTTCGATCTCATTAACAGTTTGAAAATATTTGGATAACTTTCACATAATATTATTCTGATTATTGGGTTACTAAATTAATCGATTTTATTATAAACTTCTATTTCGCAGTATTGAACTAATCCAACAGTTTCCCGATCCTTTCTCCTTACAATATTTTTATTTATATAATTTTTCTCTTTTACTTATATATTTATTTTATTTTTAAATGTTTATAACATACATGTTTAGTATAATTGACTTATACGATCTTATTTCTCATTTCAGAACAATACTTGGTATAAGGTGATTAAATAAAACGTGGCAACATTTTATTCTGACTAACTCAAAATCGATTTACCATTTTATAGTATAACAGATAACCAACAACAACATTTATCACTACAAGAAAGACCAATAATCGATTTGACGATTTAATTTTAAACTTAAGAATAGTTTGAAGCATTTATCCTTGGATAATGCCCTATATAATATTTAATCCAAATTCCTTAGAAACATTTTCATTAATTTTATCTTCTTTCTGCTTCCAATAAATGTAGATATTAATTATCTGGGGTTATGCACTTACATTTGCACGACAACGGTTATCTCTGTAATTACGAAATAGCCAGTAGCTTCCCGATTCTTCTTTTATAAACATTGGGAAGGAAAAATCTAATTACTACTTAGATTAAATACGACCTTGATTAAAGAAGTTTAACTTTACATTTAATTTGATGATTTTTACTTCCTACTTCATTTTGTTATCACGAAATCCATATAATTACATTACTACATATATGTATAGTTATATTATTAGTTAACAAACAAATAAATTTAAGTTTGGAGATTTAATTGCAATTATTACTTTTAGTTTTTCATGGGTCACCTTATCCTTTTTCTATTTTCTTTCCTTAATTCTTTTCTTCCTACATTTTATCTTCTTTCTACTTATTTATTTTGCTTCATCAAATCAGGCCAACCCTTTTGGCCTATTGTCTCTCCCCATCCCTCTCTTCTTTTATTTAATTTATTACATTAACGCCCACTTCAGCCCAATAAAACCTATACTCCTGATCCCTTTCTTTTCTCTACTCCTCCTTTTCTTCATCGATTCATCTGTACATCTCGTGAACAGTGTACGTGCACAACTACACCGTCGACGACCCCGTCCCCTCGACCAACTCTGCCAGTCATGTCATATGGTCTGAACTCATTCCTATCGACTCAGAGTAACCCGACCACCTGGAGCAAAAATTTGTGCTTCGACCAAAACTCACTGAAAACACCAACCACTTATCGACCTAGTACCACCACCAGACACCACAATCCACCTCCAAATTCTGACTATAGACCCACGACATCTCGTGCTTTCCATCCCCCCCAGACCGATCACCCAAAACGCCATGTCGACCGTATAGTTCATCTTTGAACTCGAGCAAGAAAATTCGAACACAAACCCAAAAACCACCTCATTCTAATCATCTACCAAACTAAGAATCTTAAAACTATTTTTCCCTTGTTCCTTAACTCCTTGCGGTGCTCCTGGCTTAGCACCATAGCCTTTCGTCGCCGACAATGCTGGAATTTGACCCAAGTACAAATTCCGATCATCTTACAAATTCTTAGTATTTATTGAATGAGAAATCATGGTACAAACTTTAAAATTCACGATTTTTAGAGGCTAAACCGACGGTGTAATCCATACTTAATATAATGATGATCGATTGGCAACTATAATTGTTCACTTTACCGATAAACACAAGCTTCTCCCTCTGAACTAGCCTTAAAAGTACCAATTTTTTTTTAGAATAAACTTCATTCGATTTAACACTACTTTTTAGTTTAAAGTTTGAACTAAAATTAATTTTAATTAAAGATGTTGAATTTTTGTATATCATGTATGCTATTTTTTTGTTTAACACACAAAGTTATTTGTCTGTAAAACCCAGTTTCCAGGTTACTACTTTCCAATTCATAAAACAGTTGTCATATATTTCACAGTATAGGCATAGCATACATATAGGAGCAACTAGCATCATTTCGACTTGTATTTTCAAGGAACAGAATAAGCTAATTTTTTTCACATAAATGTATAATTCTGCCTATATTTGTAAACTGTCTTTCCGTGGGTTTTCAGTGATTCTATCCTCATAAACAACAGGTGTATAAGTTGTTATATACTCATCAATAATGGCACATATGCTTAAACCGAATAATACATATAACTATAAACAGATCCATGGAAAAATTTGAGTTTATCCATCATATAAATCACAGATATTACACTACTATTTTTATGATTTGTTTCACAAGTTGTTCGGAACTATATTTCGGGAATTTACCCTCTCTTTAATTCAATTCGATGGTTATCTTCCAACAAGTATATGGTTTGGATTTACCACAGATGTATATGAACCAATAAGGGTTCTAAAGTATTTTCCTCACAATACATTACTGCTACTCTGTTATTTTGTTTACTGCTTTTGTATTTCAATCTCAGTTTTTGATTTAAGAACATCCAATCCGAATCTAACATTTTTGTACAGATTAATCAATTAACCAACAAAAATGTTTGAATCAAACATATAAGCACACATGTAATTTGAATTAATTATAACAGTAAAGAGTTCTCTTTGTAAGTGATTACTCACCTATAACATATATATACCGCTGCTTTTAAATTATTGTTTTGTCAAACAATCAAGTCTCAGTCTAACTATTTTCACAAATTACACATCAATACTTATTTTAGTTACTGTTGTTCTTCTTTTCTTTTCCTGTCTCGGGTTCCTACTTTAAGTACTTCCAGCAAATTGAAAATTTTAAGAATCCAAGATGATAAAAACATGTTTCCACACAAATAGTTTAATTACAAAGAGTCAAGAGTTTTACTCACCAAAATCTATTCTCTTCTACGCCATTTTCCTCTTAGATTTTTGCTCTTTGCTTATGCTTGTTTCCCCTAGGCTTGTGTACTAACTTATGAAGGGATGTGTATTTATAGGTAGGAATTTCAGGCTTTACTCAGGTGGGTTTTACAATGTGGAGGCGCATACTTGCAGCAAACACAAGGTGAAGTGATGTTGTGTTGCGACAGTCTTACATGATTGAAAGGGAGTATTATGCATGGTCATTTCTATTGATTCCTTTCCAGCTATATGTAGCACACAACTAGGTTCCTAAGCAATACTGGTATTCTATTCTTTGTGTAAAATCATGTACATACACATGCTGATTTGAAACTTCAATGCAGGCTTTAGTTTCCCTCCTATTGGTTACTACATCACTTTCAAACTAAATGCTTGCCTTGTGCTAGCTTAACTCCTCTTTTCCAGTCCCCTTTTCGAATGCTCAGATTTTATTTACTGGAGAGATTTTGTCTAATTTCTTGTCCAAAAAATATATGCTACTTTCTTTCACATGCTACTTCTCTATTACGCACCTACCTTCTTTTATTCTTTTCCTTCCTGGTGTGCTTCTCCTTTCCTCTATAATTAAATGCTTGCTTAGTACCAGTTTGATTTTTTATTTCAATGTTTTATGCTAAATGTTCTTTCAGTTTTTATATTATATTTTGTTTGTACAAACTTAAATTTTATTTTCCATCTTACTATATGAACATCTATATGAGTTATTGTTATTCTAATGAAAGTCGACATTTAGATGCATATATGATGTACATAATTCAATCCCGCCTCATGTACACTTCGATATGTATTTATATACATTCAACAAAATAACAAACTTGCCTTTCATTTTTATTTGATTTTACATTTCCATTTTAGTTTTTATTTTAATAATGCATAACACTATATACATTTAGATCTTTAGGCAATGTACAAAAATTATATTTTTCACTTGTATATTTTAATTGAAGAAAATATAAGTCACCTGTTTTAATCAATATTGAAATCTAATTATATTTGATTTCATCTTGTTTATTCATTTCCACGGATTGTTAAAAACATGAGTTATACTTGATTACTTGAATTCTAAAGCATTTCCTAATTCAAAGATTTAATCATAGTTATTGAGATAATGATGTTCTTAAAATGAATTAAATTCCAAAGATTCATAAGTTATATACACATAATCGTCTAATGAAAAACTGGGTCGTTACAAAAATTCTTGAAAAAATGTTTTGAAAATGAAAAATAAACATGACTATGTCGACATAGTAAAAAGTGTATGTTGACATGTAACAGCTATTTTTTCTAATTTTGAAGGGAAGTGTCTTTTCACTTTTTGAAACGTTTCAGAACCATTGCGACCCTTTATACTCTATAAAAAGAGGTTAAAACCGAGTTTTTTTAACATATTTTCTTCCCTAACTTCATACTCTTTCATCCCACCATTATTCTTAATCATTTTTATGGTTTTTACACTTATACTCTGCCGAATTCAATTGTGTTTTGATAAAACTTCTTCTCTCTACACTCTCTACTCTCTGAATCAAGTGCTATTGAAGAGTATTGGGCTATTTTTTAATTGGTTTGGATGAATAAACCTTGTTGTGAATCAAAGAGGAGTTGTTGTGTCCTTGTGGGCCGTGAAATTAGGGAAATAGAAGTTGGTGTGTTCTTGTGAGCCGTGAAATCAAGAAAGTAGGAATCGATGTCTCCTTGTGAGCCGTGAAATCATGGAGGGTGTAATTGACTGTTGAAAGAGTAATAAAACTCTGCACAATCCATTGTTGTGCGGGACTGGACGTAAGATTTATCCGAACCAGTATAAAATCCGGTGTGTTCTTTCCTTTTCTGCATCTTTATTTTTGTTTATCTTATTTTTTTTTTGAATCTGTGTCTGTGATTTTGTTTGTGTTGTTTGATTCATCCCATAGTTCACATTAGCTTAGATTTTGTTTAAATTCTTACAAACACTATTCGTTCCCCCTCTAGTGTTTGCTTTGCCTTAATGATCCATTCCGCAGTCCCTAACAATTGGTATCAGAGCAAGGTCTTTCAAAAAGTTCATAATCTGGTTTTCGAAAATAGTGATAATGGAAACCAACACTGGTAGCAATAATAGTTCTTTTATAGAGGGTCAATCCACTGTTAGACCACCATTGTTTAATGGTAGTAACTATTCATATTGGGCATGTAGAATGAAAATTTATTTACAGTCTGTAGGATTAGACACATGGAATAGTACACAAAATGAATATGTTGAACCCACAAATGCATTTGCACAATGGACAAATGAACAAAAGGCTGCTGCACAGAGCAATTCTAAAGCCATGAATATGTTATTTTGTTCATTAGATAGAAATGGGTTTATAGAGTATCAGTATGTAAGACTGCTTATGAAATATGGAGAACTTTACAAGTTACTCATGAAGGAACTAGTAAAGCTAAACAGAATAAGATAGGCATGATAGTTAATCAGTTTGAATTATTCAAAATGAACGAGAATGAGTGTATTTCAGATATGTATTGCAGATTTCAAGAGATAGTGCATTCACTAACTGCACTTGGAAAAACTTATTCAGAAGCAGATCAAGTCAGAAAAATATTAAATTCCTTAACTCAAGAACGGGATCAAAAGACCTTGGCTATAGAAGAAGCCGATGATGTCAATGAAATGAAGATTGAAGAATTAATTGGGAATTTGATGTCATATGAAGTTCAATTACAGAAAAGAAAAGAAAATATATCGATTGAAAAGAAATCTATTGCACTGAAAGCAACAAAAAATGATTCTGACTCGAGTAGTGAAGATGATGAAGAAACATCACTCATGACAAATCATTTTAGAAAATTTCTAAAATATAGAAGGAAGGGTTATTGTAACGTCCCGCATTTTTTTCGGTTCGTATTTGAATATTTAAAGCAGTTTAAATATTGAATTCGAAATATAAATGGATTTATATATTAATTAAAAACGAAGTTGAATGTATATAAATATATATTAAATATAATCGAGCTCATAACGACCCTGCAGTTCGTACTTTAACGTTCTGAACTTCAACAGAGTGTACCAGACTCGTTTTCAATCGGATTTCTTTGAAACGAGAAACGTTGGAATCTGTTGAAATGTATCTTTCTAACAGAAGTGAAAAAACCAAGATTTCGTTGTGTAGATTGCAAGATATGTCCAAATCAAATATTCAAAAAGTCGTTGTAGAAGCGTATATCGACCGTAACGGTTATTTAAATATAACTTGATATCGGTTACAAATCGGGACAAGGTTCTTTTAAGGCGCAGCGATAATTTAATTTTTAGAATTCTACTATAATTTTTAATTAATTAAGTATGCAACTTTTTATTTGAAGTATTTCGCACCCTGTATCGATATTTCGGAGTTTCAAAATATAAGTCAAACTACCGGTATTATTATATTTTTGGGATCGTGACACCTCGTTGAGCACGACTGTACTCTTACTTCTGTCCGTACATGAGTGGAATTTTACGTAACAGGGTATGCACTAGAATTAAGCAAGCTAGATTTTTTTTAAATACCATCTACTCTAATATTTCAAAACCATACACCTAAGCTAAACTAAACCATACCTTGTTCCTAGTTTTCTTCATCAAATTAAATAAAACACAGACCATACTTTGAAACATTGCCGCCATACCCTAAACGTGCCTAGCTACTACCTACTTATATATTATATCCTATCCAAACAATGCTTCATGGTGAAGGAAGCAGCAACGACATACCCCTAAACGAAAGCTATGAGGAGGAAAATCACTAGACTCTAAACAACACATGCCTAACCAAAATAATGACAACCACTTAAACTTATAAGATATTATACATTGTGAAAAGCAAACCTACTCTAAAGCTAAGATTTAGCCGACCCATGCCTCCCCTGTCAAGTCCTTATTAAAACTGAAGTTAACAGCATACCATATTTAAACGCAAGGTACCAAGAAATAACACATCCTATCCTAATGCCTAATACTTGGCTTTGAAGTCTTAGCACTCTATAAATACTGAATGGCCTCTCTCATTCTTAAAAACGGAGAAAATCAATCCTTCTCAAACAAAGGAAAATTATACAAAACAATAACAGAAGAAACATTAGTCAAGTTCTGGCCATCACCGCTGACAGGAATCCGACGGGGTAAGGCAAGTCAGAGGGAGCTCCGCGATGATCGAGGCAGCCGGCATTGATTTCCTGGAGGTCTGGCGAGGCGGGCAGTCGAGGGAAGTGCCTGCTAAGGAGCATGGCGATGTCTGGAAAGGAGAATATATGGAAGTGGGGTCGGCATCAGTCTAGATGGGGTACACTGAAGCGAGACAGAAGTGGTGTGCTGAGAGCGGGACTCGGACGCCAAGGTATTGGGGAGTAGTCAAACTGAGAGTGACAAATTCATTTGGGAAGAATGGTTTTAACACGCTTTACAAGGGAATCATGTTACAGGCGCATGGATACATGGCAAAGAAAAAAGGATGCCATGCGTACACGTAAATTAGTGTACATAAGGACTGTGCTGTAGCCGCTATCATCAAGGGAGGAGCCGAGTTTCAACTGTAGGGTAATGATGACATGGAGGAGAGGCAAGTGCTCTTGCCAGTGGGATATGTGAGAAGCAGCACG
This sequence comes from Allium sativum, assembly GCA_030737875.1. Taxonomy (NCBI): domain Eukaryota; kingdom Viridiplantae; phylum Streptophyta; class Magnoliopsida; order Asparagales; family Amaryllidaceae; genus Allium; species Allium sativum. Next base: position 254,746,784 of record CM060920.1, read on the forward strand.
AGCTGCATGAACTAGGGGGATCATGCATGCGTTGAGGGTGCCAGGCAAGGGTATGTGAGGAGGCGAACAACATTGGGAATCAAGTGGGGGGTTGATTTGATCTGGCACACAAGTTGGAGGGAAGAGGATCAAGGCAGACAGGTTAAAATGAGTGCAAGGCTCGCGGTTCAGTTCAACAGTGTGGGGACTGTCGAATGTATGGGAGTTTGTTGCTTTCTGGAAATAGAAGTCGGGATGAGGGTGCAAATGGAAGCATGGAGGAAATGATGATGGAAAGAAGGTGTGTATTGAAGATGAGGGTGGCGTTATGGGTACTGGAGTTCTCGCCATGCATGAAAATGGGATGAAGCAGCCATGCTGCGTGAAAATACATGGGGAAGGTGGGTTTTTTGAGGTGATTTCAATGATCAGTAAGTGGTTGTTCTTGTGCATGTGAAAGGGAAGGAATACACTGAAGTGCAGATGGGTTATGGGCGTAGTGCATGGGGGTTAATCTGTGGCGCACGTGAGTAGGTTTTACTTTTGAAAGTGTATTCACTTCGGAACTAAAGGGGCGGTTACAATATTTGAAAGGGTACAATATTTGAAGGGGTAGTGTTTGAATCCATACTGAGTGTATTATGAATGGTGATCAGCAGTGCAATACGGTGAGGTCGGAGGGTAGTGTGTGGGTTGAACGAGTAGGAAGAAAGGAATGCAAGAGAAATATCGGGTCTAAATTACGAAGATTAACCGTAATTTGAACTGAACCGAATCGGTCACATTGGAATGGTAGCAACAAAAATCTAAACTGTGGAACTGATGCGGATAGGAATAGAGCTATTGGAAATCGGTAGAATCTGATTTTGGACGAACGAAAGCGCGAACCGTCGGATCGAAACAAGGTGAGTAAATTCACTAACTCTGATCTATTTAAAATATTTTAATTATATTTCAAATGTTGTTTGTATGCTGTGTGATGGTCGATTAGGTAGATTACAATTAAATTTGGTTGAATATTATACACCGTTACATATGTACACATCATCGGTTGGACACTGATTCCACTGATTAGAATATCCCCTAGTATAGAGTTAGTGTAAATTGTGTTGACTAACATCTGTGGATGCGGAAACCGGTTGGAGGAATCCGACCGGATTCCTTGCTAATTATATGTACTGTTTGTTTTGTATGAACCCGAGTTATATTTAAACCCCATGTGAATATTGATGTTGAACAGAAATTCAATATCTGTTTGATAAATAAATAAACAAATATCGACTAAGAAAGTGATAACAGTCGACTGTAAAACCATCGTTTTGTTAAGGAGTTGATTGGCCGTCAGGCAAATCAACGAGGTTAATTATAAAAATTATATTTTTATAATTAAAAAGAAGATTTAAATTTATTATAAACCAGCATTTTAAAGTTCATTTTTATATAATAAATAAAAATGATTGTTGATATTTAAATAAGATTATAAAGCAGAAATTATCCGATGATTAAGTATTTGGATAATTATATTTAAGATAAACAATTTTAGAAATATTATTAGATTAATTATATTAATCTAATGAGAAGTAATTAAGATTAGTTAACGAATTTATTGATGAAATGAAGTTTATTTAATCAACTGTTATTGGGAAAATGATTATTAGATTAATTGGCCTTTAATTAATCTAATGAAAACAGTTTAGAAATAAATGAGATTTAATTACCTTTTAATTTAAGAAGTTATCAATAGAACTGTGGAATAGAGAAAGGGAAAAGTTAATGTGGGATATAAGTAATCGTAAAACAACCGAGTTCAAAATAAAGATGTGGTATTATAAAACCATTTTCCAAAATAAAACAAGGAAATACGATTTAATGTATATTATAAGTAATATGGAGTTTAGAGTTACGAACGTATATCTGTTCCAAGATAAGAACGTTGTCGATCAAGGTCTGAGAGGTAAATAGAGTACCCCAACTTGAACGGCTTCACTATTATCGAGGAACGATAACAGTTGTAATGGAAAGAGATGTCAAGATGTGTATAAAAGGAATACGGCAGCGTATTGCCAGTCTTAGAATTATAGCGATAAAATAGCGCTGTTGATAAGATAAGTGAGACTGTTATGTCAAGATTAGTTATAACAAAGAATATTACAGCGTATGACAAGTTGAACTATAACAATAAAATAACGTTGTTGATAAGGTAAGTGTGACTGCAATTAGTTATAAGGAGAATATTACAGCATATGACAAGTTTAGAACTATAGCGACAAATTAACTGCTGTTGATTTGACTTAAGCATGACTTTTATATATAACAACACTTCCTAGGAAATGTAACAGTTTGGTTTGAAATCCACTTATTCTAGAGTAATAAGTAACGACGTTTGTTCAAAGAAATAGAAGAAAGAGTTTAGAAAAAGAATTGGATTAGAAACTGATGACAGCATTTCGATGTTCGAAAAGTGATTAGAATTAAACCGTTAGGATTTGTAACTAGAATTCGACGATGTCGAATGTATTAAAAGTAAACTATTTTTAGGGATTATAATCTGATAGAATAATTAACATTTAGTTTAAACAAATAAATGTTAATAGGATAGGAGTCAGTATTTAGTTATAAACTTAATATCGATTAGATAAGAAGTTGATTTAGAGATATAGTTTATAAAGTGGAATAGGAGTGAAAAAGTATGAAAGAGATTTCGGTAAACAAGATAAGGGAGATTATTATGTGAATAAAGAGTTATATGATCAAGGTGTTCAGATTTCTATAATAAGGGATGGTAATCACATTTTAAAATGAATAATGTTTTAAAAGTAAACGTGGGACCGATTAAAAGGTTAAAATGAAATTGGAAATATTTTCCAATATAATTAGGGTAGTTTATCCAAGTATAGAAATAAAGATTGTGAAAAATGGATCGAACGTTGATAACGTATATTTTCTGGAACGTGAGAAAATAAGAACTGGAAATGTTTTCCAAGAAGTGTAAAAAGGCTAAAATGGGATTTGAGGAATATCTGGTAAGGTATGGGAACTCGAATAATAAAACGAATATTAAATAAAAGTGTCCGTGGTTGTGTGATGTTAGTTATACATTATAATGGATGTTGTTTTAACTCCGATAGTTAAATAACTGACTATCGAAGTGTTTTGACCATCGTTGTCAATACGGAGAGACCAGTTGGGTTATTACCCGAAAACCACTCCGTATAGGCATAATCGTTGCGAAATAGATATGCTGAAGATAATTGAAGACGGAGTTAAATGCAAGGATCGTCCAGTTATAGAATGGTGTGTTTTTGTTTGTCCAGTCCCAGGACAACTTGCATGGACGAGTGTCTGACAGAGTATTTCCAACGGTCATGCCGTTGATTTTACGAATATACCAAGTTGGTGGGGAGAATGTAACTTCTCTTTATTCTACACCCAGTGTGCATTTGTGCAATCAATGTGTGATTACGGATTTGACGATGTGGCATTCAAAGTGAATGGTGATCAGATGTTCTGAAGATAGACGTAGCCTCTAGCCTCACAACCAGAAAGTAACAAAAGTTGGGCTAGGCAGCATGGCTAGTTGGGTCATCCCCAAGCAGGGTGTATTGTCACCGATCTAGAGAAAATTCATATTTATACTTCTTTCAATTCTGTATCTTCAGATTGATGGTTGGATGGCCTACAACCGAGGTGGCAATATATTCGCGACACTCAAGCTAAATGAGTGAGCGGTCATGTGTGGTCGGGTTGCAAGACGTTCTTGTTGAACACTGAGTGTATCCCCTCTAGAGTACACTATTCAGAAGGTGCTCCCATACCTTGTCTATTGAAAACCATTCTCCGATAAGCGCCCTACGGTTTATGATTTTATACTATATATGTGGAACGTGAGATGCAAGCGTTCAGCTACTTGGATATTTATTTGCTTAGACACTATCATAATATCACTGTTTTTGATATCAAAGTTATTTGGGTTATAGTGAGGTAAAATCCGTCCATGTTTATGTGTGGGCTGGTCTTACTATTGTCCTTTTGTTTCAAATGGATTTTCTTCAAAGCAAAACCATATGGTTAGAATTTACTCACACCAGTCCCATGACTGACCCAGAGTTTATTTTGTTTGTTTTCCCTAAACTCTTGGGTGCCCAAATTTGTACGGGCAGTGAAGTGTTTCAGGCTTTGCAGATTTCACTTGGAAGAGCTCGAAGCAGAAGGCTTCACCATTTGTATTTAGAGATTATTTCCGCTGTGATAAGATGTATTGTACTCTGATAATGGTATGTATATACAATACAGTTTTGTATTCAAAGTTATGTTATATAATACATTTTATTTGTTCCGCTGTGAGTTTCGTGTTTTACTATGATTCTGTTCAGTGAGTTCTTCTTCTTCTATTCTATTAGTTCTATCTTTTCTATCTTACCCTCTTATTTCTTTCTGTTAATGTCCCGGTATTTTCGATGCTCGATAAATTGACAGTGTATTTATGTTGATTTTCTGGGTCGAAAATCCGGTCCATTACGGTTATAATCATGCAAAATTAAATGATGGGCGATGTTTTAATTGCGACAAACCAGGTCATATAAAGAGAATGTGTCCATATCTAGATAAATCTACTCAATAGACGGAAAACACCAATTCATCAAGGAAAAGAAAGAAAGCATACGCAGCAACATTAGACGATTCAGATTCATCATCAAGTGATGAAGAATCAGAAATAGGAAATACTAATATATGCTTTACAACAATTCAGAATTCAGAAGATCATGAAGAAAAGGATCAAAAAACCGGGTACGCATTAATCAATTTTTAATTTTATTAGGTTGAATGGTTGCTTTGTTTGTTTTTGAATTTAAAACTTTAGAAAATAAATTTTTGAAATTTGAAATTTGAATTTTGAAATTCAAAATAATAATATAATATTAAATAACCAATAAATTAATAAAATAAATTGTTTGTATGTTCATTAGGATTAGAAGTATTTCAGGAAGTCGTTAAACCTGAAATATAAATCAATAATTTAATTCAAAACTTGAAAAGCCAATTTCCTTTTGAAATAAGCCTTGTATGTCGACATACTGAAATATACATGTCGACATATCCAACAGTCTTGAAATTTAAATTTTTAATTTCAAAAGTTTAAACTTTCAAACTTCCCTCCAATCTTTTCACCAACTCCCAAGGTCTGAAAAAGTGTCCTTTCGATCTGAAAAGTTGTGCCTATTCAATTCATATTCATTCAATTCACATCTATTCATTTTCTATATATATATATATATAAATATATATATATATATATATATATATCCATCGTTTCTACCTTTCATTCACAACTCAAAACAATATTCTTTATATCTATTCTCTTCAAAATTATCATATCAGTGGCTTCCTCAAGTTCATCTTAGAAATTGAAGATAACCAAAACCATAAAAGGTTATCTTTACAATGACAAAGAGCCCATCAAAACCTATGGTAACTATTTAGCAAATGCTAAAGTTAACATGGGTGCTTTCGGCGTCTTTAGCGACTTTCCATCTTATGATCTCGCCTCTCTTTTCCAACACACAAAGTCTTGAGTCTAATTGACTCTCGTGAAAACGACGAATTATGTTATCCCAAACTCGTGAAGATGTTCTATGCGAATCTCAACCGCGGATTTTATCAAGGCAACGAAATCCAAATTTTGAGTAGTGTCAAGGGAACTCAAATTGTTCTCGATGCCGATCTTTTAGGGAAAATCCTAAATTGTAGAAGCGAGGGCACAGATTTCTCAACTTTCGCTATCAATGAAACCGATATGGAAACCTATCACGATATCTTCGAAGATGGTGCTCCAATGGATTTCAAAAATCGTTTCTTTCATCCAAAAATAAGAATTGTCAACCTTCTCCTTCAACGTACCATTAATCCTCATTCTGGAAATTACAACAATCCAACTCTTAAAGTCCAAAAGGCTCTCTTTGCCATTATAGGTAATTACATTATAAATTTGGCCGATATGATTCTAAATGAATTTAAGCCCATAGATGTATCTTCAAGAGAAAACACTCTCTACTATGGTGTTTAACTCACTCGCATTTTCAAATACTTTGGAGTTGATCTTCACGGAGAAGAATTTGTCCCTAGAAAAGTGTTTGATGCATCAAACATTCATCATATGCAAATTCCTCTCATTTTCAAACCTTATGAGACATATGAGGCCAAACAAGCTCGACTGCAACAAGAACAAGACCCAATGATAGTCGAAGAAGAAGAAGAGACTTCTATGGAAAACATTGAGTACCCAACCTTAAAGCATAACTACAAAGACACGGTTGTTCAAAATCAAGTGAAAATAATCAAAAATTAAAAGAAGCTTAACAAGAAGCTTTCCAAAATATCCAATTTCATGGTCAAGATAGGAAGAAAGCTTGGAATTTCATCTTCCTTATAATCATCCGAAAACTAGGCCATATAGTTTAATCTATCTTTATATATTTCCATGTATTTGCTTTGGAATCTCGTATTTAAAGTGTGTCTTGTTTAGTTGGATGTATTTACTTTGTATTAAGTAATGAATGGAGTTTTATTTCTGATTAAATCATCTTTATGTTTCTAAAAAGCATAAAACATATTATAATAGTACAAGTGTTCAAAAGTATTCAAAAAATTCAAAATTTTCAAAAAACATACTATAGTATGTCGACATGACAAAACATGTATGTCGACATATAATAGTCATATTTTCAAATCTTTTCAAATTTTAAAATTAAAATAACTACTCATGTCCATTCAAAATCCAATGAATTCCATACCCTATTTAAGTACATTTCTTCTAGAAAACTTCATTATTCCATTACTCCTTCTTCTTTTATCATTTCTCATCAAATCCATGGCAAATCCTATCCATAATCTTAGTGAAAATCTAGAAGAAACTCTCAATTCATTCAAAAATATTCTTCTATCATGCTACGAAATCAGCTCATCTTGAACTAAGTCAAATAAAGATGTTCAAACAACAAGAAAAGCACTTGGACGCAATGCGATGGCTAATCTCCTCTTTTCAGAGATGAAGAAATAATCTCTCAAATGCTCTACCAACCAAAGAAGATGAAGATTGGGAAGTAATTAAGAAGGATCCTATCTTTGGAGAAGATGGTTGGGTTGAAGTTCCAAGAAACGTTAAGTTATTTGGTACGATTTGATTGATTTGTTTAATTATTCTAAAACATATGGTGTGGTGTGATTTAGATTATATTGAAACTTGTAGACATATGGTGTGATTTAGTTTGGTTTCATTTGTATATATATCAGACAAATATGTGTAAATAATTCTTGGATTGGTTTGTATTTAATCAACATTATGATATGTATCATTATAGATTAAGGGTAGTGTTCTACTTAGAATTAGTTAATAGATTAAGGGGGAGTATTTTTAGGAATATTACTTAGGTTCTAGGGTTGTATAACTTATGGGAGTATCCTTAGAATATCTTTTTGATAATGCCAAAGGGGGAGAAATTATAAAATATAGGCATAGTTTGTAGGATTCTTACAGACAGGGGGAGTTAGAAGAAACATCATCAAACAGGTATATACAAGTATGATATTTTATAAGCTAAGGTTGTCATCATAAAAAAGGGGGAGATTGTTGGAGAAGGAAGTTTTGATGACAACAATCTTATTTCAGTTATCATTGATTATAAAATATATGCTAACACTTTTTGTATAGAATATATATATATGTGTGTGTGTGTGTGCAGGAATTATATACAGGAAATATTACTGAAGGCTGTACAGTTATAAAGATGATAGAGATTCAAAGGTCAGAGAAATTTTCAAGACTCATGGGGAATCAAGATTTCAAGAGTGTAATGGCCCGAATTTCCATACCCTTTGAGTTGACTAATAACACCACACGTCCAACCCAAATTGCACAGAGAAACGAATCATTAGTAGAAAGAAGTTAGAGGATGAGAAATAGAAAGAAAGAAATATCAGAATAGAAGAAAACGAAGATCACAAACTCACAGCAGAACGAATAAAATATATTAGATAACAAAAACTTTGAAATACAAATCTGTTTTGCATATACGTACCATGATCAGAGTACAACAATTATTTCTGAAACAGTTATGAACACCTGTTTCCAGATACACAACGGAATATATGATAGTCTATAGCTAACTGGTGAAGCCTCCTGCTTCAAACTCCTCTAAGTGAATCTGTAAAATCCCGACTACTTGACTGCCCGTACAAATTTTGGCACCCAAGAGTTTAGGGAAAAAAACAAAATAAACTCTGGGTCAGTCATGGGACTGGTGTGAGTAAACTCCAACCATTTGTTTAACTTTCAAAATCCTTTCGAAAGAAATGATGATCGTAAGACCGATCCACACATAAACACGATTGGTTTTTACCTTATGATGACAAAAAATATTTTTGATATCAAATCAATTAATATTACAATAGTGTCTAAATCAAATAAATAGAAATCTAGCGGAACGCTTGCATCTCACGCTCCATATATGATATTAAATCAAAAATCATAGGGAGCTTACTAGAGATTGGATTTCCAACATGACAAGGTATGGAACCACCTTCCGATAGTGTATCTCTAGAGGGGAATACACTGGGTTCAACAAGAACGTCTTGCAACCCGGCCTACACATGGCTGACCACTCATTTAACTTGAGTGTATCGAGAATATTATCACCAATGGTTGTGATCAGCAACCATTATCGAAAGCATACAGCAGCGAACAGAATAAGAAGCAAATGAATTTTCTCTAGATCTGGTGATAATACCCCTAATGGGAATGACCCACTTGTCCATGTTGCGTGCCCGATTTTTGTCATTTCCCGGGTGATGAGGCTTGAGGTTACGATTATTCATTTAGAACATTTTTCCACCATTTACTTTGAGTGCCACATCGTCAAACATTCGTCCATATACGTTGTTCTGGGACTGGACAAACCGAACGCACTATTCTATTAATCCATCTTAGGCAATTTCTACCTAGGATTAACAGAAACGGCCCTTGCATTTTAATCCGTCTTCAATTATCTTCAGCATAAGTTGATTCGTAACGCTTATACCAATACGGAGTGGTTTTCAGATATAAAATCTGATCCCGGTCTCTCCATATTAATAACGAAGATATGAATTTAATCAAAACTTTGATAATCAGTGATTTAACTATCAAAGTAACATCCATACAATCAAAAGTCCTATTTCCAATTGGAAATTCAATCGATCAAACATCGAACAACACTGGCCCCTTTTTATATCAATTCCTTACTATATTATCGATTCCAAATTCACTTTTTCCCTCTTCCGTATTCTTTCAATGCTCTATTTTCTCTCTTGTCTAATTTCTTTTTTTCGAGAAAATATATCCTATTCCAGTTAGAAAACATTTCTAAATATTCACAAATCCTTATTTTCTATATTCAGAAAATATACCATATTAATATCGGAAATTATTCCCACATTCCATTTATTAATTCCTCGTTGACCAATTCATTTCATTTCCTATGCGTAGAAAATATCTCTCATTTTATTTGGGGAAACATTTCAAAATCAATAAAATTAACGCGACGTTATAAACATCGTTATTATAACACAAACCATTAGTCATTTATTAACTAACCATATTGCTAACCAATCTTTACTATCGAACTTTAGCCAATCCTCCATCAATCATGAAGTCAATCAAGTTGGGGATAATTACCTCTCAGACCTTAGTTGAACAACATTCTCAACTTTGAAATAGTCAAAGCTCACAACTTCAAACAAAACATTGCTTACGCGACTCTCAGATTCAACCTAATCATCCACTTCTGTAACAACTCGGAAAATCGGAACCAATTTAAAACTTTTATTTTGGCTATTTTAATGAATTTAGAATATTTAAAATTATTTATTTTAAATAATAACGACTAAAAATTTATTTGAATCTAAGTTAGAACGAATAAATTTATTTTAATTATATAACGAGCCTGAAATGGCGCGGTAGTTTGAAAATTCAACTTTGAACTTCGACTGAATGTATAGGATTCAAAATAAATCGGATTTCAGTGAAACCAAAAACATTTAAATCTGTTTAAAAATATCTTTCTAACGAATCTAAAAAATCAAAATTTCATAGCAGGAATCAAAAGTTATGGCCAGTTGAATATTCTGAATAGTCGCTATGGAATAATATAGCCCTTAAAAATAGACATTTTGCAAACGACCTCTGTTTTTGATGAAACCACTTTGATTGAATCCAAAACGTCAAATTATTTCTAGGTTTAAAATTCCATAATTTTTGGAGTTGATATGTGAGCATGGCAAAGGAAAACACGTTTGGTAATTTCAGTTTGAATTGGATCGAGCAGAAAAAGTCCATTTTTCAAACAGTCTCCAAATTCGACGAATTTAATTTTGTTGGGACCGTATCGTCCCAACATAGCTAGATTTATTTTTCGGGAATTTTTGGAATCAATACGTGGCCCCGACAAATTAAAATGTACGTTCAAATCCAAATTTGAATGTTTTATATTTTAATTCGAAGAAAAACTTACTGTAACAGTCGAATGGGCTTACGAAACATATTCCATTGTGTCCGGCATGGGGGTACTTAGCTAGGGGTGATAGTCATTGGGTTTGATTTGGAGTTCGTATGGATTAGTGGGTATTTTCAAAATTAATTGAATTAAAAATAAAATATAAAACCATGGACCAATCGCGTTTCACCGTTGACCCCATTCATTTCTTCAAAACCTGATTACCCCCAATCTCGACGATGGAAAAGGCTTCATTCCTTTCCTCCCCGATTTCTCTCAAACTACTTAATAAAATTGACTGCTCCTTTGGAAGTTTTTGTAGTACTCCACGAGGTCTTCAAATCCATATAAGCCTCGCCCTCTATCGTGTCGTGTAGAAGGAGATCCGATGCCCTGAAGTTCGCCACTTCCTGTAACACCCCACACCCGCTATAGCCACTCGCTAAGGGAATGCCATAGCATCGGTGGAGTATTTTTAGTGAGTATAGAACAGTAAAATTACAACAAGACAGATATAATGTAATACTTGAAAATTTAAAACATCATCTCATAGCAGCGGAAAGTAAAACATGTTTGGTTACATCATAAAACCATAACAAGAGTCAAGTACAAAATATCCATCCTGAATAAAATAAGTACATAATCCCACTACTCATAACAAATAGCCATAACAGAAAAGATAAGATAAGCTGAGCTCTACATCTACGGTCCAAGCTCCAAGAGATAGATAAAGCAAACTGATCAAAGCCCACTAGCACTAGGCCCAACCTGAGGACCTGAAGGAAAAAGATAAAAACAACGGGGGTCAGACATAAGCCTGGGTGAACCCTATCTCCTTAATAATACAATTATTAAAGTAATTAGGGTATGATATGAACTCGGTATGGTATCTTTGGGGATAATGACTACACTAAGTTGCCCACGAACACAGGACGAACTAAGATAACCGTAAAGACACATCTACCCACCCAAGGATAATTACTAACTGCACCACACCAGTCACTCCTACTCAAAGGTTGATCCCACCCAAGGATATCAAAGATAGATATAACCAGTAGTTTCCTGTACCCTAGTTGACTACATAGGTGCCGTCTGCCCCTATCTCTACTAGGTGTACCCCACTACCCCAAGCGATGGGCTCCCTAACGTAGATACCCGTGCTGGTCCCACAGTGGGGTGTATCACTCCCCTAAAGTGGCTACCCAATACTATCAACGGTGCACGGCTTTATATCTACACGATGCAACAACGGCTTATCTACCAGCCCGGGCCCACACACGCATATGAAACCCGTTGGACTTGCGTTGCCACCGCTACCCCGTTTTGGCCTCTTATAATCAAGCCCAATATGCGTGTCCCGTCACTCGACATGGGTCGAGCCCACAAAGATACGTTTGGGATATTGGTTGAAATGGGCCCCCCACAAGCTACTACTTAAGCTTGTCATTTTATCTAGTGCATCCCACTTAACCCCTTTTTATAATCATGCCCCTTTACATGTTAAGGTTTGGTTAAGTCATCCAATTATATTACAATTGCCCCTTAAGGCACCCACTAGATTTTCGCATGCCACCCAAGGCACTTACTTGATTCCCACATGCCACCCAAGGCACTTACTTGATTCCCACATGCCACCCAAGGCACTTACTTGATTTCCCCATGCCACCCAAGGCACTTACTTAACCCTTTAATCATGTTTAGTTACATGTTCCACTTTGGTTAAGTATTCTTATCGTATTTTCTATTGCCACCCAAGGCAACCCACTAGTTTCCTCATGCCACCCAAGACACCCCCACTAGTTACTATATGCCACCCAAGACACCCACTTAACCCCTCATGTCCCACTACATGCTAATATGGTTAAGTGTTTCTTAATTAATTAAGACCGTGATCTCCCATAAAGACCTCCCACATTAGACTGGCTGTTATGACCGCCTGGTTAAGCCGGTAGAGTCCGGGCAGTCTTACGTCATAACAGAGTCTAACCTCGTGTCTTTACCTTAATCACGTATTTAATTTATGGCTAAGACCTCTCACATTGGGCTGACATTTGTAGCAACTGGTTAAGCCGGTCGGGTCCGGGCAGTTTTACACTACAAATGAGTCCAACCTCGTGTCTTAGTCGATTAATTACACCTAATTAATCACCCCCATATTAATTATTCCTAATTAATATCAAGTTTTCCATAACATGGGTAGACCTAACTCAATAGGTAAATTCCCATGGGGTAGACCTAACTCAATAGGTAAATTCCCACTTATGGTAATTTATTTTTATGGTATGCTTAATCATACCCAACCATGCTTTAATTAACATATTTACCCACCCCATCGTTTCCCCACGTAAATCGTTCTCATTTCATGACATAATAAAGGGGAAGATCCATCACAACTATCATGGGTTTAGCATACAACTTTGTCATGGGTTAAGAGGATGTCAACTTGCATATATGTGCATATATTAACCCAACTATATTCAACCCAAACTTGCATATTATCAAACATGTGTCTTACATAACATGTTGCATATGAACTTACATATCATCAAACATGTGATTTGCATAACATGTTGCATATGAACTTACATATCATCATACATGTGATTTGCATAACATGTAGAACTTGCATTTTAGCATATACTTAACTTGCATAAGCACTCACATACTTGCATAAGCATTCATATACTTGTATAAGATGTTAAACATGCATATAAGCATATACATGACTTGCATAAACATTCACATACTTGCATAACATGTTTGCATAATGGATCCATATTCACTTAGTGTTTTGCATCATAAACATCATGAAACAACTTGCATAAAAATATCATGATTACATATTATGAAACTTGCATGACATAAGACATATAACTTGCAAAACACATAATATTCACTACATCAAGCTTGCATAAATATATGGATCCACAAACATAGCCATACTTTATCACATCTTATCATAATCAATTCAATAATTGATTATTAAGGGGATAGAAGCTCACCAAAACAAGATTAGCAAGTTAAATGAAGCAAATCCCAATGATTAAGTAGAAGAAGATGTAGATTAGCTTGCAAACCCTCTTAGGATTTTTAGTGGAGGCTCTCCAATTTTCTAAGTGGTGGCATAATGGCCTTAGATCTATTTTTGGTAAGGATAAGGGGGGTATTAGGGTGTATATATAGATTAGTTAGATGTTTTAGGACCATAGGATATACCCTAGAACCAATCCTAGCCTTTAAAGCATGTCTTGGGGAAGAAGTCAAGTGTAGGAACCATTTAGGGCCCAAAAAAACAGCCCAAAACTCATCTCGGGCCTCAAAACATGAGCAGTTTTCGTTTTTGATTTTTCGTGAAACTTTGACGGGCCATAACTTGGTCATATGGACTCCGATTTACGAAAACTCGGACACTATTTCGCGTATTTTTCCGAGACGAACGCAATGGCACAGCCCGTTTCCCCTGATTCAGAATATTAAATTTAATTCTGCTCTGATTTATGTTATAATAAGTTATTTAACATACGGGGTGTTACATTCTCCCCTACTTAAAGGATTTCGTCCCCGAAATCTCTAAGTCAAGAAGAACGTATCCTACCAACCAAACAACCATCTACTCAACCATCAAACACTGGCATCCATTGTCCTTAAAGTTTCTAATGTTGTATGAACATATGCAAAAAGTGTGTGTATATGTTCCCTATCTAATGCAAAATCAGGCGGTCTACTGATTCAGTTGACCTCCTTAATGCAAACCATGATAGTGCCATGCATCCAATATGTATGCGAAAGAACCCTATCGACACATACTATTTCTACATGCGTGCACAATCATTCACCGAATAAATGCATCATCCATATGATAGCACAACCATCATACATCCATTAATATAGCTACCTACACACATTTATATGCAATATGCAATATGAAGTGATTGAGCCGATCTAGTGCCTAAAGTGTGTGTATATGCATCCACGAGCAACCACTAGCAAACACTTGCATCCACTTGCATCCATCAATCATAACATGTCTCAAACACATGTTTCAACCATAGGTTTACCCTATCTAAAAGGTCAAAGGTGCTAACGAGAGGACATACTAAGGACAAGATAAGTACAAGATAGGCAATAAAGGAGAAGTTAAAGAACATACTCTCGAAAAGAAAAGGGTACAAAGAACGCATCTTCGCTTCCGTCTCCCAAGTAGCATTGCTCTCGTCATCTCCCCATTGCACTTTGACTAGCTGAACCTCTCTGTTTCTCAACTTCTTAATCTCTGACCCAAGGATGCGAGTAGGAGCTCGTCGAATCGTCGCATCACGCTCTACTTCCACTTCTCTAAGCAAGCTCGGCTCTACCACCTCTGCGGTCTCATGTAGGCACTTCCTCAAATGTGACACATGGAAAACATCATGTATACCACTAAGTCTGTCTGGCAACTCCACCCTATATGTCATCCGTCCAATTCTTTCCTTGACAGGAAACGGTCCTACAAACCTCGGTGCTAACTTCCCAGCGGATCCAAAGCGAACAACATTCCGTAATGGAGACACTTTGACAAAAACCATGTCCCCAACCTCAAACTCAAGATCAGTCCTCCTCTTATCTGCATAAGATTTCTGTCTGTCTTGCGCTGCTTTCATCCTTCTTCGAATCAAATCAACCTTCTCTGAAGTCTCTCTAACCATATCGGGCCCTAGCAAGATCTTATCCGTAGATTCCCACCAACATGTAGGTGATCGACAAGGCCTTCCATAAAGAGCTTCAAAAGGTGCCATGCCAATACTAGACTGGAAGCTGTTGTTATATGCAAACTCCACCAAAGGAAGATGCTCTTCCCATGTACCTCCAAAATCCAAGATACAAAGCCTCAAAAGGTCTTCCAAAACACGGTTCACCCTCTCGGTCTGGCCGTCTGTCTGAGGATGATATGCGGTGCTCAAACACAACTGAGTCCCCACCGCCTCCTGTAAACTCTTCCAAAACTCACTAGTGAAGATAGGATCTCGATCACTCACTATGCTGGAAGGTACCCCATGCAATCGAACTATCTCTCGAACATAGACTGAAGCAAGCCATGGAGCAGTCCTCTTACTCTTTACGGGTATGAAATGGGCACTCTTAGTAAGTCTATCAACCACGACCCAAATTCCTGTATTGCCCTTCCTCGATCTCGGTAAACCATCAACGAAGTCCATCGAGACACTATCCCACTTCCATATCGGAACTTCCAAAGGATGAAGCAACCCACCTGGCTTCTTTTGCTCTGCTTTTACTTGTTGGCACACCAAGCATCTAGCAACATACTCGGCCACATCTTTCTTCATACCGGCCCAGAAGAAAGTCCTTTTCATGTCTTGGTACATCTCGTCCCCACCGGGATGAATGGTCATCCTAAAATGGTGTGCATTATCAGGAATAACCTTCCTCAAACCCTCATCTTGCGGTACACAAAGTCTACCGTCTCTACACAAGCACCCCCTATCATCTAGGGTGTACCTACTCAAATGGCTGGACGACTCCCCCCCTTATGAGCTTTTCTACTAACTCAACCAACTGTGGGTCGTCCCTCTGTGCTTCTACAATTTGCCCCAAAAGAGTAGGTCTAACTTCCAAGGAAGCTAGCAAACCGGGTACACAATTAACGGAAGGTCTGAAATCCATCATAGAAATAAACTCTAGGCTCCTTCGTTCAACGAACCACAAACTCGAGGACAATCCCTTTTTCTACTTAAGGTGTCCGCTACCATGTTACCCTTGCCAGGGGTATACGCTATCTCAAACCCATAGGATGCTAAAAATCCCATCCACTTTTACTGTCCTAAGATTATGCGCTTGAAGAGCCTCCAGCACTTCCCTAAGATGTAGGGCATGCTCTTCTCCACCAGGATATCATCCAAAATCATCATAGCTATCCATCCCTCACGCAGACCACCCTAATCGAACTCGGCATTCCCCCAAATGCAAGCCCCAAAGGCCTAAACCAATATCAGACAAACACCCAAGGGATACCTCCTTCGAATTCAGACGACCTTCGTGAGATGATACTAGTAAAAACGGCTAAATAATTAAGCCCCTTGTCCAACCCTGGATGTCCCCGCCAGTCTTACTCCAAAACCACCGTTTTTCCCTAACTGGCTTTGCTCCTAGAAAAGACCAAGATGTCATCCACAAAGACCATCACAACTTATTTAGGTACTCCTTGAATACCCTTCTTATCAAATCATCAAAGTATACGGGGGCGTTCGTCAAACCCAATGGCATCACCAGCCACTCATAAAAAAAATCATCCGGAGTCCTAAAGGCAGTCTTCTCTGTACTATCCTCAGCCACTCTCAACTGATGAAATCCCGTGGCTAAGTCCAACTGCGAAAATACTGAGGCGCCCACTAACTGATCAAAGAGATCATCAATCCTCGACAATGGGTGTCTATTCTTCTTTGTGAGTTTATTTAGCTCTCTTTAGCCTACACAAAGTCTGAGGGACCCATCCGCCTTCGTGGCAAAAACTACTGGAGCGCCCCACTCCGATATACTTCGTCTTATGAACCCCTTCTCAAGCAAATCGCCTACTTACTTTTGGAGTTCCCTCCTCTCACGAGGAGCCACGTGGCACACTGGCCAAGACACTGGTTTAGCCTTACCCACCAGATATATTTGGGAGTCAATTTCCAGCTCCGGAGGTAAGCCCTTCACCTCCTTATACACATCCGGGTATTCCCGGACCGCTCTAACAGATCACAAATTCTAGACCAACATGTCAAGCGATTCTAGATAACTTAGCATAACAGATTCTATGGGATTACAAGAGATCTCGAGAGTGTTACCCAAGCGGCCCATAAGCCTAACAACTCTCCCTCCAAAATCAAAAACGGCACCCCTACTGGATAACCAGTCCATGCCCAGAACTAACCCATAGCCCGTGAAGCCCAACAAGCATCACATCTAAACTCAATGCTAAGTATAAAAACTTTCAAACCCAACCACACCATGGAGCCCAATTGGGTTTGAAACAACTAAGGGATCATCAACCAAACTGGTGTCTAAGTGCAGTGACTCAACTATCAATGGTGAGATAAACGAACTCGATATATCAGGATCAAATAAAGTTTGAATCGGATAATAAAGAAATCCAAATTCCAACCTAGACGGTCTTATCCCCATCTGGTACCTTAGTCGTGAGGGAATACAATTACCCCCCAGAAGATTCCATACCTTGCCCTTGCTTCTTTGGATAATCCTAATAACGTGTCCTATTCCTCTCAAAAGGATAACTACTAGCCTTCCTCTTCCCTATTCTCCACTCACAACCTCCCACCAATGAGGTTTCACCCTTCATTAACCAAACAACTATTTGAGCCTTCCTCTCTTCTTGAACCAACTTCTAACCAGATTTACGTCTGAGTCCCTTGAAGTGGTTTTCCATCCTTATCCATCTTAGAAAGATCATCTATACGCGGAGGGGAAACTCAAAATGAGAGAGAGGAAGAGATTCAAAATGGAGAATTCGAAAGATATAGATATGGCTATTGGGGATTATGCTTTTCTTTCAAAAACTTTTCTCTTAAAAGACATGTTTTCGAAAATACTCCTTTCAAAAATATTCTTAGAAAATAGTTTTTCTAAAAATTTTATCTGTTCTGGTAACCTTAAGCTCTGATACCACGTGTAACACCCCACACCCGCTATAGTCACTCACTAAGGGAATGCCATAGCATCGGTGGAGTATTTTTAGTGAGTATAGAACAGTAAAATTACAACAAGACAGATATAATGTAATACTTGAAAATTTAAAACATCATCTCATAGCAGCGGAAAGTAAAACATGTTTGGTTACATCATAAAACCATAACAAGAGTCAAGTACAAAATATCCATCCTGAATAAAATAAGTACATAATCCCACTACTCATAACAAATAGCCATAACAGAAAAGATAAGATAAGCTGAGCTCTACATCTACGGTCCAAGCTCCAAGAGATAGATAAAGCAAACTGATCAAAGCCCACTAGCACTAGGCCCAACCTGAGGACCTGAAGGAAAAAGATAAAAACAACGGGGGTCAGACATAAGCCTGAGTGAACCCTATCTCCTTAATAATACAATTATTAAAGTAATTAGGGTATGATATGAACTCGGTATGGTATCTTTGGGGATAATGACTACACTAAGTTGCCCACGAACACAGGACGAACTACGATAACCGTAAAGACACATCTACCCACCCAAGGATAATTACTAACTGCACCACACCAGTCACTCCTACTCAAAGGTTGATCCCACCCAAGGATATCAAAGATAGATATAACCAGTAGTTTCCTGTACCCTAGATGACTACATAGGTGCCGTCTGCCCCTATCTCTACTAGGTGTACCCCACTACCCCAAGCGATCGGCTCCCTAACGTAGATACCCGTGCTGGTCCCACAGTGGGGTGTATCACTCCCCTAAAGTGGCTACCCAATACTATCAACGGTGCACGGCTTTATATCTACACGATGCAACAACGGCTTATCTACCAGCCCGGGCCCACACACGCATATGAAACCCGTTGGACTTGCGTTGCCACCGCTACCCCGTTTTGGCCTCTTATAATCAAGCCCAATATGCGTGTCCCGTCACTCGACATGGGTCGAGCCCACAAAGATACGTTTGGGATATTGGTTGAAATGGGCCCCCACAAGCTACTACTTAAGCTTGTCATTTTATCTAGTGCATCCCACTTAACCCCTTTTTATAATCATGCCCCTTTACATGTTAAGGTTTGGTTAAGTCATCCAATTATATTACAATTGCCCCTTAAGGCACCCACTAGATTTTCGCATGCCACCCAAGGCACTTACTTGATTCCCACATGCCACCCAAGGCACTTACTTGATTCCCACATGCCACCCAAGGCACTTACTTGATTTCCCCATGCCACCCAAGGCACTTACTTAACCCTTTAATCATGTTTAGTTACATGTTCCACTTTGGTTAAGTATTCTTATCGTATTTTCTATTGCCACCCAAGGCAACCCACTAGTTTCCTCATGCCACCCAAGACACCCCCACTAGTTACTATATGCCACCCAAGACACCCACTTAACCCCTCATGTCCCACTACATGCTAATATGGTTAAGTGTTTCTTAATTAATTAAGACCGTGATCTCCCATAAAGACCTCCCACATTAGACTGGCTGTTATGACCGCCTGGTTAAGCCGGTAGAGTCCGGGCAGTCTTACGTCATAACAGAGTCTAACCTCGTGTCTTTACCTTAATCGCGTATTTAATTTATGGCTAAGACCTCTCACATTGGGCTGACATTTGTAGCAACTGGTTAAGCCGGTCGGGTCCGGGCAGTTTTACACTACAAATGAGTCCAACCTCGTGTCTTAGTCGATTAATTACACCTAATTAATCACCCCCATATTAATTATTCCTAATTAATATCAAGTTTTCCATAACATGGGTAGACCTAACTCAATAGGTAAATTCCCATGGGGTAGACCTAACTCAATAGGTAAATTCCCACTTATGGTAATTTATTTTTATGGTATGCTTAATCATACCCAACCATGCTTTAATTAACATATTTACCCACCCCATCGTTTCCCCCACGTAAATCGTTCTCATTTCATGACATAATAAAGGGGAAGATCCATCACAACTATCATGGGTTTAGCATACAACTTTGTCATGGGTTAAGATGATGTCAACTTGCATATATGAGCATATATTAACCCAACTATATTCAACCCAAACTTGCATATTATCAAACATGTGTCTTACATAACATGTTGCATATGAACTTACATATCATCAAACATGTGATTTGCATAACATGTTGCATATGAACTTACATATCATCATACATGTGATTTGCATAACATGTAGAACTTGCATTTTAGCATATACTTAACTTGCATAAGCACTCACATACTTGCATAAGCATTCATATACTTGCATAAGCTTGCATATCATGTTAAACTTGCATTTCAACATATACATAACTTGCGTAAACATTCACATACTTGCATAGGCTTGCATATTATGTTAAACTTGCATTTCAACATATACATAACTTGCATAAACATTCACATACTTGCATAGGCTTGCATATTATGTTAAACTTGCATTTCAACATATACATAACTTGCATAAACATTCACATACTTGCATAGGCTTGCATATTATGTTAAACTTGCATTTCAACATATACATAACTTGCATAAACATTCACATACTTGCATAGGCTTGCATATTATGTTAAACTTGCATTTCAACATATACATAACTTGCATAAACATTCACATACTTGCATAGGCTTGCATATTATGTTAAACTTGCATTTCAACATATACATAACTTGCATAAACATTCACATACTTGCATAGGCTTGCATATTATGTTAAACTTGCATTTCAACATATACATAACTTGCATAAACATTCATATACTTGTATAAGATGTTAAACATGCATATAAGCATATACATGACTTGCATAAACATTCACATACTTGCATAACATGTTTGCATAATGGATCCATATTCACTTAGTGTTTTGCATCATAAACATCATGAAACAACTTGCATAAAAATATCATGATTACATATTATGAAACTTGCATGACATAAGGCATATAACTTGCAAAACACATAATATTCACTACATCAAGCTTGCATAAATATATGGATCCACAAACATAGCCATACTTTATCACATCTTATCATAATCAATTCAATAATTGATTATTAAGGGGATAGAAGCTCACCAAAACAAGATTAGCAAGTTAAATGAAGCAAATCCCAATGATTAAGTAGAAGAAGATGTAGATTAGCTTGCAAACCCTCTTAGGATTTTTAGTGGAGGCTCTCCAATTTTCTAAGTGGTGGCATAATGGCCTTAGATCTATTTTTGGTAAGGATAAGGGGGGTATTAGGGTGTATATATAGATTAGTTAGATGTTTTAGGACCATAGGATATACCCTAGAACCAATCCTAGCCTTTAAAGCATGTCTTGGGGAAGAAGTCAAGTGTAGGAACCATTTAGGGCCCAAAAAAAAGCCCAAAACTCATCCCGGGCCTCAAAACATGAGCAGTTTTCGTTTTTGATTTTTCGTGAAACTTTGACGGGCCATAACTTGGTCATACGGACTCCGATTTACGAAAACTCGGACTCTATTTCGCGTATTTTTCCGAGACGAACGCAATGGCACAGCCCGTTTCCCCTGATTCAGAATATTAAATTTAATTCTTCTCTGATTTATGTTATAACAAGTTATTTAACATACGGGGTGTTACACTTCCAGCCGCCGCCGTGACCACCAGATGCGATCAAACTGGGCCCCACCACCGTGCGCTGGTGCGCCTTCCCTCCCTCTACGACGCAGTACCAACTGATCGACCTATTGCTTCACGGATTCAAAGATAAATCGAAACCTAGTTTCGAACCCTTTTCTGAAACTCACAGCAGGTATAATTTAAATAGTTTATAACACACAAAAGCGTTGCAAAGTTTGAAAATCGAATAAAAATCATATCTTTTTCATGTGTTGTCCAAATCCAGTGAAACAAGAGACACCGGGACCGTGACATCGTCTTCTACATTCTAGAAGAGACCGGAACGTATTTGGAGCTCTCTACAATTTTAGAAGGAGTGGAACCCAATGTGAGCAATCTAGATCCAAATTGGAATGTTTACGCGTTGCATAAATTATATAGGCGATGTATAAATTATATACGCGTTGTATATCTCATATATGGGCGTTGTATAAATTATATAAGCGATGTATAAATTATACATGCGTTGTATAAATCATATTTGCGTTAAATGGAATTGAAATGAAATTGAAATAAATATATTTATATACATAGATACATACATACATACATATATATACACACACTCCCCTCGTCCACAGACCATGGACGATATAAATTGATTTTGTTGTGAATGATTGATTGTGGTTGAGAAAGATTGATTATAGTTGCAAAAATTTGGTTGTGTTTGTGGTATATTCATTGTATTGTGAAAATGAATGATATTGTGGAAATCATGGAAATGTAAATATTGTAATGCTGCAAGGCCTAGGATAGCAGAGGAGCCGCGCTGGACACGGTGCCAGTGCTAAATACCATGCTTTTGTAATGCTGAAATTTTCTGAAATATTCATGTATATAAAATATTCATGTTTGAAATAAATTGTTTAAACGATAAAAATAACATTTTTATTGTATGTATGAAGTATATATAATATTTATGTTTGAAATAAATTGTTTGAACGATAAAAATAACATTTTTATTGTATGTATGAAGTATATAAAATATTCATGTTTGAAATAACTTGTTTTAACGATAAAAATAACATTTTTATTGTATGTATGAAGTATATAAAATATTCATGTTTGAAATAAATTTATTCGTATGTATGAAGTATATAAAATATTCATGTTTGAAATAACTTGTTTGAACAATAAAAATAACATTTTTATCGTATGTATGAAGTATATAAAGTATTCATGTTTGAAATAAATTGTTTGAACGATAAAAATCACATTTTTATTGTATGTATGAACTGTTAAAAATAAACAAAGGTGCAAAATAGAAAATAATATTTTTAACATGTATTGAAGTGCTAAAAATCATCATGTATAGAAATAAATATTGGTTCACAAAAAATATTATTTTTAGCTTAGATATGCACATATATACATGTGCTAAATAGGTAAATGGATTTGCTGTTGAGTAAAGAATTTATTTGCGTGCCCGACAAATAGGTAAACCTTAATGAGTTGGCTGCGCAATTTTATTTATATATCAACTCCTGTGAATGTCATTGGATGCGGTGTGTTGGTTGTTCTGTGTGAGATTATAAATGTCACCATAGAATAGTAACAATTAATTTTGAACTACACCGCATGGCATACTTCGTGAAGATAGCATACTCTATCATATACCACATAAGCATTTGGAGCTTATGTGACGAGGTTGGAATTACCATACAAGCGAGACGCTTGTTTGGAGATGACTGCATTTCAGGTTGAACCAAAGACAAACTATTGATTTCATAGCATATCATATTCCATATAAGCATTTGGAGCTTGTATGACGAGGTTGAGATTACCATACGGGAAAGACGCTCGTATGGCAATGATTGAATTGCAGGTTGAACTGAGGACTGATATGGATTAAGTAAATGTAACGGTAAATTGCCAGATTAAATAAAAACCCGACACGAGTGTAGAGTTGACAATAATCACGCCTCTCTAGTTATTAGATACGACACATGGATTATTTATTTTCCAACACTAAACGAGGTGATGAGATTTATCTCTGGAGTAATTTTACACACTCCCTCGGGCATAGATAGGACACTAAAAATTGTGTGTGCTTATACTGGATTTATAGGGTGCCTAATACGACCCAATAAATTTCCAGACCCTTCCCCGGACAAAGGAGGTTATGGCGAAATTTTTCGATATTTAAAGGCGTTAGCCAAAATTTTGAAGTGAAAATGGTTTAGAAATTTTCGATTAATATATATATATATATATATATATATAATAAAAATAAAAAGAACAACGATGCCGCAATTCGCGTTTTGAAATCATAATTTTAAATGATTATTACGGGAGATCCGACCATCGGATTTTCCCAAAACCGGAACCTTTAGGTTCCTTTTGGAAAGATCTTTCCAACGATATAAAATTCGTTAAGATCCAACGGTTAGATTTTGCGAAATGTTTAAATCAAATTTGGACGCATGCAGCGCCAGGGCCATCGAATGACCAGAAACGTCGTTCGATGGAAATGGACTATTTTTAAATAAATAAAAATAGTGAAAAATTGTTTTAAAATATTATAAACGATGTGGAATGGAGATAAACCAATTTTACTTGGTTTATCAGATATTTTGATGGTTGGATGTATTTGACATGAAAATTATACTAATGAACTGAAATGTGGAGTTCGAATAGTTTAACCATAGAAAGAATTGATTTGAATTCTATACATGCGTGAATTATTTGAGAAGGCTGAGTTAATTTTCATTTCAAATAATTGATCGACGATGAAAAAGTCGAAAGATGAAGACGGTGGTTGAAGACCGGAGATCTTCACATCATTTTGATGATTACTGATGTCTTGATTGGGAGGCATCCGAAGACAAGGTAATAAGTGGTGATCATCCAGACGTACTTGGAGATAAACTGGATATGCGAGGGCTTCTCTCCTGTATTGGACATATGGGACGAGGAATAAGGTGCCTCCAGTTTCGTTAAGACCCAGAACGAACTAGTAAATGGATGTGTGTGACGACCCCAAACCTCCATTCCACGGTGGCAAGGGTAATCTTTGAAATATAACACATAAACAAATAACAGGAGAGCAGAAATATATAAATACACTAGATAATGTACAACAGAATACACTAGATAAACATAATCATCAGGGTTACACAATATACAGGATCATACTTAGTACAAAATACAGTTCAGCTTTACATAAAATGTCGACAGCGGAATCAAAAAATAATATGTAACACAGGAGCTGAACAACATAAAAAGAAAGAAGTGATAGAATCCATCTTCAGCTCCATTGCTATCCAGAAAGAGCCTACTAAAACCTGAATACAAGGCTTCCAATGTAGAAATAGGGGCACCCGAGTTTGCAAGTGAAACAAACTACGAGTCAGTCATGGGACAGGTATGAGAAATCTACTTAACTTATATTATAATAAGGCCAATCACAGGTCCACGCTGCTAACGCGGAATGGGTTTACTCCATTGGATTGCCAGTGCTTGAAACAAGTAAATCATTTAAACATCGCAATGCTTTTTACAGAAATGAAGCCATTATAAGACCCAGTTTCCATCACACAATGCAACGCAAACCGGAGGATAGAGTTTTACCTTATAATGGCCAAAATATGCTTAATACGTATAAAACAAAAGAAGTTGATATTATTACTAGTGTTTATATGTTTCAAAAAAAATTCAATCATAAGTATCAATCATAGATGGCATGGGTACCATATATCATGTCGCCATATATAGGTTTACAATCAAAACCGCACGATGTCGTATTTGGAAATTGGATTTCCGTCATGAGCCAAGGCAAGGGATCGTCCTTACCGCTTCGAGACTCTCTAGCCCAAGCCTCAGGCCAGCTCATAGACAAGCCTCGGATCGTCAGGGCCGGTCCACACGGAGTGGATTAAATGCATGAACACTGCGTTTCCCCGCCCTATGGGCGTAAATTCGGTCATATCCCGACCAAACCATCGGCTCCGAAGAGACCGAAATAACCGAGCCGCCTCGCTATCCATCATCCACATAAGTAAAATGCCCGAGCTTGTAAAACCCAAAACACCACTCCTAGCTAGAATGAAACGCGTGTCCTCTCTGATGTCCTCTCCCGTTTCTGGCTCATACCGGGGTGCGAGGCCCGCGAATCAACGCTAAACACAAAGCTAGCTATTTAAAGTCGTGCTTTGATCATAAACCACAAGGCTCTGCTTTTCAACAAAAGCCTTTATCACAACATCTCTGCATGCCACGTCATCATTCTACAACGTCAGACACACATCCATTTACAAGTCCGTTCTGGGTCTGAACGAAACCGGAGGCACCCTATTCCTCTCCCGTATGTCCAATACAGGAGAAAGAGGACCTCGCCCATCCGAATGATCAACAAGTACGTCTGGACAACCACCATTGTAACCCCTTCAGGGCAGCAACTCCCATTAAAGGCATCAGTAGCCATCCATTCAATGTGAAGATCATCGGTCTTGCACCGTCTTCATATCTTCGACTTCTAATCGTCGATCAATTATTTGAAATGAGATTTAACTCGGTCTTTTCAAATAATTCACATGTATTTAGAATTCAAATCAATTCATTTCCATGGTTAAATTATTTGTCATCAATAATTCAGTTCATTAATTTAATTTTCATGCAAAACACATTCAATCATCAAATATCCAGTAAACCGGGTAAATTTGGTTTATTTCCATTCCATATCGTTTATAATATTTTATAACGATTTATCTCTATTTTTATTCAAACGACGCTTCAGGCCATAACGCGGCCATGGCATTGTTTTTCTTTATATTTGATTTACACATATCTGAAAATCTAACCATTGGATCTTTACAAATTTTATACTATTGGAAAGATCTTTTCAAAGTGGACCCACCGGTTCTAGTTTTGGGAAAATTCCACGGTCGGATCTCCCGGTACAATCATTTGAAGTTACGATTTCAAAATACGAACTACAGCTTCGTTATTCGATTTATTTTAATTATATATATATATATATATATATATATATATATATATATCCATATAAATATAATTCATTCTGGCGCTGTTTTTATTCAGATTTGAATTAGATATTTCATGCAATCTAACTGTTGAATCTTTGCGAATTTGGTATCGTTGGAAAGATATTTCCAAAGCGGACCCAACGGTTTCGGTTTCGGGAAAATCCGATAGTCGGATCTCCAGCAATAATCGTTTAAAATTACGATTTCAAAATACGAACTGCAGCATCGTTATTCGATTTATTTTAATTATATATATATGTATATAAATATAATCCATTCTTTGATTTCCAAACCATTTTCATTTCATATATTTGATGATAAAAATGTTATTTTATCGTTCAAAACATTGTATTTCATACATGAATATTTTTCCAACACATGAATATTAATCAAACATATGAATATTTCAGAAAATTTCGACAGCATAACGGCAGGGTAGTTAAAACCGGCACCGTCCCGAGTACGGCTCCTTGCTCTACCTTAAAGCCTCGCAGCTTTTGACAAGGGGGATTTCAATAATCTAGTTCGTACGCAGACGAATTTTCCTATAAACTAATCCTATTTGTTTTCAACCACAAACAACCATTATCATCCATTCTCATTTTTCAACCAAATTTCACATCAACCAAAATCCAAACAATCACAACCAATACATATCATCCATGGTCTGTGGATGTGGGGAGTATATATATATGTATATAAATATATTTCCATTTCATTTCAATCTCATTCAACGCACATATAATTTTTACAACACATATATAACTTATACATCGCACATATAATTTATACAATGCTTATATAACTTATACATCGACAATATAATTTATACATTGTCATTCCATATCATTTATAATTTAGAAATCTCACACTGAGTTCCGCTCCTCCAAAAATTGTAGGAAGCTCCAAAAATTCTCCGGTCTCTTCTAGAATGTACAAGACGTCCACACGAGTCCAATGTCTCTTGTTTCACTGAATTTCGACAACAAAGCAAAAAGGTATGATTTTTATAAGTTTGCAACGCTTTTATTTGTCGAAATCAGTTAAAATAAACAAAGGCCGTACCTTTTAGCAAATGGTTCCAAACTAGGTTTGGATTTTTCGTCGAATCCGTGAAGTGGTTGGATGATTAGGCTTCGCAGCGTCGAAGAGGGAGGAAGGGGCGCCTCTGCGCTGGCGGTGGTGCCCACGTTGGTGGCCTGAGGAAGCCTCGGTGGCGTTGGGAAGTGTAACACCCCGTAATTTGAACATAAAAATTTACAAATTAAAGTATACTTAATTAAGTGAAATGGGTTGCGCAGAGAAATATATATATATTGATATATATATATATAATTGAAAATTAAATAAATTAATATGCAAAAATGTTCAAAACGGCGAATTGGGAGAGGGGAATAACCGAACCGGCCGATTTTTGAGGTCGACCCGAGCTCGCTGGGTTGACTAGGGGTTAATCCAGGGTGTTTGGCTGTCAACCCGTGGGCCGATTCGCTCAAATGCAGATTTTGCATTTGAATGGTTCTCATGGTTTAGCTATAATCTAAAGGCCCTAGATGGTTCCTACACTTGACTTCTTCCCCAAGACATGATTTGATGGCTAGGATCTAAACTAAGGTTTATCCTATGGCTAAAACTATCCTAGTCTTCTATAAAAAGACCCCTAACCTAAACCTAAATGCTCATTATTCAATCCTTTAGCTAAACTATGCCAAAATGTTCTCTCATGGCCTCCACCCTCATCCTCTTGTCATAATCTCCATCTCTAATCATATGAGAGAGTTTCTAAAGAAGTATAAGAGTTCCTAAGCTTGCTTAAGTGTTTCTAAGTTTGATTCAAGGCTTTTCTTCATCAAAGCTAGGATCTTTATTATTGATTTGGCTCAAGGGTTTCATTTGGAGCATTCTTATTTGGAGTTTTTGAGTTGATAGCTTAGTGGCTTCGTCTCAATCTTTTAATATATTCATAAGAAGGCTAATCAACAAGTTGTGAGTTTTCTATAGCCTTAATGACCAATTGTTGAAATGATTATGATAGGATATAATGAGGTTATGGCTATGAATGTGGATCAATGCAAGTTTATGTTATCATATGCTATGTGTTGGTGGTGTTATGCAAGTTATGCAAGTCATATGATATATGTTCATGAAGTTGTGCAAGTTATGCAAGTCATATGATACATGTTCATGATGTTATGCAAGTTATGCAAGTCATATACTATGTGTTTGTGGGGTTATGCAAGTTATGCAAGTCATATGATATATGTTCATGAAGTTGTGCAAGTTATTCAAGTCATATGATACATGTTCATGATGTTATGCAAGTCATATGCTATGTGTTTGTGGTGTTATGCAAGTTATGCAAGTCATATGATATATATTCATGAAGTTATGCAAGTCATATACTAGGTGTTTATGATGTTATGCAAGATATGCAAGTCATATGAGAAACATTGATCCATTATGACACCATAATATGCAAGTTTGGTGTATGATTATATTCTAGTTCATACATGATATGTAATGCAAGTTTGGTGTATGATTACATGCAAGTTCATATATGACATGTTATGCAAGTTTGGTGTATGATTATATGCATGTTCATATATGACATGTTATGCAAGTTTGGTGTTTGATGATATGCAAGTAACATGTGCATGTTTACACCTTATTATGATATGCATATATATGCATGTTAACCCCTTTGTATGTCATACATACATATGCAAGTTTACCCCTTTGTATGACATAAATAACCTATGCAAGTTAACCTCCTTATGACATATGTGACTCATGCAAGTTTGGGTTGATTATTTATGCTAGTTGGGTTGATGCTATATGCATGTTGACGCCTTTAAAACCCATGTTAATGTCATGCAAGTTGAACCCATTGTATGTGTGATGAATCTTCCCTTTTATGTCATGTTAGCGATTTACGTGGGGAACAATGGGGTTAATATACATGTTAATGAAATGGTGTGAAATTGGTATGATTATGCATACCATAAAGAGGATGGACATAATTGAGTCAATTATGTACATCGTTAAAAATTGGAATTAATTAGGGAAAATTAATTCGAAATATGGGGGTGATTAATTAGGTGTAATTAATCGACTAAGACACGAGGTTGGACCCTTTTGTAGCATAAGACTGCCCGGAACCGACCGGCAAATCCAGCGGCTACAAATGATTGGCCCAATGTGAGAGGTCTTAGGCACAAACTATATACGTGACAAGTGTAAAGACACGAGGTTAGACTCGGTTATGGCGTAAGGCTGCCCGGACCCGACCGACAAATCCAGTTGCCATAAGAGATAGTCTAATGTGAGAGGTCTCTACAACGGTTACGTTCTTAATTAATTAAGAAACACATAACCATATTAGCATGTAGAGGACATGAGGGGTTAAGTGGGTGCCTTGGGTGGCATGTGGAAAAATCTAGTAGTTGCCTTGGGTGGCAATAGAAAATACGATTAGAATACTTAACCGAAGTGGAACATGTAATTAAACATGATTAAAGGGTTAAGTAAGTGCCTTGGGTGGCATGGGAAAATCTAGTGGTTGCCTTGGGTTGCAATAGAAGATAAGATTAGAATACTTAACCAAAGTGGGACATGTAATTAAACATGATTAAAGGGTTAAGTGGGTGCCTTGGGTGGCATGTGGAAAAATCTAGTGGGTTACCTTGGGGGGCAATAGAGAATACGACAAGAATACTTAACCAAAGGGGAACATGTAACTAAACATGATTAAGGGGTTAAGTGGGATGCACTAGATTAAATGACAAACTTAAGTAGTAGCTTGTGGGGGCCTTAAGTGGCAATTGAAATATGATTAAATGACAAGCTTAAGTAGTAGCTTGTGGGGTCTTGAGTGGCAATTGAAATATGATTAAATGACAAGCTTAAGTAGTAGCTTGTGGGGGCCTTGAGTGGCAATTGAAATATGATTAGATGACTTAACCAAACCTTAACATGTAAGTGGGCGTGATTATAAAAAGGGGTTAAGTGGGATGCACTAGATAAAATGAGAAGCTTAAGTAGTAGCTTGTGGGGGCCCATTTCAACCAGTAACCCATATGTATCTTATTGGGCTCGACCCATGTCGAAGACGGGACACGCGTACTGGGCTTGACTATAAGAGGGCAAAATGGGGTAGCGGTGACAACGCGAGTCCAACGGGTTTCATATGCGTGTGTGGACCCGGGCTGGTAGGTAAGACGTTGTTGCATCGTGTAGATATAAGCCGTGCACCATTTTCGGGTTCCCACTTTGGGGAGTGATACACCCCACTGTGGGGCCAGCACGGGTATCTACAGTTGGGAGCCGATCGCTTGGGAAGTAGCAGGTACACCTAGTGGAGATAGGGGCAGACGGCACCTATGTAGTCAGCTAGGGGTACACGAAACTACTATTAAAAATTACTAAGTACACTTAGTGGGATCAACCTTTAAGTAGGAATTACCCTTGGTGGGTAGAACTGGTGTGGTGCAGTGTAGGAATTACCCTTGGGTGGGTAGATCTGGGGTGGTGCAATATAGTAATTATCCTTGAGTGGATAGGCGCGTCTTTACCGTTATCTTAGTTTATCCTATGTCGAGTTGGCTACTTAGTGTAGTCATTTATCCCCAGTCGTACCGTACCAGGTTTATATCATACCCTAATTACTTTAATGATTGTATTGTTAAGGTTATAGGGCTCACTCAGACTTATGTCTGACCCCGTTTTTTTTATCTTTTTCCCCAACCCTCAGGTTCTCAAAGTGGGCCTAGCACTAGTGGCCTTTGATCAGATTGCTTTATGTATCTTTTGGAGCTTGGACTCTTGAAGAAAAGCTCGGTTATCTTTTCTATTATGGCTATTAGTATGTAGTGGGATTATGTACTTATATTTTAACGAGATGGATATTTTGTACTTGACCCTTGTTGGTTTTTGAGATGTAACCAAACATGTTTAACTTCTGCTGCAATGAAATGATGTTTTAAATTTGAAGTATTACATATATCTGTCTTGTTGTAATTTTTCAGTTCTATATTCACTTAAATACTCCACCGAAGCTAAGGCATTCCCTTTGTGAGTGATCTTAGCGGGTGTGGGGTGTTACACGTGGTATCAGAGCTTAAGGTTACCAGAACAGATAAAACTTTTAGAAAACTATTTTTCTAAAAACATTTTTGGAAGAAATATTTTCAAAAACATGTCTTTTAAGAGAAAAGTTTTTGAAAGAAAAGCATAATCCCCAATAGCCATATCCTTATCCTTCGGATTCTCCGTTTTGAATCTCTTCCTCTTTCCCTTTTTGAATTTCCCCTCCGCGTATAGACGTCTTTTTAAGATAAGTAAGGACTTCCATATGAAGGACGAAAGAACCACTTCAAGGGACTAAGTCGTTTGCCGGGCTAAGAAGTTAGTCCAAGGAGGTGGAGGGCTTATGGGTACCTTTAAGATGGACGAGAGAGGAAGGTTCAAATAGCTATTAGGTAAATAAAGGACAAAACCTCATCGTGGTAAGAAGGCCACGAAAGGAGAATATTAAGGGGAAGGCTAGTTGTTTTGGAGGAATAGGACACCTTGGGGTTGTCCAAAGAGGTAAGGACGAAGTACAAGATCTTCTGGAGGGTGGATGTATTCCCTCACGACGGGTATACCTGATGGGGGTAGGACCGTCTAAGTGAAATTTGGTTCTCTCGATCATCCTGTTCGAACTTTATTCGACTCTGGCGCACCACATTCGTTTATCTCATTAGTTGAGTCACTGCACCTAGACACCAGTTTGGTAGATGATCCCGTGGTTGTTTCAAACCCAATTGGGGGCTCCACTTATTTGTCCATGATATGTTTGGGTTTGAAGATTTCCATACTTAGCGTTGAGTTTAAAGGTGATGCTTTTGTTTGGGCTTCACGCGCTATGGGTTGATTTTGGGCATGGACTGGTTATCCAGTAATGGTGTCGTTCTTAATTGCGAAAAGAGAGTTGTTGGGCTCATAACCCGCTTGGGTAACACTCTCGAGATCTCTTGTAATCCCATAGATTTTGTTATGCTAAGTTATCTTGAATCGCTTGACGCTTCGGTCGAGAGTTTGCGATCTATCAGAGTGGTCCGGGAATACTCGGATGTGTTTGGGGAGGTGAAGGGCTTACCTCTGAAGCGGGAGATAGACCTCCGAATTTATCTGGTAGATGATGCTAAACCAGTATCTTTGTCAGTGCGCCACATGGCTCCTCGTGAGAGGAGGGAACTCCATAAGCAAGTAGGGGAGTTGCTTGAGAAGGGGTTCATAAGACGAAGTATATCGGAGTGGGGTGCTCCAGTAGTTTTTGCTACGAAGGCGGATGGGTCCCTCAGACTTTGTGTAGACTATAGAGAACTCAACAAACTCACAAAGAAGAATAGACACCCATTGCCAAGGATGGATGATCTCTTTGATCAGTTGGTTGGCGCCTCAGTATTTCGCAGTGGGACTTGGCCATGGAATTTCATCAGTTGGGAGTAACTGAGGATAGTATAGAGAAGACCGCCTTAGGACTCCGGATGGTTTCTATAAGTGGCTGGTGATGCCATTTGGTTTGACGAACGCCCCCGCGTACTTTTTTGATTTGATGAGTAGGGTGTTCAGGGAGTACGTAAACAACTTCGTAGTGGATGACATCTTGAACTTTTCTAAGAGCGAAATAAGTTTTCATATGTGCTTAATAGGTTAAGCAAAGCCAGTTATTTAATCAATGGTGGTTTTGGAGCGAGACTGGCAAGGACATCCAGAGTTGGACAAGGGCTTAATCATTTAGCCGTTTACTAGTATTATCTCACGTAGGTCGTCTGAATTCGAAAGAGGTATCCCTTAGGTGTTTGTCTGATATTGGTTTAGGCCTTTGGTGCTTGCACTTGGGGGATGTCGAGTTCGACTAGGATGGTCTGCGTGAGAGATGGATAGTTATGATGATTTTGTATGGGAGAATATCCTGGTTTTCTCCAGAAGTGGAGAAAAGCATGCCCTACATCTTAGGGAAGTGTTGGAGACTCTTCAAGCGCATAGTCTTGAGATAGAAAAGGTGAATGAAGTTCTTAGCATCCTATGATTTCAAGATAGCATATACCCCTGGCAAGGGTAACGTGGTGGCGGACGCCTTGAGTAGAAAAAGGTTGTCCTTGAGTCCATTGTTTGTGGCACAACGAAGCTTGGAATCTATCTCGATGTTTGATTTCAGACCTTCCGTTGACTATATACCCGGTTTGTTAGCATCCTTGGAGGTTAGACCTACTCTTTTGGGGCGGATTGGAGAAGCACAGAGGGACGACCCATAGTTGGTTGAGTCGGTAGTGAGGCTCATAAGGGGGGAGCCATCCAGCCATTTGAGTAGGTACACCATAGACGATAGGGGGTGCTTGCGTAGAGACGGTAGACTTTGTGTACCGCATGACGAGGGATTAAGGAAGACTATTCTTGATGATGCGCATCGTTCTAGGATAACCATTTATCCCAGTGGGGACAGGATGTACCAAAACATGAAGCGAGTTTTCATTTGGGCCGGTATGAAGAAAGATGTGGCCGAGTATGTCGCCAGATGCTTGGTGTGCCAACAAGTGGAAGCGGAGCAAAAGAAACCCGGTGGGTTGCTTCACCCATTGAAAGTTCCGCAATGGAAAACGGGATGGCGTCTCGATGGATTTTATTGATAGGTTACCTAGGTCGAAGAAGGGTAATACGCGAATCTGGGTTGTGGTAGACAGACTTACTAAGAGTGCCCATTTCATACCTGTGAAGAGCAAGAGGACTGCTCCATGGCTAGCTTCGGTTTATCTTCGAGAGATAATTCAGTTGCATAGGGAACATGACGTATCCCATGTGTCACATTTAAGGAAGTGCCTACATGAGACCACAGAGGTGGTAGAGCCGAGCCTGCTTAGGGAAGTAAAGGTAGAGCGTGATGCGATTATTCGACGAGCTCCTACCCGCATTCTTGGGTCAGAGATTAGGAAGTTGAGAAACAGAGAGGTTCGACTAGTCAAAGTGCTAAGGGGAGAAGAGGAGAGTAATTCTACTTGGGAGACAGAAGCGAAGATACGTTCATTGTACCCATTTCTTTTCGAGGGTGTGTCTTTTAACTTCTCCTGTATCGTTTGTCTAGTACTTATCTTATCTTTAGTATGTCCTCTCATTTGTACCTTTGACCTTTAGATAGGGAACACCTATGGTTGAAACATGTGTTTGAGACATGTTATGTTTGATGGATGCGTGTGGATGCAAGTGTTTGCTAGTGGTTGCTCGTGGATGCATATACACACACTCTAGGCACTAGATCGGCTCAATCACTTCATATTGCATATTGCATAAAATTGTGTGTAGGTAGCTATATTAATGGATGTATAATGGTTGTGCTATCATATGGATGATGCATTTTGGTGGATGATTATGCACTCATGTAGAAATAGTATGTGTCGATAGGGTTCTTTCGCATACATATTGGATGCATGGCACTATCATGGTTTGCATTAAGGAGGTCAACTGAATTAGTAGACCGCCTGATTTAGCATTAGTATACGGGCATATACACACACTTTTTGCATATGTTCATATGTCATTAGAAATTTTAAGGACAATGGATGCCAGTATTTGATGGTTTAGTAGATGGTTGTTTGGTTGGTAGGATACGTTCTTCTTGACTTAGAGATTTCGGGGACGAAATCCTTTAAGGAGGGGAGAATGTAACACCCCGTAATTTAAACATAAAAATTTACAAATTAAAGTATACTTAATTAAGTGAAATGGGTTGCGCAGAGAAATATATATATATATATAATTGAAAATTAAATAAATAAATATGCAAAAATGTTCAAAACAGCGAATTGGGAGTGGGGAATAACCGAACCAGCCGATTTTTGAGGTCGACCCGAGCTTGCTGGGTCGACTAGGGGTTAATCCAGGGTGTTTGGCTGTCAACCCGTGGGCCGATTCACTCAAATGCAGATTTTGCATTTGAATGGTTCTCATGGTTCAGCTTTAATCTAAAGGCCCTAGATGGTTCCTACACTTGACTTCTTCCCCAAGACATGCTTTGATGGCTAGGATCTAAACTAAGGTTTATCCTATGGCTAAAACTATCCTAGTCTTCTATAAAAAGACCCCTAACCTAAACCTAAATGCTCATTATTCAATCCTATAGCTAAACTATGCCAAAATGTTCTCTCATGGCCTCCACCCTCATCCTCTTGTCATAATCTCCATCTCTAATCATATGAGAGAGTTTCTAAAGAAGTATAAGAGTTCCTAAGCTTGCTTAAGTGTTTCTAAGTTTGATTCAAGGCTTTTCTTCATCAAAGCTAGGATCTTTATTATTGATTTGGCTCAAGGGTTTCATTTGGAGCATTCTTATTTGGAGTTTTTGAGTTGATAGCTTAGTGGCTTCGTCTCAATCTTTTAATATATTCATATGAAGGCTAATCAACAAGTTGTGAGTTTTCTATAGCCTTAATGACCAATTGTTGAAATGATTATGATAGGATATAATGAGGTTATGGCTATGAATGTGGATCAATGCAAGTTTATGTTATCATATGCTATGAGTTTGTGGTGTTATGCAAGTTATGCAAGTCATATGATATATGTTCATGAAGTTGTGCAAGTTATGCAAGTCATATGATACATGTTCATGATGTTATGCAAGTTATGCAAGTCATATGCTATGTGTTTGTGGTGTTATGCAAGTTATGCAAGTCATATGATATATGTTCATGAAGTTGTGCAAGTTATGCAAGTCATATGATACATGTTCATGATGTTATGCAAGTTATGCAAGTCATATGCTATGTGTTTGTGTTGTTATGCAAGTTATGCAAGTCATATGATATATGTTCATGAAGTTATGCAAGTTATGCAAGTCATATGCTAGGTGTTTATGATGTTATGCAAGATATGCAAGTCATATGAGAAACATTGATCCATTATGACACCATGATATGCAAGTTTGGTGTATGATTATATGCTAGTTCATACATGATATGTTATGCAAGTTTGGTGTATGATTACATGCAAGTTCATATATGACATGTTATGCAAGTTTGGTGTATGATTATATGCATGTTCATATATGACATGTTATGCAAGTTTGGTGTTTGATGATATGCAAGTAATATGTGCAAGTTTACACCTTATTATGATATGCATACATATGCAAGTTAACCCCTTTGTATGTCATACATACATATGCAAGTTTACCCCTTTGTATGACATAAATAACCTATGCAAGTTAACCTCCTTATGACATATGTGATTCATGCAAGTTTGGGTTGATTATTTATGCTAGTTGGGTTGATGCTATATGCATGTTGACACCTTTAAAACCCATGTTAATGTCATGCAAGTTGAACCCATTGTATGTGTGATGAATCTTCCCTTTTATGTCATGTTAGCGATTTACGTGGGGAACGATGGGGTTAATATACATGTTAATGAAATGGTGTGAAATTGGTATGATTATGCATATCAAAAGGAGGATGGACATAATTGAGTCAATTATGTACATCGTTAAAAATTGGAATTAATTAGGGAAAATTAATTCGAAATATGGGGGTGATTAATTAGGTGTAATTAATCGACTAAGACACGAGGTTGGACCCTTTTGTAGCATAGGACTGCCCGGAACCGACCGGTAAATCCAGCGACTACAAATGATTGGCCCAATGTGAGAGGTCTTAGGCACAAACTATATACGTGACAAGTGTAAAGACACGAGGTTAGACTCGGTTATGGCGTAAGGCTGCCCGGACCAGACCGGCAAATCCAGCTGCCATAAGAGATAGTCTAATGTGAGAGGTCTCTACAACGGTTACGTTCTTAATTAATTAAGAAACACTTAACCATATTAGCATGTAGAGGACATGAGGGGTTAAGTGGGTGCCTTGGGTGGCATGTGGAAAAATCTAGTAGTTGCCTTGGGTGGCAATAGAAAATACGATTAGAATACTTAACCGAAGTGGAACATGTAATTAAACATGATTAAAGGGTTAAGTAAGTGCCTTGGGTGGCATGGGAAAATCTAGTGGTTGCCTTGGGTTGCAATAGAAGATAAGATTAGAATACTTAACCAAAGTGGGACATGTAATTAAACATGATTAAAGGGTTAAGTGGGTGCCTTGGGTGGCATGTGGAAAAATCTAGTGGGTTACCTTGGGGGGCAATAGAGAATACGACAAGAATACTTAACCAAAGGGGAACATGTAACTAAACATGATTAAGGGGTTAAGTGGGATGCACTAGATTAAATGACAAGCTTAAGTAGTAGCTTGTGGGGGCCTTAAGTGGCAATTGAAATATGATTAAATGACAAGCTTAAGTAGTAGCTTGTGGGGGTCTTGAGTGGCAATTGAAATATGATTAAATGACAAGCTTAAGTAGTAGCTTGTGGGGGCCTTGAGTGGCAATTGAAATATGATTAGATGACTTAACCAAACCTTAACATGTAAGTGGGCGTGATTATAAAAAGGGGTTAAGTGGGATGCACTAGATAAAATGAGAAGCTTAAGTAGTAGCTTGTGGGGGCCCATTTCAACCAGTAACCCATATGTATCTTATTGGGCTCGACCCATGTCGAGGACGGGACACGCGTACTGGGCTTGACTATAAGAGGCCAAAACGGGGTAGCGGTGGCAACGCGAGTCCAACGGGTTTCATATGCGTGTGTGGACCCGGGCTGGTAGGTAAGACGTTGTTGCATCGTGTAGATATAAGCCGTGCACCATTTTCGGGTTGCCACTTTGGGGAGTGATACACCCCACTGTGGGGCCAGCACGGGTATCTACGGTAGGGAGCCGATCGCTTGGGGAGTAGCAGGTACACCTAGTGAAGATAGGGGCAGACGACACCTATGTAGTCAGCTAGGGGTACACGAAACTACTATTAAAAATTACTAAGTACACTTAGTGGTATTAACCTTTAATTAGGAATTACCCTTGGTGGGTAGAACTGGTGTGGTGCAGTGTAGGAATTACCCTTGGGTGGGTAGATCTGGGGTGGTGCAATATAGTAATTATCCTTGAGTGGATAGGCGCGTCTTTACCGTTATCTTAGTTTATCCTAAGTCGAGTTGGCTACTTAGTGTAGTCATTTATCCCCAGTCGTACCATACCAGGTTTATATCATACCCTAATTACTTTAATGATTGTATTGTTAAGGTTATAGGGCTCACTTAGACTTATGTCTGACCCCGTTGTTTTTATCTTTTTCCCCAACCCTCAAGTTCTCAGAGTGGGCCTAGCACTAGTGGGCTTTGATCAGATTGCTTTATGTATCTTTTGGAGCTTGGACTCTTGAAGAAAAGCTCGGTTATCTTTTCTATTATGGCTATTAGTATGTAGTGGGATTATGTACTTATATTTTAACGAGATGGATATTTTGTACTTGACCCTTGTTGGTTTTTGAGATGTAACCAAACATGTTTAACTTCTGCTGCAATGAAATGATGTTTTAAATTTCAAGTATTACATATATCTGTCTTGTTGTAATTTTTCAGTTCTATATTCACTTAAATACTCCACCGAAGCTAAAGCATTCCCTTTGTGAGTGACCTTAGCGGGTGTGGGGTGTTACAGGAAGTTAGCAACTTCCCGGAGGTGATTGTCTCTTAATACTCAACGAAAATAATCCAAACTTGCTATCGATTTGAAGCTCTTGACATCCTCTTCAAAATTCCCTAAAGCAGCAGCAAGTTTTATTTTGTGGTTTGAGAGTTTGAGAGGAGAGAAGCAAAGAGCCCCTTTACGTCGTTCGAACTGGAGCGTTATGGGTTGAGGAAGAAAGTCAGCGATGGTCACGTGAATTCTGATTGGTCCTTAATTATTTAATTGTTTTTATTTTCTTTTAATTCCAATAATACCCATTTCTCCATACGAACTCTAATTCAAACCCAACGACTATTGCCCCTAGCCCAATACCTCATTCCGAACACAATGGAATATGTTTCGTCAGCCCATTCGACTGTTACAGTCAGTTATTCTTCAAATCATAGTATAAAACATTTAATTTTAGATTTGAACGTACATTTTAATTTGCCGGGACCACATACTGATCCCAAAAATTCCAGAAAAATAAATCTGGCTATGTTTTTACGATACTGTCCCAACAAAACTAGTTTCGTCGAATTTGGAAACTGTTTGAGAAATGGCCTTTTTCTAGTCGATCCAAATTGACTGAAATTGTCAAAACACGTTTTCCTTTGCCACGCTCACATATTGATCTCAAAAATTATGGAATTTGAAACCTAGCAATAATTTGACATCCCGAATCCAACAAAAGTGGTTTCGTCAAAACGGAGGCCGTTTGCAAAATGACTATTTTCACTGGCTATATTAATTCCATATCGACCTTTCTGAAAATTCATTTGGCCATAACTTTTGATTCCCACTATGAAATTTCAATTTTTCAGATTCGTTAGAAAGATATTCTTAAACTGATTTAAATATTTTTGGTTTCACCAAAATCCGTTTTATTTTGCATCCTATACAGTCAATCAAAGTTCGAATTCAAATTTTCAAACTACCGCCCCATTTCAGGCCTTGTTTTATAATTAAAATAAATATATTCGCCATGACTTCGATCTAAACAAATTTTTGGGTCGTTATTATCTAAAATAATTATGTTAAATATTCAAAATTCATTAAAATAGCCAAATTAAAATTTTTAAATTGGTTCTGATTTTCCGGGTTGTTACAATCTCCCCCACTCAAAATCTTTTCGTCCCCGAAAAGGAACGAAGCTGAAAGTTGTTTAACTAACCAACTCAACTTTAATTCTGGCTTCCATTCTTCAACTTTTCAGTTTTTAAGAATTTTCTAATTCTTCAAAAATTTGGCTAACACCCTAAATTTTCGAAAAATTTCGCCATAACCTCCTTTGTACGGGGAGGGGTTTGTAAATTTATTGGGCCGTATTAGTTACCCAATAAATCCTAAAAAGCATACACATATTTATAGTGATATATTCCGGTGTCCACAGGGGAGTGTGTATAGATCATAACTCCAGAGAATAAATTATCGCCACCCTATAAATGGTTTTTGTGCCTTAATGACCAGAGAGACGTGCTTACTGTCATCTCCAGACCCATGTTGGGTTTTTATTAATCTAGAAATTTTACCGTTACATTTTATATAGTCCATACCAGTCTTCGGTTCAACCTGTAATATAGTCATCGCCATACAAGCCTCTCGCTCGTATGGTAAATCTTCAACCTCGTCACACAAGCTCCAAATGCTTATGTGGTATATGATAGATTATGCTGCCTTCAAGAACTATACCATGTAGTGTAGTTCAAAATTAATTGTTACTATCTTATGCCGACGTTTATTATTTCACACAGAACAACCAGCACTCTGCATCCAATGTCATTCATAGGAGTTGATATAATAATAAAACTGTGCATCCAACTCATTAAGGTTTACCTATTTGTTGGACACGCAAATAAATTCTTTACTCAACAACAAATCCATTTACCTGTTCAAACATATATAATGTTGATGCATGTATTCCAATCAATTTTCAAATCAGTTCAATTTTTGATTCAATTTGCATAAATTTACCTTTCATTCCCTTATGGGTTTTATTATTCCAATATTTTGATTAATCAAATTCATAATCGCACAACACAACTAGCAATCAATTTGTTGATTAACTTTTCAAAAATATAACAATTAACTCATATACTCTTTTAAAATCATTCAGACTATATAATCAAAAAAAAAATTACATACATGAAAAGGAAACAACAACCAAGTAGATAACTATACGGAAATGTAAAATACGGTAAATGTACCTTGCACCAAAGTAAATCAGAGATATCCACCCTGCAATTGGGATAGGCTTTCTTAATGCTCTCCTCGGTTTCCTAAGTACAGTCTCGCGGATCTCCACTCCATTGCACTTTGACTAAGTGAACCTTCCTGTTCCTCAGTTCTTTAGTTTCTTTGCCAATAATCTTTGTCGGCTCTCTCGACACTACCAATTCTGGAGTAATTTCCGAATCCCGTTGCGCGGCTTCTTCCACGACCAAATCTGGATCATGCACATGCTTTTGAAGTTGAGATACGTGAAATACATCATGTACTCTAGGCAACCAGTCAGGCGATTGAACTCTATAAGCGAGAGTTCTAATCCGTTCGAGCATAGGAAATGGACCAATAAATTTAGGTGCCAACTTCCCTGTTTTACCAAATCGGACTACTCCTCTCATTGGAGAAACCCTTAGATACACATAGTCACCAACAGCAAATGTTAAATATCTTTTTCTCGAGTCTGCATAGCTTTTCTATCGGCTTTGAGTGGCTAGTAATCGTTACTTAATGAAATCGACTTTATGCAGCTTCGCGAATCATATCTGGTCCCAGTACAAGTCTATTACCAGGTTCTACCCAATATGCGGGAGACCTGCACGGTCTATGTAACACCCCGCCTCCGCTAGGGTCACTCGCACAGGAATGCACTAACTTTAGAGGGGCATTATTGGTAAACATGCACAGAAATATCACAAGACATAACATATATTAATAGCGGAAGTAAAATCAAACTTTCATAACATGAATAAATAAGGTCTAAAGCCTTTTACATCAGAGTACATCAAAACCTGTCTTGCAATAGTAAAGAAGCATAAAGACTTTTTAATAAATTATTCCCCAAGTAAAACAGTAAAATAGCCAAAGCCAAGAGGAAGTCCAAGCCATCCATGATGACCTTCAAGCAGAAGAAGTCCGAACTAAACAGCATTGTTTCCTCCCTGAAACCTGGGGGGGGGGGGGGGAAACGGAAGAAAAGAGGCGAAACAAAACGGGTCAGTCAAAAAGACTGAGTAAGTCCTATCTACTTCCAGTATAAAAACAGGTAAAGGTAACATGACATGCATAAACTGAAAGTAAACATAAGGATAACTACAAGATAGATAAACCAGGATAGCCGGTTGAACTACTGCGGCAAGGTAAACTAAGGTATCATGATAAACTACGGTGTTATGATAAGTCAAGGTATCACATCGTCAGATTTTTATCGAGTACATTATCCCAAGGTATCTACCCCGTCTAACATCCCACGGTTATGTATGTTCTTCCTAGTTCTAACATGTATATTTGCTCTGCACCTCTCGTACTAGTATCCCTACCCGGGTCATGTGTTAACCATGAATGTCCCTTGCTCAAAGTCGTGTAATGGTCCTTGTCAACCTAATATATCGCATATATAGGTTACTCAAATCATATGTTTCTTTCCATGTATATAAGTTCAGTCCTTTGCCGTACCTCGTACGGGCTTCCTCATGTCGTATTATCCTTGAAATCGTTTGGACTGTCATCCTTGTTCTAGCTAGGCTCTTCCATATGAATCATCGTTTGAACTACTAGGACTTACGCCACCTAGCACCACTAGGGATTACGCTCACCTATTGCACGCTTTCGTATTTCGGTTTGGGTTAAACCACCTAGGCCACTAGGGATTACGCTAACCCTCAACCGCCCCCTTTTTCCCTCGCATTCATCGTGAATCGTTTTTCTATGACTGTATGCACATGTATCACATCGTGCCATCCGAGTCCTGTCACAGGGCAAAACAAGAAATACAGGACTCGGTCGGGAGCTTTAGATTTATCTGCCGATGTAGATACTAAGGTCTGCTTTTCTACACGTGGCTATGGTCCCACGAGACCCCTCCCTCAACTAATGAAAGGCAACACAAGAGAAAATCTTGCATGAAAACTACACTCCGGCCAGCCCACATCCTACGGCCTACCTCACCCATAATTAGATAGCAAATCATGGTCTGTTGGGTGTTCCCTGCCTTTCCGTACATACACGCTTGACTCAAGATGGTAGATGATCGACGAACTTGCTATCTCGGGCACCTTATGTATTCGCCGACTCACTGCTATCCACCCCAGTCTTTAGGTCGCTCGCATAGCAACCAAGGCATATTCTTGGTTCTTCTACCGCAGACCTCAACCTCTCGTGAGCCTAGTATAATGACCTGGCAGCTCACAGAGGGATCCCAAGAATATCATCACGTTCCCCGAAGCCGCTGCTTCGTTACCCAGTTCGTTGGAGCCTTTATCTAAATCAGATAGCCTGCTCCTACATGCATAATTAAACGTATCGGGTTACTAATCTATCTAAGAAATGGTCCAAATTTCCTTGACTAAGAATTATTACTTAGTTTCCCTTAACTAAGGTTTACCCCTTAGCCTTATTTCCATAATCCTTGTTAACTATGGTTATTTACCTAATCCTCCGAATTAGGGTTTATCTAATGGGTTAAGTGTCACTTAAGTTCATAACTTAGCCCGTCTACAACCCATGTCAAAATTGGCTAAGTATCCAAGTCCAAGAC
Organism: Allium sativum; assembly: GCA_030737875.1. Lineage (NCBI taxonomy): Eukaryota > Viridiplantae > Streptophyta > Magnoliopsida > Asparagales > Amaryllidaceae > Allium > Allium sativum. The sequence goes on from CM060920.1 coordinate 254,790,947, forward strand.
TTAACCCTACAAACCATGTGTTAAGTTGGCTAAGTATATCAAGCAATCCATGACTTAACCTCGTCTAATTATCATTTTAGATTGGTTAAGTATATGTTAATTTGACCTTATCAAATTACCGAGTCAAATCGGTCAAGCGTATTCGAAACGATTCGTGACTTAGCCTTATCATGTTTTCACGTTAGATTGGTTAAGTATAGGTTAACTTAACCTCATCAAATTAAGAGTTAGATTGGTTAAGTATAGGTCACTTAACCTCATCCAATCATCATGTTAAATTAGTTAAGTGTTTAACTTAACCCCATCGAATTACCGTGTTTAGATTAGTTAAGTGTGGATTACTTAACCCCATCTCATTACCGTGGTTAGGTTAGTTAAGTCTTAATTACTTAACCCCATCTAATTACCCAGTCGGATTAGTTAAGTGTAAATTACTTAACCCCATCTCCTAATCATCTTGCATGGTTAAGTGTCATCAAGGAATCAAGTCCGGTCCCACTTAACCTACCCATTCGTGTCATATCGGTTAAGTGTCATTAGTCAAATTTACTTAACCTTATCATGTGGCATTAATTTAATTAATGCACTCTTAACCTCTCACATTAGACCTTGTTGTGGTTACTAGTTAAGTCGGGCGGGTCCGGGTAGATTTACACCACAACTTAGTCTAACCTCGGGTCTTAAGCGCGACATGACCAACTTCTCACATTGGATCCTATTGTTTGTAGCTACTAGTCAAGCCGGGCGGGTCCGGGTAGATTTATGCTACAAACTCAACCCAACCTCGAGTTGGCCACACTTATATTATCTAAGTTCATCATGTTTCCAAAACACGTTACAAGTTTTCAAGCATTTGGGTAGACCTAACTTAATAGGTAAATTCCCAAAGGGTAGACCTAACTTAATAGGTAAATTCCCAAGCTCATGTTTTTATGCATACTTACATGCCAACTTCCATGTTATCTTTCAAGTCATAATTTCAAGTATAAACACATGTCATATTCAAGTTAAGATTTTGCGACATGTTCATGTTTATCTAACTACCCAAAATCGTGTTTTCCCAACGCAAGCAAAGCGAGTCAACATAGTAAGGATACTATGTCACATATTCGTCTCAAAACATGCATGATGCCAAAAGGGCTTGGCTTCCACATGCATAACATCATAAAGAGATTGGCCATAAACATGCATAGTGTCATAAGGTAATTTGGCCACAAACATGCATATTATCAAAAAGGGTTTAGCCATAAACATGCACAACTTAAAAGAGGGGATTGGCCATGAGCATGCATAATCTCATAAAGGATTTGGCCACAAACTTGCATGTTACCCTAAGGGGTTTGGGTTCATAAACATGCATAAGCCCCAAAATCTTGTCTTAGCCAATGTTTCACACATAAAGTGGTTCCTAAAGGTTCATGCTAGCATTTCATGCATAAAGATCCAAACTTGCAAGTTAAACTAGGTTATGCATAGCATGAGAGGCATGATTAAGTCACTCACATGGCCTAAAATCATAATCATGAACATAAGAGGCAAGGTAAGGCTCATATAGGTTCGCATAATCATGTTTAGCCTCATTTTATCCCATGTCATTATCAAAACTACCGTTTCCATCTAAAAGTAGCTAGAACTTACATAGTTAGGCCTAGGGAAAGAAGCATGAATCATCTTGGCTAAGAAAGGTGCCTCCTTTGTAGAAGAATCGTCATGGAACTCACATAGCAATGTTGATTTGGCCTTGATTTGGTGTAGCAAGCTTGCACCTTTTGATTTGAACTTGATTTGGATGCATAGGCTCTAGGGATTTGAGATGGAGGCCATGAGAGTAGAAATTTGGCCATAGTTTAGTTACATGAGTGAATAATGAGGGTTTAGGGGTAGGTTTAGGGTCTTTTTATAGAGATTAGGATAGTTTTAGGCCCTTAGATTAACCCTAGGATAGATCCAAGCCCTCAAAAATCGTCACAAGCCTCCAAAACAAGACCAAGGGCCAAAACAGGTGCACCAGGCCAGCCAGGGTCAAGCCAGAAGGCTGTGCAGGTTTCTGGCTCGACACGGGCGCACTTCCCAAGTGCGCCAGTGTATTTTTGTGCTGGCGCACTTCACAAGTGCGCCAGTGCATTCTGGCTTGTTTTCGGTTTTCTGCCTAACTTCGTTCGTCCATATCTTCTTCATACGGACTCCGATTTACGAAATTTCGGACTCTATTTCGCGTATTTTTCCGAGACGAACGCAATGGCGCAACCCGTTTATCCTGATTCAGATTTTATAATTTAATTCTGCCTTGATTCTTGTCTTTACATGTTATCGAAATACGGGTTGTTACATTCTCCCCACCTTTGAGGATTTCGTCCCCGAAATCTCCAAGTTAGGAAGAACATATCCTACCATCCATCATTCATCTACTCAAAACATCATCCACAAGCAACCATTGTCCTTAGATGATTTCTAATGCTGTATGAATAGATGCAAAACGTGTGTGTATATGTTCCTTAGCTAATGCTAATGATCAGGCCTGAATAATCTTTCTGATGCAAAATATGTATAGTGCCATGAATCCAACATGTATGCAAATAGTCCTAGTCATATAGATACTATATGCGTGCACAATCATTCATTCATATTCAACAACCGCATGATAACACATTCGATTTCATCCATAAACAAGTATAAATACTCGTGCATATGCAATATGAAACGTGACCGAGTCGAGCTAATATCTAATGTAAATTCGCGCATCCACGAGCAACCACTTGCAATCATTTGCAACCATATCAACCATAACATGTTTCAAATACATGTTTACATCCATAGGGTTCTACCTAAGATTCCCTGAAACAGGGTCGAGAAGATAAACAAGACAAACTCCGTACGGGGTTTGTAACAGAGACAGGACCGAGAGGATGTCCATAAAAGGTAGCCTACAAGCAAGCTCAATAGAGAAACAGGGATCGAGGATATATTCCCAAAAGAGATATCATGCACGTATTTAGTCTTCAGTCTCCTGGGTCGCATTACCTTGAGCTTAGTTCCATCGTGCCTTGACCGCCCCTTTTTCTTCACGATTTCGCAGCTTCTTATTTCCTGTTTCCATAACACGAGTTGGAACTCATTCCCTCGTCGCCTCTCGTTCCTCTTGCACTTATCCTTTTCCTAGAATACTTGACGCAAACATGACTGCGTACTCATGATCTCATGCAAGCTTTCCAAAATTCACTAGTGAATCTCGGACCTCGTACCATAAGGTATTCCACGTAGAAGAACTTTCTCTTGGAAGTAAACAGATGCAAACCAGGTTATCAAGCGCACTTACTAGGGTGATTTCTATAACCCATGCATAAGTGAAATAAACCATCCGTCTTATCGGCGAACACCACTCGATCGGGCTTCAAATTTCCAATAGAGGTATCCAGGGATTCTAGGTAACTAATCATGACCAAACCCCAAAGGTTACACGAGACTTCGAGGGTATTACCAAGGCTAGTCAAGAGTCTAACTACCCTCCTATCAAAACCGAGGGTGGCACCCCTTACTGGATAACCACTTCATCCCTAGAATCCATCCACAACTTATAAGCATTATTTCCAAGCTCAACACTTGATATAGACATTCTCAAATCCAAACAAGCCACGAGTAAATGGACCGATCTTCCCATAGAACTTGAGACAAAAACGGGATCCTCTACTACGCTAGTACTAAGGTGCAGAGACTCAACTATCGAAACGGACTTAAAAGATGCGGTGATCAAAACAAAGTCCTGACAGGATGATAGAGAAGAAAAGCTAAACCTTTAACAAGATCATTACCCTCCTTCTGAGGTACCCTAGAAATGAGAGCATACTATTGCCCTCCGAATGATCTTGTCCCTGTTCCATGATACTTAACTATTCGTCCCGTTTCACCATGCCAAAGGTACTCTCTCGTCATGGGTTTCATTGTTCATCTTTCTCCCTCCTTTTAGGACTCAGCCATACCAACATGTTGCTTATCCCTGAGCTCGTATCCTTTATCCTTGTTCTTACTATCCTTTCATGCATAACTCTGCAACGGTCTCTCGAGAACCACCTCCATCGTACGGGAAACACTTACGCAGCTAGAAAGACTAGTCGCAGTCAAAACCACTGTGACTACAGATGGAGGAAAGAAAGGAAAAGAGATTCAATCAAGGAAACAAGGATAATGCTAATGGCCTTTGGGGAATAGCCTTTTTCTTTTTAAAAGAAAATTTTCTTGAAAAATACTTCTTTGTAAACGGTTTTTTTCAAATAGTTTTCAGAAGGTCTTTAAAAACTTTTGCCCAGTCTGGTAACCTTCTGCTCTGATACCAAATGTAACACCCCGCCTCCGCTAGGGTCACTCGCACAGGAATGCACTAACTTTAGAGGGGCATTATTGGTAAACATGCACAGAAATATCACAAGACATAACATATATAAATAGCGGAAGTAAAATCAAACTTTCATAACATGAATAAATAAGGTCTAAAGCCTTTTACATCAGAGTACATCAAAACCTGTCTTGCAATAGTAAAGAAGCATAAAGACTTTTTAATAAATTATTCCCCAAGTAAAACAGTAAAATAGCCAAAGCCAAGAGAAGTCCAAGCCATCCATGATGACCTTCAAGCAGAAGAAGTCCGAACTAAACAGCATTGTTTCCTCCCTGAAACCTGGGGGGGGGGGGGGGAAACGGAAGAAAAGAGGCGAAACAAAACGGGTCAGTCAAAAAGACTGAGTAAGTCCTATCTACTTCCAGTATAAAAACAGGTAAAGGTAACATGACATGCATAAACTGAAAGTAAACATAAGGATAACTACAAGATAGATAAACCAGGATAGCCGGTTGAACTACTGCGGCAAGGTAAACTAAGGTATCATGATAAACTACGGTGTTATGATAAGTCAAGGTATCACATCGTCAGATTTTTATCGAGTACATTATCCCAAGGTATCTACCCCGTCTAACATCCCACGGTTATGTATGATCTTCCTAGTTCTAACATGTATATTTGCTCTGCACCTCTCGTACTAGTATCCCTACCCGGGTCATGTGTTAACCATGAATGTCCCTTGCTCAAAGTCGTGTAATGGTCCTTGTCAACCTAATATATCGCATATATAGGTTACTCAAATCATATGTTTCTTTCCATGTATATAAGTTCAGTCCTTTGTCGTACCTCGTACGGGCTTCCTCATGTCGTATTATCCTTGAAATCGTTTGGACTGTCATCCTTGTTCTAGCTAGGCTCTTCCATATGAATCATCGTTTGAACTACTAGGACTTACGCCACCTAGCACCACTAGGGATTACGCTCACCTATTGCACGCTTTCGTATTTCGGTTTGGGTTAAACCACCTAGGCCACTAGGGATTACGCTAACCCTCAACCGCCCCCTTTTTCCCTCGCATTCATCGTGAATCGTTTTTCTATGACTGTATGCACATGTATCACATCGTGCCATCCGAGTCCTGTCACAGGGCAAAACAAGAAATACAGGACTCGGTCGGGAGCTTTAGATTTATCTGCCGATGCAGATACTAAGGTCTGCTTTTCTACACGTGGCTATGGTCCCACGAGACCCCTCCCTCAACTAATGAAAGGCAACACAAGAGAAAATCTTGCATGAGAACTACACTCCGGCCAGCCCACATCCTACGGCCTACCTCACCCATAATTAGATAGCAAATCATGGTCTGTTGGGTGTTCCCTGCCTTTCCGTACGTACACGCTTGACTCAAGATGGTAGATGATCGACGAACTTGCTATCTCGGGCACCTTATGTATTCGCCGACTCACTGCTATCCACCCCAGTCTTTAGGTCGCTCGCATAGCAACCAAGGCATATTCTTGGTTCTTCTACCGCAGACCTCAACCTCTCGTGAGCCTAGTATAATGACCTGGCAGCTCACAGAGGGATCCCAAGAATATCCTCATGTTCCCCGAAGCCGCTGCTTCGTTACCCATTTCGTTGGAGCCTTTATCTAAATCAGATAGCCTGCTCCTACACGCATAATTAAACGTATCGGGTTACTAATCTATCTAAGAAATGGTCCAAATTTCCTTGACTAAGAATTATTACTTAGTTTCCCTTAACTAAGGTTTACCCCTTAGCCTTATTTCCATAATCCTTGTTAACTATGGTTATTTACCTAATCCTCCGAATTAGGGTTTATCTAATGGGTTAAGTGTCACTTAAGTTCATAACTTAGCCCGTCTACAACCCATGTCAAAATTGGCTAAGTATCCAAGTCCAAGACTTAACCCTACAAACCATGTGTTAAGTTGGCTAAGTATATCAAGCAATCCATGACTTAACCTCGTCTAATTATCATTTTAGATTGGTTAAGTATATGTTAATTTAACCTTATCAAATTACCGAGTCAAATCGGTCAAGCGTATTCGAAACGATTCGTGACTTAGCCTTATCATGTTTTCACGTTAGATTGGTTAAGTATAGGTTAACTTAACCTCATCAAATTAACGAGTTAGATTGGTTAAGTATAGGTCACTTAACCTCATCCAATCATCGTGTTAAATTAGTTAAGTGTTTAACTTAACCCCATCGAATTACCGTGTTTAGATTAGTTAAGTGTGGATTACTTAACCCCATCTCATTACCGTGGTTAGGTTAGTTAAGTCTTAATTACTTAACCCCATCTAATTACCCAGTCGGATTAGTTAAGTGTAAATTACTTAACCCCATCTCCTAATCATCTTGCATGGTTAAGTGTCATCAAGGAATCAAGTCCGGTCCCACTTAACCTACCCATTCGTGTCATATCGGTTAAGTGTCATTAGTCAAATTTACTTAACCTTATCATGTGGCATTAATTTAATTAATGCACTCTTAACCTCTCACATTAGACCTTGTTGTGGTTACTAGTTAAGCCGGGCGGGTCCGGGTAGATTTACACCACAACTTAGTCTAACCTCGGGTCTTAAGCGCGACATGACCAACTTCTCACATTGGATCCTATTGTTTGTAGCTACTAGTCAAGCCGGGCGGGTCCGGGTAGATTTATGCTACAAACTCAACCCAACCTCGAGTTGGCCACACTTATATTATCTAAGTTCATCATGTTTCCAAAACACGTTACAAGTTTTCAAGCATTTGGGTAGACCTAACTTAATAGGTAAATTCCCAAAGGGTAGACCTAACTTAATAGGTAAATTCCCAAGCTCATGTTTTTATGCATACTTACATGCCAACTTCCATGTTATCTTTCAAGTCATAATTTCAAGTATAAACACATGTCATATTCAAGTTAAGATTTTGCGACATGTTCATGTTTATCTAACTACCCAAAATCGTGTTTTCCCAACGCAAGCAAAGCGAGTCAACATAGTAAGGATACTATGTCACATATTCGTCTCAAAACATGCATGATGCCAAAAGGGCTTGGCTTCCACATGCATAACATCATAAAGAGATTGGCCATAAACATGCATAGTGTCATAAGGTAATTTGGCCACAAACATGCATATTATCAAAAAGGGTTTAGCCATAAACATGCACAACTTAAAAGAGGGGATTGGCCATGAGCATGCATAATCTCATAAAGGATTTGGCCACAAACTTGCATGTTACCCTAAGGGGTTTGGGTTCATAAACATGCATAAGCCCCAAAATCTTGTCTTAGCCAATGTTTCACACATAAAGTGGTTCCTAAAGGTTCATGCTAGCATTTCATGCATAAAGATCCAAACTTGCAAGTTAAACTAGGTTATGCATAGCATGAGAGGCATGATTAAGTCACTCACATGGCCTAAAATCATAATCATGAACATAAGAGGCAAGGTAAGGCTCATATAGGTTCGCATAATCATGTTTAGCCTCATTTTATCCCATGTCATTATCAAAACTACCGTTTCCATCTAAAAGTAGCTAGAACTTACATAGTTAGGCCTAGGGAAAGAAGCATGAATCATCTTGGCTAAGAAAGGTGCCTCCTTTGTAGAAGAATCGTCATGGAACTCACATAGCAATGTTGATTTGGCCTTGATTTGGTGTAGCAAGCTTGCACCTTTTGATTTGAACTTGATTTGGATGCATAGGCTCTAGGGATTTGAGATGGAGGCCATGAGAGTAGAAATTTGGCCATAGTTTAGTTACATGAGTGAATAATGAGGGTTTAGGGGTAGGTTTAGGGTCTTTTTATAGAGATTAGGATAGTTTTAGGCCCTTAGATTAACCCTAGGATAGATCCAAGCCCTCAAAAATCGTCACAAGCCTCCAAAACAAGACCAAGGGCCAAAACAGGTGCACCAGGCCAGCCAGGGTCAAGCCAGAAGGCTGTGCAGGTTTCTGGCTCGACACGGGCGCACTTCCCAAGTGCGCCAGTGTATTTTTGTGCTGGCGCACTTCACAAGTGCGCCAGTGCATTCTGGCTTGTTTTCGGTTTTCTGCCTAACTTCGTTCGTCCATATCTTCTTCATACGGACTCCGATTTACGAAATTTCGGACTCTATTTCGCGTATTTTTCCGAGACGAACGCAATGGCGCAACCCGTTTATCCTGATTCAGATTTTATAATTTAATTCTGCCTTGATTCTTGTCTTTACATGTTATCGAAATACGGGTTGTTACAGTCTGCCATACAGTGCTTCGAATGGTGACATTTTCAGGCTCGCTTGGTAGCTGTTGTTGTATGAGAACTCAGCCAAATACAAGTGGTCTTCCCATGATCCGCCAAAATCAATAACACAAGCCCACAATAAATCTTTTAGAATACGATTCACCATCTAAGTTTGGCCATCTGTTTGAGGATGCTAAGCGGTGCTCAAGTTCATTTTTTTTCCCAATTCTGCATGGAATGCTTCCCAGAATTTACTATCAAAAATCGGGTCATGATCACTAAAGATACTCATGGGAACCCCAAGCAGTTTAACAATCTCTTTAAAATATATCTACGCCAGACTCTGAGCGGTTCTACTCGATCTGACAAGTATAAAGTGGGCGGTCTTCGTGAAATGATCTATGATCATCCAAATAATGTCATTCTCTTTTCTGGTTCTGGGCAAACCATCTATGAAATCCATAGAAATGTGTTCACACTTCTAACCTGGAATTTCCAACGGTTGCAACAATCCGGTGAGTTTCTGTTGATCGCTTTTGACTTGTTGACAAGTGGAACACCGGCTAACATATAAAGAAATGTCTCATTTCATAGATCTCCACCAGAAAGTGCGTTTGATATCATTGTACATTTTACTCACTCCTGGATGGATACTAAGTTTAGCTTTGTGACATTCATCCAGCACTTCTTTCCGGAGCTCAGAAATGTTTGGAACACAAATCCGACCCTTTAACCTCAGAATAACAGTGAAGTTAGGAATTGAAATTTATAAACTTTTAACTAAGATTTAATGGAAATTTTCCAAAGTAAAGTTTTCCAATTTAATACATTAAATTGGAATTGAGTGGAATTCGATTTGGTAATAATCGAAATGAGCTTCTGTAAAGGAAGACTGTTACTATATATGGATTTAAAAGGCTTTGCCGTTATTCCATTAATATTATTAGTCTGATACGGAAATTTATATCAATTACATAATGTTATGCATATTTAATGGAAGTTGATTTGGATTTATTGTGAACTGTGTTTTTAATTACATTGGTTCTTTAACCCAGTTAAAGAGAAGATTAATTTCTTAAATTTAAATAACAGTAAAGTAATGATTTATGATATTAAAACTAAGTGGAAGTTTTAATGAATCTTTAATTAGATTTGGATGAAGATGGGATAATTAAATTTATCGAATTCATAAAATGATCGAGAATGGAGTACCATAAGTTTTACTCCAGACAACAGTTAAATGTTTAATTAGATTTGAATGTGAAATGGTAATTAAATTTACCGATAGCACCGTGGGTGTTAGATATGGAGTACTACCAGTTTAGCTCCATGGGATGGATAGGTTGGGATTGGAAAAATGTAAAATAAATGATTACTTTGGTAAGGCGCGATAATCCCGACTAGTTAATAAAATCTTTGAAATGATATCCAAAGGAAGATTAAAGAATAAATTTAAAAGAATTTATCTTTGATAAAATTAAAGGGAACCTTTCCCTAAAGATGTGAAAATTTGAATTAAAGAATATTTTGATTTGGAGTGAGGCGTATGATGTGTTTTTATAGCACTTGATTATAAGGTACGCGAGTTATTCGGAAAGACCGGGTTTAACCCATTCTGAATAATTGATATGACGATTGAAAGCCGATGATGAAGACGGTGGTTGAAGACCGAAGATCTTCACATTTGGATGATTACTGATGTCTTGATTGGAATATACACCCAATACAAGGTAATAAGTGGTGATCATCCAGACGTACTTGGAGATCGATCGGATATGCGACGGCCTCTCTCTTGTATTGGACATATGGGACGAGGAATAAGGTGCCTCCAGTTTCGTTCAGACCCAGAACAGACTTGCAAATAGATGGTATGTTTGACATTGTATTACTTTATAATGTATTCGTTGATCTCTGCTAAATATATATTTGTTTGGTGGCAGAGAATTTTTTCTCTTTCTTAACACCTTCTCTGAAAACGTAAGAGCTTAGAGGTTATATGTTGGTGGAATCATTGGTACGGTATGGATTGTTAGGGACTGCGGAATGGATCGTTAAGGCAAAGCAAACACTAGAGGGGTGGGTGAATAGTGTTTGTAAGAATTTAAACAAAATCTAAAACTAATGTGAACTATGGGATGAATCAAACACCACAAACAAAATCACAGATATAGATTCAAACAAAAATAAGATAAACAGAAATAAAGATGCAGAAAAGGAATGAACACAACGGATTTTATACTGGTTCGGATCACTCTTACGTCCAGTCCCGCACAACGCTAGATTGTGCAGAGTTTTATTACTCTTTAAATAGTCAATTACACCCTCCATGATTTCACGGCTCACAAAGAGACAGCGATTTCTACTTTCTTGATTTCACGGCTCACAAGAACACACCGACTCCTATTTCCTTAATTTCATGGCCCACAAGGACACACCAACTCCTCTTTGACTCAGAACAAGGTTTATTCAACCCAACCAATTACAAAACAACCCTATAACTCTTCAATAGCACTTGATTCAGAGAGTAGAGAGTAAAGAGTGTAGAGCGGAGAAGTTTTATCAAAAGGGAATTGAATTCGGCAGAGTATAAGTGTAAAAACCATAAAAATGATTAAGAATAATTGTGGGATGAAAGAGTATGAAGTTAGAGAAGAAGATATGTTAAAAAATTCAGTTTTAACCTCTTTTTATAAAGTATGAAGGGTTGCAAAGGTTCTGAAGCGTTTCAAAAAGTGAAAAGACATTTCCCTTCAAAATTAGAAAAAATAGCTGTTATATGTCGTCATACACTTTTTACTATGTCGACATAGTCATGTGTATTTTTCATTTCCAAAACATTTTTCAAGTATTTTGATATTAAAATAATTCTAGAAATTCTTGAGTAAAATACTAGTGTTGTAAATAAATATTATGTGATAGAAAATCATATGAAAATACACTTTTAAACTATATAAATATATTTGTAAAATTATATGTTTTTATACTATATAAAGTATAAATATAAAATGTATAAAAAATCCAAGTTTGAAAGAAGAAGAAGAATAAAAATAGAAAAACAAAATAGAGAGGATTGAGGATAGAATTGAAAATCAGAATTTGAAAATTAGAATTAGAATTTGAACCTGAAGTGCTATTTTATGACGACCCGAACTTATTCGGTCTTCGAAGAGAAGAGAAGGAACGGATTGTCTAAGAACATGACAAATCAGAACTCAAACAGAAGAACATTTCATTGCTTATTACATTAATTTATATCAGAGTACAAGAATATACAGAGTATGAACAATTAATATACATTTGATAAATATCATAGATTTACAAATTACAATGCAGCGGAAATAATACAAAACACAACTGAAAGGAATATACGGATACAGAGCTTTCCGAATATCGTTCCAGCTGTAATCCAGGATCCTGTGAATATAAATATGCAAAACCAAAACTACTAGCTGCCCGTGTGGAAAATAGAGGCACCCAGAGTTTAGGTTAAAATAATAACTCTAGGTCAGTCATGTGACTGGTGTGAGAACTAAAACAGTTATTCAAAACTTTACTTTAAAATATAGTATATAAAGGGACCATGCCGTATAACACGGAACGAGTTTCCTCCCAAGAATACCAGTGCATAAACAGTTATAAACAGCGAAATGCTTTTTGAAAAATGAAGCTATTATAAGACTCAAGTCCCATCACACAATGCAACACAAGCCGGAGGATATAGTTTTCCCTTATAATAGCCAAACATGCTTGGTACGTTAAAAACAAATCGTTTTGATACTATTATAGTATAATGAGTATGAAAACAACTTCAAATATAAATGTATCAATCATAGACGGCATAATGCCCCATCCCACTATGTCGCCATACTAGGCTCTTCAAATAAAATCGAATATCACGTATTGGAAATTGGATTTCCGTCATGAACCATGGCAAGGAGCCATCCCTACCGCTTCGAGACACTCTAACCAATGTCTCAGGGCTACACACTCTAGGTGCCCTAGGTAACATGCAGGGCCGGTCCACTCTAAATGCATGGTGGATTCATAATCCTTGAACATGCATTTCCCCGCCCTATGGGGCGTCTATGAGCCAGATGACTCAACATCCATCGGCTCCGTAGAGACCGATATGTCCGAGGCGCCTCGCTATCCATCATCCACATAAGTAAAATGTCTGGGCTTGCAAAACCATGACACCACGCCTAGCTAGAAGGAAACACATTGCCTTCCCTGCTGTCCTCTCCCGTTTCTGGTTCATACCGGGGTGTGAGGCTCGCGAATTAATGCTAAACAAAGCTATGCTATACTAAAGTCGTGCTTTGATTATCAACCACAAGAATCTGCTTTTCAACAGAAGCTTCGATCATTTGCATCTCAGCATGCCACACAAGCAATTCTCGCACGGGCGACTGATGTCTATTGATATATAACCTTTGAGCTCGTACGTCTCAGAGAAGGGAGTTAAGCAAGAGAATAAATTATCTGCTTCCAAACAGATATATATTTAATATAAATCAATCAATATAGAATAAAATCCAATGTCAGACACACATCTATTTACTAGATCGTTCTGGGTCTCAACGAAATCAGAGGCACCTTATTCCCCGTCCCGTGTCCAATACATGAGAGAGGTCCTCGCATATCCGGTCGATCTCCTAGTACGTCTGGACGATCACCACTTATTACCTTGTCTTGGGTGTACAGCCCAATCAAGACATCAGTAATCATCCAAACGATGTGAAGATTCTGGTCTTTAACCACCGTCTTCATCGTCGATATATTGTCGAATCAGTTATTTAGAATGGGTATAAACCCGGCCTTTCCGAATAACTCGCGTATATAATAAACAAGTGCTATAAAAACACAACATACGCCTCGTTCCAATTCTGAATATTCTTTTATTTAAATATTCATATCCTTTGGGAAAGGTTCCCATTAATTTTATCAAAGATAAATTCTTTAAAATTTATTCTTTAATCTTCCTTTGCATATCATTCAAACCATATTAAGGTTTTCCAAACTAGTCGGGATTAGTGATCCTTACTGAAGTAATCATTTATTTTATTTCCTAATCCCAACCTATTCATCCCACGGAGAAAAACTGGTATTACTCCATAACTAACACCACAGTGTTATCGGTAAAATTAATTACTATTTCCCGCTCAAATCTAATTAAAGATTTAACTATCGCTTGGAGAAAATCTGGTGCTACTCCATTCTCGATCATTTCCTGAATTTGATACTATAAATTATGACATTCTCTTTTCAATCTAATTAAAGATTCATTAAAACTCCACTTTGTTTTAATCTTCCTAAAAATCAATATTAGTGAATATTTAACTTTGGAAACACTAACATGTCACATCGACAATCTACACCGTACAATTGATTTCTGCCGATATATAACCTCTAAGCTCGTACGTCTTAGAGAAGGGTGTTAAGCAAGAGAATAAATTCTCCGCCACCAAACATATATATATTTAGCAGAGATCAACCATATAGTTCAAAATACAATGTTAGACATGTAATCTTGTCTTTAACTGGGTTAAAGAACTAATGTCATTTAAAACACAGTTCACGATAAACCTAAATCACATTCCATTAATTATGGAATCTTCACGAAAAACAGATCAATATATAATCAATATCAATTTCTGTATCAGAATAATAATATAAATGGAATAACGACAAAGCCTTTTTAAATTCCATATATATTAATAGTTTTCCTCCATAGAAGCTCATATCGATTATTATCAAATCGAATTCCATTCAATTCCAATTTAATATATTAAATTGGAAAACTTTACTTTGGAAAATTCCCATTAAATTTTAATAAAAAGATTTATAAATTCCAAATCACATTTCATTGTAAACCGGGCTAAAGAACGAATGTCGTTAAAACACAGTTCACAATAAACCCAATTCACATTCCACTTTCAATTCCAATTAAATTTTAATTAGTTGGTAATTCTTCTTTAAATCTTAATTAAAAGATTTATTCTTTTCATACTGGGTTTAAGAACGGCGTTATTAAAGACAACATTCACGACAAATCCAAAATCCAATTCGATTCAATTCCAATTAAATATTAATTAATTGGTAAACTCTTCTCAATCTTATTTAAAAGATTAAATCTTTTCTCACTGGGTTTAAGAACAGTTTCATTTAAAACACAGTTCACGACAAACCAAAAATCCAATTCAATATTAAATACAAGTCTCTGAATAGAAATTATATCGGCTTATATTTAATATCAAATTCTGAAATCAACAAATATCGTATTGGGAATAATGATAAATAAATAAATATATATATATATATATATCTTCCAAATTCCTCCTCAATATCCGTATAATCACGGAATCCAATATCGAAATATTCCGAAGATGATTTCCATTCAAACCCATTCCAATTCATATATTTGAAATTTTGGTTATTTTTAAAACCATTTCAAATCCAATTTATTTATTTAAAATGTTGGATTTATAATTCTAGTTTATAACTAGTTCATTTCGATAAAAATATAATTTTATCCTTTCAAATATGGATTTTTTTTTTCATTCCAATTCTTTCCAAGTCATTTATTATGATTTTACACAAATTATTGATATTTTTTATAATTTTATCAAGGCTCGTACAGTCGATTTCCATAAACGGTGATCGAACTGCACTTACATCGACCTTTTCCAAATTTGATTGGGATATAATTCCAAATCCATCTGTTAGATTTCAAATCCTTTATATTCATTGGAAAGCTCTTTTCGATACAAACCCAACGGTTTCGGTTTTAGGAGAATCCAACGGTCGGATCTCCCGCAATGTCAATTCGAAGTCAATGGTCGAACTTTGCGAACTACAGCGGTGCGGCACATTCTATTCAGGCCATTAAATATATAAAATATATATTATATATATTTCGTCGATTTCAATTTTAAAACGTATTTTATAATTCGTTTTCAAAACGATTTCAACTTCATATTCAATTTCTAATCAAAATTGAATATTCCATATCATTAATATATAAATGATAATATTTTCAAAACATTAGATTTTGAAATCACTTCGTTTTTTATATTCATTATAAAAATGAATAAAATCGACATAAATATCATTCACGTCGAAATAGCATTAATCTAATCAACACGGCTTTCTATATTTAAATATTTTCGTGTCCATCCCAAATCGGACATCAAAATCATATTTTGATCCATTACTGAATATTATTTTCAAATAATAGTTATTTTAAAATATTCATTACTCGTCATTTTAAAATATTCTTTAATTTTAAAATATTTAATCCTTCCGAATTGGAATCAGACATAGTCAATTACCATATAATTTTATTTATATCCGTTTCATACACACATGTACACAACAATAACCAAACACAGTCAACCATCTTCCAGAGTGCATTACACAACTGCATAAGCGTTAAATATAAATAATTAGCGCTCACAACAGTCTGTCAACCCATCGATTGACATACAATTAGATATTAAGATCAGTGTATGTCCAATATCATCCCAATACCCATGTGGGATTTTCAAACAATAAACACTGATTATTATTTGTGCAGTTGGGCGATGTGTAAAATATATCGTCCCAATCAATATCAGTCAAATATGTGTATATAAAAAAATCGCCAATTTGTTTATGAATATTTATTTCAACACATGACTATTTTAAACAGTTCACAATAAAAATGATATTTTTATTATTCAAACATTTTATTCCATACATGAATATTTTATACACTTTATTCATACAATAAAATGGTATTTTTATTATTCAAATATTTTATTTCGTACATGAATATTTTATATATTTTATTCACTCATCACAATCAATCTTCACAACACAATACAATCAAACAAGTCGTCTATGGTCTTTGAACGACGGGGAGCAGTTCATATATGCAGTTATAAAATAAATAACTATACAAGAAATTATAGTGAGAAGTTCTCACCTTTGGGATCCACTCCTCCATTTCTATTTCCGAATTTCTGAACCGTTTGGATTTGTCCGAAATTCCAACGTAGTCCTTTCCATGCTGTTCATAATAAGATTCACATTTTTAATATGATGTTTATACATTAAAAATTATATTTTATCAATGATATTAATCTTTAAAAATCACATTTTTATTTCAATGTCATATATATAAAAATCACCTTTTTATAACGATATTTACATTATAAAGATCACATTTAAAATGATGTTTATATTATAAAAATCACATTTTTATATTCATACCATTCATATAAAAATCATATTTTTATCGCGCCATTCAAAAAATTAAATCACATTTTTATTTTCCTATTCAAATAATAAAAATCATATTTTAATCGCTTCGCTATATATATAAAAATCAAAATTTTAATTCGCTACATATATAAAAATAATATTTTTTTATTCTCTATTATATAAAAATCCTATTTTTATATTGTGAAAAATCATATCTTTTCCTTTTTTTTAAATTTAATCTTTTCGTTATTTAAAAATCTTATCTTTCCTAAGTTAAAAATCTTTTCTTTCCTAATTTAAAAATCAAATCTTTAAACAAACAAAAATCGAATCTTTTCTAATTTAAAATCAAATCTTTAAACAAATAAAAATCGAATCTTTTCTAATTTAAAAATCAAATCTTTAAACAAATAAAAGTCGAATCTTCATATTCCTACTAATCATATAAAAATCATATTTTTATATGTTAGAAACCATGCTATTTTCATTTTTTTTAAAATCCATTTTTAATTACATGATATTCATATAAAAATTATATTTTTATTTCAAATCTTTATATAAAAAGAACATATTTTTATATCAAAATTATATGTATAAAAATTATATTTTTATTTTAACTAAAAATTATATTTTTATATAACTGGAAACCACATTTTTATCTAAGAAATCAAAATCACATAAGGAAATAAAGAAAACTTACCATTTTTAGGTATTTGTTCGGAGGGGGCCTACATGGTCGGTTTGAGGCGAAGGGGAGGCGACACTGGGGGCTTGAGGTGGGGGTGGACGGTGTAGGTGGCGGCGGTGGGAGATCGTGGCTGGGGGACTACGGTTTTTAAGTGTTTGGGGTTTGGAATCGGAAGAAGGAGGGTGAAGGCTTGGGGGAGGATCGACGATAGAGTGGGAAGGGAGGTAGTCGACGACCGGCGGCCTAGGCCAGGCGCGGCGGCGCTTGGTGTCTTCGACATCGAGGGGAGCGATTTTGGGGGAGAGCGGTTTTTTTCTGTTGAACGACGGGGAGAATGTGAAGGAAGGGTTGACCAAAGTTTTTAGATAATTATTTATTTATTTTATTTTCTCCAAAATGTTGAAATTTCGTCCGAACTCCAAACGAGACCCAACGACTGATGCCCCCAGCTAATTACCCCCATTCTGGACACAATGGGATATGTTTCGTAATCCAACTCGGCTGTTACGATCAGTTTCAGCTAAATTTAAAATATAAATCATTGTATTTTAACTTCAAACGCACATTTTAATTTACCGAGGCCACATACGGACTCCAAAAATTCCAGAAAAATAAATCTAGATATGTTTTGACGATACGGTTCTAACAAAACTAATTTCATCAAATTTGGAGACTGTTTGAAAAAAGGTCATTTTTCAGTCGGTTAAATTCAAACTAAATTGACCAAACACGTTTAAATTCACCACGCTCACATATTAATTCCAAATATTATGAAAATTGGAATCTAGCAATAATTTCACATTCCGGATTCAACAAAAGTGGTCTCATTGAAAATGGAGGTCGTTTGCAAAATCTCTATTTTTACTGGCTATATTTCCATAGCGACTATTCTGAATTTTCAACTGAACATAACTTTTTATCCCCGCTATGAAATCTGGATTTTTCAGGTTCGTTGGAAAGATATTTTCAAACAGATTCAAATATTTTTGGTTTCGCTAAAATCCGGTTTATGTTGAATCCTATGCATTCATTTGAAATCGAAATTTCAAACTACCGCGCCATTTCCAATTCTTTTTATAATTAAAATAAATATTTATATTGTAATTCCGATTTAAATAAATATATACGTTAACATTCTATTTAAAATAAATTTCTAGTCGTTATTATTTAAAATAAATCATTTTAAATATTAAAAATTCATTAAAATTGGCAAAATAAAAATTTTAAATTGGCTCCGATTTTCTGGGTTGTTACAATCTCCCCCACTTAAAATCTTTTCGTCCTCGAAAAGGAGTGGAGCCGAAAGTTGTTTTACTAATCAACTCAACTTTCAGTTTGGCTTTCATTCTTCAACTTTTCAGTTTCTAAAAATTTCTAATTTTTCAAAAATTTGGCTAACACCTAAATTTTTGAAAAATTTCGCCATAACCTCCTTTGTACGGGGAGACATTTAAAACCTAACTAGCCACGCAGGGCCTTCACCATCCAAAATCGGCTCATAAAATCATCCAAACCCAATAAATTAGCAAACATGTACCTATTTGTTGGGCGTACAATTTTATTCCTCTTCTCTAACCTTCTTTCTATGACCTGCTCAATGTATATACATGTATATGTATGCAATTTCAATCAATTTTCAATTCAGTTCAATATTTGAATCAATTTGTCTTAATGGTTCAAAATTTAAACTAGTAATCAAACAACACAATCAACAATCAATCAATTGATTATCTTTTCAAATTCATAATTTTTATACATATAAAAATCCATTTTTGTGTGCCAAATCACAAATAATAAATTCTAGCTAGGTTTTGGTTCTCACACCAGTCAATTGGAAATATATAGACATCTCACTTTCGAAGCTTGAAAATAAATACTGACGTAATGGCTCGGGTTTTCGCCCGGACCCAATCCATCGCAAAATCGACCAAGACCGTTCAAAATCGAATACGTTAACTCTGAGAATACAACACATTAGAACAATAACAGCAGACTTCTATAAACATTACAATAATGTTACATCAGAGTACAGAACATATCAGAGTACATTGAATAAAATTACAGCGGAAGATAAATTACAGTAAATTAATACAATACACAGCGGAAATAAAATAACTAAGGCAGCGGAAGGCAACTATGCTCTGGACACATCTTTAGGCTTTGATCCAGGATCCTGCTAAAGAGATAAATATCTGCAAAAAGCTACACGACTTCCCGTGTGGAAAAGAGGGCACCCGAGTTTGCAAAGTGAAACAAACTACGAGTCAGTCATGGGACTGGTGTGAGAATTCTTAACTAATTTAACTAATAGCAATAAGGCAAATCCAAGGACCACGTCGCTAACGCGGAACGGATTTTATTCCAATGGATTGTCGGTGCATAAATTAAAGTAAATCGTTAAACAACGCAATGCTTTTTAGGAAAAATGAAATCATCAAAAGACTCAAGTTCCATCACACAATGCAACGCAAAACAAAGGATAGAGTTTTATCTTATAATGATTAAACACGCTTGGTACGATAAAAGCGAATTTGATATTATTATTAGTGTATATACGTTTCAAAAACATTTCAAAGTAAATGTATCAATCCTAGGAAGTATAGCTACCATATATTATGCCTCCATACTAGTAATACAATCAAGTCCGTAGGGTCGTATTGGGAATTGGTTTCCATCATGAGTCAAGGCTAGGAACGATCTCCTTACCGGTTCGAGACACTCTAGCTAATGTCTCAGGATCCCCCGCAGTGAACCCTTGGAAAGCTGCTGGGCCAGTCCGCACATATGATTTTGCGGATTAGTTATTCCTGAACACACGTTTCCCGGTCCTATAGGACCTAATATCCGAGGCGCCTCATTCCATCATCCACATAAGTAAAATGTCGGGCCGTGTAAAACCCAAACACCATTTCTAGCTAGAAAGAAACGTGCTTCTCTCCCTGCGTTCCCTTGCTCCGTTTTAGACTCAACCGGGTTGTGAGGCTCGTGAAGCTATGTAATACACAAAGCTATGCTTATTCAAGCTGTGCTTTGATTATCAACCATAAGGCTCTGCTTTTCAACAAGAAACCTTGATCATTGCATCTTGGTATGCTACACTGTCAATCCATATCATACTATTAATCCTTTGCCAAAATATACAAAAGGTTGTTAAGCAAGAGAATAAATTCTCTGCCACCAAGCATTCATACATTCGGCAGAAAATCAATAAACACAATATAAAGGAGTACAATGTCGGACACACATTCCATTTATAAGCCCGTTCTGGGTCTGAACGAAACCGTATCCGGTAGATCTCCAAGTACGTTTGGACAAATACCACCGAAACACTTTTCAATCTAGCAAATCAATCGAGGGCATCAGTAGCCGTCATCCATTCGATGTCGAAGATTACCGGTCTTCAATCACCGTCTTCAACTCTTCGACTTAGATCGATGTATAATCATTTGAAATGAGATTAAAATCGGACTTTTCAAACGATTCTCGAATATATATATATTTTAAAATCATTTCATATCGTTAATATTGATTTATAACGATCACTCTTTATTTTTATTTATATAAAAATAATTAAATTCCATTTAACGACGCTTCAAGTCAATAGGCGACCTTGGCGTTGTTTTCACCCAAATTTGTTTTACACATTTCTCTAAATCTAACCGTTGGATTTTAACACAATTCATATCGTTGGAAAGATCTTCCCAAGGCGAACCTAACGGTTTCAGTTTTGGGAAAATCCGACGGTCGGATATTTCGGTATAATCAATTAAAAGTACAATTCCAAAATGCGAACTACCACGCTCGATTCGTTTACCTTTAATTTATGTATATATATATAACTATAATTCCTTTGTCCATTTCGTTATCGTGATTAACACAACAAGTAAAGAACGTTATATTTCTGTAACCTATTTACCATTTTATAATACATAGTGAAATGTATTTTATTTTACTATTTTTTTTGCTAACGACAAGAATTATTATCTAAATATAATATCATGGCACATTAGAATGTTGATCTTTATTTCGACTTGCATTCACATCCTATATACAAAAAGGTATATTTTTCAATCATCTTTCAAACTACACAAAATCGTATATTTCATGTACCAATACAATTAAAACAAAAATAGGTATTTTTGTGTTTCATTTCCATTACAACAAACATGAATATTTTTGTGTGTCATTTATAATTTAACAAAAATGAGTATTTTTGTGTCATTTCAGTTTCTAACAAAAATGCAAAATATTTTGGTGTTAACTTCAATTCTACAAAAATAACTTTGTAAATCTTTTAATTAAATCTAATTCATTTGAAACTAAATTTCCATCGTTATAATTTTCACTGAAAATCTATTTACATAAAAATGTAAATTTCATAACTTTATTCTTTTTAATCCCATTCAATAAAAAGTAAATTTCAATCGTTATAATTCTCAGTTAAAAACTATTTACATAAAAATGTGAATTTCACTTCTAAATTCTTTTAATGAAAATCTATTTACATTAAAATGTAAATTTCACTTCTAAATTCTTTTTACATGAAAATGTAAATTTTCTCTTTAAATACCATTTACATGAAAATGTCAATTAATCCTTTAATCTTAATTACATGAAAATGTAATTTTTCTCCTTAAATCTTAATACAATAAAAACGTAAATTTTCTTCTTAATCTTAATACATTAAAATGTAAACTTTCCTTTTTTACATTGAAAATTTAACTTTTATTCCTTTAACTTATTCACATTAAAAATGTAAACTTTTCTTTTTTACATTAAAAATGTAACTTTTATTCCTTTAACTTATTCACATTAAAAATGTAAACTTTTCTTTTTAATCTTATTCACATTAAAAATGTAAACTTTTCTTTTTAATCTTATTCACATTAAAAATGTAAACTTTTCTTTTTACATTAAAAATGTAACTTTTCTTTCTTTATTCTTTTATTTACATAGAAATGTATATTATATTTCAACATTACATTTTATTCTTTAATCTATTCTTATGATTTCATTGAAAATCCATTCTTTTAATTACATTAAAAATGTAATAATTTACAATGGCAAAATCTTTTTTTTAAATTACATTAAAAATGTAATTGACATTATAATGTAAAATTCTACTCTTTTAATTACAATGTAATATCTCCTTTTTAATTACATTAAAATTGTAATCAACATTATAATGTAAAATTCCTATCTTTTCACTTATTTTAATTTACAATATAAAACTCTACTTTTTAATTACATTAAAAATATAAGTAACATTACACGTCAAAATTTGTCTTTTAGTTTGCAATGTAAAATCCTACCTTTTTAATTACATTAAAAATGTAATTAGTATTACATGTCAAATTTTGTCTTTTAGTTTGCAATGTAAAATTCTACCCTTTTAATTACATTAAAAATGTAATTAATATTACGGTGAAAAATTCTATCTTTTTAAATGTCATAAAAAAATGTAATTTTATTTACAACGTCAAATTCAACATTTTAATTACATTATAGATGTAATTAACATAACATGTCAAATCTTGCTTTTTGATTTACAATGTAAAATCCTATTCTTTAATTACATATAGAAATGTAATTTTATTTTCAATGAAAATTCTCATTCTAAATTTACATATAAAAATGTAATTTTATTTTACATGTAAATTCTATTTCTTTAATTACATATAAAAATGTAATTCTATTTATGCGGTATAAATTTCATGTCTTTTAATTACATATTAAAATGTAATTTTCTATGCGGTATAAATTTCATGTCTTTTAATTACATATAAAAATGTAATTTCCTATGCGGTATAAATTTCATGTCTTTTAATTACATATAAAAATGTAATTTCCTATGCGGTATAAATTTCATGTCTTTTAATTACATATAAAAATGTAATTTCCTATGCAGTACAAATTTCATGACTTTTAATTACATATAAAAATGTAATTTTTATTTTACATGTAAATTCTTAATCTTTAATTACATTAAAATTAAAGACAATTTCTTTTATGGTGTAATATCATACTTTAATTACATAAAAATAATAATGTAATTTCTTTTACGTACAAATTCTGATCTTTTTTACTTTTAACAAAAAGTAAATCTTTTCCATACCGTCATCTTCTCTTCTTTTTTTTTTATAAAAACCCAATCTTTACCATACCATTATATTTTAATTTAACAATCACATAACAATATTTTATTAAACTAACAAGATCTAGTCCAACCAAATACAATAGGGTGATGTATATAATGATTTTCCCATGATTCACAGAATAACAGCAAACATAATACAACCAAATATTTAAACAAATAATTGGTTCTAATTTACTACCACACACAGATCTAAACTTTTGACTATCTGATCTAGCATCATACATCACACAACAACAAATCAATAATTCAGAATATCATCACATCGCAGATCTAGTTTATTTACCATTCAACTGTCTTAAATAACTAGAGAATAATAGTTAATTTGATTTAATTATTTAAAATAGAATCTCACCTTGATTGGATCAGTATTAGAAACTCAAACGTGTTCAGAACTGGTCCCAATTGCTTTCAAGAGGTTCTATTCGATGTTACGGTTCGAACGGATCTGAAAATTTTCAGTTTGGAGTTCGTATGAACAAATTACCAATTACTTTTCACAGCTGCAATTGCAACAGATAAAAGCGTCGCAAATCTGATTGAAATTTCATACCTTTATTTTGAGTTTTGTTCAAAACTTTGATTTGAATTTTCGGGAGATTTATGCAGTAACTTTGGGAGGTGTTTGCGCGACGTCAGAGAGCTAGGAGAGGGGAGCTTGCACCTGGAAGGGGGGGGGAGTGCGATCGTCCATGGTGGCGCTGGGGGGGGGGGGGGGAGGGGTGCGACGGCGGCGAGTTTGGAGGGCTGGTGCGACGGCTACAGGCAACGGGGCGGGGAGATTTTGGTATGGACTCGAAGAGGAGGAAGAGATCTTGAAAAAGTTTAACAGTGGCAAAGTTTATTCTTCATGGATTGGGAGGAAAAGAAGAGAGAAGGTGTGGAGTTTATGGCAGCTGCTGTACGAGATGAATCGGGGAAGAAGATGTCTCAACATCCGTACCTTTATATATTATTTTATTAATTAATTTTCCATTAAAGGCCCGTTTAGCACTTTGTCCGATTTCAGCCCAACGACTGTCGTTCTTACCCATTAACTCCCATTCCGGACTCATCTGGATGTGTCCCGCAGCCCCAAACGACTGTCTTGACCCAGTTTTCTTTATTTAAAAATATTTACTTTTATTTTTAATTCAACCGTACAAATAAATTCTCCGGGGCCACAAATTAACTTCGAAAAATCCCGAAAAATATATTTAGCTATGTTTTGACGCTGCCGACCTAGGATAATTAATTTCGTTCAATTCTGAGCCCGTTTGAAAAATGTCCTTTTTCCAAGTTGATTAAATCTAACCGAAATTGACAAAACAGAAATCTTTTCGCCATGGTCACAAATTAATTCGAAAAATTATGAGAAATTTTACTTAACCATATTTTGGTATTCCGGATCAAACAAAAGTGGTTTCGTCAGAAACGGAAGTCGTTTGAAAAATGACTATTTTCAAGGCGTATATATTAAATATTAAAAATACATTTTTAAACAAATAATTTCCGAAACTCGAAATATATAAGTATTTATACTTTTTAAAAGCAGAAACGTCATTCTGAACTCAATGGAAGTGGTTTCGAGTCCAAATTCCTTCATATGCAAAAAGTAGCATTTTTGACCTTTATATTATATATATATATATATATATATATATATATATATATATATATATATTTCATAACGACCTTCCTAAATTTTAAACTGGGCATAACTTTTGATTCCTGCTATGAAATTTCAATTTTTCAGATTCGTTAGAAAGATATTTTTAAATAGATTCTAATATTTTTGGTTTCTCTAAAATCCGATTTATTTTGAATCCTATATGGTCAGTCAAAGTTCAAATTAAAATTTTCAAACTACCGCGCTATCTCTAACTCCTTTTATAATTAAAATTAAATTATTCATTCTAACTTCGATTTAAATAAATTTTTAATCATTATTATTTAAAATAAATTATTCTAAATATCAAAAACTCATTAAAATTAGTTAAAATAAATTTTTATATTTACCCCAAATTCAGGGTTGTTACAGTCTCCCCCACTTAAAAACTTTTCGTCCTCGAAAAGGAACGAAGCTAAAAGTTGTTTAAGTATCCTATCTTAAATAATTTTATTTGTTGATTAACTTTTAAAATATATAACTTTTATATATTCAAAAATCATATTTTCTAAGATCGGATTATATATAATCACAAATACGTTAATTATAGGCTGGGCACTCTCAACTCATTCTAGGGTATTACTAACCCCATCTCTAATGAGTTTTCTCATTCTAGGATACTGCTGATCCTATCTCTAATGAGTATTTTTATTGGATATTACTAATCCAATCTCTGATGAGTCTTTTGTTCAGTTCTAACGAGTTGTACCCCAAAGATTTTGAGCTAACCAGAGCTATGATACCAACTGTAACGGCTCGGGTTTTCGCCCGGACCCAATCGATCGCAAAATCGACCAAGACCGTTCAAAACCCGAATACGTTAACACTGGGAATACAACACATTAGAACAATAACAGTAGACTTTTATAAACATTACAATAATGTTTATTCAGAGTACAGAACATATCAGAGTACATTGAATAAAATTACAGCGGAAGATAAATTACAGTAAATTAATACAATACACAACGAAAATAAAATAACTAAGGCAGCGAAAGACAACTATGCTCTGGACACAGCTTTAGGCTTCGATCCAGGATCCTGCTAAAGAGATAAATATCTGCAAAAAGCTACTCGACTGCCCGTGTGGAAAAGAGGGCACCTGAGTTTGCAAAGTGAAACAAACTATGAGTCTGTCATGGGACTGGTGTGAGAATTCTTAACTAATTTAACTAATAGCAATAAGGCAAATCCAAGGACCACGCCACTAACGCGGAACGGGTTTTATTCCAATGGATTGTCGGTGCATAAATTAAAGTAAATCGTTAAACAACGCAATGCTTTTTAGGAAAAATGAAATCATCATAAGACTCAAGTCTCATCACACAATGCAACGCAAACCAGAGGATAGAGTTTTACCTTATAATGATTAAACATGCTTGGTACGATAAAAACGAATTTGATATTATTATTAGTGTATATACATTTCAAAAATATTTCAAAGTAAATGTATCAATCCTAGGAAGCATAGCTACCATATACTATGCCTCCATACTAGTAATACAATCAAGTCCGTAGGGTCGTATTGGGAATTGGGTTTCCATCATGAGTCAAGGCTAGGAACGATCTCTTTACCGATTCGAGACACTCTAGCTAATGTCTCAGGATCCCCCGTAGTGAACCCTTGGAAAGTTGCAGGGTCGGTCCGCACATACGATTTTGCGGATTAGTTATTCCTGAACACACGTTTCCCGGTCCTAAAGGACCTAATATCCGAGGCGCCTCATTCCATCATCCACATAAGTAAAATGTCGGGCCGTGTAAAACCCAAACACCACTTCTAGCTAGAAAGAAACGTGCTGCTCTCCCTGCGTTCCCTTGCTCCTTTTTCGACTCAACCAGGTTGTGAGGCTCGTGAAGCTACGTAATACACAAAGCTATGCTTATTCAAGCTGTGCTTTGATCATCAACCACAAGGCTCTGCTTTTCAACAAGAAACCATGATCATTGCATCTTGGTATGCCACACTGTCAATCCATATCATACTATTAATCGTTTGCCAAAATATACAAAAGGGTGTTAAGAAAGAGAATAAATTCTCCGCCACCAAGCATTCATACATTCGGCAGAAAATCAATAAACACAATATAAAGGAGTACAATGTCGGACGCACATTCCATTTATAAGCCCGTTCTGGGTCTGAACGAAACTGTATCCGGTAGATCTCCAAGTACGTTTGGTCAACTACCACCGAAACCCTTTTCAAGGTAGTTAATCAATCGAGGGCATCAGTAGCCGTCATCCATTCGATGTCGAAGATTACCGGTCTTCAATCACAGTCTTCAACTCTTCGATTTAGATCGACGTATAATCATTTGAAATGAGATTAAACTCGGACTTTTCAAATGATTCTCGAATATATATATATTTTAAAATCATTTCATATCATTAATATTAATTTATAACGATCACTCTTTATTTTTATTTATATAAAAATAATTAAATTCCATTTAACGACGCTTCAAGTCAATAGGCGACCTTGGCGTTGTTTTCACTCAAATTTGTTTTACACATTTCTCTAAATCTAACCGTTAGATTTTAACACAATTCATATCGTTGGAAAGATCTTCCCAAGGCGAACCTAACGGTTTCAGTTTTGGGAAAATCCGACGGTCGGATATTTCGGTATAATCAATTAAAAGTACAATTCCAAAATGCGAACTACCACGCTCGATTCGTTTACTTTTAATATATATATATAATTATATATAAATATAATTCCTTCGTCCATTTCGTTATCGTGATTAACACAACAAGTAAAGAACGTTATATTTCCGTAACCTATTTACCTTTTTATAGTACATAGTGAAATGTATTTTATTTTACTATTTTTTTTTTGCTAACGACAAGAATTATTATCTAAATATAATATCATGGCACATAAGAATGTTGATCTTTATTTCGACTTGCATTCACATCCTACATACAAAAAGGTATATTTTTCAATCATCTTTCAAACTACACAAAATCGTATATTTCATGTACCATTACAATTACAACAAAAATAGGTATTTTTTTGTTTCATTACCATTACAACAAACATGAATATTTTTGTGTGTCATTTATAATTTAACAAAAATGAGTATTTTTGTGTCATTTCAATTTCTAACAAAAATGCAATATATTTTGGGGTTAACTTCAATTCTAAAAAAATAACTTTGTAAATCTTTTAATGAAATCTAATACATTTAAAACTAAATTTCCATTGTTATAATTTTCACTGAAAATCTATTTACATAAAAATGTAAATTTCATATCTTTATTCTTTTTAATCCAATTCAATAAAAAGTAAATTTCAATCGTTATAATTCTCAGTGAAAAACTATTTACATAAAAATGTAAATTTCACTTCTAAATTCTTTTAATGAAAATCTATTTATATTAAAATGTAAATTTCACTTCTAAATTCTTTTTACATGAAAATGTAAAATTTCTCTTTAAATACCATTTACATGAAAATGTCAATTAATCCTTTAATCTTAATTACATGAAAATGTAATTTTTGTCCTTAAATCTTAATACAATAAAAACGTAAATTTTCTTCTTAATCTTAATACATTAAAATGTAAACTTTCCATTTTACATTGAAAATGTAACTTTTACTCCTTTAACTTATTCACATTAAAAATGTAAACTTTTCTTTTTACATTGAAAATGTAACTTTTATTCCTTTAACTTATTCACTTTAAAAATGTAAACTTTTCTTTTTTAATCATATGCCCATTAAAAGTGTAAAATTTTCTTTTTAATCTTATTCACATTAAAAATGTAAACTTTTCTTTTTACATTAAAAATGTAACTTTTCTTTCTTTATTCTTTTATTTACATAGAAATGTAAATTATATTTCAACGTTGCATTTTATTCTTTAATCTATTCTTATTATTTCATTGAAAATCCATTCTTTTAATTACATTAAAAATGTAATAATTTACAATGCCAAAATCTTTTTTTTTAATTACATTAGAAATGTAATTGACATTATAATGTAAATTTCTACTCTTTTAATCACATTGTAAAATCTCCTTTTTAATAACATTAAAATTGTAATCAACATTATAATGTAAAATTCCTATCTTTTCACTTTCTCTTTTAATTTACAATATAAAACACTACTTTTTAATTACATCAAAAATGTAAGTAACATTACACGTCAAAATTTGTCTTTTAGTTTGCAATGTAAAATCCTACCTTTTTAATTACATTAAAAATGTAATTAGTATTACACGTTAAATTTCGTCTTTTAGTTTGCAATGTAAAATTCTTCCCTTTTAATTACATTAAAAATTTAACTAATATTACGGTGAAAAATTCTATCTTTTTAAGTGTCATAAAAAATGTAATTTTATTTACAACGTCAAATTCTACGTTTTAATTACATTAAAGATGCAATTAACATAACATGTCAAATCTTGCTTTTTGATTTACAATGTAAAATCCTATTCTTTAATTACATATAGAAATATAATTTTATTTTCAATGCAAGTTCTCATTCTTAATTTACATATAAAAATAAAATTTTATTTTACATGTAAATTCTATTTCTTTAATTACATATAAAAATGTAATTCTATTTATGCGGTATAAATTTCATGTCTTTTAATTACATATAAAAATGTAATTTTCTATGTGGTATAAATTTCATGTCTTTTAATTACATATAAAAATGTAATTTCCTATGCGGTATAAATTTCATGTCTTTTAATTACATATAAAAATGTAATTTTCTATGCGGTATAAATTTCATGTCTTTTAATTACATATAAAAATGTAATTTCTTATGCGGTATAAATTTCATGTCTTTTAATTACATATAAAAATGTAATTTTTATTTTACATGTAAATTCTTAATCTTTAATTACATTAAAAATAAAGACAATTTCTTTTATGGTGTAATATCATACTTTAATTACATAAAAGAAAATGTAATTTCTTTTACGTACAAATTCTGATCTTTTTTACCTTTAACAAAAAGTAAATCATTTCCATAACGTCATCTTCTCTTCTTTTTTTTAATAAAAACCCAATCTTTACCATACTGTTATATTTTAATTTAACAACCACATAACAATATTTTATCAAACTAACAAGATCTAGTCCAACCAAATACAAAAGGGTGATGTATATAATTCTTTTCCCATGATTCACAGAATAACAACAAACATAATACGACCAAATATTTAAACAAATAATTGGTTCTAATTTACTACCACACACAGATCTAAACTTTTGACTATCTGATCTAGCATCATACATCACACAACAACAAATCAATCATTCAGAATATCATCACATCGCAGATCTAGTTTATTTACCGTTCAACTGACTTAAATAACTAGAGAACAATAGTTAACTTGATTTAATTATTTAAAATAGAATCTCACCTTGATTGGATCAGTATTAGAAATTCAAACGTGTTCAGAACTGGTCCCAATTGCTTTCAAGAGGTTCTATTCGATGTTACGGTTCAAACGAATCTGAAAATTTTCAGTTTGGAGTTCGTATGAACAAATTATCAATTACTTTTCACAACTGCAATTGCAACAGATAAAAGCGTGGCAAATCTGATTGAAATTTCATACCTTTATTTTCAGTTTTGT
Organism: Allium sativum; assembly: GCA_030737875.1. Taxonomy (NCBI): domain Eukaryota; kingdom Viridiplantae; phylum Streptophyta; class Magnoliopsida; order Asparagales; family Amaryllidaceae; genus Allium; species Allium sativum. The sequence goes on from CM060920.1 coordinate 254,821,858, forward strand.
TCAAAACTTTGATTTGAATTTTCGGGAGATTTATGCTGTAACTTTGGGAGGTGTTTGCGCGACGTCAGAGAGCTAGGAGAGTGGAGCTTGCACCTGGAGGGGGGGGGGAGTGCGATCGTCCGTGGTGGCGCGGGGGGGGGGGGGGGTGCGACGACGACGGGTTTGGAGGGCTGGTGCGGCGGCTACAGGCAACGGGGCGGGGAGATTTTGGTATGGACTCGAAGAGGAGGAAGAGATCTTGAAAAAGTTTAAAAGTGGCCATGTATAATTCTTCATGGATTTGGAGGAAAAGACGAGAAAATTTGTGGAGTTTATGGCGGCTGCTGTACGAGATGAATCGGGGAAGAAGATGTCTCGACATCCGTACCTTTATATATTATTTTATTAATTAATTTTCCAATAAAGGCCCGTTTAGCACTTTGTCCGATTTCAGCCCAACGATTGTCGTTCTAACCCATTAACCCCCGTTCCGGACTCATCTGGATATGTCCCGCAGGCCCAAACGACTGTCTTGACCCAATTTTCTTTATTTTAAAATATTTACTTTTATTTTTAATTCAACCGTACAAATAAATTCACCGGGGCCACAAATTAACTTCGAAAAATCCCGAAAAATATATTTAGCTATGTTTTGACGCTGCGGACCTAGAAAAATAAATTTTGTTCAATTCTGAGCCCGTTTGAAAAAATGTCCTTTTTCCAAGTCGATTAAATCTAACCAAAATTGACAAAACAGAAATCTTTTCGCCATGGTCACAAATTAATTCAAAAAATTATGAGAAATTTAACTTAACCATATTTTGATATTCCAGATCCAACAAAAGTGGTTTCATCGGAAACGGAGGTCGTCTGAAAAATAACTATTTTCAAGGCGTATATATTAAATATTAAAAATACATTTTTAAACAAATAATTTCCGAAACTCGAAATATATAAGTATTTATACTTTTTAAATGTAGAAACGTCATTCTGAACTCAATGGAAGTGGTTTCGAGTCCAAATTCCGTCATATGCAAAAAGTAGCATTTTTGACCTTTATATATTATATATATATATATATTTCATAGCGACCTTCCTAAATTTTAAACTGGGCATAACTTTTGATTTCTGCTATAAAATTTCAAAATTTCAGATTCATTAGAAAGATATTTTTAAATAGATTCTAATATTTTTTGTTTTCTAAAATCCGATTTATTTTGAATCCTATATGGTCAGTCAAAGTTCAAATTAAAATTTTTAAACTACCACGCTATCTCCAACTCCTTTTATAATTAAAATTAAATTATTCATTCTAACTTTGATTTAAATAAATTTTTAATCATTATTATTTAAAATAAATTATTCTAAATATCAAAAACTCATTAAAATTAGTTAAAATAAAATTTTAAATTTACCCCAAAATTCAGGGTTGTTACAATCTCCCCCACTTTAAAACTTTTCGTCCTCGAAAAGGAACGAAGCTAAAAGTTGTTTAAGTATCTTATCTTAAATAATTTTATTTGTTGATTAACTTTTAAAATATATAACTTTTATATATTCAAAAATCATATTTTCTAAGATCGGATTATATATAATCACAAATACGTTAATTATAGGCTGGGCACTCTCAACTCATTCTAGGGTATTACTAACCCCATCTCTAATGAGTTTTCTCATTCTAGGATACTGTTGATCCTATCTCTAATCAGTATTATTATTGGATATTACTAATCCAATCTCTGATGAGTCTTTTGTTCAGTTCTAACGAGTTGTACCCCAAAGATTTTGAGCTAACCAGAGCTCTGACACCTACTGTAATGGCTCGGGTTTTCGCCCAGACTCAATCGATCGCAAAATCGACCAAGACCGTTCAAAACCCGAATACGTTAACTCTTGTAATACAACACATACTTTCTTTCAACTCGAGTTCGCAGCAGATCAACCTCATTCCTAGATAACGTCGGCCCCTGACTGATTAGTGCCTAGTGGTAAGTCTCCTTCGGTCCCCAAGAGAGACCCTCCCTAAGGTCAGAGTTATGAATTAATATACTGGATTGATTGGGGTAACCTTGTTAGCCATTAGGCGGCTCCTTTGCTTCTGAGATAGGTCATATAACGATATAGAAAAGGAGTAGCTTGTTCCTGTTCATAGTTGCTTTTATAAACATTACAATAATGTTACATCAGACTACAGAACATATCAGAGTACATTGAATAAAATTATAGCGGAAGACAAATTACAGTAAATTAATACAATACACAACGGAAATAAAATAACTAAGGCAGCGGAAGACAACTATGCTCTGGACACAACTTTAGGCTTCGATCCAGGATCCTGCTAAAGAGATAAATATCTGCAAAAAGCTACTCGACTGCCCATGTGGAAAAGAGGGCACCCGATTTTGCAAAGTGAAACAAACTACGAGTCAGTCATGGGACAGGTGTGAGAATTCTTAACTAATTTAACTAATAGCAATAAGGCAAATCCAAGGACCACGCCGCTAACGCGGAACGGGTTTTATTCCAATGGATTGTCGAGTCATAAATTAAAGTAAATTATTAAACAACGCAATGCTTTTTAGGAAAAATGAAATCATCATAGGACTCAAGTCCCATCACACAGTGCAACGCAAACCAGAGGATAGGGTTTTACCTTATAATGATTAAACATGCTTGGTATGATAAAAACGAATTTGATATTATTATTAGTGTATATACATTTCAAAAACATTTTAAAGTAAATATATCAATCCTAGGAAGCATAGCTACCATATACTATGCCTCCATACTAGTAATACAATCAAGTCCGTAGGGTCGTATTGGGAATTGGGTTTCCATCATGAGTCAAGGCTAGGAAAGATCTCCTTACCGATTCGAGACACTCTAGGTAATGTCTCAGGATCCCCCGTAGTGAACCCTTGGAAAGCTGCAGGGTCGGTCCGCACATACGATTTTGCGGATTAGTTATTCCTGAACACACGTTTCCCAGTCCTATAGGACCTAATATCTGAGGCGCCTCATTCCATCATCCACATAAGTAAAATGTCGGGCAGTGTAAAACCCAAACACCACATTTAGCTAGAAAGAAACGTGCTGCTCTCCTTGCGTTCCCTTGCTCCGTTTTAGACTCAACCGGGTTGTGAGGCTCGTGAAGCTACGTAATACACAAAGCTATGCTTATTCAAGCTGTGCTTTGATCATCAACCACAAGGCTCTGCTTTTCAACAAGAAACCTTGATCATTGCGTCTTGGTATGCTACACTGTCAATCCATATCATACTATTAATCCTTTGCCAAAATATACAAAAGGTTGTTAAGCAAGAGAATAAATTCTCTGCCACCAAGCATTCATACATTCGGCAGAAAATCAATAAACACAATATAAAGGAGTACAATGTCGGACACACATTCCATTTATAAGCCCATTCTGGGTCTGAACGAAACTGTATCCGGTAGATCTCCAAGTACGTTTGGACAACTACCACCGAAACCCTTTTCAAGGTAGCAAATCAATCGAGGGCATCAGTAGCCGTCATCCATTCGATGTCGAAGATTACCGGTCTTCAATCACCGTCTTCAACTCTTCGACTTAGATCGACGTATAATCATTTGAAATGAGATTAAACTCGGACTTTTCAAATGATTCTCGAATATATATATATATTTTAAAATCATTTCATATCGTTAATATTAATTTATAACGATCACTCTTTATTTTTATTTATATAAAACTAATTAAATTCCATTTAACGACGCTTCAAGTTAATAGGCGACCTAGGCGCTGTTTTCACCCAAATTTTTTTTTCACATTTCTCTAAATCTAACCGTTGGATTTTAACACAATTCATATTGTTGGAAAGATCTTCCCAAGGCAAACCAAACGGTTTCAGTTTTGGAAAGATCCGACGGTCGGATATTTCGGTATAATCAATTAAAAGTACAATTCCAAAATGCGAACTACCACGCTCGATTCGTTTACTTTTAATATATATATATATATAATTTCAATTCTAACAAAAATGCAATATATTTTGGTGTTAACTTCAATTCTACAAAAATAACTTTGTAAATCTTCTAATGAAATCTAATTCATTTAAAACTAAATTTCCATCGTTTTAATTTTCACTGAAAATCTATTTACATAAAAATGTAAATTTCATATCTTTATTCTTTTTAATCCAATTCAATTAAAAGTAAATTTCAATGTTATAATTCTCAGTGAAAAACTATTTACATAAAAATGTAAATTTCACTTCTAAATTCTTTTAATGAAAATCTATTTACATTAAAATGTAAATTTCACTTCTAAATTCTTTTTACATGAAAATGTAAAATTTCTCTTTAAATACCATTTACATGAAATTGTCAATTAATCCTTTAATCTTAATTACATGAAAATGTAATTTTTCTCCTTAAATCTTAATACAATAAAAACATAAATTTTCTTCTTAATCTTAATACATTAAAATGTAAACTTTCCTTTTTACATTGAAAATGTAACTTTTATTCCTTTAACTTATTCACATTAAAAATGTACACTTTTCTTTTTACATTGAAAATGTAACTTTTATTCCTTTAACTTATTCACATTAAAAATGTAAACTTTTCTTTTTACATTAAAAATGAAACTTTTCTTTCTTTATTCTTTTATTTACATAGAAATGTAAATTATATTTCAACATTGTATTTTATTCTTTATTCTATTCTTATTATTTCATTGAAAATCCATTCTTTTAATTACATTAAAAATGTAATAATTTACAATTCCAAAATCTTTTCTCTTTTTTTAAATTACATTAAAAATGTAATTGACATTATAATGTAAAATTCTACTCTTTTAATTACAATGTAAAATCTCCTTTTTAATTACATTAAAATTGTAATCAACATTATAATGTAAAATTCCTATCTTTTCACTTTGTCTTTTAATTTACAATATAAAACTCTACTTTTTAGTTACATCAAAAATGTAAGTAACATTACACGTCAAAATTTGTCTTTTAGTTTGCAATGTAAAATCCTACATTTTTAATTACATTAAAAATGTAATTAGTATTACACGTCAAATTTTGTCTTTTAGTTTGCAATGTAAAATTCTCCCCTTTTAATTACGTTAAAAATGAAATTAATACTACGGTGAAAAATTCTATCTTTTTAAATGTCATAAAAAATGTAATTTTATTTACAACGTCAAATTCTACATTTTAATTACATTAAAGATGTAAATAACATAACATGTCAAATCTTGCTTTTTGATTTACAATGTAAAATCCTATTCTTTAATTACATATAGAAATATAATTTTATTTTCAATGTAAATTCTCATTCTTAATTTACGTATAAAAATGTAATTTTATTTTACATGTAAATTCTATTTCTTTAATTACATATAAAAATGTAATTCTATTTATGCGGTATAAATTTCATGTCTTTTAATTACATATAAAAATGTATTTTTCTATGCGGTACAAATTTCATGTCTTTTAATTACATATAAAATGTAATTTCCTATGCAGTATAAATTTCATGTCTTTTAATTACATATAAAAATGTAATTTTCTATGCGGTATAAATTTCATATCTTTTAGTTACATATAAAAATGTAATTTCCTATGCGGTATAAATTTCATGTCTTTTAATTACATATAAAAATATAATTTCCTATGCGATATAAATTTCACGTCTTTTAATTACATATAAAAATGTAATTTTTATTTTACATGTAAACTCTTAATCTTTAATTACATTAAAAATAAAGACAATTTCTTTTATGGTGCAATATCATACTTTAATTACATAAAAGAAAATGTAATTTCTTTTACGTACAAATTCTGATCTTTTTTACTTTTAACAAAAAGTAAATCATTTCCATACCGCCATCTTCTCTTTTTTTTTAATAAAAACCCAATCTTTACCATACTGTTATATTTTAATTTAACAACCACATAACAATATTTTATTAAACTAACAAGATCTTGTCCAACCAAATACAACAGGGTGATGTATATAATTATTTTCCCATGATTCACAGAATAACAACAAACATAATTCGACCAAATATTTAAACAAATAATTGGTTCTAATTTACTACCACACACAGATCTAGACTTTTGACTATCTGATCTAGCATCATACATCACACAAAAACAAATCAATCATTCAGAATATCATCACATCGCAGATCTAGTTTATTTACCGTTCAACTGACTTAAATAACTAGAGAATAATAGTTAACTTGATTTAATTATTTAAAATAGAATCTCACCTTGATTGGATCAGTATTATAAATTCAAACGTGTTCAGAACTGGTCCCAATTGCTTTCAAGAGGTTCTATTCGATGTTACGGTTCAAACGGATCTGAAAATTTTCAGTTTGGAGTTCATATGAACAAATTATCAATTACTTTTCACAACTACAATTGCAACAGAAAAAAGCGTGGCAAATCTGATTGAAAAAGTTTGGAGGGCGATCGGCCGTGGAAGCGGGGGGAGGGGGGAGTGCGATCGGCCGTGGTGGCACTAGGGTAGGGTGCGACGGCGACGGGTTTGGAGGGCTGGTGCGGCGGCTACAGGCAACGGGGCGGGGAGATTTTAGTATGGACTCGAAGAGGAGGAAGAGATCTTGAAAAAGTTTAACAGTGGCCAAGTCTAATTCTTCATGTATTGGGAGGAAAAGAAGAGAGAAGTGTGGAGTTTATGGCGGCTGCTGTACGAGATGAATCGGGGAAGAAGATGTCTCGACATTCGTACCTTTATATATTATTTTATTAATTAATTTTCCAATAAAGGCCCATTTAGCCCTTTGTCCGATTTCAGCCCAACGACTGTCGTTCTTACCCATTAACCCCCTTTCCGGACTCATCTAGATATGACCTGCAGGCCCTAACGACTGTCTTGACCCAGTTTTCTTTATTTTAAAATATTTACTTTTATTTTTAATTCAATCGTACAAATAAATTCACTGGGCCACAAATTAACTTCGAAAAATCCCGAAAAATACATTTAGCTATGTTTTGACGCTGCAGACCAAGGAAAATTAATTTCGTTCAATTCTGAGCCCATTTGAAAAAATGTCCTTTTTCCAAGTCGATTAAATCTAACCGAAATTGACAAAACAGAAATCTTTTCGCCATGGTCACAAATTAATTCGAAAAATTATGAGAAATTAAACTTAACCATATTTTGATATTTCGGATCCAACAAAAGTGGTTTCGTCGGAAACGGAGGTCGTTTGAAAAATGACTATTTTCAAGGCGTATATATTAAATATTAAAAATACATTTTTAAACAAATAATTTCGGAAACTCGAAATATATAAGTATTTATATTTTTTAAATGCAAAAACGTCATTTTGAACTCAATGGAAGTGGTTTCGAGTCCAAATTCCTTCGTATGCAAAAAGTAGCATTTTTGACCTTCATATATTATATATATAAATTCATAGCGACCTTCCTAAATTTTAAACTGGGCATAACTTTTGATTCCTGCTATGAAATAGTAATTTTTCAGATTCGTTGGAAAGATATTTTTAAATAGATTCTAATATTTTTGGTTTCTCTAAAATCCGATTTATTTTGAATCCTATATGGTCAGTCAAATTTCAAATTCAAATTTTCAAACTACCGCGCTATCTCTAACTCCATTTATAATTAAAATTAAATTATCCATTCTAACTTCGATTTAAATAAATTTTTAATCATTATTATTTGAAATAAATTATTCTAAATATCAAAAACTCATTAAAATTAGTTAAAATAAAATTTTCAATTTACCCCAAAATTCAGGGTTGCTACAATTGATAATGCTGCTGCGATCATCAGAATCATGTCCGGGCGACTAGAGTGTAATTCTATATCTATCCAGTATATTTGGGACTTCGTATACACGCTAGCTAGGCGTATATGCAAAATCTTCATATACTAGATTGTCCAAGTTAGTATAAAATAAGTACCCAAATACGTATAATACAATTTAAATTTTCAAAACAAGAAATTGTTTTTCATTTTTATTTTAAAAACACTCTTCACATTCGTTCTAGAATACTACTGATCCTATCTCTAACGAGTCATTCTCATTGGATAGTACTAATCCAATCTCTGATGAATTCTTTCGTTTGGTTCTAACATGTCTTGTTCTCGAGCTCTGTAAAACCAAAGCTCTGATACCAAACTGTGACGACTCGAACTTCCCCGGTGTCCGAAGAGAAGAGAAAGAATGGATTGTCTGAGAACACAACAAATCATAACACAAACAGAAGAACATTTCATTGCTTATTACATCAATTTACATCAGAGTACAAGAATACACAGAGTATGAACAATTAATATACATTTGATAAATATCAGATATTTACAAATTACAACGCAGCGGAAAATTGTAATGACCCGAACTTCCCTGGTCTCCGAAGAGAAGAGAAAGAACGGATTGTTTGAGAACAAGACAAACCAGAACACAAACAGAAGAACATTTCATTGCTTTCTACAACCATTTACATCAGAGTACAAGAATATACAGAGTATGAACAAATAAATTACATTTGATAAATATCAGAGATTTACGAATTTCAATGCAGCGGAAAATAATACAAAATACAACTAAAAGGAATCCATGGATATAGAGCTTTCCGAATATCATTCCTGCTGTAAACCAGGATCCTATGAATATAAATCTGCAAAACCAAAACTACAAGTTGCCCGTGTGGAAAATAGGGGCACCCAGAGTTTAGGTTAAAACAATAAACTCCAGGTCATTCATGTGACTGGTGTGAGAACTAAAACAGTTATTTAATCTTTACTTTAGAAATAAGGTAAATCAAGGGACCACGCCGTATAACACGGAACGGGTTTCCTCCCAAGAATACCAGTGCATAGAATAAACAATGCAATGCTTTTTTGGAAAAATGAAGCTATTATAAGACCCAGGTCCCATCACACAATGCAACGCTTGCCGGAGGATAGGGTTTTCCCTTATAATATCCAAACATGCTTGGCACGTTTAAAACAAATTATTTGATACTACTATATGTGTATAGTGTCAAAACAACTTCAAATATAAATGTATCAATCCTAAACGGCATGGTTACCATATATCATGTCGCCATACTAGGCTCTACAATCAAAACCGAAATGTTACATATTGGAAATTGGATTTCTGTCATGAGTCGAGGCCAGGGATGGCTCCTCGCTGCTTCGAAACACTCTAGCCAATGTCTCAGGACTCCCCATAGAGAACCCTTAGATCGGTTGGGCCGGTCCTCCCTTACGTTTGAGGATTAGTTACTCTTGAACAAACATTTCCAGGTCCTATCGGACCTATATCCATCGGCTCCGAAGAGACTGATATATCCGAGGCGCCTCGCAATCCAACATCAACACAGGTAAAAATATAACAATGTAAGGGCTTGCAAAAAGCTGACACCACCCATAGCTAGAAAGAAACGTCATGTTCTGCCAATGGTCCGATCCCTTTTTTACTCATACCGAGGTGTGAGGCTCGCGAATTGACGTTATACACAAAGTTATGCCATTTAAGGCTATGCTTTAATCATCTACCACAAGACTCTTCTTTTCAACAGAAGCCTTGATCATTTGCATCTCAGCATGCCGCATAGGCAATTCATGCCATGCGACTGGTATCTATTGATATATAACCTCTGAGTTCGTATGTCTCAGGGAAGGGCGTTAAGCAAGAGAATAAATTCTCCATCGCTAAACATATGTATATTTAATAGAAATCAATCAACACAAAATAAAATCCAATGTCAGACACACATCCATTTCCAAGTTCGTTCTAGGTCTGAACAAAACCGGAGGCACCTTATTCCTCGTCTCGTATGTCCAATACAGGAGAGAGGTCCTCACATATCCGGTCGATCTCCAAGTACGTCTGGACGATCACCACTTATTACCTCATCTTGGGTGTACAGCCCAATCAAGACATCAGTTTCATCCAAACGTTGTGAATACCACCGGTCTTTAACCACCGTCTTCATCGTCGACTTATCGTTGAATCAGTTATTCAGAATGGGTATAAACCCGGCCTTTCCAAATAACTCGCGTATATAATAAACAAGTGCTATAAAAACACAATATACAAATCATTCCAATTCTGAATATTCTTTTATTTAAATATTCACATCTTTAGGGATTTGTTCCTATTAATTTTATCAAAGACAAATTCTTTAAAATTTATTCTTTAATCTTCCTTTGGATATCAATTCAAACCATATTAAAGTTTTCCAAACTAGTCGGGATTAACGCACCTTACCGAAGTAACCATTTATTTAATTTCCCAATCCCAACCTATTCATCCCATGGAGCAAAACTGGAATTACCCCATAACTAACACCACGGTGTTATCGGTAAATTCAATTACCATTTCCAGTTCAAATCTAATTAAAGATTTAACTTTCGCTTGGAGCAAAACTGGTGATAATCCACTCTCGATCATTTCCCAAATTTGATAATTTAAATTATCAATTCACATTTCAATCTAATTAAAGATTCATTAAAACTCCACTTAGTTTTAATCTTCCCAAAAATCAATATTAATTATTATTTAACTTTGGAAACACAAACATGCCGCATCGACAATCTACACCGTACTATTGATTTCTATCTATATATAACCTCTGAGCTCATATGTCTCAGAGAAGGGTGTTAAGCAAGAGAATAAATTCTCCGCCACCAAATAGATATATATTTAGCAAGATCAACCATACAGTTCGAAATACAATAACAGACATGTAATTCTGTCTTTAACTGGGTTAAACAACTTATGTCATTTAAAACACAGTTCGCGGTAAACCCAAATCACATTCCATTAATGGAATCTTCACGGAAAACAAATCAATATATAATCGATATTAATTTTCGTATCCGACTAATAATATAAATGGAATAACGACAAAGCCTTTTAAATTCCATATGTATAAATAGTCTTCCTCCACAGAAGTTCACTTTGATTATTATCATATCGAATTCCATTCAATTCCAATTTAATATATCAAATTGGAAAACTTTACTTTGGAAAATCTCCATTAAATTTTAATGAAAAGATTTATAAAGTCCAAATCATATTTCACTGTAAATCGGGTTAAAGAACGAATGTCGTTAAAACACAGTTCACAATAAACCCAATTCACTTTCCATTTTCAGTTCCAATTAAATGTTAATTAATTGGTAATTTTTCTCTATATCTAAATTAAAAGATTTATTCTTTTCACATGGGGTTTAAGAACAGTGTTACTGAAGACCCCATCTCTTCAGTCTCTAACCGTAAATTAGTAAGAGAACAATTCCCTAAGTATTAATCCCGAAGGCCGAAACCAACATCAGATCAATACGCAGGAAACCATTCAACTTAACTAATCTCCAGTTAGTTTCTAATTTTCTTAACTCCATTGGGTTTAAGAACAGTATTATTAAAGATACCATTCACGACAAACACAAAATCTCATTCCATTGTTAATCGGGTTAAAGAACAAGTGTTATTTAAAACACCGTTCACGATAAACCCAAATCCAATTTGATATTAAATACAAGGCTCTGAATAGAAAATATATCGGCTTATATTCAATATCAAATTCTCAAATCAACAAATATCGTATTGGAATAACGATATATATATATATATATATATATATATATATATATATATCTCTTCCAAATTCCTCCACAATATCCGTATAATCATGGAATCCAATATCGAAATATTCCGAAGATAATTTCGATTCAAATCCATTCCAATTCATATATTGGAAATTCTGGTTATTTTTAAAACCATTTCAAATCCAATTTATTTATTTTAAAAATATTGGATTTATAATTCTAGTTCATAACTAGTTCATTTCGATAAAAATATATTTTTACCTTTTCAAACATGGAATTTTTTCAGCCTAATTCTTTCCAAATCATTTATTATGATTTTACACAAATTATTGATATTTTTAATAATTTTATCAAAGCCCGTACAATCGATTTCCATAAACGGTCATCGAACTGCACTTACAGCGACCTTTTCCAAATTTGATTTGGACATAATTCCAAATCCGACCGTTAGATTTCAAATTTCTTATATTCTTGGAAAGCTCTTTTCGATACGAACCCAACGGTTCAGGTTTTGGGAGAATCCGACGGTCGGATCTCCCGTAATGTCTGTTCGAAGTCAATGGTCGAAATTCGCGAACTACCGCGGCGTGGTGCATTCTATTCAGGCCATTATATATATAATATATATTATATATATTTCGTCGATTTCCATTTAAAACATATTTTATAAAAAAAATTAAATTCGTTTTTAAAACGATTTCAACTTCATATTCAATTTCAAATCAAAATTGAATATTCCATATCATCGATATATAAATTAAAATATTTTCAAAACATTAGATTTTGAAATCACTTCCTTTTCGATATTCATTATAAAAATGAATAAAATCGATATAAATATCGTTCACGTCAAAACGGCGTTAATCTGATCAACACGGCTTTATATATTTAAATATTTTCGTGTCCATCCCAAATCGGACATCAAAATTATATTTTGATCTTTTACTGAATATTATTTTAAAATATTCATTATTTTAAAATATTCGTTATTTTAAAATATTCATTCTTTCTGAACTAGAATCAGACACAGTCAATTAACATATAATTTTATTTATATGGATTTCATACAACACACGTATACAACAACAATCAAATACAGTCAACCATCATCCAGAGTGCATTACACAACTATGTAAGCGTTAAATATAAATAATCAATGCTTACAACAGCTTGTCAACCAATGGATAGACATACAACTAAACAATTAGGATTAGTGTACGTCAAATATCATCCCAATACCCGTGTGGGGTTTTCAAATAGCAAACACTGATTATTATTTGTGCAGTTGTGCGATGTGTAAAATATATCGTCCCAATCCATATCAGTCAAATGTTTGTACATAAACAAATCGTCCGATTTGTAAATGAATATTTATTTAATTCAGATATATGTTATAAATTATATTTTTAACTATAAAATATTTATTTCAACTTATGAATATTTTATTCAGTCCATTTCACATCACCCACAATTTTCACAACACAATCAAACAAACAAGTCGTCCAAGGTCTGTGGACGACGGGTGTCGGGTGCTGCTAAGCACCGTCTGCATCCTAGTATATATTCTAACTAGAAAATAAAATTTAAAGTGAGAAGTTCTCACCTTTGGGATCCACTCCTCCATTCCTTATTTCTAAACGGTTCAGATTTGTCCGAAACTCCAACTCCATCTTTTCACGCTGTTCATAAATAAAAATAACATTTTTATTTCAATGCTGTATGGATAAAAATCACATTTTATTTAACTTCGCTATATTTATAAAATCAAATTTTTATAGCACTAAAAATCGAATTTTGATATAACTAAAAATCAAATCTTTTCGCTACAACATATATAAAAATCGCATTTTATATTGTTATTCTATAGTGTCCCGAAATTCCGGTACAATTTGAGCTGACCCAATAACACAAGTCCAACCCAAATTACACTGGAATCCAGTAAACTAATATGAAGAAAATAGATGGTGAGGATAGATAAGATAGAAACTTAGAATAGAAGAAGAAGAAAATACAACATCAAAGTAAACACGATCTCACAACGGAACGAACAATATATAATAGATACATAAATTTGAAATAAAATCAGTATATGTATATAGTAACATTATCGAAGTATAACACTTACAACACAGCGAAAATAAACAATAGCTATATAATCCTGAATCCTCCTGCTCCAAGCTCTACAAGTATATCTGTAAAATCCTGACTACTTGATTGCCCATATAAAATTGGGCACCCAAGAGTTTAGGGAAAACAAAACAAACTCTGGGTCAGTCATGGGACTAGTGTGAGTAAAACAGTTTAAAACAGTTTGAGCTATTAAACGATATCTCATAAGACCACGCCGTATAACGGAACGGGTTTTTCCCTTATGAGAATCCAAATCAATTTGATTTAACTTTCAAATCATTTTTAAAGAAGCGATAATCTTTATATCAAAACTCATTGATATTATAATAGTGTCTATCAACCACAATATAATAATCATCTAGCAGAAACGCTTTCTTCTTACGTTCTACATATATGGTATACAATCAAAACCGCGAACACTTATTGGATAATGGATTACCAACTATGATAAGGTATGGAGCCACCTTCCAATCGTGTACCTATAGAGAGGAATACACTAGGTTCAACAAGAACATCTTGTAACCCGGCCACACATGACCGACCACTCATTTCGTTTGAGTGTATCGAATGTATATCACCAACGGTTGGGATCAGCAACCGTTTCCCGAATGGGACAGCATCAAATAGATTAAAGAATGAAATGAATATCTCTAGATAGGTGATAATACACCCTAATTGGCAGCCAACCACTTAGCCATGCTGCCTGCCCGATTTTTGTCTTTTCCCAGTTGTGAGGCTAGAGGCCACGCTTATCTCTGACAGATCACCCAATTGTTCACTTTGAATGTCACATCGTCATACCTGCGAAACCACAAATTGATTTCCCAAAAAATACAACGGGTATACAACTAAGAGAAACGAATTCCTCCTCCACCAAACGTAAATACGTTTGAAGATATCAACTTACGCGATCCATTAAATATACTCTGTCAGACATTCTTCCATACGGGTCGTCCTGGGACTGGACAAACCGAAGGCACTATTCTGTAAACAGGATAGCCTGTTCATAACTCCGTCTTCTATTTTCTTCATAATATTTGATTCGCAATGCAAATGCCATATAGAGTGGTTTTCAGATAATATAACTGATCCCGGTCTCTCCGTATTGACAACGGAAATGGTCAAAAGCTTCGATAGTTGGTGAGTTAACTATCAAAAAAAAACACGTGTGCAAACAACGATATTATTCCTAGATGGAAATTCTATCGATCAATCATCAATCATCATTTATCTCTTAAATTAATTTATCATTAATTTATTTGTTTACCCATTTGCATATATATACAGGAATTCTTATTTTCTAAATTTAGAAAACATTCCTGATTCTTATTTGGAAAACATTTCCAAAAACTCCTTCATTGGATTTAAACAGATGTTTAAATAAACATCGCTATGCCAACTCAAACCATTACCTTACTTAACTAAATTTACTTAACCAACCATCACTATCGAACCTTAACCATCCCTTGGTTAAAAATGGAGCCAATCAAGTTGGGGTATAACTACCTCTCAGACCTTAACTGAACAACATTTCTAACCTCGAAATAGACGCAGTTCACGCTTTTAAATCTTTAACAAACTTCCTTCCGTAACTCGTGGATTCTATTTACAAACCCACTTCTTTATTGAAAACACTGATTATCACTATAGCGTAACCATCTCTACTTCTGAAATATCTAACTTCAAAATATAACTTTTATTCCTTAATTTAACTAAATAACTAAATAGACAATTTATAACTAAATAAATAAATCTTGATTTAAAAACCAGAAAGTAAATAGTACTTTCTTGAAATCGATATAATCGAATTTCAACGTATAACTGCCTTTCGAATAATCTTTATTCGATAACTCCTTTTTAAATAAACTATATTCGATTAACTCCTTTCGAATAAACTATATTCGATTAACTCCTTTCGAATAAACTATATTCGATAACTCCTTTCGAATAAACTATATTCGATAACTCCTTTCGAATAAACTATATTCGATAACTACTTTTTCTTCGAATAAACTATATTCGATTAACTAATATTCGACTAACTCTATTCAATTTACTAATACTCGACTAACTCTAACTCGATTAACTCTATTTGAATAACTCTAATTCGATTTAACTCTAATCGATTAAATCTAATCGGTCAACTCTAACTGGTTAACTCTAATTGATTAACTCTAACTGGTTAACTCTAACTGATTTACTCTAACTGGTTAACTCTAACTGATTAACTCTAATCGATTTACTCTTACTGGTTAACTCTAGCTGATTAACTCTAACTGGTTAACTCTAACCGATTAACTCTAACTAATTAACTTTAACTGGTTAACTCTAATTGATTGACTTTAACTGATTAACTCTAACTGATTTAACCTTAATCGATTAACTCAAATTGACTAACTCCAATCGATTAACTCTAACTGATTACAAATACTTCCTTTTCTATTGGTTTTACAAATATTCCCTTTTCTATTTGTTTATTTAACAAATAAAAATTTCATTTTCAATTCTATTTATTTAACAAATAAATATTTCCTTTTCAATTCTATTTGTAATTGTTTTACAAATATTTCCCTTTTCTATTTGTTTATTTAACAAATAAATATTTCCTTTTCAATTCTATTTATTTAACAAATAAATATTTCCTTTTCTATTCTATTTGTAATTGTTTTACAAATATTTCCCTTTCTATTTTATTTGTAAATGTTTTACAAATATTTCTCTTTCTATTTTATTTGTAAATGTTTTACAAATATTTCTCTTTCTACGTACACTTTAAAAATTCTCTTTTTACATTCCAGTATTTCTTATGGTAATTTACATATCCTATAACAATGATCCATATCATCAAACATATATAATCAACAGCAGATTATATATCACATCAAATATTTCAATATATGAAAAACAGTAAAATAAATGTTGAGGAATCCAGTTGGATCCTACCAACATGTTTCCCTGCATCACAGATGTTAAACAATATAATTAACATTAACTTCATTTCAATATGAAATATTCTGATAAACAGAATCAATATTTTATTAACGATTTATATGTATATCGTCATCTATAATTTCAACCAATACATAAGCAATTCAACCAAACAGTTAGCACACAGCAATCAATCATCATTTATCAGTTCTAAAAATACATTATAAAAATATGAACTGAAAGAGTTGGTGAGTTTTACTCACATTGGACAGTTATCGTTAAAAATGATTAACTATCTTTCATTCTATTGGACAATTTATTTCGCTATAAATTGTAACGAGCTCTGATTCACTCCCAGTCAGTTCCATTGTGTAGCGTCCGTCCCTACGATCCTAACGGATCTAACCGTTCAGAATTCTGATAATGTTTGGTAAATTCATTGAGTTTACAATTAAATATATTATTTAAACTAACATTAGATCTTAAGTAAATTTTAGTTGGTCTTTTACCAAAAATAAATCTGCCCACGTTGATACCTCAGCCCGCCCAAAAATGTGATCCACCTCCTTCCTTCTTCCCCGATAATTCTGCTCCTCGTTTCATCCATTCCGCGTACCAACTCCCATCACCGCTCTTCACAAAAATCAAAACCAAAAACCAACTTCACTTTAATTACACCGCTAAACACATCATCAATCTTAATTTGCCGTAGCTCATCCTTTCCACTCCTACCCGACACTTTGAACCTTTAGCATAAACAACGCCCAATTTTCATGGCATCAATTCCCAACTATACTCCATGATTTCAATAATTGCAAACACCATTCGATTCCACTTTGAATCCTCTATTACTTCATATCAACAACACACAACTCGATCTACTTTTGAAACTTGCGACTGTGCTCGTCCACGCACCGCTACTGTAGCAGTCACAACAATTATTTTCACCATTTCTTCACCAAAAATTCATACGGGTGCGGTTTTATCTTCTCAATCACAATATGAATTCGAAAAACGAATCGAAGTCTCAAAGTCCAATAAAAAGAAGAAAAACTCTAACTCTAAATACTGTAAGAACACGCAGTGAAATTTAAGGTGTTCGAACTCCTTGATCTTGATCTGAGTTTAAAAAGATTCACATTAGGAATTCAAATATAATTATTTCAAGATTTATAGTGGAGAGTAGAGTATTGTTTTGATTTTCTAGAGATGGAAATTTTACTGTAAAAACGAAAAATGACGGCGGCCAACACTTTTGACCTGAGAAAAAAATGGAATTAGGTTTAGAAGGAGAGTGGGTACTTATAGGAATGTTTTGGCCTGCCCTAGAAGCTTCATTCAATTTTATATTAATTTATATTGGATAATTTACTTAAATTTATCACTTTAAAAATTCCTATGATCACATATAATATCCAAAAATCATGAAAATGGACATGCAGCTACAGTTCGACATTACGGACCCAACGAAATTAGTTTTGTCGAATTCCGACTCCGTTTACTCACATATCGTATTTTTAACCATCAAAATACTGATTGTTTTTCATATTAAAAACTCGTACGGCCACACACTGACCCCAAAAATCACGAAACTTGGAATCTAACAAATTTAATATTACGGATCCAACAAAATTAGTTTCATCGAAAATGGAGCTCGTTTGCAAAACTGTCTATTTTTAAAGCTCTAAATAACCCATTTAAATATATAAATATATTTATAAATTATCAAATTAAATATTTAAAAATAAAGATTATCATGTATATTCACAATAGAATATCATACAGCTCCAGAATATTTCTATATGAATTTCTAACTCGATATTTCAAATCCCGATTAAATCGATATTCGATTTATAATGAAATTCCTTTTATATATCATTATAAAGTATATACGAATTCCATAGCGACTTTTCTAAAATTTGATTCCGACGTAAATCAAAATCCACACGATGAAATCCATATTTTTCTCTTCCATTAGAAAAATATACTTCACCAGCTCCGAACGTTTCTTGTTTCACAGAAATCCAACTTAAAACGGGTTCTGTATATTCAATTGAAGTTCGAATCGCCAAATAACGAACTACCGCGCCATTTCGAGCTCAATTATAATTATAATATAATTATATGTTCAACTGTCGTTTAAATAATATATTCGTTATTCGAAATCAATTCCAAACTGAATTATATATATTTTGAATTGTCCAATTCACACAATATTGTGAATTCCACTATTTCCGACTATTTCGAAAATAAATATATTATTCTATTATTTATTTTAATTAAATATTCAACATTATTTAATTAAACAACCATTTAATTCTCTAAATCACTAATTAAATAAATTAATTATTATACCGTAAAAATATGGGACATTACATTCTTCCCCCCTTAAAATAATTTCGTCCTCGAAATAGCTAAGGTCGAAAATAAACCTTATTGACTGGTTAAAAATTATTTGTTTACTTCTTAAATTTCTGTTTCAACTGAACTAATTATTTCCAATTTAATATTTATTCATTCCTACTAACGAAAATTTTCAAAAATCCTGAAAATTTTCTAATACCTTAACTTTTCGAAAAATTACGCCAGCACCTCCTTTGTACCGGTCAATAACTCAAACTCCAACTCGCCTCTCTAGGCCTTCTCCAACCCAAAAGAAAATCAGAAAGCCAAGCGGCTTGCCAATTCGGCTCATCCAAATCTCAAACACATATATAATATAAACTGGTACCTTTTTGTCGGGCATTCAACTCTATCACTTCCATCTGTTATCAATTCAACACAAACAAATGTCATTCCAATCAATTCATTCTCAAACCAAATCATTCGCATATACTAAAGTCGAATTTCATTTCAAACTCGAGTTCCATTCTCGATTCCAATTCTTAACTTATCACTTCAACGTAATTCCAGATTCCTGTCTCATAATCCAATCTTATTCGATTTCAATTCAATTTTAGTTACCACTTAACTGGCTTTACTTTAATTTCAATTTGCTTTCACAAGTTTTATTTAACTTGTTTTTAATTCATCAATCTCTCCTTGGGAGTTTTAAACAGCTTCGTTTTTCTCAAAAATCAAACAATGCTTTTCGAAATTCAAACAACTTGTTTTCGCAAAACATTTCCAAAAACAAAACCTTGGTAGTAATCTGTCACTTACCACTCAAAAATGAACACCGATGATGTCATGATCATCATCGGAATCTATTTCCAGCTATAGAAGTGAGTTCAATACTATATCACTTCCAAAATCATTTCTAACACTTCAGTTCTGAAATACATTTCAAAATATCATTCACAATGCTGCAAACAATTAAAAATCTCCCAGGATTTTAAAATTCGCATATATTTAATCCAAATCCATTTACAACACTTATTCAATCCTAGTATAAATTCATATTTAATTCATCTGATTTCACGTATTTCACTTATATGAATTCTGATTGGCTATTTACATAACAATTTCAATTTTTTTTAGTCTTATTCGATTATAATGACAACCAACACATCCACTATACTATAATATTTCAAATATCTATACTTTGTTTATATCAAAATATATTTTAGGTAAAATTATTTCATTTACCCTCTTTTCAAAACATACAGTGTCGGTTCATCATATTCAAGTGTTTATAAACCCCTACCGATACAGTGGATCAAACTGATCGACCAAAACTCATAAACAACTCAACCAATAAATCTCCATAATAAAAAACAGTTTTTATATCAAATAACAAATATGTTCACTCGTATATATACACTCAACTCAATCTAGGGTATTTCTAGCCCTGTCTCTACTGAGTCATGCCACAGAGCCAAGGTAATTACTTAACCTTATGCTCTGATACCAACTGTAGTGTCCCGAAATTCCGGTACAATTTGAGTTGACCTAATAACACAAGTCCAACCCAAATTACACTGGAAACCAGAAAACTAATAGGAAGAAAACAGAGGGTGAGGATAGATAAGATAGAAACTTAGAATAGAAGAAGAAGAACATACAACATCAGAGTAAACCCGATTCTCACAGCGGAACGAACAATATATAATAGACACATAACTATGAAATAAAATCAGTATATGCATGCAGTAACATTATCAGAGTATAACACTTACAACATAGCGTAAATAAACAATAGCTATATAATCCTGAAGCCTCATGCTCCAAGCTCTCCAAGTATATCTGTAAAATCCTGACTACTTGACTGCCCGTACAAAATTGGGCACCCAAGAGTTTAGGGAAAACAAAACAAAACAAACTCTGGGTCAGTCATGGGACTAGTGATTAAAACAGTTTAAAACGGTTTGAACAATTAAACGATATCTCATAAGACCACCTCGTATAACGGAACGGGTTTTTCCCTTATGATAATCCAAATCAATTTGATTTAACTTTCAAATCATTTTTAAAGAAGCGATAATCTTTATATCAAAACTCATTGATATTATAATAGTGTCTATCAACCACAATATAATAATCATCTAGCAGAACCACTTTCATCTCACGTTTTACATATATAGTATACAATCAAAACCGCGAACACTTATTGGACAATGGATTACCAACTATGACAAGGTATGGAACCACCTTCCGATAGTGTACCTCTAGAGAGGAATACACTGGGTTCAACAAGAACATCTTGCAACCCGGCCACACATGACCGACCACTCATTTCGCTTGAGTGTATCGAATGTATATCACCAACAGTTGGGATCAGCAACCGTTTCCCGAATGGGACAACATCGAATAGATTAAAGAATGAAATGAATATCTTAGATAGGTGATAATACACCCTAATTGGCAGCCAACCACTTAGCCATGCTGCCTGCCCGATTTTTGTCATTTCCCGGTTGTGAGGCTAGAGGCCACGCTTATCTCTGACAGATCACACAATTATTCACTTTGAATGTCACATCGTCATACCCGCCAAATCATAAATTGATTTCCCCAAAAATAAAACGGGTATACAGCTAAGAGAAACGAATTCCTCCGCCACCAAACGTAAATACGTTTGAAGATATCAACTTACGCGATCCATTAAATATACTCTATCAAACATTCTTCCATACAGGTCGTCCTGGGACTGGACAAACCGAAGGCACTATTCTGTAAATAGGACAGCCCTTGCATAACTCCGTATTCTATTTTCTTCATCATATTTGATTCACAATGCAAATGCCATACGGAGTTGTTTTCAGATAATATAACTGATCCCGGTCTCTCCGTATTGACAACGGAAATGGTCAAAAGCTTCGATAGTCGGTGAGTTAACTATCAAAGAAAAACACGTGTGCAAACAACGATATTATTCCCAGATGAAAATTCTATCGATCAATCATCAATCATCATTTATCTCTTAAATTAATTTATCATTAATTTATTTGTTTACCCATTTCCATATATATAAAGGAATTCTTATTTTCTAAATTTAGAAAACATTCCTGATTCTTATTTGGAAAACATTTGCAAAAACTCCATCATTGGATTTAAACAGATGTTTAAATAAACATCGCTATGCCAACTCAAACCATTACCTTCCTTAACTAAATTTACTTAACCAACTATCACTATCGAACCTTAACCATCCCTTAGTTAAAAATGGAGCCAATCAAGTTGGGGTATAACTACCTCTCAGACCTTAACTGAACAACATTTCTAACATCGAAATAGACGCAGTTCACCTTTTAAATCTTTAACAAACTTCCTTACATAACTCTCAGATTCTATTTATGAACCCACTTCTTTATTGAAAACATTGATTATCACTATAGCGTAACAATCTCTACTTCTAAAATAGCTAACTTCAAAATATAACTTTTATTCCTTAATTTAACTAAATAACTAAATAGACAATTTATAACTGAATAAGTAAATCTTGATTTAAAAACCAGAAAGTAAATAGTACTTTCTCGAAATCGATATAATCGAATTTCAACGTATAACTCTCTTTCGAATAATCTCTATTCGATAACTCCTTTTAAAATAAACTATATTCGATTAACTCCTTTCGAATAAACTATATTCGATTAACTCCTTCCGAATAAACTATATTCGATAACTCCTTTCGAATAAACTATATTCGGTAACTCCTTTCGAATAAACTATATTCAATAACTCCTTTTTCTTCGAATAAACTATATTCGATCAACTAATATTCGACTAACTCTACTCAATTTACTAATACTCGACTAACTCTAACTCGATTAACTCTATTTGTATAACTCTAATTCGATTTAACTCTAATCGATTAACTCTAATCGGTCAACTCTAACTGGTTAACTCTAATTGATTAACTCTAACTGGTTAACTCTAATTGATTTACTCTAACTGGTTAACTCTAACTGATTAACTCTAATCAATTTACTCTAACTGGTTAAGTCTAACTGATTAACTCTAACTGGTTAAGTCTAACTGATTAACTCTAACTGGTTAACTCTAACTGGTTAACTCTAATTAATTAACTTTAACTGATTAACTCTAACTGATTTAACTCTAATCGATTAAATCAAATTGATTAACTCTAAACGATTAACTCTAACTGATTACAAATACTTCCTTTTCTGTTGGTTTTACAAATATTCCCTTTTCTATTTGTTTATTTAACAAATAAATATTTCCTTTTCAATTCTATTTATTTAACAAATAAATATTTCCTTTTCAATTCTATTTGTAATTGTTTTACAAATATTTCCCTTTTCTATTTGTTTATTTAACAAATAAATATTTCCTTTTCAATTCTATTTATTTAACAAATAAATATTTCCTTTTCAATTCTATTTGTAATTGTTTTACAAATATTTCCCTTTCTATTTTATTTGTAAATGTTTTACAAATATTTCTCTTTTTATTTTATTTGTAAATGTTTTACAAATATTTCTCTTTCTATTTTATTTGTAAATGTTTTACAAATATTTCTCTTTCTATTTTATTTGTAAATGTTTTACAAATATTTCTCTTTCTATTTACACTTTAAAAATTCTCTTTTTACATTCCAGTATTTCTTATGGTGATTTCATACCCTATAACAATGATCAATAACATCAAACATACATAATCAATAGTAGATTATATATCACTTCATATATTTCAATATATGAAAAACAGTAAAATAAATGTTGATGAATCCAGTTGGATCCCTCCAACTTGTTTCCCTGCATCACAGATGTTAAACAATTTAATTAAAATCAACTTCATTTCAATATGAAATATTCTGATAAACAGAATCAATATTTGATTAATGATATATATATATATACACACATATCGGTATCTATAATTTCAACCAATACATAAGCAATTCAACCAAACAGTCAGCACACAACAATCAATCATCATTTATCAGTTCTAAAAATACGTTATAAAAATATGAACTGATAGAGTTGGTGAGTTTTACTCACATTGGATGGTTATCGTTAAAAACGATTAACTATCTTTGATTCAGACGGACAATTTATTTCGCTATAAATTGTAACGAGCTCTGATTCACTCCCAGTCAGTTCCATTGTGTAGCGTCCGTCCGTACGATCCTAACGGATCTGACCGTTCAGAATTCTGATAATGTATGGTAAAGTCATTGAGTTTACAATTAAATATATTATTTAAACTAACATTAGATCTTAAGTAAATTTTAGTTGGGCTTTTACCAAAAATAAATCGGCCCACATTGATACCTCGGCCCGCCCAAAAATGTGATCCACCTCCTTCCTTCTTCCCCGATAATTCTGCTCCTCGTTTCATCCATTCCGCATACCAACTCCCATCACCGCACTTCACAAAAATCAAAACCAAAAACCAACTTCACTTTAATTACACCGCTAAACATATCATCAATCTTAATTTGCCATAGCTCATCCTTTCCCCTCCTACCCGACACTTTGAACCTTTAGCATAAACAACGCCCGATTTTCATGGTATCAATTCCCAACTATACTCCATGATTTCAATAATTACAAACACCATTCGATTTCCCTTTGAATTCTCTATCATTTCATATCAACAACACACAACTCGATCTGCTTTTGAAACTTGCGACTGTGCTCCTCCATGCACCGCTACTGTAGCAGTCACGGCTATTATTTTCACCATTTCTTCACCAAAAATTCATACGGGTGCGGTTTTATCTTCTCAATCCAATATGAATTCGAAAAACGAATCGAAGTATCAAAGTCCAATAAAAAGAAGAAAAACTCTAACCCTAAATACTGTAAGAACACGTAGTGAAATTTAAGGTGTTCGAACTCCTTGATCTTGATATGAGGTTGAAGAGATTCACACCAGGAATTCGAATATAATTATTTCAAGATTTATAGTGGAGAGTAGAGTTTTGTTTCGATTTTCTAGAGATGGAAATTTTACTGTAAAAACAAAAAATGACGGCGGCCAATACTTTTGACCTGAGAAAAAAATGGAATTAGGTTTAGAAGGAGAGTGGGTACTTATAGGATTGTTTTGGCTTGCCCTAGAAGCTTCATTCAATTTTATATTAATTTATATTGGATAATTTACTCAAATTTATCACTTTAAAAATTCCTATGATCACATATAATATCCAAAAATCATGAAAATGGGCATGCAGCTACAGTTCGACATTACGGACCTAACGAAACTGGTTTCGTCAAATTCCGGCTCCGATTACTCACATAGCGTATTTTTAATCGTCAAAATACTGATTGTTATTCACATTAAAAATCCGTACTGTCACACACTGACCCCAAAAATCACAAAACTTGGAATCTAACAATAATTTAATATTACGGATCCAACAAAATTAGTTTCGTCGAAAATGGAGCTCATTTGAAAAACTGGCTATTTTTAAAGCTCTAAATAACCCATTGAAATATATAAATATATTTAAAAAATATCAAATTAAATATTTAAAAATAAATATTATCGTATATATTCACAATAGAATATCATACAGCTCCAGAATATTTCTATATGAATTTCTAACTCGATATTTCGAATCCCGATTAAATCGATATTCGATTTATAATGAAATTCCTTTTATATATCATTATAAATTATATATGAATTCCATAGCGACTTTTCTAAAATTTGATTTGGACATAAATCAAAATCCACATGACGAACTCCATATTTTTCTCTTCCATTAGAAAAATATACTTCACCAGCTCCGAACGTTTCTTGTTTTACAGAAATCCGGCTTAAAACGGGTTTTTTATATTCAATTGAAGTTCGAATCGCCAAATAACGAACTGCCGCGCCATTTCGAGCATAATTATAATTATAATATAATTATACGTTCAACTGTCGTTTATATAATATATGCGTTATTTGAATTCAATTCCAAACTGAATTATATATATATTTTGAATTGTCCAATTCACACAATATTGTAAATTCCATTATTTCCGACTATTTCGGAAATAAATATATTATTTTATTATTTATATTTATTAAATATTCAACATTATTTAATTAAACAACCATTTAATTCTCTAAATCACTAATTAAATAATTAAATAAATTAATTATTATACCGTAAAAATATAGGACATTACATATTCATATAATAAAAACCATATCTTTATAATGCTTTTCATACAATAAAAATCCAATTTTTACATCTTTATATATATAATAAAAATCATATTTTTATTTGTTCGCCTCCAATATAAAAATAAAATTTCATATGCTAAAAATCTCCTCTTTTCCTATTAAAAAAATGTAATCTTTTTACTAATAAAAGTCTAATCTTTTTACTTATAAAAAATCTGAACTTTTTAAAAAAATCAAAACTTTTTGTTCTTTAAAAATCGAATCTTTTTATTTTTGCTAATTTCTAAACACAACTTATTTTTAAACTTATTATATAGAAAATAAACAAATAAATTAAATTAAAAACTTACTATGTTTCTCTTAAGAGGGGGGGGGGGTTGCTGTGCGTTGCGTCGGAGGTGGCAGGGTCTGAAAGGGGGAGAGGATTCGCTGGTTTGACTGAAGGTGTAACGACCCGGCTTCTTGCTCGGTTTTCGTCGGTAATTAAACCAACTTAAACCGTTCACAAAGATGGATTGTTAGGGGCACTTACACATTTGCACAAAATTAAAACAACTTTTCCATTATCATTAAAATAATATTACATCAGAGTTAAAGAGGTACATCAGAGTACATCGGTTATATAGCGGAAAAGATACTAAACTCAGCGGAAGAATGCAAATGCTCCAAACATAATAGCTCCAGTTAAACTAGAATCCTTCTCCAACTAACTCCAAGGCTAAATCTGCGAACCAAACTAATAGGATGCCCATGTAAAAATTATGGGCACCCAGAGTTTAGGTGTGGGAACATTAAACTCTAGGTCAGTCATGGGACTGGTGTGAGAACTCAAAACAGTTGTCTTTAGGGTTTATTTTAAAGTTAGGTAATTCACCGGACAACGCCGCCAATGCGGAACGGGTTTACTCCATGTGAATACCAGTGCATAGAAATCCGCAATGACTTTTTGAAAAAATGAAGCTATCATAAGCTCGTCCTACATCACACAATGCAAGCGCACACCAAATGGGCGAGTTTTGCCTTATAATAACCAAAAATGCCTTCATATGTGAAAATCCTCTTTTACTACTGTATATAGTGTGAAAAACCTTTTTGCAAATAAATATATTAATCCTAGATAGCATAATGCCCCATCCCATTATACTGACAATCCTGCCAGTAACCAGCAGGCTATAATATCAAAATCGTATGGGCTCATAGTGGAGATTGGGTTTCGAACATGATGGTTCCTGGTACGAAAGATCATTCGTGGGCTCACAAACTTTCTTGTGTGCATCATCCCAGTACTCGCGGATAACGTCCAGATTCGGACTCCGTTATACTAATCCACTATACATGAATCAAAGTACCCAACAAATAGCGTCCCAGACTGGGGACTTCGCAGTACCCTTTCATCATCACATCCCAGTGCACCGAACATACGAAACGAACATAAAAATCTGACCACAAGTTTACCATCAATCCGGGGTGTGAGGTTCGTCGAGGTCACGATATACCCAAAGCTACGCTTAAATAAGCCATGCTTTGATCATCCATAGCTCATCACATAACTTAAGTATGCCACATTGTCCATTCACTATGTATCACTGATTTTCATTAATATATAACCTCTAAGCTCATATGTCTTAGAGAAGGGTGTTAAGAAAGAGAATAAATTCTCTGCCACCAAGCAGATATATATTAATAAAGATCAGTGCTACGCAGTCAATTACAATGTCACACACAATCCGGAATTCCTTCACATACATTCGGACTTTTTTCCACTTAGCTGATATATAACATCCATTTGCGAATGAGAGCCAGCCATTCGAGACATTCAGCAAGTCGCCCATACAAGACGAAGGGTCCCGGTCTTCAATGCCGCCTCCAATGTCTTCAAATGCTCCACAACGTCATATTATTACTTGGAATGGTTTTCAGACATAATTCTGATCCCGGTCTTTCCAAATAATAAGCGCAATTGAAAACACAATCACGGAACACACAGGCTTTCTACCAAATCTCCTTCCATTTTGGATTTCATTAAATTAAACTTCTTTAAATCTATTCTCAAATTATCTTTAACAAAATCCATATTTAGCCCTTCTTCTTTAAAACACATCCCTTAAATCCAAGATAATCTAGCCCCAAAGCCTTAATTAATTTCCGTTTGATAACTCATTATCAAAAATCCAGTTTCCTTTGAAAACCCTTACCCCACATTTCAACCCTAGTTTCCAATTAAATTGATTTTCCAACATTCCATTCTTTAATCTTAACTAAAAGATTATACTTTCTTTCCAATTCCTTACTTTTAATTTCCTCAAATTAAAAATCTGATTAAATCCTCAAATTACGATATGAATTTCCATAACTCAATCTCATTTGGTTTCAAGAATGATATTATTGAAGATATGTTTCACGACAAAACCAAAATTAATTGATATTGAACATAAATTACACGGAAATTGTATCTACTTATATTCGATATTAATTCTCATAATCAACGAATACTATAAGTGGAATAAAGATATAATAATATCTTCCAAATTCCTCAAATAGTATATATTTACACCACAGAATTTCATATCAAATATCTAAAGATTATTTCTATCCAACTTATCCCGGTCAACTTAGGAAACTCGTATCTTAATTAAAAGATTTATTCAACTCTTTGACATTAGATCTGGATAGAAATACCATCAACTTTTACTTAATATTAATCTCGATATCCAACTCACACTATAAGCGGAATAATGGTGAACTACCTTTTAAATTCCTCAAATAGTAAGAATCATCATCTACCGGTTTAATATCAAACATCCAAAGATTTATCTCCAACCACATCCAATTATTTAAAATTGAAAACCCATATTAATATTAATTTAAATTCCATATAAAATATTTCCAATACTTTTGAACCTTTGAAAACATTCCCCAAATCATTTAAAAATGATTACTTGTAGTTCGTAAAATAGTTTGCGGGTTAAAACTTCAAAGTAGATTGTTTTCGAAGAAATCGTTACAATAGTGTTTTCAAAAACATTACAAAACAGTTATCTTAATTACTTCGATCAAAACATCGCTTTTCTTAGTCAAAACTTAAACTTTACAATTCAATACATTTTTTTACATAAATTATAATGATTTTACTATTTTTTCCATATTTTTAGAAACATTAAAAATGTCTGTTTATGGTTATGGTCGATAACTTCTCTTACAACGATCTTTTCAAAAATGGTTTTAAACATAACTTGAAAATTATAACTCGAATTTAAAATCTTCTTTCACTCATTTGAAAGTTCTTGTTAATGGAAATCAAACGTTTTTCATTTATCGAAATCCGATTTAGATTGCAAAAGTTATAAGCGTTTAAAGTTTGCATCTAAAATACGTAAATTGTCGTTATGCGACAAGCTCTATTTTGACCATAATAACCATTATTCTACGATACATCAAAATATCTTAGAAAACCATTATATGCTTATATAACCCTTTTAATATCATTTAAATTTACTTTCCAAATTATTTTGGATCTAAAATTCAAATTTCATAAATTCCAATTCATTTCTAAATTCAAATAACTTCAAATTAACCTTCCCATTCGTTGGATCAGTTAGGGATAACCAAGGAGAGCACGAAACTTTATTTCCAAACCCAAGCCTAGACACTATCCTCTCCGTCATCCTAGAATGTTCCGGTATTTATTTATTCATTTAAAGGTCTTTAACAATATATATGAATTCATACATATGGTCTTTTCAAATTATTAACCTTCAATTTCAGTAATGATATTGCTTTTAATTATGAAGGAGATTTGTCGATCACCAATGTGATACCATAATTGTTATGTCATAGTGTGTCCAAAACAGCATCAACAACCATTTAAACATCCATAGCAACCATCATCAACATGATTCAATAAATCATAATTGTGCACAAGCGTTATTACACTAACGCTTAATAGTGTGTGTTCTAAACTTCGCATCCATCTTCCATCACAAAAAATATCAATCATCATTAACCAATAATAATTCATCACTATATTTAAATTAGTCTAGGTTCTAATTAAATATATAAACCATGGTTAAAGAGTTCTCACCTAACAGCTCTCCAAATCTTCACGGTAGGCGAGCCTAGCTAAGCGAACCTCGGACAGTATTTCAGCGCAACGTCTTCTTCACCAAAATATATATAATATAATACACACTAATATTTCTTAATATATTATAAGAGGAGGAGAAGAATGACGAACTTTGGCAAGTTGGTGGTGGAAAAGAGGAAGAATTATGCCATGGAAACCATGGCCATAAGCTTTAAGAAGAAGGTGGAAAGGAGGAAATGGAAATGGAATGGTAAAAAATTGGAGAAAGAGCCACCTTATATAGGAAAGGAGGAGTAAGGAGGTAAAGACACATAAGGTGGCAAGTGGCAATCTGTAATGGCGCGTTTTGTAAGGTATAATAATGAAGTTATTTAGTTATTTAAATAACGAATATATTAAATAAACGATAGTTGAACATATAAATTATAATAATAATTATAATCAAGCCCGTAACGACGCGGCAGTTCGTTATTTGGCGAGTTGAACTTCAACTGAATGTACAGGATTCTTTTTAAGCCGGATTTCTGTGAAACAAGAAACGTGTGGAGCTGGTGGAGTATATCTTTCTAGTGGAAGAGAAATATCGGGATTTCGTCGTGTAGATTTTGAGTTACGTCCAGATCAAATTATCAGAAATGCAGTGCCCTGACCATAACGATTTAATTATATTTTAAATAAGGATTTAAATAGAAATCGAACATCGATATAACCCTGGCGATGTAATATCGAGCTGTAAATACATACGGGAATATTCTGGAGCTGTATGGTATCCTACTGTGAACACAGATGATAATAATTAATTTTAAATATTTAATTTAATTATATTTAAATATATTTATATATTTAAATAGGCTATTTAGAGCGTTAAAAATAGCCACTTTTGCATACGAAGTCGGAATTCGACGAAATCAGTTTTGTTGGATCCGCAATGTCAAATAGTTGTTAAATTCCAAGTTTCGTGATTTTTAGAGTCACTGTGTGACCGTAGGGATTTTTAGAGTGGAAAATAGACAGTATTATGACAGTTAAAAATACGCTGTGTGAGCATACGGAGTCAGAATTCGACGAAACCAGTTTCGTTGGGACCGTAATGTCAAGCTCTAGCTACATGTCCAGTTTGGTGATTTTTGGGTATCGTATTTGGTCGCAGAGATTTTTAAGGACCAGAGATAAAGGAAAAATCGAATGAATAAATTAAATGAATCATAAATAAAATATCTCAACATTTTTCCTGGCCAAAGGGAATGCCACGCAACCTCCCTCCTCAGCCACAAATAACACCTACCAAACACAGCTTATATAACTACCCAATTCATTTCCAACGTGAGAAAATAAATCCAAAACAAATCAAAAGAAATACGATAAATCTAAAATCGATATGCTATGAGATCCTGCAAGCATTCGCCACGTTCTGGTAGTCGAATCCATGGGTTCGAACTTCCTTTCTTCGCTGGAAATATACACGGTGGAGCTAGGGTTAAGTTTATATGCTAACACAAGCAGCAAGGATCGAATTGGATGTTGTTTTCGATCTCAGCAGGTGATTTAGCAGCTTGTATGTACTTGTGGTGGATTTCCGTCGAAATAGATGTCGATCTATGCCTGTAACCGAACATTGACGAACAACAGGTCGCGAGCTAGATGACAGGCGCGAGTTGGACGTTGAACACCAGGAGTTGAAGAGCATTAGGAGGAGATTTTGGATGTGTTGTTCATTTTGGGTTCGATCGCTTGGAAGAGGGAGAACGGCGAGTGAAGTTCGGCCATTTGGATGTTTGGAGTATTTTGGGTTTTACGAATTTGGGGGAGAAGTAGTTTAGGTTGGGTCTGGGCTTGTGTTGGTTGGGCCGACGGGTTATAAAGGGGGTGAGGCCCACTACTTTTAATCCAAGTTTATTTGTTTATTTAATTAAAGCGTATAAATTGTAAATCTAATAACTGGGTCATACCTAGACGGAATTCAGCAAAACAAGATCCGATAGGATCGTATGGACGAGCACTCCGCAATGGAACTTACCGCGAGTCAATTGGAGTCCGTCACAATTTGTAGCAAAATAAATTGTCCAGCTGAATAAAGAGATGGTTATCGTCATTAACGATGATCGTCCAACTGTGAGTAAAACTCACCAACTCTGAATAGTTCTATTTTTACAGTGTATTCTTAGGACTGTTAATTATTGTCTGTTTGACTGTGTGTTGACTGTTGATTGAACTGCTAGTCAGTTAGTTAAATTTCTATATTAATTCTGTTTAATAGAATATATCATATGGAACTGAAAGAGATGTTACCTATATTGTCTAACATCTGTGATGCAGGGAAACAGGTTGGAGGAATCCAACAGGATTCCTCAACAGTTATTTTACTGTGATTTTTATATTGTGATATATAATGTGATGTATATAATCTGTGTGATTATGTGTGGTGGGACGATATTTATCGTTGTTATATGGTGTGTTAAATACCATGAGAAATACCCGAATGTAGGAGAGGGGTTTTCAAAGTATATTTTGAAAATAGTTTATTTATATAAAATCAAGGGGTTTTATATATATATATATATATATATATATATATATATATATATATATATATATAAGAAAAAGGATTCTGAATATAAAGGAATATAGTTGGTAAAACAAATATAAAAGAATTATATTTGTAAATCAAATGCAAGGGGATATATATGTTAATCGAATATACGGGGATATATTTGTTAATCAAAATATAAAGGAATTATATTCGTTAAAAGAAATATAAAGGATATTTATTTAGAGATTAAATAAATAGAATTAAACTAAAGGAGATATTTATTTGTTAAATAAATAGGAGTTAACCAAGTGAATTGGTCGAGTTAATCGAAATGAATTAGTTAAGTTAAACTAAGTGAATCGGTTAGAGTAAATCAATGTGAATTAGTTAAGTTAAACTAAGTGGTTAATCGATGTGAATTAGTTAAGTTAAACTAAGTGGTTAATCGAAGTGAATTAGTTAAGTTAACTAAGTGGTTAATCGAAGTGGATTAGTTGAGTTAAACTAAGTGAATCGGTTAGAGTTAATCAATGTGAATTAGTTGAGTTAAACTAAGTGAATCGGTTAGAGTTAATCAATGTGAATTAGTTGAGTTAAACTAAGTGAATCGGTTAGAGTTAATCAATGTGAATTAGTTAAGTTAAACTAAGTGGTTAATCGATGTGAATTAGTTAAGTTAAACTAAGTGGTTAATCGAAGTGAATTAGTTAAGTTAACTAAGTGGTTAACCGAAGTGAATTAGTTGAGTTAAACTAAGTGAATCGGTTAGAGTTAATCAACGTGAATTAGCTAAGTTAAACTAAGTGGATTAGTTCAGTTAATCGAGACGAGTTAACCAGTTAGGTTAAACCATTTGAGTTAATCAGTTAGAATTGACCAGTTAGAGTTAACCAGTTAGAGTTAACCAGTTAGGTTAAACCAGTTGAGTTGACCGGTTAGAGTTATCCAAGTAGAGTTAATCGAGTAGAGTTGTCGAATATCACTTATCCGAAGTATAGTTATCGAATATAGTGTATTCGAGGGAAGAGTAATCGAATATAGTTTATTTGAGTGGAGAAATCAAATGTTATTCATTTGAGAAGAGTTACCGAATATTATTTATTCGAAGAGTAGTATCGAATATTGATTTTTCGAAGTTAGTTAATCCAAAGGAGTTATTCGAAGTTAGTTAATCCAAAGGAGTTATTCAAAGTTAGTTAATCCAAAGGAGTTATTCGAAGTTAGCTAATCCAAAGGAGTTATTCGAAGTTAGTTAATCCAAAGGAGTTATTCGAAGTTAGCTAATCCAAAGGAGTTATCCGAAGTTAGTTAATCCAAAGGAGTTATTCGAAGTTAGCTAATCCAAAGGAGTTATTCGAAGTTAGCTAATCCAAAGGAGTTATTCGAAGTTAGTTAATCCAAAGGAGTTATTCGAAGTTAGTTAATCCAAAGGAGTTATTCGAAGTTAGTTAATCCAAAGGAGTTATTCGAAGTTAGGTATTCCAAAGGAGTTATTCGAAGTTAGCTAATCCAAAGGAGTTATTCGAAGTTAGTTAATCCAAAGGAGTTATTCGAAGTTAGCTAATCCAAAGGAGTTATTCGAAGTTAGCCAATCCAAAGGAGTTATTCGAAGTTAGTTAATCCAAAGGAGTTCGTCGAAGAGTTAATCGAATATAGTTATTCGAAAGAAGGTGTTAATCGAATATAGTTATTCAAGTAAAGTTAAAAGAGTTAATCGAATTTAGTTATTCGAAATGAGTTATTCGAATTAGATATTTGAATAGAGTTAAACACATTAGAGTGATTCGAATTACTTATTCAAATAGAGTTAAACACGTAAGAGTTAATTGAATATTAGTTATTCAGTTAGAGTTAAATCTAATTTAGTTATTCGAAAGGAGTTAATCAATTTGAGTTAAGTTAATCGATTTGAATTAAGTTGAATCGAAATGGAGTAAATCGATTAGAATTAAGTTAATCGAGTTAGAGTAAATCGAATATTGGTTATTCGAAGGTAAGTATTCGAATTAGTTATTCGAAGGAGTTAATCAAATGAGTTGATCCAAAGGAGTTAGTCGAATATTAGTTATTCGAATAGAGTTAAAGGAGTTATCGATTTTAGTTTGATCGAAAGGAGTTATCGATAAGTAAATCAAAAGGAGATTTTCGAATATAGCATATTCGAAAGAAAGAGATCGAATATTGTTTATTCGAAAGAGAGAGATTTCGAATATGAGTTATTCGAAGAGAGATAACCGAATATAGGTTATTCGAAGAAGAGTTAATCAAATAGAGATTACTCAAAAGAGAGTTATACGTCAAATTCGGGAAAGTACTATTTACCTTCCGGGTTTTAAATCAAGGTATAGTTATAATCAAACGTTTTCATATGAGAAGTGGATTCGTAACCTGAATCCGAGAATTTGCGTAAACAGATGATTGGAAAAAGTGAGTGACGAGCTTCATCTATTTCACAGTAAAGGACGTTGTTCAATTAAGGTCTGAGAGGTGATTATACCCCAACTTGATTGACTTCAGAATTGACAAAGGAATAGTTGTGGTTCGATAGAAAAGGTTGATTTGAAATATAGTTAAGAAATAAGCGATTAATGGATTAAGCGTAACGATGTTTTATACAACGTTCATGGGAAATCCGTAAATGAGTTTTGGAAACGTTTTCCAAATATAGTCAGATATGTTTTCTAAACATAGAAAATGAAATGTTTTCATGATAAGAATTTAAGAAATAGAGTTAAGCAAATTCAGAAACTGACTGGAGAGGGTAAGTTGAACGGTTTTCTAAGTGACGATCTGATGTTGGTTTCGACCTTCCGTATTGATACTTAGAGAATTGTTCTCATACTAGTTACAGTTAGGGACTGATAGTTGCGAAATAATAGTGATGTGAAAATAAGCTATGGAAATGTTTTCCAATGATTAATAACATATATTTTCTAAATATATGAAACAAGGAAATATGAACATATGATGATTGATCGATCGAATTTCCATTTGGGAATAAGATCGTTGTTTGTACACCGACATGTTTTAATTGGATAGTTGAATCACAGACTATCAATGTTTACCATTTTAACGTTGTTAATGTGGAGAGACCGGTTGGATTATTATCCAAAGAACCACTCTGTATTGGCATAAGCGTTGCGAGCAATATCTGCCAAAGATAAATTGAAGACGGAGTAAAGTGCAAGGGCTGTTGTATAAGTCTTAGATAACAGTGACTAAGATGGATATACTGAATAGTGCCTTCGGTTTGTCCAGTCCCAGGACAACGTATATGGAAGAAGGTCTGACAGAGTATATCCAATGGATCGCGTAAGTTGATCTATTCAAACGTATTCACGTTTGGTGGCGGAGGAATTCGTTTCTCTTAGCTGTATACCCGTGTTATTTTTGAATAAGTCAATTTGTGATTTGGCGGGTATGACGATGTGGCATTCAAAGTGAATGGTGATCAGATGTTCTGAAGATAGACGTAGCTTCTAGCCTCACACCAGGAAGTAACAAAAGTTGGGCTAGGCAGCATGGCTAGTTGGGTCATTCCCAAGCAGGGTGTATTGTCACCGATCTAGGGAATATCCATATTTATACTTCTTTTTGATTCTGTATCTTCGGATGACGGTTTGATGGCCTACAACCGTGGTGGCAATATATTCGCGACACTCAAGCTAAATGAGTGAGCGGTCATGTGTGGCCGGGTTGCAAGACGTTCTTGTTGAACCCTGAGTGTATCACCTCTAGAGTACACTATTCAGAAGGTGCTCCCATACCTTGTCTGTTGGAATCCATTCTCCGATAAGAGCCCTGCGGTTTATGATTTTATACTATGTATGTAGAACGTGAGATGCAAGCGTTTCTGCTAGATTGATACCTATTTGTACTTAGACATTATTATAATATCACAATGATATTGCTTGTCAAAGTTGTTCAGATATTCATAAGGGAAAAACCCGTTCCGTATTCACGGCGTGGTCTTATGAGATATCCTATACCTGTTTTAAACTATTTTACTCATACCAGTCCCATGACTGACCCGGAGTTTACTTTGTTGTTTTCCCTAAACTCTTGGGTACCTAAATTTGTACGGGCAGTCAAGTAGTCGGGATTTACAGATATGCTTGGAGAGCTTGGAGCAGGAGGCTGCAAGATTCTATAGCTATAGTTATTTCCGCTGTGTTGTAAGTGTTGTACTCTGATAAGTGCTATTCTATATATATAACTGTTTACTTCAAAGTTATGTTATATATTATATGTTATTCGTTCCGCTGTGAGATTCGTGTTACTCTGATGATTCTGATGTTCTTCTTCTTCTTCTATTCTATTAGTTCTATCTTTTCTTTCTCACCTTCTAAATTCTTTCACTAACATCGCGGAATTTCCGACTCTCGAGGAGTCGGAAATTTCCAGCCGTTACACAATCATGCATGAAAGGGAGCATGCATAAAGACATGTGTCTTAACACTTGTCTTAAGAAGAAAAAAGAACTTTTGGTAGCACTTTCTTTTAAATGTTATGAAAACTAAAGGCAACACTTAATTCTAACGCTACTAATTCGTGTTATGGTTTGACAAATCTGATCGAACAAAAAATAGTATCAATAAATCCAAACTCATTAATAATCATTCTCATTTATAATTCAAGTAAAATCTATCATATAACTTATCAAAATTATTAAATACTCTTAACCATATATATTTATATCAAATTCAAATTAAGTAATAAAAATTCCAATTTTAATTTGGTTAAAAATTCTGGATCGTTACATTCACCCCACTTAAAACTTTTCGTCCTCGAAAAGGAAAGGGAATCTAACTACTTATTCGACAAATTCAAGATTAAAATTCTTTATACCAAAGCTCCATGTTCTCACATGTATTAATGGATAACCATATCTACATGTCCTCCTACGATAACCTCTAGTTACCTATTATATTCGATTCATTGTTTACTGGGCCAATTACTTACACTCAACCATTTACTGCTTTCAAAAAAATTCAGACTTATAAATTATGCTCTTAGATCTTATCTTACAAATGCAAAGGTTATGAAACTTATTCCTTTTCAGTTTCCAAAATTTACTATTATTCATTACACAAAAAACTTGATCATCTCTGAACTCAGCTTTTCTAAACATTTCAGTTTAGGTAATTTCTTCTTACTATTCTCGCTTGCCAAAATCCTTTAATCAAATTGTGAAACTTAATTCACAAGGTATTTATGCTTACTTAAACAGTTGCCTTTGTTGCCACAATATACTTTAGAACTTATCTACTTGTCCAAAATCATCGATAATTCCAATCTTCCTATCTATACCCTTAATTAAATTCAATAACTTTTTCATTAGAATAGGATCTATTTGGTTATATGATAGAATATATTTAAAAGATTTATAAAAGAAGTTATATTTTTTTATATATAATTAACATCATATACATACATTTATTCATGCATCCAACTTTTCAAAGATAATTCCCTAGGGGTCAAAGAGCTTGCTCTGATTACATAATTCTTGCATTCCTTCTTCTTCACTTATGACGGCGGGTGGTACTGCTTTAGCTGGTCTTTCTCCCTTCTTTAACTGACAATCCTGGACTACATGCCCTACTTTTCTTTTGTTAGGTTCATGGGTTTCTTCTTTGTTTTAGGACACTTACGTACAAAATGTCCTTTCATCTTGCATTTGAAACAAATTATGTCTTCTTGAATGGTTTTCTTTTGTATTCTTTCTGGGCATAAAACAGAAAATGTCCTTCTTGACTACATCTATAACAATAGCCTTTGAATTTCCCCAATCTAAGGCTTTCTTCCGTTTCTTTTTGGTTGTGAGCTTTTCTTGCTTGTTTTAGGGTCATCCACCATTCAGTACCTGATAGACCAAACTCCATCTTTGTTCCTATATGGAAATTTTATTGAAAAGTCCAGGTTACTCTCCACTTCATTTACTGGCTCGTCCCTTACTAACAAGTTTACCTGGTATAATTCTACAACCCAATCAGATTTTCACTTATCTATTTAAGTTCACACAAATTTACCTAACAATTTCAAACACTTATCTAAATGGGTTTAAGTATATATGATGTTTTAATCGGAATCATATAGTCATCCCACTTTCGAAACTCGAAAGTACATACTGAAGATGCTGCAGTCATCAACAAAATCATCTTCAAGTGACTTGAGTGTGATTCTATATCAATCTAGTATACTCAAGACTTCGTATATACGTTAGCTAGGCGTATATTCAAAATCTTCTTATACCCGATAGTCCAGCCTCAACATCGAATACAATACTCAAATTCTAATTTTTAATTGCTAACCATATTAATTAGTTACCTTAACAAATTTGACCCAAGTTTATCAATATTTCGAAATCCCCAATAGTGAAATTAAATCCAAAAGGCATTCGTACTCGGATCGTTTTCCTGATCACTGGAAGGGGTTTAGTTACCATGCCATAAGAAGTATTTTATGTGTAATTATAATCACAAAATGTAATCCTAACCTTAATCATTTTATTAAGTATCCAGGTTATAATTAACCATATATTTCCAAAATATGTTTTTTCTTAAATTAAAACTTTTCAAAACTCATTTCACATTTTCAAATACGCTCTCTCAAATATAATACTCTAAAATCTCATTCTAGGGCTTTACTAACCTTATCTCTAATGAGATATATAACTCTGATGAGTCTTTCCTTTTGTTCAAATGTGTCGTACCCCATTGCTTTGTATAAACTGAAGCTCTGATACCAAAAATGTAACAACCCGGATTTTTGCTCGGTTTTCGTCGGTAATTAAACCAACTTAAACCGTTCACAAAGATGGATTATTAGGGGCATTTACACATTTGCACAAAATAAAAACAACTTTTCCATTATCATTAAAATAATATTACATCAGAGTTACAAGAGGTACATCAGAGTACATCGGTTACACAGCGGAAAAGATACTAAACTCAGTGGAAGAATGCGAATGCTCCAAACATAATATCTCCAATTATACCAGAATCTTGCTCCAACTAACTCCAAGGTTAAATCTGCGAACCAAACTACTAGGCTTCCCATGTAAAAATTATGGGCACCCAGAGTTTAGGTGTGGGAACAATAAACTCCAGGTCAGTCATGGGACTGGTGTGAGAACTAAAAACAGTTGTCTTTAGGGTTTATTTTAAAGTTAGGTAATTCACCGGACAACGCCGCCAATGCGGAACGGGTTTACTCCATGTGAATACCAGTGCATAGAAATCGACAATGACTTTTTGAAAAAATGAAGCTATCATAAGCTCCTCCCACATCACACAATGCAAGCGCACACCAAATGGGCGAGTTTTGCCTTATGATAACCAAAAATGCCTTCATACGTGAAAATCCCCTTTTACTACTATATATAGTGTGAAAAACTTTTTGCAAATAAATGTATTTATCCTAGCCAGCATAATGCCCCATCCCATTATACTGACAATCCTGTCGGTAACCAGTAGGATATACAATCAAAACCTTATGGGCTTGTAGTGGAGATTGGGTTTCGAACATGATGGTTCCTGGTACGAAAGATCATTCGTGAGCTCACAAACTTTCTTGCGCGCATCATCCTAGTACTCGCGGATAACATCCAGACTCGGACTCCGTTATACTAACCCATCATACATGAATCAGAGTACCCAACAAACATCGTCCCAGACTGG
The DNA here is from genome assembly GCA_030737875.1 of Allium sativum. Taxonomy (NCBI): domain Eukaryota; kingdom Viridiplantae; phylum Streptophyta; class Magnoliopsida; order Asparagales; family Amaryllidaceae; genus Allium; species Allium sativum. The sequence continues at coordinate 254,862,319 of CM060920.1, forward strand.
GGACTATGCAGTACCCTTTCATCATCACATCCCAGTGCACCGAACATTTGAAACGAACATAAAAATCTAACCACCAGTTTACCATCAATCTGAGGTGTAAGGTTCGTCGAGGTCACGATATACACAAGCTACGCTTAAATAAGCCATGCTTTGATCATCCATAGCTCATCATATAACTTAAGTATGCCACATTTTTCATTCACTATGCATCACTGATTTTCATCAATATATAACCTCTAAGCTCATACGTCTTAGAGAAGGGTGTTAAGCAAGAGAATAAATTCTCCGCCATCAAGCATGTCGTTCTATGTCCGAACGAAACAACAATCTGGAATTCCTTCACATACGTTCGGGCTTCTTCCCACTTAGCTGATATATTAAATCCATTTGCAAATGGGAGCCATCCATTCGAGACATTCAGCAAGTCGCCCTTATGACACGAAGTGTAGCGACCCGAACTTCCCGGTCTCCGAAGAGAAGAGAAAGGACGAATTACCGTGAGGACAAGACGAATCAGAACACAACAGAAGAATATTTCATTGTTTATTACAACAATTCCATCAGATACAAGAATATACAGAGGATGAATAAACAAAATACATTTGATAAATATCAGAGATTACAATAAATTACATAGCAACGGGAAAACAATACAAAACACAACTGAAAGTAATACATGGATACAGAGCTTTCCGAGCATCGTTCCAGCTGTAAATTAAGATCTTGTGAATATAAATCTGCAAAACCGAAACTACTAGCTGCCCATGCGGAAATAAGGGCACCCAGAGTTTAGGTTAAAACAATAAACTCCAGGTCAGTCATGTGACTGGTGTGAGAACTAAAATAGTTATTTAACTTTACTTTAAAAGAGAGTAATTCAAGGGACCACGTCGTATAACACGGAACGGGTTTCCTCCCAAGAATACCAGTGCATATCAATAAACAGCGCAATGCTTTTTCGAAAAATGAAGCTATTATAAGACCCAGGTCCCATCACACAATGCAACGCAAGCCGGAGGATAGGGTTTTACCTTATAATAGCCAAATAATGCTTGATACGTATAAAACGAAATCATTTGATATTATTACTAGTGCATAGGTGTTTCAAAACAATTTCAATCATAAATATCAATCATAGACGGCATAAGCCCCCATCCCACTATGTCGCCATACTAGGTTCTACAAATAAAACCGAAATATCTCGTATTGGAAATTGGATTTCCGTCATGAGTCGAGGCAAGGGGCAAGCTCCTCTCCGCTTCGAGACACTCTAGAAAATGCCTCAGGACTACACACTCTGGGTAACCCCTAGATGCTTCAGGGCCGGTCATCTCTTACGTTTGAGGATTAATTATTCCTGAACACACATTTCCCGGTCCTAACAGACCTAAAATCGAGGCGCCTCGCAATCCAACGACCACATAGGTAATAATAAAATAAATGTCAGCCAGTTTAAGCACTGACACTACCTCTAGCTAGAAAGAAACGTCGTGCTCTCCCTGCAGTCCTTATCCCGTTTTTAACTCATACCGAGGTGTGAGGCTCGCGAATTCACGTTATGCACAAAGCTATGCCACGTAGGCCGTGCTTTGATCATCAACCACAAGACTCTGCTTCTCAACAAAAGCCTTGATCACTGCATCTCAGCGCGCCACACAGGCAATTCATGCCTTGCGACTGATATCTATCGATATATAACCTCTGAGTTCGTACGTCTCAGAGAAGGGCGTTAAGAAAGAGAATAAATTCTCCGCTGCCAAACAGATATATATCTAATAGAAATCAATCAACATAGAATAAAATACAATGTCGGACACACAATCCATTTACACGTCCGTTCTGGGTCTAAACGAAACCGGAGGCACTTTCCTCGTATATCCATCGATCTCCAAGCACGTCTGGACGACCACCAACTATTTCCCTCCTCTTGAGTGTACAGCTCAATCAGGATCATCAGTAATTATCAAAATGATGTGAAGACTTCCGGTCTTCGACCACCGTCATCATCTTCGACTTATCGTCGAATCAGTTATTCAGAATGGGTATAAACCCGGCCTTTCCGAACAACCCGCGTATATTATAAACAAATGTTACACAAACACAACATAAGCCTCATTCCAATCCATCAGTCACTAACCGTAAATTAGCAAGAGAGTAATTCCCCAAATATTAACCCCGAAGGCCGAAACCAACATCAGATCAATACCCAGGAAACCATTCTTCTTAGCTAACCTACAGCTAGTTTCTAAATTTCACATTCTTAGGGAAAGGTTCCCATTAATTTTATCAAAGATAAATTCTTTAAAATTTATTCTTTAATCTTCCTTTGGATGTCATTTCAAACCAAATTATGGTTTTCCAAACTAGTCGAGATTAGCGAACCACACCGAAGTAATTATTTATTTTATTTCCCAATCCCAACCTATTCATCCCATGGAGCAAAACCATTATTACCCCATAACTAACAACACGGTGTTATCGGTAAATTTAATTTCCATTTCACGTTCAAATCTGATTAAAGATTTACTATCGCTTGGAGCAAAACTGGCGATACTCCATCCTCGATCCTTTCAATCTAGTTAAAGATTCATTAAAACTCCTTTTACTGGGTTAAAGAACTAATGTCATTTAAAACACAGTTCACGACAAACCCACATCACATTCCATTCTATTAGTCTCTAACCGTAAATTAGTAAGAGAACAGTTCCCTAAATATTAACCCCGAAGGCCGAAAACAACATCAGATCAATATCCAAGAAACCATTCCACTTAACCGATCCCCAGTTAGTTCCTAATTTTCTTAACTCCATTTGGGTTTAAGAATAGTATTATTAAAGATACCATTCATGACAAACCAAAATCCCATTTGATATGAAATACAAGGCTCTGAATAGAAAATATATCGGCTTATATTCAATATCAAATTCCGAAATCAACAAATATCGTATTGGAAATAACGATATAAAATATATCTTCCAAATTTCCATAACAATATTCGTACAATCCTGAATCCAATCATCGAAATATTCCAAAGATAACTTCGGTTCAAATCCATTCCAATTTATATATTGGAAATTCTGGATATTTTTTTTAAAACCATTTCAAATCTAATTTATTTATTTTAAAAATATATAAATTATTATACTAGTTTAAAACTAGTTTATTTTGACAAAAATACATTTTTATCATTTCAAATATGGGGTTTTTTCATCCCAGTTCTTCCCAACTCATTTATTATGATTTTACACAAATTATTAATATTTTTAATAATTTTATCAAGGCCTGTACGGTCGATTTCCATCAGCGGCCATCGAACTGCACTTACAACGACCTTTTCCAAATTTGATTTGGACGTATCTCCAAATCCAACCGTTCGATTTCTAATTTCTTATATTAATTGGAAAGCTCTTTTCGATACGAACCCAACGGTTCCGGCTTTAGGAGAATCCAACGGTCGGATCTCTCGTAATATCCATTCGAAGTCAATGGCCGAAATTCACAAACTGCCGCGGCGCGGCTCGTTCAGGCCATTTAATATATATAATATATATATTATATATGTTTCATCGATTTCAATTCAAAACGTATTTTATAAATCGTTTTAAATTCGTTTTCAAAACAATTCCAACTTCATATTCAATTTCAAATCAAAATTGAATATTCCATATCATTAATATATAAATGATAATATTTTCGAAACGTTATAATTTGAAATCACTTCCTTTTCTATATTTATTATAAAGATGAATATAATCGATATAAATATCATTCACGTCAAAATAGCGCAACTCTAATCAACACGGCTTTATATATTTCAATAACTTCGTTATTCTATTCAACAAATGAATATTTATTCTATTCAACACATGAATCTATGTTTCTTTCAACACATGACTAATCTCAACACATGAGTACTGTCAACACATGACTATTTTTGTTATTTAATATATTTTATAAAATTATGGTATTTATCATTTGATTTCAAATCAGACTCCAACCGTAAAGTAGTAAGAGAATGATTCCCTAAGTATTAACCCCGAAGGCCGAAACCAACATCAGATCAATACCCAGGAAACCACTCATCTTATCTATTTTCCAGTTACTTTCTAATTTTATATATGATAAAGGTGTAAATTTTATTGTTAAAATGTTTTACTCAACACATGAATATTTTCAACACATAATTCTATATTTTATAATATTCTCTATTTTCCCAATTGGAATGAGGCCCAATCAATTACCATATAATGTTAATTATATGGATTCCATACAACACATGTATATAATAGCAACGATATATAATCAACCATCATCCAAAGTGCACCACACAACTGCATAAGCATCAAATATAAATAATTAACGCTTACACAGTCCGCCGACCAATCGATCGACATACAACTAAATAATTGGGACTAGTGTACGTCAAATATCATCCCAACACACGTGTGGGGTTTAAATCCATAAACATTGAATATTATTTGTGCAGTTGGGCGACGTGTAAAATTTATCGTCCCAATCAACGTCCTTCAAATATGTGTACATAAACAAACCATCCGGTTTGTAAATGAATATTTATTTATTCACATTCACGTTAAAATTATATTTTTAAAGATAATTAATTTATTTCAACACATTTCACATCAACATCACAAACAAACTTCACAACACATCAAACAAGCATACAAGCCGTCTATGGTCTGTGGAAGACGGGTGTCGAGTGCTGCTAAATACCGTCTGCATCCTAGTATATATATTATTAACTAGAAAACAAAATTAAAAGGTGAGAAGTTCTCACCGACTAGCTAAACCAATACACCACGACTCTTCATATGTAGAAATCTCCGTCGTGCTCGCCTTTTGTTAGTTTCATTGTCCATAGCCATTACATATATAAAAATCACATTTTTTTTATTGTTGCTATGTATATAAAAATCACATTTTTATATTGTTGCTATGTATATAAAAATCACATTTTTATAATAACTCTATATGGATAAAAATCACATTTTTATACCGCTACTATATAGATAAAAATCGTATTTTTACTTCACTAAAAATCATATTTTTATTTCTACTTCATATATATTTACAACGCTTCTTTCTATATAAAATTTATATTTTTATATTTCTACTTCTTCTATAAAGATCGAATTTTTATATCATTGCTATAAAAATCACATTTTTATTTCAACATATATATAATAAAAATCAGATTTTTATTTTGCTACGTATATAAAGATAATAATTTTATATTCTCTATTATATAAAAATCATATTTTTAATACTTCTACTTTATAAAAATCGAATTTTTACTATTCTTCCATATATGTAAAAATCGGGTTTTTATTTCGCTTTCATGATAATAAAAATCAAAATTTTACTTCGCATCTTCATAATTAAAAATTGAATCTTTACTATATATAAAAATCCTAATCTTTGCATTATAAAAATTCATAACTTTGCATTATAAAAATTCTATCTTTGTTTTAAATAATATAAAAATCCTAACTTTCCTTATACTATGTCATATATAATTTACCATTTACATTTCTTACACTAAGCTACTACACATAGAAAAAATCTGATTTTAAAACCATGTTATTTCATTTATAAATCATATTTTTAGTTGCCTAAATAAATAAACAAAGAATTTAAAACTCACCGGCAGCAAAAAAAAGGTCCACGGTCAGAAACGGAGGTGGAGTGGGGCGGCAACAGGAGGAGGCGGGCGGCGTTGGGTTGTGGGGCTCGGGGTTTAGCAGTTCACGAGGGAAAAGGGGGGTTTGGAGAGAAGGAGACACGCTAGATAGAAGCGAGAGGGTGGAGGCGGGGACTTGGGGTTGCCGCGGTGAACTGGGCGGTGGCGCGATAGCCTCGAGGGTGGGTGCGAGCTTTGGGTTTGAACGGTGAACGATTGGGGAGAGGAGGAAAAGGAGGGGGCTGCGATGGGGGGTGGGGCCAGCCTAGACGGCAGCGCGGCGGTGGCGCATGCACCCGGGGCGGCAGTGAAGGCCCGTCCATCGCCCCCCTTCTTCTTTTATTTTTTTTAGAATCGATTGACTGAGTGGAAGAAAAGTAAAGGGAGGGGCTATAATGAAAATATATATAAATTATTTAATTATTATTTTATCTCCAAAAAGCAACTTTTTATTTCGACCTCGAAATCAAGCCCACCGACTGTCGTCTATAGCTAATTACCCCCATTCCGAACACAATGGGATATGTATCGTAAGCTGATTCAACCGTTTCGATCAGTTTTCGTCAAAATCAACATATAACTCTATATATTGAATTTGAACGTACATTTCAATTTACCGGGGCCACATACTAACTCGAAAAATTCCAAAAAAAATTATTTCTGGTTCGTATTGACGATACAGTCCTAACAAAACTAATTTCGTCAAATTCTGAGATCGTTTGAAAAATGGCCATTTTCCAGTCGATTAAAAACAACTGAAACTGGTCAAACGCGTTTTCCATTGGCATGCTCACACATTGATTCGAAAAATTACGAATTTTGAAATCTAGAAATAACTTGACATTACGGATCCAACAAAAGTGGTTATGTCGAAATCCGAGGTCGTTTGCAAAATTTCCATTTTCAAGGGCCTAAATTCCACAGCGACTATTCTGAATTTTCAACTGGACATAACTTTTGATTCCCGCTATGAAATTTCAATTTTTCGGATTCGTTGGAAAGATATTCTCAATTAGATTCTAATATTTTTGGTTTCGCTAAAATCCGGTTTACTTTGAATCCTGTACATTCATTTGAACTTTGAAATCGAATTATCGAACTACCACGCCATTTTCAATTCCTTTTATAATTATAAAATAAATATTTATATTCTAACATCGATCTATATAAATAATTTCTTTCGAATTCTGTTCAAAATAAAATTTTCTTCATTATTATTTAAAATAATTCATTTTAAATATTGAGAATTCATTAAAATTGCCAGAATAAAATTTTTAAGTTGGCTCGGATTTCCGGGTTGTTACAATCTCCCCCACTTAAAACTTTTCATCCCCGAAAACGAACGAAGCCGAAAGTTGTTTTACAAATCAACTCAACTTTCATTATTTTCTCTACGGCTTAAGTTCTTCAACTTTTCAGTTTCTAAGAACTTTTCAAATTTTTCAAAAATTTGGCTAACACCATAAATTTTCGAAAAATTTCGCCATAACCTCCCCTACACCGGGGACTTCGGGATATTTCATATAGCCTCCTATGGCCTTCTTCAATCCAAAAGAAAAAGCCGAGCGGCTCATAAAATCATCCAAAACCCAAGAAATACAATAAACATGTACCTATTTGTCGGGAAAACAATTTTATTCTTCTGCTTTAGCCTCCTTGCAATCACCTGTTCACACACACACACACACACACACACACACATATATATATATATATACATGCATGCATTTGCAAATAATTTTCAATACAGTTCAATATTTGGTTCCATTTGGCCTAAATTCACCGTTCATTCACATAATGGTTTAAAGGAATAATCATACAACACAAACATCAATCAATCAGTTGGTTAGCTTTTCGAATTCATAATTTTGATATATAGTCAAAAATTACATTTTTGATGCCAATTCACAATAATGTATCCTAGCTATATTTTGGTTCTCACACCAGTCAGTTGGAAATATATAGAAATCCCACCTTCGTTACTCGAACATAAATTCTGATGATGTAGCTACAATCATCAGAATCATCTCCGGGCGACTAGAGCATGATTCTATATCTATCCAGTATATTAAAAGTTCGAATATATGTTTGCAAGGCGTATATGCGAAATCTTTATATATTGGATTGTCCAAATTCAATACAAATAAAATATTCAAATACGTATAAATGGTTTAAATTTCAAAACAAAATTTGTTTTCATTTTAAAAATATACTCTTCACACTAGTTCTAGGATACTACTAATCCCATCTCTAACGAGTCATTCTCATTGGATATTACTAATCCACATTGGATATTACTAATCCAATTTCTAATGAATTCTTTCGTATGATTTTAATGTGTCTTGTTCTCGAGCTCTGTAAACCAGAGCTCTGATACCAACTGTAGCCACCCGAACTTCCCCGGTCTCCGAAGAGAAGAGAAAGGACGAATTACCGTGAGGACAAGACGAATCAGAACATAACAGAAGAACATTCCATTGTTTGTTACAACAATTCCATCAGATACAAGAATATACATAAGACGAATAAACAAAATATATTCGATAAATATCAGAGATTACAATAAATTACATAGTAGCGGAAAAACAATACAAAACACAACTGAAAGTAGTACACGGATACAGAGCTTTCCGAGCATCGTTCCAGCTGTAAATCAAGATCCTGTGAATATAAATATGCAAAACTGAAACTACTAGCTGCCCGTGCGGAAATAAGGGCACCTAGAGTTTAGGTTAAAACAATAAACTCCAGGTCAGTCATGTGACTGGTGTGAGAACTAAAATAGTTATTTAACTTTACTTTAAAAGAGAGTAATTCAAGGTACCATGCCATATAACATGGAACAGGTTTCCTCCCAAGAATACCACTGCATATCAATAAACAGCGCAATGCTTTTTCGAAAAATGAAGCTATTATAAGACCCAGGTCCCATCACACAATGCAACGCAAGCCGGAGGATAGGGTTTTACCTTATAATAGCAAAATAATGCTTGATACGTATAAAATGAAATCATTTGATATTATTACTAGTGTATAGGTGTTTCAAAACAATTTCAATCATAAATATCAATCATAGACGGCATAAGCGCCCCATCCCACTATGTCGCCATACTAGGTTCTACAAATAAAACAGAAATATCTCGTATTGGAAATTGGATTTCTGTCTTGAGTCGAGGCAAGGGGTAAGCTCCTCTCCGCTTCGAGACACTCTAGCAAATGCCTCAGGACTACACACTCTGGGTAACCCCTAGATGCTTCAGGGCCGGTCCTCTCTTACGTTTGAGGATTAATTATTTCTGAACACACATTTCCCGGTCCTAACAGACCTAAAATCGAGGCGCCTCGCAATCCAACGACCACATAGGTAATAATAAAATAAATGTCAGCCAGTTTAAGCACTGACACTACCTCTAGCTAGAAAGAAACGTCGTGCTCTCCCTGCAGTCCTTATCCCGTTTTTAACTCATACCGAGGTGTGAGGCTCGCGAATTCACGTTATGCACAAAGCTATGCCACGTAGGCCGTGCTTTGATCATCAACCACAAGACTCTGCTTCTCAACAAAAGCCTTGATCACTGCATCTCAGCGCGCCACACAGGCAATTCATGCCTTGCGACTGATATCTATCGATATATAACCTCTGAGCTCATACGTCTCAGAGAAGGGCGTTAAGCAAGAGAATAAATTCTCCGCCGCCAAACAGATATATATTTAATAGAAATCAATCAACACAGAATAAAATCTAATGTCGGACACACAATCCATTTACACATCCGTTCTGGGTCTGAACGAAACCGGAAGCACTTTCCTCGCATATCCATCGATCTCCAAGTACGTCTAGACGACCACCAACTATTTCCCTCCTCTTGGGTGCACAGGCCAATCAGGATCATCAGTAATTATCCAAATGATGTGAAGACTTCCGGTCTTCGACCACCGTTGTGACGATCCCAAAACCCCGTGACACGGTGTTAAGGATAATCATTGGAATATAACACATTAATCATCATTAGCAGATCACAGATAATAGCATAAACAGAATATAGAATAATTTACACACATATGACAGCGGAATCATATAGATATCATCACATCAGAGAAGCACAGTACAGGATACAACTTAGTGCATAATGATACATAGTCAGTCACCATCGCCTGAGGCGGAATCATACATAAAGAGTACACAAAATAAATATCAGTCTACATCGCCAATGGCAGAATCATAATATAGATACAATAATGGCGGAGAAAATCCAAGTCAGCACGGTGTAGTCAAGCCTCGCCATGAGCCAAAAGGTGCGTCAGAAACCTGTAACTAGGCTGCCCGTGTGAAAATGAAGGCACCCGAGTTTGCAAGGTGAAACAAACTACGAGTCAGTCATGGGACTGGTATGAGAAATCTACTTAACTTACTAACAACAATAATAAGGCAAATCAAAGGACTACGCCACTTTCGCGGAACGGGTTTACTCCAATGAGTGCTAGTGCATGAAATAAAGTAAACGATTAAATCATCGCAATGCTTTTTATAAAATGAAGCCATTATAAGACTCAGGTCCCATCACACTATGCAACGCAAGCTGGAGGATAGAGTTTTACCTTATAATGGCCAAAAATGCTTCATACGTATAAAATAAAAGTGTTCGATATTATTACTTGTGCATATATGTTTCAAAAGCAAATTCAATCATAAATATCAATCCTAGACGGCATGGGTACCATATATCATGTCGCCATACTAGTAATACAATCACATTCGCATATTTCGTATTGGAAATTGGATTCCTTCATGTGTCGAGTCAAGGGGCATGCTCCTCTCCGATTCGAGACACTCTAGCAAATGTCCCAGGACCCCACTATGATCCTTGGATCTTCAGGGCCGGTCCTCTCTTACTTTTGAGGATTGGTTATTCCTGAACACACGTTTCTCGGTCCTTACAGACCTATATCGAGGCGCCTCGCATTCCAACAACCACACATGTGAAAAGTATATATAATGTCAGGGTTGGTAGGTCACTGACACCACCTTAGCTAGAAAGAAACATCGTGCTCTCCCTGCAGTCACTCTCCCGATTTTGACTCATACCGAGGTGTGAGGCTCGCGAATTCACATTATACACAAAGCAACGTCACAAGACCATGCTTTGATCATCAACCACAAGACTTTGCTTTGCAACAGAAGCCTTGATCATATGCCACTCAGGCGTTCCACACAGGAAATCCACTCCATGCGACTGATTTCTGTCAATACATAACCTCTAAGCTCGTACGTCTCAGAGAGGGGCGTTAAGCAAGAGAATAAATTCTCCGCCGCCAAACAGATATATATTTAATAGAGATCAGCACAGAACAAAATCCAATGTCAGACACACAGTCCATTTACAAGTCCGTTCTGGGTCTGAACGAAACCGGAGGCACCAATTCCTCGCATATCAGTACAATCAACAGTATGTTTGGATGGCTACTACTTCAGTTCCTTCATGGTAGCTACTCCAATCACGAGCATCAGTAGCGCCTATCGATCCAGTGTGAAGATCGTTGGTCTTCAACCGTCTTCCACTCTTCGACTTCTCAACGTCGATCGATTATTTGAAATGAGATAGACTCGGCCTTTTCAAATAACCCACGTATATTTAGATTTTCAAATCAATTATTCACATGGTTTGACTATTCAACATTCACATTTCAGTTCTTTAGTTATAATTTTCATGTTAAATACATTCAACCATCACATATCAAGAAAACACAACAAAATTGGTTTATTTCCACTCTATATCGTCTATAGTATTTTATAACGATATATCGCCATTTTTATTTAATTTAAAACGACCCTATTTAATTAAACGACGTTTCAGGTCGTGTCGATGCACTGGCGCTGCTTTTCACTAATTTTGTTTTACACATATCTGGAAATCTAACCGTTGGATCTTCACAAATTTTATATCATTAGAAAGATCATTTCAAACGAATCCAACGGTTTCAGTTTTGGGAAAATCCGACGGTCGGATCTTCCACACTAGCCATTTAAAGTTACGATTTCAATTTATGAACTGCAGCGTCGTTATTCGATTTAATTTAATTATATATATATATATATATATATATATATATATATAATCGTTTCTGGTGCTGTTTTTCTTCAGATTTGAATTAAACATTCCAGACAATCCAACCGTCGGATCTTCACAAAGTTGGTGCCGTTGGAAAGATATTTCCAAGGCGAACCCAACTGTTGCGGTTTCGGGAAAATCCAATGGTCGGATTTCCCGCACTAGTCGTTTGAATTCACGGTTTCAAAACACGAACTGCACAGCCATGTTTCGTTTTAATTTTATTTATATTTATATTTAAATATTTATATAAATATAGTTCGTTCAAAAATTCCTATATCGTTTTCACTTCAATTATTTCGCTAATGCCTTTAAATTTTGCAAAATTTCGCCATAACCTCCTTTGTACGGGAGGGGCTGGGAAAATTCCCAAATAGCCACACGGGCGTCTCATGTCAAAAAGAAAAAGAAAAAGCCAAGCGGCTAGCCAACAGGCTGTAATGGCTGGATTTTTCGAGCACCTGATATTTTATTTTAATAAGAAATTTTAAATGTATCTAGAGAACTCGAACAATTAATATGTATAATCACTTATATGTATGTATATACATATATGATTTACACTGTAACTTAATTATTACAAGATATATTAAGTATGAATGTTTTAACAACTTAAGAAAATATTGGCGACACATTTTATAACATTAGAAAGTGTAGGGAAGCTAGCAACATGAAATAAGTGTGGAAATTCCTATTTTACAACTAACATGTATAAGTTGTCATATACTAAGCAAACAAGTAATGAGATTAACACCTATATATTTATATATTTATATATATAAGTATAGCATGAAAAGTATAGGCATATATATATATTTCTACATACATATGCTACGGCCTAAGTATATATATAAGTATATATATACACCAAGTTCATTTGCAAGAAGTATAGTCCAACCTTTAAACAAAATCAAGTCCAAAACCCCATCATTTAGAAATAGATTTGAATTTAATCATCACCTAATCCCTACACTATTACTTGCGGCTGAACTAAAAATGAAGACAAACAAAATATCAAAGAGGAAAACTATTTTCTCTTAAGTTTTGTGATGGTAGGTATGGAGAGCATTTAATGCAAGCAAGGGGAGCATTTAATGAAAGCATATAGTCTTGTACTTAGGAGAGACCAAGGAGACGTTGGTAGAAATATCTCTTGTGGAAAGTACTTTAAAAAAACATGCTGTATAATGTTTAGACCATTCAAATGAGAGAGAAAGGGGTAGGTAGAAGACATGGGTTTTTACTATTAAAAGCATAAGGGAAAAACTATTGTTTAAAGAGAAGAGTTGGCCTGTAAATACACCATCATATCCATGCAAATCGTCTTTCACAAACACAAGAACACTTTGCTGAAAACAAAAAACCATCCACAGCAAGAAATTTGTGAAAGCTTTTCAAGTGAATAAACCTCACTAAGTTCAAGTTTGATTTCATGTTTTACTGTAAACAGTTTGTGCTTTCATGTTCATATATGTCAATGCAAGTTCTATCATGTTGTTATCAACCTTGTAGATGCTAGAACACCAAGTATATATCACCAGTAAACCATGTATGCAAGTGTTTATAAAATAGTAAGGAGTTCATCACCTTAATCTTGATCAAGGAAAATACTGTTGTTTTGTTTCCTGTCAAAACACAACTCTATTATTTGAAACTAAACCTTGATGATCTAAAAACACAAACCATACAAGTGTATTGATGAGTTACCTTGTATACGAGAATATATATATACGTTATAGCAAGAATAAAGGATCAACTATATATGTTTTGAAACCAAGAATGCAAGGAAACAGATGATTCTCTGTAGCAACATTTCAACCCGAAAATTCAAACATCGTAGAATTGAATTACAGGGATATGAATGTAATCAACAAACAAAATGATGATTTTTAAAAGTGGTTTCACGATTTTAAACGTTGGGATGAGGGAGAAAGCTTGAGATGGCCGAAAAAGACATGTTGACCAAATTCCGGCGAACGACGAAGGTGGTGACCAAATCGTGGAGCGTGGAGGAGCTGCACACATCGGGGAACTCGAGAAAAATACCCAATGATTTTTCCATCGAGTGATTTGAGCTGATGAACTCGATTTAGGTTTTGAAAGCAAAAATGGGTTCATCGGTTTGGCGACGACGTGGGGGGACCCACGGTGGTGCGAGTTGGCCAGAATTGGGCGTGGAGCGGCGTCGAGACTTGGCGGAGCTGGTGGCGGCGGTGCGAAGTGTTCAGGCGGTCGGAGGTAGTGGTGCGAGCTCGATGTAGGTGGTGTACTTTTTGAACTGTGTACTGGAAGTTGCGGTGAGGGGGTGAAATCGAGATGGAGGTGACGATGGGTGGTGGCAAGGCGTCAGAGATGATCGGTGGATTAAGTGGAGTTTGTGGGTGGAGGTTCGACGTTGATCTGGTGGCGGGGAAGGTGGTGCACGTGCACAACTGTGCACGTTTGCACAGGAAGTCGATGGCAAAATGGAGAAGAAAAGGGGAAGGCTTAGCACGGTGATTTTCGAGTGATCCATCGGTGGATCACCATGTTTTTGACGGGGATCGAAGGCTTGGCACGAAGGTCTGGCAACATGGGTTTGGCAACGTTTTCGAAGTGATCAACACCAGGGCACGAGAGTTTGGCAACACCGGAGTTAGCAAGGCAAGTCCAAACAAGAATCGTTTTCAAAAGACAATAATCAAATTAAATCAATTTTAATTTAATTAAATAATTAAAAGTAATTAATCAGTAATTAATTATTTAAATAAAAATAGAGTTTTTATTTAATATGGCATAAACAAGTGAAACAGTAAAGATGACAGTGAGGTCAGAGAATCGAAGTTGTTCGAAGAAGTTCGTCGAGTTAGAACATGAGTTCTAAAAGATAATTTAACTTAAATAAATTATAAAACAATTTATTTAAGTTTAAATAAAAGAAATAAATATTTGACAAATCAAATCAGAGTATAGAACATCGTCTGACATTCAATGATAAGCAAGATTTAACACCGTGTGCGTAGCACGGGCTTTTTCTATACACTTCCAAATAGTGATAAAAACTGTATAACATCTTGTGTGCGTCACACACACTTTAACTACACAATTGTAAATGATATTTAAGATATCCAGATATGAACCTGAGAATTTTATACTGTATATATAATTATAAATACAGGATGTGCAAACTGAATTAAAGACAGTTAAGCTGAAAATAAATTATCGACTATAAAAGATATTTCGTACATCGTTTCGAAGAGTCCGGAATTTACATTTCACTTCGACTCGGATTTATACGACGTATACCGAAATCGATAAAGATGAAGAATGCAAGGACTATTTCAAAATAGTATCTACGGTCTGTTCAATCCCAGAACAGATCCGAACAGTCGGATGTCTGACAACGTATATCGATCAGATTTTACACATCGACTTTACGTAAGTGTATTTTGTTGGTGGCAAAGAAATTCGTTTCTTTAGCCTTATACCCAGAATATGTTTGTGGAAACAAATGAGTGATCTGTCAGATAGGACGGTGTGATATTCAAAGACGTTGAAGAATAATCCGTCAACGGTAACGTGACTTCAAACCTCACAACCCGAGAAAGACAATAGTTGGGCTAGGCAGCATGGCTAGTTGGGTCATACCCAAGCAGGGTATATTATCACCATCTTGAGTAATTCCTTTTGTTTCTTAATCTATATTCACTACTGTAACTTCGGTAATCGGAAGGGTCATTCCCAACCGTGGAGGTGGTAATATATTCGTTACAATCAAGCTAAATGAATGGACGGTCAAGTGTGACCGGGTTGCAGGACGTTCTTGTTGAACCCCAGTGTATCTTCTCTAGAGTACACTGATCGGTGGGTGCTCCCATACCCTGTCAGTTAGAAACCAAATTTCCAATAAGCGCTCGACGGTTTTAGATTTTATTCTATGTACGTGAACGTGAGATGCAAGCGATTCACTAGATGATTATTTATTTGATAAATACTATCATAAATATCAAACGTTTTGATATTAAAATACAAGGGTCGTTTTCCATATAGTAGTTATGGATTGGGCTTAAGATTTCTAAAGTAATTGAATCTGTTAATAACGGAACACCATATCCCTTATTTTTTCCCCGTGTACATCTTTTTAACTATGTTTACTCACACCACTCCCCTGACTGACCCGGAGTTTATTTTCTGTGTTTTCCCTAAACTCTTGGGTACTCATAATGATTATTATGAGTAGGCAAGTAATTCAGGTTGGCAAATGGAATCCTCGCGAAGTTCAAGTTGCAGGACAAGTCTAGTAGTTTTAACTACACCTATGTATCCAGTTAGATTTGTATTTCCATATCATGATGTATTATTATGTGAATGTACTATGATGTTGTAAGTTGTTGATGTATTATGATGTATCAGACCCTATGATGTAATGTATTTGTATTTTTAAATTCCGCTGTGAGATTTCTGATAACTTCTTATTCTTCTATTCTATTAGTTCTATCTTTTCTATCTCATCTTCTAATTTCTTTCAATAATGACACGGTTTTCGGAGGGTCGAAAATCGCGCCGTTACAGTTGGTATCAGAGCCTATGTTCTTCGGAAACATTTAGGCTTTAAAATAGTGAGAGAGCGTATTTTACTAAAAACTATATTTTAGTATAGGTAGATTGTAGTTACTTAGGTAATCCCTTGACATATTTTTCCGATGAGTCATAAAATTTCAATCCGTGTACTCAGGGAGTTGAAAATGAGTTCTCGTGGAGGAAGAGGCCGAGGAGCAAGCGGAGCAACTACGACAAACGGACACACTGTTAACCAGACCCAAGTGGATACTACTGAAGTAATCTGAGCACCAACTCAGCCTAACTTTGCTATGGTCTGTAAGAATTACACAACTCTGGGAGGAAAGATTTTCAGAGGTACTGAATCACTGGTCGAAGTCCAAGCATGGATTAGATCATGTGAGAAGATTTTTAAAGGACTGAGGTTGGATGACGAGCATAAGCGTCTCTTAGCTTCATGGAATTTGGAAGGAGCCGTAGCAATATGGTGGGATGCCCAGACTGCTAACACTCTTGAGGAAAACTTTACTTGGCCCATGTTCAAAGAAGCTTTTGAAGGTCAGTATCTACCTGCTACTGGAAGGACAAGGATGTACCGGGACTTCATTGACTTAAAGCAGGAAAGCAAGACAGTCGCTGAGTACGAAAACCAGTTCAACGCACTTTCAATCTTTGGGCCGGAACTGATAAATACTCCTTTGAAAAAGAACGAGATGTTTGTTGCTGGTCTTAGAGATAACCTGCAAGGAAGGATGATGTGACATTTGAAGGATCCATTTGTGGAACTAGTAGACCTAGCACTTAGATATGAAGCACTAGATGCAAAGAAACCAGGAGCGAGGATCCAGACTGGGGAGACAAGTGGGGGAAATGCCATGAAAAGAAAGATCAACCCAGATTGGAAAGATAATCAGGGCCAAGCTAAGACGGGACAACAGACACTTGAAGGTAGATCTAAAAATGTCCTATGCCATAACTGCAAACAAAAGGGACACATTGCACGATTCTGCAAACAAAAGGGGAACCAGAAACCCCAGCAATACCCACAACAGCCACAGAAACCCCAGCAATACCCGCGACAGCAACAAAAACCTCAGCAACAGAATCAGCAACAGAATCAGAACCAGAACCAGAATCAGAGGAACGAGATGGTAGTGAAGAATCTCTGTTTCAATTGTCATCAACCAGGACACATGGTGAAAGACTGTCCATTGATGAAGAGGGCACCACAGCCTAGGGTTTTTACAATCAAAGATGAACCGTCTACTTCTCAGAATGTGAAAGGGAAGGGAGTGCTAGAAGGTACTTTACAGTTTAATGGAATTTACCTACGTGTTTTATTTGATACCGGCGCTTCACACAGTTTTATTTCAGCCGAAACCATAGATCAGTTTGACCTTAAACCAATTATATCACCGAACCCCATTTGCGTATCAAACCCCATAGGGGGAAAAACTGAGCTTAAAATGTGTTGTGAGGATATAACTCTCTTATATCTCTCACACTCTTTTCGATTTGACTTCTATGTTCTAGACTTCAAAAGTTTCGATTTTATACTTGGATTAGACTGGTTAAGCAAGTTCCAAGCCAAGATAAAATGTGATAAAGAAATGATAACCCTTATAACTAGCTTAGAGCGAAAAGCTAGAATAACTTGTGGGAAACCGGGAATTCACACCTGTAGTTTTCTATACGCTTTAGAAGCACCTCAAGAAATTCTTGACACTTTGGAAGTAATAAGAGAATTCAAGGACGTATTCGAGGAAGTCGGAAGTTTGCCTCCGCATCGAGAGATCGAATTCCGAATTGATTTAGTCCCAGGAGCTAGACAAATGATTCAACCAAAGAGACGGATGGCTCCCAAGGAAGTTCAGGAATTAGAGAAACAAACTCGGGATTTGCTGAGTAAAGGCTTAATCCGACCAAGTTTTTCTAGTTGGGGCTCTACGGTGGTTTTTGTAGTGAAGTCGGATGGATCCTTACGACTGTGTGTAGACTACCGAGAATTGAATAAAGTAACCATCCGAAATAGATATCCATTACCTAGAATTGATGACCTTTTCGACCAATTGCACGGAGCAACGGTATTCTCCCAAATGGATTTAGCAACAGGATTTCACCAACTGAGAATCTCTGAAGATTGTATTCCTTTAACAGCATTCAGAGGCCCAGATTTCTTTTATGAGTGGTTGGTTATGCCGTTCGGATTAACCAACGCACCAGCTTTCTTCGTAGATCTGATGAACAGAGTCTTTAGGAAAATTATTAATAAATTCGTTCTCGTTTTCATTGACGATATCTTAATCTTTTCAAAAACCGAAGAAGAGCACCGTGGTCATCTTAGAGTAGTGCTAGAAACTCTAAGGAAGCACGTGTTGAAGGCAAAGTTTTCAAAATGTCACTTTTGGAAATCGGAAGTGAGATTTTTGGGGCACATAGTAAACGGAGATGGGATATCAGTAGACCCAGTTAAAGTAAATGCAGTACAACTATGGAAACAACCTCAAACACCAACAGATATTCGTAGTTTCCTAGGACTGGCGGGATACTATCGAAGATTTATCCAAGACTACTCCAAAATATCGTCACATCTGACCAAGTTAACAAAGAAGGGCCAAAAGTTTATGTGGGACCCAAAGTGTGAAAAATCGTTTCAAGAACTAAAGAAGAGATTAACAGAAGCACCAGTATTAGCTTTTCCCGATGGGACGAGCGGATTTGCGGTATACACCGATGCTTGTTTAAGAGGAGTAGGAGCGGTGTTAATGCAGAAGGGACAAGTGATTGCATATGCAAGTAGGCAGTTAAAGATTCACGAGAAAAATTACGCAACTCACGACTTGGAGTTATTGGCAGTCGTTTTCGCATTGAAGATGTGGAGACATTACCTGCTAGGGGGGAAATTCGAACTTTTCACCGATCATAAACCATTAAAGTATCTGTTCACGCAAAGAGATTTAAATCTGAGACAACAGCGGTGGTTGGAATTTCTTGCGTCATATGACTTAGATATCATTTATACACAGGGAAAAGCGAACGTAGTGGCAGATGTCTTGAGTAGAAATGCGATATTATCACTTTTGGAAGTCACACCGACTCTCCAAGAAAGGATAATGAGTAATCAGGAAAGGGATGCCAAACTAGAAAAGATTATGCGAGGAGTCAAAAACGGAAAAGAGACTGACTTCGAGTAGGACAATCAAGGAGTATTGAGAATAAACGACAGATTATGCGTACCTGACGTGGATGGGATAAGACATGAGGTTTTAAAAGAATGCCATGCATCAAAGTTGAGAATCCATCCAGGAATTCATAAAATGAATCACGATATGAGACGAGTATTCTGGTGGTCAGGAATGAATAAAGATATCATTACTTTCGTAAATGAATGTCTATGTTGTCAGCAAGTCAAGGGAGACCATCAAAAGACTGCTGGACTATTACGACCATTAGAGATTCCCAACTGGAAGTGGGAAATGATATCGATGGACTTCATCGATGGTTTGCCAAGAACAAGGAGAGGCTACGAAGGGATTTGGGTAATCGTAGATCGGTTAACTAAGAGTGCGCACTTTATTCCAGTGAAACCAACGCGCACTGCCATAACATTAGCCGAAGTATTCATGAAAGAGATAGTACGACTGCACGGTATTCCAACAAGCATTGTAAGTGACAGAGATACCATTTTCACAAGTAGATTTTGGGAAGCTTTGCAGAGAACGTTGGGAACGAGATTAAATTTCAGTACAGCTTACCATCCTCAAACGGACGGTCAGACGGAAAGAGTTAATCGTATATTGGAGGATCTTCTAAGAGCGTGTATTTTAGATTTTGGAGGGTCATGGGAAGATAATTTACACCTAGTAGAATTTTCATATAATAACAGTTACCAGGCGAGTATACAGATGGCACCATATGAAGCATTATATGGAAGACCTTGTAAAGCGCCAGCATGTTGGGTAGAGTCCGGAAACAAATTGGTACTTGGTCCGGATATGATAATAGAAGCGACAGAAAAAGTGGAATTAGTGAAACTGAGAATGAAAGAAGCCCAGGATCGCCAGAAAAGTTATGCCGATCAAAGATGAAGAGATTTAGTATTCGAAATAGAAGATCTAGTTTTTGTGAAGATCTCACCAATGAAGGGAGTAGTAAGATTTGGAAAATATGGAAAGTTAGCACCAAGATATGTTGGACCTTTCCGCGTCTTAGAAAGAATTGGTTTTCAAGCATATAAAGTTGAATTACCAGAATATATGGCTGGAATTCACAACGTATTTCACGTATCACACTTGAGAAAATGTATGCACAATCCATCATTAATTCTGGAACCCTCTGTTCAGCAAGAGATAGAGATTGAGCCAGACTTGACAGTGATTAGACATCCATTCAGTATTATTGACCGAGAGGGAAAGCAACTTCGGAACAAAGTGGTGAGGCTACTAAAGATCCAGTGGAGCGAAAACCCGAAAGACTGTACGTGGGAGACCGAGAAGCAGATAAAGAAATTATACCCAGATTTTCCTACGAGTTAGGTATGATTTACTTTGGTATAGTTAAATGTAATGAAATTTTGATTTCTACATTTCTGGGAGCATATGCATGTGTGTTTTATGGATTCAGTTTATTAGGACTTATGAACTCTCTTGTATGTTTACATCACGAATGAGTTCTATATTCTTGCTTACGTATTAGATGGCTCCAGTGTGGATAACCACAGCAAGAAAGAGGGTGACACCACTCCAGTTTCTTAGGCTGCGAGCAAAGAGACAAAGAGTAGGAGATTCCGACAACAACCGAGAGAGATCACGCATCAATGACGAAGGTACACACATATCATCAGAAGGATCGGTGCTTGGCAGGAACGAACCAATAGAACAAGATGGAGGACACCAAGACTTTACTTATGAGGATGAAGTGATAGGAGATGAAGGAAGTGTTGACGGTTATGGTGAAGGAGATGAGGATGGCGAAGAAGAGGAAGAATATGAAGAAGAATATGAAGAAGAATATGAGGAAGAATATGAGGAAGAAGAAGACCAAGTTGTTCCGGGAACCCCAGTCATTGTCCCAGGGACCCCCGTCATTGCTACGGGAAACCAGCAAGAAGAGCAAGTAGCCCAAAGGACATCGATATGGAATAGATTGGAACAAGTTCTCGTCGAGTTTCGCATGGCAGGAGGAGGAGTACAGGTATTCGGTGAGTATGGATATCCCGTGGTGAGGCTATATTTAATACCACCAGTGGGCCTGATTTATATAGAGGATGACGAGGAGGAGACTGATGCAGAGGACGTAGTTGAGGTCCTTAATATATCTGATGACGAGGAGGTCGTAGAGATAATAGATATCTCTGACGACGAGTAGTAGGACAGGGACTCGAGGAGGATAGTTACGTATGTATATTTTGGGGCAGTTTAGAACTTGAGTAGTCAAGTCTAGTATTATTGTATGTATCGAGACTAGTGATAGTATAAAACTAGTCGTATGTGTATGTGTACTAAAGCAACCAGTTTATGAAGTATTTTCTTTTGGAAACTTTCTATCTTTCTTATGTAATTTCGAGGCGAAATTCTTTTAAGTGGGGTAGTCTGTAATGGCTGGATTTTTCGAGCACCTGATATTTTATTTTAATAAGAAAATTTAAATGTATCTAGAGAACTCAAACAATTAATATGTATAATCACTTATATGTATGTATATACATATATGATTTACACTATAACTTAATTATTACAAGATATATTAAGTATGAATGTTTTAACAACTTAAGAAAATATTGGCGACACATTTTATAACATTAGAAAGTGTAGGGAAGCTAGCAACATGAAATAAGTGTGGAAATTCCTATTTTACAACTAACATGTATAAGTTGTCATATACTAAGCAAACAAGTAATGAGATTAACACCTATATATTTATATATATAAGTATAGCATGAAAAGTATAGGCATATATATATATTTCTACATACATATGCTACGGCCTAAGTATATATATAAGTATATATATACACCAAGTTCATTTGCAAGAAGTATAGTCCAACCTTTAAACAAAATCAAGTCCAAAACCACATCATTTAGAAATAGATTTGAATTTAATCATCACCTAATCCCTACACTATTACTTGCGGCTGAACTAAAAATGAAGACAAACAAAATATCAAAGAGGAAAACTATTTTCTCTTAAGTTTTGTGATGGTAAGTATGGAGAGCATTTAATGCAAGCAAGGGGAGCATTTAATGAAAGCATATAGTCTTGTACTTAGGAGAGACCAAGGAGACGTTGGTAGAAATATCTCTTGTGGAAAGTACTTTAAAAAAACATGCTGTATAATGTTTAGACCATTCAAATGAGAGAGAAAGGGGTAGGTAGAAGACATGGGTTTTTACTATTAAAAGCATAAGGGAAAAACTATTGTTTAAAGAGAAGAGTTGGCCTGTAAATACACCATCATATCCATGCAAATCGTCTTTCACAAACACAAGAACACTTTGCTGAAAACAAAAAACCATCCACAGCAAGAAATTTGTGAAAGCTTTTCAAGTGAATAAACCTCACTAAGTTCAAGTTTAATTTCATGTTTTACTGTAAACAGTTTGTGCTTTCATGTTCATATATGTCAATGCAAGTTCTATCATGTTGTTATCAACCTTGTAGATGCTAGAACACCAAGTATATATCACCAGTAAACCATGTATGCAATTGTTTATAAAATAGTAAGGAGTTCATCACCTTAATCTTGATCAAGGAAAATACTGTTGTTTTGTTTCCTGTCAAAACACAACTCTATTATTTGAAACTAAACCTTGATGATCTAAAAACACAAACCATACAAGTGTATTGATGAGTTACCATGTATACGAGAATATATATATACGTTATAGCAAGAATAAAGGATCAACTATATATGTTTTGAAACCAAGAATGCAAGGAAACAGATGATTCTCTGTAGCAACATTTCAACCCGAAAATTCAAACATCGTAGAATTGAATTACAGGGATATGAATGTAATCAACAAACAAAATGATGATTTTTAAAAGTGGTTTCACGATTTTAAACGTTGGGATGAGGGAGAAAGCTTGAGATGGCCGAAAAAGACATGTTGACCAAATTCCGGCGAACGACGAAGGTGGTGACCAAATCGTGGAGCGTGGAGGAGCTGCACACATCGGGGAACTCGAGAAAAATACCCAATGATTTTTCCATCGAGTGATTTGAGCTGATGAACTCGATTTAGGTTTTGAAAGCAAAAATGGGTTCATCGGTTTGGCGACGACGTGGGGGGACCCACGGTGGTGCGAGTTGGCCAGAATTGGGCGTGGAGCGGCGTCGAGACTTGGCGGAGCTGGTGGCGGCGGTGCGAAGTGTTCAGGCGGTCGGAGGTAGTGGTGCGAGCTCGATGTAGGTGGTGTACTTTTTGAACTGTGTACTGGAAGTTGCGGTGAGGGGGTGAAATCGAGATGGAGGTGACGATGGGTGGTGGCAAGGCGTCAGAGATGATCGGTGGATTAAGTGGAGTTTGTGGGTGGAGGTTCGACGTTGATCTGGTGGCGGGGAAGGTGGTGCACGTGCACAACTGTGCACGTTTGCACAGGAAGTCGATGGCAAAATGGAGAAGAAAAGGGGAAGGCTTAGCACGGTGATTTTCGAGTGATCCATCGGTGGATCACCATGTTTTTGAGGGGGATCGAAGGCTTGGCACGAAGGTCTGGCAACATGGGTTTGGCAACGTTTTCGAAGTGATCAACACCAGGGCACGAGAGTTTGGCAACACCGGAGTTAGCAAGGCAAGTCCAAACAAGAATCGTTTTCAAAAGACAATAATTAAATTAAATCAATTTTAATTTAATTAAATAATTAAAAGTAATTAATCAGTAATTAATTATTTAAATAAAAATAGAGTTTTTATTTAATATGGCATAAACAAGTGAAACAGTAAAGATGACAGTGAGGTCAGGGAATCGAAGTTGTTTGAAGAAGTTCGTTGAGTTAGAACATGAGTTCTAAAAGATAATTTAACTTAAATAAATTATAAAACAATTTATTTAAGTTTAAATAAAAGAAATAAATATTTGACAAATCAAATCAGAGTATAGAACATCGTCTGACAGTCAATGATAAGCAAGATTTAACACCGTGTGCGTAGCACGGGCTTTTTCTATACACTTCCAAATGGTGATAAAAACTGTATAACATCTTGGGTGCGTCACACACACTTTAACAACACAATTGTAAATGATATTTAAGATATCCAGATATGAACCTGAGAATTTTATACTGTATATATAATTATAAATACAGGATGTGCAAACTGAATTAAAGACAGTTAAGCTGAAAATAAATTATCGACTATAAAAGATTTTTGGTACATCGTTTCGAAGAGTCCGGAATTTACATTTCACTTCGACTCGGATTTATACGACGTATACCGAAATCGATAAAGATGAAGAATGCAAGGACTATTTCAAAATAGTATCTACGGTCTGTTCAATCCCAGAACAGATCCGAACAGTCGGATGTCTGACAACGTATATCGATCAGATTTTACACATCGACTTTACGTAAGTGTATTTTGTTGGTGGCAAAGAAATTCGTTTCTTTAGCCTTATACCCAGAATATGTTTGTGGAAACAAATGAGTGATCTTTCAGATAGGACGGTGTGATATTCAAAGACGTTGAAGAATAATCCGTCAACGGTAATGTGACTTCAAATCTCACAACCCGAGAAAGACAATAGTTGGGCTAGGCAGCATGGCTAGTTGGGTCATACCCAAGCAGGGTATATTATCACCATCTAGAGTAATTCCTTTTGTTTCTTAATCTATATTCACTACTGTAACTTCGGTAATCGGAAGGGTCATTCCCAACCGTGGAGGTGGTAATATATTCGTTACAATCAAGCTAAATGAATGGACGGTCATGTGTGGCCGGGTTGCAGGACGTTCTTGTTGAACCCCAGTGTATCTTCTCTAGAGTACACTGATCGGTGGGTGCTCCCATACCCTGTCAGTTAGAAACCAAATTTCCAATAAGCGCTCGACGGTTTTAGATTTTATTCTATGTACGTGAACGTGAGATGCAAGCGATTCACTAGATGATTATTTATTTGATAAATACTATCATAAATATCAAACGTTTTGATATTAAAATACAAGGGTCGTTTTCCATATAGTAGTTATGGATTGGGCTTAAGATTTCTAAAGTAATTGAATCTGTTAATAATGGAACACCATATCCCTTATTTTTTCCCGTGTACATCTTTTTAACTATGTTTACTCACACCAGTCCCCTGACTGACCCGGAGTTTATTTTCTGTGTTTTCCCTAAACTCTTGGGTACTCATAATGATTATTATGAGTAGGCAAGTAATTCAGGTTGGCAAATGGAACCTCGCGAAGTTCAAGTTGCAGGACAAGTCTAGTAGTTTTAACTACACCTATGTATCCAGTTAGATTTGTATTTCCATATCATGATGTATTATTATGTGAATGTACTATGATGTTGTAAGTTGTTGATGTATTATGATGTATCAGACCCTATGATGTAATGTATTTGTATTTTTAAATTCCGCTGTGAGATTTCTGATAACTTCTTATTCTTCTATTCTATTAGTTCTATCTTTTCTATCTCATCTTCTAATTTCTTTCAATAATGACACGGTTTTCGGAGGGTCGAAAATCGCGTCGTTACATAGGCTCATAAAATCATCACCCAAACAAAACAGTAAATGTGTACCTATTTGTCGGGCACACAATTTTATTCCTCTTCTCTAGCCCCTTTGCTATAACCTGTTCAATAAATATGCATGTACATATATACAATTTTTATCGCTTATCATTTTCCATTCAACTTCATATTTGATTTACTTTGGTTTAAAAAACACCATTCATTCTAATGTTGCATGCATAGGCTAAAATCACATCATTAGCTAATTAATGTATATTTCAACCCATGCACATTTATTTGAACAAGTGACTATTTTTAACACTTCACATTTCAAAGATGATAATTTGGCGAACTAAAATAGATTTCAACACATGACTATTTTATTTAGTTCCTATGCATGTTAAAAATAATATTTCTTCACCAATATTTATTTCGACGTCCGCATATCTCTGGCATATCACATATATGATAAAAATGATATTTTTATCATTTAAAATATTTTTTGACAAATGGATGTTTTCAACACTTCATAGTTTCAATAAAAATGTAATTTTTATTGCTCGATCTTTTTATTCAACACATGAACTTTTCCACTACACACACTTCTCAACACATGAGCATTTCCACACATGGATATTTTATTTATGTTGTTCATATAAGAAAGATAGAATTTTTATTTTTGAAACTATTTATATGTAAGATGAATATTTTTCATACTTCATATATATTATAAAAATGTGATTTTTATTGTTTAAACACTTCATTCATTCACAAATGAATTTAATTTTCACACATAACTTTTCAACACATGAACATTTCCACACATGGATATAGTTCCAACATATGACTTTAATTTCAACGCATGAAGATAATTTCAACATATGAAAATTATTCTAACACATAAAGATTATTCAAAATTTCGGTAGCATAACGGCAGGGTAGTTAAAACCGGCACCGTCCCTAGTACGGCTCCTCGCTCTACATTAAAACCTCGCGGTTTTAGACAATGGGGATTCATGCATCTAATTCGCACGCAGGCGGCATGTTTATTTTTATTTCCACAAATATTTCCAATTCATTTCAATCACCAATGAGTATTTTTCAACCACAACCAAACAATATCAACCACAAACAATTATTCAACCATTCGTATTTTTCATCCAATATTTCACACCAATTCACAACAATAAATATCGTCCATGGTTTGTAGACGAGGGGAGTATATATATAATTGCTATATTTCACTTGCATTTCAACACATATATCAATTATTCTATGCATGTATAATTCATACTTCGCTTATATAGCTTACACTACGCATGTACATGAGGTATAAAACACGTGTGTAATTTATATTTCGCTTATATAATTTATACACGACATTTTCCATTCAAATTTATTTATTTTAGATTTATCGCTTTGGTTTTCGGAGTGCTAAAAATCGTAGATGACTTAGAAAAATCCGCGGCTTCTTCTATGTGGTAGAGAGCTTCCTTGCGGTCCCGATGTTTCCTGTTTCATCGAATTTCGTCAACACCAAAAAGATATGATTTTTCAAAGTGCAGACATCAAAAAGGACTCATCTTTCTATTTGGTTCGAAACTAGGTTTGCGGTTTTCGCGAGAACCGAGGCACGAGGGGATGATCGGCGGGTTGGACATGGAAGAGGGAGGAGAGGGCTACAGGCGCGCGGTGGTTGGAGGCGACTCGGTGGGGCCCAGAACTCGCGGTGGCGGCTTGGAAAGTCGGGATTTCGGAGGGAGATATCTCGACATAGTAGCAACGATAGGGGGATCTCCTTATATGGATTTGAAGAGGGGAAGGAGAACTACAAAAAGTTGAACTGGGGGAGGGGCTGATTCAGGCTGTGGCGATCGAAAATCGCCAGGGAAAGGGAGGAAGCGTTCCGTCGTCGATGTCGGGGGAGGGGGGGTCGGGGGTTTTCTGATGTTTTTTTTTTATTTATGAACGGAGAAATATGATTGGTCGATGGTTTTATTAAATTTTTAAATAGTGTTTTCTCCAACGAACTCCTTTTCAAACCCAACGACTGTTGCCCTAGCTAAATACCCCCATCCCGGACACAATGGGATAGGTTTCGTTGGCCAATTCGACTGTTACAGTCTGTTATTTTTCAAATTAAAGTATAAAACAGTTAATTTTTAACTTTGAACGTACATTTCAATTTGCCAGGGCCACAAACTGATTCGAAAAATTCCAGAAAAATAAATCTAGCTATGTTTTGACGCTACGGTCCCAACAAAACTAGTTTCGTCGAATTCTGAGATCGTTAGAAAAATGGCCATTTTCTGGTCGATCCAATTTAACAAAAATTGACCAAACACATTTTCTTTTGCCATGCTTACATACTAGCTTCAAAAATTATGAAATTTGAAACCAAGCAATAGTTTGACATCCCGGAGCCAACAATAGTTGTTTCGTCGAATTCCGAGGTCGTATGCAAAATATCAAATTTCGAGGGCTATATATTCTATATAGCGACCATTCTGAAAATTCATTCGGCCATAACTTTTGATTCCCGTTATGAAACTTCGATTTTTCAGATTCGTTAGAACGGTATTGATGAACAGATTTAGATATTTTTGGTTTCGCTAAAATCCGTTATATTCTCCACCCTGCACAGTCAGTCAAAGTTTGAATTCAAATTTTCAAACTGACTCACTATTTCTAATTCACTATTTTATTGAAATATTCTATTTCAATTGTTCAAATTCCTTTGAAATCACCAATTTAATTTTTTTAAATTGGCTCGTATTTTCCGGATTATTACAACCGTCATCATCTTCGACTTATCGTCGAATCGGTTATTCAGAATGGGTATAAATCCGGCCTTTCCGAACAACCCGCGTATATTATAAACAAATGGTACACAAACACAACATACGCCTCATTCCAATCCATCAGTCACTAACCGTAAATTAGCAAGAGAGTAATTCCCCAAATATTAACCCCGAAGACCGAAACCAACATCAGATCAATACCCAGGAAACCATTCTTCTTAGCTAACCTACAGCTAGTTTCTAAATTTCACATTCTTAGGGAAAGGTTCCCATTAATTTTATCAAAGATAAATTCTTTAAAATTTATTCTTTAATCTTCCTTTGGATGTCATTTCAAACCAAATTATGGTTTTCCAAACTAGTCGAGATTAGCGAACCACACCGAAGTAATTATTTATTTTATTTCCCAATCCCAACCTATTCATCCCATGGAGCAAAACCGTTATTACCCCATAACTAACACCATGGTGTTATCGGTAAATTTAATTACCATTTCACGTTCAAATCTGATTAAAGATTTACTATCGCTTAGAGCAAAACTGGCGATACTCCATCCTCGATCCTTTCAATCTAGTTAAAGATTCATTAAATCTCCTTTTACTGGGTTAAAGAACTAATGTCATTTAAAACACAGTTCACGACAAACCCACATCACATTCCATTCTATTAGTCTCTAACCGTAAACTAGTAAGAGAACAGTTCCCTAAATATTAACCCCGAAGGCCGAAACCAACATCAGATCAATATCCAAGAAACCATTCCACTTAACTGATCCCCAGTTAGTTCCTAATTTTCTTAACTCCATTTGGGTTTAAGAACAGTATTATTAAAGATGCCATTCACGACAAACCAAAATCTCATTTGATATTAAATACAAGGCTCTGAATAGAAAATATATTGGCTTATATGCAATATCAAATTTCGAAATCAACAAATATCGTATTGGAAATAACGATATAAAATATATCATCCAAATTTCCATAACAATATTCGTATAATCCCGAATCCAGTCATTGAAATATTCTGAAGATAACTTCGATTCAAATCCATTCCAATTTATATAATGGAAATTCTGGTTATTTTTTGAAACCATTTCAAATCCAATTTATTTATTTTAAAAATATATAAATTATTATACTAGTTTAAAACTAGTTTATTTTGACAAAAATACATTTTTATCCTTTCAAATATGGGGTTTTTTCATCCCAGTTCTTCCCAAATCATTTATTATGATTTTACACTAATTATTAATATTTTTAATAATTTTATCAAGGCCTGTACGGTCGATTTCCATCAGCGGCCATCGAACTGCACTTACAGCGACCTTTTCCAAATTTGATTTGGACGTATCTCCAAATCCAACCGTTCGATTTCTAATTTCTTATATTCATTGGAAAGCTCTTTTCGATACGAACCCAACGGTTCCAGCTTTAGGAGAATCCGACGGTCGGATCTCCCGTAATATCAATTCGAAGTCAATGGCCGAAACTCGCGAACTACCGCGGCGCGGCGCGTTCCATTTAGGCCATTTAATATACATAATATATATATTATGTATATTTAGTCGATTTCAATTCAAAACGTATTTTATAAATCGTTTTAAATTCGTTTTCAAAACAATTTCAACTTCATATTCAATTTCAAATGAAAATTAAATATTCCATATCATTAATATATAAATGATAATATTTTCAAAACGTTGTAATTTGAAATCACTTCCTTTTCTATATTTATTATAAAGACGAATATAATCGATATAAATATCATTCATGTCAAAATAGTGCAACTCTAATCAACACGGCTTTATATATTTCAATAACTTTGTTATTCTATTCAACTAATGAATATTTGTTCTATTCAACACATGAATCTATATTTCTTTCAACACATGACTAATCTCAACATATGAGTACTGTCAACACATGACTATTTTTGTTATTTAATATATTTTATAAAATTATGGTATCTATCGTTTGATTTCAAATCAGACTCCAACCGTAAAGTAGTAAGAGAATGATTCCCTAAGTATTAACCTCGAAGGCCGAAACCAACATTAGATCAATACCCAGGAAACCACTAATCTTATCTATTTTCCAGTTAGTTTCTAATTTTATATATGATAAAGTTGTAAATTTTATTGTTAAAATATTTTACTCAACACATGAATATTTTCAACACATAATTCTATATTTTATAATATTCTCTATTTTCCCAATTGGAATGAGGCCCAATCAATTACCATATAATGTTAATTATATGGATTCCATACAACACATGTATATAATAGCAACGATATATAATCAACCATCATCCAAAGTGTACCACACAACTGCATAAGCATCAAATATAAATAATTAACGCTTACACAGTCCGTCGACCAATCGATCGACATACAACTAAATAATTGGGACCAGTGTACGTCAAATATCATCCCAACACCCGTGCGGGGTTTAAATCCACAAACACGGAATATTATTTGTGCAGTTGGGCGACGTGTAAAATTTATCGTCCCAATCAATGTCCTTCAAATAGGTGTACATAAACAAACCATCCGGTTTGTAAATGTATATTTATTTATTCACATTCATGTTAAAATTATATTTTTAACGATAATTAATTTATTTCAACACATTTCACATCAACATCACAAACAAACTTCACAACACATCAAACAAGCATACAAGCCGTCCATGGTCTGTGGACGACGGGTGTCGGGTGCTGCGAAACACCGTCTGCATCCTAGTATGTATATTATTAACTAGAAAACAAAATTAAAAGGTGAGAAGTTCTCACCATCTAGCTAAACCAATACACCGCGACTCTTCATATGTAGAAATCTCCGTCGTGCTCGCCTTTTGTCAATTTCATTGTCCATAGCGACTACATATATAAAAATCACATTTTTATATTGTTGCTATATATATAAAAATCACATTTTTATAATCATTCTATATGGATAAAAATCATATTTTTATACTGCTACTATATAGATAAAAATTCTATTTTTATACCACTACTATATAGATAAAAAATCGTATTTTTACTTCACCAAAAATCATATTTTTATTTCTACTTCATATATATTTACAACGCTTCTTTCTATATAAAAATTATATTTTTATATTTCTACTTCTTCTATAATGATCGAATTTTTATATCATCACTATAAAAATCACATTTTTATTTCAACATATATATAATAAAAATCAGATTTTTATTTCGCTACATATATAAAGATAATATTTTTATATTCTCTATTATATAAAAATCATATTTTTAATACATCTACTTTATAAAAATCGAATTTTTACTCTTCTTCCATATATGTAAAAATCGGGTTTTTATTTCGCTTTCATGATAATAAAAATCAAAATTTTACTTTGCATCTTCATAATTAAAAATTGAATCTTTACTATATATAAAAATCCTAATCTTTGCATTATAAAATTTCATAACTTTGCATTATAAAAATTCTATCTTTGTTTTAAATAATATAAAAATCCTAACTTTCCTTATATTATGTCATATATAATTTACCATTTACATTTCTTACACTAAGCTACTACACATAGAAGAAATCTGATTTTAAAACCATCTTATTTCATTTAAATATCATCTTTTTAGTTGCCTAAATAAATAAACAAAGAATTTATAACTCACCGGCAGCAAAAAAAAGGTCCACGGTCAGAAACGGAGGTGGAGTGGGGCGGCAACAGGAGGAGGCGGGTGGCGTTGGGTTGTGGGGCTCGGGGTTTAGCAGTTCACGAGGGAAAAAGGGGGGTTTGGAGAGAAGGAGACGCGTGAGAGAGGAGCGAGAGGGTGGAGGCGGGGACTGGGGGTCGGCGCGGTGAACTAGGCGGTGGCGCGATGGCCTGGGGGGTGGGTGCGAGCTTTGGGTTTGAACGGTGAACGATTGGGGAGAGGAGGAGAAGGAGGGGGCTGCGACGGGGGGTGGGGCCAGCCTAGACGGCAACGCGGCGGTGGCGCGCGCCCTTGGGGCGGCGGTGAAGGCCCGTCGATCGCCCCCCTTCTTCTTTTATTTTTTTTTAAATTTTTTTTAGAATCGATTGACTGAGTGGAAGAAAAGGAAAGGGAGGGGCTATAATGAAAATAAATATAAATTATTTAATTATTAATTTATCTCCAAAAAGCAAATTTTTATTTCGACCTCGAAATCAAGCCCACCGACTATCGTCCATAGCTAATTACCCCCATTCCGAACACAATGGGATATGTATCGTAAGCTGATTTGACCGTTTCGATCAGTTTTCATCAAAATCAACATATAACTCTATATATTGAATTTGAACGTACATTTCAATTTACCGGGGCCACATACTAACTCAAAAAATTCCAGAAAAACAATTTCTGGCTTCGTATTGACGATACAGTCCTAACTAAACTAATTTTGTCAAATTCTGAGATCGTTTGAAAAATGCCCATTTTCCAGTCGATTAAAATCAACTAAAACTGGTCAAGCGCGTTTTCCATTGCCATGCTCACATATTGATTCGAAAAATTACAAATTTTGAAATCTAGCAATAATTTGACATCACGGATCCAAAAAAAGTGGTTTCGTCAAAATCCGAGGTCGTTTGCAAAATTTCCATTTTCAAGGGCCTAAATTCCATAGCGACTATTCTAAATTTTCAACTGGACATAACTTTTGATTCACGCTATGAAATTTCAATTTTTCGGATTCGTTGGAAAGACATTCTCAATTAGATTCTAATATTTTTGGTTTCGCTAAAATCCAGTTTATTTTGAATCCTGTACATTCATTTGAACTTTGAAATCGAATTATCAAACTACCGCGCCATTTTCAATTCCTTTTATAATTATAAAATAAATATTTATATTCTAACATCGATCTATATAAATATATTTGTTCGAATTCTATTCGAAATAAATTTTTCGTCATTATTATTTAAAATAATTCATTTTAAATATTCAAAATTCATTAAAATTGTCAAAATAAAAATTTTAAATTGGCTCGGATTTCCGGGTTTTACATGAAGGGTCCCGGTCTTCAATGCCGCCTCCAATGTCTTCAATTGCTCCACAACGTCGTATTATTACTTGGAATGGTTTTCAGACATAATTCTGATCCTGGTCTTTCCAAATAATAAGCGCAATTAAAAACACAATCACGGAACACACAGGCTTTCTACCAAATCTCCTTCCATTTTGGATTTCGTTAAATTAAACTTCTTTAAATCTATTCTCAAATTATCTTTAACAAAATCCATATTTAACCCTTCTTCTTTAAAACACATCCCTTAAATCCAAGATAATCTAGCCCCAAAGCCTTAATTAATTTTCCGTTTGATAACTCGTTATCAAAAATCCAGTTTCCTTTGAAAACCCTTACCCGACATTTCAACCCTAGTTTCCAATTAAATTGATTTTCCAACATTCCATTCTTTAATCTTAACTAAAAGATTACACTTTCTTTCCAATTCCTCACTTTTAATTTCCTCATATCAAAGATCTGATTAAATCCTCAAATTATGATATCAATTTCCATAACTCAACCTCATTGGGTTTCAAGAATGATATTATTGAAGATATGATTCATGACAAATCCCAAATCAATTGATATTGAACATAAGTTACACAGAAATTGTATCTACTTATATTCGTTATCAATTCTCATAATCAACGAATACTATAAGTAGAATAACGTTATAATAATATCTTCCAAATTCCTCAAATAGTATACATTTACACCACAGAATTTCGTATCAAATATCTAAAGATTATTTCTATCCAACTTATCCCAGTCAACTTAGGAAACTCGTATCTTAATTAAAAGATTTATTCAACTCTTTAACATTTGATCTGGATTGAAATACCATCAACTTATACTTAATATTAATCTCAATATCCAACTCACACTATAAGAAGAATAATGGTGAACTACCTTTTAAATTTCTCAAATAGTAAGAATCATCATCTACCGAATTAATATCAAACATCCGAAGATTTATATCCAACCACATCCAATTATTTAAAATTGAAAACCCATATTAATATCAATTTAAATTCAATATAAAATATTTCCAATACTTTTGAACCTTTGAAAACATTCCACAAATCATTTAAAAATGATTACTTGTAGTTCGGAAAATAGTTTGCGGGTTAAAACTTCTAAATGGATTGTTTTCGAAGAAATCGTTACAATAGTGTTTTCAAAAGCATTACAAAACAGTTATCTTAATTAATTCGATCAAAACATCGATTTTCTTAGTCAAAACTTAAACTTTACAATTCAATACATTTTTTTACATAAATTATAATGATTTTACTATTTTTTTGCATATTTTTAGAAACATTAAAAATGGTTGTTTATGGTTATGGTCGATAACTTCTCTTACAACGATCTTTTCAAAAATGGTTTTAAACATAACTTGAAAATTATAACTCTAATTTAAAATCTGCTTTCACTTATTTGAAAGTTCTTGTTAACGGAAATCAAACGTTTTTCATTTATGGAAATCCGATTTAGATTGCAAAAGTTATAAGCGTTTAAAGTTTGCATCTAAAATACATAAATTGTCGTTATGCGACAAGCTCTATTTTGACCATAATAACCGTTATTCTACGATACTTCAAAATATCTTAGAAAACTATTATATCCTTATATAACCCTTTTAAAATCATTTAAATTTACTTTCCAAATTAATTTGGATCTAAAATTCAACTTTCATAAATTCCAATTCATTTCTAAATTCAAATAACTTCAAATTAACCTTCCCATTCGTCGGATCAGTTAGGGATAGCAAGGGAGAGCAAGAAACTTTATTTCCAAATCCAAGCCTAGACACTATTATCTTAGAATGTTCCGGTATTTATTTATTCATTTAAAGGACTTTAACAATATATATGAATTCATACATATGGTCTTTTCAAATTATTAACCTTCAATTTCAATAATGATATTGCTTTTAATTATGAAGGAGATTTGTCGATCACCAATGTGATACCATAATTGTTGTCTCATAGTGTGTGCAAAACAACATCAACAACCATTTAAACATCCATAGCAACCATCATCAACATGATTCAATAAATCATAATTGTGCATAAGCGTTATAACACTAACGCTTAATAGTGTGTGTTCTAAACTTCGCATCCATCATCATTAACCAATAATAATCCATCACTATATTTAAATTAGTCCAGCTACTAATTAAATATAAAAACCGTGGTTAAAGAGTTCGCACCTAACAGCTTTCCAAATCTTCATGGTATGCGAGCCTAGCTAAGCGAACCGTCGGACAGTATTTAAGCGCAACGTCTTCTTCACCAATATATATAAAATATACACTAATCTCTCTTTATATTATAAAAGGAGGAGAAGAATGACGAACTTTGGCAAGGTGGTGGTGGAAAAGAGGAAGACTTATGCCATGGAAACCATGGCCATAAGCTTTAAGAAGAAGGTGGAAAGGAGGAAATGGAAATGGAATGGTAAAAAATGGAGAAAGTGCCTCCTTATATAAGAAAGGAGGAGTAAGGAGGTAAAGACACATAAGGGGGCAAGTGGCAATCATGCATGAAAGGGAGCATGCATAAAGACATGTGTCTTAACACTTGTCTTAAGAAGAAAAAAAGAACTTTTGGTAGCACTTTCTTTTAAATGTTAAGAAAACTAAAGGCAACACTTAATTCTAACGCTACTAATTCGTGTTATGGTTTGACAAATCCGATCGAACGACAAATAGTATCAGTAAATCCAAACTCATTAATAATCATTCTCATTTATAATTCAAGTAAAATCTATCATATAACTTATCAAAATTATAAAATACTTTTAACCATATATATTTATATCAAATTCAAATTTAAATTCAAATTAAGTAATAAAAATTCCAATTTTAAATTGGTTAAAAATTTTGGATCGTTACAGAAGGAGGGGGTGGAATGTCGCGCCGAAGTTTGGAGGCGGCTGTTAGGCGATTGCGGCGTCAGTGGCAGGCGTCAGGAGGTGGCGCAGCTAGGTCCGGCGACTAGGGTTTTGGGTGCGGCGATTTTGTGGTTCGGGGGATCGAATGGGTGGCTGTGGAGAGAGGAGGAGGGAGCGTCTGCGGAAGAGGGGATATGGCCATCGGCGAATCGGTTGGGGAGGGCGGAGATCGCCTCGGTGGGCTGGCGACTGGAAAAGGGGGAGACGGGGTCTGCATCGGGTTTTTTTTTTTATTATTTTCAAATGGGCGTTGACCCTAGGAGTAAAGAGAAGGGGGGTTAAGTATAAAATAATTATATTTTATTTAATTTATTCTCAAAAGAAATGTATTTTTCGTTTGAACTCCAAACGAGACCCAATGACTGTCGCCCCTAGCTAATTACCCACATTCTGAACACAATGGGATATGTTCCGTAAGCCAGTTCGGCTGTTTCGATCAGCTTTCATTTAAATTACAATATAAATCAATATATATTAAATTTAAACGTACATTTCAATTTACCGGGGCCACATTTGGACTCCCAAAATTCTAGAAAAATAAATCTGGCTATGTTTAGACGATACGGTCCTAACAAAACTAATTTTGTCGAATTTGGAAACCGTTTGAAAAACGGTCATTTTCCAGTTGATTAAATTCAAATTGAAATTACCAAATACGTTAAAATCTGCCACACTCACATAATGATTCCAAAAATTATGAAAATTGGAATCTAGCAATAGTTTGACATTCCGGATCCAACAAAAGTGGTTTCGTCGAAAACGGAGGTCGTTTGCAAAATGGCTATTTTTTTAAGGGCCATATTTCCATAGGGACAATTCTGAATTTTCGACTGGGCATAACATTTTATTTCCGCTATGAAATTTCAATTTTTCAGATTCTTTGGAAAGATATTTTCAAATAGATTCTAATATTTTTGGTTTCACTAAAATCCGATTTATTTTGAATCATGTACATTCATTTGAAATCGAATTTTCAAACTACCGCGCCATTTCCAATTCCTTTTATAATTAAAATAAATATTTATATTCTAATTCCCATTTAAATAAATATAAATGTTCTAATTCAATTCAAAATAAGTTTCTAGTCGTTATTATTTAAAATAATTCATTTTAAATATCCAAAATTCATTAAAATTGCCAAAATAAAAATTTTAAATTGGTTCTGATTTTCCGGGTTGTTACTATCTCCCCCACTTAAAATCTTTTCGTCCTCGAAAAGGAACAGAGCTGAAAGTTGTTTAATTATCCAACTCAATTTTTAGTTTGGCTTTCATTCCTCAACTTTTCAGTTTCCAAGAATTTCTAATTTTTCAAAAATTTGGCTGACACCCTAAATTTTCGAAAAATTTCGCCATAACCTCCTTTGTACGTGGAGCACCGGGAAAATCCCTAAACTGCCACACAGGCCCTCTCATCTCGAAAAGAAAAAGAAAAAGCCAAGCGGCTCATAAAATCATGCAAACCCAATAAATTAGTAAACATGTAACTATTTGTCGGGCATACAATTTTATTCCTTTGCTTAACTTCCCTGCTATGACCTGTTCAATGTACATACATGTATATGCATGCAATCTCAAATAATTTTCAAGCCAGTTCAATATTTTGATTCAATTTGGCTAAATTTACTTTCATTCACAAATTGGTTTCAACAATTCTATTAGTCAAACTAATAATCAAACAACACAATCAGCAATCAATTAGTTGATTATCGTTTCAAACACATACCCTTAATATATATACTAAAAATCCATTTTTGATGCCAAATCACAACAATAAACCCTATCTAGTTTTGGTTCTCACACAGTCAATTGGAAATATATATAAATCTCACTTTCGAAACTCGAACATATATATACTGATGATGCAACTGCTATAATCAGTGTCATCTCCAGGCAACTAGAGTGTGATTCTATATCTATCCAGTATATTAAAACTTTGGGTACACGTTTGCAAGGCGTATATGCAAAATCTTTATATACTCGATTGTCCAAATTTAGTACAAATAAAATATTCAAATTCGTATAAGGCTTTAAATTTTCAAAACAAAAATTGTTTTCATTTTAAAAATATACTCTTCACACTCGTTCTAGGATGCTACTGATCCCATTTCTAACGAGTCATCTTATTGGATATTACTAATCCAATCTCTGATGAATTCTTTCGTATGGTTATAATGTTCCTTGTTCTCGACCTCTGTAAACCAAAGCTCTGATACCATGATGTAATGACTTGAACTTCCCCGGTCTTCGAAGAGAAGAGAAAGAACGAATTATCTGAGAACACAACAAATCAGAACACAAACAGAAGAACATTTCATTGCTTATAACAACCATTTACATCAAAGTACAAGAATATACAAAGTATGAACAAATAAAATACATTTGATAAATATCAGAGATTTATGAATTACAATGCAGCGGAAAATAATACAAAATACAACTGAAAGGAATACATGGATACAGAGCTTTCCGAATATCATTCCAGCTATAAACCAGGATCCTATGAATATAAATCTGCAAAACCAAAACTACTAGCTGCCCGTGTGGAAAATTGGGACACCCAGAGTCTAGGTTTAAACAATAAACTCCAGGTCAGTCATGTGACTGGTGTGAGAACTAAAACAGTTATTTAATCTTTACTTTAGAAATAAGGTAAATCTAGGGACCATGCCGTTAACCATGGAACGGGTTTCCTCCCAAGAATACCAGTGCATGGAATAAACAACGCAATGCTTTTTGGAATAATGAAGCTGTTATAAGACCCAGGTCCCATCACACAATGCAACGCAAGCCGGAGGATAGGGTTTTCCCTTATAATAGCCAAACATGCTTGGTACGTTTAAAACAAATCATTTGATACTATTATACGTGTATAGTGTCAAAACAACTTCAAATATAAATGTATCAATCCTAGACGGCATGGGTACCATATATCATGTCGCCATACTAGGCTCTACATCAAAACCGAAATGTCACGTATTGGAAATTGGATTTCCTTCATGAGTCGAGGCCAAGGATGGCTCCTTACCGCTTCGAAACACTCTAGCCAATGTCTCCGGACTCCCTGCAGAGAACCCTTGGATCGGTTGGGTCGGTCCTCCCTTACGTTTGAGGATTTGTTACTCCTGAACACCGTTTCCCGGTCCTATCGGACCTATATCCATCGGCTCCGAAGAGACCGATATATTCGAGGTGCCTCGCAATCCAACATCCACACAGGTAAAAATATAACAACGTCAGGGCTTGCAAAACCCTGACACCACCCATAGCTAGAAAGAAACGTCATGTTCTCCTAACTGTCCGATCCCGTTTTCAACTTATACCGAGGTGCGAGGCTCGCGAATTAACACTATACACAAAGCTATGCCATTCAAGGCCGTGCCTTAATCATCAACCACAAGACTCTGCTTTTCAACAGAAGACTTGATCATTTGCATCTCAGCATGCCACACAGGCAATTCATGCCATGCGACTGATATCTATCGATATATAACCTCTGAGCTCGTACGTCTCATAGAAGGGCGTTAAACAAGAGAATAAATTCTCCGCCGCCAAACAGATATATATTTAAAAGAAATCAATCAACACAGAATAAAATCCAATGTCAGACACACATCCATTTACAAGTTCGTTCTGGGTCTGAACGAAACCGGATGCACCTTATTCCTCGCCCGTATGTCCAATACAGGAGAGAGGTCTTCGCATATCCGGTCGATCTCCAAGTATGTCTGGACGATCACCGCTTATTACCTCGTCTTGGGTGTACAGCCCAATCAAGACATCAGTAATCATCCAAACGATGTGAAGACCACCGGTCTTCAACCACCGTCTTCATCGTCGACTTATCGTCGAATCAGTTATTCAGAATGGGTATAAACCCGGCCTTTCCGAATAAACTCGCCTATATAATAAACAAGTGCTATAAAAACACAACAAACGCCTCATTCCAATTCTGAATATTCCTTTATTTAAATATTAACATCTTTAGGGATTTGTTCCCATTAATTTTATCAAAGATAAATTCTTTAAAATTTATTCTTTAATCTTCCTTTGGATATCAATTCAAACCATATAAAGGTTTTCCAGACTAGTCGAGATTAACGCACCTTACCAAAGTAACCATTTATTTAATTTCCCCATCCCAACCAATTCATCCCATGGAGCAAAACTGGTATTACCCCATAACTAACACCACGGTGTTATCGGTAAATTTAATTACCATTTCCTGTTCAAATCTAATTAAAGATTTAACTATCGCTTGGAGCAAAACTGGTGATACTCCACTCTCGATCATTTCCCAAATTCGATAATTTAAATTATCAATTCACATTTCAATCTAATTAAAGATTCATTAAAACTCCACTTAGTTTTAATCTTCCCAAAAATCAATATTAATGATTATTCAACTTTGGAAACACAAACATGCCGCATCGACAATCTACACTGTACTATTGATTTCTGCCTATGTATAACCTCTGAGCTCGTACATCTCAGAGAATGGTATTAAGCAAGAGAATAAATTCTCCGCTACAAAACAGATATATATTTAGCAGAGATCAACCATACAGTTCGAAATACAATGACAGACATGTAATAATGTCTTCAACTAGGTTAAAGAACTAATGTCATTTAAAACATAGTTCACAATAAACCCAAATCACATTCCATTAATGGAATCTTCATGGAAAACAAATCAATATACAATCGATATCAATTTCCGTATCCAAATAATAATATAAATGGAATAACGGCAAAGCCCAATAAATTCCATATGTATTAACAATCTTCCTCCACAGAAGTTCACTTCGATTATTATCAAATCGTATTTCATTCAATTCCAATTTAATATGTTAATTTGGAAAACTTACTTTGGAAAATCTCTGTTAAATCTTAATAAAAAGATTTATAAATTCCAAATCACATTTCACTGTAAATCGGGTTAAAGAACGAATGTCGTTAAAACACAGTTCACAATAAACCCAATTCACTTTCCATTTTCAGTTCCAATTAAATGTTAATTAATTGGTAATTCTTCTCTATATCTTAATTAAAAGATTTATTCTTTTCACCCGGGTTTAAGAACAGTGTTAATGAAGACCCCATCCCATCAGTATCTAACCTTAAATTAGTAAGAGAACAATTCCCTAAGTATTAATCCCGAAGGCCGAAACCAACATCAGATCAATACCCAGGAAACCATTCAACTTAACTAATCTCTAGTTAGTTTCTAATTTTCTTAGCTCCATTGGGTTTAATAACAGTATTATTAAAGATACCATTCACGACAAACACAAAATCTCGTTCCATTGTTAATCGGGTTAAAGAACAAGTATTATTTAAAACACCATTCACGATAAACCCACAATCCAATTTGATATTAAATACAAGGCTCTGAATAGAAAATATATCGGCTTATATTCAATATCAAATTCTCAAATCAACAAATATCATATTGGAGTAACGATATATATATACATATCTTCCAAATTCCTCCACAATATCCGTATAATCACGGAATACAATATCGAAATATTCCGAAGATAATTTCGATTCAAATCCATTCCAATTCATATATTGGAAATTATGGTTATTTTTAAAACCATTTCAAATCCAATTTATTTATTTTAAAAATATTGGATTTATAATTCTAGTTCATAACTAGTTCATTTCGATAAAAATATATTTTTATCTTTTCAAATATGGAAATTTTCAACCAAATTCTTTCCAAATCATTTATTATGATTTTACACAAATTATTGATATTTTTAATAATTTTATCAAGGCCCGTA
This sequence comes from Allium sativum, assembly GCA_030737875.1. Lineage (NCBI taxonomy): Eukaryota > Viridiplantae > Streptophyta > Magnoliopsida > Asparagales > Amaryllidaceae > Allium > Allium sativum. The sequence continues at coordinate 254,904,895 of CM060920.1, forward strand.
CAGTCGATTTCCATTAACGGTCATTGAACTGCACTTACAACGACCTTTTCCAAATTTGATTTGGACATAATTCCATATCCAACCGTTAGATTTCAAATTTCTTATATTCGTTGGAAAGCTCTTTCCGATACAAACCAAACGGTATTGGTTTTAGAGAATCCGACGGTCGGATCTCCCGTAATGTCCGTTCGAAGTCAATGGTCGAAATTCGCGAACTGCAGCGGCGCGGCGCGTTCTATTCAGGCCATTATATATATATAATATATATTATATATATTTCATCGATTTCCATTTAAAACATATTTTATAAATCGTTTTTAATTCGTTTTCAAAACGATTTCAATTTCATATTCAATTTCAAATCAAAATTGAATATTCCATATCATCAATATATAAATGATAATATTTTCAATACATTAGATTTTGAAATCACTTCCTTTTCGATATTCATTATAAAAATGAATAAAATCGATATAAATATCGTTCACGTCAAAATGGCGTTAATCTGATCGACACGGCTTTATATATTTAAATATTTTCGTGTCCATCCCAAATCGGACATCAAAATTATATTTTGATCTTTTACTGAATATTATTTTAAAATATTCATTACTTTAAAATATTCGTTATTTTAATATGTTCATTCTTTCTGAACTGAAATTAAACACATTCAATTATCATATAATTTTATTTATATGGATTTCATAAAACACATGTATACAACAACAATCAAACACAGTCAACCATCATCCAGAGTGCATTACACAACTGTGTAAGTGTAAAATATAAATAATCAACGCTTACAACAGCTTGTCAACCAATTGATCGACATACAACTAAACAACTGGGATTAGTGTACGACAATTATCATCCCAATACCCATGTGGGGTTTTCAAACAACAAACACTGATTATTATTTGTGCAGTTGGGCGATGTGTAAAATATATCGTCCCAATCCATATCAGTCAAATGTGTGTACATAACCAAGTCGTCTGATTTGTAAATAAATATTTATTTAATTCATATACACGTTAAAAATTATATTTTTAACTATAAAATATTTATTTCAACTTATGAATATTTTATTCAGTCCATTTCACATCACCCATAATTTTCACAACACAATCAAACAAACAAGTCGTCCATGATCTGTGGACGACGGGTGTCGGGTGCTGCTAAGCACCGTCTACATCCTAGTATATATTCTAACTAGAAAATAAAATTTAAAGTGAGAAGTTCTCACCTTTGGGATACACTCCTCCATTCCTTATTTCTGAACGGTTCAGATTTGTTCCTCTTTTCACGCTATTCATAAATAAAAATCACATTTTTATTTCAACACTATATGGATAAAAATCACATTTTTATTTCACTTCGCTATATTTACAAAAATCAAAATTTTATTGTGCTAAAAATATAATTTTTATATAATTAAAATCAAATCTTTTCGCTACAACATACATAAAAATCGCATTTTTATATTGTTATTCATATAGTAAAAACCATATCTTTATAATGCTTTTCATACAATAAAAATCCAATTTTTACATCGCTATATATATAATAAAAATCAGATTTTTATTTTTTCACCTCCAATATAAAAATCATATTTTTATATGCTAAAAATCTCCTGTTTTCCTAATAAAAAAGTGAAATATTTTTACTAATAAAAAAATCTAATCTTTTTACTTCTAAAAATCAGAACTTTTTATTTATAAAAATCAAAACTTTTTATTCTTTAAAAATCAAATCTTTTATTCTTGCTAATTTCTAAACACAACTTATTTTAAAACTTATTATATAGAAAATAAACAAATAAATTAAATTAAAAGCATATTGTGTTTCTCTTCAGAGGGGGGAGGGGTTTTGTGCGTCGCTTCGGAGGTTGTAAGGGCTGAAAAAAGGGAGGGGATTCGCTGGTTTGACTGAAGGTGTAATGACCCGGATTCTTATGGTTTAATTTTTGAATACATAATATTTAATTTAAATATTTATTTGATAAATTAAATGAATATTTATATTAAGTTATCGGTTTAATAATCAATTTCGATTTAATATCGAATATATAAAATCATCGTTATGCGGAAATATAATTCAGTTCGAGATCTAAAACTGAATTAAATACAGTTCAGACTTCTGTTTGAATTAGAATAATAATATTAAATTAGTATCGAAGAATTTAAATGGTTTGAAATTTAAATGTATATTGATTTAATTTAATATCCTTTACAGATGATCGAACTGGACTTCGATACCTATCCCAGTGGGTACAGAATAGTGGTTTTACCCTAGAATGGACAGTTGTTGGCTTCAGAAAGGAGTTCGCAGTCAAGGAGTACTTTAATTTAAGGACACCAGTTTTAAATTAGAATATTAATAATTTTTAAATATCATAGTTGGTGGATATGAATTAAGCAACAAGACAAAAACAATTAGGAACCGTGGCTCCTTCTCCTTTTATCAATTGGAATTAAAGTGGCCATTTCCTTGTTCACCCGTTCATCTATAAAATCGCGTTTCCATTCCTCAGAAAACAAAATTGATTCCTCTTTAATCCTTCTCACTATTGAAATCAGAAATGACTGAAGCCACTCCCAAAAATCGTCAGTTCGATTCGAAATAAAATGGCCTCCCGTGTAGAAATCGAAATCGATACACTAAAGGAGGGGTTCAAATTGAAAAGGGGATTCGCGAGTTAGAAATCCGTGAGTTCCCTGAGGCTCGAAGCTCAACACGAGACCAAAAGGAAGCAAGTCGCAATAAGATTTGTGTGGCGGAACAAAGTAGTTGAGGGGTGCGATTGATGTTTCTTTGCATCTCGACTTTGACTTTGGCCTGTTCTGAAGAGCGATGGAGTTTTGCGAGTTAGGGCTGAGGATGTCGGGATAAGGTTCGTCGATCAGTATGAGGGTGAAGGGCGTTGAAATTCAGGCAGCGGAACCGGCGTTGGTGAATAGATGGTGGAGTTGATTTTCTTGTGTGATGCAAACTGAAGTTCGATGCAGTGAAGGGTTCAGAAATTGGATGGTTTTGGGTGCGACAGTGTCAGGAATGAGGCGGTTGGTCTGGACGTTAAGGACTGATAGGTTTAAGGCACGTTGGTGGTGCACAGTGCGTGATAGTTGAGTCACGAGGATGCTGTAGTGGTTGCGTTTGGAAGAAGGATGCTGTTCGGATCCGAAATCAAGCAAGAAGGAAGAAGGCAGTACTGAAATAAGGAAATAAGAAGTAAGTAAGATTGGATCAAAGCAAGATAATGAAATTGGATTTTTGTGGTTTGAAGAAGGAAGAAGATAATCACAGTAGATTAAGGTAATTTAGAAATATGTTTAGTTAATATTCTCCTTATTTAATTTTAATTAGTTTAAAATTATATCAAACTTATATAAATCATAAATGAATTCATGTGAGGTCCAAAAATCACGGAGTTGGACAAAAGAGATTTGTAGCTGGAGGGAAAAGTACGGGTTCAAGTCAATTCGATGATTTTCCGAAGCCGAGTTAAATAGAGAAATAGAAAATGGATCGCAATTAAAATAAGGTGAGTAAATCTCACTCTATTTTATTTAGAATTATTTTAATCAGTTAAGAATAATTGCTTTGTTGATTGTTGGATGCTTTAAATATTTATTTATTGCTGTTAAAAATATATTAGTTATTTAGGATTGGTTAACTATTATATATATTGGGTTGATGATTGGTTGAATTCCCGCAGTATCATTAGCGGATGCCCGCGGTACCATAGCGGTTGATTTCTCTATGCGCCCCACAAATATATATTAGTGGATGACCTTCATACCACGATATCCTACCTCGAAGCAGGATGGGTATTACTATGTTGACTAACGTCTGTAGATGCAGGAAAACAGGTTGGAGTGATCCAACTGGGTCCCTCAAAAATAATTTATCTGTTTGTTGTTTGTTTGATTTCATATACGTTCATATATGATGTGTTAAAAATCAAATGATTGAAAATTGGTTGATTTGATTGTTTAAAATATCACTGGGGCTTGGGATATTAATATATAAAAATATCCTGAAAGGGATAATTGAGATTTGAAAGGGAAATTCTATTTTTCTAAAATAGAATTTGAATTTTTAAATAGATTTGAAATATAAACTTGTTTTGAAAAATAAAACAAGTGGTTTCTTTATAAACGAAGTTTATAAATACTTCTTTTATAAACGAAGTTTATAAATGGAGTGAAAAGAATTATCAAAGGAAATTCAAAAATGGAAATTTAAATAAGAAAATTCAAATGTAATTCAAATATAGAATTTGAATATAGAAATATAAAGGAATTCAAATATAGAATTTGAATATAGAAAATATAAAAGAAATTCAAATATAGGATTTGAAAATCGAAAATGAAATGAAATTGAATATAGAAAGTGAAAATGGAGTTAGAATATTTGGAATTCAAATAGAATTTAAAATTGAGTTTGAATATTTGGAATTTAAATAGAATTGAAATAGAATTTGAATATAGAAATTCAAATGTAAATTGATATAGAATTCAAGTAGAATTCAAATGAAATTTGAATATAGCATTCAAAGGGAATTGAAATTTAAAATATAGAGATTTGAAAATAGAATTCAAATGGAATTTGAATATAGCATTCAAAAGGAATTTGAGGATTTGTGTTCGAAATTGAATATGAAGCGTAAGTTGAAAATGGAGTTCAAATTAGTTGTAAACAAGTTAAAATATATTTGAACATGTCATGTTCAAATATAAAAGTGAAATAGACTAAAGAGTTAATTAACAAATTAATTAACGGATTGAGTTAAAACGATCGGGTATAATTGAAATAGACTGGACAGGTATAGATATATAGGAGACAGGTTTGGAATAAAGTATAGAAGTGAAATAAATAGAGTGCTCGACAAAAAGGTACGTATTTAATTCGTATATGAGATTTTATGCGCCGTATCGGCTAGCCGCTTGGCTTTTTCTTTTTCTTTTGGATTGGTGAGGGCCACGGGAGGCTATTTGAAATATCCCGATTCTCCCGGTACAAAGGAGGTTATGGCGAATTTTTCCGGAAATTTAAGGAGTTAGAATATTTTTAAGATAATTTGATAGTTAGAAATCAACGTATCGATATATATAGAAGTCTATAAGGAAACGAACTTAGAAATAGAATAGTATAATCAAAAAGGAAGTATAAGATTAAAATCTAGTAAGAATAGAAAGAGAAAGTGTATATGTGTTTAAAAGTGAAGAAGTAGTTGTATGGTATTGATTTTTCGAGTAAGTAGTCATATCTTTTTTGACGTTGTAAGTGTTATTCAGTCAAGGACTGAGAGGTAGTTATACCCCTACTTGATTGATTTCATTTTCAACAAATAAATAGTAAGATTTCAGACTCGAAGATCAATGTTGAATAAGGGTTAGTTGAATATAGTAATTGGGTGGTCGTAACGATGTTTTACACAACATTTGGTTTAACCCAAATAAGTGTAAGCTTGGAAATAAAATAAAGAATATTTCCTAAGTATAGAAATAAACGAGATCGGAAAAGAGATAAGTAATTGGAATATTTTCCAATTATAAATAGCATATATTTTCTAAAGTTAGAAAATAAAGGAAGGCGATATTCGGAAATGTTTTCCAAATAACGTAAAAGGCCAGTATGGTTATTGAAAATATTTGGTTAACAAATATTGATAAAGAAATAGAGAAGTGATTTAATTAATGGAATATTTATTAAGGGCTCAGTGATTGTTTGATAATCGGATGAACACTTGTTTCCTTCGATAGTTAAATCATCGACTATCAAAACACTTGTTTTTATTCAATAGTTAAATAACAGACTATCGAAGTTTTTGACCATCGTTGTCAATATGGAGAGACCGGTTGGATTATTATCCGAAGAACCACTACGTATTGGCAGTAGCATTGCGAATCGGATTATATGAAGATAATCGGAGACTGAGTAAAGTGCAAGGGCTATTGTATAAGTCTTAGATAACAGTGCCTAAGATGGATATACTGAATAGTGCCTTCAGTTCATCCTGTTCCTGGGTGACTTGAATGGATGAATGTCTGACAGAGTATTTCCAAAAAGGTCACTACATTGATTTCTTCAACCGTACCAAGAGTGGAAGCAGAGAATGAAACTTCTTTAGCTAAAACATAACGTACTGTTGTAGACGTCAGTTAGTGATTTTTGATGGATCTGACGATGTGACATTCGAAGTGAATGTGGTGTGATGATAAAGCGTAGCTTCAAGCCTCAACAACCGGTAAATGACAGAAATCGGGCAGGCAGCATGGCTATGTAGGTCACACCTATTAGGGTGTATAATCACCTGATCTAGAGTTTCATTTACTTCTAAAAATCTATTGTCGATGTTGTCCCATTCAGGAAACGGTTGCTGATCCCAACCGTTGGTGATATACATTCGATACACTCAAGCGAAATGAGTGGTCGGTCATGTATGGCTGAGTTGCAAGATGTTCTTGTTGAACTCGGTGTATTCTCCTCTAAAGATATACCAGCGGAAGGTGGTTCCATACCTTGTTATAGTTGGAAATCCATTACCCAATACGTGCTTGCGGTTTTGATTGTATATATATGTGGAACGTGAGATGCAAACGTTTCCACTAGATTGTTATCTACTTGATTTAGACATTATTATAATATCAAAAGAGTTTTGATATAAATATTATCGTTCCTTTCAAAGGGATTTTGAAAGTTAAATCAAGTATTTGGATTCTCATAAGGGAAAAACCCGTTCCGTGTTATACGGCGTGGTCTTATGAGATATCATTTAGTTTTCTGAAAACTGTTTAAAACTGTTTACTCATATCAGTCCATGACTGACCCGGAGTTTATTTTGTTTTGTTCTACCTAAACTCTTGGGTGCCTAAATTTGTACGGGCAGTCAAGTAGTTCCGGATTTTTCAGATCTATCTAAAGGAGCTTGGAGCAGGAGGCTTCAGCGTTAGTTATATAGAGTTTTGTTCCGCTGTGTTGTAAGTGTTGTATTCTAATAAGTGTATGTTATACAGTGGAAATTTTGTATTTCAAAAGTTATGATATATTATATTTTGTTCCGCTGCGATGTGAGATTCTGTGTTGTTATTTCTGTTTTTCTTCTATCTCTTTCTTCTAAAAAAATGTTTCGTATTTTCGTGATATTTGGGTTGGACGTATGATGTATATAGTCAACTCCGATGTTGCGGCTCTGCGGGTCATTACAGTTGGTATCAGAGTTTAGGTTAAGCGAATACCTTGGCTTGTTGGAGTGTGCTCATTAGAGATAGGGTCAGTAGCACCCTAGAATGAGTTGAGTGTATATAGATATGAGAGAGCGTATTTGTTAATTGATATAAAAACTGTTTTATATTGTGTTGACTAGTCTGTTGACTGAATTATGAATTCTGATCGATTCGTGGGACGCCACAATGTCGATAGGAGTTTATAAACACTTGAATATGAGATTGGACACGATATTGTTTTAAATAGTTGAGTTGATTATTAGGATTATAATCGAATTATATTATAAAACAGAAATAGTTATATATAACCAATATAATTTGTAAAAGAATGAAATATATACAAATGAGATGAATTAAAATTGAATTCAAACAAGAATTCAGAATTTAAAATACTGGGAGTTTGGAAAATATTTTTCTAAATGGATTTTGAAAGAAATATAACACTGAACTCACTTCAGTGGCTGGGAAATAATTCTGATGATGGTCGCAACATCATCAGTGTTCATTTTCGAGTTTCTAAGTGATGGATTGCTGCCTTAGAAAAGTTTTTGATGGAAATTTGTTTGAAAAGAAAACAAGTTGTTTGAAAATTCAGATATTTTGAATTTGAGATGGATATAAATATATGTATATATTTATATTACTTCGAAGGAGTTTCGAAATAAAACCCTGGGAATTTGAATGATTGAAATTAAATTTAACTTAAGTAAGTTAAATGGATCGAAATGAATAAATTGAGTAAAATCAATGTGAATGAAATATGAATTAGGTGTGCATAAAGGAAAAACCAAAAGAGTTAAAAAGAAAATATATTTGTTAAACAAATATAAAAGAAATATATTTGTAAAACAAATACAAAGGAAGTTATGTGCAAACAAATAGAAGGAGAAATATTTGTAAAAACATTTACAAATAAGAATTTAAAAGGAAATATTTGTGAAACATTTACAAATAGATTAAATGGAAGTATTTATTTATAGAAAATAAATAAAATGTTATAAATGAGATATTTGTTAAATAAATAGAATTTAATCAAAGGAATATTTAGAAGATGAATAGAAAATGGAAATCTGTTTTTAACAGATAAATCAAAAAGATTAATTTATAAATAACAATTTATAAATTAAATTAAATATTTATCATTCGATAAATGGAATATATAAGTTTGAACTTATATAGAGAAGAGATATTAGTCTTTAACACCGATAGTTTTAAATACAAGGGGTGCACAACACTTGTATGAGTGAAGTAACGTTATTAAAGAGAACATTTATAAAGTAAAGAACCGTTACTAAAAGTAAATCTTTATAAATGAATAAACGTTATCCAGTAGGAGTTATTCGAATAGGAGAAGTCGATTAGAGTTAGAATAAATCGATTAGAGTAAGAATCAACCAGTTAGAGTTAATCAGTTAGGGTTAATCCGTAGAGTTAATTGAATACTTGTTATTCAATTAGAATTTATCGAATAGTTGTTATTCAAATTTAGAGTTAACCAGATAGAGTAAATTGAATAGAGTAAATCGAATATAGTTTATTCGAAGAAAGGTTTTCGAATCTAGTTATTCAAAAGAGAGATTATCGAATATAGTTATTCGAAGGGAAGAGTTATCGAATAGGGATTTATTCGAAAGAAAGTTACGCAAGGAAGTTTGAAATGTTGAGTAACAACATAAATAAGTTTTGAAAAAATAATGGGTTTGTAGCACTTTTTCTACCTTAGCAATTTCGAGGACGAAATTATTTTAAGTGGGGAAGAACGTAATGACCCGGATTCTTATGGGTTAATTTTTGAATATTTAATATTTAATTTAAATATTAATTTGATAAATTAAATGAATATTTATATTAAGTTATCAGTTTAATAATCAATTTCGATTTAATATCGAATATATAAAATCATCGTTATGCGGAAATATAATTTAGTTCGAGATCTAAAACTGAATTAAATACAATTCAGACTTCTGTTTGAATTAGAATAATAATATTAAATTATTATCGAAGAATTTAAATGGTTTGAAATTTAAATGTATAATGATTTAAATTAATATCCTCTATAGATGATCGAATTGGACTTCGATACCTATCCCAGTGGGTTCAGAATAGTGGTTTTACCCTAGAATGGACAGTTGTTGGGTTCAGAAAGGAGTTCGCAGTCAAGGAGTATTTTAATTTAAGGGCACCGGTTTTAAATTATAATATTAATAATTTTTAAATATCATAGTTGGTGGACATGAATTAAGCAACAAGGCAAAAACAATTAGGAACCGTGGCTCCTTCTCCTTCTATCAATTGGAATTAACGTGGCCATTTCCTTGTTCACCCGTTCATCTATAAAATCGCGTTTCTATTCCTCTGAAAACAAAATCGGTTCCTCTTTAATCTTTCTCACTGTTGAAATCAGAAATGACTGAAGCCACTCCCAAAAATCGTCAGTTCGATTCGAAATAAAATGGCCTCCCGTGCAGAAATCGAAATCGATACACTAAAGGAGGGGTTCAAATTGAAAAGGGGATTCGCGAGTTAGAAATCCGTGAGTTCCCTGAGGCTCGAAGCTCAACACGAGACCAAAAGGAAGCAGGTCGCGATAAGATTCTGGTGGTGGAACAAAGTAGTTGAGGGGTGCAATTGATATTTCTTTGCATCTCGACTTTGACTGTGGCCTGTTCTGAAGAGCGATGGAGTTTTGCGAGTTAGGGCTGAGGATGTCGAGATAAGGTTCGTCGATCAGTATGAGGGTGAACGGCATTGAAATTCAGGCAGCGGCACTGGCGTTGGTGAATAGATGGTGGAGTTGATTTTCTTGTGTGATGCAAACTGAAGTTCGATGCAGTGAAGGGTTCGGAAATTGGATGGTTTTGGGTGCGATAGTGTCAGGAATGAGGCGGTTGGTCTGGACGTTAAGGGCTGATAGGTTTAAGGCACGGTGGTGGTGCGCAGTGCGTGATAGTTGAGTCTCGAGGATGCTGTAGTGGTTGCGTTTGGAAGAAGGATGCTGTTCGGATCCGAAATCAATCAAGGAGGAAGAAGGCAGTACTAAAATAAGGAAATAAGAAGTAAGATTGGATCAAAGCAAGACAATGAAATTGGATTTTTGTGGTTTGAAGAAGGAAGAAGATAATCACAGTAGATTAAGGTAATTTAAAAATCTGTTTAGTTAATGTTCTCCTTATTTAATTTTAATTAGTTTAAAATTATATCAAACATATATAAATCATAAATGAATTCAAGTGAGGTCCAAAAATCACGGAGTTGGACAAATGAGATTTGTAGCTGGAGGGAAAAGTATGGGTTCAAGTCGATTCGATGTTTTTCGAAGCCGAGTTAAATAGAGAAATAGAAAATGGATCGCAATTAAAATAAGGTGAGTAAATCTCACTCTGTTTTATTTAGAATTATTTTTATCAGTTAAGAATAATTGCTTTTTTGATTGTTGGATGCTTTAAATATTTATTTATTGCTATTAAAAATATATTAGTTATCTAGGATTGGTTGACTATTATATATATATATTGGGTTGATGGTTGGTTGGATTCCCGCAGTATCATTAGCGGATGCCCGCGGTACAATAGCGGATGATTTCCCTATGCGCCCCACAAATATATATATTAGTGGATGACCTTCATACCACGATATCCTTCCTCGAAGCAGGATGGGTATTACTATGTTGACTAACGTCTGTGGATGCAGGAAAACAGGTTGGAGGGATCCAACTGGGTCCCTCAAAAATATATTATCTTTTTGTTGTTTGTTTGATTTCATATATGTTCATATATGATGTGTTAAAAATCAAATGATTGAAAATTGGTTGATTTGAGTGTTTAAAATATCACTGGGGCTTGGGATATTAATTTATAAAAATATCCTGAAAGGGATAATTGAGATTTGAAAGGAAAATTCTATTTTTCTAAAATAGATTTTGAATTTTTAAATAGATTTGAAATATAAACTTGTTTTGAAAAATAAAACAAGCGGTTTCTTTATAAACGAAGTTTATAAATAGTTCTTTTATAAACGAAGTTTATAAATGAAGTGAAAAGAATTATCAAAGGAAATTCAAAAATAGAAATTTAAATAAAAAAATTCAAATGGAATTCAAATATAGAATTTGAATATAGAAATGTAAAGGAATTCAAATGTAGAATTTGAATATAGAAAATATAAAGGAAATTCAAATATAGGATTTGAATATCGAAAATGAAATGAAATTGAATATAGAAAGTGAAAATGGAGTTAGAATATTTGGAATTCAAATAGAATTTAAAATGGAGTTTGAATATTTGGAATTTAAATAGAATTGAAATAGAATTTGAATATTGAAATGCAAAGGTAATTTGAATATAAAATTCAAATAGAATTCAAATGAAAATCGAATATAACATTCAAAGGGAATTGAAATTTAAAATATAGAGATTTGAAAATAGAATTCAAATGGAATTTGAATATAGCATTCAAAAGGAATTTTAGGATTTATATTCGAAATTGAATATGAAGCGTAAGTTGAAAATGGAGTTCAAATTAGTTGTAAACAAGTTAAAATATATTTGAACATGTCATGTTCAAATATAAAAGTGAAAGAGACTAAAGAGTTAATTAACAAATAAAGTAACGGATTGAGTTAAAACGATCGGGTATAGTTGAAATAGACTGGACAGGTATAGATATACAGAAGACAGGTTTGGAATAAAGTATAGAAGTGAAATAAATAGAGTGCTCGACAAAAATGTACGTATTTAATTCGTATATGAGATTTTATGCGCCGTATCGGCTAGCCGCTTGGCTTTTTCTTTTTCTTTTGGATTGGTGAGGGCCATGGGAGGCTATTTGAAATATCCCGATGCTCCCGGTACAAAGGAGGTTATGGCGAATTCTTCCGGAAATTTAAGGAGTTATAATATTTTTCGGATAATTTGATAGTTATAAATCAACGAATCGATATATATAGAAGTCGATAAGGAAACGAGCTTAGAAATAGAATCGTATAATCAAAAAGGAAGTATAAGAATAAAATCTAGTAAGAATAGAAAGAGAAAGTGTATATGTGTTTAAAAGCGAAGAAGTAGTTGTATGGTATTGATTTTTCGAGTAAGTAGTCATATCTGTTTTGACGTTGTAAATGTTATTCAGTCAAGGTCAGAGAGGTAGTTATACCCCAACTTGATTGATTTCATTTTCAACATATAAATAGTAAGATTTCATTCTCGAAGATCAGTGTTGAATAAGAGTTAGTTGAATATAGTAATTGGGTGGTCGTAATGATGTTTTACACAACATCTGTTTTAACCCAAATAAGTGTAAGCTTGGAAATAAAATAAAGAATATTTCCTAAGTATAGAAATAAACGAGATCGGAAAAGAGATAAGTAATTGGAATATTTTCCAATTATAAATAGCATATATTTTCTAAAGTTAGAAAATAAAGGAAGGCGATATACGGAAATGTTTTCCAAATAACGTAAAAGGCCGGTATGGTTATTGAAAATATTTGGTTAACAAATATTGATAAAGAAATAGAGAAGTGATTTAATTAATGGAATATTAATTAAGGCTCAGTGATTGTTTGATAATTGGATGATCACTTGTTTCCTTCGATAGTTAAATCGTCGACTATCGAAACAGTTGTTTTTATTCGATAGTTAAATCATAGACTATCGAAGTTTTTGACCATCGTTGTCAATATGGAGAGACCGATTGGATTATTATCTGAAGAACCACTCCGTATTGGCAGTAGAATTGCGAATCAGATTATATGAAGATAATCGGAGACACAGTAAAGTGCAAGGGCTATTGTATAAGTCTTAGATAACAGTGCCTAAGATGGATATACTGAATAGTGCCTTCGGTTCATCTTGTTCCTGGGTGACTTGTATGGATGAATGTCTGACAGAATATTTCCAGAAAGGTCACGTACATTGATTTCTTCAACTGTACCAAGAGTGGAAGAAGAGGAGGAAACTTCTTTAGCTAACACATAATGTACTGAAGTAGACGTCAATTAGTGATTTTCGATGGATCTGACGATGTGACATTCGAAGTGAATCTGGTGTGATGATAAAGCGTAGCTTCAAGCCTCAACAACCGGTAAATGACAGAAATCGGGCAGGCAGCATGGCTATATTGGTCGCACCTATTAAGGTGTATAATCACCAGATCTAGAGTTTCATTTACTTCTAAAAATCTATTGTCGATGCTGTCCCATTCAAGAAACGGTTGCTGATCCCGACCGTTGGTGATATACATTCGATACACTCAAGCGAAATGAGTGGTCGGTCATGTGTGGCTGAGTTGCAAGATGTTCTTGTTGAACTCGGTGTATTCTCCTCTAGAGATATACCAGCGGAAGGTGGTTCCATACCTTGTTATAGTTGGAAATCCATTACCCAATACGCGCTTGCGGTTTTTATTGTATATATATGTGGAACGTGAGATGCAAACGTTTCCACTAGATTGTTATCTACTTGATTTAGACATTATTATAATATCAAAAGAGTTTTGATATAAATATTATCGTTTCTTTCAAAGGGATTTTGAAAGTTAAATCAAGTATTTGGATTCTCATAAGGGAAAAACCCGTTCCGTGTTATACGGCGTGGTCTTATGAGATATCATTTAGTTTTCTGAAAACTGTTTAAAACTATTTATTCATACCAGTCCATAACTGACCCGGAGTTTATTTTGTTTTGTTCTACCTAAACTCTTGGGTGCCTAAATTTGTACGGGTAGTCAAGTAGTTCAGGATTTTTCAGATCTATCTAAAGGAGCTTGGAGCAGGAGGCTTCAGCGTTTGTTATATAGAGTTTTGTTCCGCTGTGTTGTAAATGTTGTATTCTGATAATTGTATGTTATACTGTGGAAATTTTGTATTTCAAAAGTTACGATATATTATATTTTGTTCTGCTGCGATGTGAGATTCTGTGTTGTTGTTATTTCTGTTCTTCTTCTATCTCTTTCTTCTAAAAAAAATGTTTCGTATTTTCGTGATATTTGGGTTGGAAGTATGATGTATATTGTCAACTCCGATGTTGTGGCTGTGCGGGTCATTACAGAAGGAGGGGGTGGAATGTCGCGCCGAACTTTGGAGGCTGCTGTTAGGCGTTCGCGGCGTCGGTGGAAGGCGTTAGGAGGTGGTGCAGCTAGGTCCGGCAGCTAGGGTTCTGGGTGCGGTGGTTTTGTGGTTCGGGGGATCAAATGGGTGGCTGCGGAGAGAGGAGGAGGGAGCGTCTGCGGCGCAGGGGGTCTGGCCATCGGCGAATCGGTTGGGGAGAGGCGGCAATCGCCTCGGTGGCGCTGGCGACTGGAAAAGGGGGAGACGGGGTCAGCATCGGGTTTTTTTCTTTTTCAAATGGGCGTTGACCGAGTATAAAATAATTATATTTTATTTAATTTATTCTCAAAAGAAATGTGTTTTTCGTTCGAACTCCATACGAGACCCAGCGACTGTCGCCCCTAGCTAACTAGCCATATTCCGAACACAATGGGATATGTTCCGTAAGCTAGTTCGGCTGTTTCGATCAGTTTTCATTTAAATTACAATATAAATCAATATATATTTAATTTAAACGTACATTTCAATTTACCGGGGCCACATACGGACTCCAAAAATTCCAGAAAAATAAATCTGGCTATGTTTAGATGATACAGTCCTAACAAAACTAATTTCATCAAATTGGGAGACCGTTTGAAAAAGGTCATTTTCCAGTCGATTAAATTCAAACTCAAATTACCAAACACGTTTAAATCTGCCACGCTAACATATTGATTCCAAAAATTATGAAAATTGGAATCTCGCAATAATTTGACATTCCGGATCCGAAAAAATTGGTTTCATCGAAAACGGAGGTCGTTTGCAAAATGGCTATTTTTTAAGGGCCATATTTCCATAGCGACTATTCTGAATTTTCAACTAGGCATAACTTTTTATTCACGCTATGAAATTTCAATTTTTCGGATTCGTTGGAAAGATATTTTCAAATAGATTCTGATATTTTCGGTTTCACTAAAATCTGGTTTATTTTGAACCCTGTACGTTCATTTGAAATTTGAATTCGAATTTTCAAACTACCGCTCCATTTCCAATTCCTTTTATAGTTAAAATAAATATTTATATTCTAATTTCTATTCAAATAAATATATACGTTCTAAATCTATTCAAAATAAACTTATAGTCGTTATTATTTAAAATAATTCATTTTAAATATCCAAAATTCATTAAAATTGCCAAAATAAAAAATTTAAATTGGTTCTGATTTTCCAGGTTGTTACAAAAATAATAAAAAACACAACTGAAAGGAATATACGGATACAGAGCTTTCCGAATGTCTCCAATTGTAAACCAGGATCCTGTGAATATAAATCTACAAAACCATAACTACTAGCTGCCCGTATGGAAAATAGGGGCACCCAGAGTTTAGGTTAAAACAATAAACTCCTGGTTAGTCATGTGACTGGTGTGAGAACTAAAACAGTTATTCAAAACTTTACTTTAAAATATAGTATATCGAGGAACCATGCCATATAACACAGAACGGGTTTACTACCAAGAATACCAGTGCATAAACAGTTATAAACAGTGAAATGCTTTATGAAAAATGAAGCTATTATAAGACTAAGGTCCCATCACACAATGCAGCGCAAGTCAGAGGATAGAGTTTCTCTTATAATAGCCAAACATGCTTGGTACGTTTAAAACAAATCATTTTGATACTATTATAGTGTAAAGTGTATGAAAACAACTTCAAATATAAATGTATCAATCATAGACGACATAGTACCCTATCCCACTATGTCGCCATACTAGGCTCTACAAATAAAACCGAATATCACGTATCGGAAATTGGATTTCCTTCATGAACCAAGGCAACGGGCCATCCCTACCGCTTCAAGACACTCTAGCCAATGTCTCAGGGCTACACACTCTGGGTGCCCTAGGTAACATGCAGGGTCGGTCCACTCTAAGTGCATGGTGGATTCATAATCCCTGAACATGCGTTTCCCCGCCCTATGGGGCGTCTATGAGCCAGATGACTCAACATCCATCGGCTCCGTAGAGACTGATACATCCGAAGCGCCTCGCTATCCATCATCCACATAAGTAAAATGTCTGGGCTTGAAAAACCCTGACACCACTCCTAGCTAGAAGGAAATGCACTGCCCTCCCTGCTGTCTTCTCCCGTTTCTGGTTCATACCAGGGTGTGAGGCTCGCGAATTAACGCTACACAAAGCTATGCTATATTAAAGCCGTGCTTTGATTATCAACCATAAGACTCTGCTTTTCAATAGAAGCCTTGATCATTTGCATCTCAGCATGTCACACAGGCAATTCACGCCGTGCGACTGATGTCTATCGATATATAACCTCTGAGCTCATACGTCTCAGAGAAGGGCGTTAAGCAAGAGATTAAATTCTCTACTGCCAAACAGATATATATTTAATAGAAATCAATCAACACAGAATAAAATCCAATGCCAGACACACATCTATTTACTAGTTCGTTCTGGGTCTGAACAAAATCGGAGGCACCTTATTCCTCGTCCCGTGTCCAATACAGAAGAGAGGTCCTCGCATATCCGGTCGATCCCCAAGTACGTCTGGACGATCACCACTTATTACCTTGTCTTGGGTGTACAGCCCAATCAAGACATCAGTAATCATCCAAACGATGTGAAGACCTTCGGTCTTCAACCACCGTCTTCATCGTCGACATATCGTCGAATCAGTTATTCAGAATGGGTATAAAACCAGCCTTTCCGAATAACTCGCGTATATAATAAACAAGTGCTATAAAAACACAACATACGCCTCATTCCAATTCTAAATATTCTTTTATTTAAATATTCATATCCTTCGGGAAAGGTTCCCATTAATTTTATCAAAGATGAATTCTTTAAAATTTATTCTTTAATCTTCCTTTGGATATCATTCAAACCATATTAAGGTTTTCCAAACTAGTCGGGATTAGCGATCCTTACCGAAGTAATCATTTATTTTATTTCCTAATCCCAACCTATTCATCCCATGGAGAAAAAAATGGTATTACTCCATAACTAACACCACGGTGTTATCGGTAAAATTAATTACCATTTCCCGCTCAGATCTAATTAAAGATTTAACTATCGCTTGGAGCAAAACCGGTGCTACTCCATTCTCGGTTATTTCCCGAATTTGGTAATTTAAATTATCACATTCTCTTTACAATCTAATTAAAGATTCATTAAAACTCCACTTAGTTTTAATCTTCCCAAAAATCAATATTAATTATTATTTAACTTTGGAAACACTAAAATGTCGCATCGACAATATACACTGTACTATTGATTTCTACCGGTATAAAACCTCTAAAGCTCATACGTCTTAGAGAAGGGTGTTAAGCAAGAGAATAAATTCTCCGCCACCAAACAGATATATATTTAGCAGAGATCAACCATATAGTTTAAAATACAATGTTAGACTTGTAATCTTGTCTTTAACTAGGTTAAAGATCTAGTGTCATTTAAAACACAGTACGCGATAAACCCAAATCACATTCCATTAATTATGGAATCTTCACGGAAAACAGATCAACATATAATCGATATCAATTTTGCGTATCCGACTAATAATATAAATGGAATAACGACAAAGCCTTTTTAAATTCCATATATATTAACAGTCTTCTTCCATAGAAGCTCATTTCAATTATTATCAAATCGAATTCCATTCAATTCCAATTTAATATATTAAATTGGAAAACTTTACTTTGGAAAATTCCCATTAAATCTCAATAAAAAGATTTATAAATTCCAAATCACATTTCACTGTAAATCGGGTTAAAAAACGAATGTCGTTAAAAACACAGTTCACAATAAACCCAATTCACATTCCATTTTCAATTCCAATTAAATGTTAATTAATTGGTAATTCTTCTTTAAATCTTAATTAAAAGATTTATTCTTTTCATACTGGGTTTAAAAACGGTGTTAATAAAGACACCATTCATGACAAACCCAAAATCCAATTATATTCAATTCCAATTAAATATTAATTAATTGGTAAACTCTTCTAAATCTTATTTAAAAGATTAAATCTTTTCTCATCTGGGTTTAAAAGAGTGTCATTTAAAACACAATTCACGACAAACCCAAAATCCAATTCAATATTAAATACAAGGCTCTGAATAGAAATTATATCGGCTTATATTGAATATCAAATTCTGAAATCAACAAATATCATATTGGGAATAACGATATATATATCTTCCAAATTCCTCCACAATTTACGTATAATCACGAAATCCAATATTGAAATATTCCGAAGATGATTTCCATTCAAATCCATTCCAATTCATATATTGGAAATTCTGGTTATTTTTAAAACCATTTCAAATCCAATTTATTTAATTAAAAATATTGGATTTATAATTCTAGTTCATAAATAGTTCAGTTCGATTAAAATATATTTTTATCCCTTCAAATATGGAATTTTCTTCATCCCAATTCTTTCCAAATCATTTATTATGATTTTACACAAATTATTATATTTTTAATAATTTTATCAAGGCCCGTACAGTCGATTTCCATAAACGGTCATCGAACTTCAATTATGACAACCTTTTCCAACTTTGATTTGGACATAATTCCAAATTAAACTGTTAGATTTCAAATCCTTTATATTCATCGGAAAGATCTTTTCGATACGAACCCAACGGTTCTGGTTTTAAGAGATTCTGACGGTCGGATCTCCCGTAATGTCAATTCAAAGTCAGTGGTCGAAATTCGCGAACTACCGCGGCTTGACGCGTTCTAATCAGACCATTAAATATATATATATATAATATTATATATATTTCATCGATTTCCATTAAAAAACGTATTTTATAATTCGTTTTAAATTCGTTTTCAAAACGATTTCAACTTCATATTCAATTTCTAATCAAAATTGAATATTCCATATCATTAATATATAAATGATAATATTTTCAAAACATTAGATTTTGAAGTCACTTCCTTTTCGATATTCATTGTAAAAATGAATAAAATCGACAAAAATATCATTCACGTCAAAATGGCGTTAATCTAATCTACACTGCTTTATATATTTAAATATTTTCGTGTCCATCCCAAATCGGACATCAAAATCATATTTTGATCCATTACTGAATATTATTTTAAAATATTAGTTATTTTAAAATATTCATTACTCGTCATTTTAAAATATTCTTTAATTTTAAAATATTTATTCCTTCCGAATTGGAATCAGACACAGTCAATTACCATATAATTTTATTTATATGGATTTCATACACACATGTACACAACAATAACCAAACACAGTCAACCATCATCCAGAGTGCATTACACAACTGCATAAGCATTAAATATAAATAATTAACGCTTACAACAGTCTGTCAACCCATCGATTGACATACAACTAAATATTGGGATTAGTGTATGTTCAATATCATCCCAATACCCGTGTGGGGTTTTCAAACAACAAACACTAATTATTATTTGTGCAGTTGGGCAATGTGTAAAATATATCGTCCCAATCAATATCAGTCAAGTATGTGTGCATAAAAAAATCGCCCGATTTGTTTATGAATATTTATTTCAATACATGACTATTTTAAACAGTTCATATATACAATAAAAATGATATTTTTATTATTCAAATATTTTATTCCATACATGAATATTTTATACACTTTATTCATACAATAAAAATGGTATTTTTATTATTCAAATATTTTATTCCATACATGAATATTTTATATATTTTATTCACTCATCACAATCAATCTTAACAACACAATACAATCAAACAACTCGTCCATGGTTTGTGGACGATGGGGAGCAGTTCATATATGCAGTTATAAAATAAATAACTGTACAAGAAATTATAGTGAGAAGTTCTCACCTTTGGGGTCCACTCCTCCATTTCTATTTCTGAATTTCTGAACCGTTTGGATTTGTCCGAAATTCCAACGTAGTCCTTTCCACGCTGTTCATAATAAAAATCACATTTTTAATATGATGTTTATACATTAAAAATTATATTTTATCAATGATATTTATCTCTAAAAATCACATTTTTATTTCAATGTCATATATATAAAAATCACCTTTTTATAATGATGTTTACATTATAAAGATCACATTTAAAACGATGTTTATATTATAAAAATCATATTTTTATATTCATACCATTCATATAAAAATCATATTTTTATCGCGCCATTCAAATAAATAAAAATCACATTTTTATTTTCCTATTCAAAAAATAAAAATCATATTTTTATCGCTTCGCTATACATTTAAAAATCAAATTTTTAATTCCCTACATATATAAAAATAATATTTTTATATATTCTATTATATAAAAATCCTATTTTTATATTGTGAAAAATCATATCTTTTCCATTTTTTAAAATCTAATCTTTTCGTTATTTAAAAAATCTTATCTTTCCTAATTTAAAAATCTTATCTTTCCTAATTTAAAAATCAAATCTTTAAACAAATAAAAATCGAATCTTTTCTAATTTAAAAATCAAATCATTAAACAAATAAAAATGGAATCTTTATATTCTTACTAATAATATAAAAATCATATTTTTTATATTTTAGAAACCATGCTATTTTCATTTTTTTGAAAATCTAATTTTAATTACATGATATTCATATAAAAATTGTACTTTTATTTCAAATCTATATATAAAAAGATCATATTTTTATATCAAAATTATATATATATAAATTATTTTTTTATTTTAACTAAAAATTATTTTTTTATATAACTAGAAACCGCATTTTTGTCAAAGAAATCAAAATTACATAAGGAAATAAAGAAAACTTACCATTTTTAGGGTATTTGGTCGGAGGGGGCACACATGGTCGGTTTGAGGCGAAGGGGAGGCGGCGCTGGGGGCTTGAGGTGGTGGTGGACGGCGTAGGTTGCGGCGTTGGGAGATCGTGGCTGGGGTGCTTCGGTTTTTAAGGGTTTGGGGTTTGGAATTGGAAGAAGGAGGGTGGCGGCTTGGGGGAGGATCGGTGATGGAGGGGGGTAGTCGACGACCGGGGGCGGCGGCCTGGGCCAAGCGTGGCGGCGCTGGGTGTCTCCGACATCGAGGGGAGCGATTTTGGGGGAGAGAGGTTTTTTTTAATTTTCTGTTGAACGACATGGAGAATGTGAAGGAAGGGTTGACCAGAGTTTTTATATAATTATTTATTTATTTTATTTTCTCCAAAAAGTTGAAATTTCATCCAAACTCCAAACAAGACCCAACAACTGACACCCCTAGCTAATTACCCCCATTCAGGACACAATGGGATATGTTTCGTTACCCAATTCGGTTGTTACAATCAGTTTCCGCTAAATTTAAAATATAAATCATTAGATTTTAAATTCAAACGCACTTTTTAATTTACCGGGGCCACATACTGATTCCAAAAATTCCAAAAAAATAAATATGTCTATGTTTTAACGATACAGTCCTAACAAAACTAATTTCATCAAATTTGGAGACCGATTGAAAAACGTTCATTTTCCAGTCGATTAAATTCAAACTGAATTGACCAAACACATTTAAATTCACCACGCTCACATACTAATTCCAAAATTTATGAAAATTGGAATCTAGCAATAATTTGTCATTCTGGATTCAAAAAAAGTGGTCTCGTCGAAAACGGAGGTCGTATACAAAATCACTATTTTAACGGGATATATTTCCATAGCGACTATTCTGAATTTTCAACTGGGCATAACTTTTTATTCCCGCTATGAAATCTGGATTTTTCAGATTCATTGGAAATATATTATTAAAAAGATTCAAATATTTTTGGTTTTGCTAAAATAATGTTTATTTTGAATCCTGTGCATTCATTTGAAATTTGAAATCGAAATTTCAAACTACCGCGCCGTTTCCAATTCCTTTTATAATTAAAATAAATATTTATATTATAATTCTGATTTAAATAAATATATAGGTTATAATTCTATTCAAAATAAGTTTCTAGTTATTATTATTTAAAATAAATCATTTTAAATATTCAAAATTCATTAAAATTGCCAAAATAAAAAATTTAAATTGGTTCTGATTTTCCGGGTTATTACATATTTAGAGTCTTACAAAATTTAGACTCTATAACTATATTGATCTTGAACTCTTTGTAACGACCCGGATTTTTAGCCGTTGAGTTATGAATATTTAAATTTGTTTTAAATATTTTATTTGAATTATATTTAGAAATTTATAAGGACTTTATTTAATAAAACGATATTTAAACGTATGATGTATAATATAATTTAAATCGAGCTCATAATGTCACGGTAGTTCGTAATTTAACGTTTTGAATTTCAGTTGATTATACATAAGCCAGTATAAGTCGGATTTCTTTGAAACAAGAAACGTTAGGATCTATTTGACTGTATTTTTCTAACAAAAGTGAAAAATTTAGATTTTATCTTATAGATTGTAAGTTATGTCCAAATCAAATTTTCAGAAAGTCGCTATGGAGTCTTGTATAAGCCATAACGGTTTATTCAATATAATTAAATATGGATTTCGAAATCGAACAAGATATTTGAGACGTAGTTATAATTTAATTTATAGAATTTTTCTGTAATTTTTATTTTGAAAAATAAGCAACTTTTTATTTGAAGTATTTTACATCCTATATCAGCCTTCTTGAAACTTCACAAAATAAGTTAACTTGTCTATTTTATTATATTTTCGGAATCGTGATACTTTGCTCAACACGACCGTATTTTTATTTTTGTCCATAATAGTTGTTCATGAACGGAATTTTAAACATTTTAAAACATGAACAAGAAGAAATGATGCGGCAAGATTCCTTCCTAATTTTGATCAATACTAAACGATTTCAGGTACAACTTGGCTAGTATGAGCTACAACCTCACCCATGAATATATTGGCTGCCATTACTTACTTACTGAAATATAATACTATTGCGTGTAGCTAATTTAATTTGTTTTATTTATATTGCCATTTAGAACTTTCAGAAGCTAATTTAATCGAACAATTTGCATCATGGTATTAGCAATGAAGGTGATAAATAATACATGGTATTACATCATCATATAAAATTCAAATTTTTCCATCATAAAAAGTTTATAAAGAAATCTCGACCAACCATTTCAGTAATAGTTAAATTAATCAATCACGGCTAAAGAAAATATGTATTTACCTTACCGTGAAAGCCTCACACAGCAGCGTGTCGTCCACTTTTTATTTCTCCATTCCGTGCACACAAAACCATCTGATACCGTGCTACTGAAGCTATTTCAAAACCGTTCTGTGCACGCTACTCAAATCTATGCAGTAACCAACCCCAACAATCCCTAAGCCCAAAATATTTTCCCATTCCATTCTTATTCTCTTCAGTAACCCATACGAATAAATAAAACGTGGTCTACAAAATCAAAATCAAATGGAGAAAAAAATACTGATAATTAAAGCTGGTATTTTCGTGAGACCCGTGTTGAGCTTCAACTAGTTGCGTTTTCGTTTAAGTCGATTACAGTCTTTGGTTTCGAAGAAAATCACCACAGCTAGGATCCCTGCAGCCAGTACTTGAGGCATCGATGGGGAAGTCAAGGGCGGCGCTGGGTCTTTTGAGGGGAGGCGCATGCATCCGTACTGTTGGGTAGAGTGGGATGGTTTCATGATGGAGATGATTGTGAAAGGAAAGTGGAGGTTTGTAGATAATTATTTGTAGAAGGAAACGTCTGTTTCCACTGAAAAATGTGGTTAGTGTAGTGATTCACTTTTAAAACCAAAGACGTGGATGGAGGAAAAGTGCGGTAGCGGGTTAAGTGTTTTAGCATGAAGGAGAAAGTTTAATAGGGGATACTGATATTTGTTCAATATGGCTATAGGGAGTGCGTTAAAGCATGAATTGGGTTTGGGTGGATGGGCAATGTTGGTGAATACTGGAGAACTGTTTTGCAGTGATGGGGTTGAACTACTACAGTGCACGTATGTTAAAGAAGGAAGAAACAGTGTTTAAGGGGTGTTAATTACATGTGTGTTTCTGGAGTTGGCAGATTTTGCTGAAGTAGGTTGCGAACTGAAAATTTAGGGTGATGCTTGCGTTGTTACTAGGTTGACGATCAAAAGGCAATAGCGTGGGAAGCAGAATATAACGAGGAGTGGGCGGTTAAGGTTAAGGATGTGCGTGGTTTTGGTGACAAAAGGGAGTCATGATTTGGATTACTGGTGAGAAGCGGGTTTGTGGAGTTGTAAGTTTCTGGTCAAAATATTTTCGGATTTAAATGACAAAAGTAATGGGTTACTTCATCGTTGTGTGCGTTCCACCGGGTGTTCTCACAATGTTTAGGAGTGCGACGACTCGGGAAGGCACGGTAATGGTGATATACAGTGGACAAGTTCGACCCTCCAGTGAATTATGAAAGGATAGGCAGGCAATTATCAAAACGAGGAGTAGGTGGGTTCAAAACAAGGAGCAGTTGATTGGGAATAGAAGAATAAAAGGGTATCGATTTGTTAATTTTAAAAGAAAGTAACTAAGGTTAAATTAATTATATAATTAAGGGCTAATGATTTAAAATAAAATCATATTGTTTATAATGGTCATATCTTGTGCATATATTATCAGAATTTGGACGCAACCGGATCCGATGGATTCATAATGACGAAATCTACATCGTGAAACTATTTGGCTGAGAATAGAGTTTCTAGCAAAGGTCTGTTTCATTTTAAATGAAACCAAAGCAGAATCGCCAACTGCGAAACAAGGTGAGTAAACTCACTAACTCTGACCCGTTTATATTTATAAACGAGTTTTTAAATTATTTATAGTAATTTTATAACTCGTGTGATGGTTGTTTGGATGGATGGTTGATAAAATTGGTTGAATGGTCGGTATAATTATATCGTTGATTAATTATTAATTCTATTTACTATGACATTTCATATTGATGTGAAAGTAATATTATTGATGTTGATTAACATCTGTGGATGCAGGGAAACAGGTCGGAGGAATCCAACTGGATTCCTCAACATTTATATTATTGTGTTTGCATTGATTGTGACATATGCTGTGATATATTAATTGTGATTGATCTTGTTGTGTTTAAATATCACTGGGCCCTAGGAATTTGGTATTTTAAATACCATAAAATATTTCTGATGTGGAAAGGCAATTTGGGATTTAAAAACAAAATTTATTTCCAAAAATAGAAACTTAATTTTTGAATAGAGTTGGGAATAGAAACCGTTCAAATGGATGAATCAAGAATTTGTATATAAATTAATTCAATTAGTTAGCATTAGATATGTTGAAATATAAACTCAAATTTGAATTTATATAGAGAAGTGGAAATCAGTTTGAAATCAATATTTGAAATGATATTTGAACTTAGTTTTTATTAAGAAAATTTAAACGGGATTTTAAATGATTGAGGCTTGTATGAATAATTCTGAATAAAAGTTATGAATAAAAATTTGGGTTTAAGATATGTTTATGTGTATGAAATTAAGCTGTAGATAAAAGAAATATATTCACGATTTAAGTGAATGGTTTAAAGAAAATATTTTGCAAATGAAATATCTCTAAAGGAAATTTAGATTTGAAATATGAATCCAAATTGGAAATTGAGTGAAAAGGGAAATGAGTAATCGTTTTAAAAGAAAGCGATGAGTTTTAGCCCAAATTTCGGAATATAAAATAAAGTGTGATAACGTTATGTAGACTGGAATGGTTATAAAGGAATTTGTTAATGATTTAGAAAGGATAAATTCAAAAGTGAATTTGGAATTTGAATTAACTTGAAATGGTAGATAAATTCCGAAGTTCGGAATATAATCGAATATAGATTATTTGAGAGAGAGTTATTTATTGGAATCCGATTATATCGAATTTAGGGAAGTGGCTATTTTTACTTTCCGTTTGAATCAAATTTAATTATTTACTTATTAATTTATTTATTGAAATTAATAAGTACAAGTTATATTTTTATAAACCAAATATCTGGAAACAACGATTATAATGCTAACGTAATAATAAATGTTTTTTGTAAATCTAAACAGCGATTATAACGCTACCGTTATAATAAAGCTTGTGTAAATCTAAATAGCGATTACAACACTACTGTTATAATAAATGTTTTATAAATCTAAACTGCGATTTTAATGCTACCGTTATAATAAATGTTTTATAGATCAAATATTAGGAAATAGCAATTATAACGCTACTGCTATAATCAAGGTTTTTGTAAAAGAAGTGGATGCTTAGGTTGAATCTGAGAGTCACGTAAGCAATGTTTTGTTTGAAGTTGTGAGCTTTGACTATTTCAAAGTTGAGAATGTTGTTCAATTAAGGTCTGAAAGGTAATTATACCCCAACCTGATTGACTTCATGATTGATGGAGGAATGGTTAAAGTTCGATAGTAAAGATTGGTTAGAAATATGGTTAGTTAATAAATGACTAATGGTTTATGTTATAATAACGATGTTTATAACGTCACGTTAATTTTAAGGATTTTGAAATGTTTCCCCAAATAAAATGAGAGATATTTTCTACGCATAGGAAATGAAATGAATTGGTCAATGATGAATTAATAAATAGAATGTGGAAATAATTTATGATATTAATAAGGTATATTTTCTAAATATAGAAAATAAGGATTTGTGAATATTTAGAAATGTTTACTAACTAGAATAGGAGATATTTTCTTGGAAAAAAAGTGTTGCGGCCCGGAAAATTCAACACTTGAATTATCGACATTTACACAAACAGTGTCCCACTCGAGTATCGAATCTCCAGAAAGCTAGAAGAAAGAAGTTGGAGGATGAGAAAGATAAGACAGAAATATTAGAATAGAAGAATACGAAGAAGAACAACACACAGAATCAGAGCCTCACATCGCAGCGGAACAAAGTATAATATAGAAATAAATCTTTATTGAGAGCTTTGAATAAACTTACAACATCAGAGTACATCAACATCACTGGACAGTTATAATAATCTGCCCTTATATACCACACAGCGGAATAATATCATACGTCTGAATTCTTCCAGCCCATCTCTTCATAGAATTCAATAACCTGAACCTGTACATTCCGGGCTAACCCGAGCATTTACAAAACACCGGGTCAGCCTAGTGAACCAGAGTGAGATAAACTCGCACAGTATTAAGGGTAAATCATCCAATCATGATTTTAAAATTCAAAATCTTTTCAAAAGAAAAGGATAATCGTAAGACCAAATCCACACATAAACACGGAAGGATTTTACCTTATGATAACCGAAAACAGTTTTGAAACCAATATCTTTCCTGATATTATAATAATGTCTAAATACAAGTAAATAACAATCTAGTGGAACGCTTGCATCTCACGCTCCACACATATAGTATACAATCAAAATCGCGGGCGCTTATTGGATATTGGATTCCAACTTGACAAGGTATGGGACCACCTTCCGCTTGTGTATCTCTAGAGGCAAATACACTGGGTTCAACAAGAACGTCTTGCAACCCGGCCCTCACATGACCGACCACTCATTTCGCTTGAGTGTATCGAATGTATATCACCGACGGTTGGACTCAAACCACCGTTCCTGAATGGGCAGAATCGATAGAATAAGAAACAAAAGGAATTTCTCTAGATAGGTGATTATACACCCTAATGGGAGCGACCCACATAGCCATGCTGCTTGCCCGATTTTTGTCATCTCCTGGTTGATGAGGCTTGAGGTCACAACACATCTGGTCATCATACACTTTGAATGCCACATTGTCAGATCCGTCAAGTCACTAATTGACGTCCACAAATATACTCTGGGTATTAAAGAAGTGCCCCTCTTTGCCACCACTCGGTAAAATTTGTAAAAATCAACGTACGTGGTTTCAGGAAATACCCTGTCAGACATTCGTCTATACAAGTCATCCAGGAACAGGATGAACCGAAGTTACTCTCCTATTGCATCCAATATAGGAATCACCCCATGGATCAGTAGTGATCGTCCTTGCAATCCACAGTTTCAACCACGACAGAACCCTAGTATATCTCCGGGTCGAATCAAAGATTGTAAGTGGTTCTTCCGCTTTATGAAGATCTATGGTCTTCACATGCTCCATCTTGATCGTCGCTTGATCTCTTCTATATATTCGTACTTGTTGGTCGGAATGGTTTTCAAATATATATTCGATCCCGGTCTTCCCATAACAACAATCGCAAAGGTTAGACTTGATAGTGGATTATTTAACTATCAAGTAAACAATCATGAAATCATAAACATAGATTCACTGGTCTGGTACTCAGCTTCACTTGGCCTTTAAAATTATCGCCCAATCCCCTTTTAATTCTGTTACTAGGGAGAATATGATCTCATATCATTGCCTTTACTTTGGAAATCTTACCACGCACTCTTGACATTACCAACTAGTATCATCCTTGGATAGCCCCGAAGTCGTTCCAGTTGGGGTATTTTAATTACCTCTCAGACCTTGATCAACAACATTCTTATCTTTCGATAAATATGAGTTTTAACTCAAGAACTGATATTCGATTTAATATTAAAACACATCCCACTATTTAAAATATCGCTTTGCAGTACTCTTTATCTATTTGGGAATTTCTCTTTAAATATCATTTATATCACTTAAGATGTTATTTGAATAATTCCTTACCAAACATTACTTTATTTACTCCCGACTTTTCAAATTCTACGTTTCTCAAAATTTAATTATAAATCCTATATCCAACTTCGTTTACCAAGCTCAACTCAAATCCCTTCTACCAATTCCCTTTTCTTTCAGGTAATTCCCTCTTAAATCCATTGGTTTGACTTAAATACCATTTTAAGTATTTCCCATTTAAACACAACACTTTAATCTCCCGTCTTCCCTTTATAACTACGTTTCAAAACCTCAGGTTTCATAACTCCTTTATATCTCTCAAAATAGTTAATTACTTAAATATATTTTATTTAAGAAGTAACTAATTAAACTAACCAAATAATTTACTTTTACATTTATTATTGTAAAATCATTTAGATGCTTCATTTAAAAATAACAAATAAAATCCTTTTTTTTAAATCTTCTTAACTTAACTAACTATTCGTTAAGTGATTTTATTTTTGGTCACCAACGATAAACTAATCAAAAGTCAGACTCAGTTAAGATGGCCAACTTGGCCAATTCGAAACACGATTAATTCTTTAATCAACTCTAGTAAATTAATTAAAAATACAATTAATTTTAATAACTTCATTTAACTGTTCATTTTGACCCGATTAATCAGGTACCTAATCACTAGGTTATTTCCTGCTCATTCGTTTATAAATCTATCGACGTAAGAAATTTGTTTTATAAACCATTTCATAATTTCGTATAGACTTTAATTAATAAATAAATAATATTTTCCTTTTTAAATAACCTTTCAATGTAATAATTCTCAAAACATCTTTCCGTTATAAAATATATTTATAACTTAAATATTATCGATCCACTGCCGATGAACCCATATTTTAAATAAATCGACCGATTTACAGACCAACTAATGCCAATTACTCAACCCATACCATCCAAATGTAGAAACCTATTTCAATAGTCAACAATAACCAATCATTTCTTTTTATTTAACTGATAGTTTCTATAACGATCATCAATCAATCAACAGCCAATTCAAACAATTCAAACAATTTCAAACACGTTTATAAACGTGTCCAATCAAGGGGGATTTCTTTATTCGGGTCAAATCAAAATGATTAGTGTTTTACTGAAATTAAACGACCATTTAATTTCAGAATTTAAATCAATAATATATAACTGGAAAACAGTCAACCACTAGCAATTAGAACACACAAAACAAAAACCCAATTTATATAAAATATAAATGGGAAGAGCTGAGTGAGTTTAACTCACCTCGGTTTAAATTTGTCGATAATATCTGGTTTTTAATTAAACTAAACTGACATTTAATTCGAATAAAAATCCCAGTCACTTCAGATCCGGACTAGGCCTGCTCCATCTCGAAGTACTCATCTCCACGGTCCCAACGCAACTGACGGCGCCAAAATCTGACATCGTATGAGTGAGAAAACGTATTACGAACTTTATAAACTAATTAAATTAATTTAAACACAAATTTCCTTTGGATTAAAAGTTGGGCTTACCATTAATTATTGGCCCGCTAACCAAACCCTACCCGTCTCCCCCTTAAAACCCTACTTCCATCGTTCCTTTTCATTCATACTAGCCGCCTCAAAAATTTGATCAAAACCGAAATGAATAAAACCCTAAATTCCCTTCTGCTATGGCGTCGCCACCATCTTCTCACACTCCTCCACGTCCATCAACCCGTCAGCCACCCTCAACACCCCCTTTGACCCCTTGCTGAAACACGATGGAGCCCCATACGCCCAGATTGCAGATGAGGCCTCCAACGTGAATGATTTCAACGAAAACTAGTCCACACCGAAAGCTAAGTCTTCCCTTTTTACTTGATTTCCTATACTGTATATTTTCCTTTTGATTTTTTTCCTGGTTTTGAATTGGGCTTGTTCTTGTTTGCTGTGTTGGTTTGTTCGGTTCTGGAATGAATGCGCCATTCGTATTTATAGTTGCGATCTGATTGTAGATAGGATCAATGTCTATCAACATCCACGAATTGTTATGTCAATCAAAATCGAATCTGTAAATTTAGATTTTTTGTTCGGATCTTAGTATAGGATTTTCCCACACTTATTTACCTGTTCGAAACGGATTTTGATCGTGATAGTGATGCTATGTATTGTTATTTTCAACCAAGATTTGAATCTGTTCTTGGATTTTGTGCTTAGATTTTAAAATATACAAAAAAATGATGAGCTTTACTGTTCACCCATGTGATTTTGCTGTTCGATAAAGATTTGATGTATATAAATCAGTTCTTTTTAGCTCTACATGTGCTGTTTGTTTCCTCTAAAGATTTTGATGTAGAAATAGATATCTGTATTTGATTTCCTCACTGTTCCTATACTGAACGGATTGGACAAAGATACGCATGTATCTTTTTTTTCTTTCTTGGTTTTTTGGCTGTTTAGTTCAGTACAGATTTACTGTCCTTTTTATTCGTTCATCCTTTCCAGGTTGGTTTAAACTAATTCAAGCTAGTCATAACATAGATGATGTTAACTTGTAGAAATCAATAACTATATATGTACCAATCCACAACTCCAAATTATGTTTTAAACATCATTAATGTTTGAGCCATATATAGTGGTCATATTCACTCACATAAAGTTTGAATCCTACTTGAAATCTAATATCTTAAGTGTTTTAATCAATATATATAATGCTGCTGTAATGTGTTGGTTATATATACTTAGCCTTTGACATTGTGTGCACTTGGTTGCACTTGTATGACATCTAGAATGTTGTGGCAGTGCGCACATGTACTTGTACATGTGTGTACATGCAAACTTCTGGAAGCACGGTCGTCTAAAAATAAAACGAATAGAGAATAGATGCTATATAACTGTATGTTGGGCCTGTGACTTATAATTGTTGCAAATATTACTTTTTTTTTTCTTCTTTTTTTTCTTCTTTTTTTCTTTTCTTTTGGTTTCGCATTTGTACAACCAAAAATGTAGGTTCGAGTTTTGCATTTGTTCAGAATGTGTATATACAGTTTTATCTATTCATGGTTTACCTGAAAATTCCAGACATCAGGTTTTCCACAACCCTAGTTTTTTACTTGCATTCTTCAGTGGACTTAACTACAAGTGAATCGGCGAAATAAGTCTAGATAGCAATGTAAGATCTTAATATGTACGATATATAGTCATGTTGTTTCACAAATCTTATTATGCATGGAATTTTCTGTTGTGTCGACACACAGGAAAAAGCAAATGTTGGAATCTAACCTGGTAGTAGATGAAGCCGTAAAAGACATATGTACAAAAACACAGGCTAATCCTTTCGTAGTCCCGGACTTGGGTTGCTCATCTGGTCCTAACACATTTTTACCCCTCTCTATGATCATACATGCACTTACCCATCATTGTTGAAAACTGAGTCAAAAGCCACAGAGATACCGTGTTTTCATACCATGTCGTTTTATGTTTTTATATGCTTACTGACTTTTATTCTATTGTGTTTACTGTTTTATGTTTCCTTCATGTTCTTTTGTCTGCTAACATGAATTATTTTCATATGGTTGAGTGAATGCATGCGCTATGGTCACTGCCTGATTTTATATTTTCTTTTTTTCTTTCTCTTTTTATATATACTGTTCATTTGTCATAAAATCATCCCTTTTTAATGGGTTTTCTCTTCTTCTTCTTCGCAAGTCGAAACCCGATAGATTCGCTGATCTGGACATGGCGAGGCATGCAGATGTTGACTTACAAATGTTGATCTTTCCTTTGTGTTTTGTATTCGAGATTTGTATTGTATAAATAACCTCATGTATTTGTTTCTTTTTCTTTGTGTTGTGCATAACCAATAATATGAATACACATTTTGTGTTGCATCTGTACAAACAAAAATATAAATATATGTTGTCTTCTTGTATTTGATCGCTTTCGAGTTTTTATATTATACACAAATTTCAGTTTTCATACTCCATCTCTATTGAGTTACGCCACAGAGCTAAGGTTACTACTTAACCAATAGCTCTGATACCAACTGTAGCGGCCCGGAAAATTCGACACTTGAATTATCGACATTTACACAAACAGTGTCCCACTCGAGTATCGAATCTCCAGAAAGCTAGAAGAAAGAAGTTGGAGGATGAGAAAGATAAGATAGAAATATTAGAATAGAAGAATACGAAGAAGAACAACACACAGAATCAGAGCCTCACATCGCAGCGGAACAAAGTATAATATAGAAATAAATCTTTATTGAGAGCTTTGAATAAACTTACAACATCAGAGTACATCAACATCACTGGACGGTTATAATAATCTGCCCTTATATACCACATAGCGGAATAATATCATACGTCTGAATTCTTCCAGCCTATCTCTTCACAGCATTCAATAACCTGAAACCTGTACATTCCGGGCTAACCCGAGCATTTACAAAACACCGGGTCAGTCTGGTGAACCAGAGTGAGATAAACTCGCACAGTATTAAGGGTAAATCATCCAATCATGATTTTAAAATTCAAAATCTTTTCAAAAGAAAAGGATAACCGTAAGACCAAATTCACACATAAACACGGACGGTTTTTGCCTTACGATAACCCAAAACAATTTTGAAACCAATATCTTTCCTGATATTATAATAATGTCTAAATACAAGTAAATAACAGTCTAGTGGAACGCTTGCATCTCACGCTCCACATATATAGTATACAATCAAAATCGCGGGCGCTTATTGGATATTGGATTCCAACTTGACAAGGTATGGGACCACCTTTCGCTTGTGTATCTCTAGAGCCAAATACACTGGGTTCAACAAGAACGTCTTGCAACACGGCCCTCACATGACCGACCACTCATTTCGCTTGAGTGTATCGAATGTATATCACCGACGGTTGGACTCAAACCACCGTTCCCGAATGGGCAGAATCGATAGAATAAGAAACAAAAGGAATTTCTCTAGATAGGTGATTTTACACCCTAATGGGAGCGACCCACATAGCCATGTTGCCTGCCCGATTTTTGTCATCTCCTGGTTGATGAGACTTGAGGTCAGAACACATCTGGTCATCATACACTTTGAATGCCACATTGTCAGATCCGTCAAGTCACTAATTGACGTCCACAAATATACTCTGGGTATTAAAGAAGTGCCCATCTTTGCCACCACTCGGTAAAATTTGTAAAAATAAATGTACGTGGTTTCAGGAAATACTCTGTCAGACATTCGTCTATACAAGTCATCCAGGAACAGGATGAACCGAAGGTACTCTCCTATTGCATCCAATATAGGAATCATCCCATGGATCAGTAGTGATCGTCCTTGCAATCCACAGTTTCAACCACGACAGAACCCCAGTATATCTCCGGGTCGAATCAAAGATTGTAAGTGGTTCTTCCGCTTTATGAAGATCTATGGTCTTCACATGCTCCATCTTGATCGTCGCTTGATCTCTTCTATATATTCGTACTTGTTGGTCGGAATGGTTTTCGAATATATATTCGATCCCGGTCTTCCCATACCAACAATCGCAAAGGTCAGACTTGATAGTCGGTTATTTAACTATCAAGTAAACAATCATGAAATCATAAACAAAGATTCACTGGTCTAGTACTCAGCATCACTTGGCCTTTAAAATTATCGCCCAATCCCCTTTTAATTCTGTTATTAGGGAGAATATGATCTCATATCATTTCCTTTACTTTGGAAATCTTACCACGCACTCTTGACATTACCAACTAGTATCATCCTTGGATAGTCCCGAAGTCATTCCATTTGGGGTATTTTAATTACCTCTCAGACCTTGATCAACAACGTTCTTATCTTTAGATAAATACGAGTTCTAATTCAAGAACTGATATTCGATTTAATATTAAAACACATCCCACTATTTAAAATATCGCTTTGCAGTATTCTTTATCTATTTGGGAATTTCTCTTTAAATATCATTTATATCACTTAAGATGTTATTTGAATAATTCCTTACTAAACATTACTTTATTTACTCCCGACTTTTCAAATGCTTTATTTCTCAAAATTTAATTATAAATCCTATTTCCAACTTCGTTTACCAAGATCAACTCAAAACCCTTCTACCAATTCCCTTTTCTTTCAGGTAATTCCCTCTTAAATCCATTGGTTTGACTTAAATACCAATTTAAGTATTTCCCATTTAAAAACAACACATTAATCTCCCGTCTTCCCTTTATAACTACGTTTCAAAACCTTAGGTTTCATAACTCCTTTATATCTCTCAAAATAGTTACTTACTTAAATATATTTTATTTAAGAAGTAACTAATTAAACTAACCAAATAATTTACTTTTACATTTATTATTGTAAAATCATTTAGATCCTTCATTTAAAAATAAATAATAAAATCCTTTTTTTAAAATCTTCTTAACTTAACTAACTATTTGTTAAGTGATTTTATTTTTGGTCACCAACGATAAACTAATCAAAAGTCAGACTCAGTTAAGATGGTCAACATGGCCAATACGAAACACGATTAATTCTTTAATCAACTCTAGTTAATTAATTAAAAATTCAATTAATTTAAATAACTTCATTTAACTGTTCATTTTGACCCGATTAATCAAGTACTTAATCACTAGGTTATTTCCTGCTCATTCATTTATAAATCTATCGACATAAGAAATTTGTTTTATAAACCATTTCATAATTTCGTATAGACTTTAATTAATAAATAATTAATATTTTCCTTTTTAAATAACCTTTCAATGTAATAATTCTCAAAACCTCTTTCCGTTATAAAATATATTTATAACTTAAATATTATCGATCCACTGCCGATGAACCCATATTTTAGATAAATCGACTGATTTACAGACCAACTGATGCCAATTACTCAACCCATACCATCCAAATGTTGAAACCTATTTCAATAGTCAACAATAACCAATCATTTCTTTTTATTTGACTGATAGTTTCTATAACGATCATCAATCAATCAACAGCCAATTCAAACAATTTCAAACACGTTTATAAAAGTGTCCAATCAAGGGGGATTTCATTATTCGGGTCAAATCAATATGATTAGTGTTTTACTGAAATTGAACGACCGTTTAATTTCAGAATTTAAATCAATAATATATAACTAGCAAACAGTCAACCACTAGCAATTAGAACACACAAATCAAAAACCCAATTTATATAAAATATAAATGGGAAGAGCTGAGTGAGTTTAACTCACCTCGGTTTAAATTTGTCGATAATATCTGGTTTTTAATTGAACTAAACTGACGTTTAATTCGAATAAAAATCCCAGTCTCTTCAGATCCGGACTAGGCCTGCTCCATCTCGAAGTACTCATCTCCACGGTCCCAACGCAACTGACGGCGCCAAAATCTGACATCGTATGAGTGAGAAAACGTATTACGAACTTTATAAACTAATTAAATTAATTTAAACACAAATTTCCTTTGAATTAAAAGTTGGGCTTACCATTAATTATTGGCCCGCTAACCAAACCCGACCCGTCTCCCCCTTAAAACCCTACTTCCATCGTTCCTTTTCATTCATACTAGCCGCCTCAAAAATTTGATCAAAACCGAAATGAATAAAACCCTAAATCCCCTTCTGCTATGGTGTCGCCACCATCTTCTCACACTCCTCCACATCCATCAACCCGTCAGCCACCCTCAACACCCCCTTTGACCCCTTGCTGAAACACGATGGAGCCCCATACGCCCAGATTGCAGATGAGGCCTCCAACGTGAATGATTTCAACGAAAACTAGTCCACACCGAAAGCTAAGTCTTCCCTTTTTACTTGATTTCCTATACTGTATATTTTCCTTTTGATTTTTTTCCTGGTTTTGAATTGGGGTTGTTCTTGTTTGCTGTGTTGGTTTGTTCGGTTCTGGAATGAATGCGCCATTCGTATTTATAGTTGCGATCTGATTGTAGATAGGATCAATGTCTATCAACATCCACGAATTGTTATGTCAATCAAAATCGAATCTGTAAATTTAGATTTTTTGTTCGGATCTTAGTATAGGATTTTCCCACACTTATTTACCTGTTCGAAACGGATTTTGATCGTGATAGTGATGCTATGTATTGTTATTTTCAACCAAGATTTGAATCTGTTCTTGGATTTTGTGCTTAGATTTTAAAATATACAAAAAAATGATGAGCTTTACTGTTCACCCATGTGATTTTGCTGTTCGATAAAGATTTGATGTATATAAATCAGTTCTTTTTAGCTCTACATGTGCTGTTTGTTTCCTCTAAAGATTTTGATGTAGAAATAGATATCTGTATTTGATTTCCTCGCTGTTCCTGCACTGAACGGATTGGACAAAGATATGCATGTATCTTTTTTTTTCTTTCTTGGTTTTTTTGCTGTTCATTCAGTATAGATATACTGTCCTTTTTATTCGTTCATCCTTTCCAGGTTGGTTTAAACTAATTCAAGCTAGTCATAACATAGATGATGTTAACTTGTAGAAATCAATAACTATATATGTACCAATCCACAACTACAAATTATGTTTTAAACATCATTAATGTTTGAGCCATATATAGTGGACATATTCACTCACATAAAGTTTGAATCCTACTTAAAATCTAATATCTTAAGTGTTTTAATCAATATATATAATGCTGCTGTAATGTGTTGGTTATGTATACTTGGCCTTTGACATTGTATGCACTTGGTTGCACTTGTATGACTTCCGGAATGTTGTGGCAGTGCACACATGTACTTGTACATGTGTGTACATGCAAACTTCTGGAAGCACTTTCGTCTAAAAATAAAACGAATAGAGAATAGATGCTATATAACTGTATGTTGGGCCTGTGACTTATAATTGTTTCAAATATCACTTTTTTCTCTTTTTCTTTTTTTTTCTTTTGGTTTCGCATTTGTACAACCAAAAATGTAGGTTCGAGTTTTGTATTTGTTCAGAATGTGTATATACAGTTTTATCAATTCATGGTTTACCTGAAAATTCCAGACTTCAGGTTTTCCACATCCCTAGTTTTTTACTTGCATTCTTCAGTGGACTTAACTACAAGTGAATTGGCGAAATAAGTCTATGAAAAGGTCGGGTGTGTACGACTTGTGCAGGATCTATAATATGGCTATGCGGAATGTATGTGATAACTTAAGCTATTCAATAGTTATGCGAATAAATGTTCGCAAACAATATATATATCACAAATAAATTTAAATGCAGTAAAGTAAAGTAAAGTAGAGTAACGACACCAGGATTTTTATACTGGTTCGGACCTCCAGTCCTACGTCCAGTCCCGAAGCTCCTCTTCGGCTTTTCACTAAACAACACCCTCGCTTCACCCGGAGGAACAGGTTCACAACTACTTGATTTACAGGCTACAAGTTTACCCACTTGATTTCACGGGCTACAAGCTTACCCACTTGATTTCACGGGCCACAAGCTTATCCACTTGATTTCACGGGCTACAAGCTTACTCACACAGGACAATTACAAGAGTTTGACTTCTGATTGTGTTCTTCTTTCAACACTGATTTGCCAACGATTGAGTAAACCCTTCCTATAATCTTATCCTCAAGTATATGATTTGAATGCAAAGATTTAAGGAAGAAAGATTGCTTGTTGAATCAAATGATATAAAACTGATTCAAGGATTCAACAAGTATTGAATATTTGAGAGAGCTTTTAGAATGCAAGAGAGTATAGAGTTAAGATCAGAAAATAGAAGAAGATTCGGTGATTTGAAAGTATGATTTCAAGTCTATTTATAGTGTAGAATAGTTGCATTCCTTCATGAAGAGTTTCTATAAAGAGTTGTGTCCATTTCTCTTGAAATTGAATAGAAATCTCTTCACAAAAAGAAGCATCCTTTCAGAAAAATTACAGCAAGAAAAAAGGTCGACAGGTCGAAATTAACAGGTCGACAGGTATTTGAAAAAAATAGCCGTTATGTGAAAAAAACAGCAGGACCGGTCGACAGGTCCTTTTTGGGCGGTCGACCGTTTTCTTGCTGTGGACCAGAGGACCTCGGTCCACAGTCTATATCACTCTGCACTCTTTCCCGGTCGAAGCCTGGACCGTTTGGGCTTTTTGTGTGACTTTTCAATTCTTCAAATATACAGATTTCAGCCCCAGCTTATTTCAATTTCTAAATTGAATTGTGCATTCGTGTTATACTTTGAGGATAGATTTTAACATAAATCTAACACGACTCCATACCTACACATATATAATCTTAGCTCCATGTCATGATTTCCATTGATCTTCACTACGATCTTCATTGATTTCCACTTTGATAAATGTGAATTCATCTCGTCAATGATCTCTATTTCTATGTTGTCATT
Source organism: Allium sativum (assembly GCA_030737875.1). NCBI lineage: Eukaryota > Viridiplantae > Streptophyta > Magnoliopsida > Asparagales > Amaryllidaceae > Allium > Allium sativum. The sequence continues at coordinate 254,944,037 of CM060920.1, forward strand.
AATCAAAATCTTGTGTATCAACATTCTCCCCCTTTTTGATTGATGACAATATCTTGCATATATTTTTGAGATACTGAGTAGCTCCCCCTGAATATATGCTTATATATTTTTATCTCCCCCTGTCTAAAAGCTTTCTGCACATTTTGTTAGTATAATAAGAACTTACTGTTTCCTGTAACAAAATGTTAGTGCATATAAAATGAATATTTATATGATACATGATATATATATATATATATATATGCATATTTCTCCCCCTTTGTCATCGATTAAAAAGAATAAACATCATGATAGAACAGTAATCGAACATAAGACATAAATTAAAGTACCTTCGGGAGATATTGGATCATGTGCAATTTGATAAACTGAATTTTGTTTTCAGAGACATTTGGAGAAATCAAAATCGCCTTCCTATTATTGTGGTGTACCTACAAAAAAGTAAAATATATATACTTTGGTACCCACTTGCTTTGTTTGGGTCCATGGGTTAGATGGAAGGTAACCATACCCAAGAGGGTTTAACGGAACCTTTAAAGATAAAATTTTGGTTATTAACTACCGAATCAAAATAATCATCGATATATTTTTCTCTGTTTTTCCAACTTACAGGAACCCAAATACTTAAGTAATCTCTATTGATATTCCTTTTCGTACTTCTAGATCTATTATACAGATCTCTAGTCATAGAAGTATTCGAATTTCTATAATAATTGGATCTAGGATGAGCATTAGTACTAGCAGTAATATTTTTATTGTACATGAAAGCATATCTAGTACTATTTCTAAGATTAGTTTTATTATATCCTAAACCACTTTTGTCATGTAAAGGTCGAGATCTAGATAAAATCATATTTAAATCATTTTGACCTTTATTAAATTTTGCGAACTTATTTGCACTTTTATCAAATTTATTTCCAAAGCCGCTATTGACATTTTCAAAAGAAATTTTGTTATTCTTTAAATCATCAATTTCCTTATTTAATTCAGAATTTTTCCTTTTTAAAGTACCATTCTCAGTTTTGAGACCTAAAATTTGAGATTCTGAATTATCTAAAGAAGATTGTAACTTTTCAAAATTTTCTTTTGAGTCAGAAATTTCATTTTGCAAAATATTATTATTCACCTTTAAAAACTCACATTCTTTAGATAGTTCTAAATTCTTTTCAGTTAAAGCTCCATTCTCTTTTTCAAGAGACGAAATTAAAGAACTAGAATTATTTAAAGAATCTTCTAATGATATATTTCTATTTTGCAAAAGATCGATTTCCTTTAAAAGAACATTGTTTTTATCTTCTAGTTGCTCATTTTCTTTTTGAAGGAAATCTTTTTGAGAAACAAGCTCTTCTAAGGTATCTTCAAAACATTTGGCTTGTTTTACCAAACGATTGTTTTCTTCTTTTAATTTGAAATTTTCTTCCTTATACTTTTTTGACATAGCTAAAACAATTTTATGGAGTTTCAATAATTTTTCATGGTCTAACATAAGATCTTTATATAATGAATCTGTACATACCGATTGTGATCTGACTTTAGCCATGAGACATTTGTTTCCTTGCTCTCCTGATTCTGCTTTGTTGCTCTTCCATTTTCTATATCCCTGACTAGATTTCTTTATTGCCATTTGTTCTAAGATGTTGTTACGATCTCTAGAACAACCTTGCTCTGATACCAATTGAAAAGGTCGGGTGTGTACGACTTGTGCAGGATCTATAATATGGCTATGCGGAATGTATGTGATAACTTAAGCTATTCAATAGTTATGCGAATAAATGTTCGCAAACAATATATATATCACAAATAACTTTAAATGCAGTAAAGTAAAGTAAAGTAGAGTAACGACACCAGGATTTTTATACTGGTTCGGAGCTCCAGTCCTACGTCCAGTCCCGAAGCTCCTCTTCGGCTTTTCACTAAACAACACCCTCGCTTCACCCGGAGGAACAGGTTCACAACTACTTGATTTACAGGCTACAAGTTTACCCACTTGATTTCACGGGCTACAAGCTTACCCACTTGATTTCACGGGCCACAAGCTTACCCACTTGATTTCACGGGCTACAAGCTTACCCACACAGGACAATTACAAGAGTTTGACTTCTGATTGTGTTCTTCTTTCAACACTGATTTGCCAACGATTGAGTAAACCCTTCCTATAATCTTATCCTCAAGTATATGATTTGAATGCAAAGATTTAAGGAAGAAAGATTGCTTGTTGAATCAAATGATATAAAACTGATTCAAGGATTCAACAAGTATTGAATATTTGAGAGAGCTTTTAGAATGCAAGAGAGTATAGAGTTAAGATCAGAAAATAGAAGAAGATTCGGTGATTTGAAAGTATGATTTCAAGTCTATTTATAGTGTAGAATAGTTGCATTCCTTCATGAAGAGTTTCTATAAAGAGTTGTGTCCATTTCTCTTGAAATTGAATAGAAATCTCTTCACAAAAAGAAGCATCCTTTCAGAAAAATTACAGCAAGAAAAAAGGTCGACAGGTCGAAATTAACAGGTCGACAGGTATTTGAAAAAAATAGCCGTTATGTGAAAAAAACAGCAGGACCGGTCGACAGGTCCTTTTTGGGCGGTCGACCGTTTTCTTGCTGTGGACCGGAGGACCGTTTGGGCTTTTTCTGTGACTTTTCAATTCTTCAAATATACAGATTTCAGCCCCAGCTAATTTCAATTTCTAAATTGAATTGTGCATTCGTGTTATACTTTGAGGATAGATTTTAACATAAATCTAACACGACTCCATACCTACACATATATAATCTTAGCTCCATGTCATGATTTTCATTGATCTTCACTGCGATCTTCATTGATTTCCACTTTGATAAATGTGAATTCAGCTCGTCAATGATCTCTATTTCTATGTTGTCATTAATCAAAATCTTGTGTATCAACAGTCTAGATAGCAATGTAAGATCTTAATATGTACGATATATAGTCATGTTGTTTCACAAATCTTATTATGCGTGGAATTTTCTGTTGTGTCGACACATAGGAAAAAGAAAATGTTGGAATCTAACCTGGTAGTAGATGAAGCCGTAAAAGACATATATACAAAAACACAGGCTAATCCTTTCGTAGTCCCGGACTTGGGTTGCTCATCTGGTCCTAACACATTTTTACCCCTCTCTATGATCATACATGCACTTACCCATCATTGTTGAAAACTGAGTCAAAAGCCACAGAGATACCGTATTTTCATACCATGTCGTTTTATGTTTTTATATGCTTACTGACTTTTATTCTATTGTGTTTACTGCTTTATGTTTCCTTCATGTTCTTTTGTCTGCTGACATGAATTATTTTCATATGGTTGAGTGAATGCATGCACTATGGTCACTGCCTGATTTTATATTTTCTTTTTTTTCTTTCTCTTTTTATATATACTGTTCATTTGTCATAAAATCATCCCTTTTTAATGGGTTTTCTCTTCCTCTTCTTCGCAGGTCGAAACCCGATAGATTCGCTGATCTAGACATGGCGAGGCATGCAGACGTTGACTTACAAATGTTGATCTTTCCTTTGTGTTTTGTATTCGAGATTTGTATTGTATAAATAACCTCATGTATTTGTTTCTTTTTCTTTGTGTTGTGCATAACCAAATATATGAATACACATTTTTTTATTGCATCTGTACAAACAAAAATATAAATATATGTTGTCTTCTTGTATTTGATCGCTTTCGAGTTTTTATATTATACACAAATTTCAGTTTTCGTACTCCTATGACATCCTTATAATGTCTGTTTGGTTCCGGTTTCTCATATTATATGTTTTTGTTTAGTGGGGCATATATAATGTACTCGGGTTCAAACGAACTAAATTTAAAGGGAATAAATAAATAAATGTCATTGTATTTACTAAAACAACAACTTAAATTTTATTTAGTAGTATTCGAACTTGACAGTAAATATTTTGATTTTAAATAATATTCCACTTATATAAAAATCCTTTAATATACTAAATTCGATTAAAATCCATTAAAGTTATAATATATAAACTGATTTAAATATTATATTTTAAATGGCCGAAAAATCCGGAACGTTACAAAAATAAATTAGTCAAGGGAGAAAATAGAGCATTGGAAGAATACGGAAGAGGGAAAAAGGCAATTTGGAATCAATAATATAGTAAGGAATTGATATAAAAGGGGGCCAGTGTTGTTCGATGTTTGATCGATAGAATTTCCAATTGGAAATAGGACCGTTGATTGTATGGAGATTACTTTGATAGTTAAATCACCGACTATCAAAGTTTTGATTAAATTTATAACTTCGTTATCAATATGGAGAGACTGGGATCAGATTTAATATCTGAAAACCACTCCATATTGGTATTAGCGTTATGAATCAACTTATGCTGAAGATAATTGAAGACGGAGTAACATGCAAGGGCCATTTCTGTTAATCTCAGGTAGAAATTGCCTAATATGGATTAATAGAATAGTGCCTTCGGTTTGTCCAGTCCCAGGACGACGTATATTAACGAATGTTTGACGATGTGGCATTCAAAGTAAATGGTGGCAAGATGTTCTAAAAGAATAATCGTGACCTCAAGCCTCATCACCCGGGAAATGACAAAAAATCAGGCAGGCAACATGGCCAAGTGGGTCATTCCCATTAGGGGTATTATCACCTGATCTAGAGAAAATTCATTTGCTTCTTATTCTATTCGCTGCTGTATGCTTTCGGTAACGGTTGCTGATCAAAACCGTTGATGATAATATGCTCGATACACTCAAGTTAAATGAGTGGTCAGCCATGTGTGGGCCAGGTTGCAAGACGTTCTTGTTGAACCTAGTGTATTCCCCTCTAGAGATACACTATCGGAAGGTGGTTCCATACCTTGTCATGTTGGAAATCCAATCTCCAATAAGCGCCCTGTGGTTTTTGATTTAATATTATATATGGAGCGTGAGATGCAAGCGTTCCTCTAGATTTCTATTTATTTGATTTAGAAACTATTGTAATATCATTGGATTTGATATCAAAAATATTTTTGGTCATCGTAAGGTAAAAACCATCCGTGTTTATGTGTGGATCGGTCTTACGATTATCATTACTTTCGAAAGGATTTTGAAAGTTAAAAAAATGGTTGGAGTTTACTCTCACCAGTCCCGTGACTGACCCAAGTTTATTTTGTTTGTTTTCCCTAAACTCTTGGGTGCCCAAAATTGTATAGGCAGTCAACTAGTCTTGATTTTACAGATTCACTTGAAAGAGTTTGAAGTAGGAGGCTTCACCAGTTAGCTATAGACTATCGTATATTCCGCTGTGTACCATGTTTGTAGCTGGAACCAGGTGTTTATAACTATTCCAGAAATAATTGTTGTACTCTGATCATGGTAGGTATATGCAAAATAGATTTGTATTTCAAAGTTTTTGTTATCTAATATATTTTATTCGTTCCTCTGTGAGTTTGTGATCTTCGTTTTCTTCTATTCTAATATTTCTTTCTTTCTATTTCTCATCCTCTAACTTCTTTCTACTAATGATTCGTTTTTCTATGCAATTTGGGTTGGACGTGTGGTGTTATTAGTCGACTCAAAGGGTATGAAAATTTGGGCCATTACATTTGGTATCAGAGCTGAAGGTTGAGTAGTGACCTTGGCTCTGTGGCATGACTCAATAGAGATGGGGCTAGTAATACCCTCGATTGAGTTTGATTGTATGTATATGAGCGCGTATTTATAGATTTGATATAAAAATGGTTTATATTGTGTTGGTTGATTTGTTGAGTGGTTTATGAATTTTGGTCAATACGGAATATACAACTGTATCGATAGGTGTTTCTAAACTCTCGAACAAAGCGATTCGATACAATATTGTTTTAAAATGGGGTAAATGAATTAATTTTGCCCAAAAACTATTTTTGATATAATAGGAATTATTTAAAAAATCTTATAGTATACAGATGGGTTGATTGTTATTACAATCACATGAAATAATAAAATATTGAACTGGTTATATATAACCAAATACAGTTTGTATATGGATAATGAATACAAATGAGATAAACCAAGATTAAGTTCAAACCAGAGTTGGGATTTAAATTTTGGGTGTTTAGAAAATATTTTCTGAAATATTGTACAATATATAACATTACTTTAAAGTATTTTTGAATAAGAATGGTTTTTATGGATTTTTAAAGGGATTAAGCACTGAAATCACTTCAATGGCGAGAAAATTATTCTGATAATGGATCGCGACATTATCGGTATTCATTTTCAAGTTTCTAAGTGATGGATTGCTACCATAGTAATCTAGGAATAAAAAAATGTCTGAAAAGGACAGGATGTTTTAGAAAATAAAATGTTTTGAATTGAGTTGATTATAAATATATGTATATGATTTCAAACTAATTTGAAATAAAACCCGGAAATTTGAATTATGAAATTAAAATTAACTTGTATAAGTTGAATAGATTAAAATGGTAAAAATGTATCAAATGAATTGAAACTTAACTTAAGTTATGTTTAATAAAATTGGATTGAATTAGAAAAAATTCCGTATGAAATTAAATAAAGAAAATGTTGACATTCGAATTATTAATATGAATTCGACTTATGAGTAAGCAAGTTGAATATATATTGGATGTTGTTAATTAAAATTGAATTGTGATAAATTTGGATTCAAGTATAATAAGTGGATTGACTTAAATAGAAGTCAGATTTGAACTGATAGAATGGAAGTGAACTAATTAGAAGTTGATTGGAGAGTTAAAAACTGGAAGTTGGATTGATTTGAAACCAACTGGGAATGGATATATGTACGCTATGCAGATATTGAATGGAAGAAAACGCAAGAGATAGAATTATACCTGACAAAAAGGTACATGCTTACAATATTACTTGGGTTTGATTGTTTTATGAGCCTATGGTGCAAGCCGCTTGGCTTTTGAATTTTCTTTTGGATAGGAGAAGGCCTAGAAAGGGGGTTGTGGTTGTACCGATTGAGCCGTGCAAAGGAGATGCTGGCAAAAAATTTTGAAAATTTTAAGAGTTAGAAACTTTTCAAGAATTTTTTTGATAATTTAAAGTCAAGTTGTTAATTGTAATTGAAAATAAGAAAACCAGATTAGGTTAATGAAATTTCAAGTGGAATAATGAAATTGATAAATGGATTTAAAATCAACTGGAAAGGGGTGTGGATATGCAAAAGAGCATATGGATTGAAGACAAGAAAGTGATGAAAGATTGTCCAAAAAAGGTGGACAGATCATTTGGAAAAAATTATGAATGGTCGAGTATGGGTATGAGAATTTGAAGGTCGGTTAAGAACTGGGTTACGAAAATATGGAATATAACATTTCAACTAGGTAGGTTATGAGGAATTAGAGTTATAGCATTTTTATTGCTTAGCAATTTCGAGGACAAAATTATTTTAAGGGGGAAGGAATGTAAGGACCCAGATTTTTAGCCATTTAATTTTGAATATTTAAATTTGTTTTAAATATTTTATTTGAATTATATATAGAAATGTATAAGGAATTTATTTAAAAAAAAACGATATTTAAATGTATGATGTATAATATAATTTAAATCGAGCTCGTAATGTCACGGTAGTTCATAATTTAACGTTTTGTATTTCAGTTGATTATACAGAAGCAAATATAATTCAGATTTCTTTGAAACAAGAAACGTTAGGATCTATTTGAATGTATTTTTCTAATGAAAGTGAAAAATTGAGATTTTGTCTTATAGATTGTAAGTTATGTCCAAATCAAATTTTCAAAAAGTTTCTATGGAGTCTTGTAAAAGCCATAACGATTTATTCAATATAATTAAATATGGATTTCAAAATCGAACAAGATATTTGAGACGTAGTTATAATTTAATTTATAGAATTTTTCTGTAATTTTTATATTGAAAAATATGCAACTTTTTATTTGAAGTATTTTACACCCTATATCAGCCTTCTTGAAACTTCAAAAAACAAGTTAACTAGTCCATTTTATTATATTTTTGGAATCGTGATACTTTGCTCAACACGACCGTATTTTTATTTTTTTCCATAATAGTTGTACATGAACGGAATTTTAAACATTTTAAAACATGAGCAAGAAAAAATAACATGGCAAGATTCCTTCCTAATTTTGATCAAGACTAAACGATTTGAGGTACAACTTGGCTAGTATGAGCCATAACCTCACCTATGAATATATTGGCTGCCATTACTTACTGAAAATATAATAATATTGCATGTAGCTAGTATAATTTATTTTATTTATATTTCCATGTAGAACTTTCAGAAGCTAATTTAATCGAACAATTTGCATCATGGTATAGGCAATGAAGGTGATAAATAATACATGGTATTACATCATCATATAAAATTTAAAATTTTCCATTATAAAAAGTTTGTAAAGAAATCTCGACCAACCATTTCAGTAATAGTTAAATTAATCAATCACGGCTAAAGAAAATATGTATTTACCTTACCGTGGAAGCTTCACACAGCAGCGTGCCATCCACTTTTTATTTCTCCATTCCGTGCACACAAAGCCCTCTGATACCGTGCTAGTGAAGCTATTTCAAAGTCGTGCTATGCACGCTACTCAAATCTATACAGTAACCAACCCCAACAATCCCTATGCCCAAAATATTTTTCCATTCCATTCTTATTCTCTTCAGTAACCCATACGAATAAATAAAACATGGTCTACAAAATCAAAACCAAATTGGAGAAAAAAAATTATACTGAAATATTAAAGCTGGTATTTTTCGTGAGACCCGTGTTGAGCTTCAGCTCGTTGCGTTTTCGTTCAAGTATCTTACAGTCTTTGGGTTCGAAGAAAATCACCACAGCTAGGATCCCTGCAGTCAGTACTTGAGGCATCGAGGGGGAAGTCGAGGGCGGCGCTGGGTCTTATGAGGGGTGGCGCATGCGTCAGTACTGTTGGGTAGAGTGGGATGGTTTCGTGATGGAGATAATTGTGAATGAAAAGTGGAGGTTTGCAGATAATTATTGGTAGAAGGAAGCGTTTGTTTCCACTGAAGAACGTGGTTAGTGTAGTGATTCAGTTTTAAAACCAAAGACGTGGATGGAGGAAAAGTACTGTAGCGGGTTAAGTGTTTTAGCGTGAAGGAGAAAGTTTAAAAGGGGATACTGTTATTTGTTAAATATGGCTATAGAGAGTGCGTTAAAGCATGAATTGGGTTTGGGAGGAGGGGCGGTGTTTGTGAATACTGGAGAACTGTTTTGTGGTGATGAGGTTGAACTAATGCAGTGCACGCATGTTAAAGAAGGAAGAAACAGTGTTTAAGGGGTGTTAATGACATGTTTGTTTCTGGAGTTCGCGGATTTAGCTGAAGTAGGTTGCAAACTGAAGATTTAGTGTGGTGCTTGCATTGTTACTAGGTTGACGATCAAAAGGAAATAGCGTGGGAAGCAGAATATAAGGAGGAGTGGGGGTTAAGGTTAAGGACGTGTGTGGTTTTGGTGACAAAAGGAGTCATGATTTGGATTATGAGTCGTGATTTGGATTACTGGTGAAAAGATGGTTCGTGGAGTTGTAAGTTTTTGGTCAAAACATTTTAGGATTTAAATGAAAAAAATAATGGGTTACTTCATTGTTGTGTGCGTTCCACCGGTTGTTCTCACAATGTCCAGGAGTATGATGACTCGGGAAGGCACGGTAATGGTGTTATACAGTGGACAAGTTTGACCCTTCGGTGAACTATGAAGGGATAGGCAAGCAATTATTAAAATGAGGAGTGGGTGGGTTCAAAACAAGGAGCAGTTGATTGGGAACAGAAGAATAAAAGGGTATCGGTTTGTTAATTTTAGAAGAAAGTAACAAAGGTTAAATTAATTATATAATTAAGCATTAATGATTTAAAATAAAATCATATTGTTTATAATAGTCATATCCTGTGCATATATTATCAGAATTTTGACGCAACTAGATCCGATGGATTCGTAATGACGAAATCTACATCGTGAAACTATTTGGCTGAGAATAGAGTTTCTAGCAAAGACTATTTGGCTGAGAATAGAGTTTCTAGCAAAGGCCTATTTCATTTTAAATGAAACCAAAGCAGAATCGCAAACTGCGAAACAAGATGAGTAAACTCACTAACTCTGACCCGTTTATATTTATAAACGAGTTTTTAAATTATTTATAGTAATTTTATAACTCGTGTGATGGTTGTTTGGATGGATGGTTGATAAAATTGGTTGAATAGTCGGTATAATTATATCGTTGATTGATTATTAATTCTATTTACTATGACATTTCATATTGATGTGAAAGTAATATTATTGATATTGATTAACATCTCTGGATGTAGGGAAACAGGTCGGAGGAATCCAACTGGATTCCTCAACATTTATATTATTGTGTTTGCATTGATTGTGACATATGCTGTGATATATTAATTGTGATTGATCTTGTTGTGATATTTCTGATGAGGAAAGGCAATTTGGGATTTAAAAACAAAATTTATTTCCAAAAAGATAAATCTAATTTTTGAATAGAGTTGAGAATAGAAACCGTTCAAACGGATGAATCAAGAATTTGTATATAAATGAGAATAAACTAATTGAATTAGTTACCATTAGATATGTTGAAATATAAACTCAAATTTGAATTTATATGGAGAAGTGGAAATCAGTTTGAAATCAATATTTGAAATGAGATTTGAACTTAATTTTTATTAAGAAAATTTAAACGGGATTTTAAATGATTGAAGCTTGTATGAATAATTCTGAATAAAAGTTATGAATAAAAATTTGGGTTTAAGATATGTTTATATGTATCAAATTAAGCTGTAGATAAAAGAAATATATTCACAATTTAAGTGAATGGTATAAAGAAAATATTTTGCAAATGAAATATCTCTAAAGGAAATTTAGATTTGAAATATGAATCCAAATTGGAAATTGAGTGAAAAGGGAAATGAGTAATCATTTTAAAAGAAAGCTATGAGTTTTAGCCCAAATTTTGGAATATAAAATAAAGTATGATAACGTTATGTAGACTGGAATGGTTATAAAGGAATTTGGTAATGATTTGGAAAGGATAAATTCAAAAGCAAATTTGGAATATGAATTAACTTGAAATGGTAGATAAATTCCGAAGTTCGGAATATAATTGAATATAGATTATTTAAGAGAGAGTTATTTATTGGAATTCGATTATATCGAATTTAGGGAAGTAGTTATTTTTACTTTCCGTTTGAATCAAATTTAATTATTTAATTATTTACTTATTAATTTATTTATTGAAATTAATAAGTACAAGTTATATTTTTATAAACCAAATATTTGGAAACAACGATTATAACGCTATCGTTATAATAAATGTTTTTTTGTAAATCTAAACAGCGATTATAACGCTACCGTTATAATAAAGGTTTTGTAAATCTAAACAGTGATTACAACGCTACTGTTATAATAAATGTTTTATAAATCTAAACAGTGATTTTAATGCTACCGTTATAATAAATGTTTTATAGATCAAATATTTGGAAACAACGATTATAACGCTACCGTTATAATCAAGGTTTTTGTAAAAGAAGCTGTGATGACCCCAAAGTCCCGTGCCACGGAAGCAAGGATAATCTTTGGAACATAACACATAAACAATAACAGCAGAACATAAATATATCATTACACTAGATAATGTACAATAAATTACACTGGAACAAATATAATCATCAGAGTTACATACTATAACAGGATCCCACTTAGTACAAAATACAGTTTCAGCTTTATATAAAATGTCTGCAGCGAATCAAACATAATATACATAACGAAGTCTGAACAGCATAGAAGAAATGATAGAATCCACCTTCAGCTCCAAAGCTATCCAGAATGAGCCTGCTAAAACCTAAACACAAGGCTGCCCGTGTAGAAATAGGGGCACCCGAGTTTGCAAAGTGAAACAAACTACGAGTCAGTCATAGAACTGGTATGAGAAATCTACTTAACTTATTCGATAATAAGGCCAATCACAGGACCACGCCGCTAACGAGGAACGGGTTTACTCCATTGGATTGATAGTGCATAAATACAGTAAATCATTTAAATAACGCAATGCTTTTTATAGAAAATGAAGCCATTATAAGACTCAGGTCCCATCATACAATGCAACGAAAACTAGAGGATAGAGTTTTATCTTATAATGGCCAAAATATGCTTGATACGTGTAAAACAAAATCATTTGATATTATTATTAGTGTATATATGTTTCAGAAACAATTTCAATCATAATATCAATCATAGACGGCATAGTACCTCATACTACTATGTCACCATACTAGTTTTACAATCAAAACCGCACATGTCATATTGGAAATTGGATTTCCATCATGAACAAAGGCATGGGATCGTCCTTATCGCATTCAACACTCTCTGGCCCAAGCCTCAGGATACAGCCGCAACTGCACCTGGATTGTCAGGGCTGGTCCACACGAAGTGGATTAAAATGCCTGAACAATACGTTTCCCCGCCCTATGGGGCGTAAACTGGTCATATTTCGACCCAACCATCCATCGGCACCGTAGTGACCGATATAACCAAGGCGCCTCGCTTCCCATCATCCACATAAGTAAAAATGTCTGGGCTCAATACCATGACACCACACCTAGCTAGAAAGAAACGCATGTCCTCCATGAGGTCCTCTCCAGTTTCTGGTTCATACTCGGGGTGTGAGGCTCACGAATTAACGCCATACACAAAGCTATGCTATGTTGAAGTCGTGCTTTGATCATCAACCACAAGACTCTTCTTTTCAACAGAATCCTTGATCATTTATGTAACAATCCGGAAAATGCGAGCCTATTTATATTTTTTATTTTGGCAATTTTGATGAATTTTGAATATTTAAAATGATTATTTTAAATAATATCGACGAGAAATTTATTTTGAATGGAATTCGAACGTATATATTTATATACTTCGTCGTTAGAATATAAATAATTATTTATAATTATAAAAGGAATTGAAAATGGCGCGGTAGTTCGAAAATTCGATTTCAAACTTCAATTGAATGTACCGGGTGAAAATAAACCGGATTTTAGCGAAACTAAAAATATTATAATCTATTTGATAATATCTTTCCAACGAATCTGAAAAATTAAAATTTCATAGCGGGAATCAAAAGTTATGTCCAAATGAAATTTCAGAATAATCGCTATGGAATTCTAGCCCTTAAAAATGGAAATTTTGCAAACGACCTCGGATTTCGACGAAACCACTTTTGTTGGATCCGTGATGTCAAGTTATAGCTAGATTCCAATTTTCATAATTTTTCGATTCAATATATGAGCGTGGCAAAGGAAAACGCGTTTGACCAGTTTCAGTTGATTTTAATCGACTGGAAAATGACCATTTTTCAAACAGTCTCAGAATTAGACGAAACTAGTTTTGTTAGGACCGTATCATCAATACGAAGCTAGAAAATATTTTTCTGGAATTTTTCGAGTTAGTATGTGACCCTAGTAAAATGAAATGTGTGTTCAAATTCAATATATAGAGTTATATTTTGATTTTGACGAAAACTAGTCGAAACGATCGAATCAGCCTACGATACATATCCCATTGTGTTTGGAATGGGGGTAATTAGCTAAGGACGATAGGCGGTGGGTCTTGTTTCAAGGTCGAAATAAAAAGTTGCTTTAAAGAATTAAGTAAATAAAAATATATATTTTTTATATACCCCTTACCCTCTATTCTCTCTCTCCCCGTTGAAACGGTCAAAAGAAAAAAAAACAAATCACCAGAACCCGTCAGCCCCCCCTCGTCGCGCCCGCCACCACCAAGGCCGGCGGCCCTCCGATGCTCCCCCTCCCCTCCGCAGCTACCTCTCCGCCTCCCCCTTTCTCCCTTCGCTCCAATCCAAACCCCAAATCCCGATCGAAATACACTTCCCAAATTGATGTGCCAGTCCACCGCGCCACCAAGCAGCCTCACCCCCTTCGCCTCCGACCTCGGTTCTCCCCCTGCTGCGCCATCGTTTCCCCCCCCCCTCTTCTTCGTCGACTGAAAACCCTCCTACTACGAGCCTTAAAAATAGTGAGTTCTTCCTTCTTCTTCTTTTTAATTTGCATTGTATTAAAGATCTGAATCCGGTATGGAATAATTAAGGAAAGGTTTAATTTTTATTTAATGAAAAGTTTTTTTTGAGGAAAGTTCATATTTTTAATAACAAAAAGAGATGATTTTTGTTTAATGAATATAAAGGTTATATTTTAATAACATAAAGATTCGATTTTTAATGATAAAGATTTGATTTTTCACAGTAAAAAGCTTTGATTTTTATAAGAAGAGAGGTCGGATTTTTATAAGGAGAAAGATCGGATTTTTCTATATGTGAATGAAGCATAAAAATTGGATTTTTATCTATGTGAAGTGACGATAAAAGTATGATTTTTATTTGTATATAAACAGTATAAAAATATAATTTTTATATAGTAGAGATAATAAAAATATGATTTTTATATAATGTAGAGATTAAAAATATGACCTTGCTTTGTTTAAAAATATGATCTTTATAGTGTAGTGAACGATATAAAAATATGATCATTATAGTGTAGTGAACGATATAAAAATATGATCTTTATAGTGTAGTGAACAATATAAAAATATGATCTTTATAGTATAGTGAACAATTAAAAATATGATTTTTAGTGAAAATAAAAATTCGATTTTTATATATATGAAGTGAAGATAAAAATTCGATTTTTATATATGTAGTGGCTACGGGCAAGAAAAGTGACAAAAGGCGAGAACAGCGATGACTTCTACATAAGAAGAGTCGAGGCGTTTGGATTAGCTAGTCAGTGAGAACTTCTCACTTTAAATTTCCTTCTCTAATTAAAAATATATATACTAGGATGCAGATGGTGCTTAGCAGCACCCGACACCCGTCATCCACAGACTATGGATGGCTTGTATGTTTGATTGTTTGTTGTGATGAAAATTGATTGTGTGACATGAAATAAAATATTTATATAGTTAAAAATAGTTTATCGTTAAAAATATTATTTTTAACGTGTGTGTGTGAATAAAAATGTGTGTTTGTTGATGTGAAACCCCACACGGGTATTAGGATGATATACGGCATACACTAATCCCAATAATTAGTTGTATGTCGATCGATTAATCGACAGGCTGTTATAAGCGTTAGATATCTATATTTGATGCTTATACAGTGTAGTGCACTTTGGATGATGGTTGATTATTTGTCAGTGCTGTTATATATCTGTGTTGTATGGAATCCATATAATTAACATTATATGGTGATTGATTGGGCCTCATTCCAATTGGGAAATAATGAATATTATAAAAGAAAATTCATGTGTTGAATAGAATAAATAGTCATGTGTTGACGATGCTCATGTGTTGAGAATTCATGTGTTGAGAATTCATGTGTTGAAAGTGTATTCATGTGTTGAATAAAATATTTATACAATAAAATTTACCTTTTTATTGTAAGTAAGAAGAAATATAGATACATGTGTTGAGTAGAATAAATATTCATTTGTTGAATAGAATAACGAATTTATTGAAATATATAAAGCCATGTTGATTAGATTTGCGCCATTTTGATGTGAGCGATATTTATATCGATTATATTCATTTTTATAATGAATATAGAAAAGGTAGTGATTTCAAAATATAACGTTTTGAAAATATTATCTTTTATATAGTAATGATATGAAATATTCAATTTTGATTTGAAATTGAACATAGAATTGAAATGGTTTTGAAAACGAATTTAAAACGATTTATAAAATACGTTTTAAATGGAAATCGACGAAATATATAATATATATATATTATATATATAATGGCCTGAATAGAACGCGCCGCGCTGCGGCAGTTCGTGAATTTCGACCATTGACTTCGAATTGACGTGGCGGGAGATCCAACCGTCGGATTCTCCTGAAACTGGAACCATTGGGTTCGTATCGAAAAGAGCTTTCTAACGAATATGTGAAATTTGAAATCTAACGGTTGGATTTGGAATTATGTCCAAATCAAATTTGGAAAAGGTCGCTGTAAGTGCAGTTCGATGGCCATTGATGGAAATTGACTGTACGGGCCTTGATAAAATTATTAAAAATAATAATAATTTGTGTAAAATCATAAGAAATGATTTGGGAAAGATTGGGCTGAAAAACTCCATATTTGAAAAGATAAAAATAGATATTTATCAAAATGAACTAGTTTTGAACTAGAATTAAAATCAATTTATTTTTTTGAAATAAATAAATTGAACTTGAAAGTGGTTTTAAAAATAATCAGAATTCCCAATACGTGAATTGGACTGGAGTTGAATCGAAATTATCTTCGGAATATTTCGACGTTGGATTTCGTGACTATACAGATATTGTTATGGGAATTTGAAAGATATATTTTATATCGTTATTTCCAATACGATATTTGTTGGTTTCAGAATTTGATATTGAATATAAGCCGGTATATTATCTATCCAGAGCCTTGTATTTAATATCAAATCTGATTTGGGTTTGTCGTGAATGGTGTCTTCATTAACACTGATTCTTAAGCCCAATAGAGAAAAAGATTAAATCTTTCTGTTTAGATTTAATGAAGTGTATCAATTAAATAATATTTAATTGGAATTGGAATTGGATTTGAATTGGTTTTTGGGTTTATCGTGAGCGGGGTTTTGAACAACACCTGATCTTTAACCCGATTAACAATAGAGTGTGATTTTGGGTTTATCGCGAATCGTGTTTTAAATGACATTGGTTCTTTAACCCAGATAAAGTCAGGATATTGATTTTTGAAAAGATTAAAACTAAGTGGAGTTTTAATGAATCTTTAATTAGATTGAAATGTGAATTGATAATTTAAATTATCAAATCTGAAAGGTGATCGGGAATGGAGTACCACCAGTTTCGCTCCAAAGCGATAGTTAAATTTTTAATTAGATTTGAACGTGAAATGGTAATTAATATTCACCGATAACACCTTTGTGTTAGATACGGAGTATTACCAGTTTTCTCCATGGGATAAATAGGTTGGGATTGGGAAATACAATAAATAATTACTTCGGTGTGGTTCGCTAATCACGACTAGTTTGAAATGATATCCAAAGGAAGATTAAAGAATAAATTTAGAAGAATTTATCTTTGATAAAATGAATGGGAACCTTTCCCTAAGAATGTGATTTTGTGAAGAAAAGAATATTCTGAATTGGAATGAGGCCTTTGTTGTGTTTGTGTAACATTTGTTTATTATATACGTGGGTTATTTAGAAAGGCCGGGTTTATACCCATTCTGAATAACCGATTCGGCGATAAATCAAAGATGAAGACGGTGGTTGAAGACTGGAAGTCTTCACATCGTTTGGGTGATTACTGATGATCTTGATTGGGCTGTAACCCAAGATGAGGGAAACAGTTGGTGATCGTCCAGACGTACTTGGAGATCGATGGATATGCGAGGAAAGTGCCTCCGGTTTCGTTCAGACCCAGAACGAACTAGTAAATGGACTGTGTGTCTGACATTGGATTTTATTCTGTGTTGATTGATCTCTATTAAATATACATCTGTTTGGCGGCAGAGAATTTATTCTCTTGCTTAACGCCCTTCTTTGAGACGTACGAGCTCAGAGGTTGTATATCGATGGACATCAGTCACATTGAGTGAATTGCCAGTGTGGCACGCGTAAGTGGCAATTGATCAAGGCTTCTGTTGAAAAGCAAAGTCTTGTGGTTGATGATCAAAGCACGACCTATGTGGCGTAGCTTTGGGTATAGCGTGAATTCGCGAGCCTCACACCTCGGTATGAGTCAAAAACGGGATAAGGACCCAAGGAGTGCACGACGTTTCTTTCTAGCTATGGGTGGTATCAGTGCTTAAACTGGCTGACATTTATATACTTTTCACCTGTGTGGTTGTTGGATGCGAGGCGCCTCGATTATAGGTCCTATAGGACCGGGAAACGTGTGTTCAGGAATAACTAATCCTCAAAAGTAAGAGAGGACCGGCCTTGGAGGTTCCAAAGGATCATAGTGGGGTCCTGGGACATTTGCTAGAGTGTCTCGAATCAGAGAGGAGCTTGCCCCTTGCCTCGACTCATGACGGAAATTCAATTTCCAATACGTGATATTGCGGTTTTATTTGTAGAACCTAGTATGGCGACATAGTGGTATGGGTCATTCATGCCGCCTATGATTGATATTTATGATGTGAAATTGTTTTGACACTATACACTTATAGTAATATCAAAATAATGTGTTTTAAACGTATCAAGCATGCTTTGGCTATTATAAGGTAAAAACCCTATCCTCGGGCTTGCGTTGCATTGTGTGATGGGACCTGGGTCTTATAATAGCTTCATTTTTCTTTATTTAGCATTGTGCTGTTTGTTTTAAGCACTGGTATTCTTGGGAGGAAACCCGTTCCGTGTTATACGGCGTGGTCCCTTGATTTACCTTACTTTAAAATAAAGATTAATAGCTGTTTTAGTTCTCACACCAGTCACATGACTGACCTGTAGTTTATTGTTTTAACCTAAACTCTGGGTGCCCCTATTTTCCACACGGCCAGGTAGTAGTTTTGGTTTTGCAGATTTATATTCACAGGATCCTGATTTACAGCTGGAATGATGCTCGGAAAGCTCTGTATCAGTGTATTATTTTCAGTTGTGTTTTTTATTGTTCTTCCGCTGCTACGTAATTTATTGTAATCTCTGATATTTTCTGTGTAATATTTATTCATACTTTGTATATCCTTGTATTCTGATGGGATTGTTGTAATAAACAATGAAATGTTCTTCTGTTTGTGTTCTGAATCGTCTTGTACTCACGGTAATTCATTCTTTCTCTTCTCTTCGGAGACGGGGAAGTTCGGGTCGCTACAATTTACATCTCAGCATGTCACACAGGCAATTCACGCCATGCGACTGATGTCTATCGATATATAACCTCTGAGCTCGTACGTCTCAGAGAAGGGTGTTAAGAAAGAGAATAATTTCTCCGCCACCAAACAGATATATATTTAATAGAAATCAATCAGCATAGAATAAAATTCAATGTCAGACACACATTGTAACAACCCGGAAAATCAGAACCAATTTAAATTTTTTAAT
The DNA here is from genome assembly GCA_030737875.1 of Allium sativum. NCBI lineage: Eukaryota > Viridiplantae > Streptophyta > Magnoliopsida > Asparagales > Amaryllidaceae > Allium > Allium sativum. Next base: position 254,963,114 of record CM060920.1, read on the forward strand.
TTGGCTATTTTAATGAATTTTGAATATTTAAAAAAATTATTTTAAATAATAAAGACCCAAAAATTTGTTTGGATCGAAGTTATGGAGAATATATTTATTTTAATTATAAAACAAGGCCTGAAATGGCGCGGCAGTTTGAAAATTTGAATTAGAACTTTGACTGACTGTACAGGATGCAAAATAAAACGAATTTTGATGAAACCAAAAATATTTAAATCTGTTTAAGAATATCTTTCTTACAAATCTGAAATATCGAAATTTCATAGCGGGAATCAAAAGTTAAGGCCAAATGAATTTTCAGAAATGTCGCTATGGAATTAATATAGCCCGTGAAAATTGTCATTTTGCAAACGGCCTCCGTTTTCGATGAAACCACTTTTGTTGGATCCGGGATGTCAAATTATTGCTAGGTTTCAAATACCATAATTTTTGAAATCAATATGTGAGCATGGAAAAGGAAAACGTGTTTTGAAAGTTTCAGTCAATTTTGATCGACCAAAAAATAGCCATTTTTCAAACGATCTCCAAATTCGACGAAACAAGTTTTGTTGGGACCGTATCGTCCAAAAATAGCTAGATTTAATTTTTTGGAATTTTTGGATCAGTATTTGGCCCCGACAAATTAAAATGTACGTTCAAATCTAAAATTAAATGTTTTATACTTTGATTTGAAGAATAACTGAATGTAACAGTCAAATGGGCTAACGAAACATATTCCATTGTGTTCAGATCGGGGGTATTTGGGTAGGGGCGATAGTCGTTGGGTTTGAATTAGAGTTCGTATGGAGAAATGGGTATTATTGGAATTAAAAGAAAATAAAAATAATTAAATAATTAAGGACCAATCAGAATTCACGTGACCATCGCTCACTTTCTTCCTCAACCGGTAAAGCTCCAGTTCGAACGACGGAAAGGGGCTCTTTGTTTCTCTCCTCTCAAACTCTCAAACCACACAATAAAACTTGCTTCTCCTTTAGGGGATTTTGAAGAGGATGTCAAGAGCTTCAAATCCATAGCAAGTTTGGATTTTTTTTGTTGAGTATTAAGAGAGAATCACCTCCGGGAAGTTGCTGACATCCCAACGCCGCCGAGGCTTCCTTAGGCCACCGAATTGGACCCCACTACCAGCGTAGAGGCACCCCTCCCTCCCTCTTTGACGCTGCGAAGCCTGATCATCTAACCACTTCATGGATTCGACGAAAAATCCAAACCTAGTTTGGAACCATTTGCTGAAAGGTACGGCCTTTGTTTATTTTAACTGATTTCGACAAATAAAAGCGTTGCAAACTTATAAAAATCATACCTTTTTGCTATTTTGTCGAAATTCAGTGAAACAAGAGACATTGGACTCGTGTGGACGTCTTCTACATTCTAGAAGAGACCGGAGAATTTTTGGAGCTTCCTACAATTTTTGGAGGAGTGAAACCCAATGTGAGATTTCTAAATTATAAACGATTTGGAATGGCGATGTATAAATTATATAATCAATGTATAAGTTATATAAGCGTTGAACACCTCATGTATAAGCGATGTATAAATTATATGTGCGATGTATAAGTTATATATGTGTTGTAAAAATCATATGTGCGTTGAATGAAATTGAAATGAAATGGAAATATATTTATATATATATATGTGTGTGTGTATATATATATACACACACTCCCCTCGTCCACAGACCATGGACAATATGTATTGGTTGTGATTATTTAGATTTTTGTTGACGTGAAATTTGGTTGAAAAATGCGAATGGATGATAATGGTTGTTTGTGGTTGAAAACAAATAGGATTAGTCTATGGGAAAATTCGTCTGCGTACGAACTAGATTATTGAAATCCCTCTTGTCAAAAGTTGTGAGGCTTTAAGGTAGAGCGAGGAGCCATACTCGGGACGGTGCCGGTTTTAACTACCCTGCCATTATGCTACCGAAATTTTCTAAAATATTCTTAGCTTTGATTAATATTCATGTGTTGGAAAAATATTCATGTATGAAATAAAATGTTTTGAATGATAAAAATAACATTTTTATCAAATATATGAAATGAAAATGGTTTGGAAATCGAAGAATGGATTATATATATACAATTAAAATAAATCGAATAACGATGCTGTAGTTCGTATTTTGAAATCGTAATTTTAAACGATTATTGCGGGAGATCCGACCATCGGATTTTCACGAAACCGAAACCGTTGGGTCTGCTTTGGAAATATCTTTCCAACGATACCAAATCTGCAAAGATCCAACGGTTAGATTGTGTGAAATGTTTAATTCAAATCTAAATAAAACTAGCGCCAGAATGAATTATATTTTTATATATATATAAATATAATTAAAATAAATCGAATAGTGAAGCTGCAGTTCGTATTTTGAAATCGTAACTTCAAACAATTATACCGGGAGATCCGACCGTTGGATTTTCCCAAAACTGGAACCGTTGGGACCTCTTTGAAAAGATATTTCCAATGATATAAAATTTGTAAAGATCAAATGGTTAGATTTTCAGATATGTGTAAATCAAATCTAAAGAAAAACAGAGCCATGGCCGTGTTATGGCCTGAAGCATCGTTTGAATAAAAATAGTGATAAATCGTTATAAAATATTATAAACGATATGGAATGGAAATAAACCGAATTTACCCGGTTTACTGGATATTTGATGGTTGAATGTGTTTGGCGTGAAAATTACATTAATGAACTAAATTATTGATGTCAAATAATTTAACCATGGAAATGAATTGATTTGAATTCTAAATATACGTGAATTATTTGAAAAGGAGGAGTTAAATCTCATTTCAAATAATTGATCGACGATTAGAAGTCGAAGATATGAAGACGGTGCGAGACCGATGATCTTCACATCGAATGGATGACTATTGTTGCCTTTGATGGGAGTTGCTTCCCTGAAGGGGTTACAGTGGTTTTTGTCCGGATGTACTTATTGATCGTTCGGATGGGTGAGGGCCTCTCTCTCCTGTATTGGACATAATAAGGTGCCTCCGGTTTCATTCAGACCCAGAACGGACTTGTAAATGGATATGTGTCTGACGTTGTAGATTGACAACGTGGCATACAGAGATGCTGTGATCAAGTCTTTTGTTGAAAAGCAGAGCCTTGTAGTTGATGATCAAAGCACGGCTTTAAATAGCTAGCTTTGTGTTTAGCGTTGATTGCAGGCCTCACACCCCGGTATGAGCCAGAAACGGGAGAGGACATCAGGGAGGACATGCGTTTCTTTCTAGCTAGGAGTGGTGTTTTGGGTTTTACATGCCCGGGCATTTTACTTATGTGGATGATGGATAGCGAGGCGCCTCGGATATTTCGATCTCTTCGGAGCCGATGGTTTGGTCGGGATATGACCAAGTTTACGCCCCATAGGGTTGGGAAACGCAGTGTTCAGGCATTTTAATCCACTCCGTGTGGACCGGCCCTAACGATCCAAGGCTTGTCTGCGCGCTTGCCTGAGGCTTGGGATAGGGAGTCTCAAAGCGGTAAGGACGATCCCTTGCCTTGGCTCATGACGGAAATCCAATTTCCAAGTACAACATCGTGCGGTTTTGATTGTAAACCTATATATGGCGACATGATATATGGTACCCATGTCGTCTATGATTGATATTTATGATTGAAATTGTTTTTGAAACATATAAACACTAGTAATAATACCAAATGCTTTTGTTTTATACGTATCAATCATATTTTGGCCATTATAAGGTAAAAACTCTATCCTCCGGTTTTCGTTGCATTGTGTGATGGGAACTGAGTCTTATAATGGCTTCATTTTTTTAAAAAGCAATGCGATGTTTAAATGATTTACTTGTTTTAAGCACTGGCAATCCAATGGAGTAAACCCGTTCCGCGTTAGCGGTGTGGACCTGTGATTGGCCTTATTATAATATAAGTTAAGTTGATTTCTCATACCAGTCCCATGACTGACTCATAGTTTGTTTCACTTGCAAACTCGGGTGCCCCTATTTCTACACGGGCAGCCATGTATTCAGGTTTTAGCAGACTCTTTCTGGATAGCAATGGAGCTGAAGATGGATTCTATCACTTCTTTCTTTTTATGTTGTTCAGCTCCTGTTGTACATATTATGTTTTGATTCCGCTGTAGACATTTATGTAAGGCTGAACTGTATTTTGTACTAAGTATGATCCTATATACTGTGTAACTCTGATGATTATGTTTATCCAGTGTATTATGTTGTACATTATCTGGTGTATTTATATATTTTTGTTCTACTATTATTTGTTTATGTGTTATATTCAAAAGATTATCCTTGCCGCCGTAGAAGGGGGGTTTGAGGTCGTCACAACATGGTATTAGAGCTTTGGTTAAGCTTAGTTCTAGAATATAACATATTAACGAACTCGTCAGAAATAGAATCAGAAGTGTTCTATGATGAATAACTCATTTCAGATAGGATCAGTAATATCCTAGAATGAGTGTAGTAGAATGAAATACACCCCGATATACACATTTACATTCAAGTTTTTGTCTCTATGCTTTAAAATACCTTTTCTGTTGGCCTGACACTTTGTCTGCTATTTGCAGACATGGAAAATTGAGTGGCAGAAGCAGAAGAAGTAATCCTATGGTTCAACAATCTAATGAGCCAATTGTGCTCCCACAACCAGGATCTGATATAGAAGCTCTATTATAGAGGTATCGAAATCTGGGTGGAGTACCGTTCTTGGGCAATGAATTCATTATTCAAACTCAAGCTTGGATGCGTTCTGCTGGGAGGATTTTTGAAGGTTTCAAGCTGAGAGATGATCAGAAAAGATTACTGGCATCTTGGGCGCTCAAAGACGAAGCTTTAATCTGGTGGGAAACTGTCATTAAGGATAATCCAGAGGGTAATATTACCTGGGATAGATTTAAAGAAATTTTCAATGAAAGATTTATTCCTCCAGAAGCAACTGAGCGGTTAAGCGATGAATTCTACTATCTGATACAAGGAGATATGACCATTCCAGAATATCATAAGTAATTCAATGAACTTTCTCGTTTTACCCCGCATCTAATTCAAAATCCTAAGGGGAAGAATCTGAGGTTTATTAATGGGCTTCAAAGAAAGTACCAAAGTAGTGTAACTGCGCATTTGCAACTTCCTTTTTCTGAAATGATATACATGGCTTACCAGCATGAAGATCTTGATAAGCAAGGCCTTTTGGAAGACGAAGAGGAAAGAAGTTCGAGCAACAAAAGGAAATTTGAAACTGATAGCCCAAAGACAAGTACACAGCCTAAGGCAAGTACGACGTTTGGGGTCAGTAAGAAGCCTAAAGTCAATCGAAAGAGGGTTAATTCTGAGAAAGAACCAATAACGACGGCCATATGCTCAAACTGCAATAAGTAAGGGCATTTGTCGATAAGTTGCAGATCTCTAAAGAAACAGATCTAAGTCTAATAGGAAATTTCAAGAGACCAAAGAGTGCAATCTTTGCCATCAGACTGGTCATATAAAGCGAGACTATCGGCTGTTGAAAGCATTCAAAGTGGCACAAGTGAATGAAGTGGCAGAAGTTCCTGCACCTCAGCTAGTCAGGGAAGGCCCGATGTTTTAGAAGGCACGCTTACTGTCAAAGGTATTCCAGTTAAAGTACTGTTTGATACAGGCATGACGCGAAGCTTTATTGCAAGTAGTGCGGTTAAGAAACTGGATTTGAAACTGAAAAAGCTCAAAGCACCCATGATTTTCCATAATCCGGTTGGGGGTTCCCTCAATCTTAGTTGGATTTGTGGGGTGCCTGTTTCTTTTTCCTGTTATCGGTTCCCTACAATCTCAATCGTCATGAATTTCACAGAATTTGATCTTATTTTGGGATTGGATTAGCTAACCAAATATGAAGCTGAAGTTAAATGCGCCGACAGAGTCGTAAGGGCGAAGATTAAATCAGGCAATTATATAACCATACCATGTGAGGGTCCGAACTCAGATAGAAAAAACTTTTGGGCAGCTCTGGATGTTTCTCCTGCTCAATTAGAACCTGTTCCTGTCGTTACAGAGGCTGTTCTGGTCGACATAGAAAATATTCCTATCGTGAAGAACTATGCGGATGTGTTCGAAGAAGTTGTTAGCTTACCTCCGCATAGAAAAATTATTTCAAGATTTCTTTAATTTTGAATGCAAGGCCAGTAGTTCACGCTATTCGAAGAATGACCTTGTATGAAAAAAGAAGAGTAAGACAATCAAACTCAACAGCTTGTATGGAAGGGTCTGGTCAGACCTAGTTTCTCTGATTGGGGAGTAGCAGTGGTGTTTGTCCCAAAGTCAGACAGTACTCTCCGACTATGTGTGGATTATCATGACTTAAATAAGCAAACATTAAAGAATAAATATCCATTGCCGCGAATTGATGATTTGTTAGATCGTCTGAATGGAGCGCAAGTATTTTCACGAATGGACCTAGCAACAGGTTTCCATCAGCGTCGTATTGCCGAAGAGTGTGTTCCTTTGACAACATTCAGAGGTCCAAACTTATTCTATGAGTGGTTAGTAATGCCGTTCGGCTTATGTAACGCTCCAGCTTATTTTGTCGATCTAATGAACCAGGTATTCAGAGAAGTGTTGAATAAATTCGTACTGGTTTTCATTGATGACATATTAATCTTCTCTAAGTCAGAGAGCGAGCATGCAAAACATTTGCAACAAGTGTTAGAAATTCTCAGAAAGAATGTTTTAAAAGCCAAGTTTTCCAAATGTATATTCTGGCAAGAAGAAGTCAAGTTCCTTGGCCATGTTGTATCAAAAGAAAGAATTTCTGTGGATCCCAGTAAAATTACTCCTATTTAAGATTGGAAACAACCTACTACTCCTACAGAAGTCCGAAGTTTTCTCGGGTTGGCTAGTTATTATCGGAAGTTCTTTAAGGATTTTTAGAAGATATCTAGTTCCTTAACAAATCTTACTAAGAAACCATAAAATATTTTTCAGAATTATTTAATGTTTAAAGCTGAAGAGATTGAAAAGGAAGCCATAAAATATTTTTCAGAATTATTTAATGGACCTTCAAATGTTCCTGCATTTAATTTTCAGCCAATCAGTACTATTAATACCCAAGGTCAGGATTTTCTTTTATCTGAAATATCTTTAATTGAAGTCATAGAGGCTCTCTTCTCAATTCCGGATGATACTAGTCCTGGTCCTGATGGGATTAATTCCAAGTTTATGAAATTGCATTGGGATTTGTTAAAGCAAGATTTGCTTGAAGCTGTTCAGGATATTTTTAGATCTGGAAAACTGCCTAAGTCTATCGATCATACATTCATAACTCTGATTCCAAAAAATGATAGACCTACAGAGATATCTCATTACAGGCCTATTTCCTGCTGTAATTTGTATTACAAAATATTTGCAAAAGTTCTATGTAATAGACTGAAACCATTTTTACCTCATTTAGTCTCAGAAAATCAGAGTGTTTTGTTATGGATAGGTACATTGGTGACAATATATTACTAGCACATGAGTTGCTGAGGGATTTTAAGAAAAAAGGAATGGCAAAAATGCGTGTCAAGGTGGACTTGCAAAAGGCTTATGACAGCATAAATAGGAAATTCATTTGTCAAGTCATGTCTTTAATGAATTTTCCTAATCATTTTATTAGTTTGATCTATGAATGTATGTCAACAGCTACCTTCTCTATATTAATTCAAGGAATTCCAAAAGGGTTTATTACATCAACAAGAGGAATCAAACAAGGAGACCCTCTATCTCCTTATCTTTTTGCTTTAGCAATGCAGTTTTTCACTTATCAAATGGATGAAGCAGTTTCAAATAAATCTTTTCAGTCAAGCAGTTTAGTGCAACCAACTATTTCTCATCTTCTTTATGTAGATGATTTAATGATTTTTGGGAGGAGTTCTATAACACCCAACATCCGTTAGTGTCACTCACAAAGGGAATGCACTAAGTTCTGTGGAGCATTTAGGGTAAAAGATGCTGATAAATTACAAGACAGACAAAATTAAAACAGCGGAAAATAAAGCTTTACTTTATTGATAAAAATAGTTTGTACAACAATTGTTTTCCAATATCAGAGTATCATCTGTCTTACAAAATAAGGAAACATAAAATAACATTTTTATTCCCCAATATAGCATGAGCCAGCCATAGCAATGGAAACGACAATCCAAGCAAAACTTCAACTAATCTTCGAGCTAGGAAAGAGCAGCGGTCCAATCTAACCTGAGTTGTACTACTCCCTCCTCAACTACCTGGGGGGGGGGGGACGGAAGAAAAGAAGACGAAAGAAAAGTAGAGTCAGACATAAAGCCTGAGTAAGTCTAGTGACTATTCATACTATGGATAAGAAAAAAGCATGATAGTATAAACTGGAAATGGGAAAGCACCGTAAACTAAGTTAAGTTGTCTACGAACGAATATACTATCGTACCCCCATACTAAACTCTGCACCCCTAGTACTAGTTCCAACAGGCACCCCATAATCAGGGTAAAGTGATCCCTTTTTAAAGATCGGCTCCTACTCGCATAGTCACATGTGTTTCTATGTCTCTGCACCACCTAACTAGTGTCCCCACTAGTAATGATAATGTGATCCCAATCCATATAATTGTCGTTGCCTTCAGGCATACATTTATTATTTATTACCAAGATCTAATCTAGGTTTTCTACCAAGTGCTTCCTAGATTCAACTAGGGTTTACACTATCTACTGGACGCTTCTCGGATTCAGGGTTTATGCCACCTAGGTTCAACTAGGGATTATGCTACCTGTCAAACAATGCCCTCTAGTCTTGGACACACTACCTAGAGTGGTATATGTTCCTAGACCTTCCCCACGTATGTATCGCGAATCGTTATCGCTTGTCTAGATGCACATGTCCTGTAATGTGCGGCCCGAGTCCCATGGCTGGGCTGCTTTAGAAACACGGAACTCGGTAGGTAGCTTTTCAGATATCTACCGATGCAGATGCTAAGGTCTGTTTTTCTACCAGTGGTTATTGTCCCACGTGACCCCTCCCTCAACTAATGAAAGGCAATCCAAGAAAATTAAGCGCGAGAACTGTACTTTTGCCACCCTATGCCCTACTTTCCTATTGGCCAGCCTCACCCATAATTAGATAGCAAGTATATGGTCTGTTGGGAGTTCTCTGCCTTTCCGCATACGTACAACGATTGACTAAAGATGGTAGGTAGACGACGAGTTGCTATCACAGGGCTTCTGGTCTCGCCGAATCACGCTGGTCCATCCTAGTCTTTAGGTTGCCTTGTATTGCAACCAAGGCATACCCTTGGTTCTTCTACCGCAGACCTTAACCTCTGTGAGCCTAGGAGGATCATCTGCCACCTCACAGAGGGATACCAAGAGTACCCTCACGTCCCCTCGAAGCCTCGGGCTTCGTAACCCAATTCGTTGGAACCTTCTCTAAGATTAGATGCTCACTCCTCCTTGTGTTTTACTAAGGATTACTACTTAGTTTTTCTAACTAAGGTTTACCACTTAGTTTATAAAATCTTCATTTCTCTTAACTAAGGTTTAAAACTTAGTCCCTTTTAACTAAGATTTACTACTTAGTTTTCTTTCTCGTCAAGTTGGATTTGTTAAGTGTCACTAGTCGATACAAGTTAACTTAACCTATTCATTTGTCATGTTAAACTGGTTAAGTGTTACTAGTAATTCACGTTGACTTAACCCTACCAGCATCAAGTTATATTGGTTAAGTATTTACTTAACCCTACCCGTTCACTTTGTACTGGTTAAGTGTTCTTTTTAACTTAACCTTAACATCTGTTTAATAATCATGTTCTAATGGTTAAGTATTGTCCCTTTCATGTTTTTAACTTAACCTTGTTCATTTATCGCACTATGATGGTTAAGTGTTCTAAGTTTACTTAACCCCACCCTCTAGTCTAGTTAACATGTTAAATTGGCCAAGTGTATTAAATTTACTTAACCCCACCTTCTAGTCTGGTTAACATGTTAAATTGGCTAAGTGTATTAAATTTACTTAACCCCACCTTCTAGTCTGGTTAACATGTTTAATTGGCTAAGTGTATTAAATTTACTTAACCCCCACCTTCTAGTCTGGTTAACATGTTAAATTGGCTAAGTGTATTAAATTTACTTAACCCCCACTTTCTAGTCTGGTTAACATATTAAATTGGCTAACTGTTTTTCTTTGTTACTTAACCCCTACAAATCTTGTCTTGTTACCATGTTAAGTTGGTTAAGTGTTCTAGTTAACTTAACCCTATCGTTTTAACTTAACTGTGTTAAGTTGGTTAAGTGTTCCTATGGACTTAACCCTCCCATTCTAGCTTAACTTTGATTGTCTTATTAAAGCACCAGCCACTCACATTAGACAGGTATTGTTGCGGCTGCCGGTATGCCGGTTGGTTCCGGGCAGTCTTACGCCATAACTCAGTCTAACCTCGGGCCTTTATCGGGCTCAATGCCTTAACCTCCCACATTGGATAGGCATTGTTGTGACTACTGGACAACCGGTCGAGTCTGGGCAGGTTTATACCACAACACAATCCAACCTCGGTTAAGCATATCGTATTCTCTAAGTTTACATATTTTGTCTCTTTCCATTTTATATGTAAATATTTGCGGCCCATTATTCTTATTGGGTATAATAATTTATACCACTTAAATGTTCTCAAGTCGTTGGCATGTGTCAAACATGCCAACACATATGTTTTATTTTTAACCCAACGTCACTACCCCCGTCTTATACGTTTGCTATATGATAGCATATGTTGGACTTAACATTTAAGCCCAACTTAGCCACATGAAAAAGGGGAGGCTTAGAACATGATGTATATATTCTAAGTAACATAAAAGAGGTGTGTGAACGCATGAACTTGCAACATAGCAATTTAATCACAAATTAGAGGCTAGTGTACTTGCATTGTAATAGCATATAATCTTAACATAAAGCATAAATCTAAACATGAAACATGGTTTCAATCTAATCATGGTTTCAATTTAATCATGTAAACTTGCATTTAAAATATAAATCTTACTCAATTAGGTGTCACTTGTCTTAGCACATGATTTTAATATCGACATAAGCCTAAAACACATTTTCATTTAGGCATAACGGTAAACATAAACTACTCATGTTCATAAGGTCACTATATGTTCACAAAAATGCTTACTTTTGTCACTAATACAAAAGTATGGTTAAACTTGAATCATGATGCCTATTCCAACATAAACTTATATGAGTCATATTACCCAAATGGATCCAACTACACTTGAAATGGTCATAGGCATATATATTCAAGGACCTAAATCATGTGAGCATAACAGTGAATCATATACTTGCATAAGTCTCAATTTGGTTGTAACAACTATATACAAATCCTTATGAACCACCACATATAAGTTTCAATTTCCAACATGAACCATATACTTGCATTACAACTATTCAATAGATCCAATATCATGTTAATCATACTACAACATCCCAAATCCATTAATAATAGAATCGTAGCAACATACAATTATAAACTAGTATAATTAAAGTACGATTCCATTTTCATTCTACACAAGTCAAGTTCCAATTTTCATTCATATCGGAATAGCACTCTACTTACAACGTATGACGAATCTTGTATTCAGGATTCTGAATTCTGAATTTGGTGATGCTATCCTTTGTTGTAGACGTTGTTTTGATTTATTTGTTGTAGCTTTAAGCTTTTGAATCAACTCCTAATCGTCTCTCAACCTGACGGCTACTCCTAGTCTCTCTTCAACAGAATGACTGCTCCATTCTTATTTTATTTATGTGAATTAGGTTGAGTCTTAGGTCCTTTTTATAGAGTTGTAAATTGATTTGAGCCGTCGATGAAGCCAAGATTAATTCTAGCCGTCCGTCCTAAAGAGAAACCAATCAAGAATTGACACGTAAGCCCTAGTGACACTCCAAAGCTCAGAAATTCGACCAACACTGACCAGGCCTGCCAGAAGGGCGCTGGGTTCGATTTTGAAATTTGAACTTTGTTTTCTGAACTGTTCGGGCTGTTTGAATTATAATTCGAATTCTGAAACTTCCGAAGGTCATATCTCCTTCATACGGAGACTGTTTTACGCAAACTCGGACTCTATCTCAAGCAGAATTCCGAGATGAACGCAACGGCGTAACCCGTTTCTCTTAATTCTTTGATTTGAAATTAATTATACTTCAATTCGTTAATTTACTGTTAATGGAAAATCCGGGGTGTTACATTCTCCCACACTTAAAAGGATTTCGTCCCCGAATTCTTCAAGTTAGGAAGGATGTGTCCTACCATCCAATCACCCATCTACTCAACCATTCAATCACAGGCATTCATCGTCCTTAAAAGATTTCTAATTCTTTCATGTTCATATGCATAGTGTGTGTATATGTCCTTATCTAATGCAAAATCAGGCGGTCTACTGATTCAGTTGACCTCCTTAATGCGAATTATGTCTGTGCCATGCATCCAATCATGTATGCAAACATCCCTAGTTATGTAAATACTACATGTGTGCATTGTCATCCATCCATATGCAACATCCATATGATAACATACCAAGTCAAATCCGTTAAGCAAATACATATATGCGAATGAAATATGAAAGTGACTAAGTCGTTCTAGCGTATATGGTGTGTATATGCATCCACGAGCAACCACTTGCAACCATCAATCATAACATGTTTCAAATACACGTTAACATCCATTGGCTTCTACCTCAGGATCGATGATACGTCCTAGAGGATATACCTAAAAAGCAAGAAACAAGTAGGCTTAAAACTCCTAGAGAAAGGATATACCCTTTAGAAAAAGGGTATGATGCATGTATCTAGTCTTCAGTCTTCTAAGTCGCATCCTCTTGAGCTTCATTCCACTGTACTTTAACCAATTGTTGATCGGGTAACTAGCCTTCTAAATTCAACTGGACACATCTGCGTACTCATGGACTACTCTAACGGATTGCAAATCGTTGATAAATCCATTAAGCGATTCTAGGTAGCTAAGCCTAACTGATCCTTTTAGGATCACACGAAATCTCAAGGGTATTTCCAAGGCATGTCAAAAAGTATAACTTTCAGAATTACTAGTGAACCAGCCTCATAGCTCATGGAACCAAAACATAAGCATTACGCTTAAACGCAACACTTAATGTGGTTGTTCTCAAATCCTTACAAACTAAAGGTAAACGGGTCGAATGACCAATTGGATTTGAGACACCAATGGGATCTTCTATTATACAAGTACTAAGGTGCAGAGACTCAACTATGGAAGCTGAAATAAACAAATATAAAGCACTAATATCAAAAGGGTACTAACAGGTTGATCAAAAGAAAAGCTAAACTTTTCCAACAAAGACTTTTACTATCTCTCTTAGGTATTCCGGTGGAGAAAGCATGCACTTGCCCTTTTGAAAATCCTGTCCCTCGTCCTTAATTATATGCCCTATTATACCATGGAAAAGATACTTCCCTTCGTCTTAGGTTTTATAATTCCTTTCTTCGTGAGTCGAGTTTATATCCATGAATTCCTCATCTTTGCGTTGAGCTCCCTAGCCAAACTTCCTCATCCTCATCTTCTTACTCGTGTAATCATGTTGACAAATCTTTCGAAAGCTGCCTCCATCGTACAGAAAACCCCACAAAGCTTGAAAGAAAACTGGCCGCAAGTGAAACTACTACGGCGATAGATGGAAGTCGGGCACTACTTCGCCCTTCGATGAGGTTACCTCCCAGAGAGCCAGGATCCCTAGAGTCTCAAGATAGAAGGAAATAAGGACTGAAATAGAGAATCAAAAGATAGTGCATATGGCTTCGGGGAATATGCCTTTAAAACAAAACTTTTCTTTTGAAAATGCTTCTTTTAAAACCGTTTTGAAAATAATTTTTCAAATCTTTTATCTGATCCGGTAACCTTTAACTCTGATACCAAGTGTAACACCCCACATCCATTAGTGTCACTCACAAAGGGAATGCACTAAGTTTAGTGGAGCATTTAGGGTAAAAGATGCAGATAAATTACAAGACAGACAAAATTAAAACAGCGGAAAATAAAGCTTTACTTTATTGATAAAATAGTCTGTACAACAATTGTTTTCCAATATCAGAGTATCATCTGTCTTACAAAATAAGGAAGCATAAAATAACATTTTTATTCCCCAATATAGCATGAGCCAACCATAGCAATGGAAACGAGAATCCAAGCAAAACTTCAACTAATCTTCGAGCTTGGAAAGAGCAGCGGTCCAATCTAACCTGAGCTGTAATATTCCCTCCTCAACTACCGGGGGGGGGGGAACGGAAGAAAAGAAGACGAAAGAAAAGTAGAGTCAGACATAAAGCCTGAGTAAGTCTAGTGACTATTCAGTCTATGGATAAGAAAAAGAGCATGATAGTATAAACTGGAAATGGGAAAGCACCGTAAACTAAGTTAAGTTGTCTAGGAACGAATATACTATCGTACCCCATACTAAACTCTGCACCCCCTAGTACTAGTTCCAACAGGCACCCCATAATTAGGGTGAAGTGATCCCTTTTTAAAGATCGGCTCCTACTCGCATAGTCACATGTGTTTCTATGTCTCTGCACCACCTAACTAGTGTCCCCACTAGTAATGATAGCGTGATCCCAATCCCTATAATTGCCGTTGCCTTCAGGCATACATTTATTATTTATTACCTAGATCTAATCTAGGTTTTCTACCAAGTGCTTCCTAGATTCAACTAGGGTTTACGCTATCTACTGGACGCTTCTCGGATTCAGGGTTTATGCCACCTAGGTTCAACAAGGGATTATGCTACCTGTCGAACAATACCCTCTAGTCTTGGACACACTACCAAGAGTGGTATATGTTCCTAGACCTTCCCCACGTATGTATCGCGAATCGTTATCGCTTTGTCTAGATGCACATGTCCTGTAATGTGCGGCCCGAGTCCCGTGGCATGGCTGCTTTAGAAACACGGAACTCGGTCGGGAGCTTTTCAGATATCTGCCGATGCAGATGCTAAGGTCTGTTTTTCTACCAGTGGTTATGGTCCCACGTGACCACTCCCTCAACTAATGAAAGGCAATCCAAGAAAATTAAGCGCGAGAACTGTACTTTTGCCCCCCTATGCCCTACTTTCCTATTGGCTAGCCTCACCCATAACTAGGTAGCAAGTATATGGTCTGTTGGGAATTCTCTGCCTTTCCGCATACGTACAACGATTGACTAAAGATGGTAGGTAGACAATGAGTTGCTATCGCAGGGCTACTGGTCTCGCCGAATCACGCTGGTCCATCCTAGTCTTTAGGTTGCCTTGTATTGCAACCAAGGCATACCCTTGGTTCTTCTACCGCAGAGCTTAACCTCTGTGAGCTCAGGAGGATCATCTGCCACCTCACAGAGGGATACCAACAGTACCCTCACTCCCCTTGAAGCCTTGGGCTTCGTAACCCAATTCGTTGGAGCCTTCTCTAAGATTAGATGCTCGCTCCTCCTCGTGTTATACTAAGGATTACTACTTAGTTTTTCTAACTAAGGTTTACCACTTAGTTTATTAAATCATCGTTTTTATTAACTAAGGTTTACAACTTAGTCCCTTTTAACTAAGAGTTACTACTTAGTTTTCTTTCTCGTCAAGTTGGATTGGTTAAGTGTCACTAGTCGATACAATTTAACTTAACCTATTCATTTGTCATGTTAAACTGGTTAAGTGTTACCAGTAATTCATGTTGACTTAACCCTACCAGCATCAAGTTATATTGGTTAAGTATTTACTTAACCCTGCCCATTCACTTTGTATTGGTTAAGTGTTCTTTTTAACTTAACCTTAACATCTGTTTAATAATCATGTTCTAATGGTTAAGTATTGTCCCTTTCATGTTTTTAACTTAACCATGTTCATTTATCGCACTACGATGGTTAAGTGTTCTAAGTTTACTTAACCCCACCCTCTAGTCTAGATAACATGTTAAATTGGCCAAGTGTATTAAATTTACTTAACCCCACCTTCTAGTCTGGTTAACATGTTAAATTGGCTAAGTGTATTAACTTTACTTAACCCCAACTTCTAGTCTGGTTAACATGTTAAATTGGCTAAGTGTATTAAATTTACTTAACCCCCACCTTCTAGTCTGGTTAACATGTTAAATTGGCTAAGTGTATTAAATTTACTTAACCCCCACTTTCTATTCTGGTTAACATATTAAATTGGCTAAGTGTTTTTCTTAGTTACTTAACCCCTACAAATCTTGTCTTGTTACCATGTTAAGTTGGTTAAGTGTTCTAGTTAACTTAACCCTATCGTTCTAACTTAACTGTGTTAAGTTAGTTAAGTGTTCCTATGGACTTAACCCTCCCATTCTAGCTTAACTTTGGTTGTCTTATTAAAGCACCAGCCACTCACATTAGACATGTATTGTTGTGGCTGCCGGTATGCCGGTTGGTTCCGAGCAGTCTTACGCCACAACTCAGTCTAACCTCGGGCCTTTATCGGGCTCAATACCTTAACCTCCCACATTGGATAGGTATTGTTGTGTCTACTGGACAGCCGGTCGGGTCCGGGCAGATTTATACCACAACGCAATCCTACCTCGGGTTAAGCATATCGTATTCTCTAAGTTTACATATTTTGTCTATTTCCATTTTATATGTAAATATTTGCGGCCCATTATTTTTATTGGGTATAATAATTTATACCACTTAAATGTTCTCAAGTCGTTGGCATGTGTCAAACATGCCAACACATATGTTTTATTTTTAACCCAATGTCACTACCCCCGTCTTATACGTTTGCTATATGATAACATATGTTGGACTTAACATTTAAGCCCAACTTAGCCAAATGAAAAAGGGGAGGCTTAGAACATGGTGTATATATTCTAAGTAACATAAAAGGGGTGTGTGAACGCATGAACTTGCAACATAGCGATTTAATCACAAATTAGAGGCTAGTGTACTTGCATTGTAATAGCATATAATCTTAACATAAAGCATAAATCTAAACATGAAACATGGTTTCAATCTAATCATGTAAACTTGCATTTAAAATATAAATCTAACTCAATTAGGTGTCACTTGTCTTAGCACATGATTTTAATAACAACATAAGCCTAAAACGCATTTTCATTTAGGCATAATGGTAAACATAAACTAGTCATGTTCATAAGGTCACTATATGTTCACAAAAATGCTTACTTTTGTCACTAATACAAAAGTATGGTTTAACTTGAATCATGATGCCTATTCCAACATAAACTTATATGAATCATATTACCCAAATGGATCCAACTACACTTGAAATGATCATAGGCATATATATACAAGGACCTAAATCATGTGAGCATAACAGTGAATCATATACTTGCATAAATCTCAATTTGGTTGTAACAACTATATACAAATCCTTACGAACCACAACATATAAGTATCAATTTCCAACATGAACCATATACTTGCATTACAACTATTCAATAGATCCGATATCATGTTAATCATATTACAACATCCCAAATCCATTAATAATAGAATCGTAGCAACATACAATGATAAACTAGTATAATTAAAGTACGATTCCATTTTCATTCTACATAAGTCAAGTTCCAATTTTTATTCATATCGGAATAGCACTCTACTTACAACGTATGATGAATCTTGTATTCAGGATTCTGAATTCTGAATTTGGTGATGCTATCCTTTGTTGTTGACGTTGTTTTGATTTATTTGTTATAGCTTTAAGCTTTTGAATCAACTCCTAATCGTCTCTCAACCTGACGGCTACTCCTAGTCTCTCTTCAGCAGCATGACGACTCCATTCTTATTTTATTTGTGTGAATTAGGTTGAGTCTTAGGTCCTTTTTATAGAGTTGTAAATTGATTTGAGCCGTCGATAAAGCCCAGATTAATTTTAGCCATCCGTCCTTAAGAGAAACCAATCAAGAGTTGACACGTAAGCCCTAGTGACACTCCAAAGCTCAGAAATTTGACCAACACTGACTAGGCCAGCCAGAAGGGGGTTGGGTTCGATTTTGAAATTTGAACTTTGTTTTCTGAACTGTTCTGGCTATTTGAATTATAATTCGAATTCTGAAACTTCCGAAGGTCATATCTCCTTCATACGGAGTCCGTTTTACACAAACTCGGACTCTATCTCAAGCAGAATTCCGAGACAAACGCAACGGCGTAACCCGTTTCCCTTAATTCTTTGATTTGAAATTAATTATACTTTAATTCGTTAATTTACTATTAATGGAAAATACGGGGTGTTACAAGTTCAAGGCAAAATGCAATCGCTTTGACACATATTTTTCAGAAATTGAGAACTTGTGCAGGTTTGAAAGTAAATGCAGACAAAACAAAGATTTTCTTCAGTATTTTAGTAGTAAATGAGCAAGAAATCTTGGATACTCTGGGTTTTGATAGAGGTGTTTTACCTATCAAGTATTTGGGTGTTCCACTATCATCTAACTATTTGCATTATTCTAAGTGCAATGCTTTGATTCAAAGAATCAGGGAAAAATTCAAGCTTGGGAGACTAAAATGTTATCTTATGCTGGTAGAGCTGAACTGATTAATGGAGTGTTGCCACCAATTATCCTTTACTGGTTATTTATATATCAAATTCCAGAGTTCACCTTAGATAAATTGCAATCAATGTGCTCTGATTTTTTTGGGGAGGTGCAGGACACAAAATAGCATGGAATTCTTTGTGTAAGCCTAAAAGTGAAGGGGGTATTGGGTTAAAAAAAATCTCTGATTTAAAAAAGGCAGCATGTGTTAAACTGTTATGGAAATATTTGTCAGACAATTCTTTATGGATCAAGTGGATGAAGAACAAATATTGCAAAGGTAATTTTTTTTGGTCTATGTCCGAGGACAATAACTCTTCATCTACATGGAAATCTATGCTTAGACTAAGAACTCATTCAAAACAGTTTTTCAACAGAGTTATTGCAAATGGAAATGATACATTTTTGTGGCATGATCCATGGATAAATTGTCAGTGTTTAGTGGACATTCTTGGTTATGACAGACTTCATATGATGGGTAACTCAAACCAAAGAGTAAGCTCTATTATAAATGATGATAGTTTGAATCCTCTTATTCATCCAGCAACTAGAGAGTTAATTGATGAAATAAGTATCATTCAGATTCAACCTAATCTCAGAGAGGATAAATATGAGTGGTGTTCTGGTGGAAATTTTTCTTATCATACAGCATGGAATTTTGTGCGAACTCATGAAGAAATTGATCCCATTTTCTCGTTTATTTGGCACAGTAAAAATACCAGGAAAATGTCTTTTATAACCTACTTGGAAAGTATGGGAAGATTGAACACAAAGGACAAAATTTTAAGATTTGGGAACATTTCAAATACCTTATGCCCTCTATGCGAACTCCATCCAGAATCAATTGAGCATCTTTTTTTCCAGTGTGATTACTCCTCCTTTATTTGGTTATCGTTAAAGCAAAAACTGGATATGTCTCTAACAACAGATCTACAATTAAGAAGCGAATTAAGAGAAATTAATCATCTTTTCAAATCAAAAGATCAAGTTAGGGATCTTGCATGTGGAGCAATTACTTCAGCGGTGTATTTTATCTGGAAAGAAAGAAATGAAAGAATTTTTAATAATCGACGTACCAGCATGATGTCCAAGCTCAATCAAATTGTAAGGGAGATTCAATTTCTGGTTAGAAACAATGGAAGTAAATCTGAAAGGAGCTTGAGGAATTTTCAACTGCTGAAGATCTGGGGAGTTGACTTAGTGGACACGGGGTAGATGAAGAACCATCGGGTTTTGTAGTTTGTTGTTGTTGGGTTGGGCTTTGTTGGGCCGGCAGAGAGACTTTTATTGTTTTTCTTTTAGCATGTGTTTTAATTACAACCTTTGTAAGCATCTATTATGGTTGATATTTGCTTGTATTCACCAAATTTATATGTACTCTTTTTCCCTGTAAGGCACCCACCTAGGTTAGGCGGATTACAGGGTTTTAACGAGGCATATAAAGGAGGTTTTTAATTGTTATTAGCAATAAAGAGTACCAATTTTCAAAAAAAAGCTTACTAAGAAACATTGAAGGTTCAATTGGACTCCAAAATGTGAGACAACTTTCCAAGAGCTGAAGTTAAGACTGACAACTGCTCCAGTGTTTAACAATTATTGATGGCAATCAAGACTTGAAATTCTGGACAGATGCTTCTAAAGAAGGTCTTGGTGCAGTATTAATGCAAAGAGGCCAAGTAGTCTCTTATGCTAGCCGTCAATTGAAGCCACATGAGAAGAATTATGCAACTCACGATCTTGAATTGTTAGCCATCATGTTTGCTATGAAAATATGGAGGCATTATCTATTGGGTGAGAAGTTCGAATTATATACCGATCATCAATCATTGAAGTATTTATTCACCCAAAAAGATCTGAATATGAGACAGCAGCGTTGGCTAGAATTTCTCGTGGCATATGATCTTGATATTTTGTATACTCCGGGGAAAGCCAATGTTGTGGCTAATGCACTCAGCAGAAAGAATGTAATCATTGCCAATCTTATAATCACGCCTTCATTGATTGATAACATATCTGCTCTTCAGAAGGATGATCACTTCATTCAGAAGACCAGAGAGAGAATTCAAAAAGGCGAGCCATCGAGTTTTCAGATTGAGAACGATGGGATTGGGTTTTAAGAAAAAATGTTATTTAAAACATCGTTCACAATGAACCAAAAATCCTCTTCCATTTAATTCCAATTTATATTATAAATTGTATAACTTCATTTATCTTAATTAAAAGATTTATTCCTTTCTCAATAGGGTTTAAGAACAGTGTTATTAAAGACCCCATTCACGACAAACCCAAAATCCAATTTGATATTAAATACAAGACTCTGAATAGAAATTATATCGGCTTATATTCAATAGCAATTTCTGAAACCAACAAATATCACATTGGGAATAACGATATCTGTATCTTCCAAATTCCTCAACGATATCCGTATAATCACGGAATCCAATATCGAAATATTTCGAAGATTATTTCCATTCAAATCCATTCAATAAATTTATTTAAAAATTTTCATTATTATTATAGTAAATAACTTGTTCATTCAGATAAAAATATCTTTTATCTTTACAAAACTTGAAATATTTCATCCAAAATCTTTCCAAATCAGTAATTAAGATTTTACATAATTTTTCCATATTTTTAATAATTTTATTATCACCATTTCAGTCAATTCCCGTATATGGTCATCGAACTGCATTCGTAGCGACCTTTTCTGAAATTGATTTGGAAATAATTAAAAATCCAACCATTCAAATTTGTATCACTTATATTCATTGGAAAGATCTTTTCGATACGAACCCAATGGTTCTGATTTTAGGAGAATCCGACGGTCGGATCTCCTGTAACATCAATTTGAAGTCAATGGTTGAAATTCGGGAACGGTCGCTGCGCGACGCGTTCTATTCGAACCAATTATATATATATAATATATTTCGTCGATTTCCATTCAAAATGTATTTTTATAAATTTGTTTTGAAAACGATTCCAACTTCCATTTCAATTTTGAATCAAAATTGAATATTCCTTATCATTATAAAATTTAAAATGATAATATTTGCAAAATATCTAATTTTGAAATCCATTTTCCTTTCGTATCCAATTATAAAATGAATAAAATCGATTCAAAACCCGTTTGAGTTAAAATGGCGTTTAACTACTTAACTCGGCTTCACATTTCAATATTTTTGTGTCCATCCAAAATCGGACATCAAAATCATAATTAAATTCTTTACTGAATATTATTTTAAAATATTCGTTATTTCCGAATTGGAATGCGACTCAATCAATTACCATATAATTTTAATTATATGGATTTCATACATCGCATGTATTTAGCAATAATGATAAACAACCATTAAACATTTCAGTAACAACCAAAGTGCATTCTATAACTGTATAAGCACTAAATAAATAAATAACGCTTACAACAGTATCTCAATCGATCGATTGACATACAACTAAACAATTGGGATTAGTGTGTGTCAAATATCATCCCAAAACCCGTGCTGGGTTTTCATCCAACAAATACTGATTATTATTTGTGCATTTGGGGGATGTGTAAAAATTTATCGTCCCAATCAAGATCAGTTAAAAATGTGTACATAAATAAGTCATTTGACTTGTAAATGAATATTTTTTCCAATTTCAACTATCGCATATCTAATTTTTTTTTATACATTGCAACTTTTAGAAAAATCCGTCATTATAATGGCGCTATTTGTAGAACCGGAGTAATGTCTAAGCATTACCCTCTCCTGATACAGGCTTGCGCCATAAATAACAATATCAATCATCAACCATCAATACACATCCAAATAATACCAAAAATTAACAAATCATCCATGGTTTCAAATAATACTGACAGGATCTACTAAGCACCATTTACATCCTATGATATAATAACATAAAAAAATGATTTGAGTGAGAGAGTTCTCCCCATTGGTTTCCACTCCACTAAATCTTTATGCGGAGGAATGTAACCTTTATGGATCCACAGTCCACATACGTTATCTAAATCACTTCAAATCAGTTTCATTGCAAAAGTCTCGTCAATACAGTTCCAATGCATCTTGTTCCGCTGAATTCCGAGTTCGTATGAAAAAGTTATGCTTTTTACAAGATTCATGTACATATATATGTCATTAACATAAATTAATTAATTACCTAATCCTCCCTAATTACTCACTCTAATCCCTTCTCTTCCTCCTCCAACTCACGTACACAGCAGCCTAAAACATCAAATTGCTGCACCATTCTCTCCACTCTCCCTCCTTCACCCCTCAATGAAAATTCAAACCATAAATACCATTCTTCTTCTCTACTTCTCCTTTTCGACCTCATACACACCAACACAACTCAACCTTACCCCAAAAAAATGCGTCCTCCCCTACCATGCACGTTGCACCATGCCCACCTGGATAAATTTTGTCTTCGAATTCCACAAAATTTTGTGCAACAGTGTTATTTCATACCACAAACCCAAATATAACAATCAAATCACACAATGATGCTTCAATCTCTAGAAAATCCGAGCCCTAGCTCATACCTCTTCACGCTTTATAAAACGCAGTTCAAAAAAACATTTCCGAACTCAACAAACTTCATAGCTAATCGAAAAGGAATGAATAAGGATCTCATATATATTTTTCCCATGATTTTAGGAGGTGTGTACGATTTTTAAAAAAGAAGAAGGTGGATTTTTTTTCTCACGTTTTAGGTTTAGAAAGGGGAAAAGGGGTGCATGAAAAAATAGGGGATTAAGTTTAAGTTAAGAGAGTTTAAGATGTTATATAGATATTTTTATATTAGTTTTATAGTTTATTATACCCAAATTTCGCTTATTTTCATCATTTAAAAATCCGTGTGATCACCTACAGATTCTATTTTCAATAAAAATTGACATGTAGCTACTCTCTGACATTACAGACCCAATGAAGCTAGTTTCGTCGAATTCTGAGTCCGTATGTACAAACAGCGAATTTTTAAAGTCAAAATAGTGACTGTTTTTCCACTGTAAAATCATGCATGGTCACATATTGATTCTAAAAATCATGAACTTTGGAATCTTACCAATATTTGACTCAACGGATTCAATAAAAAAGGTTTCATCGAATTCCGAGGTTGTCTCAATAATGTTCCTTTGTAAAATTGCTCAAATTAGCTTCAAAAATGCGATTTTAGCATACCTTTTCTTTTTGTACGCCCACACACTAACTCCAAAATTTATGGCATTTTGGATTTAACCATTATTTGATGATACGATTCCGTAAGAAAATGGAATCGAATTCTGAGATCGTCTCAATAATGTTTCTTTGTAAATTGATCGCCTTTTTTACCCTGAACTGTTTTATCGCGCACGGCCACATACTGACTTCGTTCGACTTGCATTTTGTAACTCAACAATGATTTTTCATTATTAATCCAACAAAATTGGTATCGTCGAATTCTGTGCTTCCTAGAAAAATTTCACTTTTTAGGGGTTATGCGATGATTTTAAAAATCGAATTTTCAAAATTCTCAAATACAAGGCTTATAAATCAATTTAATAATTTTACTGAGTTTGTTTTAAGTCAAATAAAACAAGAAAACTAATGTAAAAAATTATTCTCAAATTTTATTTAGCAAAAATAACCAATTTATATTCAAATATTCATTAAAATTGCTTGAATTAAAATTTTAAATTGGTTCTGAAAATCCGGGTTGTTACAATCTCCCCCACTTAAAACTTTTTCGTCCTCGAAAAAGTGGAGCTGACAGTTGTTTAACTAAACAACTCAAATTTTATTATGGCTTGAGTTCTTCAACTTTTCAATTTCTAAGAACTTTCTAATTTATCAAAAATTTGGCTAACACCCTAAATTTTCGAAAAAATTCGCCATAACCTCCTTTGTAAGGGGAGGGCTTGAAAATTTTATTGGGCCGTATTAGGCACCCAATAAATCAATAAAAAGAATATACAATTTTTGTGACCTATCTATGCCCAATGGAGACATGTAAAAATGTAGAAATCTCATATCTTGCCCCTGTGTTGGAAATAAAATAATCCATGTGCCTTAATTAACAATAAGAGAGATGTGAATTTTTGTCATCTCCACACCTGTGTAGGGTTTTATTAAATCCTGCCCCAAGCACCGTTACATGTATTCCTTAATTAAATCCATAATCAGTCTTCTGTTCAACCTGTAACTCAGTCCTCGCCATACAAGCATCAAGCCCGTATGGAAATCCAAACCTAGTCATATAAGCGCCAAATGCTTATATGAAATATGATATGATATGTTGTCCTCATGTAGTATGGCATGTGGTGTAGTTCATAATTTATATGTTGCCATCCTATGGCATGGGTTTATAATCTCACACAGAACAACCATCACAACGCATCCAAATCACTCACAAGAGTTGATATAATAATAAAATTGCGCAACCAACCCATTAAAGTGCACCTATTTGTCAGGCATGCATTTATTTCTTTACTAAACGCGAAGCCATTAACCTGATCAACATATATATGTACATCTCCATGTATGCAATTCCAATCAATTTTTAATTCAGTTTAAAATTTGACTCGATTTGGTTTAACGTATCATTCATTCTTTTATTGGTTTTATCAATCCAATATTTTTGTTAATCAAATTAATAATTACACATCACAACCAATAATAAATTGGTTTATTAGCTTTTCAAATATACAACTTCTATATATTTTCAAAAATATATATATTCAATGCTAAATCACAAACAATAGATTCTAACTATGTTTTGGTTCTCACACCAATCAATTGGAAATAAATAGATATCCCACTTTCGAAACTCGAACATAAATGCTGATGATGGTATACCGATCATCAGAATCATCTCCGGGCGACTAAAGTGTGATTCTATATCTATCCAGTATATTCGACACTTCAAATACACGTGGATTAGACGTATATTCAAAATCTTCTTATACCCGATAGTTGAAAATCATTATAAAATAAAATACTCAAATACTTAGGTAAAAAAATTCAAAAAAAAATTTTTTTATAAATAATACTCTTCAAACTCATTCTAGGGTATACTAACCCTATCTCTAACGAGTTATTCATATAGGATGTTACTAATCCTATCTCTGATGATTCTGATGTGAGAACTAAAATAGTTTTTAACATTTAATTTTAAAGTTTGGTAGATCACGGGGCCGTATAACACGGAACAGGTTTATCCCCATGAATATCAGTGCATAAAACAAACAACGCAATGCTAAATAGAAAAATGAAGCTATTATAATACTTAGGTCCCATCACACAATGAACGCAGTCGAGAATACAGTTTTACCTTATAAGAGCCAAACATGCTTGATACGCGAAATTTCATCTTTTATTATTACTATAAGTGAAGAAATTAACTTCAAATATGAATGTATCAATCAAAGGCGGCATAGGTACCATCATATTACGTCGCCATATAGGTTTACAACTAAAACTGTAAAACGCTTATTGGAAATTGGGTTTCCATCTATGAACCAAGGCAACGGATCTTCCTCATCGATTATGAGACACTCTAGCAAATGCCTTAGGATCACACCCACAGTAAACCCTGGGAATCGGTAGGGTAGGTCATCCATTGATGATTAATTATAGCATAAACAATATATTAGCCGTTTCTATCGAACCTCCAAAATGGGTCAGTATGTCGACCACTCAAGAGCCACTAGGGACTCAAATCACAAAGCCTTTCAATCGGCCCAATATCCGAAGTACCTCGCTTTCCATCATAAAAATTTCCAACATCCACATGAGTAAACACTCTGGGCTCCATACCATGACGTTACTCGTAGCTAGAACTAACATATGTCCATTTCCCTACGGTCCCTCATCCCGATTTTGGTTCATACCGAGGTGTGAAGCTCACGAATTAACGCTACACAAAGGTATGCTATTTAAATCCGTGCTTTGATCATCAACCACAAAGCCTTGCTTTTCAACAAAATCTTTGATCCATGCATCTCATCATGCCATACTGTCAATCCATACCGTACCACTGATTCCACCAATAGATAACCTCTAAGCTCGTACGTCTCAGAGAAGGGTGTTAAGCAAGAGAATGAATTCTTCTCCACCAAACAGATATATATTTAGCAGAGATCAACGAATACAGTATGAAGGAATATAATGTCAGACATACTATCCATTTGCAAGTCCGTTCTGGGTCTGAAGGAAACCGGAGGCACCTTATTCCTCGTCCCATATGTCCAATACAGGAGAGAGGCCCTCGCAAATCCGGTCGATCTCCAAGTATGTCTGGACGATCACCACTTATTACCTTGTCTTGGACGTACATCCCAATCAAGACATCAGTAATCATCTAAACGACGTGAAGATCTCCTGTCTTCAACCACGTCTTCATCGTTGACTTTCAATCTTCGTATCAATTATTCAGAATGGGTTAAGCCCAGTCTTTCCGAATAACTCGTGTATCTTATAATCAAGTGTTATAAAAACATGTCATATGCCTCATTCCATATCAGACAATTCTTTTATTCAAATATTCACATCTTTAGGGAGAGGTTCTCGTTAATTTTATCAAAGATAAATTCTTTTAAATTTATTCTTTAATCTTCCTTTGGATATCATTTCAAAGATTTTATTAACTAGTCCGGATTATCAAGCCTTACAGAAGTAATCATTTATTTTACATTTTTCCAACCCTAATATATTTGTAACAACCCGTAAATTCTAAACCAGTTAAATTTTTTTTATTTTGGCAATTTTAATGAATTTTGAATATTTAAAATAGATTATTTTAAATAATAACGGCGATAAATTTATTTTGAATAGAATTCGAACGTATATATTACATTGATCGTCATTAGAATATAAATAATTATTTATAATTATAAAAGGAATTGAAAATGGCGTGGTAGTTCGATAATTCGATTTCAAACTTCATATGAATATACAGGATTCAAAATAAACCGGAATTTAGAGAAACCAAAAATAATAGAATCTAATTGAGAATATCTTTCCAACGAATCCAAAAAATCAAAATTTCATAGCGGGAATCAAAAGTTATGCCCAAATGAAAATTCAGAATAGTCGCTATGGAATTCTGGCCCTTAAAAATAGCAATTTTGCAAACGACCTCGGATTTCGACGAAACAACTTTTGTTGGATCTGTGATGTCAAGTTAGTGCTAGATTCCAAAATTCGTGATTTTTCGATTCAATATGTGAGCATGGCAAAGGAAAACGTGTTTTGACAGTTTTAGTTAATTTCGATCGACTGGAAAATGGCCATTTTTCTAACGGTCTCAGAATTTGATGAAACTAGTTTTGTTAGGACCGTATCGTCAATACGAAGCCAGAAAATATTTTTTTGGAATTTTTCGAGTTAGTATGTGGCCCCGGTAAAATGAAATGTACGTTTAAAATTCAATATATAGAGTTATATGTTGATTTTGACGAAAACTTATAGAAACGATCGAATCAGCTTACGATATATATCCTATTGTGTTCGGAATGGGGGTAATTAGCTACAGACGACAGGCGGTAGGTCCCGTTTCGAGGTCGAAATAAAAAGTACCTTTTTGAAAATAAATCATTAAAATAAAAACTCCCTTTCACCCCTATATCCTTCTTCCCCCCCCCCCCCCCGTTAGTTTAGAACCGAATAAAAAAGAAGAAGAGAAAAGGGCAGAAGCCCTAATCGATCGATGCACCCCCTCGTTCCGACGTCGGCGCCCCCACATCGACCACCGCCACCTTCTTCTCCTCTCTACCACATTCTTCTTCTTCCGCCTTCTTTCCTCCTTCCTCCCTCTACCTTAAACCACCACGCCGCCACTTCGCAGGCACCACCGCCGCCCCTAGCTCATGTCCTCTCTCTCTTCTTTCTCCAACCGCACCCAACTCGAGCCTCCCCAATCCGCCTTGCCTCGACCACAGCGCCACCACCGGCTCCGCTGGCGCCAACTGCCCCTCAGCCTCCCCCTTCCTCTTTTGATTTTTGCTGTAAGTGTTTTGAATTTTATTTATATAAAATCTTAGAATTTTTATTAAATAAAGCTTAGAAAAATACCATTTTTTAGTAGAAAAATACCATTTTTGTTAGTAGAAAAGTATGGTTTTTAAATTAGAAAAGATCAGATTTTTAATTCAGAAAAGGTCGGATTTTTAGTGTTGAAATGGCGAAATAAAAATATAATTTTTATATAATGTAGAAGTTAAAAATATAATTTTTATGTCATAGAAAGGATAAAAATATAATTTTTATATAATGTAGAAGTTAAAATTATAATTTTCATATGATGTAGAGGATAAAAATATGATTTTTATATCATAGGAACGATAAAAATATGATTTTTATCATATGAGAAATATAAAAATATAATTTTTATAAGGTAGAAGTATTAAAAATATGATTTTTATATAATGGAGAATAATAAAAATATTATCTTTATATAGTAAAGATAATAAAAATATTATCTTTATATAGTAGAGATAATAAAAATATAATTTTTATATCATAGAAAGGATAAAAATATAATTTTTATATAATAAAGAAGTTAGAAATATGATTTTTATATTATATAGATAGTAAAAATTTGATCTTTATATATGTAACGAAATAAAAATCTGATTTTTATTATATCTATATTGAAATAAAAATGTGATTTTTATTGCAATGAAATAAAAATTCGATATTTATATAAGAAGTAGAAATATAAAAATATAATTTTTATATAGAAAGAAGCATTGTAAAAATAAATGAAGTAGAAATAAAAATATGATTTTTTTATTAGAATGAAGTGATAAAAATATAATTTTATTTGAACAGCGTGAAAAGAACTGCATAAGAATTTCAAGCTAATTCAGACAGTTCAGCAGCTCAAAAGCGAAGCACAGCGGAGTGGAACCCTCAGTGAGAACTTCTCACCTTAAATTTTCTTTTTCTAGTTAATAATATATACTAGGATGCAGATGGTGTTTAGTAGCACCCGACACCCATCATCCACAGAACATGGACGGCTTGTATGCTTGTTTGTTTGATTTTGATGTGTAGTTGATTGTGTGATGTGGAATGGAACAAAATATTTGTATAGTTAAAGATATTTTATAGTTAAAAATAAAAATTTTAATGTGTATATAAAATGAAATGAATATTATAAACAAATCGAACGATTTGTTTATACACACACATCTGACTGATATTGATTGGGACGATAATTTTTACACATCGCCCAATTTCACAAATAAAATCTGTGTTTGTTGATTTGAAACCCCACATGGGTATCGGGATAATATATGACATACACTAATCCCAATAATTAGCTGTATGTCGATCGATTGATTGACAGACTGTGTGAGCGTTAATTATTTATATTTAATGCTTATACAGTGTAGTGCACTTTGGATGATGGTTAATTATTTATCGTTACTATGATATACATGTGTTGTATGGGAATCCATATAATTAATATTATATGGTAATTGATTGGGCCTCATTCCAATTGGGAAAATAAAGAAAATTATAAAATAAAGATTCATGTGTTGACAGTACTCGTTTGTTGAGATTAGTCATGTATTGAAAGAAATATATATTCATGTGTTGAACGAAATATTTTAACAATAAAATTTATATCTTTATCATATATAAAATTAGAAGCTGACTGGAAAGTAGATAAGATTAGTGGTCTCCTGGGTATTGATCTGATGTTGGTTTTGGCCTTCGGGGTTAATGCTTAGGGAATCGTTCTCTTACTAATTTACGGTTGGAGTCTGATTAAAAATTAAACAATAGAAATCATAATTTTATAAAATATATTAAATAACAAAAATAGGCACGTGTTGACAGTACTCATTTGTTGAGATTAGTCATGTGTTGAAAGAAATATAGATTCATGTGTTGAATAGAATAAAAATTAATTTGTTGAATAGACTAACGAAGTTATTGAAAAATATAAAGCCGTGTTGATTAGATATGCCCTATTTCGACGCGAACGATATTTATATCGATTTTATTTGTTTTTAAATGAATATTGAAAAGTGATTTCAAAATTGAATATTTTGAAATGAAATTCGAATTAAATTAAATTCAAATTCAAATTGAAATTTAATTGAATCAAATTGAAATTTAATTGAATCAAATTGAAATTTAATTGAATCAAATTGAAATAAATTCAAATTGAAGTGAAATTGAAATGAATTCGATTCGAATTGAATAGAAAGTGAATTTGAATTCGAATTGAATAGAAACGAATTCAAATTTAATTGAATTGAAATTAAATAGAAATGAATTCGAAATGAAATTGAATAGAAATGAATTCGAATTGAAATTGAATAGAAATGAATTCGAATTGAAATTGAATGGAAATGAATTCGAATTGAAATTAAATTAAAATGAATTCGAATTGAAATTAAATTGAAATGAATTCGAATTGAAATTGAGTAGAAATTTAATCGAATTGAAAATGAATTAAAAATCGATTTAAATTGAAATCAATTTGAAATGAATTTAAAACGAATTTATAAGGAAAAATTCAATTTTGATTTGAATTTGAAATGGAAGTTGAAGTTGTTTTTGAAACGAATTTAAAATGATTTATAAAATTCGTTTTAAAAGGAAATCGAAGAAGTATATATTATATATATATATATAATATAATGGCCTGAATAGAATGCGCCGCGCTGCGGTAGTTCGTGAATTTCGATCATTGGCTTCGAACGGACATTACGGGAGATCCGACCGTCGGATTCTCCCGAAACCGGAACCGTTGGGTTCGTATCGAAAAGAGCCTTCCAATGAATATGAGAAATTAAAAATCTAACGGTTGGATTTGGAGATAAGCCCAAAACAAATATGGAAAAGGTCGCTGTAAGTGCAGTTCGATGACTGTTATAGAAAATCGACTGTACGGGCCTTGATAAAATTATTAAAAATATTAATAATATGTGTAAAATCATAATAAATGATTTGGAAAGAACTGGGATGAAAAATCCCATATTTGAAAAGATAAAAATGTATTTTTATCAAAATGAAGTAGTTTTGAACTAGAATTATAAATTAAATATTTTTAAAATAAATAAATTGGATTTGAAATGGTTTTAAAAATAACCAGAATTTCCAATATATGAATTGGAATGGACTTGAATCGAAATTAACTTTGGAATATTTCGATGATTAGATCTGGGATTAGACGAATATTGTTATGGAAATTTGGAAGATATATTTTATATCGTTATTTCCAATACGATATTTGTTGATTTCAGAATTTTATATTGAATATAAGCCGATATATTTTCTATTCAGAGTCTTGTATTTAATATCAAATGAGATTCGGGTTTGTCGTGAATGGTGTCTTCATTAACACTTTTCTTGAACCCAGTTTAGAAAAGAATAAATCTTTTAATTAAGATTTTGTGAAATTGTACAGTTAATTGGTATTTAATTGGAATTAAATTTAATTTGGCTTTTGGGTTTTTTGTGAACCGTATTTTAAATGACATTGGTTCTTTAACCCAGTTAAAGGTTAGAACTAAGTGGAGTTTTAATGAATCTTTAATTAGATTGAAATGTGAATTGATAATATAAATTATCAAATATAGGAAAGGATCGAGAAGGGAGTATCGCCAGTTCTGCTCCGAGCGATAGTTAAATCTTTAATTAGATTTGAACGTGAAATGGTAATTAAATTTACCGATAACACCGTGGTGTTAGTTATGGGGTAGTAACAGTTTTGCTCCATGGGATGAATTGGTTGGGATTGGGAAATAAAATAAATAGTTACTTCGGTGTGGTTCGCTAATCTCGACTAGTTTGGAAAGCCGTAATATGGTTTGAAATGACATCCAAAGGAAGATTAAAGAATAAATTTTAAAGAATTTATCTTTGATAAAATTAATGGGAACCTTTCCCTAAGAATATGAAATTTAGAAACTAACTGGGGATCAGTTAAGTAGAATGGTTTCCTGGGTATTAATCTGATGTTGGTTTCGGCCTTCGGGGTTAATATTTGGGGAATTGTTCTCTTGCTAATTTACGGTTAGTGGCTGATGAATTGGAATGAGGCGTACGTTATGTTTGTGTAACAATTGTTTATTATATACGCGGGTTATTCGGAACGTCCGGGTTTATACCCATTCTGAATGACCGATTCGACGATAAGTCGAAGATAAAGACGGTGGTTGAAGACCGGAAGTCTTCACATCGTTTGGATAATTACTGATGATCTTGATTGGGCTGTACACCCAAGAGGATGTAAATAGTTGATGATCGTCCAGACGTGCTTGGAGATCGATGGATATGCGAGGAAAGTGCCTCCGGTTTCGTTTAGACCCAGAACGGACGTGTAAATGGATTGTGTGTCTGACATTGGATTTTATTCTATGTTGATTGATTTCTATTAAATATATATCTGTTTGGCGGAGGAAATTTATTCTCTTGCTTAACGCCCTTCTCTGAGACGTATAAGCTTAGAGGTTATATATCGATAGATATCAATCGCATGGCATGAATTGCCTGTGTGGCGTGCTGAGTTGCATGGATCGGGGCTTTTGTTGAAAAGCAGAGTCTTGTGGTTGATGATCAAAGCATGGCCTATGTGGCATAGCTTTGTGTATAACGTTAATTTGCGAGCCTCACACCTCGGTATGAGTTAAAAAGGGATACGGACCGCTGGGAGAACACGACGTTTCTTTCTAGCTTTGGTGGTGTAGTGACTTACCAGCCCTGACATTTATATTATTTTCACCTTTGTTGTTGTTGGATGCGAGGCGCCACGATTATAGGTCTGTAAGGACCGGGAAACGTGTGTTCAGGAATAACTAATCCTCAAACGTAAGCAGGGACCGGCCCAGCCGATTCTAAGTGGTTGCCCAGAGAGAGTAGCCCTGAGACATTTGCTAGAGTGTCTCGAAGCGGAGAGCAGCTTGCCCCTTGCCTCGACTCATGATGGAATCCAATTTCCAATACGTGATATTTCAGTTTTATTTGTAGAGCCTAGTATGGCGACATAGTGGGATGGGGCGCTTATGCCGTCTATGATTTATATTTATGATTGAAGTTGTTTTGACACTATACACTTATTATAGTATCAAATGACTTGTTTTAAATGTACCAAGCATGTTTGGCTATTATAAGGTAAAACCCTATCCTCCGGCTTGCGTTGTATTGTGTGATGGGACCTGGGTCTTATAATAGCTTCATTTTTTTCGAAAAAGCATTGCGTTGTTTTTTTAAATGCACTGGTATTCTTGGGAGGAAACCCGTTCCGTGTTATACGGCGTGGTCCCTTGAATTACTCACTTTTAAAGTAAAGTTTAAATAATTGTTTTAGTTCTCACACCAATCACATGACTGACCTGGAGTTTATTGTTTTAACCTAAACTCTTGGTGCCCTTATTTTCGACATGGGCAGCTAGTAGTTTTGGTTTTGCAGATTTATATTCACAGGATCCTTATGAACAGCTGGAACGATGCTCGGAAAGCTCTGTATCCGTGTATTACTTTCAGTTGTGTTTTTTATTGTTTTCCCGCTGCTATGTAATTTATTGTAATCTCTGATATTTATCGAATGTATAGTATTCATTTATACTCTGTATATTCTTGTATCTGATGGAATTGTTGTAATATACAATGAAATGTTCTTCTGTTTGTGTTCTAATTCGTCTTGTACTCACGGAAATTCGTTCTTTCTCTTCTCTTTGGAGATGTGGAAGTTCGGGTCGCTACATTATTCATCCCATGGAGCAAAACTGGTAGTACTCCATATCTAACACCCACGGTGCTATCGGTAAATTTAATTACCATTTCACATTCAAATCTAATTAAACATTTAACTATCGCTTGGAGTAAAACTTATGGTACTCCATTCTCGATCATTTCATGAATTTGATAAATTTAATTATCCCATTTTCATCCTAATCTAATTAAAGATTCATTAAAACTACCACTTAGTTTTAATATCATAAATCATTACTTTATGATTATTCAACTTTAAGAAATTAATCTTCTCTTTAACTGGGTTAAAGAACCAATGTTATTAAAAACATTGTTCACAATAAACCCAAATCAACTTCCATTAAATATGGAATCTTCACGGAAAACATAACAGTATGTAATTGATGTAAATTTCCGTATCAGACTAATAATATAAATAGAATAACGGCAAAGCCTTTTAAATTCCATGTATAGTAACGGACTTCCTTTACTGAAGCTCATTTCGATTATTACCAAATCGAATTCCACTCAATTCCAATTTAATGTATTAAATTAGAAAACTTTACTTTGAAAAATTTCCATTAAATCTTAGTTAAAAGATTATAAATTCCAATTCCTAATTTCACTATTAATTGGGTTTTAAGAACAAATGTTATCTAAAACATCGCTCACAATGAACCCAAAATCCTCTTCCATTTAATTCCAATTTATAATTATAAATTGGAAAACTTCATTTATCTTAATTAAAAGATTTATTCCTTTCTCAACAGGGTTTAAGAACAACGTTATTAAAGACCCCATTCACGACAAACCCAAATCCAATTTGTTATTAAATACAAGACTCTTAATAGAAATTATATCGACTTATATTCAATATCCAATTCTAAAACCAACAAATATTGCATTGGGAATAACGATATCTGTATCTTCCAAATTCCCAAACAATATCGGAATAATCACGGAATCCGATATCAAAATATTCCGAAGATTATTTCCATTCAAATCCATTCCAATTTATTTATTTAAAAACATTGGATTATTATTCTAGTAAATAACTAGTTCATTCGGATAAAAATTTCTTTTATCTTTACAAAACTTGAAATATTTCATCCAAAATCATTCCAAATCAGTAATTAAGATTTTACATAATTTTTTCATATTTTTATTATCGCTATTTTAGTCGATTTCCATGTATGGTCATCGAACTGCATTCATAGCAACCTTTTCTGAAATTGATTTGGACATAATTAAAAACCCAACCATTCAAATTTAAATCTCTTATATTCATTGGAAAGATAATTTCGATACGAACCCAACGGTTCTGATTTTAGGAGAATCTAACGGTCGGATCACCCGTAACATCAATTTGAAGTCAATGGTTGAAATTCGCGAATGGTCGCTGCGCGGCGCATTCTATTCGAACCAGTTATATATATATATATATGTATGTATGTATGTATGTATACAATATATTTCATGGATTTCCATTCAAATTGTATTTTTGTAAATTCGTTTTAAAAACGATTCCAACTTCCATTTCAATTTTAAATCAAAATTGAATATTCCTTATCATTATAAAATTTAGAATGAAACGACCCGAAATCCCCCTTACGGGAAATCACGGATTGAGTTGAGAACAAACCACATTAGAACACAAACAGAAGAACATTTCATTGTTTATTACAACAATTCCATCAGAATACAAGAATACAAAGAGTATGAATAAAAATTACACATTTATTAAATATCAGAGATTACAATAATTTACATAGCAGCGGAAAATAATACAAAACACAAATGAGAGGAGATATATGGATACAGAGCTTTCCGGATATCATTCCAACTGTAAACCAGGTTCCTGTGAATATAAATCTACAAAACCGAAACTACTAGCTGCCCGTGCGGAAAATAAGAGCACCCAGAGTTTAGGTTAAAACAATAAACTCCAGGTCAGTCATATGACTGGTGTGAGAACTAAAACAGTTATTAATCTTTATTTTAAAGTTAGGTAAATCAAGAGACCACGCCGTATAACACGGAACGAGTTTCCTCCCAAGAATACCAGTGCATAAAACAACAGCGCAATGCTAAATAGTACTTTTACTGGAATATCTCTGACAGTAAGCATGCCCTCTAAAACATCAGGTCTTTCCTGGCTAGCGGAGGGTTCAGAAGATTCTGCCACCTCATTTACATGAACCTTTCTAGATTTCTTAAATAGTCGGCAATCCTTTTCAAGATGTCCAGTCCGATGGCATTGACTACATTTTCTATTCTCTTGAAACTGGTTATCGGTTTAAACCCCTTCTTCTTTTGCCTTTGATTGGGTTTTGATCTTCCTGTTCTTTGTTTCTTTAAGGCTCTGCAATTTATCGACAAATGCCCTGGCTTCTTGCAGTTATTGCATATTGCAATCATTACCGGTCCTTTCTCAAATATAACCTTTTCTCGATTGAATCTAGGCTTCTTTCTGACCTCAGACTTCGTACTTGACTCTGGGCTATCAGCTTCAGGTTTTCTTTTGTTGCTAGAACTACATTCGTCTTCGTCTCGCAACATACCTTTCTTATCGAGATCCTCATACTAGTAAGCCATGTATATCATTTCTGAAAAAGGAAGCTTCACATTTGTCATTATACTATTTTGGTATTTTCTTTGAAGACCATTTATAAACCTCAGATTCTTCATCTTTGGCTTTTCAATTAGCTGCGGGGCAAAACGAGAAAGTTCATTGAATTTCTTATGATATTCACGAATATTCATATCTCCTTGTATCAGATAGTAGAACACATCGTATAACCGCTCAGTTGCTTCTGGAGGAATAAACCTTTGATTGAAAATTTCTTTGAATCTATCCCAGGTGATATCACCTTCTGGATTATTTTTAATAATTGAATCCCACCAGAACAAGGCTTCGTCTTTGAGTGCCCAAGATGCCACTAATCTTTTTTGGTCATCCCCTAGCTGGAGACGTTCAAGAATTCTTTCAGCAGAACGCATCCAATCCTAGGTTTGACTAATGGATTCATTTCCCGAGAATGGTACTCCACCCAGATTTCGATACTTCTTTAATAGAGCTTCTAGATCTGGTTCTGCATTCCTTCTGTTTCTAACACTCATTTCCTAGTACTTCTGCAAATAGCAGATCAAGTGTTAGGTCACAGAAAAGATATTATATAGCATAGAAACATATACTTGAAGGTAAATGTATCTATCGAGGTGTATTTAATTCTGCTTTACTCATACAAGGATATTACTGATCCTATCTGTATTGAGTTACTCGTCCTAGAACACTACTGGTTCTATTTCTGACGAGCTCGTTCATATGTTATATTCCAGGCTCAACCAAAGCTCTGATACCACGTTTGTGACGACCTGAACCCCGTAACACAGCGGCAAGGGTAATCTTCGGGAATATAACAAATAAATAGACAACAACAGAACAGAAATAAATAAATTCACCAGATAATATACAACAGAATATACTGGATATAATAAACATTAGAGTTACACAGTATACAGGATCATACTTAGTACAAGTACATCTCAACTATACATAAATGTCTAAAGCGGAAACAAACATAATATGTACAATAGGAGCTGAACAGCATAAAAAGAGATAAATGATAGAATCCATCTTCAGCTATAGCTATCCAGAAAGAGCCCGCTAAAACCTGAATACAAGGCTGCCCGTGTAGAAAAAAGGGCACCCGAGTTTGCAAGTGAAACAAACTACGAGTCAGTCATGGGACTGCTATGAGAAATCTACTTAACATCTTTTACAATTATGGAAAATCACAGGACCATGTCACTTTCGCGGAACGGGTTTACTCTAGTGATTACCAGTGCTTTAAAACAAGTAAATCATTTAGACATCGTAATGCTTTTCATAAAAATGAAGCCATTATAAGACTCAGTTCCCATCACACAATGCAACACAAACCGGAGGATAGAGTTTTGCCTTATAATGGCCAAATATGCTTGATATGAGGAAAACAAATCATTTGAAATGTAAATTTTATCGTTTAAATCTTAATCAGACTCCAACCGTAAACTAGTAAAAGAACGATTCCCTAAGTATTAATCCCGAAGGACGAAACCAACATCAGACCAATACCTAGGAAACCATCCGTCCTAGCTCGTTTCCAGTTAGTTTCTAATTTTAGAAACAATCATAAATATCAATCATAGACGGCATTAATGCCCCATACCACTATGTCGCCATATATAGGTATACAATCAAAACCGCACGATGTCGTATTTGGAAATTGGATTTCCATCATGAACCGAGGCCAGGGATCGTCCTCACCGCTTCGTGGCTCTCTAGCCCGAGCCTCAGGGTCAGAGCGCATCGACCCATAGATCGTCAAGGCCGGTCCACCGATGTGGATTAAAATGCGTGAACAATACGTTTTCCCGCCCTTTGGGGCATAAATAAGCCAACGAATGACTCCACCGGTCCCGGATCGACCAATATAAACGAGGCGCCTCGCAACAGCAACAACCACACAGGTGAAAGTAATATAAATGTCAGGGCTGGTAGGTCACTGACAACACCCTAAGAAGAAGGAAACGCATGTCCTGCCTGAAGTCCTCTCCCGTTTCTGGCTCATACCGGGGTGTGAGGATCGCGAAACAACGATAAAACACAAAGCTATGCCACATAGGCGGTGCTTTGGTCATCAACCACAAAGCTCTGCTTTTCAACAAAAGCTTTGATCTCAGCAACTCTGTATTCCACGTTGTCAATATACAACATCAGACACACATCCATTTACAAGTCCGTTCTGGGTCAGAACGAAACCGGAGGATCTTTATTCCTCACTCATCCGTAAAATCAACACGTACGTTCGGATGGCTACTACATCAGCCCCTTCAAGGTAGCAACTCCTCTCATGAGCATCAGCAACGCCCCTCCATTCGACGTGAAGATCATCGGTCTTGCACCGTATTCATATCATCGACTTTTAATTGTCGATCAATTATTTGAAATGAGAATTAACTCGGTCTTTTCAAATAATTTTCATATATTTAATATTTCAAATCAATTCATTTCAATGGTTAAATTATTCGACATCGATTATTTTGTTCTTTAATATAGTTTTCACGCCAAACACATTCAACCATCAAATATCCAATAAACCAAGCAAATTCAGTTTATTTTCATTCTACATGGTTTATAATATTTTATCACGATTTATCGCTATTTTTATTTATTTAAAATTAGCCAATTCATTCAAACGACGCTTCAGACCTTAACGCGGTCGTGGCGCTATTTTTCTTCAGATTTGATTTACATATATCTGAAAATCTAACTATTGGATATTTACATATTTTATGCCATTAGAAAGATCTTTTCAAAATGAATCCAACGGTTTCAGTTTTGGGAAAATCCGACGGTTGGATCTCCCGCAATAATCATTTGAAGTTTCGATTTCAAATATCGAAC
Source organism: Allium sativum (assembly GCA_030737875.1). NCBI lineage: Eukaryota > Viridiplantae > Streptophyta > Magnoliopsida > Asparagales > Amaryllidaceae > Allium > Allium sativum. The sequence goes on from CM060920.1 coordinate 255,002,769, forward strand.
TGCAACGTCGTAATTCGATTTATTTTCATTATAATTATATATATATATAATTATAATCGATTCTGGCGCTGTTTTTCTTCAGATTTGAATTAAACATTCCAGACAATCCAACCGTTGGATCTTAACAAAGTTGGTGCCATTGGAAAGATATTTCCAAGGCGAACCCAACGGTTGTGGTTTCGGGAAAATCCGATTGTCGGATCTCCCGCAATAATCATTTGAAATCACGGTTTCAAAATACGAACTGCAGCTTCGTTATTCGATATATTATAATTATATTCATATATCTATATATATAAATATAATTCATTCTTCGATTTCAAAAACATATTAATTTTATACATTTGATAAAAATGATATTTTTATCCAACAGATATTTATTTCATCACTTCACTATTTTTAACAATTCATATATATAATCAAAATGTGATTTTTATTATAAAACAATTTATTCCAATACATGATTATTTTATATAGTTCAGACTGGTGATAAAAATGTGATTTTTATTATAAAACAATTTATTTAAAACACGAATACCATTCAACACATGAATTTCTATTCAACGAATGAATTTCTATTCAACACATGAATGTTATTTCAATAGTTCATATATATATATATATATAATAAAAATGTGATTTTTATTATAAAACAATTTATTTAAAACACGAATACGATTCAACACATGATTTCTATTCAACGAATGAATTTCTATTCAACACATGAATGTTATTTCTATAGTTCATATATATAATAAAAATGTGATTTTTGTTATAAAACAATTTATTTAAAACACGAATACCGTTCAACACATGAATTTCTATTCAACGAATGAATTTCTATTCAACACATGAATGTTATTTCAACAAATGAAAATAATTCTAACACACGAATATTATTGAAAATTTCGGCATCATAACGGCAGGGTAGTTAAAACCGGGACCGTATCGATGTACGGCTCCTCGCTCTACCTTAAAACCTTGCGGTTTTTGACTATGGGGATTTCATGCATCTAATTCGCACGCAGGCGAGCATGTTTTTCTTTCATTTCCATAACCTATTCTAATTTTTTTTTCAACCACAAATGGGTATTTTTCAACCACAACCAATCTATTTTTGTTTTCTACCACAAATGGTTATTTTTCAACCACAACCAATCTATTTTTGTTTTCTACCACAAACAATTCTATCAACCATTCTCATTTTTCACCAAATTTCACATTAACCAATCCAAACAATATCACAACCAATAAATATTGTCCATGGTCTATGGACGAGGGGAGTATATAGATATATATATTCGTATATAAATATATTTCAATTCACTTCAATTCATTTCAATGTCATTTCATGGCATATATAATTTTTACAACGCATATATAACTTATACATCGAACATACAACTTATACAACGCTTATACATGAGGTGTACAACGCTTATATAACTCATACATCGACTATATAATTTATACATCGTCGTTTTCCCTATCGTTTATAACACAGAAATCTCACATTGGGTTCCACTCCACCAAACATAGCAGAAGGCTCAGAAAAATATGCGGTCTCTTCTAAAATGTAGAAGACGTCCTCACGGTCCCGGCGTCTCTTGTTTCACTGAATTTCGTCAACAAACGAAAAGATATGATTTTTACAGTGAAATCAAAAACCGTAGCGCTTTAAAGTGCTATAATATAGTTTAAAATTAAATCAGCCATTACCCCACTAATTTGTTCAAAACTAGGTTTGTAGTTTTCACGAAAACCGAGCAGCGTGGAGATGATCGGAGAGTACCACCTCGTCGGCCTTGGAGAGGGCTTTTCGGCGATGGGGGTCTTGGCCAGTTCGACGGCGTCAGGGAGGCAGGGCGGAGGTTGGAAGACGGCGACTTTTTGGCCCTCAATCTTGACAACGACGCAACGCTGGGGGTTGAGAGTGGTATGGATTTAAAGGGGAGGTCGAGGTCTACAAAAAGTTGAACTGGAGGCGGTGGTTCTGGTGAGCGTGGCGGCCGGAAAGGAGGAGAGAAGGAAAGAAGGGAGGGCCGCCGTTTATCGTGGGGGAAGAGAGAGAAACTACTGGGAGAAAGAGTGTGCATTGACCAATGAATTTTTTTATATTTATAAATTTTTAAAAATCCAAAAATACCCCTTACATCATACTAATTCCAATCCAAACCCAACAACTGTTGTCCCTAGCTAAATACTCCCATTCCGAACACAATGGGATATGTTTCGTAGGCCCATTCGACTGTTTTATTCCTTTTTTCTTCAAATTAATATATAAAACATTCGATATTTAATTTGAACGTACATTTCAATTTGCCGGGGCCACATACTGATCCTAAAAATTCCCGAAAAATAAATCTAGCTATGTTTTGACAATATGGTCCCAACAAAACTAGTTTCGCCGAATTCTGAGACCGTTTGAAAAATGGCCCTTTTCTGCTCGATCCAATTTAACTGTAATTGATCAAAACAGATTTTCTTTTGCCACGCTCAAATACTAGCTTCAAAAATTATGAAATTTGAAACCTAGCAATAATTTGACATCCCGGATCCAACAAAAGTGGTTTCGTCGAATTCTGAGGTCGTATGCAAAATGTCTATTTTCAAGGTCGATATATTCTCTATAGCGACCTTTCTGAAAATTCATTTGGCCATAACTTTTGATTCCCGCTATGAATCTTCGATTTTTCAGATCCATTAGAAAGATATTCATAAACATATTTAAATATTTTTGGTTTCACTAAAATCCGTTTTAATTTGCACCTGGTACAGTCAGTTAAAGTTTGAATTCAATTTTTGAAACTACAGCGCCATTTCAGGCCTTGTTTATAATTTATAATAATTATATTTATTTTCAAACATCGATTCAAACATAGTTTTCATCATTATAATTTAAAATATTTATTTTAAATATTTAAAATCCACTATTTTAGCCAATTTAAATTTTTTAAACGGGTTCAGATTTTCCGGGTTGTTACACCAAGTCTCAGGCAAGCGCGCAGACAAGCCTTGGATCCTCAGGGCCGGTCCACCGATGTGGATTAAACCTAAACCCTGAACACTACATTTCCCCACCCTAATGGGCGTAAATGAGCCAAATGACTCCATCGGCTCCACATAGTCACCGATATATCCGAGGCGCCTCGCAACAGCAACAACCACACAGGTGAAAATAATATAAATGTCAGGGCTGGTAGGTCACTGACACCACCCTAGCTAGAAAGAAACGCATGCCCTCCCTGACGTCCTCTCCCATTTCTGGTTCACAACCGGTGTGTGAGGCTCGCGAATTAACGTTACACAAAGCTATGCCACACAGGTCGTGCTTTGATCATCAACCACAAGACTCTACTTTTCAACAGAAGCCTTGATCATTTGCATCTTAGCATGCCACACAGGAAAACCAGTCCGTGCAACCGATATCCATCAATCACACAGAATGATTTCCAATGTCGGGCACATAGTCTATTTACAAGTCCATTCTGGGTCTGAACGAAACCGAAGGCACCTTGTACCTCGCATATCCATCGATCTCCAAGTACGTCTGGACGATCACCAACCGATTCCCTCCTCTTGGGTGTACAGCCCAATCAAGATCATCAGTAATTATCCAAACGATGTGAAGACCTCCGGTCTTCGACCACCATCTTCATCTTCGACACCACGTCGAATCAGTTATTCAGAATGGATAAACCCGGTCTTTCTGAATAACTCGCATATATAATAAACAAGTGTTACACAAACACAACATACGCCTCATTCCAATTCAGAATATTCTTTTATTCAAATATTCTTATACTGGGAAAGGTTCCCTTTAATTTTATCAAAGATAAATTCTTTAAATTTATTCTTTAATCTTATTTTGAATATCAATTCAAACTAGTCGGGATTAACGAACCTTACCGAACTAATCATTTGTTTTAATTTCCCAATCCCAACCTATTCATCCCATGAAGTAAAACTGGTAATACTTCATATCTAACACCACGGTGTTATTGGTAAATTCAATTACCATTTCACATTTAAATCTAATTAAAGATTTAACTATCGCCTGGAGCAAAACTGGTGATACTCCATTCTCGATCATTTCAATCTAATTAAAGATTCATTAAAACTCCACTTGGTTTTAATCTTCCCAAAAATCAATATTAATGATTGTTTAACTTGGGAAATCATATCCTGTCTTTAACTGGGTTAAAGAACCAATGTCATTCAAAAACACGGTTCACAATAAACCCAAAATCACATTTCATTTCCATCAGCCATTAACCGTAAATTAGCAAGTGAACAATTCCTTAAGTAATAACCCCGAAGGCCGAAACCAACATCAGATCAATACCCATGAAACAATTCAACTTAACTAATCTCCAGTTAGTTTCTGATTTTCTTAACTCCGTTGGGTCTAAGAACAATATTATTAAAGATACCATTCACGACAACCCAAATCACATTCCAATTCAATTCCGATTAAATATTATTTAATTGGTACACTTCATTAAATCTAAATAAAAAGATTTAATCTTTTCTCAATTGGGTTTAAGAACAGTGTTAATGAAGACACCATTCACGACAAACCCAAATCCCATTTGATATTAAATACAAGGCTCTGAATAGAAAATATATCGGCTTATATTCAATATCAAATCCTACAACCAACATATATCGTATTGGAAATAACGATATATATATATATATATATATATATCTTTCAAATTTCCATAACAATATCTGTATAATCACGAAATCCCATATCGAAATATTCCGAAGACAATTTCGATTCAAATCCATTTCAAATTTATATATCTGAAATCCTGGTTATTTTTAAAACCATTTCAAATCCAATTTATTTTAAAAAAAAAAATAAATGGATTATAATTCTTGTTCAAAACTAGTTCATTTCGATAAAAATCTATTTTTATCTTTTCAAACATGGATTTTTTCATCCCAATTCTTTCCAAATCATTTCTTATGATTTTACACTAATTAATGATATTTTTAATAATTTTATCAAGGCACGTACAGTCGATTTCCATGAACGGCCATCGAACTACACTTACAGCGACCTTTTCCAAATTTGATTTGGACATAATTCCAAATCCAACTGTTATATTTCTAATTTCTAATATTCATTAGAAATCTCTTTTCAATACGAACCCAACGGTTCTAGTTTTAGGAGAATCCGACAGTCGAATCTCCCGCAACGTCAATTCGAAGTCAATGGTCGAAATTCGCAAACTACCGTTGCGTGGCGCATTCTATTTAGGCCATTATATATATATAATATAAATATATTATATATATTTCGTCGATTTCCTTTTAAAACGTATTTTATAAATCATTTTAAATTCATTTTCAAAACGATTTCAACTTCATATTCAATTTCTAATCAAAATTGAATATTCCATATCATCGATATATAAATGATAATATTTTCAAAACATTATATTTTGAAATCACCTCCTTTTCTATATTCATTATAAAAACGAATATAATCGATATAAATATCGTTCGCGTCAAAATGGCGCATCTCTAATCAACACGGCTTTATATTTTTCAATTACTTCATTATTCTATTCAACAAACGAATATTTTCTTCAACACATGAATATTTATTTCTTTCAACACATGAATATTCTCAACACATGACTATCGTCAACACATGACTATTTTTGTTATTTAATATATTTTATAAAATTATGATTTTTATCATTTAATTATTAATCAGAATCCAACCGTAAATTTGTAAGAGAACGATTCTCTAAATATTAACCCCGAAGGCTGAAACCAACATCAGATCAGTACCCAGTAAACCACTCATCTTAGCTCATTTCCAGTTAGTTTCTAATTTTATATATGATAAAGGTGTAAATTTTATTGTTAAAATATTTCGTTCAACACATGATAAGTTTCAACACATGAATATTCTCAACACATGAGTATCGTCAACACATGACTATTTATTCTATTCAACACATGAATTTTCTTTTATAATATTCTTTATTTTCTAAATTGGAATGAGACCCAATCAATTACCATATAATGTTATTTATATGGATTCTATACAACACATGTATATAATAGCAACGATAAATAATCAACCATCATCCAGAGTGCATTCTACACTGTAAAAGCATCAAATATAAATATTCAACTCTTATAACAGCCTGTCAATCAATCGACCGACATACAACTAATTATTGGGATTAGTGTATGTCCAATTTCATCCCAATACCCGTGTAGGGTACCAAACAATCAAACACAGATTTTATTTGTGCAGTTGGGCGATGGGTAAAATTTATCGTCCCAATCAATATCAGTCAAATCGGTGTACATAAACAAATCGTTCGATTTGTAAATGAATATTTATTTTATTTCAACACATGAATATATATTTTACTTCAAATCATGATTTTTTTTTTCAACACATGAATATATATTTTATTTCAATTCCAATCACACAATCAATTTTTTCAACACATCAATCAAACAAACAAGCCGTCCATGGTCCGTGGACGACGGGTGTCAGGTGCTGCTAAGCACCGTCTGCATCCTAGTATATATTTCAACTAGAAAACAAATTAAAAGTGAGGAGTTCTCACCTTGGGTTTTCACTCCGCCATTCTTTGATTTTTCAATCTTTAATTTTTTTTCCAGTTATCCCGCATGTCTGTTTTGTAAATAACATATATATATGAGCTAAAAATGATATTTTTATCTAACTGAAAATCATATTTTTCATAACTAAAGGTCATATTTTTATACGATTAAAAATTATATTTTTATACGCTTAAAAATCGTATTTTTTACAAAACTAAAATTGTATCTTTCATATACTAAAGATCAATTCTTTTCTATATGAAAATCATAACTTTTCTCCATATAAAAATCTCATCTTTCTCTAATTAAAAATGAAATGAAATCTTTCTCTAATTAAAAAAGAAACCTTTATAATGAAAATTCTAATCTTTCTATGTTTAAAAAGATAATCTTTAAAACAATGCATAAATAAAATTTCATTCAATTTTTTATATATAATATAAAAAAAATCTTAACTTTATATTATAAAAGAAAAATCAAATTTTATTTTTCTATACTGCTATTATACAATAAACTGGGAATAAAATCAAAAATAGAAACTCACGGTTTTTGCAAAAATCGACTCTTTGTCGAAGGGGGAAGGTTGCTCGCGCGGTGGCTGCTGGCTCGAAGGTGGAGGGTGCATCGACGAAGGAGGAGCTGCTCGGGAAGGGTTCCAGCGTTGGCATCAGCTTCTGGGTATTCGACAACGACGGTGCGCTCAGGTGGAAGGCGACCGGAGTAGGAGCGACGCAACGGACCTGGAGTGGCTCACGATGGACTGCGGTGGTGGTTTGTTGGCTAGGGCGTCGGGCCTGGGTATGGTTTCAGTCAGAGGGAGAGAGAGCGTCAAGGGTAGAGAGAAGGGGAGGAGCTGAAGGAAGGGGGCGACGGACCGGAGACTCGGCGGCAGCCGCCTGAAGGCGCGGCGGAGGCGTTGGGAGGGGGTGGCGTTCGCGATTTGGGGTGAGTGGTTAGGGGACGATGGGTTTGAGCGGCGGGATTTTTTTGTCTTATTTTCTGAATGAATCTCTAGGGTTAGATTACTTTATATTTATATATTAATAATTTTATTTTATTTTTCTTTCCATATGGGTTGACTTTTCATTCAAACCCCAAACGAGGCCCAAAGACCGTCGTCCCTAGCGTATTACCCCCATTCCAAACACAATGGGATATGTTTCGTAAGCCAATTCCCTCGTTTCGATCAATTTCCATCAAAATCAAAATATAAATCTAAATATTGAATTTTGAACGCACATATTAATTTACTGGGGCTACATAATTCAAAAATTCCATAAAAATTATTTCTAGCTTCGTATCGACGATACGGTCCTAAAAAAACTAATTTCGTCGAATTCTGAGAATGTTTGAAAAATGGCCATTTTCTGGTCGATCGAAATTGACTGAAACCGTCAAAACACGTTTAACTTCGCCACGCTCACATATTAATCCCAAAAATTTTGAATTTTGGAATTTAGCAATAATTTGACATCCCGAATCCAACAAAAGTGTTTTCGTCAGAAACCGAGGTCGTTTGCAAAATTTCCATTTTTAAGGGCTAGAATTCCATAGCGACTATTCTGAATTCTCAACTGGACATAACTTTTGATTCCCGCTATGAAAATTTTATTTTTCGGATTCGTTGGAAAGATATTCTCAATTGGATTCTAATATTTTTGGTTTCGCTAAAATATGGCTTATTTTGAATCCTGTGCATTCATTTGAACTTTGAAATCGAATTTTCGAACTACCGCGCCATTTTTAATTCCTTTTATAATTAAAATAAAATATTTATTTTCTAACGTCGATCTATATAAATATATTCATTCTAATTCTATTCAAAATAAATTTATCGTTGTTATTATTTAAAATAATTCATTTTAAATATTCAAAATTAAATAAAATTGCGAAAATAAAATTTTAAAATTGGCTCGGATTTCCGGGTTATTACAATCTCCCCCACTTAAAACTTCTCGTCCCCGAAAAGGAACGAAGCTGAAAGTTGTTTAACTAATCAACTAAACTTCCAGTATTTTCTTTATGCCTTAAGTTCTTCAACTTTTCAGTTTCTAAGAACTTTTCAGTTTTTAAGAACTTTTCAAATTTTTCAAAAATTTAGCTAACACCCTAAATTTTTGAAAAATTTCGCCATAACCTCCCCTGCACCGGGAGCTTCGGGATATTTCAAATATCCTCCCATGGCCCTCACCAATCTAAAAGAAAAAGAAAAAGCCAAGCGGCTAGCCAATCGGCTCATAAAATCATCAAAAAACCAAGAAATACAATAAACATGTACCTATTTGTCGGGCAAACAATTTTATTCCTCTTCTCTAGCCTCCTTGCTATGACTTGTTCAATGGATATACATGTATATGCATGCAAATGCAACTAATTTTCAATACAACCCACTATTTGGTTCAGTTTGGCTAATGGTTCAACATTTAATTAATCAACCAATAATCAAACAACACAATCAGCAATCAATTTTTTTTTTTTTCAAATTCATATCTTTGATATATAGTCAAAATTCACATTTTTGGTGCCAAATCACAACAATAAGCCCTATCTAGTTTTGGTTCTCACACCAGTCAATTGGAAATATATAGAAATCCCACTTTCGAAACTTGAATACCAATTCGGATGATGTAGCTACAATCATCAGAATCATCTCCGGGCGACTAGATTTTGACTCCATATCTATCCAGCATATAAAACTCCAAATACACGTGGATCATACATATACGCAAAATCTTTATATACTGGATTGTCCAACACAATATAAAATAAATATTCAAATACGTATAATTGAATTTTATTTTTCAAAACAAAACTTGTTTTTCACTTTTAAAAGTATACTCTTCGCACTCGTTCTAGGATACTACTTATCCTATCTCTAACGAGTCATTCTCATTGGATATTACTAATCCAATCTCTAATGAATTCTTTTGTATGGTTCTAATGTGTCTTGTTCTCGAGCTTTGTAAACCAAAGCTCTGATACCAAGCTGAAACGACCCAAAATCCCCCTTACGGGAAATCACGAATTGAGTTGAGAACAAACCACATCGGAACACAAACAGAAGAACATTTCATTGTTTATTACAACAATTCCATCAGAATACAAGAATACACAGAGTATGAATAAAAATTACACATTTACTAAATATCAGAGATTACAATAATTTACATAGCAGCGGAAAATAATACAAAACACAACTGAAAGGAGATATACGGATACAGAGCTTTCCAGATATCATTCCAACTGTAAATCAGGTTCCTATGAATATAAATCTGCAAAAACGAAACTACTAGCTGCCCGTGCGGAAAATAAGGGCACCCAGAGTTTAGGTTAAAACAATAAACTCCAGGTCAGTCGTGTGACTGGTGTGAGAACTAAAACAATTATTAATCTTTATTTTAAAGGTAGGTAAATCAAGGGACCACGCCATATAACATGGAACGGGTTTCCTCCCAAGAATACCAGTGCATAAAACAACAACGCAATGCTAAATAAAGAACAGTGAAGCTATTATAAGACCCAGGTTCCATCACACATTGCAACATAAGCCGGAGGATAGGGTTTTCCCTTATAATAGCCAAAGAATGCTTGATACGTGAAATTTCATCTTTTACTATTACTATAAGTGAAGAAAAAACTTCAAATATAAATGTATCAATCGTAGGCGGCATGGGTACCATATATCATGTCGCCATACTAGTTCTACAATTAAAACCGCAAAATCACGTATTTGGAAGTTGGATTTCCATCTGTGAACTGAGGCAAGGGATCGTCCTCTACCGATTCGAGATAATCTAGCCTACCATGCTTAGGCAAGCGCAGACAAGCCTTGGATCCTCAAGGCCGGTCCACCGATGTGGATTAAACTTAAACCCTAAAAACCGCGTTTCCCCACCCTATGGGGCGTAAATGAGCCAAATGACTCCATCGGCTCCACATAGTCACCGATATATCCGAGGCGCCTCGCAACAGCAACAACCACACAGGTGAAAATAATATAAATGTCAGGGCTGGTAGGTCACTGACATCACCGTAGCTAGAAAGAAACGCATGCCCTCCCTGACGTCCTCTCCCATTTCTGGTTCACAACCGGGGTGTGAGGCTCGCGAATTAATGCTACACAAAGCTATGCCACACAGGCCGTGCTTTGATCATCAACCACAAGACTCTGCTTTTCAATAGAAGCCTTGATCATTTGCATCTTAGCATGCCACACAGGAAAACCACTCCATGCAACCGATATCCATCAATCACACAGAATGATTTCCAATGTCGGACACATAGTCCATTTACAAGTCCATTCTGGGTCTGAACGAAACCGGAGGCACCTTGTACCTCGCATATCCATCGATCTCCAAGTACGTCTGGACGATCACCAACTGATTCCCTCCTCTTGGGTGTACAGCCCAATCAAGATCATCAGTAATTATCCAAACGATGTGAAGACCTCCGGTCTTCGACCACCATCTTCATCCTCGGCACCACGTCGAATCAGTTATTCAGAATGGATAAACCCGGTCTTTCTGAATAACTCGCATATATAATAAACAAGTGTTACACAAACACAACATACGCCTCATTCCAATTCAGAATATTCTTTTATTCAAATATTCTTATACTTTGGGAAAGGTTCCCTTTAATTTTATCAAAGATAAATTCTTTAAATTTATTCTTTAATCTTCTTTGGAATATCAATTCAAACTAGTCGGGATTAACGAACCTTACCGAACTAATCATTTGTTTTAATTTCCCAATCCCAACCTATTCATCCTATGAAGTAAAACTGGTAATACTTCATATCTAACACCACGGTGTTATCGGTAAATTCAATTACCATTTCACGTTTAAATCTAATTAAAGATTTAACTATCGCCTGGAGCAAAACTGGTGATACTCCATTCTCGATCATTTCAATCTAATTAAAGATTCATTAAAACTCCACTTGGTTTTAATCTTCCCAAAAATCAATATTAATGATTTTTTAACTTGGGAAATCATATCTTGTATTTAACTGGGTTAAAGAACCAATGTCATTTAAAAACACGGTTCACTATAAACCCAAAATCACATTTCATTTCCATCAGCCATTAACCGTAAATTAGCAAGTGAACAATTCCCTAAGTAATAACCCCGAAGGCCGAAACCAACATCAGATCAATACCCATGAAACCATTCAACTTAACTAATCTCCAGTTAGTTTCTGATTTTCTTAACTCCGTTGGGTCTAAGAACAGTATTATTAAAGATACCATTCACGACAACCCAAATCACATTCCAATTCAATTCCAATTAAATATTATTTAATTGGTACACTTCATTAAATCTAAATAAAAAGATTTAATCTTTTTCTCAACTGGGTTTAAAAACAGTGTTAATGAAGACACCATTCACGACAAACCCAAATCCCATTTGATATTAAATACAAGGCTCTGAATAGAAAATATATCAGCTTATATTCAATATCAAATCCTACAACCAACAAATATCGTATTGGAAATAACGATATATATATATATATATATTTATTTATCTACCAAATTTACATAACAATATCGTATAATCACGAAATCCCATATCGAAATATTATGAAGACAATTTCGATTCAAAACTATTTCAAATTTATATATTGGAAATCCTGGTTATTTTTAAAACCATTTCAAATCCAATTTATTTATTTAAAAAATAAATGGATTATAATTCTAGTTCAAAACTAGTTCATTTCGATAAAAATCTATTTTTATCTTTTCAAATATGGAGTTTTTTATCCCAATTCTTTCTAAATCTTTTCTTATGATTTAACACTGATTATTGATATTTTTAATAATTTTAGCAAGGCCCGTACAGTCGATTTGCATCAACGACCATCGAACTGCACTTACAGCGACCTTTTCCAAATTTGATTTGGACATAATTCCAAATCCAACCATTAGATTTCTAATTTCTTATATTCGTTAGAAAGCTCTTTTCGATACGAATCCAACGGTTCCAGTTTTAGGAGAATCCGACGGTCGGATCTCCCACAACGTCAATTCGAAGTCAATGGTCGAAATTCGCGAACTGCCATAGCGCGGCGTGTTCTATTCAGGCCATTATATATATAATATAAATATATTATATATATTTCATCAATTTCCTTTGTAATGTATTTTATAAATCGTTTTAAATTTGTTTTCAAAACGATTTCAACTTCATATTCAATTTCTAATCAAAATTGGATATTCCATATCATCGATATATAAATGATAATATTTTCAAAACGTTATATTTTGAAATCACCTCCTTTTATATATTCATTATAAAAACGAATATAATCCATATAAATATCGTTTACGTCAAAATGGTGCATCTCTAATCAACACGGCTTTATATTTTTCAATTACTTCATTATTCTATTCAACAAATGAATATTTTCTTCTACACATGAATATATATTTCTTTCAACACATGAATATTCTCAACACATGAGTATCGTCAACACATAACTATTTTTGTTATTTAATATATATTATTAAATTATGATTTTTTACCATTTAATTCTTAATCAGACTCCAACCGTAAATTTGTAAGAGAACGATTCCCTAAATATTAACCCCGAAGGCCGAAACCAACATCAGATCAATACCCAGGAAACCACTCATCTTAGCTCGTTTCCAGTTAGTTTCTAATTTTATATATGATAAAGGTGTAAATTTTATTGTTAAAATATTTCGTTCAACACATGATAAGTTTCACACATGAATATTCTCAACACATGAGTTTCGTCAACACATGACTATTTATTCTATTCAACACATGAATTTTCTTTTATAATATTCTTTATTTTCTAAATTGGAATGAGACCCAATCAATTACCATATAATGTTATTTATATGGATTCTATACAACACATGTATATAATAGCAACGATAAATAATCAACCATCATCCAGAGTGCATTCTACACTGTATAAGCATCAAATATAAATATTCAACGCTTATAACAGCCTGTCAATCAATCGATCGACATAAAGCTAATTATTGGGATTAGTGTATGTCCAATTTCATCCCAATACCCGTGTGGGGTTCCAAACAATCAAACACAGATTTTATTTGTGCAGTTGGGCGATGTGTAAAATTTATCGTCACAATCAATATCAGTCAAATCGGTGTACATAAACAAATCGTTCGATTTGTAAATGAATATTTATTTTATTTCAACACATGAATATATATTTTATTTCAACACATGAATGTATATTTTATTTCGACACATGAATATATATTTTATTTCAACACATGAATATATATTTTATTTCAATTCCAATCACACAATCAATTTTTTCAACACATCAATCAAACAAACAAGCCGTCCATGGTCCGTGGACGACGGGTGTCAGGTGCTGCTAAGCACCGTCTGCATCCTAGTATATATTTCAACTAGAAAACAAATTAAAAGTGAGGAGTTCTCACCTTGGGTTTTCACTCCGCCATTCTTTGATTTTTCAATCTTTAATTTTTTTTTCCAGTTATCCCGCATGTCTGTTTTGTAAATAACATATATATGAGCTAAAAATGATATTTTTATCTAACTGAAAATCATATTTTTCATAACTAAAGGTCATATTTTTATACGATTAAAAATTATATTTTTATACGCTTAAAAATCGTATTTTTTACAAAACTAAAATTGTATCTTTCATATACTAAAGATCAATTCTTTTCTATATGAAAATCATAACTTTTCTCCATATAAAAATCTCATCTTTCTCTAATTAAAAATGAAATGAAATCTTTCTCTAATTAAAAATGAAATGAAATCTTTCTCTAATTAAAAAAGAAACCTTTATAATGAAAATTCTAATCTTTCTATGTTTAAAAAGATAATCTTTAAAACAATGCATAAATATAAATTTCATTCATTTTTTTTATATATAATATAAATAAAACCTTAACTTTGTATTATAAAAGAAAAATCAAATTTTATTTTTCTACACTGCTATTATACAATAAATTGGGAATAAAATCAAAAATAGAAACTCACGGTTTTTGCAAAAATCGACTCTTTGTCGAAGGGGGAAGGTTGCTCGTGCGATGGCTGCTGGCTCGAAGGTGGAGGGTGCATCGACGAAGGAGGAGCTGCTCGGGAAGGGTTCCAGCATTGGTATCAGCTTCTGGGTCATCGACGACGACGGTGCGCTCAGGTGGGAGGCGAGCGGAGCAGGAGCGAGGCAACGGACCTGGAGTGGCTCACGATGGACTGCGGTGGTGGGTTGTTGGATAGGGCGTCGGGTCTGGGTGCGGGTTCAGTCAGAGGGAGAGAGAGCGACAAGGGTAGAGAGAAGGGGGGAGCTAAAGGAAGGGGGAGCGACGGAACGGAGACTCGGCGGCGGCCGCCTGAAGGCGCGGCGGAGGCGTTGGGAGGGGGAGGTGTTCGCGATTTGGGGTGAGTGGTTTGGGGACGATGGGTTTGAGCGGCGTGATTTTTTTATTTTATTTTCTGAATGAAGCTCTAGGGTTAGATTATTTTATATTTATAGATTAATAATTTAATTTTATTTTTCTTTCCATATGGGTTGACTATTCATTAAAACCCCAAAAGAGGCCCAACGAATGTCGTCACTAGTGTATTACCCCCATTCTGAACACAAAGGGATATGTTTCGTAAGCTAATTCCCTCGTTTTCATCAGTTTCCGTTAAAATCAAAATATAAACCAATATATTAAATTTTGAACGCACATATTTATTTACTGGGGCCACATACGCACTTCAAAAATTCCAGAAAAATTATTTCTAGCTTCGTATTGACGATACGGTCCTAACAAAACTAATTTCATCGAATTTTGAGACCGTTTGAAAAATGGCCATTTTCTGGTCGATCGAAATTGACTGAAACTGTCAAAACAAGTTTAACTTCGCCACGCTGACATATTAATCCCAAAAATTATGAATTTTGGAATTTAGCAATAATTTGACATCCCAGATCCTACAAAAGTGGTTTCGTCAGAAACCAAGGTCGTTTGCAAAATTTCCATTTTTAAGGGCCAGAATTCCATACCGACTATTCTGAATTTTCAACTGCACATAATTTTTTATTCCCGCTACGAAATTTTGATTGTTCGGATTCGTTGGAAAGATATTCTCAACTAGATTCTAATATTTTTGGTTTCAATAAAATCCGGCTTATTTTAAATCCTGTGCATTCATTTGAAATCGAATTTTCGAACTACCGCGCGATTTTTAATTCCTTTTATAATTAAAATAAAATATTTATTTTCTAACATCGATCTATATAAATATATTCATTCTAATTCTATTCAAAATAAATTTCTCTTTGTTATTATTTAAAATAATTCATTTTAAATATTCAAAATTCAATAAAATTGCCAAAATACAAATTTTAAATTGGCTCGGATTTCTGGGTTATTACATAAAATGATAATATTTTCAAAATATCTAATTCTGAAATCCATTTCCCTTTCGTATCCAATTATAAAATGAATAAAATCGATTCAAAACCCGTTCGAGTTAAAATGGTGTTTAACTACTTAACTCGGTTTCACATTTCAATATTTTTGTATCCATCCAAAATTGGACATCAAAATAATAATTTGATTCTTTACTGAATATTATTTTAAAATATTCATTATTTCCGAATTGGAATGTGACTCAATCAGCATCCATATAATTTTCTTTATATGGATTTCATACATCGCATGTATTCAACAATAATGATAAACAATCATTAAACATTCCAGCAACAACCAAAGTGCATTCTATAACTGTATAAACATTAAATAAATAAATAACGCTTACAATAGTCCGTCAATCGATCGATTGACATACAACTAAACAATTGGGATTAGTGTATGTCAAATATCATCCCAATACCCGTGCAGGGTTTTCATCCAACAAATACTGATTATTATTTGTGCATTTGGGCGATGTGTAGAAATTTATCGTCCCAATCAAGATCAGATAAATATGTGTACGTAAACAAGTCGTCCGACTTGTAAATGAATATTTTTTCCAATTTCAACTATTGCATATCTAATTTTTTTATACATCGCTACTTTCAGAACAATCCGTCATTATACAGCGCTATTTGTAGAAGCGGAGTAATGTTTAAGCATTACCCTCTCCAGATACTGGTTTGTGCCATAAACAACAATATCAATCATCAACCGTCAATACACGTCCAAACAATACCAAAAAACAACAGATCATCCATGGTTTCAAATAATAGTGACAGGATCTACTAAACACCATTTACATCCTATGATATAATAACGTAACAAAAATGATTTGAGTGAGAGAGTTCTCACCATTGGTTTCCACTCCACCAAATCTTTATGCAGAGGAATGTGAGATTTATGGCTCCACAATCCACATACGTTATCAAAATCACTTCAAATTAGTTTCGTTGCGAAGGTCTCGTCGATGCAGTTCCAACGCATCCTGTTTCGCTGAATTCCGAGTTCGTATGAAAAAGTTATGCTTTTTACAAGATTCACGTACATATATATGTCATTAACATAATTAATTAATTACCTAATTCTCCCTAATTACTCACTCTAATCCCTTCTCTTCCTCCTCCAACGCATGTACACAACAACCCAAAACTTCCCATTGCTGCACCATTCTCTCCACTCTCCCTCCTTCATCCCTCAATGAAAATTCAAACCGTAAATACCATTCTTCTTCTCTACTTCTCCTTTTCGACCTCATACACACCAACACAACTCAACCTTACCCCAAAAAAATGCGTCATCCCCTACCACGCACTCTGCACCGTGCCCACCTCGATAACTTTTGTCTTCGAATTCCACAAATTTTTTTGCAATAGTGCTATTTCAAACCACAAACCCAAATATAACAATCAAATCACACAACGATGCTTCAATCTCTAGAAAATCCGACCCTTAGCTCATACCTCTTCACGCGGTATAAAACACAGTGCATAAAAACATTCCTGAACTTAACAAACTTCATACCTAATCGAAAAGAAATGCATAAGAATCTCAAATATATTTATCCCATGATTTTAGGAGGTGTATAAGATTTTTAAAAAAGAAGAAGGTGGATTATTTTCTCATGTTTTAGGTTTAGAAAGGGGAAGGGGTGCGTGAAAAATAGGGGATTAGGTTTAATTTAAGAGAGTTTAAGATGTTATATAGTGGGAGCCAAAATATTTTTATATTAGTTTTATAGTTAATTATACCCAAATTTCGCTTATTTTCATTGTTTAAAAATCCATGTGATCACCTACGGATTCCGTTTTCAATAAAAATTGACATGTAGATACTCTATGACATTACAGATTCAACAAAGCTAGTTTCGTCGAATTCTGAGTCTGTATGCACAAACAACAAATTTTTAAAGTCAAAATAGTGACTGTTTTTCCAGTGTAAAATCATGCATGGTCACATACTGATTCTAAAAATCATGAAATTTGGAAACTTACCATTATTCGAAGCTACGGATTCAATAAAAAATGTTTCATCGAATTCCGAGGTTGTCTCAATAATGTTCCTTTGTAAAATTGCTCAAATTAGCTTCAAAAATGCCATTTTACCGTACCTTTTCTTCTTGTACGCCCACACACTAACTCCAAAAATTATGGCCTTTTGGATTTAACCATTAATTGATGATACGATTACAAAAAAAAGGGTATCGAATTCTAAGATTGTCTCAATAATGTTCCTTTGTAAAATGATCGCCTTTTTTTACCCTGAACTGTTTTAACGCACACGGCCACATACTAACTCCGTTCAACGCGCATTTCAGAACTCAACAATGATTTGTCATTATGAATCCAAAAAATTTTGTCTCATTGAATTCCGAGCTTCCTAGCAAAATTTCACTTTTTAAGGGCTATGCGATGATTTTAAAAATCGAATTTTCAAAATTCTCAAATACAAGGCTTATAAATCAATTTAATAATTTTGCTGTGTTTTTTTTAAGTCAAATAAAACATAAAACTAATGTAAAAAATTATTCTCAAATTTTATTTAGCAAAAATAACCAATTTATATTCTAATATTCATTAAAATAGCTTGAATTAAAATTTTAAATTGGTTCTAAAAATCCGGGTTGTTAAAATCACCCCCACTTAAAACTTTTTCGTCCTCGAAAAAGAACGGAGCTGGAAGTAGTTTAACTAACCAACTCAACTTTTATTGTGTCTTGAGTTCTTCAACTTTTCAATTTCTAAGAACTTTCTAATTTCTCAAATATTTGGCTAACACCCTAAATTTTTGAATTTTTTTGCCATAACCTCCTTTGTAAGAGGAGGGTTTGAAAAAATTATTGGGCCGTATTAGGCAGCCAATAAAACAATAAAAAACATACACAATTTTTGTGATCTGTCTTTGCCCAAGGGAGACGTGTAAAAATGTCGAAATCTCATATCATTCCCCTGTGTTGGAAATAAAATAATCCATGTGCCTTAATTAACAATAAGAGAGATGTGAATTTTTGTCATCTCCAGGCCTGTGTAGGGTTTTATTAAATCCTGCCCCGAGCACCGGTACATGTATTCCTTAATTAAGTCCACAATCAGTCTTCTGTTCAACCTGTAATTCAGTCCTCGCCATACAAGCATCTCGCCCGTGTGGAAATACAAACCTTGTCATATAAGCGCCAAATGCTTATATGAAATATTATATGATATTCTATCTTCATGTAGTATGCCATGTGGTGTAGTTCCCAATTTATTTATTGCCATCCTATAGCATGGGTTTATAATCTCACACAGAACAACCATCACAACGCATCCAAATCACTCACAAGAGTTGATATAATAATAAAATTGTGCAACCAACTCATTAAAGTGCACCTGTTTGTTGGGCACGCAGTTATTTCTTTACTCAACGCGAAGCCATTAACCTGCTCAACATATATATGTACATCTCCATGTATGCAGTTCCAATCAATTTTCAATTCAGTTTAAAATTTGACTCGATTTGGTTTTACTTATCATTCATTCTTTTATTGGTTTTATGAATCCAATATTTTTATTAATCAAATTAGTAATCACACATCACAACCAACAATAAATTGGTTATTAGCTTTTCAAATATATAACTTCTATATATAATCAAAAATATATATTTTCCATGCCAAATCACAAACAATAGATTCTAACTATGATTTGATTCTCACACCAACCAATTGGAAATATATAGATATCCCACTTTCGAAACTCGAACATAAATGATAACGATGGTATACCGATCATTAGAATCATCTCCGTGCGACTAGAGTGTGATTCTATATCTATCCAGTATATTCGAGACATCAAATACACGTGGATTAGTCGTATATTCAAAATCTTATTATACCCGATAATCCAAAATCAATATAAAATAAAATACTCAAATACGTATAATAATATAAAATTTCAAAACTAATTTGTTTGTATAAATAATACTCTTCAAACTCATTCTTGGGTATTACTAACCCTATCTCTAACGAGTTATTCATATAGGATGTTACTAATCCTATCTCTGATGAATTCTTTTGTTTGGTTATAATGTGTCTTGTTCTCGAGCTCTGTAAACCAAAGCTCTAACACCAACTAAGATGACCTAGACTTCCCTGACCCACGAAGAGACGAAGAAGCCCGAATTGCTTTAAGAACATGACACGTCAGAACACATACAACAGAACATTTCATTGCTATTACAGCAATTTCATTAGAGTAAAAGAATATATCAGAGAATAAATTACACAGTAGAGGAAATTTAAAATGTATAAATACATTGTACATCGGAAATATATCAATTAGCACAACTGAAAGAAATACACAGACACAAAGCTTTCCGAATACAGCTCTAGCTGTAAATCCAGGATCCTGTGAAAAGAAATCTGCAAAACCAAAATTACTGCTGGCTCGTATGGAAAACATGGGAACCCAGAGTTTAAGTTAAAACAATAAACTCCAAGTCAGTCATGGGACTGGTGTGAGAACTAAAACAGTTATTAACTTTTTATTTTAAAGTTGGGTAAATCACGGGACCAGGCCGTATAACCCGAAATAGGTTTATCCCCATGAATATCAGTGCATAAACCAAACAGCGCAATGCTAAACAGAAAAATGAAGCTATTATAATACTTAGGTCCCATCGCACAATGAACGCAGTCGAGGATAAAGTTTTACCTTATAATAGCCAAACATGCTTGATACGCGAAATTTCATCTTTTATTATTACTATAAGTGAAGAAATCAACTTCAAATATAAATGTATCAATCATAGGCGACATAGGTACCATTATATTAAGTCGCCATATAGGTTTACAACTAAAACCGTAAAACGTGTATTTGAAATTGGGTTTCCATCTATGAATCGAGGCAAGGGATCTTCCTCACCGATTTCGAGACACTCTAGCAAATGCCTCAGGATCACAACCATAGGCAACCCTGGGAATCGTAGGGTCGGTCATCCGTCGATGATTAATTATACCATAAACTATATGTTAGCCGGTTCTATCGAACCTCCAAAATGGGTCAGTATGTCGACCACTCAAGAGCCACTAGGGACTCAAATCACAAAGCCTTTCAATCGGCCCAATATCTGAGGTACCTCGCTTTCCATCAATAAAATTTCCAACATCCAAATGAGTAAACAGTCTGGGCTCCATACCATGACGTTACTCGTAGCTAGAACTAACATATGTCCATTTCCCTACGGTCCCTCATCCCATTTTTGGTTCATACCGAGGTGTGAAGCTCGCGAATTAACGCTGCACGAAGTTATGCTATTTAAATCTGTGCTTTGATCATCAACCAGCAAGCCTTGCTTTTCAACAAAATCTTTGATCAATGCATCTCAGCATGCCACACTGTCAATCCATACCGTACCACTGATTCCACCAATAGATAACCTCTAAGCTCGTACATCTCAGAGAAGTGTGTTAAGAAATAGCATGAATTCTTCGCCACCAAACATATATATCTATTTAGTAGAGATCAACGAATACAGTATGAAGGAATACAACGTCAGACATACTATCCATTTGCAAGTCCGTTCTGGGTCTGAACGAAACTGGAGGCACCTTATTCCTCGTCCCATATGTCCAATATAGGAGAGAGGCCCTCGCATATCCAGTCGATCTCCAAGTATGTCTGGACGATCACCACTTATTACCTTGTCTTGGGTGCACATCCCAATCAAGACATCAGTAATCATCTAAACGACGTGAAGATCTCCTGTCCTCAACCACCGTCTTCATCGTCGACTTTCAATCATCGTATCAATTATTCAGAATGGGTTAAACCCGGTATTTCCGAATAACTCGCGTATCTTATAATCAAGTGTAACGACATGGATTTTGCCCGACCTTAATCGATCGATAAATCGACTAAAATCGTTCAAAACCCGCATACGTTAACTTTGGAAATACAACACATTAGAACAATAACAGCAGACTTTTATAAACATCACAATAGTGTTACATCAGAGTACAGAATATCAGAGTACAACGAATAAAGAAATAATACAGCGGAAGGTAAATTACAATGAATTTAATACATTGCAGCGGAAGACTATATATGCTCTGGACACAGCTTTAAGCTTTAATCCAGGATCCTGCTCAAGAGATAAATATCTGCAAAAAGCTACTCGATTGCCCGTGTGGAAAAGAGGGCACCCGAGTTTGCAAGTGAAACAAACTACAGGTCAGTCATGGGACTGGTATGAGAAATCTAACTTAAATATTCTAATAATAAGGCTAATCACCGGACCACACCGCTAACGCGGAACGGGTTTACTCCATTGGATTGCCAGTGCATAAAATAAAGTAAATCGTTAAACAACGCAATGCTTTTTAGAAAAATGAAACCATTATAAGACTCAAGTCCCATCACACAATGCAACGCAAACCGGAGGATAGAGTTTTACCTTATAATGGTCAAAAGATGCTTGATATGATAAAAAAACGGATTTGATATTATTATTAGTGCATATATGTTTTCGAAAACATTTCAATCATAATGCATCGATCATAGACGGCGCTACCATATACTATGTCGCCATACTAGTTCTGCAATCAAAACTGCATGGTGTCGTATTGGAAGTTGGTTTTCCATCATGAAATCGAGGCTAGGGATTGTCCTCTCCGATTTGAGACACTCTAGCAAATGCCTCAGGATTCCCCGCAGTGAAACCTCGGATCTTCAGGGTCGGTCCCCACCTAACGGTAGCGGATTAATTATGCCTGAACACACGCTTCCCGGTTCCTTTGAACCTCCATATGGCCACTAACAACCTATAAATCCGAGGTACCTCATAATCCATCATCCACATAAGTAAAAATGTCCGAGCTGGTAGGTCACTGACACCACTCTAGCTAGAAAGAAACGTGTGCACTCCCTGCAGTTCTTATCCCGTTTTTGACTCATACCTGGGTATGAGGCTCGCGAAGTCACGCTATACACAAAGCTATGCCTAAACAGGCTATGCTTTGATCATCAACCACAAGGCCCTGCTTTTCAACAAAAGCCTTGATCCATGCATCTTAGCATGCCACATTGTCAATCCATACCATACCATTGATTTCTACCCATATATAACCTCTAAGCTCGTACGTCTCAGAGAAGGGTGTTAACCACCAAACAGATATATATTTAGCAGAGATCAACGAATACAACATAAAGGAGTACAACGTCAGACATACCATCCATTTACAAGTCCAATCTGGGTCTAAACGAAACCGGAGGCACCTTATACCCCGCATATCCGAACAATCAACAATACGTCCGGACGGCTATCCCTGACTCCCCTTCAAGGTAGCTACAACAATCATGGGCCTCAGTAGCAACACATCCATTCGATGTGAAGATCATCGGTCTTCAATCACCGTCTTCAACTCTACGACTTAGATCGTCGTATAATCATTTGAAATGAGATTGAACTCGGACCTTTCTAATGATTCCCGCATATATATAGTTTTAAAACCATTTCATATCATTAATAGTATTTAATAACGATTTATCGCTTATTTTTATTAATGTAAAAATAGTAAAATTCATTCAACGACGCTTCGGGTCGATCGGCGGCCCTGGCGCTGTTTTTATCCAAATTTGATTAACACTTATCTTGAAATCTAACTGTTGGATTTTAACAAAATGTATATCGTTGGAAAGATCTTCCCAAAGCGGTCCTAACGGTTCCAGTTTTGGGAAAAATCCGATGGTCGGATCTTTCGGTATAATTGTTTGAAGTTACGACTTCGAAACGCGAACTACCACGCGTGTTTCATTTAAATTTAATTTATGCTAATATATAATTATATAAATATAAATCGTTTGGCGATTTCAACTACTAAGATCAATTCTTTCTATCGCATCTAAACGACGATAAAAATGCCACCTTTATTTCTTCTTTTTTATCGCATCTAAAATGTCGATAAAAATGCCACTTTTATTTCTACTCTTTTTATTTCTACTCTTTTTTTTATTGTCCCTAGAACGACAATAAAAATACTTCTTTTAATTCTAATCTTTTTATTGAATAAAGTAGCAATAAAAACATAGCTTTACATTTATTCTTTTTGTTTACACTTAAAATGTAAATAAAGATATCAATTTACATTTATTCTTTTCATTTGCATCAAAAGGTAAATAAAAATATAACGTTTTGATTCTAATCATTTTATTGGCTCTATTCTGACAATAAAAATATAACATTAAGTTCTATTACTGTGATCACATCTAAAACATAAATTAGAATGTCACTTTTATTTCTATGTTTTTACTTACATCTAAAATGTAAATAAAATGTGCTTTTTATTCCTATGTTTTTATTTACGCCTAAAATGTAAATAAAAATGTACTTTTTAAATTCATATTTTTATTCACATCTACAATGTAAATGAAAATGTACTTTTCAAATTCTTATTCTTATTTACATCTAAAATGCAAATAAAAATATCCTTTTTAATGCAAGATTTTATTTATATCTAAAATATAAATATAAATGTCAACTTTTATAATCATGTTTTTATTTACAACTAAATTGTAACTAAAATGTACTTTATATATATATATATATATATATATATATATATATGTTTTATTTACAACTAACTTGCAAATAAAAATGTACTTCATATTCTATAGTTTTTATTTGCATATAAAAAGGCAAATAAAATGTACTTCTAAATTTCATGTCTTTTATTCACATCTAAAATGTGAATAAACTATCCTTTATGAATTCAAGTCTTTACTCACCTCTAAAATGTGAATAAAATATACCATTTTAGTTCAAGTCTTTTATTTACATGTAAAATGTAAATAAGATATACTTTTTTATTCATGCCTTTTATTTACATGTAAAATGTAAATAAGATAAACTTTCTTTTCTAATACATGTTTTGATTTACATGAGAAATGTAAATAAAATAATCTCTTCTAGTGTTTCATACTACAACGAAATTTTATTGTCTATTCTTTTCTAAAAGTAAAAATGAAACTTTTATTTTAATTCTACTATCACATAAAATAACATTTTATATGTAAGCATTTCTTGTGAATTATAATATCGTATAAAATAACATTTTATATGTAAACATTTCCTATCAAAACTATTTATTTTATACTAACATAACAATTTCTAATTAAATTGATATTTTTAACCCAATGTAACTTTTTCTAACTAAAATGATGTTTTTATTCTAATTGACAATTTTAATGTAAACGGTGTTTTTATTCTAATTCATCATTTTATAACAAAATGATATTTTTAATCCAACTTATCATTCCCTAACAAAAATGATAATTTTTGTGATGACAAAGAATTTCGCTCGATCTGAATCAGTCGCTAAACCGATCAAGACCGTTCGAAACCCCTGATCGTTTTGAGAACACGACAAATCAGAACCCAAACAGAAGAACATTTCATTGTTAATTACAACAATTCCATCAGAATACAAGAATATACAGAGTATAAATGAATATTATACATTACAAAATATCAGAGATTACAATAAATTACATTGCAGCGGAAAATAATACAAAATACAACTGAAGGAGATATATGGATACAAAGCTTTCCGAACATCATTCCAGCTGTAAGCCAGTTTCCTGTGAATATAAATCTGCAAAACCAAAACTACTAGCTGCCCGTGTCGAAAATAAGGGCACCCAGAGTTTAGGTTAAAACAATAAACTCCAGGTCAGTCATGTGACTGGTGTGAGAACTAAAACAGTTATTAATCTTTATTTTAAAGTTAGGTAAATCAAGGGACCACGCCGTATAACACGGAACGGGTTTCCTCCCAAGAATACCACTGCATAAAACAACAGTGCAATGCTAAATAATGAACAATGAAGCCATTATAAGACCCAGGTCCCATCACACAATGCAACGCAAGCCGGAGTATAGGGTTTTTACCTTATAATAGCCAAAGAATGCTTGATACATTTAAAACGGATTAGTTTGATAGTACTATAAGTGTATAGTGTCAAAACAATTTCAAATTATAAGTATCAATCATAGACGGCATAAGTGCCCCATACCACTATGTCGCCATATATATATACAATCAAAACCGCACGGTGTCGTATTTGGAAATTAGATTTCCGTCATGAACCAAGGCAAAAGATAGTCCTTACCGACTTTGAGACTCTCTAGCCCGAGCCTCCGGAACAGCCGCAACTGCCCCTTGGAGCGACAGGGCCGGTCCACACGGAGTGGATTATAGTGCCTGAACAATGCGTTTCCCCGCCCTTTGGGGCCTAAATGAGTCCACTGACTCTATTGGACCCAGATCGTCCGATCTAACCGAGGCGCCTCACAACAGAAACAACCACACAGGTGAAAATAATATATACGTCAGCCTGTTTAAGCACTGACACCACCTCTAAATAGAAAGAAACGCATGCCCTCCCTGAAGTCCTCGTCCTGTTTTTGGTTCATACCGGGGTGTGAGGTTCACGAATTAACGCTACAAAAAGCTACGCCACAAAGGCCGTGCTTTGATCATTAACCACAAGACTCGGCTTTTCAACAGAAGCCTTGATCATTTGTGTAACAACCCGTATTTCAATAACATGTTAAAACGAGAATCAAGGCAGAATTCAACAAAGGAGGCACCTTTCTTAACCAAGATGATTCATGCTTCTTTCCCTAGGCCTAACTAAGTAAGTTCTAGCTACTTTTAGATGGAAACGGTAGTTTTGATAATGACATGGGATAAAATGAGGCTAAACATGATTATGCGAACCCATATGAACCTTACCTTGCCTCTTGTGTTCATGTTTATGATTTTAGGCCATGTGAGTGACTTAATCATGCCTCTCATGCTATGCATAACCTAGTTTAACTTGCAAGTTTGGATCTTTATGCATGAAATGCTAGCATGAACCTTTAGAAACCATTTTACTTGTGAAACATTAGCTAAGACAAGATTTTGGGGCTTATGCATGTTTATGAACCCAAACCCCTTATGCTAACATGCAAGTTTGTGGCCAAATCCTTTATGAGATTATGCATGCTCGTGGCCAATCCCCTCTTTTAAGTTGTGCATGTTTATGGCCAACCCCTTTATGATGTTATGCATGTGGAAGCCAAGCCCTTTTTGGCATCATGCATGTTTTGAGACCAATATGTGACATAGTATCCTTACTAGTTGACTCTCTTTGCTTGCGTTGGGAAAACACGATTTTGGGTAGTTAGATAAACATGAACATGTCGCAAAATCTTAACTTGAATATGACATGTGTTTATACTTGAAAATATGACTTGAAAGATAACATGGAAGTTGGCATGTAAGTATGCATAAAACATGAGCTTGGGAATTTACCTATTAAGTTAGGTTTACCCTTTGGGAATTTACCTATTAAGTTAGGTCTACCCAAATGCTTGAAAACTTGTAACATGTTTTGGAAACATGATGAACTTAGATAATATGAGTGTGGCCAACTCGAGGTTGGGTTGAGTTTGCAACGTAAAACTACCCGGAACCGACCGGCCTAACTAGTAGTTGCAAACAATAGGACCCAATGTGAGAAGTTGGTCATGTCGCGCTTAAGACCCGAGGTTAGACTAGCTTGTGGTGTAAATCTACCCGGACCCGCCCGGCTTAACTAGTAACCACAACAAGGTCTAATGTGAGAGGTTAAGAGTGCATTAATTAAATTAATGCCACATGATAAGGTTAAGTAAATTTGACTAATGACACTTAACCGATATGACACAAATAGGTAGGTTAAGTGGGGCCGGGCTTGATTTCCTTAATGACACTTAACCGTGCAAGATGATTAGGAGATGGGGTTAAGTAATTTACACTTAACTAATCCGACTGGGTAATTAGATGAGGTTAAGTAATTAAGACTTAACTAACCTAACCACGGTAATTAGATGGGGTTAAGTAATCCACACTTAACTAATCTAAACACGGTAATTCGACGGGGTTAAGTTAAACACTTAACCAATTTAAACTTGGTAGTTTAATGAGGTTAAGTAACCAATACTTAACCAACTTAACGTGATAATTTAATAGGGTTAAGCAACTTATACTTAACCAATTATACATGAAGATTTGATGTGGTTAAGTGACCTAAACTTAACCAATCTAACTCGTTAATTTGATGTGGTTAAGTGAACTAAACTTAACCAATCTAACTCGTTAATTTGATGAGGTTAAGTTAACCTATACTTAACCAATCTAACGTAAAAACATGATAAGGCTAAGTCACGAATCACTTGAATACGCTTGACCGATTTGACTCGGTAATTTGACAAGGTCAAGTTAATTTATATAATTAACCAATCTAAAATGATAATTCGACGAGGTTAAGTTATGGATTGCTTAATATACTTAGCCAACTTGACACATGGTTTGTAGGGTTAAGTCTTGGACTTGGATACTTAGCCAATTTTGACATGGTTTGTAGACGGGCTAAGTTATGGACTTAAGTGACACTTAACCCATTAGATAAACCCTAATTCGGAGGATTTGGTAAATAACCATAGTTAACAAGGATTATGGAAATAAGGCTAAGTGGTAAACCTTAGTTAAGGGAAACTAAGTAATAATTCTTAGTCAAGGAAATTTGGACCATTTCTTAGATAGACCAGTAACCCGATACGTTAGGTCAACGTTTAAGTATGCGTGTAGGAGCAGGCTATCTGATTTAGATAAAGGCTCCAACGAACTGGGTAACGAAGCAGCGGCTTCGGGGAACGTGAGGATATTCTTGGGATCCCTCTGTGAGCTGCCAGGTCATTATACTAGGCTCACGAGAGGTTGAGGTCTGCGGTAGAAGAACCAGGAATATGCCTTGGTTGCTATGCGAGCGACCTAAAGACAGGGGTGGATAGCAGTGAGTCGGCGAATACATAAGGTGCCCGAGATAGCAAGTTCGTCGATCATCTACCATCTTGAGTCAAGCGTGTACGTACGGAAAGGCAGGGAACACCCAACAGACCATAATTTGCTATCTAATTATGGGTGAGGTAGGCCGTAGGATGTGGGCTGGCCGGAGTGTAGTTCTCATGCAAGATTTTCTCTTGTGTTGCCTTTCGCTAGTTGAGGGAGGGGTCTCGTGGGACCATAGCCACGTGTAGAAAACCAGACCTTAGTATCTGCATCGGCAGATAAATCTAAAGCTCCCGACCGAGTCCTGTATTTCTTGTTTTGCCCTGTGATAGGACTCGGATGGCACGATGTGATACATGTGCATACAGTTATAGAAAAACGATTCACGATGAATGCGTGGGAAAAAGGGCGCGGTTGAGGGTTAGCGTAATCCCTAGTGGCCTAGGTGGTTTAACCCAAACCGAAATACGAAAGCGTGCAATAGGTAAGCGTAATCCCTAGTGGTGCTAGGTGGCGTAAGTCCTAGTAGTTCAAACAATGATTCATATGGAAGAGCCTAGCTAGAACAAGGGTGACAGTCCAAACGATTTCAAGAATAATACGACGTGAGGAAGCCCGTACGAGGTACGGCAAAGGACTGAACTTATATACATGGAAAGAAACATATGATTTGAGTAACCTATATATGCGATATATTAAGTTGACATGGACCATTACACGACTTTGAGCAAGGGATATTCATGGTTAACACATGACGCGGGTAGGGATACTAGTACGAGAGGTGCAGAGCAAATATACATGTTAGAACTAGGAAGAATATACATAATAGATACCGTGGGATGTTAGACGGGGTAGATACCTTGGGATAATGTACTCGATAGAGATCCGACGATGTGGTACCTTGACTTATCATAACACCGTAGTATATCATGATACCTTAGTTTACCTTGCTGCAGTAGTTCAACCGGCTGCCCTGGTTTATCTATCTTGTAGTTATCCTTATGTTTACTTTCAGTTTATGCATGTCATGTTACCTTTACCTGTTTTTATACTGGAAGTAGATAGGACTTACTCAGTCTTTTTGACTGACCCGTTTTGTTTCGCCTCTTTTCTTCCGTTCCCCCCCCCCCAGGTTTCAGGGAGGAAACAATGCTGTTTAGTTCGGACTTCTTCTGCTTGAAGGTCATCATGGATGGCTTGGACTCTCTTGGCTATGGCTACTTTACTGTTTTACTTGGGGAATAATTTATTAAAAAGTCTTTATGCTTCTTTACTATTGCAAGACAGGTTTTGATGTACTCTGATGTAAAAGGCTTTAGACCTTATTTATTCATGTTA
This sequence comes from Allium sativum, assembly GCA_030737875.1. NCBI lineage: Eukaryota > Viridiplantae > Streptophyta > Magnoliopsida > Asparagales > Amaryllidaceae > Allium > Allium sativum. The sequence continues at coordinate 255,033,009 of CM060920.1, forward strand.
TGAAAGTTTGATTTTACTTCCGCTATTTATATATGTTCTGTCTTGTGATATTTCTGTGCATGTTTACCAATAATGCCCCTCTAAAGCTAGTGCATTCCTTTGCGAGTGACCCTAGCGGAGGCGGGGTGTTACAATTTGGTATCAGAGCAGAAGGTTACCAGACTGGGCAAAAGTTTTTAAAGACCTTCTGAAAACTATTTGAAAATCGTTTATAAAGAAGCATTTTTCAAGAAAGTTTTCTTTTAAAAAGAAAAGGCTATTCCCCAAAGGCCATTAGCATTATCCTTGTTTCCTTGATTGAATCTCTTTTCCTTTCTTTCCTCCATCTGTAGTCACAGTGGTTTTAACTGCGACTAGTCTTTTCTATCTACGGAAGTGCTTTCCATGCGATGGAGGTGGTTCTCGAGAGACCAGTGGCCGCGTTATAAGAAAGGATAGTGAGAAAGAGGATAAAGGATGCGAGTTTAAGGATGAACAACTTGTTGGTATGGCTCAACCCAGAATGAGAGAGAAAGATGAACAATGAAACCCATGACGAGAGAGTACCTTTTGGCATGGTGAAACGGGGTGGATAGTTAAGTATCATGGGACAAGGACAAGATCATCGGGAGGGCAATAGTATGCTCTCATTTCTAGGGTACCTCGGAAGGAGGGTAACGATCTTGTTAAAGGTTTAGCTTTTCTTCTCTATCATCCCGTTAGGACTTTGTTTTGATCATGGTATCAATTAAGTCTGCTTCGATAGTTGAGTCTCTGCACCTTAAGTACTAGCGTAATAGAGGATCCCATTTTTGTCTCAAAGTCCTATTGGAGAATCAGTCCATTTATACATGACTTGTTTGGATTTGGGAATGTCTATGCCAAGTGTTGAATTTGGAAATAATGCTTATGTTTATAAGCTATGGATGGACTCTAAGGATGAAGTGGTTATCCAGTAAGGGGTGCCACTCTCGGTTTTAGAAGGAGGGTAGTTAGACTCTTGGCTTGTTTTGGTAATACCCTTGAAGTATCGCGTAACCTTTTGGGTTCTGTCATGATTAGTTACTTAGAATCCCTAGATGCCTTTGTTGGGAATTAGAAACCCGATCGAGTGGTGTTCGCTAATAAAACAGATGGTTTACTTTGCTTATGTATGGGTTATGGGAATTACCCTAGTAAGTGCGCATGGTAACCTGTTTACTTGCAAGGGAAAGTTTTTCTACATGGAATACCTTGTGGTACGAGGTCCACGATTCACTAATGAAATTTTGGAAAGCTTGCGTGGAATCATGAGTACGCAGTCCTGTTTACGCCAAGTATTCTAGAAGGAGAATAAGTGCAAGTGGAACGAGGGGCGACGAGGAAATGAGTTCCAACTCATGTTATGGAAACAGGAAATAAGAAGCTACGAAATCGTGAAGAAAAAGGGGCGGTCAAGGCACGATGGAACTAAGCTCAAGGTAACGCACGCAGGAGACAGAAGACTAAATACGTGCATGATATCTCTTTTGGGAATATATCCTCGACCCCTGTTTTCTGTTGAGCTTGCTTGTAGGCTATCTTTTATGGATATCCTCTCGGTCCTGTTTCTGTTACAAACCCCGTGAGGAGTTTGTTTTGTTTATCTTCTCGATCTTATTTTAGGGAATCTTAGGTAGAACCCTATGGATGTAAACATGTATTTGAAACATGTTATGGTTGATATGGTTGCAAATGATTGCAAGTGGTTGCTCGTGGATGCGCGAATACACGTTAGATACTAGATTGACGCGATCACATTTCATGTTGCATATACACGAGTATTTATACTTGTTTATGGATGAAATTGAATGTGTTACCATGTGGACGTTGCATATGGATGAATGTTTGTGCACGCATATAGTGTATATATATGACTAGGACTATTTGCATACATGTTGGATTCATGGCACTATACATATTTTTGCATTAGGAAGATTATCCAGGCCTGATCATTAGCATTAGCTAAGGAACATGTACACACACGTTTTGCATATATTCATACAGCATTAGAAATCATCTAAGGACAATGGTTGCTTGTGGATGATGTTTTGAGTAGATGGATGATGGATGGTAGGATATGTTCTTCCTAACTTAGAGATTTCGGGGACGAAATCCTAAAAGGTGGGGAGAATGTAACAACCCGTATTTCAATAACATGTTAAAACGAGAATCAAGGCAGAATTTAATTTTAAATTCTAAATCAAGTAAAACGGGCTATGCCATTGCGTTCGTCTCGGAAAAATACGCGAAATAGAGTCCGAGTTTTCGAAAATTGGAGTCCGTATGACCCGGTTAAGGCCCAAAGAAGATTTCTGGAAATTTGAATTTCGGAAACAGTTTTGGAAATCAGATCTGGGGCCAGGCGGGAAGTTTCCCGCCTAGGCCATGTCGACAGGGCTGTCGACAGGCCTGTCGACTTGGGCCCAGACCAAGTCGACAGCCCTGTCGACTTGCCTGTCGACAGGGGGTGGCCGGGGCAAGTAGCCTGGCGCACCTGTTTGTCTCACCTGGTCTTGTTCTTGGGCTGGGTCTGGAAGCTTCCGAGATCTGATGGTCCTAATCTATCCTAGGGTTAATCTAAGGGGCCTAAAACTATCCTAATCTCTATAAAAAGACCCTAAACCTAACCTAAATCCCTAAAAATCAAACCTAGCAACTAAGTGCTGCCAAAATCAATTTTGATCATGGCCTCCATCTCCAATCCCTAGAGCCTATGCACTCAAATCAAGTTCAAATCAAAAGGTGCAAGCTTGCTACACCAAATGAAGGCCAAATCAACGTTGCTATGCGAGTTCCATGACGATTCTTCAACAAAGGAGGCACCTTTCTTAACCAAGATGATTCATGCTTCTTTCCCTAGGCCTAACTAAGTAAGTTCTAGCTACTTTTAGATGGAAACGGTAGTTTTGATAATGACATGGGATAAAATGAGGCTAAACATGATTATGCGAACCCATATGAACCTTACCTTGCCTCTTGTGTTCATGTTTATGATTTTAGGCCATGTGAGTGACTTAATCATGCCTCTCATGCTATGCATAACCTAGTTTAACTTGCAAGTTTGGATCTTTATGCATGAAATGCTAGCATGAACCTTTAGAAACCATTTTACTTGTGAAACATTGGCTAAGACATGATTTTGGGGCTTATGCATGTTTATGAACCCAAACCCCTTATGCTAACATGCAAGTTTGTGGCCAAATCCTTTATGAGATTATGCATGCTCGTGGCCAATCCCCTCTTTTAAGTTGTGCATGTTTATGGCCAACCCCTTTATGATGTTATGCATGTGGAAGCCAAGCCCTTTTTGGCATCATGCATGTTTTGAGACCAATATGTGACATAGTATCCTTACTATGTTGACTCGCTTTGCTTGCGTTGGGAAAACACGATTTTGGGTAGTTAGATAAACATGAACATGTCGCAAAATCTTAACTTGAATACGACATGTGTTTATACTTGAAAATATGACTTGAAAGATAACATGGAAGTTGGCATGTAAGTATGCATAAAACATGAGCTTGGGAATTTACCTATTAAGTTAGGTTTACCCTTTGGGAATTTACCTATTAAGTTAGGTCTACCCAAATGCTTGAAAACTTGTAACATGTTTTGGAAACATGATGAACTTAGATAATATGAGTGTGGCCAACTCGAGGTTGGGTTGAGTTTGCAACGTAAAACTACCCGGAACCGACCGGCCTAACTAGTAGTTGCAAACAATAGGACCCAATGTGAGAAGTTGGTCATGTCGCGCTTAAGACCCGAGGTTAGACTAGGTTGTGGTGTAAATCTACCCGGACCCGCCCGGCTTAACTAGTAACCACAACAAGGTCTAATGTGAGAGGTTAAGAGTGCATTAATTAAATTAATGCCACATGATAAGGTTAAGTAAATTTGACTAATGACACTTAACCGATATGACACAAATGGGTAGGTTAAGTGGGGCCGGGCTTGATTTCCTTAATGACACTTAACCGTGCAAGATGATTAGGAGATGGGGTTATGTAATTTACACTTAACTAATCTGACTGGGTAATTAGATGAGGTTAAGTAATTAAGACTTAACTAACCTAACCACGGTAATTAGATGGGGTTAAGTAATCCACACTTAACTAATCTAAACACTGTAATTCGAAGGGGTTAAGTTAAACACTTAACCAATTTAAACTTGGTAGTTCAATGAGGTTAAGTAACCAATACTTAACCAACTTAACGTGATAATTTAATAGGGTTAAGCAACTTATACTTAACCAATTATACATGAAGATTTGATGTGGTTAAGTGACCTAAACTTAACCAATCTAACTCCTTAATTTGATGTGGTTAAGTGAACTAAACTTAACCAATCTAACTCGTTAATTTGATGAGGTTAAGTTAACCTATACTTAACCAATCTAACGTAAAAACATGATAAGGCTAAGTCACGAATCACTTGAATACGCTTGACCGATTTGACTCGGTAATTTGACAAGGTCAAGTTAATTTATATAATTAACCAATCTAAAATGATAATTCGACGAGGTTAAGTTATGGATTGCTTAATATACTTAGCCAACTTGACACATGGTTTGTAGGGTTAAGTCTTGGACTTGGATACTTAGCCAATTTTGACATGGTTTGTAGACGGGCTAAGTTATGGACTTAAGTGACACTTAACCCATTAGATAAACCCTAATTCGGAGGATTTGGTAAATAACCATAGTTAACAAGGATTATGGAAATAAGGCTAAGTGGTAAACCTTAGTTAAGGGAAACTAAGTAATAATTCTTAGTCAAGGAAATTTGGACCATTTCTTAGATAGACCAGTAACCCGATACGTTAGGTCAACGTTTAAGTATGCGTGTAGGAGCAGGCTATCTGATTTAGATAAAGGCTCCAACGAACTGGGTAACGAAGCAGCGGCTTCGGGGAACGTGAGGATATTCTTGGGATCCCTCTATGAGCTGCCAGGTCATTATACTAGGCTCACGAGAGGTTGAGGTCTGCGGTAGAAGAACCAGGAATATGCCTTGGTTGCTATGCGAGCGACCTAAAGACAGGGGTGGATAGCAGTGAGTCGGCGAATACATAAGGTGCCCGAGATAGCAAGTTCGTCGATCATCTACCATCTTGATTCAAGCGTGTACGTACGGAAAGGCAGGGAACACCCAACAGACCATAATTTGCTATCTAATTATGGGTGAGGTAGGCCGTAGGATGTGGGCTGGCCGGAGTGTAGTTCTCATGCAAGATTTTCTCTTGTGTTGCCTTTCGCTAGTTGAGGGAGGGGTCTCGTGGGACCATAGCCACGTGTAGAAAAGCAGACCTTAGTATCTGCATCGGCAGATAAATCTAAAGCTCCCGACCGAGTCCTGTATTTCTTGTTTTGCCCTGTGACAGGACTCGGATGGCACGATGTGATACATGTGCATACAGTTATAGAAAAACGATTCACGATGAATGCGTGGGAAAAAGAGCGCGGTTGAGGGTTAGCGTAATCCCTAGTGGCCTAGGTGGTTTAACCCAAACCGAAATACGAAAGCGTGCAATAGGTAAGCGTAATCCCTAGTGGTGCTAGGTGGCGTAAGTCCTAGTAGTTCAAACGATGATTCATATGGAAGAGCCTAGCTAGAACAAGGGTGACAGTCCAAACGATTTCAAGAATAATACGACATGAGGAAGCCCGTACGAGGTACGGCAAAGGACTAAACTTATATACATGGAAAGAAACATATGATTTGAGTAACCTATATATGCGATATATTAGGTTGACATGGACCATTACACGACTTTGAGCAAGGGACAGTCATGGTTAACACATGACGCGGGTAGGGATACTAGTACGAGAGGTGCAGAGCAAATATACATGTTAGAACTAGGAAGAATATACATAATAGATACCGTGGGATGTCAGACGGGGTAGATACCTTGGGATAATGTACTCGATAGAAATCCGACGATGTGGTACCTTGACTTATCATAACACCGTAGTATATCATGATACCTTAGTTTACCTTGCCGCAGTAGTTCAACCGGCTGCCCTGGTTTATCTATCTTGTAGTTATCCTTATGTTTACTTTCAGTTTATGCATGTCATGTTACCTTTACCTGTTTTTATACTGGATGTAGATAGGACTTACTCAGTCTTTTTGACTGACCCGTTTTGTTTCGCCTCTTTTCTTCCGTTTCCCCCCCCCCCCTTCAGGTTTCAGGGAGGAAACAATGCTGTTTAGTTCGGACTTCTTCTGCTTGAAGGTCATCATGGATGGCCTGGACTCTCTTGGCTATGGCTACTTTACTGTTTTACTTGGGGAATAATTTATTAAAAAGTCTTTATGCTTCTTTACTATTGCAAGACAGGTTTTGATGTACTCTGATGTAAAAGGCTTTAGACCTTATTTATTCATGTTATGAAAGTTTGATTTTACTTCCGCTATTTATATATGTTCTGTCTTGTGATATTTCTGTGCATGTTTACCAATAATGCCCCTCTAAAGCTAGTGCATTCCTTTGCGAGTGACCCTAGCGGAGGCGGGGTGTTACAATTTGGTATCAGAGCAGAAGGTTACCAAACTGGGCAAAAGTTTTTAAAGACCTTCTGAAAACTATTTGAAAATCGTTTATAAAGAAGCATTTTTCAAGAAAGTTTTCTTTTAAAAAGAAAAGGCTATTCCCCAAAGGCCATTAGCATTATCCTTGTTTCCTTGATTGAATCTCTTTTCCTTTCTTTCCTCCATCTGTAGTCACAGTGGTTTTAACTGCGACTAGTCTTTTCTATCTACGGAAGTGCTTTCCATGCGATGGAGGTGGTTCTCGAGAGACCAGTGGCCGCGTTATAAGAAAGGATAGTGAGAAAGAGGATAAAGGATGCGAGTTTAAGGATGAACAACTTGTTGGTATGGCTCAACCCAGAATGAGAGAGAAAGATGAACAATGAAACCCATGACGAGAGAGTACCTTTTGGCATGGTGAAACGGGGTGGATAGTTAAGTATCATGGGACAAGGACAAGATCATCGGGAGGGCAATAGTATGCTCTCATTTCTAGGGTACCTCGGAAGGAGGGTAACGATCTTGTTAAAGGTTTAGCTTTTCTTCTCTATCATCCCGTTAGGACTTTGTTTTGATCATGGTATCAATTAAGTCTGCTTCGATAGTTGAGTCTCTGCACCTTAAGTACTAGCGTAATAGAGGATCCCATTTTTGTCTCAAAGTCCTATTGGAGAATCAGTCCATTTATACATGACTTGTTTGGATTTGGGAATGTCTATGCCAAGTGTTGAATTTGGAAATAATGCTTATGTTTATAAGCTATGGATGGATTCTAAGGATGAAGTGGTTATCCAGTAAGGGGTGCCACTCTCGGTTTTAGAAGGAGGGTAGTTAGACTCTTGGCTTGTTTTGGTAATACCCTTGTAGTATCGCGTAACCTTTTGGGTTCTGTCATGATTAGTTACTTAGAATCCCTAGATGCCTTTGTTGGGAATTAGAAACCCGATCGAGTGGTGTTCGCTAATAAAACGGATGGTTTACTTTGCTTATGTATGGGTTATGGGAATTACCCTAGTAAGTGCGCATGGTAACCTGTTTACTTGCAAGGGAAAGTTTTTCTACATGGAATACCTTGTGGTACGAGGTCCACGATTCACTAATGAAATTTTGGAAAGCTTGCGTGGAATCATGAGTACGCAGTCCTGTTTGCGCCAAGTATTCTAGAAGGAGAATAAGTGCAAGTGGAACGAGGGGCGACGAGGAAATGAGTTCCAACTCATGTTATGGAAACAGGAAATAAGAGGCTGCGAAATCATGAAGAAAAAGGGGCGGTCAAGGCACGATGGAACTAAGCTCAAGGTAATGCGACGAAGGAGACTGAAGACTAAATACGTGCATGATATCTCTTTTGGGAATATATCCTCGACCCCTGTTTTCTGTTGAGCTTGCTTGTAGGCTATCTTTTATGGATATCCTCTCGGTCCTGTTTCTGTTACAAACCCCGTGAGGAGTTTGTTTTGTTTATCTTCTCGATCTTATTTTAGGGAATCTTAGGTAGAACCCTATGGATGTAAACATGTATTTTAAACATGTTATGGTTGATATGGTTGCAAATGATTGCAAGTGGTTGCTCGTGGATGCGCGAATACACGTTAGATACTAGATTGACGCGATCACATTTCATGTTGCATATACACGAGTATTTATACTTGTTTATGGATGAAATTGAATGTGTTACCATGTGGACGTTGTATATGGATGAATGTTTGTGCACGCATATAGTGTATATATATGACTAGGACTATTTGCATACATGTTGGATTCATGGCACTATACATATTTTTGCATTAGGAAGATTATCCAGGCCTGATCATTAGCATTAGCTAAGGAACATGTACACACATGTTTTGCATATATTCATACAGCATTAGAAATCATCTAAGGACAATGGTTGCTTGTGGATGATGTTTTGAGTAGATGGATGATGGATGGTAGGATATGTTCTTCCTAACTTAGAGATTTCGGGGACGAAATCCTAAAAGGTGGGGAGAATGTAACAACCCGTATTTCAATAACATGTTAAAACGAGAATCAAGGAAGAATTTAATTTTAAATTCTGAATCAAGTCAAACGGGCTATGCCATTGCGTTCGTCTCGGAAAAATACGCGAAATAGAGTCCGAGTTTTCGAAAATCGGAGTCCGTATGACCCGGTTAAGGCCCAAAGAAGATTTCTGGAAATTTGAATTTCGGAAACAGTTTTGGAAATCAGATCTGGGGCCAGGCGGGAAGTTTCCCGCCTAGGCCATGTCGACAGGGCTGTCGACAGGCCTGTCGACTTGGGCCCAGACCAAGTCGACAGCCCTGTCGACTTGCCTGTCGACAGGGGGTGGCCGGGGCAAGTAGCCTGGCGCACCTGTTTGTCTCACCTGGTCTTGTTCTTGGGCTGGGTCTGGAAGCTTCCGAGATCTGATGGTCCTAATCTATCCTAGGGTTAATCTAAGGGGCCTAAAACTATCCTAATCTCTATAAAAAGACCCTAAACCTAACCTAAATCCCTAAAAATCAAACCTAGCAACTAAGTGCTACCAAAATCAATTTTGATCATGGCCTCCATCTCCAATCCCTAGAGCCTATGCACTCAAATCAAGTTCAAATCAAAAGGTGCAAGCTTGCTACACCAAATGAAGGCCAAATCAACGTTGCTATGCGAGTTCCATGACGACTCTTCAACAAAGGAGGCACCTTTCTTAACCAAGATGATTCATGCTTCTTTCCCTAGGCCTAACTAAGTAAGTTCTAGCTACTTTTAGACGGAAACGGTAGTTTTGATAATGACATGGGATAAAATGAGGCTAAACATGATTATGCGAACCCATATGAACCTTACCTTGCCTCTTGTGTTCATGTTTATGATTTTAGGCCATGTGAGTGACTTAATCATGCCTCTCATGCTATGCAAAACCTAGTTTAACTTGCAAGTTTGGATCTTTATTTATGAAATGCTAGCATGAACCTTTAGAAACCATTTTACTTGTGAAACATTGGCTAAGACAAGATTTTGGGGCTTATGCATGTTTATGAACCCAAACCCCTTATGCTAACATGCAAGGTTGTGGCCAAATCCTTTATGAGATTATGCATGCTCGTGGCCAATTCCCTCTTTTAAGTTGTGCATGTTTATGGCCAACCCCTTTATGATGTTATGCATGTGGAAGCCAAGCCCTTTTTGGCATCATGCATGTTTTGAGACCAATATGTGACATAGTATCCTTACTATGTTGACTCGCTTTGCTTGCGTTGGGAAAACACGATTTTGGGTAGTTAGATAAACATGAACATGTCGCAAAATCTTAACTTGAATATGACATGTGTTTATACATGAAAATATGACTTGAAAGATAACATGGAAGTTGGCATGTAAGTATGCATAAAACATGAGCTTGGGAATTTACCTATTAAGTTTGGTTTACCCTTTGGGAATTTACCTATTAAGTTAGGTCTACCCAAATGCTTGAAAACTTGTAACATGTTTTGGAAACATGATGAACTTAGATAATATGAGTGTGGCCAACTCGAGGTTGGGTTGAGTTTGCAACGTAAAACTACCCGGAACCGACCGGCCTAACTAGTAGTTGCAAACAATAGGACCCAATGTGAGAAGTTGGTCATGTCGCGCTTAAGACCCGAGGTTAGACTAGGTTGTGGTGTAAATCTACCCGGACCCGCCCGGCTTAACTAGTAACCACAACAAGGTCTAATGTGAGAGGTTAAGAGTGCATTAATTAAATTAATGCCACATGATAAGGTTAAGTAAATTTGACTAATGACACTTAACCGATATGACACAAATGGGTAGGTTAAGTGGGGCCGGGCTTGATTTCCTTAATGACACTTAACCGTGCAAGATGATTAGGAGATGGGGTTAAGTAATTTACACTTAACTAATCCGACTGGGTAATTAGATGAGGTTAAGTAATTAAGACTTAACTAACCTAACCACGGTAATTAGATGGGGTTAAGTAATCCACACTTAACTAATCTAAACACGGTAATTCGACGGGGTTAAGTTAAACACTTAACCAATTTAAACTTGGTAGTTCAATGAGGTTAAGTAACCAATACTTAACCAACTTAACGTGATAATTTAATAGGGTTAAGCAACTTATACTTAACCAATTATACATGAAGATTTGATGTGGTTAAGTGACCTAAACTTAACCAATCTAACTCGTTAATTTGATGTGGTTAAGTGAACTAAACTTAACCAATCTAACTCGTTAATTTGATGAGGTTAAGTTAACCTATACTTAACCAATCTAACGTAAAAACATGATAAGGCTAAGTCACGAATCACTTGAATACGCTTGACCGATTTGACTCGGTAATTTGACAAGGTCAAGTTAATTTATATAATTAACCAATCTAAAATGATAATTCGACGAGGTTAAGTTATGGATTGCTTAATATACTTAGCCAACTTGACACATGGTTTGTAGGGTTAAGTCTTGGACTTGGATACTTAGCCAATTTTGACATGGTTTGTAGACGGGCTAAGTTATGGACTTAAGTGACACTTAACCCATTAGATAAACCCTAATTCGGAGGATTTGGTAAATAACCATAGTTAACAAGGATTATGGAAATAAGGCTAAGTGGTAAACCTTAGTTAAGGGAAACTAAGTAATAATTCTTAGTCAAGGAAATTTGGACCATTTCTTAGATAGACCAGTAACCCGATACGTTAGGTCAACGTTTAAGTATGCGTGTAGGAGCAGGCTATCTGATTTAGATAAAGGCTCCAACGAACTGGGTAACGAAGCAGCGGCTTCGGGGAACGTGAGGATATTCTTGGGATCCCTCTGTGAGCTGCCAGGTCATTATACTAGGCTCACGAGAGGTTGAGGTCTGCGGTAGAAGAACCAGGAATATGCCTTGGTTGCTATGCGAGCGACCTAAAGACAGGGGTGGATAGCAGTGAGTCGGCGAATACATAAGGTGCCCGAGATAGCAAGTTCGTCGATCATCTACCATCTTGAGTCAAGCGTGTACGTACGGAAAGGCAGGGAACACCCAACAGACCATAATTTGCTATCTAATTATGGGTGAGGTAGGCCGTAGGATGTGGGCTGGCCGGAGTGTAGTTCTCATGCAAGATTTTCTCTTGTGTTGCCTTTCGCTAGTTGAGGGAGGGGTCTCGTGGGACCATAGCCACGTGTAGAAAAGCAGACCTTAGTATCTGCATCGGCAGATAAATCTAAAGCTCCCGACCGAGTCCTGTATTTCTTGTTTTGCCCTGTGACAGGACTCGGATGGCACGATGTGATACATGTGCATACAGTTATAGAAAAACGATTCACGATGAATGCGTGGGAAAAAGGGCGCGGTTGAGGGTTAGCGTAATCCCTAGTGGCCTAGGTGGTTTAACCCAAACCGAAATACGAAAGCGTGCAATAGGTAAGCGTAATCCCTAGTGGTGCTAGGTGGCGTAAGTCCTAGTAGTTCAAACGATGATTCATATGGAAAAGCCTAGCTAGAACAAGGGTGACAGTCCAAACGATTTCAAGAATAATACGACATGAGGAAGCCCGTACGAGGTACGGCAAAGGACTGAACTTATATACATGGAAAGAAACATATGATTTGAGTAACCTATATATGCGATATATTAGGTTGACATGGACCATTACACGACTTTGAGCAAGGGACATTCATGGTTAACACATGACGCGGGTAGGGATACTAGTACGAGAGGTGCAGAGCAAATATACATGTTAGAACTAGGAAGAATATACATAATAGATACCGTTGGATGTTAGACGGGGTAGATACCTTGGGATAATGTACTCGATAGAAATCCGACGATGTGGTACCTTGACTTATCATAACACCGTAGTATATCATGATACCTTAGTTTACCTTGCCGCAGTAGTTCAACCGGCTGCCCTGGTTTATCTATCTTGTAGTTATCCTTATGTTTACTTTCAGTTTATGCATGTCATGTTACCTTTACCTGTTTTTATACTGGAAGTAGATAGGACTTACTCAGTCTTTTTGACTGACCCGTTTTGTTTCGCCTCTTTTCTTCCGTTCCCCCCCCCCCCCCCCAGGTTTCAGGGAGGAAACAATGCTGTTTAGTTCGGACTTCTTCTGCTTGAAGGTCATCATGGATGGCTTGGACTCTCTTGGCTATGGCTACTTTACTGTTTTACTTGGGGAATAATTTATTAAAAAGTCTTTATGCTTCTTTACTATTGCAAGACAGGTTTTGATGTACTCTGATGTAAAAGGCTTTAGACCTTATTTATTCATGTTATGAAAGTTTGATTTTACTTCCGCTATTTATATATGTTCTGTCTTGTGATATTTCTGTGCATGTTTACCAATAATGCCCCTCTAAAGCTAGTGCATTCCTTTGCGAGTGACCCTAGCGGAGGCGGGGTGTTACAATTTGCATCTTAGCATACCACACAGGCAATTCACGCTATGCAATCGATATCAATCACACAGAATGAAATCTGATGTCCGACACACATCCATTTACAAGTCGTTCTGGTTCTGAACGAAACCGGAGGCACCTTGTACCTCGAATATCCATTGATCTCCACGTACGTCTGGACGATCACAAACTGATTCCCTCCTCTTGGGTGTACAGCCCAATCAAGATCGCCAGTAATTATCCAAACGATGCGAAGACCTCCGGTCTTCGACCACCGTCTTCATCTTCGACTTATCGTCGATTCAGTTATTCAGAATGGGATAAACCTGGTCTTTCCGAATAACTCGCGTACAAGTGTCACACAAACACAACATACGCCTCATTCCAATTCATCTGTCACTAACCGTAAATTAGTAAGAGAACAATTCCCCAAATATTAACCCCGAAGGCCGAAACCAACATCAGATCAATACCCAGGAAACCATTCGTCTTAACTAATCTCCAGTTAGTTGCTAAATTTCACATTCTTAGGGAAAGGTTCCCATTAATTTTATCAAAGATAAATTATTTAAAATTTATTCTTTAATCTTCTTTTGAATATCAATTCAAACCAAATTACGGTTTATCCAAACTAGTCGGGATTAACGAACCTTACCGAAGTAATCAATTGTTAAATTTCTCAACCCCAACCTATTCATCCCATGAAGTAAAACTGGTAATACTTCATATCTAACACCACGGTGTTATCGGTAAATTTAATTACCATTTCACGTTCAAATCTAATTAAAGATTTAACTATCGCCTGGAGTAAAACTGGTGATACTCCATTCTCGATCATTTCTTGAATTTGATAATTTCAATTATCAAATTCACCTTGCAATCTATTTAAAGATTCATTAAAACTCCACTTGGTTTTAATCTTTAACTGGGTTAAAGAACCAATGCCATTTATAAAATGATTCACGGTAAACCCATAGTCACATTCTATTCCATCAGCCCTTAACCGTAAATTAGCAAGTGAACAATTCCCTAAGTAATAACCCCGAAGGCCAAAACCAACATCAGATCACTACCCAAGAAACCATTCAACTTAACTAATCTTTAGTTAATTTCTGATTTTCTTAACTCCATTGGGTCTAAGAACAGTATTATTAAAGACACCGCTCACGACAACCCAAAATCACATTGCATTAATTATCGGATTAAAGAACAAATGTCATTTAAAACACTGTTCACGATAAACCCAAAAATCAATTCCAATTCAATTCCAATTAAATATTATTTAATTGGTACACTTCATTAAATCTAAATAAAAAGATTTAATCTTTTTCTCAACTGGGTTTAAGAACAGTGTTAATGAAGACACCATTCACGACAAACCCAAATCCCATTTGATATTAAATACAAGGCTCTGAAGAGAAAATATATCGGCTTATATTCAATATCAAATTCTACGACCAACAAATATCGTATTGGAAATAACGATATAAATATATCTTTCAAATTTCCATAACAATATCAGTATAATCTCAAAATCCTACATCGAAATATTCTGAAGACAATTTCGATTCAAAACCATTTCCAGTCTATATATTGGAAATCCTGGTTATTTTCAAAACCATTTCAAATCCAATTTATTTATTTTTCAAAATAATTGAATTTTAATTCCAGTTCAAAACTAGTTCATTTTGATAAAAATACATTTTTATGTTTCCAAACATGGAGTTTTTCATCCCAATTCTTTCCAAATCATTTCTTATGATTTTACATTAACTATTAATATTTTTAATAATTTTATAAAGGACCGTACAGTTGATTTCCATCAACGGCCATCGAACTGCACTTACAGCGACCTTTTCCAAATTTGATTTCGACATAATTTCAAATCCAACCGTTGGATTTCTAATTTCTTATATTCGTTAGAAAGCTCTTTTCGATGCGAACCTAACGGTTCTGGTTTTAGGAGGATCCGACGGACGGATCTCCCGTAATGTCCGTTCGAAGTCAATGGTCGAAATTCACGAACTGCCGCAGCGCGACGCAATCTATTCAGGCCATTATATTATATATAATATATATTTCGTCGATTTCTTTTTAAAACGTATTTTAGAAATCGTTTTAAATTCATTTCAAATCGATTTCAACTTCATATTCAATTTCTAATCAAAATTGAATATTCCATATCATCTATATATAAATTCGTTTTAATTTCATTTCAAATCGATTTCAATTCAATTCCAATTTAATTCGAATTTCAATTTAATTCGAATTTCAATTCATTTCAATTTAATTCGAATTTCAATTCATTTCAATTTAATTCGAATTTCAATTCATTTCAATTTAATTCGAATTTCAATTCATTTTCAATATTCATTGAAAAATGAATAAAATCAATATAAATATCGTTCACGTCAAAATGGCGCAAATCTGATCAACACGGCTTTATATATTTCTATTTTCAAATATTCTATTTCAAATATCTCTATTCAAATATTTCTATTCAAATATTTCTTTTTCAAATATTTCTATTCAAATATATCTTTTTCAAATATTTTATTTCAAAACTGGAATGAGGCCCAATCACTTACCATAGATTTTATTTCTATGGATTTCCATACAACGCATGTATATATCAACGATGACAAATAATCAACCATTATCCAAAGTGCATTCTACCCTGTATAAGCATCAAATATAAATATTCAACGCTTATAACAGGTTGTCAATCAACCGATCGACATACAGCTAATTATTGGGATTAGTGTATGTCATATATCACCCAATACCCGTGTGGGGTTTCAAACAATCAAAAACAGATTTTATTTGTGCAGTTGGGCGATGTGTAAAATTTATCGTCCCAATCAATATCAGTCAAATGTGTGTATATAAACAAATCGTCCGATTTGTTTATATTTATTCATTTTATATACACGTTAAAAATTATATTTTTAGCTATACAAACTATTTCTAATTGTATAAATATTTTATTTCATTTCACATCACACAATCAACTACACATCAAAAACAAGCAATCAAACAACAAGCCGTCCATGGTCTATTGACGACGGGTGTCCGGTGCTACTAAACACCATTTGCATCCTAGTATATATTTCAAACTAGAAATAAATTAAAAATAAAGGTGAGGAGTTCTCAGCTTGGGGTTCCACTCCTCCATTCTTTGATTCTGAACTGTTTAGATTCGCTCCTTTCCAACTCAACCATTTCACGCTATTCACAATAAAAATTATATTTTTATTCTTTACATCATATAAAAATTATATTTTTATTCTATACATCATATAAAAATTATATTTTTATTCTTTACATCATATAAAAATTATTTTTTAATTTTTTACATCATATAAAAATTATATTTTTATTCTTTACATCATATAAAAATTATATTTTTATTCTTTACATCATATAAAAATTATATTTTTTTATATCAACAAAAATCATATTTTCTATTATGAAAAATCTAACCTTTTTACTATATAAAAATTAAACCATTTCTATCTAGAAAAATCAAATCTTTCTCATATTGCTATCCTACAAAAAATGAATTTTAATTTGGCTTTTCAATAAAAAGACTGATTTTTAATTTTGTTATAACATATAAAATTGATTATTCGAAAGAAATTAAACTAAATAAAAATACTAATAGCATAAAAATGGGGGAAGGGGTCAGTGGCGTCGCAGGTGGATGGGGGAGGAGGCGCAGGCGTGTTCCAGCAGTGTCAGGTGGGTGGCGCAGCTTGATTTGGTCTAGGTCTCGGCGGATTGGGACCTGCGCGGTCTTCGAATCGAGGGGGGTTTCGGGGTTTACATGGAAGGGGGGTGTCGAGGCTGGAGGTCTCGTTGGCGGTGAGGGAGACGCTGTCTCCGGCGACGCGGTGAACAAAACGAGGCCAGGTTCCGTCGATCTCCATTTGGGATCGGTTCTTTCCCCCCTTTTTTTTATTATCTTCGATTTGAAATGCACTGGTATGAGGGGGGGGGGCAGTTAACCGAATATAGGAGAAAGGGGTTGACCATTTTATTTTATTTAATTAAATTAATTTTTTTTTAATTACTAAAAAGTTGCTTCTTTTATTCGAACTCTAAATCGAACCCAACGACTGTCGCCCCTAGGTTAATACCCCCATTCCGAACACAATGGGATATGTATCACAGGCCAATTCCATCGTTTTGACCAGTTTCCGCTAGACTTAAAATATAAATCATTATATTGAATTTTAAACGCACATTTCAGTTTACTAGGGCCACATACGAACTCTAAAAATTCCCGAAAAATATTTTCTAGCTTCGTATTGAAAATATGGTCCTAACAAAACTAATTTCGTCAAATTTGAAGACCGTTTGAAAAATGGTCATTTTCCAGTCGATTAAAATCAACTAGAACTGGTCAAGCGCGCTTTCCTTTGCCACGCTCAGATATTGATTCAGAAAATTACGAATTTTGAAACCTAGCAATAACCTGACATCACGGATAAAACAAAAGTTGCTTCGTCGGATTCCGAGAACGTCTGCAAAATTTCCATTTTTAAGGGCCAGAATTCCATAGCGACTATTCTGAATTTTCAACTAGATGTAACTTTTGATTCCCGCTATGAAATTTTGATTTTTCGGATTCATTGGAAACATATTCTCATTTAGATTCTATTATTTTTGGTTTCGCTAAATTTCGGTTTATTTTGAATCCTGTACATTCATTTGAACTTTGAAATCGAATTATCGAACTACCGCGCCATTTTCAATTCCTTTTATAATTTAAAATAAATATTTATATTCTAACGACGATCTATATGAATATATTCGTTCGAATTCTATTCAAAATAAATTCTCGTCGTTATTATTTAAAATAATTCATTTTATATATTCAAAAATTCGCTAAAATTGCCAAAATAAAAATTTTAAATTGGCTCGGATTTCCGGGTTATTACAATCTCCCCCACTTAAAACTTTTTGTCCCCGAAAAGGAACGAAGCCGAAAGTTGTTTAATAATCAACTCAACTTTCATTATTTTCATTACGGCTTAACTTTTCAGTTTCTAAGAACTTTTCAAATTTTTCCAAAAATTTGGCTAACACCCTAAATTTTCGAAAGATTTCGCCATAACCTCCCCTGCACCGGGGACTTCGGGATATTTCATATAGCCTCCCATGGCCTTCTTCAATCCAAAAGAAAAAGAAAAAGCCAATCGGCTCACAAAATCACCCAAAACTCCAGAAATAGAATAAACATGTACCTATTTGTCGGGCAAACAATTTAATTCCTTTGCTCTAGCCTCCCTGCTATGACATGTTCAATGTAAGTACATGTACATGCATGCAAATGCGACTAATTTTCAATACAACTCACTATTTGATCAATTTGGCTAAAGGTTCAACATTCAAATTAATCACAACAAAAATCAAACAGCATAACCATCTATCAATTAGTTAGTTATCTTTTGAAATTCATAACTTTGATATATAGTCCAAAAATCACATTTTTGGTGCCAAATCACAACAATAGGCCTTATCTAATTTTGGTTCTCACACCAGTCAATTGGAAATATATAGACATCACATCTTCAAAACTCGAACAAAAACACTGATGATGAGATCTCAATCATCAATATCTTCTTCGGGCGACTAGAGTGTGATACTATATCTATCGAATATATTAAAACTTCAAATACACGTGGATCAGACGTATAGGCAAAATCTTTATATATTGGATTGTCCAAATTCAATATAAATAAATATTCAAAAACGAATAATTGAATTATATTTTCAAAACAAAAATTGTTTTCATTTTAAAAATATACTCTTCACACTCGTTCTAGGATGCTACTGATACCATCTCTAACGAGTCATTCTCATTGGATATTACTAATCTAATCTTTGATGAATTCTTTCGTTTGGTTCTAACGTGTCTTTTTCTCGAGCTTTGTAAACCAAAGCTCTGATACCAACTGTGACGACAAAGAATTTCGCTCGATCCGAATCAGTCGCTAAACCGATCAAGACCGTTCGAAACCCCTGATCGTTTTGAGAACACGACAAATCAGAACCCAAACAGAAGAACATTTCATTGTTAATTACAACAATTCCATCAGAATACAAGAATATACAGAGTATAAATGAATATTATACATTACAAAATATCAGAGATTACAATAAATTACATAGCAGCGGAAAATAATACAAAATACAATTGAAGGAGATATACGGATACAAAGCTTTCCGAACATCATTCCAGCTGTAAGACTGGTTCCTGTGAATATAAATCTGCAAAACCAAAACTACTAGCTGCTCGTGTCGAAAATAAGGGCACCTAGAGTTTAGGTTAAAACAATAAACTCCAGGTCAGTCATGTGACTGGTGTGAGAACTAAAACAATTATTAATCTTTATTTTAAAGTTAGGTAAATCAAGGGACCACGCCGTATAACACGGAACGGGTTTCCTCCCAAGAATACCAGTGCATAAAACAACAGCGCAATGCTAAATAATGAACAATGAAGCTATTATAAGACCCAGGTCCCATCACACAACGCAACGCAAGCCGGAGGATAGGGTTTTTACCTTATAATAGCCAAAGAATGCTTGATACGTTTAAAACAGATTAGTTTGATAGTACTACAAGTGTATAATGTCAAAACAATTTCAAATCATAAGTATCAATCATAGACGGCATAAGTGCCCCATACCACTATAAACCCACCGTGGCTCACAATGGTCCCCCAGTCACTTGTTTAACGGCGACCCTCTCGAGCCTCCCGGCCACAACCTAACCAACCCTCAACAGGGACATGTAGGGGTATGAGTCTCCCATTCGCCACCAAACCGCGAAGCGAGAACCCCTATCATGCGTACCCAGCCTACTCAGGACCGGCAACAAAAACTGGTGATACACCATTCTTGATCATTTCTTGAATTTGATAATTTCAATTATCAAATTCACCTTTCAATCTATTTAAAGATTCATTAAAACTCCACTTGGTTTTAATCTTTAACCGGGTTAAAGAACCAATGTCATTTAAAACACGATTCACGGTAAACCCATAATCACAATCTATTCCATCAGCCCTTAACCGTAAATTAGCAAGTGAACAATTCCCTAAGTAATAACCCCGAAGGCCGAAACCAACATCAGATCACTACCCAAGAAACCATTCAACTTAACTAATCTTTAGTTAATTTCTGATTTTCTTAACTCCATTGGGTCTAAGAACAGTATTATTAAAGACACCGCTCACGACAACCCATAATCACATTGCATTAATTAACGGGTTAAAGAATAAATGTTATTTAAAACACTGTTCACGATAAAACCCAAAAATCAATTCCAATTCAATTCCAATTAAATATTATTTAATTGGTACACTTCATTAAATCTAAATAAAAAGATTTAATCTTTTTCTCAACTGGGTTTAAGAACAGTGTTAATGAAGACACCATTCACGACAAACCCAAATCTCATTTGATATGAAATACAAGGCTCTGAACAGAAAATATATCGGCTTATATTCAATATCAAATTCTACGACCAACAAATATCCTATTGGAAATAAGGATATAAATATTTCTTTCAAATTTCCATAACAATATCTGTATAATCACAAAATCCCACATCGAAATATTCCGAAGACAATTTCGATTCAAATCCATTTCCAATCTATATATTTGAAATCCTGGTTATTTTCAAAACCATTTCAAATCCAATTTATTTATTTTTCAAAATAATTGAATTTTAATTCCAGTTCAAAACTAGTTCATTTTGATAAAAATACATTTTTATCTTTTCAAACATGGAGTTTTTCATCCCAATTCTTTCCAAATCATTTCTTATGATTTTACATTAATTATTAGTATTTTTAATAATTTTATCAAGGCCCGTACAGTCGATTTCCATCAACGGCCATCGAACTGCACTTACAGCGACCTTTTCCAAATTTGATTTGGACGTAATACCAAATCCAACCGTTGGATTTCTAGTTTCTTTTATTCGTTACAAAGCACTTTTCGATACGAACCCAACGGTTCCAATTTTAGGTGGATCCGAAGGTCGGATCTCCCGTAATGTCTGTTCGTAGTCAATGGTCGAAATTCACAAACTGCCGCAGCGCGGCGCGTTCTATTCAGGCCATTATATTATATATATAATATATATTTCGTCGATTTCCTTTTAAAACGTATTTTAGAAATCGTTTTAAATTCATTTGATATCGATTTCAACTTCATATTCAATTTCTAATCAAAATTGAATATTCCATATCATCTATATATAAATTCGTTTTAATTTCATTTCAAATCGATTTCAATTCAATTCCAATTTAATTCGAATTTCAATTTAATTCGAAATTTTATTCATTTCAATTTAATTCGAATTTCAATTCATTTCAATTTAATTCGAATTTCAATTCATTTTTAATGTTCACTGAAAAATGAATAATGTAACAACCCGGAAAATATGAGCCAATTTAAAAATTTTAAATTGGATATTTCAATGCAATTTGAGCAATTGAAATAGAATATTTCAATAAAATAATGAATTAGAAATAGTGTGGCAGTTTGAAAATTTGAATTCAAACTTTGACTGACTGTGCCGGGTGGAAAATATAACGGATTTTAGTGAAACCAAAAATATCTAAATCTGTTTATGAATACCTTTCTAAAGAATCTGGAAAATTGAAGTTTCATAGAGGGAATCAAAAGTTATGGCCGAATGAATTTTCAGAAAGGTCGCTATATATAATATATAGCCCTGGAAAATAGATATTTTGCAAACGACCTCGGAATTCGACGAAACCACTTTTGTTGAGTCCGGGATGTCAAACTATTGCAAGGTTTCAAATTTCAAAATTTTTGAAGCTAGTATGTGAGTGTGGCAAGAGAAAATGTGTTTGGTCAATTTCTGTTAAATTGGATCGACCAGAAAATGGCCATTTTTCAAACGATCTCAGAATTCGATGAAACTGGTTTTGTTGGCACCGTAGCATCAAAACATAGCTAGATTTATTTTTCTGCAATTTTTCGAATCAGTTTGTGGCCCTGGCAAATTTAAATGTACATTCAAAGTTAAAATTAAATGTTTTATACTTTAATTTGAAAAATAACTAACTGTAACAGTCGAATTGGACAACGAAATATATCCCATTGTGTCCGGGATGGGGGTATTTAGCTAGGGGCGACAGTCGTTGGGTTTGAAAAGGAATTCGTTTGAGAAAACACTGTTTAAAAATTTAATAAAACCCTTGGCAAATCAGAATTTTTTTTCATTATTTTAAAAAAAAAACAAAAAAACCCTCGCTCTCTCTCACCGACAGCGAAACCCGTTCCAACCTTCCCCGACCGATCACCGCCGCCACGGCCAACTCCAGCCTCCGCCACCACCAGCCTCCGCCACCACCAGCAGTCGACGCGCCTCCCTCCCCTCTTCAAATCCGACCAACCCCTGACCCCTATCGTCGCCGCATCGACAAGAATCGTCGACCCAAAGCCGCCGCCTTCCCAGCGCCGCCCCGATTGCCAGAGACCACCGAACCACCTCCGATCGACTCCCCTCTCCTCCCTCTTCCACGTCATCACCTCTGATCATCTTATCGTCCTCGATTTTCGCGAAAACTGAAAACCTAGTTTTGAACCATCGTGAAAGGTGAGTCCTTTTTGATGTTTGAACTTTGAAAAATCATATCTTTTTAGTGTGTTGATGAAATTCGATGAAACAGGAAACATCGCGACCGCAAGGAGGCTCTCTACCACAGAGAAGAGACCGCGGATTTTTCTGAGTCATCTACGACTTTTAGCACTCCAAAAACCAATGTAAGAAATCTAAATTTAAATGAAATTGAATAGAAAATGTCATGTATAAATCATATAAACAAAATATAATTTATATGCGTGTTGTATACCACATATACATGCGTAGTATAAGTTGTATGAGCGAAATATGAATTATACATGCATTGTTTAAATGATATGTGTGTTGAAATGCAAGTGAAATATGGAATATATATATATATATATATATATATATATATATATATATATATATATATATATATATATATATATACCCCCCTCGTCCACAAACCATGGGCGATATTTATTGTTGTGGATTGGTGTGAAATATTGGGTGAAATATTCAAATGGTTGAATAATTGTTTGTGGTTGATATTGTTTGGTTGTGGTTGAAAAATACCCATTGGTGATTGAAACAAATTGGAAATTATAGTGGAAATGTAATAAAACATGCCGCCTGTGTGTGAATTAGATGCATGAATCCCCATTGTCAAAAACCGCGAGGTTTAAAGGTAGAGCGAGGAGCCGTACTAGGGACGGTGCCGGTTTTAACTACCCTGCCGTTATGCTGCCGAAATTTTGAATAATATCTATGTGTTAGAATTATTTTCATATGTTGAAATTATCTTCATGTGTTGAAACTAAAATCATGTGTTGAAACTATATCCATGTGTGGAAATGCTCATGTGTTGAGAAGTGATGTGTGGAAATTAAATTCATGTGTGAATGAATAAAGTGTTTAAACATTAAAATCACATTTTTATAATATATATGAAGTATGTAAAATATTTGCCTTATAAACAAATAGTTTCAACAATAAAAATTTCATCTTTCTTATATGAACAAACTATATAAACTATCTGTGTGTGGAAATGCTCATGTGTTGAGAAGTGTGTGTGCTGGAAAAATTCATGTGTTGAATACAAGGTTGAACAATAAAAATTACATTTTTATTGAAACTATGAAGTGTTAAAAACATTCCTGTTTTGAATAAATATTTTAGATGATGAAAATACCATTTTCATCATATATGTGATATGCTAAAGATATACCAGTGTTAAAATAAATATTTGTGAAGTGAATATTATTTTTAACATGTAAAGGAACTAAATAAAATAGTCATGTGTTGAAATATATTTTAGTTCGCCAAAAATATGATTTTTATTGAAATGTGAAGTGTTAAAAATAACCACTTGTTCAAATAAATACGTATGAGTTGAAATATTCATTAATTAGCTAATGATGTGATTTTTGCTTATGTATGCAACATTAGATTGAAGGGTGACTTTAAACCAAAGTGAACCGAAAGTGAAATTGAATAGAAAATGATAAGTGATGAAAATTGCATATATGTGTGCATGCATATTTATTGAACAGGTTATAGCAAAGAGGCTAGAGAAGAGGAATAAAATTATGTGCCCGACAAATAGGTACATGTTTACTGTTTTGTTTGGGTGATGATTTTATGAGCCTATTGGCTAGCCGCTTTGTAACACCCCGTGTATTCTATAACTGTGGAATTAACAAATTAAAGTATAATTAATTTGAAATCAAAGAACTAAGGGAAACAGGATACGCCATTGCGTTCGTCTCGGAAAAATACGCGAAATAGAGTCCGAGTTTTCGAAAAACGGAGTCCGTATGAAGAAGATATAGCCTCCGGAAGTTTCTGAATTAAGTTTAAAATTAAAAATCGGGCCCAATTGGCCAGGGCGGGAAAAGTCCCGCCTAAGACACCCAGGTCGACTGGGCTGTCAACCTGGTCTAGCCAGGTCGACAGGGCTGTCGACAGGGCTGTCGACCTGGTCCAGACCCAGGTCGAACCCAGTCCACCCTGGCTGGCCTAGTCTATGTTGGTCGATTTCCAGAAGCATGCTTTGTCATTAGGGCTAGGTGGCAGGCTCTAATTGGTCTCTCTTTCGAATGAATGGCTAGGATCAATCCAAGCAACATCGATGGTCCTAATCAGTTCATAAACTCTATAAAATGACCCTAGACTCTACCTAGGTTTCTTACACAATTCTCTAGCCTCCATTGCTCTCTTCTTCTAATAAAAAAATAAAAAATGGCGTCGCTGCTCTGCTAGAATTTAAACTAGAAGATAATCAACATCAGCCTAAGCAACTCAATTCAAACTAGAGATTAAAGTTTCTGCAAAGATTCTACAACAAGTTAAAGTCCTTTCTTTAATCCAATCAAGGCAAGTACAGTTATTCTCCGCTATAAAAGTTAATTATAATTTTGATATGCAATTAAATCTGGGTTTGAGGTTGTATTCTCTTATGTTAGATCTGTTTTCTGTGACTGTTCTATATTCCTTTCTTCTTTTCTGTTTCTATAGCCAGGCTACCACGAGCCTGTGCCTAATCTCATAAGAGATGAACGTATGAACGCAAATTTTGGGATGAATGATGCGAAATTTGACAAGACTAAATTGAATGTATGACTTTAGGTCTGAGGCATAAAATATATTGGACATATGCATAAATTTACTATGAACATATAATTTATGCATGTTGTATGCATAGTTATGTTGTAATTTAGATCTGTAATTAATTAGAAAAAAATAAGCATATGTTATAAACTAGTTTTAGACCTATGCATATTCTGTGATAAAAGAAGAAGAGGAACCACTGTAAGATTACATATGATTTGAGACTTTGAACAAAATGCATATAAAAGTCAAGATTTGATTTTTAGAAGATATGATTTAAAGATTTAGATTGTTGGGTATAGTTTGCATAATGATTCATGACTTAAAAAGAAGAAGATATGGAAGCTTAGGTGTAAAAGATTTACATTAATTAGGATATCTATTATTGTGATTACACCTAAATAGGGATTTTTGGGATATATGGCATGCATTGAAATTAATGGTTATATTTGGTATAATTTATATGTGAATCTGCTGTAAAATGCTAGTTTAACAAAAAAAAAAAAAAAATTGGAACATATGTTATATGGCAAATTATGTCCATATTCTGCGCTTATGCAAACATGGGGTATATGTTGTGAATCATGACAATTATGTAGGCATATGAATTTAGGCCAATTTATGATTGGGCAAGGCATGTAAATAGAACCTTTAGAAATATTAAATTTGCTAAATCTGCTAATTTGCCAAGTTGCCTAAACTGCTAGTTTTGTTATTTTGCCTAGACTGCTAATTAGATTGAAATGCCTAATCTGTTAAATTTGTCGGTTGAAATGCCTAACCTGTTATATGCCAAAATCTGCTAAGTTGCTAAATCTGTTAAATCCGTTAAATCATATAAAATCTGTTATCTGCTATGTTGATATAATCATCCTGTTATTGATATAATCTGAATTGGCATATATATTGGGCGTGCGCATAAACGGTAAATTATTAATTAATTGGCCGCAAAGATAAACATGGCTAACTCGAGGTTAGAATGAGTTTGCGGCGTAAATCTGCCCGGAACCGCCCGGCACATCCAGTGGCCGCAAACAATAGGTTCTAATGTGAGAAGTTAGTCATAACATGCGTAAGACACGAGTTTAGGTCTGGCTTGTGGCAGAAGTCTGCCCGGAACCGCCCGGCATATCCAGCGGCCACAAGCTACCGACCTAATGTGAGAGGTCTGTGCATTAATAATTAATTAATGCAAATCTAAGATAAGAATGACGTCTAAAACGTATTGGGGAAAATAGGGTTAAACCAACTGGATTAATAGGTGTAGTAAACCCGTCCATGAATCTGTAGGCCCAGTACAAAGTTAGACAAATCTGAAAAATCTGTACATCTGATCTGTTAGTCTGAAAACTTGTTAACTTAATCTGTGAACTAGTAAATCTGAATTCTGTATGCCTAAAATTGTAAACAAGTTAATCTGAGATCTGTTAGTCCGGGGACACAAGGTTAGGAGGGGAATTACTTGTGTCATCTGTTGTTTGGGACCCATATTAGTCAGCAACCCTTTCTGGTATCAAAACTTTGACCCAACAGTAGGTAGGGTCCGGGCACGCTTACTGAACTAATTATAAGTGGTTCATTCTGATAATGGCGAGGGGTGTTGATGGTGCGTTCCAACCGGGTCATGTGCGTGCATGGATCCCGGTCTGCCTCTGAGGATGTAAGACGCCGTGACATCTGTAAATAGGTCTGTGCCAATTGGTTGTCACTTTAGGGAGTGATACACCCTACTGTGGGGCCGACACAGGATATTTATGTATTAGGGAGCCGATCGCTTGGGGTAGGGTTTTAGGGTACGCTTAGTTCTGTCTGGTTCTGTTGGTACCGTCTGTTTCTGTTGGGTGGTAACACCTGTCTGTTTCTGTGTGGTACCGTCTGTTCGGGTGGTAAAGGCCCATTACTAGTGTACACCTAATTATACATTCTGTTTCCGTAGAGATAAATCTGTTCCTGTTTCTGTCTGTTTCTGATCGGGTAGTAAAGGCCCATTATTAGCATTCTGTTTCTGTTAAAGTATTCTGTACCCGTTCCTGCTTCAATTTAGACATTAGGGAGACACCTAATTCTGCTATACTAGTATTAGTGCAGAGGAGTGTAAAACAATAGTTTATATCATTCTGTTTTTCTGTTGTATCTGCTACACCTGTTATAGTTATCTCACATCCAGTTTTATGTTCATATCATATTATTATTATCTGTTCATATGCTGAAAGTCACTGGACTTGCCAGACTTTTTGTCTGACCCTTGTTGTTTCGCCTCCTTTCTTCCGTTCCCCCCAGGTTATCCAAGGAGGGAAATACTTTAGCTTGTTCCGGATTTCTCTTTGCTTGAAGTGCTTAAAGTATGGCTTGGCTCGGTATAGCTTCCGTTCCATGGGGATTATGATTTTAAACTATGCATTTTAAAGGCTTTTGTACAAGACTGATATTTTGTACTTGAATTCTGAAATTGAAAGGATGTAACCATATTAATTTCTGTTTCCGCTGTAATAAAGTTAAAATTTTTCAAGTACTGTTTTATCTGTCTTGTAAGTTTCTGTTCTGTTTACTAAAATGCTCCACCAAAGTTTAGGCATTCCCTTTATGAGTGACCTTAACGGAGGTGGGGTGTTACACTTGGTATCAGAGCTGAAGGTTACCAGATTGGGTAAAGTTTTTGAAAACTGTTTTCAAAAAGGTTTTGGAAGGAAGTATGACGGTCAAGGAATACGTCAACCAGTTCAACCAACTAGCAAGATTCGGATTGGATTTGGTCAACACTCAGCATAAAAAGGCTCTCCGCTTTGTTAAAGGATTGAATGAGCCACTGCACAGCCTAGCCATGACCCATGTACCCATAGGAGCAACTTACGAGAAATTGGTGGATATGGCACTACTGCACGAGGAAGACAAGGGCCCGAAAGAGACAAAGAAGGAAGAACCATAGAATAAGAAAGCGGGGCCCAAAAAGGAAACACAAAAGAAGGATGAGAAGTATGAAGATAAGAAGGGGGAAAAGTGCTTTACTTGTGGGAGCTCAACTCATCTGAACAAGGATTGCAGAAAAAGGAAGGGCGCTTGCTTCAACTGTGGGGAGATGGGACACTTCACTAGGGACTGCCCGAAGAGACGAGGACAAGGAGGGCAGGCGGACACTCTTGAGGCTAGTGGCTAGGATAGAAATAGGAAAATTTCTATAGTAGGTTTAATTTCTTTATCTGATTGTGACTTTTTCTGATTTTGGTATTTTGCTTTTGTAATCGATACTCTACACTTTAATACTAGTATTATTTCTGAATTCCGCTATAGACTCAGACCCATAAGGGTTATGGATCATCTGTTTGAGACTGGGGTTTGAGGGATATCTGTGTTAGGCGTCAAGTATGGCGCATACATTCTGAGTTTTGGTGAGGGTATCAATTGGATGTTGGTTTCGGTCTTTGGGGCCGATACTTAGGACCCATGCCTAATGGGAACCAAATTTTCGTTCTATCTGTACTCGCTTCCATCATTCGACTGTATCCTATCGATTGAATCTTCGAACTTTAGGTAGAAACTAATGGGTGTAAACATGTGTTTGAGACATGTTATGTTTGATGGTTGCAAGTGGATGCAAATGGTTGCTAGTGGTTGCCCGTGGATGCATATACACACACTAGGCACTAGATCGGCTCGAAAACACTCTCATACTGCATATGGATGGGTGAGCATTTTTCAATTCTTGTGGATGCAAAATGGTTGATTCAGCACACGGATGTTGCATTTGAGTAAATGATTGTGCACTCATATAGAAATAATATATATCATCAGAATTCTATTGCATACATGTTGGACTCATGGCACTGACATAATTCGCATTAAGGAGGTCAACTGAATTAGTAGACCGCCTGATCTTTGCATTAGATAAGGAACATATACACACACTTTTTGCATATGTTCATACAACATTAGAAGATTTCTAAGGACAATGGATGCTTGTGGATGATGGTTGAGTAGATGGGTGATTGGATGGTAGGACACACTCTTCTTAACTTGAAGATTTCGGGGACGAAATCCTTTTAAGTGGGGGAGAATGTAACACCCCGTGTATTCTATAACTGTGGAATTAACAAATTAAAGTATAATTAATTTGAAATCAAAGAACTAAGGGAAACAGGATACGCCATTGCGTTCGTCTCGGAAAAATACACGAAATAGAGTCCGAGTTTTCGAAAAACGGAGTCCGTATGAAGAAGATATAGCCTCCGGAAGTTTCTGAATTAAGTTTAAAATTAAAAATCGGGCCCAATTGGCCAGGGCGGGAAAAGTCCCGCCTAAGACACCCAGGTCGACAGGGCTGTCGACCTGGTCTAGCCAGGTCGACAGGGCTGTCGACAGGGCTGTCGACAGGGATGTCGACCTGGTCCAGACCCAGGTCGAACCCTGTCCACCCTGGCTGGCCTAGTCTATGTTGGTCGATTTCCAGAGCATGCTTTGTCATTAGGGCTAGGTGGCAGGCTCTAATTGGTCTCTCTTTCGAATGAATGGCTACGATCAATCCAAGCAACATGGATGGTCCTAATCAGTTCATAAACTCTATAAAATGACCCTAGACTCTACCTAGGTTTCTTACACAATTCTCTAGCCTCCAATGCTCTCTTCTTCTAATAAAAAAATAAAAAATGGCGTCGCTGCTCTGCTAGAATTAAAACTAGAAGATAATCAACATCAGCCTAAGCAACTCAATTCAAACTAGAGATTAAAGTTTCTGCAAAGATTCTACAACAAGTTAAAGTCCTTTCTTTAATCCAATCAAGGCAAGTACAGTTATTCTCCGATATAAAAGTTAATTATAATTTTGATATGCATTTAAATCTGGGTTTGAGGTTGTATTCTTTTCTGTTAGATCTGTTTTCTGTGACTGTTCTATATTCCTTTCTTCTTTTCTGTTTCTATAGCCAGGCTACCACGAGCCTGTGCCTAATCTCATAAGAGATGAACGTATGAACGCAAATTTTGGGATGAATGATGCGAAATTTGACAAGACTAAATTGAATGTATGACTTTAGGTCTGAGGCATAAAATATATTGGACATATGCATAAATTTGACTATGAACATATAATTTATGCATGTTGTATGCATAGTTATGTTGTAATTTAGATCTGTAATTAATTAGAAAAAAATAAGCATATGTTATAAACTAGTTTTAGACCTATGCATATTCTGTGATAAAAGAAGAAGAGGAACCACTGTAAGATTACATATGATTTGAGACTTTGAACAAAATGCATATAAAAGTCAAGATTTGATTTTTAGAAGATATGATTTAAAGATTTAGATTGTTGGGTATAGTTTGCATAATGATTCATGACTTAAAAAGAAGAAGATATGGAAGCTTAGGTGTAAAAGATTTACATTAATTAGGATATCTATTATTGTGATTACACCTAAATATGGATTTTTGGGATATATGGCATGCATTGAAATTAATGGTTATATTTGGTATAATTTATATGTGAATCTGCTGTAAAATGCTAGTTTAACAAAAAAAAAAAAATTGGAACATATGCTATATGGCAAATTATGTCCATATTCTGCGCTTATGCAAACATGGAGTATATGTTGTGAATCATGACAATTATGTAGGCATATGAATTTAGGCCAATTTATGATTGGGCAAGGCATGTAAATAGAACCTTTAGAAATATTAAATTTGCTAAATCTGCTAATTTGCCAAGTTTCCTAAACTGCTAGTTTTGTTATATTGCCTAGACTGCTAATTAGATTGAAATGCCTAATCTGTTAAATTTGTCGGTTGAAATGCCTAACCTGTTATATGCCAAAATCTGCTAAGTTGCTAAATCTGTTAAATACGTTAAATCATATAAAATCTGTTATCTGCTATGTTGATATAATCATCCTGTTATTGATATAATCTGAATTGGCATATATATTGGGCGTGCGCATAAACGGTAAATTATTAATTAATTGGCCGCAAAGATAAACATGGCTAACTCGAGGTTAGAATGAGTTTGCAGCGTAAATCTGCCCGGAACTGCCCGGCACATCCAGTGGCCGCAAACAATAGGTTCTAATGTGAGAAGTTAGTCATAACATGCGTAAGACACGAGGTTAGGTCTGGCTTGTGGCAGAAGTCTGCCCGGAACCGCCTGGCATATCCAGTGGCCACAAGCTACCGACCTAATGTGAGAGGTCTGTGAATTAATAATTAATTAATGCAAATCTAAGATAAGAATGACGTCTAAAATGTATTGGGGAAAATAGGGTTAAACCAACTGGATTAATAGGTGTAGTAAACCCGTCCATGAATCTGTAGGCCCAGTACAAAGTTAGACAAATCTGAAAAATCTGTACATCTGATCTGTTAGTCTGAAAACTTGTTAACTTAATCTGTGAACTAGTAAATCTGAATTCTGTATGCCTAAAATTGTAAACAAGTTAATCTGAGATCTGTTAGTCTGGCGACACAAGGTTAGGAGGGGAATTACTTGTGTCATCTGTTGTTTGGGACCCATATTAGTCAGTAACCCTTTTTGGTATCAAAACTTTGACCCAACAGTAGGTAGGGTCCGGGCACGCTTACTGAACTAATTATAAGTGGTTCATTCTGATAATGGCGAGGGGTGTTGATGGTGCGTTCCAACCGGGTCATGTGCGTGCATGGATCCCGGTCTGCCTCTGAGGATGTAAGACGCCGTGACATCTGTAAATAGGTCTGTGCCAATTGGTTGTCACTTTAGGGAGTGATACACCCTACTGTGGGGCCGACACAGGATATTTATGTATTAGGGAGCCGATCGCTTGGGGTAGGGTTTTAGGGTACGCTTAGTTCTGTCTGGTTCTGTTGGTACCGTCTGTTTCTGTTGGGTGGTAACACCTGTCTGTTTCTGTGTGGTACCGTCTGTTCGGGTGGTAAAGGCCCATTACTAGTGTACACCTAATTCTACATTCTGTTTCCGTAGAGATAAATCTGTTCCTGCTTCTGTCTGTTTCTGATCGGGTAGTAAAGGCCCATTATTAGCATTCTGTTTCTGTTAAAGTATTCTGTACCCGTTCCTGCTTCAATTTAGACATTAGGGAGACACCTAATTCTGCTATACTAGTATTAGTGCAGAGGAGTGTAAAACAATAGTTTATATCATTCTGTTTTTCTGTTGTATCTGCTACACCTGTTATAGTTATCTCACATCCAGTTTTGTGTTCATATCATATTATTATTATCTGTTCATATGCTGAAAGTCACTGGACTTGCCAGACTTTTTGTCTGACCCTTGTTGTTTCGCCTCCTTTCTTCCGTTTCCCCCCCAGGTTATCCAAGGAGGGAAATACTTTAGCTTGATCCGGATTTCTCTTTGCTTGAAGTGCTTAAAGTATGGCTTGGCTCGGTATAGCTTCCGTTCCATGGGGATTATGATTTTAAACTATGCATTTTGAAGGCTTTTGTACAAGACTGATATTTTGTACTTGAATTCTGAAATTGAAAGGATGTAACCATATTAATTTCTGTTTCCGCTGTAATAAAGTTAAAATTTTTCAAGTACTGTTTTATCTGTCTTGTAAGTTTCTGTTCTGTTTACTAAAATGCTCCACCAAAGTTAAGGCATTCCCTTTGTGAGTGACCTTAACGGAGGTGGGGTGTTACACGCTTGGCTTTTACTTTTACTTTTTGAGATGAGACGCCCATGCGGCTATTTGGGAATTTTCCCAGCCCCTCCCGTACAAAGGAGGTTATGGAGAAATTTCTGAGGACCCGTAACTTCCCCATCTCCGAAGAGAAGAGAAAGAATGTATTACCATGAGAACACGACAAAATAGAACGCAGACGGAAGAACATTTCATTGCTATTACAACAATTCCATCAGATACAAGAATATACAGAGTATAAATGAATAAATTACATTCAACAAAAATCAGAGATTTAAACTACATTTAAATACATCGCAGCGGAAACTAATACAAAAGCACAACTAGAAATATTGCACGGATACAGAGCTTTCTGAGCATCGTTCCAGCTGTAAATCAGGATCCTGTGAATATAAATCTGCAAAACCAAAACTACTAGCTGCCCGTGCGGAAAATAGGGGCACCCAGAGTTTAGGTTAAAACAATAAACTCCAGGTCAGACATGTGACTGGTGTGAGAACTAAAACAGTTATTTAAAGACTTTACTTTAAAAGAGAGTAATTCAAGGGACCACGCCGTATAACACGGAACGGGTTTCCTCCCAAGAACACCAGTGCAAAGAATAAACAACGCAATGCTTTTTCGAAAAATGAAGCTATTATAAGACCCAGGTCCCATCACACAATGCAACGCAAGCCGGAGGATAGGGTTTTCCCTTATAATAGCCAAACATGCTTGGTACGTTAAAAACAAATCATTTGATACTATAATAAGTGTATAGTGTCAAAACAATTTCAATCATAAATATAAATCATAGACGGCATGGGTACCATATATCATGTCGCCATACTAGTTCAACAATTAAAACCGCAATATCACGTATTGGAAATTGGATTTCCGTCATGAGTCGAGGCAAGGGGCAAGCTCCTCTCCGCTTCGAGACACTCTAGCAAATGCCTCAGGACTACACACTCTGGGCAACCCCGGATTCGGCTGGGCCCGTTCTCACTTACGTTAGAGGATTAATTATGCCTGAACACACGTTTCCCGGTCCTTACAGACCTATAATCGAGGCGCCTCGCATCCAACAACCACATAGGTGAAAATTATATAAATGTCAGGGCTGGTAAGTCACTGACACCACCAAAGCTAGAAAGAAACGTCGTGCTCTCCCAGCGGTCCGTATCCTGTTTTTAACTCATACCGAGATGTGAGGCTCGCGAATTCACGCTATACACAAAGCTGCCACGTAGGTTGTGCTTTGATCATCAACCACAAGACATTGCTTTTCAACAGAAGCCTTGATCCATGCAACTCAGCATGCCACATAGGCAATTCATGCCATGTGATTGATATCTATCGATATATAACCTCTAAGCTCGTACGTCTCAGAGAAGGGCGTTAAGCATGAGAATAAATTCTCCGTCGCCAAACAGATATATATTTAATAGAAATCAATCAACACAGAATAAAATCCAATGTCAGACACACAATCCATTTACAAGTTTGCTATGGGTCTGAATGAAACCGGAGGCACTTTCCTCGCATATCCATCGATCTCCAGGTACGTCTGGACGACCACCAACTGTTTCCATCCTCTTATGTGTACATCCCAATCAAGATCGTCAGTAATTATCCAAACGATGTGAAGACTTCCGGTCTTCGACCACCGTCTTCATCTTCGACTTATCGTCGAATCGGTTATTCAGAATTGGTATAAACCCGGCCTTCCCGAACAACCCGCGTATATTAAAAACAAATTTTACACAAACACGACATACGCCTCATTCCAATTTATATTCTCAGGGAAAGGTTCCCATTAATTTTATCCAAGATAAATTCTTTAAATTTATTCTTTGATCTTCCTTTGGATGTCATTTCAAACCAAATTATGGTTTTCCCAAACTAGTCGAGATTAGCGAACCACATCGAAGTAATTATTTATTTTATTTCCCAATCCCAACCTACTCATCCCATGAAGCAAAACTGGTAATACTCCATATCTAATACCACGGTGTTATTGGTAAAATTAATTACCATTTCACGTTCAAATCTAATTAAAGATTTAACTATCGCCTGGAGCAAAACTGGTGATACTCCATTCTCGCTCATTTTCCAAATTTGATAATTTAAATTATCAATTCACATTTCAATCTAATTGCAGATTCATTAAAACTCCTTTTACTGGGTTAAAGAACTAGTGTCATTTAAAACACAGTTCACGATAAACCCAAATCATATCCTATTTATTATCAGGTTAAAGAACTAGTGTTATTTAAAACACTGTTCACGATAAACCCACAAATCAATTCTAATTCAGTTCCATTTTATTTATTTAAAAATAAATAGGTTTTAATTTTAGTTCAAAACTAGTTCATTTCGATAAAGATTTATTTTTATCTTTTCAAATATGGAGTTTTTCATCCCAATTTTTCCCAAATCATTTCTTATGATTTTACACAAATTATTACTATTTTTAATAATTTTATCAAGGCCCGTACAGTCGATTTCCAACAACGGCCATCGAACTGCACTTACACCGACCTTTTTCAAACTTGATTTGGACGCATCTCCAAATCCAACCGTTAGATTTCAAATTTCAAATATTCGTTAGAAAGCTCTTTTGGATACGAACCCAACGGTTCCGGTTTTAGGAGAATCCGACGGTCGGGTCTCCCGTAATGTTCGTTTGAAATAAATGGTCGAAATTCACGAACTGCCGCGGCGCGGCGCGTTCTATCCAGGCCATTATATTATATATATAATATATATAATATATATTTCGTCGATTCCTATTTAAAACAAATATTATAAATAGTTTTAAATTCGTTTCAAAAACATTTCAACTTCCATTTCAAATTCAAATCAAAATTGAATTTCCTATTATAAATCTTTTTTACTTTCATTTCTATTTGATTTCAATTCAAATCGATTTTTAATTCGATTCGAATTCATTTCGTTTTCTATTTAATTCAATTCGAAATCGTTTTATATTCAATTCATTTCGAAATCGTTTTATATTCAATTCATTTCGAAATCACTTTTCAATATTCATTTTAAAATGAATAAAATCGATATAAATATCGTTCACGTCAAAATGGCGTCGATCTAATCAACACGGCTTCAAATATTTCTATTTTCAAATATTCTATTTCAAATATTTCTTTTTCAAATATTTCCATTTCAAATATTTCTATTTCAAAATATTTCTATTTCAAATATTTCTATTATCAAAATGTTTCGTTCAACACATGACTAATCTCAACGGATGAGTACGGTCAACACATGAACCTTTATTTTATATTGATAAAGATGTAAATTTTATTATTAAAATATTTCGTTCAACACATGACTAATCTCAACGGATGAGTACGGTCAACACATGAACCTTTATTTTATATTGATAAAGAAGTAAATTTTATTATTAAAATATTTCGTTCAACACATGACTAATCTCAACGGATGAGTACAGTCAACACATGAACCTTTATTTTATATTGATAAAGATGTAAATTTTATTATTAAAATATTTCGTTCAACACATGACTAATCTCAGCGGATGAGTACGGTCAACACATGAACCTTTATTTTATATTATTCTTTATTTTCTAAATTGGAATGAGGCCTAATCAATTACCATATAGCGTTAACTATATGGATTCCACACCACACATACATATAATAACAACGATATATAATCAACCATCATCCAAAGTGCACTACACTGTATAAGCATCAAATATAGATATCTAACGCTTATAACATCCTGTCAATCAATCGATCGACATAATTAATCAATCAGGATGAGTGAACTTCAAATTTCATCCCAACACCCGTCTGGGGTTTCAAACAATCAAACACAGATTTTATTTGTGCAGTTGGGCGATGTGTAAAATTTATCGTCCCAATCAATGTCCTTCAATTAGGTGTACATAAACAAACCGTCCAGTTTGTAAATGAACATTTTATTTTATTCACTTTCACTATATTCATATTCACGTTAAAAATTATATTTTTAACGATAAAACATTTTATTTTAACATATGAATTTCTATTCAGTTCATTCCTTAAATAAAATGATATTTTTAATTTTCTAACTTATTTTAGAAAATTTCGGCGGCATAAAGGCACGATACTAGAAACGGGACAAGGCCTAGCCTTATCCCCGGTCTAGTGAAGGCCCACGCCATTCACACATCAATCAATTCAATTTCATTTCACCAAACAATTCAATTCAAACCAAATAAACTAACCAACTACACATCCAAACAATTTAACAAACAAGTCATCCATGGTCTGTGGATGACGGGTGTCGGGTGCTACTAAACACCGTCTACATCCTAGTATGTATATATAACTAGAAAAAGAAATTTTGAGTGAGGAGTTCTCACCGATAGCTATCCAACTTCACAACACTTCATTTAGAGAAATCTTCGTCGTTCTCGCCTTTCGTCACTTTCGTTGCCCGTATTCACTACACATATAAAAATCACATTTTTATATTGCTATTCAATATATAAAAATCGAATTTTTACTTTGCTATTCAATATATAAAAATCAAATTTTTACTTTGCTATTCAATATATAAAAATTGAATTTTTACTTTGCTATTCAATATATAAAAATCGAATTTTAGTTTGCTATTCAATATATAAAAATCGAGTTTTTACTTTGCTATTCAATATATAAAAATCGAATTTTTACTTTGCTATTCAATATATAAAAGTTGAATTTTTTACTTTGCTATTCAATATATAAAAATCGAATTTTTACTTTGCTATTTAATATATAAAAATCGAATTTTTACTTTGCTATTCAATATATAAAAATCGAATTTTTACTACGCTATTCAATATATAAAAATCGAATTTTTACTTTGCTATTCAATATATAAAAATCGAATTTTTACTTTGCTATTCAATATATAAAAATCGAAATTTTACTTTGCTATTCAATATATAAAAATCGAAATTTTACTTTGCTATTCAATATATAAAAATCGAATTTTTACTTTGCTATTCAATATATAAAAATCGAATTTTTACTTTGCTATTCAATATATAAAAATCGAGTTTTTACAATCACTCCATATGGATAAAAATTCTATTTTTACAACGATGTTTTATAGATAAAAATTCTATTTTTATATCGTTATTCTTCAAATAAAGATTTCGCCCTTTCAAATGCAAAGATTTCGCCTTTTCTAATGTAAAGATTTCGCCTTTTCTAATGTAAAGATTTCGCCTTTTCAAATGCAAAGATTTCGCCTTTTCTAATGTAAAGATTTCGCCTTTTCAAATATATCATTATAAAAATCACATTTTTATTTTTCTACACATATAAAGATGATATTTCTAATATTCCTATCATGTAAAAATTATATTTTTAATTCTCTACAAAAACAAAAATCATATTTTTACATCTCCTATATAGTAAAGATTATATTTTTAATACTTTAAAATTATAAAAATCATATTTTTAATTCTGACAGCGCTATATAGAATTAGAAATCACATGTCTATACAATGTTATTTTTTCATGCTATATATATTTTATAAAAATAATTTCATATACAAACTGATTTTATATTTTAACAATAAAGTACATCTTTCAATTCAAATCATATGTACATTTTTCTATTCAAACCACATGTGCATTATTCTATTCAAATTCATATGTACATTCTTCTATTCAAACCATTTCTTCTTATTTCTAAAAACCTTTTATTTTTATTTATTTTTAAGTTATATAAAAATCCTATTTTTATTTTTAGAGCAATTCCATATTTATTTTAAAACAATGCTAATTATATATATATATATATATATTTTAAAACATTCAATGATATTTACATAGGAAATCAAAAAAAAAAGGAAATAAAAGAAATAAATGAAAACAAGAATAATGCTCACTGTTAAAGCCGTCGACTTCGCTGAACCCAACACCTCAGAAAGAAAATCCGTCGCCGCCGCTTCCTCCGGGCGTCGTACCCCAAACGCTGGCCACTACGTCGAAGCTGTTGACGTCTCCTTCCTCCTCCTTCAGATCCGGCGAACTCGTAGGCCAAATCTGGCTTGAAATCGTGACCGACGGCGGTGGTGCGGCACAGGTTGGTGGCGGTTTGGGGTTACACGGGGTAGGGCTTCAACGAGGAGACAGAAGGGAAGCAGGGGGGATCGGGACTGGGCGGCGGCGATCAATCGGAGGGGGGCTGCGGCGGGTTCCCCCCCCCCCCCCCCCCCGTCTTTCTTTTTCTTTCTTTTTTTTGATTTTGTTTTTCTGATTTGTTTTTGAAAGAAAAGGGGGGCCAGAACGAATAAAGGTGGAGAAGAGGGTTAATTTTATTTTTTTATTATTCAATTATATTATTTTTCACTAAAAAAGCAACTTTTATTTTCGACCTCAAAACGAGGCCCACCGTCTGTCGTCCATAGCTAATTACCCCCATTTCAAACACAATGGGATATGTATCGTAGGCAGATTCGATCGTTTCGATCAGTTTCCATCAAAATCTACATATAACTCTATATATTGAATTTGAACGCGCATTTCGATTTACTGGGGTCACATACTAACTCGAAAAATTACAGAAAAATATTTTCTAGCTTCGTATTGACGATACAGTCCTAACAAAACTAGTTTTGTTGAATTCCGAGACCGTTGGAAAAATGGCCATTTTCCAGTCGATTAAAATCAACTAAAACTGGTCAAACGCGTTTTCCTTTGCCACGCTCACATATTGAATCGAAAAATTATGAAATTTAGAATCTAGCAATAGTTTGATATCACGGATCCAACAAAAGTGGTTTCGTTGGAATCCGAGGTCGTTTGCAAAAGCCTATTTTTAAGGGCCTAATTCCATAGCGACTATTCAGAATTTTCAACTGGACATATCTTTTGATTCCCGCTATGAAATTTCGATTTTTCTGATTCGTTGGAAAGATATTATCAATCAGGTCCTAATGTTTTTGGTTTCGCTAAAATCCGGTTTGTTTTGCACCCTGTATGTTCAATTGAAGTTTAAAATCGAATTATCGAACTACCGCGCCATTTTCTATTCTATTTATAATTATATATATAATTATTTATATTCTAACGACGACGTATATAATATATACGTTCGATTTCTATTCAAAATAAATTTCTCGTCGATATTATTTAAAATAATCTATTTTAAATAATCAAAATTCGCTAAAATTGGCAAAACACAAATTTTAAACTGGCTCAGAATTTCCGGGTTGTTGCAATCACCCCCACTTAAAACTTTTCGTCCCCAAAAAGGAACAAAGTCGAAAGTGGTTTGATTAATCAACTCTACGTTCGATCTGGCTTTCATTCTCCAACTTTTCAGTTTTTGAGAATTTTCAAATTTTCAAAAATTTGGCTAACACCCTAAATTTTCGAAAAATTTCGCCATAACCTCCCCTGCACCGGGAGCCACGGAAAAATCCCTAAATTGCCATATAGGCCTTCTGATCTCAAAAAGAAAAAGAAAAAGCCAAGCGGCTAGCCAATAGGTTCATAAAATCATCATCACCCAAACAAAACAGTAAATTATGATAAACATGTACCTATTTGTCGGGCAAACAAATTTTATTCTCTGGTCTAGCCTTCTTGCTATGACCTGTTCAATGTAAGCACATGTATATGCAAGCAAATGCTACCAATTTTCAATACAATTCAATATTTGGTTCAATTAGGCTAAATGGTTCAAAATTATCAAACAAATAAACAAACAACAAAAACATCAACCAATTAGTGAACTAGAGTTTCAAATTCATAATTTTGATACATATACAAAAAATCATGTTTTTGATGCCAAATCACAACAATGTATTCTAGCTATATTGGTTTTGGTTCTCACACCAGTCTAATGGAAATATATAGATATCACACCTTCGTCACTCGAATATAAATACTGATGATGATGCACCATCATTAGAATCATTCCCGGATGTCTAGAATGTGATTCAATATCTATCCAGTATATTAAAACTTCGAATATACGTTCATGACGCGTATACACGAAATCTTTATATACTCGATTGTCCAAATTCAAAATAAATAAATAATCAAATACGTATAAAACGATTTAAATTTTCAAAACAAAATTGTTTTCATTTGAAAAATATACTCTTCACACTCGTTCTAGGATACTACTGATCCTATTTCTAACGAGTCATTCTAATTGGATATTACTAATCCAATATCTGGTGAATTCTTTCGTATGGTTCTAATGTGTCTTGTTCTCGAGCTCTGTAAACCAAAGCTCTGATACCAAATGAAGCGACCCGAACTTCCCCGGTCTCCGAAGAGATGAGAAAGAATGAATTACCGTGAGGACAAGACAAAATAGAACGCAGACGGAAGAACATTTCATTGCTATTACAACAATTCCATCAGATACAAGAATATACAGAGTATAAATGAATAAATTACATTCAACAAAAATCAGAGATTTAAATTACATTTAAATACATCGCAGCGGAAAATAATACAAAAGCACAACTAGAAATAATGCACGGATACAGAGCTTTCCGAGCATCGTTCCAGCTGTAAATCAGGATCCTGTGAATATAAATCTGCAAAACCAAAACTACTAGCTGCCCGTGCGGAAAATAGGGGCACCCAGAGTTTAGGTTAAAACAATAAACTCCAGGTCAGTCATGTGACTGGTGTGAGAACTAAAACAGTTATTTAAAGACTTTACTTTAAAAGAGAGTAATTCAAGGGACCACGCCGTATAACACGGAATGGGTTTCCCCCCAAAAACACCAGTGCATAGAATAAACAACGCAATGCTTTTTCGAAAAATGAAGCTATTATAAGACCCAGGTCCCATCACACAATGCAACGCTAGCCGGAGGATAGGGTTTTCCCTTATAATAGCCAAACATGCTTGGTACGTTTAAAACAAATCATTTGATACTATAATAAGTGTATAGTGTCAAAACAATTTCAATCATAAATATAAATCATAGACGGCATGGATACCATATATCATGTTGCCATACTTGTTCTACAATTAAAACCGCAATATCACGTATTGGAAATTGGATTTCCGTCATGAGTCGAGGCAAGGGGCAAGCTCCTCTCCGCTTCGAGACACTCTAGCAAATGCCTCGGGACTACACACTCCGGGCAACCCCGGATTCGGCTGGGCCGGTCCTCACTTACGTTAGAGGATTAATTATGCTTGAACACACGTTTCCCGGTCCTTACAGACCTATAATCGAGGCGCCTCGCATCCAACAACCACATAGGTGAAAAGTATATAAATGTCAGGGCTGGTAAGTCACTGACACCACCAAAGCTAGAAAGAAACGTCGTGCTCTCCCAGTGGTCCGTATCCCGTTTTTAACACATACCGAGATGTGAGGCTCGCGAATTCACGCTATACACAAAGCTGCCACGTAGGCTGTGCTTTGATCATCAACCACAAGACTTTGCTTTTTAACAGAAGCCTTGATCCATGCAACTCGGCATGCCACAAAGGCAATTCATGCCATGCGATTGATATCTATCGATATATAACCGCTAAGCTCGTACGTCTCTGAGAAGGGCGTTAAGCAAGAGAATAAATTCTCCACCGCCAAACAGATATATATTTAACAGAAATCAATCAACACAGAATAAAATCCAATGTCAGACACACAATCCATTTACAAGTTTGCTCTGGGTCTGAACGAAACCGGAGGCACTTTCCTTGCATATCCATCGATCTCCAGGTACGTCTGGACGACCACCAACTGTTTCCATCCTCTTAGGTGTACAGCCCAATCAGGATAGTCAGTAATTATCCAAACGATGTGAAGGCTTCCGGTCTTCGACCACCGTCTTCATCTTCGACTTATCGTCGAATCGGTTATTCAGAATGGGTATAAACCCGGCCTTCCCGAACAACCCGCGTATATTAAAAACAAATGTTACACAAACACAACATACGCCTCATTCCAATTTATTTTCTCAGGGAAAGGTTCCCATTAATTTTATCCAAGATAAATTCATTAAATTTATTCTTTGATCTTCCTTTGGATGTCATTTCAAACCAAATTATGGTTTTCCCAAACTAGTCGAGATTAGCGAACCACATCGAAGTAATTATTTATTTTATTTCCCAATCTCAACCTATTCATCCCATGAAGCAAAACTGGTAATACTCCATATCTAATACCACGGTGTTATTGGTAAAATTAATTACCATTTCACGTTCAAATCTAATTAAAGATTTAACTATCGTCTGGAGCAAAACTGGTGATACTCCATTCTCGCTCATTTTCTAAATTTGATAATTTAAATTATCAATTCACATTTCAATCTAATTGCAGATTCATTAAAACTCCTTTTACTGGGTTAAAGAACTAGTGTCATTTAAAACACAGTTCACGATAAACCCAAATCATATCCTATTTATTATCGGGTTAAAGAACTAGTGTTATTTAAAACACTTTTCACGATAAACCCACAAATCAAT
The DNA here is from genome assembly GCA_030737875.1 of Allium sativum. Lineage (NCBI taxonomy): Eukaryota > Viridiplantae > Streptophyta > Magnoliopsida > Asparagales > Amaryllidaceae > Allium > Allium sativum. The sequence goes on from CM060920.1 coordinate 255,076,224, forward strand.
TCTAATTCAGTTCCATTTTAATTATTTAAAAATAAATAGGTTTTAATTTTAGTTCAAAACTAGTTCATTTCGATAAAAATCTATTTTTATCTTTTCAAATATGGAGTTTTTCGTCCTAATTTTTCCCAAATCATTTCTTATGATTTTACACAAATTATTACTATTTCTAATAATTTTATCAAGGCCCGTACAGTCGATTTCCAACAACGGCCATCGAACTGCACTTACACCGACCTTTTTCAAACTTGATTTGGATGTATCTCCAAATCCAACCGTTCGATTTCAAATTTCAAATATTCGTTTGAAAGCTCTTTTCGATACGAACCCGACGGTTCTGGTTTTAGGAGAATCTGATGGTCGGATCTCCCGTAATGTCCGTTTGAAATAAATGGTCGAAATTCACGAACTGCCGCGGCGCGGCGCATTCTATTCAGGCCATTATATTATATATATAATATATATAATATATATTTCGTCGATTCCTATTTAAAACGAATTTTATAAATAGTTTTAAGTTCGTTTCAAAAACATTTCGACTTCCATTTCAAATTCAAATCAAAATTGAATTTCCTATTATAAATCCTTTTTACTTTCATTTCTATTTGATTTCAATTCAAATCGATTTTTAATTCGATTCGAATTCATTTCATTTTCTATTTAATTCAATTCGAAATCGTTTTATATTCAATTCATTTCGAAATCACTTTTCAATATTCATTTTAAAATGAATAAAATCAATATAAATATCGTTCACGTCAAAATGGCGTCGATCTAATCAACACAGCTTCATATATTTCTATTTTCAAATATTCTATTTCAAATATTTCTTTTTCAAATATTTCCATTTCAAATATTTCTATTTCAAAATATTTCTATTTCAAATATTTCTATTATCAAAATGTTTCGTTCAACACATGACTTATCTCAACGATGAGTACGGTCAACACATGAACCTTTATTTTATATTGATAAAGATGTAAATTTTATTATTAAATTATTTCGTTCAACACATGACTAATCTCAACGGATGAGTACGGTCAACACATGAACCTTTATTTTATATTGATAAAGATGTAAATTTTATTATTAAAATATTTCGTTCAATACATGACTAATCTCAACGGATGAGTACGGTCAACACATGAACCTTTATTTTATATTGATAAAGATGTAAATTTTATTATTAAAATATTTCGTTCAACACATGACTAATCTCAACGGATGAGTACGGTCAACACATGAACCTTTATTTTATATTATTCTTTATTTTCTAAATTGGAATGAGGCCCAATCAATTACCATATAGCGTTAACTATATGGATTCCATACCTCACATGCATAAGATAGCAACGATATATAATCAACCATCATCCAAAGTGCACTACACTGTATAAGCATCAAATATAGATATCTAACGCTTATAACAGCCTGTCAATCAATCGATCGACATAATTATTCAATCAGGATGAGTGAACTTCAAATTTCATCCCAACACCCGTGTGGGGTTTCAAACAATCAAACACAGATTTTATTTGTGCAGTTGGGCGATGTGTAAAATTTATCGTCCCAATCAATGTCCTTCAATTAGGTGTACATAAACAAACCGTCCGGTTTGTAAATGAACATTTTATTTTATTCACTTTCACTATATTCATATTCACGTTAAAAATTATACTTTTAACGATAAAACATTTTATTTTAACATATGAATTTCTATTCAGTTCATTCCTTAAATAAAATGATATTTTTATTTTTCTATCTTATTTTAGAAAATTTCGGCGGCATAACGGCACGATACTAGAAACGGGACAAGGCCTAGCCTTATCCCCAGTCTAGTGAAGGCCCACGCCATTCACACATCAATCAATTCAATTTCATTTCACCAAACAATTCAAACCAAATAAACTAACCAACTACACATCCAAACAATTTAACAAACAATCCATCCATGGTCTGTGGATGCAGGGTGTCGGGTGCAACTAAACACCGTCTACATCCTAGTATGTATATATAACTAGAAAAAGAAATTTTGAGTGAGGAGTTCTCACCGATAGCTATCCAACTTCACGACACTTCATTTAGGGAAATCTTCGTCGTTCTCGCCTTTCGTCACTTTCGTTGCCCGTATTCACTACACATATAAAAATCACATTTTTATATTGCTATTAAATATATAAAAATCGAATTTTTACTTTGCTATTCAATATATAAAAATCGAATTTTTACTTTGCTATTCAATATAAAAAAATTGACTTTTTACTTTGCTATTCAATATATAAAAATCGAGTTTTTACTTTGCTACTCAATATATAAAAATCGAATTTTTACTTTGCTATTCAATATATAAAAATCGAATTTTTACTTTGCTATTCAATATATAAAAATCGAATTTTTACTTTGCTATTCAATATATAAAAATCGAATTTTTACTTTGCTATTCAATATATAAAAATCGAATTTTTTACTTTGCTATTCAATATATAAAAATCGAATTTTTACTTTGCTATTCAATATATAAAAATCGAATTTTTACTTTGCTATTCAATATATAAAAATCAAATTTTTACTTTGCTATTCAATATATAAAAATCGAATTTTTACTTTGCTATTCAATATATAAAAATCGAGTTTTTACAATCACTCCATATGGATAAAAATTCTATTTTTACAACGATGTTTTATAGATAAAAATTCTATTTTTATATCGTTATTCTTCATATAAAGATTTCGCCCTTTCAAATGCAAAGATTTCGCCTTTTCTAATGTAAAGATTTCGCCTTTTCTAATGTAAAGATTTTGCCTTTTCAAATGCAAAGATTTCGCCTTTTCTAATGTAAAGATTTCGCCTTTTCAAATATATCATTATAAAAATCACATTTTTATTTTTGTACACATATAAAGATGATAATTCTAATATTCCTATCATGTAAAAATTATATTTTTAGTTCTCTATGCAACAACCCGTATTTTTGAATAACATGTTGTAATGTAAATCAAGGAAGAATTAAATTGTAAAATCTGAATCAAGGGAAACGGGCTGTGCCATTGCGTTCATCTCGGAAAAATACGTGAAATAGAGTCCGAGTTTTCGAAAAACGGAGTCCGTATGACCAAGTTATGGCCCAATGAAGTTTTCAGAAAATTCCAAGCCCGAAAACAGTTCAAATTCGAATTCAGATTTAAATTACAACCAAGGCAGAATGGGCGGGAATTCTCCTGCCCCAGGTAGGGTCGACACAGGGGTCGACACCAGTGTCGACCCACCCAATGGGTCGACACCCATGTCGACCCAGGGGTCGACCCCCCCGGTCGAACCAATTTTCCTGGTGCACCATTTTGACTGGTTGGGTCTTGTTCTGGAAGTTTCTGACGGGAGTTGATGGCTCAGATTCGACTTAGGGTTAATCCTATGGTCTAAACTACCCCTAATCTCTATAAAAGGACCCCTAGACCAAGCCTAAACCCTCATTAATCATTCCTACAACTAAATGTTGTCCAAATGTTCACCGATCATGGACTCCATCTTCTTCATGAAAGCATGAGTGTCTCAAATAAATCTATGTCATAAAAGAGCCATCTTTCTTAAGTAAAAGAGCCTCCTTTCTTTGTCTTTGGGGTTATTCCTTCTTGTTCTCAAAGCTTGAAGTGGAGTTTATCGTCTTTGGTTGCGGATTTGCTAGTGTGGCTTCGTCTCAATCTTATTTTATATTAATTCTAGTCTTCATAGCATTGTAAGCCCTATACTACTCTTAGATTCTAACTATGAAGTTAAATGTGACATGTTGCAAGTTGAGTTTGGGCTTAAGTATGATATATGCTTTGCTCATATCATGTTATGCATAAATATATTCTATGCATGTTTGTAAACCTATCACCTTGACCTTGTGGGCTAAAAGCTATAAGCTTTATGTTGAAATGTTGCATTATACAACATGAGAACTCTCATAACCTGTATGATAACTTGCATATAATGTTATATGCGAACTTCTAGTCATCATCCTATGTCATTCATGATCATGCTTCACCTATTTGCTTAAGTTGATATTATGCATGTTTTGAGGCCTATGATGTAATATGCAAGCTTATGAACATATTTATGCCTCATATGCCACCATGTTTAACTTGTGGCCAACCTTATTACCTTATTCCCTTTTTGTCATGTTTGCCAAGTTCCCTCTTTTGATCTATGTTATGTTATGCGAAGCGTACATACGAGGGGAATGCGTTGGGTTTGGGTAATATTAATGACATGAAACATGGTTTTAAAATATGACATGAACATTGACTTGTGATTATGTTTGTAAACATAATGATGGCCATGACACTTAGAAAATATGAGTGTGGCCAACTCGAGGTTGGGTTGAGTTTGTAGCATAAATCTACCCGGAACCGACCGGCTTAACTAGTGGCTACAAACAATAGGACCCAATTTGAGTAGTTGGTCATGTCGCACTTGAAACCCGAGGTTAGACTAAGTTGTGGTGTAAAGCTACCCGGACCCGCCCGACTTAACTAGTAACCACAACAAGGTCTAATGTGAGAGGTTGGGTGCATTAAAATAATTAATGCCACATGATAGGGTTAAGTCATGGACCACTTGAATACTTAACCAATTAAGCATGATGGGTTGACGCGGTTAAGTCATGAACCTTGGGTACACTTAACCAACTTGATACTTGATTGGGTAGGGTTAACCACATTTAACCCGCTAGAAACCCTAGTTACGTGGTCCTTTTCACCAGTAACCCTCTTGATTGTATCATGATACCCTAGGGACTAGGCTAGGGTGGGGCACGATTACTGGGCTGACATGTAAGCGACCAAAACGACGGCTGAGTAGGTGCGCCGGTGTAGGTTCAGGCGGACTATGGTCGTGCACATGGTCCGGAGTTGAAAAAGCAGACACGGGCACCCGTAGGTTTAGACTGTGCGTGCTTGATCTGTGTCCGTGGTTGGCACCCTAGGGCTTGATACACCCTAGGGTGGACCTAGCACAGTTTGACTACACTTCGTGATTGGGTCGTATGACACCGACACTTGACGAGTTAGGCTTTTAGAGAGCCGATCGACTAGACCGCATAGTTGGGCCTTGATTTAGGTCACCTCATGATGTGGGCCACCTTTGGGCCAGGGGATCATCGCTTGATTATACTTGACATGGATTGGAATACTAGTACACACCTGGTGCAACTTAACCTTGTATATGCGATGCCACACCTGACCTATCTTGTTAACTTTTCACCATGCCAGTTATCGCCCTACATCTCATCTCTGTTTTACATGTTCAGTTAACTTTATTAGTTTTTATACTAATAGTAGATAGGACTTACCAGTCTTTTTGACTGACCCGTTTTCTTTCGCCTCTTTTCTTCCGTTCCCCCCCCCCCCCAGGTTTGCAGGGTGGGAACACTGTTACCTAGCTGGATCTTTAGCTACTTTTCTGGATAGCTCACATATGGTTTGAGCATGCTATGGCCTTATGCTACTTTGGGGATAGTTACTTTATGTTTCTTTTTTAGTTTTCAGTTTATGTTCTAGACTTTGTTTTATGGGCAAATAATGCCCAAGTACTTTGATGTAACTTGACAATGGTTTTAAAATTCTAGTTTTATTCGTTGCTTTATTTACTCTGTTTTTACTTATACGTTCTGTCTTGTGACATCTGCATGCATGTTACCTCGTTTAACGCCCCTCTAAAGCTAGTGTGCTTGTAAGAGTGGCATTGGCGGAGGTGGGGTGTTACATTTGGCATCAGAGCATAAGGTTTACAAGATTTGAGCAAAAGGTTTTTAAAACTTACCTTTTGAAAAACTATTTTCAAAACCAATTAAGTATTTTCCAAGAAAGGTCTAGTTATTTTAAAAGGCTATTCCCCAAAAGCCATTAGCACTATCCTTCGTTTCCTCGTTCTGAATCTATCTTTTTCTTTTTCAGTATGGCCGATCTTAACCTTCCCGAGGGAGTGACCATTCCCGGATGGTTCCGGAGGTACTTGAAAGCTAGGGCCAACAATGTGGGCCCAGCAAACACCCCCACCATAACTGAGGTTCCTCCTCCTCCTCCTCCTCCTCAGAATCCACAAGTAGATTTCGCTAAGGTTTGCAAAGACTTTAAGGCGATGGGTGGCAAGAATTTCATTGGGACGGAGACTTTTGTGGAGGCAAGAAATTGGTTGAAAGAAACTGAAGATCTTTTCGCTATCTTTGATGTGGAAGACCATAGAAAGGTTTTATTGGCAGCATGGTTATTAAAAGAAGAAGCTGCTTATTGGTGGGAGGTCACCAATGCTACGAGGCCTATAGAGACTTGGGCCGACTTTAGGACGAGGTTTGGGCTTAAGTTTCTATCATTAGCTGAGGCGAATCTGCAATAGGAGAAGTTTATATCTTTGAAGCAAAGGGACATGACAGTGAGGGAGTATGTGAATAAGTTTAACCAGCTCGCTCGATTCGGTTTCGACATGGTTAATACTCCCCAGAAGAAGGCTTTACGCTTTGCACGAGGGTTGAATGAGCCATTACAAGGTTTAGCCCTATCTCATATACCCATGGGGGCCACTTTTGAAGGCCTAGTGGACATGGCTTTGCTTCAAGGAGACGATAGGAATGGCAAGAAAGAAGTCAAGCCTAATGAGACTCAAGCCAAGAAGATGGACTCCATGTGGGGAGGAAACCAGAGCAATCAGAACAACAAGGGCAACAAGGCCAAGGCAAAGGACCCAAGAAAATGCAACTTCTGTGGGATTGTTGGGCACATAGCCAAGGATTGCAGAAAGAAGAAGAGGAAGCGGGGCGAATGCTTTCATTGTGGAGAGACTGGACACTTTAGCAAGAATTGCCCCAAGAAGCAAGGGCAAGGGCAGAATCAGCGTGCAGGACCTTCTGGAGGGCAAGTGCATGCTCTCAACACTGCTCCAGTTCAGGACCGAGGTAGTATTTCTGTAGAAAGTCTTGTTTATATTTCTGACTTTCCTGTTCGCACTTTATTTGATTCTGGCGCATCGCATACCTTTATTTCTTCTGACATTGTTGAAATTTTGCACCTAAGTACTAGTCTAGTTGAGGATCCCGTTAGTGTTTCAAATCCAATTGGGGGTTCCGCCCATCTATCTATGATTTGTGTGGATTTGAAGATTTCTATCTTGACCGTGGAATTCACGTGTAATGCTTATGTTCTCGGGTTCACGGGATACGGGTTGATTTTGGGCATGGATTGGTTGTCCAGTTATGGAGCCATCCTCGATTGTGAGCATAGGGTGGTGAGGCTCATGACTCGCCTCGGTAATACCCTAGAAATTTCTTGTAACCCTAGAGGTCCCGTCATGTTATGTTATCTTGAATCTCTTGACTCGTCCATCGATGATCTGCAATCTGTAAGGGTGGTCCGAGACTATCCTGATGTCTTTGAAGAAGTTAAGGGGTTACCCCCTAAACGAGAGATAGATTTCCGCATTTATCTAGTCGATAATGCCAAGCCAGTATCATTGCCCGTTAGGCACGTGGCCCCACGAGAAAGAAGAGAGCTCAGTAAGCAAATCAAGGAGCTGCTTGAGAAGAATTTTATTAGGCGAAGCATTTCTGAATGGGGTGCTCTTGTGGTATTCGCTACTAAGCGGATGGTTCGCTTCGTCTATGTGTTGATTATCGAGAGTTGAACAAGCTGAAAAAGAAGAATAGGCACCCGTTACCGAGGATTGATAATCTCTTTGACCAGCTTGTTGGTGCTTCTGTTTTCTCTCAGCTCGATCTAGCCACCGGATTCCATCAGCTTAGAGTGGCTGAGGATAGTATTGATAAAACTGCGTTTAGGACTCCAGATGGATTCTTTGAATGGCTTGTCATGCCATTAGGTTTGACCAATGCACCCGCCTACTTCGTAGATTTGATGAGTAGGGTGTTCAAGGAGTTCCTTAACAAGTTTGTAGTTGTCTTCGTGGATGATATTCTGATCTTCTCAAAGGATGAGGAAGAGCATGCTAGGCATCTCAAGGAAGTGATGGATACGCTTAGAGCGCATCAGTTGAAAGCCAAGTTCTCCAAATGTCATTTCTGGAGAAGGGAAGTTCGGTTTCTTGGACATATAGTTTCTAAGCAAGGCATAGCGGTGGATCCCGGGAAAGTGGTTGCAGTTCAAGACTGGAAGACTCCTAGGAATGCAATCGAAGTAAGAAGCTTTCTCGGTTTGGCGGGCTACTATAGGAAGTTCATCAGGGACTTCGCTAAGATTTCGGCCCCTCTTACTAAGTTGACGAAGAAGAACTTAGTCTTTGCATGGGACCTAGAGTGTGAGCTTGCTTTTCAAAGGCTCAAGAGAGCCCTTACCACAACTCCAGTTTTGGCATTACCCGATAGCGGTAAGATGTTTACCGTGTACACAGATGCATGTGGCATGGGGTTAGGTGCTGTTCTAATGCAAGAGGGAAGAGTGATATGTTATGGGGGTAGGCAACTTAATGTTCATGAGAAGAACTATCCCACTCATGATTTGGAGTTGGCGGCGATCGTCTTTGCACTCAAATCCTGGCGCCACTATCTTCTAGGCGAAAGGTTTGAGTTGTATACTGATCACAAGTCACTCAAATACCTCTTCTCGCAGAAAGATCTGAATCTAAGGCAGAAAAGGTGGATGGAATTCTTGGCATCTTATGACTTCGAGATAGCTTACACCCCTGGCAAGTGTAATGTTGTGGCAGATGCACTAAGCAGAAGGAGGTTGACTTTGAGTCCCTTGTTTATTGAGATGAAGAACTTAGAGTTCTTGGCAACCTTTGATTTCACTACGACTGTTGAGTCGATGACGGGTTCATTAGCATCCCTTGAGCTTAGACCCACACTTCTTGATCAAGTTGGGGCTTCGCAGAAGGAAGATCCACAGATAGTCGAAGTCATGGACAAGTTGATTCGTGGTGAGACGTCTAGTCACCTTGCTAGATATACTATTGATGATAAGGGTTGGCTAAGGCGTGATGGAAGGCTATGCAGTCCATAAGTAGGAGACTTGGTGCATAAAGTTCTCGAAGAAGCACATCACTCGAAGATGACTATACATCCTGGAGGAGATAAGATGTATAGAGATATAAAGCGCATTTTCTTTTGGGCTGGAATGAAGAAAGATGTGGCAGAGTATGTTTCAAAGTGCATGGTGTGCCAACAAGTGAAAGCAGAGTCGAAGAAACCAGGTGGGCTATTACATCCATTGGAGGTCCCGCATTGGAAGTGGGAGAGTATTTCTATGGATTTTGTGGATGGATTGCCTAGGTCAAGGAAAGGGAACACGAGCATATGGGTCGTAGTTGATAGACTTACGAGGAGTGCTCACTTCATTCCAGTAAAGCGCAAGAGGACCGCATCATGGCTAGCATCTATTTGTCTCCGAGAGATAGTGCGGTTTCATGGAGTTCCTTCTAGCATAGTTAGCGATCGTGACCCAATTTTCACTAGCCAGTTCTGGAATAGTTTGCAAGAAGCGATGGGTACGCGATTGAATCTGAGTACAGCCTATCACCCCTAGACGGATGGCCAAACCGAAAGGGTGAATAGAGTGCTAGAAGATCTTTTGAGGCTTTATGTTCTTGACTTTGGTGGTACTTGGGAAGACCACCTTCCTCTTGTAGAGTTTGCTTATAATAATAGCTATCAAGCCAGCATAGGGATGGAACCATTTGAAGCTTTGTATGGGAGGCCGTGTAGGTCACCATCGTGTTGGTGGGAGACAACAGATAGGCTTATACTTGGGCCCGATATGATACGGGACACATCCGAGAAAGTTGAATTGGTAAGAAGACGGATGAAAGCGGCCCAAGATAGACAGAAATCCTATGCTGACAAGTGAAGGGCAGATTTTGAATTCGAAGTGGGAGACATGGTTTTCGTGAAGGTTTCTCCTTTGCGTAATGTGGTACGTTTTGGAGCAGTGGGGAAGCTGGCACCAAGGTTCGTAGGACCCTTCCCTATCATAGAGAGAATTGGAAAGATGGCCTATAAGGTGGAATTGCCCGAGAAGCTAGCCGGAGTGCATAATGTCTTTCATGTTTCGCATCTCCGAAAGTGCCAACATGAGTCCGCTGAGGTGGTTGAACCAAGCATTCTTGAAGACGTGGAGGTAGAGAAAGATGCAACCTTGAGGAGAGCTCTGATTCGTATCTTGGGAACAGAGATCAAGAAGTTAAGGAATCGAGAAGTCAAGTTGGTGAAAGTTCAGTGGAGTGAAGCCGATGAAGATGCAACTTGGGAAACCGAGGAGAAGATGCGTGGGCTTTATCCATTCCTTTTTTAGGGTACATTCTCAATCTCCTTTCCTAATTAGCATATCTTTCTTTTGCTATCCATGTTTACCTTGTTATCTCGTAATCGTGTCATGAGAACCTTAGGTAGAAACCCTTTGGATGAAACATGTATTTGAAACATGTTATGCTTGATGTTTGCAAGTGGTTACAAGTGTTTGCAAGTGGATACTCGTGGATGCATGATACACATTAGGCACTAAGATCGGCTCACACACTTTCATGTTGCATATGCATGAGTGTTTATGCTTATTCATGGAAGAAACTTGTTGTGCTATCACGTGGATGTTGCATATGAACGAATGTTATGTGCACTCATGTAGAGATTATAAATTATGTTAGGAATTTGCATATATATGGACTCATTTCACTAACATGTTTTGCATTAAGGAGGTTTACTGAATCAGTAACCACCTGATTTTCGCATTAGATAAGTACATATACACACACCTTTGCATTTGATCATACAGCATTTAGAATCCTTTAAGGACAATGACTGCACGTGGATGATGTTTTGAGTAGATGGATGATGGATGGTAGGATACGTTCTTCCTAACTTGAAGATTTCGGGGACGAAATCCTTTAAGGAGGGGAGAATGTAACAACCCGTATTTTTGAATAACATGTTGTAATGTAAATCAAGGCAGAATTAAATTGTAAAATCTGAATCAAGGGAAATGGGCTATGCCATTGCGTTCGTCTCGGAAAAATACGCGAAATAGAGTCCGAGTTTTCGAAAAACGGAGTCCGTATGACCAAGTTATGGCCCAATGAAGTTTTCAGAAAATTCCAAGCCCGAAAACAGTTCAAATTCGAATTCAGATTTAAATTACAACCAAGGCAGAATGGGCGGAAATTCTCCCGCCCCAGGTAGGGTCGACACAGGGGTCGACACCTGTGTCGACCCCCCCAATGGGTCGACACCCATGTCGACCCAGGGGTCGACACCCATGTCGACCCAGGGGTCGACCCCCCCGGTCGGACCAATTTTCCTGGTGCACCATTTTGACAGGTTTGGTCTTGTTCTGGAAGTTTCCGAAGGGAGTTGATGGCTCAGATTCAACTTAGGTTTAATCCTATGGTCTAAACTACCCCCAATCTCTATAAAAGGACCCCTAGACCTAGCCTAAACCCTCATTAATCATTCCTACAACTAAATGCTGTCCAAATGTTCACCAATCATGGCCTCCATCTTCTTCATGAAAGCGTGAGTGTCTCAAATCAATCTATGTCATAAAAGAGCCATCTTTCTTAAGTAAAAGAGCCTCCTTTCTTTGTCTTTGGGGTTATTCCTTCTTGTTCTCAAGTCTTGAAGTGGAGTTTATCGTCTTTGGTTGCGGATTTACTAGTGTGGCTTCGTCTCAATCTTATTTTATATTAATTCTAGTCTTCATAGCATTGTAAGCCCTATACTACTCTTATATTCTAACTATGAAGTTAAATGTGACATGTTGCAAGTTGAGTTTGGGCCTAAGTATGATATACGCTTTGATCATATCATGTTATGCGTATATATATTCTATGCATGTTTGTAAACCTATCACCTTGACCTTGTGGGCTAAAAGCTATAAGCTTTATGTTGAAATGTTGCATTATACAACATGAGAACTCTCATAACCTTTATGATAACTTGCATATAATGTTATATGCAAACTTCTAGTCATCATCCTATGTCATTCATGATCATGCTTCACCTATTTGCTTAAGTTGATATTATGCATGTTTTGAGGCCTATGATGTAATATGCAAACTTCTAGTCACCAGTAACCCTCTTGATTGTATCATGATACCCTAGGGACTAGGCTAGGGTGGGGCACGATTACTGGGCTGACATGTAAGCGACCAAAACGACGGCTGAGTAGGTGCGCCGGTGTAGGTTCAGGCGGACTATGGTTGTGCACATGGTCCAGAGTTGAAAAAGCATACACGGGCACCCGTAGGTTTAGACTGTGCGTGCTTGATTTGTGTCCGTGGTTGGCACCCTAGGGCTTGATACACCCTAGGGTGAACCTAGCACAGTTTGACTACACTTCGTGATTGGGCCGTATGACACCGACACTTGACGAGTTAGGCTTTTAGAGAGCCGATCGACTAGACCGCATAGTTGGGCCTTGATTTAGGTCACCTCATGATGTGGGCCAGCTTTGGGCCAGGGGATCATCGCTTGATTATACTTGACATGGATTGGAATACTAGTACACACCTGGTGCAACTTAACCTTGTATATGCGATGCCACACCTGACCTATCTTGTTAACTTTTCACCATGCCAGTTATCACCCTACATCTCTTCTCTGTTTTACATGTTCAGTTAACTTTATTAGTTTTTATACTAATAGTAGATAGGACTTACCAGTCTTTTTGAATGACCCGTTTTCTTTCGCCTCTTTTCTTCCGTTCCCCCCCTCCCCAGGTTTGCAGGGTGGGAACACTGTTACCTAGCTGGATCTTTAGCTGCTTTTCTGGATAGCTCACGTATGGTTTGAGCATGCTATGGCCTTATGCTACTTTGGGGATAGTTACTTTATGTTTCTTTTTCAGTTTTCAGTTTATGTTCTAGACTTTGTTTTATGGGAAAATAATGCCCAAGTACTTTGATGTAACTTGACTATGGTTTTGAAATGCTAGTTTTATCCGCTGCTTTATTTACTCTGTTTTTACTTATATGTTCTGTCTTGTGATATCTGCATGCATGTTACCTCGTTTAACGCCCCTCCAAAGCTAGTGTGCTTGCAAGAGTGGCATTGGCGGAGGTGGGGTGTTACACTCTACATAAACAATAATCATATTTTTACATCTCCTATATAGTAAAGATTATATTTTTAATACTTTAAAAATATAAAAATCATATTTTTAATTCTGACAGTGTTATATAGAATTAGAAATCACATGTCTATACAATGTTATTTTTTCATGCTATATATATTTTATAAAAATAATTTCATATACAAACTGATTTTATATTTTAAAAATAAAGTATATTTTTCTATTCAAATCATATGTACATTTTTCTATTCAAACCACATGTACATTTTTCTATTAAAATTCATATGTACATTCTTCTATTCAAACCATTTCTTCTTATTTCTAAAAACCTTTTATTTTTATTTATTTTTTAGTTATATAAAAATCCTATTTTTATTTTTAGAGCAATTCCATATTTATTTTAAAACAATGCTAATTATATATATATATATATATATATTAAAACATTCAATGATATTTACATAGGAAATCAAAAAAAAGGAAATAAAAGAAATAAATGAAAACAAGAATAATGCTCACTGTTAAAGCCGTCGACTTCGCTGAACACAACACCTCAGAAAGAAAATCCGTCGCCGCCGCTTCCTCCGGGCGTCGTACCCCAAACGCTGGCCACTACGTCGAAGCTGCAGACGTCTCCTTCCTCCTCCTTCAGATCCGGCGAACTCGAAGGCCAAATCTGGCTTGAAATCGTGACCGACGGCGATGGTGCGGCACAGGTTGGTGGCGGTTTGGGGTTACACGGGGTAGGGCTTCAACGAGGAGACAGAAGGGAAGCAGGGGGGATCGGGACTGGGCGGCGGCGATCATTCGGAGGGGGGCGGCGGCGGGTTCCCCCCCGTCTTTCTCCTTCTTCTTTTTTGATTTTGTTTTTGAAAGAAAAGGGGGGCCAGAACGAATAAAGGGGGAGAAGAGGGTTTATTTTATTTTTTTAATATTTAATTATATTATTTTTCACTAAAAAGCAACTTTTATTTTCGACCTCAAAACGAGGCCCACTGCCTGTCGTCCGTAGCTAATTACCCTCATTACGAACACAATGGGATATGTATCGTAGGCTGATTCGATCGTTTCGATCAGTTTCCGTCAAAATCTACATATAACTCTATATATTGAATTTGAACACGCATTTCTATTTACTGGGGTCACATACTAACTCGTAAAATTACAGGAAAATATTTTCTAGCTTCGTATTGACGATATGGTCCTAACAAAACTAGTTTCGTTGAATTCCGAGACCATTGGAAAAATGGCCATTTTCCAGTTGATTAAAATCAACTGAAACTGGTCAAACGCGTTTTCCTTTTCCACGCTCACATATTGAATCGAAAAATTATGAAATTTAGAATCTAGCAATAGTTTGACATCACGGATCCAACAAAAGTGGTTTCGTCGAAATCCGAGGTCGTTTGCAAAATGCCTATTTTTAAGGGCCTGAATTCCATAGCGACTATTCAGAATTTTCAACTGGACATATCTTTTGATTCCCGCTATGAAATTTCGATTTTTCGGATTTGTTGGAAAGATATTATCAATTAGGTCCTAATGTTTTTGGTTTCGCTAAAATCCGGTTTGTTTTGCACCCGGTATGTTCAATTGAAGTTTGAAATCGAATTATCGAACTACCGCGCCATTTTCTATTCTATTTATAATTATATATATATATTATTTATATTCTAACGACGACGTATATAATATATACATTCGATTTCTATTCAAAATAAATTTCTCGTCGATATTATTTAAAATAATCTATTTTAAATAATCAAAATTCGCTAAAATTGCCAAAACAAAATTTTAAACTGGCTCAGAATTTCCGGGTTGTTACAAAATTTTCCAAAATTTAAAGGCGTTAGTGAAATATTTGAAGTGAAAACGATATTGAAATCATCGAATGAACTATTTTTATATAAATATATAAATATAATTAAATAAAAACAAATCGTGGCCGTGAAGTTCGTATTTTGAAACCATGATTTCAAACGACTAGTGCGGGAAATCCGACCGTTGAATTTTCCCGAAACCGCAACCGTTGGGTTTGCCTTGGAAATATCTTTCCAACGGCATCAACTTTGTGAAGATCCGACGGTTGAATTGTCTGGAATGTTTAATTCAAATTTAGAGAAAAATAGCGCCAGAATCGATTATATTTACATATAAATATAAATATAATTAAATCGAATAACGACGCAGCAGTTCGTATTTTGAAATCGTGATTTCAAACGACTAGTGTGGGAGATCTGACCGTCGGATTTTCCCAAAACTGGACCCGTTGGATTCGTTTTGAAATGATCTTTCTAATGATATAAAATTTGTGATGGTCCAATGGTTAGATTTTCAGATATGTGTACAACAAATTTAGTGAAAAACAGCGCCAGTGCTTCGGCACGACCTGAAATGTCGTTTAATTGAATATGGCCGTTTTTAAATAAATAAAAATGGCGATATATCGTTGAAAAATATTGTTGACGATATAGAATGGAAATAAACCGATTTTTGCTTGGTTTGCTTGAGATGTGATGGTTGAATGGATTTAACATGAAAACTATGCTAATGAACTGAAAGGTGAATGTTGAGTGGTTTAACCATGTGATGAAATGATTTGAAAATCTAAATATACGTGGATTATTTGAAAAGGCCGAGTTCATTTTCTTTTTAAATAATCGATCGACGATGTCAAGTCGAAGAGTTGAAGACGGTTGAAGACCGACGATCTTCACATTGGATGGATGGGCGCTACTGATGCTCGTGATTGGAGTAGCTACCTTGAAGGGGCTGAGGTAGTAGCCGTCCGGACATATTGTTGATTGTGCGGATATGCGAGGAATTGGCGCCTCCGGCTTCGTTCAAACCCAGATCGAACTTGTAAATGGACTGTGTGTCTGACATTGGATTTATTTCTGTGCTGATTGATCTCTATTGAATATATATCTGTTTGGCGGTGGAGAATTAATTCTCTTGCTTAACGCCCTTCTCTGAGACGTACGAGCTCAGAGGTTATATATAGATAGAAACCAGTCTCATGGAGTGGATTGCCTGTGTGGCACGCCTAAGTGGCATGTGATCAAGGCTTCTGTTGCAAAGCAAAGTCTTGTGGTTGATGATCAAAGCATGGTCTGTGTGACGTAGCTTTGTGTATATCGTGAATTCGCGAGCCGCACACCTCGGTATGAGTCAAAAACGGGAGAAGGACCCAAGGAGTGCACGACGTTTATTTCTAGCTAAGGTGGTGTCAATGACCTACCAGCCCTGACATTATATATACTTTTCACCTGTGTAGTTGTTGGAATGCGAGGCATCTCGATTATAGGTCTGTAAGGACCGGGAAACGTGTGTTTAGGAATTGCCAATCCTCAAAAGTAAGAGAGGACCGGCCTTGGAGGATCCATGGGATTGCTGTGTGCAGTCCTGGGACATTTGCTAGAGTGTCTCGAACGGAGAGGAGCTTGCCCCTTGCCTCGACTCATGATGGAATCCAATTTCCAATACAAAATTTCGGACGTGATTGTATTACTAGTATGGCGACATAGTGGTATAGGTCATTTATGCCGCCTATGATTGATATTTATGATTGAAATCGCTTTTGAAACATA
Source organism: Allium sativum (assembly GCA_030737875.1). NCBI lineage: Eukaryota > Viridiplantae > Streptophyta > Magnoliopsida > Asparagales > Amaryllidaceae > Allium > Allium sativum. Next base: position 255,092,861 of record CM060920.1, read on the forward strand.
TATGCACTAGTAATAATATCAAACACTTTTGTTTTATTCGTATGAAGCATTTTTGGCCATTATAAGGTAAAACTCTATCCTCCGGCTTGCGTTGCATTGTGTGATGGGACCAGAGTCTTATAATGGCTTCTTTTGATAAAAAGCTTTGCGATGATTTAACCGTGTACTTTATTTTTTGCACTAGAACTCATTGGAGTAAACCCGTTCCGCGAAAGTGGCATGGTCCTTTGATTTGCCTTATTATTGTTGTTTAATAAGTTAAGTAGATTTCTCATACAAGTCCCATGACTGACTCGTAGTTTGTTTCACCTTGCAAACTCGGGTGCCCTCATTTTCACACGGGTAGCCTAGTTACGGGTATCTGGCGCACTTTTGGCTATGGCGAGGCTTGACTACATTGAGAAGACTTTGACTCTTTCTTCCATTGTTATATCTATATTATGATTCCGCCATTGGCGATGTAGACTGATATTTATTTTGTGTAATCTTATGTATGATTCCGCCTCTGGCGATGATGACTGGTTATGTATTATTATGCACTAAGTAGTATCCTGCACTATGCTCTCGGATGTGGTGATATTTATATATGATTCCGCTGTCATATTGTGTAAATTATTCTATTTCTTGTTTATGCTATTATCTGTACTCTGCCAATGATGATTAATGTGTTATATTCCAATGATTATCCTTAACACCGTGGTACGGGTTTTGGGATCGTCACAGCTGGTATCAGAGCTTTGGTTAACCTTAGTTCTGGAATTTGACACATTAAACACTTCGCCAAAATAGAATCAATAGTATTCTAAGGCGAGTAGCTCATTAGAGATGGGACTAGTAATGTCCTAGAATGAGCCAAGCAGAATAGCAAAAACAACTTGATCAGTCTATCGTTATCTTTCCTTAAGTTTTCCGCTTAACCATACAATAAATTATCATTTCTGTTGGCTGACTCTTTTCTTGCTTATGCAGAATTTGAAAAATGGCTACCCGAGCAGCCGCTGCTAGAGGAGGCCGTGCTGGTCGTGGCAGAGGACGGGGAGAAGTCCCAGTTGGAGAAGGACCCTTGATACAACCCCCGGCCGCTCAATACTTCGAGCTGGACCGCGTAGCTAAGAGTTACAAAAAGCTAGGAGGCAAGACCTTCTCGGGAACTAGCACTGTAATAGAGGCCCTTGCATGGCTCAAAACATGCGAGAAGGTACTAGAAGGCCTAAGGCTTGGAGACCAAGATAAAGCTATTATGGGTCCCTGGCTTATGCAAGAACAAGCTGAACTATGGTGGGAATCTCTCACCGCCGGGAACAGAGAAGCTGGAAGAACCTGGGATGGATTCAAAGAACTCTTCAAAGAAAAATATGTCCCAGAACAAGCCCTAGAACGAATGCACGATGACTTCGCCAACCTCCAGCAGGGGGATCTTTCAGTGCAGGATTATCTGAATAAATTTACACAGTTGTCCCCCTATGCTCCGGAGCTTGTCGCCACTGCAAAGTCCAAGAATAAGAGGTTCATCCTCGGGCTGAAGCGACAGTATCATGATAGAGCCATGGCCCACGTCAAGCTGGGATTTAATGAATTGGTGGAAATGACGTGCAACTACGAAGACCTGGACCAAAGGCACCTGGATCAGGATCGTGCTAAAAGTCAAGCTGGAAATAAGCGCAAGCCTGCTGCAAATCAAGGCGAGTCAAGCCAAGAGGCATCCTCGAATACACAAACTAGTAAGCCGCCAAGAGGAAACTGCTTTAACTGTGGCAAGGCGGGGCACTACTCAAATGTCTGCACAGCCCCGAAATGGCAGAGGACTAATTCTCAAGGTTCAAGCCAAGGCTCCCAGAACCCTCGCTCGTGCTTTAACTATCGCAAGACAGATCATATTGTTAGGGACTGTCCTTTGCTGAAAAAGGCCGCAGTAGCTCACGTGTATGAAAGGTCGAGCCCGCCAGCTGCTTCCGAAGGAGCAGGTAAACCCGATGTTTTGGGAGGTACTCTTACAATTAAAAATATTCCTGTTTCTGTATTGTTTGACACAGGTGCATCACGTAGTTTTATTGCTAGTAACATAGTGCACAAATTAAAGTTAAAACAAAGGAAGCTCAAAGAGTCGGTTAAAGTTCATAATCCAATAGGGGGTTCTATTATTCTCAACTCATATTGTAAAGTGCCAGCCTCTTATTCTTTTTACAAGTTTCCTTTTGATCTGGTTGTTATGGATTTTCCCGAATTCGACATTATTCTTGGGCTAGATTGGTTGACGAAATACGAAGCCGAAGTTAGATGTGCCGAAAGGATCGTTAAAATTCGAACAAAGCTAGGACATATATTTATACCGTGTCATGGTTCGGATCCGGATAGAAAAGAATTTTGGTCTGCGTTAAAAGTTGTCCCCGCTTCCTTAGAAAAGATTCTGATTGTTAGAAACTATGCGGATGCGTTTGAAGAAGTCGAAAACTTACCTCCGCAAAGAGAAATAGAATTCAGAATCGATCTAATTCCTAATGCCAGACCAGTGGTTCATCCAATTAGAAGAATGACTCAAAAGGAAAAGGAAGAATTAGGAGATCAAACTCGTCAACTGCTATGGAAGGGTCGGATCAGACCTAGCTTTTCTAGTTGGGGTGTAGCTGTAGTGTTTGTCCCAAAGTTAGACGGTACTCTTCGATTGTGTGTTGATTACCGAGACCTCAACAAACAGACGCTCAAAAATAAATATCCATTACCCTGCATCGATGACCTGCTAGATCAATTAAATGAGGCGAGAGTATTTTCCCGAATGGACCTAGCTACAGGTTTCCATCAATTGAGTATTGCAGAAGAGTGTGTTCCTTTGACAGCTTTCAGAGGTCCATACATATTTTATGAATGGTTAGTAATGCCGTTCGGCCTATGCAATGGTCCAGCATACTTCGTCGATCTAATGAATAGAGTGTTCATGGGAGTTCTGAATAAATTTGTCCTCATATTCATCGATGATATTTTAATCTACTCCAAATCAAAACCTGGGCATGAAAGACATTTAGAACAAGTATTGGAGATTCTGAGAAAGAACGTCTTCAAAGCCAAATTCTCTAAGTGTGTCTTCTGGCAAGAAGAAGTGAAGTTTCTTGGCCATGTTGTGTCAAAGAAAGAGATTTCTGTAGATCCGAGCAAAATTACAGCAATTCAAGACTGGAAACAACCTACCACACCTATAGAGGTTAGAAGATTTATGGGGTTGGCTAGTTATTATCGGAAATTCGTTAAGGATTTCTCGAAGATATCCGGCCCGCTGACAAAGCTTACAAAGAAGCATGAGAAGTTTAAGTGGTCCTCCGATTGTGAGGAAGATTTCCAGGAATTGAAATCGAAACTGACAATCGCTCCAGTGTTAAACCATTATCGATGATAATCAGAATTTGACGGTTTGGACAGACGCTTCTATTAGAGGTCTTGGTGCAGTGTTAATGCAAAGAGGCCAAGTAGTCGCTTATGTAAGCCGTCAACAGAAACCGCATGAGAAGAATTATGTAACTCATGATCTTGAGTTGCTAGCTATCGTTTTTGCTTTGAAAATCTGGAGGCATTACTTGCTGGGTGAGAAATTCGAACTATTTACTGATCATCAATCATTAAAGTATTTGTACACCCAGAAAGATCTGAACTTGAGACAGCAGCGTTGGCTAGAATTTCTTGCAGCGTATGACCTAGATATCCTGTATACGCCGGGAAAGGCTAACGTTGTAGCGGATGCGCTTAGTAGGAAAACCACAATCATTGCCAATCTTATAATTACGCCAGGATTGATTGATAAAATATCTGTTCTTCAGAAAAACGACAATTTTGTGAAAGAGATGAAAAGAAGGATTCGAAGGGGCGAAGGCTCTAGTTTCCAAGTGGATAGTGAGGGAATTCTGAGATTGAATGGAATAAATTGTTTACCCGATATCCCAAAGCTCAAAAGAGAGGTGCTAGATGAACGCCATAAATCCAAGCTTTGCATCCATCCCAGTGTGAGCAAAATGTACAACGATATCAAGTGCACTTTCTGGTGGAAGGCAATGAAGAGGGACATTTCTTTATATGTGAGAAGATGCCCTACTTGTCAATTAGTAAAGAGCGACCAACAGAAGCTAGCTGGATTGCTACAACCGTTGGAAGGCCCAGGTTGGAAATGGAAACAGATTTCCATGGATTTCATAGATGGTTTGCCTCGAACCAGGAAAGGTAATGACAGTATTTGGGTAATCGTAGATCGCTTCATGAAGACTGCCCAATTCATACCTGTCAGATCCAATAGAACCGCTCAAAGTCTAGCACAGATATATTTCAAAGAAATCGTTAAACTGCATGGAATTCCTATCAGCATAGTTAGTGATAGAGACCCGATTTTTGCTAGAAAATTCTGGGAGGCATTCCAGACAGAATTGGGAACGAAACTGAATATGAGCACCGCTTATCACCCTCAAACAGATGGCCAAACTGAGCGGGTGAATAGAATTCTAGAAGATCTATTGCGGGCTTGTATTATTGATTTTGGTGGGTCATGGGAAGATCACTTGCATTTGGCAGAATTCTCATATAACAATAGCTACCAAGAAAGTTTGAAAATGTCGCCATTTGAAGCATTATATGGCAGACCATGAAGATCTCCAGCATGTTGGGTAGAACCAGGCAACAGACTTGTCTTAGGACACGATATGATTCGAGAAGCATCTGATAAAGTCGATTTCATCAAGAAGCGATTGAAAACCGCACAAAGCCGACAGAAAAGTTATGCAGATTCTCGAAGAAGAGATTTGACATTTGTTGTTGGTGATCATGTTTATTTGAAAGTATCTCCGATGAGAGGAGTGATCCGATTCGGTAAAACCGAGAAGTTGGCACCGAGATTTATTGGTCCCTTTCCTATACTTGAACGAATTGGAACTCTTGCTTATAGGGTTCAATTACCTGATTGGTTGCCTGGAGTGCATAATGTGTTTCACGTATCTCAACTTAGGAGACATGTGCATGATCCAGATCTTGTTGTAGAAGAAGCAGCGCAACAGGATATAGACATAACTCCAGAATTAGCAGTCAGAAGAGAGCCATTGAAAATTGTTGGCAAAGAAACTAGAGAACTAAGAAGCTAAAAGGTTCATTTAGTTAAAGTGCAGTGGAGTAGTGATCCTAGAGAATGTACTTGGGAGACTGAGGAAAGCATTAAGCAAGCTTACCCCAAATGCAGAGTGGACATCTCTGACTAACTCCGGTGCAAGGTACCTTCACAATATTTGCATTTACATTTTGTTTCCTACTTTACTGTTGTTTCCTTTTCGGGGACGAAAAGTTTTAAGTGGGAGAGATTGTAACAACCCGGAAAATACGAGCCAATTTAAAAAATTTAAATTGGATATTTCAATGCAATTTGAGCAATTGAAATAGAATATTTCAATAAAATAATGAATTAGAAATAGTGTGGCAGTTTGAAAATTTGAATTCAAACTTTGACTGACTGTGCCGGGTGGAAAATCTAACGGATTTTAGTGAAACCAAAAATATCTAAATCTGTTTATGAATACCTTTCTAATGAATATGAAAAATCGAAGTTACATAGCGGGAATCAAAAGTTATGCCCGAATGAATTTTCAGAAAGGTCGCTATATAGAATATATAGCCCTGGAAAATAGATATTTTCAAACGACCTCGGAATTCGACGAAACCACATTTGTTGGGTCCGGGATGTCAAACTATTACTAGGTTTCAAATTTCATAATTTTTGAAGCTAGTATATGAGCGTGGCAAAAGAAAATGTGTTTGGTCAATTTCTGTTAAATTGGATCGACCAGAAAATGGCCATTTTTCAAATGATCTCAGAATTCGACGAAACTGGTTTTGTTCGGACCGTAGCGTAAAAACATAGCTAGATTTATTTTTCTGGAATTTTTCGAATCAGTTTGTGGCCCTAGCAAATTGAAATGTACGTTCAAAGTTAAAATTAAATGTTTTATACTTTAATTTGAAAAATAACTGACTGTAACAGTCGAATTGGCCAACGAAACATATCCCATTGTGTCCAGGATGGGGGTATTTAGCTAGGGGTGACAGTCGTTGGATTTGAAAAGGAGTTCGTTTGAGAAAACACTGTTTAAAAATTTAATAAAACCCTTGGCCAATCAGAATTTTTCTTTCATTATTTAAAAAAAACAAAAAAACCCTCGCTCTCTCTCTCACCGACGGCGAAACCCGTTCCAACCTTCCCCGACCGATCACCGCCGCCACGGCCAACTCCAGCCTCCGCCACCACCAGCAGTCGACACGCCTCCCTCCCCTCTTCAAATCCGACCAACCCCTGACCCCTATCGTCGCCGCATCGACGAGAATCGTCGACCCAAAGCCGCCGCTTTCCCAGCGCCGCCCCGATCGCCAGAGACCACCAAACAACCTCCGACCACCACCGATCGACTCCCCTCTCCTCCCTCTTCCACGTCATCACATCTGATCATCCTATCGTGCCTCGGTTTTCACGAAAACTGAAAACTTAGTTTTGAACCATCGTGAAAGGTGAGTCCTTTTTGATGTTTGAACTTTGAAAAATCATATCTTTTTAGTGTGTTGATGAAATTCGATGAAACAGGAAACGTCGGGACCGCAAGGAGGCACTCTACCATATAGAAGAGACCGCGGATTTTTCTGAGTCATCTGTGATTTTTAGCACTCCAAAAACCAATGTGAGAAATCTAAATTTAAATAAAATTGAATAGAAAATGTCAAGTATAAATTATATAAACGAAATATAATTTATATGCGTGTTGTATATCACATATACATGCGTAGTATAAGTTGTATGAGCGAAATATGAATTATACATGCATTGTTTAAATGTTATGTGTGTTGAAATGCAAGTGAACTATGGAATATATATATATATATATATATATACACACTCCCCTCGTCCATAAACCGTGGGCGATATTTATTGTTGCGGATTGGTGTGAAATATTGGGTGAAATATTCAAATGGTTGAATAATTGTTTGTGGTTGATATTGTTCGGTTGTGATTGAAAAATACCCATTGGTGATTGAAACAAATTGGAAATAATAGTGGAAATGAAATAAAACACGCTGCCTGCGTGCGAATTAGATGCATGAATCCCCATTGTCAAAAATTGCGAGGTTTTAAGGTAGAGCGAGGAGCCGTACTACGGACGGTGCCAGTTTTAACTACCCTGCCTTTATGCTGCCGAAATTTTGAATAATATCTATGTGTTAGAATTATTTTCATATGTTGAAATTATCTTTGTGTGTTGAAACTAAAATCATGTGTTGAAACTATATCCATGTGTGGAAATGCTCATGTGTTGAGAAGTGATGTGTGGAAATTAAATTCATGTGTGAATGAATAAAGTTTTTAAACATTAAAATCACATTTTTATAATATATATGAAGTATGTAAAATATTTGCCTTATATATAAGTAGTTTCAACAATAAAAATTTCATCTTTCTTATATGAACAAACTATATAAACTATCCGTGTGTGGAAATGCTCATGTGTTGAGAAGTGTGTGTTGGAGTTCATGTGTTGAATACAAGGTTGAACAATAAAAATTACATTTTTATTGAAACTATCAAGTGTTTAAAACATTCATGTGTTGAATAAATATTTTAGATGATGAAAATACCATTTTCATCATATATGTGATATGCTAAAGATATACCAGTGTTAAAATAAATATTTATGAAGTGAATATTATTTTTAACATGTAAAGGAACTAAATAAAATAGTCATGTGTTGAAATATATTTTAGTTCGCCAAAAATATGATTTTTATTGAAATGTGAAGTGTTAAAAATAACCACTTGTTCAAATAAATATGCATGAGTTGAAATATTCATTAATTAGCTAATGATGGGATTTTTGCTTATGTATGCAACATTAGAATAAAGGGTGACTTTAAACCAAAGTGAACCAAAAGTGAAATTGAATAGAAAATGATAAGTGATGAAAATTGCATATATGTGTGCATGCATATTTATTGAACAGGTTATAGCAAAGAGGCTAGAGAAGAGGAATAAAATTATGTGCCCGACAAATAAGTACATGTTTACTGTTTTGTTTGGGTGATGATTTTATGAGCCTATTGGCTAGCCGCTTGGCTTTTACTTTTTCTTTTTGAGATGAGACGCCCATGTGGCTATTTGGGAATTTTCCCAGCCCCTCCCGTACAAAGGAGGTTATGGCGAAATTTTCCAAAATTTAAAGGCGTTAGTGAAATATTTGAAGTGAAAACGATATTGAAATCGTCGAATGAACTATTTTTATATAAATATATAAATATAATTAAATTAAAACGAATCGTGGCCGTGCAGTTCGCATTTTGAAACCGTGATTTCAAACGACTAGTGCGGGAAATCCGACCATTGAATTTTCCCGAAACCGCAACCGTTGGGTTCGCCTTGGAAATATCTTTCCAACGGCACCAACATTGTGAAGATCCGACGGTTGGATTGTCTGGAATGTTTAATTCAAATTTAGAGAAAAACAGCGCCAGAATCGATTATATTTATATATAAATATAAATATAATTAAATTAAATCGAACAACGACGCTGCAGTTCGTATTTTGAAATCGTGATTTCAAACGACTAGTGTGGGAGATCCGACCGTCGGATTTTCCCAAAACTGGACCCGTTGGATTCGTTTTGAAATGATCTTTCTAATGATATAAATTTGTGATGATCAAACGGTTAGATTTTCAGATATGTGTAAGACAAATTTATTGAAAAATAGCGCCAGTGCTTCGGCACGACCTGAAATGTCGTTTAATTGAATATGGCCGTTTTTAAATAAATAAAAATGGCGATATATCGTTGAAAAATATTGTTGACGATATAGAATGGAAATAAACCGATTTTTGCTTGGTTTGCTTGAGATGTGATGGTTGAATGGATTTAACATGAAAACTATGCTAATTAACTGAAAGGTGAATGTTGAGTGATTTAACCACGTGATGAAATGATTTGAAAATCTAAATATACGTGGATTATTTGAAAAGGCCGAGTTCATTCTCATTTCAAATAATCGATCGACGATGTGAAGTCGTAGAGTTGAAGATGGTTGAAGACCGACGATCTTCACATTGGATGGATGTATGCTACTGATGCTCGTGATTGGAGTAGCTACCTTGAAGGGGCTGAGGTAGTAGCCGTCCGGACAAATTGTTGATTGTGCGGATTTGCGAGGAATTGGCGCCTCCGGCTTCGTTCAAACCCAGAACGAACTTGTAAATGGACTGTGTGTCTGACATTGGATTTTGTTCTGTGCTGATTGATCTCTATTGAATATATATCTGTTTGGCGGCAGAGAATTTATTCTCTTGCTTAACGCCCTTCTCTGAGATGTACGAGCTCAGAGGTTATATATAGATAGAAATCAGTCGCATGGAGTGGATTGCCTATGTGGCACGCCTAAGTGGCATGTGATCAAGGCTTCTGTTGCAAAGCAAAGTCTTGTGGTTGATGATCAAAGCATGGTCTTTGTGACGTAGCTTTGTGTATAACATCAATTCGCGAGCCTCACACCTCGGTATGAGTCAAAAACGGGAGAAGGACCCAAGGAGTGCACGACGTTTCTTTCTAGCTAAGGTGGTGTCAGTGACCTACCAGCCCTGACATTATATATACTTTTCACCTGTGTGGTTTTTGGAATGCGAGGCGCCTCGATAATAGATCGGTAAGGACAGGGAAACGTGTGTTCAGGAATTGCCAATCCTCAAAAGTAAGAGAGAACCGGCCTTGAAGGATCCATGGGATTGCTGTGTGCGGTCCTGGGACCTTTGCTAGAGTGTCTCGAACGGAGAGGAGCTTGCCCCTTGCCTCAACTCATGATGGAATCCAATTTCCAATACGAAACTTCGGACGTGATTGTATTACTAGTATGGCGACATAGTGGTATGGGTCATTTACGCTGCCTATGATTGAGATTTATGATTGAAATCGCTTTTGAAACATATATGCACTAGCAATAATATCAAACACTTTTGTTTTATTTGTATGAAGCATTTTTGGCCATTATAAGGTAAAACTCTATCCTCCGGCTTGCCTTGCATTGTGTGATGGGACCTGAGTCTTATAATGGCTTCATTTTGATAAAAAACATTGCGATGATTTATCCGTATACTTTATTTTATGCACTAGCACTCATTGGAGTAAACCCATTCCACGAAAGTGGCGTGGTCCTTTGATTTGCCTTATTATTGTTGTTTAATAAGTTAAGTAGATTTCTCATACAAGTCCCAAGACTGACTCGTAGTTTGTTTCACCTTGCAAACTTGGGTGCCCTCATTTTCACACGGGCAGCCTAGTTATAGGTATCTGGCGCAATTTTGGCTATGGCGAGGCTTGACTACATTGAGAAGTCTTTGACTCTTTCCGCCATTATTGTATCTATTTTATGATTCCGCCATTGGCGATGTAGACTGATATTTATTTTGTGTACTCTTATGTATGATTCCGCCTCTAGAGATGATGACTGGTTATGTATTATTATGCACTAAGTAGTATCCTGCACCGTGCTCTCTGATGTGGTGATATTTATATATGATTCCGCTGTCATATTGTGTAAATTATTCTATTTCTTGTTTATGCTATTATCTATACTCTGCTAATGATGATTAATGTGTTATATTCCAATGATTATCCTTAACACCGTGGTACGGGGTTTGGGATCATCACAAATAAAATCGATATAAATATTGTTCACGTCAAAATGGCGCAAATCTGATCAACACGGCTTTATATATTTCTATTTTCAAATATTCTATTTCAAATATCTCTATTCAAATATTTCTATTCAAATATTTCTTTTTCAAATATTCTATTTCAAAACTGGAATGAGGCCCAATCACTTACCATAGATTTTATTTCTATGGATTTCCATACAACGCATGTATATATCAACGATGACAAATAATCTACCATCATCCAAAGTGCATTCTACCCTGTATAAGCATCAAATATAAATATTCAATGCTTATAACAGGCTGTCAATTAACCGATCGAAATAAAGCTTATTATTGGGATTAGTGTATGTCATATATCACCCCAATACCCGTGTGGGGTTTCAAACAATCAAACACAGATTTTATTTGTGCAGTTGGACGATGTGTAAAATTTATCGTCCCAATCAATATCAGTTAAATGTGTGTATATAAACAAATCGTCCGATTTGTTTATATTTATTCATTATATATACACGTTAAAAATTATATTTTTAACTATATAAACTATTTTTAACTGTATAAATATTTTATTTCATTTCACATCACATAATCAACTACACATCAAAAACAAACAATCAAACAAACAAGCCGTCCATGGTCTGTGGACGACGGGTGTCGGTTACTACTAAACAGTGTCTGCATCCTAGTATATATTTCAAACTAGAAATAAATTAGAAATAAAGGTGAGGATTTCTCACCTTGGGGTTCCACTACTACATTCTTTAATTCTGAACTGTTTAGATTCGCTCCTTTCCAACTCAACCATTTCACGCTGTTCACAATAAAAATTATATTTTTATTCTTTACATCATATAAAAATTATATTTTTATTCTCTACATCATATAAAAATTATATTTTTATTCTTTACATCATATAAAAATTATATTTTTATTCTTTACATCATATAAAAATTATATTTTTATTCTTTACATCATATAAAAATTATATTTTTATTCATTACATCGTGTAAAAATTATATTTTTAATCTTTACATCATATAAAAATTATATTTTTATTCTTTACATCATATAAAAATTATATTTTTTTATATCAACAAAAATCATATTTTCTATTATGAAAGATCTAACCTTTTTACTATATAAAAATTCAACCTTTTCTATCTAGAAAAATCAACTCTTTCTCATATTGCTATCCTATAAAAAAACGAATTTTTATTTGGCTTTTCAATAAAAAGACTGATTTTTAATTTTGTTATAACATATAAAATTGATTATTCGAAAGAAATTAAACTAAATAACAATACTTACAACATAAAAATGGGGGAAGGGGTCAGTGGCATCGCAGGTGGATGGAGGAGGAGGCGCAGGCGTGCTCCGGTGGTGTCAGGTGGGTGGCGCGGCTTGATTTGGTCGAGGTCTAGGCGGATTGGGGCATGCGCGGTCTTCGAATCGAGGGGGGTTTCGGGGTTTACATGGAAGCGGGAGGGGGGGGGGGGAGGGTGTCGAGGCTGGTGGTCTCGTCGGCGGTGAGGGAGACGCCATCTCCGGCGGCGCGGTGAACGAAGTGAGGCCAGGTTCCGTCGATCTCCATTTGGGATCGGTTCTTTTTTTCCCCTTTTTTTTATTATCTTCGATTTGAAATGCACTGGTATGAGGGGGGCCGGTTGACCGAATATAGGAGAAAGGGGTTGACCATTTTATTTTATTTAATTTTTTTTTAATTACTAAAAAGTTGCTTCTTTTATTTGAACTCCAAATCGAACCCAACGACTTTCGCCCCTAGGGTAATACCCCAATTCCGAACACAATGGGATATGTATCGCCGGCCAATTCCATCGTTTCGATCAGTTTCCGCTAGATTTAAAATATAAATCATTATATTGAATTTTAAACGCACATTTTAGTTTACCGGGGCCACATACGAACTCTAAAAATTCCCGAAAAATATATTCTAGCTTTGTATTGATGATACGGTCCTAACAAAACTAATTTCGTCAAATTTGAAGACTGTTTGAAAAATGGTCATTTTCCAGTCGATTAAAATCAAGTTCAACTGGTCAAACGCGTTTTCCTTTGCCACGCTCACATATTGATTCAGAAAATTACGAATTTTGAAACCTAGCAATAACTTGACATCATGGATCCAACAAAAATGGTTTCGTCGAATTTCGAGACCATTTGCAAAATTTCCATTTTTAAGGGCCATAATTCCATAGCGACTATTCTGAATTTTCAACTGGACGTAACTTTTGACTCCCGCTATGAAATTTTGATTTTTCAGATTCGTTGGAAAGATATTCTCATTTAGATTCTATTATTTTTGGTTTCGCTAAATTACGGTTTATTTTGAATCCTGTACATTCATTTGAACTTTGAAATCGAATTATCGAACTACCGCGCCATTTTCAATTCCTTTTATAATTTAAAATAAATATTTATATTCTAAGGACGATCTATATAAATATATTCGTTCGAATTCTATTCAAAATAAATTCTCATTGTTATTATTTAAAATAATTCATTTTAAATATTCAAAAATTCGCTTGCCAAAATAAATTTTTTAAATTGGCTCGGATTTCCTGGTTATTACAATTTTAATCTAACTTATCATTTCCTAACAAAATGATAATTTTAATCTAACTTATCATTTCTAATATATGTGATTTTTTTTCAAACAAATAATCATTTTCCGTCTTTTCTACATATACGATAAAAATGTGTATTTTATCATCAACATATTTTCATTTCAAATAAATGAACATTCCTAATCTTTTCTTTGATACATTAAAATTGTAATCTTCTTATTCTTTTCTTTGATTACATTAAAAATGTAATCCTTTCCTATTCATTCTTTCATTACATATAAATGTAAATTTTTTTTTCTATTCATTCTTTCATTACATATAGATGTAATCTTTTTCTATTCATTCTTTCATTACATATAAATGTAATCTTTTCACATGAAAATGTAAATTTCATATCTTTAATCTTTTTAATGAAATCAAATTCATTAAAATGTAAATTTCCATCGTTATAACTTTCATTGAAAACCTATTTACATAAAAATGTAAATTTCATATCCTTATCCTTTTCAATGAAAATCCAATTACATAAAATTGTAATTTTCTTCTTAATTCTTTTAATGAAAATCTATTTACATAAAAATGTAAAATTCACTTACTTTAAATCTAATTACATGAAAATGCAATTTTCTTCTATAAATACTATTTACATGAAAATGTCAATTAATCCTCTAATCCTAATTACATGATAATGTAATTTTTCACTTCTAATATAATTACATAAAAGTGTAATTTTTTACTTTTAATCTAATTGACAATGAAATCAGTGTCCTATTTTTCATTTCTAACTAATTTACAAAGTAAATAATGTCGATTTCATTTCTAACAAATTGACAAGGTAAATAATGTCATATTTAACAAATGGCGGTGAAAATAATGTCGATTTCTTTTCTAACAAATGACGGTGTAAATAATGTCAATTTCATATCTAACCAATGACGGTGTAAATAATGTCCATTTCTTTTTAACACATGACGGTGTAATATGACACTTATATTCTAACATAAATAATAATGGAATTTGTCCCTTTTCGTTATTTCAATGAAAGTGAAATAAATGTCCTTTTTATATATCAACCAAAAATAATGTCTTTGGTTTTCTTTTTTAACAAAAGATAATATAACATGTGTCTTTTTTTATTTAAAATCCAAGGTTGAAATCTTTTTAAGTATAAACAAAAGTTAAATCTTTTTAATTTGACAAAAACGGTGATAAATAATATGACTTTTCATTTGAGCAAAAGAAAATTAAAAATATTCTTTTTAACTTTCACCAAAAATGAAAATTGTTGGTTAACTTTCAATACACAAACAAAAATGAATGTTTTCTTTTTATTACAAACAAAAATGAATGTTCTCTTTTTATTATAAACAAAAATGAATGTTTTCTTTTTTATTACAAACAAAAATGAATATTCTCTTTTTATTACAAACAAAAATGATTTCTTTTTATTTTCACAACAAAGTTGAATCTTTTAATTTCACAAACAAAGTTGAATCCTTTATACACTGATTCAAAAATAGAATTCAGATCTACAACTTTAATTACAATCACCACATACAATCAATTTTAATTTTTAATCTATGAACCAAAGGGGAATCACATACAATCAGTCACCACCAACAACAAATAAATTTGAATTACAACAATCACATAAACGATTATATAAACATGTATATATTAGACTCAAACAACCAGGAATAAAATATAATTTGTAAAATAGAAATCTCACATCGTTATTGAGTTATGCGCTGTTCAGATCCAAAATTGGTCAAAAATTCAACTTGGTCAGAATCAGGTCTAGTCTGTTTCATTGGGAAGATCTCGGTCTCACGATCGTGGCGCACCTGAAATCGTTCGAATCCGAGTCCGTACGAGCAAGATATGGATTAATTAAGATCGGTCAAAGTTTGAATTAATTAAATTGTTTGGTCAAAGTTCAAAAAGTCAACTCACCCTCCTTCTTCCTCCCAACGTTTCCAAGGCCGTTCCTTTTGTTATTTTTGAACCCATTACCTTCTAATCTAGGTTTGCATTTAACTCGAGATTTATAAGGCTTGAAGACGATCGGGAGGTGGCATATCGAAGAGCCAGGGGAGGGGTTGGTGCGCCTAGGGAGGTGGAGGCCGCGGTGGGACCTTGGTGGTGCGGTGGGGGCTGTTTGGCCGTCTGTAGGGGGTGTTCTTCCTCAAAATTCGAGCACTTTTGGTTGATCATAACCGTATGGATGGAAAGCTTATCAAAATCCCTACAAAATTGGCTTAAGAACTGAATGATTTCATTGAGTGGATTGAGAGATATTGAGGAGGGAAGTTTGGTGCTCTCTTGGCCATTGAGGAAGAAGATGGCGGCTGGTACAATTTGAGGAAGAAGGGATTAGGGTTAGGATTAAGGAATATATATAATATTTAATTTGTTAATTAGCCCGTTAAGGCCCTTTTTGCAACGTTGTCCGATTTCAGCCCAACGACTATCGTTCTTACCTATTAACCCCTATCCCGGACTCATCTAGCTATGTCGCGCCGGCCCAAACGACTGTCTTGACCCAGTTTTCTTTATTTTAAAATTTAAGTCTTTTATTTCTAATTCAACCGTACCAATAAATTCACCGGGGCCACAAATTAACTTCAAAAATTCGCGAAAAATATATTTTGCTATGTTTTGACGTTGCGGACCTAGGAAAATTAATTTCGTTCAATTCTGAGCCCGTTTGTAAAATGACTATTTTCAAGGGCTATATATTTAATATAAAAAATACATTTTTAAACAAATAATTTTCGAAACTCGAAATATATAAGTGTTTATACTTTTTAAATGCAGAAACGTCATTCTGAACTCAGTGGAAGTGTTTTTGAGTCCAAATTCCTTCGTATGCAAAAAGTAACATTTTTGACCTTTATATATTATATATATAAATTTCATTGCGACCTTTCTAAATTTTATTTTGACATAACTTCATATAAAATAAAATTTTAATCATGATTATTTAAAATAAATTATTTTAAATATCAAAAACTCATTAAAATTACTTAAAATAAATTTTAAATTGGCCCCAAAATTCCGGGTTGTTACATCAAATGCTATAAAAACACGTCATACACCTCATTCCAAATCAGACTATTCTTTTATTCAAATATTCACATCTTTAGGGAAAGGTTCCCGTTAATTTTATTAAAGATAAATTCTTTTATATTTATTCTTTAATCTTCCTTTGGATATCGTTTCAAAGATTTTATTAACTAGTCGGGATTATTGAGCCTTACCGAAGTAATCATTTATTTTATATTTTTCCAATCCCAACATATTCATCCCATGGAGCAAAACGTAGTACTCTATATCTAACACCCACGATGCTATCGGTAAATTTAATTACCATTTCACATTCAAATCTAATTAAACATTTAACTATCGTCTGGAGTAAAACTTATGGTACTCCATTCTCGATCATTTCATGAATTCGATAAATTTAATTATCCCATTTTCATCCCAATCTAATTAAAACTTCATTAAAACTCCCACTTAGTTTTAATATCATAAATCATTACTTTACGGTTATTAAACTTTAAGAAATTAATCTTCTCTTTAACTGGGTTAAAAAACCAATGTTATTAAAAACACGGATCACAATAAACCCAAATCAACTTCCGTTAAATATGGAATCTTCACAGAAAACATAATAGTATGTAATTGATATAAATCTCTTTATCAGACTAATAATATAAATGGAATAACGGCAAAGCCTTTAAAATTCCATATATAGTAATGATCTTCCTTTACAGAAGCTCATTTCGATTATTACCAAATCGAATTCCACTCAATTCCAACTTAATGTATTAAATTGGAAAACTTTACTTTGGAAAATTTCCATTAAATCTTAGTTAAAAGAATATAAATTCCAATTCCAAACTTCACTGTTAATTGGGTTTTAAGGACAAATGTTATTTAAAACATCGTTCACAATGAACACAAAATCCTCTTCCATTTAATTCCAATTTATAATTATAATTTGGAAAACTTCATTTATCTTAATTAAAAGATTTATTCTTCTCTCAACAGGGTTTAAGAACAGCGTTATTAATGACCCCATTCATGATAAACCCAAAATCCAATTTGATATTAAATATAAGAATCGGAATATTAATAATATCGGCTTATATTCAATATCAAATTCTGAAACCAACAAATATCGCATTGGGAATTACGATATTTGTATCTTCCAAATTCCTCAACAATATCCGTATAATCACGGAATCCAATATCGAAATATTTCGAAGATTATTTCCATTCAAATCCATTCCAATTTATTTATTTAAAAACATTGGATTATTATTCTAGTTAATAACTAGTTCTTTCGGATAAAAATATCTTTTATCTTTTCAAAACTTGGAATTTTTCATCCAAAATATTTCCAAATCAGTAATTATGATTTTACATAATTTTCCATTTTTTTAATAATTTTATTATCGCCATTTCAGTCGATTTCTATGTATGGTCATCGAATTACATTCATAGCGACCGTTTCTGGAATTGATTTGGACATAATTTGAAATCCAACCGTTCAAATTTAAATCTCTTATATTCATTGAAATCCAACAATTTATATATATACATATATATTTATATATGAGGAGCGTTCAATAGCACCCCAAATATTGCAGCACCCCTTTAGCCCCCCTGATTTCCACCACACATTCTTGTTTCTCTCTCCTTCCACTAATTCTCTCTCCCCCCACTAACTTATTTAACTACAAATGGGTGGCTCTTCTTCAGGTGCAAAAAAGGTGCCAAGAATTTGGGGTGCCATATAACCCCTCTGTATATATATATATATATACACACACATATACATATATATATAATATTTCATCGATTTCCATTCAAAACGTATTTTTATAAATTCGTTTCAAAAACGATTCCAACTTCCATTTCAATTTTAAATCAAAATTGAATATCCCTTATCATTATGAAATTAAAAATGATAATATTTTCAAAATGTACGATTTTGAAATCCATTTCCCTTTCATATCCATTTACAAAATGAATAAAATCGATTCAGAACACGTTCGAGTTAAAATGGCATTTAACTGCTTAACTCGGCTTCACATTTCAATATTTTTGTGTTCATCCAAAATCGGACATCAAAATCATAATTTAATTCTTTCACTACAAGAAAACACTGATTTTACAGTAGAAAAATCCAATGTTGAACCCTCGCTAAAGGCGTGTTAGCGACGAATTTGCAGCATAATATGGCTATCGCTAAAAAACATGTCGGTATTTTAGGTACAATTTTGCGACGGAAATTAACGTCGATTCTCCGTCACTTCACCGTCATTTTGTGATATATTATCATTTCATTTTAAAATATTTCACCGACGTTTTACCGACAGATATATATATAACATAATAAAATCAGTAAATATTTTTCCGTCGCTAAATGCACGCTATTTAGCGAGGGAATACTGACGAAAATATATAGCAAACATTTTACATTCCAGTTATCCGTCGGTAAATCCTAGCTATATAGCGATGGATTACCGACGGAAATATATCGTAAACATTTTGTAGCATTTCTAAACATCAATCTAGACATCAAATACATTCACTTCAACAATACTTAATATTCAGTATTCATCGTGCAATGAAACATACATACATATATGTAACGACACGGATTTCGCTCGGACCTAATCGTTCGCTAAATCGACCAAGACCGTTCGAATCCCGCATATGCTAACTTTGGGCATACAACACATCATAACAAATAACAGAAGACTTGTATAAACATTATAATATTGTTACATCAGAGTACATCGAATATAATACAGCAAAAGGTTAATTTGCAATCAATTTAATACAGTGCAGTGGAACAAATAAACTAACACAGCGTAAGCCGATCAATGCTCTTGATACCACTTCAAGCTTCGACCCAAAATCCTACTCAATAAATAAATATCTGCAAAACAAGCCACTCGACTGCCCATGTGGGAAATAAGGGCACCCGAGTTTGCAAGTGCAACAAACTACGAGTCAGTCAAGGGACTGGTATGAGAAATCTTTACTTAACTTATCTAATAATAAGGCTAATCACATGACCAAGCCGCTAACGCGGAATGGGTTTACTCCATTGGATTGCCAGTGCATAAAATAAGTAAATCTTTAAAAAAATGCAATGCTCTTTAGAAAAATGAAACCATTATAAGACTCAAGTCCCATCACACAATGCAACGCAAACCGGAGGATAGAGTTTTACTTTATAATGATCAAACGTGCTTGATACATATAAAATAATATTTAATATTACTATTATTGCCTAATCAGGTTAAAACACTTTCAAAATAAAGGTATCAATCCTAGACGGCATAATACCCCTTCCTACTATGTCACCATATATAGGTTTACAATCAAATCCATAATGTCGTATTGGAAATTGGGTTTCCATCATGAGTCAAGGCTAGGGATGGTCTACTTACCTATTCGAGACACTCTAACAAATGTGTAACGACCCGAAAATTTTCGACTTTTGAACATCGACATACGACGCTATGTCGACCATTCAAGAGTCGAAAATTCCAGATTGTTAATGAAAGAAATTAGAGGGTGAGAATAGATAAGGTAGAACTAGTAGAATAGAAGAAGAACATCAACATCAGAGTAAACGCGAATCTCACAGCGGATCGAATAAAATATAACATAACTATTGAAATACAAACAGTTATATATACAATAGCACTTATCAGAGTACAGCACTTACAACAACAACGGAAATAATAATAGCTATAGAATCCTGAAGCCTCCTGCTCCAAGCTCTCCAAGTATATCTGTAAAATCCCGACTACTTGACTGCCCGTACAAAATTAGGCACCCAAGAGTTTAGGGAAAACAAACAAATAAACTCCGGGTCAGTCATGGGACTGGTGTGAATAAAGCTCCAAACACTTGGTTAATTAGTAGATATATCATTAGACCACGCCGTGAAAACGGAATGGGTTTTCCCTTATGAAAATCCAAACAACTTTGTAAAGCAATATCATTCTGATATTATAATAATGTCTAAGTACAAATAGATATCAATCTAGCAGAAACGCTTTCATCTCACGTTCTACTATATAGTATACAATCAAAACTGTAAGCACGTATTGGGTAATGGATTTCCAACAATGACAAGGTATGGAACCACCTTCCGATTAGTGTACTCTAGGAACGATACACTGGAGTTCAACAAGAACATCTTGCAACTCAGCCACACATGACCGACCACTCATTTCGCTTGAGTGTATCGAATGTACATCACCAACGGTTGGGATCAGCAACCGTTCCCCGTATATATATGGGACAACATTGATAGAGTAAAAGAAGCAAATGAATATTCTCTAGATAGGTGATTATACACCCTACTTCGGAGCGAACGACTTAGTCATGCTGCCTGCCCGATTTCTGTCATTTACCGGATGTGAGGCTTGAGGTTACGCTTTATCATCACATCAGATTCACTTCGAATGCCACATTGTCAGATCCATCGAAAATCACTAATTGACGTCTACAATAGTACATTACGTGTTAGCTAAAGAAGTGCCCTTCTCCGCTTCCACTCTTGGTACGGTTGAAGAAATCAATGTACGTGACCTTTCTGGGAATACTCTGTCAGACATTCATCCATATAAGTCATCCAGGAATAGGATGAGCCGAAGGCACTATTCAGTACATCCATCTTAGGCACTGTTATCTAAGACTTATACAATAGCCCTTGCACTTTACACCGTCTTCAATTATCTTTGGCATATATGATTCGCAACGCTTATGCCAATACAGAGTGGTTCTTTGGATAAAAATCCAACCGGTCTCTCCATATTAACAACGTTAAAATGGTCAAAAACATTGATAGTTTGTGATTTAACTATCAAAGGAAAACTCGTGTGCAATCAACGATATTATTTCCAGATGGAAATTATATCAATCAATCATCATTCAACATTTATATCTTTAGTTCATTACTTTACTTATCTCCTGTTTCCATATATTCAACCTTTCTTATTTTCTAATTGTAGAAAATATACCTTATTAACAAAGGAAAACATTTCCATTTCCTGTTTCCTATATTAGAAAACATTTCTGATTTCTTATTTGGAAAACATTTCCAAAGTTCCTTCATTGGATTTAAATTGATGTTTAAATAAAACATCGCTATGCCAACTCAAACAATTTACTGAATTCACTTAACCATCATTCACTATCAAACCTTACCATTCCTTAGTTAAGAAGGAAGTCAATCAAGTTGGGGTATAATTACCTCTCAGACCTTAACTGAACAACGTTATAACTTCGAAATAGTAACAGTTTATCCTTTAAACCTTTTATTAACTTCTTTACCTAACTCTCGGATTCAATTTACGAATCCATTTCTTTATTGAAAACATTGATTATAACGATAACATTATAATCCCTACCTTCACAATATCTAACTTCAATTATAACTTTTATTCGTTAAATTCGAATAATTAAACCTAACCCTAATTTATTAGCGTATACTCTTGATTTAAAAACCGGAAAGTAAATATTTCTTTCCCGAATTCGATATAGTTGAATTCGACGTAAAATTCTCTTTCGAGTAATCTCTATTTGATCAACTCTTCTTCGAATAACCTAATTTCGATTATCTCTCTTCGAATAACTTTTATTCGAAATCTCTCTCTTTCGAATAAACTATATTCGATCTCCTTCTTTCGAATACGATATATTCGATAATCTCCTTTCGATTAAACTAATCGATAGTTCCTTTCCTTTAACTCTATTTGAATAAACTATATTCGACTAACTCCTTTAACTCTATTCGAATATACTATATTCGACTAACTCCGATAACTCTATTCGAATAACTAATATTCGACTAACTCCTTTAACTCTATTCGAATAAACTATATTCGACTAACTCCTATAACTTCATTTGAATAACCAATATTCGACTACTCCTTTAACTTCACTTGAATAACCAATATTCGACTAACTCCTTTAACTTCACTTGAATAACCAATATTCGACTAACTCCTATAACTCTATTTGAATAACTAATATTCGGCTAACTCCTATAACTTCATTTGAATAACCAATATTCGACTAACTCCTTTAACTTCACTTGAATAACCAATATTCGACTAACTCCTTTAACTTCACTTGAATAACCAATATTCGACTAACTCCTATAACTCTATTCGAATAACTAATATTCGACTAATTCCTTTAACTCTATTCGAATAACTAATATTCGACTAACCCCTTTGGATTAACTCATCTTGACTAACTTAATTTAATTAACTCGACTTATTTAGCTCCTATCGAATAACTAATATTCGATTAACTTATATTCAAATTACTATGCCTGTTTAACTTTATTTCGAATATCTAAATATTCGATTTAACTCTATCGATTTAACTCTATCAGTTAACTCTATTCAACTAACTCGACTCGACTAACCCCTTTCGAATAACATATTCGATTAACTAACTTTCGAATACCATATTCGATTAACTAACTTCGAATACCATATTCGATTAACTACTTCGAATACCATATTCGATTAACTAACTTCGAATACCATATTCGATTAACTAACTTCGAATACCATATTCGATTAATTAACTTCGAATACCATATTCGATTAACTAACTTCAAATACCATATTCGATTAACTAACCTCGAATACCATATTCGATCAACTAACTTCGAATACCATATTTGATTCCTCCTTTTTGATTAACGTTTATCCATTTAAAAAGATCCCCTTTTTACAACGTTTATTCATTTATAAAGATTCACTTTTTTTAGTAACGGTTCTTCACTTTATAAATGTTCGTTTAATAACATTTTCCTTTTTATAACGGTTTCCTTTTTATAACATCTTATTCCGTTATAAACCCATTTCCTTTTTATTAACTCTATTTATTTTCTAAATGTTCCCTTTTCAATTCTATTTGTAAATGGTTTACTAATATTTCTTTTTCTATTTTATTCTATTTGCAAATGGTTTGCAAATATTTCCTTTTCAAATTTATCCTTAAAAATATTCTAACTCCTTAAATTCCCGGGAAAATTCGCCATAACCACCTTTGTATCGGGAGCATCGGGAAAATCCCCAAACCGCCACACAGGCCTTTCCATTCAAAAAGAAAATGGTTTGCAATTATTTCCTTTCTAAATATCTCCTATTTATAAATATTCCAATTTATAAGTATTCCTTATTTATAAATATTCAAATTTATAAATATCTCTTATTTATAAATTATTCCATTTATAAATATTTTATTTTCAACATCACTTTGAAAATCCCCTTATCAACATTTCGGTATGTTATGGTATTCAATCATATCAAATCACGATGTTCAATAACGTCCAACCACATATAATCGACAACATATTATATATCACATTATATAGCAGAATATATGAATCAAAACAGTATTATAAATATTGTGGAACCCAGTTGGGTCCCTCCAACCTGTTTCCCTGCATCCACAGATGTTACACAGTATAATCAACATTCATTACAGTTCAGTATGAATTATTCTAATAAACAGAATCAATATATTTATTTATTTATTTTTAACGGTTTATATATATATATATAATTTCAACTAACTGACTAGCAATTCAATCAATCAACCAACACACAGCAATCAACAGATGATTAACAGTTCTAAAAATACATTATAAAAATATAACTGTTCAGAGTTGGTGAGTTTTACTCACATTTGCAGTTCATCGTTAAAGAACGATAAACTGTTATTTGATTTGAATCAAACAATTTATTTCTCCATAAATTCATACGAACCCTAATCCACTTCCAATCAGCTTCCTTGTGAAGCTCTCGTCCATACTGTCCCAACGCAACTTACGGTTCGTCTATCTGATATTGTATGGTCGAGATATTTAATTTACAAATTTATATACATTTATATAGATAATAACTTGGATTTAAATTAGAATTCGGGCCTTACCCAAGCAAATTGGGCCCAACTCCTTTGTACTAGCCCAACACGCCTCCATTTAAACCCAATACGAGAATACCCTTCTTCCCAAATGTAATTCCATCGCTCCAGTTAAATCTCGAACCCAAATACTCCACGGCCGACCACCTGTTGACCGCCATTTCCTCCCTCCATCCACCGCCGTTCTCCATGAGACCAAATCCATTCTTCCTCTCTTCGAAAGCAGCTCCTCCCTATACCCACCAAGTCACGCTCGATGCCCCCTGACTACGATGCGATCTGTACTTTTCACGAGTACTGTGCGGTATCGCACTTCGCCGGAGACCACCAAATGTTGCTACGCCACCAACAACAGTCTCACCATGAACCGGTGGTCCTCCTAGTCACCTTTGTTTCAACTCCATTCACCCCTAGCCTCCATCAACGCAAGCCCTGGGTTTTTGCTCGACAACAGCATTCGCACCCAAAACGAAGACCAGCTACTTGAAGCTCTCATCACCGGGATTCCAGAAATATACGTTTAGAGATTTATTGCATTTTTTCTTGAGTTTTCTTTGAATTAAAACTCACGGTTTCAATATTATGTTTAGTGGCAGCTCAAACTTCATTGACCAGAATGAAGTGCTTTTTAGGGTTTAAGGGAAAGGGAATGGTATTTATAGAAAGCTTTAATATTTTTTTAATTTGATTTTTATATTAATATTTTAGCTCTCGTTGTTTTCATTTGTCTTTAAAAATTCTTGTGATCACACATGATATCTAAAAATCATGAAAATTGACATGCACCTTCAGTTCGACATTTCGGTCAAACGAAACTGGTTTCGTCGAATCCCGACTCTCTTTGCTTACACAGCGTATTTTTAACCGTCGAAATACTGATTGTTTTTCACCCTAAAAATCCGTACGGCCACACAGTGACTCTAAAAATCACGAAACTTGGAATCTAACAATAATTTGATGTTGCGGATCCAACAAAATTAGTTTCGTCGAATTCCTACTTTGTTTGCAAAAGTGGCTATTTTTAAAGCTCTAAATAGCCCATTTAAATATATAAACATATTTAAATAAATTAAATTAAATATTAATAATTTAATATTATCGTATATATCCACATGGAATGCCGTACAGCTTCAGAATATTCCTATATAAATTTATAGCTCGATATCCCAAATCCATATCATATCGATATTCAATTTATATTGAAATTCCTTTTATAAATCGTTATAAATTATAAAGGAATTCCATAGCCACTTTTCTAAAATTTGATTTGGACATATATCAAAATCTACACGATGAAATCCAGATTTTCTCTTTCATTAGAAAACTTTTATCAAATCGGTCCTGACGGTTCTTGTTTCACAGAAATCCGATTTAAAACGGACCCCGTACATTCAGTTGAAGTTCAAATCGCCAAATAGCGAACTGCAGCGCCATTTCGAGCTCGTTTATAATTATATTATGATTCTACGTCCAAATGGTCATTTATATAATATATTCGTTATTCAAATTAAATTCCAAACTGAATTATACCTTATATATAATTCAATTCACACTGTATTGTGAATTCAGCTATTTTTGACTATTTCGACATTATAATATATTATTCTAATATTTAGTATTAATTAAATATTCATTTTTATTTAATTCAGGTCATCGATATCGCCATAACGATATTTAAATAATTAAATAAATTAATTATTCAACAGCTAAAAATGCGGTCATTACAATCTTTCCTCCTTAAAATAATTTCGCCCTCGAAATTGCTAAGGTAGGGAACGACCCTATCGATTGGTTAGAACATATTTGTTCACTTCTTAAATTCAGTTTCAACTGATCCAATTTAATTTCAATGAAATTATTCTTCAATTCTGAACAACGAAAATTTCCAAAAATCCTGAAAATTTTCTAACGCCTTAACTTTTCGAAAAATTTCGCCAGTGTCTCCTTTGTACCGGCATATACGTCAAACCACAACTCGCCTCTTTAGGCCTTCTCCAACCCAAAAGAAAATCAAACAGCCAAGCGGCTTGCCAAATCGGCTCATAAATTCCAAACTCATATACAATATAAACTTGTACCTTTTTGTCGGGCATATTAACTCTATCACTCCCATATGCTATCAACTCAGCATATAGCAGTATTATCTCAATCAAATTCAAATCAGTTCATATTCTCAAATCCAAATCGAATTTCAAATTCTTAACTCATCAACCCAATTCCATAACAGATTATTCTCTAATCCAATTCAATTTTGTTTAACTTAGTTCGCGTTAAATTTCAATTTATTTTTACCATCTCATTTTATTTAACTTCATTAGTTAAATTTTAATTCTAGAACTTAAATTCCTGGGTTTCTTTCAAATCAATTAGAAATTATAATATCAATTCAAAACCTTTGAATTTCTAAACAACTTGTTTTCTCAAAACAATTCAAAAACAAAACCTTTGGTAGTAATCCATCACTTAGAACTCGAAAATGAACATTGATGATGTCGCGATTCATCATCAGAATCTATTTTCCAGCTATCGAAGTGTGTTCAATAATATATCACTTTCAGTTTGAAAAACGTTTTCAAAGTCTCCCAGGAACTTAAAATTTCCTTATTTTAATTCCAAATCTGATTTAAATTCAGATTTACTTCATCTTATTTCATATACTTTATTTATATGAATTCTGATTAGTTATTTATAACCATTTCACCTTTTTATAATCTTACTCGATTATCTTAACAACCAACACAACTAATATATTATATCAAATATATTGGGGTAAAATTATTCCATTTACCCTTTTTTCAAAACATACCATGTTGGTTCATCGTATTCAAGTGTTTATAAAACTCCTACCGATTGGATCAAACTGATCGACCAGAATCCATAAGCCACACAACCAATGAGTCTCCACAATATAAATCACTTTATATTAACTAACAAATACGCACTCGTATATATACACTCAAATTCAGTCTAGGATATTACTAATCCCATCTCTACCGAATCACGCCACAGAGCCAAGGTATTAACTAAACCAATGCTCTGATACCAACTGTAACGACCCAAAAATTTTCGACTTTTGAACATCGAAATACAACGCTATTTCGACCATTCAAGAGTCAAAAATTCTAGATTGTTAATGAAAGAAATTAGAGGGTGAGAATAGATAAGGTAGAACTAGTAGAATAGAAGAAGAAGAAGAACATCATCATCAGAGTAAACACGAATCTCACTGCGAAACGAATAAAATATAACATAACTTTTGAAATACAAATAGTTATATATACAATAGCACTTATCAGAGTACAACACTTACAACA
Organism: Allium sativum; assembly: GCA_030737875.1. Taxonomy (NCBI): domain Eukaryota; kingdom Viridiplantae; phylum Streptophyta; class Magnoliopsida; order Asparagales; family Amaryllidaceae; genus Allium; species Allium sativum. Next base: position 255,120,439 of record CM060920.1, read on the forward strand.
ACAGCGGAAATAATAATAGCTATAGAATCCTGAAGCCTCCTGCTCCAAGCTCTCCAAGTATATCTGTAAAATCCCGACTACTTGACTGCCCGTTGTAACACCCCACCTCCGCTAGGGTCACTCACAAAGGGAATGCACTAGTTTTGGAGGGGTATTATCGAGATAACATCACAGAATTATCACAAGACAGAACATTAATAAAAAAAATTTAAGTAAACAGCGGAAGAATTTATGAGCAAAACAGAACTTCATTTTATTCCAAAATAAACCATGTCTCTTACAAACATTTCAAATAACTTCATTACAACTGTCTTGTAATAATAGCCAAAGAAGCAATAACTTAAAAACAGAAAAACAGCTTATTCCCCAAGTGCAGTAAAATGAAGCAGCCATAGCAAACCGTACATGCTGAGCCAAAGCAAGTGATATCCAAGCTAAGAGCTAGTGTTTCCTCCCTGAGAGCCTGGGGGGGGGGGGGGGGAAACGAAAGAAAAAGAGGCGAAAGGAAAAGGGTCAGTCATAAAGACTGAGTAAGTCCTAGTGACTTTCAGTGTAAAAACGGTTAAAACAACCTGTCATGTATGAACTGGAACTAAACTTAAGAATGGTGTCAAGGTGAACAAGATAGACTAAGGTGATCAGGATAAGTCAAGACAAGTCAAGTAAAGCATCACATGTTCGAGATTCGTTGCATCGACTGTACTAGTATACTAAGCCCATATCACAAGTTAATCACGAAATAAATCCCACGGCCCAATATCATGAAATGACCCTGAAACGGGGTCTGACCCAAGTACGGTGTCCTATGGAGCGATTATCTAGTCGATCGGCTCCCTACAATTTCTAGCTCGTCAAGTGTCCGTGTCATACAACAAATCACGAATGTAGTCACCTGTGCTGGGTCCACCTTCGGGTGTATCGGCCCTAGGGTGTCAACCCCTGACACGATTCAAGATGCACAGATAAATCTACGGATACCCAGTGCCTGCCCCGGAATACGTGCACGACCGTAGTCCACCGAACCTACACTGGCATACCCCACTGTCGTCGTTCACCTCTTACAATCAGCCCAGTAATCGTGCCCCACCCGGCCTAGCCCCAGGGTACCTTGATACATCTAGAGGGTTACTGCTGAAAAGGGTCGTGTATAGGGTTTCGCCTAACAGATTAGGTCATGTAATTCGTGACCTAACCCGCCTAACCGATTAAGTCATGTAATTCGTGACTTAATCCTTTTGCAGTCTAGTCGTGTCAAGATGGTTAAGTATGTCATTTAAATTCGTGACTTAACCCACCTACGTGTCATGTCAAGTTGGCTAAGTGTTGTCGTTTCAAGTTCATGACTTAGCCCTACAAATCGTGTTCAAGTTGGTTAAGTTGTCTTTTCATGTTCATGACTTAACCCTAATTGGCATTAATTGATTCATTAATGCACCGAACCACTCACATTGGATCCTATTGTTCGTAGCCACTGGATTTGCCGGGCGGTTCCGGGTAGGTTTACGCTACGAACTCAACCCAACCTCGGGTTTCAAGCGTGATTTGACCAACTACCCACATTGGATCCTATTGTTTGTAGCAACTGGATTTGCCGCGCGGTTCCGGGCAGGTTTACACTACAAACTCAACCCAACCTCGAGTTGGCCACTTTCTTGTTTTCTAAAGTCATGCCCATGTTCTTATCAGATTCGTGCTATTTTCATAGCATGTTCATATGTCAATTTCGTGCCCAACTAAGGCATGTTTCAAGTCAAGTTATGGCATGTTCAAGTCGAGTTTTCATGCCATATTTCATGTTCTACTTATGCCAAATTTCACGGTTTATGATTATAATCAATTCAAGTTTTGCCTGTTCTACCCAATCGTATCCCCAACGTATATAAACGTACTTCATTCACAAGCATAAACAATTCAAGAGATAAAGGGGAATAACACCAAACATGTGATAGGCATACGTGACAATTCCAACATCACTTGCATAATAAACAGGCTATAACATATCACATGGTTTCCATACTAGCATGATGATAACTTGGCATAGTAATGGTTCCAACTTAGTTCAACATGATGAATTCAACTTTACATCCTAGGCATAATAATCATTGCGATCATAATAATAATTTTATTAAAAACATGAAACATTAAAGGCATGGTAATTCTAATAGGCATAGTGGATTCCAATTTAGTATTTTTAACATAATGATTCTCACCTAGCATTATAAACATAATGATTCCAACTTTTCATCATGACCTAGCAATTCCCAATTTGTCATTAGCATGATAGGTATATTAACATCACAGGCATAGTTTCATTAATATAATACATGGTTTAACTAGCATCATAGGCATGGTTTAATCAACATGAGGATTTCAATGAACATAATGATTCCATGGACATGTATTTGTTCAACTTGCAATAAAATTAAGCCCAATTGATTCATAACAACATCAACATCATGATAAGTTTAACTTGCAACATTAACATAGCAATATTCCCAAATTTTGATTCAAAGTTAAACAATATAAACATGGATTAATAATAGTTCCTAAATCCGGTTTCAATTCATAGCATGTCCATGTTATTTCATCGTTTTTGCCTAAAAAGTGACATAGAACTTACAATATGAAGCAAGCAATCCAAATCAAAACTTTAAATCAAATAGCCCCAAATTCGTTGTCTAAAGTGTCGTAGTTGTTGTAGATTCTAGTTGTAGCCTTCAAGAATCATCCTTCGTCTTCTTCAATTTTTTTCTTTGTATTTTTAATTTAGAGTTCTAGGTTTAATGGCGGCTGCATGAGGCTAAAATGAAATAGTATGATTTAAGCTAGGTCTTAGGGTCTTTTTTAGTGTTTAGGATTAGTTTTAGCCATAGGATAAACCCTAGGATAGATCTGAGCCATCTAAAATCGTCACAAGCCCCCAAAACAAGACCAGGAGCCAAAACAGGTGCACCAGGCCGACCTGGCCGACCAGGGAGGTCGACCCCCAGGTCGACACCCAGGTCGACTCCCCAGTCGACCTAGGGGGAGGTCGACACACAGGTCGACCCCCAGGTCGACTCTAGTGTCGACCTGGTTGGGGGGGAGGTCGACCCTAGTGTCGACCCCCCTTTCGACCTGTCTGGGCGGGATTTTTCCCGCCTACCCTGAATTCTGAAAATTTGAATCTGTTTTTGAATTTGAATTTTTCGTGAAAATTTGCGATGCCATATCTTGATCATACGGACTCCGATTTACGAAATTTCGGACTCTATTTCGCGTATTTTTCCGAGACGAACGCAATGGCGCAACCCGTTTTCCCTGATTCAAATTTTAACATTTAATTCTGCCCTGTTTGAAGTTATAATGTGTTGTTTAAAATACGGGTTGTTACATTCTCCCCTCCTTAAAGGATTTCGTCCCCGAAATCTTCAAGTTAGGAAGAACATATCCTACCATCCATCATCCATCTACTCAAAGCATCATCCACAGGCAGTCATTGTCCTTAAAAGATTTCTAATGTTGTATGAACATATGCAGAAAGTGTGTGTATATGTTCCTTATCTAATGCAAATGATCTGGCCTGATTGATCTTCTCAAATGCAAAATATGTTTAGTGAAATGAATCCAATATGTATGCAAAAAATTTCCTATTATAATTCATAATTTCTATATGAGTGCTCAAACATTCAATCATATGCAACAACCAAATGATAGCACAACAAAGTTTCCAAAATAAACACTCATGCATATGCAAGTATGAAACTGTGACTGAGCCGATCTAGTGCCTAATGTGTATTCATGCATCCACGAGCAACCACTTGCGACCACTTGCAACCATTTTGCAATCATAACATGTTTCAATTACATGTTTACATCCAAAAAGATTCTACCTATGGTTCTCAAGATAGGATCGAGGAGATAACAAGATAAAACAAAGCATCTAGAAAAATAAGTTAAAGATGTACCCCCGGAAGGCCCGGTCTGCTTCTTAGGGCAGTCCTTGCTGATGTGTCCAGTCTCCCCATAATGAAAACATTCACCTTGCTTTCTTTTCCTCTTTCTACAATCCTTGGCTATGTGCCCTTCCGTACCACCGAAATTGCATTTCCTTTTATCACGTGAGTTGTCGTTCTTGCCTCCTTTCTCGGGGTCTACCTTCTTATTCTGAGAATCGTTGGGCTTGACCTCTTTCTTGCCCTTCTTATCTTCCTCATACAGTAGGGTCATATCCACCAAGCTTTCAAAGGTCGCCCCCATGGGCACATGAGTCATGGCCAAACCATGTAGTGGCTCGTTCAAGCCTCGTGCAAAACGTAGCGCCTTTTTCTGAGGAGTGTTGACTAACTCCAATCCGAAGCGAGCAAGCTGATTGAAACGGTTCACATATTCTTTAACTGTCATATTTCCTTGTTTAAGGGCCAGAAACCGTTCCATTTGGAGACTCTCCTCTGTCGATGACAAGAACTTAAGCCCAAATCTCCCTCTAAAGTCCGTCCAAGTCTCAATGGGCCTAGTAGCGTTGGTGACTTCCCACAAATAAGAAGCTTCCTCTTTCATGAGCCACGCCGCCAACTGTACTTTCCTATTGTCCTCTACGTCAAAGATAACAAACAAGTCTTCGGTTTCCTTCAACCAATTCCGTGCCTCAACAAAAGTCTCAGTTCCTAGGAAATCCTTTCCGCCCATGGCCTTAAAGTCCTTGCATATCTTTGAAAAAGCGGTTTCTCGTGGAGGTTGAGGAGGATGAGGAGGAGGATTGGCTGGGCCTATCACATTAGCCCGAGCCTCGAGGAAACGACGGAACCAAGTGGGTATATTGACACCCTCGGGAAGATTAAGATCGTCGGCCATGATAAGCTGAAAACGAAAAAGGAAAAGATTCAAACGAGGAAACAACGATTGTGCTAATGGCTTTTTGGGGAATAGCCTTTTAAAATAAACCAACTTTTCTTGAAAAGTGCTTCTTTGTAAATGGTTTTGAAAAAAAAAAATCAAAAGGTTTTCAAAACTTTTGCCCAGTCTTGGTAACCTTCTGCTCTGATACCAAATGTAACACCCCACCTCCGCTAGGGTCACTCACAAAAGGAATGCACTAGTTTTGGAGGGGTATTATCGAGATAACATCACAGAATTATCACAAGACAGAACATTAATACAAAAAATTTAAGTAAACAACAGAAGAATTTATGAGCAAAACAGAACTTCATTTTATTCCAAAATAAACCATGTCTCTTACAAACATTTCAAATAACTTCATTACAACTATCTTGTAATAATAGCCAAAGAAGCAATAACTTAAAAACAGAAAAACAGCTTATTCCCCAAGTGCAGTAAAATGAAGCAGCCATAGCAAACCGTACATGTTGAGCCAAAGCAAGTGATATCCAAGCTAAGAGCTAGTGTTTCCTCCCTGAGAACCTGGGGGGGAAACGAAAGAAAAAGATGCGAAAGGAAAAGTGTCAGTCATAAAGACTGAGTAAGTCCTAGTGACTTTCAGTGTAAAAACGGTTAAAACAACCTGTCATATATGAACTGGAACTAAACTTAAGAATGGTGTCAAGGTGAACAAGACAGACTAAGGTGATCAGGATAAGTCAAGACAAGTCAAGTAAAGCATCACATGTTCGAGATTCGTTGCATCGACTGTACTAGTATACTAAGCCCATATCACAAGTTAATCACGAAATAAATCCCATGGCCCAATATCATGAAATGACCCTGAAACGGGGTCTGACCCAAGTACGGGGTCCTACGGAGCGATTATCTAGTCGATCGGCTCCCTACAAGTTCTAGCTCGTCAAGTGTCCGTGTCATACAGCTAATCACGAATGTAGTCACCTGTGCTGGGTCCACCTTTGGGTGTATCAGCCCTAGGGTGTCAACCCCTAACACGATTCAAGATGCACAGATAAATCTACGGATATGCAGTGCCTGCCCCGGAATACGTGCACAACCATAGTCCACCCGAACCTACACTGGCATACCCCACTGCCGTCGTTCATCTCTTACAATCAGCCCAGTAATCGGGCCCCACCCGGCCTAGCCCCAGGGTACCTTGATACATCTAGAGGGTTACTGCTGAAAAGGGTCGTGTCTAGGGTTTCGCCTAACAGATTAGGTCATGTAATTCGTGACCTAACCCGCCTAACCGATTAAGTCATGTAATTCGTGACTTAATCCTTTTCCAGTCTAGTCATGTCAAGATGGTTAAGTATGTCATTTAAATTCGTGACTTAACCCGCCTACGTGTCATGTCAAGTTGGCTAAGTGTTGTCGTTTCAAGTTCATGACTTAGCCCTACAAGTCGTGTTCAAGTTGGCTAAGTTGACTTTTCATGTTCATGAGTTAACCCTAATTGGCATTAATTGATTCGTTAATGCACCGAACCACTCACATTGGATCCTATTGTTCGTAGCCACTGGATTTGCCGGGCGGTTCCGGGCAGGTTTACGCTACGAACTCAACCCAACCTCGGGTTTCAAGCGTGATGTGACCAACTACCCACATTGGATCCTATTGTTTGTAGCAACTGGATTTACCGGGCGGTTCCGGGCAGGTTTACACTACAAACTCAACCCAACCTCGAGTTGGCCGCGGTTCCGGGCAGGTTTACACTACAAACTCAACCCAACCTCGAGTTGGCCACTTTCTTGTTTTCTAAAGTCAAGCCCATGTTCTTATCAGATTCATGCTATTTTCATAGCATGTTCATATGTCAATTTCGTGCCCAACTAAGGCATGTTTCAAGTCAAGTTATGGCATGTTCAAGTCGAGTTTTCGTGCCATATTTCATGTTCTACTTATGCCAAATTTCACGGTTTATGATTATAATCAATTCAAGTTTTGCCTATTCTACCCAATCGTATCCCCAACGTATATAAACGTACTTCGTTCACAAGCATAAACAATTCAAGAGATAAAGGGGAATAACACAAAACATGTGATAGGCATACGTGATAATTCCAACATCACTTGCATAATAAACAGGCTATAACATATCACATGGTTTCAATACTAGCATGATGATAACTTGGCATAGTAATGGTTCCAACTTAGTTCAACATGTTGAATTCAACTTTACATCCTAGGCATAATAATCATTGCGGTCATAATAATAATTTTATTACAAACATGAAACATTAAAGGCTTGGTAATTCAAATAGGCATAGTGGATTCCAATTTAGTATTTTTAACATAATGATTCTCACCTAGCATTATAAACATAATGATTCCAACTTTTCATCATGACCTAGCAATTCCCAATTGGTCATTAGCATGATAGGTATATTTACATCATAGGCATAGTTTCATTAATATCATAGACATGGTTTAATTAGCATCATAGGCATGGTTTAATCAACATGAGGATTTCAATGAACATAATGATTCCATGGACATGTATTTGTTCAACTTGCAATAAAATTAAGCCCAAGTGATTCATAACAACATCAACATCATGATAAGTTTAACTTGCAACATTAACATAGCAATATTCCCAAATTTTGATTCAAAGTTAAACAATATAAACATGGATTAATAATAGTTCCTAAATCCGGTTTCAATTCATAGCATGTCCATGTTATTTCAGCGTTTTTGCCTAAAAAGTGACATAGAACTTACAATATGAAGCAAGCAATCCAAATCAAAACTTTAAATTAAATAGCCCCAAACCCGTTGTCTAAAGTTTCGTAGTTGTTGTAGCTTCTAGTTGTAGCCTTCAAGAATCATCCTTCGTCTTCTTTAATTTTGTTCTTTGTATTTTTAATTTAGAGTTCTAGGTTTAATGGCGGCTGCATGAGGCTAAAATGAAATAGTATGATTTAAGCTAGGTCTTAGGGTCTTTTTATAGTGTTTAGGATTAGTTTTAGCCATAGGATAAACCCTAGGATAGATCTGAGCCATCTAAAATCGTCACAAGCCCACAAAACAAGACCAGGAGCCAAAACAGGTGCACCATGCCGACCTGGCCGACCAGGGAGGTCGACCCCCAGGTCGACACCCAGGTCGACTCCCCAGTCGACCTGGGGGGAGGTCGACACACAGGTCGACCCGCAGGTCGACTCTAGTGTCGACCTGGTTGGGGGGGAGGTCGACCCTAGTGTCGACCCCCCTGTCGATCTGTCTGGGCGGGAATTTTCCCGCCTACCCTGAATTCTGAAAATTTGAATCTGTTTTTGAATTTGAATTTTTTGTGAAACTTTGCAAGGCCATATCTTGATCATACGGACTCCGATTTACGAAATTTCGGACTCTATTTCGCGTATTTTTCCGAGACGAACGCAATGGCACAACCCGTTTTCCCTGATTCAGATTTTAACATTTAATTCTACCCTATTTTAAGTTATAACGTGTTGTTTAAAATACGGGTTGTTACACCCGTACAAAATTAGGCACCCAAGAGTTTAGGGAAAACAAACAAATAAACTCCGGGTCAGTCATGGGACTGGTGTGAATAAAACTCCAAACACTTGGTTAAATAACAGATATATCATTAGACCACGCCGTGAAAACGGAACGGGTTTTCCCTTATGAAAATCCAAACAACTTTGTAAAGCAATATCATTCTGATATTATAATAATGTCTAAGTACAAATAGATATCAATCTAGCAGAATCGCTTTCATCTCACGTTCTACTATATTGTATACAATCAAAACCGTAAGCACGTATTGGGTAATGGATTTCCAATAATGACAAGGTATGGAACCACCTTCCGATTAATGTACTCTAGGAACGATACACTGGAGTTCAACAAGAACATCTTGCAACTCAGCCACACATGACCAACCACTCATTTCGCTTGAGTGTATCGAATGTACATCACCAACGGTTGGGATCAGCAACCGTTCCCCGTATATATATGGGACAGCATTGATAGATTAAAAGAAGCAAATGAATATTCTCTAGATAGGTGATTATACACCCTACTTCGGAGCGACCGGCTTAGCCATGCTGCCTGCCCGATTTCTGTCATTTACCGAATGTGAGGCTAGAGGTTACGCTTTATCATCACATCAGATTCACTTCGAATGCCACATTGTCAGATCCATCGAAAATCACTAATTGACGTCTACAACAGTACATTACGTCTTAGCTAAAGAAGTGCCCTTCTCCGCTTCCACTCTTGGTACAGTTGAAGAAATCAATGTACGTGACCTTTCTGGGAATACTCTGTCAGACATTCATCCATATAAGTCATCCAGGAACAGGATGAGCCGAAGGCACTATTCAGTACATCCATCTTAGGCACTGTTATCTAAGACTTATATAATAGCCCTTGCACTTTACACCGTCTTCAATTATCTTTGGCATATATGATTCGCAACGCTTATGCCAATACAGAGTGATCCTTTGGATAAAAATCCAACCGGTCTCTCCATATTAACAACGTTAAAATGGTCAAAAACATTAATAGTCTGTGATTTAACTATCAAAGGAAAACTCGTGTGCAAACAACGATATTATTTCCAGATGGAAATTATATCAATCAATCATCATTCAACATTTATATCTTTAGTTCATTACTTTACTTATCTCCTGTTTGAATATATTCAACCTTTCTTATTTTCTAATTGTAGAAAATATACCTTATTAACAATGGAAAACATTTCCATTTCCTGTTTCCTATATTAGAAACCATTTCTGATTTCTTATTTGGAAAACATTTCCAAAGTTCCTTCATTGGATTTAAATAGATATTTAAGTAAAACATCGCTATGCCAACTCAAACCATTTACTGAATTCACTTAACCATCATTCACTATCAAACCTTACCATTCCTTAGTTAAGAAGGAAGTCAATCAAGTTGGGGTATAATTACCTCTCAGACCTTAACTGAACAACGTTATAACTTCGAAATAGTAACAGTTTATCCTTTAAATCTTTTAACAACTTCTTTACCTAACTCTCGGATTCAATTTACGAATCCATTTCTTTATTGAAAACATTGATTATAACGATAACGTTATAATCCCTACCTTCACAATATCTAACTTCAATTATAACCTTTATTCTTTAACTTCGAATAATTAAACCTAACCCTACTTTATTAGCGTATACTCTTGATTTAAAAACCGAAAAGTAAATATTTCTTTCCCGAATTCGATATAGTTGAATTCGACGTAAAATTCTCTTTCGAGTAATCTCTATTTGATTAACTCTTCTTCGAATAACCTATATTCGATTATCTCTCTTTGAATAACTTATATTTGAAATCTCTCTCTTTCGAATAAACTATATTCCATCTCCTTCTTTTGAATATGATATATCCGATAATCTCCTTTCGATTAAACTAATCGATAATTCCTTTCCTTTAACTCTATTTGAATAAACTATATTCGACTAACTCCTTTAACTCTATTCGAATAAACTATATACGACTAACTCCGATAACTCTATTCGAATAACTAATATTCGATTAACTCCTTTAACTCTATTTGAATAAACTATATTCGACTAAATCCTATAACTTCATTTGAATAACCAATATTCGACTAACTCCTTTAACTTCACTTGAATAACCAATATTCGACTAACTCCTTTAACTTCACTTGAATAACCAATATTCGACTAACTCCTATAACTCTATTTGAATAACTAATATTCGACTAACTCCTTTAACTCTATTCGAATAACTAATATCCTACTAACCCCTTTGGATTAACTCATCTTGAGTAACTTAGCTTAATTAACTCGACTTATTTAGCTCCTATTGAATAACTAATATTCGATTAACTTATATTCTAATTACTATGCCTATTTAACTTTATTTCGAATATCTAAATATTCGATTTAACTCTATCAATTTAACTCTATCGGTTAACTCTATTCAACTAACTCGACTCGACTAACCCCTTTCGAATAACATATTCGATTAACTAACTTTCTAATACCATATTCGATTAACTAACTTCGAACACCATATTCGATTAACTACTTCAAATACCATATTCAATTAACTAACTTCGAATACCATATTCGATTAACTAACTTCGAATACCATATTCGATTAACTAACTTCGAATACCATATTCGATTAACTAACTTCAAATACCATATTCGATTAACTAACTTCGAATACCTTATTCGATTAACTAACTTCGAATACCATATTCGATTACTCCTTTTTCATTAACGTTTATCCATTTAAAAAGATCCCCTTTTTACAACGTTTATTCATTTATAAAGATTCACTTTTTTTAGTAACAGTTCTTCACTTTATAAATGTTCATTCAATAACATTTTCCTTTTTATACTGGTTTCCTTTTTATAACATCTTATTCCATTATAAACCCATTTCCTTTTTATTACCTCTATTTATTTTCTAAATGTTCCCTTTTCAATTCTATTTGTAAATGGTTTACAAATATTTCTTTTTCTATTTTATTCTATTTGCAAATGGTTTGCAAATATTTCCTTTTCAAATTTATTCTTAAAAATATTCTAACTCCTTAAATTCCCGGGAAAATTCGCCATAACCTCCTTTGTATCGGGAGGATCGGGAAAATCCCCAAACCGCCACATAGTCCTTTCCATTCAAAAAGAAAATGGTTTGCAATTATTTCCTTTCTTAATATCTCCTATTTATATATATTCCAATTTATAAATATTCCTTATTTATAAATATTCAAATTTATAAATATCTCTTATTTATAAATTATTCCATTTATAAATATTTTATTTTCAACATCACTTTGAAAATCCCCTTATCAACATTTCGGTATGTTATGGTATTCAATCATATCAAATCACGATGTTCAATAACGTCCAACCACATATAATCGACAACAGATTATATATCACATTATATAGCAGAATATATGAATCAAAACAGTATTATAAATATTGAGGAACCCAGTTGGGTCCCTCCAACCTGTTTCCCTACATCCACAGATGTTACACAGTATAATCAACATCCATTACAGTTCAGTATGAATTATTCTGATAAACTGAATCAATATATATATATATATTTATTTATTTATTTTTAACAGTTTATATATATATATATATATATATATAATTTCAACTAACTGACTAGCAGTTCAATCAATCAACCAACACACAGCAATCAACAGATGATTAACAGTTCTAAAAATACATTATAAAAATATAATTGTTCAGAGTTGGTGAGTTTTACTCACATTTGCAGTTCATTGTTAAAGAACGATAAACTGTTATTAGATTTGAATCAAACAATTTATTTCGCCATAAATTCATACGAGCCCCAATCCACTTCCAATCAGCTTCGTTGTGAAGCTCTCGTCCATACGGTCCCAACGCAACTTACGGTTTGTCTATCTGATATTGTATGGTCGAGATATTTAATTTATAAATTTATATACATTTATATAGATAATAACTTGGATTTAAATTAGAATTCGGGCCTTACCCAACCAAATTGGGCCCAACTACTTTGTACTAGCCCAACACGCCTCCATTTAAACCCAATACGAGAATACCCTTCTTCCCAAATTTGATTCCATCGCTCCAGTTAAATCTCGAACCCAAATACTCCACGGTCGACCACCTGTTGACCGCCATTTCCTCCCTCCATCCACTGTCGTTCTCCATGAGACCAAATCCAATCTTCATCTCTTCGAAAGCAGCTCCTCCCTATACCCACCAAGTCACGCTCGATGCCCCCCGGCTACGATGCGATCTGTACTTTTCACGAGTACTGTGCGGTATCGCACTTCGCCGGAGACCACCAAATGTTGCTCCGCCACCAGCAACAGTCTCGCCATGAACCGGTGGTCCTCCCAGTCACCTTTGTTTCAACTCCGGTCACCCCCAGCCTCCATCAACGCAAGCCCTAGGTTTTTGCTCGACAACAGCATTCGCACCCAAAACGAAGACCAGCTACTTGAAGCTCTCATCACCGGGATTCCAGAAATATACGTTTAGAGATTTATTGGATTTTTTCTTGAGTTTTCTTTGAATTAAAACTCACGGTTTCAATATTATGTTTAGTGGCGGCTCAAATCTTCATTGACCAGAATGAAGTGTTTTTAGAGTTTAAGGGAAAGGGAATGGTATTTATAGAAAGCTTTAATATTTTTTTAATTTGATTTTTATATTAATATTTTAGCTATCGTTGTTTTCATTTGTCTTTAAAAATTCTTGTGATCACACATGATATCTAAAAATCATGAAAATTGACATGCACCTTCAGTTCGACATTTCGGTCCCAACGAAACTGGTTTCGTCGAATTCTGACTCCGTTTGCTTACACAGAGTATTTTTAACCGTCGAAATACTAATTGTATTTCACCCCAAAAATCCGTACGGCCACATAGTGACTCTAAAAATCACGAAACTTGGAATCTAACAATAATTTGATGTTGCGGATCCAACAAAATTAGTTTCGTCGAATTCCGACTTTGTTTGCAAAAGTGGCTATTTTTAAAGCTCTAAATAGCCCATTTAAATATAAAAATATATTTAAATAAATTAAATTAAATATTAATAATTTAATATTATCGTATATATCCACATGGAATGTCGTAAAGCTACAGAATATTCCTGTATGAATTTATAGCTCGATATCCCAAATCCATATCATATCGATATTCAATTTATATTGAAATTCCTTTTATAAATCGTTATAAATTATAAAGGAATTCCATAACGACTTTTCTAAAATTTGATTTGGACATATATCAAAATCTACACGATGAAATCCAGATTTTTCTCTTTCATTAGAAAACTATTATCAAATCGGTCCTGACGGTTCTTGTTTCACAGAAATCCGATTTAAAACGGACCCTGTACATTCAGTTGAAGTTCAAATCGCCAAATAGCGAACTGCAGCGCCATTTCGAGCTCGTTTAATTCTACGTCCAAATGGTCGTTTATATAATATATTCGTTATTCAAATTAAATTCCAAACTGAATTATACCTTATATATAATTCAATTCACACTGTATTGTGAATTCAGCTATTTTTGACTATTTCGACATTATAATATATTATTCTAATATTTAATATTAATTAAATATTCATTTTTATTTAATTCAGGTCATCGATATTGCCATAACGATATTTAAATAATTAAATAAATTAATTATTCAACAGCTAAAAATGCGGGTCATTACAAAATGTCTCAAGGCTCGGACGCTGGCGAATCCTTGGATCCTGCAGAGCCGGTCCACAAATACTTTAGTGGATTGGAAATTCCTGAACACACATTTCACGGTCCTATTGGACTATCACTTGGCCAGTAGCGCCCAATATATCGAGGCCTCGCAAACTGTCATCCACATAAGTAAAAATGTTTAGGCTCCATATCATGACACCACTTCTAGCTAAAAATAAACGTGTGCACTCCCTGTGTTCCCTTATCCCGTTTCTGACTCTTACTGGGGTGTGAGGCTCGCGAAGTAACGCTATACACAAAGCTATGCCTAAATAAAGCTGTGCTTTGATCATCAACCACAAGAAGCTGCTTTTCCACAAAAGCCTTGATCATTTGCATCTTTGCATGCCACATTGGCAATTCATGCCATGTAACTGATGACTATCAATATATAACCTCTGAGCTTGTACGTCTCAGAGAAGGGTGTTAAGCAAGAGAATAAATCCTCCGCCACTAAACAGATAATTATTTAATAGAAATAAATTAACACAGAACGAAATCCAATGTCAGACACACTTACATTTACAAGTCCGTTCTGGGTCGGAACAAAACCGGAGACACCTTATTCCTCGTCCCGTATGTCCAATACGGAAGAGAGGTACTCGCATATCCGGACAATCAACAAGTATGTCAGGACAACTACCACTTTAACCCTTTACTGGGAGCTAACCAATGCAGGGCATCAGTAGTCGTCCATTCGATGTGAAGATCGCCGATCTTCAAATATTGTCTTCAATATTTTCGATTTAAATCATCGTATAATTATTGGAAATGAGATTGAACTTGGTCTTTTCAAATGATTCTCGAATACATATAATTTAAATCATCTCATATCGTTAATATTATTTTATAACGATTAATCGCTATTTTTATTTATATAAAAATAGTCCAATTTAATTTAACGACGCTTCAGGTCACTATGCGGCCCTGGCGCTGTTTTTACCCAAATTTGATTTAAATATTTCTCGAAATCTAACCGTTGGATTTTAACAAATTTTACATCATTGGAAAGATCTTCCCAAAGCGGATCTAACGGTTCTAGTTTTGGAAAAATCTGATGGTCGTATCATCCGGTATAATCGTTTAAAGTTACGATTACCGAAACGAGAACTACCGCGCGCGATTCGTTTAATTTTAATATATATATATATAAATATAAATCGTTCAACGATTTCACTAACATATCGAAAATGATTTTTTCAACAAACAAAGCAAATATTAGCATATAAACATTTTTAATGTTTCAATAAATTTTCCTAAATATGGCTCCTTTTTATAATGAATCATCATATACATCAGAAATATCATTTCTAATGTTCCAACTAAATTTATCCATTCCTAAATTCACATATATACAACAAAAAGAAGAATTTTATTGTCTACACAATTTCTACATTTCATTTGTATAAATAAAAAGAATGTTTTATTTTATGCAAATAAAAAGAATATTTTATTGTCTACCCAATTACTACATTTCATATGTATAAATAAAAAGAATGTTTTATTATTTTACACAAATTCTGCATTTCCTATGTATACAATAAAAAGAATGTTTTATTGTTTTCAATTCCTATGTTCATATGATAAATAAAAAGAAATTTTATTTGTGTAACATTTTCTATGTTTTCCAATGACAAATAAAAAGAGTATTTTATTCGTATACACAATTCTATCTTTCTAATGACAAATAAAAAGAGTATTTTATTTGCATACATGTTTTCTACTTTTCTAGTGGCAAATAAAAAGAGTTTTATTCACATAACATTTTCTACATATCTCTAATGACAAATAAAAAGGAGTTTTATTCGCATAACATTTTCTACATGCTCTAACGACAAATAAAAAGGTGTTTTGTTCGCATAACATTTTCTACATGTCTCTAATGACAAATAAAAAAGGAGTTTTGTTCGCATAACATTTTCTACATGTCTCTAATGACAAATAAAAAGAAGTTTTGTTCGCATAACATTTTCTACATGTCTGTAATGACAAATAAAAAGGAGTTTTGTTCGCATAACATTTTCTACATGCTCCAGTGACAAATAAAAAGGAGTCATGTTCGCATAACATTTTCTACTCGTTTCTAATGACAAATAAAAAAGGGGTTTTGTTCGCATAACATTTTCTACATGCTCTAATGACAAATAAAAAGGAGTTTTGTTCGCATAACATTTTATACATGTCTCTAATGACAAATAAAAAAGGAGTTTTGTTCGCATAACATTTTCTACATGTCTCTAATGACAAATAAAAAAGGACTTTTCTTTACATAACATGTTCTATGTTCTCTACTGACAAATAAAAAGGAGTATTATTTGCATAACATGTTTTAATGTGCTCTACTGAAAAATAAAAAGAAGTATTATTTGCATAACATGTTTTAATGTTTAAAATGACAAATGAAAGAAGATTTTGCGTGCATAACATGTTCTATATTTTCTAATGATAAATAAAAGAAAATTTTACTTGCATAACAATTCCAATGTTTTCTAGTGACAAATAAAAATGTAATTTTACTTTCATGCAATTCCAATGTTTTCTAGTGACAAATAAAAAGGAAATTTTACTTGCATAACAATTCTTTTTTTAAACATGGCAAATAAGCAGGATATTTTTATTTGACAACAATTCTATTTTAAACATGACAAATAAAAAGGACATTTTATTTGACAACAATTCTATTTTAAACATGACAAATAAAAAGGATATTTTTATTTGACAACAATTCTATTTTAAACATGACAAATAAAAAGGATATTATCATTTTGTTCACAATTCTAATGTCAACATAACAAATAAAAATGATATTTTTATTTTGTTTACAATTCTAATTTCAACATAACAAATAAAAATGATATTTTTATTTATATACAAATCTATTTTTAACATGACAAATAAAAATGATATTTTTATTTTGTTTACAATTCTAATTTCAACATTACAAATAAAAATGATATTTTTATTTTGTTTACAATTCTAATTTCAACATAACAAATAAAAAGAAGTATTTTTATTTGCATACAAATCTAATTTTAACATGACAAATAAAAATGATATTTTTATTTTGTTTACAATTCTAATTTCCACATAACAAATAGAAAGAAGTATTTTTTATTTGTATACAAATCTATTTTTAACATGACAAATAAAAATGATATTCTTATTTTGTTTACAATTCTAATTTCAACATAACAAATAAAAAGAAATAATATTATTTGTATAAAAAACTATTTTCAACATGACAAATAAAAATGATATTTTTATTTTATTTACAATTCTAATTTCAACATAACAAATAAAAAGAAGTATTTTTATTTGTATACAAATCTATTTTTTACATGACAAATAAAAATGATATTTTTAATTTGTCTACAATTCTATAATTTCAACATAACAAATAAAAATGATATTTTTATTTTGTTTACAATTTTAATTTCAACATAACAAATAAAAATGATATTTTTATGTTGTTGACAATTTCTATTTCAATATAACAAATAAAAATGATACTTTTATTTGTACAATTTTTAATTTTTCCATTTAATTAAATCAACAGATCACCACAACAGCATCCACCAATCCAAATCAAATCGCGTACAACAACAAACTGAATTTAATAGCGTATACGTAAAAATTTCTAAACACGATAATAATTTATTAATTTAAATTATTTAAAAAGAAATCTCACCTTGATCGGTTTCATAAATCGATAAAACGATTATTTTTAATAAAATTAAACATATGTTTAATTTTATCAAAATTCCATACGGCCTCTGTTTCAGTCCCATTCTGCTCCATGTTGTAGAGTTCACTTTCACGATTCCAATGCATTTTTGTTTGTCGAATTCTGATGTCGTATGCCAAAGTTACGATCAATTTTACACTTAATTACATAAAAAATTAATTAGTAAATAATAAAAACCCTAATTAAACCCTTGTAACGTTTAAAAACCGTGGCCATTCTTTCTTCTTCATGGGTTCAGGAGAACCCATATGCTCGAAATATCAATCTGTCCACCACCGCTGCTTTGGGGGACCGGACCCCGATGAGACCTCGCACCTCGCTGCGCCTACATGGCGCCCCCTTCCTCCGTGAGTTCTGATGAACTCGACGGCTCCAGGAGACCAGAGATTCAACGTGAACGACGCCTCGTTTTCGGTCGATTTCAGACAATTTACTTAATTAAATTTGATCAAACCCGTATGGTTTCAAAGATCTCTAAAGCCTCTTTGATTTTTGTTTTAAGGCCCTGATTTGATTTGAAACCAATTTGAAATTATTTGGGAACTAAAATCGCAAGAATGTGGCCATTGATTTTAAGGAGTGGCGGCTGTACATTCGAGAACTAGGGTTTTGGGTATTAGGGCTATTTATAATATAATAATATTTTATTAATTTTAATTCTTTTAACTTGAAAAATATTTGTTTGTTGCTATCAACTCCAAATCGAACCTAACGACTGTCGCCCTAGCTAAATACCGTCATCGCTGACACAATGGCATATGTTTTGTAAGCCAATTCGACTGTTTTGATTAGTTTTTATCAAACTTAAAATATAAATCAATATATATTTAATTTAAACGTACATTTTAAACTACCGGGGCCACATACTGACTCCTAAAATTACTAAAAAATTATTTCTAGCTTTATTTTGATGATACGGTCCTAACAAAATTAATTTCATCGAATTTGGAGACCATTTGAAAAATGGCCATTTTCTAGTCGATCCAATTTGACTTAAATTGACAAAACACGTTTTCTTTTGCCACGCTCGCATATTAATTATAAAAATTATGTAAATTGGAATATAGCAATAATTTGACATTCCGGATCCAACAAAAGTGGTTTCGTCGAAGACGGAGGTCGTTAGCAAAATGGCTATTTTTAAGGGCCATATATTACATTAAAATATATATAAATTCCACAGCGACTATTCTGAATTTTAAACTGGACATAACTATTAATTTACATTATGAAATCTGAAATTTTCACATTCGTTAGAAAGATATAATTATCAGATTCAAATATTTCTGGTTTTACTGAAATCCGATTTATTTTGAATCCTGTACATTCAGTTGAAATTTAAAATCGAATTTTCAAACTACCGCGCCATTTCAAACTCTTTTTATAATTAAATTAAATTATTACGTTCTAAATTCGATTGAAATAAATTTCTAGTAGTTATTATTTAAAATAAATTAGTTTAAATATTCAAAATCCATAAAAATTGTTAAAATAAAAATTTTAAATTAGTTCCAATTTCCCGGGTTGTTACAATCTCCCCCACTTAAAATCTTTTCGTCCTCGAAAAGGAACCGAGCTGAAAGTTTTTTAACAGACCATCTCAATTTTCATTCTTTTATTGGTTTCAATAATTTTATTAGTTCAACTAATAATCACACAACACAATCATCAATCAATTAGTAGATTAGCTTTTCAAATATATATAACTTTTATGTATTCAAAATCATGTTTTCTAAGATCGGATTATATATATAATCACAAATATGTTAATTATAAACTTGCCACTCTCAACTCATTCTAGGGCATTTCTAACCCCATCTCTAATGAGTTTCTCATTCTAGGATGCTACTGATCCTATCTCTAATGCGTATTCTTTTATAGGATAATACTAATCCTACCTTTGATGAGTCTTTTGTTCAGTTCTAACGAGTTGTACCCCCAAAGGTTTGAGTTAACCAAAGCGCTGATACCAACTGTAATGACACGGATTTCGCCCGGACCTAATCAATCGCTAAATCGACTTAGACCGTTCGAATCCTGCATACGCTAACTTTGGGGACACAACACTTCAGAATAAATAACAGAAGACTTTTATAAGTATTATAATAATGTTACATCAGAGTACAGAATATCAGAGTACAAGAAATATAATACAGCGGAAGATTAATTTACAATGAATTTAATACAGTGCAGCGGAACAAATAAACTAACACACCGAAAGCCTATCAATGCTCTGGATACCGCTTCAAGCTTCGATCCCGAATCCTGCTCAATAAATAAATATCTACAAAACTAGTCACTCGACTGCCCATGTGGAAAATAAGGGCATCCGAGTTTGCAAGTGAAACAAACTATGAGTCAGTCATGGGACAGGTATGAGAAATATTTACTTAACTTATGTAATAATAAGGCTAATCACAGGACCACGCCGCTAACGCGGAACGGGTTTACTCCATTGGATTGCCAGTGCATAAATAAGTAAATCTTTAAAACAACGCAATGCTCTTTAGAAAAATGAAACCATTAAAGTCCTATCACACAATGCAACGCAAACCGAAGGATAGAGTTTTAACTTATAATGATCAAACATGCTTGATACGTATAAAACAATATTTAATATTATTATTAGTGTCTAATCAGGTTAAAACACTTTCAAAATAAAGGTATAATTCCTAGACGGCATAGTACCCCATCCTACTATGTCGCCATATATAGGTTTACAATCAAATCCGTAATGTCGTATCGGAAATTGGGATTCCATCATGAGTCAAGGCTAGGGATGGTCTCCTTACCGATTCGAGACACTCTAGCAAATGTCTCAGGGCTCAGACGCTGGTGAACCCTTAGATCTTCCAGGGCCGGTCCACAAATACTTTAGTTGATTGGCAATTCCTGAACACACGTTTCCCGGTCCTATTGGACTGATCACTTGGCCAGTGGCGAACAATATATTGAGGCCTCACAAACTATCATCCACATAAGTAAAAATGTCTGCGCTCCATACCATGACACCACTTCTAGCTAGAAAGAAACGTGTGTACTCCCTACGTTCCCTTAACCCGTTTCTGACTCTTACTGGTGTGTGAGGCTCGCGAAGTAACGCTATACACAAAGCTATGCCTAAATAAAGTTGTGCTTTAATCGTCAACCATAGGACTCTGCTTTTCAACAAAAGCCTTGATCATTTGCATCTTGGCATGCCACATTGGCAATTCACGCCATGTAACTTATGCCCATCAATACATAACCTCTGAGCTCATACGTCTCAGAGAAGGGTGTTAAGCAAGAGAATAAATCCTCCACCACCAAACAGATATATATTAAATAGAAATCAATTAACATAGAACGAAATCCAATGTCAGGCACACGTCCATTTACAAGCCCATTATGGGTCTGAACGAAACCGGAGATACCTTATTCCTCGTCCCATATATCCAATACGAAAGAGAGGTACTCGCATATCCGAACAATAAACAAGTATGTCCAGACAACTACCACTTTAACCCTTTACAGGGAGATAACCAATGCAAGGCATCAGTAGTCGTCCATTCGATGTGAAGATCGTCGATCTTCAAACATCGTCTTCAATATCTTCGATTTAAATCGTCGTATAATTATTTGAAATGAGATTGACCTCAGTCTTTTCAAATAATTCTCAATATATACAATTTAAATCATCTCATATCGTTAATATTATTTTATAACAATTTATCGCTATTTTTATTTATATAAAAATAGTCCAATTTAATTTAATGACGCTTCAGGTCACTTTGCGGCCCTTGCGCTGTTTTTACCCAAATTTGATTTACACATTTCTCGAAATCTAATCATTGGATTTTAACAAATTTTACACCGTTGGAAAGATCTTCCCAAAGCGGATCTAACGGTTCCAGTTTTGGGAAAATCCGACGGTCAGATCTTTCATAATAATTGTTTAAAGTTACAATTGCCGAAACAAAAACTACCGCGCGCAATCATTTAATTTTAATTTATATGTATATGTATATATATATAATATAAATCGCTCAACGATTTCACTAACATATTAAAAATGATGTTTTCAACAAACAAAGCATATATTAAAATATAAACATTTATAATGTTTCAACAAATTTTCCTCAATATGATTCCTTTTTATAATGAATCATCATATACATTTAAAATATCATTTAAAGTGTTTCAACTAAATTTGACCATTCCTAAATTCACATATATACAAAAAAAAGAAGAATTTTATTGTCTACACAATTTCGACATTTCATATGTATAAATAAAAAGAATGTTTTATTTATGCAAATAAAAAGAATATTTTATTGTCTACTCAATTACTACATTTCATATGTATAAATAAAATGAATGTTTTATTATTTTACACAAATTCTACATTTCCTATGAATACAATAAAAATAATGTTTTATTGTTTTCAATTCATATGTTCATATGACAAATAAAAAGAAATTTTATATATGTAACATTTTCTATGTTTTCCAATGACAAATAAAAAGAGTATTTTATTTGTATACACAATTCTATCTTTCTAATGACAAATAAAAAGAGTATTTTATTTGCATACATGTTTTCTGCTTTTCTAATGACAAATAAAAGAGTTTCATTCACATAACATTTTCTACATATTTCTAATGACAAATAAAAAGGAGTTTTATCCGCATAACATTTTCTACACGCTCTAATGAAAAATAAAAAGGAGTTTTGTTCGCATAACATTTTCTACAAGTCTCTAATGACAAATAAAAAAGGAGTTTTGTTCGCATAACATTTTCTACATGCTCTAATGACAAATAAAAAGGAGTTATGTTAGCATAACATTTTCTACATGTCTCTAATGACAAATAAAAAAGGACTTTTGTTCGCATAACATTTTCTACATGTCTCTAATGACAAATAAAAAAGGACTTTTGTTTACATAACATGTTCTATGTTCTCTACTGACAAATAAAAAGGAGTATTATTTGCATAACATGTTTTAATGTGCTCTACTGACAAATAAAAAGAAGTATTATTTGCATAACATGTTTTAATGTTTAACATGACAAATGAAAGAAGATTTTGCGTGCATAATATGTTCTATATTTTCTAATGATAAATAAACGAAAATTTTACTTGCATAACAATTCCAATGTTTTCCAGTGACAAATAAAAATGTAATTTTGCTTGCATACAATTCCAATGTTTTCTAGTGACAAATAAAAAGGAAATTTTACTTGCATAACAACTCTATTTTTAAACATGGAAAATAAAAAGGATATTTTTATTTGACAACAATTCTATTTTAAACATGACAAATAAAAAGGATATTTTATTTGACAATAATTCTATTTTAAACATGACAAATAAAAAGGATATTTTTATTTGACAACAATTCTATTTTAAACATGACAAATAAAAAGGATATTTTTATTTTGTTTACAATTCTAATGTCAACATAACAAATAAAAATGATATTTTTATTTTGTTTACAATTCTAATTTCAACATAACAAATAAAAATGATATTTTTATTTATATACAAATCTATTTTTAACATGACAAATATAAATGATATTTTTATTTTGTTTACAATTCTAATTTCAACATAACAAATAAAAAGAAGTATTTTTATTTGCATACAAATCTATTTTTATCATGACAAATAAAAATGATATTTTTATTTTGTTTACAATTCTAATTTCCACATAACAAATAGAGAGAAGTATTTTTTATTTGTATACAAATTTATTTTTAACATGACAATTATAAATGATATTCTTATTTTGTTTACAATTCTAATTTCAACATAACAAATAAAAAGAAATAATTTTATTTGTATAAAAAACTATTTTTAACATGACAAATAAAAATGGTATTTTTATTTTGTTTACAATTCTAATTTCAACATAACAAATAAAAAGAAGTATTTTTATTTGTATACAAATCTATTTTTAACACGACAAATAAAAATGATATTTTTATTTTGTTTACAATTCTAATTTCAAAATAACAAATAAAAATGATATTTTTATTTTCTTTACAATTCTAATTTCAACATAACAAATAAAAATGATATTTTTATTTTGTTTACAATTCTAATTTCAACATAACAAATAAAAAGAAGTGTTTTTATTTGTATACAAATCTATTTTCAACATGACAAATAAAAATGATATTTTTATTTTGTTTACAATTCTAATTTCAACATAACAAGTAAAAAGAAGTATTTTTATTTGTATACAAATCTATTTTTTACATGACAAATGAAAATGATATTTTTAATATGTCTATAATTCTATAATTTCAACATAACAAATAAAAATGATATTTTTATTTTGTTTACAATTCTAATTTCAACATAACAAATAAAAATGATATTTTTATGTTGTTGGCAATTTCTATTTCAACATAACAAATAAAAATGATACTTTTATTTGTACAATTTTTAATTTTTCCATTTAATTAAATCAACAGATCACCACAACAGCATCCACCAATCCAAATCAAATCGCGTACAACAACAAACTGAATTTAACAGCGTATACGTAAAAATTTCTAAACACGGTAATAATTTATTAATTTAAATTATTTAAAAAGAAATCTCACCTTGATTGGTTTCATAAATCGATAAAATGATTATTTTTAATAAAATTAAACATATGTTTAATTTTATCAAAATTCCATACGGCCTCTGTTTCAGTACCATTCTGCTCCATGTTGTAGAGTTCACTTTCACGATTCCAATGCATTTTTGTTTGTCGAATTCTGATGTCGTATGCCAAAGTTACGATCAGTTTTACATTTAATTACATAAAAAAATTAATTATTAAATAATAAAAACCCTAATTAAACCTTTGTAAAGTTTAAAAACCGTGGCCATTCTTTCTTCTTCATGGGTTCAGGAGAACCCATATGCTCGAAATATTAATCTGTCCGCCGCCGCTGCTCTGGCGGACCGGACCCCGATCAGACCTCGCACCTCGCTGCGCCTACATGGCGCCCCCCTCCTCCGTGAGTTCTGATGAACTCGACGGCTCCAGGAGACCGGGGATTCAACGTGAACGACGCCTCATTTAAGGTCGATTTCAGACAATTTACTCAATTAAATTTGATCAAACCCGTATGGTTTCAAAGATCTCTCAAGCCTCTTTGATTTTTGTTTTGAGGCCCTGATTTAATTTGAAACAAATTTGAAATTATTTGGGAACTAAAATCGCAAGAATGTGGCCATTGATTTTAAGGAGTGGTGGCTATACATTAGAGAACTAGGGTTTTGGGGATTAGGGCTATTTATGATATAATAATATTTTATTAATTTTAATTCTTTTAACTTGAAAAATATTTGTTTGTTGCTATCAACTCCAAATCGAACCCAACGACTATCGCCCTAGCTAAATACCCTCATTGCTAATACAATGGCATATGTTTCGTAAGCCAATTCGACTATTTTGATTAGTTTTTATCAAAATTAAAATATAAATCAATATAATTTAAACGTACATTTTAAAATACCGGGGCCACATACTGACTCCTAAAATTACTAAAAAATTATTTCTAGCTTTATTTTGATGATACGGTCCTAATAAAATTAATTTCATCGAATTTGGAGACCGTTTGAAAAATGACCATTTTTTGGTCGATCCAATTTGACTAAAATTGACAAAACACGTTTTCTTTTGCCACGCTCACATATTAATTCTAAAAATTATGTAAATTGGAATATAGCAATATTTTGACATTCCGGATCCAACAAAAGTAGTTTCGTCGAAGACGGATGTCGTTTGCAAAATGGCTATTTTTAAGGGCCATATATTACATTAAAATATTTATAAATTCCACAGCGACTATTCTGAATTTTAAACTGGACATAACTTTTAATTTATATTATGGAATCTGAAATTTTCACATTCATTAGAAAGATACAATTATCAGATTCAAATATTTTTCGTTTTGCTGAAATCCGATTTATTTTGAATCCTATACATTCAGTTGAAACTTAAAATCGAATTTTCAAACTACCGCGCCATTTGAAACTCCTTTTATAATTAAATTAAATTATTATGTTCTAACTTCGATTGAAATAATTTTTTAGCAGTTATTATTTAAAATAAATTATTTTAAATATTCAAAATCCATTAAAAATTTTAAAATAAAAATTTTAAATTGGTTCCGATTTCCCGGGTTGTTACAATCTCCCCCACTTAAAATCTTTTCGTCCTCGAAAAGGAACCGAGCTGAAAGTTTTTTAACAGACCATCTCAATTTTCATTCTTTTATTGGTTTCAATAATTTTATTTGTTGAACTAATAATCGCACAACACAATCATCAATCAATTAGTAGACTAGCTTTTCAAATATATATAACTTTTATGTATTCAAAATCATGTTTTCTAAGATCGGATTATATATATAATCACAAATATATTAATTATAAACTTGCCACTCTCAACTCATTCTAGGGCATTTCTAGCCCCCTCTCTAATGAGTTTCTCATTCTAGGATGCTACTGATCCTATCTCTAATGCATATTCTTTTATAGGATAATACTAATCCTACCTTTGATGAGTCTTTTGTTCAGTTATAACGAGTTGTACCCCCCAAAGTTTTGAGTTAACCAAAGTGCTGATACCAAATGTAATGACACGGATTTC
This sequence comes from Allium sativum, assembly GCA_030737875.1. Classification (NCBI taxonomy): domain Eukaryota; kingdom Viridiplantae; phylum Streptophyta; class Magnoliopsida; order Asparagales; family Amaryllidaceae; genus Allium; species Allium sativum. The sequence continues at coordinate 255,146,941 of CM060920.1, forward strand.
GCTTGGAACTAATCGATCGCTAAATCGACCTAGACCGTTCGAATCCTGCATACGCTAACTTTGGGGATACAACACATCAGAATAAATAACAGAAGACTTTTATAAGCATTATAATAATGTTACATCGGAGTACATAATATCAGAGTACAACAAATATAATACAACGGAAGATTAATTTACAATGAATTTAATACAGTGCAGCGGAACAAATAAACTAACACACCGGAAGCCTATCAATGCTCTGGATACCGCTTCAAGCTTCAATCTAGAATCCTGCTCAATAAATAAATATCTGCAAAACAAGTCACTCGACTGCCTATGTGGAAAATAAGGGCATCCGAGTTTGCAAGTGAAACAAACTATGAGTCAGTCATGGGACAGGTATGAGAAATATTTACTTAACTTATCTAATAATAAGGCTAATCACAGGACCACGCCGCTAACGCGGAACGGGTTTACTCCATTGGATTGCCAGTGCATAAAATAAGTAAATCTTTAAAACAACGCAATGCTCTTTAGAAAAATGAAACATTAAAGTCCTATCACACAATGCAACGCAAACCGAAGGATAGAGTTTTAACTTATAATGATCAAACATGTTTGATACGTATAAAACAATATTTAATATTATTATTAGTGTCTAATCAGGTTAAAACACTTTCAAAATAAAGGTATCAATCCTAGACGGCATAGTACCCCATCCTACTATGTCGCCATATATAGGTTTACAATCAAATCCGTAATGTCGTATCAGAAATTGGGATTCCATCATGAGTCAAGGCTAGGGATGGTCTCCCTACCGATTCGAGACACTCTAGCAAATGTCTCAGGGCTCCGACGCTGGCGAACCCTTAGATCTTGCAGGGCCGGTCTACAAATACTTTAGTTGATTGGCAATTCCTGAACAAACGTTTCCCGGTCCTATTGGACTGATCACTTGGCCAGTAGCGACCAATATATTGAGGCTTCACAAACAATCATCCACATAAGTAAAAATGTCTACGCTCCATACCATGGCACCACTTCTAGCTAGAAAAGAAACGTGTGTACTCCCTGCGTTCCCTTAACCCATTTCTGACTCTTACTGGGGTGTGAGGCTCGCGAAGTAACGCTATACACAAAGCTATGCCTAAATAAAGTTGTTCTTTAATCGTCAACCATAGGACTCTTCTTTTCAACAAAAGCCTTGATCATTTGCATCTTGGCATGCCACATTGGCAATTCACGCCATGTAACTTATGCCTATCAATACATAACCTCTAAGCTCATACGTCTCAGAGAAGGGTGTTAAGCAAGAGAATAAATCCTCCTCCACCAAACAGATATATATTAAATAGAAATCAATTAACACAGAACGAAATCCAATGTCAGGCACACATCCATTTACAAGCCCATTATCGGTCTGAACAAAACCGGAGATACCTTATTCCTCGTCCCGTATGTCCAATACGGAAGAGAGGTACTCGCATATCCGGTGTAACACCCCACATCCGTTAGTGTCACTCACAAAGGGAATGCACTAAGTTATGTGGAGCATTTAGGGTAAAAGATGCAGATAAATTACAAGACAGAAAAAAAAATTAAAACAGCGGAAAATAAAGCTTTACTTTATTGATAAAATAGTTTGTACAACAATTGTTTTCCAATATCATAGTATCATCTGTCTTACAAAATAAAGAAGCATAAAATAACATTTTTATTCCCCAATATAGCATGAGCCAGCCATAGCAATAGAAACGAGAATCCAAGCAAAACTTCGACAGATCTTCGAGCTTGGAAAGAGCAGCGGTCCAATATAACCTGAGCTATACTATTCCCTCCTCAACTACCTGAGGGGGGAACGGAAGAAAAGAAGACGAAAGAAAAGTAGAGTTAGACATAAAGCCTGAGTAAGTCTAGTGGCTATTCAGTCTATGGATAAGAAAAAGAGCATGTTAGTATAAACTGGAAATGGGAAAGCACTGTAAACTAAGTTAAGTTGTCTAGGACCGAATATACTATGGTACCCTATACTAATCTCTACACCCCCTAGTACTAGTTCCAACAGGAACCCCATAATCAGGGTGAAGTGATCCCTTTCTAAAGATCGGCTCCTACTCGCATAGTCACATGTGTTTCTATGTCTCTGCACCAACTAACTAGTGTCCCCACTAGTAATGAAAACGTGATCCCAATCCCCTAAGTTGTGGTTGCCTTTAGGTGTACATCTATTATTTATTACCTAGATCTAATCTAGGGTCTTTCTATTGAGTGCTTCCTAGATTCAACTAGGATTTACGGGACTTATCTAATGCTTCACAGATTCAGGGTTTATGCCACCTAGGTCCACTAGGGATTATGCTACCTGTCGAACGATGCCCCTAGTCTAGGACACACTACCTAGAGTGGTATATGTTCCTAGACTTTCCCCACGTATGTGTCGCGAATCGTTTTTTGCTGTCTAGATGCACATGTCCTGAAATGTGCGACCCGAGTCCCGTGGCAGGGCTACTCTAGAAACACGGAACTCGGTCGGGAGCTTTTCAGATATCTGCCGGTACAGATGCTAAGGTTTGTTTTTCTACCAGTGGTTATGGTCCCACGTGACCCCTCCCTCAACTAATGAAAGGCAATCCAAGAAAATTAAGCGCGAGAACTGTACTTTTGCCACCCTATGCCCTACTTTCCTATTGGCCAGCCTCACCCATATATAGATAGCGAGTACATGGTATGTTGGCAGTTCTCTGCCTTTCCGTATGCATACTACGATTGACTAAAGAATGTAGGTAGACGAAGAGTTGCTATCACAGGGCTACTGGTCTCGCCGAATCACGCTGGTCCATCCTAGTCTTTAGGTTGCCTTATATTGCAACCAAGGCATACCCTTGGCTCTTCTGCCGCAGACCTTAACCTCTGTGAGCCCAGGAGGATCATCTGCCACCTCACAGAGGGATACCAAGAGTACCCTTACGTCCCCTCGAAGCCTCGGGCTTCGTAACCCAGTTTGTTGGAGCCTTCTCTAAGATTAGATGCTCGCTCCTCCTCGTGTTATACTAAGGATTACTACTTAGTTTATTAAACCGTCGTTTTTCTTAACTAAGGTTTACAACATAGTCCCTTTTCTCGTTAAGTTGGATTGGTTAAATGTCATTAGTCAATTCAAGTTAACTTAACCCATGCATTTGTCATGTTAAACTGGTTAAGTGTTATCAGTAATTCATGTTGACCTAACCCTACCACATACCAAGTTATATTGGTTAAGTATTTCTAACTTACTTAATCCTAACCCACTTGTCAAATCAACTTATTATCATAGTTAAGCGTTCTAATTTTACTTAACCTCAATCACTTGTCTCACTAACATGTTTCTATGGTTAAGTGTTCTAATTAACTTAACCCCAATTACTTATCTCACTAACATGTTTCTATGGTTAAGTGTTCTAATTAACTTAACCTCAATCACTTATCTCACTAACATGTTTCTATGGCTAAGTGTTCTAATTAACTTAACCTCAGTCACTTATCTCACTAACATGTTTCTATGGTTAAGTGTTCTAATTAACTTAACCTCAATCACTTGTATCACTAACATGTTTCTATGGTTAAGTGTTCTAATTAACTTAACCCCAATCACTTATCTCACTAACATGTTTCTATGGTTAAGTGTTCTAATTAACTTAACCTTAATCACTTGTCTAGTTTAATCATGTTAGAATGGTTAAACATTTGCTTAACCTTACCCACTCCCCTAGTCAACATATTAAATTGGTTAAGTGACCAGATTAACCTAACCCTACCCACCAATTTAGTTAACATGTTGAATTTGGTTAAGTATTAATTCAATTGACTTAACCCTGTCAATCCTGACTCAGTCTTAATTTATTAATTAAAGCACCAACCACTCACATTAGACAGATATTGTTAGGGTAACTAGATAGCCGGTCGGTTCCGAGCAGGTTTACACCACAACTTATGTCTAACCTCGGGTCTTTATTGGGCTCAATGCTTAACCACCCACATTTGATAGGTATTGTTGTGATTACTGGACAGCCGGTCGGTTCCGGGCAGGTTTACATCACAACTCAATCCAACCTCGGGTTAAGCATATCATATTTTCTAAGTTTACATATTTGTCTCTTTTCAATTTTATATGTAAATGTTTTGTGGCCCATTATCCAAATTCGTTATTCTTGGGTATAATAATTTATACCGCTTAAATTTCACAAGTTGTTGGCATGTGTCAAACATGCCAACACATATGTTTTATTTTTATCCCTACGTCACTACCCTCGTCTTATACGTTTGCTATATGATAACATATGTTTGGACTTAACATTTAAGCCCACCTTAGCCACATGAAAAAGTGGAGGCTTAGAACATGATGTATATATTCTAAGTAACATAAAAGGGGTGTGTGAACGCATGAACTTGCAACATGACGATTTAATCACAAATTAGAGAGTAGGGTACTTGCATTGTAATAGCATATACTTTGGACATAAAGCATAAACTTAAACATGGATCCTAGGTTTCAATCTAATCATGTAAATTTGCATTTAAAATAAGGATCTTACTTAATTAGACATCACTATTCTTAGCATATGATCTTGACTACAACATAAGCCTATATTTTTATTTAGGCATAATATCAAACATAAGCTAGTAATGTTCGTAAAGTCACTATATGTTCACAAAGGTGCTTACTTTTGTTACTAATACAAAAGTATGGTTCAACTAGAATTATGAGGCCTATTCCAACATAAACTTATATGAATCAAAATACCCAAATGGATCCAACTACACTAGAGATGGTCATAGGAATATACATACAAGGGCCTAAATCATGTAGTCATAATAGTGGATCATACTTGCATAAGTCTCAACTTTGTTGTAACAAAATATGTATACAACTTTTATTAACCAAAATCATGTAAGAGTCAATTTCCAACATGAATCACATACTTGTAAGGTGTGTTACTTTTCATTGCAAATGCACAATTAATCATGGTAATTATACTACAACAACCCAAATCCATTTATAATAAAATCATAGCAACATACAATTATAAACTAGCATCATTACAATTAATGTACGATTCCACTTTCATTCTACAAAAATCAAGTCCCAATTTTATTCATATCGGAATAGCACTCTACTTACAACGTATGACGAATCTTGTATTCAGGATTTTGAATTCTGAATTTGGTGATGCTATCTTTTGTTGTAGACGTTGTTTTGATTTATTTGTTGTAGCTTTAAGCTTTTGAATCAACTCCTAATCGTCTCTCAACCTGACGGCTACTCCTAGTCTCTCTTCAGCAGCATGATGGCTCTATTCTTACTTTATTTGTGTGAATTAGGTTGAGTCTTAGGTCCTTTTTATAGAGTTGTAAATTGATTTGATCCGTCGATGAAGCCAAGATTAATTCTAGCCGTTCGTTATAAAGAGAAACCAATCAAGGGTTGCCACATGAGCCCTAGTAACATTCCAAAGCCCAGAAATTCGACCAACACTGACCAGGCCAGCCAGAAGGGGGCTGGGTTCGACCTGGCTCAGGTGCCAGGTCGACTACCCAGTCGACACCCAGGTCGACTACCCAGTCGACCTGGGTACCCCCAGGTCGACTACCCAGTCGACTTGGGTCCTGGGCGGGAAAATTCCCACCCAGCCCAATCTGGGTCCGATTTTGAAATTTGAACTTTGTTTTCTAAACTGTTCTGGCTGTTTGAATTATAATTCGAATTCTGAAACTTCCGAAGGTCATATCTCCTTCCTACGGAGTCCGTTTTATGCAAAATCGGACTCTATCTCAAGCAGAATTCCGAGACGAACGCAACGATGTAACGCGTTTCCCTTAATTCTTTGATTTGAAATTAATTATACTTTAATTTGTTAATTTACTGTTAATGGAAAATCCGTGGTGTTACATTCTCCCCCACTTAAAAGGATTTCGTCCCCGAAATCTTTAAGTTAGGAAGGATGTGTCCTACCATCCAATCACCCATCTACTCAACCATTCAATCACAGGCATTCATCGTCCTTAAAAGATTTCTAATTCTTTCATGTTCATATGCATAGTGTGTCTATATTTCCTTATCTAATGCAAAATCAGGCGGTCTACTTATTCAGTTGACCTCGTTAGTGCAAATCATGTCAGTGCCATGCATCCCATATGTATGCAAATCCTAATGATACATATTATTTCTATATGAGTGCACAACCATTCACTCAAATGCCACATCCGTATGATAACATATTAAATTTAATTCATAAACAAATACATATGTGCGAATGATATAAAAGTAACTGAGTCGTTTTAGCGCCTATGGTGTGTATATGTATCCACAAGCAACCACTTGCACCCATCACGCATAACATGTTTCAAATACATGTTTACATCCAAAAGGATTTCTACCTAAGGATCAAAGATACGACCTAAAGGATATACCTTAAAAGCTAGAAAAAGTATACCTAACATTCCTAGGAAAAGAGATCAAGGACATACCCTTAAGAAAAAAAAGGTGTGATGCGCGTATCTAGTCTTTCAGTTTTCTAAGTCGCATCTTCTTGAGCTTTACTCCACTGTACCTTAACTAATTTCACTTCACGATTGCGAAGCTCCTTGACCTCCATTTCCAAAATGAACAGATGTTAACCATGCTACCAGGTATATACTAAGATGATTAGAGGTCTCTCTTCTTAGCTTATCCATCATGTCATAACTATGGGCGCCAAAAGCTAAAGGTCACTACGTACTTTTTACCTTTCTTAAGGTTAGTCTTATTCTATTTAGAGCACCCGCCACAACTATTTATCCCTCACACAAACCATCCTAGTCGAACTCGACATCCCTCAAGTACAAGCCCCAGAGGCCTAAACCAATATCAGACAAGCACCCAAGGAATACCTCGTCCGAAGTTGGACGATCTATGTGAGATGATATAAACAAAAACAACCAAATATAAATTGATCGAACCACCTAATGGGATTTTGAGGCTCTAGTGGGATTTCTCTACTATACAAGTAATACGGTGCAGAGACTCAACTATGGAAGCAGATATGAACAAATGCGAAGTGCTAAGATCAAAAGATTTCCAACTGGTTGATCAAGACGAAAAGCTAAACTTTTCCAACAGAGACTTTTACTACCTCCTTTCTCAGGTATTCTGGTGGCGAAAGTATGCACTCGCCCTTCTGAAAATCCTGTTCCTCGTTCTTGCCCTTGTCCTTAATTATATGCCCTATTATACTATAGAAAAAGCTACTTCTTATTGTCTCAGGTTTTATAATTCCTTCCTCCTTTCTGAGCTAAGTCCATATCCGTGAATTCCTCATCTTTGGGTTGTGCTTCTTAACCAAACTCCTCATCCTCCTACTTGTGTAATCATGTTGACAAGTCCCTCAAAAGCTGCCTCCATCGTACAGAAAAACCCTTACAAAGCTTGAAAAAAAACTGGCCGCAGGTGAAACTACTACGGTTATAGATGGAAGTCGGGTACTACTTCGCCCTTCGATGAGGTTACCTCCCGGAAAGCCAGGAGCCCCCGAGACTCAAGAAAGAAGGAAATAAGGACTGAAACAGAGAATCAAAAGATAGTGCATATGGCTTCGGGGAATATGCCTTTAAAACAAAACTTTTCTTTTGAAAATGCTTGTTTTAAAACCGTTTTGAAAATAATTTTTCAAGTCTTTTATCTGATCCTGTAACCTTCAGCTCTGATACCAAGTGTAACACCCCACATCCGTTAGTGTCACTCACAAAGGGAATGCACTAAGTTATGTGGAGCATTTAGGGTAAAAGATGCAGATAAATTACAAGACAGAAAAAAAAATTAAAACAGTGGAAAATAAAGCTTTACTTTATTGATAAAATAGTTTGTACAACAATTGTTTTCCAATATCATAGTATCATCTGTCTTACAAAATAAAGAAGCATAAAATAACATTTTTATTCCCCAATATAGCAAGAGCCAGCCATAGCAATGGAAACGAGAATCCAAGAAAAACTTCGACAAATCTTCGAGCTTGGAAAGAGCAGCGGTCCAATCTAACCTGAGCTGTACTATTCCCTCCTCAACTACCTGGGGGGGACCGGAAGAAAAGAAGACGAAAGAAACGTAGACTCAGACATAAATCCTGAGTAAGTCTAGTGACTATTCAGTCTATGGATAAGAAAAAGAGCATGATAGTACAAACTGGAAATGGGAAAGCACTGTAAACTAAGTTAAGTTGTCTAGGACCGAATATACTATCATACCCCATACTAATCTCTGCACCCCCTAGTACTAGTTCCAACAGGAACCCCATAATCAGGGTGAAGTGATCCCTTTCTAAAGATCGGCTCCTACTCGCATAGTCACATGTGTTTCTATGTCTCTGCACCAACTAACTAGTGTCCCCACTAGTAATGATAACGTGATCCCAATCCCCTAAGTTGTGGTTGCCTTTAGGTGTACATCTATTATTTATTACCTAGATCTAATCTAGGTTCTTTCTATTGAGTGCTTCCTAGATTCAACTAGGATTTACGCGACTTATCTAATGCTTCACAGATTCAGGGTTTATGCCACCTAGGTCCACTAGGGATTATGCTACCTGTCGAACGATGGCCCTAGTCTAGGACACACTACCTAGAGTGGTATATGTTCCTAGACTTTCCCCATGTATGTGTCGTGAATCGTTTTTCGCTGTCTAGATGCCATGTCCTAAAATGTGCTACCCGAGTCCCGTGGCAGGGCAACTCTAGAAACATGGATCTCGGTCGGGAGCTTTTCAGATATCTGCCGGTGCAGATGCTAAGGTCTATTTTCTACCAGTGGTTATGGTCCCACGTGACCCCTCCCTCAACTAATGAAAGGCAATCCAAGAAAATTAAGCGCGAGAACTGTACTTTTTCCACCCTATGCCCTACTTTCCTATTGGCCAGCCTCACCCATATCTAGATAGCGAGTATATGGTATGTTGGGAGTTATCTGCCTTTCCGTATGCGTACTACGATTGACTGAAGAATGTAGGTAGACGAAGAGTTGCTATCACAGGGCTACTGGTCTCGCCGAATCACGATGGTCCATCTTAGTCTTTAGGTTGCCTTATATTGCAACCAAGGCATACCCTTGGCTCTTCTACCGCAGACCTTAACCTCTGTGAGCCCAGGAGGATTATCTGCCACCTCACAGAGGGATACCAAGAGTACCCTTACGTCCCCTCGGGCTTCGTAACCCAGTTCGTTGGAGCCTTCTCTAAGATTAGAAGCTCGCTCCTCCTCGTGTTATACTAAGGATTACTACTTAGTTTATTAAACCGTCGTTTTTCTTAACTAAGGTTTACAACTTAGTCCCTTTTCTCGTTAAGTTGGATTGGTTAAGTGTCATTAGTCAATTCAAGTTAACTTAACCCATTCATTTGTCATGTTAAACTGTTTAAGTGTTATCAGTAATTCATGTTGACCTAACCCTACCACAGACCAAGTTATATTGATTAAGTATTTCTAACTTACTTAATCCTAACCCACTTGTCAAATCAACTTGTTATCATGGTTAAGAGTTCTAATTTTACTTTACCTCAATCACTTGTCTCACTAACATGTTTCTATGGTTAAGTGTTCTAATTAACTTAACCCCAATCACTTATCTCACTAACATGTTTCTATGGTTAAGTGTTATAATTAACTTAACCACAATCACTTATCTCACTAACATGTTTCTATGGCTAAGTGTTCTAATTAACTTAACCTCAATCACTTATCTCACTAACATGTTTCTATGGTTAAGTGTTCTAATTAACTTAACCTCAATCACTTGTCTCACTAACATGTTTCTATGGTTAAGTGTTCTAATTAACTTAACCCCAATCACTTATCTCACTAACATGTTTCTATGGTTAAGTGTTCTAATTAACTTAACCTCAATCACTTGTCCAATTTAATCATGTTAGAATGGTTAAACATTTGCTTAACCATACCCACTCCCCTATTCAACATATTAAATTGGTTAAGTGTCCAGATTAACCTAACCCTACCCACCAATTTAGTTAACATGTTGAATTTGGTTAAGTATTAATTCAATTGACTTAACCCTGTCAATCCTGACTTAGTCTTAATTTATTAATTAAAGCACCAACCACTCACATTAGACAAATATTGTTGTGGCAACTGGACAGTCGGTCGGTTCCGGGCAGGTTTACACCACAACTCATATCTAACCTCGGGTCTTTATTAGGCTCAATGCTTAACCACCCACATTGGATAGGTATTGTTGTGATTACTGTACAGCCGGTCGGTTCCGGGCAGGTTTACATCACAACTCAATCCAACCTCGGGTTAAGCATATCGTATTTTCTAATTTTACACATTTGTCTCTTTTCAATTTTATATGTAAATGTTTTGTGGCCCATTATCCAAATTCGTTATTCTTGGGTATAATAATTTATACCGCTTAAATTTCACAAGTCTTTGGCATGTGTCAAACATGCCAACACATGTCTTTTATTTTTATCCCTACGTCACTACCCCCGTCTTATACGTTTTCTATATGATAACATATGTTTGGACTTAACATTTAAGCCCAACTTAGCCACATGAAAAAGGGGAGGCTTAGAACATGATGTATATATTCTAAGTAACATAAAAGGGGTGTGTGAACGCATGAACTTGCAACATAGTGATTTAATCACAAATTAGAGACTAGGGTACTTGCATTGTAATAGCATATACTTTGGACATAAAGCATAAACTTAAACATGGATCCTAGGTTTCAATCTAGTCATGTAAATTTGCATTAAAAATAAGGATCTTACTTAATTAGACATCACTATTCTTAGCATATGATCTTGACTACAACATAAGCCTATATTTTTATTTAGGCATAATATCAAACATAAGCTAGCCATGTTCGTAAAGTCACTATATGTTCACAAAGGTGCTTACTTTTGTTACTGATACAAAAGTATGGTTCAACTAGAATTATGAGGCCTATTCCAACATAAACTTATATGAATCAAAATACCCAAATGGATCCAACTACACTAGAGATGGTCATAGGAATATACATACAAGGGTCTAAATCATGTAGTCATAATAGTGGATCATACTTGCATAAGTCTCAACTTTGTTGTAACAAAATATGTATACAACTTTTATTAACCAAAATCATTTAATAGTCAATTTCCAACATGAATCACATACTTGTAAGGTGTGTTACTTTTCATTGCAAATGCACAATTAATCATGGTAATTATACTACAACATCCCAAATCCATTTATAATAAAATCATAGCAACATACAATTATAAAGTAGCATCATTACAATTAAAGTACGATTCCACTTTCATTCTACACAAATCAAGTCCCATTTGTTATTCATATCGGAATAGCACTCTACTTACAACGTATGACGAATCTTGTATTCAGGATTCTAAATTCTGAATTTGGTGATGCTATCTTTTGTTGTAGACGTTGTTTTGATTTATTTTTTGTAGCTTTAAGCTTTTGAATCAATTCCTAATCGTCTCTCAACCTGACGGCTACTCCTAGTCTCTCTTTAGCAGCACGACGACTCTACTCTTATTTTATTTGTGTGAATTAGGTTGAGTCTTAGGTCCTTTTTATAGAGTTGTAAATTGATTTGAGCCGTCGATGAAGCCAAGATTAATTCTAGTTGTTCGTTCTAAAGAGAAACCAATCAAGAGTTGCCACGTAAGCCCTAGTGACATTCCAAAGCTCAGAAATTCGACCAACACTGACCAGGCCAGCCAGAAGGGGGCTGGGTTCGACCTGGCTCAGAGGCCAGGTCGACTACCCAGTCGACACCCAAGTCGACTACCCAGTCGACCTGGGTACCCCCAAGTCGACTACCCAGTCGACCTGGGTCCTGGGCGGGAAAATTCCCACCCAGCCCAATCTGGGTCCGATTTTGAAATTTGAACTTTGTTTTCTGAACTGTTCTGGCTATTTGAATTATAATTCGAATTCTGAAACTTCCGAAGGTCATATCTCCTTCCTACGGAGTCCGTTTTATGCAAATTCGGACTCTATCTCAAGCAGAATTCCGAGACGAACGCAACGGCGTAACCCGTTTCCCTTGATTCTTTGATTTGAAATTAATTATACTTTAATTCGTTAATTTACTGTTAATGGAAAATCCGGGGTGTTACATCCGGACAATCAACAAGTACGCCCGGACAACTACCACTTTAACCCTTTACAGGCAGATAACCAATGCAGGGCATCAGTAGTCATCCATTCGATGTGAAGATCGTCGATCTTCAAACATCGTCTTCAATATCTTCGATTTAAATCGTCGTATAATTATTTGAAATGAGATTGACCTCGGTCTTTTCAAATAATTCTCAATATATACAATTTAAATCATCTCATATCATTAATATTATTTTATAACAATTTATCGCTATTTTTATTTATATAAAAATAGTCCAATTTAATTTAATGACGTTTCAGGTCACTATGCGGCCCTTGCGCTGTTTTTACTTAAATTAGATTTACACATTTCTCGAAATCTAATCCTTGGATTTTAACAAATTTTATACCGTTGGAAAGATCTTCCCAAAGCGGATCTAACGGTTCTAGTTTTGGGAAAATCCGACGTCTAGATCTTTCATAATAATCGTTTAAAGTTACAATTGCCGAAACATAAACTACCTCGCGCAATTCGTTTAATTTTAATTTTAATTTATATATATAAATATATATATATATAAAAAAATATAAATCATTCAACGATTTCACTAACATATTAAAAATGATGTTTTCAACAAACAAAGCATATATTAACAAATAAACATTTATAATGTTTCAACAAATTTTCCTCAATATGATTCCTTTTTATAATGAATCATCATATACATTAAAAATATCATTTCAAATGTTTCAACTAAATTTGACCATTCCTATACTCACATATATACAACAAAAAGAAGAATTTTATTGTCTACACAATTTCTACATTTCATATGTATAAATAAAAAGAATGTTTTATTTATGCAAATAAAAAGAATATTTAATTGTCTACCCAATTACTACATTTCATATGTATAAATAAAATGAATGTTTTATTATTTTACACAAATTCTAAATTTCCTATGTATACAATAAAAAGAATTTTTTATTGTTTTCAATTCCTATGTTCATATGACAAATAAAAAGAAATTTTATTTATGTAACATTTTCTATGTTTTCCAATGACAAATAAAAAGAGTATTTTATTTGTATACACAATTCTATCTTTCTAATGACAAATAAAAAGAGTATTTTATTTGCATACATGTTTTCTACTTTTCTAATGACAAATAAAAGAGTTTTATTCACATAACATTTTCTACATATTTCTAATGACAAATAAAAAGGAGTTTTATCCGCATAACATTTTTTACACGCTCAAATGACAAATAAAAAGGAGTTTTGTTCGCATAACATTTTCTACATGTCTCTAATGACAAATAAAAAGGAGTTTTGTTCGCATAACATTTTCTACATGCCTCTAATGACAAATAAAAAAGGAGTTTTGTTCGCATAACATTTTCTACATGTCTCTAATGACAAATAAAAAGGAGTTATGTTCGCATAACATTTTCTACATGCTCTAATGACAAATAAAATGGAGTTTTGTTTGCAAAACATTTTCTACATGTCTCTAATGCCAAATAAAAAAGGAGTTTTGTTTACATAACATGTTCTATGTTCTCTACTGACAAATAAAAAGGAGTATTATTTGCATAACATGTTTAAATGTGCTCTACTGACAAATAAAAAGAAGTATTATTTGCATAACATGTTTTAGGGTTTAACATGACAAATGAAAGAAGATTTTACTTGCATAGCATGTTCTATATTTTCTAATGATAAATAAAAAAAATTACTTGCATAACAATTCCAATGGTTTCTAGTCACAAATAAAAAGGAAATTTTACTTGCATAACAATTCTATTTTTAAACATGGCAAATAAAAAGGATATTTTTATTTGACAACAATTCTATTTTAAACATGACAAATAAACATGATATTTTATTTGACAACAATTCTATTTTAAACATTGACATACAAAAAGGATATTTTTATTTGACAACAATTCTGTTATAAACATGACAAATAAAAAAGATATTTTTATTTTGTTTACAATTCTAATTTCAACAAAATAAAAATGATATTTTTACTTTGTTTATAATTCTAATTCAACATAACAAATAAAAATGATATTTTTATTTGTATACAAATCTATTTTTAACATGACAAATTAAAATGATATTTTTATTTTGTTTACAATTCTAATTTCAACATAACAAATAAAAATGATATTTTTATTTTGTTTACAATTCTAATTTCAACATAACAAATAAAAAGAAGTATTTTTATTGGGGATTTTCACTTAAAGGGCTTATTTGTTTAGGGTAATAAGTTTTAAGGACAGCACTTCTGAAAAATTAGTTTTAATGACAATTCTGCATAAAAAGATAAAAGCGGTTATCTTTTTACGATATACAGAAATAAAGATAACCGCTTCTATCTTTTTCCTGTATAACTTAAAAAGATAACCGCTTTTATTTTTTTCGTGCATAATTGTCCTTAATACTTATTATCAAGAAGTGTTGTACTTAAAACTTATTATCCTACAAAAAGAAACCCTTTAACCTGATTTCCACGTTTTTATTTGTATACAAATCTATTTTTAACATGACAAATAAAAATGATATTTTTATTTTGTTTACAATTCTAATTTCAACATAACAAATAAAAAGAAGTATTTTTATTTGTATACAAATCTATTTTTAAAATGACAAATAAAAAATGATATTTTTATTTTGTTTAAATTCTACTTTCAACATAACAAATAAAAAGAAGTATTTTTATTTGTATACAAATCTATTTTTAACATGACAAATAAAAATGATATTTTTATTTCGTTTACAATTCTAATTTCAACATAACAAATAAAAAGAAGTATTTTTATTTGTATACAAATCTATTTTTAACATGAAAAATAGAAATGATATTTTTATTTCGTTTACAATTCTAATTTCAACATAACAAATAAAAATGATATTTTGATTTTGTTTACAATTCTAATTTCAACATAACAAATAAAAATGATTTTTTTATTTTGTTTACAATTCTATTTTCAACATAACAAATAAAAAGAAGTATTTTTATTTGTATACAAATATATTTTTAACATGATAAATAAAAATGATATTTTTATTTTGTTTACAATTCTAATTTCAACATAACAAATAAAAACGATATTTTGATTTTGTTTACAATTCTAGTTTCAACATAACAAATAAAAATGAGTTTTTTACTTTGTTTACAATTCTATTTTCAATATAACAAATAGAATAGAAGTATTTTCTTCTCACCCACCAAAGCACATTATTGCCCTTAAGTTTATCCTTTATTGTTTTGAGATATTATCAGGTCTTAGAATTAATTTTGACTAGAGTTCTGTTATGGTCATTAATGATTTTGGTAATGTTGAGACTATGGTTGCTAACACCTTAAATTGTTTTGTCATGAAATTTCCTTTTGATTATTTAGGTTTTAAGATTAGGCCGTCGAAATTAAAGAAAGAGGATTGGTTAGTCATAATTGATAAGATTAATAGTAAACTTTTAAGTTGGAACAATAAGTTCTTGTCTAGAGCAGGTAGATTAGTTTTGGGTACCAATTTTCTCAGTATATTAATTAGGAAGAATCAGTTAGTGATTTTGGGTTTGATTGTGTAAAGGCACTGATTGATGATAAGTTGGAAGATCTCTTGTTGTCACAGAATGTGAACTTACCTCCGCAACTGTCTATTCAAGACGTCACCGCCCATCTCCTTGGTACTATCTGCTATCCCTGCTTATTGGATGTCTGTACATAGATTTCCTCAATGGGTTATTGATAAGATAGATAGAATAAGACATAATTTTCTATGGTGTGGGGGTAGTGATCCTATTTGTAGGGGTTTCAAATGTTTAGTAAACTGGGAGGTATGTTGTAAGCCTAAGAAAGATGGGGGATTGGGGATAATTAATTTATTTAATTTTAACTCTTCCTTATTAGCCAAATGGTTGTGGAAATTTAGGAGTCCTATAGTGTCGACAACGTGGAAGGTTATTGTATCCAAATTTTATTATTCAGAAGGAGAGTTCATTGTTGGATCTAGTGGTAGTTGGTATAATAGATTATCTTACTTTTGGAAGTCAGTACTAAAGTGCTTTGACTTTTTTAACTTAGGTTATAAGGTGATTGTTCATTCTGGTAATATGACTTACTTTTGGCATGATAGGTGGATTTCTCGTTTACCACTTAAAATTGAATTTAGGGAGCTCTTTGTTACGGCAAAGAATTTCGCTCGGTCCGAACCAGTCGCTAAACCGACCCAGACCGTTCGAAACGCCCTATCGTTTGAGAACACGACAAAATAGAACGCATACAGAAGAACATTTCACTGTATATTACAACAATGCATCAGATTACAAGAATATACAGAGTATAAAAGAATATTACACAGAAATATCAGAGATTTAAATTACATTAAATACATAGCAGCGGAAAATAATACAATACACAACTAGGAAGAGATATACGGATACAAAGCTTTCCGGATATCGTTCCAGCTGTAAACCAGGATCCTGTGAATATAAATCTGCAAAACCAAAACTACTAGCTGCCCGTGTCAAAATAAGGGCACCCAGAGTTTAGGTTAAAACAATAAACTCCAGGTCAGTCATGTGACTGGTGTGAGAACTAAAACAGTTATTAATCTTTATTTTAAATCATTAGGTAAATCAAGGGACCACGCCGTATAACACGGAACGGGTTTCCTCCCAAGAATACCAGTGCATAAACAACAGCGCAATGCTAAATAAAGAAAAATGAAGCTGTTATAAGACCCAGGTCCTATCACACAATGCAATCGCAAGCCGGGGGATAGGGTTTTCCCTTATAACAGCTAAAGAATGCTTGATACGTTTAAAACAAATCATTTGATACTATTATAAGTGCATAGAGTATAAAACAACTTCAAATCATAAGTATCAATCATAGGCGGCATGAATGCCCCATACCACTATGTCGCCATATATAGGTTTACAAATAAAACCGCAAATGGCACGTATTGGAAGTTGGGTTATCATTTATGGTATGAACCGAGGCTAGGGATCGTCCTCCACCGATTCGTGACTCTCTAGCCCGAGCCACAGGCAAGCGCGCAGGCAAGCCTTGGAGCGACAGGGCCGGTCCACCGATGTGGATTATTATGCCTGAACACTACGTTTCCCCACCCTATGGGGTGTAAGTCTGGTCCGTCAGCCGACCAGAAGCATCGGCCGAAACCGATATAACCGAGGCGCCTCGCAACAGCAACAACCACATAAGTCAAACTCGTCAGGGCGTGTAAAACCACTGACGCCACTTCTAACTAGAAAGAAACGCAAGTCCTCCCTGAGGTCCGTCTCCCGTTTTTGATTCATACCG
This sequence comes from Allium sativum, assembly GCA_030737875.1. Taxonomy (NCBI): domain Eukaryota; kingdom Viridiplantae; phylum Streptophyta; class Magnoliopsida; order Asparagales; family Amaryllidaceae; genus Allium; species Allium sativum. Next base: position 255,164,393 of record CM060920.1, read on the forward strand.
GGTGTGATACTCGCGAATCAACGTTACACAAAGCTACGCCACACAAGGCCGTGCTTCGATCATCAACCACAAGACTTTGCTTTTCAACAGAAGCCTTGATCAATTGCCACTTAGGCATGCCACACAGGCAATTCACTCCATGCGATTGATATCCATCAATATATAACCCCTGAGCTCGTACGTCTCAGAGAAGGGCGTTAAGCAAGAGAATAAACTCTCCGCCGCCAAATAGATATATATTTAATAGAGATCAATCACACGGACTAAAATCCAATGTCAGACACACAGTCCATTTACAAGTCCGTTCTGGGTCTGAACGAAACCGGAGGCACCTAGTACCTCGCATATCCATCGATCTCCAAGTACGTCTGGACGATCACCAACTGTTTCCATCTTCTTGGGTGTACAGCCCAATCAAGATCATCAGTAATTACCCAAACGACGTGAAGACTTCCGGTCTTCGACCACCGTCTTCATCTTCGACTTATCGTCGTATCAGTTATTCAGAATGGGATAAACCCGGTTTTTCCGAATAACTCGCGTATATTTTAAATAAGTGTTACACAACACAACATACGCCTCATTCCAATTCATTAGTCACTAACCGTAAATTAATCAAGAGAATAATTCCCCAAATATTAACCCCGAAGGCCGAAACCAACATCAGATCAATATCCAGAAAACCATTCTGCTTGGCTAACCGACAGTTAGTTTCTAAATTTCACGTTCAAATCTAATTAAAGATTTAACTATCGCCTGGAGCAAAACTGGTGATACTCCATTTTCGATCATTTCAATCTAATTAAAGATTCATTAAAACTCCACTTAGTTTTAATCTTTGACTGGGTTAAAGAATCAGTGTCATTTAAAAACACGGTTCACGATAAACCCAAAATCACATTCATTAATCATCGGGTTAAAGAACGAGTGTTATTTAAAAACACTGTCCACGATAAACCCAAAAATCAATACTAATTCAATTCCAATTAAATATCATTTTTAATTGGTACACTTCATTAAATCTAAATAAAAAGATTTAATCTTTTCTCAACTGGGTTCAAGAACAGTGTTAGTGAAGACACCATTCACGACAAACCCAAATCACATTCGATATTCAATACAAGGCTCTGAATAGAAAATATATCGGCTTATATTCAATATCGAATTCTACGACTAACAAATGTCGTATTGGAAATAACGATACAAATATATATCTTTCAAATTTCCATAACAACACCTGTAATATCACGAATTCCAACATCGAAATATTCCGAAGACAATTTCGATTCAAATCCACTCCAATGCAATCATTGGAAATTTTGGTTATTTTCAAAACCATTTCAAATTCAATTTATTTATTTAAAAATAAATAGAATTATAATTCTAGTTCAAAACTAGTTCATTTCGATAAAAATCTATTTTTATCTTTTCAAATATGGAGTTTTTCATCCCAAACTTTCACAAATCATTTCTTATGATTTTACACAAATTATTACTATTTTTAATAATTTTATTAAGGCCCGTACAGTCGATTTCCATTAACGGCCATCGAACTGCACTTACAGCGACCTTTTTCGAATTTGATTTGGACGTATCTCCGAATCCAACCGTTAGATTTCAAATTTCTAACATTCATTAGAAAGCTCTTTTCGATACGAACCCAACGGTTCCGGTTTTAGGAGAATCCGACGGTCGGATCTCCCGCAATGTCCGTTTGAAATAAATGGTCGAAATTCACGAACTGCCGCGGCGCGGCGCGTTCTATTCAGGCCATTATATTATATATATAATATATATAATATATACTTCGTCGATTTCTATTTAAAACGAATTATATAAATAGTTTTAAATTCGTTTCAAATTCTATTTCAACTTCTATTTCAATTCAAAGCAAAATTGAATTCTTCTTTATAAATTCGTTTTAAAATTCATTTCTATTCAATTCGAATTTCAATTCAATTTGAATTCATTTCAATTCGCTTTCAATTCCATTTGAATTCGTTTTCAATTCAATTCATTTCGAAATCGTTTTCAATTCAATTCATTTCGAAATCGTTTTCAATTCAATTTATTTCGAAATCGTTTTCAATTCAATTCATTTCGAAATCGTTTTCAATTCAATTTATTTCGAAATCGTTTTCAATTCAATTCATTTCGAAATCGTTTTCAATTCAATTCATTTCGAAATCGTTTTCAATTCAATTCATTTCGAAATCGTTTTCAATTCAATTCATTTCGAAATCGTTTTCAATTCAATTCATTTCGAAATCGTTTTCAATTCAATTCATTTCGAAATCGTTTTCAATTCAATTCATTTCGAAATCGTTTTCAATTCAATTCATTTCGAAATCGTTTTCAATTCAATTCATTTCGAAATCGTCGATTTCAAAATTACTTTTTAATATTCATTTTAAAATGAATAAAATCGATATAAATATCGTTCACGTCAAAATGGCGTCAATCTAATCAACACGGCTTCATATATTGATATTTTCAAATATTCCATTTCGAATATTTCTATTTCAAATATTTCTATTTTAAAACTGGAATGAGGCCCAATCAATTACCATATAAAGTTAATTATATGGATTTTCATACAACACATGTATAATAGCATTGAAAAATAATCAACCATCAACCAAAGTGCACTACACTGTATAAGCATCAAATATAGATATCTAACGCTTATAACAGCCTGTCAATCAATCGATCGACATATTTAATCAATCAGGATGAGTGAACTTCAAATTTCATCCCAACACCCGTGTGGGGTTTCAAACAATCAAACACAGATGTTATTTGTGCAGTTGGGCGATGTGTGAAATTTATCGACCCAATCAATATCAGTCAAATCAGTGTATATACAAACAAATCGGCCGATTTGTTTATAACTATTCATTTATTCACATTCACGTTAAAAATTATATTTTTAACGATAAAACATTTTATTTTAACCTATGAATTTCTATTCAATTCATTTACACAATAAAATGATATTTTTATTTTCTAACATATTTTAGAAAATTTCGGCGGCATAACGGCACGATACTAGAAACGGGACAAGGCCTAGCCTTATCCCCGGTCTAGTGAAGGCCCACGCCATTCACTCATCAATCAAATCAATTTCATTTTGCAAACCACAAAATTTGGAGTAAGGGTCTAACCTAGCCTTACTTCTACGCCTTATAACGGCGCACGTCTAATCCTAGCCAATTTATCGATTCGATTTTTCACACCACAAACCACATTCAAACCAATATCGCAATCAATCACCAAACAGTCAAACAAACAAGTCCATGGTCTGTGGACGATTGTGTCGGGTGCTACTAAGCACCGTCTGCATCCTAGTATAAATATATAACTAGAAAAGAAATAGAAAGGTGAGAAATTCTCACCGATAGCTATCCTAGCTCCACGGCACTTCATTGATAGAAATCTTCGTCGGTCCCGCCTTTTTGTCACTTTCGCCCGTATTCTCTACATATGTAAAAATCGAATTTTTACTATGTTATTCAATATATAAAAATCGAATTTTTATTTCAAAGTTCAATATATAAAAATCGAATTTTTAGTTCAAAGTTCAATATATAAAAATCGAATTTTTAGTTCAAAGTTCAATATATAAAAATCGAATTTTTAGTTCAAAGTTCAATATATAAAAATCGAATTTTTACTTTGCTTTTCAATATATAAAAATCGAATTTTTACTTTGCTTTTCAATATATAAAAATCGAATTTTTACTTTGCTTTTCAATATATAAAAATCGAATTTTTACTTTGCTTTTCAATATATAAAAATCGAATTTTTACTTTGCTTTTCAATATATAAAAATCGAATTTTTACTTTTGACTTTCAATATATAAAAATATGATTTTTCTTTTGACTTTCAATATATAAAAATGTGATTTTTACCTTTTTAAAGAAATCAGTTTTCAATACCTTTTAAAAATCAGTTTTCATATCTTTTAAAAATCAGTTTTTCATATCTTTTCAAAATCTGTTTTTTTTATTCTTCTAAAAAAAAATCTGCTTTTATTCTTTAAAAAAAAACTCTGGTTTTATTCTTCTAAAAAAATCTGGTTTTATTCTTCTAAAAAAAATCTGGTTTTATTCTTCTAAAAAAATCTGGTTTTATTCTTCTAAAAAAATCTGGTTTTAAATTCTAATTAAAATCAGGTTTTAAATTCTATTATAAAAGTCAGTTTTTAACTTTTTAAAAACCAAATCAGTTTCTAATTTTTAAAAAAAATAAAAATCAGTTTTTAATTCTTACATAAAATCAGTATTTCAATTCTTTTATAAAAAAAATCGGTTTTCAATTCTTTTTAATACTCAGTTTTTAAACCTTTTTAAACATAAAACAGTTTTTAAAAATTCAGAATTAAAATAAAATAAAATAAATAAATAAAGTAAAACTTACAGAGGAGGGGGGGGAGTCTTCGCAGCCGTCGGAGGTGGCTTCAAGGGGCGGCTTCGGTCTGGAGGCGTCGCGATGCTTGGGGTCTGGTGGCGGCTTGCGTCTTCGGGGTGTGGGCGCTGGGAGGAGGAGGCGGCTTCGAGGGAGGAGGAGGCGGCTCGGGGTTCAGGGAGGTGCGATTCGCTTAGGGTTTTTTCTTCTTTTTTTTTTCTGTTTAAAATCGAAATGAAAAAGGGGGGGGGGGGCCAGAACGAAGATAAGGAGGGAGGGAAATTAAAAATTATATATATTTTTTTTATTTTATTATTATTTAAATTTGCAAAATGGTTGACTTTTACATACGAACACCGAACTGGGTCCAACGACTGTCGTCCATAGTGTTTTACCCCTATTCTGAACCCAATGGGATATGTATCGCAAGCTGATTCGACTGTTTCGATTAGTTTCCGTTGAATTTACATTTAAATCACTATATTGAATTTTTGAACATACATTTCAAATTACCGGGGTCACATACTAACTAGAAAAATTACCAAAATAAAAATTTCAAACTGGCTCGCATTTTACGGGTTGTTACAATCTCCCCCACTTAAAACTTTTCGTCCCCGAAAAGGAACAAAGTCGAAAGTGGTTTGATTATTCAGCTCTACGATCGATCAGGCTTCCATTCTCCAACTCTTTAGTTTTTGAGAATTTTCAAATTTTCAAAAATTTGGCTAACTCCCTAAATTTTTGAAAAATTTCGCCATAACCTCCCCTGCAATGGGAGCATCGGGGAATTTCAAATAGCTTCCCCGGTCCTTCAGATCTCAAAAAGAAAAAGAAAAAGCCAAGCGGCTAGCCAATAGGCTCACAAAATCATCATCACCCAAACAAAACAGGAAATTATGTAATAAACATGTACCTATTTGTCGGGCAAACAAATTTTATTCTCTGCTCTAGCCTCCTTGCTATGACCTGTTCAAAGATATATATGTATATGCAAGCAAATGCGACCAATTTTCAATATAACTCAATATTTGATGCTATTAGGCATAATGGTTCAAAATTAGCAAACAAATAAACAAACAACACAAACATCAATCAATTAGTGAATTTAACGTTTCAAATTCATAATTTTGATACATATACAAAAATCATGTTTTTGATGCCAATTCACAACAAAGTGTTCTAGCTATATAAGATTTGGTTCTCACACCAGTCTAATGGAAATATATAGATATCACACCTTCGAAACACGAATATAAATACTGATGATGTGGCCACATCATCAGAATTATCCCCGGGTGTCTAGAATGTGACTCTATATCTATCCAGTATATTAAAATTTCGAATACACGCGGATCAGACGTATACGCAAAATCTATATATACTGGACTGTCCAACTCAATATAAATAGATAATCAAATACGAATAATTGATTTAAATTTTCAGAACAAAAATTGTTTTCATTTGAAAAATATACTATTCACACTCGTTCTAGGATACTACTGATCCTATCTCTAACGAGTCATTCCATCGGATATTACTAACCCAATATCTGATGAATCCTTTCGTACAGTTCTAATGTGTCTTGTTCTCTGAGCTTTGTAAACCAAAGCTCTGATACCAACTGTTACGGCAAAGAATTTCGCTCGGTCCGAACCAGTCGCTAAACCGACCCAGACCGTTCGAAACGCCCTATCGTTTGAGAACACGACAAAATAGAACGCATACAGAAGAACATTTCACTGTATATTACAACAATGCATCAGATTACAAGAATATACAGAGTATAAAAGAATATTACACAGAAATATCAGAGATTTAAATTACATTAAATACATAGCAGCGGAAAATAATACAATACACAACTAGGAAGAGATATACGGATACAAAGCTTTCCGGATATCGTTCCAGCTGTAAACCAGGATCCTGTGAATATAAATCTGCAAAACCAAAACTACTAGCTGCCCGTGTCAAAATAAGGGCACCCAGAGTTTAGGTTAAAACAATAAACTCCAGGTCAGTCATGTGACTGGTGTGAGAACTAAAACAGTTATTAATCTTTATTTTAAATCATTAGGTAAATCAAGGGACCACGCCGTATAACACGGAACGGGTTTCCTCCCAAGAATACCAGTGCATAAACAACAGCGCAATGCTAAATAAAGAAAAATGAAGTTGTTATAAGACCCAGGTCCTATCACACAATGCAATCGCAAGCCGGGGGATAGGGTTTTCCCTTATAACAGCTAAAGAATGCTTGATACGTTTAAAACAAATCATTTGATACTATTATAAGTGCATAGAGTATAAAACAACTTCAAATCATAAGTATCAATCATAGGCGGCATGAATGCCCCATACCACTATGTCGCCATATATAGGTTTACAAATAAAACCGCAAATGGCACGTATTGGAAGTTGGGTTATCATTTATGGTATGAACCGAGGCTAGGGATCGTCCTCCACCGATTCGTGACTCTCTAGCCCGAGCCACAGGCAAGCGCGCAGGCAAGCCTTGGAGCGACAGGGCCGGTCCACCGAAGTGGATTATTATGCCTGAACACTACGTTTCCCCACCCTATGGGGTGTAAGTCTGGTCCGTCAGCCGACCAGAAGCATCGGCCGAAACCGATATAACCGAGGCGCCTCGCAACAGCAACAACCACATAAGTCAAACTCGTCAGGGCGTGTAAAACCACTGACGCCACTTCTAACTAGAAAGAAACGCAAGTCCTCCCTGAGGTCCGTCTCCCGTTTTTGATTCATACCGGGTGTGATACTCGCGAATCAACGTTACACAAAGCTACGCCACACAAGGCCGTGCTTCGATCATCAACCACAAGACTTTGCTTTTCAACAGAAGCCTTGATCAATTGCCACTTAGGCATGCCACACAGGCAATTCACTCCATGCGATTGATATCCATCAATATATAACCCCTGAGCTCGTACGTCTCAGAGAAGGGCGTTAAGCAAGAGAATAAACTCTCCGCCGCCAAACAGATATATATTTAATAGAGATCAATCACACGGACTAAAATCCAATGTCAGACACACAGTCCATTTACAAGTCCGTTCTGGGTCTGAACGAAACCGGAGGCACCTAGTACCTCGCATATCCATCGATCTCCAAGTACGTCTGGACGATCACCAACTGTTTCCATCTTCTTGGGTGTACAGCCCAATCAAGATCATCAGTAATTACCCAAACGACGTGAAGACTTCCGGTCTTCGACCACCGTCTTCATCTTCGACTTATCGTCGTATCAGTTATTCAGAATGGGATAAACCCGGTTTTTCCGAATAACTCGCGTATATTTTAAATAAGTGTTACACAACACAACATACGCCTCATTCCAATTCATTAGTCACTAACCGTAAATTAATCAAGAGAATAATTCCCCAAATATTAACCCCGAAGGCCGAAACCAACATCAGATCAATATCCAGAAAACCATTCTGCTTGGCTAACCGACAGTTAGTTTCTAAATTTCACGTTCAAATCTAATTAAAGATTTAACTATCGCCTGGAGCAAAACTGGTGATACTCCATTTTCGATCATTTCAATCTAATTAAAGATTCATTAAAACTCCACTTAGTTTTAATCTTTGACTGGGTTAAAGAATCAGTGTCATTTAAAAACACGGTTCACGATAAACCCAAAATCACATTCATTAATCATCGGGTTAAAGAACGAGTGTTATTTAAAAACACTGTCCACGATAAACCCAAAAATCAATACTAATTCAATTCCAATTAAATATCATTTTTAATTGGTACACTTCATTAAATCTAAATAAAAAGATTTAATCTTTTCTCAACTGGGTTCAAGAACAGTGTTAGTGAAGACACCATTCACGACAAACCCAAATCACATTCGATATTCAATACAAGGCTCTGAATAGAAAATATATCGGCTTATATTCAATATCGAATTCTACGACTAACAAATGTCGTATTGGAAATAACGATACAAATATATATCTTTCAAATTTCCATAACAACACCTGTAATATCACGAATTCCAACATCGAAATATTCCGAAGACAATTTCGATTCAAATCCACTCCAATGCAATCATTGGAAATTTTGGTTATTTTCAAAACCATTTCAAATTCAATTTATTTATTTAAAAATAAATAGAATTATAATTCTAGTTCAAAACTAGTTCATTTCGATAAAAATCTATTTTTATCTTTTCAAATATGGAGTTTTTCATCCCAAACTTTCACAAATCATTTCTTATGATTTTACACAAATTATTACTATTTTTAATAATTTTATTAAGGCCCGTACAGTCGATTTCCATTAACGGCCATCGAACTGCACTTACAGCGACCTTTTTCGAATTTGATTTGGACGTATCTCCGAATCCAACCGTTAGATTTCAAATTTCTAACATTCATTAGAAAGCTCTTTTCGATACGAACCCAACGGTTCCGGTTTTAGGAGAATCCGACGGTCGGATCTCCCGCAATGTCCGTTTGAAATAAATGGTCGAAATTCACGAACTGCCGCGGCGCGGCGCGTTCTATTCAGGCCATTATATTATATATATAATATATATAATATATACTTCGTCGATTTCTATTTAAAACGAATTATATAAATAGTTTTAAATTCGTTTCAAATTCTATTTCAACTTCTATTTCAATTCAAAGCAAAATTGAATTCTTCTTTATAAATTCGTTTTAAAATTCATTTCTATTCAATTCGAATTTCAATTCAATTTGAATTCATTTCAATTCGCTTTCAATTCCATTTGAATTCGTTTTCAATTCAATTCATTTCGAAATCGTTTTCAATTCAATTCATTTCGAAATCGTTTTCAATTCAATTTATTTCGAAATCGTTTTCAATTCAATTCATTTCGAAATCGTTTTCAATTCAATTTATTTCGAAATCGTTTTCAATTCAATTCATTTCGAAATCGTTTTCAATTCAATTCATTTCGAAATCGTTTTCAATTCAATTCATTTCGAAATCGTTTTCAATTCAATTCATTTCGAAATCGTTTTCAGTTCAATTCATTTCGAAATCGTTTTCAATTCAATTCATTTCGAAATCGTTTTCAATTCAATTCATTTCGAAATCGTTTTCAATTCAATTCATTTCGAAATCGTTTTCAATTCAATTCATTTCGAAATCGTCGATTTCAAAATTACTTTTTAATATTCATTTTAAAATGAATAAAATCGATATAAATATCGTTCACGTCAAAATGGCGTCAATCTAATCAACACGGCTTCATATATTGATATTTTCAAATATTCCATTTCGAATATTTCTATTTCAAATATTTCTATTTTAAAACTGGAATGAGGCCCAATCAATTACCATATAAAGTTAATTATATGGATTTTCATACAACACATGTATAATAGCATTGAAAAATAATCAACCATCAACCAAAGTGCACTACACTGTATAAGCATCAAATATAGATATCTAACGCTTATAACAGCCTGTCAATCAATCGATCGACATATTTAATCAATCAGGATGAGTGAACTTCAAATTTCATCCCAACACCCGTGTGGGGTTTCAAACAATCAAACACAGATGTTATTTGTGCAGTTGGGCGATGTGTGAAATTTATCGACCCAATCAATATCAGTCAAATCAGTGTATATACAAACAAATCGGCCGATTTGTTTATAACTATTCATTTATTCACATTCACGTTAAAAATTATATTTTTAACGATAAAACATTTTATTTTAACCTATGAATTTCTATTCAATTCATTTACACAATAAAATGATATTTTTATTTTCTAACATATTTTAGAAAATTTCGGCGGCATAACGGCACGATACTAGAAACGGGACAAGGCCTAGCCTTATCCCCGGTCTAGTGAAGGCCCACGCCATTCACTCATCAATCAAATCAATTTCATTTTGCAAACCACAAAATTTGGAGTAAGGGTCTAACCTAGCCTTACTCCTACGCCTTATAACGGCGCACGTCTAATCCTAGCCAATTTATCGATTCGATTTTTCACACCACAAACCACATTCAAACCAATATCGCAATCAATCACCAAACAGTCAAACAAACAAGTCCATGGTCTGTGGACGATTGTGTCGGGTGCTACTAAGCACCGTCTGCATCCTAGTATAAATATATAACTAGAAAAGAAATAGAAAGGTGAGAAATTCTCACCGATAGCTATCCTAGCTCCACGGCACTTCATTGATAGAAATCTTCGTCGGTCCCGCCTTTTTGTCACTTTCGCCCGTATTCTCTACATATGTAAAAATCGAATTTTTACTATGTTATTCAATATATAAAAATCGAATTTTTATTTCAAAGTTCAATATATAAAAATCGAATTTTTAGTTCAAAGTTCAATATATAAAAATCGAATTTTTAGTTCAAAGTTCAATATATAAAAATCGAATTTTTAGTTCAAAGTTCAATATATAAAAATCGAATTTTTACTTTGCTTTTCAATATATAAAAATCGAATTTTTACTTTGCTTTTCAATATATAAAAATCGAATTTTTACTTTGCTTTTCAATATATAAAAATCGAATTTTTACTTTGCTTTTCAATATATAAAAATCGAATTTTTACTTTGCTTTTCAATATATAAAAATCGAATTTTTACTTTTGACTTTCAATATATAAAAATATGATTTTTCTTTTGACTTTCAATATATAAAAATGTGATTTTTACCTTTTTAAAGAAATCAGTTTTCAATACCTTTTAAAAATCAGTTTTCATATCTTTTAAAAATCAGTTTTTCATATCTTTTCAAAATCTGTTTTTTTATTCTTCTAAAAAAAAATCTGCTTTTATTCTTTAAAAAAAAACTCTGGTTTTATTCTTCTAAAAAAATCTGGTTTTATTCTTCTAAAAAAAATCTGGTTTTATTCTTCTAAAAAAATCTGGTTTTATTCTTCTAAAAAAATCTGGTTTTAAATTCTAATTAAAATCAGGTTTTAAATTCTATTATAAAAGTCAGTTTTTAACTTTTTAAAAACCAAATCAGTTTCTAATTTTTAAAAAAAATAAAAATCAGTTTTTAATTCTTACATAAAATCAGTATTTCAATTCTTTTATAAAAAAAATCGTTTTCAATTCTTTTTAATACTCAGTTTTTAAACCTTTTTAAACATAAAACAGTTTTTAAAAATTCAGAATTAAAATAAAATAAAATAAATAAATAAAGTAAAACTTACAGAGGAGGGGGGGGGGGAGTCTTCGCAGCCGTCGGAGGTGGCTTCAAGGGGCGGCTTCGGTCTGGAGGCGTCGCGATGCTTGGGGTCTGGTGGCGGCTTGCGTCTTCGGGGTGTGGGCGCTGGGAGGAGGAGGCGGCTTCGAGGGAGGAGGAGGCGGCTCGGGGTTCAGGGAGGTGCGATTCGCTTAGGGTTTTTTCTTTTTTTTTTTTTCTGTTTAAAATCGAAATGAAAAAGGGGGGGGCCAGAACGAAGATAAGGAGGGAGGGAAATTAAAAATTATATATTTTTTTTTATTTTATTATTATTTAAATTTGCAAAATGGTTGACTTTTACATACGAACACCGAACTGGGTCCAACGACTGTCGTCCATAGTGTTTTACCCCTATTCTGAACCCAATGGGATATGTATCGCAAGCTGATTCGACTGTTTCGATTAGTTTCCGTTGAATTTACATTTAAATCACTATATTGAATTTTTGAACATACATTTCAAATTACCGGGGTCACATACTAACTAGAAAAATTACCAAATTAAAAATTTCAAACTGGCTCGCATTTTACGGGTTGTTACACTCTTTAATAATTGTAGTTTTAAAAACGCATTGATAAAAGATATTTTTTGAAGAGATTTGAATCCCCCATGGGAGTTTTCTTTTGATAATATCTTAGAAGGGGAAATGTTAAGACAATTAGCTTTACTTTATGCTAAGTTATCATTATATCACATTGATGAGTGTAGGGACTCGATTAGTTGGGGTATAGATAAAAGTCAAGTTTATTCGGTTAATTCTATGTATAATTTTATAAATTTTTCGGGAATCTCATTTCGGCCTTTTAAGTTTATATGGAAATCTAATTCTCCTCCTAAGGCTAAATTTCTAATGTGGTTAATCACTCATAAGAAACTTAATACAGTTGAGTCTCTAAAGAGAAAGAATATCATTTTTGATGTTAAGTGTTATTTTTGTAATCTTTTGAATGAGGATGTCGATCATTTTTTTCTCTCATGTAAGATCACAAATTTTATATTTAATATGGTTTTAAGGATATTTGTTTTTGATTGTCCTTATTCTTTCAATTGTTGTGCTAATTATTGGGATTCTTATAGATTCGTTTATAATGCTAGTAAGAGACACATTTTAGATTCATTAGTCACTATCATATGTTGGTTCATTTGGTTCGAGAGAAATTAGAGATTTGTTTATTCTAATTCTGTTTCTACGGAAAATTTAATCATTAAAATAGTTTACTTTTGTTTGGAATGGATGTCTAATTCACATTACAAGCTATTTGGGAAATTGGGTTTTGAGAGTTTATTGATTAAGGTTAGAATTAATGTAAATCTATTTATTAGAATCAGCAGTTTTTTTCGTAATAGATATCGCATTGGTTGTTAATTTCTCTTATTAGTTTTCTCCTTGTATTTTTTATACACATATATGTATGGTATATGCATATGTATGAATATATATATATATATGCTTATATAATATATATTTATACATATATATATATATATATATTTCCATATATATGTGTGTGTCAAATTACTAATAGTTTGTTGAGTTTTTCGCAGAGTCAGGTTGTTGATTAATAGGAAGTACTTAGCGGATAGCTGGATGGATTGGTAACCGTTGTTGTGGGTGTTGTTTTTTATAGATAGTCTTGGAGTGTTGTATTTGGTTACCTTTGGCTATTTTGATGTGCTTTGTTAGTATTGGAGTAGATATACTTTAATATCGGGTGATGGCCTTGCCGGAATTCGATATTAAAGTACTATGGGCGGTGGTTTATCCAGAGCTCATTTATCTACCTCCTCTACATTTATATAGCAGAGCATGGTATTATGTAGTTGGATTATGTAGTTTTGATTACATTTATATGTGTGTGTGTGTGTGCTCTCTTCTTTTCAGAAGATCACACATTTTGGTTTTCAAAAAAATTTCAACATAACAAATAAAAATAAGTATTTTTATTTGCATACAAATATATTTGTAACATGATATCTATTTTTAACGTGACAAATAAAAATGATATTTTTATTTTGTCTACAATTCTAATTTCAACATAACAAATAAAAATGATATTTTTATTTTGTTTACAATTCTAATTTCAACATAACAAATAAAAATGATATTTTTATGTTGTTGACAATTTCTATTTCAACATAACAAATAAAAATGATATTTTTATTTGTTTACAATTTCAAAATTTTCCATTCAATTAAATCAACTGATCGCCACAACAGCATCACCCAATCCAAATCAAATCGCGTACAACAAAAAACTGAATTTAACAGCGTATATGTAAAAATTTCTAAACACGATAATAATTTATTAATTTTAATTATTTAAATAGAAATCTCACCTTGATCGGTTTCAGAAATCGATAAAATGATTATTTTTAATAAAATTAAACATATGTTTAATTTTATCAAAAATCCATATGGCCTCTGTTTCAGTCCCGATCTGCTCCATGTTATAGAGTTCACATTCATGATTCCAACGCATTTTTGTTTGTCGAATTCTGATGTTATGTGCCAAAGTTACGATCAGTTTTACATTTAATTACATAAAAATTTTAATTAATAAATAACAAAAACCCTATTTAAACCTTTGCAACGTTTAAAAACTGTGGCCATTCTTTGTTCTTCACGGGTTCAGGAGAACCCATATGCTTCAAATTTCAATCCGTCCGCCGCCGCTGCTCTGGGGGACCAGACCCCGATCAGACCTCGCACCTCGCTATGCCTACATGGCGTCTCCTCCTCTGTGAGTTCTGATGAAATCGACGGCTCTAGGAGCCCGAAGATTCAACGTGATAGGCACCTCGTTTAGGGTCGATTTCAGATAATTTACTTAATTAAATTTGATCTAACCCGTATGGTTTCAAAGATCTCTCAAGCCTCTTTGATTTTTTTTGAGGCCATGATTTAATTTGAAACCAATTTGAAATTATTTGCGAACTAAAATCGCAAGTATGTGGCCATTGATTTTAAGGAGTAGCGGGTATACATTAGAGAACTAGGGTTTTGGGTATTAGGGCTATTAATAATATAATAATATTTTATTAATTTTAATTCTTTTAACTTGAAAAATATTTGTTCATTGCTATCAACTCCAAATCGAACCCAACGACTATTGCCCCTAGCTAATATCCCCATTCCGGACACAATAGCATATGATTCGTAAGCCAATTCGACTGTTTTGATTAATTTTTGTCAAAATTAAAATATAAATCAGTATATATTTAATTTAAACGTACATTTTAAATTACCGGGGCCACAAACTAACTCCAAAAATTCCTAAAAAATTAGTTCTAGCTTTCTGTTTACAAATACGGTCTTAAAAAATACATTTCATCGAATTTGGAGACCGTTTGAAAAATGGCGTTTTCTGCTCGATCCAATTTGACTGAAATTGGCAAAATACGTTTTCTTTTGCCACGCTCACATATTAATTCCAAAAATTATGAAAATTGTAATCTAGCAATAATTTGACATTCCGGATCCAACAAAAGTGGTTTCGTCGAAAATGGAGATCGTTTGCAAAATGGCTATTTTGAAAGGCCATATATTATATTAAAATATATACAAATTCCACAGCGACTATTCTGAATTTTAAACTGGGCATAACTTTTAATTTATATTATGAAATCTGAATTTTTCACATTCGTTAGTAAGATATAATTAAACAGATTCAAATATTTCTGGTTTTACTGAAATCCAATTTATTTTGAATCCTGTACATTCAGTTGAAATTTAAAATCGAATTTTCAAACTACCGTGCCATTTCAAACTCCTTTTATGATTAGATTAAATTATTACGTTCTAACTTCAATTAAAATAATTTTTTAGTCATTATTATTTAAAATAAATTATTTAAATATTCAAAATCCATTAAAATTGTTAAAATAAAAATTTTAAATTGGTTCCGATTTTCCGGGTTGTTACAATATATATCAACTAGAAAAATTAATGTCCCAAAACATTATATAACAATAACTAATGGTACAATAATTGATTAAATATTCACATAACACCCAACATTCATAACATTATTGCGATAGCCCGTAACTTCCCCGGTAAGGAAAGCTCGGATTGCCTTGAGAACACGACAAAATAGAACACAAACAGAAGAACATTTCATTGATATTACAACAATTCCATCAGAATACAAGAATATACAGAGTATACACGAATAAAATACATTCGATAAATATCAGAGGTTACAATAAATTACATAGCAGCGGAAAATAATACAAAACACAACTGAAAGTAATACACGGATACAGAGCTTTCCGAGCATCGTTCCAGCTGTAAATCAGGATCCTGTGAATATAAATCTGCGAAACCAAAACTACTAGCTGCCCCTGTCGAAAATAAGGGCACCAAGAGTTTAGGTTAAAACAATAAACTCCAGGTCAGTCATGTGACTGGTGTGAGAACTAAAACAGTTATTTAAAACTTTACTTCAAAGGAGAGTAATTCAAGGGACCACGTCGTATAACACGGAACGGGTTTCCTCCCAAGAATACCAGTGCATATAACAAAACAGCGCAATGCTTCTTGGAAAAATGAAGCTATTATAAGACCCAGGTCCCATCAGACAATGCAACGCAAGCCGGAGGATAGGGTTTTCCCTTATAATAGCCAAACATGCTTGGTACGTTTAAAACAAATCATTTGATACTATTATAAGTGTATAGTGTCAAAACAATTTCAATCATAGACGGCATAGTATCCCATGCTACTATGTCACCATACTAGGCTCTACAAATAAAACCGAAATACACGTATTGGAAATTGGATTCCCGTCATGAGTCGAGGCAAGGGGCAAGCTCCACTCCGATTCAAGACACTCTAGCAAATGCCTTAGGACCCCACTATGATCCTTGGATCGGTTGGGCCGGTCCTCTCTTACTTTTGAGGATTGGCAATTCCTGAACACACGTTTCCCGGTCCTAACAGACCTAATATTGAGGCGCCTCGCATCCAACAACCACACAGGTAAAAAGTATATAAATGTCAGGGCTGGTAGGTCACTGACATCATCCATAGCTAGAAAGAAATGTCGTGTTCTCCCAACGGTCCGTATCCCGTTTTTGATTCATACCGAGGTGTGAGACTCGCGAATTCACGTTATACACAAAGTTGTGCCACGTAGGCCGTGCTTTGATCATCAACCACAAGACTTTGCTTTTCAACAGAAGCCTTGATCATCTGCCACTTAGGCGTGCCACACAGGCAATTCATGCCATGCGATTGATATCTATCGATATATAACCTCTGAGCTCGTACGTCTTAGAGAAGGGCGTTAAGCAAGAGAATAAATTCTTCGCCGCCAAATAGATATTTATTTAATAGAAATCAATCACACAGAATAAAATCCAATGTCTGACACACAGTCCAT
This sequence comes from Allium sativum, assembly GCA_030737875.1. NCBI lineage: Eukaryota > Viridiplantae > Streptophyta > Magnoliopsida > Asparagales > Amaryllidaceae > Allium > Allium sativum. Next base: position 255,181,400 of record CM060920.1, read on the forward strand.
TTACAAGTCCGTTCTGGGTCTGAACGAAACCGGAGGCACTTTCCTCGCATATCCGCCGATCTCCAAGTACGTCTGGACGACCACCAACTGATTCCCTCATCTTGGGTGTACAGCCCAATCAATATCATCAGTAATCACCCAAACGATGTGAAGACTTCCAGTCTTCAACCACCGTCTTCATCTTCGACTTATCGACGAATTGGTTATTCAAAATGGGTATAAACCCGACCTTTCCGAATAACCCGCATATATAATATACACGTGTTACACAAATACAACATACGCCTCATTTCAATTCAGAATATTCTTTTATTCAACTTTTCACAATCTTAGGGAAAGGTTCCCAATAATTTTATCAAAGATAAATTTTTCTAAATTTATTCTTTAATCCTCCTTTGGATATCATTTCAAACCATATTATGGTTTTCCAAACTAGTCGGGATTAGCGAACCACACCGAAGTAATTATTTATTTTATTTCCCAATCCCAACCTATTTATCCCATGGAGCAAAACTGGTAATACTCCATACCTAACACCACGGTGTTATCGGTAAAGTTAATTACCATTTCACGTTTAAATCTAATTAAAGATTTCTACTATCGCTTTGGAGCAAAACTGGTGATACCCCATTTTCGATCACTTTCCAAATTTGATAATTTAAATTATCAATTCACATTTCAATTTAATTTCATATTCATTAAAACTCCCCTTAGTTTTAATTTTCCCACAAATCAATATCCTGTCTTTAACTGGGTCAAAGAAACAATGTCATCTAAAACACGATCAGGATAAACCCAAAAACCAATTTAAATTCAATTCCACTTAGATATCAAATTAACTGGATAATTTCACTAAATCTTAATTAAAAGATTTATTGTTTTCCAAACTGGGTTCAAGAACAGTGTTATTTAAGACACCATTCACGACGAACCCAAAATCCCATTTGATATTAAGTACAAGGCTCTAAATAGAAAATATACCAGCTTATATTCAATATCAAATTTTGAAACCAACAAATATCATATTGGAAATAACGATATATAATATATCTTTCAAATTTCCACAACCATATCTGTATAATCACGAAATCCAACATCGAAATATTAAAAAGATAATTTCGATTCAAATCCATTCCAATTCACGTATGTTGGAAATTCTGATTATTTTTAAAACCACTTCAAATTCAATTTATTTATTTCAAAAATAAATTGATTTTTATTCTAGTTCAACACTAGTTCATTTCGATAAAAATCAATCTTTATCTTTGCAAATGTGGAATTTTTCATCCCAGTTCTTTCCAATTCACATATTGTGATTTTACACAAATTATTAATATTTTTAATAATTTTATCAAGGCCCGTACAGTCGATTTCCATCAACGGCAATCGAACTGCTGTTACAACGACCTTTTCCACATTTGATTTGGACGTAACTCCAAATCCAACCGTTAGATTTCAAATTTCTAATATTCATTGGAAAGCTCTTTTCGATACGAACCCAACGGTTCCGGTTTCAGGAGAATCCGAAGGTCTGATCTCCCGTAATGTCCGTTCGAAGTCAAGGGTCGAAATTCACGAACTGCCGCAGCGCGGCGCGTTCTATTCAGGCCATTATATTATATATATAATATATATTTCGTCGATTTCTATTTAAAATGAATTTTATAATTCGTTTTAAATTCGTTTCAAAAACAATTTCAACTTCATATTCAATTTCAAATCAAATGTGAATTTTCCCTTATAAATTCGTTTTCCATTTGATTTCAATTCAATTCAAATTCATTTCAATTTTAATTAATTCGAATTCAAATTCGTTTTCAATTCAATTTCAATTTGAATTCTATTTCAATCCATTTTAATTCGAATTTATTTTATATTCAATTCAATTCGAATTCATTTTCTAAATATTCGATTTTTAAATCTCTTTTCAATATTCATTATAAAAACGAATAAAATCGATATAAATATCGTTCGCGTCAAAATGGCGCATCACAAATCAACACGGCTTTATATATTTCAATCACTTCATCATTCTATTCAACAAATGAATATTTATTCTATTCAACACATGAATCTATATTTCTTTCAACACTTGACTAATCTCAACAAATGAGTACTGTCAACACGTGACTATTTTTGTTATGTAATATATTTTATAAAATTTGGATTTCTATCGTTAAATTTTAAATCAAACTCCAACCGTAAATTAGTAAGAGAATGATTCCCTAAGCATTAACCCCGAAGGCCGAAACTAATCATCAGATCAATACCCAGGAAACCACTCATCTTATCTATTTTCCAGTTAGTTTCTAATTTTATATATGATAAAGATGTAAATTTTATTGTTAAAATATTTCATTCAACACATGAATATATATTTCTTTCAATACATGACTAATCTCAACAAATGAGTACTGTCAACACATGAATCTCTATTTTATAATATTCTTTATTTTCCCAATTGGAATGAGGCCCAATCAATTACCATATAATGTTAATTATATGGATTCCATACAACACATGTATATAATAGCAACGATAAATAATCAACCATCATCCAAAGTGCACAACACAACTATCTGTCAACCTATCGATCGACACACAACTAATTATTGGGACTAGTATACGTCAAATATCATCCCAATACCCGTGTGGGGTTTCACATCAGCAAACACTGAATATTATTTGTGCAGTTGGGCGACGTGTAATATTTATCTTCCCAATCAATATCAGTTAAAACAGTGTACATAAATACAAATCGTCCGATTTGTTTATATTTATTAATTTCATTTCATATATACGTTAAAAATTCTATTTTTAACTATACAATATTTTTAACTATATAAATATTTTACTTCATTTCATATCACACAATCAACTACACATCAATATCAAACAAACAAACAAACAAGCCGTCCATGGTCTGTGGACGACCGGTGTCGGGTGCTACTAAACACCGTCTGCATCCTAGTATATATATTTTAAACTAGAAAACAAAATTTTAAAAGGTGAGAAGTTCTCACCCAAGCTAAACCAAAATCTACCTTTATTTATTTCAAAAATAAATTGATTTTTATTCTAGTTCAAAACTAGTTCATTTTGATAAAAATCTATCTTTATCTTTGCAACTGTGGAATTTTTCATCCCAGTTCTTTCCAATTCACATATTATGATTTTACACAAATTATTAATATTTTAAATAATTTTATCAAGGCCCGTACAGTCGATTTCCATCAACGGCCATCGAACTGCACTTACAACGACCTTTTCCACATTTGATTTGGACGTAAATCCAAATCCAACCGTTAGATTTCAAATTTCTAATATTCATTGGAAAGCTCTTTTCGATACGAACCCAAAGGTTCCGGTTTCAGGAGAATCCGAAGGTCGGATCTCCCGTAGTGTCCGTTCGAAGTCAATTGTCGAAATTCACGAACTGCCGCAGCGCGGCGCGTTCTATTCAGGCCATTATATTATATATAATATATATTTCGTTGATTTCCATTTAAAACGAATTTTATAATTCGTTTTAAGTTCGTTTCAAAAACAGTTTCAACTTCATATTCAATTTCAAATCAAAAATGAATTTTCCCTTATAAATTTGTTTTCCATTTGATTTCAATTCAATTCGAATTCATTTCTGTAACACCCCGTAATTTTATAACATTAAAATTCACAAATTAAAGTATACTTAATTTTTAGAAAAGAATTAAGTGAAATGGGTTGCGTAGAGAAATATATATATATATATTTTGATATATATATAAATTAAAAATTAAATAAATAAATATGCGAAAAAGTTCAAAACAGCGAATTGGGAGGGGAAATAACCGAACCGGCCCATTTTTGAGGTCGACCCGAGCTAGCTGGGTCGACTAGGGGTTAATCCAGGGTGTTTGGCTGTCAACCCGTGGGCCGATTCGCTCAAATGCAGATTTTGCATTTGATTGGTTCTCATGGTTCAGGGTTAATATAGTGGTCCTAAATAACTTCCTACACCTATAAATACATCCTAATGGTAACCCTAAACCTAATTAAAATAGAATAGTTACCGTTATACCATCGCCATGGAAATCAATGGAGCCGCCGCCAACTAAGAAAGAAGAAAAGCAAATTCAATTCTAATTATCTCAACCCTAAAGCAAAGCAAAACTCTCTCTTTTCTTCTCTAAATTGTGAGTATGATGATCTTAACAAGATTATTATCATTTTAATTAGGTTGAGTTATGAATGGATTATGAGTAGATGATGTGAATTATCATATATGTTGTTGTAAACCCCTTTTGCTATCATGTATATTGCAAATCCAATGTTATGTGATGATGATATCTTATATGTTGTAAATCATGCTATGATGATGTTATGTATGTTGAAAGTTTCTATGCTAAGTTGTGATGAATCATACATGTTAAAAAGGCCATGATGTTACCATCTATGCTAGTTAGTTCATATTAATTAAATCATCATGTTTGTGTTATGTTGATCTATATGACAATTCACATATGCAAGTTAGATTGATTAGAAAAGTTATGAACATATACCAAGACATCTATTATGACATCTAGAATTATGCTATGACATATGTGATATCCTATGCTAGTTCACACCATCATTATGTTGCCTAAAAACCCCATATGCAAGTTTATGTGTAGATTTGGGCTATGATCATATCATGTAAATTGAGACATTTAACAAGTTGACACCTTTTGATCCTTAACATGTGTAGTTTATGCAAGTTTCACCCCTATTATGACTAGATTTATTTTAATTGTCTATATGTTGTGATAATTTATCTTTGTGCTAGGTGTTAGACTATACAAGTCTAACCTATATTATGCGTTGAATAAGCGAACGTATAAACGTGGGGTAGGGGTAATATTAAGGATTTAATATTAAAAAGTTGGTGTGCAATTGATATGATTTTGCATGCAATAAGTAGATGGCCATAATTGAGTCAATTATGGACATCATTAAAAGTTGACTTAATTAATAATTTGAATAGGGAATTATTAAAACTGGTGTAAAAGATTTTACGTGTTAATCAATGCTTAGGACACGAGGTTGGACTCGTTTGTGACGTAAACCTGCCCGGACCCGCCCGGCAAATCCAGTGGTCACAAATGTCAGCCCAATGTGAGAGGTCCTAGGCCTAAACTAAAGCATAACGGTTGTAAAGACACAAGGTTAGACTCTTTTATGGTGTAAGACTGCCCGGACCCGCCTGGCAAATCCAGCTGCCATAAATGCCAGTCTAATGTGAGAGGTCTTTATGAGGTTATGGCCTAAATGAATTAAGAAATACTTAACCAGAAAAACATGTAAGGTGGGACATGGGGGTTAAGTAGGTGCCTTGGGTGGCATGAGGAATCTAGGGGGTGCCCTTAGTGGCATGTGAAATACGATTAGTAAGACTTAACCAAACACACATGTAAATGAACATGACTAAGAGGGTTAAGTGGGATATACTAGTGACAAGCTTAGGTGGGTAGCTTATGGGGGCCCATTTCGACCAGTATCCCAAACGTATCTTTGTGGGCTCGACCCAAGTCGAGGACGGGACACGCATGCTGCGTTTGACTGTAAGAGGACAAAACAGGGAGCGGTGGCAACGCAACACCAACGGGTTTCGTATGCGTGTGTGGACCCGGGCTGGTAGATAAGACGTTGTTGCATCGTGTAGGTATAAGCCGTGCATTCTCAAGTTGTATCGGGTTGCCACTTTAGGGGAGTGATACACCCCACTGTGGGGCCAGCACGGGTATCTACGAGTAGGGAGCCGATCGAAAGTGAGTAGTGGGGTACACCTAGTGGAGATAGGGGCAGACGGCACCTATGTAGTCAGCTAGGGGTACGTAAGGCTATTTATAAAGTTTCTGTGTGAAGCAAGTGGGATCAAACAATAGGGTGACTGGTGTGGTGCAGTGTAGTAATGTGCGGTGCAGTGTAGTAATCATTCGTTAGTAATTAGGTGTGCCTTTACCATTATCTTTAACGTTATCTTAAACGCTATCTTTATCTTCCTAAGAGTTCATAGACATTTACTTGTCTTCCAGCTTATGCCTTAGTCAAGTTGTTTTGATGATAGTATTGTTAGAATTATCATACTCGCCAGACTTTATGTCTGATCCCTTTATTTCTATCCTTTTTCCCCCTCCAAGTCCTCAGGTTGGGCCCAGCTCTAGTGGAGTTTGATTGAATTGCTTCATCTCTCTTTGGAAAGCTTGGACCGTTGAAGTAAAGTCCAGCTTGTTATCTTTTTAATGGCTATTTATGTAATGGGATTATGTATTTAGTTTTTATGAAGATGGATATTGTACTTGGTTATGATCTATGGTTTATTGATGTAACAAACATGTTTAATTTCCGCTGCGATAAAATGAAGTTTTAGATTTCCAAGTACTATTTATTATCTGTCTTGTTGTAATTTTTCTGTTCTATATTCACTTATAACCTCCATGGAAGTTAATGCATTCCCTTCGTGAGTGACATTAATGGACGTAGGGTATTACAATTTCAATTTTATTTAATTCGAATTCAAATTCGTTTTCAATTCAATTTCAATTTGAATTCTATTTCAATCCATTTTAATTCGAATTTATTTTATAATCAATTCAATTCGAATTCATTTTCTAAATATTCGATTTTTAAATCTCTTTTCAATATTCATTATAAAAACGAATAAAATCGATATAAATATCGTTCGCGTCAATATGGTGCATCACTAATCAACACGGCTTTATATATTTCAATCACTTCGTTATTCTATTCAACAAATGAATATTTATTCTATTCAACACAAGAATCTATATTTCTTTCAACATTTGACTAATCTCAACAAATGAGTACTGTCAACACGTGACTATTTTTGTTAAGTATTTTATAAAATTTGGATTTCTATCGTTAAATTTTAAATCAAACTCCAACTGTAAATTAGTAAGAGAACGATTCCATAAGCATTAACCCCGAAGGCCGAAACCAATCATCAGATCAATATCCAGGAAACCACTCATCTTATCTATTTCCAGTTAGTTTCTAATTTTATATATGATAAAGATGTAAATTTTATTGTTAAACTATTTTATTCAACACATTAATATATATTTCTTTTAGTACATGACTAATCTCAACAAATGAGTACTGTCAACACATGAAACTCTATTTTATATTATTCTTTATTTTCCCAATTGGAATGAGGCCCAATCAATTACCATATAATGATAATTATATGGATTCCATACAACACATGTATATAATAGCAACAATAAATAATCAACCATCATCCAAAGTGCACAACACAACTGTCTGTCAACCTATCGATCGACACACAACTAATTATTGGGACTAGTGTACGTCAAATATCATCCCAATACCCGTGTGGGGTTTCACATCAACAAACACTGAATATTATTTGTGCAGTTGGGCGACGTGTAAAATTTATCGTCCCAATCAATATCAGTTAAAATAGTGTGCATAAATACAAATCGTCCGATTTGTTTATATTTATTTATTTCATTTCATATATACGTTAAAAATTCTATTTTTAACTATACAATATTTTTAACTATATAAATATTTTGCTTCATTTTATATCACACAATCAACTACACATCAATATCAAACAAACAAACAAGTCGTCCATGGTCTATGGACGACGGGTGTCGGGTGCTACTAAACACCGTCTACATCCTAGTATATATATTTTAAACTAGAAAACAAAATTTTAAAAGGTGAGAAGTTCTCACCCAAGCTAAACCAAACGCCACGACTCTTCTTATGTAGAAGTCATCGCTGTTCTCGCCTTTTATCACTTTCGTTGCCCGTAGCCACTACATATATAAAATCACATTTTTAAATTGTTGCTATGCATATAAAAAATCACATTTTTATAATCACTCTATATGGATAAAAATTCTATTTTTACATCGGTACTGTATAGATAAAAATTCTATTTTTACATCGCTACTATATAGATAAAAATTCTATTTTTACATCGCTACTATATAGATAAAAGTTGTATTTTTACATCGCTACTATATAGATAAAAATTCTATTTTTACATTGCTACTATATAGATAAAAATTCTATTTTCAAATCACTTTCATTTTAAAGATCTTATTTTCATCTAAAGATCATTCATGTAAAAATCCAATATTTACATTGTGAAACGTATAGGAAAAATCCAATCTTTTCTACTAACGTTCATATAAGAAAAATCAATTCTTTTAGCGAATAAAAATCACTCTTTTTCCCCCTTTCCTTTTTGATAAAAATCACAACTTGTTTTAAATAAAAATATAATCTTCATACAATTAAAAATATAATCTTTATACGTTTTAAAAATCAAACCTTTCTTAGCATGAAGACCATATTTTTATACACATAAAAATCATATTTTTAATACTTTAACTATATAAAAACTATATTTTTAATACTCTAACTATATTTAAAACTGAAATAAAATCGAAATTCATATAAAATCTTACTGTTCATTTGAAAAAGGAGGTGTAGGATGGCATTGAACGCTGCTGCGCCGGAGTGGGGTGCTGCCGGAGGGCGTCGGAGGACCTGAAGGGGAGGTGGAGGCGCGACGCGTTCTTTGGTTGTCGGCTAGGGCACGGAAGGGCGGGTTTGCGATGGGGGAGGGCTTGGGCTCGGAGAGAGGGGTGCGGTTCTCGTTCGCGAGGAGGAGGGAGAAGGCTGGAGGGGGGGTCGCGGTTGCGCCATCCACGGCGGCGTAGGCGGAGCGGAGCGGCGCCCTCCTTCTTCGTCGCTCATCTTTTTTTTTCTAATCTCGATTTCTAAAGATAAAAAAGGGGGGTTGAGAGGTAATAGAGCAAGAGGGGTTTTTAATTTTATTTATTTTATTTATTTCCAAAAAGCAACTTTTATTTTCGAACCCACCGCCTGTCGCCCATAGCTAATTACCCCCATTCCGAACATAATGGGATATGCTTCGTAGGCCAATTCGGTCGTTTCGATCATTTTTCATTAAAATCAACGTATAACTCTATATATTGAATTTTAAAACGCATTTCAATTTACCGGGGTCACATACTAGCTCGAAAAATTCCAGAAAAATATTTTCTAGCTTCGTATTGACGATACGGTCCTAAAAAAACTAGTTTCGTCAAATTCCGAGACCGTTTGAAAAATGGCCATTTCCAAGTCGATCGAAATTGAAAAAACACATTTTCCTTTGCCACGCCCACATATTGATTCGAAAAATTATGAAAATTGGAATCTAGCAATAAATTCACATCATGGATCCAACAAAAGTTGTTTCGTAGAAATCGGAGGTCGTTTGCAAAATTTCCATTTTTAAGGGCCAGAAATCCATAGCGACTATTCAGAAAATTCATTTGGGCATATCTTTTGATTCCCGCTATGAAATTTTGAATTTTCGGATTCGTTGGAAAGATACTCTCAATTAGATTCTAATATTTTTGGTTCCGTTAATTCCGGCTTATTTTGAACCCGGTACATTCATTTGAATTTTGAAATCGAATTTTCGAACTATCGCGTCATTTTCAATTCCTTTTATAATTTAAAATAATTATTATATTCTAACGACGATCTATATAAATATATACATTTGAATTCCCTTCAAAATAAATTTCTCGTCGATATTACTTAAAATAATTCATTTAAATATTCAAAATTCATTAAAATTGCCAAAATAAAAATTTTAAACTGGCCCAGATTTTCGGGTTGTTACAATTATTCGATACAACTAAAAACTAATTTCACATAAACAAAAATCTAAACAAAAATTATGTTTACATGGTTGACGGATCTATGCATCATAATGTCTGAAGTTAAAAAAAAGAACTTGCATATATATATAAAAAAGCTTCTCATTTTCTGCATGGATCTATCCTGACAGGGCTCGAATGCTTATCCTCCAATTTGATCCTTGATCTTGGAACTATAATTCTGTAACATAACACCAAAATAAGTTTTAGGAATAAAAAGTAGTCAACTATACATAACAGGCACATTTATTATAACTGCTACCTGGCATTCACAAATAATTCCAAAATACAATCCATAATCCATGTTACCAAGATGTCACAATATGCAAATCTACAACTGGATTCTCAGTTTGACTTAATCATCTTCATTCAAATAAAAAAATAAAAGACAGAAATAAAAAATATTATCATTGTAAAGATAAAAAAATTTCTTACATTTTTTTCCAGGCCAACTATTCACATTGGTTTCCGAAATAAGCTATGCTGGTATCATCAATGTCTTTTTTTGTACGTTCATACTGTATGCTACCATAATATCTTTCCATTAATGTGCAGCTCCATTGTAACACCCCGTATTTTCTATGAACGTCAAAGTAACAAATTAAAGTATACCTAATTTTTAAGAGAAGAACTAAGGGAAACGGGTTACGCCATTGCATTCGTCTCGAAATTCTCCTTGAGATAGAGTCCGAGTTTGCATAAATCGGACTCCGTATGAAGAAGTTATGACCTTTAGAAATTTCAGGAAATTAATTATATTAAAAACAGCTTGAATTCAAATTCAAATTCGAAATTCAAATCACACACCCGGGGTGGGCGGGAAATTCCCCGCCCAGGACCTAGGTCGACTAGGGTGTCGACCTGGGGGGTCGACCTGTGTCAGATAGGTTGACCAGGGGGCGACCTCCCCCCTATTTCCAGATCCAAGGACAGATTCATTTTTCTGCATTTGGACGCCCTTTCTGACCAGATTCGTTGATCCTAAGCTATATAAACAATCCTAAGGCTACAGTTCTCTCTACACAACTTCATATTGCCTATACTCTACCCTAATTCATATCAAAACAAATTAAAGACGGGGTTATGCTGCTCAAGTCCTTCGTAGAATCAAGATAGAATTCAAGTAGAGATTCAAAGGCTAATTCAACGACTTCAACAAGTATTTCTAAGAATCAAATCTAAATTAAAGAATCGATAATCTACGTCAAGGGATAGCTTTTCAGTTTCAGAAATCAGATCCCAGAATTCAAGACCGTTCTATAATTTGTAAGTTCACGTTACTTTCAGAAATAAAAGTTAATTGTGATTCTGATATAGTAATAAATCTGGATCTGAGATTATGCCTATTTCTATCTGTCTTTCTACATCCTTTGGATCTATCTCATTGATAATATTATGTCCATTCTTTGTCTCTTCTTTCCTTCCTCCTTTTTTTGCTTATAGCCAGGCTACTGCGAGCCTGAGCCAGATCTCATAAGAGATGAACGTACATTGGAAATAAAATTGGGCATAAAATATTATTCGGACATGACCAGCGCTAAAATTTGGGAAAAATATTAAATTGTGTATAATTGGGCATAATTGAGTTGTAACTGATTTGAGGACATAACACATGTTGTATTCAAAACATAAAGAGTATTGGACATATGACTTGAGATTTGAGGAACAAAGTATTGGACATATGACTTGAGATTTGAGGCATAAAGTATATTGGACATATAACTTGGGATTTGGGGCGTAAATTGAACTGTAAACATGTAAGTTCAAGTTATTTTCATATTTTAACACCTAATAGTGATTTTGGCATATAATGAAATGGATCTTAGTCCATGCTTGATGATAAGACAAATCTTTTAGATTAATTCCTATCTTTCTATTGAATCAATGATTTACATGCCTAGGAAGTTATTATTCAATCATGCCTATCTTTGTTGGACATCTGATATATAATCCTTTTAGGTTCATGATGTTATTTATATCAGATCTATATGTCTATGAGGTTATTTTTGTCAGTTTGTTTCAGATCTATCTTTGTTATACCCCAACTCTAACAGATCTGTAATCCTCTTAGGTCCAATATATTTGACATATCTACCATTTTAATTCCTGTTTTATGCCTACTCTCGTTTATGTTCCTCTTTCGTCCCCTTTATTTTATGAATCTAGATTAACCTCGAATCTAGACTGAAACTTATTATGCGTGCGATTGGAATGCGGGGGTAATGGGGAACAGTCTATTTGGTAATGGTGGAACATAATTTTGTAACTTATGATTTGGGGCATAATTTGTCTTTGTTGCGAACTTGGGGTTATTGGGGCATGACTATTAGTAAAAACTTGGGAAGATTAGATGTAGCCTAATTTGAGTAATAACTCGAAATTGAATTTGGGGGCCATAACTTGCAATTAGCTTTGTTGGGCATAACTTGAGAATTGGAATATGACTGGTAGGGATAATTAGCATATAAATCTAGACTTGGACATTTATGGAAAATGTGGCATAATCTGAAATTGACAACAATTGTGAATAATTTACGTATAATCTGTAAACATGTAAATTAGTGAAAAGATGAATATGCCTAACCCGAGGTTAGATTGAGTTGTGGTGTAAAACTGCCCGGAACCGCCCGGCACATCCAGTAACCACAACAACACCTATCTAATGTGAGAGGTTAGTGCATCATACCCAAGAAAAACCCGAGGTTAGATTGATTTGTGATGTAAAACTGCCTGGAACTGCCTGGAACCGCCTGGCACATCGAGTAACCGCAACAACGCATATCTAATGTGAGAGGTTGTTGCATTAATAAATCGATTAATGCTAATGAACAAGATGAATGACTAGGGTTAAGTTCATAGGAACACTTAACCAATATAACATGAATAACTAGGGTTAAGTTAATGAGAAACACTTACCCAATATAACAAGAAGAATGATTAGGGTTAAGTTAATAGGAAACACTTAACCAGTATAGCATGATGAATGGTAGGGTTAAGTAATAAGAAACACTTAACCAATATAACTTGATTTGTTGTAAGGTTAAGTTAAAACAAGAGGGCAATACTTAACCAATATAACTTGATTTGTGGTATGGTTAAGTTGACACAAGAAGGAAACACTTAACCAAAGTAACATGACAAGTAGGTGGGTTAAGTTAACTTGAATTGATTGATGACACTTAACCAATACAACATGATGAACACGTGGGGTTAAGTTAACAAGAAAACACTTAACCAATATAACTTGATGAACGAACGGGGTTAAGTTAATAAGAAACACTTAACCAACATAACACGATGAATGGGTGGGTTAAGTTAACATGAATGGACAACACTTAACCAATATGACATAATGTGCGGGAGGGTTAAGTACATATCGGGTTGGTGTGTAATATTAGTAAATATAGGCCCACAAACTTAACCGTTAAATAAACATGCTTGAATCGATGGTATGGTTAAGTACATCTCGTGTAGGTGGGTAATATTAGTACATATAGGCCCACAAACTTAACCGTTTAATAAACATGCTTAAATCGATGGGAGGGTTAAGTACATCTCGTGTAGGTGGGTAATATTAGTACATATAGGCTCACAAACTTAACCGTTAAGAAAACATGCTAAGATCGGTGGGAGGGTTAAGTACATCTCGTGTGGGTTGGTAATATTTGTATATATGTAGGCCCACAAACTTAACCAGCGGGAAACCCTAGTAACGGGGACCCATTTCAGCAGTAACCCACATAGATGTATCATGGTACCCTGAAACTAGGTAGGGTGTGGCACGTTTACTGGGCTGATTATAAGCGGTCAAAATAGCGGTAGGGGGTACACCAGTGTAGGTTCCGACGGTTTACGGGCGTGCACGTACTCCGGAGTGGGAAAAAGCAGGCACTGGGTAACAGTACTTATACACTATGCATCTTGAATCGTGTCGGGTCGTTATCATAAAGATTGATACACCTTGTGGTGGGACCAGCACATGGTATCTACACGCAAGAGAGGGCCGATTGACACAGACACATGGAACATTAATGCAAGTAAAGAGCCGATCGATAGGGTAGTTAGGGCGCATCTAACTTGTTCATGGCAATTAGGCAGGTTGAGGTGGAATCCTCACAATAGATGTACACCTGAAGGCTACCTCAATTACGGGGATTGGGATCACGTTATCATTTTATACAGATTACTAGTTGGGACACTAGTTAGGTGGTGCAGAGATAGGTATAGAAATCAGAATAACAAAGTAGTAGCGAAGCAGAGAAAGAGTAGAAGCACATTCAGTTTATCTTGCCTTATCATACCTTATGCTTATCCTATGTTATCTTGTTATCCCTGTTATCATGGTATTGTCTTATATTCAGTTTATTCATGTCATGATGCTTTTGGCTGTTTATATGCTGAAAGTCACTGGACTTACCAGACTTATGTCTGACCTAGTTTTGTTTTGCCTCTTTTCTTCTGTTTCCCCCTAGGTTCACAGGGAGGAAATGTTACCACTTAGCTCAGTTTTCTTTTCATGCTCGAAGATAGTCAATGTATTGCTTTGGACTCTCTCTTCCACTACTATGGCTGGTTCATGCTTTATTGGGGAATATCATTGTTATTTTTATGCTTCTTTTATACTTGGAAGTTTTTGTATCAAGACAGAAGTTTTATGTATTACTTTTAAGTATTTTTGAGACAACTGTTGTAAAAGCTTGACTGAATCACATTATTTATAAAATGACTATTTTCCGCTGCTTTATTTGTCTGTCTTGTGATTCATCTGCATCTTTTACCTATAATGCTCCACCGAAGTTAAGGCATTCCATTTGTGAGTGACCTTAACGGAGGTGGGGTGTTTCACTTGGTATCAGAGCTGAAGGTTACCGGATTAGATAAAAGATTTGAAAAATTATTTCCAAAACGGTTTTAAAAGAAGCATTTTCAAAAGAAAAGTTTTGTTTTAAAGGCATATTCCCCAAAGCCATATGCACTATCTTTTGATCCTCTATTTGAATCCTTGTTCCCTTCTTTCCTGAGTCTCCGGGGCTCCTGGCTTTCTGGGAGGTAACCTCATTGCGGCATGGTTCCATAGGCTTGATGAGACTACGACACTTGTCAAAGGGCAAATAAGCGCCCAACTTCCATCTATAGCCGTAGTAGTTTCACCTACGGCTAATTTTCTTTCGAGCTTTGTAGGATTTTCCATGCGATGGAGGCAACTTTCGAGAGACTTGTCAATGTGTTACACAAGGGTAGTAAAGATGAGACTGAGGGAGTTTAGCTAAGGAGCACAACCCAAGGATGAGGAACTCATGGATATGGACTTGGTTCACAAAGGAGGTAAAAAGAAAGAGGTGTAAGTGGAAGAATCACAGGACAAGAGGGGAGGAAAGAATAGTAAAACCTAAGATAAGAGGAAGTATCTTTATTATGGTATAACGGATCATATAATTAAGGACAAGGGCAAGAACAAAGAACAGGATTTTCAGGAGGGCAAGTACATGCACCCACCGCCAGCGTACCTCAAAGAGAGGTAGTAAGGTTTCTGTTGAAAAAGTTTAGTTTTTCTTCTTGATCATCCTGTTAGCACTCTTTTTGATTTTAGCGCTTCACATTCGTTTATATCTGCTTCCATAGTTGAGTCTCTGCACCTTAGTACTTGTATAGTAGAAGATCCCATTATTGTCTCAAATCCAATTGGTGGTTCGGCTCATTTATCTTTGGTTTTAAGGATTTGAGATACTTATGTTTTTGGTTTCATGGGCTATGAGTTGATTCTAGGCATGGATTGGTTAGATAGTAATTATGGAAGGAGGGTAGTTAGATTTTCGACTTGCTTCGGGAATACCCTCGAGATTTCGTGTGGTCCTAAGGGATCAGTTAAGCTTAGCTACCTAGAATCACTTGATGCATCTATCGATGATTTGCGATCCGTTAGGATATTCCATGAGTACGCAGATGTTTTTGATTAGGTTAGGGGTTTTCCCCCTAAAACTCGAGATAGACTTCCGCATATATCTAGTTGACAATGCAAAGCCAGTTATGCGATCAACGATAGTTTTGGAGCAAGATTGGCGAGGATAGCCAGAGTCGGTTAAGTTCTCAATTGTTTGGTTGTTTTGCTAGTATTATCTCACATAGATCGTCCGAATTCGGAGGAGGTATTCCTTGGGTGCTTGTCTGATATTGGTTTAGGCCTTTGGGGCTTATACTTGATGGATGTCAAGTATGACTAGGATGGTTTGCGTGAGAGATATCGAGCCTCAGATTTGTGACATGATGGATAAGCTAAGTAGAAGAAAGACCTCTATTCATCTTATTATATATACTTGGTATCATGGTTAACATCTTTTTATCTGGGAAGATAGTTCGGCAACATTGGATAACTTCTAACATAGTAAGTGATCGAGGTCCTATCTTTACTAGTGGAAATGGAGGTCAAGAAGCTTCGCAATCGTGAAGTTAAATTAGTTAAGGTACAGTGGAATGAAGCTCAAGAAGATGCGACTTAGAAGACTGAAGACTAGATACGCACATCATACCCTTTTTGAGGGTATATCCTTGATTCCACCTTCTCTGTAATATTTATTTGCATGCTAGTCTTTCTCTTTTAGGTATAACCTCTCGGTCCTATCCTCGATCCTTAGGTAGAAGCCAATGGATGTAAACATGTGTTTGAGACATGTTAAATTTGGTGGATGCAAGTGGTTGCAAGTGTTTGCTAGTGGTTTCTCGTGGATGCATATACACACATTAGGCACTAGATCGGCTCAGTCACTTTCATATTGCATATGCATGAGTGAACTTTTATATATATGGATTGAAAATTGATGTGTTATCATATGGATGTTGCATTTGTATGAATGGTTGTGCACTCATGTAGAAGTTATAAAGTACGATTAGGAATAATTGCATACATGTTGGACTCATGGCACTAACATAATCCGCATTAAGGAGGTCAACTGAATCAGTAGACCGCCTGATTTTTGCATTAGATAAGGACATGTACACACACTATGCATATGATCATGAAAGCATCAGAAATCTTTTTAAGGACAATGGATGCCTATGATTGAATGGTTGAGTAGATGGATGTTGGATATTAGGATATACATTCTTCTTAACTTGAAGATTTCGAGGACGAAATCCTTTAAGGAGGGGAGAATGTAACATCCCGTATTTTCTGTGAACATCAAAGTAAAAAATTAAAGTATACCTAATTTTTAAGAGAAGAATTAAGGGAAACGGGTTACGCCATTGCGTTCGTCTCGAAATTCTGCTTGAGATAGAGTCTGAGTTTGCATAAACCGGACTCCGTATGAAGGAGTTATGACCTTCAGAAGTTTCAGGAAATTAAATAAATTAAAAACAGCTCAAATTCAAATTCAAATTCGAAATTCAAATCAAACGCCCGGGCTTGGCGGGAAATGTCCCGCCCAGGACCCAGGTCGACCAGGGGGTCGACCAGGGGGTCGACCTGGGTGTCGACCTGTGTCAGATAGGTCGACTAGGGGGTCGACCTCCCCCCTATTTCTAGATCCGAGGACAGATTTATTTTTCTGCATTTGAACGCCCGTTCTGACCAGATTCGTTGATCCCTATGCTTTATAAACACCCCTAAGGCTGCAGTTTTCCTACACAACTTCATTTTTCCTATACTCTACCCTAATTCATATCAAAACAAATTAAAGACAGGGTTATGATGCTCAAGTCGTTCGTAGAATCAAGTTAGAATTCAAGTAGAGATTCAAAGGCTAATTCAACGACTTCAACAAGTATTTCTAAGAATCAAATCTAAATTAAAGAATCAATAATTTATGTCAAGGGATAGATTTTCAGTTTCAGAAATCAGATCCCAGAATTCAAGACCGTTCTGTAATTTGTAAGTTCACGTTACTTTCAGAAATAAAAGTTAATTGTGATTCTGACATTGTAATAAATCTGGATATGAGATTATGCCTATTTCTATTTGTCTTTCTATATCCTTTGGATCTATCTCATTGATAATATTATGTCCATTCTTTGTCTCTTCTTTCCTTCTTCCTTTTTTTGTTTTATAGCCAGGCTACTACGAGCCTGAGCCAGATCTCACAAGAGATGAATGTACGTTGGAAATAAAATTGGCCATAAAATATGATTTGTTCATGGCCAGCGCTAAAATTTGGGAAAAGTATTAAATTGTGTATAATTGGGCATAATTGAGTTGTAACTGATTTGAGGACATAACACATGTTGTATTCAAAACATAAAGAGTATTGGACATATATCTTGAGATTTGAGGCAAAAAGTATTGAACATATGACTTGAGATTTGAGGCATTAAGTATATTAGACATATAACTTGGGATTTGGGGCGTAAACTGAACTGTAAACATGTAAGTTCAAGTTATTTTCAGATTTAAACACCTAATAGTGATTTTGGCATATAATGATATGGATCTAAGTCCATGCTTGATGATAAGACAAATCTTTTAGATTAATTCCTATCTTTCTATTGAATCAATGATTTACATGCCTAGGAAGTTATTATTCAATCATGCCTGTCTTTGTTGGAAATCTGATATATAATCCTTTTGGGTTCATGATGTTATTTATATTAGATCTATATGTCTATGAGGTTATTTCTGTCAGGTTGTTTCAGATCTATCTTTGTTATACCCCAGCTCTAACAGATCTATAATCCTCTTAGGTCCAAAATATTTGATAGATCTACCCTTTTAATGCCTGTTTTAGGCCTACTCTCATTTATGTTCCTCTTTCATCCCCTTTATTTTATGAATCTAGATTAACCTCGAATCTAGACTGAAACTTATTATGCGTGCGGTTGGAATGCGGGGGTAATGAGGAATAGTATATTTGGTAATGGTGGAACATAATTTTGTAACTTATGATTTGTGTAACAACCCGTATTTTCAATAACCTATTATAATATAAATCGAGGCATAATTTAATTTATAAATCTGAATCAAGGGAAACGGGCTGTGCCATTGCGTTCGTCTCGGAAAAATACGCGAAATAGAGTCCGAGTTTTCGAAAATCGGAGTCCGTTTGACCCGATTAAGGCCCAACGAAGTTTTCAGAAAATTTCAAAGTAAAAACAGATTTCAAATTCAAGTTTGAATTTGGAAAATTAGGGCAGTTGGGCGCAGGCTGGAAATTTCCCGCCAGACCACCCATGTCGACAGCCCTGTCGACTGGGCAGTCGACATGGTTAGCCCAAGTCGACAGCCCTGTCGACTTGGCTCAGCCGGGCAGTTTTGCCTGGTGCACCATTTTGGAGTTGTGTTGAGTTTGGGGGCCAGATTCGGTTTGGAGGGCTGAGATTGGAATTAGGGTTTAATCCTAAGGTTGAAACTAATCCTAATCTCTATAAATAAGCCCCTAACCTAACCCTAAATCATTATTATTCAACCCTACAACTAAACTATGGCAAAATCATTCCTCTCATGGCCTCCACTCTCTTCATAAAATTCTAAGTTACTTCTATGAGAGATTTTCCATGCATACAAGTGTTTTCAAGCTTGTATGAGCATCATTAGCTTGCATTCAAGTCAAGTTTCTATATTTGCATCATAAAGCAAGAGTTTTGATCATTTTTGGCTCAAGGGTTTTTCTATTGGAGCTTTCATATTGGGTTTATTTGATTGCATAAGGGCTTTGTCTCAATCTTATATTTGCTTATACTCATTTGAGTCTTCATAAGCATTATAAGCCCTTTTCTACTTTCATATTTAAACTCTAAAGTTAATGAATGATGCAAGTTGTGTTTGATCATTATGATATGCAAGTTTACTATGATGTGTTATACAAGTCTATCATGTTATGTATGCAAGTTTTCTATGTTATGATATGCAAGTTGCCATGTTATGTTATGCAAGTTTGCTATGTTATGATATGCAAGTTGCCATGTTATGTATGCAAGTTTGGGTTGATCATCTTACTCATGTTATCATGTTATGCAAGCTTATCTTGGGTTTATGAGCCTAAAGCTTCAAGCTTTATGCTAAAGGTTGCATTTTGACAACATGTAAGTTATCATATCTCTTATGATAACTTGCATGTGAGGCTAAATGCGAACTTATGGCCATTTCTACATGTCATTTATCACCATGTATCACCAATATGCTAAGTTTGGTTTTATGCATGCTTTTGAGGCCTAAAATGTAATATGCAAGTATATGAACATGTGTACATTTCATATGCCACCATGTTAAACTTGTGGCTTCAAAACCTTTATGTCATGATTATGCCAAGTTCCCTCTTTCTATCCTTTATGCGCTATTGCGATATGTAAGCGATGGGATTGCGTTTGGGGTTGGGTAAACTTAAAAGACATAAAAACATAAGATTGGGAATTTACCTATTAAGTTAGGTCTACCCATTGGGAATTTACCTATTAAGTTAGGTCTACCCAAATTCTTGAAAACTTATAATATGTTTTGGAAACATGATGGATATGACACTTAGAAAATATAAGTGTGACCAACTCGAGGTTGGGTTGAGTTTATAGCGTAAAACTACCCGGAACCGACCGGCTTAACTAGTTGCTACAAACAATAGGACCCAATGTGAGAAGTTGGTCATGTTGTACCTTGAACCCGAGGTTAGACCAAGTTGTGGTGTAAAGCTACCCGGACCCGCCCGACTTAACTAGTAACCACAACAAGGTCTAATGTGAGAGGTTAAGGCACATTAAATTAATTAATGCCTCATGATTAGGGTTAAGTCATGGTCCACTTAATACTTAACCAATTTGGGCTTGGTAGATTAATCAGGGTTAAGCCGTGAACTCATCGTTACACTTAACCAAGTTAATCCATGATTAGCAAGAGGGTTAAATCGTACTTAACCCACTAGAAAATCCTAGCAATGGGGGTCCACTCCAGCAGTAATCCCAAGTTTGTATCATTAAGACCCTAGGGACTAGGCTAGGGTGGGGGCACGATTACTGGACTTGAGGTAAGTGACCAAAAACGACGGCAGAGTGGTACGCCGATGTAGTTCCGAACGGACTATGGTCGTGCACGTAGTCCGTATTTGGAGAAGTCAAGCATGGGTACCAGTAGATCTAGACTGTGCACTTACGTTTATGGTGTCCAGGGGTTGACACCCTAGGGCTTGATACACCCGACGGGAGACCCGGCACAGTCTGACTACAATTATATTTGGGCCGTATTGACACCAACACGTGACGAGTTAGGCTTATAGGGAGCCGATCGACTAGACCGTTTGGTTGGACCTCGTATTAGGGTCAATTCATGTTATTGGACCTCGTATTAGGGTCACTTCATGTTATTGGACCTCGTATTAGGGTCACTTCATGTTATTGGACCTCGTATTAGGGTCATTTCATGTTATTGGGTCAAAGCTTGGGCCAAGGGATCAATACTTGTTTATTCAATCATGTTAGTTAGCTAGTACACCTGTGCTGCAAAACCTTAATCCTGATTATGCGATGACACCTTTATCTACCTTGTTAGTTAATCATCATGCTAGTATGTTGTTATCCTTATGTTCATCCCTGCTTCTCATGCCAGTTAACTTTATCAGTTTACATTGATTGTAGTAGGGCTTACTCAGTCTTTTTGACTGACCTGTTTTTCTTTCGCCTCTTTTCTTCCGTTCCCCCCCCCCCCCCCCCAGGTTCTCAGGGTGGGAATATTGGAGCTTAGCTTGGATTTCTGATCACTTGCTTGTGGGATTTTAGCTCATGTACGGTCTTGACATGAATCTAGCTATGGTTATTACTTATTTTGGGGATAGTGCTTATGTATTTCAGTTTTTCAGTTGATGTTGTTTTTATCTAGAATTGTTTATTTGGAAAGTTGAAATTATGTTGTACCAGACTTGTTTTGAAATGGTTTGAAATCTTTCGCTGTTTTATCTATGTTATTTACTCTGTTTACATATATACATATGTTCTTGTTCTGCCTTGATATATCATTATGCATGTTTACTCGATTCAAACGCCCCTCCAAAGTCAGAGTGCTTGCAAGAGACACCCTGGCGGAGGTGGGGTGTTACATTTGGTATCAGAGCATATGGTTTACGAGAAGGAACAAAAAGGTTTTTAAAACTTTTGGAAAACTATTTTCAAAACCAAGTATAAAGTATTTTCCAAAGAAAAGTCTAGTTTATTTTAAAGGCTATTCCCCAAAAAGCCATTAGCAAAATTCCTTCGTTTTTCTCCATTCTGAATCTGTCTTTTTCTTCGTTTTCAGTATGGCCGATAACTTTGCTATTCCGGAGGGAGCACACGTACCTGTTTGGTATAGGAGAATTTTGGAGGCTAGGGCGACCGAAGCCGGCCCCGCAGATGTTCCTCCTCCTCCTCCGGTAGTTAATGTTCCTCCTCCTCCTGTCGCTGAGGTTCCTCTTCCTCCTCCCCCTCAGCATCCTCAAGTTGACTTCGCAAAGACTTGCAAAGATTTCAAAGAAATGGGTGGCAAGAACTTTCAAGGCACCGAGACTTTTGTAGAAGCCAGAAATTGGTTGAAAGAGACCGAGGATTTATTTGCTATCTTTGGGTTAGACGATCAGAGGAAGATCTTGTTGGCGGTTTGGCTTATGAAGGATGAAGCCGCTTATTGGTGGGAAGTCACCAATGGTACTAGGCCTGTTGAGACTTGGGCCGATTTCAGGGCAAGGTTCATGCTTAAGTTTCTATCTTCTTCTGAGGAGAATATGCAAATGGAGAGGTTCATAACTTTGAAACAAGGAGATATGTCTGTTAAAGAATATGTGAACAAGTTCAATCAGTTAGCTCGTTTTGGCTTGGATATGGTGAGTACTCCTCAGAAGAAGGCTCTTCGTTTTGCTAGAGGATTGAATGAGCCGTTGCAGGGATTGGCTATGTCACATATTCCCCATGGGGCCACGTTTGAGAGCTTGGTTGATATGGCGTTACTTCAGGGAGATGTCAAGAAAGAGATCAAGATGATTGATACTCAAGCCAAGAAGACTGATTCCCAGTGGAAAGGAAATCAGGGTAATCCAAGTGGTCAGAGCAGTCAAGGCAATCAGAACAAGAACAAGAACAAGAGTCAAGGCAACAAGGGGAACAACAACAAGGGCAAGAACAACAAGGGGAAGTGCCATTATTGCGGTTCAGTTGGGCATCTTATTAAGGATTGTAAGAAGAGGAAAAGGAAGAATGGTGAATGCTTTTTCTGCGGTGAGACTGGACATTTCAGTAAGGATTGCCCGAAGAAGCAAGGGCAAGGCCAGGGTCAGACTCAGCGTGCTGGACCTTCAGGAGGGCAAGTTCATGCTCTCAATACCGCTCCAGTTCCCGATCGAGGTAGTATTTCTGTGGAGAGCCTTGTATATATTTCTGATCTTCCAGTTCGTACCTTGTTTGATTCTGGTGCATCGCATAGCTTTATCTCATCTGATCTTGTTGATAGTTTGCACCTTAGTACTAGCTTGGTAGATGATCCCGTCTGTGTCTCAAATCCAATTGGGGGTTCCGCCCATCTGTCTATGATATGTGGGGATTTGAGGATCTCTATACTGAGTGTAGAGTTCTTATGTAGTGCTTATGTTCTTGGTTTTAGGGGATACAGATTGATATTGGGCATGGATTGGTTGTCCAGATATGGAGCCATCCTTGATTGTGAGCATAGGGTTGTGAGGCTCGTGACTCGCCTCGGAAACACCCTAGAAATTTCTTGTAATCCGAGAGGTCCAGTCATGTTGTGCTATCTTGAATCACTCGACTCGTCAATGGAAACTCTTCAGTCTGTGAGAGTGGTTCGAAAGTATCCGGATGTTTTCGATGAAGTTAGGGGGTTGCCCCCTAAGCGAGAGATTGATTTCCGCATTTATCTGGTGGATAATGCAAAGCCGGTTTCTCTGCCCGTTCGGCACATGGCTCCGCGTGAAAGGCGGGAGCTAAGTAAGCAAGTGAAGGAGTTGCTTGAGAAGAACTTCATTAGACGAAGTATATCTGAATGGGGAGCGCCTGTGGTATTTGCTACCAAGGCAGATGGTTCTCTCCGACTTTGTGTTGACTATCGAGAGTTGAATAAGCTGACTAAGAAGAACAGACACTCGTTACCGAGGATTGATGATCTCTTGGACCAGCTTATCGGTGCTTCTGTTTTCTCTCAGCTTGATCTTGCTACTGGATTCCATCAGCTCAGGGTAGCTGAAGGTAGTATAGACAAGACTGCGTTCAGAACGCCAGATGGATTCTTCGAATGGCTTGTCATGCCGTTCGTCTTGACTAATGCACCCGCATATTTCGTGGACTTGATGACTAGGGTGTTCAGGGAGTTCTTGAACAAGTTTGTCGTGGTCTTCGTAGATGATATTCTGATCTTCTCTAAGGATGAGGAAGAGCACGCAAGGCATCTCGTGGAGGTGATGGATACGCTTAGAGCGCATCAGTTGAAGGCCAAGTTCTCCAAGTTTCACTTTTGGAGAAGGGAAGTTAGATTCCTTGGGCATATAGTATCTAAGCAAGGCTTAGCGGTGGATCCCGCTAAGGTAGTTGCAGTTCAGGATTGGAAGACTCCAAGGAATGCAACCGAAGTGAGAAGTTTTCTAGGTCTTGCAGGCTTTTACCGGAAGTTCATCAAGGACTTCGCGAAGATTTCCGCTCCTCTCACTAAATTGACGAAGAAGAATTTAGTTTTTGCTTGGAGCATAGAATGCGAGCTTGCTTTTCAGAAGCTCAAGAAAGCTCTCACATCAGCACCTGTTCTAGCTTTGCCCGATGGAGGGAAGTTATTTACAGTATACACCGATGCATGTGGCACGGGGTTAGGAGCTGTTCTGATGCAAGAAGGAAGAGTGATATGCTTTGGCGGTAGACAACTCAAAGTGCATGAGAAGAATTATCCCACTCATGACTTAGAGTTGGCAGCAATAGTATATGCACTCAAGGCTTGGCGCCATTATCTTCTGGGAGAAAGATTTGAGCTTTATACCGATCACAAGTCATTGAAGTATCTCTTTTCTCAGAAGGATCTGAATCTGAGGCAACAAAGATGGATGGAATTCTTGGCGTCCTACGATTTTGAGATAACTTATACCCCTAGCAAGGGGAATGTGGTAGCAGATGCATTGAGTAGAAAAAGGTTGACTCTGAGTCCTCTATTCGTTGAGATGAAGAATTTAGAGTATGTGGCAACCTTTGATTTCTCTTTGGCGATTGAGTCGATGACCGGCTCTTTAGCATCTCTAGAACTCAGACCTACCCTTCTTGATCAAGTTGGGGCTTCGCAGAGAGAAGACCCTCAGATAGTTGAGATTATGGATAAGCTGATTCGAGGAGAGGCGTCTAGTCATCTCGCTCGATATTCTATTGATGACAAGGGTTGGCTGAGGAGAGACGGAAGGTTATGTGTTCCAATGGTAGAAGATTTAGTAAGAAAAGTTCTTGAGGAAGCGCATCGCTCTAAGTTGACTATACATCCGGGCGGAGATAAGATGTATAAAGATATGAAGCGCATTTTCTTTTGGCCTGGGATGAAGAAGGATGTGGCAGAGTTTGTCTCTAGATGTATCATTTGCCAGCAAGTTAAGGCTGAGTCGAAAAAGCCCGGTGGGCTATTGCATCCTCTAGACGTTCCACTATGGAAGTAGGAGAGTATTTCCATGGATTTCATCGATGGGCTACCAAGGTCAAGGAAAGGGAATACGAGCATTTGGGTTATTGTGGATAGACTTACGAAGAGTGCTCATTTCATTCCAGTGAAGAGCAAGAGGACCGCATCTTGGCTAGCGTCTGTGTATCTTCGTGAGATTGTGAGACTACATGGAGTCCCTTCTAGTATAGTCAGTGACCGTGACCCAATCTTTATAAGTCAATTCTGGAATAGCTTGCAAGAAGCTATGGGCATGAGGTTAAATCTAAGTACGGCTTATCACCCACAGACAGACGGTCAAACCGAAAGGGTGAATAGGGTACTCGAGGATCTGTTGAGGCTTTGTATTCTGGATTTTGGTGGTACTTGGGAAGACCATATTCCTCTTGTTGAGTTTGCATATAATAACAGTTATCAGGCAAGCATAGGGATGGCACCATTTGAAGCTTTATATGGGAGGCCGTGCAAGTCGCCTACATGTTGGTGGGAGACTACAGATGAGCTTATACTTGGGCCTAATATGATCAGAGATACATCCGAGAAGGTCGAGTTGATTCGGAGATGGATGAAAGCGGCCCAAGACCGACAGAAATCCTATGCTGATAAGCGAAGAACTGATTTGGAGTTTGATGTTGGGGATATGGTTTTCGTGAAGGTTTCTCCTTTGCGGAATGTGGTCCGATTTGGAGCCGTTGGGAAGTTAGCACCGAGGTTTGTTGGACCATTCCCTATTATAGAGAGGATCGGGCAGATGGCTTATAGAGTGGAGTTGCCCGAGAAGCTTGCCGGAGTACACGATGTTTTCATGTCTCGCATCTCCGGAAGTGTTTACATGAATCAGCAGAGGTTGTTGAGCCAAGTGTTCTGAAAGATGTGGAAGTGGAGAAAGAGGCTACCTTGAGGAGAGCTCTGATTCGTATCTTGGGGACGGAGACCAAGAAGCTAAGGAATCGAGAGGTTAAGTTGGTGAAGGTTCAATGGGGTGAAGCCGAAGAAGACGCAACTTGGGAAACCGAGGAGAAGATGCGTGGGCTTTATCCATTCCTTTTTGAGGGTACACTCTCAATCTCTTTTCTTTGTTAGCATATCTTTCTCTTTGCTATCCATGTTTATCTAGTTTATCGTGTTAATCTCGTCATGAGAACCTTAGGTAAAAACCCTTTGTATGAAACATGTGTTTGAAACATGTTATGCTTGATGTTTGCAAGTGGTTGCAAGTGTTTGCAAGTGGTTACTCGTGGATGCATTATACACATTAGGCACTAGATCGGCTCACACACTCCTCATATTGCATATGCATGAGTGTTTATGCTTATTCATGGATGAAAATTTTTGTGTTATCACATGGATGTTGCATATGGATGTATGTTATGTGCACACATATAGATGTTATACATTATGTTAGGAATTGCATACATATGGATTCATTTCACTAACATAATTTGCATTGATGATATTTGCATTAGATAAGTACATATACACACACCTTTGCATATGTTCATACAACATTTAAAATCTTGTAAGGACAATGATTGCTCGTGGATGATGTTTTGAGTAGATGGATGTTGGATGGTAGGATACGTTCTTCCTAACTTGAAGATTTCGGGGACGAAATCCTTTAAGGAGGGGAGAATGTAACAACCCGTATTTTCAATAACCTGTTATAACATAAATCGAGGCAGAATTTAATTTATAAATCTGAATCAAGGGAAACGGGCTGTGCCATTGCGTTCGTCTCGGAAAAATACGCGAAATAGAGTCCGAATTTTCGAAAATCGGAGTCCGTATGACCCGATTAAGGCCCAACGAAGTTTTCTAGAAAATTTCAAAGTAAAAACAGATTTCAAATTCAAGTTTGAATTTGGAAAATTAGGGCAGTTGGGCGCAGGCGGGAAATTTCCCGCCATACCACCCATGTCGACAGCCCTGTCGACTGGGCAGTCAACATGGTTAGCCCAAGTCGACAGCCCTGTCGACTTGGGTGTCGACTTGGCTCAGCCGGGCAGTTTTGCCTGGTGCACCATTTTGGAGTTGTGTTGAGTTTGGGGGCCAGATTCGGTTTGGAGGGCTGAGATTGGAATTAGGGTTTAATCCTAAGGTTGAAACTAATCCTAATCTCTATAAATAAGCCCCTAACCTAACCCTAAATCATTATTATTCAACCCTACAACTAAACTATGGCAAAATCATTCCTCTCATGGCCTCCACTCTCTTCATAAAATTCTAAGTTACTTCTATGAGAGATTTTCCATGCATACAAGTGTTTTCAAGCTTGTATGAGCATCATTAGCTTGCATTCAAGTCAAGTTTCTATATTTGCATCATAAAGCAAGAGTTTTGATCATTTTTGGCTCAAGGGTTTTTCTATTGGAGCTATCATATTGGGTTTATTTGATTGCATAAGGGCCTTGTCTCAATCTTATATTTGCTTATACTCATTTGAGTCTTCATAAGCATTGTAAGCCCTTTTCTACTTTCATATTTAAACTCTAAAGTTAATGAATGATGCAAGTTGTGTTTGATCATTATGATATGCAAGTTTACTATGATGTGTTATACAAGTCTATCATGTTATTTATGCAAGTTTGCTATGTTATGATATGCAAGTTGCCATGTTATGTTATGCAAGTTTGCTATGTTATGATATGCAAGTTGCCATGTTATGTATGCAAGTTTGGGTTGATCATCTTACTCATGTTATGCAAGCTTATCTTGGATTTATGAGCCTAAAGCTTCAAGCTTTATACTAAAGGTTGCATTTTGACAACATGTAAGTTATCATATCTCTTATGATAACTTGCATGTGAGGCTAAATGCGAACTTATGGCCATTTCTACATGTCATTTATCACCATGTATCACCAATATGCTAAGTTTGGTTTTATGCATGCTTTTGAGGCCTAAAATGTAATATGCAAGTATATGAACATGTGTACATTTCATATGCCACCATGATAAACTTGTGGCTTCAACACCTTTATGTCATGATTATGCCAAGTTCCCTCTTTCTGTCCTTTATGCGCTATTGCGATATGTAAGCGATGGGATTGCGTTTGGGGTTGGGTAAACTTAAAAGACATAAAAACATAAGATTGGGAATTTACCTATTAAGTTAGGTCTACCCATTGGGAATTTACCTATTAAGTTAGGTCTACCCAAATTCTTGAAAACTTGTAATATGTTTTGGAAACATGATGGACATGACACTTAGAAAATATAAGTGTGACCAACTCGAGGTTGGGTTGAGTTTGTAGCGTAAAACTACCCGGAACCGACCGGCTTAACTAGTTGCTACAAACAATAGGACCCAATGTGAGAAGTTGGTCATGTTGTACCTTGAACCCGAGGTTAGACCAAGTTGTGGTGTAAAGCTACCCGGACCCGCCCGGCTTAACTAGTAACCACAACAAGGTCTAATGTGAGAGGTTAAGGCACATTAAATTAACTAATGCCTCATGATTAGGGTTAAGTCATGGTCCACTTAATACTTAACCAATTTGGGCTTGGTAGATTAATCAGGGTTAAGTCGTGAACTCATCGTTACACTTAACCAAGTTAATCCATGATTAGCAAGAGGGTTAAACCGTACTTAACCCACTAGAAAATCCTAGCAATGGGGGTCCACTCCAGCAATAATCCCAAGTTTGTATCATTAAGACCCTAGGGACTAGGCTAGGGTGGGGGCACGATTACTGGACTTGAGGTAAGTGACCAAAAACGACGGCAGAGTGGTACGCCGATGTAGTTCCGGACGGACTATGGTCGTGCACGTAGTCCGTATTTGGAGAAGTCAAGCATTGGTACCAGAAGATCTAGACTGTGCACTTACATTTATGGTGCCAAGGGGTTGACACCCTAGGGCTTGATACACCCGACGGGAGACCCGACACAGTCTGACTACAATTATGTTTGGGCCGTATTGACACCAACACGTGACGAGTTAGGCTTATAGGGAGCCGATCGACTAGACCGTTTGGTTGGACCTCGTATTAGGGTCACTTCATGTTATTGGACCTCGTATTAGGGTCACTTCATGTTATTGGACCTCGTATTAGGGTCACTTCATGTTATTGGACCTCGTATTAGGGTCATTTCATGTTATTGGGTCAAAGCTTGGGCCAAGGGATCAATACTTGTTTATTCAAGTCATGTTAGTTTGCTAGTACACCTGTGGTGCAAAACCTTAATCCTGATTATGCGATGACACCTTTATCTACCTTGTTAGTTAATCATCATGCTAGTATGTTGTTATCCTTATGTTCATCCCTGCTTCTCATGCCAGTTAACTTTATCAGTTTACATTGATTGTAGTAGGGCTTACTCAGTCTTTTTGACTGACCTGTTTTTCTTTCGCCTCTTTTCTTCCGTTCTCCCCCCCCCCCCCCCCCAGGTTCTCAGGGTGGGAATATTGGAGCTTAGCTTGGATTTCTGATCACTTGCTTGTGGGATTTTAGCTCATGTACGGTCTTGACATGAAGCTAGCTATGGTTATCACTTATTTTGGGGATAGTGCTTATGTATTTCAGTTTTTCAGTTGATGTTGTTTTTATCTAGACTTGTTTATTTGGAAAGTTGACATTATGTTGTACCAGACTTGTTTTGAAATGGTTTGAAATCTTCCGCTGTTTTATCTATGTTATTTACTCTGATTACATATATACATATGTTCTTGTTCTGCCTTGATATATCATTATGCATGTTTACCCGATTCAAACGCCCCTCCAAAGTCAGAGTGCTTGCAAGAGACACCCTGGCGGAGGTGGGGTGTTACAATTTGGGGCATAATTTGTCTTTGTTGTGAACTTAGGTTATTGTGACATGACTATTTGTACAAACTTTGGAAGATTAGATGTAGCCTAATTTGAGTAATAACTCGAAATTGAATTTGGGGGCCATAACTTGCAATTAGCTTTGTTGGGCATAACTTGAGAATTGGAATATGACTGGTTGGGATAATTAGCATATAAATCTAGACTTGGACATTTATGTAAAATGTGGCATAATCTGAAATTGATAACAATTGTGAATAATTTACATATAATCTGTAAATATGTAAATTAGTGAAAAGATGAATATGCCTAACCCGAGGTTAGATTGAGTTGTGGTGTAAAACTGCCTGGAACTGCCCCGCACATCCAGTAACCACAACAACACCTATCTAATGTGAGAGGTTAGTGCATCATGCCCAAGAAAAACCTGAGGTTAGATTGATTTGTGGTGTAAAACTGCCCGGAACCGCCCGGCACATCCAGTAACCGCAACAAGACATATCTAATGTGAGAGGTTGTTGCATTAATAAATCGATTAATGCTAATGAACAAGATGAATGACTAGGGTTAAGTTCATAGGAACACTTGACCAATATAACATGAATAACTAGGGTTAAGTTAATGAGAAACACTTACCCAATATAACAAGAAGAATGATTAGGGTTAAGTTAATAGGAAACACTTAACCAGTATAGCATGATGAATGGTAGGGTTAAGTAATAAGAAACACTTAACCAATATAACTTGATTTGTTGTAAGGTTAAGTTAAAACAAGAGGGCAATACTTAACCAATATAACTTGATTTGTGGTATGGTTAAGTTGACACAAGAAGGAAACACTTAACCAAAGTAACATGACAAGTAGGTGGGCTAAGTTAACTTGAATTGATTGATGATACTTAACCAATACAACATGATGAACACATGGGGTTAAGTTAACAAGAAAACACTAAACCAATATAACTTGATGAACGAACGGGGTTAAGTTAATAAGAAACACTTAACCAACATAACACGATGAATGGGTGGGTTAAGTTAACATGAATGGACAACACTTAACCAATATGACATAATGTGTGGGAGGGTTAAGTACATATCGGGTTGGTGGGTAATATTAGTAAATATAGGCCCACAAACTTAACCGTTAAATAAACATGCTTGAATCGATGGAAGGGTTAAGTACATCTCGTGTAGGTGGGTAATATTAGTACATATAGGCCCACAAACTTAACCGTTTAATAAACATGCTTGAATCGATAGGAGGGTTAAGTACATCTCGTGTAGGTGGGTAATATTTGTATATATAGGCCCACAAACTTAACCGTTAAGAAAACATGCTAAGATCGGTGGGAGGGTTAAGTACATCACATGTAGGTGGGTAATATTTGTATATATATAGGCCCACAAACTTAACCAGCAGGAAACCCTAGTAACGGGGACCCATTTCAGCCGTATCCCACATAGATGTATCATGGTACCCTAAAACTAGGCAGGGTGAGGCACGATTACTAGGCTGATTATAAGTGGTCAAAATAGCGGTAGGGGGTACGTCAGTGTAGGTTCCGATGATTTACGGGCGTGCACGTACTCCGGAGTGGGAAAAAGCAGGCACTGGGTACCAGTAGTTATCCATTGTGCTTCTTGAATCGTGTCGGGTCGCTATCATAAGGATTGATACACCTTGTGGTGGGACCAACACAGGGTATCTACACGCAAGAGAGGGCCGATTGACACAGACACATGGAACATTATTGCAAGTAAAGAGCCGATCGTTAAGGTAGTAAGGGTACATCTAACATGTTCATGGCAATTAGGCAGGTTGAGGTGGAATCCTCACGATAGATGTACACCTGAAGGCTACCACAATTACGGGGATTGGGATCACGTTATCATTTTATACAGATTACTAGTTGGGACACTAGTTAGGTGGTGCAGAGATAGGTATAGAAATCAAAATAACAAAGTAGTAGCGAAGCAGAGAAAGAGTAGAAGCACATTCAGTTTATCTTGCCTTATCATAACTTATGCTTATCCTATGTTATCTTGTTATCCATGTTATCACGGTATTGTCTTATATTCAGTTTATTCATGTCATGATGCTTTTGCCTGTTTATATGCTGAAAGTCACTGGAATTACCAGACTTATGTCTGACCTAGTTTTGTTTTGACTCTTTTCTTTCGTTCCCCCCCAGGTTCACAGGGAGGAAATGTACCACTCAGCTCAATTTTCTTTTCAAGCTCGAAGATAGTCAATGTATTGCTTCAAACTCTCTCTTCCACTGCTATGGTTGGTTCATGCTTTATTGGGGAATATCATTGTTGTTTTTATGCTTCTTTTATACTTGGAAGTTTTTGAATCAAGACAGAAGTTTTATGTGTTACTTTTAAGTATGTTTGAGACAACTATTGTAAAAGCTTGACTTAATCACATTGTTTATAAAATGACTTTATTTTCCGCTGCTTTATTTGTCTGTCTTGTAATTCATCTGCATCTTTTACCTATAATGATCCACCGAAGTTAAGGCATTCCCTTTGTGAGTGACCTTAACGGAGATGGGGTTTTTCATCCATTGAACTAGAGAAGTCTGTTAACTCCATCTTATGCCGCATCTTCGAGATCTTCAAAAAAATCAATGACAAATATTAATACTTCATGTCAAAAGTATAGAGATTGTCAAAATGTTTTACTTGATTTTTAATTTGTCTATATCAATATTAGAAAAAATAGTTTAGAACATCAAGACTGAATTTAAACTAGTTAAAAGTCTATTGTGGTAGATATCATGTTAACATTTCACTAGACTTTGAAATGTTAGCTTCATTTCAATTTATGTTGGATAGTAATTTAAAATGTTAGATCGTTACAATGGATTCCATTTATATCATATAACATTAAATGTTTGTGGTCTACTGAAGAAGATGAGTTGTATGATGAGTAATGGACAAGGATGTTGGATTGATGTGGCTAGGATGCAGGCTTGCTAAAACCTGATCTTAAGCACGCTGCCTTTTGGCCTCAAGAAGAGGAGGTTATTGTTCAGTTGCATTGTATTCTTGGTAACAGGTTTGTCTTTTTCTTATATTTACATCATATTTTTAATTGCTTATTTTTTTGAATGAATTTCAACATTTGAAATTAGCTGAATGGTTTAGATTATGTACAGCTGGTTAGGGAGGTGAATAAACCATCTTAAATAGAGGATACATGTATTCTGGCGCGCTTGTTGCTTTTGTTTTCTTTTCTATCAAAAACATACCAATGTTTACATATTCAACAATCTGTTGCTCATCGGTAAGTATAGATTACACAAACGAAGTAATTTTATTAGGAAGTATGCAATGGAGAAACTAACGTTCATATAAAAATTTGACAGACCAAGTATTTAAAATTGCCTCATCTTTCCTTTAGTAATTAATATGCAAACTTTGGAATTTCGAGAAATATAAAAACATCTCTAATGTTCGTACACAAGCAACACATCACTACTACATGACTAGGTAAAATTTCTTATTAGTTGCAAGGTCTAATAGCAAGTTTAAAATGCAGTAGGCAATTGATTTATAAAATACATATCATTTTGAAAGGCTACATGTTCACTTTGGTATGATCTGAGTTATCATAATTATGATTTTTTATAGATCACAAAAACTATTCTTATATTGATGCTCCCAATTTTCATTTTGTCTTCAAGAAAAAAGAATTTAAGTAAAATATAAAGGAATTTTCTTTTCTCGGTATGTCCATATACTTTAAGTCGTTAAACATGTTATGTATCTCATGCCACACTCGTATGTTCTCAATTCTCATCGACATGCGTAAGTAATTTGCTATAAATTTTGTACCTATGTATCTCACACCTCATTAGTCATTAATATATGTTCTTAAAGATATGCATTACATGCTCAGCTTATTTCGTGGCAGTTTTCCTTTTATATTCTGACCGTTTGTATCTCGCATCCCATTAGTCATTCTTTTATGTTCTCAAAGATATGCATTACATGCTCAGCTTATTTTGTGGTAGTTTTCCTTTTATATTCTGGTCTTTTGTTTATATTAAACGCAACATATAAAATATTTCATCAACATGATGTTTGATATAATTACTGCTCTTTAATATTAGTCCTACTATGTTGTACATGTTTTCACATTAGGATAAGAAATTTGCATCTGATAATAGTATACTAACTCCACTGCTAAAAAGACATGTTCCATTAGCAAAGAATAGCAGCACAAACAATTACAAAACTAATATTAAAACTTATCTGTGTGCGTAGCATGGGTTCATACTTGTTATTATAAAAAAGCTAACTTTCTATAAGGACTATATAGGCATTATGTTTACAGGTACACGGCACATGGATATACATGGAGCTTATTTTTTCCAACGGTACTGGGTTCAGTTGAAGCTCATCTGCCTGCATATACAATTTGTTCAATGTATAGCAGTCAACAGCCTATTTGGATGACAAGAAAATTTTCCTGACTTATAAATGAAGCAGCAAATTATTTCAACAGTTCCATGTGCATTATTTAATTAAATTAGCGATTAAAACAAATCAAAGATTAGATAAGAACATATATAATTTATCATCTTCCAAATTTTTCTAATTGATATTAACCATTAATTGACAGTTATACACCATAAGAAACAACTTTTAATGAAAGCATGATTATTGAATTATGACCCTAACTAAAATGAACGGTAATACAATTTAGCAATGCATTTCTCAGTAACTCATACATTATTATCTTTATTTGACATAGCAACTAAAAAATAGATTTACTAAATATTTACCTGAGCAAACTTCAATTCTTGATCATGTCAGGGGTTGACTTGAATGGCTGTTCAGATGAGCATTTAACTCTTGTAGGATTGTCCAGTTCAAACTGATAAATTGTATGTTTAATCGATTCAAAGTCCAAGCTTTCTACTGGTTTCAAATTCTCCTGAATGTACAACACATCTAGCTGCGCATTTACCATTACAATTATTAACTTGTCGTCGACTAACTTGTCGTCGACTGTAATGAAGCGCATACGTGTTTTTCATCGATTAATATTTCTTTTGTAAATTTTGAATGATCAAACGGCAATCAGTCAGCGATCAATTCTATTTGGACTTTTGAATATCAAAGCTTATTATTTTGACTTTCAAAAGTAAGTTATCTAATTCTAATTGGATGACCCTATGTGACGAGCAAACAACATCAGGTTCCCGATCAAAATTTAGTAATTCAAGTATACTAACACATTTTATTAAATCTCATACACAAATAGAAACATAATAAGATCTAAAGGTTTAGATATATTACGTCACTCAATCAGTTTAAACACTTAATTTAAACATTCACATGACCATGCCCCAGCGTTTACCAAAGACTTTGTATAAATTTATTTCCTCCACGTAAACATTAATACTATACAAGTAACATATGATGACCCCAAACCCCCGTTCCACGGTAGCAAGGGTGATCTTTGGAATATAACACATAAACAGTAACAGCAGAAAAGAAATATATCATTACACTAGATAATGTATAATAAATTACACTGGAACAAATATAATAATCAGAGTTACACAGTATAACAGGATCACACTTAGTACAAAATACAGTTTCAGCTTTATATAAAATGTCTGCAGGGGAATCAAACATAATATACATAACGAAGTCTGAACAGCAAAATAGAAATGATAGAATCCATCTTCAGCTCCATATATATCCA
The DNA here is from genome assembly GCA_030737875.1 of Allium sativum. Lineage (NCBI taxonomy): Eukaryota > Viridiplantae > Streptophyta > Magnoliopsida > Asparagales > Amaryllidaceae > Allium > Allium sativum. The sequence goes on from CM060920.1 coordinate 255,217,222, forward strand.
GAAAGATCCTGTTAAAACCTGACTACAAGGCTGCCCGTGTAGAAAATAGAGAACCCGAGTTTGCAAGTGAAACAAACTACGAGTCAATCATGGGATTGGTATGAAAATTCTACTTAACTTATTTTACAATAAGGCCAATCACAGGACCACGTCGCTAACGCGGAACGGGTTTACCCCGTTGGATTGCCTGTGCTTAAAACAAATAAATCATTTAAACATCGCAATGCTTTTTTTATAAAAATGAAGCTATTATAAGACTCAGGTCCCATCACACAATGCAACGCAAGCCGGAGGATAGAGTTTTACCTTATAATGGCCAAAATATGCTTGATACGTATGAAACAAAAGCATTTGATATTATTACTAGTGTTTATATGTTTCAAAAACAATTTCAATCATAAGTATCAATCATAGATGGCATGGGTACCATATATCATGTCGCCATATATAGGTTTACAATCAAAACCGCATGATTTCATATTTGGAAATTGGATTTCCGTCATGAACCAAGGCAAGGGATCGTCCTTACCACTTCGAGACAATCTAGCCCATGTCTCAGGATTAGAACGCATCAACCCTTGGATTGTTAGGGATGGCCCACGTGGAGTGGATTAAAATGCCTGAACACTGCGTTTCCCCGCCCTATGGGGCGTAAACTGGTCATATCCTGACCAAACCATCGGCCCCGTAGTGACCGATATAACCGAGGCGCCTCGCTATCCATCATCCACATAAGTAAAACGTCCGGGCATGTAAAACCCAGACACCAATCCTAGCTAAAAGGAAACGCATGTCCCCCCGATGTCCTCTCCCATTTCTGGTTCATACCAGGGTGTGAGGCCCGCGAATCAATGATATACACAAAGCTAGCTATATTAAAGCCATGCTTTGATCATCAGCTACAAGGCTCTGATTTCAACAAAAGCCTTGATCATAGCATCTCTATATGCCATGTTGTCAACCTATAACGTCAGACACACATCCATTTACAAATCTGTTTTTGGTCTGAACGAAACCGGAGGTACCTTATTCCTCGTCCCATATGTCCAATACAAGAGAGAGGCCCTCTCACATCCGAACGATCAATAAGTACGTCCGGACAACCACCACTGTAACCCCTTCAGGGCAGAAACTCCCATCAAAGACATCAGTAGCCATCCATTCGATGTGAAGATCATCGGTCTTGCACCGTCTTCATATCTTCGACTTCTAATCGACGACCAATTATTTGAAATAAGATTTAACTCGGCCTTTTCAAATAATTCACATATATTTAGAATTCAAATCAATTCATATCCATGGTTAAATTATTTGACATCCATAATTCAGTTCATTAATATAATATTCATGTCAAACACATTAAACCATCAAATATCCAATAAACCGAGTAAATTCGGTTTATTTCCATTCCATATCATTTATAATATATTATAACGATTTATTGCTATTTTTATTTACTTAAAAATAGCCCATTTATTTAAACGATGCTTCAGGCCATAACGCGGTCATGGCGCTGTTTTTCTTCAGATTTGATTTACGCATATCTGAAAGTCTAACCGTTGGATCTTTACAAATTTTATATCATTGGAAAGATATTTCCAAAGCGGACCCAACGGTTCCAGTTATGGGAAAATCCGACGGTCGGATCTTCCGGTACAATCATTTAAAGTTACGATTTCAAAATATGAACTGCAGCGTCGTTATTCATTTTATTTTAATTATATATATATATATATATATATATATATATATATAATTCATTCTCGCGCTGTTTTTCCTCAGATTTGAATTAAACATTTCACACAATCTAACCGTTGGATCTTTACAAATTTGATATCGTTGGAAAGATATTTTCAAAGCGAACTCAAAGGTTTCGGGAAAATCCGATGGTCGGATTTCTCGGTATAATCGTTTAAAATCACGATTCCAAAACACGAACTGCAGCGTCGTTATTCGTTTTATTTTAATTATATATATATAAAAATATAATCCGTTCTTCGATTTTCAAACCATTTTCAATGTCATCTACGTGGTAAAAATAATAATTTTAGCCAACAAATATTTATTTCAACACATGACTATTTTTAATACTTCATATATATATAATAAAAATGTGATTTTTATTGTCAAAACAATTTATTTCAAACATGAATATTTTTTGCGATTCATATATATAATAAAAATGTGATTTTTATTGTTAAAACAATTTATTTCAAACATGAACAGTTTATCAACACATGAATATATTTCAACACATGAATATTTTTCAACACATGAATATTTCAGAAAATTTCGGTAGCATAATGGCAGGGGGTTTAAAATTGGCACTGTCCCGAGTACGGCTCCTCGCACTACCTTAGGCCTCGCGGCGTTCCCTAAGGGGCTTATCCTAATGATCTAATCATTTCGATTATTTTCATATCATATTGAATTTTTCCACAAACAATTCCAGTTTTGTTTCAACCACAAACAACCATATCAACCATTCGCATTTATCAACCAAATTTCACGTCAACCAAAATCCAAACAATCACAACCAATATATATCGTCCATGGTTTGTGGACAAGGGGAGTGTGTATATATATATATACGTATATAAATATATTTCGATTTCATTTCAATTTCATTTCAACTTCATTCAACGCACATATGATTTTTACAACGTATATATAACTTATACATCGCACATATAATTTAAACAACGCTTATACATGAGGTATACAATGCTTATACATCGATTATATAATTTATACATCGCTATCCCATTCAAATTTAGATTTTGAAATCTCACATTGGGTTCCACTCCTTCAAAAATTGTAGGAAGCTCAAAAAATTCTCCGGTCTCTTCTAGAATGTAGAAAACGTCCTCACGGTCCCGGTGTCTCTTGTTTCACTGGATTTCGACCACACATGAAAAATATACGATTTTTAGAAGTTAATCGTACTTTGCAACGCTTTAAAGTGTTATTTTCCTTTATAATTTAAACAGTTGTACCTTCAACTAAACCCTTCAAAACTAGGTTTTAGATTTGCGCTCCATCCGTTGAGCTTGACGAAGATTGGACCATACCACGTCGTAGAGCTTCGAACGGGCTTCCTGCACCTATACACTACTTCGAACTCGAAAAGGGGACGGAGACACGGTGGCGGCTCAGGCGGCGCAACTTTCGACGCTAAGAACTTCAAAAATACTAAACGATGAATGGCAAATCCGGTATGGATTTAAAGCTGGAGGTGAGCACTACAAAATCCTCAACTGAAGCACTTGATTTCGTTGAGTGTGGAAGGAGAAATAGAAGATAGAAGGTGCTAGGTTGTTTCCATCGTTCGCGTTTGGGGTTTACGGGTTTGGGAGATAGTGATTTGGTCAACGGCTTTTCTGATTGGCCCATTGATTATATTTTAATTTTTAATTTCCTTAAATCCGAAAATACCCCTCATTCCATACGTACTCCAATTCAAACCCGATGACTATCGCCCCTAGCTAAATACCCCCATTCCAAACACAATGAAATATGTTTCGTAAGCCCATTCGACTGTTTTAGTCAGTTATTCTTTAAATTAAAATATAAAACATTCAATTTAAGATATGAACATACATTTTAATTTGCCCGGGCCACATACTAATTCTAAAAATTCCAGAAAAATAAATCGGGCTATGTTGGGACGATACAGTCCCAAAAAAACCGATTTCATCGAATTTGAAGATCGTTTGAAAAATGGCCATTTTCTAGTTGATCCAATTCAAACTGAAATTACCAAACGCGTTTTCCTTTGCCACGCTCATATATTAACTCCAAAAATTATGAAAATTGGAATCTAGCAATAATTTGACATTCCGGACCCAAAAAAAGTGGTTTTGTCGAAAATGGAGGTCGTTTGCAAAATTTCTATTTTTAAGGGCTATATTTATTCCATATCGACCATTCTGAATATTCAACTGGCCATAACTTTTGATTCCCGCTATGAAATTTCGATTTTTCAGATTCGTTAGAAAGATATTCTTAAACAGATTTAAATATTTTTGGTTTCACCAAAATCCGGTTTATTTTGCATCCTACACATTCAGTCAAAGTTCAAAGTTGATTTTTCAAACTGCCGCACTATTTCTAACTCCTTTTAAAATTAAAAGTAAATATTTATATTCCAACATCGATTCAAACAAATATATACGTTCTAATTGCATTCAAAATAAATTTCTTGTCGTTATTATTTGAAATAGTTCATTTTAAATATTCAAAATTCATTAAAATTGCCAAAATAAAAATTTTAAATTGGTTCTGATTTTCTGGGTTGTCACATAACATATAGATTGGGTTTTCCAACTTCAAAAACATAAATTCTTTTAAAAACATGCTAAACTCTCTCTTGCATAAAGGCATAAAATAAAACTTCAGTTTGCATCACCTACCTCTTTTACAGCTGCAGCTGTAGTGCTCTCCTTATCTTGGTGTATCCATCACCGAAAACATTCTAACTAGATTACTCAGCAATAGTATTTTCCATAAAAGTTCAAAAAGACTCATATCATATTTTATAAGCAATGAAGACAACTAATTTCATAGGCCATAAGAATGTGAGTTAATTTTGTATAGTCATGTTGATACTTATTCAAATAAACGTATGAAAAACAGCCAGCACTCGGTGTATATGCAAAACTGCCATCTTCAATGCGTCATTTAAGGATTAAAAAAACAATTTCTCTCAAACAACAACGTAAATTAACCCTTGATTAGTATAGTCATGTGTTGTCACTACTACAAAACAGGCCTGTTGCTTCGCCTCATTTGCATCATTTGTCGCAAAAACAGATGCAAATAGTGATAGTTGCATCGGTTCGATCTGAAAATTCGATGCTATTGGTTGGAGGAGAGCAGTAGATAATACAAAATTGCATTTTGCATCGGTTGCCTATAAAAACAGAAGAAAGTAAACAGATGCAAATAGTTGTAGTGCATCGGTTTTAAGTACAACCGATACAACTTTATTTATTGGCACAACATGCCACACGTTGGAACCGATGGGATTTGAATAACATCGGCAAATTCAGGCGATGCAACAATGGACACGTGTAAAAGCTTATTTTCACTTCCCGCCCTATATCCTTATTTTTACTTTACACGTTACTTCCCGCCATGTATCCTTTTATCCCGCTTCCTATTCCTTTTCCAAAAAAAAAAAAAATTGTCTACTTTTTAGCTTCCCCTAAAAGAATCAAGCAGGAATTAAACAAAAAACAGCCAACAAAATCAGATTTCACCTAATTAGCTTTGCACTTGATTTCGTCGCTTGGATTCGACTACACCAGGTATTATGATTTCGTTGCTTGGATTTCACCTGATTAATGTTCCTTTTTTAAGTTATGTATTTTTTTCGATGTTTTACATTTTGTTTCGTTGTCAAGTAGAGATTCTAGTACTGGCGTTTGCTCGATTGAATTATTGTGGAGAGGTTGGGTTGTTCCTGTATGCATTTATTTTCATTATTTTTATTAGTTTATCACTTATAAACTCATTAATTGATTGTTTAACTGGGTGTTTTTATTAGTTTTATCAGTTATATGAATGTATTATGCAATGGTCATCATAGACAGTAGAAAGAAAAGCGTAGTTTTTGCCAAATGATTTTCACGTACTGCACTGATTGTGTTTGATGAAATGATTATTAATTTTATAATTGGACACGGTACTTACCCGGATAGTATTGTATATTGTACCAAGAAGAAGGCCTGAATTTCTGGTCATATTATACATGTGTTTTGAAGTTCTGCACAATCATGTTTTGTTGATAATAACTAATGCTTTTCCTTTGTTTCCATGCTTGTCTCCATTTGTTTTAAGAGTTGATTAATACAAATGCTCCAATATGTTTCTTGAGTTTATCTCAGTGGAATTGCATTGACTTAAATTGAATTTCTCTAGATATTGTTGAATCTACTCTAACTTACAATCAGCTCGGGTTTGGTTGGAGTTGTCAGTCGAGCAGTTACTATTAAAAGATGATCGCTGCTGTGTGTTGGGTACCAAAAGAGGTGGTAAAAGTTGTGATTGAGGAGGCCACTGAACCAATTTCCAGTGAAGAGCAAATTGACGAAATTAATGTATTCAGCGATGAAGAAAACAATGATGAGGAAATGGATGTTGATGATTCAGATAAAGTAAATGAGGTGGCACAAGCATTGGCTGCAACCAATGCTCTTAACCAAACGAATAAAAGCTCCAGTAATGTAAATGACATTGCCAGTCACCTAAATAAGCTCATTAATGGCTATGGGAATGAAGATGTTTGTACCGTGAAATGTTATGGAACCAAGAATACTTGCTAATATTTTCCCATCTGTGATTCAAAGTAGTTCAAAATAGTTTGTACTGTGAACTTATCTAACACGTGTTATTGCGAATATGTGCAGTGATAGTAATGATGATGTTTCTTTATCTTTGAATGAATTGACTAATGTGCCAAGTATTATTTCTCTCGTTACAGGAAGTTTCTTCAAAAGCTCCCTACTCTTACTCATCTTATGGTAAATTAGCTAGTGGCTATACAGGTGTTGCTGCTTTATTTTTGATCTATATTAATTCTCCTAATGTAGGGGTTCCATTCTCTCCATAGAATATGAGATATCCAAGCCTTTCTGCTTACCCTTTTGGCTATAGAAACTGCTCTTATCATTATGGAAGTCGTTGTTTCGGGAGTCCATAAGGATTCATGCACGTATTGGAACTCCGTATTCAAGTGGATCTCTGATGGGAATGGGTATTTTGAAATTCCTTCCTATATGTTTGAATGCAATTATTTATTGGTATTCCTTTTTCATGCATTCAACAATGCATTGTACATTACGACTTTACTTGTGGGTAAAATTATTTACATCTTCAAAATATGTTTTGAGCTACGCACTATTAGTGGTTTGGCCACAATATGAACATTAGTTATCTCAAACTGGAAGGTGAGTTTCACTAATCAGATTGAATCCAGCTTTTTTTTATAGATGTCGCCAATTACCAATTAATATAGGTTGCATCCCTTGCTTAGTTTGAGCCCTTGACATGAACTGATCTACTCCTCCTCTCATTTTACACAAACCAAGTTGGTAGACAAGTCCCAAAATAGCAATGTAAGAGACATACTTCAATTGGGTGGCTACATGCGCACTGCACAACATGCACTTTAAACCTGTAAACCTGCTATCTGGATTAGCTGTAAAATAGGCATGTTATGGCTGTCCAATACCACTTTGAATTCATATTTGTTGATGCACAAAAATACACATTTTAACCATATTTAAAATGTTTGACTGTAATATGCTTTTAAATTATAAGAAGGCTGTTGGTAAATGCTTCAACTTTGAATTGTTTACCTATTTAATGTGTGTAAATAAGGTACATATGAACGAGATTTAAACAACTGTATATTATGTACAAAAATAATTATATATGATATGATTTTAGCTAAGATGCTACGTAGACTCCCTTAAAATCTCAGTTTGAGCACTTCAATTAGTCTTATGGTTTCGGCAATAAATTTCTGTTTTTTATATAGTGACAATGGAGTGCAGAAACATTGAAAAGCCCAGTTACATTTGGTCTATATGTGCTGATGTTGAGAGCTTGGCATGGGATCCACAGAATGAACATGCTTTTATGGTCAGTCTTGAGGATGGCACAGTTCAGGGTTTTGATGTCAGAACAGCTTCGTCTGACTCAATTCTGATGCAAAGCCAACTTTTACACTTCATGCACACGATAAACCTGTTTCTTCTATTTCTTACAACGCAGTTGTGCCAAATCTTCTTGCAACGGGTTTAACTGATAAAACGGTGAAACTCTGGGATATAACGAACAACCAACCTTCTTGTCTTGCTTCCACTAATCCAAAATCGGGTCGTGCATACTCAGTATCCTTTTCTGAGGACCTCGTTTCCTGTTAGCAATTAGTGGAAAGAAGGGAGGAGCAATGGTATGGGATTTTCTAACAGAGCCGGTAATCGTGAGAAAGTATGGCAAGTATATCAATCAAAATAGGAAAATTCCCAAGCAGGCTGAAATTACACAAGACCCAACAGCCTGAAATGGTATGGGATTTGCTCATAACTTTATGATATTTCCTATTATTTTATACATATAGTTCTGTAATTTTTTAGTCAATTCTATGCTAAAATGATTTATTTTCAGTTTATTATGTCTTCTGTTTACATGTTTTATATGTTTGGATGCTTGTAATGTCGCTTGGCCTATTTTTGTCTTATTGTTATTTGTAGATTTATTATGTAAAAAACATGTACATGTTAACTGCATATATTGTACTATAAAATCACTTAGCATGATTACTATCATTTTAACGCAAAGTTCTTGATGTTTGACAGGAGTAACAGCACCCTTCATTCTCCAGTCAATGCTTAAAAGCACGTCGCTTGAATTTTCATTGATGAAATCTTTTTCTTCTACGGAAGTCATCAAATGAGGATGAAACCCGCTGCAAATCTCATTATATTCATCATCGGTGAGATCTGCAAACTGGTTAGTACCAAGATTGAATTTATGACTTTTATCCGCATTATGGTAAGACGATGCTCCTTCTCTGCATCGTTAGCGTAAGCTCGTCCATACTGAGCCATCCAAGACTCATGCTTCTCAAATACTAAGTATGATTTACTAATTTTTCTAGATGTTTTGGCTTGGAATGCCAAAACTATAATGATTAGAAACAATGATTAAGATATGCTTCTGTTTGTGTAAAAAGCCATTGTTATGTCTGCATAGTAAGTAAGCTCGTGTTCGTTTAGCAATCTGATACTTCACCAATCCTAAAACTTGCAACACGAAGTTGTTCTGAAACTAGTGTGTGTTTATACTCTTGGCCATTAGTAGATTCTTTTTAATGTATGATTTTAAAGTAGATTCTTTTTTAATCATGCATTGTGTTTTCTTATATATGATATTTGTACTAATTCTTGAGAATACACGCCCTTAATTTTTTTTAAACTTATACCTATGGGTGTATGACGATCTTTATCTGTTTAATACATGAATCAGCCTAAAAACAGTTTCGGATAAAGGAATCTTTAATTATAAAACTTGGAAGGTTGCAATGACTTCAAATGTGCATAGTTTTATACACATAAATCTACGCCCTTTACAGTTTTATACACAAAAATATTCCTTACCATATGACAGTACTTTACATGTTTGAATTTTAGGGACATAAGGTTTTGCATGCACTTATCGAATTTTAAAGTGTGATTTTGGAAAATGTATGAGATTTTGTATATCTATGTCAGATCTTAGGAAAATTTATGTAAGTTTTGAAAAATGTACGCTTTGAAAAACACATGACATTGACAGTTTTGAGAATATGTTTAGTTATGAGTATTAATTTTTTATTTTATCTTGAGTATTAAAATTTGAGTTTGAAAAATATGTTTAGTATTGAATATTAACTCTTTTTTTTTGCTTGAGTATTAAATTTGGGCTCCATGAGTTTTGAATGATTTGAGATTTAAGAATATAAACCTTAGGTGTCACTTGGTTTTGAAAACATGCATAAACATTCATAATTTTGTACAAGTGCAATTTCAAAGTACATATTTTTTTAATCATTTATAACTTATGAATTATCATTTTATGAGCGTTGATAATTCTGACAAAAACTGGTATAAATGGACACACTTTTGCTGGTGAGTAAAAAAAACAAGTCACGGACAAAAGTAATTAATAACTCTACCACTGTACATTTAAACACTTTCTTTATGAAAAGGTCCGGGAACATATTTCTTCATCTTATGACAGTAGCAAGCTTACCACTCAGCAACGATGGTACAATTAACTGCATAAAATGATCAGCTATGATAAAATAGCACTTGAGGTAATGATCAGCTATCAGACCTTATCATAACTTATAGTGGACTGAGTAACCTTCAAGACATCATGATACTTCTTCTTTAATAGCTTTGTGTTCAGCTTGTGACTTGACCTTTGAGATCCCAATCTTTCCAAAAATTATTCAATTAATTAACTGGAGGCTGCCTTTTGGGATGAAGCTACCTTGCGGTCTGGAAATGATTCTTCCATTCTGAAGCTCAACCACACATACAGATCAAGGACCTTATGGATGGGCTCAAGCTCCTTAAGCTCGTTTTGTGTTCTAGGAATCAGAATAGACCCCTGGAGTGAAGATTTCCCTCAGACGAACAATGCCTGTCTTTGAATAGTTTTCGAAAAACTGCACTAGAGCTTAAGTATAAATATCATCATTCATGTCAACAGAGCTTATACAGAAAAGATATTTGTCATGAATCCAAGTGGGAAGTCGTCAACTACAGTTGCAACTTTCAGAATTTCGTTACAATCAGCAATGAAGTAATTTGAAGAGAGTTTGCTCTCTCCAAGAACTCTGCCAATATGAAATGGAATATAGTAGTTGATTGAAGTCTTGAGAACAGTGCCAAAATATCATATGTAGGAAACAATCTAGCACACTCTAACACAGGAGAAGGATATTTCATAGATGAATGAAGCAAACGTAGATCACCCCCATCTAGACAAGTTACTTCTCCAACTGGAAATTTTGATCCGAGCAACCTGCTTATGAGGTACATTAAGATCTCTAGTTTGAATGCCATCAAATTTTGAAACCTAGTTTGAATGCCTACAATTTGTTTTTTAGAACTTGTTAGGTGCAAGTGGAAAAGAATGCTTTGTTGACATAAACAACACGTTTTTTTTTCTTTTTGTACTCTTGGCCATTAGTGCTTTAAAATTTGAATGAATCAAGCATATATGTGCATGTGACAAGAACTGATGCACTTCATCACCTAAAGTCATGCATCACCATAATTCTCCCCGAGGTGTCTATTGCATCCACTATCACGATCTCCTGTTGCATATACTACAAAATAAAGCAAACCACGTCTAAAACTGCCTTATTATATTACTGTCATTTACTACTTACATGAAGCTGAGCCACTGTATCACTCAAAGCCTAGTAGATCTCATCAAAACACACCAAAATATCACTCCTTTATATTTTATTGACTTTTATTTCAATTGATTTTGAATTTTTAATCTCAAGATTATTAATTGTTCTTTCTTTCTTCAGGTTTTTTTGAATAAAGCAGCATGGGAAAGGGATAACAAGATGAAATGAGTAGAGGAGATATGTTGGGGTATGTTGAATTATATTATATTTTGAAATTTTTGGCATGTCATTGCAAAGGCATGTTTTCTTTTTGTGCTTTAAGACTTTGTTACATTTCGAATCACAGAAACTGAAGAATTTTGAATGTTTTTAATTGAAAGGGGTCAGGAATCAAATGGATGTAAAGATACAGATTAACAAGGATAGTTTGCCTATTTAAAAAAACCCTGAATAAATGCAACTGTCCACCTTGTAATTTTAAGATGGCTTGGAATCTTCTGGTCAGTTATTGAAAGCATATGCTCATCACAAAGATATTGGGCATAAAAATATTATTTCTGAAAACCACGTTTCGAACGTGAATGCAGTGATCATAATGCAAATGCAATGGCTGCAGTTTGCATTCATATTCACAATATTTCTGTTTTTTTATCTTAATTAAACATAGAGTTTATCAAAGTGTGAACTTAATTAACCGGAAAAATAAAAGATAAGAAATTGAGAACTTCCAACAAAAACACAACAATCTTCATCATTTATAGTTGCATTTGAACTGAGTAGTCTTGAATTTTCTGCATTCAGGTTAGGATAATTTCTCTCTCATTATTTCTGCATATTCACAGCAATCTTCATATTCACATTATTTCTGCATTCAGTTTGCATTCACCTCATGCACAGTTTGTATAAAGAAATGATACTCCACCATACCTCATGCGCAGTATAACATTTACATTGTTATACTAATACAGTGGGACTGTCATTATTAGTTGATATTTTATTTCAAAGCTTCAAATACATTTTTATTTATTGACATCATATCTATTATTTCAACTCAGGTTTTTGTTTCGGATCGAAGTGAGAATGTTGCCGGAAGTGTTGCTATAATAGGGTACTTCATATTCTAGGCTATATTGCTTCTTAATGATTGTACATATCAAATGGTAGAAGTATTGTACCAAAATGAATTTTATGGATCACTTTTTTTTATGGATTATGAGTACTATGATTGAAATACGTATATATATATATATATATATATATATATATATGTATGTATTATCATATTCAATCCGCATTTTGTCATATATTTGATTTTATTTTAAATGATTATAATATTGCATACAATAGTTGTTGGTTATGAGAAGAGTCGTTTTGCATTTGCCTTTAGAAACAACCAATGCAAAATTAAGGATGGAAGAAAAGCCAATGTCCCCTCTATTGCATCGGTTGACAGAAGTAATAAGCGATGCAAGCTATTTTTTTCACCGGTTGTTACCGGTCAACTGATGTAATATAGTTGCCAATTTTGAGACGAAAACCTTTCTTTTGCACCGGTTATTACTAAAAACCGATGCAAAAATTGTTTTTTTGCATCGGTTTTGAAACCAATGCAAGATTTTTTATTTCATTGCATCGGTTGCATACGCATCGGTTTCTGAACTGATGCAACGGGGGGTAAGCAACCGATGCAACTGACATGTTTTGTAGTAGTGTGTTAATGCTTCATTTACAGACATAAAAAACCATCAGCATTCAATGTATACGCAAAACTGCCAGCAATCAATTCATCATTTAAGAATGGTAAAGACATGGTAGCTCTCAAAGGTTATAATAATTTAAGTTTAAACACTTAATTTAAAAATTCAGATTCATGCCCTAGCAAAGCGAAGTCTTCAGCCATGAATTCAAAAACTCAATCGCTTGTTTTGGCGAACTATTTCCTAGACAATCTGAATGTAACAGAAGCACGCAAGGACAACTCGGCTGCATTGGTCGACATGATCAATACTTGCCACAACGCCTCTAACGGTCGATGGGCTTATTACATCGCTGTCAACTTCTACACGGTATTCCTAATTCCTTTATCCTTACGTATAATTTTTCATCATAGTTGGTAGATTACTTGCATTTCATTTCTTGTATAGAAAAGTGATGGGGATGGCGCGACGCAAGCGATAGATATTGCGAAAGGTCATATGGTTTGTTGTTGCGACAACATTAACTATTGCAAGGTGATTATCGTTTCTTTCCTTATTTCATGTTTATATTTCATTACTTAGTTATTACTAGTTCAAGTGACAAGATCTCTACATTGTTAAGAATAAAAGTAGTGCTTTATTTAAGCAGGGCAATTATTTTGATGTTTTAGGTGTTTCCGTCCATGGCCTCTAAAATCACAATCTAAAACGTCATTTCATTTCACAACTTGATCTTATCCAATCCATAAACAAAAAATACAAATCTAAATATAAACTTTTATTTATTCAAAGTCGGAAAGTAAAATGGAAGTATAATCTAATCAATATTTGTTGTTATGCTGCATTTTCATTTAAACACATATGATAAGCATTATGATATGAATAAATAGGTGAAACAAGAAGCGCAGAAAATAATATCTTTCATGAACATTTATGTGGTATACTATGCTCTCTGGCTTATAAAACATTATTATATACAGTATAAGACATTTTTATATGGTATAAAACATTCTCTGTAACCGGTAATTTTAAGAAGTAAAATGCAGAAAACACAGCATGACCTCATATGCTTTTTTCAATATTTCTTGCAATAGCTAAAGGGCAATAAATTTATATTTTGTAACAGTGCCACTAATGCAGTAAGAATTGATGAGAAGATTAAATATTCAAAAAGAATTAATGTAGTAGTACCTTTATTAATGAGTAATCCAAACTGTGATTTACCACCCTAATTCAACCTGGCCCTATAAGCAGAGATGTCAATGATGCTTTAACTGCAAATACCAAAAGTGAAAGTTTAGCTTAAGTTAGTAAGGACTCAGATTATTAGTCTGTAGTCTGATAGTAATGTAGACAAATATTTAAGATAGTAAGGACTCAGATTATTGGTTGCCAAAAGTGAAAGTCCAGAAAATGCAAATAACAAAAGTGAAAGTTTAGCTTAAGGTTTTTCTCATTTTTGGCATAAATTAATTTAGCACATGAAAACAAGCATATGAAGATCTCCATGTTTTATGCTATCATAAGATAACTATCTGTCTATCAACATCCACTAAAGTAATATGAAGATCTCCATGTTTTATGCTATCATTCCCTTGGTAGTTTTTTAATATATGAAATTGTTAATCATGGTGACAAATGCAAATTTTTACATTAAAGAAAATATGTTGAACACCTGTTCATTACATTTAATATGTGAGATACAAACCTCAAAATCTGTCTTGAATTTCTACTGCTTTTCAATACATGAGTACTTGTTCCTTTGAGCTTAAAGTGACTTTTAACACACTAATACTTTTAATTTGCCTCCATTTTCTCTTCATTCGTTCATTTATTTGAAAGACTAACAAAACAATTGTAACAACCTGGAAAATCAGAACCAATTTTAATTTTTTATTTTGGTAATTTTAATGAATTTTGAATATTTAAAATGATTATTTTAAATAATAACGACTAGAAATTTATTTTGAATAGAATTAGAACGTATAATTTTAATTTAATTATAAAAGGAATTGGAAATGGCGCAGTAGTTTGAAAATTCGATTTCAAATTTCAGATGAATGGACAGGATTCAAAATAAAACCGGATTTTAGTGAAACCAAAAATATTTAAATCTGTTTATAATTATCTTTCTAAGAATATGAGAAATCGAAATTTCATAGCGGGAATCAAAAGTTATGGCCAGTTGAAAATTCAGAATAGTCGCTATGGAAATATAGCCCGTAAAAATAGCCATTTTGCAAACGACCTCTGTTTTCGACGAAACCACTTTTGTTGGATCCGGGATGTCAAATTATTGCTAGATTCCAAAATTCATAATTTTTTGAATTAATTTGTGAGCATGGCAAAGGAAAACGTGTTTTGATAGTTTCAGGCAATTTGGATCGACCAGAAAATGGCCATTTTTCAAATGGTCTCCAAATTCAACGAAATTAGTTTTGCTAGGACCGTATCGTCAAAACATAGCCAGGTTTATTTTTCTGGAATTTTGGAGTCAGTATGTGGCCTAGTAAATAGAAATATGCATTTAAATTAAATGTATATTGATTTATCTTATAATTTAAAGAAAACTGGTCGTAGCAGCCGAATTGGCTTGCCGGGCATATCCCATTGTGTTTGGAATGGGGGTAATTAGCTACGGGCGACAGTCGTTGGGATTGATTTCAAGTTCGAATGCAAAATCTCCTTTTTCGTAAATTAAATAATATAAAAAATATTATATATATTCTATTTTCATGGGTCAAAATCCTAAAACCGTTTGCCTTGGTCAAAGCGGCCTTCAGCGCCTCCGCATACGATCAAGGGCGAAAATTGTCTGATCTTCTTCATCCGAATCATCAAAATCATACCAATAAATTTTAAAACTTCTAAACAGAAAATGGTAGAGCTCCACGAGGGCAAGATATCTAACAGTGGTGATTGGGTTTTTCTTCCTGGATTTCTTGTTTTTCTTGCTCAAAGTGAGCGTGTTCGCACTTGATTTCTGGAGCCTATGGAGTTGCGAGTGGCACTATTTTTGAGGGATGGGGAGGCGATGCCAAGGGCTTTGGCGAGGTGGGGTCGGATCTTGGCCAGGACGATGGTAGAGAGGAGCGACGGAGAGGTTTTCACGAAAAGATGGGTTCAGCGTTTGACGGGGAAGAATGGGTGAACGAGGGGGCGGGGGGGGGGGGGGGGGGGGGGGGATAGTTTCTAATTGGTAATTAGGGGAATTAATTATATTTTAATTAATTTAAATTTGTAATTAAAGTTTAAAGTCTAATATCTTTGTCATACGATGTCAGAAAAATGCAAACTCAGTTGCATTGGATTCGCATCAGAAAAATCTACAACGTAGAACAGACCAGAATCGAAATGGAGCTAATTAGAATTTCAGGAAAATTCAAAATCAAAACAGAACAGAAAATTCAGAAATAAATCTAGTGGAGTGGAAAACGAAAGTGAGAACTTCTCATTATTATGTTTGTATAGTTATTTAAATTATTTTGTAACTGCACATATGAACTGTTCCCCGTCGTCCAAAGACCATGGATGACTTGTTTGTTTGATTATGTTGTGAAAATTGATTGTGATGTGAAATGGACTGTATAAAATATATGAATAATAAAAATATTATTTTTATTGTAGAAATGGACTGTATAAAATATTCATTTACAAACCGGATGGTTTGTTTACGTACACTTATTTATTTGATATGGATTGGGATGATAAATTTTACACATCGCCCAACTGCACAAATATTAAACAGTATTTGTTGTTTGAAAACCCCATACGGGTATTGGGATAATATTTGACATACACTGATCCCAATAATTAGTGGAATGTCAAACGATGGGTTGACAGCCTGTATAAGCGTTATTTATTTATTATAATGCTTATACAGTTGTAGAATGCACTATGGATGTTGTATGAATTTTTAATGATTGTTTATCGTTATCGTTGTATATATGTGATGTTGAAATCCATATAACTAAAATTATATGGTAATGGGTTGATTCTGATTCAACTTCAGAATTAATGAATAATTTAAAATAATATTCAGTAATTATTGAAATGTGAAGCCGTGTTAAGTAGTTAAACGCCATTTTAACACGAACGGGAATTTGGTCGATTTTATTCATTTTATAATGAATATTGAAAAGTGATTTCAAAATCTGATATTTTGAAAATATTATAATTTTAATATTGAAATGATATAGAATATTCAATTTTGATTTGAATTTGAAAAATAGAATTGAAATCGTTTTGAAATGAATTTTAAAACGAATTGAAATGGAATTGAAATCGATTTAAATTGAAATCGATTTGAAATGAATTAAAAACGAATTGGAATTGAATTGAAATCGATTTGAATTGAAATTGATTTGAAATGAATTTAAACGGATTTATAATGGAATATTCAGTTTTGATTTGAATTTGAAATGGAAGTGGAAATTTAAACCATTAACTTCAAATATATAATATATATATATATTATATTATAATGGCCTGAATAGAACGCGCCGCGCAGCGGCAGTTCGCGAATTTCGAACATTAACTTCAAATGGACGTTACGGGAGATCCACCCGTTGGATTCTCTTAAAACCAGAACCATTGTGTTCGTATCGAAAAGAGCTTTCCAATGAATACAAGAGATTTTAAATCTAACGGTTGGATTTGGAATTATGTCCAAATCAATTTCAGAAAAGGTCGCTATGGATGTAGTTCGGTGGCCGTTATGGGAAACCGACTATACGCGCGATAATAAAATTATTAAAAATATGGAAAAATTATGTAAAATCATAATAAATGATTTGAAAAGATTTTGGATGAAAAATTCCAGTTTTGAAAAGATAAAAATATTTTTTTATCGAAATGAACTAGTTATTAACTAGAAAAATAATTTATTTATTTTTAGAAATAAATAAATTGGATTTGAAATGGTTTTAAAAATAACCAGAATTTCCAATATACGAATTGTAATGGGTTTGAATCGAAATTATCTTCGGAATATTTCGATATTGGATTCCGTGATTATACGGACATTTTGGAGGAATTTGGAAGATATATATATATATCGTTATTCCAATACGATATCCATTGGTTTCAGAATTTGATATTGAATATAAGCCGATATATTTTCTATTCAGAGCCTTGTATTTGATATCAAATTGGATTTTGGGTTTGTCGTGAATGGTGTCTTCATTAACACTGTTCTTAAACCCAGTTGAGAAAAGAATAAATCTTTTAATTTAGATTTAGTGAAGTTTTCCAATTAATTAACATTTAATTGGAATGGAATAAAAGAATTGGATTTTTGGGTTTATCGTGAACAGTGTTTTAAATAACGCTTGTTCTTTAACCCAATTAATTGTGAAGAATATGATTTGGAATTTATAATCTTTTAATTAAGATTTATGGAATTTTCCAAAGTAAAGATTTCCAATTTAATATATTAAATTGGAATTGAATGGAATTCGATTTGGTAATAATCGAAGTGAGTTTCTGTGGAGGAAGACTGTTAATATATATGGAATTTAAAAGTCTTTGTCGTTATTCCATTTATATTATTAGTCGGATACGGAAATTGATATCGATTATATATTGATTTGTTTTTCTGTGAAGATTACATAATTAATGGAATGTGATTTTGGGTTTATCGTGAATCGTGTTTTAAAGGACATTGGTTCTTTAACCCAGTTAAAGATAAGATTAATTTCTTAGCTTTGAATAATCATTAATATTGATTTTTGGGAAGATTAAAACTAAATGGAGTTTTAATGAATCTTTGATTAGATTGAAAAGTGAATGTGATAATTAAAATTATCAATTAAAGAAAATGATCGAAAATGGAGTACCACCAGTTTTACTCCCGGCGATAGCTAAATCGTTAATTAGATTTGAACATGAAATGGTAATGAATACTTACCGATAACACCGTGGTGTTAGATATGGAGTATTACCAGTTTTGCTCCATGGGATGAATAGGTTGGGATTAGGAAATAAAATAAATGATTACTTCGGTGTAGTTCGCTAATCCCGACTAGTTTGGAAAACCTTAATATGGTTCAATAATCCAAAGGAAGATTAAAGAATAAATTTAAAAGAATTTATCTTTGATAAAATTAATGGGAACCTTTCCCAAAGGAAAAGAATATTTGAATAAAAGAATATTCGGGATTGGAATGAGGCATATGATGTGTTGTTATAGAACTTGATTATAAGATACGCGAGTTATTCGGAAAGGCCGGGTTTAACCCATTCTGAATAACTGATACGACGAAAAGTCGAAGAGATTGAAGATGGTGCAAGACCGACGATCATTACATCGAATGGATGGGTTGCTGCTGTTGCTCATGATTGGAGTAGCTACCTTGAAAGGGCTACAGCGGTAGCCGTCCGGACGTACTTGTTGATTGTACGGATATGCGAGGGCCTCTCTCCTGTATTGGACATACGGGACGAGGAATAAGGTGCCTCCGGTTTCGTTCAGAGCTAGAGCGGACTTGTAAATGGATGGTGTGTCTGACATTGGATTTTATTCTGTGCTGATTGATCTTTATTAAATATACATCTGCCTAGTGAAGGGGAATTTTTTCCCTTACTTCACCCTTCTCTGAGACGTACGGGATCAGAGGTTGTATGTCGATAGACATCAGTCGCATGGCGTAAATTGCCTATGTGGCATGCCTAAGTGGCAAATGATCAAGGCTTATGTTGCAAAGCAGAGTCTTGTGGTTGATGATCAAACCATTGCTTTAATATAGCATGGCTTTGTGTAGCGTTAATTCGCGAGCCTCACACACCGGTATGGTGGTAAACTGATGGTTAGATCAGTATGCTTTTGAGATGAGGATAGACACCCTATGGGTTGTCATGGATTCGGTCGACCGAGGTGCACCCCCTAATTCCCTGATGGATAGAGTTAGCGGTGTTTTCGCATGCCTGCAACGTAAGCCACGGTAACTTGTTTTCCTGGATAGTGCAGATGTGCATTACGGCGTTTTCGCATGCCTATGACGTAAGCCGTTAGGAATTGTACTACGCAATAGATCTTTCGAATCAGGAACCACCAGTATGGAAATCCAATTTCCAAATAGGACATTTTGCTGTTTGATTGTATACTATATATGGCGACATAGTGGGATGGGGCGCTCATGTCGTCTATGATTGATACATTTATATTTGAAATTGATTTCTTCACTTATTGTAATAATAAAAGATTTGTTTTAAAACGTACCAAGCATATTTGGCTATTATAAGAGAAAACCCTATCCTCCGGCTTGCGTTGCATTGTGTGATGGGACCTGGGTCTTATAATAGCTTCATTGTTCTTTATTTAGCATTGCGCTGTTTGCCATATGCACTGGTATTCTTGGGGTAAACTGGTTCCGTGTTATACGGCGTGTTCCCTTGAATTACCTAACTTTAAAAATCAAAATAATAACTGTTTTAGTTCTCACACCAGTCACATGAATGACCTGGAGTTTATTGTTTTAACCTAAACTCTGGGTGCCCCTATTTTCCACACGGGCAGCTAGTAGTTGGGTTTTGCAGATATTATATTCACAGGATCCTGGTTTACAGCTAAAGGGATATTCGGATAGCTCTGTATCCGCGTATTTCTTTCAGTTGTATTTTGTATTATTTTTCCGCTGCTATGTATTTAAATGTAATTTAAACCTCTTATAGTTATCAAATGTATATTATTCATTCATACTCTGTTATATTCCTGTATTCTGATTGAATTGTTGTAATAAGCGATGAAATGTTCTTCTGTCTGTGTTCTGATTTATCGTGTTCTCGAAGCAATCCGGGCTTTCCTTCATAGCGAAGTTTGGGTTACCACATTTGGTATCAGAGCTTTGGTATACAGAGCTAGAGAATATGACATATTAGAACCAGACGAAAGGATTCATCAGAGATTGGATTAGCAATATCCAATGATAATTACTCATTAGAGATAGGATCAGTAGTATCCTAGAACGGGTGTGAAGAGTGTTATTTTCAAAATAAAAATGAAACAAATTTTGTTTTGAAATTTATATCAAATTATACGTATTTGAATATTTATTTTGTATTGAATTTGGACAATCGAGTATATGAAGATTTTGAATATACACATATTCGAAGGCTCAAATATACTGGGAAGATATAAAATCACACTCTAGTCGCCCGGAGATGACTCTGGTGATATATATATATATATATATATATATATATATATATATATATATATATATATATATATCGTCAGTGTTTATGTTCGAGTTTCGAAAGTGGAATATCTATATATTTCCAATCAATTGGTGTGAGAAAAATAACCTTATTTTCAATTTATTGTTTGTGATTTGACACTAGAAATATGATTTTTGAATATATATACAAAATTTACGTGTTTTGGAAATTTAATTCATAAATTGATTGATGGTTGTGTTGTTTGATTATTTGTTCAACTAATAAAAACATGGGAACAATAAATCCAATATGAGAATGAAAAGTTGAATTGAACCAAATTTAACCAATATATGAACGAAAGGTAAATCTAGCCAAATAGAATCAAATTTTTGAACAGAATTGAAAATTGATTAGAATTACATACGTGTACAAGTATATCTATTGAACAGGTCATTGCAAGGAGGCTAGAGCAGAGGAATAAAATTGTATGCCCAACAAATAGGTACATGTTTACTAATTTATTGGGTTTTGATGATTTTATGAGCCGATTGGCTAGCCGCTTGCTTTTTTCTTTTTCTTTTTGAGATGAGAGGGCCTGTGTGGTGGTTTGGGGATTTTCCCGATGCTCCCCGTACCAAGTAGCTTATGGCGAAATTTTTAGAAAATTTAGGGTGTTAGCCAAATTTTCGAAAAATTAGAAAATTCTTAGAAACTGAAAATTTGAAGAATGAAAGCTAGAATGAAAGTTGAGTTGGTTAGTTAAACAAATTTCAGCTCCGTTCCTTTTCGAGGACGAAAAGATTTTAAGTGGGGGAGATTGTAACAACCTGGAAAATCGGAACCAATTTAAAATTTTTATTTTGGCAATTTTAATGAATTTTGAATATTTAAAATGATTATTTTAAATAATAACAACTAGAAATTTATTCTGAATAGAATTAGAACGTATAATTTTAATTTAATTATAAAAGGAATTGGAAATGGCGCAGTAGTTTGAAAATTCGATTTCAAATTTTAAATTTCAAATGAATGTACAGGATTCAAAATAAACTCGATTTTAGTAAACCAAAATATTTAAATCTGTTTGTAAATATCTTTCTAACGAATCTAAGAAATCGAAAATTCATAGCGGGAATCAAAAGTTATGGCCAGTTGAAAATTCAGAATAGTCGCTATGAAATATAGCCCGTAAAAATAGACATTTTGCAAACGACCTCCGTTTTCGACGAAACCACTTTTGTTGGATCCGGGATGTCGAATTATTCTTAGACTCCAAAATTCATAATTTTTGGAATTAATATGCGAGCGTGACAAAGGAAAACATGTTTTAACAGTTTCGATCAATTTGGATCGACCAGTAAATGACCATTTTTCAAACGGTCTCCAAATTCGACAAAATTAGTTTTGTTAGGACCGTATCGTCAAATCACAGACAGATTTATTTTTTTGAAATTATTGGAGTCAGTATGTAGCCCCAGTAAATAGAAATGTGCGTTTAAATTAAATATATTGTGACGACCCGCCCCGCACCAACCGACATTTACTCCAAAGGTGCGCTGTACACATGTCCAGTTAGCACGGAACGGGTCGCCAGAAGGGAAAAAGGAAGAAGGAAATGAACATACAAAGAACCTGTAGAATGTCTCACAGCGCATAGAACAAAATATAATAGTAACATACTTGACATAAAACAGGAGAGACAATGTATAAGCTGAAAATCAGAACTAAACATCATAGCAGCGGAAATCCAAAATACAGCTTATTACAACTTTCAAACTGTCTCAAAGCAAAGTAAGATAAATGAGGTACACTACTAATGCCCTAGTAGCGACCACCAACGACACAGGGAGAATGTGTATATATATATATATATATATATATATATATATATATATATATATATATATATATATAATACGTGGAAGCCTCCTGCCCGCCTCCGAATCAGCTACTCGCGCATCACCAGCTAACCTGTCTCTAGTCTGCTCGTGTGAGCACCCAGAGTAATAAGAGGAGACATAAAACTCTGGGTCAGACATAAAGCCTGGTATGAGCGATAAGCATCTAAAGTGAACAATAACAGGTAGACTAAAACATACCTGAATCTGGACCTGCAACCAAAGAGTTAGCAATACATACTGTACAACACTCTAAGGTATCATATCAAACGGTATAAAGATACGGAGGTGGGGGAGGTGTGCATGTCATAATGATGGCAAACAATCAAGCATAGCATCCATCCTCACATCTCTCACTCAGTGCATAAAGCATACGATATTCACCACTTCGATCATCCAACATTCCTTGCTACGATCACTTTGCCCCATGAAGTCATAAATGGCTTCACTGCACTGATAACGTAGCCACTAATTCCTCGCTATGTCCACTTGCCCCATGGAGTTATTCACCCCATCTGCGCTGGCTCATAGTCTTACTACGCATCACCTTGCCCCTCGGGCCATAATGACCCTACTGCACTGATAACGTAGTCTTGCTACCATCACCTTGCCCCTCAGGTCGTAATGACCCTACTGCACTGATAAGTAGCCCATCATTCCTTTTTAGTGGTGAATCGAAGTTATGAACGTCGACAACTCCTTAGCACACGTCCCGCAGCAAAGTCCAACCATGAAGTGAACTCGTTGGTTCCCAACTGGTTTCGGGATCCTGAGCTCTAACTTCCATTTGGACTACCTTTGCATCTCGGGTTATTGGTCATCACCATCGGATCGTATCAGCCTTCACTTTCTTCGTCGGATCGGGTCGCGCCTCTTGCATCGGATCGGGTCGTGGTCCTCTAGCTCGTGGCTCCTCTTCCTGATTCGGATCGGCGTCACCACTTCGGATCGGATCGGGTTGCTTCATCCGGGTCGGGTCGTGTCTTCTGATCGGGTCGGATCGTCTCGCCTAGTACCCATCGACTCGTGAGCTCCCCACCCTCCTCTGGTTCGGATCGGAAATACTTGTTGGTTCGGATCGTGCTTCCACTACCGGATCGTGCCACCTAACTTGAGTCGTGACCAACTCCTTCAAGCGGATCGTAACGCCCATGCTGGAACGGTTCGGGTCGCGCTCCCCTCCACCGATCCGATCCGGATTCTGGGTCATTTCCTGCATGTTTCCTGCGACTGTTTTTACGCCATTCGACGGCGTTTTTGACCAATCTAACACTTCTAAACAACCAAAAAGCATACCATACAGTCATAGCAACATGTAGTGTCGGTCCTAAACATCAAAACATAAATCATAGCATATAAAATGGATTAAACATACCCAAAATCCCAAATTTCCCCTTAAGCATACTTAGGTGAAACTAATGATAGGATTATCAAAACTTAACCAAATTAACCCAAATTCATATCAGAGGCCTAAAACATCATTCCGAATTTTATAAATATTTTTCCAGAATTTTATCATGTCTAAATTCGCTAATTAACACTAATCACTCCTAATTAGCCATAATTAGTGCAAAACTAAGCAAATCACTCACCTTAGCCACAAAACAAACTAAGATCTGAAATGATTCTCTGATTTGGTGCGAATTTCTATACCAAACAACAGCTCCTTTGTTGATTTGGTGAAGATCTTCCTCGATTAGGGGTTGCTAAGCCAAATCCTTAACCTAAAGGTGATTTGGAGGTGATTTAGAGGTTGGAGGCCATTTTTAGGGATCCTTGGTGATAAGTAGAGGCTAGAAAACTGAAATGGAATGATTCTCCATCTCATTTCAGCCCTCCCATAACCCTAATCCCGAAATGGGTTATGGGCCTACTCACTAATCACCCGATTTGGCCCAGTTAAGCAGTTTTTCACCCTCCAAACCTTGTTTCAGCCATATCTCCCAAACAGTAAGTCCGTTTGGCTAATGTAACCACTCTACGGAAAGAGAAACCATCAAACGAATCTAATGGAAGTGGTTTCAAGTCAAAATTCCTTTCCAATCAAAAGTTATGGCCAAAACAGTACCAACTAGGGGCAAAATGGTCATTTAAAAATCGACAAAAATCATGAACATGGGAAATGACTCTAATAGATGCTTCCCAAAGTTACATGACCATACGACCTCACATGGGAAAGAAATAAATATTCTACGATCCTATGACGTGTAGAATACGGGTCATTACACTCTCTCCCCCTTAAGAAATTTCGCCCCCGAAATTCCCTAATCCAGACATACACAAGGGCCCCGCATGCCTATCAACCATAAAACAACCATCCAACATACAAAACAAGTGAAATAAGTCTATCCTAGCATGCGGAATAACTAAATCGCAAAGTAAATCTTACCAGGCAAAGAGTTCTGGGTGTGTCTTCCTAATGCTCTCCTCTGTCTCCCAAGTACAATCATTCTCGTCCTCGCCCCACTGAACCTTGACTAGCTCCACCGACTTCCTTCGAAGTTGCTTCGTATCGTGCCCCACAATACGAATCGGCTTGCGGTTCCCAACCGCCTCAGGTTCTACCTCGAAGTCCTCTAACTGATCAGGTGAAATAGTCACATCTGAGTCATGAACGAACTTCCTTAGTTGGGAAACATGAAATACATTATGAACCCCCGCCATCTTCTCTGGTAAGCCAACTCTATACGCCAAATTCCCGACTAATTCAAGAACAGGGAATGGTCCAACAAATCTTGGTGCCAACTTGCCTCTCCTGCCAAATCGAATCACGCTCTTCAACGGAGAGATCTTGACGAACACCAAGTCACCAACGGAGAATTTCAAGTCTCTTCTCCTCTTATCGGCATAGCTTTTCTGTCTATCTTGAGCAGCTTTCATTCGTTGCTGAATGATATTAATCTTATCCGACGTTTCTCTCACCACATCTGGTCCAAGCACAAACTTCTCGCCAGTCTCTATCCAACATGATGGTGAGTTGCATGGTCTTCCGTACAAAGCTTCATATGGAGCCATACCGATACTGGATTGGTAGCTATTATTATATGCAAACTCTACTAGATGCAAATGGTCATCCCATGATCCACCAAAATCCAATATACACGCTCTCAAGAGATCTTCCAATATGCGATTCACCCTCTCCGTCTGACTGTCGGTCTGAGGATGATATGCGGTACTGAGATGTAATCTTGACCCTAGGGCCTCTTGTAAGCTCTTCCAAAACCCACTAGTGAACAACGGGTCTCGGTCACTCACAATGCTTTTGGGTACTCCATGAAATCTCACTACCCACTTCATATACAATTATGCCAACTTGGCTGCCGTTCTGGTCGATTTGACTGGTATAAATCTTGCGCTCTTAGTCAATCGATCCACAATTACCCAAATGCTATCATATCCCGATCTAGTCCTTGGTAAACCATCGATGAAATCCATCGAGACTTGCTCCCATTTCCATTCGGGAATTTCTAATGGTTGCAACAATCCACTAGGCTTCCTTTGCTCGGCTTTAACTAGCTGGCAATTCATGCATTTGGATATAAACTTCCCAACGTCTCTTTTCATCCCTTCCCAGTAGTAATTCTGTCTCATGTCTCGATACATCTTATTACCACCGGGGTGTATAGTCAGTTTTGAGTGATGACATTCTCTAAGCACTTCATCTCTCAAACCATTCACATTGGGCACAACTAGTCTTCCATTCTTTCGAAGCCATCCATCTCGATCAAGCCCATACACATTCACCTCCTCACTAATACCCATCTCTAACTTGGAGATGATTTCTAATAGATTAGGATCGTCCCTCTGGCTAGAACCAATCCGCTCCATCAGAGTGGGTTTGATCGTCAAACTAGCTAGCATAACTGGATCCAACACGCACTTTGGTTTGAAATCAAACCCCGCGATATACTCCAGTTGCTTCCATTCAAGAAACATTGCCCCCAAGCTGGCATGTCTCCTACTCAAGGCATCGGCTACCGCATTACCTTCTCCAGGTGTATACGCGATATCAAAATCATACGAAGCCAAGAACTCTAACCATCTCTGCTGACGAAGATTTAGGTCTTTCTGAGAGAAGAGATACTTTAACGATTTATGATCGGTAAACAACTCGAATCTTTCTCCCAAGAGATAGTGTCTCCACATCTTCAGCGCAAATACAATCGCTGCCAATTCCAAATCATGGGTAGGATACTTCTTCTCATGTGGCTTTAGCTGTCGACTAGCATAAGCTACGACCCTACCTCCTTGCATCAGTACTGCACCTAGTCCGGTACCACAAGCATCCGTGTATACCATCATCTCCTCATTCCCTTTAGGAATAACTAACACTGGCGCATGCGTCAACCTCTCTTTTAGACTCTTGAAGGCATCCTCACACACTCCGTCCCAGACGAAGGACTGATTCTTCTTAGTCAACTGAGTCAATGATGCTGCAATCTTGGAGAAGTCCTGGATAAACTTACGATAATATCCAGCTAATCCCAAGAAACTTCTTACATCTGTAGCATTCTTGGGTGTAGGCCAATCCTGTACCGTAGCCACCTTCGCAGGGTCTACGGCAATACCACTTTCAGAAACAACATGACCCAAGAATCTCACTTCTCTTCTACAAAAATGACACTTAGAGAATTTCGCTTTCAATTGGTGTTTCCTCAACACCTCCATCACTATCCTCAAGTGTCCCTTGTGTTCCTCTACTTTCCTTGAGTAAACAAGGATGTCATCCACGAACACAAGAACAAACTTATTCAACTGATCTCTGAATACTCGATTCATAAGATCCACAAAATAGGCTGGTGCATTGGTCAACCCAAACGGCATGACCAACCACTCATAAAATCCAGACGGCGTCCTAAATGCCGTTTTCGGAACACTCTCATCTGCTACTCGAAGCTGATGAAATCCTGTCGCGAGGTCCAACTGGGAGAACACTCTAGCTCCTTCCAGCTGATCAAACAAATCATCTATACGCGGTAGAGGATACTTATTCTTCCTCGTCACCTTATTCAACTCGCGATAGTCCACACACAAACGAAGGGAACCATCTGCCTTAGTGGCAAACACAACTGGTGCTCCCCACTCGGAGACACTCCTTCTAATAAATCCCTTCTTCAATAGATTGCTGACTTGCACCCCGAGCTCTCGCTGCTCCCTTGGTGCCATACGACGAAGTGGCATCACTATAGGTCTGGCATCTTTCACTAAATCAATACGGAACTCAATCTCTTGGTGTGGTGGAAGCCCGGTCACCTCCTCGAAGACGTCCGGATACTGGCCAACCACGGGCACATCTGACAACTCATCCTGCGGGATGTCGAGGGAATTTACAAAACTAGCCATAACCCCATCACTAGGTAGACTACCAAACACTACCCTCCGCCCATCATCCGCCCTCACTGTCACCAAAAAGACCTCACAGTCTACCACCACCCCGTACCTTTGGAGCCAATCGACTCCCAATATAATGCCATACCCAGTAAAGCCCAAAACAAAGCAATCACATACAAACATACATCCATGACTCGATAAGACCAAATTCCTGCAAATCATACGAAGGCTAGTCGAACCACCAATCGGGTTCGTCACAACCAATGGTCTTTCGACTATCTCGGGTTCCAGTCCCAACCTATCTACCAGGTCACTAGATATGAAGGAACGGGAAGCCCCAGTATCAAACAAAACTCGAACTGGTATATCATAAATAGAAAGCATACCTTGAATAACGACATTCTTTCCTTTCTCCGCCGCAGTTGGGGCATTCGATGAAGAAGGAATAGCATCAAGAGCATATGCTTTCACAATCTGCTTCTCCTTAAGAGGTTGCGGACACTTATCTTTCTGATGTCCCACTTGGCCACAGTTGTAGCACTTCCTTTCCGCTGGCTTGGCCCGACATTCCTTAGCATAATGGCCTTTCTTTCCACAGCTGAAGCACTCAACATCCTTCTTGCTCTTTTTCTGGCCACCCTTAGATTGGTCCTGCTTCCTCTTATTCTGAGAATTATTCTTGCCTCCACCGCCTGCTTGCGGCTTTGGCCCTTCGGCAGATGCAGCCTCAGTCTTTGACTTAGGGTAAAGGCTCTCTGATCTCAAAGCTTTCCCCACGATCGATTCAAAAGTCTCATCGATGTGGTTAATAAGCCTCTCCCCCAAGTACCCATCCAGACCAGTAATGAACTTCTCATTCTTCTTCTCAGGAGTATCGATGAGAGAAAGTCCATACTTCGACAAGGTGTCGAACTCAGCAATATAATCAGAAACTGCCCTTCCGTTCTGCTTAAGTTCCAAGAACCTCTTAAACAACACTGACTTCTGGGCAGCTGGAATGAACTTCTCGCTAAAGCGAGCCTTGAACTGATCCCAAGTAACTTGATCCTCTGGAGTAGCTGTTCTAATGGCATTCCACCAATTCATCGCTCGCCCTTGCAGCTGACGAGACGCTAGCCTTCTCTTCATCGCATCCTCGAGACCCAAGTCATCAAAGATACGGTCACAGCTATCCATCCAGTCCTGAACATCCGTGGCCGACTCCGTTCCATGGAACGGCTTCCCACCAAGGTTAGTGTAATCTTTGCACAACTTGGCGAAGTCGACCCTAGGCGCCTGCACTACTGGGCCAACACCAACTCCGGGATTGGGAACTGCCCCTTGCACTTCTCTAAGCATGTCTCTCATGAGGTTGGTAAACATCGCCCTCATGTCAGCGACATTCCCATTATTGGCCCCTCTACCGGTACCCCTAACATGTCGGCTCATCGTCAATCTGTAAAAGGGAAAAGATTAACGATCCCATAGTGGTACTAGTGCAGTGCAACTTCATTCTTATACTACTAATAGTATATATATACATAGCTTTTGAAAACCAAAGTAATCACAAATACGCGCTCTCATATACGTACTAACTCTCCCTAGTGTCTTTCCCTAGGTCAACTACGCAACCTAGAGCTCTGATACCAAGTGTGACGGCCCGCCCCGCACCAACCGACATTTACTCCAAAGGTGCGCTGTACACATGTCCAGTTAGCACGGAACGGGTCGCTAGAAGGGAAAAAGGAAGAAGGAAATGAACATACAAAGAACCTGTAGAATGTCTCACAGCGCATAGAACAAAATATAATAGTAACATACTTGACATAAAACAGGAGAGACAATGCATAAGCTGAAAATCAGAACTAAACATCATAGCAGCGGAAATCCAAAATACAGCTTATTACAACTTTCAAACTGTCTCAAAGCAAAGTAAGATAAATGAGGTACACTACTAATGCCCAAGTAGCGACCACCAACGACATAGGGAGAATGTGTGTGTGTGTGTATATATATATATATATATATATAATACGTGGAAGCCTCCTGCCCGCCTCCGAATCAGCTACTCGCGCATCACCAGCTAACCTGTCTCTAGTCTGCTCGTGTGAGCACCCAGAGTAATAAGAGGAGACAAAAAACTCTGGGTCAGACATAAAGCCTGGTATGAGCGATAAGCATCTAAAGTGAACAATAACAGGTAGACTAAAACATACCTGAATCTGGACCTGCAACCAAAGAGTTAGCACTACATACTGTACAACACTCTAAGGTATCATATCAAACGGTATAAAGATACGGAGGTGGGGGAGGTGTGCATGTCATAATGATGGCAAACAATCAAGCATAGCATCCATCCTCACATCTCTCACTCAGTGCGTAAAGCATACGATATTCACCACTTCGATCATCCAACATTCCTTGCTACGATCACTTTGCCCCATGAAGTCATAAATGGCTTCACTGCACTGATAACGTAGCCACTAATTCCTCGCTATGTCCACTTGCCCCATGGAGTTATTCACCCCATCTGCGCTGGCTCATAGTCTTACTACGCATCACCTTGCTACTCGGGCCATAATGACCCTACTGCACTGATAACGTAGTCTTGCTACCATCACCTTGCCCCTCAGGTCGTAATGACCCTACTGCACTGATAAGTAGCCCATCATTCCTTTTTAGTGGTGAATCGAAGTTATGAACGTCGACAACTCCTTAGCACACGTCCCGCAGCAAAGTCCAACCATGAAGTAGACTCGTTGGTTCCCAACTGGTTCCGGGATCCTGAGCTCTAACTTCCATTTGGACTACCTTTGCATCTCGGGTTATTGGTCATCACCATCGGATCGGATCAGCCTTCACTTTCTTCGTCAGATCGGATCGGCCACTACATTCAGATCGGGTCGCGCCTCTTGCATCGGATCGGGTCGTGGTCCTCTAGCTCGTGGCTCCTCTTCCTGATTCGGATCGGCGTCACCACTTCGGATCGGAACAGGTTGATTCATCCGGGTCGGGTCGTGTCATCTGATCGGGTCGGATCGTCTCGCCTAGTACCCATCGACTCGTGAGCTCCCCACCCTCCTTTGGTTCGGATCGGGAATACTTGTTGGTTCGGATCGTGCTTCCACTACCGGATCGTGCCACCTAACTTGAGTCGTGACCAACTCCTTCAAGCGGATCGTAACGCCCATGCTGGAACGGTTCGGGTCGCGCTCCCCTCCACCGATCCGATCCGGATTCTGGGTCATTTCCTGCATGTTTCCTACGACTGTTTTTACGCCATTCGACGGCGTTTTTGACCAATCTAACACTTCTAAACAACCAAAAAGCATACCATACAGTCATAGCAACATGTAGTGTCGGTCCCAAACATCAAAACATAAATCATAGCATATAAAATGGATCAAACATACCCAAAATCCCAAATTTCCCCTTAAGCATACTTAGGTGAAACTAATGATAGGATTATCAAAACTTAACCAAATTAACCCAAATTCATATCAGAGGCCTAAAACATCATTCCGAATTTTATAAATATTTTTCCAGAATTTTATCATGTCTAAATTCGCTAATTAACACTAATCACTCCTAATTAGCCATAATTAGTGCAAAACTAAGCAAATCACTCACCTTAGCCACAAAACAAACTAAGATCTGAAATGATTCTCTGATTTGGTGCGAATTTCTATACCAAACAACAGCTCCTTTGTTGATTTGGTGAAGATCTTCCTCGATTAGGGGTTGCTAAGCCAAATCCTTAACCTAAAGGTGATTTGGAGGTGATTTAGAGGTTGGAGGCCATTTTTAGGGATCCTTGGTGATAAGTGGAGGCTAGAAAACTGAAATGGAATGATTCTCCATCTCATTTCAGCCCTCCCATAACCCTAATCCCGAAATGGGTTATGGGCCTACTCACTAATCACCCGATTTGGCCCGGTTAAGCAGTTTTTCACCCTCCAAACCTTGTTTCAGCCATATCTCCCAAACGGTAAGTCCGTTTGGCTAATGTAACCACTCTACGGAAAGAGAAACCATCAAACGAATCTAATGGAAGTGGTTTCAAGTCAAAATTCCTTTCCAATCAAAAGTTATGGCCAAAACAGTACCAACTAGGGGCAAAATGGTCATTTAAAAATCGACAAAAATCATGAACATGGGAAATGACTCTAATAGATGCTTCCCAAAGTTACATGACCATACGACCTCACATGGGAAAGAAATAAATATTCTACGATCCTATGACGTGTAGAATACGGGTCACTACATATATATTGATTTATCTTATAATTTAAAGAAAAACTGGTCGTAACAGCCGAATTGGCTTACCGGGCATATCCCATTGTGTTCGGAATGAGGGTAATTAACTGGAGGCGACAGTCATTAGGTTTGATTTGAAGTTCGAATGCAAAATCTTCTTTTTCGTAAATTAAGTAATATAAAAAATATTTTCTATTTTCTATTTTCAAGGGTCAAAACCCTAAAACCGATTGCCTTGGTCAAAGCGGCCATCAGCGCCTCCGCATACGATCAAGGGTAAAAATTGTTCGATCTTCTTCATCCAAATCCTCAAAATCCTGTCAATAAATTTTAAAACTTATACAAAAAATGGTAGGGCTCCGCGAGGGCAAGATATCTAACGGTGGTGATTGGGTGTTTCTTCCTAGATTTCTCGTTTTTCATGCTTAAAGTGAGCGAGTTCGCACTTGATTTCTGGAGCCTATGGAGTTGCGAGTGGAACGGTTTTTAAGGGATGGGGAGGCGACGCCAAGGGCTTTGGCGAGGTGGGTTTGGTTCTTGGCCAGGACGATGGTAGGGAGGATCGACGGAGAGGTTTTCACGAGAAGATGGGTTCAGCGTTTAACGGGGAAGAAAGGGTGGACCGGGGGGGGGGGTTTAGTTTCTAATTGGTAATTAGGAGAATTAATTATATTTTAATTAATTTAATTATGTAATTAAAGTTTAAAGTCTAATATCTTTGTCATACGATGTCAGAAAAATGCAAACTCAGTTGCATTGGATTCGCATCAGAAAACTGTACAACATATAACAGACCAAAATCGAAATGGAGCTGATTAGAATTTCAGGAAAATTCAAAATAAAAACAGAATAGAAAATTCAGAAATAAAACTGGCGGTGCGGAAAATGAAAGTGAGAACTTCTCACTATTATTTTTGTACAGTTATTTAAATTATTTTGTAACCGCACATATGAACTGTTCCCCGTCGTCCACAGACCATGGACGACTTGTTTGTTTGATTGTATTGTGAAAATTGATTGTGATGTGAAATGGACTGTATAAAATCTATGAATAATAAAAATATCATTTTTATTGTAGAAAGGGACTGTATAAAATATTCATTTACAAACCGGACGGTTTGATTATGTACACTTATTTATCTGATATGGATTGGGACGATAAATTTTACACATCGCCCAACTGCACAAATATTAAACAGTATTTGTTGTTTGAAAACCCCACACGGGTATTGGGATAATATTTGACATACACTGATCCCAATAATTAGTGGTATGTCAAACGATGGGTTAACAGCCTGTATAAGCGTTATTTATTTATTATGATGCTTATACAGTAGTAGAATGCACTCTGGATGTTGTATGAATTTTTAATGATTGTTTATCGTTATTATTGTATATATGTGATGTTGAAATCCGTATAACTAAAATTATATGGTAATGGGTTGAGTCTGATTCCAGTTTAGAATTAACGAATGTTTTAAAATAATATTCAGTAATTATTGAAATGTGAAGCCGTGTTAAGAAGTTAAGCGCCATTTTAACACGAATGGGAATTTGGTCGATTTTATTCATTTCATAATGAATATTGAAAAGTGATTTCAAAATCTGATATTATGAAAATATTATCATTTTAATATTAAAATGATATAGAATATTCAATTTTGATTTGAATTAGAAAAATAGAATTGAAATCGTTTTGAAATGAATTTTAAAACGAATTGAAATAGAATTGAAATCAATTTAAATTGAAATCGATTTGAAATGAATTTAAAATGAATTGGAATTGAATTGAAATCGATTTGAAATGAATTTAAACAGATTTATAATGGAATATTCAATTTCGATTCGAATTTGAAGTGGAAATCGTTTTTGAAACGAATTTAAAACGATTTATAAATTTCGTTTTAAATGGAAATCGACGAAATATATAATATATATTATAATGGCCAGAATAGAACGCACTGCACAGCGGCAGTTCGCGAATTTCGACCATTAACTTCAAACGGATGTTAGGGGAGATCCGACCGTCGGATTCTTTTAAAACCAAAACCGTTGGGTTCGTATCGAAAAGAGCTTTCCAATGAATACAAGAGATTTGAAATATAATGGTTGGATTTGGAATTATGTCCAAGTCAATTTCAGAAAAGGTAGCTATGGATGTAGTTCGGTGGCCGTTATTGGAAACCGACTGTACAGGCGATAATAAAATTATTAAAAATGTGGAAAAATTATGTAAAATAATAATAAATGATTTGGAAAGATTTTGGATGAAAAATTCCAGTTTTGAAAAGATAAAAATATATTTTTATCCAAATGAACTAGTTATTAACTAGAAAAATAATTTATTAGAAATAAATAAATTTGATTTGAAATGTTTTTAAAAATATCCAGAATTTCCAATATACGAATTGGAATGGATTTGAATCGAAATTATCTTCGGATTATTTCGATATTGTATTTCGTGATTGTACGGATATTATGGAGGAATTTGGAAAATATATATATCGTTATTCCAATACGATATCCATTGGTTTCAGAATTTGATATTGAATATAAGCCGATATATTTTTTATTCAGAGCCTTGTATTTGATATAAAATTGGATTTTGGGTTTGTATTCTTTAATACTGTTCTTAAACCCAGTTAAGAAAAGAATAAATCTTTAATTAAGATTTAGTGAAGTTTTCCAATTAATTAACATTTAATTGGAATGGAATAAAAAAAAGGATTTTTGGGTTTATCGTGAACGGTGTTTTAAATAACGCTTGTTCTTTAACCTAATTAACAGTGAAGAATATGATTTGGAATTTATAATCTTTTAATCAAGATTTATGAAATTTTCCAAAGTAAAGATTTCCAGTTTAATATATTAAATTGGAATTGAATGGAATAAAATTTGGTAATAATCGAAGTGAGTTTCTGTGGAAAAAGACTGTTAATATATATGGAATTTCAAAGGCTTTGTCGTTATTCCATTTATATTATTAGTCGGATACGGAAATTGATATCGATTATATATTGATTTGTTTTTCCGTGAAGATTCCATAATTAATGGAATGTGATTTTGGGTTTACCATGAACCATGTTTTAAATGACATTGGTTTCTTAACCCAGTTAAAGATAAGATTAATTTCTTAGCTTTAAATAATCATTAATATTGATTTTTGGGAAGATTAAAAATAAATCGAGTTTTAATGAATCTTTGATTAGATTGAAAAGTGAATGTGATAATTAAAATTATCAATTCAAGAAAATGATCAAAAATGGAGTACCACCAGTTTTACTCCAGGCGATAGCTAAATCTTTAATTAGATTTGAACGTGAAATGGTAATGAATATTTACCAATAACACCGTGGTGTTAGATATGGAGTATTACCAGTTTTGCTCTATGGGATGAATAAGTTGGGATTGGGAAATAAAATAAATGATTACTTTGGTGTAGTTCGCTAATCCGGACTAGTTTGGACAACCTTAATATGGTTCGATAATCCAAAGGAAGATTAAAGAATAAATTTAAAAGAATTTATCTTTGATAAAATTAATGGGAACCTTTCCTAAAGGAAAAGAATATTTGAATAAAAGAATATTCGGGATTAGAATGAGGCGTATGATGTGTGTTATAGCACTTGATTATAAGATACGCGAGTTATTCGGAAAGGCCGGGTTTAAGCCATTCTGAATAAATGATACGACGAAAAGTCGAAGAGGTTGAAGATGGTGCAAGATCGATGATCTTCACATCGAATGGATGGGTTGCTACTATTGCTCATGATTGGAGTAGCTACCTTAAAGGGGCTACAGAGGTAGCCGTCCGGACGTACTTATTGATTGTACGGATATGCGAGGGCCTCTCTCCTGTATTGGACATACGGGACGAGGAATAAGGTGCCTCCGGTTTCGTTCAGACCTAGAGCGGACTTGTAAATGGATGGTGTGTCTGACATTGGATTTTTATTCTATGCTGATTGATCTCTATTAATTATACGTCTGCCTGGTGAAGGGAAATTTATTCCCTTACATCACCCTTCTCTGAGACGTACAGGATCAGAGGTTGTATATCGATAGACATCAGTTGCATGGCGTAAATTGCCTATGTGGCATGCTTAAGTGGCAAGTGATCAAGGCTTCTGTTGCAAAGCAGAGTCTTGTGGTTGATGATCAAAGCATAGCTTTAATATAGCACGGCTTTGTGTAGCGTTAATTCGCGAGCCTCACACACCAGTATGGTGGTAAACTGATGGTTAGATCAGTATGCTTTTGAGATGAGGATAGACACCCTATGGGTTGTCATGGATTCGGTCGACCGAGGTGAGGGATAGGGTACACCCCTCGATTCCCTGATGGATAGAGTTAGCGGTGTTTTCGCGTGCCTGCGACGTAAGCTGCGGTAACTTGTTTTCCTGGATAGTGCGGATGTGCATTATGGTGTTTTCGTATGCCTGCGACATAAGCCGTTGGGAATTGTACTACGCGATAGATCTTTCGGATCAGGAACCACCAGTATGGAAATCCAATTTCCAAATACGACATTTTGCGGTTTGATTGTATACTATATATGGCGACATAGTGGGATGGGGCGCTCATGTCGTCTATGATTGATACATTTATATTTGAAGTTGATTTCTTCACTTATAGTAATAATAAAAGATTTGTTTTAAAACATACCAAGCATATTTGCCTATTATAAGGTAAAACCCTATCCTCCGGCTTGCGTTGCATTGTGTGATGGGACCTGGGTCTTATAATAGCTTCATTGTTCTTTATTTAGCATTGCGCAATTTGTCATATGCACTGGTATTCTTGGGAATAAACCCGTTCCGTGTTACACGACATGGTCCCTTGATTTACCTAACTTTAAAAATCAAAATAATAACTGTTTTCGTTCTCACACCAGTCAGATGACTGACCTAGAGTTTATTTTTTTAACCTAAACTTTGGGTGCCCCTATTTTCCACACGTGTAGCTAGTAGTTGGGTTTTGCAGATATTATATTCACAGGATCCTGGTTTACATCTGAAGGGATATTCGGAAAGTTCTTTATCCGCGTATTTCTTTCAGTTGTATTTTGTATTATTTTTCTGCTGCTATGTATTTAAATGTAATTTAAATCTCTGATATTTATCAAATGTATTTTATTAATTCATACTCTGTTATATTCTTGTTTTCTAATGGAATTGTTGTAATAAGCGATGAAATGTTCTTTTGTCTGTGTTCTGATTTGTCGTGTTCTCGAAGCAATCCGGGCTTTCCTTCACAGAGAAGTTTGGTTCACCACAGTTGGTATCAGAGCTTTGGTTTACAGAGCTAGAGAACATGACATATTAGAACCAGACCAAAGGATTCATCAGATATTGGATTAGCAATATCCAATGAGAATTACTCATTAGAGATAGGATCAGTAATATCCTAGAACGGGTGTGAGGAGTGTTATTTTCAAAATAAAAATGAAATAAATTTTGTTTTGAAGTTTATATCAAATTATACGTATTTGAATATTTATTTTGTATTGAATTTGGACAATCGAGTATATGAAGATTTTGAATATACATGTATTCGAAGGCTCAAATATGCTGGGTAGATATAGAATCACACTCTAGTAGCCCGGAGATGATTCTGGTGATATATATATATCATCAGTGTTTATGTTCGAGTTTCGAAAGTGGAATATCTATATATTTCCAATCAATTTGTGTGAGAACCAAAACTTTATTTTCAATTTATTATTTGTGATTTGACACTAGAAATATGATTTTTGAACATATATACAAAATTTACGTGTTTTGGAAATTTAATTCATAAATTGATTGATGGTTGTGTTGTGTGATTATTTGTTCAACTAATAAAAACATTGGAACAATAAATCCAATATGAGAATGAGAAGTTGGATTGAACCAAATTTAACCAATATATGAACGAAAGGTAAATCTAGCCAAATAGAATCAAATTTTTGAACAGAATTGAAAATTGATTAGAATTGCAAACATGTACATGTATATCTATTGAACAAGTCATTGCAAGGAGACTAGAGCAAAGTAATAAAATTGCATGCCCGACAAATCGGTACATGTTTACTAATTTATTAGGTTTGGATAATTTTATGAGCCGAATGGCTAGCCGCTTGGCTTTTTCCTTTTCTTTTTGAGATGAGAGGGCTTGTGTGGCGGTTTGTGGATTTTCTCGATGCTCCCCGTACAAATGAGGTTATGGCGAAATTTTTCAAAAATTTAGGGTGTTAGCCAAATAATTTTTGAAAAATTAGAAAATTCTTAGAAACTGAAAAGTTGAAGAATGAAAGCCAGAATGAAAGTTGAGTTGGTTAGTTAAACAACTTTCAGCTCCGTTCCTTTTCGAGGACGAAAAGATTTTAAGTGAGGGAGATTGTAACAACCCGGAAAATCGGAACCAATTTAAAATTTTTATTTTGGCAATTTTAATGAATTTTGAATATTTTAAATGATTATTTTAAATAATAAAGAGTAGAAATTTATTTTGAATAGAATAAGAATGTATAATTTTAATTTAATTATAAAAGGAATTGGAAATGGCGCGGTAGTTTGAAAATTCGATTTCAAATTTCAAATGAATGTACAGGATTCAAAACAAACCGGATTTTAGTGAAACCAAAAATATTTAAATCTGTTTATAAATACCTTTCTAACGTATCTGAGAAATCAAAATTTCATAGCGGGAATCAAAAGTTATGGCCAGTTGAAAATTCAGAACAGTCATTACAGAAATATAGCCCGTAAAAATAGCCATTTTGCAACCGACCTCCGTCTTCGACGAAACCACTTTTGTTGGATCCGGGATGTCGAATTATTGCTAGATTCCAAAATTCTTAATTTTTGGAATCAATATGTGAGCGTGGAAAAGGAAAACATGTTTTGATAGATTCAGTCAATTTGGATCGACCAGCAAATGGCCATTTTTCAAACGGTCTCGAAATTCGACGAAATTAGTTTTTTTAGGACCGTATCGTCAAAACATAGCCAGATTTATTTTTCTGGAATTTTTGGAGTCAGTATGTGGCCCCAGTAAATAGAAATATGCGTTTAAATTGAATTTATATTGAATTATCTTATAATTTAAAGAAAAACTGGTCGTAACAGCCGAATTGGCTTACCCGGCATATCCCATTGTGTTCGGAATGGGGGTAATTATCTAGGGGCGACAGTCGTTGGGTTTGATTTGAAGTTCGAATGCGAAATCTCCTTTTTTGTTAATTAAATAATATAAAAAATATTATATATATTCTATTTTCCAGGGTCAAAACCCTAAAACCTTTTGCCTTGGTCAAAGCGGCCTTCAGCGCCTCCGCATACGATCAAGGGCGAAAATTGTTCGATCTTCTTCATCCAAATCCTCAAAATCCTATCAATAAATTTTAAAATTTCTAAACAGAAAATGGTAGAGCTCCGCGGGGGCAAGATATCTAACGGTGGTTATTGGGTTTTTCTTCCTGGATTTCTCGTTTTTCGTGCTTAAAGTGATTGAGTTCGCACTTGATTTCTGGAGCCCATGGAGTTGCGAGTGGCACGGTTTTTGAGGGATGGGGAGGCGACGCCAAGGGCTTTGGCGAGGTGGGGTCGGATCTTGGCCAGGACTATGGTAGGGAGGAGCGAGGAGAGGTTTTCACGAGAAGATGGGTTTAGCGTTTGACGGGGAAGAAAGGGTGAATGAGGGGGATTAGTTTCTAATTGGTTACTAGGGAATTAATTATATTTTAATTAATTTAAATATGTAATTAAAGTTTAAAGTTTAATATCTTTGCCATACGATGTCAGAAAAATGCAAACTCAGTTGCGTTGGATTCGCATTAGAAAACTCTACAACATAGAACAGACCAGAATGGAAATGGAGTTGATTAGAATTTCAGGAAAATTCAAAATAAAATAGAACAGAAAATTCAGAAATAAAACTGGCAGAGTGGAAAACGAAAGTGAGAACTTCTCACTATTATTTTTGTATAGTTATTTAAATTATTTTGTAACTGCACATATGAACTGCTCCCCGTCGTCCACAGACCATGGACGACTTGTTTGTTTGATTGTATTGTGAAAATTGATTGTGATGTGAAATGGACTATATAAAATATATGAATAATAAAAATATCATTTTTATTGTAGAAATGAATTGTATAAAATATTTGTTTACAAACCAAACGATTTGTTTATGTACACTTATTTATCTGATATGGATTGGGACGATAAATTTTACACATCACCCAACTGCACAAATATTAAACAGTATTTGTTGTTTGAAAACCCCAAACGGGTATTGGGATAATATTTGACATACACTGATCCCAATAATTAGTGGTATGTCAAACGATGGGTTGACAGCCTGTATAAGCGTTTTTTTTTGTTATAATGCTTATACAGTTGTAGAATGCACTTTGGATGTTGTATGAATTTTTAATGATTGTTTAGCGTTATCATTGTAAACATGTAATGTTGAAATCCATATAACTAAAATTATATGGTAAGGGGTTGAGTCTGATTCCAGTTCAGAATTAACGAATATTTTAAAATAATATTCATTAATTATTGAAATGTGAAGCCGTGTTAAGTAGTTAAATTCCATTTTAACGCGAATGGGAATTTGGTCAATTTTATTCATTTTATAATGAATATCGAAAAGTGATTTCAAAATCTAATATTTTGAAAATATTATCATTTTAATATTGAAATGATATAGAATATTCATGTTTGATTTGAATTTGAAAAATAGAGTTGAAATCGTTTTGAAATGAATTTTAAAATGAACTGAAATGGAATTGAAATCGATTTAAATTGAAATCGATTTGAAATGAATTTAAAACGAATTGAAATTGAATTGAAATCAATTTGAAATGAATTTAAACGGATTTATAATGGAATATTCAATTTTGATTTGAATTTGAAATGGAAGTGGAAATCGTTTTTGAAACGAATTTAAAATGATTTATAAATTTTGTTTTAAATTGAAATCGAAAAAATATATAATATATATATTATATATATTATAATGGCCTGAATAGAACGCGCCGCACATCGGCACTTCCCGAATTTCGACCATTAACTTCAAATGGACGTTACGGGAGATCCGACCGTCGGATTCTCCTAAAACTAGAACTGTTGGGTTTGTATCGAAAAGAGCTTTCCAACGAATACAAGAGATTTGAAATCTAACGGTTGGATTTGGAATTATGTCGTAATCAATTTCAGAAAAGGTCGTTATGGATGCAGTTTGGTGGCCGTTATTGGAAACCGACTGTACGGGCGATAATAAAATTATTAAAAATATGAAAAATTATGTAAAATCATAATAAATGATTTGGAAAGATTTTGGATGAAAAATTCCAGTTTTAAAAAGATAAAAATATATTTTTATCGAAATAAACTAATTATTAACTAGAAAAATAATTTGTTTATTTTAAAAAATAAATAAATTGGATTTGAATTGGTTTTAAAAATAACCAGAATTTCAATATATGAATTGGAATGGATTTGAATCGAAATTATCTTCGGAATATTTCGATGTTGGATTCTGTGATTATACGGACATTGTGGAGGAATTTGGAAGATTTATATATATTCCAATACGATATCCGTTGGTTTCAGAATTTGATATTGAATATAAGCCGATATAATTTCTATTCAGAGCCTTGTATTTGATATCAAATTGGATTTTTGGTTTTTCATGAACGGTGTCTTTATTAACACTGTTGTTAAACCCAGTTGAGAAAAGAATAAATCTTTTAATTAAGATTTAGTGAAGTTTTCGAATTAATTAACACTTAATTGGAATGGAATAAAAGAATTGAATTTTTGGGTTTATCTTGAACGGTGTTTTAAATAACGCTTGTTCATTAACCCAATTAACAATGAAGAATATGATTTGGAATTTATAATCTTTTAATTAAGATTTATGGAATTTTCCAAAGTAAAGATTTCCAATTTAATATATTAAATTGGAATTGAATGGAATTCGATTTGGTAATAATCGAAGTGAGTTTCTGTGGAGGAAGACTATTAATATATATGGAATTTAAAACGCTTTGTTGTTATTCCATTTATACTATTAATCGGATATGGAAATTGATATCGATTATATATTGATTTGTTTTTCCATGAAGATTCCATAATTAATGGAATGTGATTTTGGGTTTATCGTGAACCGTGTTTTAAATGACATTGGTTCTTTAACCCGGTTAAAGATAAGATTAATTTCTTAGCTTTTAATAATCATTAATATTGATTTTTGGGAAGATTAAAACTAAATGGAGTTTTAATGAATCTTTGATTAGATTGAAAAGTGAATGTGATAATTAAAATTATCAATTCAAGAAAATGATCGAAAATGGAGTACTACCAGTTTTACTCCAGGCGATATTTAAATCTTTAATTAGATTTGAACGTGAAATGGTAATGAATATTTACCGATAACACCGTGGTGTTAAATATGGAGTATTTCCAATTTTTGCTCCATGGGATGAATAGTTTGGGATTGAGAAGTAAAATAAATGATTACTTCGGTGTAGTTTGCTAATCCCGACTAGTTTCAAAAACCTTAGTATGGTTTGATAATCCAAAGGAAGATTAAAGAATAAATTTAAAAGAATTTATCTTTGATAAAATTAATGGGAACCTTTCCCAAAGGAAAAGAATATTCGGGATTGGAATGAGGCGTATGATGTGTTGTTATAGCACTTGATTATAAGTTACGCGAGTTATTCGGAAAGGCCGGGTTTAACCCATTCTGAATAACTGATACGACGAAAAGTCGAAGAGATTGAAGATAGCACAAGACCGACGATCTTCACATTAAATGGATGGGTTGCTACCGTTGCTCATGATTGGAGTAGCTACCTTGAAGGAGCTACAGCGATAGCCGTCCAGACGTACTTGTTGATTGTACGGATATGCGAGGGCCTCTCTCCTGTATTGGGCATACGGGATGAGGAATAAGGTGATTCGTTTTCGTTCAGACCTAGAATGGACTTGTAAATGGATAGTGTGTCTGACATTGGATTTTATTCTAAGCTAATTGATTTCTATTAAATATACATCTGCCCGGTAAAGGGGAATTTATTCCCTTACTTCACCCTTCTCTGAGACGAACGGGATCAGAGGTTGTATATCAATAGGCATCAGTAGCATGGCATAAATTGCATGTGTGGCATGCCTAAGTGGCAAATGATCAAGGCTTTTGTTGCAAAGCAGAGTCTTGTGGTTGATGATCAAAGCAAAGCTTTAATATAGCACGGCTTTGTGTAGCATTAATTCGCGAGCCTCACACACCGGTATGGTGGTAAACTGATGGTTAAATCAGTATGCTTTTGAGATGAGGATAGACACCCTCTGGGTTGTCATGGATTCGGTCGACTGAGGTGAGGGACAGGGCACACCCCCCGATTCCCTGATGGATAGAGTTATCGGTGTTTTCGCGTGCCTGCGACGTAAGCCGCGTTAACTTGTTTTCCTGGATAGTGCGGATGTGCATTACGGCGTTTTCGCATGCCTGCGACGTCAGCTGTTGGGGATTGTACTACGCGATAGATCTTTCAGATCAGGAACCACCAGTATGGAAATCCAGTTTCCAAATACGACATTTTGCTGTTTTGATTGTATACTATATATGGCGACATAATGGGACATGGCGCTCATGCCATCTATGATTATTACATTTATATTTGAAGTTGATTACTTCACATATAGTAATAATAAAAGATTTTTTTAAAACGAACCAAGTATATTTGGCTATTATAAGGTAAAATCCTGTGACGGCAAGGAATTTCGCTCGATCTGAATCAGTCGTTAAACCGATCTAGACCGTTCGAAACCCCTGATCGTTTGAGAACAGGACAAACCAGAACACAACAGAAGGACATTTCATTGCTATTACAACAATTCCATCAGATACAAGAATATACAGAGTATAAATGAATAGTTTACATTCGATAAATATCAGAGATTACAATAAATTACATAGCAGCGGAAAAATAATACAAAGCACAACTGAAGGTGATATACGGATACAGAGCTTTCCGGATATCATTCCAGCTGTAAACCAGGATCCTGTGAATATAAATCTGCAAAACCAAAACTATTAGCTGCCCGTGTCGAAAATAGGGGCACCCAGAGTTTAGGTTAAAACAATAAACTCCAGGTCAGTCATGTGACGGGTGTGAGAACTAAAACAGTTATTTAAAACTTTACTTTAAAAGAGAGTAATTCAAGGGACCACGCCGTATAACACGGAACGGGTTTCCTCCCAAGAATACCAGTGCATAGAATAAACAACGCAATGCTTTTTCGAAAAATGAAGCTATTATAAGACCCAGGTCCCATCACACAATGCAACGCAAGCCGGAGGATAGGGTTTTCCCTTATAATAGCCAAACATGATTGGTACGTTTAAAACAAATCATTTGATACTATAATAAGTGTATAGTGTCAAAACAATTTTCAATCATAAAGATAAATCAAAGATGGCATGGGTACCATATATCATGTCGCCATACTAGTTCTACAATTAAAACCGCA
Source organism: Allium sativum (assembly GCA_030737875.1). Classification (NCBI taxonomy): domain Eukaryota; kingdom Viridiplantae; phylum Streptophyta; class Magnoliopsida; order Asparagales; family Amaryllidaceae; genus Allium; species Allium sativum. Next base: position 255,261,986 of record CM060920.1, read on the forward strand.
ATACACGTATTGGAAATTGGATTTCTGTCATGAGTCGAGGCAAGGGGCAAGCTCCTCTCCGCTTCGAGACACTCTAGCAAATGCCTCAGGACTACACACTCTGGGTAACCCTGGATGCTTCAGGGCCGGTCCTCACTTACGTTAGAGGATTAATTATGCCTGAACACACGTTTCCCGGTCCTTATAGACCTAAAATCAAGGCGCCTCGCATTCCAATAACCACATAGGTGAAAAGTATATAAATGTCAGGGCTGGTAAGTCACTGACACCACCATAGCTAGAAAGAAACGTCGTCCTCTCCCGGCAGTCTGTATCCCATTTTTGACTCGTACCGAGGTGTGAGGCTCACGAATTCACGTTATACACAAAGCTACGCCATAAAGGCCGTGCTTTGATCATCAACCATAAGACTATGCTTTTCAACAGAAGCCTTGATCCATGCAACTCAGCATGCCACACAGGCAATTCGTGCCATGCGATAGATATCTATCGATATATAACCTCTAAACTCGTACGTCTCAGAGAAGGGCAATAAGCAAGAGAATAAATTCTCTGCCGCCAAACAGATATATATTTAACAAAAATCAATCAACACAGAATAAAATCCAATGTCAGACACACAATCCATTTACAAGTTCGTTCTGGGTCTGAATGAAACCAGAGGCACTTTCCTCGCATATCCATCGATCTCCAAGTACGTCTGGACGACCACCAACTATTTTCGTCCTCTTGGGTGTACAGCCCAATCAGGATCATCAGTAATTATCCAAACGATGTGAAGACTTCCGGTCTTCAACCACCGTCTTCATCTTCGACATATCGTCGAATCGGTTATTCAGAATGGGTATAAACCCGGGCTTTCCGAACAATCCGCGTATATTAAAAACAAATGTTACACAACCACAACATATGCCTCATTCCAACTCATTAGTCACTAACCGTAAATCAACAAGAGAACAATTTCCCAAATATTAACCCCGAAGGCCGAAACCAACATCAGATCAATACCCAGGAAACCATTCTTCTTAGCTAACCTACAACTAGTTTCTAAATTTCATGTTCTTTGGGAAAGGTTCCCATTAATTTTATCCAAGATAAATCCTTCAAAATTTATCCTTTAATCTTCCTTTGGATGACATTTCAAACCAAATTATGGTTTTCTGAACTAGTCGAGATTAGCGAACCACACCGAAGTAATTATTTATTTTATTTCCCAATCCCAACCTATTCATCCCATGAAGCAAAACTGGTAATACTCCATATCTAACGCCACGGTGTTATCGGTAAGATTAATTACCATTTCACGCTCAAATCTGATTAAAGATTTAACTATCGCTTTGGAGCAAAACTGGTGATACTCCATTCTCGCTCATTGGCCAAATTTGATAATATAGATTATCAATTCACATTTCAATCTAATTGAAGATTCATTAAAACTCCTTTTACTAGGTTAAAGAACTAATGTCATTTAAAAACACAGTTCACGACAAACCCAAATCACAATCTATTTATTATCGGGTTAAAGAACTAGTGTTATTTAAAACACAGCTCATGATAAACCCATGAATCAGTTCTATTTAAACCCATTTCAAATCCAATTTATTTATTTAAAAAAAATGGATTTTAATTTTAGTTCGAAACTAGTTCATTTCGATAAAAATCTATTTTTATCTTTTCAAATATGGAGTTTTTCATCTCAATTCTTCCCAAATCATTTCTTTTGATTTTACACAAATTATTATTATTTTTAATAATTTTATTAAGGCCCGTACAATCGATTTCCATCAACGGCCATCGAACTGCACTTACATCGACCTTTTTCGAATTTGATTTGGACATTACTCCAAATCCAACCGTTCGATTTCAAATTTCTAATATTCGTTAGAAAGCTCTTTTCGATGCGAACCCAACGGTTCCGGTTTTAGGAGAATCCGACGGTCGGATCTCCCATAATGTTCGTTTGAAATAAATGGTCGAAATTCATAAACTACAAACGGCGCGGCGCGTTCTATTCAGGCCATTATATTATATATATATTATATATAATATATATTTCGTCGATTTCTATTTAAAACGAATTATATAGATAGTTTTGAATTCGTTTCAAAAACATTTTCAACTTTTATTTCAAATTCAAATCAAAATTGAATTTCCTATTATAAATCCTTTTTACTTTCATTTCTATTTGATTTCAATTCAAATTGATTTTTAATTCGATTCGAATTCATTTCGTTTTCTATTTAATTCAATTCGAAATCATTTTATATTCAATTCATTTCGAAATCGTTTTATATTCAATTCATTTCGAAATCGTTTCATATTCAATTCATTTCGAAATCGTTTCATATTCAATTCATTTCGAAAACGTTTTATATTCAATTCATTTCGAAATCGTTTTATATTCAATTCATTTCGAAATCGTTTTATATTCAATTCATTTCGAAATCGTTTTATATACAATTCATTTCGAAATCGTTTCATATTCAATTCATTTAGAAATCGTTTCATATTCAATTCATTTCGAAATCGTTTCATATTCAATTCATTTCGAAATCGTTTCATATTCAATTCATTTCGAAATTGTTTTATATTCAATTCATTTCGAAATCGTTTCATATTTAATTCATTTCGAAATCGTTTCATATTCAATTCATTTCGAAATCGCTTCATATTCAATTCAAATTTGTTTTAAATTCAAAAACGAATATGATCGATATAAATATCGTTCACGTCAAAATAGCGCATCACTAATCAACACGGCTTTATATTCAACAAATGGATCTATATTTCTTTCAATACACGTCTCTATATCTTTGTCAACACACGACTAATCTCAGCGAATGAGTACTGTCCATGTGTGACTATTTTTGTTATTTAATATATTTTATGAAAATTAAGGTATCTATCGTTTGATATTGAATCAGACTCCAACCGTAAATTAGTAAGAGAACGATTTCCTGAATATTAACCCAAAGGCCGAAACCAACATCAGATCAATATCCAGGAGACCACTCATCTCACCTATTTTTCAGTTGATTTCTAATTCTATATATAATAAAGATGTAAATTTTATTGTTAAAATATTTCGTTCAACACATGACTAATCTCAACGGATGAGTACAATCAACACATGAACCTTTACTTTATAGTGATAAAGAAATAAATTTTATTGTTAAAATATTTCGTTCAACACATGACTAATCTCAACGGATGAGTACAGTCAACACATGAACCTTTACTTTATAGTGATAAAGATATAAATTTTATTGTTAAAATATTTCGTTCAACACATGACTAATCTCAACGGATGAGTACAGTCAACACATGAACCTTTATTTTATAATATTCTTTATCTTCTAAATTGGAATGAGGCCCAATCAATTACCATATAAAATTAATTACATGGATTTTCATACATCACACGTATATAATAGCATTGGAAAATAATCAGCCATCAACCAAAGTGCACTACACTGTATAAGCATCAAATATAGATATCTAACGCTTATAACAGCCTGTCATTCAATCGATCGACATATTTAATCAATCAGGATGAGTAAACTTCAAATTTCATCCCAACACCCGTGTGGGGTTTCAAACAATCAAACACAGATTTTTATTTGTGTAGTTGGGCGATGTGTAAAATTTATCGACCCAATCAATATCAGTCAAATCAGTGTATATAAAAAAATCGACCGATTTGTTTATAAATATTTATTTATTCACTTTCACGTTAAAAATCATATTTTTAACGATAAAATATTTTATTTTAACACATGAATTTCTATTCAGTTCATTTATTCAATAGAATGATATTTTTATTTTTCTAACTTATTTTAGAAAATTTCGGCGGCATAACGGCACGATACTAGAAACGGGACAAGGCCTAGCCTTATCCCCGATCTAGTGAAGGCCCATGCCATTCACACATCAATCAAATCCATTCTATTTCACCAAACAGTTCAATTCAAACCAAATAATCTAACCAACTACACAACCAAACAATTAAACAAACAAGCCATCCATGGTCTGTGGATGACGGGTGTCGGGTGCTACTAAACACCGTCTGCATCCTAGTATATATATAACTTAGAAAAAGAAATTGAAGAGTGAGAAGTTCTCACAGAGGGTTCCACTCCGCCGTGCTTTGCTGTTGAACTACTGGATTGTCTGGATCGATTTGAAATTCCAATGCAGTTCCATCTCATTTCTTTTCACGCTGTTCAAAGAAAAATATTATATTTTTATTACTTCATTCTAATCAATAAAAATCACATTTTTATTTCGTTATTCAATGTATAAAAATCGAATTTTTAACTTCACTTCATATATATAAAAATCGAATTTTTATTTCGTTGAATAATCAAATTTTTAAGCAATGAAAAATCAAATTTTTATCCTCTAAAAATCATGTCTTTCCCTTATGCCACATATATATATTAAAGATCATGTTTTAATCGTGGTATTTAGATTTTAAACTGAAACAAAGTTAATGTATATAAAAACTCACTGTTTTTCGTTTACTGGAGAGGGGGAAACTGCTGAGCAGCACGGATCGAGGGGGGGCGAAGGCTGTCTCAGGCAGTGGTGGTGGCGCATCTTCTAGGGTTTCTGGGCGTCGGGGTGGAGTCTGAAGGTCGGGGGGGTGGTTCTGCCATAGGTGGCGCTGACAGGAGGGGGAGGCGTAGGTGCATCAGCGGCTGCTAGGGAGGGGTTAGGCGTGGTTTCTCGTATAGGGGAAGAGGAGCAACGGGGAGAAGAGTGGGGGTGGAGGGTGGTTGACTGGGCGCGGCGGTGGGCCCTCCGACGGTGGTGATGGCGAGGGCGTCGCCCTTTTTCGATCTGAGAAGGATCGTTGTTTTTTTTCATTCGATTTTGACTGGTAAAGGAAGAGAGAGAAGAGGGAAGGGAGTGAGAGGATAGAGTATATATATTTTAATTTATTTTAAAATTCAAAAAGTTGACTTTTTAATACGAACTCCAATCGAGGCCCAACGACTGCCGCCCCTAGCTAATTACCCTCATTCCGAACACAATGGGATATGTATCGCAGGCCAATTCGACCGTTAGGATCAGTTTCCGTTGAATTTAAAATATAAATCTTCATATATTCAATTTAAATACACATTTCAATTTACCGGGGCCATATACTAACTCGAAAAATTCCAGAAAAATATTATCTAGCTTCGTATTGACGATACGGTCCTAACAAAACTAGTTTCGTCGAATTCTGAGGCCGTTGGGAAAATGGACATTTTCCAGTCGATTAAAATCAACTAAAACTGGTCAAACACGTTTTCCTTTGCTACGCTCACATATTGATTCGAAAAATTATGAAATTTGGAATCTAACAATAAATTGACACTACGGATCCAATAAAAGTGGTTTCGTCGAAATTCGAGGTCGTTTGCAAAATGTCTATTTTTAAGGGCCTGAATTCCATAGCAACTATTCAGAATTTTCAACTGGACATATCTTTTGATTCCCGCTATGAAATTTCGATTTTTCAGATTCGTTGGAAAGATATTATCAATTAGATCCTAATGTTTTTGGTTTCACTAAAATTCGGATTGTTTTGCACCTGATACGTTCAATTGAAGTTTGAAATCGAATTATCGAACTACCGCGCCATTTTCAGTTCTATTTATAATTATATATAATTATTTATATTCTAACGACGGCGTATAGAATATATACGTTCGATTTATATATTCAAAATAATTTTCGTCGATATCATTTAAAATAATCTATTTTAAATAATCAAAATTCGCTAAAATTGCCAAAATAAAAAATTTAAACTGGCCCAGAATTTCCGGGTTATTACAAATCCTATCCTCCGGCTTGCGTTGCATTGTGTGATGGGACATGGGTCTTATAATAGCTTCATTGTTCTTTATTTAGCATTGTGCTATTGTCATATGCACTGGTATTCTTGGGGGTAAACCCATTCCATGTTATAAGGCGTGGTCCCTTGATTTACCTAACTTAAAAAATCAAAATAATAATTGTTTTAGTTCCCACACCAGTCACATGACTGACCTGGAGTTTATTCTTTTAACCTAAACTCTGGGTGCCCCTATTTTCCACACGGGCAGCTAGTAGTTAGGTTTTGCAGATATTATATTCACAGGATCGTGGTTTACAGCTGAAGGGATATTCGGAAAGCTCTGTATCCGCGTATTTCTTTCAGTTCTATTTTGTATTATTTTTCCGCTGCTATGTATTTAAATGTAATTTAAATCTCTAATATTTATCAGATGTATTTTATTCATTCATACTCTGTTATATTCTTGTATTCTGGTGGAATTGTTGTAATAAGCAATGAAATGTTCTTCTGTCTGTGTTATGATTTGTCGTGTTCACGAAGCAATCCGGGCTTTCCTTCATGTGGAAGTTTGGGTCGCCACAACAATAAATCAACGAGATAAAGAAGTAGTTCATACAACATGAAAATTTAACAGAAACTTTATCTTAACCTAATCATGGTGCTAACAACCTCAAAAAATCAAAACCACCATCACACGAATAAAAAAGATAAAAACAAAAATTACCTTCGGAATCTTTGTTAGGAACTTCTGTGGAAAGTTAAAAAAAGGCGAGAAAAGGATGAGACGGTTCGGTCAAAATTAAAGTCGTTTCCTTTCCTGTATTATATTCCATGAATCAGCCGATTTAACTTTGCCAACGTCATCTTAGAATCTGTGAATTTGATGGCAAGTTTCCTGTAGACTACAAGCCATGGACGATGTGAAATTAAACTACAGTAAGCTTTATATTCATGGACGGAATCGGTTCTTCTTTGGAAATTATGTTTTAATTTGGGCATGTTTGAAGGGGTTTGTGAAAGGTTGTGAGGCATATAGGACGTAATCCAAGAGAAAAGATTGGTCTAGTCGAGGTTCCCTGGATGGTAATCAAATCGAGCAGCTTAGATTCACTGTCACATACTCTCATGAATTGGAAGCAAATCCAATGACTAATAGCATATGCTGCATTTCTATGAAATATACAAATTGATGACATGTGACTTGCTGTGAAGTATATCAGATTAAACAAAATAAATAATATGAAAATTAAAATGGTTATTTTCTAATTAATTTTAACTTTCGTGAAAACTAGAGAAAAAGGTATAAATAATAAATAATTAAGTTAAAGTTATTTGTCTTAGTTATCAATTTATAATAACAAATAATTAATTTATACATAAAAATTCCTCTTTCTAACATTATAAATTAATTTGTACAAAAAATTATTGTTAATTATTAATTACTCTTTACTAGTAATTATTAACCACCGTCATTTACTTATTAATTATAAATTTATTTATTGATTATTATTTATTTATTATGTATTATTAATGTATATTATTTCTATTTTCCAATATGTTTACCTATTTCATTTTAATAATAAATGCCTTTCTATTTCTGCATCACTCATTGGTTTTTTACCAATCAAAAAAACATGTTCAATAAATGCACAAGGGTATAAATCTATCATTAAAATTGTATTATTAATCATCAATTATTTATTATTATTTATTATTAATTATTTAATATTAGTTATTAATTATATTGTTATTTATTTAATTTAATTAATATACTAAATGTAATTTACTAATTATTAATAATTAACTATAAAATGAGTTATTGACTACTAGATATCATTTCATAATTATTGAATAATAAATTCATGATGATTTCAAATTTTTAATTTTTTTGGAATATAAAATATAATTATCAACTATAATTATAAAATATAAGTATCAACTATAATTATCAAGTATAATTATTAAACACAATTATTTAAAATTAATTATTGAATACTATATATCATTTCATAAGTATTAAATTTTATTATTAATTATTAAATAATTATTATAATAAACTGATATTTTCATCTCTTGCAAATCCGTTGGAATTCTGCTGCAAAATAGCTTCGGTAAATATTCGTCGATATTCTGCCTGGATTTGCAGCGGAAAATAGCGGCTGAAATTTTCTGTCGGTAATTTGACGCAATTTGCGACGTCTTAGTGAGGGTTGACAGAAGACGACAGTAGTAAATAAAAGAAAAGGAAATTGAAAAAACAAAAACCAATCCCTTGCAGATCACATGGAAATCCGTCGCAAATTAGCGATGGAATATTCCGCTTCTAAATATCTAACGCTAAATCAGTGTTTTTTTGTAGTGATTACTGAATATTAATTTAAAATATTCGTTATTTCTGAATTGGAATGCGACTCAATCAATTACCATATAATTTTAATTATATGGATTTCATACATCGCATGTATTCAGCAATACCGATAAACAATCATTAAACATTCCAGCAACAACCAAAGTGCATTCTATAACTGTATAATCATTAAATAAATAAATAACGCTTACAACAGTTCGTCAATCGATCGATTGACATACAACTAAACAATTGGTATTAGTGTATGTCAAATATCATCCCAATACCTGTGCAGGGTTTTCATCCAACAAATACTGATGATTATTTGTACATTTGGGCGATGTATAAAAATTTATCGTCCCAATCAAGATTAGTTAAATATGTGTACATAAACAAGTCGTCCGACTTGTATATGAATATTTATTCCAATTTAACTATCGCATATCTATTTTTTTATATACATTGCTATTTTCAGAAAAATTCGCCATAATAACGGCGCTATTTGTAGAACCAAGGTATTGTCTAAACATTACCCCTCTCCTGATACTGGCTTGCACCATAAACAATAATATCAATCATCAACCATCAATACACATCCAAATAATACCAAAAATCAGCAAATCATCCATGGTTTCAAATAATAGTGATAGGAGCTAATAAGCACCATTTACATCCTATGATATAATAACATAACAAAAATGATTTGAGTGAGAGAGTTCTCACCATTGGTTTCCACACCGCCAAATTTTTATGCCGAGGATTGTGACCTTTTTGGCTTCACAGTCCACATACGATTTCCAAATCACTCCAAATCAGTTGTGAAGCTCTCGTTGATACGGTTCCAACGCATCTTGTTTCACTGCATTCCGAGTTTGTATGAAAAAGTTATGTTTTTTACAAGATTAATGTACACATATATGTAATTAACATTAACATAAATTAATTAGTTACCTAATCCTCCCTAATCTCTTACTCTAATCCCTTCTCTTCCTCCTCCAACTCACGTACACAGTAGCCTAAAACATCCCATTGATGCACCATTCTCTCCACTCTCCATCCTTCATCCCTCAATGAAAATTCAAACCGTAAATACCATTCTTCTTCTCTACTTCTCCTCTTCGATCTCATACACCCCAAGACAACTCAACCTCACCCCAAAAAAATGCGTCCTCCCTTACCATGCACGCTGCACCGTGCCCACCTCGACCACTTTTGTCTTCGAATTCCACAAAATTTTGTGCAATAGTGCTAGTTCATACCACAAACCCAAATATAACAATAAAATCACGTAATGATGCTTCAATCTCTAGAAAATCCAAGCCCTAGCTCATACCTCTTCACGCTGTATAAAACGCAGTGCATAAAAACATTCCCGAACTCAACAAACTTCATACTTAATCGAAGAGAAATGCATAAGGATCTCAAATATATTTATTCCATGATTTTAGGAGGTGTGTACGATTTTTAAAAAAGAAGGTGGGTTTTTTTCTCATGTTTTAGGTTTAGAAAGGGGAAAAGGGGTGCATGAAAAATAGGGGATTAGGTTTAAGTTAAGAGAGTTTAATATGTTATACAGTGGGAGCAAAAATATTTTTATATTAGTTTTATAGTTAATTATACCCAAATTTCACTTATTTTCATCGTTTAAAAATCGGTGTGATCACCTACGGATTTCATTTTCAATTAAAATTGACATGTAGCTAATACCTGACATTACAGACCCAACGAAACTGCTTTCATCGAATTCAGAGTCCGTATGCACAAATAGCGAATTTTTAAAGTCAAAATAGTGATTGTTTTTCCACTGTAAAATCATGCATGGTCACACACTGATTCTAAAAATCATGAACTTTGGAATCTTACCATTATTCAACCCTACTGATTTAATAAAAAAGGATTCGTCGAATTCCGAGGTTGTCTCAATAATGTTTCTTTGTCAAATTGCTCAAATTAGCTTCAAAAATGCGATTTTAGCGTACCTTTTCTTCTTGTACGCCCACACGCTAACTCCAAAAATTATGGCCTTTTGGATTTAACCATTATTTGATGATATGAATCCAGAAAAAGAAACGGAATCGAATTCTGAGATTGTCTCAATAATGTTCCTTTGTAAAATGATCGCCTTATTTACCTTGAACTGTTTTATCGCACATGGCCACATACTGACTCTGTTTGATGCGCATTTTGGAAATCAAAAATTATTTGTCATTATGAATCCAACAAAATTAGTCTCCTCAAATTCTGAGCTTCCTAGCAAAATTTCACTTTTTAAGGGTTATGTGATGATTTTAAAAATCGAATTTTCAAAATTCTCAAATACAAGGCTTATAAATCAATTTAATAATTTTACTGAATTTGTTTTAAGTCAAATAAAACATAAAAACTAAAGTAAAAAATTATTCTCAAATTTTATTTAGCAAAACTAACCAATTTATATTCTCATATTAATTAAAATAGATTAAATTAAAATTTTAAATTGGTTCTGAAAATCTGGTTATTACAGAATGCATTTGGCAAGTAACATATAATAGCACATGACATACCAAACTAAAGTAGAGTAAAATAACGTAGGCTACGCTATATGATAGTAAATGTGTATCCACTATGAGATTTTGTACACCTTATCATCATTGCAATGTTTTATATAGATAACGACTATGGGATATTGATCCTAAGATATTATTATTGTAATGTTATGGGATGATAGGTTAAACTTGATGGATACTCTTAAAGAAAAAATTTAAGTACTGTATTAGTCGAAGGTGATGTTTTATTAGTTTTTGGTAGTGTATATTAATTAATGTAACTCACTCACAAAGTCATGTGTCATATGCCTCTAATATCCCTTTTTCAGCATAACAACGATAGGTTGATGGGATGTTAGCGAAATAATTAGTGTGTTGAGATGAGAGTGATGAATCAATGGATTATATTATTTTATTTAACTACTATTCTTTCAATATTACATATTTATGTTGGATCACCTGTTATGAATATTTCTCTTTAATTTATTTTCACAACACTCAAGATTATTATATAGTTTGATTAAATATTACTACTGTATGTGGTATTATATTTATTCTTTCCTATGTGAGTTCTTAAAATTATAGTAAAAGAAGAGTACTATACTTATTGTTCTTTATTATTCCACCCTGACTATCTACTTCATTTGATCTTTGAGATTTGTGCATTGATTAGAAAAAGAAATCATAAAGTTTTCAACAAGTTGTTATGATGGCATAGAGATGGCATAGATAATTACCATATTATACACTTTAAGAAGATGTAAACATGAAGCAGGGAAGGCACAAAAACTTTTGAGGCATAGAGAAAGGATAGGTAAAATTTACTTTATAGGAAATCAATGGAATACTTAGCCACATAGCGTAAGGATGATGTACATAAAAAGTCGTACATACACATGAGGAAAATTTCCATCATTTGCATAATAAACATGTAAAAGAAAACCTACAAGGCGAAATTTTCCCGCATTGCCTTTGACTTTGGTAAGATATAAAGAGGAAAAATTACCTCTTGGAGAGCCTATCCCGAAGCAATTGAGGGAAACAAAAATTCTTTTATAGTAACAGATTCAAATAACATTTATCACAAGAGGTAGACATATCCTTAGTTGTATCAAGGATACCTTAAATTTATGATTATATTTAAAGTATGATTGTATATGTAGAGATACGGCTTTGCGCTTCTGGTCAATGATTTCTTTTCTATTTTTATATTTTACCCCGTGATTAGCTGTCATTACTAGCAAAACTTGTGTTGGTTGGTCGCCAACCAGAGCCAACCAAGTGGTCTATAGCAAAATGTTCAATATCTATAGCATTGCATTTAAAAAAAAACAGATGATAAAAGAACTAGTCTACTTACAGTACATGAATATACATATAATATGTTATATTACATGCATGTAGAACCATGCAAACTACCAAATTTAGTCTAGTAATTCAATTTTGAATGGTGTTACATGCATTTCCCCTCTTTTCCAATAGTATTTTTCTATTAAGTGGAAGTGATCGATGTAAGATGAAAAATTATTACAATTAATAAGAAGATAAAGCTTTTTCATTTATTTGGATAAATTATCATTAGTATTGTAGCGATTACCTGTTTATCAGTATTCTAGTCCACAAATCAGTAATAAAATGCAATTTTAACTTAAAGTGAAAGTGGAAAACTTATGCTATTTGTAAAATTATACAAGTAATAGTTATTGTAAGCTCCTTAACTATATTAGTATGTATGTTAATTAAATAGGTATGCAACTTAAATGTGAGAACTACATTAAGCTTATGGTATATAGATGAAATTTATGGAAAATATCTTATAATCTATTGGCCTTGTAATTGGTACAAAATGTTTGAATATGCAAAACTAGAAATAAGCATGCAAATTTTACTACTTTTATAAATTTCTAGCATTTATTAATTACATTTTGAACAAGAAACACAAACTTTTCCAACTCTTCTTAGGAGGAAAAGATAAGAGAATATTTGAAGAACAATAGTACAAGTATTGAATCTTTGATAGGTGGATTTAAAAAAAATCAACTTCATTTTGTATTATATTAAAGCAACTACATTTTGTATTATATATTAGCCTCTAAAGTTTTGTTAAGTATATTTATGTAAATATCTGCGTTATAGGATAAGGATCCATCTCATTCACAGGATAAGGATCTAGCTGACTCATACACATATCATGCTGCATCATAGGATAAGATCCATCTCATAATACTTTCCTCTTATATTATTTTCCCTTTATAACTTTTATCATTATATTGTTATTGCATGTTTTAAACCATTGGGTTTCAGCCACCTCATGTACTCCATCTATATAAAGCACTATAATATATGCATCGTGTAATCAATTTTTCTCTAACAATAATATTACAAAATTATATATATATATATATATATATATATTCTACAATCCCTCACACTATTAGAAAATCTATCATGGTATCAGAGCTTCCCTAAATTAGGGATTGCTAGTAATTGCTATTTCTTTTAGCGCCAACTGTTGGTAAATAGAAAGCTAAAGCTATGGAAAAAAATCAAGTTTGTAGAGGTCATGGCTGTAGTGGTAATTTCGCCGCAAATGTGAGTAGCAATAACCAAGGTGTAGCACAAGAGGTTGTTGATGGTGATCGATCATATGTTCCTACATTGATGATGCACAATTCAATATCTTGATGACTACTCTCAATCAACACAAACTCTCATCCTCTACTCCAAAATTGCACGGTAAGAAATTCTACGATGATCAATGGATCATCGACACTGGGGCCTCAAATCACATGTCTGGTAATATTGAATTGTTCACTCACTTGCATGATATACCTTCCTCTCCTGTTGGTTTACCAAATGGAAAAATTACAAATGCTACTAAAGAAGGCCAAACAAAACTAAATGAAAAATTGATCCTAGAAAATGTATTATTTGTCCCTGCTCTTACTTGTAATTTGTTGTCTGTGTCTCAACTTTTGGAAAAGAAAAAGTTCATTATTTTATTCACTTACAAGCTATGTATTATTTTTGACACACTTTTTTTTCAAAGTTGTCACACTTTAAGTATTTGGTGAGCGACGCGCTCAGGCGTCAAAAAATATAAAGCAGTTGGGTCGTAGTCGCGTCGCAAACACAAGGAGACCCGAAGCCTCTATCAGGTGACCTCTGTCGGGCCCAATGAACTCTTAGTCGAGCCATGCTCCAAGCCGAAGGCGAGCCGTCAAGCGGGTCTGGGCGCAACGCCCATGGGGTCCGGGGCCCTACAGTCCCGGCGGTGATCGACCTAACCGGTTAGGTCAAAATTGTGGGCACCTCCCGATTCATCAGATTTACTCCATGCCGGAAGCTCAGATCCCTTTAGTTCAGACTCATGAAATCTCGGATTCCTTCACTTCGCATTCAGGAATTTCAACTCCATCTACAACATGATTTCCGCCTCACACTCTATCAATTTCGAACCCCTTCAGGGTGTTTGAAATTTCGTACCCCCTGGTGGGGTCGAAATTTTGAACCCCCCCCCCCCCCCCGGTGGGGTCGAAATGTCGAAGCCCCCTCCCCGGTGGGGTCGAAATTTCGAACCCCCAGGTGGGGTCGAAATTTCGACCACCCAGGGAGGGTCGAAATTTCGAACCCCACTGGTGGGCTCGAAATTTTGACCCCCTTGGAAGGGTGCGAAATTTCGAACCCCGCACCAGGGGGTGCGAATTTTATTCATATGGCCTTGTTTTGGGTGCGAAAATGACTCTGGTGGGTCCCGCTGCTCACCTACTGAAACGACCCAAACTTCCCAGTAAAGGAAAGCCTGAATTGCTTTGAGAACAACACACATTAGAGCACAAACTGAAGAACATTTTATTGCTGATTACAACAATTACATCAGAGTACAAGAAAATCACAGAGTATGAATATATATTACGCAGTAGGAATACAATAATATCAGAGAATTAAATTACATTTGAATAGCAGTCGAAAATAATACAAACATACAACCGAAATGAATACACGGATACAGAGCTTTCCGAATACAGCTTCAGCTGTAAGCCAGGATCCTGTAAATATATATATAAAAAGCTACTCGACTGCCCATGTGGAAAATATGGGCACCCGAGTTTGCCAGTGAAACAAACTACGGGTCAGTCATGGGACTGGTATGAGAAATCTTAACTATCTAATAATAAGGCAAATCACAGGACCACGCCGCTAACACGGAACGGGTTTACTCCATTGGATTGCTAATGCATAAAATAACGTAAATCGTTAAACAACGCAATGCTTTTTAGAGAAATGAAACCATTATAAGACCCAAGTCCCATCACACAATGCAATGCAAACCGGAGGATAGGGTTTTACCTTATAATGGTAAAGAGATGCTTGATACGATAAAACAAATTTAATATTAGTGTGTATATCCATGGGTATATATATATATATATTTCAAAAACAATTTCAATCATAATGTATTAATCATAGACGGCATAGTACCCCATCCTATATGTCTCCATACTAGTTCTACAATCAAAACCGCATGGTCGTATTGGAAATTGGATTTCCATCATGAATCGAGGCTAGGGGAAAGCTCCTCTCCGATTCGAGACAATCTAGCAAATGCCTTAGGATCCCCCGCAGTGCACCCTTGGATCTTCAGGGTCGGTCCCTACCTAAGGGTAGTGGATTAATTATGCCTGAACACACGCTTCCCGGTCCCTTTGGACCTATACTATGACCACTAACGGCTTATAAAAATCCGAGGTGCCTCAAAATCCATCATCCACATAAGTAAAATGTCAGCCAGTTTAAGCACTGACACCACTCTTAGCTAGAAAGAAACGTGTGCACTCCCTGCAGTCCTAATCCAGTTTTTGACTCATACCGGGGTGTGAGGCTCATGAAGTCACGCTATACACAAATCTATGTCGTAATAGGCTATACTTTGATCATCCCACAAGGCCCTGCTTTTCAACAAAAGCCTTGATCATTTGCATCTTGGCGTGCCACATTGACAATTCGTGCCATGCGATCAATCACTATTAATATGTACCAGGGTGTTAAGTAGAGAATAAATCCTCCACCACCAAACAGACATACATTAACAGAAATCGATTTAATTCACATGGAACGAAATCCAATGTCAGACACGCATCCATTTACTAGCTTATGCCCTAGGTTTGAGCGAAAACCAAATCCGAACAATCAACAATAGTCCGGACGGTCACCACTGAGGCCCCTTCAAGGTAGCTACTCCCATTAAGGTTCTCTGTAGCAACACATCCATTCGATGTGAAGATCGTCAGTCTTCAACCACTGTCTTCATCTTCAACTCTTCATCGTCGTAGTAATTATTCGGAATGGGTTAAACCCGGTCTTCCCGAGTAACTCACGTATTTTATAATTAAAAATCAAGTACTATAAAAACACATCCAACGCCTCATTCCAATTCAGAATATTCTTCTAATAAAATATTCGCATTATTTTATCAAAGATAAACTCTTTAAATTATTCTTAAATCTTACTTTTAAAGATTTATTAAGAACCCAATTTGGTTTTAAATATCACAAATCATTATTCAATGATTAATTAAATTTAAAAAATTAATCTTATCTTTAACTGGGTTAAAGAACTAATGTCATTTTAAAACACTGTTCACGATAAACCCAAAATCGACTTCCATTACATATGGAATCTACACAGAAATCAAATCAATATATAATCGTTATAAATTTCTGTATCCAATCAATAATATAAATGGAATAACGGCAAAGCCTCTTAAACTCCATATGTAGTATTGATCTTCTTTTACAGAAGCTTATCTCGGTTATTATTAATTCGAATTCCTTTCAATTCCAGTTTAATGTATTAAATTGGAAAACTTTACTTTTGGAAAATTCCCACTTAAATCTTGACACAAGATTTATAAATTCCAAATCATATTCTTACTGTTAATTGAGTTAAAGAACAGATGTCGTTTAAAAACATTGTTCACGATAAACTCAATTCACAAATCATTTTTATTCCAATTACAAAATATAGTTTGAAACTCTAGTAATCTTAATTTAAAGATTTGTTCTTTTCAACTGGGTTTAAGAAAGGTGTTATTGAAGACACCATTCACGACAACCCAAAATCCAATTTATTTAATTTAATTTCAATTTAATATTTTCTAATTGGAAAACTTCATTAAATCTTAATTTAATGATCTATTCTAGTTAATAACTAGTTCATTTAAATAAAAATGTATTTTTCCAAAATATATTTTTTCTAAAATATTTTTATCTTTTTGTCCATTCAAGAATGGACATAGAAATCATCATTTCATTATTGGTTAAATTTATATAATAATATTCTTTATATAAAAAGATCTTTATAAAAATTATCCTTTATAGTACGGTATTCTTTATTTTAAAAGATATTTATATTACAATGTTCTTTTTCTAATTATTCCTTATTTTAAAAGATATTCTTTATTTAAAAGAAATCCTGCATTGGAATGCGACTCAATCATTTACCCTATAACTTTGTTATATGGATTTCATACATTGAATGTGTATAACCGTAATGATAAATATCATCAAACCATCCATTCACATCCCGAGTGCAATCTATAACTGTGTGAACATTAAAACGAAATAATAACGCTCATCGCAGCCTGTCGATCGTTCGATCGACATACAAATAAATATTGGGATTAGTGTAAGTAAATTTTCATCCAAACACCCGTGTGCGGTTTTAAGCCAACAAACAGTCCATAAAATAAATGATTGGTCAAAGGATTTAACCAATCCAATTCTGCTAGCTAGTTGATGATAATGAACCATCATGTAATTTTTTTTCTAATGTCGAATAAAAATGTATTTTTATTCGTAAAATTTTCCTATACAATTCTAATGTCACATAAACTGTGATTTATTTATATGGCATTATTGGGGATGACAACAACAAGATACATTTATTTGCTTTATATTTACAATATATAATCTAACACATAAAAATGTGAATTTTAAGTCGCCCACAAATTCTAATTTATGCGTTAATATATAAAAATTGTCACTTTAGTTCACCTACACATTCTAATGTATGTTTTGACCAAAAATATGATTAATATATTTGAATATAATTTCTAATGTAGGTTCACAAATAAAAATGATCTTTATATTTACTTATAAAACCTATTTCATGTTATGCAAATAAAAATAATTATTATATTTACATATACGTTTTATTCCAACAAAATGTACAAGAAATGTTACTTCTACTTTGAGGTAACACAAACCCATTTTACAAAATGCTATTTGTGTTTAACTCTTTATTTAATCAAAAATGTGATTTTTGTTTTTATTCTAAATTTAATTAACAAAATGTAATTTTGCTTCAACTATTATATCTTGACAAAATAAATATATTGGTTCAATTAATCTATTTGGTCAAACAATAAAAATAATGAATTTGTTTTGTCGACAAATCTATTCCGACAAAACAAATAAAAGTGATGTGTTTGTTTAATCGAAAATTTTACATTTATCAAACAGATAAAAGTGATATATTTGTTTTGTCAAAACTTATGCATCAAAATAATGATCATGTGTAACACCCCACGTCCATTAATGTCACTCACAAAAGGAATGCATTAACTTCCATGGAGGTTTTAAGTGAGTATAGAACAGTAAAATTACAACAAGACAGATATAAAATAGTACTTGAAAATTTAAAACTTTATTTCATTGCAACAGAAGTCAAAACATGTTTGATTACATCATAATACCATAAATCAGAGTCAAGTACAATATCTATCTTAATAAAACAAAATACGTAATCCCATTACATAAATAGCCATTAAACAAAAGATAACAAGCTGGACTTTACTTTAACAGTCCAAGCTCTCCAAAAGAGATAAGCAATCCAATCAAACACCACTAGAGCTGGGCCCAACCTGGGGACCTGGAGGGGGAAAAAGATAGAAATAGAGGGGGACAGACATAAAGTCTGGCGAGTATGACAATTCCAACAATACTATTTTCAAAGTAATCAGACTAAGGCATAAGCTGGAGAATAAGGAAATGCCTATGAACTATTGGGTGTGACAGAACAGGCAAAGGAAATGAGGTTAACCATGGTAACATTAAAGGCATACCTACTAAAGAATAATTACTACGCTGCACCACACCCGTTACTAATCACTAACGTTAATGACGCTTCCTAATCAATATAGGATAATTACTATACTCTACCGTACTGTACCGTGTTGTACTGTACTAGCATTAACTGCACCCCTACTAGTCACTTTGATCCCTAAATAGAATGATGATAGCTTCGTGTACTACTAGATGTACCCACTATCCTCCACGTTTGACTGTGTATCTCTAGTTGCTATCCTAGGTACCCAACGTGTACCTATCCCTACTAGACGTACCCCCTTAATAATGGTAATTCCACGTACTCCTAGCTGACGTCATAGGTGCCGTCTGCCCCTATCTCCACTAGGTGTACCCTTTTAATACTTAATTAATAATGGTAGCTTCGTGTAGTACTAGGTGTACCCACTACCCTGCCCCATTCGATCGGCTCCCTAACTCGTAGATACCCGTGCTGGCCCCACAGTGGGGTGTATCACTCCCCTAAAGTGGCAACCAGATACAACTTAAGGATGCACGGCTTATACCTACACGATGCAACAACGTCTTACCTACCAGCCCGGGTCCACTCACGCATATGAACCCGTTGGACTTGCGTTGCCACCGCTGACCCGTTTTGGCCTCTTATAGTCAAGCCCAGTATGCGTGTCCCGTCCTCGGCTTGGGTCGAGCAACAAAGATACGTTTGGGATACTGGTTGAAATGGGCCTCCCACCAAGCTTCCCACCTAGGCTTGGTCCCCTCTAACACATTCCACTTAACCCCCTTCATGTCCACTTACATGTTTTAAATTTGGTTAAGGGTTTCTATTAGTAATTCCACATGCCACCCAAGGCACCCACTTAACCCCTATGTCCCACTTACATATTTAATTTGGTTAAGTGTTACTAATCGTATTTTCTCATGCCACCCAAGGCACCTACTTAACCCTCTTCTTAGTCATGTTCATTTGCATGTGTGTTTGGTTAAGTCTTACTAATCGTATTTCAAATGCCACTAAAGGCAACCACTAGATTCCTCATGCCACCCAAAGGACCCACTAGATTCCCATGTCCCACCACATGTTTTCTTTCTAAATTCAAGACCATCCCGTTCATTGGGTCAGTTAGGGATAGCCAGGGAGGGCAGGAAACTAGTTTTCCAAACCCAAGCCTAGACACTATCCTCTCTGTCACCCTAGAACCTTCTGGTGTATGTAGACAGAAAGAATGTTAATTATCTTAAGTGATTAATTAATTAATTAATCTTTCCCAAATTTGAATTAACTTCCCTATCCAAATTAATAATTTATTCAAAATTTAATGATGTCCATAATTGACTCAATTATGTCCATCCATTTATGGTATGATAAATCATACCCTTTTTCACCACAAATTCATTATATGCCATTAAAGACATTTTATACCAATTTCTCAATCCCTATTCAAATTAAAATTAATCCATAATTAACTTATGACCATTTCTACACATTAATTTTCCAATTAATGTCTTAATTCCATTTTTCGCCTTTTAAGGCAATTCACATATCTCAAATTTGTTATATGCCTTTTTAAGGCTATTTCGTGCAAATTCTCAATATTAATTCTTTTAATATCACCCCTATCCCACGTTGTACGTTCATACATTAAACGTAAAATATACGTTAGACTCGAATAGTCTAACTCATAGCACAAAGATAAATTATCGCAACAACAACATATATGCATATGACTAAAATAGATCTACTCATAAAAAGGGGTGAAACTTGCGTATGTGATAGAGGTCCAACACTTAAACTTGCATAGGCTAAGACTATAACTTGCATAAGCTACACATGTTAAAGGTGTCAACTTGTTTGGTTAAATGTCACAGTCTACATAATATAACCCAAATTCAAGTATAAACTTGCAACATAATGGTGGTGTGAACTAGTATAGAACTCACACATGTCATGGATCTAATTTTAGATCTAAAATAAGTGTCATGAAACCTACACAATTTTTATTAATCAGTGCCAAAACTTGCATAGGTACATGTATGAATCATCATAGCCCATACATATATAATATCATGATTTGACTAACATGAACTAACCAACATGGATACTAACATCGTGACTATGTAACATATGTGACATCATTTACAACATATCATCATCTAACTTAATAACATAGGTTCATGTATATGGGTACATCTAACTTAATAGACAAATTCCCATAATAAAAATTCATTTAGTCATAGATTCATGCATATGGGTACACCTAACTTAATAGGCAAATTCCCATAATCATGATCCATTTAATTTTTAGAAAAAAAAAACATAAACTTTAAAACATGATCCAATTTGCATAAATAACAACATCATGATTTTACAACTTGTACGATTCAACACAACTTAACATGATATCATAATCATATAACTCATGGATTTCCAACATATGTGTTAACATGAGATCTACAACATATATAAGATTTATGACATAACATAGCATGATTTACACATAGCATAGCATGATAGCATAACATAGCATAGCATGATTTTTATCATAGCATGGCATGATAGCATAACATAGCATAGCATAGCATGATTTTCATCATAGCGTGACAAAACATTTAGAACATACATGATAACATAAGATTTTACAATAACATATATGACAATTCACATCATTTTCTTATGTTCCACTTACATCTTAATCAAATTAGTTTGCCAATAATCTTGTGAGAATCATCATACTCACAATTTAAGAATAAAGAGAGAGTCTAGATTGCTTTTAGAATCGATTAGAATTGGATTAGATTAGCTTTCTTCTACTTTGATTTGCGGCGGCTACTCGGAGTTCCATGGCGATGGCATGACCGTGGCTTCTCTATTTTTTCATATGAATTAGAATGAGAGACTACCCACTTATTTATAGAATTTAGGATTCATTTAGGCCATTAGATTTAACCTAGAAATAACCGCAGCCGTTCAGACAAGATGGGGTTTATCTTATTGACTCAGCAATGAGTCAGAAGTGACTCAGCAAACACTCAGCAAATTAATAAACTTCTATTCATGTTTACATTAACTGCCCATATATATATAAATATATAAATATATACACACACGCACCTATTCATGAATTCAAATAATGAAAATTAATTGCTTCCCTGGAAAAAAAAGGAAATCGAGCATATAATTTAATTTCCCCTTTTTTTTCTCTACTTTCCTTGCAACATGCAAAATCAATGCATAATGAAGTTACCTACATACATACATATCTACTTATGCATAAATCTTTCCCTCCAAATAAATTGACTGTATTTATCTTCTCAATTATATATATATATACATATATATATATTCAATATATATATATATATATTTAATTTATTTTTTGAACCGCGTTCACACTAAGCCGCTTTTTAGCCATTCCCCTAAAACAAAAATATGGCGTTGGCGGGGATCGAACTCTGCACATCTTGTATGCAAGTCACATGTACCAACCAAATGAGCTATTATGTCTTTTGCTTAGAATTCTTAGAACAATGCTAAACATTATTCTTTTCTCATTCCACTTTTTCCATGTTTTGCTGCAATATTTAATTTAAGGATATCTTTTTCATACGGAGTCCAATTTACGCAAACTCGGACTCTATCTCAAGCAGAATTCCGAGACGAACGCAACGGCGCAACCCGTTTCACCTAATTATTTTTCTAAAAATTAATTATACCTTGATTTTTTTTATTTTTTTTATATTTATGTTCACAGAAAATACGGGGTGTTACATTCTCCCCTCCTTAAAGGATTTCGTCCCCGAAATCTTCAAGTTAGGAAGAATGTGTCCTACCATCCAATCATCCATCTACTCAACCATCAAGCACAGGCATCCATTGTCCTTAAGAGACTTCTAATGCTTTCATGTTTATATGCATAGTGTGTGTACATGTACTTATCCAATGCAAAAATCAGGCGATCTACTGATTCAGTTGACCTCCTTAATGCGAACCATGATAGTGTCATGCGTCCATTATGTATGCAAAAGATTCCTAATGATACATATTATTTCTATATGCGTGCACAACCATTCATCTTAATGCAGCATCCATATGATAATACAACCACTATTCATTCATTAATTTAAATATGCACACATATTTATATGCAATATGAGAGTGACTGAGCCGATCTAGTGCCTAAAGTGTGTATATGCATCCACGAGCAACCACTAGCAAACACTTGCATCCACTTGCATCCATCAAACATAACATGTCTCAAACACATGTTTCAACCATAGGACTACCCTTCTAAAGGTCAAAGACTTAAACGAGAGGATGTACTAAAGATAGGACAAGTATAAGCTAG
This sequence comes from Allium sativum, assembly GCA_030737875.1. NCBI lineage: Eukaryota > Viridiplantae > Streptophyta > Magnoliopsida > Asparagales > Amaryllidaceae > Allium > Allium sativum. The sequence continues at coordinate 255,285,139 of CM060920.1, forward strand.
GCGACAAAGGAGAATATAAAAGACATAACCCCGAAAAGGAAGGGTACAACAAACGAATCTTCTCTTCCGTCTCCCAAGTAGCGTCTCCTTGATCTTCTTCCCATTGCACTTTGACTAGCTTGACCTCTCGGTTTCTCAACTTCTTAATCTCCGACCCAAGAATGCATGTAGGAGCTAGTCTGATCGTGTCATCTCGCTTTACTTCCACTTCCTTAAGCGTGTTCGGCTCCACCACTTTCGCCGTATCATGTAAACACTTCCTCAAACTTTCGTCCCGCAATATACAAAGTTTACCGTCCTTACGCAACCAACCTTTATCATCTAGGGTATAACTACTAAGATGGCTTGATGACTCCCCTCTTGTGAGATTCTCTACTAACTCAACCAACTGTGGGTCAGCTCGCTGTGCCTCTCCAATCTGTCCCAAAAGCATAGGTCTGACCTCTAAGGATGCTAGCGAACCAAGTACAAAATCAATGGATGGTCTAAAGTCAAAGGTAGAGATAAACTCTAAGCTACGCCGCTCAACAGACCAAGGACTCAGTGACAACCCTTTTCTACTTAAGGCCCCCACCACAACGTTACCCTTGCCAGGGGTATATGCTATTTCGAAATCGTAGGACGCCAAGAACTCCATCCACCTTTGCTGCCTCAAGTTCAGATCTTTCTGAGAGAACAAATACCTTAGCAACTTATGGTCTGAAAGCAACTCCTAAGTCGTGGGTAGGGTAATTCCCCTCATGGACTTTCGATAGTCTTCCTCCATAACACATCACCCTTCCCCAGAGGCTTCCCTAAGATGTAGGGCATGCTCTTCTCCGCTTCTAGAGAAAACCAGGATATTATTCCATGCAAAATTTGTCACAACTGTCCATCTCTCACGCAGACCATCCTAGTCGAACTCGACATCCCCCAAGTGCAAGCCCAAAAGGCCTAAACCAATATCAGACAAACACCCAAGGGATACCTCCTTCGAATTCAGATGACATACATGAGATGATACTAGTAAAACAGCCAAATAACTGAGCACTTAACGCACTCTGGCTGTCCTTGCCAATCTTGCTCCAAAACCATCGTTGATCTCATAACTGGCTTTGCATTATCCACTAGGCACACACGAAAGCTTACTTCGCTCCTCTAGGTAAACCCTGCTCTACATCGAAGACATCCCCATACTCACGGACCACACAAACAGATCCCAAATCATCGTTGGATACATCAGAAGATTCTAGGCAACTAAGCATCACTAAACTACTATGGTCACAAGAAATATGAGGGTCTTTCCATAACGAACCAATAGTCTAACTACCCTCCTTCCCCAATCTAGGATGGCACCACGCCTGGCTAGCCAATCCATCCCTAGAATCAAACTATAGACCGTGAAACCAAGAATGAAGGCGCTGCATTCAAATCCAACGCCCAATATAGACACTCTCAAATCCCGACAAACCATTGAAGGATGAGCCGAACCACCAACGGGATTTGAGACTAGGATGGGATCCTTAACTAGACTAGTATTTAGGTGCAGTGTTTCAACTAACGAAGCAGATACTAACGAGTATGAAGCGCCAGAATCAAACAAGGTTCGAACAGGATGATAAAGAAAACCAAATTTCAACCTAGACGGTCCTACCCCCATCAGGTATACCAGCCGTGAGGGAATACAACAACCCTCCAGAAGATCCTGTACTTTATTCTTGCCTCTTTGGACAATCTTAATAAGGTGTCCTATTTCTCCAAAACAACTAGCCTTCTTCTTCACATTCTCCATTCGTGACCTCCCACCAAGTTGAGGTTTCGTCCTTTATTAACCTATATGCTATTTGAACCTTCCTCCCATCGTCCATCTTAAAGGTTCCTACAACCCTCCACCTCCTTGGACTAACTTCTAGCCCGACAAACGTCTAAGTCCCATGAAGTGGTTCTTCCGTCCTTCGTACGGAAGTCCTTATTTATCTTAGAAAAAGCATCTATACGTGGAGGGGAAATTCAATAAGAGAAAGAGGAAGAGATTCAAAACGGAGAATCGAAGGAAGGATATATGGCTCTTGGGGATTATGTTCTCAAAATAAACCTTTCTTTCAAAAATACTCTTCTACAAACATATTTTTGAAAGTATTCTTTATAAAAATGCTTTTGAAAAATAGTTTTTCAAAATATCTTATTTGTTCTGCTAACCTTAAGCTCTGATACCACGTGTAACACCCCACGTCCATTAATGTCACTCACAAAAGGAATGCATTAACTTCCATGGAGGTTTTAAGTGAGTATAGAACGGTAAAATTACAACAAGACAGATATAAAATAGTACTTGGAAATTTAAAACTTTATTTCATTGCAGCAGAAGTCAAAACATGTTTGATTACAACATAATACCATAAATCAGAGTCAAGTACAATATCTATCTTGATAAAACAAAATACGTAATCCCATTACATAAATAGCCATTAAACAAAAGATAACAAGCTGGACTTTACTTTAGCAGTCCAAGCTCTCCAAAAGAGATAAGCAATCCAATCAAACACCACTAGAGCTGGGCCCAACCTGGGGACCTGGAGGGGGAAAAAGATAGAAATAGAGGGGGTCAGACATAAAGTCTGGCGAGTATGACAATTCTAACAATACTATTTTCAAAGTAATCAGACTAAGGCATAAGCTGGAGAATAAGGAAATGCCTACGAACTATTGGGTGTGACAGAACAGGAAAAGGAAATGAGGTTAACCATGGTAACATTAAAGGCATACCTACTAAAGAATAATTACTACGCTGCACCACACCTGTTACTAATCACTAACGTTAATGACGCTTCCTAATCAATATAGGATAATTACTATACTCTACCGTACTGTACCGTGCTGTACTGTACTAGCACTAACTGCTCCCCTACTAGTCACTTTGATCCCTAAATAGAATGATGATAGCTTCGTGTACTACTAGATGTACCCACTATCCTCCACGTTTGACTGTGTATCTCTAGTTGCTATCCTAGGTACCCAACGTGTACCTATCCCTACTAGACGTACCCCCTTAATAATGGTAATTCCACGTACTCCTAGCTGACGTCATAGGTGTCGTCTGCCCCTATCTCCACTAGGTGTACCCTTTTAATACTTAATTAATAATGGTAGCTTCGTGTACTACTAGGTGTACCCACTACCCTGCCCCATTCGATCGGCTCCCTAACTCGTAGATACCCGTGCTGGCCCCACAGTGGGGTGTATCACTCCCCTAAAGTGGCAACCGGATACAACTTAAGGATGCACGGCTTATACCTACACGATGCAACAACGTCTTACCTACCAGCCCGGGTCCACTCACGCATAAGAACCCGTTGGACTTGCGTTGCCACCGCTGACCCGTTTTGGCCTCTTATAGTCAAGCCCAGTATGCGTGTCCCGTCCTCGACTTGGGTCGAGCTCACAAAGATACGTTTGGGATACTGGTTGAAATGGGCCTCCCACCAAGCTTCCCACCTAGGCTTGGTCCCCTCTAACACATTCCACTTAACCCCCTTCATGTCCACTTACATGTTTTAAATTTGGTTAAGGGTTTCTATTAGTAATTCCACATGCCACCCAAGGCACCCACTTAACCCCTATGTCCCACTTACATATTTAATTTGGTTAAGTGTTACCAATCGTATTTTCTCATGCCACCAAAGGCACCTACTTAACCCTCTTCTTAGTCATGTTCATTTGCATGTGTGTTTGGTTAAGTCTTACTAATCGTATTTCAAATCCACTAAAGGCAACCACTAGATTCCTCATGCCACCCAAAGCACCCACTAGATTCCCATGTCCCACCACATGTTTTTTTTCTAAATTCAAGACCATCCCGTTCATTGGGTCAGTTAGGGATAGCCAGGGAGGGCAGGAAACTTGTTTTCCAAACCCAAGCCTAGACACTATCCTCTCTGTCACCCTAGAACCTTCTGGTGTATGTAAATAGAAAGAATGTTAATTATCTTAAGTGATTAATTAATTAATCTTTCCCAAATTTGAATTAACTTCCCTATCCAAATTAATAATTTATTCAAAATTTAATGATGTCCATAATTGACTCAATTATGTCCATCCATTTATGGTATGATAAATCATACCCTTTTTCACCACAAATTCATTATATGCCATTAAAGACATTTTATACCAATTTCTCAATCCCTATTCAAATTCAAATTAATCAATAATTAACTTATGACCATTTCTGCACATTAATTTTCTAATTAATGTATTAATTCCATTTTTCGCCTTTTAAGGCAATTCACATATCTCAAATTTGTTATATGCCTTTTTAAGGCTATTTCATGCAAATTCTCAATATTAATTCTTTTAATATCACCCATATCCCACGTTGTACGTTCATACGTTAAACGTAAAATATACGTTAGACTCGAATAGTCTAACTCATAGCACAAAGATAAATTATCACAACAACAACATATATGCATATGACTAAAATGGATCTACTCATAAAATGGGGTGAAACTTGCATATGTGATAGAGGTCCAACACTTAAACTTGCATAGGCTAAGACTATAACTTGCATAAGCTACACATGTTAAAGGTGTCAACTTGTTTGGTTAAATGTCACAGTCTACATAATATAACCCAAATTCAAGTATAAACTTGCAACATAATGGTGGTGTGAACTAGTATAGAACTCACACATGTCATGGATCTAATTTTAGATCTAAAATAAGTGTCATGAAACCTACACAATTTTTATTAATCAGTGCCAAAACTTGCATAGGTACATGTATGAATCATCATAGCCCAAACATATATAATATCATGATTTGACTAACATGAACTAACCAACATGGATACTAACATCGTGACTATGTAACATATGTGACATCATTTACAACATATCATCATCTAACTTAATAACATAGGTTCATGTATATGGGTACATCTAACTTAATAGACAAATTCCCATAATAAAAATTCATTTAGTCATAGATTCATGCATATGGGTACACCAAACTTAATAGGCAAATTCCCATAATCATGATCCATTTAATTTTTAGAAAAAAAAACATAAACTTTAAAACATGATCCAATTTGCATAAATAACAACATCATGATTTTACAACTTGTACGATTCAACACAACTTAACATGATATCATAATCATATAACTTATGGATTTCCAACATATGTGTTAACATGAGATCTACAACATATATAAGATTTATGACATAACATAGCACGATTTACACATAGCATAGCGTGATAGCATAACATAGCATAGCATGATTTTCATCATAGCATGGCATGATAGCATAACATAGCATAGCATGATTTTCATCATAGCGTGACAAAACATTTAGAACATACATGATAACATAAGATTTTACAATAACATATATGACAATTCACATCATTTTCTTATGTTCCGTTTACATCTTAATCAAATTAGTTTGCTAATAATCTTGTGAGAATCATCATACTCACAATTTAAGAAGAAAGAGAGAGTCTAGATTGCTTTTAGAATTGATTAGAATTGGATTAGATTAGCTTTCTTCTACTTTGATTTGCGGCGGCTACTCGGAGTTCCATGGCGACGGCATGACGGCGGCTTCTCTAATTTTTCATATGAATTAGAATGAGAGACTACCCACTTATTTATAGAATTTAGGATTCATTTAGGCCATTAGATTTAACCTAGAAATAACCGCAGCCATTCAGACAAGATGGGGTTTATCTTATTGACTCAGCAATGAGTCAGAAGTGACTCAGCAAACACTCAGCAAATTAATAAACTTCTATTCATGTTTACATTAACTGCCCATATATATATATAAATATAAATATATATATATATATATATACACACACGCACCTATTCATGAATTCAAATAATGCAAATTAATTGCTTCCCTGAAAAAAAAGGAAATCGAGCATATAATTTAATTTCCCCTTTTTTTTCTCTACTTTCCTTGCAACATGCAAAATCAATGCATAATGAAGTTACCTACATACATACATATCTACTTATGCATAAATCTTTCCCTCCAAATAAATTGACTGTATTTATCTTCTCAATTATATATATATATATATATATATTCAATATATATATATTTAATTTTTTTTTTGAACCGCGTTCACACAAAGCCGCTTTTTAGCCATTCCCCTAAAACAAAAATATGGCATTGGCGGGGATCGAACTCTGCACCTCTTGTATGCAAGTCACATGTTCCAACCAAATGAGCTATTATGTCTTTTTCTTACAATTCTTAGAACAATGCTAAACATTATTCTTTTCTCATTTCTCTTTTTCCATGTTTTGCTGCAATATTTAATTTAAGGATATCTTTTTCATACGGAGTCCAATTTACGCAAACTCGGACTCTATCTCAAGCAGAATTCCGAGATGAACGTAACGGCGCAACCCGTTTCACCTAATTATTTTTCTGAAAATTAATTATACCTTGATTTTTTTATTTTTTTATTTTTATGTTCACAGAAAATATGGGGTGTTACATCATGTTTGTTTTTAACTATTGCAATTTGGCAAAGAGACCAATTTGTTTTAACAAGTATAAATTGACAAAGGAGAATAATTATATTTAACTATTATAAATTGATAAAGGCGAACAATTTGTATTTTAATTCTAATTTAACATACAAGTGTTATATTTTGTTACCTTCTTTTGATTTAGACAAAAATGAGTATTTTTGTCTACTTCTACTTTAATGATAAAAATATGAATGTTTAATTATACATTCTTTTACCATAGCTAAAATAAACAATTTCAATTCATTCTTTTAGAGTGATCAAAAGAACTCTTTTTATTTCCTATAACATTTTTGACGAAAGGACTCTTTTCATTTCACATAAAATTTCAATAAGAAATGAAATTCTAAAATCTATGCTTCCTATTGTCTTTTAAATGAAAATAAATGAAACATTAATTCTTACCATTTTTTTTCTACAACTAGAATGTAACTAAAATATAACTTTTAAATCCTATCTTTTATTTGCATATGAAAATGTGAATAAAAAGGTAATTCTTAATTTGAAAGTAAAATGAGAGATTTAATTAATGTTTTATTTGCATTAAAGGATGCAAATTAAAAAAAATGCAACTCTCAAAATGACATTTTATTTACATCAAAAATGTAATCAAAATGTAACTTACATTTTGATGTTTTGTTTGCATTTAGAATTGCAAACAAAAGTAAAACCTTAATTTTTAATGTTTTATTTGCAATAAGGAATGCAAATAAAAGAACAAATTCTATTTTTAATGAATATTTGCGTTAATGGATGCAAATAAAAATGCAACTAATTTTATTTTCAATGAATATTTACATTTGTGAATGCAAATAAAAGGACAAATTTTAATTTCCAATGTATATTTGCATTTGTGGATGCAAATAAAAGAAATATTTTCATTTCAAGGTATATTTGCATTAGTGAATATAGATAAAAGAACAAGTCCTAATTTCAATGTATATTTGCATTAGTAAATGCAGATAAAGGGATAAATTTTTGTTTTCAATATATCAAGTTCTAACAAAAGTGTTATTATTTTTTTTTTCCACTACTTATGTTTTAACAAAAATGTTACCTTTAATTCACTAATCGTAATTTGACAAAAATGTTATTATTTTATTCAATGTAAAAAACGTATATTTTAGACAAATTCTATTCAAGGTATAAGAATGTGATATATTTGCATTGGTGCATATAGATAAAAGAGTAAACTTTAGATTCATTTTATATTTGCATTTTTAAATGCAAATAAAAGAATAAACATTAATTTTGATGCATATTTTCATTGATAAATGCAAATAAAGGAATAAACTTTATTTTCAAATATATGTACTTGCATTGGTGAGTGCAAATGAAAGAATAATTTGTTTCAATATATATTTGCATTGGTAAATGCAAATAAAGAACAATTTCTATTTTTCAATATATATTTGGATTAGTGAATGCAAATAAAAGGATAGATTTTGTTTTTAAAGTTTATTTGCATTAGTGAATGCAAATAAAAGAATAAAATATATTTAAAATATATTTGCATTAGTAGGTGCAAAATAAAAGTATAATTTTCATTTCAATATATATTTGCATCTGTGATTGCAAAAAAAAGGATCGAACTTTAATTTCAAACTATAATTGCATTTGTAAATGCAAATAAAAGGATAAACTTCGAGTTCAATGAATATCTGCATTTGTAAATGCAAATAAAAGAGCAACTTTAATTCCAACGCAAATAAAATGTAAATTTGGTCTTCATCCTTTTAAAGTAAACCAAAAAGGAATATTTCTAATTCTATATTTTAATCGATGTAAATCTAAATCTAACCAAACAACAACCATCGTCATCAAACAACTAATACAACTCAGCAATCGTCATCACAGAACAAATCAACATTGCAATAATTATATATACAATCATGAATATGAGATAAATATAAATTTCAAATTTAATTAAATAATTAATTTTAAATTTAAATAGATATCTCACCTAGAAATTGTTTGTGCTCAAATTTTGCTGAAATTTCAAAGTGATTGTTTTCGGATCCGGTCAGCTCCATGTTGTAGCTTTCGACAATACGAATCCAACGCAATTCGTTTTACTGAATTCTGACGAAGTACGAAGAAGTTATGATATTAAATATATTCGATTATATAATTAAATTATATAAATAAAAAATTCTTTACATTGACTACATCAGCAAAGAAAGGGCCGATCCTTTCTTCTTCTACATCGTGAATTACTGTTCAGTAAAACCCTTACTCGCCGTCCTCTCTCCTCCTACGCGCGCCACCACACTCCACCAGGACTCAATCCAATACCACCACTCTGAAGCTCATACTACCACCTCTTAGAGCCGCCAATACCATGAAGCTCGGCCCCCCCTGTAGCCTCGAAAACCGCTCCAATGACGTTGCGTTTGCAGCTCCAAATCGGCCTCTTCGCTCACCTAAAACCGATCATGTCCCTATAGAAAGGAAGAGGAAGAGATTTTCTTCAATCTTGGATTTGAATTCATGGTTTAATTCAGTATAATTAATGAGAAATTGATGGATCAAATTGGGGTATTTTCGGCCATGAATGAAGAACAGCGACTACACAATTGGGTTAGGGTTTGGCGTATTAGGAACCTTATTTATAGAGTATACCTAGCGTATTTTATATAATTTAATTCAAAAATTCCTATTTATCAATACGAACACCAAATTCAACCCAACGAGTGTAGCCCCTAGCAAATAACCCCCACCCCGGACACAATGGAACATGTTTCGTAACCAATTCGGCTGTTACGATATGTTTTTCTTTAAATTTAATTATAAATCATTTAATTACTAAATTTCAACGTACATTTTAAATTACCGGGGCCACATACTAACTCAGAAAATTACAGAAAAAATATTTCTAGCTATGTTTTGAAGATACGGTTCTAACGAGACTAATTTCGTCGAATTCTGAGACTGTTTGAAAAATGGCCATTTTCAAGTCGATTAAATTTGACTGTAATTGACAAAACACGTTTTCCTTTCCCACGCTCACATATTAATTCGAAAAATTATGAAAATTGAAACCGAGCAATAGTTTGACATTCCGGTTCCAACAAAAGTGGTTTCGTCGAAAACCGAGGTCGTTTGAAAAATGACTATTTTTAAGGCCAATATATTATATTAAAATATATATATAAATTCTACAATGACTTTTCTAAATTTTAAACTGGACATAACTTTTGATTTATAAAGTGAAATTTCAGTTTTTTTTCAGATTCGTTAGAAAGATATGATTAAACAGATTAAAATATTTCTGGTTTCGCTCAATTCTGATTTAAAATGAATCCTGTACATTCAGTCAAAATTCAAATTCAAATTTTCAAACTGCAGCGCTGTTTTAAACTCCTTTTATAATTAAATTGAATTTATTCGTTTTAAAATAAATTTTTCATTGTTATTATTTAAAATAAGTTGTTTTAAACATCCTAAATTCATTAAAATTTCTAAAATAAAAATTTTAAATTGGCCCCAAAATTCCGGGTTGTTACAACCGCCCCCACTTAAAATCTTTTCGTCCTCGAAAAGGAACGAAGCTAAAAAGTTGTTTAATTAACTAACTCAACTTTAATTTTATTTGTTTAATTAATTATCACTCTAATATTCTAATTAGTGAACCTAATTATCAGACATCACAACCAGCAATCAGTTAGGTGATTAACTTTTAAAATATATTACTTTTACGTATAGTCAAAAATCATATTTCTAGTGCCAATCACAGCAATGTGTCCTAACTAAGTTTTGCTTCTCATACCAGTCGATGGAAATATATAGAAATCCCACATTCGATACTCGAACATAAATACTGATGATGGTGCACCGATCACCAGAATTATCCCCGGGCGACTAGAGTGTGATTCTATATTTATCCAGTATATTTAAACTTCGAATATCCGTTAATTACTCGTATATTTGAAATTTTTATATACTCGATTGTCCAAATTAAAATAATAATATACTCAAATACGTATTTTTAGATAAAATTTTCAAAACCAAATTTGTTTTATTTTTATTTTTATAGAAAATAATACTCTTCACACTCGTTCTTGGACACTATTGATCCCATCTCTAACGAGTTATTCTTATGGATATTACTAATCCAATCTCTGATGAATTCTTTCATTCGATTTTAATGTGTCTTGTTCTCGAGCTCTGTAAACCAAAGCTCTGATACCAAATGAAACGTGATCGTCGCTAATCTATGAACTAGAAAAGCGCGACATTTAAATTAAATTCTGCAAGCATATAGGTGTGTAGCATACAGGTCGAATACAGGGAGGTGTAATTAAAAATTATTATTTATTTATTCTTGGGCGTGTTAGGCAGAATTTGGAATTGTTTTTAATGTTGTTGAAATTACTCTGAATCTGAATCTGAATCTAATCAGTATCAAATTCAACAATTGAAAAGAAAAGAAACAATTACTAGAAAAAGAAAATAACAACTAGAACAACAATAGAGAATTAAAAAGCAGAATTATCGTTGAATCTAATCGAACGGACAATAGCTAACAAGCAGCAATAAAAGAAAATAACAACGTGTTCTACCAAAACTAATTGGATAGATACACAAATTGTTATGAAAGAAAAAGACAGTCAACTAATAAAACTTTTTATTAATAAACGAGAGTACAGAATAATCGAGATCCCCGTTACAATGGGTATACATGTGCTTATATAGGTGAACTGAAAAACCCTAATCCTCTAATGGGCCATGACTCAACCTCTTGAAAATAATATATTCACAAATAAAAGAGATAAGATAAACTTGAAATATTCCATGCAGCTTTCCTCTTTTGATTGGTCATGTGCCAAATTGATTGGCATTTTCCAAGAGATTTGAAGTTGATTGGTAAATTGATTGGCATCATGATTGGCATCTATCTAATCAAATCTTCATCTTTATGGAGAGTAAAAATGAAAGATTCCCTTTGATTTATCTATGAAGAATACTTCCAATTCTTGAAATATTTATTAGTGTATATCATATATTCATACATATGAATATATATATATACACCATAAATCACTAATCCATAAATTCTTCAAAGCAAGGGAGGCCGTGTGAACGCGTTCCATTCTTCAGCAAAAAGAGAGTTTGATGGGAATCGAACCCAGGTCTTTCTGTACATATTTCCATGCCTTAACCAATGTGCTACGGCTTCCTTTGTGATTGTAAACTTGTTGAGATGGGAAAGTAGCTTCTTTTTCTTATCAGTGGTCTTTTATTTAACGAAGGAGACAATTAATCAATGACCTGTAAAAACACACAAAATACCCAAAGTAGCATTTATTTATATACAATAAAGATAAGATATAAGCATAAAAATAAACACATTTCTGTGCTAATCAAACACCCCCACACTTATCTTTTACTCATCCTCGAGTAAAACAAGAAATGAAAAAAACTAAACTAGATAGGTCACACTTTTGTAGGAAACACGATTACATTGAGCGTATGCAACAAGCCGTTAAACCTCTAGGTGTCCTTAGTAGGACGAGTGGTGTCTCGTGAGGGTTTTCAGCGGATACTACCTACAAAATCCAAATGCAGTATGTGTGGATCTAATGTAACTACATGAATGCAAAGGACTTATGCAATTGAAAATAAAAATTGAAAACAAAATTTGAAAACATGACTTGTTTCACGAAAGTGGTACAACAAATTAAGTTAACAATTTCTAGTCAGTTGATTTTATTTTAGATACCTTAACTTGTCACAAATTTTCAATATAAATCAAGTTTTCAAATGTTAAATTCCAGTTTGGCTAGTTGGTTTGGTCGATAACATAGTGCAGCCATGAAATAGATTCTTAGTTTGCTTGGCACAGTTTGTAAAGTGGTATTCTAATTTCCTTATGTATGGCTAGTCAAATCAATAAGGTCAAGAAGTGTTTGGGCATCATCGCTTGTTCTTTATTCTATAAAATTTTAAAATTTATGATTAAGTACATACACCTAACTTAGAAGACCAAGGTTTACCACCCATGCACTGCCTCACGGACTAACAGAGAGTGGGTAAAGAGCTTGGCAGATTGTGCAGGCTGACTTTGACTTTGTCAACAACGTGTCGGTAATCCTTAGGTGTCCAATCTCATAAAATGAGACCAAGATATTCCAATGCTGACTTTGTCAACAAAACGTCGGATAGAGCTTGGCGGGTTTACACACCAACGCTTGATATACAAGCAATGTTGGATATCCTTGGATTACTATTATTATTATTGAAATTATAAGCACAAAAGAGAGTTACGCGAATTCAACTTAACACAACTTAGTTTTAAAGATTTTGAAAAGCCAATATAAGTATTTTAAGTCCTCCACTTATTTAAACAAAGACTACAATGTAGAATAAATTTCATGGCCATCACCTAAGAATCTCCCTATGTACCAGTTACACTATTATCTCTCAAAATTAAACTTTTCATTATGTTTCTTATTTGATCTTAGTCGAGAGAAAAAAATACTATCAACTGATTAATAATCGTTAACTTATCTTATTGTATCAATCTAAAATGGGTCGTATTTCAGAAGAAAAAAAATGGCATGTCACTACGATCTAAAATGCATGGTGGTCCTATTTAAATGCATGAAAATGAAAAGAAGAAAAATTAAAGAAACTTAAAAAGAATGCAATGCAGACTCCCCCACACTAGAACTAAACAGTGTCCACACTGTGAACGTTTCCTAAATTTGAAAGATCATACCCCAAAGGTGAATAAAATGCAAAATTATTTGAAGAATGAAATGCAGACTAACTATATGTAAGAATGGATCATATGTACAATGATATATATGTTTACGATGCATGCGACGCAAAGAATTCCACCAACTTTTTCCCCCACACTTGGTTCTAGCCCTATGAATCAGACTCCCATTAGGTCTAGGCATGTTTTCAAATAAACAAAGGTTTTTGAAAACCATCTCATTTTTATACCTCGATTTATAGTCCAGTAAATGAATGTTCAGGGTCATCCTAACATGAAGTTTTTCAACAAAGCTAACATTCCAAAAATAGTTCATGTGTTCAACAAATTTATCAGTGTAATTTTTCAAAAATTTATGATCGTATATTAATTCAGTGAAATTTGACATCTGAGTGTTGTTCAAGACTGTGTAATCACATTTCTCAATTTCATTCATTGACAACGTATTTTCGACACTGACAAATTCTAGTTCGTTTGAAACCTCAAAATCGAAATTTTCGAACTTGGATTGGTGGCTTGATTCAGTTTCATCCTCATTTGGCAACTCATCCTCAATTTTGAAAGTTGTTATTTGAAAATTTTCACTATCAATAAAGAATGGATTATTTTCTGAATCATCGCATGTTTGAATTTGATTTTGTTGCTCGAGTTGTTCTTTAAAAGATGTCATTAAAGAAAGAAGTTCATCAAGCTGTCTATCTTTTTCATTTAGCCTTTCTTCCCTCTCTCTAAGAATGTTAAGATGATATTCTTCAGAATCATTGATTTGAGAGCTCTCGTTTTGGATTTCTTGATTTTCAAAATGATAGTCCACATTAATTTCACAATCAAAATTATTTCCAATGTGGTGGTTTTTTGAATTTTTAGAAAAATGGCAATGATATTGGAAATCATTTTGATCATAAAAATTATGTTCTTAACCAAAACTGTTAAAATTTGAGTTAAAATTGTGGTGATTTTGGTTATTTTCAGGATGTTGATATGGCTTATAATTTTGAAAATTTTCGTTTACAACCCCATATTGATGTTTATCAAAGGTATATTGAGATTCAAAGCTATTTTGATATGGATGTGGCCCATAATCGAAATTATTGAAATTTGGATTGAAGTCACCATTTCGATCATAACTTTGAAAATGTTGGTCATTTTGAAAATTTTGAAAATTGTTGACATTTGGGTCGTGAAATTTTGGAAAATCTTGCTTCATGAGTTGTAATTCAAAATCATTTTCAAGAGGACGTCTACTTCGATTATTATCCCACATATCTCTCAATGATTTTTTTGAATCAGACATTTTAAAGAAGTCACGACAAGGAAGAAATTATTCTCACTTCAAAATAGTATAAAATACTCAGTTGCACTCTATTAATTTACTGACTCAATTAGAAGGGGGAAGAGGGACTTATGGTCGTTCACGTATAGTATAAATACTAAGTGATACGACCAATGTTTTACGGGTAGTATGCAACCTCTTTTGCTAATAGTTCAATAAATTGTACTACTATATATCCGCGATCCAATTATACGAGACAGTCAACATCACAAAGCACCACTTTTCAATTATATTATTTTGAAAATCAAAATTTTATTGCTGAAAAGAGATGAGAGTGGTGGTCGTAATTATGAAAATTCGTTCCTCATAGACCGATTCAGAAATTTCAACACAGAACAGTCACAGAATAATCGCAGAAAATTAAAATATTGTACAAGCAAGCCGTTGCCCCTGCAGAAGATTTTTACAAACAATTTCTATATTTTTTCAAAGAAGCAGAGCACCTGTAGAGTTTAGAGAATTTTACAGCGTGAGGTATCACAGTTTGTCGAGAGCAGTTGAGTAGCGTTAACAATTCGAACTCCACAGTTTGCAAATTGCTTGATCTTTGAATTCTTGAATTGTTGCTTGACTTCTTCTCGCTTTGGTCCTTGAATTGATTTGAACCTTTTCTTTCTACTATACTCTCTCACTCTTTTTTTTTTGTTAAAAGAAAATCAAAAATAGAATTAGAAACACGTTACAAACAAAAATGGGAAACCGGTCCAATACCGATCAAGTCAGAACAAAACCAGCACAAATGCAAAGGGGGCTCAACACGTTATAAACACCCCAAATGAGAATATCTTGGAGTACACCTCAAATAAACAAAAACGAGATGGACCCCTTTGCAAATGAATTAAACAAAAACGAGATGGACCCCTTTGCAAATGAATTAAACAAAAAACGAGATGGACCACTCAGGGATACCAAATTCCCACGCCCTTGTTTTTTTTTGTTTGGAAACAAATCACATTACCTAAAGAAAGGTTCTTGAAATCAGAGATACTCGAACCAATAATACGAGAACAGGAAACAAATCACACCCGAAATTAAAAAGAAAACTAGCGCATGAACTAACAATGCAAACGCACTCAACACTGTACCCAACAAACGCACCCCAGAACAGCCGCAATTTAAACACACAAAATTACAAGCACTCAACACAGTAAAAATGCACTCAACCCTAAATCGAGTTCACAATCAAAAATAAATCTTTTGCTTCCCAAATCGAATTTTTGCTCCTCTGTTTTTTTTTCGAATTTGGGCTCTAGGGTGAATCACGGTGTTGATTGTGACTGGGTATGGTGATGAATCGATGGTGTATTCCGGTCTTGCGATGGTTTTTGATGATGAAGTGGGGCATTTTGGAGAGACAATGTTGTTAAGGGGTGGAGAGGCTCTGCGATTTCCTGTAATGAGGAAATCGATAGTCAGTATTGGGTTGAGAGTGGATCTTGCGATCTGGAGATGGCGTTTGATGGTAGAAGGGTGAACTGAATTTGGGCTTGTGCCGAGATGTAGTTGAACGGTGGTGAGCAAAGGGTTAGGGTAGATGTTGAAACAGACTTGCGAACTGTTTGTGTTCTCCGGACAAGTTTGAGTAGATGTTGAAATGGAGGATCAGGTGTTGAGAGGAGTTGAAGTTTGTTTGTACGGGGAAATGGTTGATGAGAACAGAGTTTGTTGGCAGATGAGGGCAGGATTGGTGTTCAATGCTTGTGGAAGATGGACTAAGGTGAGGATGAACTTAGTTATTCGTTAAGATGAGGTACTATGAATTTTTGGTTATTGAATTTGGTTGGTGAAATTTTGATGATAGGGAGTATGGTCTGAGGAGTGAGGATGATGTGGAGAGCAGTTTGATGTTCGGTGCTTTGCAAGGGCTGTGGATGTTGAAGATTGTGGAGAAAGTAGGTGATCTGTATGGAGTTGTGTTGGAAGCTGGTTATTTGGCAAAGGATGTTGCGTGTATTGGAGATGTGAGGGAGGTGGTTGTTCGCAACAGGGATTTTGGGTTATGGTGTTTGTGGTGTATGGGGAGATGCTGTTCGAAGTATGGTATGTGGATGCTGGTGAAGGAAGTGTATTGCTTGGGGTATTGTGGTACTTGTGGAGGAGATGCTTTAGTTTCCTGTGTGGATTTTGTGGTGATAATGGGTGGAAGATGAAGATAGTGGCTTGTAATGAGGAAAAAAAATTGGAAAGAAATAAGGAAAACGGAAATTATTTTTTGTGTTTTTAGGAAATTTGCACAAAGGGAAAGAATGAATGGGAGAAGGGGAAACAATTTAAAACAAAATTTGGCAAAAAAAAAATTTCTCTTGATTTAGAAGATTACGGTATCAATTTATAATACCAAATCAACCAGTCAAGAATTTTTTTCTATATCTATAAACAAAAAAAAACTAACATGAATCAGAAATTAAATAAATAATAAAATTTAATGTTTGCCTCCCCAGCAACGGCGCCAAAAACTTGATCGTCGCTAATCTATGAACTAGAAAAGCACGACATTTAAATTAAATTCTGCAAGCATACAGGTGTGTACCATACAGGTCGAACACAGGGAGGTGTAATTAAAAATTATTATTTATTTATTCTTGGGCGAGTTAGGCAGAATTTGGAGTTGTTTTTAATGTTGTTGAAATTACTCTGAATCTGAATCTGAATCTAATCAGTATCAAATTCAACAATTGAAAAGAAAAGAAACAATTACTATAAAAAGAAAATAACAACTAGAACAACAACAGAGAATTAAAAAGCAGAATTGACGTTGAATCTAATCGAACGGACAATAGCTAACAAGCAGTAATAAAAGAAAATAACAATGTGTTCTACCAAAACTAATTGGATAGATACACAAATTGTTATGAAAGAAAAAGACAGTCAACTAATAAAACTTTTTATTAATAAACGAGAGTACAGAATAATCGAGATCCTCGTTACAATGGGTATAATTGTGCTTATATAGGTGAACTGAAAAACCCTAATCCTCTAATGGGCCATGACTCAACCTCTTGAAAATAATATATTCACAAATAAAAGAGATAAGATAAACTTGAAATATTCTATGCAGCTTTCCTCTTTTGATTGGTCATGTGGCAAATTGATTGGCATTTTCAAAGAGATTTGAAGTTGATTGGTAAATTGATTGGCATCATGATTGGCATCTATCTAATCAAATCTTCATCTTTATGGAGAGTAAAAATGAAAGATTCCCTTTGATTTATCTATGAAGAATACTTCCAATTCTTGAAATATTTATTAGTGTATATCATATATTCATACATATGAATGTATATATACACCATAAATCACTAATCCATAAATTCTTCAAAGCAAGGGAGGCAGTGTGAACGCGTTCCATTCTTCAGCAAAAAGAGAGTTTGATGGGAATCGAACCCAGGTCTTTCTGTACATATTTCCATGCCTTAACCAATGTGCTATGGCTTCCTTTGTGATTGAAAACTTGTTGACATGGGAAAGTAGCTTCTTTTTCTTATCAGTGGTCTTTTATTTAATGAAGGAGACAATTAATCAATGACCTGTAAAAACACAAAATACCCAAAGTAGCATTTATTTATATACAATAAAGATAAGATATAAGCATAAAAATAAACACATTTCTGTGCTAATCAAAACGACCCAAACTTCCAAGTAAAGGAAAGCCTGAATTGCTTTGAGAACAACACACATCAGAGCACAAACTGAAGAACATTTTATTGCTGATTACAACAATTACATCAGAGTACAAGAAAATCTCAGAGTATGAATATATATTACACAATAGGAATACAATAATATCAGAGATTTAAATTACATTTGAATAGCAGCGGAAAATAATACAAACATACAACCGAAAGGAATACATGGATACAGAGCTTTCCGAATACCGCTTCAGTTGTAAGCCAGGATCCTGTAAATATATCTGCAAAAAGCTACTCGACTGCCCGTGTGGAAAATATGGGCACCCGAGTTTGCCAGCGAAACAAACTACAGGTCAGGCATGGGACTGGTACGAGAAATCTTAACTTAACTATCTAATAATAAGGCTAATCACAGGACCACGCCGCTAACACGGAACGGGTTTACTCCATTGGATTGCCAGTGCATAAAATAACGTAAATCGTTAAACAACACAATGCTTTTTAGAAAAATGAAACCATTATAAGACCCAAGTCCGATCACACAATGCAAAGCAAACCGGAGGATAGGGTTTTACCTTATAATGGTCAAGAGATGCTTGATACGATAAAACGGATTTAATATTAGTGTGTATATCCATGGGAATATATATATTTCAAAAACAATTTCAATCATAATGTATTAATCACAGACGGCATAGTACCCCATCCTACTATGTCGCCATACTAGTTCTACAATCAAAACCGCAAGGTTGTATTGGAAATTGGATTTCCATCATGAATCGAGGCTAGAGGCAAGCTCCTCTCCGATTCGAGACACTCTAGCAAATGCCTCAGGATCCCCCACAGTGAACCCTTGGATCTTCAGGGTCGGTCCCTACCTAAGGGTAGGGGATTAATTATGTCTGAACACACGCTTCCTGGTCCCTTTGGACCTATAATATGACCACTAACGGCCTATAAAAATACGAGGCGCCTCAAAATCCATCATCCACATAAGTAAAATGTCAGCCAGTTTAAGCACTGACACCACTCCTAGCTAGAAAGAAACGTGTGCACTCCCTGCAGTCCTAATCCCGTTTTTGACTCATACCGGGGTGTAAGGCTCGTGAAGTCACGCTATACACAAAGTTATGCCGTTATAGGCTATACTTTGATCATCCCACAAGGCCCTGCTTTTCAACAAAAGCCTTGATCATTTGCATCTGGGCGTGTCACATTGACAATTCGCGCCATGCGATCAATCACTATTAATATATACCAGGGTGTTAAGTAGAGAATAAATCCTCCACCACCAAACAGACATACATTAACAGAAATCGATTTAATTTACATGGAACGAAATCCAATGTCAGACACGCATTTACTAGCTTATGCTCTGGGTCTGAGCGAAAACCAAATCCGAACAATAGTCCGGACGGTCACCACTGAGGCCCCTTCAAGGTAGCTACTCCCATCAAGGGTCTCTGTAGCAACACATCCATTCGATGTGAAGATCGTCGATCTTCAACCACCGTCTTCATCTTCGACTCTTCATCGTCGTAGTAATTATTCGGAATGGGTTAAACCCGGTCTTCCCGAATAACTCACGTATTTTATAATTAAAAATAAGTTACTATAAAAACAAATCCAACGCCTTATTCCAATTCAGAATATTCTTCTAATAAAATATTCGCATTATTTTATCGAAGATAAACTCTTTAAATTATTCTTAAACCTTACTTTTAAATATTTATTAAGAACCCAATTTGGTTTTAAATATCACAAATCATTATTCAATGATTAATTAAATTTAAGAAATTAATCTTATCTTTAACTGGGTTAAAGAAATAATGTCATTTTAAAACACCGTTCACGATAAACCCAAAATCGACTTCCATTACATATGGAATCTTCACAGAAATCAAATCAATATATAAACGTTATAAATTTCTGTATCCGATCAATAATATAAATGGAATAACGGCAAAGCCTCTTAAACTCCATATGTAGTATCGATCTTCTTTTATTGAAGCTTATCTCGGTTATTATTAATTCGAATTCCATTCAATTCCAGTTTAATGTATTAAATTGGAAAAATTTACTTTTGGAAAATTCCCGTTTAAATCTTGATAAAAGATTTATAAATTCCAAATCATATACTTACTATTAATTGAGTTAAAGAACAGATGTCGTTTAAAAACATTGTTCACGATAAACTCAATTCACAAATCATTTTTATTCCAATTACAAAATATAGTTTGAAGCTCTAGTAATCTTAATTTAAAGATTTGTTCTTTTGAACTGGGTTTAAGAATGGTGTTATTGAAGACACCATTCACGACAACCCAAAATCCAATTTATTTAATTTAATTTCAATTTAATATTCTCTAATTGGAAAACTTCATTAAATCTTAATTTAATGATCTATTCTAGTTAATAACTAGTTCATTTAAATAAAAATGTATTTTTCCAAAATATATTTTTTCTAAAATATTTTTATCTTTTTGTCCATTCAAGAACGGACATAGAAATCATCATTTCGTTATTGGTTAAATATTATATAATAATGTTCTTTATATAAAAAGATTATTTATATAAATTATCCTTTATAGTACTGTATTCTTTATTTTAAAAGATATTTATATTACAATGTTCTTTTTCTAATTATTCCTTATTTTAAAAGATATTCTTTATTTAAAAGAAATCCTGCATTGGAATGCGACTCAATCATTTACCATATAACTTTGTTATATGGATTTCATACATTGAATGTGTATAACCGTAATGATAAATAACATCAAACCATCCATTCACATCTCGAGTGCAATCTATAACTGTGTGAGCATTAAAACGAAATAATAACGCTCATCGCAGCCTGTCGATCGTTCGATCGACATACAAATAAATATTGGGATTCGTGTAAGTAAATTTTCATCCCAACATCCGTGTGGGGTTTTCAACCAACAAGCAGTTCATAAAATAAATGATTGGTTAAAGGATTTAACCAACCCAATTCCGCTAGCAAGTTGATGATAATGAACCATCATGTAATTTTTTTTCTAATGTCGAATAAAAATGTATTTTTATTCGTAAAATTTTCCTATACAATTCTAATGTCACATAAACTGTGATTTATTTATATGGCATTATTGGGGATGACTACTACAAGATACGTTTATTTGTTTTATATTTCCAATATATAATCTAACACATAAAAATGTGAATTTTAAGTCGCCCACAAATTCTAATGTATGCATTAATATATAAAAATTGTCACTTTAGTTCACCTACACATTCTAATGTATGTTTTGACCAAAAATATGATTCCTATATTTGAATATAATTTCTAATGTAGGTTCGCAAATAAAAATGATCTTTATATTTACTTATAAAACCTATTTCATGTTATGCAAATGAAAATAATTATTATATTTACATATACGTTTTATTCCAAAAAAATGTACAAGAAATGTTACTTCTACTTTGAGGTAACACAAACCCATTTTACAAAATGCTATTTGTGATTAACTCTTTATTTAATCAAAAATGTGATTTTTGTTTTTATTCTAAATTTAATTAAAAAATGTAATTTTGCTTCAACTATTATATCTTGACAAAATAAATATATTGGTTTAATTAATCTATTTGGTCAAACAATAAAAATAATGACTTTGTTTTGTCGACAAATCTATTCCGACAAAACAAATAAAAGTGATGTGTTTGTTTAATCGAAAATTTTAAATTTATCAAACAGATAAAAGTGATATATTTGTTTTGTCAAAACTTATGCACCAAAATAATAGTCATGTTTGTTTTTAACTATTGCAATTTGGCAAAGAGACCAATTTGTTTTAACAAGTATAAATTGACAAAGGAGAATAATTATATTTAACTGTTATAAATTGATAAAGGTGAACAATTTGTATTTTAATTCTAATTTAACATACAAGTGTTATATTTTGTTACCTTCTTTTGATTCAGACAAAAATGAGTATTTTTGTCTACTTCTACTTTAATGATAAAAATATGAATGTTTAATTATTCATTCTTTTACCATAGCTAAAATAAACAATTTCAATTCATTCTTTTAAGGTGATCAAAAGGACTCTTTTTATTTCCTATAACATATTTGACAAAATGACTCTTTTCATTTCACATAAAATTTCAATAAGAAATGAAATTCTAAAATCTATGCTTCCTATTGTCTTTTAAATGAAAATAAATGAAACATTAATTCTTACCATTTTTTTTTCTACAACTAGAATGTAACTAAAATATAACTTTTAAATCCTATCTTTTATTTACATCTGAAAATGTAAATAAAAAGGTAATTCTTAATTTGAAAGTAAAATGAGAGATTTAATTCATGTTTTATTTGCATTAAAGGATGCAAATAAAAAAAATGCAACTCTCAAAATGACATTTTATTTACGTCAAAAATGTAATCAAAATGTAACTTACATTTTGATGTTTTGTTTGCATTTAGAATTGCAAACAAAAGTAAAACCTTAATTTTTAATGTTTTATTTGCAATAAGGAATGAAAATAAAAGAACAAATTATATTTTTAATGAATATTTGCATTAATGGATGCAAATAAAAATGCAACTAATTTTATTTTCAATGAAATTTACATTTGTGAATGCAAATAAAAGGACAAATTTTAATTTCCAATGTATATTTGCATTTGTGGATGCAAATAAAAGAAATATTTCCATTTCAAGGTATATTTGCATTAGTGAATGCAGATAAAAGAACAAGTCCTAATTTCAATGTATATTTGCATTACTAAATGCAGATAAAGGGATAAATTTTTGTTTTCAATAAATCAAGTTCTAACAAAAGTGTTCTTAATTTATTTATTTTGTTCCACTACTTATGTTTTAACAAAAATGTTACCTTTAATTCACTAATCATAATTTGACAAAAATGTTATTATTTTATTCAATGTATAAAAATGTATATTTTTGACATATTCTATTCAAGGTATAAGAATGTGATATATTTGCATTAGTGCATATAGATAAAAGAATAAACTTTAGTTTCATTTTATATTTGCATTTGTAAATGCAAATAAAAGAATAAACTTTAATTTCAATGCATATTTGCATTGATAAATGCAAATACAGGAATAAACTTTATTTTCAAATATATGTACTTGCATTGGTGAGTGCAAATGAAAGAATAATTTGTTTCAATATATATTTGCATTGGTAAATGCAAATAAAGAACAATTTCTATTTTTCAATATATATTTGCATTGGTGAATGCAAATTAAAGGATAGATTTTGTCTTTAAAGTTTATTTGCATTAGTGAATGCAAATAAAAGAATAAATTATATTTAAAATATATTTGCATTAGTAGGTGCAAAATAAAAGTATAATTTTCATTTCAATATATATTTGCATCTGTGGATGCAAAAAAAAAAGGATCGAACTTTAATTTCAAACTATAATTGCATTTGTAAATGCAAATAAAAGGATAAACTTCGAGTTCAATGAATATCTGCATTTGTAAATGCAAATAAAAGAGTAACTTTAATTCCAATGCAAATAAAATGTAAATTTGGTCTTCATCCTTTTAAAGTAAACCAAAAAGGAATATTTCTAATTCTATATTTTAATCGATGTAAATCTAAATCTAACCAAACAACAACCATCATCATCAAACAACTAATACAACTCAGCAATCGTCATCACAGAACAAATCAACATTGCAATAATTATATATACAATCATGAATATGAAATAAATATCAATTTCAAATTTAATTAATTAATTAATTTTAAATTTAAATAGATGTCTCACCTAGAAATTGTTCGTGCTCAAATTTTGCTGAAATTTCAAAGTGATTGTTTTTAGATCCGGTCAGCTCCATGTTGTAGCTTTCGACAATACGAATCCAACGAAATTCGTTTTACTGAGTTCTGACGACATACGAAGAAGTTATGATATTAAATATATTCGTTTATATAATTAAATTAAATAAATAAAAAATTCTTTACATTGACTACATCAGCAAAGAAAGGGCCGATCCTTTCTTCTTCTACATCTTGAATTGCTGTTCAGTAAAACCCATACTCGTTGTCCTCTCTCCTCCTATGCGCGCCACCACACTCCACCAGGGCTCAATCCAATAACACCACTCTGAAGCTCATACTACCACCTCCTAGAGCCGCCAATACCATGATGCTCGGCCCTATCTGTAGCCTCGAAAACCGCCCCAAAGACGCTGCGTTTGCAGCTCCAAATCGGCCTCTTCGCTCACCTAAAACCGATCATGTCCGTATAGAAATGAAGAGGAAGAGATTCTCTTCAATCTTGGATTTGAATTCATGGTTTAATTCGGTATAATTAACGACAAATTGATGGATCAAATTGGGGTATTTTCGGCCATGAATGAAGAACGGCGGCTGCACAATTGGGTTAGGGTTTGGCGTATTGGGAACCTTATTTATAGAGTATACCTAGCGTATTTTATATAATTTAATTCAAAAATTCCTATTTATCAATACGAACACCAAATTCAACCCAACGAGTGTCGCCCCAGCTAATAACCCCCATCCCGGACACAATGGAACACGTTTTGTAACCCAATTCGGCTGTTACTGTATGTTTTTCTTTAAATTTAATTATAAATAATTTAATTATTAAATTTCAATGTACATTTTAAATTAACGGGGCCACATACTAACTTAGAAAATTACAGAAAAATTATTTCTAGCTATGTTTTGACGATACAGTTCTAACGAGACTAATTTCATCGAATTCTGAGATTGTTTGGAAAAATGGCCATTTTCAAGTCGATTAAATTTGACTGTAATTGACAAAACACGTTTTCCTTTGCCACGCTCACATATTAATTCGAAAAATTATGAAAATTGAAACCTAGCAATAGTTTGACATTCCGGTTCCAACAAAATTGGTTTCGTAAAAAACCGAGGCCGTTTGAAAAATGACTATTTTTAAGGCCAATATATTATATTAAAATATATATATAAATTCTACAGTGACTTTTCTAAATTTTAAACTGGACATATCTTTTGATTTATAATGTGAAATTTCAGTTTTTTTCAGATTCGTTAGAAAGATATGATTAAACAGATTAAAATATTTCAGATTTCGCTCAATTTTGATTTAAAATGATTCCTGTACATTCAGTCAAAGTTCAAATTCAAATTTTCAAACTGCAGCGCTGTTTTAAACTCCTTTTATAATTAAATTGAATTTATTCATTTTAAAATAAATTTTTCATCGTTATTATTTAAAATATATTGTTTTAAACATCCTAAATTCATTAAAATTTCAAAAATCAAAATTTTAAATTGGCCCCAAAATTCAGGGTTGTTACACCTACTCCCACCTAACCTTCCTCCTATAAATATCCCAAGCCTTGGCCTTCATTTGGATCTTTCTCCCTTGGAATTTTTGGACCTTGAGAGCTCCAAACACTCATCAACGGCTTCTAACACCTCCACCATGGCCATGGGAGATGACGTGGATGATTAAAACATGGCATGCATGTTTTCCTTCAACACTTGAACATTAACAAGGATTGTGATGCTACTTTTGAACTTCATTGACATGAACACCAAACTTGGATATTGTTGACCAAGTCAATGCTTTTCAACGAAGAAGAAGAAGGGAAATTTGGTCAAAGTGTGGACCAAGCATATATTTTGCTATTCCATTGTAACGCTTTGAACTTAGCTATTTTCGAACTTGTACAACTTTGTAATCAACCAAAGATATGATGAATGATGATTATAAAGTGGACGTAGGTGTTAGTGCCGAACCACTATAAAAGCTTTGTCTCCCCGCATCTACATACTTTACTGCTTATTTGGATAATTGTTCACACACACACATTTGGGTGTTGGCATGCAACAATTTTGCCCATCAACATTTTGGTGTGCCAGGTAGGGGACGCATAGCTTTGACCTCTGCATCGGATTAAGTACTTGGATTTGCCTTTGGATCTCGACTTAGGTTTCAGTTTTTGACTTCGACTTCGCTACTCGCCTCTCGACTTGGTAAAACGAAAATGGTTCGACGCTACCTCCGAGGCTCGGAACTCTAGTAGAGAGGAAAATCAAGAACATTTTACCAATAAGGAACTCTCTGACTTGGTTACTTGAGAAGACTTAGCGGAATTGGCTAGAGGATTGATCACTTTCTGGATCGGCAAGCAGAAGTTATGAACACGTTCCTCGCTCGGATTGAGTGTAGATTACATGGTTTTGGAAGGTCGAATGACCAAACAGACGTCATTGGAACGAGTGCATATGTTCCGTAGTTTGTAACTCGGGACATGGAGGCAACCTCGCAAACCCCACAACAGGACGACGTCGATTCTCGGATCAGCGCCGCTCCATCGACGCTCGGGGGCACTACCATTCCCAATAGAAGCGCGGTCCTACAAGTTTTGGTTACTCGAGCTATGGTCTCAAGTAAAGGAAATCCCCGTAACAAGGCTAGTAGAAAACGTAGGTTCCCGAACTACTCGGAGCTTACTCACACTCTCGAGGAGATCTACCAAGAAGTTCACCCTATTACTCCTTTCAAAAAGCCTCCCGCTCGGGAGCCCTCTCAACGAGAAAGAGATTCTAGCCGACACTGCATATTTCATGACATCGCTGGCCACAATACAAATGAGTGTCATCATCTTAAGAATGCTATTGAAAAGCGTGTTAGAAATGGAAAACTGGAACGATTCGTTCGAACTCGGGATGGGATGCTGTAACAACCCGAAAATCTGGGCCAGTTTAAAATTTTTATTTTGGCCATTTTAGCGAATTTTGATTATTTAAAATGAATTATTTTAAATAATATCGACGATAAATTTATTCTGAATATAAATCAAACGTATATTTTATACGCGTCGTCGTTAGAATATAAATATTTATATATAATTATAAATAGAATTGAAAATGGCGCGGTAGTTCGATAATTCGATTTCAAACTTCAATTGAATGTACCGGGTGCAAAACAATCCGGATTTTAGTGAAACCAAAAATAATGGAATCTAATTGATAATATCTTTCCAACGAATGCGAAAAATCAAGATTTCATATCGGGAATCAAAAGATATGTCCAGTTGAAAATTCTGAATAGTCGCTATGGAATTCAGGCCCTTAAAAATGGACATTTTGCAAACGACCTCGGATTTCGACGAAACCAGTTTGGTTGGGTCCGGGATGTCAAGTTATTGCTAGATTCCAAATTTCATAATTTTTCGAATCGATATGTGAGCGTGGCAAAGGAAAACGCGTTTGACCAGTTTCAGTAGATTTTAATCGACTGGAAATTGGCCATTTTTCAAACGGTCTCAGAATTCGGCGAAACTAGTTTTGTTAGGACCGTATCGTCAATACGAAGCTAGAAAATATTTTTCTGGAATTTTTAAAGTTCGTATGTGACCCCGGTAATTTGAAATGTACGTTTAAAATTCAATATAGTGATTTAAATGTTAATTCAACGGAAACTGATTGTAACAGCCGAATCAGCGTACGATACATATCCCATTGTGTTCGGAATGGGGGTAGAACGCTATGGACGACAGGCGGTGGGCCTCGTTTCGAGGTCGTATGAAAAAAGTCAACTTAAGGTTGAATTAAATAATAATAAAATTAATAATAAAAAAAAAAAAATCTTTGCCCTCCTTAAAACACTTTGGCCCCCCCGTCCATTCATTTCAAACAGAAAATAAGAAAAAAAAAAAAAAAAAAAAAAAAAAAAAACTTCAGACATCGATCGCGCCCCCCAGAGTTTCGCCGCCGCCACAGGCGGAGCTGCCGCCGATCTTCCCCTCAGGTGCCTCCTCCCTCCAGCCTCGCTCCTCTCTCACCTGCCCTCCTCGACGGAGCGAAGCCCCCACGGCGCGACAACCCCGTAGTCCCCCCCCCTTTTGTTCAGCTCCGAATCGAAGCCCCTGCTGGCCACCACCTCGGCTCCGACGTCCAACCCCGCCTGATGACCACCGACAGCAGCATCCCCCCCCCTTCTTCGCAGGTAACAGTAAACATTTTATTTTATTTTTATTTTAGGGTTTTAAACTGTTTTTTTTAAAAGCATTTTAAACTGGTTTTAATTAGATTTGTAAACTGATTTTTAAGAATTTTATAAACTGAATTTTTAAATATATAAAAACTGATTTGATAAGAGTTTAAAAACTGAATTTTTAAATATTTAAAAACTGATTTGATAAGATTTTAAAACTGATTTTAAAATAAAAGTAAAAACTGATTTTTAGAAAAAGGTTTGAACTTCAAAGACTATATTTTTTTATAAGGCGAAGACTAGATTTTTACATATTGAACTTCGAAAAAAAAAATATGATTTTTATCTATTGAACTTTAAAATAAAAATTCGATTTTTATAAATTGAACTTTGAAATAAAAATTCGATTTTTATATAATTGAACTTTGAAATAAAAATTTGATTTTTATATATTGAACTTTGAACTAAAAATTCGATTTTTATATATTGAACTTTGAACTAAAAATTCGATTTTTATATATTGAATAGCGTAGTAAAAAAATGTGATTTTTACGTGTGTAGTGAAAGCAGCAACGAAGGTGACAAAAAGGCGAAACGATGAAGTTTTCTATCAAAGAAGAGCCGTGGAGCTAGGATAGCTATAAGTGAGAATTTCTCACCTTTCTATTTTATTTCTAGTTATATATATATACTAGGATGCAGACGGTGCTTAGTAGCACCCGACACAATCGTCCACAGACCATGGACTTGTTTGTTTGACTGTTTGGTGATTGATTGCGATATTGGTTTGAATGTGGTTTGTGGTGTGAAAAATCGAATCGATAAATTGGTTAGGATTAGACGTGCGCCGTTATAAGGCGAAGGAGTAAGGCTAGGTTAGACCCTTACTCCAAAGTTTGTGGTTTGCATAACGAATTGATTTGATTGATGTGTGAATGGCGTGGGCCTTCACTAGACCGGGGATAAGGCTAGGCCTTGTCCCGTTTCTAGTATCGTGCCGTTATGCCGCCGAAATTTTCTAAAATATGTTAGAAAAATAAAAATATCATTTTATTTGTGTAAATGAAGAATAGAAATTCATATGTCAAAATAAAATGTGTTATCGTTAAAAATATAATTTTTAACGTGAATGTGAATAAATAAATATTCATTTACAAACCAGACGGTTTGTTTATGTACACCTATTTGAATGACGTTGATTGGGTCGATAAATTTTACACATCGCCTAACTGCACAAATAAAATATGTGTTTGATTGTTTGAAACCCCACACGGGTGTTAGGATGAAATTTGAAGTTCACTCATCCTGATTGATTAAATATGTCGATCGATTGATTGACAGGCTGTTATAAGCGTTGAATATCTATATTTGATGCTTATACAGTGTAGTGCACTTTGGTTGATGGTTGATTATTTTCAATGCTATTATATACATGTGTTGTATGAAAATCCATATAATTAATTTTATATGGTAATTGATTGGGCCTCATTCCAGTTTTGAAAAAGAAATATTTGAAAAAGAAATATTTGAAATAGAATATTTGAAAATAAAGGAATATATGAAGCCGTGTTGATTAGATTGACGCCATTTTGACGTGAACGATATTTATATCGATTTTAAAAACGAATTCGAAATGAATTGAAAACGATTTCGAAATGAATTGAATTGAAAACGATTTCGAAATGAATTGAATTGAAAATGAATTCGAATTGAATTGAAAACGATTTCGAAATGAATTGAATTGAAAATGAATTCGAATTGAATTGAAAACGATTTCGAAATGAATTGAATTGAAAACGATTTCGAAATGAATTGAATTGAAAATGAATTCGAATTGAATTGAAAACGATTTCGAAATGAATTGAATTGAAAACGATTTCGAAATGAATTGAATTGAAAATGAATTCGAATTGAATTGAAAACGATTTCGAAATGAATTGAATTGAAAACGATTTCGAAATGAATTGAATTGAAAACGATTTCGAAATGAATTGAATTGAAAACGAATTCGAATTGAATTGAAAACGATTTCGAAATGAATTGAATTGAAAACGAATTCGAATTGAATTGAAAACGATTTCGAAATGAATTGAATTGAAAACGAATTCGAATTGAATTAAAAGCGAATTGAAATGAATTCAAATTGAATTGAAATTCGAATTGAATAGAAATGAATTTTGAAACGAATTTATAAAGAAGAATTCAATTTTGATTTGAATTGAAAAGGAAGTTGAGATTGCTTTTGAAACGAATTTTAAAACTATTTATATAATTCGTTTTAAATAGAAATCGACGAAGTATATATTATATATATATTATATATATAATATAATGGCCTGAATAGAACGCGCCGCGCCGCGGCAGTTCGCGAATTTCGACCATTTATTTCAAACGGACATTACGGGAGATCCGACCGTCGGATTCTCCTAAAACCGGAACCGTTGGGTTCGTATCGAAAAGAGCTTTCTAATGAATGTTAGAAATTTGAAATCTAACGGTTGGATTTGGAATTATGTCCAAATCAAATTCGAAAAAGGTCGCTATAAGTGCAGTTCGATGGCCATTGATGGAAATCGACTGTACGGGCCTTGATAAAATTATTAAAAATAGTAATAATTTGTGTAAAATCATAAGAAATGATTTAGAAAGAATTGGGATGAAAAATTCCATATTAGAAAAGATAAAAATAGATTTTTATCGAAATGAACTAGTTTTGAACTAGAATTATAATTCTATTTATTTTTAAATAAATAAATTGAATTCGAAAAGGGTTTTAAAAGTAACCAAAATTCCAATGATTACACTGGAGTGGATTTGAATCGAAATTGTCTTCGGAATATTTCGATGTTGGAATTCATGATTATACAGGTGTTGTTATGGAAATTTGAAAGATATATATGTATATCGTTATTTCCAATACGACATTTGTTAGTCGTAGAATTCGATATTGAATATAAGCCGATATATTTTCTATTCAGAGCCTTGTATTGAATATCGAATGTGATTTGGGTTTGTCGTGAATGGTGTCTTCACTAACACTGTTCTTGAACCCAGCTGAGAAAAGATTAAATCTTTTTATTTAGATTTAATGAAGTGTACCAATTAAATAACATTTAATTGGAATTGAATTGATATTGATTTTTGGGTTTATCGTGAACAGTGTTTTAAATAACACTCGTTCTTTAACCCGATAATTAATGAATGTGATTTGGGTTCGTCGTGAATGGTGTCTTCACTAACACTGTTCTTGAACCCAGCTGAGAAAAGATTAAATCTTTTGATTTAGATTTAATGAAGTGTACCAATTAAATAACATTTAATTGGAATTGAATTGATATTGATTTTTGGGTTTATCGTGAACAGTGTTTTAAATAACACTCGTTCTTTAACCCGATAATTAATGAATGTGATTTGGGTTCGTCGTGAATGGTGTCTTCACTAACACTGTTCTTGAACCCAGTTGAGAAATGATTAAATCTTTTTATTTAGATTTAATGAAGTGTACCAATTAAATAACATTTAATTGGAATTGAATCGATATTGATTTTTGGGTTTATCGTGGACAGTGTTTTTAAATAACACTCGTTCTTTAACCCGACGATTAATGAATGTGATTTTGGGTTTATCGTGAACCGTGTTTTTAAATGACACTGATTCTTTAACCCAGTCAAAAGATTAAAACTAAGTGGAGTTTTAATGAATCTTTAATTAGATTGAAAAGATCGAGAATGGAGTATCACCAGTTTTGCTCCAGGCGATAGTTAAATCTTTAATTAGATTTGAACGTGAAATTTAGAAACTAACTGTCGGTTAGCCAAGCAGAATGGTTTTCTGGATATTGATCTGATGTTGGTTTCGGCCTTCGGGGTTAATATTTGGGGAATTATTCTCTTGATTAATTTACGGTTAGTGACTAATGAATTGGAATGAGGCGTATGTTGTGTTTGTGTAACACTTATTTAAAATATACGCGAGTTATTCGGAAAGACCGGGTTTATCCCATTCTGAATAACTGATACGACGATAAGTCGAAGATGAAGACGATGGTCGAAGACCGGAGGTCTTCACGTCGTTTGGGTGATAACTGATGATCTTGATTGGGCTGTACACCCAAGAAGATGGAAACAGTTAGTGATCGTCCAGACGTACTTGGAGATCGATGGATATGCGAGGTACTAGGTGCCTCCGGTTTCGTTCAGACCCAGAACGGACTTGTAAATGGACTGTGTGTCTGACATCGGATTTCATTCTGTGTGACTGATATCGGTTGCATAGGATGGTTTGCCTGTGTGGCATGCTAAGATGCAAATGATCAAGGCTTCTGTTGAAAAGCAAAGTCTTGTGGTGATGATCAAAGCACGGCCTTTGTGGCGTAGCTTTGTGTAACGTTTACCTCGCGTGTTTCACACCAGGTATGAACCAAAAACGGGAGACGGACCTCAGGGAGGACTTGCGTTTCTTTCTAGTTAGAAGTGGCGTCAGTGGTTTTACACGCCCTGACGAGTTTGACTTATGTGGTTGTTGCTGTTGCGAGGCGCCTCGGTTATATCGGTTTCGGCCGATGCATTCTGGTCGGCTGACGGACCAGACTTACACCCCATAGGGTGGGGAAACGTAGTGTTCAGGCATTTTAATCCACATCGGTGGACCGGCCCTGTCGCTCCAAGGTCACTCGAGCTCTGACCTGTGGCTCGGGCTAGAGAGTCACGAATCGGTTGAGGACTATCTTTTGCCTCGGTTCATAGACGGAAATCCAATTTCCAAATACGTGACATTTGCGGTTTTATTTGTAAACCTATATATGGTGACATAGTGGGATGGGGCGCTCATGCCGCCTATGATTGATACTTATGATTTGAAGTGTTTTATACACTATGCACTTATAATAGTATCAAATGATTTGTTTTAAACGTATCAAGCATTCTTTGGCTGTTATAAGGGAAAACCCTATCCCCCGGCTTGCGTTGCATTGTGTGATAGGACCTGGGTCTTATAACAGCTTCATCTTTCTTTATTTAGCATTGCGCTGTTGGTTTTATGCACTGGTATTCTTGGGAGGAAACCCGTTCCGTGTTATACGGCGTGGTCCCTTGATTTACCTAACTTTAAAAACAAAGATTAACAACTGTTTTAGTTCTCACACCAGTCACATGACTGACCTGGAGTTTATTGTTTTAACCTAAACTCTGGGTGCCCTTATTTCGACACGGGCAGCTAGTAGTTTTGGTTTTGCAGATTTATATTCACAGGATTTTGGTTTACAGCTGGAACGATATCCGGAAAGCTTTGTATCCGTATATCTCATTCTAGTTGTGTATTGTATTATTTTCCGCTGCTATGTATTTAAATGTAATTTAAATCTCTGATATTTCTGTGTAATATTCATTCATACTCTGTATATTCTTGTAATCTGATGCATTGTTGTGATATACAATGAAATGTCCTTCTGTATGCGTTCTGTTGTGGCTTGTTCTCGAACTATCCGACGCTTTCCTTTACGGGGAAGTTGCGGGTCTTCACATTTGGTATCAGAGCTTTGGTTTACAAAGCTAGAGAACAAGACACATTAGAACCATACGAAAGAATACATCAGATATTGGATTAGTAAAATCCAACGGGAATGACTCGTTAGAGATGGGATCAGTAGTATCCTAGAACGAGTGTGAAGAGTATATTTTTGAAAGTGAAAACAAATTTTTGTTTTGAAAATTTAAATCAATTATTCGTATTTGATTACCTATTTATATTGATGTGGACAATCCAATATATATAGATTTTGCGTATACGTCTGATCCGCGTGTATTTGAAATTTTAATATATTGGATAGATATAGAGTCACATTCTAGACACCCGGGGATAATTCTGATGATGTGGCCACATCATTAGTATTTATATTCGTGTTTCGAATGTGTGATATCTATATATTTCCATTAGACTGGTGTGAGAACCAAAATTAGATAGGGCCTATTGTTGTGATTTGGTATCAAAAACATGATTTTTGTATATGTATCAAAATTATGAATTTGAAACTCTAATTCACTAATCGATTGATGTTTGTGTTGTTTCGTTATTTGTTTGCTAATTTTTAGCCATTTAGCCTAATTGAATCAAATATTGAACTGTATCGAAGATTGGTCGCATTTGCTTGCATATACATATATATATTGAACAGGTCATAGCAAGGAGGCTAGAGCCAGAGAATAAAATTTGTTTGCCCGACAAATAGGTACATGTTTACTACATAATTTCCTGTTTTGTTTGGGTGATGATGATTTTGTGAGCCTATTGGCTAGCCGCTTGGCTTTTTCTTTTTCTTTTTGAGATCTGAAGGACCGGGGAAGCTATTTGGAATTCCCCGATGCTCCCATTGCAGGGGAGGTTATGGCGAAATTTTTCGAAAATTTAGGGTGTTAGCCAAATTTTTGAAATTTTAGAAATTCTCAGAAACTGAAAAGTTCGAGAATGGAAGCCAGGTCGAGCGTAGAGTTGAATAATCAAACCACTTTCGACTTTGTTCCTTTTCGGGGACGAAAAGTTTTAAGTGGGGGAGATTGTAACAACCCGAAAATCTGGGCCAGTTTAAAATTTTTATTTTGGCCATTTTAGCGAATTTTGATTATTTAAAATGAATTATTTTAAATAATATCGACGATAAATTTATTCTGAATATAAATCAAACGTATATTTTATACGCGTCGTCGTTAGAATATAAATATTTATATATAATTATAAATAGAATTGAAAATGGCGCGGTAGTTCGATAATTCGATTTCAAACTTCAATTGAATGTACCGGGTGCAAAACAATCCGGATTTTAGTGAAACCAAAAATAATGGAATCTAATTGATAATATCTTTCCAACGAATGCGAAAAATCAAGATTTCATATCGGGAATCAAAAGATATGTCCAGTTGAAAATTCTGAATAGTCGCTATGGAATTCAGGCCCTTAAAAATGGACATTTTGCAAACGACCTCGGATTTCGACGAAACCAGTTTGGTTGGGTCCGGGATGTCAAGTTATTGCTAGATTCCAAATTTCATAATTTTTCGAATCGATATGTGAGCGTGGCAAAGGAAAACGCGTTTGACCAGTTTCAGTAGATTTTAATCGACTGGAAATTGGCCATTTTTCAAACGGTCTCAGAATTCGGCGAAACTAGTTTTGTTAGGACCGTATCGTCAATACGAAGCTAGAAAATATTTTTCTGGAATTTTTAAAGTTCGTATGTGACCCCGGTAATTTGAAATGTACGTTTAAAATTCAATATAGTGATTTAAATGTTAATTCAACGGAAACTGATTGTAACAGCCGAATCAGCGTACGATACATATCCCATTGTGTTCGGAATGGGGGTAGAACGCTATGGACGACAGGCGGTGGGCCTCGTTTCGAGGTCGTATGAAAAAAGTCAACTTAAGGTTGAATTAAATAATAATAAAATTAATAATAAAAAAAAAAAAATCTTTGCCCTCCTTAAAACACTTTGGCCCCCCCGTCCATTCATTTCAAACAGAAAATAAGAAAAAAAAAAAAAAAAAAAAAAAAAAAAAACTTCAGACATCGATCGCGCCCCCCAGAGTTTCGCCGCCGCCACAGGCGGAGCTGCCGCCGATCTTCCCCTCAGGTGCCTCCTCCCTCCAGCCTCGCTCCTCTCTCACCTGCCCTCCTCGACGGAGCGAAGCCCCCACGGCGCGACAACCCCGTAGTCCCCCCCCCTTTTGTTCAGCTCCGAATCGAAGCCCCTGCTGGCCACCACCTCGGCTCCGACGTCCAACCCCGCCTGATGACCACCGACAGCAGCATCCCCCCCCCTTCTTCGCAGGTAACAGTAAACATTTTATTTTATTTTTATTTTAGGGTTTTAAACTGTTTTTTTTAAAAGCATTTTAAACTGGTTTTAATTAGATTTGTAAACTGATTTTTAAGAATTTTATAAACTGAATTTTTAAATATATAAAAACTGATTTGATAAGAGTTTAAAAACTGAATTTTTAAATATTTAAAAACTGATTTGATAAGATTTTAAAACTGATTTTAAAATAAAAGTAAAAACTGATTTTTAGAAAAAGGTTTGAACTTCAAAGACTATATTTTTTTATAAGGCGAAGACTAGATTTTTACATATTGAACTTCGAAAAAAAAAATATGATTTTTATCTATTGAACTTTAAAATAAAAATTCGATTTTTATAAATTGAACTTTGAAATAAAAATTCGATTTTTATATAATTGAACTTTGAAATAAAAATTTGATTTTTATATATTGAACTTTGAACTAAAAATTCGATTTTTATATATTGAACTTTGAACTAAAAATTCGATTTTTATATATTGAATAGCGTAGTAAAAAAATGTGATTTTTACGTGTGTAGTGAAAGCAGCAACGAAGGTGACAAAAAGGCGAAACGATGAAGTTTTCTATCAAAGAAGAGCCGTGGAGCTAGGATAGCTATAAGTGAGAATTTCTCACCTTTCTATTTTATTTCTAGTTATATATATATACTAGGATGCAGACGGTGCTTAGTAGCACCCGACACAATCGTCCACAGACCATGGACTTGTTTGTTTGACTG
Source organism: Allium sativum (assembly GCA_030737875.1). NCBI lineage: Eukaryota > Viridiplantae > Streptophyta > Magnoliopsida > Asparagales > Amaryllidaceae > Allium > Allium sativum. The sequence goes on from CM060920.1 coordinate 255,321,896, forward strand.
TTTGGTGATTGATTGCGATATTGGTTTGAATGTGGTTTGTGGTGTGAAAAATCGAATCGATAAATTGGTTAGGATTAGACGTGCGCCGTTATAAGGCGAAGGAGTAAGGCTAGGTTAGACCCTTACTCCAAAGTTTGTGGTTTGCATAACGAATTGATTTGATTGATGTGTGAATGGCGTGGGCCTTCACTAGACCGGGGATAAGGCTAGGCCTTGTCCCGTTTCTAGTATCGTGCCGTTATGCCGCCGAAATTTTCTAAAATATGTTAGAAAAATAAAAATATCATTTTATTTGTGTAAATGAAGAATAGAAATTCATATGTCAAAATAAAATGTGTTATCGTTAAAAATATAATTTTTAACGTGAATGTGAATAAATAAATATTCATTTACAAACCAGACGGTTTGTTTATGTACACCTATTTGAATGACGTTGATTGGGTCGATAAATTTTACACATCGCCTAACTGCACAAATAAAATATGTGTTTGATTGTTTGAAACCCCACACGGGTGTTAGGATGAAATTTGAAGTTCACTCATCCTGATTGATTAAATATGTCGATCGATTGATTGACAGGCTGTTATAAGCGTTGAATATCTATATTTGATGCTTATACAGTGTAGTGCACTTTGGTTGATGGTTGATTATTTTCAATGCTATTATATACATGTGTTGTATGAAAATCCATATAATTAATTTTATATGGTAATTGATTGGGCCTCATTCCAGTTTTGAAAAAGAAATATTTGAAAAAGAAATATTTGAAATAGAATATTTGAAAATAAAGGAATATATGAAGCCGTGTTGATTAGATTGACGCCATTTTGACGTGAACGATATTTATATCGATTTTAAAAACGAATTCGAAATGAATTGAAAACGATTTCGAAATGAATTGAATTGAAAACGATTTCGAAATGAATTGAATTGAAAATGAATTCGAATTGAATTGAAAACGATTTCGAAATGAATTGAATTGAAAATGAATTCGAATTGAATTGAAAACGATTTCGAAATGAATTGAATTGAAAACGATTTCGAAATGAATTGAATTGAAAATGAATTCGAATTGAATTGAAAACGATTTCGAAATGAATTGAATTGAAAACGATTTCGAAATGAATTGAATTGAAAATGAATTCGAATTGAATTGAAAACGATTTCGAAATGAATTGAATTGAAAACGATTTCGAAATGAATTGAATTGAAAACGATTTCGAAATGAATTGAATTGAAAACGAATTCGAATTGAATTGAAAACGATTTCGAAATGAATTGAATTGAAAACGAATTCGAATTGAATTGAAAACGATTTCGAAATGAATTGAATTGAAAACGAATTCGAATTGAATTAAAAGCGAATTGAAATGAATTCAAATTGAATTGAAATTCGAATTGAATAGAAATGAATTTTGAAACGAATTTATAAAGAAGAATTCAATTTTGATTTGAATTGAAAAGGAAGTTGAGATTGCTTTTGAAACGAATTTTAAAACTATTTATATAATTCGTTTTAAATAGAAATCGACGAAGTATATATTATATATATATTATATATATAATATAATGGCCTGAATAGAACGCGCCGCGCCGCGGCAGTTCGCGAATTTCGACCATTTATTTCAAACGGACATTACGGGAGATCCGACCGTCGGATTCTCCTAAAACCGGAACCGTTGGGTTCGTATCGAAAAGAGCTTTCTAATGAATGTTAGAAATTTGAAATCTAACGGTTGGATTTGGAATTATGTCCAAATCAAATTCGAAAAAGGTCGCTATAAGTGCAGTTCGATGGCCATTGATGGAAATCGACTGTACGGGCCTTGATAAAATTATTAAAAATAGTAATAATTTGTGTAAAATCATAAGAAATGATTTAGAAAGAATTGGGATGAAAAATTCCATATTAGAAAAGATAAAAATAGATTTTTATCGAAATGAACTAGTTTTGAACTAGAATTATAATTCTATTTATTTTTAAATAAATAAATTGAATTCGAAAAGGGTTTTAAAAGTAACCAAAATTCCAATGATTACACTGGAGTGGATTTGAATCGAAATTGTCTTCGGAATATTTCGATGTTGGAATTCATGATTATACAGGTGTTGTTATGGAAATTTGAAAGATATATATGTATATCGTTATTTCCAATACGACATTTGTTAGTCGTAGAATTCGATATTGAATATAAGCCGATATATTTTCTATTCAGAGCCTTGTATTGAATATCGAATGTGATTTGGGTTTGTCGTGAATGGTGTCTTCACTAACACTGTTCTTGAACCCAGCTGAGAAAAGATTAAATCTTTTTATTTAGATTTAATGAAGTGTACCAATTAAATAACATTTAATTGGAATTGAATTGATATTGATTTTTGGGTTTATCGTGAACAGTGTTTTAAATAACACTCGTTCTTTAACCCGATAATTAATGAATGTGATTTGGGTTCGTCGTGAATGGTGTCTTCACTAACACTGTTCTTGAACCCAGCTGAGAAAAGATTAAATCTTTTGATTTAGATTTAATGAAGTGTACCAATTAAATAACATTTAATTGGAATTGAATTGATATTGATTTTTGGGTTTATCGTGAACAGTGTTTTAAATAACACTCGTTCTTTAACCCGATAATTAATGAATGTGATTTGGGTTCGTCGTGAATGGTGTCTTCACTAACACTGTTCTTGAACCCAGTTGAGAAATGATTAAATCTTTTTATTTAGATTTAATGAAGTGTACCAATTAAATAACATTTAATTGGAATTGAATCGATATTGATTTTTGGGTTTATCGTGGACAGTGTTTTTAAATAACACTCGTTCTTTAACCCGACGATTAATGAATGTGATTTTGGGTTTATCGTGAACCGTGTTTTTAAATGACACTGATTCTTTAACCCAGTCAAAAGATTAAAACTAAGTGGAGTTTTAATGAATCTTTAATTAGATTGAAAAGATCGAGAATGGAGTATCACCAGTTTTGCTCCAGGCGATAGTTAAATCTTTAATTAGATTTGAACGTGAAATTTAGAAACTAACTGTCGGTTAGCCAAGCAGAATGGTTTTCTGGATATTGATCTGATGTTGGTTTCGGCCTTCGGGGTTAATATTTGGGGAATTATTCTCTTGATTAATTTACGGTTAGTGACTAATGAATTGGAATGAGGCGTATGTTGTGTTTGTGTAACACTTATTTAAAATATACGCGAGTTATTCGGAAAGACCGGGTTTATCCCATTCTGAATAACTGATACGACGATAAGTCGAAGATGAAGACGATGGTCGAAGACCGGAGGTCTTCACGTCGTTTGGGTGATAACTGATGATCTTGATTGGGCTGTACACCCAAGAAGATGGAAACAGTTAGTGATCGTCCAGACGTACTTGGAGATCGATGGATATGCGAGGTACTAGGTGCCTCCGGTTTCGTTCAGACCCAGAACGGACTTGTAAATGGACTGTGTGTCTGACATCGGATTTCATTCTGTGTGACTGATATCGGTTGCATAGGATGGTTTGCCTGTGTGGCATGCTAAGATGCAAATGATCAAGGCTTCTGTTGAAAAGCAAAGTCTTGTGGTGATGATCAAAGCACGGCCTTTGTGGCGTAGCTTTGTGTAACGTTTACCTCGCGTGTTTCACACCAGGTATGAACCAAAAACGGGAGACGGACCTCAGGGAGGACTTGCGTTTCTTTCTAGTTAGAAGTGGCGTCAGTGGTTTTACACGCCCTGACGAGTTTGACTTATGTGGTTGTTGCTGTTGCGAGGCGCCTCGGTTATATCGGTTTCGGCCGATGCATTCTGGTCGGCTGACGGACCAGACTTACACCCCATAGGGTGGGGAAACGTAGTGTTCAGGCATTTTAATCCACATCGGTGGACCGGCCCTGTCGCTCCAAGGTCACTCGAGCTCTGACCTGTGGCTCGGGCTAGAGAGTCACGAATCGGTTGAGGACTATCTTTTGCCTCGGTTCATAGACGGAAATCCAATTTCCAAATACGTGACATTTGCGGTTTTATTTGTAAACCTATATATGGTGACATAGTGGGATGGGGCGCTCATGCCGCCTATGATTGATACTTATGATTTGAAGTGTTTTATACACTATGCACTTATAATAGTATCAAATGATTTGTTTTAAACGTATCAAGCATTCTTTGGCTGTTATAAGGGAAAACCCTATCCCCCGGCTTGCGTTGCATTGTGTGATAGGACCTGGGTCTTATAACAGCTTCATCTTTCTTTATTTAGCATTGCGCTGTTGGTTTTATGCACTGGTATTCTTGGGAGGAAACCCGTTCCGTGTTATACGGCGTGGTCCCTTGATTTACCTAACTTTAAAAACAAAGATTAACAACTGTTTTAGTTCTCACACCAGTCACATGACTGACCTGGAGTTTATTGTTTTAACCTAAACTCTGGGTGCCCTTATTTCGACACGGGCAGCTAGTAGTTTTGGTTTTGCAGATTTATATTCACAGGATTTTGGTTTACAGCTGGAACGATATCCGGAAAGCTTTGTATCCGTATATCTCATTCTAGTTGTGTATTGTATTATTTTCCGCTGCTATGTATTTAAATGTAATTTAAATCTCTGATATTTCTGTGTAATATTCATTCATACTCTGTATATTCTTGTAATCTGATGCATTGTTGTGATATACAATGAAATGTCCTTCTGTATGCGTTCTGTTGTGGCTTGTTCTCGAACTATCCGACGCTTTCCTTTACGGGGAAGTTGCGGGTCTTCACAGATGCCAGGACAGGTACAATCACCAAATGCTATTCAAAATAGGCCCGAGGTGTAAAGACCCGGTTTTTAACGACTATGGTTATCGACTTAAACTCAATGACGACTAACCAAACATCGAAAAATACCGGTAGTTAATGAAAGAAGTTAGAGGGTGAGAATAGATAAGATAGAAACTTAGAATAGAAGAAGAAGAAGAAGAACCTACAACATCAGAGTAACACGAATCTCACAGTGGAACGAACACATATAATAGATAATATATCCTTGAAATAAATCAGTATATGTATGCAGTAACATTATCAGAGTACAACCCTTACAACACAGCGGAAATAACTATAGCTATATAATCCTGAAGCCTCCTGCTCCAAGCTCTCCAAGCATATCTGTAAAATCCTGACTACTTGACTGCCCGTATAAAATTGGCCACCCAAGAGTTTAGGGAAAACAAAACAAAATAAACTCCGGGTCAGTCATGGGACTGGTATGAGTAAAACAGTTTAAAACGGTTTGGACAAGTAAACGATATCTCATATGACCACGCCGTATAACGTAGCGGGTTTTTCCCTTATGAGAATCCAAATAATATTTATATCAAAACTCATTGATATTATAATAGTGTCTATCAACAACAATACAATAATCATCTAGCAGAAACGCTTTCATCTCACGTTCTACATATATAGTATACAATCAAAACCGCAAGCACGTATTGGGTAATGGATTTCCAACTATGACAAGATATGGAACCACCTTTCGCTAGTGTACCTCTAGAGAGGAATACACTGGGCTCAACAAGAACATCTTGCAACCGGCTACACATGACCGACCACTCATTTCGCTTGAGTGTATCGAATGTATATCACCAACGGTTGGGATCAACAACCGTTTCCCGAATGGGACAGCATCGACAGTAGATTTTTAGAAGTAAATGAAACTATAGATCAGGAGATTATACACCCTAATAGGTGCGACCTACATAGCCATGCTGCCTACCCGATTTTTGTCATTTACCGAATGTGAGGCTAGAAGCTACGCTTATCTTTTACATGCCACATCTTCATTCACTTAGAATGTCACATCGTCATACCCGCCAAATCACAAATTGATTTATCCAAAAATAACACGGAATACAGCTAAGAGAAACGAATTCCTCCACCACCAAACGTGAATACGTTTGAAGAGATCAACTTACGCGATCTATTAGATATACTCCGTCAGACCTTCTTCCATACAAGTTGTCCTGGACTGGACAAACCGAAGGCACTATTCAGTATATCCATCTTAGGCAATTGTTATCTAAGATTTATACAACAGCCCTTGCACTTTACTCCGTCTTCAATATATTCAGCATAGTTGATTCGCAACGCTTATGCCAATACGGAGTGGTTCTTCGGATAATAATCCAACCAGTCTCTCCATATTAACAACGTTAAAATGGTCAAAACTTTGATAGTCGGTGATTTAACTATCAAATGAAAACATGTCTGTGTACACACAACGATCTTATTTCCAAATGGAATTATCGATCCAATCATCAAAACAATTATATATATATATATATATATTCACATTTCCTTATTTTCTATAATTAGAAAATATATGTTATTAACACTGGAAAACATTTCCATGGCTTAATTACGTATCACTATTCTTCCACATCTATCAGACTCTAACTATAAACTAACAAGAGAACAACTTCCTAAGTATAAACCCCGAAGGCCGAAACCAACATCAGATCAATACTTAGGAAACCATTCAACTTATTAATCTCTAGTCAGTTTCTAATTTTTTGTTTAATTCCATTTGATTAACACTTATTCGAATAAATAATATTCGATTAACTTTAATTGAATAACTAATATTCAATTAACTTTACTCGATTAATTCTAGTTCGAATAACTATATTCGATTTAACTTCATTCTAAATACCTATGTCTGTTTTGACTTTGTTTCGAATAATTATATTCGATTCACTCTTTTTGAAATTTATTTCTCAAATATCCTTTTTATATAATCCTATTTATTTTCCCAAATATGTCTTTCTATAATACCTTATTTGTTTTACAAATATTTACTCCTTTTCTAATTCTATTTATTTTCTAAATAAATATCCCTTTATAATTCTATTTATTTTCTAAATAAATGTTTCTTTTCACTTCTATTTACTTTCTAAGTAAATATCCTTTTTATAAAACCTTTTTCGTTTTAAATATATTTCCCTTTTAAAATATCCTGTTTATTTTCCCAATAAATATTCCTTTATGATTTTCTATTTATTTTCTAAATAAATGTTCCCATATATAAAATCCTATGATTTTATAAATACTTTATTTTCAAAATATTTCCTTTTATAAAATCGGTTGATTTTATAAAATTCCTTTATTTCAATATACATTGAAATATTTCTTTTTACATCCCAGGGTTTCTTATGATATTAAAAATATCGAATAACAATGATCAACATCATCCTCACACACATAATCCATAATAGATTATATATCACATCATATATCAAAATATATGAAAAACAGTAAAATAAATGTTGAGGAATCTAGTCGGATTCCCCCAACCTGTTTCCCTGCATCCACAGATGTTAAACAACACAAATTTAAAATATTGATAAACAGAATCAATATTCGATTAACAATTTATATATATCGTTATCTATATTTTCAACCAATACATAAGCAATTCAACCAATCAGTTAACACACAGCATATCAACAGATGATTAGCAGTTCCAAAAATACGTTATAAAAATATAACTGTTCAGAGTTGGTGAGTTTTATTCACATTGGCAGTTCATCGTTAAAGAACAATAAACTGTTTATTTGATTTGAATTAAACAATTTATTTCTCCATAAATTGTAACTAGCTTCAATTCACTCCCAGTCAGTTCCGTGGTGTAGCCACCGTCCATACGGTCCTAACGGATCTGACGGTTTGAAATTCTGATAATGTATGTAGAAGTTATGACGTTACGAAGTTCATACACTTTTAAATTAAAATAAAAAACTAGATTTTTAGTCCACGTGGGCCTTACCCCTTTTTAAATAAACCGGCCCACTACCATCCAACAGCCTAAACCCGCCTGACGTCCTCTTCCTCCTCAACGCGAGCTCTAGGTTTCATATGCACCATTGCCAAATATTTAAACACCACGTTCTCTTTGGTTCCTCCACTAAATCACTCAAACTCGCCACCGTTCCTCCTCTCTGACCAAGCTCTTCCTCGACATACCCTCCTCACTTAACTCGCAGCCCCCATCAAAAATCTGTCGACAGCAAAACTCGTGCAAACAGGGATCTCGTTCGGCACTATTTGTTATCAAAATGCACGGGACTTCACCGAAATGTTTGAAATTAACTGTTGAACTCAGAAACAACCTTGGATTTAAGATTAATTGCTACAAAGCTCCTCGATGTGGAAACCAAGCTCACGCTGTTCTGAGTCAGCCGTCCAAAAAGGTGTTCACGAGTTTGAAACTCCACGTAGAAATGAAGAGCATGCCTTGGTGAATCTAAATACATGTCTTTTGAGATTTATAGAGTTTTATTTTTATTTCTTTTGATTTTTGAAAGGGCCGAATTGGTTTTCTGGAAAAAAAGAAGAATACGGCGGCTATAAAAGGAATTATATAGCGGGAATCAAAATTTGGTGTGGTATTGGTTTGTCCACGGTTTTGATTTAGGAATAAGAGTTTTGTGCGGCTGGCAAAAGAAGGATGTGGCCTTTAGTTTGATCAGGGAAAGAAGGGCCAATAATTTGGTTTTAATTTATAAGTAGTGTATTTAAAGTTTGGTTTTTTTCACAGTACCATGTTACTTAAATTCCATTCACGTACGGACAGAAATAAAGATACCGTTGTATCGAGATTGGTTCCACGATCCCAAAAATATAATAATACCGGTAGATTAACTCATATTGTGAAATCCCAAAATCTCTGATTAAGGGTGCAAAATACTCCAAATAAAAAGTTGCTTATTTAATTAATTAAAAATTACAGTAAAATTCTAAAAATTAAATTATCACTACGTCTCAAAGGAACCTTGTCTAAATTCGAAACCGGTATCTGGATATATCAAATAAACCGTTACGGTCGATAAACGATTCTATAGCGACTATTTCGAAATTTGATTTGAACACAACTCACAATCTATACGACAAAATCAACGAATTTCTCTTCCATCAGAAAAATATACTTCACCAGCTCCTAACGTTTCTTGTTTTATAGAAATCCGATTAAAAACGGTTTCTGTATATTCGATTGAAATTCGAATCGCCAAATTACGAACTGCAGCGCCATTTCAAGCTCGATTATAATTGTAATATAATATACGTTCAAACTTCTGTTATTTTAATATATTCGTTATCTTAATTCAATTTTAACTGGATTACATATTTTATATCGTCCAATTCACACCATATCATGAATTCTGTTATTTCCGATTATTCCAGAAATATATTATTTTATTATTTATATTAATTAAGTATAAATATTATTTAATTATGGTTATCGATATCACCAACTCGATATTAAATAATTAAATTAATTAATTATTCGACAGCTAAAAATGCGGGTCATTACAATCTTTCCCCCTTAAAATAATTTCGTCCTCGAAATTGCTAAGGTAGGGGACGACCCTATCTATTGGGTAAAAATTTATCTGTTTACCTCTTATCTCCTGTTTCTCCGAACCAATTAATATTAACTAAAATATTAATTCCTTCTGACTAACTAAAAATTTCAAAAATTCTGAAAATTTTATAACACCTTAAATTTTTGGAAAATTTCGCCATAATCTCCTTTGTACAGCCCTATCGGTAAAACCACAACTCGCCTCTCTAGGCCTTCTCCAACCCAACAGAAAATCAAACAGCCAAGCGACTTGCTAATTCGTCTCATCAAAATCTCATACCATATGAAATATAAACTTGTACCTTTCTGTCGGGCATATCAACTCTATCACTTCCATATGCTATCACTCGGCATATACCAATGTTATCCCAATCAAATTCTGATCAATTTGTCCTCAACACGTCTATTCGCTTATATCCAAAGCAAATCCCATTTCACTCAAGTTCAATTCTTGATTCCAAATCTTGATTTACCAAACCAATTCTATTTCAACTTAACTGATTTCAATTAAATTCCAGCTTACATTCACAAATTTCTATTTAAATTTTTTCTAATTCGAACATTCTTTTCCCTGGAGTTTTTAAATAAATTTGTTTTTCACAATTCGAATATTCCCTTTCGGAATCAAACAACTTGTTTTTCTCAAAACACTTCAAAACTAAAATTTTGGTAGTAATCCATCACTTAGAAACTCGAAAATGAACACCGATGATGCACCATCGGAATTTACTTCCCAGCGATCAAAGTAAGTTCAATACTATATCACTTTTCAAAACTATTTCTTAAACCATTTCCATTTTGAAATCCCTTCAAAATATCATTCCAATGTTTGTAAATAATTTAAAATCTCCTAGGATCTTAAAATTCCCATATATTTAATTTAACTCCATTTACAAACACCTTTCAAATTCCAGGGTTTAAATTTCAACTTTGATTTTAATTTCAGATTTATTTCAATTCATTATGCTTATTTGAATTCTAATTGGTTATTTACATAACCATTTAATTTATAATCTTACTTGATTATAATAACAACCAATATATCAATATATTATAATCATTTCAATATAAATCCTTTATATCAAAAATATAATTTTGGGTAAAATTATTTTGTTTACCCTCCTTTCAAAATATACTATGTCGGTCCATCGTATTCAAGTGTTTATAATCTCTACTGATACAGTGGATCAAACTGATCGACCAGAACTCATAAACCACTCAACCAATAAATCTCAATAATATAAAACAATTTTTTTATATCAATAACAAATACGTTCACTCGTATATATACACTCAAACTCAATCTAGGGTATTACTAACCCTATCTTTACTAAGTCACGCCACAGAGCCAAGGTAATAACTTAACCTTAAGCTCTGATACCAATTGTAACGACCCGGTTTTTAGCGACTTTGGTTATCGACATAAACTCAATGACGACTAACAAAACATCGAAAAATACCGGTAGTTAGTGAAAGAAATTAGAGGGTGAGAATAGATAAGATAGAAACTTAGAATAGAAGTAGAAGAACCTACAACATCAGAGTAACATGAATCTCACAGCGGAACGAACACATATAATAGATAATATAACCTTGAAATAAATCAGTATATGTATACAGTAACATTATCAGTGTACAACCCTTACAACACAGCGGAAATAACTATAGCTATGTAATCCTAAAGCCTCCTGCTCCAAGCTCTCCAAGTATATCTATAAAATCCTAACTACTTGACTGCCCGTATAAAATTGGGCACCCAAGAGTTTAGGGAAAACAAAACAAAATAAACTCTGGGTCAGTCATGGGACTGGTATGAGTAAAACAGTTTAAAACAGTTTGGACAAGTAAACGATATCTCATAAGACCTCGCCGTATAACGGAATGGGTTTTTCCCTTATGAGAATCCAAATAATCTTTATATCAAAACTCATTGATATTATAATAGTGTCTATCAACCACAATACAATAATAATCTAGCAGAAACACTTTCATCTCACGTTCTACATATATAGTATACAATCAAAACCACAAGCATGTATTGGGTAATGGATTTACAACTATGACAAGGTATGGAACCACCTTTCGCTAGTGTACCTCTAGAGAGGAATACACTGGGTTCAACAAGAACATCTTGCAACCCGACCACACATGACCGACCACTCATTTCGCTTGAGTGTATCGAATGTATACCACCAACGGTTGGGATCAGCAACCGTTTCCCGAATTGGACAGCATCGACAATAGATTTTTATATTTAAATGAAAGTCTAGATTAGGTGATTATACATCCTAATAGGTGCGACCTACATAGCCATGCTGCCTGCCCGATTTTTGTCATTTACCGAATGTGAGGCTAGAAGCTACGCTTATCTTTTACATGCCACATCTTCATTCACTTAGAATGTCACATCGTCATACCTGCCAAATCACAAATTGATTTATCCAAAAATAACACGGGTATACAGCTAAGAGAAACGAATTCCTCCGCCACCAAACATGAATACGATTGAAGAGATCAACTTATGTGATCTATTAGATACTCTGTCAGACCTTCTTCCATACAAGTTGTCCTGGGACTGGACAAACCGAAGGCACTATTCAGTATATCCATCTTAGGCAATTGTTATCTAAGATTTATACAACAGCCCTTGCACTTTAGTCCGTCTTCAATATATTCAGCATACTTGATTCACAACGCTTATGCCAATATGGAGTGGTTCTTCGGATAATATTCCAACCGGTCTCTCCATATTAACAACATTAAAATGGTCAAAACTTTGATAGTCGGTGATTTAACTATCAAATGAAAACATGTCTGTGTACACACAACGATCTTATTTCCAAATGGAATTATCGATCCAATCATCAAACAATTATATATATATATATTCATATTTCCTTATTTTCTATAATTAGAAAATATATGTTAGTAACACTGGAAAACATTTCCATGGCTTAATTACGTATCACTATTCTTCCACATCTATCAAAGTCTAAATATAAACTAACAAGAGAACAACTTCCTAAGTATAAACCCCGAAGGCCGAAACCAACATCAGATCGATACTTAGGAAACCATTCAACTTATTAATCTCTAGTCAGTTTCTAATTTTTTGTTTAACTCCATTTAATTAACTCTTATTCGAATAACTAATATTCGATTAACTTTAATTGAATAACTAATATTCAATTAACTTTACTCGATTAATTCTGGTTCGAATAACTATATTCGATTTAACTTCATTATAAATAACTATGTCTGTTTTGATATTGTTTCGAATAACTATATTCGATTCACTCTTTTTGAAATTTATTTCTCAAATATCCTTTTTATAAAATCCTATTTATTTTCCCAAATATGTCTTTCTATAATACCTTATTTGTTTTACAAATATTTACTCCTTTTCTAATTCTATTTATTTTCTAAATAAATATCCCTTTATAATTCTATTTATTTTCTAAATAAATGTTTCTTTTCACTTCTTTTTACTTTCTAAGTAAATATCCTTTTTATAAAACCTTTTTCGTTTTATAAATATTTCCCTTTTATAATATCCTGTTTATTTTCCCAATAAATATTCCTCTATGATATTCTATTTATTTTCTAAATAAATGTTTCCCTTTATAAAATCCTATGATTTTATAAATACTTTATTTTCGAAATATTTCCTTTTATAAAATCGGTTGATTTGATAAAATTCCTTTATTTTAATATACATTGAAATATTTCTTTTTACATCCCAGGGTTTCTTATGACATTAAAAAAATCGAATAACAATGATCAACATCATCCTAGCACACATAATCCATAATTGATTATATATCACATCATATATCAAAATATATGAAAAACAGTAAACTAAATGTTGAGGAATCCAGTCGGATTCCTCCAACCTGTTTCCCTGCATCCACAGATGTTAAACAACACGAATATAAAATATTCTGATAAACAGAATCAATATTCGATTAAAGATTTATATATATCGTTATCTATATTTTCAACCAATACATAAGCAATTCAACCAATCAGTTAACACACAGCGAATTAACAGATGATTAACAGTTCTAAAAATACGTTATAAAAATATAACTGTTCAGAGTTGGTGAGTTTTACTCACATTGGCAGTTCATCGTTAAAGAACGATAAACTATTTGTTTGATTTGAATCAAATAATTTATTTTGCCACAAATTGTAACGGGCTTCGGTTCACTCCCAGTTAGTTCCATGGTGTAGCCACCGTCCATACGGTCCTAACGGATCCGACGGTTTGAAATTCTGATAACGTATGTAGAAGTTATGACGTTACGAAGTTCATACACTTTTATATAAAAATAAAAAACTAGATTTTTATTCCACGTGGGCCTTACCCCTTTTTGAATAAACCGGCCCACTACCATCCAACAGCCCAAACCCGCCTGATGTCCTCTTCCTCCTCAACGCGAGCTCCAGGTTTCATACGCACCATTGCCAAACATTTAAACACTACATTCTCTTTGGTTCCTCTACTAAATCACTCAAACATACCACCGTTCCTCCTCTCTGACTGAGCTCTTCCTCGACATACCCTCCTCACTCAACTCGCAGTCACCATCAAAAATCCGTCGATAGCAAAACTCGTGCAAACAGGGATCTCGTTCGACGCTTTTTTTCATCAAAATGCACGGGCATTCACCGAAATGTTTTAAATCATCTGCTGAACTCAGAAAAAACCTTGGATTTAAGATTAATTGCTCCAAAGCTCCTCGATGTTGAAACCAAGCTCACACTGTTCTGAGTTAGCCGTCCAAAAAGGAGTTCGCGAGTTTGAAACTCCATGTAGAAATGAAGAGCACGCCTTGGTCAATCTGAATACATGTCTTTGGAGATTTATAGAGTTTTATTTTTATTTCTTTTGATTTTTGAAAGGGCCGAATTGGTTTTCTGGAAAAAAAAGAATACGGCGGTTATAAAAGGGATTATATAGCGGGAATCAAAATTTGGTGTGGCATTGCTTTGTCCACGGTTTTTATTTAGGAACAAGAGTTTTGTGCGGCTGACAAAAGAAGGATGTGGCTTTTAGTTTGATCAGGGAAAGAAGGGCCAATAATTTGGTTTTAATTTATAAGTAGTGTATTTAACGTTTGGTTTTTTTAACAGTACCATGTTACTTAAATTCCATTCATGTACGGACAGAAATCAAGATACCGTTGTATCGAGCTTGGTTCCACGATCCCAAAAATATAATAATACCGGTAGATTAACTCATATTGTGAATCCCAAAATCTCTGATTAAGGGTGCAAAATACACCAAATAAAAAGTTTCTTATTTAATTAGTTAAAACTTATAGTAAAATTCTAAAAATTAAATTATCACTACGTCTCAAAGGAACCTTGTCTAAATTCGAAATTGGTATCTAGTTATATCGAATAAACCGTTACGGTCGACGAACGATTGTATAGCGACTATTTCGAAATTTGATTTGAACACAACTCACAATCTATACGACGAAATCAACGAATTTCTCTTCCATCAAAAAATATACTTCACCAGCTCCTAACGTTTCTTGTTTTACAGAAATCCGATTAAAAACGGCTTCTGTATATTCGATTAAAGTTCAAATCGCCAAATTACGAACTACAGCGCCATTTCAAGCTCGATTATAATTATAATACAATTATACGTTCAAACTGCCGTTATTTAAATATATTCGTTATCGTAATTCAATTTTAACTGGATTATATATTTTATATCGTCCAATTCACACCATATCATGAATTATGTTATTCCGATTATTCTGGAAATATATTATTTTATTATTTATATTAATTAAATATAAATATTATTTAATTATGGTTATCGATATCGCCAACTCGATATTAAATAATTAAATTAATTAATTATTCGACAGCTAAAAATGCAGGTCATTACACGAGGCCCGCGCTCGGGGCCCCGATTCAAACTAAACCTCTCACTGGATCTGATGTCTATGGTCCAAGCCTCCTTGACATCAGTATCTTACGGCTTTTCTATCTTCTAGTCTTATTATGGTTCTCTATGGCTCTCAAATAAGGCGCTCCTCACTCACGGCTTTCTCAATCTGGCTCTATAGGCTCAAGTATTTGGGCTTCGGCCCATGGCATTGCATTTAAGGACCTTAATCCTTTGGATGTATCCTTCCTTTTGGTTATTAATGAAAAGCTTATTTTTCTCGGCTTTGAATTGTGAATGGTTATGTTTGTTTACCCATATAACAGGAACCGGTGAGATCTTAGGCATGCTCTTCACAAACAATAAACTATTCACTTTCCTTAACGAATGAACTTGGAATCAAAAAACGGCCAAGTCTGCTTACCCACGCACGGGGGCAGGCTAGCTCCCAAGGCATGCCCTTTACGTATGACGAACAATTAGTTTTCTTGTGGCTTTACTAAAAAAACCCTAACTTCTTTAACTTAAATGAAATTACTTCGCAAATTAAGGATGCTTGCTTGTGAAGTCTGAAATAAATAACGGGATTGTAAACTCTAAATACCGTCTAGCTATCTTGGCATCTCGCCCTACTTCGACAAGGTTGCCTTTACTCGTGGCGAGTCTCAGATCATGTACGATCTTGCTCGTTTGGATTAGTGGGTTGCCTTGTCAATGACCTTTGATTACATCGAGTGGAATCGTCAGTGACACGAGGAGAATATCCACTCATAACTACCTCGGCCTCTCGCCCTACTTCGATAAGGGTGCCTTGACTCCACTTGCTAAGGTCATCTCTCTAAACGAGATTTCCTTAAATGCCACACGCCAAGGTCATCTCTCTAAACGAGATTTCCTTGAATGTCGCACGCCAAGGTCATCTGTAACAACCCGTATTTTTGAATAACATGTTATAACATAAATGGAGGCAGAATTAAACTGTAAAATCTGAATCAAGGGAAACGGGCTGTGCCATTGCGTTCGTCTCGGAAAAATACGCGAAATAGAGTCCGAGTTTTCGAAAATCGGAGTCCGTATGACCAAGATATGGCCTCGCGAAGTTTCACGAAAAATTCACAAATTAAAGTATACTTAATTAAGTGAAATGGGTTGCGCAGAGAAATATATATATATTGATATATATATATATAATTGAAAAATAAATAAATATGCAAAAATGTTCAAAACAGCGAATTGGGAGAGGGGAATAACCGAACCGGCCGATTTTTGAGGTCGACCCGAGCTCGCTGGGTCGACTAGGGGTTAATCCAGGGTGTTTGGCTGTCAACCCGTGGGCCGACTCGCTCAAATGCAGATTTTGCATTTGAATGGTTCTCATGGTTCAGCTTTAATCTTAAGGCCCTAGATGGTTCCTACACTTGACTTCTTCCCCAAGACATGCTTTGATGGCTTGGATTAAATCTAGGGTTAATCCTATGGCTAATACTATCCTAATCCTCTATAAAAAGACCCCAAACCTAGCCTAAATCACCATTATTCAATCCTACAACTAAACTATGTCAAATTTGTTCCTCTCATGGCCTCCACTCTCATGCTAAAATTTCTAAGTTAATTTCTATGAGATATTTTGAGTTCATACAAGTGTTTTCAAACTTGTATGAGTGTTCTTAGCTTGCATTCAAGTCAAGTTGCAACATTTCTATTTCAAAGCAAGGGTTTTTATTGAATTGGCTCAAGGGTTTTCATTTGGAGCTTGCATATTTGGGTTTTTGGTGCTTGCATAAGGGCTTCGTCTCAATCTTTATAATAAATATTTATTTGTGTCTTCATAGCATTGTAAGCCCTTTTCTACTTTCTTTCTTTGAACTCTAAAGTTAAATGAATGATGCAAATTTTGGGTTGATCATTATATGCAAGTTTGGTTGATCATTATATGCAAGTTTGGTTGATTATTATATGCAAGTTTGGTTGGTCATTATATGCAAGTTTGGTTGATCATTATATGCAAGTTTGGTTGATCATTATATGCAAGTTTGGATGATCATTATGCAAGTTGGTTTAATCATTATGTATGACACATGTTGCTATGTTATGCAAGTTTGGGTTGATCATGTTATCATGTTATGCAAGTTAAACTTGAGGTTTTGAGCATAAAGCTCCAAGCTTTATATTAAAGGTTGCATTTTGGCAACATGAAAGTTATCATATCCCTTATGATAACTTGCATGTGAGGCAAAATGCGAACTTCTAGCAACTTCTACATGTCATTTATCACCATGTATCACTCATATGCTAAGTTTGGTTTTATGCATGCTTTTGAAGCCTAATAATGCAATATGGAAGTATATGAACATATGTACATTTCATATGCCACCATGTTAAACTTGTGGCTTCAACACCTTTATGTCATGGTTATGCCAAGTTCCCTATTTTATCCTTTATGCGTTGTTGCGATTATGTAAACGATGGGATTATGTTGGGGTTGGGTAACATAATGACATGAACGTGATTTTTGTAACATGACGTGATATGTTAACTTGTAATTATGTTTTGGAAACATAATGGACATGACACTTAGAAAATATGAGTGTGGCCAACTCGAGGTTGGGTTGAGTTTGTAGCATAAATCTACCCGGACCCGCCCGGCTTAACTAGTGGCTACAAACAATAGGACCCAATGTGAGAAGTTGGTCATGTTGTGCTCGAACTCGAGGTTAGACCTAGTTGTGGTGTAAAGCTACCCGGACCCGCCCGACTTAACTAGTAACCACAACAAAGTCTAATGTGAGAGGTTAAAGCGCATTAAGTTACTTAATGCCTCCTGATTAGGGTTAAGTCATGGTCCACTTAATACTTAACCAATTTGGGCTTGATGGATTAATCGAGGTTAAGTCTGGAGCCTTGGGTACTCTTAACCGATTTAATCCACGTTTGGATCGGGTTAACCACATTTAACCCGTTAAGAAACCCTACTTGCCTGGTCCTTTTCAGCAGTAACCTTCTAGGTAGTATCATAAGACCCTAGGACTAGGCTAGGGTGGGGCACGATTACTGGGCTGATTGTAAGAGACCAAAAGAGACGGCTGAATGATGCCCCGGTTGTTCAGGCGGACCATGGTCGTGCACATCAAGTCCGGAGTTGAACACGGGCAACGGTAGGTTTGGACTGTGCATCATGGTATGGTGTCAGAGGGTTACACCATAGGGCCTGATACACCCTAGGGTGGACCCTGTACAGTCAACTACATTACATGATTAAGCAACATGGCACCGACACTTGACGAGTTAGGCTTATAGGGAGCCGATCGACTAGACCGAGTAGTTGGACCTTGATTTAGGTCATCTCATGATGTTGGGCCAAGCTTGGGCCAAGGGATCAATTCTTGTTTTTACTTGACATGTTAGAATGCTAGTACACCCGTGGTGCAAAACTTAACCTTAATTATGCGATGACACCTTTATCTATCTTGTTAGTTAATCATCATGCCAGTATGTTGTTATCCTTATGTTCATCTCAGCTTCTCATGCCAGTTAACTTTACTAGTTCATAGACAGATAGTAGTAGGGCTTACCAGTCTTTTTGACTGACCTGTTTTCTTTCGCCTCTTTTCTTCCGTTTCCCCCCCCCCCACCCTCAGGTTCTCAGGATGGGAACATTGGAGCTTAGCTTGGATCTTTCTAGCTTGCTTACTGGATTTGCTCATGTACGGGTTTGAACATTGAGCTAGCTATGGTTTATCACTTCACTTTAGGGATAGTACTTTATGTATTTCAGTTTTTCAGTTTATGCTTTTATCTAGACTTTGTTTGTTGGAAAATAATGACTAAGTACTTTATTGTAACTTAACTGTGGTTTTGGAAATGCAAGTTTTATCCGCTGCTTTACTACTCTGCTTTACTTATATGTTCTGTCTTGTGATATCTGCATGCATGTTTACCTTGTTTAAACGCCCCTCCAAAGCTAGTGTCCTTGCAAGAGTGGCACTGGCGGAGGTGGGGTGTTACATTTGGTATCAGAGCCAGGTTTACAAGATTTGAGCAAAAGTGTTTTTGAAACTTACCTTTTGAAAAACTATTTTCAAAACCAATTAAGTATTTTCCAAAGAAAAGTCTAGTATTTTAAAAGGCTATTCCCCAAAAGCCATAGCACTATCCTTCGTTTCTTCGTTCTGAATCTATCTTTTTCTTCGTTTCAGTATGGCCGATCTTAACCTTCCCGAGGGAGTGACCATTCCCGGATGGTTCCGGAGGTACTTGGAAGCTAGGGCCAATGATGCGGGCCCAGCGACTACCCCCACCGTAACTGAAGTTCCTCCTCCTCCCCCCCCCCCTAGCATCCGCAAGCGGATTTTGCAAAAGTTTGCAAGGACTTTAAGGCGATGGGTGGTAAGAACTTTATCGGAACGGAGACTTCCGTGGAGGCAAGGAACTGGTTAAAGTAAACTGAGGACCTCTTTGCTATCTTTGATATGGAAGATCGTCGGATAGTTCTGTTGGCGGTATGGCTATTAAAAGGGGAAGCTGCTTATTGGTGGGTAGTCACCACCACTACTAGACCCATTGAGACTTGGGATGACTTTAGGAGAAGGTTTGGACTAAAGTTTCTATCATCGACAGAAGAGAACCTTCAGCTAGAGAGGTTCCTATCACTAAAGAAAGGGGACATGACCGTTAGAGAATACGTGGATAAGTTTAATCAACTTGCTCAGTTTGGTCTAAAATGGGTTAACACCGCTCGGAAGAAAGCCCTACGCTTTGCTCTAGGATTAAATGAGCCCTTGCGCGGTTTGGCCATATCTCATATACCCCTGGGGGCGACCTTCGAGAGTTTGGTGAATATGACCCTACTTCAAGAGGAAGATAAGAGTGGCAAGAAGGAGGTCAAGGCAAATGAGTCCCAAGGCAAGAAGGAAGATACCGAGAAAAGAGATAAGAACAACAACAAGGCAAGAAAGACAAGAAAGTGCAACTTCTGTAGGATCACTGGGCACATAGCCAAGGATTGCAGGAAGAAGAAGAGGAAGTTAGGCAAGTGTTTTCATTGCGGAGAATCTGGACATTTTAGCAAGGATTGTCCCAAGAAGCATGGACAAGTGCAAGGACAAACTCAGCAAGTAGGACCCTCTGGAGGGCAATTGCAGGCTCTCCTCGCTCTTCCAGCTTTTGATCGAGGTAGAGTTTTTATAGAAATTCATGTTTACATTTCTGATTTTCCTGTTCGCACCTTATTTGATTCTGGCGCATCGCATAGTTTTATCTCTTCTGATATTGTTGAAAGTTTGCACCTAAGTACTAGCTTAGTTGAGGATCCCGTTTGTGTTTCAAATCCAATTGGGGGTACCGCCCATCTGTCTATGATTTGTGTGGATTTGAAAATTTCTTTCTTGGCCGTAGAATTCACGTGTAATGCTTATGTTCTCGGGGTCACGGGATATGGGTTGGTCTTGGGCATGGATTGGTTGTCCAGTTATGGAGCCATCCTCGATTGTGAGCATAGGGTGGAGAGGCTCATGACTCGCCCCGGTAACACCCTAGAAATTTCTTGTAACCCTAGAGGTCCCGTCATGTTATCTTGAATCTCTCGACTCGTCCATCGATGATCTGCAATCTGTAAGGGTGGTCCGAGACTATCCCGATGTGTTTGAAGAAGTTAAGGGGTTACCCCCTCAACGAGAGATAGATTTCCGCATTTATCTAGTTGATAATGCCAAGCCAATATCATTGCCCGTTAGGCACATGGCCCCTCGTGAAAGAAGGGAGCTCAGTAAGCAAATCAAGGAGTTGCTTGAGAAGAATTTTATTAGGCGAAGCATTTCTGAATGGGGTGCTCCGGTGGTATTCGCTACTAAAGCGGATGGTTCGCTTCGTCTATGTGTTGATTATCGAGAGTTGAACAAGCTGATAAAGAAGAATAGGCACCCGTTACCGAGAATTGATGATCTCTTTGACCAGCTTGTAGGTGCTTCTGTTTTCTCTTAGCTCTATCTAGCCACCGGATTCCATCAGCTTAGAGTGGCTGAGGATAGCATTGATAAAACTGCGTTTAGGACTCCAGATGGATTCTTCGAATGGCTTGTCATGCCATTCGGTTTGACTAATGCACCCGCCTACTTCGTAGATTTGATGAGTAGGGTGTTCAGGGAGTTCCTTAACAAGGTTGTTGTTGTCTTCGTGGATGATATTCTGATCTTCTCAAAGGATGAGGAAGAGCATGCTAGGCATCTCAAGGAAGTGATGAATACGCTTAGAGCGCATCAGTTGAAAGCCAAGTTCTCCAAATGTCATTTCTGGAGAAGGGAAGTTCGGATTCTTGGACATATAGTTTCTAAGCAAGGCATAGCGGTGGATCCTGCGAAAGTGGTTGTGGAAGACTCCTAGGAGTGCAACCGAAGTAAGAAGCTTTCTCGGTTTGGCGGGCTACTATAGGAAGTTCATCAGGGACTTCGCTAAGATTTCAGCCCCTCTTACTAAGTTGACGAAGAAGAACTTAGTCTGTGCATGGGACTTGGAGTGTGAACTTGCTTTTCAAAGGCTCAAGAGAGCCCTTACCTCAGCTCCAGTTTGGCAACATGGATTGGCACTATTTTCAAGAGATAGTTTTCTGCGTGGGATACCGTATAGTATGTAAATGAGATCCAAGATTCACTAACAAATCTTGGAAAGCTTGCATGAACCATGAGCACGCAGTTATGTTTAAGCCAAGTATTTTAGGCAAAGAATAAGTTGAAGTGGAACGAGAAGCAACGGTGAAATGAGTTCTAACTCATATTTTGGGAACAAGAATTAAGAACTACGGAATTGCGAAGATAAAAGATGGTCAGGGCACGATGGGATTAAGCACAAGAAAATTCGGCTTAGAAGATTGAAGTCTAGATACGCGCATTTAATCTCTTTCTAAGAGTATATCCTTGATCCCTATTGTTCCGTAGAGCTTACTCGCATGCTACCTTTTAAGTATATCCTCTCAGTCCTATCCTCAATCTTAGTTCTGTTACAAACCCCCTAAGGAGTTTGGCTAGCCTATTTGTGATATATGGTTGGGGTGAAGAAGTTCGCCACCAAACTATTTGGGCTTTATGGGATATGGGTAATAATTGATAGATTTACAAAGAGAGCCCATTTTATTCCGGTGAAAAGCAAGAGGACCGTATCACGGCTAGCATCTGTTTATCTTCAAAAGATAGTGCGGCTGCATGAAGTTCCTTCTAGCATAGTTAGCGATCGTGACCTAATTTTCACTAGCCAGTTCTGGAACAGTTTGCAAGAAGCAATGGGTACGCGATTGAATCTGAGTACAGCCTATCACCCCCGGACGGATGGCCAAACCGAAAGGGTGAATAGAGTGCTAGAAGATCTTTTGATGTTTTGTGTTCTCGACTTTGGTGGTACTTGGGAAGACCACCTTCCTCTTGTAGAGTTTGCTTATAATAATAACTATCAAGCCAGCATAGGGATGGCACCATTTGAAGCTTCGTATGGGAGGTCGTGCAAGCCACCAACATGTTGGTAGGAAGACGACGGATAAGCTTATAATTGAGCCCGACATGATAAGGGACACATCCGAGAAGGTTGAATTGATTCGAAGGTGAATAAGAACGGCCCAAGACAGACAGAAATCCTATGCAGACAAGCGAAGGACAGACTTGGAATTTAAAATTGGAGATATGGTCTTTGTGAAGATTTCTCCTTTGCGAAATATGGTTCGCTGACACCAAGGATTGTAGGACCCTTCCCTACTATAGAAAGAGTCGGGAAGATGACTTATAAGGTGGAATTGCCGAGAAGTTGGCCGGAGTGCATAATGTCTTTCATGTCTCGCATCTCCGGAAGTGTTTGCACAGACCCGCCAAAGTGGTTGAACCAAGTATTCTTGAAGACATGGAGGTAGAGGATGAAGCAACCCTGAGACGAGCTCCGATTCGTATCATGGAATTGAAGACAAAGAAGCTAAGAAGCAAAGAAGTTAAGCTTGTTAAGGCGCAATGGAGTGAAACAGAGGGAGACGCAACTTGGGAAACCAAGGAGAAGAGGCACGTGCTTTATCCATTTCTCTTGGAGGATACATTTTCAATCTCTTTTCCTAGATTGGTATATCTTCCCTTTGCTATCCATGCTTATCTAGTTTATCTTGTTTCGTAAATCTTGTCATGAGAACCTTAGGTAGAAACCCTTGGTTGAAACATGTATTTGAAACATGTTATGTTTGATGTTTGCAAGTGGTTGCAAGTGTTTGCAAGTGGATACTCGTGGATGCATAATACACATTAGGCACTAAGATCGGCTCACACACTTTCATACCACATATGCATGAGTGTTTATGCTTATTCATGGATGAAAACTTGTTATGCTATCACGTGGATGTTGCATATGGATGAATGTTATGTGCACTCATGTAGAGATTATAAATTATGTTAGGAATTTGCATACATATGGACTCATTTCACTAACATATTTTGCATTAAGGGGGTTTACTGAATCAGTAACCTCCTGATTTTCGCATTAGATAAGTACATATACACATACCTTTGCATATGATCATACAGCATTTAGAACCTTTTAAGGACAATGATTGCTCGTGGATGATGTTTTGAGTAGATGGATGATGGATGGTAGGATACGTTCTTCCAAACTTGGAGATTTCGGGGACGAAATCCTTTAAGGAGGGGAGAATGTAACAACCCGTATTTTTGAATAACATGTTAAAACATAAATGGAGGCAGAATTAAACTGTAAAATCTGAATCAAGGGAAACGGGCTATGCCATTGCATTTGTCTCGAAAAAATACGCGAAATAGAGTCCGAGTTTCGAAAATCGGAGTCCGTATGACCAAGATATGGCCTCGCGAAGTTTCACGAAAATTTCACAAATTAAAGTATACATAATTAAGTGAAATGGGTTGTGCAGAGAAATATATATATATATATATATATATATATAATTGAAAATTAAATAAATAAATATGCAAAAATGTTCAAAACAGCGAATTGGGAGAGGGGAATAACCGAACCGAACGATTTTTGAGGTCGACCCGAGCTCGCTGGGTCGACTAGGGGTTAATCCAGGGTGTTTGGCTGTCAACCCGTGGGCCGATTCGCTCAAATGCAGATTTTGCATTTGAATGGTTCTCCTGGTTCAGCTTTAATCTAAAGGCCCTAGATGGTTCCTACACTTGACTTCTTCCCCAAGACATGCTTTGATGGCTTGGATTGAATCAAGGGTTAATCCTATGGCTAATACTATCCTAATCCTCTATAAAAAGACCCCAAACCTAGCCTAAATCACCATTATTCAATCCTACAACTAAACTATGTCAAATTTGTTCCTCTCATGGCCTCCACTCTCATGCTAAAATTTCTAAGTTAATTTCTATGAGAGATTTTGAGTTCATACAAGTGTTTTCAAACTTGTATGAGTGTTCTTAGCTTGCATTCAAGTCAAGTTGCAACATTTCTATTTCAAAGCAAGGGTTTTTATTGAATTGGCTCAAGGGTTTTCATTTGGAGCTTGCATATTTGGGTTTTTGGTGCTTGCATAAGGGCTTCGTCTCAATCTTTATAATAAATATTTATTTGTGTCTTCATAGCATTGTAAGCCCTTTTCTACTTTCTTTCTTTGAACTCTAAAGTTAAATGAATGATGCAAGTTTGGGGTTGATCATTATATGCAAGTTTGGTTGATCATTATATGCAAGTTTGGTTGGTCATTATATGCAAGTTTGGTTGATCATTATATGCAAGTTTGGTTGATCATTATATGCAAGTTTGGATGATCATTATGCAAGTTGGTTTAATCATTATGTATGACACATGTTGTTATGTTATGCAAGTTTGGGTTGATCTTGTTATCATGTTATGCAAGTTAAACTTGAGGTTTTGAGCATAAAGCTCCAAGCTTTATATTAAAGGTTGCATTTTGGCAACATGAAAGTTATCATATCCCTTATGATAACTTGCATGTGAGGCAAAATGCGAACTTCTAGCAACTTCTACATGTCATTTATCACCATGTATCACTCATATGCTAAGTTTGGTTTTATGCATGCTTTTGAAGCCTAATAATGCAATATGCAAGTATATGAACATATGTACATTTCATATGCCACCATGTTAAACTTGTGGCTTCAACACCTTTATGTCATGGCTATGCCAAGTTCCCTATTTTATCCTTTATGCGTTGTTGCGATTATGTAAACGATGGGATTACGTTGGGGTTGGGTAACATAATGACATGAACATGATTTTTGTAACATGACGTGATATGTTAACTTGTAATTATGTTTTGGAAACATAATGGACATGACACTTAGAAAATATGAGTGTGGCCAACTCGAGGTTGGGTTGAGTTTGTAGCATAAATCTACCCGGACCAGCCCGGCTTAACTAGTGGCTACAAACAATAGGACCCAATGTGAGAAGTTGGTCATGTTGTGCTCGAATCCGAGGTTAGACCTAGTTGTGGTGTAAAGCTACCCTGACCCGCCCGGCTTAACTAGTAACCACAACAAAGTCTAATGTGAGAGGTTAAAGCGCATTAAGTTAATTAATGCCTCCTGATTAGGGTTAAGTCATGGTCCACTTAATACTTAACCAATTTGGGCTTGATGGATTAATCGAGGTTAAGTCAGGAGCCTTGGGTACTCTTAATCGATTTAATCCACGTTTGGATCGGGTTAATCACATTTAACCCGTTAAGAAACCCTAGTTGCGTGGTCCTTTTCAGCAGTAACCTTCTAGGTAGTATCATAAGACCATAGGACTAGGCTAGGGTGGGGCACGATTACTGGGCTGATTGTAAGAGACCAAAAGAGACGGCTGAATGATGCCCCGGTTGTTCAGGCGGACCATGGTCATGCACATCAAGTCCGGAGTTGAACACGGGCAACAGTAGGTTTGGACTGTGCATCATGGTATGGTGTCAGAGGGTTACATCATAGGGCCTGATACACCCTAGGGTGGACACTGCACAGTCAACTACATTACATGATTAAGCCACAAGACACCGACACTTGACGAGTTAGGCTTATAGGGAGCCGATCGACTAGACCGAGTAGTTGGACCTTGATTTAGGTCATCTCATGATGTTGGGCCAAGCTTGGGCCAAGGCATCAATTCTTGTTTTTACTTGACATGTTAGAATGCTAGTACACCCGTTGAAACACCCCACCTCCGTTAGGGTCACTCTCAAAGGGAATGCCCTAATTTTGGTGGAGGTTTATAAGTACAAGTCACAGATATACAAGACAGATATAAGAACACATATTTGTAAACAGCGGAAGAACATCAAACTTTTATTTCATAAAGTCAAATACGTGTTACAACAACATCCTTTCCAAAAACATAACATAACACTTTCATAATCTGTCTTGAGTACATTATTTAAAGAAGCATAAATAAAACATAGATAAACTGCAAAAGCCCCATAGTGGATTGTCCAAAGCCATAGTTCGAAACAGGAAAGTCCAAGCAATACATTTCTCTTCTTCAAGCTGGATGCTAAGGTTGGTTAAGCTGCTGTGTTCCCTCCCTGAGGACCTGGGGGGGGGGGGGGGAACGGAAGAAAGAAGACGAAAGAAAAGTAGAGTCAGACATAAAGCCTGAGTAAGTCTAGTACTATTTTGTCTATGAATAAAGAACTGGGTATGATAAGTATAAACAAGAAGTGGGCAAGCACAATAAACTTGGTCAAGTTGTCTAGGGTCGAATATACTATCGTACCCCATGTTGATCTCTGAACCCATATGAACTAGTTTTTCAACTAGCACCCCATAATCAGGGTGATGTGAACCAGTCTATGATGATCGGCTCCTACTCGCATAGTTACATGTGTCTTACGGCCCCCGATGTCGTCGTTACCTATGCTGGTCCCACCATGGGGTGTATCAAGTCCCATAGTGGCAACCCGACACAACCTTAGAGTGCACAGGTATGCTACTGGTGTCCAGTGCCTTATTTTTCTGCACCGGAGTGTGTGCATGCCCGCACTCTGTTAGAACCTACACTGCTACACCACCGCCGTCGATTTGACCTCTTACAATCAGCCCAGTAATCGTGCCCCACCCTGCCTAGTTTCAGGGTATCCTGATACACCTTTTAGGGTTACTGCTGAAAAGGGTCTCCCGTTACTAGGTTTTCTATCTCTAGCCAACATGCTAAGTTGGTTAAGTGTTTCCTAACCTAACCCCACCAGTCCGTTTAGTTTAGCATGTTCCATTTTGATTAAGTCTTTAGTTCACTTAATCCTAACAATCCTGACTCAGCCTTAATTGTCTTATTAAGGCCCTGACCTCTCACATTAGACAGGTATTGTTGTGGCTGCCTGTTGTCGGTTGGTTCCGGGCAGTCTTACGCCACAACTCAGTCTAACCTCGGGTCCTTATTGGGCTCCATGTTTAACCTCCCACATTGGATAGGTATTGTTGTGACTACTGGACAGCCGGGCGGTTCCGGGCAGGTTTACATCACAACTCAATCCAACCTCGGGTTAAATACATCGTATTTTCTACATTTACATATCTTGTCATTCTTCTTTATTTCTTATATGTAAATATTTGCGGCCCATTATTAAGTTAATGGTGTAAAGGTTACACCAATCACGGGCCCAACCCATACTTGAATTTGGGCCCTTCTATTTTATATTTTGATTCATTAATTAATTTTAACCCAACGTTATTTTCCCCCGTTTTACACGTCCGTTTATATATATTGGGCTTAGCCTTTTAAAGCCCAATTTAGCCATGCGAAAAGGGGAGGCTTAAAGCATGATTACATACACAAAGAGGGGAAGGTGAGCGCATGAACTTGCAATATGACGTTGGAAATACAAAATAGAAACTGGTGTACTTGCATATATATATTTTGGTCATAAAGCATAGGTGACATGAACCAAACCATGTAAACTTAAGATAAGAATCTAAATTAGGTGTCACATAGCCTTAACTACAACATAGACCTATGTTCTCATTTAGGCATAATGTCAAACATAAACAAGTCATGTTCATAAGGTTTCTACATGTTTACAAAGGGGGTACTTTGTTACTAACACAAAAGCATAGTTCAACTTAATCATGATTTAAGTCTAATCACATAACGATGGTATAAACATACTTATGCATAAATATTCCTAAACATGGTGTTTGCTTTAAACTTGCAAAAAGGGATTTTTGAGTCTAACCTAGCCATGTCTCACATATGTCATCATATAATTCTTGTAAACAAGATAGACTTAATCATGGATTTCAATTATGCCAAATATCATTCATAGCCTAGCCATATTCATAAGTTTGCAAAAGCATGACTTAATACATGGATTATGGTGTCAAAATTCCAACATAGTTTCATATGAACTATAACAACCAAACTTGTTTCAATTACTTGCAAAATGATTTATGCACAAAAATATACATCATGATGGCATAATAACAAAGCCCCAAACTTGCATGAATTTCAATCAACTACATACATGTAGCTTCAACATAGATTACATAATTTGCGAAATATTCCAAACGCATACTTGTATAGAACTACCGCATGTAGTTCTTTATAATGAATAACATAAATTTTGCACAAATATGAATTACTTTATTATCCCAATTCAAGCATACAAATCAGCACAGTTATTTATTCATACCAAAGTAATACTCTACTTACAATGGTTGCGGCGAATTCTCTAATTTAGGGATTGAAGATGCAAATTCCTTTGTTGAATTGATTTGCTTAGGTTGCTTGAATTGCTTTAGGTTTTAGAACTTTCTCCCTAATCCTCTCTCTAGTTGGCGGCTACTCTTAGTCGTTCCTCAGCAACATGGCGGCTATGTTCTTAATTTTGAATGAATAGATTAGGGTTTAGTCTAGGGTTGTTTATATAGAGGTTAGGAACTGATTAGGACCCTTGATGTTGCTTGGATTGATCATAGCCATTCATTAGATAGAGAGACCAATTAAAACTTGCCACCTAGCCCTAATGACAAAGCAGACCACAGAAAATCGGCCAAACACAGACCTGGCCAGCCAGGTTGGCTGGGCTCGACTAGGTCGATACCCCTGTCGACAGGGCTGTCGACAGCCCTGTCGACATGGGTAGCCCAGGTCGACAGCCCAGTCGACCTGGGTGGCCTAGGCGGGTGTTTATCCGTCCTGGCTCATTGGGCCCGATTTTCGAATTTAAACCTGATTTATTCTGTTTGAATTTAAACTTGATTCTCAAACTTCCGAAGGCCATATCTTCTTCATACGGACTCCGTTTTTCGAAAACTCGGACTCTATTTCGCGTATTTTTCCGAGACGAACGCAATGGCGTATCCCGTTTCCCTTAGTTCTTTGATTTCAAATTAATTATACTTTAATTTGTTAATTTCACAGTTATAGAATTTGCGGGGTGTTACACCCGTGGTGCAAAACTTAACCTTAATTATGCGATGACACCTTTATCTATCTTGTTAGTTAATCATCATGCCAGTATGTTGTTACCCTTATGTTCATCTCAGCTTCTCATGCCAGTTAACTTTACTAGTTCATAGACAGATAGTAGTGGGCTTACCAGTCTTTTTGACTGACCTGTTTTCTTTCGCCTCTTTTCTTCCGTTTCCCCCCCCCCCCTCCCTCAGGTTCTCAGGGTGGGAACATTGGAGCTTAGCTTGGATCTTTCTAGCTTGCTTACTGGATTTGCTCATGTACGGGTTTGGACATTGAGCTAGCTATGGTTTATCACTTCACTTTGGGGATAGTACTTTATGTATTTCAGTTTTTCAGTTTATGCTTTTATCTAGACTTTGTTTGTTGGAAAATAATGACTAAGTACTTTATTGTAACTTAACTGTGGTTTTGGAAATGCAAGTTTTATCCGCTGCTTTACTACTCTGTTTTACTTATATGTTCTGTCTTGTGATATCTGCATGCATGTTTACCATGTTTAAACGCCCCTCCAAAGCTAGTGTCCTTGTAAGAGTGGCACTGGCGGAGGTGGGGTGTTACATCATCTCTCTAAATGAGATTCCCTTGAATGCCACACGCCAAGGTCATCTCTCTAAATGAGATTTCCTTGAATGCCACACGCCAAGGTCATCTCTCTAAACGAGATTTCATTGAATGCCACGCGCCAAAGTCATCTCTCTAAACGAGATTTCCTTGAATGCCACATGCCAAGGTCATCTCTCTAAACGAGATTTCCTTGAATGCCACTTGCTAAGATCATCTCGCTCACATGAGATTTACTTGAATTCCACTTGCCAATGTCATCTCGCTCACACGAGATTTCCTTGAATGCCACTTGCCAAGGCCATCACGCTAACACAAGATCTCCTTGAATGCACTTACCAAGGTCATCTCGTTCGCGCGAGACTTCCTTGAATGCCACTTGCCAAGGCCATCTCACTAACACGATATCTCCTTAAATGCACTTGCCAAGGTCATCTCGTTCATGCGAGATCTCCTTGAATGCCACTTGCCAAGGCCATCTCGTTAACACGAGATCTCCTTGAATGCACATGCCAAGGTCATCTCGTTCACGCAAGATTTCCTTGAATGCCACATGCCAAGGCAATCTCGCTAACACAAGATCTCGTTGAATGCACTTGTCAAAGTCATCTCGTTCATGCAAGATTTCCTTGAATGCCACTTACCAAGGCCATCTCGCTAACACGAGATCTCCTTGAATGCACTTGCCAAGGTCATCTCGTTCACGTGATATTTCCTTGAATGCCACTTGCCAAGGCCATCTCGCTAACACGACATCTCCTTGAATGCACTTGCCAAGGTCATCTCACTCGCGCGAGATTTCCTTGAATGCCACTTGCCAAGGCCATCTCGCTAACACGACATCTCCTTGAATGAACTTGCCAAGGTCATCTCACTCGCGCGAGATTTCTTTGAATGCCACTTGCCAGGGCCATCTCGCTAACACGAGATCTCCTTGAATGCACTTGCCAAGGTCATCTCGTTCACACGAGATTTCCTTGAATGCCACTTTCCAAGGTCATCTCGCTCACATGAGATTCCCTTGAATGCCAGTTGCCAAGGTAATCTCCCTCACACGAGATTTCCTTGAATGCCACTTGCCAAGGTCATCTCCATCACACGAGATTTCCTTGAATGCCACTTGCCAAGGTCATCTCGTTCACGCTAGATTTCCTTGAATGCTACTTGCCTAGGCCACCTCACCAACGTGAGGTTTCCTTGAATGCTCTAAAATGCCTTGGCTTACTCACCAACGTGAGATCGCCTTGAATGCAGTCTATCAAATGAATACGATGACCCATGGAAGCCTTGTCAACAGCACGGCAAGAACGCTCACATATGGTTATGTGTACACCTTTTCTATGTAGGTTAATGGGCTCCTCCAGTCTCTCGGGTACTCTGGCTATTCTGGCTTTCTATTAATACTATCCCAAGCGATCGTTGGATTTCTTTCCTTAACACGGTCCCAAGCGATCGTGGTCTTCCACTAATATGATCTGAAGAGATCACAGATTTCCGGCTTATCAACTTTGGTTTTCTGGATAATACAACCCGGCGTGGTCGTGACTCTTCTGTATCATGAATATAGCAGCTCGCTCCGGACTTCTCCCAGCTTTGATCTCTGGATTTCTCTTCTCCTCGCAAAACACACCTTCCTCGGACCAAGCAAGATATGTTTTGGGGTGGGGGGACGTTGACACGCTTTTTTGTCGAAGCTATCACACTTCAAGTATTTGGTGAGCGACGCGCTCAGGCGTCAAAAAACTTAAAGCGGTTGGGTCGAAGTCGCGTCACAAACACAAGGAGACCCAAAGCCTCTATCAGGTGGCCTCTGTCAGGCCCAATGAACTATTAGTTGAGCAGTGCTCCGAGCCGAAGGCGAGCCGTCAAGCGGGTCCGGGCGCAGCGCCCGTGGGGGTCCGGGGCCCTACAGTCCCGCTGGCGATCGACCTAACCGATTAGGTCGAAATTGTGGGCACCGCCTGATTCATCCAATTTTCTCCATGCCGGAAGCTCAGACCCCTTTAGTTCAGACTCATGAAATCTCGGATTCCTTCACTTCGCATTCAGGAATTTCGACTCCATCTGCAGCATGATTTCCGCCTCACACTCAATCAATTTCAAACCCCTTCAGGGTGTTCGAAATTTCGTCCCCCCTGGTGGGGTCGAAATTTTGAACCCCCCAGTGGGGTCGAAATGTTGAACCCCCCAGTGGGGTCGAAATTTCGAACCCCCCCCCCCGGTGGGGTCGAAATTTAAACCCCCAAGGGAGGGTTAAAACTTCGAACCCCACTGATGGGTTCAAAATTTCGACCCCTCTGGAGGGGTGCGAATTTTCGAACCTTGCACCAAGGGGTGCGAATTTTCTGCATATGGCCTTGTTTTGGGTGCGAAAATTGCTCTGGTGGGTCATGCTGCTTATCTACTCCCACCTAACCTTCCTCCTATACATACCCCAAGCCTTGGCCTTCATTTGGATCTTTCTTCCTTGGAATTTTTGGACCTTGAGAGATCCAAACACTCATTAGTGGCTTCCAACACCTCCACCATGGCCATGGGAGATGACGTGGATGAGTAAAACATGGCATGCATGTTTTCCTTCAACACTTGAACATTAACAAGGATTGTGATGCTACTTTTGAACTTCATTGACATGAACACCAAACTTGGATATTGTTGACCAAGTCAATGTTTTTCAACAAAGAAGAAGAAGGGAAATTTGGTCAAAGTGTAGACCAAGTATATATTTTGCTATTCCATTGTAACACATTGAACTTAGCTATTGCCCGAACGTGTACAACTTTGTAATCAACAAAAGATACGATGAATGATGATTATAAAGTGCACGTAGGTGTTAGTGTCGAACCACTGTAAAAGCTGTGTCTCCCCGCATCTACATACTTTACTGCTTATTTGGATAATTGTTCACACACACACATTTGGATGTTGGCGTGCGACAATTTTTCCCATCAACAATTATACAGGACCACACTTTGAGGAACCTGATTGGAGCAGGCGTGCAGAGTAATGGAGTCTATCTTTTTCAGCCAATTCATAGTTTTCAAGTAAATAAAGTGTCAGCAGCAGATTTGACAGTGTTATGGCATCGATGCTTAGGGTACCCTTCATCAAAAGTTTTGCTTCCTTTACTTGGAGTAGATGGTAGTAGTAAGAACCGTTTTGACAATTGTGAAGTATGTTATCTTGCAAAACAACCTCGCACTTCTTTTCCAAATAGTATGAATAATGCCAATGATTTATTTGATATTATTCACTGTGACATTTGGGGTCTTTATAATATTGCTTCAAGTTGTGGTGCACATTATTTTTTTACCATCGTAGATGATTGCTCTCGTGCTATATGAGTGTACTTCATGGTTGGAAAGTATGAGGTTGGTCATTTGACTAAAAAAATTGTGTCATGATAATACTCAATTTAATAAAAAGGTGAAAATTTTGAGAAGTGATAATGGACAAGAGTTTGTTTTGAAATCTTTTTATGCAAAGAATGGTATGGTACATCAAACTTCTTATGTTGATACACCTCAGCAAAATGGTAGGGTGGAACGCAAACATCAGCATATTTTGAATGTTGCTCGTGCTTTAAAATTTTAGGCTAATTTATCAATGGAGTTTTGGGGGAATGTGTATTAGCTATTGTTCATTTAATTAATAAGACCCCTACCCCAGTTTTAGACGGAAAAACACCTTATGAAGTTTTGTTTAAGCAACCACCACCCATATCTTCTATACGTGTTTTTGGATGCTTATGTTATGTTGCAAATCGTCCTCGTGTAAAGGACAAATTTGGACCTCGTAGTAGAAAATGCATGTTTGTAGGGTACCCCTTTTGTCAAAAGGGTGGCGAGTTTATGATATGGAAACTCATGAATTTTTTATTAGCTGAGGTGTAAATTTTTGTGAGAATATTTTTCCATTTGCGGATACTGTAGGTGATAATTATGATGCGCAAAGGGAGGCCTATCTGCACCAGCCTCCTTTGGAAGAGGATACTCGAGTGGTCAATAGCGACAAAGTTACAGAAGAGGATGGTAGGGCTATGACTCCGATGGATGATGATGGTGTTGTGCAACCAATGTCCCCAAGCAGTGACGAGCTTTATGGTATTGTTCCTTATGACACTACTACTCCTCTACGTTTAGGATAGAATTCTTCAATAAGGGAGAGCGAACAACTCGGCAAGGGTTTTCGAGTTCGCCAACCGTCTTCGAGATTAAAGGATTTTGTGACTTATACTGTTCATAAGATAGACTCCGCTACTTCTACAAGGCTTGCTCTATCAAGTACCTCAGGTAAACCCTTTAATCTAGCTTATTATGTTGATTATAATAATTTTTCCGCGAGACACAAAGTTTTTTTGGCAGCAATTACTAAAGGTAAGGGGCCGACTTCATTCAAAGAGGCGGTTAAAGATTCAAATTGGAGACAAGCTATGAAAGAGGAGATTGATGCACTTGAACGTAGTGGTACATGGACTTTGAAAGACTTACCTTCCGGAAAGAAGGCTATTAGTAGTGGATGGGTCTACAAAATCAAATATCGAGCTAATGGCGATATTGAACGTTTCAAAGGACGTCTTATGGTGTTTGGAAATCGATAAGTCGAGGGTGTAGATTATAATGAGACGTTTGCCCCAGTTGCCAAAATGAGAATGATTCGTGTTTTTTTATCTGTAGTTGTCACACAAAATTGGGAGCTACATCAGATGGATGTTTGTAATGCGTTCCTTCATGATGATTTGGAAGAAGAAGCATATATGCAACTACCTCCTGGGTACCATAGTCCTATTCCAGGAAAGGTATGCATGTTACGCAAGCCTTTGTATGGTTTACGACAAGCTCCTCGACAATGGTTTGCTAAATTATCTGATGCTTTGAGAAGTTTTGGTTTTTCCCAGTCATATGCAGATTACTCCCTATTCACTTATCAACGGGGTAATGTTTCCTTGTATGTTCTTGTCTATGTGGATGATCCTATTATTGCAGGTTCTTCTCAAAATGCGGTTTTGCAATTCAAACAATATTTGAGCTCTTGTTTTCATATGAAAGATCTTGGTGTGCTAAAATATTTCTTGGGCATTGAAGTTGCTCGTAGTGTTGAAGGGATATTTCTTTCCCAAAGAAAGTATGCATTAGATATACTAACAGAAGCATGAATGTTGGGTTGTAAGCCTATTGATACTCCAATGGAACAAAATCATCGTCTTGCTAATGTTGAAGGAGAGTCATATCAACATCCAGATCAATATAGGCGCTTGGTTGGCCGTTTGGTATACTTATCTGTCATTCGTCCAGAGTTGAGTTACTCAGTTCATACTCTGGCTCAGTTTCTCAGCAATCCACAGGTTGCTCATTGGGATGTTGCTATTCATGTATTGAGTTATATTAAAGGAAGTCCTGGTCAAGGTATTTTGTTACAACCTGGTGATATGCAACTGAATGCGTTTTGTGATAGTGATTGGGCGGCGTGTCCCATAACTCATCGATCATTGTCAGGTTATTATATTTTACTTGGTAGGTCTCCTATTTCTTGGAAGACAAAGAAGCAGCCTGCAGTGGCTCGTTCATCTGCAGAATACCGCGCTATGGCAGTTACTACTTGTGAACTTAAGTGGTTAAAATCATTGCTTCGTTCTCTTGGTGTACTACACTCTAGGCCAATGCGACTGTTCTGTGATAGTCAGTCTGCTCTTCATATTGCAAAGAATCCAGTGTTTCACGAGCGAACGAAGCATATTGAAGTTGATTGCCATTTTATTTGTGATGAGTTACAATTTGACAATATTTCTATGGCGTATGTTCCGACGGTTCATCAATTGGCATATATATTGACAAAAGCTCTTGGACGTCAGCAATTTACATTTTAATTACGCAAGTTGGGCATTTGTGATTTACATGCTCCAACTTGAGGGGGAATGTTAAGTATATTTATGTAAATATTTGCGTCATAGGATAAGGATCCAGCTCATTCACAGGATAAGGATCCAGCTGACTCATACACATATCATGTTGCGTCATAGGATAAGGATCCAACTCGTAATACTTTCCTCTTATATTATTTTCCCTTTATAACTTTTACCATTACATTGTTATTGCCTGTTTTAAACCATTGGGTTTCAGCCACCTCATGTACTCCATTTATATAAAGCACTATAATATATACATCATGTAATCAATTTTTCTCTATTAATAATACTACAAAATTGTATCTATTCTACAATCACTCACACTATTAGAAAATCTATCAGTTTGTGAAAATAATATTACATACAAATTCAGCATGACACAAAATTATAATCTAAAACAAAAATCCAAATAAAAAATCTTGAAATCAGATGCAAAGATGATGATCAAATGGTTTGCATTGTTTCAGAAGGCAACATTAAATGCAACAAATTAGAAAACAAAGGAAATTAAATTCTTAACATTTAATATTTCCATATTATTTAATTTCATGAAATATAACATATATATGAAATAACTAAGTTATTTTGGTAAAAACATACAAATCTAATACCCGTATTTAGATTGTATTATAATACGAGATAAAATAAACTATTAACTGATTGCCACATTGTAAGATATTGTAAAATCAATTATATTACATATAACCACATTATTATTAATACTCTATTATTAATAATATTTAATTTTATTTCAAATGTTTTATTTTACATGTTATATCACTTGCCAATTTCAACATATATTTATATTTCGTTTTAAATAATGCCATGTATTTACATAAATTCCAATGGTATATCATATAACATTTAAGGTTGAAAATCTTTCTTCTTCTTCTTTCTTTTATTCACGCTTCTTGTTTTGTATTTTCTTCGCAATTTGTGTTCCTAAAAAAATCGAAGGTGTCTGAATTGACCACATAACCAGCACATAAATTGCACTTATAAGGGAAGCAAAGAGTAGAAACTAAGTACACAAGGTTGAAAAAAGTTGGGAAAAATAAATAAAAAAAGATGGGGTGTAACTTGTAAACCCCCCCCCCCCCCCCCCCACCCCCCAAAAAAATTAAAAATTAAAAATAAAAATAAAATAAAATAAATAGGGGCCATGATAATTGGATACCTCGTTCATCTCTGATTTTACTTGCCATTCCAGTAGGGACCTTAAGACACCAATGAGATTACTTGATACCCATTCATGCTATGAGGTTAAAAAGGATACCGAAATTTACTAGCAATTTGAAAAGTAGCAACCCATCGATACACATTGAGCGAGATCTAAACCATCACTGATATGAAAAGAATTAAAGAAAGATCTAAACCATGATAATTGAATACTCGTAGTATCATATACAGAGAATTAGCCTTGAATTTTGTAAAAAATAGTAAGATTATTCTACAAAGAATCTACCTTTACCTTCATGCAACTTTCCAACAATAATACCATCATGCATATTTACCGAAGAACTAGTTTCAGAACACCATTTTCATTCTAAATGTTATGGCCTCCAAATCATGAATTGTACTATGATCTCATCGCCTGAATTTTTCTCCTGTTGTGATTTCAACGCTTCTTCTTCTTGTGTATGGTTTTTGATTTCTTCTGTGCTTCTTCCTCTTGTGACTTCTTGAATGATTCCTCCGTCTGAGATTTCTCCTTTCTCTCTTCTTCTTGCAATTTCTTCTGTGTCTGCACTATTTGTACTTTCTTCTGGAACTCCTCTTCTTGAATTTTCACTATTGCTTCCACTTCTTGCAATTTATTCAAGCATTCTGCATCTCGGTAATCTTTCTCTCTGATTCCCTCCTGAATTATCAACAGCATTTCATCGATATTTTGTAATTTACTCAAGGCATCTTGTTCTTCCAAACAGTTCAGGTGTAATTCTTTTACAGATTTGTTCTGCTCTTTTACTCTATCAACAAGTTTGAGTAGACGTAGAAATATCAAGTTCGTGTAAAACGATTCATAGCTTCCAAAGATATCATCAGCCCTTCTCAAAAAATTTCCATCATTTTCTAACTCTGTCAACTTTATAATATCAAATATGCAAATCAAAAGACAACCCACTGCATTCACTGCCCCATATAACAGAAACCCATCAAACCAAGTATGAAAGTCCCTCCAAAAGCTGTCCCCTATCAACCACTCAATCTTCTTTATGTCCTTGTAACAGTGTTTCTTCCACATCAGAACCTTGTTTGAATCACCATCTCTGTTTTCGATTGGCGAGCAAGTCAAAAGAGAATTTGAAATCATAGCTCTAATATCTTTGAAATTGTGGCAAGCTTTCATGAAACAATATTCATAAGCAAAAGGTTCAACTGATAATAAACCAGCGTCCTCCACAGTTGGGAACAAGATTTCGGGTTTAAGTTTATCCATCGTCGCATTGATAGCATCAAATGCAGTAACTATGAGTCTAGAGTAG
Organism: Allium sativum; assembly: GCA_030737875.1. Classification (NCBI taxonomy): domain Eukaryota; kingdom Viridiplantae; phylum Streptophyta; class Magnoliopsida; order Asparagales; family Amaryllidaceae; genus Allium; species Allium sativum. The sequence goes on from CM060920.1 coordinate 255,360,565, forward strand.
ATCGATAGGATGTCCAAGTCTTTGATGGATTCCACGTGTTTCCTCAACCGTTTGCATCCTTTGTTTATTAAAGAATCCACATTTGCATCCATGACCTCAAATGCAGACTTCTTCTTTGAAGATGATGGTGGATTGGTGCAAGAGGCTTCAGCATTATGACTCATTGTTCAAGAATTAGGGTCTTTTTTCTTGCTGTAGAAATTTGGGATAGTAGAAATGATTATTTGGAAGGAGAAGAATAGATCTATGTGGGGGTTCGTCCCTTTATACAAGAATCGCTGAAACTTATTTCAGTATGAAAATAAAATAAAAGAGGATGATAGTAAGAGATGAGACGTTTAACCCTTTCCCTATCCTTTCTAACTGAAATTGCAGGTGTAGAATGTTATAATCTCGATATGAAAGTTTATATTATTTTTTTCACTAAATAATTAACATGATATATAGTATATATAACCCAATTTGATTGTTTGCTTGTATGGTGAAATCATGAAATGTTTTATAACGTAATTAATATATAAGTGTAAACAACTACATTAAACATACTATTATCATTAGCTTAAAAGCACAAAAATACAAGAACAAATACTCTCATTTAATATTTATTATTTTATTTTAAATTTTATAAAAGAGAGGAAAAAAAAATAGTTTTTAAGAATAGGTGGTGAATTCCTACTTTAGTACATATTTTGTTGTAAATACACAACATCGATCTTCTTCCTTCATAGAGTTAAAATATATGATGCTCATGAAATGTTGTTACTAATTAAAGGAAATGAGTTTCTCAAATTTATTCTCCAATAATCGACTAGGATTATAGAGAAATAATTTGCGATGAATTTAATTTCAATTAAAAATAATTAATTTAATCAACACATCAATGAATTTATATTTAAATTAGTTGGAATCCATGTCAATTAATATCTTTTATTTTTGCATGGTAATAACATTGGTATGATCTTTCATATCTGAGGTTGGCTTACTTATAAACCTTGCCAACGTGCATGCTCATTCATTTCATTGAAGTGTGAATTAATATTAAGAAAATTCTTTTTATTATATGTTATTTGACATATACGTTCGCATATAATATTTGATCCCAAGCTAATGATGATTCCGGTGTTAAAAGGTTTCGCTTATGATTCCAAAAGTGTAAATATATGAACAAACACAATTTGTATGACCAACACCCTTCTCTCAATGGTTAGAAAATTCGACTTGAGCATGAAAGATCATAGATTCGAAGCTTGTGTTGCGTGATTCACACACACACACACGCACGCACGCACGCACGCACGCATACATACATACACATACATACATACATACATACATACATACATACATATATATTTGTGTGTGCGTGTATAAATAAATGGTATGTTGGGTACTACCTAGACTTATACAAGTTCCCAATTTTCAAAGAAAACAACCATGTGTAAGAATAAAATGATATTTAGAACATAAGACGGAAGTAAACTATGATAAATATTTACTAATTCATGTCTGAATTGAAATTCAAATTACTCTAAATTCATTTTGTTGTACATATGTTCTGTATCTATAATAATTATTTACATTTCACTTTACTTCTCTTTTATTTTTAGCACATTTAATAGTTTTCTTTGATAATTTATGGTGTATCAATTGTATTTACTTTTATGTTGATGAATCTTTAATATATTTAATCTACACTCAGATTATAAAGGAAATGAAATAAATTGCTTAATGTTCAATTTTGATTTGTAAATTTGTATAAATGCATCATATACGAATAAATATTAAATATACGCAAATAAAAGTGGAAGTAAATTATGATAGACGTGTCTATGATACATGTTTTAGTTCAAACTAACTAATAAATTAGTCAATTAATTTTACTTAATTAAATTAATTCCTTTTTGATTTTAACATGTGTATTAATTCTCAGAATAATTATATTTGATGCCAATTAAATGAATTAATGACCACTATTAAGAACACTTATTTAGTTACAATTAATCAATTGATTTGATTAATTCCAATTTATTTCTCTTTGATCTTAGTACAACTTTTATATTCCAGGTAACATGTATGTGCATGTCACTACAAGAAAAGTTGTTTATGATTGCAGTGATGAATAGTGTTCCAACACTAAATGCAATTATAAACCTTTTTTTTTTTGGTAAGGCTAGTTGTAACATTTTATAAATTAAAACAAACAGAATAAACACGATGTATAAAACGCTGTATTAACAACTCTCTCAAATAATTTTTAAGCTTGCCTATATTTTTTGTTCACCGCTTAAAACATGTTCTTATTTGTTTTAGAATCAAAAAAAATCTAAATTTCAAATTACACTAAATTCGCTATGGTTTCTGTGGGTTTGGCCAACTATCTGGAGTTGCAACTTCGTCAAGCTTCCTTATCTTGTTCTAACATTCGTTAAATTATTACAGTTAATTTCACACAGTCTTATGCATCAATCCCATATCTTCGCTTAAGTTGTTTTCTACATGGATATAGAGATGGAGTCAAACACCGATGTTGTAATCTAATGCAATTTCTTAATTGGAGAGTTCAAATCCATGTTGTCCCAAATATGTTGCTTGTTATCTTTGCATGAGAGCCTTTTTCCTCGTTTGAAATCTAAGATAGTTATTTCTTGATTCTACCTATGAGATATTGATAGCTTGTTGTTTAAGTTATTATTGGCAGAAGATGTTCGACAATAATGTGCAATGATGCTGATGTGCTTGTCTCATCTGTTGATGGTGCTTTAGTTGAAGTTGCTATGACGGGTCAGCTTCATATCTGATTAGTACAATTTTTTTTGCAAATGTTGAGAGTATGAATCTATCACTAATAATGGCAGTTGCTTCCTTTGGATTCTCAAATTAGCTTGTGTCATATATGATATATTACTTCATTTACTTTCCATAATTCCTAACTAAACCTTGTATATGAATCTGTTTACTTCACTTATTTTGGTACACACCTTAGATACACGGTTTGAACAATAGCAAGTTAAATTAGTGCAAAATGCAAGTTATGTAGACTTCAAACAAAAATAAACAATATAATAAGATTAGCAATATAATAAGATTAGCATAAATACTCACCCTTAGAGTACAATTCAATATGTTAATACAAAATAATTAACTCATTAATCACTGATCTGTTGATTAGACTGACTTGATTATAATAGTAGTCATTTAACAAAATTTCAGACGATAATTACATTCAGTCCTGACTTGACCACAAGTTCACTTTTCTATATATACTTACAAGCATATGATTGTGTATATCGATTGAAGTTAGCCAACATTCTAGTAAAATATCATGTAATGTTTTTTATTTCTTCACTATACATAATGAAGTACTGAAACATGCTGAAATTGAAGCAAACATTGTACAGAATGATTTCCATATCTGTTGTAACAACCTGTATTTTTAGTGATTGAATATTTAATTTGTTTAATTGTTTAAATGCTGATTTAGCAATTTAAATAGCTTGAATTCTACGATTTTGGGTATTACTTTAATTTGAATAATAAAATAATAAATTTAATCCTAAAATGATTGAGAATAAATTGGATTTGAGATATAGCATGAATTGGATGATTCATTAATACCCAATTTAGCTCATATTTGAATTATAATAAGGAATTTTGTAACTAAACGAAGTTTGAACGTATTAATTTAACTTAATTAAAACGAGCTCACAACGGCGTGGTAGTTTGCAATTATATGATTTGAACTTCAATTGAGTATACAAGATGCAACATAAGTCGGAATTTTTTGAAACAAGAATCTTCCGGATCTATTGAATTATAGTTTTCTAATAAAAGAGAAAAATTGAGATTTCATGTTGTAGATTTTGAGTTTTGTCAAAATCAATTTTTTAGAAAAATCATGGTATAATCGTGTATGAACTAATGCTTTATTAAATAGAACGAAAGAATTTTAAATAAATTGAATATTGATTTAAACTTGGAATTCAAAATGCTGAGTTTAAAATTCAAACTAGATTATTTTGATGCTATATGAAATTCTATTTGAATATATACGATAATATTAATTTTTGCATATGAAAATAGCCAATTTCCAAACGACTCGGATTTTAACGAAACTAACTTTTAAAAATCCATAATGATTAATTATTGTAAGATTTCAAGTTTCGCGTCAATCGGAGCTATTATATGACTGTGCGCAATATTTGTATCGATTAACCGATTGAAATAAAAATTGCTTTTTTGCAAATAATCTCGGAATTTGACGACATTAGTTCCATTGTATCCTGAATATTAAGTTATTGTACTGTTTCTAATTTTGTCATGATCGGAGTTCGGGTATAGGTTCATACGAGCTTAAAACGTTCGACGTGAATAAAAATAAATATTATAATATGAAATCTTTTCAAAATCATATCTAAATATAAACAAATCGTTTCCTAAATTTTATCTTATCCAACATAATCCATAGAGTAAGATACGATGCCCTCTTCGTCAAAAATTTCGGCTACAATTCTCTATGTATATCGAACTTCCCTTTATCATTCAATCGATCATAATCCCTAAACCATTGAGAATCTGGCGAGCTCACCAACTGGTAAGTTGCTGAGGGAAGTCTGGGCTTCAAGCCGGTGGTGAGCGGCGCGGTGGCTGGAGTTGGTCATAATCGTGGTCTGAACGTTATTTCCAAGGTTTGGATTTTTCACCGATTACGGCGAACTTGTGATGTTTCAGGCCAAGTACCCTGAAAAATAAAGGAAGAGAAGAGGGGGCCGAGGTTTTGGTACTGGTGCGGTGACCTATGGTGGTCGGAGAAATATAGGTTGAACGTGGAGCGTTAGTTTTTGGGGTAGGTTCAAATTTTGAGAGTTTTCACGATGATGGTGGGGAGTTGGGTCTTGTAGTCTGAAGGAGTTGGAAGCGTAGGGTGTTGCTCGACATTCTAGCGGTTGTCTGGTTGGCAATGGTGGCTTGGAGGCAGTCAAATTTGCGAATGAACAGAACTCGGTCATGACCATTTTCTGGCGAGCTGAGAGGGCAGAGTGCCTCGCGCCTCCATGCGATGGTAGGCGGTGCTCTGGCGCATCTTCGGTAGCAAGGGGAGGCAGCCCGGTCGCCTGTGGTTGCGCCAATGGTCGATGGAAGTAGCGAGAGTCTTGTTCAAATATCATGAAGAAGAAAGTCACGTTTTTCTTTAAACGTGATTTAGCCCGAAACCTTTATTAAAACGTGATAAAGAAATGATTGATTATATAATTAATATTGTTTAATTTTTAAATAACTTGTAACGTTAATAACTCTCTCATATGTTATCAGAATCTGACGGAACAAGAAGAGTTGGAATCGTATGGACAAATACTACAAGTCTGTGATAAAATGGAATAGGTTGGATCTAGTTAGAATTTCATTTACTTTTAAACGTTCGTTAAAATTAAATGAGATGATGTTTAATGCTTGAGTCGAAAACAAATGTGAATTAACTCTCAAGCTTTCTGAAAAACTATAATGTGATTAAACTCATTTAGTAATATTCCTGGCAGTTAGTATAAAATTGGGTGTTTGAATGCTTTGGATGATTATTGTTTGATTGTTGATTGACGATATTTAGATTTCCGTCATCTTAAATGCATTATATTAAAATTCCTGTTTCATATGCATTTATAAAGTGATATTGTGACCTGTGTTGCAGGAAAAAGTAGGTTGGAGGGATCCAACTGGATTCCTTAAATATTTTAGATGTTATTTGCTTTCATATTATCCATATATTAACTGTTTAACCCAAGTAACATTAAAATTTTGTTCGGATATTTGATTGTCTAACCGATTTCAACATTGATGTATTGTTAATCGATAAATAGTATTGATTAAGTGAATTCCAGCAGATGGCATAAAATCCATCTTTTTAAGACGTTGATTTTTCATCAGGCGAATTGACATATTTGAAGTTATAAAAAATATTTTTATAACTGAAGCAGGGTTTTAAAATTTTATTTTTATATAAGATAGAGTTTTTAGAAATAAATCAATATTTATAAATCGGTTTTTATAAAGTAATTAAAAATATTTTATTTAGTGAATTCTTATGATTTAGTGAATTCTTATGTTATAAGTTTTATAAGTAAATAAGTTAGAAATTAATCGTCACAAATAAAGAGAGCAATTAATTAATTCATAGGTGGAGCTCCTATGGAAATGGCGACATGACCTTTCTCCTCCTTTTCGAATTTCTTCTCTTTCCTTTTCTTTCTGCTATCCCCTCCTCAATCTTGCCCTTCCTCCTTACAAGTTCATGCTTTCATTCTGCCTGGCCAGGAGTTGTCGCCCTTTCGAAACTTTAGCCCCAATTTCTAGGTCTACTTTCTTGCACCCTACCATGCCCTTTCCTCTATGTGATGATCCACAAGCACTGTTATATGTGCGGGTTCACGATTTTCCAAGGTGCCTTCAAGGCCATTAAATGCTCCTCACATACGAGACTGCGAATATAGCTGACATGAGTGGGTAAGTTTTTGGTATTTTGGTCTCTTGTGAATATGTTGTGTTTTTTGTGATTATCAATGTCTTATGTTTTGCATCTCTACTGGTTTTGGTGTTTGGTTGATGTAGTTTAGTCAAATCTATTTTTTTTTCAATTGGATGCTTGGATTTGTTTGGCATGTCCCACTCTTTCAACACTGGCATACTCAGTAGAAAATGTGAAGCTATGCTCGAGCCTCTACTGATTTTATCTATGTTGTATTTCCCTACCAAGAGCAAATCCAAGCAGTGATTATGTCATTGGATCTTGCTATGGCGTCTATGTCAGAATTCTATGGTAGTTGTAAATGTTATTGTCCTTGCCATTACACCAGTTCTTGTGCTGGTTTGTGTGTAACTTGGTGAAGGTTGCTTCCCCTTGTTCTTCTTGGTTAAGTTGGTGTGGGTCACTCTTTGTTGATCTACACACGTGGAATGTATCTCACATATGATGCTGACATACCTGGTGGCTAGCTTGGTTGTCCTAGCTGTTGTTCAGATGTGTTGGTGCTATGTTAATCCTCTTCATGTCATGCCGCTAGTCAAGTCTCTACTTACCATTGTGTCAGATTTTCTATGATGTGGCTCTTTGTGGCTGGTGATGGGTTATTCTCTGGCGTGTAGTCCTATTATCATGTGATGTACGATATGTACACTGTTGCAGTCCTATTAGTATGGTAGGCTCTACTATGTAAGGTTTAGTCAATTTATTTTTTGGCTATGTTATGTATTGAAATTTACTCCCAGTGTGGAGAGATGGAATGTATTATAGTAGTCTAGTAGATTAACTATCTCATGTGCAATAATTTTTATTAGATTAGTAGACGACCCACTTTAAATGTAATATGTAGTGGACAATCCACTTTAAAAACCCAAAACAGTAGTCTGTCAATCTGCCACATTCTTCTAACTATTGTAATTATTATTTGTTATAATAATAAGTGTTATGGATCACCATGAAAACCGGCCGATTCTGCCAAAAAAGTTCGAAATTAATCCAAGGGTAAATGGTTTTGTGATATTTTTTTTAAGGAAGCAATTAAGCGTGATCATATTAAATTAATTATATTAATAATTAGTTTAACAGAATGTGACAGACTGCCCCGCACCAGCCGATATTTCCAATGAAACGCGTTGTGTCGACGTCCAACCAGCTACAGCACGGGACGATCGTCAAAGAAAGAAAGGTTTGGAACTAAGAATCACAAAGAACCTGTAGTATATCTCACAGCGCATGGAATAAAATATAATTAACATAACTTGACATAAAACAGGCGAGACAGTGCATAAGCTGGAAACTAAACCATCATAGCAGCGGAAAATTCAAAATACAGCTTATGATCCAGACCACCATTATTACAACTTTTAAACTGTCTCTAAAGCAAAATAAAAAAGGTGCACTACTAATGCCCAAAGTAGTGACCAACAACAACACAGGGAGAATATATGGAAATGATACGTGTAAGCCTCCTACTCGTCTCCGGACATCTACTCGTGCATAACCAGCTAACCTGTCTCTGGTCTGCTCGTTTAGGAGCACCAATAGTAATAAGAAGAGATATAAAACTCTGGGTCAGACAAAAGTCTGGTATGAGCGATAAGCAACAAAACAAAACAATAACAGGTATAATCCAATCATACCTGAACCTGAACCTGTTCCTACAACCAAAGAGTTAGCACAACAAGATGTACAGTACTCTAAGGTAACACTAACATAAAGTGTAAATGGGGGTGAGGGTCACATGGTGATAGCAAACATCAAACATAGCAAACATCAAACATAGCAATCATCCTCACATCTCTCACTCAGTGCGTAAAGCATACGATATCCACCACTCAATCACCCAATCCTTTTCTACGATCACTTTGCTCCATGGAGTCACAATGACCCCATTGCACTAATCCATAGCCACTAATCCGTCTCTCAGTGGTGAACTAAGGTTATGGATATCGATAACCCCTTTTGCACACGTCCCGCAGCAAAGCCCAATTATGAAGTTAACTCATTGGTTCCCATCTGGATCCTGAGTTCTACTTCCTATTTGGACTACCTTTGCATCTCGGGTTTTGGTCGTCATCCTAGTTCAGTTCGTAACTCCAAGTTTCCATTCAGTTCATCTCATATCCTTCGTCATGTCTCTGTTCAATACTCAAGTCCTCAGCACGGCTCGCGGTTCGTGGATGCTCCGACTCGTGACTCATGGTCGGTTCATGGACCACATTCGGGTCGTGGGACCCACTCGTGATCCCTGTCCTGGTTCGCGGTTCACATTCCCTGCGGTTCGTGGCATCGGTTCGGCTCATGGGAGCTTCTTCTCCTTGTCGTTGGCTCATGGTACTTCATGGTCCTCTGGTTCGTGATGCGTGGAGCATGGCGGCTCGTGGAAGGTGGTACTTCCCGGTTCATGGAGCTTTGTGTGAGTGGTTGGTTCGTGAGAGGTGGTGTCACGATCGGTCGGGTCGTGATATGTGCTTCACGAACGGGGGTCGTTCGTGACAAGTGCTTTACGAATGGGGGGTGTCTGACCAATTTCTGCAACTTTTCTAGCAAGCAATTTACGCCATACGATAGCGTTTTTGACTAATCTAACTTCACTAGGCAATCACGAAACATTCCAAACAGTAACAGCAATATAGAGAATCGACCATAAACACCAAAACAACAATATGACATGTTTATATGGATCAAACATACCCAAAACCCATGTTTTTCCCCTTAATCCCCTTTATCATGACTTAATTGTACGATTAGAAAAACATGTCCAAATTATCCCAAATTTTTATTAGAGCCCTAAAATAATATTTAAGAATTTTACAATATTTTCCAGATTTTTTTGAGCCATAATTTCGCTAATTATCACTAATCACCGCTAATTAGCCGTAATTAGTGAAAAACAATGCAAATCACTCAACTTAGCCACAAATAATCTTAGATCTGAACTTTTCTACTGTTTTGGGTCGAATTCATATGCAACACAGTAGCTCCAACTCTGATTTGGTGTTGATTAGCCTAATTTGATGTAGCTTAGCTTAATCCTCGATTAGAAAGCGATTAGGAGGTGTTTAAATGAAGAATTTGAGAGTGGAGGCCATTACTAGGGTTGAAGAGAGGTAAGTGGCGGCTGAGAAAATGAAAAATAAATCGTTTCCTAACTGATTTCAGCCTCCCATAAACCTAATCCCGAAATGGGTTATGGGCCTAGCTGCTAATCACCCTAATTAGGCTCGGTTAAGCTGTTTTTCACCTTCCAGACATTGTTTTAGCCATATCTCCCAAACGGTAAGTCCGTTAGACAAATGTGACCACTCTACGGAAATGTAAACAATCATCCGGATCCAATGGAACTGGTTTTAGGTCAAAACTCCTTACCAATCAAAAGTGATAGGGGAAACAAGATTTTCTAGGAGCAAAACGGTCATTTAAAAATTGGCAAAAATCGTGAATATTGTAAATGACCCAAATAGTCGTTCCCCAAAGTTACACGACCAAACGACTTCGTATGTAAATGAAATAAATATTCTATGATCCTCTGATGCGGAGAATGCGGGTCGTTACATTCTTTCCCCTTTAAGAAATTTCGCCCCTGAAATTCCCTAACTAAGTAACAACAATGGGTCCCGCATGCCTATCAATCATTTGTAACAATCAAACATACATAGCAATGTAACAAGCCTATCCTAGCATGCAGTTTACTAACAAGAGGATAACTAAATGGTCGTCAAAATCTTACCAGGCAAAGAGTTCTAGATACGACTTCCTTACGCTCTCCTCTGTTTCCCATGTACAGTCGTTTTCATTCTCTCCCCACTGAACCTCGACTAACTTCACCGCCTTCCTTCGAAGTTGCTTTGTATCGTACTCTACAATACGGATCGGCTCGCGGTTCCCAACCTCCTCAGGTTCTACTTCGATGTCATCCAACTGATCCGGTGAAATAGTCATATCGGGGTCCTGCACGAACTTCCTTAAATGGGAAACATGAAATATGTTGTGAACTCCTGTCATCTTGTCAGGCAATCCAACTTTATATGCCAAATTCCTGACTTGCTCGAGAATTGGGAATGGACTAACAAATCTTGGTGCTAACCTACCTCTCCTGCCAATCCGAATCATATTCTTCAACGGAGAGATCTTGACGAATACCAAGTCGTTAACGAAGAATTCCAAATCTCTTCGTCTTTTATAGGCATAACACTCCTGCCTATCTTGGGCAGTCTTCATTCCCTGTTGGACAACCTTGATCTTGTCTGAAGTTTCTCTTATCACTTTTGGTCCAAGCACAAATTTCTCACCGTTTTCCAATCAACATGATGGTGAGTTGCACGGTTTTTCGTACAAAGCTTCAAATGGAGCCATACCAATACTGGATGAATAACTGTTATTGTATGCGAACTCAAACAAATGCAAGTGGTCATCCCATAACCCTCCAAAATCCAGTATGCAAGCTCTCAAGAGATCCGTTAATACACGATTCACTTGTGACAACCCGGATTCCGACAGACCGAATCTTTTTTTTCAAAAAATCCAATGTATCGAAACCCGAGTTGGGTGCTCTGGTATCCTGCAGAAAAAGACCGAGATAAAGAAACATGTCAGAACTCGTAAAGCATCTCCCAACGGAAGGAAATAAAGTATAATATTCAAATATTGCTTTACTTTATTAACAATACTGCTAAACCAGTATCCAAAGCTATACCATCTCTGTCATGAACCTAACCTGGAAGTATGTAATGAGGAGGGGGTCAGAACATAAGTTCTGTGTGAGTGGACTTAGAATAAACTTCTGTATAATCCTACATATACCATTCAGTTACATTTTCTTGGTTATTAGGTTATTAACAATGTTAGCTCTGTAGGCTGTACTCATGTCCCACTAGTAGGTTAGCCTAATACAACGTATATGTAGATACCCCCAACTCGTCAAATCCTTTCCATGTATATATACAGTCCCTTGCCGTATGTCGTACGGGCTTCATCATGTAAATCTATACTACTTTAGTGTAGCGCCACCATTCTCGAAATCGTTTGGACTGCAACTCTCGATATTGCTAGATTCCGTGTATCATTTAGATCTAATCTAAGGTTTACTATCAAGCGCTTCCTAGATTCAACCAGGGTTTACGCCACCCAAGGCCACTGGGGTTTACGCTACCTATTGAACGCTTCTCAGATTCAGGGTTTACGCGACCTTGGTCCAACTAGGGATTATGCTACCTATCGAACGATGCCCCCTAGTCTAGGACACACTACCCAGAGCAATATATGTTTCTAGACTTTCCCCGCGTATGTGTCGTGAATCGTTATCGATGTCTAGTTGCACATGTCCTCTATATGTGCGGCCCGAGTCCCGTGGCAGGGCTAATCAAGAAACACGGGACTCGGTCGGGAGCTTTAAGTTATCTGCCGATGCAGATGCTAAGGTCTGTTTTTATCTGTGTGTGGCTATGGTCCCACTTGACCCCTCCCTCAACTAATGAAAGGCACCTAAGAAAATCAAGAATGAGAACTATACGCAGGCCCCCTATGCCCACACAAACCTATTGGCCAAACCTCACCCATAACTAGATAGAAAGTATATGGTGTGTTGGAGTTCTCCGCCTTTCCGCTTTACGTACTCGATTGACTCAAGATGGTAGGTAGACGACGACGTGCTATCACAGGGCTAAACAAGATATCGCCGCCTCACGCTGACCCATCCTAGTCTTTAGGTTGCTTATATTGCAACCAAGGCATACCCTTGGCTCTTCTAACGCAGACCTTAACCTCTGTGAGCCCAGGAGGATCATCAGCAACCTTACAGAGGGATACCAAGAGTTCCCTCACGTCCCCTCGAAGCCGCGTGCTTCGTAACCCAGTTCGTTGGAGCCTTCTTCATGACCAGATGGACGTTCGCTCCTCCTCGTGTTCTACTTGGCTTTCTTGACTAAGATTTACTACTTAGTTCTCTTAACTAAGGTTTACTACTTAGTTCTCTTAATCATTCGATTTCTTAACTAAGGTTTACAACTTAGTCCTCTTAACTAAGGTTTATTACTTATTTCTCTTTCTCGTTATTTACGTAGTTCTCTTAACTAAGGTTTATTACTTGGTTCTCTTAACGAAGGTTTGATACTTAGTTTATGTTACTTAGTTCTCTTTAACTAAGGTTTGTTACTTAGTTCCTTTTAACTAAGGTTTACCAATGAATTCAAGCATGACTTAAGTTCTCTTTATCAAATGATAGCTTACTGGTGTTCTCCAACATTCCCAGCTTAGATTAACGTATCTCATGGTATAAGTCGTCCCACCCTTCGAGTCTTGTATTACATCTTAAGTCATATTCATTTCTTATCCCTAGGATAAGTTTATCTATTATTTAATCTTATCATTCCCCACTTTTCCTTGCTTTGATACTATTATATTGGTTAAGTTTGCCCATGTGTCCAAGTTGACTTAACCCCGAGTCACGTATTCAATTCAACCCACGCGTCATGTCAAATTGGTTAAGTGTTACCTATCAGTTCAAGTTGACTTAACCTACCCATATATCATGTCAAATTGGTTAAGTGTTATCTCATCTTCCTTATCGTTTCCTATAACTTATCTTGTCTCATAAGTTATAATTTCCACCTATTATCCTTTCTTGCTTTATTCAAGTTTATTCATAATAGGTTATTTATCATTCCCCATTTCTTGTCATTAATTTTAGATTTGACATAACCCTTCCATTTACTTAACCCGTTTCTTAAACTTTACCCAATTCAATTAACTTATGATACCGTTACGGGTCCCATTTGGTTAAGCATATCAAAAAATTTGTTTCACATGTCACCCGTGTCCCACTTAACCCTCTTTATTATAGTTTCCGTGTCTTACACATGTCTTACTACGGTTAAGTTTACCTTAGTCATGTTCTACATGTCATTTATATCACCCAGTTAACCCTCTAACCATACCCATGTCACCCACATGTCTTATTATGGTTAGTATTTCTTAATTTATTTACTATGCCGTAACGATGTATGACCTCTCACATTAGACGTCCGTTCGTGGCTGCTGGATTTGCCTGGCGGTTCCGGTCAGCCTTACACCACAAACGCGCCTAACCTCATGTCATAAACCGTTATGCTTCTAGTTCTTGCCTTTGACCTCTCACATTAGATGTCCGCTTGTGGTTGCTGGATTTGCCGGGCGGTTCCGGGCAGTCTTACACCACAAACGCGCTTAACCTTGTGTCATAGGCATTTATTAACAGTCGTCTTTCACCCAAACCCCAAATTCATGTCATGTGTTCTAAATTCAACTTAATTACAATTTATTTTTATGCCTATTTCCAATTTGTCATTAACTACACCAATTACATAATAGTTAGCCAAATTTCATATTACCCAAATTATCCAATTATAGCCAAATTAACCAATTACATGTTATTCATACCCAAACCTGCCAATTTCCAATATCCAATTATACCCAATTTCATATAATCAATATTTTCCCAATATATATATATGTCCCAACATTCCCACGTTCATGCATATAATCTAATTCACCCTCTAGGCTTAATTTCCAAGTCACAAATAAATTTCACCAACCTATGTTATCTAATTACATGTTGTTAATATTAAATTACACCAATTCCATATCCAATGACAATTATGTCAAACTTACATAAATTCAACATTACAGATTATATTCCTCGACTGCATAAAATAGATTATGCCTAATATATGCAATAATAATTGTTATGCCACAAACACAAAAATTACAGATTATATTCCTCGATCGCATAAAATAGATTATGCCCAATAATCCCATATTCCAATCGTGCGTATTGTATAATAAGATTTCGTCTAGGTTCGAGATAACCTAGATCCAAAAATAAAAAGGGGAAGGAGAATAAAAGAGCAATTAATAATCATGAATCTTGCATTGAATTAATAACTGGGGAACGATGAACGATAATAATACTATTATACAACAAATTTATTATAATTCCACTCACCTTGACTGGATTGGGGAAAATAAACGATTTGTTCATGTAGAACGCTGATTTAATCTTCTTATTTGATTTGTGGTGAAGAGCTTGAATCGTTGATGAAGAATTTTGCTTCTTGATTTGATTAAACTCAAAAGTTGATGAAGAACTTGTAATTTAGTTTAGGGTTTGGGGCGGCGGCCATGTTTGGTTGAAGTTTGGCGGCATGGAGGAGTCAGAAGGAATTGTTTATGAATTAGGTTAGGCCTAGGCACTATTTTATAGGTGTGGAGAGTGTTTTAGAGCCATTAGATCGCCCTAGAAGCCATTCGGTCCGTCCAGCACATCAATAATCGTCACTGCCCAGATCTGGAAAAATCAGGGGGGAGGTCGACCCCCAGGTCGACCTGCCTGGGTATTTTCCTATGTATATTCTGAATTTTTGTTGAATCTTCCGCAGGCCATAACTCTTTCATACGGAGTCCGATTTTCGAAAACTTGGACTCTATTCCAAGCAGAATTTCGAGACGAACGCAATGGTGATGTCCGTTTTACTTAATTCATGATATCTAAATTAAGTATCCTTATTTTATTATCTTCTCTGTTACGTACACTATCATTGGATTAATCTTTCCTTCTCTTCCATATATTAATAAATTTTCAACATACATCACCATCATTTACCTAGCTATGTATACATACATTTATGTACATTTTAATTATATTAAAAATGCGGGCTGTTACATTCTCCTACCCTTAAAGAATTTCGTCCCCGAAATTCGATAAGAGCAAAATAGATAATCCCTCGCAACATCCAATTAGTGTTCATCCAATTGTTGCAACATCGTGCACATGTGCAAAGCGAATTACATCATAGCAAAGTATGTATGCCTAATTTGGATCCACCTATATATATGCAAATTTTAAAAACTCTTTCAAAACATGATGCTCACATCCTAAATATACTTGCAATTCTATATGAATGCAATATTCTTGAAAAATCAAAACGTTTTTCATCCAAATTTTCCTACACTCTTATAGAGTAAGAGCATAGTTCATCCAATTTTCGCATCCAAAACCCTACCATCCATCATTAAATTCGAAATTTAGAAAAATCTAATTTTCCAAATTCGATTTCTTATGTTATGAAAAGGTATAAAACGAAAAAATTCACATCCTCCGTTTTTCTTTTCTAATCGTACTTGGATTTTTGTATGACTATTCTATGAAGATTTCCTATTTTCCTATCCAATCACAATCACATAAGAAAATTTCTTCTCTTTATCTACTTATCTTGGAAAAATTTCATATTTATTCATCTTTTTCTTAAGATTTCCATTTTCTTTTCCCGTCTCGTTTTGCTGCTTGATTGATTCTGTTGTTTTCTTTTTAGCTAGGCTAGTTTCTTTCTTAGCATATTTGACTTAATCAAATTACTTAAGTTTATTATTTTCAAATGAGCCTTTTCGTTTTCAACTCAAACAACATCCTACACAGCTACTACTATGGGCCAAGAATCTTAGGACTTATGTCACGAGTCCACTCAACAGGATCTATACACTTACTTGCCCTTTACTACTTAGTAGTCACTACTAGTCCTTGATGTGTATTACTAGCCTATCCTTTTCCTTTTTCTCAAGCAACAAACCAAGGTTTCTCAATGCTTATGCATTCTACAGGAAATTTTCCATTAGTTCAATATTATCTAATCCTTGATTGTAAATTGGCAAGAAAATAATTCCCTAAGTATCAACCCCGAAGACCGAAATCAACATTAGATTGACACTCAGAGGATTACTCTACTCAACCAATCCCCAGTTGGTTCTAATAGATTTAACTTTATCTCGTTCTTTCTAGGCCTTAATCCTTAACTTCTCCATTTTTAAAACATGGTTTGGCCTTCTTTCTTTTTATTACATTCTTCATCCAAAAACTAAAAGTGGTAAAACTTTTATTCTTTTCTCAAAAACTTGCTTTTGCCAAACCATAAAAAAAACATGTCACAAAATAAAATGCAAAACATTTTCTTCAAATCACGAAACTGGAGTAGACAAGGAAAACTATCGAGGTAACATTGTTCCTATTTACAATTGTTAATTTAACTCCTCGCTATAAGGTGCAGACATCTATTCTATTCCTACACGCTACCGCTTATTTTGTTCACCCAACAAAAATTTCTTTTTAAAAAAATAATCAGATTTTATTATTAACTGAATATAATTTATTTTACAAAACGCAACACTTTCTTCTCAATCCTTTCATATACTATAATATGAAAACTAGCGAGCTGTATATGCTCTATATTATGCACCTTTTTAATGAGAGAATTCTTTTAAAATAAGAAATCATTGTTTTACAAAATATACCCCGCTTTACTTTAAAAACCCAACATGCACCAAATAACTTCTCAAACATCAAAAATACTTTTAAGATTAAAACTTGAAAAACAGCACAAACTCTTTTACAGATTCAAGTTCTTAAAAGTTTATTATTGGGTTACACTCAAAGCGGGTCTTCAACTCACTAGGCTTTTCCTAGGCACTTTCGCGAATTCAATTCTCTCGACTATATATATTCCTAATCCATTTTTCAACCTTTTTAAGGTTTCATTTCTAAACCCACTAATCTGAAAAACTAATATTTCAGTTTCCATCCTATGGGATACTTTTCTTTCTCTAGCTTCAAGTCATATTGTACACTTTTCCAACCACCTAATGGTTTCCAAATTCCTATGTTCAATCCTTGAGTTTACAAACTAGATATCCCAACTCTATTCATGTCTAGTGGGCTACTATATGGATTTAGGTTTATATATATAATATATTTATATTTTAGAAAATACAAATACGTTCACTCATTATCTCCCTAAGATCACTAAACCGAAGCTCTGATACCAAATGTGACAACTCGGATTCCGACAGACCGAATCTTTTTTTTCAAAAAATCCAATCTATCGAAACCCGAGTTGGGTGCTCTGGTATCCTGCAGAAAAAGACAGAGATAAAGAAACATGTCAGAACTCGTAAAGCATCTCCAAACGGAAGGAAATAAAGTATAATATTCAAATATTGTTGTACCTTATTAAAAATACTGCTAAACCAGTATCCAAAGCTATACCATCTCTGTCATGAACCTAACCTGGAAGTGTGTAATGAGGAGGGGGTCAGAACATAAGTTCTGTGTGAGTGGACTTAGAATAAACTTCTGTATAATCCTACATATACCGTTCAATTACATTTTCTTGGTTATTAGGTTATTAACAATGTTAGCTCTTTAGGCTGTACTCATGTCCCACTAGTAGGTTAACCTAATACAACGTATATGTAGATACCCCCAACTCGTCAAATCATTTCCATGTATATATACAGTCCCTTGCCGTATGTCGTACGGGCTTCATCATGTAAATCTATACTACTTTAGTGTAGTGCCACCATTCTCGAAATCGTTTGGACTGCCACTCTCGATCTTGCTAGATTCTGTGTATCATTTCGATCTAATCTAAGGTTTACTATCGAGCGCTTCCTAGATTCAACCGGGGATTACGCTACCCAGGGCCACTGGGGTTTACACTACCTATTGAACACTTCTCGGATTAAGGGTTTACGCGACCTAGGTCCAACTAGGGATTATGCTACCTATCGAACGATGCCCCCTAGTCTAGGACACATTCCTAGATTTTCCCCGCGTATGTGTCATGAATCGTTATCAATGTCTAGTTGCACATGTCCTCTATATGTGCAGCCTGAGTCCCGTGGCAGGGCTAATCAAGAAACACGGGACTCATTCGAGAGCTTTAAGTTATCTTCCGATGCAGATGCTAAGGTCTGTTTTTATCTGTGTATGGCTATGGTCCCACTTTACCCCTCCCTCAACTAATGAAAGGCACCCAAGAAATCAAGAATGAGAACTATACGCAGGCCCCCTATGTCCCCACAAACCTATTGGCCAAACCTCACCCATAACTAGATAGCAATTATATGGTCTGTTGGAGTTCTCCGCCTTTCCACTTCACGTACTCGATTGACTCAAGATGGTAGGTAGACGACGACGTGCTATCACAGGGCTAAACAAGATATCGCCGCCTCACGCTGACCCATCCTAGTCTTTAGGTTGCTTATATTGCAACCAAGGCATACCCTTGGCTCTTCTAACGCAAACCTTAACCTCTGTGAGCCCAGGAGGATCATCTGCAACCTCACAGAGGGATACCAAGAGTACCCTCACGTCCCCTCAAAGCCGCGAGCTTCGTAACCCAGTTCGTTGGAGCCTTCTTCATGACCAGATGGACGTTCGCTCCTCCTCGTGTTCTACTTGGCTTTCTTGACTAAGATTTACTACTTAGTTATCTTAACTAAGGTTTACCACTTAGTTCTCTTAATCGTTCGTTTTCTTAACTAAGGTTAACTTAGTCCTCTTAACTAAGGTTTATAACTTAGTTCTCTTTCTCGTTATTTACTTAGTTCTCTTAACTAAGGTTTATTGCTTGGTTCTTTACCAAGGTTTGATACTTAGTTTCTGTTACTTAGTTCTCTTTAACTAAGGTTTGTTACTTAGTTCCTTTTAACTAAGGTTTACCAATGAATTCAAGTATGACTTAATTTCTCTTTATCAAATGATAGCGTATGAGTGTTCTCCCACATTCCCAGCTTAGATTAACTTATCTCATGGTATAAGTCGTCCCAATCTTCGAGTCTGGTATTACATCTTAAGTCATATTCATTTCTTATCCCTAGGATAAGTTTATCTATTATTTAATCTTATCATTCCCCACTTTTCCTTACTTTGATACTGTTATATTGGTTAAGTTTTCCCATGTGTCCAAGTTGACTTAACACCCAGTCACATATTCAATTCAACCCACGCGTCATGTCAAATTGGTAAAGTGTTACCTATCAGTTCAAGTTGACTTAACCTACCCATATATCATATCAAATTGGTTAAGTGTTATCTCAGATTCCTTATCGTTTCCTATAACTTATCATGTCTCATAAGTTATAATCTCCACCTATTATCCTTTCTTGCTTTATTCAAGTTTATTCATAATAGGTTATTTATCATTCCCCATTTCTTGTCATTAATTTTAGATTTGACTTAACCCATCCATTTACTTAACACCTTACTTAAACTTTACCCAATTCAATTAACTTATGATACCGTTACGGGTCCCATTTGGTTAAGCATATCAAAATTTTTGTTTCCCATGTCACCCTTGTCCCACTTAACCCTCTTCATTATAGTTTCAGTGTCTTACACATGTCTTACTACGGTTAAGTTTACCTTAGTCATGTTCTATATGTCATTTATATCACCCACTTAACCCTCTAACCATACCCATGTCACCCACATGTCTTATTATGGTTAGTATTTCTTAATTTATTTATTATGCCGTAACGATGTATGACCTCTCACATTAGACGTCCGTTCGTGGCTGCTGGATTTGCCGGGCAGTTACGGGCAGTCTTACACCACAAACGCGCCTAACCTCATGTCATAAACCATTACGCCTCTAGTTCTTGTCGTTGACCTCTCGCATTAGACGTCCGCTTGTGGTTCCTGGATTTGTCGGGCGGTTTCGGGCAGTCTTACACCACAAACGCGCCAAACCTCGTGTCATAGGCATTTATTAACAGTCGTCTTTCACCCAAACCCCAAATTCATGTCATGTGTTCTAAATTCAACTTAATTACAATTCATGTTTATGCCTATTTCCAATTTGTGATTAACTACACCAATTACATAATAGTTAGCCAAATTTCATATTACCCAAATTATCCAATTATAGCCAAATTCACCAATTACATGTTATTCATACCCAAACCTGCCAATTTCCAATATCCAATTATACCCAATTTCATATAATCAATATTTTCCCGATATATATATGTCCCAACATTCCCACGTTCATGCATATAATCTAATTCACCCTCTAGGCTTATTTTCCAAGTCACAAATAAATTTCACCAACCCATGTTATCTAATTACATGTTGTTAATATTAAATTACACCAATTCCATATCCAATGACAATTATGTCAAACTTACATAAATTCAACATTACAGATTATATTCCTCGACTGCATAAAATAGATTATGCCCAATATATGCAATAACAATTGTTATGCCACAAACCCCAAAATTACAGATTATATTCCTCGATCGCATAAAATAGATTATGCCTAATAATCCCATATTCCAATCGTGCGTATTGTATAATAAGATTTCGTCTACGTTCGAGATAACCTAGATCCAAAAATAAAAAGGGGAAGGAGAATAAAAGATCAATTATTAATCATGAATCTTGCATTGAATTAATAACTAGGGAATGATGAACGATAATAATACTATTATACAACAAATTTATTATAATTCCACTCACCTTGACTGGATTGGGGAAAATAAACGATTTGCTGATGTAGAACGCTGATTTAATCTTCTTATTTGATTTGTGGTGAAGAGCTTGAATCGTTGATGAAGAATTTTGCTTCTTGATTTGATTAAACTCCAAAGTTGATGAAGAACTTGCAATTTAGTTTAGGGTTTTGGGGCGGCGGCCATGTTTGGTTGAAGTTTGGTGGCATGGAGGCATCAGAAGGAATTGTTCATGAATTAGGTTAGGTCTAGGCACTATTTTATAGGTGTGGAGAGTGTTTTAGAGCTAAGCCATCCGGTCCATCCAACACATCAAAAATCATCACTGCCTAGATCTGGAAAAATCTGGGGGGAGGTCGACCCCCAGGTCGACCTCCCTAGGTAGATCGACCCCCAGGTCGACCTGCTTGGGTATTTTCCTATATAAATTCTTATTTTTTGTTGAATCTTCCGCAGGCCATAACTCTTTCATACGGAGTCCGATTTTCGTAAACTTGGACTCTATTCCAAGAAGAATTTCGAGACGAACACAATAGTGATGTCCTTTTTACTTAATTCCTGATATTTAAATTAAGTATCCTTATTTTATTATCTTCTCTGTTACGTACACTGTCATTGGATTAATCTTTCCTTCTCTTCCATATATTAATAAATTTCCATCGTACATCACCATCATTTACCTAGCTATGTATACATACATTTATGTACATTTTAATTATATTAAAAATGCGGGGTGTTTCATCACCCAAATGCTATCATGACCCGATCTAGTCCTTGGTAAACCATCGATGAAATCCATTGAGACTTGTACCCATTTCCATTCGGGAATTTCCAACGGTTTTAACAAACCAATAGGCTTCTTTTGCTCGGCTTTAACTAGTCAGCAATTCATGCATTTGGATATAAACTTCCCAACGTCTCTTTTCATCCCATCGCAGTAGTAGGTCTGCTTCATGTTTTGATACATTTTGTTACCACTGGGATGTATAGTCAGCTTTGAGTCATGACATTCTCTAAGCACTTCATCTCTCATTCCATTGGCATTGGGTACAACTAGTCTCCCATTCTTTATAAACCATCCATCTCGATCAATCCCATACTTGTTCATCTCCTCGTCGACTCCCATTTCTAACTTGGAGATGATTTCTAATAGACTAGGATCGTCCCTTTGACCGAAACCAATCCTCTCTATCAAAGAGGGTCTGATCGTTAAACTTGCTAACATCTCTGGATCCAATCCATACTTAGATCTGAAATCATATCCTGCGATATACTCCAGTTACTTTCATTCAAGAAACATAGCACCTAAACTGCATGCCTCATAGTCAATGCATCAGTACAGCACCTTGTCTGGTACCACATGCATCTGTATATATCGTCATCTCTTCATTCCCCATTACCGGAACCCTACAGGTGATAGTCTACTCTAGGGAAGAAAATAGGAACAAACATAGCAACCATAACATCCATCAAACATGTCCTATATATCATCAGCTAAAGCCATGAATACGTCGATACCTACATGACTGGTCGAACCAATCCCAAGGGCTAGTGGAAGCCCCAGCTCCAAATGAACTACCGTACGTCCAACGCACGTTTATCCTCCAAGGATAACTAGATCACGTCCAATGGATCTGAGGTAACGGGCGCCCCTAGATAGCCCTGCTTCGAGTCCGCCTAGAATACTCCAATTATCGACGATTTCTTGGTACTCTCATCAGAAGACATACCCACATACTCAGACCCAGTCTCGAGTATCCATTACCGACAAACTCGAGCATAAACTAAAGTCAACCATGAGTCGTCTCCCTATTCGTTGCATCTCCAAGATCAACAAACAACCATTTTTCCTTTACGAGTTCAAGTCCAACTTGAATCGTTCAAGCCTTCATTGCATCTCCATGATCAACGAACACCCATTTTTCTTTTATGACTTCAAGTCCAACTTGAATCGTCCTAACCTTCGTTGTATCTCCATGATCAACAAGCACATCTTATCCCTTCGAAGTTCTAATATTCTTGAACCAAAGAGAACATTAACATAGGTCCTAAACAAATTTCATTAGTTTGCAGCTTTCTCGAGTCCCACTCGAGTCGTCTCATAGCCCTATCAAATCCAACTCACGGCACTCCATACTGTAACAACCCGGAAAATCTGAACCAGTTTGAAAATTTTAAATTGGCTATTTTAGTGGATTTTAAATATTTAAAATAAATATTTTAAATAATAATGATGAAAATTAAGTTTGAATCGACATTTGAAAATGAATATAATTATTTCTAATTATAAACAAGGCCTGAAATGGCGCGGCTGTTTCAAATTTTCATTTCAAACTTTGACTGACTATACTGGGTGCAAATTAAAACGGATTTTAGTGAAACCAGAAATATTTAAATATGTTAGTGAATATCTTTCTAACGAATCTAAAAAATCAATGTTTCGTAGCGGGAAGCAAAAGTTATAGCCAAATGAATTTTCAAAAAGGTCGCTATAGAGTTTATATAGCCCGTGAAAATGGCCATTTTGCAAACGACCTCAGAATTCGATGAAACCACTTTTGTTGGATCCGGGATGTCAAATTATTGCTAGGTTTCAAATTTCTTAATTTTTGAAGCTAGTATGTGAGCGTGGCAAAGGAAAATGTGTTTGGTCAATTTCTATTAAATTGGATCGACCAAAAAAAGGCCATTTTTCAAACATTCTCAAAATTCGACGAAACTAGTTTTGTTAGGACCGTATCGTCAATACGAAGCTAGAAAATATTTTTCGGGAATTCTTAGAATCAGTATGTGGCCCCGGCAAATTGAAATGTACGTTCAAATTAAATATTGAATGTTTTATATTTTAATTTGAAGGAAAATTGAATGAAATAGTCGAATGGGCCTACGAAACATATCCCATTGTGTTCGGAATGGGGGTATTTAGCTAGGGACGACAGTCGTTGGGTTTGGATTGGAGTTGGTATAAGATAAGGGGTATTTTTGGATTTTTAAAAATTTATATATATAAAAAAATATCATTGGTCCACCTCACTTTTCTCTCTCCCCGTCTTATCCCTTTCATCGCGATAAACGGTGGAATAACCTTCTTCCCTTCTCTCTTCAAAAACTCCACATCCACGTAATAAAATCGAATGGCCCTGTTGGCAATTTTGTAGAGATTTGTGCAAGCTTTAAATCCATGTAGGATTTGCATTTTTTCGAAGTGTATTTGAAGAGAACCGTGGATGGGAAGTTCGGAGCTTTGAAGCTCCGTCGTAGCCACGTCAGACCACCGAAGTGGACCCCACTTCAGGCGCATGTGCGCCTCTCGAGACTCGACAGCGTGGTGAAGTCCGATCGTCCTATCGATTCACGGATTTCACGAAAAATAAAAGCCTAGTTTTGAATAGATTTTGAAAGGTACGGCTGAAATAATTTTAAACTATATTATAGCACTTTAAAGCGCTACGGTTTTTGATTTCACTGTAAAAATCATATCTTTTTCGTTTGTTGACGAAATCCAGTGAAACAAGAGACAGTGGACTCGTGTGGACGTCTTCTACATTCTATAAGAGACCGCATATTTTTCTGAGCCTTCTGCAATTTTTGGTGGAGTGGAACCCAATGTGAGATTTCTATATTATAAACGATATGGAAAACGACGATGTATAAATTATATAGTCGATGTATGAGTTATATAAGCATTGTACACCTCATGTATAAGCGTTGTATGTTCGATGTATAAGTTATATATGTGTTGTAAAAAATAATAATTATATATGCGTTGAAATGAGGTGAAATATACTTATATATATATATATATATATATATATATATATATATATATATATATATATATACGCCCCTCATCCACAAACCTTGGACGATATTTATTGGTTGTGATTGATGTGAAAATTGGTTGATAGCGAATAGTTGATTAGAATTGTTTGTGGTTGAAATTGATTGATTGTGGTTGAAAAATACCCGTTTGTGGTTGAGAATTATTTGGTTGAAACCACATAGGATTAGTTTGTGGAAAAGAAAAAAATATACATGCCGCATGCGTGCGAACTAGATGCATGAAATCCCTATTGTCAAAAGCTGCGAGGCTTTAAGGTAGAGCGAGGAGCCGTACTAGGGCCGGCCCCGGTTTTAACTACCCTGCCATTATGCTGCCGAAATTTTGAATAATATTCATGTGTTAGAATTATTTTCATGTGTTGAAACTATATTCGTGTGTTGAATAGAAAACATTCATGTGTTGAATAGAAATTCATTCGTTGAATAGAAATTCATGTGTTTGAATAATAGTCGTGTTTTGAAATAAATTGTTTTACAATAAAAATCACATTTTTATTATATAGATGAATTGTTAAAAATAGTGAAGTGTCGGAATAAATGTCTGTTGGATAAAAATATCATTTTTATCAAATGTATGAAAAGAATATGGTTTTGAAATCGAAGAGTAGATTATATTTATAAAAATATAATTAAAATAAATCGAATAATGAAGTTGCAGTTCGTGTTTTGAAACCGTGATTTCAAACGATTAGTGCGGGAGATCCGACCATCGGATTTTCCCGAAACCGAAACCGTTGGGTTCGCTTTGGAAATATCTTTCCAACGACCCCAACTTTGTAAAGATCCAACGGTTGGATTGTCTGGAATGTTTAATTCAAATCTGAAGAAAAACAGCGCCAGAATCGATTATATATATATATATATATATATATATATATATATAATTAAATCAAATCGAATAACGACGCTGCAGTTCGTATTTTGAAATCGAAACTTCAAACGATTATACCGGGAGATCCGACCATCGGATTTTCCCAAAACTAGAACCGTTGGATTCGTTTTGAAAAGATCTTTCTAATGATCTAAATTTTTTGAAGATCCAATGGTTAGATTTTCAGATATGTGTAAATCAAATCTGAAGAAAAACAGCGCCACGACCGCGTTATGGCCTGAACCGTCGTTTGAATAAATTGGCTATTTTTAAATAAACAAAAATAGCGATAAATCGTTATAAAATATTATAAACGATATGGAATGTGAATTTAGAAACTAACTGAAGGTTAGCTATGTGGAATGGTTTCCTGGATTTTGATCTGATGTTGGTTTCGGCCTTGGGGGTTAATATTTGGGGAATCGTTCTCTTACCGATTTACGGTTAGTGGCTAATGAATTGGAATAAGGCGTATGTTGTGTTTGTGTAGCACTTGTTTATTATGTATGCGAGTTGCTCAAAAAGACTGGGTTTATCCCATTCTGAATAACTGAATCGACGATAAGAAATCGAAGATGAAGACGGTGGTCGAAGACCAGAGATCTTCACCTCGTTTGGATGGTAACTGATGTCCTGATTAGGAGGCATCCCGAAATATGGATAATGAGTGGTGATCGTCCAGACGTACGTGGAGATCGATGGGTATGCGAGGTATATAGTGCCTCCGGTTTCGTTCAGACCCAGAACGGACTTGCAAATGGACTGTGTGTCTGACATTGGGATTCATTCTGTGTGATTGATAGCCATCAGTTGCATGGTGTGAATTGCCTGTGTGGTGTAATGACCCAGATTTCCGTAACATCAGAGTTGACTATATACATCATACGTCCAACCCAAATATCACGAAAATACGAAACATTTTTTTTAGAAGAAAGTGATAGAAGAAGAACAGAAATAACAACACAGAATCTCACATCACAGCGGAACAAAATATAATATATCATATCTTTGAAATACAAAATCTTAACTGTATAACATACACTTATCAGAGTACAACACTTACAACACAGCGGAACAAAACCCTATATAACTAACGCTGAAGCCTCCTGCTCCAAGCTCCTTTAGATAGATCTGTAAAATCCTGAACTACTTGACTGCCCGTACAAATTTAGGCATCCAAGAGTTTAGGTAGAACAAAACAAAATAAACTCCGGGTCAGTCATGGGACTGGTATGAGTAAACAGTTTAAACAGTTTCAGAAAACTAAATGATATCTCATAAGACCACGCCGTATAACACGTAACGGGTTTTTCCCTTATGAGAACCTAAACACTTGATTCAACTTTCAAAATCCCTTTGAAAGGAGCTATAATCTTTATGTCAAAACTCTTTTGATATTATAATAATGTCTAAATCAAGTAGATAACAATATAGTGGAACGTTTGCATCTCACGTTCCACATATATAATATACAATCAAAACCACAAGCACGTATTGGGTATTTGATTTCCAACTATGACAAGGTATGGAACCACCTTCCGCTGGTATATCTCCAGAGGAGAATACACCGAGTTCAACAAGAACATCTTGCAACTCAGCCACACATGACCGACCACTCATTTGGCTCGAGTGTATCGAATGTATATCACCAACGGTTGGGATCAGCAACCGTTTCCTGAATGGGACATCATCGACAATAGATTTTTAGAAATAAATGAAACTCTAGATCAGGTGATTATACACCCTAATAGGTGCGACCTACATAGCCATGTTGCCTGCCCGATTTCTGTCATTTACCGGTTGATGAGGCTTGAGGTTACGCTTCATCATCACACCAGATTCACTTCGAATGCCACATTGTCAGATCCATCGAAAATCACTAATTGACGTCTACAACAGTACATTATGTGTTAGCTAAAGAAGTTTCCTTCTCCGCTTCCACTCTTGGTACGGTTGAAGAAATCAATGTACGTGACCTTTCTGGAAATACTCTGTCAGACATTCATCCATAGAAGTCACCCAGGAATAGGATGAACCGAAGGCACAATTTCTATTAATAGAAAAAGTCCTTGCACTCTACTCCATCTTTGATTATCTTTATATAATCTGATTCGCAACGCTACTGCCAATACGGAGTGGTTCTTCGGATAATAATCCAACCGGTCTCTCCATATTGACAACGATGGTCAAAACTTCGATAGTCTGTGATTTAACTATCGAATAAAATCAAGTGTTTCGATAGTCGATGATTTAACTATCGAAGAAAACAAGTGTTCATCCAATTATCAACCATCACTGAGCCTTTAATTAATATTCCATTAATTAAATCTCTTCTCTCTTTCTTTATCAATATTTGTTAACCAATTATTTTCATATATCGCCTCCTTTTATTTTCTGTACTTAGAAAATATCTTCTATTTATAATTGGAAAATATTCCAATTACTTATCTCTTTTCCGATCTCGTTTATTTCTATACTTAGGAAATATTTATTATTCTATTTCCAAGTTACACTTTTATTTGGGTTAAAACGGATGTTGTGTAAAACATCGTTACGACAACCCAAATATAATATTCAACTAACTCTTATCCAACATTGATCTTCAAGCCTGAAATCTTACTATTTATTTGTCAATAATGAAATCAATCAAGTTGGGGTATAACTACCTCTCAGACCTTGACTGAATAACATTTATAACGTTAAAACAGATAAGACTACTTACTCGGATAATCAATACCATACAACTAATGATTCACTTTTAAACACGTATACACTTTCTCTTTCTATTCTTACTAGATTTTATTCTAGACTTCCTTTTTTATTATACTATTCTATTTCTGAGTTCGTTTTCTTATCGACTTCTATATATATCGATATATAGATTTATAACTATCAAATTATCTTAAAAATATTCCAACTCCTTAAATTCCCGGAAAAAATCGCCATAACCTCCTTTGTACCGGGAGCTTCGGGATATTTCTAATAGCCTCCTATGGCCCTCACCAATCCAAAAGGAAAAAGAAAAGCCAAGCGGCTAGCCGATACGGCGCATAAAATCTCATATATGAATTAAATACGTACCTTTTTGTCGAGCATTCTGTTTATTCCATTTCTATACTTTATTCCAAACCTGTCTCCTGTATATTTATACCTGTCCAATCTATTTCAACTATACATGCTCGTTTTACTAAATTCGTTAATTAATTTGTTAATTAACTCTTTAGTCTATTTCACTTTTTATATTTGAACATGACATGTTCAAATATATTTTTAAACTTGGTTATAACTCTTTGAATCTCAATTTCAATCTAAGTTTCATACTCGATTTCGAATATGAATTTACAAATCTCTTTCCTTGTTTAAAGCCCAATTTCAATTCAAACTCCACTTAAAATTTCTATATTCAAATCTCTATTTGAATTTTCTTTATTCAAATCCATTTGAATTCCTTTATTCAAATCCATTTGAATTCCTTTATTCCAATTCTATTTTGAATACTATCTTCAAGTCCTATGGTTTAAATTTCATTTGAATACTATATTCAAATCTTATGGTTTAAATTTCATTTGAATACTATATTCAAATCCTATGGTTTAAATTTCATCTGAATACTATCTTCAAATCCTATGGTTTAAATTCCATTTGAATACTATGTTCAAATCCTATGGTTTAAATTCCATTTGAATATATCTTCAAATCCTATTTCAAATTCTATTTAAATTCTATATTCAAATTCTATATTCAAATTTATTTGAATTTTCTGCATTATTTATAAACAACGTTTATAACTTCACTTAAAATCCCCCATTATAAATATTTATAAACAAAGTTTATAAATTCAATTCAAATCCCACCTTTTCATTTATAAACAAAGTTTATAAATTCAATTCAAATCCCATATCTTATATTTATAAACAGAGTTTATAAATTCAATACTCGTTTTATATGTCTTCAAAACAAGTTAATATTTTCTATAGTTCATTAAAAATTCAAATTCTATTTATAAAAATAGAATTCCCTTTTTAAATCTCAAATACCCTTTCAGGGTATTTTATAAATCAATATCCCAAACCCCAGTGATATTTTAAACAATCAAATCAACCAATTTTCAATCATTTGATTTTTAACACATCATATATGGATATATATGCAATCAAACAAACGACAAAAAGATAATATATTTTTGAGGAATCCAGTTGGATTCCTCCAACCTGTTTTCTTGCATCCACAGACGTTAGTCAACATAGTAATACCCATCCTGCTTCGTGGCAGGATATCGCGGTATGAAGGTCATCCACTAATCATAGCGTGAGGCGCATAGGGTAATCATCCGCTAATGGTACCGCGGCCATCCGCTAGTGATACCGCGGGAACAATCCAATCATCAACCCAATATATATATACAATAGTCAACCCTAAATAACTAATATATATTTTAAAACAATCAGACAGCATTCAAACAAGCACAGACAATTATTTTTAACTATATAAAAATAATTTCTAAATAAAAGGTGAGATTTACTCACCGAGATTTTATTTGCCGAATATCCATTACTTTCCATATCGTCGGCTATGAATCTGCTCGAACGAAAAATCATTTCATACCTACGATTAATTTATATTCTTATTCATAAATCTGAACTATTTATTTAAACTATCTTAAATAAATTTTTCTTAGACGAAATAACTAGTTATATATATATATATATATATATTAAATTAAACATTTCTAATTTCTACAATTTCCACATATTTTAGTTAATCCTCGCAGACTGGTTACTTATATCATGTAGGGTTATTAATAGACATATATATACATATACACACACACACACACACTAACTTAACTAAGAATCCTAATTAACCCATTAACAAATTAAATTCTACCCATTATACTAATTAAATCCTAACAAATATGTAAATTTAAATCCTAACAATATGTTAATTTAAATCCTAACAATTAAAACATTAAGTAACAAATTTTAAATTAAATTACCTTAATATTTTTCATGTTTGTGCCTATAGGAAATCAGCGTCCCCTTCTTCTTACCGAAACCCTACAGACCATCACGCACCTGATAACATCCACGTCACTCTCCCCTCACGCCACCAGAAGATCATCAGACAGCTTTGTACTGACCTCCTCTCCTATCACTATCGATCCTTCCAGGTCTGACCCCCTTAAATCGTGATTTTGACTTGCTCAAACCCACCTCCATTTGATCGCGACAGTCCCTGCCATCGCGCCTTCTACCACAGATGCTCGGACCCTCCTCTTTCGCTGCCACCAAGTGAGCACGTCTGTCAGAACTCCGTGCCATCCTTGAATCAATTTCCGATATCGCTAAGACCCCAATTAGTTGTTGCCTTAGCTCGACTGCTATTCGATGTTGCTCGCGTCGCACCTAACTGGAAGGCCATCGAAATGAAATCAGAGGCTCGAAGGATTAGGTCAAGATTCCCTGGTTCCTTTTGATTGTCTGAAGTCTTTTGAATTTTAACTGGAGGCCCCATTTTTGTTTTCTAAGTATCTGATTTAGGTATAAATAAGAGGGAAGTGGCAGTCCTTTTATTGATGTTTTAGATTTTAGTTTGTGGCAAATAAATGAAGCACGGTTTCCTTTGGTTTGTGGTAGGGAGAGAAGGCACGGTGATGCTTTGATTTGTGGAAGACAAGGGAGGCACCGTGATGTTTGATTTGTCGAGGACAAGGGAGGCACCGTGTTTTGTTTTGGTCCCCCAACAAAAAGGATTTAATTTAAATTTGAATCAACCAATATGATTTAATAAATTAAATTATTCTGTTGATTTCAAACTTCTATTCGAACACAAAAATAAGTCTGCCTAGGGTTAAACCATTATGCTAAACACACTGGTACGGGTTTCAAACCCCTATTCGATCATCTGGAGATGATATAAATTTAAATCAATATAAATTGAACTCAAAACAATATATTCTTTGAAAATAAATAAATATTATTATTCTAATTTCAAACAGAAGTTTCCGTTGATTATCTGAATTGTTTCTAATTCAATTTTAACTTCAAATTCAGTTATTCATCGATTTCGTATTCTGATAATTTAATATATTTAATATTAAATCGAAATTGATTATTAAATTGATAACTTAATATAAAAATTCCATTTATATTTATCCACCCAATATTTAAATCCATATTAAATATTCAAAAATTAACCCATAAGTATCCAGGTCATTACATGTGGCATGCTAAGATGCAGTGATCAAGGCTTCTGTTGAAAAGCAAAGTCTTGTGGTTGATGATCAAAGCACCGCCTGTGTGGCGTATCTTTGTGTATAACGTGAATTCGCGAGCCTCACACCCCGGTATGAACCAGAAACGGGAGAGGACCTCAGGGAGGGCATGCGTTTCCTTCTAGCTAGAGGTAGTGTCAGTGCTTAAAACTGGCTGACATTTATACTATTTTTCACCTATGTGGTTGTTGCTGTTGCGAGGCGCCTCGGTTTTATCGGTGACTATGTGAAGTCGATGGAGTCATTCGTTGGCTCATTTACGCCCCAAAGGGCGGGGAAACATAGTGTTCAGGAATTTTAATCCACATCGGTGGACCGGCCCTGTCGCTCCAAGGGTCACTCGAGCTCTGATCCTGAGACATGGGCTAGATTGTCTCGAATTAGGTAAGGACTATCTTTTGCCTTGGTTCATGATGGAAATCCAATTTCCAAATACGACACCGTGCGGTTTTGACTGTATATATATATGGCGACATGATATATGGTACCCTTGCCATCTGTGATTGATAGTTATGATTAAAATTGTTTTGAAACCTATAAACACTAGCAATAATATCAAATTCTTTTGTTTTATTCATATCAAGCATATTTTGGCAATTATAAGGTAAAATTCTATCCTCCGGTTTGTGTTGCATTGCATTGTGTGAACAGAACTGAGTCTTATAATGGCTTCATTTTTATATTGCGATGTTTAAAAGAATTACTTGTTTTAAAGCACTGGCAATCCAATGGAGTAAACCTGTTCCGCGAAAGTGGCGTGGTCCTGTGATTAGCCATATTATAAATGCGTTAAGTAGATTTCTCATACCAGTCCCATGACTGACTCGTAGTTTGTTTCACTTGCAAACTCGGGTGCCCTTATTTCTACACGGGCAGCCTTGTATTCAGGTTTTAGCAGGCTCTTTCTGAATAGCTGGAGCTAAAGACAGATTCTATCATTTATCTCTTTTTATGCTGTTCAGCTCCAATTGTACATATTGTGTTTATTTTTCGCTGTAGACATCTATGTATAGCTGATCTGTATTTGTACTAAGTATGATCCTGTATACTGTGTAACTCTGATGACTATTGTTTATCCAGTGTATTCTATCGTACATTATCTGGTGTATTTATTTATTTTTGTCCTGATGTTATCTGTTTATGTGTTATATTCCAAAGATTACCCTTGACACCGTCGTACGGGGTTTTGGGGTCGTCACACATACCATTGAACAGTCTTACCATGTCACGGCTGCACATCACTCCTCGAGTAAGCCGAGATATCATTCAATGGAAATCACAACAACTATTTATATCTCACGCAAACCATCCTAGTCGAACTCGACATTCCCTAAGCACGAGACCCAAAGGCCTAAACCAATATCAGACAAGCACTCAAGGAACATCTTTTCTGAATTCAGACAATCTACGTGAGATGATACTAGCAAAACAACTAAGCAATCAAAAGCTAACATACATCCATGACTCGATAAGACCACATTACAGCAATGCAAAAGGCTAGTCGAACCACCGATCGGGTTCATCACAACTAAAGGTCTATCGACAATCTCAAGTTCCAATTCAAACTTATCTACCAGGTCACTAGGTATGAAGGAATGGGATGTCTCGGTATCAAACAAAACTCGAACAAGAACATCATGAATAGAAAGCATACCTTGAATAATGACACTCTTTCCCTTCTGTGCCGCAGTTGGAGCATTCGATGAAGAAGGAACAACGTTGATAGCATATGCTTTCACGATCTGCTTCTCCCTAGGAGGTTGCGGACATTTATCCTTGTGATGTACCGCTTGGCCGCAATTGAAGCACTTCCTTTCCCCAGGCCTTTTGTAACACCCCACGTCCATTAATGTCACTCACAAGGGGAATGCATTAACTACCATGGAGCGTATTTAGTGTATAGAACAGAATATAACAAGACAGATACAAATAATGGTACTTGAAAATTTTAAAACATCATTTATTGCAACGGAGAAATAGTTTGATTACAACAACTTCATAAACCAAGTACACTTAATATCCATCTTGACAAATTGTTTCACAGTACATAAAGTAAAAAGCATAAACCCCAACACAAGTAGCCATAAAAGAGATGAGCTGAACTTTACTTTCAGCAATCCAAGCACTTCCAAAAGAGAGAGAAAGAGATCCAAGATCGAGCTCCACTAGTACTAGTCCCACCTTGAGAACCTTGGGGGGGAGAGAAAGGAAGAAAAGAGGCGAAAACAAGGGGGTCAGACATAAAGTCTGGCGGGTATAATAACTTTAAAAATATAATTGTTAAAGTAATTAGGATAAGGCATAAACTGGTAAGATAAGGTATGACCATGAAATAAGTGGGCATGACAAAGCAATCAAGAGGAATATTCTGGCGTTAATCTCGTTCCTAATCACTATAGGATAATTACTATACTACATCACCACTAGTCACTCTAAAAGTTGATCCTGCCTATAGAACTTAATAATGATAATGGTAGTTTTGTGTACCCCTAGCTGCCTTCATAGGTGCCGTCTGCCCCTATCTCCACTAGTTGTACCCACTACCCCCATGCGATCGGCTCCCTAACTCGTAGATACCCGTGCTGGTCCCACAGTGGGGTGTATCACTCCCCAAAGTGGCAACCCGATACCACTAGAAATGCACGGCTTATATCTACACGATGTAACAACGTCTTACCTACCAGCCCACGCACGCACATAACCCCGTTGGACTTGCGTTGCCACCGCTAACCCGTTTTGACCTCTTACAATCAAACCCAGTAGCGTGTCCCATCCTCGACTTGGGTTGAGCTCACAAATATACTTAAAGGGTTACTGGTTTGAAAAGGGTCCCCATGCTTGACACAAGCCTTCCACCTATGCTTGGTCCCCACTAAGGTTTCCCACTTAACCCCATTTTTATTCATGTCTTCTTACATGTTTCAACTTGGTTAAGTGCATCTAATCGTATTTCACATGCCACCCAAGGCACCCACTTAACCCCCCATGTCCCACCACATGTTTATCTGGTTAAGTGTTACTTAATTCATTAGAACCATAACCTTGTAAGGACCTCCCACATTAGACTGACATTTGCAGTTGCTGGATTTGCCGGGCGGGTCCGGGCAGTCTTATACCGCAAACGAGCCTAACCTCGTGTCTTTACAATTGTTACGCATTTAATTCGTGCCTTTGACCTCTCACATTAGACCGATATTTGTGGCTGCTGGATTTGCCGGGCGGGTCCGGGCAGTCTTACACCACAAACGAGTCTAACCTCGTGTCTCAGGCGGTTAATTATTACACATCTTTATTTAACCCCAAATTGGATTAATATCCCTTTTCAAATTTGTCAATAAATTCCAAATTTATTTACGTCCATAATTGTCACTTAAATTATGTGCATAAACGCCAATTATGCCAATTAATGTCTCAAATTAATTATATGCCTTTTAAGGCCTTTTTATGCCAATTCACAATTATGTATATTCAATATTTTCCCATTATCCCCACGCTATTCATACGTTTTGATATGACATATGTTAGACTCGCAATGGTCTAACTTATAAAAAGAAAAGCAACATCACAACTTGCATAACACATGAAATAGATCTAAGAATCATGACATAATTTTACATAGTCAATAACTTGCATATGAATCCCATTCAAACTAGCATATGATACAAAACTAGCATAGGCAACGGGCATAAACTTGCATAACTATTGTACTGCCATGGATCTAAATATAGATCTAAACATAAAGATGTGAACTTGCATATAGATCCAAACATAAAGACGTGAACTTGCATATAGATCTAAACATAAAGGTGTGAACTTGCATATGGATCTAAACATAAAGGTGTGAACTTGCATATGGATCTAAACATGTAGATTAATGTCACATAAACTAGCATGTGCATATACATTTTTCACATATATTTTAACAACCCAAACTTGCATAAGATTCATATATCTTTTAACATCCCAAACTTGCATAAGATTCATATAAGAACATATGATCCAATATCACAAACTTACATAAGATTCATATAAGAACTATCATACGATTCAACTTGCATAGGATTTACATAAGAACTAACATATGATTTCAACATCACAAACATGCATAAGATTCACATAATTCAACATCAAATGATTCAAAATCATATTCTCATAATTCCATTTATATCTTATCATAATTAAATTAATTAATTATTTTGTGAAAGCTATTATATTAACAAACAAAAAGAATAGTCTTATCTTTCTGGGATCTATATTCTGAAGCTGAATTGCTCGCCTTTGATGTAGACTAATCATTATCCTAATCTAAGATTTGATTTGATTTTTATTCAAGCTTCTATCTTGCTTTAGGGTTGAAAGTGTATACGGCTACTCTAGGTTCTCCATTGATGGCATGGCGGCTCTTGGTATGAATTTGTGTGATTAGGGTTGAGGGTTTAGGAGTGTTTTTATAGAAGATTAATTAATTAAGAGCCATCAGATTAACCTAGAATCAATCAAGACCATCCAGTCAAGATAGAATGACACCTCAGCCCTAATGACTCAGCACTGAGTCTAAATGTCGTTATCTTTCAGATCTGTCCGGGGGGTGGGGCAGGTCGACCCCTTGGTCGACCTGGCCTTTGGGCGGGAATTTTCCTGCCTAGCCCGCTTCCCTGTTTTAAATTTGAATTTCTGATTTCAAGCAGTTTTTAATTTAATTAAATTCTGAAACTTCGGAAGGCCATAACTTCTTCATACGGAGTCCAATTCACACAAACTCGGACTCTATCTCAAGCAGAATTCCAGGACAAACACAATGGCGCAACCTATTTCCCTTAATTCTTACTTTAACAATTTAGTATTCTTTAATTCATTAACTTTAATATTTAAAATTACGGGGTGTTACAACTTTCCTGACAATCTCTGGCAAAGTGGCCCTTCTTGCCACAGCTAAAGCACTCGCCATCTTTCTTATTCTTCTTATTCTGACCACCCTTGGTTTGGCCATGTTTCCTTTTATTCTGGGGATTATTCTTTCCTCCACTGCTTGCCTGCGGTTTTTTCTCTCATGTTGATGCAACAGCAACCTCGGTCTTTGACTTAGGATAAAGGCTCTGTGATCTCAATGCTTTCCCCACAACAGACTCAAATGTCTCATCTGTGTGGTTGATAAGCCTTTTCCCCAAGTATTCATCTAGGCCAGTTATGAACTTCTTGTTCTTCTTCTCGACAGTGTCCATAAGAGATAATCCATATTTCGATAGGGAATCGAACGCAGCAATATACACCGAGACTGCCCTACCATTCTGTTTAAGCACCAAAAACTTCCTAAACAACTCTGATTTTTGAGCAGTTGGGATAAACTTATCACTGAAGCGAGTCCTAAACTGATTCCAAGTAACTTGATCCTCAGGAGTGGCTGCCTTAATAGCATTCCACCAATTCATAGCCCGTCCTTGCAGCTGACGGGATGCTAGCTTCCTCTTCATTGCGTCCTCGATTCCCAGATCCTCGAAGATACGCTCAAAACTATCAAGCCAATATTTAACTTCTGTAGCCGACTCCATCCGTGGAACGGCTTCCCACCAAGACTATAATAATCCTTCTTAAGCTTGGCGAAATCGGCCCTAGGCGCCTGCATTACTACACCACTACCATCAGCAGCATTAGGAACTGCTCCCTTAACATCCCTAAGCATCTCTCGCATGAAGGTTGTAAACATCGTCCTAATATCAGGAACATTCCTATTGTTAGCCCCTGAACCCGTACTCCTCGTATTTTGGGTCATCCTTCAATCTGTAAAGAGAAAACGATTAACCATCTCAATGTGGTGCCCGTGTAGTGCGACTTCATCCTTAAATATACTAATAGTATATATATAGCTTTTGAAAAACAAAATATCACAAATACGTGCTCTCATATACGTATACTATCTCTCCCTGATGTTTTCCCCTAGGTTAACGATGCAACCTAGAGCTCTGATACCAAGTGTGACGGCCCGCCCCGCACCAGCCAACATTTCCAATGAAATGCGCTGTGTCGACGTCCAACCAGCATGGGACAGCCGTCAAAGAAAGAAACAAAGGGTTGGAACTAAGAATCACAAAGAACCTGTAGTATATCCCACAGCGCATGGAACAAAATATAGTAATAACAACATAACTTTACATAAAAACAAGCGAGATAGTGCATAAGCTGGAAACTAAACCATCGTATCAGCAGAAAATTCAAAATACAGCTTATGATCCAGACCACCATTATTACAACTTTTAAATTGTATCTAAAGCAAAATAGAAAAGGTGCACTACTAATGCCCAAAGTAGTGACCAACAACAACACGGGGAGAATATATGGAAATGATACGTGTATGCCTCCAGCTCGTCTCCGGACATCTACTCATGCATAACAAGCTAATCTGTGTCTAGTCTGCTCGTTTAGGAGCACCCAGAGTAATAAGAAGAGACATAAAACTGTAGGTCAGACAAAATTCTGGTATGAGCGATAAGCAAAAAAACAAAACAGTAACCGGTATAATCCAATCATACTTGAACCTGTTCCTGCAACCAAAGAGTTAGTACAACAAGATGTATAGTACTCTAAGGTAACACTAACATAAAGTGTAAATGGGGGTGGAGGTCAAGGTGATAACAAACATCAAACATAGCAATCATCCTCACATCTCTCACTCAGTGCGTAAAGCGTACGATATCCACCGCTCGATCACCCAATCCTTTGCTACGATCACTTTGCTCCATGGAGTCACAATGACCCTATTGCACTGATCCATAGCCACTAATCCGTCTCTCAGTGGTGAACTAAGGTTATGGATATCGATAACCCCTTTTGCACACGTCCCGCAGCAAAGCCCAATCATGAAGTTAACTCGTTGGTTCCCATCTGGATCCTGAGTTCTACTTCCTATTTGGACTACCTCTGCATCTCGGGTTTTGGTCATCATCCCGGTTCGGTTCGTAACTCCAAGTTTCCATTCAGTTCATCTCATACCCTTCGTCATGTATCGGTTCAATACTCAAGTCCTCAGCTCGGCTCGCGGTTCGTGGATGCTCCGACTCGTGACTCGTGGTCGGCTCGTGGACCACATTCGGGTCATGGGATCCACTCGTGATCCCTGTCCTGGTTTGCGGTTCGCACTCCCTCCGGTTCGTGGCATCGATTCGGCTCGTGGGAGCTTCTTCTCCTGGTCATCGGCTCGTGGTACTTCATGTTCGTCTGGTTCGTGATGCGTGGAGCATGGCGGCTCATGGAAGGTGGTACTTCACGGTTCGTGGAGCTCTGTGCGAGTGGTCGGTTCGTGAGAGGTGGTGTCACGATCGGTCGGGTCATGATATGTGATTCACGAATGTGGGTCGGTTCGTGACAAGTGCTTCTCGAATGGGGGGTGTCTAACCAATTTCTGCAACTTTTTCCAACAAGCAATTTATGCCATACGACGGCGTTTTTGACCAATCGAACTTCATTAGGCAATCACAAAACATTCCAAACAGTAATAGCAATATAGAGAATCGACCATAAACACCAAAACAACAATATGACATGTTTATGTGGATCAAACATACCCAAAACCCATGTTTTTCCCCTTAATCCCCTTAGTCATGACTTAATCGTACGATTAGCAAAACATGTCCAAATTAACCCAAATTTTTATCAAAGCCCTAAAATAATTTTTAAGAATTTTACAAAATTTTCCAGATTTTTCTGAGCCATAATTTCGCTAATTATCACTAATCACCCCTAATTAGCCGTAATTAGTGAAAAACAATGCAAATCACTCACCTTAGCCACAAATAATCTTAGATCTGAACTTTTCTACTATTTTGGGTCGAATTCCTATGCAACACAGCCGCTCCAACTCTGATTTGGTGTTGATTAGCCTTGATTTGATGTAGCTTAGCTTAATCCTCGATTAGAAAGCGATTAGGAGGTGTTTAAATGAAGAATTTTAGAGTAGAGGCCATTACTAGGGTTGAAGAGAGGTAAGTGGCAGTTGAGAAAATGAAAAATAAATCGTTTCCTAACTGATTTCAGCCTCCCCGTAACCCTAATCCACAAATGGGTTATGGGCCTAGCTGCTAATCACCCTAATTAGGCCCGGTTAAGCTGTTTTTCACCTTCCAGACCTTGTTTCAGTCATATCTCCCAAACGGTAAGTCTGTTTGACAAATGTGACCACTCTACGGAAAGGTAAACTATCATCCAGATCCAATGGAAGTGGTTTCAGGTCAAAACTCCTTACCAGTCAAAAGTTATAAGCAAAACAAAATTTTCTAAGGGCAAAACGGTTATTTAAAAATCGAAAAAAATCGTGAACATTGGAAATGACCCCAATAGTCGTTCCCCTAAGTTACATGACCATACGACTTCGTATGTAAATGAAATAAATATTCTACGATCCTCCGATGCGTAGAATGC
This sequence comes from Allium sativum, assembly GCA_030737875.1. Taxonomy (NCBI): domain Eukaryota; kingdom Viridiplantae; phylum Streptophyta; class Magnoliopsida; order Asparagales; family Amaryllidaceae; genus Allium; species Allium sativum. The sequence continues at coordinate 255,400,798 of CM060920.1, forward strand.
GGGTCGTTACATGAAGAATTAGAGGAAATTAGTTAACAGGTTAACTATGTTTTCAAGTAAGTCAACTATTTTAAATTGGAATTATTTATTTAATAATTTTTAACTAATTAATTTAATAGAAATAGTTTTATAACAAATAGTTGTTTAAAACTTAACGAGTGTTCATAAAAGTTAATTAATTTTTTGATTTACCATGTATAAAAAATTATTAAGTTAATTGTTATTAATTAAGTTAATGTTTAGTTTGATAAATATTTGAAAGTGATTTTTAAATGTAAGAAATGGTTTATATTTAAATGGAATAGCAAATCAGGTTAGTATGATACTATAATTAATATCAGTTTTTGAGTTACAAAATTTTATCTATCTTAAGATAAGAACGACGTCGAATCAAGGTCTGAGAGGTAAATAAAATACCTCAACTTAAATGAATTTACTACTATCAAGAGATGATGTTAGTTTATAATGGTAATATTGTTGGAAATAGTTTATTATTTCCATCAGTAAAGTTTTGAAGTTAATTAAATAAAAAAACCATTGAGGTTTATATAATAAACAATGTGTCGTATGACATATAAGATTGGGAATTAAATTTATACCATTTAGCTTTATATAAAGCGATATTTTTTGAAGTAGAGTAAATAAGTGGGGTTTGGTGAAATCGTTTATTTTAAAGAGCTAAGGATATAGCTATTGTTTTCAAAGTAACAAAAACAAAAGAGAATTGTTGAGATAAGTATATGCAATCAATTTTAAATCATTGAAATGATTTTGGTAAATAGTTTTAATAAAAGGGCCCGAGTTGCTGATGTTCTTAGCTATATTTTTTAATTTGATAGTTAAAGAACCGATTATCAAATAAATTCCCTTTTAAGAAACAACATCAGATACACTTTCTAAATAATGGCGATAGATCTAATTCGACTCCCCACTCTCCGTTTCTAAATCAATCTCTCTCTCTCTCTTTTCGCCTTTCTTCCCGTATCCTTGTCGATGGTCAGGAGCAAGAACCTTATGTCGCGACTCAACACTAGGTCTCATTCGGATAAATCTAGTACTATGTCTGGGCACCATTTCAGGAAATCCGTCGCCGACCTTGAAATCGATATGGCTTCGAACTCTGACACGTCGGAGAGTCCTCCTCCTGAACTTGCTTTCGCTGAAGCTATGGAATCTCTACTGAGTGAAATTCCTAAGGGTCTCCATCTCTCGATTGAGCTTCCTCTGATATCTGAAGCAACCGCTATCTCTTCCACGATTGCTGCTGCTAATCCCTCTTGGCCGATTAACCAAGGTACGTCACTTCGTCAAATGATATTTGGGGGAACAAGCTAATGAAAGTGAAAATGCGGCTATTCTGTAGTCTCCTGCGGTTGTTAGTGTCAACGTAGTGAACAACATTACTGATAGAACTGCTGAGTGCAGTATTGTGCCTATAGTGATTATAAATGGGAATTGTGAAAATAATGTTGGTAATGCAGTGCGGCCTGAGGAATTTGGGGCACATGCATGTTCACAAAACATTCGGCAGAATGCCAAGCCCAATATGCCAAACTGGAAATCACTCTTTGAAACCTTACCTAACATTGCCAGATTATATGTTTCGACAGACTTCTCCATCCCTGAACTGAATCCGGTCCAGCACCACCGATCAAAATTCTCAATGAAGCAAATTTTTTTTGGAAAGACCATATTGTTGGATTCTTTTTAGATTCAAAAACACCAAATCTTGATATGAGAGAAGCGTGTCGTGGGGCTTGGCGGCTACACGGGCAGCTATGGATCACTCATGTCAATGGTATGTACTATGTGAAATTCTCATCTAATGCATAAAAGCACAGGGTCTTAGAAGCAGTCCCAGCTATTATTAGAGGTAAGTCGTTCATTGTCATGCCTCAGTATGCGTCTGTCGATAGAGCTTGTGACCAGGTACTCTCCATTCCAGTATGGGCTCAATTTAACAACGTCCCCTCAGCTCTTCGAACTCTTATTGGGCTCAATTGGCTAGCGTGTCAAATCGGCAAGCTCAAATGCGTCGACTCCAAAACTGTAGCAAGGAGAAATCTTTTTTTTACGAGAGCGTTGATTGAAGTCACTCCAGATAAACCTCTTCTAAACCAGTTGAAAGTATGCATTGAAGGACACTATTATTTTGTCGATGTGACATACAAATGGATTCCAGAAATATGCATCCAATGCAAATGTTTCGATCATATTAAAGAGAAATGTACTGCTTCGAGTGACAAAATTCAGAGTGAGAAAGTTCCTCTACCGCGTGCACCTCCTATGATTTGGGTCCCCAAAGTCAAGCCTGTTGTTATTCCTCCTATTAGTAACTTGGTTAGTAGTGATAAGACTGATAAGGAGCCTACTGCTGGTTTTGGTTGTAACAAAATAGAAAGGATTCTAACGCACAACAACACAGGTATGAATCACAAGATAAGTGAAGGAACATTTTACATTCATTTAGACAAGGAAGATGTAACACGGAAGTTAATATACCATGCAGAAGATGGAGGGCTTATTTTAGCGAAGGATGGATATGATGGAAAGAACAACGAGCAATTACTTCACGACTCAGCATGGGAAAGAAGTCTTCTATATTCTGTGATCTCACCTATTTTTGCGTCTGATCTGGCTACGCACTTTGCTGAGGCTGTGTAGGAAGTTACACCAGGTGATGCTGTTGGTGACTAGTTTCTATGACAGCGCATAGTAGTATAAGAAAATCTGCTTAGCTCATGTATTTCTTTTTATATAGTAGTATAGGAAAATCTGCTTAGCGAAGGAAAATATGCTTAGTTTCTATGATAGGACACCTTAAAAGCCATAGCTGATTGTTAACCTTAATCACCTGTATTTCATGTATTTTATTATTGGTTATAATAAAAGGTGTTTGCAATCACCTTAAAAACCAGTCGGCTTTGCCAAAAAAAAAATTCCCTTTTGACTATTAATGTGTTAGTTCGAAGAGTCCGGGAAGGGAACTGGATCCAAAACTACTTTGAATTGACTTTGAGTTCAAAAACTAACTTGTAGGGATACTTATGCGATTTAAAGATGGAAAAATTGAAGACCGTGGATCTTCATGAGCGGAAGAACAACTTGTTGAATTTCTCTGGGTATCTCCTAGAGATATTTTGGTGGTGATTCTTTCATGATTGAAATCTTTGGATTGCAAGGACAACTCGCTACTGATCCATGGGGGTGATTCCTATTTTGGATGTGGTAGGAGAGTACCTTTAGTTCATCTTATTCCTGGATGACTTGTATGGACGAATGTTTGTAAGTGTATTTCCTAGAATCACGTAGGTTGACTTTACAAATATACCAAGTATGGTGGCGAACTAGCCAACTTCATTTAGCTTAACACCAAAAGTATATTTGTGCAAAAAAATAGTGATTTGGAGGGCTGACAATGTGGCACCAAAGTTTGAAATGCTGTCCCAAAAAGGTAATCGTGACCTCAGGCCTCATCAATCAGGAAATAACTGAATCAGGAAGGTAGCAGGGCTACGTAGGTCAGCCCCATGTGGGTATATCATCACATGATCTAGATAAATCATTGTCCCTTTTTATATTCTTTGTAATAAGAACGGATGGACATCTAACAACTGTGGTGAGGATATATTTAGTACACTCAAGTTGAATGAGTGGTTGGTTCTGTGTGGCCGGTTGCAAGATGTTCTTGTTGAACCTAGTGTTTCATCTCCAGAGAACACTGATCCGAAAGTGATTCCATACCTAGTGATTTTGGAAATCCAAACTCCAATACGAGCCTTACGTTTTTAGATGTATACTAACTATGTTGGAAAGCGCGATGCAAGCTTTCCTGCTATATTCCTATTTTATTTGTGGTTTGATAGACACTATTATAATATCACCGGATTTTGAAATAAATAGTGATTTGATTACCGTAGGGTAAAAGCACGTGTTATGTTTATATGTGGACGTGTCTTACAAGGGTTACATTTTTTACAGGATTTTCTAGTTGTTTGTGATGAGTTTTATCACTGAAAGTATTCCAGAGTGATCCATGTTAGTTTTTCTTTACCTCAAAATGGGATTGGGACAAACCGAGTATAATTTCCATGTTAAGTATTACTTGGGGCTTAATGAGTGAAGTAGGAGTTGAGACGTATTCACTTATTTTCTATAATTTATTTATTTTAGCTGTGTGTGTTGTATTGATCTAGTGTGTACTCTGATTTTGTAATTATATATATGCAGTTTTCTCTTGAGTAAACAGTTTTGCTATATTTTATTTTATTTGTTCTGTTGTGAGATTGTATTCTACTATGATTTCTTAATGTTGATTTTCCTTTGTCTTCTTCTGTTCTAATATTTATTTCTATCTATTCTTCACCCTCTAATTTCTTTAATTAATTATCAAGGTTTTCGATACTTTAGTTTTGGCAAGTGAACACAGTATAATGTATTTTTGATGAAATTTGAGTGTTGAATTCTTCACAGGGTCGTTATAGTAGTACCAGAGCATAGGATTAAGTAATGATGTTGGCTCCGTCAACTCAATAGAGATAGGGTTAGCAATACCCTAGATTGAGTTTGAGTGTATATATATGAGAGCGCATGATTGTGATTGAATATAAAAATTGCATTTATATTATGTCAATTACCCGGTTCAATGATTTCCAGAATTTATTAAGAAATAATTTTCACAAATTATTATAATACTGGTAATCAACTAAATACACCAAAGTTGATTTGAATGGAATTCAAATTGGGTTATGAAGTTGGATTGATTTAACCAAAAGGATATTTTAAATATGAAATGAGTATAAATTTAAAGGTGAATAAACTTGAGGGAGAACCAATCTAGAATGAGTGAATTAAACTTACCGAATGAATTCAAGTATAATGAATCTAAATGGAATATAAAGGAATTAGCTTATGTATCCAAAGTGTTTGCTATGAAATTGGTTATGAATAAATTTCATGTGAATTGTATAGTATATTAAATAGATTGCGGTGGATAATCTGAATGTTTGAACCTACATTGCATATTATGGAACCAATGAATTTCATCTGAGTTAAGAACAGGTGCCGGGGCTAACTCACCTTTGAAATTGTTCAATTGAGTTATGGAGCTAATTGGATCTAGTTTGGCTATAGTTGCATGCTAATTGAGCGAACTCACTTATAGCTTATTAGATCTTTATGAGCGGAAGAACTACTTGTTGAATTTCTCTGGGTATCTCCTAGAGATATTTTGGTGGTGATTCTTTCATGATTGAAATCTTCGGATTGCAAGGACAACTCGCTACTGATCCATGGGTGTGATTCCTATTTTGGATGTGGTAGGAGAGTACCTTTAGTTCATCTTATTCCTGGATGACTTGTATGGACGAATGTTTGAAAGTGTATTTCCTAGAATCACATAGATTGACTTTACAAATTTACCAAGTATGGTGGCAAACTAGGAAACTTCATTTAGCTTAACACCCAGAGTATATTTATGCAAAAAATAGTGATTTGGAGGGCTGACAATGTGGAACCAAAGTTTGAAGTGCTGTCCCAAAAAGGTAATCGTGACCTCAGGCCTCATCAATCAGGAAATAACTGAATCAGGAAGGTAGCAGGGCTACGTAGGTCAGCCCCATGAGGGTATATCATCACATGATCTAGATAAATCATTGTCCCTTTTTATATTCTTTGTAATAAGAACGGATGGACAACTAACAACTGTGGTGATGATATATTTAGTACACACAAGTTGAATGAGTGGTTGGTTCTGTGTGGCCGGTTGCAAGATGTTCTTGTTGAACCTAGTGTTTCATCTCCAGAGAAGGCTAATCGGAAAGTGGTTCCATACCTAGTCATTTTGGAAATCCAAACTCCAATACGAGTCTTACATTTTTAGATGTATACTAACTATGTTGGAAAGCGCAATGCAAGCTTTCCGGCTATATTCCTATTTTATTTGTGGTTTGATAGACACTACTATAATATCATCGGATTTTGAAATAAAAAGTGATTTGATTATCGTAGGGTAAAAACACGTGTTATGTTTATATGTGGATGTGTCTTACAAGGGTTCCATTTTTTACAGGATTTTCTAGTTGTTTGTGATGAGTTTTATCACTGAAAGTATTCCAGAGTGATCCATGTTAGTTTTTCTTTACCTCAAAATGGGATTGGGTCAAACCGAGTATAATTTCCATGTTAAGTATTACTTGGGGCTTAATGAGTGAAGTAGGAGTTGAGACGTATTCACTTATTTTCTATAATTAATTTATTTTAGCGGTGTGTGTTGTATTGATCTAGTGTGTACTCTGATGTTGTAATTATATATATGCAGTTTTCTCTTGAGTAAACAATTTTGTTATATTATATTTTTTTTGTTCTGTTGTGAGATTATATTCTACTATGATTTCTTAATGTGGATTTTCCTTTGTTTTCTTCTGTTCTAATATTTCTTTCTATCTATTCTTCACCCTCTAATTTCTTCAATTAATTATCAAGGTTTTCGATACTTGAGTTTTGGCAAGTGAACACAGTATAATGTATTATTGATGAAATTTGAGTGTTGAATTTTTCATCGGGACGTTATAGTAGTACCGGAGCATAAAATTAAGTAATGATGTTGGCTCCGTCAACTCAATAGAGATAGGGTTAGTAATACCCTAGATTGAGTTTGAGTGTATATATATGAGAGCGCATGATTGTGATTGAATATAAAAATTGCATTTATATTATGTCAATTACCCGGTTCAATTTATTAAGAAATAATTTTCACAAATTATTATAATATTGGTAATCAACTAAATACACCAAAGTTGATTTGAATGGAATTCAAATTGGGTTATGAAGTTGGATTGATTTAACCAAAAGGAGATTTTAAATATGAAATGTGTATAAATTTAAAGGTGAATAAACTTGAGTGAGAACCAATCTAGAATGAGTGAATTAAACTTACCGAATGAATTCAAGTATAATGAATCTAAATGGAATATAAAGGAATTAGCTTATGTATCCAAAGTGTTTGCTATGAAATTGGTTATGAATAAATTTCATGTAAATTGTATAGTATATTAAATAGATTGCGGTGGATAATCTGAATGTTTGAACCTACATTGCATATTATGGAACCAATGAATTTCAGCTGAGTTAAGAACAGGTGCCGGGGCTAACTCACCTTTGAAATTGTTCAATTGAGTTATGGAGCTAATTGGATCTAGTTTGGCTATAGTTGCATGCTAATTGAGCGAACTCACTTATAGCTTATTACTTATTGCTTATTCTTAATAACGCTCATATAAGGTACGCCTACGCAAAAATACAAAATTTGGTACATGAATTATGTTTTTCGACCATGTGGGTTGATGTACACGTATTTGTCTCTCTTGTTATATTGTGAAATTCCTTCCGTATAGGGAGACTTTACCGAAATTCTTCGAAAATTTAAGGTGTTAAAAATTTTATGTTAGCAGAAATGAATTGATATTCTGATTAAAACTAATTGGATCAGTTGGGATTAAAACTTCAGAATGGAAGATTATAACAAAATGGATTTGTGAAAATTTTGAAGATTTGTAGCATTTTTCCTACCTTAGTAATTTCGGGGAGAAATTCTTTTAAGTGGGAGGAATGTTGTGACAACCCGAATTCCAACAGACTGATTTTTTTTTCAAAATACCAATCCATCGAAACTCAAGTTGTTGTGCTTTAGTATCCTGCAGAAAAGACAGAGACATAAAATATTTTAGAGCTCATAAAATATCTCACAGCGGAATGGATAAAATATAGTATAATCAAAACTTCTTCATATGGTGTCCGATTACGCAAATCAGGTATCTAGCTTGACCAAAATTTCGAGACGGATGCAATGGCGTAGTCCATTTTACATAATTCTAAATATTTAATTAAGTTATTCTTATTTTATTATCTTAAGTTAAAAATGCGGGGTGTTACAAATGTAACAACCGGTATATTTAGTGGTCAAATATTTAATTCGTATAATTGTTTAAATACTGATTCGGCAATTTAATTAACTGCAATTCTACGATTTTGAGTATTAATTTAATTTGGATAACAAAATAATAAATTTAATCCTGAAATGATTGAGAATAAAATGGATTTGAGATATAGTATGAATTGTATGATTTTTTAAGACCTAATGTAGCTTAGATTTGAATAATAACAAGGAATTTTTTAATTAAACGAAGTTTGAATGTATTAATTTAATTAAAAACAAGCTCACGTCGGCGTGGTACGTAGTTCGTAATTTTACGACTTGAACTTCAATTGTGTATACAAGATGCAATATAAGTCGGAATTCTTTGTAACAAGATTCTTCTAGTTCTATTGGATTATAATTTTCTAATGAGAGAGAAAAATCAAGATTTCATCTTGTAGATTTTGAGTTATGTCAAAAACATTTTTTTTAGAAAAATCGCGGTATAATCATTTATGAACTATAATGATTTACTAAATAGAACAAAATGATTTTAAATAAATTGAATATCGATTTAAACTTGGAATTTAAAATGTTGAGTTTAAAATCCAAATTAGTTTATTTTGATGCCATATAAAATTCTATTTGAATATATAAGATAATAATAATTTATTATCAATAAATTTGATTGTTTTGAAATCAATTTATATTTTTAAGTACTATTCTAGCATATGAAAATAGCCTAGTTCTAAACAACCTCGGGTTTCAATGAAACTAATTTTATAAAATCCATAATAATCAATTATTGTAAGATTTCAAATTTCGCATCAATCGGAGTTATTATGTGACCGTTCGCAATATAAATGCGTATCGATTAACTGATTGAAATAAGAATAGTGTTTTTTTCAAATAATCTCAAAATTTAAAGAAATCAGTTCCATCGTGTCCGGAATATTAAGTTATTGTACGGTTTTCAATTTTTCAAGATCGGAGTTTGTATTGGTTTGCATGAGCTTAAAACGCTTGACACGAATATAAATAAATATTATAATATAAAATCTTATCTAAATCGTAACAACTCTTATCCTAAGTCTTATTTTACCTGACATAATCAACACAATAAGATACGATGCCCTCTTTGTCGAAAATTTCAACAACAATTCTTTATATATATCGAACTTCCCTTTATCATTCAATCGATCATAATCCCTAAATCATTCAGAATTTGGCAAGGTCACAAACTGGAAAGTTACAGAGGGAAGTCTGGGCTTCAAGCTGATGGTGGTGTTGAGTAGAGAGGTAGTCGATGGTGGTCATAATTGGGGTTTGAACGTTTTGGCCTGGGTTTCGGTTTTTCACCAATTCCGGCGAACTGGTGAAGTTTCAGGCCAAGTACCCTGGAGAGAAAAGGAAGAGATGAGGGGCCGATGTTTGGGCACTGGTAAAGTGACCTTTTGTGGTCAATGGTCGGAGAAATCATAGGTTTAACATGGGGTGGTTGTTTCTGGGGTTGGTTCAAATTTTGAGAGTTTTCACGATGATAGTAGGGAGTTGGCTCTTTTGGACTGAAGGAGATAAAAGCGCAGAGGTTGCTCAATATTCTGGTCATGGACCAGTAGGCGATGATGTCTTAGAGGCTGTGAAATTTGGAGTCAAACGGAATTCGGTCATGACCGTTTTCTAATGAGGTAGGAGGACAAGGGGACTCGCGCCTCCGCGCGAAGGTAGGTGGTTCCTTGGCGCTTCTTCGGTAGCAAGGGGAGGCAGTCTGTTCATCTGTGATGGCGCCATGTAACAACCCTGAATTTTGGGGCTAAATTAAAATAACTTAAAATAAATTTTTTATATTTTATTATGTAATTTAATTCATCAGATGCAAATTCACCTTTTAATTACCAAGAAAAATGTAATTTTAACATACAGTAAATTTTCATTTTTATTATGTAAATTATAAAGTGAAATTATACTGTATGTTAAAATTACATTTTTCTTGGTAATTAAACGGTGAATTTGCATCTGATGAATTAAACTGTGATGACCCCAAACCTCCACTGGCTGAAAGTAAGGAATAATCATATGGAATACAACATAAATATAACAATACATATCACTGATACAACATAGCAGAGGAAATACCATAGAATAATAACATTATAGCAGCGGAAATATAATGTCATAAACCACAGAATCCCAACAGTCACAAAATCCAAATTATTACATCAAGTTTGCAGAAATGAAAATAAGTTCCAACTCCCAAAATAAGCAATACGAAATGAAACAAGTATAATGACTGAACTTAAAGATAGAAAAATGCAATAGAAGTAAATGATAGCTGTCCTCAAAGCTCCAAGTCATCACCTCTCCGCAAAAGCAAATCCAAGTAAAGATAATGAGCAACTCCAAGAAGAATCCAAGCAAAGAATGAACCTGTTTACTTGGCTGCCCATGTAGAAAAGAGGGCACCCGAGTTTGCAAAAAGGTGAAACAAACTACGGGTCAGTTGTGGGACTGGTTTGAGAATTCATAACTAGTTTAGTAATAATAATATGACAAATCCAAAGACCACGCCGCTAATGCGGAACGGGTTTACTCAATGGATTGTCGTGCATAATTTAAAGTGTCAGAACGTACAACATCGCAATGCTTTTAGAAAAATGGAATCACCATAAGACTCAAGTCCCATCACACAATGCAACGCACACCAAAGGATAGAGTTTTCCCTTATGGTGATTAAAACATGCTAAATACGGCAAATACGAGTTTAATATTATTATTAGTGTATAATAAAAAAAATTCAAAATAAATGTATCAATCCTAGGAAACATAGTACCCCATCGTACTATATCTCCATACTAGTAATACAATCAAAACCGTAGGGTCCTATTTGGAATTTGGATTTCCATCTGAGTCAAGGCTAGGGAGGAGATCCTTACCGATTCGAGACACTCTAGCAATGCCCCAGGATTGGTACTCTGTCCAACACTTAGATAGCTGCACGGCCGGTCCACACTTACTTTTGTGGATTAGTTATGCCTGAACACACGCTTCCCGGTCCTTTTGGACCTATACTACGGCCAGTGGCGACCGCATAAATCCGAGGCCTCGAAAAATCCAACAACCACAATGAATAAATGCCAGCGCTGGTAGGTCCCTGGCACCACTCTAGCTAGAAAGAAACGTGTGCACTCCCTGCGTTCCCTTCTCCCGTTTTAGACTCCGCCGGTGTGTGAGGCTCGTGAAGTCACGTCATACACAAAGATATGCCTAAACAGGCTATGCTTTGATCATCCCACAATGCCTTCTTTTCAATAAGAAACCTTGATCATTGCATCTTAGTATGCCACACTGTCACTCCATACCATACCATTGCTTCTCCATCAATACATAAATGAGTGTTAAGTAGAGAATAAATTCTCCACCACCAATATTTATATATTAACAGAAAATCAACAATATGATATATAACGAAGTACGATGTCAGACACACCATCCATTTCAACTTATGCTCTGGGTCTGAACGAAAGTCAAATCCGTGAAACCAACACGTACGTCTGGGCAATGACCTTGACCCATGAATTGGTAGCAAGTCAATTCAGAGTCTCGATCGCTGTCCATTCGAGGGAAGATTTACTGTCTTCATGCGTCGTCTCATGCTTCTATTCTTTAACGTCGTTTGGTTTAATTTGGGATGAGGGTATCTCGGACTTCCCAAACAACCTCGCATACTTATTATAGTTTTAGAAAAACTAATTCATGTCGTACATTTTTTTTATAACTGCTCATTCTTGTCCTAATTATTTAGAATAATTAAACTTCTTACTTAACGATGCATTTTCGTAATCTTACTTTTATTTACATTAAATAAAATGTAATCTTTCAATTCATTTCACGTTCTTATCTTATTTAAATTGAATAAAAAGTAAACTTGTACATACGGTGAAATTCATTTATATCAACATTAAAAATAATGTTAACGCTATCCTACGGTCAAATTCTCTTTTTAATTTACATTAAGAATAAAGTAATTCAACCCTACTGTAAATCCTCTTTTATATTTGCATTATAAAATAATGTAATTTTATCCTTCGAGGTAATTCACCTAATATTAACATTAAAAATAAATGTTAATCCTTACGGTCAATTCTCTTTTATGTTAACATTATAAAATAATGTAAATCTTGTCCTACGGAGTAATTCTCTTAATATTAACATTTAAAAATAATGTATATTAGTCCTATGGTTAATTTATCCTTTATTAACCTTAAAAATAATGTAATCTCCTCCTATGTTAAATTACTTTGTTACTTTACAATTAAAAATAATGTAGCCCAAACCTACGGTTAAATTGCTCTTTAATTTAACATTAAAAATAAGGTTATTCTCATCCTATGGTGCAAATACTTCTTATTTAACATAAAAAAATGTTGATCATCCTACGATGTAAATTTCTTTAATATTAACATTAAAGATAAATGTTAATTACCCTACGATGTAAATACTTTAAATATTAACATTAGGAATAAATGTTAATTCCATCCCGCCGTCCAATTAACTATGCATTAACATTAAGAATAAATGTTAATTATCATACGGTTCAATTCACTATATATTAAGATTAACAATAATGTTAATTATCATACATGTGGTGAAATTATTCTTTATTATTAACATAAAAATGTTAATTTTTCATACGATGCAAGTTACTTAATTATTACATAAAATGCTAATTCCTCATACATTGCAAATTACTTAGTTTATATTAACATTAAATAAAATGTGAATTTTATCCTACGGTGAAATACTTTTTAATTAACATTAAAAATGTTAATTTCATCCTACGGTGAATTCCTATTTTATATTTACAAAAAAAAAATGTAAATTTTGTCTTGCGGTGTAAATTCATATATACGTTCAATAGGAAAATGTAATTCTTATCATATAATATAAATTCACATTTTAATTACACATAAAATGTCAGCTTTATCATACGGTGCAAACCATATCTTATTTTACATTAAAAATAAATGTAACTACCAGTTAAATGTTAATTCATGTTCTAACTTACATTAGAAAAATGAAAATTTTATTTCACTGCAAAATCCTACTCTTTATTTACAATTCAAAATATAAATTTTGGTTCAAGTCAACGTCCTACTTATCGTCTACAAAAGTGAATCTTGATATACGAGAAAATTCACCTTTTAATTACAAAGAAAGAAAAATGTAGTTTTAACAAACCATATAATTTCACTTTATAATTTACATATAAAAATGTAAATCTTGACATACGATGAAATTTCTTAATATATTAACATTAAATAAAATGTTAACTAACATACGATGAAATTACTTATTTTTAGCATTAACAAAATGTTAAATTTCTCCTATAATGTAAATTTCTCTTTTTATATACATTAATAAAAATACGTTAATACATACTTTGCAATCTTTTTTTTTAATCAATATTAAAAATGATGTTAAACAATCTTTTCTTTTTATATAACATTAAATAATGTTAATAAATCATACGGTCCATTCCCTTTTAAGATTTACATTAGAATAATGTTAATCAATCTTTTCTTTTTATATAACATTCAAAATAAATGTCAATGAATCATACGGTGTACATTTTGTAATTTTTAACATTAAATAAAAAAAAAATGTCAAACCAACATACGGTGAAAACTTCCTATATCAACATCAACATAATAAATGCCAATGAATCATACGGTGTACATTTTCTAATTTTTAACATTAAATTAAAAAAAAATGTCAAACCAACATATGGTGAAAACTTCCTATATCAACATCAACATAATAAATGCCAATGAATCATACGGTGTACATTTTCTAATTTTTAACATTAAATAAAAAAATGTCAAACCAACATATGGTGAAAACTTCCTATATCAACATCAACATAATAAATGTCAATGAATCATACGGTGTACATTTTCTAATTTTTAACATTAAATAAAAAAAATGTCAAACCAACATATGGTGAAAACTTCCTATATCAACATCAACATAATAAATGCCAATGAATCATACGGTGTACATTTTCTAATTTTTAACATTGAATAAGAAAAATGTCAAACCAACATATGGTGAAAACTTCCTATATCAACATCAACATAATAAATGCCAATGAATCATACGGTGTACATTTTCTAATTTTTAACATTAAATAAAAAAAATGTCAAACCAACATATGGTGAAGACTTCCTATATCAACATCAACATAATAAATGCCAATGAATCATACGGTGTACATTTACTAATTTTTAACATTAAATAAAAAAAATGTCAAACCAACATATGGTGAAAACTTCCTATATCAACATCAACATAATAAATGCCAATGAATCATACGGTGTACATTTTCTAATTTTTAACATTAACAAAATAGATGTTAATTTGACATACAATGTGAATTTTTTAAATTTTTTTTATTTCAATGTAAAGAATTCACTCTTTATATTACAATGTAAAGGTATCAACATTTCTATTTTTAAACTTACATAATAAAATGTAGATTTGGTCACCGCAAATTCCTACCTTATATTTACAGATAAAAATGTGTAAATTATGTCATGCGGTGAAATTCCTCCTTATTCACATTAATTAAAATGTGAATTTTCCAACGGCTGAAATTACCATTTTATTCACCTACAATTTAATCACTTTAATAAATATGTGAATTTTTATATACGGTTAAATATCTAATTTATTCACATTTATTAAAAATGTAAAATGTTCATATCCCATATTTTGTGTCAACAAATTTCATGTCCAATATTTTTTAGTTTACACGGTTGTAAAAATTTGAATGCAACACACCTAAAGGAACCAGTCGTATATATGTATATATATTTATATATATAAATCTCAAAAATGAGATTTTGATCGCATTAACCAAACTACAATAATAGAGTTGAGACAAAAGGGAAATACCAACCCACAAAGTCCAAACAACCAACATGATCAAATCAAATAACTAACATCAAGGCAATTTAGCATATGGAAAATCAACAAGGCACGATTAAATAAATTAACTCATAATTAATTCGAATTAATCACTAATTCAGATTTAAACTCTAAAATTTCAGATCTAATATCATGTCCTAATAGGCAATTCAGATTCAACATCGTACGGTGTGAAAGGTTCAGATCCATGTTTTAAATTTCGTGTCATATTAGATCTACTATTAATAATCATAGAAATGATAATTAAATATATTAAATTATATAAATAAAAAAAATTCTCACCTTGATTGGATAAGAATTTGTCCCAAGCGTTTTCTTTTAAAAAAAATTGTATTTGAAGTCACGGTTCTCACGATCGTGGCGCACCTCACATCGACCGCCTTCGACTCGCTAACCCACCGTCCAGGTCTCGGCCAACTCGCGCTGTCTCCACCCTCGAAAACCAACCCCGAACCTTGCCACTTCATGCTGCCACCCTGGCCACCGTGTGTCATGAAGAGTTGAACCATTTTTGCGTTGGAATGGCTTTCAATTGATGAAGGAATTAGAAGAAAGAGGAGGAAGAATAAGGGAGCGTGGCTGCCATCGATTCAAATTAGTAGTAGCTGTGTATAAGGGGAATTGGGGTTATGTATTTGGGCTATATTTATTACATTTAAATGTGTGTTCACGTTTTAGAAATAGTTATCTACCTCCAATCTTCTTTTTTTTTTTTTTTTTTTTTTTTTTTTTGACATTATTTCCATTATCTCTCTTTTGATGTCCTTAATTGACATGCATTGGTAATTTAAAGGAAACATTGCCGTTTTAATATTAATTATTTCCCCTTTCCTGATTTAATCCCTTTCTATCACACACATTTGTTTTCCTATTTTATTAAATGCAGTTTGCTAATATGTTAATGTTAATAATCTTCCATTACTTTCAAATTCAAACGCACAAAAAATTTTCTTTTTCTCTTCTTTTTTTTAAAAAAAAGAAATTAATGTGTGTGTATACTTTCCGATTATTTTATAAAATTCCATTCATTAACTTTCATTCTTTCTTCTGTTTTTATTTAATTATGTATGTTCCATTGTAATGTTTACAATTTCAAATGCACATTACTCCCTAATTAACTCCCATTAACATTAAAATGTAACTTTCAATTTTTTAATCCTTTTATCGTATTACAAATACAAACAAAATTCAATTTTCCATTATAGCCTTTTCATTTAATTTAAAAAAATTGAAAATTTAATCTTTTCAATGTAAAACATTTTCGTTGTAAAATATCAACGTTAAAATTGTATCTTTTTTATAAACTTTTCTTAGGTAAACCAATGGCATTACTTTACTTTTTACTGCATTCATTAACGTCAACTTAACGTCATCTACCATTTTCTAAGAAAGATCTAAATAAATTTTCCTCTTTTCCCATTATTGAATTTTAGTTTATTTTCTTTTCAATTTTTACCAACCTTTCTTGTTTAATGGACTTTCCTTTCCCTTTTTCATTTGAATTATTACTTGCCTTTGTTCACCCAATGATTTCCCTACCTTTTATCATTTATTATTCGATTTATATATTGTCCTTGCGTATGTATTTATTTTACATTTAAACTATTATTATTACCTCATTTACAATTCTTTAATTCATTCATATGGATTTGTACATTTTAATGCACTAACATATATCTTTGAATAGTTAACATTATAAATAATTATTTCTTTATTATCACTCTATTAAACATATAACATAACTATTTGAATTTTGTTTCATGATTATGATACCTAAAGGTCCAAAAACAATGCTCCATTAAGTGCGGTTTTATTCCTTTCTTTAATCCATTGATTTGTTTTACCTTAATCCTATTAATTTCTTTTCTTGCATTTGCTTTTAGTGTCCTCCTCTCTTCGTTGTTTCATTAATACTGCATTCATTGATTTAAATAAAATTAAAAATTGTCATAAATTACATTTTTAACTTTCTACCTTCCCTTTTTGTCAACTTGTTGGAAAATTTATTGAATCTTTTGGTTTAATGTTTCCCACAGAATAAATTTTATTACATGCAAATTGCATACGCTCCGTATTTTCATTAAAAAGAATATATTTAATTTCTCAAAATAAATTATCTTAAACAACCAAAACACATTAAAATAACTTAAAATAATTTTTTTTAAATTGGCCCCAAAATTCAGGGTTGTTACAATCTCCCCCACTTAAAAACTTTTCATCCTCGAAAAGGAAAAGAGAAATAGAAGAGTAGGAACCAACCTAGAGAACGTAGAATGTTTTAATTTCAAACTTCTTAACCGTGTCGTTGGGAATAAAGCTCCTCAGTTCCAGTAGTGTCTTGCCTCCTTGCTCTAGCTCTACTAGTTCTAGCGAGCCGAGTACCCATTTTTAGTTAGTTCTGTACGATCAAGGGAAGAGTCAGAACAACTGTAATGGTGGTTCCAAGAGATAGAAAAGATCGAAGGATGAATGAAAAGATGACGAAAGTGACTGGCTATTATGTATCACATGAAATGTCCGCCATAGAATATTGTGATTCTATGTAAACGAATTTGCTATAAATATGTCATATTCCAAAGCTAAGTTTAACCTAAGCTCTGATACCAACTGTGATGACCCCAAACCTCCACTGGGTGAAAGTAAGGAATAATCATTTGGAATACAACATAAATATAACAATACATATCACTGATACAACATAGCAGAGGAAATACCATAGAATAATAACATTATAGCAGCGGAAATATAATGTCATAAACCACAGAATCCCAACAGTCACAGAATCCAAATTATTACATCAAGTTTGCAGAAATGAAAATAAGTTCCAACTCCCAAAATAAGCAATACGAAATGAAACAAGTCTAATGACTGAACTTAAAGATAGAAAAATGAAATAGAAGTAAATGATAGATGTCCTCAAAGCTCCAAGTCATCACCTCTCCGCAAAAGTAAATCCAAGCAAAGATAATGAGCAACTCCAAGAAGACTCCAAGCAAAGAATGAACCTGTTTACTTGGCTGCCCGTGTAGAAAAGAGGGCACCCGAGTTTGCAAAAAGGTGAAAAAAACTACTGGTCAGTCGGGGGACTGGTATGAGAATTCATAACTAGTTTAGTAATAATAATATGACAAATCCAAAGACCACGCCGCTAATGCGGAACGGGTTTACTCAATGGATTGTCGTGCATAATTTAAAGTGTCAGAACGTACAACATCGCAATGCTTT
Source organism: Allium sativum (assembly GCA_030737875.1). NCBI lineage: Eukaryota > Viridiplantae > Streptophyta > Magnoliopsida > Asparagales > Amaryllidaceae > Allium > Allium sativum. Next base: position 255,418,925 of record CM060920.1, read on the forward strand.
TTAGAAAAATGGAATCTCCATAAGACTCAAGTCCCATCACACAATGCAACGCACACCAGCGGATAGAGTTTTCCCTTATGGTGATTAAAACATGTTAAATACCGCAAATACGAGTTTAATATTATTATTAGTGTATAATAAAAACATTTCAAAATAAATGTATCAATCCTAGGAAACATAGTACCCCATCGTACTATATCTCCATACTAGTAATACAATCAAAACCGTAGGGTCGTATTTGGAATTTGGATTTCCATCTGAGTCAAGGCTAGGGAGGAGATCCTTACAGATTCGAGACACTCTAGCAATGCCCCAGGATTGGTACTCTGTCCAACCCTTGGATAGCTGCAGGGCTGGTCCACACTTACTTTTGTGGATTAGTTATGCCTGAACACACGCTTCCCGGTCCTTTTGGACCTATACTACGGCCAGTGGCGACAGCATAAATCCGAGGCCTCGAAAAATCCAACAACCACAATGAATAAATGCCAGCGCTGGTAGGTCCCTGGCATCACTCTAGCTAGAAAGAAACGTGTGCACTCCCTGCGTTCCCTTCTCCCGTTTTAGACTCCGCCGGTGTGTGAGGCTCGTGAAGTCACGTCATACACAAAGCTATGCCTAAACAGGCTATGCTTTGATCATCCCACAAGGCCTGCTTTTCAACATGAAACCTTGATCATTGCATCTTAGTATGTCACACTGTCACTCCATACCATACCATTGCTTCTCCATCAATACATAAATGGGTGTTAAGTAGAGAATAAATTCTCCACCACCAATATTTATATATTAACAGAAAATCAACAATATGATATATAACGAAGTACGATGTCAGACACACCATCCATTTAAACTTATGCTCTGGGTCTGAACGAAAGTCAAATCTGTGAAACCAACACGTACGTCTGGGCAATGACCTTGACCCATAAATTGGTAGCAAGTCAATTCAGAGTCTCGATCGCTGTCCATTCGAGGGAAGATTTACGGTCTTCATGCGTCGTCTCATGCTTCGATTCTTTAACGTCGTTTGGTTTAATTTGGGATGAGGGTATCTCGGACTTCCCAAACAACCTCGCATACTTATTATAGTTTTAGAAAAACTAATTCATGTCGTACATTTTTTTTATAACTGCTCATTCTTGTCCTAATTATTTAGAATAATTAAACTTCTTACTTAACGATGCATTTTCGTAATCTTACTTTTATTAACATTAAATAAAATTTAATCTTTCAATTCATTTCACGTTCTTATCTTATTTACATTGAATAAAAAGTAAACTTGTACATACGGCGAAATTCATTTATATCAACATTAAAAATAATGTTAACGCTATCCTACTGTCAAATTCTCTTTTTAATTTACATTAAGAATAAAGTAATTCAACCCTACTGTAAATCCTCTTTTTATATTTGCATTATAAAATAATGTAATTTTATCCTTCGAGGTAATTCACCTAATATTAACATTAAAAATAAATGTTAATCCTTACGGTCAATTCTTTTTTATGTTAACATTATAAAATAATGTAAATCTTTTCCTACGGAGTAATTCTCTTAATATTAACATTTAAAAATAATGTATATTAGTCCTATGGTTAATTTATCCTTTATTAACCTTAAAAATAATGTAATCTCCTCCTATGTTAAATTACTTTGTTACTTTACAATTAAAAATAATGTAGCCCAAACCTACGGTTAAATTGCTCTTTAATTTAACTTTAAAAATAAGGTTATTCTCATCCTATGGTGCAAATACTTCTTATTTAACATAAAAAAAAAATGTTGATCATCCTACGATGTAAATTTCTTTAATATTAACATTAAAGATAAATGTTAATTACCCTACGATGTAAATACTTTAAATGTTAACATTAGGAATAAATGTTAATTCCATCCCACGGTCCAATTAACTATGCATTAACATTAAGAATAAATGTTAATTATCATACGGTTCAATTCACTATATATTAAGATTAACAATAATGTTAATTATCATACATGTGGTGAAATTATTCTTTATTATTAACACAAAAATGTTAATTTTTCATACGATGCAAGTTACTTAATTATTACATAAAATGCTAATTCCTCATACATTGCAAATTACTTAATTTATATTAACATTAAATAAAATGTGAATTTTATCCTACGATGAAATACTTTTTAATTAACATTAAAAATGTTAATTTCACCCTACGGTGAATTCCTATTTTATATTTACAAAAAAAAAATGTAAATTTTGCCTTGCGGTGTAAATTCATATATACGTTCAATAGGAAAATGTAATTCTTATCATATAATATAAATTCACATTTTAATTACACATAAAATGTCAGCTTTATCATACGGTGCAAACCATATCTTATTTTACATTAAAAATAAATGTAACTACCGTTAAATGTTAATTCATGTTCTAACTTACATTAGAAAAATGAAAATTTTATTTCACCGCAAAATCCTACTCTTTATTTACAATTCAAAATATAAATTTTGGCTCATGTCAACGTCCTACTTATCGTCTACAAATGTGAATCTTGATATACGAGAAAATTCACCTTTTAATTACAAAGAAAGAAAAATGTAATTTTAACAAACCATATAATTTCACTTTATAATTTACATATAAAAATGTAAATCTTGACATACGATGAAATTTCTTAATATATTAACATTGAATAAAATGTTAACTAACATACGATGAAATTACTTATTTTTAGCATTAACAAAAATGTTAAATTTCTCATACGATGTAATCTCTTATTTTTAACATTAACAAAAATGTTAAATTTCTCCTATAATGTAAATTTCTCTTTTAATATACATTAATAAAAATACGTTAATACATACTTTGCAAATTTTTTTAATCAATATTAAAAATGATGTTAAACAATCTTTTCTTTTTATATAACATTAAATAATGTTAATAAATCATACGGTCCATTCCCTTTTAAGATTTACATTAGAATAATGTTAATCAATCTTTTCTTTTTATATAACATTCAAAATAAATGTCAATGAATCATACGGTGTACATTTTGTAATTTTTAACATTAAATAAAAAAAATGTCAAACCAACATACGGTGAAAACTTCCTATATCAACATCAACATAATAAATGCCAATGAATCATACAGTGTACATTTTCTAATTTTTAACATTAAATAAAAAAAATGTCAAACCAACATATGGTGAAAACTTCCTATATCAACATCAACATAATAAATGCCAATGAATCATACGGTGTACATTTTCTAATTTTTAACATTAAATAAAAAAATGTCAAACCAACATATGGTGAAAACTTCCTATATCAACATCAACATAATAAATGCCAATGAATCATACGGTGTACATTTTCTAATTTTTAACATTAAATAAAAAAATTGTCAAACCAACATATGGTGAAAACTTCCTATATCAACATCAACATAATAAATGCCAATGAATCATACGGTGTACATTTTCTAATTTTTAACATTAGATAAAAAAAATGTCAAACCAACATATGGTGAAAACTTCCTATATTCACATCAACATAATAAATGCCAATGAATCATACGGTGTACATTTTCTAATTTTTAACATTAAATAAAAAAAATGTCAAACCAACATATGGTGAAGACTTCCTATATCAACATCAACATAATAAATGCCAATGAATCATACGGTGTACATTTTCTAATTTTTAACATTAAATAAAAAAAATGTCAGACCAACATATGGTGAAAACTTCCTATATCAACATCAACATAATAAATGCCAATGAATCATACGGTGTACATTTTTAATTTTTAACATTAACAAAATAGATGTTAATTTGACATACAATGTGAATTTTTTAAATTTTTTTTATTTCAATGTAAAGAATTCACTCTTTATATTACAATGTAAAGGTATCAACTTTTCTATTTTTAAATTTACATAATAAAATGTAGATTTTGTCACCGCAAATTCCTACCTTATATTTACTGAAAAAAATGTGTAAATTATGTCATGCGGTGAAATTCCTCCTTATTCACATTAATTAAAATGTGAATTTTCCTACGGCTGAAATTACCATTTTATTCACCTACAATTTATTCACTTTAATAAATATGTGAATTTTTATATACGGTTAAATATCTAATTTATTCACATTTAATAAAAATGTAAAATGTTCATGTCCCATATTTTGTGTCAACAAATTTCATGTCCAATATTTTTTAGTTTACACGGTTGTAAAAATTTGAATGCAACACACCTAAAGGAACCAGTCGTATATATGTATATATATTTATATATATAAATCTCAAAAATGAGATTTTGATCGCATTAACCAAACTACAATAATAGAGTTGAGACAAAAGGGAAATACCAACCCACAAAGTCCAAACAACCAACATGATCAAATCAAATAACTAACATCAAGGCAATTTAGCATATGGAAAATCAACAAGGCATGATTAAATAAATTAACTCATAATTAATTCGAATTAATCACTAATTCAGATTTAAACTCTAAAATTTCAGATCTAATATCATGTCCTAATAGGCAATTCAGATTCAACATCGTACGGTGTGAATGGTTCAGATCCATGTTTTAAATTTCGTGTCATATTAGATCTACTATTAATAATCATAGAAATGATAATTAAATATATTAAATTATATAAATAAAAAAAATTCTCACCTTGATTGGATAAGAATTTATCCCAAGCGTTTTCTTTTAAAAAAAATTGTATTTGAAGTCACGGTTCTCACGATCGTGGCGCACCTCACATCGACCGCCTTCGACTCGCTAACCCACCGCCCAGGTCTCGGCCAACTCGCCGCTGTCTCCACCCTCGAAAACCAACCCCGAACCTTGCCACTTCATGCTGCCGCCCTGGCCACCGTGTGTCATGAAGAGTTGAACCATTTTTGCGTTGGAATGGCTTTCATTTGATGAAGGAATTAGAAGAAAGAGGAGGAAGAATAAGGGAGCGTGGCTGCCATTGATTCAAATTAGTATTAGCTGTGTATAAGGGGAATTGGGGTTATGTATTTGGGCTATATTTATTACATTTAAATGTGTGTTCACGTTTTAGAAATAGTTATCTACCTCCAATCTTCCTTTTTTTTTTTTGACATTATTACCATTATCTCTCTTTTGATGTCCTTAATTGACATGCATTGGTAATTTAAAGGAAACATTGTCGTTTTAATATTAATTATTTCCCCTTTCCTGATTTAATCCCTTTCTATCACACACATTTGTTTTCCTATTTTATTAAATGAAGTTTGCTAATATGTTAATGTTAATAATCTTCCATTACTTTCAAATTCAAACGCACAAATTTTTTTCTTTTTCTCTTTTTTAAAAAAAAAATTAATGTGTGTGTATACTTTCCGATTATTTTATAAAATTCCATTCATTAACTTTCATTCTTTCTTCTGTTTTTATTTAATTATGTATGTTCCATTGTAATGTTTACAATTTCAAACGCACATTACTCCCTAATTAACTCCCATTAACATTAAAATGTAACTTTCAATTTTTTAATCCTTTTATCGTATTACAAATACAAACAAAATTCAATTTTCCATTATAGCCTTTTCATGTAATTTAACAAAATTGAAAATTTAATTTTTTCAATGTAAAATATTTTCTTTGTAAAATATCAACGTTAAAATTGTATCTTTTTTATAAAACTTTTCTTAGGTAAACCAACGACATTACTTTACTTTTTATTGCATTCATTAACGTCAACTTAACGTCATCTACCATTTTCTAAGAAAGATCAAAATAAATTTTCCTCTTTTCCCACTATTGAATTTTAATTTATTTTCTTTTCAATTTTTACCAACCTTTCTTGTTTAATGGACTTTCCTTTCCCTTTTTCATTTGAATTATTACTTGCCTTTGTTCACCCAATGATTTCCCTACCTTTTATCATTTATTATTCGATTTATATATTGTCCTTGCGTATGTATTTATTTTACATTTAAACTATTATTATTACCTCATTTACAATTCTTTAATTCATTCATATGGATTTGTACATTTTAATGCACTAACATATATCTTTGAATAGTTAACATTATAAATAATTATTTCTTTATTATCACTCTATTAAACATATAACATAACTATTTGAATTTTGTTTCATGATTATGATACCTAAAGGTCCAAAAACAATGCTCCATTAAGTGCGGTTTTATTCCTTCCTTTAATCCATTGATTTGTTTTACCTTAATCCTATTAATTTCTTTTCTTGCATTTGCTTTTAGTGTCCTCCTCTCTTCATTGTTTCATTAATACTGCATTCATTGATTTAAATAAAATTACAAATTGTCATAAATTGCATTTTTAACTTTCTACCTTCCCTTTTTGTCAACTTGTTGGAAAATTTATTGAATCTTTTGGTTTAATGTTTCCCACAGAATAAATTTTATTACATGCAAATTGCATACGCTTCATATTTTCATTAAAAAGAATATGTTTAATTTCTCAAAATAAATTATTTTAAACAACCAAAACACATTAAAATAACTTAAAATAAATTTTTTTAAATTGGCCCCAAAATTTAGGGTTGTTATGCGCCAGCTGTCAATGGAAGTAGTGAGAGTCTCGTTCAACTTTATTTAAACATGATTAAGCCCTAAATTGTAATTAAAAGGTGATTAAGAACTAATTAATTATATATTTAATATTAATTAATTTGTATATAACTTGGAATGTTAATAACTCTCTAATATGTCATCAGAATCTGAAGGAACAAGAAGAGTTTGAATCGTATGGAAGAATACTACAAGTCCATGATAAATTGGAATGGGTTGGAGCTGGTCATAATTTCATTCAATTTTAACGTTCGTTTAAAAATAAATGAAACAACGTTGAATCGTTGAATTGAAAACAAATGTCAGTTAACACTCACTCTTTTTGAAATACTACGATGCGATTAATATAAGGGTTAATGGATTTGTGATAATTCTTTTTAAGGAAACAATTAAGAGTGATCATATTAAATCAATTATATTAATAATTAATTTAGTAAGAAGAATTAGAGGAAACTAGTTAATAAGTTAAATGTGTTTTCAAGTTGACTAGGTCAACTATTTTTAATTGGAATTATGTACTTAAATATTTTATTTTCAATTAATTTAATAGAAATAGTTTTAACAAAAAGTTATTTAAAACTTAGCGCAAGTTAATTAATTTATATTAACCGTTATAAAGAAAATTATTTAGTTAATGGTTATTAATTAAGTTAATGTTTATTTTGAAAACTATTTGAAAGTGATTTTCAAATGTAAGAAATGGTTTATATTTAAATGGCAGAATAACAAATAAGATTAGTATGATATTATAATTAATAACAGTTTTTGAGTTAAAACTTTTATCAATCTTAAGATAAGAACAATGTCGAATCAGGGTCTGAGAGGTAAACAGGATACCCCACTTGAACGACTTCACTATTATCAGGGAAGATGTTAGTTTGTAATGGTAACAATGTTGGAAATAGTTTATTAATTCCATAAGTAAAGTTTTTAAAACTTTAATCTGTAGAATTTTGAAATAAATTAAATATAAAACCGTTAATGTTTATATAATAAACAATGTTTCGTATGACGTATGTTTTGGTCCATATAAGATTGGTAATTAAATCTATAACATTTGGCTTTATAAATAGCGATATTTTTCAAAGTAAAGGAAATAAGTGGGTTTGGTGAATATGTTTATTCTAAAGATTTAAGGACATAGCTATTGTTTTCAAAGTAACAAAAACAAAAGAGATTTGTTGACATAAGTATATGGAATCTATTTTAGACCTATGAAATGATATTGATAAATGATTTTAATAAAAGGGCCAAAGCTGCTAATGTACTTAGTTGTACTATTTGATTTGATAGTTAAAGAACCGACTATCAATTAAATTCCTTTTTGACTATTGACGTGTTAGCTCGAAGAGAATAGAATGGGAACTGGACCTAAAACCACTACAAACCGACTTTGCGTTCGAAACTAACTTGCCATGATGCTTATGCGATTTAAAGATGGAAAAATTGAACGTCGTGGATCTACATTAGTGGAAGAACTACTTGTTGAATTTCTCTAGGTAGATCCCATGTGGTGATTCCTATATAGGATGTAATAGGAGAGTGCCTTCGGTTCATCATGTTCATTGATGACTTGTATGGACAAATGTCCGATAGAGTATTTCCTAGAATCGCGTACGTTGGTTTTTACAAATACACCAAGTATGATGGCGGAGAAGGCAACTTCTTTTAGCTTAGCACCCAGAGTACATTTGTGCAAATCAATTAGTGATTTGGTGGATCTAGCAATATGGGAGTCAAAGTTTGATGTGTTGTCTCAGAAAGGTAATCTTGACTTCCAGTCTCTTCAACCGGGAAAAGACTGAAATTGGGCAGGCAACAGGGTTATGTGGGTCATACCCATTAGGGTATGCCATCACCTGATCTAGAGAAATCATTGTTCCTTTTTATATGCTTGGGAATAAGAACGGTTGGACAGCCAACAACCGTGGTGACGATATATTCGGGACACTCAAGATGAATGAGTGGCTGGTTTTATGTGGTAAGGTTGCAAGATTTCTTTTTAAACCCCAATGTTTATCTCTAGAGAACACTGATCGCAAGGTGGTTCCATACCTAGTCATGTTGGAAATCCAAATTCTAATACGAGGCGTACGTTTTTAGATGTATACCAAATATGTTGGAAAGCGAGATGCAAGCTTTCTGGATATATTCCTATTTAATTTTTGGATTGAGAGACACTAAAATAATATCACTGGATTTTGATATAAAAAGTGATTTGATTATCATAAGGTAAAACCACGTGCATTGTTTATATGTGGTCATGTCTTAGAAGAGTTCCATTCTTTGAAAGGATTTTCCAAAGTCAAGCAAGTTGTTAGTGATGGATTTTATCACTGAAAGTATTCCACATTGATTCGGGTTGATATTGCTTAGCCTTAAAATGTGCTAGGCTCAAACGGAGTATATTTTCCAAGTTAGGTCTTACTTGGAGCCCCATGAGTGAAGTCGGAGACGAGACGTATTGACATATTTTTTGGTATTAATTTATTTTCGCTACATGTGTTGTATAAATCTGGTGTGTACTCTGATGTTGTAATTATATATATATATATATATATAGTTTTCTCTTAAGTAAAACTTTTGTTATATTTTATTCGTTCCGCTGTGAGATACTATTCTACTCTGATATCGTAATGCTGATTTTCCTTCTTGTTCTGTTCTAATATATTTTTCTTTATATTTCTCACCCTCTAATTTATTTTTAATAGTTATTTGTGTTTTCGATACTTGACTTTTGGAAAGTGAATACAATATAATGTACTACTGCAGAAATTCTGGTGTCGAATTCTTCGCCATGTCATTACAGTGGTATCAGAGCATAAGGTTAAGTCATAACCTTGGTTCTGTAGCGTAATTCAATAGAGATAAGGTTACTAATACCATATATTGAGTTTGGGTGTATATTTATATGATAGAGCATATTTGTAATTGAATATAAAAATTGTTTTTATATTACGTCAATTGCCTAGTTCAATGGTTTCTAGAATTTGTTAAGAAATAATTTTCTCAAATTTATTATAATATTGGTAATCAACCAAATACACCAAAGTTTATTTGAATGGAATTCAAATTGGATTACAAAGTTGGAGTATTTTAGCAAAAAGGAGATTTCAAATATGAAATGAGTAAATTCAAAGGCCAATAAACTTGATTGAGAACCAATCTAGAATGAATGAATTAAACTTGTTGAAATGAATTCAAGTATAATGAATCTGAATGGAATATAAAGGAATTAATTTATGTATCCAAAATGTTCGCTAAGAAATTGGTTTTAAATAAAATTCATGTGAATTGAATAGTATACTAAATAGATTGAAGTGGAAAATCTAAATGTTTAAACCTACATAGCATGATTATGGAACCGATGAGTTTCGTCTGAGTTAAGAACGGGTGTAGGGGCTAATTCACCTTTGAATTTGTTCAATTTTGTTCTGGGTTAATTAGATCTAGTTTGGATATAGTTGCATACTAATTGAGCGAGCTCACTTATAGTTTAATGCTTATCGCTTATTATTAATAACACTCGAATAAGGTACGTCTAAGCAAAAATAAAAAAAATTGGTATATGGATTATGCTTTTTCAGCCATGTGGGTCGATGTATATGTATTTATCTCTGTGGTTATATTGCAAAAGTCCTTTCGTATAACTCAGCCGAAATTCTTCAGAAATTTAAGGTGTTAGAAATTTTTTGTTAACGGAAATGAATTGATGTTTTGATTAAAACTAACCGGATCAATTGGAACTAAAAGTTCAGAATGGAAGATTTTAACTAAATGGAATTGTGAAAAATTTGAAGATTTGTAGCATTTTTCCTTCCTTAGTAATTTCGATGACAAAATCTTTTAAGGCGGGAAGAATGTAACAACCTATATTTTTAGTGGTCGAACATTTAACTTTTTTAATTGTTTAAATACTGATTTGGCAATTTAAATAACTCGAATTCTACGATTTTGAGTATTAATTTAATTTGAATGATAAAATAAAAAAAATCTTTAAATGATTGAGAATAATTTGGATTTGAGATATAATTTGAATTGGATGATTTATTAAGACCCAATTTAGCTTAGATTTGAATTATAATTAGGAATTTATTAATTAAATGAAGTTTGAATGTATTAATTTAATTTATTTAAAAACGAGCTCGCAGCAGCATGGTAGTTTGTAACTTAACGGTTTGAAATTCAACTGAGTATACAAGATGCAATATAATTTGAAATTCTTTGAAACAATAATCTTCCAGATCTATTGGATTGTAGTTTTCTAATGAAAGAGAAAAATCGAGATTTCAACTTGTAGATTTTGAATTATGTCGAAATCAACTTTTTAGAAAAATTTCGGTATAATCGTGTATGAACTATAATGATGTATTAAATAGAACGAAAGGATTTTATATAAATTGAATATCGATTTAAATTTGGAATTCAAAATGTTGACTTTAAAATCCAAATTAGTTTATTTTGAAGCTATATGAAAATCTATTTGAATATATATGATAATAATACGTTATTATAAATAAATTTGATTGTTTGAAATTAATTTATATTTTTAAGTTTTGATTTAGCATATGAAAATAACCAATTTGCAAAAGATCTTGGATTTCAGTGAAACTTATTTTATAAAATCCACTATAATTAATTATTGTAAGGTTTCAAGTTTTGTATCAATCAGAGTTATTATGTGACCATGCTAAATTTAAACGCGTATTGATTAACCAATTCGAATAAAAATAGTGTTAGTTTTTCAAATGGTCTCGGAATTTAATGAAACTGTCTACATCGTGTCTGGAGTATTAAGTTATTATATAGTTTCCAATTTCATCACGATCGGAGTTCGTATGGGTTCGTATGAGCTTAAACGATCGATGCGAATATAAAAAATATATTATAATATAAAATAATTTCAAAATATTATCTAAATCAAAACAAATATTATCCTAAATCTTGTCTTACCTGACGTAATATTAACATTAAGATATGATGCCCTCTTCGTCAAAAATTTCGGCTCTAGTTCTTTATTTATACTGAACTTCCATTTATCATTCAATCGATCATAATCCCTTAACCATTGAGAATTTGGTGAGGTCACCAACTGGAAAGTTAGAGAGGAAAGTTTGGCCTTCGAGCCGGTGGTGGTGAGTGGCACAGTGGTCGAAGGTGGTTGTAATTGGGGTATGAATGTTATTGCTTGGGTTTTGGTTTTTCACTGATTACGGCGAACTAGTGAAGTTTCAGTCCGAATACTCTGAAGAGAAAAGGAACAGAAGAGGGGGGCTGATGTTTTGGCACTAGTGCGATGACCTCTAGTGGTTGATGGTCCGAGAAATCATAGGTTGAATGTGGAGTGTTAATTTTTGGGGTTGGTTCTAATTTTGAGAGTTTTCATGATGATGGGGAGTTCGGTCTTGTGGTCTGAAGGAGATGGAAGCACAGGGGTTGCTCGACATTCTGGCATTGGTCCGATAGGCGATGGTGGCTTGGAAGCGGTGAAATTTAGGGTTTAGCAGAATTCGATCGTGATCGTTTTTTGGCGAGCTGAGAGGGCAAGGGGCATCGTGCCTCTGTGCGGTGGTAGATGATGTTCCTGCGCTTATTTGGTAGCAAGGGGAGGCGGTCCGATCGCCTGTGGTTGCGCCATTTGTTGATGGAAGAAGCGAGAGTCTCGTTCGAACATCAGGAAGAAGGTCGAGTTTTTCTTTAAACGCGATTAAGCCCCAAACCGTAATTAAAAGGTGATTATGAAATAATTAGTCATATAATTAATATTATTTAATTTGTATACAACTTGTAATGTTAATAACTCTCCCATACGTTATCAGAATCTGACAGAATAAGAAGCGTTGAAACGAATACTACAAGTCCATGATAAATTGGAATGGGTTGGAGCTAGGTTGAGTTTCATTTAATTTCAAACGCTCGTTTAAAATTAAATGAAAGGACATTGGATCAAAAACAAATGTGAGATAACTCTCTCATGCTTTCTGAAATACTATGATGTGACTGGACTCATTTAGTAATATTCCTGGTTGTTAGTATGAAATTGGATGTTTGAATGCATTGGATGATTATTATTTGATTGTTGATTAACGATATTTAGATTTCCATCGTCTTAAATGCATTAGATTAAAATTCCTATTTCATATGCATTTATAAGTGATACTGTGATCTGTGATGCAGGAAAAAACAGGTTGGAGGGATCCAACTGGATTCCTCAAATATTTTATATGTTATTTTCTTTCATATTATCCATATATGAACTGTTTAACCCAAGTAACGTTAAAATTTTGTTTGGATGTTTAGTTGTTGAATAACATTGATATATTGTCAATCAATAAGTAGTATTGATTAAGTGATAGGTAGCAGATGGCGAAAATCTATCTTTTTAAGACATCGATTTTTTGCCATGCAAACTAACGTAGTTGAAGTTATAAAATTTATTTTTATAGCTGAAGAAAGGTTTAAAATTTTATTATTACGTAAGACAGAGTTTTTAGAAATAAATCAATAATTTTAAATCAGTTTTTATAAAGTAAATATAAATATTTTATTTAGTGAATTCTTATGTTATAAGTTTAATAAGCAAATAAGTTAGAAACTAATCTAAGGGTTAATGGTTTTGTGATAATTGTTTTTAAGGAAACAATTAAGCATGATCAAATTAAATTATTTGTATTAATAATTAATTTAATAGCAAGAATTAGGGGAAAATAATTAACAAGTTAATCATGTTTTCAAATTGACTAAGTCAACTGCTTTTAATTGGAATTATTTATTTATTTAATTTGTTTTCAATTAATTTAATAGAAATAGTTTTACCAAATAGTTGTTTAAACTTAATGAGTGTTCATAAAAGTTAATTAATTTTTTGATTAATCATGGATAAATAAAATTATTTAGTTAATTTTTATTGATTAAGTAAATGTTTACTTCGATAACTATTTGAAAGTGATTTTCTAATGTAAGAAATGGTTTATATTTAAATGGAATAGAAAAACTAGATTAGTATGATATGATAATTAATATCAGTTTTTTAGTTATAAACTTTTATCTATCTTAAGATAAGAACAATATTAAATCACGGTCTGAGAGGTAAATAGAATACCCTAACTTGAACGACTTCACTATTATTAAGGGATGATGTTAGTTTGTAATGTTAATAATGTTAGAAATAGTTTATTATATCCATAGGTAATTTTTTTAAACCTTTAATCTGTAAAGTTTTGGAGTTAATTAAATAAAAGAACGTTAAGGTTTATATAATAAACAATGTGTCATATGACGTATGTTTTGGCCCATATAAGTTTGGTAATTAAATCTATACCATTTGACTTTATATAGCGATATTTTTCGAAGTAAATGAAATGAGTGGGGTTTGGTGAATACGTTTAATCTAAAGAGTCAAGGATGTATAGTTATTGTTTTCAAAGTAACGAAAACAAAAGGGATTTGTTGAGATAAATAAATGAAATCGATTTTAAATCAATGAAATCGATTTTAAATCAATGAAATGGTTTTGATAAATGGTTTTAATAAAAGGGCTAGAGCTATTGATGTACTTAGATGTACTATTTGGTTTGATAGTTAAGGAACCGACAATTAAATAAATTACCTTTTGACTATTGACGTGTTAGTTCAAAGAGACCGGGATGGGAACTGGACCCAAAACCATTTCAGACTGACTTTGCATTCGACAACTACCTTGTAGGGATGCTTATACGATTTAAAAATGGAAAACATTAAGACCGTGGATCTTCATGAGCGGAAGAACTACTTGTTGAATTTCTCTGGGTAGCTCCCTGAGATTTTTTGGTGGTGATTCTATCGTGATTGAAATCTTCAAGTTGCAAGGACTACTCTCTATTGATCCATGAGGTGATTCCTATATTGGATATGGTAGAAGAGCGCCTTCGGTTCATCCAGTTCCTAAATGACTTGTATGGACGAATATCTAATAGAGTATTTCCTAGAATCGCGTACGTTAATTTTTACAAATGTACCAAATATAGTGGCGGAGAAGGTAAATTTTTTTAGCTTAACACCCAGAGTATATTTGTGCAAATAAATTAATGATTTGGAAGATCTGACAATGCGGCATTCAAAGTTTGATGTGCTATCTCAAAAGGGTAATCGTGACCTCTCATCAACCGGGAAATGAATGAAATCCGGTAAGCAACAAGGTTATTTGGTTCATACCCATTAGGGTATATCAGCACCTAATCCAGAGAAACCGATTGTCCCTTTTCATATGCTTTTAGAATAAGAACACTTGGATGTCTAACACCCATGGTGATGATATATTCAATACACTCAAGTTGAATGATTGTTCGGTTCTGTGTGGCAGGGTTGAAAGATGTTCTTGTTGAACCCCTAGTGTTTCATTTCTAGAGAACACTACTGGAAGGTGGTTTCATAACTAGTCATGTTGGAAATCCAAACTCCAATATGAGCCGTACGTTTCTAGATGTATACCCACTATGTTGGAAAGTAAGATACAAACTTTCCGACTATATTTCTATTTTATTTGTGGATTGATAGACAATAGTATAATATCACCGGATTTTGATATAAAATGTGATTTGGTTATCGTGAGGTAAAACCACATGCCATGTTTATGTGTGGTCGTGTTTTACAAGAGTTCCATTCTTTTAAAGGATTTTCTAAAGTTAAGAAAGTTGTTTGTGATGAATTTTGTCAGTGAAAGTATTCTAGACTGATCCGAATTGATTATGCATTGCTTTAAAATATGCTCGGGTTAGACTAAGTATATTTTCCCGGTTAGGTCTTACTTGGAGCTTCAGGAGTGAAGCCGAAGTCGAGACGTATTCACATAATCTTTGGTATTAATTTTTGTTGTTGTTTTTGTTGTATTCATCTAGTATGTACTTTGATGTTGTAATTATATATATATACAGTTTTCTCTTAAGTAAAGAGTTATATTATATTATATTATATTCGTTCCGATGTGAGATTTTATTCTACTCTGATTTTGTAATGTTGATGTTCCTTTTTTTTCTATTCTAATATTTATTTATTTCTATTTCTCACTCTCTAATTTTTTTCTATTAACTATCTGAGTGTTCGATACTTGAGTTTGGCAAGTGAATATAGTATAATGTATTATTGTCGAAATTCAAGCGTCGAATTCTTCGCTGGGTCGTTACATCAGTCAATGACTATGATGATGCATAAATGTAATAGTGGTGACTTATTTCATATAACTATGTTACAAAGTGTCCTTCAAGTTTGCTAAGATTTATTGTTAGTTTTAGAAATTCTAGATTTTATCCTATTTTCAATTTCTTATGTACATGTTATGCAAGGTTTACAGTATTATAGATCATAATATCTTAGTTTCAATTTTTGAAATATTTCTCTGTACTTAACAAACTAGAATCGCTATAAAAAAAATCATTTCATAACTAGAAAGCTTGTTGGATAGACCTACTGCAATAAACTAATTCCAGTTTGGATAGGCCCAGTTATAATAGGTTAGTTACATTTTACAACTATTTCTGATAATTGTAATAAAATAGTTGCTCTATAGACTTTTTACAACTGTAAAAAACAAATACAAAAGAACATTTTACAATGGCTACAAATACAATCAACTGCTATATATATATATATGTATATGTATATATATATATATATATGGGAAAGGCTGTTTGAACACAGAAATTTAAAACGAATTTGAAACATAAAATCTCAGCCATGGGATAAATTTTTCTTTATATTAGGGGTGGAAATCAGGGGTCAATCCAATGATTGTGACTTTATTACCCGCAAAATGTGTCAAATCTTTGTGTCTACCTGACTTTCCCTGTATATATATATATATATATATATATATATTCTTCGTTACTAGTATATAATAATTCACTACTGAGAACAAATACCATAATGAAATATCAAAAAATACATTCCAAAAATCTTTCAGAAACATCAAATCAAAATAAATATGTAACATCCCATCTTTTGGGTCCAGTTCAACTCCATAATTGAACCGACTTGAACAGTTTTCAAAGATGGATTGTTAGGGGTACTTACACATTGGAAGAAACAAAAGAATTTTTCATTATCATTACAATAATTTTACATTAGAGTGCAAGAATTTATCAGAGTACAACAGATATCAAAGTATACCGAAGATTCATATATAAAGTAAATATAAAACTAATCGGAGGACAAAGAAAATGATCTAGGTTAAAGCTCCAGCCATAATCTAGAATCTTGCTGTAAAAATGAATCCAAAGCTAAATTTGCAAAACCAAAACTACCAGGTTGCCTGTGCGGAAAAAATATGGGCACCCAGTGCAACGTCCTGTATTTTTAATTAATTTATTTAATTATTTGAATATAGATTTGGTGATTTAAATGGTTTGAATTTAACTAATTTTGATTATTTAATTAACATGAATAATGGGATAATAATATATTTATTTCCGAAATAGTCAGAAATAGTTGAATTTCCCATATTGTGTAAACTAGATCATATAAGATATGTAATTGAGTTTATTTTCGTGATATAATAACAAATTTATTTAATAAATGACGTTTGAAAGTATTAGTTATAATACAATTATAAATGAGATCGTAACATCGCGGTAATTCGTAGTTTTGCATTGTGAATTTAATTGAATATACAGGATTCATAATAAGCCGGATTTATTCGAAACAAGAAACATTCAAATCTATTGAACTTTGTTTTTCTAATGGAAATGAGAAATCGAGATTTCGTCTTATAGATTGTAAGTTATGTCCAAATCGAATTTTCAAAAAGTCGCTATGGAAACATTTATAAAATATAACGATTTATTTAAAAAATAAAAGGGTTTTTAATATAAATAGAACGTCGTGTTAAACTTGAAATTGAAATGTCAAGTATAAATTTGTATATTGTTTATTTATGAAACTGTATAAATTCTGTATGAATAATTATATGATAATAATAATTTTTTATTATTAAATTGGATTATTTTAATTGGTTTATATTATATCGATTAAATGTGGAATGTGAAAATAACTAATTTTCAAACAATCTCCGTTTTCGACAAAACTAATTTTATTAAATCCGTAGTGATGATTTATTGTTAAATTTCAAGTTTGGCGTCAATTGGATTTATTAGGTTACCGTGCGTAGTTTAGACGCGTATTTATTGAACCGTTTGTAATTAAAATGGAGTTTTTATAAATGGACTCAGAATTCGATGAAACCAGTTCCATCGTATCCGAAATATTAAACCGTTGCCAGATTATAGTTTTCATCGTGAACAGAGCACGTATGCTGTGGGTTTTAAGTATTACTTCGCATGTAAGTTTCAGGTATATATATATTAATAAAATAAAATCAATTTAATATAAAAATCAATTCCTTTGTCCCTAAGCGAAGTAAAAATAAAATTAAAAATATTTAATTTGCTTGGCAGCCAAAGGTCGTACCCTTCCTTTCATAAACAGACTATTTTAACTAGCTACACTATTAAATGTAAATTCCTAGCATGAATTGTCACCATCCTTTCAAGTAGTGTCCTACATCCTACAACATCTAATGCCTTGGCCACTAACCAATTAAAATCTATAAATACAGCCATAAGCGAACTGGATCTATATTTCTTCTTCTCAAGACCAATTTCGCCATTTCCAGAAACAAAACTAAAGCAATGTGAGCTAGAAATATCTAAAATAAATCATAGGAAATTTGGAAAAACATGAGATAGATTTATTCGTAACCATTGAGAGTTTATCTTCATTTCTATGTGCATGTTGTTGGGTTCCAAGAAGTTTATGTTCGCTGCCATTAATGTTGTGTGCGCCTAGGTTGTGGATTTAGGGTGGCTGTAGTTATTATGGAAGAAGTGGAGGTTATATTAGCGATCGAGGAAGAGTTTGAAATTTTTTTTGAAACTTTTGTGGAGTTTGAAGAGAAAGTGTGACACGGCTATCACTGTACTGCACATGGCGAGGTCAAAGTCGCACGTCGAAGGAGGCACACGAGCTGAAGAAAATGGTTATGATGGTGTAGAGCGTAAGGAGAGCAGAGGAGTGGCAGTATTTGTTTATGGAGTTTCATGGAGGAACGTGTATGGAAGGATTTTGTTGAGTATTCCTAAATGACGAAGGGAATATGAGCAGCAGTGTTTCTTTCAAAACAAGAAGAAGGATATGCGGTTGTGGGTTCTAAATGGATGTTGGGATGATTTTGGTAAAGCCCAGAAAAAAGGAAAAAAAGGAAAAGTAAAAGGAAGATCTGAATTTTTGAATGGATTTTTACGTGAGCAGGTTATTGGAGTTTCTTTTTACCAGGAAGAAGGAACATATGTTAGGGCGGGTAGGGTATTTCGAACACGTGAGTTAACAAAGTGGAATGGGCTGTTTAAATAAAATGGTGAGCCCAAAAGTTTAATTAAAATTTTGTTTATTTAATTTAAAATAATATAAATACTTGTTAATGTAATATTTCACTCATACGTTGTCAATTTCACAAACGGTTTGATCAGTTGGAATCGTAGGATCGTAGGCTACACGATGATACTATTCAGGAGCGATTTAGAGATCGTTAAAATTTTAGGCAAAATAAAACGCTAAATCAACTGAACGTTAATAGTTATTTTACGTTTAACGACCAAGGTGAGAAAATTCACTAACTCCGTCCAGTTTTATAAAATTATTGATATTATTTAATATTGAGATGATTGAATATTGTGTGATGGTTGTTTGGATGAATTTGTTGAAATAACACATATAGTTATATTTACAAATCGTTTGTTGAATACTGATTCCATTTACCATAGAATTTCATATTAATATGAAATTGATATTATTTGGTGTTGATTAACATCTGTGGATGCAGGGTACTAGCTGGAGGGATCTGACTGGATTCCTCAACAATTATATTGTTTTTTATGTATTGTATTATATGATATGCCAAATCATATATGGTTAATTATTGTGTGATTGGGGTGTTTGAATAACATTGACCCTAAAATAATTGGTATTTAAATACCGTAAAATATATTAGAAAAGAACTCGAGTTTTAAAAAGGAAAAATCTATTTTTAAATATAAATTGAATTTCAAATGAACTAGAATATAATAACTTTTTTTAATTATATTAAAGCAAGAAGTTTGGTTTATAAACGATATTTAGAAATGGGATGAAATAATTATTATAGAATATGTTGGAAATGTAAATTCGAGAATGAATATTACAAAGGGAAATGGAATTCGTTTTCAAAAGAAAATGGTGAAATTTATTTCGATGTTCGAAATGGGAATAGAACTAACTAAAAACCATAAGGATTTATAATTAGAATTCGACTATGTCAAATGTTATAAAAATAATTTTATTTTAGAAATTATATATTATATAATTCAGAATTTGGAAAGCTAGTTAATATTTGGTTTGAAACAAATAATTTATAATCGAATATAAGTTCGAGATTAAGCTATTAATTTAATATAAAAATTAACATGAAATTTACTTATAGACAGAAGTTATAAAGTGGAATATTAATATGAGTTTGAATTTATAAAATAACTCGATAGATGGAGTTTCAACTTATAATTAGAATTTTCTTTTTAAGTCAGGATTTATTTATTTAATAAATTATATATTATTTATTTATTCATTCAAAGTAATGAATCAAAGTTATATTTTGAAGTTTAAAATGTTGGAAGCAGGGATTATAATGATGATTATAATGCTATTGTTAAAATCAATGATTTCTGTTGAAGAAGTGGGTTCGTAAACTGAATTCAAGAGTTGCATAAGAAATGATTTGATAAGAAATTAAGAAATGAGGTTAAGAAAATTAGAAACTGACTAGAGATTAGTAAAGTTAAATGGCTTTCTAGGTTTCATTTTGATGTTGGTTTCGGTCGTCGGGGTTGATACTTAGGGGGGCGTTCTCTTACTTGTTCACAGTTATGGGCTAATGAATATGGAAGAATAGAGATGTGTAAATAAGAAATGGAAAAGTTTTTCCAATGTTAATAATGTACATTTTTGAAATATGGAAAACAAGAAGTTGTGAATATGTGGAAATGTTTTTCCGAAAACCTTGAGAGCCTAAACGAGTTAGGGAAATATTTGGGTAAAGATATTGAAGGGAAATTGGGAAATGAATAAATTATTTATAAATAAATTTAAAGGGGCTAATTACTGATTGATGGTTGAACGATGAAATATCTATTCGAAAATAAGATTGTTGTTTGTATGGATGTTTTCCTTTGATAGTTAAATAACTGACTATCAATTTTTTTTACCATTTTTCCGTTGCCAATATGGAGAGACCGAGATCAGAGTTATTATCTGAAAACCACTCCGTACGGGCATTAGCTTTGCGAATCAAATGTGATGAAGGTAATTCAAGATGGAGTTTATGCAAGGAAAGTTCTAGCAATCCTAGATAGAAATTGCTTAAGATGGATTTATAGAACAGTGCCTTCGGTTTGTCTAGTCCCAGGACAACATGTGTGGACGAATGTCTGACAAAGTATACCTAATAGATCGCGTAAGTTGATCTCTTCAAACGTATTTACATTGGTGGCGGTGGAATTCGTTTCCCTTAGCTTCATACCCGTGTTATTTTTTGGGGAATCAATTTGTGATTTGGATTGTACGACGATGTGGCATTCAAAGTAAATGAAGGTGTGACATGTCCAAAGATACGTTATGACCTCAAGCCTCATCAATACGGAAATGACAAAAATCGGATAGACAACATGGCTAAGTGGGTCGCACCCAATTAGGGTATATTGTCACCATCTAGAGAATATTCATTTTTGTCCTTCTTTTGCTTCTATATCTCTCGGTAATGAATATGTTGGTGTACCAGCCGTAAGGTGAAAATATATTCAGAACATTCAAGTGAAATGAATGGCCGGTCATGTATGGCCGAGTTGCAAGATGTTCTTATTGAATTCTAGTTATCCCCTTTAGAGTACACTGATCAGAAGGTGGTTCCATACCTTGTCATAGTTGGAAATCCATTATCCAATAAGAGCCCGCGGTTTTTATTATATATTATATATATAGAGCGTGAGATGCAAGTGTTCTGCTAGATTGGTATCTACTTCTATTATACACTATTATAATATCGGAATAGTATTGATTTTAAAAATGTTTTGGGTTATGATAAGGTAAAAACCATCCATGTTTATGTGTGGATTGGTCTTACGATTATCCTTTCTTTTTAAAGGATTTTTAAAAGTTAAACCAAGTGGTTGGATTTTACTCACACCAGTCCCATGATTGACTCAGAATTTATTTTGTTTTGTTTTACCCTAAACTCTTGGGTGCCCAAATTTGTACGGGCAGTCAAGCGGTCGGGATTTTAAAGATATACTTGGAGGAGCGTGGAGCAGGAGGCTTCAGCATTATATATATATATATATATATATATATATATATATATATATATATATATATATATATATATATCGAGTTTTATTTCCGCTATGATGTGTTTTGTTGTACTCTGATAATGGTATGTATATATACAGTTTTAAGTTTTTATTTCAAAAGTTATGTCATATAGTATATTTTCTTCATTCCGCTATGAGATTCATTTTTACTCTGATTATGTTGTGTTCTTCTTCTTTTATTCCATTTTTCTTTCTATTTCTCACCCTCTAACTTCTTATTATTAATGATCTGGTATTTATGATGCTTGAATAGTCTACATTGTGTTTTGTGTCGATTTTCAAGGTCGAAAATCCTTGGGTTGTTATAGTGGTATCAGAGCTAAAGGTTAAGCGATTACCTTGGCTCTGCGGCAGGACTCAATAGAGATGGGTTTAGTAACACCCTAGATGAGTTGAGTGTATATATATATACGAGAGAGTGTATTTGTATATTGTATAAAAATGGTTTTATATTGTGGAGATTTGTTGGATGAGCGCATATGAATTCTTGTCGATTGTGGGGAACCACGATGTCGATAGGGATTTCTAAATACTCGAATACGATGAACCGACACAGTATGTTTTGAAAGAGGGTAAATGAAATATTTTACCCAAAATATGTTTTGATATAAAAGAATGACTGATATTGGAATTATTAATGGTATGTGTTGGCTAGCTTTTGAATCAAGCCACCAAGAATATAAAGACTTATATTTGAATGGACAAAGAAACTTATACGCGTGAACCCAAAAGGATGCACACTGGTTCATGACACAACTAGGTTGACCCCGCTCGTGATCCAGCTATTCCCATCCGCTCGTGGTCCTCCAATCACGACCCGTTCGTGATCCAACTCCTCGACCCACTCGTGAAGAATGCTCCACGACCCGATCGTGATGGAAGCTCCGCGATCCGCTCGTGATGAAGGGCCACGAGCCGATCCCTTATCCAAGAGGGGGCCATGACTTGGTCACCCACGAATCTAAATTAAAGGATCTTGTGACACATGTCCATTACCTCCATATTGACCATTTCTCCATCAAGCCACGAACGTGTCCGAGATCCTCGGGATTGCTTGCACGTGTCTTCACGAACCGCCTGTAGAAATCACCTATAAATAGCCCAATACTTGGCATTTTTCAGTATCTTTTGCCAATTCAGAGCTCTGATTCCACCATTATTATACCTCCACTACTTCTAGTCATAATTATTTTGAATTTACTAAGTGAATCATCATTGTAAAAGTGAGACTGAGAGAAGATATTGATTGTACTTGCATTCTAGCATATAATCAAAATCATATAAAGTGGAAGTAGGCTCTTTAACGCCGAACTACTATAAATTTGGTATGTTTGTTGCCTTTTCTTTCATTTCGAGTTTTAATTCTCTACAAATCAAGGTAATTTGGGTGTTAGAACCACTTTTTAGTCTAACATTTTTGTGCTTTCACTGAGAATTGGATTATCAGCCTGTCGGATTGTTGCTCTACTGTTTGGATTT
Source organism: Allium sativum (assembly GCA_030737875.1). Taxonomy (NCBI): domain Eukaryota; kingdom Viridiplantae; phylum Streptophyta; class Magnoliopsida; order Asparagales; family Amaryllidaceae; genus Allium; species Allium sativum. Next base: position 255,442,408 of record CM060920.1, read on the forward strand.
TTCAACTCTGAAGATAATAGTCCGCATTCCCACTGTTTCGTTATTTTCTAGAAGATTTTAGCAAAGTCAAGACGTTATAGCTGCAAAGAAATCCAAGGATTCATGAGCTTATCGGGTAAATGAAGCTTTTGAGGAGAACGTTCAGGAATAGGCCGATGTGGTTTCCCCGGCTCGCGGCTCGCAGGGGGCGAACCGACCCCACGATGGCGTTACAACCCGGTTGCAAGAGACCATCACGAACCGCTCCCAAGAGCTCACCACGAGTCGCTCCCAATATTTGATCTCGAGCCGCCTTCAGGGGGGTACCACGAGCCACATGCAGGAGCATGCCAAGAGCCATCAACCAGAGGGGGTCACGAACCGCCCTCAGAAAGGGACCACAACTCGACCTGGAAAGGAAGTTATGGCTTGCTTCACTCACGCTGAAGCTTCTGCTCGACCTAGCTAAAGTGCTCCTTATCCGACTGTGAATTTTAATGACCAGCTACCTGCCTCTGCCCTAGTAATAGAAAGAGATTTTTCTTGTGTACTCGACATGTTGGAAAGGATAAATGACGAGCTGGTAGCTCAAAGGCGCAAGAGTTTTCTACTGCGGCAGAATATGAAGGCGATGAGCAGGAAAATCGACGAACCCCAAAGACAAAGGACACCTTCACCGACTCATCGCCCGACTCCCTACTATACCTCTTTTTTAGAAGAACCTCCTAGACCCCTACGATGACAATATTAAAGGCCACAGAACATAGTGCAACTTCTATTTGGATCCATTCCTTCTCGAGAAAAAAAAGCACTAAATCCAGGACCTAACAACCGTAAGTCGAATAATCCTGCTATTCTGCCTATAGGAGGACCTACCATACTACCTAGGGGTCAGGGTGCTGATGACCTTGCTCAGAATCAACCAGTACTACCCCTCGCTGCGTGATTGACCATGACCATAGGGGGCAAGGAAGCTCTGTTCAGGTCCCCGACTTGGGGGCAATACATTGGGGGGCCCGTCGGGAAAGAAGTGCCGATCCAGAATCCACATTGACTAATGTTGACATGGAGGCAATGGTAAGGCAGATCATGGTAGACAGCCGTGGACAAAGAAACGAGGATTGGGGTATAGACCGCAGTCATACGCCCTTTACTGATGACATATTGGATGTCCGATTTCCGAGGCCATTCAACATGCCGACTATGTATCGTTATTCAGGCAGGACAGACCCGGTTCAACTCTTAATGAAATATTCATGGTATATGAATGTAGCTGCAGCTCCCGATACAATAAAATGCAAAACATTCTTGATCTTCTTAGAGGATGTGGCTCTAATATGGTTTACACGTTTGCCTGCTCGATCGATATCCAGCTTCTAGGAACTGAGGGAAAGATTCAGAAATCGATTCCGACTCCGTACTCAAAGGTCCAAAAATGTAGTTGAACTATCACTCATCAAGTAGCATCCTGATGAGACTCTGAGGTCATATTTGGACCACTTTAATTTAGCAGTCATGGAGGTTAGGGACCGTGACGAGCAATCAGTCCTGATGGCCTTAATTGACGGAGTGGATAAAGATACGGAGTTCGGCAAATACTTAGTTGTAAAACGGCCGCCGACTAGGGAAATATTCTATGATAAAGCCGATAACCGTCTACGACAAAAGGAATTATATGCTAATCGAAAGAGGAAAGCCGCTGATAAGGAAGACATACAGAGTAATGTGGCCATCAAACAGTCTGGAGATAGCTCTGGAAAGGTAGAGGTCAACGTTGGAAATAAGAACCAAAGCAGTGGCTCCCAGAACGGGAATGTTAGTTGGAAGAAGAATTAGAGAAATGATTCACAAAAGAGACCTCAGTTCAAAGCATTTGAAAACTTCACATCGTTGAATGATACATTAGAGAATATTTTCCTGGACACTGATAATGTTCTTTAATATAAGAGGCGTCCACCAAGAGATTCGACAGAGAAAGAGCGTGAAACAGGAAAATTCTGCCTTTTCCATCAGACTCATGGTTACTCCACTAACGAGTGTCGTCACTTGAGAGATGTTATTGAAAAACTGCTTCGAGAAGGGAAGTTGGACGAATACGAGGTTGCTCCAAGATATAGGGGACAAGCCAGACATGCCCCATATCAAAACCAACCTGCTTCTAGGCCCACTGCTCAGCAGAAGGGAAAGAATATTGTTATCAACACTATAGTTGGAAGGACTCACCCGGCTGGACACAGCTTCAGGGCGATGGATCAATATGTGAATGCAGCCAAGCACGTTGGAGTAGGGGAGTGCAGTAATCTCAAAGATACCATACCGATAAAACAACAGAAAACAGTGTCTGACGATGTCATATTCCGGGATAGAGACGTTATTGGAGTTCATTCCCCTACCGAAGACTCCTTAGTGATCACAGCCACTTTTGGTCCTGCTTTAGTTTACAAGGTCTTAGTGGACAATGGAAGCTCAGTTAACATTCTATTTAAGAAAGCGTTTGATCAGATGAAGCTCAAAGTCGAGGATTTAAAGCCCTATGACAGATGGATATGCGGCTTCATTGGGGCCTCGACGGCTCCGATGGGATATGTAGAATTGTCAATGACAATGGGAGATGGAGATCATCAGAGAATGAGGATTCTCCCATTTGCAGTTTTGGACATTGACTCTCCTTATAATGCCTTTTCGGGCCGACCGACCCTAGCAAAATTTAGGGCCTACATCGCACCCTGGTGCTTATTGCTGAAATTCCCAACAGACGCGGGAGTGGGAGTGATTAGAGGTGACCAGGCCACTGGACTAGCCTGTTATATGGCAGAATTGAAGATGTTGATGAAAGAACAAAAAATAGAAACAAAGGTGCTTCCTCTCCTGTGAAGGAGGGGTCAGCATAAAAACTAAGGGGGACGACCCCGAGGGAGTCGCTCGGAGAATGTCCTAAGGACATAGATTCCAGAGAGGACGAAGAGACTGGGGGCAGAATGGCGACGCCCAATGAAACCACTGTGGATGTCCCGATTGACAATGATGACTCAACGAGGGTTTTAAAGATCGGATCTCAGCTGGATCCACTACGGGCAAAGGAATTGACTGACATTTTAAAGACAAACTTAGATATGTTTGCTTGGACCCACGCCGATATGTGTGGGATATCACCCTCAATTATGAGCCACTCATTGAGTATCAACCCAAAACATCCGCCCGTTAAGCAGAAGAGGCGAATGCTTTGCCCAGAGAGGTCAGCTGCCTTGAAGGAAGAAGTTGAGAAGCAATGGATTCATTAGAGATTCGACTTACCCAGAATGGATCTCAAATCCCGTTTTAGTAAAGAAGGCCAATGGAAAATTGTGTTCTTGCATTGATTTCTCAGATTTGAATAAAGCTTGCCCAAAGGGCAGTTTTCCACTACCTAGAATTGATCAATTAGTAGATTCAACAGCGGGTCATGAACTTCTCTCCTTCATGGATGCATACTTAGGATATAATCAAATTCCTATGCATATTCCGGACCAGGAACACACCAGCTTCATCACAGATTTGGGACTATACTGTTATGTGGTGATGCCCTTCGGTTTGAAGAACACCGGAGCAACCTATCAATGGCTAGTGAATTGAATGCTATACAATCAGATCGGGAAGACAATGGAAGTTTACGTTGATGATATGCTTGTGAAATCCCGGCAGTCTTCTAATCATACAACTGACCTAGCAGAAATGTTGGATATTCTTCGGCGATACGGAATGAAGCTCGACTCTCTGAAGTGTTCATTTGGAGTTGCCTCTGGAAAATTCTTGGGTTTATCGTCAGCTCGCGTGGAATTGAAATTAATCCATATCCGATCGCGGCAATCAGGAATATCCAAGAACCAAGACAGATTAAAGAGGTGCAAAGCCTCGCTGGAAAAGTGGTCGCATTAAGCAGGTTTATTTCTAAAGATACATATAAGTGCATTCCATTCTTTGACTTAATAAAGCGAGGAAAGCGCAATTTTAAATGGACTTCTGATTGTGTGGAAGCATTTCGGAACCTTTTGACTCACCTGGAAAGACCCCCGATGCTGTCCAAACCAGTCGACCATGAGGACTTGTTTGTATACTTGGCCATGTCGTCTCATGCAATAAGTTCAGCCCTGGTAAGGGAAGAAGATAAAGTCCAAAGGCCGGTGTACTACATGAGTAAATAACTAGCGGCAGCCGAGCGAAACTATATGAGAATAGAAAAACTAGCGTACAATTTGTTGATCGCATCTAGAAAGCTTCGCCACTATTTCCAAGCCCATCCCATCACCGTGTACACTGACCATCCACTCCGACAAGTCTTGCAAAGACCAGAGGCATCAGGAAGACTACTCAAATGGAACATAGAGTTAAGTCAGTTCGATTTGAATTTCCAGCCCCGAAAATCGATAAGAGGGAAAGTATTGGCAGACTTCATAGCAGAATTTACTATTTCCGAGGAATATGTAGCAAGTGAAGAAGCTGGTCCCTCAACACAACCATTTGACACCAATACGTTGAAGCTATATACTGACGATGCCAAGAATGATAGACGGTCCGGCGCCGGAGTTGTGCTAATAACTCCTGAGAAACGGTCAATATACTACGCTCTCAAGTTAGAGTTCCATTCCACGAAAAATGACTCAGAATATGATGCCCTGATTGCTGGAGTAAAGCTCACAAAGGAGTTGGGGATAACGAGGTTGGATATTCATTGTGATTCCAAGATTGTCGTAAATCAGGTCAATAAGGAGTTTCAGGCCAAAGGGCCAAGACTTGTGTCATATTAGAAAGAAGTGAGAAAATTGCTACATGGTTTTGAACACTCCAGCATAACCCATATTCCCCGATCAGAGAATCAGAAAGAAAATAAGTTGGCCAAGTGGGCTAGCTCTGATAGTCCTGAAGATACAGAGATAGTTTCGATTGAAATATTGCAGTCTCCAAGTATTGATCAGATGGAAACTGATCCCGTATTGGAAACTGAGCCGGAAAAGGAGTCATGGATGACGCCCTTAAAAAACTTCCTGATGAATGGAATGCTTCCAACCAAGAAAAGAAAAAGGCATGTTGTTATTCAAAAGGCCTCTAGATATGCCATGCAAGGCAAAGTCCTCTACAGACATGGATTCTCGATGCTACTCCTCCAGTGTATAGCCCATGACGACATCGAGCGGGTGCTAAGTGAAGTACAAGAAGGTGAATGTGGTGATCACACTGAAGGTCAAACATTGGCAAAGAAGATACTACAATATGGTTATTTCTGGCGTACTGTGAATAAATATGCGACTAAATATGCCCGGCGTTGCGACAGGTGCCAGAAATTTTCTAAGGTCCCTGGGGCACCTCCTAGCCGATTAAAAACGATGATGAGCCCGTGGCCCTTCGCTGTTTGGGGAATTGACATTATCGGAAGCCTCCCCATTGCAAAGGGCAGAGCTAAATTCGCCATCGTGGTCGTGGATTACTTTACAAAACGGGTCGAAGCTGAACCGCTAACCACGATCACAAGCAAACGAGTGATAAACTTTTTCTTCAGAAACATTATATGTTGGTTTGGAATCCCAAAAGACATCATAACAGATAATGGGACCCAATTCGATAGTATAGAATTTCAGGAATTTTGCCAGAAATATCACATCAAGAAAAGGTATACTGCTGTGGCGCATCCGCAGTCGAACGGATAGGTAGAAGCAGCAAACAAAGTGATTAAGTCCATTCTAAAGAAGCGATTGAAGCAGTCAGAGCCATGTGGGTCGAAGAATTACCCTTGGCTTTATGGGATTATAGAACAACTTACAAATCAGCCGCGGGGCACAACCCCCTTCTCCCTTGCTTTCGGGTCAGAAGCGGTCATCCCGATCGAATTAAAAGTACCATCCCATAGAACTACTTTGTAATGACCCGAAAATCCGGACCAATTTGAGCTGACCAAATAACACAAGTCCAACCCCAAATTGTACTGGAAATTCAAGAAATTAATAGAAAGAAGATAGAAGGTGAGGATAGATAAGATAGAACTAATAGAATAGAAGAAGAAGAACATCATCATCAGAGTAATACGAATCTCACAGCGGAACGAATAAAATATAACATAACTTTTGACATACAAACAGTATGTATACAATAACACTTATCAGAGTACAACACTTACAATATAGCGGAAATAAACTATAGCTATATGATCTTGAAGCCTCCTGCTCCAAGCTCCCCAAGTGTATCTGTAAAATCCCGACTACTTGACTGCCCATACAAATTTAGGCACCCAAGAGTTTAGGGAAACAAAACAAAATAAACTCCGGTTCAGTCATGGGACTGGTGTGAGTAAAAATAGTTTAAATAGGTATATGATATCTCATAAGACCGCGCCGTGAATATGGAACGGGTTTTTCCCTTATGAAAATCCAATATCTTTGACAAACAATATCATTCTGATATTATAATAATGTCTAAACACGAATAGATATCAATCTAGCAGAAACACTTTCATCTCACGTTCTACATATCTAATATACAATCAAAATCGCAAGCACGTATTGGGTAATGGATTTCCAACTATGACAAGGTATGGAACCACCTTCCGATCGGTGTACTCTAGGAACGATACACTGGAGTTCAACAAGAACATCTTGCAACTCAGCCACACATGACCGACCACTCATTTCGCTTGAGAGTATCGAATGTACATCACCAACGGTTGGGATCAGCAACCGTTCCCGTATATATATATATATATATATATATATATATATATATATATACACACATATGGGACAGCATTGATAGATTAAAGAAGCAAATGAATATTCTCTAGATAGGTGATTATACACCCTACTTCGGTGCGACCGACTTAGCCATGCTGCCTGCCCGATTTTTGTCATTTACCGGATGTGAGGCTAGAAGCTACGCTTATCTTTTAACATACCACATCTTCATTCACTTAGAATGTCACATCGTCATACCCTCTAAATCACAAATTGATTTTCCCAAAAATACCACGGGTATAAGCTAAGAGAAACGAATTCCTCCGCCACCAACGTAAATACGTTTGAAACGATCAACTTCCGTGATCTACCAAATATACTCTATCAGGCATCCTTCCGTACAGGTCGTCCTGGGACTGGACAAACCGAAGGAACTATTCTGTAAACATGATAGCCCTTGCACTTTACTCCGTCTTCAATTATCTTTGGCATATATGACTCGCAACGCTTATGCTAATACGGAGTGGTTCTTCGGATAATAATCCAACCGGTCTCTCCATATTAACAACGTTAAATGGTAAAAACTTCGATAGTCTGTGAGTTAACTATCAAAGAAAACAAGTGTGCAAACAACGATATTTTTTCCAATTAGAAATAACATCGATCAATCATCAATCACTACCATTCCACAACTATCAGACTCTAACTGTAAACTAATAAGAGAACAACTTCCCAAGTATAAACCCCGAAGGCTGAAACCAACATCAGATCGATACTCCGAAAACTATTCAACTTACTAATCTCCAGTCAGTTTCTAATTTTGCTTAACTCTATTTCTTTAACTCTATCTGTTTAACTCCTATTCGATTCACTAATATTGAATTTAACTCCATTCGCTTGACTCTAGATCGCAGCGATCACAATGGTTACGCCTGATTCCCTTAGGAAACATCCGACCACCGTAGGCTATCTACAGCCCTGCGAATTACGCTAGCAGTCGTGCTAAATGGCAACTTATCTTGAATAATTATGTTTGACTAACTCTTCGAAAAAAAAACTATATTTGATTGACTTCTATATGATAACTTTAATCGACTAACTCTTTTCTATCTCGTTAATTCCCTTTTTCCTTTTATCCTATTTATTTTCTAAATAAATGTTCCTTTTACAATTCTGTCTATTTTCTAAATAAATATTCTCCTTTATAATATCCTATGAATTCATAAATGCTTTATTTTCAAATTATTCCCTTTTATAAAATCGGTTGATTTTATAAAATCCCTTTATTTCAATATACATTGAAATATCCCTTTTTACATCCCAGGGTCTTTTATGATATTTAAAATAGCAAACCACAATGATCGATATCATTCAAACACACATAATCGAACAGATTATATATCACATCATATATTACAATATATGAACATAACATTATCATAAATATTGAGGAGTCCAGTTGGACCCCTCCAACCTGTTCCCCTGCATCACGGATGTTAAACAACACATATATAAAATATTCTGATAAAACAAAAATCAATATTCGATTGACGATTTATATATATATATATATATATATATATATTGTTATCTATGATTTCAATCAATACACAAACAACTCAACCAATAGTTAACGCACAACAATCAGTCATCGTTCATCAGTTCTAAATATACGTTATAAAAATAGAACTGTTCAGAGTTGGTGAGTTTTACTCACATTGGACTATCATCGTTAATTTACGATAATTGTCGTTGATTCGGATCGGACAATTTATTTCGCCATAAATTGTAACGAGCTCCGATGGACTTCCATTCAGCTTCATTGTGAAGCTCTCGTCCATACGATCCCAACGCAACTTACTGTTCTCGAATCCGACCTCGTATGAAATAGATATCGCGTTACGAAGTTTAATCACTTTTTAAATAGGACTTAAGTTATAAAATAAACATATGGGCCTTAACCTTTTAAATATCGGCCCGTCCACCCAAGACCCACTATGAACAGTGCGTTCTCCCCCAAATAATACTGCCGTGAATATTCCTGCTTCTCGTTTCACCATTTCAGCTCCTTTACTCCTCCACCGCTCCCTCCACAGACCACGAAACTTCAAACCGACACCATCGTCATACTCTCCTCCATACTCTCTACCCGCTCATACCCACAACATGACGCTCGAATCAGCAAAATGGTTTCCGTTGCCAGCCTCAAAACGTCGACACCCAGTAAACCACCAAATCAAACAATCACCGAATCCCCCACAGAAACCACAAACGATCCTCCTCCTCTCGACGAACTCAACACTAGCATCGAATCCGAGAACCATTGCTCCCAAAAACCCAAATCGTGGAACCCTAGGCTACTGTCGCAAACGTTGAACCCCAGAACAGCTATCGAGCTACTCAAAATGACCCTCGGGCAATAGCGAATCATGTGAGGAACTCAAATATATGAGTTAGAGGATTTAATGATTTTTATTTGGTTTGATTTTGAATTTACACTTTCGATTTTGCTTTTCTGGAAAAATAAAAAGCAACGGCGCAAGTTTTTGGTCTGTTGACTTGAGAATTAGGTTTTAGGGTTTAGGGTGAAAGTTAGGTATTTATAGGAAAAGTAGATATTATATTTTCCGAATATCATATTAATTTATAATCAACCACTGTGTTTATTTGTCCTTTAAAATTCCTGTAATCACATGCGATACCCAAAAATCACCAAACTGGACCTATAGCTAGAGTTCGACATTACGGTCCCAATGAAACTGGTTTCGTCGAATTCCGACTCAGTTTGCTCACACAGCGTATTTTTAATTGTCAAAATACTGACTATTTTTTAGTCTTAAAATCCGTACGGCCACACACTTCCTCTAAAAATCACGAAACTGGAAAGCTAACAACTATTTGATATTGCGGATCTAACCAAACTGGTTTCGTCGAATTCTGACTTCGTTTGCAAAAGTGGCTATTTTTAACGCTCTAAATAACCTATTTAAATATATAAATATATTTAAATTTAATTAAATTTAATATTTAAAATTAAATATTATCGTCTATATTCACAGTGGCATACCATACAGCTCTACTGGCATTTATAACTTGATATTTCAAATCCCAATTAAATCGATATTCGATTTATATTGAAATTCCCTTTTTTAAAATATAAATAATTCCTCTATAAATTATAAAGGAATTCCACAGCGACTTTTCTAAAATTTGATTTGGACATAACTCAAAATCTACACGAATAAATCCCGATTTTTCTCTTCCACTACAAAGATATACTCCACCAGCTCCACACGTTTTCTTGTTTCACAGAAATCCGATTTAAAACGAACTCTGTATATTCAGTTGAAGTTCAAATCGCCAAATAGCGAACTGTCGTGCCATTTCGAGCTCTATTTTAGTTCTATTATATTTCTACGTTCAGACTGACGTCGATTGAATATATTCGTCAATATAATTCAACTCTAAGCTGAATTAAATCTTAGGAATAACCCAGTTCACATTATATGGTCAATTCACTATTTTTGGTTATTTCTGAATTAAATATATTATTTAATTATTTATTTAAATAAATTATTCCATATTATTTAATTAAACCTCTATTTAATTCACTATATCATTATTTATATAATTAAACAAATTAATTATAATACCTCTGACAATGCGGGTCATTACATACTTACTATGACCCAATGACTAATAATGAACTACTCCTCGAATCCCTAGATATGGTAGAAAGAAAAGGGACAAGGCAGACCTGCATGCCTTGAGGAATAAACAACAGGTCGCCCGCTACTACAACAAAAAAGTTCGGGCTCGTACTTTTGAACCCGATGACCTGGTACTGAAGCGTGTCTTCCCGGAACTAGTCTTCATGGACCCGAAATGAGAAGGACCATATACCGTCCTAGGGAAGCTTGATAATGGATCCTTCAAGCTAGCCACAGAGGACGGAGATGAAATCCCCAGAGTGTGGAACGCCCAGCATTTGTGGCACTATTTGACATGATATTGTCATCGTTATTCTTTTATTTTTAGGACCATGTAAAAAAGGCTTGACTTGCCTAGAACAGTCTGGTTGTACAAACAAAATATTATAAAGTGGACGTAGGTCATGATTCGACCGAACCACTATAAAATATCGTGTGTTATTTACTTTACCGTACCGTATTTTAATTATTCTTTCATTTCTTTTATTTATACAAACCGTTTTGATTGTGATACTTATCGCAACTCCCTCGATGACCCCGAAGCAGGAAATTCAAAAAGTCTGTCAAATTTGAAGGTCAGCCATATACAAAGCATCAAGGGTGCAATAAAGTAAATGACACAATCACAACTACTCTAATTCTCATGATTTGAGAAAGAGTACATAGGACAAGAAAATGAATTGTCCACGAGGTGTGAAGATGCACCATGATTAAAAGACCGTCTCGACTCCACTGCACCCTTGGTATTCGACGGGTGATTATAAAGGTGCCAGGGAATTGCACCACAAGAACTCCTACCCTGCTGAAGGATCGGGGAGGAGACTGAAAGCTGGGTTCAAACTCTATCCTGGGCATACGACAGGAGAGTATAAAGGCATGCTGATTAAATGTCACACAAGTGCTCCTACCCAGCTGTAATATCGGGCGCAAGAATGAAAGCTGAGCCCGAACCCTTCATGTCCGGGCATGGGGGGGCAACGCATTATCGATCCTAATCAATCCCTGGCCGGGCATCATGTCAATGATTGATTGGGGGAATATATATATATATTACATGACCACACTTCATAGTGACAACAAATAACATGCTATATAACTTTTTATGTTATGCTTGCAATGAAAACTTATGATGCAATTTCATTCATGACTTATTTATGATTCAAATGTTGAAATGTATGATTAACTGTGAGATGTTCATAGGTATACGACAACGAAAAGATACAGAATTTCATTTGCTAAATGCAGGTTTACAAAACAAAGCTGGACAAAAGTGAGAGTCACTCTCACAACTACAACAAAAGGCCAGTGGAAGAACTAAAAAGAAACAACTAAAAAGAAACAAAACATAAACCAACAAAATCTATTTAGGCTTTGGGTATGACTTTGCCTTCTTCTCTTTCCTTTGCTTCCCTGGATCCTCCTTGTCAGCATCAGATTTGTCGTGCTTTTTCCTCTTCCTCTTAACTGAAGGAGGATATTGTGGAGTGCCAGGGGACTGGGACGCGATTTGTGTTGTTATCGACTTAGAGGAGAGCTTTATGATCATTCCAGATCCAGGAGTAGCTGTAGAGATAAGTGGTACATTTAAAGGTTCTGCCTCCAATTTGAGTTTCATCTGCTCATCCATTTTGGCCTTCATGTCGGCTAAGGTCATGTTATCATCCCCCTTGGTCTTGCCCGTGATGGCGACCTCCTCATCTCCAAACCGCGTTATCGCCGTCGGTATCCTGCAGAGCCTTGATGATTTCAGCATCTTTAGGAACATCAGTGTTCGGCAACACAATGGCCTTCTCAGTCGCCTCGACCTCAATTTACTTAGGAACTTCAGTGACCTCAGTGCTTGGTGGTAAAGTGACCTTCTCAACCTCTGCTTGCTCTCCTATACTCTCCTCGGTCGGCTTGGCACCTACATTATGAGAAGCAACTGTTATTAATGTGGGAGAAAGAGTGGTCTTCTCAACTATTTGCTCCATAAGGCGACGATAAGTTATGATAGCTTTGACGAATTATGGAGAGAATACAGAGAAACCTTCAGCCAACTTCTCACCTGGGGCTACAGTAGAAGCCCCAGCAGGCTGGGGAACAGGAATGTCAGATATTAGCGGGTCATCGGGGTTATATTCGTCAACCCCAGAAGTATTGAGCTCCACAACGGAGCTTGAGCCTTCATCAACCTTGTTCTTGCCCCTGAGTCTAAGTCTTTCTTCCTCCATAGACTCTTTAATTAGACGTCTACATTCTGCCAGCCTCTCATGTTCTTTGCCTCTAAGAAAAGTACGCATAATCTCATCCTCGTCGACAACTTCAACCTCTGGGCATTGTTTCTCAGTCCCGACAATCTGATCCCATATGTCAGCTAAAGCAGTAGGATAATTCTTGATCCAAGAAATATATCAAGTCTGAATGACTTGAGCAAAATAGTCCATTAATAGTTCATCGAATCCTTCTATCTATTGCTCGGTTGCGGCAAGTTTAGCGGTAGCATTTGAGGAAGACTCAAGGGCTTCGTTAGCATGTCCTTCAGCAAGAGCCGCTCTCTCCTCAGCATGAACGAGTTTATCTTTTCAGCCTACCATTTTTTTTCCTAGTAGCCTTTTCCGTGGTAAAGCGATCCTGTGACATTTTTAGCTTAGCATTAATCAACTTAAGATCTTTTATTTCTTTTTTCATAGCTATACGCTCTTCGTTGTTCGAATAAAGCTCAAAGTGGAAACGTTTCATCGCTTCCTCCAATTGTCTTATAGCTTTCGGCGTCCCTCTGCGCTAAGGCAAGAAGAGCTTGGGTATCTTCGAGTTGTTTCTCAGCCTTGTCCCAGGCCTTAACATTGTGTTCAGCCTTTTCTTTAGCTTTCTCTACATCCTTTTCTAGATGGGATAACTTCTGAGAGCTTTTTAGTATGCTTCTTCATTGCCCAATACTGAGTAGCCACGTGGCCCACTCGGTTAACGACTTCTGTATCCAAATCATCATAAACTGGTTCAAGGTCTGGAACGAAAAGCATCCTTTCGAAATAGATGTCGGGAATTTCTTTCGCAAACACTCCATCTTTGCTTTATTTTCAAAAGTAAGGGACACCTCCTGTGTAGTGGAAACATTTAGGTCGCGTTGATTGGAGGGGACAAGAGTTGTCTTCTCTTTTTTCCAAGCCTTCGCTTGAACCCTTGTGCTTATCCTTGGGCTCATGATACTTCTTGGAGGATTTTTCCTGAGAAGGAAACCCTTCGGGGGAGTCGGATATTTGGGAAGTTGTTTTCCTCCCGCATGTGGCACTTGACGACTATGATGCTTCTCGGGGTCTTGTCTCGAAGGAGAGCGAAACCGTGTAGGATGAAGCTAATGGGAATCATAGTTTTTTTACTGTCTCTTCCCCGATTATCACTACGATCATGCTCAAGTAAGGGATTAAGTCTGGGCATGCACTCACAAAGTTCACGATGAGAGTAGGAGCGGCAACGAGGAATCTTTCCTGCAAAAATTATAAGCAAGAATAAGGACCATGAGTACATACTGTGTATGAATGTTGTGACTGTGGTGCATGTGATGTGTGTGTCCCGTGTGATCCTTCCTAACAGACTAGGGCCCGGAGCTAGGCTCGTATGTACATTTTCCTTCTCTTTGATTGGGGTGGATTATCCCTCGGAGACAGGGAAGAATTGTTCCACTCCAAAGTCCTCAGATGTATAAATGTTATCCGGCAGGGGAATCTTTTCTAAATCGCCGTATATTTGTTCCTTCGTTATAGAATCACCAGTCGAAGGTTTAGTCGGTGGCGGTATTTATGAGATGGATCTCCTTCGGGAATAGAATCATCCTGAGGATCATTGACTCGAATTTCACCTCCTTTGTATACGTTCATCTCTTCATTATCTTGAACATCCATAGGCAAAGGACTTTTAGGAAACTCGATTGCCTTGGTAGCTTCCGTGGTCACTTCCCCCTTGGCGGGTGAAAGCTGCTAGATTCCCTCATCGATTGAATAGGGGCACATACTTGTAAGACCTGCCATCCTTACCAAGCACAAATCTTATGTCAAGGAGATGGTGCTTGTGAAGGTTCTCGTCAGTTATACACTTCTTGATTCTGCAAAAATCTGAGTTGCTTTTTACAAGCCGGGACAAGCGACCTTCGTATACTTCACCCTCTTGTTTCTGGAAATTATGGGCTGTACATAAAAAGAAGGTATTAGAATTTTAATCATGTAGTTGGGATGTACACTGAAGGATTCAGAAGCTACTTGATTGTAGCCACCTCCTTGCACATCCAGCTTGATGTTTTATGTAGAACCATTCAGATTTGGCATTGCCTAAGTTACTGTGTCCATACGACAAGACCTTCTTGGGGGGGGGGATCGATTCAAAGAAAAAAAAGCTTGGGGTCCCTGTAGAACGATGCTTAAAATAACAATAGAAGTTCAAATCTTTGAAAACAAGCTCGGTCTCCAGAATTTCTGCATATGCGATGTACAGGGTATATAGAGAAGCATAAGCATTAGGATGGAGTTGCATGGGAGCAATGCGTAGTCGTCTCAGGAGATTGATGACGATCGGAGGAAAAGGAGGAATAGCACCTACCGAGCACATGACTTTGCTGATAGCCATATACCCTTTAGGAGCAGAATGAGGCATGTCCTCTTTCTCTGTAGTTTACACGTCATCCCAGGGGATCCAATGTCTTAAGCAAACTTTCTTTAGCTTGATATCATCCAGTTTGGAAGCTATGGAATCTCTCAGTCTCATCTAATTTCTTAACTCCCTTAATTTCATCAGGAGCCCGATCATCCTCTTCATCCTCAAGTGACGTGATTTCAGAAGATGTTGATTCCACATCGGTATCTATCTCATAATCAGAACCAGAGTTATCCCATTCCGGGTTCGATGGAAGTGCGTCGGGATTGTAATAACTTGATGATTATGGATCTACACTCTTCTCCGATAATCTTGTCGAGCGTCTATCGGACATGTCTGCGGTGGTGCTGAACAAGCATAAGAGATTAGAAGGTAGTTACCCATGAACCCCGTTTATGTGCAAGTGCTAGTGTGTACGAGTATGTGCAATACTTAGAAGAAAAGCATGAATTAGGTAATGGAAACATGAAATTGATCGTTGTATGCCGTTTAGTCATGAGTTCATTCAGTACAGAAAGCTCTTTCTGAAGGCTCTAACCAAACTGTCCATCGATTTGTTCAAGTTGTGGTTGATTTCTAGCTAGAGCATAGGTTGATGTGTTTGGTTAGTTGATGTTATAAAGTCAAGTGTAGTCGCGTAAGAAGAATTGGCTCAGAGACAAGTCAATTCATGAAGTTCTATAGTACGTCTCGTGCCAAGGGATCGGTTCGCGAGAAGGAGCCCAGCTTGTGACAAGGGAATTGGCTCGCAGGAAGTATTTAGACTCGTGACTATGGAACGATTTGTGGTTAGGCATCCCCATGGGCACCGAACCGGCTCTCCCTATCCGACTCGTGAAGGAACAACGGCTCTTGGGAAGCATCGGTTCGCGACTCAAAGGTTGAAGCATACAAGTAAGCCGGCTGACTATTAGTCCACTCGTGGGCTCCTTCCTCTACCTGGTCCGCTCCACCATGGTCGCGACCCGACCTGTATAGTAGGGTCACGACCCGATACAAATTTCCTCCCCATGATCCGTTTTGTAGCGATAAACCTCTTCTTCTATCATCTCCACGAACGAGCCCCTCCAAGAATGATGCTACTTCCAGTGTCTCTAATCCAAAGCACAATCAATCGAGCTCATCGCCTCCCACTGTCCATGGTTTCACGATCCAATTTCAGGCCTCGAAAATAACCTAGATCCTTCATCGCGTCCTCCTGCCGACTTGCCCAAGATTAAGGGACATGCCTTCAAGGATCCATCGTCTAAAGGTGATCAAGGCCACTAATGACAACAACGGCTCCACAGATAGTGACGCTGAGACTATTGGGGGAGAATGACGATACTCTATTCGAGAGTCATCATTCGCAAATTATACAAACAAAAGATTTAATTCGAAGTAAAGATTAATTCGTCTTCTGATACCTATGAATTCGACTGAGATCCCCATAATTTGATCAAAAGCCAAGATTAGGGTTTTAGAAATTGGGTAAAGGGAGACGACTGCAATAAAAGTGGAAAGGAACGGTAAAGGATCGAATTATATAGCCTCTTCAAAGACTCTTGGTCTCACCCCTCTTTTTCTGTCCTGATGGATCGGATCGGCTCAGTGGGCCACGAACACTCGAGCAAGCCTGCCGATGCTTGAGCACGAACATCCTCTATCATCGGTTCGTGACGCACACCAAGGGACATGGACCATAGTGTGTCTTGGCGACCCAAACTTTGAGATAATTATCGAATTCAAAAGTCGGAACTTTTTACCTACAGAGTAATGAACTTCTTTAAAATTGTTTATGGAAGTTTGGGGGCTTACCTAAAGAATTGCTCGCAAATCATCCTAGAATTCAAAGGTTAGGATATGTCCAATTAACAGCGAAGTAATTGGAAACTCGATCTGATATTTATATACAGTTAGAGATAACAAAAAACGCGAATTCGTGAAGAGTCGTAACTTTGTGAAGCAGTACGACGCTACAAACAAATACGACTGTTGACTCACACCGTTTCGAGAAGAGATAGTTTGGCAGTTTAGAAGCATGTTCCATCCTTGATAAAAATGCTGGCTAGTTTTTGAATCAAGCCACCAAGAATATAAAGACTTATATTTGAATGGACAAGGATACTTATATGCGTGAACCCAAGAGGACGGACACTGGTTCGTGACACAACTAGGTTGACCCCGCTCGTGATCCAGCTGTTCCCATCCGCTCATGGTCCTCCAATCACGACGCGTTCGTGATCCAACTCCTCGACCCGCTCGTGAAGATTGCTCCACGACCCACTCGCGATGGAAGATCTGCTATCCGCTCGTGATGAAGGGCCATAAGCCGATCCCTTATCCAAGAGGGTGCCATGACTTGGTCACCCACAAACCGAAATTTAATGATCTTGTGACACATGTCCATAGCCGCCATATTGACCATTTCTCCATCAATCCACGAAAGGGTCCGAGATCCTCAGGATTGGTACTACGTGTCTTCAGGAAGCGCCTGTAGAAATCACCTATAAATAGCCCAATATTTGGCATTTTTCAGGATCTTTAGGCAATTCAGAGCTCTGATTCCACCATTATCATACCTCCACTACTTCTAATTAAAATTGTTTCGAATTTACTGAGTGATTCGTCACTGTAAAAGTGAGACTGAGAGAAGATATTGACTGTACATGCATTCAAGCATATAATCAAAATCATATAAAGTGGACGTAGGCTCTTTACCGCCGAATCACTATAAATTTCATGTGTTTGTTGCCTTTTCTTTCATTTCTAGTTTTATTTCTCTGCAAATCAACATAATTTGGGTGTTAGAGCCACTTTTTGGTCTAACAATATTGGATGTGTTGAATGTTATTATAAGCGAATAAGATTATGATTGAAATGGTTATAAATAACCAATCAGAATTCATATAAGAGTGATATATAAAATCAGATGAATGATATCTGAATTTAAAGCTGATTTGGGATTGAAATCCAAGAAATTTGGAAAAGTTTGTGAAATTGAATTTTGGATTAAATATATGGAAATTTTAAAATCCTAGGAGAATTTGGGAATATTTTCCAAGCATTGTAAAGGATATTTTGAAGTAATTTAAAAATGAAAGTGTTTAAAAATAAGTTTTGGTAATGATATAATATTGAACTCGCTTAAGTCACTGGAAAATAATACATACGATGGGTCGTGACATCGTCAGTATTCATTTTCGAGTTTCTAATTGACGGATTACCACCAAAAGATTTTGTTTTGAATTATTTTCAGGAAACAAGCTATCGAATATTAAAATGTTTTGAATTGCTATTATTATATATAAATATATATGATTTCAAATTGAATTAAAATAAAACCCAGGAATTTGAATTCTAAAATTTAAATTTAACTTATGAAATTAAATAGATTGAAATGGTAAAAATTGAATAAATAAATTAGAATTTAACTGAAACTAAGTTAAATAACATTGGATTGGATTGGAGATAATCTAGAATGAATTGGATTAATGGGTAAGAATTTGGAATTGAGATTGGAACTGGAGTTTGAAATGGAATTTGGCTTGGGTATAAGAGAATTATTGGTTTGGAGGATTAGAGATTAATTTGGGGATGCATGGACATAGGCTAAAGTGATAACAAATGGAATAGATAGAGTTGGATGCCCGACAAAAAGGTACAAGTTTAAATTTTAAGACTATGAGATTTATGAGCCTGTTTGGCAAGCCACATGGTTGTTTGATTTTCTTTTGGATTGAAGAAGGCCTAGAGAGGTGAGTTTTAGTTGTACCGATTGTGCCATACAAAGGAGACACTCGCAAAAAAATTCGAAATATAAGATAATAGGAAAATTTTGGAATTTTGGAAAATTTTCGTTAGTAAGAATGAATTAATATTATAGTTGAATTAAATGGTTTAGTTAAAACTGAAGTTAAGAAGTAAACCAAATAACTTTTTTACCTAGTTAATATGGTTTGTAACGTTTTTTCCTACCTTAGTAATTTCGGGGACTAAATTCTTTTAAGGGGGAAGGAATGCAACGTCCTATATTTTTAGAGATTTAATAATTAATTTATTTAATTATATGAATATCGATTTGTAATTTAACTGGTTTGAATTTAAATAATTTTGATTATTTAATTAATATAAATAATGGGATAATAATATATTTATTTATGAAATAGTCGGAAATAGTTGAATTTGCAATATTGTTTAAACTAGATAGTATAAGATATCTAATTGAGTTTATATTCGTGTTTTAATAACGAATTTATTTAATAAACGATGTTTGAATGTATTAATTACAATATAATTATAAATGAGCTTGTAACATCGCGGTAGTTCGCAGTTTTACATTTTGAACTTTAACTAGATATACAGGATTCATTATAAGCCGGATTTTTTTGAAAAAAGAAATGTTTGAATCTATTGAACAATATTTTTCTAATGGAAGTGAGAAATCGAAATTTCGTTTTATAGATTGTAAGTTATGTCCAAATCAAATTTTCAAAAAGTCGTTATGGAATCGTTTATAAAATATAATGATTTATTTAATATATAAAAGGGTATGCAATATAAACAGAACGTCGTTTTAAACTTGAAACTGAAACGTCAAGTATAAATCTGCATATTGTTTATTTATGAAATTGTGTAAATTCCTTCTTAATAATTATATGATAATAATAATTTATTATTATTAAATTAGATTAATTTAATCATTTTATATTATATTGATTAAATACGGAATGTAAAAATAACTAATTTTCAAAAAAATCTCCGTTTTCGACAAAACTAATTTTATTAAATCCGTAGTGATTATTTATTGTAAGATTTTCAGTTTGGGGTCAATTGGATTTATTAGGTTACCGTTCGCAATTTAAATGCGTATTTATTGAACCGTATGCAATTAAAAAGCTGTTTTTACAAACGGACTCAGGATTCGATGAAACCAGTTCAATCGTATCCGAAATATTAAACCACTGCAAGATTACAGTTTTCATCACGAACGGAGCGCGTATGCTATGGGTTTTGTGTATTACTTCGCATGCAAGTTTCGGTTATATATATATATATTAATAAAATAAATTCAATTTAATATAAAAATCAATTCCTTTGACCCTAAGCTAAGTAAAAATAAAAATAAAATATTTCATTTGCTTGGCAACAAAGGGTCATACCCCTCCCTTCATAAACACAGTAATTTAACTAGCTACACTATGAAATGTAAATTCCTAGCATGAATTATCACCATCCATTCACGTAGCGACCGACTACATCCCACAACATCTGATTCCTTGGCCACCAAGGAATTAAAATCAATAAATACATAATTAAAATCAATAAATGCAGACATATGCGAATTGAATCTATATTTCTTCTTCAGAAGACCATTTTGCCACTTCCAGGAACAAAACTAAAGCAACATGAGCTAGAAAAATCCAAAACAAATTAGAGGAAATTTCAAAAATCATGAGACAGATTTATTCGTAACTATTGAGAGTTTATCTTCATTTCTTTGTGTATGTTGTTGGGTTACAGGAAGTTTTTGTTAGCTGCCATTAATGTTGTGTGCGCCTAGGTCATGGATTCAGGGTGGCTGTAGTTATTATGGAAGAAGTGGAGGTTATATTAGCGATCAAGGAGGAGTTTGGCAAATTTTGTGAAACTTTTGTGGAGTTTGAAGAGAAAGTGTGACACGGATGTCACTGTACTACACATTGTAAGGTCAAAGTCACACGTCGAAGGAGGCACACGAGCTGAAGCAAATGGTTATGATGGTGTAGAGCGAGAGCAGAGCAGAGGAGTGGCGGTATTGGTTTATGGAGTTTCATGGAGGAACATGTATGGAAGGATTTTGGTGAGTATTCGTAAATGACGAAGGGAATATGAGCAGCAGTGTTTCTTTCAAAACAAGAAGAAGTGAAGCGACCCGAACTTCCCCGTGAAGGAAAGCCCGGATTGAATTGAGGACAAGAAAAATCAGAACACAAACAGAAGAACATTTCATTGCTTATTACAACAATTTCATCAGAATACAAGAATATACAGAGTATGAATAAATATTACACATTTACTAAATATCAGAGATTTACAAGTTACAATACAGCGGAAAATAATACAAAACACAACTGAAAAGAATATATGGATACAGAGCTTTCCGAATATCATTCCAGCTGTAAACCAGGATCCTGTGAATATAATTCTGCAAAACCAAAACTACAAGCTGCCCGTGTTGAAATAGGCGCACCCAGAGTTTAGGTTAAAACAATAAACTCTAGGTCAGTCATGTGACTGATGTGATAACTAAAACAGATATTTAAAACTTTACTTTAAATCAGATATATCAAGGGACCACGCCGTATAACACGGAACGGGATTCCTCCCAAGAATACCAGTGCATATAACAAAACAGCGCAATGCTTTTTGGAAAAATGAAGCTATTATAAGACCCAGGTCCTATCATTCAATGCAAAGCAAGCCGGGGGATAGGGTTTTCCCTTATAATAGCCAAACGTGCTTGGTATGTTAAAACAAATCATTTGATACTATTATAAGTGCATAGTGTATAAAACAACTTCAAATATAAATGTATCAATCCTAGACGGCATGGGTACCATATATCATGTCGCCAATACTAGGCTCTACAATCAAAACCGCAAATGTCACGCATTGGAAGTTGGATTTCCATCTGTGAACTAAGGCAAGGGATCGTCCTTACCGCTTCGAGACAATCTAGCCTATGTCTCAGGATCAGAATGCATCGACCCTTGGATCTTCAGCGCCGGTCTACATGGTGTGGATTAAAATGCCTGAACGTTGCGTTTCCCTGCCCTATGGGGTGTAAATCTGGTCTGTATAAAGACCATCCATCGGCCCCAGAATGACCGATATAACCGAAGTGCCTCGCTATCCATCATCCACATAAGTAAAATGCCAGGGCGTGTAAAACCACTTACACCACTCCTAGCTAGAAAGAAATGCATGCCCTCCCTGCAGTCCTCTCCCGTTCCTGGTTCACACCGAGGTGTGAGGCTCGTGAATTAACGCTACACAAAGCTACGCTGTATTAAAGCCGTGCTTTAATCATCAACCACAAGACTCTGCTTTTCAACAAAAGCCTTGATCATTTTCATCTCAGCATGCCACATAGGCAATTCACGCTATGCAACCGATGTATATCAATCACACAGAATTAAATACGATGTCAGACACACTTCCATTCACAAATTCGTTTTGGGTCTGAACGAAACCGGAGGCACCTTATTCCTCCCCCATATGTCCAATACAGGGGAGAGGTCCTCGCATATCCGGTCGATCTCCAAGTACGTCTGGACGATCACCACTTATTACCTTGTCTTGGGTGTATAGACCAATCAAGACATCAGCAATCATCCAAACGATGTGAAGACCTCCGGTCTTCAACCACCGTCTTCATCCTCGACACATCGTCGAATCAGTTATTCAGAATGGAATAAACCCGGTCTTTCTGAATAACTCGGATATATAATAAACAAGTCCTATAAAAACACAACATACGCCTCATTCCAATTCAGAATATTCTTTCATTCAAATATTCTTATACTTTGGGAAAGGTTCCCATTAATTTTATCAAAGATAAATTTTTTAAATTTATTCTTTAATCTTCCTTTGGATTTCAATCCATGCCAAATTATGGTTTATCCAAACTAGTCGGGATTAACGAACCTTACCGAAGTAATCATTTGTTTTAAATTTCCCAATCCCAACCTATTCATCCCATGAAGTAAAACTGGTAATACTTTCGGTAACACCCCACGTCCATTAATGTCACACTCAAAGGGAATGCATTAACTTTCATGGAGTATTATTGGTGTATAGAACAGAATATAACAAGACAGATACATATATTGGTACTTGAAAATTTTAAAACAACTTTTATTGCAGCGGAGAAATAGTTTGATTACAACAACATCATAAACCAAGTACACTTAATATCCATCTTGACAAATTGTTTTCTGAGCACATAGAGTAAAAAAGCATAACCACAATACAAGTAGCCATAAAAGAGATGAGTTGAACTTTACTTTCAGCAAATCAAGCACTTCCAAAAGAAAGAGATCCAAATCAAGCTCCACTAGCACTAGTCCCACCCTGAGAACCTGGGGGGGAGGAAGGAAGAAAAGAGGCGAAAATAAGGGGGTCAGACATAAAGTCTGGCGAGTCCAATAACTTTAACAATATAATTATTAAAGTAATTAGGATAAGGCATAAACTGGTAAAACAAGTTATGACTATGAAACAAGTGGGCATGACAAAGCAAACAAGAGGAATATTTCGGCGTTAATCTCGCTCCTAATCATTATAGGATAATTACTATACTGCACCATTACTAGTCACCCTAAAAGTTGATCCCGCATACTGAACATAATAATCATAATGGTAGTTTCGTGTACCCCTAGTTGTCTTCATAGGTGCCGCCTGCCCCTATCTCCACTAGTTGTACCCACTACCCCCATGCGAGCGGCTCCCTAACTCGTAGATACCCGTGTTGGTCCCACAGTGGGGTGTATCACTCCCCAAAGTGGCAACCCGATACCACTAAAGATGCACGGCTTATATCTACACGATGCAACAACGTCTTACCTACCAACCCAGGCCCATGCATGCACATGACCCGTTGGACTTGCATTGCCACCACTAACCCGTTTTGACCTCTTACAATCAAACCCAGTAAGCGTGTCTCGTCCTCGATCTAACTTGAGCTCACAAAGATACTTAATGGGTTACTGGTTTGAAAAGGGCCCCCATACTTGACACAAGCTTTCCACCTATGCTTGGTCCCCACTAAGATTTCCCACTTAACCCCTTCTTATTCATGTCTTCTTACATGTTTCAATTTGGTTAAGTGTTTCTAATCATATTTCACATGCCACCCATGCCACCCCATGTCTCACTACATGTTTATCTTGGTTAAGTGTTATTTATTCATTATAACCATAACTTTGTAAGACCTCCCACATTAGACTACCGTTTGCGGTTGTTGGATTTGCCGGGCGGGTCCAGGCAGTCTTATACCGCAAACGAGCCTAACCTCGTGTCTTTACAATTGTTACGCATTTAATTTATTCCTTTGACCTCTCACATTAGACTACCGTTTGTGGTTGTTGGATTTGTCAGGCGGGTTCGGGCAGTCTTATACGACAAACGAGTCTAACCTCGTGTCTTAGGCGTAAATTAATACACATAATTATTTCTCCCTAATATGAATTAATTATCCCTATTCAAATTTCCAAATTAATCTATGTCCATAATTGTCACCTAAATTATGTCCATAATTTCAGGTATATAATTTATATCAATTAATGTCTCAAATTAATTATATGCCTTTAAGGCCATTTTATGCCAATTCACAATTATGTATATTTGATATTTTCCCATTATCCCCACATCGTTCGTACGTTTAACATGAAATATGTTAGACTCGCAAATAGTCTAAATCATAAATAGAAAAGAAACATCACAACTTGCATAACACATAAAAATACATCTAATCTTGCAAATAAGAATTGTAGCATAAATTTGCATAGCCAGTACTTGCATAGGAAATGGACATTTAGAACATAAATTTGCATAAACGATGTACTACCATGGATCTAAATATAGATCTAAATATGAACTTGTGAACTTGCATATATGGATATGGGTTTTTCACCTAAACTTGCATAAATTGTGAACTTAAACATATAAATATGGTTTTTCACCTAAACTTGCATCAATTGTAAATTCACACATATAAATATGATTTTTCCACCTAAACTTGCATATGAATCTAAACATGTAAACTATGTTTTTCATATAAACATGCATATATACATATACTTGATTCACATATAAACTTGTGTATAATCTGCATACAAATTTGCATATGATACAAACTAGCATAGAATTTACATCCCAACTTGCATACAAACTGTTGTCATAACTTGTGTATAATCCGCATACAGATTTGCATATGATTCACATACAAACTAGCATATAATTTACATCCCAACTTGCATACAAACTGATGTCATAACATGAATCAAGTTAAACATATGTGATTGAACATATGAAATAGATCTACTAACATAGATTAACAAAACTGTCATATGTTCACAAACGGACGATAACAAAATTAAGCAACGTCACATGATTCAACAGGCATGTTCTCATAATCAAAATTATAACTCATCATAATTAATTTATTAATTATTTTGTGAAAGAAATTGTACTCACAAAAACGGATTAAAGAAGAGAATAATTCGTTCGTCGTTTGTATAAGAATTCTGACTTGCAATCCTAAGCTTTTAAGAAGATGTTGCAATTCCTAAGCTTTAAGAAGAAGGAGCACTATTCCAGCAGCAGCATGGTGGCCAAGGGATTAATTTAGTTTAGGTATAGGGATTAAGTCTATGCGTGCTTATATAGAAGTTTAATTCAACATAAGCCGTTAGATTATCATAGGAGCAATCACAACCGTCTAGACTAAATAGAGTTATCCAGAATTGCCACCTATGCCCTAGTGACTCAGCAACATGTCAGAATAGTCTGATTTCAGATCTGCCACGGAGGGTAGATCGACCAGTATAGGGGAGGTCAACCCCCTAGTCGACCTGGCCTTGGACGGGAAATTTCCCGCCCAGCCCGCTTCTGTGTTTTCAATTTGAATTTTGAATTCTGATTCGAGCTGTTTTAATTTATTTAAATTTCTGAAACTTCTGAGGGTCATAACTTCCTCATATGAAGTCCGATTTACAAAAACTTGGACTCTATTCCAAGCAGAATTCTGAGACGAACGCAATGGCGTAATCCATTTCCCTTAATTCTTCTCTTAAAATTTAAGTGTTCTTAATTTTGTTAATTTTAATATTTAAAATTACGGGGTGTTACATTCTCCCCTCCTTATTGGATTTCGCCCCCGAAATCTCCAAGTTAAGGAGAATGTATATCCTAACATCGAATCATCCATCTACTCAACCATCAAACACAGGCATTCATTGTCCTTACAAGATTTCTAATGTTGTATGTACATATGCAAAAAGTGTGTGTATATGTTCCTTATCTAATGCAAAATAAGGCAGTCTACTGATTCAGTTGACCTCCTTAATGCAAATCATGATAGTGCCATGCGTCCATTATGTATGCAAAAGAATCCTAACGATACATATTATTTCTACATGTGTGCACAACCATTCATCAAAATGCAGCATCCATATGATAACACAACCATTATACATCCATAAATTTAGATATGCACACACATTTATATGCAATCTGAAGTTGATTGAGCCGATCTAATGCCTAATGTATGTGTACGTGCATCCACGAGCAACCACTTGCATCCATTTGCATCCACCAAACATAACATGTCTCAAACACATGTTTGCAACCATAGGGTTCTTCCTAACTAAAGATCGAAGATGTCATCGCAAAGACAATACTAAATGATTGGAAAAGTATCAACAAAGCGGTAGAAAAGGAAAAATAAAAACGTACCCTCAAAAAGGAAAGGGTACAGCGTACGCATCTTGTCTTCCATCTCCCAAGTCACGTCTCTTTGATCATCTCCCCATTGCACTTTGACCAACTTGACCTCTTTGTTGCGTAGATTTTTGACCTCCGATCCGAGAATGTGTGTAGGAGCTCGTCTTACCGTGGCATTTCGCTCTACTTCCACTTCTTTGAGCGTACTCGGCTCCACCACTTCCGCTGTATCATGTAAACACTTACGCAAATGCGAAACGTGAAACACGTCATGAACACCACTGAGCTTCTCTGGCAACTTTACTCTATACGCCATCTGCCCAATCTTCTCTGTAATTGGAAAGTGTCCTACGAACCATGGTGCCAACTTCCCTACTGATCCAAAACGGACTACGTTTCTCAACGGTGACACCTTAATAAAAACCATGTCCCCAATATTGAACTCAAGATCGGTTCGTCTCTTATCAGCATATGACTTCTTTCGGTCCTGCGTCGTCTTCATTCGCCGTCGAATCAGGTCTATCTTCTCCGAAGTCTCCCTAATCATGTCGTGTCCAAGCAAAACCTTATCCGTGGATTCCCACCAACAAGTAGGTGATCGGCATGGTAGTCCATAAAGAGCCTCAAAAGGTGCCATGCCAATGCTAGCCTGAAAGCTGTTATTATAGGCGAACTCCACTAATGGAAGATGTTCTTCCCTTGTTCCTCCAAAGTCTAGGATGCATAGCCTCAGAAGGTCTTCTAGAATCCGATTTACTCTCTCGTTCTGGCTGTCCGTCTGAGGGTGATAAGCGGTACTTAAGCATAATTGTGTTCCAACCGCCTCTTGTAAGCTCTTCCAGAATTCGCTCGTAAAAATGGGATCTCTATCGCTCACAATGCTAAAGGGTATGACGTCCAGATGAACTATCTCTCAAAGGTAAACAGATGCTAACCATGCGGCGTTCCTCCTACTTTTAACGGGAATAAAATGGGCACTTTTGGTAAGTCTGTCTACAACTACCCAAACCCCCGTATTACCCTTTTTTGATCTTGGCAACCCGTCTACAAAATCCGTGGAAACACTTTCCCATTTCCATAGCGGAATCTCTAAAGGGTGGAGCAAACCGTCGGGCTTCTTTTGCTCCGCCTTGACTTGATGGCACACAGCATTTAGAAACGAACTCAGCCATGTCCTTCTTCATTCCGGCCCAAAAGAAAACTCGCTTCATATCCCTATACATCTTTTCGCCATCGGGATGTATGGTCATCTTAGAGCAATGTGAGTCTTCAAGAATTGTCTTCTTCAAGCTCTCGTCTTGTGGTATGCAAAGTCTCCAATCTCTACGCAACCAGCCTCTCTCATCTATAGCATATCTATTAAGATGACTCAAAGACTCCCCTCCTATAAGCTTGCCTACTATCTCAACCAACTGTGGGTCATCTCGCTGTGCCTCTCCAACCCGACCCAGAAGTGTAGGTTGTACTTCTAGAGATGCCAACAATCCGTGTACATAATCGATAGAGGGTCTGAAGTCAAAGGTAGGTATATACTCCAAACTCTGCCGTTCTACGAACAAAGGACTTAAAGACAACTTATTTCTACTTAAGGCGTCGGCTACAACGTTATCCTTACCAGGGGTATATGCGATCTCAAAATCATAGGATGCCAAAAACTCCATCCACCTTTGTTGCCTCAAGTTTAGATCTTTCTGAGAGAACAAGTACTTTAGCGACTTATGGTCTGTATACAACTCAAACCTCTCGCCAAGCAAATAGTGACGCCAAGACTTAAGCGCAAAAACTATGGCAGCCAACTCTAAGTTGTGGGTAGTGTAATTCTTCTCGTGGACTTTCAACTGCCTTCCACCATAGCATATCATCCTTCCCTCTTGCATTAAAACTACGCCAATTCCTGTCCCGCAAGCATGGTATATACTGTGAATGACTTACTCCCATCTGGAAAAAATAAAACTGGAGCTGTCGTCAAAGCCCTCTTCAAACGCTGGAAAGCATCATCACAATCAACATCCCATGAAAAAGTCAAGTTCTTCTTCGTCAACCGAGTCAGTGAGGCTGATATCTTCGCGAAGTCCTTAATGAACTTCCTATAATAACCAGCCAGCCCTAAAAAGCTTCTTACTTCTTGTTGCATTCTTAGGAATTTTCCAATCTTGGATTGCCACCACCTTTGCGGGATCCATAGCTTTCCCTTCCTTAGAGACCACGTGTCCTAAGAACCACTCTTCTTTTCTCCAAAAATGGCATTTGGAGAACTTAGCTTTAATTTGATGTGCTCGTAGGGTCTCTAAGACTTCCCTAAGATGTAGGGCGTGCTCTTCTTCATTTCTAGAGAAAATCAAGATATCGTCCACAAGGACTACCACAAACTTGTTTAGAAACTCCCTAAACACCCTACTCATTAAGTCAACGAAGTATGCGGGTGCATTCGTCAAACCAAAAGGCATGACTAGCCACCCGAAGAAACCGTCAGGAGTTCTAAATGCAGTCTTATCTATGCTGTCTTCAGCCACCCTTAGTTGATGAAACCCTGTAGCCAAATCCAGTTGCGAGAAAACCGAAGCACCAACTAACTGATCGAATAAATCATCTATCCTCGGCAACGGGTGTCTGTCCTTCTTTGTGAGCTTATTCAGCTCTCTATAGTCCATGCACAATATAAGTGAGCCATCAACTTTCGTAGCAAAGACAACTGGAGCGCCCCATTCCGAAATACTTCTTCTTATGAACCCCTTCTCAAGTAACTCTTTCACTTGCTTACTGAGTTCTCTTCTCTCCCTCGGAGTCATGTGGCGCACTAGTAGTGCAACTAGCTTTGCATTATCTACTAGGTATATTCGAAAGTCTATCTCGCGCCTTGGGGGTAAACCTCGAACTTCATCGAAGACGTCACTATATTCACGGACCACACGAACAGATTCCAAATCATCATTGGATGCATCAAGGGATTCTAGGTAGCAAAGCATTACTGGACCTTTAGGTTCACAAGAAATATCAAGGGTCTTGCCACAACGAGTCAACAATCTAACTACCATTCTTTCACAATCTAGGATGGCACTGTATCTAGCTAGCCAATCCATGCCTAGAATCAAGTCGTAGCCCATGAAGCCAAGAACGAAAGCGTTGCATTCAAACCCAACGCCCAAGATAGACACTCTCAAGTCCCAACAAATCATTGAAAGATGAGCCGAACCACCAATAGGATTCGAGATTACTATGGGATCCGTAACTAGGCTAGTACTTAGGAGCAGTGTTTCAACTAACGAAGCAGATACAAACGAGTGTGAAGCGCCTGAATCAAACAAAGTATGAACAGGATGATCAAACAAAAAAACTAAACTTTCAACGGAAATGTTTCTACCTCTCTCCTGTCCTGGTCCCATGAGAGCATGAACCTGCCCCCTTGCCTTCCCTAGTGCCATGAGAGCCTGAATCTGCCCTCCAAAAGTGGACCCTGTCCTTGTCTTCTCGGGCAGTCTTTAATCAGGTGTACTGCCTCACCACAGTTGAAACAACCAGTCTTCTTCTTCTTTCTACAGTCCTTGCTCAGATGGCCTGGTGTTCCACAATTAAAGCACCTCTTCTTTCCTTTGCTATTGTTATCCTTACCACCTTTCTTTTTTTGCTGTTGTGATTTCTTTTGAACCCCTTTCTTCTTCGACGCCTTATTAGCATTAGCACCTTTCACCTCTTCATGCATAAGCGCCATGTCAACCAGTTTCTCAAAGGTAGCCCCCATAGGAATGGGGGTCATAGCCAACCCGTGTAGCGGCTCATTCAAACCTT
Organism: Allium sativum; assembly: GCA_030737875.1. Lineage (NCBI taxonomy): Eukaryota > Viridiplantae > Streptophyta > Magnoliopsida > Asparagales > Amaryllidaceae > Allium > Allium sativum. The sequence goes on from CM060920.1 coordinate 255,472,673, forward strand.
TAACGAACCTCAGGGCCTTCTTCTCAGGTGTGTTCACCAAGTCTAAGCCAAATCTCACCAACTGATTGAACTTGTTGACGTACTCCTTTACCGGTAAATTTCCTTGCTTCAATGCTAAGAACCTCTCCATGTATAAATTCTCTTCTGCTCGTGAGAGAAATTTCATCTCGAACCTATGCCTGAAATCCATCTATGTCTCCACTGGACGGTCTCCATTCATGACCTCCCACCAAAACAAGGCTTCATACTTCATTAACCAAGCATCCAATTGGACCTTCCTTCATCTTCTATCTCGAAGATACCAAACAAATCTTCCACCTCCTTAAGCCAGTTTCGAGCTTCAACAAACGTCTCTGATCCATGAAAAGGTTTCCTGCCCATTGCCCAAAAACCTTTGCATATCTTCGAAAAAGTATCAATGCGGGGAGGGGGAGGAGGAGCGGCTGCAGATGGGGGAGGAGGAACATTTGTTGGGCCTACGGCGGCGGCCCTTGCCTCCAGATACCTTCTAAACCAGCATGGTATCGGTATGCCCTCGGGTATCTTGGGTTCCCCAAACATGCTGAAAAAGAAAAAGGAAGAGATTCAAAACGGAGAAACAAAGGAAAGATATATGGCCCTTGGGGGTTACGTTCTTAAAACAAACTTTTCTCTTGAGAATACTCTCCTTAAAACATATTTTTGAAAGTATTTATTTATAAAATGCTTTTGAAAAACAGTTTTTCAAAATCTCATATCTGTTCTGGTAACCTTCAGCTTTGATACCACGTGTAACACCCCACGTCCATTAATGTCACTCCCAAAGGGAATGCATTAACTTTCATGGAGTATTATTGGTGTATAGAACAGAATATAACAAGACAGATACATATATTGGTACTTGAAAAAATTAAAACAACTTTTATTGCAGTAGAAAAATAGTTTGATTACAACAACATCATAAACCAAGTACACTTAATATCTATTTTGACAAATTGTTTTCTGAGTACATAAAGTAAAAAAGCATAAACCCAACACAAGTAGCCATAAAAGAGATGAGTTGAACTTTACTTTCAGCAATCCAAGCACTTCCAAAAGAAAGAGATCCAAATCAAGCTTTACTTACACTAGTCCCACCCTGAGAACCTGGGGGAGAGGATGGAAGAAAAGAGGCGAAAACAAGGGGGTTAGACATAAAGTCTGGCGAGTCCAATAACTTTAACAATATAATTATTAAAGTAATTAGGATAAGGCATAAACTGGTAAAACAAGGTATGACTGTGAAACAAGTGGGCATGACAAAGCAAACAAGAGGAATATTCCGGCGTTAATATCGCTCCTAATCATTATAGGATAATTACTATACTGCACCATTACTAGTCACCCTAAAAGTTGATCCCGCCTACTGAACATAATAATCATAATGGTAGTTTCGTGTACCCCTAGTTGTCTTCATAGGTGCCGCCTGCCCCTATCTCCACTAGTTGTACCCACTACCCCCATGCGATCGGCTCCCTAACTCGTAGATACTAGTGCTTGTCCCACAGTGGGGTGTATCACTCCCCAAAGTGGCAACCCAATACCACTAAAGATGCACGGCTTATATCTACACATTGCAACAACGTCTTACCTACCATCCCGGGCCCACGCACGCATATGACCCCGTTGGACTTGCGTTGCTACCGAAAACCCATTTTGACCTCTTACAATCAAACCCAGTAAGCGTGTCCCATCCTCGATCTAACTCGAGCTCGCAAAGATACTTAATAGGTTACTATTTTGAAAAAGGCCCCCATACTTGACATAAGCTTTCCACCTATGCTTGGTCCCTACTAAGATTTCCCACTTAACCCCTTCTTATTCATATCTTTTTACATGTTTCAATTTGGTTAAGTGTTTCTAATCGTATTTCACATGCCACCCATGCCACCCCATGTCCCACTACATGTTTATTTTGGTTAAGTGTTACTTAATTCATTATAACCGTAAGTTTGTTAGACCTTCCACATTAGACTACCGTTTGCAGTTGCTGGATTTGCCGGGCGGGTCCGGGCAGTCTTATACCGCAAACGAGCCTAATCTCGTGTCTTTAAAATTGTTATGCATTTAATTTATGCCTTTGACCTCTCACATTAGACTACCGTTTGTGGTTGCTGGATTTGCCGGGCGGGTCCGGGCAGTCTTATACCAAAAACGAGTTTAGCCTCGTGTCTTAGGCGTGTATTAATACACATAATTATTTCACCACAATATGAATTAATTATCCCTATTCAAATTTCCAAATTAATCTATTTCCGTAATTGTCATCTAAATTATGTCCATAATTTCAGGTATACAATTTATACCAATTAATGTCTCAAATTAAATATGCCTTTAAGGCCATTTTATGCCAATTCACAATTATGTATATTTGATATTTTCCCATTATCCCCATGTCGTTCGTACATTTAACATGAAATATGTTAGACTCGCAAATAGTCTAACTCATAAAAAGAAAAGAAACATCACAACTTGCATAACACATAAAAATAGATCTAATCTTGCCAATAAGAATTATAGCATAAATTTGCATAGCCAATAATTGCATAGGAAATGGACATTTAGAACATAAATTTGCATAAACGATGTACTACCATGGATCTAAATATAGATCTAAATATGAACTTGTGAACTTGCATATATGGATATGGGTTTTTCACCTAAACTTGCATAAATTGTGAACTTACACATATAAATATGGTTTTTCACCTAAACTTGCATCAATTGTAAATTCACATATATAAATATGGTTTTTCCACCTAAACTTGCATATGAATCTAAACATGTAAACTATATTTTTCATATAAACTTGCATATATACATATACTTGATTCACATATAAACTTGTGTATAATCCGCATACAGATTTGCATATGATACAAACTAGCATAGAATTTACATCCCAACTTGCATACAAACTGATGTCATAACTTGTGCATAATCCGCATACAGATTTGCGTATGATTCACATACAAACTAGCATAGAATTTACATCCCAACTTGCATTCAAACTGATGTCATAACATGAATCAAGTTAAACATATGTTATTGGACATATGAAATAGATATACTAACATAGATTAACAAAATTGTCATATGTTCACAAACAGACGATAACAAAATTAAGCAATGTCACATGATTCAACAGGCATGTTCTCATAATCCAAATTATAACTCATCATAATTAATTTATTAATTATTTTATGAAAGAAATTGTACTCACAAAAATGGATTAGAGAAGAGAATAATTCGTTCATCGTTTGTATAAGAATTCTGACTTGCAATCCTAAGCTTTTAAGAAGTAGTTGCAATTCCTAAGCTTTAAGAAGAAGGAGCACTATTCCAGCAGCAGCATGGTGGCTAAGGGATTAATTTAGTTTAGGTTTAGGGCTTGAGTCTATGCGTGCTTATATAGAAGTTTAATTCAACATAAGCCATTAGATTATCATAGGAGCAATCATGACCGTCCAGACTAGATAGAGTTATACTGAATTGCCACCTATGCCCTAGTGACTCAGCAACAGGTCAGGAAAGACTCGGCAACAAGTCAGAATAGTCTGATTTCAGATCTGCCACGGGGGGTAGGTCGACCCCCTGGTCGACCTATATAGGGGAGGTCGACCCCCTGGTCGACCTGGCCTTGGGCTGGAAATTTCCCGCCCAGCCATCTTCTGTGTTTTAAATTTGAATTTTGAATTTTGATTTGAGCTGTTTTTATTTATTTAAATTTCTGAAACTTCTGAGGGCCATAACTTCCTCATACGAAGTCCGATTTACGAAAACTTGGAATCTATTCCAAGCAGAATTCCGAGACGAACGCAATGGCGTAACCCATTTCCCTTTATTCTTCTCTTAAAAATTAAGTGTTCTTAATTTTATTAATTTTAATATTTAAAATTACGGGGTGTTACACTTCCTATCTAACACTACGATGTTATCGGTAAAATTAATTACCATTTCACATTCAATTCTAATTAAAGATTTAACTATCGCTTGGAGTAAAACTGGTGGTACTCCATTCTCGATCATTTCTTGAATTTGATAATTTTAGTTATCAAATTCAACTTTCAATCTATTTAAAGATTCATTAAAACTCTAATTCAGTTTTAATTTCCAATTATCATTACTTAATGATTTTTCCAATTCGGGAAATAAATCTTGTCTTTAACTAGGTTAAAGGACTAATATCATTTAAAACACAGTTCACGATAAACCCAAAATCACATTCCATTAATTATGGAATTTTTACGGAAAACAGATCGATATATATAATCGATATGAACTTCCATATCCAACCGATAATTTAAATGGAATACCGACAAAGCCTTTTAAATTCCATATATATTAGCTGGCTTCCTCCACAGAAATTGACTTTGATTATTACTAAATCGAATTCCATTCCATTCCAATTTATTTTATTAAATTGAAAAACTTTACTTCGGAAAATCTCCTTTAAATCTTAACAAAAGATTTATAAATTCCAAATCACATTTCATTGTAAATCAGGTTAAAGAACGAATGTCGTTAAAAACACAGTTCACGATAAACCCAATTCACATTCCATTTTATTCCAATTATTAAATATAATTGGAAACTCTAACAATCTTAATTAAAAGATTTATTCGCTGCACATGGGGTTCAAGAACAGTGTTACCGAAGACACAGTTCACGACAAACCTAAAATCCCATTTGATATTAAATAGAAGGCTCTGAACAGAAAATATATCGGCTTATATTCAATATCAAATTCTACAACCAACAAATATTGTATTGGAAATAATGATATAAATATATCTTTCAAATTTCCATAACAATATCTGTATATTCACGAAATCCAACATCGAAATATTCCAAAGACAATTTTGATTCAAATCCATTTCCAATTTATATATTGGACATTCTGGTTATTTTTAAAACCATTTCAAATCCAATTTATTTATTAAAAATAATAATTGGATTATAATTCTAGTTCAAAACTAGTTCATTTCGATAAAAATCTATTTTTATCTTTTCAAATATGGAATTTTTCATCCCAATTCTTTCCAAATCGTTTCTTATGATTTTACACTAATTATTGATATTTATAATAATTTTATCAAGGCCCATACAGTCGATTTCCATAAACGGCCATCGAACTACACTTAAAGCGACCTTTTCCAAATTTGATTTGGACATAATTCCATATCCATCCGTTAGATTTCTAATTTCTTGTATTCATTAGAAAGCTCTTTTCGATACGAACCCAATGGTTCCGGTTTTAGGAGAATCCGACGGTCGGATCTCCCGTAATGTCCGTTCGAAGTCAATGGTGGAAATTCGCGAACTGCCGCAGCGCGTTCTATTCAGGCCATTATATTATATATATAATATATATTTCGTCGATTTCCATTTAAAACGTATTTTATAAATCGTTTTAAATTCGTTTTCAAAACAATTTCAACTTCATATTCAATTTCAAATCAAAATTGAATATTCCATATCATCGATATATAAATGATAGTATTTTCAAAACATTATATTTTGAAATCAATTCTTTTTCGATATTCATTATAAAAATGAATAAAATCGATATAAATATCGTTCACGTCAAAATGGCGCACATCTAATCAACCAGGCTTTATATATTTAAATATATTCGTGTCCATCCCAAATCGGACATTAAAATCAGATTTTGATCTTTTACTGATTATTATCTTGAAATATTCATCATTTTAAAATATTCGCTATTTTAAAATATTCATTCTTTCTGAACTGGAATCAGACACAGTCAATTACCATATAATGTGATTTATATGGATTTCATACGCATATGTACACAACAACAATCAAACACATTCAACCATCATCCAGAGTGCATTCTACTCTGCATAAGCATCAAATTTATATATTTAACGCTTACAACAGTCTGTCAATCAATCAATCGACATACAACTAATTATTGGGACTAGTGTATGTTATATATCATCCCAATACCCGTCTGGGGTTTCAATCAACAAATAATGAATTTTATTTTTGTAGTTGGGCGATGTGTAAAATTTTTCGTCCCAATCAATGTCAGTCAAATGTGTGTACATAAACAAATCGTCCGATTTGTTTATAAATATTTATTTTATTCATATAAACATTAAAAATTATATTTTTAACTATAAAATATTTTTACTCCATTCCAAATCACACAATCAATTTTCACAACACAATCAAACAAACAAGTCGTCCATGGTCTGTGGACGACGGGTGTCGGGTGCTGCTAAGCACCGTCTGCATCCTAGTATATATTTTAACTAGAAATAAAATAAAAGTGATGAGTTCTCACCTTTGGGATCCACTCCGCCATCCTCTATTTCTGAATGGTTTGGATTCGCCTGACATTCCAACTCAACCATTTCACGCTGTTCATGATAAAGATCACATTTTTATTTCAACGCTATATGGATAAAAATCACATTTTTATCACTTCGCTATATTTATAAAATTCAAATTTTTATAGTGCTAAAAATCGAATTTTTATATAACTAAAAATCAAATCTTTTCGCTACAACATATTTTAACATCGCTATCCAAGTAATAAAAATATCTTTTTTATGACAACGCTAAATTATAAAAATCATACTTTTATCTAAACAAATGTCATATTTTTGTCTCAAAATTATGTGTACAAAGATTATATTTTTCTTTCACTATCTTCATAATAAAAATCAAATCTTTTCTATCATAAAAATATAATCTTTTTCAAACAAAAAATCCTATCTTTATATTTTTAAAAATCTAACCTTTTCATGAATTAAAAATCATATTTCTCTCTAATTCAAAATCATAGCTTTTTATATTTCAAAAATCATAGTTTTTCTTTATGAAAGATCAAATCTTTACTTCATTACAAAAATTCAATCTTTCTTTTCTTTAAAAATCTTATCTTTGTTTTTAAAAATCTCGTCTTGCAAAATTAAAAAACATATCTTAAAATAATGATTCATAGATATAAAAACTAGTTTTAAGTAATATGTTTTATATAAAAACTGATTTTAAAAAAATTGATTTTAAATTAAAAACTGGTTTTAAAAATTGAATCTAAACTAAGTTTTGTAAATTAAAAACTCACCCAAAATCTGTCGAATTGGAGGGACTTCGGTAGATGATCGGAGGCGTGGCGGTCTGCAGTCGGCGGCGGGGGAGCATCATCGGCGGTGGAGTTCCGTTCTGATGGCGGTTCGATTTGAGGGGGGCCTAGGTTTTCTGATTGGGAACGGCGGCGGGATGTGGGAGGGTCGGAGAGAGGGGGTGTGGAGGAGGGTGGCGCCGCGCCGGAGGAGGAGGGGCGCGCCAGCCCTGGCGGCAGCAGACCTCGATAGGGCGACGGGTCTGGTTCTTCGTTGTTTTTTTTAATTTGTCTGGTGGCTCAGAATAGAAGAGGAGAGAGGGTTAGGTTAGGGTTATATTTAAAATTTATATTATATTTAATAATTTCCAAATGGTTGACTTTTTCATTCGAACATGAAATCAAACCCAACGACTGTCACCCCTTGCTAATTACCCCCATTATGAACACAATGGGATATGTTTCATACGCTAATTCGCTCGTTACGATCAGTTTCTGTTCAAATTAAAATATAAATCTATATATTGAATTTTAATGCACATTTTAGTTTACCGAGGCCACATACGGACCCCAAATTTCCATAAAATTATTCTGGCTATGTTTTGACGATACGGTCCTAACAAAACTAATTTCGTTGAATTTGGAGACCGTTTGAAAAACGTCCATTTTCTGGTCGATCCAAATTGACTGAAACTGTCAAAACACGTTTTCTTTTGCCACACTCACATATTAATCCCAAAAATTATGAATTTTTGAATCTAGTAATAACTTGACATCCCGGATCCAACAAAAGTGGCTTCTTCGAAAACGGAGGTCGTTTGCAAAATTTCCATTTTTAAGGGCTATATTTTCCATAGCGACTATTCTAAATTTTCAACTGGGCATAACTTTTTATTCCCACTATGAAATTTCAATTTTTCGGATTCGTTGGAAAGATATTTTCAAATAGATTCTAATATTTTTGGTTTCGCTAAAATCCGGTTTATTTTGAATCATGTACGGTCATTTGAAATTTGAAATCGAATTTTCAAACTACCGCGCCATTTGCAATTCCTTTTATAATTAAAATAAATACTTATATTCTAATGTCGATTCAAATAACTATGTACGTTCTAATTCTATTCAAAATAAATTTCTCGTCGTTATTATTTAAAATAAATCATTTTAAATATTCAAAATTCATTAAAATTGCCAAAAAAAAAAAAAAAATTGGTTCTGATTTCCAGGTTATTACAAGAAGGATATGAGCAAATGGGTTCTAAATGGATGTTGGGATTTTGGTAAAGCCCAGAAAAAAGGAAAAGTAAAAGGAAGATCTAAATTTTTGAATGGCTTTTTACTTGAGCTGGTTACTAGAGTTTCTTTTTATCGGGAAGAAGGATCATATGTTGGGGCGGGTCGGGTATTTTGAAGATGCGAGTTAATGAAGTGGAATGGGTTGTTTAAATAAAATGGTGAGCCCAAAAGCTTAATTAAAATATTGTTTATTTAATTCAAAATAATATACAAATTTGCTAATGCAATATTCCACTCATACGTTGTTAATTTCATGAACAGACTGATCCGTTTGAATCGTAGGATCGCAGGCTACACCATGATACTAGTCAGGAGCGATTTGGAGATCATTACAATTTTAGGAAAAATAAAACTCTCGATTGAATCAACTGAACGTTAATAGTTATTTAGCGATTAACGACCAAGGTGAGTAAACTCACTAACTCTATCCAGTTTTATAATTTTATAAACGTTATTTAACATTGATAAATGATGATTGAATATTGTGTGATGGTTGTTTGGATGAATTGGTTGAAATAATACATATAGTTATATTTATAAATCGTTCGTTGAATACTGATTCCATTTACCATGGTACTTCATATTAATATGAAACTGATATTATTTGGTGTTGATTAACATCTGTGGATTCAGGGTACTAGCTGGACGGATCCAACTAGATTCCTCAACAGTTATATTGTTTTTTATATATGTTGTATTATATGATATGACAAATAATCTATGGTTGATTATTATGTGGTTGGGATGTTTGAATAACGTTGACCCTGAAATAATCTTTACTATATTATAATTACTGAGTTCGGTTTGGAGAGCTCACAATGCTCCAAGGCTTATTAAAACTAAACGGTCTCCAAATTTATTATTCTTTGCTCTACTCCAGATGCTCCCTCCCCTCTTCCTTTTTCGTTCAATTTTTTTTACCCCTGAACATTGCTAATCTCATCTTGCTCATTTCGCCCAATCAAAATCAATAAATTCCTCTCCTTCTACTCTCCTCTTCCCCTTCTTCCTCCAGTGGAAGTCAATAAATTCCCCTCGATTTATTGCTTACCCCTTTCATTCCCATCCTTTTGTAGAAATAACCTAACATCAAGAGATTAACCGCGTATGCCTCTCTATCCATTTTTGTCTTACCTTATTCGGTGGTGTTTCTCATCTGCTTCCGCTCTACGATTCATCGACGACACTTTGTCCGCAGTGTGTCTTTCAGATTTCCAACTCACTTCTGCTACGCTGGTAATTATCTTATTATAATTGTGTTAGCATATTTATTTATAAGTTATTGGTTCATTGAATTTGTTCTTGGAGCATCAACATCCTGTGAATTCGCGTGTAATGTTAAGGTTAAGGGTTCCTTACTTCCTTGCAACAAGTAAGAAGAAAGCAAAAGAATGTGTAGGTATTTCTGTAAATCACTAATTTATTGGAAGGTAACCCAGGAAAAACAAACGTGGTACTTCTGCAATTTATGATTTCTACTTATCAAATGTGTTGTAGTTTGCTATATTCTGCTTTTGGCTAATTTTACCATTTGTGTTGTCCTAAAATGTTCATTTGAGGTTTGTATGCACTTATTATTTGTTCTGGATTGTTTAATCCTAAGCATGATAAGAAATATTACCAGATTTACATTTCAAATTCTTGGTAACATAGTCCCATATGTTTCATACATGATTAGGTAAGATTAATTAATTAAATTTAGAAGCATAGCATCTTATTGTACGTAGTTTTTGTTTATTCACGGTTAAACATGAGAAGTTGACTATAAAATGTCGTACCTGACGTATACAACATACATGAACTATGAAGTATGAAAATACCATTTATATCTCATAAGGTATCATTTTCATAGCATGCTTAATGCTTTCGACCCTACTTTTACACCCAGTTGATTTTTTTTCATTTTTGGTGTTTGATTCATATTATTATATTCGATTTATTTGCTTCGCAGATAACATGGAATATATTAGAATTTTAATTAATGAAATTGATTAGAAATTTAGTTGATGTTTGATGGGTTTTATTTGTTATACAAAAAGCTTGAATCACTATATAGTCAGATGAAAAAGTTCCTTATTTTTATTTGGGTTCAATGAAATTAACATTCAATAGTGCATTTAGATAATCAGTGAAATCAACTGCGATATGTACAAGATCAAAAAGTACACAAATAGGGAAGAGATGCTAAATAAATCTTCTATAACTTACCAAATTAGGTGAGGTTTAATTCCTGATTAAACAGTTTTTAGTTATTTATATTGCTACATTTCCTAGATTTTAGGTTCAAAGTTTATGATTGCACATATGAATGGCTATTAACATGTTATTCTTATGATTTTTAAAAATCATAGGTATTATTTCATGGAATATATTAGAATTTTAATTCATACAATTGATTAGAAATTTTTGGATGTTTGATGGGTTCTATTTGTGTAAAACAAAAAGCTTAAATCATCATATGGTCAGAAACAAATAGCTTGAATCATTATACGGGCAGATGCTCTTACGTATGAGAGTGAACATCAAACAATTATTGTTAGAAGTTCTTATATGTAGAAGTAAAGTTATCCTGAAAATTGACTTTGGAATAACACTATATCGCTTATATCATGTTTAATTTCAAAATGTTTCTAATTTTTATTTGGCTTCAATGAAAATTAGCATTCAGTGGTATGTTTAGATAATCAGTGAAATCAACTGCGATATGTACGAGATCAGAAGTACACAAATATGAAATAGATGATAAATAAATCTTCACTAACTTACCAAATCAAGTGTGGTTTAATTCCTCTTGAAACATTTTATAGTAATTTATTATTTCTACATTTCCAAGCTTTTGAGTTCAAAGTTTATGATTGCACATATGAATGGATGTTAGCATGAGTAATATAAAATTAAGTAAAAATTCATAGATTCTCAGCCCATCCACACGTATTTCAGATTCGAAAGGTCTTGGCTTTTCTGCATGCCTTCATTTTACTGTACGTTAATTTTTCCCTTTTAGGTCGGGGATTAAGCTTCTTCATTCATTTTCATACATTTTAAAATGGTCACTTAGCCTTCCCGTTTTACGAAAAAAATCCTTTGTTTTCTTACTTTCTTCCCTTTCAACACTTTTCGTCCTTTGCTTTGGAATAGATCTTATCATTTTAGCTGTACTTTCTAAGGATGGATTCTGTCTTTACGGCCTTCTAACCTCATATCATCCTCTTTTGTTTGCTCCATCAAGTAGCAGAATTAGTTTTCATTGGAACAAAGAGATCCCAGGAAGCACCCCTTACATTCCTCTTGGATCATCACTTTCTAAAATGAGTATTATTCTTTTTGTCAAGAACATTTTTTTACTTCTTTTATGTTTTATTTTGAATTACTAATTCGTTTACCCATTTATTTTAATAAAGATTTATTTGTATCTTGATTTTAGCTTATTTCAAAGATATTATTATTGTAGTAGAACTGAAATTGGTTTCAATTTACAATATTAGACATATAATCAAGAATTAAGGAACAGAAGTACGATAAATTTATTCACCGCTTCTTCAATATTGGAATCATTCCACGTATCATGCTTGCACAATTTAACTAGAAATACATATTTATGTCAACCTTAATATTCATATTGGTAATTGGTCCATTTAACATTTTCCACATTGTTTTATAATTTGTAAATTTCTTTTGTTTCTGCCCAGGTACATTAGTGAAATTGGATGGAGGTGACTTGAATCCTCAAAGCAAAGATCTTTAAACTACCAGGATTTGGCAATTTCTAACTCTCTACTATGTATTATACTATTTAGGATTTTGTTCCATTCATTTTCTTCATGCATGTAGGATGCTCAAAGTAGTTTGAGTTTCAGGTTATTGATGGCACAATCACATTGCTCAATCTACTATTCTTTGTGGTCTATATACTCTTGATATGCTCTTTCTCCTTTCACTAAATCGGGTAATTTTTCTTGGATTTGCTGCTATTTTTTACATGGGTTATAGCAACTTCTTATCTCTCAATTTGTTATTTTTATAGAATTACACAATTAATCCTTCATTGCGTATGCTACGGTAGCAAGCAAAAACAACATTGCAGTGTAGTGAAGTAGTACAATTTATTATGCACATATAAATATTTAATGGGAAAACGGAATCAAATGAATTATTCATTGAAATCTCATATGTATGTTACAAGGACCTATGAATGTTAATGTTGCTAATTATCATCTTTATTAGTTGACACTCCTTAGGCATATTAAAATATAATGTTGTAGGTTTTTTTTAAATAGTTGATATTCGAAATGCAGCTATCTAAACATCCATTTTAGGCTCTTTGTAATGGTGATTGTTGATATATTTAGTTTGTCTAATCATGTTAGTTCATCGATCTGCATTGGCTGAAAGGATAGAGCGATATTGCATTTTACATGTAGATGGCAATAACCATAATTGAATGTTTTATATATGTATATAAGAGTTCACTGTTTTTCATACTAAGTTTTTTTTTATAATGTTATATACTGAAGAAAATATACCTTTTTACTATATAGTAAAAAATAACTATACATTATCGTATTCCAAATAGGCATAAGATGGTTGATATCAACCTATATATAGTGATCTCATGCATAATTATTCTCTGCCCTTTTGTATATGTTGTTGTAGATTGAGGGGTTCGATTTTACATGCCCAATGACTTATTTCCCCTTTGGTTTTTTAGTATTTGACTCTTTTTCCTTTTTAAATCAATACATCATAAAGAAAGCAGAGATCGATTATTTTTACATAAATACATGTCTTATAATTTTAGTATTAAGTTTTTGCATTTTTGTATATTCTAATTTACGTCTTATAATTTTAGTATGGAATCATTAATTGCTCATCATAAACGGAAATAAAGTTCTGTCTCATGTGAAATAGTTTTTTTTTGTCGGGTTGGAATATAGGAAGTAATATGCATCTGCATTTCGATTTACATCTTAGTGTTATACAATAGGGAAATTGAGATTAGTATTATGAAGAACATATTAATATTTTAAATTTTGACAATGTGAAGTCTCCAACAACATATCAATCTATTTCTAACAGAATGGATAGTTTGATTTCATGTGGTTTTGTTGGTTGGTTCAATAACGTTTGGCAAATACTTTGTATTTTGCACAAACATTTTGTGGGTGTTTACTAGGGCCAGCAAGGTCCTCCTCCTGGTAATCAATTGGTTTCTTTAGTTCCACACTCCTTTTGCTATTGGATGCTAAGTTGTACGAAATTGCGTAAGAGGTCATGTTACCCGATTGTGCATGTTTCCTGTAATCAAGTTGTGAATTCAAGGTCATACTCATTTTCACTTGGTTAACTTTCCACATTATGGTAGTTATACGTTCATAGGTTTATAAATATGTTTGTGTATAGACACACACACATACATACAAGAAAACAACTTATTATTGGTAGCATGATAAACAAAGTGCAATAAAATAAACAAGCATGCAGTTTCTTCCGCCACTTAACTTTATTGTCCAGATTAAGCAACTGTGGTGAGACCAAGCACTTCATATAAGAATATGAGATATTGGATGTTGAAATTTTTAACATGTTTTCAGCTACCTTCACTGGAGACGCTAATAAAGTGCCTGATACATTTACAGGTAATATTGTGTTTGTAATGCAACGACATAGAAATTGGAAAATGTTAAGAAACCACAATGTATGATGTGAAACTTAGGAGGAGATGAGGAAGAAGCAGCTCCAGCAGGCTCTGAAAGCTTACGATAAGGAAAACGAAGGCGAAGGTGAGGCTTAGAGGGTGCGATGTGCCCGGTGGTGATGATCAATATTATATGTTGTCTTCCAGTCTTTGAATCTGCTGTAGCCCAGGTAGAGGTATACTTTCCTTGAATATGTTTTATGTTCCCTATTTTGTCTTGTGTGTTTGCTACTTTTTAGGATGAGTTTATGTAGCACTTGATTTTTTGCTTTGACTCAAACTAGCTATAATATGTAAATTGCTTTTGTTTGTTTATTGAATATTTTTTCAGATGCCCGTTTATATTTCCAAAAAAGAAAAGAGAGGACAAACAACTTAACTTCCATTATGTTTTCAACATTCTCATAACAAATGATGTCAAATCAGGTGCTGAAGTTAATGGAGAGTTTGGTGACTTGGTGGTTATCTGAATTAACATAAACACGTGCTATACAATTGGTGGTTTGCTATCATTTATCATTTAACTTTGTCTGACGTGTTTGTGTTTATGTTAGGTTTTAAAAATGGAATCCAAGATCATCGGGCTTCTCTTGTTTTATATGGTTGTACCTACCATCAACTCAATTTTAAGATATGAGACCTGTATAATTGACCATAGGACTTTTTTTACCATGTATTTTGAAAATTGAACGAGATGATTAGAATTCTGAAATCCAGGGTAATCACAAACAATTAAACCTTTTGTTAGAAATAATTTATAATTCAGCCATCTTTTTATCATGCAAACCAATGGGTCCCAATTCTAATGTGAAAAACTATTTTTTTAAATGAAGTAGAAGTCTGAAACGCCAATTCCCTTTTTCCTATGATCATACAGTATTCTTTCTTATTAAAACATAGCTTGACTATATACCAATATCTGATCATAGATCTTTCTTATCGACTATTTTGTTCATGTGCAATCATTAAATTAGTTTTGCTCTTGATGCTTCAAGTAGAGAAAACCACAATAAGAATACCCTGATTCATGTTTCAGGTACAAGAATCAGCGGATACAAAAATTTCTTTCCTGCACCATAGATAGCAGAAGTACAATTGGCAACTTTGGATAGAGTGTCAAGAGTCTGCCTGCTGCCTTGCTAGGCTTCTCCAACAGTGACATGGATTTTGGGATGTTACTCACCTCGGAAGTACTTTTTGTAAGTATAAACTTGGTGAGACAACCCGAAATCCTCCTTACGGGAAATCGTAGGTAGAATTGAGGACAAGACAAATCAGAACACAAAGAGGAGAACATTTCATTGCTTATTACAACAATTCCATCAGATACAAGAATATACAGAGTATAAACGAATATTATACATTTGATAATTATCAGAGATTACAATAAATTACATAGCTGCGGAAAAACAATACAAAACACAACTGAAAGTAATACACGGATACAGAGCTTTCCGAGCATCGTTCCAGCTGTTAATCAGGATCCTGTGAATATAAATCTGCAAAACCAAAACAACTAGCTGCCCGTGTGGAAAATAAGGGCACCTAGAGTTTAGGTTAAAACAATAAACCCCAGGTCAGTCATGTGACTGGTGTGAGAACTAAAACAGTTATTTAAAACTTTAATTTAAAAGAAAGTAATTCAAGGGACCACGCCGTATAACACGGAACGGGTTTCCTCCCACGAATATTAGTGCATATAACAAAATAGCGCAATGCTTTTTTGGAAAAATGAAGCTATTATAAGACCCAGGTCCCATCACACAATGCAACACAAGCCGGAGGATAGGGTTTTCCCTTATAATAGCCAAACATGCTTGGTACGTTTAAAACAAATCATTTGATACTATTATAAGTGTATAGTGTCAAAACAATTTCAATCATAAATATCAATCATAGACGGCATGGGTACCATATATCATGTAACCATACTAGGCTCTACAAATAAAACTGAAATATCTCGTATTGGAAATTGGATTTCCATTATGACTCGAGGCAAGGGGTAAGATCCTCTCCGCTTCGAGACACTCTAGCAAATGCCTCGGGACTACACACTCTGGGCAACCCTTGGAATCGGCTGGTTCGGTCCTCTCTTATGTTTGAGGATTGGCAATTCCTGAACACACGTTTCCCTGTCCTTACAGACCTATAATCGAGGCTCCTCGCATCCAACAACCACATAGGTGAAAATAATATAAACATCAGGGTTGGTAAGTCACTGACATCACCCATAGCTAGAAAGAAACGTCGTGTTCTCCTTGCAGCCATTCTCCCGTTTTTAACTCATACCGAGGTGTGAGGCTCGCGAATTCACGTTATACACAAAGCTACGTTGTATTAAAGCCGTGCTTTGATTATCAACCACAAGATTTTGCTTTTCAACAAAAGCCTTGATCCATGCAACTCAGCATGCCACACAGGCAATTCATGCCATGCGATTGATATCTATCGATATATAACCTCTAAGCTCGTACGTCTCAGAGAAGGGCGTTAAGCAAGAGAATAAATTCTCCACCGCCAAACAGATATATATTTAATAAAAATCAATCAACACAGAATAAAATCCAATGTCAGACACATAATCCATTTACACGTCCGTTCTGGGTCTGAACGAAACCGGAGGCATTTTCCTCGCATATCCATCAATCTCCAAGTATGTCTGGACGATCACCAACTGATTCCCTCATCTTGGGTGTACAGCCCAATCAAGATCATCAATAATCATCCAAACGATGTGAAGACTTCCGGTCTTCAACCACCGTCTTCATCTTCGACTTATCGTCGAATCGGTTATTCAGAATGGGCATAAACCCGGCCTTTCCGAATAACCCGCGTATATAATAAACTAGTGTTACACAAACACAACATACGCCTCATTCCAATTCATCAGTCACTAACCGTAAATTATCAAGAGAACAATTCTCCAAATATTTACCTCGAAGGCCGAAACCTACATCAGATCAATACCCAGGGAACGATTCTTCTAAGCTAGCCTACAGCTAGTTTCTAAATTTCAAATTCTTAGGGAAAGGTTACCATTAATTTTATCAAAGATAAATTCTTTAAAATTTATTCTTTAATCTTCCTTTGGATGTCATTTCAAACCAAATTATGGTTTTCCAAACTAGTCGGGATTAGCGAACCACACCGAAGTAATTATTTATTTTATTTCCCAATCCCAACCTATTCATCCCATGGAGCAAAACTGTTATTACCCCATAACTAACTCCATGATGTTATCGGTAAAATTAATTACCATTTCACGTTCATATCTAATTAAAGATTTAACTATCGCTTGGAGCAAAACAGGTGATACTCCATTCTCGATCATTTCAATCTAATTAAAGATTCATTAAAACTCCACTTAGTTCTAATCTTTAACTGGTTCAAAGAACCAATGTCATTTAAAACACGGTTCACGATAAACCCACATCACATTCCATTCTATTAGTCTCTAACCGTAAATTAGTAAGAGAACAGTTCCCTAAATATTAACCCCGAAGGCCGAAACCAACATCAGATCAATATCCAAGAAACCATTCAACTTAACTGATCCCCAGTCAGTTCCTAATTTTCTTAACTCCATTTGGGTTTAAGAACAGTATTAATAAAGATACCATTCATGACAAACCAAAATTCCATTCGATATTAAATACAAGGCTCTGAATAGAAAATATATCGGCTTAAATTCAGTATCAAATCCTGAAACCAACAAATATCGTATTGGAAATAATGATATAAATATATCTTTCAATGTCCATAACAATATCTGTATAATCACGAAATCGAACATCAAACTATTCCGAAGATGATTTCGATTCAAATCCATTCCGATTCATATATTGAAAATCCTGGTTATTTTTAAAACCATTTCAAATCCAGTTTATTTATTTTTAAAAATAAATAAATTATTATTATAATTAATAACTAGTTCATTTTGATAAAAGTACATTTTTATCTTCTTAAATATGGGATTTTTCATCCCAGTTCCTTTCAGTTCACATATAATAATTTTACACAAATTATAAATATTTTTAATAATTTTATCAAGGCCCGTACAGTCGATTTCCATCTACGGCCATCGAACTGCACTTACATCGACCTTTTCTAAATTTGATTTGGACGTATCTCCAAATCCAGCCGTTATATTTCTAATTTCTTATATTCATTGGAAAGCTCTTTTCGATACGAACCCAACGGTTCCGGTTTCAGGAGAATCCGACAGTCGGATCTCCCGTAATGTCCATTCGAAGTCAATGGTCGAAATTCACGAACTGCCGCGGCGCGGCGCGTTCTATTCAGGCCATTATATATATATAATATATATATTATATATATTTCGTCGATTTCCTTTTAAAACGAATTTTATAAATCATTTCAAATTTGTTTCAAAAACAATTTCAACTTTCATTTCAAATTCATATCAAAATTGAATTTTCCGTTATAAATTCTTTTTACATTCATTTCTATTTGATTTCAATTCAAATCGATTTCAATTCAATTTTAGTTCATTTTCAATTCGATTTGAATTCATTTCAATTCGAATTCATTTTATATTCAATTCAATTCGAATTCATTTTATATTCAATTCAATTCGAATTCACTTTATATTCAATTGAATTCGAATTCATTTTATATTCAATTCAATTCGAATTCACTTTATATTCAATTCAATTCGAATTCATTTTATATTCAATTCAATTCGAATTCACTTTATATTCAATTCAATTCGAATTCACTTTATATTCAATTCGAATTCATTTTATATTCAATTCAATTCGAATTCACTTTATATTCAATTCGAATTCATTTTATATTCAATTCAATTCGAATTCATTATAAATTCAATTCAATTCGAATTCATTACAAAAACGAATATAATCGATATATATATCGTTCGCGTCAAAATAGCGCATCCCTAATCAACACGGCTTTATATATTTCAATAACTTCGTTATTCTATTCAACAAATGAATAATTATTCTATTCAACACATGAATCTATATTTCTTTCAACACATGACTAATCTCAACAATTGAGTACTGTCAACACGTGCCTATTCTTGTTATTTAATATATTTTATAAAATTATGATTTCTATCGTTTAATTTTTAATCAAACTCCAACCGTAAATTAGTAAGAGAACGATTCCCTAAGTATTAACCCCGAAGGCCGAAACCAACATCAGATCAATACCCAGGAAACCACTCATCTTATCTAATTTCCAGTTAGTTCTAATTTTATATATGATAAAGATGTAAATTTTATTGTTAAAATATTTCATTCAACACATGAATCTATATTTTTTTCCAACACCTGACTAATCTCAACAAATGAGTACTGTCAACACATAACCGTTTTATTGTTATGTAATATATTTTAATTTCCAATTGGAATGAGGCCCAATCAATTACCATATAATGTTAATTATATGGATTCCGTACAACACATGTATATAATAGCAACGATAAATAATCAACTGTAACGACCCGCCTTTTTACCCGATTCTCGCCGGTAATTAAACCGACTCAAATCGTTCATAAAGACGAATTGTTATGGGTACTTACATACATTGAACAAAACAACAGAACTTTTCATTGAATAATTCAATTTTACATCAGAGTTACATGAATATCAGAGTTACACATAAAAATACACAGCGGAAGAAATAGAACTCTCAGCGGAAGAACATCATCTGATACAGCGGAAGCTCCAACTCTAGCGTGAACTCTAACTCCGGAAGCACTCTGAATCTTCTCCACAATCCATAACTGCAAACTAAACACTAGCTGCCCGTGTGGAAATTAGTGGGCACCCAGAGTTTAGGAAGGAACAATAAACTCCAGGTCAGTCGTGGGACTGGTGTGAGAACTCAAAACAGTTATCATTTAGGTTTCATTTTAAAGTTGGGTAATTCAACGGACCATGCCGCTAATGCGGAACGGGTTCTACTCCATATGAATTCCCGTGCATAGAAATACGCAATGACTTTTGAAAAATGAAACTATCATAAGCTCGTCCCACATCACACAATGCAAGCGCACACCAGATGGGCGAGTTTTGTCTTATGATAACCAAACATGATTTCATACGTGAAAATCCTCTTTTAATATTATCATATAGTGTGGAAAAACAAGTTCACAAATAAATGTATTAATCCTAGACGGCATGAGTGTCCCATACCACTATGTCGCCATATATAAATACAATCAAAATCGTATGGCTCGTATTGGAGATTTGGATTTCCAACTTGATGATTCCTGGCACGAAAGATCAATCAGGGATACAAAACGAAGTGCCTCAACGGCTTTTTCGACCATACACGGACACTGAATACACATCGTCAGGGCAGATCAACGGTTTTCGACCAGACGCGCCCCCCCGAACATACCCCATCCCCAGTTCACAAGTGGTTTCCCACTGCTGCAGCACTCATCATCGAATCATATATATATATACAGACCAAACCGCCAGTTTCTCATCATCCGGTGTGTGAGGTTTGTCGATGTCACGTCATACACAAAGCTACGCTTCGATAAGCCATGCTTTGATCATCATTAGCTCATATCATACTTGGGTATGCCACATCGTCAATATCTCCACATATCACTGATTCGAATTAATACATATTCTCTAAGAACGTAACTTAGAGACGGAGATATTCAATTTGCCACAAATCTGATATATATTCACACGAATCAGTGCTACGTGGTCAATTACAATGTTAGACACACCATCCATACAAGTTCGTTCTAGGTCTGAACGAAACACAATCCGAAAATTTCCAAATATACTCAAATCTCCTGCCACCCTCGTATCGGGTGTACGGCCCGATCCGAGATGTCAGCAATCGATCAAATAATCTGGAAATTTCCGGTCTTCATTTATCGATTTCAAATCTTGAATTACTTCATAACGTCGTAATATTACTTGGAATGGTTTTCGGACCTATATCCGATCCCGGACTTTCCAAGTAACAAACATATCTTAAAACAATAGTTACAAATCACACGGGTTTCCCAATTCAAATCTCCTTTCCAAACATTTCCAATTTACTTTGAATTAAATGTTGGATTTAATTCCCCGGAAACCCATTATCCTTAACCCCTTTCAAATTCAACGTTTGTTTCCAAACTTCATTTTCAAAACAACTTAATTAATCCGTCGACACTTGAGTAACCAAATCTTTATTTGGATTTGGATTTCCATTTAAACACCTATATTTCAAATATCAGTTCGTATAGAATCAATCGACTTGTACTCGATATTGATTCACAAATTCAGGCAACACGATCAGAATCAGGATATGGATATGTTGATATTTCTGATCGTATTTGTCTGCTCCTATAAACCCATACCGAATATCAGACGACCAATTCTATTCCAACTCATCTCAAATTCATATCATATGGAAGAATCAAGTCCTTTCCATAATGGTTCATGTTTGAAGTCTTCAAATTCAAATCATTTCAAATAACGTTAAGCGTTACTGAAAGCGTTGGGAAATGGTTATTAAATTAAATAAATCCCAATCATTCTAAATTCAAAATTTTAAACCATAAATCACTTTCGAATAGTAATATAAATTCATTCTATTCGATTTTCATCGCGGTCGGCGAACGGCATGTACGGCGACCTTTCCAGATTTAAATTTAAACCTAACTCGAAAATCATCCGATGGAATTTGAAAATTCCTCTTTTATACGAAACCCATTATTATTATAAGTCCGTCGTTTTCTGTTTTACGTCAATTCGATTCTGTATGTTCAAGTTATAACTATTTGAAGTTCAAACTAATATCGTCGAACTGTCACTTAGCGACGAGTTCGATTCCGCTCTATAATGTTTTATAGGATTTGTTCAATCCATTTCCAAAACAAATTTATTTCATAACTTAGTTAAAACCAAATCCAGATTTCCTTTACAACTTTTATTTCTCAAACCAAGCTAGTCAATAATCATTTCAAGTGAAATATAAATTCTTTTATGCTTTCAAATCCCGTTCCAATAACTACTACTAATCAAGATCAATGGAATGTTTTCACGATTAAATTTCAAAACTAAATTTGAATTTAAACAATTCAAGAGAAATGGAAACTATTTCCGAACATATTTATTTAAAATTCAAGATTGATATTCATTAATGTTTATCAATGATGCTTATCAATTAATTTAGCAAAGTTTCAAATATTCAATATATATATATTTTTCAATTTGCAATTTTTTTTACTGATAGTCATTATATAAATAATAAAAATCAATATTAAATCCAAATCATATTCGATTTAACTCAAAACCCAGTCCAAGAATAAATAAATGATTGAAATTTCCCAAATGTCGTTTTATAAAATATTTGTACATCTGGATTTTTATCTTCCAAATGGTTCCAATTAAATTCAACAAATTTTTTTCAAATAAAATATTCGTTTAAGAGAAAGGAGAATTCAAATCAATCACCCGTAAAATCTGCAACTACGGTGCATTTGACTTTATTCAACAAAACAACCGCAATAACATAATCAAACGAACAGGCATCATCCATCCATCGCAACCATAAAATAAATCAACTGTTTACGGAGCGTTATTGGCAGTAACGCTCGGTGTTTTACGGTGTTATTACAGCATATACATCCATCGAACAATCAGCGACAAAAACCATAACATTTCAAGCATCCACAACCACTGATTTTCCGTCAATTATTATAATTATAAATAAATTATAACAAATTATTTCTACCCAAAATGAAATAATTAAAGTGAAGTTCTCACCTGCGCTGCGCTCTGGTTTCACTGACGAACCCGGTATCAACCGCATATCGGTTCACGAACATTATAATTGACAAGTGCGCACCGTTCTTCGCAACGCGTCTTCATGCACCATACATCGTTTTGTATTTCTTTTTTTTTCTTTTTTTCTTTTTTTTTTTTTAAAAAAAAAAAGACAAAAAGCACGGAAGTGCTATACAATCGCATGCTTGCGCATGCATGCAACTAGGCTATT
The DNA here is from genome assembly GCA_030737875.1 of Allium sativum. NCBI lineage: Eukaryota > Viridiplantae > Streptophyta > Magnoliopsida > Asparagales > Amaryllidaceae > Allium > Allium sativum. The sequence continues at coordinate 255,495,778 of CM060920.1, forward strand.
TCGGCCTCCTCTCCTAATCCCTTTTTGAGTGCATGCGAACCTCTTCTTTTTTTTTTTTTTTTTTTTAAGAAGGCCGAACTGGATGGTTGCGGACCAAGGGTTGACGAGCGGACTTGTATGCGATGGCGGACTGCGCGGATGTGGGGTTCGGTGACTGGGTGCTTGGACTGACGGTTGGAAGTAGCGGAGGTGCGGATAAAATAGGGTGCGCTATCATCAGGGAGGAGGAAGGCGGGTTTAGTGAGGGATGTGGACTGGGTTTAAATGTGAGAAGTGGAGTTTTCTTGGACCGGAAAAACAAGACGTGGGGGAGATATTTGGCACGGATGTGGGTGCAAAGGGGAATGGTGCGGATGCATGTAGGGTGGAAGGTGGACAAGTGTTTGGTGCAAAGGTTTCGGCTGTTGGTGTTTTTGGAGTGGACTGGCTTCACACGCGGGGAAGGTAGGAAGAGAGGGAAGAGAGAGAGAGAGGGGATGCGGACGTGGGTGAACTGAAGGGAGGTGCGAGAGAGAGAATGGAGGAATATGGTGCAAGTCTTCTTTATAATCTAATATAAGGGTAGCTTTGGCAATATCAAAGGACACACGTCCAAAGGAAAAACCAAATTCTCATGCATCCTTACACCTAAGTCCACACGTGTCTCCCCCTCTACAAACTTATGCGTGCAATAAGCCACCTCAAGGACACTTGTCCAAATAAATAAATAAATAAAAACAATTGCATGTATTCATACACCTAGGCGTACACATGTCCTTCTCTACTTATTCATGCATAACGCCACTCAACCATTTGCCATGCATGTACTTTGAATGTATCCATCCATACTTCATAGTGTATTCATTTGTACATCTCCAATTTTTGATTTTTAGAGTTATTTACCGAGAGTTGCACTGGAATAAAACCATCATCGTAAACAACAACACGCTCTGATTTAGAAACAGCAATAAAACCGGTCTGATTGATCAATTCTGTAAAGCGTCTAAAGGACCACATTTATACCCAAAATGCGTTGAAAAATTATCTGCTTATTTTTCAAAATAAAAATTACAGAAAAATTCTAAAAATTATTTTAAAACAGCGCGTACAGAAATCGGATGAATATTTTTAACTGATATTTAATTATAATTTATTTTCAAGTCAAACTACTTTTTAAAAATTAAAAATCCATATAAACTCCATATCTAATTGTTTTAAAATCTTTATATATTAAATATTTCTTAAAACAAATCTTTCAATTATAAAATTCATATTATAAAACATTTATATATATATATATATATATATATAAATACAAAAATATTATTACCTATAAATATAAAACCATTATATAAAATTACAAAAAAATCATTTCTATACAAAATCTTTAAAATAAGTCTTATACAAAATAAAATAATTTATTTAAACTAATAAAAAGGGAATTTCAAATATTAAATCCTATTAATTCCAAAATATGTATTCAGAAAATCTCAAAATGTGCTATGGAAATTCATATTTAAATTTAGAAAATTCTGGTTCGTTACATTCTTCCCCCCTTAAGACTTTTCGTCCTCGAAAAGGAAGATAGTAAATTTTAAACTCTAAATCAAACTTTTCTATATGATTTGGAACATGTTTATAAATATTCAAAACAACAGATTTAAATAGTGGGACACGCATATCGTAGTCAATCCAACATATCATATCATATCGATCTCTCAAGTCAGCATACAAACGTATCTAACTTTACCTGAGCACGTACTTGGGTAGTCCAAACTATATTCACCAAAGGTGTACCTAGATATCTGTTACTAGTCCTCAAAATCATACTAGCCCAAAACAACTTAATGCATCTGGTACTTAAGATAACATATAAACACTATATATACAAGGTCCAGACTCATCGCAACTAAACCTCTGTTGTATCTGATCCATCGTCGGATGAATTGGTCAAATCAATTTCCTCGGGCTCTTCATCAGCTAACGGCTCCCCATCGTTTCCATAAAGCCATCATCTACTCCCACGATAATCCATCGTGCTTACTACCCATAGATCCATCTTCATCAGCCTTGTCCAAGGGCTGGTCTATACTCTCCATTTTCTCACCAATCTCATCATCTCCCATATCCGGAAGCGGGTCATCCTCGGATGTAGGTTATTCAAAATCACCCTTATCTGCTGCAATATCATTATCGTATACTACGACATCATCACTATGTTGGGGTTTCTCCACCTTTTCTATAACATCGTCAAATCCACCATTTCCCGCCTCTAGGAGTGGGTCATCCTTAGCTATAACTGCCGGTTATCCCATTTCATGCATCAACCTTTCTAACTGCTCAACGAATACAGGATCTATAGGCCAATTAATGTCTTCTGGTGCAGCCTGTGCTAATGCGGCGTTTCCTAACAACTCCTGATTTCTCTGGTCTAGGATCTACTACCCAAAACTCTAATGCATCATCATAAATCTATGGGGAACATTAAATCCAAAGTAGGCTGCTGCCTTATCCCTTACCCTCTAGTCAAAATCACAGGTCCTAGAACATACTCATACCTTATTACAGGGTCATCCTACTGCAGGGTTGGGCCTTATTCCTAACACATCAAGATAAAGATCAGAACTACTATCCATGTTACTGCTGGGCACTTGGTCTGGTCCTGAATCAGGTTGGAATTTTGATGGAATCTCAATTATCCTATGGTTACCCTAGTTACAGGAAATGATTGAATTCTCGATTACCGCTACCCTTAGGCCGGATTAAGCAAGCTATTATCGTACACTTAGCCGTTTACTTCCTTAGAGTTAAAAGTTTAAGCTCATGGGTCGTCCAAACCTACTCATCATTAACTTAACCAAAACGATTCATATTAAGTGCTTATACCCAAAATTTCTCCTTTTTAAGGGGTTCTTAAAATTTGCAAAGGGTTTACCAAGATCAACAAATGGTCAAGGGTCCAAATTGGTTCATCCTAATTCCTACCAAACCAATCCAGAAATCAAATGGTTGATAACTTTACCTAAATTCCAACACTTCCTTAACTATTATTAAAGAGTGTTATACTTAAGTTATTCATCCAATTTCTAGATTCATAAATATTCCCTACTCATCTTGGTTCATTTGTGAATTACATTTATATTCTTCATTTAAGAAAATATAACCTATATTTCATTCCTATTTCAAGTTACTATATCGGCTTTCACTTTAATTCATCAACAATTTCAAACACTTATGAAAATGGTTTCAAGTATTCTCGATGTTTAAATCGGAATCATATAGTCCTCCCATTTTCGAAACTCGAGAATAATCACTGACGATGTCCGGATCATCAACAGAATTATCCTTCAGCGACTAGAATGGGATTCTATATCTATCTAGTACATATAAGATTTCGTATACACGTTGATCAGACGTATATTAAAATCCTTACATACTCGATAGTCCAATCATGATGTCGAATAAAACACTCGAAATTCTTATTTCAAATTATATTCCCAATAATCATTGTTTCAAATTGATTTACTTGTTCAAAAATACCTTATATAGGTTTCAAAAATATACGCTCTATCGTCATAATATTCCGAGATCTCATTCTAGGGTATTTCTAACCCTATCTCTAATGAGAAAATATAACTCTGAGGAGTCCTATTCTTTTGTCCAAATATGTACGTACCCAATAGCTTTGTATAACCAAAGCTCCGATACCAACTGTAACGACCCGCCTTTTTACCCGATTCTCGCCGGTAATTAAACCAACTCAAATCGTTCATAAAGACGAATTGTTATGGGTACTTACATACATTGAACAAAACAACAGAACTTTTCATTGAATAATTCAATTTTACATCAGAGTTACATGAATATCAGAGTTACACATAAAAATACACAGCGGAAGAAATAGAACTCTCAGCGGAAGAACATCATCTGATACAGCGGAAGCTCCAACTCTAGCGTGAACTCTAACTCCGGAAGCACTCTGAATCTTCTCCACAATCCATAACTGCAAACTAAACACTAGCTGCCCGTGTGGAAATTAGTGGGCACCCAGAGTTTAGGAAGGAACAATAAACTCCAGGTCAGTCATGGGACTGGTGTGAGAACTCAAAACAGTTATCATTTAGGTTTCATTTTAAAGTTGGGTAATTCAACGGACCATGCCGCTAATGCGGAACGGGTTCTACTCCATATGAATTCCCGTGCATAGAAATACGCAATGACTTTTGAAAAATGAAACTATCATAAGCTCGTCCCACATCACACAATGCAAGCGCACACCAGATGGGCGAGTTTTGTCTTATGATAACCAAACATGATTTCATACGTGAAAATCCTCTTTTAATATTATCATATAGTGTGGAAAAACAAGTTCACAAATAAATGTATTAATCCTAGACGGCATGAGTGTCCCATACCACTATGTCGCCATATATAAATACAATCAAAATCGTATGGCTCGTATTGGAGATTTGGATTTCCAACTTGATGATTCCTGGCACGAAAGATCAATCAGGGATACAAAACGAAGTGCCTCAACGGCTTTTTCGACCATACACGGACACCGAATACACATCGTCAGGGCAGATCAACGGTTTTCGACCAGACGCGGCCCCCCGAACATACCCCATCCCCAGTTCACAAGTGGTTTCCCACTGCTGCAGCACTCATCATCGAATCATATATATATACAGACCAAACCGCCAGTTTCTCATCATCCGGTGTGTGAGGTTTGTCGATGTCACGTCATACACAAAGCTACGCTTCGATAAGCCATGCTTTGATCATCATTAGCTCATATCATACTTGGGTATGCCACATCGTCAATATCTCCACATATCACTGATTCGAATTAATACATATTCTCTAAGAACGTAACTTAGAGACGGAGATATTCAATTTGCCACAAATCTGATATATATTCACACGAATCAGTGCTACGTGGTCAATTACAATGTTAGACACACCATCCATACAAGTTCGTTCTAGGTCTGAACGAAACACAATCCGAAAATTTCCAAATATACTCAAATCTCCTGCCACCCTCGTATCGGGTGTATGGCCCGATCCGAGATGTCAGCAATCGATCAAATAATCTGGACATTTCCGGTCTTCATTTATCGATTTCAAATCTTGAATTACTTCATAACGTCGTAATATTACTTGGAATGGTTTTCGGACCTATATCCGATCCCGGACTTTCCAAGTAACAAACGTATCTTAAAACAATAGTTACAAATCACACGGGTTTCCCAATTCAAATCTCCTTTCCAAACATTTCCAATTTACTTTGAATTAAATGTTGGATTTAATTCCCCGGAAACCCATTATCCTTAACCCCTTTCAAATTCAACGTTTGTTTCCAAACTTCATTTTCAAAACAACTTAATTAATCCGTCGACACTTGAGTAACCAAATCTTTATTTGGATTTGGATTTCCATTTAAACACCTATATTTCAAATATCAGTTCGTATAGAATCAATCGACTTGTACTCGATATTGATTCACAAATTCAGGCAACACGATCAGAATCAGGATATGGATATGTTGATATTTCTGATCGTATTTGTCTGCTCCTATAAACCCATACCGAATATCAGACGACCAATTCTATTCCAACTCATCTCAAATTCATATCATATGGAAGAATCAAGTCCTTTCCATAATGGTTCATGTTTGAAGTCTTCAAATTCAAATCATTTCAAATAACGTTAAGCGTTACTGAAAGCGTTGGGAAATGGTTATTAAATTAAATAAATCCCAATCATTCTAAATTCAAAATTTTAAACCATAAATCACTTTCGAATAGTAATATAAATTCATTCTATTCGATTTTCATCGCGGTCGGCGAACGGCATGTACGGCGACCTTTCCAGATTTAAATTTAAACCTAACTCGAAAATCATCCGATGGAATTTGAAAATTCCTCTTTTATACGAAACCCATTATTATTATAAGTCCGTCGTTTTCTGTTTTACGTCAATTCGATTCTGTATGTTCAAGTTATAACTATTTGAAGTTCAAACTAATATCGTCGAACTGTCACTTAGCGACGAGTTCGATTCCGCTCTATAATGTTTTATAGGATTTGTTCAATCCATTTCCAAAACAAATTTATTTCATAACTTAGTTAAAACCAAATCCAGATTTCCTTTACAACTTTTATTTCTCAAACCAAGCTAGTCAATAATCATTTCAAGTGAAATATAAATTCTTTTATGCTTTCAAATCCCGTTCCAATAACTACTACTAATCAAGATCAATGGAATGTTTTCACGATTAAATTTCAAAACTAAATTTGAATTTAAACAATTCAAGAGAAATGGAAACTATTTCCAAACATATTTATTTAAAATTCAAGATTGATATTCATTAATGTTTATCAATGATGCTTATCAATTAATTTAGCAAAGTTTCAAATACTCAATATATATATATTTTTCAATTTGCAAATTTTTTTACTGATAGTCATTATATAAATAATAAAAATCAATATTAAATCCAAATCATATTCGATTTAACTCAAAACCCAGTCCAAGAATAAATAAATGATTGAAATTTCCCAAATGTCGTTTTATAAAATATTTGTACATCTGGATTTTTATCTTCCAAATGGTTCCAATTAAATTCAACAAATTTTTTTCAAATAAAATATTCGTTTAAGAGAAAGGAGAATTCAAATCAATCACCCGTAAAATCTGCAACTACGGTGCATTTGACTTTATTCAACAAAACAACCGCAATAACATAATCAAACGAACAGGCATCATCCATCCATCGCAACCATAAAATAAATCAACTGTGTACGGAGCGTTATTGGCAGTAACGCTCGGTGTTTTACGGTGTTATTACAGCATATACATCCATCGAACAATCAGCGACAAACAACCATAACATTTCAAGCATCCACAACCACTGATTTTCCGTCAATTATTATAATTATAAATAAATTATAACAAATTATTTCTACCCAAAATGAAATAATTAAAGTGAAGTTCTCACCTGCGCTGCGCTCTGGTTTCACTGACGAACCCGGTATCAACCGCATATCGGTTCACGAACATTATAATTGACAAGTGCGCACCGTTCTTCGCAACGCGTCTTCATGCACCATACATCGTTTTGTATTTCTTTTTTTTTCTTTTTTTCTTTTTTTTTTAAAAAAAAAAAAGACAAAAAGCACGGAAGTGCTGTACAATCGCATGCTTGCGCATGCATGCAACTAGGCTATTTCGGCCTCCTCTCCTAATCCCTTTTTGAGTGCATGCGAACCTCTTCTTTTTTTTTTTTTTTAAGAAGGCCGAACTGGATGGTTGCGGACCAAGGGTTGACGAGCGGACTTGTATGCGATGGCGGACTGCGCGGATGTGGGGTTCGGTGACTGGGTGCTTGGACTGACGGTTGGAAGTAGCGGAGGTGCGGATAAAATAGGGTGCGCTATCATCAGGGAGGAGGAAGGCGGGTTTAGTGAGGGATGTGGACTGGGTTTAAATGTGAGAAGTGGAGTTTTCTTGGACCGGAAAAACAAAACGTGGGGGAGATATTTGGCACGGATGTGGGTGCAAAGGGGAATGGTGCGGATGCATGTAGGGTGGAAGGTGGACAAGTGTTTGGTGCAAAGGTTTCGGCTGTTGGTGTTTTTGGAGTGGACTGGCTTCACACGCGGGGAAGGTAGGAAGAGAGGGAAGAGAGAGAGAGGGGATGCGGACGTGGGTGAACTGAAGGGAGGTGCGAGAGAGAGAATGGAGGAATATGGTGCAAGTCTTCTTTATAATCTAATATAAGGGTAGCTTTGGCAATATCAAAGGACACACGTCCAAAGGAAAAACCAAATTCTCATGCATCCTTACACCTAAGTCCACACGTGTCTCCCCCTCTACAAACTTATGCGTGCAATAAGCCACCTCAAGGACACTTGTCCAAATAAATAAATAAATAAAAACAATTGCATGTATTCATACACCTAGGCGTACACATGTCCTTCTCTACTTATTCATGCATAACGCCACTCAACCATTTGCCATGCATGTACTTTGAATGTATCCATCCATACTTCATAGTGTATTCATTTGTACATCTCCAATTTTTGATTTTTAGAGTTATTTACCGAGAGTTGCACAGGAATAAAACCATCATCGTAAACAACAACACGCTCTGATTTAGAAACAGCAATAAAACCGGTCTGATTGATCAATTCTGTAAAGCGTCTAAAGGACCACATTTATACCCAAAATGCGTTGAAAAATTATCTGCTTATTTTTCAAAATAAAAATTACAGAAAAATTCTAAAAATTATTTTAAAACAGCGCGTACAGAAATCGGATGAATATTTTTAACTGATATTTAATTATAATTTATTTTCAAGTCAAACTACTTTTTAAAAATTAAAAATCCATATAAACTCCATATCTAATTGTTTTAAAATCTTTATATATTAAATATTTCTTAAAACAAATCTTTCAATTATAAAATTCATATTATAAAACATTTATATATATATATATATAAATACAAAAATATTATTACCTATAAATATAAAACCATTATATAAAATTACAAAAAATCATTTCTATACAAAATCTTTAAAATAAGTCTTATACAAAATAAAATAATTTATTTAAACTAATAAAAAGGGAATTTCAAATATTAAATCCTATTAATTCCAAAATATGTATTCAGAAAATCTCAAAATGTGCTATGGAAATTCATATTTAAATTTAGAAAATTCTGGTTCGTTACATCAACCATCATCCAAAGTGCACCACACAACTGCATAAGCATTAAATATAAATAATTAACGCTTACACAGTCTATCGACCAATCAATCGACATACAATTAAAAAATTGAGATTAGTCTACGCCAAATATCATCCCAACACCCGTGTGGGGTTTCAAACAACCAAACACAGATTTTATTCGTGCAATTGGGCGATGTGTAACATTTATCATCCCAATCAATATCGGTCAAATGTGTGTGTATAAACAAATCGTTCGATTTGTTTACAATATTCATTTCATTTTATATACACATTAAAAATTCCATTTTTAACTATACAAATAATTTTAACTATATAAATATTTTATTTTATTTCACATCACGCAACCAATTTTCACCACAACAAACAAGCATACAAGTCGTTCATGGTCTGTGGACGATGGGTGTGGGGTGCTGCTAAACACCGTCTGCATCCTAGTATATACTTTTAAACAGAAATTAAATTAAAGGTGAGAAGTTCTTACAGAGGGTTCCATTCCACCGTGCTTTGCTTTTGAACTGCTCAACCGTCTGGATCTGTTTGATATTCCAATGCAGTTCTTTGTCCTGCTGTTTATAATAAAAATTATATTTTTATCACTACTTCATATATTTTTACAACACATCATTCTATATGAAAATTATATTTTTATATTTCTACTTCATATAAAAAGATCGAATTTTTATATCATCGCTATAAAAATCACATTTTTATTTCAATATATATATAATAAAAATCAGATTTTTATTTCGCTACATATATAAAGATCAAATTTTTACTAGTTATATAATATAAAAATCGTATTTTTATTCTTCCTATACTATAAAAATCAAATTTTTATTATCTCTACTATATAAAAATCATATTTTTATGCCACTATTCCATATATAAAAAATCTAATTTTTATATTGCTATTTCGATTATAAAAATCATATCTTTTCTTATATAAAAAATATAATCTTTTAACATATAAAAATATGATCTTTCAACTTATATGAATTCGATTTTTAAACCTCCTTTACATATATAAAAATTCGATTTTTAACTTCACGCCTATATAAAAATTAAATTATATTTTTAACCTTTCTATGATACAAAAATTATATTTTTAACCTTTCTATAATGTAAAAATTATATTTTTAACCTTTCTATAATGTAAAAATTATATTTTTAACCTTTCTATAATGTAAAAATTGTATTTTTAACCTTATGCAATTAATTACATAGAAAAATAAACAAAAATAAATAAATTAAACGAATCAAAGGACTTACAGCGAAGGGTTTGGGGTTGGAGGGATTTCCAGTCGAATGGGGACCCACCGGAGGTGCTGATGAGGGCGGGGAAGGTGGTAGGGGGGCTGCGTCTGTAGCTGAGGAGGAGGGGGTGCGGATTTTCGAGTGAAGGAAGTAGTAGGCGGCGGTCTTCGGTCAAGGGCGTCGGCGTTTGAAAGAGGGGGGTGCGGATCGAAGCAGCGGAGGGTAGAAGAAGGAGAGAGGCGGTGGAAAGGGGGAAGCTCGCGCTCGAGGCGGCGCTGACCGGGGGCCCCATGAAGAGGAGCGGCGGCGGTGTAGGGGCGTGATCCCCTTTTTCTTTTTTTTATTTGTTTTAGTTTGAACGGGAATTGTGAGGGAGATAGTTTATATAATATTTATTTATTATTTTAATTTCAAAAGGCTGACTCTTTTATTCGACCTCCAAACGAGGCCCACCGCCTGTCGCCCATAGCTAATTACCCCCATTCCGAACACAATGGGATATGTATCGTAGGCTGATTCGATCGTTTAGATCAGTTTTCGTCAAAATCAACATATAACTCTATATATTGAATTTGAACGTGCATTTCAATTTACCGGGGTCACATACTAACTCGAAAAATTCCAGAAAAATATTTTCTAGCTTCGTATTGGTGATACGGTCCTAACAAAACTAGTTTCATCGAATTCTGAGACCGTTTGAAACATGACCATTTTCCAGTCGATTAGAATCAACTAAAACTGGTCAAACGCATTTTCCTTTGCCACGCTCACATATTGATTCGAAAAATTATGAATTTTGGAATCTAGCAATAATTTGACATCACGGATCCAACAAAAGTGGTTTCGTCGAAATCCGAGGTCGTTTGCAAAATTTCCATTTTTAAGGGCCAGAATTCCATAGCGACTATTCTGAATTTTCAACTGGGCATATCTTTTGATTCCCGCTATGAAATTTCGATTTTTCGGATTCGTTGGAAGGATATTCACAAATAGATTCTAATATATTTTGTTTCACTATAATTCGGTTTATTTTGAATCCTGTACATTCATTTGAAGTCTGAAATCGAATTATCGAACTACCGCGCCATTTTCAATTCCTTTTATAATTTAAAATAAATATTTATATTCTAACGTCGATCTATATAAATATATACATTCGAATTCCTTTCAAAATAAATTTTTCGGCGTTATTATTTAAAATAAATCATTTTAAATATTCAAAATTCACTAAAATTGCCAAAATAAAAAATTTAAATTGGCTCAGATTTTCGGGTTGTTACAATCTCCCCTACTTAAAACTTTTCGTCCCCGAAAAGGAACGAAGTCGAAAGTTGTTTAACAAGTCAACTCAACTTCCTTTGTTTTCATTACGGATTAAGTTCTTCAACTTTTCTGTTTCTAAGAACTTTTCAAATTTTTAAAAAATTTGACTAACACCCTAAATTTTCGAAAAATTTCACCATAACCTCCCCTGCACCGGGGACTTGGGGATATTTCATATAGCCTCCTGTGGCCTTCTTCAATCCAAAAGAAAAATAAAAAGCCAAGCAGCTAGCCAATCAGCTCACAAATTCATCCAAAACCCAGGAAATACCATAAACATGTACCTATTTGTCGAGCAAACAATTTTATTCCTCTTCTTTAGCCTCCTTGCTATGACCTGTTCACATATATATGTACATGCATGCAATTCAAATAATTTTTAATATAGTTCACTATTTGGTTCCATTAGGCTAAACGGTTCAAAATTTCAATTAATCGAAACAATAATCATACAACACAATCAGCAATCAATTAGTGAATTAACGTTTCAAATTCATAATTTTGATATATAGTCAAAAATCACATTTTTGGTGCCAATTCACAACAATGTATCTATCTAGTTTTTGGTTCTCACATCAGTCTAATGGAAATATATAGATATCACACCTTCGAAACACGAACATAAATACCGATGATGTCCGGACATCACCAGAATTATCCCCGAGCGACTAGAGTGTGATTCTATATCTATCCAGTATATTGAAACTTCGAATATACGTTCATGATGCGTATATGCAAAATCTTTATATATTCGATTGTCCAAATTCAAAATAAATAAATAATTCAAATACGTATAAAATGATTTAAATTTCAAAACAAAATATGTTTTCATTTTAAAAATATACTCTTCACACTCGTTCTAGGATACTACTGATCCCATCTCTAACGATTCATTCCTTATTGGATATTACTAATCCAATTTCTGTTGAATTCTTTCGTATGGTTCTAATGTGTCTTGTTCTCGAGCTCTGTAAACCAGAGCTCTGATACCAAACTGAGACGACGCAAAATCCCCCTTACGGGAAATCGCGGATAGAATTGAGGACAAGACAAATCAGAACACAAACAGGAGAACATTTCATTGCTTATTGCAACAATTCCATCAGATACAAGAATATACAGAGTATAAACGAATATTATACATTCGATAATTATCATAGATTACAATAAATTACATAGCAGCGGAAAAACAATACAAAACACAACTGAAAGTAATACATGGATACAGAACTTTCCGAGCATCGTTCCAGCTGTTAATCAGGATCCTGTGAATATAAATCTGCAAAACCAAAACTACTAGCTGCCCGTGCGGAAAATAAGGGCACCCAGAGTTTAGGTTAAAACAATAAACTCCAGGTCAGTCATGTGACTGGTGTGAGAACTAAAACGGTTATTTAAAACTTTACTTTAAAAGAGAGTAATTCAAGGGACCACGCCGTATAACACGGAACGGGTTTCTTCCCACGAATACTAGTGCATTTAACAAAACAGCGCAATGCTTTTTGGAAAAATGAAGCTATTATAAGACCCAGGTCCCATCACACAATGCAACGCAAGCCGGAGGATAGGGTTTTCCCTTATAATAGCCAAACATGCTTGGTGCGTTTAAAACAAATCATTTGATACTATTATAAGTGTATAGTGTCAAAACAATTTCAATCATAAATATCAATCATAGACGGCATGGGTACCATATATCATGTCTCCATACTAGGTTCTACAAATAAAACAGAAATATCTCGTATTGGAAATTGGATTTCCGTCATGAGTCGAGGCAAGGGGCAAGATCCTCTCCGCTTCGAGACACTCTAGCAAATGCCTCAGGACTACCCACTCTGGGCAACCCCTGGAATCGGTTGGGCCAGTCCTCTCTTACGTTTGAGGATTGGCAATTCCTGAACACACGTTTCCCGGTCCTTACAGAACTATAATCGAGGCGCCTCGCATCCAACAACCACATAGGTGAAAATAATATAAATGTCAGGGCTGGTAAGTCACTGACATCACCCATAGCTAGAAAGAAACGTCGTGTTCTCCCAGCGATCACTCTCCCGTTTTTAACTCATACCGAGGTGTGAGGCTCGCGAATTCACGTTATACACAAAGCTACGCTGTATTAAAGTCGTGCTTTGATCATCAACCACAAGACTTTGCTTTTCAACAAAAGCCTTGATCCATGCAACTCAGCACGCCACACCGGCAATTCCTGCCATGCGATTGATATCTATCGATATATAACCTCTAAGCTCGTACGTCTCAGAGAAGGGCGTTAAGCAAGAGAATAAATTCTCCGCCGCCAAACAGATATATATTTAATAGAAATCAATCGACACATAATAAAATCCAATGTCAGACACACAATCCATTTACACGTCCGTTCTGGGTCTGAACGAAACCGGAGGCATTTTCCTCGCATATCCATCGATCTCCAAGTACGTCTGGACGATCACCAACTGATTCCCTCATCTTGGGTGTACAGCCCAATTAAGATCATCAATAATCATCCAAACGATGTGAAGACTTCCGGTCTTCAACCACCGTCTTCATCTTCGACTTATCGTCGAATCGGTTATTCATAATGGGTATAAACCCGGCCTTTCTGAATAACCCGCGTATATAATAAACAAGTGTTACACAAACACAACATACGCCTCATTCCAATTCATTAGTCACTAACCGTAAGTAAGCAAGAGAACAATTCCCCAAATATTAACCCCGAAGGCCGAAACAAACATCAGATCAATACCCAGGGAACGATTCTTCTTAGCTTGCCTACATCTAGTCTCTAGATTTCACATTCTTAGGGAAAGGTTCCCATTAATTTTATCAAAGATAAATTCTTTAAAATTTATTCTTTAATCTTCCTCTGGATGTCATTTCAAACCAAATTTTGGTTTTTCAAACTAGTCGGGATTAGCGAACCACACCGAAGTAATTATTTATTTTATTTCCCAATCCCAACCAATTCATCCCATGGAGCAAAACTGCTATTACCACATAACTAACACCACGGTGTTATCGATAAAATTAATTACCATTTCACGTTCAAATCTAATTAAAGATTTAACTATCGCTTGGAGCAAAACTGGTGATACTCCATTCTCGATCATTTCAATCTAATTAAAGATTCATTAAAACTCCACTTAGTTCTAATCTTTAACTAGGTCAAAGAACCAATGTCATTTAAAACTCGGTTCACAATAAACCCACATCACATTCCATTCTATTAGTCTCTAACCGTAAATTAGTAAGAGAACAGTTCCCTAAATATTAACCCCGAAGGCCGAAACCAACATCAGATCAATATCCAAAAAACCATTCAACTTAACTGATCCCCAGTTAGTTCCTAATTTTCTTAACTCCATTTGGGTTTAAGAACAGTATTATTAAAGATACCATTCACGACAAACCAAAATCCCATTTGATATTAAATACAAGGCTCTGAGTAGAAAATGTATCGGCTTATATTCAATATCAAATCCTGAAACCAACAAATATCGTATTGGAAATAACGATATAAATATATCTTTCAAATTTCCATAACAATATCTGTATAATCACGAAATCCAACATCGAACTATTCCGGAGATGATTTCGATTCAAATCCATTCCGATTCATATACTGAAAATCCCGGTTATTTTTAAAACCATTTCAAATCCAGTTTATTTATTTATTTTTAAAAATATATAAATTATTATTCAAATCAATAACTAGTTCATTTTGATAAAAGTACATTTTTATCTTCTCAAATATGGGATTTTTCATCCTAGTTCCTTTCAATTCATATATTATAATTTTACACAAACTATAAATATTTTTAATAATTTTATCAAGGCCCGTACAGTCGATTTCCATCTACGGCCATCGAACTGCACTTACAGTGACCTTTTCTAAATTTGATTTGGACGTATCTCCAAATCCAACCATTAGATTTCTAATTTCTTATATTCATTGGAAAGCTCTTTTCGATACGAACCCAACGGTTCCGGTTTCAGGAGAATCCGATGGTCGTATCTCCCGTAATGTCCATTCGAATTCAATGGTCAAAATTCACGAACTGCCGCGGCGCGACGTGTTCTATTCAGGCCATTATATATATATATATATATATATATATATATATATATATTTCGTCGATTTCGTTTTAAAACGAATTTTATAAATCATTTCAAATTTGTTTGAAAAACAATTTCAACTTTCATTTCAAATTCAAATCAAAATTGAATTTTCCGTTATAAATTCTTTTTACATTCATTTCTATTTTATTTCAATTCAAATCGATTTCAATTCAATTTCAGTTCGTTTCTAATTCGATTTGAATTCATTTCAATTCGAATTCATTTTATATTCAATTCAATTCGAATTCATTTTATATTCAATTCGAATTCACTTTATATTCAATTCAATTCGAATTCATTTTATATTCAATTCAATTCAATTTGAATTCACTTTATATTCAATTCAATTCGAATTCATTTTATATTCAATTCAATTCGAATTCATTTTATATTCAATTCAATTCGAATTCACTTTACATTCAATTCAATTCGAATTCATTTTATATTCAATTCAATTCGAATTCATTATAAAAACGAATATAATCGATATAAATATCGTTCACGTCAAAATAGCGCATCCCTAATCAACACGGCTTTATATATTTCAATAACTTTGTTATTCTATTCAACAAATGAATATTTATTCTATTCAACACGAATCTATATTTCTTTCAACACGTGACTAATCTCAACAAATGAGTATTGTCAACACGTGCCTATTCTTGTTATTTAATATATTTTATAAAATTATGATTTCTATCGTTTAATTTTTAATCAGACTCCAACCGTAAATTAGTAAGAGAACGATTCCCTAAGTATTAACCCCGAAGGCCGAAACCAACATCAGATCAATACCCAGGAAACCACTCATCTTATCTATTTTCCAGTTAGTTCTAATTTTATATATGATAAAGATGTAAATTTTATTGTTAAAATATTTCGTTCAACACATGAATCTATTTTTTTTCCAACACCTGACTAATCTCAACAAATGAGTACTGTCAACACATAACCCTTTTTTTGTTATGTAATATATTTTAATTACCCAATTGGAATGAGGCCCAATCAATTACCATATAATGTTAATTATATGGATTCCATACAACACATGTATATAATAGCAACGATAAATAATCAACCATCATCCAAAGTGCACCACACAACTACATAAGCATTGAATATAAATAAGTTACGCTTACACAGTCTGTCGACCAATCGATCGACATACAATTAAATAATTGGGATTAGTGTACGCCAAATATCATCCCAACACCCGTGTGGGGTTTCAAACAACCAAAAACATATTTTATTTGTGCAATTGGGAGATGTGTGAAATTTATGATCCCAATCAATATCAGCCAAATGTGTGTGTATAAACAAATCGTTCGATTTGTTTATAATATTCATTTCATTTTATATACACGTTAAAAATTCCATTTTTAACTATACAAATAATTTTAACTATATAAATATTTTATTTCATTTCACATCACACAACCAATTTTCACCACAACAAAAAAGCATACAAGTCGTCCATGGTCTGTGGACGACGGGTGTCAGGTGCTGCTAAACACCGTCTGCATCCTAGTATATAATTTTAACTAGAAATTAAATTAAAGGTGAGAAGTTCTCACAGAGGGTTCCACTCCGCCGTGCTTTGCTTTTGAACTACTGAACCATCTAGATCTGTTTGATATTCCAATGCAGTTCTTTGTCCCACTGTTTATAATAAAAATTATATTTTTATCACTACTTCATATATTTTTACAACACTTCATTCTATATAAAAATTATATTTTTATATATCTACTTCATATAAAAAGATCGAATTTTTATATCATCGCTATAAAAATCACATTTTTATTTCAACATATATATATTAAAAATCAGATTTTTATTTCGCTACATATATAAAGATAAAATTTTTACTAGTTATATAATATTAAAATCGTATTTTTATTCTTCCTATACTATAAAAATCAAAATTTTATTTTCTCTACTATATAAAAATCATATTTTTATGCCACTATTCCATATATAAAAAATCTAATTTTTATATTGCTATTTCGATTATAAAAATCATATCTTTTATTATATAAAAAATATAATCTTTCAACATATAAAAATATGATCTTTCAACTTATATGAATTCGATTTTTAAACCACCTTTACATATATAAAATTTCGATTTTTAACTTCATGCCTATATAAAAATTAAATTACATTTTTAACCTTTCTATGATATAAAAATTATATTTTTAACCTTTCTATAATGTAAAAATTATATTTTTAACCTTTCTATAATGTAAAAATTATATTTTTAACCTTATGCAATAAATACACAGAAAAATAAACAAAAATAAATAAATTAAACGAATCGAAGGACTTACAGCGAAGGGTTTGGGGTTGGAGGGATTTCCAGTCGAAGGGGGACCCACCGGAGGTGCTGACGAGGGCGGGGAAGGTGGTAGGGGGGCTGTGTCTGTAGCTGAGGAGGAGGGGTGTGGATTTTCGAGTGAAGGAAGCAGGAGGCGGCGATCTTCGGTCAAGGGCGTTGGCGTTTGAAAGAGGGGGGGTGCGGATCGAAGCATCGGAGGGTAGAAGAAGGAGAGAGGCGGTGGAAAGGGGGAAGCTCGCGCTCGAGGCGGCGCTGACCGGGGGGCCCACAAGGAGGAGCGGCGGCGATGTAGGGGCGCGATCCCCTTTTTCTTTTTTTTTCTTTTTTTTGTTTTAGTCTGAATGGGAATTGTGAGGGAGATAGTTTATATAATATTTATTTATTATTTTATTATTTTAATTTCAAAAAGCTGACTCTTTTATTCAACCTCCAAACGAGGCCCACCGCCTGTCGCCCATAGCTAATTACCCCCATTCCGAACACAATGGGATATGTATCGTAGGCTGATTCGATCATTTAGATCAGTTTTCATCAAAATCAACATATAACTCTATATATTGAATTTGAACGCGCATTTCAATTTACCGGGGTCACATACTAACTCGAAAAATTTCAGAAAAATATTTTCTAGCTTCGTATTGGCGATACGGTCCTAACAAAACTAGTTTCATCGAATTCTGAGATCGTTTGAAAAATGACCATTTTCCAGTTGATTAAAATCAACTAAAACTGGTCAAACGCGTTTTCCTTTTACACGCTCACATATTGATTCGAAAAATTATGAATTTTGGAACCTAGCAATAATTTTACATCACGGATCCAAAAAAAGTGGTTTCGTTGAAATCCGAGGTCGTTTGCAAAATTTCCATCTTTAAGGGCCAGAATTCCATAGCGACTATTCTGAATTTTCAACTGGGCATATCTTTTGATTCCCGCAATGAAATTTCGATTTTTCGGATTCGTTGGAAAGATATTCACAAATAGATTCTAATATTTTTGGTTTCACTAAAATCCGGTTTATTTTGAATCCTGTACATTCGTTTGAAGTCTGAAATCGAATTATCGAACTACCGCGCCATTTTCAATTCCTTTTATAATTTAAAATAAATATTTATATTCTAACATCGATCTATATAAATATATACGTTCGAATTCCATTCAAAATAAATTTTTCGTCGTTTTTATTTAAAATAAATCATTTTAAATATTCAAAATTCACTAAAATTAGCAAAATAAAATTTTAAATTGGCTCGGATTTTCGGGTTTTTACACTTGGATACTTCTAGTTATGGAGAGACTTAAGTTCTAAGTCGCTGTTTAAAAGTGCACAGAAAGAAAACTTAAAACTGTTGTGTTTCAAGCTTGGGAAATTGTTTTGGATTTTCAAGTAGCTGTTTCCACGTAGCGCTCTAAAGTTCTGCGTTACTTACGGTGGTAGAATCCAAATTTTTGTTTATTATGGTTCTTGGATAATAACATGCATTACATGGTGGTTGTTTGTACAGTTAAATATTTATACTGGAATATATGCACTCTCAATTAGGATGATACAATTTTGATTATTTAACGAAAAGGAGGCTAAAATAATGGAGGGGATGCCAGGAAAAAAAAATAGTTTATAAAAATGAAAGAATAAAAGTCCAAAAATAATTAAAACTACCTTAAAATTTAAGCTTGCTTTGATGGAATGACTAGGCGAAAAGGGTCATTAATCATGTATATTGGATCTTTCTGTATTGTGAATCAAATAAATATCGCTGCATGCATGATGTCTCACTAATGATTCCTTTTAATAACAGTTTATTATGAAACATGGTTTTTTGAAGCATAGTTGACTTTTTGTTAGTACCAGTTCAAATCAAAGTTTGTCATATTTGCGAAATGCTAAATGAAAAAAAAATTACTGTTGATTAATTTGTCTAACTTTTAATTTGAACTAGCTAAGAAAAGTCACTCATTTATATTGTTTTATGAAAAGCTTGCTCCACATGATAGATATTTTTACGGTTCATCTAATAGTCAGTGACTGGGCGAAATGGGTAAGATGAGATTAACGATGCTGAGGGGAAAAAATTTAACTGAACGAAAAAGGAGGGGAGCATCGAGAGTAATGGACATAATATTAAATTTGGAGACGTTCAATTCTAATAAGCCTAGGAGCATTGTGAGATCTCGAAACCGAACTCAGTAATTACAATATAGTATAGATTTACTCATATAACATAGGCTACAATCATATCTGATTAACACTTATTTTTACCAATGATTATGTTATTCTAAACCTGACCATATACAAAATCACTAATTACATTGACATGAACTTATAAAACAACACATGTCTTGTTAGTTTGCGGAGCGAATAATCATAAATTCAAGTCATTAATTTGTCTTGAATATAGACTAAATGTAATTACACCATAATAATGTAATGATTGTTGTAATATATATATATAAATGTTATGAATATGCTTTTATTAGTTCTCTGTTTAGTCCCACATCATGGGAAAAAGTTAAACATCAGCTCCAAAGCCTATATATAAAGGAGCCAATGTAATAGAAAGAAATACACATCTGAATGAATAGAAATGTTCTGTCTCCCTTATTTCTTCTGTTTTGTGTTCGTTTTAAAACACGTTATCAGCACGAAGCTCTATTAGAGCTATTGTTTGAAATATTCTAGATCTATATTTATGGATCTATCATGTAAGTTATTTTTTCTATGTTCTGAAATCATATAGATCTACATATATGAACTTGTTGTATCTTCTACTTAGATGTGATTCATACTTCTAGATCACTTTTCTTTTTCAGTTTTTGTAGATCTAGATTTTATTATAGTTATTTGTTGAAATCTTCTAGATCTACGGATTTGTCAGGTAAGTAATTTTTATTTGAGAATATTTGATCTATGGATCTAAATACTTTTTGTAGATCTAGATTATGTTCCAGTTGATCTAACTTTTTAGATCTAATTATTTTTAACTTAGTGGTATCTAGATATCCACCTACTTATATTTGATCTGGTATTATGGTATACCAAATATATTTTTTAGGAAGATCCATTCATTTTCTTTTTGTAATATTATATATGGATCTTTTACCCCATATGTCATACACAAAAAATCTTCGGTTGCTACTTTATCTCTTTAATAACAGAGAAGCCATTGCTAATAGGTATGCATATATGTAAATAGCAATTTGCTTGTTAGCCAACATATGTAATACTGTGGCCATTATTTTTGTTATGTAACATGGTGTATGGCTCCTTGACGGTTTTTATTGTTTCATTATTGTAAGAAGTTCATCGTAAATGTATAGAGAAAGATTTACGGATTTGGATATATTTTTTATGATTCCGTGAAGTAATATATTCAATTTATTACATGCATGTATACGGTCCTATTCTATTTTGCGAGATCTGCATATTTTTTATGATATAACAGTACTACAGTTTCATCGTTTTGTCTGTTCGTTAATTTGTTAATTCGTTTTGATAATTATAGAACATGTATATTGATATGTGAATTTTGTTATATAAAGCATCTGCAACTATTATTTTTGTACAGTTCACAAAAATGTCGAACACTGAAATCCATTTACAATCTTAATGCTTAAAGAGTACCATTAAAAATGGTAATAATATGTCCCAGCAGGACAAAGCAAAGGCCCTGATATTTTTAAGAGGCCATATCCACGATAATCTAAAATCAGAATATTTAACTAAGAAAAGATCCACTCCACTTGTGGAACTCCCTGAAGGAGCATTATGACCACCAAATAATGGTCATACTTCCAAACAAAAGTAAGGGTCGTTGAACCTGAAGTTCACATGCAAATGACCTGAAGCTCATATGATCCAAAGTTCATATACAAATTCTTTCAAATAAGGAATCTGAAGTTCATATGCAAACAAGGAACCTGAAGTTCATATGCAAACAAGGAACCTGAAGTACATATGCAAACAAGGAACCCGAAGTTCATATTCAAATGAGAAACATGAAATAAAGCATAAAAGCATATAATTGCATTTAATATCTGCATATAGCAAATGACCTATAAAACAAAAGGATCTGAAAAATCAATGAAAGGAAACATTTCAACAAAAAGGAAAAAGCCTTATATTCCTACTTTATGCTACATATAATCTCTTGAAGAAACTTATTATTGGAAGAGATCATTACATTTATAATAATACTATTTTCTTGAAGAAAAATAGTAAAATGAGTCTCATATGTAACTTTCTAGAAAAGTTGCTTCAATTTAAAATATACAACAATAATATGCGAATAATAATAAAACCTGAAGTTTTATTACAGTAATTTTAGAGCATATCATATTTTCAAAAGAAATGTTTTTATTGTTCCTTAGGAAAAACTTTTATAAAGAAAATATGCATCCTGAAGATCATATTAAGTTAAGATCTAAATATAGATCTTAATTTTGCACACCAGAAGTGAATGCAAAAATAATTTTTGTTATAACATGGAAAATTTAGAACCTGCAGTTTCTTAAAAGGCAAGAAGCAATTTTGATATAAAAAGAAAGATCCAAAAGATCTTTATATGAGTTGCATAATTTGAATCAAAAAATATGTAATTTTTATGTTTGTGAATTTTATGTATAAATTTACAAGTTTTTCAAATCATTCATATTGAAGAATGAGAAAAAAAAATTGAATATGAGACATGTAGTTTATTTTTGTCTATAGTTGTGAATTTTATGTACAGATCTGTAAATTTTTGAACCATTCATGTTAGAGAATGTAAAATGTTGATTATGTGATTGATAAATATATTATATTACCTTGTTGTCATAAATGCATTGAATGTTAGAGAATGCATTGTTATGATAAATATATTATATTACCTTATTATCATAAATGCATTGAATGCATTAGTTATTGTTGGTTAATTGATGTATGTTTGTATTTGGAAGAAAAATAAACATATGTATTATTATTCGATGTATTTAGCTAGTAATAACTAATGTTATGGAAGAAAAGATAGAACCACAACCTCAAGTTGTGCAAAGAAAATATTTATACTGAAAGTTGTATAACTCAAAGTCTTGGACCTGAAGTCCTGAATTATATATATATATATATATATATATATATAAACATTTTTGATGAAGTATACAAGTTTGAAATCTTGTCGATTAGCAAGAATGTAAAAGCTTCTAAAATAGAAGCATGTGAAAAGATTTAGAACCAGAAGTTCATTATAAATTTATAAAACTGATATATATATACGTATGTGTATATATATGCATAGGAACTCGAAGTTCTTCAATCAATGAATTTGAAATACTTCATAATTTAAAAGCCTAAATCTTTATTGAAACTATGTGAAATAATAACATTAATAAAATTGATATCCAAAGATTTCACAATTTTCAAAATGAGTTGTATCTTCCATATATATTTATATTTACCTATTCTATTGAAGAATAAATTTTAACAACTCAAGTTGTTATATATTTTATTTGAACCAGAAGTTCAATACAGTGGAACCAGAAGTTCAATACAGTGAAATCATAAGTTCAATACAGTTGAACTAGAAGTTCTATACAGTTGAACCAGAAGTTCAATATAGTTTAACAAACTTGAAATTGTTTATTTATTATTTGAACCAGAAGTTCAATATAGATTAAAAACTTGAAGTTGTTCATATATTTCATTTGAACCAGAAGTTCAATACAGTCCCAAATCAGATATTTTGGATATTATGATACGATCTATAAGATTCGCATTGACATTGCTTGATAAGTAAAAATTAGTGATTGGAACATTATGAACAATTTGTTCTAAAATAGGTAACTCAAATGAGAGAGAATATGCAAATCAATTACATATGTAATACGTGGACACAAGTATATACACATATATGCGAAATTTTTATTAACAACCTGAAGTTGTCATGAG
This sequence comes from Allium sativum, assembly GCA_030737875.1. Taxonomy (NCBI): domain Eukaryota; kingdom Viridiplantae; phylum Streptophyta; class Magnoliopsida; order Asparagales; family Amaryllidaceae; genus Allium; species Allium sativum. The sequence continues at coordinate 255,519,471 of CM060920.1, forward strand.
CTCATATTATAAATTATGCATATATTGTTTTATATCTCAGAAAGTCGATTGACATCAATATTGAATGACCTGAAGTCATGTGCATATTCAAATGACAGAAAATTCCTCCAAGTCATTAAATCATTGAAAGGGAATAAGAAATACAATATGAATGCATCTTATCAACTTATAAGAGCATTATCCTCCTATAATTGAAATACATCTAATGTATTTGCTAGCTATGATGTTATAATGGATAAAAAATGAATCCAAAGTAGGTTTATTATTTGAAGTGACAATGTTTGTAAACATTGAGGGGGAGGATAAAGGAATCATCGACGTTAAATATTTGCTAACATATAGAATTATACAAAGTATTAAGTAACTTGCATAAATTATCAATTATGTCCCTAATAGACTTTCTCCAATATACATTTGAATCACCGAAGGATCAAAAGGTGTAAATTACAGCCGAAAATGTGATATAAAAGTCAGTTCAAAATATCTTTGGAGTAAGTCATAAAAATGCAAAATAAAGGAGGTGAGTGTTCCTGAAGAAACACTTAAAGGTGCTTTAAAAGAAACCCATGACATGATTGTCAAAATAATCCCAAAAGTGGTTTAGGTACCTAAAGCATGATAAGTTTTGAGATCTCAACAAATTATGTATAGAACTAACAAGAAATAATCATCGATGATAAATTAATAAATAATAAAGCGCTTATATTTATAAATGGATTAAAAATCTCATATTAGAGAGAAACATGACTGGCCATCATGAAATTCTCCTAAATAAGATATATGGACCTGTAGTCCATAAGATATGAACCTGTAGTTCATAAGATAAATATATATATATATATAATGACTGAAGCACCATAGAGTGTCAACAACATATTAATGCCATGAGCATTGTATTTTCAGAGATAACTGAATTGATTAAAGTGGTGAAAGTGTTTAAAACACTTATAATACCCTGAAGGTATAAACAATGAAAGTATACAAATTCCAGAAGAATTTAAATAACTTTGGTAGTGATAAAGAGAAAGAAATATAGATTACAACATTCTTTTAAGTATTGTTGTGATGAAAATCTTGAAATAATTCATTATGAGTAGATCACTTCCTGCTTTCAAGAATTGTTGTTATAAAACTCTTAATATTCATTGAAGTGGTAGTTGCGATATGCAAAACTTATTATAATTTATAAGTTCCTGAAGAACATAAATAACATTTGTTATTATAAAGAATGACAAGAACATGGATGATAGATTGCAACATTCTTCTAAATATTGTTGTAATGAAAATCTTGATATACTTCAAGATGAGTAGATTACTTCCTGCTAAGTAATGAAAGTTGTCTTATTCATCAAATATGTATTGCAACATGCAAGTCCGATTGAAATAGAAAATTATAAGCACCTGAAGTGTATTCATAAATGAATATTAGAATCATACAAATCACAAAAGGGAGGCATTTTAAATAAGAAAGCATGCCGGAAGCATAAAAATGCGCATGAAATTTTAAAAGAAGAAAAAACTCCATTAAGACGTATTTATAAGTAATTTGAGTTACTGAAAGAAGAATACGAATTCAGAGGAAATTTAAAATCAGGGGGAGCATCCATAAGTATGATATAATGCACTCTTTTTCCTTAACTAAGTTTTCCCCATTGGGTTTTCTTAGTAATGTTTTAATGAGGCATGGGTCATGATCCAGAATTATCAACCCAAAAGTAGCATACAAAAATAAGTTATAATATACTCTTTTTCCTTATTTAAGATTTTTCCCACTAGGTTTTTCTTAATAAGGTATTAACGAGGCATAACATTGATCCATAAGTATCACACTACTTTTGATGTAGTAAATATAACATTGTATGTTGTACTCGTTTTCCTTCACTAAGATTCTTCCCATCGGGTTTTTCTTAGTAAGGTTTTGACGAGGCAACATTTTGATGCAGAAGCATCAAATGTAATAACCCGGAAATCTGGGCCAATTTAAAATTTTTATTTTGGCAATTTTAGCGAATTTTGAATATTTAAAATGAATTATTTTAAATAATAACGACGAGAAATTTATTTTGAATAGAATTCGAACGAATATATTTATATAGATCGTCGTTAGAATATAAATATTTATTTTAAATTATAAAAGGAATTGAAAATGGCGCGGTAGTTCGATAATTCGATTTCAAACTTCAAATGAATTTACAGGATTCAAAATAAACCGGAATTTAGCGAAACCAAAAATATTTTAATCTATTTGTGAATATATTTCCAACGAATCCGAGGAATTGAAATTTCATAGCGGGAATCAAAAGATATGTCCAGTTGAAATTTCAGAATAGTCGCTATGGAATTCTAGCCCTTAAAAATGGAAATTTTGCAAATGACCTCGGATTTCGACGAAACCACTTTTGTTGGATCCGTGATGTCAAGTTATTGCCAGATACCAATTTTCATAATTTTTCGAATCAATATGTAAGCGTGGCGAAGGAAAACGCGTTTGACCAGTTTTAGTTGATTTTAATCGACTGGAAAATGGCCATTTTTCAAACGGTCTCAGAATTTGACGAAACTAGTTTTGTTAGGATCGTATCGTCAATACGAAGCTAGAAATAATTTTTCTGGAAATTTTTAGAGTCTGTATGTGGCCCCGGTAAATTAAAATGTGCGGTCAAATTGAATATATATAGAGTTATATTTTAAATTCAACGGAAATTGATCATAACGATCGAATTGGCCTGCGATACATATTCCATTGTGTTCGGAATGGGGGTAATTAGCTAGGGACGACAATCGATGGGTTTGATTTCGAGTTCAAAAATAAAAGTTTCTTTTTGGGATTAAATTAAATATTAAAATATATTATTATATATATAATCTCCTACCTCACCCCCTCCCTTCTATTTTGAAGTCAACGCTCAGGAATAATAAAAAAAACCTCACGCAGATCGACGATCCGCTACCCGCCATGGCCACTTCATCGCGCTGCCCACCATCGCACGCCACCACCCTGCCTCCGCTGCTCTCGCCTCCGACGCCCCACCTCACCGCGAAGCCCCATCTCGACGGCACCCAAATCGATCTTCTTATCGCGACGGCGCCCACTTCGCGAAGCCCCACGCCTCTGGCCTACCCCCTCCACCGTCGAACGCCCCCGCACCCCCTCCCCTGGCCAACGCGCCTTCCCCCTCCCTTCGCTCTCCTCTTCAATCCAAAGCCATGAAACCGATACCCCCCCCCCCCCGCTATCTCGAACTGTAAGTCTTTCTTTAGCTCATTTTTATTAATTAATTTAAAATTCAGTTTTATACGTAGTGACGGAAAGAAGAAAAAAAAGAGCCCGTTAATAAGAAAAAATGAGACTTTTGATATGGTAAAATATCCGATCTTTGTTTTAGAAAAGATCCGATTTTTTTTTAACATTAAAAGATTCGATTTTTATTTATATTTTTCAATAGAGATAGGATTTCTAATCATAGAAAGATAAGATTTTTAAAATGATAAAGTTTGGATTTTTAAATAGCGAAAAGATTATATCTTTGTAGTAGGAAAGATATGATTTTATATTATAAAAAGAATAAAAATATGATTTTTATCATATGTGAAATATAAAAATATAATTTTTATAAAGTAGAAGTATTAAAAATATGATTTTCATTTATGTAGAGTAATAAAAATATAATTTTTATTATATTACTAGTAAGGTAAAAATATAATTTTATCATGGAAGTAGTGGTGTAAAGGAGTGATTTTTACATATGTAGTAGAGAGTAAAAATTCAATTTTTATATATTGAATAGCGAAGTAAAAAAAAATTCGATTTTTATATATGTAGTGGCTATGGACAGTGACATTGGCAAAAGGCGGGCACGACAAAGATTTCTACTTAAGAAGAGTCGTGACATTGGTTTAGCTAGTCGGTGAGAACTTCTCACTTTGAATTTTCTTTTCTAGTTAATAATATATACTAGGATGCAGACGGTGTTTAGTAGCACCCGACACCCGTTGTCCACGGACCATGGACGGCTTGTATGCTTGTTCGTTTGATTTTGATGTGTAGTTGATTGTGTGATGTGACGTGAAATGAAATAAGATATTTTATAGTGGAAGATATTTTATAGTTAAAAATAGAATTTTTAACGTGTATCTAAAATAAATATTTATAAATAAATCGGAGATTTGTTTATATACACTGATTTGATTGATATTGATTGGGACAATAAATTTTACACATCGCCCAACTGCACAAATAAAATCTGTGTTTGATTGTTTGAAACCCCACACGGGTATTGGGATGATATATGACGTAAACTAATCCCAATAATTAGCTGTATGTCGATCGATCGATTGACAGGCTGTTTTAAGCGTTAAATATTTATATTTGATGCTTATGCAGTGTAGAACGCACTTTGGATGATGGTTGATTATTTATCGTTGTTATTTTATACATGTGTTGTAGAAAATCCATATAATTAACATTATATGGTAATTGATTGGGCCTCATTCCAGTTTTGAAATAGAAATATTTGAAAAAGAATATTTGGAAATAGAAATATATGAAGCCGTGTTGATTAGATTGACGCCATTTTGACGTGAACGATAGTTATATCGATTTTATTCAATTTTCAATTATATTGAAAGTGATTTCGAAATTAGGATTATATTGAAAATAATCGAAATTCGAATTAAATCGAATAGAATTGAATTCAAAATGAATTGAAATGAATTGAAATTTGAATTAAATTGAAACTGAATTGAAATCGATTTGAAATGAATTTAAAACGAATTTATATTGGAATATTCAATTTTGATTTGAAGTTGAATATGAAGTTGAAACCGTTTTGAAAATGAATTTTAAAACGATTTATAAAACTCGTTTTGAATTGAAATCGACGAAGTATGTATTATATATATAATATAATGGCCTGAATAGAACGCACCGCGCCGCGGCAGTTCGTGAATTTCGACCATTGACTTTGAATGGATATTGCGGGAGATCCGACCGTTGGATTCTCCTAAAACTGGAACCGTTGGGTTCGCATCGAAGATAGCTTTCTAACGAATATTGGAAATTTGAAATCTAACGTTTGGATTTGGAATTATGTCCAAATCAAATTTGGAAAAGGTCGCTGTAAGTGCAGTTCGATGGCCGTTGATGGAAATCGACTGTACGGGCCTTGATAAAATTATTAAAAATATCAATAATTAGTGTAAAATCATAAGAAATGATTTGTGAAGAATTGGGATGAAAAACTCTATATTTGAAAAGATAAAAATAGTTTTTTATCGAAATGAACTAGTTTTGAACTAGAATAATAATTTATTTATTTTTAAAATAAATAAATTGGATTTGAAATTGTTTTGAAAATAACCAGAATTTCCAATAATTGCATTGGAATGGATTTGAATCGAAATTGTCTTCGGAATATTTCGATGTGGGATTTCAAGATTATACAGATGTTGTTATGGAAATTTGAAAGATATATATATATATCGTTATTTCCAATACGATATTTGTTGGTCGTAGAATTTGATATTGAATATAAGCCGATATATTTTCTATTCAGAGCCTTGTATTTAATATCAAATGTGATTTGGGGTTTGTCATGAATGGTGTCTTTATTAACACTGTTCTTAAGCCCAGTTGAGAAAAAGATTAAATCTTTTTATTTAGATTTAATTAAATGTACCAATTAAATAATATTTAATTGGAATTGAATTGGTATTGATTTTTGGGTTTATCGTGAACAGTGTTTTAAATAACACTTGTTCTATAACCCGATAATTAATGGAATGTGATTTTGAGTTTATCGTGAACCGTGTTTTAAATGACACTGATTCTTTAACCCAGTTAAAGATTAAAACTAAGTGGAGTTTTAATGAATCTTTAATTAGATTGAAAAGATCGAGAATGGAGTATCACCAATTTTACTCCAAGCGATAGTTAAATCTTTAATTAGATTTGAACGTGAAATGGTAATTTAATTTACCGATAACACTGTGGTGTTAGATATGAAATAATACCAGTTTTACTTCATGGGATGAATAGGTTGGGATCGGGAAATTAAAATAAATGATTACTTCGGTGTGGTTCGCTAATCCCGACTAGTTTGAATTGATATTCAAAGGAGATTAAAGAATAATTTAAAGAATTTATCTTTGATAAAATTAACGGGAACCTTTCCCAAATTGTAAGAATATTTGAATAGAAGAATATTCTGAATTGGAATGAGGCGTATGTTGTGTTTGTGTAACACTTGTGTATTATATACGCGAGTTATTCAGAAAGACCGGGTTTATCCCATTCTGAATAACTAATTCGACGTGGTGTCGAAGACGAAGACAGTGGTTGAAGACCGGAGGTCTTCACGTTGTTTGGGTGATTACTGATGATCTTGATTGGGTTGTACACCCAAAAGGACGTAATCAGTTAGTGATCGTCCAGACGTATTTGGAGATCGATGGATATGCGGGGTACTAGGTACTTCCGGTTTCGTCCAGACCCAGAACGAACTTGTAAATGGACTGTGTCTGACATTGGATTTTAGTCTGTGTGGTTGATTTCTATTAAATATATATATGTTTGGCGGCGGAGAATTTATTCTCTTGCTTAACGCCCTTCTCTGAGACGTACGAGCTCAGAGGTTATATATTGATGGATATCAAACGCATGGAGTGAATTTCCTGTGTGGCACGCCTAAGTGGCAATTGATCAAGGCTTCTATTGAAAAGCAAAGTCTTGTGGTGATGATCAAAGCACGGCCTGTGTGGCATAGCTTTGTGTAGCGTGAATTCGCGAGCCTCACAATCCGGTTGTGAACCAGAAACGGGAGAGGACTTCAGGGAGGGCATGCGTTTCCTTCTAGCTAGAAGTGACGTCAGTGGTTTTACACGCCCTAACGAGTTTGACTTATGTGGTTGATGGTTTGCGCGGCGCCTCGGTTATATCTGTCAATCCGGGACTGATGGAGTCATTCGTTTGCTCGTTTACGCCTCATAGGGGGGAGACGCAGTGTTCAGGCATTTTAATCCACATCGGTGGACCGGCCCTGGCGATCCAAGGCTTGTCTGCGCGCTTGCCTGAGACATGGGCTAGATTGTCTCAAATCGGTAGAGGACGATCCCTAGCCTCAGTTCGCAGATGGAAATCCAATTTCCAAATAAGTGACTTTGCGGTTTTAATTGTAGAACTAGTAGGGCGACATGATATATGGTACCCATGCCGTCTATGATTGATATTTACGATTTGAAATTGTTTTGACACTATGCACTTATAGTAATAATAAAACATGAAATTTCATGTATCAAGCATGCTATGGCTATTATAAGGGAAAACCCTATCCTCTGGTTTATGTTGCATTGTGTGATGGGACCTGGGTCTTATAATAGCTTCATTGTTCTTTATTTAGCATTGCGCTGTTGTTTAATGCATTGGTGTTCTTGGGAGGAAACCCGTTCCGTGTTATACGGCGTGGTCCCTTGATTTACCGAACTTTAAAATAAAGATTAATATCTGTTTTAGTTCTCACACAAGTCCCATGACTGACCTGGAGTTTATTGTTTTAACCTAAACTCTGGGTGCCCTTATTTTCGACACGGGCAGCTAGTAGTTTTGGTTTTGTAGATTTATATTCACAGGATCCTGGTTTACAGCTAGAACGATACTCGGAAAGCTTTGTATCCGCATATTACTTCTAGTTGTGCATTGTATTATTTTCCGCTGCTTCGTAAATTATTGTAATCTCTGATATTTTCTGTGCAATATTTATTCATTCATACTCTGTATATTCTGGTATTTTGATGGAATTGTTGTAATATACAATGAAATGTTCTTCCGTCTGCGTTCTAATTTGTCGTGTTCTCAAAACAATCAGGCGTTTCGAACGGTCTGGGTCGGTTTAGCGACTGATCCGGATCGAGCGAAATTCTCGATCGTTACATCGTGGTATCAGAGATTTGGTTTACAAAGCTCAGAGAACAAGACACATTAGAACCATACGAAAGAATTCATCAGATATTGGATTAGTAATATCCAATGGGAATGACTCGTTAGAGATGGGATCAGTAGTATCCTAGAACGAGTGTGAAGAGTATATTTTTAAAAGTGAAAACAAATTTTGTTTTGAAAATTTAATTCAATTATCCGTATTTGAATATTTATTTATATTGATTTGGACCATCCAATATATAAAGATTTTGCATATACGTCTGATCCGCGTGTATTCGAAAATTTAATATACTGGATAGATATAGAATCACACTCTAGTCGCCCGGGGGCGATTCTGATGATTGATATATCATCATCAGAATTTATATTCGAGTGATGAAGGTATGATATCTATATACTTCCATTAGGCTGGTGTGAGAACCAAAATTAGATAGGGCTATTGTTGTGATGTGGCATCAAAAATCTGATTTTTTGACTATATATCAAAATTATGAATTTGAAAAGCTAATCAACTAATAGATTGCTGGTTGTGTTGTTTGATTATTGGTTGATTAATTAAAATGTTGAACCTTTAACCAAATTGAATCAAATAGTGAGTTGTATCGAAAATTAGTCGCATTTGCATACATATACATGTGTATCCATTGAGCAGGTCAAAGCAAGGAGGCTAGAGAAAAGGAATAAAATTGTTTGCCCGACAAATAGGTACATGTTTATTGTATTTCTTGAGTTTTGGGTGATTTTATTAGCCGATTGGTTAGCCGCTTGGCTTTTTCTTTTTCTTTTGAGTTGAAGAAGGCCATGGGAGGCTATATGAAATATCCCGAAGTCCCTGGTGCAGAGGAGGTTATGGCGAAATTTTTCGGAAATTTAGGGTGTTAGCCAAATTTTTGAAAAATTTGAAAAGTTCTTAGAAACTGAAAAGTTGAAGAACTTAAGCCGTAGTGAAAATACTGGAAGTTGAGTTGATTTGTGAAACAACTTTCAGCTTCATTCCTTTTCGGGGATGAAAAGTTTTAAGTGGGGGAGAATGTAATAACCCGGAAATCTGGGCCAATTTAAAAATTTTATTTTGGCAATTTATCGAATTCTAAATATTTAAAATGAATTATTTTAAATAATAACGACGAGAAATTTATTTTGAATAGAATTCGAATGAATATATTTATATAGATCGTCGTTAGAATATAAATATTTATTTTAAATTATAAAAGGAATTGAAAATGGCGCGGTAGTTCGATAATTTGATTTCAAACTTCAAATGAATGTACAGGATTCAAAATAAACCGGAATTTAGCGAAACCAAAAATATTTGAATCTATTTGTGAATATCTTTCCAACCAATCTGAGGAATTGAAATTTCATAGCGGGAATCAAAAGATATGTCCAGTTGAAATTTCAGAATAGTCGCTATGGAATTCTAGCCCTTAAAAATGGAAATTTTGCAAATGACCTCAGATTTTGACGAAACCACTTTTGTTGGATCCGTGATGTCAATTTATTGCTAGATTCCAATTTTCATAATTTTTCGAATCAATTTGTGAGCGTGGCGAAGGAAAACGCGTTTGACCAGTTTCAGTTGATTTTAATCGACTGGAAAATGGCCATTTTTCAAACGGTCTCAGAATTTGATGAAACTAGTTTTGTTAGGACCGTATCGTCAGTCTGAAGCTAGAAATGAATTTTCTGGAAATTTTTAGAGTTTGTATGTGGCCCCGGTAAATTAAAATGTGCGTTCAAATTGAATATATTTAGAGTTATGTTTTAAATTCAATGGAAACTGATCATAACGATCGAATTGGCCTGCGATACATATCCCATTATGTTCGGAATGGTGGTAATTAGCTAGGGACGACAGTCGGTGGGTTTGATTTCGAGTTCGAAAATAAAAGTTGCTTTTTGGGATTAAATTAAATATTAAAATATATTATTATATATATAATCTCCTACCTCACCACCTCCCTTCTATTTTGAAGTCAACGCTAGGAATAATAAATAAAAAAACATCATGCAGATCGACGATCCACTACCCGCCACGGCCACTTCATCGCGCCGCCCACCATCGCACGCCACCACCCTGCCTCCGCCGCTCTCGCCTCCGACGCCCCACCTCACCGCGAAGCCCCATCTCGACGGCACCCAAATCGAGCTTCTTATCGCAACGGCGCCCACTTCGCGAAGCCCCACGCCTCTGGCCTATCCCCTCCACCGTCGAACGCCCCCGCACCCCCTCCTCTGGCCAATGCGCCTTCCCCTCCCTTCGCTCTCCTCTTCAATCCAAAGCCGTGAAACCGATTCCCCCCCCCCCCCCATTATCTCGAACTGTAAGTCTTTCTTTTGCTCATTTTTATTAATTAATTTAAAATTCAGTTTTATACGTAGTGAAGGAAAGAAGAAAAAAAAAGAGCCCGCTAATAAGGAAAAATGAGACTTTTGATATGGTAAAATATCTGATCTTTGTTTTAGAAAAGATCCGATATTTTTTTTAACATTAAAAGATTCGATTTTTATTTATATTTTTCAATAGAAAGATAGGATTTCTAATCATTGAAAGATAAGATTTTTAAAACGATAAAGTTTGGATTTTTAAATAGCGAAAAGATTATATCTTTGTAGTAGGAAATATATGATTTTTATATTATAAAAAGAATAAAAATATGATTTTTATCATATGTGAAATATAAAAATATAATTTTTATAAAGTAGAAGTATTAAAAATATGATTTTTATTTATGTAGAGAAATAAAAATATAATTTTTATTATATTACTAGCAAGGTAAAAATATAATTTTTATCATGGAAGTAGTGGTGTAAAGGAGTAATTTTTACATATGTAGTAGAGAGTAAAAATTCGATTTTTATATATTGAATAGCGAAGTAAAAAAAATTCGATTTTTATATATGTAGTGGCTACGGACAGTGACATTGACAAAAGGTGGGCACGACTAAGATTTCTACATAAGAAGAGTCGTGACATTGGTTTAGCTAGTCGGTGAGAACTTCTCACTTTGAATTTTCTTTTCTAATTAATAATATATACTAGGATGCAGACGGTGTTTAGTAGCACCCGACACCCGTCGTCCACAGACCATGGACAGCTTGTATGCATGTTTGTTTGATTTTGAGGTGTAGTTGATTGTGTGATGTGACGTGAAATGAAATATGATATTTTATAGTGGAAGATATTTTATAGTTAAAAATAGAATTTTTAACGTGTATCTAAAATAAATATTTATAAACAAATCGGAGATTTGTTTATATACACTGATTTGATTGATATTGATTGGGACGATAAATTTTACACATCGCCCAACTACACAAATAAAATCTGTGTTTGATTGTTTGAAACCCCACACGGGTATTGGTATGATATATGACGTACACTATTCCCCATAATTTGCTGTATGTCGATCGATTGATTGACAGGCTGTTATAAGTGTTAAATATTTATGTTTGACGCTTATACAGTATAGAACGCACTCTGGATGATGGTTGATTATTTATCGTTGTTATTTTATACATGTGTTGTAGAAAATTCATATAATTAACATTATATGGTAATTGATTGGGCCTCGTTCCAGTTTTGAAATAGAAAAATTTGAAAAAGAAATATTTGAAATAGAATATTTGGAAATAAAAATATATGAAGCCGTGTTGATTAGATTGACGCCATTTTGACGTGAACGATAGTTATATCGGTTTTATTCAAATTTGAATTATATTGATAGTGATGTCGAAATTAGAATTATATTGAAAATAATCGAAATTCGAATTAAATTGAATAGAATTGAATTCAAATTCAAATTGAAATGAATTGAAATTCGAATTAAATTGAAATTGAATTGAAATTGAATTGAAATCGATTTGAAATGAATTTAAAACGAATTTATATTGGAATATTCAATTTTGATTTGAAATTGAATATGAAGTTGAAACCGTTTTGAAAATGAATTTTAAAACGATTTATAATACTTGTTTTGAACTGAAATCGACGAAGTATGTATTATATTATATATATATATATATATATATATATATATAATATAATGGCCTGAATAGAACGCGCCGCGCCGCGGTTGTTCGTGAATTTCGACCATTGACTTCGAATGGATATTGCGGGAGATCCGACCGTTGGATTCTCCTAAAAACAGAACCGTTGGGTTCGCATCGAAAAGAGCTTTGTAACAACCTGGAAATGCGAGCCAATTTAAAATTTTTATTTTAGCAATTTTAACGAATTTTGAATATTTGAAGTGATTATTTTAAATAATATCGAAGAGTATTTTATTTTGAATAGAATTAGAACGTATATATTTATATACGCCGTCGTTTGAATATAAATAATTATATATAATTATAAAAGGAATTGAAAATTGCGCAGTAGTTCGATAATTCGATTTCAAAATTCAAATGAATATACCGGGTGCAAAATAAACCGGATTTTAACGAAACAAAAAATATTTGAATCTATTTGAGAATATCTTTCCAACGAATCCGAAAAATCGGAATTTCATAGCGGGAATCAAAAGATATGTCCAGTTGAAATTTCAAAATAGTCGCTATGGAATTTCGGCCTTTAAAAATAGCCATTTTGCAAACGACCTCAGATTTCGATGAAACCACTTTTGTTGGATCCGCGATGTCAAGTTATTGCTAGGTTTCAAATTTCATAATTTTTCGAATCAATATTTGAGCGTGGCAAAGGAAAACGCATTTGACAATTTTTAGTTGATTTTAATCGACTGGAAATTGACCATTTTTCAAACGGTCTCAGAATTCGACGAAACTAGTTTTGTTAGGACCGTAACGTCAATACGAAGATAGAAAAAAAAATCTGGATTTTTTCGAGTTAGTATGTGACCCCAGTAAATTGAAATGCGCGTTCAAATTCAATATATAGAGTTATATGTTGATTTTGATGAAAATTGATCGTAACAATCGAATCAGCTTGCGATACATATCCCATTGTGTTCGGAATGGGGGTAATTAGCTATGAACGACAGGCGGTGGGCCTCGTTTAGAGGTCAAATGAAAAAGTCAACTTTTTTAAATTAAAATAAAAAATATTCCTCTCTCCCCTTATCTCCTCAGCCCCCCCCCCCCCCCCCGTTAAAATTCATTTCCAAATCAAAAAAAAAAGGCGTAGCGCAACCGCGCGATCCCCCCTACCGACGCAGGTGGCGCCGCCCACCACCACCGCCGAGCGGTGTCAGCCCCTCCCTTCCTCTTGCGTTTCTCTCTCCTCCTTCTTCTTCTTCGGAATAAAACCGCCGCACTCCCGCCTAACGCTCGCCCTCCCCTTCTTCGATCCATCCCCCTCTGCCGCTTCTTCTTCTCCACTCCTCTTCCCTTTCTCCATCGAACGACGCCACTGAGCTGCACCACAGACCCACCGCACCCCCTTGCTTCTCTCTCCTCTTCGTGATTGATGTAAGTTTTTATTTTTGTTTTAAATCAGTTTTGTTTATTTACGTGTTATTAAATCAGGTTTTACATATATATAAAACACATTATTAAATTAGATATAGTTTTTATATAGTAGAAATGTTAAAGATATAATTTTTATTCGAGTGGTAAGTTAAAAATATAATTTTTATTATATGTGAAGTTTAAAAATATAATTTTTATAATATAGGAAGGTTAAAAATATAATTTTTATATAAGTAGTGAATCAAAAATATGATTTTTACTTGTGTAGAATATTAAAAATATGATCTTTATATAATAGAAGATATAAAAATACTATTTTTATATAAGTAGTGTATTGAAAATAGAATTTCTATATAATAGAGAATATAAAAATATTATCTTTATATATATAGCGAAATAAAATTCTGATTTTTATTATATATATAGTGAAGTGGAAATGTGATTTTTATAGTTATGATAATAAAAATTCAATCTTTATATATGAAGTAGAAAGGTTAAAAATAGAATTTTTATCTATATAGTAGCATTGTAAAAATAGAATTTTTATCCATATAGCGTAATTATAAAAATGTGATTTTTATATATGTAGTGGCTAAGGGCAGCGAAAGTGACAAAAGGCGAGAACAACGATGATTTCTACATAATAAGAGTCGTGGTATTGGATTAGCTAGCTGGTGAGAACTTCTCACTTTGAATTTTCTTTTCTAGTTAATAATATATACTAGGATGCAGACGGTGTTTAGTAGCACCCGACACCCGTCGTCCACAGACCATGGACGGCTTGTATGCTTGTTTGTTTGATTTTGATGAGTAGTTGATTGTGTGATGTGATGTGAAACGAAATAAAATATTTTGTAGGGAAAAATATTATATAGTCAAAAATAGAATTTTTAACGTGTATATGAAAGGAAATAAATTAATATAAACAAATTGAATGATTTGTTTATATACACACATTTGACTGATATTGATTGGGACGATAAATTTTACATATCGCCCAACTGCACAAATAAAATCTGTGATTAATTGTTTGAAACCCCGCACGGGTATTAGGATGATATATGACATACACAAATCCCAATAATTAGTTGTATGTCGATCGATTGATTGGCAGGCTGTTATAAGCATTAAATATTTATATTTGATGCTTATACAGTGTAGAACGCACTCTGGATGATGGTTGATTATTTACCGTTGTTATTTTATAAATGTGTTGTAGAAAATCCATATAATTAACCTTATATGGTAATTGATTGGGCCTCATTCCAGTTTTGAAATGGAAATATTTGAAAAAGAAATATTTGAAATAGAATATTTGAAAATAGAAATATATGAAGCCGTGTTGATTAGATTGAAATAGAATTGAAATCGTTTTGAAATGAATTCGAATTAAATTGAAATAGAATTGAAACCGTTTTGAAATGAATTCGAATTAGATTGAAATAGAATTGAAACCATTTTGAAATGATTTGCAATTCGAATTAGATTGAAATAGAATTGAAATCGTTTTGAAATGCAATTCGAATTAGATTGAAGTAGAATTGAAATCGTTTTGAAATGAATTCAAATTAAATTGAAATTGAATTGAAATCAACTTGAAATGAATTTAAAACGAATTTATATTGGAATATTAAATTTTGATTTGAAATTGAATAAGAAGTTGAAACCGTTTTGAAAATGAATTTAAAACGATTTATAAAGCACGTTTTAAATTGAAATCGATGAAGTATATATTATATATATTATATATATAATATAATGGCCTGAATAGAATGCGCCGCGGCAGTTCGTGAATTTCGACCATTGACTTCGAATGGATATTGTGGGAGATCCGACCGTTGGATTCTCCTGAAACCGGAACCGTTGGGTTCGTATCGAAAATAGCTTTCTAAAGAATATTAGAAATTTGAAATCTAATGGTTGGATTTGGAATTATGTCCAAATCAAATTTGAAAAAAGGTCGTTGTAAGTGCAGTTCGATGGCCGTTGATGGAAATCGACTGTACGCGCCATGATAAAATTATTAAAAATATCAATAATTTGTGTAAAATCATAAGAAATGATTTGTGAAGAATTTTGATGAAAAAATACATATTTGAAAAGATAAAAATAGATTTTTATTGAAATGAACTAGTTTTGAACTAGAATAGTAATTTATTTATTTTTAAAATAAATAAATTGGATTTGAAATGGTTTTGAAAATAACTAGAATTTCCAATAATTGCATTGGAATGGATTTGAATCGAAATTGCCTTCGGAATATTTCGATATTGGATTTCGTGATTATATAGATATTGTTATGGAAATTTGAAAGATATATATATATATATATCGTTATTTCCAATACGATATTTGTGGGTCGTAGAATTTGATATTGAATATAAGCCGATATATTTTCTATTCAGAGCCTTGTATTTAATATCAAATGTGATTTGGGTTTGTCGTGAATGGTGTCTTCGTTAACACTGTTCTTAAACCCAGTGGAGTAAAAGATTAAATCTTTTTATTTAGATTTAATGAAGTGTACAAATTAAATGGTATTTAATTGGAATTGAATTTGAATTGATTTCTTTGGGTTTATCGTGAACGGTGTTTTAAATAACACTTGTTCTTTAACCCGATAATTAATGAAGGTGATTTTGGTTTTATAGTGAGCCGTGTTTTAAATGACATTGGTTCTTTAACCCAGTTAATGACAGGATATTAATTTCTGTGAAGATTAAAACTAAGTGGAGTTTTAATGAATCTTTAATTAGATTGAAAAGATCGAGAATGGAGTATCACCATTTTTGCTCCAGGCGATAGTTAAATCTTTAATTAGATTTGAACGTGAAATGGTAATTGAATTTACCGATAACACCGTGGTGTTTGATATGAAGTATTACCAGTTTTACTTCATGGGATGAATAGTGAAACGACCCAAACTTCCCCGTGAAGGAAAGCATAGATTGTTTGAGAACAACACACATTAGAACACAGAACATAAGAACATTTTATTGCTGATTACAACAATTACATCAGAGTACAAGAATATTCCAAAGTATGAATAAATAATATACATTGGAAATACAATATCAGAGATTTAAATTACATTTAGATAGCAGCGGAAAAATAATACAATTATACAACCAAAAAGGAATACACGGATACAGAGCTTTCCGAATATCACTTCAGTTGTAGACCAGGATCCTTTAAATATGATATCTGCAAAACAAGCTACTCGACTGCCCGTGTGGAAAATATGGGCACCGGAGTTTGCCAGTGAAACAAACTACAGGTCAGTCATGGGACTGGTAACTAATCTATCTAATAATAAGGCTAATCATAGGACCACGCCGCTAACGCGGAACGGGTTTACTCCACTGGATTGCCGGTGCGTAAAATAAAGTAAATCGTCAAATAGCGCAATGCTTTTTAGAAAAATGAAACCATTATAAGACCCAGGTCCCATCACACAATGTAACGCATGCCGGAGGATAGGGTTTTACCTTATAATTGTCAAAAGATGCTTGATACGATAAAAACACGATACTAGTGTGTATATATATTTAAAACATTTCAAAGTAAATGTATCAATCCTAGATGGCATAGTACACCATCCTACTATGTCGCCATACTAGTTATACAATCAAAACCGTAAAGGGCGTATTGGAAATTTGGGTTTCCATCATGAGTCAAGGCTAGGGAGGAGATCCTTACCGATTCGAGTCACTCTAGCAATGCCCCAGGATTGGTACTCTGTCCAACCCTTGGATAGCTGCAGGGCCGGTCCCCCAATAGTGCAATGGGTAGGATTAGTTATGCCTAAACACACGTTCCCCGGTTCTAGTGAACCTATAATACGGCCGAGGGCGACCGCATAAATCCGAGGCCTCGCAAAAATCCAACAACCACATAAGTAAATGTCTGGGCTCCATACCATGACACCACTTCTAGCTAGAAAGAAACGTGTGCACTCCCTACGTTCCCTTCTCCCGTTTTAGACTCTACCGGGCTGTGAGGCTCGCGAAGTCACGATATACACAAAGCTATGCGTAAATAGACTGTGCTTTGATCATCAACCACAAGGCCTGCTTTTCAACAAAGCCTTGATCATTTTCATCTTAGCATGCCACATTGTCAGACCTTACCATATCATTGATCATCTACCAATATATATATAACCTCTAAGCTCATACGTCTTAGAGAAGGGTGTTAAGTGAAGAATAAATTCTCCACCACCAAACAGAAATATATAATCAGTAGCGTTCAACGAATACAGTAGAAATGAATACAATGTCAGACACACAATCCATTTGCAAGTCCGTTCTGGGTCTGAACGGAACAGGGGAAACCTGGGTGGTTCTCGTATATTCGGACAATTAACACATACGTCTAGACGACTACCACAGAAATCCCTTCAGGGTAGCTACTCCTATAGAGGACCTCAGTAGCAATACATCCATTGATGTGAAAACCGCCGGTCTTCAACACCGCCTTCATCTTCGACTCTTCATCGTCGTAATGATTATTCGGAATGGGTTAAACCCGGTCTTTCCGAATAACTAGCGTATTTTATAATTAAAAATCAAGTGCTATAAAACATCCAACGCCTCATTCCAATTCAGAATATTCTTTTAAGAGAATATATTATTAGGGAAAGTTCCCGTTAATTTTATCAAAGATAAATTCTTTTAAAATTATTCTTTAATCTCCTTTCTAGAAATTAATTAAAACTCCAATTGGGCTTTAATATCAAAAATCATTATTAAATGATTATTCCAATTTTAAAGGAATTAACCTTGTCTTTAATCGGGTTAGAGAATCAATGTCATTTAAAACATTGTTCACGATAAACCCAAAATCATGTTCCATTAATTATGGAATTTTCACAGAAATCAAGTCAATAAATAATCGGTATAAATTTCTGTATTGGACCAATAATATAAATGGAATAACGGCCAAGCCTTTTAAATTCCATATATAGTAACAGTCTTCTTTTACAGAATCCTATCTCGATTATTATCGAATCGAATTTCTATTCAGTTCCAATTCAATATATATTAAATTGGAAAACATGACTTTAGAAAATTCTTTTTAAATCTTAATAAAAAGATTTATAAATTCTAAATCACTTTTAAATGTTAATTTGAGTCAAAGAACAAATGTCGTTTAAGAAACATAGTTCACAAAATCAATTTATTTAAGCAATTCCAAATAAATATTTTTCAAATGGAAAATTCTATTAAATCTTAATTTAATAAATTCGTTCTAGTTACTAACCAGTTTATTCAAAGGAATATCCTTTATCTTACATATTCTTTAAAATATTCATTATAAAATATTCTTTGTATGAAAAGATTTTCTATATAAAATATTCTTTATAAAACAGCATTTTTATTTTAAAAGTTATTTGTACTATAATATTCTTTATTCCAAATATTCTTTATTTAAAAAAAATATTCTTTATATAAAAGAAATCCTTTATTGGAATGCGACTCAATCAGTCACCATATAACTTTAGTTATATGGATTTCATACATTAAATGTATATAACAAGGAAAATAAATGATTATCAAACATCCATCCACATCCAGAGTACAATATACAACTGTGTGAGCATTAAAAATGAAATAATAACGCTCATCGCAGTCTGTCGATCTATCGATAGACGTATAATTAAATATTGGGATTAGTGTATGTCAATTTCCATCCCAACACCCGTGTGGGGTTTCATCCAATCAAACAAATAATAAATCATCTGTGCACTTGGGCGATGTGTGAAAATTATCGTCCCAATCACATAAACAAGTCCGGTAACTTGTAAATGGAAGTGTACTATTCAGTTTTGAATATACTCAACATTATAATTAAACACACCAACCTCACAGACATATATTTCAATTCTTTTTAAAGTGACAAAAATTGCCTCTTTATTCTAATTCTTTTCAAGTGACAAAAATGTCTCTTTATCCTACTTCATACTTTTTAATGTATAAAAAGTATACATTTTCAATTCTTCCTTTTTAATGTATAAAACATACATTTTCATTTCTTCTTTTTGTAAACAAAATGTGATAATTTGTCTAATTCTTCTTTTGTAAAAAAAATGTGATATTGTCGAGTCCTTTTTATGTAAACCAAACATGATAATGTTTCTTAACTTGTAATACAAACAAAATGAGATTTTTTTTATACTTTCTTAATGCAAACAAAAATATGATTTTTGGTTATTCTTTCTTAATGCAAACAAAAATATGATTTTTATTTATTCTTTCTTAATGCAAACAAAAAATATGATTTTTGTTCATTTTTTCTTAATGCAAACAAAAAATATGATTTTTGTCTTGTCCTTCTTAATATAAACAAAATAATGATTTTGTCTAACTCTGTTTCAAAGTGCCAAAATGTTTCTCTTAATTCATTCCTTTTTTTCAAAGTGATAAAAATGAATGAATTACTTCATTCTTTCCAAAGTGGTAAAAATGTTTCCTTTAATTCATTTAACAAAATATGATAGAAATGTCAATCTTTTTTATTTAACAAAATATGTTAAAAATGTTAATCTTTCTTATTTAACAAAATATGTTAAATTTGTTAATCTTCTTCATTTAACAAAATATGTTAAATCTATTTTACTAATCATATTTGACAAAATATGTTAACTTTATTCTACTAATCATATTTGACAAAATATGTTAATTCTCTTACAAATCATATTTGACAAAATATGTTAATTCTATTACAAATCATATTTGACAAAAATATGTTAATTATATTACAAATCATATTTGAGAAAATATGTTAATTCTATTACAAATCATATTTGACAAAAATATGTTAATTATATTACAAATCATATTTGAGAAAATATGTTAATTCTATTACAAATCATATTTGACAAAATATGTTAATTCTATTACAAATCATATTTGACAAAAATATGTTAATTATATTACAAATCATATGCTAACATGAAATATGTTATTCTATATAACACTTTTAACCAAAGCAATGTTTTCATCCTAAATAAACATTTTGACAAAAGCGGTGTATTAATCTAAATGTCCATTTTTAACCAAATGCAATGTTTTTATCTAAATGTTCATTTTTAACTAAAGCAGTGTTTTCTATTCTAAATGAATATTTTAACAAAAGCGGTATTTTAATCTAAATGCGCATTTTCTAACAAAAAGTGATTTTTAATCAAAAGGACATTTCCTAATCAAAATGTTCTAATGTTAACATTTTTAAACCAAAATGTCGATTTCATACCAATGCAACATTTTAAACTAAAATGCAAATTTTTATACCAATGTGACATTTTAAACCAAGATATACATTTTGTACATTTCTATTTAAGCAAAGAAAAAGCAAAATGAGAACTTTTGTTCGTCAATAAACCTAATCCGACAAAATAATAAAAATAATATCTTTTGTTTTCAACTTTTGGTTTCAACAAGATTGATAATTTTGTTTCACTATTTGGTCATAACAAAAATGATATATTTTTGTTTTCAATCCTAAATGTCACAACAAAACGATATATTTTGTTTTCATCCATTTCACCACCAACTTGATACACACCATTTCCATTCAGTGATTTATCTCGATACAACAAGAACAACACTTCAATGAATATATAAATAACACCATAGAATGAATATAAACTTCAAAATAAAATAAATAAATAATTTATAAATTAAAAATAGAATTCTCACATTATTATTTGTTCAGATCTGAGATTTTCCCCAAATCTTGACTTGCTCAGAATTGGTTCAAGTCTGTTCCATCATGTAGTACTTTTCGACACGATTCCAACGGTGCTTGGCTTGTTTAATTCTGTTTCAATTTGCACGAGATATGAAGTTTTAAACATTTTACAATTAAATAATAAAATTAACATTTGATTATCCCTTAATTAGATCTTAAACCTTCTTCTTGGATACTGTAAATAATCGAACCTACGCTTCATCAGAAATCCTCCATCGCCGCTCCGCCCACAACCACCGTGACGTCGATCAAAGCTCACCGCTCCGTCGCCCTTCGAGGGAGCCTCCGACGCCGGCCACCGTGGATCGCGCGATGGGCCTCACCATTTTCAATTTGCGTGCGAGCATGACAGCTACAGGTCACGAATTCGCGAAGGCTACTTCATGAAACTTCATCATCTCTGTATGAGATTGAAGAGGGAAGGATGCTATTCCGTTCTGGTTTTGAATTCATGCTTAATTCTAGAAAGATTTGGGAGAGATTGGTGATTTAGTTTGGTGTATTTTCGGCCACGGAGTTTAGGGAAGAGGAGGCAGATGAAGAAGAAAGAAATTTAGATTTATATATATTGATATATATTTTTTCCTTTATGTGGAGAAGAAAAACAATTGCTCAGAAGAGGAAAAAGAATGAGAAAAATACGTGATTAATTTCTCACTGATGTCTCTTAACATATGGTAGGTTATGAAAGAAATTGATTAGCTAACTAGGCATGAGGTAGCGTATTAATTTCTCATTTAAATTTCAAAAGCAATTTATGAAGAAAAAGAGACTAAAAGGGAAGAATTGAATGCATATTTATGTTAAATGTATTTGTCTTTCCTGATGCTGAAAAGGCATGCGCATGAATTTATGCAAAAATCCATTGGCATTCACTTCTCCCTTAATTGGTTTCTCAATGTTATCATTTATTCTTCAAAAGTCTTTTGAAATTCAAACTTAAAATTATTAATGAGGTAGAAAAACTTTCCCTCCACTGTGAATCTCAAATTTAGAACAATGATAAAATTTCCTTTCTTAATATATATATGCAAATTTAAAGAATTGAAATCCCTTTTCATTTAAATTTGAAATAAAAACCGACAATAAATAGTAGGAGGTGAAAACGGAAATTTTATATAAACATCAATTAGAGAATTAATTGAGCATTTAGAAGAAAATATTTATATGCAGATCATTCAGAACAACAATATAAACTAAGGTTGGTGCAATAAATGTAATCAATTTCCAGCCAAACAAAGAATTGATATCCCCCTTTTTCTTAATTTGCTTTTACTTGTTTATTTCTAACATTTTGTTTCCATTTTTCAACATTCATTACCAATACACAAATATATATATTTTAAATTGAAACAATACCTGATTAACATAAAATTTCTATGTATAAATTCATTTAATTTATGTTCATATATATGAATAACGTAACATGGATGCATGTGCTAAAAATAAGGAAGGGAAGAATTTATTTCACCGTTACACCGTAAATTAAATGCCAATGTTAACGCTAAATTCACGAATTTATTTCACCCATTATTTCTTTATTTAGAACTAAACCACATATAAAGTTAAAATATTCTCTATTAGCAAAACGTTAACATTAAGAATTTAAATAAATAATCCATATATTTTATTACATGTGAATTGTTCACGCCCCGTATTTACATTAAAAAGAATATTTTTGACATATCTTAAATATATATTTTCTTTTCTCTTTTAGTAATTAATTTCTAGCAATGTTAATTTTTTTTTTTGCACTTTTATATTTACTAACATATATCTTTCTTTACTTCAAATAAAATAAAATTTTAATTCTTACTAATTTAAAATAAATTATTTTAAACAACCAAAGCTTATTAAAATAACTTAAAATAAATTTTAAATTTGCCCCGAAATTTAGGGTTGTTACAAATAGGTTGGGATTGGGAAATTAAAATAAATGATTACTTCGGTGTGGTTCGTTAATCCCGACTAGTTTGAAGTGATATTCAAAAGGAAGATTAAAGAATAAATTTAAAGAATTTATCTTTGATAAAATTTATGGGAACCTTTCCCAAAGTATAAGAATATTTAAAAAAAAAATTCTGAAATGGAATGAGGCGTATGTTGTGTTTGTGTAACGCTTGTTATTATATACACGAGTTATTCAGGAAGACCGGGTTTATCCCATTCTGAATAACTGATTCGACGTGGTGTCGAAGATGAAGACGGTGGTAGAAGACCGGAAATCTTCACATCATTTGGGTGATTGCTGATGATCTCGATTGGGCTGTACACCCAAGAGGAGAGAAACAATTGGTGATCGTCCAGACGTACTTGGAGATCGATGGATATGCGAGGAAAGTGCCTCCGGTTTCGTTCAGACCCAGAACAAATTTGTAAATGGACTGTGTGTTTGACATTGGATTTCATTATGTGTGACTGATATCGGTTGCATAGAGTGGTTTGCCTATGTGGCATGCTGAGATGCAAATGATCAAGGCTTCTGTTGAAAAGCAAAGTCTTTTGGTTGATGATCAAAGCACGGCCTTTGTGGCGTAGCTTTGTGTAGCATTAATTCGCGATCCTCACACCTCGGTATGAAGCAAAAACAGGACGAGGACCTCAGGGAGGACATGTGTTTTCTCCTAGCTATGTGGTGTCAGTGCTTAAACTAGCTGACATTTATATACTTTTCACCTGTGTGGTTGTTGCTGTTGCGAGGCGCCTCGGTTAGATCGGACGATCCGGGTCCGATGGAGTCATTCGTTGGCTCATTTATGCCCGAAAGGGCGGGGAAACGCAGTGTTCAGGAATTTTAATCCACATCGGTGGACCGGCCCTGTCGCTCCAAGGGGCAGTTGCGGCTGTTCCTGAGGCTCTGGCTAGGCAGTCTCGAATTCAATAGAGGGCTATCTTTTGCCTCGGTTCATAGATGGAAATCCAACTTCCAATACGTGACGTTTCGATTTTAGTTGTAACCCTATATGTGGTAACATAGTGGGATGGGGCGCTTATGCCGTCTATGATTGATACTTATGATTTGAAGTTGTTTTATACACTATACACATATTATTGTATCAAAAGATTTGTTTTAAACGTATCAAGCATTCTTGGCTATTATAAGGTAAAAACTCTATCCTCCGGCTTGTGTTGCATTGTGTGATGGGACTTGGGTCTTATAATAGCTTCATTGTTCTTCATTTAGCATTGCGCTGTTGTTTCATGTACTGGTATTCTTGGGAGGAAACCCGTTCCGTGTTATACGGCGTGGTCCCTTGATTTACCGAACTTTAAAATAAAGATTAATAATTGTTTTAGTTCTCACACCAGTCCCATGACTGACCTGGAGTTTATTGTTTTAACCTAAACTCTGGGTGCCCTTATTTTGACATGGGTAGCTAGTAGTTTTGGTTTTGCAGATTTATATTCATAGGATCCTGATCTACAACTGGAATGATACTCGGAAAGCTTTGTATCCGTGTATTACTTCTAGTTGTGTATTGTATTATTTTCCGCTGCTATGTAATGTATTGTAATCTCTGATATTTTCTGTGTAATATATATTCATTTATACTCTGTATATTCTTGTATAATGATGGAATTGTTGTAATATACAATGAAATGTTCTTCTGTCTGCGTTCTGTTGTGGCTTGTTCTCGACTCAATCCAGGATTTCCTCACCGGGGAAGTTCGAGTCATTTCATTATGGTATCAGAGCTTTAGTTTACAAAGTTCAGAGAACAAGACACATTAGAACCATACGAAGGAATTCATCAGATATTGGATTAGTAATATCCAATGAGAATGACTCGTTAGAGATGGGATCAGTAGTATCCTAGAACGAGTGTGAAGAGTATATTTTTGAAAGTGAAAACAAATTTTGTTTTTAACGTTTAAATCAATTATTCGTATTTGATTATTTAATTTATATTGATTTGGACTATTCAGTATATACAAATTTTGCATATACGTCTAATCCGCGTGTATTCGAAATTTTAATATATTGGATAGATATAGAATCACACTCTAGTCGCCCAGAGATGATTCTGATGATGAGGCCTCATCATCAGTGTTTATATTCGAGTGACGAAAGTGAGATTTCTATATATTTCATATTGACTGGTGTGAGAACCAAAATTAGATAGGGTCTATTGTTGTGATTTTGCATCAAAAATGTGATTTTTGACTATATATCAAAGTTATGAATTTGAAAAGCTAATCAACTAATTGATTGCTGGTTGTGTTGTTTGATTATTGTTTGAAATAATTAAAATTTGAACCATATAGCCAATTTGAATCAAATAGTGAATTGCATTGAAAATTGGTCGCATTTGCATGCATATACATGTATATCCATTGAACAGGTCATAGCAAGGAGGCTAGAGAATAAGAACAAAATTTGTTTGCCCGACAAATAGGTACATGCTTATCATAATTTACTGTTTTGTTTGGGTGATGATGATTTTGTGAGTCGATTGGCTAGCCGCTTGGCTTTTTCTTTTTCTTTTGGATTGAAGAAGGCCATGGGAGGCTATATGAAATATCCCGAAGTCCCCGGTGCAGGGGAGGTTATGGCGAAATTTTTCGAAAATTTAGGGTGTTAGCCAAATTTTTGAAAAATTTGGAAAGTTCTTAGAAACTGAAAAGTTGAAGAACTTAAGCCGCAGTAAAAATACTGGAAGTTGAGTTGATTAGTGAAACAACTTTCGGCTTTGTTCCTTTTCGGGGACGAAAAGTTTTAAGTGGGGGAGATTGTAACAACCCGGAAATGCGAGCCAATTTAAAATTTTTATTTTGGCAATTTTAACGAATTTTGAATATTTAATATGATTATTTTAAATAATATCGAAGAGAAATTTATTTTGAATTGAATTAGAACGTATATATTTATATACGTCGTCGTTAGAATATAAATAATTATATATAATTATAAAAGGAATTGAAAATGGCGCGGTAGTTCGATAATTCGATTTCAAAATTCAAATGAATATACCGGGTGCAAAATAAACCGGATTTTAACGAAACCAAAAATATTCGAATCAATTTGAGAATATCTTTCCAACGAATCCATAAAATCGAAATTTCATAGCGGGAATCGAAAGATATGTCCAGTTGAAATTTCAGAATAGTCGCTATGGAATTTCGGCCTTTAAAAATAGCCATTTTACAAACGACCTCGGATTTCGACGAAACAACTTTTGTTGGATCTGCGATTTCAAGTTATTGCTAGGTTTCAAATTTCATAATTTTTCGAATCAATATGTGTGCGTGGCAAAGGAAAACGCGTTTGATAATTTTTAGTTGATTTTGATCGACTGGAAATTGACCATTTTTCAAACGGTCTCATAATTCGAAGAAACTAGTTTTGTTAGGACCGTATCGTCAATACGAAGCTAGAAAATATTTTTCTGGAATTTTTCAAGTTAGTATGTGACCCCAGTAAATTGAAATGCGTGTTCAAATTTAATATATAGAGTTATATGTTGATTTTGACGAAAACTGATCGTAACAATCGAATCAGCTTGCGATACATATCCCATTGTGTTCAGAATGGGGGTAATTAGCTATGGACGACAGGTGGTGGTCCTCGTTTAGAGGTCAAATGAAAAAGTCAACTTTTTGAAATTAAATAAATTAAAATTAAAAATATTCCTCTCTCCCCTTATCTCCTCAGCCCCCCCCCCCCCGGTTAAAATTCGTTTTCAAATCAAAAGAAAAAAAGGCGCAGAGCAGTTGCGCGATCCCCCCCCCCCCCCCCCCCGACGCAGGTGGCGCCGCCCACCACCACCGCCGAGCGGTGTCAGCCCCTCCCTCCCTCTTGCGTTTCTCTCTCCTCCTTCTTCTTCTGAATAAAACCGCCGCACTCCCCCCTGACGCTCGCCCTCCCCTTCTTCAATCCATCCCCCTCTGCCGCTTCTTCTTCTCCCCTCCTCTTCCCTTCCTCCATCGAACGACGCCACTGAGCTGCACCACAGACCCACCGCGCCCCTTTGCTTCTCTCTCCTCTTCGTGATTGATGTAAGTTTTTATTTTTGTTTTAAATAAGTTTTATTTATTAACGTGTTATTAAATCAGGTTTTACATATATGTAAAACACATTATTAAATTAGATATAATTTTTATATAGTAGAAATGTTAAAGATATAATTTTTATTCGAGTGGTAAGTTAAAAATATGATTTTTATTATATGTGAAGTTTAAAAATATAATTTTTATAATATAGGAAGGTTAAAAATATAATTTTTATATAAGTAGTGAATCAAAAATATGATTTTTACTTGTGTAGAGTATTAAAAATATGATCTTTATATAATAGAAGTTATAAAAATACTATTTTTATATAAATAGTGTATTGAAAATAGAATTTCTATATAATAGAGAATATAAAAATATTATCTTTATATATGTAGCGAAATAAAAATCTGATTTTTACTATACATATAGTGAAGTGAAAATGTGATTTTTATAGTTATGATAATAAAAATTCAATCTTTATATATGAAGTAGAAAGGTTAAAAATAGAATTTTTATCTATATAGTAGCATTTTAAAAATAGAATTTTTATCCATATAGCGTAATTATAAAAATGTGATTTTTATATATGTAGTGGCTACAGGCAGCGAAAGTGACAAAAGGCGAGAACAGCGATGATTTCTACATAAGAAGGGTCGTGGTATTGGATTAGCTAGCTAGTGAGAACTTCTCACTTTGAATTTTCTTTTCTAGTTAATAATATATACTAGGATGCAGACGGTGTTTAGTAGCACCCGACACTCGTCGTCCACAGACCATGGACGGCTTGTATGCTTGTTTGTTTGATTTTGATGTGTAGTTGATTGTGTGATGTGATGTGAAACGAAATAAAATATTTTATAGGGAAAAATATTATATAGTTAAAAATAGAATTTTTAACGTGTATATGAAAGGAAATAAATTAATATAAACAAATCGAACGATTTATTTATATACACACATTTGACTGATATTGATTGGGACGATAAATTTTACACATCGCCCAACTGCACAAATAAAATCTGTGTTTGATTATTTGAAACCCCACACGGGTATTGGGATGATATATGACATACACTAATCCCAATAATTAGTCGTATGTCGATCGATTGATTGACAGGCTGTTATAAGCGTCAAATATTTATATTTGATGCTTATACAGTGTAGAACGCACTCTGGATGATGGTTGATTATTTACCATTGTTATTTTATACATGTGTTGTAGAAAATCCATATAATTAACCTTATATGGTAATCGATTGGGCCTCATTCCAGTTTCGAAATGAAAATATTTGAAAAAGAAATATTTGAAATAGAATATTTGAAAATAGAAATATATGAAGCCGTGTTGATTAGATTGAAATAGAACTGAAATCGTTTTGAAATGAATTGGAATTAAATTGAAGTAGAATTGAAACCGTTTTGAAATGAATTCGAATTAGATTGAAATAGAATTGAAACCATTTTGAAATGATTTGCAATTCGAATTAGATTGAAATAGAATTGAAATCGTTTTGAAATGCAATTTGAATTAGATTGAAATAGAATTGAAATCATTTTGAAATGAATTCGAATTAAATTGAAATTGAATTGAAATCGATTTGAAATGAATTTAAAACGAATTTATATTGGAATATTCAATTTTGATTTGAAATTGAATATGAAGTTGAAATCGTTTTGAAAACGAATTTAAAACGATTTATAAAGCACGTTTTGAATTGAAATCGAAGAAGTATATATTATATATATAATATAATGGCCTGAATAGAACGCGCCGCGCCGCGTCAGTTTGTGAATTTCGACCATTGACTTCGAATGGATATTGCGGGAGATCCGACCGTCGGATTCTCCTGAAACCGGAACCGTTGGGTTCGAATCGAAAAGAGCTTTCTAACAAATATTAAAAATTTGAAATCTAATGGTTGGATTTGGAATTATGTCCAAATCAAATTTGAAAAAGGTCGCTGTAAGTGCAGTTTGATGGCCGTTGATGGAAATCGACTGTACGGGCATTGATAAAATTATTAAAAATATCAATAATTTGTGTAAAATCATAAGAAATTATTTGTGAAGAATTGGGATGAAAAACTCCATATTTGAAAAGATAAAAATAGATTTTTATCGAAATGAACTAGTTTTGGACTAGAATAGTAATTTATTTATTTTTAAAATAAATAAATTGGATTTGAAATGGTTTTGAAAATAACCAGAATTTCCAATAATTGCATTGGAATGGATTTGAATCGAAATTGTCTTCGGAATATTTCGATGTTGGAGTTCGTGATTATACAGATACTGTTATGGAAAGATATATATATATATATATATATATATATATATCGTTATTTCCAATACGATATTTGTGGGTCGTAGAATTTGATATTGAATATAAGCCGATATATTTTCTATTCAGAGCCTTGTATTTAATATCAAATGTGATTTGGGTTTGTCGTGAATTGTGTCTTCGTTAACACTGTTCTTAAACCCAGTGGAGAAAAAGATTAAATCTTTTTATTTAGATTTAATGAAGTGTACCAATTAAATGGTATTTAATTGGAATTGAATTTGAATTGATTTCTTTGGGTTTATCGTGAACAGTGTTTTAAATAACACTTGTTCTTTAACCCGATAATTAATGAAGGTGATTTTGGGTTTATAGTGAGTCGTGTTTTAAATGACATTGGTTCTTTAACCCAGTTAATGACAGGATATTGATTTCTGTGAAGATTAAAACTAAGTGGAGTTTTAATGAATCTTTAATTAGATTGAAAAAATCGAGAATGGAGTATCACCAGTTTTGCTCTAGGCGATAGTTAAATCTTTAATTAGATTTGAATGTGAAATGGTAATTGAATTTACCGATAACACCGTGGTGTTAGATATGATGTATTACCAGTTTTACTTCATGGGATGAATAGGTTGGGATTGGGAAATTAAAATAAATGATTACTTCGGTGTGGTTCGTTAATCCCGACTAGTTTGAAGTGATATTCAAAAGGAAGATTAAAGAATAAATTTAAAGAATTTATCTTTGATAAAATTTATGGGAACCTTTCCCAAAGTATAAGAATATTTAAAAAAATAAAAAATATTCTGAAATGGAATGAGGCGTATGTTGTGTTTGTGTAACACTTGTTATTATATACGCGAGTTATTCAGAAAGACCGGGTTTATCCCATTCTGAATAACTGATTCGACGTGGTGTCGAAGATGAAGACGGTGGTAGAAGACCGGAAATCTTCACATCGTTTGGGTGATTGCTGATGATCTCGATTGGGCTGTACACCCAAGAGGAGAGAAACAGTTGGTGATCGTCCAGACGTACTTGGAGATCGATGGATATGCGAGGAAAGTGCCTCCGGTTTCGTTCAGACCCAGAACGAACTTGTAAATGGACTGTGTGTCTGACATTGGATTTCATTCTGCGTTACTGATATAGGTTGCATAGAGTGGTTTGCCTGTGTGGCATGCTGAGATGCAAATGATCAAGGCTTCTATTGAAAAGCAAAGTCTTTTGGTTGATGATCAAAGCACGGCCTTTGTGGCGTAGCTTTGTGTAGCGTTAATTCGCGAGCCTCACACCCCGGTATGAACCAAAAACAGGACGAGGACCTCAGGGAGGACATGCGTTTTCTCCTAGCTAGGTGGTGTCAGTGCTTAAACTGGCTGACATTTATATACTTTTCACCTGTGTGGTTGTTGCTGTTGCGAGGCGCCTCGGTTAGATCGGACGATCCGGGTACGATGGAGTCATTCGTTGGCTCATTTACGCCCCAAAGGGCGGGGAAACGCAGTGTTCAGGAATTTTAATCCACATCAGTGGACCGACCCTGTCGCTCCAAGGGGCAGTTGCGGCTGTTCCTGAGGCTCGGACTAGGTAGTCTCGAATTCGGTAGAGGACTATCTTTTGCCTCGGTTCATAGATGGAAATCCAACTTCCAATACGTGACGTTTCGATTTTAGTTGTAATCCTATATATGACGACATAGTGGGATGGGGCGCTTATGCCGTCTATGATCGATACTTATGATTTGAAGTTATTTTATACATTATACACATATTATTTTATCAAAAGATTTGTTTTAAACGTATCAAGCATTCTTGGCTATTATAAGGTAAAAACCCTATACTCCGGCTTGCGTTGCATTGTGTGATGGGACCTGGGTCTTATAATAGCTTCATTGTTCTTCATTTAGCATTGCGCTGTTGTTTTATGCACTGGTATTCTTGGGAGGAAACCCGTTCCGTGTTATACGGCGTGGTCCCTTGATTTACCGAACTTTAAAATAAAGATTAATAACTGTTTTAGTTCTCACACCAGTCCCATGATTGACCTGGAGTTTATTGTTTTAACCTAAACTCTGGGTGCCCTTATTTTGACACGGGCAGCTAGTAGTTTTGGTTTTGCAGATTTATGTTCACAGGGTCCTGATCTACAGCTGGAACGATACTCGGAAAGCTTTGTATCCGTGTATTACTTCTAGTTGTGTATTGTATTATTTTCCGCTGCTATGTATTGTATTGTAATCTCTGATATTTTCTGTGTAATATTTATTCATTTATAATATGTATATTCTTGTATACTGATGGAATTTTTGCAATATACAATGAAATGTTCTTCTGTCTGCGTTCTGTTGTGGCTTGTTCTCGACTCAATCCGGACTTTCCTCACCGGGGAAGTTCGGGTCGTTTCAAGCTTTCTAACGAATATTAGAAATTTGAAATCTAACGGTTGGATTTGGAATTATGTCCAAATCAAATTTGAAAAAGTTCGCGGTAAGTGCAGTTCGATGGCCGTTGATGGAAATCGACTGTACGGGCCTTGATAAAATTATTAAAAATATCAATAATTTGTGTAAAATCATAAGAAATGACTTATGAAGAACTGGGATGAAAAACTCCATATTTGAAAAGAAAAAAATATATTTTTATCGAAATGAACTAGTTTTGAACTAGAATAATAATTTATTTATTTTTAAAATAAATAAATTGGATTTGAAATGGTTTTGAAAATAACCAAAATTTTCAATAATTGCATTGGAATGGATTTGAATCGAAATTGTCTTCGGAATATTTCGATGTTGGATTTCGAGATTATACAGATGTTGTTATGGAAATTTGAAAGACATATATATATATCGTTATTTCCAATACGATATTTGTTGGTCGTAGAATTTGATATTGAATATAAGCCGATATATTTTCTGTTCAGAGCCTTGTATTTAATATCAAATGTGATTTGGGGTTTGTCATGAATGGTGTCTTCATTAACACTGTTCTTAAGCCCAGTTGAGAAAAAGATTAAATCTTTTTATTTAGATTTAATGAAGTGTACCAATTAAATAATATTTTATTGGAATTGAATTGGTATTGATTTTTGGGTTTATCGTGAACACTGTTTTAAACAACACTTGTTCTATAACCCGATAATTAATGGAATGTGATTTTGGGTTTATCGTGAACCGTGTTTTAAATGACACAGATTCTTTAACCCAGTTAAAGATTAAAACTAAGTGGAGTTTTAATGAATCTTTAATTAGATTGAAAAGATCGAGAATGGAGTATCACCAGTTTTACTCCAGGCGATAGTTAAATCTTTAATTAGATTTGAACGTGAAATGGTAATTGAATTTACCGATAACACCGTAGTGTTAGATATGAAGTATTACCAGTTTTACTTCATGGGGTGAATAGGTTGGGATCGGGAAATTAAAATAAATGATTACTTCGGTGTGGTTCGCTTATCCCGACTAGTTTGAATTGATATTCAACGGACATTAAAGAATAAATTTAAAGAATTTATCTTTGATAAAATTAATGGGAACCTTTCCCAAAGTGTAAGAATATTTGAATAAAAGAATATTCTGAATTGAAATGAGGTGTATGTTGTGTTTGTGTAACCCTTGTGTATTATATATGCGAGTTATTCAGAAAGACCGGGTTTATCCCATTCTGAATAACTAATTCGACGTGGTGTCGAAGATGAAGACGATGGTTGAAGACCGGAGGTCTTCACGTCGTTTGGGTGATTGCTGATGATCTTGATTGGGCCGTACACCCAAGAGGAGGGAATCAGTTAGTGATAGTCCAGACGTATTTGGAGATCGATGGATTCGCGGGGTACTAGGTGCCTCCGGTTTCGTTCAGACCCAGAACGAACTTGTAAATGGACTGTGCGTCTGACATTGGATTTTAGTCTGTGTGGTTGATTTCTATTAAATATATTTCTGTTTGGCGGCGGAGAATTTATTCTCTTGCTTAACGCCCTTCTCTGAGACGTACGAGCTCATAGGTTATATATTGATGGATATCAAACGCTTGGAGTGAATTGCCTGTGTGGCATGCCTAAGTGGCAATTGATCAAGGCTTCTGTTGAAAAGCAAAGTCTTGTGGTGATGATCAAAGCACGACCTGTGTGGCATAGCTTTGTGTAGCGTGAATTCGCGAGCCTCACACCCCGGTTGTGAACCAGAAACGGGTGAGGACTTCAGGGAGGGCATGCGTTTCCTTCTAGCTAGAAGTGGCGTCAGTGGTTTTACACGCCCTGACGAGTTTGACTTATGTGGTTGTTGGTTTGCGAGGTGCCTCGGTTATATCGGTCGATCCGGGACCGATGGAGTCATTCGTTGGCTCATTTACACCCCATAGAGCGAGGAGACGCAGTGTTGAGGCATTTTAATTCACATCGGTGGACTGGCCCTGAC
Source organism: Allium sativum (assembly GCA_030737875.1). Classification (NCBI taxonomy): domain Eukaryota; kingdom Viridiplantae; phylum Streptophyta; class Magnoliopsida; order Asparagales; family Amaryllidaceae; genus Allium; species Allium sativum. The sequence goes on from CM060920.1 coordinate 255,553,284, forward strand.
GATCCAAGGCTTGTCTGCGCGCTTGCCTGAGACATGGGCTAGATTGTCTCGAATCGGTAGAGGATGATCCCTAGCCTCAATTCGCAGATGGAAATCCAATTTCCAAATACGTGGCTTTGCGGTTTTAATTGTAGAACTAGTAGGGCGACATGATATATGGTACCCATGTCGTCTATGATTGATATTTATGATTTGAAATTGTTTTGACACTATGCACTTATAGTAATAATAAAACATGAAATTTCACGTATCAAGCATGCTTTGGCTATTATAAGGGAAAACCCTATCCTCTGGTTTGTGTTGCATTGTGTGATGGGACCTGGGTCTTATAATAGCTTCATTGTTCTTTATTTAGCATTGCGCTGTTTGTTTAATGCACTAGTGTTCTTGGGAGGAAACCTGTTCCGTGTTATACGGCGTGGTTTCTTGATTTACCTAACTTTAAAATAAAGATTAATAACTGTTTTAGTTCTCACACCAGTCCCATGACTGACCTGGAGTTTATTGTTTTAACCTAAACTCTGGGTGCCCTTATTTTCGACACGTGAAGCTAGTAGTTTTGGTTTTGCAGATTTATATTCACAGGATCCTGGTTTACAGCTGGAACGATACTCGGAAAGCTTTGTATCCGCGTATTAGTTCTAGTTGTGCATTGTATTATTTTCCGCTGCTTTGTAAATTATTGTAATCTCTGATATTTTCTGTGCGATATTTATTCATTCATACTCTGTATATTCTTGTTTTCTGAAGGAATTGTTGTAATATACAATGAAATGTTCTTCTGTCTGCGTTCTAATTTGTCGTGTTCTCAAAACAATCAGGCGTTTCGAACGGTCTGGGTCGGTTTAGCGACTGATTCGGATCGAGCGAAATTCTCGGTCGTTACATCAAACATATTTTGATGCATTAAACTATTATTTATGAAGAAGACAAGGTAGTTTGCATGGCTTAGATTCAAGTGAATTATATCAAGTATGAAAGGATGGAGCACATTTCTTCTAAATTTCTCTTCACATATGCATGAAAGGATAACAAGAAAGAGGGGAAACAAATTCATTTTCAAGAAAAGAGGGTAGATCCGTTCTCAAAGGCAATTTCCAAATCAACATTCCAGAAGATGATATACAAAATTGGCATGCGTCGACTACATCAATAGACTAATTGAATAATGAGTTATAAATAAGGGGGAGCATATAAAATTATGCTATAATGTACTCTTTTACTTCACTAATATTTTTCCCACTGGGTTTTGTTAGTAAGGCTTTTAATGAGGCATTATCTTGATCCTGAAGTATCAACCCTTACGGTAACATTGTAAAATATGTTACCTAAAAAGGAAATAAATTTGCACTCTTTTCCTTTTTTATGATTTTTCCCATAGGGTTTTTCACTAAAAGGTTTTTAATGAGGCATTGTTTTGATCCTGAAGAATCAAACTCTTTTAAGGAATATCATTTTAATATGATATTCATAATGTCAGATGTTGTACTCTTTTTCTCATTCAAGGTTTTTCCCATTGGGTTTTCCTGATAGAGTTTTGAAGGCAACAAACAATAATTGTATCGACTGAATAGATATATGCAAGCAAGATAATAATAAGGGGGAGTAGTCATCATATATGTTTTAAAAGGGACAACTTCAAGTTAGCAGAGCATTCAAGTTTTTGAAGACGCATATTCAAGGGGGAGTGTTGTAATATATATATATATATATATATATATGTTATGTATATGTTTTTATTAGTTCTCTGTTTAGTCCCACATCATGGGAAAAAGTTAAACATCAGCTCCAAAGCCTATATATAAAGGAGCCAATGTAATAGAAAGAAATACACATCTGAATGAATAGAAATGTTCTCTCTCCCTTATTTCTTCTGTTTTGTGTTCGTTTTATAATAATGATGACTACCATAATATTCCATCATCTACATTTCTTTTAATTGATTATGTAAATTAATAGCTCACCAATGAGTATGTCATGATCATATCTGTATAAACTATTAATACAATATCCGTATCGTCAATTTATAAACTCAGAGGCCAAATAAGTCGATACATCTCCTTTAATGATAAACTTTATGTGCTACATGATTTATTAAAAAATAATGATGAAATTACTTGTAATAACCCGGAAAATACGAGCCAATTTAAAAATTTTAAATTGGTGATTTTAAAGGAATTTGAACAATTGAAATAGAATATTTCAATAAAATAGTGAATTAGAAATAGTGAGTCAGTTTGAAAATTTGAATTCAAACTTTGACTGACTGTGCAGGGTGGAAAATATAACGGATTTTAGCGAAACCAAAAATATCTAAATCTGTTTATCAATACCTTTCTAATGAATCTGAAAAATCGAATTTTCATAATGGGAATCAAAAGTTATGGCCGAATGAATTTTCAGAATGGTCGCTATATAGAATATATAGCCCTCGAAAATTGATATTTTGCATACGACCTCGGAATTCGACGAAACCACTTTTGTTGGTTCCGGGATGTCAAACTATTGCTAGGTTTCAAATTTCATAATTTTGAAGCTAGTATGTGAGCGTGGCAAAAGAAATCGTGTTTGGTCAATTTCTGTTAAATTGGATCGACCAGAAAATGGCCATTTTTCAAACGATCTCAGAATTCGACGAAACTAGTTTTGTTGGGACCGTAGCGTCAAAACATAGCTAGATTTATTTTTCTGGAATTTTTCGAATCAGTTTGTGGCCCTGGCAAATTGAAATGTACGTTCAAAGTTGGCATTAAATGTTTTATACATTAATTTGAAAAATAACTGACTGTAACAGTTGAATTGGCCAACGAAACCTATCCCATTGTGTCCGGGGTGTGGGTATTTAGCTAGGGGCGATAGTCGTTGGGTTTGAAAAGGAGTTCGTTGGAGAAAACACTATTTAAAAATATAATAAAACCATCGACCAATCAAAATTTTCTATTCATTATTTAAAATAAAATAAAAAATCTCCGAAACCCTATCCTTCAACCGCTCTCGACGATCACCATCATTCCAACCTTCCAGCCCATTTTCCGTTCGCCTCCGACACTTCCAGACGCTGCCACCGCCACCCCACGACTCGTCTTTGCCTCCTCTTCAAATCCGACCCCACCACGACCACGACCGATGCCTCCTCCACCTGAATCGAGGCCAGAAAGTCGGCCTCTTCCCAGTGCCGCTGCCGCTCCGATCTGCCACCGTACCCCCTCAAACAACCATCGACCGACAGCCCTCTGCTCCCTCTTCCACGTCCAACCCGCCGATCATCCCCTCGTGCCTCGGTTCTCGCGAAAACCGCAAACCTAGTTTTGAACCATCGTGAAAGGTGAGTTCTTTTTTATGTTTGCACATTGAAAAATCATATCTTTTTAGTGTGTTGACAAAATTCGATGAAACAGGAAACATCGGGACCGCAAGGAAGCTCTCAACCACATAGAAGAAGCCGCGGATTTTTCTGAGTCATCTACGATTTATAGCACTCCGAAAACCAATGTGAGAAATCTAAATTAAATGAATTTGAATGGAAAATGTCGTGTATAAATTATATTAGCGAAATATAAATTACACACGTGTTGTATACCTCATGTACATGCGTAGTGTAAGCTATATAAGCGAAGTATAAATTTTACATGCATAGAATAATTGATATATGTGTTGAAATGCAAGTGAAATATAGCAATTATATTAAATATATATATATATATATATATATACTCCCCTCGTCCACAAACCATGGACGATATTTATTGTTGTGAATTGATATGAAATATTGGATGAAAAATACGAATGGTTGAATAATTGTTTGTGGTTGATATTGTTTGGTTGTGGTTGAAAAATACCCATTGGTGATTGAAATGAATTGGAAATATTTATGGAAATAAAAATGAAACATGCCGCCTGCGTGCGAATTAGATGCATGAATCCCCATTGTCAAAAACCGCGAGGTTTTAAGGTAGAGCAAGGAGCCGTACTAGGGACGGTGCCGGTTTTAACTACCCTGCCGTTATGCTGCCGAAATTTTGAATAATCTTTGTATGTTAGAATTATGTTCATATGTTGAAATTATTTTCATGCGTTGAAATTAAAGTCATATGTTGAAACTAGATCCATGTGTGGAAATGTTCATGTGTTGAAAAGTGATGTGTGAAAATTAAATTCATTTGTGAATGAATGAAGTGTCTAAACAATAAAAATCACCTTTTTAAATATATATGATGTAAGAAAAATATTCGCCTTATATAAATAGTTTCAACAATAAAAATTCCATCTTTCTAATATGAACAACATAAATAAAATATCCATGTGTGGAAATGCTCATGTGTTGAGAAGTGTGTGTAGTGGAAAAGTTCATGTGTTGAATAAAAAGATCGAACAATAAAAATTACATTTTTATTGAAACTATGAAGTGTTGAAAACATCCATTTGTTGAATAAATATTTAGGTGATAAAAATATCATTTTATCATATATGTAATATGCTAAAGATATGCGGATGTTGAAATAAATATTTGTGAAAGAAATATTATCTTTAACATCCATAGGAACTAAATAAAATAGTCATGTGTTGAAATCCATTTTAGTTTGCCAAAATTATCATCTTTGAAATGTGAAGTGTTAAAAATAGCCACTTGTTCAAATAAAGGTGCATGAGTTGAAGTATACATTAATTAGCTAATGATATGATTTTAGCCTATGCATGCAACATTAGAATGAATGGTGTTTTTAAACCAAAGTAAATTGAATATGAAGTTGAATGGAAAATGATAAGTGATAAAAATTGTATATATGTACATGCATATTTATTGAACAGGTTATAGCAAAGGGGCTAGAGAAGAGGAATAAAATTTTGTGCCCGACAAATATGTACACATTTACTGTTTTGTTTGGGTGATGATTTTATGAGCCTGTTGGCTAGCCGCTTGGCTTTTTCTTTTTCTTTTTGACATGAGATGCCTGTGTGGCTATTTGGGAATTTTCCCAGCCCCTCCCGTACAAAGGAGGTTATGGCGAAATTTTCCAAAAATTAAAGGCGTTAGTGAAATAATTTAAGTGAAAACGATATAGGAATTTTTGAATGAACTATATTTATATAAATATATAAATATAAATAAAATTAAATTGAAACGTGGCCGTGCAGTTCGTGTTTTGAAACCGTGATTTCAAACGACTAGTGCGGGAAATCCGACCATTGGATTTTCCCAAAACCGCAACCGTTGTGTTTGCCTTGGAAATATCTTTCCAACGGCACCAACTTTGTGAAGATCCGACGGTTGGATTGTCTGGAATGTTTAATTCAAATCTGAAGAAAAACAGCGCCAGAAACGATTATATATATATATATATATATATAATTAAATCGAATAACGACGCTGCAGTTCGTAAATAGAAATCGTAACTTCAAATGACTAGTGTGGAAGATCCGACCGTCGGATTTCCCCAAAACTGAAACCGTTGGACTCATTTTGAAATGATCTTTCTAATGATATAAAATTTGTGAAGATCCAACGGTTAGATTTCCAGATATGTGTAAAAAAATTTAGTGAAAAGCAGCGCCAGTGCATCGACACGACCTGAAACGTCGTTTAATTAAATAGGGCCGTTTTAAATTAAATAAAAATGGCGATATATCGTTATAAAATACTATAGACGATATAGAGTGGAAATAAACCAATTTTGTTGTGTTTGCTTGATATGTGATGGTTGAATGTATTTGACATGAAAATTATAACTAAAGAACTGAAATGTGAATGTTGAATAGTCCAACCATGTGAATAATTGATTTGAAAATCTAAATATATGTGGTTTATTTGAAAAGGTCGAGTTTATCTCATTTCGGATAATCGATCGACGTTGAGAAGTCGAAGAGTGGAAGACGGTTGAAGACCGACAATCTTCACATTGGATGGATGGGTGCTACTGATGCTCATGATTGGAGTAGCTACCATGAAGGATCTGAAGTAGTAGCCGTCCAAACATACTGTTGATTGTACGGATATGCGAGGAATTGGTGCCTCCGGTTTCGTTCTGACCCAGAACGGACTTGTAAATTGACTGTGTGTCTGACATTGGATTTTGTTCTGTGTTGATTGATCTCTGTTAAATATATATCTATTTGGCGGTGGAGAATTTATTCTCTTGCTTAACGCCCTTCTCTGAGATGTACGAGCTCAGAGGTTATGTATTAATAGAAATCAGTCGCATGGAGTGGATTGCCTGTGTGGCACGCCTGAGTGGCATATGATCAAGGCTTCTGTTGCAAAGCAAAGTCTTGTGGTTGATGATCAAAGCATGGTCTGTGTGACGTAGCTTTGTGTATAACGTGAATTCACGAGCCTCACACCTCGGTATGAGTCAAAAAACGGGAGAGTGACTGCAGGGAGAGCACGACGTTTCTTTTTAGCTAAGGTGGTGTCAGTGACCTACCAGCCCTAACATTATATATACTTTTCACCTGTGTGGTTGTTGGAATGCGAGGCGCCTCGATATAGGTCTGTAAGGACCGGGAAACATGTGTTCAGGAATAACTAATCCTCAAAAGTAAGAGAGGACCGGCCCTGAAGATCCAAGGATCATAGTGGGGTCCTGGGACATTTGCTAAAGTGTCTCGAATCGGAGAGGAGCTTGCCCCTTGCCTCGACTCATGAAGGAATCCAATTTCCAATATGAAATATGCGGACGTGATTGTATTACTAGTATGGCGACATGATATATTGTACCCATGCAATCTAGGATTGATATTTAAGATTGAATTTGCTTTCGAAACATATATGCACTAGTAATAATATCAAACACTTTTGTTTTACTCGTATGAAGCATTTTTGGCCATTATAAGGTAAAACTCTATCCTCCGGCTTGCGTTGCATTGTGTGATGGGACCTATGTCTTATAATATCTTCATTTTATGAAAAGCATTGCGATGATTTAATCATTTACTTTATTTCATGCACTAGCACTCATTGGAGTAAACCCGTTCCGCGAAAGTGGCGTAGTCCTTTGATTTGCCTTATTATTGTTGTTAATAAGTTAAGTAGATTTCTCATACCAGTCCCATGACTGACTCGTAGTTTGTTTCACCTTGCAAACTCGGGTGCCCTCATTTTCACACGGGCAGCCTAGTTACAGGTTTCTGACGCACTTTTGGCTCATGGCGAGGCTTGACTACACCGTGCTGACTTGGATTTTCCCCGCCATTATTGTATCTATATTATGATTCCGCCATCGGCGATGTAGACTGATATTTATTTTGTGTACTCTTTATGTATGATTCCGCCTCAGGCGATGGTGACTGATTATGTATCATTATGCACTAAGTTGTATCCTGTACTGTGCTTCTCTGATGTGAAGATATCTATATGATTCCGCTGTCAAATATGTGTAAATTACTCTATTTTCTGTTTATGCTATAATCTGTGATCTGCTAATGATGATTAATGTGTTATATTCCAATGATTATCCTTAACACCGTGTCATGGGGTTTTGGGATCGTCACATTACATCTCTTATTATTTGCATGCAAAATTTATACTTTAAATTTTATTTTATTTTAATTAATTTGGTGTCCTTATGTTATATGATCATCTTGATATGAATTTTTTAAGACTAACTTAAATGATAATATCGTGCATAACCCAATTGCTTTGATTTATGTTATTTTGCTTTAGAATCCAACAATCATGTTCCATATAGTTTTCGTATTCTATGTTTAAGTATTTTTATTTCACGAAAAAGAACAATTTTCAAATTCTCCAACAAAATGTATAAGAATATTATATCTTTGAATTTATTTTTTTGATTGCTTTGATGTCCTGATGCCATCTAATTGCTATAATATAAAAATTTGTCAACCTGGATTAAATCATAATATCTTTTATTTCTATTATTTTACCATGGTAAAAGAATTCATTGTCCAACAATCATCTTCTTCATAATTTTGTTATCTTTTTTTAGTTTTCTTATTTCACGAGCTGCTTCAATTTTCAAATTATTCACCAAAAAATATAGAAATAATGACAAGTAACTACCTACAAAGACATAAACTACTTATTTTATTGTCATATGATTCAAAAGTAATAATATTGTGGGATTAGACAATGAACATAAGGTAGTTAATTTGTAAAGATCGGATATTTCTTTAGCCTGTTTTCCCGAATTATACATATATTTATCATGTCCTTAAGCATTGATTATATATGACATCAAATGAGGGTGTAACTTAAACTACTATAACTTGAATAGTTGGAAATATTTTTGCTCTAATTTATATGTAAGGCGATTAGGGTAATGAATATTACCACTGTGTCATCATTCGAGAGCACATCCTTTTGAAGCAAGCTTAAATGATTCTATCTTTGCCTTCAAGCCAGTATTATAAGCAATAAAAATTGTTACATCTATTTTACTAGATTGATTACAACATATTTCAGCATTTCAAATAAAAAAAATTCTTAAAAGTTCACCCATTAGACAATATCATAGCCATTGTCTAAAAAGAAGAAATACTCGGAAAAATTATATATAATCCTACAACAACGCAAGGGTTCAACAATAATTACAAAAATATATGTAGTCACAACCCATGTGCGAAGCACGTGTTCGCACTTATTGGTATTTAAATACCATAAAATATATTGGGAAAGCATTCGAATTTTAAAATGGAAAAATCTATTTTTAAATAGAAACTGAATTTCGAATGGACTAGAATATAATAACTTATTTTAATTATATTAAAGCAAGAAGTTTGGTTTATAAACGGTGTTTAGAAATGGAATGAAATACTTATTATAAAATAATTTGAAAATGTAAATTCAAGAAGGAATATTAGAACGGGAAATCGAAATCGTTTTCAAAAGAAAATAGTGAAATTTATTTCGATGTTCGAAATGTGAATAGAACTAAATAAAAACCATAAGGATTTATAATTAGAATTCAACTATGTCGAATGTTATAAGAATAATTTATTTTTAGAAATTATATATTATATAATTCATAATTTGACAAGATAGTTAATATTCGGTTTGAAACAAATAATATTTATAATCAAATATGAAGACGTGACTAAGTTACTAACTTAACACAAAAATTAACAAGAAATTTACTTGTAGATGGAAGTTATGAAGTGGAATATGAATATGGGTTTGAATTTATAAAATAACTCGATAGATGGAGTTTTAACTTGTAACTGGTATTTACTTTTTAAGTCAAGATTTATTTGTTTAATAAATTAAATTAATATTATTTCTTTATTCATTCAAAGTAATGGATCAAAGTTATATTTTGAAGTTAAAAATGTTGGAAGCAGGGATTATAACGATGATTATAATGTTAATGCTATTGTTAAAATCAATGATTTCCATTGAAGAAGTGGTTCATAAACTGAATTCAAGAGTTGTGTAAGAAATGATTTGATAAGAAATTAAGAAATGGAGTTAAGGAAATTAGAAACTGACTAGAGATTAGTAAAGTTGAATGGCTTTCTGAGTGTCAATCTAATGTTGGTTTCGGCCTTCGGGGTTGATACTTAGTGAGTTGTTCTCTAGTTTACGGTTAGGGGCTAATGAATATGGAAGAATAGAGATGCATGAATAAAAAATGGAAATGTTTTTCCAATGTTAATAACACATATTTTTGAAATATGGAAAACAAGAAGTTGTGAATATATGGAAAAAAAATTTCGAAAATTGTGAGAGGCTAAACGAGTGGGATAAATATTTGGGTAAAGATATTGAAGGGAAATTGGGAAATGAATAAATTATTGATAAATTAATTTAAAGTGGCTCTGTGTTGATTGATGGTTGAACGACAAAATTTCTATTCGAAAATAAGATCGTTGTTTGTATGGATGTTTTCCTTTGATAGTTAAATAACCGACTATCAAAGTTTTTTGATCATTTTTCCGTTGCTAATACGGAGAGACCGAGATCAGATTTATTATTTGAAAACCAATCCGTATGGGCATTAGCATTGCGAATCAAATATGATAAAGATAATTGAAGATGGAGTTTATGCAAGGGATGTTCTAGTGATTCTAGGTAGAAATTTCCTAAGATGGATTCACAGAATAGTACCTTTGGTTTGTCCTGTCCCAGGACAACTTGTATGAACGAATGTATGATAGAGTATACCTAATAGATAGCACAAGTTGATCTCTTCAAACGTATTTGCATTGGTGGTGGAGGATTTCGTTTCTCTTAGATTTGTACCTGTGGTATTTTTTGGGAATCAATTTATGATTTGGATGGTATGACGATGTGGGATTCAAAGTAAATGAAGGTGTGACCTACCCAAAGATACGTTATGACCTCAAGCCTCATCAACATGGAAATGAAAAAAAATCGAACAGGCAACATGGCTAAGTGGGTCGCTCCCAATTAGGGTATATTGCCACCATCTACAGAATATTCATTTTTGTCCTTTCGCTTCTAAATCTCTCAGTAATGGTTATGTTGTTTTACCAACTGTTCTCAAAGTGTGTTTTCCCGACTAATGACCAAGGCTTAGGAACTTCCTTACCGAATTGGCACGCCGCTAGAGGGACGTCCCGATAAGTAAACCCTTCTTCGCCAATACAAGGCCATCGGTGCTATCCAAGTCATGCCGCACGAGTATGCCATTTCCCAATCATTACCGACCTTTTCTATGGGTACCCGAATTTCCGACAAAACAAAAATGGTAAAATGCCTGGGCTCCATACCAATGCACTACCTCATTAAAGCCGCGTAGAAAACACCTGGGCTCCATACCATAGTGTTGCTTTTAATCATCTATAAGGAAATGGTCATCTAATGAGGGGTGTAACCCTCATAACCTTGCTACATCCTTTCCTATTTCGGTCATTTTTGGTATGTAAAGCTTGCCGATGTCTCGTTACACAAAGCTACACTTCAATAATCCATGCTTTGATCATCAATAGATCATCATTTCGTATGCCACATTATCAATTCACCACATATAGTCAGTGTCTATTAATATATAACCCTCTGAGTACATTTGTCTCAGAGGAGGGTGTTAAGGTACGAGAATAAATTCTCCACCACCAACTGATATAACATCAACAAAAAGAAATTTGTTATGTCGTAAATTACAACATCATACTCACATCCATTTACAAGTTTGTTGTGGGTCTGAACGAAACCGAAGGCACCTTATTCCTCGTCCATTTAAGGAGAGAGGCCCTTGCAAATCTGGAATTCCTCCAAAAATGTCGGGACCATAACCACTTAACTTATAAAATCCATCTGCAAATGGATGCTATCCATTTGAGACATTCAGCAAGAAGTCTGTTCGATGTGAAGGTTCTCGGTCTTCACCATCGTCTTCAATTGCATTTGATATGCTCAAAAATGTCGTTTTATTATTTGAAATGGTTTACAGATCCAAACATCATTCTTGGTCTTTCCGAATAATAAGCACAATTTTAAAATGTGTGGAGAATATACAGGGATATCATAAGTTTCATTCCTTTTTGGATTATTCTTTGATTTCAATTAAACCTTAAAACAAGGTTATTACTTAAATCAAAATCTCATTCCCATCCACTAAATTGAACATAGAGGGAGACACCATTCCCACTCTATCAGTCTAGGGCAATTTCTACCTACGATATAATGCGACCAACTTCCCACCCCTAATTCATATTCACATTTATTTTGGCAAGTTCCAATTTCCTTAATTTGGTTCCTTTTCATTTCCATCATTCAAATCTTTATCTAAATATTTATTTAAAACTTTATCTGAGTTTTAAATCTTCAAAATCATTATTCAAAGATTATTTAACTTTGGAAGCCAAATCATGTCTTCAGCTGGGTTAAAGAATAGATGATATTCAACACATCAGTCATGAAAAACCCAATTCATACTTTCATTCTAAATAAAATCGTCATGGAAATCACATTAGCTCATAATCGATATAAGTTTCTGTATCGAACTAACACTATAAGCGGAATAAGGGCAAACCCTTTTTAATTCCTCACATATTATTTGTCTTCATCTACAGATAATTATCTTGATTGTCACTAAATCGATTCCCATTAAATTACAAATTTAATTTATTAATCATTCAAAAAAGATTAGTCAAGTCATAGATGAAAACTATTGAGTTTAAACCTTTAAGTAACCCTTTTCAGAAAATGTTGTAATAGTCACAGAAAACGCTGTGAATAGGCTTATATTAGCCAGTTTAATCAAAATGACTTTTATGTTATCCAAAACTTCATTTTATCAATTCAAATCGCTTTTAAACCGTTTATTATGGTTTATCATAATTTATCCCTATTTTTGATAATTAAAAATAATTCATGTCATAAAAATCCAATTTCAGGTCGATAATTGCAAATCTGGATTTTTCTAGAAATTTGATTCTGGCTTACTTCAAACTCTAACCGTTGGACCTTACAACTTCCTTTTGCATTTAATTTTTTTTCATTTCGAAACTAACGATTTTCATTACCATAAAATCCGATGGTCGGATCTCCTGGTACATCAATTTGAAGTCAATGGTCGAAATTTGCGAACTACCAATGCACGAGAAGTCCTACTCAGACCAAACTTTGATTTATAATTAAAATTAAATCGAAATACTTCCAAAATACCTTATTAATTATATAAAACATATATAATTACTTTAGGAAAACTATATTTCAATAATTTCTCTTTAAAATCAAATATTCCATTATTTAATTATTTTAATATTATTAATATCATTAAAATAATATTATTTTTCAGAACTTACTATTTGATGTCCAAATTTTCTTGAAGTCCATTAGAAAAATAAATAAGATGGTTTGAAATATGAAATCTTATTAAAACATTTCCTGGATAACCAAACCAAACTTCACTTTTTAAAGTTATTATTCATTTTCAATTCAAATTTGAACACATACCTTTATTAATTCAAAGCTAGTTCAAATCAAATTCTTACTTTCACGAAAACTACTCGTAATCACTTAAAATATCTTTCCAAACTGTTTCGAATTTAAAATTCATACTTTTAATTTTCATTTAATATTTTACTAATAAAACATTCAGTTTAATTCCAAATTGGAATTAAAACTCAATTAATCCCCATATCTTCCACATATGTGTGTGTAGTGAATTCATAATAACTATTAACATCTCAAATATGATTTCTTATAATTAAGTAATCCATTCACATATACGTATATGTATATATATATATATTTACACTGCGCATGTATATACACATATCATGGCATAAATCATATGGTATAAGCATTAGACAGGTAACGCTTATAATTTTCAATAAACAGATTAACAACAATTTTCCAATCATCAATCAATCATAAGCATTCAATGACATCATACAACATCCAATAACAACATAGGGTGTCATTTACACAAGGGTTCATACCATATTCACACAAAGGTGACATTTTTAAAACTTTTAACTAAGTGTCCACACTATAAATACACCAAGGTGACATTGTTAACACTTTAACCTAAGTGTACACATGTTTGACACCCAAAGGAGACATTATTAACACTTTAACCTAAGTGTCCATATGTTTAACACACAAAGAAGACATTTTTAATATTTTAACCTAAGTTTTTACATAGTTAACATACAAAGACAACTTTTTTAGCACTTTAAACCAATTGTTCATGCTTTAAACAAAAAAGGCGACATTTTCGACATTTTACACCAAGTGTTCATGCTTTCCATACATAGTTGCAACCAAACCAACTCAAAATCAAACCACTCATCATTATATAAAACCCAGACAAGCTTATAAACAAACATACACTACTTTAACACATAAAGGTGTAGTTATTCCTTATTGTACTTATTAACAAAAGGTTGGTGTTCTCACCGAGGGATCTACTCCTTCATTCTTCAACAATGTAGTTCTTATCCGGCTGCCTTCCGGCGTCACCAACTATCTTTCACTCAAGATTTAACTTAAGTTTTCCAATGCTTACTAACTTGAAATTTTTTTGAAAAGTGAGCAACTTTTTGAGGTTTAAAATGCTAAAGCTTTGACTTTTAGTGGATTAATAAAGCTTAGATCTATGAAGTAGAGAAGTGTATAAGCTGTTTTAGGATGGAAAGGTGATGTTTTTAGGAAAAAGAGGGCTTGGCCATGGCAAGGAGGTGAAAAGAGACACGGCGTGAGCTACATAAGGGTAGGAGAGGTGTTTTGTAGTAGTTTTTGAGGAGTTCTAAAGTGGAAAAGGGGAGGGATGAGCTCGGCTTAACCATAGGGAGGAGGAAGCCATTAATGAAGCTTAGGAAGAAAAGGAAGAAAGAAGAAAAGTGAAATGAAAAAGAAGAGAGAAGTTGTGTTTTTTTTTTTTTTCTGAAAAAGGAGGAACCATGGAAAAATGATAACTCAAAAGCAAGTCACATTGACTTGTACTCTTGCCTAGGAAATGTAAGATGAGGTGTTAAAAAAGAAGGAAAGGGTAGGAAGAAAATGAAACCTCAAAAGGTGGAGCACATGGGTTTATTTTATTTGTTTATCTTTAGGAATTTGTTATTGTTAGTTTAACTTAATCATTAGCTTAATACTTAATTTATTTGCTAATCTCACTAATTAAAACAATTAGTTATATACTACAACAAATTCCAATATCAGTAGATATTTTCAAAGGTGATTATTTTGTTAATCCAATATTTAATTTAAATTGAAATTCAAATGGTATATTTTCAAATTAAACCTATATATACATTTAAAAATCCATTTAATCCTATTTAAATTATATATCAAATCCGTAATTTAAATTAACTAAAAATATGGATCGTTACAATCACCCTAATTTAAAAAGCTTTCGTCCTCGATATCGAAGACGTAAGTAAACTTATTTACAATCCCATCTTGATAACCCTCTCTAATTACTTACTAAATACCTTTTTAGTTCCCAAGAACTTCCTAATTCTCAAAATTTGGCCAACGCCTCAAATTTTCGAATTTTTTGACATAACCTCCTTTGTATGGCCTTATGGTAGAACTACAACTTGCCTCTCTAGGCCCTCACCAATCCAAAAGAAAATCCAAAAGCCAAGCGGCTTATAAAATCATCTAACCTAATCAATAGAAAATACGTACCTTTTTGTCGGGAATTCTATTTTATTCCTCTCTTTAGCTTACAATATACTTACATATCCATATTCATTCGATATTAATCCAATCCCATTTTATTTAACTTTACTTAAGTTAAATTTTAATTCGTCCGATTCACTTGGTTTTCTTTTATCGTTTCAATCTATTTAACTTGTGCTAGTTAAATTTAGTGCTCAAATAATTTTCAAACACTTATCTATGTGGCTTTAAGCATATCTCGACATTTAAATTGGATTCATATAGTCATTCCATTTTCGAAACTAGAAAAAATAATCATTGATGATGCTGCAGCAAACAACATAATCATCCTAAAGCGACTAGAATGTGATTTTTTATGTATCTAGTATGTTCAAGACTTCGATATAAGTTTTCAAGGCGTATACTCAAAATCATCTTACACTTAATAGTCCAACCTCAACGTCAAATAAAATACTCAAACTCTTATTTCAAGAAAATCAGGCAGGTCAAGCATATATAATCTTTCAAAACCCTTTATATTCAAAATAAAATATTTCAAAACCGATTTTAAAAATCAGTTTTTTATTACGAATACGCTCTCTTGCATACGTAATACTTTTAACTCACTCTAGGGCATTACTAACCCCATCTTTAATGAGTTTCTCTTCTAGGATATTACTAATCCTAGCTCTGACGAGATCTTTCCTTCTATTCTAACGAGTCGTACCCCAAAAGCTTTGAATAAACCAAAGCTCTGATACCATTCTTGTAACATCCCACTTTTGGGTCCGGTTCAACTCGGTAATTGAACCGACTTAAACCGTTCTCAAAGATGGATTGTTAGGGGTACTTACACATTGGAACAAACAAAAGAACTTTTCATTATCATCACAATAATTTTACATAGAACAAGAATTTATCAGAGTACAACAAATATTAGAGTATATCGAAGATACATTTACATGGGAAATATAAAAATCTCAACGGAAGACTAAGAAAATGATCCAGAGTATAGCTCCAGCCATAATCCAGAATCCTGCTCAAAAAATGAAACCAAAGCTAAATCTGCAAAACCAAAACTACTAGGCTGCCCGTATGGAAAAAATATGGGCACCTTGAGTTTAGGTGGGAAATAATAATCTCTGCGCCAGTCATGGGACTGGTGTGCGAACGAAAATAGATACGTTAATTTTAAAGTAATGTAAATCATAGGACTATGCCGTATAACATGGAATGGGTTTTCTCCATATAAATATCAGTGCATAAAACTCACAATTCTTTTGGAAAATGAAGCTACCATAAGATCTCGTGCTACACACATAATGCAAATGCACACTTGGTTGAGGTTTCCCTTATGATAACCAAAAATGCTTGATACGTGAAAATTCTCTTATATTATTATTAGTGCATAGTGAGAAAATCACTTCGCAAATAAATGTATCAATCTTAGCCAACATTGGTACCATAATATTATACTGACCTCTTACGCTTTACACAGGTTCTACAATAGAAAACCATATAGGTATGTAGCAGGTGATCCGGGTTCAGAATCGTATGTCGACCCAAACCATTCTCAAAGTGGATTTTTCCAGCAAATGACCAAGGCTAAGGAACTTCCTTACCGAATGGGCACACCTCTAGAGGGACGTCCCGAGAAGTAAACCCTTCTCTGCCAACACAAGGTTGTCGGTACTATCCAAGCCATACTGCACGAGTATGCCATTTCCCGGTCCTTACCGACCTTTTCTATGGGTACCCGAATTTCCAAAAAAAAAACCAAAATGGTAAAATGCCTGGGCTCCATAACATAGCACTAACTCATCAAATTCATATAGAAAACACCTGGGCTCCATACCATAAGGTTTCTTTCAATCATCTAGAAGGAAATGGTCATCCCCTGAGGGGCGCGATCCCCATTACCTTGCTGCATCCTTTCTTGTTTCGGTCATTTCCGGTATGTGAGGCTTGTCGAAGTCTCGTTACACAAAGCTACGCTTCAATAAGTCTTTCTTTGATCATCAGTAGCTCATCACTCGTATGTAAGATTGTCAATTCACCACATATAATCGATGTCTGTTAATATATAACCCTCTGAGTACATATGTCTTAGAGGAAGGTGTTAAGCTAAGAGAATAAATTCTCCACCACTAACTGATATATCATCAAAAGAAATCAATTTGTTATGTCGTAAAATACAACGTTGGACACACATCCATTTACAAGTTCTTTCTGAGTCTAAACGAAACAGAAGACACCTTATTCCTCATCCAATAATGGAGAGAGGACCTTGCAAATCCGGAATTCATCCAAATACGTCCGGACCACTACCACTTAACTGATATAAAGTCCATTTGCTAATGGAGGCTATCCATTTGAGACATTCGGCAAGCAGTCCTTTAGATGTGAAGGTTTCCGGTCTTCACCATTGTCTTCAATGGCATTTGATCAGCTCCAATACGTCGTTTTATTATTCGAAATGGTTTACGGATCCAAACACCATTCCAGGTCTTTTCGAATAATAGGCACAAGTTTAAAATGCGTGGAGAATATATAGGGATAACATAATTTTCATTCCATTTTGGATTATTCTTTTATTTCAATTAAACCATAACACAAAGGTTATAACTTAAATCAAAATCTCATTCCCATTCATTAAATGGAAAATGGAGGGAGACACCACTACCACTCTATCGATTTAGGGCAATTTCCACCTACGATATAATGCGACTAGCTTCTCACCCCCAATCCATATTCACATTTATTTCAGTAAGTTCTAATTTCCATCATTTAATCCTGTTTCATTTCCTTTATTCAAATCTTTATCTAAAGATTTATTTAAAATTCTATTTTAGTTTTAGACTTCAAAATCATTATTCAATGACTTAACTTTGGAATCCAAATCCTGTCTTTAGATGGGTTAAAGAATAGATGTTATTCCAGACATCATTCACGAAAAACCCAAATTATACTTTCATTCTAAATAAAATCTTCATGGAAATCTCATCAGCTCATAATTGGTATAAATTTCCATGTCGAACTAACACTATAAGCGGAATAAGGGCAAACCCTTTTTAACTCCTCACATATTATCTGTCTTCATCTAGAGATAATCATCTCGACTATCACTCCCATTAAATTCCAAATTTAATTTATTAAACTTTCAAAAATGATTACTCAAGTCGTAGATGAAAACAATTGAGTTTAAAACCTTTAAATAACCCTTTTCAGAAGATGTTGTAATAGCGTCACAAAAAGCGTTGCGGCTAGGCTTATATTAGCTAGTTTAGTCAAAATGGATTTTATGTTATCCAAAACTTCATTTTATGAATTTAAATCACTTTTAAACCATTTATTATGATTTATCATAATTTATCGCTATTTTTGATAATTAAAAATAGTTCGTTTCACAAAACTCCAATTTTAGGTCGTTAACTGCAAATTCTAGATTTTTCTAGAAATTTGATTTTGGCTTACTTCAAAATCTAACCATTGCATCTCACTACTTCCTTTTGCATTTGAAACCTATTTTCCATTTGAAACCTCTTTTCATTTCGAACCCAATGTTTTTTCGTTTTGGGAAAATCCGATGGTCAAATCTCCAGGTACGTCAATTTGAAGTCAATGGTCGAAATTTGCGAACTACCGCTGCTAGACTAGTCCTATTCAGAAAAAATTTCGATTTATATTAAAATTAAATCGAAATACTTTGAAAATAGTGTATTAATTATATAAAACATATATGATTACTTTTGGAAAACTATATTTCAATAATTTCTCTCTTTAAAATCAAATATTCCATTATCTAATCATTTTAATATTATTTAAATCATTAAAATTATATTATTTTTCAGAACTTATTATTTAAAGTCCAGATTCTTCTGAAGTCCATTATAAAAATAATTAAGATAATTTGGAAAATAAAATCTTATTCAAACATTTCCTCGATACCCAAACCAAACTTCACTTTTTAAGGTTACTATTCATTTTCAATTCAAATTTGAAAACATACCTTTATTAATTCAAAACTAGTTCAAAGCAAATTCTTACTTATATGAAAATTAGTCGTAATCACTTAAACTATCTTTCCAAACTGTTTCGGATTTAAAATTCAAAATTTTATTTTTCACTTTATATTTTACTAATAAAACATTCAGTTTAATTCCAAATTGGAATTAAAACTCAATTAATCCCCATACCTTCGACATATGTATGTGTAGTGAATCCATAATCACTATTAATATCTCAAATATGATTTCTCATGATTAAATCATCCATTCACACATATGTATATGTATATATATACACACACACACACACTATGCATGTATATACACATATCATGGCATAAATCATACGGTATAAGCGTTAGATAGTTAAAGCTTATAATTTGTCAATCAATAGATTAACTGCAATTTTCTAATCATAAGCATTCAAAGACATCATACAACATCCAATAACGACACAAGGGTTCATACCGTATTCACACGAAGGTGACATTTTTAACACTTTTAACTAAGTGTCCATGCTTTAAACATGCTAAGGTGACAATGTTAACATTTCAACCTAAGTGTACACATGTTTAACACCCAAAGGAGACATTTTTAACACTTTAACCTAAGTACACATATGTTTAACACACGGAGGAGACATTTTTAACAATTTAACCTAAGTGTGTAAATAGTTAACACACAAAGACAACATTTCTAACACTTTAAACCAAGTGTTCATGCTTTAAATAAGCAAAGGTGACATTTTCAACCTTTTAGACTAAGTGTTCTTACTTTCCATACCTAGTTACAACCAAACCAACTCAAAATCAAACCATTTATCATCACATCAACCCAAACATACTTATAAACAAACATACACTACTTTAACCAATACAGGTGTAGTTTTTCCTCACTATACTTATTAACAAAAGTTATTGTTCTAACCGAGAGATTCACTCCTTCATTCTTCAATGCTATAGTTCTTATCCGGCAGCATTCCGACGTCACAGACTATCTTTCACTCAAGATTTCACTTAAGTTTTCTGATGCTTACTAACTTGAAAACAAATTGAAAATTAAGCAGCTTTTTTAGGTTTAAAATGTTAAAGCTTTGATTTTTAGTGGATTAAAGCCTAGATCTATGAAGTAGAGAAGTCTATAAGTGGTTTTAGTGTGGAAAGGTGATGTTTTTAGGCAAAAGAGGGCTCAGCCATGGCAAGAAGGGGAAAAGAGACATGGCTTGAGCTACATAGAGGTAGGAGAGGAGTTTTGCAGTAGTTTTTGAGGTGCTTTAAAGTGGAAAAGAGGGAGGGGTGAGTTACGCCTAACCATGGGGAGGAGAAAGCCATTAGTGAAGCTCAGGAAGAAAAGGAAGAACGGAGAAAAGTGAAATGAAAAAGAAGAGAGAAGATTGTTTTTTTGGAAAAGGAGGAACTATGAAAAAATGACAACTCAAAAGCAAGTCATATGAACTTGTACCCTTGCCTTGGAAATTTAAGATGAGGTGTTAGAAAAAGAAGGTAAGGGAAGGAAGAAAATGACACCTCAAAAGGTGGAGCACATGGGTTTGTTTTATTTGTTTAGTTTTAGGAAGTTGTTATGGTTAGTTTAACTTAATCATTAGCTTAAGTACTTAATTTATTTGCTAATCTCTCTAATTAAAACACTTAGCTAAATACTACAACAAATTTTAATATCGACAAATACTTTCAAAGATAAATATTTTGTTAATCCAATATTTAATTTAGATTGAAATTCAAATGGTATATTTTCAAATTAAACCCATATATATATTTAAAAATCCATTTAATTCTATTTAAATTATATTTCGAATTCGTAATTCAAAGTGACTAAAAATACATAGATATTTACTAAACATTCATAACATCATACAATAATAGCTAAACCACAAAACAAATCAAGTGCAAAAGTTCAGCTATGTTCTTCTCCTTCCCTACGAAAGTTAAATAACTCAAACCTTTTTTTTTTGAAGCTTTTCTTCAACATGTAATGGAAGTTTGCCATCTAATTGAGGATTTTAGAGTTATGTAACACCCTAGATTTTTGGGTACTTGGACCAAAAATATATATTATGTGTTTTCCATATTTAAATTTGAAAGAGTAAAATATGAGTTTAGGAATCCAACTGGTATAGTGTTTTAAAACAAGAATTAAGGAACTTGTGGTTTTCATAATTAGTGTATTTGGAATAAATTATATGTTGTTAATTTGATAAGTAATATATTCCAATGTGTATTTGTAAATCATAACTTTTTTGTTAAGGTAAGTACTGATAATACACAGTATATATTGGCGATCAATATTTAAAAAAGAAAATTTATTTTCAGCGTTAATGATAATTGTTAGTTGGAAGAATTATTAAACTGTTGATTTGGGATGTCAAATATAAGATGTATTTCTTGTCAAAATAAAATAGAGAACCGTGTTTTAAGTTGTGTCTGTATTGGTTATATAATTTTAAAGGAGAATAATAATGTTGAATTTTGTCAAAATAGATGTAATTTGCAAGTTATTGTTAAATAGTGAATTGATAGTGTTATTGGTAATAATTAGCATAAAAGTTTTGTTACAAACAAAAATGTAAATATTGATTGTGAATCAATATTTAAAGATTTGTAACATTTTTATTAAGGTTGATAAAGTTATATTGTTTTAAATCATGGATGAATGTAAACTTTGATTGTCATAAAATAAAAATTTTAAATTGAAGAGATATAAAACATTGTTTTGACAAACATGTTTATCTTAATAAAGCTTGGTTCTTATATGATTTGGAAAATGATGTGACATATGTGTAAAATATTTTATAATTAGCAAACAATGTTGAATTGTGTCTTGGATTGGAATATTTTAGTACAGAAAAATGTTAAAACTTGTGAATTGGGTTTATGGCTTAAGTGAAAGATTTTGAAACACTTTATTTGTAACACTTTATTTTAGGGCTTAGGTTTTATAAACCAAGGCCCATGATATATTTGAGAGCCGGCAAAAAGAAAATTACATACATTTCCTCTCCATTCAATCAAAAATTCTTTTCCTCCCCGAAGCCTCTATGAGAAATAATAGTTGACCCTCTTATTCTCAAATTAAAATTTTAGTCCAAATTGCAAAAGAAAGTAAATTCAACTCTCTAACTCAGCAACAAAATCTAAGTTCCAATCCAAGGTCTAATCAACTATTTCTGGGAATTTGAGGAAGTTAGGTTATACGAAGAAAATGTGTTGCTGCATGTTAATGGTTTATGTTCTACAACTCGTTGATCCCTCAAATCATCGTGTAGACAACTCCAAATCCATGCATTCTTGCTGAAAATTTTCTTAAATCCTAGCAAGATGCGTGTTCTTTCATAATTTCTATTTTACAAGTGTTTTTATGTTCATATGGGTTGTAGAGTAGATTGGTTAGGCATTGAAAGGTGTAACGACCCGTATTTTCGGCGATATAATAATTAATTTATTTAATTATTTAAATAGTGATATAGAGAATTGAATGGTTGTTTAATTAAATAATAGTGAATATTTAATTAATATAAATAATAGAATAATATATTTATTTCTGAAATAGTCGGAAATAACAAAGTGACGATATGGTGTGAACTGGACAATTTAAAATATATATAATTCAGTTTGGAATTGAATTCGAATAATGAATATATTATTTAAACGAAGTTTGAACATATAATTATAATATAATTATAATCGAGCACGAAATGGCACGGTAGTTCGCTATTTGGCGATTCGAACTTTAAACGAATATACAGAATCCGTTTTAAGCAGGATTTCTGTGAAACAAGAAACGTTAGGAGCTGGTGAAGTATATTTTCCTGATGGAAGAGAAAAATCAGGATTTCGTCATGTAGATTTTGTTTTATGTCCAAATCAAATTTTAGAAAAGTCGCTATGGAATTCCTTTATGATTTATAACGATTTATAAAAGGATTTAAATATAAATCGAATATCGATATTAACTCTGATGATGAAATATCGAGTTGTAAATCCATATATATTTATTTAGGAGCTGTATGATATATATATATAGTGGGAATATGTATACGATAATATTTGTTTTTAAATATTTAATTCAATTATTTTTAAATATATTTATATATTTAAATGGGTTATTTAGGGCTTTAAAAATAGCCAGTTTTGCAAACGACCTCTATTTTCGACGAAACTAATTTTGTTGGATCTGTAATATTAAATTATTGTTAGATTCCAAGTTTCGTGATTTTTGGGGTCACTGTGTGGCCGTACGATTTTTAATGTGAAAAACAGTCAGTATTTCGACGGTTAAAAATACGCTGTGTGAGCAAACGAAGTTGGAATTCGACGAAACCAGTTTCGTTGGGTCCGTAATGTCGAACTGTAGCCGCATGTCCTGTTTCGTGATTTTTGGGGATCGTGTGTGATTATAGGAATTTTTAAACAATAAACACATATAGCGATTGGTTAAATTTAATATTATAATCGAATTTAAAATAATAAAACTTTCCTACAAATTCTTCACAATTTTTCCTTAAAACCTAATTCTTTTCTTGCTCTAGTCAACAAAGAAATACGCCGCAGTATCCTTCCTCAAAACAATGCGTTAACTTCTAAAATCTTAAACAATTTATATTAAACCATAAAAATCATCACACAATTATCATGATACTCGCCGTGGAAGGAGCTTCATCTTGGTATAGAGATTTCTGGGTTCGACACAGTGTTGTTTCGCTGTATTTTTCCATAGCGTCGGTCCTTTTGGATCTAGGGTTGAGTACCCTTGGAAATTGAAGCATCGTTCGAAGATTTGATGAGTGGTTTTGGGTTAGTCATTGAAAATCGCGCCTCACTAAAGGGTTTGGAGGAAATTGGCGATAAAAGTATTCGCTACTTTTCAGATCTGCGAGAGAAGGAGTGAGTTCGAGTTTTGTATGGAGGGGAGGTATTCGAAGAGGACGGGAAGAGGAGAGTTTTGGTGGTTGTTTCGTAAGATGCGGTGGAGAATTGGATGGACAAGATGTGAGGGAAGATGGAGAAATGGTGAGGGAGCTGGAATTTTCCGTCTAGGAAGAAGAAGCAAATAAAAACGGGTCGGCAGTTTTAGAAAGAATGGGGAGGCGGGCTGAAGTAACGTGGGCCTTTTAAATGGTTAAGCCCAAAATTTTATAAAAGAAAATTCAATTTATTTTAATTCAAAATAGTATTACTTGTGTTATTAATATCTTTTTCATATGTAATCGAAATTCAGCGAAACAAGATCCATTAGGATCGTATGGACGGTGGCTACAAAATGGAACTGACTGGGAATGGATTGGAGCTCGTTACAATTTATAGCGAAATAAATTGTCCGTCTGAATCAAGCGATGGTTATCGTTATTAACGATGATCGTCCAAAATGAGTAAAAACTCACCAACTATGAAAATTATATTTTTATAACATATTTTTAGAACTGATAAATATTGGTTGACTGTTGTGTGTTGACTGTTTGGATGAACTGCTAGTCAGTTGCTTGAAATTATATATATAAATATACATATAAATCGTTAAATATTTATTGATTCTGTTATCAGAATATTTCATATCGAAATGAAATCGATGTTATTATATTGTGTTAACATCTGTGGATGCAGGGAAACATGTCGTAGGAATCCAACTGGATTCATCAACATTTATTTTACTGTTTTTCATATATTGAAATATATGATGTGGTATATAATCTGCTGTTGATTATGTGTGTTTGATGATATTGATCAGTGTTATAAGGTATGTAAATTACCATAAGAAATACTGGGATGTAGAAAAGGGGATTTTCAAAGTGTATTTTGAAAATAAATTATTTATATAAAACCAGTGGGTTTTATATATAAAAGAAAAAGGATTTTATAAAAGAAAATAGTTATAAAATCAAAAGGGTTTTGAAGAGGAAATATTTGTGAAACAAATATAAAAGGAAATATTTGTGAAAACAAATAGAAAAGGAAATATTTGTGAAACAAATAGAATTGAAAAGGAGATAGTTAGAAAATAAATAGAATTGAAAGGAATATTTATTTGTTAAATAAATAGAGAATTGATTAGAGTTAATCAAATAGAGTTAATCAAATAGGGTTAATCAAATAGAGAATTGATTAGAGTTAATCAAATAGAGTTAACCAAATGGGGTTAATCAAATAGAGAATTGATTTGAGTTAATTGAAAGGAGTTAATCAAATAGAGTTAATCGATTAGAGTTAATAGAATTAGAGTTAATCAAATAGAGTTGTTCAATAGAGTTAATTAATTAGAGTTAATCAAGTTAGAATCAATCGATTAGAGTCAATCGAATTAGAGTTAATTAAAAGGAGTTAATCAAGTTAGAATTTATCGATTAGAGTTAATCGAGTTAGAATTAATCGATTAGAGTTAATCGAATTAGAATTAATCGATTAGAGTTAATCGAACAAGAGTTAGTCGAAT
The DNA here is from genome assembly GCA_030737875.1 of Allium sativum. Classification (NCBI taxonomy): domain Eukaryota; kingdom Viridiplantae; phylum Streptophyta; class Magnoliopsida; order Asparagales; family Amaryllidaceae; genus Allium; species Allium sativum. Next base: position 255,578,769 of record CM060920.1, read on the forward strand.
ATTAGTTATTTGAATAGAGTTAATTGAATAAGAGTTAGTCGGATTAGAGTTATTCGAATATAGTTCATTCGAAAGGAGTTAATCGAATATAGTTTATTCGAAAAGGAGTTAATCGAATATAGTTTATTTGATTAGAGAAAAGGAGTAATCGAATATAGTTTATTCGAAAGGAGTAATCGAATATAGTTTATTCGAAAGGAGTTAATCGAATATTAGTTATTCGAAAGGAGTAATCGAATATAGTTTATTCGAAAGGAGTTAATCGAGCATTAGTTATTCGAAAGGAGTTAATCGAATATTAGTTATTCGAAAGGAATAATCGAATATAGTTTGTTCGAAAGGAGATTAATCGAATATTAGTTATTCGAAAGGAGTTATCGAATACTAGTTATTCGAAAGGAGTTATCGAATAATAGTTATTCGAAAGTTGTTATCGAATATTAGTTATTCGAAAGGAGTAATCGAATATTGTTTATTCGAAAGGAGTTAATCGAATATTAGTTATTCGAAAGGAGTTATCGAATATTAGTTATTCGAAAGGTGTTAATTAAATATTAGTTATTCAAAAGGAGTAATCGAATATAGTTTATTCGAAAGGAGATTAATCGAATATTAGTTATTCGAAAGGATTTATCGAATATTAGTTATTCGAAAGGAGTTATCAAATATTAGTTATTCGAAAGGAGTTATCGAATATTAGTTATTCGAAAGGAGTTATCGAATATTAGTTATTCGAAAGTAGTTATCGAATATTAGTTATTCGAAAGGATTTCTTGAATATTAGTTATTCGAAAGGAGTTTTCGAATATTAGTTATTCGAAAGGAGTTATCGAATATTAGTTATTCGAAAGGAGTTATTCGAAAGAAGTTATCGAATATTAGTTATTCGAAAGGAGTTATCGAATATTAGTTATTCGAAAGGAGTTATCGAATATTAGTTATTCGAAAGGAGTTATCGAATATTAGTTATTCGAAAGGAGTTATCGAATATAGTTTATTCGAATAGAGTTAAAAGAGTTAATCGAATATAGGTTATTCGAATAGAGTTAAAGGAGTTAATTGAATATAGTTTATTCGAATAGAGTTAAAGGAGTTAATCAAATATAGTTTATTCGAATAGATTTAAAGGAGTTAATCGAATATAGTTTATTCAAATAGAGTTAAAGGAGTAAATCGAATATAGTTTATTCGAAAGGAGTTAATCGAATATAGTTTATTCGAAAGGAGTTAATCGAATATAGTTTATTCGAAAGGAGTAAGTTGATAAGAGTTAATTGATTAGAGTTAATCCAATAGGGTTAATCAAATAGAGTTAATCCAATAGAGTTAATCAAATAGAGTTAATCAAATAGAGTTAACTGATAAGAGAAAATCGATTAGAGTTAATCGAGTAGTGTTAATTGAATAGAGTTAATCGAATATGGCTATTCGAAGAGAGATTATCGAAGATAGTTTATTCGAAGGAAAGAGTTATCGAATAGAGATATATTCGAAAGAGAGTTACGTAAGGAAATTTGTTAAAGGTTTAAAAGGTGAACCTTGTCTATTTCGAAGTTAGAAATGTTGTTCAGTTAAGGTCTGAGAGGTAGTTATACCCCAACTTGATTGGCTTCGTTTTTAACTAAGGAATGGTTAAGGTTCGATAGTGAAGGTTGGTTAAGTGAAATTAGTTAATCAGTGTAATGTTTTGAGTTGGCATAATGATGTTTTATTTAAACATCTATTTAAATCCAATGAAGAAGTTTGGAAATATTTTCCAAATAAGAAATGGAAATGTTTTCCTATGTTAATAACGCACATTTTCTAAATTTAGAAAATAGGAAATGTTGCATATATGGAAACAAGAGATGAAATATGAACTAAAGAGATAAATGTTAAATGATCTTTAATCGATATAATTTCCATCTGGAAAAAATATCGTTGTTTGCACACGTGTTTTCTTTGATAGTTAACTCACCGACTATAGAAGTTTTTGACCATTCTTCCGTCGTCAATACGGAGAGACCGAGATCATATTCATTATCTGAAAACCACTCTGTATGGACGTCAGCGTTACGATCAAATATGATGAAGATAATTGAAGAAATAGTTTGTGCAAGGCTCGTTCTGTCCAATCCTAGGTAGAAATTGCCTAAGATGGATTTACAGAATAGTGCCTTCGGTTCGTCCAGTCCTAGGACGACCCATATAGAAGAATGTTTGACAGAGTATATTTAATGGATCGCGTAAGTTGATCTCTTCAAACGTATTTACATTTGGTGGCAGAGGAATTCGTTTCTCTTAGCTATATACCCGTTGTATTTTTGGGGAAATCAATTTGTGATTTGGTGGGTATGACGATGAGACATTCAAAGTGAATAAATGTGTGATCTGTCAGAGATAAGCGTGCCATCTAGCCTCACAACCGGGAAATGACAAAAATCGGGCAGGCAGCATGGCTAAGTGGTTGGCTGCCAATTAGGGTGTATTATCACCTATCTATAGATATTCATTTCATTCTTTAATCTATTCGATGCTGTCACATTCGGGAAACGGTTGCTGATCCCAACCGTTGGTGATATACATTCGATACACTCAAGCGAAATGAGTGGTCGGTCATTTGTGGCTGGGTTGCAAGATGTTCTTGTTGAACCCAGTGTATTCCTCTCTAGAGATACACTATCAGAAGGTGGTTCCATACCTTGTCATAGTTGGAAATCCATTATCCAATAAGTGCTCGCGGTTTTGATTGTAGACTATATATGTAGAACGTGAGATGAAAACGTTTCTGCTAGATGATTATTTAGTTGTGGTTGATAGACATTATTATAATATCAAAAGAGTTTTGATATAAAGTTTATCGTTTCTTTAAAAAATGGTTTGAAAGTTAAATCAAATTGATTTGGATTCTCATAAGGGAAAAACTTGTTCCGTTATACGGCGTGGTCTTATGAGATATCGTTTAATTGCTCAAACTGTTTTAAATTGTTTTACTCACACCAGTCCCATGACTGACCTGGAGTTTATTTTGTTTTGTTTTCCCTAAACTCTTGGGTGCCCAATTTTGTACGGGCAGTCAAGTAGTCAGGATTTTACAGATATACTTGGAGAGCTGGGAACAGGAGGCTTCAGGATAATATAGCTATTGTTTATTCCGCTGTGTTGTAAGTGTTGTACTCTGGTAATGTTACTGTATACATATACTGATTTTATTTCAAGTATATGTTATCTATTATATGTTGTTCGTTCCGCTGTGAGATTCATGTTACTCTGATGTTGTATGTTCTTCTTCTTCTTCTATTCTATGTTTCTATCTTATTTATTCTCACCCTCTGTTTTCTTTCTATTAGTTTTCTGGTTTCCAGTGTAATTTGGGTTGGACTTGTGTTATTTGGTCAGCTCAAATTATACCGGAATTTCGGGACACTACAGTTGGTATCAGAGCTTAAGGTTAAGTAATTACCTTGGCTCTGTGGCGTGACTCAGTAGAGATGGGGCTAGTAATACCCTAGATTGAGTTGAGTGTATATATACGAGTGAACGTGTTTGTTATTTGATATAAAATAGTTTTATATTGTGGAGATTTATTGGTTGAGTTGTTTATGTGTTCTGGTCGATCAGTTTGATCCACTGTATCGGTAAGGGTTTATAAACACTTGAATACGATGAACCGACACTGTATGTTTTGAAAAGAGGGTAAATGAAAATAATTTTACCCAAAGTATATTTTGATTTAGAGAAAATATATATATTGGAATTATTGGTTATTATTATAATCGGGTAAGATTACAAATTAAATGTTTATGTAAATAACCAATCAGAATTCATATAAGTGTAGTATATGGAATTAGATGGATTAAATCTGAATTTAAATCAGAATTGGAATTAAAACCGTGGAAGGTTATAAAAGTGTTGTAAATGAATCTCGTTTAAATATATGTGAATTTTAAAATCCTGGGAGATTTTAGTTTTGTTACAAGCATTAAAAATGGTATTTTGAAATGAATTTCAAAATGGAAGTGTTTAGATATGGTTTTGAAAGCGATATAGTATTGAACTCACTTCGATAGCTGAAAATAGATTCCGATGATGATCATGACATCAGCGGTATTCATTTTCGAGTTGTAAGTGACGGATTACTACCAAAGATATTGTTTTGAGAAAACAAGTTGTTTTAATTTCAAAAAGCGAATATTTGGTTTTTGTTTTGGAAAAAGTAAGTTGTTTAAAACTCCCAAGAAGAGATTGTTCGAATTAAAAACAAATTTAAATAGAAATTGGTGAAACCAGTTAAGTGGAAATTGGATTGGATTAGAGATAATCCGAAATGGAATTTAACTTGTAAGTTAGGAGTTGAAATGAATATTGGAATCTGATTTAAGAACAGAATTTGGCTTGGGTATAACCGAATGATTGGGATGACATTAGTATATGCAGGATTGGTAACACCTGGAAAGGATATATTGATATGCCCGACAAAAAGGTACCAGTTTATATTCGGTATAAGCATGAGATTTATGAGCCGAATTGGCAAGTTGCTTGGCTATTTAATTTTCTTTTGGGTTGGAGAAGGCCTAGAGAGGCGAGTTGTAGTTGTACCGATTGACCAGTACAAACGAGATGCTAGCGAAATTTTTCGAAAATTTTTGGTGTTAGAATATTTTCAGGATTTTTGAAAATTTTCGTTGATAAGAATTAATTAATATTTTAATTGGTGATTAATTGATTCAGTTAAAGATGAATTTAAGAATTAAACAAATAATTTTTAATCAGTGAGTAGGGTTTGTTTTCTACCTTAGCAATTTCGAGGACGAAATTATTTTAAGGGGGGAAGAATGTAACGACCCGTATTGTAACGACACGTATTCTACACATCATAGGATTGTAGAATATTTATTTCTTTCCCACGTGAAGTCGTATGGTCATGTAACTTTGGGAAACATCTATTAGAGTCATTTCCCATGTTCATGATTTTTGTTGATTTTTGAATGACCATTTTACCCCTAATTGGTACTGTTTTGGCCATAACTTTTGATTGGAAAGGAATTTTGACCTGAAACCACTTCCATTTGATTCGTTTGATGGTTTCTCTTTCCGTAGAGTGGTCATAATAGTCAAACGAACTTACCGTTTGAGAGATATGGCTGAAACAAGGTTTGGAGGTTGAAAAACTGCTTAACCGGGCCAAATCGGGTGATTAGTGAGTAGGCCCATAACCCATTTCGGGATTAGGGTTATGGGAGGGCTGAAATGAGATGGAGAATCATTCCATTTCAGTTTTCTAGCCTCCACTTATCACCAAGGATCCCTAAAAATGGCCTCCAACCTCTAAATCACCTCCAAATCATCTCTTGGTTAAGGATTTGGCTTAGAAACCCATAATCAAGGAAGATCTTCACTACAGCAACTTAGGAGCCGCTGTTTGGCATTGAGATTCACATCAAATCAAAGATTTATTTCAGATCTTAGTTTATTTTGTGGCTAAGGTGAGTGATTTGCATAGTTTTGCACTAATTATGGCTAATTAGTGGTGATTAGTGTTAATTAGCGAATTTATACATGATAAAATTCTGGAAAAATGTTTATAAAATTCGGAATGATGTTTTAGACCTCTGATATGAATTTGGGTTAATTTGGTTAAGTTTTGTTAATCTTATCATTAGTTTCACCTAAACATGCTTAAGGGGAAAATATGGGATTTTGGGTATGTTTGATCCATTTCTACTTATCATATTGATGTTTTGATGTTTGTGGTTGATTATGTATGTTGCTATGACTGTATGATATGCTTTGTGATTGATTAGAATAGTTAGAATGGTCAAAAACACCGTCGAATGCCGTAAACAGCTCGCTGGACAAGGTGCAGGGATTCGGATTGCATAGGGGATTGAGGGACGATCGGATCGCCCTATGGGATCGTGGGACATCCCCACGAGTCGAGTCATCCCCTTCGAACTGAACCATCTGCCCAAGGCCCACGAGACGAGTCGATGCAGCGCCGTGCCCAAACTGAAGTACTCCGATCCGGATCGCGAATAAGCATTACGACCCGATCCGCCCATATCTTCCACGATCCGTTCCAGCCTGGATGTCACGATCCGCCTGAAGGAACACTTCACGATCTCAGCAAGGTGGCACGACCCGAACCAATGGGTATTCACGATCCGACCCGATCTGAAGAGCACGACCCGATCCAGTGGGAGGAGCACGAGTTGACACCATGAACGATCCGCGAGTAGCGATCCGACCTGAGCGGGGGTGATGATCACGATCCGAACCAAGAAGTTGACGATGGCGACCTGAAGCAAAACGAAGAGGAGAAACGAAGGCCAACCCGATGCGATTCGATGGTGATGACCAATAACCCGAGATGCAAAGGTAGTCCAAATGGGAGTTAGAGCTCAGGATCCCGGAACCAGTTGGGAACCAATGAGTTCACTTCATGGTTGGACTTTGCTGCGGGACGTGTGCTAAGGAGTTGTCGATGTTCATAACTTCGATTCACCACTCAGAATGAATGATGGGCTACTTATCAGTGCAGTAGGGTCGTTATGACCTGAGGGGCAAGGTGATGGTAGCAAGACTACGTTATCAGTGCAGTAGGGTCATTACGACCTGAGGGGCAAAGTGATGCGTAGTAGGACTATGAGCCAGTGCAGTGGGGTCATTGCGACTCCATGGGGCAGAGTGGACATAGTAAGGATTAGTAAGGCTATGAGCCAGTGCAGTGGGGTTCTTGTGACTCCATGGGGCAAAGTGGACATAGCGAAGGATTTGTGGCTACGTTATCAGTGCAGTGAAGCCATTTATGACTTCATGGGGCAAAGTGATCGTAGAAAGTTATGTTGGGTGATCGAAGTGGTGAATATCGTACGCTTTACGCACTGAGTGAGAGATGTGAGGATGGATGCTATGTTTGATTGTTGCCATCCCTATGACATGCACACCTCCCCCACCTCCGTATTTTTATATTGATTGATATGATACCTTAGAGTGTTGTACAGTATGTAGTGCTAACTCTTTGGTTGCAGGTCCAGGTTCAGGTATGTTTTAGTCTACCTATTATTGTTCACTTTAGATGCTTATCGCTCATACCAGGCTTTATGTCTGACCCAGAGTTTTATGTCTCCTCTTATTACTCTGGGTGCTCACACGAGCAGACTAGAGACAGGTTAGCTGGTGATGCGCGAGTAGCTGGTTCGGAGGCGGGCAGGAGGCTTCCACGTATTATATGTATATACGCATTCTCCCTGTGTCGTTGGTGGTCGCTACTTGGGCATTAGTAGTGTACCTCATTTGTCTTGCTTCTGCTTTGAGACAGTTTGAAAGTTGTAATAAGCTGTATTTTTGGATTTCCGCTGCTATGATGTTTAGTTCTGATTTTCATCTTATGCACTGTCCCTCCTGTTTTATGTCAAGTATGTTATTATTATATTTTGTCCTATGCGCTGTGAGACATTCTACAGGTTCTTTGTATGTTCATTTCCTTCTTCCTTTACCTTCTTGCGACCCGTTCCGTGCTAACTGGACATGTGTACAGCGCACTTTTGGAGTAAATGTCGGTTGGTGCAGGGCGGGCCGTCACACTTGGTATCAGAGCTCTAGGTTGCGTAGTTAACCTAGGGGAAGACACTAGGGAGAGTTAGTACGTATATGAGAGCGCGTATTTGTGATTACTTTGGTTTTCAAAAGCTATGTATATATATACTATTAGTAGTATAAGAATGAAGTTGCACTGCACTGGTACCACTATAGGGTCGTTAATCGTTTCCCTTTTTCAGATTGACGATGAGCCGATATGTTAGAGGTACCGGTAGAGGGGCCAATAATAGGAATGCCGCTGACATGAGGGCGATGTTTACCAACCTCATGAGAGACATGCTTAGAGAAGTGCAAGGGGCAGTTCCCAATCCCGGAGCTGGTGTTGGCCCAGTAGTGCAGGCGCCTAGGGTCGATTTCGCCATGTTGTGCAAATCTTGGTGGGAAGCCGTTCCACGAAACGGAGTCGGCCACAGATGTTCAAGATTGGATGGATAGCTGCGACCGTATCTTCGATGACTTGGGCCTTGAGGATGCGATGAAGAGAAAGCTAGCGTCTCGTCAGCTGCAAGGGCGAGCGATGAATTGGTGGAATGCTATTAGAACAGCTACTCCAGAGGACCAGGTTACTTGGGATCAGTTCAAGGCTCGCTTTAGCGAGAAGTTCATTCCAGCTGCCCAGAAGTCAGTATTGTTTAAGAGATTCTTGGAACTCAAGCAGAATGGGAGGCCAGTTTCTGATTATATTGCTGAGTTCGACACTTTGTCGAAGTATGGACTGTCTCTTATCGATACTCCTGGGAAGAAGAATGAGAAGTTCATTACTGGTTTGGATGGGTACTTGGGGGAAAGGCTTATCAACCACATCGATGAGACTTTTGAATCGATCGTGGGGAAAGCTTTAAGATCAGAGAGCCTTTACCCTAAGTCAAAGACTGAGGCTGCATCTGCAGAAGGGCCAAAGCCGCATGCAGGCGGTGGAGGCAAGAATAGCTCTCAGAATAAGAGGAAGCAGGACCAATCTAAAGGTGGCCAGAAAAAGAGTAAGAAGGATGTTGAGTGCTTCAGCTGTGGAAAGAAGGGCCATTATGCTAAAGAATGTCGGGCCAAGCCAGCGGAAAGGAAGTGCTACAACTGTGGCCAAGTGGGACATCAGAAGGATAAGTGTCCGCAACCTCTTAAGGAGAAGCAGATTGTGAAAGCATATACTATTGATGCTGTTCCTTCTTCGTCGAATGCCCCAACTGCGGTGGAGAAAGGAAAGAATGTTGTTATTCAAGGTATGCTTTCTATTCATGATGTATCAATTCGAGTTTTGTTTGATACTGGGGCTTCCCGTTCCTTCATATCTAGTGACCTGGTAGATAGGTTGGGACTGGAACCCGAGATAGTCGATAGACCATTGGTTGTGACGAACCCAATTGGTGGTTCGACTAGCCTTAGTATGATTTGCAGGAATTTGGTCTTATCGAGTCATGGATGTATGTTTGTATGTGATTGCTTTGTTTTGGGCTTTACTGGGTATGGCATTATATTGGGAGTCGATTGGCTCCAAAGATACGGGGTGGTGGTAGACTGTGAGGGCTTTTTGGTGACAGTGAGGGCCGATGATGGGCGGAGGGTAGTGTTTGGTAGTCTACCTAGTGTTGGGGTTATGGCTGGTTTTGTGAATTCCCTCGACATCCCACAGGATGAGTTGTCAGATGTGCCCGTGGTTGGCCAGTATCCGGACGTCTTCGAGGAGGTGACCGGGCTTCCACCACACCGAGAGATTGAGTTCCGTATTGATTTAGTGAAAGATGCCAGACCTATAGTAATGCCACTTCGTCGTATGGCACCAAAGGAGCAGCGAGAGCTCGGGGTGCAAGTCAGCAATCTTTTGAAGAAGGGATTGATTAGAAGGAGTGTCTCCGAGTGGGGACCACTAGTTGTGTTTGCCACTAAGGCAGATGGTTCCCTTCGTTTGTGTGTGGACTATCGCGAGTTGAATAAGGTGACGAGGAAGAATAAGTATCCTCTACCGCGGATAGATGATTTGTTTGATCAGCTGGAAGGAGCAAGAGTGTTCTCCCAGTTGGACCTCACGACAGGATTTCATCAGCTTCGAATAGTGGATGAGAGTGTTTCGAAAACGGCATTTAGGACGCCGTCTGGATTTTTTGAGTGGTTGGTCATGCCGTTTGGGTTGACCAATGCACCAGCCTATTTTGTGGATCTTATGAATCGAGTATTCAGAGATCAGTTGAATAAGTTTGTTCTTGTGTTCGTGGATGATATCCTTGTTTATTCAAGGACAGAGGAGGAACACAAGGGGCACTTGAGGATAGTGATGGAGGTGTTGAGGAAACACCAATTGAAAGCGAAATTCTCTAAGTGTCATTTTTGGAGAAGGGAAGTAAGATTCTTGGGTCATGTTGTTTCAGAGTGTGGTATTGTTGTGGACCCTGCGAAGGTGGCTACGGTACAGGATTGGCCTACGCCCAAGAATGCAACAGATGTAAGAAGTTTCTTGGGATTAGCCGGATATTATCGTAAGTTTATCCAGGACTTCTCCAATATAGCAGCACCGTTGACTCAGTTGACTAAGAAGAATCAGTCCTTCGTCTGGGACGGAGTGTGTGAGGATGCCTTCAAAAGTCTAAAGGAGAGGTTGACGCGTGCGCCAGTGTTAGTCATTCCTAAGGGGAATGAGGAGATGAAGGTATACACGGATGCTTGTGGTACCGGACTGGGTGCAGTATTGATGCAAGGAGGTAGGGTTGTAGCTTATGCTAGTCGACAGTTAAAGCCGCATGAGAAGAAGTATCCTACCCATGATTTGGAATTGGCAGCGATTGTGTTCGCATTGAAGATGTGGAGACACTATCTCTTGGGAGAAAGATTTGAGTTGTTTACCGATCATAAATCGTTAAAGTATCTCTTCTCTCAGAAAGATCTGAATCTCCGTCAGCAGAGATGGTTAGAGTTCTTGGCTTCGTATGATTTTGATATCGCATACACACCTGGGAAGGGTAATGCGGTAGCCGATGCCTTGAGTAGGAGACATGCCAGCTTAGGGGCAATGTTTCTTGAATGGAAGCAACTGGAGTATATCGCGGGGTTTGATTTCAGACCAAAGTACGAATTAGATCCAGTTATGCTAGCTAGTTTGACGATCAGACCCACTTTGATAAAGCGGATTGGTTCTAGTCAGAGGGACGATCCTAATCTATTAGAAATCATCTCCAAGTTAGAGATGGGTATCGATGAGGAGATGAATGTGTATGGGCTTGATCGAGATGGATGGCTTCGGAAGAATGGAAGACTAGTTGTGCCCAACGTGAATGGTTTGAGAGATGAAGTGCTTAGAGAATGTCATCACTCAAAACTGACTATACATCCCGGTGGTAATAAGATATATCGAGACATGTGACAGACTTACTACTGGGAAGGGATGAAAAGAGACGTTGGGAAGTTTATATCCAAATGCATGAATTGTCAGCTAGTTAAAGCCGAACAAAAGAAACCTAGTGGGTTGTTGCAACCATTAGAAATTCCCGAATGGAAATGGGAACAAGTTTCGATGGATTTCATAGATGGTTTACCAAGGACTAGGTCGGGACATGATAGCATTTGGGTAATTTTGGATCGATTGACTAAGAGCGCAAGATTTATACCAGTCAAATCGACCCGGACAGCAGCCAAGTTGGCAGAATTGTATATGAAGTGGGTAGTGAGATTTCATGGAGTACCCAAAAGCATTGTGAGTGACCGAGACTCGTTGTTCACTAGTGGGTTTTGGAAGAGCTTACAAGAGGCTCTAGGGTCAGGATTACATCTCAGTACCGCATATCATCCCCAGACCGACGGTCAGACGGAGAGGGTGAATCGCATATTGGAAGATCTCTTGAGAGCTTGTATATTGGATTTTGGTGGATCATGGGATGACCATTTGCATCTAGTAGAGTTTGCATATAATAATAGCTACCAATCCAGTATCGGTATGGCTCCATATGAAGCTTTGTACGGAAGACCGTGCAACTCACCATCATGTCGGATAGAAACTGGCGAGAAGTTTGTGCTTGGACCAGATGTGGTGATAGAAACTTCAGATAAGATTAAGATCATTCAGCAACGAATGAAAGCTGCCCAAGATAGGCAGAAGAGTTATGCTGATAAGAGGAGAAGAGATTTGAAATTCTCCGTTGGTGACTTGGTGTTTGTTAAGATCTCTCCATTGAAGAGCGTGATACGATTTGGCAGGAGAGGCAAGTTGGCACCAAGATTTGTTGGCCCGTTCCCCGTTCTTGAATTAGTCGGGAATCTGGCATATAGAGTTGGCTTACCAGAGAAAATGGCGGGAGTTCACAATGTGTTTCATGTTTCCCAACTAAGGAAGTTCGTTCACGACTCAGATATGACTATTTCACCTGATCAGTTGGAGGACTTCGAAGTAGAGCCCGAGGCGGTTGGGAACCGCAAGCCGATTCGTATTGTGGGGCACGATACAAAGCAACTTCGAAGGAAGTCGGTGAAGCTAGTCAAGGTTCAGTGGGGCGAGGACGAGAATGATTGTTCTTGGGAGACAGAGGAGAGCATTAGGAATGCATATCCAGGACTCTTTGCCTGGTAAGATTTATTTTGCGATTTAGTAATTCCGCATGCTAGGATAGACTTGTTTTGCTTGTTTTGCATGTTTGATGGTTGTTTTATGATTGGTAAGCATGCTGGACCTTTGTGTGTGTTTGGATTAGGGAATTTCGGGGGCGAAATTTCTTAAGGGGGGGAGAGTGTAACGACCCGTATTCTACACATCATAGGATTGTAGAATATTTATTTCTTTCCCACGTGAAGTCGTATGGTCATGTAACTTTGGGAAACATCTATTAGAGTCATTTCTCATGTTCATGATTTTTGTTGATTTTTGAATGACCATTTTGCCCCTAGTTGGTACTGTTTTGGCCATAACTTTTGATTGGAAAGGAATTTTGACCTGAAACCACTTCCATTTGATTCGTTTGATGGTTTCTCTTTTCGCAGAGTGGTCATAATAGTCAAACGGACTTACCGTTTGAGAGATATGGCTGAAACAAGGTTTGGAGGGTGAAAAACTGCTTAACCGGGCCAAATCGGGTGATTAGTGAGTAGACCCATAACCCATTTCGGGATTAGGGTTATGGGAGGGCTGAAATGAGATGGAGAATCATTCCATTTCAGTTTTCTAGCCTCCACTTATCACCAAGGATCCCTAAAAATGGCCTCCAACCTCTAAATCACCTCCAAATCATCTCTTGGTTAAGGATTTGGCTTAGCAACCCCTAATCAAGGAAGATCTTCACTAAAGCAACTTAGGAGCTGCTGTTTGGCATTGAGATTCACATCAAATCAGAGATTTATTTCAGATCTTAGTTTATTTTGTGGCTAAGGTGAGTGATTTGCATAGTTTTGCACTAATTATGGCAAATTAGGGGTGATTAGTGTTAATTAGCGAATTTAAACATGATAAAATTCTGGAAAAATGTTTATAAAATTCAGAATGCTGTTTTAGACCTCTGATATGAATTTGGGTTAATTTGGTTAAGTTTTGTTAATCCTATCATTAGTTTCACCTAAACATGCTTAAGGGGAAAATATGGGATTTTGGGTATGTTTGATCCATTTCTACTTATCATATTGATGTTTTGATGTTTGTGGTTGATTATGTATGTTGCTATGACTGTATGGTATGCTTTGTGATTGATTAGAATAGATAGAATGGTCAAAAACGCCGTCGAATGCATAAACAGCTCGCTGGACAAGGTGCAGGGATTCGGATCGCATATGGGATTGAGGGACGATCGGATCGCCCTATGGGATCGTGGGACATCGCCACGAGTCGAGTCATCCCCTCCGAACCGAACCATCTGCCCAAGGCCCACGAGACGAGTCGATGCAGCGCCGTGCCCAACCTGAAGTACTCCGATCCGGATCGCGAATAAGCATTACGACCCGATCCGCCCCTATCTTCCACGATCCGTTCCAGCCTGGGTGTCACGATCCGCCTGAAGGAACACTTCACGATCTCAGCAAGGTGGCACGACCCGAACCAGTGGGTATTCACGATCCGACCCGATCTGAAGAGCACGACCCGATCCAGTTGGAGGAGCACGAGTTGACACCATGAACGATCCGCGAGTCGCGATCCGACCCGAGCGGGGGTGATGATCACGATCCGAACCAAGAAGTTGACGATGGCGACCTGAAGCAAAACGAAGAGGAGTAACGAAGGCCAACCCGATGCGATTCGATGGTGATGACCAAAAACCCGAGATGCAAAGGTAGTCCAAATGGGAGTTAGAGCTCAGGATCCCGGAACCAGTTGGGAACCAATGAGTTCACTTCATGGTTGGACTTTGCTGCGGGACGTGTGCTAAGGAGTTGTCGACGTTCATAACTTCGATTCACCACTCAGAATGAATGATGGGCTACTTATCAGTGCAGTAGGGTCGTTATGACCTGAGGGGCAAGGTGAAGGTAGCAAGACTACGTTATCAGTGCAGTAGGGTCATTACGACCTGAGGGGCAAAGTGATGCGTAGTAGGACTATGAGCCAGTGCAGTGGGGTCATTGCGACTCCATGGGGCAGAGTGGACATAGTAAGGATTAGTAAGGCTATGAGCCAGTGCAGTGGGGTTCTTGTGACTCCATGGGGCAAAGTGGACATAGCGAAGGATTTGTGGCTACGTTATCAGTGCAGTGAAGCCATTTATGACTTCATGGGGCAAAGTGATCGTAGCAAGGTATGTTGGGTGATCGAAGTGGTGAATATCGTACGCTTTACGCACTGAGTGAGAGATGTGAGGATGGATGCTATGTTTGATTGTTGCCATCCCTATGACATGCACACCTCCCCCACCTCCGTATTTTTATATTGATTGATATGATACCTTAGAGTGTTGTACAGTATGTAGTGCTAACTCTTTGGTTGCAGGTCCAGGTTCAGGTATGTTTTAGTCTACCTGTTATTGTTCACTTTAGATGCTTATCGCTCATACCAGGCATTATGTCTGACCCAGAGTTTTATGTCTCCTCTTATTACTCTGGGTGCTCACACGAGCAGACTAGAGATAGGTTAGCTGGTGATGCGCGAGTAGCAGGTTCGGAGGCGGGCAGGAGGCTTCCACGTATTATATGTATATACGCATTCTCCCTGTGTCGTTGGTGGTCGCTACTTGGGCATTAGTAGTGTACCTCATTTGTCTTGCTTTTGCTTTGAGACAGTTTGAAAGTTGTAATAAGCTGTATTTTTGGATTTCCGCTGCTATGATGTTTAGTTCTGATTTTCAGCTTATGCACTGTCCCTCCTGTTTTATGTCAAGTATGTTATTATTATATTTTGTCCTATGCGCTGTGATACATTCTACAGGTTCTTTGTATGTTCATTTCCTTCTTCCTTTTCCTTCTCACGACCCGTTCCGTGCTAACTAGACATGTGTACAGCGCGCTTTTGGAGTAAATGTCGGTTGGTGCAGGGCGGGCCGTCACACGTATTTTCAGCGATATAATAATTAATTAATTTATTTATTTAAATAGTGATATAGAGAATTAAATGGTTGTTTAATTAAATAATAGTGAATATTTAATTAATATAAATAATAGAATAATATATTTATTTCTGAAATAGTCGGAAATAGTGAATTGACGATATGGTGTGAACTGGACAATTTAAAATATATATAATTCAGTTTGGAATTGAATTCGAATAATGAATATATTATTTAAATGAAGTTTGAACATATAATTATAATCGAGCTCGAAATGGCACGGTAGTTCGCTATTTGGCGATTCGAACTTCAAACGAATATACAGAATCCGTTTTAAGCAGGATTTCTGTGAAACAAGAAACGTTAGGAGCTGGTGAAGTATATTTTCCTGATGGAAGAGAAAAATCAGGATTTCGTTGTGTAGATTTTGTTTTATGTCCAAATCAAATTTTAGAAAAGTCGCTATGGAATTCCTTTATAATTTATAATGATTTATAAAAGGATTTAAATATAAATCGAATATCGATATTAACTCTGATGATGAAATATCGAGTTGTAAATCCATATATATTTATTTAGGAGCTGTATGATATATATAGTGGGAATATATATACGATAATATTTGTTTATAAATATTTAATTCAATTATTTTTAAATATATTTAAATATTTACATGGGTTATTTAGGGCTTTAAAAATAGCCAGTTTTGCAAACGACCTCCATTTTCGACGAAACTAATTTTGTTGGATCTGAAATATTAAATTATTGTTAGATTCCAAGTTTCGTGATTTTTGGGGTCACCGTGTGGCCGTACGGATTTTTAATGTGAAAAACATTTGGTATTTCGACGGTTAAAAATACGCTGTGTGAGCAAACAGAGTCGGAATTCGACGAAACCAGTTTCGTTGGGTCCATAATGTTGAACTGTAGCTGCATGTCCAGTTTCATGATTTTTGGGGATCGTGTGTGATTATAGGAATTTTTAAACAACAAACACATATAGCGATTGGTTAAATTTAATATTATAATCGAATATAAAATAATAAACTTTCCTATAAATTCATCAACATTTTTCTTTAAAACCTAATTCTTTTCTTTCTCTAGTCAACAAAGAAATACGCCGCAGTATCCTTCCTCAAAACAATGCGTTAACTTCTAAAATCTTAAACAATTTATATTAAACCATAAAAATCATCACACAATTATAATGATACTCGCCGTGGAAGGAGCTTCATCTTGGTATAGAGATTTCTGGGTTCGACACAGTGTTGTTTCGCTGTATTTTTCCACAGCGTCGGTCCTTTTGGATCTAAGGTTGAGTACCCTTCGAAATTGAAGCATCGTTCGAAGATTTGATGAGTGGTTTTGGGTTAGTCATTGAAAACCGTGCCTTACTGAAGGGTTTAGAGGAAATTGGCGATAAAAGTGTTCGCTACTTTTCAGATCTGCAAGAGAAGGAGTTAGTTCGAGTTTTGTATGGAGGGGAGGTATTCGAAGAGGACAGGAAGAGGAGAGTTTTGGTGGTTGTTTCATATGATGCGATGGAGAATTGGATGGACAAGACGTGAGGGAAGATGGAGAAATGGGGAGGGAGATAGAGTTTTCCGTCCAGGAAGAAGAAGAAAATAAAAACGGGTCGGCAATTTTAGAAAGAATGGGGAGGCGGGCTGAAGTAACGTGGGCCTTTTAAATGGTTAAGTCCAAAATTTTATAAAAGAAAATTCAATTTATTTTAATTCAAAATAGTATTACTTGTGTGATTAATATCTTTGTCATACGTAATCGAAATTCAGCGAAACAAGATCCGTTAGGATCGTATGGACGGTGGCTACAAAATGGAACTGACTGGGAGTGGATTGGAGCTCGTTACAATTTATAGTGAAATAAATTGTCCGTTTGAATCAAGCGATGGTTATCGTTATTAACGATGATCGTCCAAAGTGAGTAAAAACTCACCAACTCTGAACAGTTATATTTTTATAACGTATTTTTAGACCTGATAAATATTGGTTGACTATTGTGTGTTGACTGTTTGGATGAACTGCTAGTCAGTTGGTTGAAATTATATATATAACTATATATATATAAATCGTTAAATATATATTGATTCTGTTATCAGAATATTTCATATTGAAACGAAATCGATGTTATTATATTGTCTTAACTTCTGTGGATGCAGGGAAACAGGTCGGAGCAATCCAACTAGATTCCTCAACATTTATTTTACTTTTTTTCATATATTGAAATATATGATGTGATATATAATCTGCTGTTGATTATGTGTGTTTGATGATATTGATCAGTGTTATAGGGTATGTAAATTACCATAAGAAATACTGGGATATAGATAAGGGGATTTTCAAAGTGTATTTTGAAAATAAATTATTTATATAAAATCAATGGGTTTTATATATAAAAGAAAAAGGATTTTATAAATGAAAATAGTTATAAAATCAAAAGGGTTTTGAAGAGGAAATATTTGTGAAACAAATATAAAAGGAAATATTTGTGAAAACAAATAGAAAAGGAAATATTTGTGAAACAAATAGAATTGAAAAGGAGATAGTTAGAAAATAAATAGAATTGAAAGGAATATTTATTTGTTAAATAAATAGAGAATTGATTAGAGTTAATTAAATAGAGAATTGATTAGAGTTAATCAGATAGAGTTAACCAAATGGGGTTAATCAAATAGAGAATTGATTTGAGTTAATTAAAAGGAGTTAATCAGATAGAGTTAATCGATTAAAGTTAATCGAATTAGAGTTAATCAAATATAGTTGTTCGATTAGAGTTAATCGAATAGAGTTAATTAATTAGAGTTATTCTAGTTAGAATCATTCGATTAGAGTCAATCGAATTAGAGTTAATTGAAAGGAGTTAATCGAGTTAGAATTTATCGATTAGAGTTAATCGAGTTAGAATTAATCGATTAGAGTTAATCGAGCAAGACTTAATTGAATAGAGTTAATCGAACAAGAGTTAGTCGAATATTAGTTATTCGAATAGAGTTAATTGAATTAGAGTTAGATGGATTAGAGTTATTCGAATATAGTTCATTCGAAAGGAGTTAATCGAATATAGTTTATTCGAAAAGGAGTTAATCGAATATTGTTTATTCGAATAGAGAAAAGGAGTAATCGAATATAGTTTATTCGAAAGGAGTAATCGAATATAGTTTATTCGAAAGGAGTTAATCGAAAATTAGTTATTCCAAAGGAGTAATCGAATATAGATTATTCGAAAGGAGTTAATCGAATATTAGTTATTCGAAAGAAGTTAATCGATATTAGTTATTCGAAAGGAATAATCGAATATAGTTTATTCGAAAGGAGATTAATCGAATACTAGTTATTCGAAAGGAGTTATCGAATATTAGTTATTCGAAAGGAGTTATCGAATATTAGTTATTCGAAAGGACTTATCGAATATTAGTTATTCGAAAGGAGTTATCGAATATTAGTTATTCGAAAGGAGTAATCGAATATAGTTTATTCGAAAGGAGTTGATCGAATATTAGTTATTCGAAAGGAGTTATCGAATAGGAGTTATCGAATATTAGTTAATCGAAAGAAGTTAATCGAATATTAGTTATTCGAAAGGAGTAATCGAATATAGTTTATTCGAAAGGAGATTAATCGAATATTAGTTATTCGAAAGGAGTTATCGAATATTAGTTATTCGAAAGGAGTTACCAAATATTAGTTATTTGAAAGGAGTTATCGAATATTAGTTATTCGAAAGGAGTTATCGAATATTAATTATTCGAAAGGAGTTATCGAATAGTAGTTATTCGAAAGGAGTTATCGAATATTATTTATTCGAAAGGAGTTATCGAATATTAGTTATTCGAAAGGAGTTATCGAATATTAGTTATTCGAAAGGATTTATCGAATATTAGTTATTCGAAAGGAGTTATCGAATATTAGTTATTCGAAAGGAGTTATCGAATATAGTTTATTCGAATAGAGTTAAAAGAGTTAATCGAATATAGTTTATTTGAATAGAGTTAAAGGAGTTAATTGAATATAGTTTATTCGAATAGAGTTAAAGGAGTTAATTGAATATAGTTTATTCGAATAGAGTTAAAAGAGTTAATCGAGTATAGTTTATTCAAATAGATTTAAAGGAGTAAATCGAATATAGTATATTCGAAAGCAGTTAATCGAATATAGTTTATTCGAAAGGAGTTAATCGAATATAGTTTATTCGAAAGGAGTAAGTTGATAAGAGTTAATTGATTAGAGTTAATCCAATAAGGTTAATCAAATAAAGTTAATCAAATAAAGTTAATCAAATAGAGTTAATAGAATGGAGTTAATCAAATAGAGCTAACTGATAAGAGAAAATCGATTAGAGTTAATCGAATAGTGTTAATTGAATATAGTTAATCGAATATGGCTATTTGAAGAGAGATTATCGAATATAGTTTATTCGAAGGAAAGAGTTATCGAATAGAGATTTATTCGAAAGAGAGTTACGTAAGGAAGTTTGTTAAAGGTTTAAAAGGTGAACCTTGTCTATTTCGAAGTTAGAAAGGTTTTTCAGTTAAGGTCTTAGAGGTAGTTATACCCCAACTTTATTGGCTTCGTTTTTAACTAAGGAATGGTTAAGGTTCGATAGTGAAGGTTGGTTAAGTGAAATTAGTTAATCAGTGTAATGTTTTGAGTTGGCATAATGATGTTTTATTTAAACATCTATTTAAATCCAATGAAGAAGTTTTGGAAATATTTTCCAAATAAGAAATGGAAATGTTTTCCAATGTTAATAACGTATATTTTCTAAATTTAGAAAATAGGAAATGTTGCATATATGGAAATAAGAGATGAAATATGAACTAAAGAGATAAATGTTAAATGATGTTTGATCGATATAATTTCCATCTGGAAATAATATCGTTGTTTGCACACGTGTTTTCTTTGATAGTTAACTCACCGACTATCGAAGTTTTTGACCATTCCTCCGTCGTCAATACAGAGAGACCGGGATCGGATTCATTATCTGAAAAACCACTCTGTATGGGCGTTAGCGTTGCGATCAAATATGATGAAGATAATTGAAGATAGAGTTTGTGAAAGGCTCGTTCTGTCAAATCCTAGGTAGAAATTGCCTAAGACGGATTTACAGAATAGTGTCTTCGGTTCGTCCAGTCCCAGGATGACCCGTATGGAAGAATGTCTGACATAGTATATTTAATGGATCACATAAGTTGATCTCTTCAAACATATTTACGTTTGGTGGTGGAGGAATTCGTTTCTCTTCGCTGTATACCCGTTGTATTTTTTGGGAAATCAATTTGTGATTTGGCGGGTATGACGATGTGACGTTCAAAGTGAATAAATGTGTGATCTGTCAGAGATAAGCGTGGCCTCTAGCCTCACAACCGGGAAATGACAAAAATCGGGCAGGCAGCATGGCTAAGTGGTTGGCTGCCAATTAGGGTGTATTGTCACCTGTCTAGAGATATTCATTTCATTCTTTAATCTATTCGATGCTGTCCCATTCGGGAAACGGTTGCTGATCCCAACTGTTGGAGATATACATTCGATACACTCAAGCGAAATGAGTGGTCGGTCATGTGTGGCCGGGTTGCAAGATGTTCTTGTTAAACCAAGTGTAATCCTCCCTAGAGATACACTATCGGAAGGTGGTTCCATACCTTGTCATAGTTGGAAATCCATTATCCAATAAGTGCTCGCGGATTTGATTGTATACTATATATGTGGAACGTGAGATGAAAGCGTTTCTGCTAGATGATTATTTAGTTGTAGTTGATAGACATTATTATAATATCAAAAGAGTTTTGATATAAAGTTTATCATTTCTTTCAAAAATGATTTGAAAGTCAAATCAAATTGATTTGGATTCTCATAAGGGAAAACCCGTTCCGTTATACGGCGTGGTCTTATGAGATATCGTTTAATTGCTCAAACTGTTTTAATTTTTTTTCCTCACACCAGTCCCATGACTGACCCGGAGTTTATTTTGTTTTGTTTTCCCTAAACACTTGGGTGCCCAATTTTGTACGGTCAGTCAAGTAGTCAGGATTTTATAGATATACTTAGAGAGCTTGCAACAGGAGGCTTCAGGATTATATATCTATTGTTTATTCCGCTGTGTTGTAAGTGTTGTACTCTGATAATGTTACTTTATACATATACTGATTTTATTTCAAGTATATGTTATCTATTATATGTTGTTCGTTCTGCTGTGAGATTCGTGTTACTCTGATGTTGTATGTTCTTCTTCTTCTATTCTAAGTTTCTATCTTATCTATTCTCACCCTCTGTTTTCTTTCTATTAGTTTTCTGGTTTCCGGTATAATTTGGGTTGAACTTGTTTTATTTGGTCAGCTCAAATTGTACCGGAATTTCGGGACACTACAAAAGGTATTGAGGTGTTCTGAATTATGGAAGTTTGAAGGTGCTGTCATAGAACTATCATAAGTATTGATTGCCTAATCTAATTTGAGTGAGGTTTTTGCATATGAAGCGTAATTTCATAATGAACAACTTTTGTGTTTTTCACTTTTTGAAATTCATAGGTTTTCTAATGATAAAGTGTGATTTAATACGAAGAAAGAAACCTAACCTATGTTTTGTTCCGAAATGAAGCATGTTACTGTTTTGATCATAAATTTTGTTATTCTTATCCGAATTAAGGGAAATTTTTGCAGTTGAAAGCTATTTTGATAATGAAGTTTTCAGGACCGAAACATCTTTGAATCAGATGTAAATTTTCAGGCTTGTCATTTGAAATTCAAGATGCTTAGCAAAGTATCGTTTTAGCCATAACTTTTGACTCGTCAATTCGTTTTCTTCAATCCTATAGTCTTTAAAAAGCTATGATAGTATAGAATAACTTTCCTTTTATGGGCTAAGCATTATTTTTAGGTTTATATGGTTGAAATCATATTTTAGTTTCGTTGTCTAAAGAATGAATGACATGATTAGTAAATTTAAACCTGAATTTTATTCTAAACCTAATTTTTGAACCAATGGTCCCAATTCAATAATTTTTAATGTTCTGGAAAGCCCAGGACATAAACTACCACTTTCGTTTACAATATTTTATAATGTTTCGTGGTTTGCTTATTTGAGAAAACACATCATCTTCGTTGCCCTGCAATAGAAGAACTGAATTTTGGGTTATGTTTTTGCTACGGTTTTATTTGTAATAATTTAAGCCTACACTATATTCGATCCATACTTCGGATTTGATGATTTATGATGATTTTAATGCTATGTTTTATGATGAATTTGATGGGTTGATACACATGCACAATTTATGAAGATGGTTTTATACTTAGCTAAACGTATATAGATTTCGTTATAGCTTTGAGATAAATCATTTTATCAGCCTTTCTTATAATACAACTGTCTCAAGGCAATGGTATTATTTACAAAATTATAAAGGGAATTTAAAGAAATAAATTAAGTTTTTCCAAAATCGTTTTATAATCCTGTTTCGCAGAACAAAGTTTTTTCTGTATATTAAAATACACGTTTTTACCCCCTTCGAGAAGGCGTGTTGGTGATTGAATAATGTCGTATACCCCCACGGCATGGGATGTGGTGCTAAACGGTATCATTCAAACACAAATACATCAAATAAAAGCAATGAATCCTAGAGATTGTTTGTGTTTTTGTGCTTTCTATTATTTAGTAAATCTCAGTAATTCTCAGTGATTTAGTGAACCTCCATGTTTTTCTATGATATTGTGTGATTTCTTTTAGCTTACTATGTTCCTGTATGGTGCTAACTTGTAGTGTATGAACTGTCAAGTGAGAACGGTAGTATGGGACACATTATTACCACTTTTCGAGTTACTATCTGAGGATTTGTGAGACATCCCTATGTGACCGCCAGTACTAGACCTTTGGATTAATCCCGTGTGAACTCTGTGTGGACCTTCAGGTTAATCCTATATGAAATCATGTGTGAATTATGTGGATCTACAAGTCGTCCGGGTACACTTCTATTTGATATAGTACTACCTATAACTATAAGTCATCATGTGTGATAACATGTGTCGGTATAACTTCGGCATGCAACTTTGTGTTGGATCCAAACTCTGAGTTTTTGCGTTTATCACTGATTTCATCATAGTGATTATTATTAATATTTGTGGTGACTTCATTAGTGGTTTTATACTCTTAATAGAGTTTTAGTGATTTCATTCTTTAGTGCTTTAGTGATTCTGTGATATTGTGTTTCGACGATCTCGTGATTCAATGGATGCGTGATTTTGCAATTTTACCTTATACTTTCTGTGATTTCAAAGTCTTCCATTCATGATATGTGATTTCAAGTGTTGATTACCCTAACCATGGAGTTCGGGTAATTCGTGCTAAGGTAATGTTTAAATCCAAGTTCATGTTTCTCACTCACATAGCCATTTAATAATCTTGTGGATTATGAACGATGTGCTTTGTTGACTTGTGTGTGACTTTCCTTTCTAATGGAATGGAAATCACTATATCAGTGTTTCCATATAAATATGTACTTTCAGATTCCCTTTCTTATGGAAAGGAATTACCATCTAGTTGATATTTTATTTCTCCTTTTTTTATAACTAACTTGTAAACTAGACAGACCCGTGTGTGTTAATGCTTGGGTCAGACCGAGTTGTTTCTGGTTGTCATTGTTATTAGGTCGAACTAAGTGCTTTTAGCTTGGGCTATCCTTTGGAGACTTTTTCTGGTTGCTCATTCTTTTGCATTTGTGTAGTTATATATTTTCTCCTTTGGACTATGTTGTATTCTTGTTGTATAACCATTCGTAATTGTAGCACATGTATTTGTTGTATTTCTGTGATTGTATCTATATGTAACTGTTCTACGATCTAAAATCTGTGATGTGTTGTATATTGTTCAAAATGAGATCCTTAGCCATCGTAGTTTCATATTAGACGCGTTGTCTGCTTGAAATTACGAAAGAAAAAAATTATACATCCAGTACTCAATACTCACATAATAGCGAAATTACTAATGGTCGCCATAACTAGCCTTATTCTCCGCTCTAATAGATAGTATTACTTAGTAATGCTCTTTATTAGGGTGAGTCTCAGGATGCGGTGTCACAGTTGGTATCAGAGCAAGGCTCGGAACAAAATTCAATAAATACAAAACAGAAACAAAAGAGTACATGTGTTACAACACAGAAGGATAATACTAGTGTTTACTATTTCATTTTAATCCTTATCCTATGATTCTTCTCTATCGTGTTGCGTGAGCTCCAAGCTTCTAGGATACGTTTAGGAATATACTTTATTCCATAGTATTCCATGTGTGGTGTCTTATCAGTTGTAGCTGTCTTGAAAGGAGTTTCTTCCCTTGTCCTTTTCGGTGCTTTAGCCTTAAGTTTGAAATTTTAAGAAAAAATTGAACACGTCCTTTTAATATTTGTGTTCGTTGTTATATTATATATAAATTAGGATAGGTTAATGAATTAAAATCAAGATAATCATATAATAAATTTATGTTGAGATAATATAGTGTTAAACTGAAATGAATCAGAGTTACGCAACCAAAGCAGGTGAATTGTTTAGCTTTAAAGAGTTTAATAATCAATATTTGGGATTAAGGGATATTAGACATTAATGATTAATTGTTGTTAAGAGTTAATCACCTTGTAAATATAAATTTAGTAAGTTGTTGACAAAGTGTAGTGTTGGGTCGTTCCTACTTTTAAAATAATAATTATTGTAATGAACAACTAAACAACCATTGTGTGATTTGAAAAATCTAGTGATTTCTTTCGTGTTGGATTATCCGTTGGGTATCTTGGGGGGTTTTGCTTGATACATCTAATCAACAATATTGATAAGGATTCCTTAAATACGTAGATGAGACGATCGAACACAGTAACTTATGGTTAAAATAAAAAGCTTTTAGAAAAAGATAAATGAATAGATCATGAAAATGATGTTAAACCACTACAATCGTTGGAAATATTATTGTTAAATGGCAAGACGGTAGAGATCTTGTGTTGACACTGCAGCCAAAATAATGGGATAAATGGAGATGAATGGGTGGTTTAATATTGTTCGAATCAAATCAAAGAATTATTTAGTGAAAAATCTGTGTTTTCAAAGTTGTAAGGTAATTAATTATTAGTGTTCCATAACTAAAAGTGTTTAGAACAATCTAGAGTATAAGCGATATTTTAGAATAGTCACTCCTAAAATTGAGCTAAGAAATAGTTGCAGCCACCAAATTGGTAACATGAAACGGTGAATGTCGAGGCTATTTTATGTTGCAACCAAGTTAGCAGCCATCGTTTATGGGAATTAATATAAAAGAGATGGCGTGACAACGTTTATATTTGCTTGAAATATGATGGAGATGAGTGTGTATTCCGATTAATTTGCTTTTTCAAGGAAATGATTTAAGTTCTGAATCTATTGGGGGGAATGTTTGTGGTAAGAATTTAAAGTGGTTAGAATCAAGAGTGTAAATCTTTTGAATTGTTATAAGCTAAGTGAAAAAGTTAAAAACTGTCTGACTTTTAGTCTAACCTAATCTTTTTCGAAGTAGATAAATGATGGATAAACTATTCAAAATGAAAATTTATTTATGTATTGTCTTAAGTGAATTGCGCGGATGTAATTCATTTAAGGCAGGGTCTGTAACAATCCTATTTTTGGATACCTCGACCAAACAGACGATTATGTGTTTTCCATGTTTAAATCTAAAAGAATAAAATTCGAGTTTGAGAGTCCAACTCGTATAGTGTTTTAAAACGGGAATTGAAGGACTTGTGGTTTTCATAATTAGTGTATTTGGAATAAATTATATGTTTTAAATTTAATAAGTAATTTATTCCAATGTGTGTTTGTAAATCATAACTTGTTGATTAAGGTAATTACTGATAATACGCAGTATTGATTAGCAATCAATATCTAAAAAGGAGAATATATTTTCAGCATTAATGATAATTATTGGTTGGAAGAATTATAAAACTGCTGATTTAGGCTTTCAAATATGAGATGTATTTCTTGTCAAAATAAAATAAAGAACCGTCTTTTAAGTTGTGTTTGTAGTGTTTATATAATTTTAAAGGAGTTTTATAATGTTGAATTTTGACCAAAAAAAAGTAATTTGCAAGTTATTGTTAAATAGTGAATTGGTAGTGTTATTAGTAATAATTAACAAATAAATTTTGTTGCAAACAAAAATGTAAATATTAATTGTGAATCAATATTTAAATATTTGTAACATTTTTGTTAAGGTGAATAAAGTTAAGTTGTTTTAAATCATTAATGAATGTAAACTTTGTTTGTCATAATATACAAATTTTAAATTAAAGAGATATAAACATAGTTTTGACAAACACGTTTATCTTAATAAAAATTGGTGCTTAAATGGGTTGCAAATTGGTGTAGCATGTGTGTAAAATGTTTTGTAAGTAGCAAATAATGTTGAATTGTGTCCAGGATTGAAATTTTTGGTATATAAAGATGTTAAAATTTTAAAATTGGGTTTATGGATTAAGTGAAAGATTTTGTAACACATTATTAGTAACACCTGATTTTTGGGGCTTGGATCTTATAAACCAAGGCACATGAATACTTTTGAGAGGAGGCAAAAAGAAAATAAGTACATTTACTCTCCTCTCAGTCAATTTTTTTCTTTCCTCCCAAAAGCCACTATGAGAAATAATGGATGCCCATCTTATTCTCAAACTAAAATCTTAATCCAAATTGCAAAAGAAATTCCCACTCTAATATTAGTCCGAGAGCTATCTTCAAGCTCGACATTATGAAAGCATTCGATATGCTCCAATGGGACTCTATTGTGAGAATTTTAGGTTATATGAACTTTCCTCATCACTTTGTTATCTGGGTTCATACTTGTATTTTGACAGCTCGCTTCTCTCTTCTCATTAATGGATCCACTGTTGGGTATTTCAAGAGTAAACAGGGTATATGACAAGGAGATCCGATATCTTCTAACATTTTTATTGTTGTGATGGAGGTTCTAACTCAGATGCTAAATCAAAAAATTGACTGCGGTTTGTTCAAACTGCACCCTATGTGTCATGTACCTAGGGTCACCTCGTTAATGCTTGAAGATGATCTAGTAATTTTATATGATCCGACGGTGCAGACAATAAATACAATATTTGAAAGATTGAATGAGTTTTATCTAATGACTGGTCTTAGAATAAATCTTTAGAAGTCAGACATGAAAGCTGCGGGAATTTCTGATCTTCAAATACATGCAATTCAGGGAAGGACTGGCTTATCCAATAGCTTAGAAACTTTATCATACCTTGGGTTACCTCTCACAATAGCAAAGATCACTGTCTCTCAGTGCTTACCTCTTTATGACAAAATCGCCGCAAGGCTTAACTCTTGGACTTCTAGAATGCTAAGCCAAGCAAGGAGACTAACCCTTATAAAGTCTGTTATCTTTTCTATGCGGGTATACTGGTCGAGAACTTTCATTCTTCCTTCTAAACTTGTTTCTATGATTCGTTACTCTTTTATGATATACTTTTGGAAAGGTAAAAATGAAGGCAAATATTTATCTTCGATTGCATTTAAAAAAGTTGAGAGCCCTATAATCAAAGGTGGTCTAGGAATTGTTAACTTAAAACAGTGGAATAGAGCTGCTTTCATTAAACATATAAATGACTTCCTCAATGAAACTGATAGCTTATGGGTTAAACGGTCGAAGTTCAACATGGTTAAAAATAGGAACTTCTGGAATATGAATCAGCCTCAGAGGATACGTTGGACTTGGAGGAGCATTTTCAAGTTAAGATCAGTAATACTTCCGAGTTTCAAATATTTGATAACTCTTGAATCCTAAGTTCTTTTATGGGACGATCCTTGGTTAGAGAATGGACTAATTCTGTATAAAGATTTCTCACATCTAGAAATGTTGACATCTGGAATAAGCCGAAATGCAAGAGTTATTGATTTTGTAATTGACGGGAAAATTTGTTTGCCTCATTACTTTGTTCATAGAATCAATCAAATGTGGGACAAAGCGAGAAACTTGAAGCTTGTTGAAGATGGAGCTAACGTTACAGTTTGGTGTGACAGTGGAAATCATTTTCAAATTAAGAGAATGTATGAGAAAATCACTAGTATTTATGCTATGCAGGTTAGTAGATGGAGCAGAAAAATATGGACAATTGACAACTGTGCGCGTGAAAATCTATTATTGTGGAAAGTTGTTAACATATCAATATTTACTAAAGACAAGCTAAATCAAAAAGGAGTTCTTAGTGAACTTGCGTGCATGTTCTGTACTATTGGTGATGAAATAATGAACATTTATTCTTTCAGTGTCAGTATATCTTCTCCATATGGTAAGAAATTATGATCTACATAGGTAGGAATGATGCCTACCAAGATGCGAATATTCAGTGGAACCTTTTACTCAATTAAACCTATAGAAAAAGTATGAGAGGGAGATTATAGAATTTCGTGCTTAAAAAGTTCATGTACTCTATTTGGAGAGAGAGAAGAACTCCCGGGTGTTTAATGGTGGAAATGTGAAAACTAATGATCAGTTAAGAAGAACTGTGAAGATGGAAATCAGAGAGGGTATTCGACAATTAGCTTCACTTTCGACCGAGGAATTTTGATTAGCCTTTTGTAACATTGTTTTTCCTTGTTGTGTTTGTCTTCTTATGTTTGAAGAACCGTGTTTCTATGTTTTCTTGTGTGTGTTGTATTTTCTTTTATTTCTCCGATTCTTTAATAAAAGTGGTAGGGGTCCACTCAACCCCGTAAGCCGTGCAAAAAAAAAATGATTCAACTCTCTAAAAATAGGTTGAACAATCAAACTTTATTAATATTTTCATTGTTTATTAAATTATAAAAAATATATTCACACTAGTAGAAAAATGTTTCTACTTACAAATAATAACTCAACTAACTCCACAAGATTGCGGAGCAAAACATGTACCTGCATTATGTGTGAAGCGTGTGCCAAATCGCTCACAAATATAAATGATTAACAATTAGTAATTATTCATATAAAATAATAATAAAGAAGCGTTTTGTTGTTTAAAAGTATGAAATTTGTCTAGGAAAGAAGCACCAAGCACAGTATCAGTTGCCTATGGTAGAATCTTATACAATAAGCTTGTAATCGTTATTTTATCCATGATCTTCTTACATTCTAGAAACTCTTCAATATAAACAATATTTCAAGGATCAACAAAATGACCAACTCCAAAGGGAAAACAAAGTTGTGCCTATCTATTTCAACTCATGACACCTATAACTTCCTATGCACTTTCTTTTACGAGGGATTCATGCAATGCGGTGCACAAAGTTAATACTATTTTATCCATAATTATCCAATCGAGAATTCAGTTAAAATCCTAGTTCTAAAATGTTTTAAAAGTAAAATATAACAAGTTCAATTTAAAAATACCAAAGCAAGACGGTGACATGTTTCTTAAGTGTTTCCAAAGTCGTTTTATAATCCTATTTCGTAGAACTAAGTTTTTTCTATACATTAAAATACATATTTTTGCACCCTTCGAGAAGGCATGTTGGTGATCGAATAATGTCGTATACATCGCGGTATGGGATGTGGTGGTAAACGGTATCATTCAATCCCAGATCCATCTAATCGAAGCAATGAATCCTAGTGGTTCGTGGTGTTTCGATGTTTTCTATGATTTAGCGAATCTTGGTAATTCTCACTATTTCATTAATTTATGTGATTTAACGAACCTCCATGATTCTCTATGATATTAAGTGGTTTCTCTGGTTTCTTGTGACTTACTGTGTTCGTGTGTGAAGCTGACTTGTAGTGCGTGAACCGTTAAGTTAGAATGGCATGGGACGCACAAATACCACTTTTCGGGTTACTATCTAAGGGTCTCTAACACATTCCTGTGTGGCAGCCAGTACTAGACCTTTGGTTCAATCCTATGTAAACTCTGTGGACCTACGGGTCATCCGAGTACCCTTCTATGTGTTATAGTACTGGCAATGGCTATAAACCATCATGCGTGGTAGCACGTACAGTTTCGGCATGCCACTCTGTGTTGGATCCAAACTCTATGTTTTGTGTTTATCACTAATTTCACCATAGTGATTATCATTATTATTATTTATGATGATTTCATTAGTGGTTTTAAACTCTTAATAGAGTTTTAGTATTTCATGCTTTTGTGCTTTTGTGATTCCGTAATTTTGTGTGTCGGTGATTCCATGATTCTATGATTCAGTGAATTATATAGTTTTGTGATTTTAACTTGTGTTTTTTGTTATTTCGGAGTCTTCCATTTGTGATATGCAAATTCAAGTGTTGATTACCCTAACTTTAGAGTTCGGATAATTCGTGCTAAGGCAATGTTTAAAACCAAGTTCATGTTTGTCACTCAAATAGCCATTTACTAATCTTTTGGATTATGAACGATGTGCTTTGTTGATCTATGTGTCTCATTCCTTTTTGATGGAAAGGAAATCACTGTATCATAGTTTCCATATAAATCCATGTTTTGAGATTTCTTTTCTTATGGAATGGAATTAGCGTCTAGTTGATATGATATCTCCTTTTTCTTTATAACTAACCTGTAAACTAGACTGATCCATGCGTGTAAACGCTCGGGTCAAACCAAGTTGTTTTAGGTTTTTGTTGTTGTCAGGTCAAGCTTAGTCATTTTAGCTTGGACTATCCATTGGAGCCTTTTTCCAGTTGCTTATTCTTGTATTCGTGTAGTTGTATATTTTCTTCTTTGGACTTTGTTGTATTCGTGTTGTATAACCATTCATAATTGTAGCACGTTTATATATTGTATTTCTATGATTATATCTATATGTAACTGTTCTATGATCTGAAATTTGTGATGTTTTATATATTATTCTAAATGCGATCCTTAGCCATCGTAGTTTCATATTAGACATGTTGAGTATATCGATCCACTTGAAGCAACAATAGAAAAATTTATATATGCAATTGACGTACTCAATACTCGCCTAATAGCGAAATTACGGATGGTCGCCCATAATCAGTTCTATTCTACACTCAAATAGACAGTATTTCTTAGTGATTCTCTTTATTAGGGTGAGTCTTCGGGTGTCACAAGTTGATTATAAACCGTACTTCCAACTGTATATACATGGCCAGAAGTAGTAAGAGCAACTGCCATGCTACGCCCACATGCCACCTGGCAAAAATTCGGCTCAACTAAGTGGGTAACACATGCAAGCACAAGTTTTGTCTCCTTATCCCATGTCCAAGTCGACCTTTATCCCCCTTACCCCTTGTAAAAAGCTTTCCTGAAGAATAGTTGCTTGGACTAGATAAGCCAACCATAGGCAGGCCCGGCCCAAGGGGGAGTCGAGAGAGACCCCCGCCTAGGGCACCACCACCAAGGTTGCCGGAGAGGGGCACATAATTTCTGATTGCTTTATACGAAATCAGGATAAGTGAGGTATAGGGGGAATTCAAGTTACAGATATTTGTATGGCTGAGTGGTTTGTGTGTGTTGTTTGCATGAGAAGCATGCTGGTTTGAATCCCACGCAGCACAATTTTTTTTCCCCTTTGATTAATCATATCTTGCCTAGGGCACCATAAATGCTTTGGCCGGGCCTGACCATAGGTCCATAGGTCCATAGCTTCCACAACTACAGCCGTTTGCCAAACTCCATAAGGTTTACGCATCGTTTGTAAGCCTTTAAGTGATTCTACTTCTCTTGGAAGCAACACATTTTTTCGATTACCATGACTAAGAGCACCAAAAGTACCATCTCCAAAAGTAAAAACTTACCTGACGATGTTACAATAGCAATATACCAAGGTAAAGATGAAACAGATGCACCTTCTAATGGTCAATTTACTCTTCTTGGGACCTAATGACTGACTTCATTTCCATGTCCAAGGATCCCAAAAATGCCATTACCCCATGTGTACAAATCTCCAGAGAGTGTTACAGAACAGTTATGATTTTCTCCACATGCTACAAGCTTAGTGTTTATATTTGATAAAGAATCTATAAGTTTTGGTTGCAACACGTCAGAATTAGTACCATGGCAAGGCTACCTCCTGATTCTTCGCCTCAAGAATAGATCTCGCCTTATCTAGTAACGATAACTCAGATCTATATACTGTTTAAAAATGTATATAATTTTCCATTCATACAAGTAGTGAAATGCATCTGTGGCTTCACCCATATGTCGGATAAAATCAGAACTATCATTTGTCCAAAATATCGCATCCCATTTATGTTATTTCCTTCTTGATGCGGAGTAGAACAGCAACCCACCTGAATGGTTATACCATGCTTTTGGTTTCTACATAACAAAATTAGAATCAGTAAACATGAACTAACTTCTTAGAATTTGCATTTTGAAACCTGTAGCATTGTGTACTGTGTATCAGTGTATGAGCACATGAATTATTACGTATTATGAGATGAAAAATGCAAAAAATAAGCATTTATGAACACTTTGGAATATGAATTTGACTATTAGTGAAATTTGACTCATGTTTTTGACTTATATGGGATGTATATATTATTTATGTATACTTTTGATTTGTTTTATAGACACAATATACTACAAACCAGAGATTAATCCTTAATCCTATGCACACATTCTATAATGCAGATGATAAAGTTATTTTTTATTAAAAAATAGAAACTGATACTAGAATCTGTGGATGTTTTGGGTTGTCTTAGAAAATATTTCAAAGATTCTCCTCTCAATTACAATAAAGATGGCACAGAAACTGATGTTGTGTATCGAAAATAAAACCTGGACATAGACAACTAAGAGAAATAAGAGCGACCTGTTGGAAATTAATTAAATTGCATTAAATGAAATCATATATTGCATGTGTTAATTGCAATATATATTTCCTGATTTGCTTATTTGGTTATATTTGGTATTGTATTAGTGTGATCTTATCTAGAATTTTCCTTTGAATTAGAATAAGCATGTATAAAAGAAGCATCTTTTGTATTCAAGCAATTGAGAGAGAAAAAAGCAATAAAATTCATCGTCCTCAAAACTTCTGCATCTCTTCTTCTCCAATTAATTTTCTACAAATTAATATCAGAGCTAGGTCAAAATAGTGAGATTTCTATTTCGTATGTCGTATGTTCTCACAAAAAGATATTTTGAACAATGGA
This sequence comes from Allium sativum, assembly GCA_030737875.1. Classification (NCBI taxonomy): domain Eukaryota; kingdom Viridiplantae; phylum Streptophyta; class Magnoliopsida; order Asparagales; family Amaryllidaceae; genus Allium; species Allium sativum. The sequence goes on from CM060920.1 coordinate 255,611,902, forward strand.
GTAATGAAAAGAAAGAAGAGTTAATCTCCAAAGGGTTATGGGAGATTGTTGAGAATGGTTACGAATGGCCAAAAGATGTTAAAAACATGACAGAGAAAGAAAGTAAAGCGTTTACGAGCTTGACATGGAAAGACCATAGTGCTCGTGTTGTGATGCGTGAGGACGTCGATGGAGTAGCATGTAGTCATATTATTGGAGAAAAAACCGCAAAAGATTCATGGGTTTTATTGAAAGAGGTTTATGGTAATAATGTGGTGGAGAACATAAAAGAAGAAAAATTGATTGATAAGGAGATCGAAAAAAAGGTTGCAGAAATTATCAAAATAAAGGATTCAGAAATCTCAAAGGCACCGGCAACAATCGAAACACAAGAAGTTAAGGCGAATGAAGTGAATATCGAAGAATTCAGATTGGTAAAACCTTCCAAGCCATTAGATGCTGAAGGCATAGAAAAACTGGAGAATCTTAAAGTAGAGTCAGAGTCTACCGTGTTAGAGCTAGCAATTGAAGTTAATGCTGGTATGGTTCAATTCAAGCTGATAATATGAATGTTGTTGAAATTTCAAAGGAGTTACTACAGGCACTGGTAGAAGACTCTGTTCTAAATATTGATCTACAAGCAACTTCAGAAAAGGAATTAGGTAAAGCAGATGGCAGTGTCGAACCCGATTTCGCCGATGTAGAAAGAGATGGAGCAATCACCAAGGACTACCCACTACCACCAGAGATTTATTCTCTGAAGTCACTAGGTCTTAAAAATGATTTTAAGGGATACAACTGCTTTCATAATGTTATTATCCAGTCACTGTGGCATCTCATGAGACTCAAAGAAGAGCTCTTTAAGATTTCAGCACACCATATTCATGTTGGAATCCCTTGTGTTGTATGTGTGCTACTTATTATCTTCAACGCTTTAAGCATAGCATCGTCTAAAGGACAAACAAATGCAGTTGCTCCTACAACAACGATATTGATATTGAAGAAAAAGAACACAAAAAATAAAGTTTGGATAATATTCCTATTTCTACCGAAACATATAAAATATAAATTGGACAGCGGATGTCAATTGTTTTGGTTGCGTGGAATTTTGGAAAGTCTCTATCATAAGCAAGAGAAGCCGATGATTTTATTTTGTGATAATAGCTCAACTATTTCAGTCACGAAGGATCCCGTTCTTTATGGAAGGGCCAAACACATCCGCATCCGATATCATTTCTTGAGGGATCTAGTGAATAAAGGTGATGTCCAGGTTGAATATTGCAAAATAGGAGAACAAATGGCGGATATCTTCATAAAGCCACTTAGTGGACAAAGTTTCAGTAGAAACGCAGAAAGTCTGGGAGTGAGAAGCAAGTTTAATTTAGGGGAGACATTGTTGGAAATAAATTAAATTGCATTAAATGAAATCATATATTGCATGTGTTAATTGCAATATATATTTCCTGATTTGCTTATTTGGTTATATTTGATATTGTATTAGTGTGATTCTTTGAATTAGATTAAGCATGTATAAAAGAAGCATCTTTTAAAATCAAGCAATTGAGAAAAAAAACAATAAAATCCGTCTTCCCCAAAACTTCTACATCTCTTCCTCTTCAATTAATTTTCTACACAACCTGGTTCAAATATGGAAGCTAATAGTTGTTTATTGTTCCGAGAAAATCCAAGTTACTGTATGCACTATGAATGTCTATTTTCGACTGCGAACAAACATCAAGAGTAATCATTTCCTGAAAATGTCCATGTGTAAAATTCTCATACCTTGACTGCATTTTCCAAAATAAAATGAACTATGAAATAAGTATATAGCCGTTAAATATATGATATGTTCATACACGATGCATTTATTTCTCGTACTCCTACAAATATTTTCCTAGTATCATTCTTGATTTCTTGACTCATAGTAGCCAACTTCATTGATAAAAAATTGTAAAAACAGAACACTTCTGTTTAGGTCTTATATCTGAATTCACCATTAAACAATATGAAGATTTACCTTAACTTGCTTTTGCAGTAACTGGACATAATTTATTATTTCACTCTGTAGATCTCTTTGTACTTTGAGTTGAATCATCCGTTGGTCTCCCTATGCGTTAATAATTATGCACTGAATTTGAATACATAAAGCAATTTGCAAGATAAACATGCAGAGTTACAAGAGAGCGAGTTTGTTGACACCACTTTATGTGGTGTAACCATGACTTCGGCCTCCCATTGGTGAAAATCAGGGAGGTCCATATGGGTTCACCTGATTTCCACCAATCAAGCGGTGGAGTCACATTGACATCACATAAAGTGGTGTCAACAAACTCATATTGGTGTTACAACATCCTATGTCAAGTAAAAAATGTTGTTGGAAGCATGATAGAAAAACTCAGCAGAAAATGAGTACGATGATGCATGTTGTAACTCATAAAAGATATGTCACTTACCTGGTTATAGGTATGATCATAATTAACTTGTGAACCAGTACATTTATCAAACTTATTTCTCCTTTTGACTCTAAAAGAATGGTCAGTAGTATGGACCTTTCAACATTTGTAAGAAAGTAAACAATTATACCAAGAAATAAAAATTAAAAAAGTACATATTTAACAGCTGGAGTAACAAACCTACATCAAAACCAGCAACTTTCCCCTAAAGATCGATCACTGCCGACATAACTACAAGATGTTGCAATGCATCGATTTGATAAGCGGAGCTTATCTTCGAGTTTAGGTGGAATTTTACACTTGCTGCTAAATTTTGAAGAGGATCAGTGTCTTTTTTCATAGCATCCTGTAGTAGTGTTCGCGTTGAGGAGTGGTACGTTGCGACGCGAGGAGATAACAGAAAATGGTCAGGTTTGGTTTCATAAATGGTGGCTTTGGGGAGGAACGGTGATCAGGGGCCTGAGCTGCTCTGCGATTTGTACGATTTGGTATCTTTTTGAGCGATTTGGGGTGTGAAGTGGATTGTTGCATGCGCTGGACTGGGGATGCTGATTGTGGCGTTGGGTTGGTGGATGAGAAAGTTGTGACCATTGTGATGGAGTGCGGTTTTGAGTATTTGGGTTTGTAGAATAGTGGGTGTTTTGTTATAAAGACAGTTTTTTGTAGAGAGTGAATTGGATGGGCAGTTGTATACATGGAGCTGTTGAAATTGTAGATTCAAACATTGTTTGAAGAGGAAAGTAATCAATTAATTGATTTCATCAATCAATTAATTTGATTTGTATGAGAGAAAAGATATTAATTATATTGTCAATCAATCAATTAATCAGTGAGGTATAAAAGAGGAAAGATATCTATTTTTAATTGATTGATTTTACAATGGAAAGAAATAGTAAGTTATATTTTGAAGATTTTTAAGGTCCAATTAGAATATTTGATTAGGTCTTCCACTTGCCTATATAAGTAGCTTATAGTTATGGATTATTTGCATTGTAAGGGAAAAGGTTATTTTCTTTTTGTTTGGGATTGAGATATATTCTCAATTTTTTAGGCTTTCTCTTGTAATCATTTTGGTGAATTAATAAGGATTTTGTTTGGAGGAATTTATTTGTGATTTTTTTTCTCTTCACTTCTTATCTCTTCTAAAATCTAATTGTGTAGAGATCCTACAAAATTTCATAACAGATTGGTATCAGAGCCTACTACACAATTTTTTTTTTTGAAGAGAGTTTGAATATGGAGAAAATAATTGTTGAAAAGCTTAATGGGAGAAATTGGGGATTATGGAAGGCGAAGATGGAAGATTTTCTCTATCTTAATGATCTTCACCAACCACTAGAGAACAATGGGGAAAAACCTAGCAATTTATCTGAATCAAAATGGGAGACATTAGGTAGGAAGGCTGCTGCGTCTATTCGGTGTTTTTTGGATAATTCAATGTTTCATATTGTTGCTAATGAAACATCTGCTTATGCAATATGGAAGAAATTGGAAGGAGTTTATGCAAAGAACTCCGCAACAAACAAGGCTCTTCTTATGAGAAGATTGGTGAATCTGAAGCTTAAGGAAGGTGGATCAATTGGAGAACATCTTAATGATTTTCAGGCAATTGTGAATCAATTGGCTGCCGTGAATTTCAAGGTGGATGATGAGACACAAGCTTTGATGTTAATGAGTTCATTAACAGAGAGTTGGGAAACGCTTGTTGTTGCATTAAATAACTCAAATTTGGATGGAGTCGTTTCAATGGGATCCGTGGTTAGCAGCTTAATTAATGAGGAGATGCGGAGGACAAACCTCGTGGAAGGAAATGATAAGGAGACAACAAAGAATAGAACTCCAATTGAAGAGGCTTATTTTGCAAAAAGGGTTACTCATCGAAACATAGAAAGATAGTCAAATAGACCGAATATGAAAAAGGAATTCAGTTGCTATTATTGTGAGAAACTTGGTCATCAGCTGAGATTTTGCAATAAGCTTAGAAAGGACAAGGAGAAGATGAAGGCTTTAGAAGAAGAGACAGATGAACAAAATAATATTATCAATGATGAGGTGAATCTTGATGAGGAAATTGAGGGCGACGTCTTTTGTGTCAATGAAGGCAAGAACAAAAGTTGGGTCCTTGACTCTGGTGCATGTTTCCATATATGTAATCAAAAGAATGCATTCATTGAATATAAAGAGCAAGATGCTAATGTGGAATCCGCTAATGGCGAAAAGTTGTGTGTTAAAGGGATAGGTTCTGTTAGACTGAAGATACATGATGGAAGAGTGCTGAAACTCACAGAAGTCAGTTATATTCCAGAAATTACCAAAAATCTTGTATCTGCAGGACAATTAGAAGTAAAAGGATGCAACTTTTCAACTCGAGGTGGAGTAACAAAGATTTGGAAAGGTAATAGGGAGGTGTTGCACGCTAAGAGAGATAGCAACAACATTTATAAAATACTTGGAAAGACGGTGGAGAACGAGGAATGTTCTTATTCTATGGATGAAGGAAGAAATTTATCTCAATTAAGGCAGAGCCAGCAACGTAAAGCCACAAAAACTGCATGGAGACCATTGTGGCATTACAAGCATTTTTGAGATCAATTTTTTTTTGGTGGTACATCTAATAAGGAAGATGCACTTTTGCAGGCGGTAGTTGAGTTTGTTGTTTTGTTTTGAGATTGATGATCGTTGGAGATGTATGATATTAGAATCAAGGTGGAGTGTTGAAATTGTAGATTCAAATATTGTTTGAAGAGGAAAGTAATCAATTAATTGATTTCATCAATCAATTAATTTGATTTGTATGAGAGGAAAGATATTAATTATATTGCCAATCAATCAATTAATCAGTGAGGTACAAAAGAGGAAAGATATCTATTTTTAATTGATTGATTTTACAATGGAAAGAAATAGTAGTTATATTTTGAAGATTTTTAAGGTCCAATTAGAATATTTGATTAGGTCTTCTACTTGCCTATATAAGTAGCTTATAGGTATGGATTATTTGCATTGTAAGGGAAAAGGTTATTTTCTTTTTGTTTGGGATTGAGATATATTCTCAATTTTTTAGGCTTTCTCTTGTAATCATTTTGGTGAATTAATAAGGATTTTGTTTGGAGGAATTTATTTGTGATTTTTTTTCTCTTCACTTCTTATCTCTTCTAAAATCTAATTGTGTAGAGATCCTACAAAATTTCCTAACAAGAGCTGTATGTGATGGTGAGGACAACAGAATTATGAGGAGGTTGTGGCTGAATGCACTATGTAGAAGGAGCAATGAGTGCTGATTGTGGTGACTGCTGGAGTTAGCGTGAAGGAGGGATTTTGATGTGGTGATTGGCTGGTTGTTTCAGGTTGTAGGCTTATTTGTATGTTGCTTTGTTTCAAGTTTCAGGGAGTTGTGTTGAGTTGCGGTTTCAGTTCAGGGAGGCGGTGTGCGAATTGAATTGTTGAACATTAGTGACTGGTGGCTTTTCAATTGGGGGAGGCATTTGTTCACGGTTTTGGAGGAGGTGGTTTGAAGAGGAAGCAGGCTTTCAAGAGTTTGGTGCTCGGAAGTGGTGTATGTGGAAGTGGTTCGGTTCCGGTTGCGATTGTGGGGTTGCGATTTGGGTATTGAGGTAATTTCATGGATGATTGGTGCAAGCAGTATTAATGAAGTGTATGAGAAGATAGGAGGCGTGATGATTATGGGGGTATTTGATTGACAGGTTTGTGTAGAATTCGGTTGTTTTATTTTGTAGACGGATCTAGTTGGGTATGCGAATTGGAAGATTGCAGGATGGAGTGTGTGTGATTGGTTTGTGGAAGGAAAGGTTTTGTATGAAGTTAGTTGTGGAATTTGCAGCGGTGGATATTTTGTTCTGGTTACGGTAGTAAGAGTTTTGTATTTGTTTGAATGGTGTTAGGGTGCTGAAGTGGTTGGCGGGAGTCAAGGCATTTGTGTGTGTTTTGGTTTGTGGACTAAGTTGATGATGGACTGGTTGGTTTTGTGTCAGGTGTATTTGTTGTAGGATGATGGTAAGTTAGTTCTGCGCTGATGGTTGCGTGAGTTGAACTTTCGACGGATGAAGTTGAAGTTTGAGTTGTGTTTTGGCGATGATTGTTGAATCGGGTTAGCGGATTTGGTGTAGTTGTGTTCGCTTTTGCATATGTGTTGTGGTAGCTATTGGTTTATGTGAAGCAATCTTGAGTATGCTTGTTTGCATTGGCAAACTCACGATTTTCCGCATCGTGAGTTTTAGGGGGAATGTTAGAGAATATGCCAAGAGATATGCCAGGAAATATGCTACAGAATAAAGAATATGCTAGAGAATAAGGAATATTCTAGAGAATAAATGACCCTATAAATATATGGCTTAGCATTGTATTCAATCAATTAACAGAGCAATAAAAATGTAGTATTGTTTGTGTTTTTCCGTTTAATCTCTCTCCTCTCTACATCAAATTCTAACAGTGACAACATTTTTCATTTAATGGTGACATCGATTTCCTATAATCAGACATGAGACAACCTTTCAATATGAGGCTTTACACCATTCCAACTGGAAGAGATAGCCCTTCGCAAATTGGTGACCATGGCCTTTTCAAACAACAGGCAATGCATGAGAGATAATATGGGAATAAGGGTTGTGAAATTTTCTGAGGCGAGTTACGAAATTTTGAAGGGAAAAGTGGTGTTTTCTTATGTTATTAATAAAACATTACAATAACTACTATATATCAATATAAAAACCACAATAAGTCATACTAGTATAGCCGCACAACGGTGAGAAAAAACCGTTTGATTCTATAATTTAAAAAGAACTGTTGTTTTCTTAAATTAGTCGATAAAAACATGATTTATTTAAGAATTCGTTGCATTTTTAAAAATTTTTGCATTTTCTAAATAATATATTTAGATCTATCAAATGATATTGTATTTGAAATACGATATTAACGGTAGATCCGAAGTAGATTTGAAACTTAATGGATGTTTTAAAAAAAAGTTAGACATTAAAACTTGAATGGTCAAAGACATCGGAGAAAACAATTCCGAGAAAGGAGGAGTATTTTTTTGGATTCACAAAAGTTTATTAAGCAAACCTCCCTAATAGTCGGTTTGATAAAGCGAAGCTTTGACTGGAAATGGCGACATGAACTTTTTCTCTTCTATTATGTTTTTCTCTCTTCCTCCTTTCTTTCAGCAACACCACTCTTAATCGCTCCTTCTCCCCCTTATTCAGTTCATGTTTTTTTCCTTACATGGTCAGATGTTGTCGCCCTCTGTCCGAATCATCGTCCCTATTTCTCAGATTTGCATCGGCGTATGCCTTTCTTTGCCCTCACTTCAATTGTGATGATCCTCAAGCTCAATTACTTATGTGAGATCGTGACTCTCCCAGGAACCTTCTTGGCCATTCAATTGCTCTTCTGCCCCAACATTCGTGACTGTTTACAGCTGCCATGGTTTTGGTAAGATTCGGTGTTAGGTCACTAGTGTATGTTCTGTGTTGTTTGTGAATTATTGAGTCCATTGGCTTGCATCTTTGTTATTTTGGGGTTTGGATTGTCATTTTGGTATATGTCAAATCTGATTTTTGCTTGTTTCAAGTTGGTGTTTGGTGATGTGTGGCCTGAGTCTCGCTCTCATTCACCACCTGCAAGCTTAGTAATACATGTGACTCTTTTCTCGGGATTTTACTGGATTTGTTGTGGTGTTTTCCCTGCCTTATTTTACATCTCCAAGTCGTGTCAAGGTCTGTTGCCAAGTTTTGAGTGTAGCCAAGGCTCTGTTTTGGTTTCTATGTCATATGTTTCTTCCTCGATGAAGATCCAGTTCCAGGTTATGTTTTTCTACGTTACCTTTGTATGCTCTACTGCCATCGAGTTATGTCACATTGTTTCAAGACATTTGCAATACGTTCCACTAATGTTCTTGTCTTCCTGTGCTTCGAGAACAACTGCTTGTGTGTAGATGCAAAGTTCTGCCTATGGTTGGTAGATGTTTGTGTGTGTTTCTGGTGCAGCTACGCTCTATGTTATGTCCTATCTTTGACGTGATGTACCCTATAGTATGATGTGTTGCCTTACTGTTTGGTTTGTGTAGTTTATCTATGATATGTTTATATCTACAATAGTTGGTACTGGTTGGTTGTACTGTTGGCCTTGTGCTAGCTATTTAGGTTTCTTTTGTTAGGTGTTAGCCTATTGTAATGAAATTGTCCGCCTAGTAAGTTGTTATTGTCTCCCTACGTGGAGTTCAATTATGAAAGTTGCTCCCTTCGTGGAGTTTTGAAATGTTTATTGTAGTCTACATATTCTATCTAGCTCCAGCTCTGTAAACTAGTATAGTTCCAGTGATCGGTCCACTATAAAAACCGTTATGGTGGACGGTCCACCGTAAAAGCTGTTTGTATTAGATTGATAATCTGCCAATCTCTTGTACTTTTTGTAATTATTATTTTTAATAATAATAAGTGTTACGGATCACTATAAAAAACTGGTCGGTCTTGCCAAATAAAACTATTATTTATATATATATATCAAGTATAATTTGCAGATTACTAATAACTAATTATAAAATAATTATTTCTATTAATTATCATTATATATTATTAATTACACATTATTAAATATTGAGTGCATATTATTGTTTATTTATTAATAATTATGCATTAATATTAGTTATTAAAGATTAATTATTATTTATATTTTATTAAAATTAATTAGTTGGTAAATGATTATTAATTATATTTATTTATTCTTAACATTAACTATAATTTACTAGTTATAAAATATGTAACAACCCGAAATTTTGGAGATAATTAATCTAGTTATTCAATTAAAATCTGAAAATGAAACTTCTGCAAACGATGGAATTTAACCCTGAAACTTGCATTGTTTCGTCCGTGACGAAATTTTGGTCAACTTTCGTGTTTGAAACTTTGGGAACGGAGTCCATATGAAAAAGTTACGTAGGCAATACGAAAACGGACGGAAAATAAATAACATAGAATAATTTATATTTGACAATAAATTATTTTCCTCCCCCGCCTACTACTGGGTCGACCAGAGCGGTCGCCTGAGGCTGTCGATGGCAGAAGGCGGCGGCTAGGTTTTATTACATTATAATATATTTTAAATGGATGGATCTTTATTAAGGTATATCTAACGGTCAAGGGTCATTCCTACGCCTATAAATAAAGGGCTAATCCCCCATTCTCTTATTATTATTTTTCGAAGGAAGCAGCGAAGAACTGTCATTTCTGATCCTCTAGTCTCTTCTAAAACAAAAATTATAAACATTTGCAAATCATATTTACAAGATTGGAGAGATTAGATCCATATTTATGATGGCTCTTTGCTTAGGTAATCTAAATTATTGAATTTCTTCTTCTTCTCCTATTTTTCTTTCCGGTCTACAAATCTTTGTCTGCAAATCCCCTTTTTGAAATAAATTGTAGATCTACAGGATATGGGAATTTTAAGCCTAAAAGCTGTGTTAGATTTGATTAGGATAGCTTTCAAGTGAATGAGAACTTATATACAATGTTTATAGTAATCTCCTATATAATTCATTTTTGTTGAATTAAAATTACATACCTAAAAGTTTATCAGATTTGTTGTTCTTATCAGATCTGAATTATTATGTTGGAAGTTCGGACATAGATCTGTAGGCCTTTTAAATATATGTCATTGTATAGCCTACAATTGTGTTCTAGATTTATTGTAGTTATTGTAAACATTTTGGATCTGGAAATCAGTCCCAAAAACCGTAGTTAGGTTTGTAGTTTTATCCTAGATTTATAAAATTGGGTGTTAAATTATAATTGTGCAATATTAGTTAAAATAATTAATAATCCTATTGTTTGTGGTTTTACTTAATTATTGTAATTTTGTCACTTTTGTTTTTTTTCCATAAAAAGGAATTCTTTAAAATCTACAAGGAAAATAAACTAACTTGTTTTCCTTATGATTTGCAATGACGTCAAAGCTTCCCTTTTTAATAATTTCGGAGAAATTTTCAATAATTACAACAAATAACCTTTTATTATATTTTGAATCTTAAAACAATGTTAGACACAAAAAGGGTTGTTTTAGTCGCTAGTATAGACCAGAACATAAATAATAAACAATAAGAAAATGTAAATTAGTAACTACGCTAACTTCGCGTTTAAATATAAGTGTAAATATACATATTAATCTTATCCGTCTAAATCTACGGAAATGATGCTATTATTAAATAAATGTTTGTGTGTTTGAATTTGTAGTGTTTCTATTTTTAGGAGTAAATGTATAGTAATAAAATCCTTAACAAATGGAAATCAAAAGTTTGTGATTGTTGTAGCAATCACTAGGGAACTTATTGTTGTAATAGAAGGTTATAAATAAGGTAATAAGAATTGTAACTATATTTGTTTGGGAAAATACATTGAATATGATAATATGCCTTAATGGTTACAACTAAATCGGTATTAAGGAATAAAGGATTGTTACTCCAACTAGGGAATAAGTAACTAGCAAACTTATATATATACATATATATATATATATATATATCACGCAAGAATTAAACTGAATTAAATTTATAGTAATATCTCAGAGTTACAATAGTTAAATTAAAATTCAAAAAGGGATCGATACAAAAAGGTCAATTAATAATAAATGCCTTGGAAAATATAACCTCCAGGGTCATAAATAACATTAAATAGATTAATTGATGCCTTAGGAAATATGACCGTTAGGGCCATTAATGGCAGGTATTCTAATTAATGATAAGAAAAGGAATAGAAATGGAAATTTATCGGGATTGATTGGCGTAGTAAATACTAAACCAAATAAGGGAATTAATAATTAAACATCTAAAGATAGGAATTTATAGGTTTTCCTTATTTATTTCTAGTTAATATGGAATTAATTTAATTAAGATTAAGGATTGGGCTTAGTAGATTAATGGTGCGAGGTCGGTTGCCTTATCCAGTAGAAGTGTGCACTTTCCATCAATCAAATATACGTACATATGATGTGAGACATCATTAACCATAGGAACTATGCAGTTAAAGCCCCGCAAAATCCCCGATTTAGCCCGTAGCGCCCTGCAACCGCTACGCTATTTATATTTTGCACTAATGAATAGCAGATGCGCTTTAATCCCCGCTATTTTCCGCTGCACCCGCTAAATCAACGCTTGATAACACGCGCTTTAGCAATATTAATATACGATGTTTGATTTCAGTAGTTCTCTTTCTAAAAAATCAATAAATTTAGTGTAAAAGGATAATTTTAACACATAAGTGTACAATATATGGTAGAAATTTATTATAGTCATCAATTCTAATGTGTGTAACCATGATTTTCTTTAATTTTATTATGTAAGATTAATAGATATTAGTTTCTTTTACACAAGTGATGTGAGAATGATAGTTAATTAATTTTAAAACACTTATTTTTACATCTAATGTACCTTTTTGCACCTCTGCTATTTCACCGCTTTATCCCCGCTATACCTTTTTGCACTCCACCGCTACAAAAACATTGAGCGCTTTAACTACATGACATAGTTGTGCGGTTAAAGCGCTTAGCGATTCTGTAGCGTTGGAGATGCAAAAAGATGTAGCGGGGCTAAAGCGAAGAAATAGCGGGAATATAACGAGGGTGCAAAAAGGTACATTATTTGTAAAAATAAGTAATTTAAAATTAATTAATAATCATTCTCATATCATTTGTGTAGAAGAAACCGATATATAATAACCTTATATAATAAAATTAAATAATAACATGGTTACACACATTAGAATTATTGACTATAATAGATTTCTACCATATATTAGACATTTATGTCATGAAATTATCTTTTTACACTAACTTTATTGATTTATTTTAAAAGAGAACTGGTCAAATGAAACTTCGTATATTAATATTGCTAAAGCGGGTGTTATAAAGCCTTGATTTAGCATGTACTGTAGAAAATAGTGGGGCTTAAAAAGGATATAATGTTCATCAACGCTAAATAGAAATAATGTAGCGGTTGAAGGGTGTTATGGGCTGTAGCAGGGATTTTACGGGGATTTAGCGGGGCTTTAACTGCAAAGGCATAGGAACCCATGACAATAGTTAATTGCGTAGCGAGGATTATTTCCTAAAATAAGGTTTATCTCAAGTGAGTATTAAGTGGTTGTAGGACCCCCCTCTCATCCCAAAAGAGGAAACCATAAAAAGAAAATAATTTATAAACTTAAGCCGGCTTCGAGATAGAAGTATTAAGTAGTTAAGATCCGCCCTTAAAAGGGTATTAAGTGATTGCATAGCTCGCCTCCCCATAAATAATAAGTAAATGGTTGTTGGGTACGAGTTGGGTAATCCCCACGTATGACTGCTTCCTTTAGGTAGCAAATGATTGGGTGAGAGTATGCCTCGGGATTAGGTAACAGAGATATCATAGGTTTGCCTATCCTGTGGAAAGTATTAAGTGGTTATGGGGTTATCTAATAAGGTCAGCTAGATAGTAATATGGGGGTCCGCTAGGGAAGGTCATAAATGATGAGATGTTGACTACATATCCTGTAGGTAGTAAGTGGTTGGTTACTTATCTCTCGCCTAATGCGAGTTTTGGGTATATGCGTGAATGACAGAAGCCCTAAATTAGTAGGACTTAGCAGCTAGTGTCCTCTATTATATTAGTGTAGGGTAAACCACCGAGTAAGGTATTAAGTGACCGATAGGTCCGCCGTGGGTCTTAAGTGATCGAGAGGATCCATCCTCATCCATTATTGGTAGTGAGGTTTTAAGTGGAAATATAAAAATAATTTACCTCCTTACGGAATAATAAGCAGTTGAGATCCCACCTCTTAGTTTTTGGTAATTGGTTGAATCGTGGTTTAAAAGCTTCATAATTATGCGTAAACGTTCTATCTCGGTATTGCTATATTGTTATCATTTGAGATTACTACCTCGCGTATGGTAGTTAGTCGTCGTGCGTAAATCTTTTCAAGGTTCGGTTAGAATTACTAGCCTTGTTAGAAATATGTTTTGGTTCTGATCGAGCGGGCTACATTTGTGTATTTTAGAGAGTGTTATACAGTTTATACTTACCGAGACTTGTTGTTCTGACCCCCCTTCCTCATAATAACTCTCATGTTTAGCCTGGAGAAGGAAGGTCTTAGCATGCGCTCGGTTTGTTTTTCAGTTCTCATTCTCTCTTGCTCGATATCGACGTGGCGATATGCTTTAAGGTAGTCACCTTGGTCGGTATTAGTTATCTTATTTTTTTTCTGCTGTGAATTAGTTTTATTTTACTCTGATTATGCTCATGCTCATCATTTGCAAGTACAAGATATATACTGTTAACCTGCCTTGTAGCAAGCTCGTCTAAGGTCTAGGAACTTATGATCAAGGGTCAAGTCCATAACTATAGGTTGTGTAAGACCAAGCTTCAGATCAAACAATAACTTAGATCGGATCAAACGAGTCAGTGATTATGGATCGTCGTTCTCCGGATCGAATAATATCGGATCAAATGATTCGATATGATCCCCATTTCGATCCCATAAAGGCAGTTTTTCCTATGTTCCCACTATTTCCAAAAGATTTGGAGCTCTTGTCACGTGCCTTACGTGGCTACGATCCGATCCCATGTGGCCATAACCGTTAGACAACCGCTCCACTAACTCTCCTACTCCCTCGGTTCTAGTGCCATGTCATCCTAACCGTTCCTGCCAATATTTCGAATCGAACAGCTGCTACACCTATAAATACACCATTTCAAGGAAATTGAAAGGACATTTTGACAATTGAAAGCTTGAAACTCCATATCCAGACCGCCATTTTTGTTCGATCTGACTCCAGATCTATGCAGTTAAATCCCCGCAAAATCCTCGCTATAGCTCGTAACACTCTTCAACCGCTGCGTTATTTCAATTAACCCTGATGAATAGTAGATCATCAAATCTAACGTGTGTAACCATGATATTCTTTGATTTTGTTATATAAGATTAGTTAATGTTAGTTTCTTCTAGCACATATAATGTGAGGACAACAATTGTTTAATTTTAAATAGTTGGTTTCATCTTTAGTGAACCTTTTTGCGCCTCTTCTACACCCATGCTATTTCCTTGCTTTATGCCCGCTACACGTTTTCGCACCTCCACTTCTATGGTACCACTAAGCGTTGTAACTGCCCAGCTCTAGATTCACGATATTTGAGTGATTTTCTACATTTTTGAGATAATTTTGATTGTACATTGAGTGTTTGAGCATTATTTCAAACATTGTAATTATAATTTCTTGCTGTATAGAGATATTATAAAGTGGATGTAAGCTCTTTAGCGCCGAACCACTATAAATCTTGTTTGTTTGTTGTTTTTCCCTTGTTTTCATTTTATATTTCTTCATTAATCTCCACAAATCCTAGTCTATTGGGTGTTGGAACCATTTTTTGGTTTAACATTTTGTTGCTTTCGCCGAGAAATTTAAATTCTCGGCCTTTTTTGGATTATTTAACTATTATTCGGATCGCTAAGTCCGTTGAGATAATCAATATTTTCATCGTCTTTGATAATCTAAGTCATTATGATTTCAACAAGAGACAAAGCTCATCAAGCCTCTCGTGGAGCGTCAATCAGCAACGCGCAATAGCCCAACTCATAGATAGTGCCACATAGGTCCCCAGATCGAGTGAACCCGGTTCGATTCATCCTAGTTCTAATTTGATATGATCTGATCCCCAAGCTCTATCCGATCCCACAGTTCGATATGAGCCCATAGTTGAGACCATTGCTCCCACTACCGATCAAGCTCCTACTTCAGCATTCGTTACGTGAGATGATTTTGCATGCCTATTCAGCAAGTTAAAAGAGACTATTATTGCCTTGGATGCACAGAGGAAAGGCAACGTTGCATTGAGAAATGATGTGTATTCCATAGCTAGGCTGTAGGAAGAGTTCTGAAGGCAAAGGACACCATCCCCACCACTTCGTCAAACGACAGGAGACACATCCTCATTTGAGGAAGGTGAGCAGGAACCACATCAGAGGAGACCTTACAAGATACCAGAAAACCTTTTCAACTCCGATTCGGTTCACTACCTTCCAGGGAAGATGTAGCAACTCGGCTCGACCCTAATGATCCTTGTCTGGCTGAGCCTATTCTAAGGCCAACCTGATCTCGAGCTTCCCCAAGGGAACAAGGCACTTCCTGAACTGCTCGTGCCGTTATGTCTCCCCTACTCGTCCTATGATTGACCTAGACCGTATAGGGTAGGGAAGTACTGCCCCGGCAGCGGCTCAGGCAATGTTGCTTGTGACGGGAACAGAGATAGTTCAACGAGCCGAGAGTACCGAAGCAAAACGAGTGATGACCAGTGCAGAGGTACAAGCAATGATAAGACAGATAACACATGATAGTAGGGGCTATACTAATGAGGATTGAGGCATAGATCATTGTCATACCCCCTTCATTGACGATATTTTGGAGGCCTAGTTCCCAAGGAGGTTTAATTTGCCGGCTATAAGTCATTACTCAGAAAGGACGATCCCACAACAACATTTGATGCATTATTCGTGCTATATGAACGCAGCAGCGGCTCTTGATGACATCATGTATAAGGCTTTCTCGATATATTTTGAGGGAGCGGCGATGATGTGGTTTGCCAGGCTTCCTCTACGGTCAATTCCCAACTTCAAAACCTGAGTGAGAAGTTATTGACTCAATTTTGATTGCACGTGTCGAATTCTAAGCACGTGATGGAGCTTTCTACAGTTAAGCAAGCCTCTGGAGAGACTTTGAGGGGGTATGTCGACCACTTCTGCATAGATGTCACTGTGGTGAGCAACCCCAACCCGGAGACCATTCTGAAGGCAATTGTCGATGTGTGGATAAGGACTCGGAGTTCGGGAGATATTTGGTTAGAAAACCTCCCACGACAATATAGTTGTTTTATGAAAAGGAAAACGTGCATTTGTGATAGGAAGATGCATACCTGCACCGAAAAAGAAGGTCTAGCGGTGTTGTGAAGGAAGAAATTCATAGTAATATTGTAGTAAGACAATCCGGTGACAATTCTGGAATAGTTAAAGTTAATGTTGGGAACCAAAATAAGAAGAATGGTCATCAGGAGAAGAATGGAAATAAAGGAAATTGGTAGCAGAAAGGGAATGTTAAAAATCTTCTTTGCCAGAGTTTGTCCCCAGTTTGGTCACCGCACTCGCCTTCGTGCACATCCAGTAGTACATGATCGGTGTCGTCGTAGGCTATACTTTGGAGTAGAACCCTCTTCGATAGAGCACTCCGTTTTGGATGATATAGCGTGATGATTTGTGGGTGAGTGCTCATTTCTCGTTTGATTTGTCAGGGAGGATCCCATGTTGCAAGTAGTTCTTGATTGGAGTTGTCCAAGAGTTGGGCTCGGGTTGGGTTTCCATCGTTGATATCAAATAGGTCTGCATCTGGTCGATAAACGGAGAGTCGAGTACTTCGATTGGGATGAGTCCCAAGAGTTGTGCATCCCTAGAACTTTCTAGTTTGGCTAATGAATCGACCTTCTCATTTTGTTCTTGGGGAATGTGAGTGATGATGTAGCAGTTGAAATTGTTAAGAAGTTCACGGTCCCGATCAAGGTAGGGAGCAAGTTGTTCTTGTTGGCCTGATATTCTTCCTGCACCTGGTGTATGATGAGTTGCAAGTCAGAGCACATATAGGTAACCTTGATGTTGATTTCGATTGCAATTCTAAGCATAACAATCAAGGCTTTGTATTCTTCATCATTGTTGGTGTCATGGAAATTGAGCTTCAGAGCGTAACAAGTCGAGCGTCCCTTAGGAGTAATGAGTACAACTCCGGTGTCGGAACACTGATTGTTAGATGAACCATCCAAGAATAGTTTCCACTGAATGTTGGAAGGTTCACTATCTTCCGAAGGAGGTTCTTCGGGAATAGTGAACTCCACGATGAAATCTATCAGGGCTTGTCCGAGGATGGATCGACGGGAAACTAAAGTGAGCTCAAATTAACTCAGCTCAATATTCCATTTCAAAAGTCTCTCAAATGCCTCAGGTCCTTGTAAGACTTGTCGTTGCGGCTGGTCAGTGTAGATTTTGATTGGATGCGATTGAAAGTATGGCTGAAGCTTCCGAGAAGAGATCAATAGGCAGTAAGAAAATTTCTCAAGCTTTAGGTAGTTCTTTTTGGTACCTGTTAATCTCTTATTGATGTAGTAAACTGGCCATTGGATACAATCTACTTCATACACTAGCACCGAGATAATTGCCTGCACATAAATAGCCAAGTAGATAAATAAGTCTTCCTGGTCCACGGGTTTCTATTGGATGGGTGGTCGCTCTAAATGATCCAGGAGGTCTTGGAATAAGGCAGTGCACTCCAGTGTCCATGAAAAATTGCGCTTCCCTTTTCTGCACATTTCAGTTGCTATGGATATGAATCGATTTAGGGCGGCCAATTTCCCATTCAATCTTCAAACATCTTTGATGCTATAAGGGGTTTGAATATCTCAAATAACTTGGATTATCTCTGGGTTTGCCTCTATTCCTCGTGAATTGACAGTGCATCCCAGCAATTTTCCCGATACAACGCCGAAGGAGCATTTCAAGGGATTGAGTTTCATGTCATATTTACGGAGAACATCGAGCATCTCTATGAGGTCGTTAACGTGTTCATTCAACACCTTTTTTTTCACGAGCATATCATCCACGTAGACCCCTATGGATCTCCTGATTTTGTCTTCAAACATTCAATTGACCAACCGTTGATAGGTGGCTCCAGCATTCTCAAGGCCGAAGGGCATAACGACATAGCAATAAAGCCTAAAATCAATAATGAATGAAGTTGCTTTGGATGTGGAAGGTACATTGGAATTTGATTGTAACTTGAGTATGCATCCAAGAAGGAGAGAAGATGATAGCCTGCAGTTGAGTCAACGAGTTGGTCGATTTTTGGGAGCGGGAAGCTGTCTTTTGTGCAAGCTTTGTTCAGGTCTGAGTAGTTGACACACTTTCGCCACTTCCTATTTGATTTTCTGACCAATACCAGGTTGGAGACCTACTAGGTAGGGTGTCGCAGATAAAGCCATTGTCAAGCAGCCTATCCACCTCCTCTTTGAGTGCTACTGATCTTTCTATTCTCAAGATTCGACGCTTTTGTTTGACTGGAAGATGTTCGGGTTAATACTAAGCATGTGGCAGCAATTCCTGGGTCAATGCCACACATATCAGAATGACTCCAAACGAATACACCGAGGTTGACCCTTATGAAATCCATGAGTTCTTCCTTTATTGCTGGGTGGAGCTGTGATCTAATCTTTAAAACCCTGGTTTGGTCGGTGTGGTTGATTAGAACATTGACAATTGGCTCCACCAGGGTAGCCCTTTCGGAATTAGGCTCTTTATCTTCCCTTGGATCGAGGTCTTCTGAACGATAGCAGTGACATCTGAGATAGGACCCAGACTCCAATGGCTGTTATGCACTAGCAATTTTAGCGCAGTGGATCGGTGCTGCGCTCCTTCCCCTTCTCTTTGTTGATGGCGTCTTTCCGTCCAGCGAGACAGCAGGCTCTCGCGATGGCTTTGACGCCCTTGACGGTTCCAATCCCATTCTCAGTTGGAAATTTCATGATGAGGGACCACGATGCCATGTAGATTCAGAATCCTGCAAAGAAAGGACGTCCTAGAAAGATGCTCTAGGGAGAAGGGACATCGATAACCACGAACATGAGGATCTGAACCCTGCTTTGATCCCCATCTCTGAGCTTGACTGGCAGTTCTACCAAACTAACTAGCCGGTTGGAGGATCCGTTGAAGCCGTGGATGGTGACATGGCAAGTCTTTAAGTCTTTGGCTTCCAGTTTCATTTGGTCGTACATTGACTTAAAGATGATATTAACAGAGCTCTTCGAGTCAATGAGAACTCTTCGAACAAAGGTCAGACCTATGGCATCAGTTCTGATGAGAAGTTCTATGGTTGGATTGTTGATTCCGGTAGCGTCATTCTCGCGGAAAACTATGCCATCCTGCATAGTCTTCTGAAGCTTAGTCAGGAAAAATTTATCTAGGGAAGAGCATGCTTCCAAATTAACATACTTGATAGATTTGGCGTATTTATCCATACACTAGAAGCTATCGTTTGTAGGGTGAGGTCTGTCGCAAATGGTGTTAATCACCATGCCCCCGTGAGGAGGTTTCAGATTGGATGGACTTAGGGCCGCTTGAACTGGAGGAAGTGTAGGCGTTGAAGTGTCCATGGTTGCTTCTTGGGGAGCAGAATTCTGAACATACTGCTCTAGGTGCTTCTCTTGGATGAGCTTCTCGATTCCATCGTTAAGGTGATGATAGTCGTTTGTATTATGGCGAAATATGTCGTGCAATCTGTAATATTTGCTGAAATTCTTCTCTAGTGGGATACGCCCTAGTGTTTGGCTTCTTGTATTGGATCGTGTTACGGGTACCTAAATAGATCCTGTCCAACTTAGAGTTGAGTGGAGTGTAGACCTTGTTAGTGGGATAGAGGTCATGCTTCTTCAAATCTCTAGGTGGCTGGTTGTTGCAGCTGCCCGGCGTTGTTAGGTTGGGATTGAACGGGGTTATCCCTTTACCCTAGTCGGAAGATTCCTTGACATGTTTTCCCTTGACGTTGTCCTAAACAGTTCTCGTGTATGGGTTGTGCGGATGGCATGTTTGAGCTGCCATGTTTTTGTGCACTTCTTCTTGACATAAAAACTGATTGGCCTTTTTGTAGAAAGCCTCCAAGGTTTTCAGTTTCTTTTTGTCAATCAAAGCTCCAACTTTGATGTTGGAAAGAATGCCCTTAGAAAGCTGAACTAGAACGGTTCGAGGCTCTGGGTCTTCGACCTCTACTGGAGCATTGATGAAGCATTCGAGGTAACTCTTGAGAGTTTCCCCTATGCCCTGGTAGTGGTTAGAAATAGTCAGGGTGTCCTTCGGCCTTGAGACATGCATCGTGAATGGTTCCACTAACTCAAAAGCAACTTGCTTGAAAGTAGAGATGGACCTGGCCGGTTTGGAGAACCAGAGGAGAGCGTTGCCTTCAAGGGAAATAGGAAAGCATTTGCATTTAACGGCGTCGGTGGCTTGGCTTGAGTCCATATGCCATTCGTAATGGTTTAAGAAGTTACAGGGATCGATCTTCCCTAAGTAAGCTATTAGTTGGGGCATATTGAAGTATCGAGGCCATTCGGTGTCGTGGACGGCCCAAGTAAAGGGGATACGCCTCGTATTGGTTTCCTAAATTATGATGGATGCCCCAGCATTTCACTCAAGATCCTTCTGACCATGGTGAGAACCGCGAGCTGAACCTCCGCTGGATTTCAGCGGTTGTGGTCCAGTTCGAGAGTTCGGGGCCATGGGCGCCATCTTGGATGTACATTAGCATCGTCTTCAAGCATATCATCAACCTCGACCGCCTGATTTGATTGAGGAGGGGAACTTGGGCCTGATTGGCTGCTTGATGCGTACGTGCCAAGTTCTGAGGGACGATAGGGAGGTTCTATCATGGAAGGGGTTAGGTATTATTTCCTAGTTCATCGTTAGGACCCAACCGGGAGCGGTCGCGTTGATGCTTTCTCTCACTGAAGGTGACAGCAGTTCCATTATCATTGATGTTGAAATTTCTATTGGAGTTGATCCTCCTCCTTTGGCTACAGTTTCTGTGATGTGTATCGAAAGAAGAGTTTTCCAGGATGTTCTGTGGACGACGAGAGTTTCTATTAATCTCGGAGTGAGCGACGTCACGTTGAGCATTTTCTTGAAGTCGTCGCATCAGCTCAAGATTCATCTTCAGTTGGTCGTTAAACTTTCTCGTCATCTCTTCCAACTTCTTATTAAGTTCTAAGAATTGTGCTTAGGTAACCGGAGCTTCAGGATTAAAGGAGCTAGCAATTTCCATGTCGACTGGATTTTATGAAGGTTGGGGCTGAGGAAAAGTTTCTGTGTCTGCAGTATTGGGGAAAGTTTCCCAAAAACTCCTTGAGAATAAAACCCAACCTTGCGGAAAAACAAATAGGAACGGATTGATGGTGAGGCAAAACAAACAACAGATAGTCACCAGCAAAACAATCACAGATCAAGCAATAAAAGAAAGAACATAAGAGATTTATAGTGGTTCCACTAACGTCCTGTTAGTGTACGTCCACTTGGGGAGAAGAGATTTTATTCCTTTTCTACAAAAGAAAATATTACAAGACTGATAATAGGGAGGAAGAAGAAGAAATACAACTTTTAGAGATGTACCATATATTTACCTAATCACTATCCTTATATAAGGATTAATACTTGGGGTTGAAGTAATTGATTTATGGTTATAAATCAATGCCTAATTAATTCTTTAATCAGAGAATTAATTCCTTACTTCAATATCCCAAAATAAACTTCTTCACATTCTTCCACTTACGTAGGTAATTTATTGCCCTGTCTAATTTTACAAAAAAGTGGCAATAAATTTTTTGATATCTCCCAAATCTTCTGCAGTTGGAAATATTATATTACTCAAATTAACAATATTTCCTAAATCTTCTCTAAATGGAAATGTTGTATCACCATAATCAATAATATCTTCCAAATCTTCTGCAGATAGAAATATTGTATCATGAAATCTAACATGCAGCAGTGGAATTTCCGATCATAGAGGTCTTTCCTTTTCTAACCATCATATGCAAACTTAGGATGTATGTCTAAGAGACCTAAGTATTGTGTCTAGTTTGAGATGGAAATCGATTGGAAAGAGGTAGTCCCGAGGCTTCAAAAACTCTCAATGAAAGCCCCAAAGTGTTGATGTGTAAAATTGTCATCACACCTATAGATTCTCGAGTTAACAAGAATAATTTTTTTGTGTAATGAAAAAGTGGAGGAACGTTAAAAAACATAATATTTTATAGCGGTTCGGTCCGGTTGAACCTACACGTCCACTTTGAAGTCTTTGCCGATTTCATTACATAGTGGAGAAACATAATGTTGGACATCATCATTATAATTTTTTACAAAGGAATTGACAGTAAGTAAGTTTTATAAAGTCCTCGTTTCCAAAGTTCCTTATATTGTTCGGTAAGTTCAAAAACTTGAGGAAGCTGGTACTTCTTCTTCCCCAAAGCTCCAAGGTACTTTAATGGTGTTCAAGCTCTACAAAACCTTCACAATATGTCAAATCATCCAAATGTCAGCCCTCTTCACGTTGGAAATGGAAGGGTATTTACAGGTAATGGAGTAGGTGAGAGTAGGTGAGGAAACATACTAACTTAGCACTTTTCGTATCTCGGTGTCGGATCCAATCCGGGGATCGGAACGACTATAGGGTACTTAGTCGAATTGGCCACATCATTCCTAGAACTCCCAAACTACATACAATCCTGATTTCGTATCAGTCTCTCCCCTCTCTCCTTCATATCCACATTTTTCTTCTTCTTTTCGTATTCGCCTTGCATCCTTATTTCGTATCCCCTCTTGGAGTCTCATTTTGTATCAGACCTATTTCATACCTGGCGGATGGGATACGAAATAGGGAATTTTGAAGTTGGGGTACAAATTCTCTCCAAATGCATGGGGAATAGGGTACGAAGATGGGAAACGATTTACGAAGGACGGGATTCGATGAGCCGGATACGAAGTTTGTCTTGGAGCATTTTTGAGGTGATGTCGAGGACCAGGTTCAAACTCTTCGGGATACAAAATCTTCAGTGGTTAGGCTGTTCTGAGTATTTTGGCGAGTCACGAAGACCACACTTGTATGACCTCATTCGGACTTGGTTCCTAGGTGTTTTCGCGACACTTCTGGGCAGTTGAACCACATGATGGGCCGAGTCGAGTGTGCCTGTATTGCTTTTCGGAACCGAGCCAAAAGTTGGGTTAACATTTACCATCACACCACCGGTTGCACTACAGTAATCTGAGATTTATAAATGTACATTAACTATTTAAACCAATAATACAAAAAATAATTTCAGCTTCAGCCCAAGGGCTTGGTGGGCTTCACTCTGGGTCGGATCTGACTACAAATAGTTTGGGATGACATTCTCTAAATCTTACCTTTTTTCTTTTTACTTTGGAATATTGAAAATTATTCGGTGAAAATTTTCATTTGTGTAATTTATTATTGTTATCCATAATCAATTATTTTTTAGAGAATAATAACTTAGTAAAAATATAAACAGTAATAGTTCATTGTTAATTCATAATAGGTAGAAATTACTATAATTAATGTTTAAATATGACATTGCATCACAACCAATCTCTTGTTCATGAACATCACTGCATCAATTTTTAAAGACCAACATTTTGAAGCTCAATTTTAGAGGTAGACAACCACTTGGTGAATGCCCACCCTTAATATTCAGTTGTTAGATGGATACAATATGATAAAACCACACACAACAAGGATAGAAGGCATAATCGATTATACAACGATCATACAAATGTAGAAGTAAAAAAGAAGGGACAGTTTGGCTCAGGTCCCTGTTAAGTTTCAATATACAAAAAAAACTCTCTATCAAAAACTTTATAAATTAGGTCCCTTGTTTTTTCGAAAATCATCAAAAAACAACGTAAAATTTTACCAAACTTCAAATTTTAATTCAACACGTAATCATCATCGTATTCATGCATTAAAACAACGAAAAAATGATTCAACAAAATAAAATCAAATATATGCATGCTCCAAAATTTTTCTGTAGTTTTCCGTATAATTGCCGACATTGCGGCAATTATATCAAAAAAGTTGCAGAATTTCATGCAACTTTTGCTTATTTGCGTGAAAAATTAAAAATCAAAGCCTATACTTATTGAAACACACAAGTATTATAGGAAAATCAGTTTAAATATAAAAAATTGCATACAAATGAAAGATATTTCATTTCCAGTAAAATGTTGCATATGATGCAATTATTTGCAATATTTGCTGATATTCCAGCAACTTTTTCATTTAGTTACATCAACTGTAAAATAGTTGCTGATATATCAACAATTATAAATAATTGCTGAAATATCAGCAATTATTCATCCTCTTTAAAAACATGCATGTATTGTGTGTGGATAATTCCAGAAATATTTGCAATTATTCACAAAAATTGCTGATATTTATACATTTTTTTTTTTTTGTGCTGAATACTTCCATGAATATTTATATATATTTTTTATACAATAGCGTAAAAAAAAAAAAAAAACCATTACAACATGATATAGGGACCCGCTTTACAATCAAACTTAGAAGGATGCGCAGTGAATAATGTTTAAAAATAAGGATGCCTAAGGAATTTCCACTAAAAAGAATATTGAAAATGCTATTCAATCGAGATGGTATTCTATTATCCATCCTGCTACGTGATTTTTGTCCATCCCTCTATGATTTTTGTTTATTCTCATCTGCTTTCTTACCCTCGTCCCGCGAATAATAAAAGCATTATAATATCCTATTCAGCTAAATCACATTAGCCTAATTTTCTTTTCCTGTATCCTAAGGAATCACATCACAAAGATTTTTACATAAAAGATACTGTCATCCAAGCATAGTTTTCATGACCGTGCCGCACTTCAAACCGTGAGAGTCCAAGGTCGAGGGTTTTGAAGGTCGAACCGATTGAACCGTAAAAGACGTACTAATAAAAACAAACAGCAACCATGAACAATTCTTAGCAAAATTTTGTTTACTTAAAATGTAAAAATCCCACATTCCAGAAAAATAAGGCTGCTCATCAATTTTTGTGTATAGATATACCTGAGCTTGGACCAAAATACTAGCAGGCAGTTGTTATTGTCTTGCACGTGCTGCCAGCTTGAGTTGAATAGAAGTATTTGTAATTAAATATTGGGCTATCGGTTTGACTTTTGGTTCAAACAATAAAAAAACCGATTTTTTCTGGGATGAACTGCGGTTTCGATGGTCTGATAGAAAAAGAGGATTAAATGAACTCCGGGCCGGATTGGTTCATGCTTCGCGGTTCTTATGGTTGAACCGCCGGTCTGGTCCGGTTTTCAAAATTAGGCATCCAAGTGAATGTAATATTTGCAATTTTTTTTGTTATGAAAAGAAATCCTTATACCGTGTTTGGCTGTCCCACCAGGACATATAATTCAATCTGGGTATTCTACTTCAACATGTCTTTCTAACATAAAATAAAAAAAAATGACAACAAAAGAAAAAATGACCATAGTCACATGAACGGGTATGAAAAGAAGCCAAGATTATAGGCCAAAAATGAAAATTTCGTCGCATTTGTAATAGTATGTGCTGAGTTCCTTCATAAAACAAGAACAAAGGACATGTGCCACCCAAATCATACAGTAAAATTGAATCTGCATCGAATGTTTATGCATCTTTTAGATGAGGACACTCCATGCACATTACTGGGGAACACGTTCCAGAACGCCATTTTTCATTTTAAATGCGAAGCGCCCAAACTTGAGGATCTTATAACCTGTGTTTCCCTCCTCTTGCGATTTCTTCGATACTTCTTGTAATGTCTTGTTAACTTCTGTTTCTTGTGAGTTCTTCTGGGTCTCCTCCTGTAGTTTCCTCATAGCTTCTTTCTCGGGTAGTTCATTCTTTTCTTCTTCCTCGTGTAATTTCTTCAATGATTCTTCTTCTTGTAGTTTCTTCTGAGTATCCTCTTCATGTAAATTCTTGAATGCTTTTTCCTCTGCCAAGTTCTTCATTTCTTCATCTTCTTGCAGATTTTTCTGGGTCTCTTCCACTATTTGCTGTTCATTCAATGCTCCTTCCACCTGCAATCCCTTCAATGCGTCATCTTCTTCTTGTATTTTCTTCAATGCTACATCTTGTAATTCATTGCTGATTTCTGCTCCTCGTGAAATTTTCATGGCTTGGGCAACCTCAGCTGCTTCCAAGTTCATCTGTCTCACAGTAGCTGCTTCACAAAATCTCTTCGCAGTGTCATCTTCTTGCAATTTCTTCAAGGCATCACGTTCTTCTTCTACGGGGTTGTTCAGGCATGATTCTTCTGATAAATTTGCCTCCTCTTTTATTCCTTCACGAACTCTATCAAGCATAACAGATATTAACTCTTTATAGCACATTTCAAATCCTTTAAAACCTCTCTCCATTAAAAATTTAAAGTCGTCCTCGTCTATGGTGTCCTTCATCATCAGATTTTTTAGTAAAATAGATAAAACCCCAGAAACGCCTCCATGAAATATTCCATACAGCCAAAATTCCTCAAACCAGGTAGAGTCTTTCCCCAACAATATCGTGTTCTTGATCAGCGACTCGATTTTATCCATGTTCTTATCACATTGTTTCTTCCACATTGTAATCTTCCTTGAATCGCCACGTCTCTCGCTGGCTGGAGATCGTGTCATAACTGCATTCACAAACATTGCTATGATTTCTTTGCTAAGGTCACAAGTTATGTCCCTGTAGTATTCACAAGCTTTAATATCATCGGCCCCCAAAGTTGGATACGTGGTGTTGAATTTATGGATAATGGTTTTGATGGAGTCATATGCAGTGGATACTAGCCTGGAGTAGAAAGTGAGTGTGTGTGCATTTTTGACAGATTCCACTTGTTCTCTCAATTTTTTACATTCTTTTAGTAATGCTTCTACATATTTGGCCTTTGTATCGTCTGAAGCCGGTTGACTGGAACTGGAGTCTTCGCTATCTTGATTCATAATTGGTGGAAAATTAGGACGAACTGAATTCTTTCTTCTTGGGTTGAAGTTTTAGATGGAATAATTAGGAGTTAAGAGGGAGAAAGAAAGGTACATGTATAAAGGGACTTCGTTCAATTCTTTTATATGGGAACAGTCGGTTATATATAGAACCTGGTTAAGGTTGTTCACCTAGTTACACCTTAGTACAACGTCCCCGGCCGATTTCAAGAAGACTGTGACGTGGATAGGTCGTAATTTAAGCCATTGTGTGTTTTGGTTGATATTGAATTTATATTTTCTAGAATGTACGTAAGAAAACTTCCGCATTGCAATAATAAATCAGCTGACGACAAGGATAAATGATACTATTAGCAACGAACAAACAAGTGATAATTTTGTTAAAACGCCATCAAGCATGTTGTTAGAATGGAGCTAATTTACTTGAAAACTACATAAATATGATGATATGTGAAAAAATGACACGGCAATCATAAACTCGAGATAGCTCCAAAACATGTTGATGACATTTTTCTTAAGATGCTATTTGGCATCACTAATCGTTTAATTAGAAAAATAAGTATTTTGAGTTAAGAAAAATTATCTTTTAAGATACAGTGCAGCTGAAATGTTGATCTCTTTGATCAATTGTGATAGTACTGTCAAAATCGATCAAACTATCTTATGAATTGAGTGTAGTGACAAGTGTATTGAATTTATGATCTACACTATCATAAAATCGATATAATTCTGAATGAAAGATAAAACCAGATGGGTATGAGAAGATACTCATTTGCAATGAATTTTTGGTGTTTTTAAATTTTGGGACTTCACAGTAGTTTGTTGGGCATCGCAGAAACGATGAAGAAGATGAGTTATAGAATCTACTTTGAACGGTTTTGAAACGTCTCTATTAATAAGATGTCAAGAGATGTCTTTTCGTTTATGAAATAAACAGGAAATACATGTTTGATTTACTCAAATTTTGCGTAGATCAACCACAGATAACTAAAATAAACAGGAAATGAAAGAAATAAAGAAGGGGAAAAGAAGACAACACAAATTTTATTGTGGTTCGGCTATTAACTAAACCTACGTCAATTTCGAAAAGATCAACTTTATTCTTGACTACAATTGCAAGTATTTCTAGTACAAGAGATTAAGTACATGTTCTAGAATTCATAGAATTGTTATCACAAGCACAAGGGATGATTGGAGTAGATTACAATAGTCTTCTTTGTGACTTGTCTTGACTTGCCTTGATAAGGAATTATGTTGGAGATGCACTTATCAGCATGTAGGCAGGGAGAACCCAAATTCCTTTCATGTTAGAGTTAGTTGGCATTCATAGGAGTTTGGAGCCGACCTGAGCTAAGATGTCGCTTCAGTAGGCATGTTTGGGGTTAGGATGTCATGCTAGGGAAGTCAAAATGATTTTGACTAAGTACGATGGATCAATACCGATCCACAACCCATGGATAATGCATTTTTGGTCATCGTTGCTTCCTTTAGCCTACTTATGTCCTTGTGATGCTCCCATCAATTTTCAGATGATTTAGTCTTTCACTACAAGGTGCAGCTCAAAATGCAATGAGAGGGGGCAACGACTTGCGACGGCTAAAAAAGCGGCCGTCGCAAGTCGTTGCATGGTTTGTTGATGCAATCAGTAGACCGCAAGCTTTCTTCCTCGATTCGTTTCACAAATAAATAAATAAAAAGAAAACCCTACCCCATCGCCCCCCGTCGCTGCTGCTATTTCACCCCCCAAAACTCGCTTTCAAGCTTCCTAATTTGTGCTGGTATGTCTTCTAACCATATTTTATGTTTAATTAGGGTTAATTTTCATGTTTATATGGGTTTGTAAATTGATTGTCTATGGATGTTAAATTGGTTGTCATGTGGGATGCTTATGATGATGACTGTGTTGTAGATCGATTTGGGAATAAATGTAATTGATTAAAAGGTTGATTATCACATATGTAATTGATTTAGGAGGTTGAAAAAGATAAATATTGCATATGTAATTGGGCTTACGATGATTGTATTGTATGTTGATTGTGTTGTTGGTTGATTTGAGAATAAATGGAATAACGTAATTGTTTAATGGTAGTAAATGCAAAGTAAAGTTAAGGCGAAAGTCTTAAAACTTGGATTTTTTAAGCTCCAATTCATACGAGTATAGGGTTTTTGATGGAAAATAAACTGAACAATAAATTACAACTATAAATTAATGAATTTGGTGTTGATAAACATTTTATTTATAGTGATATATAAAGTCAGTAAACTATTTTATTTATTACCAGTATGTTTGGCACGTCCGTTGGACGTGTGCAAAGAACACCGGAAACAATTTGTTTACTGAACTGAATACTAATATGTAAGCTAACTTATTCTTGTTATGTGAAGTAGCATAAACCAATGCGCACATAACTTGTTAATATACTTTGAATTAGATTTTAGCTTAGCCAATAACTTTTTTTAGCTTTAGTTTTTTTTTTTAATTAATAAAAAGAAAGTTCCACTTACTGTATAAAATTAGTTAGTTATGGACAGAAACTTCTTACAATTTTTTTTAATCTTGCTACTTGAATTCCCATCTAATTGTTCAATCACTTTCTATCTTAATATCCAATCACTGGGTATATATATATATATATATATACACACACACACACACACACACACACACACACACACACACACACACACACACATAGAGGAGCGTTCCGCTACACCTTTTATTTTGCACGTGAACTCTCCCCCTTAATCTCCACTACCCATTTTCCCACTCATTCTCTCTCTTCATACTAAGAAATAATATTGAAATCAAAAGAGAGAGAATGAGTGGGAAAATGAGTGATGGAGATTAAGGGGGAGAGTTCACGTGCAATATAAAAGGTGTAATGGAACGCTATATATATATATATATATATATATATATATATATATATATATATATATATATATATATATATATATATATATATAGGGAAAGTCTAAAAGAACACAAAATGTGAACATAAAATTAAACATACAAAATCTGAACCATTGGATCTCCCCATGAATTACACCTCACACATAAAGACAAACAAATCTTGTGGTCTAGATTTTATGTACATTGATTTGTGTGCAATTTTGTGTCTCAATAGCCGTTTCCATATATATATATATATATATATATATATATATATATATATATATATATATATATATATATATATATATATATATATATATATAGCGTTCAAGAGCACCCCAAATAGTGCAGCACCCCTTTAGCCCCCCTGATTTCCACCGCACATTCCCGTTTCTCTCTCCTCCCACTAATTCTCTTTCCCTCCACTAACTTATTTAACTATAAATATTTGGATATAAATGAAGGGCAAAAGGAAGGCAAAAAAAATGGGGTGCCATGTAACCCTCCTCTATATAATTTAAACGATCATCTAGTTAGAATTTAAATGACCAAAATACCATCCTGTTGCCAGATACATAAAATTCATACTCAATTTTCATACGCTGCATGCACCTTTATTAACCTGTATCCCAATCCTGTTTCTATTCTTTTGCGCTATATATATATATATATATATATATATATATATATATGCACAAGTAAAGCTTAAAATTATATTGATGGTAGACATCTGACTCAGACATGCATACTCACGATTAATCATAAATCATCCATGTTAATGTATGCTGCGGCCTAGATGTGAACAACTGAAAAGAACAAATATGGTTGAGCAAAGAAAAAACATACATGGATCAAAATCAAACAAATATCGTTTGCAACTAATTGGTTGGATACTTGGATGCTAATTCTAATCTTTCAACTTTGGCATCACAGCCCAGTCAAATTCATCTCATCCAAGTACTTCTCATTGCTCCTAATTGTGATCAAAGATTGAATTATGCTTAGGACATGCCAATACTAATCTTCCAACTTTGGCATGACAACCCATTCACATTCCTCTCAACCCATTCAGTTCGGGCTTCTCTCCTCTTCCTGTGAGCGGATGTTGGCTATGGTGTGTATCACTTAAGCGTGGATTTCATTTCGCAATAAATGTATTCCTTGCAGAAGCAAAGACTGTCCAATTGTTCTCTTCTTTTGGAAATCTGGTGGTACAAAAAAAATGATTAGGATTTACACTATAAAAATCAAAAAGCATATGTATTAAAGAATATATCATAAATTATTCTCCTATGCATACAATTTTTTCTACTCCCAGAGAATTTAGTATTAACTTTGAGATTCAATTGTGTGGGACATGTACTTAATCCTCAGAAATTAATAAATTCCATGTGACACTGAAAATATATATCTAAACCTCTCCTGCACTGGCGCACAAACTGGAAGTACTGCTGAAACTGAGCCGTTGGAACAGATGCATAAAGTCATGGAGTTGAAGTAAAGATAATCTATGATTTAGACATAAAAAGGAATCTTAAACATTCTCTTAAAAAGGAATATTTTCTATATTAAGAAAAGGACAGTGGAAAATCTGTAAGAATTGGCTGTGAATTAGCTCTCCTAAAAGCAGACAACAGCACAGAATGAATTCAATAGTTGTGCACAACTACACCTTATAAACCTATCCTATACTGCAATAGAATTCACATAATTTAAACTTGACATCTTCTCCAAAAACTTAGCAATAAAACTTCCATGTTCATACATAATAAAACACGGCAACTCACTAAATATGAAATACAATTGCAAGAAAAAAAAATAAGATAGTATGAGAGGCCCCTTAACTTGAAAATATCTAATCAGGTGAAAGCATAAAATCAACAACAATACCTAATTGTATATAAAGGAGATGGAGAAATAGGGAGAAAAAAACGAAAATCAAATCTTCCACTTGCATTCCCCTTTTAATTTCTCAGGTAAGAGTTGATTTCGGTATAATTAAACAACTTCAAGTAAAACAGTTAACTGTTACTATATAAAATGGTGATCAAATTACCCAAAACAGAGACTTATAAATTACCTGCATTGAACTAAAATAATCGTCATCCATGTCTTCGTTGCTATAATGTTGAAACACCACTTTCCCAAACCCTCTACAGCCATATTTCAATCCAGCCTTGCATACAAACAAAAATCCTAGTTGTTAACATCTCTATGTCATCCTAATGTAAAAAAAAATACAAATGAGCAACACCATGAGCATCAAAATCCACAATAATATTAAAGAAAATCCGAACACCTCAGTTAATATTTGAGGAAGAACAGATAACTGGAATAAAAAGAAGACGAGATAACTGGTCCATTGTTGCCTTATCTCAGCAGTATGAGTATTATGTAAACATTCCAAATTAAATTAGATTATACAGGTTATAAATTTGAGTTAGTACAAATGCATTTTTGAGTGATTAATGTTAGGCTTCTCTAAGCACATAATTTTCAAATTAACTACAACATGCATTTTTGATTTTGAAGATTAGATGTTAAGATATATTACCTGCATTATTGTTCACATTTTTTTAATTTTGACTACTGTATTAATTATACACGTATGAAGGTAATATTTAAAACAAACCTCCAAAACTAAGCACATCTATAATTGTCCATTACAAAAAAAATTTTTATGGGAATTGTAAAATTAAAAGGGGAAAAGATAAGCTTTAACATTAACATGTTAATAATGTTAACATACATGTAAACTATACATTGGCTAGTAATAATAAATGAAGTTTTGCAAATTAATAATAAGATTCTATTAAGTATATTGTTTAAAAAGATTTGTATAAGGGATCCATGCTTAAACAGATACATTACATGCTAATATAAGCTGTTGTTACTACTTTAGATTAGCAATGTGCTTCAGGAAAGATTTTGAAAAGGATGAAAGTTCGTGAGGATTTAGACCTAATACTAAAATGTTATATGTATTTTCAATCCTGAGGGAATTAAATTTCGAAAGAAGTATAAGATAAATGTTTCATATGTTGGTCAATGAATTCAGTACCAAAATTAGCCAAAATAAAGTTTTCCAAAGAGAACAATATAGTGATAGAGAAAGATGTGCTTTATTATTAAATAAATTTTACTTTAGTATATCATATGCTAATATGTTTTGGTGATTATGTAGAAGGTCAATATTTTCAGTATAATTTTCAAAGGAAATCAACTCCATGTAGTAGGAACTTATCTGTATAATAATTCATTTACTTGTGAATTTCACACAAATCTATTTTCTCAACAATCATTGAAGTATGGAAAATAAGTTTCAGCAATGAAAATTGTATCACGAAAGGGAGCTATAAATAAATACGATCGTATGAAAAACTGTATAAACATATTCAATCAGTTTATGCTAAATATAAGTAGTTATCACCAACAATATATTAACGCTTGACATGCATTTCCTGAGTTCTTCATATTTTATTTTTTAGCATTCAATTTGAGTGAGTTGAGGAAGAAATAGGGGTAAAAAATATATAGTGATAGAGAAAGAGGTGTTTTATTATTAATTTAATTTTATTCTAGTAGAAGTATACTCTAATATGTTTTGTTGATGGTGTAAAAGGTCAATATTTCCGATATAGTTCCTAAAGAAAATCAACTACTTTTAGCAGGAATTTATGTGCAAAATAATTCATTTACTTATAAATTAACATAAATTTATTTTCTACTGGTATCACAAATAAATTTCAGTAATAAGAAGTATATCATAAAATGGAGGTATAACTAAGCATGATTACATGAACAAATGTATAAACATATTCAATCAGTTTATACTACATATAAGTAGTTACTCATTAACAATAAATCAACATACTATGGGAAAAACTATATTTGTTGCAGTTGCCTATGTAAAAAATACTGTAAGTAGAGTTTAGATTATTGTGTGATAAATTAAAGATATACTTTATTTTTAATCGAAGAAAGCTGAGCGATAAATTAGGAGATAATCAGACAATCAAAATCATAATGCTTTGTCTTTAGTAGGAGTAAGCACTTCATGAACAAAAAAAGATGCTATGTAAAAAATTTGGTTAGAAAATACATAATTTATTCTAACTTACTACGACTTGTAAGGCATTCAATATATATAGCATAATAAAAATAGATTATTCGCTGAAATTAGATGATTTTTTTTTATTGTTGAGTAAAACTGGATTATTTGCTATTTTGATTAACCAACTGATAACACATTTATATTATAGATTATACATGATTAGTTCCCCAAACAAAGCAGCCAATTAGTTTGTTAGCATAAAATATGAGTTGTTTATAAAAAAAATCGAACAAAACTAAATAAAAATAGGTGCAGTTAGACATTCATGTACATATAATCAAGCAAGTCATTAAAACTGTGATCCATTAAGCAAGAAAGTCAAAACAATAAATAAACCAAACAACAGATGGTTCGCGAATTTGTACAAACAGATCAGTATTTGAAAATGGTAGTATAGGAAGTCAATGACTTAATGATGACAAAATGAGGATTCCAAATTGTTTAGTATTCAAGTTGAGTGAGCTAAGGAAGAAATAAGGGTGAAAAAGATATAGTGACAGAGAAAGAGGTGCTTTATTATTAATTTAATTTTACTCTAGTAAAGTATACTCTGGTATGTTTTGTTAATGGTGTAAAAGGTCAATATTTCCAAAGGAAATCAACTATTTTTAGAAGGAATTTATGTGAAAAATAATTCATTTACTTATAAATTGAACATAAATTTATTTTCTACAGGTATTACAAATAAATTTCAGCAATAAGAAGTATATCATAAAATGGAGGTATAACTAAACACGATCACATGAACAAATGTATAAACATATTCAATCAGTTTATACTACATATAAGTAGTTACTCATTAACAATAAATCCGCATATTGTGGGATAAAATATATTTTTTGCAGTTGCCTCTGTAAAAAAATTGTAAGTAGAGTTTAGATTATTGAGTGATAAATTAAGGATATACTTTATTTGTAATCAAAGAAAGCTGAGCGATAAATTAGGAGATAAATTAGACAATCAAAATCATTATGCTCTGTCTTTAGTAGGAATAAGCACTTCATGAACAAAAAATGACGATATGAAAAAAAATCGCTTAGAAAATACACAATTTATTCTAACTTACTCCGACCTGTAAGGCATTCAATATAGCATAATAAAAATGGATTATTCGCTGAAATTAGATGATAAACTTTTTATTGTTGAATAAAACTGGATTATTTGTTATCTTGCTTAACCAATTGATAACACATTTATATTATATATTATACATGAATAGTACCTCAAACAAAGCAGCCAATTAGTTTGTTAACAGAACATATGAGTTGTTGATCAAAAAAATCAAACAAAACTGAAGAAAATTAGGTGCAGTTAGACATTCACGTAAGTATAATCTAGCAAGTCATAAAAACTGTGATCCTCTAAGCAAGAAAGCCATAACAATAAAAAAACGAAACAGCAGATGCTTCGCGAATTTGTACAAACAGATCAGTATTTGAAAATGATAGTATATATAGTCAATGGCGTAATGATGATAAAATGAGGAGTCCAAATTATACCACAACCAAAATTATACTGCAGAATCAAATAAAGCAGATGGAAGACAAATGGATAATCTTGTTATGATATCATTGGATCTTCATTGCTGCAATAATAAGTAAGCTAATTTGGGAATTTGTTGAGAAACCAAGTAAAGCGAAAGTATATATCATAAAATGGAGGTATAACTAAACACGATCACATGAACAAATGTATAAACATATTCAATCAGTTTATTGTAACACCCCACCTCCACCAGGGTGGCTCTTGCAAGCACTCTGACTTTAGAGGGGCGTTTGAATCAGGTAAACATGCATAATGATATATCAAGGCAGAACAAGAACATATGTATATATGTAAACAAAGTAAATAACATAGATAAAACAGCGGAAGATTTCAAAACATTTCAAAACAAGTCTGGTACAACATAGCTTTTCAAATAAACAAGTCTAGATAAAACAACATCAACTGAAAAACTGAAATAAATAAGTGCTATCCCCAATTAAGTGGTAACCATAGCCAGCTTCATGTCGAAACCGTACATGAGCTGAAATCCCACAAGCAAGCAATCCGAAATCCAAGCTAAGCTCCAGTATTCCCTCCCTGAGAACCTGGGGGGGGGGGGGGGGACACGGAAGAAAAGAGGCGAAAGAAAACAAGTCAGTCAAAAAGACTGAGTAAGCCCTACTACAATCAATGTAAACTGATAAAGTTAACTGGCATGAGCAGCAGGGATGAACATAAGGATAACAATATACTAGCATGATGATTAACTAACAAGGTAGATAAAGGTGTCATCGCATAATCAGGATTAAGGTTTTGCACCACAGGTGTACTAGCAAACTAACATGACTTGAATAAACAAGTATTGATCCCGTGGCCCAAGCTTTGGCCCAATAACATGAAATGACCCTAATACAAGGTCCAACCAAACGATCTAGTCGATCAGCTCCCTAAGCCTAACTCGTCACGTGTTGGTGTCAATACGGCCCAATCATAATTGTAGTCGAACTGTGCCGGGTCCACCCTTCGGGTGTATCAAGCCCTAGGGTGTCAACCCCTGGACACCATGAACATGAGTGCACAGTCCCGATCTACTGGTACCCGTGCATGTTTTCTCCGGCTACGGACTATGTGCACGACCAGAGTCCGCCCGGAACTACACCGGCGTACCCTCTGCCGTCGCTTTTGGTCACTTACCTCCAGTCCAGTAATCGTGCCCCCACCCTAGCCTAGTCCCTAGGGTCATGATGATACTAACTTGGGATTACTGCTGGAGTGGGCCCCCATTGCTAGGATTTTTCTAGTGGGTTAAGTACGGTTTAACCCTCTTGCTAATCCTGGATTAACTTGGTTAAGTGTAACGATGAGTTCACAACTTAACCCCGATTAATCTACCAAGCCCAAATTGGTTAAGTATTAAGTGGACCATGACTTAACCCTAATCACGAGGCATTAATTAATTTAATGCGCCTTAACCTCTCACATTAGACCTTGTTGTGGTTACTAGTTAAGCCGGGCGGGTCCGGGTAGCTTTACACCACAATTTGGTCTAACCTCGGGTTCAAGGTACAACATGACCAACTTCTCACATTGGGTCCTATTGTTTGTGGCAACTAGTTAAGCCGGTCGGTTCCGGGTAGGTTTACGCTACAAACTCAACCCAACCTCGAGTTGGCCACACTTATCTTTTCTAAGTGTCATGTCCATCATGTTTCCAAAACATGTTACAAGTTTTCAAGCAATTGGGTAGACCTAACTTAATAGGTAAATTCCCAATGGGTAGACCTAACTTAATAGGTAAATTCCCAAGCTTATGTTTTATGTCTTTTAAGTTTACCCAACCCCAAACGCAATCCCATCACTTACATATCGCAATAGCGCATAAAGGATAGAAAGAGGGAACTTGGCATAATCATGACATAAAGGTATTGAAGCCACAAGCTTAACATGGTGGCATATGAAATGTTCATATGTTCATACACTTGCATATTACATTTTTAGGCCTCAAAAGCATGCATAAAACCAA
Organism: Allium sativum; assembly: GCA_030737875.1. Taxonomy (NCBI): domain Eukaryota; kingdom Viridiplantae; phylum Streptophyta; class Magnoliopsida; order Asparagales; family Amaryllidaceae; genus Allium; species Allium sativum. The sequence goes on from CM060920.1 coordinate 255,649,463, forward strand.
ACTTAGCATATTGGTGATACATGGTGCTAAATGACATGTAGAGATGGCCATAAGTTCGCATTTAGCCTCACATGCAAGTTATCATAAGAGATATGATAACTTACATGTTGCTAAAATGCAACCTTTGGCATAAAGCTTAAAGCTTTATGTTCATAAACCCAAAATAAGCTTGCATAACATGATAACATGAACAAAATGTTCAACCCAAACTTGCATAACATAACTTGGCATACTTGCATATAAACTTGCATATCACAACATGATAAACTTGCATATAAACTTGCATATCACAACATGATAAACTTGCATATCATACATTTAACTTTAGAGTTTAAGTATGAAAGTAGAATAGGGGTTACAATGCTTAAGAAGTCACAAAAATATGACAAAGCCCTTATGAAATCAATTAAACCCAAAATGCAAGCAAAACCCTTGAGCCAAAATGGTCAAGACTCTTTCTTTATGATGAAAATATATAAACTTGACTTGAATGCAAGCTAATGATGCTCATACAAGTTTGAAAACACTTGTATGCATGGAAAATCACTTAGGAATTTATTTAGGAATTTTATGAAAAGAGTGGAGGCCATGAGAGGATTGATTTTGCCATAGTTTAGTTGTATGAATGAATAATGATGATTTAGGGTAGGTTAGGGTCTTATTTATAGATTAGGCAAGTGTTTTAGGCCATAGGATTAAACCTAGATTCAATCCAAGCCATCAAAGCATGTCTTGGGGAAGAAGTCAAGTGTAGGAACCATCTAGGGCCTTTAGATTAAAGATGAACCATGAGAACCATTCAAATGCAGAATCTGCATTTGAGCGAATCGGCCCATGGGTTGACAGCCAAACACCCTGGATTAACCCCTAGTCGACCCAGCGAGCTCGGGTCGACCTCAAAAATCGGCCGGTTCGGTTATTCCCCTCTCCCAATTCGCTGTTTTGAACATTTTTGCATATTTATTTATTTAATTTTCAATTATATATATATATATCAATATATATATATCAATATATATATATCAATATATATATATATATATTTCTCTGCGCAACCCATTTCACTTAATTAAGTATACTTTAATTTGGGAATTTTTCGTGAAACTTCGCGAGGCCATATCTTGGTCATACGGACTCCGATTTTCGAAAACTCAGACTCTATTTCGCGTATTTTTCCGAGACGAACGCAATGGCATAGCCCGTTTCCCTTGATTCAGATTTTACAGTTTAATTCTGCCTCCATTTATGTTATAACATGTTATTCAAAAATACAGGTTGTTACATTCTTCCCTCCTTAAAGGATTTCGTCCCCGAAATCTCCAAGTTAGGAAGGACGTACCCTACCATCCATCATCTATCTACTCAAAACATCATCCACGAGCAATCATTGTCCTTAAAAGGTTCTAAATGCTGTATGATCATATGCAAAGGTGTGTGTATATGTACTTATCTAATGCGAAAATCAGGAGGTTACTGATTCAGTAAACCCCCTTAATGCAAAATATGTTAGTGAAATGAGTCCATATGTATGCAAATTACTAACATAATTTATAATCTCTACATGAGTGCACATAACATTCATCCATATGCAACATCCACGTGATAGCATAACAAGTTTTCATCCATGAATAAGCATAAACACTCATGCATATGCGGTATGAAAGTGTGTGAGCCGATCTTAGTGCCTAACGTGTATTATGCATCCACGAGTATCCACTTGCAAACACTTGCAACCACTTGCAACCATCAAGCATAACATGTTTCAAACACATGTTTCATCCAAAGGGTTTCTACCTAAGGTTCTCATGACAAGATTAACACGATAAACTAGATAAACATGGATAGCAAAGAGAAAGATATGCTAACAAAGAAAAGAGATTGAGAGTGTACCCTCAAAAAGGAATGGATAAAGCCCACATATCTTCTCCTCGGTTTCCCAAGTTGCGTCTTCTTCGGCTTCACCCCATTGAACCTTCACCAATTTGACCTCTCGATTCCTTAGCTTCTTGGTCTCCGTCCCTAAGATACGAATCGGAGCTCTCCTCAAGGTAGCCTCTTTCTCCACTTCTACATCTTTTAGAACACTTGGCTCAACAACCTCTGCTGATTCATGTAAACACTTCCGGAGATGCGAGACATGAAAAACATCGTGTACTCCAGCAAGCTTCTCGGGCAACTTCACTCTATAAGCCATCTGCCCGATCCTCTCTATAATAGGGAATGGTCCAACAAACCTCGGTGCCAACTTCCCAACAACTCCAAATCGGACCACATTCCACAGAGTAGAAACCTTCACGAAAACCATATCCCCAACATCAAACTCCAAATCCGTTCTTCGCTTATCAGCATAGGATTTCTGTCGGTCTTGGGCCGCTTTCATCCGTCTCCGAATCAACTCGATCTTCTCGGATGTTTCTCTGATCATATTAGGCCCAAGTATAAGCTCATCTGTAGTCTCCCACCAACATGTAGGCGACTTGCACGGCCTCCCATATAAAGCTTCAAATGGTGCCATCCCTATGCTTGCCTGATAACTGTTATTATATGCAAACTCAACAAGAGGAAGATGGTCTTCCCAAGTACCACCAAAATCCAGAATACAAAGCCTCAACAGATCCTCGAGTACCCTATTCACCCTTTCGATTTGACCGTCCGTCTGTGGGTGACAAGCCGTACTTAAATTCAACCTTGTGCCCATAGCTTCTTGCAAGCTATTCCAGAATTGACTTGTAAAGATTGGGTCACGGTCACTGACTATACTAGAAGGGACTCCATGTAGTCTCACAATCTCACGAAGATATACAGACGCTAGCCAAGATGCGGTCCTCTTGCTCTTCACCGGAATTAAATTAACACTCTTCGTAAGTCTATCCACAATAACCCAAATGCTCGTATTCCCTTTCCTTGACCTTGGTAGCCCATCGATAAAATCCATGGAAATACTCTCCCACTTCCATAGTGGAACGTCTAGAGGATGCAATAGCCCACCGGGCTTCTTCGACTCGGCCTTAACTTGCTGGCAAATGATACATCTAGAGACAAATTCTGCCACATCCTTCTTCATCCCAGGCCAAAAGAAAATGCGCTTCATATCTTTATACATCTTATCTCCGCCCGGATGTATAGTCAACTTAGAGCGATGCGCTTCGTCAAGAACTCTTCTTACTTGATCTTCTACCATTGGAACACATAACCTTCCGTCTCTCCTCAGCCAACCCTTGTCATCAATAGAATATCGAGCGAGATGACTAGACGTCTCTCCTCGAATTAGCTTATCCATAATCTCAACTATCTGAGGGTCTTCTCTCTGCGAAGCCCCAACTTGATCAAGAAGGGTAGGTCTGAGTTCCAGAGATGCTAAAGAACCAGTCATCGACTCAATCGCCAAAGAGAAATCAAAGGTTGCCACATACTCTAAATTCTTCATCTCAACAAATAGAGGACTTAGGGTCAACCTTCTTCTACTCAATGCATCTGCTACCACATTCCCCTTGCCAGGGGTATAAGCTATCTCAAAATCGTAGGACGCCAAGAATTCCATCCATCTTTGTTGCCTCAGATTTAGATCCTTCTGAGGAAAGAGATACTTCAATGACTTGTGATCGGTATAAAGCTCAAATCTTTCTCCCAGAAGATAATGGCGCCAAGCCTTGAGTGCATATACTATTGCTGCCAACTCTAAGTCATGAGTGGGATAATTCTTCTCATGCACTTTGAGTTGTCTACCACCAAAGCATATCACTCTTCCTTCTTGCATAAGAACAGCTCCTAACCCCGTGCCACATGCATCGGTGTATACGGTAAATAACTTCCCTCCATCGGGCAAAGCTAGAACAGGTTCTGATGTGAGGGCTCTCTTGAGCTTCTGAAAAGCAAGCTCGCATTCTATGCTCCAAGCAAAAACTAAATTCTTCTTCGTCAATTTAGTGAGAGGAGCGGATATCTTTGCGAAGTCCTTGATGAACTTCCGGTAGAAACCCGCAAGACCTAGAAAACTTCTCACTTCGGTTGCATTCCTTGGAGTCTTCCAATCCTGAACTGCCGCTACCTTAGCGGGATCCACCGCTAAGCCTTGCTTAGATACTATATGCCCAAGGAATCTAACTTCCCTTCTCCAAAAGTGACACTTGGAGAACTTGGCCTTCAACTGATGCGCTCTAAGCGTATCCATCACCTCCATGAGATGCCTTGCGTGCTCTTCCTCATCCTTAGAGAAGATCAGAATATCATCTACGAAGACCACGACAAACTTGTTCAAGAACTCCCTGAACACCCTACTCATCAAGTCCACGAAATATGCGGGTGCATTAGTCAAGCCGAACGGCATGACAAGCCATTCGAAGAATCCATCTGGAGTTCTGAAGGCAGTCTTTTCTATACTATCTTCAGCTACCCTGAGCTGATGGAACCCCGTAGCAAGATCAAGCTGAGAGAAAACAGAAGCACCGACAAGCTGGTCAAAGAGATCATCAATCCTCGGTAACGGGTGTCTGTTCTTCTTAGTCAGCTTATTCAACTCTCGATAGTCAACGCAAAGTCGGAGAGAACCATCCGCCTTGGTAGCAAATACCACAGGCGCTCCCCATTCAGATATACTTCGTCTAATGAAGTTCTTCTCAAGCAACTCTTTCACTTGCTTACTTAGCTCCCGCCTTTCACGCGGAGCCATGTGTCGAACGGGCAAAGAAACAGGATTTGCATTATCCACCAGATAAATGCGGAAATCAATCTCTCGCTTAGGGGGCAACCCCCTAACTTCATCGAAAACATCTGGATACTCTCGAACCACTCTCACAGACTGAAGAGTTTCCATTGACGAGTCGAGTGATTCCAGATAGCACAACATGACGGGACCTCTCGGATCACAAGAAATCTCTATGGTGTTTCCGAGGCGAGTCACGAGCCTCACAACCCTATGCTCACAATCAAGAATGGCTCCATATCTGGACAGCCAATCCATGCCCAATATCAATCCGTATCCCCTAAAACCAAGAACATAAGCACTGCACAAGAACTCTACACTCAGTATAGAGATCCTCAAATCCCCACATATCATAGACAAATGGGAGGAACCCCCAATAGGATTTGAGACACAGATGGGATCATCTACCAAGCTAGTACTAAGGTGCAAACTATCAACAAGATCAGATGAGATAAAGCTATGCGATGCACCAGAATCAAACAAGGTACGAACTGGAAAATCAGAAATATATACAAGGCTCTCAACAGAAATACTACCTCGATCGGGAACTGGAGCGACATTGAGAGCATGAACTTGCCCTCCTGAAGGTCCAGCACGCTGAGTCTGACCCTGGCCTTGCCCTTGCTTCCTCGGGCAATCCTTACTGAAATGTCTAGTCTCACCGCAGAAAAAGCATTCACCATTCTTCCTTTTCCTCTTCTTACAATCCTTAATAAGATGCCCAACTGAACCGCAATAATGGCACTTCCCCTTGTTGTTCTTGCCCTTGTTGTTATTGCCCTTGTTGTTGTTCCCCTTGTTGCCTTGACTCTTGTTCTTGTTCTGATTGCCTTGACTGCTCTGACCACTTGGATTACCCTGATTTCCTTTTCCCTGGGAATCAGTCTTCTTGGCTTGAGTATCATTCATCTTGGTTTCTTTCTTGACATCTCCCTGAAGTAACGCCATATCAACCAAACTCTCAAACGTGGCCCCATGGGGAATATGTGACATAGCCAATCCCTGCCACGGCTCATTCAATCCTATAGCAAAACGAAGAGCCTTCTTCTGAGGAGTATTCACCATATCTAAGCCAAAACGAGCTAACTGATTGAACTTGTTCACATATTCTTTGACAGACATATCTCCTTGTTTCAAAGTTATGAACCTCTCCATTTGCAGACTCTCCTTAGCAGAAGATAGAAACTTAAGCATGAACCTTGCCCTGAAATCGGCCCAAGTCTCAACAGGCCTAGTACCATTGGTGACTTCCCACCAATAAGCGGCTTCATCCTTCATAAGCCAAACCGCCAACAAGAGCTTCCTCTGATCGTCTAACCCAAAGATAGCAAACAAATCCTCGGTCTCTTTCAACCAATTTCTGGCCTCTACAAAAGTCTCAGTGCCTTGAAAGTTCTTGCCACCCATTGCTTTGAAATCTTTGCAAGTCTTTGCGAAGTCCACTTGAGGATGCTGAGGGGGAGGAGGAAGAGGAACCTCAGCGACAGGAGGAGGAGGAACATTAACCACCGGAGGAGGAGGAGGAACATTAACTACCGGAGGAGGAGGAGGAGGAACATCTGCGGGGCCGGCTTCGGTCGCCCTAGCCTCCAAAAGTCTCCTATACCAAATAGGTACGTGTACTCCCTCCGGAATAGCAAAGTTATCGGCCATACTGAAAACGAAGAAAAAGACAAATTCAGAATGGAGAAAAACGAAGGAATTTTGCTAATGGCTTTTTGGGGAATAGCCTTTAAAATAAACTAGACTTTTCTTTGGAAAATACTTTATACTTGGTTTTGAAAATAGTTTTCCAAAAGTTTTCTAAAAGCCTTTTTGTTCCTTCTCGTACCATATGCTCTGATACCAAATGTAACACCCCACCTCCACCAGGGTGGCTCTTGCAAGCACTCTGACTTTGGAGAGGCGTTTGAATCAGGTAAACATGCATAATGATATATCAAGGCAGAACAAGAACATATGTATATATGTAAACAGAGTAAATAACATAGATAAAACAGTGGAAAATTTCAAAACATTTCAAAACAAGTCTGGTACAACATAGCTTTCCAAATAAACAAGTCTAAATAAAACAACATCAACTGAAAAACTGAAATAAATAAGTGCTATCCCCAATTAAGTGGTAACCATAGCTAGCTTCATGTCGAAACCGTACATGAGCTGAAATCCCACAAGCAAGCAATCCAAAATCCAAGCTAAGCTCCAGTATTCCCTCCCTGAGAGGGGGGGGGGGAACGGAAGAAAAGGGGCGAAAGAAAACAGGTCAGTCAAAAAGACTGAGTAAGCCCTACTACAATCAATGTAAACTGATAAAGTTAACTGGCATGAGCAGCAGGGATGAACATAAGGATAACAATATACTAGCATGATGATTAACTAACAAGGTAGATAAAGGTGTCATCGCATAATCAGGATTAAGGTTTTGCACCACAGGTGTACTAGCAAACTAACATGACTTAAACAAGTATTGATCCCTTGGCCCAAGCTTTGGCCCAATAACATGAAATGACCCTAATACAAGGTCCAACCAAACGGTCTAGTCAATCGGCTCCCTAAGCCTAACTCGTCACGTGTTGGTGTCAATACGGCCCAATCATAATTGTAGTCGAACTGTGCCTGGTCCACCCTTCGGGTGTATCAAGCCCTAGGGTGTCAACCCCTGGACACCATGAACATGAGTGCACAGTCCCGATCTACTGGTACCCGTGCATGTTTTCTCCGGCTACGGACTATGTGCACGACCAGAGTCCGCCCGGAACTACACCGGCGTACCCTCTACCGTCGCTTTTGGTCACTTACCTCCAGTCCAGTAATCATGCCCCCACCCTAGCCTAGTCCCTAGGGTCATGATGATACTAACTTGGGATTACTGTTGGAGTGGGCCCCCATTGCTAGGATTTTTCTAGTGGGTTAAGTACGGTTTAACCCTCTTGCTAATCCTGGATTAACTTGGTTAAGTGTAACGATGAGTTCACGACTTAACCCCGATTAATCTACCAAGCCCAAATTGGTTAAGTATTAAGTGGACCATGACTTAACCCTAATCACGAGGCATTAATTAATTTAATGCGCCTTAACCTCTCACATTAGACCTTGTTGTGGTTACTAGTTAAGCCGGGCGGGTCCGGGTAGCTTTACACCACAACTTGGTCTAACCTCGGGTTCAAGGTACAACATGACCAACTTCTCACATTGGGTCCTATTGTTTGTAGCAACTAGTTAAGCCGATCGGTTCCGGGTAGGTTTACGCTACAAACCCAACCCAACCTCGAGTTGGCCACACTTATCTTTTCTAAGTGTCATGTCCATCATGTTTCCAAAACATGTTACAAGTTTTCAAGCAATTGGGTAGACCTAACTTAATAGGTAAATTCCCAATGGGTAGACCTAACTCAATAGGTAAATTCCCAAGCTTATGTTTTATGTCTTTTAAGTTTACCCAACCCCAAACGCAATCCCATCGCTTACATATCGCAATAGCGCATAAAGGATAGAAAGAGGGAACTTGGCATAATCATGACATAAAGGTATTGAAGCCACAAGCTTAACATGGTGGCATATGAAATGTTCATATGTTCATACACTTGCATATTACATTTTTAGGCCTCAAAAGCATGCATAAAACCAAACTTAGCATATTGGTGATACATGGTGCTAAATGACATGTAGAGATGGCCATAAGTTCGCATTTAGCCTCACATGCAAGTTATCATAAGAGATATGATAACTTACATGTTGTTAAATGCAACCTTTGGCATAAAGCTTAAAGCTTTATGTTCATAAACCCAAAATAAGCTTGCATAACATGATAGCATGAACAAAATGATCAACCCAAACTTGTAAAACATGAACAAAATGATCAACCCAAACTTGCATAACATAACAAAATGTTTATAAAAAGATCAACATGTTTTGTTACATAAGAATGATTTATGAAATCAACATGTTTTATTACATCAGAATGATAAATGAAATCATCATATTTGTTACATTTGAAAGATTAAATGAATACTTTTGTTAATTGGATACAAAATGAATACTTTCGTTAATTGGATACAAAATGAACACTTTTGTTAATTAAGATTAAAAAGGACAAATTCATCACTTTTGTTAATTAAGATTAAAAAGGACAAATTCATCACTTTTGTTAATTAAGATTAAAAAGGACAAAATCATCACTTTTGTTAATTAATATTAAAAAGGAAAAGATTACTACTTTTGTTAATTAGATACAAATTGAATACTTTTGTTAATGAGATACAAAATGAAAACTTTTGTTAATTAGAGACAAAATGAACACTTTTGTTAATTGGATTCAAAACTACCATTTTGTTAAAAGAAAAGGAATGATTTCATTTATATTTTGTTAAAAGAAAAGAATTAACAAAACTTTCATATTTTGTTAAAAGAAAATGATTAACAAAACCTTCATATTTTGTTAGACGAAAAGGATAAGCAATGTAACAACCCGTATTTTCAATAACCAGTTATAACATAAATTGAGGCAGAATTTAATTTATAAATCTGAATCAAGGGAAACGGGCTATGCCATTGCGTTCGTCTCGGAAAAATACGCGAAATAGAGTCCGAGTTTTCGAAAATCGGAGTCCGTATGACCCGATTAAGGCCCAACGAAGTTTTCAGAAAATTTCAAAGTAAAAAAAAAAACAGATTTCAAATTAAAGTTTGAATTTGGAAATTAGGGCAGTTGGGCGTAGGCGGGAAATTTCCCGCCAGACCACCCATGTCGATAGCCCTGTCGACTGGGCAGTCGACATGATTAGGCCCAAGTCGACAGCCCTGTCAACTTGGGTGTCGACCTGGCTCAGCCGGCCAGTTTTGCCTGGTGCACCATTTTGGAGTTGTGTTGAGTTTGGGGGCCAGATTCGGTTTTAAGGGCTGAGATTGGAATTAGGGTTTAATCCTAAGGTTGAAACTAATCCTAATCTCTATAAATAAGCCCCTAACCTAACCCTAAATCATCATTATTCATTCAAGTAACTAAACTATGGCAAAATCATTCCTCTCATGGCTTCCACTCTCTTCATAAAATTCCTAAGTCATTTCTATGAGAGATTTTCAATGCATACAAGTGTTTTCAAGCTTGTATGAGTGTCATTAGCTTGCATTCAAGTCAAGTTTCCATATTTACATCTTAAAGCAAGGGTTTTGATCATTTTGTCTCAAGGGTTTTTCTATTGGAGCTTGCATTTTGGGTTTATTTGATTGCATAAGGGCTTTGTCTCAATCTATATATATTTTTGTGTCTTCATAAGCATTGTGAGCCCTTTTCTATTTTCATATTTAAACTCTAAAGTTAAATGAATGATACAAGTTTGGTTGATCATTATGATATGCAAGTTTGCCATGATATGCAAGTTTACCATGTCATGTTATGCAAGTTTGATATGTTATGATATGCAAGTTTGCCATGCTATGTTATGCAAGTTTGCCATGTTATGATATGTAAGTTTATCATGTTATGTTATGCAAGTATGCCATGTTATGATATGCAAGTTTACCATGTTATGCTATGCAAGTTTTCCATGTTATGATATGCAAGTTTATCATGTTATGTTATGCAAGTTTGCCATGTTATGATATGCAAGTTTATCATGTTATGTTATGCAAGTTTGATATGCAAGTTTGTCATATGATATGCAAGTTTGGGTTGAACATTTTGTTCATGCTATCATGTTATGCAAGCTTATTTTGGGTTTATGAACATAAAGCTTTAAGCTTTATGCCAAAGGTTGCATTTTAGCAACATGTAAGTTATCATATCTCTTATGATAACTTGCATGTGAGGCTAAATGCGAACTTATGGCCATCTCTACATGTCATTTAGCACCATGTATCACCAATATGCTAAGTTTGGTTTTATGCATGCTTTTGAGGCCTAAAAATGTAATATGCAAGTGTATGAACATATGAACATTTCATATGCCACCATGTTAAGCTTGTGGCTTCAATACCTTTATGTCATGATTATGCCAAGTTCCCTCTTTCTATCCTTTATGCGCTATTGCGATATGTAAGCGATGGGATTGCGTTTGGGGTTGGGTAAACTTAAAAGACATAAAACATAAGCTTGGGAATTTACCTATTGAGTTAGGTCTACCCATTGGGAATTTACCTATTAAGTTAGGTCTACCCAATTGCTTGAAAACTTGTAACATGTTTTGGAAACATGATGGACATGACACTTAGAAAAGATAAGTGTGGCCAACTCGAGGTTGGGTTGAGTTTGTAGCGTAAACCTACCCGGAACCGACCGGCTTAACTAGTTGCTACAAACAATAGGACCCAATGTGAGAAGTTGGTCATGTTGTACCTTGAACCCGAGGTTAGACCAAGTTGTGGTGTAAAGCTACCCGGACCCGCCCGGCTTAACTAGTAACCACAACAAGGTCTAATGTGAGAGGTTAAGGCGCATTAAATTAATTAATGCCTCGTGATTAGGGTTAAGTCATGGTCCACTTAATACTTAACCAATTTGGGCTTGGTAGATTAATCGGGGTTAAGTCGTGAACTCATCGTTACACTTAACCAAGTTAATCCAGGATTAGCAAGAGGGTTAAACCGTACTTAACCCACTAGAAAAATCCTAGCAATGGGGGCCCACTCCAACAGTAATCCCAAGTTAGTATCATCATGACCCTAGGGACTAGGCTAGGGTGGGGGCACGATTACTGGACTGGAGGTAAGTGACCAAAAGCGACGGCAGAGGGTACGCCGGTGTAGTTCCGGGCGGACTCTGGTCGTCCACATAGTCCGTAGCCGGAGAAAACATGCACGGGTACTAGTAGATCGGGACTGTGCACTCATGTTCATGGTGTCCAGGGGTTGACACCCTAGGGCTTGATACACCCGAAGGGTGGACCCGGCACAGTTCGACTACAATTATGATTGGGCCGTATTGACACCAACACGTGACGAGTTAGGCTTATAGGGAGCCGATCGACTAGACCGTTTGGTTGGACCTCGTATTAGGGTCACTTCATGTTATTGGACCTCGTATTAGGGTCACTTCATGTTATTGGACCTCGTATTAGGGTCACTTAATGTTATTGGACCACGTATTAGGGTCACTTCATGTTATTGGACCTCGTATTAGGGTCACTTCATGTTATTGGACCTCGTATTAGGGTCATTTCATGTTATTGGGTCAAAGCTTGGGCCAAGGGATCAATATTGTTTATTCAAGTCATGTTAGTTTGCTAGTACAACTGTGGTGCAAAACCTTAATCCTGATTATGCGATGACACCTTTATCTACCTTGTTAGTTAATCATCATGCTAGTATGTTGTTATCCTTATGTTCATACCTGCTTCTCATGCCAGTTAACTTTATCAGTTTACATTGATTGTAGTAGGGCTTACTCAGTCTTTTTGACTGACCTGTTTTTCTTTCGCCTCTTTTCTTCCGTTTCCCCCCCAGGTTCTCAGGGTGGGAATATTGGAGCTTAGCTTGGATTTCTAATCACTTGCTTATGGGATTTTAGCTCATGTACGGTCTTGACATGAAGCTAGCTATGGTCATCACTTATTTTGGGGATAGTACTTATGTATTTCAGTTTTTCAGTGATGTTGTTTTTATCTAGACTTGTGTATTTGGAAAGTTGACATTATGTTGTACCAGACTTGTTTTGAAATAGTTTGAAATATTGAGAGTGCTTGCAAGAGCCACCCTGGCGGAGGTGGGGTGTTACATTTGGTATCAGAGCATATGGTTTACGAGAAGGAACAAAAAGGTTTTTAAAACTTTTGGAAAACTATTTTCAAAACCAAGTATAAAGTATTTTCCAAAGAAAAGTCTAGTTTATTTTAAAGGCTATTCCCCAAAAAAGCCATTAGCAAAAATTCCTTCGTTTTTCTCCATTCTGAATCTATCTTTTTTCTTCGTTTTCAGTATGGCCGATAACTTTGCTATTCCGGAGGAAGTACACGTACCCGGCTGGTACAGGAGACTTTTGGAGGCTAGGGCGACCGAAGCCGGCCCCGCAAATGTTACTCCTCCTCCGGTGGTTAATGTTTCTCCTCCTCCTCCCATAGCTGATGTCTCTCCTCCCCCTCAGCCTCCACAAGCGGATTTCGCGGAGATTTGCAAAGACTTTAAGGCGATGGGTTGCAAGAATTTTGTTGGGATGGAGACTTCTGTTGAGGCAAGAAACTGGTTAAAGGAAACTGAAGACCTCTTTGCTATCTTAGATGTAGAAGATCGTAGGAAAGTTCTGTTGGCGGTATGGTTATTGTAACACCCCGAATTTTAGTTAATACTAAAATTCACTAATTGCAGAATAAATAATCTCAGATGTGGGAATTGGGGGTAACGAGCTGCGTCATTGCGTTCGTCTCGGAAAAATACGCGAAATAGAGTCCGAGTTTTCGAGAATCGGAGTCCGTATGGCCCGGTTATGGCCCAATGAAGTTTACAGAAAATTCAAAGTTAAAAACAGATTTAAAAATTCAAATTCAGATTTTTAATTTCAACCAGCGGGGCCAGGCGGGAAAGTTCCCACCCTAGCCATGTCGACAGGGCTGTCGACAGGGCTGTCGACAGGCCTGTCGACTGAGGAGTCGACTGCCCTGTCGACTTGCCTGTCGACACGGGGTGTCGAGCCACTTGGCCTGGGTGCACCAGGTCTGGTTTTCTGGCTAGGACTGGGCTGTGTTCTAGAGACTTCCTAAATCTGACGGACCTAATCTAACCTAGGGTTAATCCTATGGTCTAAAACACACCCTAATCCTATAAATACACCCTAATGCAAGCCTAATCCCTACTAAAAATAGAAATGATGCCATCATGCCGCCAAAATCAAACTTGAGAGGAGCCTCCACTAGTTTATGAAGAAAGTTGCAAGCTAATCAACCTCTAATCATCATCTCCTTCTTGTATAGCAACTAGTTCTACTTCATAAGTTTGCTAATCTTGGTTTTGGTGAGTTTCTATCACTTTAATAACCAATTGCTAAATTAAGTAGATGAGATATGATGAGATCATGCGGTTTTGTATGCGGATTTGTGGGTTTTAAATCATATGATATGATGTTAGTTTGCTAATCTATGTTTAATGTTAACCCTATGTTTATGCAAGTTAAGTATGTGGGTTTATGCAAGTTAAGTATGTGGGTTTATGCAAGTTAAGTATGTGGGTTTATGCAAGTTAAGTATGTGGGTTTATGCAAGATAAGTATGTGGGTTTATGCAAGTTAAATATATGGGTTTATGCAACTTAAGTGGTGAGTTTTATGCATGTTAAGTGTTTGATTTTATGCATGCTAAGTATTTGATTTTATGCATGCTAAGTGTTTGGTTTTATGCATGCTAAGTACTTGATTTTATGCATGCTAAGTGTTTGATTTTAGGCATGCTAAGTATTTGATTTTATGCATGCTAAGTATTTGATTTTAGGCATGCTAAGTGTTTGGTTTTATGCATACATTATGACATGCAAGTCTACCCTTTTTTAAATAAGATGCATACATATGCAAGATGACACCTTTGTATGCTATGCATACATATGCATGTTTACCCTATTATGATGCAAGTTCATATGCAAGTTTGCCTCTTTTTATGATATGCATAACATATGCGAGTTTGCCTCTATGTATGACATGTTATGCAAGTTCACATGCAAGTTTATGTGCAAGTTCCTATGCAAGTTTATGTGCAATTTCATATGCAAGTTTATGTGCAAGTTCATATGCAAGTTGTCTCTTTTTATGATATGCATAATGCAAGTTTGGCTTAAATGCTAGTTGGGTTTAATGTTTCTCATATATGCAAGTTGACACCTTTTGAACCCATGATAAAGTTATATGCTATGTTGGTTAAACCCATGACATTTGTGATGAATCTTCCCTTTTATTATGTCACGTTATGAGAACGAATTACGTGGGGAACGATGGGGTTAATATGCATATTAATAAAATGATGTGAATTGGGTATGATTAAGCATACCACAAATTAAATGGACATAATTGGGAATTTACCTCTTGAGTTAGGTCTACCCATATTATGGAGTTGGGAATTTACCTATTAAGTTAGGTCTACCCATACTATGGAATTGGGAATTTACCTATTTAGTTAGGTCTACCCATATTCTTAAAAATGCGTAATTAATTAGGGATAATTAATATAAATATGATGGTGATTAATTAGGTGTAATTAATCGACTAAGACACGAGGTTGGAGTCAGTTGTAGCGTAAAACTGCCCGGACCCAACCGGCTTAACCAGTTGCTACAAATGTTAGCCCAATGTGAGAGGTCTTAGGCACAAACTAAATACGTGATTAATGTAAAGACACGAGGTTAGACTCGGTTATGACATAAGGCTGCCCGGACCCAACCGGCTTAACCAGCAGTCATAAAAGATAGTCTAATGTGAGAGGTCTTTATGAAGAACACGGTCTTAATTAATTAAGAAACACTTGACCATATTAGCATGTAGATGGACATGAGGGGTTAAGTGGGTGCCTTGGGTGGCATGAGGAGACTAGTGGGTTGCCTTGGGTGGCAATAGAAAATACGATTAGAATACTTAACCAAAGTGAAACATGTAATTAAAACATGGTTAAAGGGTTAAGTAAGTGCTTTGGGTGGCATGTGGAAATCTAGTGGGTACCTTGTATGACAACTAGAATATGATTAAATGACTTAGCAAAAATGTATAACATGTAAGTGGACATGGTTAAAGGGTTAAGTGGGATTCACTAGAAATTACAAGCTTAGGTGGTAGCTTGTGGGGGCCCATTTCAACCAATATCCCAAACGTATCTTAGTAGGCTCGACTCTAGTCAAGTGACGGGACACGCATATTGGGCTTGACTATAAGAGGCCAAACCGGGTTAGCGGTGGCAACGCAGGACCAACGGGTTTCATATGCGTGTGTGGACCCGGGCTGGTTGGTAAGTCGTTGTTGCATCGTGTAGATATAAAGCCGTGCACCGTTGATATTATCAGGTTGCCACTTTGGGTAATGATACACCCCATCGTGGGACCAGCACGGGTGTCTACGTAAGGGAGCCGATCGCTTGGGGATTAGTGGGTACACCTATGTAGTCAGATAGGGGTACACGAAACTACTAAATTACTAAGTACACTTAGTGGGATCAACTTTTAAAATTAGGAATGACTGGTGTGGTGCAGTATAGTAATTATCCTTGGGTGGGTAGATGCGTCTTTACGGTTATCTTAGTTTATCCTAAGTCTACCAAGCTGCTTAGTGTAGCCATTCATCCCCAGACGTTACCGTATATCAAGCTTATGTCTTCTCTGGTTACTTTAATGATTGTATTGTTAAAGTTATAGGACTCGCTCAGACTTATGTCTGACCCCGTTGTTTTTATCTTTTTCCCAACCCTCAGGTTATCAGAGTGGGCTCAATACGAGTAGGCTTTGATCAGGCTGCTTTATTCTCTTTTGGAGCTTGGACCTTAGATGTAGAGCTCAGCTTACCCTTTTCTTTTATGGCTATCAGTTCATGTATTGGGATTATGTACTTTTATTTATCAGGATGGATATTTTGTACTTGACTCTTATTATGGTTTTGTGATGTAACCAAACATGTTTTACTTTCCGCTGCAATGAAATGATGTTTTGAAATTTTCAAGTATTACTTATATCTGTCTTGTTGTAATTTTTCTGTTCTATATTCACTTAAAATACTCCACCGATGTTATGGCATTCCCTTAGAGAGTGACCATAGCGGGTGTGGGGTGTTACACGTGGTATCAGAGCAAAGGTTACCGGAACAGATAAAATTTTTAGAAAACTATTTTTCTAAAAACATTTTTGGAAGAGATATTTTCAAAAACATGTCTTTAAAGAGAAAAGTTTTTGAAAGAAAAGCATAATTCCCGATAGCCATATCTTTATCTTTCGAATTCTCCGTTTTGAATCTTTCCTTTTTCGTCTAAGCATGGCTAAAGATCTTTATCTTCCGGACGGTGTAGCGGTACCAGTATGGTATAGGAGGTTGTTAGAGGCTAGGGTCGCCGCTGCAGGACCAAAAAATATTCCTCCTCCACCCGTTGCACCCGTTCCTCCTCGCACGGATACTTTTGCTAAAACTTGTAAGAAGTTTAAGGCTATGGGAGGGAAACCTTTTGTGGGAGCTAGGGATTGGCTTAATGAGACGGAAGAATTGATGGAAATCTTGGAAGTGGAAGAGGGAAAGAAAGTCAAGTTAGCCGCTTGGTTAATGGAAGGAGAGGCCTTGTTCTGGTGGGAGGTCACTAATGGAGAACGCCCTGTTGACTCTTGGGTGGATTTCAGGCAAAGGTTTGAGGCAAAGTTTCTCTCAAAAATGGAAGAAAATATGCACGTGGAAAGGTTCTTGAACTTAAAGCAAGGGAACTTATCGGTGAAAGAATATGTTAACAAGTTTAATCAGTTAGCGAGATTCAACATGGACTTGGTAAACACACCGGAAGAGAAAGCTCCGAGGTTCGTTAAAGGCTTGAACGAACCGATGCACGGATTGGCTATGTCTCACATCCCTATGGGGGCCACTTTTGAGAAGCTAGTGGACATGGCACTTATGCATGAGGAAGAGAAGGGTCCCAATGCTAATAACGCACCCGAGAAGGAAGGAGATCAGAAGAAACCTCAACAGCAACAGCAAAACTTGGGTGGGAAAGGCAACGGTGGCAAGGGAAAGAAGAAGTGCTTCAATTGTGGAACACTAGGCCACCTAAACAAGGATTGTCACAAGAAGAAGAAGACTGGCTGCTTCCACTGTGACGAAGCAGGACATCTAGTGAAAGACTGTCCTAAGAAAGGGCGAAGGACGGGGTCTACCTCAGGAGGACAGGTGCAAGTTCTTATGGCACCAGCTCAGGCAAGGGGGCAAGTTCAGGCTCTCGCAGCTCCACCGATTCGAGAAAGAGGTAGAACTATTTCCGTGGAAAGTTTAATTTTCCTGTTTGATCATCATGTCCGCACTTTATTTGATTTTGACGCATTGAGTTCGTTTATCTCATCATTGTTAGTTGAGTCACTGCACTTAGACACCAGTTTAGTAGGTGATCCCTTAGTTGTTTCAAACCCAATTGGGGCTCCATGATGTGTTTGGGTTTGAAAGTTGCTATACTTAGCGATGAGTTTAGATGTGATGCTTTTTGGGCTTCACAGGCTATGGGTTAGTTTTGGGCATGGACTGGTTATCCAGTAATGGTGCCGTTCTTATTGTGGAAGGAGAGTTGTTAGGCTTATGACCCGCTTGGGTAACACTCTCGAGATCTCTTGTAACCCCATGGAATCTGTTATGCTAAGTTATCTAGAATCGCTTGACACGTCGATCGATAGTTTGCGATCTGTTAGAGTGGTCCGGGAATACTCGGATGTGTTTGAGGAGGTGAAGGGCTTACCTCCGGAGCGGGAGATTAACTTCCGAATATATCTGGTAGACAATGCCAAACCAGTATCTTGGCCAGTGTGCCACGTGGCTCCTCGTGAGAAGAGGGAACTCCATAAGCAAGTAGGCGATTTGCTTGAGAAGGGGTTTAGAAGACGAAGTATGTCGGAGCGGAGTGCTCCAGTAGTTTTTGCTATGAAGGCGGATGGGTCCCTCAGACTTTGTGTAGGCTAAAGAGAGTTAAATAAACTCACAAAGAAGAATAGACACCCATTGCCGAGGACTGATGATCTCTTTGATCAATTAGTTGGCGGCTCAGTATTTTCACAAGTTGGACTTAGCCACGGAGTTTCGTCAGTTGAGAATGGCTAAGGATAGTATAGAGAAGACTGTTTTAGGACTCCGGGTGGCTTTTATGAGTGGCTAGTGATGCCATTTGGTTTGACGAACGCCCCCGCATACTTTATTGACTTGATGAGAAGGGTGTTCAGGGAGTACCTAAATAAGTTCGTGATGGTCTTTGTAAATGACATCTTGGTCTTTCCTAGGAGCGAAATAAATTTTCGTATGTGCTCAATAGGTTGAGCAAAGCCAGTAATGGAATGAACGGTGGTTTTGGAGTGAGACTAGCAAGGACATCCAGAGTTGGACAAGGGCTTAATTATTTAACCGTTTTTACTAGTATCATCTCACGTAGGTCGTCTGAATTTGAAGGAGGTATCCCTTGGGTGTTTGTCTGATATTGGTTTAGGCCTTTGGGGCTTGCACTTGGGGGATGTCAAGTTCGAATAGGATGGTCTGCGTGAGAGATGGACAGTTGTGATGATTTTGGATGGGATTCTTAGCATCCTATGAGTTTGAGATAGCATATACCCATGGCAAGGGTAACGTGGTGGTGGACGCCTTAAGTAGAAAAAGGTTGTCCTTGAGTTCATTGTTCGTTGAACAACAGAGCTTGGAATTTATTTCGATATTTGACTTTAGACCTTCCGTTGACTGTGTACTCGGTTTACTAGCCTCCTTGGAGGTTAGGGCTACTCTTTTGGGGCGTATTGGCGGAGCACAGCGGGACGACCCACAGTTGGTTGAGTTAGTAGAGAAGCTCATGAGGAGGGGGAGTCGTCCAGCCATTTGAGTAGGTACACCCTAGATGGAGAGGGGTGGTTGCGTAGAGACGGTAGACTTTGTGTACCGCAAGACGAGGGTTTGAGGAAGGCTATACTTGATGATGAACATCGTTCGAAGATGACCATTCATCCCGGTAGGGACAGGATATACCAAGACATGAAGCGAGTTTTCTTTTGGGCCGGTATGAAGAAAGAGGTGGCCAACAGGTGAAAGCGGAGCAAAAGAAACCAGGTGGGTTGCTTCACCCAGTGGAAGTTCCGCGATGGAAGAGGGATAGCGTCTCGATGGATTTTATTGACAGGTTACCAAGATCAAGGAAGGGTAATACGGGAATTTGGGTGGTAGTAGACAGGCTTACTAAGAGCGCCCATTGTATACCCGTGAAGAGTAAGAGAACTGCTCCATGGCTAGCTTCAGTTTACATTCGAGAGATTATTAGATTGCATGGTGTACCTTCCAGTATAGTGAGCGATCGAGATCCTATCTTCACTAAAGAGTTTTGGAAAAGTCTGCAAGAAGCAGTGGGGACTCAATTATGTCTGAGCACCGCATATCATCCTCAGACGGACGGCCAGACTGAGAGGGTGAATCGTGTCCTAGAAGACCTTTTGAGGCTTTGTATCTTGGATTTTGGAGGTACATGGGAAGAGCATCTTCCATTGGTGGAGTTGCCCGACAGACTTAGTGGTGTACATGATGTATTCCATGTGAGGAAGCGCCTACATGAGACCGTAGAGGCGATAGAGCCGAGCTAGCTTAAAGAAGTAAAGGTAGAGCGTGATGTGATTATTCGACGAGCTCCTACCCGCATCCTTGGGTCAGAGATTAGGGAGTTGAGAAACAGAGAGGTTCGACTAGTCAAAGTGAAAAAGGGGAGAAAGTGAGAGCAATGCTACTTGGGAGACAGAAGCGAAGATGCGTTCGTTATACCCATTCCTTTTTGAGGGTATGTCCTTTAAACGTCTCCTTTATCGGTTGTCTAGTGCTTATCTTATCCTTAGTATGTCCTCTCATTAGTACCTTTGACCTTTAGATAGGGTAAACCTATGGTTGAAACATGTGTTTGAGACATGTTATGATTGATGGATGCATGTGGATGCAAGTGGTTGCTAGTGGTTGCTCGTGGATGCATATATACACACTCTAGGCACTAGATCGGCTCAATCACTTCATATTGCATATTGCATATAATTGTGTGTAGGTAGCTATATTTATGGATGTGTAATGGTTGTGTTATCATATGGATGATGCATTTTGGTGAATGATTGCGCACTCATGTAGATATTGTATGTGTCGATAGGGTTCTTTCGCATACATACCGGATGCATGGCACTATCATGGTTTGCATATGTTCATACATTAGATAGGGAACATATACACACACTTTTGCATATGCTCATACATCATTAGAAATTGTTTTAAGGACAATGGATGCTCGTGTTTGATGAATTGAGTAGATGGTTGTTTGGATGGTAGGATATGCATTCCCCTTAGCTTAGAAATTTCGGGGACGAAATCCTTTAAGGAGGGGAGAATGTAACACCCCGAATTTTAGTTAATACTAAAATTCACTAATTGCAGAATAAATAATCTCAGATGTGGGAATTGGGGGTAACGGGCTACGTCATTGCGTTCGTCTCGGAAAAATACGCGAAATAGAGTCCGAGTTTTCGAGAATCGGAGTCCGTATGGCCCGGTTATGGCCCAATGAAGTTTACAGAAAATTCAAAGTTAAAAACAGATTTAAAAATTCAAATTCAGATTTTTAATTTCAACCAGCGGGGCCAGGCGGGAAAGTTCCCGCCCTAGCCATGTCGACAGGGCTGTCGACAGGCCTGTCGACTGGGGAGTCGACTGCCCTGTCGACTTGCCTGTCGACACGGGGTGTCGAGCCACTTGGCCTGGGTGCACCAGGTCTGGTTTTCTGGCTAGGGCTGGGCTGTGTTCTAGAGACTTCCTAAATCTGACGGACCTAATCTAACCTAGGGTTAATCCTATGGTCTAAAACACACCCTAATCCTATAAATACACCCTAATGCAAGCCTAATCCCTACTAAAAATAGAAATGATGCCATCATGCCGCCAAAATCAAACTTGAGAGGAGCCTCCACTAGTTTATGAAGAAAGTTGCAAGCTAATCAACCTCTAATCATCATCTCCTTCTTGTATAGCAACTAGTTCTACTTCGTAAGTTTGCTAATCTTGGTTTTGGTGAGTTTCTATCACTTTAATAACCAATTGCTAAATTAAGTAGATGAGATATGATGAGATCATGCGGTTTTGTATGCGGATTTGTGGGTTTTAAATCATATGATATGATGTTAGTTTGCTAATCTATGTTTAATGTTAACCCTATGTTTATGCAAGTTAAGTATGTGGGTTTATGCAAGTTAAGTATGCGGGTTTATGCAAGTTAAGTATGTGGGTTTATGCAAGTTAAGTATGTGGGTTTATGCAAGATAAGTATGTGGGTTTATGCAAGTTAAATATATGGGTTTATGCAAGTTAAGTGGTGAGTTTTATGCATGTTAAGTGTTTGATTTTATGCATGCTAAGTATTTGATTTTATGCATGCTAAGTGTTTGGTTTTATGCATGCTAAGTACTTGATTTTATGCATGCTAAGTGTTTGATTTTAGGCATGCTAAGTATTTGATTTTATGCATGCTAAGTATTTGATTTTAGGCATGCTAAGTGTTTGGTTTTATGCATACATTATGACATGCAAGTCTACCCTTTTTTAAATAAGATGCATACATATGCAAGATGACACCTTTGTATGCTATGCATACATATGCATGTTTACCCTATTATGATGCAAGTTCATATGCAAGTTTGCCTCTTTTTATGATATGCATAACATATGCGAGTTTGCCTCTATGTATGACATGTTATGCAAGTTCACATGCAAGTTTATGTGCAAGTTCCTATGCAAGTTTATGTGCAATTTCATATGCAAGTTTATGTGCAAGTTCATATGCAAGTTGTCTCTTTTTATGATATGCATAATGCAAGTTTGGGTTAAATGCTAGTTGGGTTTAATGTATGCTCATATATGCAAGTTGACACCTTTTGAACCCATGATAAAGTTATATGCTATGTTGGTTAAACCCATGACATTTGTGATGAATCTTCCCTTTTATTATGTCACGTTATGAGAACGAATTACGTGGGGAACGATGGGGTTAATATGCATATTAATAAAATGATGTGAATTGGGTATGATTAAGCATACCACAAATTAAATGGACATAATTGGGAATTTACCTATTGAGTTAGGTCTACCCATATTATGGAGTTGGGAATTTACCTATTAAGTTAGGTCTACCCATACTATGGAATTGGGAATTTACCTATTTAGTTAGGTCTACCCATATTCTTAAAAATGTGTAATTAATTAGGGATAATTAATATAAATATGAGGGTGATTAATTAGGTGTAATTAATCGACTAAGACACGAGGTTGGACTCAGTTGTAGCGTAAAACTGCCCGGACCCAACCGGCTTAACCAGTTGCTTCAAATGTTAGCCCAATGTGAGAGGTCTTAGGCACAAACTAAATACGTGATTAATGTAAAGACACGAGGTTAGACTCGGTTATGACATAAGGCTGCCCGGACCCAACCGGCTTAACCAGCAGTTATAAAAGATAGTCTAATGTGAGAGGTCTTTATGAAGATCACGGTCTTAATTAATTAAGAAACACTTGACCATATTAGCATGTAGATGGACATGAGGGGTTAAGTGGGTGCCTTGGGTGGCATGAGGAGACTAGTGGGTTGCCTTGGGTGGCAATAGAAAATACGATTAGAATACTTAACCAAAGTGAAACATGTAATTAAAACATGGTTAAAGGGTTAAGTAAGTGCTTTGGGTGGCATGTGGAAATCTAGTGGGTACCTTGTATGACAACTAGAATATGATTAAATGACTTAGCCAAAATGTATAACATGTAAGTGGACATGGTTAAAGGGTTAAGTGGGATTCACTAGAAATAACAAGCTTAGGTGGTAGCTTGTGGGGGCCCATTTCAACCAATATCCCAAACGTATCTTAGTAGGCTCGACTCTAGTCGAGTGACGGGACACGCATATTGGGCTTGACTATAAGAGGCCAAACCGGGTTAGCGGTGGCAACGCAGGACCAACGGGTTTCATATGCGTGCGTAGACCCGGGCTGGTTGGTAAGTCGTTGTTGCATCGTGTAGATATAAAGCCGTGCACCGTTGATATTATCAGGTTGCCACTTTGGGTAATGATACACCCCATCGTGGGACCAGCACGGGTGTCTACGTAAGGGAGCCGATCGCTTGGGGAGTAGTGGGTACACCTATGTAGTCAGATAGGGGTACACGAAACTACTAAATTACTAAGTACACTTAGTGGGATCAACTTTTAAAATTAGGAATGACTGGTGTGGTGCAGTATAGTAATTATCCTTGGGTGGATAGATGCGTCTTTATGGTTATCTTAGTTTATCCTAAGTCTACCAAGCTGCTTAGTGTAGCCATTCATCCCCAGACGTTACCGTATATCAAGCTTATGTCTTCTCTGGTTACTTTAATGATTGTATTGTTAAAGTTATAGGACTCGCTCAGACTTATGTCTGACCCCGTTGTTTTTATCTTTTTCCCAACCCTCAGGTTATCAGAGTGGGCTCAGTACGAGTAGGCTTTGATCAGGCTGCTTTATTCTCTTTTGGAGCTTGGACCTTAGATGTAGAGCTCAGCTTACCCTTTTCTTTTATGGCTATCAGTTCATGTATTGGGATTATGTACTTTTATTTATCAGGATGGATATTTTGTACTTGACTCTTATTATGGTTTTGTGATGTAACCAAACATGTTTTACTTTCCGCTGCAATGAAATGATGTTTTGAAATTTTCAAGTATTACTTATATCTGTCTTGTTGTAATTTTTCTGATCTATATTCACTTAAAATACCCCACCGATGTTATGGCATTCTCTTAGAGAGTGACCATAGCGGGTGTGGGGTGTTACAGTTATTGAAAGGGGAAGCTGCTTATTGGTGGGTAGTCACCACCACTACTAGACCAATTGAGACTTGGGATGAGTTCAAAAGAAGGTTTGGACTGAGGTTTTTATCGTCAGCAGAGGAGAACCTTCAGATGGAGAGGTTCCTATCACTAAAGCAAGGGGACATGACCATTAGGGAATACGTGGATAAGTTTAATCAACTTGCTCGGTTCGGTTTAGACTTGGTTAACACATCTCAGAAGAAGGCCATGCACTTTGCTCTAGGACTAAACGAGCCATTGCGCGGTTTGGCCATATCTCATATACCCATTGGAGCGACCTTCGAGAGTTTGGTGAATGTGGCCCTACTCAATGAAGAGAATAGGAGTGGCAAGAAGGAAATCAAGGTGAATGAGTCTCAAACCAAAAAAACGGGGCCCAAAAAGGAAATGAAGAAGAAGGAGGAGAAGTCTAAAGATAAGAAGGAAAAAAGGTGCTTTACTTGTGGAAGCTCGACTCATCTAAACAAGGATTGCAGAAAAAGGAAGGGCACTTGCTTTAACTGTGGAGAAATGGAACACTTCACTAGGGATTGCCCGAAGAAGCAAGGGCAAGGCCAGGGTCAGACTCAGCGTGCTGGACCTTCGGGAGGGCAAGTTCATGCTCTCAATGCCGCTCCAGTTCCCGATCGAGGTAGTATTTCTGTTGAAAGTCTTGTTTACATTTCTGATTTTCCTGTTCGTACTTTGTTTGATTCTGGCGCATCGCATAGTTTATTTCATCTGGTTTAGTTGAAAGTTTGCACCTAAGTACTAGTCTAGTTAATGATCCCGTGTGTGTTTCAAATCCAATTGGGGGTTCCGCCCATTTGTCTATTATCTACGTGGATTTGAAAATCTCTATCTTGAGTATAGAATTCTCGCGTGATGCTTATATTCTCGGTTTCATGGGGTATAGGTTGATTTTGGGCATGGATTGGTTGTCCAGTTTTGGAGCCATTCTTGATTTTTGAGCATAGGGTTGAGAGGCTCATGACTCGCCTCGGTAATACCCTAAAAATTTCTAGTAACCCTATAAGTCCCGTCATGTTGTGTTATCTTGAATCCCTCAACTCGTCTATCGATAGTTTGCAATCGGTGAGGGTGGTCCGAGAATATCCTGATATCTTGGGTGAAGTGAAGGGGGTTACCCCTAAACGAGAGATAGATTTCCGCATTTATCTGGTTGATAATGCCAAGATAGTTTCGTGGCCGGTTAGGCACATGGCCCCGCAAGATGAGAGTTAAGAAAGCAAGTCAAGGAGTTGCTTGAGAAGAACTTCATTAGAGGAAGTATATCTGAATGGGGAGCGCCTGTAGTATTTACTACCAAGGCAGATGGTTCTCTTCGACTTTGTGTTGATTATCGTGAGTTAAACAAAGAGAATAGGCAACCATTGCCAAGGATCGATGATTTGTTTGATCAGCTTGTAGGAACATCTGTTTTCTCTTGATCTTGCTACTGGATTCCATCAGCTCAGAGTAGCTGAGGATAGTATAGAAAAAACAGCGTTCAAAACTCCAGATGGATTCTTAGAATGGCTAGTCATGCCATTCGGTTTGACTAATGCACCCGCCTACTTCGTGGACTTGATGAGTAGTGTGTCTAGGGAGTTCCTGAACGAGTTTGTGGTAGTCTTTGTAGACGATATCCTGACTTTCTTAAAGAACGAGGAAGAACATGCTAGACATCTCAAGGAGGTGATGGATACGCTTAGAGCGCATCAGTTGAAAGCCAAGTCCTCCAAATGTCATTTTGGAGAAAAAAGGAGATAGATTTCTTGGGCACATAGTTTCTAAGCAAGGCTTAGTGGTGGATCCTGCTAAAGTGGTCGCGGTTCAAAACCGAAAAGCTCCGACGAGGACAATTAAAGTAAGAAGTTCTCTCAGTTTAATTAGTTAGTTAGCGTCCCTTGAGCTTAGACCTACCCTTCTGGATCAAGTAGGGACTTCACAGAAAGAAGACCCGTAGTTAGTCGAGATCATGGACAAGTTGATTCGAGGCGAGATGGTAAGTCACCTCGCTATAGATGACAAGGGATGGCTAAGACGCGATGAGAGAAAGAAGGTTCTTAAAGATGCACATCACCCGAGGAGGTGGCCGAGTTTGTCCCAAGGTGCATGTTGTGCCAACAGGTTAAAGGCCGAGTCATAGAAGGCCGGTGGGCTATTATATCCATTGGAGGTCCCCGCAATGGAAGAGGGAAAAGCGTCACGAAGGATTTCGTGGATGGACTGCCTAGATCAAGAAAGGGAATAAGAGCATGTGGGTCATAGTAGGTAGACTCACGAAGAGTGCTCATTTCACTCCGGTTAAGAGCGAAAGGACTGCATCATAGCTAGCGACAGTTTACTTTCAAGAAATAAAGCGGTTGCACGAGGTTCCCTAAAGTATAGTTAGTAACCATGACTCAATCTTCACTAGCCAGTTTTGGGATAGTCTACGGGAGGTCATGGGCAAGCAACTGAATCTAAGTATGGCCTATCTTTCGCAGGCGGATGGTTCATTTCGTCCAAGCATGAGAAAATCACGTTAGTAAGAGCAATTGGCAACGTGGATTGGTATTTCCAAGAAAAGTTCTGCTGCGTGGAATACTTTATAGTAAGTAAACGAGATCCAGGATTCACTAGTGAATTTTGGAGAGCTTGCATGAAACCATGAGGTCATAGTTATGTTTAAGCCAAGAATGATAGAAGAGTAAGTGAAAGAGGAAGACGAGAGGCGACAATGAAACGGGTTCCAACTCATATTTGGAAATAAGAGTTAAGAAGCCAAGAAATCATGAAGTAAAAGACGGTCAAAGCACAGTGGATTTAAGCTCAAGGAAACGTGACTTAGAAGATTGAAGGCTAGATACGCGCATCATATCTCTTTTTAAGAGTATATTCTTGATCCTTGTTTTCCTGTGGAACTTACTTGCATGTTATCTTTTACGTATATCCTCTCGGTCCCATACTCGATCCCATTTCTGTTGTAAACTCCATAAGGGGGTGTGACTCATCGGTTAGTAATACATGCCAAGGTTTAAAGGGGTCCGTTAGGTTGACTAAACCTTTTGGGCTTTTAGATAATATGGGTTGGGTTAGGAAGGGATTTCTTGTAATCCGAAAGGAGTATATCCTGCTTATCTTCCCGATCTCTTTGTAGCATATCTTTTGCTATCCATGTTTGTCTTGATTATCTAGTTTATCATGTTAATCTTGTCAGGAGAACCTTAGGTAGAAACCCTTTGGATGAAACATGTGTTTGAAACATGTTATGCTTGATGGTTGCAAGTGGTTGCAAGTGTTTGCAAGTGGTTACTCGTGGATGCATTATACACATTAGGCACTATATCGGCTCACACACTCCTCATATTGCATATGCATGAGTGTTTATGCTTATTCATGGATGAAAATTTTTGTGTTATCACATGGATGTTGCATATGGATGTATGTTATGTGCACACATATAGATGTTATACATTATGTTAGGAATTGCATACATATGGATTCATTTCACTAACATAATTTGCATTGATGATATTTGCATTAGATAAGTACATATAGTGTGACGGCCCGCCCCGCACCAACCGACATTTACTCCAAAGGTACGCTGTACACATGTCCAATTGGCATGGAACGGTCGTCAGAAGAAAAGAAAGAAGACGAAGAATCAACAAAGAACCTGTAGAATGTCTCACAGCGCATAGAATAAAATATAATAATAACATACTTGACATAAAATAGGTGAGACAGTGCATAAGCTGAAACAACTAACATAGCAGCGGAAAATATAAGTACAGCTTATGATCCAAAGTTAAACATTATTACAACTTTTCAAACTGTCTCAAAGCAAAAGCAAGATAAAGGAGGTACACTACTAATGCCCAAGTAGC
This sequence comes from Allium sativum, assembly GCA_030737875.1. Lineage (NCBI taxonomy): Eukaryota > Viridiplantae > Streptophyta > Magnoliopsida > Asparagales > Amaryllidaceae > Allium > Allium sativum. The sequence goes on from CM060920.1 coordinate 255,677,544, forward strand.
GACCACCAACGACACAGGGAGAGTATCTATATATCATACGTAGAAGCCTCCTGCTCGCCTCCGAATCAGCTACTCGCGCATCACCAGCTAACCATAACCTGTCTCTAGTCTGCTCGTGTGAGCACCCAGAGTAATAAGAAGAGACATAAAACTCTGGGTCAGACATAAAGCCTGGTATGAGCGATAAGCATCTAAACAGAATAATAACAGGTATAATCCAATCATACCTGAACCTGGACCTGCAACCAAAGAGTTAGCACTACATACTGTACAACACTCTAAGGTGCCCTTTCAAATGGTGTAAAGATAACGGGGGTGGGGTGAGCATGTCATAGTGATATCAAACAATCAAGCATAGCAATCATCCTCACATCCCTCACTCAGTGCGTAAAGCATACGATATCCACTACTTTGGTCACCTAATACTTTGGGCCATGACGGAATCCAATCCCGTGTAACTATCACTACAAGCCCACTATCCATCTCTCAGTGGTGAACCAGAGTTATGAATACCGACAACCCCTTTGCACACGTCCTGCAACAAAGCCCAATCATGAAGTGAACTCATTGGTTCCCATCTGGATCCTGAGCTCTAACTTCCATTTGGACTACCTTTGCATCTCGGGTTATTGGTCATCACCGGATCGGTCTTCATCTGCTTCACTCCACTCCAGGTCGTATCGTGGTCACCAGCTCCCCTCGGATCATGTCGCAACATCCCATACGGGTCGGTTCGCACCCCTGTAGTTCGAGTTGAATTCCTCCATTCGGATCGTGCTCACCTGTGCAGATCGGATCGTGGTCGCTTGCTCGGATCGGTTCGTGGCCTCCGGATCGTCGGAACCATTCGTGAGCGGATCGGGTCGTGGTCCATAGCTCGTGACGCTTCCCTGGGATCATGATGCTCCTTCCTCTTCAGATCGCCTGGTTCGGATCGTGACACATAAGTCAGCTCGTGGTTGGAGGCACAACTCAAGGCATCAGTTCGTTCAAGCTCCACGGTTCGGATCGCGCCGCCTTCACCAGGTTGGATCGTGGCGCTTGAGCTAGAGCGGATCGTGGAGTGTGATATGCGATCGTGTCGGGTCGCGACTTCCTTCATGCGATCCGATCCGGTCCTGTACATTTTCCTGCAACTTCTTCCAGCGACTGTTTACGCCATTCGACGGCGTTTTTGACCAATCTAACTATTCTAATCAATCGCAAAGCAAACCATACAGTCATAGAAACATGTAGAAACATCCACAAACAGCAAAACAACAATATGATATGTCAAAACGGATCAAACATACCTAAAAACCCATATTTTCCCCTTAAGCATATTTAAGCAAATCCAACAATAGGATTAACAAAACTTAACCAAATTAGCCAATTTTTCTAACAGAGGCTTAAAATAATATTTATGAATTTCTGCATATTTTTCCAGATTTTTAACATGCATAATTTCGCTAATTATCACTAATCACCCCTTAATCCCCCAAAATCCGGGATTAACAAAATTAGTCAAAATTAACCCAAATTCATATCAGAGGCATAAAATGATGTTTTAGAATTTTAGGAATTTTTATAGATTTTTCTGAGCCATAGTTTCGCTAATTTTCGCTAATTACCATAACTAGCCATAATTAGTGAAGAACAATGCAAATCACTCACCTTTGCCACAAATTAAACTATAGATCTGAAATGTCCTCTGATTTGGATCCAATCTCTATGTGTTCCAGCAGCTCTATCCCAAATTTGACGTTGATTTGCCTTGATTTGATGTAGATTAGGCCAAAACTTGATTAGAAAGTGATTAGAAGGTGATTTGGGTGTTGGAGGCCATGGCTAGAGCTCAAAGGAGGTTTGTGGCGGCTGGAAAATGAATGAAGAATCGTTTTATAAACACTAGCAGCCCTCAAATACCTCTAAACCCGAAATCCCCCCATTGGGCCTAGTTGCTAATTACCCGGTTAAGCCCACTTAGCTGAAAATAACCCTTTAAACCTTAATTCAGCCATATCTCCCAAACGGTAAGTCCGTTTGGCTAATGTAACCACTCTACGGAACGAGAAACCATCATTCGAATCCTATGGAAGTGGTTTCAGATCAAAATTCCTTTCCAGTCAAAAGTTATGGCCAAAACAGTACCAACTAGGGGCAAAACGGTCATTTAAAAATCGACAAAAATCATGAACATGGGAAATGACCACAATAATCGTCTCCCAAAGTTACATGACCATACGACTTCATATGTTAAAGAAATAAATATTCTACGATCCCATGATGCGAAGAATACGGGTCGTTACACTCTTCCCCCCTTGAGAAATTTCGCCCCCGAAATTCCCTAACCAAAACTCACAAAGGGTCCCGCATGCCTATCAACCATAAAACAACAATCAACATGCAAAACAAGTCTATCGTAGTATGCGGTTTACTAACAAGGGAAGGAACTATCACTACCAAAACCTTACTAGGCAAAGAGTTCTGGATACTTCTTCCTTATATCCTCCTCTGTTTCCCGAGTACAGTCTTTTTCATTCTCACCCCACTGGACTTTGACTAGTTTCACCGCCTTCCTTCGAAGCTGCTTCGTATCGTTCCCAACAATACGCATAGACTTGCGGTTCCCAACCGCCTCGAGTTCAACTTCGATGTTATCCAACCGATCTGGTGAAATAGCCACATTAGGGACTTGCACAAACTTCCTTAACTGGGAAACATGAAATACGTTGTGAACTCCCGCCATCTTGTCAGGTAGCTCTACCTCATACGCCAAATTCCCAACTTGCTCGAGGACTGGGAATGGGCCAACAAATCTTGGTGCTAACCTACCTCTCCAACCAATCCGAATCACATTCTCTATGAAGAAATCTCGACAAACACCAAGTCATTAACGAGGAATTCCAAATCTCTTCGTCTCTTATCGAGTTAAGCCTTCTGCCTATCTTTATCCCTTCCCAGTAGTAGATCTGCTCTATGTCTCAATACATCTTATTACCACTGGGATGTATAGTCAATTTCGAGTGATGATATGCTCTAAGCACTTCACCTCTCGGTCCATCTACGTTGGGTACAACTAGTCCCTTATTCTTTCGAAGCCACCCTTCTGGATCAAATCCTTACCTAATCATTCTCTTTCCATCCATACCCATCTCTACCCTAGAGATGGTTCCCAATAGATTAGGATCGTCCTTCTAACTGGAAACAATCCACTCAATCAAAATCGATCTAATCGTCAAGCTTACTAGCGTTTCTGAATCCAATTCAGTCTTGGGTCTGAAATCATATCCTATGACATACTCTAGTTGCTTCCATCCTAGAAACAAAACCCCTAAACTGGCATGTCTCCTACTCAATGCAACTAGTACTACACCCAAATCCTTTACTATGATCACTCTGCCCCATGGAGTCATGGCGACTCCACTGCACTGATCCATAGTCACTAGTCCTTTGCTATGTCCACTCTGCCCCATGAAGTCATAAAAACTCCACTGCACTGGCTCATAGCCTTACTAATCCTTTACTATGTCCACTTTGCCCCTCGAGTCATGACGACTCTACTGCACTGGCTCATCGTCCTACTACAATCACTTTGTTCCCCATCGCTGGAACCCTACAGGTGATAGTCTACTCAAGAGAAGAAAGATAGGAACAAACATAGCAACCATAACATCCATCAAACAAGTCCTACCTATCACCTGCTAAATTCATAAACACATCGACACCTACATGACTGGTCTAACCAATCCCAATATGTCGATTCTAGCATGTTTGGTCCAACCAACATCACTAACTAATGGAAGCCCAGCCCCCATACATACACCGATGCCTACTTGACTGGTCCAACCAATCCCAGGATAATGGAAGCCCCGCCTCCCTTCGGACTACCGTACGTCCAACGTACGTTTATCCTCCAAGGATAATTAATCTAATGGAAGCCCAGCCTCCAATCGGACTACCGTACGTCCAACGTACGTTTATCCTCCAAGGATAACTAGATCACGTCCAACGGATCCAAGGTAACGGGCGTCCCCAGATACCCCTGCTTTTAGTCCACCTAAAATACTTGAGTCCAACCCAAGTCTATCCATTATCTTACTGCCCTCTCGAGTCCAACTCGAGATGAATCCAATTCCTTGCAACCTTCTCGAGTCTAACTCGAGTCAATCTCCCAGAGATAAACTAGACTCATCCAATGAATCTCGAACTGCACGTCCAACGTACATTCACCTTCCAAAGGTAAACTAGACCCACCTAGTGAATCTAGGTACTCTACCTACGAGTCCAAGTCCAACGTGAAACTCTCCTATGTTCGCTGAATCTCCAAGATCAACGAGCTTCCCACAATGTTCCAAACATACTTCAAATCTAATGTGAAGTATTTCCATATTCGTTATATCACCATGACTAACGAACTCGCCCCATTTTTCTTTTACGAGTTCAAGTCTAACTTGAATCATCCTAATCTTCGTTGCATCTTCAATGATCAACGAACACATCCTATTCTTTCAAAAAGAACATCAACATAGGGTCCTAACCAATCCATTACTCTGGATCTTTCCTGAGTCCCACTCGAGCAGGCTCATAACCCTATCGAGTCTAACTCTAGGCAGTCTATACCGTTGAACAGTCTTATCATGTTCCGTCTGCCCATCACTCCTCGAGTGAACCAAGATATCATCCAATGAAAAATCACAACAACTATTTACCCCTCACGCAACCCATCCTAGTTGAAATCGACATTCCCCAAGCACAAGCCCCCAAAGGCCTAAACCAATATCAGACAAGCACCCAAGGAACATCTCCTCCGAGTTCGGATAATCCACATGAGGTGATACTAGCAAAACAATCTAGCACTGGAGTACTCATTTGCCTCCCAGAGACAACTAGAACTTACTGCAACGATAACCTCTTAGCTTCCTTAACTCCAGTTACCCTTGCCATCACTAGGTAGGTACCTAATACCACCCTATTCCTTTGGAGTAGATCGACTCCCCAAAATAATGCTAAACCCAGTAAAGCCCAAAACAAAGCAATCACAAGGAAACATACATCCATGACTCGATAAGACCACATTAACAAATCATGCCAAGCTAGTCGAACCACCAAATCGGGTTCGTCACTACTAAAGGTCTATTGACTAACTCAGGTTTGTCAAACAAAACCCGATCAAAACGTCTTAAATAGAAAGCATACCTCGAATAACAACACCTTTTTCCTTCTGCGCCGCAGTGTGGGCATTTGACGAAGAAGGAACAGCGTTGATAGCATACGCTTTCACAATCCGCTTCTCCCTAGGAGGTTGTGGGCAATCATCCTTGTGATGTCCCGCCTGGCCGCAGTTAAAGCACTTCCTTTCCCCAGGCTTTTCTCGACAATCTCTGGCGTAATGGCCCTTCTTGCCACAACTAAAGCATTCGCCATCTTTCTTATTTTTCTTATTCTGACCATCCATGGTCCGGTTCTGCTTCCTCTTGTTCTGAGAATTCTTCTTGTCTTCACCGCCTCCTTGCGGCTTTGGCTCCTCTGCAGATGCCGTAGCAACTTCGGTCTTCGACTTAGGGAAAAGGCTCTCTGACCTTAATGCCTTTCCTACAATAGACTCGAACGTCTCATCGATATGGTTTATAAGTCTTTCCCCCAAGTACCCATCCAAGCCAGTTATGAACTTCTCGTTCTTCTTTTCGACTGTATCGATAAGGGACCATCCATATTTCGATAAAGTGTCGAATTCAGCGATATACTCCGAGACTGCTCTACCGTTCTGCTTAAGCTCCAAGAACTTCCTGAACAGTTCTGATTTATGAGCAGCTGGAATAAACTTATCACAAAAGCGAGTCTTAAACTGATTCCAAGTAACTTGATCTTCTGGAGTAGCTGTTCTAATGGCATTCCACCAATTCATCGCTCGCCCTTGCAGCTGACGAGACGCTAGCCTTTTCTTCATCGCATCCTCAAGACCCAAGTCGTCGAAGATACGATCACAGCTATCCAACCAATCCTGAACATCTATGGCCGACTCCGTTCCATGGAACGGCTTCCCACCAAGGTTAGTGTAATCCTTGCACAACTTGGCGAAATCGACTGAAACACCCCACCTCCGTTAGGGTCACTCTCAAAGGGAATGCCCTAATTTTGGTGGAGGTTTATAAGTATAAGTCACAGATATACAAGACAGATATAAGAACACATATTTGCAAATAGCGGAAAAACAACAACTTTTATTTCATAAAGGCAAATACGTGCTACAACAATATCACCATAATTGTCTTACATCTTTTTCAAAAAAAACATAACATAACACTTTCATAATCTGTCTTGATTACATTATTTAAAGAAGCATAAATAAAACATAGATAAACTGCAAAAGCCCCATAGTGATTGTCCAAAGCCATAGTTCAAACGAAAAGGTCCAAGCAATACATTTCTCTTCTTCAAGCTGGATGTTAAGGCTGGTCAAGCTGCTGTGTTCCCTCCCTGTGGACCTGGGGGGGGGGGGGGGGGAAACGGAAGAAAAGAAGACGAAAGAAAAGTAGAGTCAGACATAAAGCCTGAGTAAGTCTAGTACTATTTTGTCTATGAATAAAGAACTGGTTATGATAAGTATAAACAAGAAGTGGGCAAGCACTATAAACTTGGTTAAGTTGTCTAGGGTCGAATATACTATCGTACCCCATGTTAATCTCTGAACCCATATAAACTAGTTTCCAACTGGCACCCCATAATCAGGGTGATGTGATCCATTTTACAATGATCGGCTCCTACTCGCATAGTTCATGTGTCTTACGGCCCCCGATGTCGTAGTTACCTATGCTGGTCCCACCATGGGGTGTATCAAGTCCCATGGTGGCGGCCCGACACAACCTTAGAGTGCACAGGTATGCTACTGGTGTCCAGTGCCTTATTTTTCTGCGCCGGAGTGTGTGCACGCCCGCACCCCGTTAGAACCTACACTGCTACACCACCGCCGTCGATTTGACCTCTTACAATCAGCCCAGTAATCGTGCCCCACCCTGCCTAGTTTCAGGGTATCCTGATACACCGTCTAGGGTTACTGCTGAAAAGGGTCCCCCGTTACTAGGTTTTCTATCTCTAGCCAACATGCTAAGTTGGTTAAGTGTTTCCTAACCTAACCCCCACCAGTCCGTTTAGTTTAGCATGTTCCATTTTGATTAAGTCTTTAGTTCACTTAATCCTAACAATCCTGACTCAGCCTTAATTGTCTTATTAAGGCCCTGACCTCTCACATTAGACAGGTATTGTTGTGGCTGCCTGTTGCCGGTTGGTTCCGGGCAGTCTTACGCCACAACTCAGTCTAACCTCGGGTCCTTATTGGGCTCCATGTTTAACCTCCCACATTGGATAGGTATTGTTGTGACTACTGGACAGCCGGGCGGTTCCGGACAGGTTTACATCACAACTCAATCCAACCTCGGGTTAAACACATCGTATGTTCTACATTTACATATTTTGTCTTTCTTCTTTATTTTCTTATATGTAAATATTTGCGGCCCATTATTAAGTTAATGGTGTAAAGGTTACACCAATCATGGGCCCAACCCATACTTGAATTTGGGCCCTTTGATTTTATATTTTCATTCATTAGTAATATTTACCCAACGTTATTTTCCCCCGTTTTACACGTCCGTTTATTATATATATGTTGGGCTTAGCCTTTTAAAGCCCAACTTAGCCATGCGAAAAGGGGAGGCTTAAAGCGTGATTACATACACCAAAAAGGGGAAGGTGAGCGCATGAACTTGCAGTATGACGTTGGAAATACAAAATAGAAACTGGTGTACTTGCATAGTGGTAACATATACTTTGGTCATAAAGCATAGGTGACATGAATCAAAGCATGTAAACTTGTAGTTGAGATAAGAATCTAAATTGGGTATCATTATTGACACATAGTCATAACTACAACATGAACCTATATTTTTATTTAGGCATAATGTCAAACATAAGCATGGCATAAATATTTCTAACATAAGCATGGCATAATGTCAAACATAAGCATGGCATAATGTCAAACATAAGCATGGCATAAGTATAGTTAAATTTGTTCACATAACCATGGCATAAATATTTCTAACATGAAATCATGATTCTTACTTTAGTCATGTAAACTTGCAAAAAGGGATTTTGAATCTAACCTAGCTATGTACCACATATGTCATCATATGATTCTTGTAAACAATATAGACTTAATTATGCAAAATATCAATCATAGCTTAGTCATATTCATAAGTTTGCAAGTAGTTTTTCTAGTACAAAAGCATGACTTAATACATAGATCATGGTGCCAAAGTTTCAACATAGTTTCATATGAACTATAACAACCAAACTTGTTCCAATTACTTACAAAATGATTTATGCACAAAAATATACATCATGATGGCATAGTAGCAAAACCCCAAACTTGCATGAATTTCAATAATTCAACTACATACATGTAGCTTCAACATGGATTACATAATTTGCGAATATTCCAAACGTATACTTGCATAGAACTACCGCATGTAGTTCTTTATAATGAATAACATAATTCCCAAATCGATAAGAATCATAGTAACGCACAAATTATGAATTGTTTATTACCACAACCAAGTATACAAACCAACACAGTTATTTGTTCATACCAAAGTAATACTCTACTTACAATGGTGAGGCGAATTCTCAAATTTAGGGATTTGAAGATGCGGTTTGATTTGATTGAGTTGCTTTATGCCTTAGAATTTGCCTCCTAATCCTCTCTCCAATTGGTGGCTACCCCTAGTTGTTCCTCAGCAACATGGCGGCTTTGTTCTTATTTTTGAATGAATAGATTAGGGTTTAGTCTAGGGTTGTTTTTATAGAGGTTAGGAACTGATTAGGACCATTGATGTTGCTTGGATTGATCGTAGCCATTCATCCTAAGGAGAGACCAATTAGAGCCTGCCACCTAGCCCTAATGACAAAGCAGACCACAGAAAATCGACTAACAGAGAATAGGCCAGCCGGGTTAGACTGGGCTCGACCTGGCTCTGGACCAGGTCGACATGCCTGTCGACAGCCCTGTCGACCTGGTTAGACCAGGTCGACAGCCCAGTCGACTTGGGTGCGTCAGGCGGGCGTTTTCCCACCCTGGCCCATTGGGCCCCCATTTTGGAATTTAAACTTGATTTTTCTGAGTTATTTTATTCTGTTTGAATTTAAATTTAATTCAGAAACTTCCGAAGGCCATATCTTCTTTATACGGACTCCGTTTTTCGAAAACTCGGACTCTATTTCGCGTATTTTTCCGAGACGAACGCAATGGCGTATCCCGTTTCCCTTAGTTCTTTGATTTCAAATTGATTATACTTTAATTTGTTAATTTCACAGTTATAGAATTTGCGGGGTGTTACATCGACCCTAGGCGCCTGCACCACTGGACCACCACCATTTCCGGGATTGGGAACTGCTCCCTGAACATCTCTAAGCATGTCTCTCATGAGGTCGGTAAACATCGCCCTCATGTCGGCAGCATTCCCATTATTGGCTCCCCTACCCGCACCTCTAGCATATCGGCTCATCGTTAATCTGTAAAAGGGGAAACGATTAACGACCCCATAGTGGTGCTAGTGCAGTACAACTTCATTCTTACTACTAATAGTATATACATATAGCTTTTGAAAACCAAAGTAATCACAAATACGCTCTCTCGTATACGTACTATCTCTCCCTGGTGTCTTTCCCTAGGTTAACTACGCAACCTAGAGCTCTGATACCAAGTGTGACGGCCCGCCCCGAACCAACCGACATTTACTCCAAAGGTGCGCTGTACACATGTCCAATTGGCACGGAACGGTCGTCAGAAGAAAAGAAAGAAGACGAAGAATCAACAAAGAACCTGTAGAATGTCTCACAGCGCATAGAATAAAATATAATAATAACATACTTGACATAAAACAGGTGAGACAGTGCATAAGCTGAAACAACTAACATAGCAGCGGAAAATATAAGTACAGCTTATGATCCAAAGTTAAACATTATTACAACTTTTCAAACTGTCTCAAAGCAAAAGCAAGATAAAGGAGGTACACTACTAATGCCCAAGTAGCGACCACCAACGAAACAGGGAGAGTATCTATATATCATACGTGGAAGCCTCCTGCTCGCCTCCGAATCAGCTACTCGCGCATCACCAGCTAACCATAACCTGTCTCTAGTCTGCTCGTGTGAGCACCCAGAGTAATAAGAAGAGACATAAAACTCTGGGTCAGACATAAAGCCTGGTATGAGCGATAAGCATCTAAACAGAATAATAACAGGTATAATCCAATCATACCTGAACCTGGACCTGCAACCAAAGAGTTAGCACCACATACTGTACAACACTCTAAGGTGCCCTTTCAAATGGTGTAAAGATAACGGGGGTGGGGTGTGCATGTCATAGTGATATCAAACAATCAAGCATAGCAATCATCCTCACATCCCTTACTCAGTGCGTAAAGCATACGATATCCACTACTTTGGTCACCTAATACTTTGGGCCATGACGGAATCCAACCCCGTGTAACTATCACTACAAGCCCACTATCCATCTCTCAGTGGTGAACCATAGTTATGAATACCGACAACCCATTTGCACACGTCCCGCAGCAAAGCCCAATCATGAAGTGAACTCATTGGTTCCCATCTGGATCCTGAGCTCTAACTTCCATTTGGACTACCTTTGCATCTCGGGTTATTGGTCATCACCGGATCGGTCGTCATCTGCTTCACTCCGCTCCAGGTCGTATCGTGGTCACCAGCTCCCCTCGGATCGTGTCGCAACATCCCATACGGGTCGGTTCGCACCCCTGTAGTTCGAGTTGAATTCCTCCATTCGGATCGTGCTCACCAGTGCGGATCGGATCGTGGTCGCTTGCTCGGATCGGTTCGTGGCCTCCGGATCGTGGGAACCATTCGTGAGCGGATCTGGGCGTGGTCCATAGCTCGTGATGCTTCCCTGGGATCATGATGCTCCTTCCCCTTCAGATCGCCTGGTTCGGATCGTGACACATAAGTCAGCTCGTGGTTGGAGGCACAACTCAAGGCATCAGTTCGTTCAAGCTCCACGGTTCGGATCGCGCCGCCTTCACCAGGTTGGATCGTGGCGCTTGAGCTAGAGCGGATCGTGGAGTGTGATATGCGATCGGGTCGGGTCGCGACTTCCTTCATGCAATCCGATCCGGTCCTGTACATTTTCCTGCAACTTCTTCCAGCGACTGTTTACGCCATTCGACGGCGTTTTTGACCAATCTAACTATTCTAATCAATCGCAAAGCAAACCATACAGTCATAGAAACATGTAGAGACATCCACAAACAGCAAAACAACAATATGATATGTCAAAACGGATCAAACATACCTAAAAACCCATATTTTCCCCTTAAGCATATTTAAGCAAATCTAACAATAGGATTAGCAAAACTTAACCAAATTATCCAATTTTTCTAACAGAGGCTTAAAATAATATTTATGAATTTCTGCATATTTTTCCAGATTTTTAACATGCATAATTTCGTTAATTATCACTAATCACCCCTTAATCCCCCAAAATCCGGGATTAACAAAATTAGTCGAAATTAACCCAAATTCATATCAGAGGCATAAAATGATGTTTTAGAATTTTAGGAATTTTTCTAGATTTTTCTGAGCTATAGTTTCGCTAATTTTCGCTAATTACCATAACTAGCCATAATTAGTGAAGAACAATGCAAATCACTCACCTTTGCCACAAATTAAACTATAGATCTGAAATGTCCTCTGATTTGGATCCAATCCCTATGTGTTCCAGCAGCTCTATCCCAAATTTGACGTTGATTTGCCTTGATTTGATGTAGATTAGGCCAAAACTTGATTAGAAAGTGATTAGAAGGTGATTTGGGTGTTGGAGGCCATGGCTAGAGCTCAAAGGAGGTTTGTGGCGGCTGGAAAATGAATGAAGAATCGTTTTCTAAACCCTAGCAGCCCTCAAATACCTCTAAACCCGAAATCCCCCCATTGGGCCTAGTTGCTAATTACCCGGTTAAGCCCAATTAGCTGAAAATAACCCTTTAAACCTTAATTCAGCCATATCTTCCAAACGGTAAGTCCGTTTGGCTATTGTAACCACTCTACGGAAAGAGAAACCATCATTCGATTCCAATGGAAGTGGTTTTAGATCAAAATTCCTTTCCAGTCAAAAGTTATGGCCAAAACAGTACCAACTAGGGGCAAAACGGTCATTTAAAAATCGACAAAAATCATGAACATGGGAAATGACCACAATAATCGTCTCCCAAAGTTACATGACCATACGACTTCATATGTTAAAGAAATAAATATTCTACGATCCCATGATGCGTAGAATACGGGTCGTTACATATACACACACCTTTGCATATGTTCATACAACATTTAGAATCTTGTAAGGACAATGATTGCTCGTGGATGATGTTTTGAGTAGATGGATGTTGGATGGTAGGATACGTTCTTCCTAACTTGAAGATTTCGGGGACGAAATCCTTTAAGGAGGGGAGAATGTAACAACCCGTATTTTCAATAACCTGTTATAACGTAAATCGAGGCAGAATTTAATTTATAAATCTGAATCAAGGGAAACGGGCTATGCTATTGCGTTCGTCTCGGAAAAATACGCGAAATAGAGTCCGAGTTTTCGAAAATCGGAGTCTGTATGACACGATTAAGGCCCAATGAAGTTTTCAGAAAATTTCAAAGTAAAAAAAAAACAGATTTCAAATTCAAGTTTGAATTTGAAAATTAGGGCAGTTGGGCGCAGGCGGGAAATTTCCCGCCAGACCACCCATGTCGACAGCCCTGTCGACTGGGCAGTCGACATGGTTAGGCCCAAGTCGACAGCCCTGTCGACTTGGGTGTCGACCTGGCTCAGCCGGGCAGTTTTGCCTGGTGCACCATTTTGGAGTTGTGTTGAGTTTGGGGGCCAGATTCGGTTTTAAGGGCTGAGATTGGAATTAGGGTTTAATCCTAAGGTTGAAACTAATCCTAATCTCTATAAATAAGCCCCTAACCTAACCCTAAATCATCATTATTCATTCAAGTAACTAAACTATGGCAAAATCATTCCTCTCATGGCCTCCACTCTCTTCATAAAATTCCTAAGTCATTTCTATGAGAGATTTTCAATGCATACAAGTGTTTTCAAGCTTTTATGAGTGTCATTAGCTTGCATTCAAGTCAAGTTTCCATATTTACATCTTAAAGCAAGGGTTTTGATCATTTTGGCTCAAGGGTTTTTCTATTGGAGCTTGCATTTTGGGTTTATTTGATTGCATAAGGGCTTTGTCTCAATCTATATATATTTTTGTGTCTTCATAAGCATTGTGAGCCCTTTTCTACTTTCATATTTAAACTCTAAAGTTAAATGAATGATGCAAGTTTGGTTGATCATTATGATATGCAAGTTTGCCATGATATGCAAGTTTACCATGTCATGTTATGCAAGTTTGATATGTTATGATATGCAAGTTTGCCATGCTATGTTATGCAAGTTTGCCATGTTATGATATGCAAGTTTATCATGTTATGTTATGCAAGTAAGCCATGTTATGATATGCAAGTTTACCATGTTATGCTATGCAAGTTTGCCATGTTATGATATGCAAGTTTATCATGTTATGTTATGCAAGTTTGCCATGTTATGATATGCAAGTTTATCATGTTATGTTATGCAAGTTTGATATGCAAGTTTGTCATATGATATGCAAGTTATGTTATGCAAGTTTGGGTTGATCATTTTGTTCATGTTATCATGTTATGCAAGCTTACCTTGAGTATATGAACATAAAGCTTCAAGCTTTATGCTAAAGGTTGCATTTTGGCAACATGTAAGTTATCATATCTCTTATGATAACTTGCATGTGAGGCTAAATGCGAACTTATGGCCATTTCTACATGTCATTTATCACCATGTATCACCAATATGCTAAGTTTGGTTTTATGCATGCTTTTGAGGCCTAAAAATGTAATATGCATGTATATGAACATATGTACATTTCATATGCCACCATGTTAAACTTGTGGCTTCAACACCTATATGTCATGATTATGCCAAGTTCCCTCTTTCTATCCTTTATGCGCTATTGCGATATGTAAGCGATGGGATTGCGTTTGGGGTGGGGTAAACTTAAAAGACATAAAAACATAAGATTGGGAATTTACCTATTAAGTTAGGTCTACCCATTGGGAATTTACCTATTAAGTTAGGTCTACCCAAATGCTTGAAAACTTGTAATATGTTTTGGAAACATAATGGACATGACACTTAGAAAATATAAGTGTGACCAACTCGAGGTTGGGTTGAGTTTATAGCGTAAACCTACCCGGAACCGACCGGCTTAACTAGTTGCTACAAACAATAGGACCCAATGTGAGAAGTTGGTCATGTTGTACCTTGAACCCGAGGTTAGACCAAGTTGTGGTGTAAAGCTACCCGGAACCGACTGGCTTAACTAGTAACCGCAACAAAGTCTAATGTGAGAGGTTAAGGCACATTAATTAATTAATGCCTCATGATTAGGGTTAAGTCATGGTCCACTTAATACTTAACCAATTTGGGCTTGGTAGATTAATCAGGGTTAAGTCGTGAACTCATCGTTACAATTAACCAAGTTAATCCATGATTAGCAAGAGGGTTAAACCGTACTTAACCCACTAGAAAATCCTAGCAATGGGGGTCCACTCCAGCAGTAATCCCAAGTTTGTATCATTAAGACCCTAGGGACTAGGCTAGGGTGGGGGCACGATTACTGGACTTGAGGTAAGTGACCAAAAACGACGGCAGAGTGGTACACTGATGTAGTTCCGGACGGACTATGGTCGTGCACGTAGTCCGTATTTGGAGAAGTCAAGCATGGGTACCAGTAGATCTAGACTGTGCACTTATGTTTATGGTGTCCAGGGGTTGACACCTTAGGGCTTGATACACCCGACGGGAGACCCAGCACAGTCTGACTACAATTATGTTTAGGCCGTATTGACACCAACACGTGACGAGTTAGGCTTATAGGGAGCCGATCGACTAGACCGTTTGGTTGGACCTCGTATTAGGGTCACTTCATGTTATTGGACCTCGTATTGGGGTCCTTTCATGTTATTGGACCTCGTATTAGGGTCACTTCATGTTATTGGACCTCGTATTAGGGTCACTTCATGTTATTGGACCTCGTATTAGGGTCACTTCATGTTATTGGACCTCGTATTAGGGTCATTTCATGTTATTGGGTCAAAGCTTGGGCCAAGGGATCAATACTTGTTTATTCAAGTAATGTTAGTTTGCTAGTACACCTGTGGTGCAAAACCTTAATCCTGATTATGCGATGACACCTTTATCTACCTTGTTAGTTAATCATCATGCTAGTATGTTGTTATCCTTATGTTCATCCCTGCTTCTCAAGCCAGTTAACTTTATCAGTTTACATTGATTGTAGTAGGGCTTACTCAGTCTTTTTGACTGACCTGTTTTTCTTTCGCCTCTTTTCTTCCGTTCCCCCCCCCCCCAGGTTCTCAGGGTGGGAATTTTGGATCTTAGCTTGGATTTCTGATCACTTGCTTGTGGGATTTTAGCTCATGTACGGTCTTGACATGAAGCTAGCTATGGTCATCACTTATTTTGGGGATAGTACTTATGTATTTCAGTTTTTCAGTGATGTTGTTTTTATCTAGACTTGTGTATTTGGAAAGTTGACATTATGTTGTACCAGACTTGTTTTGAAATAGTTTGAAATCTTCCGCTGTTTTATTTATCTTATTTACTCTGTTTACATATATACATATGTTCTTGTTCTACCTTGATATATCATTATGCATGTTTACCCGGTACAAACGCCCCTCCAAAGTCAGAGTGCTTGCAAGAGCCACCCTGGCGGAGGTGGGGTGTTACAAGCAAAGTTTACTCTTTTGTAAGAATAGAAATTGACAACAAAATATATCTTTATTTTGTTGAAAGAAAATGACTCACAAGAATTTACCATTTTGTAAAATAGAAAGTTGACACACAAATGATACTCATTTTGTGAAATAGAATAGAACAACATTTTTGTCAGAACTTGCTAGTGAAGTATAATGTCACATTTTTGTGAATACTTGATTAAGGAAATAGAATCAACATTCTTGTGAGAACTTGATTAATGGAATAAAATTATCATACCTTTTTGCATTAGAAAATATTAGAAAAAAACAAAAATCCACATTTTTGTTCGCATTTGAAGTTATAAACAAAAATCCACATTTTTGTTCGCATTTGAAGTTATAAACAAAAATCCACATTTTGTTTGCATTTAAAGTATTAAAACAAAATTCTCATTTTGTTCCATTAGAAAAGATTAAACAAAATACTCATTTTGTTCCATTAGAAAAGATTAAAGGAAAATGAACTTGTTTATATGTTGTATGTGATGTTGAGATATTTGAAATGTTAATTATAATGTTAAGTATATTCAAAACTGAATACTACACTTCCATTTACAAGTCATCCAACTTGCTTATGTGATTGGGTCGATAATTTTCACACATCGCCCAAGTGCACAAATAACTTATTATTTGATTGCTGGATGAAACCCCACACGGGTGTTGGGATGATCCTACACTAGTCCCAATATTTAGTGTAGAATCCACTCTGGTTGATTATTTGGTTGTGTGATAGTTATTTATCATGATTGATGATTATATGCAAGTTATGGTTGTTGACTGAGTCACATTCCAATAAAGAATATTCTAGAAACAATATTTTAGAAAAAGAATGCATTTTAGAAAAAAAAAATATTTATTTGATATAAACTAGTTATTAACTAGAACAAATCATTAAAATAAGATTTAATGAAGTTTCCAATTATTTGATATTTAATTCAAGTTAAATTAAATAAATTGGGATTTGGGTTTGTCGTGAATAGTGTCTTAAATAACACTGTTCTTAAAACTCATATGAAAAGAAAAATCTTTTAATTAAGATTTTTAAAGCTTTCAATTATATTTGGTAATTGAAATGAGATGAAATGTGAGTTGGGTTTATTGTGAACTGTGTTTTTAAGCGACATATGTTCTTTAACTCAACTGACAGTGAAGATATATAATTTGGAATTTATAAATCTTTTATTAAGATTTAAATGAGAATTTTCCAACAGTAAAGATTTCCAATTTAATATATATTAAGTTGGAGTTGAATGGAACTCGAATTAATAATAACCGAGATAAGTTTCTGTAGAAGCAGACCGATACTACAAATGGAATTTAAGAGGCTTTGCTGTTATTCCATTTTTATTATTGGTTGGATACAGAAATTTATAACGATTATATTTTGATTTGATTTCTGTGAAGATTCCATATTTTTATGGAAGATGATTTTGGACTTACCGTGAACTATGTTTTAAATGACATTAGTTCTTTAGTCCAGTAAAGAATAAGATTTTTTTCTTAAATCTAAATAATCATTGAATAATGATTTTGACATTTAAAACCAATTGGAGTTTTAATAAATCTTTAACAGAAAGATTTAAGAATAAAGATAAAGGATTTATCTTTAATAGAATAATTTGAATATTTTATTTATAAGAATATTCTGAATTGGAATGTGGCGTTGGATGTGCTTTTATAGTACTTGATTTTTATTATAAAAATACGCGAGTTATTCGGAAAGACCGGGTTCAATCCATTCCGAATAATAACTACGGCGATGAAGAGCCGAAGATGAAGACGGTGATTGAAGACCGACGATCTTCACATCGAATGGATGTGTTGCTACTGATGCCCATGATTGGAGTAGCTACCTTGAAGGGGCTACAGTGGTTACCGTCCGGACTATTGTTGATTGTTCAGATTTGGCTTTCGCTCAGACCCAGAGCATAAGTTTATAAATGGATGCGTGTCTGACATTGGATTTTGTTCCAGGCGAATTAAATTGATTGTTATTAATGTATATCTGTTTGGTGGTAGAGAATTTATTCTCTACTAAACACCCTGGTATATATTAATAGTGATTGATCGCATGGCGTGAATTGTCAATGTGGCACGCCAAGATGCAGTTGATCAAGGCTTTTGTTGAAAAGCCGGGCCTTGTGGGATGATCAAAGTATAGCCTATTATGGCATAGCTTTGTGTATAGCGTGACTTCGCGAGCCTCACACACCGGTATGAGTCAAAAAAGGGATACGGACCGTAGGGAGTGCACACGTTTCTTTCTAGCTAGAGTGATGTCAGGGACCTACCAACGCTGACATTTTACTTATGTGGATGATGGATTTTGAGGCGCCTCGGATTTTTATAGGTCGTTAGTGGTCATACTATAGGTCCAAAGGGACCGGGAAACATGTGTTCAGGCATAACCAATCCACTGCCGATAGGCGGGGACCGATCCTACCGCTCCAAGGGTTCACTGTGGGGGATCCTGAGGCATTTGCTAGAGTGTCTCGAATCGGAGGGGAGCTTGCCCCTAGCCTCGACTCATGATGGAAATCCAATTCCCAATACGACCTTGCGATTTTGATTGTAGAACTAGTATGGCGACATAGTAGGATGGGGTACTATGCCGTCTATGATTAATACATTACGATTGATTTTTTTTTGAAATATATATACCCATAGATATACACACTAATATTAAATTCGTTTTATCGTATCAAGCATCTTTTGACCATTATAAGGTAAAACCCTATCCTTCGGTTTGCGTTGCATTGTGTGATGGGACTTGGGTCTTATAATGGTTTCATTTTTCTAAAAAGGCATTGCGTTGTTTAACGATTTACTTTATTTTATGCACTGGCAATCCAATGGAGTAAACCCGATCCGCGTTAGCGGCGTGGTCCTGTGATTTGCCTTATTATTAGATAAGTCTAGTTAAGATTTCTCATACCAGTCCCATGACTGACCTATATTTCGTTTCACTGGCAAACTCGGGTGCCCATATTTTCCACATGGGCAGTCGAGTAACTTTTTGCAGATATATTTACAGGATCCTGGTTTACAGCTGAAGCGGTATTCGGAAAGCTCTGTATCCGTGTATTCCTTTCAGTTGTATATTTGTATTATTTTTCCGCTGCTTTGTAAATGTAATTTTAATCTCTGATATCATTGTATTTCTTTTATGTAATAAGTATTCATACTCTGATATATTCTTGTACTCTGATGTAATTGTTGTAATCAGCAATAAAATGCTCTTTAGTTTGTGTCCTGATGTGTATTGTTCTCAAGGCAATCTAGGCTTTCCTTTACGGGGAAGTTTTGGTCGTTTCAGTTTGCGTTGTACGATCTTCATCGTTCTGCAAAAATAACTAAACGAATTTGGGAATTTATAGAGAAATTAATTAGAGCGAAAGTAGAAAAAAAACAATAATAACTTAGGGCTAGGTAGAAAGAATTAGATAATCAATACCTCTATTGAATAGTGAGTGCTTCGTAATTCCAGTATTCCTTTGGTCGATGAATGTTAACGTCGTCGTATACTCTTGCCTGCGACATAGCCACCACCACTAGGACCTTACTGCTCGAACTTCTGGTAAAAGAGGTAGGTTTTGGAATTAACGATGAAGGAACAAAACGACGGAGGATGGAGTTCTGTTATTTACAGTGTCCAGAATGTGAAGAAAGAGAGTAATACTTCGACGGACAGAAATAAGGAGTTGAAGGGTTGAGAAGGAAACAGAGAAAATGGTAATTTCGAGGAGGAGATGGTGTAGAAAGTGGAGGCGTGGTATGGTAACAAAAGTAATAAATGACAAAACTACCCCATCAAAGCAGCTTAAATTTGGAAGGGTACTTTTGACATTTCAAAAGCTTCAAATAGAGGTATTCTCGTTATAATATAGATAATTTTAAGTTTAATTCTTTTAATTATGTATAGTTCATTCAATTATTTACAATTTATTAACTAAAAATTAAGTTTGATCATATTTAATATTTTTATTTAATTACCTAAATATTTTATTAAACTACTTTACTAACTAAATATTAAATCAAATCTTATTTTATCTTTGATTTAACTATTTTAATATTTTATTAAACGGTTCTATATACTAAATATTAAATTTAGTCATATTTTATACAATTTTTAACTATTCACATACTGTATTTAACTGCTTTATTAAGCGAAATCAAAATATTACAATTTCACTAAAGTCAAGATATCAAAATACAATTTAATGAACTAAAATTTAAAATGAAAATCATATTTATAACTTAACTCTTTAAATTTTAAATGAAATTAATTAATTAACTTGAAAGCTTAGTTTATCTTTCAAAAATTTAAACTAACCAAGATTAACTTCATAATTTATAATTTAAACTAAAATTAACTAAAACTAATTTATACTTCATAATTTAAGCTAAAATTAACTAAAATTGGGATTCTAGTTCGTTATGTAATGTTAGTTTACAAATCGAACGTGTGAAAAAACTATTATGTAGACGTTAGTTTACAAATTATATAATGTGTTTTACTTATGTGAACCCCTTAGAGATTTTTGGCCCCGTTCGAAAAGTGCAGTAAATGATCGTTATATGGATATTTATTTTTACACAGAATGGAAATCAATATTCATCTGATACAATATTCGTTGGATTTGTCCCAGTATTGGACAAGTTACAAATATAATAACGTAAGCATATTTTATAAATCATTTCATTTTAATTAGTTAACAAAATTTTGAGGCACTTCCCTTTTTGTACCCTGTGTACACACATTTGTGTATGATACAGGGACCAACGGGAAGTGCTGCCGAAATTTTGTTGAACCGTTTAACCTGAAATGATTTATAATATATGCTTACATTATTATATTTGTAATGAAAAGTAGGTTGACCGACCATCAAAGTAAAATGAAATATAGTAATAAACCAAAAACATGAATTAGTTATAAATGAAATTTTACAGGACTTTAATTAATATAACGTGTTTGATCGATTTTTTTAACATATTTGTTGCAAATCAGGAAAATGTTCGATTATTTTCTTGATCGCAATTGGATGTATAAATCCCGAACCGGTAGAAAAGGGTCTATAAAGGAACATTTTTGTAATGGTGTCCAATAATTTATTAGATTTGCTAAATCTAATAATTGAATTAACGTATACATTCATTGCCCGTGTAGTAAGTGCAGACATCTGAAGTATTGGAAGCCAGATGTAGTAGAAGTACATCTGTATAAAATTGGTTTTCTGCTGAATTATTACTTATGGGATCGTCATGGAGAACTTGTTCAATCTACGTCTAATTCTATAGTGGTAGAGGACGATAATACAATGATTAACGAAAATACAACGATGAATCCAATAGAAAATATGGTGCAAGATACAGCACGATCAATGTTTCCTAACATTGATCAAGGTGACGATGAGAACGAAAATGTTGAAGAACCAACAGCGGAAGCTATTTTTTAATGATTTATTGAATTTTGCAAAGAGGCCGTTGTGGAAAGGGTGTACAAGCGGAACCAAATTATCTGTAACCGCCGAATTCATCACTGTGAAATCAAAATTCAACATTATAGAAGCTGCATTTACAATAGTTGTACAAACTGCAAAACGACACATGCCGCCCAATAATTTGATGTGTGATAGTCATTATAAAGTGAAAAAACTTATGTCTGCTTTTGGACTACCATATCAGAAGATAGATACACGTGTAAAAGGTTGCATGTTTTATTGGAAAGAAGACACTCACCTTAGAAAATGCAAATTTTGCAACGAAGATAGATATAAACCAAGAAAAAAAGTTCCATATAAAAGAATGCAATATCTACCGATAACTCCCAGACTTCAACACCTGTATGCATCTTCTACTACAGGATGTCATATGAGATGGCATAGCATGAGAACATCAGAAGAAGGAACTTTGATACATCCATCTGATGGTGAAGCATGGAAACACTTTGATATCACTTATCCTGAATTTGCTACAGAGAGCCATAATGTTGGTCTTGGTTTATGTACGAATGGAACTTCTCCATTTTCTCAATTTGGTAGCAAATATTCATCATGGCCTATCATTGTTACTCCTTATAACTTACCTCAATGGATGTGTATGAAAATTCCATATATGTTTCTAATGGTTGTAATCCCTGGTCCCGATGATCCTACATAAGGAATTGATGTTTATCTACAGCCACTGATTGAAGAGTTAAAAATACTGTGGCATGAAGAATTCGAAACATACGACATTTCAAGAAAAAGGAATTTTTGTATGTTTGTGTAACAACCCGGATTTTCAGAACCAATTTAAAATTTTTATTTCGGCTATTTTAATGGATTTTGAACACTTAAAATGATTTATTTTAAATAATAACAACTAAAAATTCATTTAAATCGAAGTTAGAACGTATAAATTTATTTTAATTAAAAACGAGCCTGAAATGGTGCGGTAGTTTGAAAATTCGATTTTAAATTTCAATTGAATGTACAGGATTCAAAGTAAATCCGATATCAGTAAAACAAGAAATATTTGAATCTGTTTAATTATATCTTTCTAATGAATGTGAAAAACTGAGATTCCGTCATATAAATTGAATGTTATGTCCTGTTTAAAATTTAAAATAGTCGCTATGGAATTTAATATAATATATAGGCCTTAAAAATAGTTATTTTGCAAACGACCTCCTTTTTTTACGAAACCACTTTTGTTGTATCCGGAATGTCAAATTATTATTATATTCCAATTTTCATAATTTTTGGAATTAATATGTGAGCGTGGTAAATTTAAACGTGTTTGGCAATTTCAGTTGAATTTAATTGACTGGAAAATGGCTATTTTCCAAACGATCTCCAACTTCGGCGAAATTAGTTTTGTTAGGACCGTATCGTCAAAACATAACTAGATTTATTTTTCTAGAATTTTTGGAGTTAGTATGTGGCTCCGGTAAGTTAAAATGTACGTCGAAATCAATTTCGAACGCTATATTAATTTATATTTTAATTTTGATGAAAAATGTTCGAAATAGTCGAATCGGCTTGCGGGACATATCCCATTGTGTTCGGAATGGGGGTAATTAGCTAGGGACGACAGTCGTTGGGTTTGATTTGCAGTTCGTATGCAAATATGCATTTTTTTGGAATTAAGTATTATATATATATATATATATATATATAAAAGGGGGCCAAATTCTCTAAACCCTTAATCATTCATACAGCTGCCGTCTGCACCCAAAACCGATGGGATGAATGCTCCAAATTTCTCTCCCTTCGTTCTTCTAATCCACACAACCGAATTCGAACCTAAAAACACAAAAACAAAGAGCAAGATGAGATCTTTATCATGTACGGTTGTGATTGTATTTAGTTCTTCGAGTTGCGAGAATTTTGGGCTCCAGGGCGCTGCGCTCGAACGGAAAATTGGGGCTCCATGGGGCGTCAACCTGCATGAGATTTGAGGGGGTGGTAGGCGGCCCGAAGGTGGTTCATGCGGTGGTACTCGATCGGGGTCAAGCGGCTTGGATGGGGTTGCGCGAGGAGAGAAAGAACAGGAGGGATGGGTTTTGGGAACGTCGGCTATGTTTGGAACGAAGAAGAGAAAAGTAATTAAGGAAGTGATTAAATTAATTATGTAATTAATTATATAATTATGCAATGAAATGATAAAAATAGTATAACTTTCTCATACGACCACATATTTTCGCAAATCCAGTTGCGTTGGAATCACAAAAAACGAGAGCTTCACGATGGAACAGACTAGAACTTAAATGGAAGCAGTTGCAAATTTTGGTTAAATTAAACATCAGGTTTAATTTAATTAAAATAATCATTTTATAACGATTTAGATCCGGTCAATGTGAGAACTCCTACTCACTCTAATGATTTTACAGTTAAATATACACTAGGTTGTAGACGGGGCTTAGTATCCCCCGGCACTATTTATTGTAAAAACCATGGATGTTTGTTTGGATTGAACTGTAGTGAAATTGACTGTATTGTGTTTGTTGATTGAATGGACAGTATAAAATATACATGTGTTGAATAAAATATTTATACAATAAAAACATCATTTCTATTGAATAAATGAACTGTATAAAATATACATTTATTGGATAAAATATTTATACAATAAAAATATCATTTTTATTGAATGAATGAACTATATAAAATATACATGTGTTGAATAAAATGTTTGAACAATAGAAATAGCATTTTTATTGAACGTATGAACTGTATAAAATAATAAAGTGTTGAAATAAATATTTTATCGTTAAAAATATATTTTTTACCGTATATATGAACAACATAAAATTCTCCTGAAATGAAAATAAATATACATTTACAAATCGGACGATTTGTTTATGTACACCCATTTAACTAACATTGATTGGGACGATAAATTTTACACATTGCCCAACTGCACAAATAATGTTCAGTATGTGTTGTTTGAAAACCCCACATGGGTATTGGGATGATATTTGACATACACTAATCCCAATATTTAGTTGTATGTCAATCGGTGGGTTGACAGGCTGTAATGAGCGTTATTTATTTATTGTAATGCTTATACAGTTGTAAAATACACTCTGGATGATGTTTGTATGTTGAATGATCATTTATCATTATTGTTGAATACATGCGATATATTAAATCCATATAACTAAAGTTATATGGTAATTGATTGGGTCTGATTCTAATTCAGAAATAACAAAGATTTTAAAATAATTATTAGTAAAGATTTGAAAATAATATTTAGTAAAGAATTAAATTATGATTTTGATGTCTGATTTGGGATGGACACAAAAATATTGAAATATATGAAGTCGTATTGTTTAGATTTACGTCATTTTAACGCGAATTATATTTATATCTTTTTTATTCATTTTTATAATGAATATCGAAAAGGAAATGATTTCAAAATCAGATATTTTGAAAATATTATCATTTAAATATTATAATGATATGGAATATTTAATTTTGATTTAAAATTGAAAATGAAGTTAGAATCGTTTTAAAACGAATTTATACCTGATTTATAAAATACGTTCTAAATGGAAATCGACGAAATATATATAGTATATATAATATATATAGTATATATATTATATATAGTATATATTATATATATTTAATGGCCTGAATAAAACGCGCCGCGCCGCGACCGTTCGCGAATTTCGACCATTGAATTCGAATTGACATTACGGGAGATCCGACCGTCGGATTCTCCTAAAACCTGAACCGTTGGGTTCGTATTGAAAAGAGCTTTTCAAAGAATATAAGAGATTTGAAATCTAATTGTTAGATTTGGAATTATATCCAAATCAAATTTGGAAAAGGTCGTTTTAAGTGCAGTTCGATGACCGTTTATGGAAATTGACTGAAAGGGATTTAATAAAATTATTAAAAATATTAATACTGTGTAAAATCGTAATAAATGATTTGGAAAGAATTGGGATAAAAAATTCCATATTTGAAAAGATAAAAATATTTATTTATCAATATGAACTAGTTATTAACTAGATTTGAAATCCAATAATATTTAAATAAATAAATTGGATTTATAAAAGCGTTTTAATAAAACTAGAAATTTCCAATAAATAAATTGGAATGGAAATAATCTTCGGAATATTTTGGTATTGGATTCCGTGGTTATACGA
This sequence comes from Allium sativum, assembly GCA_030737875.1. Classification (NCBI taxonomy): domain Eukaryota; kingdom Viridiplantae; phylum Streptophyta; class Magnoliopsida; order Asparagales; family Amaryllidaceae; genus Allium; species Allium sativum. The sequence continues at coordinate 255,703,105 of CM060920.1, forward strand.
ATATTGTTATGGGAATTTGGAAGATAGACATATATTGTTATTCCCCATACGATGTGTGTTGGTTTCAGAATTTGATATTGAATATAAGCCGATATAATTTCTATTCAGAGCCTTGTACTTAATATTAAATTGGATTTTGGGTTTCTCGTAAACGATGTCTTCAATAACACCGTTCATAAACCCAGTTGATAAAAGAATAAATCTTTAATTAAGATTTAGTGAAGTTTTACAATTAATTAATATTAAATTGGAATTGAGTAAAAGAATTGGACTTTGGGTTTGTTGTGAATGGTGTCTTCAATAACACTGTTCTTAAACCCCGTGTGAAAAGAATAAATCTTTTAATTAAGACTATTAGAGTTTCCAGCTATATTTAGTAACTGGAATAAAATGGAATGTGAATTGGGCTTATTGTGAACTGTGTTTTTAACGACATTCGTTCTTTAACCCGATTAACAGTGAAATATGAATTGGATTTTATAAATCTTTTATTAATATTTAATGGGAATTTTCCAAAGAAAAGTTTTGCGATTTAATAAAATAAATTAGAATGGAATGGAATTCGATTTGGTAATAATCAAAGTGAACTTCTGTGGAGGAAGACCGATACTATATATGGAAATTAAAAGGCTTGACCGTTATTCCATTTATATTATTAGTCTGATACGGAAATTTATATCGATCATATATTAACCTATTTTCCGTGAAGATTCCATAGTTAATGGAATGTGATTTTGGGTTTATCGTGAACTGTGTTTTAAATGACATTGGTTCTTTAATCCAGTTAAAGACAGGATTTATTTCCTAAATTTGAATAATCATTATATAATGATTTTAGGGGATTAAAACTAAGTGTGGTTTTAATGAATCTTTAATTAAATTGGAATGTGAATGTGATAATTTAAATTCTCAAATTTGGGAAATGATCGAGAATGGAGTATCACCAGATTTGCTCCAAGCGTTAGTTAAATCTTTAATTAGATTTGAACGTGAAATGTAATAAATTTTACCAACAACAGCGTGGTGTTAGATATGGAGTACTACTAGTTTTGCACCATGGGATGAATACATTGGGATTGGGAAATATAATAAATGATTACTATGGCAAGGTTCGCTAATCCCGACTAGTTTGGAAAACCTTAATTTGGTTTAAATTGTGAAAAGAATATTTGAATAAAAGAATATTATGGATTGGAATGAGGCGTATGTTGTGTTTTTGTATCACTTATTTATAAGATACGTGAGTTATTCGAAAAGGCTGGGTTTATCCTATTCTGAATAATTGATACGATGAAAAGTCGACGATGAAGACAGTGGTTGAAGACCGGAGATCTTCACATCGTTTGGATGATTACTGATGTCTTGATTAGGCTGTACACCCAAGTCAAGGTAATAAGTGGTGGTCTCCCAGACGTACTTGGAGATCGACCGAATATGCGGGGACCTCTCTCCTGTATTGGACATATGGGACAAGGAATAAGGTGCCTCCGATTTCGTTCAGATCCAGAACGAACTTGTAAATGGATATGTGTTTGACATTGCATTTTATTATGTGTGATTGATTTCTATTAAATATATATCTGTTTGGTGGCAGAGAATTTATTCCCTTGCTCAGCACCCTTCTCTGAGACGTATGAGCTTAGAGGTTATATATCGATAGACATCAGTCGCATGGCGTGAATTGTCAGTGTGGCATGCTGAGATGCAAATGATCAAGGCTTCTGTTGAAAAGCAGAGTCTTGGGGTTGGTGATCAAAGCACGGCTTAAGTAGCATAGCTTTGTGTATAGCGTTAATTCGCGAGCCTCACACCCCGGTGTGAACCAGAAACGGGAGAGGACCTCCGGGAGGATATGCGTTTCTTTCTAGTTAGGAGTGGTGTCATGGTATAGAGTCCATACATTTTACTCATGTGGATGTTGCATATTATTTGATGGATAGCGAGGCACCTCAGATATATTGGTCACTACGGGGACGAAGGATGACATGGTCGACATACTGACCAGACTTACGCCCCATAGGGTGGGGAAATGTATTGTTCAGGAATTATTAATCCACTAACGTAAGTGTGGACCAGCCCTGAAGCTCCAATGGTCGATGCGTTCTGATCCTGAGACATGGTGCTATATTGTCTCAAATTCGGACAGGACAATCCCTTGCCTTGGTTCACAAACGGAAATCCAATTTCCAATCCATGACATTTCGGTTTTGATTGTAGAGCCTAGTATGGTGACATATTAGCATGGGATACAATGCCATCTATGATTGATACATTTATATTTGAAGCTGATTTTGACACTATACATTTATAATAGTATCAAATGATTTTGGTTTTAAACGTACCAAGCATATTTGGCGATTATAAGGTAAAGCTCTATCCTCCGGCTTGCGTTGCATTGTGTGATGGGACCTGAGTCTTATGATTGCTTCATTTTTCCAAAAAGCATTGCAATGTTTGTTTTATGCATTGGTATTCTTGGGAGGAAACCCGTTCCGTGTTATACGGCGTGGTCCCTTGATTTACTTTATTTCTAAAGTAAAGTTTTAAATAACTGTTTTAGTTCTTACACCAGTCACATGACTGACCTGGAGTTTATTATTTTAACCTAAACTCTGGGTGCCCCTATTTTCTACATGGGTAGCTAGTAGTTGGGTTTTGCAGATATTTCTTTTCCAGGATCATGGATTTACAACTGGAGCTATATTCGGAAAGCTTTGTATCTGTGTATTTCTTTCAGTTATGTTATGTATTATTTTTCCGCTACTATGTAATATATTTTAATATCTTATATTTTTTTATGTATACTATTTATTAATACTCTGTTACATTCTTGTACTCTGATGTAAATTGTTGTAATAAGCAATGAAATGTTCTATAGTTCGTGTTCTGATATGTCGTTTTCTCAACTCAGTTCGGGCTTTCCCTAACGGCTGAGTTTGGGTCGTTTCAGTTTCGTATCAGAGCTTTGGTTTACAGAGCTCGAGAACAAGACACATTAGAACCAAACGAAGGAATTCATCAGAGATTGGATTAGTAACATCCAATGAGAATGACTCGTTAGAGATGGTATCAGTAGTATCCTAGAATGAGTTTCAAAGAATGTTATTTTTAAATTAAAAATGAAAACAAATTTTGTTTTGAAAATTATAACTTATTATACGTATTTGAGTATTTTAGTTTAAATTGATTTTGGACAGTCGAGTACATGAAGATTTTTAATATACGCGTAATTAACGTGTATTCGAAGTCTCAAATATAGTGGATAGATATAGAATCACACTCTAGTCGCCAAGGGATAATTCTGATGATTGACGCGTCATCATCAGTATTTATTTCCGAGCTTCGAAAGTGGGATATCTATATATTTCCAATTGACTGGTGTGAGAACCAAAACTTAGATAGTGTCTATTGTTTGTGATTTGGCACCAAAAATGTGATTTTGATTATATATAGAAGTTATGTGTTTGGAAAGCTAATTAACTAATTGATTGTTGGTTGTGTTGTTTTATTATTAGGTAACTGATTAAATTATTCAAACTAATATGATAGTGTAAGGTAAATTAATCAAATCGAATAAAAATTTTGAACTGAATTGAAAATTAATTTGAATTGCATACATGTACATGTGTATATAATGAACATGTCATAGCATGAAAGCCAAGAAGAGGAATAAAATTGTATGCCCGACAAATAGGTACATGTTTACTATTTTCTTGAGTTTTGATGATTTTATGAGCCGCTTGTCTTTTGCTTTTTTCGTTTGGATTGATGAGGACCTTGTGAGGCAAGTTGCGGTTTTAAATATCAACCCATACAAAGGAGGTTATGGCGAAATTTTCCCGAAATTTAGGGTGTTAGCCAAATTTTTGAAAAATTAGAAAATTCTTAGAAATTGAAAAGTTGAAGAATGAATGCCAGAATGAAAGTTGAGTTGGTTAGTTAAACAACTTTCAGCTTCGTTCCTTTTCGAGGAAAAAAAGATTTTAAATGGGCGAGATTGTAACAACCCGGATTTTCAGAACCAATTTAAATTTTTTATTTTGGCTATTTTAATGGATTTTGAATATTTGAAATAATTTATTATAATAATAACGACTAAAAATTTATTTAAATCGAAGTTAGAATGTACAAATTTATTTTAATTATACAATGAGCCTGAAATGGCGCGGTAGTTTGAAAATTCGATTTTAAATTTCAATTGAATGTACACGATTCAAAATAAATATGATTTCAATAAAACAAGAAATATTTGAATCAGTTTAATTATATCTTTCTAACGAATGTGAAAAACTGATATTTCATAATATAAATTGAAAGTTATGTCCAGTTTAAAATTTAAAATAGTCGCTATGGAATTTAATATATTTAGGCCTTAAAAATAGCCATTTTGCAAACGACCTCCGTTTTCGATGAAACCACTTTTGCTGGATCCAGAATGTCAAATTATTCTTACATTCCAATTTTCATAATTTTTGGAATTAATATATGAGCATGGTAAATTTAAACGTGTTTGGCAATTTTAGTTGAATTTAATCGACTGGAAAATGGTCATTTTCCAAACTGTCCCCAAATTCAACGATTTTTTTTTTATGACCGTATCGTCAAAATATAACTAGATTTACTTTTCTAGAATTTTTGGAGTCAGTATGTGGCTCCGGTAAATTAAAATGTACGTTGAAATCAATTTTGAATGTTATATTAATTTATATTTTAATTTTGACGAAAACTGATCGAAACAGTCGAAACGGCTTGCGAGACATATCCCATTGTGTTCGTAATGGGGGTAATTAGCTAGGGACGACTGTCGTTGGCTTTGATTTGGAGTTCGTATGCAAAAACACATTTTTTTGGAATTAAATATTATTAAAAAAAATATAAAAGGGGGCTAAATTCTCTAAAAACTAAATCATTCATACAGCCGCCGTCTGCACCCAAAACCAACGGGCTGAATGCTCCAAATTTCTCCCTCTTCGTTCTTCTAATCCACATAACCGAATTTGAATCTCCAAACACAAAAATGAAGAGCAAGATGAGATCTTTATCGTGTACGGTTGTGATTGTATTTAGTGCTTCATGTGGCGAGAATTTTGGGCTCTAGTGCACTGCAGTCGAACGGAAAATGGGGGCTCCATGAGGGGCCGATCTGCAAGAGATTTGAGGGGGAGGTAGGCGGCTCGAAGGTGGTTCTTGCACTGGTACTCGATCATGGTCAAGCGGCTTGGATGGGGGTGCGCGAGGAGAGAGAGAACAAGAGGGATGGGTTTCGGGAACGTCGACTACGTTTGGAACAAAGAAGAAAAAGTAATTAAGGAAGTGATTAAATTAACTATGTAATTAATTATATAATTATGCAATGAAATGATTAAAATAGTATAACTTTCTCATATGACCACAGATTTTCGCAAATCCAGTTGCATTAGAATCACAAAAAGGAGAGCTTCACGATGGAACGAACTAGACATGAAATGGAAGCAGTTGCAAATTTTGGTTAAATAAAACATCGGGTTTAATTTAATTAAAATAATCGTTTTATAACAATTTCGAAACCAGTCATTATGAGAACTCTCCTCATTCTAATTATTTTACAGTTAAATATATACTAGGTTGCAGACGCAGCTTAGTAGCCCCGGACACTATTTATTGTACAAACCACAGATGTTTGTTTGGATTGAATTGTGGTGAAATTGACTGTATTATGTTTATTGATTGAATGAACTATATAAAATATACATGTGTTGAATAAAATATTTATATAATAAAAATATCATTTTTATCAAATCAATGAGTTGTATAAAATATACAAGTGTTGAATAAAATATTTATACAGTAAAAATATCATTTTTATTGAATGAACGAACTGTATAAAATATACATGTGTTGAATAAAATGTTTGAACAATAGAAGTATCATTTTTATTGAATGTATGAACTATATAAAATAGTAAAGTGTTGAAATAAATATTTTATCATTAAAAATATAATTTTTACCATATATATGAACGACATAAAATTCTCCTGAAATGAAAATAAATATTCATTTACAAATCAGACGATTTGTTTATGTACACCCATTTAACTGACATTGATTGGGACGATAAATTTTACACATCGCCCAACTGCACAAATAAGATGCAGTATGTATTGTTTGAAAACCCCACACGTGTATTGGGATGATATTTGACATACACTAATCCCAATATTTAGTTGTGTCAATCGATGGGTTGACAGGCTGTGATGAGCATTATTTTTTTATTGTAATGCTTATACAGTTGTAAAATACACTCTGGATGATGTTTCGATGTTGAATGATCATTTATCATTATTGTTGAATACATGCGATGTATGAAATCCATATAACTAAAATTATATTGTAATTGATTGGGACTGATTCCAATTCATAAATAACAAGATTTTAAAATAATTATTAGTAAAGATTTTATAATAATATTTAGTAAAGAATTAAATTATGATTTTGATGTCTGATTTGGGATGGGCACGAAAATATTGAAATATATGAAGCCGTGTTGTTTAGATTTGCGTCATTTTAACGCAAACGATATCTATATCAATTTTTATTTATTTTTATAATGAGTATCAAAAAGGTAATGATTTCAAAATCAGATACTTTGAAAATATTATCATTTAAATATTATAATGATATGGAACATTCAATTTTGATTTAAAATTGAAAATGAAGTTAGAATCATTTTAAAACGAATTTATAAACAATTTATAAAATAGTTTTAAATGGAAATCAACGAAATATATATAATATATATATTATATATATTTAATGGCCGGAATAGAACACGCTGTGCCGTGACCGTTCGCGAATTTCGACCATTGACTTCGAATTGACATTACGGGAGATCCAACCGTCAAATTCTCCTAAAACCAGAACCGTTGGGTTCATATCGAAAAGAGATTTCAAAGAATATAAGATATGTAGCACCCCTTGTATTTTATAACAGTGAAGTTCACAAATTAAAGTATAATAAATTCTAATTAAAGTATTAAAGGAAACGGGATATGCCATTTCGTTCGTCTCGGAAAATTACGCGAAATAGAGTCCGAGTTTTCGAAAAACGGAGTCCGTATGACCAAATTATGGCCCGATGAAGTTTAAGAAAATTCAAATTTCGAAAACAGATTTAAATTTCAGACCAATCAGAGTAGGCGGGAAAATTCCCGCCCAAACCAACCAGGTCGACCTGGGGGTCGACCCTAGGGTCGACCTGCCAGGCCAGGTCGACCTGCCCAGGCAGGTCGACTCTAGAGTCGACCTGGGGATCGACTGGGGAGTCGACCTGGCCCCTGAGCCAGGTCGAACCCAGCCCACCCTGGCTGGCCTGGTCTATGTTTGGTCGATTTTCTGAGCCTTGCCTTGTTACTAGGGCAAGGTGTCAGCTCCTGATTGGCCTCTCCTTCAAATGAACAGCTATTATTAAACCAAGCATCATCGACGGTCTAAATCAACTCACAAACTCTATAAAAAGGACCTAAGACTAACCCTAATTCACATAAACTAAAATGGAGATGAGACCGTCATGCTGCTGAGGAGAGACTGAGGATAGCTGTCAGAAGAAGAGAGACAATTAGGAGATAAATCAAAAGCTTAAAGCAACGTCAAATCAATCAAAACAACGCCTACAACAAAGGATAGCATCTCCAAATCCAGATTTCAGATTCCTGAATTGAAGATTCGTCACACGTTGTAAGTAGAGTGCTATTCCGATGTGAATTAAATAATTGTGTTGATTTGTGTAAAGTAATAAATGGAATTGTGGCGATAATAATCTATATTTGTATGTTGCTTTGATGCTAAACGATTTGGGAATATTATGGTATACGATTGGATATTTGCAAGTACGCGACTTGCGTTGAAAGTTAACAACGAAATGGAATTGTGGCGATAATAACTTATGTTTGTATGTTATTTTGATTTGGAAATGCTATGGTGTACGATTTTATTCATACAAGATAATGGTTTATGTTGACAACCACATGTTGTGGAATTTTAATTGGGATTCATGCAAGCATATGATTCATATTTAAAACTACATGTTTGTGGTAGTTATTTACAACACCTATTTGATAATTGCAAGTATATGATTCATGTTGAGAATAACAACTATATGTTGTAATAGTTTATTTGAAATTCATGCAAGTCTATGATTTGTTGTTATGCCAACATGATGTAAAATTCTATGGTCATCTTTAGTGTAATTTGATTCACCTAAGTATTATGATTCATAAGAAGGTTATGTTGAAATTGGTATCATAGTTCAAGTATAAAAATCATGATTTTGTAATAGTGACAAAAGCAAGCGTCTTTGTAAGCTTGTACTAATTTTATGAACATGACCAAACTATGTTTGTTATTATGCCTAGTTGAAAACATGTTTCTAGGCTTATGTTGTTATCATAATCATATGATAATATATTTGGCACATAAGTTACATTAGAAATTACACTAGAATTACATCCCACTTACAAGTTACATAGATAGGATAAAAACCATGATTATATGAATAGTAGGATTCATGTTCAATTATGTTTATGCCATGACTATATGAATAGAAGGACTCATGTTCAATTATGATTATGCCATAATTATATAATTAGAATGGTTCATGTTTAAGTATCATTTATGCCATGACTACACGAATAGAATGATTCATGTTTTGTTTATACCATGATTATGTGAATGGAATGATTCATGTTTAAGTATTGCTTATATTATATGTTGTTACAATTGCAAGTTCACATGTGCCTACCTTATGTTAATTGAATCGTTATGTTGCAAGTTCATGCGTTCACACTCCCCTTTTTATGTTACCTTATAAACACCGTGTTATAAGCCTCCCCTTTTCATATGGCTAAATTGGGTTTAAGTATTAAACCCAATACACCTTACATTTGAATGAACGTGTAAAACGGGGGTAATGACGTTTGGGCTAAAATATAGAACATATGTGTTGGCCTGTTCGACGCATGCCAACAATCTTGAAAATCAATTTAAGTGGCATGAATGAATTCTAATCTATAAAGATAAATTTGAATAATGGGCTGCAAATATTTACATATAAAAAGAAAAGAGACAAAATATGTAAATGTAGAAAATACGATGTGTTTAACCCGAGGTTGGATTGAGTTGTGATGTAAACCTGCCCGGAACCGCCCGGCTGTCCAGTAGTCACAACAATACCTATCCAATGTGGGTGGTTAAACACGGAGCCCAATAAGAACCCGAGGTTAGACTGAGTTGTGGCGTAAGACTGCCCGAACCCAACCGACAACAGGCAGCCACAACAATACCTGTCTAATGTGAGAGGTCAAGGCTTTAATAAGACAATTAAGGCTGAGTCAAGATTGATAGGATTAAGTGAATTAAGACTTAATCAAAATAGAACATGCTAAACTAAATAGACTGATTGGGGGTTAGGTTTATAAAACACTTAACCAACTTAGCATGTTGGCTAGAAATAGAAAACCTAGTAGCGGGGGATCCTTTTCAGCAGTAACCCTACAAGGCGTATCATGATACCCTGAAACTAGGCAGGGTGGGGCACAATTACTGGGCTGACTGTAAGAGGTCAAATCGACGGCGGTGGTGTAGCAGTGTAGGTTCTAACGGGGTGCGGGCGTGCACACACTCCGACGCAGAAAAATAAGGCACTGGGCACCAGTAGCATACCTGTGCATTCTAGGGTTGTGTCGGGCCGCCACCATGGGACTTGATACACCCCATGGTGGGACCAGCATAGGTAACTACAAAATCGGGGGCCGTAAGACACATGTAACTATGCGAGTAGGAGCCGATCATCAAAAAATGGATCACTTCACCCTGATTATGGGGTGCCTGTTGGGAACTAGTTTATATGGGTACAGAGATTAATATGCGGTACGATAGTATATTCGACCCTAGACAACTTAACTTGGTTTATGGTGCTTTCCCATTTCTAGTTTATACTTATCATACCCAGTTCTTTATTCACAGACTGAATAGTCCTAGACTTACTCAGGCTTTATGTCTGACTCTACTTTTCTTTCGTCTTCTTTTCTTCCGTTCCCCCCCCCCCCCCCCCCGCCCCCAGGTCCACAGGGAGGGAATACCGCAGCTTGACCAACCTTCATATCCAGCTTGAAGAGAAAGAATGTATTGCTTGGATCTTTTCGTTTTGGACTATGGCTTTGGACAGCAATTATGGGACTTTTGCAGTTTATTTATGTTTTCTTTATGCTTCTTTAAATAATGTAATCAAGACAGTTATGAAGGTGTTATGTTTTTGGAAGTGTTGTAAGACAATTATGGTATGGTTGGTGTAACACGTATTTTAATGAAATAAAAGTTGTTGTTTTCCGCTGTTAAAAAATATGTGTTATTATATCTGTCTTGTATATCTGTGATTTATACTTATAAACCTCCACCAAAATTAGGGCATTCCCTTTGAGAGTGACCCTAACGGAGGTGGGGTGTTTCACTTGGTATCAGAGCATAGGTTTACCAGATAAGATAAAAAGTTTTGAAAATTTATTTTAAAAAAGGAATTTAAAGAAGCATTTTTAAAGATAAAATATTATTTTATTTTAAAAGGAGAAGTCCCCCCCAAAGCCATAGGAACTATCTCTTATCCTTCGTTTTGAATCTATCCTTTTTGTTTCAGCATGTCTGGAGACCTTACTCCCCAGTTGCTGACGCTTTCACTCCTCCTCCTCCACGTAAACCAGCAAGCGGAAGAGTCCCAGAGTAGGAAGACGAATAATAGTCAAACAAGAAAGGATCGTAACAGTAATGACAAGAAACGTGAAAAAAGGAAATGTTATTTCTGCGGAATTCTTGGACATCTGGAGGGAGACTGCAGGAAGAAGAAGAGGAGGATGAGTGCTACTTGCTTTCAGTGTAGGGAGACAAAGGCGGAAAGCTCTCAAGGGAAGAAAGAGGGTTTACAGCTTAAGAGGACAGACTTTAAGAAGGGCGGAAAAGACAACAAGTCCCAAGAGAAGAGGAAGTGTAAATTCTGTGGAAAAGTGGGGCACTTAGTGAAAGATTGCCGGAAAAAGAAGGCCAAGATGAACGGCGGGTGCTTTTCTTGCGGTGAGATAGGCCACATGGCTAAGGACTGCCCAAAGAAACGAGGACAGGGGCAGAGGGCTGGATCCACCTCAGGGGCACAAGTACATGTGCTAGAGGCGCCACCTCTGCAACAGCGAGGTATAATACTTATGTAGAAATTGTAGTTTATCTTTATAATCACCCCGTTCGCACTTTATTTGATTCTGGCGCATCACACTCCTTTATCTCGTCTGCATTAGTAGAATCACTGCACCTAAAAACTAGTATGGTAGAGGACCCCTTAATTGTTTCAAACCCAATTGGGGGCCCAACTCATTTGTCTATGATCTGCTTGGGATTGAAAATTTCTATTCTAAGCGTAGAATTTAAATGTAGTGCCTTTGTTTTGGGCTTTTCGGGATATGGTTTGATTTTGGGCATGGATTGGCTATCCAGTAATGGGGCCATCCTCGATTGTGAGAAAAGGGTTGTTTGGCTCCTAACCCAGCTCCGTAATACTTTGGAAATTTCTTGTAATCCCTCGTATGCTGTTATGCTTAGTTACCTTGAATCGCTTGAAGCCTCCGTTGAAAATTTGCAATCGGTTAGAGTGGTCCGGGAATATCCGGATATCTTCGAAGAGGTGAAGGGCTTGCCTCCGAAGAGGGAGATAGACTTCCGTATATATCTTGTAGATAACGCAAAGCCCGTTGCGTTGCCCATTAGACACATGGCTCCACGGGAAAGGAAAGAGCTCATTAAACAGATTAAAGAGCTTCTAGAAAAGGGGTTCATTAGGAGGAGCATTCCAGAATGGGGCGCTCCAGTGGTGTTCGCTACAAAGGCGGATGGTTCACTCCGTCTATGTGTTGACTATAGGGAGCTCAACAAGCTAACGAAAAAGAATAGGCACCCTCTCCCCAGAATTGACGATCTGTTTGATCAACTTGTAGGAGCCTCTGTTTTCTCCCAACTCGATTTAGCGACCGGTTTTCATCAGCTAAGGGTGGCTGAAGATAGTATCGATAAAACGGCATTCAGAACCCCAGACGGCTTCTTTGAATGGCTTGTCATGCCTTTCGGCTTGACAAATGCACCAGCTTACTTCGTGGACCTGATGAGTAGGGTATTCAGAGATTTCCTTAATAAGTTCGTAGTGGTCTTCGTAGACGATATCCTTATCTTTTCAAAGAGTGAAGAGGAACATACTCAGCACTTAAGGGCAATCATGGAAACTCTGCGAGTCCATCAGCTAAAAGCCAAATTCTCCAAATGCCACTTTTGGAGAGAAGAAGTGAGGTTCCTTGGGCACATAGTATCCAAACAAGGGTTAGCAGTGGACCCTGCTAAGGTAGTGGCGGTACCGGATTGGAAGACACCAAGGAATGCAACTGAGGTCCGAAGTTTTCTAGGACTAGCAGGTTTCTATCGAAAGTTCATAAAGGATTTTGCGAAAATCTCAGCTCCGCTCACAAAGTTGACCAAGAAGAATCCAGTGTTCAATTGGGACTTGGATTGCGAGTTTGCTTTCCAGCGACTGAAAAGGGCTCTTACAACAGCCCCAGTTTTGACCTTGCCAGATGGAAGCAAGATGTTCACCGTTTATACAGATGCATGTGGGACAGGGTTAGGCGCCGTCTTAATGCAAGAAGGAAGGGTAGTAGCTTATGGCGGGAGACAATTGAAAGTGCACGAAAGGAACTACCCGACCCACGATCTTGAGTTAGCTGCCATAGTCTTTGCACTCAAGTCTTGGCGACACTATCTCCTAGGTGAGAAGTTTGAACTTTACACTGACCATAAATAGTTGAAATATCTTTTCTCGCAGAAAGATCCTAACTTGAGGCAACAGAGATGGATGGAGTTTCTTACCTCGTATGATTTCGAGATCTCCTATACTCCGGGCAAAGGCAACGTAGTGGCAGACGCGTTGAGCCGAAAGAAACTGACCTTAAGCCCACTGTTTGTTGAAAGACAAAGTCTAGAGTTTATAGCCAGTTTCGACATTAGGCCTTCCTCCGATTTTGTACCATGCTTGCTAGCATCCCTCGAAGTACGCCCGACTTTAGTGGACTCGATAGGGACAACACAACGCGAGGACCCTCAACTTGTGGAGACGATTGATAGGTTAATTAGGGGTGAGACTTCAAGTCACCTCAACAGATACTCCATCGACGATAAGGGTTGGCTAAGGCGAGACGGAAGACTATGCGTCCCACAAACAAGGGATTTAGTAAAGAAGGTTCTCGAGGAAGCACATCACTCCAAGATGACGATACACCCAGGCGGCGATAAAATGTACAAGGACATAAAAAGAACTTTCTTTTGGAACGGCATGAAAAAGACGTGGCATAATTCATTTCTAAGTGTATGGTGTGGCAACAGGTTAAGGTGGAACAGAAAAAGCCTGGCGGTCTGCTACATCCTCTAGAGGTCCCGCAAAAGTGGGATAGCATCTCAATGGACTTCATCGATGGGCTGCCGAGGTCTAGGAGAGGCAACACTAGCATTTGGGTAATAGTGGATAGGCTTACTAAAAGCGCCCACTTTTTACTGTCAAATGCAGAAGAACTGCCTCATCTTTAGCATCTCTTTACCTCAAGGAAATCGCTCGACTCCATGGAATACCATCCAGCATTGTTAGTGACCGGGACCCTATCTTCACAAGTGAGTTTTGGCGGAGTCTGCAAGAAGCGGTAGGAACGCAGTTATGCCTGAGCACAGCCTATCATCCCCAAACCGACGGCCAAACAGAAAGAGTGAACAGAGTTTTGGAGGACCTTTTAAGACTGTGCATCCTTGACTTCGGAGGGACGTAGGAAGATCATCTTCCTTTGGTGGAATTTGCTTACAACAACAGCTATCGAGCAACCATCGGAATGGCGCCCTTCGAAGCTTTATATGGAAGACCGTGCCGATCGCCCACTTGTTGGTGGGAATCTACTGATAAGCTCATACTTGGACCAGATATGATCCGAGAGACTTCAAAAAAAGTAGACTTAATACGAAGAAGGATGAAGACGGCCCAAGACAGACAAAAGTCCTACGCCGATAAGAGGAGGACCGACCTTGAATTTGAGGTTGGGACAGAGTTTTTCTTAAGGTATCTCCGCTAAGGAACGTTGTTCGTTTTGAAACCACAGGAAAGCTAGCACCGAGGTTCGTAGGGCCATTCCCTATCATTGAGAAAATTGGGAAAATGGCCTATAGATTAGAGCTACCTGAAAAATTGGCCGGAGTACACAACGTCTTTCACGTTTCACATCTCTGAAAATGTCTACATGAGTCTGCTGAAGTGGTAGAGCCAAATATCCTAGAAGAAGCTGAAGTGGAACGCGAAGCAACCATAAGGAAAGTTCCAACCCGCATATTAGGGACGGAAGTGAAGAAGCTACGCAACCGCGAAGTCAAGCTCGTCAAAGTTTAGTGGAGCGACGCCAAAGGAGATGCAACTTGGGAAACTGAAGCTAAGATACGCGCAGCCTACCCTTTTCTTTTCGAGGGTACATCTTTGATCTTTCCTTTTTCCTTAAGTTGCGCTTTTATCTATCTTTTTAGGTATATCTCCTCGACCCTATCTTTTAGGTAGAAACCCTTTGGATGAAAACATGTAATTGAAACATGTTATGGATGATGATTGCAAGTGGTTGCAAGTGATTGCTAGTGGTTGCTCGTGGTTGCATATACACACACAATCTAGGTTTTAGATCGGCTCAATCACTTCATATTGCATATGCATATATGTTTGCATTCGTATATGGTTGAACTTTAATGTGTTGTCATATGGATGTTGCATTTGTATGAATGATTGTGCACTCATGTAGAATCATGAATAGGAGGATTTGCATACATAATGGATTCATGGCACTTACATAATTCGCATTAAGGAGGTCAACTGAATCAGTAGACCGCCTGATTTTGCATTAGATAAGTACATGTACACACACTTCGCATATTATCATGAAGCATTAGAGGTCTTTTAAGGACAATGGATGCTCGTGTCTGATGGATGAGTAGATGGATATTTGGATGTTAGGATGTACATTCTTCCTGAACTTGAAGATTTCGGGACGAAATCCTTTTAAGTGGGGGAGAATGTAGCACCCCGTGTATTTTATAACAATGAAGTTCACAAATTAAAGTATAATAAATTCTAATTAAAGTATTAAGGGAAACGGGATATGCCATTTCGTTCGTCTCAGAAAAATACGCGAAATAGAGTCCGAGTTTTCGAAGAACGGAGTCCGTATGACCAAATTATGGCCCGATGAAGTTTCATAAAATTCAAATTTCGAAAACAGATTTAAATTTCAGACCAATCAGAGTAGGCGGGAAAATTCCCGCCCAAACCAACCAGGTTGACCTGGGGGTCGACCCTAGGGTCGACCTGCCAGGCCAGGTCGACCTGGGAGTCGACCTAGGTGTCGACCTGCCCAGGCAGGTCGACTCTAGAGTCGACCTGGGGGTCGACTGGGGAGTCGACCTGGCCCCTGAGCCAGGTCGAACCCAGCCCACCCTGGCTGGCCTGGTCTATGTTTGGTCGATTTTCTGAGTCTTGCCTTGTCACTAGGGCTAGGTGTCAGCTCCTGATTGGCCTCTCCTTCAAACGAACGGCTATTATTAAACCAAGCATCATCGACGCTCTAAATCAACTCACAAACTCTATAAAAAGGACCTAAGACTAACCCTAATTCACATAAATTAAAATGTAGATGAGACCGTCATGCTGCTGAGGAGAGACTGAGGATAGCCGTCAGAAGAAGAGAGACAATTAGGAGATAAATCAAAAGCTTAAAGCAACGTCAAATCAATCAAAACAACGCCTACAACAAAGGATAGCATCTCCAAATCCAGAATTCAGATTCCTGAATTGAAGATTCGTCACACGTTGTAAGTAGAGTGCTATTCCGATGTGAATTAAATAATTGTGTTGATTTGTGTAAAGTAAGAAATGGAATTGTGGCGATAATAATCTATATTTGTATGTTGCTTTGATGCTAAACGATTTGGGAATATTATGGTATACGATTGGATATTTGCAAGTACGCGACTTGCGTTGAAAGTTAACAAAGAAATGGAATTATGGCGATAATAACTTATGTTTGTATGTTATTTTGATTTGGAAATGCTATGGTGTACGATTTGATTCATACAAGATAATGGTTTATGTTGACAACCACATGTTGTGGAATTTTAATTGGGATTCATGCAAGCATATGATTCATATTGAAAACTACATGTTTGTGGTAGTTATTTACAACACCTATTTGATAATTGCAAGTATATGATTCATGTTGAGAATAACAACTATATGTTGTAATAGTTTATTTGAAATTCATGCAAGTCTATGATTTATTGTTATGCCAACATGATGTAAAATTCTATGGTCATCTTTAGTGTAATTTGATTCACCTAAGTATTATGATTCATATGAAGGTTATGTTGAAATTGGTATCATAGTTCAAGTATAAAAATCATGATTTTGTAATAGTGACAAAAGCAAGCGTCTTTGTAAGCTTGTATTAATTTTATGAACATGACCAAACTATGTTTGTTATTATGCCTAGTTGAAAACATGTTTCTAGGCTTATGTTGTTATCATAATCATATGATAATATATTTGGCACATAAGTTACATTAGAAATTACACTAGAATTACATCCCACTTACAAGTTACATAGATAGGATAAAAACCATGATTATATGAATAGTAGGATTCATGTTCAATTATGTTTATGCCATGACTATATGAATAGAAGGACTCATGTTCAATTATGATTATGCCATAATTATATAATTAGAATGGTTCATGTTTAAGTATCATTTATGCCATGACTACACGAATAGAATGATTCATGTTTTGTTTATACCATGATTATGTGAATGGAATGATTCATGTTTAAGTATTGCTTATATTATATGTTGTTACAATTGCAAGTTCACATGTGCCTACCTTATGTTAATTGAATCGTTATGTTGCAAGTTCATGCGTTCACACTCCCCTTTTTATGTTACCTTATAAACACCGTGTTATAAGCCTCCCCTTTTCATATGGCTAAATTGGGTTTAAGTATTAAACCCAATATACCTTACATTTGAATGAACGTGTAAAACGGGGTAATGACGTTTGGGCTAAAATATAGAACATATGTGTTGGCCTGTTCGACGCATGCCAACAATCTTGAAAATCAATTTAAGTGGCATGAATGAATTCTAATCAATAAAGATAAATTTGAATAATGGGCCGCAAATATTTACATATAAAAAGAAAAGAGACAAAATATGTAAATGTAGAAAATACGATGTGTTTAACCCGAGGTTGGATTGAGTTGTGATGTAAACCTGCCCGGAACCGCCCGGCTGTCCAGTAGTCACAACAATACCTATCCAATGTGGGTGGTTAAACACGGAGCCCAATAAGGACCCGAGGTTAGACTGAGTTGTGGCGTAAGACTGCCCGAACCCAACCGGCAACAGGCAGCCACAACAATACCTGTCTAATGTAACAGGTCAAGGCTTTAATAAGACAATTATGACTGAGTCAGGATTGATTGGATTAAGTGAATTAAGACTTAATCAAAATAGAATATGCTAAACTAAATAGACTGATTGGGGGTTAGGTTTATAAAACACTTAACCAACTTAGCATGTTGGCTAGAAGTAGAAAACCTAGTAGCCGGGGACCCTTTTCAGCATTAACCCTACAAGGCGTATCATGATACCCTGAAACTAGGCAGGGTGGGGCACGATTACTGGGCTGACTGTAAGAGGTCAAATCGACGGCGGTGGTGTAGCAGTGTAGGTTCTAACGGGGTGTGGGCATGCACACACTCCGGCGCAGAAAAATAAGGCACTGGGCACAAGTAGCATACCTGTGCATTCTAGGGTTGCGTCGGGCCGCCACCATGGGACTTGGTACACCCCATGGTGGGACCAGCATAGGTAACTACAACATCGGGGGCCGTAAGACACATGTAACTATCAAGTAGGAGCCGATCATCATAAAATGGATCACTTCACCCTGATTATGGGGTGCCTGTTGGGAACTAGTTTATATAGGTACAGAGATTAATATGGGGTACGATAGTATATTCGACCCTAGACAACTTAACTTGGTTTATGGTGCTTTCCCATTTCTAGTTTATACTTATCATACCCAGTTCTTTATTCATAGACTGAATAGTCCTAGACTTACTCAGGTTTTATGTCCGACTCTACTTTTCTTTCGTCTTCTTTTCTTCCGTTTCCCCCCCTCCCCCCGGTCCACAGGGAGGGAATATCGCAGCTTGACCAGCCTTCATATCCAGCTTGAAGAGAAAGAATGTATTGCTTGGATCTTTTCATTTTGGACTATGGCTTTGGACAGCAATTATGGGACTTTTGCAGTTTATTTATGTTTTCTTTATGCTTCTTTAAATAATGTAATCAAGACAGTTATGAAGGTGTTATGTTTTTGGAAGTGTTGTAAGACAATTATGGTATGGTTGGTGTAACACGTATTTTAATGAAATAAAAGTTGTTGTTTTCCGCTGTTCAAAAATATGTGTTATTATATCTGTCTTGTATATCTATGATTTATACTTATAAACCTCCACCAAAATTAGGGCATTCCCTTTGAGAGTGACCCTAACGGAGGTGGGGTGTTTCAAATATCTAAAATCTAACGGTTGGATTTGGAATTATATCCAAATCAAATTTGGAAAAGGTCGCTGTAAGTGCGGTTCGATGACCGTTATGGAAATCGACTGAAAGGGCCTTAATAAAATTATTAAAAATATTAATTCTTTGTGTAAAATCATAATAAAAGATTTGGAAAGAATCGGGATGAAAAATTCCATATTTGAAAAGATAAAAATATATTTTTGTCAAAATGAACTAGTTATTAACTAGATTTGAAATCCGATAATTTTTAAGTAAATAAACTGGATTTATAAATGGGTACTAATAAAACTAGAAATTTCCAATAAATAAATTGGAATGGATTGGAACGGAAATAATCTTTGGAACATTTCGATATTGGATTCAGTGGTTATACGGATATTGTTATGGGAAGTTGGAGGATATACATATATCGTTATTCCCCATATGATGTGTGTTGGATTCAGAATTTGATATTGAATATAAGCCGATATAATTTCTATTCAGAGCCTTGTATTTAATATTAAATTGGATTTTGGGTTTGTCATTGACGGTGTCTTAAATAACACTGTTCTTAAACCCAGTTGAGAAAAGAATAATTCTTTTAATTAAGATTTAATAAACTTTTACAATTGATTAATATTAAATTGGAATTGAATAAAAGAATTGGATTTTGGGTTTGTTGTGAATGGTGTCTTCAATAATACTGTTCTTAAACCCCGAGTGAAAAGAATAAATATTTTAATTAAGATTATTAGAGTTTCCAGTTACATTTAGTAAATGGAATAAAATGGAATGTGAATTTGGTTTATTGTGAACTATGTTTTTAACCACATTCGTTTTTTAACCCGATTAACAATGAAATGTGATTTGGAAATTATAAATCTTTTATTAAGATTTAATGGGAATTTTCCAAAAAAAGTTCCGATTCAATAAAATAAATTGTAATGGAATGGAATTCGATTTGGTAATAATCGAAGTGAACTTCTGTGGAGGAAGACCGATACTATATATGGAATTTAAAAGGCTTGGTCATTATTCCATTTATATTATTAGCCTGATACGGAAATTTATATCGATTATATATTGACATGTTTTCCATGAAGATTCCATAGTTAATGGAATGTGATTTTGGGTTTATCGTGAACTGTGTTTTAAATGACATTGGTTCTTTAACCAGTTAAAGACAGGATTTATTTCCTAAATTTGAATAATCATTATATAATGATTTTTGGGGATTAAAACTAAGTGGGGTTTTAATGAATCTTTAATTAGATTGAAATGTGATAATTTAAATTATCAAATTTGGGAAACGATCGAGAATGGAGTATCACGAGTTTTTCTCCAAACGATTGTTAAATCTTTAATTAGATTTGAATGTGAAATGGTAATAAATTTTACCAATAATACCGTGGTGTTAGATATGGAGTACTACCAGTTTTGATCCATGGGATGAATAGGTTGGGATTGGGAAATATAATAAATGATTACTTCAGTAAGGTTCGCTAATCCCGACTAGTTTGGAAAACCTTAATTTGGGTTAAATTGTGAAAAGTATATTTGAATAAAAGAATATTATGGATTGGAATGAGGCGTATGTTGTGTTTTTATAGCACTTATTTGTAAGATACGCGAGTTATTCCGAAAGGCCGGGTTTATCCCATTCGAAATAATTGATACGACAAAAAGTCGACGATGAAGACGGTGGTTGAAGACCGGAGATCTTCACATCATTTCGATGATTTCTAATGTCTAGATTGGGCTGTACACCCAGGACAAGGTAATAAGTGGTGATCGTCCACACGTACTTGGAGATCGACCAGATATGCAGGGACCTCTCTCCTTTATTAGAAATATGGGACAAGGAATAAGGTGCCTCCGGCTTCGTTTAGACCTAGAACGAACTTGTAAATGGATGTGTCTCTGACATTAGATTTTATTCCATGTGATTGATTTCTGTTAAATATATATCTATTTGGTGGCGGAGAATTTATTCTCTTGCTTAACACCCTTCTCTGAGACATACGAGCTTAGAGGTTATATATCGATAGGCATCAGTCGCATGGCGTGAATTGTAAGTGTGGCATGCTGATGTAACGGCGCGGCTTTCGATGCATCGAAAGTCGTGTCATTATTGAAATAATTTAGAAGATGAGAAAGATAAGATAGAACTAATAGAACAGAAGAACATCAGAATTACACAGCGGAATAAATCTCACAGCGGAATTTCACAAAATACATAATATATTACATAACAGAGTTTGTTACATCAGAGTACATCATTCGAATACAACATCATATGTGATACTGGCCCAATACATAAACTAGATACTTAGAGATGGATATAGCTACTAGACGTGTTCTTGGTCTTGTACTCCACAATTCATCAAAAGAGTTCCATTAGACACCTGGATCACTTGTCTACTCGTAACAAATATTAAGAGTACCCAAGAGTTTAGGAAAACACAGAAAATAAACTCTGGGTCAGTCAGGGGACTGGTATGAGTAAACAAAGTTAAAAGATGTAAATAGTGAAGTAAGAAATAAGGTTTTCCAAATTCATTTACTTTTGAAATCTTTAGACCAATCCATAACTAATATATGGATAATGACCTAAGTACTTTATATCAAAACGTTTGATATTGTGATAGTTTTTATCAAATAAATAATCATCTAGTGAAACGCTTGCATCTCACATTCATGTATATAGTATACAATCAAAAATCACAGAGCGCTTATTGGAGATTGGATTCCAACAGACAAGATAGGGGAGCACCGGCCGATCAGTGTACTCTAGAGAGGATACACTGGGGTTGAACAAGAACGTCTTGCAACCCGGCCACACATGACCGTCCACTCATTTAGCTTGAGTGTAACGAATATATTACCACCACTACGGTTGGTACCAACATAACCGTTCCCGGGAGATATAGAATTGAAAAGAAGTAACAAATATGAATATTCTCTAGATGGTGATAATATACCCTACTTGGGTATGACCCAACTAGCCATGCTGCCTAGCCCAACTTTTGTTACTTCCTGGTTGTGAGGTTTTGAGGTCACGTTTATTATTCTGACAAATTCATTTCTTCAATTACTTTGAATGCCACATCATCATATCCGTCAGAAACACTCATTCGATTACCCAAATATATTGCGGGCAATAAAGCTAAGAGAAAGGAATTTCTCCGCAACCAACGTAATATACTTACATAAATTCGATGTTTAGAATCTATCTGATATACGTTGTCAGACACTCGTCCATTCGGGTTTGTCCTGGGACTAAACAGACCGAAGGTACTATTTAAAATAGTCCTTGCATATCTCCGTCTTCAATATTTCTGGCACGCGTCATATACTTCGAGTCGAAGTGGAATATTTATTCCGCACTCTTTGAAACGATGTAAAAAAATGTCTTTTATAGGCAATGAATATTTATCGGCTTAATCCTGACTATTATTCAGTTCTCAAATTAATTATCATTATATAAACAGTGTTTGTTTACCTAGTCCATAACAGAATAATTTAATTATCTTTTAAAAATAAACAGTTAAGGTGTGTGCGTTGCACACAGTATTTTGTTCAGTTTTGATCATTTCTTGGAAATAAGCAGATGATGCACGTGCTTCACACACGACATTTTTACTTCATATATTATCAGTGCTCAGACGATGTTTCAAACCATTCTTTCCTTTTTAAATTATCCCCTTATGTTTATTTAACTATAAGTAATTTAAATTAATAAATTAAATTAATTATTCGATTATTATTTTTATTTCAAAACTGATCGAACTTCTATTGAAACACCCCACCTCCGTTAGGGTCACTCTGAAAGGGAATGCCCTAATTTTGGTGGAGGTTTATAAGTATAAGTCACAGATACGCAAGATAGATATAGGAACACATATTATTGAACAGCGGAAAACAACAGCAACTTTTATTTCATTAAAATACGTGTTACACAAACCATGCCATAATTGTCTTACAATACTTCCAAAAGCATTACATCTTCATAACTGTCTTGATTTCATTATTCAAAGAAGCATAAAAACAACATAAGTAAAATGCATAAGTCCCATAATTGCTGTCCAAAGCCATAGTCCAAAACGAAAAAGATCCAAGCAACACATTCTTTCTCTTCAAGCTGGATGTGAAAACTGATCAAGCTGCGGTATTCCCTTCCTATGGACCTGGGGGGGACGAAAGAAAAGAAGACGAAAGAAAAGTAGAGTCATACATAAAGCCTGAGTAAGTCTAGGACTATTCAGTCTATGAATAAAGAACTGGGCATGATAAGTATAAACTGGAAATGGGAAAGCACCATTAACTAAGTTAAGTTGTCTAGAGTCGAATATACTATCGTACCCCATATAAATCTCTGCATCCATATAAACTAGTTCCCAACAGGCACCCCATAGTCAGGGTGAAGTGATCCATTTCTAATGATCGGCTCCTACTCGCATAGTTACATGTGTCTTACGGACCCATTGATTTAGTTACCTATGCTGGTCCCACCATAGGGGGTATCAAGTCCCATGGTGGCGTCCCGACACAATTCTAGAATGCACAGGTATACTACTGGTGTCCAGTGCCTTATTTTTCTGCGCCGGAGTGTGTGCACGCCCGCACCCCGTTAGAACCTACACTGTTGCACCACCGCCGTCGATTTGACCTCTTACAGTCAGCCCAGTAATCGTGCCCCACCCTGCCTAGTTCAGGGTATCCTGATACACCTTGTAGGGTTACTGCTGAAATGGGTCCCCCGCTACTAGGTTTTCTATTTCTAGCCAACATGCTAAGTTGGTTAAGTGTTTTGTAAACCTATACCCCAATCAGTCTGTATAGTTTAGCATATTCCAATTGATTAAGTATTAATTCAATTTACTTAATCCTATCAATCCTAACTCAGCCTTAATTGTCTTATTAAAGCCTCGACCTCTCACATTAGACAGATATTGTGGTGGCTGCCTGTTGTCGGTTGGGTCCGGGCAGTCTTACGCCACAACTCAGTCTAACCTCGGGTCTTGATTGGGTTCCGTGTTTAAGCTCCCACATTGGATAGGTATTGTTGTGACTACTGGACAGCCGGGCGGTTCCGGGCAGGTTTACATCACAACTCAATCCATCCTCGGGTTAAACACATCGTATTTTATAAATTTACATATTCAGTCTCTTTTCCTTTTATATGTAAATATTTGCGGCCCATTATTCAAATTCATCTTTATTGGGTAAAATTAATTTATACCACTTAATTTGTTTTTACAAGGTCGTTGACATGCGTCAAACATGCCAACACATATGTTTATATTTTTAACCCAACGTCATTACCCCCGTCCTTAAGTTTGCTATAATATAACATATGTTGGGTTTAACATTTAAACCCAACTTAGCCACATGAAAAAGGGGAGGCTTAGAACATGGTGTTTATATATATTCTAAGTAACATCAAAAGGGGAGTGTGAACGCATGAACTTGCAACATAACGATCTAATTAAGATGAATTAGGCAATTGTGAACTTGCATTGTAATAGCATATAATCATGGCATAAACATACCTAAACATGAATCATGGTTTTTGATCTATTCATATAATCATGGCATAAACATACCTAAACATGAAATCATGGTTTTTAATCTATTCATGTAAACTTGCAATTGGGATGTAAATCTAACTTAATTATATGTCACATATATTATCATATGATTTTGATAACAACATACGCCTAAAACATGTTTTTCAATTAGGCATAACACCAAACATAGTTTAGTCATGTTCATAGAGTCAACACAAGTTCACAAAGATGCTTACTTTTGTCTTTAATACAAAAGTATGGTTTTACACTTGAATCATGATGCCAATTCCAACATAAATTCATATGAATCATAATACTCAAATGGATCCAATTACACTAAAAATGATCATAAAAATATACATCATGTTGGCATAATAGTGAACCATATACTCGCATGAATCTCAAATAAACTACCACAAACATATAGTCGTTAACTTTCAACATGAATCATATACTTGCAATTATCCAATAGGTGTTGTAATAAACTACCATAAACATGTAGTTGTTAACTTTTAACATGAATCACGTACTTACAAAATATCCAATCGTTATACCACAACATCCCAAATCGGTTAGAATCATAGCAACATACAATTATGAATTATTATCGTCACAAATTAAGTACAATTCTATTTCTCATTTTACACAAATCAAACACAATTATTTTTTCACATCGGAATAGCACTCTACTTACAACGTATGACGAATCTTCAATTCAGGAATCTGAATTTGGAGATGCTATCCTTTGTTGTAGGCGTTGTTTTGATTTAGTTGTCGTTGCTTTAAGCTTTTGAATTGTCTCCTAATCGTCTCTCAATTTTGACGGCTACTCCTAGTCTCGCCTCAGCAGCATGACGGTCTCATTTTCATTTTTATTTGTATGAATAAGGTGGAGTCTTAGGTCCTTTTTATAGAGTTTGTGAATTGATTAGGACTGTCGATGGAGCTTGGATATATATTAGCCGTTCGTTTGAAGGAGAGACCAATCAGGAGCTGACACCTAGCCCTAGTGACAAGGCAAGACTCAGAAATTCGGCCAAGCACAGACCAGGCCAGCCAGGAGGGGATGGGTTCGACCTGGCTCAGGGGCCAGGTCGACTACCCAGTCGACCCCCAGGTCGACTACATAGTCGACCTGGGTAGCCCAGATCGACTACCCAGTCGACCTGGGTGCCTTGGGCGGGAAAATTCCCGCCCTGGCCAATCCGGCCCGATTTTTGAAATTTGAATTTGTTTTCTGAGCTGTTTTTGTCTGTTTGAATTTTAAACTGAATTCTGAAACTTCCGGGGGCCATATCTCCCTCATACGGAGTCCGTTTTATGCAAACTCGGACTCTACTTTAAGAAGAATTCCGAGATGAACGCAATGGCGTATCCCGTTTCTCTTAAATTGATTTGAAATTAGTTATACTTTATTTTGTGAATTTCACTGTTATAGAATACACGGGGTGTTACTTTCTCCCCCACTTAAAAGGATTTCGTCCCCGAAATCTTCAAGTTCAGGAAGAATGTACGTCCTAACATCCAAATATCCATCTACTCATCCATCAAACACGGGCATCCATTGTCCTTAAAAGACTCCTAATGCTTCATGATCATATGCAAAGTGTGTGTACATGTACTTATCTAATGCAAAATCAGGCGGTCTACTGATTCAGTTGACCTCCTTAATGCGAATTATGTAAGTGCCATGAATCCATTATGTATGCAAATTTTCCTATTCATGATTCTACATGAGTGCACAATCATTCATATAAATGCAACATCCATATGACAATACATTAAACTTCAACCATATACGAATATAAATACATATATGCATATGCAATATGAAGTTACTGAGACGATCTAAAACCTAAATTGTGTGCGTATATGCAACCACGAGCAACCACTAGCAATCACTTGCAACCACCTACAACCACCATCCATAACATGTTTCAATTACATGTTTTCATCCAAACGGTTTCTACCTAAAAAAAAAATAAGGTCAAGGAGATATACCGGAAAAGATAGATAAAAGCGCAACTTAAGGAAAAAGAAAGATAAAAGATGTACCCTCGAAAAGAAAAGGGTATGTTGCGCGTATTCTAGCTTCAGTTTCCCAAGTTGCGTCTTCCTCGGTGTCGCTCCACTGAACTTTGACGAGCTTGACTTCGCGGTTGCGTAGCATTTTCACTTCCGTTCCTAATATGCGGGTTGGAACTTTCCTCACGGTTGCTTCGTGTTCCACTTCAGCTTCTTCTAGGATATTTGGCTCTACCACTTCAGCAGATTCATGTAGACATTTTCGGAGGTGCGAAACATGAAAGACGTTGTGAACTCCGGCCAACTTTTCGGGTAGCTCTAATCTATAGGCCATTTTCCCAATTTTCTCAATAATAGGAAACAGTCCTACGAACCTTGGTGCTAGCTTTCCTGTGGTTCCAAAATGAACAACGTTCCTTAGCGGAGATACCTTAAGAAAAACTCTGTCCCCAACCTCAAATTCAAGGTCGGTCCTCCTCTTGTCGGCGTAGGATTTTTGTCTGTCTTGGGATGTCTTCATTCTTCTTCGTATTAAGTCTACTTTTTCTGAAGTTTCTCGGATCATATCTGGTCCATGTATGAGCTTGTCAGTAGACTCCCACCAACAAGTGGGCGATTGACACGGTCTTCCATATAAAGCTTCGAAGGGCGCCATTTCGATGGTGGCTTGGTAACTGTTGTTGTAGGCAAATTCCACCAAAGGAAGATGGTCTTCCCACGTCCCTCCGAAGTCAAGGACGCACAGTCTTAAAAGGTCCTCCAAAACTCTGTTCACTCTTTCTGTCTGGCCGTCGGTTTGGGGATGATAGGCTGTGCTCAAGCATAACTGTGTGCCTACCGCTTCTTGCAGACTCCGCCAAAACTCACTTGTAAAGATAAGGTCTCGGTCACTAACAATGCTGGATGGTATTCCATGGAGTCGAACAATTTCCTTGGGGTAAAGAGATGCTAGGGATGAGGCAGTTCTTTTACTCTTGACAGGTAAAAAGTGGGCGCTTTTAGTAAGCCTATCCACTATTACCCAAATGCTAGTGTTGCCTCTTCTAGACCTAGGCAGCCCATTAATGAAGTCCATTAAGATGCTATCCCACTTCCACTGTGGGACCTCTATAAGATGGAGCAGACCGCCAGGCTTCTTCTGCTCCGCCTTAACCTGTTGGCAAATTACACACTTAGAAATGAAATTTGCCATGTCCTTCTTCATGCCGCTCCAAAAGAAAGTTCTCTTTATGTCCTTGTACATTTTATCTCCGCCTGGATGTATCGTCATCTTGGAGTGATGATCTTCCTCGAGAACCTTCTTTACTAAATCCCTTATCTGTGGGACGCATAGTCTTCCGTCTCGCCTTAGCCAACCCTTATCGTCGATGGAGTATCTGCTGAGGTGACTTGAAGTCTCACCCCGAATTAGCCTATCAATCGTCTCTACAAGCTGAGGGTCTTCGCATTGTGCTGTCCTTATTGAGTCCACCAAAGTCGGGCGTACTTCGAGAGATGCTAGCAAGCCCGGTACAAAATCGGAGGAGGTCCTAAAGTCAAAGCAGGCTATAAACTCTAGGCTTTGTCTTTCAACAAACAACGGGCTTAGGGTCAGTTTCTTTCGACTCAACGCGTCTACCACTACGTTGCCTTTGCCCGGAGTGTAGGAGATCTCGAAATCGTACGAGGCAAGAAACTCCATCCATCTCTTTTTCCTCAAGTTAAGATCTTTCTGTGAGAAAAGATATTTCAATGATTTATGGTCAGTGTAAAGTTCAAACCTCTCACCTAGGAGATAGTGTTGCCATGACTTGAGTGCAAAGAAGATGGCGGCCAACTCAAGATCGTGGATCGGGTAGTTCCTTTCATGAACTTTCAATTGCCTTCCACCATAAGCTACTACCCTCCCTTCTTACATCAAGACAGCGCATAGCCCTGTCCTACATGCATCTGTATAAACTGTGAACATCTTGCTTCCATCTGGCAACGTCAAAACTGGGGCTGTTGTAAGAGCCCTTTTCAGTCGTTGGAAAGCAAATTCGCAATCCAAGTCCCAATTAAACACTAGATTCTTCTTTGTCAGCCTTGTGAGCGGAGCTGATATTTTTGCAAAATCCCTTATGAATTTTCGGTAGAAACCTGCTAGCCCTAGAAAACTTCGGACCTCAGTTGCGTTTCTTGGTGTCTTCCAGTCCTGCACCGCTACTACTTTAGCAGGGTCCACAACTAACCCATTTTTGGATACTATATGCCCAAGAAATCTTACTTCCTCTCTCCAAAAGTGGCATTTGGAGAATTTGGGTTTTAGTTGATGGGCTCGCAGAGTTTCCATGATTGCCCTTAGATGTTGAGCATGCTCTTCTTCACTCTTTGAGAAGATCAAGATATCGTCTACGAAAACCACTACGAACTTGTTGAGGAATTCTCTGAACACCCTACTCATCAGGTCCACGAAGTAAACGGGTGCATTTGTCAGGCCAAAAGGCATGACAAGCCATTCAAAGAAGCCGTCTGGGGTTCTGAATGCCGTTTTGTCGATGCTATCTTCAGCCACCCTTAGCTGATGAAAACCGGTCGCCAAATCGAGTTGGAAGAAAACAGACGCTCCTACAAGCTGATCAAACAGATCGTAAATTCTAGGGAGAGGGTGCCTATTCTTTTTCGTTAGATTGTTGAGCTCCCTATAGTCAATACACAGACGAAGTGAACCATCTGCCTTTGTAGCGAACACCACTGGAGCACCCCATTCTGAAATGCTCCTTCTAATGAACCCCTTTTCTAGAAGCTCTTTAATCTGGTTACTGAGCTCTTTCCTTTCCCGCGGAGCCATGTGTCTAACGGGCAACGCAACGAGCTTTGCATTATCTACAAGATATATGCGGAAGTCTATCTCCCACTTCGGAGGTAAGCCCTTCACCTCTTCGAAGACATCCGGATATTCACGGACCACTTTAACCGATTGCAAGCTCTCAACGGAAGAATCTAGCGATTCAAGATAACTAAGCATAACCGCGTACGAGGGATTACAAGTAATTTCCAGAGTGTTACCGAGTTGGCTCAGAAGCCTAACCACCCTTTTCTCACAACAAGGATGGCACCATTACTGGATAGCCAATCCAGGCCCAAAATCAAACCATATCCCGAGAAGCCCAAAACAAAGGCACTACATCTAAATTCTATGCTTAGAATAGAAATTTTCAATCCCACACAGATCATAGACAGATGAGCTGGGCCCCCAATTGGATTTGAAACAATTAAGGGGTCCTCTACCATACTAGTTTCTAGGTGCAGAGATTCTACTAAAGCAAATGAGATAAAGGAGTGTGATGCGCCAGAATCAAATAAAGTGCGAACTGGGTGATCATAAAGATAAACTACACTTTCTACAGAAGTATTTATACCTCGCTGCTGCAGAGGTGGCGCTTCTAGCGCATGAACTTTTGCCCCTAAGGTGGATCCAGCCCTCTGCCCCTGCCCTCGCTTCTTTGGGCAATCCTTAGCCAGGTGGCCTATCTCACCGCAAGAAAAGCACCCACCATTCATCTTGGCCTTCTTTTTCCGGCAATCTTTCACTAAGTGCCCCACTTTGCCACAGAAATTACACTCCCTCTTCTCTTTGTTGTCTTTCCAGCCCTTCTTGAAGTCTGTCTTCTTAGGTTGTAAACCCTCTTTCTTCCCTTAAGAGCTTTCTGCTTTGTCTCCTTCTTGCCCTTATCCTCTTCGTTCAGCAATGCCACCTGCACCAACCTTTCATACGTAGCTCCCATGGGTATATGGGTCATGGCCAAACTGTGTAATGGCTCATTCAACCCCTTGAAAAAGCGGAGAGCCTTCTTGTGCGGGGTGTTGACTAGGTCCAGTCCGAACCTAGCTAGCTGATCGAACTGATTAACATACTCTTTGACTCTCATATTCCCATGCTTAAGAAATAAGAATTTTTCCAACTGAAGACTCCTTTCAGCTTCTGAGAGAAATTTAGCCTCAAACCTTGCCCTAAAGCCCTCCCATGTTTCCACTGGTCTTTCTGCATTGATGACTTCCCACCAGTAGGAAGCCTCGCCTTTAAGTAGCCATACTGCCAGTTGTACCTTCTTCCTATCTTCTACCTCAAAGATGACGAATAAGTCCTCGGTTTCCTTCAGCCAACTCCTGGCTACCACGAAGGACTCGGTTCCATGAAAGTCCTTTCCTCCCATAGCTTTAAAATCTTTACATATCTTAGCAAAGGTATTTCCCCGTGGGGGAGGTGGAGGAAGAGGCGCTGCTGCAGCTGGATGATTTCTTGCAAGTGGGGGAGGAGGAACGATAGGACCTGGCTGACTGGCCCTTGCTTCTAAGAATCGTCTAAACCAACCGGGTATTGGTACACCCTCTGGCAAGTTAAGTTCTTCGGACATGCTGAAAAAAAAGGATAGATTCAAAATGAAGGATAAAAGATAGTACCTATGACTTTGGGGGACTAGGCCTTTTTTAAAATAAAATAATATTTTATCTTTAAAAATGCTTCTTTAAATTTTCTTTTGAAAATAAATTTTCAAAACTTTTTATCTTATCTGGTAAACCTATGCTCTGATACCAAGTGAAACACCCCACCTCCGTTATGGTCACTCTAAAAGGGAATGCCCTAATTTTGGTGGAGGTTTATAAGTATAAGTCACAGATACACAAGACAGGTATAGGAACACATATTTTTGAACAGCGGAAAACAATAGCAACTTTTATTTCATTAAAATACGTGATACACAAACCATAATTGTCTTACAATACTTCCAAAAGCATTACATCTTCATAATTGTCTTGATTTCATTATTCAAAGAAGCATAAAAAAACATAAGTAAACTGCATAAGTCCCATAATTGCTGTCCAAAGCCATAGTCCAAAACGAAAAAGATCCAAGCAATACATTCATTCTCTTCAAGCTGGATGTGAAAACTGGTCAAGCTGCGGTATTCCCTCCCTGTGGACCTGGGGAGGGGGGACGAAAGAAAAGAAGACGAAAGAAAATTAGAGTCAGACATAAAGCCTGAGTAAGTCTAGGACTATTCAGTCTATGAATAAAGAACTGGGCATGATAAGTATAAACTGGAAATGGAAAAGCACCATTAACTAAGTTAAGTTGTCTAGAGTCGAATATACTATCGTACCCCATATAAATCTTTGCATCCATATAAACTAGTTCCCAACAGGCACCCCATAGACAGGGTGAAGTGATCCATTTCTAATGATCGACTCCTACTCGCATAGTTACATGTGTCTTACGGCCCCCATTGTTGTAGTTACCTATGCTGATCCCACCATGGGGTGTATCAAGTCCCATGGTGGCGGCCCGACACAATTCTAGAATGCACAGGTATACTACTGGTGCCCGGTGCCTTATTTTTCTGCGCCGGAGTGTGTGCACGCCCGCACCCCATTAGAACCTACACTGCTGCACCACCTCCATCGATTTGACCTCTTACAGTCAGCCCAGTAATCGTGCCCCACCCTACCTAGTTCAGGGTATCCTGATACACCTTGTAGGGTTACTGCTGAAAAGGGTCCCCCGCTACTAGGTTTTCTATTTCTAGCCAACATGCTAAGTTGGTTAAGTGTTTTGTAAACCTAACCCCCAATCAGTCTTTATAGTTTAGCATGTTCCAATTGATTAAGTATTAATTCAATTTACTTAATCCTATCAATCCTGACTCTGCTTTAATTGTCTTATTAAAGCCTCGACCTCTCACATTAGACATATATTGTTGTGGCTGCCAGTTGTCGGTTGGGTCCAGACAGTCTTACGCCACAACTCAGTCTAACCTCGGGTCTTTATTGGGCTCCGTGTTTAACCTCCCACATTGGATAGGTATTGTTGTGACTACTGGACAGCCGGGCGGTTCCGGGCAGGTTTACATAACAACTCAATCCAACCTCGGGTTAAACACATCGTATTTTCTAAATTTACATATTTTGTCTCTTTTCTTTTTATATGTAAATATTTGCGGCCCATTATTCAAATTCATCTTTATTGGGTAAAATTAATTTATACCACTTAATTTGTTTTTACAAGGTCGTTGGCATGCGTCAAACATGCCAACACATATGTTTATATTTTTAACCCAATGTCATTACCCTCGTCCTTACGTTTGCTATAATATAACATATGTTGGGTTTAACATTTAAACCCAACTTAGCCACATGAAAAAGGGGAGGCTTAGAACATGGTGTTTATATATATTCTAAGTAACATCAAAAGGGGAGTGTGAACGCATGAACTTGCAACATAACGATCTAATTAACATGAATTGGGCACTTGTGAACTTGCATTGTAATAGCATATAATCATGGCATAAACATACCTAAACATGAATCATGGTTTTTGATCTATTCACATAATCATGACATAAACATACCTAAACATGAAATCATGATTTTTAATCTATTCATGTAAACTTGCAATTGGGATGTAAATCTAACTTAATTATGTGTCACATATATTATCATATGATTTAGACAACAACATAGGCCTAAAACATGTTTTTCAATTAGGCATAACACCAAACATAGTTTAGTCATGTTCATAGAGTCAACACAATTTCACAAAGATGCTTACTTTTGTCTTTAATACAAAAGTATGGTTTTACACTTGAATCATTATGCCAATTCCAACATAAATTCATATGAATCATAATACTCAAATGGATCCAATTACACTAAAAATGATCATAAAAATATACATTATGTTGGCATAATAGTGAACCATATACTCGCATGAATCTCAAATAAAGTACCAGAAACATATTATCGTTAACTTTCAACATGAATCATATACTTGCAATTATCCAATAGGTGTTGTAATAAACTACCATAAACATGTAGTTGTTAAATTTTAACATGAATCACATACTTACAAAATATCCAATCGTTATACCACAACATCCCAAATCGATTAGAATCATAGCAACATACAATTATGAATTATTATCGTCACAAATTAAGTACAATTCTATTTCTCATTTTCACAAATCAAACACAATTATTTATTCACATCGGAATAGCACTCTACTTACAATGTATGACGAATCTTCAATTCAGGAATCTGAATTCTAAATTTGGAGATGCTATACTTTGTTGTAGGCGTTGTTTTGATTTAGTTGTCGTTGCTTTAAGTGAATTTTCTCCTAATCGTCTCTCAATTTTGACGGCTACTCCTAGTCTCGCCTCAGCAGCATGACGGTCTCATTTTCATTTTTTTTTGTATGAATTAGGTGGAGTCTTAGGTCCTTTTTATAGAGTTTGTGAATTGATTAGGACCGTCGATGGATCTTGGATGTATATTAGCCATTCGTTTGAAGGAGAGACCAATCAGGAGATGACACCTAGCCCTAGTGACAAGGAAAGACTCAGAAATTCGGCCAAGCACAGACCAGGCCAGCCAGGAGGGGCTGGGTTCGACCTGGTTCAGGGGCCAGGTCGACTACCCAGTCGACCCCCAGGTCGACTACATAGTCGACCTGGGTGCCCCAGGTCGACGACCCAGTCGACCTAGGTAGCCCAGGTCGACTACCCAGTCGACCTAGGTGCCTTGGGCAGGAAAATTCTCGCCCTGGACAATCTGGCCCGATTTTTGAATTTTGAATTTGTTTTTTGAGCTGTTTTTGTCTGTTTGAATTTTGAACTGAATTCTGAAAATTCCGGGGGCCATATCTCCCTCATATGGAGTCCGTTTTACGCAAACTCAGACTCTACTTCAAGCAGATTTCCGAGACGAACGCAATGGTGTATCCCGTTTCCCTTAATTCTTTGATTTGAAATTAGTTATGCTTTATTTTGTGAATTTCACTGTTATAGAAAACACGGGGTGTTACATCTATAGTCGAACTTTTCGTTTTGATCTTCTGTTTCTTCTTTCCACTTGCCTTCGATTAATTAATTTATTTACTTTTTAACTTTATTTAATTTTAAATTTTAAATTTAAAACTGTTTAAATTTAAAATCTCGTTCGGATTAGCCAAAGTACCAGTTCTTGTTAAAGTACCAGTTACCCGGCCTTGCCACGACCATCCGATCGCCTTCAAACTGCTTGCCACGACCATGGTTTTTAAAGTACCACTGGTACTTGGCAAAGTGCCAAAGTACCAGTGACCAGATTTAAAAATCCTTGCCACGACCACCGATCACTCGAAAAATATTCTGCCACGACCATATTTCCTGAAGTACCACTTTTCCCTCGGAAGTACCACTTCTTCCATCCTATCGAAAGTACCACTTGGTACTTGGCAAAATGCCAAAGTACTAGTGACCCAACCCAAAACTGCTTGCCACGATCGTCGTTCACTTCAAAATTCCCACGTGCTGCTCGAGTTTGCAAAGTACTACCTCATACTTCCTCCTCTTCTTCCCTGTGCACGCACAACTCCTCCACCGTGCACGTGCACACTTAATCGAGCCACCAACCATCGCCGCCCACCATCCCCGCACATCACCTTGCCCATCTGGATCATGATGACATGCCTTGATCCCATCCTCCTTGCTGCTATAGTGAATTTCCTGTTCGAGCTATTCACGGCAGAAAAAGGTCATCGGGGAAAAGCCCTACGACTCCTTGCTCCGACCACCGATCAATGTCCCTTTCCTGTCACGCCACCGTGGGACCCTGACGCCGCCATCCCCCCTGGACCGCACTCCCCTAACCATCACCTCGAGGCGCTGTTCGATGAGAAAGAACCGAACCCATAAACCCAAATAAAACCCTATTTTCGATTCATTCTCCTGATTTATGCAATGGAAAATTTAATTTATATTTTTCTGATGATCCATGAACCTCCACGCTCCATCCCTCCCTTCGCCCTGGAGTTCGGCGACGCCGATCGCCGGAATTTCCCCCAAAACCATTTTCCGTTTATCCCCGAAATTCTCACGATCTACACACTTAAAGATCATGATTTACATATTAAAAATCATTATTTCGATCCACTATTCTAATTATATAATCAAAACGAGCTTTTGAAACATTTGAAAATCCACTTTGATTTTGAAATACAGAGAGCTGCTGTGTTCTCTGTTTGAACATACAAGATTTTTATATACTTTTTATTTGATCTTATTTGTAAATGTGTGTGATATATATTCTATAGTTTTCATCAATCAAATGTGAAGCAACTGGTTTTTATTCTCTTCCAAGGATCAAGTGCACATATTCTGTATTTTACAAAACACATTACAGGTTCTAACTAAGGTGCTTAATCATCGAACAAATTTGCACAAACATTCCAGTATGTTTTCTACATGGATCTTAGTTCTTACAGATGTAGATCAGGGTGTTCTATCATCAAACTTTTCTTGTTGACAGTAACAATTAATGATCGTAACAAAACTTGGCAGTTAAAGCTATATACAAACTGTTTTACTGGAACATTTAAAATAAGAAATTTAAAAGTGTTTCACTCACCTTATTGCTTTCCAAATTCCCAGTAAAGACCTTCAGAAATTTAGATGTGAACTCAGTTTTGTTGTGAGTGAAATGTGAGAGGTTTGAGGTGAATTATAGTTGAGTTCAAGGTTTTAAAAATCATTTCCTGCACATGCTCCTATAGTGCATTTTCCCTTAGCCTTACCCCTTACTCTCTAGTTCCCTATGGCTATATGCATGAAAAGGTTTGTTTTATTTAGGTTTCATAGCCAATTGGTTAGTTTTAGGCTACCCTTTCTAGAAACATGAGTCATGCTTTCATTAAATGCATGGATTCATTTTTAGATTTTAAAGCAATTAACAATGGTTTTTCTTTGTCTCTTTCTAGTAAGATATTTTAGCTAATATGAATTTAAATATTTGCAAGTTGATATTTCTAGTTTCCTAGGTGATGACTTACACCTATCCCCCTCTTTTAGCCAATTAAAATGCTTCCTTAATTCTGAAGTATATAGTTATTTTCTAAGGCAATACTCCTATGCACATGTCTTAGGTTTAGGTAGAATTAGCTTACTTGCTTAGCTTTACTATTTTCTCTCAAATTATATTATGATTTTGTTTTATGTGCTTTGAATTTTGTCTTTCTTGTATTTGTTTTGGTAAAAAGATCAAATGTTTTATGTGCCATTTGTTCATGTTATGGCCGAATTGTCTCTTGCATATGTTTTATTTTCTATCATATTTGTTGCAAACTTACGTTATGTTGTCAAGTTCAAGACATACACTTATACCTTTACATATGTTATAATTTGTATGTTTCTTTGTTGCACATTTATCTTATGGTTTCAAGTTTAAAACATAGTCAAATATACATATTATTAGTGTACTTATCTTTATATATTTATACTTTCTTCTCTTTGTTTAGTAAATCTTATTTTATGATTTAATTACCTTATTAAATCATTATTTATCATTAACAAAGACGAGCTAAAAACCCGGTACATTACATTCCACCCCCTTAAAAGAATTTCGTCCCCGAAATTAAAGAGTCACGCGTAGATTTTAGTTTTAACTAAAGTCACATCTGTAATTATTTACCAGATGGATTCCTTACTTAATTTGAATTCTAGTTAACTATTTCTAAAATCCAAAATTTTGATTTCATTTCAAAATCAGCTACTTAACTCGCATGGTTCTATATCTAACTAATAACTCAAATCTGTTCTTTATTACTGGGAAATACCAATTTTATTCATTGGGTATTATCCTATTTAACTTATCCTGGGCGGACCTGGATTCATTTAACTCATTCCATCGGTTTTTGTGGTAGTCCTACTCATTTTCAACTATCTGATTATAACAGCTTGAAAATCAGACTTAATCAGATGTTTTATTTAACGGTGACCTAAGTAGATACTCTTGTTATCCTATATAATTTTTTTTTTTTTTAAATACGCTTTCTCGTATATATATACTCAACTCAATCTAGGGTGTTACTAACCCTATCTGTACTTAGTTACGCCACAGAGCCAAGGTTACTACTCAACCAATAGCCCTGATACCAACTGTAACGGCGCGGCTTTCGATGCCTCGAATGTCGTGTCATTATTGAAAGAATTTAGAAGATGAGAAAGATAAGATAGAACTAATAGAATAGAAGAGTAAGAAGAACATCAGAATTACATAGACGAATTAATCTCACAGCGGAATTTCACAAAATACATAATATATTATATAACAGAGTTTGTTACATCAGAGTACATCATTCGAATACAACATCATACGTGATACTAACCCAATACATAAACTGGATACTTAGAGATGGATATAGCTACTAGACGGGTTCTTGGTCTTGTACTCCATAATACTTCAAAAGACTTTCATTAGACACCTGGATCACTTGTCTACTCATAACAAATATTATGAGTACCCAAGAGTTTAGGAAAACACAAAAAATAAACTCTAGGTCAGTCAGGGGACGGGTGTGAGTAAACACAGTTAAAAGATGTAAATAGTGAAGTAAGAAATAAGGTTTTCCAGATTCGTTTACTTAAGAAATCTTTAGACCAATCCATAACTAATATATGGATAATGACCCAAGTACTTTATATCAAAACGTTTGATATTACGATAGTTTTTAGGAAATAAATAATCATCTAGTGAAACGCTTGCATCTCACGTTCACGTGTATAGTATACAATCAAAAATCGTAGAGCGCTAATTGGAGATTAGATTCCAATAGACAAGGTAGGCAAGCACCTGCCGATCAGTGTACTCTAGAGAGGATACACTGGTGTTCAACAAGAACGTCTTACAACCCGGCTACACATGACCGTCCACTCATTTAGCTTGAGTGTAATGAATATATTACCACCATTACGGTTGGTACCAACATAACCATTCCCGGGAGATACAGAATTGGAAAGAAGTAACAAATATGAATATTCTCTAGATGGTGTTAATATACCCTACTTGGGTATGACCCAACTAGCCATGCTGCCTAGCCCAACTTTTGTTACTTCCTGGTTGTGATGTTTTGAGGTCACTTTTATTCTTCTGACAAATTCATTTCTTCAATTACTTTGAATGCCACATCGTCATATCCGACAGAAACACTCATTCGATTACCCAAATATATTGCGGGCAATAAAGCTAAGAGAAACGAATTTCTCCTCCACCAACGTAATATACTTACGTAAATTCGATGTGTAGAATCTATCTGATATACGTTGTCAGACACTTGTCCATTCGGGTTTGTCCTGGGACTGAACAGACCGAAGGTACTATTTAAAATAGTCCTTGCATATCTCCGTCTTCAATATTTCTGACACGCGTTGTATACTTCGAGTCGAAGTGGAATATTTATTCCGGACTCTTTGAAACGATGTACGAAAATGTCTTTTATAGTCAATGAATATTTATCGGCTTAATCCTGACTATTATTCAGTTCTCAGATTAATTATCATTATGTAAACAGTGTTTGTTTACCTTGTCCATAATAGAATAATTTAATTATCTTTTAAAAATAAACAGTTAAGGTGTGTGCGTTGCACACAATATTTTGTTCAGTTTTGATCATTTCTTGGAAATAAGAAGATGATGCATGTGCTTCGCACACGGCATTTTTACTTCATATACTATTACTGCTCAGACGATGTTTCAAACCCTTCTTCCCCTTTTAAATTATCCACTTATGGTTATTTAACTATAAGTAATTTAAATTAATAATTTAAATTAATTATTCGCTTATTATTTTTATTTCAAAACTGATCGAACTTCTATAGTCGAACTTTTCGTTTTGATCTTCTATTTCTTCTTTCCACTTGCCTTCGATTAATTAATTTATTTACTTTTAAATTTTATTTAATTTCAAATTTTAAATTTAAATCTGTTTAAATTTAAAATCTCGTTCGGATTAGCCAAAGTAGCAGTTCTTGTTAAAGTACTAGTTACCCGGCCTTGCCACGACCATCCGATCGGCTTCAAACTGCTTGCCACAGCCATGGTTTTTAAAGTACCACCTGGTACTTCGCAAAGTGCCAAAGTACCAGTGACCAGATTTAAAAACTTCTTGCCATGACCACTGATCACTCCAAAAATATTCTACCACGACCATATTTCCTGAAGTACCACTTTTCCCTCGGAAGTACCACTTCTTCCATCCTATCGGAAGTACCACTTGGTACTTGGCAAAATGCCAAAGTACCAGTGGCCCAACCCAAAACTTCTTGCCACGATCGCCGTTCACTTCAAAATTCCCACGCGCTGCTCGAGTTTGGAAAGTACCACCTCATACTTCCTCCTCTTCTTCCCTGTGCACGCACAACTCCTCCACCGTGCACGTGCACACTTAATCCAGCCACCAACCATCGCCGCCGACCATCCTCGCACATCACCTTGCTCATCTGGATCACGATGCCATGCATCGATCCCCTCCTCCTTGCTGCTACAGTGAATTTCCTGTTCAAGCTTTTCACGACAGAAAAAGGTCATCGGGGAAAACCCCTACGACTCCTTACTCCGACCATCGATCAATGTCCCCTTTCTGTCATGCCACCATGGGACCCTAACGCCGCCATCCCGCCTGGACCGCACTCCTCTAGCCATCACCTCGAGGCGCAGTTCGGCGAGAAAGAACCGAACCCATAAACCCAAATAAAACCCTATTTTTGATTCATTCTCATGATTTATGCAATGGAAAAATTAATTTATATTTTTCTGATGATCCATGAACCTCCACGCTCCATTCCTCCCTTCGCCCTGGAGTTCGACGGCGCCGATCGCCGGAATTTCCCCCAAAACCAATTTCCGTTCATCCCC
The DNA here is from genome assembly GCA_030737875.1 of Allium sativum. Lineage (NCBI taxonomy): Eukaryota > Viridiplantae > Streptophyta > Magnoliopsida > Asparagales > Amaryllidaceae > Allium > Allium sativum. Next base: position 255,743,083 of record CM060920.1, read on the forward strand.
GAAATTCTCACTATCTACACACTTAAAGATCATGATTTACATATTAAAAATCATCATTTCGATCCACTATTTTGATTACATAATCAAAACGAGCTTTTAAAACATTAGAAAATCCACTTTGATTTTGAAATACAAAGAGCTGCTGTGTTTTCTGTTTGAAAATACAAGATTTTTATATACTTTTTCTTTGATCTTATTTGTAAATGTGTGTGATATATATTATAAAGTTATCATCAATCAAATATGAAGCATCTTGTTTTTATTCTCTTCCAAGGATCAAGTGCACATATTCTGTATTTTACAAAACACAGTACAGGTTCTAACTAAGGTGCTTAATCATCAAAAAAATTTGCACAAACATTCCAGTATGTTTTCTACATGGATCTTAGTTCTTACAGATGTAGATCAGGGTGTTCTATATCACACTTTTCTTGTTGACTGTAACAATTAATGATCATAACAAAACTTGGCAGTTAAAGCTATATACAAACTGTTTTACAGTAACATTTAAAACAAGAAATTTAAAAGTATTTCACTCACCTTAATGCTTTCCAAAATCCCAGTAAAGACCTTCAGAAATTTAGATGTGAACTCAGTTTTGTTGTGAATGAAATGTGAGAGGTTTGAGGTGTATTTATAGTTGAGTTCAAGGTTTTAAAAATCATTTCCTGCTCATGCTCCTACAGTGCATTTCCCCTTAGCCTTACTCTCTAGTTTCCTACAGCTATATGCATGAAAAGGTTTGTTTTATTTAGGTTTCATAGCCAATAGGTTAGTACTAGGTTACCCCTTCTAGAAACATGAGTCATGCTTTCATTAAATGCATGGATTCATTTTTAGATTTTAAAGCAATTAACAATGGTTTTTCTTTGTCTCTTTCTAGTTAGATATTTTAGCTAATATGAATTTAAATATTTGCAAGTTGCTATTTCTAGTTTCCTAGGTGATGACTTGCACCTATCCCCCTCTTTTAGCCAATTAAAATGCTTCCTTAATTCTGAAGTATATAGATATTTTCTTAAGGCAATACTCCTATGCACATGCCTTAGGTTTAGGAAGAATTAGCTTACTAGCTTAGCTTTACTATTTGCTCTCAAATCATATTATGATTTTTTTTATGTGCTTTGAATTTTGTCTTGCTTGTATTTGTTTTTGTAACAACCCGTATTTCAATAACATGTTAAAACGAGAATTAAGGCAGAATTTAATTTTAAATTCTGAATCAAGTAAAACGGGCTATGCCATTGCGTTCGTCTCGGATAAATACGCGAAATAGAGTCCGAGTTTTCGAAAATCGGAGTCCGTATGACCCGGTTAAGGCCCAAAGAAGATTTCTAGAAATTTGAATTTCGGAAACAGTTTTGGAAATCAGATCTGGGGCCAGGCGGGAAGTTTCCCGCCTAGGCCATGTCGACAGGGCTGTCGACAGGCCTGTCGACTTGGGCCCAGACCAAGTCGACAGCCCTGTCGACTTGCCTGTCGACAGGGGGTGGCCGGGGCAAGTAGCCTGGCGCACCTGTTTGTCTCACCTGGTCTTGTTCTTGGGCTGGGTCTGGAAGCTTCCGAGATCTGATGGTCCTAATCTATCCTAGGGTTAATCTAAGGGCCTAAATCTATCCTAATCTCTATAAAAAGACCCTAAACCTAACCTAAATCCCTAAAAATCAAACCTAGCAACTAAGTGCTGCCAAAATCAATCTTGATCATGGCCTCCATCTCAAATCCCTAGAGCCTATGCATCCAAATCAAGTTCAAATCAAAAGGTGCAAGCTTGCTACACCAAATCAAGGCCAAATCAACATTGCTATGCGAGTTGCATGACGATTCTTCTACAAAGGAGGCACCTTTCTTAGCCAAGATGATTCATGCTCCTTTCCCTAGGCCTAACTATGTAAGTTCTAGCTACTTTTGGATCAAAACGGTATTTTTAATGTTGACATGGGATAAAATGAGGCTAAACATGATTATGCGAACCTATATGAACCTTACCTTGCCTCTTGTGTTCATGTTTATGATTTCAGGCCATGTGAGTGACTTAATCATGCCTCTCATGCTATGCATAACCTAGTTTAACTTGCAAGTTTGTATCTTTATGCATGAAATGCTAGCATGAACCTTTAGGAACCACTTTACTTGTGAAACATTGGCTAAGACAAGATTTTGGAGCTTATGCATGTTTATGAACCCAAACCCCTTATGCTAACATCCAAGTTTGTGGCCAAATCCTTTATGAGATTATGCATACTCGTGGCCAATTCCCTCTTTTAAGTTGTGCATGTTTATGGCCAAATCCCTCTTGATAATATGCATGTTTGTGGCCAAATTTCCTTATGACACTATGCATGTTTATGGCCAATCCCTTTATGATGTTATGCATGTGGAAGCCAAGCCCTTTTTGGCATCATGCATGTTTTGAGACCAATATGTGACATAGTATTCTTACTATGTTGACTCGCTTTGCTTGCGTTGGGAAAACACGATTTTGGGTAGTTAGATAAACATGAACATGTCGCAAAATCTTAACTTGAATATGACATGTGTTTATACTTGAAAATATGACTTGAAAGATAACATGGAAGATGACATGTAAGTATGCATAAAAACATGAGCTTGGGAATTTACCTATTAAGTTAGGTCTACCCTTTGGGAATTTACCTATTAAGTTAGGTCTACCCAAATGCTTGAAAAACTTGTAACATGTTTTGGAAACATGATGAATTAGATAATATAAGTATGGCCAACTCGAGGTTGGGTTGAGTTTGCAACGTAAAACTACCCGGAACCGACCGGCCTAACTAGTAGTTGCAAACAATAGGACCCAATGTGAGAAGTTGGTCATGTCGCGCTTAAGACCCGAGGTTAGACTAGGTTGTGGTGTAAATCTACCCGGACCCGCCCGGCTTAACTAGTAACCACAACAAGGTCTAATGTGAGAGGTTGAGGGTGCATTAATTAAATTAATGCCACATAATAGGGTTAAGTTAATTTGATTAATGAGGCTTAACCAAATATGATATGGACAAATGGGTTAAGGAATTTGATTAGGCTAATGATACTTAACAAAACATGATAAGCTTGGGTAGGTTAAGTAACTTGATTTGCCTAACGACACTTGACCATTTTTATACGACTAGTGGACGGGATTAAGTTAACCAACACTTAATCAATCCAACACGATAACGTGATAAGGTTAAGTAAATTTTCTTAATGATACTTAACCGTATAATACAGTTGATGGATGGGGTTAAGATTAGGCTTAACTAATCTAAACATGGTAATCGGATGGGGTTAAGTTAGCCTAGACTTAATTAATCCCACTTGGTAATTAAATGGGGTTAAGTTAAACACTTAACTAATTTAACACGATGATTTGATGAGGTTAAGTGACCTATACTTAACCAATCTAACTCGTTAATTGGATGAGGTTAAGTTAATCTATACTTAACCAATCTAACGTGAAAACATGATAAGGCTAAGTCACGAATCACTTGAATACGCTTGACCGATTTGACTCGGTAATTTGACAAGGTCAAGTTAATTTATATAATTAACCAATCTAAAATGATAATTAGACGAGGTTAAGTTATGGATTGCTTGATATACTTAGCCAACTTGACACATGGTTTGTAGGGTTAAGTCTTGGACTTTGATACTTAGCCAATTTTGACATGGTTTGTAGACGGGCTAAGTTATGAACTTAAGTGACACTTAACCCATTAGATAAACCCTAATTCGGAGGATTAGGTAAATAACCATAGTTAACAAGGGTAATGGAAATAAGGCTAAGTGGTAAACCTTAGTTAAGGGAAACTAAGTAATAATTCTTAGTCAAGGAAATCTGGACCACTTCTTAGATAGGTGAGTAACCCGATACGGTAGGTCATCGTTTAAGTATACGCGTAGGAGCAGGCTATCTGATTTAGATAAAGGCTCCAGCGAACTGGGTAACGAAGCAGCGGCTTCGAGGAACGTGAGGATATTCTTGGTATCCCTCTGTGATGTCGCAGATGATCAGCCTGGGCTCACGAGAGGTTGAGGTCTGCGGTAGAAGAACCAAGAATATGCCTTGGTTGCTATGCGAGCGACCTAAAGACTGGGGTGGATAGCAGTGAGTCGGCGGATACATAAGGTGCCCGAGATAGCAAGTTCGTCGATCATCTACCATCTTGAGTCAAGCGTGTACGTACGGAAAGGCAGGGAACACCCAACAGACCATGATTTGCTATCTAATTATGGGTGAGGTAGGCCGTAGGATGTGGGCTGGCCGGAGTGTAGTTCTCATGCAAGATTTCCTCTTGTGTTGCCTTTCACTAGTTGAGGGAGGGGTCTCGTGGGACCATAGCCACGTGTAGAAAAGCAGACCTTAGTATCTGCATCGGCAGATAAATCTAAAGCTCCCGACCCAGTCCTGTATTTCTTGTTTTGCCCAGGGACATGACTCGGATGGCACGATGTGATACATGTGCATACAGTTATAGAAAAACGATTCACGATGAATGCGTGGGAATAAGGGCGCGGTTGAGGGTTAGCGTAATCCCTAGTGGCCTAGGTGGTTTAACCCCAAACCGAAATACGAAAGCGTGCAATAGGCAAGCGTAATCCCTAGTGGTGCTAGGTGGCGTAAGTCCTAGTAGTTCAAACGATGATTCATATGGAGGAGCCTAGCTAGAACAAGGGTGACAGTCCAAACGATTTCAAGGATAATACATGAGGAAGCCCGTACGAGGTACGACAAAGGACTGAACTTACATACATGGAAAGAAACATACGAGTTGAGTAACCTATATATGCGATATATTAGGTTGACATGGACCATTACACGACTTTGAGTAAGGGACATTCATGGTTAACACATAACAAGGTTGGGATACTAGTACGAGAGGTGCAGAGCAAATATACATGTTAGAAACAGGAAAAATATACATAATGGATACCGTGGGATATTAGACGGGGTAGATACCTTGGGATAATATACTTGATAGAACCCTGACGATGTGATACCTTGACTTATCATGACACCGTGGTTTATCACGATACCTTAGTTTAGCTTGCTACAGTAGTCCGGCCTATTACCCCGATTTAGTTTATCTATCTTGTAGTCATCTTTATGTTTACTTTCAGTTTATGCATGTCATGTTACCTTTACCTGTTTTTATACTGGAAGTAGATAGGACTTACTCAGTCTTTTTGACTGACCCGTTTTGTTTCGCCTCTTTTCTTCCGTTTCCCCCCCCCCCCAGGTTTCAGGGAGGAAACAATGCTGTTTAGTTCGGACTTCTTCTGCTTGAAGGTCATCATGGATGGCTTGGACTTCTCTTGGCTATGGCTACTTTACTGTTTTACTTGGGGAATAATTTGTTAAAAAGTCTTTATGCTTCTTTACTATTGCAAGACAGGTTTTGATGTACTCTGATGTAAAAGGTTTTAGACCTTATTTATTCATGTTATGAAAGTTTGATTTTACTTCCGCCATTTATATATGTTCTGTCTTGTGATATTTCTGTGTATGTTTACCAATAATGCCCCTCTAAAGCTAGTGCATTCCTTTGCGAGTGACCCTAGCGGAGGCGGGGTGTTACATTTGGTATCAGAGCAGAAGGTTACCAGACTGGGAAAAAGTTTTTAAAGACCTTCTGAAAACTATTTGAAAATCGTTTACAAAGAAGCATTTTTTAAGAAAATTTTCTTTTAAAGGGAAAAGGCTATTCCCCAAAGGCCATTAGCACTATCCTTGTTTCCTTAATTGAGTCTCTTTTCCTTTCTTTCCTCCATCTGTAGTCACAGTAGTTTTAACTGCGACTAGTCTTTTCTACCTACGAAAGTGTTTTCCTTACGATGGAGGTGGTTCTCGAGAGACCAGTGGTCGCGTTATAAGAAAGGATAGTGAGGAAGAGGATAAAGGATACGAGCTTAAGGATGAGCAACTTGTTGGTATGGGTTAGTCCTCAAAGGAGGGAGAGGGATGAACAATGAAACCCATGACGAGAGGGTACCTTTGGCATAGTGAAACGGGATAGATAGTTAAGTATCATGGGACAAGGACAAGATCTTTGGGAGGGCAATAGTATGCTCTCATTTCTAGGGTACCTCAGAAGGAGGGTAACGATCTTGTTAAAGGTTTAGCTTTTCATCCCGTCGGGACTTTGTTTGGATCACCGCATCTTTTAAGTCCGTTTCGATAGTTGAGTCTCTGCACCTTAGTACTAGCGTAGTAGAGGATTCCGCTTTTGTCTCAAGTCCTATCGGAAGATCGGTCCATTTACTCATGGCTTGTTTGGATTTGAGAATGTCTATATCAAGTGTTGAGCTTGGAAATAAAGCTTATGTTTATAGGTTGTGGATGGATTCTAGGGATGAAGTGGTTATCCAGTAAGGGGTGCCACTCTCGGTTTTAGAAGGAGGGTAGTTAGACTCTTGGCTTGCTTTGGTAATACCCTCGAAGTCTCGTGTAACCTTTTGGGTTCTGTCATGGCTAGTTACCTAGAATCCCAGGATGCAGTGGTTGGTAATCCGTTTGAATAGAATTCGCCGCTAAGGCGGATGGTTCGTTTCGATTATGTATGAGTTATGGGAATCACCCTAGTAAGGACTCTTGGCAATTTGGATTGGCATCGGAAAACGAGATCCAGAATTCACTAGTGAATTTTGGAGAGCTGGCTTGAGTACGTAGATATGGTTGAGCGAAGTATACTAGGGAAAGGATAAGTGCAAGTGGAACGAGGGGCGACGAGGAAATGAGTTCCAACTCATGTTATGGAAACAGGAAATAAGAAGCTGCGAAATCGTGAAGTAAAAGAGGCGGACAAGGCACGATGGAACTAAGCTCAAGGTAATGCGACTCAGGAGACTGAAGACTAGATGCGCGCATGATATCTCTTTTTAAGAGTATATCCTCGATCCCTGTTTTCTGTTGAGCTTGCTTGTAGGCTATCTTTTATGGATATCCCCTCGGTCCTATTTCTGTTACAAACCCCGTAAGGAGTTTGTCCTGTTTATCTTCTCGACCCTGTTTCAGGGAATCTTAGGTAGAACCCTATGGATGTAAACATGTATTTGAAACATGTTATGGTTGATATGGTTGCAAATGGTTGCAAGTGGTTGCTCGTGGATGCGCGAATTTATATTAGATATTAGCTCGACTCGGTCACATTTCATATTGCATATGCACGAGTATTTATACTTGTTTATGGATGAAATTGAATGTGTTACCATGTGGACGTTGCATATGGATGAATGTTTGTGCACGCATATAGTGTATATGACTGGGACTATCTGCATACATGTTGGATTCATGGCACTATACATATTTTTGCATTAGGAGGATTATTCAAGCCTGATCATTAGCATTAGCTAAGGAACATGTACACACACGTTTTGCATATATTCATACAGCATTAGAAATCATCTAAGGACAATGGTTTCTTGTGGATGATGTTTTGAGATGATGGATGGTAGGATATGTTCTTCCTAACTTAGAGATTTCGGGGACAAAATCCTAAAAGGTGGGGAGAATGTAACAACCCATATTTCAATAACATGTTAAAACGAGAATTAAGGCAGAATTTAATTTTAAATTCTGAATCAAGTAAAACGGGCTATGCCATTGCGTTCGTCTCGGAAAAATACGCGAAATAGAGTCCGAGTTTTCGAAAATCGGAGTCCGTATGACCCGGTTAAGGCCCAAAGAAGATTTCTGGAAATTTGAATTTCGGAAACAGTTTTGGAAATCAGATCTGGGGCCAGGCGGGAAGTTTCCCGCCTAGGCCATGTCGACAGGGCTGTCGACAGGCCTGTCGACTTGGGCCCAGACCAAGTCGACAGCCCTGTCGACTTGCCTGTCGACAGGGGGTGGCCGGGGCAAGTAGCCTGGCGCACCTGTTTGTCTCACCTGGTCTTGTTCTTGGGCTGGGTCTGGAAGCTTCCGAGATCTGATGGTCCTAATCTATCCTAAGGTTAATCTAAGGGTCTAAAACTATCCTAATCTCTATAAAAAGACCCTAAACCTAACCTAAATCCCTAAAAATAAAACCTAGCAACTAAGTGCTGCCAAAATCAATCTTGATCATGGCCTCCATCTCAAATCCCTAGAGCCTATGCATCCAAATCAAGTTCAAATCAAAAGGTGCAAGCTTGCTACACCAAATCAAGGCCAAATCAACATTGCTATGCGAGTTCCATGACGATTCTTCTACAAAGGAGGCACCTTTCTTAGCCAAGATGATTCATGCTCCTTTCCCTAGGCCTAACTATGTAAGTTCTAGCTACTTTTGGATCAAAACGGTATTTTTAATGTTGACATGGGATAAAATGAGGCTAAACATGATTATGCGAACCTATATGAACCTTACCTTGCCTCTTGTGTTCATGTTTATGATTTTAGGCCATGTGAGTGACTTAATCATGACTCTCATGCTATGCATAACCTAGTTTAACTTGCAAGTTTGTATCTTTATGCATGAAATGCTAGCATGAACCTTTAGGAACCACTTTACTTGTGAAACATTGGCTAAGACAAGATTTTGGGGCTTATGCATGTTTATGAACCCAAACCCCTTATGCTAACATCCAAGTTTGTGGCCAAATCCTTTATGAGATTATGCATACTCGTGGCCAATTCCCTCTTTTAAGTTGTGCATGTTTATGGCCAAATCCCTCTTGATAATATGCATGTTTGTGGCCAAATTTCCTTATGACACTATGCATGTTTATGGCCAATCCCTTTATGATGTTATGCATGTGGAAGCCAAGCCCTTTTTGGCATCATGAATGTTTTGAGACCAATATGTGACATAGTATTCTTACTATGTTGACTCGCTTTGCTTGCGTTGGGAAAACACGATTTTGGGTAGTTAGATAAACATGAACATATCGCAAAATCTTAACTTGAATATGACATGTGTTTATACTTGAAAATATGACTTGAAAGATAACATGGAAGATGACATGTAAGTATGCATAAAAACATGAGCTTGGGAATTTACCTATTAAGTTAGGTCTACCCTTTGGGAATTTACCTATTAAGTTAGGTCTACCCAAATGCTTGAAAAACTTGTAACATGTTTTGGAAACATGATGAACTTAGATAATATAAGTATGGCCAACTCGAGGTTGGGTTGAGTTTGCAACGTAAAACTACCCGGAACCGACCGACCTAACTAGTAGTTGCAAACAATAGGACCCAATGTGAGAAGTTGGTCATGTCGCGCTTAAGACCCGAGGTTAGACTAGGTTGTGGTGTAAATCTACCCGGACCCGCCCGGCTTAACTAGTAACCACAACAAGGTCTAATGTGAGAGGTTGAGGGTGCATTAATTAAATTAATGCCACATAATAGGGTTAAGTTAATTTGATTAATGAGGCTTAACCAAATATGATATGGACAAATGGGTTAAGGAATTTGATTAGGCTAATGATACTTAACAAAACATGATAGCTTGGGTAGGTTAAGTAACTTGATTTGCCTTACGACACTTGACCATTTTTATACGACTAGTGGACGGGATTAAGTTAACCAACACTTAATCAATCCAACACGGTAACGTGATAAGGTTAAGTAAATTTTCTTAATGATACTTAACCGTATAATACAGTTGATGGATGGGGTTAAGATTAGGCTTAACTAATCTAAACATGGTAATCAGATGGGGTTAAGTTAGCCTAGACTTAATTAATCCCACTTGGTAATTAAATGGGGTTAAGTTAAACACTTAACTAATTTAACACGATGATTTGATGAGGTTAAGTGACCTATACTTAACCAATCTAACTCGTTAATTGGATGAGGTTAAGTTAATCTATACTTAACCAATCTAACGTGAAAACATGATAAGGCTAAGTCACGAATCACTTGAATACGCTTGACCGATTTGACTCGGTAATTTGACAAGGTCAAGTTAATTTATATAATTAACCAATCTAAAATGATAATTAGATGAGGTTAAGTTATGGATTGCTTGATATACTTAGCCAACTTGACACATGGTTTGTAGGGTTAAGTCTTGGACTTGGATACTTAGCCAATTTTGACATGGTTTGTAGACGGGCTAAGTTATGAACTTAAGTGACACTTAACCCATTAGATAAACCCTAATTCGGAGGATTAGGTAAATAACCATAGTTAACAAGGGTAATGGAAATAAGGCTAAGTGGTAAACCTTAGTTAAGGGAAACTAAGTAATAACTCTTAGTCAAGGAAATCTGCACCACTTCTTAGATAGGTGAGTAACCCGATACGGTAGGTCATCGTTTAAGTATACGCGTAGGAGCAGGCTATCTGATTTAGATAAAGGCTCCAGCGAACTGGGTAACAAAGCAGCGGCTTCGAGGAACGTGAGGATATTCTTGGTATCCCTCTGTGATGTCGCAGATGATCATCCTGGGCTCACGAGAGGTTGAGGTCTGCTGTAGAAGAACCAAGAATATGCCTTGGTTGCTATGCGAGCGACCTAAAGACTGGGGTGGATAGCAGTGAGTCGGCGGATACATAAGGTGCCCGAGATAGCAAGTTCGTCGATCATCTACCATCTTGAGTCAAGCGTGTACGTACGGAAAGGCAGGGAACACCCAACAGACCATGATTTGCTATCTAATTATGGGTGAGGTAGGCCGTAGGATGTGGGCTGGCCGGAGTGTAGTTCTCATGCAAGATTTTCTCTTGTGTTGCCTTTCACTAGTTGAGGGAGGGGTCTCGTGGGACCATAGCCACGTGTAGAAAAGCAGACCTTAGTATCTGCATCGGCAGATAAATCTAAAGCTCCCGACCCAGTCCTGTATTTCTTGTTTTTCCCGGGGACAGGACTCGGATGGCACGATGTGATACATGTGCATACAGTTATAGAAAAACGATTCACGATGAATGCGTGGGAAAAAGGGCGCGGTTGAGGGTTAGCGTAATCCCTAGTGGCCTTGGTGGTTTAACCCCAAACCGAAATACGAAAGCGTGCAATAGGCAAGCGTAATCCCTAGTGGTGCTAGGTGGCGTAAGTCCTAGTAGTTCAAACGATGATTCATATGGAGGAGCCTAGCTAGAACAAGGGTGACAGTCCAAACGATTTCAAGGATAATACATGAGGAAGCCCGTACGAGGTACGACAAAGGACTGAACTTACATACATGGAAAGAAACATACGAGTTGAGTAACCTATATATGCGATATATTAGGTTGACATGGACCATTACACGACTTCGAGTAAGGGACATTCATGGTTAACACATAACAAGGTTGGGACACTAGTACGAGAGGTGCAGAGCAAATATACATGTTAGAACCAGGAAAAATATACATAATAGATACCGTGGGATATTAGACGGGGTAGATACCTTGGGATAATATACTTGATAGAACCCTGACGATGTGATACCTTGACTTATCATGACACCGTGGTTTATCACGATACCTTAGTTTAGCTTGCTACAGTAGTCCAGCCTATTACCCCGATTTAGTTTATCTATCTTGTAGTCATCTTTATGTTTACTTTCAGTTTATGCATGTCATGTTACCTTTACCTGTTTTTATACTGGAAGTAGATAGGACTTACTCAGTCTTTTTGACTGACCCGTTTTGTTTCGCCTCTTTTCTTCCGTTTCCCCCCCCCCCCAGGTTTCAGGGAGGAAATAATGCTGTTTAGTTCGGACTTCTTCTGCTTGAAGGTCATCATGGATGGCTTGGACTTCTCTTGGCTATGGCTACTTTACTGTTTTACTTGGGGAATAATTTGTTAAAAAGTCTTTATGCTTCTTTACTATTGCAAGACAGGTTTTGATGTACTCTGATGTAAAAGGTTTTAGACCTTATTTATTCATGTTATGAAAGTTTGATTTTACTTCCGCCATTTATATATGTTCTGTCTTGTGATATTTCTGTGTATGTTTACCAATAATGCCCCTCTAAAGCTAGTGCATTCCTTTGCGAGTGACCCTAGCGGAGGCGGGGTGTTACAGTTTTGGTAAAAAGATCAAATGTTTTATGTGCCATTTGTTCATGTTATGGCCAAATTGTCTCTTGCATATATTTTCTTTGCTATCATATTTGTTGCAAACTTACGTTATGTTGTCAAGTTCAAGACATACACTTATACCTTTACATATGTTATAATTTTTATGTTTCTTTGTTGCACATTTATCTTATGGTTTCAAGTTTAAAACATAGTCAAATATACATATTATTAGTCTACTTATCTTTATATATTTATACTTGCTTTTCTTTGTTAGGTAAATCTTATTTTATGATTTAATTACCATATTAAATCATTATTTATCATTAAGAAAGACGAGCTAAAAACCCAGGACATTACAACTGAGATGCAAATGATCAAATCTTCTGTTGAAAAGCAGAGTCTTGTGGTTGATGATCAAAGCACGGCTTTAAATAACATAGCTTTATGTATATTGTTAATTCATGAGCCTCACACCCAGTGTGAACCAAAAATGGGAGAGGACCTCAAGGAGGACATGCGTTTATTTCTAGCTAGGAGTGTTGTCTTGGTATGGAGCCTAGACATTTTACTCATGTGGATGTTGCATATTATTTGATGGATAGTAAGGCACCTTGGATATATTGGTCACTACGGGGCCGATGGATGACATGCTCGACATATTGACCAGACTTACGCCCTACAGGGCGGGGAAACGTATTGTTCACGGATTATTAATCGACTAACGTAAGTGTGGACCGGCCCTGACGCTCCAAGGGTCGATGTGTTCTGATCCTAAGACATGGTGCTACATTGTCTCGAATTTGGTAAGGACGGTCCTTTGCCTTAGTTCATAGACGGAAATCTAATTTCTAATACGTGACATTTCGGTTTTGATTGTAGGGCCTAGTATGGCGACATAGTAGCCTGGGATACTATGCCGTCTATGACTGATACATGTAGATTTGAAGTTGATTTTGACACCGTACATTTATAATAGTATCAAATGATTTTTGTTTTAGATGTACCAAACATGTTTGCTTATTATAAGGTAAAACTCTATCCTCTGGCTTGCATTGCATTGTTTGATGGGACGTGAGTCTTATAATAGCTTCATTTTTCCATAAAGCATTGCGCTGTTTGTTTTATGCACTGGTATTCTTGGGAGGAAACCCGTTCCGTGTTATATGGCATGGTCCCTTGATTTACTTTATTTCTAAAGTAAAGTTTTGAATAACTATTTTAGTTCTCACACCAGTCACATGACTGACCTGGAGTTTATTGTTTTAACCTAAACTCTGGGTGCCCCTATTTTCCACACGGGCAGCTAGTAGTTGAGTTTTGCAGATATTTCTTTTCCAGGATCCTGGATTTACAGCTGGAGCTATATTCGGAAAGCTTTATTTCCGTGTATTTCTTTCAGTTGTGTTATGTATTATTTTTCCACTGCTATGTAATATATTTTAATCTCTGATACTTTTCTTATGTATATTATTTATTAATACTCTGTTATATTCTTGTACTCTGATGTAAATTATTGTAATAAGCAATGAAATGTTCTATAGTTCGTGTTCTCAACTCAATCCGGCCTTTTTTATCTCTTCGAAGATCGGAGGATTTCAGATCGTTTCAGTTTGCTTCTTTATTATGGACTATTAGTGATTTTCCCGCGTATGGCATGCTTTCATGTTGGAGCACTTCTGGACGTATAGCTTGTCCTCATTGTATGAATGAGACATGAGCATTCTCATTAAAGTATGGAAAAAAAAATTCTTGGTTTGACTGCCATCGGTGCTTTCTACATATTAATCATAAATTTAGAATGGATAAAAAGAACTTTAAATCTAATAGAGTAGAGACTATGCTACCACCTAATGTTTGGACAAGTGAAGAGATATATGAAATTATAAAAGACTATCCAAAGATATATGAAACTGGAAGTAGGTTGAAATTCTAGGTAATTCGGAAATTCATGATTGGGCAAGCAAAGTATATTTTGGGAGTTACCTTACTGGAAAAATTTACTACTTCAACATAATATTGACATCATGCACAATGAAAAATACTCTTTGATAACGTTTTTAATACAATTTTGAATGTAAAGTGGAAAACCAAGGACGATGCGAATTTGAGACGTGATATATTATAATTCTCTAAACGGTCGGAACTTCACTTGTATGACGATAATAAGAAACCCAAAGCATTTTATGAGCTAGACAACAGGAAGTAAAACTCATGCTGAAGTAGGTGGAAGGATTAAGATGTCCTAATGGGATTTCTTCTAACCTCCGTAGATGTGTGGACTTTAAAAGCACTAAATTGTGTGGGATGAAAAGCCATGACTTCCGTATCATGATGGAATATTTTTTACCTGAGATTTTCAAGGAACTGTTACCTACAAAAATATGGAGTGTTATAACAGAATTAAGTATGTTTTATAAACAACTTTGTTCAACGACATTAAAGATAGATCGTCTACGTAAGCTTGAAGCAGAAATCCCTGTACTGCTTTACAAACTCGAGAGAATATTTCCACTAGTTTTTTAATGTAATGGAGCATTTATCTATTCATCTTCCGTCCGAAACACTCCTTCGAGGTCCTTTGCAATATGGGTGGATGTATCGATTTGAGAGGTAATTTTGTATATACTCAATAATCTTGATAGGTTACAATTTAGTTTTTTGTACCAACATATAAATTTAATTAATCTTATTATAGGTACTTGAATCATTCGAAGAAAAAAAATAGGCAAAAAGGACGAGTAGAAGGTTCGATTTGCAAATCGTACCTTGAAGAAGAAGCTTCATTTTTTTTCTTCCATTACTTTAGTGAAGATGTGAACTTATCTTTTATAACTGTTCCCCGTAATGAAGAAGTCGTTGAACATGAGTCTTCTCAAACAATGTTATATATTTTTAGACAACACGGAAGACCTGTTGGAAAATGTGTGAAAATAAGGTTAAGTGATAAAGACTACCATGTGGCACACACATATGTTCTTTTGAATTGTGTGGAAGTTGCACCATTTGTCTGATAACACTAAATTCATGTAAAATTCAATTATATATGTATATATATGAATAAAAAGATCATAACACATATTTGCAGCATATACGAATCACAACATCTATCCGGTGATCTCAGTAAAGAATTTGCTGGATAGCTTTTAGACTATGTTCATGATCCCAAAAACTGTGTTGTTAACGAAGGATTACGACATATTGCTATCAGACCCAAAAGAAATGTTAAAACTAATCCAGTATACTTCGTCAATGGATTTAAATTCAACACCAATGATTACGGAGCTGAAAAATTAACATATAACATCGGTGTATTTTTCAAAGGTAGTGATGATCTAGAGGAGCATATAAAAGATTTTTATGGCGTCTTAATGCAAGTTTTAGAGTTGACATATTATGTGCAGCCCACAGAGAAAAGTTTTCTATTCAAATGCAACTGGTTTTAGCAATGTTCCTGGTTCTGGAATTAATGTGCACAAATATTATAAGCTAATTGAAATAAGGCATACGTTGTATTACACTAAGTATGATCCTTTCGTGTTAGCTAAGCAAGCATTACAAGTCTATTTTGCTCTATATTTGCCCTTAAAAAAAGATAAAGCAGATTGATGGGATGTTTTTTAAACAAAAGAAAGATTTACATTTGATGGAAATAATATTCCAGACGAAGCAATGTACCAAGCGGATCTTGAGCCAAATATTGAAATAATAATAGCTGATGACATTGATGTAGGGTCCTTGAATGATGAATAATGTATTAGTAGATGCATTTGTAAGTACTGAAGAAAACGATATAGAGTATGAGACTGAGTCTGGATAAGAGAATGATGAAGACTGATGTTATGTACTTATGTTATGTACTATTATGAGCTATGTACTGTATATGTTATGTACTATTCTGAGCTATCTAATAGTAATGATGATGACTGTTCTTAACTACGAATTTACTTACATTTTTCACTATTCTGATTTATGTAATGATAATGATGACTATATATGTTATGCATTGTGAAGGGTTATGCATTGTTCTTCTCGTGTACGATTTATGTAATGATAATGATGACTGATGTTAATAATTCAAGTTATTTTGTATGCATTATATGAGTATTGCAGATATGTATGATCGAAGACGATCGAGGAGTACGTCTCACCAGATTCCTTCACCATCTCCTACACCAGGAGCAAGTCCGAGCAGCTCGGAGCTAGATATGCGCCAAGTTGTAGAGGTTGTTCCGAAGAGTGCGGGGTAAATATCAAATTTATTTCAAATTACATTATTTAAAATATATGAAATATCTATGTCAACACATACGCAGAGGCCTTGAGATTGAGCCATCTGATTTCATTCTAGACGTATCGAGGGAGTCTTACAAGGCAAGAATGACTAGGCTTGGCCACATTGGGATAGTATCCCACCCCATATCAAGAACGCCATTCTAGGTGATTTGTTGGTAAGTGTTTTTTTATATTACTATCGAAAATTAATGTACTATAAATAATTCAAAATAAATTTAATAAGTAGGCCATTGTACGTGTGGAGCCGCAGGACATGAAACTTTATTTGACTCGCCGGAATATGAAGATGCGTAAAAATTACCGAGAGGCAATTTCAAGGGCGAAGACATCTGGTAAAAAAACTCCGTGCATGGCAGATGATGTTTAGGCTGCATTTCTCACATACTGGGATACGGAAGAAACTAAAGTAAGATATAATAAAATATTCACATTTATGTCGATTGCATTATTTTAATTAATTGCGTATCAAATTTAACAGAAAGTAGCATCCAGACATAAGGCAAATAGTGTTAAGAATCCTGCTTTACACCGCAGTGGCTCAAAATCATTCCAACAGCATTAAAGAGAACTGGTTTAAATTTTTAATATTTTTATCATATGTTTACATAAAAATTTTGGGTTATCATTCATTCTTATTTTCAATAATTTTATTACTGTACATATACTTAGGTTGCAAAGTTAGGAAGGGAGTTGTCGATGGCAGATGAATTCATACATACAAATGCGGTGGAGCAAACTGATGAAGAAGGGAACATTACATATGATTGAGCGGACGACAAGGCTGTAGGTGTAATGGTAAATATGTTTATCCATAATTAAAATGATTCATATTCGTTCATATCACAGTAAATGAGTAAATTATATAGCATTTGTGTTAAAATTATATTGGTATTGTAGGCAAGATATGACACAAAGTCGGATAGAGTGACACAGGCTACTAGAGGAGAGGAGCTTATGGTTGTAAAGACCGATCATATATAGGATTCGATTATTGATCCGCCTACTCATAATAGCCGATATGGATTCAGCAACCAGGAGGTAAACCTTTTTTAGACTTATAAAATAACACCATGAATATAAATTGAATTATTAACTTTAATGTGAACTTAATTATTTCACAGGCTATTGCTTTTCAGCGAGGGTGCTATAGCTCGGATGTAGCAGCATATGGATAAGATGAATGACTGGCAATGAAGCCAACTTTCCCAGCAAATAGATGAGTGCATTGCAGCGTATTATTAGGAGCATGGGTTTATTCTTGGGGAGGGAGCTGATGCTACTAAAGGTGAAGGCAGAGAAGAAGAAGATGACAATGACGAGGAGAAGATTAGTTTGGTTGTTCTTATGCTTGGGTATGTACATATACTTGGTTTTTTATATGCTAGATGCACATATGATGATATGTGATGATGATATGTTGTGTTTATTTATAAATATGACGATATATGTAACGATGGCACAACGATATATGACGACAGTATTGTGTTTTGGATGTATGACGGTGGTATGTTATGATGATGTTTTGAATTTAGTTACTTTTTTGATATATTATGATTTGGTGAATTGATTATTGATGAGTATTGGTGAATTGATGGAATGATAGTGGTGTGATAATCAGTATTGATTATAATGGACTAATATTAAAATGATATTGTTGTTGTGTGGATTAAGGGAAAGGAATAGCTGTGTAGTGCGGAAAATATGCTCCAGATTTGCGACGGCTAGCGACGGCTTACAGGTTCTAGATTTGTGACCGCTAGTAACGACTATCGACGGCTTACAGGTTCCAGATTTGGGACGGCTAGCAAAGGGTAGTGACGGCTCCCCCTGGAAACAAACTACTTGCCACATGGACAAGTTGCCATTGCAAATTAAACAATTGAGCCGTCGCTTTTCCCGTCGCTTTTCTTGTTGGCGACGACTTAAATTGCGATGGCTAGCGACGGCCGCCGATGCTTTTTTGCCACCGCAAATCACTGTGTTCTTTGTAGTGTTTGTTTCATTTTAATTCGCCATCAAGTATGTTGAACTGCTTGGCGAGCTGTAAGGCCCATCGATTGTCTTTAGCTACATACATTGGATTTCAATAAAACTTGGTTGAGAGGCTAATGGGGGGATAAGAAACATGTTGGTGGCTTCCAAAATGGATCGCACATGATCCTTATGGACCGGCGTTGATCCATATCCTATGGATTAGTGTCGTTCCATATAGTTAGCATCTTTTGAGCTGAGTTTTTATGGGTCCCATCATAGTCCTCCTTCATGTACTTTGGTTGAGTTTTAAAGGATTCCGATCCTGTCTTGACTTCTGGCTTCTGTACGTCTTCCGGTCGGGTTAAAAATAGAATTAATGTTTGGCCCTTATAGTACGTCTTTGTTGTAAATAATGTGATCTCTAGGATAATCTTTCTCTTTGCACTACACCATAATGGCTATTTGGCAACTCCTATTTTTTTCAACTACCAACACTTATTTGTTTTGTAGACTAGTGACAGTAATATGTGTTGTTATAGTAAAAGTGTGCCACCAAAAAGTGTTATTTGTGTTGATATGCCTGGTCAACCCTTATATTCTGAGGGCAAAACAATAAGTTCTCACCATAACCTAATCACTACCTCAATCCTCTCTCCCTTAATGCTTATTCCTCTGAACACTGCTTCATAAGAAAATAAAAGTGAAAATGGACTTCGAATTGATATCAGCGATCCCTTTCTCTAATCGATATCAATATCAGTGATACTAAGGATTTTATATTTCTCAAATCAGTATTAGTCTGTCAAATCCTGTCTCCACCCTTTTCTCAATCATCGACTTCGAAATGGGGCAACATCTATTTAGTTCACTAAATGGGTCGCTCCTCGGCTTCACAAATTAGGGGCAATCAACTTCATCTTTGTGCGAATTACGGTTTCAAGGAATCATGGCTTCTAGGAACCGCGATAATAGGTAAAAAAAAATCGATTTCAATTTCGTTGTGTTTGGACGATAGATATGAAATTTTGTTGTAGATTTCTTAAACAAAATAGATGTAGCCTTACGGAATGTAAAATAAAGATATTATGAAACTGTATATATCAGATCTAATGTCAACCGGCCCGTCATTATAAACTCTGGTCATAGTGTGTGTGTCTAGGGGAAATCTTCTTTTGAAATTATGCTCTAGATTTCTAAAATAAAATTATATTTTTGGACTATAGATAACTAGGATCATAGTGTGTGTGTCTATGAGCCTTACTGAATGTCCTGTATACAATACTTTGTATATATAAGTTGTGTTATTGTGTAAGGAGTCAGTTTGATATATCATATGATTCTTCTTGTTATTTGTTTTATTGATTTTTTGTATTTCATTTCTTTTTTCCTTGTCTCTTATTTATTTTGTTGTTTGGATGGGTTTGCCAGATACTGAAGCGTGTTCTTTAATTGTGCTACCTGTATGAATGCCTCATCCACTACTTCACCATAATGATTATAAATTCAACAAAAAACTGTTGCAACACCATTTGTTTTGCAGTTCCAATTTTTTTATTGGTAAAGATTAGCTAAGATACTGTTAAGCTTCAAAATACATAATTTAATGAATATATAACATTTTTATTATAATGAATATCACATATTGCCTACTGAGACCATTTGATAAAATATTGTCTTCCATCACATTTCAAGTATGAGACAACATTTTAATAATTTTGAACTAACTGTTATTCCATCTTCAAGCATTGAATTGATTCCACACCAACTATTTTGAATTAATCCTAACATAACATGCTGAATTAGCTCATCGCCCAAAACCAATGTTCCACTTTTATCCCAAGATTCTAAGTTATTTATATCTCTGTTTGGATGCAGACTGTGAATTAGAATGGTGAAATATAGAATTTGATTCCAGAATTTACATGTTTTCTTATATTGTTATAGTTGCTAATGTACAATGTTTTATTATTGTATGAATTTGATTTTCTGTGGTTTGAATTCTCTGTTAACATTTCTAACTTTCAGTCAACACATTATCTGAATACGAAACTAAGAACTCTCAAAGCCTAAAGTTTACGACTAACGGATTTAGCTCATTTTTCTATATATTATGCTTGAAACTAGGAAATACATGGTATTTTTAAATTATCTACATTTAAAAACATTAAAGATTTTCGACACAATCACTGGTCGGCTTGGCAGTATTTGTAAACATGTAGTATACTTTTATTTTTAACCTTTTTCTACAGTTGGCTTGATATCTATTACTTTCTAGTAGGGTGCATGCCTAGGGATGCATGCACATATGATTCGACTGTATATAAAAAATATATGTATATATGTCTATAGATAGCCATTCCCAAATTTTGTTCTTCGCTGCTCCATGTTACCCTAGTATCCACATTTTCAGCAATTTGTAATCTAGATAACATGGGAGAAAAAGAGGTATGGTATTCATTTGGTGATTGGTTGGGATTATCCATTACATTCTAACATTGCAGATTATCATTATTTGAGTAGTGGCTTTAAGTTATAAACCACTATAAATATTCCATGCATCTACATGGATTTTTAATCGTTGGCCTGTAAAAATTTCCATAGTGGGATAATGTAACATCCCGTAATTTTAAAGAACACTTTAATGATAAACTAAAGAATAATTAATTAAATATTATGAATTAAGGGAAACGGACTGCGCCATTGCATACGTCTCGTAATTCTGCTTAAAATATACCCTAAATTTGCGTAAAAATGAAGAAGATATTAAGGTTTGAAGTCTGTATACATATAAGCAATATATATATATAGTCCAGAAATCAAAATCAAAGAGCGGGAACAGGGGGAAATCGGCCCGTTAGGGGTCAACCCCATGCCCCATGGGTGTCGACCCATGGGTCGACCCCAACATGGGAGTGTCAACCCCTGGGTCCACCCTAGCCAAATCTGGGGTAGATTCCTCCCCTGCACTTGGATGCGTTTCTAAACGAGATTCATTAAGCTTAGGCTATAAATAGGATCTCATTTCCATTGTTTTATTCACTAAAAACAATGGAGACAATGAGGTGCTGCCTCAACTCAAATTGAACTAGCTTATTCTTCTTCAACAATAAGTTATACGTATTCAAGAATCTCTGCTATGACATCAACAATCACTTCTCTGTTCTTTAGATCCAGTCCCTGTGAGTTCATGTTATTTTTTGATATGAACATTTAATAAGTAATCTTGACATGTTTATAAGTTTAGATCTAAGCTTATGCCTGCTAATAATCTGAATCATAATTGAACAGATCTACCATTACTTGTACACATGATCCTCCATTTAGTTCTTACATGCCTATCTTTATTATGCCTATTCTGTTAGTATGCCTAATCATGTCACCATATGCATATCTTATTAATATGCTTATTTATGTCATCATATGCATGTTTTGATTTTATGCCTATTTCTGTTCTCTTCTCTCCCTCGTTCCCTTTTTATTTTTTTATAGCCAGGCTACCTTCGAGCCTGGGCCTATTGCTAAAATATGCAAACGCACGAAATTGGGAACTGTTGGGAACGATAAATTGGGGTATAGCTTATATTGTAAAACATGATTGGGACTTGGGGCATAATTTATACCTTGATCTAAAACTTTAATTTGGGTCTTATCTTTTACTGTGAATTAAACTGGGGTTTGGAGTATAACCTTGGATAAATGTGAAAAATTGTTTAATAATGACATGCCTAGATTTACAGTAATTAGAAACTGTAACCGCACTTAGACACGAGGTTAGATTAATCTTGTAGTGGAAGTCTGCCCGGAACCGCCCGACAAATCTAGCGTCCATAAGTGGTTAATCTAATGGGAGGGGTGAGTGCATAAATGTACATGTAACAGGTGCAAAGACAAGAAGTTAAGTCCAACTTGTGGTAGAAGTCTGACCTTAACTGCCCAACATATCCAGCTTCCACAAGTGGAAGACTTAATTTGAGAGGTCTAGTCCATTAATAGCCATAAATGGAAATATGATAATAACCTGTTAACCAGAAATACTTAACCTGTTTAAATCTGTGGGGATTACATGTAACGATACAGATTTTGCCCGGACCTAAATCGATTGCTAAATCGACCAAGACCGTTCAAAAACCTGAATACGCTAACTTTGGGAATACAACACATTAGAACAATAATAGAAGGCTTTTATTACATCATATTAATGCAACATCAGAGTACAGAATATATCAGAGTACATTGATAAATAATAATACAACAGCGGAAGATTTAATTACAATAAATGTAATACACTGCACATCGGAAATATAAATTAACACAGCGGAAGACTATCAATGCTCTGGACACAGCTCTAAGCTTCGATCCAACCAAAAGTGGTTTCCTAGAAAATGAAGGTCATTTGAAAAATGGCTATTTTTAATATTAAAAAATATATATAAATTCTACAGTGACTATTCTGAATTTTAAACTGAGCATAACTTTTGATTCCCGCTATGAAATTTCGATTTTTCAAATTCATTGGAAAGATATTTTTAAATAGATTCTAATATTTTTGGTTTCATGAAAATCCGATTTAATATGCATCCTGTACAGTCAGTCAAAGTTCAAATTCCAATTTTCAAACTACCGCGCTATTTCTAACGTCTTTTATAATTAAATTAAAATATATTCATTTTAACTTCAATTAAAATAAATTTTTAATCGTTATTATTTAAAATAAATTATTTTAACCATTAAAATTACATTAAAATTTCTAAAATAAATTTTTTTAAATTGGTTCAGAATTTCTGGGTTGTTACAATCTCCCCCACTTAAAATCTTTTCGTCCTCGAAAATGAATGGAACTAAAAGTTGTTTAATTAACCAATTTAATATTAATTTTTTATTGGTTTCAATAATTTTATTAGTTGATTAACTTTTCAAATATATATAACTTTTATATATTCAAAAATCATATTTTCTAATATCGGATTATATATATAATAACAAATACGTGAATTATAAATTTGTCACTTTGAACTCATTTTAGGGCATTACTAACCCCATCTCTAATGAGTTTTCTCATTCTAGGATACTGCTGATCCTATCTCTAATGAGTATTCTTATTGGATATTACTAATCCAATCTTTGATGAGTCTTTTTTTCAGTTTTAACTAGTTGTACCCCAAAGATTTGAGCTAACCAGAGCTCTGATACCAACTGTAACGATACGGATTTTGCCCGGACCTAAATCGATCGCTAAATCGACCAAGACCATTCAAAAATCCGAATACGCTAACTTTGGGAATACAACACATTAGAACAATAACAGAAGGATTTTATTACATCATAATAATGCAACATCAGTGTACATAATATATTAGAGTACATTGATAAATAATAATACAACAGCGGAAGATTTAATTACAATAAATGTAATACACTGCACAGCGGAAATATAAACTAACACAGCGGAAGACTATCAATGCTCTGGACAAAGCTCTAAGCTTCGATCCAACCAAAAGTGGTTTCGTCTAAAACGGAGGTCGTTTGAAAAATGGCTATTTTTAATATTAAAAAATATATATAAATTCTACAGCGACTATTCTGAATTTTAAACAGAGCATAACTTTTGATTCCCGCTATGAAATTTCGATTTTTCAGATTCATTGGAAGACATTTTAAAATAGATTCTAATATTTTTGGTTTCACGAAAATCCGATTTAATTTTCATCCTGTACAGTCAGTCAAAGTTCAAATTCCAATTTTCAAACTACCGCGCTATTTCTAACTTCTTTTATAATTAAATTAAAATATATTCGTTTTAACTTCGATTAAAATAAATTTTTAATCGTTATTATTTAAAATAAATTATTCTAACCATTAACATTTCTAAAATAAATTTTTTAAATTAGTTCAGAATTTCCGGGTTGTTACATCACATGAACCTGTCTGATTGAGTAGATGTTAGGTAAACTTGCTTGAATCAGTGTGAGTAAAGTTAATCTTGTTAAATATATGGGGGGTTATATAAGCCCGACAAACTTAACCTATATTACATGTTGGGGTTATGCAACCTTGTTAAACTGTTTGGCATAACCTGCCAAAATCCTAGTAGTGGAGTTGCAATCCCAAGAGGTAGCTTGTATCATGTGTTATGTGGGACCCGTATTAATCAGTAACCCATCTTGGTATCAAACGTGGAACCCCGAACTAGGTCGTGGTTAGGGCACGCTTACTGAGTTGATTGTAAGAGGTTCATATAGGCGGAGGTGTTGACAGCGCGCGATCCAACGGAACCATCTGCATTCATGGGTCCGGCTTGCTCGGGAAAATTAAGACGTTGTGATGTCAATCGATGGTTATCCCTCTTGAAAATAAACGGGTTGCCTCTTTAGGAAGTGATACATCCTACTATGGGACCAGCACAGGATATCTTCATGGTAGGGAGTCGATCGATTGAGGTAGTAATTAGGGTAAATCTAGTCATGCTTTTTTAGAACCCCATTATAATCGTTAGGGGTAACACCTGCCATTTCTGTTGGCTACCTGTTATTATTGTTGGGGGTAAAACCCGTCACTAGAAGTACACCTAAGTCTACCTTCTATTTTTGTAGGGATCATCTTGTTTATGTTATACTAGTATTAGTGCAGAGAAAAGTGTTAGAGAAGTGCAATATATTCTGTTCTGTTTATTTTGCTCATCCTGCTCATTCTGTTATACCTATCTTATGATACTATTATCTCTCTCATCCGGTTTATATGCCTGTCATGATGCTTTTACTTATTTATATGCTAAAAATAACTGGACTCGCCAGACTTTATGTCTGACCCATTTTGTTTCCTCTTCTCTCTCTTCCATTTTCCCCCAAGGTTCTCAAGTTGGGAAGACTCAGGCTAGATTTGGATTCTCTCTTTCATTATGCTTGGAGCTGCTTAGATGCACCACTTTGATTTCATGTCTTCTCTGATATGGCTATATTTTGGGGACTATAGTTTTTATATATTAGTGTACTACGATGATTTAAGTATAAGACAGAAGTTTTTTATTGATGTAATGGGTTTTCTACATTTCAGACTTATGATGTAACTGGGTTTTCGACCACGATGATTTCTGTTTACTAAAGTTTTAAATTTTGCTTTTGTTTTATACCTGTTTTGTGATGTTTCTGTTTCTGTTTACTTATAATGCTTCATGAAACTTAATGCATTCCGATAAAGAGTGACATTAACGGACGTGGGGTGTCACATTTGGTATCATAGCTAAAGGTTACTAGATTAGATAAAATATTTTGAAAATTGTTTTCAAAAAAGTTTTAAAAAAAGCAATTTTAAAAGAAAAGTCTGTTTTGAAAAACATGTTCCCAAAGCCATATAAAATATCTCTCGATTCTCCGCTTGAGACCTTTTTTCTTTTCTTTTCAACATGTCTGGGGAACAGATTCTTCGCGAAGGGTGTCCCCATTGCTGCATGGTTCCGCAGGCATGTTAAAACCACGACACATTTCGAATGGCAAGGAAGAGCCTAACCTCCATCTGTAGCTACAGTAGTTTCGCATGCGGCTAATTTTCTCTCAAGCTTAGTAAGGATTTCTATGCGATGGAGGTAGCTTTCGAGAGACTTGTTAGCATGTTACACGAGGATGGTAAAAAGGAGAATAAGTGAGTTAGGACTAAGGATCACAGCCTAAGGATCAGAAAATGGTGGCCCAAGAAGGGAACATAAATGAAAGAAGGAAATCCTGATAAAGTTCAAACAAAGACAAGAAGAAGTGTCATGGTTGTGGGAACGTGGGTCATTTGGTCAAAGATTGCCGAAAAGGGAAGAATGCTTGTTTCAATTGTGGAAAAGTTGGACACTATTCTAAAGAGTGCCCAAAGAAGCAAGTACAGGGCCAAAGGGCAGGATCTTCTAGAGGGCAGGTGCATACTCTCATGGCCGGTGTACCAAATAAAGGTAGGAAAGTTTCTGGTGAAGTTTTGATTTCTCTTTCCGATTATCCTGTTAGAACTCTTTATGATTCTGGTGCTTCGCATTCTTTTATATCTGATTCTATGGTTGATTCTCAGCACCTTAGTACTAGCATGGTTTTGGATCCCGTTTTTGTCTCAAACCCCATTGGAGGTACGTCTCATTTGTCTATGATTTGTCGAGGTTTGAGAATATCTGTGTTGGGTGTCGAGTTTGAGTGCGACACATATGTGCTTGGTTTCATGGGCTATGGTTTGATTCTAGGGATGGATTGGCTAACCATATATGGTGCCATTTTGGATTGTGAGAGGAGGGTCGTTAGACATATGACTTGCCATAGGAGGACCCTCAAAATTTCTTGTGACCTTAATGGGACCGTCATGCTTAGTTTCCTAGAGTCGCTTGATGCATCTATCAATGATTTACGATTTATACCAGTAGTCTGTGAGTATCCTAATGTTTTTGAGGAGGATCGAGGCTTACCTCCGAGATGCTAGATTTATTTTTGTATATACTTGGTGGACAATGCAAAGCCAGTTGCATTGCCTGTGCGCCACATGGCTACGAGAGAAATGAGGGAGCTCAGCAAGCGAGTAGTGGAGCTACTTGAGAAAGGGTTTATTAGGTGAAGCATATCTGAATGGGGTGCTCCGGTGGTATTTGCAACTAAGATGGATGGTTCACTTCGCTTATGTGTGGAATACCGGGAATTGAATAAACTCAATAAGAAAAATAGGCACCCACTTCCGAGGATAGATGATCTATTTGACCAACTTGTTGGTGCATCTATTTTCTCTCAGTTAGACTTTGCCAT
This sequence comes from Allium sativum, assembly GCA_030737875.1. Lineage (NCBI taxonomy): Eukaryota > Viridiplantae > Streptophyta > Magnoliopsida > Asparagales > Amaryllidaceae > Allium > Allium sativum. Next base: position 255,770,045 of record CM060920.1, read on the forward strand.
GGGCTTCCAATAGTTGAGGGTGATCAAGGATAGTATAGACAAAACCGCTTTTAGAATGCTAGATGGTTTCTTTGAATGGCTCGTCATGCCTTTTGGTTTGATGAATGTGCCTGCCAATTTTGTGGATCTGATGAGTAGCGTGTTTCGGGAGTTTCTAAACAAGTTCGCTATGGTCTTTATTGATGACATCTTGATTTTATCGAAAAGCGAGGAAGAGCATGCCCAAGATTTAAGGGAGGTTTTGAAAACTCTCTGAACGCATCAACTAAAGGCAAAATTCTCCAAATGCAATTTTTGAAGAAAGGAAGTGAGATTTCAAGGGCAGGTGGTATCTAAGGATGGGATAGCAGTAGATCCCACGAAAGTAGTTGCAGTTCAAGATTGGCAGACTCCAAAGAACGCAACATAGGTGAGAAGTTTTCTTGGTTTAGCTGGCTATTATAGGAAGTTCATTAAGGACTTCGCGAAGGTATCAGCCTAACTCACCAGGCCGACGAAGAAGAATTTGACATTTTCTTGTGGTGTTGACTGTGAGGATGCTTTTCAGCGATTGAATAGGGCTCTGACAACAGCCCCAGTCTTAAATTAGCTTAATGGGAACATAGTGTTCATAGTGTACATGGATGCATGCGGTACAGGGCTTGGTGCGGTTCTAATGAAAGAGGGAAGGGTATTATGTTATGTACGTAGGCATTTAAGAGTACATGAGAAGAACTATCCTACCCATGACTTAGAGTAAGCTACGATAGTATTCGCGCTTAAGACCTGGCACCATTATCTACTTGGGGAGAAGTTCGAGTTGTACATCGATCATAAATCTCTCAAGTACTTGTTCTCGCAGAAGGATCTCAATTTGAGGCAATAGAGATGGATGGAGTTCCTATCATCCTATGACTTTGAGATTACTTGTATCCCTGGCAAGGGTAATGTGGTGGCGGACGCACTGAGTAGGCAGAGGATGACTTTGAGTCCTCTATTTGTAGAGAGGCAGAGCTTGGAGTATATATTGATTTTTGATTTCAGACCCTCCGCCGATTTCACACCTGGTTTATAGGCATCGTTAGAGGTGCGACCTACTCATTTGGATCAGATAGGTACTTCGCAATGAGAGGACCTAAAAGGCGAGTAGAGGGGAAACTTCCAGTCACCTCAGTAGATATTCCACGGATGATAGGTGGTGGTTGCGATGATATGGAAGGGTTTGTGTTCCCCGAGTTGGGAATTTGTTGAAGACAGTCCTTGAGGAGGCCCATCGTTCTAGGATGACTATTCATCCCGGCAGTGATAAGATGTATAGAGATATGAAGAGGGTTTTCTTTTGGGCTGGGATGAAGAAAGATGTAGCGGAGTTTGTTTCTTGATATTTGATTTATCAGCAAGTCAAAGCTGAGCAAAGGAAGCCTGGTGGTTTACTTTATCCTTTAGAGGTCCCACAGTGGAAGTGGGAGAGCGTCTCTGTGGATTTCATTGATGGTTTGCCTAGATCGAGGAAGGGAAAAACCAGTATTTGGATTATAGTTGACAGGTTTACTAAGAGCTCTCATTTCATTCCTATTAAGAGTAAGAGGGAGGCAGCATGTTGGCAGCAATTTATCTTTGTGATATAGTCCGTCTACATGGAATAACTTCCAGTATTGTGAGTGATCGTGACCCCATATTCACCAGTATGTTTTGGACGAGCTTGCAGGAGGCAATAGGAAAACAGTTATGTTTGAGCACTGCCTATCACCCTCAGACCGATGGACATACCGGAAGGGTAAATAGGGTCCTTGAGGATCTGTTAAGATTGTGTATCCTAGACTTTGGAGGGACAGGGAAGAGCATCTTTCTTTGGTAGAGTTCACATACAACAATGGTTATCAGGCTAGTATTGGCATGGCACCCTTCGAAGCATTGTACTGACGACCCTATAGATCACCGACTTGTTGGTGGGAGTCTAAAGAAAGGCTTCTACTTGGATCTGAGATGATTAGGGAAGCTTCAGAATAGATTGATCTTATTCGCAGACTCATGAAGACATCTTAGGACAGGCAGAAGTCCTATGAAGATAAGAGAAAAATTGATATTGAGCTTGAGGTGGGAGGCATGGTTTTCATCAAGATATCACCTTTGAGGAATGTGATCCATTTTGGATCTGTAAGGAAATTGGCACCAAGATTTGTATGGCCATTTCCCATAACAGAAAGGATTGGTCAAATGACTTATAGAGTGAAGTTACCAGAGAGATGGGTCGGTGTTCATTATTTTTTCCACGTTTCTCATTTACGGAAGTGCTTGCATGATACCGCAGAAGTAATGGAGCCAAGCATGCTTGAGGAATTAGAGGTGGAACAGGAAGCGACAGTTAGACGAGTTCCTACCCGTATTATTGAATTAGAGGTCAAGAAGCTACGTAACCGAGAGGTCAAGTTGATGAAAGTTCAATGTGGAGAACACCCCGAGAATGCAATTTAGGAGACTGAAGACAAGATTCGCGCTTTGTACCCTTTTCTTTTCAAGGGTATGTTCTTAACTTCTTTTCCAAGGGTTTTTTTTATTTGTACTTGCTTCCGTTATTTAAGTATAACCTATCGATCGAATCTTCAACCGTTAGTTAGGAAACCCATGGATGTAAACATGTGTTTGAGACATGTTATGTTTGATGGACGCAAGTGGATGCAAGTGTTCGCTAGTGTTTGCTCGTGGATGCATATACACACACATTAGGCACTAGATCGGCTCAGTCACTCTCATACTGCATATAGATGTGTGTGCATTTTTCTTTTTTTATGGAAGAAAATGGGAGTATCATCATATATATGATTGCATTTGGATGGATAATTGTGCACATATATAGAGTTCACATGATATACTTGGATTATTTGCATACTTTTGGATTCATGGCACTAACATACATTGCATTAATAAGGTCAACTAAATCAGTAGACCGCCTGATTTTTCACATCAGTATAGGGGCAAATACACACACCTTATAATTTTATAAATATATTTATATAGTTTAAATTTATGTTTTCATATGTTTTCTATCATATAATATTAATTTACAACACTAGTGTAACAACCCGAAAAATCATAACCAATTTAAAATTTTATTTTAAGGTAATTTTAATAGAAATTTGGTCAGAATTTAAAAATTCCATTTTTAAATAACGACAAAGCCATTAGAAATAGCCATTGTGCAAACGACCTCCGTTTTCGATGAAAACACTTTTTGTTGGATCCGGAATGTCAAATTATTGCTATGTTTAAAATTCCATAATTTTTGGAATCAACATGTGAGCGTGGCAAAAGAAAACGTGTTTTGCAACTACAGTGCAAATTGGATCGACCAAAAAAAGGCCATTTTTCAAACGGTCTCCAAATTCGACGAAATTAATTTTGTTAAGGCCATATCGTCAAAACATAGCTAGATTTATTTTTCAAGAATTTTTGGAATCAGTATGTGGCCCCGTAAATTGAAATGTATGTTCAAATCGAATGTTGAATGTTTTATATTTTAATTTTGAGAATAACTGACTAAAACAGTCGAATGGGCTTACGAAACATATTCCACTATGTCCGGAATTACCATACAAGCGAGAGGCTTGTTTGGCGACGGCTACATTTTAGGTTGAACCGAAGACGAACTATTGATGTCATAGCATATGATATTCCATATAAGCAATAGGTGTTTATATGACGAGGTTGAGATTACCATATGAGTGAGACGCTTGTATGGCGATGATTGAATTACAAGTTGAACTGGGGACTGATATGGACAAAAAAAATATAACAGTAAATGGAAAGATTAATTAAAACCCCACACGGGTCTGGAGATGACAATAATTAACGTCTCTCTTGATTTTAGATACGACACTTGGATTATTTATTTTCCAACATTGGACAAGGTGACGAGATTTAATCTCTGGAGATATGATCCGTACACTTTCCCTTGGGCATAGAATAGGTCACTAAAAATTGTGTATGTTGTTTCTGGATTTATTGGGTGCCTAATACAGCCCAATAAATTTCCAAACCCCTCCCCGTACAAAGGAGGTTATAGCGAAATTTTTCGATATTTAAAGGCATTAGTCAAAATTTTTAAGTGTAAATGGTATGAAAATTGTCGAATGAATTATATATATATATATATATATATATATTAAAATTAAATGAATCACGCGTGGTAGTTCGCGTTTTGGAATCTTAACTTTAAACGATTATACCAAGAGATCTGACCATGGATTTTCCCGAAACCAGAACCGTTGGATTCGCTTTGGAAAGATCTTTCCAATGATATTAAATTTGTTAAGATCCAACAGTTAGATTTCGAGAAATGTGTAATTCAAATATGAATAAAAACAGCGCTAGGGCCGCGTAATGACTAGAAATGTCATTTATTTAAAATGGGCTATTTTTATATAAATAAAAATAGCGATAAACCGTTTTAAAATGTTATAAACGTTGTGGAATGGAAATAAACCAACTTTACTTGGTTTATCATATATTTTTGAGGGTCAGTTGTATTTAACATAAAATTATTATATTGAATTGAAGCGGGAATGTCAAATAGTTTAACCATGGAAAGAATTGATTTGAATTCTATGTATACGTGAATTATTTGAAAAGGCCGAGTTAATTCTCATTTCAAATAATTGATCAACGATTAAAAGTCGAAGATATGAAGATGGTGTAAGACCGATGATCTTCACATCGTGTGGATTACTACTTATGCCTTAGATATGGGTGGCTCCCTTGATGAGGTTATAGTGGTAGTGGTTTAGACGTATTTGTTGATTGTTTGGATGTGCGAGGGACTCTCTTCCGTATTGGACATATGGAACGAGGAATAAGGTGCCTTCGGTTTCGTTCAGACCCAAAACAAACTAGTAAATGGATGTGTGTCTGACATTGGATTTCATTCTGTGTTGATTGATTTCTATTCAATATATATATATATATATATATATATATATATATATCTGTTTGGTGGCGGAGAATTTATTCTCTTACTTAACACCCTTCTCTAAGACGTATGAGCTTAGAGGTTATATATCGATAGACATCAATCGCATGACGTGGAGTGACAATGTGGCATGCTGAGATGCAAGTGATCAAGGCTTTTGTTGAAAAGCAGAGTCTTGTGGATGATGATCAAAGCACGGCTTTAAGTAGCATAGCTTTGTGTATAGCATTCATTCGCGAGCCTCACACCTCGGTATGAGTCAAAAACGGGATCGTGACTGCAGGGAGTGCACGACGTTTCTTTCTAGCTATGGGTGGTGTCACGGTATAGAGCCTAGACATTTATATTTTACCTATGTGGATGATGGATAGTGAGGTGCCTCGGTTATATCGGTCACTACGGGGCCGATGGATAGGTCCAATAGGACCGGGAAACGTGTATTCAGAAATACTAATCCACTAACGTAAGTGTGGACCGGCCCTAAAGATCCAAGGGTTCACTGCGAGGGATCCTGAGGCATTTTCTAGAGTGTCTCGAATTAGTGAGGATCCATCCATGGCCTCGACTCATGATGAAAATCCAATTTCCAATACGTGACATTGTGTGTTTTTGATTGTAAACCTATGTATGGCGACATGATATATGGTACCCATGCCGTCTATGATTGATACATTATGATTCAAATTTCTTTTGAAACATATATGCACTAGAGATAATATCAAATGATTTTGTTTTATACATATCAAGTATATTTTGACCATTATAAGTTTAAACTCTATCCTATGACTTGCATTGCATTGTGTGATGGGACATGAGTCTTATAATGGCTTCATTTTTGTAAAAAAAGCATTGCGTTGTTTAAACGATTTACTTGTTTTATGCATCGGAAATCCAATGGAGTAAACCCGTTCCGCGTTAGCGGCGTGGTCCTGTGATTAACCTTATTATTAAATAAGTTTAGTAGGATTTCTCATACCAGTCACATGACTGACTCGTAGTTTGTTTTCACTTGCAAACTCGGGTGCCCTTATTTTACATGGGCAGCCAAGTAACAGGTAAGAGGATTTATTTTGGCTTAGCACTATAGCTTGGAGTGCGCTTTTGGCTGATGGCAAAGACTAGCTTTTATCTGTATTTTGGACTATTGACATTACCGCCTGTATTATATTATGTATGTGTACTGCTGATCGCGATGTAGACTGATTATTTCTATTATGTACTATCTTATGTATATGTACCGTTGATCTGGATATAGACTGATCATTTCTTTTATGCACTAAGTTGTATCCTATGACTGTGCAACTCTTATGGTTGTGGCATTTTATGATTCCACTGTCATATTGATGTAAATTATTCCATTTCATGTTTATGTTGTTATCTATAATCTGCTAATCTTGATTAATGTGTTATATTCCAATGATTATCCTTGCTTCCGTGGCACGGGGGTTTGGGTTGTCACTGTTTGTATCAGAGCTTTGGTTAATCTTAGTTCTGGAATTAAACACATTAAGCGCCTCGTCAAAAATAGAATTAGTAGTATTCTAGGGCGAGTAGCTCATTAGAGATAGGATTGGTAATGTCCTAGAATGAGCACGACAAAATAGCGTAATAATTTGATCAGTACATCATTGTTTTTCCATATGTCCTTCTACTTTTACCATTCCTTAAAATTATCATTTCTATTGGCCTAACTCTTTTCTTACTTGTACAGAACTGACTTAAAGATGAGTGTTAGAAGAGGCATGACTAGGAGTGGTCGAGGTGGAAGAGGGGAGAATATTCCCATTGCTAATGAGCCTATGATTCAGCAGCAGCCCCCATAGCCATAGTTTGATCTTGATAGGGTGGTCAAGAATGATAAGAATCTAGGTGGCATGCCATTCTCTGGCAGTAGTACAGTGGCAGAAGCCCAAGACTGGTTACAGTCATGTGAACAGATCTTCGCCGACCTAGAGCTAGAAGATCATAGAAAGAGGCCCATGGCATCCTGGTTATTGAAGGATGAAGCACTGATATGGTGGGACACCATCACAGTACGCGAGCTTGAGGTAGATATGTCATGGGCTAAATTCAAAGAAGTGTTCGAAGAGAGATTCATCCCTCGACAGGAGTTCGAGCGCTTACATGATTAGTTCGCTAATCTCCAGCAAGGAGATCGTACTATACATGAATACCTCAATAAATTCATCGAACTATCTCGTTATGCACCCGAGCTTATTTAGGATTCTATCAAAAAGAACAAGCGATTTATCAATGGTCTTCTTCGTAGGTACCAAAGTCTAGCAACTGGACACATTGACCTTCCATTCACCAAGGTGGTTGAAATGGCATGCAGGTATGAAAGTTTTAATAAGAAGAACTTTCAAGAGGACCGCGAGAAGAACCAAGCTGGCAACAGAAGAAAATCTTATGGAAAGAAGCCCGAAACTAGCAACACAGAAGCAACAAAGGCTCTGGGGGATACGCGATCAAAGGTTAAATGTTACAATTGCGATCAGTTTTGACATTACTCAAATGAATGCATCGCTCCGAAGTGGCAAAAGACAAATCAATCTAGTCCTAGTTTGAACCATCCTGATAATAGAGAGTGCTTCAACTGCCATAAAAAGGGGCACATCAAGCCAAATTGTCCACTGCTGAAAAGTTCCCATGTGGCTCATGTGTACAACGGGACGGATACGCCAGCTTCTTCTACGGAAGCAGGTAAACCAGATGTTTTGGGAGGTACCCTTACTATTTAAAATATTCCTATTTCAGTATTATTTGACACTGGTGCATCACAAAGCTTCATTTCAAGTAACACAGCTAAAAAGTTAAAATTAAAACCAAGAGACCTTAAAGAATCGATTAGAGTTCATAATACGATAGGGGATTCTCTTGTTCTCGGTTTATATTGTAATGTGCTGGTCTCTTATTCTTGTTACTGGTTTTCTTTTAAATTGATTGTCATGAATTTTTATGAGTTCGATATTATTGTTGGGCTGGATTGGTTAACGAAATATGACGCCGAAGTGAAATGTGCCGAAAGAATAGTTAAAGTTAAAACGAAACTGGGAGATATTATTATACCATGTCAAGGCTCAAATTCAGGTAGAAAAGAATTTTGATCTACGCTAGAAGTTACTCCCACTTTAATAGAAAAGATTCCCGTCGTTAAAAATTATGCGGATGTGTTTGAAGAAGTTGATAGCTTATCGCCGCGAAGGGAAATTGACTTCAAGATCGATTTAATTCCGAACGCAAGGCCAGTAGTGCACACCATTCGGAGAATGACATTAAAGGAAAAAGAACAATTTGGTGATCAAACTCGACAATTGCTATGGAAAGGTCTAATTAGGCCTAGATTATCATGCTGGGGAGCAGTAGTAGTGTTTGTTCCTAAGTCAGACGGTACTCTTTGATTTTGTGTTGATTACCGAGACCTCAACAAGCAAACATTGAATAATAAATATCCATTGCCCCGCATCAATGATTTATTGGATCGTTTGAATGGAGCGCAAGTATTTTCAAGAATGGACGTAGCTACAGGTTTCCATCAATTGCGAATTGCCGAAGAATGTGTTCCTTTGATAGCTTTCAGTGGTGCAAACTTAATTTATGAGTGGTTAGTAATGTCATTCGGCTTATGTAACGCTCCAGTTTATTTCGTTGATTTAAGGAATCAAGTATTCCATGATGTCTTGAATAAATTTGTGCTGGTTTTCATTGATGACATTTTGATCTTCCCTAAGTTAGCTAGCGAGCATGCGAAACATTTAGAACAAATTTTGGAGATTCTGAGAAAGAATGTCTTAAAAGCTAAATTTTCTAAATGCATATTCTGGAAAGAAGAAGTGAAGTTCCTTGGTCACGTAGTATCAAAGGAAGGAATCCCAGTGGATCCAAGCAAAATTACAGTTATTCAAGATTAGAACCAGCCTATATACCCACAAAAGTCCGAAGTTTTCTAGGATTGGCTAGTTATTATCGGAAATTGGTTAAAGATTTTTCGAAGCTATCTAGTCCATTAACAAAGATTACAAAGAAGCACGCAAGATTTAATTGGACTCCATAATGTGAGGCGGCTTTCCAAGAACTGAAATTAAGTTTAACTACTACTCTAGTATTAACGACTATCAATGGCAATCAAGATTCGACATTCTATACAGATGCTTCTCTTGAAGGTGTTGATGCAGTATTAATGCAAAGAGGCCAAGTAGTTGCTTATGCTAACCGTCAGTTGAAACCGCATGAGAAGAGATATGCTACTCATGATCTTGAGTTGTTAACCGTCGTGTTTGCTTTGAAAATACGGAGGCACTATCTTTTGGGTGAGAAGTTCAAACTTTATACAGATCATAAGTCATTGAAGTATTTGTTCACGCAGAAAGACTTGAATTTGAGGCAGCAGCGTTGGTTAGAATTTCTTGCGGCATACGATCTAGATATTTTGTATACTCCAGGGAAAGCCAATGTTGTAGCAGACGCGCTTAGCAGAAAGAATGCCATTATCGCTAATCTCATTATTACGCCTTCATTGATTGATAAAATATATGTTCTTTAGAAAGATGATTGCTTCATTCAGAGGATCAGAAAAAGAATTCAGAAAGGAAATGCCTCGAGTTTCCGGATAGATAGCTAGGGAGTTATGAGGTTAAAGTGCCAAATTTGTGTTCTGAATATTCCTGAGCTCAGAAGGGAAGTGATAGATGAATGTCACAAATCCAAGCTTAGTATCCATCCAGGAGTAAGTAAAATATATAATGATATCAAATGCACATTCTGGTGGAGATCTATGAAAAGAGACATTTCAATACATGTTAACAGGTGTTCTACTTGCCAACGTGTCAAGAGTGATCAACAGAAACTCGCAGGATTGTTGCAACCATTCGAGATTCCAGATTGGAAGTGGGATCAAATTTCCATGTATTTCATTGATGGTTTGCCTAGAACCAAGAAAGGAAATGATAGCATATGGGTGATCGTAGATCGTTTCATGAAGACCGCCCATTTTATTCCTGTTAGATCGACTAAAACAGCTTAGAGTCTGGCGCAAATATATTTTAAAGAAATTGTTAGACTACATGGAGTGCCCAGCAGTATTGTCAGTGATAGAGATTTGATCTTCGCTGCTAGGTTCTAGGAAGCATTTCAGGCAGAATTGGGAACAAAGGTGAATCTTAGTACCATATATCATCCTCAGACAGATGGCCAAACTGAGACGGTGAATCGTATATTAGAAGATTTGTTGCGGGCTTGTATTCTTGATTTTGGCGGATCTTGGGATTATCACCTACATTTGGATGAATTCTCATATAATAACAGCTATTAAGCGAGCTTGAAAATATCACCATTCGAAGCATTGTATGGTAGACCATGTAGATCTCCTGCATGTTGGGTAGAACCAGACAATCGACTAGTATTGGGTCCAGATATGATCCGAGAAGCTTCAAATAAAGTTGATTTCATTAAGAAGCCACTATAAGCAGCTCAAAGCCGACAGAAGAGTTACGCAGATTCTAGAACAAGAGATTTGGCTTTTTCTGTTGGTGATTATGTGTATTTAAGAGTTTCTCCGATGAGAGGAGTAGTTCGATTCGAGAAGACATGGAAGTTGGCACCTAGATTTATTGGTCCATTTCCTATACTCGAAAAGATAAGAACTCTTACTTATAGCATTTAGTTTCCAGAATGGTTGCCTTGAGTACAAGATGTATTTCACATTTCTCAAATTTGAAAGCATGTACATGATCCAGACTTGATTGTGGAGGAAGCTGCGCAACAAGATTTGGATATTACTCAGAAATTAGCCGTGAGAAGAGAGCCACTGAAAATTATTGGCAAAGAAACCAAGGTTCTGGGAAACAAGAAGGTTCACTTAGTCAAAGTGCAGTGGAGCGGAGATCCTAGAGACTGTACATGGGAAAAAGAAAATAGCATTAAACAGGCTTATCCCAAGTGCAGAGTGAATATCTCTGATTAGCTTTAGTGTAAGGTACTTTTACAATATAATCTATTTCCGTTTTGTTTCCTACTTTACTATTGTTTCCTTTTCGGGGACAAAAAGTTTTAAGTGGGGGAGATTGTAACAACTCGGAAAATCAAAACCAATTTAAAATTTTAATTTAAGGAAATTTTAACAGAAATTTGGTAAGAATTAAAAAATTATATTTTTAAGTAACAACAAAACCTTTAAAAATAGCCATTATGCGAATGACCTGCGTTTTTGACTAAACCACTTTTGTTGGACTCGAACTGTCAAATTATTACTAGGTTTAAAATTCCACAATTTTTGAAATCAATATGTGAGCATGGCAGAAGAAAACGTGTTTTGCAAATACAGTGCAAATTGGATCGACTAAAAAAAGGCTATTTTTCAAACAGTCTCCAAATTCGATGAAATTAATTTTGTTAAGGCCGTATCGTCAAAGCATAGCTAGATTTATTTTACAGAAATATTTGTATTCAGTATATGGCCCCGGTAAATTTAAATGTATGTTCAAATCGAATATTGAATGTTTTATATTTTAATTTTGAGAATAACTGACTGAAACAGTCGAATGGGCTTATGAAACATATTCCATTGTGTTCGGAATGGGGGGGGGTATTTATCTAGGGGTGACAGTCGTTGGGTTTGATTTGGAGTTCTTATGGATTAAAGGGTATTTTTGGAATTAAAAGAATTAAAAATTAAAATATATATAAATTGGCCAGTCAAAACCCTCGTTCATTATCCACTGAAACCCGTAACCCCCAATTACAAACGACGGCTGAGCTCCCTCCTTCTCTCTTCAATTTCTTGCAATCCACTCAACAAAATCAATCGATTCTTCAGAGATTTTTGTAGATCTCAGTCCCACCTTCAAATCCATATAAGTTTGGTAATTTATTGTTGTGTATATCAATCAAATCACCCTCCTGAAGTGTCGCCGTCTGAAGCCCCGTTCCTCCATCTAGGCGCAATCGAGTTCACCATCAAGGGGTGGCGCCGACGTGGGTTTCCAAGAACTAAGACGTGGTGCAAGCTGATCGTCTCCAAGCTTCGCGGATTGGAAGATAATTGCTACCCTAGTTTTGAACGATTTCTGAAGGTAATGGGTTTTATATTTTAAATGGTTTACAACATATAAAAGCGTTTCAAAGTTTAATTTAATTATAAAAATCATATATTTTTGATACGATGATGAAATCCGATGAAACAGGAATCGTTTGGACTGTGACATCGTACACTACATTCTAAAAGTGCCGGAGGAATTTTAGAGCTAGCCATCAATTTAGAAGGAGTGGAACCCAATATGAGATTTCTAAACTCAGATAAAATGGAGAAAAATATAATTGGTTGTAGACGGTGCTTAGTTGCTCTTAACACTAATTCCGCTAAACCATGGATTATTGTGTGATGACTATGTTATGGAAATTGATTGTGATTGTGAATGATTGATTGTGGTTGCAACAAAATTGATTGGGTTTGTGGTAAATTCATTGTGTTGTGAAAATGAATTGAATTGTGGAATTATTGAATCGAATGACTATGTATGTCGCAAGGCCTACGTTAGCAGAGGAACAGTGCGTAGACACTGTGTCGGTGCTACAACACCCTGCCGTTATAATGCTAAAATTTTCCGAAATGAACTATATAAAAATATTCATGTGTGGAATAAATTGTTTAAACAATAAAAATATCATTTTTATTATATGTATGAACCACTAAAAATATACATGTACGGAATAAATTGTTTGAACAATAAAAATATCATTTTTATTGTATGTATGAACCACTAAAAATATTCATATGTGAAATGAATTTTTTGAACGATAAAAATATCATTTTTATTGTGTATATGAACTAAATAAAATAGTCATGAGTTGAAATATATTTTTGTCCAACAAATATATTATTTTTAACATGTATATGAAGTGTTAAAAATAACCATATGTCGAAATATATTTTTGTTTGCCAAAAATATTACTTTTAACATGTATATGAAGTGTTAAAAATAACCATGTGTTTATTAAAATGTTTGTTCATTGAAAATATTATTTTTAATAAGTATACGAAGTGTTAAAAATAACCATGTGTTGATTAAAATGTTTTTTCATTAAAAATATTGTTTTTAACATGTATACGAAGTGTTACAAACAAACATGTGTTGATTAAAATGTTTGTTCATTGAAAATATTATTTATAACATGTATATGAAGTGATAAAAATAACCATGTGTTGATTAAAACGTTTGTTCATTGAAAATATTATATTTAACATGTATATGAAGTGTTAAAAATAACCAGGTATGGAGATAAATATTTGTTCGCTAAAAATATTATTTTTAGCTTTAATATGCATATATATACACATGCTAAACAAGTAATTGGATTTGTTGTTGAGTAAAGAATTTATTTTCTTGCCCGAAAAACAGGTAAACCTTAATGAGTTGGCTACGCAATTTTATTTGTTATATAAACTCCTATGAATGACATTGGATGCGGTGTGATGGTTGTTCTGTGTGAGATTATAAACGTCGCCATAGGATAGCAACAATTAATTTTGAACTACACTACATGGCATACTACATGAAGATAGCATACTCTATCATATTCCATATAAGCGTTTGGAGCTCGTAAGACGAGGTTGGAATTACCATATAGGCGAGAGGCTTTTATGACAATGACTACATTTCAGGTTGAACCGAAGACAAACTATTGATGTCATAGCATATCATATTCCATATAAGCAATAGGTGCTTATATGACGAGGTTGAGATTACCATACGAGCGAGATGTTTGTATGGCGATGATTGAATTACAGGTTGAACTGAGGACTGAAATGGACTAAATAAAATATAACGACAAATGGCAAGATTAATAAAAAACCACACTGGTCTGGATATGACAATAATTTACGTCTCTCTTGATTTTAGATACGGCACATGGATTACTTATTTTCCAACACTGGACAAGGTGACGAGATTTAATCTCTGGAGATATGATCCGTATACTCTATCTTGGGCATAGAATAGGTCAGTAAAAAATTGTGTATGTTGTTTCTGCATTTATTGGGTGCCTAATACGGCCCAATAAATTTCCGAACACCTCCCCGTACAAAGTAGGTTATGGCAAAAAAATTCAAAATTAAAATTAAAATTAAACGAATCGCGCGCGATAGTTCGCGATTTGAAATCGTAACTTTAAACGATTATATCAGGAGATCCGACCGTCGGATTTTCCCAAAACTGGAACCGTTGGGTTCGCTTTGGAAAGATCTTTCAAATGGTATTAAATTTGTTAAGATCCAACGGTTAGATTTCAAGAAATGTGTAATTCAAATCTGAATAAAAACAGCGCCAGTGCCGCGTAATGACCTGAAGCGTCGTTTATTTAAAATGGGCTATATTTATATAAATAAAAATAGCGATAAATCGTTTTAAAATATTATAAACGATATGGAATGGAAATAAACCAACTTTACTTAGTTTATTAGATATTTTTGATGGTTAGATGTATTTGACATGAAATTATTATATTGAATTGAAACGGGAATGTCAAATAGTTTAACCATGGAAAGAATTGGTTTGAATTCTACGTATACGTGAATTATTGAAAAGGCCGAGTTGATTATCATTTCAAATAATTGATTGATGATTAAAATTTGAAGGTATGAAGACGGTGCAAGACCGGTGATCTTCAAATCGTGGGGATTACTACTGATGCCTTAGATATGGGTAGCTCCCTTGATGAGGTTACAGTTTTAGTGGTCTGGACGTATTTGTTGATTGTTCGGATGTGCGATGGCCTCTCTTCCGTATTGGACATATGGAACGAGGAATAAGGTGCATCCGATTTCGTTCAGACCCAGAACAGACTAGTAAATGGATGTGTGTCTAACGCTGGATTTCATTCTGTGTTGATTGATTTCAATTAAATATATATCTGTTTGGTGGCGGAGAATTTATTCTCTTGCTTAACACACTTCTCTAAGACGTACGAGCTTAGAGGTAATATATCGATAGACATCAGTCGCATGGTATGTAATGTCAATGAGGCATGCTGAGATGCAAGTGATCAAGGCTTTTGTTGAAAAGTAGAGTCTTGTGGTTGATGATCAAAGCATGGCTTTAAATAGCATAGCTTTGTGTATAGCATTAATTCGCGAGCCTCACACCTTAGTATGAGTCAAAAACGGGATCGTGACTGCAGGGAGTCCACGATGTCTTTCTAGCTATGGGTGGTGTTATGGTATGGAGCCCGGACATTTATATTTTTACCTATGTGGATGATGGATAGCGAGGCGCTTCGGTTATATCGGTCACTAGGGGGCCGATGGATAGGTCCGATAGGATCGGGAAACGTGTGTTCAGGAATACTAATCCACTAACTTAAGTGTGGACCGGCCCTGAAGATCCAAGGGTTCACTACGGGGGATACTGAGGCATTTGCTAGAGTGTCTCGAATCGGTGAGGAGACATCCCCGACATCGACTCATGATGGAAATCCAATTTCCAATATGTGATATTATGCGGTTTTGATTGTAAACCTATATATGGCGACATGATATATGGTACCCATGTCGTCTATGATTGAAACATTATGATTGAAATTTCTTTTGAAACACATATGCACTAGAGATAATATCAATTGATTTTGTTTTATACGTATAAAGCATATTTTGGTCATTATAAGGTAAAACTCTATCCTTCGGCTTGCGTTGCATTGTGTGATGGGACCTGAGTCTTATAATGGCTTCATTTTTGTAAAAAACATTGCGTTGTTTAAACGATTTACTTGTTTTATGCACTGACAATCCAATGGAGTAAAATCGTTCCGCGTTAGCGGCGTGGTCCTGTGATTATCCCTATTATTAAATAAGTTAAGTAGGATTTCTCATACTAGTCCCATGACTGACTCGTAGTTTGTTTTCACTTACAAACTCGGGTGCCCTTATTTTACACGGGCAGCCAAGTAACAAGTAGCAGGATTTATTTTTGCTTAGCATTATAGCTTGGAGTGTGCTTTTTCCTGATGGCGAAGACTAGCTTTTATCTGTACTTTGGACTATTGACATTACCGCCTGTACTATCTTATGTATATGTACCACTGATCGCGATGTAGACTGATTATTTCTATTATGTATTATCTTATGTATATATACCGTTGATCTCGATGTAGACTGATCATTTCTTTTATGCACTAAGTTGTATCCTATGACTGTGCAACTCTGATGGTTATGACATTTTATGATTTCGTTGTCATATTGATGTAAATTATTCCATTTCATGTTTATGCTATTATCTATAATTTTCTAATGTTGATTAATGTGTTATATTCCAATGTTTATCCATGCTACCGTGGCACGACGGTTTGGGTTGTCACAACTAGATTTTTATTCAGGAAATTTCAGAATTATTCTCATATCAAAAAACTTGAAAAATGCTTTGAAAATCAAAAATGTACAAGGGTATGTCGACATATCAAAAACACCATGTCGACATACAACTGTCACTTTTTTCAATTTTGAAAGGAAGTGTATTTATTCCCATATTGTTTTGTTGTTTTATTTCAGCAATGCAAATAGATAACGAAAGCGAGAAAGGGGCCTTCAGTTCCAGTTTATCATTAGTTCATTTAATATTTCATTTAGGGGCAAGGAAAAAAGATTATTTGAAATGATTCAGAACCGTTGCAACCTTTCATACTCTCTAAAAAGGAGTTAAAACCGATTTTTTTATCATCCCTTCTTCTCTAACTTCATCCTCTTCCTCTACACCATTATTCTTAATCATTTTTATGGTTTTTACACTTATACTCTACTGAATTCAATTCCGTTTTGATCAAACTTCTTCTCTCTACACTCTCTACTCTCTGAATAAAGTGCTACTGAAGAGTTATAGGGCTTTTTGTAATTGCTTGGGTTGAGTGAAATAGGAATCAGTGTGTCCCTATAGCCGTGAAATTAGGGAAATAGGAATCGGTGTGTCCTTGTAGCCGTGAAATCAGGGAAGTAGGAATCAGTATGTCCTTGTAGCCGAGAAATCAAGGAAGTTGTACTTGACTATTGGAAATAGTAATAAAACTCTGTGCAATCCAGCGTTGTGCAGAACTGGACGTAGGAACAATCCGAACCAGTATAAAATCTGGTGTGTTCTTTCCTTTTCTACATCTTTATTTCTGTTTATTTTGCATTTGTGTTTGAATCTGTGTATGTGGTTGTGTTTATGGTGTTTGATTCATCCTGTAGTTCACATTAGTTTTAGATTTTGTTTAAATTCTTACAAACAGTATTCACCCCCCTTCTAGTGTTTGCTTTGCCTTAACGATCCATTCTGCATTCCCTAACAGTTGGTATTAGAGCAAGCTCTTTCGAAAAGATCATAATCTGATTTTTGAAAATGTTAAATGACAAATTTTGAATACTAGTTTTAATTTCATGTATTACATCAAGTATTAGATGAGTCTGCAATCAATTTTATTGAAAAATCAAATTACTATGATTTGAATTTTGAAATTTGAAATTTTGAATTTCAAATGTTTTAAATTTGAAAATTTTGATCTATGGATATATTACAAAACCTTCTTGATATTATTGTAGTTAGTTATTTTGAAAAGTCATTTGATTATTTGAAAAGTCATTTGAATATTTGAAAAGACATTTGAATTATTTGCAAAGTTATTTGATTATTTGAAAAGTTGTATTGTTTTACAGGAAAGATGTGTTATATGGCTATTGGAGACATCGAGAAGAAATGGATATATATAATATAAATCAGCAAAGAAATGGGTACCAGATCACTTTATAACTTTGTATTTTCATCTACAACTTATCTTCATACTGTACCTTTCTTCATTTGCATGGCAATACTGCTAGTTTCATGTAAATCCATCAATAATTGATCAAGTAATGATCAAATGAAGTTTTGGTGAATAAAGAGAGAAGGAAACCAAAACTGTTGACAAAGATCTTCAAATTTCATCCATAGGTTAGAGTATTTTGTCCCAATCCTTTTCCAGATTGTAGTTCATGTTCTCGCGGTCGATTTGATGGGTAGATCGTCAAATTCCGATCAAAATTGAGTAAGATATGGCAGTTTGAAGTTGACAATTCAAAACTGAAAAACTGTTACAAGATTTCATGCATTCCTCTTACTGTTTCAACTTGCTGCACCCCAATATCATCCAAATTCATCCTCGAACTATTACTAGATTGTAGTCCTTTCATTTCTCTTCGATTTGATGCTGATTTCGTCCAATTCCGTCAAGAAATGAATAAGTTTTGCCTCTAGAAAGTTTGATTGAAAATGAAAAATGAGAAGAAGAAGAAGAAGAAGAAGAGAAGTGGTTATGAAGAGACATGACTTTTGGGCCTTTATATAGAAGTTGAAGTATCCACTCATTCAAAATTCAAAATTCAAATTCAAATTTTGGCGCCAAGTTGGTTGAACTACTAAATCTCCAATTTCTTTCTCATACGATGTTCAAATTCAGCAAATGAATACACAATCGTAATCAGAAAAACGAGCCCGTCGCAATAGAGCACATATCATCATCAAATTCTAGAAGATCGATTTAGAATTCATAGAATATCGAAGAAATGGATCTAAAAACCGAGTATCCTTAATTAGTTTTTTAAATTTTTGGTTAAATGGATGTTTTGTTTGCTTTGCTTTGTTTTAAATTTGAAATTTAAACTTTAAAATTCAATTTTGAAATTTAAAATTAAAAAATATTTATAATAAAATTAATATAATAATAAAATAAATTTTGGATGTTTGTTAGGATTAATATTATTTTAGGAAATAGTTAAACCTGAAATATAAATCGATATTTTAAAACCAATGTCACAAAACCATATTCTCTTTGAAATAATACATATATGTCAACATACATATATCTATATGTTGACATATCAGCCTATAGAATGAAATTTAAATTTTGTATTTCAAAAGCTTAAACTTTTAAACTTCCCTTCATATTTTATATTAGAAAATGCTAGTTCAAATTTTAGTTATTAACTTTGTCTGTCTCCTTATTTTCTTAATATATCTTGTTTCAAAAAACATATAAATTAATAAAATTATATAGACATGTTAATATGATTTAAATATATTTTTAAAACATTTTATATTGCTATAAAATATAAGTTTATATATCTTTTGTATGTAGTTTAAACATTCATAGTTTAACTTATATTTTCATAACAATTTCTGGGTTACATTATCATAGATATTATTTTAAACTAAATACTAATTTTGATTTCTTGGTTTATTAAGATATATGAAACTTGTATCTTCTAATTTAATATTTTGGTATATATATATGTATGTATGTATATATATATAATTTTATGTCTTAAATATATAGTTTAATATGGAGTTATAGCTTTGTAGGTTAATTTATATTACCAAAAATAATTTTTACATAACTATAGATTTTTTTTTTTAAAGTTTTAACATATAAATTGTTCTTTAGCAAATAAATATGTTTGGATTTCTAAAAGTTTGAATTTAAAATTAATTTGTATCAAGAAGATTATTGTATATCTCATAATAAATTTTAAGTTCTTTTCAAAATTAGTTTTAATACACAATTATGAATATATGTTTATAGTCTACTTTATATAATTTTATGTTCTCTCTAAAAAAGATCTTCAATTCTCACTATATTTACTCTAATAATATTATTTTACTCCATAATTGTTTTGAATACTTTACTACTTATCATGTATATATTTTTTTCTTTAAAAAAACTCTTATCTTTATTATTATTTCAATCACTTTCATTAGTATAATTTACCTAAGTCTAGAAATTAACATTATCCTTGTTGGATTCAAATAATTTATTATATGCATAATAGTTATATATTACTTTAAGTATCTTCTATAGAAATACATATCATCATAAAATGATTCTATATATTATTACCATTGCTGTGACGACCCCGAACCCCCGTAAGACGGTGGCAAGGGTAATCTTTGGAATATAACACATAAACAGATAACAGCAGAACAGAAATGAATAAATACACCAGATAATGTACAATAGAATAAACTGGATAAATATAATCATCAGAGTTGCACAGTATACAGGATCATACTTAGTACAAATACAGTTCAGCTTTACATAAATGTCTACAGCGGAAACAAAACATAATATGTACAACAGGAACTGAACAGCATAAAAAGAAAGAAATGAAAGAATCCACCTTCAGCACCATTGCTATCCAGAAAGAGTAGGAATGGCAATGGGGCGGGTTGGGGCGGGTTTCTCGTGCCCCAGACCCGACCAAGACTTTTTATACCCTGCCCCAGACCCGCCCCGTAGACCCAGTGCGGGTCGGGAATTTCGCCCCGTACCCGAAACCCGTACGGGTCAGGGTAGACCCGACCCGCCCCTTGACCTGGTGATATAGTGTTCTAATACACATAAATTTATACTTTTATTTTTTATCACTAAATGATAAATTTTATACATATTGTAATGTGTTCACAATGATAAGAGAATATAATAAAATGATTGTAAGATAATAGTTCAAAATGTATGCATTTTCATCATTGATGCAACTTAATACTACGAAAAATTTATAGTTGTTGATTGAAAGAACTTAATATTTAAGTTATATCTATGTATATCTTAGAAGATTAATATGTAATCATTATAATTATGAAGTTTTTTAATGATATTTCAATCGTGCGGGTCGGGTTGGGGCGGGTTAGCCGTGCCCCAGACCCAACCCTAGACCCGGACCTCCAAAAGCGGGTCGCGGGTCCACTCGCCTCGAAGACCCTATGGGGCGGGTATAAATGGGTAAAAACAGGGGCGGGTCAAGCGGGTTTGGACCCTAGACCCGCCCCATTGCCATCCCTAAGAAAGAGCCTGCTAAAACCTGAATACAAGGCTGCCCGTGCAGAAATAGGGGCACCTGAGTTTGCAAGTGAAACAAACTATGAGTCAGTCATGGGACTGGTATGAGAAATCTACTTAACATATTTTACAATATGGCCAATCACAGGACCACGCCGCTAATGCGGAACGGGTTTACTCCATTGGATTGCCAGAGCTTTAAAACAAGTAAATCTTCTAAACATCGCAATGCTTTTCATAAAAATGAAGCCATTATAAGATTCAGTTCCCATCACGCAATGCAACACAAACCGCAGGATAGAGTTTTACCTTATAATGGCCAAAATATGCTTGATACGAATAAAAAAAAGCATTTGATATTATTACTAGTGTTTATATGTTTCAAAAACAATTTCAATCATAAGTATCAATCCTAGATGGCATTAATGCCCCATACCACTATGTCGCCATATATAGGTATATAATCAAAACCGCACGATATCGTATTTGAAAATTGGATTTTCGTCATGAACCAAGGCCAGGGATCGTCCTTACCGCTTCAAGACAATCTAGCCCATGTCTCCGGAACAGCCGCAACAGCCCTTGGATCGTCAGGGTCGGTCTACTCGATGTGGATTATAATGCTTGAACACTGCGTTTCCCCGCCCTATCGGCCATAAACTAGTCATATCCGACCAAATCATCGGCTCCGAAGAGACCGAACTAACCTAGGCCTCACTTTCCATCATCCACATAAGTAAAATGTCAGGTTGTGTAAAGCACTAACACCACTCCTAGCTAGAAGGAACGCATGTCCTCCCTAAAGACCTCTCCGGTTTCTGGTCCATACCGGGGTGTGAGGCTCGCGAATCAACGATAGACACAAAGCTAGCTATTCAAAACCGTGCTTTGATCATCAACCACAAAGCTCTGCTTTTCAACAAAAGCTTTGATCACAGCATCTCTGCATGCCACGTTGTCATCATACAACGTCAGACACACGTCCATCTACAAGTCCGTTCTGGGTCTGAATGAAACCGGAGGATCTTTATTCCTCGCACATCCGTACAATCAACATGTACGTCCGGACGGCTACCACTTCAGCCTCTTCAAGGTAGCTACTCCCATCATGAGCATCAGTAGCACCCCTCCATTCAACGTGAAGATCATCGGTCTTGCACCGTCTTCATATCCTCGACTTTTAATCGTCGATCTATTATTTGAAATGAGAATTAACTCGGCATTTTCAAATAATTCACGTATATTTAGAATTTCAAATCAATTCATTTCAATGGTTAAATTATTCGACATCAATAATTCAATTTATTAATGTAATTTTCACGTCAAACACATTCAACCATCAAATATCAAATAAACCGAGCAATTTCAATTTATTTCCATTCCATACCGTTTATAATATTTTATCACTATTTGTCGCTATTTTTATTTATTTAAAAATAGTCAATTCATTCAAACGACGCTTCAGGCCATAACGCGGCCGTAGCACTGTTTTTCTTCAGATTTTATTTACACATATCTGAAAATCAAACCGTTGGATCTTTACAAATTTTATGTCATTAGAAAGATCTTTTCAAAACGAATCCAACGGTTCCAGTTTTGGGAAAATCCGACGGTCGGATCTCCCGGTACAATCGTTTGAACTTACGATTTCAAAATACGAACTGCAGCGTCGTTATTCGATTTATTTTAATTATATTTATATATATATAAATATAATCGATTCTGGCGCTGTTTTTCTTCAGATTTGAATTAAACATTCTAGACAATCCAATCGTTGGATCTTTACAAAGTTGGTGTCGTTGGAAAGATATTTCCAAAGCGAACCCAATGGTTGCGGTTTTGGGAAAACCCGATGGTCGGATCACCCGCAATAATCGTTTGAAATCACGGTTTCAAAATACGAACTGTAGCTTTGTTATTCGATTTATTTTAATTATATTTATATATATGTACATAAATATAATTTCTTCTTCGATTTCAAAACCATATTCTTTTCATACATTTGATAAAAATGATATTTTTATCCAACAGATATTTATTTCCACACATCACTATTTTTAACAATTCATATATATAATAAAAATGTGATTTTATTGTAAAACAATTTATTTCAAAATACGATTATTTTATATATTTCATATAAATGATAAAAATGTGGTTTTTATTGTAAAACAATTTATTTCAAAACACGATTATTTTATATACTTCATATAGACGATAAAAATGTGGTTTTTATTGTAAAACAATTTATTTCAAAAAACGATTATTTTATATACTTCATATAGACGATAAAAATGTGATTTTTGTTGTAAAACAATTTATTTCAAAACATGATTATTTTATATACTTCATATAGATGATAAAAATGTGATTTTTATTGTAAAACAATTTGTTCTAATCATTCGATAAAAATGTCATTTTTATCGTTTAAATCATTTTGTTTCATCCATCACATGAATATATTTCAATACATGAAAATAAATCAATCATAG
This sequence comes from Allium sativum, assembly GCA_030737875.1. NCBI lineage: Eukaryota > Viridiplantae > Streptophyta > Magnoliopsida > Asparagales > Amaryllidaceae > Allium > Allium sativum. The sequence continues at coordinate 255,793,313 of CM060920.1, forward strand.
AAACATTTCCAAAAATTTCGGCAACATAACGGCAGGGTAGTTAAAACCGGCACTGTCCCGAGTACAGCTCCTCGCTCTACCTTAAAACCTCGCGGTTTTTGACAATGGGGATTTCAATATCTAGTTCGTACGCAGACGAATTTTCCCATATACTAATCCTATTGGGATTTCAACCACAATCAATCATTTCCAATCAACCATTCATGATATTCCCCAAATTTCACATCAACCAATAATCCAAACAATATCACAACCAATATATATCGTCCATGGTCTGTGGATGAGGGGAGTATATATATATATTTGTATATAAATATACTTCGATTCATTTCAATATCATTTCAACGCATATATAATTTTTACAACGCATATATAACTTATACATCGAGCATACAACTTATACAACGCTTATACATGAGGTGTACAATGCTTATATAACTTATACATGATACCACGTTTGTGACGACCCAAACCCCATTCCACGGTGGCAAGGGTAATCTTTGGAATATAACACATAAACAGATAAGAGCAGAACAGAAATAAATAAATACACCAGATAATGTACAACAGAATATACTCGAAATAATAATAATCAGAGTTGCACACAGTATACAAGATTATGCTTAGTACAAATGCAGTTCAGCTTTACGTAAATGTCTACAGCGGAAACAAAACATAATATGTAAAATAGGAGCTGAACAACATAAAAAGAGATAAATGATAGAATCCATCTTCAGCTCCAGCTATCCAGAAAAAGCCTGCTAAAACCTGAATACAAGGCTGCCCGTGTAGAAAAAGGGGCACGCGAGTTTGCAAGTGAAACAAACTACGAGTCAGTCATGGGACTGGTATGAGAAATCTACTTTAACTTACTTTAATATATGGCCAATCACAGGACCACGCGGCTAACGCTGAACGGGTTTACAACATTGGATCGCCAGTGCTTTAAAACAAGTAAATCATTTAAACATTGCTATGCTTTTTATAAAAATGAAGCCATTATAAGACTCAGTTCCCATCACACAATGCAACACAAACCGAAGGATAGAGTTTTACCTTATAATGGCCAAAATATGCTTGATACGAGCAAAACAAATCATTTGACATTATTGATAGTGTTTATATGTTTCAAAAACAATTTGAATCATAACTATCAATCATAGGCGGCATGGGTACCATATATCATGTCACCATATATATATATATATATATATATATATATATATATATACAATCAAAATCGCGCGATGTCGTATTTGGAAATTGGATTTCCATCATGAACCAAGGTGAGGGATCGTCCTTACCGCTTCGAGACAATCTAGCCCATGTCTCAGGCAAGTACTCAGTCAAGCCTTAGATCGTCAGGGCCGGTCCACTCGATGTGGATTAAAATGCCTGAACACTGCGTTTCCCCGCCCTATAGGGCATAAACTGGTCATATCCGACCAAATCATCGGCTCTGAAGATACCGAACTAACCGAGGCCTCGCTTTCCATCATCCACATAAGTAAAATGTCAGGCCATGTAAAACACTGAAACCGCTCCTAGCTAGAAGGAAACGCATGTTCTCCCTGCTGTCCTCTCCCGTTTCTGGCTCATACCGAGGTGTGAGGCTCGCGAAACAACGCTAAACACAAAGCTAGCTATTCAAAGCCGTGCTTTTATCATCAACCACAAAGCTCTACTTTTCAATAAAAGCTTTGATCACTGCATCTCAGCATGCCACACAGGCAATTCACGCCATGCAATTGACGTCTATCAATCACACAGAATGAAATCCAATGTCAGACACACAGTCCATTTACAAGTCCGTTCTGGGTCTGAACGAAACCAGAGGATCTTTATTCCTCACACATCCGTACAACCAACATGTACGTCCGGACGGCTACCACTTCAGCCCCTTCAAGGTAGCTAATCACATCATGAGCGTCAGTAGCACCCCTCCATTCGACGTGAAGATCATCGGTCTTGCACCGTCTTCATATCTTCGAATTTTAATCGTCGATCAATTATTTTAAATGAGAATTAACTCGGCCTTTTCAAATAATTCACGTATATTTAGAATTTCAAATCAATTCATTTCAATGGTTAAATTATTCGACATAAATAATTATGTTCTTTAATATAATTTTCACTCCAAACACATTCAACCATCAAATATCCAATAAACCGGGTAAATTCGGTTTATCTCCATTCCATATCGTTTATAACATTTTAAAACGATTTATCGCTATTTTTATTCATTTAAAAATAGCCAATTCATTCAAACGACGCTTCAGGCCATAACGCGGCCGTAGCGCTGCTTTTCTTCAGATTTGATTTACATATATCTGAAAATATAACCGTTGGATCTTCACAAATTTTATATCATTAGAAAGATCTTTTCAAAACGAATCCAACGGTTCCAGCTTTGGGAAAATCCGACGGTCGGATCTCCCGGTACAATCATTTGAAGTTTCGATTTCAAAATACGAACTGCAGCCTCGTTATTCGATTTAATTTAATTATATTTATATATATATATAAAAATATAATCGATTCTGGCGCTGTTTTTCTTCATATTTGAATTAAACATTCCAGACAATCCAACAGTTGGATCTTTACAAAGTTGGCGTCGTTGGAAAGATATTTCCAAAGCGAACCCAACGGTTTCAGTTTCGGGAAAATCCGATGGTCGGATCTCCCGCCATAACCGTTTGAAATCACGGTTTCAAAATACGAAATGCAGCTTCGATATTCGATTTATTTTAATTATATTTATATATCTATATATAAATATAATTCATTCTTCGATTTCATAACCATATTCATTTCATATATTTGATAAAAATGATATTTTTATCCAACAGATATTTATTTCCATACATCACTTTTTTTAACAATTCATATATATAATAAAAATGTGATTTTTACTGTCAAACAATTTATTTCAAAACACTATTATTTTATATACTTCATACATATGGTAAAAATGTGATTTTTATTGTAAAACAATATGTTTCAAAACATGATTATTTTATATACTTCATATGGATGATAAAAATGTGATTTTTATTATAAAACAATTTATTTCAAAACACGATTATTTTATATACTTCATATAGATGATAAAAATGTGATTTTTATTATAAAACAATTTATTTCAAAATACGATTATTTTATATACGATTATTTTAAATGCTTCATATAAATGATAAAAATGTGGTTTTTATTATAAAACAATTTATTCCAAAACACGATTATTTTATATACTTTATATCGATGATAAAATTGTGATCTTTATTCTTCAAACTATTTCTATTTTATCACTTCGATAAAAATGTCATTTTCATCATTCAAACCATTTCTATTTCATTCATCACACAAATATATTTCAATACATGAAAATAAATCAAACACAAAAATGTTTCAGAAAATTTCGGCAGCATAATGGTAGGGTAGTTAAAACCGGCACCGTCCCGATACGGCTCCTCGCTCTACCTTAAAACCTCGCGGTTTTTGACAATGGTAATTTCAATATCTAGTTCGTACGCAGACGAATTTTCCCATATACTAATCCATTGGGATTTCAACCACAATCAATCATTTCCAATCAACCATTCATGATATCACCAAATTTCACATCAACCAATAATCCAAACAATATCACAACCAATATATATCGTCCATGGTTTGTGGACGAGAGGAGTATATATATATATATATATATATATATATATATATACGTATATAAATATATTTCGATTTCATTTCAATATCATTTCAACGCATATATAATTTTTACAATGCATATATAACTTATACATCGTACATACAACTTATACAACGCTTATACATGAGGTGTACAACGCTTATATAACTCATACATCGACTATATAATTTATATATCATCATTTCCATATCGTTTATAATTCAGAAATCTCACATTGGGTTCCACTCCACCAAAAATTGTAGAAGGTTCAGAAAAATATCCGGTCTCTTCTGGAATGTAGAAGACATCCGCGCGAGTCCACTGTCTCTTGTTTCACTTAATTTCGACCACATAGCAAAAATATATGATTTTTAGAAGTTCGCTATGCTTAAAAGTGTAAAAATCAGTTCAAAGTTTTCAAAGCCGTACCTCTCTTTCGATGTTCAAAACTAGGTTTAGCTTTTAATTCAAATCCATGGCACTAGGTTGTAATCGAGCTACACCACATCGAAGAGCGTCGAAGGGTGCGCAAAACGAGGGTGGCCTCGTCGAACTCGGTGGTCTGAGGCGCTCCTGGTAGTGGTGCGAAGTCAGCGTCTTCGAGGGCACGATTCTCGAACCAAGGTCGACGAGGGAGGGAGCGGCTTATACGGATTTGAAGAGGAAGGAAAACCCTAAAAAATCCCCAACATGGCCCTTTGATTTCGATGCGTGGTTGAGGAGATAAGGAGGAGAGAAGTGGTGAGCAATTTCCGCCATCGCGACCTGCTATCGGGGAGAGAGAAAATAGGGGTGTCGATTTATGATTGGCTAAAGGTTTTATTTATTTATATATTTTTAAAATTCAAAAATACCCCTCTTCACATACTAACTCCAATCCAAACCCAACGACTGTCGCCCGTAGCTAAATACCACCATTCCGAACACAATGGATATGTTTTGCAGGCCCATTCGACTGTTTCAGTCAGTTTTTCTTTAAATTAAAATATAAAACATTCAATATTTATTTGAAGGTATATTTCAATTTGCCGGGGCCACATACTGATCCCAAAAATTCCCGAAAAATAAATCTGGCTATGTTTTGACGTTACGGTCCCAACAAAACTAGTTTCATCGAATTCTGAGACCATTTGCAAAATGGCCCTTTTCTGGTCGATCCAATTTAACTATAATTGACCAAACACGTTTTCCTTTGCCACGCTCACATACTAGCTTCAAAAATTATGAAATTTGAAACCTAGCAATAATTTGACATCCCGGATCCAACAAAAGTGGTTTCGCTGAATTCTGAGGTCGTTTGCAAAATGTCTATTTTCAAGGGCTATATATTCTCTATAGCGACCAATCTGAAAATTCATTTGGCCATAACTTTTGATTCCCTCCATGGAACTTTGATTTTTCAGATTCGTTAGAAAGATATTCATAAACAGATTTAAATATTTTTGGTTTCATTAAAATCCGTTTTATTTTGCACCCGGTACAGTCAGTCAAAGTTCGAATTCAAATTTTGAAACTGCCGCGTCATTTCAGGCCTTGTTTATAATTAAAAATAATTATATTTATTTTCAAACATCGATTCAAACATACTTTTCGTCGTTATTATTTTAAACATTTATTTTAAATATTTAAAATCCCCTAAAATAGCCAATTTAAAATTTTTAAACTGGTTCATATTTTCCGGGTTGTTACAATTGCACATCTTATTTCATATCATACATCATTACACTACATCTCAAATTAAAATCATTTACACCACAAATTGCATTTCATTCAATATATCAATTCATATGGTTTTGCATATGTCATATTGCATTATTACCAACACACTGCAAAACATATTAACTTTTAACTCCACATATAACAAGTATACTATATGGGGAATTATTGTCTTAGAAATACATAGGATTGTTAAACATATAACATATTTACTTTGTATTGATTAACTTGATTGACTTGTTTGACTTGGGTGAATTGACTGAATTTATTGGATTGATTGACTTGTTTGGTTTATTTGACTTGAATAACTTGATTGACTTACTTGGCATGGTTAAATTTCATTAGTGGTTGATAGGTTTGTTAGAAAAATACTTATTTTAAGGATATCTTAGTTAACTATTATCCTAGATTAAAGTCTTATAATAGTTTTAAGGGAATTAGAGTTTAGGATAGGTTTAGTCTTGTATTAAGGGTATTAGATTAATGCGGAGTTTTATAGTTTCTAGGATAGTTAGAGGTTCAATAATTGTTTATTAACATTTTTTTAGTTGGTTGATTTGTTTGATTGCTTGAATTGCTTGCTCGAATTGATTGCTTGAATTGCTTGCTCGAATTGATTGCTTGAATTTCTTGTTTGAATTTCTTGCTTGAATTGCATGTTTGGATTGATTGTTTGGAAATGTTGATTGGATTTCTTTATTTAGGGGAAGTTATAATCTTTTAGGCTTAGAATCATAGATTTAGAGGAAGATATAAGGATATTATAGAATTAAGGATAGTTATATTTAATCATTACGAATATTTATATCATAAATTTAGGGGGAGTATTTTATGATTTAGAATTAAGGGGGAGTACTTTACTTTAGATAGTTATAGGATTTAGGGGGAGTATTTTTAGAATTTCTTTTTGATAATGCCAAAGGGGGAGAAATTATAAAATATAGACATAGTATATAGGATTCTTACAGATAGGGGGAGTATTTAAAGGATCATCATCAACAGGTATATATAGGTATTATATTTTATAATTTAAGGTTGTCATCATCAAAAAGGGGGAGATTGTTGGAGAATGGAATTTTGATGATAACAACCTTATTTCAGTTATCATTGATTATATAATATATGCTAACACTTTTGGTATAGAATATATATATATATATGTAGGAATTATTACTGAAGACTCTACAGTTATAAAGATGATAGAGATTCAAAGATCAAAGAAATTTCAGGACTCATGAGTAACCAAGATTTCAATAGTTCAAGAGTTCAAGATTAGTATAGTTATAGAGTCTAAATTTTGTAAGACTCTGAATAGCACACCAGGTTCAAATTTGAATTCTAATTTTCAAATTCTAAGTTTCAATTATATCCTCAAACCTCTCTATTTTATTCTTCTATTTATTTTTATTTTATTCTTCTTTGTTTTCCAAACTTAAGTTTAATATATTTATATACTTTATATTTATATTCTTATACTTTATATATATATATAGTTTAATACCTTATAATTTTATAAATATATTTATATAGTTCAAATTTATGTTTTCATAAGTTTTTCTATCATATAATATTAATTTACAACACTAGATTTTTACTCAAGAATTTCCAGAATTATTCTCATATCAAAACACTTGAAAAATGCTTTGAAAATCAAAAATATAAAATGGTATGTCGACATATCAAAAACACTCGACATAAAATTGCCACTTTTTTCAATTTTGAAAGGAAGTGTCTTTTCACTGTTTGAAACGATTCATAACCATTTCAACCTTTCATACTCTATAAAAAGGGGTTAAAAAAAATTTTTCTATCATCTCTTCTTCTCTAACTTCATCCTTTTTCTCTACACCATTATTATTAATCATTTTTATGGTTTTTACACTTATACTCTACCGAATTCAATTCCGTTTTGATCAAACTTCTTCTCTCTACACTCTCTACTCTCTGAATCAAGTGCTATTGAAGAGTTATATGGCTGTTTGTAATTGCTTGGGTTGAGTGAAATAGGAATCGGTGTGTCTATGTAGCCATGAAATCAGGGAAATAAAAATCGGTGTGTCCTTGTAGATGTGAAAGCAGGGAAGTAGGAATCGGTGTGTCCTTGTAGCTGAGAAATCTAGGAAGTTGTACTCGACTATTGGAAATAGTAATAAAACTCTATGCAATCTAGCATTGTGCAGGACTGGACGTAGGAGCAATCCGAACCAGTATAAAATCCGGTGTGTTCTTTCCTTTTCTCCATATTTATTTCTGTTTATTTTTCATTTGTGTTTGAATCCGTGTTTGTGATTGTGTTTGTGGTGTTTGATTCATCCTGTACTTCATATTAGTTTTAGATTTTGTTTAAATTCTTACAAACACTATTCACCCCCCTTCTAATGTTTGCTTTGCCTTAACGATGCATTCCGCATTCCCTAACACTTTCATCAATTTGACTACTCAGTTGTGAATCTTCTTAACCTCTGATCCAAGTATACAGTATGAACTCATCTAACTGTCGCCTCCCGTTCTACCTCTACTCCCTCAAGCATGCTCGACTCAACAACCTATGTTGTATCATGCAACCACTTCCGCAAACAGAAACGTGGAAAACATCATGAACACCTGCCAATCTCCCTGGTAGCTTTACTCTATAGACCATTTGACTTATCCTTTACACTATGGGAAATGTCCCTACGAAACTTGGCGCCAATTTCCCTATAGATCCAAAGCGAACAGCATTCATCAATTGTAATACGTTGATGAAAACTATGTCTCCTACTTCAAACTCAATATCAGTCCTTCTCTTATCTGCATAGGACTTCTACCTGTCCTGAGCTGTCTTCATGCATTTGCGGATAAGATCAATCTTTTTTGAAGTTTCTAATCATCTCAGGTCCAAGTAGAAGCCTATCTGTAGACTCCCACCAACAAGTCAGTGATCTACAAGATCGTTCGTACAGTGCCTCGAAGGGTGCCATGCCAATACTAGTATGATAACTATTGTTGTAGGCGAACTCTACCAATGGAAGGTGCTCTTCCCAAGTCCCTCGGAAATCTAGGATACACAGCCTCAAAAGATCCTCAAAAACTCTATTCACCCTCTCAGTCTGTCCATCGGTCTGAGGGTGATACGCGGTGCTTAAACATAACTGTGTACCTAATGCCTCTTGCAGGCTCCTCCAGAACTCACTGGTGAAGATGGGGTCATGATCACTCACAATGCTAAACGGTACTCTATGTAAACGGACTGTCTCACGAAGATAAACTGATGTCAACCATGTTGTCATTCTCTTACTCTTAACAGGAATGAAATGAGCGCTCTTAGAAAGCCTGTCTACTATAACCCAAATACTGGTGTTGCATTTCCTCAATCTAGGAAAACCATCGATGAAATCCATAAAGACGCTCTCCCACTTCCACTGTGGGACCTCCAGAGGATGAAGCAAACCGCCAGATTTCCTCTGTTCATCTTTAACTTGCTGACAAACTAAACATCAAGATACAAACCCTCTTCATATCTCTATATATTTTGTCGCTGCACGGATGGGTAGTCATCCTAGAATGATGGGCTTCCTCAAGGACTGTTTTCAACAGACTCCCAACTCGGGAAACACAAAGGCTTCCATCCCATTGCAAACACCCTCTTTCATCCGTGGAATATCTACTGAGTTGACTAGAAGTCTCCCCCTACAGAGCCTATCCAAGATGTCTGCTATCTGTGGGTCCTCTCGCTGCGAAGATCCTATTTGATCCATAAGAGTAGGTCGCACCTCTAAGGATGCCAACAAACCAGGTGTAATATTCGTAGATGGCCTGAAATCGAAGGTCAATATGTACTCCAAACTCTGCCTCTCTACAAATAGAGGACTCAAAGTCATCCTCTGCCTACTCAACGCGATAGCCACCAAATTACCCTTGCCATGGGTATAAGTAAACTCAAAATCATAGGACGCCAGGAACTCCATTTATCTTTGATGTCTCAAGTTGAGATCCCTCTACAAGAGTAGATACTTGAGAGATTTATGATCTGTGTACAACTCGAATATCTCTCCAAGAAGATAATGTCGCCAAGTCTTAAGCGCAAATACTACAGCAGCCAATTCAAAATCATGGGTAGGGTGGTTCTTCTCATTTACTCTCAATTGTCTACCATTATAACATACTACAGTTTCCACTTGCATTAAGATGACACCAAGCCTTATACCACATTCATCAATGTACACTGCGAACACTTTATTCCCATCAGGCAAAGTCAAGACTGGGGCTGTTGTCAGAGACCTCTTTAACCGCTGAAAAGCATCCTCACAGTCAATGCTCCCAGAAAAGTCAGGCTCTTCTTCATCAGTCTAGTGACTGGGACTGATTCCTTTGCGAAGTTCTTGATAAACTTCATGTAATAGCCTGCTAAACCAAAAAACTTCTCACTTCCGTTGCATTCTTTGGAACCTTCCAATCTTGAACTGCTACTACTTTCGCGGGATCCACTGCTATCCCTTCCTTGGAAACCACATGCCCTCGAAATCTTACTTCTTCTCTCCAAAAGTGACATTTAGAAAATTTTGCCTTAAGCTGGTGCACTCGGAGAGTCCTCAAAACCTCCTCTAAATATAGGGAATGCTCTTCTTTTCTCTTTGAGAAGATCAGAATGTCATCTACAAAGACCACAACGAATTTATTCAGAAACTCCCGGAACAAGCTACTTATCAGATCCACAAAATACGCGGGTGCGTTCATCAACCCAAAATGCATGACTAGCCAATCAATGAGACCATCTGGAGTACTGAAAGTGGTCTTGTCTATACTATCCTCGGCCACCCTCAAATGATGAAACCCCATGGCCGAGTCTAACTGAAAGAAAATAGATGCACCAACAAGCTGGTCAAACTGTTCATCTATCCTCGGAAGTGGGTGCCTATTCTTCTTAGTCAACTTGTTCAACTCCCTATAATCCACACATAAGCGAAGCGAGCCATTCGCCTTATTTGCAAAGACGACTGGAGCACCCCATTCTGATATGCTTCGCCTAATAAACCCCTTCTCGACTAGCACCCCTACTTTCTTGCTAAGCTCCCTCCTTTCCCTATGAGCCATGTGGCACACAGGAAATTCCACTAGCTTTGCATTATCCACCAAATATACCCGAAATCAATCCCGTGCCTCGGAGGTAAGCCCCTAACCTTCTCAAAAACATTCGGATACTCACAGACAACAGGTATGGATCACAAATCATCGATAGAAGCATCAAGTGATTCTAGGAAACTAAGCATAACATACCCCTTTGGGTTATAGGAAATCTCGAGAGTTTCTCCCCCTGCAAGTCAAAAGTCTAACGACCCTCCTCTCACATTCCATAATGGCACCATACATGGTTAGTCAATCCATCCCTAGAACCATACCATAACCTGTGAAACCAAAAACATATGTGTTGCACTCAAACTCGACGCCCAACACAGATATCCTCAAACCCCGACAAATCATAGACAGATGAGTCGTGCCCCCAATGGGGTTTGAGACAATGACGAGATTAGAAACAATACTAGTACTAAGGTGCAGAGACTCAACCACAGAATCAGATATAAATAAGTGAGAAGCGCCGGAATCAAAAAGAGTCCTAACAGGATGATCGGAAAGATAAATCAGACCTTCCACAGAAAATTTCCTACCTCTATCCGGTACACTGGCCTCGAGGTTATCCACTAAAAATCATTCCTGCTCTAATGGATCGAACTAATATAACAAGCATGGGTTAGTCGTGATCACTTCTAAGCATGGGTCGGTCGGTCTCATCGTATGGCGGGTCGGTCTAGATCTTCCATAATGGGTCTGTCTAAAACGGAGTAAACGGGTCAGCATCATACAACATAGTTGAGCCGGTCTCACTTCAAAGCAATGGGTCAGTCTCACTTCCAAAGCAACAGACCGGCCAAGTTTTAGAAGGCAGCGGGTCGGTCAGGTCCATATAGGAATAGGTCGGTTCGGTCAATAAAGCTAATGAGTCCGTCTAGTTTCCAAGGTCAAACTAGTTGATCTTCAGTTTGGGTCGGTCCTGTTTCAAAGGTAGTGGGTCGGTCAAGTTCAACCAGGTCGGTCGGTCATAACTTCCTGGTCGGCCAGTCCTAAGTGATAGCTGGAAACAACTGGTAACAATTGGCAGCGGCATTTTCGTAAATAACTTTGAGGCCGACCCAAAACTTACACACTATATTTTAGCCATTCCTCACATCTATAAATAGGGGATGAACTCCACATTAATTGGGATCGATTTCTGTGACCCCGAAGGGCCATCCAACTTTTTTATCTACTATTTCAAGTGATTCTAACCACTCCAATCATCTCCAAACAAAGATCTAACTTCCGATCTGCCATGGAATCATTGAAATTCACTTAAGTGCTCGAAGAATCATAGATCCCCACCACTCGTTACTACAATTAAAGAATTCTATTAAGTTCCTTGATTAATTTGTATGGATCAAAGTGAAGGGTTTGTAAGAGAGAGACTGAATGTACTTAGAAATGATTCAAGCTTTGTAAATATCGAAATGATAAAGAAAAATCTTGCCTAAGTGGATGTAGATCTATTTTAGATCAAACCACTATAAAATTCATGTGTTTTATTACTTTTTGAGATTATAGTCTCATTTTCTCATTTCCAACCATTTGGTGAAGTACTCTTGAAGTACCTTTGGTTTTTGGACCAATTTTGGTTTAAACATTTGGCGCCCACCATGGCCCCCCAACCCACGACCACAAGTTTAAGAGCCTTGTTTGAAATTATGGGTAGACTGAAGAAAACCACTAGAAAGACTATTGAAGACACCGACAATCTCGCCAATGACGCTATGCCTTTTACGAACCTTGAAGTTGGTGAGACCTCTAGAGCTGGAGTAACTATGAAAGAATTGGATGAGGTTGTCGCGGGATTGACAAGCAAGATAGATATCTCGACAAACGCTATGTTAAAAAGTTAGAATCCATGTTTGCTCTTCAAGCTGCCACAACAAAAATTACTATTAATGCCACCCGTGCTAAATCTGCTCAATATGCTCATATGGAAAATGCAGGTTCTTCTTCTTCAAGACCGAATGAGGACAAATCTATTCAAGAGGTTGCTGATCCTAATAGTCCTGATCATGAAGAGGGAAAACCACCTACATGAAACCATTTTGAGAAAGCAACCACTCGACAAGTGCATGGCTTCACCTAAAGGCCACCTCCCCAAGAGGGAGGCCCAGGGCCCAGGATTCAAATCGTGATTGTTTGCCTAGGCAAACATCCGGCGAGGGGGAAGGCATCCGCCCCGTGGACCAACACAACGATGAGGAACGCTTATCAGAAATGGTTCGCAAGATCATGAAGGAAAGCTTGAAAAAATAAGATGATGAGGAGTGGGGATTTTCTCCTACCAAAACCCCACTCACCGATAGAATCAAAATGGCCCCATACCCGAAGAAGTTCAAACCTCCGATGGTAAAGGCCTACAATGGGAATGGTGATCCCAACGTGTTCCTATTCAAATACGACCAACATATGGATGTGGAACGTGCCACATATGAGTTTAAATGTCTGTACTTCCCAACCTATCTAGAAGGGGTGGCTTCCCTTTGGTTCACTAAATTACCACCAAAATCTATGGATGATTTCGCTACTTTAGCCATGCTGTTTAGAGAATAGTTCATGCCCTAGGCTATTAAGGTTTGAGATGTTATGGAGCTAAATGAACTAGAGCAAAGGCCTGGAGAATCGATCAAGGCCTTTCTCACTCGATTTTATGCTGCTACAGCCTAGGTCGGGAATCACGAGCCTCGCTTGGTATTGATGGCTTTGAAGGGAGCCATAAGTTAAAATACTATATTTGGCCAATGGATCAAGAAGAAGAAGCCGAGTACGCTCGACCAGCTATTCGATAAAGTCGAAGATTATATGAGTGTCGAAGAAGATCCAGCCAACACCTTAGATGTCCTTGAAAGTAGTACAAAACCTGAAAAGAAAGACAATAATGTGCAGGGTGGCTAGAAGAACTCCGGGGGCCAGAAGAGGGGTAATGACAGCAAGGATAACAAGAGCAATAAGAAGTTCCGTTTATTTAAGAACTCAGAGTTGACGCCACTCAGCGACAACCTAGAGAATATTTACATGGCTGCAAAGGACATCGAAAACTTCGCAATGCCGAAGCCTGTGAAAATCAGCGACACTAGCATAAACTCAGGGATGTTTTGTAGTTTCCACAACCAGTCGGACCACAACACCGACGAGTGCAGACATTAAAGGAAACTGATTGAGGAGCTAAGAAGGAAGAACAGGTTGCAGCAGTATGTAAAAAATCCCCAAAATTCTCAGAATACACAGGGGAAAAGCAATCCCCTAGCAGAAAAAGCTCCAACTCCTATCAACCCAAAGTCAATTATCTACACGATCTTAGGTAGCCCCTACCTAGCCAGAAGAAGCTGGGGGAATTACCTGAGATATGCTAACGAGATGAATAATCCTCCACAGGAAAAAGGGTATATGGTCATCGATAATTCATTCCCTATCAAACTGCCAAAAACGTCAGGAGAAGACGTAGTGTTCAGAGGTAGGGATTCTGATGGGCTACTAACATCGAGGGTTGATCCAATGGTGGTCGCCTTTGGCATAGGACCGTTTATGGTTAGGAGGGTTCTGGTAGACAGTGGGGCGTCTGTTAACATGCTTTTCATTAATTCTTTCAATAAGATGAATATCCCCATGTCAGACGTCTGAGCATGTATGAACATGATACACGGGTTCACAGAACAACCAACACAGCTGATCGGCGTGATAGATCTACTAGTTGAACTTGGTGAAGGAAATCAAAAGGTTGCAATAATGCAAACCTTTGTAATAGTTGACGAGCTTTCATCCTACAACGCTTTCCTTGGAAGACATACTCTGGCTGGATTCAAAATTGTGTTAGCTTCATGGTGTATGACCATGAAATTTCTAACAGAAAATGGAGTTGGCGTGATAAATGGAGATCAAAAGGCAGCCAGAGAGTGCTACATGCCAGGGCTCGTCGAGGTCAAGAAAATGGAGATAGGGAAGAATGCGGAGGCTCCGCTCCGCATTCGAGACACCGCCTTATAGCAACTAGGGAGGGGCCCTTCCACTGGTGTAACGACCCGTATTTATAAGGATAATAATTAATTTATTTAATTATTTAAATGGTGAAAATGGTTGTTTAATTAAATTATATTGAATATTTAATTAATATAAAAAATAGAATAATATATTTAATTTCTGAAATAATCAGAAATAGTGAATTAACAATATAATTTGAACTGGACAATTCAAAGTATTTAATTTAGCTTAGAATTGAATTAGAATGACGAATATATTATTTGAACGACAGTTTGAACGTATAATTATATTATAATTAAAATCGACCTCCAAATGGCGCGGCAGTTCGCTATTTAGCGATTTGAACTTCAACTGAATATACACGGTCCGTTTTAAATCGGATTTCCGTGAAACAAGAAACGTTCGGAGCTGGTGAAGTATATTTTTCTAATGGAAGAGAAAAATTGGGATTTCATTGTGTAGATTTTGATTTATGTCCAAATCAAATTTTAGAAAAGTTGCTATGGAATTCCTTTATAATTTATAACGATATATATAAGGAATTTCAATATAAATTTCAATATCGATTCAACCGGGATTTGAATATCGAGTTGTAAATCCCAGTGGAGCTGTATGATATTCTATTGTGAATATATACGATAATATTTACTTTTAAAATATTAAATTTAATTGTTTTTAAATATATTTATATATTTAAAAGGGTTATTTAGAGCTTTAAAAATTGCCAGTTTTGCAACCGAACTCGGAATTCGATGAAACTAATTTTGTTGGATCCGCAATATTAAATTATTGCTAGAATTCAATTTCTATGATTTTTGAAGTGAGTATGTGGCCGTATGGGAATTTAATATGAAATACAGTCGATAATTTGACCTTTAAAAATACGCTGTGTGAGCAATCGGAGTCGGAATTCGACGAAACCAGTTTTGTTGGGACGTAAGGTCGAATTGTAGCTACACGTCCATTTTCGTGATTTTTGGGTATCATATGTGATCGTATGGATTTTTAAACGACATCCAGAAGTAACATTCAATATAAATGAATATTAAATTGAATATTAAAATATAAAATCTTCCTATAAATAGAGCACAAACAATCCTAAACCTAATTCACCAGTCAACGAAATTTTCCGCCGCTTGTTTTCTTTTTAAACAAAATATCGTGGAGAAATCCAATTTGGAAAATCAAAATAAAAACTTAGGAAAAACTAAAAATCCTCAAACAAGTCTTGTTGCATTTCTATTGCAATACGCTTCAACCCATATGAGTTTCAGCGAGTTCGATGTCAGTTTTGGTGCGTTGGGAAATAAACAGCAGAACTAGGGCATGGCCGTTAGGAACATTGGTGATGTCGAAGGAAGAATCGAGGTCCGGGTAGAGTTCATTGGAGTAAGGCGCACCTTTGGAGGCGGTTTGGTGGAGTTCGGTGCAATTTGATGTCGCACTAACCTAAGGGGGGGAGCTCGAGACGAGGTTCAACTGGAGCATTCGAGTTCTACTTAATGGCATGGAGGAGGTGTAGTTCGAAAAGAGAAGTTAGAAAATGAATTCTAGTTTTGAATTTCATTGTGTAATGGAGGAACGAGAAGGAGTTGAAGGATTTTCGTGGTGGTGGTTTTCTTGAATCGCGATATTTTGTTTGGGGAAGATGAGGGTGACAGGTCTGGGCTTTATGATGTAGCATTGGGCTGAAATGGAAAGGTTAAGCCCAAGGTTTTTATTAAAGAAAATTCAAGTTATTATTATTTAAATTGTGTTCAACTTGTAATAACGATAACTTGGTCATACTATATCAGAATTTCAAACGGTTTGATCCGTTGGGATCGTATGGATGGACACTACACGATGGAACTGACTGGAAGTCCATCGGAGCTCGTTACATTTTATACCTAAATAAATTGTCCGTCCGAATCAAGCGATGGTTATCATTATTAACGATGATCGTCCAATGTGAGTAAAACTCACCAACTTGAACAGTTATATTTTTATAACGTATTTTTAGAACTGTTAATCATCTGTTGATTGATGTGTGTTAACTGTTTGGTTGAATTGCTTATGTATTGATTGAAATTATAGATAACGATATAGATATAAATCGTTAATCAAATATTGATTCTGTTTAGCAGAATATTTCATATTGAAATGAAATCGATGTTAATTATATTGTTTAACATCTGTGATGCAGGGAAACAGGTTGGAGGGATCCAACTGGATCCCTCAACATTTGTTTAACTGTTTTTCATATATTGTGATATATGATGCGATATATAATCTGTTGTTGATTATATGTGTTTGAATGATATCGATCACTGTTGTTTGGTATTTTAAATACCGTAAGAAAACCCTAGGATGAAAAAGGAAAATTTCAATAACTATATTGAAATAAAATATTATATAAAATCGAAAGATTTTATATAGAAGGAAGATTTCAAACTGTATATTGAAAAAGGAATATTTATAAAATCAAGGGATTTTATAAAGGATATATTTGTAAAACCATTTACAAATAGAAATGAAAAAGATATATTTGTAAAACCATTTACAAATAGAAATGAAAAGGATATATTTGTAAATCATTTACAAATAAAATAGAAAGAGAAATATTTGTAAAACATTTACAAATAGATTAGAAAAGGAGATATTTGTAAAACATTTACAAATAGATTTGAAAAGGAGATATTTGTAAAACATTTACAAATAGAATAGGAAAGGAAATATTGTAAAATATTTACAATAGTACTGAAAAGGAACATTTATTTGTTAAATAAATGGAGTAAGATGAAAAGGAATATTTATTTGTTAAATAAATAGAAGTGAAAAGGAATATTTATTTGTTAAATAAATAGAATTAAAAAGGAAATATTTATTTGTAAATAAAACAAATAGAAAGGAAGTATTTGAAATCAAATAGAGTTAGTCGAATATAGTTTAATCGAATATTGGTTATCCGGAAAAGGAGTTAATCAAAAGGAGTTAAATAAAAAGGAATTGATCGATAGAGTAAATTGAATAGAGTTATTCAGTTAGAATTAATTAGTTAGAGTTAATCAGTTAGAGTTAATCAGTTAGAGTTAATCAGTTAGAGTTAATCGGTTAGAGTTAAATCAAATTAGAGTTATTCAAATGGAGTTGATCGAATTTAGTTATTCGAAATTAGTTATCGAATATTAGTTATTCGAAAGAAGTTATCGAATATTAGTTATTCGAAAGGGTTATCGAATATTAGTTATTCGAAAGGGTTATCGAATATTAGTCATTCGGAAGGGTTATCGAATATTTGTCATTCGAAAGGGTTATCGAATGTTAGTTATTCGAAGGGAGTTATCGAATGTTAGTTTATTCGAATAAGGTTAAAAGGAGTTAATCGGATATTAGTTATTCGAAAGGAGTTAATCGAATATTAGTTATTCGAAAGGAATTAATCGAATATAGTTTATTCGAAAGGAATTAATTGATAAGAGTAAATTAGTTAGAGTTAATTGAATAAAGTTAATCTAGTAGGGTAAATCAAATAGAGTTAATAGAATTGAGTTAATCAAATAGAGCTAACTGATAAGAGTAAATCGATTAGAGTTAATCGAATAGTGTTAATTGAATAGAGTTATTCGAATATAGGTTATTCGAAGAAGAGAGATTATCGAATACAGTTTATTCGAAGGAAAGAGTTATCGAATAGAGATTTATTCGAAAGAGAGTTACGTAAGGAAGTTTGTTAAAGATTTAAAAGATAAACTTTGACTATTTCGAAGTTAAAATGTTGTTCAGTTAAGGTGTGAGAGGTAATTATACCCCAACTTGATTGACTTCCTTCTTAACTAAGGAATGGTAAGGTTTGATAGTGAAGGTTGGTTAAGTGAATGTAATGGTGAATTGGCATAGCGATGTTTTATTTAAACATCTGTTTAAATCCAAGGAATGAGTTTTGGAAACGTTTTCCAAATATAATCAGAGATATTTTCTAATCATAGAAAATGAAACGTTGGATGGTAAAGAATACTGGATTGACAGCGATACGTGGAAAGGAGACGGAAATGTTTTCCAATGATTAATAACGTATATTTTCTAAATTTAGAAAATAAGAATTTCTGTATATATACGGAAACAAGAAACGGAGAATGAATAAATTAATGATAAATTAATTTAAGAGATAAATGATGAATGATGATTGATCGATATAATTTCCATCTGGAAATAATATCGTTGTTTGCACACGTATTTTTCTTTTATAGTTAAATCACAGACTATCAAAGTTTTGACAATTTTTCCGTCGTCAATACGGAGAGACCGGTCGGATTCATATCCAAAGAACCACTCCGTATGGGCGTTAGCGTTTCGAATCAAATAGATCGATGATAAATTGAAGACGGAGTAAAGTGCAAGGGCTGTTGTATAAGTCCTAGGTAGAGATTTCCTAGGATGGATGTACGGAATAGTGCCTTCGGTTTGTCCAGTCCCAGGACAACTTGAATGGACGAATGTCTGACAGAGTATATCTAGTAGATCGCATAAGTTGATCGTTTCAAACGTATTTACGTTGGTGGCAGAGGAATTCGTTTCTCTTAGCTTATACCCGTGGTATTTTTGGGGAAATAAATTTGTGATTTGAAGGGTATGATGATGTGGCATTCAAAGTAAATGAAGATGTGATCTGTATAGATATACGTTATGACCTCCAGCCTCATCAATTGGGAAATGACAGAAATCGGGCTGGCAGCATGGCTAAGTAGTTCGCAACCAAGTAGGATATATTGTCACCATCTAGAGAATATTCATATTTGTTACTTCTTTCAATTCTGTATCTCCCGGGAATGGTTATGTTGGTTTACCAACTGTAAGGTGACAATATATTCGATACATTCAAGCGAAATGAGTGGTCGGTCATGTGTGGCCGAGTTACAAGATGTTCTTGTTGAACTCCAGTGTATCGCTTCTAGAGTACACTGAGCGGAAGGGGGATCCATACCTTGTCATAGTTGGAACCCGTTTCCCAAATAAGAGCCCGCGGTTTTGATTATATATTATATATGTAGAACGTTAGATGCAAGCGTTTCTGCTCGATTTCTAAGTACTTGTATTTAGACATTATTGTAATATCAGAAGAGACTTGGTATAAAGAAATGTTTTGGGTTATCGTAAGGTAAAAATCATCTGTGTTTATGTGTGGATCGGTATTACGATTATCATTTCTTTAGAAAGGATTTTAAAAGTTAAACAAACGATTTGAGTTTACTCACACCAGTCACATGACTGACCCAGAGTTTATTTTGTTTTGTTTTCCCTAAACTCTTGGGTGCCCAATTTTGTACGGGCAGTCAAGTAGTCGGGATTTACAGATACTTGAAGAGGTGAAGCAGGAGGCTTCAGAATTATATAGCTATGGTTTTTCCACTGTGTTGTAAGTGTTGTACTTTGGAAATGATATGTATATTCAAGTACAGATTTATATTTCAAAGTTATGTTATGAAATATATTTATTCGTTCCGCTGTGAGATTCGCGTTTACTCTGATGTGTATGTTCTTCTTGTTCTTCTATTATAAGTTTCTATCTTATCTATTCTCACCCTCTAATTTCTTTCATGGACTATCCGGTAAATTTTCGAGTCTTGAATGGTCTGCATGGTGTTGTATGTCGAATTTTCTAGGTCGAAATTTTTTTTGTTACGTTACAGTGGTATCAGAGCTTAAGGTTAAATAATTACCTTGGCTCTGTGGCGTGACTCAGTAGAGATGGGGTTAGTAATACCCTGAATTGAGTTGAGTGTATCTATACGAGGGCGTATTTGTTATTCAATATAAAATTGTTTTATATTGTGGAGATTTATTGGTTGAGTTGTTTATGTGTTCTGGTCGATCAGTTTGATCCACCGTATCGGTAGGAGTTTCTAAACACTCGAATAAGATGAACCAACACAGTATGTTTGACAAGAGGGTAAATGAAATAATTTTACCTAAAGTATATTTTAATATAAAGGATTTATATTGGAATGATTATAATATATTGGATATATTGGTTGTTATTATAATCGAGTAAGATTATAAATTAAATGGTTATGTAAATAACCAATCAGAATTCATATAAGTGTAGTGTATATAATTAGATGGATAAAATCTGAATTTAAATCAGAAATGAAATTAAAACTCTGGAAATTTGTGAAATGTTTGAAATTGGATTTGGATTAAATATATGAGAATTTTAAAATCCTAGGCGATTTTAAATTGTTTTACAGCATTGTGAATGATATTTTGAATTGATTTCAAAATAAAAGTGTTTAAAGAATGGTTTTGATAAGTGATATACTATCGAACTCACTTCGATAGCTGGGAAATAACTCTGATGATGCTGGCCACATCATCAATGTTCATTTTCGAGTTTGTAAGTGATGAATTACTACCAGAGATACTATTTTGAATTTGTTTTGGGAAAAATAAGTTGTGTTGAATTTCAAAAAGGAAAATTTGATTTTTGAAAGAGGTAAACTGTTTAAAAACTCCCAGGGAGAAAATTGTTTGAATTAAAAACAAATTTAAATAAAAATTTGTGAAAACAAATTGGAATTAAAATAAAGCTAGTTAAGTGGTAATTGAAATTGAATTAGAATGATATCGAGACAAATTGGATTTGTGAGATAAGAAGTTGGGATAGAATTGGTTTGGTAAATTAAGAATTGGAATCGAGAATGGAACTTTGATTTGAAATTGAATTTGAATTAGGTATAAGAGAATGGTTGGATTTG
Organism: Allium sativum; assembly: GCA_030737875.1. Taxonomy (NCBI): domain Eukaryota; kingdom Viridiplantae; phylum Streptophyta; class Magnoliopsida; order Asparagales; family Amaryllidaceae; genus Allium; species Allium sativum. Next base: position 255,814,532 of record CM060920.1, read on the forward strand.
TGGGTAAAAACATATTGAAGTTTGATTGGGTTGACATTGGTATATGTTGAATTGGTAGCAGATGTAAAGGATATAATGATATGCCCAACAAAAAGGTACAAGTTTATATTTGGTAAGCATGAGATTTTATGAACTGAATTGGCAAGCTGCTTGGCTATTTGATTTTCTTTTGGGTTAGAGATGGCCCAGAGAGGCGAGTTGGAGTTTGACCTATTGACCATTACAAAGGAGGTGCTGGCAAAAAATTTTGAAAAATTAAGGTGTTAGAAAAATTTCAGGATTTTTGAAAATTTTCGTAGATAAGAATTAATTAATATTTAATTGAAATGAAATTACTTCAGTGGAAACTGAAGTTAAGAATTGAACAAATAGGTTCTAACCAGTTAGTAGGGTTTGTTTTCTACCCTAGCAATTTCGAGGACGAAATTATTTTAAGGGGGAAAGAATGTAACGACCCATATTTATACGGATAATAATTAATTCATTTAATTATTTAAATAGTGAAAATGGTTGTTTAATTAAATTATATTGAATATTTAAATAATATAAAAAATAGAATAATATATTTAATTTCTAAAATAATAAGAAATAGTGAATTAACAATATAATGTGAACTGGACAATTCAAAGTATTTAATTCAGCTTAGAATTGAATTAGAATGACGAATACATTATTTGAACGGCAGTTTGAACGTATAATTATATTATAATTAAAATCGAGCAACAAATGGCGCGGCAGTTCGCTATTGGCGATTCGAACTTCAACTGAATATACAGGGTCCGTTTTAAATCGGATTTTCGTGAAACAAGAAACGTTCGGAGCTGGTGAAGTATATTTTTCTAGTGGAAGAGAAAAATCGGGATTTCATTGTGTAGATTTTGATTTATGTCCAAATCAAATTTAAGAAAAGTCACTACGGAATTCCTTTATAATTTATAATGAAATATATAAGGAATTTCAATATAAATTTGAATATCGATTCAACCGAGATTTGAATATCGAGTTTTAAATCCCAGTGGAGCTGTATGATATTCTAATGTGAATATATACGATAATATTTATTTTTAATATATTAAATTTAATTGTTTTTAAATATATTTATATATTTAAAAGGGTTATTTAGAGCTTTAAAAATAGCTAGTTTTTCAAACGAACTCGGAATTCGACGAAACTAATTTTGTTTGATCCGCAATATTAAATTATTGCTAGATTTGAATTTCTGTGATTTTTGAAGTCAGTATGTGGCCGTATGGGATTTTAATGTGAAATACAGCCAATAATTTGACCTTTAAAAATACGCTGTGTGAGCAAATGGAGTCGGAATTCGACAAAACCAGTTTCATTGGGACAGTAAGGTCTAACTGTAGCTACGTGTCCATTTTTGTGATTTTTGGGTATCATATGTGATCGTATGGATTTTTAAAAGACAAACAAAAGTAACGATTCAATATAAATGAATATTAAATTGAATATTAAAATATAAAATCTTCCTATAAATAGAGCACAAACAATCCTAAACTTAATTCACCAGTCAACGAAAATTTCCGCCGCTTGTTTTCCTTGGAAACAAAATATCGTGGAGAAATCCAATTTCGAAAATCAAAATAAAATCTTAGGAAAAACTAAAAATCCTCAAACAAGTCTTGTTGCAGTTCTATTGCAATACGCTTCAACCCGTATGATTTTCAGCGAGTTCAATGTCAGTTTTGGTGCACTGGGAAATAAACAGCGGAACTAGGGCATGACCGTTAGGGACATTGGTGATGTCGAAGGAAGAATCGAGGTCGGAGTAGAGTTCATTGGAATAAGGCGCACCTTTGGAGGCGGTTTGGTGGAGTTCGGTGCAGTTTCATGTCGCACTAACCTAAGCGGGGGAGCTCGAGACGAGGTTCAACTGGAGCATTCGAGTTCTACTTAATGGCGTGGAGGAGGTGTGGTTCGGGAAGAGAAGTTAGAAAATGATTTTTAGTTTTGAATTTCATTGTGTAATGGAGGAACGAGAAGGAGTCGAAGGATTTTCGTGGTGGTGGTTTTCTGGAATCGCGATATTCTGTTTGGGGAAGATGTGGACGGCGGGTCTAGGCTTTATGATGTGGCATTGGGCCGAAATGGAAAGGTTAAGCCTAAGGTTTTTATTAAAGAAAATTCAAGTTATTTTTATTTAAATTGTGTTCAACTTGTAATAATGATAACTTGGTCATACTATATCAGAATTTCAAACGGTTTGATCCGTTGGGATTGTATGGACGGACACTACACGATGGAACTGACTGGAAGTCCATCGGAGCTCGTCACAATTTATAGAAAAATAAATTGTCCGTCTGAATCAAGCGATGGTTATCGTTATTAACGATGATCGTCCAATGTGAGTAAAACTCACCAACTCTGAACAGTTATATTTTTATAACGTATTTTTAGAACTGTTAATCATTTGTTGATTGATGTGTGTTAACTGTTTGGTTGAATTGCTTATGTATTTATTGAAATTATAGATAACGATATAGATATAAATCGTTAATCAAATATTGATTCTATTTTGCAGAATATTTCATATTGAAATGAAATCGATGTTAATTATATTGTTTAACATCTGTGATGCAGTGAAACAGGTTGGAGGGATCCAACTGGATCCCTCAACATTTAGTTGACTGTTTTTCGTATATTGTGATATATGATGTGATATATAATCTGTTGTTGATTATGTGTGTTTGAATGATATCGATCACTGTTGTTTGGTATTTTAAATACCGTAAGAAAACCCTAGGATGGAAAAGGAAAATTTCAATAACTATATTGAAATAAAATATTATATAAAATCGAAAGATTTTATATAGAAGGAAGATTTCAAACTGTATATTGAAAAAGGAATATTTATAAAATCAAGGGATTTTATAAAGGATATATTTTTAAAACCATTTACAAATAGAAATGAAAAGCATATATTTGTAAAACCATTTACAAATAGAAATGAAAATGATATATTTGTAAATCATTTACAAATAAAATAGAAAGAAAAATATTTGTAAAACATTTACAAATAGATTTGAAAAGGAGATATTTGTAAAACATTTACAAATAGAATAGGAAAGGAAATATTGTAAAACATTTACAATAGTATTGAAAAGGAACATTTATTTGTTAAATAAATGGAGTAAGCTAAAACAAAAACAAAAACAAAAATTCCTCTTCACTAAAAAGCGTGAGCCTGATTGACTAAGCTAAAAATCCTTGGATCATGAGCAAACTAGAAAATCCTGAATGTGATGGAAAAAGCAATAAACTTAGCTACTATGGTAGGAATTTTCGGTGTTTTAATCATAAACAAGAGATTCTAAATATAATCGGTCATGCCTAGCCTATAAAAATTTGTGACGAACTTTGGTATGGAGGCATCACCACCGCATTGGTATAAATCAATATTGCTCACTAAAGAATACCGTAAGCTCGTCACAACTTTACACCAAACAAAAAGGCTTTGGCTCTTGCAAGGACTACTCTGATCAACAAAGTTGAATCCCTTGAAATAGCTAAAGCAAACTCGAGGACTTCAATACTGTCGTAAACACAAAAAGTGGTTATTCACGGAAAAGAAGTCCCGAGGGTTGCCATAGTCGAAATCAAGTGAACTCAACAAAGTTGATCAAGTGGACCCAGTTACTAGTAATGGTCTATGGTTACGGATAAAAAAATCGTTATTAACAAAAGCGCACCACAAGACCATTATAGCACTAGGCATTGCAATAACAAATGACTTATAATATAAAAGGCTTGTATTGTAAGCATGTGAAAGAAACAGGTGTGGAATGCAAAGCGAGAGAGTACAATAAAGCTAAGGTAAAAGCTTAAGTACAACAAGCAAAACGCGGAGAATTGTGTCATCGCATCAACAAACAACACAAGTTAGACATAAAGTCAAGTACATAAGTTTCAGACATAAATGTGCGTAAAGCAATAAGCATAAAGTAGTGGAGAGGGCCGACACTCACATATACAACCGGTCTGAATACATTATATACAAGGAAATAGAAGAAAGTAAAGAAAGTCAGTCGTAAACGCTACTTATTATTTTTCCCACCCTTGGAGCCACTTACCTTAGTGATAGCTTGGTTGAGGAAGGAGGAGGAGTGATGACTGGAGGACTTCCATCTTTGGTTATGGGGACACTGGGACTTTCTTGAGAAGATTGAGTGATAATCCCCTTTTTCTCAGCAGGGCACTTTCCTTTTCTACACTTCAAGGACGAACCAGGCTTTGTTTTCTTCTTCTTTGGGTCTTTATCATTCTTTCGCGGGGTCTCATCGGTGTAGTCCAAATCTTCCTCACTCGGAATATAGTCAACATCATCATCCAAGTCGGTGATCGCACCAATCTTGGTATCCTGTGACCCTGGAGTCTTAGTACCAAGTAGAGAAGCATCACCCGGTGACTGGGGCAGGAGGAATCAACATCAAAGTTGAGTCAGTAATAATAGCCTTAGGTGTTGTTGTTTTTCCTACAGTAGGAGAAGATGGTGGTGAGATGAGACCTAAAACATACGTACAATAAGTGTAGAATGCAGCTATTCCAGGTGAAGGGAATAGGCAGTCTAAGTATAGAAAAGTTTGGACAATTTCAATTTTACCTACGGCTATAAGACTTGCTTGAATATCTCTGTGCTCATCGACCTCAAATCTATCCACATCATTGTTGTTGTCATCCTCATCATCTTTGTTATGCCCCGCAGTAAAACCTTCCTCAGCATTGTGCTCCCTGGTAGCTATATCTTATTCTTCGAGAGCAACAGGAGGATTAATCGGGGTCTGCGAGCTAGAAGCTTCAGCATTAGCAAGAAGAGTAGGGGCGTCAACATTTGTTGTGTCCTGAGCTTGCTCCCCTGAAGGTCCGGCTCTGTCCTTTGCCAAATTTCGCACTTTTTTCAACCGAGCATTTCCCTCGGCTAAGGCCTTGCGAGACTCTTCATCTAAGAGATCTTCAATAAGATCGTTTCGCTGCGGTCGCCTTCGTTAATTTCAAGTATTCGCTCCCAAATAAGAGCCAGAGTGATTTCAAGCTTATCTTCAAGATAATATAGACTTCATCGACTCATGACACTGTAGACATAGAAATTAAACAAGGAAGTTTCAGCATCTAATCGAGCTTTTTCAAGATCAGCTACAGCTTTAAGTCTTCCTTCTTCAAGAGTCTTATTATCAGCTTGCGCTGTAGAGAGAGCTATACTTTGAGAAGAGATCTTTTCCCGGAGAATAGTTTTCTCTTGCTGATGAGCAACGAAAGCATTCCTTTCTATAAACAGCTTAGATTCCGCAAGCTCTCGGACAGTTTGAGCCTCTTGGACTTGCGCTGTTAGTATACTCTCTTTTTGTTTCGCAGCAGTAAGCTCCTCTTTAAGTTTCTTATTTTTAGCCTCTAAGCTCAATAGATCTTCATCCTTTTGAGTGTAAGATGTAATAGTTCTCTCCTGAGACTTAAGAACTTTGATTAGCTCAACTTTATCATTCTCTAACGTAGCGATGCAATCGATCGTAATTCTGTTAACTCTTTGGAGTTCAGGTGCAAAAGCACACCATTCGCCCAATTGCTTCTCATCATGACCCTAACCTTATCTAACCTAACTTCAAGCTGACTCTGGGTTGTATCAAATTGTGTAAGCATACAACCCTTCATGGTATCGAATTCTTCGAGAATGTCCCGCTTATCTGAAGGATATATGTCTAAATTGAGACACGTCCCTCTTAGGCACCAGCCCAGGAATCGGTCAGCAAGGCCAAAGTCAGCTGGTCCAGGAATATAGGGAGGTTTGTTTACAATCATCTAAAGGTTGGTGGAATTTTGGGTGATGGATGGAGAAGAAAGGACACTTGTTCGCAAGTAGTTTGAATATCTGGTACTGGAAGATTGTACGGCTTGTGACGCTTTCGAGAATCGTCTTTGCTCCGATCATCTTATCTCTTTTCTGCCCGGTTTTCTTTTTCTCCGGTTCCTTCCTCTTTTGTTCTTCTAAACAAGCTTCATGATCCTCACTCCATTGCCTTTTGATCGTCAGTCTCGGGAAGCTCTGGAATTAGCCGAGACTGGTGGGGAGGCTGTGGATGTTGTGGATGATCGGATCGCAGAGAATGTCACGAAGGACGAGATTTGTTTAAAAGATGCTTTGGATTTTGCTAACTTCCCCTTTCGTTAAAGTCTTTCATAAAGGAGGGCTTCAGCATCATTTTTAGACCGAAGAAAAGAGATAAAGCAGAAATTTAGTGTTCTCATCGACAAATGCTGGGGCAAGTTTAAGAAACTAATGCAAAGAATCATAAACTCATGGTAAAAGTAAACGCTTGTTAAATATGTATCCAATAACGAACCAAGTTTTACAGTCGATTCTAAGTCAATTCCTAGAATTACGAGCATTTTACCCGGTCGAGTGATAGGGGCTTCAGCTATATTAATCCTTGATTTTGTGGTTTGAGGTTTAGGAGGTTGAATGACAATTTCACCCTAGATAATGTCTTTGGCTGAACTAAGATCACTCAAGCCCTTATAAGTATCTGTAGAACTCTTACCTTAAGTAACGTGGGTAATGGGGTTCTCATCAACCTTATCTGCATTATCCTTAGAAGTCGTTTCAACATCTCCGGATTGTGTGACTCCCTTCATTGGTCTGAAAGTGATTCTGAAGTAGCTCTATCCTTCTCAACTCGTCTAGTCTCCTTCTCAACATGTTTGCTCTTATCCTCATGCTGTTGAGATTCCTCTTTTCCAACGGAAACCAGTTTAGACTAGGGAGGCATTTTACTACTACCACCGGTATCAGAGCATCTCTTTAAAGGAGCCTTCTTAGTGACAGATTTATAGGAAATCTCTCTCTTAAAGGTCAGGTCTAGTTTAAGATTGCGGGAAGGGTCAAGCAGATGGTATTGACGGGGAAATGGTTCTATAATAAAAAATATCCTACTTCTCTACCCCTCATTGACAGTATTCAAAGCATCAAACAACTCTTGACCAGTACTATCATCTGGATCAGAAGAGGGGAGTTCTGTAAAAAAAAAAGAATTCAAAACTCGGAACCGAAGTATAGGAGTAGACAAAGGAACACGAGATAGTATATTCTCACCTCCTTCCATCCACCTTCCATAAAAGCTGTCAGAACACCATATAAAGCAATAGTGATCTGCCAATCCCTTAGCGCTACCCAATAAATCAGTAATAATCTTTGGGTATTTTCCTTTGACGAAAATAATCGATGGCTTATCTTGCCTCTTTTTAAAGACATACAAGGAACAAATCTCTTGAAATGTGAGAGCATGTTGCTTGACCCTCATGCAAAGCACGTAAAGACTATTCAGGATGGCATAGCCATTGGGGTGTAGTTGCATGGGAGCAATCGCTAAGTGCTTAAGGATTGTTTCCAAGAATGAATTAAAAGGAGGTCCAGCTCCCATTGCTAGCATGTATCGGTTGACTGTGACATACCCGTGAGGTGGAGAATCGGTAAATTCATTATTCTTTTGGGAATTTGGCATCAGTTTCTAATATCCTGAACTAAGTACATAAATTCTTATATGAGCGCTCAGAGAGTTGGTCGATTTTCTCTCATTAGGTACTCCAGTAAGAGGTCTAGGCATGGGGAATTTTGGATTAATTTCTGTTCCAGGAGTATTAGCTACAGCCACATCAGTAACTTTAGCAGAAGTACCAGCTTGTGTGGACTTTGACACTTCCTCAAGTTGTTTGCACGATTTTTGTCTAGTATCCATTTCTACACAAATTGCTACGCTTGAAAAACAAGCTATAGGTGCACGTTTCCTAAGACAGAGAAATATCATATATAGCTATATAGGAGAAGGTCTTGGGGTCTAAAATCAGTGTAAATTCATTAATTGATCCAAAGCCTTGTTACGAGATTATATTTGAATGTTTAAGTTGTGTAAGGAGATAAACATTTAAGTTAAAATTGTTAACAAAGTACTCCAACACAAACTCATCATTCGAGTATAAGCTGTATAGTTTGGTATGTGAGTTCTCTACGTAATAATCTAACTTGTTATCAATACGGGTGATCGACAGCAGAGTATATTGGCCTGAAATAAGTGTTTGTTTATATTACAGGACAGGAAAATAATACAGAAAAGCATATTTAAAACACAAGGCATACGGGAGCCAGTTTCAATCAACCTAAAATGGGTCGATGTGGACTGACTCAAAATGGGTCGGCATCAACCAACCGATAACGGGTCGGTTTGAACCAACCCAAAATCGGTCGGCCTCAAACTGATCCAGAATGGGATGGTCTGAACCAATCCAAGATGGGCCGGTCCCAAACTAACCTAGAATGGGTCGGTCTGAACGATCCCAAAATTGGTCGGCCCCAACCACTCGAAATGGGTCGGTCCCAACTGCCCAGGTCTGGATCGGTGACAACTGGTCCATTATGGTATGTAATTTTTTAGCACTCCAAGGTAATTCAGTCGTGTTAGAAGGCGCGGACTTGAACAATTTAAATGGTCAAACAAAATACGAGAATGATTACAAGCAGCAAAATCAAGCATAAGAACGTAAACATTTCATGCAATTTCTCGTGCATTTCTGCAAGCGTCTCACGAGCATGAAATTAAAAAATACATTTCTAAGGAGCATAATGCCATTAACGTTAATTCAGATTACATCTTTTAAGGCTCGATTACAAACTACGAACAATTGAAATCGGATTCCTAAATTTCCAATGGTTCGAGCAATTTGGCAAACACATCATGTGCATTATTATAGAGTCAAAGTTTTATGGATTTTATACAATTTGAATCCGTCATACATAACCTTAACCCCATTTCGGTCAAACCCGATCCTATTCCTAATATTTCTAACACCGAAGTTCACAATTCAAAGCCCCATACGTCCAAAGATACACTTCGGCCTTAAACATTAATCCAACTCAAATTCTCAAGATTCAAACCAAAATCAAATCAAGTAATTTGAAGAGGAAATTACCTATGATGTGGCACTTTAATCTTGGAAGAACATCTTCGATTTGATTTAGAACTGTTGAAAGTTGCAAGAGGAATTAGTGTTGAATTCAGAGCTATAAGCAATAGAGAAAGTAAATTCCATTCAAAATTGGGGAGATTGGCAAACCTTGAAGTATTTTGGTGCAGGTTTTCTTGATTAAAAGACTGCTACCATTATAGTTTCTTCAGCCAAGATAGAATAAAAATGAGGAAGAGCCAAGGGCTAAAAAGGGCTTTATAGTGGTCGTGCATACTGGGCCGACTCAACCTATCACAAGCAAGCCGACCAATTTGCAGAAACAAAGGCATCGATCCATGAATTAGGACACACCCGAACCATTCAAACTGAATTACGACAGACCCATAACCAAAATGTACAATGCAACATGAAACATCCATCAAAGCATGACGTATTTGAAATATTCATTTCGGAGCTCATGATTTCTTATAAACAAGAATCATAAACTCCGAGGGGCAAAATGTTATCCACTAAAAATCATTCATGCTCTAATGGATCGAACTAATAAAACGAGTATGGGTCGGTTGTGATCAATTCTAAACATGGGTCGGTCGGTCTCATCGTATGGTTGGTCGGTTTGATCTTCCATAATGGGTCGGTCCAAAACAGAGTAAACGGGTCGGCATCAAACCACATAGTTGAGCCGGTCTCACTTCAAAGGAGCGGATCGGTCTCACTTCCAAAGTAGCGGCTCGGCCTAGTCTTAGATGGCGGCGAGTCGGTCAGGTCCATACAGGAATGGGTCGGTCCGGTCAACAAAGCATATCAGTCGATCTAGTTTCCAAGGTCAAACTGATCAGTCTTCAATACGGGTCGGTCCTGTTTCAAAGGTAGTGGGTCGGTCGAGTTCAACCTGGTCGGTCGACCATAACTTCCTGGTTGGTCGGTCTTGAGTGATAGCTAGAAACAACTGGCAACAGCCTGCAACAACTGGCAGTGGCGTTTTCGTAAATAACTTTGAGGTTGACCCAAAACCTGCTCACTATATTTCAGCCATTCCTCATATCTATAAATAGGGGATGAACAGCACATAAATGGGGATCGATTTCTAAGACCCTGTAGGGTTGTCCAACTATTTTCTCTACCATTTCAAGTGATTATAACAACTCCAATCATCTCCAAACAAAGATCTAACATCTGATCTGCCATGGAATCATTGAAATTCACTCAAGTGCTTGAAGAATCATAGATCCACCACTCCTTGCTACACTTAAAGAATTCTGTTAAGTTCCTTGGTTAATTTGTATAGATCAAAGTGAAGAGATTGTAAGAGAGAGAATGAATGTATTAGAAATTATTCAAGCTTTGTAAATCTGGAAATTATAACGAAAACTCTTGCCAAAGTGGACGTAGATCTATTTTAGATTGAACCACCAAAAAATTCTTGTGATTTTACTCACTTTTTGCGATTGTGGTCTCATTTTCATATTTCCAACCGTTTGGTGAAGTACTCTTGAAGTATCTTTAGTGTTTGGACCAATTTTGGTTTAAACATTTGGCGCTCACCGTGGGGCCCGAACCCACGAGCACAAGGATAAGAGCCTTGTTTGAAATTATGGGTAGAACGAAGAAAAACACTAGTAAAACTGTTAAAGAGACCGACAATCTCACCAATGATGCTAGGCCTCTTACCAACTTTGAAGTTGGTGAGACCTCTAGAGCTAGAGCTGCCGTAACTAGGAAAGAATTGGATGAGGTTGTTGCAGGATTGACAAGTCAGATAGATATCTCGACAAACTCTATGTTGAAAAAGTTAGAATCCATGTTCGCTCTTCAGCCTGCCATAGCATAAATTACCGTTAATGCTACCCGTGCTAAATCTGCTCAAACTGCTTATACGGAAAATGCATGTTCTTCTTCTTCAAGTCCGAACGAGGACAAATCTGTTCAAGAAGTTGTTGATCCTAATAGTCCTCATCATAAAGAGGCAAAACTGCTTGCATGCAACCATTCTGAGAAAGAAACCTCTCGATAAGTGCATGGCTCCCGCAACCATGACATCTCTTCTTGCCTTGAGCCTTGTCGTTCTTTCCACCCTTCTTTTTATGTTCTTTCTTGGGCCACACTTTTTGTTTTGTGTCTCATTAGTCTTAGCCCCCTTTTTCTCCTCTTTTCCATCTTCGTGCATCAATGCCATATCAACCAATCTATAAAAAGTAGCACCCATCGGAATGTAAGAAAATGCCAATGCTTGAAAGGGCTGATTCAGTCCTCTTGTAAACCTTAGAGCTTTGTTGTGCGGAGATTCACCAGCTCCAGACCAAACCTTGCCAACTGATTGAACTTATTGACATATTCTTTGACAGTCGTGCTTCCTTTCTTAAGTGCCAGAATCCTCTCCATCTGCATACTCCCTTCTGCCTGAGAAAGAAACTTCATCTTGAACCTCTATGGAAAATCATCCCAAGTCTCCATTGGACGCCCTTCTTGCGTCAATTCCCACCAGAATGAAGCCTCGTCCTTAAGTTGCTATGCAGCCAACTGTATCTTTCTGTGTCATCAACCTCGAAAAGCCCAAATTGGTTCTCCGTCTCTTTAAGCCAATTACGTGCTTCCATAAAGTTCTCAGTCCCTCGAAATGGCTTTCCTCCCATAGCACAGAAATCCTTGCATATCTTAGAGAAATTATTCGCTCGCGGAGGAGGAGAACAACGGATGCAGCTAGGGGAAGGGCATCTGATTGGCCTCCGGCAGGCACCATAGCCTCAAGATACCTACGGAACCAAGTCGGTATCTGAACGCCCTCGGGAAGATTCAATTCCCCAGACATGCTGAAAAGAAAAGGAAACGTGATTCAAATAGAGGATCGAAAGATATTTTATACGGCTAAGGGAATATGTTTTTCAAAAACAGATTTTTCCTTTGAAAATAATTTCTTTCTGAAACCTTTTTGAAACAATTTTCAAAACCTTTTATCCATCTTGTAACCTTCGGCTCTGTTACCAAATGTGACACCCCATGTCCATTAATGTCACTCTTTAACAAAATGCATTAACTTTGCATGAAGTGTTATAGGTAAAATGAAACATAATATCACAATACAGATATAAAATAGCAGTGGAAGTTTAAAACTTTATTTTTCAACAGAAAACATCATGGTCTCAATATCCATTTACAACATCAATCTGAAATACTGCTACAAAATACATCAAATAAAAACATCTGTCTTGTACTAAAAACCATCAGAGTACAGAACTGAAAAATCATAATCCTTATAAGTAGTCATAAACAAGTAGACAAGTAGTCAAAGCGATACATCGAAGCGAATCCAAATCCAAACAGAAATAGAAGAGAGAATCCTAATCAAGCCTGAGCGTTCCCACCCTGAGAACCTTGGTGGGGGGAGGGAGGGGGGAGGAAGAGAGAGAAAAGGAAATAAAAGGGCCAAACATAAAATCTGGCGAGTACAGTGACTTTTAGCACATAAATAAGTAAAAGTATCATGACAGGCATGTAAATTGAATGAGAGATAACTGTAGTAGATAACAGGATGGACAGGATATACAAAATAAACAGGATGGACTATGATTCTCGATTATTTTATTTGCACCAATACTAGTATACAGCATTAAGTGTTTTCCAATTAATTAACAGAAACATAATTATCCCAACATAAACATAATGGTATACTTAGGTGTACTTCTAGTAACGGTTTTACCCCAAACAGAAATAAAAGGTACCTAAAGAGAAATAACGGGTTTTATTCCAAACAGAAATAATAGGTACCTAAACAGGACTAGATGTACCTTAATTACTACCACCAGCGATCGGCTCCCTACTACGCAAATACCCTGTGTCAGCCCCACTGTAAGGTGTATTACTTCCTAAAGTGGTAACCATCAAAAGGACACACACCTATTAACAGATGTTATAGCGACTTATTTTCCCAAGAAAGCCTGACCCATACATGCACATGAATCTATTGGAACACACATCAGAACACCTCTCCCCGAATGAATCTCTTATAGTCAGTTCAGTAAGTGTGCCCCTGACCCCTACCTAGTGCGGGGTACCCCTTTAATACCAGAATTGGTTACTGACTGATATAGCCCCACACACACAAGCCAACCATTAGGCTTGTATCCCCAATTAACTAGGATTTCCATATGTTAAGTTTAACAGGTTCGTATAACCCTCCCCCCCCCCAGATTTAACAAATTTATTTAAACCAACAAATTCAACATATTTACTTAACCCCACCCATAGAATAAACAAGATACACATAAACAGGTTTATATGTATATAACCCCCCCCCCCCCCACACACACACACACACACAGAGATTTAACAGGTTTAGTATTACATGTTAACGGGTATGCATAAACCCCAAGATGTTTTACAGGTTACTTACAGATTCATTAGCACGTTCCTCTAAGTCTTAAATTAAGCCAACATGTTTATATGCCCTAAACCACAATTCATAATTCACAGTCTAAGATATGCCCCAAATTTTAGTCATATTTCACAGTATAATTTAAGCCCCCAAATCCCAATCATGATTCATAGTACAAGTTATGCCCCCAACTTATCATTCCCAATCATTCCCAATTTAATCCAATTTCGTTTGTAGGCATATTTCAGCGATATCGGCCTAGACTCGAATGTAGCCTGACTATAAAAATAAAAAATGGAATGAGAGAGGAAGAAGAACAGAATTAGGCATAATAACATAATAAGCATATGATAACAGAAATAGTCATATCAGAATTAGGCATATAAGAACTGAATAGCAGATCAGGTATACAGAATAATACACGTGATAGCAGAACTGTTTTAGTTGCGAATCAGATTCTTAACAGGCATAGATTTAGATCTAGATTTATAAATATGTCAGGATTACTTGTTAAATGTTTATATTTAAAAGTAATATGAACTCATAGAGACTGCATCTAAAGAATAGAGAATTATGTTGAAGTTGCAGCAGAGATTCTTGTATACATATATGTCGTTGTTGAAGAAAAATAGGCTAATTTAACCCAAGCTGGGGAAGCATCTCGTTGACTCCATTGTTTTAGATGAATAAAACAATAGAAATGTTGTCCTATATATAGCCTACTGCTAACAAATCTCACTCAGAAACAAGTCCAGGTTCAGGAAATTAACCTGGGTAGATCTGGGATGGGTCGACCCTAGGGTCGATACACCCTTGAGTGGGTCGACCCCCCTGGGGTGTGGGTCGACCCCAATGGGTTTAATTCCCGTGTGGTCTTCCCGCTTCGAATATGAATGGTTATGAAATTTCTGGTTTGATTTTGTTTATATATATTTCTCTCATATGTATACAAACTTCTAACCTCAATATCTTCTTCATACAATATCTGTTTTACGCAAACTCGGAGTCTACCTGAACCAGAATTCCGAGGTAAACACAATGATTCAGTCGGTTTTACTTAATTCCCAAAATTAAATTAAGTATTCTTTAGTTTATCATTTTAATGTCCTTTTGAAATTAAGGGGTGTTACAGATACAAGTATTCATCTTACGGTTGATCAAGCTTTGCTATGTAGACCTGCAAACTATATATGTATGTATCCATTTAAAAGGTAATAAATTTTTCTCACAAATTTTTATGAATGTTATTTCAAAGAGATAATTTCTAAATATATGTTCTATTTTTAGAGCAATGAAAGAATGCAAAAATATACCTTGCAACAAGCGCTACATAGAAGGATCAATTGCTGAAGCGTACCTTGTTTCAAAATCAATTAGTTATACAATGGAGTAGATGCCGAACCCACATGATGGAAATCGCAGTTCTACACAAGCATCTTTTTTAGATGATGGTGATGATATATACGAACGTCCCATCATAGAAGGCAAATGTATTAAGCTAACTAGGGTGCAACATGTTCAAATTCGAAGGTGGATACTTTTGAGTATCGATATTCCTAAAGGAAATAAATATTATATGTAAGAATTTTCTCTGTATTTTAATATATACCAATAACGTAAAATATGAAATATATTTACATGATAATATCTAATTTGTAGTGCATATCGCTCATCCTTAGAAGATGTTTCTCACGGTAAAAGAAAAGTTACCATAATAGCAGAAGTAATCGTTCAAACTGAATTTACTGATTGGTTACACAAAAAGGTATATTATTTCAATATACATAAAAATTGTATGTTTTGTTCTTTTTATGTCGGACGTTCAAGTTTGCTCATTCATGGCAGCTACTTGAAGAAAAATGCATGTATACAATGTTATGGCAATATATTAGTGGTCCAAAGTGGGAATCTAAAAGTTATCTTAAGTGCAAAGTGAACGGATATATATTTTCACCTCAACGTTATGATGACAGTCATTCAATCCAAGATAGCGGTGTTTGCATGGATGCAATCACCACATTTGTTGCAAGTGCAAAAGATATAAATCCTACGGATGATGAAACTACTTCATATGGTATCATTAACGAAATCATATAGATTGATTATTATGATTTCTAACATGTTGTATTCTATTGTGATTGGGCAAGCATTGCGAATAAGACAAATGGTTGTAATATCTGTACTGATTCCCATTTGTTAATAGTGAACTTGAAAAGACTCAAAAGGAGAATGGGGAGGATGACGAGCCAGCTATTCTAGCAACTGAAGCATGTCAAGGTTTCTATGTGCAAGACACTCAAAATTCTGATTGGTCCATTGTTCGATGTCTCCAAAGCGCATGACAGACAACATATATGACTACACATACCAATCGTTTCAGTCTTTTTTGAGAGAACAATAGAAATTAGTACCATTATTAAAATGTATTTAAATGAAAGAGATGTTATTTTGAAATGAATGTTTGTACTGTTTTGCTTATTTAGGTGAAATGCATTAAATGATTTTTCTTTGTTTATACTCGGTATCCATTTGTAAAATCAAACCAAGCATGCATATTAGTTTCAATATTCATATTATTCTTTTTAATGCCAAATGTCGAACAATTGCATTGCTAGTGCAATTGAAGGTACAAATGAGGAGCTTGAAGAAAATAACTATCCTCTACCAAGTGATAAAAAATACTTAATAATGTTGACTTCGATGGTGTTAAAGGCAATGATGAAGCTAAATGGGGCTCCTTATGTGGAGCGCTAATTCATTGTCATATACCAATTGGCTATGGTGAGTGGAGAAATGTTAATGGTCATTATTAAGATATTTTATGGAAAGAACTATTGTTATGTCACAAATTCACCTTATTTAATTATTTACTTTCGGCACAAGATCCATTCTTCTTATTCAAATTTCTTTGTTAAAACAGAATGAATTTGACATGGATATCGGTCCTGATCTTGCTCGGCCAATTTTAGAAAATACGTTTCCACGATATTTTCATACTGTAAAGTTTACTTTGCGCAACAAATTGCTTAGAGTCAAAGGAACCATCATACCCAAGAATATCGCTAAATGTCCTGCAAACATTGACAAAGTATAGTGGGAGAAGTTTGTTGACAACAAATACACTGATAAGAAAAAAGAGCAATGTAGGAGAAATGCCCAAGCCAAAGCTAAAAATACTATCACTCACACGCTAGGAAGAAAATCATACGTAAAGTTTATGATGAAATGGTAAGCAATTACAGTAAAAATAATTCTTGTGAATACTTTTAATAAATAGTTAATTAGTTTAATAATATTTCATATTGCAGGTTAAGAAAAAATCCGAAGGTGAAAGTTATAAGGACAATGGTTTGGAAGGCGGGACATAAAAATAAGAAAATTGGACAAATTATTCCATCCACAGCAAAAACCTATGTAATTTTTTTTGTGGGTGTTTGAATTGGTTTATTTGTTTTCTATATTTTTATTTTTGTTTGTCAAGTGTTATGAAGATTTCATGCAAACTAAGCCACTCAGTTCTTGCGCAAAAAACTGAGCAACTTAGTTTTCACGTGAAAACTGAGCCTCGACTCAGTTTGCGCTAAAACTGAGCCACTTAGGGCAAATGAAACTGGTTTCTGCTCGATTACTCAGGGCAAATGAAACTGAGCATCTCAGTTTTAGATCTTTCAACTTTAACTCAATAAACATTGTGCCAAGGGACTACATCTTAATATAAAATTTTATATTGCTATACAGTAAAAAATATAATTCTACATCTATTAGAATATTATAATACAAATTCTCTTTGGCTATTCAAAATTTCTAAACTAGTTAGCACATAAACCGGACAAAATTAACTACAAAATTTCAAAATTCCACTATTCATCCATACAGGAGATGCAAAAGGTATAAACACAACTTCAGCGCAATAAACAAAAGAATTAACTAGATAGAGGAAAGGAAAAAAAATTCATTAACAAGGAAGATGGGTTACTAAAAAAAAACCAAATTCACCAAATAAGATAGTAAAGAATTTTAGACCAATTTGATCCACTCTTTCAGTATACATAACTGTTTTGTTAAAAATGAAGAAATCTAAAAAAATTAACCCAATCAATTTGGCCTTATACATAGCTACTTTTTGCGGAAATAACCCAATCAATCTGGCCTTATTCATATACAAAGGACTACTTCAAAATTAAAATGAACAGCTAGTACAGTTTGGAACCACCAAACAAACAAATCAAACTATTTAAACCTCCACTGAGAAAAGTTTTGCCCTTCTAACTTAAATTTTTCAGTCCATAAAAGCTCTTTTGCTACACTAAGGTCAGAAAGAGTAATTATGAGTCACAAACATAGCTTATGGTGTATTGTTTATGATTGAGAAGGTAGTTTCTTTCACTGAGAGAGGAGCGAAGAACGGGGGTAAAAAAAAAAGTGGGTCTTAACTGGGAAGGACACATTTGTCAAAGCACACCTATTTTCATTGATTACCATATATCGATCCCAAATAATATCTATTAATTTGTAGAGAATTTTCTGCTAGGAATTTTTCTAGGAAAATAAATAAATGAGTGAAACGTACATTCTCCTTGAAGACAACAGTGCGTATACGAAATATCCATTAACCATCATATTTTTTAAGACCTACTACTGCGAATATATACTGGCAAATTATCTTTTCTTCCAATTCATTAGTTAAAAGTACTATTTGATCTACTTTAATATATCTTTTATTTTCCTTTTTTTTTGATAGGATTACACACATTATATACATATGTACATTCATGTATGTGTATATGTGTGTGTACGCACCACATACATGCGCACACACTTATACATACATGTGCATTTTTTTATGTGTGTGTAATCCAGAGTGTTCCGAATATGAATTTAGGTATGGTTGCTACCGCGATTGCGACAACCAACCGCCCGACAGCGTTGTACTCCAAATTTGTACAAACCTTGTAATATTTGTCATCCAATCCAAATTCAATCATCACCACCCAATTTCTCTCCTACTTGCAGCAAATTGGAGCTTAACACTTGTTGTCTTCTACACCACTATACAATTGTTTGCATGAGCGCATCAGAAACGTGACACGTATAAAACTCAGTCGAAGTAGTCGAGCAGAGACTAGTTTCATTGACAATGATATCAAATTACATACTTCATTTAAACTCTGCATGATAACGGAAGTTTCTTGAAAATGAAATCAAATTGAAGCATCATATATCCTAAAATGATAACCATAAGTCTTGACATGGAAACACATTAATAATAGTACTTCATTAAGAGAAATAAAAGAACAACCTAATAACCCTTGGTTAACTTTAATTCTGATACTAGGAATGGAGTTAAATTTTCTAGTTTGTTCCAATGCCAGTTCATCCCAATCGCAAAATTATTGTTGGCAATCCATTTTTTGGGACTGGTAATGGACGGTATTCTATTTCATTATTGGATCCTCTAACTTTTAGCATGCACAAAAAAAACATTATTAGTAGCAATTTTAATGAGAGCACATCTCTCTAAACATAAGAAAAGAAAAGGAAACAATAAAGCCAACAATTTCGCTTTCTTTTATTGTTTGTCCTAGTAAATTAAACACTGAATTAGCTATCAAAAGTCAAAAGCACTACTAGCAAGGTTCCATGTTTAATAACTATGTATAGTTGATGACCAATTTAAAAAGAATAATGAATGTATATATTGTTTATCTTTTACATTAGAACACAGAAATGTAAAAAAAAAATATTGCTAATCTGTAGTTTTTTTTGCTAGATTAACTTTTAGCATGTTTAACATACGTTCTTATTGCAGAAATATCAATCATTTTCAATAAATGAAAATGGTGAATGTGTATATTATATGTTCATTACAAATTCATTTAGCAGATTCAATATAATTTAGCAAATTTACTACCGTTTCATAGATCATTACGACTGTCATTTAGCAGATTCAATATTCTTTCTCACATTACTTATCAAATTTCCAACCTGTTCTTTCTATAATTTGAGGCAAAATTATCTTAATAAAGTTGGAATGTGATGTTTATATTATGATGCTCAGTCTCAGATTTGGTGAGAATCAGGCATTAGTGACTGGCTTTTGAATAATTTAATCTGACTGCATTTGCTGTAGATAGTTTTCATTTTTGCTATTTTGGCTGAAGTTAACATGGGTAACATGATGGTACAAATCTGTAATACCATGCACTACCATCATATCTCCTGTTTAGCTACGTTTTGCGCAAAAACTGAGCCTCAGCTTAGTTTTCGCGCAAACTGAGCCTCGGATCAGTAAAACTGAGCGGCTCATTTTTCGTGCAAACTGAGCCTCGATTTGCGCCAAAACTGAGCCTCGACTCAGTTTTGCAGTTCACATATTATTTGTCAGTTTTGGAATGATAACTTGTTGTTTATCAGTTTAGCAAATACACTTGTTATTTATCAGTTTTGCAATTCGTTATTTCTGTAAAAATGAGTGCACTTATATTTTGTAGGCACTCGTGGAGGAGGTGGGAAAAAACAGAATTTGGAATGTAATGGCAACGGGAAAGCAAATATGTGATCTTAACAGTGATCCTATCTCCAAAGTTTTTGGTTCTGATAAAAGGAAAAATTATTTTCATGCAATTAGCTCCTCTTTTTCCGTAAAGCGCGTAAAGATGATGCAAACTTCAAAAGCAATTATCGACAAGAATAAAAAGGACGATTTTCGTCAATGGTCTACGGAATTACAAAATCAAGTTACAAGTCAAGTGGCAAGTCAAGTGTCAATCCAAATCAACGATGCTCTTAAATCATTTGCTTCATCCTTTCTTACTATGGTACCGGGATTACAACATAAGGTTAATGGCGGTGTTGTGATGCCTATGACAGAAACCGTCTCTTATTTGGATAAATCTACACCGAACGTTGGAATTTTTAATTCGCTTATTCCATCAAATGATGTTGGATCATCAACAATGGAAAAACAATTTGTAATGCTATTATCACAAGATTTGAAGGAGAATGCAGCAAAAACTTATATTGTAACACAAACCATGTGTCATTTTAGAGAGATAGTGCAAGGTATTGAGAACTTTGTTTGGATAACAGAAGTTTTAGATTCGGAAGCACGAATTTACGATGGTCCTCAAAACGAAAATTACAAGCTTTGTGAAATTTCGGATGGAGGCTTTGTGATATGGTCCACGTTTTGCTGTTGCAGGATCTAAAATTCTATGTATCTTTAGTTAAACTTTGTATTGTTTTTTGTAGTTTGACCTTGATATTATGGTATTTTGAAATTGGAAGCATTATGCAAAAGTGACATTGTTGAATTTGAAATATGGAAGTGTACCAAATACTTTTATTTGAATTGATATGTTGAATTATATAAGTGACTGAAAATCATAAAGACATGGTACATATACTCATTTATAAGTGTTAGCAATTTATGTAGCCAACATTTATAAGTGTTAGCAGAATTATGATACTGACATTTATAAGTGTTACCATATCTTGTAGTTCAAAGATTTATAAGTGTTAGCAATGAATATGTTTGTAACTCTTATAAGTGTTACCATATCTTATAGTACCAACATCTATAAGTGTTAGCAATGAATATGTTTGTAACTCTTATAAGTTTCACCATATCTTATGGTTCCAACATTTATAAGTGTTAGCAATGAATATGTTTGTAATCTTGTAAGTGTTACCATACCTTGTGGTTCCAACCACTACTACAAAACAGGTCAATTGCTTCGGTTGTTTACCCCATGTTGCTTCAGTTCAGTAACCAAAGCAAATGCAACCAACCAAAACCTATTACTTCGGTTAATCAGCAGAAGCAAAATGCTTTTTTCTTGCTCTGGCTTTGCTAACAACGAAAAAAAAAATGGCGACTCTGGTGAAAATAATGGCTTGACTTGTAGCTTCTGCTTTGGTTACAACTGAAGCAAAAACCTCCCCCAAACTATTTTTACTTTACAAATCACTATAGCTCTCAAATATGCAGCATATATGTCAAAACAAATAATTACTGCATTTACGCAAACTAGATAATGATATGATAAACAAACAATGGTAATTCATTGATAGTGATAATAATCCGTACATTTACTAGCAATGATAATTGAAAACAATAGGATTCATTGATAATGTTGATAATCTAATCTTAATACAACAATATGGAGCATCAATTAACATAGAAGTTATACAAACGAGGTGCACTTACAATTTACAGGAAATAACCAAATAGAAAATTAAATTTCTAACTTACTAACAAAATCACAGCTCCAAAAAATGAAGATAATGCAGTATTTACAAATGCAGCTCCCACTCCACGTGAACCTTCAGAAAAACAATCTGATCTCCCATAGTACGGTGCCCAAACTCCATTGTACGCTTTAAACTATCTCTGAGAATATAGACAATTATAAATTGTCAATTCAGAACATGGTGGAAACAATAGAAGACAAACTACCTCAATATTAATAAAAATAACACTATGTTGTACCATTAAAAATAATAGTAATAAGCAGCCTCAGTATAGCTCAGGACACATTTAAAAATCATTTATGTACTGTTATAACTATAGTTGAGATAAATTGGGCTCATAAGCAATCATTTCTATATGCAAAGATTCAATTGACCGAAGTCGAAACAGCTGTAGTAAGTCAGCAATTGTCAAAACCATAGCATTTCTATAATTACCCGGATTAATATTTAATATACGATAGCTACATGTTACAGACTACCACATGTCAGTATCTATAGGCTTCAGGTTCTTTATAGTAATGAAAACTTAAAGATATTAAAGAATAATCAATCCAAAAGCAAACCATGGACAAAAAACAAAGAATAGGTTAAAATGCTTCATCGGATCAAGTCCATAAGTTGTATAAAACATGTAAAAGCATAGTTGATCAAAAAGACAAGAAAAGCATGAAGTAATTCTGACAGGTTTAACTGAAAAACAAATTAGTGGTCAAAACAGCATGTTTTTTCCTTTTCAAAACCCTTTAGTTAAGACCCGACACTCCTAGCTCAGTTGGTCAGAGGTGGGCGAATTGGGATGAGACATAGGTCTCAGGTTCGAGGGCCACCTCTGCCAATTTCTAGAGGTGACTACCTAGGTAGTGTGAAGGCGTTGAAAAATCGGGGTATATCACTACCCGTGGGGTTTACTAAGACCGACAAGCAATGGCTTGAGTGAAGTCTTAGGTTCCACACGTAAATCAAAAAAAAACCCTTTAGTTAAGTATGTTATAACCGCAAGGTTAAAAACCTCAAAACTGTATGTTTGTGCAGCTTATATTAACATGACTAATAAATCAAGTACCTACAACAATGTAACTATGATAATTCATATTAATATCAATCTATAGTGCAGATTGCTCAATCCAACATGGATTATATTTTAGTAACCAAGCATACTGGCACTTTTAACATATTTCAGTAATTTTGTATGCAAATACTTATTCAGCAAGCATTAAATAATCAAGCATTTGAAGTTAATAGGAAAGGAAACTTATTAAATAAACTACAAAAAAACATTGTTTCAAATTATCATAATGATGTAGAATATAAAACTGAATCAGGCTTCAGTAAGAACATAAACATTAGTGTGCTCATGAATAATTAATGACATTTAAATGAAGGAGAAAAATAGTGGGTTGATCAATAAAATAAGATATTTTACTTAAAGAACATATCATGTAATGAAATGGTATCCTGATACTGTTCCTACAGTAAAATGTTATCAACTTTGACTAGTCATTATGGTGGTTAAACCTTTATACAAATATCCCTAGAATCAAACCAAGTGGAACCTAAAAAAATAGTTTAAAGATAATATAATGTCAAACTGTCTTTGTTTGGGAGAACCTAACTAATTATATACACTACTACATGTCCACTATTTGTGATTAACTGCAAAGCTAAAGGGACTGAGAAATAAACATGTTGTGTCCAAAATTAGTACAAAATTATAACTTAGAAGTTCATAAGCAGCGCTGAATTGCGGATCATTAAGCAAGACTAGCAAAATCAATTCTCAAATGTCATGATTGCTACTATTTTTTAACAAAGAACCGACCCACAGATGATTTAATCTGGTATTAACCAATGGAACATGCAGATGATTAATTGGCATACATAGTTTAAAATATTAAGAGTAATACATTTAGAAACTTACTAAATTTGATTGCTAGAATCAGAATATTTACCACAGATACTAAAAAATTAGATGCTGAGAACTTTCTAAATTGGTGTCCTTGCGTCCTCTAAAGAATAATTTTCAGAGTATAATGTGTGTTACAACATAGCAGCATTCAAAATTGTATGGGCAGGACTTACTTGGAAGCAAAGCGAGAAAAAATTGCAAAGAAAAAAGATGACATCATTACTATACTGCAAGAAACCAACACCCGTAACTAACATAGAGGTTTACAAATTTGCTTTGACAAATAAATGGTGAGCAGTAAGCCATTTATTGAATTGTTTAAACATTGTTTCACTTGAAGTGTTAAGAAGTTTTACACGTAAAACTAATCTATTGTAAATTAAAATAGAAAAGAAATAACAGAGAGGCTCAAAACTATTTATCAAATGGGGTAAGAAAAAAAATTAAACAAAACCAGAAAGAAGCTTTTACTTTTCACACCAAATTTTTATGGAACACACATAAACACATGTGCTTAACTTTCATTTCTTACCCCCCAACGAGTCAAAAAATCTCAATAGTAACAGTAGTTCCGAAACATCTATGTGCTCAAGTGAAGAATGGATGTAAAATGCACTGTTGTACGGTTCAACTAAAACTGTGGAAAAATAGCAGCTTAGCATGTATGTTAGACGTACGTGTTACAAGTACAACATAGCACGTGTTTAAGTAAGGCGTAAATATTTAGTACTCAGGTAAAGAATCAAACCTAGCAAAGCCAGAAGTTACGATAGAAGGGCGTACCCAATAACTAGAAATTTTGCAAAAAATAAAATGAAGCAAAATTCGCTAAAAATAATTGACCTGTTGCATTATCGACTGTCTGTCATCGTTAAAGGGAACCTGACATCAAACACTTGATGCGTTTGTGCATTCAAATGCAAATTGTAGTAGTTTCTGGCAAGAATTGTTGCCCTGAGTGTTGTGCGACTATCGATCATAAGTCATTCCAGGCTGACCCTGATAGTTTCTAAACCCATCCAACAAGCCATATACTCGCCAATCAACAGTGCCTTAGATTGAAAAAGAGACTAGTTGTTACAATTCATGCAAGTAAATATTAAAATGCAATAAATGCAAGATGATGCCTGATTCGTTGTTTCGCTAGCACATTCCACTCCGGAGATGGATCTGATTAAATTCATCTAAATCCTTGTTCTTTGCATCGAGCAAAGTCGACAGGAACTGCAACGCGATGACGAATGGAAGGGAGATAATTCTCGCGATGGAATAAGGAATTAGAAGTGCGAGAGAACTTGAAGCGAGAGGCCACCATTATCTTCGCTGCCAGGATTTCATAAGGTAAAAGATAGGAGGAGGTTGGAACTGCAATTGCGATAGGGTTTATAAAGGCATATCGGGTCGGGTTGTGACCTGTTGGCCTACCATATTCAATTGTGGCCTTAAATAAACATAAAAAGATGAATGTAGCAACATAAAATAAAGGTAAGTTTAACCTTAAAAATATTTTATGAAAATATTTATTAATATCTGAGATAAAAATTTTAGTGAAAAATACATTTCAAATTTAATTGAAGAATTTTGGAAATATTTTATTTTATATTTTCAAATGATAACTAATCCAACTAAATCAATTCAATTTCAAATTAATTGGTTTGCTTGATTAGTCAAAACATGGATAATGCAAAATGTAATAATTAATTATTGAAAATTAAGTATTACTTCTTAATTATCAAATATTGTTTATTAATAACTAAATAATAAACATTAACTATTCAATATTAAGTGTTTATTAAATTTTACTATAATTTGCTGATTATTAATAAATATTAATTATATTTTTATATTCAATTATTATAATTATTTTGGTAAGGCCAACAATTTTTATAGTGAATTGGACATAGTTTTATGATAACAAATAATAAATACAAAAAGTATAAGAGATTTGTATTTTTATTGTGGACCATCCATTTTTTATTATTAATAATTATTATTATAGTATTTAAAGCAATAGTAAGGATATATAAACTTTTGTTACGTTATAATAAATTTATGTTATAAATTTTTTGGACTAGGGCTTCGAAAATAATTAACTGCATTTATTAGTTATTTAGTATTAATCATTGATAATCAAATAACATTAAATAATAATAATAAATTATTAATAATAAATTATCAATTATTAATTAAAAAACATTGAAAAATAATTATTTATTTGTAATTATCAACTAGTTTATACATTAATTTTATTTGAATGTAATTAATAAATTTTATTTATTATTAATTTTATTTATTAAATATTAAATGTAATTAATAAATATTAACTATAATTCACTAATTTTAATTTGTTTACTATAATAAATTATTAAATATATAAAAGCAGTTACTGAATGTTTATAATAATTGGTAACTATAAATTATTTATTGATATTATAATAATAATTAGGAATTATTAATTATTTAATGTTATTTTTTAAAATTAATTGTTAATCACTAAACATTAATTATATTTATTGATTATAAAATATAAAATGATAAAATTATACATAGTTATTAAAATTTCTTATTAATTATGAGTAATTAAATATTATTCTCAATTATTAATTTTTAATAGTCATTATTAATATTGATTATTAACTATTTTATTAAATATTTGATGTAATATTAGAAATATAAAAATAGTTACCGATTATTTATAATAACAAGTAATTATAAATTATTTATTGATAATCATTAACCATAGTAAATTATGAATAATGATGCATGTAAGTCTTTATTTATGATCATTGATATGTGCATTTTCTCCTATTAAAATATTTTGCAATTGCTTCAGTTTATAAGGAACCGATGCAAATAAATTATTTTATTCAACGCATTTGCTTCGATTCTATAAGACAGATGCAAATGACATTATTTGCTTCTATTGTAAGGATAACAGAAGCAAATAACATTATTCATTTCACTGCAATTGCTTCGGTAGTCAACGGAACCAAAGCAAACGATACAATTAACGTCGGTTGTGAGCATAAACGAAGCAAATAACAGTATTTACTAATATTTGCTTATGTGCATTTGCTTCGGTTATTCACACGATAAAAGAAAACGATACTATTTGCTTCTGTTGTTAGGATAACCGAAGCAAATGAGGTGATGCAACAGACATATTTTGTACTAGTGAACATAAGAGTTAGCAACGAATATGTTTGTAACACTTATAAGTGTTACCATATCTTCTAGTTCCAACATTTATAAGTGTTAGCAATTACTCTGTTTGTAACACTTATAAGTGTTACAAATATGGCTGGACAATTTCTCATGGGCTGTTGGCAACACTTAAAAGTGTTACAGAAATTATTTGTAACACCTATACTTGTTGGGAATCCTCTATTTTGGTGTAGTGTGGTCCATGATTTGATTAATTTGGCTGAAGCATCGAGCTGCCTATAAAGATAACTTTCTGATTCTTCGGCTGTTAACTTAATTTTGTAAATTCCGATGATCCTCAAATTTTCGATTCAAACTTCATGGGTTTCTATGAAATGGAGTGTATATAGTGTGTGAAAATTTTGGCTATCATAGAAGTTAATCTGATGGATCATTACCAATCCATTGCCGTAGGACTGGTATAGATCCTTTTCCCTCTATGTATTTGTACAACCCGATCTATGCTCCGTTTAATTCATATTTTCTTCCCATCCGACCCACAAATCATTGCCTGTAGCCAATCCATCCAGGAACTTCATCATTGTTGTTCTTCTACCGCCGGACCATGCCACCGACGATCCCTAACGTTATTACTTCTACACCGTGAGTCATGCCTCCTAGTTCACCTATGTTTGTCCATTCTAATCTAAAACCATTGCCTAACTAATCCATTACACAACTCTATCACAACCTTCTCCATCCCCAACTTCCAATCATCGCCCCTCCTTGATTGTCATTGTAACTTGATCTGTGTGTCGTTCGAGTCTAAGCCTACGTGATTTGGTTTTAAAGCTCGAAAAATTCGAACTTCGATTTACAATTTTTTAGGTTTAGGACTTAAGATTTAGTCTATTATCGGCTAACGCTTGAAATTATGACAGTTGGCCAAATATTGATTTGCTTGAATCGACTTTGAAATTGAA